>HG992023.1:10283963-19373963 GCA_905220475.3 Ennomos fuscantarius
TACTAGTCTGCGTACTTTATAGTATTCGTTCAACTTTTAGAGCAAAATTATATATATAGTAGTGTTATTTCAAAATTGGTTAAAAAATGAAATGAGGAATGCTAAACTCCGATTTTGATGATTTAGTCAGCGTGAGCTGTTGTTCTTATCACACTCATACTTCTGTTCTTTGTATATGTCTTCGTACCTTACAGAATATCTATTTCAACATAGGTACGACAGTATATTATATTATATAGTACATATTAATTCTAGTTGGCAGAACAAGTACAAAAGACGTACTTCCCCGATGGTACGCCCACTCCAGAAGAAGTGGAGATAGATTACTGGGATAAGGTGATGACTGCTCCATCACATGTGTGCGTACATGCGGCATCAATGGACGCCAAGGAGTTTGGATATGGGTTCACGGATGATCCGTCCTTATTGTCAAGTTCACACCCATGGAACCTGAAGGTCAGTATTCAACCAGAAGACGTCCGCTGTTGAATGACACAATGAAATAAATACAACAAATAAAAATATAATAAAAATATTCTAAAAAAAGTTAGTGGTACAGAGATTGTCTTGAAATTTCCTTTAATAAGAAAATCAAAGGGCATTTTGATACTATCCTGTACAGCTGCTCGGTGTTTTTAACTGGTTTATTCCACTTTGATCATATGGGTGATATCACGAAGATGTTTCTTGGCAACTTTTAACGTCATTTGATCAACCCGGTTCTAGTCGCTCCATTTATAGTTAACACTAGTTTCACTGAATCAACCGTTAATATAATTAGATAGGACTCCATGCCGTGCGTCTCACATTCATTAAAATGAAACCAACACAAAATAAATATTGGGTCTCTTTGCGAAAATTAAATGGTCATTTAATAATCATAATCATTTAATTAGTAAAACCAATTTACACGTTATTAAATATTATGTAGGTACTGTGTGTACAATTGAATAATATATAGTATAGTCGTCACATCACAAGTAAAGTAAATAATATGTAATAAATTAACAAATAAAATATGATTGAAAATAATAAATTACATTCCAGACTTATTTAAAATAACGATTAATTGATCCAATTAATTATTGCAATAGATAATTAATTTACTTTATACGCTAAAATTTCGTCGTATGTAGAATGCCTGCTCGACTAGCCAACGTTTTAGGCACAGCTTAAAACACGCTATACTGGGCGCTGAGGTGACTTCGTTGGGCAGTTTATTATATACGGTCGGGCCCATGACGATTTTGTGAGCTTCCTGGAAATACCTACAAGTTTACCCGCATCCCAGGAGACTATATGAGTGCAAATCACTGTCTGATGTATGCATCAAGGTTGTTTATCATGTTGGTGATCTATTTTGATACCGTTTTTTAAACGCGACTTCATTATATTTTTACAATATACCGGTAGAAAAGAATATATGTATGTATAGTCAGTATAAAACATATTGATATTAGTTTTCTTGTTGGCAGTGGCTAAGCTGTAGCTCTTCAAACATCTTGAGCTACCTGGGACCATCGCAGGGCGCGTCGGCTCCAACTATCCACCTGGGGATGCTGTACACAACCAGTTGCTGGCACATGGACCCGACCATGGTGCCGTGGATAGAGTATCTACACCATGGGCCACCTAAGATTTGGTAAGGAACTGCTATGTCTGCCCGTCTGAATTGTTTTATATTATAACTTCCAAAGTACAATCTAAGGGGTGAGATCAAAAATGGTTTAACTGTCATATTCATAGTTTCGAGAAAATTGACTTTAAACTTCTACGGCTTAATTTTAATGTAGTGTACTTATTATGTAATAGAAAAGGTTTATGTAAGTTTTAGTTGCTTGAAAAAGTATAAATTCTATTTTAAAATACAAAATAAAGTACTAATTCGTACATTTACTGTAAAAATATAATATATTAATGTTTTTATGCTAAACGAACTGTATTCTTGTGTCAGATAAACCGTTTTTAGACTGATAATCTCGAGATTTAAGCCTCATTTCGGTATTTGGATTGTATTACTAGATAATTTCACGCTGAATCCAACATACCCATAAGTCATTTTGTGAAAAAAAATCAGTTAAACCCTTCTTGATCTCATCCCTTCAATTGTGAATTGGATATTTAATATTGCAAATTCCTAGTAGTAGATTATGTAGGGAACTGAAGATATTGTGAAATCACAGCCCATAACTTTCACCGTACTTGTTAGTTGTCAGTTGATCACAGGCTTGGAAGATGTCCATCGGAACACCTTAACAACAAACAACTCGAGTAGCGTAATTAGGGTGTTGAATTCGAGATTGCAGGATATAGTTATAAAGCTCATTGTTTGCATGAGCTTTGGAGATTAGAAATGTTCGATGAAAATCAGCTGTTATGTATATTTAAATTATTTTACTGCAGATCACAAGAAATTGTTTCTAAAGTGCTGTTAGTTTCCCAATAAATTAATGATCAGTCAATCAGATAATGCGCTTTGAAGATACCCTTCAAAATGCATCAGTATAAAATCTAAGCGATTGCTTCTCGCAAACTCTTTTATTAAAGGGATATTATATTCTTTTGTGATTTAAACTACATACTTGTGAATCTACAAAATCCTACAAAACACTAAGCATGACTCGAAATGATCTTAATAAGTTATTCTATTAATGCGGGAGTGGCTTTGGTTTCATTAGAATGAGACGGAAGATGGATCGGTGTTACTTTACGCTTGTTTCACATTTGCAGGTATTCCGTGTCAGCAGACCAAGTTAACGCATTCCGCACTGCGGTGGAGGCAATATGCCCTTTCGCAGTGCAGAATAAAGAGATTTGGCTGGCGTGCGATGTCATCATGATACCGCCGATGATGCTGGCCCAGTACGGCGTCAAAGTCGAACGATACGTACAGCACGCAGGCGAATACGTGATAGTCTACCCCAACACGTACTATGCCTGCATTGAAACAGGTTTTACAGTGTCTGAAGGAGTCTATTTTGCGCCGTGTACATTGCTCAAAAATATAGAGAGCATCTTCCTGGTTAGTTCACAATTTTTTGATTATCCCTTTCTTTAGCTCGATTTGCATTGTTTACCACCGGCACCCGTACATGACTTTGATTGGGCTTTCTTCGACTGGCCTCAGTTGGTAGTAATCCTGCCTTCTGAGCTGTAGGTTGTGGGTTCGATTCCCGCCCAAGACAAACATTTGCGTGATGAACATCGATGTTTGTTCTGTGTCTGGGAGTGTTATATTGTATTCTATAGTCCGTATTACAGAATGATGCTCAGTCATCGATCGGTGCTCAAGCAAAGATTTCATTCATAAAGTAATCAATTAGTGAATGAAATCTCTGCTTGAGCACTGATCGATTACTGAGCATCGTTCTCTAATACGGACCTAAGTATATATTTACAGACAAAAAGTATATAAGTATTGTATCAGTTATCTGGTTCTCATAGTACAAGCTTTGCTTAAGTTTGGGCCTAGACAGCCGCTGAGTGCGCGCTTATTAATAAACTCCTCAGTATAAAATTAACGTGATAGTAAGTCTCGTAAAAAGATTAATATTTTAAAGATTATTGTTTTTAACTAGACTTATGAGTGACTAAATAGGGTAATACCACGAAACTAAATTTAAAAAACACACTACGTGGTTTTCCCAGAATCTGCGTGGGAGTTGCGAGCCGAGCCTCTTCTCGATGGAAAGACTGCTGATCGCGATAGCTGAGAATAAGGACACACCATATCTAATGCTGCAGCGCGTCGCATCGATACTGGTCTCAGTGCTAGAGTCAGAGCTCTCCTACCGGCAACAACTGGGAAACCGCAACATAGAGACTCTGCTCCCTGGTGTAAGTATTATCACAGAATTATAAAAGTTTTAAATCTTGTGACTTGATCCGATATCTTTAGGGTCTGGATTATTGAACGATGCTCAGTCATAGAACGGTGCTCAAGCAGAGATTTCATTCACTAATTTATTAATTATTATTATTAATTTATCACTTTATGAAAGAAATCCCTGCTTGAGCACCGATCAATGACTGAGCATCATTCTGTAATACGGACCTAAGTGTGAACTTTGGTTTCAACTGATAAAAGTGAATACTTAGCCATCGATTTGTATTCAGAGACATAAATCTTGCTTAAACTAAACACATGCGTTGCCAAGTGTAAGTAGTAGATATCAACTATTACACCACTGGAGTAAACTTTGACTCCAGGACTAGGACAGGACAGAACTAGGAACAGTCATAGACCGTCATATAGCAATATCTCCAATCTTGAGCCAAGTTCCTTTGACCGTCTCTGTGTTTCCTTTAATTACAAGCTGAAATTTTGACACAAGAGCGAAGTAAGACAACCATTGCGAAATATATTTTCTCACACAAGTTCTCCATTTGGTTGATGGTTTTTGTTTGTTACCAAAGAACTCTTTCATTTGTGAACGGTATGGAAAAATCTATTTTATGTAAAGAGGATACCAAATTAAAATTATATCTCTTTAAGCAAAATAGATTTTTCATCAAAATCAGTTCAGTATGGTTTTAATATTATAATATCATCTAAGTACTACCACTTACCAACCCTTTTCACCACTTTAAGGGATAATATGATATTTGGAATAAAAAGTAGCCAATACGTTGACCCGGAAAATAATAATTTACCATACTAAGTTTCATCAAAATCAGTCCGATGGTTTTTGCCTGATGGCGTAACAAAGTCCCGTGCTAGATCAGCGGAGAAAAATATAGTGTTCCAAAGTTTTACTAGATGGCGATGTTCGGTGTTTCAATGATAATGCATAGTTTCTATGGAATTTGAGGTAGTTTGTATGGAGTTCTGAATCGCGGTAAGGATATTTTCCGTATGCTGAGCGGCTGAGCGCTATAAGGCAAAAATCTACATGTAATCTATAATGAATTCGTTCCGAAGCGCGTATGATTTCGAATTTATTATTATGTATAGATGTATAGATATAGATTTCTAAATATGCATAATGTAACTTTATTTGTACCGGTAAATAGTAATCTGAGCTTTGCGCCGAGCTATAATAGCACCTTGAAGTAGCAGAAATACAAATAAAGCTACAGGAAATACTATTTTTTCAAATAAGAATTCGTCGAATTGTGGTGTGCCACAAACATGATGGCTCGCCAGGACTCGGCCGGCTTGCCTTTTACTATGCTTACGTAGTTATAATTATATTTCGAAACGGATGAATTCATTTTTGTTATTTATGTAATTGTTATTTGTTTGTGTACTGTGAATTGCGTACTTACTATAATTAGGAAATGATTATCTTTTCAATATTATTCAATTATGAAAATAATTGTGTTCCTACTGATCCTTCTAATATATTCTAATCTGTTATATATCTTTCTAGGGATAGTATATTTCCAAATCTTATGAAAATAAGAGTTGTACTGCATTCTAACATGTTATAACATTGCGAATACTTACAGCTAGAACAGTAATAATCCAGCGTCATTTAGTCTTGTTTGATCCAGGATTTCCGGGAGCAGAATAACCGGTCGACTGCTTCCTCGTGGCAAATACAGGCAAACAGCGAGTGTGCTTACTGCCGTTGCATTCTACATCTATCCAGGGTCAGTATTATTGCAATCAATTTTTTTCAAATAACGTCTGCATATATTTTTTTCAATATCTATAATGCCTACATGTTAATACTGTCCACAAGCATTATAATCATATTAATATTATTTAAAAATATATGTTAGGGTTTAAAATCTGAAATTGCCGATTTGTACTGAAAAGCTAAAACTCGTTATTTTTTAAGATGAACATATTTATTTAATTAAAGTGTTTCCCCCCATCATCTACAAATTAATGCCATCTAAACAAAAGCTTTTCATTTATGCCTTGACGATAGAACTGGGATCTAGATTTGACAAATTGTATGAAAGCATTTTGTACTGCCTCCTGGTAAGAGCATCTTATATCACGCAGAAAATTGACCAAATTACGAAAAAAATGGTAGTCCGTTGGAGCAAGGTCTGGCGAGTACGCAGAATGACGAATGGTTTCTAACTGCAGCTCCTGTAGAGTTCTACGGTATCTCGTGCATTGTGAGGGCTTGCGTTATCATGGAGCAATAATGGTGAAGATCGATTCACGAGTCTATTTCACTGCCAGTTTCGCCATCATTGTTCGTAGCTTGGCACAGTAAACATCTGCTGTTATTGCCTGACCAGACCTGAGAAAGCTATAGTGAATAACACAATGAAGAGACCACAGTAACCACAGGAAACAGTTACCATTTCTTTTTTATTGGTAAACTTTGCTTTAGGGCACTGTTACGCCGTTTGACCTGGGGTCAGCCATTGCATTTTTCGCTTACTGTTATCGAAAACAATCCAATTTTCGGCACATATTACAATTCGATCCAATATTTCTTCATTTCTGGACCGACTCAACAAAACAACATAAGTTTCAACACGTATTTCTTTCTGCACATCATGGACCATCCATTTTTCATTTTTTTAAATTGTATTGATTTGATGCAAATAATAATAATAACGCCCAATGATCACATGCATAGATCCTGGACCCTAAGTAGGATTCCCTGTGTCTAGGGACCCAGGAACTACGATGACCTTGGTCCCACAACACCCAGACACAGACAAGTATTTGCGCTTTTTTTTCGCCCTGCCGCCTCCGGGTTATGAGCCGATCTGCTCCACCACACAGAGGCTATCCATAAAATATAAATGAGTCAATATTGTACTTAGGGTAACGATAAACCATTCCGCTAATTCCTGGGTAGTTAGACCCGAATCGGCTTCTACCATCTCCTTCAATTCAGCGTTATTCACATGTGTGGGCGGCCTTCCACGTGGGTCATTCGTCAAGTCGAAGTTTCCATTATGAAAGCGTTTAAACCAAAAAAGCACGGTGCGTTCATTAGCAGACAACGTTGATATTGCGAGCCGATTCTGCCGCGTTATATCCGCGTCGGGACTCTTATTAAAAAATTACTCGGTTTTTCCAAGTATCGATCTTTCACGTTTAAGCTGAATAGAAAAACAATTGAAAGTAGAAAGACGATTTTTTTTTAAAATAAATAATTGAAAAAAATATAAAAAAAAATTAAATAATTTTTTTAATAAGTATCACGGGAAAATATTTTTACACGAAAATCTCACACACCATAAAGGTTAATTATCTATTTCTATACAACGGCAATTTCATACGTTAATCCTTATTATTTGTCGACTGGTGTATAATATTGCAATATATATTGCAAATAGTATATAATACTATAATATAATGACTTTTTTCGTATTTAGAACAAAGCGTGCGTATGTAGCGCTGGCGCGGCGTGCTTAGGAAATAAATCAGCACGCTATTTTCCTCAGAAACTATTAATAATACAAGTATATAATACTATAATAGAATGACTTTTTTCGTATTTAGAACATAGCGTGCGTATGTAGCGCTGGCGCGGCGTGCTTAGGAAATAAATCAGCACGCTATTTTCCTCAGAAACTATTAATAATACAAGTATATAATACTATAATAGAATGACTTTTTTCGTATTTAGAACATAGCGTGCGTATGTAGCGCTGGCGCGGCGTGCTTAGGAAATAAATCAGCACGCTATTTTCCTCAGAAACTATTAATAATACAAGTCTGTTTTTTACCGCTCAGTACCGCCTCGAGTGTAATTATCATCGTAGCACATTTTGTCTCATAATGTATTATTAATTTCAACGTACCTACCTATTTTATTTTTTAATACAATACAATACAAACTCGTTTAATTTTACACAGTAACTTAATAGTAGGTAATACAACGGGCGAAATTATTACTAAAAGCGATCTCTTCCAGGCAACCTGGATGGACAGTATTTGACGATAATGGGAGTAGACGGTGGTGTACAATGTGATTTATATTAGAGAATATAAACCTAAATAATAGGTCTTGAAATTGAACCTATGAAATTGCCGTATTGCAGTACAGACTTTTTCAAACAAAAAAAAGTTTTGATTGGCTATGAATTCTAAATTCAAATTAATTTTGTTTTAAAAATATGACATTCTATTTACAATATAAGTCTTTTGTTTATTGATTAGCGTTGTATTTTCACTACATTTCAACATTTTTCCTCATAATGGATACTTTGAAATTTCGTGTAATTATGGAATATGAGTTCCGTCGTGGCACCAACGCGGCACAAACGACACGTAACATCATCGACGTTTACGGAGAGAACTGTACAAACGAACGTACAACCCGTTATTGGTTTGTTCGGTTCCGTTCTGGGAATTTTGACTTGAAAAATGAAGCTCGTGGTCGTCCGGAAACTTTGGTCAACAATGATGAATTAAAGGCGATTGTGGAAGCTGATGAATCTCAATCTACAGCTGAGCTGGCAGCAGCTTTTGATGTTAGCATCAAAACAATATTGGTCCATTTGCGACAAATTGGCAAGATAAAAAAGCTTGATAGATGGGTGCCCCACGAACTTAACGATCGCCAGCGCAACGTACGCGTCGAGACTTGCCTTGTGCTGCTTAACAGGCACAGAAATGAAGGAATTTTGAACCGAATTGTTACGTGCGACGAAAAATGGATTCTTTTTGACAATCGAAAGCGCTCAGCAAGTTGGTTAGATCCTGGTTCGGTACCAAAGCAATGTGCAAAACGAAAAATGACCCCTAGAAAGGTGATGGTCACAGTTTGGTGGTCTAGTGTTGGTGTGATTCATCATAGCTTTTTACAAAACGGCGAGAGCATTACTGCAGATGTGTACATTGAAGAACTGACCACAATGATAGCGAAACTCGCACGTCTGCAACCAGCTTTGGTCAATCGGTCGTCTCCACTGCTACTTCACGACAACGCGCGACCCCATACTGCACAACAGACCGTCTCTAAGCTGCATGAGTTGGGTTTGGAAGCTCTCCCTCATCCGCCATACTCACCAGATCTTGCGCCTACCGACTATTATTTTTCCAAAATTTGGACAACTTTTTAGCGGGAAAAAAATTCAATTCCCGAGAGGCAGTACAAAACGCCTTTGAAGAGTTTGTTGTCTCCCGTCCTGCTGATTTTTTCAAGAAGGGCATCCATAAACTGCCACAGCGTTGGCAAAGATGCATTGATTGCAGGGGTGATTACTTTGAATAAAAGGAATAAATAAGTTCGAAAAAAAAATACTTTAACTTTTTTCAAACAAAACGGCAATTTCATAGGTAAAGACCTAATATTAAGGTTTCTTTCACTACATTTTTTATAAGATGTACAGCCTGTGAAATATTGACCGCCAATGTGGCTTGCAAGGTGTCCCCCATCTATGCCATCTCTACACTACGCATACCAGAAACTTTTATAACCTTTTATTACTTTTAACTATCTAACTTCTATCTTTTTTTAGGCTTAATAACGCGAGTAAGGTTGTAGGTTGTGTATAAGTGTTTTATATGGTTAGTATAGATATGGATTGCGGGAATGTAAAATAAAATAAAAATTCTTGTTCTTTCCAGGTCATTGGTGTAACAGAAGGGCAGACCAGCGTATGCGCGACGCACGCCATTTATTTGTTGGGCCTCGCTACATCTCGGGGAGAGAATATTCTCAATGTATACTGTGTTGTTCTCATCACTAACGAAGAGATCAACTCCATCATTGAAAAGTTGAAGACACGATTAAGACCACCAGCAATTACCTACGCCACCACCCCTTCCTCATAGATCCCTTACACCCCCTTCCTCATAGCTTCCCCACCCCCCCTTTTTTCTTCTATTTGTCCTCCGCCCTCCCATCTCTATTCAAACCTATAACCTATCTATACTATTCGTGGTCATCCTTCGTCGTGATGTCGTCGTGTCTTCGTGGACGCCTTTATCTAAAAATGACCCTAAATCCTTTTTCGTTGAACTGATTTTAATAAAATAAACGTAAAAACCTGCCGAGAACTCCAAATAATACATTTTAGTAAATGGCAGTGGTTTATTTATGTTGAATTATCAAACAAATAGACAAGAAGTCTTGAAATTATTTCCTACTTCAATAGAAGACAACATTTTTTGAAATTATATTCTATGGTATTACCGTTATCCGTCAAGAATATTCAAGTTCATCGATGAGTTAACGTGAAGCTACATACGGCCAAGCTTGGTCACAGAAGTCCAGCGATCGAAGCTAGTCAGTAGGCTGAGTTGGCTGCGGCCAAGTTGAAAGTGCTAGGCCACTATCAATCTAGTTCATGTAAGATTTAATGTACACTAACATTAGTTTTAGACTAAATAATAAAGTATATTCTAGTCTCGTGAACAATTAATTGTATTGTGTAAGTATGTAGGGTACATACTAAAAGTTGAGCACATACCATTATATTACATATTTACATATATAAATATATTTTTATATAACCCGTGCCAAGCTGAGGCGGGTCACTAGTATATTAATTAAAATAGTAAGTATTGGTCCAGTTGGGCTAAAGTACGGCGATCTTGATTACTTTATCGTTTCGTTTTTGTCGTCATTGGAGAGAATAAATTTAAAAAAAAGTAATTTTTTTTTAGTTAAGTTTGTAAAATTCGCTTTAGTTGACTTAGAATACTTTCTTTCATTAGTTATTGTAAAAGGTTTCTCTCGCAGTTTAGACCAGCTGGGCTAATGTACGGTGATTTTGATTACTTTATCGTTTAGGACAGCCATTTTACTTATTTCTCAACATAATTTAATATTAAGTAAAATTCGCTTTAGTTGATTTAGAATACTTTCTCTCATTATTTATTGTAAAAGGTTTCTTTCGCTGTTTAGACCAGCTGGGCTAATGTACGGTGATTTTGATTACTTTATCGTTTAGGAAAGCCGTTTTACTTATTTCTCAACATAATTTAATATTAAGTAAAATTCGCTTTAGTTGATTTAGAATACTTTCTCTCATTATTTATTGTAAAAGGTTTCTCTCGCTGTTTAGAGCAGCTGGGCTAATGTACGGTGATTTTGATTACTTTATCGTTTAGGACAGCCATTTTACTTATTTCTCAACATAATTTAATATTAAGTAAAATTCGCTTTAGTTGATTTAGAATACTTTCTTTCATTAGTTATTGTAAAAGGTTTCTCTCGCTGTTTAGACCAGCTGGGCTAATGTACGGTGATTTTGATTACTTTTTCGTTTAGGACAGCCATTTTACTTATTTCTCAACATAATTTAATATTAAGTAAAATTCGCTTTAGTTGATTTAGAATACTTTCTCTCATTGTTTATTGTAAAAGGTTTCTCTCGCTGTTTAGACCAGCTGGGCTAATGTACGGTGATTTTGATTACTTTATCGTTTAGGACAGCCATTTTACTTATTTCTCAACATAATTTAATAATAAGTAAAATTCGCTTTAGTTGAATACTTTCTCTCATCATTTATTGTAGAAGGTTTCTCTCGCTGTTTAGAGCAGCTGGGCTAATGTACGGTGATTTTGATTACTTTATCGTTTAGGACAGCCATTTTACTTATTTCTCAACATAATTTAATAATAAGTAAAATTCGCTTTAGTTGATTTAGAATACTTTCTCTCATTATTTATTGTAAAAGGTTTCTCTCGCTGTTTAGAGCAGCTGGGCTAATGTACGGTGATTTTGATTACTTTATCGTTTAGGACAGCCATTTTACTTATTTCTGAACATAATTTAATAATAAGTAAAATTCGCTTTAGTTGATTTAGAATACTTTCTCTCATTATTTATTGTAAAAGGTTTCTCTCGCTGTTTAGACCAGCTGGGCTAATGTACGGTGATTTTTATTACTTTATCGTTTAGGACAGCCATTTAACTTATTTCTTAATTTGTTAAGAAATAAATTAAATGAATACTTTCTCTCATTAGTTATTGTAAAAGGTTTCTCGCAGTTTTGACCAGCTGGGCTAAATGTACGACGATTTTGATTATATTATAACTATAATTATTCCATGTACCGAAGCTAATTCATTTCATGAAATAAATGAGTGTCTAAATAATTAAGACATAGAGACTACTTTATTTTACGCGACTTCGAGACCTATATTGAGAGCGTTACTACTAGTATAGTACGTATTAACGTTGCCTTAACACTAGAAATAAAAGTATGTTTTTGTTAAACCGACAAATCGCCTTTATTTTTAACAAAATACTACAATGATATAATAAATAATTCTAACCACTACCTAGAAAAAATTACATGCATAGAATTACATCCTTAATTCTTGAGATGGTTCTCAAGAATGGGGTTAAAAACTGACTTGCTCATTTCAGGTGGCAGCACTGTTGAGTGTTCCCTAAATCTAGCAGTAGCGTTACATACTCTTTGCTAGCAGATATCTGTCGTAACAGAATACTATTACTTTTCCCGAGAAGAATATCGACTTCATAGTAAAAAAAATAAGATCAGAAAGAAGAGCGCCATCTCTGTGTGGCCCCTTCTCAGATAGTTTTAAATGGTATATATATATATATTTATAGGTACCTACTCAGGTATGTATCTATCTGTGCTATTATGTAAGAAAAATAAGCAAAAAGTTATAGGATATTTATTTTCAAAAAACTTAATTATTTTAAATTAAATCTATTAATCACAATAACTGTTACAATATATTAAGGGCTTGTTTCAGAATGTCAAAGTTCCGGCTAAGCTACTAGGAACTAATCTATTATATTACTGTTCTTGCGTTAACAATCACTGGAAAGGGCTAATTAATACATTTAGTATCTATTAACTTAAATGGCAGATCGAGTGGCAACTAAATCGTTATTTGATGGATAAAGAATTTGTGTGCTTTGTGCAATTTAATCAAATTTAAATCATTCGTCAAGTTAAACCTAATGAAAAAAGCCTATTACACAATAAATGATTATATATCAGACAAAAAAGCTTGGCCTGAGTATCCCAAGCTCAATGGTATGAAATCTTAGGTACTTTGCCTATTGCCTGTTCCTATCTATAATTTCAGTTTCTATTTGTAATGTGTATTATGAGAATCACAGTATTATTCTTGAACCAGTGTGATGTGATAGCTACTTTTGTAATATATTCATTATCTCAACTAATAAATTATATACATTGTAAAAGACAGTAGAAAAAAAACACATCACTGTAAAGTTTCTTGTAGCTTCTTCTTTACATTTGTAATCGAAGATTTGGATCGGAGTTTTCTTTTTCTGTGTGCCGGATTGCTAGCACCAGTAGTGAGAAAGAGGACTGCTTTTGTTTTTCGAACTCATATATTGTAATGAGCTTGCTATATATTATCTGACAATAAGCACTTGGTAATTTTATATGCTTAGTGAAATAACTTTATTTTAAGTATCTCATATAATTTTGATTTGTAAAAGTGCTAAAAATAGCCTCTATTTGGAATAAATCTTTTGATTTTGTCTTAAATAATAAAATATTTTATTAAAAACTGCCATTGTACGTTATAAATTTATAGTATTAATAAGTTTTAGTTACAATAATAATGAATAGAACTGAATAATCTTACAAAAGTACTCGTATTGTAACATTGTAATATCCATATTGTATAATTTAGTACACATTCTGAAACAAGCCCTTAGTATCTTAAATATACTATATTATGTTATGTTTAAGATACTAAATTACTAAATATATTATTTGTAAAACACAAAGCAAAAAGCCTTCTGAACGGTAGGTCGTGAGTTCGATTCCCACCCAGAACAAACATTTGTGTGACGAACATCGATGTTTGTTCTGTGTCCGGGTGTTATATTCTATGTACAAACAAAAAGTATCTAAGTCAATACTTATATATTATATACTAACTTAATCTGATACAATTATCAGGTATTAGGATTAGTAGGGTTCAGGATCTATGTATCAGGATACAATTATCAGATCCTGATACATAGATCCTGAACCTTACTTAATCCTAATACCTGTATCTAGGGGTCTAAAAACTACGAGGACTACTACCATCTTCGCACACGCAGATCAAGTATTTATCCTTTTTTCTGAGCAAAAATACTTGTCCTGTCGCGGTAATCGAACCTGCCACCTCCATGTTGTGAGCCGACCTGATCGACCATAGCACGAGAGTTTAAAAATTAGGTATCACAGGGGGTCAGAGGGACGAAAAGGCGAGTACGTAGCGCCGGTTGGCTAACCAGTCCTATTCCGTACCCCGCCCCATACGACGCACCCTAGACTTCTGACTGCACAGTCATGTAAGCTGGTGAGGCGAACGGAAATTGGTTCACGTAGATCTCCATTGCCAACATAAGAAAGTTAAAAATGAAGTGGTTAAATAAGCTGAAGTGTTTCACGGTAAATAATTTACCATAACCCAAGTTGTGGTAAATACATATATAAAATTACCATAGATAGATAATAATAATATTAAGTAACGAAACATTTATGCGTTGCCGCCAAAACTTTGACTAAGAATAAAAAAGTTTCGTGTTCTCTTGAAAACTCAATATAAATTAACCTAAAGCTGGCTAAATATACTTAAAGCAATTTCGTATTATCAAAAAAATACTGGTGAACGGAAATTGGTTCACGTAGATCTCTATTGCCAACAGAGGAGAGGAGAAACTTACATAGCAACTAACGAGGATAATAAAGGTTTTTCATTCATGAGCACAGGTATGAGAAATTTTAATAACGATAGTATTGTAAAAACACATTGGGTTATAGATTCAGGTTGTAGCCATGATTTAGTAAATTAACGTAACGTTAGGAAGTAAGACAAACCAATGATTTATATTGCGAATGGTGATTTTATCACAGCTGAAAAAGAAGGTTACCTAGACATGATACATAATGGTCGAAAAATAGATTTAAAAGCATGAATTGTGAAAAATATTAAATTTAATTTAATGTCAGTGAAAAATATGGTGAATACGGGCCACGATGTAACGTTTAGTAAAGATGATGTCGCAATTTCAGATAGGCAAACACATTCTTTTATTAAAGGCACATGTTCGGGAAAATTATTTATTTTATTAACGGTTTCAATGTCTGTAACAGTGCAGTAGATACCACAGACCAAGTAGAGGATACTATGTATGGATACTGATAATGATATTTGGCATGAAAGGTTAGGACATCTCAACCGAAGGAGTCTACGTATCATACAGTTGCCATGCAGCGACAAACCCTTTTCCATGTATGATGGGTAAGTCTACGCGACTACCTTTTGTATCTGTCAAAAAGCCAAGATCGTCACAAATAGGTGAATTGATACACACTGATACAGCGGGACCTCTAAGAACACCGGGTATCAATAGTGAGGTATATTATCAGGTAATTATTGACGATTACAGTCATTTTTGTGTCACATATCTGCTAAGAGTTTTACGATATTTAAAAGGCACAATGCATCGTAAACTCCATTTCGAAAGAAAAATACGCTCGCACTCAAGGGATATACTGACGCAGATTATGGTGCATGCCTAAATGACCGGAGGTCTTATACTGGTAATGTATTTCATTTAAATGGACCTATTTCTTGGGAATCTCGTAAACAGCGAACAGTAGCACTGTCAACAACTGAAGCGGAATATATGGCTCTTAGTGATGCTGCTAAAGAATCCGTATACCTTAAAAACTTGTTAAAGGAAGTGTTTGGTTTGGACAATGGTGTCTGTATTTACAGCGATAATCAGGGGGCCCAAATGCTAACAAAAAATAACATTCACCGCTCTCGAACTAAGCACATTGATGTCAAACATCATTTTATGCGGGATACCGTTGCTAGTGGGACTGTCAGTATAAAATATGTTCCCACAAATGAAATGAAGGCAGAGTTGTCTTAACAAAGTTTTTACCAAAGCAAAGACATCTGTGTTTAACAAACGAATTAGGCTTAGTTTGATAATTATAATGGCCTATTACCTATTCAGAAGTAGGGGAAGTGTTGGAACTATTTGATTTTTATACAACCTTCTTCGTATGTAATTTGATAGGCCAATATTATTTTTAAGTTTATATATTCTTTGTAATGTCATTTCGTTGTTCTCTGTCGAAATTGCCCTAAAGATGCAATAAAAATATTTGGTTTTGGCTCCACACTTTTGTGTATTTAGCCAGTGTCAAGTAATTGATATATCTCAAGTTAATTAATATCATATAGTGTGTCAAGTCAAGTCATACTCCTAGTAAAGTTGTGGCAACTTTACCAGAAGATTCTATGGAGTTTTGGAAACAACACGAAAAGAAACGTTTCACCATCATTATACCACTTTCCTACACTCATGCCTGTAATTCAGCACTTAACGAATAAAATTCCACCAATTTTATGCACTAACACTGAAAATAACACAAGTTTTGAAAAATAATACAATGCGGCGACATGATCTTTTTCGTTTTCCCGCCAAAAACTCCAAAATTAAAAATATTATTTACACACTATTTTAATTCAGATTCTATAGAATCCACTAAAACGTATCACCACCTTCTATTCTATTCGTTAAGTGCTGGATTACAGGCGTGAGTGTGGGAAAATGGTATAATGATGATGAAAGGTTTCTTTTCGTGTTGTTTCTAAAACTCCATAGAAGCTTCTGGTAAAGTTGCCACCAATTTACTACGAGTATGACTTTGACTAGACTATGACTTGACTTGATGACTTCGACTGCGAATTGACACATATTTGCGTGAAATATCATTTACTTGATAAAATATCAATTACTTGACACTGGCTAAATAAACAAAAGTGTGGAGCCAAAACATTAAAAAATAAAAACAAAATAATAATAAACGATTTTTTTTGGCGGGAAAACGAATAAGAATGCGTCGCCGCATTGTATTATTTTCCCAAAACTTGTGTTTTTTTTAGTATTATTGCTTAATATTCATGGCATTTTATTCGTTAAGTGCTGAATTACAGGCATGATTGTGGGAAAGTGGTATAATGATGGTGAAACGTTTCTTTTCGTGTTGTTTCCAAAACTCCATAGAAGCTTCTGGTAAAGTTGCCACCACTTTACTAGGAGTATGACTTGACTAGACTAGATTATGACTTAACTTGATGATTTGTACTGTGACTTGACTTGACACATTATATACTATTTAACTCCGAGAAATTATCAATAACTTGACGCTGGCTAAATACACAAAAGTGTGGAGCCAAAACAAAACAAAAAACAATAAATAATCGACAAACTTTATGTCACACAGCAAAGAGAATATCAGAATATATTTATATGCTCACAGAATATATTTATATGCTCACATCATATTCTTTGCTGTGTGACAACCTGACATCGTCGCCATATTGGATGTGTTGTGAGTTAAAGATTGTATAGAGACCGCAATTATTTTGGACAAAATAGTTCTATGTTATTAAGTTCTAAAGTATTAAGCCAGTAAAAAGTCCTCTTTAGTTTTGTTTCGTGTTAGTGCTCATAATTTTATATGAAAAAGTGTTGTGTCGTTCATTGAAGCCATGCCAGTAGGGTAGGTGCCACCGTATAGACCGCTACTCAGGCATTCAGACATTCACCTAGTTCAGAGTCAGCAAACCGATATATCTTGGTCCTGTTTTATAAATGTACCAAATATGCAAGATCATATTATAGCACAAAACATTTCGCTCGTTTTGGTATTCTCGATATGACGCAACGGTGCCGGTGCCCAATTTGTTTACAAATTAAACGTATATTTTGAATCGAAAAAAAAATTAGGAAGTTACTAGGTTGGCAGTCTCATTTAAATGATAAACTCACCTTATTATATTATGATACCTATTGAGAGGAGCAGATCCTAAAAATTACCAATTTACGTGTTATTGTTTACAAAGTTTTTTAACTATACCATATCGATATTCGAAAATTGAAACAGTATGTTTGATTGTTTCGTGTCTTAATATTACAGATTAATATAAATAACATACTAGCAGGTATTTAGACACATGAATAGCTAATATAATCATTTTAGAAACCGCCATCTTGATTTTCGTGCCTAAGGAGGGAGCCGAAAAGGACCGACAAGGGTGGGGGGAGGGTATACTTTGACGGTTGACACTTGGTGTACTTGCCTCATGATGATCAGGAGCATACAAATAAACTTAACCATTTGTATTGTTTATAATTTCCAGGTATTCTCCATATGGATTATAGTTGCTGGTCAAAATGAATGGTGATACTGATGAGGCAATGTGTGAGCTTTTAACAAATGAAAAGGATAATGATAGCTTTCATGATAAAAAATGCTTGCAAGAAACGGTAGCCAGCCATAGTAAACAAATCCCAGTAGAACAACAATTGTTTAGTGAAGACTCTATAGAAAGTTCCCAAGATGGGGAAACAAATGATGTTGCACATTTACCTGTGGAAGAACATAGTATCAATGGCTTAGAATCCAATCACAATTCTGATGATGATTTGAGTGACAGTAAAGACACTGTGGGGGATACCAATACTATGTCCAGTGGAGAAACTGAGAAAGAGACGCAGACATGTGATCAAAATAATTTAGGCAATGGTGATTTAAAGAGAGAAACCTTTCAAATTGTAGCCATTAATAGACATGTAAGTATGTTACTGTTGTCTGGTTATTTTTCATAATATCATATTGTGATAGAGTGGTAAGGTTAATCCCACTAAAATTTGTAGTTCTAAACTTTAGCTTTAATATATATGTTAGTTGAGTAGTTTGTTCCTTAAAGGTAGGTTCAAATTTATTGTTAAAGTTAGGGTTTTCTTGTGAGATAAGATCCGAAATGAGAAGACATACAAGAAAACTAGTTACATAGCAGGCCACATTGCTTACAGAACTGAGGACTGATAGGGAAGGATAGTTTTTAAGTGGATCAAGCAAGGGGCTTATGTTTAGCTGTGAAGCTGCATTTTCAGACTGATGATGATAATGTAATATAATTTTCAATTATATGTTGAGGACATATTGATTTTGATATACTAGGTAATGCACCCCAACTTCACACAGGCTAATTAGTTTTACATGCTAACCCTTTTCCATGGAAGAAGGAGGCTATTAAAATTCCCTTTTTCTCTTCCTTTTGACAGGATTAGTTGTGGCTTCTTTTAGTTACTGTGAATGTTTTATCGTACATGCCTATTTGTACATACTATACTACTTTTTATTGTAGAGGTGGGCCAAATTATCCTAAACCATGAAATTACTGCAAGGATTAAATCAAATGCCAGTGTCATTTTAAAAGTTGAATAAATTCTTTAACCATTGTTGATTTTTTTTTTACTGTTTTATTACTAGCTGACCATCCTTGGCTTCACATGGTTTAATTAGTTTACACCCTAACCCTGTTCAAGGGAAAAGGGAAGTGAACGGGAAAAAGGTAGGGAATAAGGATGAATAGATGGAATGGCGAAGGGAGGCTCTGGCAGCACTGCCATTAAATTGACTTAAAAATAAATTTAAGATATGGATTAACTCTAAAAGTATTGTTTTGCTTTATCCATTTCTCTACCCGCAGTAGTAAGTATTAAAAGGCGATTGTAGCCTACAAAACGATACAACTAGTATTGTTTTGTAGGCTACAATCACCTTAGCTTATAGTAACCCATTCCCTTTCTGGTTATTGGCCTGACGTCGATGACTTAAACAATATTTATATATTTCCATTCATACTTTCAATTTAGTTCTAAGCCAACTTACCGGTGGCGACACCAGTGTAGCTTTGTGCGTATCTGGAAATTTGATATTGGAGGATATTTTGTCTTATACAAACTTTGTTTGTATTAGTGTCAGCTATTGATTCGTAATAAGTTTTATGAGTTGCTGCTATGCTAAGAAAAATTAATATGGTGGACAGTAAGTATGCCAAAATATTTAAAGCCCTTTATTTATTTTTTCAGCATTCTGATGATGAAATGGAAACTTCCTCAGATGATATAGGTCCTGAAACAGAACTTAAAGAGGAAGATGCTGTTAGCATTCATTCTGGCAGTGATGAACTCATAACAGGAGATGATTTACATAATGATAGTGAAATAAAAAGTACAGAAATAATTGTATTAGAAAATGATGGAAATGATACACACAATGAGATTTCAAAATCTTCCAATGTTCTAGAAATATGTAGTGATAATGATGATTGCATTGTGACTGCTGAAAATAAAATCACCAAACCAAAAAACACTTCAGTTAAGAATAAAAAACGTTCTAATGATACTGAGTTACGCCGCAGCAGCCGGACTATAAAACGTAAAAAATATGATGATGGTGACGAATCTGATATAGAAGAAGTTATCATGGAAGATCCACTGAATACCAAGACTAGTCAAATAGTTGTTAATAACACTAAAAAACTAGTAGAGATGGCTCGAAAACACGTCAAGTCTAAATCTAACAAGGCTAGTGTAGTCATCATAGATTCACCTGAAGCAACAAAAAACAAATTACTCCCGGTAAACAAATCTAGTAGTTCCATATTAAATCAGAACATATGTCAAAAAATCGTATCACGTGGTATCAGCGTGACTCCAGTTACCACTAAGAATATGGCCACACAATCCACCCAGCCCACTTCAATCCCTGTTGCACCCATACTACCCACTCTCACAGATGAAATGTTTGTAGTTGAAGCACCTTCATTTATAGTTCCTTATGTTTATGAAAAGCCTGCTGTTGTGCCATTTAAGGAATTTGTGGAAAAGTGGGGTAAAGAAATAGAAGAGGAGAAACTCAAAGAAGAAAAAGTGTTATTAGAAAAGAAAAAAGAGCAAAAAGCGATACGAGAACAAGAGAGACAAGAAAAAAGAGAGAGAGGCGAAGAAGTTGTAGAATCAGAGGACGAACTAAAAGACGACGAAATTAAAAAGAAAAAAGCCGAAAAAGCTGAAAGAAAAGGTACATTTTCAAAATTCCGTAAAGTCGTGAAGTATGCAGGTGAACTTTTCAACAAGACGTTGATTAAACAATCCGAAAGTATCAAGAATTGCGAATAGGCTAATTTTAAGCGTATAGTTTCCCATGAATGAACTATTAACTTTTCGTAGTTCTCGATTTTGCTTTCAGTTGGTTTTTGTTCCAAGTATTGCAATGAGATTATAAATGTCGCTATATCTGGGGAAAGACTGATGGTTTTGCGAGCTTACATTAAATTCTTAAAAACGTATTGCCGGAAAATGCAATGCAAATATAATTTGTATGTCTAATATTTTTCAGTGGAAAGCCAAGTCTAATTTACTCTGTTCCACTCAGCTATTTCAGTTCCAATTTCCTGAGCTTTCGTAGTTAGGCGTAGACGTAGCTTAATAGACGATTGTAGTTTAAAAAAATAGTACACATATACCTATAATATGACATACGGGAATTCATAGTAAATGTCGCATTGCTACTTTTTTTATAAAAATATAAACATATATGTATGGATTATTTGTACCCAGTTTGACTCCTATTTTATTTATAAAAGAATTTTTGTTACCCAGAGAAGCGGCGTCGTAAAAAGGAAGATGACGATGTGTCTTGGGATGGATCCAGCATGGAAGAATCGGATGACTCGATCAGTGACGACGATAGTCAAGTAACTATGATCAAGGCCAACAGTGCGGGGGAAGTTCAGGATGTTACACATTCCACGGCTGTCCCTACTACCAAGTCTGACAGCTATTTTGACCTTTGTCTAGGAAAATTCTTTATGAATATTGGCCTGAGCCTGGTCCAAGAATATGTTCAGACTGATCTATTAATCCAACAGAACAGAAAACTACAGAGGGAGAAAAAGGGTGGCCATGATACTAAAAACAGACAGATTTCAATAGCTTTATTGACAAAAAATTTAGAAAACAGTAAGAAAATTAATACATCTCTTACATTTGAGCAGAAAAAGTGTGAATTCTGTTCTTTTAAAACGGAATCCGCTTTAGCCATGGCTCATCACCTTGAGACTCCACATATGAAAAATAATTTATATACATGCAATAACTGTTCTTTCGAAGTAAGAAGTCCACACGACATATTGTGTCACATGGAGAAAGAACACCGCGTAATAGGAAAACTGGAGCGCACGCCAGCTATTCATCAGTGCCCCAACTGTCCATTTGAAGATCATGGCAAGGGCAAGTTGGCGCGGCATCTCATAGCCTGCGCGAAGAAATTCAAACCAGAAAGTAATTTGGCTCCACCGGCTGAATGGGAACACCCAGCTAAAATAATAAAGGTCAGTTTACTTTAAGGTCAAGTTAACTATCATTAAAATTGGCCATTTCATAATTTTTGTTATTTATCCATAGTTTTATGTAGTATCACGAAAAGGCGTTTTTCACGATCTTTGGTTTTATGTATTGGCGTATTATCAGAAAAATAATAAAAAATTAAAAAAGTAAATTTAAAGAGATATTTACCCCATACAAGAAACGTGCTTTGATGGTTTTTGAAATCTCAAAAACGGTAATATATACACGCATCAAAGGTATGACTATTAATTAGTGCATATTCTATAATATAACAACAAATACTTAGAACCAGCTAGGTGTGAGTTTGACTTTTAACTAAAATATTTATGTCAATAAATATTTATGTATTTTTATTTTATTTTTTTATTTTTTCAACCGTTATTCAATCGAGCGTACAATATTTGTATAGAACCCTCGCTGCGCGAGTCCGACTACACTTGGCCGGTTCTATTTTGTTTTGATATGTTTACTATTTATTAGTCAGAAAACCGTTCAGCCATTTTAAGATCTATAAGAATAAAGGTTAGGAAATCCCTACTAATATTTAAAAAGGATAGGCTTAGAGCTCACTCACCTTAAATTCAGCTTCTGCTAGTTGTGACTGATATATGACTACTGTGAATGATATACATATTGGTTATAGTAACAAGTACAGGATACTTTTTAACACAGAAATTTAAGATTAAGGAGAAAGTTGTGAATAAAACCTGAGGTTTATAACAGATGTAAAAAAAAAAACAATATAAACAGGCTGACTGTTATGAAAAGTTAATTAATGTTTATTTATATGCTCGAATATAAGTTACATTGGTTGGTGTTTATTCCACCAACTAAATGCGTAACTGTGAAAGTCACCTACTGAATTGTTTCTTTCCAGGTTGCGCGTGCTCGCGGTAACTCTGCTCCTTACCAAGTGTCGCATTTTGGTCGTCACCACGTGGATACTGTGTCGAATGTTCGCATTCCAATCGCGAACACAGTGGCGGGACCGTCGCAGGGGTACCGGGCGCGTGCGCCGGGCCCGGCCTCACGCCCGGGCGGCTCCCTGGCCGCGCCGGCTAGACCCTCCGGCATTCTTATACGGCCGGGCCCGCTTTCGCATGCCGCCTTCCCGGTTAGTGTAGGTTTACCAAACGTACTTTGAGTAATAAATAAAACCAGTCGAGCACCTTTTAAACTTCTATAAATTATTGATTCTTCAATAGATATTTTAGCTTTTCACTAGCAAACCAGTGACTAAAAACTATTTTATTACTTACTCAATTATCTAATTAACGCTCTCGTCTACGTGCAAACCAATGCTGCCAACCAGAACAGTCAATGAACGCACCAGCATTTTGAAAAATTTAAGCAATTTTTGTACTCTGCAGAAGGCTCCGTGATAAGAAAGCGAAAAAAGTTTTCGCGCTAAAACAGCATCAGTTAGTAAAAATTTACATGGAAATCGAATAAATTTTCAGAATGCTAAGAAGTCGACGCAGCAATCGTTATCAATAACTCCACTGGCACGGCCGGGCATTCATCCGTCACACCCTGCTAACGCTAAGGGCTTTGTTATGTGTGAGATTTGCGATGGATACATCAAGGACCTAGAGCAGCTGCGTAACCACATGCAGTGGATACACAAAGTCAAGATACATCCCAAGATGATATACAACAGACCACCGCTCAATTGTCAAAAGTGTCAATTTAGGTAAGTTTTTTTTTGTTTTCTTTTGGCTCCACACTTTTGTGTATTTAGCCAGTGCCAAGTAATTGATAATTTCTCAAGTTAATTAATATTTAATATATATGTGTCAAGTCAAGTCAAGTCACAGTCTAGTCTAGTCAAGTCATACTCCTAGTAAAGTGGTGGCAACTTTACCAGAAGCTTCTATGTAGTTTTGGAAACAACACGAAAAAAAGCGTTTCACCATCATCATTATACCACTTTCACTTAACGAATAAAATGCCACCAATTTTATGCACTAACACTGAAAATAACACAAATTTTGGAAAATAATACAATGCGGCGACGCGATCTTTTCGTTTTCCCGCCAAAACTCTACCAATTTAGGTAAGTTATTATTATTAAACGTATATGAGATCCATATCAATTGGTGCTCAGCTGGGTGATCCCGTAACTAGATTGCAACTGATAGAAATACAAATTTGTATGAATTTGACAGTTAAAATACGCAGTTTATGTGCATAG
Organism: Ennomos fuscantarius; assembly: GCA_905220475.3. NCBI lineage: Eukaryota > Metazoa > Arthropoda > Insecta > Lepidoptera > Geometridae > Ennomos > Ennomos fuscantarius. The sequence continues at coordinate 10,308,268 of HG992023.1, forward strand.
TTAGTATGGAAAATTCTCCTGTTGCATTGCTATCAAAGTTTGGTGATCACCTGGCAGGTTTTCTCTAGGATCTGCCCAAAGGTATGTCAGAGGGATAAGTACGAACTCAAACATTAGTGCAGATGGGCGCTAGTATCGTTCTGTAATACGGGCCTAAATATATTAGATACTCTGCTTGTACCATACGAGGAGGTATGGGATAAATGGCGCTGATTTAAATGAAATGTCACGCGCTAAGTGAAAAGTTAATTTATGTACAACAGATTAACTAATCGAGCGTTTATTATAGCATGTAACAACAGGTGCACTAAAAAAAAGACAAATATAAGTCAATATAGACTATAAGGCTATTAATAAGGTTATAGCATTGTCTATGATGAAGAGCTATAAAGAAATATGAACTATTTATCAATCACGTTATATTTAAGTCACACCCGTCTAGAACGACGGCAGCCAGTTATTAAAAAGATAGGTAGTAATAAACCTAAATAATTTTTGCCAAATTACAAAACACAAAAAAAATCACAAAGTGCCCCATACCATAGGACATGGAATAACGTTCCCGTACGTACATTATCCTGTCGTTAATACCAGATAACCGGGCTCCTGATAACTTACTCGTATGTTAGTTGTAATAAAAGGATGTCTGATTTTTTATTTATTGTATTTGTTTTAGATTCTTTACTGATCAAGGACTAGAGAGACATCTGCTGGGCTCGCATGGTCTCGTTACTAGCTCGATACAAGAGGCTGCGAATAAAGGAAAGGATGCAGGCCGCTGTCCCGTTTGTGGAAGGGTAAGTGATATTTTAATCTGGCTGCAACAAACCAGTACACGAAAGGAATCTGACTTCAATACCTTTATATAGTCCATACCAGCCAATTCTGTAAATTGACGATATGTTTGATAAACTGATATAGTTTATTTCATATACTTTTGCTTGTCTATGTTTGCCTGTTACCTTTCAATTCGTAAAATACTGCACGCATTTAGATGCTATTTTCGATGTTAAATTGCTAAGGTTTCAACTTACAAGTTTGATATATGTTTCTCTCAACGGAGTATTGAGCTATGCATTTATTTTATTATCCAACAAAAGCAAAAATGAACTATTGAAACAAAAGAATTATGGTTTCCAGGTGTACCAATGGAAGCTACTGGGGCACGTGTCTCGTGATCATAACTTGGTCCTGAAACCTGCTCACCTCTCTTACAAGTGCACAGTATGCACGGCTACATTTGGAATGTACCGCCAATTCGAAAACCATGTGTATTCTGCGCACAGCGTCGTTGCTAAAAAGGTGATGGAGAAAAAGTCGAGTGCGGCAATAGCCAGAGCCAATGATAATGCAGCGAAGCAACTGAAAATCAGCAGTGAGATCACCATTACACCGCAACCAGTTAGGATGGCCGGCCCCTCTAAGGGAAAATGAGGTAAATGATCGATTACTTACGATTTCACGCTGTGCATTTTCTCTTATTTTTTAAATTAATATTTAACTATGTGTTTATTAAGTGACAGCCTCTGTGGTGTGGTAGTTGAGCAGGTCGACTCATAACCTGGAGGCGGCGAGTTCGATTCCCGTGGTAGAACAAGTATTTGTGGACAGAAAAAAAAGCACAAATACTTGTTCTGAGTCTGGGTGTTGTGGGACTATGGTCCTCGTAGTTCCTGGGTCCCTAGACACAGGGAATCCTAGTTAGGGTCCAGGTCTATGTATGTGATCGTTGGGCGTTATTATTATTTTTATTATTTATTTACAATCTTAAATTTAAGTTTTTAATTATGATTATTATTATTAATAGTATTTATTTATTTATTTTTCATTATATCTTTTTTCTTTATTCAAATTGTATATTTTCTAGCTATATACATAAAATTGTATGCTAAACTGAGTATTTCGCGATCGTTTGTTAAAGTGTAACTGTTGAGTGTTAGGTTTTAATAATTGTTCGGTAGTAGACTGAGCACTCGTTGTTCTGTCTAAATTTTGCCTAAAAATCCCATCGATGTTTTCTAGGCTTTTAGTTTTGATTACTACGAAAATATTATACAAAAATAGCATAAATAGTTAGCTCAAGTGATGCACTTAAAACATTTTATTTTTAATTAAATAAGATTTGGCGTAAACCAGGGCAATAAAAAAATGTTTGTTATGTGCGCCTGCGTAATGCTTTACAGTGTATAGGTAGCCTATACTGATCAATGTCAAGATTCATTTGTTTGTTTATTATTCAGCCGTTTTGCGAACACTTCTTTTGAAAACATAGATAATATTAACAATAATTATAATCGTTCAGTCATATAGTTAAGCTAAGCTGCCACTACATGATATTTACGACATGCCTTGCGCGAGTGCAGAAATAACATACGTATCGTATGCGTTCGTATTGCTAAGACACGCGCCAATTCACCTTGCTGGCCAGGTGCAGGTTGGTGGAAACATGTTTACCTTCACCGTTGTAAGAGCAAGTGCAAAATGCGAAAAATTACTTAATAAGTCATTAGTCATGCAGGGCAGACCGGGATTCGAACCAGGGTGCGTCGGTTCGAAAGTCGTTCGTCGTTATCGCTGAGACACGCGCACTGTAGAGAAATCGCGTACGATATTTTCAAGATATCAATGTTTCATATCACAGGAATGAATGCTAGACGATCACGTAACTTAAGTACAACCAACGATTAACGTATTTCCCGAAAATTACAACCTTGGAGTCGTCAAATCGAGAGTGAACAGGTATCTTCTAGGCAAGCGTGTTACATCCTAGACCGCATCGTCACTTACCATCAGGTGCGATAGTGGTCAAACGCGAGCCTATCAAACAATAAAAAAAAACAATTGACACTAAAAGTTGTACCTATGCATTGACTGTTTTAATACACAGCTTATGTACATTATTGTCCTATAATTATGCGAATACAAAACTCCTCAGTGTGTAATTCAGGCGATTGAAGTAGCTCAAATCCTTTTTTAAGGGTTATTATATTATTCTATTATTGTGAGCTGTGCGCCTGCGAGTTAGCTGTCCCGCCAATCATCATCACCATCATCAGTCGGGACACATCCACTGCTGAACATAGGTCTCTCCCATAAAACTCCACTTGCCTCTTATCATAGAAGAGCATTTGCCATAATCACCATGCTTGGCAGGCGGCTTAGTGATCACAGTAGATTATAATTATCAAGACCGAGGAGAATGCTGCCACCCATTCCCTGGATATTCCCTTAGCCGCCTCTTACGGCACCCACGGGATGAGATGGGGTGGTCTTACTCCTACACCGTGACCACAAGGTATTTCACGGTATACCAGGTATAGCTCGCGCAAAACTTTATGAGCTCTCGGAAGTTAGCGCGGATAGCTGCGGAGTACTAATATTTTAGTTATGGCCGCTTTTAAATGCAACTGTACCATGCGCAGTTTGTTACTCGGGCCTAACTTCCGAGCGCTCATAAAGTTTTGTGCGAGCTATAATAATGATGAATGAATGTTTCTACGATCTGGCCCTATCTCCTTTTTGCTCTGTCTAGATCAGTCAGCCATTTAGTCGTAAATACATAAAAAATAGTGTTTCTTTCTAATTTAACGGGTTGAGTGGTGCGAGGTCGAGACCACTACACAACATTCTATTGTGTCGACCAACATGACGTTCAGATTAATAATAATATATTAGTATGCATACTGTGCATTATTGTGGATAGTATTTATTTATGTTGTTAGGTTACGACTTACGTTGCGATAGAAATATTTGCGTAAATTATAAAAATACCTTTTAAATGTAATTGTTTTTATCAGTCATTCATTAATTTCATTCATATCTGACAGTCATTCTGGAAACTTAAGCATCTTTTTTAATTCATTGTTATTTTCATTTATTATTATTATTAAAGAGAACCAGAAACCAGCCGCTAGTTAAACTGGCTCAATTTTGTGTATCAACAATCTAGGCAATCTAATGTTTCAACAAAAATTCTTAATGTTTCCTGATAGAAAGTGGCGATAAACATTTTAACTGTCCATAGTGAATGACGAGTTCCTAGTCCTACCAGCAATTTCACTAAACGCTAATGTTTTTGTATTCATGCATAGAAAATCCTTCTCTATTCTTCAAATGAAAGCGAAGCTACATGCGTTCACTAAAATTCTTTGCGAAAATAGTATCGTATTTGATTGCGCTTTTTATCTCTTATTGCGCTGACGTTGATTTTATATTTATCATATAGCGTATTGTTAGCTAATGCATTACATTAAATATTACTCGCACAATTATTATGTAATGCTCATAGTGAAGTTCGACTATCCGTTCTTAGCCGATCGGTAAGTTTAAGCAACATTCGCTGCTGTCATAATTTGGATGAGTGACCGCTACAAAAACTGATATTTACAACCGTTTAGTTATCGTTCTCGGTAGTTATCAACCGTAATTTTAGAAGTTTTCGATCGGCTATAAAGTGCTTACACAGCTTGTGTTACACAGTGATTAACAGCAACACTTTACTCTTGCGTAGGGACGTAAAGGAAAGATATTTTAAAATGGAAGCCATTTATTGTTTTATTTAATACAGCTAACGTAATAGTGATTATCTACTAGCTTTTTTTATGTTAAGGAATGACGTGACGAGATAGTCGTTCGCCTGATGTTAAACGACACGGCTGCTCATATCAGTTGCAGTGTCACTCGGAACTCTAAAGTATAGAGCTTCGCGTGACACTGCACTGCACACGTCATCCAGAGACATCAGCACAATCTAGTAATAAGATTACTAAACTGTGAGATTAAATCATAAAGTCTCATTTGCCCAGTAATTTCACTAGCTACAGTGCCCTTCAAACCGGAACACAGCAGTGCCTGCGCACTACTGCTTGGCGGCAGAATAACTGGCAAAGCGGTGGTACCTACCTAGACAAACTTTGCAGTAAAGTCCTACCATCTAGTGCTCTCTGCAAAGCTCTGCAAAGTATATTAATATGTACATGTGAAAAATTATGAATGCGAAAGTAAGTGATTTTAATGAAATTTGATACGAATATGGCGGACACACGCCACGCTAATTGTATACAATTTAATAATGCATTGCAAAATTGAAATTGATGTATCGCGTTTGATTTATTCGTGGTTGACGTGATAGCCATTTGCATTGCATAAATGAACACAGAAAATTTAAATAGCTGTTAGTGAAAAAAAAAAAATCTGGAGTTTTAAAAGTTATTATTAATGCATGCCTATTCACTAACAGTATGTTTGCAGTGTTTATGCATAATTGAAGGGTTGAGAATAAAAAGGGTTTAACTGATTTTTTTGACCAAATGACTTATGGGTATCATTGGATTCAGCGTGAAATTATCTGCAATAATACATTCTCAAAATACCGAAATGAGGCTTTAATCTCGAGATTTTGAGTCTAAAAACGATCTATCTGTCACAGAAATACAGTTCGCTTAGCTTAAAAACATTACTATATTTAATTTATTATATTATATTTTTACATTAATTGTATAAATTAGTACTATGTTTAGTAATTTTAAATAGAATTAAAACATTTTCAAGCAACTGAAACTTACATAAACCTTTTCTATTACCTTATAAGCACTCTACATTAAAATGACGCCGTTGGCGTTTAAAGTCAATTCTCTCGAAACTGTCAATTTGACAGTTAAACTCTTTTTATTCTCAACCCTTTAATTGTTATTACTGTATTTGTATAATGTTTCGGCTAATGCGCTATTTGTTATGTTCACTGGTTTACGAAATATCTGAAAACAAATTTGTATTCTTTTATATTTTGCTCCATAGATTTATCTGTACTTAATAATATACATTAGTCGCTGATGCTTTCTTCTTTTTCGAGTAATGCGCCAAGACATAAAATGTTGGTGTGACAATTAGGCCTTGGGGCCATTGACTTTATGATCATTGGGCGATGAATATAGAGAAATCACACGCGCTATTTCCTTTTATTGCAATTGGTGGGCACTTTATGGTGTGCAGTTAATAGAATATAGAAGATTCACTTCACTAACACATTCACATAAATAACGACTCTTGCGACAATGCATTAAAGTGCAATTCAGCTCACGCAGCGCTGCAACCAAGTTATGTTAACCCACTAGTCGCCTTCCTTTCTAACGAATATCTCATATCTCTGTTGGCGCGTTATGCTTAGCAAGGTTATATATACTATAAGCTGGGCTTGTCGATGTTCTTGTACTTTGTATGTAAATATCGGAATATGTCACGCCTGCTGTGGAATTAAAATATCAATCCGAGAGTAACTGAAAAAAAGTTAAATGAGTGAACCGCTGGTTGTACGCATGTTAATAGAGCTGGGATTGATAAGGCGACTAGCGACTGGCGTGTGTTAAAACTAATTATTGCGCTAGCTGATAAAGAAATTAATCTATTATTTCGGCACGGGTAGCATGTGCTGTAGATTCGTCATAACTCTTCTCTTGTGAAACGCAACACAAGGTTTTTTACTCGATCTTCGTGATCGTTCATTGGTCAAACGCTTTGGAAGAGATATGTCGATTTCTACCGCCCAGCATGGGCGTGCTGTTGAATCAAGGAATAATTATGGAATCATCAACTATGACGTGATATTAAAAGTTTTAAAAGTCGTATGTAAAATCAAGGAAAGAACTTTGACGTTATACGATGTTATCAATTAAATTAACTATCTGGCGTTAACATCATCATCAGCCGGTATAACTCGCGCAAAACTTTATGAGCTCTCAGAAGTTAGCGTGGATGGCTGCGCAGTAAGCACATTATAGTTATGGCTGCTTTTAAATGCACTCGACTGTACCTTGCGCAGTTTGTTACTCGGGTCTAATTTCCGAGAGCTCATAAAGCTTTGCGCGAGCTATATGCAGTAATGCAGTGCACTAATACCGCACTATATATATATAATAATAATGGCTCAGTGGAGATAAAAATATTATTCTTTTCATAATAATCTCATATGATACAGCTGCTGCCAGCTACTTTGAGTGTGTCGTCCTTCTACTTGGCCAGAGTGACCTATGCTACACGTGCTAATGAACATCCTAGTTATTCATACACTTTAAAATGCAGTTCACCATATGTAATATGTTAATGCAGTCGAGTGGTCACACGTTGATGATCACGCGTTGTTTCAGGAGTTGACGAGCAAGCGGCGGATGCATTCAGGCTGCAAGTCTGCGGCGGCGCCGATCACACGACACGTTCCGAGACCACGGTCTAGTGTACATTTCGATGCCACCAATGGCTTTAGTCGACCTACCCGCACAATTCCTTCAATTATAACATTACTTAACTATTTTCTTAATAACCATCCACTGTCACACTGCCAGGCTTGCGAAGCCAGTGTTTGTATAATTATTCGTTTAGGGATTGATTTGGAAACACAGTTTTTTGCAAAGATAGGTCTTTACACACTTTTAGCTATAGTGTTTTTGAAATGTATGCTAGGTAATAAAGACTCGCTCGTAAACGCTATACTTTAGTACCTTTTAACGAATATTAGGTTTGATAATATTAGGTATAATAATTAATGGTCAAATCAATGACGATACAATACTCTGCAGTTTTTGTCTCTAACACCGATACAATGTGTAGTTTTTTGTCTTTAAAGCTGATACAATGTTTAAAGACTACCTATATATACAGTGTCCTTCTACACAACTTGTATTAAGAATACTTTCATAAGGCTATATAGCCTATTATATTATAATGTCCTACTACTATGGACAGCATTATGTAACTCATTAATTAAACTTTCTGAAGACCAAGTCTAAAGTTTGAACAAAAACTGTATGCGCTATCATTATTACGATACATTCTATTATTTACTTACTCATTGTAAACATATACGTCTGTGCTAAGTAAACGTAATGCTTTTTTAGCGAGGGCACACCAGTAGTTAGTGAGATTTTCAAAACGTTATCACGTATCATACTAAATGTGTTTTAATTGATCGATGACAGTGATTAGTATACAGTTTACGATTTCTTTTGAAGCTAAAATATTATTTTTATGGTTCGGATTGTATTTTTTTCCATGGTAACGATAATTTAGTGATAATTTTAGTAGGTGTTAGTTTTATAATTTAGAAGTAAATTTTACATGGTATAATGCAACTATCCTGTAAAGTCTTAGTCTAACTTTGTACATAGTTATAGTAGCTCAACTTGTTATTCTCTGTTTCTTTTCAGATTTAGAAGAAATTACCTTCAAAAAAGAGCCATTATATTAATATTACTTTTAAATTGATGGTGGTGGTCTCACACATTTTTATTAACAACTTTTTTGAGGTTTTCTTGAATAATTCCGTTTAGTCTACTACTGACGACCATCGATTTGGTTGGAAGATTCATGTTTTGAGAAGTTACCAGCTAACATGCCTATTAGAAAATAACATTTCCGGTACTACACTACCACAAGTGTAATTGCCTAAATTGACGCTTATTCACCCATTTGGGCCCTGCTGTTAATCTATTTTACTTTTACGATATATATATATATATATAATGACAATGAAGGTCTTGATTATATACTTTGTGAGATTAAAAGGTATAATTTCATGTGGATTGCTACAATTATATATAAGTGTTACAATTATAAATTCACTCTTGTATGTTGTTTAAAAACAGTGATTAATAGTTGGATCGGGTGTTCAGAGCGATTGGGTTCGATGCTCTCCTTTGATTGATATTTATGTTGGGAGCTGGTTGGTCTTTGTATGAAATTCCTATCGCCTATTATAAGCTCATCCGATCCTAGGTTGTTTTGAGCTAACTAACTTAAACACCGGTTGCTTAAATGCAATGGTTACGCCTTTCAATAAATAAATATCTAATTTATGATGATGTTATCATAATACTTGTTTGTTTAGTAGACCAGATGGGTTTTTGCGGGCCTCCTGCCTTCTCGCTTTTTATCGAAATAATTGGCGTGGATTGGTTTAACTTTTAATAAATTCCACATTAGAGTTCATCTGGATTTGTTATCCGGGCTATCACTAACGATACTCGAATTTTGCGATTTGTTATATCTATTTACCGTCTTAATCAGAAACCCTCAGAAATCACTTTTTACTATTCGGTTGTGTAAAAATTTTTCTCATTATCGACAGCGAGAATCTGATTGGTCATTTTGTAGCATAGAGTGATTACGAATAAAAATTTACTCACTGAAATTTTTAAAGAATGGTATGCTTTGGTTTGATTAAGTATTTCGTTGTTAGGTGTTTAGGATTTGAGATTTTGGAGTCGTTTTGGTCAAGCCATAGTACCAGGCTTCCAGTAACCCTCAGAAAGTAGCACGAAAGACAAACCGAGTCATTGAAAAGTGCAATACGAACATGTTGCTGTTAGTAAAGCCTTTTTCGTATAGTATTTAAATTCAAATAATTTATGTTCTATGTCCTTTTGATACCTGCCTTTTGGTATGTCACTTTAATATAAAACTTTACAGCATATACCAGGTTGTTTTATATTTTATCTTTTATTCTCTAATATTACATATTATATTATTCTCGCCACTTCCACATTCTCTCACGAGAAACGTAACCCTAATAGTTGCTTCATACCGAACGAACGAGCTCTGATAACTAGCTACTATTGCTAATAAGGTTTTTATATTTTAACTTTCGTTATAATTTATCACTCATATTTCAATATTCCATTATTATGTAATTTCGTTTTTATTGTACTAGTATTTTAATTACTCTTATACGTCTCTTTCAGATGCTTAGTTTCTTTTGATGTTAATTTTACAGAGTACACAATAGTAAAAAATCGAATCACTCCATTTCTGTCACTTACAGATTTCGGTTCGCCCAGTACTTGCAATGATCGATATATTTTTATTAATCTCATTTCAAGATAGCCTTCTGCCCTCCACCTCGTTAGAGTTAGTACCTTTGTAGTAGATTTCACCATTTGGTCAACAGATCTATTTACGCAGGCAACTGTCCATAGTATAGAGGTGTAGGTAGTTATATGGGGTTAATAAACACATTATTAAAATTCATCAAAAAAAATCGCCTAATTATGTATACGCGACAATCTGAGGTATATTCCCAGCCGTCAGCACTAGCTCCATTCCCACTGGGACCATACGTGTCTTGTACATCAAATTCCAGACTAATCTTATTGTCAGGAGTGTGAAAAGGGTATTAGGCAAATAGTGGTATCTTAGTATTAAATCAGCTTGGTACTCACAAAAAATAATCCTTAATTGAAAACAGCTTGGAACAAATTCATGCAGACGACGTCGTAGGGGCCTGTTCGGAATGAAGAACAAATTTTAAAATATATAGTTTCAGAATGGTCCTATAGAAAATTTATCAAATTTGGTTTTTTAGTTTGGTACACAACTGGAAAAATTATGTGTTATAATATTATCATCCAAGTATGCATGAAATTAAACTTGAATGAAGTCTGTTTAACCTCTTTTTAAAAGGATATTATTGTTAGCGCCGTTTTATATCACGGGTGTCAAACATTTCGTTATTAATTACTACCTTAGGAAAATATCGATTACTTTTTATAAATTATTATACAATACGACAACAACACTTGTTAATTACTAGAAATCACTTATTTGATGATCATAATCGAAATCATATCGACAAATAAATCTCGGTCAGTCATGTATTGTAACAGTAACTATAAAACATATTCATACAACTACCGACTATGAAAAACCAGTCGCTATTAAAATAATAGGCATGACGAAAGATTTTGAAATCCTCTTCCGTAATGTGGGTATACATTTACTATTTACGAAAAAACCTTTATTTCGGTAAAAAGCCTAATTTTAACTAAGATTAAAGCCATTTTCATAATATTTTTTTAATGCGGCGCGAAAACAGCTCGCAGGTGTCATGGCGTCGGCTCTGACGTCACGCCTCAGTAAACATGTCATTGTGTCTAAGCGTAGCGAAGAAAGTAAACAAAATATTAAATTAATTCGTGTGATTAAAATGAATGCCAAAGTTTACAAGTGGTGTGCAATACCGCAGTGTAAAACCACATCAATAAGAATGCCCAACAAAGTGTTTGTACATGTTCCAAACAAGAATAACATACTATATAGAATATTAGTTAATAATATATTATAAAGAAATATTATTATATATCATATTATGATATTTAATAATATTTTTTTATAATATATGATATATATCATATTACGATACATAATAATATTTCTTTATGATCTAGGCAAATCTTGCATTTTACTTTACAAAATGTTTCCTTCCCGTTTTAGTTGCACATAACTGATTACATTATCCCCTTAGGATGGTCTTGAAGACCTGAAAATATTTGAATTTAATTAGAACAAATACATACACATTCACTTGGTGAGTTATCAGATTTTAGGTTTTTACTATGCGGAAAAATGTTACTTGTATTAGTAGGTGCTTTTTGTACCGAAAATTACTCGTATTATCGCATACTAATATGGTATTAACTCTAAAATAGCAACTCACAAATTCATCTGTGAAAGAGCTAACCTCAAAAATAAACAAAGGCAAGTTTATTTTAAAAATTACCTATGAAAGTAGGTACATAAAATAAATGAAACTCACATGAGCTCGAAATATATCTAATTCTTGTTTATATCTAAGTGCGTTGTATCTAGGGTAAATATAGGTGGATACAAAATTTATTTACACGGAAGTTTTTACGTTTCTAAACTCAGACGAGCAAAATTCCTTATTTGTTGCGAGGAAATTCATCAATCCTAGGCAAATTTGAGCTATTTGCCTTAATTAAGCTTGGTTCCATTGTTACAGCAGAGCTATTGCTTGTTGGAATCGATAAACCACACGTGAAAGAATACATAATAACAAAATCAATCCAAATGCATATATTCACAACAGAAAAAATCTAAGTGTGACGTCATGCGCGCAGTATTTTAATGTTTTATTTTATTGAAAATCTAAGTAATCTTAATTTTTTAAATAAATCTAAACCAGTGTTTTAACGTTATTTAATATAAATTTTAAACTAAAAACATTAAATCGTCCGTTTTTTAGTACTGTCGTAATGCCTATTGTTGACATACACAACGTATTTACCAGCAGCAATCAAATCAAATAAAATAATATTTTATTGACGTAAAAGATTTACTGAAGATTATTATTTATTGAAGATTCCATTGACTCCTGAACTAGTTTATCACTGTACTTCAGGAGCCATGGCAATTGTAACAATTAAATACTGTCGATCTTTTCTGATCATTGCTTAATAAATAAAAAGTACTTATATTTTGTTTATGCTATTTTAAGAAAATCAATGCTTTGTATTTATCGGATAAGACTGCATGAAATGTGAGAAATTTTACTCTAGCAATGTCTAGATTGATATATTAAATATCTATATCTTTGAAAATAGCTGATTATCCGGTAAATCGGGGTACAAGATTTCCCTGTAAGCATTCTTATAAAGCCATTTCGGTAATGAATAACATTTCAAATATTTGACCACCAGTTTTATTGCTTTCATTAAAGTCTGTTGAAAATTAAGAGATATGAATTTTTATTTTGTTTTAATGCATGAATATAAGCAAGAATATAATAAATAATAAAACGATTTAATGTCTTTAAAAAAATCGTATCGATATAAAATGATTTTGTTAGTAAACAATGTGACGAGCTAGTCGTTCGCCTGGTGTTAAGCGCCCCGGCCGCCCATAACAGAACAGTGTCACTCGGAACTAAAACACAGAGTTTCGCGCGACACTGCACTGCGCACATCATTCTGAGACATCAGCACAGTCTAGTAATAAGATAGATAGATAGATAGATAACTCTTTATTGTCTCACCAACGAAATTCATACAATACAGGAATTATTAAATCTTACATACTAGTGCAACAATGGGCGATCTTATCGCTAATAGCGATCTCTCAAGACAACCTTTGGATGGAAAGTATCAAAAGATAAAACACGGCGGTCTAAAACAATTCAGAATAAAAAGAAATACAGATAAAAGTCATAAGATTACTCAACTGTGAGATCAGATCATAAAGTCTCAATTGCCCAGTAATTTCACTAGCTACAGTGCCCTTCAAACCGATACACAGTAGTGCTTGCACACTACTGCTTGGCGGCAGAATAACTGGCAAAGCGGTGGTACCTACCTAGACGAACTTTGCAACAAAGTCCTACCACCTAGTTTTGCATATTTAGGCTACACACGTCGACATTATACATCCTCAGTGTTTAATGATAACTAGAAAAATACTGAATAAAAAGTTTATATTTTTTATATGCGCTCTTAATGGAAAATATCGAAATGGTTTTCGACTTTCGGTACCTCGCAAAAAATGAAATGTTCATTACCGAAATGTACATAACAGCTCTTTTTGCACATGCTGGAAGGTGGAAGATTTTCGTGCTATAAATACACAATTGTTTTAAAATTACGATTACAATATTATTTTTATACTATTATGCTAGATTTTCTTAAAATGAACGTTTATTTTTAAGTTTTATATTGCATGTCGAGCGTAACTGTATCTGTAAGATTTTTGTAGGGCCACATTCCTTGTTATTTAATTAACCCTGTGGTAATACAACTGCGTAGTTCAAAATATTTATTTTGTTATATTTAGGGCGGCTTAAAGTGAATTAATTATCATATATTATGAAAAATTAAGTCAGGGAAAAGTTGTTTCGTATTTTATTCAAGAGAAAGTTCTATGTATGAAAAGAGTGTAAATGTATGAAAAGAGCTGCATTATTGAAGTTACAATTTCCAACTTTTAGCTATTATTACATATTTTATATGGGGTCCGTAAATGCAAAAATATTTATGTATGAATAGCATTAGTGCTTTAGTGTAAAAAAAGTTTCGAGTTTTAATTTTTTTTTTAAATTTACACATACTTAAAAAATGCAAATAGACGTGACAAATAGTTTCTTACTAATTCATCAAAACCAGTCAGGTATCAATTGCACAACTTAATTTTTTAGATTTGTGTCCTGATTCATTTTGATGACGTGTAAACTAAGATTACTAATTTGGTAGTGGGCCAGTGGGCTCACTGGCTTGCACGCATGGTAGTTTAAGAAATGCGTATTTGAATCTGCGCAAGCATCTCAATATGCCCAGGTTTTAGGGTACGTGCATACTCATCATTAATGAATCTCATACATTAACATAAATACTAAGTCGAGTCAGCACTGGATCAGCAGTGTCACAATCAAGTTGCCGATCTAGTGCGTAAAAAAGTAACCCTACTTCGTTTAGGCACAGTTTGAATGATAGCGACACAAACCTGGCAGTAGTACCCAGCTGCGGTAAAAGTGGATACTACACTACTATACACCGGTTCTTAATGTATTCTAATACAGCGGTTTCACTTAGTACGATCTTTTTTTCGCAATGCGAAGAAAATAGGAAGGCGTCAGTGAGTGAAATAGTGGTATTAGAACTTGCATCAAAATGGTATTTAAAGTGTGTGTGCATCTTTATCGATTGCTACATCGCATTCAAAGTCTACCGATGACTGCCTATGCACACATGTCAGTTGAAGTCAATGTACAGGAGCGAAGACGCGCGCCGACGCATAAACACATAACTGCTTTAATGTGTAGATATGGTATCGAGTTACGTGACTGATAATGATAAGTGTGCACATACCTTTACGCACCGGGTTCAAGAGCCCTATTTGTGATTATGCACCCGAATTGTTTTATTTATTAGATGACCTTCAATGATTGAATTAAAACTGATTAGAAGTTTTTATGTTCTGTTATCTTATGTAAATAATTAGGTATCATTAAGTACCATTTGTAATAAAGATACTTAAATGTGATGGCTGTTTCAATTATGTGATAGGTACCTACGATCGAAAGTAAAATAAAACTTTAACAGGGCTAAATCATTATATTAAATGTGTTTGAAAAATAAATTGCGGTAGGTACATACTTTTATCGGTTTAGAGGTAAAAACGATATTTTGTCTGTATGCCTTGGATGCGCTTCACGTTGAAACTACGGAACAGATTCCGATGAAACTTGTTATGGTTATAGACATTTTTGGAATAATATTTAAAACACTGTTTTCATAAAAACTAAGTGGAATAAGAAAATGATTTTTAGAAAAGAATTGTTTGTTTATATATGATTTTATTAACTACACAGGAAAAACAATTATAATACGGATTATAGATGTACAATGGGTGGTCTTGCCGTCTCCGTCCACTTGGCCCTCCTAACTGATCTCCTGAGATTTAATTGGAGATTCACAAAAAAATATGTCTTCAAGGCAACCTCTTTTTGTTCTTTTCTAAACAAAATATTAAGATTATTGAACTCTTAAAATAAATGTATATTCTTGATTGTTTATCCATAACATATTAAATCGATTTTTATCATTTTCCGCGGTTTTTCCGGCAGTTTCAACTGTGATGTGAAACGATAATTGATTGTTTTAGATGAAGCATTAGTACCGCCGTGATCGTGTGGTCCCAGCGCTGTGAGAATAGGATTACCCGATCTCTTCTCATGGGTGCCGCATGAGCTGGCTGAGGGAATGTCCTGAGAATGGGTAGCAGCATTCTTTTCGGTACATTAAAGTGAGCAATCACCAAGCGGGGTTACTCGTGTTATGGCAATCTCCCCTCGTATTATAGTATTATGATAAGCGGCCAAAGTGGTGTTATTTGGGAAAGGCCTGTGGCAGAGGAAGCCTTCCGGATGTTGATGTGGGGAACTAGTGCTGTAATAAGTGTAGCAGTAGGTACGACCGACGACCATAGCTTTAAAATTATTATATTCTGATTTAGTCGTGCCTAGGGTTTCCCCATTTGTAAAATGAAAAAGGTATCAAATCTACGTTAGTTTGTTGATTTCAAAGCGTCATACCCGTCGGCAGTAGAGGGGCCTGGGCAGAGCGTTGTTAGCGTGCTCAGTTGTGCTAAGATGTGGCTGTGGTCGGTATTGTGGCGGGCCTCCACTCTACTCCTCGTGAGCGGAACCCTCAACATCGGGCTTCCACAGAGACGACAGTACGCGCCACCGGCACAGGTATGTTGCATTTACATTACTTGCTAAATTTGAAGGATTTTAAATAATCAAATCAATAATTCACGTCCAAGATTATATTTGTCATCACACTAATATTAAAAAGGCGAAAGTTTGTATGTGTGTATGTTTGTTACTCCTTCACGCTCAAACGGTTGAATGGATTTGGATGAAATTCATTACCAAGATAGCTTATACACTGGATTAACACATAGGCTACATTTTATCCCGGAAAATAGAAATGTTCCCGTGGTATGAGCAAAAAATTAAAACACTATCCGCGGGTACTTGTTCTGAGTCTGGGTGTTGTGGGACCATGGGAATCCTTGTTTTTTTTTTTAAAATCTGCTTTTCCACATACACCTGGGTCCGTGCTTTTTGTTAGATTATTTTTTATATTTCTGAATTAAGCCTATTATTACCATGAACATATATATATAATACAGGAAGGATAATACAGCCAATAACAAAAAGATACATAAACATAAGTATTTAAGTTCTTATTTCTAATAGTGCGTACACCACCGAGCAAACCACCTTCCGCGGAAGCTGGGAATCCTTGTTAAGGTCCAGGATCTATGTATGTGATCGTTGGGCGTTATTATTATTATTTTTTATAAAAATGATATTTTGTTTTATTGAAAATATTTAAGCTGCTACTTTCGTCACAATAAAAGGAAAACGTATGCAACCTAAAATCTTTGTTTTTACATGACAGTTGAAAGCTCCTGTTTACTTACAATAATGACGCCATAATAATACGTAATAGATGTTATATTTATTTTATGTTTTATTTATTCAGGGAAATAATATTTATTGCATATATTTATGACGATTCCTATTAGTTTAAAACTATTTTTCAAATCGAGCGTAAGACCCTGTTAGTATACTAACAGGGTCTTACGCTCGATTTGAAAAATATTATTAAACCATCAACAACATTATTGATGTTTATTAGGTATAAAAGTAACTTTTTATTATTATTTAGCAGTCATTATATATACTTTCATTAAGTAGAAGAAATGAAATCTTTTTTTCAATGAAGGGGCATCACATTATTACCGGCTGTGCTAATTAGCTTCTGATAGAAGACTAAAATTGGTGGTGGCTGTAGGGTGAAACCAGGAGGTACTGATATTCACGTGTAGATCAAAATGCACCTAAGAAGCCGTGTGTCGCAAACAGCTATGTAACAGTCCATTGAGGCTTTCGGTAGGAGAGATCTATGCTCACGTAGATAGTACCTACCTATCGCCGGTTAAGAACCAATACCATCTATCTCAATATTTGTCGGCTTTTAGATTTCAATGCCAATAGATTTAAAGTTCAATTCCGCACAGCCTGCTCTATCACCTATCTCCAAATACATGGTAATCTTAAAGTATGCGCTATAGAAATGCCACCTACGTAAAGAAGGCGTTTATTATTCTGCCAATATTGACTTTTGTTATTTTTTTCTCTGTCTGTCGTTTTTTGGGTTAGATGGTATTGGTTCTTAACCCGCGCTATGCTGTATCAGTATGGCTATCAGGTTAAAAGTAACAACTTTACTATCCAAACTAGAAATATTGTATTGATATTCGAAACTATTGAATAGAAATCCAAATACTGAAATCGTTTTGTACATAGCAGAAAAAATATGTAAGTTACATAGATTTATAACTATAATAATCTACCCGCGAATCACGGAAGCGGTATGCTTTACAGCCGGATATTTGGATGTGAAAGAAAGAAGTGTATAGATTGCGTGATGTAGCATTAGACATAACTACGTACCGTTAAAATGATAACGTGCTTATTAATGAGTATTTTAATTACTAGTGACAAGCGAAGTTAAAGACAACAATACGTGGTACATATGTACGTGATATGAATAGTAGGCAATTAAGATGGCTGATTACAAGAAAATAAATCAGTTTACACGCTACGTTTCTAGCATGATAGAGGTAAATGCCTGATGTGGTGGTGGCTTACATTATTATCCACAGAGCATTATCATTATTAGCGCTTTAATGAAGTTATTACGTACCTTACCTTGTTATTCACAGTATGCCGGTGCAAATTTTGGAGAACCGTGTGAATTTTTACTTCAGACATAAAATATTTAATGTAAAGGATAATCAATGATGGTGTCAATGTAGTCTCACGAGCACGATAACACGTATCTGGGTTGCGCATAGTTTGCTTTATCGTATTTATTTTAAATTGCTCGCTTTTTCATTTTCATTATTAAGTTAAGTAAAACAGGTTAGCATATATTGTTATATAGGCGGGCCGCCGTGCATTTCAGCGAACGTACGTATACGCCAGCAAAAATGCATTGTTTGCACGCCTGCAGCGAGTTATTGAACTTTACCGCTATTGTCTTACTAATGCACACTTAATGCACCTAAGTGTTAAGCGTGATCATGAAAAAAGTAACGCACTATAAGCATTTAATTGGTAAGCAATTACAACTAGGCCATTTTTTATTTCAGATGAGCTGTTACGAGTTCTCAAAATTAGGCACCCATAGATTTGGTAGAGCGTATTATGAAGGTAAGAAATAAAGTAAAATTTCATTATATATAAAATAATAAATAATAATAAATAGCTGATTTCGAATTTTCTAATACCCTTTGGAGGTAACTTACTATTCCACATAAGCACAAAACACATCTTTTGTGTTGTAGACGTCCTCCACACATGTCTAGATTCTACGGTTGACTCTGCCCTGTCATAGTTTCATGTAGTATATAAAAGCGCGTGTGCTTTAGACCACACGACTGAAGTAAAACTTCTTTAGGACTTTCTTGCCTCTACAGTAATATACGAAACGTAAATCTTTCTATCTTCACGTAGAGAAAGAGAGATTTTAGTATATCTCCTTCTCAACTTCCGTTCGCCTCACCAGTTTACCTTCGAGTCAAGCTTGCGTAAAGAAATTTTACTTCAAAAATTCATATCACTTGTCTGTCAGTCGGAGCCAGTCAGTTGTAGATACATGTTCCAAATAAATGTAACAAATCGATGGATGTAGAGTTGGGAAGGCTACCAAAATCACCCATTAAGTTATTTGCCAATAGTTTCATGCGATGATAACGTTACGTTTATTATGTTTTCATTTACTTTTACTGTAGTGATAGTTATGCCCGTAGCTACAAAACTATAAAAAATGTTTTATATAAATGGGTGTTTCCGGTAGTCTTAGCTACAGATTGAGATCGATTTGATTCATATAACTAAACATATTAAGATCTGAATATTAATAATATTTACAATAATTCTTATTAACTTTTTAGAGTGGCGCTCCCGTAAACCTGCTGCAAAAAAGAAATTGTCTGGATACTTCTCCACGTCATATCCGATTACAGTTCTAAACGCGAACAAAATTTCTCGAAGGCTGGACAAGCTATTCCCAAAAAATGATGACCTCGTTAAAGAGCATGCGAAACTCGTGCAGGATATAAACAGTCTGAAACAGCTCGTGTTCATCGCTCCTTTTGAAGACTCTAGAGATGTACAGTACGATGACTCTATTTTTCAAGAGATTATAGAAACATCCTCAACGACGACACCAAGGCCGCCAACGTGGAGCTCCTCGCGTCCCATTAAATTTAATTCATTTCCTATTATCTATGTCGGTGGGGAAAGTACTAGACAAGTGGTCAGGAGTCAACCTCTCTCTTTTCCGAAGTCTACCATCAGCCTGGTTGGTACTACGGCGACTCCGCTGTTGAAACATCCTTACCCATTCGTTATGCAAGGTCCCTCTGTAAAACCTTTGCGAGTGTGCATGTCACCCCTACCTTCATATCCAGTAACTACAAAACGGCCCGGTCTTTGGGAAAGATTAATAAATTCGATATTACCCCGAAACCGAGGCAGATAGGAAGTTTAATTATTATTGTATACAAAATACTGGTTACGAGTATAAATAGGTGATACTTTCCATCCAAAGGTTGTCTGGAAGAGATCGCTATTAGCGATAAGACCGCCCATTGTTGCACTAGTATGTAAGATTTAATAATTCCTGTATTGTTTGAATTTCGTTGGTGAGACAATAAAGAGTTTATCTATCTATCTATCTATAGGTGTGATAATAATGGGAACAAATCTTCCTTTTACTAGTGTAGTTGTTAAGTATTATATATTATCTGTGCTTTGGTTATTAGGTTTTTTTACGTTTTAACTTACTTTTGTCTCTCTTTGGTCCGTATTACAGAACGACGCTCAGTCATCGATCAGTGCTCAGGCAAAAATTTCATTCATTAATTTATGACTTTATGAAAGAAATCTCTGCTTGAGCACCGATCGATGACTGAGCATCGTTCTGTAATACGGACCTTAGTAGTCTTAAGAAAAATTGGGTTCTGTAGGTTAGAAACCTATGGTTGGAACCGCAGCAATAAGCCGCGACGATGCGCTTACCACACGGCTTAGGTAGGTTAAAGGCAGTTTGCTGCATAAAGACAGCTGATGGCCACTATAGATCGTGGTCTTAGCGTAGCTGTTATACTTTTGGCGTACCGCGCACCGCTATGTTCCAACATAGTGTTTTATTTTACTTTGTAATAAATGCTGTAAAATTGGTGGCATTATGCGATGTGCTGGAATGTACTTATTAATAAGTATATATTTATTGTTTTGGTTCCGTCATGGAAGGCACCGCTTCCCCTTATTATTTCATCAAGTACCTACTCAAGCGTGCAAGCACAGATGCGCGGGAAGGCGCGTTCACTGCCACCCAGCTAACGAGAGCAGAAAAATGCGTGTATATTAGTATCGTTATTCGCGTGTCTT
Organism: Ennomos fuscantarius; assembly: GCA_905220475.3. Lineage (NCBI taxonomy): Eukaryota > Metazoa > Arthropoda > Insecta > Lepidoptera > Geometridae > Ennomos > Ennomos fuscantarius. Next base: position 10,329,077 of record HG992023.1, read on the forward strand.
GCTTGTTATTACTGATGCCGATTATGTATTGTCTTCTTTTTTACACTTTAAGCGTCGGAATGGAAAAGTTGAACGTGTCGATGTGGTTACGAAATAATTGTTTTCTATATGGCTTATGTCACAAGCAATTGTTCTCCCAGCGTTAATTAGGCATTAAGTAAAAAAAATGTTAAGTTTTTATTAACTTGCAGCATAATTATTGTCATATTTCGACAGATAATTAATTTTATGATTAAAAATTTACATTTCGTGCGTTTATGCGTTTTTAATTTTTTGTCACTCTACTCCTTAACCGTAATGTTCGATTTGAGTTTTTATGGAAAGTTAAATTAGAACTGGTAACCAGATAAATTCATGAAAACTTAAAAACGTTTTTGCACGGGGATATCACAAGAGATAGGACCATCTCTCTAGTGAGAAGAAAGATAATACTTTTAGATTATGGCCTTTCTATCAAATAATATATTCTACATTATACTTTTTTTTTCACTTTCTCCTCGCGCTTGGGACAAGCTGGTGGAGAGAAAGGGAACCTTGTCGGTCGGGTCAGCAAGTAATACAATAATACACCAAAGACACAGTTCTTCCAAATTCTCATTTTGTTTGGTTCTGTGTAGGTACCTATCAACCTAATATACCTAAGTAATTTTGTATAACTATTTTAGCGGGATTACACTGGATATGACTGTATTCCTATAACATTTTGTAGACACAGTTTTGTTTCACTTCTTTCTCAGCATGAGGCATGGACCACCGTAAACACTGTATCACAAATTAGAGTCTAGTTTCTCCGTTCCGTTCTTCTAAACTGTAAGGCACTGTACTAGCCATAAATAGGAAGTTTGAAAGGAAATTACCAAAAAAGAGATTTATCCCCTTGTCACAAAAACATGTCACTATTAATAAAATAGTGCCTTGAGTCCTTGACAATCTAATAGTATCATAAAAAGGGGTTGCTAGTAAGAAATGGAAACGGAAATCAGTAGAAAAAGAGACAGAAAACTCGATTTCGCTCATCTGTAGGTACCTATCATATAACCTAACGGGCAGCATGATGAATTCAAACCTACTGGTAGTGGGCTGGAGCATTTGAACTGTCTTTATATAGCTCCGTGGGGCTATACAAAAATGTGGCCAAATGTTTTTGTGGTAGGTAATATAGTTAGTAGTTAGAATTATTGTAGTTATTAGTTTAAAAAATAAAGGCATTTTTCCCCTAGGTATCCATGTGTAATGTTTCTCATAAGGGATGTTATTAATTCAATATCCCGAAACATTAACTAATTCGTATACGAATTAGTTAATGTTTATATAAATTAAATTAAATTAAATTATAGCTGACCCGCTTCGGCTTTGTATACAAAGCCGAAGCGGGTCAGCTATAATTTAATTATTTATATTTCGAAAAGAAAGGAATAATGATCGGCTTGTCTCTGTAAATAATCCACTATAACGAATTTTGGGTAGTAAAGTTTTGGACAAGACAAAACATAATATTAAGTATTCTACCGCTCCACAATGTTTATTAGTAAGCGTGTTAGAGTGTAACGACATTACGTTGGCAGTTTTTGCGAACAAACAGCACCCATTATGATGAATTGTTGTCATCTGCGACGAACGCTCGTCGGTTCGTAACATGCTTTGAGATCGCGGTGAAAGTATAGTTTTTGCAAGAATAATCTCAGCAACGGTTTAGTTCAATAATGTTAGGTACCCATTATTGATACCTACTCGTAATGTCTAATTTTATACTTTATATAAGAACTATTATAAATACCATACTTATACTAATTTTTACCATAGTGGCTCTGTGAGCTGTATATACCTATATTTTTAGACTGGCCCGATAGCTCAGTTGGTAGTAGCCCTGCCTTCTGAACTGTGGGTTGTGGGTTCGATTCCCACTCAGGACAAACATTTGTGTGAAGAACATAGCTGTTTGTTCTATGTTTGTACTTAAAATTATCAAACCTGCCCTTAAATTTTCACAAAAGAACAGCCGGACAAAAGGACATCCGCCGGAAATACGAAATTTAGCCCAAGCTGAAACAAAGACGCTTTGCTCGCGCATCGTGCGTAGGTTGTACGTATTGCGTAGCTATCATCAGCCCAGTGTACATTCCCACAGCTAGGACACCAGCATAAAGCAGAGAGGCCACATTACATGCATGGCGTTAGCAGTGTGGGTTTGGTGGATGGCACATGTCCTGACAGGTTGTGACAGTTGCAATAAGTTCTTCCTTCTATTAAATTAGTCATATTATATAGCATCATACTTTCTTTCTTTTAAATTAGGCATATTACATAGTACTTAATACGTTGATAGCAAGCACATATTATGTACCAGATATCACCATCACACTAAATTCCATTAAATTCACATATTCCTGGTACACAGGGTAAGGCTGATGCGGCGGCCGAATCCGCAGAAAACCTGAACAGGCGTAAAAACTCGTATAATTGGCAATGCCACCAGCATTTTAGGCACGCTGCCTACTGACAGCGGCATCTTAGATTACGTTTTGCTAATGCATAGTTTTTAATTTTATTATAGTTTTATTGTTTACAAACTTATAATTTGTTTTTGAAGAGTTAAATAATCAGAGTAAAAATATCCTTTATTTACTTACTAACATTTTGTTACACTTAGGGCTTCGTTCTCTATATCCGAGTAAAGTCTCGATTTACTACCGTCCACATAACACTAGCCGGCGAGTAGACGTGGCAAGTAACTTGCGCGCGTTTCACAAACGAAAACGGAGTTTCGATTAACTACTCGTTGACTAACAATTTGTAGTCATCTGTGACAAGGTAAATTGTGATTGTATTCGTTCGATTCCACGTCAGTACAGTCAGTTAGGTCAAACGTCATTTTGTAAATTTTCATGTATTTGATTCAAATTGTGTAAAGTTGTTGGGTATTTGAATTTGTGTGATTTGTTTTCTTCTTTAGTGATTTTATTTACGATTCATCATGGACAAAGCTAAAAGAGATCGAAGTAAAAATTGTAGCATACAAGAGCGTGACATACTAGTTACGATATTACAAAAATACAAACATGTAATAGAAAATAAACAAAGTGATGCCACCACGTGGAAGAAAAATGAAGCTGCTTGGGAAGGTAAGAAAGAGTAAAGAATTTAACACTCAATCTGGGGGAGTATTGCGAACAAACAAAACGTTAAAAATTAAGTACGAAGGCTTAAACGGGTGGTCAGAAAAAAATGTGCTGTTTTACGCTCGGACCTGTACCGTACGGGTGGTCGAGCAAATACTACTAACTTATAATGACATTATTTATTATTTTGTATCACTCACCTTTGTGTAATAGACGTTACTTTATGCATTATTTGGTTATGTACCTGGTTCACTGTATTTTTAGATGGGCGAAACCTTGCAAAAAAGTCATAATCATCCAAGTCAGAAAAATAATCAACACGTGTCTTAAACAAACGATTCCTCGGGATTCTCGGCCGAAAAAAATACTCTAGTTCGTCAATTTGATGATCAATGAAATCAAATAAGTCCATTTTTATTTTCATAAAAATCTGCAAACAATACTCCACGCACGAGCGTATGCTGCGTTACCCGTCGATTAAACGCACTAATCGGTAGCTGATGTGGCCTGTAAGTTACGGCCTAGGTTACAGGTCGGTTAGCGCTATTCCGACATAGTGAAATTCGTTGCTACAGTTACAGGGAACTTTACGCGGTGATTAAGCAACTCGGAACTTTACTCGAATATAGAGAACGAAGCCCTTAATAATATTTAACCCTATCTCATTATTATACTAATACAATTTCACAATCCGGTAGTCTACCCTACGACATCGATTCTTTAGAATTCATAATTTCTAATGCACGCTATAAATGCGTTTAATATACAATACAGTTTACAAGTTATAATTACAGGTTATAATCAGTGCGGGCACACAGGTAGGTTGACTACAAAGAAGACGTTCAGTTCGATCAAAGCTGCCAGCACGAGGAACCCGATGTAGACCAGTGAGCACGTGAGTCCGATCTTCCAGTCCAGTTGAAACTTATTGAGGGCCAAGCTGCCGTACAGAGCGAACAGCGTAGACAACAAAGAGATGGCGCTGTATGATAATCCACTTGAGTTTATGCTCACCTAAAATTATAATAAAAAACAAAATAAAATCAAAGAATGCACTGTGGACTTTTATAAACTGTATTACAATAATTTTTTGCTCACTGTACGAGGAATAATAAAGCTCGGGAAGTCGAATTACATACTTCCAACACGCCGTACTTGTACATAATTCCTTAACTGGCTACCTACTTGCTAAATTTGTCCTACTGGACTGGCAGTTTTGACTTATGAGCGACAGGTCGCTTATAGTCGCTGGTGGCGTCTGTATACACTTCCCATAATGAGAAGATTGCGTTACGGATAAACTGAATAGGATAATAAGCGCAACGCAGATGAGTCCGTAGTTTCGTCGGGCTGAGACTCTGAGCAGGGTTGCGCCAATGCCAATAACATTGAATTATTATATGTACTTATTTTGTGTATTCACTAGCTGATATATTATTATGATAATCAAGTAGCATACTTATTTATTAAAATGTGTAAAACCGTATTTTAGAACTAGGTTCAGGTTTAGATTTTGCACTATAATACTATTAAAAGCCAAGTTATTTGCAATGAATTATTGATCGGTTAAAGTACAGCATCTTGCATTACCAAAAAAATATACAAGAAGGCATAACGACACGAGAGCAGTTAATAGGCCTAAGGTAAGCTTTGTGCATACTAGGAGCATAGCTCGCGCCTCGGACCAGTGCACGGCAATAGGTACCTCTTCGTAGCGTAGATAAAGCAAAATGTACTATTGTCAATATGGTCCAACTAATTATCATTTAAATAACAGATCTTTGATACATAGTGCAAACCAACTTACCCAGTAACTACCTGGTGATGACGGGTAAAACCAGGATTTGACCAGCCACGGCAATCCCAAACACAATAAGATGTCAAATGTGTTGGACCCAATCGAGTTGCTTATACCCATGGTTCCGTGCCCTGTAAGGTGCAACATTCAAGCTTTTTAACTGGCAGTTTTGTAGTTTAGTATAGATCTGATTTCATAGGTTTGACTAAGTACCTAAGATTGCAAACAATTTCTAAAACAAAAGTTGCACAACCATTGACTTCGCTTGAATTGCTTTATTGGCCCATCTATCAATCATCGACACTAGTTAATTTTCGCCAAATAATTGAAGGGGTGAGATCAAAAAGGGTTTAACTGATTTTTTTCACAAAATGACTTATGGGTATCATTGGATTCAGCGTGAAATTATCTACAATAATCATTCTCAAAATACCGATATGAGGCTTAAATTTTCAGTTTAAAAACGGTTAATCTGACACAGGAATACAATTCACTTAGCATAAAATTTAAATTTATTATAATAGGTCTTTACCTATGAAATTGCCGTATTGCAGTACAGACTTTTTCAAACAAAAAAAAAGTTTTGATTGGCTGCGAATTCTAAATTCAAATTAATTTTGTTTTAAAAATATGACATTCTATTTACAATATAAGTCTTTTGTTTATTGATTAGCGTTGTATTTTCATTACATTTCAACATTTTTCCTCATAATGGATACTTTGAAATTTCGTGTAATTATGGAATATGAGTTCCGTCGTGGCACCAACGCGGCACAAACGACACGTAACATCAACGACGTTTACGGAGAGAACGGTACAAACGAACGTACAACCCCTTATTGGTTTGCTCGGTTCCGTTCTGGGAATTTTGACTTGAAAAATGAACCTCGTGGTCGTCCGGAAACTTTGGTCAACAATGATGAATTAAAGGCGATTGTGGAAGCTGATGAATCTCAATCTACAGCTGAGCTGGCAGCAGCTTTTGATGTTAGCATCAAAACAATATTGGTCCATTTGCGACAGATTGGCAAGATAAATAATAATAATAATAATAAGCTTGATAGATGGGTGCCCCACGAACTTAACGATCGCCAGCGCAACGTACGCATCGAGACTTGCTTTGCGCTGCTTAACAGGCACAGAAATGAAGGAATTTTGAACCAAATTGTTACGTGCGACGAAAAATGGATTCTTTTTGACAATCGAAAGCGCTCAGCAAGTTGGTTAGATCCTGGTTCGGAACCAAAGCAATGTGCAAAACGAAAAATGACCCCTAGAAAGGTGATGGTCACAGTTTGGTGGTCTAGTGCTGGTGTGATTCATCATAGCTTTTTACAAAACGGCGAGAGCATTACTGCAGATGTGTACATTGAAGAACTGACCACAATGATGGCGAAACTCGCACGTCTGCAACCAGCTTTGGTCAATCGGTCGTCTCCACTGCTACTTCACGACAACGCGCGACCCCATACTGCACAACAGACCGTCTCTAAGCTGCATGAGTTGGGTTTGGAAGCTCTCCCTCATCCGCCATACTCACCAGATCTTGCGCCTACCGACTATTACTTTTTCCAAAATTTGGACAACTTTTTAGCGGGAAAAAAATTCAATTCCCGACAGGCAGTACAAAACGCCTTTGAAGAGTTTGTTGTCTCCCGTCCTGCTGATTTTTTCAAGAAGGGCATCCATAAACTGCCACAGCGTTGGCAAAGATGCATTGATTGCAGGGGTGATTACTTTGAATAAAAGAAATAAATAAGTTCGAAAAAAAAATACTTTAACTTTTTTCAAACAAAACGGCAATTTCATAGGTAAAGACCTAATATTAGATTATATTTTTACAGTAATTGTAAGAATTGGTACTATATTTTGTATTTTAAAATAGAATTAATACATTTTCAAACAACTGAAAGTTACATAAACTTTTTCTACCTAATAAGCACTCTACATTAAAATGAAGCCATTGAAATTTAAAGTCAATTTTCTCGAAACTGTCAATTTGACAGTTAAACCCTTTTTATTCTCAACCCTTCAATTGGTATGTATAAAGCAACGGTAACTTCTTAATCACTACTAGTTTGGTAACTTATTAAGCAAATCTTGGCAGCACCATGAACATTAAAATAGAGAAGTTAACTAAATGTCTTTCAAAGGTCGGAGATTGAAATTACTTAACAGACAGTTATAGAAGAATGAATGAATTTTTATGGTTAGCTAAAGTATGTAAAATTAGCTTGGTTCCTCTAAACCTGAGCTAAATTATTATAGTGCTATCATTAGACTTAATCAGTAAACACCTTAAAATAGAGAAGTTATGTTTTTTAAATACTTCATGTTTTTCCTAAATGTCCTTCAAAGGTCGGAGATTGAAATTACTTATCATACAATTATAGAAGATTATTTTTTTCTAATCCATGTAAGATTGCGTTGGAATGACCATAGAACTTTATGAAAAGCCCACTTTTGTACCTCTTCTTGATTGGAACACTTACATAAAAAGAGTATAACTGTGTTGCAAATTAAGACCTAGTGATTAACTTTAGGGCTATATTGGGGTTAAGATGAAAATTACTAAAAATGCCTGTAGCCCCTAAATTCTATAAAAGTCACGGAACAATTGGGAATATGTAATCTGATGTCTTAATGCTCTAACACCTCTAGAATCCCGCTTGTCAATCATTCTTCGGACACTTTATATTATTCATAAAATCACAAGACTACATCCTCCAAAGCTTTATGTAAATGAGCCGTTTCACAATTCACATTGTAATAAACAGCTGACCAAAGAACCTTCATAATTATCCTATGATCATTTCACATTCGCTAGATCATAATTATATAAACTTGTTCATTCACACATGCAAAGAAATGGGCACCAGCTAGTTATTATATCAGCTTTGTTTACCTTGATTGGTGACGAGAACGCTGGAGACCGCTTCTGGCAGACTTGTCCCCGCCGCCAGGATCGTGAGCCCTGTGATACTGTCGGGCACGTTCAGGGTGTCGCCTAACAACACATACAAGTATATATTAATCCAATTCGGAACCTTATATGCATATTTGTTATTTACGAAAATAGCTATTCAAACTGAATGGAATTTAAATTTCTCTACCACTTGAAAATTGTATTACAGTTTATAAAAATGCTATAGATACTTTTATTGCCAGTGTTATGCAAAAGTACATGTTCTAGTAATGACGAAACATTTTTGGCCTTCTTGACCGTTCTTTTGTTCAAAACCTATGTTTACATATGCATTTATTATATTTACCTATTTTTGAATCGGGGTATGTTGACAGCATTTGTTGAAATGTACCAACCGTACGTATTACTAATATGTAGGTATGTATACTGTGCATACAGTCAAATTTATCGGAAAGCTAATCGGGAACAGTTGAGGGGCGGTAAAAAGTTAGGGGGACGATGGGAAAATGTATGGGGATATTGTTAAAGTTAAGGGACAGTGAGAATAGTTGGGGAAAGTGGGTCACAAGGAGATGGAGGGAAGTGAGTAGAACGTGGAGGTCAGTAAGGAGAAGGAGGAGGTAGGGGGAAGTTAGGAGAAGTAGGCGGGCAGTAGAATGAAGGTGAAGAAAGGTGCGGGGAAAATGGAGATATGTGGATGGGTAGGTAGGTAGGTAGGTAGGAGGCAGGCAGGTACTTCCGCTTACAAAGTAAACCTCGCGGCCCAAATAATCGCCAAAATAACCACCTGAAAAATGGCGCACGTTTTTTTCTTACGTGCTACTTGTGCCAGGCACCAAGAATCAATTCAGCATCCTGCTACTTGTAATGGTAAAATAAATTTAAATTTTTTGTATGGCCTTTTGTAGCCTTTATATGTACAAAGATTTAAAAATCTCTATATTTAGTAGTTATATATTTCTTCCTTTGGGTTAATTTGATAGCTTATGTTTCATGTTTGGGTAATGTCTTTTTATTTTTAAGCTCAGTAAGTTTATATATTTTATACTTTGTATAATGGATCATATGGGCAGAAAGAGATGATTTTGCTTTCATCTACATAGTAAACGTTGCGTGTTGGCACCTTGGGGACTTTAAGAAGTACTCAAGCACTAATTAGTAAGATTTTAATATGAAGTAAGTGTTCTTGAAAGATATTTTGAAATATTTCTTTAGTTTTACTCAGGTAGTTTATATTATTATTAATTTATTATCTAAGAAGTTTTATTTTAAGTCTTTTTGTTTTTTTTTTATGCATTTCATAGTTTGGAAATAAGTGCTATACAAAAAACTTAAATCCATAATTTACCCTAATTGACCCTACGCTTTGATTATCCAGTAAACCTTTATCCAGTATAGCTAGCAGCATCTAGTGCTATCTCTTTAGCAGCTTTGACCATATTGGTACTCATAACATGGTAAGTCGTGATCAAACGCTACGATTTATGATCTAAAAACAATCTTGTAAAGTCGCTAATTCATGATTTCGTTTCATCGTGGTAATAGATACCACGATGTGCCCAATTTAACAACCAATCGTCGACATAGAGACTACACATAACTGTCTTTTTTGTCCGTTCCAGTGACCGGAAGTAGCAGAGTGATGACGTAACTGTGCTCCCCTCGAGACGGTAGGTATTGAATCATTGCACCAGAGTCATTATCACGTCATCGCCCTATTCATTGCTCGCTTGTCGCTGGCCAAGAACTCTTGATGAGATGGAACGGAGGAACGCAACTCTTCGGCTTTTTTTCACCAAATAAAAGAACAATAAGTTGCAAGCACTATGTAGAAATTTTAAATTCTAATTATATCAGGAAAAATAAGTCACATTAAAAATAAAGTAATCAAATGCAAGACTACTATCATATAAATAAAACCTTTTTTCAGTCGGTAATGTGGATCTATACACTTATTTTCCTTCGATGATTCTATAGAACAAACTTACTATAATTCGAATACGCATTTTGTCAGAATTGTAACGATAATTATTAGAAATTAAAGAAAACAATGAAAGGGCTTTACATCTTAAATGCAGTAAGTTACCTAAAATTGTTATAATCCAAGCTACGAGGTAGGATACTCCACCGATCCAGGTAATGCACATGATAAATGTCACCGGATACAAGCGATGGTGGCGACGGCAGTCAGGAATACCGATCCATAATAGAAGGCTTATGGGCCAGGTGATTATCCAAAATAGCTTCTTCCATACCGACGTCTTCTCCCCGGGCCACGACCATAAAGAGCTTGTACTGTCATCTTGAAGAAAAATTATAATTATTTCAAACCTGTGAGCACGGGAATTAATACATAGGAAAGTAAAAGGACCAAAAATTATGAACCTAATTGACACTTGATCGTGTGAAAATATTCATAATTATAGGTCAGTAGGTATTATTAAAGTTAATTTTAGGACAAGTTATTTATAAAATTAAATATTGTATTTGATTGTCACCAAAAGTATTCAAATACCTTATTTTATATCGACTTTTGTTTATTTCTTTTTATGGAATATTAAAATCTGAAGAAGAATCTTCCACATTTTGCATGTTGCGTCAGGCATATAGGTACAGAGAGCTCTCAAATCATCTTAAGATTTTCAACACTGTGCGCTGTGGGTACTATTTGTTAAACAAATTATGGTAAATAGAATAAAAATTACCAGAGCCAGTGGAGTCGTGTCTTCGCATTTCCATTCCTTGTTCCAAGTCATTTTGCAGGGTGGATCGGCTAACGCGTATGTGCGTAGTTACATCGAGTGGATGAGGTTTGTCTGAAATTCATTGTGGTCTACATATTTTTGATTACATGAGAATTTTTGGATATCTTTATGCCTTATTATTATATATCATAAGGAGTAGTGTTACACCATATTTCACTTGGTATGGGACCATATGACCGCTTTGCTACGACTGCTCATAAGTGTTACTGCTAGATCTGCTACACCGTTAATTTGGAAACCCTTGAAAAACAATTTTAAAAAATCGTGCAACGGTAAGATAATTGCAATTTTGTATCATATACATAGTACCTTTGATTCCCTAAAGTCACGTTTTCGTAAATCTGGCCTAATGTACTACGGCCGCCCACTTTAATTATCAGTTGACGAAGACAAACACTATTATAGGCGCTATCGCATTATTTGCCAAAACAGTTTCAAATAATTTTAGAAGCACGATGTAACGACTTCGCTTACCTTCGGCACGTTTGCTGAGGAGAGGCGTAATTTCTGTGTATGGTTTAGGTTTATTAATATAGCAGCAACCACTTCTGACAAACTTGCCCAGTCTGCCATTGAACACCATTGCTGTATTGATAAATTTATTAAAGTAAATTAATATTTTTATACAGTTGACCATATAAGAAAAAGAAAAATGAAAAAGGGTTGTTTGTAATCCCGTTAGTGGAAACCAAGTGGAAACAAATCCCAAACAAAAACTAAATAATATTGTAGGGGCACAGGTTGTTTACGTTATTGACGACGCCGGCCTATATAAAGGGTGCGAGATTAAATAATTAAACAATTGCATAAGCTGTTCTAAGACGGTCGCATTGAGAGTTGTAAAGTAGTAGTTACACTTGCAAGGAGTTGAATTCGATAGTTACTCCATAGCCTTTGAGACGCGTGTTCACACATACCCCGGGTTTATTAGAGTAGATTTTGGATGCATATTATGATAATATGTGAAAATAATATGGTGAAAAGCAATGGAAAAATCATTAATACCATTCCGGCAGTGAAGTTATTAATAAACATTATACAATAAAAAATATTTTCACTCTTTGTCTCTAAATCGATTTGTATGGACTCTGGAAATGCTAGGTATCAAGATTCACTTACCCAATATATAAAGCATGTACATGAGCACCAGGAACAGCGCCTCGTGCCAGTAGACCTTGTCATCAAGTAGTGTGAGGATCAGTGCAACCACCGATACGGCGTACATCATACAGTCGCGGGACACTGACCACCAGTCCAGTTCTATCGCCTGGAAGTGCCATGGTTTACGATTTTTTCAGGGTATTTAAATCATACATTACGGATAGTACTTGAATGTATCAAAACTTTGAGGCCATTATAATTGAAGGGGTGAGAACAAAAAGGGACTAACTGATTTACTGACCTTAACTGATTTTTTTCACAAAATGACTTATGGGTATCGTTGCATTCAGCGTGAAATTATCTACAATAATACGTTCTTAAAACACTGAAATGAGGCATAAATCTCGAGATTTTGAGTCTAAAAACGGTTTATCTGTCACAGGAATACAGTTCGCTTAGCATAAAAACATTATTATATTCATATTATTATATTATATTTTTACAGTAATTGTATGAATTAGTACTATATTTAGTATTTTAAAATAGAATTAGTACATTTTCAAGCAACTGAAACTTACATAAACCTTTTCTATTACCTTATAAGCATTCTACAATAAAATAAAGCCGTTGAAGTTTATAGTCAATTTTCTCGAAACTATCAATTTGACAGTTAAACCATTTTTATTCTCACCGCTTCAATTGTTCTACTTAGTTGCATTGCAGTAATTGTACTCGTTCTTCACATATGTGTAAATATTTATCAAAGATTAACCATCTGACTATCAGATGACTGCGTATCAATTTCAGAACAACATGGTATGTAGCATCTTTGATGAATATTTGTATTAATATGCAGTTATTACAAACTCCTGTTTTGTACTTTGATTGCTCACTTGTACCCTCTATAATGAAGACTACTAAAGTAACACGTCAGTCACAATTTAGTTCCAATTATTTGTTTGTTTCGAAGTTCTATCAATTTGAATCGAAGGTTTGATCTTTTTTGCGTGTAATCCACACATGGACATAATATCATCCTCTGATACGCCAATGAATCCACACAAATTAACAAACCGTCAATATTTCACATTTAGTTTCATAGATTTGTCTTTGCTCTGTCATGTATGAAACCGGAAAAATTACAAATTTATGTTTGCGTGACTGTAGTCGACATTGAGCGTGATGCGTATATTCCTGCAGGAAAGACATCTTCATTTACTGGCATTTTTCCTCTAGGAGATCGGAGGTAAGGTAAAGTGTTCACTATTCCTGTTCAACTGGTCTTCCATGCAATCAACAAGTATGTTTTAGCAACAGAGTTGCAGAATATCGCAGACTGAAGCACTTATGTTTTTTTTATATTAGTGAATGATGTGACGAGCTGGTCGTTCACCTGATGTTAAGCGCCACGGCCGCCCATAACAGAACAGTGTTACTCGGAACCCTAAAAGATAGAGTTTCGCGCGACACTGCACTGCGCACATCATCCTGAGACATCAGCACAGTCTGGTAATAAGATTACTCGACTGTGAGATCAGATCATAAGTTTAAATTGCCCAGTAATTTCACTAGCTACAGTGCCCTTCAAACCGGAACACAGTATTGCTTGCACACTACTGCCTGGCGGCAGAATAACTGGCAAAGCGGCGGTACCTACCTAGACGAACTTTGCAACAAAGTCCTACCACCTAGTAAATTTTTTACGTTATGTTACTGTTATTTATTCTAGGGCTAATCTCGCTTTTTGCTTCCGTGAATTTAATAACTAAAGCGGTCACAAAAGCATTTAGCCGTAATCAAATTCATGTAAACTATCATAAGATAATAGGCAAGTATCAACTGAATAATCATATATTCATAGAGACTTAGTGAAATAGCGGAGTTTTGAAACATTGAGTATTTATCCTATATAAAAAAGTCATTTCTATATATGATTACGCTACGCACATTATTAGCAATAAGAGCACAACAAGCTGGTACTGCCAAAACGTTGAAGACGGCTGAGCCGACGACAGCTCCAACTCCCAGATCACCCTCCGTTACGAAAGTTCCCACACAGTTGATGAAAAGCTCTGGGCAGGAGCTTGCAGCTGCCATGAACGTAGCGCCAGCTACGTCAGCCTCCATATTAAGTCCTGTAAAAATTTGTTAGTAGTGAACGATGTTTCTGTTTTAATAAATTTATTTTTTACGCCATATTTACAAATACATTTTTAAGAAATAAGTGATTCGAATGTGCGTCGGAAATGTTCAAATTTGGGTAAACTGAACATTTGCTTTGGAATTTAAGTAAAACGTTGTAGGTTCTGTTAGTATATATAAGAAATGAAATGATATTAATTAGTAAGCGCAACACTGAAGAATGGCTGGATTGATTTGGCTATATTATTCACTAAAATTGGGATTTAAAAAAAGTGAAATTTGATGTTTATTCGTAAGTAGATAATATAGGTTTGTAGGAAATGATTTCTGGTCCTGCCAGATGCCAGATGCGATATCGAAAGATCTTTACCTGGTTAAAAGGTGCCTTATACCTAAGTGATGACGATTAGGTTAGAAACGAGCATCTGTCCGCGGCTACATTTGCGTTATCTTTGGTACCAGTCAAGTCCGCTACTCTTATTATTCTGATACCAGAAAAGAGGCAGAAGCTGTTAAGTAAATAAATAAACTTACGGTCACATATTATTTCTATGGCCGGAACAAAATACTGCTCGCACACTGTTCCCAAAAGTACGAAGCAGTAAACGGCTAACACACAGTGTATAAGAATAAAACCCTGTAGAGAACAAAAACAAATCATTGAGATATTTTATATTATTTAATTCAGACACAAACAAGATGATAGTTTTGGTTCTAATATCTTTCATTCCTTAACGTAGGTATATCACACAGAATAGAACCTGGATGGTAGAAGTTATGGTTAAAATATGATGTAGGTAAGTACGTTGCCTACTTAGTTTTTATGTATTATTATTTATTCATAATGTATTTAACTATATATAACTTTACATTTCAAGAAAATTTATTAATAAATAATATGTAGATAAAATATTATGACTTAAACTCTTTTAAATCTAAACTAATTATCTAAATATTAAACTCTATAAATATGTAAACTTATAATTAAAAAACCGCGTTTATGTCGCTGTCTGCTTGTAAGGTGCCCAAAAAGCTAGCGACGAGCTCTAAATGGCCAAACTTAGTCTTTGGCTGAGGTAAGAGCCAGCTCTTTGAGTATATAAAATATTATTATTTGATTTTAGGATTTAGGGAACTTAAAGCTAGTACACCAGCAAGCCATATCACTAGTTTAGCAGTGTATTACATATTTTAGCATATTTATCATGAATTATGATAAGTATCTTCTAGTACATTTTAATGACGATATTGAAATATGAAGATGTAATGCATTCCTAATGATTGGCCTAAAGATAAATCAAAATAGATATTTTAGATAGCGCCCATGAAACAGGCCTCGAGCGTGTGATTTTTATTTTTGTGCAAGATATTTGACTGTAAGCTCAAATAACGTGATTTTGAAGTTAAACTTACGTGTTGTCTTTGGTATCTGGAGAGTCCGTCAGATGGAAACTCTAGAATAGCTGCAGGCGTGCAGTTCCGCCCATCCTTTTCCACCAGTTCCAACAAGTGGCGACGAGTAAAGCCACCTGCACATATATAATTATTTAGAGGCACTCTGAGGTTTAACCTGACCCTAATCATTAAACATTTTTCACAGGAACTCTTTTTCTGGCATATAAAAATATATGTTAAAGTATACGAAAGTATATGCGATAAAATATCCAAATTAGTTTATCTGCCTTAGGCGATAACATTACAAAATGAAATAAAAAGAACACAGATAAGTGCTTATACTTGAATCGAGAACGGTTTGATAGTTATTAAGTACAATGTATTAACACAAAAATCTAGCAATTACAAATTTACAAAATGAACAAATTTAATACACACGAGTAATAAAACCGTTGCAGTTTCCTTTAAAAATAGGTTCAATGATAAATAAAAAAATAAAAAAAATAATTTCTCTTTTGGAATTTCGATTAAAATTCCAAAAATTTTCTAGCAGTATATTTGACGTAAGAATTTACCTATTTTATAATCGTTAATATAAAACTAAACTAGACCTAAAAAAAACTAAACTATACCAAAAACTTAAAAAAAAAAGATTTTTATTTAAAATTAAACAGCGTTTTTCTTAAACAATGATTCACCCAAGTTAGGGCTCGAACTGCCAATTCAGTGAATTATATAGAGCAGATTGAACCGAAAATTCACCCAGATGGTTTACCTGTATTGAGCTCAAAATCTTCAGTATCTTTTTCTAATTTGTCTTCACCAGCCGTTAACAAATAAACCAATGGTATTGCGAAAAACAAGGCCACTCTCACCACTGTTGCTACCTTGTACTTGCATGAATTATGTCTAGTCCTTATTAACATATTTGCCATTAGTATTCACAAAATATTAAAAAATATTGACTAGGATTTGCAAAGTGATAAAACTGTTAAATGTTTGTAAGTAGGTAAAGCCAATATCAAATGAAAAAATCGTATATTTTGCTGCACGCACAGCTTAAAAGCATTAGAACAGAAATCTTTAAAAGTAACACATATAATGGCATGGAACGAGCTGCTGCCACCCAAGACGGAAAGTTACTGCAATGGAGATTTTCTGGTGACACTAAACTTGTTGAAAATACTGTTTATCGTTATATTATTATTCTAATGTAACGTACACACTCATATCGACGTTATCGAACGCGAGGTAAATATTGTTGGCGCTGTAGTAACATCGGTACAGGTAGCTCGGAATTGATATAGACGCGCCTACTTCTTGTAATCTGTTTGATATAGATATATACACAATTATCATAATCTTGAAATTTATGGTGTTTGTATCCGCTGTGACCTGCTAATACTTTGGTTTCGTATAGTTGTTGTTTTCATAAACATAACATAATGTTCATTAAATAATAACTAAATGAAGGTCTTAAATTTATCCATACTAATAATACATATAAAGCATACATATATTTGTAGTAAAGGTGAGTTAAAAAAATACCCATATCTCACAATGAACAGTTTTTTTGATATCATATCATTAACGGTTCCATTATTCCAACCTGTGTAAAGTTAAATGTTGTATGTTTAATTGTGTGACTTTATGTGTTACATCAAATCGAATGAATTCATTCTGATTAGGCAGGGTCAAAGGTCTAAGAATATGTAGACAGCAGGGTACTAGGCAATGCTTTGGCAGCGCCTCTGATTGTTGCAGGAGTCTATAGGTCACGGTAACTGTTCACTAGCAATTATTTAGGCAGGTCAACAATTATTTTGTCTATCATCATAAAAATTGATGTCGCAATCTACTCAAACAAAATATGTAGGCAATAATACTCTCAGGTAACCAGAAAATTAAAGTCTCTCGGGAAGACCGGAAAATGACAAGTGAAACCAGGGTGCATCTTTAGTGAACTAAATTTAAAGACCGTTTTAAATTAAACACACTTCATTGCCTAGTTCTCGAACATATAACAATGACTATATCTATATATCCTATGGGTATACGTGTATTATTTGTGTTGATAAGGGACGTCACACGCATTGTGCCCGAGTGTACCGAGGGCAAACAGTATACTTAATGGAAAGTTCCTTACTCACTCGAACCCGCTAATCTATAGATTAAGGTAATATTTATGGAATATTTTTAATCAACAGCTGCATACTAAAAAATAAATATTCACTATTATTACAATTAAAATATTGAAAAACATAGTTCACTATCACTTTAATGCTATTTTCGTTATCTTAGATTTGGGTTGATAAAAACATGGATTAATTTGTATAAATCCCGGGAAATTCCATGTTTTTACGATTAAATGATAATGATTTCAACATCATCTGTCGCATCTGTACCTTTATCTGTCTTATATATTTTTTGTTATGCAAAGTTTTGGCTTTAATTTTAAATAAGACAACTTGTCAAGAGCTTGTTTTTATGGAAACTATGGCTTGCTATTTACACACTTGCTATTTTGCTATTGCACAGGTATTTCGCTTTAATTAACACACTTTTTTATGTTTTGGCTCCACACTTTTGTGTATTTAGCCAGTGTCAAGTAATTGATAATTTTTCAAGTTAATGATATTTACGCAAATATTCACAGTCGAAGTCATCAAGTCAAGTCATAGTCTAGTCAAAGTCATACTCCCAGTAAAGTGGTGGTAACTTTACTTGAAGCTTCTTAGGACTTTCGGAAACAACACGAAAAAAAAACGTTTCACCATCATTATACCACTTTTCCATTCCATGCCTGTAATCCAGCATTTAACGAATGAAATGCTACCAATTTTATGCACTAACACTGAAAATAGCACAAGTTTTGGAAAATAATGCAATGCGGCTTTTCGTTTTCCCGCCAAAACTCGATTTATACACTTGCTAGTTTTCTATTGCACAGGTATTTCGCTTTAATTATAAACTAAAAAGACTAAAGACCTTTCGAAACGTCTGGTTGAAGCCACGCGTGACCAAAATGCTGGCCTCTACTTCGGCCAAAGATTGAGCATTGACATTCAACGTGGCAATGCTGCCAGCATATTGGGCACGTTGCCTACTGGTAGTGGTTTGTTTGATTAAGTTCCCTTTTTATTGTTTTATGTTTATTAAATAATATTATGTTAAACTAAAAATGTACGTTTATTATATTATTTAAACATTTTGTTACGAGTTTTAAGTATGTATCTACTGGACCAATTTTAAATAAGAAAGAGTCTTTCACCATGTAAATCCTATATTATCCGTGATGAACGTAAGCTATAGAATATATTCATAAGGTTAGGGATGTATGAAAATTTCAATAATGTAACCCAAACTGTGAAAAAACTATCAAAAATCGTTATATCGCGCACGCTGCGGTAATTATTGACAATAGACCAAATCAATACCATTTTATAGAGGAAACCTTTATATATAAAAATAAATCTCTATTTCTCTTGGTCATCGCATCACACTTCAATGGACGGATATTTAAAAAAAAAAATTGTGTTTATTATTGGCAGGAGAAGGTTTTTATGAAAGATAAAAATAAAGAAATTGAGCGGAAAATTAGAAAATGTTCACCTTGCGGGTGAAACTGCGGGGCGCAGCTAGTAAATAATAAATATTTAACAAAAATCCGTGATACCATATACCTAACTATTTAAATTATTCCTTATGCAAATAAATAACTTCCGATTCAATTTATAATTTTTGAAATTTTTGTTTAATACCCGTGCGAAGCCGAGGCGGGCTGCTAGTTTTAAATAGTCTTAAAATACCCTCACTATTAGCTGTAGTGCCCCGCAGGGTCCATGTTGCTACTGTCTAATACTATGATTTATATGTAACATGTAGAAACAGAATACGAGTAAATGAATATGAACGTTCTCTACAGAAAAAAAACGCCAATAACGTTTTAAATTAAAGTATTTGGCAATTTTCTCCGTTTATCTCAAAAATTATTCACGTCACATATTGTGCAAAATAATTTTGAACAGAAAAAAAATGGACGCGGAATTTATAAATGGAAGAGAGAGTTGTGACACTTTGCAAGTTCTCTAAGATATTTTTAATTGATTTTTTTCATAAGAACCAACTTTATTGATTATTCAGTGATACCCTACGTGACGTGATCTGGAGAAAATTGGTGCTTTTGTTTATATTTCCAGAAGTACAAGGCTGTAAAGTATTCAGAAGTAAAGATAGACAGGTGAATTTTTATGAATTCCTAGTAGAGTTACTACGGAAGCCTAAAAAAGAGGTTTGAAAGATATCAATCTCCTTCATTTAACACTGAAAAGTTAGGTATTAAGCACAATTTTAATTAACTCTTTTAGGTATTAACAGTACTATAGTTTACCTACAAACTTTCTTGAAAACGTTACGTGAAATTCGGTACAGGCAGCTTGAAAACGTGCTATTGGTATTGTCATTCAATTTTCAAACTAAGAGCGCATCATGGTTTGAGTCTACTTTATTTTATTCAACAAACTTACAGTGAACTTAATAGCCTCTTACTTTGCTATATATGCCTGATACCCGTGAAGTCCTGTCCTGTGCTGTGTCTGTGTCTGATCCATTTATTTAAATATTTGTTCAAAATCATGGACGTATTGATAAACTATTATCACCTGTAAATGACGCCGCAGCAAACTTCCTTTTTTTGGGGAAAATTAAAATATAAAGACAAAATCGCTGAAAACCAAAAAATCTATGAAATTGTAGAACCAATGTACACATTTTCTTAAGATTCTGTTAACAATAGCGGCCCTTACGTATGTACGTCCACATATGGATAGATAAAATATAATTTGGCGTTCTGAAGCAGACACTTCGCTCGGTCATTAGTATAGTACACAATTAGGAGTAAGTGCCTTGCACACGTTACGTGATTCATAGGCTATGCGGCTTGAAACTTTTGGTATTGTATTGGTCACCCAATTTTCAGACTTGAACGTATATGTGCTAAATCTGTTTTATTTTATTCATTATGCTTGCAGTGAATTTAAAATCCTCTTTCTATGTTGTGTATCCCTGGTACCCGTGAGTTAGATGATGCACTTTGCGAAGGTACCTACATACCTATAATTATAGTATATAGTGGATATAGCTGTTAGGGCAAGTATTTGACAGTTCCGCAAACCATGAGCTTTGCAGATATCTTATATGGATCTCCTGAATGATAAAATACGTATGTATCGTAATTAGGTTATTGTACTGAAGACAGAAATAGCTGTTAAAGTACCATAGCCTCTGAAAACAAATAGTTCTCAGTATCAAATTAAAGTGATTGTAGTCGCGTGGTAAACCTTATTTTATATTTTTGAGCTACATGTTTGCCTTAAAATGAAATGAATGAAAAAGCCCAAGAAGTTTATATAGGTGTTCATGTAGGTGGATGATCTTAGATTCTTCTTCTTCTTGTTTGTTTAATGGTTTTCTATTCTGCCAATGTCAAGTAGTACGGTGTGTCATGTCAAAGTCAAAATTGCCACAGTAAAATGTAGGATTTTTTACTGAAAGCTCTAGAAAGCCTTGATGAGAAAACGAAAACGCATGGTTTTAAAATTTAGTACAATTTTCCAAATTTCGTGAACGTTCAAGAACAATTAGCTGATAATAATCCACCCTTATCATACATTAAAATTTAAAAAAATACATGAATTAAAGAAAAAAAACAAAATTAATTACTACCATTTTCGGATTATTTTCTACGACCCTAGATTATTTATTTAGATTACTCTAGTATTCGTTTTTTTTTAAATTACAGATTTATTTGTTTTTAATCTGGTTTCTGTCATGTGATGTGAAGTAAAAAAA
The DNA here is from genome assembly GCA_905220475.3 of Ennomos fuscantarius. NCBI lineage: Eukaryota > Metazoa > Arthropoda > Insecta > Lepidoptera > Geometridae > Ennomos > Ennomos fuscantarius. Next base: position 10,350,173 of record HG992023.1, read on the forward strand.
ACCTTAAATTTTTTAATTCCTGCAAAAAGTATTTAAATACACGATGTATTCCATCATATATGCTCTTTGAATTCTACAAGTAAAATAACATAATGTACAAAAAGTAGGTATCCTCTAATTGGTCTGTGGTTTGGTTTTTGGTATAACATAACCGCACAGACCAAGTAGAGATAGTATTCTGTGAACTTGTGAAGTAGAGGCATAGCCGGGTCCACTATAGTATCATCTACTTGGTCTGTGGGTCCACTCTTCGAGCTTGCTTCGAGCAATTGCTCAAAGGGGTCCACTCACAGACCAAGTAGAGGATACTAGGTCCACTATTGGGACCACTAAGTTATGTATGTAATCACAGAATACTATTACATACACAGTTGAAGCGCGTTCCAGTGATATTCAGTTTGCTTCTATCTTGAGTTACGTGTTGAGAGCAGTATCATGAATCACAATATGCGGCATAGTTTACTACCAAGATACGAGCTGTAATCCGCTAATTGAGCTTAATTGTAAGAGACGCGTGCCGACGCCGTGCATGCCGTTTAAGGTCTTTAAATTGTCACTTGACCTGCCACGGATTATTCAAATCAGAGCTCGCAAGATCCTTTAAATTTACGTGGATGGATTACCTCCTCAATCTGCGCCACAATACCTTATTTATAGGACAGATGCAAAAAAAAAATAAGCTTTGCCCCTTGAAATTATATTTGTAGCAGTGCTAAGAAAGAGCTTGATCAACACTGACCAGTGAACTCATACTTCACGAAGAAATATATAGAAAACTTAAAAAAAAAAATATTTAAGGACATCGACCTCTATTATTGAATAATATATGCTATTCAAGTGTATCTTCTACACATGTAGTGTGTGCGCGAGTGCAATTAGGTGGGCCGTGGCGGAGAGTGGACGAAGCTTGGTCTGGGAGTCACTCCCGTACTGCGCCCGAGCGCCGACCGACGTACGTGTATTGTATGGAAATAAATAATTGGACTCTGTATTATTCTTTTGACGAGCTCTCCGGCGGGTCCATTATGTTCGCTTGAGCGCGAGCGTTGGCATTCGGACGTCAGTGGCGACGTCCTCGGTTGCCTGCGTCGCTTCACCAGCACCGCGCCAAAATGAACGCCTCCGATAGAGGTACGACACATGTCTTTCATTTATAGGGCGCAACAGTTTCCATTTCTCGTAAAGTTTTAGATATCCTGTCACCAGTCTTCGATTGGTGAAGTGCAGGCGCACTGGCCCAACGAAATTGTTCAAAAGGAGGTCGGAAGTGCGTCCCATTCTTGGTGAACGACTAAATCACTCTTCTATTACAATGTGAATCAAATGGAGCAAAGAAGATTATACCAGCGTTACAAGTGTCGGTTATAGACAGTGAATGAAGTGTCAGTAGTCAGCATGGTCCCTCTACCGCGGCCGTCTCCGACTCCTGCTCGTAAGTAACGGAAGAATTGCTTGAGACATCATGGATGACAGTGCCCCAGGTATGACCACATTGCCTTCAGTTATAATTTTATCTCATTATTTTAAAAAAACATATGGACTTCATTCATTCCGTTAACAAATAAAGGTCAAGCCAAGTTTCCTGTGGTATTGTTTTGTACATGCTCAGGATTTCCATTAACAATGTTCACAAAATACAGGCGTGGCTGTTGGTTCTCGCTCTGCTAGCTATTATTATCTAACTATAAAGTGTAGAATTGTAGATAATAGTATGACTAGAAATGCACCTTTTTCAACCGTACCTTGTGACTGACCTACCACAATACGTATAGAAAAATAATCCTGTAAGGAATGTCTGCGCCAGGCTGCTGCTGATCAATTAGTAGTACCCCTATGCGATCTTGGATATTATATTTTTAAAAGGCATTACGCGAGTTTATTAAATGCTAGCCGCTCCTCGTAGGGATACAATACCCGGATAAAAACTATACCTAAGTACAGTATACCTAATACCTATAATCAATGAAAATATAGGAATAGTAAGTAGAGGACCTTATAACCATCAAATATCAAAATTCCATTTTGCCGTTGAGTACGTCTTACACATACAAACTTTTTACATACTTCAAATTTTCCGTGTTTATATTTAAATAGTAAGTAGGAAATAGGATACAATAGGAGTCTGGTAATCAATGATTGCCTATACCATCGGCACGTGGATCAATGGTTCTTCATTATTATTCAAATTTCAAACATGATGATTGATGCATAGTCGATATCACCGAGAATTGGTCGATTGTTGCCCGCGTCATTACAAACATGAACCTGTATGCCTGCACCTAGTTTTAACGTGTATGGGCATTCGTTTTGTTATCGATAATTGACGATCTATTGAACAAATCTTATCATGTATGGCCACTATAGAAATACGCTTGAGTATACCAACTTATGTCGTGACCGCAATGAACACATTGGATAACAATTAGCCTGGCGCAATAATATTTGGATTAGGCTGGGGGTTTGGTGAAGTAAGTTTGTCACTGTACCCATTTGCCGCAGTTAGGCCAACGATCCTAAAGTTAGAAGGGGGAGGCATGAGCTCCAACTCGGCGCCTCATCCGGTCGGTCCTCGCGCAAATTGTCAATTGGCCGGCGTCGTCGTCTCAGGGCTGTCAGCATTGAATCGCCAGCTTCACGTGACCTACCGGTGCCATTGCCCAAAATTGTAACTCCGTGGCACACATGAAACCATTCATCATATTAACATTTTAAACGAAGAAGTTTATCGAAGCAAATCCTAAACGTAACCGATCTTTCAGTTAGAAGACGCTCAATTTCATTCTACTGTTAATAGTCTCAGATCGTCCCGGAGGGAAAGAGAGCACTCAGATCGAAAGACGACTTATGCGACGTTAATGTAGACTTCCTGCCTTCTTTGATCTGTCAATTTCCTCATAGTGCACTCGATGATGTGCGAGGGTCTAAACGAGGTACGACACGCACGATTTGGATTATGTTCTTATATGAAACTGTAGAGGTGTGAAATGAGAGGATAACCGCGTTGAAGTCGCAACCAGCACGTCGTTTTTTCTGAAATCGGCTAATTCGCTTTAGCAAGTTAGTAGTGCGGTCGTTGGAGACAATTGGTCCAGGAATGGCTTGTTGACTTTGTTATTTGTTGGGGCACAGCACAAGTAGGAAGCGAGTTTGCTGTAATCTACGAAATGACACTTCTGGGAAAAAGTACGTACACACATGGTTCTCACTCATGGCGGGGCTCGTCATAAATGTAATATTTTTTTATTACATATCACGCATTAGTCATCAAAAACAAATATAATCATGTATTACATGTATTGCAATATTATGTATCAATACGTGTGTGCTTTTAATTGGAGGTTGAATTTGGACCAATTTCCAAGTTCAACCTTTAGTTATAAACAGTGCTATATAAAAATTACTTGAGGTACTTAGGTAATAAGTGGGTACAATTTTATTTTATTGCTTTGCAGTAAAATAGTGGTACATAGTAAATAGTGAGTCATTGTGTAGTGGAAGGACTATGTTTTAGATTTCTTATCTTCTTTTACGAATTTATTGTTTCCAAAGTAAATTCAATATCAAAATAACAACTTTTAAAGAAATCGAGTAAGTTTTCAACAAGACATATTTTTTGTGTTAATGCTTAATGATGGTGGATATTAACCATTAAATTTTCGTAGAACTGCATGAATTTTAAATTATATGAAGGCGAAAATCATATTTTATAGCTTTGATTGGACCCAAACAGGATTTTTATTTAATTACTAGAATAAAAAAATATATGTATATAATAATGACTCACTCAAAAAATTAAGAGCAGTACTAATGGAGATGCCATAAAATAAAAAGATGTACAGTGAGGATGCTTCATATAACTCCTTGGCAGCCGAATATAGCGACGCGTTACGTGAATGATTTCATAGAGAACCCAACGCTATGAGGTACACGAGCTATGAGGTAGCTCTGCACATTCCATTTTTTGCGTCAAAAACACAGGCTTAACTTATATAAACCATTGAAGTGACGAGCTAGTCGACGGCTTGACGTTAAGCTTCACGGCTGTCCATAGCAGATGCAGTGCCAATTCGGAGCTCTAAAACTAACTAAACATTTCCCGTGACACTGCACTGCGAACGTAACTGTAAAGTAACGCGAATATAAATCCGTATATCTATAACTTGGTCGGAGTAGATAATATCGATAAATAATAAAGTGTAGTCGTAGTTTGACTAGTAAGTAAGGCCAGGTTTGCCCCCATGAGAAACTTTAAAAGCGTAGGCAATTATTTACCGACAGTATATATTTTTATCTATCCTGAAGCCTAAAAATCATCCATGCGATGTATCTTTGCCAATGCAGTGGTAGTTTATTGATGCCCTTCTTGAAGAAATTAGCTGTCCGGGAGGCAATAAATAGGTAACAAAGTGAGTACGGTAAATGACGGAGAACTTTCCCTCACCTATCCTCACATGCTTGTAGCTTAGAGAATGTCTGCTGTGCAACTTCATAAAGTCACACGTTGTCATGAAGGAGCAGCGAACACAAGCGATTGACCAAAGCTAGTTGGAGACGTGCAAGCTTTTCCATCATTGTGTTCACTTCTTTACAGTACACATTTGCAATAACGCTCATCCTGTTTGGTAAGAAGCTGTTATGAATCACACCGGTACTAGAACACCAATTAGTGACCATTACTTTTCTAGGAGCAAGTTTTCATTTAAGACATTGCTTATGTGCTCAATTAGATCCAACAATTGGCTGAACACTTGCAATTGTGAAACAGACATCATTTTCGAAGCAGGCAACAACGCGGTTCAGAATTCCTTCATTTGTGTGCCTGTTTGGCAGTGCAAGGCACGTCTCAAGGCGTACATCGAGGTGAACATTGAGCTCGTAGCGGTAGATTGAGTATTAAATCATCAGCTTCCACAATTGCCTTTAATTCGTCATTATCAAACAAAGCTTTCGGACGATCACGGGGTTCATTTTTCAGGTCAAAATTTTCAGAACGGAGGCGGGTAAACCAACTGTAGCTGGTACGTTCGTTTGTAATGTTCGAATGAAATTTAGATCATAGCTATTTTAGGTTTTGGAGGACGTGCCTATATGACTTACTATCCCAAAAAAATTGCGTGGTGCCTGAGTAAGAATATTGATTTTTACTCACGCGGATAAAAAAGGCAAACCCGATTAGAATGAAATAGTACGATCTTGATTATTTACATCACTGAGATCAACTTGGGTTATTTTATCCTGAAAAATGATTGTTTCCGCAGAAAAATGACTAATTAGTTTACCCATAACTATCTAATAACCACAGGGCATCTCTAATACCTAATTTAAAATGATCACTTTCACTTCTCAATGGTAGGCATCACCACTATCTTACACTATTATCGTGTATAGATCAGAAGCACGATTCCATGACTGACTGTTGTACTAAAGGAACTCTTTGGTGCTGTAGACACATAAATAATGTAGAGGTGTGGTAGTAGTAACACCGTGTCTAAAATGTCAAAATCTCTTTTAGAGATATAACTATTTTGATTAAATAAAACAAATAGCCTCTCAAGATACATCACTGAAAAAGTCATCAAATTATACAGTAGCTTTTACGTGATGCATTTACATAGATACAGATAGGTAAGAATTCTAAAACATTACTTTAGAGTTTACTTATATCTTATAATTCTTCGTGTGTATACCACTGAACCTAGCGTGGTTTAACTTTAAAGATTTTTTTATGCGTTTCCTGGATGGTTTAAATAACCCGTGATAGGGTGAGTCAGCTAGTATATAAATGAATTCTTCAAAATTACAAAAAAAGTTGTGCAAACTTTATCTTATTATATAAATATTTAAAAATAGATCTAATGGTGCATGCACTCTAATAGCTATGTAATTGACTAAGCCGACAGCCGTAGAAGTGACAAATGTTCTGCAAACACTACGACTAACGACCAACCGGCGGCTGACGTCAAACAAAACATATCATAGTTTATTACACTTAGAGAATTAGGCATTATTATCATCAAAACTACAAGTAGCTAATGATGCTCTTAATTGGACTCGTGGTCGGCTTTATCGAACTATAATGTTATCTATCCTACGGGAATAGCATTACCACTAGAGTAAATGTAAATTAATAAAATATTAATATAAATTAATATAGGTGGACTTCACACAGCGCCATCTAGCCTCAAACATAGCAAAGCTTGTACTGTGGGAACCAGATAACTGATACAATACATAGATCCTTTTTTAAAATAGGTACAGAATTCAGTAGGTAGATAGTAGAATACAATATAGCACCCAGACACAGAAGTATCGATGGTGATCATACAAATGTTTGTCCTGCGTGGGGATGGAACCCACAACCTGCTGTTCAAAAGACAGGGTTACTACCAACTGAGCTATCGAGCCGGTCAAGTCAAATGTAATCCGTAAGTTTTACAAACCGTGTTCTAATGAACATTGATCTTTGAGGCCTCCATTGATCTCGTGAATCAATTTTATGATCACTGACACGGAGCTAGAGGTCAACCTTACAATTAATAATCGAATCGGTTCTATTACTGGGTAATTAGCGAGGTCATCGTAGATCAGTTTTATTAATAATCAAGTGCCAATCAGAGGCATTATACCATCTCATGAAATTTGCTCATTAGTTTCTTCAATGTACTTGAATTTATTATTTGCAATGTATTATATATTATAAATTGAAGTATTATTTTATTCTGTGAGTATAAAATTTTTTGTGAATGTTTTAATTTTTTTTGTAATTAGATAACAATGATGTAGGTTCCATATAAATAGGACAAACTCTTATGACACCAAGGCAACAAATACAAAAACAGGAAATAACTAATGAGTAGGTAACAATGGGCAGTCTTATCGCTAAAAAGCGATCTCTTCCAGACAACCTTTGGTTGGACAGAGATAGATCAACGAGCAAGGACGGTGGTGTTAAAAAGTTACTGTGTACATACATACTAAGACAAATAAAAAATAATATACTACTTAAAATACAATACATACTATACATAAACATACACAAATAATACATAATATACAAATACTAAGGAAACAATGAAGGTTTATTTCGAAGTCAAACTAGAGAGATAGAAGTGCTTAATTTGAGTCTTAAAAGCAGTGAGTGATTGAGCCTGTTTAATATTGAGAGGCAGTTCATTCCACAATCGTACATCCTGAGCAGTAAATGAGCGGTCGTAGAAGGTACGACGCACCGATGGCTTGAGGAGAAAGTTCTCTGATGACCTGAGACACATAGTATTAGAGTAAGAATTATAAAGGTAGTCGAATCGTTCCTTCAAATATTGGAGAGTAGAGGGATTGAACAGTATATTTTAGAGAAGAGAACGTATGGGGAGCAACTTGAGCTTACAACGAAACTGTGAGACATGATCATATTTGCGGAGACTGAAAATAAAGCTTATGCAGAAATTTTGTGTATTTATTTACCCTTATCGTTACCGTATAAGAACGTATCACATACAAGACCACTGTTGTTTGTAGACAAATTTTTAATTAGCCTTTTTGCTCATTGACTGTTCAAGGTTGATTAGAAAATTCATATCAAGTCACACTATTTTAAAAGTCAGTTACTTTACGAGTAGATCTGCGTTGTTGAGATTGTAATAGATTTGTTGTGAATAGGTGCGGCAAGAGTGCGGCCCGCGCGCCTTCATTCCGTATTGCACATGGCCGATCACGTGACTCTTCATTCATGACTGACAAGAGATACATCCGCACCGCAGAGTTGCTATACGCTTATAAAACATGTCAATTAAAGAAAACTGAAAAGACGTTTTTATATTCGGCATATGCGCTAGGTGGTAGAAGAGAAAAAACAATATTTTCTTGTCGAATCATTTTTCCAATGGCGTGCTTTTGCAACTCTTGAAGGCATAATTTAAGTCGAACGTGAAAACCCCAACGCACATTTTTGGCAAATTTTTTTTGTTTATTTTGTTAGTTTTGACGTTAAAAACCTCCGTACCAATTTGAATGAAAATTTACACACAAATTATAGTGATGTGTATTAAAATGGTATATTTTTTACTCTAAAAAATTAAAAATTCCTGCCGATTAATGAGTAAATTGCAGAAACCGCAGATTGTCTAGTTCTTATAGTATATTCATACAAATTTCTTACGTAGATTTAGTTTTTATGGAACCATGCTCTTCGTGGCCATCCTCTTGTATTTTTGTACTTCTTCAGCCATAAGCTTCCAAAAGAGTCTTATTTTGGGTTTGTTTATTATAGGCACTGTAGCCAGAAACTCTGGAAAAAAATGATCGTGCCAATAAATCTAAGCCCCAACTCAATTTGGAATAAATTGGTGTAGGTAGTGATTTGAGCCAATAGAAGTTAACAATGAGAGTAGAGTTTCTGTACCTACCTACTACTAACTCTAAAATACGAGATATTCTACACAGTGTGTATCGATACTTATGATAAAACTGTAAAATCTCCAATTCTTCACATTAAAAATATTAAGAACATATTTTTTTGGATTTTTGGGCGGTCTATAGTCGATGCTGAGGCTAAAACTGTAATTTGTTTTCCTGTTTGTTCGCAGCTTAGGCGCGCATTGCGTTGAAACTACTACATGAATTCAAATAAGATTTGGCATGATTTGACTTCGTACTACGAGATTTCCTTGAGAGAGGATGAACGTCAAAATATATTTAGTTTGCTAGTTATAACTAGTTATAGCTATTCATAACAGTGAAAGTAATCAGAATCCCCTTTCGTTCATTTTGTTTTGTTTGAAAGTCGATATTAATTATAAGATTATTTCGTAGGTCATCTGTTTTAATTCAGAATGGACATCACAACCCTCACTATTAGGTCCAAATTACGTTAACCTTGAAATGTAGTAAAACTTTTGAACGAACGGCTTACCTTAAGCTGGTTTGTGTATTTAAGTCAGGATTTTGTCATTTAGGCTCAAAGTTCAGACCACTCCAAAAGAATAAGATATTACCTAAAAATTACGAAAATATTTTGTGGCGTAAGATACGAGTAATACGGCTGGCATCCACGCTATGCTTATAAGGAACTTATGTGAAGTAATCCATACGCTGCGACATCGTGAGCAATGAAAATGAAACCAATTCTTATCCTGTACTAATAAACAAAAAAGGGAGGGGAAAAAGGCTACCGAGGCTTGCCCAAAGTTCCAGTGTTGATTATCTAAGCTGTATCTGTGGAACTACCGTTGTTGGTGCTATTTAGGAATATCTAGCCACACCGTTAATTTAATTTTTATATTATTTTTATCCTGTGGCGTGCCGTACTGCAGAACCTGAAACAGAAAAACAAAAATCAAAAATCAATTGAAATAATAAAATGTACAAAATAATATTCGAACGACATGTAAACTTACCGCGCCTTCGAAGACAATATATACTCTACGGAAGCGATCGCTTTGCCGCTGCTACGGAACGAGCTCGGGAGTAGTGAGAAACACGGCATACCCACACAAAACAAGATATCATTCGTCGTAACAATTGTAGTTCTCATTTCGTGCTAAAAATATTATAATTTATGATTTTTAAACTCTCTGTTTGTTAAATCGTTGTTGTAAACAGTGAATAAAAGTGAATCGAACATTATTGAGTGTATTCCTGATAATCCGGAAGTCCATATCTGCATTTGATTGCAATATATAAATGTGGGACAGTTTCTCCCACATCTGGTGACCCTTCAATATTGGACACTTCAAAGGAGCTCTTGGACAATCGCAAGTACACTAAATAATAAAATTATTATGTCTAAACCGGAAGAAAATTCACAACATGAGTCACCGTCGGTTTACATGGAGCCAACCGACGTCTTCAGAGTTGGGGTCCGATTACCTCCGTTTTGGCCAGATGAGCCCGCGGTATGGTTCGCCCAGGTAGAAGGACACTTTTTACTGTCAAGAATCACGGATGACAAGACAAAATTTTATTATGTCATTTCACAACTTGACCATCGTTATGCAGCAGAAGTTAAAGACATAATAGTCGCACCACCTACCGGCTCTAGCTACGAAAAGTTGAAAACAGAACTCATAAAACGCCTATCACAATCAAGGGAAAAGGAAGTGAAGCAGCTACTCACTCACGAGGAGCTAGGAGATAGACGACCATCACAGTTTCTACGTCATCTGCGTCATTTAGCCGGCTCGGAAGTACCAGAGGAATTTCTCAAGACAATTTGGACCAGCCGACTACCTACTCACGTACAGACGACTCTCGCATCGCAACCACGTTCTGACCTAAATAGTCTAGCTGATTTAGCTGATGCGGTAATGGATATTGTCTCGTCAACACCACAAGTGGCCACTGCTTCATTTTCACCCGGCTCAGTTTTGGACCAAATGTCAAAACAAATCGCTGAACTCACCAAGAAAGTGGAAGCCCTGTCTACACAAGGAGGTCGTAGATCACGTTCACATACTCGTGACAATCAGCGCAACCGCAGCATGACTCGATCGCAGTCTAACTATAGACGATTCCCGACATGCTGGTACCACAGTAAATTTGGGCCCAAAGCAACGAAGTGCGTCAAACCTTGCAATTTTACGGCGGAAAACTCTCAGGGCGGTCGCTGATGGCGACGGACGATTGCCCCAATTCACCGGGTCGCCTCTTTGTCACCGACCGCACGACCAAGACACAGTTTCTCGTTGACACCGGCAGCGACCTCTGCGTCTTTCCGAAAACTGCTCTCAGACGAAGTCGACCTAAAACGGACTACACATTGTTCGCAGCAAATGGTACCAATATAGCAACCTACGGATACGCGCACATGGTGCTCAACTTGGGATTGCGCCGAGAGTTCCCCTGGCGATTTATAGTAGCAGATGTCACGAAGCCAATAATCGGCGTCGATTTCTTATCATACTACAACTTGATGATAGACGTCCGAAACCAGCGACTTATAGACAACACTACTACCCTTACAACGCCAGCAGCTACAGTAACTTCTTCTGTCACAATTTCTTCAGTGAAGACAATGGCAGGAGAATCCCAATACTTGAAAATTTTGCGAGAATTCCCAGAAATTACGCGTCCATCTGGAACAACACGCATCTCAGAGCACAATACAGTCCATCACATCAAAACAACACCGGGACCTCCAGTTCATTGTAATCCCCGACGGCTCGCACCTGACAAGCTAAAAATTGCCAAACAGGAATTCGACGCCATGCTTAAAAATGGGACAGTAAGGCCCTCTGATAGCCCTTGGTCGTCTCCACTACACCTCGCTCCAAAGAAAGAGAATGGATGGCGACCATGCGGAGACTACCGTATGCTGAACGCCCGGACGATACCTGATCGATACCCGATACGCCACATTAATGACTTTTCTCACAACGTGTCAGGCTGTCGAGTATTCTCAACAATCGATTTAGTAAAAGCATATAACCAAATACAGGTAGCGGAGGAAGATATATGTAAGACGGCGATAGCAACACCCTTCGGATTATTCGAATACCCTTTTATGAACTTTGGACTTAGAAATGCGGGGCAAACGTTTCAACGTTTCGTTGACGAAATGACCCGTGGTCTCGACGATTTCTGCTATCCCTATTTGGATGACTTTTTAATCTACTCTCCTGATCAAAAAAGTCACGAAGACCACCTGCGCCAACTGTTCTCTAGACTGAAGGAATACAACATGGTCATAAACACTTCCAAATGCATTTTCGGCGTTCCAGAAGTAACTTTCTTGGGATATACAGTCTCTGCTGAAGGCGTGAAACCACTGATCTCAAAGGTAGAAGCTATATGCAACTTCCCCCCACCAAAAAACGTCAGAGAGTTACGGCGTTTCCTGGGGATGATCAACTTTTACCGAAGATTTATACCTGACGCAGCAAAATTCCAGGCACCTCTCCATGCACTCTTGACTGGATCAGTAAAAGGATCACATCCAGTCGACATCTCTGGTGACACCTTAAAAGCGTTCGAAAGTTGCAAAGAAAGCTTATGTCAAGCAGCACTTCTAGCATTTCCAGACCTGGAGGCAAGATTAGCACTAGTCACAGATGCCTCTGATGTGGCGTTAGGAGCAGCTCTGCAACAATATAAAGATGGCGCATGGCAACCACTTGCTTTCTTCTCTAGAAAACTCAGTCCCACGCAACAGAAATACTCCCCCTATGATCGCGAATTACTGGCTATATACGAATCCATACGATACTTTCGCCATATGTTGGAAGCAAGACATTTCACAGTCTTCACGGATCATAAGCCACTGTGCTTCGCATTTGATCAGAGGAAAGAGAAGTGTAGCCCTAGACAGTTTAGACACCTAGATTTTATTTCGCAATTTACCACAGACATAAAACATATATCAGGAAAAGAGAACATTGTCGCTGATACACTGAGTAGGATTGAGGAAATAGCTCAACCCATAGATCTGACAACATTAGCGAAGACACAAGAAACAGATACGGAACTGAACGATCTACTCAATGGTGGAACTTCTTTGAAACTGACAAACACATTGATACCTGGTACAAAAGTCAAACTGCTTTGCGACCAAACTACAGACATACCTCGACCGTACGTACCCGGAGAGTTGCGACGTCGAGTGTTTGAAACCCTACACTCACTCAGCCATCCCGGCGCTAATGCGACTGCAAAACTGGTGTGCCAGCGCTATGTATGGCCAAGCATACGCAAAGATTGCCGAGAGTGGGCTAAAAGTTGCTCTGCGTGCCAACGATCGAAGATAACAAGGCATGTCTCTTCACCTGTGGGCACATTCAAATTACCACGTGCCAGATTTTTACATGTGCACATAGATCTTGTCGGACCTTTGCCAATATCTCACGGATTTAAATATTGTCTAACAGCAGTCGACCGATTTACAAGATGGCCCGAGGCAATACCAATCACTGACATTACATCAGAGACAGTTGCAAAAGCATTATTATCTGGGTGGATTGCTCGTTTTGGATGCCCCGCAGATATTGTAACAGACAGAGGTACACAATTTCAATCCGCGCTATTCAAATACCTATCAGAAATAGCAGGATTCAAGCATAAGAGCACAACAGCTTACAATCCAGCTTGCAATGGGTTAGTAGAAAGGTTTCACCGCCAGTTAAAAGCCGCGATAACATGCCACGGAAACGAGAACTGGACTGAGACCCTTCCTTTAGTATTGCTAGGCATACGCTGCGCTTATAAAGATGACCTACAAGCTTCGTCCGCTGAACTCTTATACGGCGAAACGCTGAGACTACCGGGCGAGATCTTTAGTCCCAGTACAAATACAACGACTGACGTCACTGACTTTTCTGCACGGCTCAGACAGCATACACGCACCATCGAGCCACAACCAGCGTCAAGACACTGCAAGAAGTCTATATTTGTATTTAAAGATCTTCAAACTGCCACTCACGTTTTCCTTAGAGAAGATGCTTATCGTCGACCACTGCAACCAGCATATTCTGGACCGCATAGAGTTCTGGAAAGAAAAGAGAAAGTTTTTAAAATAATGGTAAAGGATAAAGCACTTACCGTATCAGTCGACAGAATAAAACCAGCATACATTCTCGATGACGCTCCAACAGAAAAATATGGAATGAAGACATATCCATCTGAAAACTTACCTTCTGCTACACCACCAAAAAACATTCCCCTTGACCAGAAAAGACCGCCTGAAACAAAGGACTACAGAACACGATCGGGAAGAAGAGTTGTATTCCCAGATTATTATCGTCCGTAAGACGGCCTCTGGAAGGGGGTCATGTGGCGTGCCGTACTGCAGAACCTGAAACAGAAAAACAAAAATCAAAAATCAATTGAAATAATAAAATGTACAAAATAATATTCGAACGACATGTAAACTTACCGCGCCTTCGAAGACAATATATACTCTACGGAAGCGATCGCTTTGCCGCTGCTACGGAACGAGCTCGGGAGTAGTGAGAAACACGGCATACCCACACAAAACAAGATATCATTCGTCGTAACAATTGTAGTTCTCATTTCGTGCTAAAAATATTATAATTTATGATTTTTAAACTCTCTGTTTGTTAAATCGTTGTTGTAAACAGTGAATAAAAGTGAATCGAACATTATTGAGTGTATTCCTGATAATCCGGAAGTCCATATCTGCATTTGATTGCAATATATAAATGTGGGACAGTTTCTCCCACAATCCGTACTACAAGTTTATTCATATGTACATTACTGTAATTCACTGCAGAGATCGTAAAATATTTGTATTAAATCCTTGGTTACGTATGCTCGTATGTTGCCGCCATGAGCACTGTATTGGATTTCATATACATGTTTTACGTTACTCGATAGTGATTAGAGTAATAATATGAACATTTGTATAAACGTACTTAGGAGTGTACTTTAATGTCCGAAGTGTCCCAGGATTTTTTTATGGTATACCAATGTTAGCGTGTCTTTACAGACGTGTATCTGCGGAACTGCACACCACCCGCGATCGACGACTTTCCTGCGGGATTCTTCACCGAGCAGCAGCGACAGCACGGAGCCATCGTGATCCATGCCTTCATCTCCATCTATCTATTCCTGGCTCTGGCCGTCGTATGCGACAAGTTCTTCGTGCCGGCTGTCGATCGGATATGCCACGGTAAGTTGAAAATTAAATTAAAAGATATTTAGTTTCGGAAAAAAAAATAGGTTACCTCCTACTCAAACATCGTAGGAGTTTTAAGAATTTAGAGCTACATTAAATATACATACTTATATAAACTTGAATTCACATGTTACGATACTAAAACTGTGTACTTTGAAACTTTGACAGTTTATAGATGTAGGTATAACTTGGCTCACATACAGATGATGGTATGAATTCACACTATTAGTGGCATAACATAATTCGAGTAGGTATCAGATCTAATCTTCATGTTCGTTAATACACGTACCTAGGACACGCATTTATGTATAGAAACTTATTCTTATTGTAGGTATTATCTATTATGTAGTTTATTTTCCACATCAATATCATGAACCTCATATGTGCTTATGGCTAATTATGTATTTATGTGATAAAGTGATTCATTAAATTTTAAGCAAATTTTTATCTCAAACATGCTCTACAAACTTATACATATGTGAAGTGTGTATTTAAATAATTAAAAATGTTTAATGGTCTAGGTCTTTATTTTATCTTAATGAATGACATAATTACATGTTGCTAATCAATTGAGTTCTATGAAATCATCCGTTTTACTTCATAAAATTACAAAAGCAACTGTGTGAATTTCAAAAAAGCAATTGTAATGTTCACATGTCTACTATACTAAATGTATAAACAAAGTCTTTTTCTTTTATTCATCAATATCTCAGTAACGAAAGGTATGAGAAAAAGAAAAGAACTCGTAATCTAATTTTGTAATAAACCAATGGTTAATTATATAACTACAATATTTTTCAGAGATTTTTTGGCATTTACGTATGTGCTACGTTTTCGTAGCTATTGCTACGAGATTTAATAAATCCTTTTTGAATCTATAAATTTTTGGAAATTATAATGTCTTTAGTTCGGGTTATAAATAATAATAAATATGATTATAAATTGGAATCTGCAATTCTAACTGTAATGTAGCCTTCTTACGGCATTCATGAAAAAAACTTTAAAATGGATAATTATTAATCTTTCCAGCATTGAACATGACAAACGATGTGGCAGGCGCAACATTCATGGCAGCTGCCACATCTGCGCCAGAGTTGTTTGTGAATGTCATAGGAACGTTTATCACTGAAGGAGATATTGGCGTTGGGACTATAGTTGGTTCCGCGGTCTTCAATATACTAGCAGTGGCGGCATGCTGCGGCATCGGGGCTGGAATGGTAAGTAATTCTTTATTCACAAATAGTATCATCTCTATTTCACTCTGATTACTCCATCATATGGAAAAACGTACAACGACATGCTATCTACTTATAGTCAATATTTCTTTGATTAAAAAAAAACTGTTCGACTAGATATTTATGATCTGAGCTGCGTAGAAATGGAACACATTACCAGTGTCTTTGTTTCCTTATAAGTACAATCTGAAGTTCTTCAAGTCGCGAATTAATGCCTAGAAGATAAGTGCAAGCATGTATATACCATCGTAGATATAATAAATAAAAAACAAATATGCATTAGCTTAGGTTATGCATAAAAGCTAACTAGGATCTTATTAATAAGCACAGCAAAATTGTAGAACATTATTTCCTCTTGTATTTGTTGAAAATGACATAACACAATACAAGTACAGGTTTGTAGTCTGTGATAAAATAAGTATTTTTGTGATTATAATAGGTCTTTACCTATGAAATTGCCGTATTACAGTACAGACTTTTTCAAACAAAAAAAAGTTTTGATTGGCTATGAATTCTAAATTCAAATTAATTTTGTTTTAAAAATATGACATTCTATTTACAATATAAGTCTTTTGTTTATTGATTAGCGTTGTATTTTCATTACATTTCAACATTTTTCCTCATAATGGATACTTTGAAATTTCGTGTAATTATGGAATATGAGTTTCGTCGTGGCACCAACGCGGCACAAACGACACGTAACATCAACGACGTTTACGGAGAGAACTGTACAAACGAACGTACAACCCGTTATTGGTTTGCTCGGTTCCGTTCTGGGAATTTTGACTTGAAAAATGAACGTCGTGGTCGTCCGGAAACTTTGGTCAACAATGATGAATTAAAGGCGATTGTGGAAGCTGATGAATCTCAATCTACAGCTGAGCTGGCAGCAGCTTTTGATGTTAGCATCAAAACAATATTGGTCCATTTGCGACAGATTGGCAAGATAAAAAAGCTTGATAGATGGGTGCCCCACGAACTTAACGATCGCCAGCGCAACGTACGCGTCGCGACTTGCGTTGCGCTGCTTAACAGGCACAGAAATGAAGGAATTTTGAGCCGAATTGTTACGTGCGACGAAAAATGGATTCTTTTTGACAATCGAAAGCGCTCAGCAAGTTGGTTAGATCCTGTTTCGGTACCAAAGCAATGTGCAAAACGAAAAATGACCCCTAGAAAGGTGATGGTCACAGTTTGGTGGTCTAGTGCTGGTGTGATTCATCATAGCTTTTTACAAAACGGCGAGAGCATTACTGCAGATGTGTACATTGAAGAACTGACCACAATGAAGGCGAAACTCGCACGTCTGCAACCAGCTTTGGTCAATCGGTCGTCTCCACTGCTACTTCACGACAACGCGCGACCACATACTGCACAACGACCGTCTCTAAGCTGCATGAGTTGGGTTTGGAAGCTCTCCCTCATCCGCCATACTCACCAGATCTTGCGTTTACCGACTATTACTTTTTCCAAAATTTGGACAACTTTTTAGCGGGAAAAAAATTCAATTCACGAGAGGCAGTACAAAACGCCTTTGAAGAGTTTGTTGTCTCCCGTCCTGCTGATTTTTTTCAAGAAGGGCATCCATAAACTGCCACAGCGTTGGCAAAGATGCATTTATTGCAGGGGTGATTACTTTGAATAAAAGGAATAAATAAGTTCGAAAA
Source organism: Ennomos fuscantarius (assembly GCA_905220475.3). NCBI lineage: Eukaryota > Metazoa > Arthropoda > Insecta > Lepidoptera > Geometridae > Ennomos > Ennomos fuscantarius. The sequence continues at coordinate 10,367,701 of HG992023.1, forward strand.
AAAAAAATACTTTAACTTTTTTCAAACAAAACGGCAATTTCATAGGTAAAGACCTATATAAAAATTTACCGTGGGTTCAAGACGAGAATGAGAATGCATATTAAAAATTTCATCATCAGCCTGGGGACAAACACAGCTGACAGGCCTCTCCAATTAGAGCGCCTATTTACACGTGAACATTTTGTAAATTTTATCTATAATGCTTTTAGCGGGTTTTTGCACGGTTTTATTTAAAGGGATAGAAGGAAATAAAAACTAAAACTAAAAAAAAAAGAAGGAATAAAAACTTCTCGCGTTCATCCACGCATTTCTTCATACAATCATTAATGCCCAACCTCGTCTCCTTCAATTTGAAGTACCTATCTCCTCTACGCCATCAAAGGAAGACAACTTTAAAATTAAACTTAGGCTGGATGTGGTCCATCAGTCAGTCACTCAAAACAAAGCATTTCATTTATAATGATTTTTATGTATTTCTAGGTCGTGCCGTTAGACTGGTGGCCACTAACTCGGGACTGCCTGGCTTACGGCATTACGGTGTCCATCCTAATCTGTATAATGCACGACGAGTACGTCCAGTGGTATGAAGCCTTTCTCTTGGTCATGTTGTACGGAGTATACATCTGTATTATGTATTATGACAAGTCTATCCAAAATTTTGCTAAAGGTAAGCATTTTGATTTATTGGTATTCGTGTGCGCTGTAATGGGTTATTCTATAATGTATACTTAATATTTTACAGGTAGCTGGAAATGTGTTTCAGATATGATGAAAAAACAAGAAGAAAAACACGACAACGTTATTGGTAATAAGCTTTGATGATTACGTAGATGCAAGATTATGCAATAAAGTTTAGGTTAGTTAGTAGCTACATGAACAGTTATTTATTTTAATTTACAGAAGTAAAAGACTCAAAGCCGTCGATGACTTCAAACAAAAACGATGCATTACAAGATCATCATCAACATAATGGAAATGTTAAAAACCCACTGCCTCTTCACCAAGATATGGTGGAGAAAAACAGTGGAACTTCTTTAGAAGGAGATATTGTGAAAAATATAAACATCGATATAGAAGCAAAAACCAATGAAATGGAGATTGCTTGTCCAGAAGAAAATGCCAATGAGGCTGTCTCAGACACTGTTAATAAGGAATCTGTTGATGAGTATAAGCATTCTCTATGGAAATGGCCAAGTGGAAGAAGCTGGCTAACGAAGGTGGGTAAATTATTTTTAAATATTACCACCAAGAGTCTGATGATTATATCTAATATAGTACTTAGTACATTTACCTAAAACTTTCGCTTTACAGACTACCTGGATAGTAACTTGGCCTATCCACCTGGTTTTCTTATTCACGATTCCGGACTGCGAACAGCCTCGTTTCAAAAACTGGTTTCCTCTTACTTTTATGATGTGCATCGTTTGGATCGGATCACTCTCTTACATCGTCGCCTGGATGATTACTATTATAGGTAAGGTTCAAGAAGTTATGTCAGAATTATTTTATATAATCTTGCATTCCACGAAGTTAAGGGCAGAAGTTATAGCACGTTACATCTAAGTCTGAACATAAACACATAATTTGAAAATACATACGCTCTTTAACCAGTGGAACGGTGAAGTTTGCATAATAATGCATTTGAAAATGAAAGCTGCTCAGGCGGCTGTGGAAGAGGGGATCTAAAATTAAAATTAAAAATGCAATCAATAAGTCTGAAAGTTCAATAAACAGTTTCTAGTTACAAGTACCATTTATTACCTATTTACAGGATACAAACTTTGCCTACATGCAACCCCTTAATTACATAAAGACTAGTTCCCAAAATGTCTGCAATTAATTAATTGATTTCTGTAATCGATTCTGATTGAATGATGAATCTGATTCTTGTAATTGATTGATTTCTCATTACTATGTACATCTATATCTATGAAAATATACCTCTAACTTCTTTATCATTAGGAAAACTTTACTACAAAATGACAATGAATTAAAAAAATTGATATTGAATTTTATAAATTTGAATTTGAAAAAAGTTACTAGGTATTGTTAGGAATCATTGTTGTTTTGCGAATTAGAGCCCTTAATTTGGATGGTACTTCGTGGCATGCTATTTGGTACTTACAATTCGGTTTGTTATGTGCTTCAATATTTTGATGACTTTTTTAGGGGACACGTTAATGATACCCGACTCTGTGATGGGAATAACATTCTTAGCAGCCGGTACTTCAGTGCCGGAAGCAGTTTCAAGCGTCATAGTCGCTAAGCAAGGTATTGTTAAACTTCATATATAATACCTACAACAGACTTTGTAATAAGCTGAAATTTCACACATTGGTTTGACCATTAGGAAGTAATATTATATTTGTATTAACTTCAAGAAAATGAGTTTTAATACGTTTCTTTAATCTAGTTTTAATGAATGCATGAAGCTTGGATGAATTGATTCATCCAAGGCGTGAATATATTTAGCTCAAAATACCTACCTACTAAGGAAATATTGTTACGATAAGTGTAATTATGTATTTGATTGTTATAGTAAATGGCAGTTAGTAAAAAATGTTTATATTTATTTGTATGTGGACATCCATGTGCTTAATTTAGTTATTAATTACAGGACATGGATCTATGGGGATTAGCAACTCGATCGGATCGAACACCTTTGACATCCTGCTGTGCCTTGGCTTGCCCTGGCTCATCAAGGCTTCACTGACTCCTGCTGAACCGGGACACTATTGGGTTAGATTTAATTTTACGTTTATTCTAAAAATATGATTATGCGAATGCATTGTACATGCAGATGCGAATTAGCGTTAGAAATAAGCTTGCAGTGCGAGTTGGTTTTGATTCATCGTGTCAGTTGTATGTAAATGTTGTTAATGTCAACAGGTGAAAATAAATTCAATGGGCTTAGAGTACTCGGCTATATCACTGCTGTCGACAATGCTGTTGCTTTACCTGACTTTCTGGTTCAACAAGTTCAAGCTGGATGCGGCGGTCGGGCGCGCCTGCCTTGCCATGTACGCCATGTTTCTCGTGCTGGCAACCCTGATTGAGTTGAACGTATTCTTCCCCGTTAACGTGCGCACTTGCAGGCGAAGTGAGCTCAAATCTTAAACCGTGCACGGACATAAGGTGAAGACGGCGGTCGCGGCGCCACTTGTACCTAAACATACGAGTAATAATAAATTATATCATGACCTTTGTCGTGTGTTGTCGTTTTATAACACGAGTGTATTTTGAATGAGTTCTTAATAACACTTCTTGGTTTGTTGCGATTACCTTAGCAAGTTTTCGTACTTTTGTGTCTACTTTATGCAGATGGATTAGATATTTTGTATTCTCAACTTTGTATGATCAAATGCCATTTCGATTTTAAGTTTATGAGTAGTAGGTATACGTATATAGCATTAAAGGAGGTTATGTATTTATGATTATATTTCGATCAATTTGAACGAATGACTATTTCAGTTGCAGCATATAGTTTATTTTTACATTTAAGAATAAGTATTCTATAGCTCTCGAAGTATGTGTAATTTGATATTTTTAACTGATATATGATAATGTTTTGTTGTATGTATTAGGTACCTATATCTACTAACTGTACATGACATAGCCGCATTTTCGTTGAAACTTAAAAATATTCAATGTTTTTGTATATGTACTACTTTGTCGCTAAACAGTACATGTCACCCACGAATCTCATGTGTTATTGTAAATACATAATGTACGATGTATTGTTACTTGTTTAAGAATAATTAAATAATATATCTATAAATTTTCGTCGTCAGATTGTTTTATTTTTATGAACCAAAGTCCACTACTTCTTAGTTTTTTTCCCTGGTCATTAATATTGGTATTCTAATTTAACAAAATGTTGTTTAGTTTGATTATGATAATATTTGACAACAAAGATCAATGAAAACATTACTTATTTTTTAAATATGTCGACAAGCGGAGAGCTGCATTATCAACCAGAACGTTTCACTGTTATAATTAACACATTAATAATAATAGTGAGAGAGAGAGAGAAAGAGTGAGAGATAGGAAAAAATCAGAGAAAGACACGTGGTATCTCTATTCAAAATAAATTTTTTAAATAAAAAACAATTTAAAGACCTTAATTTGAATAATATTAAAATTATATTATTTTGTATGAATTTATTGAGTAAAAATTTCATGAACACAACGGCTAATGATTAAGTTACAGTTTTACGCATTAATGAAATAATAAATACAGGTTGCATATTTTTTGAGCTTCTATCATCTCTAACATTATTTTAATTTTATTTAATTCTTTACTTTCTTTACATAGAGTTGTTGTTGTCCCGACGGCCCAGCAGGTCGCACCGGCTTTCACTTGTGGATTTCTGAAACATATTACTCTTCTGATATATTAACGCTCGGTTTTGTAACTTTTTCGCAAGGAAGGCCTGTCGTTAGCTAAAAGTATAGAGCATTAAATAAATTGGATTTATTAATACCTATAAATACAGTACGGGATCATTGAGAACATTATATTCTAAATCAGATGTTTCGTTATCTGTTCTTTGCTTTTTCACGTCTAAAACTGATCGGGAAATTTTATATGAAGATAGTTTGAACCCTGAGGAAGGACATAGATAAGTATAAGATATTATATTGATCACGGTAACTTGTAGTCTACTTATTTAAAAGTCCCAGCAGCTAATATAGGTAATATATGAGGGATCCTTCTACAGATTTCCGAATTATATATATTACTAGTCAATGGCGGCTACATGGTCAGCCCCTTTTTTTACATTATCACAGATATATTTTTTTTCAGAATAATAGATAACTAAGAGTTAATAAATCAAAATTGGATATTATAGTTCGCATAGTTGTCGCTAGTGGCGCTGTGCTAATCGATTTCATATTAATTGGAAGTATTGGAACATTAAAACAATTTTTCAGTGTTCACTTATTTTGGTTAGACCACGAATATCTTTTACCTGATTATTGAAAACATGTGCCAAAATTAATAACTAAAAAAATCTGATATGTTCCGAATACTTATATACCTACGCTATATCCCACGGGTAGTCTTTGTTGGGCGATTAAGACTACAAAGGAACTAAACCGCTACGTAACTGTCAAATCCATATAAAAAGGAGTGACGCTAAGTTGAAAGTAAAGGAAAAGCTACGTACGGTATAGAGTACACGGGCAGTTGAATGAAGCTCGAGCTCGCGAGCGTGTAGCTCGATGTCATGGTGAGGAAGCCGCGGCCTCCTGCAGTGAGGGTGCTGGGTTGGCAGGAACCGGTGGATGCACGGCGTTAGCAAGTCGCGGTGAACCTGCACATTGGAGATCACGCTCAAGTTGGATTTGTGATATTTGAAGAACTAAAGAAGAGGCAAAGTTATGGCGGGAAAATGAAATAGATCGCGTCACCGCATTGCATTATTTTCCAAAACTTATGTTATTTTCAGTGTTAGTGCATAAAATTGGTGGCATTTTATTCGTTAAGTGCTGCACTACAGGCATGAGTGTGGGAAAGTGATATAATTATGGTGAAACCTTTATTTTCGTGTTGTTTCCTAAACTCCATAGAAGCTTCTGGTAAAGTTGCCACCACTTTACTAGGAGTATGACTTGACTAGACTAGATGGTGACTTGACTTGATGACTTGAACTGTAACTTGACGTCATGCACATATATGCATTAATTAACTTCTTTATTTTTGTTTTGTGTATTTAGCCAGTGTCAAGTAATTGATAATTTATCAATTTAATGATATATCACGCAAATATGTGTCAAGTCACAGTCGAAGTCATCAAGTCAAGTCAGTCAAGTCATAGTCTAGTCCAAGTCATACTCCTAGTAAAGTGGTGGTAACTTTACTTGAAGCTTCTATGGAGTTTTGGAAACAACACGAAAAGAAACGTTTCACCATCATTATACCATTTTCCCACACTCACACCTGTACTCCAGCACTTAACGAATAAAATGCCACCAATTTTATGCACTAACACTGAAAATAACACAAGTTTAGGAAAATAATACAATGCGGTGACGCAATCTTTTTCGCGTTTCCGCCAAAAACGATCATCATTATACCATTTTTTACCACCTCTAATTGTATTATTATATTGGCATGTCCGGTAAAATGACAATTTACAATTATCAAGATGGCGACATTAAAATTAAACAAAGCAAAAATAAATTTATAATTACCGGCCGATAGATGGAGCTAAACTAAAGAAGTTTTACTTCAGTCGTGTGGTTTAAAGCACATTCGTTTTTTATTTAATTACACTGGCCATGAGGATAACAACTCATGTCGTCAATAATGACTTATATATGAATGTTGGTCCTCTTTTATATTCTATCATTATTTTATATAAAATGTGCAAAACGTACCATTGAAGGATCGTTTGGCTGCGTGAAGTAGGAGATGGTGACGCCAACGAAAACGCATACGATCATGCCAACCATCGTGTAATACAAATAGCTCAGCCGGTAGAGGAAGAAAGTGCCTGACCTGTTCAAACAATTTTACGTCACTTTAAATAACACGAAAACGAGTACCTTGTATGTTAAACCCACACAAAGCATGTAAAAAAATCAAATTTTATTACTGATAAATATTACATTTCACCATGATTCTGTTGAGGACTCTCAGAGCTTGATTCATTCCTTGTAACTGGAAACTCATTAGTTCCCTTGAGTAATGTTTCATTACTAAGTCCTTATTCTGTGGTAATATCTCGAATTGCTACTATATACGTGGGCGCGTTGATATTGTATTTCTCAGAACCCATATGGAGAGCAATCAAATGAAAGATAGATTATGAAATCAATATACAAAATGTACTCTTGTATAGACTAATACTTATAGATTAAGGAACTCAGAATTACCTACTTCAGTGGTATTTTTAATTACAGCTGAACTTTACCGTTTTCTGGTGGGCATGCTAAGCAGTCGGTCTCAACAGTTGTCGTTAGGCAATAATCCTAACAAATGTCAGATTTGTTTAGAAAAAAACAAAACAAAGACAGACTAAAAATTCTGGCACCTGGGTTGACCATCACTTGCCTAGACGAAAATGTACTATTGTTAATATTAAATGTGTATATACTTACGTATACTGGAGTATTAAGAGTGCTAAGATAGTAATTTGCATGTCAGCTATACAAACATTTCGCAAAAAACAAATTTATATACCTATCGAATTCAACTGTGTATGTGTCTGAAGGAGTGGTGGGCAGCGTGAAGTTTGACGAACATCCAGTCACTGACACGGGTTTGGGTACTACAACTATCTCGCCGCTTATCATGGCGGCTTGAGTGCCCAGAGAAATCCACCCCACGAGAATTGTCGATGTTATTCCACCAACTAATGCACCCTAAAATAGAAATAACTAGTAGAATATAGTCCTAGGCTAGTCTCTAGTTCATCACCAGCTTCAGCCTATACGTTCCATTGTTAAGTCTAAAATTCAGTCTGAAATTCTCACAGAATTAGTGACCATTTCTGTCTCCTCGCAGTAATTTTAAATTTAAGCATACATGATTAGAAAAGCGGGGCTATAAGTAAGCTTTAACCGTTTTTTAATGAATAGTAATTATAAACAATATTAAAAAAGTATTAATGAATACAATACTAAAAAATGTAGGGTAAGCCTTTCAGGTAATATGAAATTATTGTTTAACTTACCGTAGCATTGACCCAAGGTAAGAACAGTCCCATAGAAAACAGACCAAGCAAGCTTCCTGCTGTGATTCCTGCTAAGCTTTTCCCTGCTTGAATCATAGCTCCCATTTGCTCAACTAAAAATACTAATGCTACGCAAAATATACCTGAAAACATTTATTGGATTTAATCCTGTTTATAGTTAATAAACAGTCATTGTAACAAGTTATGATTAGGTATGTCAATTTCAGAGTGAGATACGCATTTACTTAATAAACTAAATATTTGTGAAACAAAATATTTTAAATAACTATACAAACCAATGACAACCACGATTATTTTCATGATAAAACTGGCGGTCCTCTCAGTTATGGGCTTTTTATAAACAGGTCTAATGAGATCCTCAAATATCACTCCACACATTGAGTTCAAACCAGTTGACATAGAACTGAAACGCCAAAGCACTATAAATATTGTAAATAAACACTACGTAATATTTTTCATTTGATCGTAAGAGGATACAATAAACATAATCTAACTGGAAAATGGGAATATAAATGTACCTCAACGCAGCGCTAAATACCCCACTCATAAATATTCCTGGTAAAGCTGGAATAGATCCTGTTATAGTCATAACAAAATATGGCAGAAGCTGATCACTTTTCTTGATCGCCCCTGTCGTCAAGGGGTCACAATCCGCAAACGTAGCGTATATAACTAAACCAGTGTAGCAGCAAAGCGATACGATGATGAAAATACCAGCAGCCATTATGAATATTGTTCTGAAATACAAAAAATGTGTCTTCAACTTTGGTCACTATCTAGTTCTAAGCATTCATGTTGGGATTTCTTTAACTTACATCCTCGCTCGTCTCAATGTAGAAAGGGCTAAACATCTCTGCACCATGGCCTGGTTTACAGAACAAGAAGCTAACCAGCTAAAGTAGTTGCCGAATACAGTTGACCAAAATGTGTGTCTAATTGTAGGATCAAAATCCATACTGTAATAGTAATAGGAAAATATAATAAAGTTAAATGCAGCAATAAATAGAGGCATATAAATATTAATAAATTGCTATTGATTAGCTACTTGAAAAATTCCAGCCGGTCTCCTTTTTTGCTGATGCTAAATACTTCGTGAAAGCCGCCGAGTCGCCAAGTACCATACGCCAAAACGAATACTACACCAAGGTACATAAGAATCGTTTGCAGTGTATCCGTCCAGACCACGGCCTTGAGTCCCCCCTAGAAATCGCACAACAAATACGTCAATAGCATTGCAAGTAAAAATAGTTCAAGCAATTTATTGTATGATTAGTTGACCTCGGTCCAAGGAAGTCTAGGCTTTAGTAGCTAGTAACTATTTAGCAATTGATATGTCTGGAGATAGAAAGGGTCAGTAAATATATAATTAATATACTGTACTACTCACGAGTGTAGTGTAGAAAATGCATACGATGCACACTATAGGTGTTATTAAGTGCAAGTTTACCCCAGTAACTGAAATATTTTTTGAAAAGTGTTAAGTAATGTAAATAAATAATTAGTAATTGTAAGCTAAAATATTTCATTGCGAAATTTCTCGAAAAAGTACTTTTACTGTTCACACCCTTAATTCCCATTTTATAAAAATCGGTAAAAATAAAATGAATAGTAATTCCAAGCATACCTTGGCTGAAGGCTAGCGCTGGCACATAGACGACTATCGGAATGTATAATAACATTTTAATGATAAATATAATAGATCCAAGAAGTCTCACTTTCTGATCAAACCTTAGTCGTAAGTACTGGAAAATATAAACAAGAGTATTAGTTCCACCGACTGTGATTTGTACGAGTACCTATTACTCATATATATGCTTTGGCCTACGGTTGCTTAGTAGGTCGGGAATTTAAGTAGGTAGAGCACGTGTGATTGTAACACAGGTTAAGGATATTCATTACCTCATACGTGGAAGTAATTTGCAAATTGTAGAAAACAGGCAAATATACAACGGCAATCGTGAGTGATACCGCCCATTCCGAAAGGACCACTGTCCACAGTTGAGTTCCATATGTGTACATCTCAGCTGGAAGCCCTAATAGTGAAATACCCGAAACATAGCTGAAAATATAACAAAACGCTATCGTATGTTCGTCTCCAAACCATTAAATCAAACATTTCAAGACATTCGCATTCATTTCTAATATGCATTGGTTATACCTGGCTATTAGCGACATCGATATGGGAAATATACCCATCGTCTTGCCTCCCATGAGATACTCAGCCGTCGTATTCTGCTTTTTCCTCGCGAAGAACGCAAAGTAGACCCCGATCAGGGCTGATACTAGAAGCATCGCCCCAAAAACAAGGTAGTCCAGCCAGTCAAAATATATTACTGTCATTTTGCGACTTCACCTGTAGTGCACAGATATCGCGCGTCCGTCCACTGCGACACTTAAACTTTATCTCGGATCACAATCGCTATTTACCGACTCGACAGGCGGCTGGATGAGCTATATTTATCCTGGGAAGGATCTCGGAGAGCCATTGGAGGGATGAGGCTGGTTAATTGGCCAGTTACCGGTGCCGGCGCATCTTGCGTTCTGAGCTCGACACACATCGTGTCACCCGTACTCGTGCATGCCGCTGCCGTTTTTATTGAGCATTTACAACAATTGCTACACTTAGGGAGAATCAAATGAAAGACTACCATCTTGTTGGATATTTATTTTGAAAAGGTTAACTTCTGGTAAACTTTGTAATGTGTTCACTTGCTATGCATAATCAATAACTGTGTGCTTGCTTCTATTATACCTATCTATTTAAAAGTGACGACCATTAATCGAATATGGGTAGCAATATAAATAAATAAATAAATAAAATAAAATAAATATTTGTGGACATTTTACACAGCGCCATCTAGCCCCAAACTAAGCAAAGCTTGTATTATGGGAACCAGATAACTGATACAATACTTAGATACTTTTTGTTTGTAAATACATACATAGAATACAATATAACACCCAGACACAGAACAGACACCTATGTTCATCACACAAATGTTTGTCCTGGGTGGGAATCGAACCCACAACCCACAGTTCAGAAGGCAGGCTTACTACCAACTGAGCTAACGGGCCAGTCAAAATATGTACATGTAATGAAGGATTCTAAACTTATGCTTTAGTAACGAAAAAAACGATTAACTGCTATTAAAAACTAAGTACCAATTATTAACAACGACAATTGTTTAGTAAACAGTAAATATATATTTAATAATAATAATAATAATATGTGTGGACATCTCACACAACGCCATCTAGCCCCAAACTAAACAAAGCTTGTGCTATGCGAACCATATAACTGATACAATACTTAGATACTTTTTGTTTGTAAATACATACATAGAATAAAATATAAAGCCCAGACACAGAACAAACACCTATGTTCATCACACAAATGTTTATTCTGGGTGGGGATCGAACCCACACCCCACAGTTCAGAAGGTAGGGGTACTACCAACTGAGCTATCGGGCCAGTCGGCCATATTTAGTCATACATTTACAGAAACTAAACAACAGAGTTTAATAAAATTTGTAGTCACGCAAGTAAAATGTAGGCGACAAAACAATTAAACTAACTAGAAAGACAAAGAACAAAATTACTTTTGCGAATGACACTTACAGAAAAACATCTACTACTACAAGGGAAAATGTGCAACACCCTTATCTATGGAAAAATCATCTTCCAAAGCCCTGTGATGACTTGGGCCGAGCTAAGATGGTGAAGATAGAACAGAGCGATGGACTTTTTAAGTGTGTAAAACGCTTTACAGATGACTCGTGCATGCCGAAAATGGGTACTCAACAATGAGTGAACTCTAACATCTATAGAAAATAAAACCAGCTTATAACAACAATGCGACCTTCTTATTCATAATCGCTCGATTAGCTAATCTGGTGTATACATTTTTGTCTCGCTTTGACGCGTGGAACTATTCTCCAGCAAGAAGTTGACAGATTCAAACGGACAATTGACAGTTTTGTCTCTGTAGCACAGATTAGCTAAAAAACAATCGAATACGACCCTTAGTATATTCAAGAAAGGTACTGGACTCTGAATCTATCACTAGATTTAACAGCTAAACATCGAGTCCCAATAAACATTTTTAACACTACTTATTATAGACACCAAATTAACATTGAAACATTGAGATAGGACATAATAAACCATAGAACAATGCCTTAAAACTAACAATTTTATTTATGGTTATTTTAAACGAAGTTGATAACATAAATGTTCGTGATGTAGCATAGTGTATTGATTAGCGACCAAAGCAAATATACAATACAATAAATGTATATCAATGTTTTTGTATATATTTTGTTATTATTTATTTGTTACTACAATACAATATTAATTAATTCTTATTATTTCAGTTTGATTTGTTATTAATAATATCGCATAAAACATTTAAAGTAACGCACATCAACTTTTGCTCTATGGCTTAAAAATAAACAAATGTTTTGAGTATTATTACGTATGTATTATGATGAATACTCATAAATATACAAGATAATGCTCATGTAAAAAATTATCCTTGCACACTATGTCATTGACAAACACGAAAAGAAGTGTGCGTTTTATACATATTGTGAATTTAAATGAGTTATGTTTTATGTCAAAGGTTTTAAGTGAATTACATCGTCATGTACGATTGAATGATTATCTCGATTGATGAAGTTCCAATAATTTAAAATTAACTTAAAACAGTTTTTTTTAAATTATCATCTATACTTACACATCTAAGAAACTCCCGCCCATGAGTCATGGTACTTTATACTTATCAAAGTTAACAGATGCATGTTGCATTATATGTATACACTTTCTAACGTTAAAACAGCATAGTTAACAATTTAGACACTACTTTAGTAATTAATACATACACATAATATATACTTAAACATCTCAATAATCCACGACAATATGCATTACATATATAACCTTATGTGATGATAGATATAACTTCCTCAATGGGTGTGCCAGTTTCCATTATACCTAGAGACATCAAACTCTGTGGCCGAAAAAAAAAACAGACGATATCTAGCCTGCATCATAAAAGTCAAGGTATCCATTTTGTGACTGCCTTTCTATCCTTTTATTCACATTAGTTTCGGGATATATCCGAATAAACGGCTTAGATTTAATAAACGAGAAGTAGGGGTTATAAATATTGAAGCTTTCGACGAAAGAGCGAGATCACGAGAGTCATATTCATGTGACATTATTTCTTTTCCGCTGAAGTGAGTTCTTTTCTGTCCTTTTTATACACCTGGTTCACTATCAAAGACCATTTTGGTATGTGAACTAAAAGTGATAATATGTGAACGAGGAGAACAAAAAGAACAGTAGGTATATATATATATGTAGGTATAAGAGATGTTGAATAGAGACCCAATTGTCAGTACGGATACGAAAAACATTCTATATGCAAGGCCATCAGTTTTTTATCGGTTGGTAGAATAATGGAAACGGGTAGGCACTGCCTATTTGTAGTATCGATAGATAACAGTCACTGCTACATGTATTGTTATGTCGATCTACAAGTAATTTGTCGTCAAGAGGATCACAATGGACGCCACAGGTTTTTATGATGAAACTAGCACTACAAAAACATCTTAACTATTTTCCTATTTTCTATAAACACAAACACAATTTTTAGCGATGTAATCATCACTAAAAATTGTGTTTGTTTTTATAATTCCTAATAATGATACGCTAGAGTATATTATGCTAATTTGCAACAATGATAATTGATTCAATAAAAACAAAGTTTAATGAAAAACAGCTTAGAAGTTTTAGTCGTCATCATCAAAGCTGGTGCTTTATTAATAAAACATTATTAATTCTCAAGCTAGCAAGTAGCATAAGGTGTATTTAAAAGTTGATTATTATTAAAACAATGGTATGATCATTTATAAAACTTCAAAACCTACCAATCAGAGGAATTACTACGACCACTCTATATTACGAGGACTACTTACTGGCTCGCTGTATCTAGCCAAAAATATAGAAACCAAAAGCAATTCTTAATCTCTTTCTCCAACAAATTTAATATATTCGTCAAACTTTGTGCTGATGAAAACATCTACGGAGAACTACAACGATGACGACTTCACTATTTTGACTTATATTTAATTCAGCAAAGTGTAATTTAATGCCTTTTCTTGCTGGGCGATCACGTAACTCGATTGCAACAGAAAGAAACACAAATTTGTATGCATTTGATAGTTTAAATACGCAGTTTATGTGCATAGTTAGTATGGAAATTTCTCCTCTTGAATTGCAACCCAAGCTTCGAGATCACCCTGAACTAAATTTGAAGTCACAGAATACTTACAAGAATATATCATAGTAAAGTAAAATTGTAGTTACTCTTCGATTACAATACTTTATAACATTTGAAACTTATTAATGTGATTTCTCATATCTATCCTCAATTTTTTTTAATTTATAACAATCAACAATGAAAGAGTAATTACATTCTACTACAAATGATTATTCTACACATTTAATACCATGATTTAATCAAATAGGTACCTATGTTCCTTTCCAAAAACTTTTCAATCAATCATCACAGATTTAAATCACTGAGTTCCTTCGTAGCACATTTCTTCAAACCTTTAATTATTTACGTGTACTTCTATTTTTGACTATGGTGCCATCTCTACGTGTTTACATTTTCTATTGACTTATATATCTTTAGACATTCGGTTACACCAAATTACGTAGTATTGTGTATCTAAGCCAAAGGAATAAATTTTTGATAACATTTTATTTGTCGTCTAGTTTTGACAGTCAAGTCAACTTTTTACCCTTACGGTAGTCGTTCCGTTCACTTTAAGTCCAACCAATGATAATTTATTTACCAATGATGTATATCTATCATCATTGGTTTGAAATTAACTTGACTATTTTCATCGATGATGTAGCGTCTCAGTAGTCTTTTCATTGTCACTTAAAGATCTGATGGGGAAAGGTCGAATCGAGAGCGTCGACGGTCGCGGCTGGTTGACGGCATATTCTGCCCAGAGGTGGACTTTTGGAGTGAAGCGGACCTAGGTCTGGCCGCTTGCTCAGCTTTGTTCTTCTTGGCTTGCTTCTCAGCAGCAGCCGCTTGCTGTTTGCTTTTCAACGACGAAATGGAAACCACTACATCAGTGCTCACACCATCGTGCTCTGAATAATAAAAAGAAAAATACGCAAGAAATAAATCGAATCAAAATTTGCGTTTATTTTTGGCTTTCATACGAATTAATTGATCTTCTTTATTTATATATCCGTCTCCATAATTGCGTTCCCGTGGGCTTACTTTTCTTAAAAGTTAGTTGTGGTGCAATCAAAGGCTATGTTTGCAACGGTGCGGTGTAACAATAATTGTTGCGAAAGTGTGACCATTGCTTGCCACAAGCAGTACAATGGGCTTATTAGTTTTTGAATCTAAGCAAGAAATATCTAAGAACATTTGAGAGTGCTTTTGTCTTAATGGGCAGTCACTAACATCATTGTACAATATCACAACTTACCGGTACGTTTGATAACTTCGCCAGCATTGTTAAGGAAGAACTTAGCCTTTGATTCCTTGTCCTCCTTAGATTCCTGGAAAAAAGTATCGTGCTTAGAACAAATCGAAACTACTTGAAACATATTGGGAAAATGATTTTTTTGTCTATTAAATCCTGTATATTTATAATTTAATAGCTAGTACCTATATATATATATATATATATATATATATTATTGCATATATTAATGTATATCGACACATTAATATATATCTATTTTCGAAAAGATCTTTGGTGGAGGGGTCAGAACGCTGGCTGCATTGCCACGCTGCATGGCAATGCTGATTTTTTGGGCAACCTTTTGAGATACCTTGGACTTCGATGAAAGTTAATTAATTACACTATATTACAATACATTATTGTACATATCTAAATGTTTCTATATAATATACCTTTGATTTAGTAGATTTGGAAGCAGAGTCAGTGCTTCCGCGCCACCACAGTCACTGTATCTCACAGAAGCTCCGCCCGGGCTCCTTACCGGGCGTGGACACCTCGCCGTCGGCGTTCTCACCCTCCGGCTTAGGAGAGGTGCTGCCAGAGGCTCCACTAATGATAACACACATTTTTTAAAATCTCTTTTTAATTTAGAGACTTTAATATATCATTACCATCATAAGCTAAGCCATTGTAACCATATTTAACATATAAAAAGTGGGTCTTAATTTCATTTATTTAAAGCTTCAAAATTTTGTTGCTTCTAATGATGATTCTGCTAAGATAGGAATGAAAACACTCATATCATATTGGCTCACATTGAGTTGAGTTGAGCTTGATTGAGTTTGATTTTTTCCAGACACATTCTATAAGCAGATGGTGGATTTCTTTTACTGTGGCACAGTTCAATGAACTTTCCTTCTTGGTTAAGTAGCCGCACTTCTTTGATGGAATATGTCCGGAAGGAGGTAAAGCACCTTAGATAAAGTTATTCCATGACCAAAAAAAAAAGTAATATAATGGAATCAATGCGTTTCATGACATACGGAGTCATGGGCAGTCAAGGCATCACTAGTCCACCAATTCAAAGCTATCCTTAGAGTTTCTTTGACGGATCGAATCAGAAATGAACTAATCTGACACTAAAACCAAGGTCACCGATTTAGTCCACATAGTTAGCAAACTGGCATTGTCAGTGGGCTGGTCACATTAGTCGCAAAACCGACGATCACTAAGGTAGACGACATGTTCTTCAGTAGATGCATCTTGGTAAATATAGTGGAGGACGTAGGAGGAATGACGATATGAATACTGATTTACCAAAAAATACACTTCTCAATGATTTGTATACACTTCGATTTCGTTGAAAGTAGCTGCTGAGTCAGAGTGTAATAAACGGATGGATCAAAAATAGAGTACTTACGTCATGTCAACTCGAACAGTGTTGTTGTTGGCCTGGTTACGCATGGCCAGTGTGGACACCATCGGTGGCCGAGCAGGCTTATTGGCCAGCACTCGCTCTATGTCTACCATCACAGATGGCGTCAACTGTGGCACAATCTATAAAAACCAATCACATCACAAATAAAATGACAAAATATTCGTAAGGATACAAATGTTTCTTGTTCTTGGGGCATAAGTTGGAAAACCATCTAATTTTATTTTCTAACAACCCGTCTTCAGTCTATGAAGCCAGATTTTCGTTACTGCTTCAGATGGAGGAATAATTTTTATTCGTAAAACCCATTTCTACAGAATACTATGGCCGCTTCTTCCATTGTAATAGACCATTCGCATCATATTATTTTTATCTTGATAGTTTCAAATAGTTTGTTTTTATTCCATGTAGTTAATTTTCTATGAAAATATAAATAAGTATAGGATAATAAAATCTATTTGGTACCTACGTATTCTTGATGAATGATGATGTTATAATATACTAGTTGCGCCCCGCAGTTTCACCCGTGAATAAAAGGTATTTTAATTAGTTGCTTATCCCACGGGAAAATTTCACTTTTCCGGGATAAAATGAAGCCTATATGTTAAACCAGTGTATCTATCTTGCTGCCGAATTCCATCCAAATCCATTCAGGCGTTTGAGCGTGAAGGAATAACACAATCATACATACACACATACAAGCTTTCGCCTTTATAATATTAGTGTGAATTAAAAAATGTCTATCTATGGAAAAGATAACTTTACGATTACTGGTAAAAAAAGAAGTTTTGATCATCAATCGCATGAAAGATTTTATTTCGAGCGCGTGAAATGTCTGTTGTCCAACCGTACAAGCCTTCCAATTACGAAATATTAAAATAAAAACTATATATAAACTCAAGCACAACACAAAAGGATACGTATAAAGATAATATTGTTATATGTATATAAATATGTTGACAAGACGTTAATGTTGATATAGGCCAAAACATAAGTAATAAGTGATATTAATCTCATTTGTACAAACCTGCAGGGCATGAATATTTTCCTTTAGTTGAGCTACACTGGTAGCTCCTAGCAGAAGACAGTTAACTGACTCGTTCTTCAAGCACCAAGCCACGGCAAGCTGGCTCATCGAGCAATCTGTTCATAAAAAACCTTGGAATGGATTAATCACAGCCACCATGAAAAGATATCAAGTAGTAGAGTAGATTTCAAGTTGTGGCAGAGATTTCACATATTTTATACCATTTCTGATTATTTATAAGCCGGTTGAATGTAGTTTCAAAGATTTTAGCAGGCGACCTCATGTCATTGACCTCATATATTTTGTCCAGTGAAACGTCAGAGCCGTAGAGTTCAAATCCTGCTGGTTAAGCCTCTGCTGTAGAGGAAACCCAAACTTAGAGGTATCAATTAATAAAGTCTCGTATCTTTAATCTAAGCTTATGATATTTGGGTATATAATAAGTTTAAGTTATGAATACGCAAACGACAAGTGTAGCCAAAGTAAGTATAAAAATCTAACGTACCGAGAGAGTTGGCTAAAGCAGCGAGATCGCGCAGCTTGTCTCCGTATGTTCGAGGCTCCTCTCCAGCAACTTGTTCCTTGCTTCCTGAAGTAACCATCTACGGATACAAATAAAATTTGAGTGTGAATACTATAGAGAGTTCAAACAATATTGCAAATAATTATATCACAATAAAATTGGTAATTTGATAATTTATAGAATCAGGCGTGACTTCGCGGAAGTTCATCTTAAATACAAAATGAAATAAGAATATTTAGTGTAATCGTTAAATCGATTTAGCGGAATTACACTAATAATATTACTAATAATAATAAATGTAAAATTAATTGGTTTAAAAAACATAATTTTTTAGTTATACTATATATTATAAGCAAGAAGTGAAGTAGGTAAACCATGACTGGGGTGTTGATGTAAAAATACTGTCGTTAACTTCCAAGTTCATTTTACGTCAGTTTGAGGAACGAGAACTATATATATATATATATAAAATCAGAACGCGTTATATATATTTACAAAATTTCTGAAAAAGTATATAAAAATGAAATGCTATAAGAAAATACCTCTGGTAAAGCGAGATCTTCTTCACACCAACTGAAGGTGCTGTATTTTCTGTTAAAGCGAGATTTTGCGAACAGCGCGGTAACTTCTTCCGGAGCAAGACCTTTACCAGTAGTCAAAGCAGACCAGACCATCATTCCTGAAAAGAACCTGAGTTGTATTCCTCTGGGAAAATATATTTTAAGCCTTTTTAATGTTATGAAATGGCGCAGGCTTAGACTTTTATTACTGTTATTCAAAACTGCGGGCGGAAAATGTGCGAAAAAATTACATCTTTATAGCGACGCTTTTTTAAATATTATAAAGTCAAAGTCAAGAGTAAAGTTTTTACTGTAAATAGGATTTTTGGACTTTTATAAGTCATAATGAGATTAGGTACTCGTGCTAAGTTATTGTACTGAGCATATAAAATTATAAAGTGCTAAATAATGGTAATAGCAACAGTTACAAGAAATTCGTAAAGAACATATATGTGAGATAAAAAATATATAGTCATAAATAATTCCTAAGGGAAAAAGCATATGTGTGCCTAAATCCGGAAAATTATACGCCACTTCATTTTTTGTAAAAAGTTCCTTGTATGTTTAGTAGCTATAACAAATGGAAAAACATTAAGATATAAAATGAATATGTGGAAGGATTGGAGCAAATCCAATTGCTATGATTACAGAAATTATTATTGTTTGGTTTTTGTTGAAAGAAAACTTTTAATTGCGCCCGTCTTATACGAGCCCCCGCAAAAGCTTCATCTTTGAACTTACTCTCGATGCAATCAAGTCACTTTCAGCTCGGCGCAATCTCTTATTAACATAACTTTGAACTAGAAAGTTACTGATAGAATAATACTTTATTGAAAACTTGCAATGGCTTCTTGACACGTACCTACTCCAATCTTGTGATAAAGTTCTGGCATGTACAGTTCAGGCTTCTCTCGGCAGAACATGTGATACTCAGTTTGCTCAACTATAGGTGTGACACAATTGAACTGTCTGCAGTTCGTATAAGCATCCATTATCTGAAAATTATGGTAATTATAAATGTTGTATTAAAATATTGTGTTATATTATTTATTTATTAATATTCTATAAGTATTAAAATACAAAATTTAATATTAGACATATAATTACATATATAAATACTGAAAAACTCAACAAAATAATTAAATATATGTATATATAGTAAGAACAATAATTTTGTTCACCTCAGAAGGAGACCAACGAGCAGTGCCCCAATACGAGACCCATCCTTTGTTAATGACAAAGTTCATTGCGCGGACTACCTCTGTAAAACAGATGTATAACAAAAATTAGTAACAGAAATTTTGGATCCAAAATAGTAATTGCTGAGACAGTGAATCAAAACCAAAGAACTGCCCACATAAAACCGTAAAACCTTATATTTGAGTTTTATAAATAAATTCTTATCAAATTAGGATGTAAAACTGTTGGCCATGTATTTCACTACAAATATCACACATCATAACACAAGGATAATATATTTTATTAAAAGTATAATAGACGAAAATAAGACGAAACATTAATAAAAAACTTAGTATTTTGTGCCTAAATTATTTTAAGTACCTAACAGTGCTCTAAAGATTAATCGAGTGATTAACAAAGAGAGAGTTTATACAGATTTGTATAAATTAGCGAAGATAAAATGAAAGTTAACTGACCTTCCATCGGACACAACGGGTCTACCTTATGCAGCAGTACCACGTCAATATACTCCACTTGCAACCTCGCCAGAGACGCCTTGACGCTTTCAAAAACGTGCTTACGGGATAGACCTCTTTCTACTGACCTATTAATATAAATACATAAATAAATCCAAACCCAACATTTTTATTAGAAGCAATTCAGCAATAGGCTATAAATGTTTTGTTAATTTCGTCATGCGTTCTTAAGTTAGTTTTTGGTAAAGCATTATCATTTATTTCAGAAAATGTGCTATTAGTGTAACCTTTCTTTTTCGAAATTAGAATGTTACTAAAACGCAAATCTTTTTTAAACTAGTTCCTAGCTTCATAATACTTTTTATAGATTAAGTTTAATATTTTAAGACAGGATTTGAAACACGTTTCATCTCATCGACTATTGAAATTTGCCGTACCAAGAACTGTTAGCAGTGGAAGTAGAAAACGAGCTAAAAGCAAGCATATTCATGAGGTTATGCGTGTTTACGAACGTGCACTGTGGTGGTACTGATGGTGGTTCACCTTTTTCTCTATTAGGGCCTCTTAACGAAATGATTATGATATTGTTAGTTTTATGATTATGAAAGAAAAAAGATTAATTTTATTAAAAATACTATGTAAGTATGTACCTGTTCAATTGTTAAAATCGACTACTTTTAACTTATATATGGAATTACACAGTAATATTGGTCCATATGTTTGTCGCTTTGCTTTAAGTTTTTATATATTTTTAATGAATGGCAATTTTGGTTTCTTATTGAATGATATTCAACAGTACGCCTCAAATAAAAAATTACTGAACAATGAAAATAGATCGTTCTGAATTAATACACACCGTGATTAGTTTCAACTTTTAGTAAAGCTTTTAGCAATTTGATAAATTTATCTATATAGGTTTAGCAAAATTAGGTACTAAAATACTGTTATATTATTACATAGGACAGTCAGTGCCGGATTAATTTTCGAAGTTTTTGTTAAATTCCCTCCACAGGGTCTCTTTGATAATGTGGCGTGCTGGCCCACGAAAAAGTTTCTATACCAATCTCATAGATAAACTTTCCAGCTAGTTGCTAGGGGCAACGAATGTTGTTGATATAGACTTTACATTAGAGAAAATTTTATTTTCCGCTTTTTGGTTTTTGTAAATATCTTTTTAATTAATATATCTTATACAAAGTCAATCGGCATATCATTAATTCAGCAAACCTATGGACCTCCTTCTATTACAACAAAAGCGTATCTAACTTCCCTTTACTGGTGACCTGTTTTGAACCGAAAGTCCACGTTTGCAGTAAATGTGTGTGATTTTGATTTTGTTGCTGATTGCGATAATTCTGATACTGATTCACATAAAGATGTCGCTCTCAACCGATAAGAACGAAGATATTTGTCGTGTGGGCGTGCGCATTCCGCCGTTTTGGCCTGAAAAGCCGGCCATTTGGTTCGCGCAGATCGAGGGCCAATTCGCGATATCGAACATTACTACGGACAATACGAAGTTTTTCTACGTTATCGGCCAACTAGACCCGCAGTATGCTTCTGAGGTGGAAGATATAATCATCAACCCGCCCGACACCAACAGGTATGAAAAATTGAAGTCGGAACTTATCAAACGACTGTCCGCGTCACGAGAAAAGAAGGTCAAGCAATTACTTATGCACGCAGAACTTGGAGACCGTAAGCCATCTCAGTTTCTAAGACATTTGCAACATTTGGCTGGACCTGGAGTTCCCGAAGATTTTCTACGTACTATATGGACCAGTCGCCTACCAAGTAGCACGCAAACGATAATCGCTTCGCAGATGATGTCTTCACTGGAAGCGCTCGCAGATCTCGCTGACCGCATCCATGACGTTGTTTCGCCTACAGCGCACGTAGCATCAACATCAAGTGCCATACCAGGAAGCTCTTTAGAAGCCATGAACCAACAGATTGCTGAACTTACCAAACAAGTGCAAGCTCTAACTGCGCAGGTGAACCGGCATTCACGTGCACCGAATCGTTCAAACAAGAAAACGCGCGGTCGTTCTAGCTCCACACGATCACAGTCGAACTATAGAAAATTTCCTGTGTGCTGGTATCATAATAAGTTCGGCAATGAAGCAAGTAAGTGCGTAAAACCGTGCGGCTACCATGCGGGAAACGCGAACAGCAGTCGGTAATGGCGACGACCGATTGCCAAACTTCCGGTCGCCTATTTGTCACGGACGGCGCTACGAAGATGCAGTTTCTCATCGATACTGGCAGTGACGTATGTGTCTTCCCCCGATCGGCACTCAAGGAACGTCGTGAGAAAACAAATTATGAGCTGTGTGCGGCAAACGGTACACCCATTTCTACTTACGGCTACGCTCATTTAGTGCTGAACCTAGGCTTGCGCCGTGACTTCACTTGGCGATTCATCGTAGCGGACGTTACAAAGGCCATAATAGGTGTAGATTTTTTATCATTTTACAACCTCATCGTGGATTGTCGAAATCAACGTTTAATCGACAACACCACAAGCCTTACGTCCCCAGCTTCACCTGCACAGTCAACTGGGAACATTTCATCGGTAAAAGTTATTTCTGGAAATTCCGTATATCATAACATACTAAGCGAATACCCTGAGATTACTAGACCTTCCGGTGTCCACCGTGTTCCGAAGCATAATACCATGCATCATATACAAACTACTGCAGGGCCGCCAATAAGCAGCACACCACGAAGACTAGCACCGGATAAATTAAAAATCGCAAAAGACGAATTTGCAGATATGTTGAGGAACGGAACAGCCAGACCTTCAAAGTCACCATGGTCATCACCACTTCATCTTGCGCCTAAAAAAGATAACGGCTGGCGTCCATGCGGTGACTACAGAATGCTCAACGCTAGAACCGTACCAGACAGCTATCCCATTCGGCACATACATGACTTTGCACATTGTCTCTCCGGCTGTCAAGTATACTCGGTTATCGATCTCGTAAAAGCTTATAATCAAATTCCTGTCTGCCCTGAGGATATTCCGAAGACCGCAATCACGACGCCGTTTGGTTTATACGAATTTCCGTTCATGACGTTCGGACTACGTAATGCCAGTCAAACGTTTCAACGATTTGTGGACGAGATGCTTAGGGGCCTTGAGGAGTTCTGCTTCCCGTTTCTGGACGATTTTTTGATCTTCTCACCTGATGAAGAATCACACAAGAAGCACCTTCATCTGCTCTTCAACAGACTAAAGGAATACGGCATGGTAATCAACACAAACAAGTGCATATTCGGTGTATCAGAGGTAACGTTTTTAGGACACAGCATCTCAGCAGCTGGGACTAAACCATTACCATCGAAGGTAGAAGCAGTTGCGAATTACCCACCACCGAAAACCGTTAGAGAACTGCGAAGATTCCTAGGAATGGTGAACTTTTACAGAAGGTTTATTCCTGACGCAGCGCGGCATCAAGCGCCTCTGAATGCACTGCTCACAGGATCAGTTAAAGGTTCACATCCCGTGCATTTATCAGAAAAAGCTACTAAAGCATTCATCACCTGCAAGGAAAGTCTCTGCCAAGCAGCACTACTCGCTCATCCAGACTGCCAAGCGAAGCTCGCTATAGTCACCGATGCTTCAGACACAGCAATGGGCGCAGCTTTACAACAGCATAGAGACGGCCTGTGGGAACCTTTAGCATTTTTCTCTCGAAAACTTTCGCCATGTCAACAGAAATACTCGCCTTACGATAGGGAACTTCTCGCCATCTACGAAGCAATAAAATACTTTCGTCACATGGTGGAGGCGAGAGACTTTATTATTTACACTGACCATAAGCCCATAACTTTCGCATTTCATTCACGAAAAGAAAAGTGCTCACCAAGACAGTTCAGACATCTGGATTTTATTTCACAGTTTTCCACAGATATCAGGCATATTTCAGGAAAGGATAACGTTGTGGCTGACAGTTTATCACGCATCGAAGAGATTACTCAGCCCATCGATCTATCCAAGCTTGCTCAAGCACAAAGCACAGATCCTGAACTAGAACAACTTTTGGATAGCGATACTTCTCTGCGCTTGACAAAAATCAAACTGCCTGGATCTCACACAGAAATCTATTGTGACAAGAGCAGCAATGTGGCCAGACCTTATGTGACCAAAGACATGCGACGGCAAGTGTTCGAAAACTTGCATTCTTTTAGCCACCCTGGCATAAATGCGACGACGAAACTGATATCGGAACGCTATGTATGGCCTAGTATGCGAAAAGATTGTAGAGAGTGGACTCGTTCCTGCCTAGCATGCCAACGATCAAAAATAACACGTCATGTCTCATCTCCATTAGCATCATTCAACTTACCTCGAGCCAGATTCATGAAAATCCACATAGATTTGATCGGACCTTTACCTCTTTCACAGGGGTATCGTTACTGTCTCACATGTGTAGATCGCTTCACACGATGGCCCGAGGCTATACCATTACAGGAGATAACAGCTGAAACAGTGGCAAAAGCTTTAGTTCACGGATGGATATCCAGATTCGGCTGCCCTGAAGATATCGTCACTGATCGTGGTCGACAGTTTGAATCAGAACTTTTTAAGCATCTGTCCCACATCATCGGATTTCAACGCAGACGAACTACAGCCTACCATCCAGCATGCAATGGACTCGTCGAAAGATTCCACAGACAGCTTAAAGCCGCTATTACATGTCACGCGACCAGCAGCTGGCTTGAAACACTTCCACTTGTTCTACTGGGAATCCGGGCGGCATTTAAGGAAGACTTACAAGCGACTCCAGCTGAGCTCGTATATGGAGAGACACTACGACTCCCAGGGGACATTTTTTGTCAATCGGCTGATGGCACAGAGGACTTGACAGTATACACTGAAAGATTACGCATATTCGCCAAAAATTTGTTGCCATTACCAACTTCTCACCATGGGAATAACCGCCCTATATTCATTTTCAAAGATTTAGCAACAGCATCCCACGTCTTTCTAAGAGATGACACCTCGCACCCATCTTTTCAAGCAGCTTATACAGGCCCGCATGAGGTGATAGAACGAGGGGATAAAGTTTTTAAGCTCCGCATAAAAGGCAAAGAAGTCACGGTATCAGTCGACCGCATTAAACCTGCCTACATACTTCGTGAGTTGGACCATTCTCCCGCCGTGGCAGCACCTGAGACCCGAGACGCTCCAGTGACCACCACTCGATCAGGACGAACAGTGCGTTTTCCAGAATATTATCGCCCGTAGGACGGTCTCTGGAGGGGGGTGATGTGGCGTGCTGGCCCACGAAAAAGTTTCTATACCAATCTCATAGATAAACTTTCCAGCTAGTTGCTAGGGGCAACGAATGTTGTTGATATAGACTTTACATTAGAGAAAATTTTATTTTCCGCTTTTTGGTTTTTGTAAATATCTTTTTAATTAATATATCTTATACAAAGTCAATCGGCATATCATTAATTCAGCAAACCTATGGACCTCCTTCTATTACAACAAAAGTGTATCGAACTTCGCTTTAATAATATAATAGGTTCGACTTGAAAATGATTCAATGAATGATTTAATTTTCAAACATCGCATGTGCCAGCTAATTCAATAATTGAATTTCGTTTGTTTACCTATTCCCAAGCTTTTTATTAAAGTTAATCCGGCACTGATAATAGTGAATTAGTAGAAACCGCTCAGTAGAAATAATAATCACCTTTTAATTTAAGTCATGTCTAATTTACGAACAGCTATTAACTTCTTAGATCCAATCAGCTTCTCAATAAAGTCCAAGGCCGAAGCCGAAACGACTTTAAAATATAAAATGCATAATGTTGATATTATATTATGAATAGAAAAGCTGTCTGATGGTTAACATAATAGCTGTTATTTACTATTTGCTTGTTTTTGCTTATAAACGACTATTTAATTATTTATTTCTACACGATTGTCTGCTGATATACTGTATAACTATGCATAGATATTATTACAAGTATATTAAGAAATGATTAGACTCTCTCTCTACGTATGCACTTATATAAAAGTCAAGATTTGCTAAATTATTTTAATGAGCGTTTTTTGTAAGAAGAGTATGAGTGTTGACTGAGTATAACTCACCATGATGGTCAAGAAATAACAGAAGTTCTCAAATTTCGTAACTCTTTAGGCATACCAATTTCCACACAATGTTTTCTGTCATCGTTGTAAAGATCAGAATGTCTTGCACATAGCTTTAGCAAACATGCTCATAATTAACCAAATGTACCTCTATCGTATATGATGCTATGTAGTATCATAATAATCGTTATACTATTTGATCAAGCTATGCCAATTAAAATAAAGAAGAATTAAATGTGGATCTAATAGGTACTTTTTTTTCGAATCTAACCCAACATTTTAAAACTTTCCACAGAAAGTGATTTTAGTCTGTAGAATACTTTTTTAGGAACCAAATAGTGACAATTACTTTTTATATCAGGCTATGCAAATGTAATATTAAAATCAATCGTCCATCATTTTACCTAATAGACGAGCATAGAGCGGCATTACTATTACAAAGGCGGCCTAAGATCTCAAATGTTAGATGTTAGAATGTGCTGAGTGTAACTATAATATAAATAATAGCATCTACGTAGAACCCAACCATACATACTTTGTGCTCCAATAGATTTTTGTTGTTATTATAACACTGGACCTTCTTACGTTTCGCTTTTTTAGGATCCTACCAAGTTCTGCTTCGCCTTTAGCTGTGGAATAACATAGATATTGAACAATTTGTTCCTCAAAAGTCCATATCTATTAAGAGTAGGTATAACCGAAATAAAATTTCCTAAGGGAAGGGACGTCATTAGACTTACCGCAGTGAGCTTCGGAGAGGTCGAAGAGGTTGATTCCGTTTTCGAGAGCAGTCATGACGACCTCCTCTGCGTTTTCTTCGTTCATCATAGTCCAGATGCCCAGGCCAACGTTAGGCACGCGAAGACCCGACTTGCCGAGGCTCTTGTACCGAAGGCCTGGAGTCACGGCGGACGCCACGGCAGTGTGGTTGCCCATGTACGCTGACATGACGTTATGCCGAGAAACTGCCATCTCTCCTGCTGGTACGTTTATATTTTACTTATTAGCAACAATGGTCTAACTAACACCGGTAACTTTTACATAACATCTACCTCTGCGTGATGATTTGAGACAATATAATTACAAATTCTTAAAACTATATTCGCTTAATGGCGTGAGCAGTCGGAATTTTCATCTGAATTCTAAGTAAAGGGTGATCAGCACTGTTGATAATGTATAATATTTACATTATTTCGTACAAAAAAAAAAATAATTTTCTATAAATTAAAGTAAATAAATAAGTATTCTCAATCGGCTCACTTATAAACAACATCTCTAGAAGTCTTACAAGAAAGGTTCTGACATTTTTGAAAGCTACATGTGTTGTAATCTATAAGATTTTAGGTATAACATAACCACATGTATATGTATTAGTGCTCAAACAGCAAATGCACTAGGTACGAGGTCAACCTGTAGACTAGTTGTCTACAAAATGGCGGTGCCAATTCTCACTCGTGCACAGTCCAATATCAACTACTTTAATTTATTGTTCTATATTTTTACAAGAAAACTAGGTACCTAGATACAGCAACGAAGTCACATAATATTACAAATTACACTTGTTCTATATCTCTATTCATACATAAATAAATAGTTCTAGCAATTAACCTCGTATGATGTAGAGCTATAATATCGAAAAAAATTGCCGTTTATAAACGGATATGTTTACATACACAGATGCACGTAGAGTACCCACTACGCCTACTACGCTCTCCTACGTCGTATGCTACGAAGGCTCTACAGCTAAACACGCTATATAATATATTTTTAAATTCGTGATTAAACCTTCATTTATCTATCTATACATATAAAATTCAAAGTCCTAACTGACTGACTGACTTATATATCAACGCACAGCCTAAACCGAGGTCATAGAGACTTGAAATTTGGAGGGTGTGTTCTTTGTAAAATGAAGGTATCCACTAAGAAAGAGTTTTTCGAAATTCCACCCCTAAGAGGGTGAAATGGGTGGTTGAATTATCTATGACAAAATTTTTTCATCGTTTCCTATATACGAGCAGAAGAAATAGCATATACAAATAGCATCAAAATGCATTCAGTAATTTACGTGTTTTTTTTAAATGTAAGCCAATGACGTGACGCTAGCCATTCACCCGTTGTTAAGCGGCACGTTGTTGTGTCACTCAGGACTCGAAAGTTTTGCGTGACACTGCACTGTGCACATCATCCCAAGACATCACACAGTGTAGTAATAAGATTTCTATACTGGTTCTCATTAATGAATTAATGTCTGATTTGCCCAGTAATTTAACTAGCTACAATTCCTTTCAATACGGAAACTGTAGTGCTTGCATAGCACTGCTGGTGGCAGAATCACCGGCAAAGTGGTACCTGCCTAAACAAACTTCTCAGAAAAGTACACTTAGTAAATAATTAGGTAATTAATATAGATTGTGTTGTATTGAGTGCATCCACACAACGTTGCTAGAACGAGCTGCTGCCCGCAGCTTCGCCCGCAGCGTGGCCTATGGAAAAATAATTCAACCACTCCTTTCACCCTCTTAAGGGTAGAATTTCGAAAACTCCTTTCTTAGCGGATGTGTACGTCATAACATCTACCTACTTGCCAAATTTCAGCCCGATTCGTCCAGTGGTTTGGGCTGTGCGTTGATAGATGTCAGTCAGTCAGTCAGTCACCTTTGAGTTAGTCGTATATATATTTAGATGCATATTTGAATACGGCAATCGTAATGACCTGCATGTAAAACCACAATGGTTATGGTTTATTGGATTATGGCAGCAGGTATGAGGTACTAACTATAGGCAATTAATTTTACGATTTAGCAGTACACACTAAGGCCTGAAAATGTAGGTCAAGGTCAAATGTAGGTACAAGATGTCCCAAAAAATTAATCAAGATGATCTTGGAGGCACAGGACCCCAAGACCTACTCAAAAGATCCCCTGATTATAATAATAATAATAATAAATACGTGTGAACTTTTCACACAGCGCCATCTAGCCTCAAACTAAGCAAAGCTTGTACTATGGGAACCAGACAACGGATACAATACCTATATACTTTTTGTTTGTAAATACATACATAGAATACAATATAAACACCCAGACACAGAACAAACATCGATGCTCATCACACAAATGTTTGTCCTGGGTGAGAATCGAACCCACAACCTGCAGTTCAGAAGGCAGGAACACTACCAACTGAGCTATCGGGCCAGTCAAGTATGCTACTATTTATTAATAGTTAAAGCATTTTTATTCACTTTCAGTCAGTTACCTATTTTTATCCTCTAAAACTACTTATTTTGCTAAACAAATAGCAGCATAGTTATAATTTTTATGTGAATGCCCTTTCAAAATGAACATCTGAATATTAAATATGATTAGTAGTACCAAAATAATTATAACCAAATAAAAAGACTCCTTCGCTAGGTGGTAAAATGGTATATTCAGGTTTCAATGATTCAATATGTTTATATCACGCGCGTTGTTTCCAAGGCGCTTTCAGTCTCAAATCATATTTTTAATAAGCCGCGGTTGCGGCAATATTTTATAAATATTTTTTGACTCACCTTGATCTAGCATCTGCTGGGAGTGAGCACTAAAATCGTCCATACAATCCAACGAAGCGATCGGAGCACGACATCTAAACAATACAGATATTTTCTATTTTAATAACAGATCAGTGTTTTCTTTTTGGATGATAGCCGTTAACTGGAAAAACAGATTGTAATCGTTTCAGCGCTCTTGTGTTTGATTTATGTGATTTCATTCAATGTAATTGGTGTATCTATGGAAGCAACACTATGTTATTTTTGTAGCCTCAATATCATGCCAATTTTTTTTAAAGTTATATGTTTTAATATATTTACAAAACAAGCTAAATTTGTTTGTTACAATAAACATAAATAATAAACCTTTTCATTTATAGGTAAGTGAAAAGGTTTATTATTCATGATGACAGACTTGGTTCACCGCTTAAACTTTTAACAAAAACGCTAAAGCGACTATTGAAAATACGTATCGTTAAAAAATCCTATATCCTAAATTGTTCATAGATTATTGTCAAAATTTTCCTCAGTATTTATTTTATAAAGGACAACCTCATTAAACAAGAAAACAAGTACTAGATCTATGGCGAATATAAATAGTCGTACTGTGTACCTATTACACTACGTACTGCCTATATTATAAGTACCTACTTAGATAATAGGAACATTTACTCGCTTATACAAAGGTGAAGAAAATTAGAGAAAAAAAATTCTAAAACATGATGTATCGTCTAGCAACCCGTGTGGCCTAAGCTCTCTCCATGTGAGAGAAGGCCCGCGTCTCACCAGTGGGAAATATGTACTCGTATTTATACGGGCTGATGCCGAACGAACGAATAGTTTTCAAACAGCATATTACTCTTTGTAGGTGTGTTATATATTTCATACGTCAGTTAGAAAATTGTATAAATACATCTGTGATTACTGCCATAAAAAAACAAACATAATATTATTTAATAATAATAAAACAATAAAAAGGGAACTTAATCAAACAAACCACTACCGGTAGGCAACGTGCCCATTATGCTGGCAGCATTGCTACGTTGAATGGCAAGAAAAGGTAAAAATGAAAATAAAAATGATTTCACCGAAATTAATTAGATGTATATAATAACTGTTTAGCTTTGGGGTCCCATGGGAAATTATTTTAATAGAAAGGTATGGAGGGTACGGTAGTTCCATATGCGGATTTCCTACTTTCTATATTTTGCAATTTATTAGTTACACACAACATTATTAGTCCGAATTCTAAATTTTACGATTTCAGAAGGATCCGAATTTTTAATTATAATTTGTATATATATTTTAATTTTTTATTTAATAATAAAATAATAAAATCCAGTTCTTATTCTAATGTTAATGTTAATGGAACATAACTACAAAATGTATTCCTATAATAATCTATATAAATAGTACATCTTGCTTTTCTAATTACATATCATATTTTAAGTTTATTTTACTAAGCTACGACTACTATTCAAGGAGTGATAACCATTAGGCAGAATGATAATTATATTCTACGCTAATGCAAAGCCTTATTTAAATTACACTAAATAATCTAAGGTTTAAACTATGTAACAAGGGTGCTTAAACTGCTGTCAGCGTTATGATTTGTTGTATTGTTATTAGTCAATGTTGGTTTGTAACGATGTCGAATAATCTACTGTGCAATAAAAATATCATGCTTATAAAGGTACATCATTTACTTATAATCTAACAAAATAACCTCTGTTAAGCATATATAAAGTAAATACGCACGATAGTTTGATAACGGAATTAAAAATATAGCACGCTACAACAAGAAAGTCGTACTTTATGAATGGTACGATTTATAATTTATTTATTCAACTGTAAAATATGACGTTATTAATTGTTAAATAATAATTATACCCCGTATTCATTTTCTTTCCACGTGCCATTTTTTATAAGTATGCGGTACAATCTGCAATGACTGTAAATTATATATATGCACACTGTCATCGTCACTGTAGCAGCTCATTTATGATAATTAGTGACGTCGCTCTACATTTTCTATACGATATCATAACAGGTATCAGTAATCAGGATAAGTCCCAATAGTAAGACAAAGCGGGAAAGCGAAGAAACTAAAAGGGAAGTGTTAAAAAGCGACAGGTGTAGTAGGTACCACATCAAGGAATAAACTGATCATCTTACCTTAATCTGCAGTTGACTTTTATCTCCGATGATCCAGCATGACACAAGCCAAGCGGTTGTACTTTGATACTCTACGGCTGCAGTGGTCAAGTACAGTTTCAGAAACGATTCATCTGAATTAATTTAAATTGAAAATATTGAACATGTGCTCGTTTCGAACACATTGAAATGTTATGTTTTGTCTTTTAAATTAAACAAAACCACCATAGCCTAGAGCTTTTAACTGCAATTGATACCTATTCACATGCGACGATCGCGGTGCGCGATGCTTACGGCGTAGTGCGATCTCTGCTTGAACTTTGCCAAGAGAAGACGTATCGACAGCGTTTTTATATTCATAAATGATAGATTTGATACGGGTGGTTGATATACCAATTCATAAGAAAAGCCTTACTTTTAAGGAGAGCTTAAAATAATCTGTGCATGAGCATTTTTTGTATTATGCCTCCAAAATTTTTTGTAATTACTGAGTAATTTTACAAAAGTTTTTGACAAAAGATTTTACAAAATTTACTAAGTACTAATATAATAGTTAAATTAATACAAAATCACCCTTGTACCCGGTAGTAACTAGTGTTATTAAAGAATCTATCTGTTGGAGTTTATTTTAAACGTCGCATCTTTAACCGACTTTATTTTACTCTAATTATAATTATTTATTTGTATTTGTAGATTGCTATACTAAACATTTTCAACGTTAAAAGTGTCAGATAAGAGTAGAAAAATATATACTGTGGGTCATTTGAGTGTGGATGCGTCTCCTCCGAGGCACTCCAGTTACCGGTATATGGTGGGCATGGGGTTGGAGTCGACGCTGGCGCTGTCCGGTAGGCCCAGCGGCGTGTGCGGGGTGCAGCGGCTGATCGTGGACTCGCTTCGCGACATCTGCGAGCCTTCCTTGCCACCTTCGCCTTCCACCTCCACCCCCTTGATTTGCATCTCGTTTCTCCTCATTTTGCTCCTATTTTATGACGGCATCTTATCTCCCTACAAACATCTTATCTGTAACGAAACGATCACACGCCTCCGCGAGCCAACCGGAACACGCTCTACGAACGCACGCAAGGGCTCGTTACAGCACACGAGAACACATGGGAAACATAGAAAAGCATGCAGGTGACACAACCTAGGGGGCTAAATTCCTCTAAGGGAACGCGGTACAGAGCGATTTACGAACATTAGATTAACTCAAGAAAATATAACTAAACATTGATTATACACGAAGGTTAAAAAAGGGCAATAATAAGTCTTATGTTTTTAAGGTACACAGGTAGATAGGAGTATGCGAATGTCAAAAATGTGGCAGCACTCACCGGGAAAGTCGATGAAAGTAGGATTTAGGTTTTAAGTAGCTAGTCACTTCTTATTTTAGATTTGATGCGGTAACTCGGCGGAAACTGCGGGCAGCAATACTGCGGGCGAAGGGCGAGAGGGGTGTGTGGCGACACTTGCGCCAGGGGCGCGCCAAGTCGCGACACGGCGCACCCGGTCGCGCCGAGTGCGCGCGCCGCTCCCCGACGCACCCCTGCGACCTAGTTTACAACTCACCGAACGAACACAATAACTTTGTACTTCATTTTGCATTTGCTGACGTCATTATCATCACATTAGCTCATCACCATAAGGATGACGATGATATCGTTTATATACGCGTCTGTGCTTAAATTTACAGAAATGACAACTTACTGCCTGACGAATCCTTATACATTTTTACTTGTAAACTGGGGCACGTTACACGTTGCATATTAATCAATACAATCTCTGTACCCCCCATCTGCATAGTTGGCCGGTAATAAATCAGTACGCAGATTGAAACGATTGGATGCGCCCGGTCACGCTCCAGCATCTGCTTTCCGGGTGTTTTATGTACACAAATGCATAATCCGGGTTTATTAATTTAACAAAATATGTACCTTAGTTTCTTAATTAATTGTACGTTGGTCTAAAATCATGGCTAATGGGCCGGTGTTAGTACTACCACGTAGTACCTAACAAAATCACGTATATTTTATAAAATTTACAAAAAGTATCTATATATATATATAAAATAAAACCTTTAATGATAGACATATCTATATCGGAAAATATTCTCATGATATGTAGCAATTTATTATTCTTACAAAATAAGAAGTCATTTTTACTTACAAGCGCATCCATCAGACATTGTCCTTTTGTCGAAATTTCCCATACAAAAAGGGTTCCACCAATTTAGAATATTTTCTAATTTTCTTTCCCTAAAAACTTAATTTAAACATATTAAACAAATAAAATGAAAAATCTAGCCTTTCTCAGATAATTGATACGCTTTCCAAAGAAAATTTCATTTTTGTAGATTGATAGTGTTAAATAAACAAATTAATTCTCTTCTATACTTAAATAACTGTATGTAATAATTGTATCTATCTATTATACAAATAAAAAACTTTAACTGGGCTAAATCACTAAACTGAATATTTTTTGATAAAATTTTTAGCAAATATTATATAATTATGCAGTCGACACTTCTTTATCAGTAAATGTAAAATATTGTATATAAAACTTTAACAAAAATGGTATGTACTTGAGGTAGGATCTGAAATTATTATCCATCATCACAATAACATCATAAAAAGGGATAAGGCTGTAGGTAGTGGTAGGTGAAGTGATGGTTAAAACTATTAGGGATATGCAAAGAGAGATAAGGAAGGAAACTTTTTCTTGATTTCCCTAATATATAAAAAGAGAGAATGAAATATATCGGAAAATTAAAGATCATTCACCAAAACGTAAAATTAACTAAGCTGGGCGAAGTAACAGCGATGCACAGCAGCTATTTATAAATAACCTAACAATACAAAATAAAACCAAAATATTATGTGAGAAAAAAGCGTCATAACCGTCAATAGCTATGAAGTAATAAGCCGGTTCGTGCGTTATGAAATAATGAGTACCCAGGGCAAGAAGGCGCACGCGTAAGGTCCTGCGCCGGCTGCGGACTCACGTCGCTGGCGGAGGCTCGCCACCCGTCCCCGGCCGCACTGCTACCGCCGTCGCTCTCCGCCGACGCATCTGTATGTATGCAAAATAAGTTATTGCACCTGAAACTCTATTAAAATATTCTTAATAGTAGAATTCAAATAGAGTTTGAAGAAGAATATTCGGAGTCATTTATTGACAGATTTTATACAGCATCGTTGCCTGCAGAGTTTGCCTTAATTGAGATGGCCCATGATATTGTCAAACAAACGATATGATAATTTTGTATATAAACCAACGTAAAAAGTATGCGTAAAAATCATTAAACAATGTTTTGACAAGTAGCAATAATAAATTCTCAGTTTTATGGGTTTTATGGTTCCATAATCGGTTTAGTAAAACTTACCCTGGTCCTCTTACGTTTAAGGCCCTCTTTTCAGCAGTAACTGAAGGTTTCTAGAGTGTTCCGCGGTTTCACACGCAACTTGTTTTTCCTCTAGTTTAGACAATACGTTTCTTTTTCGTCTTTTTAGGTACCCATTGTACGCTTGGCCCCACTCTGCTTCTTACCTCTGTGAGATCCCAATCGCGATAAATTTATGAATATCCCGTCGTTATCGCCGATGCTTTGACTCGAATGTGGTTTAGTCAGCTGTGCACTGCAAGATTTCTTGATTACACTCTGCTGCGAACAATATTAGATTGTTATACAAGGGACAAAAAAGACCGATTTAGGCCTTTCACCCGAGTGCTAAACACTCCGCTTTTTATTTCGAATACGAGGAAAGTAAATAACCTGAAAACTTAAATAAACTAATTGGAAACAGTTTTAGCCTCTTTTATTAACATCAGGCATTAAACTCGAATATCTAATAAACTCACTATATACAAATATTGGTATACGTATATTTCATTAGCACTCGATAAAACAAAGACGTTCGAATTGCCGCTTTCCCCTTTCCCGCCTTTTTTTTTCTTTTTCTATGGCCAGCCACTATATTTTACATAATTGATGATGGTAAATATTTAGTTCAAATCTTTGTAAATTAAATGATAATTTAGTAACAGAAAGTCTACTCCTGAACTAGGTAGATGTATACGCTTCCAACCACTTTTCGTGTAGGTAACAGGGTTGATAAAATATGAAAAATAAGAAGATGTATGTATAAGCTTTGCATTTTAGATGAGACTGTATTTGAAAAAAATCTTAATAGAACAAAGTAGTAAAACTCGAAGAAGTTATCCGGTGAAGCATACGTTCCACAGGTCGCGGTCCCCGAGCATTGCGCCGCCGCGCACCGACGCACCCCTCCCGCCCGGCTTTTTCGTTCCCTGTTAAGTTGGAACTCTCTCGATAGATTCTACCTATCTACACCTTCACCATCAGTGGTGTTCGGAAGTATTACTGATAGCGCTTCTGCGTGCTTTCAGTAACATGTGCGATTCACCGGCGAACGTTGATAAAAAAAACAAACTTTCATTTACATGCACTAAAGTTGTTTATTTTATTAATCAGAATGTCATCTAAGTTTACGCAGTAAGTATTTATATATACTGCTTATAATAAATAAGAAGACAAAAATTGAGTCTCATTTATTGTTTCCGATAGGTAACTCTGAAATATTTTCAAGCCTTAACCGATACATGTTCACGGGATGGAGTAATTACCTGATACTTATCAATGCGGTTTTTTTCATACAAATTGTGTGAAAGTGACAAGTTATCTGCGGGTTTAAGTTATAATACTGCAGTAATTTTTACCAAAAAAAATAGTTTGATATTGTTCCGAGCTTTGTAAACATTGATTGTATTGTAAATAAATGATTTTGCAGATCGCTTGAGGTCTTAAGTAGGCAAAGTCTATTTTTAAAACTGATTTATCGTTTATCATTAATAGAAATCAAAAAGCTATTTAAACAAGCGTGGCGCTAGTAAATTAAGAATGATAATAAATATGTGTGATAAATAAAATTAAATATTTTATATAACTATGAGTTTTTTTAAGGTACTTATTATGCAGATGATTGACCTTTTAATAAGAAATATTATAAGATGGACTAGTTAACAATGAAATATGTACGTTCTAATGTTATTACTTCACTGTGTAATTTAATATTAATTAAACTACGTGACCTGCGTGAAGCGGTTCATAAGGTTTTGTACCCTAACCCTATTCATGGGAACAGGGAAACGAAAGGGAAAAAGATAGGGGAAAAGGATGAATGGATGGGACGGTAAAAAGGCAAGCGCCACCTGCCTCATTTCTATTGCCGTCCTATTCATTCATCTTTTTCTCTTTATCTTTTCCCTTTCCCTTCCGTCTTTCCTTCGACAGGATGGGTATTAAGAGGCTTCATTTTCGTTGCCAGCTATGTTTTATCGCAGCGATATGGATCACTTCAATTTCAACTGTTTATTTAAGTATACTTGTACCTAGTAATTATTCTAAATGCTGTTTTGAAAAAAAAAACACTTATTAAATACGTCCAGTAGTTCCAGCGTGATGCATGTTCAAGGAGACACACAATAAATAAATAAAAAGCAAATTGTTTTAACCTCTATACCAATAAAGAAGTAACGCAATTAAAATTCAATTTTCAGTTATATTCGAATTCAAAAAATATTCTATGTCCTTACATATTTCGCCCAGTTACAGTTTCATTATATGTACCTATAGATTGATGTATAGGTACTTGTGATTGAAAATCACTATGAACGTGTAAAAATGAAACATTACAAGTTTTTTTGTTTATGTGGTTTTTAGGTTTTTACGCCAAAACAAAACAGCTCAACACGTAACCGTGTTAACATAATATAAATTTTATTCCAAAAAATTAAGAGTGGCTATGAATTTCGAATGACACCGTGCAGTGGACGCACTAGCTCGGATTTATTAAAATAAGCAATTTTCGTGTTTTTACAAATCTCCTAATTTTTCTCATCCACCTGAATCCAAATTGGTTCAGCCACTTTAGTGTGAAAGCCATTCAAACAAACAAACAGACAATGTTTCACTTTTATATTATACTATTTGTGTACAGTGCGAGCACGGAAGACAAGGCAAACATGGATAATAAAACTGAAATGTCTACTAAAATTCCGTGCTACGGTGAGAATAAAGTAAGAAGACGACGTTTGTACAATGACCCTGAACTTTATTCAAACAATGTAAGTAGTGTAACATAATTTATTTGGCTGCACTTCCACTGGCACGATCCTCACTCAACATGGAAACAATTGAACAAAACGTATTGTATACGTTGGTACGGTAATTAACAAAAGAACTTTATGAAAAACGTTTCGTAGTAAGAATTAAAATCTCGAACTCCAAACTTTCATTTCGACAGTACAATTCGCGTAATAGTGCCGAGTTTGCGACAATTTGAACATTTGATTTTTTCCGAGCCGAATGACGATCGTGTCGTGTGTGGATGTAGCCGATTATTTAATATACGAGTAGTAGGTACATTATTCATAACACAATACTTATCGGTACTCAGGTAGTAGTTTCTTAGTTATATTAAAACGATCTTATTAGTGTATGCTAGATAAGGGTTAAAGTTTGAGAAAATTCTCTTCCAAGTGCTTAATGTATTGATGATTGATGTATTGTCTGACGTATAAAGTGAGTTATTTATTTATTATGCCCTGGTGTATTCGTATCGATACAAATATTTGGGATGAAAAGTATCCTCTGTGTAGTTCCAGGACCTAACATCTCTTCACATCAACATTATAGACACACCTGATATCAATTGATAACAGCTAGCTACTCTTAAAAAATATACTCCTATCCTCCTATATCCTGAGTTCCTAACCTTGATTATTAGAATTATATCATTCTTGGTATTAGTAATAAAAGATAAATATTTGTTTCGTTACTCTGTAAGGCCGTGTCGTGTCAGGTATCGAGGGCCGACTGTGCCGCCACCTAGCTGCTTGTCTCTGTAAGTCACATAGTCGGTGATGGGACCAAGACGTATTCATGCCCCGAAGCTCTTCCACATACTCTGCTATCTGAAATATATAAAAAAAATCGCCTGAGTCTTACGTCGGGGCTGTTGGTTAAACTCCACAGACATGACGTATGTTAAATTCAGTTAAAATCTCTAAATTAAATGAACGGTGTTGAACTTTATCAGTATTTAATAATATTTTTATGTTAGCGTTGAATGAATAGGGATAAAATTATGTGCACTAGCAGGTTGAAAAAATAAACCTTATGTAGTAGGTATAATATTGCAATATTAAATATTTTCCCAAGTATTTAATTCTTAAAAATTTAGTTCAAGTTAAATTTTTTAATGAAATGAACGAGCGTTTATATTACGATTGGCCTCGATGGTTTAATATTCACAAACAATATAACTACTACTAATGTGTTTTATAACGCTTTTCAGAAGCATCTTAAGAATAAGGCGATATTATATTCGAATAGATGCCTAATCAAATACTTACTTCATTTTGCGAATACGTCCAATATCGAGTAAAACAGATAAATAGAAAGTAGTAGTAGTAGATAAATAGAAGTCACCTCTCGTTTTTGTTCCTCTTCTGCTTCAATAGCTCTCTGGTGCAAAAGTTCTATATCTAGTTTGGCCACTTCCTCAGCTTCTCTGGCTTGACATTCCTTTTCCTAAATACATAAATGAAAAAATGTATTTATGATACATTTTTTGTATGTGATGATGTGATAACTAATAGTATATCTATCTAAATGTATAATATGGTTTTGTATATAAATACATATTTAATATATATTATACCTATCACCCCAATATAGAACTTAACATCGATGTTCGTCACACAATAATATTTATCCTGGAGTACAAATTTATTCGAATGTACTCGCTATAGAGCATCGTAAAACATTTATATGCACCCTAGCGATAAATAAGAAACTAAGGATTTCCTTACAAATAAAAAATTATAATAGGCCAGGCAAATCCCAGTCAAGTAATCTTGGCTGGGATATAGTCCAAATTGTCCCACATAACCCCTGCCACCACCCCCGTGGTGGCAGGGAAGTGCGAGGGCATTTCCCCCCCTCAAAAAAAAAAGGATATAGTCCAAATGTTTTTTTTTGTAGTATGTAGTATAGCTCGTAGAATTTAGTAGTTGTCATATTATTGGAGTATTTAGTTTAAAAAAAATATAGGTACTTTGTTCGTTTTAAGTTGGCATATAAAGGCAGGTAAGTCCCATAAGATATAATAAAATATATGCCAATAAATGTTAATGAGGCAATTGGTTATCAAGTATTCGGGTGCTATCTATATTCATTTCATCTCAGTCGACACATACGCTTGCGCTAAGCTCATGTTACACACTGACCTCTTATATCGTCATATTGTAAAATTATGGCCGTTATATAGTAGCTACACCTAGGTGTTGCCTTAATTATGGCCATAGCTATTATAATAATTAATTAGTTAGGCCAGCTATTAGGTAATTAATTAGGCCATAATTAAGGCAACACCTATATAGGCCTTGGCTAGAATATAGTCCAAATGTTTCTTTTTGTAGTATGTGGAGCTCGTAGAATTTAGTAGTTGTCATATGGCCATATCATATTATGGACGCAGCATAGGCGTCAAGAGTGGCGCTTTTGAAGGCCGACTGGCCTTTCTAAAACGCCACTTCGGACGACTTTCGGCTGTTGATGTGATGAGCATAGCTTCTATGACAAAACAATAATAAGTCAATGCATCTTACTTTTCCACCCATCAAAAATAGTCTTGTGGCATGCCCAGTCTTACAAGTAACTACCGTGAGACAATATCTCTATTTTCTATGCACTCAAACAAACTCACCTTTTGCACTTGCCGTTCATGTTCGATCTTTTGTTGTTCAAGCTCTTCTTCCGGAATCGGTGGCGTTTCATCGCCACTGGAGCCGTGTTTTGCACCTAAAAGGTTCAAAGTTAAACGACTGCCTTTTCTTTTTACCAAAACCCTGTGCAGATGGTTTTAAAACTCACTGTGACTTTTATCATATAAATTTAATTAAAATTGAAGCAGAATTATTACCAGTGGGTGGGTGGTAAGAAATCCAAAATTGATGAGCCAGTTTTTTTAACCACTTATACGCCAAAGGCGACTATTTTAGCAAAATGGTACCTAAATGATAAGCTCAGAAACACGTATACACCGTGGGAATTTATTCATAGATGTTTATTTTCACGGTGATCCGAAGTGAAGTTGCGTATGGTACGCTCTGGCAGATGTCCAAAAGATTTTTCTTTATAAAACTCGGGATTCGAGCTATAAAATTCGTTCAAAAATTACTTTGCTAAATTTTTTTCGGGGACGAACTTGCCTTATTTGTTAGAACTATGCATAAACCTATAGAAATTCACTCGTAACGTAAGACAACTTTTAATAAAATTATTTTGACTTCATAGGTATGTTTGGGCTCGTGTGTAATGAACAAATATCACCGGATATCTTCTATTATATACGAGTAAAGGCTTTGTCCTGACTGACAGACAACGCACAGCCTAAACCGCTGTACGTATAGACTTGAAATTCGAAGGGTGGCTACCTCTTATGACGTAACCGCGTGCTAAGAAAGGATTTTAGAAAATTCAACCCCTAAGTGGGTGAAAAGGCTGAAAAACGTTTGTATGAAAAACCTACATTTTGTAACGTATCGTTTTGAAACTTAACTCATACAAACAAGTATAAAAATAAAAGAAATAATACGTTTTAGTTTTTTGAAATTTAATACTTAAGAGGGTTGAAAAAATTGTTAAAGTTTGTATGGAAATTTCAAATAAATTTACCGTATCATACTGAAATTTAAAATCTGTAAAGAACATGCAAAATAAATATATACGGGTCGCGGCGTTTTTTGAATTAATCTGAAGGGTTTTTTTGGTATATAAAAGGCTTTGTCCTGACTGATTGACAGACAACGCAGAGCCCATACCGCTGGACGTATCGATTTTAAATTTGGAGAATACCCTACCTTTTATGACGTAAGCTAAATTTGTATGGAAATTTCAAATAAAAATACCGTATCATACTAAAATTTGGAATCTGTAAAGAACATACGAAATAAATAATGGTTCTGAGGGATAGCCCACGCGGGCGAAGCCGCGGGCAGAAGCTAGTAAGTAATATAACAACTTGTATCCATAAAGCAAAATAAAATGCATAGGTACATAGCGTACCTATACCAGTATTTCACTTTTTGCTTTTATTATATCACTGCTAAGCTGATACTTAGATACTTATTTTTCATGTCCTGTCAACATGAACTCATAAAAAATTCTGAAACCACATGAAGCTCGGATTAAATTTTTACTAGTTCTGTTCCGACAGAAAAAAATTCTCTCCATACAAACTTTACCAACCCGTCTCACCACTTAAAGGGATGATATTTCAATTATCTGCGTCTATTCAAAACTCTAAATTATTGAGTGAACAGTTAATGCCATCTGTTGTCAAATGGCATATAGTTTTATAGCGCCATCTGTCATATAGTTATATTATTGACTCTGTGCACAATAAATAAGAGAACTATGAGTATAGCGCATATTATAAAAAAGGCGTGTGAAGTTTGCACCCTGAAGGTTACTTCTATTATTCTATCTAAGCCTTTGTATTTGTACCAATACGATAAATATACAAGTACAAGTTGTATCAAACCTGAGGGTTTTTGGCAAACTGTTCCATCGCGTAAAAGCCTTTCGGCATACTGTATTTAGGTACGAAACTCTGCACTGGGAACCCTGAGCGTGAGCTTCACTAATCTGTCCTCATAAATCTAAACGGGCATAAGAATCCTGAATGTTGTCGTTTCATGAATGAAATTCTAGAATGTGTTTAAAATATCACTTCCGTGGAAATGCAATTGCCACGATTCACAATCTATAGGAACTGAAATGTTCCCGATGGATTGTGAATAGGGCTGAATATTACTGGCATTGATAATATGGCATCGCATAAGCTACTGACGATTCTATTGATAGTCTGACCTTTCTCTACGAAAGATTTTATAGAAGTCGGTACTTGCAGGTCACGGTTTTTCATGGGCATGCGTGCTCCACCTTAGACAACTTCGTCACTTACCATCAGGTGAGTTGTTGTCAAACGCATGCCCATTTCCCCATAGAAAATCTAATAAATACACTCAGCGGATGCATTGGATTTTTATTTTTACTCCTAAAAGGGTAAGATGTTACATAGATTCTTACTAATGCTACAAAATGTACCTTCATTATAAGTACCTAATAACTGCACTTTCCGTATAATAACAAAATATTCTATTATCTTACGCAATATTTTGTATATCTAGACACAGAATACATAATAGTACCTATTACATGCCCATTTTTTTTAACGCCCAACGATCACACACGTTGATCCTGGACCCTAACTAGGATTCCCTGTGTCTGGGGTCCCA
This sequence comes from Ennomos fuscantarius, assembly GCA_905220475.3. Lineage (NCBI taxonomy): Eukaryota > Metazoa > Arthropoda > Insecta > Lepidoptera > Geometridae > Ennomos > Ennomos fuscantarius. The sequence goes on from HG992023.1 coordinate 10,411,284, forward strand.
GGAACTTCGAGGACCATGGTCCCACAACACCCAGACTCAGAACAAGTAATTGCGTTTTTTATTCTGTGCACAAATACTTGTCCTGCCGCGGGAATCGAACCCGCCGCCTCCGGGCTATGAGCTAACCTGCTCAACCACCACACCACATAGGCTGTGTGTTTAATGATTACTTAGTTTAAAAAAACATGCTGGTTAATGAAATTCCGCGCAATTCGCGCAAAGTATGATTATCGTTGATATGAGGCTGGATCTCAAGGGGTGATCCATAATACTATTATTTACCTGAAAGAACCCGTAGCCTAACGTCTAGTCACTATCAAGTCAAAGTAAATCGGCACTGGATACTTTACATCAATGCTTCTTCTATGGAGATTTGGCCTGAATATACAAAATTAAAGACACATCATCGATTTTATCATGATTTGCATGTTGCTCGTACACGTTAACGAACACTGAACGGTTATTAATTCATCATTATTTTTAGACACATGTTTAAGCAAATTTATAATATGAACAAATGAACACCGGAATATTTTACTTTACCGCCAAAAATCTATAGACTATAGTATATTTCAAACACAAGTCCGTATTACAGGACGATGCTCAGTCATCGATCGGGGCTCAAGCAGAGAGTTCATTCACTAATTGATCACTTTATGAATGAAATCTCTCAAATAGTCTGCGATTGTGGTAATTGTTTTTTTTTTTTCTAACTTGTGGAATCAAAAGGCACAGATCAAAACCATAGATTTTTCGCTAGTTTTTTTAGCAATACCGTTGGATGATAAAATGACAATCAAGTAGAGATGAGTTCATTAAAATAATAACAATACAAACGAGATAAACTTAAACGCGGTTACCTTTATTGGAAACGAGACCAAGATAATAGTTATTGTTCCTTACTGCGTATGCAGTTTTTAGCCTAAAAGCTCATTAAAGCTCTTTGGGTTTCCTGAAAATTATAGCCTGGGTGTCTTTAAGGCCATACTGAATAGGTGCCTTCTCGATTTACCTGCTTCATCTTCGGCTATATCCTTGCGATCGCTTACCTTCAGGCGAGTCAGTCTCTCGAGTAAATCAATTATTATGATAGATTTTAAAAAAATGAGTCTCACCTAGAAAAATGATATGAATTAATTAATCTATTTACTAGCGCCACTTTGGACGCTTATCATACGACGACAGTTGCCGGTTTGCCGTAATCATTACGCTTGGCAGGTAGCTTGGTGGTTGCAGATTTATCTATAGGGTTATATACCTAACTACCGTTTTCTATGACACAATATTAGAATCAAAAAGCAAAAAGCTGGGAGCTGAGATAGGGCGTAGGCTGGTTGAAAGGTCAGGTGATTCCCGCTCCAGCTCGTTCCTAGTGCAAAGGCCGGTCGGCCTTTGCACTAGTGCATAATGTCAGTGCATAATGCCATCCATTGCAGCAATGCAGCAAGCGTTATGGGCGCCTTTGCACTGGGAACGGTGATGGGTGACATATTTGAATGACTTTATACATTTAGTAATTTTTTCGTTAATTTTGAATTAAAGAACATGGCTGCGCCCATATCAGTTGCAGTGTGTTATTTGGAATATGTGAAGTAATAGTTTCGAGTGACAATTTTTTATGTTATTGAATGATGTGACGAGCTGTGAGTCGTTCACCTGATGTTAGGCGATACGACTTTGAAACATCACACGAAATTGTGAAGAACTGAACAATGAAAACCACTGCAACATAAGCGCATATAAAAGAAGCAGCAGAAAAAGAACAGCAAACAACAAACAACATAGCAGCCATAGAAAAACATAGCCTCTAGAGCAGTAGAGCGGGAAAAATACTTAAGACTTAAGAAAAACTTTTAAAATAAATTTTTGTTACTTTACTATAGCTTTTTTACGAAGTACATGAAATGACTCCTCGTTATTGGATTCTCCTTTCGATGCCATATTTCTTGTTATGTTATTGTACATTAAAGAGAAAACAAAACATTGTAATAACATCTAATACTTAGGCTCATATAATATTATAGAGCAGTGTTCAGTCGTAAATCTCGACCTGAAAGTAGATTTGAGTTGAGATTTTATTATACAACAGTGCAGTCGCAATACAGTGATCAGATCTGATCATGGTTTACCTGAGTATTTTCTTATTACAGAAAGTCACTCAGACGGTAATCGATGCACAAGTACAGATTTAATCTCTGTTTTCCCAAGTGTGGTCGCGACCACGCTTGAGTAATGATTTTATTGCATTAGACCATTGTTTGTTACATTTTTGTAGCTCTATTGTACTACTACTTTTTCTCTCCATGCTGTGTGATTAATACAGACTATTATATGAGAAAGACTAATTTAACATAAATTATTTTTCAATAGCATGTGTCAAATCTGGTAAATTACGTTGGCAAAATTGTGGTTACCAGTACCAGTACCCATAAAAGGAACCATAGAGTTAAAGTTGAAAGTGAAACATAATTTTATACAAATAATTAAAACCTAAATGAAATAGCCACAAACCAAGTAGATGATACTACGAGAACAGCTGTGAGGTGAGGATCGACATTTTTATTTTTACGTTCCGTTAACTATATTTCAAATTTTTTGTACAATAACTTAGAATATAACAAAAACACAAATCTACATTCAGGTAAGTAGCGCTCAATCACTGTTCTATAATAAGAACGATAGCTGAGCATGGATTCTATTCTCAAGTAATGATTACGTGATTGTAGATCAAACGTCACTTGAGGCACGTTCTATAATACGAGCCTTAGTCAGCCTGTGGAATAACTGTGATCAAGAATGTTAAATCCAAGATGTGAGTATATTCTCTTTGGTGGCTGTCATGTTACTGGGCCGTGCAGTGCGTGATAAAAAAAAAACAAAATGTCTATGGTTGACGCCTTCTCGTTCTCGACGACGACGTTCAACTATTTGTATATTTAAGTATTAAATTGCAGTTTTCCAATAATGTATTAGCGTTTTGTAATTTTTATTTGTTGTAATTTACAAATGTATCGATTTAAAAGTGGATATGTGACTATTACTTTTCAACGACAAAAAAATCGAATGCAAGCGTTTCCCATGCGCGTGAAAGAAATGTCAGTATAGAAATATATCAAAGAACGTATTTTGGTCGGGTTTCGACAATGTGATGCTTCCAAAATGACTGATTTTTTTGTTTAATTGAGGGTGTTCCTTTTTATAAACAAGGGTATTTAAAGATTTGTTGTAATGAAACGAACAAAAGTGCAGTGATACAAGCGCCTTTTTATTGACAGCCGGCGGGCTCGTCGTCCAAATCTATTTAGAAGTGTTGTAAAAATGAACAGTCGAAGTGTAAGTGATAATCTCGTGAATTTCTCGGCTGAGCTAGCTACAACACTGAATCAGTTGGATTCGAAAGAGCCTTTGTTGAGTTTCCCATTCGACCATCTATATGCGTGCCATTCGGAAAGCGCCGATCGCAGTCACCTCGATAAAGAAGTAGAAATTTCAGCGCACTGTGTTGTACCACACCGAGAGACGCACGATGCTCAAAGAGTTGCTTCTCTGGAAAGTCAGAATAAGAAGTTGAAAGATCTACTCATCTATCACCTTGATTTGATACAACAACAAAATGAACTGATGTCCAAAAGAGAAAAGAGTTACCAAGCGTTAAAATTGGAAAATGAAGCAGTAAGTTTATCAAACAGTGGTTATTATGTATTTATGTATTTATGATTCTTATATAATGGATAAACTACTCAGTAGGTACCAACTCAAGTAAATGGAAATATATTTGAATCAATCATTATTTACTAAAAGGTTTGTCTGTATATTATTAATGGTTGATTTTTCATTAGTTACTTTATGTTCATATTCTAGTAAATACAGCAACTCAAATATCCCCAAAATTAATTTTGAGTTAGGTATTTTATAAAATCAGTAAACACACAAATGCTAAAATGCAGTAAAGATATTTTCTAAAGAAAATCTAGATAAGAGCTAACTTTCAATAAATACTAAATATAAAGTGCTCCATATTATAACTGTAGCTAGCAGCTGGTTCATAGGATTCTGTAAATTTTGAAGAATATAATTCAGTTTATTCTTTGAAATCTACGGAATATAGATCATTGTTGCACCTCTAATCAGATAAATAATATGTAACAACTATACTGAGTGATAGAGAAAACTTGCATAATAAGAGAAAACAAAGCATAAAGTCATCCATTTTGGTGATTTTTTTCACTTTCATATATATCATGCCTGTGAGAGTTATCTAACAATATTATGAAAGTATTGTTTTTATTTTGTATACATTAAGTATGTTTGTAAGTATGTTAATATTATTTGCTGTGCCGCAAAGCTCTTGCCTAGCCACTTTATTGTAATGTAGTACTGATTCTGTGCAACCTGGTATTAATCTATCTAGAACACATACCTTGCCTTACATTGGAAGAAATTAAATAAAAATAGTATTATGAGCTGTAAACCATTGACCTCCAGGTAAGTTTTTTCTGAAGACTGTATTAAAAGTTGATAGAAAAAGACTATAAGTCCATAGAAAAAGATAAATAAGCTAATAAAATAGTTGCGATTATATTCAGGTTTTTTTTGACCCCCCAGAGATGGAAATATGAAATTATCATATTATCTTAATGTGCTTTTCAATTGAGATCTTTCTAACTATTAAAAGGTCTTTACCTATGAATTTGCTATTCTGCTGTACACCATTTCAAATCATAATGTTTTTTGTATGGCTGATAATTCTAAATTGAAAATTTATTTCAAAAAGCTGGTTTTTTAACATTGGTTGCATAAAGTTACTTTTTAATTTTTGTCGTTAAAAATTCAAGTAATTGTGGAATATGAGTAGCGTTGTGACAGCAACACAGCACAAGTTGCATGCAACACAAACAAAGTTTACAGAACACACAAACATTACAAACAAATGCACCTCCTGTTATTGGTTTACCTATGCATCCATTCTGGAAATGTATCCTGAAAAATGAACCTCGTGGTTGTCAGAAAGATTTTAATGTTCCGTAATTTATTTTATAGTAAAAACAGCATTTTCATAGGTACAAGTATAACAAGTATAAAGCTAAATTTTTACAGTTTCGGTAACTATTTTAGATAAACATTGACAAAGACCCTTTTTCTTAGGAATGACTAAAGGTACTGACAACAGTTTTTATCACTGGAGACTGTTGTCACTCATGCAAAGCTATAGGCAGCAGCTAGCTATACCATATGATTCAAAATGCGAAATATTGTATGTATAATTTAAATGTAAGTGTTGTATACTATAATATTTTTGTAACCAGGGTTGTCAACACTGGAATATTTGATGAGGAATTCTTTATCCACAGTAGATTCATGTGTAATTACGAAGAACCCATGAAGACAACAAAGTTGCTTTGATGAAATAAAATTTGAAGTAACTAATGATAATAAGAATATTTTTAAATAATTCCCCATTAGCAGGGTTATAAAGGTCCATAATTTAAGAATGGCTTTTCTTGCTTTAAAATAGTATTTAGATAGGCTTTGCATAATGTGGTGGAACTACAGATTATACTTTATAGCTAAAAATGAAGTCACAAAAACAAAACACGATCAACATCAAAAAGTATAAATTGATTTTAAAGCATTCTGTTTTGTTGGCCTGAAAGGCACTACATACCTTTGTGGGGCAATCTTGTTTAAAGAATTGGCCACCTCTTATGGTGTGTAGATGTATTCGGTCCTTTGATAACACACAGGGTACTTCTTATCACTAGCTAAATATTACTTTTAATAAAACAAATTAATATTATGCGAATTGTACTTAATATTGCAAGCTTGCGATTACATAAGGTATACATATTAGATAAGGTGCCAAATGCTATAATATCCTGTTATAGATTATAGATATTATAACCAGTAGAATATTACCTGTTAAAATATGATAGTCATTCCTCTATGTGCAAGTACTTATGTATTGTTATGAATTATAATTGGCTTTACTCTAAGACAGCTGTGCTAGAACCATGCTCCTCTACTGAGGGTGTTTCTGTTAAGAGCCCAAGCCAGTTACATTTATGTTATTTCAGCTTAAGTCAAAGGTGACACTGGCTGGTGTGGAAAGGAAAGTAGCTTTGGGAAGACACAGCCTGGAACCTCCACCTCTTGTGCATGTTCCCGTTACTGCAACGGTAACTTCATCTTCTTACAAAAGTGATGTTCCATCATCCTCACAGGTAAAATATGCACCTTACATACAAGATGTTCATTTTTGTTAAAAATAAACGAGAGAGCTCAACTTATGTATAAAATAGAGGCAGTCTGCGATTTCACCTGCATTTCTTGGTACAATCTTCAATGCCTCTTGTTTTTTTTTCCTCTCTCCATTCTTCCCTTTTCGAGGAATGAATGGCGCCGCACATCTTGTGCATTCGCCAGAGTCTTGTTCTTGACTCTTCAAATGTTTTGCGCTTGCGTTTTTCTTGTTGGATTCTTAAGGCGTGCTGTTGAATTTAGATGCAGTCAAAACGGGCATACGTGTCCCTTCTAAAGTCAGCACAGCTTTGTTTTCATGGTTGCATGTTGAATGTATGTTGTACTTTTCAATTCAATTCAATTCAATTTATTTATTTGCCAATAAGTAAATAACAATCTTATGCTAGTGGCTTATAATTATTAGGTATATATAGTTATTAACTAAATATCATATAAATAAAAGGAAAACATCTTTAAAAAAGCAGTTAGTAACTATTTAAACATAGGTAGGTAAGTTACAAACATAAGATATCTAAGCACTTTAGCATCCGTACTAGGTTACCCTGTGTTACGTTTGCTAAGCTTCCGAAAAATTTTTTAGTAACAATATTATAACTGAGTAGTAATAAAAACTAACTAACATCAAATTATTTATAAAAACAAATTATTCATAGGAAGTAGGGAGTGATCACGGACTTTTGATTGCAAGGCAACTTTTGGATATGTTTTCATTAATTTTTGAACTTTCAGAATTATTTCGACCGTTACAACGAACTTTTAGGCGATGATCATGGTGGTCTACCGTCCCCATATCTATTCAACTCTGATCTAAGTACGCCTAAATTGTTGGATCCATTCGATTTAAACCGCAATTGTGACCCTGGTACGTACTTGATTTTTGTTAAAGTCCTGTTTAATATTGCTAACTTTCGCACGTTCGATAACATAATGAAAGTCATTCATTGTCTGATAATGGGATTTGTCAAGTTACAGATTTGCACACTTTTTTGTCAGCTGATATGGGAGTGCCGTCGATATTAGAAGGAACAGCGCTTCCACCCGAGTCATTCACCATGATTGATAACAAGCGGCAGAAGAAAGAACAGCATAAGGCAATTGATATAAGCAATGAGCCCAAATATACAGTGACCACAAGCAGCGGAAACCCGAAAATACAACGGAACCGCAAGCGACCAACAGGAATCGGAAGCTTTAGTCGGATGCCTAAAACTAAGACTACAGCACAACCACAAACAAGTAAGTGATGTAGCTACATATGTCAATTTGTTTTCATTAATTTATTAATGTTATTGTTGTATAATTCATTATGTGATTGTTGGTGGTTTATTTGGCATAATTCATAATTTTGTTTTTGCTTTATTGTATCTTATTTTTAATTTATTTAATTATACATCTTTATAATTACGCATCCAGTATATCACGATACCGGGATCAAACCCATTAATATAATGTAAATGTACTAATTATTTCAGGCACTGTTTACGACGAAGATTTTTTTAGCGTGAACAAACAATCAAAGATGACCTACGGCAAGTCCAAACTGAGTACATCAAAGTATGCTTACACCGCTTTGCAAGAGAGAATGCAGCTCATAGACCCCACGCCAACTGGGGAAGATCCATACCAAATCGGTGAAGCGGAGATGAGGGAACAGTCACCAATACCAAAATTAATGCTGCAAAAAACCAATCATGGCCGGTTGCGGATCTGCACAGACACAATCGGTGGAGTGACATCCACCATCACTTCAAGTACGGCTCCTCGGCGCATTTATGATACAATGAACAGCACCACCAGCGCACCCAAGAATAAGCGTGCTAAGCTCACAGACCGCTACAGTGCCTCGAACATGCACGTGCAGAGCAAAAAAGACTCTGAAACCGTTTCTTTGGATGATGAGCCAGAGTTAGATGTTGAAAAAATGGATGGCGATATTGACTGGCGTAACTTCACTACAAATAAGCCGAAAGAAACGAGTCTATGTGACTTCTCTTATGGAGAGACTTCAGCTAATCTCGTTAATGTACCCTTGGACATAACAAAATTGGACTTTCCGGACTTTTTTGAGCCCGGCCCTGTTAATGCAGATAGCTCCAGTGCAACAGAAATGGAGGTTGCCCCTGAAAAGAACGCTATAGAGAAGACCAAAAAGCGTGGGGCTAGGACTACCAGCTTAGCAGGGCCCCCAGCGGAGGTAAGTTCTTGATATGACGCTGTTGATATGCTTAACACGTGTGTGTTTGTTGGCACATCCATGTTGTGTGACAATGTAGATAGATGTCAATGAGTCCATACAAAAAAATGTCATTCACTATTTGTAGTAAAAATCAAGTAAAAATCTATTGATATGCAACCCGCCACTCGATAGGTGTGTTATTACTTACTACATATTAATGCTAGCAATTTCGCCGCTAGCTCTTGTTAAAACTGTTGATACTTGGCACTTATAGTTTGCACAGATCTGTAGTAATTACATTGCTTTATAAAGTACTAAATAGTTTTATAACACTCCATGCCACACAAATAGTAATTTACTATTGTGGGTATTATGTACTAATCAAACATAAATTATGTAATCAAAATACAACTTTTTTTAGGAAACAAATGTGGAAAGCAAACGGGCCTCAGAAACCAAGCGCGGACGAAAACGCGCGCTTTCATCGGCTGCAACAATAAAAGATGGTGATAATACACCAGCGAAAGTGCCAGCTAAGCCTAGGGCACGTCGAGGTAATAAGAAGAATTAACTGGAGAATCAAGTCAAGTGTTTATATTTAGATTAAATAGCGTGTATAATAATAAATAAGTATGCTACAAAACACATATGCCATCAACCACATTTTTATTATTAAAGCGATCCGTGGTAAGAAGACCCCAGTCCCGGGAATGACGACGAAGGAGCATTACCACACTTGCATGGGTGACCCAGACCTTTCGTGGTATCTTGGCCTCGACCCTGATATCAAGAAAGAGGACTGTGACCCTACGGACAACACCTCATCTAATGTCGAGGTGCGTATAGTATGTCTGTTTATCATTTATGCTTACAATACAATACGAGCGTGTAAGCGACACGGAACAAACACGCTATAAATTAGCTCTAAACCGAACTTTTCACATACATTGAGAGTTATCGTATGAAATTAATATTGATGAATAAGGTACAAGTATTTACGAAAACGGTATTACCAATTGCTTTATGAATTACTGTTGTCCTTAGTGATTTCCTTACACACCTGCGTAAGGTACGGCGCCGAACGATCGACTGAATACGTTCATACACCAACCGAAAATTACATCGCTTAATTTCTACCGACCTACGACCTACTACTTCGACTGATAGTTCAGCCGCCGAACGTTCGGCGCGTTAGTTTCGGCAGGTGTGTCGCTACACTTAGGAGGCCCTTGAATATATTATAATATTATTTCTAGTATAAACGAGATCATGAGTAACTGCCACGCCACCGCGCTTCATGACATAATATTTAAAATTGTGTACTCGTCAACCGCAAAAAAAATATTACCGCATATTCGCCAAGTTTCTTTTACTACAAATAATAATAATAGTGGACATTTCACACAGCGCCATCTAGCCCCAAACTAAGCAAAGCTTGTACTATGGGTACCAGATAACTGATACAATACTTAAATACTTTTTTGTTTGTAAATGCATACATAGAATACAATATAACACCCAGACACAGAACAAACACCTATGTTCATCACACAATTCTTTGTCCTGGGTGGGAATCGAACCCTCAACCCACAATTCAGAAGGCAGGTGTACTACCAACTGAGCTATCGGGCCAGTCAAATTCGTCAATACTGCATAATATTTGTCTAGAAAGATATGGGTGAACTTTCTGAAAACATATTATATTCCAAGAAATAACATTGTTATAATAATACTACGTCAAGGACCAATTAAAGCGGCCCAATGGGATTTGACAGTTGGTCAATAAGACAATTAAAACTCGCTGCCTGAGGATACTGTAATCCTAATCCTTAACTCAATAATGTATAGCTTTCGAAACGGAGTGGCGTTTACCCTACAAATCTAACTTTGTGATTTATCCCATAGGCGCAAATTGCGTGAAAATTTCTCCCAACTTAACTTTTTGTTTTAATATAGTTTCCAGAAATAGACCTCATGCTTTTTGATTTTTCCTTTACATATATAAATGATTTATTTTAAAATTCAAAATATTTTAAAGTTATTGATCATAGGTACGTAGTCAAAAGTTCCAATAACCAAATTAGGCCTACCTAAAGGTTTAAATTTTTTTTTTATATAAATTAATCTTTTAGTAACTAAATTTTTTTCATTTAATCAATTATAAGAAAATTTCATAAAAGTTTCACGAACGTTTTATTTTTAATGTAGGAAACCCAAGAATTGTTCATGTTTGTTCTAGGTACCACGGTGGCGTGAGAAACCTTACACTAGCCTCTACAGTTTAGAGGGCACAGAAAATCTAGACGACAAAGTGTTCGAGAAACGACACTCGAAACTGGAGGCTGAAGAACGACGGCAGCTCAGGTGTTTTTCTACCTATAGTTCCTATCACCAATAGTTTTTTTTACTAAGAAAAAGTGTATGTTTTGGTTTCTTTTTCAGTTTTAACGTTTTACGATTTTTCAAAATTTCATATTTCAACCTTTTTCTATTCTAAGTCATGGGGTGTCATTGACACAATTCTTGGTAACATCCCTCGAACGAGTTAACCACATTCGTTCAAGTAACATTCACATTGCTATTGACTCGGTAATCCTTATTTTCGTACCGTAGCGCCATCTGTGACTTCTCTATATAGGTTAGGGCTTTAAACGCCCGGTCATAGGACGCGGCTCGATGGAACCACGGTTCTGTAAAATAAATTTATATGAAAAAAGTAATTGAACACTGATTTTTGATCTGAAAACTCAAAAGGACAGTGCTCATTATATATCCCGAGCCCGTTACACATTTGGTCTTCAATTATGTCTTGCTTTGATCATCCGCTTATTCCTCCACTTAGGTGCTGTTGATTCAGTATGGCTAGATCATGCATGCTGCTGAATAGGTTTAGCTTTTTAAGATCAGCCTGCCTGACATCAACCCCCCTCGAGAATGAGCGCCAAAAATCAGTATTTTTTAAATTGAACCTAAACATGTTAAATCGGACCCTTTCAAGCATTCATTAATTCACACAGAGTACCCTCTAGAGTATGCTAGTACAGCTTTTAATGGTTAATTAATTACCATGCAAAGATTCAACATTCGACTGGTTAATAAACCAATATTTAAATACCAGGTGTTCGTGTGTCTGTGTGTTATAAATAGTTTTTGAATGGAGACTTGGTGTGAATTTAGCATGTTTCCCTCTGTTGAATTAAAAAAATTACTACGACATAAATTTGTACTATCTGTAAAATAACGGGCTAGCCTCAATATGCACTTAAAAGCACTTCAGCTAAAAAGGCAGGGTAAAGTTTTATAAAACATGTAAAACTCTACCACGTTTGAAATAAAAACGTATTGTTTGTACTATTTCGTGCGTGTAGTACATTCAGTTCTTAACTGAAAGAACTATGAAACATCAAAACTACAAATTTCTCCCAGAGTCGGGCAATACTTGTTTAAAAAAATTTGTACCCTACTTTTATCCTACGTTGAATGTATGATTGAGTGTCTTATCTACTTCTTGGTTTTCTAAGGCTGTAAACGTTGCGGGATGTTGAAGTGAAAGGTCTTCGTGTTATCCACGAAGGCTGGAAGTTATAAGTTGTAAGTGAATTCATGCAATTGTTCCATTGAATGACTGCGGGAAGTCGGTGGCAGACAATTTATCAAGATTCAGCTTGTTCGAGTGAATTGTATCCGCTGAATCGTTTCTGCGCTTTGTGACGCTTAAACACTAATCAGGAATATTTTAACGAAATGCCAAAGCTTGGCTTGTATTGAAGGATTTGTACGATTCGAGACAATAATATGTGCAATTCAATTCACTTCTCCATATCACGGAGACTTAAATAACTTCAGTACATGTATGTACAGGTCGCCAATATTGTTATTGCCACAATTCGGTGGCAGACAATTTATCAAGATTCAGCTTGTTCGAGTGAATTGTATCCGCTGAATCGTTTCTGCGCTTTGTGACGCTTAAACACTAATCAGGAATATTTTAACGAAATGCCAAAGCTTGGCTTGTTTTGAAGGATTTGTACGATTCGAGACAATAATATGTGCAATTCAATTCACTTCTCCATATCACGGAGACTTAAATAACTTCAGTACATGTATGTACAGGTCGCCAATATTGTTATTGCCACAATTACTTAGACTTAAGGCATGTCCCGGACACTCGATTAGAAATCTACTTATAAAAAAGCCAAGTATAATCTATACGTAAACTTTTTGCACAGACACTACACGTTTGTACACGCACGACTTTGTGTGTAGTGTCTAGGGTGCGAGTGAGACAGTTGTGAAATAATTTTATGAAAACCAAAAGTCTTATATAAATGATTAAAACTATCCCATTAGTTGAATTGCGTTGCTTAACAAAATTAACTTATTGAATTTGAATAAATATTTTGCTAACGCATTATAAATATAAAGTGAAAGTAAAGAATGAAATGACATACCTTATTTTATCCTTATAAGTAAGCTATAAAACTATTTGTCACGTTTATATGATGTATAGCTGTAGACAGAATAATAATACCATTATCGCGAGTTACATTCAGCTAGAAACAAAGCAAGGAGTTTTGGCGGGAACGCGAAAAAGATTGCGTCACCGCATCGTATTATTTTCCAAAACTTGTGTTATTTTCAGTGTTAGTGCATAAAATTGGTGGCATTCTATTCGTTAAGTGCTGGATTACAGGCGTGAGTGTGGGAAAATGGTACAATGATGGTGAAACGTTTCTTTTCGTGTTGTTTCCAAAACTCCATAGAAGCTTCAAGTGGCCACCACTTTACTAGGAGTATGACTTTGACTAGACTATGACTTGACTATGGCTTGACTTGATGACTTCGACTGTGACTTGACACATATTTGCGTGAAATATCATTAACTTGATAATTATCAATTACTTGACACTGGCTAAATACACGGAGGTGTGGAGCCAAAACATAAAAAAATAAATAAAAAAAACAAAGCAACTACAGCGCCCGCGCACGCTCCTTGCGTATGAGAGCATTTCGAGAGTTTAGAATCGGGAACAGAGTGAGGAAGCCCTGATTAGGTGGAGGGTGAGGAGTGTCCGTTCTACTGCTTAAGAACTAACAAGAAAAGAAACAGTCTAACTATACTATTGCTTAACAATAATTACGTTACACCACCCATACACCGAGTAACATTTGTATTTATATACATAATACATAAATTCCATCCCTGCATTCATACTACGATTGACTAATTTTTTTTAAATTCTTCTTTTCGCCTCATTTTCTAATATGACTCAGCAAGTATCTTCTAATACTCATTGAGTAATGATCCGCCCATTTAAAATATTAGAACACATGTCTGCTCAAATTATTCTTAACATATAATAGAGTTAGGTTTGTAAGCCCCAGCCGAAATGCGTATAGCAATATACTAGTTTTTAAAATAAACTTATCGCTAGTAAATTGAAATTCGCTTAAGTTCTATTACTTAAGTAACATTTACAATCTACTAGACTTATTTACAATAAAACTATAACATTGTTAAAGCGAAATCGCTAGCGTGTCAATAAAATAAAAGTAAAATGGAGATTACTTATAAAATTAAGGTAGTCTCCATTTTAGATTATTCTAATTACATGGCGTAAAAGCTTTTATTATTTATAAAATGATATATATTTTGTGTGCTTTTACTGTATTGCGATTGTATTAAAACAAGATTAGTAATGCGTCCAGCCGAGCCCTGTTTTATGTATAGATCGTCCCCACTGCATTCGTTAACGACTTCGCCACCACATGTTTAGGTACGTTCTCGAGTCTAGCATTTATTTTTCGTTAATATATCTGTACCGCTCTAGTACAAGTTTATACGAATCTACGTTAGGTGTTATGATATATTTGTATGAAATTCTTAGTTACATAAAGTGTTTTCGTATAAATATTAAATTTTTACAATACGGTATAAGTATAGAGTAAAATGAACATTCGAATAAACTCGCACTGGAGGTACCGAATGTATGTCGTTGCTACTTCCTCGGAACTTTGTATTGTAAGTTCAACGTATCGAATGCCTAAATAGCACCGCGTGTTCACATTTATATCAAAGTGATATACGGAAGATTACTATTCTCTATTAAGTATAATAAATAAGTGCCTATGGTCGTTATTGTTCACCAAACATCGAAAAAACATCCATCCTCTATTTGTGAATCCAAACATTATGGTGATGGTGACAAACGGTTAGCTATAATGTATTAAATCCTGTTAAAACAAAAATGCATTAGATTTGGTGTGCTGAAATACTCCATCAGAATCGCAGTATAGCATAACTAAAACCGGACTTTGAGCTTTTACTTTGAACATATCAATTCATTTTATCTACTAAAAATGCAACTTAACGGTCCAAATGTTCAATGAATATGCAATGGCAGCACATACTAAATTTACATGCGGGTGCTGCGGCGTTTTATCGGCAAATAGCAAATACTTTTGATCCACTATTGTTAAAGAGCTAGCGCTAAAATCACATCGCACTAATATTATAAAGGCGAAAGTTTGTATGTGTGTATGTTTGTTACTCCTTCACGCTCAAACAGCTGAATGAATTTGGATGAAACTCGGTACCAAAATAGCTTATACACTGGATTAACACATAGGCTACATTTTATCCCGGAAAAGTGATGTTTTCCCGTGGGATGAGCAAATAATTAAAATACTTTCTATCCGCGGGTAAAACCGCGGGGCGCAACATGTCCTCTATAAATTTCTTCTAAACGAAAGTAAAATAATAAATAAGTCCACATGATATAAGGTTTACCGTAGGTTTAAGTACGTAATATTAAATTGTTGGCCTTCCCTAATATGCCTATTTACATCACCAAAGCAACGTTATAATGCTGAACAGAAAACCACTTAAAGTTCTCCAATATTTCTACTGCATCTTCAATTTTTTTTGTGTAATCGAATTGCGACGTCTGGTCGTTTGTCTGATGTTAAGCGTCACGGACGTTCATAACGGTTACAGCGCCACTCGAAACACTAAGTTTGAAAGTTTTGCGTGACACTGCGTGCATTGTTTTGAGACATCAGCACAAATGAATCTTGAAATGTAACACTGTTATCTATATATTATGTGTAATTTGTGTATGTGAAGTATGTATGTGTAAAGGCTATGCGTTATTTTTTACTGAGTGATTGATCATATCATTTGTAGTTTTATAATTGTAGTGCAATATTTTAAATTTTATTTATATTTGTGTTTTTAGTTAAGTATTGTATTCACAGCAGTATCAACATTATTATATATTAATTCATTCATATTATTTTCTGTGTGCATGATGTTGTTTAATTCAGGGAATGTCGGACGCACGGCATGTGTATCTTAATTGTACAGCGGATTGGCGTGGACTATTTAAAAACGTACAGAAACAATGTTTTTAAAAGCACTCTCAATATTCTCAGAAATGGAATTGAATACTGTTCAAATAGCATCTAATCTAACATTATTAATGCGCTTTATGTGCGCTTTGTACTTAATTGTAATAGCTATTTATGGATGTTAATGTTGGGTTAATCTCAATGTGCACACATTGTAAGGTTATAGATAACTAGAGGCGCTTTGCGTTTTAACTCGTAGTTTACTCGTTTTCCCGTGGTTTATTTTCTAAAAAGACCCTAATATGTTGATATCGGTAGTGTCAGCCTTTTTGACGCGATGCCATAAAAACATATAAACAAACAGACAATGTTTTACTTTACTATTTATTATTATTTATACGTTAATAGGAATAGGGAACACAGTTTTGAAACTGATTTAAAAATGAAACCTTAAACTAGTGTAATTATGCTGACAGCGTCCCCGGTCGTCTATTAAAGGCAAGCGGCTGCTACATATTCATTCAGGAACAACCCATAACTTCAGTAGCTGTTGCTGGCCCGTATTTAGATAATTTAGCTGAACGTTATTGATTTCACACGAACTGTAGTTCTTACTTATAAATATTGAGTGCAAGTTTATAAATAGCGTTTGCAAATTTCACATACTTGGGTCGAGACTGTTTCTATTCCAATGTAATAATATTTCGGTTCAATTAACTTAAAATCTTAATTTTTTGAGAAGATTGTTTCTCGGATCAAATTCATTATCAGCCATTGTAAGCTTGAGGCCGCTTGTCCCCGCACCGTCGCCGAGACGTCACCTGAGAACGATATGACGTGATGGCAGCGCCGAAGTAAGGGTGCAATACATTTAGTGACCTATTATGGACAGGCAAAAATAGGCAGCCATAGTAGTGTACGAACCGTTACTTCATCTTATTGCCGTCATCTCGTTCTCGGGTGACGGTGCGGTGGATAAGCAGCGTAAAGCAGAAAGGTGCTTTTAAAAAAATTGTGAAATGAGGCAGTGTTTTTTAAATGACGCTATAACGCGTAATAGTTTCTCGCTGCAAGTGAAGGTGTCGAGCTGTTTAAATGACCCTAGCGCTGGCAGTGATAAGCTAGTTCGCTCGCTGCTTGGCATAGCGTAGTTTAGTGCACGTTTGGAACAGTTGGCAATGAGCGTATATATTCCAGATGGCACATGCGGCGTATTCGCGAGCAAAGGCACGTGGAGCGGCTGCGGCAAAGACAGCGCGACCCCTGGGGGCCTAACTCCTCGCAGACTCACTCCCGCGGGGATTATTCTGTGTGGCCGCAGCCTGTCCGCGACTTGCAATTCATTGAGATCACTGACACGCTACCGGTAATCGCATTCGGCGAGGAAGTTCCTGATCTTCCACCAAAGTCAGTATATATCTTAATTATTTGCAGACGAATTACAATAATAGCTAATTTTTTCACAAAGCAGAAAGTGACTTTTAATTGCAGCAAGTGTAAGTTTGCTAATAAAAGTCACTTTTGTAAGGCTCATAAATTGTTTTTCTTTCAACTACCTAAAAAAACAAGCACTATCACGAAATAATATAGCGATCGCGCCGTACTTTTTCTCGTATACATTAGTTTATTTGGGTCTAAACAAACTAATATATAGGGTTTTAAAACGGTGGTTTAAAATGAGTTGGTCACAATTCCTCATTTTTGAATGGACTAACAACGATGTAATACAGTGTGTAAATCCGTTATTGCTTTACTTTTTCTTTGCCAAATGACAAAACTGAAAAAGTTACTACTTAGCAAGCTCGAAGTCGTGCAACGAGATAATAGGCAGAGTGCCGAGCTCGGGATTTCTTTGCGAGATAAAATACGAATTGGGAAGTAAGCACGAGAACTGAAATCACAGATTTAGCTCTTAAAATTTGCTAGTTGAAATGGTAACGAGCATAGTACATCGCACGCAGAACCAACTACCGTTGAGGAAGGGAGGTTCTCATGAAACTGAAGACGCAGCATACGCCCATTAGGTGGACCGATGACCTGGTCAAATCTTCTGGGATTTGGTGAAAGCAGCTGTCCAAAGTGACGCTATCTTGAGGAGGCCTATCTTATGGATGACATCAGGCTGATGATGATAATTTATTTTTAACCTCTTCGCTAATTAGCTGTGAGTTTTTAATTTCATCTAAATATATATAACTCTAATGTGACTGACTGATTGACTGACTGACATAGTGATCTATCAACGCGCAGTCCAAACCACTGGACGGAACGGGCTGAAATTTGGCATGCAGGTAGATGTTATGACGTAGGCATCCACTAAGAAAGGATTTTTCGATATTCCATCTTTAAGAGGGTGAAATGGGTGGTTGAATTATTTTCCCATAGGCCACGCCGCGGGCGAAACTGCGGGCGGAACTCGTTCTTGATAAAGTAGTTTTTCACACAAACCATTTTATTTGTTTTGCCGTACTTATACACTTAATACCATTTAAAACTGAATCTTAACTATCGTTTTTCATTAACATTAAATTTTTCGACAACATTATATGTACAGAACTACATTGTTGATAATTAGAATTGTCTCTGTGAATGTTTTTCAACGTTTCTGTTAGTGCTACTTTTACACCACTTATGGAGATGATTAGAATGGATAGCCATTCTAATTGATGGCCATAGCAAGCCATACAGCCATGTGTGTGTCTAGAATAAATATATTTCATTTCATTTCATTTCCATTCTTGCTATTTTGCACATCCATTTCACATTTCCTATCTTTCACCTGACCTCGACAAATACAACCGGAGATTTCTCATCAGCTGTTCTGTCTATTTTACAGGGGGATTGATTTGTAAACGGTACCTATCCTTTAAGAGCATGTTTAAATAAGCCATGAGCTATCTTTTAAGCGTTATATGTAAATATAAATATATAGTCCTTATATGCAAATATAAGGATATTTAAGATTTACATTTTGGATTTTATGTCAAAAATTTCTGGACGTACGGGTAATTTATTAAAGGTTCATAATTAAAAGTCCATAATGAAGAAATTTCCAAAGTCCCCAAGAGTTTAATTGACTGAAAGATAAAAAGAAAATGTTATTTAAGTAATGTAATGTTTAAAATATAACCTTATACTGGTTTAAACAGCCTATGCCCTTAAAGGACATAGTCTACAAATCAATCATTCTGTATACATTGCCACAATTACTCAGGCCTCATTAAAGAAACTGCTTTATATAAGTAATCCATTGCATTATAACAAATCGTATTTTAGTTTTAAAAATCAATCATATTACTTACACGCGTTGTTAAAGAAAATATCTGTTAAACGTAAATTTATATTGCTGTCTCAGCTGACGCTTAGTTTGTTACGTTAGTTTCGACTTTCTTTTCCAATGGTGCGCGTTATAGAAACGTGAACATGTTGAGCAAGATGAACATACAAACAAGCTAGCAAAAGTAGCGGATTGTTAGTATTATCCGCGGCGTATCCTTTCGCTCAAATATCTGTTCAGACACAAGTGTACGAATTTGTTATTGTAAAACATTGTTTTTATTTATTCCAGAACTTTCGTGCCTCCATGGGTGAGGATCTCCAAGGCGCTGAAGAGATCAAAAAGGTCGAAAACGCTTCACTGACATTTGCCCCACACTCCGCTGGCAGCTGCACCGTCGGGTGCGACTGCAGGGGATGTGTCGGTCATTAGTTCTTCTTCCACTGCATTAGATTTAACACAAGGCTTGTCTTTAGATTTGCTCCCATGTACAGAACCTGAACCCACCAACATGTTTAATGAGGACTTGTTTCAAGGCACGTCATTTAGTGATTTACTTCCGACTTCGCCGGATGTTAGCATGTCATATTATAATTTATCAGACGACGAACCACTAGGTCTTCCATCGATGCTTCCAAATCTGATGACGCCACAGATTTCACCCACCAGCGACTCTGTGAATATACTGGATATGATTCGCCAAGATGTGATGCTTGGGAATGGTTTGCAAAGTTCAATGAATAGCGCTTCCACTGAGGTAACTTATGCATCGCAATATTCGCGGTACTCGACACCGAGTGCGGTACCGTTCACTTCAGCTGGTGATGTATTTCTACCTACCATACCGATAACCACGGCATCAAACACGTTTATAAAACCAATGGATACATTCGTTAAGCCCGCCTATGTGAGCCGGACCGCGACGTCTATTATGAAACCGAATTCACGCTCTTGTAGCCCAAATTCTCCGAATCAGGTTGCTGTCAATCCGTTCGTCCTAGATGACGAACCAGTGAGTAGCCTACGAAACACCACAACCAATGACAGTAAGTCTGCAAAATATAAGAGTTTATCATCAAGAACTTCGTCTAAAAAGAAGAAGTCTTCTAGTCGATCTCACGGTTCGCGTTCGCACAGTAAAAGTTCAAGTCGTAAATCGAAGCGGAGCTCTCGCTCTCATTCTAAGGGACAGAGCTTACTTTTGAATAATTCACCTCCGCAGAGTGCGTTCGTGCCAATATCGACTTGCTCTGGCTCCTCAAGATCTACCACTGCTACACATACGGTTACTCGAGCTACAAATACTGCCTCAAAATCCACCATTGCATTTAATACTGGTACGGTATCTAGCACAATACCAACAGTCGCGCAGAATGTCAACCATCGTGCGGCTGCTGAAGTTTTAAAAACCTTCACGACTTCAACGTCTTACACGGCTTCCAAGGCTCATTTTTCACCTAACACATACTCTTCAGTATTACGTTCGAATTATTCAACGACATGTACGGAAACTTCGCATACCATCTCCGGTCCTCGAACGCCCGTGAGCATTATATCTCCAATGCAAGCATCATATAACCGGCCTGTGAATTCGACGCTGACGAACGCCTCGCGTGTGCCGCCTTGTGCCACGAGAACTGCTGTAAAGTGTGCCTCGTCGGATTTGTTGGGACTGTCTACTACTCAGCCATATTTCGGCATTCCTACGACCAACGCTGGTCACGTTACGCATTCGGGCACGGGCGATACTCTGCTCCGGTCACGGCTAACTATGTTATCACCGTATGCGTGTGCGTCTTCCCCCGAAACGACTTGCGAAACAAAATCCTCGAACGCAAAGTTAAAACACCGAATTTCTTACACGGGCCGTATCATTCGCACTCCGTATTCTGTGACTCATGTGAACACTTATACCACTACAACCACTACCACAACTACTACCGCCGCCTCTCGCACGATGTTCTCTCAGAATACGTTTGCCTTTGCACCTGGCACTACGTTATATGCTGCAAGGAAAGTCCCTTCCACAAGAGGGTCTCGAAGTGTGGCTGATACGTCTGAATCTCAAATATTCGCTATTGCAGGCGGAAAGGCGTCATATCTGACACTTTCCTCAGATTTCACAACGACTAGTAGTTCTTTTGTAGCGGCGCAAAGTCCAACTACTGTTACAGCGGGAGTCGGTTCTCATGTGTTGTCAACGATATCGGACTCTACACCAAGACCTCGAAATCAGATATTCTTTTCCATTGCTAACAGTCATATGAGCACTACCTCTAGCCTAGGTTATCTCGTGACTTCACCGATAGGGTCTGAAATAATTACCAGTCGTAACACTGCCGCGTCGAGCCAGGATGCGACCACTGGCGCTGCGGCAATATTAGGCTCACATACGATAACCGCGATCACCCCGGAAGCGTTGAGTAAACTTCGTAACACGTTATTGTCTGCGACGCATGTGCCGAGTACGGCGGGTGGATTAAGCTCGCTCGCGGCACCCACGATGTCCACCGACGCCAACAGAACTCGTGGTCCCGTCACAATTCTTTCAAATCAGCTGATTTCAACTGTACATCCGTGCGAAAGTACAAAGACACCACCGGGAGCTTCGAACATAACACAAACGACGCGCACTCTGTTCTCTGGAACTTCGAGTCAAGGTTTGTATACTATAACCACGGGTGGCACCCCACACGCGCCGTCTACAACAGCTGTGGAGCCTGCGGCCAGACAGATTAATCGAATGATAATGTCTATATTACCCAAAGTACATGCCACTTCCAATAGCCAGAGCTCGGCTCCCGCAACACCATCTCAAACAACGTATATTATAACGCCGCCTGTGCCAGCTGGAGATAGGACTAAAACCTCGCGTTTGGCTTATGGCATACCCATTTTTCAAAGCTCGATAGCTACTACGGTCGCCTTAACTTCTACGACAGTAGCGTCGCCTTCCTTCCTGGGATCTACCGACGGAACTACATCATATACATTGCCGTCGGGCACTGGAGAAACCCATTCTAAACTAAGGAATCGATTGACTGGTCATATCACTACCACAGAAAGTTCACCGTCCGGTACTAACACACCGATTACTGCTTATACGTATTCTAGAACTCGTGCTCAGCAAAATTTGTATGCTTTTCCCGCTAGGCCCGTTATGTTTGCGCCATCGACGGAACCTTCCGAAATCGGTAGTGGGAATTCGTCGATGGCCTTAATAACGTTAACGACGACGTCGGTAGCCACACCATCGACGAGCAGTCCTCACAGACAGACACTGCCCGCAGCCCATAGTGACCCTCCCTCGCCTACGACTCTATGTTCAATAACTACTGCGACACCAACGATTACAAACACTGGTAGTCATTATACTATCAAATTAGCAGCAACGAATGAGTTGGCGACTGCAAGTAAAAGCACGGTGACCGCCGCTGTTACTACGCCTATAACAGCTGCTTCTCTCAGTCCACCTGAACATTCATTCATGGAACATCATCACCCGGTATCGCGGCTTCGGACCTTTCCGGGACCGCGTACCTATTCGGTTGCTCAGCGATCGGTCACAGGAAGCGGTCAACAACGACCGTCTTCAGGCAGTGTTGCCCCACGTACGGCAAAGAAAATAATAGCAAATCCTGCTCCCCTACAAATATTCGCAGACGTAGTGTGCCCGCCGGCGAACGCGCAATCTACAGCCGCTACAACATCCACACATCCAAAACCGCCATTCAAACTTTCGCATAGCTCCGGCAGTTCCACTTTGGTAGTGCCCCAGTACAAAAATACCGTTTTTAAAAATTTGTCTACTGTAGCCCATGCTAATCCAGAGCGTCTAAGTTCGCGGTTTTTGACACCGCGCTCTTCTTCTGAACGGCTTGTGCTGAACCGGTCGGTGGCTTGTGTAGCGCCACCGACATTCCGCCGGCCTGCGATGGTCGGTCCCGTGCCTGCGTCGCCGACCGCCGGCTCCCACCGTACCTTCGCGTGCTCTCAGCGGACTTCGCGACTATTAGGACGAGTCACACCATCTGTCGTCGAGGCCAATACTACAATCGACTTACCATCTTCACCGGATGAAGATCAAGATGAATAGATGATTATTACGATTCACGCGGCATTTGTAATCGTAAAACTAAAATACTCTGATTTTGCATTATTGATCCTTGCATGTGCACAAGCCACAAAGTGTGAAATTTGATTTGGTTTGTGGAGACTGGAATTGATCGAACAATCGGAAACATTTAAATATTGTAATCGATGGACGACTCTGGTGCAAAATTAAATGCCAAATTCGCGTAAGTGATTTTTTTTTAGATCCATTGCTAATTTAACTAACTACTCGTAACCTAAATAAAATTTATATAACTGCAGTCACTGAACAAGGTTGTGTATTGGGATAATTTGATGTTTTTATAGTGGGTTGTGTTACATTACTAATGGCATACTAAGTGCTTCCTCTAAATAAACATTATTATATTGGTCTAATGAATTGGAAGTTGTTAAACCGATTCTATAGTAATCAATATATAATTATCATATTTACTGTTTTTAAAAACCGACTAATTCTAGTTTATATTGGTAAGACGGGCAGCCTATTTCCGAAGCATCTGTAAATTTAGTTTTGTTGTATTTTTCATGAAAGAAAGCTGTGTATTAAATATAATGCTTGTTGGACTGGGACATAAATATTTAAAAACTAATATATTTAAGACCGAAATGTCAGTGAAGCGAATAGTGTTATGCAAAATGTGCAAAGACTTTTAATTGCTCGTAAGTGTAGAATACTGTAATATAAATGTGTAATTATAACATTTATCTTATTCACATTTATCATTTAGCATCAATTGCCATTTTAGTAATCGATTCCTTAGAAACGTAGTCGATGTCGATTCTGTAAATAAAATGTTAAATTAATAATAATGTTCATTGAACTAAATATTACAGTTATGAACTAATAAGACGTTACGACGATATACCGAACATAATAGGAACATGCACGTGATTTTAAATTTAATGTTTGATAATAAATGTAAAAAAAAGTTATTATTGATAGAGGTTGAATATTGCGTATTGTATGGTCTCGTGATTACTGTTCCAGCAGGGGTAACAAATTTGGCCGGATATCATTACAGGTGTGTAATGATATCCGGCCAAATTTGTGTGACCAAGTACAGTGGTGTAAATGAACATCATTACAGGTGTAAAGTGATATAAAGTACACAAATACCAAAACTCTTTGATTGTGGATTCCGTGGAAAATTTACCACCGTTTCGCTAATTTTGTGTAATGCACAATACAATGAAGAGATTATTCAGCTTACCCCAAAATGGTTGAAAACAAAGCATTTTTGAAGTGATGTTGAACTATAATGCAATCATGAAGATGTATATTTAAGTAAAGTTGGAGTAGCTTCAAATATAATGTATGTTATATATTTGATCCAGACTCCACTATCGCTGTTTTGCTCACTGATGACATCCTCTATCCTTTCCTTAGACATTTTGTATTTCTCAATAACTGTCAGTGCCGTAGATCACATAGGAAGGAGTAAGAGAGACAGAAAGAGAAATGAACCGCTGTGAAATAGCGATATTAGAATTCGGCATAAACCGGTCTATAAAAGTGTGTACCAGTCTTGACTTCCACGTTTATCGGAGTCAAATGGCATATGGATGTTGCGAAATGTGAAAACAATATTTACAAGTGATCTAAAGTGATATCGTTAACTTGGACTCTAAAACAAAACAACCGTTACAAAGTGATTCAAAGTGCTGTACATTGTTAAATGAATTCTAGACCAACAATTATAACCGAGTGATTTGAAATGTTCATATTACGAAACGAACATAAATACAAACAAGTAATTACAAGAGATTTAAAATATATTTATTGACATTGATATATTTCAGTGTACAACTTGAAGTGGGTAGCTTTAATTTGTAAATAAGCAGTATAGTTTATGTCAATCAATCCAGTGACTATGGAATTAAAATTGTAGAATCAAAATAGTTTGTTATAAATGTAATTTTTAATAAACCATTCGAAATGTTAGTGTTTACCGTTAATATAATTTTGTTATAATTAAGGTTAAATTAAATTTAGATGCACACAATTGCGCTTAGGGCCAGTGTTTGGCTATTTAGTTTGTGGGATTAAAAAAATGTTTTTGTAAATATCATGTTATCAATTAAGGTTATTTTAGTTGTTTTTAAACTACTTCTCATTTACAAATTTATTCCAAAGAAAATTAATTTTGTGAATTAGTGAAATTGAATGATAAAATTGCTTAATATTTTTGATTGTAATGAGAAGGACGTATCACCTATAAGTTTAACGCTTGGTTCACTACGTTGGCAGTTGAATTATATCAATTAATGTGAATATATAATTAATAAATATACATAATTATGTAATTATAAAATAAAAATAATCTTAGTCCGTCTTTGTATTTTTGAATTGAGGCGGATTCGCCTACGTGAATATGTGGCAATTTGAACATAATTATTATGGTCCTGATTTTTAAAAAAAATTTCCTTGATTGTAAAATAACAGACGTATAATCGTTAATATTTATATGAAGTTGTAAAAAAGTTTGAATCGTTTCAATGTGACTATGTTGTAGGTATGTAATTATAATTGTGTAAACTTGAAATTATATTTGATAAGGCTCTGTGTACGAAGCTTGCAGGTAATTAATTGCTCTATTTTTCTATTATTATTGACGTCTCGCATTCTCTAAAGTAGAAGCATTGCTGTACCGTTCTAATAATGGAGAAAAATAAAGACGGAGAAAATGGAGACGTTTAGTGAATGTTGTACGAAATCAATCGACACTAACGTCTTGGGTGTATTTCAATTATCTTTTTCTTATTAACTTTGCAAAATATGAAGCGTTAAGTACTTTTATATATAATTTTTAAGACTGATAATTTACGGCTCTAAGCATCAGTAATGCGTCTATTTGTTTATTGTTTACGGCGTAACCTTTTTTTAATATTTGGCATCATTTATGATTTTACTTTATAATTACTTTAAATTTCATGGATAATTTATGCTAAATACCATATTTAGTAATTAAAAATAATCAGTAATCACGTGTCTTTAATTATTATACATAATAATTACATAATTATGAATAATATTTCCATAGTACGAGTAATAGAGCATTTCAACATATTTTCCGATCAAAACATAAACAGTGGTTACGTTACGTTTGGATCTATATATAATACGAAAAAACAAGTAATCATGTAGTTCTATCGAAATGTATATTAGGTGTTAGTAGACAGAATTAATGTCATTAAAATAAAACCATAATAAATGTTGTGTTAGAATTTTGGTCTATTTAATTATATAAGATCTCATTACTTAAATATTATTAAATGGTACATAATAAGGAGAGATACTGTCTCATTCCACCAACAGTTTTTTTTTATCTATTATTGACCGTAGTGGAGACTAAAATCATCTGAATTGCTTGTTAAGTGTTAATAACACTAACTTGGCGCAATATGTACGGTTGGTGAAATTAGAATTTGGCAATAAATGTAGGTTAATTCGTAGCGCCCCGCTGCCACCGCAGCAGTAGAAATAGTACCTACAGTATAATGTCGGGAAACTGCTGCCTCGAAGTTGGGTGGATGGTTGTGGAATTTTAATATACAATTTAAAGAAATCATATGACTGTGCCTGAATTATATGAGCAAGATTCAGCTTCAGAGCGTCAGTTTCGTTGACATGATTGGCGCGTTATTTTGAGAAGTTCTTTATTTGCATTACTTTCCTTGTCTTCAGTTGCGGTTGCCAGCATAATCGGTGTCCAACTATTTCGCGATCCCTTTATGCGCAGTAATTATGTTGTTTATATAGTAGGTTTTATGTGGTGTAGTTATTAGCGCTGATAAAGGTGCAAATCTGTTCGTACAGTTTAACGTGCGGCGTAGTTTGTAGCTGTATTAGGTGTTAAAAAAATACTATACTGTCTGCATTTTAAATACAGTTAAATTTATGAATAGCGAATGGCATATACTCGCAATTAATTTTAATTTAATCTGGTTAAGGCCGAACACGTTTTTTAAATCTGCTGACTAAAATTTTGTAATATGCGCTCTTTTCTTCTGGGCATACACATGTTTGGGCGATATCGGTGCGCTTACTGCGCATAGTAGTAGAGACATTTGCCTTTAGTAGTAGAGACAGGCGTTACGTCAGCTCTTTTAAAAAATGTCACGTACATAAGTTCATAGGCCTTTGATTAATTCCAACTATACTGTTCAGAAAACTATTAAGCGACTTCGTATACACCAAACGTAAAGTGTGACTATGTCTATTAATTGTATGGGATCTGTAAAATACATATTATTACATCTTAAAATGGGACATATTTTTCTATATCCTATGAGAATAATACTAGAAACTCAATATTATATTGTATTTCTACAATATGTAGCAATAAGTAATCCAGTTGCAGGTGACTTTTAAGAATGATGAATATGATGTTTATAAGCTCACTAAGATTTTTCCTGATTCAGTCAGCTTTCTGGTTGGGTTAAAAAGTCGATTTTATAACCGTTCATTGCAGTTAATCGTATAACAGTATGCAGTTGCCGAATTTCTATTGCCGTGTACTTAGGTCCATATTTGCCATCTCTTTAAACATTCTATAAAAACACTGCTCATTTTTTACGCTTGGTGTGACCGAACCGTTAAATTTTCTAGGTGGCTTAATGATAAATACGTAGATATAGTATTTATTTTTTATTTTCCCTTTTCAATACATTTTTCATATTATCTCTAGTGAATAAGAATGTAGTAAACATTTACGCATTTAATAATCTCAAAAACCTGTAGTAGTGTGTTAAACACTTTTAGGTACCTATTTAACTCTTCTGTAACATTATATTTCATATAAAAATAATGTGATACATTTAAAGTAAGTACATGGTATATGTCAAAATAAAATCTCTAAAACGATGCTGGCATGTTTACTTTGTTCCATCTTCGAATAATTTGAAATCCAGAAAAGAAGTCGTTTACCCATACTTTGACAGCGTACATAAAAAAATAACGATCAGATAATTTTGGCTATTTTAGACGTTTCGAGGCCTATGTTCAGCAGTGGACGTCTTTCGGTTGATGATGACTTTTTTATGTTAAAGAATGACGCGACGAGCTAGCCGTTCTCCTGATGTTAAACGACACGGCTGCCCATATCAGCTGCAGTGTCACTCGGAACTCTAAAGTATAGAGTTTCGCATGACACTGCACTGCGCACGTCATCTGACTGAGACATCAGCACGATCTAGGAATAAGATTACTAAACTGTGAGATCAGAACATAAAGTCTCATTTGTCCAGTAATTTCACTAGCTACAGTGCCCTTCAAACCGGAACACAGCAGGACTTACGCGCTACTGCTTGGAGGCAGAATTACTGGCTAAGCGGTGGTACCTCCCCTAGACGAACTTTGCAGAAAGTCCTACCACCTAGTAAAACTACCATGTGTCTAAAACTAACTTTTATAACGGTGTTCGTAATAGATAACTCGAGCCATTCACTTGGGCGGGGGCGGATAGGAATTTTGTTCCTACCAGACCGACAAACTAGATGGACGCTCACCAAAACATGATCTTATCAGACACTAGCTTTCTAAACGATGTTAGTTATGTATGGCAGATGACGACAGATATAGGGATAATCTTATTACTCATAATTTTGAAGTACCTAGCTATTTATACCTAATCCATCGGAATTAGTATAAATAAATATAATCAAAACTGAAATTATATGTATGTGGGAAACTGGTTGAGGTCCGTGGAAATGAAACGATACGGGCTTGAAACAGCAAATTCCGGCAATATTTCTCCAACAATTTAATTAATTTTACACCGCAGACAAATCAAACTCACACCTCAATCCACTCACATCTTCCGTCTCTCTCTCTCTCACTCCGTTCACAAACTATTAACCCTTTACATTTTATCCGTTCTTAAATTTCATAACATTCTCATATCGATCAAGTAGTATGTTTGCAATTTTAATCCTACGTATAATAATACTACATATGATAATAGATAATAAGATATATATGATAGCGTGTTACGTCTATGTTTAGCACTGGACGTCTTTCGGCCGATGATGGAAGTCGTAGTACGGGTGGGTGGTATAGCCATGTGGTGTACATGATGTCTGTACTCTATCAGCCTTATTAATAAACACAAACTAGCTTTAGACTAATTACACCATCTTTTGTCTCTTTCGATACAGGTAAATATTCCAGTAGCAAAATAAGGACAAAAGCTGAAGTAACTAATCCGAGACTAATACCCGTTTATTAATAAGGCTGTATATGTGTGAGTTTGACAGCTCCAGAGTCCACGCAAGGTAATTAATTTTTATTATTATTATATTCATTATTAATAATAAAAATTATTCCGATTTGTACTTTAACGTCGAGAAATAATCATTATTATACTACTTGCTAGATTCCTCCAATACAAAGTTTGTTTTTCTTTCTGTAAAATATTTTTTTTTACGATGTATAATAAAGTGTTGATCTATCTATCTTTTGTTTCGTTATTATTTGTTCTATAATTAAAAAATAAAATAAACAGAAATCTGCTTCGTCTAACTATAGACTAACACTTCACTTCGTTGTAGATACTCGTAATTCGACGGCAGCGCGATCATTTCGCGCAGACTGATCTTGCACGGACGCGTAAGTTCGCATTTATCTCCCTAGTCCCGGTTTCTCGTAGGTTTATCAAACTCGTGTAAAGTCAACATGCCAAACACTGTACTCCCCTCATTGGTTGCGGCAGCCGATGATCAACATGCATCCAATGAGCGTTCAGTATCTAGTCTGCCAGACGAATTTAGCAAACGTATACGGGAACCCGAGGGAAAGTTACTTGGCTAAGTTATATTATAATAACTTAAGTACAGAATTAGGGTTTTATCGCTAAGCTCAATCTATACCTATTATAGGTACTATGAATGTAATAAATAAATAACACTGATTAAAAATTACGTTGTAATATCATTAAAATACATTAAGTGAATATTATAATGACTAGTAACGCGTCTTGATTGCGCTAATTTTGCGACCGGTTTTAGTAAACAATATTCGAGTAGAAAATTTCATCATTTCGGCTACCTATAAATATAAAGGTTTGAAATAGAATCGTCCAAAAATGATTTACATCTAAAATATATCAAATCATTATACTCAAACATTGTTTAGTAAGACCGTGTGTACAAAGACAAAATTAAAACTACTTGGATCACATCCGCCACCGACATATTACACTTACGACAAATCCATAGATAAATAACCTGGTCATATCATAATCTCTACATACATACTGTTGAACACTGTTGAATTTGCTGACAAAATGTAATAGAAAAGAAGGAACAACTTCCGTGCAATACCAAAAACGTTTATATAGTTCTAAATTAACCTTTCAAATTTCTTGTCACCTTTGCCTTTGACATTGTTATTGTAGATGTGAAATCCAGCTTTCAGCGGCTGTACTTCAGTGTTCATAACAGTGCATGACTTAAATCTATTATTATCATTCGTAGGACTTGTTTACGTATTTAATTATATAGATCAACTATGATATTATCAATTAGTTTATTTTTAGTTAATAGGTCAATTATATATTTTAATTCATGGCGTATTTATTGTGCGTTCATTTACTATTAATACAACGACTAGAAGCTCTAAATCATGGCTCAAATGGTGTACATTCAAGTTAAATACAACTAGACAACTGTGATTATAAGATTTATTTTATACCATATACTGCATATAATTCACGAGAACATTAACGGTTGCCTCAGTGCATTCAATGACAGATTCATAAATAAACAGTATAAGGAATATCTCCTGGAGTATAATAAAGGCTTAAAAATCAGATATAACATTGAGTTCCTCGAACATTAAAATAAATACTATTACTACTTGATATACCCACTATAAAGTCAGTCTCCACTGATATACTTATGTTTTACTAAAATAATTTAAAATTATATGTTTAGGCTTACCACCGATAATAATATAAGTATACTAGCAGTTTTTTAATTTATGCTAATTATATTAAATAGTTATACACAGCAATCAAACTACATGTAGCAGTTTAGAAAAACAATTATTAAGAATGAGGTTAGGTGTAAGTAAATAAAAATATGTTATATGCCTTAACTGCATTCAATCAGAATTGATTTCATCAATAATGTAAATCACTTACCACAATAGTACATCTTAAACATGGACACGGATATCGCGTCATAATACTAAACTATCGTAAAAAATACGAATCAGTAATTACATAATTCATAAAATTTCCATCACATCATAATTATGTAAGTCTATGGTAAGTATAGTTTTATTTCGGATCGTACACAATATTTCATTAATTCATCAAAATCCTTAAGCCTGGAGTCGCCAACTTTAATTTTTTCAGAAATACAATCTAAGTCATTGATTAATTTTGTCTCCATTTCGCTGATACGACTGACTACTGTTTCCATGTTGCCCGTGATCTGGTAATCAGCTTGTAGTTTGTATAGCAGGTGTTCGCGTCCAGGCTGAAAAATAATGAGTTTATTATAAATTATTTAATGATAGATATATATATAAATTAAATGCTGTTTGACCTGCCTGTATTATGTATGTTCATGTTAATAATAGGCTTAAAAGTAATTTAAC
This sequence comes from Ennomos fuscantarius, assembly GCA_905220475.3. Classification (NCBI taxonomy): domain Eukaryota; kingdom Metazoa; phylum Arthropoda; class Insecta; order Lepidoptera; family Geometridae; genus Ennomos; species Ennomos fuscantarius. The sequence goes on from HG992023.1 coordinate 10,443,063, forward strand.
ATTCGACGATTTCGGTTCAATTATTTTTTGGTATAAAATATTCGCTACAGAATAATTATGTTTTTAAGGGTAAAAAACATACTAAAAATTTCCTGGAAATTGTCAAATTCAGTGGAAACTGGACGTCTTTACTTCTGAACTCAAGACCATAAATCTTTTGGGTAGAACATCAACTGTCAGGTCGGCTACTTTATAATTATTAAAACCTAGAATATTTTCTATCTGTCTAATTTCTTCCATGCTATGATACCTATGGTACCTAGTTCAGTAATACTGCAGATACTTACTCAATGCAAGAAGTTTGGAGATACGAAAAGAAATGAGTAAACAAAGTTGAAATTCAGATGAAATGTTGTAATGCTGATTATAAAATACAAATATAATTAGTCAAAAGCTCACCTCTAAAGGGCTCTGAGTGTGCTCGGATGTAGCAGCATTCGGTGTAAAGATGAAAGGCTTGAAGAAGGAAATGGTTGGGTTGGCTGTGGCTGTGAACCAATGCACACTCACATCCTTGTTCAGGCTGGATATCTAACAAATTACAATATTAAAAAATAAGCTAGCATAAAAATAAAGATCAATTATTTATGATTAGTCATAAAAACAAAACATAAAATACATTGAGAAAAAAAAGAGTTGCCAGTGCTCAAAACTCACCTGACTTCCTTGAGTTGGGAAGCTGTCTTCAGAGGTACGACAGATGCGACTCTCTTTGTTTCTCAAAATGTTCATCATGTCTCTGACATCAAAGCCGGAAGACGACTCTCGGAGGAGCCTTTCACCTTCCCGCTGACGCATGTCATCACCACCCGAAGAAAAGCACAGTGTGAAATTGAATGGGCCCTGTATTGCATATAATATACCTTGAATAAACGAGCATTACTACATTCATCTAAACAATAAATTAATATTGGTGGACATTGTACACAGCGGCATCTAGCCCAACCTAAAACTAAGCAGTTTATAGTTTGTAAAACTCATACAGATCAGATAACTGATAAAATACTTAGGACAAAAAAATATTGATGCATGAACATACACTCTTATAATCAATAGAGAATAACATAAAAGTGATGTCAATAGCACAACATGGGAATTGAACCCACAACCATAGATAATATAATACTACACTAGTATAGCACGAGACAGAGAGAGAGAGAGAGAGAGAGAGAGAGAGAGAGAGAGAGAGAGAGAGAGAGAGAGAGAGAGAGAGAGAGAGAGAGAGATACTAACTACTAAATGATTTGTGAATAGTTGTAACACTACCTGTCCATCCCACAATCCTAATCGAGAAGCCTTTCCCTGCAAGTCTCGACATTGTTTATCAATTTTAGTGGTTATAGTTAGCCCATTTGATATATTTCTCCAACCAGATTCTATTTTCTCAGCCACCCATAGTTTTCCACTAGTCTCAAGGACCCAGGCTTCTTGTGGGTCAGCGATAAGGAAAGAGTTGTGATAGCAGTTGCTGTAATCTTGCTCGGAGCAGGGACCTCCTTGGCCATATATTTCCAGGAGTGATGTTATAACATCCAATGCTTCTTCAGCTGTGTTACCTCTTTCAAGCCCCAATCTGAAAATATTGTAATTTCGATGACATAAATTCTTTTTTTCATTGTATCTAAGTATTGCATATTAAAGAAAACTGATATAACATTTTACATGAGCATGTCTCACTGAATGTGGTCATGTGGTCTTACGTTTTTGTCTTATCAATTAGAATATGTAAACTTTTTGGAAAAAATTGTGAAGTTTTAAAAAGCATCTATAATATGATGGCAGGTGCCATATGTTACCATAAGTGAAGTTTGTTTTGGCTGTCCATGTCAAACTTGCAAATGATATTTAAGGACTTTACCGAACTAAATCCATTCCTAACAGCCTTTTGATAGAGGCATCGCCATCTCCATGCATGTTATTCGTCCACACAGCTTCATTGCCAATAGCTACATGCTTGCTGTTGGCACCCATCTCTGCACCCCACATCCAGGCAGGTTTACTCAAGATCACGTCATTGACTGCAGCTGAGGTCTCATCAATGGTAATGTAGGTGCACTGAAAGGTACACAGTTTAATATATTGCAAATTGGCAACAGTAATGTGTAAACTTCACTTATCTATAAAAGAAAGTCATGTTAGTTACACTATTTATAACTCAAGAATGGCTGACCGATTTGGCTGAAAATTGGTGGCAAGGTAGCTTAGAACCAGGAGACTGACATAGAAGCTTTTTATCCCGTTAGATATAAAAGAAGTATTGCTAAAAGCTAAGCTAATAAAATAAATAAATGTATAAAATATACATTTATTTATTTTATGAGCTGAGCTGAACTGTAGAATAATGATTCAGTAACACAGGCAAATAGGTACTCTTAGGCACATAATAAATATCACAAACAAGATGAAATCCTTGTAAAGGGTTTATAAAAAAATGTTAAATATCTAAACTTTAAATTACATGCTTATTTAGGTATATATATAGGCTGCAGGGTTAGGCATGGCAGGCAAACTATAGAACTATAGGCCTTCAGCATGTGCATCGGGCCATGTCCGGAGCAAGAATGATCCATACCATAGTACACCGAGCGCCCCCTTTTTATATCCAGATGGGTGGGGGAGCAATGACAGTTACCGGTGTTGCCACTGTAATAATTTTAAATGCTACCACAGGGTAAATTGCAGTACTGCCCGCTGTGCATAGAGTTAACAACTGGATGTTGCTACCGTCATATATAACAAAATATTAGTAAATAGATCTATATTTGTACAATTGTTATAACCTTCAAGAGCTTAAAGTTTCTAAATCCAAAATAATATTAATAAAGGGACTTGGCCAAACGTTTGGTGGAAGCATCAGGTGACCAGAATGTAGGCTTTTATTTTTTATGTCTGCACAAAAAATAACCATTGCCATTAAATGTGGTAATGCTGCCAGCATTCTGGGAACTTTCCCCTCAATAGCCTTGTGTAGTTCGCGAACGACCTAGTTCAAAAGAGCGCTCCTTTGTGCAAACTACATGAACTAGGTATCAGTTGCGTCTGATTTTAGTTCGTTCGTTCTTTGACCGACCGACTTGCGGCAAGCGGCGAGAGAGGCACGAGTCGCGAGCGGGAGAGAGAGTGATGATCATCATATAATATTTTAAATATCGATTACATAAAGACTGGTTAATTTTAAAGACATTTTTCACTTAAATGAACATTAAGAATACCTTCCTACATAGTTTTAATAAATACTCACTTATGTCCATCGAAACTACCTATATCATATTTTTAGTACCTACCTAGTTTAATATTTTTCTATTATTACCTACGTAGACTGAGTATGTATAGGTACTATTAAAAACATTTTTCTTAAATACTATGCAATGGCACTAAATAAATAAATATGGAAATGTACCTAGGTAGTAGTTATTACAACAGAAGCTATAACAATTTATAAACAAAAGAGAGCATAGTAGTAGATATAAGTACAGCTCTTTGGCTGCTGCGAACTAAATAGGTCGCTCTTGCGACACCAGGCAAGAGATCGCTGAGAGCAATCGTCTTCCCCGCTCTCGGTCCAGCCGCGAACTAGTGAACTAGAAGAACGACCTAGTTCACCAACGACCTGCAAACTAAAAAGAGCGCTCCCTGTCGCGAACTAAAATGCGCAAGGCTACCCCTCAACTAACGGTTTATTTTAAGTTTTTAGTTTTCATTTATTTTAAGTTCTTAGGTATAGTTTAGTTTTTTAGGTCTAGTTTTGTATAAACGATTATTGAAATAATTAAAAAATAATCATACTAACCCGAACTTTGGGGAACTGCCTGAATCCACCTTTGATGAATACAACTTCTTGAACTTCATTTTGAGGCCGGTCTGCATTCTTACCGAAGATGATATCTCCAGTTTTGGTATAAGGTGGCAGAATTACAAAAGTGTCGCAAGAATGTGGTTTTAACATTTTATCTTTTCCTGAAATTCACAACTGTAATTACACTCCAATATAGGTAATCATCTTCAGTTACCCTATCGACCTTAACCAATCGATACTTCCATCTGTAGAATATTGTAGATACAAGTTTTAGGACTTACAGTATAAATAAAATGAGATAGAACAAACTAGTTTTACTAACTTTCAATCGAGTCTGATAATATCATAATCCCACTGGAATATACATATCCCTATAGGAATTACACTTACCTATCTTCATTGCAAATAGCACGTTTTATTTTTATTCATTCACCGCAGTTTTTGGTTTGTACTTTGTATTCTTTATTACAATCACTACTTAGTCTGTGATTACATTATCTGGAAAATATTCATTGTGAAAAAAAACAAAACAAACATAACAAGCTCATGCTTCGATTAGATTTGTTTTTTTAATGTTTTGGCTCCAAACTTTTGTGTATTTAGCCAGTGTCAAGTAATTGATAATAAAATTTATCAAGTTAATGATATTTCATGCAAATATGTCTCAAGTCACAGTCGAAGTCAACAAGTCAAGTCATAGTCTAGTCAAAGTCATACTCTCAGTAAGGTGGTGGCAACTTGAAGCTTCTATGGAGTTTTGGAAACAACACGAAAAGAAAAGTTTCACCATCATTATACCATTTTCCCACACTCACGCTTGTAATCCAGCACTTAACGAATAGAATGCCACCAATTTTATGCACTAACACTGAAAATAACACAAGATTTGGAAAATAATACAATGCGGTGATGCAATTTTTTCGCTTTCCCGCCAAAAACTCCATTCGATTTTTTTGACATTCGATTCGACCCAAAGAGTATGTAACGCCACGCTAATTCGACCCACAGAATACTATTACTTCCTTCGAGCAATATTCATTTTTTTTACGGTTTGGCTCCACACTTTTGTGTATTTAGCCAGTGTCAAGTAATTGGTAATTTATCAAGTTAATGATATTTCACGGAAATATGTGTCAAGTCACAGTCTAAGGCTGGGTTGCACCGTAATCCCAGTTAAAGTTACGGTTACAGTTTAAATCAACTATGACTTTAACCTTAACCATGAAGTTTAGCCAGCATGTGGTGCACCATCATTGTTGTTGTTATAGTTACGGTTAACTAAGTTGCTAGTCTGAAGATGTGCCATTTTCCCTATAGTATTTGAAAATAATATTTTTGTTCATGGCAATACTGCAAAAGTCCCGTTAATCAGTCTCAAAGAATATACTTACTCTCATCAAATAGTGTCATGCATGTCAGTCAGTATCTCTAACTTCCCAAAGAGCATATAACCACAATGTAACTTCCTTTGTCGTGGTAATTGTTTTGAAAATAGGTATAGTTTGTTGTAATTTAATATTCTATATTGTATTGGGGTACTAAATACTACTAGGTAATTTATAATTGTAATACACTGGATGTTGATTTGCATTGTCCTCACATTTATAGATTTATAGATGTAGGTATGCTACACTTATGGAACACGAATCAATGAAAATATAAAAACATAAAAATTATTCTTTGTAAAAAAATAATTGACTTTTAAATAAAACTGGATTTGTGTGTGATCTGATTTAACAAACAACATAGTTCTTGTGAAATTCTATTTAGAATTTAAATTTTATTATAACATTATTAGATGTAACCGTTGGGGTCGACGTGTTTTGGAGTGGAGACTGCGAATCAGTAGACGTAGTGTAGGACGACCTGTGACAAGGTGGAGCGATGACATACGCAAGGTAGCTGGCAGTACCTGGAAAAATAGAGCCGCAGACCGGGCTCAGTGGCGTGCCTTGGGAGAGGCTTATGTCCAGCAGTGGACTGGTATAGGCTGATGATGATGAAAAAAAGATGAATAAACGTTACAATGGATTCTACAAATTCTCCATCTGTGATTGGGTTACAGGTGCAGAGCTAGCGCTCTAGCTATTGTTTTGGATACTCGGAATCTCGCTAAAATGAGTCATCGTCCCCTCTTGGCGAAGCGATCAATTCTAGAAAGATGCAGTTTTTTCTTATTAATCTCCACATACTGTTCATCATTTCCATTGTCGGAGGAACTTTCCCACTAAATTTCTCGCAGTAGAGACATGATTGATTACAAGTTTTACACGGAAATGGTAAGTTGGTAAAGTTGAGGTTGGAGGTGAAAGAGGTTGGAGGTATAACGGGTTGACTATAACGTTTACTTTAACCAGCCAATCTTGCGTAGTTATAGTTACCGTTAAGTTATGACGTCATTTTGACCATAGTTAAATGGCGCAACGCATTTCTGCTTCACGGGTGTTTTAACTGCAGTTATGACGGTAGTTTAACCATAACTATAGATGGTGCAACGCAGCCTAAGTCATCAAGTCATGTCATAGTCTAGTCAAAGTCATACTCCTAGTAAAGTGGTGACAACTTAAATATAACACCGAATATGGAAGAGCTAGAATGTGCACTTCCAACGGAAACGTGATAGCGCCACGAGAGCCTACTGCCCTTGTCAATAAGGCGACAGGTATGTATTCGAGACGTTTTCATTATTTTTAGTACTTATCTCTATTTGTTAGAGTTCAAAATGTGGTTTGTAAGTATTATAGTAAACCAGCTGTGCCCGGCAGTTTCATCCCTTAAATCCCTTCCTCAGTGCATGTCTCCGGGATAACACTTTTACATAAAGATAATTACGACGCTGTAGTAGATCAAAATATATTATAATGATGTGTTTTTTTTCATAGAATCTACGGCTCTCCACAATAGGTATATAGTGGTAGGTAATGGGCATTTCAAATACCACAAATGCCGCATTTGTAGTTGTTGACTTGGTATTGACTTTACTAATAGTTCAATAAATGATTATGCGTATAGGTGGTAATGGTGGATTTTATTAATTTCGTGTTCTCTCCAAAACTCCATAGAAGGCTTCATTAAGTTCACCGCTTCATTGGACCTTGACTTTGACCTAACCTTGACCTTTGAATATAATTATCATAGATGTGATTTCGACTCGACTTTGGTAACTTAATGTACCGACTACACCTACAAATATTATATAAAATTATATAAATAGAAACTTGATGATGTCTAAATACGATAGTAGCATAGAGTCATAATACTCACTGGGTGACTAAAAAGTGATATTTGTACATTGTTGTCTCGCAAAAGGTGCGCCTTGGAGCTCCTGAGGTGAAATACTTATATGTTATGCCAGGATTATAAAGCTATTTTTCGGCGCGAGTAGATATTTGTATTGAACTTGAGCAAGCGAAGGATTCAAATATAGAATCCTGATCTTAACGAGGATTCCAAAAGTACGAGAAGCAAAATAACTTAACTTGGTGCCGCACAACGCACAGCTTTTTCACCTCACTAAAGCGAGGTAAATGCTAGATGCAAGAAAAACAGCTTAAATAATAGGTACATTATTGTTTTTCAGGCAGTCGCTAGTCATCGTGTTGGTCAGTGTGATTATGATAAAAATAAAATTGGCGCAACATGAAATCAAAATAATCGTTTTTTATTTAAAACGACCTCGAATATAATGGATCATATCTTGTATGTAATAATATACTATATAGAGTTTTTTTTTTCAGTAAGTTCTCGATACCTGGTCTATTGCCTTTTTGTGTACCACTATGAGGTAATAAAGGATGCCACACTCACACAATTACGGTAGTTTTAAAGCAAATGCTGTCTGTATAACGACAAAAAAGTATGATAACACAATAAACTATAGCTTTATTTCAGTAATTTGTGTATACGTGATTGTTGTAATGATTGTATGTATATATTATTATATATATATATATATATTATGTATACTAAGGTTTTGATCAAAACTAATATTAAGTTATTAAAAAGCGAGAGATGCGAGCGCGAACATTTCCGTAGTTCATAAACAGTTGTAGGAATCCGATTACAACGAAAGGTAAAGCCAATATCAATGCGGCAGCAAAGGGAGCGCCAAAATTGTACACGTTCATAAGTAGGTAAATCTAGTCATAAAAATTAGGGACTTAAGGATTATTATTCCGTGATTATGATACAGCTGTTGGACAGATTTGCCATAGATGAAGTCGATCCTGATAGCTTTATAGGTAGCTACTGTACTTACTATTATTGTCATTATATACCTACCAACGTAGTAGTAATACGTCGACGTCAAAACGTCAAAGAGAGATCGTGAACGGGCAGAAGAACTATATTCAATAATTTTATGAAATTTTTTAATTATTTTGTTAGGTCATTTATAGTATGTAAATCTTATGCAGACAAGTACAATTTCACCTCATCAATTTTGTGTTTTCGCTGCTTCCAAAGAAGACCGTTCTCATAAATCATTTATGCAAATAGCCCACTCCACGAGCAACAATGAGCCAAAATATAGACCGTGCTCTATGGGTGCTCGCACCGGATGTACTAGCGACTTCCCGTTGGTTTCAGACGGTTTTACCTCCTGTTTCCGTTTTAGTGTAGGCTTCAAACGAAACTTCTCTTGTCTACTTTGTCTTGGAGTATACGAGTGAACAAGTAACGCAAAAAATTGAAATACAAACACAAATGTAGTTATGGAGCCATTGGTGCAGTGAGTATGAGTCGGTTAGGTTTGCTCGAGGCAAAAGTAAACTAGGCAACTATCAAATATATCTAGGTATATAATGCACTTTTACTGTAGATATTCATAGGTGGTAGGACTTTTCTGTAAAGTTCGTTTAGGTACCACCGCTTTTGTAGTTACTCTACCACCAAGCAGTAGTGTGCAAGCTGCTGTGTTCTAGTTTGAAGTGCACTGTAGCTAGTGAAATTACTGGGCAAATGATACTTTATGAACTGATCTCACAGTCTAGTAATCTAGTAATCTTATTACAAGACTGTGCCGATGTCTCAGTATGACGTGCGCAGTGCACTGTCACGCGAAACTATAGAGTTCCGAGTGCATTCGTTGAAAGGAAGCCAAAATGGAGGTAATGTATTTTGTAATGGTAATGTATTACTTTTTTTTCCATAATTCGTGTATTTTTGAATTTTAATGTGTGATATTCGTTAAGTTATCATCGCGCACGAGTATTGGTAAATGGCTCCAAGTTTGAAAATCGCGACTTTTTGTTTTCTCTTCAAGGCTTCCTCTCTCTAGAGCCTTCAGTAAAATATCCACCATTTTACTGTGGCATTTTGACTGACCAAAAAAAACTTTGACATCACATTACCGTACAAAAATTCCTAACTCGACATTGGCAGAATTATCGCTAAAAAGCAATAGAAAGCCATTAAAGTGATGCGAACTTCGAGTTGTGTGAATTGATATAAACACTAGATTGTTTACCTAGGGAGCAAACAAGGTCTAGTACACAGTATTTATTAGTTTCTCTCAAAAATATTTACTTCAACTATTTTTCTCAACGTATTTTTCTTTTATTCGTTTTTATTTATCACAATACCAACATAATGTACACCGTAGCCAGATTAGATAACACAATTAAAAAGGAAACATTGCTATGTGACATCACAGTTACAGGTAAAGATTGTATGTAATAATAAAAAACAAGAAGTTTTGGACAAAAAGGAAAATTAATTTAATATACTAGGTCTTTACCTATGAAATTGCCGTTTTGCAGTACAGACTTTTTCAAACAAAAAAAAGTTTTGATTGGCTATGAATTCCAAATTCAAATTAATTTTGTTTTAAAAATATGACATTCTATTTACAATATAAGTCTTTTGTTTATTGATTAGCGTTGTATTTTCATTACATTTCAACATTTTTCCTCATAATGGATACTTTGAAATTTCGTGTAATTATGGAATATGAGTTCCGTCGTGGCACCAACGCGGCACAAACGACACGTAACATCAACGACGTTTACGGAGAGAACTGTACAAACGAACGTACAACCCGTTATTGGTTTGCTCGGTTCCGTTCTGGGAATTTTGACTTGAAAAATGAACCTCGTGGTCGTCCGGAAACTTTGGTCAACAATGATGAATTAAAGGCGATTGTGGAAGCTGATGAATCTCAATCTACAGCTGAGCTGGCAGCAGCTTTTGATGTTAGCATCAAAACAATATTAGTCCATTTGCGACAGATTGGCAAGATAAAAAAGCTTGATAGATGGGTGCCCCACGAACTTAACGATCGCCAGCGCAACGTACGCGTCGAGACTTGCCTTGCGCTGCTTAACAGGCACAGAAATGAAGGCATTTTGAACCGAATTGTTACGTGCGACGAAAAATGGATTCTTTTTGACTATCGAAAGCGCTCAGAAAGTTGGTTAGATCCTGGTTCGGTACCAAAGCAATGTGCAAAACGAAAAATGACCCCTAGAAAGGTGATGGTCACAGTTTGGTGGTCTAGTGCTGGTGTGATTCATCATAGCTTTTTACAAAACGGCGAGAGCATTACTGCAGATGTGTACATTGAAGAACTGACCACAATGATGGCGAAACTCGCAAGTCTGCAACCAGCTTTGGTCAATCGGTCGTCTCCACTGCTACTTCACGACAACACGCGACCCCATACTGCACAACAGACCGTCTCTAAGCTGCATGAGTTGGGTTTGGAAGCTCTCCCTCATCCGCCATACTCACCAGATCTTGCGCCTACCGACTATTACTTTTTCCAAAATTTGGACAACTTTTTAGCGGGAAAAAAATTCAATTCCCGAGAGGCAGTACAAAACGCCTTTGAAGAGTTTGTTGTCTCCCGTCCTGCTGATTTTTTCAAGAAGGGCATCCATAAACTGCCACAGCGTTGGCAAAGATGCATTGATTGCAGGGGTGATTACTTTGAATAAAAGAAATAAATAAGTTCGAAAAAAAAGTACTTTAACTTTTTTCAAACAAAACGGCAATTTCATAGGTAAAGACCTATTATAAAGACCAAAGTTTCATATTTTAGACTAAGTGAAATCAGAATCGTTTAAAATTCTTGAATATAATCCAACGGATGCTTAGTTACATTGCTTTGTTTTATCAATTTCCATATCATGACTTTATTTGTCATAGCAGTGACGCTGCAAGGTTAGTTAAGCATCAGTTATATGCGTGAACAAAGGTTGTATGAGGTAAACAATATGAAATGGTTACTTAAATAATGTTCCCTTGTAATGTAAAATTATTTAAAGTTTTAATTGTACTCCCAAAACGTTATGAACAGAATGTATAAAGCCTCAAATACAATCAGAAACTCGTAGCACAATTCTAATCAAATTTCGTAGCACTTCTAGACGTGTGTAGCACCGTAGCAGTGTAGACCCAGCACAATTGCTAACTCCGGGCACCGCACCGTAACGCTACGAATGTAAAACTTTGCCAAATGTTTTATTGTAAGTTTGTACCTATAGGGCCCATTTACAGATGACTTCAATACTGTCCGGTTTCTATCCACCGCCACCGAATTGTAGCCGGCCATCTCAAAGACAAAGTCTAATACAATATTGTAAATAGGCTATTTTAGCACTGTGAATGTAAATAGGCCCGTGTTCGTTACCAAAGTCTCTCTTAAGTGGTCTGTGTTACCAAAACTCCGTCAAATTTGGTCATTGTTACATTTCGATATATATCCCTAAAACTAACGTCACTAAAATATTTTTGAAATATTTATAATCCAATCAAAAAGAAAAAGGTTTTATTTAATATTGAATTTAAATATTCCTTCGCTAGTGCACGGTAAATAAAACATTTTCCGTTTCTAAATTGGTTCTCCGGGAAATGGAAAGGTAAACTGTAAATTGGCGTGATGCATGCAGCGGCTGTGGAAGCTACTTCGTTTGGCGCGTTTGTCCATGGTGACCGATAACAACCGACACGTGGGAGTAGAGTCACTGAAAATCGAGACGTAGCGTGGTCTTGATTATGGCCCGCTCACATATCCTAAATATTGCAGATGGCACTTTAGAAAATACAGTTTGACAAGGTAGATGGCCATTCTACTGCCTAGGTTTCCGTGTCGTGTGGCACCGACGCGTAGCATGTCGGTTTTTAATGCCGAATTTATCAGTCACGGTGGACAATCGCCCGCTATCTCTCAGGGACGCCGACAACCTGTATAGATAAGTTCAGTGGCTGACGACTGAAAGCTCTTGAGATTTTTCATTTCCTATGAATACGGAAAATGTATTTCACCGAATAAACCAATTAAACAATCCTTTAATTTGTGAGAATTTGCAATGTTGTTATGTGAAGTTTAAAATATTTTATAATAATAGAAGATTACAAATTGTGCGTTCTTCTTTCATCGTGCATGGGTGGAACCCGAATTTAAATAATTACCAACTTGATAATGTAGGTAGGTTTTTGGCGGGAAAACGAAAAAGATTGCGTCACCGCATTGTATTATTTTCCAAAACTCTTGTTATTTACAGTGTTAGTGCATAAAATTGGTGGCATTTTATTCTTTACGTGCTGGATTACAAGCATGAGTGTAGAAAAGTGGTATAATGATGGTGAAACGTTCTTTTCGTGTTGTTTTCAAAACTCCGTAGAAGCTTCTAGTAAAGTTGCCATCACTTTACTAGGAGTGTGACTAAACTATGACTTGACTTGATGACTTTGAGTGTGATTTGATACATATCTGCGTAGCATATCATCAACTTGATAAATTATCAATTACTTGACTGGCTAAATACACTAAAGTGTGGAGCCAATAAATAAAAAAAGATAAGTAGTTATAAGTAGTTCGAATCATATGCGTGATTACGTTTGAAAGTGCATGTTGAAAAAGACCGCTTCCATGATTTACCTCTATTCCGTTGTGTGCACTGCAGAAGTTTGTTAGTGAAATTGTCTAGAATGTTCCTCAATTGAATCGGCTGAAAGACGGCGTGTGTGGGCTGAGTGAACACATAGAACTCAAATTTTTTTTAAACTACTTCTGGCCACGTATAACTTAATTTCGAAGTAAGATATTGCGATGTACATACAATATATATAAAACACAAGATTACGAAGATTGCTTCCGACAAACAAACATTGCATAAAATATTAGTTTTGCTACTCAAGTGTAAAAAATATATGTAACTATAGAAATAGCAGGATTTTGTAGGTTGTTTAGTACTGCTTGCTAATAGAGAGCGGAACATCACGTCGGTCTCTTCGCCGCTCCGGATGAACCATAATCATTAATTAACTAATTTGTCCGCCCGTTACTTTTTGCCATACCATTAGGCTCGGCTCTTCTGCTCGACTTTAACGAATATTATCATTTTTTCAAGGGGTATCTTCCTCATTTCTCGGGTAATGGCAAAACGAGTCTCTCCCTTCCCTTTAACCGATAGTCATCGATGATTGATTGCGCTCGTTCGCGCTGCTATTACGGTATCCAGCCACTTGGCAAATCTTAAAAGGAGCACCTTAGAATTGAGGAAGAATTATACTGGTCTCATTTTAACTGACTTCAAAAAATAAATAACTTCGTGATAATATTGTATAATATTATCACTAGATGCTAGGACGTTTCAGCAAAGTTCGTCTAGGTAAGGTATCACCGCTTTGCCAGTTATTCTGCCTCCAAACAGTAGTGCGCAAATACTACTGTATTCCAGTTTGAAGGGCTAGCTAGTGAAATTACTGGGCAATGAAACTTTATGATCTGATCTCACAGTCTAGTAATCTATACTTGACTGTGCTGATGTCTCAGGACGACGTGCACAGTGCAGTGTCACACGATACTTTACATTCGAGTTCCGAGTGGCACTGCAACCGTGTAGCTTAACATCAGGTGAGCGATTATCTTGCACGTCATACATTACAATTAAAAAACACCTGCATCGTTAGTATAGCTTAATAATATCATACGTGACGATTTTCAAACAAAAATATAGCTCCGGTTTTGTTATTTGAAGCTTAATTTGAATATTTGAGTATTTGAGTACGTCATGGGAGAGATATAAAATTCCCATAACATTTGGTCTTATAGTGCCAAACATACTAATGCTTGGCACTATAAGACCAGTCGGATTTGATTGTTTTAAAATCCCTCATTATGGGTACTAACCCATAAGGGGGGATTTTAAAACAATCAAACGTTTGCGTTTCCAGTGTTGGGTCTAGAAATATGTTTTACAACGTCAACTAAGGTTTATTTATGAAAATACTAAAAAAGAATTATGCTAATCATACTTATAATTAAAATTAAAAGCAGTACAGTAGGAAAAATCTAAAAATTTACTTCAGTAAATAAAACTGCTTGTGAATTTACTAGAGTTTGTAGGTATATTTTTACTAGCGATTAACGAAACCGTTTTAACTAGTGCATTCGTTGCAGTTGGTCGTCTCGCTTTTGCTCTATTTCGCTATACGAGTTACTTGTTTGCCAAAACATCTCCAAAACTATTTCGTGCTGCGTCTATATTCGCCTGTTTCATACAATTTTATGTAGTTTCAGACGTGCTCACTTCATACATTTTGTTGATTTTATTGCGGGGAAAGGATATCTCATCTAATAATGAACTCCCAGATCACAAAAACATGTCTCTCTAATTTAATTCTTTATTAATGCAGTTATACACTTTTTTATTATTTACTAACACTAACCATATTTATCGAAATAGTCTGTTAGGCATACAAATAACATAAAGTCCGTAAATTTTTAAGTCCCTAAGATCTCTCTGATCAACAACCTTTGCCTTCTTTCGCCCTTTCACAGTGAACAGTAAATTGATTATCTCCATTAATGTAGTGAAAAACAAAATACCGAAAAAACCTGATATGAGGAGCAAAAATGAATTGATTCACATAGATTTTAATTTAATTAGACACACGCATAGTAACAGTTACACGTAACTATTAATTGAATATAAAATTATATTATGTCTTCGATTAGATAGTCTAACTTTAATACAAGTGCGTTGTTTGCTTCTAAATTTGTCAGTTATCATGAAATTTTAAACATTATTTCTAGGTATGTAGGTTTTCGCGTCAGGAAACACTTAACCTTAATATCAGAGAGAAAAAATCTGTTGTGGTACATGGAGCAGGGGTAAGGCAGGTGCCGGGACAAATGGCCACTCATCAATTTTCATTCTACATGCTGTACACATCGCAGGTTCTCACCTGGCTCGCATCCTTATTGTGTGGAACTCACCAGAACAAATTATGCTATAACTCATTGCACCACGATCACGGAAAACAGAATGAAACCCAAAAACCGCATTTTACACCGGCACGCTCCTCGAATATCGGGAATTTCATGTCGGGAAGTAGGCAGCTTTACCTACACGGTCGTTAAGTACTACTCCCAAATTTACGATGCTGAGGTGTCCATCCAAGGATGGTATAAATACATGAGGCTACGTGCTCGAATTTTTCAATAGGCAGCCACAGCAATCCAGGTCAGCTAATGAAAAAGTGCAAATAAGTTATAAAAATGCGGCGTAGTCGACCTCGACCGGCAGCTATATGATCAAGATAGCGGCATAACAGAATGCTTATTCGTCAACTGTTAATCGTTTTTTAAATGTATCCGTTATAGGTTTTTTCTGCGCAGTAAATGATGCGATCCGGCGCGAAATCTAGATAAACATGATAAATGGTCAGGCGTCTTCTGATGACCATTTGTTTTTGCTTTTGGTGGACTTTAGCAAAAATACGGCGAATTTTTATAGTGATTATTTTTAACTTTTTCATTCAACCAAGTGCCAATCTGTAAATATGAACGATATTCAACAATATCGCTCATCCAATTTATGAATAACGTACACTGGAGAATCGCAGATCCGCTCCAAACACAATAAACAATAAACGTTCTCTCACAACAATTCTAACTAGTGCTTGAAAATTTCCTTGTTAAAGTAAAGTTTAGTATAGTCAGCCTACATCGGAAGCAATGCGGGTTGAAAGGCAGATGCCAGGATGAATAGCTAGTTATCGTGATGGTGATTATCACCTTAGCCGGAGATATTGTCAGTATATCTGTCTATGTGAATAATATCTTCTTTATTAGTATATTATCGGAGATATATTATTCTGGATAAATAAAAGTATTAGAATTAATTTAATAGGTTCATTATCGTTATATTTTGTAGGCTTTTCAGAATTATTTATTACCTACCTGAATTCGTTTTAAATGTATTATATGCCGATGTACACATTACAATTAAGACTATTTAACTTTAGAATACTTTGCCATAAAAATGTTTACGTGTTTGCCACTGTCGAGGCTTTGATTCATTGATTTTCAAAAATGTAGGTGTAGGTATTGCATCAAATTCAGTGTTCATATGATTTATGACGATGTATTGTTAAATAGGTACTCCAAACTTGTCAAACAGCATATTCATGCAGTTCTGTTTCGTCAAGTCTTCTGCAACACTGCTTATTTGTCAGATCGTGTTTTATTTCTAAAGCTGCATCCAAGGCTGCCCACTACTGCAGTTTCACTCGCATGGGCATGGTACCAACTGAATGTAGGTCCCAACGGATCCTACCTAATATTATTTTGCAAGTGATAACATAAAACATTATTTTTAATGCCGATCTGATCCCAATCAAACGATATGACGTATTTTCACAATAAAATCTAATCTCTAAACGAAATTATTTATAATAAAAATCAGAGGTAAGGAAGATCAAAAATATTAGGTGATCCCGTCACTTTACACATTAACTTTCCTATCATACTTGACTAATATCATTGATTTGACTAATAGTTTATAATTCACAAAAGACAAAATAAACAAATATTTAACATTTCAGACAGCGTCATGTAACTTCAATATTCTTGTTGTTAGATTATTATTATAAATTTCAAAGTAGCTGGAAACGTTAAATATAGATGATAATACCATCCAAGCAAAAGTAGCAAGTAATAACCCTTTGAAATAATATTCGATTTTAATAGCCTTGATTTCATGCTGAGAATGAGAAACACTTGGATGATATTATCAACTAAAAATATACTTATTTTGCCTAGTTATTTTGATTTAAGAACCAAACAACTGAACTGATAAATGAATCAATCTAAAAGTATATTCACTTAAATAAAATTAAAAATGTATCAAACCGGTTTATAAAAGATATCTGAAGTAACAATAATAAAAATAGAATTTAAAAGTATAAAACTTTTTTGAAATCGGTTAATATAAAATGGGTGGGAGAGGTAGACAGGAGGTGGTCAGACAATGCTGCCCCGATCCACCTGCACTGGCATTTCTTTGATGTGTTAAAACTTATACGTCCAAGGCTGAAACTTTGTAATTTGTGGACGGAGACTGCCCTACGCACGCATCTTGTGACAATGACACGGCGTTCTCGTGTACACCTTTACTGTTTATTTTTATAACAGACTTACGAGTATCTAGCATTTGACCACGCTCTCAGCTTATGGGAAGTGACGATGCGTTGCAACGTGTAGCATGCTAGAAAGCGCTGCTATGTAGCGCGGGCAACTGTTTCAACTGTTTCCACAGTAGTAACAACATTTATTGTTTTTACTGTATGATTAGCTCAAACATTACGCATTTTTGTAGTTATTTAGAACGAGAATCGAATACTGATCACCCTCTACCAATATATGAAATGTCAACCAGTCAGCCTAATTATGTACAAACTATGAACACTATTATAAACGTGTACATTTTCTGTTAAAATATATTCGGGAATTGGAAGCCGCAGGAAGTTGTGTCGTGAACAGAAGTTGGAGAGCCTTAACGGGAAGCTACGAGCTCTTACTTTCTGTCGTGATATATAAAAAAAAAATTTAAAAAAATGAAGTTATGTTCGGTGAAAGAAACCGAACCGATTTTGAGTCGACCGGGGAAAGTGGTTCCCACCTACTAAATCACGAACAAGTTATATTAAAAAGGAAAAGTAAGGAGGATGCTCACGGATAGAGCCAACGGCTTCACACCGGACCTTTGGTTTCAAGGACCGTCCTGGTGGTGCACTCACCGTGCCGCCTGCCCTACCTAACTTGGTCAGCTAGTTTGCTTAGGACTGTCAATTGGTGGAGAAAGTGAAACTAAAGTGAATTTAGTACAACTCAATATTTACTCAAAAAACACACAAGTAGAAATATCTTATGCAAAACAAAAGTCTACAAAAATAGTAATAACACTAGGCCGCAGTTAAAGTCTGTAAACCTAATATGATAACGCTAATCCCGGGACGCTCACTGACGACTAACGGGGAGAAATTAAAAAAACGCACGGGGGGCGTACAAAGTTCACATCGAAAATTAAGAAAATGACACGCTCACTCAATCACGGCGGAGGTGTCGTTTCGCGGGAGCCAGCCGTCGCTGGACTACCACCGCGAAACAAAAAATAAATCTTCAACACGAAGGAAAATATGTGGCCATCTTGGTTAGGCCACCAGTCGACGTCGTCACGGGCGGATATGGGCGATCCGTCCTGTCGCTCCCCACACCCGGGGCTCTTGACGCGACTTCGTAAAAAATGAGCCAGCAGCTACTCCTGCGCCATGCCGACCGTAGGAACGGCGGCCTCAAAGAAAACCCTCAGCGCACATCCATGTGGGTGCGGTTTTTTTAAAAGGTGCGCAGGAGCGGCGAACGCGTGCACTTCGTGGGCGCGCGCCTCGCTGACTGTCGTGGCGATTGGTTCGCGGCACGATTCTGCTGGGCGCGGTCCGCGCTTATCGCGTCTTCTCGCCTCCACGTAATATGGCTATCTCTCTCATATATACAATCAATAACCTATATTTTTTAACTATTTTAATCTTATTTAATTACAAGTACATTACAAAACTAAGAGGATTTTTCTGATCATTTATATACAAATACGTCCAAGAATGGTTCAGTAATTGTTGTGATATTTGGTTGGAAAAAACCGACAAGAAGCTAATGATAACAAGTATGTACTTTTGGTAAATTACAAGTCCCACAGACTACTACGAGTATGAAATGTGATTACTGAATCGTTATTAAGCTGTTTCTGATAAATGTTTGCCAGTAGGACCCGTACTTTAAACAAACGAAAACATGACTGTCAGGTTCCTTGTCCAAAATAGTTGCATCAAAATCTTATAGAAATACTTTAAATCATTTTGTAATTCATCAGCCTTGGGAAACCTTAAGGTACCTAGTAAGTATTTATTCTACTATCCAAATGATAGGGCTAATGGTAAAGCTATAATTAAGAATAATTGTTTTTCATATCACAAAGTGCCTGGCCTTCTTAATGCGGGAGCAGAGTAGTACAAAAACGTTGCTATTGCAAAAGTGTCAGGAGAAACTGACTATAATTAATAGAAAAAGTAGCTACACGCTACAATACCCCCTTTTTTGCAAAAGCGGATAACGTAAGTTATCGCGACACAGACGTCCAACTCACTGAAAAAAAAATTTTTTTATGGCAGTTGCTAAGCGGTTGTGAGTAGATTACGAGCAGGCAAAAACAACATACATACTCCAATCAAAAAAAAAAAATTTGAGGAAAAAAAAAATTTTTTCCAAAAATTTTCGATTCCTACTTACCCTCACTCACTCTATTTTATGTTGGTATACCTTTAACTATTTCAAACCCTATCATACATCTCCTTAATCATGCTCTTCTCATATTCATCATTCTTACACATCATCATCATCATCATCATCATCACGACATACATACCATTGCCTCGTATATGTAGCCATCATACTCCAAATATGCATTAATGCTGGAATTGTGTTCTATGAATTTTAATGAAAATTCACATTAAAGTACTGAAACTTTGCCTTAAAAAATTTATGGTTATAGGAAAAAGGTAAGAATACAAACTCATGTTTCTAAAAAAGTAAAGAAATCGAGCGATTCTTGTTTTGTAGGACTAACCTTACAATGACGTGGTTGTTTCTTGTATTCGGTAATTCAATAATATTAATAACTGGTTTCCAACTGTTGGAAAAAAAAAGGAATATTTTTATCCACAAAAATTAATGTTGAATAATTATTGTGCTACTATTAAAATTGCTTTAAATATGATACCATCATAAGCAATAAACATGTGACATGTAGGATGAATTATCCCAGATTATGAAAAATCAGGTACATCCTCCTAATACTAATAAGTAGTGTCAACTTAATATATGCAAAATATAAGACATTATTATAAATAGGACCAAAATGTTGTCCTCCTAGACTTTGCTTTCTAAACAACCACAAAGAATAGGGATCTGCATGTGTGAATGTATATCATAAACAAATACCTAGTATTACTTCAATTGTAATACTGATAAAAAATAGTAACATATTATGGGTTTAGATAACACACCAAATAATCCAATAAAATCAGTTGAGTAAGCCTTCAGTACCGCTTATCAACATTTACTTCTTATAAAATAGGGTTCATCTTAGATGACACCACATCATTACCTCAAAATAAACTTCATTTTTGAAATTACTCAAAAACTAGAAGTCCAAAATAAAAAATAAAAATTGTTCTAGGTTCACCTAAATATGCAGGTACTAAAACATTTTTGAAAATTTGAAAAATATCAACTTTAATTTTTTCATGTCACTTCGGTGGGAATGAAAAATTATGAAAAAAATTCAAGAAAAATATTACTTAGTGAGAGTGCCATGCTTTATTATATCTTTAACATGGTACTTTCCAGAGCTACTAGATTTAAGATCTTGCAAGATATAAACAACATCAGACAATTTTTGCAATATTTTACACTTCACAAATCGTGGTGCTAGTTTACTAGAAAAGGAGTTAATGGGGTTGGGGTTGTGGCTTCGATGTTGGTTTCGAACAATTTAGGCAAGAAGTGAGTATGACGTCACGCATACCACACTTAAAACATACTGGTCCAGGAATGTTTTGACATGCCCGATAATGGTGTCCATTACATTTACATTTTAAACAGACAACAGCATTATTTTGTGTTGTAGTGCTAACAATGTTCAATCTAGGTTTAGGTTGCCTATTAAAGTTATTTGAAGTTTGAGTATTAAAATTTCTATAATTTTGATTTTTTATCTGTTGAAAAGATGTATTATAATTTGACACAGGTTTTGTGGTATTACTGTTTAATAAACCTGAATATGCCTCATAGTTTTTACTAAGTGAAATCAAATGTTCAAATGAAGTTACTGTGTTGTTCGCTAACAGCTGAGCATACACAGGCAATAAATTGTGTTTAACAATTTCAAGGAGTGAATCTTCTGGAATAGGTCGAGCTAACCTGTTATTTAAATCTTTAATGTCAATGATAAAACTCAAAACTGATTGACCAGTTTTTTGTTTGGTATCCCTTACTGTTTTTTCTGTTGTATAGTCATAGTCTATTGACTGGAAATTTTGTCTAAAAGTTTGGCATAAACCTTGCCATGTATGAATGGTATGCCTAATGGATCTGTAAAACTTGAGAGCTGTACCATGGAGTAGTTCAGAAAAACCTCTCAACACAATCACACTATCAATATCTCGAGCAATTCTCACCTCTTCTACTTGATTCAAAAAATCATTTATACAGGTATCACCAGAATACTTCAAGTTCCATGACTTTAAAGATTGACTGCTATTGTAAATATTATAAACCACTGAAGGAATTAAAGGCTTAGGTGCCCCATTATCAAAATCATTATAAAGTGTTGAATTTTTATCAATGCGGGGTGGAGTAAAATTCTTATCATAAGGTTTTCCAACACTGGGCTGTAAATTATGCACGGTAGTATAAGTCAAACTAGTACCGGGTTGCAGCTGTTGTAGCTGACCTGGGGTCATGTTTATGTTTGGCCGTCGCGGGTTCGTATTGACAAACAAGTTATCCGCGAGGTTTGAACGAATAAAATCATCAGAGGTTGTGACTGGTAATGACTCAGGCACAATAGTCTGTGGAACAGTACTCACCGAAGTAGTAGGTGGAAGTGGCTCGTCTAAACTCATTAAACTGTCCATCATATCACCACAATTCAGAACTGTAAATAATAAATGTAAATTATAACAATGTATTTACCTACTGTGAAAATATTACACAGAATATCAAAAAATTAGTATCCAATATACTTAATTCCACTTTTATACCAATATCCATAGCAAATTAACTGTACTAGCAGGGCAGTAAGCTAAAAATACACAAAAATAATTTGTTCGGGCGCCACTGTCGTGATACAAAAAAAAAATAAAAAAAAATTGGTGCAAAGTGAAACTAAAGTTGGTCGAGATACAAATCAATGTTTTCTCAAAAAAACACACAAGTAGAAATATCTTATGCAAAACAAAAGTCTACAAAAATAGTAATAACACTAGGCCGCAGTTAAAGTCTGTAAACCTAATATGATAACGCTAATCCCGGGACGCTCACTGACGACTAACGGGGAGAAATTAAAAAAACGCACGGGGGGCGTACAAAGTTCACATCGAAAATTAAGAAAATGACACGCTCACTCAATCACGGCGGAGGTGTCGTTTCGCGGGAGCCAGCCGTCGCTGGACTACCACCGCGAAACAAAAAATAAATCTTCAACACGAAGGAAAATATGTGGCCATCTTGGTTAGGCCACCAGTCGACGTCGTCACGGGCGGATATGGGCGATCCGTCCTGTCGCTCCCCACACCCGGGGCTCTTGACGCGACTTCGTAAAAAATGAGCCAGCAGCTACTCCTGCGCCATGCCGACCGTAGGAACGGCGGCCTCAAAGAAAACCCTCAGCGCACATCCATGTGGGTGCGGTTTTTTTAAAAGGTGCGCAGGAGCGGCGAACGCGTGCACTTCGTGGGCGCGCGCCTCGCTGACTGTCGTGGCGATTGGTTCGCGGCACGATTCTGCTGGGCGCGGTCCGCGCTTATCGCGTCTTCTCGCCTCCACGTAATATGGCTATCTCTCTCATATATACAATCAATAACCTATATTTTTTAACTATTTTAATCTTATTTAATTACAAGTACATTACAAAACTAAGAGGATTTTTCTGATCATTTATATACAAATACGTCCAAGAATGGTTCAGTAATTGTTGTGATATTTGGTTGGAAAAAACCGACAAGAAGCTAATGATAACAAGTATGTACTTTTGGTAAATTACAAGTCCCACAGACTACTACGAGTATGAAATGTGATTACTGAATCGTTATTAAGCTGTTTCTGATAAATGTTTGCCAGTAGGACCCGTACTTTAAACAAACGAAAACATGACTGTCAGGTTCCTTGTCCAAAATAGTTGCATCAAAATCTTATAGAAATACTTTAAATCATTTTGTAATTCATCAGCCTTGGGAAACCTTAAGGTACCTAGTAAGTATTTATTCTACTATCCAAATGATAGGGCTAATGGTAAAGCTATAATTAAGAATAATTGTTTTTCATATCACAAAGTGCCTGGCCTTCTTAATGCGGGAGCAGAGTAGTACAAAAACGTTGCTATTGCAAAAGTGTCAGGAGAAACTGACTATAATTAATAGAAAAAGTAGCTACACGCTACATTTCTCGGCCTCGGTAGCTTAGCGTACACCAATATACGACGATGTAGGAACTGTCTACACCAGCTGCAGCTATCCTCTAAAACAATTTTAAACTAAGCGCAGCAGTGTCGAGTGCTGTCTTCTGCTAAATCTACCATACTATAATATATTTAAAAAATAATGAGACAAGTAACGAGAAAAGCTCACGCCCCAAGGGTTCCTTAAAACCTGAGTTGACTTACCTGTGAACACCTAATAGTTAGGATCATTGTCTGCCTGTCTGACTGTCTGATCGTTTACTGTCTGCCTGTCTGCCTCTGCCTGCGTCTGTCTTTCCTGCTATACAAGACAAATCGATTATATGCTCAGCATTTCTTAACGATGGTTGTGTTTATACTATAACTGGAACCTTAGCAGTCACCCATCTAAGTAATGCCCGCAACGGACGTCGCTTACCGGTCGGTTATAGAAATAGCTAGCTGAGATTTGCTAAAAGCGCTACCATTATCCCTGATAGTATGATTGATGATAGCAATATTGTCTTATATGACAATATCTATCTAGGTCTACTTAGATAAACTGGATTTCAAGCACCGCTGCTGAATCTTCTTATGGAGAATAAATAAAATTCATAAATGTTTGTCTGCTTTTTTCTACTGTTAGCAAAATAAAGTGAATAATTTTAAATGAACGCATTCACTACGATATTTAAAAGCTAAAAAACATAACGTTATACTAAAGCTTTTATGAACAACCGCGGCTTTTGCGTTCTTATATTTCATAAGTGCGTTTTAAAAGCTTTTTACGTAACAACACTTTGTGAACGCTTGTTAATTATTATAATATTACTAGTTACGCCCCGCAATTTTACCCGGATGGTGATGAAAAAGTCGATGGTGATGGTGAAATATAACCTACGATCTATACTCCTTACCTCCTACTGAATACCTACTTACTATATACTTGTATCATTCAATCAACAGCATGCCGGATGGCACGGGTTACTAATCTGTATATCTGTATAATCTGTATCATATTATATGTCATCTGCGATCAGCAAGCATATAGACTAAGCATTGTGATTATGGTGAATCCCTTTTTTTTTTCTTTCTTCAAACTTGTCTAGCATTTGACCACGCTCTCACCTGATGGGAAGTGACGATGTGATCGAAGGTGCAGCATGCTAGCCAAGTAAATACCTATTCACTCTTCTCTTGAACACGCCCGGGTCATATTTCGCCGGAAACACAGACGCTGGCAAGGCATTCCATTCCTTAGCCGTTCTAATTAAGAACGTGGAATCAAATCGCTTGGGTGAATGGGTGGTATTTCGACCACGAAAGGATGGCGCTTAGCCGAGCGTCTAGTAGTCCGGTAGTGGAAAAGTAGTAAGTAATATAGTAGTATATAGTAGTAGTAAATAGTCCCTTGCGATAAGTATCCAAACTGGCGTTTTATGTGGAAGGCCTATGTTTAGCAGTCATGGACGTCTTCCAGCTGATGATGTGATGTACTAGTATACAAAATAAAATCCTACAAAAAAAAAACTTCTTCACGTGAAGAGTCTCCAAAATGTTATTTTGTGTAATTAGCCATACCGTCTAGTAGTTACAAAGTAAAGGTACGCACAGACATAAAAATTAGAAATATTAGCTGATTTTTAGCCAAGTTACAGTTTTATTATATGTATAGAAGAATCCTAAATATACAATAATACCTATATTATATACAAAAAGATGAACGCATTCTGCGTTATTATTGAAAATAAAATATGACTATGTAGCTAAGCAACTTAGATTAAGACTATTTATAGGTACTTATTTGAAATAAATCAATTTATTGTTATTATTATTAAGTAAATTTTTAAGGATATGGGTAATCTATTTACTTATACGGAAATACTTTTAATAAAGCTAACATATTATGTTTATGTACATTTTATTAGACAGTATAAAAGACGACAGGTCCTGTATTCAAATAAAACTAAATTTGTACTTAAATATAAATAAAGTGAGTACGTAGTAAGCTAACGCTAAAAGCTGAAAAGAATAACATCTAATTTGCTCCCATTTATTTTAAGAGGGTTCAAATGGGAAAGAGAAATAATATTTCTCTGTAATTGCTACCTTTGGCGTTGTAATGTGTATTCCTGGGAAAATCCAGACCTTTTCTATTAATTAGACGTTTGTTCTACGGATTTTATTACAGTTTCCTTTGTGTCTGTATTCCCCATACACTTTTCCCGATAAGTATTTTTTTGCAGAGCTTTTGCATTCACTCTTTCTTTATCAAAAATTTGAATTAAGTACGCAATATAATTAATTAAAAGGGTTGTGTAGTGTCTATAGTTCATCGCGGCGAGTATATAGTCCAAATGTTTTTTTGTAGTAGTAATGTAGCTAATAGTTATATATGGTACTATATTAGTACTTTTTATTATTGCTAGTTAAAATCAAACGCACTTTGGCCTTTTTATATAATAATAATAATAACGCCTACGGGACCCAACTACGAAACCATGGGCCCACAACACCCAGACTCAGAACAAGTATTTGCACTTTTTCTGTGCACAAATACTTGTCTCGGAATCGAACCCACTGCCTCAGAGTTATGAGCCGACCTGCTCAGCCATCACAGTACAGCGGCCGTCTAATAGGCTATTAATAGGTAACAAGTAGCAAATGAAGCTAGCGTACTTGAGATTTTGTTGTACATATTTTGTATAGTCAAAGTAGGTACTAGTAGTTGACTGGCCCGATAGCTCAGTTGGAAGTAGCCCTGCCTTCTGAACTGTAGGTTGTGGGTTCGATTCCCACTCAGGACAAACATTTGTGTGATGAACATAGGTGTTTGTTCTGTGTCTGGGTGTCATATTGTATTCTATGTATTTACAAACAAAAAAGTATCTAAGTATTGTATCAGTTATCTGGTTCCCATAGCACAAGCTTTGCTTAGTTTGGGGCTAGATGGCGTTGTGTGAGATGTCCACACATATTATATTATGTTATTATTATTATTTGTATAATATACAAATACGAAAATTCTTTATTGTGTACCAGAAATAAACACCAATACAGAGATGAAACTGAAACTGTACGATGAGCAGACTTATCGCTAAAAGCGATCTCTTTCAGTCAAGCTTTGGATGGAAATAATTATTGGAGAGATACAAGTTAATGATTTAAAAAAATTTAATTGAGTCAAATTAAATAAAATGAATCTCTATTTCTCTTGGTCATCACTTCACCCGCGAACGGATGGAACATTTCCGATAATTCTTTTTAGTTGTGGTTTATTATTGCCTGAAAAGATTCTTTTGAAAAATAAAATAAGAAAGAAGAGCGGAAAGTAAGAAAATTTTCAAAAAGTGGGTGATACTGTGAGGCGCTGTTAGTACATAATAAATAAATAATAAATTACATATAGCTGATTCATATATACCATCTACATACCTAATATATAAGTATATATATAGATTTCCTGTTTATCTAAAGTTACATACTGTGAGCTGTGCTAGAATCAAGCCTCTGTGGTGTGGTAGTTGAGCAGGTCCGCTCATAACTCGGAGGTGGCGGTTTCGATTCCCGCGGCAGGAAAAGTATTTAATAAGTGCATATACTTGTTCTGAGTCTGAGTGTTGTGGGACCATGGTCCTCGTAGTTCCTGGGTCTCCTGGGGATCCTTTAGGGTCCAAGATCTACATATGTGATCCTTGGGCGTTATTATTATTATTATTAATATAGAAAATCCATTAGATATAAATACACAGCCTCCGTGGTGTGGTGGTTGAGCAGGTCGGCTCATAACGCGGAGGAGGCGGGTCAATTATTTGTGCACAGAAAAGAAAAAGCGCAAATACTTGTTCTGCGTCTGGGTGTTGTGGGACGGTGGTCCTCAAGTTCCTGGGTCCCTAGACACAGGGAATCCTAGTTAGGGTCCAGTATCTATGTATGTAATCGTTGGGCGTTATTATTATTATTATTAATATAGTAAATCCGTTGGATATAAATAGACATAATTCGTGGTTTCAGCTTTGGTATTCTATGATGATACTTTCAGCTTAGCCTCATTGCAATTTATCAGTATTTCAATTAAACTAAGTATACCCCTGCGGCATGCAGGATCGAGATTAATCCCAGCCATGAGCAGATTTAATATCTAATTGAAGGGGTGAGAACAAAAAGGGTTTAACTGATTTTTTTCACAAAATGACTTATGGGTATTGTTGGATTCAGCGTGAAATTATCTACAATAATACATTCTCAAAATACCGAAATGAGGCTTAAATCTCGAGATTTTTAGTATAAAACGGTTTATCTATTATATATTTATTTTGATATATTATATTTTTACAGTAATTGTAGAATTAGTACTATATTTATTATTTTAAAATAGAATTAATACATTTTCAAGCAATTGAAACTTATATAAACCTTTTCTATTGCCTTATAAGCACTCTTCATTAAAATGAAGCCGTTGAAGTTTAAAGTCAATTTTCTCGAAACTATACACACCGGCACAATTGCGGAACACAAAAAAGCAGTAGAACATCGTCATTGGGATTTGAACGAATGGCAGCAGGTTCTCTTTACTGATGAGTGCAGAGTTCTTTTAAAACAGATTGATGGGAGACAGCGAATATGGAGACGCAAAGGAGAACGCCACATACAGTCTAATTTTGAACACAGTGGCTTATGGTGGCGGCTCGATTATGGTTTGGGGAGGGATATGTTTGGGAGTTCGCACGGAGTTAGTGATAGTCACAGGAGGGACCATGACAGCAGATCGATACATCAGAGACATTTTAGAAGAACATGTTGTACCATTTGCCCCATGTATTGGTGACGTCTTTATTCTAATGCAAGATAATGCTCGTGCTCATAGTGCACAATCGGTACAGGCATATCTGAGCAACGTAGGTATACCGGTGATGCAGTGGCCAGCAAATTCCCCCGATATGAATCCGATAGAGCATGTCTGGGACTTGCTAAAAAGAAGGGTTAAATCCAGAATGCCACCCCCCAACAATCTGAAACGAAACATCTGAAACTTGGAAACGCATTACTTGAGGAGTGGGAGCGGTTGCCTCAAGAAATCATCGATAACATAATCTGTAGCATGCCCAGACGAATGGAAACCGTAATCAGACCAAGAGGGGGAAACACTCGTTATTAATTTTGCTTTAATTTTATTGTTAAATCATTTAATGCTTACTTTTTTTTGTTTTTTGTGATGGTTCATAATCATCTAAAAATTTCACTTATGTCAAACTTCTTTATTTTTCAATAAAATATAACGAAGACTTTTCAAAGTCGTTGTTAAAAGATGTTAATCAATTTGTTATTTTGTGTCTAATTACATTTTCGTCAAATAATAGGTCTTTACCTATGAAATTGCCGTATTGCAGTACAGACTTTTTCAAACAAAAAAAGTTTTGATTGGCTATGAATTCTAAATTCAAATTAATTTTGTTTTAAAAATATGACATTCTATTTACAATATAAGTCTTTTGTTTATTGATTAGCGTTGTATTTTCATTACATTTCAACATTTTTCCTCATAATGGATACTTTGAAGGAATTTCGAACCGAATTGTTACGTGCGACGAAAAATGGATTCTTTTTGACAATCGAAAGCGCTCAGCAAGTTGGTTAGATCCTGGTTCGGTACCAAAGCAATGTGCAAAACGAAAAATGACCCCTAGAAAGGTGATGGTCACAGTTTGGTGGTCTAGTGCTGGTGTGATTCATCATAGCTTTTTACAAAACGGCGAGATCATTACTGCAGATGTGTACATTGAAGAACTGACCACAATGATGGCGAAACTCGCACGTCTGCAACCAGCTTTGGTCAATCGGTCGTCTCCACTGCTACTTCACGACAACGCGCGACCCCATACTGCACAACAGACCGTCTCTAAGCTGCATGAGTTGGGTTTGGAAGCTCTCCCTCATCCGCCATACTCACCAGATCTTGCGCCTACCGACTATTACTTTTTCCAAAATTTGGACAACTTTTTAGCGGAAAAAAAATTCAATTCCCGAGAGGCAGTACAAAACGCCTTTGAAGAGTTTGTTGTCTCCCGTCCTGCTGATTTTTTCAAGAAGGGCATCCATAAACTGCCACAGCGTTGGCAAAGATGCATTGATTGCAGGGGTGATTACTTTGAATAAAAGAAATAAATAAGTTCGAAAAAAAAATACTTTAACTTTTTTCCAACAAAACGGCAATTTCATAGGTAAAGACCTAATATATGCGTTATTAGATAATATATACATATATACATAATAATATATACATAGTCTCACTTTTTTTCTGTTCCGCTAATTGTGCCGGTGTGATATCAATTTGACAGTTAAACCCTTTTTATTCTCAACCCTTCAATTGAGATCTCAATATACATAGCTAATAGTTAAGTACGCTTTGATAGATCTGTCAAAGGCTTGTATCTACCTACTTAGTTATATTGGTGTTATCGTGTAGGCACACGATTAATAGATTGGATTAGATGAGAACCAATCGGTTTCTTAATCAGTAAATAAGTTAATATCAGTAAGCAATATTATGTAAAAGTTTTTGTGTATGTCATTGACACAATCTGTACATTTCACGATGTATATAGAAGTATAATGTAATAATAATAACGCCCAACGATATCATACATAGATCCTGGACCCTAACTAGTAATTTCCTGTATCTAGGGACCTACGAAATACGAAGATAAAGGTTACACAACACTCACTCTCAAAACAAGTATTTGCGCTTTTTGTGCACAAATGCTTATTCTGTTGCGGGAATCGAACCGACCGCCTCCGGGCTATGAGCCGATCGGTTAAACCACTACACCACAGAGGCTGTCAAAAAAAGTAGTATTATAATATCTGTGTCATGATGGAGTCCGTAAACCAGACTATAAACAATCACACAAGCAATAGTGAACTCTACGGTAAAGAACATTTTTATTACTCGAGTGAACATTCTTTACATATAGGTACCAATAAGCATGCATGAAGATTAAATTTATAAAAAAACTCATGAACCGTGACTTTTAATATCTTGATTTAAATGCTGTAATGGCACAAAACGAGTACCCAAACTGTAATGTGCGAATAACGGACAAAAATGAGTTGTTATAAAACTTTGGTGTGTGGCGTAGAGCTGTTACAGCAATAGCTATGATAGTGGTTTTGTCATTGATTACAATTAATATGGTAAATACGCCTAAATGTATTTTGTGTCTATTTTCAAACATTTCCTCTTATTTTGGTATAGTAATATTACCTACAATTTCTATGAAATGGCGTATTTCTTTGAGAATAGAATCTATTTTTATATTATAATATTCTGGTCCATCTGTTATACAATTTTCCTACCACTTCTGGCGATCGAATTTCTTATATTCTTTACTTATACGATACTGTAAATATATCAGGGATACTCATATTTGTACCTTTTTATTTCCCTTCAAATAGAAAACCCCAACAATGTCCTTCCTGTAACTTTCGTGTGCGGCTCCAAAAACAGCTTTTGAGAGCATTAAGGTTTGTGAATACAGACTTCACTCTACTTAGAAGACATTGTAGTATTCTATTTGGTTCATTCACTAGCGCAGTCAGATGATTCATATATATATAATAGAAGAAGAAAAGAAACAGCTTATAATCTATATAATATAAATAATAGGAAATTACATAAAATGCGGTAGAAACTAGAAGATATAGGTTAGAAAAGTACTTAATGATTCTAGGAAGTCTGAAAGATCTTTCATTATATGTAAACATACGTGGGCGCGAAGATTAAATAAATGTGCCCGGGAAACAACTTCAATTTAATTTTGCATGCTCAAAACTACTAGATTCGTTTAACTAAATTGCTACAAATAGGCTTCGGCTGGGACTGATGTTTGCATTGGACGGATGAAACAGAGTTGATGAACTCAAAAGCGGTATGGACAAAAATATCACGTATTTAAAGTAAACTCTTAATAGATGCCTATATAACGAAGTGCAAACATATGAGAAATTTAGGCTCCATAAAAAAAAAACACTAAATTTATACTAAGTTTAAGTTCAATCTCGCTACAATCGAACGACCCATCTATAAAAAAAATCGCAACAGTGTGCCTCGCAACGGCGTTTTACACAAACATATAGGAGTCCCGAAAGGGGTATCTGCAAAGATGACCTACAAGGGCCTCTTCTACAAAAAGTGTAAACGTTTGCTTTCCAAGTTTGAAGTGTACGTATATTTGATGGCCTCACGTGTGAGGATAAAAGAGATTCCAAAGAAGGAGAAAATAGGCTTACATTAAAAAGTGAAAAGCTCATCACAACAAGGCAATTTTGGTAAGTCAACAACGCGTGTAGCCGCCGGATGACGCGGCATGACGCTGCGATGACAGCACGAGTGAGGGCATGACGTGACAGAGACGACCGAGCGACGTCCCAAAATGACGAATATTCATTGACGTCATGGATACGTTCTGTGGCGGTGACGTCGCGGGTTTCGATGAAGTGTAACGAAATGGGATCGAAACAAATACAAACGTATTTCAGTCGTTGTATAGGAAGACAATAAATCGAAGATTAATCGTTTATTTTACTGTACTTTTTCCTTCTTTTATTAACATTTTATTGTGCTTTGCGATCGTGCCCTATTGATTTATGCCCTAATCTGCAAAACTGAACACAAAAGTAGATTAGGTATTTATACCCCTTTGCTGTTACTATTTCCCCAACATTCGAGATAAAAATATACTGCTAACATACAAATTGCAGCCTATCCAATTTATTTAGCAGTTATCAATATATGAAATTAATTAGAACTATTTCTATGACTCACAAAAATTTTACAAATACTTATAATAAGGATTGCAGTATTTACCAGCTAGTAAATATTGTTGTCTATGTGCAAGACGTAAGAGCATTTACACATCCAATTATATCATAATCCGTTTAGCCGTTTAAGTAATAAGTATTACTTGCAATCTACAATAAGCGCACACAAATATTGCATTGATAAAATTTGAAGAAGTAAAATAAGATAAAAATATGTTTCCTGAAAATTTACTTACTTAATCAATTCATTCAATATCCATTTATCTTACTCCTTCCTAATACCTTAGTGCAGACGATCTCCCAGTCGTACGTTATCTATAATTATTTAATTAAATCAATTTACTATATTTGTTTACGCCACCGACCTCTGTCTCTCTAATAATTCTTTCCATCTAAAAGTTGACTGTTTTTATATCTGCTGTACAATAATGTATTTGTATTTATATTTGAATCAAGTAAGAAATAATGCCTGGCGTCTCCATCCAGTAGCTCCAAATGGGGGTATACCTCTTATCTTAGTATTGTGTTGGCTTATTTTCCTTTTAAACCTCACCGCAGTAATAAGTGCATGCTCGATCGTACAGCGATGGCTCCGCGCAGGCCAAGAGTGGTCATTATATCGTGCGTCAGGTACAAACCGGGAGGCAGGCTTTAAGCTAAGGCAGAATAGTTCTTTAATCTGGCAATTTTAAAGCAGAAACAGGGCTTTTAAAATGAAAATATTTGTTCTTATTCACAGTATTAATAATAATTACCTACTATTTGGCTTTTTCTCATATAATTAAATATAGGTTAGTTTTATTCAATATTTTAAAAAAATCTTTAAAATATTTACATACTCAGACTTACAGCAATTTCACATTATTGCATGTTCATCGTTATTTCGCACATGAAATCGCAAGCACCTCAGCGGCGGACACTGGATATCAAAAATAATATTATTTTTGCACATGTTCCTGAAAGGTCGGAAAACCTATAATTACTGTGCCGCATTCAACCAACGCCAAGATTCTCAATAAAATTCCCCGGGTCGCTATGTTTTGCTTTAAGTAATTGTAATTTCAACAACGCGCAATCCAATTATTATAATTATATTTATAAATAAGCTGTTTTAAATCTATTCAATGAGGCGAAAATTCATCTCGGACGCGTCGACCTCATTGTGAGATTTTTCAAGCGTTCACTTCTTATTGAAAGTCACAAGAAAATATTGGTGCAGCTTTTGTAGAGTTGTTTTAGATCTCGTACTAGAGTACCTAGTTTTCCTTTTAAGATTTCTATCGACTATAATCGTTAATTCTCAGTTTCCGAGATTTTAATTATTCCAAATGATACAGCTAACACAATACCCTTTTGCATGCAACTGATGCTATATAAATGAAGATGACAGCAAAAGACAGCTATTTCTTCCTTTTTCGAGTCTTTACCTTTGTACCGCTACCGGCCCGGCGCCGCCGGAAGCGGCTTTTAGCAAATAAACAAAGTGCAGATTCATTAGTGATATTGCTCGAAGGAAATGGATTAAGATTTGGCGCCAGTTCGTGCATATACCTATCTCTCAACGAAGGATTAACGGGGAATTTTAATTTAACTGGTTTTTGTATATTGATAATAATATTCTATAAATGTTTATAATAGAAAACTAATTCCGTCAACTATATATAAGTTAAACGAATAAAGGTAAATATTTTCTGTTGTCAGTTAATTTTATACGCACCGTTGTCTAAACTAGCAGAACTTTGATCGTTACAAAAGAAAGTCAAATAGCGTTTCTTGGTCGTTTAGTATTTCATTCGCATTATAGCACCGTAAGTTAGTAGGTATCTAAAGCAAAAGTAATGACACAAAAACGACGAAGGAACAAAAACATGTTTTTTTCCGCGTAGCCTCAGCTTTCCCGCAAATATAATACGAGCTAAGATCTAACAAAATCACGGGGATCGCTGAGCTCCAAATTAATGACGGTCATTATGCCGGTTTTGCAGCTAAAACAAATTTAAAATGCAGCATAGTGTCGTTTAGCTTAAAACGTAAATTGAGGCAGAGCACCGCGTGGCGAGCCGGAGAACAATGAATTTGGTTCAATTTTGATCTCTTACATAATTAATTTTAATGCGAGTGGATACTGAAACGTACAAGCGCGTACATAACTTACGATTACACATTACATATTAAACGACAACCCGCATCAAGTATTAACAAACATAACATGGGTTATTATTATGGGTCTTTGCCTCATCGATTTGCATCTTATGTCACCGGTAAAATAATTTGTGATGACATTGACACACGCTCTTCTAGGAACCATCTTCGTTCATAATATTATTAACACTAAAACTAACACTTCAAATTATGATTTTTCTAAAATAAGCCCTGCAATAACAGCGAAGTCGGCCATTAAAAAGTGGTTAAATGTAAAAAATAATAGCAAGTTACTATAAGATATACATAAGCAAAGTGAATTTTGCATAACAATAGATGAACAGTTAAAAATGAACGATTGTCGTATGATTAACATTCGAGAACTTAATGACTTCGTTTGGCCTACTATTATAGCACCAACCATAATTAAGCACAACCCTCGTTTCTGTTCATTTCCGTGTGGCAGCTTGCGGTTAAACATCCAAACATCGTTTTCACACGTACAGTAGACGTATTGTATGCTTTTGCAGGTACCAGGACTAGTGACGTCTAAGGGTCTATTTACGGCTGTACTGTAGATGGATCTAAGCGCCCAGCTAAGATGGACAGTATTTAATTTTTGGAAGGTAAATCTTAGTTTTTATATCTAGGATTTCTCAAGTTATTGTTGCAAAGCAAAGTGAAGCTAAACGATAATCAAATTGAGAAGCCTACTTTGTGAAAATGGCTGCCATAAAAGAGATTTCGAAAAAGGGCGTTCTTTTTTTTTCTTTAGCTTCTTGCTATAATCTTCAAACAAGTCCATAGTCAAACACATCCAAGCGATCAGTTAATAATTGACCGCTTTTCGATACATCGTAAGTGATATCGAGATATATTCGGTGACATTGTAATTACGGGAACGATGCATGATCCCAGTTTCCATTACCGGGCGCTATTGCATGTTGAGTGAAACTTTATGATAGGAAACATGGAAGCACGGTGACACGAAGTTTGGATTAGGTTCTAAACTCAATTGTAAACTGGCGCTGCTATCCTAAGAACAACAGCGATCAAGTTTATGAGAACATAACATTCCCGGTACATTACTTATAACAGACATATATTAGGTAGGTTTACTTGAAACTAATTTCCGGCCCAGGTATCGATGATTCAATATGGCAGTGAGTAAGATTTATAGACCAACATATTGTGGGTACGATAAATAAAATTAACACGAAACAAACTTATCGTAAGTAATTCCTGTTGGAAGCGAAAACACATTGCATGAATTTTTTAAATTTTTTCCACAGCTATATATTAGTTTTTAAGTTAGATCATACAAATCATAAGTATTAAAAAAATCTCGTCATCTTATAAACTCATACCACAATCACATGTAACGAAAAACTAAACACCTCTGAACAGTAAATAATCTCAGGAAAAACCAAGGCTGTAAGGCCTTGGTATTACGCCGACATTGATTTCAGTGCTACTATTTACGAGACGAGGAAGCTCTTGTACCTATAACAATGCAATTGTCTCTCTCCAGACTAGCAGTCGACGTTATTGCACTCTCTGAATATACAAACGTGGTTTCAAACAGTAAACAATCTTCCAAATAGTATGTTCCTGTTTGAATAGACGTGCCGCTATTATTGGTGTCTTTATTTAGGGGTCTGTGGTCATTTTCACCAATCCAGCATAATTGAAAGGAAAAGTAATTTAGAACTAACAATTTACTTAAATTGGTAAATTCGACCACTTTTAAAGGTTCGATTTGGTACGAAAATTAATTTTGCAATAAATGAAATAATATAGAACGTATCTATCTTATCTTATCTTATAATTCGTCAGGGGAGTCCAATCTTGGCTTAGTTTACCAGTATATCGTAGGTGCTCTGGGGCAGAAGCACTATATAGGCAATGAGGCAATAAAGGTATACATCTGTTCAAACACGATTAATACTTCTGTAGGGATACGTTGTTTACGTTATTGACGACGCCGGCGCCGATCTGATTTAATAATTAAATGCAGTTGCATAAAAACAGTTAGTTGCATAAGAGTTCTGAGGCGGCCGCGGCCACGTGCCAACCGCCGGCGCCGCTATGGAATTTTCGTGTGCACAATTTGGTAAAAAACAATAACACTCATTTATCCCATTCCGGTGGAGAAGTTATAATAGTGGAAAAACATACTAGTATAATAGTGGAAAAACATACTAGTATAATAGTGGAAAAACAATAGAATCCTACTACTGTCAACAAATCTGAGTACGGTGCTTGAGTGGCTTCAAATAGCAGGGCAGCAGGAGCAACGGCAGCGTAGCTAATAACAGGCAAACATCTTGCTATTCATTAAAGCTCTTGGATATGGCAAAGTGCTACACTGTCTATAGCCAGCCATAGCACAACACTCAACCGCCCGTAGTCAAGTTTGTGCACTCTGATTTCTGTCACTTAGTGAACCTAGTGAACAAACCACTCAATTAGTGATGTATGTTAAAACGTGAAAATTTGCCAAGACATACGCCAGTGCCGCAGCTAAACGGCGCAAACATCAAAAAACCTAAAAAAATATCACCAATGTTTATCAGAACGCCTGATCAATGTGATGACCGATGTGATGTGATGACATGTAATGAAAATTCTGGCATTTATTTGGTACAACAAATTAGCATTGCTAAAGGGACAGGGACAAGGGGCTAAAACTTTTCAGCGGGGCATTGCTGCCAGCATGTTGGGTACGTTACCTACCGGTAGTGGGCTGGAGCGTTTGGACTGTCTATATTTATAGATCATCGTGGTTTTATTTGTAGTAAGTAGTGTAGCTAGTAGTAATTGTTATATTATTCCAGAAGTTAGTTAAATGAGTAATGGCACTTTATCTGTCAAAAAGTATTTTCATATTTATGTTGCAAGTTGTTAA
The DNA here is from genome assembly GCA_905220475.3 of Ennomos fuscantarius. Classification (NCBI taxonomy): domain Eukaryota; kingdom Metazoa; phylum Arthropoda; class Insecta; order Lepidoptera; family Geometridae; genus Ennomos; species Ennomos fuscantarius. Next base: position 10,480,231 of record HG992023.1, read on the forward strand.
TGCGCAAAAATATTTGTAGTGAATAAAAGCAGTCCTGGTCTTTATTAAAGTGAATTGTTTTGAAAAAAGTTTCATTAAGGTGGACAAACAACCAATCAAGTAAAGTTCCAAAACCAATAGTAATTTTACAATTATAAACTACCTTTTCTAATTCTGAACATTTTTTTAAAGTTACAAAACAATAATTTTATATCTCCCAAGTTTCCCTTCCCTTCCCTGTTAAATTGAATTATTTCGTTTTATATTTAATCTTTATTCCATCAAAATATGTTTTTTTGGCTTTCAATAATATTCAATTCGATTCTTGGTTTATGGTTTTTGTGGATTTGATAATATTGTCTTGTTTTTGTGTATAGTGAAAGTCTAAGTTTAAAAGCTACGAAAGTAGTTATTATATAGCTAGTTGACAGTGACCTACTCCAACTCCAAGTCAGCATCTAACTATTGAAATTAAAACTTTATCAATGTGAATTCACTTAATCCGCACAAGTGGGTGGGATTCGATTACGGCTCACACCCACAGGGACGGCATATTCTGCCTATTGTCGCAAAGTTGGTGTTGATTGAGTTAGCCTTATAACCTGACTGACAGGGTATTCAGAGGTGGCTTTAAAATTTATACCAGCAGTCTACGGACAAGCTGTGCAGATATTTATTAGTTAGTACTACGATCAACCATTATATTATTATTTTGTTGCATTCTTACACCAACCAACAAGTATTATTTATAAAGCCTGATTGCAGGTACACATCTGTCGATACAATCAAAATTTTATACCAAACAACCTTAACGTTTTTGATTAAAGAACAAAACAACTGAAATCAACTGAACAGATAATTATTATTTCACCAATAAAACCCCTGTACAGACCGAATCAACTAGACGAGGGCAATGAAGCGTACCTACTGATAAAATAACCGATTGTTTTATTCGAAAGCTGCACTTGTCATTATCGTCCTGTTAATCTTTAGCATTTCCGTAGCGGAGTGGTGGTTCGGGCCTGAAAACTATAGTGAACTGCGCCCAGATACATCATTAAATGGCGCTACGTTTAGCTGACAGTAACGATGATCGATGGCTCCAGGACTTCCCCTGTCCGTACACTAATATCCGATACAGGACCCTCAAACACCCGTCCGTCCACCCCAGAGCTCCATCCATGCACTAAATAATATCTGATTCCTTTAAAACTCACTTCGTAATATCGGTGCATTTTTGTTCCTACACTAATCTTGCAAGGCCGAAGCTTTAGAAACTGTTTCAATTAATTCCAGGATAACATATGATTGAAGGGTACGAAAGCTTACCACTTAGTCCACGTCTAATTTTTCCTTTGACTTTGACAAAATGAAATTTGGACTAAATAAGGCTTGGTCCAAATTGGCTATAAATATAATAGTAAAAATACGAATATTGAAAAATGTTAAATAAGGCATGTAATATTACAATGCATTTGCATAAATATTAGCTTGGCACCACAGATGTACAATATTATTTCGCAACCTATTGTTTTTAGACACCCATAGTGCCTGCCATCGACATTATGACGGAAAACTCTATTCAATACTTTTTTTTTGTTGTGGCTCCACCCTTTTGTGTATTTAGCCAGTGTCAAGTAATAATTTCTCAAGTTAATTACTATTATATAATGTGTCAAGTCAAGTCACAATCCAAGTCATCAAGTTGCGTCATAGTCTAGTCTAGTCAAGTCATACTCATGGTAAAGTGGAGGCAACTTTACCAGAAGCTTCTATAGAGTTTTGGAAACAACACGAAAAGAAACGTTTCACCATCATTATACCACTTTCCCACACTCTATTCTCTACGAAGCTTCTATGGAGTTTTGCAAACAACACGAAAAGAAACGTTTCACCATCATTATACCACTTTCCCACACTCATGCCTGTAATTCAGCACTTAACGAATAAAATGCCACCAATTTTATGTACTAACACTGAAAATAACACAAGTTTTGGAAAATAATACAATGCGGCGACGCGATCTTTTTCGTTTTCCCGCCAAAACTCCAATATTCAATACTTTAAATGACAATTAAACAAATATGCACATAGAATTTGTTACTCTTTTGTGTGCTACCTTTATTCAGAACTGCAGCAGCCCGCCCTGACTTCGCACTGGTATTATATTTATATATATACATCATCAGCGATAATGTAGGATACGAATGGTAAAAGAATGTTTTCAAATCGATCCAGTAGTTTCAGAGCCTATTCAATGCAAAAAAAATCTTTTCTCTTTAAAATATTAGTTGAGAAAAATAAACATTTTACTGTAAATTCATTCATCCATACGCTGCGTTATTTGGTCAGGGAACAAGACTTGGACAGAATAACTACTTTGCTGTAGCGGCGCGCAGCGGCCGTGACTTTAGTCTTGACCTACTCAAGCGGCACCAGTCTATTATGGGATGTTCTCGTCGCAAATGAAGAATGAGGCTGTCTACAGAATTGTCTTGTATATTAATTAGATTCTCTTAGTCACTGCTCTGTGGGATCAAGGTCGGATTAGTTGTAGTACGTTGGTATATAGGCCAATTTTTACTCTGTTGGTTTCGCTTGAAGAAAAACAATGTTCCGTAGTTTCCTTAGATAAAGCGTTACAAAGTTTTGATATTAGTTTCACTCATACCATGCAATTCCCATGCTAATATTTTTGCGGGCTATGATAGGTTATATCAAAATGACAACGGCATCTTTTGAAAAACTTAGTATTCGAGCTTTTACAATCTAACATCAAAAGAAACATGACGTATTGCCATTAATTGAGCCGCAGTAACTAATTTGGCATAATCTGGGAATCACCAGTCTCTTCGGAGGCGTGGGTTCATATCCCACCGCTGCCACCATGTTTTATAAAATAAACACTGTTGTTAGGTAAACTACAACTTTATTGTTCTTTCTATCCCGCTACCATCTTGACCAAAACTCAGATGTCTTCTCACGCCCGTCGCGACATCTGTGCTATTCTACATGATCTATAACATTATTAAAAACGATAAAATAATCCATAGCTCTCAAACTATACAAAATCGGTCAACTTAAATTCAGGTTAAACGGATAGCTCCTAAACCACCTGACTTCCTTTGACTCATTTATCTTTTGACGTTATGTATAGGTACCTATACGGAAGTAATATAGATAGATGGATACATGGACTAGGTAGGTACCACCGCTTTGCCAGCTATTCTGCCGCCAAGCAGTAGTGCGCAAGCACTGCTGTGTTCCGATTTAAAGGGCACTACAGCTAGTGAAATTACTAGGCAAATGAGACTTTATGATCTGATCTCACAGTTGAGTTCTTATTATCAGACTGTGCTGATGTCTCAGGATGATGTGCGCAGTGCAGTGTCACGCGAAACTTTATATTTTAGAGTTCAGAGTGCCTGTTCTGTTATGGGTGGCGGTGTCACTTAACATCAGGTGAATGACTAGCTCGTCACATCATTCAATAACATAACAAAATATGTATAATTTTTTTAGTGAGAGCCCCATACACAGGAAATATCAGTAATCTAAAATTGTACAACTAAGTGTCACAAAATAGCACCTACTCTTTCGGACAACCCAAATATTATTACTTTAACTACTTACTATAGCATACTAATTATACTTTTTAAACTAGAAAACACGTCGAAACAGAACCTGCAAACTATTGCCACAGAATAACTAATACAATGGCAATACCTCTTCCTACCGGACCTAGTAATGAAAGTTTTATCATAGATATTAGGGTATTTGTATAAGTGTGCATTCAGTTGTTTAAATTGGGCAGAAGGCTTGTGTTAAATAGTCGTAGTAGAAATATTAGTCATCGAGTTTGGTAAACGTAAAGTAATGTATCGCTACGGACATGACAGAGAAGCACGCCGACCTGTTTAAACTAAACCGAAAACTGTTTTAACTTTTCTGTTTAATTATTAATAAAGTTTGGTGTACATTTTTAAACAGTAAACACTAATTTCAACATAATTATACGTGCACCTTTATTACACAGGACGCGGATATTCTTTCTTTCCTTCTTGTGTTATTACGTATTAGGTTGTCTGGAAGAGATCGTTCTGAGCGATAAGACCGCCCATTATTACAATTTGGTTTAGGTTGTTCATTAAAAAAAAAAATAAGATGTTGTGTTCCAATAAATATCTTTTTATCTATCTATCTATTTATTTATCTATCTATTACACTGTGGCCACTTCTATTCTAAATAAATAAAGGTTGAAACGATAAAGATTGAATTGTAAGGCTGATATATTGAGTATGTGAATTTTACTGAAGAGTTTGTTCGAAGGCTTCAATATGGTATAACGACTCTTGTCCTACGATAAAAACCATAGGATTCAAATGATACTTATAACTAAAAAAAACATGGCCTCTTTCTATGATTTTTTACACATTTGTAATAGTTAGGAGATAATTAAATAAATCGCTCTTGAGCCAGGCCGCACGGCCATGCATAGCATTCTCTTATAGGAAAAGAGTGCATCCACCATGCGGGTTGGTGATTGAAACATGTCCTCGATTTTTTTATGTTTCCGCCCAATTGTTTCTTTCACCGTTAGAAAAGCGAGTACAAATTTCACACATCGCTTGTGTTGGGATGAGCGGGATTTGAACGATGCGTCACTGAGTCACGCTCTTACTGTATTTTTGGTAATGAGCTTAAACCAGTAACATGTGAGCATGGTGGATGCGGTAAATTAGGTCTATTTAAATATTTGTGCAGACAGTTTTTGCTGTTTCAACTCATAAGCTCAGCCCACCGTATATCAGACACTGAAGATTAAATGAGCCCTGTCAAAACTGTCAAATCTTCAATCCGAAGTTAGAGAATGATAAATGACGCATAAATAAAATCGGATCTACTAAAAAGTCCCCTAATGGCACCAAAGTTTAACGGTTTATGATGATCAGCGAGCTCGGATAAAAAAGCAAATTAAGTGTCTATACATTATACTTGAAAGCGTTCAATTTTATAATATGATTTGTCACATCTAGCACAAAATACGTAATGGTATTTCTAGTTTAACTCTTATTTGAACAAAGAGTTCTAACTAACAGCATTAGTGGGGGCATAAAATACGTGTTCCATAGAATCCATCCAACTAACAGCATTAGTGGGGCCATAAAATACGTGTTCTATACAGTTCATCCATCTAACAGCATTAATAGGGCCATAAAAGACGTGTTCTATACAATCCATCCAACTAACAGCATTAGTAAGGCCATAAAAGGTGTGTTCTATACAATCCATCCAACTAACAGCATTAGTAGGGCTTTAAAATACGTGTTCTATACAATCCATCCAACTAACAGCATTAGTGGGGCATTAAAATACGTGTTCTATACAGTTCATCCAACTAACAGCATTAATAGGGCCATAAAATACGTGTTCTATACAATCCATCCTACTAACAGCATTAGTGGGGCCATAAAATACGTGTTCTATACAGTTCTTCCAACTAACAGCATTAATAGGGCCATAAAAGACGTGTTCTATACAACCCATCCAACTGACAGTATTAGTAGGGCCATAAAAGACGTGTTCTATAGAACCCATCCAACTGACAGTATTAGTAGGGCCATAAAAGACGTGTTCTATACAACCCATCCAACTGACAGTATTAGTAGGGCCATAAAAGACGTGTTCTATAGAACCCATCCAACTGACAGTATTAGTAGGGCCATAAAAGACGTGTTCTATACAACCCATCCAACTGACAGCATTAATAGGGCCATAAAAGACGTGTTCTATACAATCCATCCAACTAACAGCATTAGTAAGGCCATAAAAGGTGTGTTCTATACAATCCATCCAACTAACAGCATTAGTAGGGCTTTAAAATACGTGTTCTATACAATCCATCCAACTAACAGCATTAGTGGGGCATTAAAATACGTGTTCTATACAGTTCATCCAACTAACAGCATTAATAGGGCCATAAAAGACGTGTTCTATACAACCCATCCAACTGACAGTATTAGTAGCGCCATAAAAGACGTGTTCTATACAACCCATCCAACTGACAGTATTAGTTGGGCCATAAAAGACGTGTTCTATACAACCCATCCAACTGACAGTATTAGTTGGGCCATAAAAGACGTGTTCTATACAATCCATCCAACTGACAGCATTAGTTGGGCCATAAAAGACGTGTTCTATACAATCCATCCAACTGACAGCATTAGTTGGGCCATAAAAGACGTATTGTATACAATCCATACAACTAACAGCATAAGTTGGACGATTAAAGGCTAATTGAACCAGTCGTTAATTTTAGGTATCTACAACTTTATTTTAGTGATACCTACATAAAACTAGGCGTTCTTCTATATGTATTGAAAGGTTTAACACTGCTTTATATACCTTTTGTTTTGTCCTTTATGTAGGTAGGTCATAGTGCGGCTTACCTACTTACTTAAAGTTTTGTACCTTTGTGTTTAAAGCCAAGGGCCGGTAACTGAAGTTAGGTAGAGAGAGCTTTAGCTGGCGCTAAGTTGACAAGACATCGTTTAGATGCAGAAAGTTTGTCGTTAATCTACATACTAGGTATTTAGCATAGCAGGAACAATTTGATTCAATCACGCAGCTTTAAAAACGTTTAACATGCTGCAGTATAAGAAAATATCAGAAAAAATATTGTCAATTAATATATTATTGACTACCCCACAGATAAAAAAGTAGCCTGTGTGTTAATCCACTATAAAAGCTATCTATATTCTAAATTTTACCCAAATCCGTCCATCCGTTTGAGTTTGAAAGAGTATCAAACATCCATACATACATAGATACTTTCGCGTTTATAATATTAGTAGGATTGGTCTGTGCAACAGTATTTTAGCGTTACCATTGCCAGATGAAGCCCAAAACATATATCGCCTCACAGACCAATGTTTGTCTAGAACTAAACTTTTTCCTTTTGTATATTACCAATTGGACGAAATGGTCGCTAAGCGACAAAGCCTTTTTTGATTTTAGAAACAATTAGAAAAACACCTTTATGACTATTTTGTATAAATCGTACTGACTTTTCAAACATGTGTCAAAATAAAATGTTATTTAAATCAAAAGCACTAAAGAATATTGATGTCAACTTCGAAGCAAATCACCGCCAAAATAACTTTCTACCCCTTTTTAACCCAGTTAAGGGATGAATTTTAATAAAATACAAGCCTCGTTTTCCATCAATTCAAAGTTTATGCAAAATTTGAAGTGGATTGGACCAAGGAATCGCGTTGTTCCATATATACGAACAATGTCCTTGTTTTTCATTACCTTGGGGATGGAATTTTGGAAAATCCTTTCTTACCGGATGCCTACGTCATACAAAAAACACCAAGTTTTAGGGCTCTGCGATCAGTGGTTAAAGCTGTACGTTGATCCATCAGTTAGTCATTTAGGACAAAGCCTTTTATATTATGTATAGAAGATTGCTTTTGTATCATTTAGGTTTATCAAAAATTATAGTTCTATCGGAGACTTTAACAGTTTTAAATTATGAAGCTAAGTATACGTGTCCGGAGCAAAAATGATCCGTAGTACACCGAGTCCCTTTATATTGACAGATGGTTGGGGGAGCGATGACAGTTGCCGGTGTTGCCACTGTAATAAATTTAAATGCTACCACAGGGTAAATTACGGTACTGCTCGCTGCGCATAGAGTTTATAACTGGACGTTGCCGCCGTCATATGCATGTAAAATATGTAAAATAAAAAATAATCTCGACCACCGACCTTGCCGTTAAATTCTATTGCGCATATAGCATAAGACTGCCCTTCTGTACAAAATAGGCACCCGAGATCTAAGCGGATAAAGAGAACGACTACTTCCTAGGAAAATCATTACAATAAAAAAGACGATGTAACGTAGTAGGTACAGGATTCCTGTGCGAGTTGAATTTTATTTCTAGCTTGTAGGTTCCCATTTTATCCCCGCAAATACAATGACGATAAAAATATTCGTCCCCGGTTTTATTTCTGTGTCTATTTGTATGAAAATTCATAGTAGGTTTGTTTCTACTAAACCATTTCGTATCTGTGATAATTTTTATATCAGTTAGTGTTTGCATACATTTCACTTGGTTATTTATAGGGTCGAAAATGAAGTCATGCTTCGCCTGGAATAGGTCGGTTCCTACTTGAGCCGGTGCACAAGTGAGGTTTTTGGAAAAAAAAACTGATAAATTTTGGAAGGCAGATTCTTCACATGGGTGGTAGATAGACATGTAAGCGATATAAAATATAGGAATATCAAAGTTCGAAACATAAGTATAGATGGGATATGGGATGGATGGATATGTTTACTGAGGTACTGGGTGAATATTTTATGCAATAACATCTGGCAAACGTCAGTATGACTATTAGCGTGTAAAACGTAGTGTCATTATTTCGCATAAAAATATGTATTTAAAGGCAGACAAGTGTCGAAACGCTAATCATTAGAAATTACTTGTTGCGCCCCGTTGTTTCACCCGCGGATAAAAAGTGTCCAAATTTGGAAATAAATATTCTTTAACCAGGAAATTCCATTTATTGCCCGTTCTACCACCAATACCAATTGTAGCTACTACTAGTAACGCTTTTCTCGTGGTGCTAAGACGTGAAGTTTTTTTAATTCGAATACCTGTCACTATGCTATGTATATCACGACGTTCTCATATTGATATGGGACCATAGTCTTCAAAGTTCCTGGGTCCCTATTTACAGGGAATCCTAGTTAGGGTGCAGGATCTAGATATGTGATTGCTTGGCGTTATTAATTAATTTATAGAAAATTATACTCAAACTAAAGCTTTAGTTATTGCTCTAATTCTAACGTACTGCTATTCATTTCTATAGAGCAGAGACTATATTCACTACTTCGATTTTTTACTGGTATAATACATCATTAATTCAGTTTCCCAAAGGTGCCTTGCTTCGAGGCCGACCCGTGTGTTTTCCTATTGACAGAATAATATATTTCCAAGTGAATGAGAATATGTACTTATTTATCTTACAGCAGGTAGTTGACCCGCACTGGTTTTACCTGGGATTCATACAATCATAACTTTGATTATCTAACTTTCTTGAGTAAGTTTGTTGGGTCCTGTAATATGATCATATTATTACTACAACTCGAAATTTAAATCTCTAATTACTAGCACAAGTACGTACTTTATCAAAGTATATTATAAAACGCCGTAGCACGTATAGTATTCGTTACGCAAAAGATAATCGAATATATATGTTGAAAAAGTGTGTTCGTATAATAATATCATACTTACATACTGTTTTTGTTTTGGTCTTACTTTTGTGTATTTAGCCAGTGTTGAGTAATTGATAATTTCTCTAGTTAATTAATGTTACATGTATATATTATTATGTGTCAAGTCACAGTCCAAGTCATCAAGTTAAGTCATAGTCTAGTCTAGTTAAGTCTGATCACACTCTTAGTAAAGCGGTGGCAACTTTACCAGAAGCTTCTATGGAGTTTTGGAAATAATACGAAAAGAAACATTTCACCATCATTATACCACTTTCCCACACTCATGCATGTAATCCAGCACTTACCGAAAAAAATGCCACCAATTTTATGCACTAACACTGAAAATAACACAAGTTTTGGAGAATAATACAGTGCGGCGACGCGATCTTTTTCGTTTTCCTGCCAATAACTCCCCATTCATACATACTTATTACAGTTTATATGAAAAAGTTGAATTTGATCTACGATGGGTTAACAATATATCATTCGTAACTTGTAGGTTCCCTTAATACAATTCCGAATAAAGAAATCAACTTTTCACGCGTATAAGTAAAACGAGCACTATTTCAAAATTATATAATAAATAGTTTTCCGAAGTTCTTCTGTGCGGCAAAAAGCACGACAAAAAGCGAGAAAAGTGGGGAATTGGATTTTCGTGTGGATACAAAGGATTGAATGCGTGGTAACAAAAAATGGGCTAAGGATTGTTATGCTTACTACTACAGCTTTTATTTGTAATCAAAGAAAAACATTGATGTATTTGTAAATATTATAAACCTATTTGTAATCCATTAATGATTATCAGAATTATAGAAGGAAGCGATACATGCAAGGCACGAGATTCAACAACTACTTGTCTTTTATAAATTACAAACATTTATACATATATACAAACTTTTGCATATAATAATAAATAATAAATATGTGTGGACATTTCACACAGCACCGTTTAGCCTCAAACTAAGCAAAGCTTGTACTATGAGAACTAGATAACGGATACAATACTTATATACTTTTTGTTTGTAAATACATACATATAATACAATATAAACACCCAGACACAGAACAAACATCGATGCTCATCATACAAATGTTTGTCCTGGGTGGGGATCGAACCCACAACCTGCAGTTCAGAAGGCAGGGATACTACCAACTGAGCTATCGGGCCTGTCAAATGACATATAATATTTTTTTTTAATTTTAGTAAATTACACAAAGTAGGTACCTACTGATTTTTTTAACACGGCAAATTGCCTTTATTTTCTAAATATTACAAAGATTTAATAATTAATACTAAAAACTACCTACTACTACTACTACTACAAAAACAATTACTATATAAAATACATTTGGACTGGCCGCGATGTTCTATAGATAGTCCAAATGCTCCAGCCCACTACCAGTAGGTATATACCTAATATATAATATTAGTTATTTATTCCAAAAATATGTTAAGTTGTTACGGTGAGAAAGTTTACACACAAACCTTTGCATTTATAAAATTAGTGCGATGTGATAGTGAGATTAAATCTGTTTCCTTGGGGAGTCGTAGAACGAGATTATATAGCAAATTTCCATGGAATATAAATTATGTCTATAATACATATATATTTTATTTTATTATCTTCGGAAAACTAACAGCTAAATATATTACAATATATATACAGGTAATATACTTATGGCTAATTAAAAGTTTTCACAACCAGTTTATTACTATATATATAATATATAATAGGTGAAAGCTTTAAAAGTTCTAGTTAACCTAGAACTTAAAGGTAGAGAATATTATAATATCCCATGGTGAAAGTTCAAGGTACAACCCATAAGCTCAACTTGTAATAAATGGAAGTCAATAAAGCCGGTGGCTTTCCATTATAAAGGCTAGATCATAACTACCTTTCGCAGACACAACTCAGTAACTACGGATACCGCGGGAGACACTCGACAGTATAATTACTGGACACAATTTTTTGGATTTGCAGAACACCACTACAGTAACATACATTGTTCATGATTGATTTATCATATATCCTTTTATTTGTTCATACAATGTTCATGTTTGATTTCATTGGTGACAATATCCACATTTAAAATTCAAATTTTATTTTTAGTCACTAGAGATTAAAGTGCTATTTTAATCCCTGTTACGAAGAAAATATCTTCGTAACAGTTAAGTTCGTCTAGGTAGGTACCTCCGCTTTGCCAGTTATTCTGCCGCCAAGCAGTAGTGCGCAAGCATTACTGTGTTCCGGTTTGAAGGGCACTGTAGCTAGTGAAATTACTGGGCAATTGAGACTTTATGATCTGATCTCACAGTCAAGTAATCTTATTACCAGACTGTGCTGATGTCTCAGGATGATGTGCGCAGTGCAGTGTTGCTCGAAACTCTATTTTGGGATTCCGATTGACACTGTTCTTTTATGGGCAGCCGTGACGCTTAACATCAGGTGAACGGCTAGCTCGTCAAATCATTCAGTAACATAAAAAAAAAATCTTTTATCGAATAGAGGTGACAAAAAAAAAGTTAGATACAACATAACAGGATCGCGTTTCTATCTTCGCACTTCACGACAATCATTGTGAAGAAAGAATGGAGTTGTAAAAAATTACACATGAGTCAATTTGTGTACACTCTCTTGCCACGCAGCTTTAAAATATGTCATAATTTTCCACCAGCATTGTTTTCTCAGAGCTGTTAGTTGTTGGTTAGCGAAGCTTTAGACGTCTAGTGTAACAGACATCCGTAGGCTGCGAAGATCGCTTTCCTTCTGGGCTGGCCATATACTGTTGGCTTTAATTATACATATACCATAAAAAAATATACAGACTGTGAATTTCATAAACGTTTTAATTTTCATATCCGCACCTAAAAATCTCACTAAATTATGATGTTTTAAGAAAACGTACTCATGAGTAGTTTTAAAGAGCGAACTCTGCTAATCTTTAAATATATATAACTCAAAGGTGACTGAATGACTGACATAGTGATCTATCAATGCACAGCCCAAACCACTGGACGGATCGGGCTGAAATTTGGCATGCAGGTAGATGTTATGACGTAGGCATCCGCTAAGAAAGGATTTTTCGAAATTCCACCCTTAAGAGGGTGAAATGGGTGGTTGAATTATTTTTCTATAGGCCACGCCGCGGGCGAAGCTGCGGGCAGAAGCTCGTGCTTGTATAAAAGAATGACTGTTGTCAAGTGATTTAATCATCCCACGGATCCTCGTCTATTCCTAAGCGATGGGTGGCAAAAGGTGAGTCCAATTCACGGAACGTTGCCTGAAATATGGAGAGTCATGTCGCACGTGCAGACGTGCATGGCTTTGGAACGTTTAGACGGATATTTTGCATTCTATTGAAGATTTGAATATTTGATAGGTTGGAATCGAAAGTATTGAATGTATTTTTTTACGAGCTGTTATTAAGTCAGTCGACGTTGTTGAAGCAGTATATTGATTTGGCGCAAGGTACAAACAAATGGTTAGGGTGCTGAAGAGGTCATATTACGAACTATTAGTTCTTCTTCTTGTGTATAGGCAATGGTTAGTACAGGAGTAAGAGTTGGTGGAAGAGATAATGAAGCTGCGTAACTAAATTACAACATGAAAAAAGAGTTTTTGTAATAATTCCAGTTATATAATGATTATAATAATAATAATAAGCCCAACGCTCACATACATCCTGGACCCTAACTTGGATTCCCTGTATCTACACTATCTGGTCACAGAAAACACTATGACCATGGCCCCACAATACCGAAACTAGGAACAAGTATTTACGCTTTTTTCTGGGCTCAAACACTTGTCCTTTCGCGGGAATCATACCCGCTGCCCCCGGGCTATGAGGGTAGCAGCTCAACCACCACACCACAGAGGTTGCCAACTTACCTACCTACCATCTCAACCTATTACCTTGATATAAATAAAAAAATATATTTAAAAATGGTTAGAAATCAGCTTGCTCAAGAATAACAGAATTCAAGGATGTTCTCGTCAATTACTTGGCCATCACCTTGTTGGACTATGTCCTACACTGTGAAAGAAGGTTCAATATTCCACTATACGTAACGAATGGACTGCTGATACTATACGTGTTAAGTGACGTGTGTTAAATTTCATCAAATTTTACGTGGATATTTATGTACAATAAATTTTCTTGCGTACATTCACAACGTCCTCAACTCATTATCAATTTCATATAACTTGTATGATCGATATGTTGATAGTTTAATCAAACAAGTATAAGGTATCGGGGTGTTTTAATTAATATTATATAGGAAAGCACATCTGCGACGAGAAGCCGAGCTCTTCTATTATATTGCGCAGTCGAGCATGGAAATTGTTCCGTTCGTGCATGGTAAACAATTACTGTGAATACCGTAATTCTATCCGTAACAAATCCGTAACAACATAAATCATTATTTCATGATATATAACTAAATCAATAAGGGGTTTCATTATGAAAAAAATCTGTGGTTGGGTTGACTGTTCGTATTATTTCTGTATTTTTACTGCTTTGTTTCTTTTTAATCTTCCTTTATTTTTCCACATTTACAATTTTATATGAGCATAGCTTAAATATTAGGTTTTATAGGTACGCTAGATTGTGGAATAGAAACATCTGCGATTTGATACAGATTTTAATACTGCGATCTAAAGAGAGTAGAGAGGTAAGTGGTACTTATTAAATATTGTTTATATGTAATTTTTTAATACTTGGCGCGCCGGCTCGGAATATCTCTCTATTTTTACTGCTGTGTAGGTTACGTGGTATTTCATCCAGGGACCAGGGCGTAATATATTTGCAGTGTTTTATAGTCATTTACAGAAAAAAAATAGGTATAGTTTAGTTAATTAGGTCTAGTTTAGTTAAGTGTTATTTTTATATTTAAATCGAATAAATCCTATATTTACAGAAAATAAATAGCATTCAGCACTATTTGCAGACATGGCTTTGATATTGTTTAATCTTAATTTATAAAAATGAATATCTATTTTCTTTGGTCGTCGCATCAAGGGTAAACGGATAGAACATTTTCGCTAATTCTGTTTTTTGTTGTGTTTTTATTTGCAGGAGAAGGTTCTTATGAAAAAAAAGTTAAGAAAGTAGGTATGGAAAATTTTAACCACACGGGTGATACAGCGGGGCGCTGCTAGTTTTTGTTTAAAATTTAATCAGCAATCCAAAGATTTCAAACGCATAAAATTTCCTGAGCCACATTTCACGAACGGGGCTATTTAGATAGGATCTACCTCTCTTCCCCTAAATCCAAGCTCTTGACTGAAGTAGAACAGATAAATTTTTCATAAATAAATAATAACCGCTTTCGTTGCTGATAAATGACTAGAACTACGGAAATTGCCAGGTTCAAACGAAAGACTATTAGGTATTATTGTTTCAGTATTATGTTGACTGGCCCGATAGCTCCGTTTGTAGTTACCCTGCCTTCTGAGCTGTTCGTTGTGGGCTCGATTCCCATCGATGTTTATTTATTATATTTTAATCTAAGTACATACTTACAAACAAAAAGTATTTAAGTATTTTATTATTTATCTGATTCCCATTGTACAAGTTTTGCTTAGTTTGGTGCTAGACGGTGCTGTTTAGCTGTTTTAGTCCAAAAAGTTCTTTATTATTATGACCTGTTATGACCAATTCTTCAAATCAATTTTCATTTCATCCGCGGGTAAAAAGTATTTTAATTATTTACTCATCCCACGGAATCATTTCACTTTTCCGGGATATGATGTAGCCTATAAGTTAAACTAGTACATAAGCTATCTTGGTACCGAATTTCATCCAAATACATTCAGCCGTTTGAGCGTGAAGGAGTTACAAACATACACATACACACAAACACACATGCAAACTTTCGCCTTTATAATATTAGTGTGATTAGAGATTTATCCTAACTGTTGAGTGAATGGTGCACATATTTTTACTAGAATCTTTAGGGTAATTATACCAAAGTACTATGTATGTTACCGAACAATAATATTATTCTTAGGATGTAGTAGACGTCGCGCATTGTGCTCGTTAGTTTCAGGACGCGAGGGAAACCTGGCAGGCGCCCAGCGCCCAGTGTTAATGTACTACGCCTTCGTACGTTGCTATGAGGCGCACGATATGGTATTAATTTCAAAATCTCCTTTACATTTCCCTTTTATAGAGGATATTAAAACTTTTATATGCCCATATGTACTAAAGTCTATTAAAATACAACTTAGCTATATTACGCTTTTTTTGTTTTGGCTCCACTCTTTTGTGTATTTAGCCTGTGTCAAGTGTTAATAATTTCTCAAGTAAATTAATATTATATATACTTGTCAAGTCAAGTCATCAAGTCAAGTCATAGTCTGGTCAAGTTATAATCCTAGTAAACTTTACCAGAAGCTTCTATGGAGTTTTGGAAACAACACGAAAAGAAACGTTTCACAATCATTATACCACTTTCCCACACTCATGCCTATAATCCAGCACTTAACGAATAAAATGCCAACAATTTTAAGCACTAACACTGAAAATAATACAAGTTTTGGAGAATTAACTAATGCGGTGACGCGATCTTTTTCGTTTTCCCGCCGAAACTCTCTATATAACGCTTACTCCCGGGTTTTCGTACAATTGTTAAATTGGCAAACCAAATACTGAGCACTCATTGGTTGGTTGTTTATGCCTGTTGATATTGGGTGTCTTCAACCAATGAGCGTACAATATTTGGCATGTCGACTTGCCATGAGTTTGACTAAAGTAAGAGAAACCTGGGACTAAAGAGATAAGTGCGAACTTAGACGCTGTCAAACTTTATTACAGACAGGCATTAGTCTCATACTATTACAAAATATAAAACGTATACTTTATATACAACTAATACCACAGAACAAAAATATCATCAGAGGATCTTATATTATAATAGGTCTTTACCTATGAAATTGCCGTATTGCAGTACAGACTTTTTCAAACAAAAAAAAGTTTTGATTGGCTATGAATTCTAAATTCAAATTAATTTTGTTTTTAAAATATGACATTCTTTTTACAATATAAGTCTTTTGTTTATTGATTAGCGTTGTATTTTCATTACATTTCAACATTTTTCCTCATAATGGATACTTTGAAATTTCGTGTAATTATGGAATATGAGTTCCGTCGTGGCACCAACGCGGCACAAACGACACGTAACATCAACGACGTTTACGGAGAGAACTGTACAAACGAACGAACAACCCGTTATTGGTTTGCTCGGTTCCATCTGGGAATTTTGACTTGAAAAATGAACCTCGTGGTCGTCCGGAAACTTTGGTCAACAATGATGAATTAAAGGCGATTGTGGAAGCTGATGAATCTCAATCTACAGCTGAGCTGGCAGCAGCTTTTGATGTTAGCATCAAAACAATATTGGTCCATTTGCGACAGATTGGCAAGATAAAAAAGCTTGATAGATGGGTGCCCCACGAATTTAACGATCGCCAGCGCAACGTACGCGTCGAGACTTGCCTTGCGCTGCTTAACAGGCACAGAAATGAAGGAATTTTGAACCGAATTGTTACGTGCGACGAAAAATGGATTCTTTTTGACAATCGAAAGCGCTCAGCAAGTTGGTTAGATCCTGGTTCGGTACCAAAGCAATGTGCAAAACGAAAAATGACCCCTAGAAAGGTGATGGTCACAGTTTGGTGGTCTAGTGCTGGTGTGATTCATCATAGCTTTTTACAAAACGGCGAGAGCATTACTGCAGATGTGTACATTGAAGAACTGACCACAATGATGGCGAAACTCGCACGTCTGCAACCAGCTTTGGTCAATCGGTCGTCTCCACTGCTACTTCACGACAACGCGCGACCCCATACTGCACAACAGACCGTCTCTAAGCTGCATGAGTTGGGTTTGGAAGCTCTCCCTCATCCGCCATACTCACCAGATCTTGCGCCTACCGACTATTACTTTTTCCAAAATTTGGACAACTTTTTAGCGGGAAAAAAATTCAATTCCCGAGAGGCAGTACAAAACGCCTTTGAAGAGTTTGTTGTCTCCCGTCCTGCTGATTTTTTCAAGAAGGGCATCCATAAACTGCCGCAGCGTTGGCAAAGATGCATTGATTGCAGGGGTGATTACTTTGAATAAAAGAAATAAATAAGTTCGAAAAAAAAATACTTTAACTTTTTTCAAACAAAACGGCAATTTCATAGGTAAAGACCTAATATAAAAACGTCGAGTGGATGATTTATAATGTCAAAAATCAGCGAAAGTGAACTCAATACCTATCGATTTAACATCCATGTAAGTAAAGTTCCCCAAATTATTTTTATTTACGGTTTCATGGGCGTATTTAACCTTTTTCACTAATACCTCCATTATATTTTTGCCAAAGTTTAGTAACTGCGGTTAAAATAATATAGTACGTGAATGTGTTATAATACGCCCCGTTGCTTCGATACCGATGTGGGTACATCACTTCCGTGCATCGCTAACTAATGCGTACACATAGAAATTACGAGAAACCGGAATCTTGCACACCAAGCATATACTGATAGGATTGTATTTTGTAGTTAACATATAAACATAGAAAATGTTAACAGACTCTGTGGTGTGTTGATTGAGCAAGTCAGCTAATAATCCGGAGGTAGCGAGTTCGATTCCCGCGACAGGACAAGTATTTGTGCATAGAAAAAAGTGCAAATACTTGTTCTGAGTCTGGGTGTTGTGGGACCATGGTCTTCGTAGTTACTGGGTCTCTAGACACAGAGAATCTTAGAGCCCAGGATCTATGTACGTGATCGTTGGGCGTTATTATTATTACTATATATTATAATGGCTTGGCACACATTTAATAATTCCCGGTACTATTAAGTCTAAGCATCGATATTCCAATCGATCAATATTCTTGCATCATTTTGTATTTAAGATAAACTTCATCGATGTCACGCCTGAGTCAATCTAATTTCCATGATCAGTGTGAATATAAGGTTATGTTACGGTGGTGATGCATCTTGTGGAAGAGCTTGAGAGCGTATTAATTTAAACTGAAATGCTGTACATCAAGTAAGGGAACCTATCTTAGAGTATTGATTTTAAGCTTTGATGTTAAACTTATTAACGCGACTTCAACCGAAAAGAGCATGTTCTGAACTCTCATGTATTTTTATGTTATTTATACTATTATTTTATATAATAAATCGCCGGCCATAACAGTCTAAGCACTTTTCAGTCAGGCATGGCCTTTAAAAATGCATAAAATCATGGGCTATGAAGATACGGAACTCTTTAGAATGAAAATAAAGGAAGTGAGACGCGTAGACTTCGTAAAGGTATGACATAAAAAGTCGTTTGCCTGATGTTAAGTGACCCGGCTGCCGACAGTTGCAGTGTCACTCGGAACTCTAAATTATATAGTTTCGCGTGACACTGCACTGCGCACGTTATCCTGAGGCATCAGTACAGTCTAGTAATAAGATTACAATGGCACTAGTCTCATTTGCATAATAATTTAACTAGCTATAGTGCCCTTCAAACCGGAACACAGTAGTGCTTACGCACTACTGTTTGGTGGCAGAGCAGCTGGCAAAGCAGTAGTAAAGACGAACGTTTCAGAATAGTCCTACCACCTAGCAAACATTTTTTTTTAAAGTATATTATTAAAAAATAAAGTTTTTGGAGGAAAACTTACTGCTATATCGTTGATACTGTGTCGCAACCGCAACTATCCAAACATTTCGAACTATTGATAAGTAAACTTACTTCCGTTGGGGATTTACACACCGCTTCGCCCGCGCCGGGACGTTAAGAGCCAAACTTGCGATGGGAGGCTTCAACATTAACAGTCCATTCCCGCGAGACCGTGTAACATGTTAAAACACTTATCGGTTATCTATTGTAAGTTTGAAAAAAGTAAATGACTTTTTGTGCGTCTTGAATTATTAAATTCAAGACACACAAGTACGTACACTTAAAATATTTTTTACTAAGGAGTTATTAACCAAAACATTCCGATGTAGTAAGCAATATTTTGGAAATATACTAGTGGAAGTGGCGGGTATGATTCTCGCGACAGGACAAGTTCGTACACAGAAAAAAAAGCGCATATATTTTTTCGGAGTCTGGGGTGTTGTGGGACCATAGTCATAGTTCCTGGGTCCCTAGATACAGGGAATCCTAGTTAGGGTCAAGGATCTATGTTCATATGTGATCGATAGGCGTTATTATTATTAAATATTTCTAAAATATTGTATTAGTTATGGCAGTGCAAAATCTTATCATATTTTTGTTGGTTTGCAGGCAAAAAACACATGACGCAAGTAGAGTAGGGTGAAGCGTTAATTTTTTCAAATCTTATTTTGAATACTGAGTAGCACTAGAACGTTGCATTGCATCTGTTCAATATTGAATCGTACTGTTAAGTCTCTACTGCCGATCGATTAGAAAAATAATCACCAAAACGCGGAACTTACGTATAAACTTATGATAAATATAGCGCAGGCTTATAATAATACGACGTCAAAGTGAAATAAATAAAAATCGCGGGAATCTCTATGAGTTGTTTATTTCCGATGTTAATATTATTTTTATTTCTACCTTTAATAATGGATCCACTCTATTTAGGCCATCTAAAGGAACGTATCCATACTACGCAACCCACTTTTTTTGTAATTTTCTTACTCCTTTCCTTTTGGTGACCACCCGTAGTATATAACTAGACCCCCGTCTCCCTATAGTCTTCACGTAGTAATTTATAAATATGGTTTAAATCATTTCTAGCCGACATAAAGTTAAACAAAATTTGGCTCATATTTTTCTATATTAGTACAGCGTTGTAACTGTTAGTTCTCAATCAGCTGACGTCCTAACATATGTACGTCAGTGTTGCCACCTGTGAGTTTAAAAAGCGCTAAACGTTTCGCGCCATATTTGAATATAGCAGGATAAAGAACGAGATTTCTCTAGAACGTGAGACAAAAACCGAAGCCCCAGTGGCCAAACGTGGTATTTTGTAGACCCCTCTCCCCTTCAGAACGGGTTCCGTAGTATGGGTACGTTGCCTAACTACGTTGTATGGAAACGTTGTACAGGAAAAGCTATAGCGAATTCGGTTCGTTTTTACTAAGAATGAATTAGATTTGAACAAATTGATGGTTATTGGGTGTGACAGAACTGCTATAGGTAAACACTGGCTGGAAAAACGGAATGATTATTTTTATAGAATCGAAATTAGGTATTTGTTTACCAAATTGGATGGAGCAACCAGTAAGCCTCAACTTTATTCCGGGCCAATAGGAAAAGCGTTGAAAACTGTACTATTCTCCACGTTACTGAGTTTTCTGCTATTCCATCAAACATGCCTGTTTTACTGAAGGAAACTGAGAATAATCTGAGAAACATAACAGAAACGTTTTACCAAATGTATCAGTAAGCAACGGATCATGCGCTGAAGGTTTGTCTAACAGAAATTTAAAAAAAAATGTCATTCTCGATGGTTAACAACGGCTAATCACCGCCACACCAAGCTCTTCAACTCTATTAATTTAACTCATAGGATATATTGTGAAAATTTAAGTTCCTGTGTGATATTTTTCAAAGAAAGATAGCTCATTAAAACAAGGCCCCAACTCATTTCTACAAATCGATTGTTACTCTCGATGTTTGAGCTCCGATGTCAAAAAGATTATAGAACCAATTACATAAAAAATAAATCACATCCTGTAAACCGGCTATATGTTACCGAATTGGGATTAAGGCGGATAATCGCAACTATAAAAAAAATACATACAGATGAACATAGTACTTTTTTGGTCTCAGTCTAATAAAAAAAACATTTAGGTAAAAAATATAAAACCTGGCTTAAGAATATTTACAGCTCAAAATTAAACTTTGAAGCCAGCGGCTGATATGCTTGTATGGAGAGAGTCACAAGTTATGTCTCCTCTAGTGATGAAGGATATCAGTGATCACGAATTAGAAGACTGTTTGCACCAAATTCCGACATTATGATGGAGTTATTGGGTTATTCTTGTCGCACACAAGCAGTAGAGCGATGCGTAAAGATGGTCACTGAAGCATGGATTACTGTGGCTGATGAAAAAAGCACAGATGGGTTTATTTGTTCTAAAATAAAATCGGGTGCAGTTATGACATAATTTGAAACAAAAAAAAAAATTTTAAAGTTCACAAAAAACTGAGTGATGAACATAATTTTCACGATTTTACCTCTATTAAAGTATAATTTTTATGTTTCAATTTACATTTTTTTCCTAAATAAAGATTTTAGTATAGTAAATAAGTGTTTCAATATAATATTTGTACGCTAAAATCTAATAAAACTTTGAACTTTCTGTGACATTCTGTATTGCAAGTGTATGTAGTGTGTAATGTTAAATAAAATTATTTTCAAAGGAGAATTTTTTTTTTTAAATTATGACATAAATATTTATATATATTTTAGACAAATGCAACTTTTTACCTTTTATTTTCTCTATAAATTGACGCCCCACCCTAATGTACATTGCCAAGATAAAATCGGTCAAGCGTAAAAAGAATATGACTCGCTCGTCCAGGATTTCAACCTACATACATGCACCGCATGCACGTATGTTTGTAATCTGCGAAACTCCTGACCTGATTTTGAAAAATATTTAAAAGGTTTGCAATTTTCACATGTTTTTCTATTTTAAAGTGACATGGATATAGGGTTAATATTTCACCACGTAGTAACCTACGTGACATTTTTTTCATTCATTCTACGGTGTTTTTTTAGTTAGTTTTTTAATGTTAGTTTTTATATGACGAGCTAGTCGTTCACCTGATGTTAAGCGACACGGCCGCCCATAACACAACAGTGTCACTCGAAACTCCAAAAAATAAAGTTTCGCGTGACACTTGCACTGCGCACATCATCCTGAGACATCAGCACAGTTTGGTAATAACATTATTCGACTGTGAGATCAGATGATATAAGTCTCAATTACCCAGTGATTTCTCTAGCTACAGTGCCCTTCAAACCGGAACCCAGTAGTGCTTGCACACTACTGCTTGGCGGTGGCAAAGTGGTGGTACCTACCTAGACGAACTTTGCAGAAAAGTCCTATCAACATGTGCCATGCTGGCATTATTGGACAATAGGTACTGCCAGCATGTAGCTCCAGCACCAGTGCTTGCAATATACAGTTAAATGTAACGTAGTGAAATGTGCAGCCAGTTTCTTACAATAGTAATACTTACTTTAGAGAATAAAAGCACTTCGATTAATAAAAATTTACATAAAGGAAAAAATGAAACCTAGCTCTCGATTTACTTTAAACCCCCTTCCGTCCGTCTCTTTAGGGGCATACATAAACATAACTTATTTCACTAAAATATACAATCAGATCTACATGTTACCAGTTACAAAAACAAAGCTATTCTGACTGTTTATCGATTTTACCCTTCACCTTTTACAACGTGGTAGAACTCTAAGGTCCGTATTACAGAACGATGCTCAGTCATCGATCGGTGCTCAAGCAGAGATTTCATTCATAAAGTGATCAATTAGTGAAATAAAAAAATCTCAAATCTGTTTTATTTATAATAATATATTATTACTGATTATATTCATATTTATAACCTTCATTTTTATTTTTATAAAACCGCAACCTTTTATGAATTTACGAATGTGTGGCCTAATATTGTATTACTAAGAAACATACAATACTTATCTAATTTTACCTGTTTCGATTAAATTCATTAGAAACCGATACAACAGTCACTGTTATAATTAGTATAACTCATATTTGGAACAATGGAATTTCCCTCAGCACCTACCTACTACTGCTACTAGCTTACCTGTTGTTAATATCAATAAAATCTGATTTGTTAATGTACCTACCTATCGTATATTTAAGGTTCTGTTTGTCTTTTCTGAGCAATAAAAATATTCTTATTCTGTGTGTTGATAATGTTTATTAGTTTTCGTCGGATTTTCCATGAAAATTTAATTATTGTCGGGGTTTATTTTGGGAAAATATTTAATTTTATTTTAAATGAAAAATAACATTAATTCAAAATCAAATATTACAGAAATAACAATTATTAACTATTTAAAACTCACAAATAGATAACACTAGTTGCGCCTCGCGGTTTCACCCGTGGATAAAAAGTATATTAATTATTTACTTATCCTACGGGAAAATTTCACTTTTTCGGGATAAAATGTAGCCAATATGTTAATCTTGACAATCTTGGTACCAAATTTTATCCAAATCCATTTAGCCATTTGGGCGTGAAGGAGTTACAAGCATACACACATACACACTTATGTATACTAATATTGGTATGATATTGTGATTTACTCAATGATGAGAGCGAAAGGGGAAATTAAAACAGCGCGCCACTATTGGCATTGACTTCCTGATTAAGACACTGCATAATAAATACGAATAAATCAGTTATATCTATTTTAACGAAGTTACTAAACCGTACACATTAATATCTTACCTAATTCTTGATTATATATGACTTTCAATTTTCGTATTTATTTAGTAGGGACGAAAAGCGTTGTACTGTACGTCTTTTGTGGCATTTAGTAGGCACAAAAAGCGTTGTACTGTACATCGTTTTTTGTGCCTACTAAATAAAACTCGTTTACACGTGTACAAGTTGTACACGTGTAAACGAGTAACCATAGTATCCTCATAATATAATATTAGAGAAGGTAGATAGAAGTAGGTTCGTAATTTAATTTAAAGTATCTACAATTGATACGAATAGCATTTTCTCAATCGCAGCTGATTGACAGACAGCAGAGAAATTATTAAAATACTTTTTAATAACCAATCAATTAATTAATTTGGGTTATACCCACATAGATAAAAGTAAATTGAGGCAAAGCCATAAAAGCCATAAGCCATAAGCAATAATATTAAATATAATAAGCCATAAGCAATAATATTAAATAATAAAAAAAAATTAAACAGTAAAAAAGAACATAATCAGGGTTGATCCCTGAATCGCACACTAGGATGACCTGTCGTGGGATTCAGTCTCTTTCAATTTGTATAAAAACTTAAGAATAAACATTTAGTAGGTAGGATAATCATGTTACTTTGATTAAATGCAATATAACAGCTAGGCGACCTCACAACCAGCGAAGGTGATCATGGAACTACGATCGAAAGGAAACAGGAGAAGTTTTATACCTTGCTTAAGAATTTCCATAGTAATTATGCACATAAACTGTGTATTGAAACTAAATCCATACAAATTTGTGTTTCTATTCGTTATTATGTTTCACTAGCCTCCACTTGCCTTTACGCTACTGTTAAAGTGGTACTTAACTTTAATAAATTAGATAGACTTGCTGTTTCCTACATTTTGTCTGATGGAAAGAATGTGGATTTATGTTACACCGAGCTTTGCCCGCGGCGTGGTATATGGGAAAATAATTCAACCACCAATTTCACCCTCTTGAGGGTGGAATTTCGAAAAATCCTTTCTTAGCGGATGCCTACGTCATAACATCTACCTGCATGCCAAATTTCAGCCCGATCCGTCCAGTGGTATGGGCTGTGCGTTGATAGATCACTATGTCAGTCAGTCAATCAGTCAGTTACCTTTGAGTTGTATATATTTCGATACAATGAACCAATTCCGTAATGATTCTACAGATTTGGTTTGGCACCTACTTAATGTAAATAGATAACCGTCAAAATAACACTCAATTGTATGCTGCTACCCATTCCCGGCTCTTACGGCACCTACGGGAAGAAGAGGGATCAGGGGTTCTTATTCTTATATCGAGACTGCACTGCTGCATTACATGCATCGGTAAAAACAGTTTATAAGTATATTAAATTAAGCACGGCTCTATAAAATAGACGGTAAGTCGTCGAACATGCAGCTAAGCCTTCTAAAATATTGATGTAATTTTATTACCAATATTCTTCAATAATAATATGTTTTACAACAAATAATAATAATAAATAAATACGTGTGGACTTTACACACAACGCCATCTAGCCCTAAATAAAGTAAAGGTTGTATGGGATGATCTATGGGAACCAGATAACTGATAGAGTACTTACTAATATACTTTTTGTTTGTATATACGTACATGGAATACAATATAACACCCAGACACAGAACAAACATCGATGTGTATCACTTAAATGTTTGTCCTGGGTGGGAGTCGAACCCACAACCTAAAGTTAAGAAAGCAGTGCTACTACTAATTGAGCTATCAGGACAATCCAATATAGCACTGATCACACTAATATTATAAAGGCAAAAGTTTTATGTGTGTATGTATGTTACTCCTTCACGCGCAAATGGCTGCACAGATTTGGATGTAATTTGGAATAGAGATAGCATATATACTGAATTAGCACATAGGCTACTTTTTTCACTGCGGGTAAAACCACGGGGCACAGCTAGTATATAATAAGTAGTATATTTTTATGTGAAAAAATGTTACTTCAGTAGTACAGACAATATTTCCTCATGAGACAAGTGTAGAAACAATAAAAGAGTTTATACGATTTCAATATCGGTTTTCCGGAAAGTTTTAAATGCCAACTCTTGGCCGCCGGGTCTGGCAAATATACCAATATCAAATAGAAAGGAATACTGGATCGACCAGAACACGCTTCAGTTCTACAATATAAATTAATTTTCTATTTATTCAACATGAACATATTGCAATGAGAATTACTTTATCTTGAATTTATTTTTTTACATTCTCTGTGGTGTGGTGGTTGAGCAAGTCGGCTCATAACCCGGAGGAGGGTGATTTCGATTCCCGTGACAGGACAAGTATTTGTGTACAGAAGAGAAAGCTCAAATACTTGTTCTGAGTTTAGGTGTTCTGGAACCATGGTTCTCGTAGTTCCTGGGTCCCTAGATATAGGGAATCCTGGTTAGTTTCCAGGATGTATGTATGTGATAGATGGGCGTTATTATTAATATTATTTTTTGAGTTTTTATGGTTAATAGAATTTTTATCATCAGTGATTTTTGGTTGAAAGTGTATTTACTCCAAAAACAGGAAAAGTTTGCTGCACTTTACCGGTCGATTTTGATAAAATATGGCAAATACATTTGATATTCATTTATAAACAAGTGTTTCAATTCTAAATATGGGCTAAATCGGTCAAGAGACTGTCAAGATATTATAAGCGTGGGGTCTGAGTTTAATGACACTGGTACTGCACCATTTAGCGATCAATGTCGGTACGAAACCCAAAAAGGTGTATAGGTTAACATAGTTAAAGTAAAAAATCATCGTTTACACATTTTTTCACACGATACCAATATTTGAAGTAGCTGTTGCAATCTATCTGGTGCTCGTTATTGAGTTATTCAGGGTACGGTATAGTATAGCGACCTTCGTTTAAGTAGACGACATCGATAGCTTAACGTGCTTCCCGTCCGATGGACAGGATTGTGTACAGTTATAATCGATCATTCATATTTAGTTACTCGCTTGACGAGGCGTTGATTTTGTAAATAGCGCTGTATTGGCATTCAAATTGAGCTTACACGTGTAAATTTCGCTTCTTCTCCATTACTCAACTAAATTGCTCAACTTGAGCTGTAGGTACATACAATCGATTGAAGGAGTTTTGGCGGGAAAGCGAAAAAGATTGCCTCACCGCATTGTATTATTTTCCAAAACTTGTGTTATTTTCAGTGTTAGTGCATAAAATTGGTGGCATTCTATTCGTTAAGTGCTTGATTAGGTACCTACAGCTCAACTTGAGCAATTGTGGCTGTACCTACGCCTCAACTGGTAAATGCTCAACTACGAATAGTTGACCAGTGGATCCATCTAACCAACTAAAACTGAACAACCAAATTTTTTAAATAGAAATAAAATCAACAAACCTCATAATTAATATACTTCAACCACTGCTAAGAAATCTTAATATTAAAAAATATTTTTAGTATTTTTTGCTAATGAAGAACCAAGGTAGCATTTATTAAAAAGTGTTTCAGGCTACATTACACAAATCTTGATATTATTTATAGATCGACTGGCCTGCCTCAAAAGTAGTTGAGCAGCAGGTGGATTTTATAACTGAATGACTTACTATGATTAGTATTTTATCTAAGTTGAGATAAAAAATTGTTCATATATATATATAGCTATAGAGCTTAACGTTTTCGGTAATACAAACTATATCCTATACTCAACTGCTCAACTAGTTGAGCGATCTAGTTGAGCAGTGGGGAAGAATCGGTAAATTTTCGGAATTTCAAGATTATTTATTTAAGGTGTCCACAAAAACACTATTTTTCTCTGAATGATATTTTGGTCGACGAGCTGGTTTATAGGTACCCACATAAAGCTTTTAGACACGTGCCGATGATAAAGAAAATTTTGTGTGAAGACTGCTCTTTGTCGAATACTTACTAATACTTTATACAAAAGTATATTAAAAAACCTACCACATTCACGGGTCTTCAACGTTATTTTAACCTTGATATGTACAATAGAGCCAAGTCTCTGCTACATTTACAGGTAAGGAATATTGCGATGATATCTTGATATCCATAGGTTACGTACGGTCTTTCCACTTGGAGGGCTGGTATGCTTGAGGGCTACCTATCTGTAGCATTAAAACATATTCGTAATTACTAATCAAAAAGATGTTTTTTTAAATAATGGATATATTTCCTGATTCATGCTGTTTTTATTACTTACTGTGTGGATCTACCTTGCGTTCCGACACTATTAACCACTGAAGCAGAATAAATATCCAAATAAATAATTTAACCCAGATATTTTTAAAGCAAAATATCTTTTTACATGATTTAAGATATCTTTGCTTGAAATGGACAAACTAACAACAATATTGGTATAACTAATGTACTTACGTGTACGTGTCGAAAATAGCCTTCCGTGAGCATGACTAACTAGTAATTGTTAGTGTTATTAAGTTTTTTTTCAATAATAATAATAAAAATATAATAAATAAAAAACGGCCAACGATCACATACATAGATCATATACCCTAACTAGGATTCCGTATCTAGGGACCCAGGAATTACGAGGATCATGGTCCCACAAAACCCAGACACAGAACAAGTATTTGTGCTTTTTTTGCTGTGCACAAATACTTATCGTATTTACTTACGTGAATCGAACCAGCCGCCTCCGAGCTATGAGCCGACCTGGTCAACCACCACACCACAGAGGCTGGCATAACCCTGTACACCGCACAAGCCTCCTTCAATGTTTGAATGTACTTGCAACGTGATAATGCAGATACACACACGCAAACGTAGTTTGAGTAGGAAAACAATTATTTGCTGTGCAGCCAACGCAACGGCAGCTGGCAAACGCTACCCGTTAACTATAGCAAACTTCACTAAGGCCCATCACAAAGATATGTAGATAATTGTTTGGTTTACATCAATATGCACTACGGGCACAAAAGATTCGTTTACTACCGACCGCGACAATAAATTCACTAACGAATTCCATATTTGAAGAAGAATCAAAGCGCTGAAAATCACATAGGAAAGTTAACGAGTTGGCGTGAATCCAACACTGTGTGAGCCTATATGAAACCTTCTCGAGGCTTCTTATAGGCTCTAGAGAAAAAGTACATTCAACACTTTGAACTTGCCGCTTACAGATAACACGTAATTTTTGGGTACAAAAACTACACACCAACTTAACCTAATGTTTTATTCCGACACAAAAGTTGTGGCTATGGATTTAGAGGCTCTACATTCATAAATGTACATACCGCATTGAGTTACATTATGTTGGATGTGTTTGAATCCAAATAAAATTCCATATTTATTAATCATATTACAATCATATTATAATTCTATTATATTCTATTATATATAAAGGCGCCTGTAGTAAAATTGTTAGTAATCTATAGATTATATTACAGTAGTGTCTGTGTGAGTTGTAGAACTCGCCAATCTGTCTGTACATTTTTTAAATTCTTGCCCCCATAGGTCATCCATTTTGAAAAAACTCCTAATACTAAATTGACCACAATATTCTATATAATTAACGAACCTGTTCACAAAATTTC
Source organism: Ennomos fuscantarius (assembly GCA_905220475.3). Classification (NCBI taxonomy): domain Eukaryota; kingdom Metazoa; phylum Arthropoda; class Insecta; order Lepidoptera; family Geometridae; genus Ennomos; species Ennomos fuscantarius. The sequence goes on from HG992023.1 coordinate 10,509,512, forward strand.
ACGAGAATCACTTGAGAAATACGACTTGTAGAGAAGAACAGCCGGATAGTCAGGCAAACCGAAATAATTTTTGCCCAAGCTGAAACGGAGACGCTTCGCTCGTGCTTCTCGTTGGCTCGGTCAATTAACAAATTGTTTGTGGCCTACGCAGTCTTCGTCTGGTAATATAAGTAGTAGAGTCAGCCTATAATATAAAAAACATAAAATAAACTTAATGAACTAATAGTATCTCATTAAGTTGATTTTATCTTATCGACTAGTCCAGTTCAGGTCTTAACAGTGCTTATTTATAGGCATATACTCATATTAGACTGATCAAACCCATGAAAAATTGCAATTAGTTTTTATGTGTGCAATTCGAACAGTCGTCCGAAATAAATTTGATCGAACTGCCACCTTACTAATTTATATTTGTCCGTAAAAATTTAGTCCGCTAACAATTATTGCATCGACTAACGCACATGCACGAGGGACATATGCCCAATGCTCATCTATACTAAAGTTTTGCAGTTTCTAAGCTCTTACTTATTCTGTCTATAATATTCCTATTGCAATGCATTTGGGTATATTACAGAGGAATAAATGCGAACTTAGGGGCTGTCTAACTTCTGTACAAACGGGCATTAATGTATTGCGTACAATAAGACGTGTCCAGAATCAGACCAGACTGCACAAAAGTGTCTTTTTTATGTAATGGTATAACGTGTCGAGCAAGTCGTTCGCCTCATGTTAAGCAACATGGCTGCCCATATCAGTTGCAGTCACTCGGAACTCTAAAAGATAGAGTTTCGCGTGACATTGCACTGCGCACGTCATCCTGAGACATCATCACAATCTAATATTAAGATAACATACACTGTTAGATTAGGTCATGTAAGTAGTCTCATTTTCCCAGTAATTTCACTGTCTTTAAACAGGAACACTGGCAGCAGAATAACTGCCAAAGCGGTGGTACCTACCTAGAAAAACTTTGCAGTTAAGTCCTACCACCTAGTTAAGTAAGGGAAGTCTCTGTAAAAATAGAACAAACGTGACAAGGCACATCAACGTATTTAAAGATAGGTTTGAGTCAACGAGTGCTTGAGAATGACGATGAACATTGTTTTTTCTATAGTCTGTGAACGTACAGCACAACGACGATGACAAATCGATTGAAAATAGTAATAAACGAAATTCTAATAGTACTTTTAGTGACTATGATACGTCAAGATAAAAGTATCGGGAAAAATTCTGGAAGGAAGTATTTGAATTAAGCTGTTGAGATATTAACAACAATTGTTTACCAACAAATTAAATAGCATTTAATATTTAATATGAAATTACTGGTTATTCTCTTTCGGAACAAAGCCCATCCTCATTAATGTGGCAGAATGCCTCATATTTTATTGCAAACATATTTAAATGAATTGTTTCAAATGGACCCGTTAGCATAATTTTGATTGAACCTAACTTGGTAAGTACGATTGATCCTATATTTAAAATGAAAATGCTGTATATGAAAGAATGGGTCCCTGGGGCCCGCAGGCGCGGCCTCTTGTCAGGGAGCTTTCCAGACGCCTGGTTGAGCTGACGCACGACCAAAAGGCTGGCACTTACCTCGGCCAACGAATTAGACTAGCAATTGAACGAGGGAATGTTGCCAGCTTTTTGGGTACGCTTCCTGCAGAAGGTGATCTAAATTCTGTGTTTTATTTATTACCCCTTTTTACCTACAATATTACTCGTTTTCAAATAATTAAATATAGTTTAGGATTATGTTTATATGTAAATTAAATTTTTAATTTAGTGTTGATTGTTGGAAATATATGCCAATAATAACTTCTGCACGATTAACTAAACTGAAAGATGATCGCACACTGATAATTTTTACCACAAAATTATTACCATAAGCGAGGTATAATCAGACCATACGAACCATAGATACCGTATAGGACCCCATCAATCTCGTGAGTGCTGCAAGAGCCAGCTAAAGGAATATGTAGGAAATAGCATTGTCCTTGGTCTCTATTGACAGCCTCTGTGGTGTGGTAGGTGAGCAGGTCGGCTCGTAGCCTGGAGACGGCGGTTTCGATTTCCGCATTAGGACATTCATTTGTGTACAAATAATAGCGCTCATACTTGTTCTGGTTCATGGTGTGCCATGGTCCTGATAGTTCCTGAGTCCCTAGATACTGTTGATGTTCTTCTACAGTTGAGATGTGATCGTTGGGCGTTATTATTATTATAATCTACTATCTACGCCAAGATGCCTGAGTAGTGAGGTGAATATGGCAATTCTCCACCCCCCGGGTGGGGGAGGCCAATGTTTAACGGTAAACGTATTCCGGCTGATGAAGATGCTGCTTCAGGCGTTCTTGACATTGTTTGTATGGTGATGAAGGTTGCTGAAAAATATTTCACGTCATTATTTGGTGCAACGAATAAACCCTCTATGAAATAAATAGATTTTTTTGGGAAAAAGCATTCAAAAATAACAAAGTAAGTACCTAGGAAACAAAAACTTCACACGAGATAATAGCTAATTTACTTTTTACCGCAGACTTGTTTCGCATCCGTAACTAACAGCTTTGCGTCATTCAAAGCATTTCCGAAGTTTTTAGTTTGGCTGTTCCGCATGTTGTAGCTAAATAATTAGATGCTAAATGATAGATGCTAAATAATTGTTAAATGTCACGTAATATTTCAATATAAAGACTAACATTAATATAGCTACTAGGTAATAAAAAACTAATTAAAACTAATAAAACTAATTTTTTTATATATTATTATTTTATTTTCATTTATAAAACTTTATAAATGAACCTCTATTTCCCTTGGTCATCGCATCACGCGTGGACGGATGCGACTTTTTTTTGTGTTTATTATTGTTAGGAGAAGGTTCTTCTGAAAGAAAAAATACGGATGTTAAGAAAATTTTTACTACGCGGGTAAAGCCGCGGGGCGTAGCTAGTTATTATTGTTCTTTATAACATAATAATACGTTAGAAGTTAGCGACGGAAGGCGAACAAAGTGACGTTGTCGTTATAACTCATTGCATTTTCTTATTTGTATTATGATTAAGGAAACCAGTTAAAACCTCTTTACACAAACGCTTTATAAAATAATTGGATGCTTGAAATTAATCTGCAATTTTCGCTGATGTGAATTTAACATGCGTGAAAAATGATAAAAAAATTTAGAAGTGGGTAAGTTCACTATAATTTAACTATAGTATAATTTTTAATTTAAATCCTTTAACAAAACTGGGTTATATCTTATTCCAAAAGTTGCAAATGCAACTACATGAATATAGACTAGAATGTAAAAAGAATCCACCATGAGAATCTATGTATTTATAGCTGTGATGGGGTCATATAGGTCACAAGGTATGCATACAGGTTGCCCCAAAACTCAAATTCAAGCGAGCACGGGGCGAGACCTATTATGACTTCCTCTCCCTTCGTCCCATACCCTCTTGACTTTGGGTTTCGAGATAACCTGTATATATTAACACAAAATACTATACGTCTTAGTAGTACCGATTAATAGATACCTAGGCAGGAAAATATTGTAACGTCTATTTATTTCATATGTTCCCTGGGAAAAAGTCGAAGCTGTCGTTTACTTAAGTTATACCTAGATACTTAGTAAAGACGTGGCCCAGCAATCGAGCTTCACAATTCATAAAGATGCTTGTTTAGATGAGCTGGTGGCGAAATGTAACCACGTATGAGCAATTTGTTTGCAAGTGAAATATTATACAGCAGCTGTAGACGAATACATGCATACCTATTTTTTTACTGTTAGGGCCGATCATACGATCGCAGAATAAAGGTTTACGCTTACATAATCTGATATTCTCAACTATACTTTACTAGGTGGTAGGACTTTTCTGCAAAGTTCGTCTAGGTAGATACCACCGCTTTGCCAGTTATTGTGCCGCCAAGCAGTAGTGCGCAAGCAATACTGTGTTCCGGTTCGAAGGGCACTGTAGCTAGTGAAATTACTGGGCGAATGAGACTTTATGACCTGATCTCACAGTCTAGTAATCTTATTGCTAGACTGTGCTGATGTCTCAGGATGATGTGCGCAGTGCAGTGTCACGTGAAACTACACTTGAGTTTCAAGTTCCACTGCAACTGATATGGGCAGTCGTGTCGCATAACATCAGGCGGCGACTAGCTCATCATGTCATTTCGTAACATTAAAAATATTAGGTCTTTACCTATGAAATTGCCGTTTTGTTTGAAAAAAGTTAAAGTATTTTTTTTTCGAACTTATTTATTTCTTTTATTCAAAGTAATCACCCCTGCAATCAATGCATCTTTGCCAACGCTGTGGCAGTTTATGGATGCCCTTCTTGAAAAAATCAGCAGGACGGGAGACAAAAAACTCTTCAAAGGCGTTTTGTACTGCCTCTCGGGAATTGAATTTTTATCCCGCTAAAAAGTTGTCTAAATTTTGGAAAAAGTAATAGTCGGTAGGCGCAAGATCTGGTGAGTATGGCGGATGAGGGAGAGCTTCCAAACCCAACTCATGCACCTTAGAGACGGTCTGTTGTGCAGTATGGGGTCGCGCGTTGTCGTGAAGTAGCAGTGGAGACGACCGATTGACCAAAGCTGGTTGCAGACGTGCGAGTTTCGCCATCATTGTGGTCAGTTCTTCAATGTACACATCTGCAGTAATGCTCTCGCCGTTTTGTAAAAAGCTATGATGAATCACACCAGCACTAGACCACCAAACTGTGACCATCACCTTTCTAGGGTTCATTTTTCGTTTTGCACATTGCTTTGGTACCGAACCAGGATCTAACCAACTTGCTGAGCGCTTTCGATTGTCAAAAAGAATCCATTTTTCGTCGCACGTAACAATTCGGTTCAAAATTCCTTCATTTCTGTGCCTGTTAAGCAGCGCAAGGCAAGTCTCGACGCGTACGTTGCGCTGGCGATCGTTAAGTTCGTGGGGCACCCATCTATCAAGCTTTTTTATCTTGCCAATCTGTCGCAAATGGACCAATATTGTTTTGATGCTAACATCAAAAGCTGCTGCCAGCTCAGCTGTAGATTGAGATTCATCAGCTTCCACAATCGCCTTTAATTCATCATTGTTGACCAAAGTTTCCGGACGACCACGAGGTTCATTTTTCAAGTCAAAATTCCCAGAACGGAACCGAGCAAACCAATAACGGGTTTTACGTTCGTTTGTACAGTTCTCTCCGTAAACGTCGTTGATGTTACGTGTCGTTTGTGCCGCGTTGGTGCCACGACGGAACTCATATTCCATAATTACACGAAATTTCAAAGTATCCATTATGAGGAAAAATGTTGAAATGTAATGAAAATACAACGCTAATCAATAAACAAAAGACTTATATTGTAAATAGAATGTCATATTTTTAAAACAAAATTAATTTGAATTTAGAATTCATAGCCAATCAAAACTATTTTTTGTTTGAAAAAGTCTGTACTGCAATACGGCAATTTCATAGGTAAAGACCTATTATATATATATATAAATAGGTACATTTTTAATGACGATCAATTTTTTTGTATATAGGTTTTGATTTTTTTCTGGTTTAATCTATATCACTTTATAACGTTAATTCATAATCAATCTACAACTTTCTCTGATATAGAACTTTTTATATTTCATTCGCGCACGACACTATCTACGTATCGTGCGTGAGCTTACTTAGTTCGACTCTAGGGTCCGTAGGTTTCATTCATAAAGTGATCAATTAGTCAATGAAATTTCTGCTTGAGCACCGATCAATGACTGAGCATCGTTCTGTAATGCGGACCTAAGTTTGTCAGGGCGCTATTCATAATAACGCACTCAAAAAAATTTAAAAAAGTCGCTAGTGCCTAATACTTTGAGCAATCGTTGCATTTCTAGTTAACTTTATTTTGAAATCATTTTGGTTGTGATTTTAGTTAAATTAACAACCCAAACCTAACGGATACTTTTTGAGTGATGGGAATGTTTTGTAAAAGCGTGAAAATACTCAGATCATTAGAGAAATAATTGAGATGGCTGAGCTCAGCCTGAACGGATTTAATTCGAGATTTTGAGGATTCACTCAACGAGATCCCTTTTATAGAATCAAAAGTTATAACCATTTTAATTGAGAATGAAACAAACATTTGGCTTATAACAAGCGACAATTATCATGAACTCGTTTAGCCACGTTTTTTTTCGTAGAATAGTGAATAGGAGATATATTACAATATTAACAAATTAAGCTACAGAAGAACAATATATCAGCATTAATAAAGCAAAACGCAAACAGGTAATATTTCGATATTGAAAATTTGATATGTATGATGAACCTTTCTGTTCATAATTTTAATTAGATAGATAGATAAACTCTTTATTGAAACACCACACCTTAAATAATTTAAAAAAGGGAACAAACTTAACCAAAGTGTAACAATGGGTGGTCTTATAGTTGTGGGGTATTTACATATTGTTGCGGTTTGTACTACATGAGGGTGGTTCGAAAATAAATCAGTTATTCACCGGACTCCGAACTTTCATTTGTTGTGCCCTAATATTTCCCAATATCTCACTGGCGACGAGGATAAACGCGTTAAAACCACTTCTAATTGTTTGTTTCAAGTGTATTCATAACCCCGTAATAAAATGCCTATCGGTAAAATCGAACAATTTGACTTAATTAGCAAAAAGTGGTCGGCATACATTCGACGCGTGGAACAGTTTATAGCGTTAAACCAGATTAAATCTGATTTACAAGTGGCTACATTAGTGACTCTGGTTGGGGAGGCGACGTACGAGTTAATGTGTGATTTGTGCGCTCCTATAAATCCAGAGGACAAAAGTTTTAGGGAGTTGGTGAAGATAGTCGGTGACCATCTTGAACCGAAGCGTTCTGAGATAGCAGAACGGCACATATTTCGTCTTCGACGTCAAAATCCAGGAGAAAGCCTGGGTGATTACTTGCAGGTCTTGAAACACCTAGCAAGTACGTGTAATTTCCAAAGTGGTCTCGAAGAAAACTTGCACGACCAATTCGTGTCGGGTATGGCCTGTGACGAGTTGAGGTCGCGGCTCTTCGCGGAACCTACTTTGACGTACAAAAGAGCGGTGGAGCTAGCGTTCGCGCTCGAGGCAGCTGAACGGCATTCGCGGGCAAGCAGTTCGGGTTGCGGAGCGGCGATATTAGAGGGCATGGCGACTGCGGCTGAGCCACTCCACCGGATGGCGGGGCAGCGAGCTAGGTCTCGCGGGGACGGAACGGGCGAATCATGCGGCGGCTGCGGAGGCTGCGGTGCCGGCGCGGTTGAGCCGTGCGGTACGCAGTCTTGCTGGCGGTGCGGCAGAGAACATCGCCCTGGAGTGTGCCGCTTCAAAGGTTATATATGTGATAAATGTGGTCAGAAAGGTCATCTAAAAGTGATGTGCAAACGTATTTCTCAAGAGGAGGATAAGGTACAAAGGCGTAGGCTAAATTTTATAGAAAGTGATACTGATTCTGATGGCGAGCAATATTATATCAAACTGTGCAACGATAGCGATAGCGATATACCATTGTAAACTGCACTGTAGGGCATTAGTTTCTGCGCGCACTGAATTAATATTAAAGCTACTTAATATAATTAGGCTCCAAAGTTAATCATTACTGGTTTTAATTATTGTTTTATACACCGCTTAATTCAATGCTCGATTGATGACTCAAGAATATGGTCATTGTACAACATGGGCTTAATAATTTATAACATTGTTATAGCAAGAATTACTACCTATTTTATATGTTGTAGCTATATTTATAGTTTATGCATACACCAATGCTACTGGCAAATTTGTCGAATATTCGCTGGTGATTTTGTTACTGTAGACTTAGTTTTACACCTAATGCGAGCTTCAGTATATTAATTTTAAATTTCATGATTAAGGCAGTTGAACACTGGTATATTTCAATTTAATGAGAAATGAATTTATCGGATGTAAACTTGATCGATAAGGTCTAGCTTAATTATGATCTATTCCTGTGAGTGCGACGCATATCTACCTAAACTTAATTCCCGTATAGAACTTCCATTATTGTGCAACTATACTGATAATTATTGAGTGTGGACTTTTCTATACTTATAGCTATATAAGTTTATTGTATATCTATTCCAAGTGACACGCTGTGGCAAGTGACAGTCTTATTTGTGTAATTTTCGACACTAGCGCTGCAGTTTTCTGTTTAGATTATAGGAAGGTAAATAGATTAGAGTGGAGTGTTTACTTTTTCTTTGTCTTCTTCTTTTTGGTTCTTCTTTGAAATATTTTATAGGATATAAATACGTCATACTAAATATCTGATGTTATGGGCTTCCACCTACATAGTTTTGTTTTCATTTACTACAAATTTGGCCTTGAGTATTGAAGTAATACCAAAACTATATACGACTTTATAGCAAAAAAAAAAAAAACTAAGTAAGCAAAAATAAGTTGGTACCCAGCTCACTTTTCTTTTCGGATATATACCGTTTTATTAACCTTTGATTTTTATTATTATTCTTTTCTATGGCTATTAAAAAGGTTATTCTGTACTACTTGGGCACCTATTTGTTGGGTATTTCGTATATCATCGGATGATCTACTTACCATCCCGGAACAGACTGCATATCCAATTTGTATGATTGTAAATGGATTTCATGCTAACATGTTTATCGGTATAGGTATACCTAATACTTACTTACTTTGTATTGGATTAATGTCTAATAAAATGCTAAGTCTGGTTAATTAATGAAATAATTGTTTGTCTGTTAGATAGTGTGTATACTTATTTATTTGTAAATCTTTTATTGGTTGTATAAAGTTTTGTTTTATTATGCCTCACATAAATATCAAATAGCATAAATTTTGGTTGCTTTAGTAGAATAAAATTGTGGTAATATTAAATGTGAGTACCCATAGGTATGAGTCTATTGTTTGCCTACTTGGTTAACCATCGTTTTATAGAATAGAATAATAGTAATTTCATATTCACGTAATTGTTGACCTAAATTGCCTAATTTGTTGTTTTTTGTTCCATATATTAGCATCTTTGTTTAAGGGGGGACGTGTGGGGTATTTACATATTGTTGCGGTTTGTACTACATGAGGGTGGTTCGAAAATAAATCAGTTATTCACCGGACTCCGAACTTTCATTTGTTGTGCCCTAATATTTCCCAATATCTCACTATAGTTTAGAACGATCTCTTCCAGACAACCTTGCATGGAAATAAGGAATAACGCAGTAATATATAATTACTATGTGGTCAGCAAAATATGCTAGATAAGTTTGATATAAAAAAATGTCTTATGCATTCAAATGGCGAGTGTTATGAATAGCACTGAATTCACTCTATTTAAACATGGTCGATTGACCGAGATGTCTAAGTTCAACAATAGATAGAAAACACTGTTACAATACAAAGACGGGCCCGATAGCTCAGTTGGTAGTAGCCCTGCCGTCTGAACTGTGGGTCGTGGGTTCGATTCCCACTCAGGACAAACATTTGTGTGATGAACATAGGTGTTTGTTCTGTGTCTGGGTGTCATATTGTACTCTATGTATGTATTTACAAACAAAACAGTATCTAAGTATTGTATCAGTTATCTGGTTCCCATAGCACAAGCTTTGCTTAGTTTGGGGCTAGATGGCGTTGTGTGAGATATTCACACATATTATTATATTAAAGAAGCCAAAAAGTACGCACATCGCGTTTGTGTGCACGTGCCGCATTAACCAACGTAATTAAAATTCATATAAACGAAGAGCAATAATTATTGAAAACTGTTTGAAAAATTATGCATTCAATCCGCAAATTTATTGCCGCAAGCAAGCTCTTTACTTTATTTAAGCTTTAAAAAGCTTGCACGTGCTCCTGCATGAACAAGATCAAACATTTCAAGTTAAAATGGCACTCAACTGCATCGCAATGGTAACGAAACTCTATAGATATTACGCTTATAATTTTGACTATAATATAATCACACTATCAAACTAAAATTATAAAGGCGAAAGTATGTATGTGTGTATGTTTGTTACTCTTATACACTCAAACGGCTGAATGGATTTGTATGAATTTCCAACCAAAAATAGTACCAAAATAGAAAAAAAATCCTGGAAAAGTGAAATGCTCCCGTGGGATGAGCAAATAATTAAAATACTTTTTATCCGTGGGTGAAACCGCGGGGCATAACTAGTAATAATAATAATAATAATAATGACACCCAACGAGCACATACATAAAACCTACTACTCTAACTAGGATTCCCTGCGTCTAGGAACCCAGGAAATACGAGAACCCTGGTCCCACAACACCCAAACTCAGAATAAGTATTTGCGTTTATTTTTCTGTGTGTAATAACTTGTCTCGTCGCGGGAATTGAACCCGGGTTATGATCCGACCTGCTCAACTACCACACCACAAAGGCTGTCAACAATAAAAACTGTTGGTTTGTATGTTTACCATCACTTAGTTCTGAAGCGGGTAAATGGAATCTGATAATTTTTTTTATGTTTGACCATTTACGTAACTTGTAAATTAGATTGTTTCATGATTTAAAATATAAAGAATTGTAATAAGTGTATTATAAAGCCTTACATTAATCGTATCCGTAGGTTACTTTGAGAACAGTGTGTGACTGAAGATAGGCTAATGAAAGTCCGACCGGGCAATTGCAGGAAAGCTGTAAGCATATATAGGTGATTATTCATTAAAAGATTCAAATTAACTAGTATGTAATAATATGCTGAATAATCAGTGAAGTGTCAATTATAATTGTACGTAAATACGTATTAAAATTTGCAGAGAATATTCTAACAGTACTTATGCTAATAACTATGATGTTCGACATTTCAACTTGCTTTTATTTATAATACGCAAACTCAAATTAATACCGCAAGCAAGGTTAAAATCTAAACGACAAAAAGTAACCTGCTAATTTAAATAGGTACTAAAGCTATTTTAAATTAGGTACTTCACCCATCTTAGGTATAAGGATGACCTCTTTCATATTAAAATGACCGCGCCTCAAAAAAGGACGCTTTGAAATTACATATTTAAAAAAGAACCCGCCCAAGTGTACAAAAAGGGCCGGGTAAAGTAAGGTAGAAGAGATTGGTACGTTATCAATATAGAGATCATGAAATCGCTTTACATACCTAAAAACAAAAACACACTAGCAAGTTGTAAATAAAACACAAGCAGGTAACCCAAGAATCATATTATAGAAATAGTTCTCAACCCATTCACTCGTTTCGGCTGTTTAAACTGTATCTGTAATCTATATATTGAGCACAGTATATAGAAATACTTCATAATGGCTTAGAAATTTGAACTGGTTATGTTTATTGAGTTGTACGCTTGAAATTATAATCGTCAATCTTGCCGAGTTACCGTTCAAGTAGCTCCATTCACTAACTAAGGTTACAGAATGTTGGCAAGATCACAAGATAGAGCTTATTTAAACGTTATCAGACAAGATCTATTGGCTGGCACGTGCTGGATTAGTTACCTAGCGTGTAAATTAACCTAATAATAAAGATTCTTCAACATCCTGCAATGGTATAAACTTAATGCACGGAACGCTCGTACGGAATGCTTCATTTTAAAAACGAGGCTATGTATAATGCAATCAAGCTTTGAAATTGTTTTTCATTGTGTTTAAACGGGTTTGTTTATATTCGCAATGCTGTCAATAGCCAGTTAGCTAGCCGAATAAAATAATGTTGAGAATGAGTGCCTGTTAAAATGTCATTTAAAATTGCCTATGGTTTCAATATGAAAAATGAAAAGGAAATACTTACCTAGCTTTGACCTTGTCATTACTAGATTGATCTAAACAATTGAAAAGAAATAGAGTTACAAAATCGGTTCTAACGCCTATCTTTACGAAGAGAGGCTCTGAACTGATACGGGCTGAGATGAAGAGAACGATAGTATGTATACTGAGAAAAATGTAGGCAATTTATCTTCGTTGCGTTCGAAAAGATCTCAACACCAAGTTTTGAGCTTAGATTTAAAACTGTGAAGTACGAGCTTAACATAACATTTGTCTGGGATAGTTAGAATTGTTTCACTGTGTGACTTCACGGAAGTTTAAATCCTTTTTCCTATTCTACTTCCCTAACTCGTAGTAAGTATTATTATATATTTGCAAGAGAACCTACTTATGCTTCTTTGTTTCTATTATGCTCTATAACGGTGAAATGGACGTCACTGAAATTGTAGGTTTGTTTATATGTTTAATGTTTATTTGTTAGTGGAAATTTCACACAAATTTCTAGCCCTAAACTAAGTTTTACTATGGAAATATAACTGATACCATACTACACTATAACACTCAGACGCAGAACGAATAGGTATTTTTGTATGTATAAGTAGGTTTTTATATATATTATGTATGTGTATGATACAATACTACACTTTGACACTCAGACACAGAACATATGGGTATGTTTGTATGTATAGGTAGGTTTTTATATAATAAGTATTTAATAAGTATTTTATTAGGAACCAAAAACAATTACACTTAAAAGAAAATGAGAATCGATGACACCTGCGAGAAGTACGAGACTGTGTCGCAGATGTCAACGCCCTCCTCCGTAAAAAGGACAGTAAAGTTCCAAACTAAAAACACAATGTAGGTAACAAATATAAAGTTTTAAACAAAGATAACATTTGAGAAAACTTAAATTAATAAATGCTAGGTAGGGATATAAAAAAAGTTATTTTACGATTCAAGTACGGGAAATAGGCAAACAAATGAGAAGAATGTGAACGTATGGTGATTGGCGTGTAGTGCGTGATGTGTGATATGTGGTATGTGGTGTGTGGTGTGTGGTGTGTGGTGTGTGGTGTATGGTGTGTGGTGTGTGGTGTGTGGTGTGTGGTGTGTGGTGTGTGGTGTGTGGTGTGTGGTGTGTGGTGTGTGGTGAGTGGTGAGTGGTGTGTGGTGTGTTGTGATAGTAAGTCTTATTTCACAACCATCAAGAGGTCTTCAGTATCTTGGTATGTTAAAGTTTGAAGCCATTCGACACATTTTAGCTTGCAATTATACAACGTTAGGGAATAAATATTTAATTGTCTGTTTAGTCTATTGTACAGCATAGAGCTCATATAGTGGTAATGCCGACTCGCTATTGCCGTCCGTCTTTTTTCTGTGGCACATACTATGTCCGATCTGCGTTTAGTTTTAGTAAGGTTAGGATTATAAGATATATCCTACGATATATAATACGAATAGGTATTTTTGTATGTATAAGTAGGTTTTTATATATATAATGTATGTGTATGATACAATACTACACTTTGACACTCAGACACAGAACATATGGGTATGTTTGTATGTATAGGTACGTTTTTATATAAATTATGTATGTGTATGTTTTAAGATGCCGTGAATTACATAAAAAATAGTTTTGCCCAGGAAAATTTAGATTACTTCACATAATACACGTGGGTGAAACAGGTGGTGGCATGTTCAATCAATCAACAATCTATAAAATCGCTTGTTCCCTTTTAACAACTGTGTTGTATCTGTATCCGAATACATAGTTTGACACCATAGTAGTAGGTAAGTAAGTAATATTTACAGCTAATAAGATTTTTCCACGAGCGAAATTCCGGTCTTTTAATAAGAAACAATCTGCTAAACACGTCGGATAATTCCATTACGGTAAGCCATGCGCACAAATATGATGACACCGAGGCAAAGTTTTCCACCTAAATGGAAAAAAAAACTTTTGTTTGGCATTCGGTAATATTGTCGCAAGCGGCTGTGGTTCCTTGTTGCCTGCCGCTGCCGTTTACGCACAGGACATTATCGCCAGCTGGTTTCTATCCCGATTTCCTCCCAGCGTAAGTGATTTTGTATTATTAGCTTTCTTGAACATGTAATCTAAATGAGATGCTCTTTTGTATGGAGTTTGTTGATATGGGCATGTTGATAAGGGGTTTGCTTACCGTATATATACCTCTAAGCTAAGATAAATATATATATATATATATATACTCAAAAGAACATCGATTTCGAGAGATCCTGTAACAAGAACATCTACAGTATAACCAAAATAGCATCAAAATATAAACTGTGTATGGACTTATTTTTTATACCAAGTCAGGGCAGCATCAAGCGTAATTGCTACTATACCGATGGGCTGGTCATGATAGGCATATAAGTTTTTATATGGGACTCTTTCATCTACCTCAGCGCAGCAACGTCATTTTACAAAAACAAGACTACGGCATCTATTTACGAGTATTCACTTAAATATTTATAACACTTTCATTTTAAAAAACAACGATAGTCTTGAATTTGACTATGGTCTCAACTAGTGGTAACTGAGCTGAGACGCGGTTACCGATAGAACATGCTTGCCTCAAAACTTAACTCCCAGTTTATATTTGTCAGGAAACAGAGACGCTGGTTCGTTGTTCCATTCTTCTGTAGTCTCTAAACGTTGAAGCTAAACGCTTTGTATGGATATAATATGGTGTGGATATAATATAAGTATGGATAGAAGGAATGCCCACCATATTACGGATATCATGGTTCCGTGTGCAGTGGTAAAAAGGACATGGACATATTAAGTTGTGCTATTCCATCACACTCTCTCCGAAGTGCAGCTTGTAAAAGATTGATAGGCTGCCACTTAACGGTGGGGCGGGAAATTTTATTAGTAAAGTAGTACCCATTAATTATCTTTTCTTTTTTTAATTTTTCAAGTATTTTTCTTTAGTAAATTTTCAGTCAATGATTTTAAAATAAAATCCCGCTATAATGAGTATCAATTATTATTGTTTTCACGTTCAAGACAGACGCTTATTCTAATATTAACTGTCATAATACCTACATCCTACAGCCATTTCCTATTTTTTTATCCTATTTTGAACCTATTTTTTGTAGAAAGAAGCTTTGTTCATACAAAAACAAAATACGAATAAAGTTTAGGCGTATTGTTAGGGTAAACAACACGTAGGTAACTCAAGCAAAAAACACACCATAAGTCTGTTGACGAGCCGATTGTAACCCGTAGGCGTCGTCGAACGTCGCTCAGCACGAATCTTTATGATTGGGGGGTTTCTTAAATTACCATCATACTCGTAACTGAAGGAATTTATTTTTTGTGCCAACGAATGATGTGACAGTCTTTTGCCTGATGTAAGCATCACGGCACGAGATTGCTGCAGATTGCAGGATAAAAAAATAACAATTACAAATACAAATCATTTCCCAGGTCAAACTGACGTCAATGACGAGAAAAAGACGTCTTTTTAAGGTCATTTTGGGTCGTACGATATTCGGCATATGTGTACGTCATAATGTCCTCATTTTCAGATCATTTTAGAGTCGTACGGAATAAGGCATTCGGATACGTCAAAATGTCGTCATTATAAGGTCATTTTATTTATTGGTGGACTGTTATAGTAATATGACTTCTAGAATAACAATTTTTGAGTATGACTGAGTAGTTTTCAAATTGTTTTAATGAAACTCTTAATTTGAGGCTGGCTAAATGAATTATCGTGCAAAGCCAAAGCAAAAAGAAAGACTTGTGCCATGTCATTTTTATCTGTCCGTTTTACAACCGTTTTTGCCGCGTCGGGGGCGACTGCATAAGCGTTCAGTTTGTTAATTGTTTTGTTTTTCTTGAAGATCTGCTTGCTGGGAATAAAACGCAATAAAATAGTGTCGTAAATGATTCTGAATCCTGTTAATTTAGTTAGTAACTACTTGGTGTTTAATCTTATGCTACCTTAAAGCCTTAAAGGGTATGCTGCTGTATGACTGTATTGTCCTTATAGTGTACTTATGCTGTGTTGTTGTCACTCGGAACTTAAAATCATAATGCATTGCACGCATTTCGTGACGTTGAAAGATTGATCACGATTCGTGATTGTAAAAGTGCTACAAATAGCCTGCTTGGAATGAAATCCTGTGACTTTTGATTTTGACTTTAAATATTTTAGGTACAGAATTATGAAAGCGTAGAACTTGAATTTTAACTTATTTGGTATCAATTCCTAATTATTCTTTTCAGTTGTTCTTGAGAAAAAGAGCCTTACCAGACAGACAAAATAAAATATTTTTATAGTCGTGGACATTTCACATAGCGCCATCTAGCCTCAAACTAAGCAAAGCCTGTACCTACTATTGGAACCAAATAACTGAATACTTATATACTGTTTGTTTGTATAATAACAAACAGAAAACATAGAATACAATTTAACACCCAGGCATAGAACAAACATGTATTGTTTATCACACAAACGTTTGCCTTGGGTGGAGACCCAATCCACGACACACAATTCAGAAGGCAGGGTTACTAGCAACTAAGCTATCGGGTCGACAAGTATAGGCATGACAGATGGCAGGCATAGACAGACGAATAACAAAATAATCTTAGTAAGATTTCCGTTTTTCAAAACGGATATGGTATTATAGGCGATGTCAAGTATATCCATAGTCTAAAAATTTAAATTACGCAGTAATAATGCTACCGGAGACGACTGACCTACATAAAGGCGCGGAGATGCTCTTGATGACCAGATGTTAGATGGATCGACTAGAGTTATACTGTTAATGAGATTATCTTCAAGAAAAACTTTTATCCCACTGTCAATTTAATCTCGTATTATTCTACAGACTTTGACTGATGCTTGAACAAATGTTATAAAAAAATCTTTATTTCAAAGCTAAGATCACTCAGGCAAATTGAACAAACTCTTTGTAGGTACAAGAACAATATTGTTATTTTAATCATAATGGAGGTAATACATCTTGAAAATTAAGCCGCTCAGTTTAGTTCGCTTGAGCTAAACGTGTAGTCGAAAATTTCAAATTACGACATTGTGCTGTGTAACAATCACAATCCAACTAAACCCAAATTTAATTCTGTAATACTTACTTTTGATTTAGGATTTTGAAATTTGTTGAGAAAACTTAGCAAATATTCAGAGACAGATAATAAGTTTGAAATAATAATATTAAAATGTCCTTGTGATAAAAAATTCAATATAGTCACTATAATTTTTGGCAATGTGAAACTTAATTTTTCCAATTTTTTGATAGTTTGTTGTCAAGAATTAAAAAACTTTACAGGCTTTTATGATAATTGCATTGAATAGAACAAAATTTATTAAAATAATCCTGATGTCCATTTTAAACTAAATATTATTATCATTTTGTAGTATATCAATTAAAAATGCGTTTCCTATCAATTTTTTTACATAAAATTTTTCGTTTATATTTATAAAGTAACGTCAAACGAAAATGCAAATAACAAAATAAAATTCCAGTTGCACTGAGACTTTCCTAAGCTCGGTCGATTTTCATCCTACAATCCGTCGTCGGTCGACTTAATGAAGAAAGTAGGCGCCCCTACTGTTGTTGTAGTTATTAGATCGCACAAAGAGCCCTGACATGACTTAACGACTTTGGTCTTATGACAGCATTAGAGATCAGGATTTTATTAAAATTCTTGCCAGGGAA
Organism: Ennomos fuscantarius; assembly: GCA_905220475.3. NCBI lineage: Eukaryota > Metazoa > Arthropoda > Insecta > Lepidoptera > Geometridae > Ennomos > Ennomos fuscantarius. Next base: position 10,526,986 of record HG992023.1, read on the forward strand.
GGAGGCGATACATTTAACTTTGATGGCAATGCAACAGGCACATTAAATATTATTAAATGTTCTATTAAATCTGTCAAATCCTTTAAAATTTTAGTTTGATACGGTTGCAAATACATTTGTAACACACAAGTTTGTAAACTAAATTGTTCACCAACCACCAGCTAAAAGTAACCAACAACTTTATTTCAGATATAGAGGATTTTCTGAGCTGTGACTTAAATTATTTTGCATTTATGATTTTAGAACTGAATTTTTATAATTGCTTAAAATTTAAGGTAGCGATAAATGTAAAATTCATGTTATGTAATATTACCTACATTTCTTGTTCTGGATTTGCAAGTATATTTACCCTTGTGTTCCGTTTGGTCTTTTTTTATTGCTTTGGAAATTACAGAACCTTTCGGCCCTTAAACCTTTTTGAGGTCACCATTATGACCACAATTGACACTAAGCAATGTATCTGAGTTTGTCTCAAGGGAAATCAAAGGTTTAAGATGAACCCTCAATAAGTTCCCGCGTGCAGAATAAAACAATAGACTCGGGAGTGTTTTATGAATTACGTAACTACGTACAAGATATTGTACGTAATTCATAAAGAATTAGCGGGGTTTTTATTAATTTTATTTCATTTTATGATTATCTTGATAAATTATTTCATTTCACTGTACAGATAAAGCTGTAGTGTTAATTAATTACTAACACTTACTAATAGTGCTTGTGAGAATATCAACCAATAATATTGGTATATACCAATGTTATTGGTTGATATTAATAATATATATTATTATTAATATATGTATTTATATATATTAATATATTATATCTTTCTTTAAATTTGAATCTTAAGTACAGTGTGTTAATAGCTTAAAAAACATGATTGTGAATTTAATTTTCTGTAATCGTACCGCTGCCAAACGACTAAACCAATAAGTTTATACACGGTGGCATTTATCTCTTGAAATTGATGTTCTTTTGAGCATATACACGGTGGAATTTAATTCACTCTTTTCCTAATCATGCTATAGAATATACGTACAAGGTTCAAATAAAAAATATTGATTTTGTATCTAGTACCTCTTAAAATAACTGCATGACAGCCGAAATGTCTATTTAACGGTATACACAGCGCGGGCACCAGCTGAGTGCTTTGTAGGCAATAAAACACCTGCTTTGTTCAATGTCACAAGGCTTTTCTTTAGAATTTAAATTTGAGAATACCTAGATTTAAGTTTTATTTCATAAGTACTTTTTTTTATTTAGTTATATGGAAGCATTCTATAGCATGGACTGAATACATACATTGAAGGAAAAGAACGAATTAAATTCCACCTTGTATAATTTTTGGGGTGAACCCACTTTTCTTTTTGTTTTTTGTTTGATAAGTAACTTGATCGAGAGTGTTGTTAGTCAAGTTTCTTATTTATTCTATAACATCTGTTCAGCCGTTCTCCGATAACCAGTTCTTTTCAAGTTGATTAAGGATAATGCCGGGATGATTTCAAATTTTGAACTATATTAGTATTTTTTTCTAAATCAATCTACGTTACTAATATTTGTACACAAATTTACGCGACAAATGAATGGATTGAAATGAATTATTAATGAATACCTAATTAACGATTCTATGTGGCAGCCGGAACAACGTCAAATCCGTATGTGTGAAATCAATGTTGTTAAAGTCAAATAAGGGATGCCGATATTGCTCCGATTATAATTGAAAGAATGAGATCAAAAAGGGTTTAATTGATTTTTTCACAAAATGACTTATGGGGTATCGTTAGATTCAGCGTGAAATTATCTACAATACAACAATACATTCTCAAAATACCGAAATGAGGCTTAAATCTCGAGGTTTTCAGTCTAAAAACGGTTTATCTGACACAGGAATATTGTTCACTTCGCATAAAAACTATATTATATTTATTATATTATATTATATTTTTACAGTTATTGTACGAATTAGTACTATATTGTGTATTTTAAAATTGAATTAATACATTTTCAAGCAACTGAAACTTACTTTATATTACCTCATATTACCTTTTATATTACCTTATAAGCGCTCAACATTATAATGAAACCGTTGAATTTTAAAGTCAATTTTCTCGAAACTATCAATCTGACAGTTAAACCTTTTTTGTTCTCACCCCTTCAATTAGTTTCAGCTCCCTGGTGACACTTGTATTCGGAAATAGCTTTAATGTGATACATAATGTAATAGTAATACAACCACAGCTATATTATAGTGTTGTGGTACGCATGCTGGTATGGTACACAGTGAAAATTAATCTACAAACTTCGATGGTGAGTAGGAAATGCGCTAGGGCACGTACGTATCTTCAAAAACAAATTAACGACCTCTGTACATAACAGTACAGAGCTTATTTTTATAGAATTACTTTCTGCGCACGCACGACGATGCGTTTTTTTGTACGAAAGAGGATCTGTAAGTTATTTTATGCACTAGCCAATTTTTATGTAGTTGAAGCATATACAAAAAGAGGGATTTCATTCCATTCGTTTATTCTTTCTATAAAACTCAACTTTGTGTACTTGTGTGTCAAATCACCCAGATATATAGAACAAGTATCTGCGCTTTTTGTTAATTTTTTCTATGCACAAATACTTGTCCTGCCACGGGAATTGAACCCGCCACCTCTGGGCTATGAGCCGACCTGCTCAACCACCAGACACTGTCAAATTATAATTTTACTATCGTAGAACATGCGTAGGTCAAATTAGAATTACTTACAATAACTCGACTCTATCATAATCGTACCGAATCTAAATGCTTGAATCTAAATACAGCTTCATTGACCACATAACAGTTAAAATAGAGTACAATGGGTTCCGAAGCCAAGTATTTTGCATAGTCCATCAGGCGAAATCACTCGTCGTGGTCGTTTGCCGGGATAAACCGTGTAAGTGTTTCAAACGGGAGTAGGTTTATAATGTAAGTGGTTCAAACGGGTTCGATTTAGAAGTTGTATACGTGCGGTTTGGTGGTATTAACGGGATTAGGAGACGTTCAAACGCGGGCATGTTTAGTGAAATAGGCCGTTTTGCCGGGACGGGGCGACCCGAAATCGGCGGCAGCTGAGGCCTCCAAATCTTCTTTGACATCGGACCGCGGATTTCCTTTACGGGCCTACAAACCCGGCCGAGTCAAAAATTATAACGTTATTATTTTATTTTGCATTAAATCCTCAAAGGATAAAAAGCTTATGGTTTGTTTGATACTCTCCATTAAAATGCTTTAAGATGGATTGTTTTTATGAAAATGTGGTGAAAGCTATTAAACCGTAATTAATGCTCGGAAAATTTGTGACTATATTAAACTATACTGTACCATACTTATTAACTACTAAACCCAACGGCAAGGTATTATCACCGTATCAACCATTTATTTTAAATTTACAAGTAGGTATAATAGGCTATTTGACTACTATTAAAAATGAACAAGTAAATATTATTTTCATAAAGTTGGTTAAAAATGAATGTAATCATTGTAAAAATAAGTAAAATCGGTAAATTAATCACGGAGTAGTACGCTTTTAAAGTTTCATCGCCTGTCCCTTTCTCGCAAAACAGAGATCGTGTGGAGCTTCCTCACAGCTACTATGGAGGCATGGCTTGTGACGTCAGATGCCAAAAAGATTGTATGTAGAGCTACCACAGCTTAGTAATGAGTTACTGTGAGGACTGGTAACTGACGTCACTGCGTGTTTGAGTTGTCTCTTTCTATTTCTGTATTTTAAAATGCCTGTAACTTAGTCATTTTTTGAGATATTCAAGTTTAGTTTTCACAGTTATCTATTTTTTGAGGTATATTATTTATGTATGTAATAAAAATATAGTTGTCAAATAGCCTATTGTGTAAAAAAAAAGTTAAGTCCTATCATAATTTCGCTAGAACAGACTTTATTTACGAATGATTTTAATTATAATTGCAATAGGTACTCAAATATTTACTTTATTGACAGCCGCTGTGGTGTAGTAGTTGAGCAGATAGGCTTATATCCCGGAGGCGGCGGGTTTGATTTCCGCGGTAGGACCAGTATCTACTGTGCACAACACAGGAAAAAAAGCGCATATACTTGTTCTGAGTCTGGGAGTTGTGGGTGTTCTGTGACCATGGTCCTCGTAGTTCCTGGGTCCCTAGACACAGGGAATCCTAGTTAGGGTTCAGGATCTAGGTAAGTGATAGTTGGACGTTATTTATTTATTTATTTATAAATCAGAAACAGTAACGGACAAAATTGAAATTAATCTAAAAAATACAACTTACTTTATATACATATCTTGTTTATTGTCTGCACGTTTAAATTAATGACAACTATGTAATAAAATAACGGATCCAAAGTCACAATCGAGCGCCTGTGAGCATATTCGTTTCATGCTAAGTGTTGAGATATTAAACTAACCCTTTGTGCTGAGGCGTGATTTTGTTTGTCATCCAATTATACTAATAACACTAAAACGGCCGTAGTAAGCGATCGTCCAGACCACAAACTGTTCCGTGCTGCTCTGAATGGCCCATTATTACGTGTTAGTTTTAAATGCAAAAGGGGTTGCCGCAGCAAATGACTGCAATGCTCGCACCCGGCTCTCGGTGACCGCTAACTAATTAGTTCTGTCCTCATATTTGCCGTAATTATATAGATATAGTTATGAATGAAATATTTTGCTTCGTCTCGTGTAGAGAAATCGTTATATTTTCAAATAAGTTAGCTCTGGCGTGGTTATAGCGCGAGGGATGAGATGATTACCTGCTGCAAACATATAGAGTTAAATTTCGATTTTAAAAAAACTGAAATTCTGATTTACTCCGATTTCTAATGGAGCATTTACAATATAAATAAAAAGCGAAAATATTTTAGGTCTGTGAAGAGCTATTACTGTTATATTATTTGCTTTAATCGAATATAACATCCCAACTCGATACACAAAAAATGAACACAGAATGTAGCGTTCAAAAAGGTCTCCTGTACTAATTAGTATTGGGTAAAATAGCAGTCGTCAACATCAGATGCAATTCAAGGGGATCCGTAGGTATTAGTTGGCTGAAGCGTCTAGTAATTACGGGCGGGGACGGTGTATACAGCCTCGGCCTCGGGTCGCCGTATATCTACGGCACAGTATTTATTACAGCTTAACTATTGAATCGATATACATCACTGTACGGGATACGTTCTAATGTTTATGTATGCGGCAAAATTGTTTTTTTACGGGTAAATCGTAGAAAATAGATAGAAAAATAATATAGAGTGTAGAATTTCAGTACACTATTTTGTTATTAATTGATACACCAATATATATTAAAAGGTAAGTTCGGCAAAAGGGCGTAGGTTTAATTAAATATTGATAATTATAATAAAACATAAGAAACATAGAAAATACTTGTTTGCCGGTTTTCATTGTTTTTTGATTTGCACCACCGACATTAGTCAATTGTTACCCGACTAAATTATAATTACTCAATGTATGTTATAAATTATATACACATAATCATTTATTAATGTTATTCAAAATCGGTTCAGCAGATTTTTAAATATAATAACAGGAAATAGATTAAAGATAAGTATATCATCCAAATATTTCTCAGTGTGAACTAACTCAACGATAGAAGTCGTGGTTTAACCTTTAAAAATATTAACTATACCGAGTACCTTATGAAGTCATCGTTATATCAACTAATAAAATATAAATATAGTCTCTACTCATGATAATTGCTTCAGTCCTGATATCACTATTTGAAAGTTCAGTAAATGAAAATGGCCTCTAATTTTGTAACGACTTAATGCCACTTAATTCCCAGTGTTAACCGAGGACCAGCAAGTTAGTTAATGTACGCGAACCATTAACGTCGGCGGCTGGCCCATTATATGAGAAAACTTTGCCTAGACGAGAAATCGGACTTAATTTATAGACATGATAACTAATACCCATTTTTAGATCAAACTGAAGATAAATACATTTCCTCTTCGAAGGATTCTAATTTTTTTTAATATGTACATAGTGTAGGTATGTAAGTAATTAACAAATATTTTTTTATATCAATACTAGTATATATTTTGCAGGCAAGGTCATTATTAATACGATTCGCAAGTTAGGTACGAATTCCATTTTCTTTAGTAGTAGGACTTACGAATTTCTGAAATCCTTGTAATTATTGAGAACTCGATTAAATTTCGATTTCGTTGAAGTTACGTTTCAAAATAAGTGATACTTACAAAATTATTGTCTGCTATTTAGGTAAAGGTTGGCAATAATAAAATTCAAATGAAAATATCGAAGATTATTTTACAGTAAATTCAAAGAACTGTAAACACGGCAAGTATCATGCATAATTATGTATCGTGATATTTTAATAATAACAAAAATAATAACGCCCAACAATCACATACATAGATCCTAGACACTAACTAGGATTCCCTGTGTCTAGGTACCCAGGACGAGGACCTTGATCCCACAAAACTCAGACTCAACCACTATTTGCGGTTTTTTTCTGTGAGAATTAAAACTGCCGCCTCTGGGTTATGAGCTGACCTGCTCAACCACCACACCAGAGAGGCTGTCAAATCGAAGTCGAAGTGTCATTTTGCTGAGAAGTTCTAATTATTGTATATTACACTGACTACGACCGGAGTAATTGTTTGGGATATTGGTAGAATTCTGATCATGCACGGGTTCACAGCAAATAACCTTCATCGCTTATTTTTTTCAAGCTTTTTGATATCCGCAGGTAAGCTGTGCTATGATTTGCGCAGAATATCGCACGTAATCTAAAGAGACAGTTTCACGACGTACGTTAGAGATAATACGCTCGTGCCAAGACAAATGTTCCCGGCGTGGACTTGACACAAGGCTCTAAAAATAAATAAAGGAAAGGGACCGGTGACGGCAGCGGCGAGGCGTTTCCCGGTACCGCGCTGTAATAGGTATATCGTAGACTGAACCACAGCGCACCCTAGACTGAATACTATGTCTCGTTGTCGGCGTCTTCTCCGCCGCCCAAGACAACATATCTTGTATGACCCAGACTATACCAGTGTAAGGCAATCAGACACCAACCTCGCCGATAAGGTCCACGTAGCCCCCGTTTACCTAAAACAGTCATGGCATTCCTTAGGGTCTAATTTTCTAGCAGGTATGTCTTCTCGATGCTCTTTTCCCGACAAGCGACGCCCCAATCCGAGGCTCGCACCCCGCGGATGTCATCTCAGACTTTTAACAGCGCCTTTTATGCCTAATATGATCATCCGCCTCTACCGACCTTTTACTGCGTCATGGGTGGGTTTTGCTATTTGATTTTTTGTGCTAATTTGAGTAAAGATTTACTGATGAGAAATAATTATAGTCAATGGTCGCACTCAAAGTGACTATAAGCGTTCAAAGTACCGTTTTATGAGGGAGGCCTATGTTTTGTCATGGAGATTAGAATTTATATTCCTGGTTTAATACGACAATTATTGGTATGGAGTACTTATAATATTGCTACAGCTACGAAGTAGCTTTATATATATTACATATTAAAAAATATATTCATTTAACGCATTCAAAAAGCAATGACTCGATACCTTACGACGGATCAGTTGCCGAAGTAAACATTTTAAATTAAGTCTTGTTGATGTTACTTAAGCACGTATTTCTATTTATGTTTCTATACCTACATTATTTAAAGTGACTACAAATGTACTTGTATTGAATTTTTTAAGTCTATGTTCTCATGGAAGTGACTTTTTTGTCTTATTTGAGAATCAATTTCTTTAAACCTGACCTATACACGTATATACTCCATGATGATTTGAGACTAAGTTCAAGACGGGTTGTTCTTTTTGACAAATTTCATTTAAGAATGCTGATTTTTTAAAATAATAATTTAAAAATATACGTTGGTACTACTATTTTTGATAAGGTACAAAACCTTCTACGAAAGAAAATGATGGAAAGAAGGTTTTGTTCTTAAGAAACATTCGGCCTCATATATTGCCCATTTTTGTATATATTCTCGCTTTATAAGTAGATCCCATTTAGTTCCGTAATGTGACTTTAATAGGAGTAACCATACCTACAGCTTTATAATTCAACAATACGTTTAAAAATTACGGCATTTTAACGATGATATAACATTAAATGAAAAACCAATATTGGTCAGGTAATAATATTCCGATATATTTAAAGCTTCCGACGTGCCGGATGTTGATGCATTTTTTATTCATAATCCGAGCCAATTCTATAGGTATACCTATATCGAGGATGAATTTGAAAAAATATTTCTTTTTTTTCTAGTTTTTAGCTGTAGTGCGTTTTAGTATAGTTTACTTTATTTACCTCTTGATATACTTACTGCAATGGATTCGGGTATGTTATAGAGGGAAAAGTGCGATCTTAGGGGCTCTCAAACTTTTGTACAGGTGGTCATGAGAGTGCTAAGATATTAATGTTTTATTACATGTAGATTCAAATTGGGAATTAGATTTTTAGATTAGATTCGATTTTGGCAAGACGCTTGTTAGACGGCCCAATAGGTAATTGAATCAACGTAGGTGGAGCCGCGGGCAAACGATAGCGGGTACAACTCAATTTATTGCTTGCGGTGCACTCATAAAATATTTATTTTATACACTACATAATTAATTGCCAGCACTCAAAGTTATCAGTTTGCTACCAAATTGAAACTATACATACTTACTTATACGTAAATGAAAACAGTTTTATTTATTTTAGAAATAAAATTTAAAATAATGTTAAGTCCTGATGAAGTTTTAACATTTAACGTTAAGAATGGAAATTTCTAGAAAATTCTCATAAGCCCTAGATATCCATTGTATTTTGCTTTGAACAATGATTTATTCTTGCTTTTTACACGATTCAGGGATACCTTGCACTTATTAAAATGCATCAGTTGGCGTCACGTATGCCTCTTTCTGGTTTTGACAGTTCAAAGCCTTTGTATTTCACTCTCGCTTTTTGTCGAATTTTTTATAACTCCACGTTAAAAACGCTATTACGACACAAAAGAAGTCCTGCAGTTTTTATCACTGTCCATCCGAAACGGAGTTCTTTTGTAGTACAGAGCCGTGGAGAGCTCGGACATATTGAGCTGAAACGTTGACGGACGGAGGCATTGTGTAACACTCACACTTACGAGTAGCTGGCGTTTCAGGCTTGGATGTAATATGTCAATCAAGATTATCGTTTTCCACAAGCAGAGCAGAGTTTGTTTTATTTATATGCATGGTTTTCTTTTTACTGCCTATACAATTCATTACGTAACTTTTGCAATTTAGTTTATTAATTTAAGTACCTACCTCACTTCAATTTAAAAACACATACTAATAAAAACTATACTATATTTAATTATTGGAGAAAAAGGTAATATTGTAGGTAAAAAGGGGTCAAAAATAAAACAGAATTTGGGTCACCTGCGGGAAGCGTACCCGCAAAGCTGGCAACATTCCATCGTTGAATAGCTTGGCTAATTCGTTGGCTGAGGTATGTGCCAGCATTTTGGTTGTGTGTCAGCTCAACCAGGCATCTGGAAAGAAGCCGCGCCTGCGGGCCCCAGGGACCTATTGTTTCAAACCCAAACGGAACAAATTACAAATAACTTTTATATTTAGTTCTAAAGGTTACCATCTTTAATACTTCGTTTGACTGCATTGCGTACAAGTTCAGCGTACCTGAACAACGCAATTTGTGGTCTCTGTTAAAATCTAATGTAAACTTCAAAAGCTTTATAGTTACGGATAACAAAAAGTTACCATCGCATCAAAGGCCCAAATGAAAGCGATAGGTACATGTACTCCGGCATTGTTTTACCACTGTACGCTAAAACCACAAATCCGTATAACATCTTTGAGTCTGCCTAAACTGTATAAATACATTATTTTCCTTGTTTTGAGTCCGAGATTTGTTAGTTCTCTTAATTAAATAAAATAATAATAAATAAATATCTGTGAAGATTTCACACAACGCCATCTAGCTAGCCCCAAATTAAGTAAAGCTTTTACTATGGGAACCAAATACAATACTTGGATACTTTTTGTTTGTAAATACATACATAGAATATAATATAACACCTAGACACAGAACAAACACCTATGTTTATCACACAAATGTTTGACCAGGGTAGGAATCGAACCCACAACCCGCAGTTCAGAAGGCAGGATTACTACCAACTGAGCTATCGGGCCAGTCAAACGAAAGTTCTAGAACTTCATGCTATTATGTATCAAACTGAAAATTTAAGATTCAGCTACACTTTCTACGAGCCATTTCCGGTTCACTGCATGCTGCATGCGGCCATTTGTGTTGTGTGATCAGCTAGGCGATCACGTAACTTGATTGCAACACTCACTATTTTGTATGGATTTAATAGTTTCAATACGCAGTTTATGTGCATAGTTACTAAGCAAGTTTTCAAATTAATAATAAAATTTCTCCTATTGCATTGCAATCAAAGTTCCACGATCACCTTGTAGATAGCACTCATGTGCTAGAACTCTTTGGTTCTTGAACATGCCTGTTTTCTTAAGATGTGTTCTTTCACCATTGTAACAACGAGTGCTAATTCAGCACAGAACCTGGAGAGTCATGCTTTCACGGGATCTAAATAATGGTGCGTATTAGACTTTAAAGGCGCTATAATCAGTCAAGCCCGCCTGCCTTTAAATATAAATGGAATCAGTATAATATATTTATATATATATTTTATTATATATGGTAAGAATATAATATAATATATGGTAAGAAGCTAGGTTTACGTAGCAGCAAGTCCATCGTATAGTTGGCAGCATTTGCGGGATGATGGTTGTAGGTCGGCTCGTAACCCGCTTAGTGTGGGTTCGACTCCAGCAACAAACAAGTATTTCTGTACATAAAAATAAGAACTACACGTTTTGCACAATTAAAATAAGAACTACACGTTTTGCACATAAAAATAAGAACTACACGTTTTGCACATGAAAATAAGAACTACACGTTTTGCACATAAAATAAGAATTACATGTTTTGCACTGAATATTGTAGTTTCTGGGTCTCTAGATACAAGTAATTCTAATTAGCATCGAGCATTTATGTATGTGATCGTTGGACCCATGAAATGAAAGCTTCAGCGCAATTAGGCAAACGTGTCCACTCCATACGACACGTATTCAAATGAATTGGTAATGTGCGATCCATATTGTTCTATTTAGTGGTACACAAGCAGTAACCTTTCCCATTCTAAGCTAATCAAATGATTGCTTAGTTGAGCCTCGTCAAGTTAGATAGCAGGTTCTGAAGTACATTTAAACGCGGCTGTGCAAAGAAATAATCACAATAATAACAACGCCCAACGATCACATACATAGATCTTGGACTAACTAGGATTCCCTGTGTCTAGGGTTCCAAGAACTACGAGGACCACGGTCCCACAACACCTAGACTCAGAACAACTATTTGCGCTTTTTTTTCTGTGCACAAAAACTTGTCCTGCCGCGGGAACCGAATCCGCTGCCTCCGGGTTATGAGCCAACCTGCTCAACCACGGAGGCTAGCAGAGAAATAATAGCTCACTTAAATAATATGATCATGTATGCCACTCATTACATAATCGTGCCACAGATACGGCTGTGAATGAAGCTAAGCCGATTAACTGTCACTGAGAATATAAGACCCTTGCGGTTGGATCCTAATACATACATATATGTTACGTAAAGCAAAACAAATTCAGCGATATAACAACCAATCTTTGTATACGTATATTGTCCCGTGAAGCCGGGATGAGATGAGGTCATAATCTGGCTTTCGCCGTAACAGCCGGCTAAATGAATATCCAGGGAATGGGCAGCAGCATTCTCCTCAATCTGCGCTGCATTATTATCTGCTCCAATCAACCGCCCAAGAAATTACATTGTATAGTGCCCAACGGCGGTTAGAACCTTAAAAGAGTTTTGATTCTTTCATCTTCTATATTGGTATCAAACATTTTTCACAACTTGACTTTTCCCACGTTCTAGCAGCTAGTATCAGGAAATCCTTAACGTTAAATGGAAACTCACCTTAGAGATCAAGTTTCACGGAATCTGCAACGAGCTCTGTGGCAGTGTGAACACTTCCAAACTACCTCTATAAGGTAGAGTAGGTACCCGTTTACAGCGCAGCTACTTTATCAAAATATTGTAACTTATCAAATAAGTTACAGTACGTACCTACAGTACGAACGTTGTATAAACTAAGCTAAGTTTTCTTCACTGGAACTCAACTTGTCCTTCAACAGAATTATCTACATGTACCTACAACTTTACCACGTTACCTTATTTGTCATTATGGTTGGCTGTATATATTTAATAATAATAATAATATTAATAACGCCCAACGATCATATACATAGATCCTGGATCCTAACTAGGATCCCCTGTGTCTAGGGACTCAGGAACTACGAGGATCGTCCCACAACACCCAGACTCAGAACAAGTATTTGCAGTGACGCGGGAATCGAACCCGCCACCTCCGTGTTATGAGCCGTTCTGCTCAACCACCACACCACAGAGGCTGTCAATATTAATATTTGGTTAACTATGCATAATAAATGTTGACGCTATTTTTCATATTTATTTGATTGGAGATATTTGTGTTTTACACCATTCCAATAAAATTATTAACTATTCAAATAAAGATCCCGCAGCCTCACTAGACTTTATTGAAATTAGAATTTGTTTAATCGCGTAGTTCTCAGATTCACCTCTCAGATAGATGAGTTTCTCATTATGCTAAGTGATGCATGTCTAAGATCTTGTTTCCTATTGCTTATTGTAATCGGTATTTTGTCAAAAGATTATCAATAGAGAAAAGTGGAAATCGAATGTACTCTAGACACCTTTGCCTCCGCGTGGTGAATAGTGGCATTTCAACGACCAACGAATTGTTAATTAATTTCATGTCTTCATCTTCAGCTTGTCAAGTTGAGAAGTAACCGTTGGTGCCGTTATCAGATATTTGCTACACTTGCAATACATGCAGTTTGTGCAGCGTAAAACCCAGCATAATATTTACCCTCATTATAATTATATGCCTATGTATTTTCTAACCTCTACGGAATAATTTGGCTTTTCCTCACAAGACAAACATCACATACCAACTTATATGATACCATACCAGGAAAAATCCTTTCCGCAATTAATTCCAGGGGTAACAAAAGGGCGTAGATATTGTGCAGCAGTTATATTACGGAATAATTAAATCAACCCCTGATTGTTTGGTTGATATTAAACGCACCCAGAAGTGGTTTCCTGAGAAGAATTATTCTAATTTGTTATTTAATAGGCACGTTTGTTTGAAAGATCAATGATTTTACAAGACTTTTGTGTAATCAAGTTAACTACTTGCTCTTTTAGCTCTTGCGTTGTGTACGTAACGTAAAAAAAAGTAACGTAAAAAATTAGGTTGTAACCTTCTTGGTATTACTACCAAGAAGGTTACAACCTCATTTTTTTTGAGTTATGTACCTACAGTTAAATGAAGGTTATATTATATATAGGTGTTAATTCTATGCAGCATAGACGTATGTAAATAGGGGGAATTCTGTACTATGCAGTCTTAATTAGTAGATTTACACACAATCATCGATGGCAACGTGCTTCCTTCTTTTAAATAAATAAAAAGAAAGTGTTTTATTAAATCTGACATGACTTTATCAATTAACCGGTAAATATATTATGGTCAATATTATTTTATTTGACCTAATACACCTCGTGATATTTTATTAAGTACCATCATTTTATGCGAACTATTTTATATAGATGACCCTTGAAAACTTTAGCAAAAAACACTGTAAAAAACATAAAGGTAACATATAGATTCAGAAATACTAAGACCCAACATTAAGATATGATTCAGTATGGTCATACTGAATCATATTATCAATTTTAGTTATTTGGTTCCTATATAGTACAAGCTTATCGAAACCTGGTCTGTTCTGGACTCCTTACAGCGATGCCAAGTTGACTGGCGATACATCGAAGTGATGAGATGCCTATATGATGCCGCAACGATGACCGTCCAATTGCAAAACCAGCCGTCTAAACATATCCACTTGCGTCGCGGAGTGAGGCAAGGGGATGTGATATCCCCGAAATTGTTCACAAACGCTTTGGAGGATATGTTTAAGACGCTGGACTGGAAGGGTTGTGGCATCAATATAAATGGCGAGTACATCTCTCACTTGCGATTTGCAGACGACATCGTCATAATGGCTGAATCGCTGGAGGATCTGCAACGGATGCTGGACGGCCTAGCTGATTCTTCTTTACGCATCGGTCTACGGATGAACTTGGATAAAACCAAGGTCATGTTCAACGAGCACGTTGTTCCGGGACCGATTGCTATAAATGGAGTAGCTCTTGAGATTGTTAAAAAGTACGTTTACCTAGGGCAGACGCTCCAACTAGGGAAAAACAATTTCGAGAGTGAAGCCAGCAGAAGAATACAGCTAGGCTGGGCAGCATTTGGGAAACTTCGTCATGTCTTTTCATCGTCCATACCGCAATGTCTCAAGACGAAAGTCTTCAACCAGTGCGTCCTACCAGTCATGACCTACGGAGCCGAAACGTGGACACTCACGGTAGGACTGGTCCACAAATTTAAGGTCGCTCAGCGAGCTATGCTCGGTGTTTCTCTGCGGGATCGGATCCGAAACGAAGTCATTCGCCAGAGAACTAAAGTTATCGACATAGCTCAGCGAATTAGCAAGCTGAAGTGGCAGTGGGCTGGTCATATCTGCCGAAGAACCGATAACCGTTGGGGTAGACGTGTTCTAGAGTGGAGACCGCGAACCGGCAGACGTAGTGTAGGACGCCCTGCGGCAAGATGGAGCGATGATATACGCAAGGTAGCTGGCAGTAACTGGAAGAGTAGAGCCGAAGACCGGGCTCAGTGGCGTGCTTTGGGAGAGGCCTATGTCCAGCAGTGGACTATTGTAGGCTGATGATGATGATGATGATGATAGTACAAGCTTTGCTTAGTATAGTGGGGCTGGCTATACGGAGCTATGTGAAATGACACAAGTATTTATTTAATTATTGATATTTAGCATGAAAAAAGATCGAAAAGAAAGTGTTATAGTATGTTTCTTACAAACTAAATTTAATACTTAAATTCTCAAAATAATACAAAATTTGTTTATAATTCTTCCGCATTAAAAAAATACAAAAGAAAGCTTTGCTGCTGCTGATATTAGCTAAAAGTTTATTCCCCTTTTTATAAAATGAATTCAAAAGACACACAAAGTAATCGAGTAACTTCTATTAAAATGTCAGCAGCACTAAATCAATTCTAAACAGTGAAATTAAATACCCAAAGAAAATCGGTAAAGAGGCACTTCAGAAGAACAACAAGGAAAAACATTAAAAGCAAATTACCTTTATTTCGTCGGCTCGTTTAATTTTAATCCAAATGATTAAATAATGGAACGCGTAGCTGCGTGGTGCCTATAGAATTAACATTTTGTAGTACCTGCTATTCTAATTGTTTTATTTTACTCAGTAATTTTACCGATCTTGTGACTTCAATGAAAGAACCTAATATAGATATTATTCTAGATTACTTGCAATGCATTCGAAAATTATATACTATGTATAAATTAATGTATTTCATTCAATAATAGAGTACTTATTTTTATATAATCTCAGTAGATTAAGTCAATAGTTAAGTCATTTTCATCTCGGGTTAGATTATCGACCGTAAGTTTTTGCCTGATAAAGTGACTTAGGTGCTCTATTGTGACGTAAGATGTGCACAAAGAGGCTAAACACATTAGCTGCTGAGTTGTAGCTAACGTACCCCGTAACGTCATTAGACCACAGATCCGTGTCGTCGTAACATATTCGTCGTGTTTCACTGAGGATGATCTATATAGACTTTATTCAATTCGAAGCTGTCTTGCAGGTAGGTATAGCGCTTGTCTACACGTCGCGTTAGAGTTGCGGCATGGTCTTGTAGGTAGATACATTTGTGGAGCCTACAGTAAAGTGAACGCGAATCCTTCACAGAAAAACTGAATTGTATACTTTGTACTTTGTACAAAAACATTCGAGAACATAATAGTGATTCTATACACAGACACATATTATAAATAGTTTACACAACGTAGTTTTGGTATAGTGCAACGCTGAAAATACCTTAAAAATTATAATTTAAAAAAAGGTGATATAAGAAACTAATAAATATTTAACTAATAAATAATAAATATTTAAAACTCACAAAGTTATGCTCTTACGGAATTAGCTTGTTTTCATAAAATCATGGTCACCGTAGCGCAAGCTGTAGTGCCTAAGCACTAATGTTTACACACGCGAGAATTTGTTATGCTACTCCCAGCATAGTGTGCTAGATGCGGAACCGTTCTTCATAACGCCTTACGACTTCCGAAACGTCATCACTACACACAGCGAGAGTTTTCACCATTTCGGTGTTTTGTTAACTAGACAAACTCGGAGTCATTTTAAGAAGCACTGGAACTCGCTAATTGTAATTGCAGAATCAAGTATCACCTTACTAAAAATAACGTAAATGAAAATTTTCTAATAAAAAATACCTGTTATCAACAGGTTCGAACGTATAAGAAAATTCCACAATGCTTGTGTAAGTTAGCTAGCAAAATTCAATAAGTATCATTTTTCTTTGTCTGTACTTGCCGCCTGTCACTGCAAAATACTACAGCAAGCTTTTCCTGCCTAAATTTCACGTTTACATTATAGGCGTAGGATTGAATTAATTTGGTCTCACTTTCCGACACCTAATGGTGAACTCGGCCTCACCTGCCGTCTCAAAATCATTATTTTAATAAGAGAGAGTCGAAGCGGCGATTTACCCTCGAATATATTTGCCAACCTATTCATTCCGCCATTCCTCCGAGCCTGTGTCTATTCTGTCCAATAAAGTGAAGAATATTTTAAAACGCCGACACTTTTGTTTCCCATTACGATACTGAATGATGAGAAAATATTTTAGGATACTTTTTTATTCTAACACATAGTTTTCATATTGTATTTGGCCTGTATAAATGAT
Source organism: Ennomos fuscantarius (assembly GCA_905220475.3). Taxonomy (NCBI): domain Eukaryota; kingdom Metazoa; phylum Arthropoda; class Insecta; order Lepidoptera; family Geometridae; genus Ennomos; species Ennomos fuscantarius. Next base: position 10,544,038 of record HG992023.1, read on the forward strand.
CATTAATTAGATAATTCGAGATTTATCATTCCAACATGTTTCTTCGCCATTATAGACTTCTCATTGGACGCCATCATTTAACCTTTGGCAATTCAACCTAAATAGTCAAGCATTATACGAACGGTTATTACAGCCGTTATCGAAGAGCTAGTTGCATATTTTTTATAGTTTTGTTTGATGATGCTTGAAAAATCAGTACAGCTGGTAACGCAATATTTAATTCCTTAATAAGTAAATAAAAATATTAATTTTAGATTCCCTAGATTCACTGTAAAAAGCGTATAAACGTAAAATGAAGTGAATGGATTTATAATAATAGCGTTACTTACGTTCTTGGTACTTAAAACAAAACTCAGGAAATCCCCAAATGAAATACAAAGTTATAGTGTAATCAAATAGTGTTTAAAAAAGCAGAAACTGAACATTACCATTTCGACACTGACTGTAAGCATTTTCGACACTAGCCACATAATTTTAAAATTGCTTTGCTGTTATATTTTCGACACCGAAAAGGGTTGGCTTAGTTAGGTTTTCACCTTTTCAGTGCTCCTGTGATTTTTGAGTGGTGATTTCTCACCTAAGTGAAGATCGAACAGCAAAGCAATTTTACTTAATGGTACAAAATGGAATCATGCAAATAGTTCAAGCAAAGTTTAATAATAACTTATACGTATATAATAAAATAGAATAGAATTTACTTTATGGTATAAAGACTGTGTACATGCAAAGGTCTTAAGCTTTAGAAATTGTCACAAACAGTATTATTCGTTCCGGACGTACAATAGGAATGGGCAAAGAGCACAACTATGTACTCACTTCTAAGAGATAAACTGCTTAGAAATGCTTTTGTGATTGTGTTCAAAGAAAAATTTAATCCTGGAATCATAACAAACTCAGTAAATAGAATATCAACATCAACGATAAGGAAACCTAATCGTGGACTAATTTATGTTATCCTGAGGCAACTCTGATAATCACCTATAAGGCTATTAATACCAATCCTAATTGCGTTACTTGTTATATTGTAAGTCGTTGTTAACCGTAATTTATCTATTTGTGAACATTTATTTATCATTACTTATCTCATATAAAGCACCCACCTACTGTGGGTTGTTAGATTAAGTTTTGTTTTTATATTATGCGGCTTATAGTTTTTTTTAGTAATTAGTTTTAACATAGCAATTATTACTTATAAAAGTGAAAATTTTCCCTTTTATTAGGTTAATTAGTATTAAATGTGATTTCTCTCTAAATACCAATAAAATCTTTGCACTACATTTCAATTAGTTGTTGTAATCAATCATAATTAGAGTATTGAAACCATCAGCAGTGAGACAATGAGTTACATAGTTAAAAAACCAAAACATACACCTCTCACATCCTGCGTCATTAAGAAGCAACGCGTACTCAACTAACTCAGATGAAAATGTAGCAATGATTATATCATCTGCACCTGACTTACTCTATACCTGTACTATTAAGTTTTCTGTATAAATATTCAAGGGCGAATTTAAAAATAAATGGAGCCCCAAAAAGTAGTTTTCAGCTAAAGGAAAAATTTGAAACATGAAAAGCAAACTGCTTTGCTAATATACAGTCCAAGTGTACTTTAATAAGCTCTTGTGAGTTTCTGGTTTAATAAATTTGGTGGCATGCGTTATGACATTATTTTATAGATTCTTGCCGAATCTGGTTGAATCTCGCTCAAATGAGAGAAGACTCTTGTTGGTCCTCCTAAGGGTGGCAGCAAGCAAAAACAATTATTTATTGTGGAGAGCGAGGGACGTCCCACGACGACGCGACGCTACAATTCCGTTTTACTTCGGAGATGATTTATATTCGCATATCTGAATAGATAACTTCCCAACTTTAAACATTTCCATGTGCATTATTAACAGACTTTTTCATCGTTCTAGAAGCTACAGCCACAGGCTACGAGAGCTTTGTTTAAATATAAAGCACTAAAGTGATTTTATAGATAAATGTTTTAGATTTAGACTAATTAAAGTGACAGTATATAATAACATAATCACGTCCTTGTTATTTTGTTATTAATGGATGATTAAAGATAAATTTTATTTTATTTTAATATTTTGTGTGTGTTTAAATCATGTTTAAGTAGACCCCGATGTGACACAAACCAATGAGATGTATCCGCCCACCACGTTATAAGACACAAACAATCAATACAGCACATGCACGAACCGTGCTGTCTTCAACCGACTCCAAAAAAGAAGCTTCCCAATTTAGTATTATATTTCTCCTTATTTTTATGCTAGTTACCTCTTTTATATTAGTTACCTCTGTCATTAAGCGTTTGGGAATATTATAGGAGTTTTTTTTAATCTAATGAAGTTAAGTTTTTTTTACAGATTTACTTCTAATACCTCATTATTAAATATAAAAAGTACAGCCTTTTCTATAGGATTTAATATTAAGATTACAATTAATATTAATCTATACCTATAGTATAAATACCCTTGCAAGAAAAAAGGCTACCTGTACGGTATTGTATACCACTGATTTTATTCTAAAGGTTGCTGCTTGCTCTTTTCTTAAACGTGCGCGGAAATATTATCATTACTTGGCGAAGTATCATATTTACGTAGACTGAAAAACCAAAATCACTTCCCGGCGCATACTTTGAATTTGGAACGAAGAGCGCACCAGCAATTGTATGAAACGGTGTGCTGTTTGAATTTAGAACTCTTTCATCTATCGTACACATTGCGTTCTCGTGGCGGTATAGCCATTAGCCACAGATGCGTTTACCTTTCGGCACAAACTGTAAAATAAAATAAAAATTGGTGGTAAAGCGGAGTTCGTTGTTATTTGGTTGATAAAAATAAATTAAAGTGAGTTCCGATGATTCTGAAAGTGAATATGAAATGGACATTGACTGCATTCCACCAGATTTAAGATCGGAAGCTAAATTAGCGATGGAAAACCTGCTTCCAGCGAAATCAAAAGGAAATTAAATTTATTATGTAAAAGGCCCTTTTTTATTTCGTTGCATAGAAAAGCACTGTACATGCCTCGGCCGAAATGGCAATTGCCTGTCTCGTATCATTAAAGTCCTCGCCTGCGGCTCGGCCTTCAAACTCATACTCGACCTGCAATTGCCTGTTTCGCTGCCTTTGCAATAATGTACTATTGCTATAATAAATTACAAAATAATTTAAATCTCCCGTTAATAAACAATATCTTAGAAATATTTTCGTTTTATTTTTGTTGTACGAATTTAACATCATAATTAGTTAGTAGAAATCAGCTAATACGTTTTATTAACAAAAATGGCCTTGAAAACAAAAAAATCCTTTTAATCCCATTACCATAGTATTTCTGTTGGATTGTCTGTTTGTTTATTGTGTAACAATTATCCGGGCGCAAAGCAATTCAAGCCATCATTTTGAGATAAACTTTATACAACTATGATTATGCTGGGATTTTATCTATATATATATATCTAATCAATGTTAGATCCATATTACAGAAAGACACTCAGTCATTGATCGGTGCTCAAGCAGATATTTCATTCACTAATTGATCACTTTATGAATGAATTCACTGCTTGAGCACCAATCGATGGCTGAGCACCGATCCATGGCTGAGCGTCGTTCTGTAATACGGACCTTAGAAAATTGTATGATTTTTAGTTGCAGTGTCTATAAACCCAATGGAACGAGACATAACTCCACCCGCACAAGAAGTATTTTATTAACTCTCGTAATCACAAACAATCATTGATAAAGTACGTAGTAAGTACGTACGTAAGTAGATACGTAGGTATCACTAATGTTTTAAAATCGCTTAACAGCATATTTAAACACTGCAATTTATATCAGTGTTCAGGTTTGATAACTTTTTTCAAGTGGTATATCAAAACATCGGAATAGCTTGTAGGTACTGTTCCACGACAGAATCACAAACATTAACAAACTATAAATAATTATATTTCACTATAAGTTGACCACATAGTATTTGTGCCATAGATGTAGGGCAAAATCATAAGTCGTAGTGCGCCAAATCAGTGAGAATTATCGACAACCTGGGTACTACACTTCAGCGTGCTTCAGCGAATATTACAGCGGAACTGACCACTGGCGGTCTGCCATAATGAAGAGACGTGCTACCTTCCTATCACGTAAATTGGAATTAGACTTCTGCAATGGTTTGATTTTAAAGAGCGTTATCATTGAACTGTTGTTGTTGATTCTATAGGTGACTATATAAGAGAAGCGAACAAATTTGGTGAGCTCAGAGAAGGTATAGTATTTTCACCGTCAATCAATACTTATTCGATTTGTTCCATAATAGTTTTGTGTACTTTCACTATTTGGCATGGCTTTTCTGCAAGATTTTATCTAAGTACCGCTTTGTTAGATATTCTACTAACACTGTGTTAGGTTTGAAGGGTTGGTTGGGTAGGTTGGTTAAATTTCTGAACTACTATATTTGTTGCGTCATTGGCTCACATTTTAAAAATCTTAAGAGTTTAACAAATATCTATTATATAGAAAAAAATTCATCGTCATAGCTACCGAAAGTATTATCCTTCCTTGAAACCCGGCACATCCCGCAATCGTATCACGTAGTACTAAATCTATATTTCTCGCATAGAATGAATGTAAGCAGGCTTTAGAGCATCTGCTGGTGATGGTTCCATCGAGACGAATTGCACGTGATGAATTCCGATAAGTCTATCGAGCTAAACGTTAATAAAATAGGTGCAGCAAGTACACGATGCTTTTATAAGCGTTATAATAGATTGCTTACCAAGGAAGCCAAGAACTATTTTTGATGCGAGAGTGTTTCTTTGAATCTGGAGTGGAGAGAACTTGCTACGGTATTCTACTCTAGAATCCTGAGCGCTCTATCTTAAAATAGTGGTTCCCGAAGTGGATACTCTTTTTATCACCCTTTATGAGAAAATAAGTAGACTTTATTCCAAATTCAAAACACTATTAGTCCCTATAGATTAAAGAGCTATTTGAGATAAGAAATATTTTATAAACTCAATCCGATTTTTACAAAATGGTCATAGATGGCGAAGAAAAGCGTTTTATTATTTATTGTTTCTAAAATCAAAAAGGGCTTTGTCGTATAGAAAAAAAACAATGTTTAAGTTATGTTCTAGATAAACATTGGTCTGCGAGGCGATATATTTCATTTGACAATGGTAACGCTAAAATACTGTTACACAGACCAATCCCACTAATATTATAAACGCGTATGTTTGTATGTATGGATGTTTGTTACTCATTCACGCTCAAACGGCAGGACGTAATTAGAGTATAGATAGCTTATATAGCGGATCAACACATACTCAACTGTTTTATCTGCAGGTGAAACCGTGAGGCACAGCTAGTATATGATAAAATAAAAACATAGACGTGATAAAAAATATTACAACGGCTTTTGAAAATTCTGATTCAAACGCTAGCGAGAAGGACGGATTAAGTTATTTTGATGCTATTTGCTTGTTATTTTACTGGAATAACAGCTTAAGCTATAATTCCAGTAAAAGATAATCCATCATCCCACGTATAACTATCCTACTTATGACGTCTGTACCTTTATTAAATAAGAACATGTAAATTTTAATACATGTATTACTGAGTTTTCTTACATCATTAAGACATGGCTTTTAAAACGACAAGTCGTCGTTCGTAAAATTCATAAATCACTGATAAACTGTCTTACACACTTTCATTTAAAAACATCAACCTATAACAAAATTCTTTTAAAGCTACCGCAACTAAGTAATAAAATTCCATAAATAATGAGTTATGTAACTTCATTGAATTCGCCTTATTTTTCTTTGCAAAAAATGCAAAGTCTACCGTAATAGAAAAGCGGCGGCGACTTTCAAATCGGCTTAAAAATTGTCAGCTTGTTAAAAAGTTTAACTCGGTCTCAGCTACGGATGAAAAAACTTTTACACGTAACAGCAATCCACGATAGCTGGACAATTTCACCTATAATGCATACTTAGTATAATATAATCTACAGCATTTTGTAGCCAGTGGTCACTTTTTTATTCTATATTAATTCATTTTGTTTATTTCTCCTGCAATAACATCAAACACCAAGGGGTAAGTTTCATTATATAATTTTTAGTGTATAATACCTAAAACGTAAATAATTTTTAACAGAATTATCCTATTATCTCAATTATCACATTTTGCTGAAAATAATTTTAAAAAGGCTTATTTTATAATTGAAGGGATGAGATCAAAAAGGGTTTAACTGATTTTTTTCACAAAATGACTTATGGGTATCGTTGGATTCAGCATGAAATTATCTACAATAATACATTCTCAAAATACCGAAATGAGGTAGGTGATAGAAATACAGATCGCTTAGCATAGAAACATTATTATATTTATTATTTTATATTACATTTTTACAGTAGTTGTATGTATTAGTACTATATTATGTATTTTAAAATAGAATTGATACATTTTCAAGCAACTGAAACTTACATAAGCTTTTTCTATTTCTTAAGCACTCTACATTAAAATGAATCCGGTGAAGTTAAAAGTATATTTTTTCGAAACTCTATTTGACAGTTAAACACTTTTTGATCTCATCCCTTGAATTGGTTGTCTTCTAATTCTACAACTACAGCTGCACCTAACAGTTTCAACTATATATAATTATAGCACAGTTGATTCGTCAGTACCGCGTAACGCGTCAGAAGACTTGCGCCATACCGATAGATCGAGAGCCAACTGCTTAGGGAAGGCTTGAAGCGCTATGCAAACTGAACCCCACATTATTGCTTTGTAGCAAAAGTCGCTATTTATTTATGTGACTTCGCGGAGTGAATATTCTGTACTTTAATTTTTTTATTTTACTGCATTTCCACAGACACCTGGGTCCGTGCTTTTTGTTAGATTATTTTTTATATTTATTAATTAAGCCTATATATTCTGTACTTTTACTATTAAGCATTCTGTAGCAAAACTAGACTATTCGGTGAACATATAAACATGGAAATTTATTATTTTTCATAAATTTTGGACATACTCTTCAGTACTACAATGATATAATAAATAATACTAAAAACTACCTACTACTACTACTACAAAAAAAAAGTGGACTATATACTGGCCGCGATGACCTATAGACAAACCAAATGCTCCAGCTCACTACCAGTAGGTAGCGTACCCAACATGCTGGCAGCATTGCCCCGTTGAATTGTAATGCTTATACGTAGTGCTAAATAAGTGCCAGCATTTTGGTCACGCGTAGCATCAACCAGGCGCTATGATAAACTTTTGAAAACGCGATGAGCTCCTGGCTCCCAAGGACCCAGGGTCTCAACACCAAACGTATATAACCGCTGCCGAGATTACTATATTTGCGCCGTTTTAGCTGCTCAGCCGAATTAGTTATTTTATATAAAAAAAAGTTATACAAATATCATGATATCATTTTTTCATATATTTAAATTTCCTTCATGTACCTTTGAGAAGACGTCACATCAACGCCTAAGCGGATAGGGTTCGTTGCCTCCCGATAAATGCAAAAAATGCAGAATGTCATTGTTACAGAAATTCTCTTTCAAAGATATTGGCCACAGCTGCTTGCGTGCACTGTGATAGGAAAGTAGGAAAATACCTATTTGAAACATTCTCCTTTTTACCTAACTATAAAATAAATATTAATTATGATTACTGCAATGGGATGATTATGATATTAAAAATACTATGTCTGTTTGAAGGCATGTAAGTAAGTACGTTCTTAGATATTAGGTCTTTACCTATGAAATTGCCGTTTTGTTTGAAAAAAGTTAAAGTATTTTTTTTTTCGAACTTATTTATTTCTTTTATTCAAAGTAATCACCCCTGCAATCAATGCATCTTTGCCAACGCTGTGGCAGTTTATGGATGCCCTTCTTGAAAAAATCAGCAGGACGGGAGACAACAAACTCTTCAAAGGCGTTTTGTACTGCCTCTCGGGAATTGAATTTTTTTCCCGCTAAAAAGTTGTCCAAATTTTGGAAAAAGTAATAGTCGGTAGGCGCAAGATCTGGTGAGTATGGCGGATGAGGGAGAGCTTCCAAACCCAACTCATGCAGCTTAGAGACGGTCTGTTGTGCAGTGTGGGGTCGCGCGTTGTCGTGAAGTAGCAGTGGAGACGACCGATTGACCAAAGCTGGTTGCAGACGTGCGAGTTTCGCCATCATTGTGGTCAGTTCTTCAATGTACACATCTGCAGTAATGCTCTCGCCGTTTTGTAAAAAGCTATGATGAATCACACCAGCACTAGACCACCAAACTGTGACCATCACCTTTGTAGGGGTCATTTTTCGTTTTGCACATTGCTTTGGTACCGAACCAGGATCTAACCAACTTGCTGAGCGCTTTCGATTGTCAAAAAGAATCCATTTTTCGTCGCACGTAACAATTCGGTTCAAAATTCCTTCATTTCTGTGCCTGTTAAGCAGCGCAAGGCAAGTCTCGACGCGTACGTTGCGCTGGCGATCGTTAAGTTCGTGGGGCACCCATCTATCAAGCTTTTTTATCTTGCCAATCTGTCGCAAATGGACCAATATTGTTTTGATGCTAACATGAAAAGCTGCTGCCAGCTCAGCTGTAGATTGAGATTCATCAGCTTCCACAATCGCCTTTAATTCATCATTGTTGACCAAAGTTTCCGGACGACCACGAGGTTCATTTTTCAAGTCAAAATTCCCAGAACGGAACCGAGCAAACCAATAACGGGTTGTACGTTCGTTTGTACAGTTCTCTCCGTAAACGTCGTTGATGTTACGTGTCGTTTGTGCCGCGTTAGTGCCACGACGGAACTCATATTCCATAATTACACGAAATTTCAAAGTATCCATTATGAGGAAAAATGTTGAAATGTAATGAAAACACAACGCTAATCAATAAACAAAAGACTTATATTGTAAATAGAATGTCATATTTTTAAAACAAAATTAATTTGAATTTAGAATTCATAGCCAAACAAAACTTTTTTTTGTTTGAAAAAGTCTGTACTGCAATACGGCAATTTCATAGGTAAAGACCTATTATATTAGGTACGTATCTATCTGAAGCATATATATGTAAATGGTATAGATTTTCAGGTTTCATGTATCCCCTTATTATGCTTAAACTAATAAATTATATACCTTTCAATGTGTGTTAACCTCCCGCCGACATAGGGTAATTTACGCAACACTTTCCAATATGGAGGATTTTATAACATACCTTTACTGAACAAATAATTAAGTCAAATTATACCGTGTTTGATATCAAAAGATATAACCAAACGAGTACATTCTTAAAATATATAATTTGTCTAATACAAACACGGTTATATTATTTAGAAAGCTACGTCGGTTGTGCTTCAGTTATTAGGCCTCGAAACACTTACTCGCGGCCATTTAGTTTCCAACTCAGTCTTGTTTATACTAACGTGAAACTCTTGCATTATATTATACACGTTTTAAACGCAAGAACAAGTCGTTAATCTCCAGATATGAGTACATTGTATTCCAGTGATTCAATTTGGATTGTAAATGACGGCAAAGAGAAAATACTTACCTTGAGGGTGTACTGGGTTAGGATAGTATGATGCTTTCAATTCGTGCCTCCTGGGAAATAACACGGCAGCGCGATCTTAGAAAATTATCTTCGGCTTTCATACGAGTTAAGATGAACGCTTCACACTAACAATGCTCGTGGGATGACTTCTCACCATATTTTGTTATTCGCAGTTGCATCTCATGATCTAAACATAAATATAAAATTATACACAGATTTTGTGACTTTTTTTAGTCATTAACGAGTCATTCATGAAAATAGCTGATGCTTAATGTATGTAACTAGCTTCTGCCCGCGGCTTCGCCCGCGTGTCCTATAAGAAAACTAGCTTCTACCAGCAATTTCGCCCGCGTAGCCTATTCAACCACCCATTTAATCCTCTTAGGGGTGGAATTTCGAAAAACCCTTTCTTAGTGGATACCTACACTTCACAAAAATACACCCTCCAAATTTCAAGTCTCTAGAACTAGCGGTTTAGGCTGTGCGTTGATATATAAGTCAGTCAGCCAGTCAGTCAGTCAGTAATTTGAATTTTATATGTAGATATAGATGTGTGAATGTGTGGAATTTGAATTCAATCGAGATTTGACATTATCAATTTTTTTCCTGAATCGCTATTACCAATATAATATCAATGACACCATGTTATTAGCAGATATGTATTGAAATAAGGTTAAATATTTTAAATTAATACCATAGATTGAGATTTCTAATACTTTACCAGCCTATAGACTATGCTTCAAGGACTATAATAATTAAGTATTATATACACAAAAGTAGCCCAATTACGATACAATAAAAGTACAAATAGCATCCTCTGGTAATGAATGCCGAGAGCTTCAGAAAGTGCCGTAATTAGCATAAAGCTTTTCTGGATAATTGCCAAATTAAAGGAATTGCGAGCGGACTGCAAGATGACCGAAATACGATTGGCACAACTGATTTTAAACTTTTTTAAAATATTGATTGTAACTAGTAAAATAATTGAAGGGGTGAGAATAAAAAGGGTTTAACTGATTTTTTTGACAAAATGACTTATGGGTATCGTTGGATTAAGCGTGAAATTATCTACAATAATACATTCTAAAAATACCGAAATGTGGCTTAAATCTCGACATTTTGAGTCTAAAAACGGTTTATCTGTCACAGGAATACAGTTCGCCTAGCATAAAAACATTATTATATTTATTTTATTTTATTATATTTTTACAGTAATTGTATGAATTAGTACTATATTTAGTATTTTAAAATAGAATTAAAACATTTTCAAGCAACTGAAACTTACATAAACCTTTTCTATTACCTTATAAGCACTCTACATTAAAATGACGTCGTTGAAGTTTAAAGTCAATTTTCTCGCAACTATCAATTTGTCAGTTAAACCCTATTTATTCTCAACCCTTCAATTGTCATGTTGGTCACACGATATGAACGGGAAATAATAGTAGACAATAATCGGGACTACACAGCACAATAAATACAATTCTTTAAATGGAGCTCCTTAAAAACCAATTTTCTCGCGATTCTATTAATGAGATCGCCAATAATAAAAAACGTTAAATTCCAAGTTAAAAAGAACGTGTAACGCAGATCTTACCTAACGTCTCATCATCTTATAACTTCAGAAATACTAAAGCTATGGCATTAAAATTAATACCATAATAAAACACTATATGGTTGTGAGTTGTTATATTACCCAAACAACGCGTGACCGTTAAAAGCACACCTATAGTGCCTTCCTAAAATCCTTTATTCATAAAGTTTTCTTTGAAGCCTAATAACAAAATAGTTTTACAATTACAACATCCTAAAATATAATTTAAACCTTACCCATCACTGTATAAACCAGTTGTACTAAAAGGGTCCTAATTAAACGCACATTTGTCTGGAATTATTGTTATACGTAGGTACACCAGTCTAAGTTAGCTTACTAACGTTTTCGGTAACTAGTCTAAAATAGATTATAATGAGTTAAAATAAAAGGGTCTTGCAAAATGTGTTATGTCGTATTGGAGTTTGAGGCTTTGGGACTGGGGCAAATAGCATATTATAAACACAACTTTTTTTTTTTTCAACAGATATACGTAGAGATATAGAGAACGGCCGGTATAACTTCGTTTAATGTTAATGTCTCCCTCTTGACAATTGTAAATTATCCTTTTACCGAACCAACATAATAATACAAATTTTGAAGTAATTTTTAACCTGGGTATGTTTGCAATGGAGATCTAAGTGAACCAGTACAACCCGTGTGAGTTAAGTAGACACATGGTGTGTGCCGACAAATGGCAGCGAGGTGCCTAGTTAATTTTTCCTGTTTGCAATAACATTTCTATGTACAGAGTGACCACCCACTGATTGGTTCACTGTAAAAAATGTCAAAAGTTTTTGATGGTATCATGGTCAAAATTATAGAATTTTTTCCTTATATGGCCATGACACGGTTTGTGCATTGTGCCAGTTTTCAAGTTGAAATCATAGATTTAATACCTACTCCTTAAGAGTAGCATAAATAATCTTGAGATGTGGTCAAAATATATGTACAAGTAAGCGTCAAATCATTCAAATATCAAATTTTACAAAATATTTAGGTCACAATTGCAGAAGACATATATAAGAAATTGAAGGTGATTTTTTAACTTCCAAAAAGGAGGAGGTTCTCATTCATCTTTATGTATTTTTTTATTATTTATATATTTTCTCTTAGCTTAACTGCACATATCCAAGATCTTATTTTTATGTGATAATTAGAGAAAAGTATTTTTTCTTATGATTATCACTTTTTAAATGTAATTCTATATCACAATATTTACAAATACCGCAGGTTTGAGCTGTTTGTTTAAAACTTTCGATTTTTACTTATATATCCAACTTATAAATCCAATCTATTTCCTATAATCATAATCGGCAACATTTCGAAAGCTTTATGAGAACACAGGTTTAATGTAAAATGTTTCATCTCTAACTTTTTTCGAGCGTTCTGCTTCGGGACTCAGACACACGTTAGTCAAAGACCTTATAGTAAAAACATCATTGAGACTAACCAATGTAAATAGGGGAAATTCCGTGATTGTGATAGGTATATTATTTTTAGCTTATTTCACTGGGATATTAGTAACTTCTCACAGTAAGCTATCACTGTCAATGGCCGCACTCCATCAATTGCGACAGAATCCTGTTAATAATGTAATCTAATTTAGATGGCCTCTCCGTTGATATTAATTAATTAGCCTTGCCTATTGATCAGGCATAAGAGTATCATTATGAACTAACTCACGTAATGGGATTACGGCGTTGCTCAGCATTATTATTAAAACCTAGTTGGATGAATTAATTAGTCCAATAATAATATGAACATTAGAAATATGTAAAGAATAAATAAACTTTTAAGTATATGAGTAGGTATAGCTGTTGCTGGTGACGTCGTTCTTGTAATAACAGCATAGGAAGTAGACCGAAATAGACAAAATCTCTGTACTGGATAGAGAACCTTATGTTCCTAAACGAAGTGAGAAATACTTCTAAGGTGGCTTTCGCAGCTTATCAATGGGCATCTTGTTCAAATATCTTTTACAAATTAATATTTAAAAAATATTGAAATCTATAAAATTAAAAGTCCTGATTGATTGACTGACTGACTTATGTATCAACGCACAGCCTAAACCGCTGGTCCTAGAGACTTGAAGGGTGAGAGAACTTGAAGGGTGTGTTTTTTGTAAAGTGTAGGTATCCACTAAGAAAGGGTATTTCGCAATTATAATCTACGAAAATGTTTCTTCTTCATTTCCTATAGGCCACGCGGCTAAAGCCGCGGGCAGAAGCTAGTACATTATATTTAGATGTATTTGGATTGAAATATAGTTCTACGACGTGGTTTGCAGAAGGTTTTTTTGGTACATTAGGAATTTTTATACCCGCCATGTACTATAACGTTGTCTGAATTGTCAGGCTGTATATATTTAATATGTGTCTGGTTGTGTGTAAAATCAATGAAAACAGTGCTAAATGCCTGACGCAATAGTGATAGACTCCAAATCGCTTTTGTGGATTACCTTTAAATATTAAAGCTGATTGGACAAATACATCAGCAATACGTAAATGAAATAAAATTTCAAATATCCATTTAATTTTCCCAATAGTGCAAACAGTAATATTGCTAGTACTGGTTTGGTATATCTGTGGTTCTATAAACTTTACGCATTGATTACGACTAGCCTGATATCTCTGTTGGTAAGTTTGGTTGGAAGTAGTAGCTCTACCGTCTGAACTGTAGGTTGTGGGTTCGGTTCTTATATTTATTTATTATTAAAAATTACTTAACCAGATATTGAATAAGCTTTGATTACTAAATTAGCTATAAAAGATTCGACTCAAAGACGAAACAATTGTATAACAGTTATGAATTTCTCGTCATAATTTTGGCCATAATTAATTGTTCAAAATTATAATAAAATAGCAAATGTATTACTATAAGTACGTGTATGTAGGTACTGTTAGTTGAGGACTCCAGTAGACGCTGGAGAGTTAGGAAAGCCAAACTGGTCATTGGTTTTGCAAATCTAACACATTCCTACACTTTTTTTTTTTTAATGTTTTTGAATGATGTGACGAGCTATTCGTTCACCTGATGTTAAGCGCCACGGCCGCCCATAACAGAACAGTGTCACTCGGAACCCTAAAACATAGAGTTTCAAGCGACACTGCACTGCGCACATCATCCTGAGACATCAGCACAGTCTGGTAATAAGATTACTCGACTGTGAGATCAGATCATAAAGTCTCAATTGCCCAGTAATTTCACTAGCTACAGTGCCCTTCGAACCGGAACACAGTAGTGCTTGCACACTACTGCTTGGCGGCAGAATAACTGGCAAAGCGGTGGTACCTACCTAGACGAACTTTGCAGTAAAGTCCTACCACCTACCACACGTGATAGGTACTAGCGCTCCTGTAATACGGGTCATCTATTTTGAACTGATGAATAGTAACTACTATTCATTATTTACTAAAAAATTTTTTAAGAGCAGTTGGTGATTTGAATTTCTACCTAATACGGTACATAAGTAGTCGAGCTATTTTTAATTCTAACAATAAAAGCTACAAGCTGAAAAGCTAAAGTACCTATTATAAGAACGTACGTAAAAAAAACAATGGTACCATCTGGAGTAACTAGTCCCCAAAACACAGGATTTATTTTCTGTGTTTTGGGGACTAGTTTGGAGGACTAGTGAACTAGCAAGATCAGTTCATGACAGTAGCACGACTAACACCACAGACTTTCTACATATTAGTACTACACAATAAACACCAATATATGTAAAGACTTCTCTTTAACATTTTTTAATGGTACAAACAGTTAGGCTATAAAATGTTTAACTTTTTTTTATGTTAAAGAGAGCAAACAAGCATACGGCCCACCTGTTGGGAAGTGGTCACCGTAGCCTATGGATATATGTAACACTGGAAGAGGCGTCACTAATGCATTGCTTACCCTGTAAAATGTTACCCTGTAAATTATTATTTTTTATTTAATGAGTTGTCTGTAATAATAACTTTTCACCGCAGTCGCATTTAACTTTACATTTACTAATATCTTTTAAATTAGATGATAGGTGGCTATAAATACATATCTAGTTTATATTACTCTATCGCACGTGAGATATGTGTGGCAGGGTGTCACCCAAAATTACTACGTGACACTTCGTCCCTAATGGCCAGAATCAATTTCGCCTATTTTGCGCTGTAGACGACATGCTCTTAAGAGTAAGAAGTTTTTATTTTCATATTTATTTCTGTTTCTACAAGTGGGTTGATATTATTTTTAAATACATCTTATTATTATTATTTTACATATAAATTAGTACCTACCTATTCGTGATCTTATCATAAAAATATCATAAATTTTAATTTTTTTATCGGATTATGAAAATGAAATAACGATTATTGACTCGCGAGGACATGGTTTTGATTCAGCGAATCACAGTGCGGCTTATAATCTGCGAATGTAGCGACACACCTGCCGAAAGTACGACGTAGAACGTTCGACGGCTGAACTATCGCTCGTAGTCCTTATAATACGCATCGTAATATTTACTGGTGTGTTAAAAGGTTAAAGGTTACTTAAAACACGTATTCAGCCCAACTTTCGGTGCCGTACCTTCAGCAGGTGTGTCGAAAAGTATAACCGTAGTATAACTGATGGTACTACTGGTACTATGATTACTAAATGGTCGCTACACTTACGACAAAATATTAAGTTAAAGTTCGTCTAGGTAGGCACCACCGCTTTGCCAGTTACTGTGCCGCCAAGCAGTACTGCGCAAGAACTGCTGTGTTCCGGTTTGAAGGGCACTGTAGCTGGTGAAATTCCTGGGCAAATGAGACTTGACTATGACCTGAACTCACAGTCTAGTAATCTTACTAGATTGTACTAATGTCTCAGGATGACGTGCGCAGTGCGGTGTCACGTGAAATTCTATGCTTTTAGAGTTCCGAGTGACACTGCAACTGATATGGGCAGCCGTGTCGCTTAACATCAGGCGAGCGGTTAGATCTTCATGTCATTCATTAACAATAAAAAAAAATTTGTATTTCAGAATAAATAAAATCTATATTTAAACAACGAGCTTCTGCCCGCAGCTTCGCCCGCGGCGTAAAAATAATTCAACCACCCATTTCATCCTCTTAAGGGTGGAATTTCGAAAAATCCATTCTTGGCGGATGCCTATGTCATAACATCTACCTGCATGGCCAAATTTCAGCCCGATTCGTCCAGTGGTTTGGGCTGAAATTGCTGTATGAAATTGCCGTATTGCAGTACAGACTTTTTCAAAGAAAAAAAGTTTTGATTGGCTATGAATTCTAAATTCAAATTAATTTTGTTTTAAAAAAATGACATTGTATTTACAATATAAGTCTTTTGTTTATTGATTAGCGTTGTATTTTCATTACATTTCAACATTTTTCCTCATAATGGATACTTTGAAATTTCGTGTAATTATGGAATATGAGTTCCGTCGTGGCACCAACGCGGCACAAACGACACGTAACATCAACGACGTTTACGGAGAGAACTGTACAAACGAACGTACAACCCGTTATTGGTTTGCTCGGTTCCGTTCTGGGAATTTTGACTTGAAAAATGAACCTCGTGGTCGTCCGGAAACTTGGTCAACAATGATGAATTAAAGGCGATTGTGGAAGCTGATGAATCTCAATCTACAGCTGAGCTGGCAGCAGCTTTTGATGTTATCATCAAAACAATATTGGTCCATTTGCGACAGGTTGGCAAGATAAAAAAGCTTGATAGATGGGTGCCCCACGAACTTAACGATCGCCAGCGCAACGTACGCGTCGAGACTTGCCTTGCGCTGCTTAACAGGCACAGAAATGAAGGAATTTTGAACCGCATTGTTACGTGCGACGAAAAATGGATTCTTTTTGACAATCGAAAGCGCTGAGCAAGTTGGTTAGATCCTGGTTCGGTACCAAAGCAATGTGCAAAACGAAAAATGACCTCTAGAAAGGTGATGGTCACAGTTTGGTGGTCTAGTGCTGGTGTGATTCATCATAGCTTTTTACAAAACGGTGAGAGCATTACTGCAAATGTGTACATTGAAGAACTGACCACAATGATGGCGAAACTCGCACGTCTGCAACCAGCTTTGGTCAATCGGTCGTCTCCACTGCTACTTCACGACAACGCGCGACCCCATACTGCACAACAGACCGTCTCTAAGCTGCATGAGTTGGGTTTGGAAGCTCTCCCTCATCCGCCATACTCACCAGATCTTGCGCCTACCGACTATTACTTTTTCCAAAATTTGGACAACTTTTTAGCGGGAAAAAAATTCAATTCCCGAGAGGCAGTACAAAACGCCTTTGAAGAGTTTGTTGTCTCCCGCCCTGCTGATTTTTTCAAGAAGGGCATCCATAAACTGCCACAGCGTTGGCAAAGATGCATTGATTGCAGGGGTGATTACTTTGAATAAAAGAAATAAATAAGTTCGAAAAAAAAATACTTTAACTTTTTTCAAACAAAACGGCAATTTCATAGGTAAAGACCTAATACTTATATTTAGATTGATCAAGTTTCTAATAATATTAAGTTTCTAATTATATAATAATGAACTTTACATTCTTCAAAAAGTACTACGAAAGCAAAATGCGATTTAAGAATCTAGATGCCAAACTTCATGCCTTTCTCAACAATTTACCACAAGGTATATGTCACTGACGGCATTGTTGAAATGAAATTAGCTGAGCTGACTGAAAAAGTTACACATAAATCATCCCATGTTTTCCTTAAAATATGGTCAATTATGTAAGCTTGTACCTTTGAAATTAGTCAAATATCACACCAATACTACATTACTAATGGGTCGTTCATAGATGATTGTAGAAAGAAGTTTTGAATGAAAATGGCTACGCCTCACAAAATAAGGTAAATCAAGAAAATGTCAAAACTCTACTAAAAAACGATACGCTACCTACCGTTAGTGGGCCGGAGCAATTGGACTGTTTATATATAGGTCATCAGCCTAGTATATTGTCCAAAAATTTTTAGGATAACGTGTAGCTAAGTAGTTGTTTTTAGTATATTTTCATTGACTTTTTTCGTTGTCATTATAAGTATGTAATTATCACTTTTTTGAAACAGACAGAGTGCACGTGTGATTGGATTATAGAATTGTTCATTATGTAATTTTTAAATCATGTCGTCTCTATGATGTATTATGTGCACCCATAAAATAAAATATTATCGTAAACTAAAAACGATTGCCCAACGTCATCGCTTCATACAGATACTATTGAAATCTTGTTATTGCTTGAGGATTGAAATGCGTAACTACTCCTATCTTCTATCAACAACCGGTTATATCTTTGTTTGCACAGACTACAGTTTACGTTTCAAAGTTTCAAGGGTCGAGGTGTCATTAAATGCGTATCTAGATACCTACTACTACAAATATGTTCAGAAGTTTTTTTTTATGTTTTGGCTCCACACTTTTGTGTATTTAGCCAGTGTCAAGTAATTGATAATTTTTCAAGTTAATGATATTTACGCAAATATGTGTCAAGTCACAATCGAAGTCATCAAGTCAAAGTCATACTCCTAGTAAAGTAGTGGCAACTTTACTTGAAGCTTCTATGGAGTTCCGAGTGACCCTGCTCTGTTATGAGCAGCCGTGTCGCTTAGCATCAGATGAACGACTAGCAAGTAACATCATCATTAACATAAAAAAATGCCCTCCAGCTGATTTTTTTCAAAAAACTATCACTGCGTTGGCAAAGATATATCAACTGCATGGCCATCGAGTTTGATTAAAGAAATAATAATTATACAAAAGGAATGCGGTAACTTATTTTATAAAAAAAACTGCAATTTCATAGGTAAAGAGTAATAAATAACTATACATAGTTAGGCTAGTCTATTTTTTTAAATCTAGCTGTATAAGTACCAAAAAAATGGTTACTATAATATTTCCATGGGAATACAAATACGCGCCGGAACTAATGTGAGAACAATTCAGTAACTTAATCGAGACACGGCGATAAGTTTTAGACGTGCGAAAAAGTAGTTTGCGAAGCAGACTTATAATACTAACTTCAGTATGTACCTAACTAGCATTAAATAACCATATTTATGCTTTCATAGACAAAGTTATACCCAAGAGGTCAACGTAGGTACTTATATTAGATAACTAGGGGCAGCCCGCGGTTTTAGCTTATTTTATTCGCATTTTACTTTCTCTTTCTTTCTTCTTTATACACAATTTTATATCTTGAGTTGTATTTTTTAAAATCCTTTGTCTTTCCTCCTATAGGTCCAGCGGTTTGGGCTATACGTTGTCTATTATGCACTTGGTCACTCAGAATAAAGTCTTATGGGAGTTTTGGCGTGAAAACGAAAAAAATTCGCGTCTCCGTTTTGTATTATTTTCCAAAACTTGTGTTATTTTCAGTGTTAGGGAATAAAATTGGTGGCATTTTATTCGTTAAGCTTCAAGTAAAGTTGCCACCACTTTACTAGGAGTATGACTTGACTAGCCTAGACTATGACTTAGACTATGTTTATGACTTGACCTGATGACTTAGGTCCGTGTTACAAAACGATACTCAATCATTAATCGGTGCTCAAGCAGAGATTTTATTCACTAACTTATCAATTTATGAATTAAATCTCTGCTTGAGCACCGATCGAAGACTGAGCATCGTTCTGTAATACGGACCTTAGACTGTTACTTGACTTGACATAATATTAATTAACTTGAGGAATTAATTACTTGACACTGGCTAAATACACAAAAATGTGGAACAAAAACAAAAAAGTCTTATGTCAGGTAGTTTTCTATTATTTAGGTGAATGACTATTATACAAATTGAAAAAAAAAAGAAGAAACAAGAATTGCAGTCTGCTAATGAATTTCATTCATTTCACTCATTCATACTGTAATAATCACAGACCAAGTAGAGGATGGTAATAATTACAACTAGGTACCTTGTTTTATATACAAAACTATTTAGTTTTTATTTGATAACACGTCAAGAAACTTTGGATGAATGTTGTGCTAATCTTTTTATTCATTTTACTATTGCCTTATTTATATATATTATTATTATTTTAAAAATCGCGGAAGAAAGAGTTGAAGAAAATCTAAATATTATGTTATTCCGGCTCCATTTCTTATGGGATGGATAGCTACAAGTATTCCCATCTATCCCTATAATAAACATTATTTTCATAGACCGCGATGATGATGCCAAATTCTCGGGTATTCAGCTTGTCAAGGCAAGCCTGCATAGTTTGCATTTTCCAAATTTATTATACGTTCACCGAGGCACCGTGCACTTCTAGGATTTATTATGCGAGATAATGTCCCCTGTAATGTCACACACACTTTTGACTGCAAACATTGTCACCGGATATTTTAGATAGGTGCTGAAATAAACGTTATTTGTCGAGATATATATTAAGTTTTATGTTTCATTTGTGCTTTTTTACTATTCAGTTAGAGTCTAAAAAGGCTGACATCAAATAGGTCCCATTTCATTCTTGAAATGACGTCATTAAACTAAATGTGACGAAGTAGTCCACCCTTACTTTCTATAATTATGGCCAACTGAATGGTAAGTTTTGGATTATACTGTGTATTAAAAATATTTTTATCATTTTTGTAATAAAACAAATGGTTTGGTTGGACAATGTGGACTCTCTGAAGTCTTCAGCAAGCTTAGTATCAGTTTTGCTCCGTCTTTTTGTCTTTTTTGTCCCTCAAACCTGCATTTCTCCAGTTCTATAATAACATAATTATGGTATCTGTTTCTAATTGTCCCACACCTTTAACTTATCTTTATTTATGATAATTATTTTAACTTTTCAAAACATTACTTTTAAGTTTGAAACTGGCATATTATCATAACAACTCAATATCAAAAGTAAAGTTAACAATATCAGCACAAGAGCCAAACAAGTCAAAGCAGACATCCCTTATCGGGTTAACAATATACCTATTTTATATTAACGATAGTTCAAAGTGGAACAAGCAATTGAGTCTTGCCAATATCAAAGACAATTTTTCAGAAAGCTTTTCGCTCTTGTGTATTCGTATTACCAGAGTAGGATACCGGATTGGTTAAATAAATACTTCAAGACTTGTAATAACATTATATCCAATATCAACAAATAAATATATCAGGTTTTTTATTACAAGTTTATAACAAGATTTTAACAAAGAATAAACTGTAAACAGTATGTCATACATACTAAAACTTAGGCTCTTATGCTTTGTAGTTCGATGTAGTGCTTTGTAGTGAAATACTTTAAATCAGAGTTTACTGCTAATAGCAGTTAATTTTGCGGTGACGATACGATTTGTAGCAAATAGTCCAATAGTTTAATTCACTGAAACTAGTTCATAGCATAAGAGTTATAGCAATAGTTCATATCTATTAGCCTGATAAAAATTACAAACTCTAAAACGAAATAATAACGATTAGCCTATAAAGTATGCTTTTTCTAGAATTAAACAACATTATCCTAAAAGAAAACGGAAACTGCATTACAGTTATGCATTTATTTGAAAAGTTTTCCAACGAACAAATTAAGATATAGTACTAATTAACGAGCTGTCTTATTATTTCTGCTCAGATAAAACAAAGAATTTATATTCTTCAATTAATGTAATTGGAGTCCAGTTGCTGGACCCAGCTAGGCGATCATGTAACTTTATTGCAACTAATAGAAACCAAAAGTTGTATGAATTTAACATTGTTGTTTAACTACGTTGTTTAAATATTCAGTTTATGTGCATAGATGGTATGAAAATTTTCAAATTAGGCATGAAATTACTCCTGTTGTATTGCAATCAAAGTTCCGTGATCACTCCACTGGTCACAATTCTATTATAAGTGACAATTATTTAGCTAAAAGGCACTCATTTATGCATTACGCTAGAAGAAACGTTGGTGGTTATTTTGCCTTCTAGAAATATAAATTCTTAGTTAGTTATTTTGTAAGAGTATTTATTTAAAATTCACTTCAAGGCTTCCGTCAAGTAATTGCCTTCAGACATGATTCGCCTCTGCTTATTTACTTTCGAGGTCAAAACGATGTTTATGTTGCCATCTAAATGAAATTGGCTATTTCATGAAAGGGGTTATTATGAATCCAAAATTTAATTTAGCGATACAAATGGTTATCCTTAATATTGCTTGCTATCTCTGGTTCCCAACGATCTCCATTGAATAGGAGTTTCTCTTTGTTGTAAATTAGTTCCTCGTGGGTTTCTGTGCTGCACTCGAAGTTGGGTCCTTCGACGATAGCATCGACGGGACAAGCTTCCTGGCAGTAGCCGCAGAAGATGCACTTGGTTAGGTCAATGTCGTAACGCGTGGCGCGGCGGGAACCGTCGTCACGCTCTTCTGCCTCGATGGTAATAGCCTGCGCGGGACAGATGGCCTCACAAAGCTTGCAGGCGATACAGCGCTCCTCGCCCGACGGATAGCGCCGCAGGGCATGCTCGCCGCGGAACCGCGGTGACAACGGACCCTTCTCGAACGGGTAGTTGATAGTGGCAGGCTCTTTGAATATATGTCCTAGAGTTACTGCAAACCCTGCAAGCATAAAAATGGTCTTACATTAATAGCCTTTTTTTAATAGTCCATGCAGATCATAAACTTATACTAATTTATGACTGCTGTGGTTTTTGTATAACTTCCCACAATGAGAAAGAGGGCGTAGGTGTTTTACCCTTTTATTCTTTTACCTCAGCATTTCATGACTGATGCCAAAGAAGCGAAAACGTCGATGTACCACCTTGCAAGAGGATGCCTATATCATTCCAGTACAGTGACCCATAAGATATTGCGTGCCCCAAATGCCCGATAAAAAATTTCATTTGCCTATTTTCTCGCAATGTTTTACGGCTGTATTACATCTATTTATTTAACATACGATTGTTTACGCTCTGCGAGAATATAAAATGGCATGATAAAAAACTAAACAAGTGCTATATCAAAAATAATATAGTGCATTTCCATATCCAATAGCAGCTTGTTTCACAGCAGCAAGCGCGTACCTGCAAATATTTAATGGAGTAAATATGAAAATAAGACGAAGTGCTCAAGAACGAAAACTACTTGGCAACTTGGACCGAAAGACGAGAGAAATTAAAGTAATTTGCATTAAAGCAGTTGCTTGTAGGATAGTGGTTACTAGACTCGAACCTACTATTCATTATAACTTTAATGAATCTGTCAAGGATTTTATCTGGTTGAAACAGTCTTGATGAAATGGGATATTACTGTACGAGCTGAATATTGGGACGTATGAAGTAGAATGCAAAATGCAACTTAAATTCTTTATCCTGGAGTAAGTTTTGCTTTTTATTATGTGGTTATGAGTTCGTTGTAAGTGCGCTAAAGCTAGTATAATACAACCGGGCATATAATCTTAAGTTTCATACATACATACATTTCATACAAAGAAGTTTTTATCACAAATATATATATATTGAAAATCGTTTCATCCAACCCTTTGGAAATGTCAAAAAGTCTAAATAGTATTTAACGGCATCCAAAAGTGTTTATTACAGACCATTTAACATACTAAACTATTGTTAAAAAGTGACCTTCATAAATAAAAATAAAATGAACAAGGGTTCATATTGTTGTTACATAACAAAGTAAAAAAATTGTATTATCATGTTGGTATGTCCGGTAAAATGACAATTTACAATTGTCAAGATGACAACATTAACATTAAACAAAGTAAAAATAAAATTATTCAGTTCCTAATAGTCAGAATTAAGATTTCTAAAAAAACATATTGAAAATTTTCCACGAAATTTTTCGAATTCATGAATTGTGGCCTTCTTTCTATGGGACTTTCTGGGAAAGGACACAACGTCTGTCGGGTCAGCTAGTTCATCGAAATGCTTGTAATTTGTTTTATCATAGCATAGTTTTTATATTTAGTTATACCTATTCGTTATATTGAAACTTCATAAAAATACTTTAATTTTTCTTAAACGGTAAACTCAGTGTGTTTTAGTCGTAACAAAACGGTTTCCGGGTCGGCAGGCGCAGCTCACGCCCGGCACGGGTGTACTTTTATTTGGACGTAGAGGAGGGTGGATCGCCCGTGTCACGACGTACAGGTAAAATCACCGAAAGGGAACTGAGCCGTAGCGCGATTTAGTTAAGTTGGCGTATTTTCCACGAAGAATTTTCCCGGACCTTAATAAAGAAAAAACAATAGTACGATCCAAAATAGCTTGTGCAGACAGTAAGTATATAGCATAAAAGGTAGTGAACACAAACTCCTATCACGATGCTAAAGTTATTTACTTTTATCGGCCTTCTTTTTGATTCTCCTTTAGATTTAACAAGTATTTGCGCATTTCAAAACTGATCTTCTAACGTAGTCTGTCACTTATTTTGTAGAATAAAAACTTCATGCTTGCGGAAATAAAACGAAACGTAAATGTGCATATTTCCAAGAGGATCGAACGTTGCACAGAACAAAGTGCCACTCATCGAGTTCGGTTTTCATGATTTTCGTGGCTTTTTTTATAATGTAAAGAATCTCCGAGTGACATTTCAACTGTTATGTCGTATAGCTTAATATTAGGCGAACGTCACATTTTCGTCATTCGTCTCGTCACATTATTCATTAACAAACAGTGGGTGGTCACTCAGTACCTACATTGAAATGCTATTGCAACCCGGACGAATTAACTAGGCACCTCGCTGCCATTCGTAGGCACACACCATGTATCTAGCTAACTCGCACGGGTTGTACTAGTCACGTAGATCTCCATTGTCAACATACCAAGGCTAAAAATTACTTAACATTTGTATTATTATGTTGTCTACGGTATATCCTGTAAAATGACAATTTACAATTGTCAAGATGGCGACATTAAAATTAAACAATTTTATACCAGCCGTTCTCTATATCTCCGCGTATATCTGTTATTATTTTACAGTTTCTACTGATTTGTGCGTCAATACTCCGTTATTATTGTGGAGTTGATTCTTTTCCTCCGATTAACGTGAACTTTCCGTCTGATGTGATACTGTTGTGTGGTTTTTGTAAAATATGAAAATGTATTTACGAGACAGGGACTCTATTTGCAAATCATTCCATAAGTGTGTAATTTGTATGTGGCATGCATTTTGCTGCAGAAGATTTTAATAAGAATGGAAATCGTCTACTGAAAACTGCTGTGCCCAAATTGAACCTACCACAGTTTCCTCTTCCACAGGAGTTATTTGTTGATTTTCCTCTGAAACTTTTCAAAGAGCACAATTTCCATGAGGTGAGTAATTACAATACTGACTCTGATGGGTCTGAATGCTTATTTGTTATTGATTTAACGTAATGATTGAACATGTAGGTACAGCCGGCATTACGATGTTAATATGCTAATAGGTATTATTCTTCTGTTCAAGCAATCCGCGGTGATTGTACTAATGGGGTACTTTATCAAAGTATTACAGACCAATGAACTTCTGCTGCAGTTGAAGCTTTCTAGTGAATAGTCATGTGTCATATTTAAATAAATATTTATATAAATCATAAGTACAACTAACAAACCAGCTCATACACAGTGTCGTCTGCCAATCTAACATACAACGAGTATACTCCCTTTATTTCTTTATATTTTATACTTTTTATATTTCAGATTTGACAAAAAAAAATGAAAAGTTCAGTTCTGCAATGTATATGGAACTGGAAAATTTGCCTACCAATTGTATCAACTTCTGTTATTGTAACAGAAAGTACATAGTACTATACTAGTGTTGTTGCAACGGATTTGAAATATAATATGAAGATAAAATTAGGTCAGTATTTGTTTTGTTGTTATGTTTTTATATGCCAGCACCATTTCACTACATCTGATGGTAAAAATGTACCCTGTTTTTATTTTCAAAATATTTTATTTACAGGTTCACTGACTCAGAGGTTGAGCCTAAATCATCCACCAGTACCTCAGTAGAATTTTTGTGCATATTCACACCGGAAATAGAAAGTCTACTGGTAAGTTTTTTTGTATGTTTGTACCGAGCCAGAGATCCCAGAATGTCACAAATTTAGTAAAGGTTATATATTGAATTAATAATCAAGTAAAATAATTCCATAATAAGCTAACCGTATTTTTGTCTGTAATAAATCTTTTTTTTGTTGCAGTCGGGGAAAAGAATTAACTGGACAGAAGGAAGAAAAGCTTCTGCAGCATCTCAAGACTGTTAAGGACTTTCTGAAGACTAGCTAAAACATCCATTCATTTAAACAAATTAGAGTCAAACTTTTTGAAAAACCTGCTGTCTGCCTAAAAGTATCTGCTAGAAAGCATCTGCTTTCTTAAAAGTACTTTTAAGAACCAGAAGCGAAAGCCGCATGGAAAACGCTGGGATATTAAAAACAAAATATTGTCTTTAGCAAACGTTCTCCTAGAAAATTTAACTGAATTTGAATTGTAACACATTCTAAGTAAAGCTATAAAATGTATGTCATTTGCCTTTTATTAACACCTAAAAATATATCATATAATTATAGGTACTGTAGTATCGATATTTCGATACTACAGTACCTATAATTTTATCGATAAATATTTAACGTTATGACAACACTAGATATCGATAACATTTAGCACATCTCTTAAACTGTCAGTGTCTTTGTATGTAAATGTTGGCAGCCTTTCATCATTTTCGCAATGTTGGTTTTATTATGCTACGTCACTTATAGCTACAGATAATGTTCTAAGTGCCGTCTCTTAAAACGTAGTGGTTATATACTCTTTGTTAACAAACAATAATATTCCTACGTATGGCCTTAAAATAAAGTCAAGCAAAATATTTTTTGATTAGAGTTAAATTAATAAAACTCCCAAAATTAAACAAAATTAATTTCACATCACACAACTTGCCACCTCAGATATCGTTACCTTACGTGTGGTGTTACACTTTAAAATCGTTCCTTGATATCTCACGCTTTTTTCGTGAACATTAGAATAAAATTAAATGAGGTGTTTCCGAAGTCATTAAAAATTACTTTGGGCAATAGTAAATCAACATATTATTATGAACAACCTAAAAAGAAATACATGGTAAATATTCTGATTCTGCATAAATATAGAAATATCCTTGTGTTTCTAGAGAGGCCCTGGGGCGATTTTTCCACGCGAGCTAATAAGTAGAATATGCATGCTGGTTACACTAGCGTGGGCAATTGTCATCAAATTTTTGTGAAAGTCACGCCAACAAACATGAAGTGCTTAATTTTTTATATACATGCATACATGGTAAAAAAGGATTGGTATTCACATGCTATATATTATTGCATTATGATTATAATACCATTTACTTGCACTGTTCTTATTAGAGTTCAATTATGGTCAGAATAACGAGTCCTGAAACATGTACCATTCAAAAAACCTTATGGTTCCACCCACATTCAAAATCCCTTCTAGAGGTTCAACCCTATGGCTTTTCATTAATATGGTGTTTCGATGATATGGAAATTCGATGAAATAGCTTTTCGATGATATGGCGTTGTGGAACTGGGTTTCGTTAAAATGGCTTTCGATGTCAAGTACGAAACCCTTCCTTCATAGCCTTTAGCAAACTACCAACGACAGACTACGTGGACTAAACTAATTATTATGCTAACCTCGAATTAGTTCCGTCCAAAACACAGTCTGGGAAGCGCGATCGACGAAGTCTTTTAGAGCAGTTTTGGGAGGCTGATCGTTTATGTACACAAAACGGACGTCATATTTGGTCCTCGGGCAGCAGAAAAATGGTGGTGTGCTAGGCGGTGGCGGTGCTGGTATCGGCGGGTACGGCGGACATGGTGGGCACGGCGGGCTCACTGGAGTCTCCGGCGCACAAGGGTTGCAATAGCCCACCACTTGCAGATTTACCGGCAGCTTCTGCGATGAAAGTCTTAGTAACGTTGGAAATGTGGTAACCGTGTACTTCGTTCGAAACATTATATAGAAGCAATAAAATGTGCAAGTAAAACAACTTTCACTTTGTTCAGTTTTACTTTCAAGATTGTTATCAAATATCTATATTATTATCATAAACTGATTTTCGAAAATGGGGCAAAATTATCGTCTATCTTTGTTGTTGTCGTCACAGACCAAGTAGAGGATACAGAGGATACTAGTTGATGTTTTTTTTGCAGTTGCTGTCAAACTTTTGCCAGCGAAAAAAATAATAATCATCTTGGTTATAATAATAATCTCGATTATAAAATGGCAATGATCTATGTTATAGAATATATTTATCCTTTTTGAATGATTATATACCAAGG
Source organism: Ennomos fuscantarius (assembly GCA_905220475.3). Taxonomy (NCBI): domain Eukaryota; kingdom Metazoa; phylum Arthropoda; class Insecta; order Lepidoptera; family Geometridae; genus Ennomos; species Ennomos fuscantarius. The sequence continues at coordinate 10,572,424 of HG992023.1, forward strand.
AAATTTAGTATATAGTCTTAGTTAAATACAGATTACAATCAAAACATTTGATCGAGTCCACCCAAGAAGGTTTGAAGTGAATTTGTAAATTCTTATGATGAATAAATTCTTTAACCGTAAGAAGGTTACATCTTCAATTCAGTCTACCCCGAAAGAAAGCTATATGCAAAGAGCATATAACCACTACGTGCTATATGTTTGTAGTCTTTCTTGCAAGGAGTTCACACTCTGGTAACGCCAAGTTATTAAACCAAAGAGCATATAACCACTACGTTTTATATTAAACTTAAAATTAACGATAAATAAATTGATATTATGGTACATTCCTTTATTCCATTTTCCCACCTATATATACAAGTACTACCGCACCGCCGGGTAGCCCTCTGCAGAAAACGCATACAGACTTGAACGCAGAAGAAGAAACAAGAAGAAGTAATAGTATTCTGTGCTTGAACGTCTTGCCAAAAAAGATGGCCGTAGACGCATCCGCGCGAATTGTGCTTACGATTCGATAAATTGTTGTACCGCAGTCAGGCATTGTGCTTTTGTAATTTTCTCCACAAATAATCACGCTTCCGCGAGTGTAATCGGATACGGTGTTGTTGATGGTGTTTGAGGACTCTGGACACCAGGACTTATCGTGTGTGTGGCGGGCCCGCCGCGGTCGCCGTTCCCGGGAGGATCTGAAGCTTCCTCTGTGCTCTTGGAGGTATGTGCTGCATGTCCCGTCTTCTCTTGCTCCTTGCCCTATTTGATTGTGCGTACCATAAAATTTATACAGTCCACTCTAATTCTCGATCGAAGATATTCAATCAATCAATCAATCAAATAATATTTTATTGACATAAAAGATTTACATTTATTTAAGATTCCATTGACTCCTGAACTAGTTTATCACTGTATTTCAGGAGCCATGGCTTCTCCCCTTAAAATAGGACTTTTAGATTTTGTCATAAAATTATGTCATATTATGCTATATTTAACAGTTGTTAGATATTTTACCCTTTTAAAGCTATCAAAGGTTTCTTGTTATAAACTGTTATTCGGTAACATATTGCCGTGATCGCACTCAAATATTTGTTTATTTTATCACTTTGTTATATGTATTGGACCATTATGTGATAGTTAGGATATTGCGGCACCGGGGGCGAGTTGGCTGGACTTCAGGCGCGACCCCTTCTCGCCCCGGTACGGCGGACGAGCGCTCACGGGGGGTTTTAGTGGGTTCGAGCCCCACATACCCACGGGGGTGGTGGCAGGGAAGTGCGAGAGCATTTCCCCCCCTCAAAAAAAAATGCGGCACAGTTTTGTCGTAGGGAGAATTATTTATTCATAAAACTCACATGTCAATGAGATTTAGCAGTTAATAAGAGCTCCCCGCGGATACAGAAGTCGGTGGTCTTATTCTTTATCATTGTCTACGGTAAAGTTACTTGCTTCATAGATAATATAGTATAGGTTACACATAGATTTTAGTTTTTTAGCCTAAGTGCCTACCTTCGTACTACTACAATAATAGTAGCACTGACGTATTGGTAAGGAAGTCTTAGCGCAAGTTCCACTAAAAAACCTTACTGCCTTATCAAGCAATGCTAGCTCCAAAGACCTTACTATAATGCAATAAGCCGAGAACGTTCAGGTAATGAGATAATTAGGTTTTAGCGTAAAGCGAGATTGTTAGCGATATTATTTCCTGCGAGATACGCGCCGTTGTCGTGAAGGCTATTAGCATAACGACCAGTTAACGAGTCGACGCGCTGTTGTCGACGATCACAAGCAGGTTGGGGCTAATCTTATACAAGTATTGAAGGACGATGCAATCTTGACGCACCATGACTTTAATTGCAATGTGATGCATGAATATTCGTGATGCGATAAAATTTAAGTTTACCATTTTACTGTATAAATATTACAGAGCAAGAAAACAAATTACGTTAGCGCCCCAATAAAGACGACTTTTTGACACTTTTCATACAATTCAAACGTGTCGTTTTAGAATAAGTATGTGATCAATATAGACAATTTTCTCAATATTTGGGTGAATGCTTAGAGTATTTCTAAGCATTCACCTTTTTTTTCATGCACCAAGCATTTGCAAAGTCCCAAGGTTTTTTATGTAAGTAATAATAATAATCTATCTAATATATATAGTAATATATCTGGCCATCTTAATAACAACTATCTATAACAAATTATGACTGCAGTTGCAAACAACTATGTAAATGCTCATAACTAGATATTTATTATGCAACTTTTTTCACGCATTCCATTCTCACTCATAAGGTAGGTAAGTAGTAAAGGCACGTAAAGAGCTTTTCGCTTTACACTCCACACCCGTGTCATGTCGTTTTCATTACGTTGTACTTCCTTGTGCGAAACATGTTTGTAAGAACTCTTAATTAGCTATTTATATGTTATTACCTCGCGTAGTACGTATATATAATAGTTATACTTTTAGAAATAAAATCGTTTATTGGACTGAAAAATAGTTAACTTCTGTAAAATTTCTTAATATCAGGGACTCAATTGAAGGGTTGAGAATAAAAAGGGTTTAACTGTCAAATTGACAGTTTCCAGAAAATTGACTTTAAGCTTCAACGGCGTCATTTTAATGTAGAGTGCTTATAAGGTAATAGAAAAGGTTTATGTAAGTTTCAGTTGCTTGAAAATGTTTTAATTCTATTTAAAATTACTAAATATAGTACTAATTCATACAATTACTGTAAAAATATAATATAATAAAATAAATATAGTAATGTTTTTATGCTAAGCAAACTGTATTCCTGTGACAAATAAACCATTTTTAAACTCAAAATCTAGAGATTTAAGCCTCATTTCGGTATTTTGAGAATGTATTATTGAAGATAATTTCACGCTGAATCCAACGATACCCATAAGTCATTTTGTCAAAAAAATCAGTTAAACCCTTTTTATTCTCACCCCTTCAATTATTGTAAATATGTAGATACCACACAACTATTGCAGCAGTAGTTCACCTGCTAGCTTAAAGCAACAACCAATCTACACATAGATTTAAACCTGTAGGTTGTGTAGTAGGTAGGTACCACATTCAGCCGGAGCTTATATGGAAGAAAACGTTTTTCCTTTTTTTTTTGCAGAAATATTTTTTTTTTTATTATATTTTGGGTTTGTGGTTAGCAGAATACTTTGTGAAAGTTTGATTTTACGACAAAGTAATACTGTGTGGCATTTGTTTTGCGAACAAATGTTTGGTGCGCTTTCTGAACGCACCCGACATGATTTTGTTTGACACTTCTTTCGGTTGGCGCCAATTCTGCTAGAGAGAAAAAAAAACAAATTCCATTGTATAAAATATTGACCGATTACTCCTGCAACAAAGTGATTCGCTACTGTGTAATAGTGTTTAGTATAGTGTAAACCAATATGTAGGTACTTTTTTATGTTTTGGCTCCACACTTTTGTGTATTTAGCCAGTGTCAAGTAATTGATAATTTATCAAGTTAATGATATTTCACGTAAATATTTGTCAAGTCATAGTCGAAGTCATCAAGTCAAGTCATAGTCTAGTCTAAGTCATACTCCTAGTAAGGTGGTGGCAACTTTACTTGAAGCTTCTATGGAGTTTTGGAAACAACACGAAGAAACGTTTCACCATCATTATACCATTTCCCCACACTCACGCCTGTAATCCAGCACTTATCGAATAGAATGCCACCAATTTTATGCACTAACACTGAAAATAACACAAGTTTTGGAAAATAATACAATGCGGTGACGCAATCTTTTTCGCGTTCCCGCCAAAACTCCCAATATGTACTTATACTATACTGTATGTATGTCACGATTTATATGTGCCGTGACCGTGTAACTTGTCTTAGACAACATACAACCTAACATACTCAAACACATTATTTCATTGGGAGAAATCCCCACCAAACCAAAAGCCAAACCAAACCATCAGTATTTCAACATTCTGGAGGAACTGTACATTACTAATAATACTTTTACTGTGTGGTAGGACTTTACTGCAAAGTTCATATAGGTAGGTACCACCGCTTTACCAGTTATTCTGCCGCCAAGCAGTAGTGCGCAAGCACTGCTGTGTTCCGGTTTGAAGAGTACTGTGGCTAGTGAAATTACTGGGCAAATGACATCTGGTGAACGGTTAGCTCGTCACGTCATTCTATAACATTAAAAATATATGAGAAAACAATATATATTATTATTTTATTAAGTATCACATCACACTAATATTATCACACTAATTTATAAAGGCGAAAGTGTGTATGTGTGTTTGTGTGTATGTATATTTGTTACTCCTTCACGCTCAAACGGCTGAATGGATTTGGATGAAATTCGGTACCATACATTTTATCCCGGAAAAGTGACATTTTCCCGTTGGATGAGCAAATAATTAAAATACTTTTATCCGCGGGTGAAACCGCAGGGCGCAACTAGTTATATAATAGAGTTAGAAATAAATTTTACCATCACCGATTGTCTTCAACAGCAACGCCCCCAGCCAGACTTCTTTCCATTTCACTGTGAAATTTATACAATATAATTTAGAAAACCAAGCTGCCTGCTGTCAATTACAGCTTGTCCATTTATACCACTGCGAGAGATAGATCTTCGTCATTGCTATAAATAGTACAATCTATAGAGCGATATAATAATGGAATAGCCATTCATGGCACTTCAGGGAACGCGACAAGCCGTATCAGTGAATACGCGACCCACTAACACTGCACTGCTCTGTCACATAGATACCAATTAAATTAAAAAAAAACGAGTGTGCTTTGAACGACACGACTGAAGTAATACTTAGCCAGACGGAAGTAACATTCTATCGGCCGGCGCCCTGATTACGTAAAACTTTGCAGTGACAGCAGTAGCAGAACGACAGCAGGCGCTACACAATCAGTCGCATCATATTAGCCTCTGATACATAATACAAAAGTGACGTTTGACAGCAAAGATCGCGAGATTTACGCCTGTCGCTAGCCTGTCGTGAGATACATAATAGGCCTGTGGTATTATTTTGTTTTTTCTTTCTTTGATGTTAATGTTGCCATCTTGACAATTGTAAATTGTCATTTTACTGGACATACCAACAACAACATAATAATACAAATTTTTACTTTGTTATTTTAATTATGAAGATCTAAGTGAACCAACCTCAACTTCCGTTCGCCTCGCATTCACCAGCTTTCTCCCCAAGTCAAGCGTGCGTAAAGAAGTTTTACGTTAGTTGCGGTTCAATGTTGGTTTGATACTTTTTTAGGCACAAAACCAACCTACGCTGTCTGTAGTGCATTAGGAGAGGATTTCGATTTGTATCTTACTTATGTCATATAGTCGTATGTAAAAATATTGGTACAGTCGTTATAAATTGTTTTCTCGGGTCGTTGAAAATAATTGATAGAATAGTGAAAGTTGAAAATAGTTGAAAATAATTCTAAAATGGCGGTTGTGAATTTTGATTTTTTTCCATTACCCGTGTATTATTGAATTTTAATGTGTAATAAGGGTTGACTATTATCCGTTATGTGTTCGTGAACGTGCATGAATGTTGGCAAATGGTTCCAAGTTTGAAAATCATGCCTTTTCGTTTTCTCTTCAAGGCTTCCGTAAAGCCTTCAGTAAAATATCCACCATTTTACTGTGGCATTTTGACTGACAAAATAAGACTGACATGACAAAACCGTACAAAATTCGTCACTTGACATTGGCAGAACTATCGCTAAAAAGGGATAGCAAGCCATTTAACGAAGAGAAGAAGAAGAATTGTTTTCTCCATAAATATATGGCTACAAGGGCTTAAGATACATAGTATCCTCTACTTGGTCTGTAGGCTTAAGAGGTTTTAATTACAGCACTGGGCATTCCGGTATCACTTACAAATAATATAACATTGAGGCACCTTAACAGCCCTACAGAGATCAATGCGCGGTTCAATTGGATAATCATATATCTAGCTTTATTTATCCTGACTACGACTATGTTATGAGAAAAGACCATCGTTTTAAAGAAAAGCTGTTCCATTTTTTATAATTCCGTGAACAAAACTAAGCCTACTACCGTTTTGTTTGTGCTTACTGGAACGTATTGCGTTTTATGGTAACCGCAATTTAACAAGCAAATTAAAACAAGAAATCGAAAATGTGAGCTAATTCGAACAGATGATAGTTTAGTGCTTGATAAAAACGTCGATTGGTGATCGGAGGGCCGTGAGTTACAATCCTACAAAAAGCTTGAGCTTTTACCAATACATTTTTGTGTTTCAAAATCGAATTTCACATCTTCCGATTAATTAATGGTAAGTTTTGTGTAATATTTAGGTCAAATAATATTACTCTTTAGTTTTGAACCCGTGGACCAAGCTGGTGTGGGTCCATAGTTCATATATATAGGTAACTCAAAGGTGACTGACTGATTGACTGACTGACATAGTGATCTATCAACGCACAGCCCAAACCACTGGACGGATCGGGCTGAATTTTTGCATGCAGGTAGATGTTATGTCATGTCATGTATGTGACATAGGCATCCGCTAAGAAAGGATTTTTGGAAATTCCACCCTTAAGAGGGTGAAATGGGTGGTTGAATTATTTTCCCATAGGCCACGCCGCTGGTGAAGCTGCGGGCAGAAGCTCGTAACCGATAGAGAGGCAACACTCGTAATGTCATTTTACTCCATCTAATTAGGAAATGTAGGTAATAGATTTTGCCATCTGGCTGTGCCTATTAAGGCTAGCCCGCAAATATGTAGCAATCCTAACCCAGGCGTCCTTTTTCTCGAATATTCACCTATATTGTTCGATTTTGCACCTCGGGTATATTCCCCTATATCGTTCGATTTTGCACCCCCGGGTGTGAAGATGAATGCCGGCCCACACAAGCGTTTAAAAAGCCCCCAACGGGAACAGTTACGGCGAGTGCATTTGTCTCCTGTCAGGGTAACACCACGGCATGCCCTCGGCGAACTTGCGCCTCTGTGCGTTGTTCTTGGCGTCGTACAGGAGGGAGTGGTCGACGTAGGCGTTCTAGGAGTTGCATCAAACGGACGGGTCAGTAAGGGAGACCACTAGCGGGTGTCCGCTCGATGCGCAGTGCGCCTGCATGTGACCGTTGATGCTGCGAGCGCACGCCGTCTGACAATATCAATTAATATGTTTCTATCAATCAATCTATTTATATAAAAGAAAGTCATTATACACTATTAACTCAAGAACGGCTGAACCGATTTGGCTGATAATTGGTGGGGAGGTAGCTTAGAACCAGGAGACGGACATAGGATACTGTTTATTCCGTTTCTTTTCTTTTTTTAATTAGTTTTTTAGCTTATAATTATAGTGGACTAGCTGTATCCCGCGGATTCACCCGCGTGGTGAAAATTTTCCATACTTTCTTAACTTTTTCTAAGAACCTTCTCCTGAAAATAATAAACACAATAAAAAAATAACTATAGAAAATGTTCAATCTGTTACCCGTGATGATTACCAAGGGAAATAGAGATTCATTTTTATATATTAAGATTAACACATAAGCTACTTTTTATACGTGGGTGAAACCGCGGGGCGCGACTAGCATTTCATAAAACATTTAATATTCTGTATTTGGATAAATATTAGATGGTTTACTCTATTAATTAAAAATCAACGTAATCTCATATTATTACAAAACCTATCAAAGAAAAGATGGCACTGCTTATAAAATTATAAAGGCACTATATCCCACACTTTAATTAACATGAAAATGTTCTGTCTGTGGTAATGAATAAATCTACCGCAAGGAACTACAGCATAGAACTTCCTTGATGTATCCCTATCGTTGATTTGGCATAGTTACGGAGTGGAAAGTCTAAGCCTCAGAAATCGCTCTATTTACGAAAACATGGGTCTAAACCTATTAAATGCAACCTATGATAGTATTATATATATACTAGTGGCGCCCCGCGGTTTCACCCGCGGATAAAAAGTATTTTCATTATTTGCTTATCCTACGGGAAAATTTAATTTTTCCGGTATAAAATGTAGCCTATATGTTAATCCAGTGTATAAGCTATCTTGGTACTGAATTTCACCCAAATCCATTCAGCCATTTGAGCGAGAACGAGTAAAAAACATACACACGTACACACAAACACACATACAAACTTTCGCCTTTATAATATTAGTGTGAAGTGTGATTCCTTATCGCACTTTTGACTGCTAGTTTCGGTAGGTGTATTGGCGTACATACTCAAGTCAGCCGTAATCGCAGGTCGTAGCGTTTGTGGCAACCACCACGTTCCATCTCTACGCCAGTGGATGATGTATAAATAGGTAAGTTACGATTTGTACAGTGTAGTATATGCAGGGTTATTTTCAATAAAACCCCTTAGTTCTTAACTCATAATCATAACTTACGCTGGTGGAATCAATAAAATCACCGTTACATTAACATTCTCCTAAAAATACGAAGTATTTTGCATTGATTTCGGTACATACCTTACTAAGGTCGAAGTAGTTTCAATGTTTGTGAAACTTTTATAAATTGCAGATGTCGTGGTGCGACTTTGTATCATCGTTCTGACTTCTTGTATTCTACACGATACGGTGTCATGTTTACCATTAATTATACCCTTATATAGTGTTTGGCCTGATTTTACTGACGTTAAGTGGCAATATACCAGTAAGTCCCTTGGATTAAGAATTGGATTAGAAAAGATTGACTCAAGTGAGGCAGTAGATACTTCACTACCACATGATTATTATTAGCAGTGGACGTTTTACGGCTAATTATACTGATGAATTATGATGATAAAGAAAACATTATTCTATCGTAACTGGTTGATAAGAAAGAGTAAAAACTATTCTCTTGCTACTAGTTGCGAAACTTAGCCAATATGCTCGGAAGCGATACATTATGGTCTCATCACGATATTTCCACCCAAGGCATCCATTACAGGATTTGAACACTTAACCACGGATTGAGTAGATAAAGCTTGTCTCTACCTATTAATCTTCTCTGGTCACAGCTGAACCGATTTTTCTATGTTACGAGTATATTTTAAAATGTTCCATACTCATCAGTTCCATATTGAATCATTATTTATGTCGATTATGTATATTATTCTTAAAATAAGGTAATAAAAACCACAATATTGCCAGTGACGAAAATTTTATACACAAATATAATTCACACAATAAACCTAAAATTATAAAAAAAAATTAAACACAGTAAAGCAAAAAAGTATTAAAATACAAGTAATCACATATAATAAAGAGCATAAACGCCAAGTTACAGCTGATATACAAAATCGTATCATAATTATAATTTTAATATTTTTGAAAACTAAAAACAGGCATGAACAAATAAAAAATAAAAATACTGTCTATTCAAAGTAGGTATTGAAACATTATTTGCAAAGTTATACAAAAGTATAGTGGTGTTTTTAAACGTTTTAACAAAACACTTACGTAATAACTAAAATAAATTATTATCACAAATTAACAGATTACTTGTACTGTTCGGTAATATTGTATAAAAATAAAAGAAACTACATTTAATATATTGAATTTTCTACTTTAACATTCTTATAAAATGAGACAACCCATAGAAATAGTAAAATAAGTATTGAAAGAACTGATTGCAGGTTTAAGTCAATCTTACATAATATCATGAACGGAATATAATATTTTTTTTATAAAATATAAATAATGTTCATTTTAATTGTTATTTGAAACATAAGCATAGAATAGGCTTGGCCTCTAGCCAAGGAAAAAAAGCAAATATAAAATAATAGGCGTCCTTAGCTTTTTTAATTTTTTTTTACATCGAACATTTATTTACGTAGGTACTTTCTATTTTTTTATTAAATGGTCCGATTACGAACCATTGTAGGTAGGTATGCGCATTAGTTTTCATTTGTATGTACATTATGATTTTGTGCTTTAAAAAGACGTCGAAGTTGCTAACTATGTAGTTCTAAGTGTTCAGTTAAATGTTTCAGAGAAAAAAAAACTTAATATTAATTTAGATGTGCATTGTCAGAAAATTAAACTCATCCATTTATAATTTTTAAAACAAATAAACCAAAAGTAAAATGTAACATCAACATTTTATCCCTGTTTTAACTAAAAAGTTTAGTTATATTATTTTTAATAACAAATGTGCGTTACGATAAAATTAAGTTATCGATCGGCCAAAGTTCAGTCTACAGACCAGACGTAGGCATTCTCTCCCAAATCACTCAATATTTGGTTTTCTAAATATATTACGTGTAAATAAATTCATATTTGTTTTACATCACGAAAAATACTAATAGGAATAACTTTTAGTCAGTCGTTAAAATTAATGTGAGTATAAAACGCGATAGTTTTTGATGTCCTACCAGTTATATTTAGGGTCATTTTTGCTATTATAATTTACTCTAATAAACGTTAGTTTAGTAAACTGATTTATCAAAAGTTTTTGCTGGACATAAAAGCTCTTATAGTGGCTGGCAATATGTAAAATTTGTAATATCTTTTTATGATGTTATTTATTTAAGTTACTCTTATATGTTTACTATATCGTTGTGGTATGATTTGAGATTCTCGTTGTCCATTGTGATTTAGTAAGATATGAATACTAGGTTATTATGGTTTCAGAAAAGTCGTACTTACGTTCTAGAAGATAAAAAAGGTATTTGCCATGCAAATATAGGCTTCCTTGTTGTTTGAGTACAAATACATAATTATGTAGATATGTACAAATAACCGCCTTTGGTGGTTAAATACAAATTGCACCAAATTGTTTATATTATTTTATACTAATATTTTTGATAATCCATAATGATTATTTTTATAAAATTGTTGTAATTATAAAACAATGAAATAATATTTAAAGATCTACATACATATTATAAATCATAACTGTATACGACTCATTTTATGACGCGATTTTTTAAATATTTGTCGTTTATTTTACGTGAAACTTTTCACATATAATGTTACAGAGACACGTGTAAAATTTGTGTTTTCACTCCGATGTTTCCTATTTGGGAGCTTTTACGACTCTCACATTTTTATGGGTAAAAGTATAATAATATTGATACAATCGGTTCTTACCCTAGTACCTACCTGGCAGTACCTACATAATTAAAATAACAGAATATTTAAGACGATAAATAGACACTCAATAATTTAAAAACATTAAGCCGCGTTGTATCAAAATTGTAAAGAAGGTAGAATGGGAGCATGTGCATCTATCTTAGTATGGAAGTAATTTTTGAAAAAAAAAGGTTTTCCTCCTTGTTTTGTTTGAATTTCCAGTTAAGACTTGCGACCGGTTTTGTGTACAGAAATAACTAGTAACTAGTTTAGTAAAAAGATGTTATCTTCATATGTGGATTCATACGTTAAATATTTTATATTAAACGTTAAAATACGATAATAAACAGATGCTTACATAGCAATGTACCTTCATGAATCAATTTTTTTAATACCCTAGTCGAATTAGCTTTATGCTACCTTTTCTACCTTGTTTATCAATTTTGTCTCACTTACGTCTAACACTGATCAAAACATCTAAAACATTTATAAATTTGAGAAACAGTTGGAATATTATTATTATATCTGAAAACATCATTTCAATGTGAACAGATAGATATGTTACTACATCACACTTAACGCCGATTAAATTTTACAATAATCAATAAGCATAATAAATAAGTATTATGAAGACATTTTATGGCAACTCATTTGTTTAAATAACTTACATTAATGATACAATTTACTGATATATTATTACCAACATAATACCGTCAAAACACTTACTCATCGTTATTTTAGAAACTAAACTAAACATTTACTTAACTAATTTGCAAATATGGAATGTTTTAAAAATATTCTGTTATTATCAACTTGTGTTTGAATTTACACATAATTATGTTTAATATTGTGTGTTGTGTACTTTAAATAAATAATATACAATCGTGAACAAAACAAATATTTAGAATCTAATTGTAACTATAGAAAAGCATTGATCTGTCTATCTATCTAATTATATATAAATAGCACATGCTACTTTCTTCAAACACTACAAGACTTCACTGTAGTAGTCTTTTCAGCATGAAAATACAGAAACTATGACTCAATAAGCTTAATTTCAATTCCCTTATATTAGAGATTTTACATTAACCTAAGGGCCTTCTTTTAGTTGTATGGTATTTATCTATTTCACTAATAAATATTTATTTATTTATACTTGCTCTCTGTATCAATGTAAAAATCCATATCGTATTTCTTAATCAACTCTTTTTGGTTGTGGTATAATTTTGCATTTTATATGAAAATGACATGTCCACTTATCCATTAAAGTTTACTAATCATAATCATTCTCCCATTCAAAGCCTCTGCGCCAAATATAAATTAATAAAAAAATGATAGATTTTAGCTATAGTCTAAAATTATTAAATAGTAATCGTTTGTATTAAATGTAAATAATTTCAAGTAAAATAATTTCAAACGATTTTACTCACTATACCATATATTCGAGAATATATCGACGACGCTCGACAAATTTCCAAACATTCAAGGGAATGCGAATGGGAGCACGTATTGTCGAACGCCGCGTAGCCTTTTTTGCCAACTGTTGAAAATGGGAGGCACCAGGCTCAAGAACACCCCTGATGTGCTGATGTGTGTTTGGGACATTTACGGAAGAAGAAAATCAAAATTACTAATACGTCCACTGGAAGAGTGGATCTTATGGAAAGTAGCTAATGTAAGTGGGTGCAAAAGAGGTCAGTGTTTGATTGCGTTGCATTGATATCCGAAAACGGCTCCTGAGGAGCTCCTCACTAGCTAGTAAGTCTACACTGATCAAGTGATCCAAGCACAGATGCTATGTCGACTACAATATAATCATCTGACATCGAACCAAACGCCAAAGACGAGTGTCAGCTCGACGGTGTCGACGCGCGTTGACGAGAAGTTCCGACGACGGTAAAGTGTATGTATGGTGCTATTACTGCTATCTTACTCCTACAAATAAAAAAACAATAGCCTCCTTGTCATCTCTAGATTCCTTTAAAACTTTTTTTGTATTTTTTTGCTCCCCACTTTTGTGTGTTTAGCCAGTGTCAAGTAATTAATAATTTCAACTTTACTTGAAGCTTCTATGGAGTTTTGGAAACAACACGAAAAGAAACGTTTCACCATTATATACCATTTTCCCATACTCGCGCCTGTAATCTAGCACTTAACGAATAGAATGCCACCAATTTTATGCACTAACACTGAATATAAGACAAGTTTTGGAAAATAATACAATGCGGTGACGCAATCTTTTTCGCGTTCCCGTCAAAAACTCCTTTAAAACTTAATGCCCCTAAATTATCACCACTTGACGGTTCGTTGACAATGATTGCACTGAATCTTGACAACGATGATTTGAACAATCAATTTTATTATACCGATCCAGCCTATGCTGATATTTTAATATTTAGTTATTATCACACTAAATATGGATACTTATAAACGTTATTTATTACATGTGCTTACTTTGGGTACCCATGCATTACTTATGTAGCTATGCATCATTTGTGTTAGTTTCTCAAAAGGTTATCAATAAATCCAATTAAGCAAGATGTAATTACTATCATTTGAGTGGTTATTTTTAACAATATTTATTATTATTGGTTTAGCTGTTAACCAATGTCATAATAGTTAAGACTCTTAATACAAAAATCTTGAAGGTGTGGCACTATTACAGGATCTATTAATCCAAATATTTGATTAATAATGTAGTGATCCATAGGCTATAATTCTATAATTTAACAGATTTTTCCGTAAAATTAGTTATAATTATTTTATCTATTTGTAGGTATTTATCAATATGTTGTATTATCACGTTTGTAAATGTATTTAGTTATGAGTTACGATTAATATTTTGGTATTTATCTATTTTGGTGTTTGCCCCTTATAGTGTCAAAATGTACAGTTGTTAAATCTATTTGGCACATTGAATGCAAAAAGGCAGCCAACTAAAAAATTACATGTCGATTAATGTATTTTTTATTTTGATTGCCAGTTTTGCACTAAATGTTCCTGTTTTTGGTGTGATTTTATTTTTTTATATTAAAATAATTTTCAACTATGCGTTCTATAAATTTTCTTACTGGATATGATATATAGTATAGACCAAATTTTGATTACAATTAGGTAGGTATATGTAACATTATTATTGTAGTTTTAATATATTTTCTATTAAATTTTGGTGTTTCGTACCTTACAGTGTCAATGTCAATGTACAATTAGTCAAATCTATTTGGCACACTAAAATGCAATAGTGTCAGCAGGTGTATCGTTTTACATTAATAATGACAAGTTCACAAATTACTGTTTGCCTATTTTGCACAAAGTGATCCTGTTTTTGGTACTTATTTAATTTTTTTTGGGCGCAATAACATTAAAATACTCGTCCTAATTTTTTTATATGGTTATACTTTCGAAGCGCAAAAATATAACTTTATATTATTATTTTTTGTATAAGATGAGTAATTTAGTAAGGTATAATTATATTACGTTACTATTGTAGTTATGATTAAAAAGTTTAGGTATAATTTATTTTCTATTATATTTTGGTGTTTCGTACCTTACAGTATCAATGTTAATGTACAATTTGTTAAATCTATTTGGCACACTAAATTGCAATAGTGGCAGCAGGTAATTTGTTTCTTTGGTCGATGTTATGATAATAATGATGATGATAAGTTCACAAATTATCGTTTGCCAATTTTGCACTAAGTGGTCCTGTTTTTGGTATAGTTCTCATTTTTTTATGGCACAATAATCTTAAATTTCAATCCTATAATTTTGTGGCATGGGTAGCAGTGCAAATATAAACTACTATTTTCATATCTAGTGAATAAATCAAACAATAATAAACAATGAAATCTTTATAATAACGATATCCAATTAATAACAATATATAATTGTGGAAATGGTTTTTTTTTTCTTTATGTTTTGGCTCCATACTTGTGTGTATTTAGCCAGTGTCAAGTAATTGATTATTTATCAAGTTACGTGATTGCCCCCTAGGTCGTCGACCCCCGCTATCACACTAATATTATAAAGGCGAAAGTTTGTATGTGTGTATGTTTGTTACTCCTTCACGCTCTAACGGCTGAATGGATTGGGATGAAATTCAGTACAAAGATAGCTTATATGCCGGATTAACAGATAGGCTACATTTTATCCCGGAAAAGTGAAGCGTTCCCGTGGGATAAGCAAATAATTAAAATACTTATTATCTGCGGGTGAAACTGCGGGGCGTAGTACGAAATAATTTATGGGCTCTGACAAAGTGTTTCATGCAATAATAATTATATTTTTTAGTAGCGAATAATATTTTTTTTTGTTTCTAGTAAATATTTACTTGAAATTAAACAATATACTTGACAGCGGCAACGTCCTGTTGTAAACTCTATGCACAGCGGGCAGTACCGCAATTTACCCTGTGGTAGCATTTAAATTTATTACAGTGGCAATACCGGTAACTGTCATCCCTTCCCACCCATCTGACTATAAAAAGGGAGCGCTCAGTGTACTACAAATCATTCTTGCTCTAGACGCGGCCCGGTGCGCTTGCTGAAGGCCTACAGTTTTATATTTTGCCCACCTTGCCTAACCCTCAGCCTATATACTCAAGTATACCATTATTTTTAGGTAAACACCTTGTCAGGACCATCTCTCCATCAGCCCCTCAAAGTGGTGTTCTATCTCTCGCGGCTGAATATGATGATGAAATTTATAAATCGAAAAATAATAATAAAAACACCCAGTGATCACATACATAGATCCTAGACCCTAACTAAGATTCCCTGTATCTAGGGACCCAGGTACTACCAAGACCATGGTACCACAACACCCAGACAGAGAACCAGTAGTTGCTTTTTTTTCTGTATGCAAACACTTGTCCTGTCGCGGGAATTGAACACGCCGCCTCCGGGTTATGAGCTAACCTGCTCTACTACCACACCATAGATGCTGTCAAATAAAGAAATAGATAATTTTTCTCATAGTTACCTATCGTCCATAATGTAGAGGGAGGGAGGCTGTTATTGTGTATGAATAATGAAGGAATAGGAATGGAAGAGAGATGGTGACAAAGAACAGGTGCATGAAGTGAGTGAAGAAAGGGAAAGGATGTTATGGTATACAACTCATAAGCCTGCGTGAAGCCGGGGCTGGCCAGCTAGTGACTTATTGTATTACATTTGTGTAAACGTGAATAAAGTACAGATATATTTGAAATTTCGGTTTTGTCGTCAGTGTTTGCAATACAAGAAGAAAAAGAAAAGTAAAAATTTCAAAAATACATATGTGTATTAATTATATGAGTTCTCTTTCCTTTCAATATAGGTAAACATTAATTTCAATTATATAAAATCGAGGCCCGCATTCACATATAGACACCAGTACTTAGACATGTCTTAAAGTTAAGCAAGGTTAAGATGTTAATATATTTTAACCTTAACAATACCAAATTAGCAGAAAAAGAGGTTAGATAAGTAAGCAAATTATCATTTTCTTAATTCCAACTAAGTTTAGAGCTACTGCCAATAGGTACTTAATTATATTAACATTATATTATAACTATTTAGATAGATATAAATATTTGGCACATTGCCGCTTATGAACTATTTGACTTAACTTACAAATTTTAATTACTAGAACTCATACTTTTTGGCATAAAATAAGTAATGTGCATAAGTGCTAATTTAGTTTGTTATTAATTCAGAGTAATCTACATACTTAAAACATAATATAAAATAAGAATAAACCCGCTCACACTTTTCTTGGAATAACTCAAACAGCTTATCATTATATAATAGTGATCGAAAGTCACTCATTAACGATAACATGGTATATTACGGGACAGATAATAAATTTCGTTTATTTTCGACATTTCGATATTTAAGTTAAAGGTAGAAACTAACTGCCTTATTTCAAAATAATGTATCTTCGGAAATAAACATCTATGATCAAACACCTATATTTAATTTCATGAAGCTCGCCAAGTACCTTAGACTATAACTAGGATTATACAATCCTTAATCGGTAGGTAAATGTTATTAATATCTAAGTGGTTTATAATTCAATACTTAATAGACCTAATTTGATTAACCTAATTGCTTACACTGCATACATAAGTGTTTTACAAAAATATACGATTGTATATCCAAGTCTCCACGCGTCAGGCTTCATAAAGTACTCAGTATCAGTGATATTGATGTCCATTAGCATCACCTAAAAATCTACATAAAACACCGAAGGTCGTCATTTCCATTTTTTTAGTTCAGAAACAGTTGTTTGCGGTTCATACGAGGTCATCCTCGTAGTAGTCTTCGTATCATATAATACTGTCCTGATTAAGGTACTCCGGAGGCGGGCGCAAGCAACGCTTTGGTAAATCGTCAAATCCGTTATCCGATGGTATAACAGGTTCTGGTAGCGGTATCATGCAAATGTCGATGGGCAAGGTAATGTCGTTTGGATCACCCACAGAAAGCCGTAGAGCCGAATTAGCTACGGAGGGCGTTATAACCTGGCGTTAGCTGCAGTTTGGCATGGGTTGAAAGGGCGCGTTAATGGTAGACACAGTGCCTTGCTGCGAGTCTGCTAATAGCTCTTCGGGGTGGTCGGGGTCCCGTTCACGTCGCTTCTCTTCGTTAGTGTAGTAGTGCACTCCGCGACGGCGCGTGCAGCACAGTGCGATCGCAACCGTGGCCAGCACTGCCACAAGCACTAGTACAAGACTTGCAATAAGGTTGATTTGAGCTTCATACCTTGATGGGCATGGATCTAGCGTTTCGGAATCGAGATCCGCAAGATTGACGCCGCGCATTCGCTTGGGCTCGTAACATTGCAAGTTCCGCAGTGAATCGTTTAGTACAGTGGTCTTCATATAAACGAGCATAGCTTCCACTGAGCATTGATAGCAATGCCATGTGTTTGGGGATAAATTTATTTTTGGTATAGCTTCCAGCCTGTAAAGGTCTAGCTCGTTAAGCGTCTCTAACTTATTATGCGATATATCCAATTCCTGTAAGTATTTAAATTTTTTGAGAAGGTCATATGGGAATTTGGTAAGCTGGTTCAATGATAAATCCAATGACTTCAAATATTTATTGTACATGAAGAAGTTAGGTGGAATATCATTTATGGATAGATTTGACATTTTTATATTATGTATATTTGGCAGAATTTGTAACAACACCGCAATTTCGTTCAACGGCAAATTATTGCCACTCAAATCTATGGATGTCATAGTATCGACGACGGAAGCAAATGCCTGCAGATGGAACTTCTCAAGCCTATTATAGCTTATATCAAGGGAATTAAGACTTGTCAGGTTTACGAGTGAACCAGGCGCCAACAGTGCAAGGCGATTATGACCAAGCGTCAGAGTGCTTAACTGCTTGTTGTACCCAAACACATGGTCCACGATCACGGACAATTGATTGCCGTCGAGTTGTAATGTCTTCAGCTTTCTGAGGCTCATAAATTCATCTGGTGTTAAATATTTAAAAAGATTTTGGCCTAAATCCAGTTCTTCAATAAGTGGTGCCAGGTGGTAAATCTGGGTGTTAATCCATCTCAAATTACAATGTCTGCACTTGAGGACTACAAGACGCGTTACATCCTTAAACACTTCAGGATTTAATTCGTTCAAAGGGTTAAAGCTCAAGTTCAGAGTATCCAGCTTTCCTAGCATTCTGAAAAGTCGAGGTACTAGTGATGTCAACTTATTGTTTGATAGGGAGAGTCGTTTCAACGACGTCAAATGTCCAAAAGTTTCACTTGCCATTTGCTCTATGCCATTAAAGTCAAGGTATAATGAGGTGAGATTAATTAATCCTCGAAAGTTGTCAGCGTTCAGGCTGGTTATGTTGTTCCGTGTAAGGTTCAGACTCTTGAGGTTGTGAAGTCCCCAAAAAGCGTATTGACCGATGGACGGTACATTGGAATTTGCAATAGTTAAGTCTCGGAGTTTAGAAAAGGGCTTGGGCTGGGTAAGAATTGGTCCAATAGTTAGGAAATTAGGGTCGTGCAGGGGTGGGGAAATGAACAGTTGTTGCGCCCGGCGGTCTAGCTCCTCGACAGGCAACTCATGCATGCCGCCTTTCTTACACTCCACATATAGAGATGGCCCGTCGTGGGGTTGATAATAAAAATGGCAAAAGCATTCTTTCGGGCATTTTGCACTCAAACTTTCCAGGTCGGAGCTAACTTCTACCGCACACATGAGCCAACTTAATGCCAAAATGCGCCGCCAGAAGTGGCTGAAACAAAAAGAAAAAATGTTGTTCATTACGAAAATACAAGACTACGTAGGTCACACCGATATACAAGCATTTTTGTCATCTTAAAGTCGTAGAACAAGGTCATTGACGCTAGAAAACAGCATCCAATCGATGTACATTTACCTATAAAGCATAAACTATGCAACTTTGAAACCAACACATGCTGGTTTGAATCTCATTCAGCAGAATTTGGACTTGATGATCACAACGCTGTCAGAAAATATAGTGATAAACTAAATAAATTTTCATAAGTTAGTTATGATATAAATTCATGAAAATGTCCTGGTGAACTAGGAACAAGATTACCGTCTGCTAAAATATGCGGCCTACTTTGTCTGGAATCCAAACCCCCTGAAAAATAACGCTCTGAGATAACAAAAGGCTATTTGATGCCTGCCACCCTCCATTTACAAAAATGTTTATTCGCACCTTAATAGGATGAAAAAAAATATTTTAGTCATCTACTTCTGTCAGATACAGCCTCATTTGTAAAACTAACTTTAATTTGTTTTGTGGCTTAGAATTTATGAATATTGAGTTGAATTTTTTATTTACTTTGGTTGAAAGAATTTAAGGCCAACATTCGTTCATTTTAAGGCTGTAATAACATTTTATAATTAACTATCCCATTCATATAAAATGCTTTTAATTCTTGTCATTACGGAGAAGAAATGTTTGTGGTTACTACGAACCCGAAGACGTAGAGTATGCCGGCCCTCCACTCCGTAAACCAACAACCTGATCTAAACCATGAGGATCCAATACTAGTACTCCATACTCTACTACTACAGCTTCTGTGGTGTGGTGGTTGAGCAGGTTGGCTCTCAGCCCGGAGGCAATAACGCGGGTTCGATTCCCGCAGCGGGACAAGTATTTGTGCACAAAAAAAAAGCGCAAATACTTGTTCTGAGTCTGGGTGTTGTGGGATCATGGTCCTCGTAGTTCCCGGGTCCCTAGACACAGGGAGTCCTAGTTAGGGTCCAGGATCTATGTGTGTGATAAAAAGTAGCCTATGTGCTATTCCACTATATAAGCTATCAATATTCCTAAAACTTAATATCAAATTTCTAACTCTGTTCCTTAGGCAATAAATAACCAGATTTTGAATTTATTTAATTTCAATTTTTTTTAGGAAATACAAATTAATAAATTAAGGTATTTTAATGATTCTTTATTGTTTATGTATTTTGGTGCATAGATTTGTGAAAGAAAAGTTTAAAAAAAAACGGAATAAAAGTAAGTCCTAAGTAAGTCCGTCTCCTAGTTCTAAGCTACATCCCCACCAATTTTCAGCCAAATCGGCTCAACTGCTCTTGAGTTATAAATAGTGTAACTAACACGACTTTCTTTTATATATATAGATAAATAGATACATATATATATATATATATATATATATATATATATTTATACATAAAGTCACTATAAACATTAATATTTACAGGCACTCTATAAATAAAAAGTTAAAACTAATAAAACATTATTTACAAAATAAATACGCTATCCAACTCACCACCGCGCGGTAGGGTTCCCAGAATACTGGCAGCATTACCTCGCTGAATTAGAAGACTTAGCTTCTGAGCGAAGTATGTGCCAGCTCTGGGATCCCCCGAGGCGAGAACCAAACGAGTCGAAACTTGTTTAATAAATTTTTTTGTGTCGGACGACCACGGGCCTAATGTTTCTACGGCCAGCGCCACAAACTCGTGATTTGCGCTGACCTGTGCGTATTTGCGCCGTTTTTTTATTTGCGCCTGTTCCGCCGCGGCCCCGACGCTTTGAGCCGTGCTGGAGACGTGAGAAGGTGCCAAGGTATCCACACACGTGGCGTCCCAGACAAGTGTGCGTCCAAGACACCACGGGACTAAGGTGGCACCATCCGGTCTCTTGCCGTCGTCTCTCACCAACCCAGTCGGCTCCAGCGTAGAGGGCACGGATGCTGTGGAGAGTGCCCGCCTGACTAAATCATTGATCGCCCAATGACGAAATAGCCGGCCGGCACTCTTCACACATGAGAGCCCATGTCGTCCGAGTCGGTCCACGCCTTGCCCACATTGGCAGTGATGAGGCTCGCACAGCTTAACCCCCAAACGTAAACCCACGGCTACACGTAAGCTGCTGGGGTCTAATACAGTCGCCAAATTGTCGGAGGGAAGAGCACGGAGCCAGTGACCTGACTCTACTTCCGATGAAGCTAGGAGACGTGCTCGATCTGCATCATCTGTCACCTGATCCAATAAAGCCGAATGGGTTAATTTTATGAGTGGAATGTCCCACGCACTCTGTCTCCCCATTTCAGTAGGAACACTGACGCCTTGACAAGAAGCGCACCAGGCCGACAAAGCTTCTGTCTGGCCAGCCACCCGAACATCGGCAATAGGAGTTTTGAGAATCATGCCGATGAGGGTTTGCGAGCCATGACAAGAAGCCAAGAAGGCCGGGAGTGCCACGCTAGATGAACGTCGGATGCCTAGGCCACCGAAAGAAATGGGGAGAGTTGCTTGTGCCCAAGCACGACTATCAAAATGAAGATTTAGAATTTTAGTGACAGTGTCTTTTAGAGTCGAATCGACCAAATCAACAATTGACTGGAAATACCACATAGGGCAACTCCGTAATAAATACATAAATTTTGGGGTAAAAAGACAAAGCCGAAGAATATAAATAGCCATGTGAGGTTTAATTTCAAAAAGACGACCGGAAACGTCATTAAAGTTTTCAATTTTTGACATCACTAAAGGCGGGATTGCTTCCAAAAAAATTGGGGCACCAAGTAAAGTGAGCGAGGTTTTTGTTTGAACTAAAATGTTAGGGCATAACGAGTTAAATTTGTCAATTATGGATGAGCGAATTTGATCTGGAATATGATCTGGAATAAAAATTTCACATTTATTAAAATTAAGAGTTAAGCCCACGCAGCTGAAGCGATGAATGATTGATTTAAGGTCATCCAAAACTTCTGATGCACTCCCGCCTAAAGAACCGTCATCGAGGTACCAAATGTTAAATTTAGAATTTAATTCTTTAATTATATGGTCAATTCCTAAACTAAAAAGGGCTGGACCGAGAGGATCTCCTTGCTGGCAACCGACACATGATGAAATTTCGTTTTGTCCAAAAAGTAATTTTGTAGGGGCGCCGTAACATTGCCACATGTAATTGTAAATTTCGGGTATTTCTTTTTGAATTTTTGATAACAGTACACCCCTGTCAAGGCTGTTAAAAGCATTTTTTACGTCAATTTTGATAAATACCTCATAATCTTTAGACCCAAGGAACGTACGTGCAGCGTGTACAGCTGCCTCGCACCCAGATCTTACACCAAAACCTAACTGGCGTGGCACAAACTTTTTAGACATACGTTCTTGGATTGCTCTGCAACATATCTTTGACGTTAGACGTCTGATAGTACTGCCAACGGCAATAGGTCGGACGCCACCGTCTTTTTTCGTTAATGCCACTAAATTAGCACCATATAGGATGGGTAATATCTCAGCTGGAACTCGACCGTCGAGAATTAGATTTGCCAGGGCAGTCAACTCACGTAGAAGAGATTTTCCAGCCTCACCGACAAAGGGATCGGTTAGATCTTTAAGGTGCTGTGGGGTTATGGCATCCAATCCTCCCGCAGAACCATTTGGGAAAGATCTAATCGCTTGAAGGGTGGCTACCTCATCGATTTGCAGAGGCAATTCCGTCGAGGGAGGAGATGGGAGCTGCGTGGAAGGTGACTGCGCAGGATGTCTGTCGCGTAGCAGTGTATAAGTCTCCGCTGAGCTCGTGGCAAGAGAGTCACTGCAAAATAGGAGTTTCGCAGCGCCTCTAACATTCCCATCTGAAACCTTATTTTCTATTAACTTAAAATGGTTTCGGGAAGGGATGGCGTGCTCAATGTCAGTCGTGTGAGTATGTATGAAATCGCGAGACGTATTAAATTTAATCGCAGATGTTAAGGAACGTTTTTTTGTGTCTGGTCCTAAATGGAAAGTTTTGTATGCAAATGTCAAAAGGTTTTCCCACACTAATGGAGTATTGTCGCTGACAACCTTCTCCACGCACTCAGCGAGACTTCGAGCAACGGCTACGCGGGCACCTCTGGGGATACGTTTTATAATTTTTGTTGTACGCTTAAGCTGTGCAAGTCGTGTGGCCAAAGATGTGTTGCTGGGTGCTCCTGCTGTGTATATCACCGAGGATGACGGTAGAGGTAAATCTGGGGTGAGAGTTATGTCGGTACGTGGTACATGTCGACGACTGCAGTGGATTTTCAGACCACGAGTGCCTTTATACAGTTTCCTGTCAGCACAGATTGAACACTCAAGCAACACATCTGGGGCTGACGATGAGGATAGCGTATTTGATTGCATCTATATGTTACACTATACCTATATTTACAAGAAAAATATAACATCCAAAAACATAAAAAATTCAAAACAAACAAACAAAACGAAAGTCTTGACTTGTCACTGGTGATATCGTTTTCTGCACTTGCGTTCTTTTAGTGCGCAATGTGCAGAAGCTTCTTTTGTTGTGCAGCACACCAATGCGCTTGCTCGGTACTGACGCCGTTGCCTCAGCAACTAAATCACGTCGCAAACGTCAAAAATGGTAAACACACAAATATAAAAACAAAACCAGCTTTCTTTGCTGGAAAAACCAAGGGCACTGGCTCCACAAATATCACAGCATTCGTAACATAAAGTAGGGCCCATACCATGAGAAGCAGGGCCCCACACGGTGTCTCGATTATATTTATATTTTATTTTCAAACAAATTAGTCATCCTAAGACAAAGGATGTTTTTTTTTTTATATATATATATATATATATATATATATAATAAGAAGATATATAAGCTTTGAGTTGTCATCTTATTCACGTTTGCCACTTAAAAGCAAATGAGTTGATATAGTCGTGTTTCAGGGGACATAAATAAATTATAACCATCTTTAGTCGGAGAACATTCACTCCAACGTATTACCATTGCCATTTCAAGCTGTTTCAGTACGAACGAACTACGAACGGAGCTGCATAATTATAAACGCAGGCTATCTTAGAAGTAATACGATGCATAACTAGGTTATTAAAAACAAAAAATAACAACATACAGACGAACTTAAAACCTCCTCCTTTTTGGAAGTCGGTTAAAAGAGTTTATATTTTATTACTTTTATTTTTATCTTATATTAGTAACGTTAAAAAAAATCTAGCAAATCTCTAAATATATATAACTCAAAGGTGACTGACTGATTGACTGACTGACATAGTGATCTATCAACGCACAGCCCAAACCACTAGACGGATCTGGCTGAAATTTCGCATGCAGGTAGATGTTATGACGTAAGCATCCGCTAAGAAAGGATTTTTCGAAATTCCACCCTTGAGAGGGTGAAATGGGTGGTTGAATTATTTTCCCATAGGCCATGCCGCAGGCAAAGCTGCAGGCAGAAACTCGTAATAGTATATATAGCAATTTGTACTTATTGATATGAACAAAAGGGAGTAAAAAATGTACAGTAAAATAAATACTCCATTTTCTCAATCTTTATTATCAAAATGGAATAACTACATCAAGACCTTATGATGAACAACCCCAGACTCAGCAAGTTTGGACTAAAATACGACCCGTAATCGTTTTATATATGAAATAAAATATTGAAAGTTCCGAGTCGAAGTCATGCGCCGCGTTTGAGTATAATATATGTATATATTTGTATTCATGCCGCAACATTCCTCAAAACTTTTAAACATAATAAATATGAATACTTTATGTTTCTTAGAAGTTCCGGGTTCTCCACGCAGCTTCTTTCAAAGACAAAATTATAGAAGCAGTTGTACTTTCATTTAAATTAATGAAATTCACCACTGCCAATAATATCAGCCGAAGCCGGCTTTTTTCGGCACCGAATGGAATGAATCAAGATTCTATTTTAAAAACAAAACCCATTATTATTGTAATTTACTCGATATATAGAGAGCGTTATTATCGTGGGTTAATTATAGCGGCGGGCCATGTATTAATTATATTATTTCATCTGAGTCCCCATCATCAACATCAAAGTTAAGATGAGGTTCGGGTATTACCGAGTGTTAGCGTAATCGTCACTTGGCACTATCCACCCTTAATTAATTTGGGCCTTAATAGAAATTTGTTATAATACACACGGGTTCTGTGCATGGCAAGCCTTCATAATTACTGTATACAACAAAAACTAATAATTTAACGTGTTTCAATTATTCTTAAAAATTTAATTATAACCTAATCTGACCATTTTGTACCTCATTTAATTTTATTGTATTTATTTATATATACCTAAAATTTGATCAAGTACTTATCAGACACGCAAAAAGAAAATAATCTAAAACGATTTTTTTAATCCCACAATTTAATGAAAGTATTTTTTTATAAATTCTTTATGACGTCGCATTGGTATACGTACATTGGTATACACAAAACTTTGACTAATATAAAATAGCATAGAATTTTATTAACTTTGACCTTAAAGGTGCCATCAGGAAAGTCAGAAATCCCCCGCACATAGCACATTTTTTCGGTCCATTGAATTCCATACAATTGCGTATTTAATTGAGTCTGTCTTACTAAGGTTTCCTGATACTGATTATTCAGAACACACTCTGTGGCGCGTTCAACTGGCGACCCATCTATGCCAGGACATTTGTAGAAGCTTCTATATTTATTTAGGCACATATTACTGATACTTGTAGGTGTTGGGTCACGTAGTTAGTGGCGGTTGTGATTCCGTATGCCCAAATAACATTTAAAGTAGTTATAAGTTAAAGGGTTGACAGGATAGCACTGAACTCACGGGCTTTAAGGTTGGACTCTTTGTATTTTTGCATTAGTTTGATTAGATTTTGAATAAAAACTATGTTTTGTTTTGCTTTGAATAAGGACGATTATTTAGACTGCCGTGGAGTTTAGTCATTCTACACGTTAAATTATAATGTATGTGATAGTCGGGCCATTATTATTCCCACGTTGCAACTTTAAGGCTATCTTCCGCCATACTACGTCATGTGTCGCAAAGTTGCACAAGCTCTAAGGGACGTCGTAAAGTAGTCCGGGAACAGGTCAGAGAACAATATAGTAATAATAACAGGTTGCATAGGCCGAAGATCCCAGAGTTTGTCCCTTATCTCATTTAATACTACTAATGTTAAGCTCCAGCTAAGTAATATGTAATTAGTAGCTCTGTGAACTGTAGAGTAGAAATTGCGAGTCTGTCCTTGGATAGGTTTTTTTTTTATTAATCTGCATTTCCACAGACACCTGGGTCCGTGCTTTTTGTTAGATATTTTTTTATATTTATGAATTAAGCCTATTATTAATATGAACTTATATATAATACAGGAAGGATAATACAGCCAATAACAAAAAGATACATAAACATAAGTATTTAAGTTCTTATTTCTAATTTTTAATTGTGCGTACACCACCGAGCAAACCAGCTTCCGCAAGCAGCTATTCCTTGGATAGGTTAAAACTAAAAATCTATTTATATATTTAAAATTCAAATATGAATGTATTTTAAAAATTAAATATTATTTATGTTTTCAACCGCCAACCACCTTCAAAAAAGGAGAAGGTTCAGTTCCACTCTATTTTTTTTTATATTTGTTACCTGTTCTTTTGACGGGGTGAACCCATTTTGATGATTCTTTGTATTTGTTTAAAAGCTGGCGCTTCCAGTGTGGTTAAATTTGAATCTGATCAAGTTCTGACAAGTAGTTTTTGAGTTATCTTTAATAATGCGTATTTCAATTCCTACTACATTGATGATGTTCTTTTTGGGATTTAAGTCAGTTAAACCCGGTTTTTTTTTTTCAAAATAAATTATTAAAAATGTCAATAAATCGGTTTAAAAAAATTCTATACTTATCGAATTTGCTCACAAAATTTCACTATAATCTGTTGAGAAATGCAACCTGCAGAGGAAGACAGCCGTACAGTTGAACAACCGCGGGACATACATAGTTTTGCCTAAGCTGAAACGGTAACGCTTCGCTCGCGCTTCACACTCGTTCAATAATAAAAAACTTGAGAGGTGTCAAGGGACACCCGGATAGAACGAAGTTCCTTTCGATTAATTAGTGAAGGAATTGTAATAAAATTTTATTTTTTTCATAATATTTTTATTATTATTAACAAATATAATGTAAATAGAAAGAATATTGGTATAATATGAATGCGAAATAGAAAGACGAAACGAAAATAACTGGCTTGCTTTCTATGAGAGAGAGAGAGAGAGAGAGAGAGAGAGAGAGAGAGAGAGAGAGAGAGAAACACGCGCACGCCGCACGTCTTCAAAAAGTGTCGTTACAACTTCTGGTCTTAATTTTTTCCGTCTAGCTCCCTTTCGCAACGCGCGATAAGGATCCTTGTTCCAACATCATTATATAAGCATATATTTATATAGTGCAACAATCAGCAGGTTCTTATGAAAATTATAAATAATGCCATTTAAATGTGGAATAATCTTTTATTTTTTGATGTTTTGGCTCCACACTTTTGTGTATTTAGCCAGCGTCAAGTAATTAATAATTTACCAAGTTAATGATATTTCACGCAAATATGTGTCAAGTCATAGTCTAGTCAAAGTCATACTCCTAGTAAAGTGGTGGCAACTTTACTTGAAGCTTCTATGGAGTTTTGGAAACAACACGAAAAGAAACGTTTCACCATCATTATACCATTTTCCAACACTCACGCCTGTAATTCAGCACTTAACGAATCGAATGCCACCAATTTTATGCACTAACACTGAAAATAACACAAGTTTTGGAAAATAAAGCGAAAAAAATTGCGTCACCGCATTGTATTAACATGTGTATCTTTTTCGCTTTCCCGCCAAAAAACTGAGGAATAATCTTTTTATTGTGCTGGCAGTGGCAACCTAAAGAAAATAGGAATGACAGGGTAGAGCCACGGGAGAATGACAGACTGTATACGGTAGTTGAATAAACGATATTATAAAGTACCTACCTACGTCACAGTATACATAATAGTAATGCTTAGCTACGTATTATTCCTTATACTCGCCGCCATTAGACCACCCACAGTATAATACAAGTATAATGGGATACAGTTAAAGGCATGGGATTCAATATTGAACTGATGGGTGATCACGTAACTCGATTGCAACCGACAGAAACACATATTTGTATGGATTTGACAGTTTGAATACGCAGTTTATGTGCACAGTTAGTATGGAAATTTCTCCTGTTGCATTGCGATCAAAGTTTCGTGATCACCCCCCTTGGCCTTCTGACCTTCTGAATTGTAGGTTGTGGGTTCGATTCCCATCCAGGACAAACATTTATATGTTTTTGTATTTGTTTGTTTTGTGTGTTGTTTTAGTTTCTGGGTCCCTAGACACAGTGAATCCTAGTTAGGGTTCAGGGTCTATGTAAGTGTTATTATTATTATTTGTGTGATGAACATCAATGTTTGTTCTGTTTCTAAATCTGGTCTGTTATATTGTATTCTATGTATAGTATTTGCAAACAAAAAATATCTGGTATTGTAATAAGTATTGTTATCTGGTTTCCATAGCATTCGATTAGTCTGGAAAGTGGCGCTGTGTGAAATGTCCGCATATATTAATTTATTATTTATTAAATACTTACCTAAGTAGGTAACAGCTATTTTTATGAGACAAATATATAAAATCTATAATAAAAACGTCGTTCTGTACAACACTTAATTAAAATTATGTTTTGATTTTTGTGTGCGAATAGACCCGTTGTAACTTTGTAACATGATGTGTGTGTAGTTTAAAAGGCTGATTTCTTCAGCTGATTTCTCATTTTGATCCTCGTAGTTGCAAAAATAGCTCATCCCCTTGTATAATACTAGTTGCGCACCGCAGCTTTAACCGCGGATAAAAAGTATTTTAATTATTTACATATCCCACGGGAAAAAGTCACTTTTCCGGGATAAAATGTAACCTATATGTTAATTTAGTGTATAAGCTGTTTTGGTACCGAATTTCATCCAAATCCATTCAGCTGTTTGAGCGTGAAGGAGTAACAAACATAAACACATACCAACTATCACCTTTATAATATTAGTGTGAAGTGTGATTTTAGATAGCTTATTAAAATCGTAATCGAAACAGAACACACTTAAAATAGCATACATTTTATTTATTTTGTACAGTTTAAGAAGCCGTAAACTTTTGGGTTCAATGAGGCGTCTTTCTTTAATGGGACCGCACGGGAAGCACCAGATTTCAAATAAAAAAGGATTATCAAAAATCGGTTCACCCAGCCGAAAGTTCGGAGACAAACATTTAAAAAATATTAGTTATAAATAGTTTGCAAATACACCTCTTCCATAATTTTATCAAAACGAGCCACAAAAAATAGCTGGAGTAATGTAAAGAGTAGCTCATAACGTATTTATTTTCTGCAAACCTGCAAACGAGATGACGCTCAGAAAATTAGAAGCAGCCGTCATTTGTTAACTTACCGCGAATTGCTTATATTTCATATATTATGCTTAAAGCTAATCTCCAAATGGATTCGTCAACATCTTGAAAGTCACCCTTAGACGTACCTACTTTATACTTGGTATTAATTAAGCATTTAAATATGTACTTGTTTACTAAGTAAAAGTTAGAATAATTTTATTTATTATAGTAAATAATCTGTGATTAGGAGTTGGCGTGTCGCTTGAAGTTAGAATAAGTGCGTTGATATTTTGAGACACATCAATAATTGTTCACAAGGTTTATGCTTAATTGCAAAAGTAAATACCTATACTAATATTATAAAGAGGAAAGATTTGTATGAAAATTTTAAAAAATTCTGTCACCATAAGAATGCTACATTATCACTGATTAATATAGGCTATTTTAATTGCAAGAAAAAATAAGGATCCTACTAAAACTACAATAATGTTACCCAAGGTGTAAAAAAATGCCTATAAAATATCTTTCATCGCATGCGCTGCGAGAACTATTATGATAAAACAAAAATGATAGAACAATGATAGAACAAAAAATGTTCCATAATATTAAAGAACATATCAATATCTACAAAAAATGTCGCAATACCATGTGTTTAATTACTATAGTTATGTCATTATAACTACTTTTTAACATTTTAAAATTTAATAGAAATTCCGTCCAAAATCAGACCGAAGTTATTTATACCTTTGTTTATTTAAGTTATTTATAATTATAATATAATTATTATAATATAAAATACACTATTGCTACATACATTAATAATGTCCGGGACGGGCCACTAGTATATTATAAAAAAGTGAAAGACACGAAAAGATAAATTAACAGACAAGATAATATAGTGTTGTGACGAGTCAACGGCCAAGTGAGATTAATTGAACTCGTGGTCATCTCTGTTAGCCGAAGGGAAGCCTAAAACTTCGACTAATTTAGTAACTTCTAGTGAAACTTTTCCTATTACCCAATTCAAACATTACTCTTATTATTATCACGATATTTGTGCATCTACTAATGTATACTATTTTGTCACCCTTGAGTTTGCTTTTTTTATTAATTCATTGAGATACAAAGTCAAAGTCAAAAGATTTATTGCAAATAGGCTATTTTAAGCACTTTTACAAGTCAAAATTATATTAGGTACTTCAAATTAAGTTATTTTACTAAGCTTATAACAAAATTCTTATTGTCAAATATTATATAGCAAGCCAATTACAATATACGAGAGAGAGAAAAAAGAAGGCATCTTTCTCACTACTGGTGCGAGCAAGCTGGCACAATGCGGAACAGAAAACTCCGATCCGAAGCTTCGATTACACCTGTAAAGAAGAAGCTACAAGAAACTTTACAAATATTTTAGTACTCCAGATTCTCCATAAAACATCACATAAAAATCTTCTTGAGATACACTGAGAATAATCATTGTTATAGACCTAATAACCTACCCTATCAGATAGTCACTCAATAGAATGACATAGAATTTATTTGCGAAAAAATGTAATAAGAAAACGTGTCTCCTCCTAATTGTTACTTTATTTAATAGTTCGTTTTGATCTATAGTTCATTTAATGTGTCAGATAAATTACACATTGATGACTTAATAAATCGGAGAGGAGACATATCTACATCGTATTGTAAAATGTATTCTGAATGAGTTTTAACCGAAGAGATGGATCACGTAACTCAACACGCTTTCACCTAACAAAAACGATACAACTGCGCGTCCAAAATACCGACATGAGAGAAAAATTTAAAAAAGAACTGCGGTTTTCTAAATGTCGACTTTTATATAGAATGGATTTTAAAAAATTAAGTCGGTACCACGGTTAGCACCCAGTGTTTTATTATTTGTTATAATAATAAGATAAGTATTTGTATTGTATTTTAGTCCCCAAACATAACAATAGAGTAGGTACTTAGTGTTTTTTGTTAATGCTAAAATTGACATACGTTTGACAATATCTTACCTGATGGGAAGTGACCATGTCTAAGGTTGGAACACGTTTACCTATCTTATTTTACTATTGCATTATTCAAACTCTATCACAAACAAATGCGTTTTATATCTGTAATACCGCAATGGTAACTGGCTGATTATACATTTTTTTGTGTTACGTTTTAGTTCTATGTTATATTGAAGTTGTTTTAGTTCGGTTACGTGCGCTCATGCTTCTTTGATTTATTTTCTTATTCTTATTGTCAATATTCACAATATACACCATTTAACTATCTAACACCATTGGACGCTTCTTTCTCCATCTACCAAGCATTGTTACATTCCCCCTTTCGCTAATATGTATCCTTTAGTAAGAGCTTTTCTTAATTTGGGTCTAGGTAGCGCTGTGTGAAATGTTCACAAATATCTTTTTATATAATCGAACTGAATGAAATGAACTAAATAGTTAGAGAAAAGTTTTCCAGGTTGTTATCATCATAACAGCATATAAGAATTCAAAACAGTAGTACATAGAAAGTCAAAATGTTTGTACAATGACTGTTTTTATAAAGGTAGCAACCATTACGTGCTATTCCCGCTGATAAAATGACCGATGAGTATATTGCCTGGTTGCATTTCGGTTTACATCTCTCTGTCTGCTTATTTTCTGTACTTGCATGCCCGGCTTTGTGTTGTGATTTTTATTATTTGATTTTTGACGCATACCTATGACGTTAAAGGTATATTACAGTACATTGTACAAAACGATGCTCAATAAAAATTGTGTACATGTGCTTAGCCTTACTCCCAGGCGGGATCGCTTCGCTCGGTGGCATGCCCTCCCGTCACGTACCCACACCAGCCATAAAGTCGGGAATCACTGCACGAAGCATACCTACACGCCGTTTATGGATAACGGGGACAGGATACACTACCTAATTATAGGAAACCAGCTTCATTTTATCGCCAATTGGTGGACGAATCTTGTTACGTGAGCTGTGTTAATTAAACAAACCGAAACCAAGACGGATAGTGCTTGATGACTCTGATATTTTACTAGTTGGTCTACCGGGTCAAGCACATTTAGAATTTACTCCAATTTATTTTCCTAGAACAATAAAGTTTTGGTGTGTCTTCGCATTGTCTGTATAAACCTTTCAAGAAGGTAATATTTGATAGATCCATCCCTTTTCCTGAAGGAAACTCAGGTCATCCATTTACGAGGTTGACCAAGCATGAAAAATGCATCGCAAGATTTACGAGCCTTTTATACTCAGATTCAGGGACACCGTAACAAAAATGTAATTTGTCAGACAACTGCTCGGCTTTGAGAACCGATTTGAGGATGGGATACGACTAGAAGCATAATATATTATACGAGAAACACCGGCAGTCTGAGTCAGAGCTTTCATCTACAGCGTGAAAAATTTCATCAACCCCTGTGCTAGGTATCACCTGCTCGCATTCGCAGAATTCAGTTGCCACGTAAATTAGGAGACTGTGTTTTCATTTTAGGGTGCAAACAAAATATAATATGAAAGTACACTTCTGATACGCTGTATTATAATTGCATTGAAGTATGCAAGACTTTTTTAGTAAAGTTAATTACGTGATCTCGTTGTGAGTATGAAGAATCTTTGGCTAATCAGAGTTAAATATTATGTCCTACTGTAAAAGTTTGGAAGCAACCAGGTACTAAAAAGATAAGAAAAAGAACGCCAATAATATTAAAAACAAACATTCAAATTTATTTCGTCTCCTGTAAATGCCTATATATTTATTATATTTTCATATAACATAGTGACGACTTTGCGTCAATGTGTCGAATTAGATGTATTTTGTTTTATTTATTTTTTTCATTTCTGTGTCGATTCTGTTTGTTTTGTCGCGGCTTTCCGGCGTACCTATCTCATTTCACACGTTTTTTTTCTACCAAAGGAAATTATAAAACTCAAAACATTTAATTTATAGGAAGGTAAGAATATTTACTACCTTACTGGTATCACATAAAAATAATTTATGCAAGAATTTGAAGTGTTATTTATTTTCCGTGTTTGACCGCCTTTGTTGTTTTATACAAAGGAATACAATGAAGAAAAAAGTGCGGATGCTTCAAAACACTTCGCAGTGGGATCGGTCTTATTCCGAAAGACTGCTTGTGCTCTGGATAAATTAGAGTGGACACTATCAAACGTATTATCCAAATGCACTAAACGAAATATTTTATTCAGTTTAGTGCAGTTGGATTAAACGTTTTACATTTACCAAATGTTGTTCACCAATTCACCAATTTAAAAAAAAACCTCTGTAGTTAAATTGTATATTTACATGACGTGATTTGATGCCAAATATTTCGTTAGACTAGAAACCTAGAAACTTATATATGTAATTAATAAAAGTCTATGGAATGGTATGTATTCCATTGAACTACATTTAATGCATGCGTTAATTGCAATATTATACTCATTCTTAGTAAACAAAATCGCTATTCATTAGTCATTATTTAAGGAAATGCCAAATGTGGTGGTTAATCGCTACCGTATATCTCTTGATGTAAAAGTCCATTACGGTCGAGTAGTAGGTACTTTATTAAATAAGGTGATGAGAGGCGTTTTAAAAGCTTGCCATCACCAAAGGATGTTCGCAACTTTGATTCGTGAATAACAAAGGATTCCAGTGGTCGTTTTTGTTAAAGCCTCGAGCACAATGAGATAAAGGCGTTACATAAAGAATCTTCAGCGCGGGTCAAATCGCGGTACTTTATTGTTATTATTTATCTCCGAAACACATTTGTAGGAGCTCCTCTTTATATCCCTTTATTTTACATGACGAGGACGCCGTACAAATTGATTTCTCGGAGCTCCCCCAGGATAGGGGCGACGGAAAACACGTACTCATGTTTCAATGCATTTGTACTTTACGTCAAATCAACATAGAGATTTAGATGTAACGGCACCTATTATAAGGGCTTATCAAACGAATGTAATTGTTTTATGGTTAATGAATGGTGTGAAGAGTTAATCATTACAAAATACAGTATACAAAAATCATTTATTGACATAAACATTTTTATAACAGTTTATGTAGTAAATCCATAGACTCCTGAACTAATTCACTGTGTTCCAGGAGTCAGTGGCGTTTCCTATTTAACATCTACGTGAGATTTATGTCGGAGCTTGTGTATGTATGTGTATTCGCCTGGTTTTTAGCATCATAACAGTACCAGTATCACCTGGAACTCTAAAATATAAAGTTTCACGTGACACTGCAGTGCGCACGTCATCCTGAGACATTATCATAGTCTAGTAATAATATTAGTGCTCTGTGAGATCGGATCAGTCTCATTTTCCCAGTTATTGCAATTGCAGTGCCGTTCAAACCGGAATACAGTATGCTTGCAAACTACGGCTTGGCGGCAGATTAACTGGCCTTGTGAAACTATGATGATTTTACTTGAAAAATACCAAATTTTAATTTATTTCATAATCAAATCCTGTAAATAAACCAACAGCAATTAAATAGTGTTGGTTAATTAAGACTTTGCATTGATTATACCCAAATATTAAATATTTAAACTTACCTTCTGTGCGAGCTAATAAAAAAAAAACACCAACTATCGCAATACATAGATCCTGGACCCAAACTAGGATTTCCTGTTAGGGAACACAGAAAAAGTATTTGCACTTTTTTCCTGTGCGCAAATACTTGTACTGCCGCGGGAATCGAACCCGCCACCTCCGGATTATGAGCCGACCTGATCGCTAAGGTAAAACATTGCCGTAGGAATGAAAATGAAGCCACTACATATTCTGTCAAAAGGACAAGGGAAGAAAGAAGTAAAAGGTACGGGAAAGAATGAATAGGTCAGATGGCAAAGGCAGGCAGGTATAGAAAATGATACGAGAAAAAGATGAATGGATGGCCATTCATCTTTTTGGATTGGACGCATTGGATGGGACGGTGACGATCTCGCCTCCCTTTTGCTGTCTCAACCATACATTATTTTTCTCTATCTTTTTCTCTCAACATATCTTCTTCTCTTTGTGTAGAGCTAAGGCAAAACTAATTAACCCGTGTGAAGCCTGGGCGGTTGGGCTAGTAATTAAATAAAGACACAACGTGTGACATGTATCTAATTGCCTTTTTCTTTTAACTAACTAAATACTTCAATAATATGACAACTACTATGTTTAATTGTGTAACTATAAATAATCAACCAATACAGTATATTAATAAATGAAAATCTAACCATTACATTTCTCTTTGTATATTTGCATTATAGGTACAGATATATGGTAAAGCAGACACAACCAAAGCTAAGTTAAGAACACACCGTTCACACCGTTCTGACGATACCTATACCTATTTTTACCATTTTTTAAGTTAAGAAATCCAATTTGCACCAACCTGCCACCGTATAAGTATGAAGTCTAGGTCCGCAACTCTAAATACAAGTGTTACCACAAAGTTGTCACCTGGTTCAATACAATCATTGTGTTAGGGTCGAAAATTAAAAGAAATCCTTTGTGAAGAGAAATCATGAAGTATTCCCAAGTTTTACATTCAACGCAAGCTTAGGTACTTCAATTTATATACATATATGTGGGTGATTTAACGTATTTTACTATCTGTTCAATGTGTGGTTCTATACAGATGATATTTGCGTATAAAAGGGTGATTTATTTTCGGACTAAAAAGCAGCCATTGATCGGTGACTACAGTTGGTCTCACCATCAAAAGAATTTATCCAGCGCGACAGCTGTTGTTTAACGAATCGGGGTGAAACCGGATTGTATAGGCAAACCTGTGTAATATTTTCTTTTGTATTTTTATTTATATTTGTAATACCCGTCTATACTAAATTTTTGACAGCTTCTAAGTACGCACTTATCTCCCTAGCCCCCGCTTTTTCGTACGTTTGTCAAAGTCGTCTAAAGTGAGTATTCCAAATACTGTAAGCTCATACATTGAGACAGCCGATGATCAAAAGGCAACCAATGAGCGTTCATTATTTGGTCTGCCAAGTTGACTCGAATTTAACAAACGTAAACCCGGCGGAAAGTGTTGCTTAGCTAAGTTGTTTTTTAATAGACCTCAGTACAGAAGGGCATAAGAGTAGCAACAAAGCGGCGCACGCCATTCATAAACGTGCTCATAATCAGAAACCAGTTTAAAAATATTGTTCTCAAATAATAAAAAAACTAACAATAAACCCTGGATGAAACGTTTCAGAATTTATATTTTTTATATAACATTTTAAAGGATGAGTGGGCACGTGTAGGTCGTACCTAATAAATAAGGCGAGCCTTTTGTAAGGATATATCATTACATTTCACTAGCAGGGTGTCCTAAGGATAACTGCGAGTGGCGCGTGTGAATATTCCGACTTGATCGCCCCTAATTAGTTACCTAAAAAAACTTGCAATTTACGGAAAATATACGTAATTATAAATTAAAATACATTTTCATTTCTCATACTTGGAAAGTACGCTTGAAGTTGAGTGATCAGAAGGAGGGAATTAGTACTTTTCCTCCCTGGGAAACGATTTTTCTTGCCTTGTCTTGTCCAGTTCAAAACAGGCTATCAAATCAAAGAGTATATAAACACTGACAGTTTAAAAGCTATACAAGCTAAGTCTTTTTTATACAGCCTTAAACTACAGCGTCAAACTGTAATTTAAAAAAGTCATCAACAAATTTGTAACATATCTTGATAGTTATAATTTACTTTTCACGAAATTATTATTTAATTTACAGATTACCTATTTATTAAAGAAGAGGCGAAAACGTTAGTAGAAAACCAAAATCAAATGAATGATGGGTAATTGAAATCTCAAAATGTTTTTATGAAATGGCCGCTGAAAAAAGAGTCGTTGGTTTCGGAAAACGTGTTACTAACATATTTCGATTAATTTTATCTAAGAATCATAAATATTCAACTCTATGGAACGTTTATTCAATGTTAAACCAAAGACTATTCATATTTAATATTCTTTAGTCGTACTATTTAAATATTAATTTTGAATAGATATTTTGATACCAATATTTTTATTTGTGTATTAATAAAATATAAACAATATTTTATTTTGAATAAGCAATCATTTAACCAATCGGTCAACGAATCAGCCTAGCTATTTAACGAGGAAATGTATTATAAGACAATCCCATTTAAAAAGTGACAAGTTATGTTTCAGTGAATCCAACTAGAACCTGATATTTTTATAACAACAAGTTTGTCTTTTATGATGAATTATAATAAAATATAATCAAATGAAAAAACTGTAGCGCAGCGCAACGTAATCGCCGTACTTATGCCATGCGATTAGTGAAAAAGTAGAGTATGAGACTCTATAATACAATATAAACTCTATGTTCGGCTGCTGTGATAAGCGTGCTCGCATTGGGCGTTGTTGTCGTCTTGTCCTTTAATAACTGATCTATATCATATATACCTGATTATTTTAGTTGTTAGGAGACTCACGCCAAGCACTACTGTGCTTCGGTTTGAAGGGTACTGAAGCTAATGAAATTACTGGGTAATTGAGACTTTATGATCTCACATCGAGTAATCTTATTACCAGACTATGCTGATGTCTCAGGATGATGTGCGCAGTGCAGTGTCACGCAAAACTTTATATTTTAGAGTTCCGAGTGACATTGTTTTGTAATGGGCGACCGTGTCAGCTGGTGAACGACAAGCTCGTCACATCATTCATTAACATAAAACAAACTCACAGAATGCTTCATCCGATGATGATAACATAGTCTGAATTTCTGTTTTCGGTACAGCTATGGGTGTGACAAAGCAAAATCATAGGTACTTAAATATGCATCAAGAGAGCAACGTTTTTGTGCCACTCTGTATGTCTAAAGAACGAACAGTTGAAAATGTTTTTTTAATGTCCTCATCCTCATTTTTGTTATATAACAATAAATCCGTGAATAAAGCGGTATGTATGCGCCTTTTGATTTGTTATGATTTTTAATAACGCTTGTTAAGCATATTTGCCTTTAGTAATAATATTGAATAGGTAGGTACTTTGTCTTCCATACAAAGAAATAAAGCTAAAGTATTTTATTTCCAGGACAATTTTTTCCACTCTAAACCATTCCTAAAATTTCCGGATGGCCACGAATTAAACATTTTCCACCCCAAGCCACCTGGCAGGCGTGGTCAAATCCCCCCCTCCCTCCCATTGATAAGCATCAAAAGTAGCGTTTTATGGAAGAGACTTGTCTTCAGCAGTGGACGTCTTCTGGCTGTTGATGTGATAGGACATACTAATCAAAATGTAACTCAACAAATCTCGTTGCACAAAAACATGGCAATCTAAACAATAACAAAGACTTTAATTAGAGCCACCTGGAGATGCCATGTTAGATAGCTAAGAGTACCAACCTTCACAAGTAAACGAGATAAGGGATAGAATAGGCAAAAATCCCAATTTTATTTCTTTACCTTGGTCAGTCGAGTTCTCATTCCAATAATAAACTCATTGGAGTTACAAGCCAGTGAAATTAAAACAAATAGCAACAAGTGTTATTAGTTTTAATCATTTAGACGATAATCGTCGTACGAAATGAAATATACGCCCCATCAAATAAAGGAACATTACGTATTCCTCAATAAACTTTACCCCAATTACTTTGGCAGTTTATTTGTTTTCGCAATGTGTTTTATTTTATTGTCGACATGTTGAAATTTGAGATAAAATATGTGAACATTATTGTTAAAATTGACGGGTATCGATCAGGGAAGTCACTTTCAAAATTTGTCGGATACGGATACGAATAATTGTAGTTCATACGTGTTATTATTCAATACATTTTTAAATGAGCATTTCAGAATTTAACGAACCCATTTTTATTCTTTTATTGGTGTTCATGCGGAGTAATACCCTAATTTAAAAAAATATCGGAGGGATTTTTGACTCTGCAGGTTCTTGTTTCACTCGCAGTTTACCCTTTTCCTGGTCACCATTATGGGTCTCGAGTGAAGCTGCCGGAACACACTGTTAAACACTTGGCAAGCACTAGATGGCTGACCACAACGGATGTCATGGTTTTATGACGATATCTCCTTTCACGCAATATTTAAAACCGTTGCTTTATTTTAAACCATCCCTTTCTAACCTTTCGCAATACTGGTATAAATGTATCTTAATTCCATTTTTATATGCCTTATTTCTGTTTTATGTATTATACTTATAATATGTATGGTTTATTTATTTATATTATGTATGTTTTTGTAGTAATATATATAGTAGTGTATCATTAAATATGTATATATGTCTAATATGTGATTTTATATGTCAGTGTTATTGTTTATCCGTTCTTTCAAAATTAATAAAAATATATTTTTTGAATTGTGCATTGGTTCCACCCCCTCTGGGTCTAGGCTGAAAATTAGCGCTGGATGTCTCTGATGACCAGCAATATGCTGAGCCGACGCCCATTGAATACTTGTTTGTTTCTATTCATGATGTACATATCTATGTATATTAATTTAACCTGTATATTTACTTTAATATTAGGCCAGTATTGAATGCAAAAAAGTTTGAGGCAAGACTTTCTATTTCCATTTTTACCCTAGGACCGAGAGTAGTCATTTTTGTTCATTATTAATTTTTCAATATGTGTAATATACCGTATGCAAGAAGTGTTACAATATCGTCTGTACCTTAAATTGAACATTCCATTTATTCAGTACCTTGCAATATGTAGGTATATTTTTACTTTATCATCTTGAACATTTTGCTACCTTTAGCTAATTATGCTCGTGATTAATTAAATTATGAAAATTTAGTACCTGTATAAGAAAAAAGTAATTACGAAAAGAAGTAGAAAGAGAATTCGAAGACAGAGAAATCCATGTTATCCTACATAGGTAAAAAAAATTGTAAAATAATTATTTGCAAAAATTACACTCGTACATACAGACTCGTAGAGAATGCACGTAAGTCCATATGCCTATTAATAAACCAATCTCAGTCTTAAAACGGCTCTTGAGATGCTGCCCTAATTAATTGAAGATGCAAAGCTGAACGTATACGTGCATATTTGATACGTGTAGATATTTATTTATTTCACAAACGCATTGATAGCTTATTCCGCTACAATTCGGAATGATGCTTTTGTATATTTTTATGATTGAATTTTAAACAAAAATGCCTTTCTACGTTTTTGCCTTTTATTTATGAAAAATTTAAGTAGCCTGTTTCCCCACAAATTTATAGGTACATGCTTAGATGGGTTCTTATATAAAATCTTATTAGGTATTCCAACCATATAACACCTATTTTAATAGCAAAATTAGCATGTTTCCAAATCTGAACCGCTGTATTAAAGTCAAAGCTCACTTACAGAATTTTTATTTATGAAAATGAATATTGGGATCATTGAGCTACGATAAGGTACTACTTTGTTTACTTTACACTTGTGTAAAATGCTATTAAGATTATAATATTTATTGATAACAAAATAACCGTTTTTACCACTGTAATTAGATATATTTGTTTAAATTTAAACATTCGATCTTAAATAAATTTAGAATGGATAGCTATTCAAGCATTCTCTTCCATTGCCGAATTAACATCTGATTGGATAAGAGACGAAGGAAATTGTCAAAGTGAGTCATAATATCCTTTTAATCAACTTGTCAAGAGAATGCCGGCCATGTTTAGTACTTAGGGTCCCGTAGCACACGTATGTGGCCTTAATTACAAATGTAAAACGTACCTAGTATATTATTCAACAAATGTGGTTTAGTCATGACAGAGAGGACACTTTGTTATGAAATTTTGCGCCTCATATGTATCATAAGGTCTATGTTTAATGATTATCCATGTGAAAGGGTTAAGTAAAAGATTTTTTTCCCCACTTAAACGACAGCCACCCACAAATCAATTCAAATTTATTCTTTACATGCAGGGTTTAATCCTTACCTAAAATACAATTTGTTTTTTTAACTTGTGAACGTTCCTTAAGCTATCGTTGTGTAAATTTACCACTGTCACACCTGATGGAAAGTGATGATAGTTTATGATGGTGCATGCTTTCTGAAGATAGCTTCCTGACTTGAAGACTCCCAGGTTGTCTTAATAACTTTATTGGAAGCTATAAACCTGTAAAGGATTCGGATGGATAGACAGATAAGATGAATTTATAAGAGTTCCTTTTAGTACTACGAAACCTTAAAAAGGACGACTCAATCACCTTAATTTCATACTGAGGAGGGGTTTTAGCACAGACCTATAACTATATATGTACAGTTAGGTAGACGTTTATTGAAGAGAGAAGTATCAACTCTTCATTGTACATACCAACTATATAATAATAGTTTACAGAATACAGTTACTAATATTATTAACTAGGCACAGATTTTAGGGCAATAGTCATAGTCCATAAGATTAACTAACCCCTAGCTTAACAGCTTTTCCTTGTATTTATGTACTAAACTGACGGTTTGAACCAAAAAGGTTTGAGTTACCTCAGTAACTATATTTTCTTGGTTTGAACGTCTTTGCGTTGAGTCATTCCGTGGGATATCTTCAAAGTCCATAATCAGGTCAGATCGCTAATAGCCCCTTATAAGTAGCTATTCCTGAGCGATTTCCAAAATATATTTATTGTTATGTAAGAATCAATGCAAACCAAAGTTCATCGAGATTCCGGTGTTTATTTCATACTCCATCATGAGGGAAGTGATCACGGAACTTAGAATGCAATACAACACAGAAATTTCATTACTAATTTTAAAATGTCCTTAGTAGCTATGTGCATAAACTGCGTATTGAAACTTTTAAATCCATACAAGTTTATGTTTCTATTGTCATTGTATATCCTAGCTGATCTACACCATATCTATATGGGACCACCCTGGCTTACTCTATGGAATTAAAAGGAGTCATCAAAATCGGTCTAAAACACAGATTAAGATAATGGTAATTTTTGTTGAAATTGCGTTTTTTTTTTGTCACATGTATGTTTTTGTCATAACTATTACTCTGAATCTTAAAAAGTACTAAGTTTATGGACTTACATCAAAAAGTGTTTTCAATTCCTAACACACCGATAATCTTTCAAATCTCGTACTAAGTTTATGGACAGAGATCAAAAAAGTGTCTTCAAATCCCCAACACACCGCTTAAACAGTCTGTAGTAGACTTACAGACCACTGATGATCAACTTTTTCTAGAATCTCGTATCATCATAACTGAAATTTTGCACACATATAAAATGTGCCTTTGCCAATGTTTGCAAAACTATGATTGATAGATTTTGAAGAAATATTTTTAACTCATAATATACCTCTGGAAAGAATTGTTGGCATGGTTCAACCCGCGAGTCGCAGCTACTCAGCATAACATATTGTAGACGGAGTAATAGTAATATTACTAAGGCATTAGAATTTTTAGGTGCTCAATCAAACTATTTAGATTTTGTTTACTTGGTTTTGTTTACTTTGTTAGTATAAACTACTTTCGTAGCTAAGTTATCAATGGAATTGTATTCCGCACCGCAATAACAAACCACAGAGTTCTTGGGCAACTTGATACAAGTGGACTTACACGATTCCTATTTCTGTAACACTGCTAGGCCAGTTGCCGACGCGACTCCACCGCCACTTGAGATATTAATATTTTATTTAGTTCATATATAGAGTATCAAAGGTCCCGAACACAACCCTTGAATACTTAATGTTGATTTCAAATTCGGTCAGACTATGGTTTCACAGAAACTTCCATTTGCGTGATTATGGTACCTCTATTCGAATGATAACGTTATAATAAAACTGCGATGACGAATATCTTGTATTATCCATGTTCAGGGCGTAATAGCAGCTAATAAATAGGCTCATAGCATGTGACGGCGTTTA
Organism: Ennomos fuscantarius; assembly: GCA_905220475.3. NCBI lineage: Eukaryota > Metazoa > Arthropoda > Insecta > Lepidoptera > Geometridae > Ennomos > Ennomos fuscantarius. The sequence goes on from HG992023.1 coordinate 10,616,045, forward strand.
TGGTTGCCACTATATTGGTGGTTAGCCACGTATAGGGCTGCCCTGTCGCCTGTCGCTCAACGGTTGACACAACGGTCGATTGACATTGCGGTTTAGATAACAAAGTACCTATATGGAGTGGAGAGCCTGCCTTCCCTTACCGTTTACAGACGCACTTACCGGTTCTGCATATTGTATGATGTCCAATTCCACAAATACCTTTGCCCCATCTGTAGATTTTACTTTATGCATACTAAAACATTGTGTATGGTACGGTGCGGCTACTAAAATATTTATATATTTTATATTTATAATATTAGACATGTACGTGATATTTTCCGTGAATATCCTGCTTTGGAAACACCACACGTTAAATTCGAAATATGATCCATAAACTGCAAAATTGACACAGTACCAGTCATTTTATACATCGATTTTATAATATTTGCTGTGTCATTTGTATTGCAAAAGGGTTTTTTATTAAATAAGCTATAAAATTTAATATTGTAATTGTCTTCAAATATTTCTGATGTAAATAGGTGATTGTAATCAGCCTAAGATTTATTTGACCCAAGATCATATCTATAAGATTAGTGTAAAGTTTAAAGTGAATTAGTTAAATTATTACAACGACACTTTTTTGCACTTTATCCGGAAGATTCCCCGTATCTAACGATTGGCTCAACAAACAATAGTGTTTGTTTTCTTAAGTATTATGAGAACGTGCTGATGCGTTAAAACGTTTAATAGTTTACAAAGTATACACATTACAAGTTAGAAACTACAGCACATGAGAAAATCCTGATAAATACGACTGAGATTTACGACATTTCTATAAGTACTTACATATACATATATAATAGATATAATGTAACGTAAACATGCAAGCAGGAAGCGTTAGTTGGCTTCATTTAATTTTGCAGATCATTTAAAAGTTTTATTGCATTCGTTTGTGAGTCTAGTTTTTGTACTAAAATTCTAAAAATATAATATTTTGTAGAATTTATGAATGTTATGTGGTTGATAAAATCATTTAGGTATGACAGCTATCAAATGGTTCCACTTCAAAAAACTTACAGAGAAAATAAAATACAGAGATTGTTTTCAAAATAGGTAACTAAGTTGATTGGGGCTAATATAAAAAAAACAATTTCTCAACATTTTATCACTGAAACCATTTAATCCGCTAATAAACTTGGCCGTAGACATTTGTCACGAAGGGTAAGGAGACTAGAGCCTTGATAACTAACAAAGAGCTCGAGATCCACTCGGCTGTAGGCCAAATGAATGGATCGTCGGGAAGAATCTCAGCTTTTAACTTAATCCTCTTCTTACAGACGGAAAGGACAAAGATAGCCGGCGATCCGACCCAAGTATCGAAACCGACAAACGAGAACTTGCCAGCCGGGTTAAGCCCCTCACCTGCCGAGGGGTAATAAGACCTGTTGGGAACCTTCGCGGATTATACATTTATAGAATTCAGCACCTGTGCCGATAGCTAGAGGAGATTATCGCCAACGCTCGGCTTTAGGAGATTGGCTAAGCTTCACTCGAGACCGTAATAGCAACAGTTTAATTAATCTGTATAAAATGCGATCAGCGAGTCGGAAAGATTGACGAAAGCTGAGGCCGTGTGTCCCTAACGAGCCTTGGCGTAGCGCTCCGGGCACATCATCAGGTGGCTGAAAGGCATTCCACCGTGTCTACTCGCTTATCCCGCCATTTATAGACTAAAACAAACCACTTAAACACGAAGAAAAATTGATTTCTCTGCAATGGTCGAATAATGGCCTTAATGACGTTAGATAAGCGCCGACCCATTCTCAATCTACTTGTAGTTGGCCTGGCGACCGACATTACCGCACGAGGGGCACAGAACGATTCTTTTTCTTCCCCTTTCTTTACAAATGGGAAATCGGACCCACATTATTACCTACATGCCTCTAGGTGAGTGTACAGAAAATCTTTTTCAGCGCTTTATTATGATTTACCTTCTCAAAGAAAGGCGGCCTTCCAGTCTAAAAATTAAAATACACGGGATCTTTGAGACAAAGAAAATTCGCCATCGGGGTGTAAAAGACTTACCTCGACCTACCAAGAGCTTTTAGTAGAACTCTCATAATTTTCATTTTTGTTTCTCTTTTGGCTTATATTTCTAGTGGTACCTTACTCATTTTTACTGACTAATAAAATATTTTTTTTTGTATTTTTTTTATTTCTTGCGATTAAATAGCGTTCTGCATTTATATTGTAATAATAAGCTACAATTTGTGTAGTTTGGTAGCACAAAAAGCCTGTTTAGCTATCTACATTATTGCATTTGAATCAAAATATTTTGTGATATAATACGTTTTCCCTAAAGCCGTTAACTCGCAAGAGTAAATTGTTCCTTTTATAAAATGACGTAAAGTTAAAAATAAAATTTATGATGGAAACATAGTTATTTTAAAGAAAATAATAACAGTTTCGCGCATTTCTTTCTATAATATCTTTGTGGTCATTTTATACCTTTTTTATATCATCTTTGTTCTTTTTGTTGTTGTTTTATTTTAACAATTCAATATAATAAATATTAACAAATACATAAATTCTGGTTACTTAGGAGTAACAAACGAGATGTGCTTTTTAGTTGTGATGCGGCTTTCCGTACGTTTTAGAAGTTCTTTCAAATTTTTTTATATATGCATATTTAAAAAAAAAACATCGTGCTGAAAACTTACTTATTTTTAATTATACTTAGCAGTCGATACCGATTTTATAAAAGAAATAAGAATTTGGAAATATCAAAGAAATTAACGGATTTTTAAACAGTGTTGTTCTAAATATTTCCAAGGGAAAATGTTGACATTCAATCGAGCTATAACCAAGTGAGCCGAGGTACTTTTTTAGTTATTTTTTAAACTTAACAACTTCTGTCTTGCTTCAGTTTGAAAATTCATAGTAGTAGCTAAAGATACGCGTAGTTTAGTAGTTTAGGATAGTAGCAACGAGGATTGTTTGGATAAGCGTACTTCAGCAACCCGCTATACAAGCAAACCGCTGCCTGGAGGTGCAAGCGTGTTCAAGTACATATCCACATGTGTCACATGTAATACGTAATCACAGCTTGGAAATTTGCTTATATAGAAACGAAGCAAACAGTGCTTTAGTTGGTGGATAGTGGACAAGCCGAAAGGTTTTGGCTCGTTATAGCTTGGGCTAGTGGCTTACGCTGACCTCTCGTACGATACATTCTGTAAACATTTGCCTATAAGCAAACTGTGGACGGGTAAGGTACCTAAGTTGTACCAACGCATGGGACTGGCATATCCAAGAAACAATTTATTCAGTAAAAAACTAAAACTGTGGCTTTTAGAAAAGTCTTTTTACTGTATGAATGACTATAATAATAATGTCAAATAATTAATGAATTATTAATATTTGTTCTAAATTTAATGACATAACAATAATATAATTAAATTGAAATTTATTGTAAATGTATACCAATGGGATTGTTCAATGTTAAATAGAAAATTAGTTGGTAAATGTATACTAATGATTGTTCTTAATTTAATGGCAACAATAATATAATGTATTTGAATTTTGCAAGTGTATGCCGATAGAATTATTTTAGTTTATTTGAAAATTGTATTATATTCAGTACTGACCAAACTTAACAATAATTTTCACATGCCACAAGTATGGGCTAAATGGAAGAACTGCATATTAAAAACCTGACATCTACATCTATCTCCATTTATGTGAAATAAATTTCATTTCATTTCAGTAAGGGAGTCTTCAACCTGCACATGGTAAGGCTCGGTAGCCCACCACAGTCACGGGTTCATCTGTCTCTCTATCTCTCCATTCTCTGTCCCTTCTTTCGTTTTCTCTCTCTCTCTCTCTCTCATCTGTGAGTGAAAAGAGCTTAGTGACATAGGCACATCTAAAAACGTTTGTAAGTTATTCAACAAAGTCTGAAAACATGTACTGTTCAATGGTTTCTGAAAACCTATCTATACAATATTATAATCACATGAGAGACGTACTACCACAATTGCTAGATGGCCCCTGAGGATAGCACAGTAGAATCAATTTCCAATTGTATTGATCTATTACTCATAAGCCTTAGAGGTTACACACAATTTCTTATCTACTGACATAACTAAATAAATTCTGAAAACATTAAATTTTTATGGCAAGGACATGTCGGATAATTTGGTAAATTAATACACGATCATATCGTCATCATAAGATGCTTAAAAGAGTCGTTAGGCATATCTCGTAAGCATTAAGTAATGTATTTGTAATGTCGTACAGTGTAACGATCCTAGCATAACATCATGATGGCGCAAAACAACTTATTAGATATTCTCTAAGATAACGATAGCTGACGTCGGGCTCATAGTAACTCAAGTAACACATGCTTTCAAATCATGCATCAGTTATGAGGCACTGATGTTATCAAAGGTTTATTGTATTATCGTAAGTACCTATGTGCCAATGTTGTTTGACTGACCCGATAGCTCAGTTGGTAGTATCCTTGCCTTCTGAACTGTTGATTGTGGTTTCAATTTCCAACAAGGACAAACATTTCTGTGGTGAACATCGATGTCTGTTCTGTCTGGGTGTTAGTTGTACTATATATATGTATGTTACAAACAAAAAGTATCTAAATATTCTATTATTTATCTGGTTCCCATAGCTTTGCTTAGTTGGCTAGATGACGCTTTGTGAAATGTCGATGCATATTTATATTTATATATTTTAATGTAAATAATAACTTATATAAATAATAATAAACATTAACAACTTTACTAGTTTACCATTTGTGATAAAACAAAGTGAAGGAAATGCTTTCAAGTATACGAATGGTTAGTATAGGTACCACAAGCTAAGACCCTTTTAGACTACTTTAGATCATTTTCATTATACAACCCTCCGTTCTCCAGCCTCCGTTTTCTTTTACAATGTCGAAGTAAACAAAAAAGGAAATCTCACAAGTGACAACGCTCGCGATTAACGACGAGGGTGGAAAAAAAACTGCAAGAGGAAAATATAATTTTTGCTAAGAAACGTGATTATTCTTGTATATGGATTTAATTACAGAGTCAGATAGCTGACTTCGTATTATAATAAAGCCCAAATGGTTTTGTTTGACACATAATATGCAGAATAAAAATAACTATTTTCATAACTAAGAGTAGAAGACGTTTAACATTCCACTTCACTTACTCCTCGCAATAGAAAAATTGTAGCCGTTCTAAAAATTTTTTCTGAGTTTCCGTCGCTAACTCAATTTCCAAGTCAAAAGTCGCAAGTAGTAAGGATACAGTTCTTCTAAGTCTCTTTAGTCACGGCCTTGTGACATTTAGACGAGTTCAAAGTAACGCAACCCGTCCCATTATATTTGGGATCCTTACTTTGTTTAATCTCACGTTTAACTCGGTTCCAAAAGTATTTGCCCTTTTTGGAACGTCCCGTTCATTTGTTACTTTCTAACTATGAGTATTCTCCAACTTTTAATCTTACTAGTTAATTAGTGATGGTTGTGACGCTAGCCAGACGATTTTACCCCAAGTTACTCAAATAACTCGTCTGTACCTAACTTGGTGGTACCTAAGTCTCTATTGTCCTCAATTTCTCCCAGAACGTGACGATATTGACGTACAAAGGTCGCACTTGAAATAATAGCCAACCTTGCTACTGCGGAGGCTTTATTAAAAACTGAGCTAAGAAACTTTCGAAAATGGAATGTCCATATTTCATGCTTTCATACTTTTTAGGTTACTGATTGCCTTAATTAAACCACCACCAAATAAATTTTAAGCTTTATTTTATACTACATATAAGGCACCCCAAGGTTTTACCCGCATTTTACCCGCTTTCCTCGGAAACTCTTAATTTTCCGGGATAAAAAGTACCTTACGTTACATAGAGTGAGTCAATCTGTTTACAAATTTTCAGCCAAATGAGCTAAGCTATTTTGGTGTGTAAGCCAAACAAATAAACGAATAAATAGATTCCCTTTTATAAATTAGTAGGTATGTATTAGGCAATAACGCACGCTGTATACTCCATAATTCACCTACAAATACGAACGGCAAACTAGCATTTTTCAAGACAACTTGCAATATATAGTTTCGTGTCTATAGGTTCTTAAACGGAAACAGTTTTCTCAATTTATGACTACGTTTTTGCAAGGATTCTGCAAACGCTCTTACCTGTGTCAAACGAATCCAAAGTTATGACAAACGAGTGATCCCGAGGGAACGAGCTTTTACCTTTTAAAGATAAGGGCTCGGAAATGGCCTGGATTGTATAATTGAAAAACAAGCTCGAATGAAAAGTGAACGATTTGTGTAAGCACCATTTGGAGGAAGCTCCTTTTGTTTGTGTTTTAATGCAGGACGGAACACGTTTATTCGTTATGTTTTATTATATTATATTATATTATATTATATTATATTATATTATATTATATTATATTATATTATATTACATTACATTACATTACATTATATTATATTATATTATATTATATTACATTACATTATATTATATTATATTATATTATATTATATTATATTATATTATATTATATTATATTATATTATATTATATTATATTATATTATATTATATTATATTATATTATATTATATTATATTATATTATATTATATTATATTATATTATATTATATTATATTATATTATATTATATTATATTATATTATATTATATTATATTATATTATATTATATTATATTATATTATATTATATTATATTATATTATATTATATTATATTATATTATATTATATTATATTATATTATATTACATTATATTATATTATATTATATTATATTATATTATATTATATTATATTATATTATATTATATTATATTATATTATATTATATTATATTGTATTGTATTGTATTGTATTGTATTGTATTGTATTGTATTATGTTATATTATATTATATTACTGGGTGGTAGGACATTGTTGCAAAGTTCGTCTAGGTAGGTACCACCGCTTTGCCAGTTATTCTGCCGCCAACCAATAGTGTGCAAGCACTACTGTGTTCCCAGTCCTAAGGGCACTGTAGCTAGTGAAATTACAGGGCGATTGAGACTTTATGATCTGATCTCACAGTCAAGTAATCTTATTACCAGACTGTGCTGATGTCTCAGGATGATGTGCGCAGTGCAGTATCTCTCGAAACTCTATGTTTTAAGGTTCCGAGTGACACTGTTCTGTTTTAGGCGGCCGTGGCGCTTAACATCAGGTGAACAACTAGCTCGTCACATCATTAACTAATATACAATTTTAAAAAAGATATACCATTACTTAAAAATAAACGGTAGGAATTTCACCGAATATTTTAATGCCAAGATGAATGAGTATCAGTACTTGATAGCCTCTGTGGTATTGTGGTTGAGCTGGTCGACTCATAACCCGGAGGCGGCGGGTTTGATTCCCGTAACAGGACAAGTATTTGTGCACAGAAAAAAGTACAAATACTTAGCTCTTTTCTTTTGCTCTAGTCTGGCTGTTGTAGGACCATGGTCCTCGTAATTCTTGGGTCCCTAGACACAGAGAACCTTAGTTAGGATCCAGGATGTGATCAGAAACATAGCGTTTTTCTTATTTTGTGAATATCGATGACAAAGAGAGTCATACATGTTGTCAGTAATCGCTTAAAATGCGAATATAAGAATACAAAGAATATCTTACCCACAACACAGACACAAAACAATTGAAAAAAAAGCCCACGCGGGGATAAAATAAATGTTGAAGGCCATGTTTCTGGGGTAGATTTAACGGTAAAATCGTTGAAATTGTGGAATCAGTGATCTCTTCGCGGATGGACGTATGTAAGTTGAATCATGTTGTTAATGTTTTTGCGTCACATTATTGCTATGAAATTTACTTCTTCTTAATTTATTTGGTATTTTTTTCTATATAAAGATGCCAGAGAGTCATCATAAATATCAAATATTGTTCGTATTTTATAAGCAAGTAAAACAAAAAAATAATGCAAGTAAATAATGCATGTAAATAAAAAAAAATCACTTGAGCCCAATATAATAATCTAAATATCTGTGCGTCAACGTAAAAGGTAATTAATAATAAATATATATAATAATCAACCCTAGGTAGATACTCGTACTTAGTACGGCACGACATCCTATTGATTAGTTTTTATCAAGCGCGAGGCGTTTTAAAATAATATTTATTTCGTGCGAATGCAACTTACTCCACATGCATTAACCTTGCATCGTTCAATGTATCCCCACCCTTATTTTGAGGCAACCCCTCGTTTTATAAATTGGGGTTCGATAATAACACCCGTCCCCTGCAAAGTAACACGCGCAAATTGACAATGTTGTAGCTCGCAATTCGGAAATCAAAAATTGATGTTTCATTGCAAACATGCACCGAAATATATCCATGGCACTTCGGTAAGTTAGAGCTTAATTTATCAAGAAATCATAACATAAATATGTATAGTTACATTGTTATGATTACTTGCTAAATTCAAAGTATATCTGCTGACTCGCAAACTTATTCCTAAGAATACGCCCACGTGGGGAAGGAGTTCTCGAGTGGTGACCACGAACCGGAAGACACGGGGTAGGCCGGCCCCCACTACCTGGTCAGAATCGCGGGGAGCCTATGGATGCAGGAGGCAAGCAGCTGCTCATAGTGGCGCTCTTTGGACAGGCATATGTTCCGCAGTGGACGTCATCAGGCTGATGATAATGATGAAAGGGAATCTATTAAAGCCAATATAATGTATGTATTCCTTATGTACGGTAGAGCTATGAGAAAAATGTTTATTGTTTGTCAGTGTAAAGGACATGAAATATCAACCATACAAACTAAACACGAGTAGTATATTGTGTAGAAAGTTAATTAAATAAATATAATTATTTTTGAAAAGGGTCTACTTGACTTCGTTAATTTCATACTGAAGAGATTCATAGCGTATCTACAAATTCCGTAGTCAGGACCACTGATGGGTCCCTAAATAGCTATTTCCTATAGCGATTTCCAATATGAGAACCAATTCGCTGAACATTTGCGGTTGATTAAGAAGTTTCCTATATTATCTTGTATTCCATCGTCAATCGTCTCCAAATTTATATAATTACTCGGAATATAAAACTTATTTTTATTTTGTTTGTGTATCCAACAGCGTGAATGATATTAAAAAAATATCAATCATATCATAATAATTGGCTTATATACATATAGCTACTGCATAAAACACTCAAAAACTGATTAATAGGGAACAGCTTCATTTGTTGAAATTGCCTTAAAAATGCAGCTCGTTCCAAACTTACACAAAACCAAAACTCTTGAAAAAATACGAGAAATCTTTCCCTGACTTAATATACTTTATTGTTATCCAAAGTGTAATATAATTGACAGCTGGTTTACGCGTATGATCATAAAAGTCCTAAGTATAACTGAATTTGCTTGGAGCAGATATTAATAAACTCACTGCGAGATTACTTTTGCAATATCGTATTCATATTCAAATATAGGGACCGTACCGTTACCTACGTTGAGCATAAACTCGATATTAAGGTAAATTAATGTTCCCAAGCAAACGGACTTCAAAAATCACGTACACTTACATGAGTAAAAGTAAATTCTGAACTTAAGGAATTAAATTATTGTGTCTTTATTTCTTCCGCCCATTTTCACATATTTATATCTCACTCCTCCAAACAAGACGGAACCGTAAAAAATTTATAATATTCGTAGAGGCGAAGGTTAACCTTTGCTTACTAGGGCTTATTTTATCAGTAATGCTGTTTAATACAGCTAATATTATAGTGATGGTTTTGTTGTAATTATAGGCCTTATGATCAACACAATAAGTAAGTACACTACCCTTGCATCGTAAATTAGAAGAATAGACAACAACGCCTCGTTGCTCCGAAAATTGATGTATTTTTATTTAAAAAAAATAATTTTATATACGTAGCTACTATAAAAATATCACTGCTTTTTGGATAGAATTGTGTTTTTTATCTAATAAATAATAACATTATTATTCGTTACTTATACAAACATAATTTGTAGGCGTGGGCGGACGTTAGTAAATTAAAGATTTCGTTCGTTCGTTTCATTATTACTTTGCACAAGCCAAAATTATACAAAACATAAAACGTACTTACACAAAATGCTAATACTATAAATATATTTTTTGCCCAGACAAAAGTCGTATAAATGAGTTTTATACATGAGTGTTCAAATGCATGGTTATAGCGCTTCTCACATTATGTCCTGATAACTCTACAAAGAAAGCCAGATGAAATAATGAAAGTTAAAGAAAAATTTTAATTGATACTCAATATATTATTAAAGTAAAGTAATAAAATATCAAATCAAACAAATAAAAATATGGATAAATTAAATTACCTTACTTAAATATATGAGCTACTCTAGTGATTAATTAATAGTTGCCAAATTTTTATATGTATTTTTCACCGTTGTTTTTAATAAAACCAAAATTAAACTAATATTTTTATAAACCACTTGATATTGAATGCTCCTAAAGTTTTTTATTTAGCCGATACAAACTGATAAAACAAGCCTCAGAGCTAATAAATTCTAATTTTACAGTGAGATCGAGCTGGTAGTAAAGGACCAGAGGTACCGAAATAGATTTCGTCATCCATCCTTTATTTGATTCGGACACGTGCGACGATTGGCGATGCTTCCCGGTTTATTCCCCATTTGTACACCCTTTTTACAAAGAGGCTTGGCTTAGCTGGCCAACAGAGCACACGCGTTAAAATTGAGCTATAGTTCTAAAACAGCCGTGCGTGCGGTTACTGAATTATTAATGCATTTTTTTAATATTTACTCCCGCCTGCTGAAATTCTGACCAAATGTTAGCCAACTACTTGCTTATGAATGAATTTCGTATCCACGGTATTATGCAAATGTAATTTAAAAAGCGTTACCTACTTCTGGAAACTTGTTTTTTCATTGCTCTGTGACTGATCAAAGCCTCCGTTCATGATTTGTTTTGTTAATGAAAGAAAAAGCAATTTCCTGAATGCTTAAAACGTTATGATAATTTCATGTTTACTTTTGTAATAAAATTAATGTGCAATTTTGCATAAATTACCTTACTTTGTGATCTTAGAAGATTAAAGAAAAGTAAATATTGTGTATGTCGCAGTCGAATTGTATAAACCACAGTTTAACATTCCGGCTAGCTGTTTAAAAAAACAGGGCATTTTTGTATTATACAGGCGGGTCAACTATAAGCCGGATTGAATTACGGTAGAATGAAAGTCCGCCGAATGGTATAGGCGCTTCGCGTAGTCGCTAAATTCTCTAAGATAAGTATACTGTGTATAATAATAATAAAACATTTATTTTACAGTACTTATGAACAGTAGATGAGCGTAAGCTGTTGCTAACTGTTAACCACGTTTTTATTAACGTGATAACCAAACAAACGTGATAACCAAGCAAACGTGATAAACAACGTGATAAAAGCTACGCCCAATGGCAAATTTATTTTATAATACCATTGTACTTTCTCTATAAGTGAATTTTGCGATTCTTTGAGAAATAAATTCTTAAGCCGTAAACCGTAACAAGAGAATAGCGTGTATATCAAAGGTTTGCACAATAGAACATAATATGTGGGTTGATCCCTGGATCCCACACTAGGATGACCTGTGTCGTGGGATTTACCCATTTTTTAAATAAAAACCCAAGAATAAGAGAAAACTAAATTCTAAGTCATGGTATGAATAATAGTAGTACACTTAAAAGAAAGAAAGAATTAAATAAGAAAAATTATCTTTTTTTAGTTGGTCCTGAAGGCCGATTTTTTTAATTAAGTAAAGAAATTTGTAAGGCAAAAAAATATAAAATTCTTTTATTTTTAGTTAAATTTTTGTCAGTTATATACAGCCATGAACGAATAATCGTCTATGCTGGTGACAGCCCTTGACAAAGTTGTTACGTTGTAGCGTGCTCACCTTCACCACCATTCACCATTCACCATTCATCAGCCATCCTTATTTATAAATTTAACTACACCCTTTTTTCTACTTATTTCTGTATATACAAGGTGGAATTTAATTCACTCTTTTCCTTAAATTTATGTACTCAGACCATGCTATAGAATGTTTGTACAAGGACCAATTTAAAAAAAAAGTTTTGTTCTAGCATTAAGTGCCTCCTAAAATAACTGAATGACAACCGAAATGTCTATTTAACGGTACAAGAAGCACGGGCACCAGCTGAGTGCTTTGTAAATGTGTTGTAGGCAATAAAACACCTGCTTTGTTCAATGTTGCAAGGCTTTTCTTTAGAATTTAAATTTGATAATACCTAGATTTAAGTTTTATTTCATAAGTACTTTTTTTATTTAGTTATATGGGAGCGTTCTATAGCATGAACTAAATACATACATTAAAGCAAAAGAACGAATTAAATTCCATCTGTATATATATTTTAAAAAAGATTTAAAAAAACATGTTTTGGACGGATGGACGTCAGAACGAAAAAATTAAAAGGATCTGGTATGATAACGGGGCTGTTTTTTGGGATGATTTGATTCAAGGAACAATCAGGAAAATCTACAAACCGATCACTTATCGCTAAAATCTGATAATCGCTGTACACTGGTAGAGGTACCCTACACTGATAAGGTGGTCTACCGGTTATGGACTCTGACCCTTTGGAATGGCTGAGTCCAAATTTAAACTGGTGGCTGCAGAGCCTCGACAAAAAGCTAGTAGTATCGGATATTGCGATACATATCTTTTCCAGTCGTTATTTTAAAAAATTACAAGTCCTCTTTGTCTCCGCCTGAAAGTTCATTCCTGATCTTATGTACCCTGTTTTTTATATCATCTGTTATTTATTTTTATTATATTGTAAATAATTGAAGTGAAAGAACTTTCCGCTTTTCTTTGTCGTTGCAAAAATACTTGTCCTGCCACGGGAATCGAACCCACCGCCTCCGGGTTATGAGCCGACCTACTCAACCATCATACCACAAAGGCTGTCAAATGTAACGTAACGAATAATTTTAAATTATTATTTTTATTTTAAGCTAATAGATATAGGTAATAAATAAAGCAATTAATAGATTACCAATGGTTAGCTAAAACATGAAATGTGAATGAATAATTTTTAGGCAGGTTACAGACTGTATGACTTGATATTTATTTATTTGTTGAATTTAAAAAACCGTATGTAAAAGACCTTTATCTGTCAGCTTAGGTGTTTGGTTAGGTTCTAAACGGTGCTTGGACGAAGGCTGATCCCACGTCAGCATGCTCTTCTAACGAAATCAATAGAAGCCAGGAGATCAGACTCCTAGAATATGACTATACCCTAAACCTAAGATTTGTTATAAGCATATTTTTAGATAATAACATTTTGGGGTTTAGTTAATTATGTACGCACATACTCAAATGATAATAAAATGGAAGAGATAGTAAATAAAATAATAATAATAATGGGGTTTTTATTCTATTGTAATATTACTTTAAAAAAATATTTTAATATTATAGATTTAAGATTGAAAATAAATAAGTTAATAATAATAACACCCAACGATCACATACATCGATTTTGTACACTAACTAGGATTCCCTGTATCTAGGGATGCAGAAAATACGAGGAACATGGTTCCACACCTAGACGCAGAACAGGTATTTGCGCTTTTCTTTCACTGCGCACAAATACTTGTTCATCCATAGGAATTGAACCCGCCGCCTCAGAGTTATAAGCCGACTTGCTAAACCACAACGCTTAAGTGGCTGTCATGCGCAGGGAATCTGAAAAGATTTAAAATCCACAAAATCCTAACTGGAAATGCACTCTGAACCACATTTAGGAGTAGGTACAGAGATTTAAAAGCAAAAGATAAAAGCTAGAGCCAACTTTGAATTTATAACCCCTTTAAGTTGATAATGTGCCCAGCACTTGCGGCTTCTAATGCCTCTACACTAGTACAATACATGTTCGGGTTTCGGAGGCAAAGACCAAAGTTTGCTCGCTCCCTATGGCACACGCATATATGAGTACAATGTACTCGTATGTCCATTCACGAAAAGAGTAGGTCACGAATACAGAGAGCACTTTACTTAAGTTATTTCTCCAATGCCCCTTTGTTCTTGACTTATGTTGGATATAAGAAAAGTCGAAGCAAATAATGAGATTGTTATTTCTCCATTTACTGTAACAAGTTGGCAGTTAGGTGCTGAGAAATCGCGTGATGCGTACACTAGGGTGAACCTGCCGAAATAAAATGTAGTGGCAACATTAATATGTTTTTTGTTAAACGGTGCGTGCGGGCGCGCGACTCGAACGACTACTTCGATGATGCATATCGAACTCCGTAGTTCTGACCGGATTTGAGCAGTTGACCGCCATGTCAAAAATGTATGTATACTGCAGTTTTATCTACTACGAAGTATTCAGTGCGTTTTTAATCTTCTTCAAATTTACGTGAATGGTTATAAATTTAAATTCAGCAAAATTGACATATTCGCCAGACATTAGCGTGCTCGGCATATTTAATGAGTTTTGACTCGACACGCGTCAATAATCAAAACGGATAAACGGATATAGGCACTCCTGTGAGTGTAAGTATATATTTTTATTTGTATGTAACGCTCATCGCATATATTTTTCAGTTACGATTTTAATCTCAAAGTCTGTTCTGCAATTTCGTTTTATTTACTCTGCAATCTTTGTGTCCTGATATATGGCTTACCGATAAATCTACTTTCTCACGTTAACGTACCTCCCCCCTTTATACTTATAGCAGTATTTGTGACTGCAACCCGCTCGATGTTAAGAAACAATGCAGTCAAAGGTGTAGCACGTTAGCCTTGAACTCATCACACCTTTGATTTTATTCCATCGTCAATATAAATACTTAAAAATTAAAAACAAACTTTTATTTATTTTACAAACCCTATGATTCTTATCTGTTTATTTATGTAAAGTTTCTAAAAGCGCGACGTACTGCTTTAATCTTATAGGTCTATAAATTTTATTAGATATTACTTATTATTACCCTTTATTGTACTGTAATGTAAAAAAAGTAAAATGTATTTCAAAAATGTAAAAAAAAAACGCGTCACTTGTTGTTTACGTTACGAGACGTGGTAAAATGTGGTCATGTGCTTTAACTGACTACTTGCATTGCTGCGTTGCGCCGCCAGGCGAGGCGGCCGCCGGGGAATGGGAGCCGACCACTGTATCCTAATTACAATGCAAACGACATGACCCCGCGTCGCCGCTTGATATTATATCGGATAGTAAACATGAAGCTAAATTAAATCCAAATAACAGCCTGCTACACAACCCACATATAACCATAACAGAGCCTTGATATTCTCGGACTATTTCGTTAATATTTTCCTTGTATACCCACCGCCATCATTGAAGATGTCTGAAGACTAGCTGAAAAAATATTCTATCTAGCTTATTTGATTTCTAAAAGTAAGTTATATTTTTCCATACGTAGCTGACCCAAGTACGGTGTGTTATTTTTCAGGTATCTAGAATTTATATTTTTAATAATATCCTAGGTATTTTATTTACGACAAGATTGCAGGACTGTCATGCAGGATATTTTACTATACGGAAATCAAAGTACTCAAATTACTTCATAACATCACCGATTACTTTGGTCAAGAATTTTTAAATAGTATGAAGCCGGATTTTTTAAATCAAAACATTCTCTGTTATTTTTTGCAAATTGCTGACATGGCAAGTGTAGACTCGCTACCTATTACTTTAATAGTGTATATTGACAGACCAAGATTGATTTTATAAACTGAAATTATCTTGTGTGGTTTTACTCCTGATACCGATCGTTGACTATAGCGAATTAAACGTAACTGCTGCGTCAGTACCTATCGATACATACTTATGTCATCTTAAATGTAGATCATGTTTAAGTATCCTTAATATAACAAACATAATACTGCTGGCAGCTATAGATGCCCTCTCCATTCATTATAAGGCATAATCAGCCTTATTAATAAACGGGTACCTAATAGTTTTGGGTTAGTTACTTCATCTTTTGTCCTTTTTTGCTACTGGAATATTTAACTGGATCGAAAAAGATAAAAGGTGGTGTAACTAATCTAAAGCTATTTCGTGTTTATTAATAAGGCTGAATGGTATTTGCCGATACAAAAAGTCAATCATGTAGAGTTGACGCTGCACTAGATCGGTTGGTACTGCGTAGCGCCGCTGCTAGACAAAAATAAATCTATATCTACCACCACGTTTCGTCCCCAGAATTTCCATAAATTGGTCATTATTTTTACCTTTTTTAACATAAACGTTTGAGCAGGCAGTATAGAGATTTATGTAACGGCGCCATTCTCATCCAGAAATTTATATAACTGGTCTCTATTTCAACGGTAACATTCCCCTTATTCCAACTCAATGATTTTTGTCTGCGTAGCGATTACATAATAAAGTAATTATGTAATTATAATATGTGCAGTGTATGATTTTAACATAATATTTATACATTACCATTGCTACTATAGTTTATATGAATTCAAAATCGAGTTAATAAAAGCATAAGAATTGCCAGCAATTTCCTAATTTTAAATTTGGATTATCATCAATGAATGGGATTTATACTCTAAAGTTATTATGTACGGGAGTGCTTACATACCCTCTCCACCTACGAAAACCTTAGTCTAATCGTCAAGTAGGCAAACATCAAACAAAAGTTTGATACGATTACAATTTTTATATATTCGTTTACTTAATTTTACAGATGCATTTTTTAGAACAAATTAAAATATAGGTAATCAAACATCTTATTTTATTCAAATCAAAGTATGTACAAAAAATAACAGAACTTAATAAACAAAACACTTTTGGGATCGAAAAAATATCGGATATTAGAAATCATTCGGTACAAAACTCATTGTGTTGAATATTAATATTGTCTGAATATTATATATTGTGTGAGGTCTCTGCGAATCATTGCTACTCCGTAATCATACATTAATACGATCAGGCAACGTCGCTGTCCGAAAGGCACCGATTTATTTGCTATTAAAATCATGCTCCCTCAATCTTGTCACTTCGCGCCGAAAGCTATTAGTACCCCGGTTTCACGGCGTTTTTTTGCATGTGATCGAACTAGGTGCCCATACTCAAGATTTAATCGATCAGCCCGCAAAATAGTGGTACGTCGGTTTCAAGAAAAATAAATAAATTATACAAATCCTTTTTTTACTGTTTCAATAATTTAGTAGAGATTACAGTTAACAAATTTTATGAATTTACAAATTTTTACCAACTTTTCTCTAAAAGCCAAAATATATTTATTAGTACCGCTACATAGTATATACATTATATCTATATTGATTATAGTTGCATTGCCAAGAAAATCACAATAAAAATGGTCTTAAAGTTAATCGCATATGCACGCCAAAAGTCGGTCGTGAAGCTCGCTTATCCAAAGTAAAACAAACTTATGGAAATTCCTAAAAATCAAGTCTAAATACAGTAAGTATCTATTTATTAAAAATACGAACCTTGAAGTCAGCATCGTTCTTCTTTTCGGCATTCGTATGTTCATAATTTAAACAAAAAATTCAATGTTCGCAAAACTTTAACCGAACTCTACATTGAGTATAGCGCTAGGCGAGCTCACTACTGGAAGCGTGGTGCTTTCGCGGTGTTCTCAGCCGAACTGAGCGTTGTTTGGAGCGACCAACGAGAGGCTTTGTAGAATGGGGTAGCTTGCCTTCGCCCCGCGCCCCCGTATCTTACCCCCGAGCCGTGCAAGCCCCCGCAACTAGCCACCCGGTACCACGGCGCAACTCCGCTGGACGTTGGCCGACAGCCATCAAGAAACAGATAAGTAATACCTGTTATCGGCACCTTATTGTTGATGGTCCAACATGTCGTAGAAGACCTTTGATACCCTAATATATTTTACGATCTTGTAGCTCGAGAAAAACAAGTTCAGAAAATACAAGATGGCCCAAAGGACATCTCTACAAATACACTTGCATTTGTTAAGCCTATATAAGATGGTAAATGTAGTACTTAAGCTAGCCATAACAAATAAAACTTGCAAATGCCTCATGTTTTATTAATTTATTTAAATTTATCACGGTTTTGAAGTAAAAAGTTTTATGGAAGCGTCCATGCCTACTTATTTGTAGCACAGTAACCCAATAAGTATAGCTTTGCATGCTTTTTATTTTACTTAAGGTACTTATACTATTAGGTCTGGTGCAATTGCAAGTCTCAAAATTAAGCGGGAACAATGAAACATAAAAATATTTAGGACGTGAGCGGAATTTTTATCCTGCTCGGTGGTACTTAGGTTTATACCTTTTTACATATTACATAAGTATATAAACAAAATATGATGATTAAAACTAAATTAATAATCCAAAACTATAACTTTCTAAACATATAATATTTATGAAAACATTTTATTTTTATGTATCTTAAATGTTCTTAAATATTATTTCATGAATGTACCAGTGGGGAAATTCGGTGATGAAACCATCAGTAGCACAAGTGGAACAATTCGGTACCAATAGGTACTACCATTAATGGTACTACACTGAAGTCATAATTGAAGCATTTAGCTTCAATTATGACAATTTCCTATTTTTGAGCTTAAGTACAATCCATGATCGTGGTTATTTCAAGTTTTAGTCACGTATGGGGAAGAGAATTGAAAACCACTCCAATTAGTCAAGTTTACTCGAGTTGTAAGATAGACGCTTTTAAACCGGGCTGAGTTTACAGGGGAAACTTGCTACTGCTTACTACACAATTGTATAAAACTCAACTGATTAAATAAAATGTTGTGAGCAAAGATTCACATCTTAATCCACGGGAAAATGCGGGTTTGTATAAAGTAAATATTTTTAAAAAGTTTATAAAGGCCGCAGGGGTCCTGAGAAAAACGGAATAAAACGAACGCTATTCCTTTCACCGCACTGCTGCAGCGAAAGAAATTGCGTTCGTTTCTAAAACTCAATTCTATGGATTTATAAAAGGCATTGATAAAATTTAATGTTACTTACTAAGTTGAGCTTATGTTGTTTATTTGTTCATTCGTTATATTAACCGAGTGAACTAAAGTATATTCTTAGGGAAATGAACGTTTTAGACTTACGAACGATTTTTGGGAAGGCCCGGGAGTTATTTAACCTGATAGGCCATCGTGTATCGAATGAAAGGATTTTATTTGTACATTTTCAGACAGTTTCATTTTACTTTAAAATGAAATGTATTTAAATAGAAAATGTATAGTTTTTTACTACAGATTTTCTATTTAAGAATTTTCTTTCAATTAGAGTAAACCACTAGTTTATAGGTAATGTTCATGCAACATTTTAAAATAAAACCTTGAAATTCGATATTAAACACGGCTTTAAAAATTGTTTGAAAGTTTATCTGCTTAAATAAAAACAAAACGTCATCTAACTAAAGTATGAACTGTAATAAAGTTAATGAAAGCGTAATAATCAAGACCTGGGAAAAATATATAGATACTTATATAATTAACACTGCGGTCTTGATTTGGATGGCTTTTGCCAGAGATATATATATCTCATAAAATGCAGGAAGTATTTAAACCATAAAATTTTCCCTATAATTTTATACTTACCCTAAAATATTTATCGGAAGTATTTTATGATTGGTATAACTTTGCGAAACTATTGGAGTTTGTAGCATTTCGTAGCATGTGGCACAATATTTGCTTGATGTGTTGTGCAATATGGTAGTATATATAATGTCGCAGTCGGATTGTATTATTCATCGTATATCATTTGATTTCAGCTGGCGCTTTATAAAAACAGCGGAGAAGTTTTGTATTACGGTGGGTCAACGATTCTTATTCTTTCTGGGGGCGGTAAGGCCTGCACTGACTTGCCGTATGGGGAGTTTTGTACATTTCCCCCGCCAGCATCTACCCAAGCTATCCCAGCTCCTTGGGTTAACGACGAAATGAAAATCGCGTTCTCTCCCTTGACATTGGCAGAATTATCGCTAAAAAGCAATAGCAAGCTATTAAACGAAGAGAAGAAGTACCTACGTTGAATTAGGCAGTACTACTGCGACATACAATACAAAATACATAAGATATAATAATCACTCTATTATAAGATTTGCACGCAGTATTGAGTTGAAAAATTTAAACAACAAACGAGGTTGTCTTTGTATAAAGATTAATCAGTTGCTTACGCCAAGCACTTGGTACTGCTATTAATCATTACTCCTTATTGATTTGATTTAAATCTTTGTTTTGGTAATTAGGAACCACTGGTATTTTTTTTACTTCTTATTAGGTACACTATAAAGGATCGTAAAACCATCCGGAATTTTAAGGAAAAACGTTGTTTTTAGAGATGTGTAGCATTAATTTTGATTTCCTTTTTTTGACCTGCATCTTAATAGAAATTATTGGTTCATGGATACAGGTTAAAGCCATTTTACTATGCAATATTCTATCTTTTTCATTCAATAGATCATGCCAAGGGATTACTCTCCTACTACTACAACCTTATTCGTTGGTCCTTATCCCTGGGTAATATACTGAAGAACCTACCTACTAGACGAACGCTTGCAGAAAGATTTCGTACCTACTCAATATCGAAATGCATTTTAGCGAAGCCCCTTTCCACAATTTATATATTATCATCAAAAGATATTTAATTGAAAATCCATATCATCGACATGGCATAAAAGTCCTATCACCTGGTAATAACAAATCGTTTAGCTATAATAATTGTATTGTATTGTTTTAGTAACAGACTTTCTTGATTTTATTATGACCAACTGACCCGCCTCGGCGCGGCGTTATAACGCTTTAACGGGTGCTTTTTCTTATCTAACCTTGATTTCATGTTACTTACCCACTACAATTTTGTCAACGTTCAATCTGATTTGAACTCCTTAATTCATCTGAACTCACCCCTCTCATGTGCCATCAGAAAGTTCAACAGATTTTATTAAAAATAAATTTTTTTTTTTTTTTTTAAGTAATAATAGTGACAGACGCAAAGATGAACTGAAGCTTTTTCTAAAATATTTTCTATATTACCTTAGTAAGCAGTTTTACTATAAGTAATATAATAGGTAGGTACATAGAATATAGATGAAGTGAATAAAAGCAGAATGACAAAAGTACTTGTTCATAAATTGAATGATTGGGGGGCTGCATGCATCGCCTATTGAGGCAATTGACTGCACTTTGTTCCTAGGTAGCAATAGCAG
Source organism: Ennomos fuscantarius (assembly GCA_905220475.3). Classification (NCBI taxonomy): domain Eukaryota; kingdom Metazoa; phylum Arthropoda; class Insecta; order Lepidoptera; family Geometridae; genus Ennomos; species Ennomos fuscantarius. The sequence continues at coordinate 10,637,295 of HG992023.1, forward strand.
CCATTTTATCCTCTTATAGATATGATTTTCTGTTCTGCATTACGTCGGATTTCTTGCACCAGAAGTGAAAATAATAACTTCTTTATTTTTTCAAAATCACATATTGTACCTAATGGGCTTGCCATATAATATTTTTAATTTACTTTGTAATTTTATATGCTTTGGTACAATAACTTAATTTTTGGTAAGTACGTACGTAATATAATTTTGACTAATAGTAGCCTATTTGCAATCAATCCTTTGACTTTGAATTTGAGTTTGGTACTTGAATAACCCTGATTTAATGCGAGTTTAGCTAGTTGAGATTATGCAATACCAGTTAATTTACTACCTAACTTACCTAAATAAACTGCAAATCTGCTAGACTATGCCTGCTAATAATATGTACGACTACAGTTGCAGTATCAAGATGCAATGACCCATCGATATCGCGACGCAATCCATCGAGATAGTAGGTATTGTTGAGGTGTTTCTTGGTCATCAATGTAGCCTCTTTCAAATTGGAGTTGATATTATTTTTCAACATGTTACACCCAAAATTAATTATTACATTTTGTACATTTAGTAGTACAAAGTACATTTTGTTTCAATGCTCTATTTTTAATGTTCCTGTAGCACTTAATTAAATGCTAAAAGTACTTGCATTTTTTCTATATATTTCACATTGAACCTACAAGAAGCTCTAAATCAAGTTTAAAAAAAATGAATTATTAATTTGGTACCAACGGAATGTTTTCTTTACACTTACATACACAAGATGCACACAAAACATAACAAGTGGCTAAACACTTGTCATCTCCGCTTGCTACTACGCAATGTTCAAATCAGCCATAATATTTAAAATTCGTTTTAAACGTATAAAAACTTTATTAAAACTCAAGTAAAACTGCATCGGACGTGTAACTGACATTTTGTTGTGTATTTTTAAACCCATTTAAGCAAAGATATTACACGCTTCAGCTAGGTAATTAAAACTTTTTCCGAAGTTGGCAACTCGTTTGGGATATAATATTTCGACGCTAATATTGTCAAGCTAAGGAATGATCCTTAATATTCATCATTATTAAAAAATCACCTGCAACTTATGATTTTTTGGATTGCGTAAAAATGGAATATGGAATAAAAAATTATAGACGTGAAAATTCGGATTGACGTGAATTTCAAATTTTGCTTTGCGCTGTTATGAAAATATTTTACAAGAACGTCGTCGTCTTTGACAGCAACTCAGAAGACAATATACTATTATAATATACTCGTATAAGTTTTTACGTAAAACAATGCATAACGTGCACATTGTGTTTTTAGAATTAAAGTATTGATTTGCATTTTGCCTATAAACGCAAACCTCTATGAGCGTAAATGCTATTTTTGTGGAACATATACTAGGCGTAAAGTAGGGTATAATTACTGAGGCTATTTAGAGAGCAAGTGTGGCGTGCGTCTTTCAAACTGGCGCACCATTGTTCGAATCCCGCTGGCCCTACACTAATGTTTTTTTCAAGTTATGCGCGCAATTTGCACTTTCTGCAACGATGAAGGAAATCATCTAGAGGAAATCGGCATCTTTAAAATGTGGGAATTTCACTTATTTTTCTACTTATAGGTGTGTATTTTTACTGAGGTACAGCACATAAGTAGCTTTTAACTCGGAATGTAAATAATAAAAATTTAAAACACTCCCATGTTTAAAGCCAGACAAGCGTACTGGTATGCTTTTCCCAGTAGTAGGTACCATTTGTAAGAATACTTGGTAAGGCTAGAATGCGCTGGGAACGGTCCATCCATCATAATTGAATGATTGAATTAAAAGCTAAATATTATATTTAGCCTTAAAATTCTACTAAAAATGTTACCTGCATTCACATCAGTTTTTTTTTTTTTTGCGGACATCTCACACAACGCCATCTAGCCCCAAACTAAGCAAAGCTCGTATTATGGAAACCAGATAACTGATATATACTACTTAAATACTTTTTGTTTGTAAATATATACATATAATACAATATAACACCCAGACACAGAACAAACACCTATGTTCATCACACAAATGTTTGTCCTGGGAAACCAGATAACTGATATATACTACTTAAATACTTTTTGTTTGTAAATATATACATAGAATACAATATGACACCCAGACACAGAACAAACACCTATGTACATTACACAAATGTTTGTCCTGGGTGGGAATCGAACCCACAACCCACAGTTCAGAAGGCAGGGTTACTACCAACTGAGCTATCGGGCCAGTCAAAATTGCTATAGCTGATCGAAGAAAGAAATCAAACTAAACATTCGTCGGATGTCCGTTTTTACATCGGGGAATCCAAACATATTGTTTGAAAACATGATAAGCCGTACAGAGTACAGTAACAAAGCATGACGTGCGTACATCAGATTATTTGTTACCAGCACACCCTTTTCGTGTGAAAGCGCAATAAATGAAAAACACACAAGAATTCGATACAGAGTTCATGAATAAACAAAATACAGGCCACAATTTTACTGTGTTATTGGATTTTTGGGCCTAACCGAGGCGACAAATCACAGCGTGACCAGAGTTTTAGATTTTAAATTACATTTTATTGACATTACCATTGTTTGGGGCAAAAGTAATATAAAGCTGGAGATTAAAGGAAAAGCATGAGCCCTACACAAAAGGCTTAGCGTGCTTAGTAGATATAAAATAAGTATTAAAATGATAAAAGCTTTTTGATTCCGATTCTGCCTTGTTTCGAAAACGGCTAATAGGGGGTCGAGAAATGGATCACAAGGTCGTAGTAAATACAACTAGCCAGCTACATATTCCTAATCTGTGCACTCAGTAGAATTGAGTGTGCAAGAACTGCAACCTTGTTGCCTACATCCTTGACACTCGACTGAGAGCAAAGTAAAACAATACCTAGACCACAGCAACGCCACATACCTTATAATGTTGTTATTATAGCTAATCCGCATCAATTTACTTATATCACATAACTTTTTAAGGAAAATGACTGATGCCAAATATATAATTTTAATAATTTTTTATTTTTTATATTTATTTATTATGTTGTATATTTATTTAATTTACACAACAATACACAAAAATGGTTACTTATATAATTGAACTTAGGAGAAAGAAAAAACTGAACTATACATAAGAACTTAAAAAAGAGATATATAAAATTTTAATAAATAATTTTATATATCTACTTATGTATTTCTAGATGACCTGCTCTTACTACGCACGGGCTTATTAGTTATATGCCCCAGCTCTAACCTCTGTCTCCCTTCGTCATCATCATAATTATGTTCCCCTATCTTTTATCTCCTGCTTCTCCTACTTCTACCTGCCTGTCTTCGCCGGCCAATCCATTCATTCTTTCCCCTATCTTTTCCTTTACCCCTTCTTTCCATCTTTCCTTCGACAGAGTATAAGTAGTTACTTCATCTTCGTTGCTGGAAATGTTTTATCGTAGCCATAGCGTGGACACGTTACGTAAGTAACTATTAGCTCGCTGCACTGTAGAGGCGAAGCTGCCTATATATGTTATATATATATCATTCGATACCATAACTATTAATATATATATGTTTTGCTAGATATTCCTTATCTGTGTTGTAGCATTGTCCAAATTAGTAATCTTTAATTACTTATTCTGCATAAATTTACCTAACTGGAGCAATTTACACGTCCTGACCTAACATAAATCAGTGTTGCTTTTTTACTCGTATAACATTGTTCAAAACAATTCGTTCTTCCGCAGATTAAAGAAAATCAAGAAAGGAAACGTGAAAACGCGGTGAAAGTGGAAAATTGCCAAAGTAGGACGTCATTTATCAACGCCGCTTGGTGACATTTCACGCCTTCGGTGAATCTTAAATGGAATAGACACCGCAGGGCTATCTGACAAAACCATGAAACTCTATAGTAATCTGTCTCCAGAGCGATCTTGAGGGAAATGTTCTTTCGCTTCGCGTCTACATATTTATATTCTAACTCAAACACTGGAATTGAAATGTCTCCGTTTCAATTTGAACGTTTTATTTAGATCCATGTCACTTCTCTGGGTCTCATAAGACCATACTACTGTTTTTAAATGCTTATAGATTTTAGACTGTGAGATGTTGTTTGTATAATACTTAATACTAATTAAACCTCTTTTTTATGCTAGAACATATACAATCTATACTAGATATACTAAAAATACATATACAATCGTGTGTAATTGTTGTACCTAGATGTTGTACTCTTACAACACAAATTACTTATTAGTATATTGACGTAAGTTAAGTCGTTAAGCTGTTACTTAACGACTCAATCAACGTGCAACTTATATTCAAACAAAGTCATATTAAACAAACTACCCAATGTAACGATTAAAATTACGTAACAAACCATATATAAAACTTGCATTTATCTAGGTGCGTTCATAGAAAGCTATCAAATCCTTTCAACTTCATCAAAGACGCATAACAATTTGAAGCACGTCGCCACAAAAGGAGTGCAGTGTGCATAACTTTATTCACTAGGTGGAGGACCGTGCCGTGGACACAACTGGAGTTTGTCTTGAATATATGATTACTTGGGACGCGCTCACGTACTTGTGACTGCCGGAAAGGACGGTTAGGACAAACCTTATAACAAAAGTACCTCGGCTTTGCCTCCGTGAGGTATTACTTTTATTTTTAGATTTTACTTAGATGTTATTAAAAGGGAGAATTGGTCGTCTATTTTTTCATTGATATAGAAACGTATTACACATACTTTTTGTATTAGGTATCTGTATTGTTTATTAAATTGTTATTTAGATTTAATCATTCTCCTTGACATTGCAACTCAGCTAGAAACACATTCATCCTACAAATCATTATAATGTAAAAATATATATAATAACTGTACCTACTTTATGCATAATTTGTTCAACCAAAAATATTTTGTTTTAAAAGTTACTCTCAAGAACTGTACCTATCTGTAGGACAAGGACTTTGACATGACATAACCGTACAAAAATTCCTTACTTGACATTGACAGAACTATCGCTAAAAAGCTATAGAAAGCCATTAAACGAAGAGAAGAAGACAATGATAAAGTGCCAAATTCCTTAATAGACAAGGCCATCGGTTTTTATCAGTCTGGAATCGATTGAAGTTGGATGTCCAAGCATTTTCGATATCTATCATCATACCGAGAATAAGATTATACCTACAAAAGATTGTTCAAGGTTTTTCTGATAAACCATGAATAACCTGAACCACTGGCGAGCGAGTGTGGCTAAACGGTAACCCGTACAACTTTTAAACCAATGAAACGCACCAAGACTCGGTCCTGCAACGGTAGTTATTTAATTTATGTGCAAAATGTGAATCTTTATATGGCAACACCCTTTCCATGTAAGTTATGAGAGAAGACTCGTGTCTCAGCAAGAAGAACGTATTGGGCTCATGACGTAATCAGTTTACGTCCACACAACACAACACTATTTTTATGCTTAGCTTGATGCCTATATACTTAACTCCAAAAACTCTCTGACGAAAGTTAAATTATCTGCCGTATACATTTTTAAAATCCTCATTAATATAAATAGAGAGATGCAAATTGCTCTTTAAAAATCTAAGCAACATTCATTAATGTATTCAACTAACCATTTCTCAAACAGAGCCGCATCCGAGACTCATTTTCGCGGCTATATATTTCCGGTGGACTGTAGCAAAAACTTACCAGGTAAAAACCTATCCAAATACCGGAAAGCTTTTCGCAAAAATGGTATAAAAGGCACACCGAAAATGGAAAAATAAAATACTTTAACCACGGGAAAATACGAAAAAATGTTTTGTCTGTGTCATATGCAAATTTATATGGGTAATATCTCTATGTCTATCTTTGTATTTTAAAGTAAGTAGGTTAAGTAGGTTTTATAAAAGATATTAATAATCTCAAAAAATTAACCAAACTCTCAAAATCAGTAATTGTAAAACGCCTCGTCGCATTGTGTTGAAAGCTTAGAGATTCTAGCCACTTTGTTTAATCTGATTGAAAGTTTTGTGTTAGCATTCTTGCGTGATTCTAAAACACGATTGTAAATAAACCGCAACTGAATTTAACTGTTAGACAAACCAAGCATTGGCTGAATCTTTTATATAAAATTTAGATTATGTATATTTTTATGGGCAAAGTCCCTTTATTCTTTTTTATTAAATTTAGATAAATCGATGGATACCGACTTATGAGATGTCGTTGTATAGTCTTAAAATGGAAGTAAGGTTCCCTACAACATTTTATGAGATGTACCTACTATTTGCAACATTTGGGCCGTCAACGTACTGGTAGCATACAATGTGCCTCCTCTTTCTCAACTACGCATCTCAGTTACTTAATTCACCTTCCAATGTGACAGAAAATACGTACTCATATCGTACCTAATCATATTCCAAAGCGGATATAGTTTATAAACGTATGTCTATATACGATAAAAATTTATCCAGCATGCGTATAACAAAACTAAACAAGTAAGGTTAGATCTAAAGTTAAAGATAAGTAGAATATAATTTAGAAAAAGCATTTTTGGGCCTTTTTAAGTACCTATTCCACTACTTTAATAAACAAAATAAATGTTTTTGTATTCCGAACAGTAGGATACAAAAACATAATTTCTAGAACTTATATCTGTCTGTCTGTATGAAAATTCATCACACAAATCAGAATATGTTCACGGTTGTAATTTTATTATTAACAATATATTCCTTTTTGTTTTATTCAAATTTTAACAGAACACCCGTGAACTTCGTAGGTTTAGGTACCATAAACACATAGGCTATGGCTCCATTTTTAAAATTACACTTTATTATTATTTAAGGAACAGGTTTATCATTCACGAGCTTCTGCCCGCAGCTTCGCCCGCGGCGTGGCCTATATGGGAAAATAATTCAACCACTGGGTTTCACCCTCTTAAGGATGGAATTTCGAAAAATCCTTTCTTAGCGGATGCCTACGTCATAACATCTACCTGTATGCCAAATTTCAGCCCGATCCGTCCAGTGGTTTGGGCTGTGCGTTGATTGATCACTATGTCAGTCAGTCAGTCACCTCTGAGTTATATATATTTAGCAGAAGGAGATATAATCCATATATCTATCTATCCATTGTACCTACTATATATATATATTATTTATTATATATCATCTGTAATGAGCGGACGTAGAAAGTCTCGTGTGGACGAAGAAGCGGGAAAAAGTTAGTAAACAATGGCGGTTAATTTTGCGAAGCAATGTAATCTCACTTGAGTTGAGGTAATCTCCGGAACTACTACTGAACTACTGAACCGATTAAAAGTTTCTTATAGATCTGATTCTTTCGTTTTGATTATATCCCTTAACTTTTTATCTTATTTTTACTTTCCGTACTCTTTATCCCAGACAATAGCAACGTTTTTAGGGAAAACTGCGATCAAAGATGCTGGTTCAAAAGAAAAGACTATAGAACAGTCCTGCGCGCATTAGATTTTAAGAAAAAGTGAAAAGAAAAGTCTGTTTGTAATTTGCAATTTTATGTAGTTGCAAGTTTAACTCGTGAGTTCAAAGAAACGACACCTTTAGGTATATAAAAAGAAACACGTGATTAATTTTCCATTGTAACGTAATGTTATCGTGTCAGTGAATCTAGCGATGTTTGTTAGTCAACGTTTAAGAGGAAAGACAAACTATGATAATTTAAGTTGCTCCACGGTGCACTGTACTGGAATGTAGTAAGTAATAAGATTTGTTGTTTGTACGAGCAACTGTGGTATTCTATATCTAGATATACCACCATAATACAGGGACTATTCGACTACTTACATAAAACCCGAATGTCCATAAAGCTAAAACCTACACGATCGATCATCATCATAGAAACACATTTCATTTCAAAACAATTTATGTTCTTTATGTATTTTACTAAAATAAAGTAAGATTTAAGTACTTCAAATATCGTAAGCTATAAAAGATATGTTGGAAATAGGATAAGTATTGGAATTTATGTAAGGATTGCCCCAATGTTATAAAATTACAGGCAATAGCTATTTAGGCACTTGTCAGATGAGCAATCCAATGGGCTCTGAAGATACCTAATCTTCAATGATAAGCAGCTTGTATTGGAGATCAGAAACATTAAGCTACTTTTCTCTCGATCAGACCACAATGCTTATGAAGATTTACGTATATCTTTTTAGTTTAAAACCAAGGCTATCGAGGATCGATTAAATAATTCAGCGTTCATTTTTACCGTTTTCCTAATATATGGACTTATACATTCTAACTTTTTCATACTTCATCTTACCGTGGTTAGGTAAAGCAATAATATATTAAAACGTTCTCCAGCGACCAACGACTTAATTATGAAGTTATTCCTATACAACGGTGAACAAACTTTCGTACATGATTTTAGGAAGGAAACGTCGATGTAAAGGAATCAAATTAGTGCACAAAACGTGTCGTTGGCCAATCTGACATGACCACCATCGCGTATGTGTGGGTACTCTCTTCCTGTGAAAAAATGTCTGAGTCCAAGGCCCAGCACGCTCCCACTGCTGGAACACAGGCCTTCTGTCGTAGAGAGCGAGCAGGTCATAATCCGCGACTATGTACAAATGGCTGGTGAATGACCCGTATCCTTGAATATTGTGATTGTCGACCATGCTGGTGTCCTCACAACTTTTCTTCACTGTTGTAAGACCGAGTGCAAGCTCCGCACAAAACTTGAAGTCATTGGTGAAGGCCCGAGCGGGATTCAAACCAAGGTGCGTCGGTTTAAATGTCGCACGGGCTACTGAGCCGCACTCGCTCCACTTATATACAACTGTTGCTCAATAACAGGGTTAACGATGTGTATTTATTGAACTAAAGCCGATCGCATCGTTATACCTATATATATATATATATACACACTATATATACACATAATATACATATTTGCATCGTTCAATTGCTCACAAAGTTGCACAGCTCGTTGCTTTCCTTTATGCGAGCATAGAACGGGACAAAGGAATTAAATTAACGTGCTTTTGTACGTGTTATAACCATACGAAGAAACAATCCTTAAACTATTTCCTAATATGTACGAGAACATATTATGATTATTTGTTTATTTGTGTGGCTTTGACGCCGAAACGTTTGTACTTTGCATGAAATTTTGCAAACGGATACGTTTATAATAATACCGGGGTTAACATAGTATCCGTACGATTTACGAGGTGCAGCATAAATGGGAAAATTATCTCTCAGTAACTATACCTGTAATTATTATTGATAATAATAATTTGCCAAACTTTGTTTACGTGCTGAAAAGATTAATACTTTTTAGATTTCATATATATAATACAAAGAGAATTTTGAACGACAACGTATGTAATGAGTTAATATTATTGCACAAATCCTTACGATGCTTTTTGGTGAATGATTGATTATGAATACAACCGTTACAACGCGTTTAAATTTTGCCTAGTGGTATCGATGTTCGTGCATGAAATTCTATGACCTGGAACTCCATAGTGCATTACATAATTAGCGTGTTAGGCACGTCAAACACTGCTGAATGCTGATGTATTTAGATGATCTAGCAATTTAGTTTCATATTTCCGATAATTTGATTTATTTCATACCCGCGAAATCCATACAAAATATAAGATAATATTGTATTTATACGGAAAGTTTGTAGGATTACACAAAGTTTACGCTTAAGGAAAGTTGTGGAGAAAAGAAAAACCACGAGTCGAGAGCCCGGCTGACGACGACTACGCGTCACGTATATAATGAGTACGTATCGACGCTGTTTGGTTTTACTCAATGTATTCTTAAATTCTTATATTTTGTCTACATTCATCGTAGGACTCTAAGGTCCGTATTACAGAACGATGTTCAGACATCGATCGTTGCTTAAGCAGAGATTTCATTCATAAAGTGATCAATTAGTGAATGAAATCTCTGCTTGGCACCGATCGATGACCGAGTATCGTTCTGTATAAAGGACCTTAATCTGTACTATTTTGATTAGATTTCAGTGAAACTGTACAGTTTTACAAAAGTTCGTGTTTTTTTTTTATCAAGTTCGAAATTGGTAAAGATAAAAAATGTCAGGGTTTCTTTCCGAATTAATAATTTTACATGTTCTGGTGTTGTTCACATTATATTTTTTCCAAAATCTGCTTTATTCATATTCTAGATATACGCATTACTAAATTTCCACATTATTTTTTACTAGGTGGTAGGACTTTACTGCAAAGTTCGTCTTGGTAGGTACCACTGCTTTGCCAGTTATTCTGCCGCCAAGCAGTAGTGCGCAAGCACTGCTGTGTTCCGGTTTGAAGGGCACTGTAGCTAGTGAAATTACTGGGCAAATGAGACTTTATGATCTGATCTCACAGTTTAGTAATCTTATTAATAGATTGTGCTGATGTCTCTGGATGACGTGCGCAGGGCAGTGTCACGCGAACTTCTATACTTTAGAGTTCCGAGTGACACTGCAGCTGATATGGGCAGCCGTGTCGTTTAACGTCAGGCAAACGGCTCGCTCGTCACGTCATTCCTTAACTTAAAAAAAAATTAATGTTACAAATTCAGTTTTATATTACCTATGCAGTGACGTTTGTTGAGTAAGGGATACCTAAACTATTATATATTCTGTGGTAAAGGGGTAGGTATGCGTGTAAATCATCTAGTTCATAGGGCTACATGTTAGCCAAAGCCTAAAAACTAACCTAACTTAAAATTATCGACGCCTGGTCGATACGATGCGTGACCAAAAAGCTGGCATTTATTTGGCTCAACGAATCAGCATTGCTACTCAACGGGGCAATGCTGCCAGCAGTTTAGGTATGCTACCTACCGGTAGTAAGCTGACGCATTTGGCCTATCTAGGTATACGTCAACGCGGCTAGTAAGTACATATATCAAATGTTTTGTAGTTTTTTGTAGTAGCCAGTGCAGGTAGTGTAGTATTTAGTAGTAGTTGTTATATTATTGTAGTAGTTGGTTAGTTAAAAGAATACTTCAACGTAGTACTTAAGAAGGTATATCAATTTAAATCTACATCCAATTTTTGTTACAATGAGCTTTATATCTTGACTTAAATTTTTTCAAATGCTTTTTATTTATCAATACATTTGAAATCAACTTGTAAGGAAACAATGAATCGACGACAATGCTACAGAAAGCGAAAGGATTTTATGTTCAACAAGAATTAGGTAATTTTATTAAAAATCTATAATTAAGTATTTATACATATATATAATTAAGTAAAATGGTAATCATGTAGTCATCATCAACCTTTTCGCCTCCGCTGCTGAATGTAAGCCTCCCTTATTAAAGGGGAGGGCTGCACTAATCACCGTGCGTGTCAGAACTGCAGTAGTTTATAATGCATGAAGAGAATACTGCTACACATTCCCTGGATATTCCCGTAGTTGGCTTTCAGCACCTACGGGAAGAGTTGTGGTATATAATCCTACACTTACATAACGATAATCGTGTATAGTCAAAAGCTCACTCATATTAAGCATACGGATAACACTTCTATAACAATACGTGATGAATGATAAAATATATTATATATGCAGCCAAGCCACCTCACCGAAGGTAAAATGACGTATCTGCCTTTCACACATTATTGTCTTGCTTTCGAACCAATTCTTATTGCCTCGGACTTGTAGCGATGTCATCAAAGGATATGTTTTATTATTAGGTATATAAGTGTAACTATTGTTTCACAGCTATGGTGATCTAAATGACTCTTCTTTCAAATAGGCCTGCAAGTTTGTTATTATAACCCAAATGCGTTGCAGTAGGTACGTCATAGAGAGGAATAAGTGCTAACAGGAGCGGTCATATTTTAGTACAAATGGGCATAAGATCTCTTTCTCTGGTTCTTCTATTACGTACCTATTACTTTGACTTTATATCACTATAGGCTTTATCAGTTAAAGCATGCTTAAAACGTGAAACCCGTGAAGGATTCATTTTTCAACTCAAAATCTATTATTCTTTACTCGCGCTTAAATTACACTCAAATGATGGGTGTCATTCGAGGTAGGAAACGAAGAAAAATTTTCGTAGATAATTCTACAACCCATTTCACACTCTTAGTGGTGGAATTTCGAAAAACCCTTTCTTAGTGGATGCCTATGCTTTACATAGAACACACCCTCCAAATTACAAGTCTCTAGGACCAGCGGTTTAGGCTGTGCGTTGATATATATATGTCAGTCAGTCAGTCAGGACTTTAAATTTTATATGTATAGAAATTTTATATCTTAGCTTCTGTAATCGCCGCTTTGAATCGCACAAAAACCACGGCTGGTCTGATGCGGCAAAATAAAAGTCTCTTTTGTAGTTATAACTACGCTAACTGCCTAATAAAAGACAAAGGCACGTTATGTAACTTCGGAACTTTGGAATGGTTTGGTGATTCAAATAAGGGAGCTGTCTCGTTTGGTTCCACTAATAATGGCAATGGCAGTGTTGTGTGGTGTGGTGAAAGTTTTGAGGAAAAGCTCATAAACTATTATGATATCCATATTTTTAATCTAAATAAAATGCTTGGAAAACCTAAAGATAGGCTTCATATACGGAGATTTCCTTCCTGCTTGTGACGCAGGGGTGTACAAAAAATTGTTTTTTTTTTTTTTTTTTTAATGTTACTGAATGATTTGACGAGCTAGCCGTTCACCTGATGTTAAGCGCCACGGCTGCCCATAACAGAACAGTGTCAATCGGAAGCCCAAAATAGAGTTTCGAGCAACACTGCACTGCGCACATCATCCTGAGACATCAGCACAGTCTGGTAATAAGATTACTCGACTGTGAGATCAGATCATAAAGTCTCAATTGCCCAGTAATTTCACTAGTTACAGTGCCCTTCAAACCGGAACACAGTAGTGCTTGCGCACTACTGCTTGGCGGCAGAATAACTGGCAAAGCGGTGGTACCTACCTAGACGAACTTTGCAACAAAGTCCTACCACCTAGTAAAGAACTTAGTAGTTCTAGAACATTCAACCCCTAAAGGGTGTCAAATGGAGTTTAAGTAGGTTAATTAAGCTGTTCGATGCTCCTAAGTGGTCTGTGATGCTGGCACATATTTGGCACAACTATAGATGTAAAGCCGGTTTAAAACGAAATCAACGTGTCGGTTTAAAACCATTTTTTTTCGTTTAAAACGTTTTAAATCAAAAAATTTAGTTTAGTATGGTTGAAAACTATATGTTTTTTTTAAGAAGAGCGCAGTGTTCATTATGCCATTTAGTTTCCCATACAAAAGGCAACAAATTTGACCTGAACGTATTTTGGGATTGGAGTTATAGTTTAAGAGTTATTCGACTAAAACGGTTTTCCATGTATGGAAAGCAGCAACATATAACAAAGGATATCACGTAATTTTGGCCCGTTTTCTTTCTGGAACACCCGAAAAAAAATCAATTTAACTTCTCTTAACTAAGGTACTAAGAAAATTGCGCTGTACTTTGTGTGTTTTCATTTGATTCTCATCTTAATTTTTAAATTTTGAAAAAGTAATTAACAAGATTTCAATCTGTACATAAACTTTTTAAGGAAACTAAACAGGTTATAAACAATAAAGCTATGTTTGATTTGAAAATAACGTATCCTTAGACTTTGTTGATATGTGTATACATCGAATGGCATATTTATTTTTTCGATTTTATAACTTTTTTCATTATCCTATGTCCAACCACTTGTATGGGATCGAACCACTGTGCGACACCCGCGGCGGTCGCGGCGCACGGCGACAAAAGCCGGCTGGGTGACGTATGCAAGTAGCACCTACCATCGTGGGTACTGGGTGTTAAACTTCCGTATTTTAGAGAGAACTACTCACGACTTTACCTTTCGACATGGATTATAATTATGATTAAAACGTACCTACATTTATTAGGTAACTATAATCATATTAAAATTAACCTGTTATTTAGAACAGCCAAACACTGAATAATTAATCGGTGAAATTAATGAATAACAATTTGAAACGCTTGTTTTATACGAAATATGACCTCCTTTTTTTCTCGCCGCAGTCGGGTATTCAACTGTTTTAAACCATTTATTTCCGGTTTTAAACCGTTGTTTATAGTTTTAAATAGTTTTAAACGGTTTATTTACAACTATAGGCACAACTAATCAGCAATTGCAATTCAACGGGGCAATTACGCTATCTATTAAAAGTGGGCTGAAACACTTTTGGGCTGTCTATGGGTCATCGCGACTAGTACACATATATCTATTTAAATATTCGTTACACTCTGGTTTTTGATATCTTATATACTTTTATACATTTAAATAATCATAATAACGCCCAAAGATCACATACATAGATCCTGGACCCTAACTAGGATTTCCCTGTGTCTAGGAACTCAGGAAATACGAGGACGATGGTCCCACAACACCCAGACTCGGAACAAGTATTTGCACTTCTTTTTCTGTGCAAATAATTGTCCTGCCGTGGGAATCGAACCCGCCACCTCCGGGTTATGAGCCGATCTGCTGAACCACGACGCCACAGAGGTTGTTAAATACACAGCAAGTGGAGCAGAGGTGTCAAATTATGTTTTTCTAAAGCACCATAAGTACCTATCTAATATAATAGGTCTTTACCTATGAAATTGCCGTATTGCAGTACAGACTTTTTCAAACAAAAAAAAGTTTTGATTGGCTATGAATTCTAAATTCAAATTAATTTTGTTTTAAAAATACGACATTCTATTTACAATATAAGTCTTTTGTTTATTGTTTAGCGTTGTATTTTCATTACATTTCAACATTTTTCCTCATAATGGATACTTTGAAATTTCGTGTAATTATGGAATATGAGTTCCGTCGTGGCACCAACGCGGCACAAACGACACGTAACATCAACGACGTTTACGGAGAGAACTGTACAAACGAACGTACAACCCGTTATTGGTTTGCTCGGTTCCGTTCTGGGAATTTTGACTTGAAAAATGAACCTCGTGGTCGTCCGGAAACTTTGGTCAACAATGATGAATTAAAGGCGATTGTGGAAGCTGATGAATCTCAATCTACAGCTGAGCTGGCAGCAGCTTTTGATGTTAGCATCAAAACAATATTAGTCCATTTGCGACAGATTGGCAAGATAAAAAAGCTTGACAGATGGGTGCCCCACGAACTTAACGATCGCCAGCGCAACGTACGCGTCGAGACTTGCCTTGCGCTGCTTAACAGGCACAGAAATGAAGGAATTTTGAACCAAATTGTTACGTGCAACGAAAAATGGATTCTTTTTGACAATCTAAAGCGCTCAGCAAGTTGGTTAGATCCTGGTTCGGTACCAAAGCAATGTGCAAAACGAAAAATGACCCCTAGAAAGGTGATGGTCACAGTTTGGTGGTCTAGTGCTGGTGTGATTCATCATAGCTTTTTAGAAAACGGCGAGAGCATTACTGCAGATGTGTACATTGAAGAACTGACCACAATGATGGCGAAACTCGCACGTCTGCAACCAGCTTTGGTCAATCGGTCGTCTCCACTGCTACTTCACGACAACGCGCGACCCCATACTGCACAACAGACCGTCTCTAAGCTGCATGAGTTGGGTTTGGAAGCTCTCCCTCATCCGCCATACTCACCAGATCTTGCGCCTACCGACTATTACTTTTTCCAAAATTTTGACAACTTTTTAGCGGGAAAAAAATTCAATTCCCGAGAGGCAGTACAAAACGCCTTTGAAGAGTTTGTTGTCTCCCGTCCTGCTGATTTTTTCAAGAAGGGCTTCCATAAACTGCCACAGCGTTGGCAAAGATGCATTGATTGCAGGGGTGATTACTTTGAAAAAAAGAAATAAATAAGTTCGAGAACAAAATACTTTAACTTTTTTCAAACAAAACGGCAATTTCATAGGTAAAGACCATGTTATGTACAAAGTTTACGGTGTGTGAGGAGGCCATAGTTGCTTAGAACCACTTTATATGTATAGTTTAATGATATCTGTTTAGGTGCATAAGATCCAGATCTCAAAATGTCACACCATCTCTTTTGACAAAAGATATCTTTTACCGCAGGTTCCTTTTCGCAACATCTTTACAGTAGATAAGTTCAAATTTAAAAATTCACCATACATTTTTTAAATAAAAACATGATGGTAACAAAATCTTAGCGGTAAAGATTAAGAAGATAACAAAAGAAATATTTAAGAAAAGTTAGAGCCTGTATCGTAATCTGCTTAGCTTGAATACCCAAAATTTCCTAACAATGAACGAATTGTCCTCAAACGCAAGAAGTTCAGTAAATCTCAATGTTACCCTTTAAAAAGTGTAAGTTTGGGATAATTAAATATTGACTGATATTGTCGCTCTGCGAAGCCAGTAATTAAGAAGAAAGGATGAATGAGGAGTGACAGGGTGGCACTGGCGGGTGGACGATTTTCAATTTGCATTTGAATAGGGGTGTCTGGCGAGCACCAACGACAACAAAGGCCACAGATTAATTTATAGAGGAACATAGGTTATACACAATGTGTATCGATACACGGACATACATCATCATGTGTAACTGTCGACTAACATTGGAACTAGTCATCTGATTGCAACATAATATTTAACTTAATTTTTTAACGGGCAAAGTACCTTTATCCTTTTACTGTGCATACATGAAAAAAATTTATTTTAAAAAATACAAAAATAGCAGAGTTTTAACAACTCGTAGGTATAACTCTTGAGTCTTGGTGCACAATAAAACACTCTACATACACAATATGCGAAGTTACTCGTAACTTTGCCCTACATATTACTGATCCGTGGCTTTGCCAGACAACGGACCTAGGCTCGTATTATAGAACAGCGCTCAGTCGTGAATCTCGACCTGAAAGTAAATTTGAATTGAGATTTTATTATAGAACAGTGCTTGAGTCGCAATGCAGTGATCAGATCTGATCATGATTCACCTGAGTATTTTCCAAGGTCGTAGTATCATATTTTATGATCCTACAACCATGGTATTTTCTTATTACAGAAAGTCACTCAGACAAAAATAAAGTTCAGGAGTTTTGGTGGGAATGCGAGAAAGATTGCGTCACCGCATTGTATTATTTTCCAAAACTTGTATTATTTTCAGTGTTAGTGCATAAAATTGGTGGCATTCTATTCGTTAAGTGCTGGATTACAGGCGTGAGTGTGGGAAAATGGTATAATGATGGTGAAACGTTTCTTTTCGTGTTGTTTCCAAAACTCCATAGAAGCTTCAAGTAAAGTTGCCACCACTTTATGACTTTGACTAGACTATGACTTGACTATGACTTGATGACTTCGATTGTGACTTGATACATATTTGCGTGAAATATCATTAACTTGATAAATTATTAATTACTTGACACTGGCTAAATACACAATAGTGTGGAGCCAAAACATAAATAAAAAAAAGTCACTCAGACGGTAATCGATGCTCAAGCACAGATTTGATCTCTGATTTCCCAAGTGTGGTCACGACCACGCTTGAGTAATGATTTCATTGCATTGGGCGATTGTTTGTTACATTTTTGTAGGTCTATTGTACTTCTACTTTTCCACTCGAAGCTGTGCGATTAATTGACACTATTATATGAGAGATACTAATTCAACATAAATTATTTTTCAATAGCGTGTATCGAATCTGGTAAATTACATTGGCAAAATTGTGGTTACCTACCCATAAAGGGAACCATAGAGTTAAAGTTCAAAGTCAAAACATAATACTATACAAATAATTAAGCACCAACAGCCTTATTAATAAACACGAACTAGCTTTAGACTAGTTACACCATCTTTTGTCTCTTTCGATCCAGCTAAATATTTCAGTAGCAAAAAAAGGGACAAAAGCTGAAGTAACTAATCCGAGGCTAATACCCGTTTATTAATAAGGCATTAATGAATAATTACGAAATCTCCACAAACCAAGCAGATGATACTATGGGAACAACTGTGAGGTGGAGAGTTTTGGCGGAAATGCGAAAAAGATTGCGTCACCGCATTGTATTATTTTCCAAAACTTGTATTATTTTCAGTGTTAGTGCATAAAATTGGTGGCATTCTATTCGTTAAGTGCTGGATTACAGGCGTGAGTGTGGGACAATGGTATAATGATGGTGAAACGTTTCTTTTCGTGTTGTTTCCAAAACTCCATAGAAGCTTCAAGTAAAGTTGCCACCACTTTACTAGAAGTATAACTTTGATTAGATTATGACTTGAGTTGATGACTTCGACTGTGACTTGACACATATTTGCGTGAAATATCATTTACTTGATAATTTTACTAGGTGGTAGGACTTTACTGCAAAGTTCGTCTAGGTAGGTACCACCGCTTTGCCAGTTATTCTGCCGCCAAGCAGTAGTGCGCAAGCACTGCTGTGTTCCGGTTTGAAGGGCACTGTAGCTAGTGAAATTACTGGGCAAATGAGACTTTATGATCTGATCTCACAGTTTAGTAATCTTATTACTAGATTGTGCTGATGTCTCTGGATGACGTGCGCAGTGCAGTGACACGCGAACCTCTATACTTTAGAGTTCCGAGTGACACTGCAGCTGGTATGGGCAGCCGTGTCGTTTAACATCAGGCGAACGGCTAGCTCGTCACGTCATTCCTTAAGATAAAAAAAAAAAAAAATTATTAATTACTTGACGTGGCTAAATACACAATAGTGTGGAGCCAAAACAAAACAAAAAAAATATGCCGTCGAGGTTTTTTGGCAAGAAAACGAAATAGATCGCGTCGCCGCATTGTATTATTTTCCAAATCTTGTGTTATTTTCAGTGGTAGTGGATAAAATAGGTGCTATTTTATTCGTTAAGTGCTGGATTACAGGCATGAGTGTGGGAAAGTGGTATAATGATGGTGAAACGTTTCTTTTCGTGTTGTTTCCAAAACTCCATAGAAACTTCAAGTTGCCACCACTTTACCAGGAGTATGACTTTGACTAAACTAAGACTTAACTATGACTTGACTTGATGACTTCGACTGTGACTTGACACATATTTGCGTAAATTATCATTAACTTGATAAATTATCAATTACTTGACACTGGCTAAATACACAAAAGTGCGGAGCCAAAATATATTTACAAAAAAAACTGCCGTTGGCCTATTTGTGGCAAAATTGTGACAGCCCCGTAGAAGCCATAATAATAATAAGAAGTTGAAGTTCAAATACAAGATAATTTATGTTTTATTGATTGTATTGATGTCAGTTAACTTTCGCGGTATTTGAATTTATTTACGCAGAATATTTTTAAACAACTGAGACATTGATTATTTATATTTAGTACGTATATAATAAAAAGGTGTAAAACGTATTCCGTTTTGTGAATACCTGCTTGGGCTTCATATCATCTACTCTGTGATGCTAGCATGTCTTATTGAATTGCATTAAGTAAAAGAAATGCACTAAACCCACAAAAATGGCATCAAATCACCAGATGCCCTCCACAGGCCTTGGACCAGTTTTGCCTAAAACACCTAAAGAGGAGTGTACTATCAAGAATGTTTGGGACCACAACTTACATGAAGAATTTCAAATTATCAGACAGGTATGTTGATGACAAAAAAAGACAACAGTTTAAGACAGTCTAATTTCAAAATACTGAACCTCAAAACATCAAGTACATCGAGGCGCGAATTCATTAGTGTAGTAACTTGTAAGCATGTTGGATGCAACTTAAACAAACTTGCATACAAGTTACAACTTGCATTTATGTAGTTTGAACTTGTACAGTCTAGTATTTTATTCGATCGGTAATTTTTTATTAGCTCACAAATAACTCCACAAGCAGCACCAACCACAGCAACACATCTTCCACGTATGCACCTATCTTTGTATCTAATGCAAGCATTTTTACACTAATTTAACATCATAATTGTATGCAAGACTTGCCCAATAGAATCGTCTTTAAATCTGTAAAAAATATGTATCAAGATATATATTTTTCTGTAATCTATTTTAATATTTGAATGCTGTATTTTAATAATAGAAAATTAACAAGTATAACTACAGGATGGAATTAGTTAGGTACTTTTATAGCGGTTTGTATACAAAACAAACCATAATAAAAAAATTGTTTGAAACTGTCATGTGTATGACACATTTATAAGGTAAATAATGGCTAAACTCACATCAATTATAAATAAAAACAAAATATAAATAACTGATCACAAACTATTCTCTTGTTTAAATAAATGAACACTCATATATAGAACTACTAGTTGCGCCCCACCATTTCACCCACGGATGAAAAGTATTTTAATTATTTGCTCATCCCACGGAAAATTTTCACTTTGCTGGGATAAAATGTAGCCTATATGTTTAACCAGTGTATAAGCTATCTTGGCACCAAATTTCATCCAAATCCATTCAGCCATTTGAGTGTGAAGGAGTAACAAACATACACACAAACACACATACAAACTTTCACCTTTATAATATTAGTGTGATACAACCGTAGGTAGTAAGGAAATATCATTGGGTAGCCATGGACACAGAGTTTCCTGGTGTTGTGGTGAGGCCCATTCGAGAGTTTAGAACTTCTGCGGACTATCAGTATCAACTTCTGAAGTAAGTTTTGTATATGCCTAATTATAAAATGGTTAATCTACATTGTGGCAGCTATGACGCTGCCTGTATTATAATATATAGCATGAATATATGAAAATTTCAGACGCAATGTAGATATGTTAAAGCTCATCCAATTGGGAATCACCTTCATGGATGAAAATGGAAAAACTCCACCGGGATGTACCACATGGCAGTTCAATTTCAAATTTAATTTACAGTAAGTAACTGTGAGGTTTAATTGAACTTAATGTATCATAATATTTTATAATAGTATTTGTTAATTAAGGCTTCATTCTCTGCCATCGATTGGATGATAGTGTGATGCAACCAACACACTCCTTGTACAACCAATTGATCAAATGTAATGTTCTCTACTGAATGTCCTAATTAACAGGCGCACAATCAGTTTGCATTTGTTCAAGTATTTTAATTGCATGACAAAATCAAGTTGTTCAGTTGTGCAAGTTTTTGAAGTTTTATAGAATTTTAAATAAATTGAACTGGTCATGTAATTACAGGATGCAATTTTGGATATCCTGCATTTCCTCCAAGTATTGTAAAATAAGAACATTTAAAATATAATTTTATTTGTATACAGGGAAGACATGTATGCACAAGATTCCATTGACTTGCTGCAAAATTCAGGATTGCAATTCAGAGAACACGAGAAGCATGGCATAGACACGCTAGAATTTGCTGAGCTATTTATGTCTTCAGGTATTTATTTACCATTATCCTATTATATCCTATAGCTAATGAATCCAGAATATGTCCACTGCAGGCAACCCCCATAAAATGCAACTTTGGACATTTATCATGGGGGGGGGAGCTGGTCATAAGCACCATGCATGGCAGGCAGCTAGATGTTTGTAGAAGATTTAAATGTACTGAGGGAAATGGTACTGCCCGTTCCCTGGATATTCCCTTAGCCGGCTCTTATGGCACACATGGGAAGAAGGGGAGATTTAAACAGCTTACAACAAGATCATGCAATAATATCTTTAATCTCATCATGTTATTTTCATTTCAGGTGTTGTACTCATGGATAACATCAGCTGGTTGAGTTTCCACTCAGGATATGATTTTGGATACTTGCTCAAACTCCTGACTGATAGAAATCTACCACAGGAGGAGAATGGTTTCTTTGAGAGCCTACGACTGTATTTCCCAATAGTATATGATGTCAAAGTAAGTTTTACTTAATTTCATTAAGATTGCAGTAATATTAGAAATGCGTCCGAAGGTGCTTATCTAATGGTAAAGGTAATCAAGTAACCTAAATAACTAAACTTCTCATTTTCCTAACACCCATATTTTGGTATGTCAGAATATAATATAGTTAATGCTGTCTATAAATTCAGAAACTTTTATTGCTAAATGTAGTTTCCTAGAAGAGAGGTGCTGACACATAATGGCCGTAATTTGGCGTTGAATGACGTCTCTGAAATGTTGTCTATTTACAGTATATTTATAGTTACATATATATTTATTTACAAGAAACACTAAAATCATAGTAGGCGAAATTATTTACATTCTGTTTTATGATTAAAGGTTATTTTGGTTTGGCTTGGCTAGTATATGTCTACAGAGAGGTTGTTTCTAAGAAATTGATAAACTCTGGTTAATGTTTAATTAACAGGACAGTTTTTTTTACACTACCTATCACTTGTTATGTGCTTACTTAACGTTAAGACTTGGAAAAACGTAGTCATAAGTTACACAATTTCTTAGGCATTTAAGCAACTGGCTAAGTTTAGTACAATGCATTTTTGTCGTTAAGTAAATCCTAAAGATATCTGTGTGAAACTTAGAAGCAGTCAATCTTTAGTACAGACGAGCATTAATGCCGTCAACCAACTTTTATGTGCGTTGTTTTAACGCGTTACCTTTATGTGATGAAAGTTTAAAAATAGTCTCATCAGATTTTTAACCTAAAAGTCCTGAAAAATCATTAAAGATAAATTATTTTTTTAGTATTTGATGAAACTGTGCAAGAACCTGAAAGGTGGTCTGCAAGAGGTTGCCGACCAACTGGAACTCCGCCGTGTAGGAGCGCAGCACCAAGCTGGCTCAGACTCGCACCTCACAGGCTTGGCATTCTTCAAAATTAAAGAGGTACTTTAGAAGAATTTAGCCCTTGTAGTTAACAGGTGGCATACAAGTACTTTTATCATTCATTTGTGCTAGCAGGATGCACAAAGGTACATCAATGTACTTGCATAAATTAATGATTTGAGGATTCCATACCTTCATGGAACCCATTCACCAGCGCTTATGGCTATAACCACTTTGTAGTTCATTTTTGTCTCTTTCAAAAACCCCTTTGCTCAGATTCTTCACAGAAGGTACTGAGTTGAAATCCTTGAACTACTGAGTTGAAATATTATAATGGTTCACATCCATTATAATATAAATTAAACTAATAATCAAAGTCTCTATAATACACATATTTTTAAATGTAATAATAAGAATCATACATACTATTTTGATATTTATTCTTATTCATTGTTATTCTGCCTTTCAAATATAGGAAGGCATCAGAATTTTAAAGAGAAAAAAATAAAACTATTTATATCGTGTTTTATTGAATGACAAAGAGGTGTGACAAATATATCCCTAATCTCATAATAAACTTATGCTTATAATAAAGGCTCTTTGTGTCTTACTCGCAATTGTCAGTTGTTATTACCCAACTATATAAAAAGCAGGGTGGTGTCTAATTTGTTTTACCAAATTTTGACAAATGTAACGTGAATCTACATTATTCCTGCAACATAATGTAAAATTTTGATTATCAAGACACTGGTGCCGATTCTGCGTCGCATTCTCTAATACTAAAGTAAACTTAAAGTATGGCGGTACTCTTCTGATAAAGGGGAAATGAAAAAGACGGAAATATGTTAATTTCGTTTAGCTTTAGAGTATGCGACACAGAATCGTCACCACTGTCTACTTATAACATTTTGATTATCGATTTTATTGATGGTAGGTACTTTAATAGGAAGTAAGGTATCAATTCTAATGCTTAATTTTCACAGCTGGGCCATGTTTTCTTCCGATGATTTGGCTTTGCCAATGTCAAGGGCCATATTATGATTATTTTTAGTCGAGTTTTAAATTTTTTATATATCTGTTGTTTCAGATCTTTTTTGATGGGAATATAGAAAGCACGAGCGGACATCTTTACGGGTTGGGTGCCCCGTTTCCTCCGGCTGCAACCCCCGTAGCGGGTGGAAGCACCCCCTGATCCACGGAAGGCCGCACCACCAACCTCACGCCGCAGCCGGGCTCGTCTCACATGGAGTAATCATTGCGTAGACAGCTAATGTGGTGGATGGATTCTTTCAAAACTGTAGTGACTGTGCGTTTGTTGTTGACTGTGCTTGTGTGTTTAGTTAACATCATAAAACACGTGAAATCGTAACAGTTATAAAAGCTGGAACCAAATTACATATGCAAAAAATACGTAATATGCATAATTACTTTGGGAATGATTTATTCCGATGCCACACTGTTAATAAATAAGTATATTATACATGTTATGAACCTCGCCGCAGACAGGCTCGTCTCGCATAGATTGAACCGCATATCCAAAAACATTATGAAGCCAGCTGCTGTTAGTGGGTTATTTAAAAACTGTAGTGATTGTATGTGTGTGCTTAGTTGATTATTACATAAACAAATTAAGCTATAAGAATTTATAATAATTGGGAGTCAAAGTAATAAAATTAAGGAAAAATATATCCTAATGTAACACGCACAATGACTAGCGATGTCACCCTTTATTAAGTATGTATTAATCACTTATCACAGCTTAGCCTCTCTCACATGAAGTGAATATTGTGAAGGCAGCTGTATTTATTGTATTGGAGTTTTTCGAAAACTAGAGATGTGTTGATTAATTGTTGAATGATTGTTGATTGATGGCTGATTGAAGTTGATTCTCATAAAACAAATGAACCGTAAGAATTGCATTGATTGAGGTGAGAGATCCAAATAATAAAAATAAGGGTAAAATAGGTTATAGCGCAATATCAATATTATTTCAGGAGATATTAGCATTCCGTTGGTAAACGGTTATTTACGTCACAAGTTAATTAGTATGTAATATGTAGCAATATTGTTACGAAACCTAGCTCTGACTTCCCAACCCTGAACGTTGAACATCTGCATTCCTGACATTCAATATTATTGTTTCATTCGACTACATTGCGTACCAATGATACATTTCCATAATAAAATAAACTTAAAGTTGCACCATGAACATGTTGCAACTACAGCGATGAGAACATTCCCATAAGTTCAATTTTATTAAGTGCGAAGTCAATTCATTACCAAACACGATTGGAAACTAGTGAGACTGTCGCCGCTTCCGTTTCTAGCTCATTCAATTATTTATCCTTTAGGTACCCGCTGGGGACTTCCTCGGTCGATTGCGGATTTACTAAAAAGCAAGCGGGCTTGCAGGGGCGAACAAACTTGGGATGTTTATTGGCTCATAGTGATTTTTTATTAAGGTATTGTACATAGTCGACCCATTTATTATTATAATTAATGTAGGTATAATATTTTTTTACACGATGTAATAAATAAGCGTGTAGATTTATAATATGTTTTTGTGCAATGATTATAAGATAAGTACTACCTATCGGTCCAGTAGGTATACGAATAGATTTAACGGATCTGCAAAAGCAAGGTGATGGGATTTTATAACGATTTTATATCATCAATTATGTCGAACGTGACAGTTATTTTTTTTCTAAATATCGGTAGTTGTGGTGTTTAGTTCAGAAAACAGCTGACGTTTTACATTGCACCGTCAAATTGAATAATTAACGGTATTATTATCTATTACTTAATAGAACCTTTACGTACATAAAATGTATTTTTTCTACTTACCTTTTACTATTAAACGGTATTTTTGTTACTTAATTAAAACAAAAATATGTAAGAGCAACTCGTCTGTAGCCATCTTGGCTGAATCGACCAAGTAGATATTATCTGTATTTCAAACAATAAGTAGATGCTGTGTGATTTTTCTACTGTAGGCGTATGACATAATAGTCTCAAACAACTTATAAGTTGCCTAAGTAGCTATAATAGCCAGTTAGTTTTTCTAGATGTTAGTGTTTAAGAAACAATTTAAAATCAGTGTTGATTATCTGATTTAACTACTCACTTACTTTTCCTCCATGTTAAAACCTAAGCAGGTATTTAAAACTGGGTTTTAAATTATATAATCCTGCTTATCATCATAAATAGTAATGTCTCAAGTGAATAAATGATTCGAAAATGTGTTTGTTTTTTCCTTCGTAATCCCAAACTCTTTTCCAATTTTTCTGTTCATAAAACCCTAATTCGGATTATTTATTAGGTATTACGAACATTTTAATACAACAATGTCCCAAATTAGTACAGCCGTCCTCTAATGATCCGCTTACCAATGAAAAGCATTTCATTTTAGTTTATATAGAAATGTATGTAACTTTGATAAATTACATTACCACATTCATCAGTGCCGTGGTGTAAGGAGTAACATTGTACGTCTGCCATTATTTGGTACCTAACTAATTATTATTATTAAGCTATATATACTGACTGGCCACCCCAGCTTCGCAAGGGCTAATTTATTTTATGATTTAGTAATTGCAAAATATCGTTTAATAGCCTTGTAAATGAATGATGTTCATACATATTAAATTGTACTCCTTTGCCCTTTGGGCTTTTCTACACATTTCAGGGCCATTTTTGGATGATAAATCCCTTGATGCGATAAGGTCGCCCGTTGATATGTCGTTCTGTTTAGATGGACAGGAATTGAATAAGTATCAAACATTTTGGTGCATGCATCTAGGTAGATTACATTTATTATTTAACCCGTTACCGAGATATCTAACTTTCACAAAATGGTACTTTATTTTATAAAAACTTGGTTTAAATACCGATACACAACTGAAACTAGAAGAAAGAATTTATAATAGCCTTATTAGACCTATATACCTGCATAAGACAACGATTTTACAATAGAATATGAACCTATTGAATATGAAACTATATTATATACATACTTAAAACGTTTTCATATAATATTGTGTGATCGAAGATTATGTGAACATGACGCTGGCTAATACACAAGACTTGCGGCGCCATCCATTCTTCGTTCGGGGAAGAGGTTCCCAGGAATTAGGATACCCTGTATAACTCCTAAGAAAATAGTCTTGTAAAAGAATAGATCGCTCTGAGCGATGAGACCGCCCGCGCCCATTGTTACACTGGTTAAGTTGTAGGTACACTTAAGTTTGTTCACTTTTTTTTAAATTATTTAAGATGTGGTGTTTCAATAAATACTTTATCTATCTATCTAAGAATAGCTGTAGGTAGTATCTTTATTAAATCAACGGGCTACTTATTGTTTTTAATTTGGTTCCGCGCGAATAACGTTGTTTAGTCCATATTGGCTGGTCTACCTAATAGTTTAACATCAGAATCTAGTCATAATTTAGAATTATTCAAACTCAAGTCAATGTATAGACTTTGTATTTATGTAATAGGGCGAATTCTGTGCATTCAAGTTAAAATCAAGTTCCACTAAAGCGGTGGCTTGGCTACTTTACTGAAAGCACAGAATAAAGTAACTCTCTAACGAGAGACAGAAACCTTCTATCCTCATAGATCATTCAGGTTCATCTTGCTTTGAAATACTTTCAAAGTTGATATGATTATGCCCAAGACTGTAGGTAAGTAGGTAAGTTTTGGAAAATAACATCAAGCCAACATTTCCATGTTCCCGCCAGAATAGTTTTTTTTTGTTTTGGCTC
Organism: Ennomos fuscantarius; assembly: GCA_905220475.3. NCBI lineage: Eukaryota > Metazoa > Arthropoda > Insecta > Lepidoptera > Geometridae > Ennomos > Ennomos fuscantarius. The sequence continues at coordinate 10,664,671 of HG992023.1, forward strand.
CACACTTTTATGTATTTAGCTAGTATCAAGTAATTAATAATTTATCCAAGTTAATTAATGTTATATATTATGTGTCAAGTCAAGTCACAGTCCAAGTTATCAAGTCAAGTCATAGTATAGTCCAGTCAAGCCACACTGCTAGTAAAGTGGAGGCAACTTTACCAGCTTCTATGTAGTAACACGAAAAGAAACGTTTCACCATCATTATATCACTTTCCCACACTCATGCCTGTTATCCAGCACTTAATGAAAAAAATGCCACCAATTTTATGAACTAACACTGAAAATAACACAAGATTAGGAAAATAATACAATGCGGCGACGCGATCTTTTTCGTTTTACCGCCAAAACTCCCATTTGAATAGTTCTCAACTTTCCATAAAAATAAAAGTCAAAAGTTTAAAATTCTCGCTTGGAATGTCTACTGCTGATAGGTGCATTAATTCACAGGTTAGAAAAAAAAACTGTTGTTTTTGGTTTTTACGGTAATTATTTTGCTGAAAGTTATTCAGTTTGTTTTTGGTGGGAATGCGAAAAAGATTGCGTCACCGCATTGTATTATTTTCCAAAACTTGTGTTATTTTCAGTGTTAGTGCATAAAATTGGTGGAATTCTATTCGTTAAGTGCTGGATTACAGGCGTGAGTGTGGGAAAATGGTATAATGACGGTGAAACGTTTCTTTTCGTGTTGTTTCCAAAACTCCATAGAAGCTTCAAGTAAAGTTGCCACCACTTTACTAGGAGTATGACTTTGACTGGACTATGACTTGACTTGATGACTTCGACTGTGACTTGACACACATTTGCGTGAAATATCATTAACTTGATAAATTATTAATTATTTGACACTGGCTAAAAACACAAAAGTGTGGAGCTAAAACATAAAAAAAAGTTATTCAGTTGTTTTCCTCATATTTAAGACAATAAAGAAAAATCAATGCACTGCATCAACAGCTAGTTTACATTAAGCACCAAGATATATAACAATGTAATAATATCTTGTTGCTTTATGTATTTTTCGTGTCCAGCAAAGACGCAATTCGTGTTCTTAACGTGTCAGAAGTTATAGAAAGCCTTCGCAAAGTAATGCATAAAATTGGTACGCGTAAAAAGCTTTAGCTTTGTACTCGCGGTTTTAACTTTCTATTATTTTTAAGCTCCCAAGAGCACTAAATTCAAATAGTCATCACATAAATCCGATGAAGATTATTCCATCATCGTCGTTATAAGAGATAATGGCTGCTTTACAATTTGCTTTCATAATTACCTATTTTAGATTCAGGTTTACACAATTAGCGCCAATTTTTGGCTAAATACACGCATACAAGTGTGGAGCTAAAACATAAAAAAAACCTTCCCGATGCGTACAAAAAACTTCCTTCTCATTCAGAAAGCAAATCACAGACTAAAGAGAGGATACAGTTTTGGCGGGAAAACGAAAAAGATCGTGTCACCGCACTGTATTATTTTTCAAAACTTGTGTTATTTTCAGTGCTAGTGCATAGAATTGGTGGCATTTTGTTCGTTAAGTGCTGGATTACAGGCATGAGGGTGGGAAAATGGTATAATTATGGTGAAACGTATCTTTTCGTGTTGTTTCCAAAATTCCATAGAAGCTTCTGGTAAAGTTGCCGCCACTTTACTAGGAGTATGACTTGACTAGACTAGACTATGACTTGGCTTGATGACTTGGACTGTGACTTGACTTGACTTGACTTGACATATTACTTGAAACTGGCTAAATACCCAAAAGTGTGGAGCCATAACAAAATAAAAAATAAAAGAAGATACCATGGTCGTAGGATCATAATATGATACTACGACCTTGGAGGATACTAACATGAGTACAAAATACCAATATAAGAGTTTTCGCGGGAAAATGAAAAAAATCGCGTCACCGTATTATATTATTTTCCAAAACTTGTGTTGTTTTCAGTGTTAGTGCATAAAATTGGTGGCATTTTATTCGTTGAGTGCTGGATTACATGCATGAGTATAATGATGGTGATGGATGCGAGGTATAATGATGGTGAAACGTTTTGTGGCGGCGATAAATGCGCCACATTTATTGTTTGTGTGTGGTGCCATCTATATACAGTTTTAGAATTAAGATTTTTTTTTTATTTTTGGCTCTACACTTTTGTGTATTTAGCCAGTATCAAGTAATTGATAATTTCTCAAGTTCAATTATATTATATAATGTGTCAAGTCAAGTCACAGTCCAAGTCATTAAGTTAAGTCATAGTCTAGTCTAGTCAAGTCATACTCCTAGTAAAGTGGCGGCAAATTTACCAGAAGCTTCTATGGAGTTCTGGAAACAACACGAAAAGAAATATTTCACCATCATTATACCACTTTCCCACACTCATGCCTGTAATTCAGCACATAACTAATAAAATGCCACCAATTTTATGCACTAACACTGAAAATAACACAAGTTTTGAAAAATAAAACAATGCGGCGACGTGATGTTTTTCGTTTTCTCGTACGTACCAAAACTCCGTAGTAGCTTCTGGTAAAGTGGCCACCACTTTACTAGGAGTATGACTTGACTAGACTATGACTTGACTTGATGACTTGACTTGACATACGTATATATCACTTAACTTGAAAAATTATCAGTAGGCATGACGAAAGATTTTGAAATCCTCTTCCGTAATGTGGGTATACATTTACTATTTACGAAAAAACCTTTATTTCGGTAATAAACTTAATTTTAACCAAGATTAAAGCCATTTTCATAATATTTTTCAAATGCGGCGCGAAAACAGCTCGAGGTGTCATGGCGTCGGCTCTGACGTCACTCCTAGGTGTTTACCTACACAATGACATGTTTATGTCATTGTGTCTACGCGTAGCGAAGAAAGTAAATAACAAAGTCAATCCAAATGCGTATATTCACAACAGCAAAAATCTACGTGTGACGTCATGCGCTGTGATTGGCGTTTCAGTCAAAATGGCCGATCGCAGTATTTTAATGTTTTATTTTATTGAAAATCTAAGTAATCTCAATATTTTTAATAAAACTAAACCAGTGTTTCAACGTTATTTAATATAAATTTTACCCTAAAAACATTAAATCGACCATTTTTTGATACTGTCGTCCTGCCTATTACTTGACACTGGCTAAATACACAAAAGTGTGGAGCCATACCAAAAAAAAACTCTCTACTTCCGACTAGTGATGAGTCGTTGACGCTTTTCCAGTCGACGCAACGAGACCGTTTATCGGCAACCATAGACTAGTTGATAAAACAGTTCAATATTCGTCTACTTTATGTCGTAGCGTCTACGACATAAACTAGTCGAATATTGAACGACATAATCGACGACGACTACGATGTTAGTTTGTATTGTATTTTGTGTGCGTTGATCATCAATTGGTAAACGACTAATCGAAATATTTGGTACAATGTATAAAAAAAGAGAACTATTAGACGACAATATTTACGAGCATGATGAAATGAACTCCCCTTATTTATTTCCAGGCTTAGGACTGGCAGGTTAATCATTTCAGATAGCTGAGTAATAATAATTAAGAGTGTTAATTAATGTGTTAAATATAATAAAACTTCCTATTTAAAAGTTCATTTCATTTTATATAGTTTTATATAGAGTTCGCAATAAAATTGTTTTTATTGCAGACACCTTTGGCCAGCGTGCACCAGGCACGTAACGTAACGCGTTTCCAAAAATTAAAATAAATGAAATTAAATTAAACTAAAACTTAAGTAAATAAACAAAATTTCAATCCAAAAATCTATACTAAAGGCAATAAAAAATTGTATCTATGTCTATTCAAATAGAATCCATTTTTATCTGGCAGTAATCTCAGTGTCATATGGCAATATAAAACGTTTCATTATACATTGCCTCTTCAATATGTAACGAAAGTCCGATCGCATGGTAGCGAAGTTCAATGAATAACGCAAAACTCAATCTATGCGTTAAGTCTCGGCTCGGCCGTTGAGGTTGGTAGGTGCCTAGGTGGCGCTCGGCGAATATTGGATAACTAACTTCGGGCCACTTCGGAAGTCTTCTTTAGTAGTCTTACGCATTTGTATCTCGCTCTCGTTCATGCAACGGCGAGCCAATACAGATGCCGTTCATACGTAAACATGTTTAGCAGTGAACTATAAACTAGTCTATTCGTTCACGGCAGAGAAACAGTTGAAAAAAACTGTTCGTTTATTCAACGACCACTATTACTTCCGACCGTCGCGCGAGCAAGTGTGGCTCGACGCCTTCATTGTAATTATATTAATCTGTATGACTTGTGGTGGCTCGAAGAGCAGATCATAGTATCCAAAATATATTATTTACACCGAACACCGGATTTTATTGAAGACACGAAGATCCTGCGCCTTCGTCACCCAAATTGGTGACCCCGACGTCGAGCTCCTAGACCTTCCAGGCCATAACAGCGACGCGTCGCCTTCGGCTGCACATCGGCAGCACCGTGTGGAGGCCCAAGCCCGCACGCCCCGACCGGCGATTCGCCGAACAACGACGCGACGAACGCCCTGAAGGAAGGAGCCCTAACACGCCCACGCTGCGACGGAGCACCCTCGGAAGCGCAACACAGACCCTGCAGCATCGTGTCGTGTGCGGAGGCTATTTCCCGCACACGCGCCAGTGCAGTTTGTCCCATTTTCTATTTTTCTTTCATTTTCAATTCCGCCATTTTCTGTCCCTACAAAATCATCTCTTGCGCAATTCGCGTTGATGGTGGCGCCCCTGGACACTATTTGCGGAAGCTTGAGTGAACTAACTCGCATATCCATTTTTCCGATATCTCTTTAAATTCACCGTTACACCATTCATTCTGTTCCCGTATAAGTGTCAAAGTCAAGCCAAGGAACTGTCGAATCGCGCCAAACTGTACGTCTGTGTTAATAACCTATCACATTTCTTGATTACGTAATTCGTGTTGAGTTTCTTTTCGTTTATTTTTTTATGTTTTTGGACTTTATTGTGTGTTACTTTGTTGCTAGATTTAAGAAAACGCTATTTTCTGCTGCGCATTAACAAAATCGCATTTTTCGTGTGTGTTTGCACGAGTTTTTGTTTACATTTTACAATATTTTTGGTGTGTACATATTTGTTTGTTTTGTTTTTGTTATATTGTTTTGCTAGCTATAAGATTGTGTTTTAAGTGTAATTGTTAGTTTTAAGGGTGTTTGTGGCCGCATTTCTAACCCCCATACGGAGAAATTACGCGTTTTTAGCTTTTCTAACATATTTATTTGAACAAAAATGGCTGAAAGCGACAAGGTCGTACTTGACATTCCCGACTGTGAGAGCATGCCCAACCCGCCCTTAGAGGTGCACCGCGTTTCCATCCGCACCCCTCCCTTCTCCAGAGACCACCCCTCCCTTCTCCAGAGACCACCCTGCTCTGTGGTTTGCCAGCTTGGAAGCACAATTCACTATAAATCAGATAACAAGGGAGACAACAAAATTTAACTACGCTTTATCACTTTTAGATACTAACTGCGCCTCTGAGGTTGAAAACATTATAATTTCACCTCTGCAAACCAACCCATACACCAAACTAAAGACCGCTGTAATATCACGGTTTTCAGAATCATATGAAGAAAAAATTAGAAGATTACTGGAAAAGGAACAGGTGGGAGACCGCAGACCATCATCATTCCTTCGACACTTCCGGTCACTTGTAAGACCTGCATTCACGGAGAACATACTCAAGCCAATCTGGTCCAGTCGTCTTCATCAATAATTGCAAATTGTTCTGGCTGCACAGTGCCTGGAGCAATTTGGTGGGCTAGCAGAGCTCGCTGATAGGCTTATGGACATCAAAGCTCAGCCATCAGAGGTATGTTCTACCACATTAGTTACTGCTCCAGCTCCTGAACAAAGCAATATACTTGCTCTGCAACAACAAATAGCAGATTTAACGCGCACTGTGGCCACACTAACAGCAAAAGGTGGACCATCCCACCATGTTGATAGGTCACGTTGTCGTAGCGCAACACTCTTACGCAGCCGCAGCCATTCGCGCCCCCGAAACCCTGACCTCTGCTGGTACCATGACCGCTTTGCACATTGTTATGTACCTATGTGAGGGTACATTGAAAAACGGTTCGTCTGGAGCTGTCAACCTGGCCAGAGTGATTGCGCACATTCGATTAACGTGTCTTTGTGAGTATTTAATAGTGGAAACGAGAAAAAAAGGTTTAAAAGTGGAAATATATAGTTAGAAGTGATAATTGAACAGTTAGGTACTATGGGTATTAAATTTAACGAGTTCGACATTGGACGCGGGTGTTGGCGGAATTACATCGAAAGGTTTTGCTACTGCCTGGAAGCTAGTGAAATTGCAGAGGATACAAAGAAGAAGGCGAATTTACTTGCAGTATGTGGCCCTGAATTGTATGACGTAACTATTTCCTTGATTTCCCCACTGAAAATAAGTGAGGTTACTTTTGCACAGATCAAAAGTGCTTTAGATGGTCATTTTCATCCAAAACCAAATGAAATCGTGGAATCATATAAATTTCATTCTAGGAATCAAGAAGAAGGTGAGATGATGAGGGACTATGTTGATCAATTGCAAAAATTAAGTATAAATTGTAATTTTTCGGATCTGAATCGCTCCTTACGCGATAGGTTGGTTTGTGGGATAATGGATAAGGATATCCAGAAGAAACTGTTACAACAAAGTCAATTAACATTTGAGCAGGCGTGTGACATTGCATTATCACATGAAACAGCTAATAATGATGCAAATTGCATCATTCAATCGAGGCCAAGCACAAGCAACATGGCACAGCCAACACAAGACATGGTTGTGTCAATGGAAATTAACAAAGTGACTAGCAACTTTAGCAAGAAAGTAACAAATGAAAATGATAGGTCAAATAATTGTTTCCGCCGTGGCCGACAGCATAAAGGAGAGTGTTGATTTAGGTGGAGTATGGGCCACCATTATGGAAAAGTAAGACATATAAAAGCAGCTTGTTTTATGAACTCAAAGAAGTTGATAAAAAAAAGTAGTTCCAACTGTAATGGGTTGTATAAGGTAGGCATCAACAGTATAAGACAAGATAAGGTGGATACTTTCCAAGTTGAAGTGTTGCTGAATGATACAGGACTACTGATGGAAGTGCATTCAGGCTGCCCATACACCATTATCAATGAGGACAGCTAGATTTATTTGGAAGGGTAAAATGCCACAGCTGGAAAGAACAGGTGTTGGATTGAAATCATATACTGAGGGGAAGCTGACATTATTGGGACAAGCTCCAGTAGAAGTTAATACAAGGGTATTAATAAGAACCTGAAAATTCTGATAACAAAAGGTAGGGGCACAAGCTTGGTTGGTAGGAATTAGTTCCCTGATTTAGGGATTGCAATACAACTTTATATAAATAATATAAAGATAACTTCCAGTGATAAAACAATTGGTCAATCAATATAAACAGGTTTTTGAGCCAGGGTTGGAAGTATACAGGGCCTGTGCTAAATATTACACCAAATGAAGGAACCATGGCAAAATTTCTAAAAAGCAGACAAATTCCGTTTGCCATAAGAGAAAGGGTTTTTAAGGAAATAGTATTATTTTTAAAGTGCGTTTGTGTGGGGATTGTAGATCCACAGTAAATTCAGTTACAAAATACGGATACTTATATGTTACCAACACTTGAATGAGGCTTTTGTGGAACTGCAAGGGGAGGTGATATTCTCAAAAATTGATTTAGAACAAGCATATACTCAGGTGCTAGTAGACGACACAACAGCTAACATGCTGACATTGAATAAACCAAGAGGGTTGTATAAAGTAAAGCATTTGACTTTTGGTGTTAAAGCTTGTCCTGGAATTTTTCAGAGGCTGATGACCTCTCTGCTCGCAGGCATCCAAGGGATAGCTATTCTGTTAGACGATATAGTCATATGTGGGAATGATGTAAATACTCATAACAAAAGGTTAGAGATGGTGTTACAGAGATTAAAAGAAGCAGGCTTGAGGGTAAACAGAGATAAATGGAAGTTTGCGGTATCAAGGGTTCAATTTTTGGGATTTATAATAGATGAATCCGGAATACATCCCACTAAAGAGAAGGTTGATGCAATAGAGAAGACCCCAGCCCCAAAGAACGTGAAAGAACTACAGGCATTTTTAGGACTCCTTAATTGTTATGACAGATTTCTGCCGCATAAAGCTACAATAGCGGAGCTTTTATACAGGTTGTTAGAGAAACAGGCTCAATGGAAATGGAACAGAGAACATCAGGCAGCTTTCAGAGCCTTGAAAACGATGTTATCAAGTGTTTTTTTTTTTGTAATGAGGTACCTTATATAGTACATCATTAAAATTACAATATAGCTATTACTACGGCTAATAAGTAATTTAAATTTGACTTAGGGCTTCGTTCTCTATATCCGAGTAAAGTCTCGATTTACTACTGTCCACATAACACTAGCCGGCGAGTAGACGTGGTAAGTAACTTGGGTATTTGAATTTGTGTGATTTGTTTTCGTTTTGGTTCACTGCATTTTTAGATAGGCGAAACCTTGCAAAAAAGTAATAATAATCCAAGTCAGAAAAATAATCAACACGTATCTTAAACACACGATTCCTCGGGATTCTCGGCCGAAAAAAATGCTCTAGTTCGTCAATTTGTTAATCAATAAAATCAAATAAGTCCATTTTTATTTTAATAAAAATCTGCAAATAAACAATACTCCACGCACGAGCTTATGCTGCGTTACCCGTCGATTAAACGTACTAATCGGTAGCTGATGTGGCCTGTAAGTTACGGCCTAGGTTACAGGTCGGTTAGCGCTATTCCGACATAGTGAAATTCGTTGCTACAGTTACAGGGAACTTTACGCGGTGATTAAGCAACTCGGAACTTTACTCGAATATAGAGAACGAAGCCCTTAAACTGCTAAACTAATCATAAGAATGTGTCCATTAACACTTTTCTTAATGTCTCTATTAAGGGGAAGACACTTTGTTCATGAGTCTTTTTGAGTAACACTCACTACACTAACTAACTCAAAAGTTTTATCCTTTTTAGTCTTCTCACTATATCCGTGTTAGCAAGAAGCTGGATCGCCTCGACATTCACATGATGGTGAAGCCTTCGTTCATGAGCTTCAGCGAATTTCTTTATGACATTAACCACAAGGTCTACCTTTAGGTCCCGGTGTAGGTCCTCGTTTCTAATATACCAAGGTGCATTTACAGCGCATCACAGTACTTTGTTTTGAAAACGTTGGATGATCTGTATATTGTTTTGTGTGGTACAGCCCCATAACTGAATACCATAAGTCCATATTGGCATGAGGACTTGTTTGTATAAAAGTATCTTATTGTGCACTGACAACGAAGAATGCTTCCCAAGCAGCCAGTGTATCTTCCTGTAGCGTAGCTCTAGTTCATCGCGTTTCTTTTTGACATGGGCCTTCCAGCGAAGCTTTGCGTCAAGTGTCATGCCTAAATACTTGGCTGTATTTTCGTACGGTATTTGTTGGTTGTTTATAAATACGGGGTAGTTATGTGGTCTTTTGTTAGTAAAATCAATGTGTATGGACTTGCTTTCGTTAAGTTTTATTCTCCATTTGTTATCTAGTGATGATACTCTGACACACTATGATTGCAAAAGGAAATTAATAATTGACTTGTGATGCTTCACAGTTTGGACTTGGAGCAGCGTTGGAGCATGAAATGGATGATGGCACTATAAGACCAGTAATGTTTGCAGCAATCATTTTTGGACTGAAGAATTTCACCAATATATTAGTGGGAGAAAGGTGGTGATCAGGACAGACCATAGACCGCTTTATACCGCGCTTTAGACCGCTTAATATCACCAGATATTTGGACCTGGAAAGCCAATCCCAAACATTATTTCGCCAAGGATGCTTAGATGGGCACTGTTGTTGATCTCCTATGATATTGAGTATGTGGAGGGGAAGAAGTTGGGAAATGCAGATGCCTGAGTCGGTGGCCCTCAGAAGAATCAGCAACGGAAGAAGAGTACTCTGGGTACTACTGATTGAAGAAACACCAGTGGAACTGGAATTCACAGCTGTAGAGGTTGCAAAATTTACAAAGAGAGATGAATGTACTGAGTAAAGTTTTGTATTGGATAAGGAATGGGTGGCCCACAAAAGTAGATAAAGATTATCAGATGTTTTGGCAGAGAAGAGATGAATTGTCAGTTCATGGTAACTGCATATTATGGGGTAATAGAGTGGTGGTTCCAGATAAGATGAGACCTCACATTCTGGAAGAGTTACACAGGAATCATGATGGAATAGTGATCACTGAAGCATTAGCTAGGAGCTATTTTTGGTGGCCTACAATGGATAAACACATAGAGGAGATGGTAAAAAGTTGTACCACATGTTCAGAGAACAGAAATATGCCAACTCAGGTTAGCCACCATTGGATAAAACCTAACAAAGCTTAGTCCCACACATAGATTATGTAGGACCATTCCAGGGGAAAACTTTTTTGATCCTGATTGATGCATACTCAAAATGGCCCGAAGTTAAGATAGTCAATGACCTGAGTAGTGCAACTTTGATTAGAACTTTGAGAGAGATTTTATCGGAACAAGGATTACCAGATTCCATTGTAAGTGAAAATGGCAGAAGCTTTGTGTCAGAGGAGTTTAAGAAATATTTAAAGAGCTGTGGTATCAGACAAGTATTGGTAGCTCCATACCACCCAGCATCAAACGGACAAGCTGAACGCATGGTACAGTCAGTCAAGAATAAGTTAAAAAAGATTACATCAGAACCTTGGCATGTACGCCTTCCTACAATGTTGTATGGGCTACGGGCGACACCTAATACGGTAAATGAAAAGACACCCGCTGAACTTCTGAATAACAGGCGATTCCGGACTAAATTTGATTACCTGAACCCATTGTCATATAGGACAGATGATGAATTGAATCCTGTGGAAAAGAATAAAGAAATAAAAGTGCATTCTTTTGGTATTGGTCAGTATGTAAATGTGCGAAATTATGGTAAGGGACCTCGTTGGTTGAGAGGAGTGATACAAAAGCGAGTAAGAGTCTGCAGATAGTTGGTACAGTGGAATGGACGACTGCTGCTGAGACACATCCAGATGCACAGCTGTGGAGTGGTGCAACAGGAGGTGAAGGAAAGAGAAAACAATGAAGATAACCGCATAGTAATACATACCCTCACCCTGGAAATGGCCAGATATAATTAAAGGGGTGAGAATAAAAAGGGTTTAACTGATTTTTTTTACAAAATGACTTATGGGTATCGTTCGATTCAGCGTGAAATTTTCTACAATAATACATTCTCAAAATACCGAAATGAGGCTTAAATCTCAAGATTTTGAGTCTAAAAACGGTTTATCTGTCACTGCAATACAGTTCGCTTAGCATAAAAATATTATTATATTTATATTGTTATATTATATTTTTAGAGGAATTGTATGAATTAGTACTATATTTAGTATTTTAAAATAGAAATAAAACATTTTCAAGCAACTGAAACTTACATAAACCTTTTCTATTAGTTAATAAGCACTCTACATTAAAATGACGCCATTGAAGTTTAAAGTCAATTTTCTCGAAACTGTCAATTTGACAGTTAAACCCTTTTTATTCTGAACCGTTCAATTGGAGTATCAGGGCCACAAGATATGGTAATCCCAGATAACACAGAAGTCACAAGGAGCAAGCGAGCATTATCAATATCCCCTCGTACATCTGATTCAAAGAAAATACGAGTTGGAAGGGGAGGAAGCCTAGAATCTGAAGATGAAGATGTAGGTACTGATATGGAGGAAGAATATTCATTTTGAACTCAAAAAACTCATATAAATAATACCCATGGTTTTAAGTTATGATTAATGAGAACTATACAATGAATGTTGTGTGAATAGTGTTACTAAAAGTAAATAGACATATTATGTGAAAGTGTTGTGGACCTATCTCAAGGGGAAGGCAAGTTATGTCTGGGAGTGTCTGGAGCTGTCAACCTGGCCCGAGTGATTGTGCACATTCGATTAACATATCTTTGTGAGTATTTAATACACATAAAGCGCAGAAGTGCACACAACCATGCACCTGGTCCAATTCGGGAAACTTGACAAGCGGTTGGTAGTGGCGAGTACCGACCGCCCACACGCAAGCCGTCGCCTCTTTGTTCAGGACCGAGGTACAAACCGAAAAGTTTTGGTAGACACCAGGTCTGACATTTGTTGTTTTCCCTGAAGGCTAGCTAGAGGCCGCCTTACTAGTAGTGGATATAACCTCAGTGCAGCAAACATAAAGACTTATGGCAGTATTTCCCTGAATTAGAATATAGGGCTCTGCCGTGACTTTTTATGGAATTTTGTAATAGCTGATGTTAGCACGCCTATTATTGGGTCAGACTTCCTGAGTTTTTACAATCTCTTACCTGATTGCAGGCATGAACGGGTGATCGACGGCACCACCAAACTGGATACCATCTGCCGCAGCACAGACCGTCCAGGACAGCATCAAAGCCGTTATGGGTGAGAACTCACCCTTCGAGCGACTGCTCGCTGAGTACACTGACGTCACGCGCCTTCCGGGTATAGACGTATAGTGGTCAAGCATTCCACCGTCCACCACATCCACACGACTGATGGCCCGCCGGCTAGCGCCCGACAAACTTCGCAACGCGCAGCAGGATTTGAATGCAAGAGATAGATATCTACCCAACGCTGCTAAGTTTCAGGCACGGCTGATCGACGCCGCAGCCACGCACAGCAAATGACCCAAACCGTTTCCGTGGACACCTGAGCTTGAAGCGAGCTTCGACGCATGCAAGACGAGCCTCGCATCTGCTACTCGCCCACCCGGACAGCAGTGCACAACTTCCCTTGTTCACGGACGCTTCAGGTACACACGTTGGTTCATGTTTACAACAACGCCGCGACGACACCGTACCATGGCAACCTCTGGCTTATTTTAGTCGTAAGCTAAACAGTCAGTCAGTACGACTAAACAGTCGGAATGGCCCACCTACTACCGCTTCTGAGCTTCTCGCCGTTTATGATAGCGTACAGCACTTCAGGCACTTGTTAGAGGTCCAACACGTGACCATCTACACAGATCACAAGCCACTAATGTACGCTTTTCAGCAACGGCGAGAAAAGCTTCCTCCAGCACAGCTAAATCAGCTTAGTTTTATAAGCCAGTTCAGCACTGACATTGTGCACATCAAAGGCGAGTACAACGTAGTAGCAGATGCAATGTCCCGCATTGAAGCCGTCTCGCTCACCGACGACTACGCCGCACTCGCACAAGCTCAAGCTGTCGACGATGAATTGGTTAAGCTGCAGACTGACTCATCCCTAACACTGGCACAGACACCGCCATCATGTGCGACACCTCGACTGGAAAGCCGCGACCGTACCTGCCGGCTTCCTTCCGTCGAGCTGCGTTCCAGAGGCTCCACAACCTCAGCCACCCGCGCTGCGCAAACGCAAGCGCACGCCTGGTAGCTGACCGCTACGTGTGGCCTCACATCCGCAAAGACTGCAGCTCCTGGGCGTGCGCATGCAACGCCTGCCAACACAGTAAAGTTACCCGACACATTACCGCACCACTGGGTAATTTTTCAAGCACCTATGGATGTTTTCAACACGTTCACCTGGACATCATCGGCCCGCTTCCTTCCTTCGACAGTTACTCATACTGTCTGACAGCCGTCGACAGATTCTAGCGATGGGCAGATGTATGGCCAATGACGTGCATCACCGCTGAAGTGGTAGCCGACACTTACGTGAATGGCTGGATCTCCCGCTTTGGAGTCCCACTCGTCGTTACCACTGACCAAGGAAGGCAGTTCGAATCTGCCTTGTTTAGTCGCTTGTTGCAAGTTTGCGCCACCAAGCGCATCCGCACAACAAGTTACCACCCGCAAGCAAACGGCATGGTAGAGCGCCTCCATCGGCAACTCAAGGCAGCCTTGATGTGCCACGCCGAAACCTGGATCAAAGCTCTACCACTAGTCCTGCTTGGCATCCGCACACCATTGAAGGAAGACCTTCAGTGGTCCTCTGCTGCGATCGCGTACGGAGAACCTCTGCTGTTACCCGGAGAGCTCGTGCCAGCATCAGCAGACCACAACAACACCAACATGGAGGACTTAGTAGCCCGCCTTCGCTCCAAGACGGCCAGCCTCCGCGCCATCCCCGCATCGATGTATCATCATATATCATCCATCATATATCCCCATCCACACACAGCAGATGACATTTGTCTTCAAAAACCTGCCGTCTGCAACGCACGTTTTCCTACGCGATAATACTGTAAGGAGACCGCTCCAACCACCATACACCGGTCCTTACAAGATTTTGGCCAGAAGTCCCAAGACTGTCACACTAGACGTCGCAGGCAAGAGACTCGAAGGCAGCGTCGACCGCGCCAAAACCAGTGCACCTGGAAGTCGAGCAAGATGCACGAGCGTCTAGCGCAGCTCCTGCTACACCCACTCCGGTCAACACTCCGCCTCCTGCTCCGCAGCCTCCGTCTCCCGCACCCTCCGCCCACCCACAACCTGTCCCCTCCCCTACTCCTACAGTCGTCACCCGCACCGGTCGCAGAGTTAGGTTCCACGACATTCTGGACCTAAAGCCTGACCCGCCGTTACTGTATATATATTTACATTTGTTTTTCTTTTTTTTTCCGGCTGTATTTTTCTCCGTAGGGGTGTGATGTAGCGGCGATAAACGCGCCACATTTATTGTTTGTGTGTGGTGCCATCTATATACAGTTTTAGAATTAAGATTTGTAATGTTTTATCTGTTTCTTTTTTTATGTTTTGGCTACACACTATTGTGTATTTAGCTAGTGTCAAGTAATTAATAATTTATCAAGTTAATGATATTTCACGCAAATATGTGTCAAGTCACAGTCGAAGTCATCAACTCAAGTCATAGTCTAGTCAAAGTCATACTCCTAGTAAAGTGGTGGCAACTTTACTTGAAGCTTCTATGGAGTTTTGGAAACAACACGAAAAGAAACAAGTTACAACAATAACACAAGTTTTGGAAAATAATACAATGCGGTGACACAATCTTTTTCGCATTCACGCCAAAACTCCTGTTTCTTTGTTCTCTGTGTCTCATTGTGTTCTGTGTGTGTATTATTGTATCTGTTATCATTCACACATAATGTTCATTCAAAACTCCTTTCACTCTCTTCACTCACCGCATTCTAATTCTCTACTTCCGACCGTCGCGCGAGCGAGAGTTGCTCGATGCCTTCATTGTAATTATATTAATCTGTATAACTTGTGGTGGCTCGAAGAGCAGATCATAGTCTCCAAAATATACCATTTACCCCGAACACCGGATTTTATTGAAGACACGAAGATCCTGCGCCTTCGTCACCCAAAGTTTATTTTCCTGTTGTTTCCAAAACTCCATAGTAGCTTCTGGTAAAGTTGCCACCACTTTACTAAGAGTAGACTTGACTAGACTAGATTATGACTTGACTCGATGACTTGTACTGTGACTTGACATATGTATGTATATATTAATGAACTTGAAAAATTATCAATTACTTGACACTGGCTAATACACTGGCTAAATACACTTATGTGTGGAGCCAAACCAAAAACACCAATACAATCTCAGTTTGTTTTTAAGTCTGTGGCGTAAGTTGTGCCAGCTGGGCGGTTCCGAATATATATATTGTAATATTTTATTTCTTCCATAAATTTTAAAAGTATTAGTTTTAGACAAATCTCTAGCACAGACGGTGCCGCCGAATGTGATATTGGACTACTTGTTATCCTCAAATGTAACATCGCAATGTAAGTACCTAGTCAATATTCCAAATTGAATGAATGCTGCCTAGTGTCGTAAAGTTAACCAGACGAAATCAATATCAGATTTTGTATTTGTAACTAATTTTAAAATGCAAAAAATGTTATGACCGTAGACTTACTTATTTTAAAAATGTATAATGCATATATTATTAATTTGATGCACAATAATATATGTTAATTTCACTTATGCATAAAGTATATATTCCGTAAGTAGGATATTCCGATTCCGGCGCACTGACCTCAATTAGTGATCCTACTTACGGAACTTTATGCATAAGTGAAATTGACATATGCCAGGCATAAGCCTTAAGTTTCGATCAGCTTGAATGGTTATGCTGTACTTAAATTCAAATTAAAAATCTGGGATGTTCATTCATTACTACTGTTTCAGTATATATATAAATTTTTAGAGCTATAATTACAATCCTTCACAGAACATAATTTGATCACAGTAAAGATTCTTGAACCACTATTGATATGGGTAATTCAAAGGTTTAATAGTGTTTTTTATTTCCTAACTAGTGCAGCTAAACATTGTAAAGGACACATGCGGGCTGTGAATATCATTGAAAATTTGACAATAATGCAATGAATGACATGTATGATTCCTAATTAAAATATTAGAACATATTTAAGAAACCAATATTTGTGTGAATCAACTAAATTGTAAGGCAAAAAATTACCACTATGAAAGTTTTCACATATAAAACGGATCATTATTAAATAATTAAGTGTTTGCCTGTGCCATGTGATATTTAGATCAATATCTGCGATAAAAATTATGCAGATACATGTCATACTTAATTTTATGAGTACTCATAGGGAACATTGTCCCTTATTTTGTGTGGAAAATAGAGTTTATCCCCTTATGTACTGATATTTTAAAATTAAATCTTGAATATTTTAAAAATGCTAAAATGCAATAAATAGTTGTTTGATCAATTATTACTATTATGATTATGTAAATACACCATTTAATACTATAATATATATATATTAATATATAATTATAAATAATAATATGCATTTGTGTACAAAAATTTTATAAATTGGTGTTTTTATGGTATGTTGTATGGTGTTTGTATACCATAATATATGGTGCTTACTTACAGTGCATCTCATTCATATTCTTAGTAACACAAAGAAAAGAACAAATAAAATTTCTCAATTATCTCTTAGAACAACTTTTTTGAAGATACACCCTTTTTTGGCCCTTGATATTTTTTTAATACAATTTATACCTACAGTTATAAGACTATGGATCTTGTTAGGTTCTCAGAAAAATATTTGTCCACCTTGACATTTTATTGCAATAACTTATTATTAATATTTTGTGAGTCATATGACCCTAGATCAAATGTTTGATGTCTCTGTGATTATTACCCTATCTATTAATGCCATTCATTTAGTTGACGATGTTTATGACTGATGAATATTTGATAATATGTTAAAATTGCAAATGTGTTCACATTATAAATAAATAAATAAACTTACAATCATTTTATTACAAACATGACATATTCCAGTTGTACTAAACTTGAAAAAAGGCTTCCTAGAAAGAGAAGTAAAGTAGTACTCAGCTTCACAGCATAGATATGACGTTGGTAATTTGTGCATCTTAGATCCGCTGGTGCAATCTGAACACACAAAATTTGCGGTATTAACATAGGTGTCTGAACATTATTTTTATACTAGGTCTCCCTCGTTGGTATTGTTATGAACAGGTATTGAATGTTAGCATTCTGTGTTCATATTCTCATGTTTGAGGGTTGCTAACCTGACAATATTGACATCTGCGGGTAGCCAATAGATCTGTAAGTAATTATAGTGGCTTCCAATTAAAAATTATTAATTATATAATTTTATTTTAGTATATCCACTGAGTTAATATTTGACTACATGTAATTTTGTTTTGATTATGCTATTAACAGTCTAGGCAGAAATTCATTCATTCAAATTATTTATTGCACGAAATTAGTAAATATAATAATAAATAAATAATAATGCCCAACAATCACATACATAGTTCCTGGACCCTACCTAGGATTTCCTGTGTCTAGGGACCTAGGAATACGAGGACCATGGTCCCACAACACCCAGACTCAGAACAAGTATTTGCACTTTTCTTTATGCATAAATACTTGTCCTGTCGCGGGAATTGAACCCGCCGCCTCCGAGTTATGAGCCGACCTGCTCAACCACCACACCACAGAGGCTGTCTAATATCAAAATGTATTTATTATAAGTGGTACTTATGCTTCAGCAGTATACATCTACCGGCAAATGATGTGATCAGCCGTTTTATCATTAAACATTAACAGTCAAATATACTTTATTTGACTGTTAACGTTTCATGATAAAACGAATATGATATGTTAAGTATGGAAGTACGGATCACGGAGCTCATGAGACCCGCGTTATTTAATAGAGGAGGAATTTTTATTTTGCTACAGAAAGCTGATATATTATTATTTAGATTGGCACAATCTGTCTGCCTGAGAGTCTGAGAGGCAAAATGCTTCCTGCTACTATTATTATTTTACTTTATAACAGTAATTATTTATCGGCATGGCGCGGAGCGGGTCAGAGAGGTCGTTGGAGCTGACCCGCTCCGGCGCAGACGAGTGGGAGGGAGGAGGTGCGCGTAACGCCTCCTCCTCCCTCCCACGTAGTGGGGCCACTGGTGGAGAGTCGGGGGACTCCGCCGGCTTGCACGGCCCCACACGTCTGGTGGGTGACCTTGGTGAGCAAGGTCACCCATCCATTAGCGCGGAGAGGCCCGAAAGGGCCTGCCGCCGGGGGCGAGTTGGCTGGACTGCAGTCGCGACCCCTTCTCGCCCCGGTACGGCGAACGAGGGCTCACGGGAGGGTTATAGTGGGTTCGAGTCCCACATACCCCCTGCCACCACGCCCGTGGTGGCAGGGAAATGCGAGGGCATTTCGCCCCTAGAAAAAAAGGACAGAACGATGCGGTCAATGTACCCGATGTTAAGCCGTGTTCAGCTCATACGCACGAATGTACCGAACGTTCGGCGTTATTGATAGTTTTAATCTAACATGTACGTACGTGGTACGTTTTCAATATACATTTTTACTGGTTGTATATTTATAAATACAAGATATAAGCGATTGCTGCACGAAGCGAAATTGTTTTATCTTCAATGAAACCGCAGCTTTATAAAAATATTTTCACTACGCAATCTATTGCTATGTTACTATAACGTTATTGGCTACAGCGATTGTTTTATTATTTGCCGTGTGGTAGCGGTTTGAGAATAGTTATCACTCCATCTCTTCCCGCGGGTGCTGTAAGTGCCGGCTAACGGAACATCAAGGGAATGGGCAATTAATACACCGAAGAAAATCTCGATCCATTAAAATCTGCGTTTACCAAGAAGCCAAAAGTGGTGATGTGGCAACCCCTCTCCGTCCCACTATAAGTGTGAAGTGCCGTTATGTGGGAGACGCTAATGTTCAGCAGCAGACATTTTCCGGCTAATGATATGAATTTCATCATTTAAGGTTTTGAATGTATAGTATATTCCTAATTAAAGAGTATTGTATTCAAAATTAGTTTCAGTCTTCGAGTATAGTTTTATCATTTTTAAATATCCATTCAATTGCTTTGCGTGCGATGTGTTTTGCTTAGCGTTTATGTCACTTAATATATATTTTACTAGTTGCGCCCCGCGGTTTCACCCGTTCAAAAGTATTTTAATTATTTGCTCATCCCACAGGAACATTTCATGTTTCCGGGATAAAATGTAGCCTATATGCTAATCCATTGTATAAGCTATCTTGGTACCGAATTTCATCCAAATCCATTCAGCCGTTTCAGCGTGAAGGAGTAACAAACATACAAACTTATGCCTTTATAATATTACTAGTTACGCCCCGCGGTTTCACCCGCGGAATAAGGGGTATTTTAATTATTTGTTCATCCCAAGGGAAAATTTCATTTTTCCGGGATAAAATGTAGCCTATATGTTAATCCAGTGTATAATGCTATCTGGGTACCGAATTTCATCAAAATCCATTCAGCCGTTTGAGCGTAAAGGAGTAACACATACAAACTTTCGCCTTTATAATATTATGTATAGTGTGATTAATTTGGTAAGAGGTATATTTTGTAGGTATATTAGGTAATATATATAAGTGTAAATTGATGAGTGGATCAATGGTAGTCAAGCAATACGCGTATGAACTTTTTAGATATAATGATAATAACATAGGTTAGAAGTTATAATAAAATAATACCACACTAACGTTTAATACCTTTATTACATTATTTATGTATCAATAGGCACTCATATTATTAGTCTAATTACTTCTTACAATCATATTTAATGGTAGTTTTAATTATGCTTGTTCAATTTATTACTATTTTAATAATCATTTAATATGGCTTATGTTCATACACATCAACTACAAAGATTTACGTTAAACTGCACTATCACATTGATTCACAATAAATTCATGAAACGTGTTACTTAACTATCCTGATTTATCATTCTGCTTCTTAAATTAACTCCTCCTTTTTAATATTTCACTGGATTCTAATAATCGTCCTCCTCGCCGTCCAACTTGCAACCTCTCGTCCGCCGCCGCCGTGATTGTGTTTCCACACCTCTTTTACTCGTCTGTACCCGTCTCTATGTCACCTTGACAGCTACCGCCAGTTCCTCTGTCCATTTTTACCAGTCTGTACCAATGAATTGCCAGTGGCAAAATAATATAATTAACTGTGCACAGTGTAAAAATAATATTATAGACTATCAAACCACTTTTAGCTATAAAGATAACTATATAATATTATAATTATTATAGAAAATGGACTTAATAGGGTGCTGATTATAACAATAAAGCCCTACAAAGTTGCATTGTGGTCACCATGCTCACCATAAAATGTCTAATGTAAAATATTACTTTGACCCATGTATAGTGTATCCAAATGATGAATGGTACCTTTTAAACAGATCACCGAAGCGCTTGCATGCATAAGTAACAGTCATTAGGTTAACTACAACTAGTACACACACGCCTAACACTCACGAGATACAGTTGAATAACACCACCGGTGTTCGGGCAATATAAGATGCCCATCCTCAAGGAGTACGCGCCGCGGCGGTGGCGGCTCGGCGCTGATCAGCTGGTCGCGTCGCGCGTACTCCTTGAGGATACACTAGTTGTAGTTATGAATACTACTCATAATATTGTAATAATTAGGATGTCATGCGCAGTAACTAGCCATAGTTCAGTTTTTAATTTTGTTTGAATTTTGAAGTGGTTTATGGCGACTATACATATATATAACCGCTTGCGACCTTGGTCTCATCGCACAATGCCATTGGTAATTCGGTAAAACGCGTTCATTACTAATGATCTTTCATCTCAAAGTTTTCGTTGAGCTGTATTGTGTTCGGCATTCTTAAATACTATTTTGATAAAAGCAGCTTAGTGTATTGAAGCTAATTATGTAGCTATTGAAGGTAGAAAAAGTCTGAACTGTCTAACAGTTCAAATTATATGAGTGTAGTAGGAACTGTGAGCATAGTTTTATTGTTACAAACACATTGCATTATTTTTATTATTTAAACTCGCTCGTTTGTAGGAAGTAGGTGGTTGGTAAATCGTCGATTTATTGCACAAAACCTTTTAATGGCCTAAAACCTGGTGATATTCTGTTATTTTGGGAGGAGCTGGTGATTGAGTCGTTATTCACATTAACAGCCTGAAAACGTCCACTGTTGAACATAGGCGTCCCTCATAAAACACCATTTTGGACGCTTATCTCATCATAAAGGTTGGCCATAATCGGCACGCTTAGCAGCCTGCGAACTTGGTGATTGAAGAAGAGTTTAATCTACGGAGGTGTCACAGAACAGAACAGCAGTATTCTCCTAAATGCGTAGGCCTCTCCCAAAGCACGCCACTGAGCCCGGTCTTCGGCTCTACTCTTCCAGTTACTGCCAGCTACCTTGCGTATATCATCGCTCCATCTTGCCGCAGGGCGTCCTACACTAGGTCTGCCGATTCGCGGTCTCCACTCTAGAACACGTCCACCCCAACGGTTATCGGTTCTTCGGCAGATATGACCAGCCCACTGCCACTTCAGCTTGCTAATTCGCTGAGCTATGTCGATAACTTTAGTTCTCTGGCGAATGACTTCGTTTCGGATCCGATCCCGCAGAGAAACACCGAGCATAGCTCGCTGAGCGACCTTAAATTTGTGGACCAGTCCTACCGTGAGTGTCCACGTTTCGGCTCCGTAGGTCATGACTGGTAGGACGCACTGGTTAAAGACTTTCGTCTTGAGACATTGCGGTATGGGCGATGAAAAGACATGACGTAGTTTCCCAAATGCTGCCCAGCCTAGCTGTATTCTTCTGCTGGCTTCACTCTCGAAATTATTTTTCCCTAGTTGGAGCGTCTGCCCTAGGTAAACGTACTTTTTAACAATCTCAAGAGCTACTCCATTTATAGCAATCGGTCCCGGAACAACGTGCTCGTTGAACATGACCTTGGTTTTATCCAAGTTCATCCGTAGACCAATGCGTAAAGAAGAATCAGCTAGGCCGTCCAGCATCCGTTGCAGATCCTCCAGCGATTCAGCCATTATGACGAGGTCGTCTGCAAATCGCAAGTGAGAGATGTACTAGCCATTTATATTGATGCCACAACCCTTCCAGTCCAGCGTCTTAAACATATCCTCCAAAGCGTTTGTGAACATTTTTGGGGATATCACATCCCCTTGCCTCACTCCCCTTGTTTAGACGGCTGGTTTTGCAATTGGACGGTCATTGTTGCGGCATCATACAGGCATCTCATCACTTCGATGTATCGCCAGCTTGGCATCGTTGTAAGGAGTCCAGAACAGACCAGGTTTCGATAAAGTCAAAGGCCTTCTCATAGTCCACAAAAGCTAAGCACAGGGGTCGATTGTACTCCTCGGTCTTCTGTACAATCTGCCGCACTGTGTGAATGTGGTCTATGGTACTGTATCCGCTACGAAACCCGGCCTGTTCTGGAGGTTGAAACTCTTCAATCCTTCGCGCTAGACGATTCGTGATCACCCTTGAGAACAGCTTATAGACATGGCTCAGAAGCCAAATTGGTCGATAATTCTTCAGAAGGGTTTTCTCACCCTTTTTGAAGAATAAAATAACCACGCTTCTGTTCCATGCCTTCGGAGTTCTCCCAGTAAAGAGGACAAAATTAAAAAGCTCTCTAAGTACTGGAGTACCTCCAGCTCTTAAGAGCTCAGTCGTAACTCCATCCTCACCTGAGGCTTTTCCGTTCTTAAGCTGCTTACGGGCCATCACGATCTCGTCCTGGCGGACTTCAGGCAGCTCTTCGGTAAAGTGGCGTGTTAGGGTGGCTCTGCAGTCCTCTGTATTGGGATCAGGTCGGCAAGCATGTGATGCGTAGAGCTGGCCATAAAAGTTTTCAACTTTTGAAAGGATCTCTGGCTTTGAGCAGATGACTTCACCCGTTGATGTAGTCAGCTTCGTCAGATGGCTTCTCCCAAGTTGCTGGACGAACACTTTTGACCCCGATAGCTGCTCTATAGGTCTTTCAATTTCGAGCGTATTGGAGGATCGGAGGTCACGTCGTACCAGCTTTTTAATAGACTTGTTGAGTGCCTGTTGGTGTTGTGACGAAGTAGACGAGGGGTTTTCACGTCGCTCCTCCATAAGTTGTAGAGTCTCCATCGAAAATTTCGACTTTCTGCCTGTACGCTTCTTTGCACAAAACTCCGCGCCTTCTTGCCTTAGGATATCCACTACCTGGTCGTGTTTCTGATCCACGTCATCTGTAGTTTCTAAGGCAGTGAATCGATTTTCCAGTTTTAGCTGGAATGTTTCAGACCCTACCATGGCTTGGAGTATGTTCGGTCGGAGCGTGGACTTCATCAAGCGGGCTCGTTCCAGCTTGAAGTCGATATTCAGAGTGCCTCTTACAAGCCTATGATCACTTCCGGTATTGAACCTAGTGATCACTGAAACATCTCTGAATATACGCCGTTTGTCCGCTATGATGAAGTCGATCTCATTTTTTTGTCATACCATCAGGGCTCTGCCACGTCCACTTCCTTTGCGGCTGTTTCCTGTAGAAGGAGTTCATCAAAGTCGAGTCCCTCCTTCTCTAGGAAATTGACGAGCATCTGGCCCCTATGGTTTCTACTACCAAAGCCGTGTTGTCCTATTGTCGATTGGCTGCAAGTCTGTACTCCTTTTACTTTAGCGTTAAAGTCCCCCATAACAACGTTGAAGTGAGCCTTAGAGGTGCTGTGCAAGGCAAGAGCCTTAGCCGACGATTGTTATATCACCTTCCGGCTACCTTCTAATGATACAGTCAAAGGACTATTTCATTAGAAATCAGTAACTATAGCGACTCATCACTTGAATCTATTGCCAGGATGAGTTGGTCAGAACAACACCTATTGAGAAAGAAAAAAAGGATAAATTGATAGAACTGTATAAAAAAATAAAAATCAATGAAAGCCATTTAATCCTTACACCGCAAACGAAAAAATCTACGCCTAATACTTCTTGACAAAAGTGATTTAACTACAAACGAAAGCTTTACTTTTGTGGAAACCAAGGATATTAAAATATTATGATTACGGAACTGCGATATGTTGACTGAATTGATGAAAAAATTTAAGTTAAAATTATTTCATCCAAATCAATAATAACTTTCAGCCCTATTATTTACATAGAAAATAATCGCGATATATCACTCAACACTCAAAGTTTTTACAATATCAAGATATTTATTGTATTAATTGTTATACGTCCATGTATCAATTGTTTCACAAACCAATAATAATAAGTGCTCTTTGATATACATTCACGTTACTAAATACAGTCAAATCAAATTAAGTCGCGACACAATATCAAGAGTCCTTTCACCCAGTCATAGGTGGTTGTTATTAATATAATTTATCATCATATTTTGTGTCGCTATTTTACAAATAGGTGCCCATGGTACTTCATAATATAATGCTCAAGCAAGACATAGGTATTTGAACCTGTTAGGCAGTCAACAACGAAGGCAAACTGTGCTCTACATTTCGAAGTGTGGCGATAGAACGTTTTATGTGTGCTGAGGTAGACGCAAGATCGGCACATTATGACTTAATGCTATTTCTACACATTAACACTGCGATGTACAAATTAAACAGAATAGGAACAAAAGCAAAACATGCTCCTTTTGATCTCAGTTACTACATTGAAGCATTATAAATACACAAGTGTATTAAAATAATACCATATTCATCTGTGTTTTAGCAACAAGTTCCAGTCATGAGACTGAAGCCAGAGTCAGCGCTGGCAGCAATGGCGAGGAGGACCTCTGGAGTCTGTGGGGTCGCATCGTCACTAACTGGGAAACGGAGTGGAAGCGCCGGAACCAGTTCGTGCGTGACTTGGTCCGCCAGGGCGTGCCACATCACTTCAGGGGCATCGTATGGCAGCTACTCGCCGGAGTCGACAGCTCACCTGAAAAGAAACTCTACGCCTCATATATTAAGGTAATTAATGGCATTTGTCGAAAAGTGCGAGCAAAAGAGGACCAATAGCAATTGGGTTAGATATGGGTGCTGCATAGCATAACTGTTTTTAATCTTCATGTATGTTATAATATATATATGTTATTTTATGTAGATTGACAAGTAACACTTATTAACTTGATTGTAGAAAAAATCTGACAAACCTAAAAATATGCATACTGGTGCTCCATTGTATGGGAAATTCAATGACGTAATGAACACTGCGCTCTTATTAAAAAAACATAGTTTTCAACCATACTAAACCGAATTTTTTGATTTAAAACGTTTTAAACAAATAAATGGTTTTAAACCGACATGTTGATTCCGTTTTAAACCGGCTTTACATCTATACTCTTGCAGCCTTATTAATAAACGGGTATTAGTCTCAGATTAGTTACTTCAGCTTTTGTCCTTTTTTTGCTACTGGAATATTTAGCGGATCGAAAGAGACAAATATGGTGTAACTAGTCTAAAGCTAGTTCTTGTTTACTAATAAAGCTTTTAGTGCACAAAAAAACATTCTCACATACACAATATGTGAAGTTACTCGTAGCTTTGCCCTACATATTACTGATCTGTGGCTTTGCCAGACAACGGACCTAGGCTCGTATTATAGAACAGCGCTCAGTCGTGAATCTTGACCTGAGAGTAGATTTGAGTTGAGATTTTATTATAGAACAGTGCTTGAGTCGCAATGCAGTGATCAGATCTGATCATGGTTCACCTGAGTATTTTCTTATTACGGAAAAACACTCAGATGGTAATCGATGCTCAAGCACAGATTTGATCTCTGATTTCCCAAGTGTGGTCACGACCACGCTTGAGTAATGATTTGATTGCATTAGGCGATTGTTTGTTACATTTTTGAAGGTCTATTGTACTTCTACTTTTCCACTCGAAGCTGTGCGATTAATTGACACTATTATATGAGAGATACTAATTCAACATAAATTATTTTTCAATAGCGTGTATCGAATCTGGTAAATTACATTGGCAAAATTGTGGCCCATAAAGGGAACCATAGAGTTAAAGTTCAAAGTCAAAACATTATACTATACAAATAATTAAGCTCTAAATGAATAATTACGAAATAGCCACAAATCAAGCAGATGATACTACGGGAACAACTGTGAGGTGAGGATTGACATTTTTATTTTTACGTTCCGGTGCAGTTATTTCAAATTTTTGTACAATAAATTAAAATATTACAAAAACACAAAAGTTGATCCTAAAAGTATTTTTTTTTTCAAATTGTTTCATAGGATCTGTTGCACATAAATATTACTTTTTTATTATTAAAATATGTGATTTTAAGATCTTTTTCTATTTCTATTAACGATGACTAACACCTTGACTAAGCGTTACGTGGAACGGAGTTGTTAAAAATATCGAAATGTAAACGAAAACAGGCTGATTCATAGACAAAAAACACACTCTGCTCGAGGCTCGATTCAAATCTACATTCAGGTAAGTAGAGCTCAAGCACTGTTCTATAATAAGAACGATAGCTGAGCATAGATTCTCTTCTCAAGTAATGATTATGTGATTGTAGATGAAACGACACTTGAGGCGCGTTCTGTAATACGAGCCCTAGTCTCTCCTAAGTGGTCTGCGGACCGACTAACTGCCGTCGGAGGTTTTTGGCGGGAAAACGAAAAAGATCGCGTCGCCGCCGCCGCATTGTATTATTTTCCAAAACTTGTGTTATTTTCAGTTTTAGTGCATAAAATTGGTGGTATTTTATTCGTTAAGTGCTGGATTACAGGCATGAGTGTGGGAAAGTGGTATAATGATGGTGAAACGTTTTTTTTCGTGTTGTTTCCAAAACTCCATAGAAACTTCAAGTAAAGTTGCTAGGAGTATGACTTTGACTAGACTATGACTTGGCTTGATGACTTCGACTGTGACTTGACACATATTTGCGTTAATTATCATCAACTTGATAAATTATCACTTACTTGACACTGGCTAAATACACAAAACTGTGGAGCCAAAATATATTTAAAAAAAAAACTGCCGTCGGCCTTATTTTTGTTTTTGGTTAGCTCCACACTTTTGTGTATTTAGCCAGTGTCAAGTAAGTGATAATTTTTAAAGTTAATTAATACATATTATGTGTCAAGTCATAATGTAGTCTAGTCAAGTCATACTCCTAGTAAATTGGTGGCAACTTTATCAGAAGCTTCTATGGAGTAGTGAGTTGTTTAGAAAACAATACAATGTGGCGATGCGATCTTTTTCGTTTTCCCTCCAAAAAACCCGGCTAAAATTCTCCATCCACCGATCAATCTCCATCGTATGTTTTATACTCTATCCACGCGACATTGGCAAAATTGTGGCAACCCCGTAGAAGCCATAATAATAATAAGAAGTTGAAGTTCAAATACAAGATATAGCTTGGCAAAATAGAGTAGAAATTAATAGGGGCGCCACTATCGCTAATGAGTAACGCTAGCAACCTCGATACTACGACAACGTAATTTTGATACTTATATATAAACATAATTTATTCATCAAAACATATACAATCATTTTAATGCTTAGATCTATGTACAATCTGTGACAAAGCTATGGCTTGTATAATCTCTCTATTTTGTCGTGCTTCACCTACACTAAGAGTTATCTTGTGTCGTAGGTTTCTATACCCTTCATGTCGTATTGTTAGCTGTAGCTGACATAGCTCCGGATATTGGTAAGCTTACATATTTATTTTTCTTATAGTATTTAAATGTGTAATATCACCTAAATAAATAAAATACACACATATTATATACACTATATAATATATAATATATATATATATATATATATATATATATATATATATATATATATATATATATATATATATATATATATGTATACATAAATATATTCATATATTAGTGGGGATGTGTATATTGAGTATGAGATTGTGTGTATGCGTGCGCGCATCTGTGTGTGAGTAGTTGTGTGCAAGTGTGTGTGTGTGTGAGTTTGTGTGCGTGCGTGTGTTTGCGAGTATATGCGCGCGCGCGTGTGTGTGTGTGTGTGTGTGTGTGTATGTGCGTGTGTGTGTTTGCACGTGTGAGTGTGTGGGTCATCATGAGAATGAGTCCTAATCAGCACTTTACACCTTAAGTAACTGTTCAGTTTCAGCATAGCTAAGATTTCCCAGCCAGCTTTTAGTTGCCAGTTTAGCGTCCCTGGTTGAAAGGTATATAAAATTATTATTAAATACCTTGCTTGACTTGTTATACAGAAATGGACCGAGAAAAGCCTGGTGACGTTGGGCTAGTCTTGTATTGAACTTCGGTACATTAAAAACAAGATCTTTTCTTCTACGTTTACCCAGCTTATCTTTATCTAATAATTTGGTCTGTCGGTGCTGAGCTAAAGCAATATTCTGTACAAATAACTGGCGAACACTGAGAACCCCACAATCATTGTACAGTTTCGTGGTAAGAAACCGGAAAGGTCTGTAGGTTGCTACCTTTAATAGGGCTCTTTGGGCTCGTTCTAACGCCAGCATATGCGTACTACACGCCCCGAGATGTTGCAGTATGAAAGAATAATAGTGGGTAAGATAAAAATTTGTTTTACTAAATACCTTTTATTTTTTAATAAGAATAAACCCAAAAGCTTTATTCGTCTAAATATAACAATAGAATGTTTATTGACTATACTGTACAATTATCAATGTTGCGTATAAAGCTGGTTCGTTGTTGTTGTCGTGAGTATGAACAACGAACAACACTGGTTTTTTGAATAAATAGGAAATTACATAAATCAAGATAAACTAAATCTCTAGTGTACCATAACTAGCACATGGTTGTAATGAAAAAAAAAAGATTGGTTTCAAATATTTTTATTCGTTCAATAAATTTTCATCTAAATATTCAATTCCTGAAAAGACTCCTTCCACTTCTTCAATTGAGCCTGCCGGAATATCATTTTCAGATTTAGATGTTTCTGCTTCGTCACTGCTACTATCGTTTTGGATATTTATTACAAGGCGATCACTGTCATCGTACAACGTAATGAGTCTCTCGTAATACTCATTTCTTATTTAAATAACATGGTTGCATTAATTTTTCCAATCATTTGCAGAAACATCTTGAAATGCTCGTTCCGCTGCTTCCTAAAACAAAGGAAGAATACACATAATTATTACGTAAAATCGTCTCAATAAATAAACGTATACTAACATATAATTCTATCATTATTTATATACCTTCATGTCAATCAATCCAACATTTTGTGAAGCTATTTGCCCACGGGCACCCAAAATTTCATCAATTACATTTATTATAGAAAATTCATATAAAATTACGATCATACCCTACAATAATGAAATACGTTATACTAAATTAAATAGGTTTTTGGTAATAGACTTAATAAAGGCGTTTTCAGTCTGTAAGTCACATTACTAAATAAGTAAATAGTAGCGATTTGACTGTCTTATAGTTATTACATTATTACGATAAATACTGATTAAATAAAGATATTTTAAAAACAAACAAACAATACACATGTATTTACTTATATTATGATCATAATAACCAAATAACGAATAATCCATCCAAGATTGGTGATTTTAAATATTTTTACCGATTTAGTCGTACATGACGTCAAGTATCAATTTAGTTTAGGTACGCTATGCGTACTTTGTCAACATAACCTATATTGTTTACTGGGGCAATTATTACGAAAACATCGTAAGTAAAACCATTATAACACTTAATAATAATCAACAGAAAAATGATTCGATTAAAAAAGCAGAATATTTTATTACAAACCTGTCATATCGGTGGTTCTTTGGTGTACGTCGTCTGGTTTGGTGTTTGTGCGAAATACGCGAACTGGGTATCGGTTGCGTCTGATTTTAGTTCGTTTGTTCTTTGACCGATCGACTTGCGGCGAGCGGCGAGAGAGCCCTCCCTAGCGCGCCGCGCTCCGAGGCGCGTTGCGCGACCGGGAGAAAGAGCGATGATCATACATATCATTCTTACTTAGAATATTTTAAATATCGATTACATAAATGCTGGTTAATTTTAAAGACTTTTTTTCACTTTAATAAACATTAAGAATGACTACATAGTTTTAATAAATACAAACGATTTTTCTTAAATACCATGCAATGGCATTACATTAATAAATAAATATGGAAATGTACCTAGTTAGTAGTTATTACAACAGAAGCTATAATAATTTATAAACAAAAGAGAGCATAGTAGTAGATATAAGTACAGCTCTTTCTTCAGCTCTTTGGCTGCTGCGAGCTAAATAGGCCACTCTTGCGGGACCAGACAAGATCGCTCAGAGCAATCGTCTTCCCCGCTCTCGAACCAGCCGCGAACTAGTGAACTAGAAGAACGACGTAGTTCACCAACGACCTGCGAACTAAAAGGAGCACTACCTGTCGCGAACTAAAATGCGCAAGGCTACAAGATAGAATATAATTATGAACTATTGCCAGAGGAAAAAAAAATTTCAGTTCGTTTCAAGACTTTTTTGCCAAGCTAATTTATGTTTTATTGATTTGCCAGCTTGAGGCTCTGGACTCGATTGAACGGCGTGCCAAAAGGCTCATTGACGACGACACTTTGGTTGGTGAAAGGCTCCAGAGCCTTGCACATCGACGTAAGGTGGCAAGTCTGTCGGTCTTCTACAGATTACACCACGGTGAATGTGCTCAAGAACTGCATGATCTCATTCTCCCATCACCATTCCACTACCTGACTACTAGACGCTCGGCTAAGCGCCATCCTTTCGTGGTCCAAATACCACCCATTCGTACCAAGCGTTTTGACTCTACGTTCTTAATTAGAACGGCTAAGGAATGGAATGCCTTGCCAGCGTCTGTGTTTCCGGCGAAATATGACCCGGGCGTGTTCAAGAGAAGAGTGAATAGGTATTTACTTGGCTAGCATGCTACATCTTTGATCGCATCGTCACTTCCCATCAGGTGAGAGCGCGGACAAATGCTAGACAAGTTTGAAGTAAAAAAAAAAAAAAAGTGTGGATGTCAGTTAATTTTCCCGGTATTTGAATTTATTTACGCAGAATATTTTTAAACAACTGAGACTGATCATTTATATTTAGTACATATGTAATTAAACTGTGTAAAACGTATTCCGTTTTGTGATTACCTGCTTGGGCTTCATATCCTCTACTCTGTGCTGCTAGCAAGTCTTATTGAATTGCATTAAGTAAAAGAAATGCACTAAACCCACAAAAATGCCATCAAATGACCAGATGCCCTCCACAGGCCTTGGACTAGTTTTGCCTAATACATCTAATGAGGAGTGTACTATCAAGAATGTTTG
The DNA here is from genome assembly GCA_905220475.3 of Ennomos fuscantarius. Lineage (NCBI taxonomy): Eukaryota > Metazoa > Arthropoda > Insecta > Lepidoptera > Geometridae > Ennomos > Ennomos fuscantarius. The sequence goes on from HG992023.1 coordinate 10,696,354, forward strand.
GGACTACAATTTACATGAAGAATTCCAAATTATCAGACAGGTATGTTGATGACAAAAAAAGACAACAGTTTAAGACAGTCTAATTTCAAAATACCGAACCTCAAAACATCAAGTAAATCGAGGCGCGAATCCATTAGTGTAGTTACTTATAAGCAAGTTGCAAATTGCATACAACTTAAACAAACTTGCGTTTTTTATGAGCTCACAAATAACTCTGCAACCAACCACAGCAACACATCTTCCACCTATGATGTCCTACTCAGTTGTTGAACATCTTTGTATCTAATGCAAGCATTTTTACACTAATGTAACATCATAATTATATGCAAGACTTGCCCAATAGAATCGTCTTTAAATCTTTATCTAATTATTTGCTTGTCCCACGAGAATATTTCACTTTTCCAGGATAAAATGTAGCCTATATGTTTAACCAGTGTATAAGCTATCTTGGCACCAAATTTCATCCAAATCCATTCAGCCATTTAAGTGTGAAGAAGTAACAAACACACATACACACATACAAACTTTTGCCTTTATAATATTAGTGTGATACAATTGTAGGTGGTGATAAAATATCACTGGATAGCCATGGACACGGAGTTTCCTGGTATTGTGGTGAGGCCCATTGGAGAGTTAAGATCCTCTGCGCACGATCAGTATCGACTTCTGAAGTAAGTTTTGTATATAGCTAATTATAAAATGGTTAATCTACATTGTATCAGCTATGATACTGCCTATATTATAATATATAGCATAAATATATGAAAATTTCAGATGCAATGTAAATATGTTGAAGCTCATCCAATTGGGAATCACCTTCATGGATGAAAATGGACAAACTCCACCGGGATGTAGCACATGGCAGTTCAATTTCAAATTTAATTTACAGTAAGTACCTGTTAGGTTTAATTGAACTTAATGTGTCATAATGATTTTAAAATAGTATTTGTAAATTAAGGATTCATTGTCTGCCATCGATTAGATGATTGTGTGATGCATCCAACACACTTCTTGTACAACCACATGTTCAAATGTAATGTTCTCTACTGAATGACTTAATTAACAGTTGCACAATCAGTTTGCATTATTCAAGTATTTGAGGTTTTATAGAATTTTAAATAAATTGAACTGGTCATGAAAATTGCAGGATGCAATTTTGGATATCCAGCATTTCCTCCAAGTATTGTAAAATAAGAACATTTAAAATATAATTTTATTTGTATACAGGGAAGACATGTATGCACAAGATTCCATTAACTTGCTGCAAAATTCGGGATTGCAATTCAGAGAACACGAGGAGCATGGCATAGATACGCTAGAATTTGCCAAGCTATTTATGTCTTCAGGTATTTATTTACCATTATCCTATTATATCCTATAGCTTATGAATCCAGAATATGTCCACTGCAGGCATACCCCATAAAACGCAACTTTGGACATTTATCATGGGGTCCTGGGTCGAGTCCATGGGTCCTGGCCATAATCACCATGCTTGGCAGGCAGCTACATGTTTGTAGAAGATTTAAATGTACTGAGGGAAATGGTACTGCCCATTCCCTGGATATTCCCTTAGCCGGCTCTTATGGCACACATGGGAAGAGAAGGGGAGATTAAAACAGCTTACAACAAGATCATGCAATAATACCTTTAATCTCATCATGTTATTTTCATTTCAGTCGTTGTACTCAAGGATAACATCAGCTGGTTGAGTTTCCACTCAGGATATGATTTTGGATACTTACTCAAACTCCTGACTGATAGAAATCTACCACAGGACGCGAATGATTTCTTTGAGAGCCTACGATTGTATTTCCCAACAGTATATGATGTGAAAGTAAGTATTACTTAATTTCATTAAGATTGCAGAAATATTAGAAATGCTTCCGAAGGTGCTTATGTCTAATCAGGTAACCTAAATAACTAAACTTCTCATTTTCCTAACACCTATATTTTGGTATGTCAGAATATAATATAGTTAATTCTGTCTATGATTCACAAACTTTTATTGCTAAATGTAGTTTCCTAGATGAGAGGTGCTGACACATAATGGCCGTAATTTGGCGTTGAATGACGTCTCTGAAATGTTGTCTATTTACAGTATATTTATAGTTACATATATATTTATTTACTAGAAACACTAAAATCATAGTAGGTGAAATGATTAACATTCATTACATTATTTATATTAAAGGTTATGTTGGTTTGGCTTGCCTAGTATATGTCTACAGTGAGGTTGTTTCTAAGAAATTTATAAACTCTGGTTAATGTTTAATTAACATGACAGTTTTTTTGACACTACCTATCACTTGTTATGTGCTTACTTAACGTTAAGACTTGGAAAAACGTAGTCATAAGTTTCACAATTTCTTAGGCATTTAAGCACTAAGTTTAGTACAATGCATTTTTGTTGTTAAGTAAATCCTAAAGATATCTGTGTGAAACTTAGAAGCAGTCAATCTTTAGTACAGACAAGCATTAATGCCGTCAACCAACTTTAATGTGCGTTGTTTTAACGCGTTACCTTTATGTGATGAAAGATTAAAAATAGTCTAATCAGATATTTAACCTAAAAGTCCTGAAAAATCATTGAAGATAAATTAATTTTTTAGTATTTGATGACACTGTGCAAGAACCTGAAAGGTGGTCTGCAAAAGGTTGCCAACCAACTGGGACTCCGCCGTGTAGGAGCGCAGCACCAAGCTGGCTCAGACTCGCACCTCACAGGCTTGGCATTCTTCAAAATTAAAGAGGTACTTTAGAGGAATTTAGCCCTTGTAGTTAACAGGTTGCATACAAGTACTTTACACAAAGGTACATCAATGTACTTGCATAAATTAATGATTTTAGGATTCCATACCTTCATGGAAGCCATTAACCAGCGCTTATGGCTATAACCACTTTGTAGTTCATTTTTGTCTCTTTCAAAAACCCTTTTTCTCAGATTCTTCACAGAAGGTACTGAGTTGAAATCCTTGAACTACTGAGTTGAAATATTATAATGGTTCACATCCATTATAATATAAATTAAACTAATAATTAAAGTCTCTATAATACACATATTTTTAAATGTAATAATAAGAATCATATATACAATTTTGATATTTATTCTTATTCATTGTTATTCTGTGTTTTCAAATATAGGGAGGCATCAGAATTTTAAAGAGAAAAAAATAAAGCTAACTTGACTTGACTTCTTGGTTTTGGCCTCTGCGACTAACAGACGTCGCTATTTTGCCAGTGTCACGTACTATACTAGAATAACAAGTTATGGAGAATAATCTGTGTGTACGTAGTAAGTACGGTGTATAATATGGGAGAATCAAACTCCGGCCTTCAGATTCAAGGGATTTTTATCTACAACAAATAGAACATCACATAAGCACAACACAATCTACAAAATAAAGCTATTTATATTTGTTTTATTGAATGACAAAGAAGTGTGACAAATATATCCCTAATCTCATAATAAACTTATGCTTATAATAAAGGCTCTTTCAGTCTTATTACAAAACGTGGACTAAATAGATATTTAAGCCTGGACCAACTAGTCCTAGTTTGTTACGGTACTAAGTAGTTAGACCTTGACTTTATTACAAAACGGCGACAAATCGAAGATCAGCTGATACCAGAGATAGTCAATGGCTTAAATATTGACCATAGACTAAATACGAAAAAAGTTTGTTCATTTGGACCACATTTATTCACACGATCCTTTTTTCACGTTTCATATATTTAGATTTTTTGTTTTCGTCTATAATATACGTGCATTGGCCTTGGAAAGCTTATTGTTTGCATATTTTTAATGAATAAATAATCAAATTCATAAAAGTCAGCTTTGCTACAATGATTTTTAACTAATAAAACTATTAAGTTTTAATAGTTACCAACGAAGCTTGCGAGAATCAGAACGTAAATATGGCATTGCTTAACGCGCGAAAATTGATATTTCTGTTTATTGTTGTTATAACTAACTGTAACTATAATAAATATCGTAAAAATGGAGCAACAAAATATAAAAACTGAACCTAGTAGATATAGTTTATCAAATACCAAGACAACCTCAAAATCGTGTTACAAAGAAGGTTGATAACCCAACATTGGCGTTAGGGGCGTATATAAATTTTAATCTTAAAAGTTTCATTTTTCCACCACCGTGGCGCTAGTTTCTTTGCTTTAGCGAGTTAGTACCATAGTTAAACTAGGGTCGTCGGAGGACTAACTTTAGACCATGGACGATCCCCTTATCAGCGATAAACTCGTTTTTCTAATAAGGTTTTTAAATAGTCTAGGTTTAGACCTAGTACTAACTTTAGTCCACGCTTGGTCTGCGTTTTGTAATAAGACGGTTTGTGTCTTACTCGCAATTGTCAGTTGTTATTACCCAACTATATAAAAAGCAGGGTGGTGTCTAATTTGTTTTACCAAATTTTGACAAATGGAACGTGATAGATTCATTATTCCTGCAACATAATGTAAAATTTTGATTATCAAGACACTGTCGACTAATAACATTTTGATTATCGATTTTATTGATGGTAGGTACTTTAATAGGAAGTAAGGTATCAATTCTAACACTTAATTTTCACAGCTGGGCCATCTTTCCTTCCGATGATTTGGCTTTGCCAATATCAAGGGCCATGTCATGATTATGTTTAGTTGAGTTTTAAAATTTTTATATTTCTGTTATTTTAGATCTTTTTTGATGGGAATATAGAAAGCACGAGCGGACATATTTACGGGTTGAATGCCCCGTTTCCTCCGGCTGCAACCCCCGTAGCGGGTGGAAGCACCCCCTGATCCACGGAAGGGCCGCACCACCAACCTCACGCCGCAGCCGGGCTCGTCTCACATGGAGTAATCATTGCGTAGACAGCTAATGTGGTGGATTCTTTTAAAACTGTAGTGACTGTGCGTTTGTTGTTGACTGTGCTTGTGTGTTTAGTTAACATCATAAAACACGTGAATTCGTAACAGTTATAAAAGCTGGAACCAAATTACATATACAAAAAATACGTAATATGCATAATTACTTTGGGAATGATTTATCCCGATGCCACACTGTTAATGAATAAGTATATTATACATGTTATGAACCTCGCCGCAGACAGGCTCGTCTCGCATAGATTGAACCGCATATCCAAAAACATGAAGCCAGCTGCTGTTAGTGGGTTATTTAAAAACTGTAGTGATTGTATGTGTGTGTTTAGTTGATTATTACGTAAACAAATTAAGCTATAAGAATTTATAATAATTGGGAGTTCCAAAGTAATAAAATTAAGGAAAAATATATCCTAATGTAACACGCACAATGACTAGCGATGTCACCCTTTATTAAGTATGTATTAATCACTTATCACAGCTTAGCCTCTCTCACATGAAGTGAATATTGTGAAGGCAGCTGTATTTATTGTATTGGAGTTTTTCGAAAACTTTAGAGATGTTTTGATTAATTGTTGCATGATCGTTGATTGATGGTTGATTGAAGTTGATTCTCATAAAACAAATGAACCGTAAGAATTGCATTGATTGAGGTGATTGATCCAAATAATAAAAATAAGGGTAAAATAGGTTATAGCGCAATATCAATATGATTTCAGGTGATATTAGCATTCCGTTGGTAAACGGTTATTTACGTCACAAGTTAATTAGTATGTAATATGTAGCAATATTGTTATGAAACCTAGCTCTGACTGAGAAGTCAGAGCTAGGTTGAGAAACCTAGGTTTGAGAAACCCTGAACGTTGAACTTCTGCATTCCTGACATTCAATATGACCCGACACGATAGCTCAGTTGGTAGTGACCCTGCCTTCTGAACTGCGGGTCGTGGGTTCGATTCCCACCCAGGACAAACATTTGTGTGATTAACATCGATGTTTGTTCTGTGTCTGGGTGTTAAATTGTATTCTATGTATGTATTTACAAAAAAAAGTATTTAAGTATTGTATCAGTTATCTGGTTCCCATAGTACAAGCTTTGCTTAGTTTGGGGCTAGATGGCGTTGTGTGAGATGTCCACACGTATTATTATTATTATTATTAATATTATAGTTTCATTCGACTACATTGCGTACCAATGATACATTTCCATAATAAAATAAACTTAAAGTTGCACCATGAACATGTTGCAACTACAGCAATGAGAACATTCCCATAAGTTCTATTTTATTAAGTGCGAAGTCAATTCATTACCAAACACGATTGGAAACTAGTGAGAACTGTCGCCGCTTCCGCTTCTAGCTCATTCAATTATTTATCCTTTAGGTACCCACTGGGGACTTCCTCGGTCGATTGCAGATTTACTAAAAAGCAAGCGGGCTTGCAGGGGCGAACAAACTTTGGGATGTTTATTGGCTCATAGTGATTTTTTATTAAGGTATTGTACATAGTCGACCCATTTATTATTATAATTAATGTAAGTATAATATTTTTTTACACGAAGTAATAAATAAGCGTGTAGATTTATAATATGTTTTTGTGCAATGATATAAAATATTTTATATATTATTTATATAAATTATAAAATAAGTACTACCTATCGGTCCAGTAGGTATACGAATTGACTTAACGGATCTGCAAAAGCAAGGTGATAAGATTTCATAACTATGTATCATCAATTATGTCCAAACGTGATTGTTATTTTTTGTTCTAAATATTATCGGTAGTTGTGGTGTTTAATTCAGAAAACAGCTGACGTTTTACATTGCACCGTCAAATTTAATAAATAACGGTATTATTATCTATTACTTAATAGAACCTTTACGTACATAAAATGTATTTTTTCTACTTACCTTTTACTATTAAACGGTATTTTTGTTACTTAATTAAAACAAAAATATGTAAGAGCAACTCGTCTGTAGCTATCTTGGCTGAATTGACCAAGTAGTTATTATCTGTATTTCAAACAAAAAGTAGATAATGTGTGATTTTGATTTTTCTACTGTAGGCGTATGACATAATAGTCTCAAACAACTTATAAGTTGCCTAAGTAGCTATAATAGCCAGTTAGTTTTTCTAGATGTTAGTGTTTAAGAAACAATTTAAAATCAGTGTTGATTATCTGATTTAACTACTCACTTACTTTTCCTCCATGTTAAAACCTAAGCAGGTATTTAAAACTGGGTTTTAAATTATATAATCCTGCTTTTCATCATAAATATAATGTCTCAAGTGAATAAATGATTCAAAAATGTTTTTGTTTTTTCCTTCGTAATCACACGCTTCCCCCTTTTCCCATTTTTCTGTTCATAAAACCCTAATTCGGATTATTTATAAGGATTATGAACATTTTAATACAAAAATGTCGCAAATTAGTACAGCCGTCCTCTAATGATCCGCTTACCAATGAACTTTGATAAATTTCATTACCTACCACATTCATCATCGCCGTGGTGTAAGGAGTAACATTACGTCTGCCATTATTTGGTACCTAATTAATTATTATTAATAAGCTACTGGCTGGCCACCCCAACTTCGCAAGAGCTAACTTATTTTATGATTTAGTAATTGCTTTAAACTTAAAATTTAAGTTTTTAGTTTGAAGCAAAATATCATTTAATAACCTTGTAAATGAATGATGTTAATACAAATAAATTGTACTCCGTCGCCCTTTGGGCTTTTCTACCCATTTCAGGGCCATTTTTGGATGATAAATCCCTTGATGCGATAAGGACGCCCGTTGATATATCGTTCTGTTTAAATGGACAGGAATTGAATAAGTATCAAACATTTTGGTGTATGCATCTAGGTAGATTACATTTATTATTTAACCCGTTACCGAGATATGTAACTTTCACAAAATGATAATTTATTTTATAAAAACTTGGTTTAAATACCGATACACAACTGAAACTAGAAGAAAGAATTTATAATAACCTTATTAGACCTATATACCTGCATAAGACAACGATTTTACAATAGAATATGAACCTATTGAATATGAAACTATATTATATACATACTTAAAACGTTTTCATATAATATTGTGTGATCGAAGATTATGTGAACATGACGCTGGCAAATACACAAGACTTGCGGCGCCATCCATTCTTCGATCGGGGAAGAGGTTCCCAGGAATTAGGATACCCTGTCTAAATCCTAAGAAAATAGTCTTGTAAAAGAATAGCTGTAGGTAAGTAGTATCTTTATTAAATCAACGGGCTACTTAAAATTATTAATTTGGTTCCGCGCGACTACCGTTGTTTAGTCCATATTGGCTGGTCTACCTAATAGTTTAACATCATAATCTTGTTATAATTTAGAATTATTCAAACTCAAGTCAATGTATAGACTTTGTAATTATGTAATAGGGCGAATTCTGTGCGTTCAAGTACTAAGTAACTGAAAGCAAAGAATATAGTAACTCTCTAACGGGAGACAGAAATCTTCTATCCTCATAGATCATTCAGGTTCATCTTGTTTTTAAATACTATCAAAGTTGATATGATTGCCCAAGACTGTAGGTAAGTAGGTAAGTTTTGGAAAATGACATCAAGCCAATATATGGAAACATTTCCATGTTCCCGCCAAACCATTTGAATAGTTCTTTTTTTGTTTTGGCTCCACACTTTTGTGTATTTAGCTAATATCAAGTAATTAATAATTTATCCAAGTTAATTAATGTTATATATACACACCGGCACAATTAGCGAAACACAAAAAAAGCAAAAGAATATCGTCATTGGGATTTGAACGAATTGCAGCAGGTTCTCTTTACTGATGAGTGCAGAGTTCTTTTAAAACAGATCGATGGGAGACAGCGAATATGGAGACGCAAAGGAGAACGCCACATACAGTCTAATTTTGAACACACATTGGCTTATGGTGGCGGCTCGATTATGGTTTGGGGAGGGATATGTTTGGGAGCTCGCACGGAGTTAGTGATAGTCACAGGAGGGACCATGACAGCAGATCGATACATCAGAGACATTTTAGAAGAACATGTTGTACCATTTGCCCCATTTATTACGTAGTACATAGTGCACAATCGGTACAGGCATATCTGAGCGACGTAGGTATACCGGTGATGCAGTGGCCAGCAAATTCCCCCGATATGAATCCGATAGAGCATGTCTGGGACTTGCTAAAAAGAAGGGTTAAATCCAGAATGCAACCCCCCAACAATCTGCATGAACTTGGAAACGCATTACTTGAGGAGTGGGAGCGGTTGCCTCAAGAAATCATCAATAACATAATCTGTAGCATGCCCAGACGAATGGAAACCGTAATCAGAGCAAGAGGGGGAAACACTCGTTATTAATTTTGCTTTAATTTTATTGTTAAATCTTTTAATGCTTACTTTTTTTTATTTTTTGTGATGGTTCATAATCATCTAAAAATTTTACTTATTTCAAATTTCTTTATTTTTTAATAAAAAATAGGTAACGAAGACTTTTCAAAGTCGTTGTTAAAAGATGTTAATCAATTTATTATTTTGTGTCTAAACATTTTCGTCAAATATATGCGTTATTATCTCATAGTCTCACTTTTTTTCTGTTCCGCTAATTGTGCCGGTGTGTATATTATGTTTCAGCTCAAGTCATAGTCCAAGTTATCAAGTCAAGTCATAGTATAGTCCAGTCAAGTCATACTGCTAGTAAAGTGGTGGCAACTTTACCAGCTTCTATGTAGTAACACGAAAAGAAACATTTCACTATCATTATATCACTTTCCCACACTCATGCCTGTAATACAGCACTTAATGAAAAAAATGCCACAATTTTATGAACTAACACTGAAAATAACACGAGATTTGGAAAATAATAAATTTGGCGACGCGATCTTTTTCGTTTTACCGCCAAAACTCCCATTTGAATAGTTCTCAACTTCCCACAAAAATAAAAGTCAAAAGTTTAAAATTCTCGCTTGGAATGTCTACTACTGACAGGTGCATTAATTCACAGGTTAGAAAAAAAAAACTATTGTTTTTGATAGTGCGGTAATTATTTTTTTGAAAGTTATTCAGTTTGTTTTTGGCGGGAATGCGAAACAGATTGCGTCACCGCATTGTATTATTTTCCAAAACTTGTGTTATTTTCAGTGTTAGTGCATAAAATTGGTGGAATTCTATTCGTTAAGTGCTGGATTACAGGCGTGTGTGTTGGAAAATGGTATAATGATGGTGAAACGTTTCTTTTCGTGTTGTTTCCAAAACTCCATAGAAGCTTCAAGTAAAGTGGCCACCACTTTACTAGGAGTATGACATTGACTGGACTATGACTTGACTTGATGATTTCGACTGTGACTTGACACATATTTGCGTGAAATATCATTAAATTGATAAATTATTAATTACTTGAAGCTGGCTAAATACACAAATGTGTTAAGCCAAAACATAAAAAAAATGTCTACTACTGACAGGTGCATTAATTCACAGGTTAGAAAAAAAAACTATTGTTTTCGGATAATGCGGTAAGTATTTTTTTGAAAGTTATTCAGTTTGTTTTTGGCGGGAATGCGAAACAGATTGCGTCACCGCATTGTATTATTTTCCAAAACTTGAGTTATTTTCAGTGTTAGTGCATAAAACTGGTGGCATTCTATTCGTTCAGTGCTGGATTACAGGCGTGAGTGTGGGAAAATGGTATAATGGTGGTGAAACGTTTCTTTTCGTGTTGTTTCCAAAACTCCATAAAAGCTTCAAGTAAAGTTGCCACCACTTTACTAGGAGTATGACTTGACTAGACTAGACCATGACCACTTTACTAATACTATGACTTTGACTTGACTATGACTTGACTTGATGACTTGGACTGCGACTTGACTTGACACATAAAACATACATAATGGATAATATAAAATAACTTGAAAAATTTATTACTCGACACTGGCTAAACACACAAAAGTGTGGAGCCAAAACCAAAACTAAAAAAATACCAATAAAATCTCAGTTTGTTTTTAAGTCTGTGGCGTAAGTTGTGCCAGCTGGGCGGTTCCGAATATTTATATTGAAATATTTGATTTCTTCTTCCATAAATTTTAAAAGTATTAGTTTTAGTCAATCTCTAGAACAGACGGTGGCGCCGAATGTGATATTGGACTTACTTGTTATCCTCAAACATCGCAATGTAAGTACCTAGTCAATATTCCAAATTGAATGAATGCTGCCTAGTGTCGTAAAGTTAACCAGACGAAATCAATATCAGATTTTGTATTTGTAACTAATTTTAAAATGCAAAAAATGTTATGACCGTAGACTTACTTATTTTAACAATTTATAATGCATATATTATTAATTTGATGCACAATAATTGAGGTCAGTGCGCCGCAATCGGAATATCCTACTTTTTGCATTAGTGAAATTAACGTATGCCAGGCTTATGTTTCGATCAGCTTGAATGGTTATGCTATACTTAAATTCAAATAAAAAATCTGGGATGTTCATTTATTACTACTGTTTCATTATGTATATACATTTTTAGAGCTATAATTACAATCCTTCACAGAACATAATTCGATCACAGTAAAGATTCTTCTCACCAACCACTATTGATATGGGTAGTTCAAAGTTTTAATAGTGTTTTTTATTTCCTAACTAGTGCAGCTAAATGTTGTAAAGGATACACGCGGACACATGCGGGCTGTGAATATCATTGAAAATTTGACAATAATGCAATGAATGACATGTATGATTCCTAATTAAAATATTAGAACATATTTCAGAAACCAATATTTGGGTGAATCAACTAAATTGTAAGGCAAAAAATTACCACTATGGAAGTTTCCACATATAAAATGGATCATTATTGAATAATTGTGTGTTTGCCTGTGCCATGTGATATATAGATCAATATCTGCGATAAAAATTGTGCAGATACTTGTCATACTTAATTTTATGAGTACTCATAGGGAACATTGTCCCTTATTTTGTGTGGATAATAGAGTTTATCCCCTGAGTTATGTACTGATATTTTAAAATTAAATCTTGAATCTTTGAAAAATGCTAAAATACAATAAATAGTTGATTGATCATTTATTACTATTATGATTATATAAATACACCAGGCATTTGTGTAATTTTTTTTTATAAATTGGTGTTTTTATGGTATGTTGTATGGTGTTTGTATACCATAATATATGGTGCTTACTTACAGTGCATCTTATTCAAATTCTTAGTAACACAACGAAAATAACAAATAAAATTTCTCATTTATCTCTTAGAACAACTTTTTTGAAGATACACTCTTTTTTGGCCCTTGATGTTTTTTTAATACAATTTATACCTACAGTGATAAGACAATGGATCTTGTTAGGTTCTCAGAAAACTATTTGTCCACCTTGACATTTAATTGCAATAACTTATTATTAATATTTTGTGAGTCATATGACCCTAGATCAAATGTATGATGTCTCTGTGATTATTACCCTATCTATCTATTTTTATTTTATTTTTTATTAATTCCATTTATTTAGTTGACAATGTTTATGACTGATGAATATTTGATAATATGTTAAAATTGCAAATGTGTTCACATTATAAATAAATAAATAAACTTACAATCATTTTATTACAAACATGACATATTCCAGTTGTACTAAACTTGAAAAAAGGCTTCCTAGAAAGAGAAGTAAAGTAGTACTAAGCTTCACAGCATAGATATGACGTTGGTAATTTGTGCATCTTAGATCCGCTGGTGCAATCTGAACACACAAAATTTGCGGTATTTACATAGGTGTCTGAACATTACTTTTATACTAGGTCTCCCTCGTTGGTATTGTTATGAACACGTATTGAATGTTAGCATTCTGTGTTCATATTCTCAAGTTTGAGGGTTGCTAACCTGTAAATATGCCTCAGCCTATGCGACAGCCTCTGTGGTGTGGTGGTTGAGCAGGTCGGCTCATAACCCGGAGGTAGCGGGTTCGATTCCCGCGGCAGGACAAGTATTTGTGCACAGAAAAAAAAAGTGCAAATACTTGTTCTGAGTCTGGGTGTTGTGGGACCATGGTCCTCGTATTTCCTGGGTCCCTAGACACAGGGAATCCTAGTTAGGGTCCAGGATCTATGTATGTGATCGTTGGGCGTTATTATTATTATTATTATTATTATATTGACATCTGCAGGTAGCCAATAGATCTGTAAGCAATTATAGTGGCTTCCAATTAAAAATAATTAATTATATGATTTTATTTTAGTATATCCACTGAGTTAATATTTGACTACATGTAATTTTGTTTTGATTATGCTATTAACAGTCTAGGCAGAAATTCATTCATTCAAATTATTTATTGCACGAAATTAGTAAATATAATAATAAATAAATATATAATAATGCCCCACAATCACATACATAGTTCCTGGACCCTACCTAGGATTTCCTGTGTCTAGGGACCTAGGAATACGAGGACCATGGTCCCACAACACCCAGACTCAGAACAAGTATTTGCACTTTTCTTTATGCATAAATACTTGTCCTGTCGCGGGAATTGAACCCGCCGCCTCCGAGTTATGAGCCGACCTGCTCAACCACCACACCACAGAGGCTGTCTAATATCAAAATATATTATAAGTGGTACTTATGCTTCAGCAGTATACATCTTCCGGCAAATGATGTGATCAGCCGTTTTATCATGAAACGTTAACAGTCAAATATACTTTCGAATATGATATGTTAAGCATGGAAGTGCGGATCACGGAGCTCATGAGACCCGCGGTATTTAATAGAGGAGGAATTTTAATTTTGCTACAGAAAGCTGATATATTATTATTTAGATTGGCACAATCTATCTGTCTGAGAGTCTGAGAGGCAAAATGCTTCCTGCTTCTATCATTATTTTACTTTATAACAGTACTTATTTATTGGCATATTTTATTTCGTCCGAACCACATCTCATCATGGAACATTTCTCTGTTCGGAATGTATCCGACAACTTTCATTTTTGGTTGGAGTAAACATTGACGTCATGAAACAACATTATTTCTAGTTAGGAATAAATTAAAAATTGTTGGATAATTGAAATATTCGTTAAATAATAAGGGCTCATTAGACGCATACACAATTACCCAAATTACCCATCATATACATATATTTACATTGGCGTATGCTCCCGGCGTTAGAATAGGACTGCGCCTTTTTCCCGTGCGTGCCGTAAGAGTTGGCAAAGGGAATTAAAGGGAATCCTCGGTATATTCATTATAATCTCCTGTTATCACCAAGACGCTTGCCAAACGTGGTAATTATAGCAATAAAACTGTACACTTATTTTTCCATTTTGTGAATTCGGACTATGCGTTCAGTAGATTGCAGGACCGCGCAGTTCGATCCGACAGAATCCGTAGGCCGATAACTACTAGTTCCTTAGCAGGTACTACTACCTATTCTATGATAATTCGCCAGCTTAGACATTTCAAACCAAAATGATTCCCAAGTTTTCATAGACCGACTATGGACCGTAGTATTTAGTATGAGAGACAGGCTTTTTTTTAACTTGAGCCATGTTATGGTATTACCAGAGAATAAATTAAAGTAATACTTGAAATGGGTAGGAACAGTTTTTAGACCTATCGCTGCCGGAGCCTGTAGGCATAGAATTTTAACAATAACAAAAGAAAATATCATATAGCAGAGAAAACAGTACGCTGCCTGTGTCAATGCTTTGCCTGCCGTAGCGAATGTTGTTTAGCGATGGTTATCTACTTGACGTGTTCCTAATATTCCAGCGTTGGGTGATATCGAATAGGTAGCAGTTCGCAGCAAGCGGAAATACGTTCGGACTAGAAATGTAGCCGACTCGCGGCAGTAGACATTGTGTTTAAATAATTAAATGGCTGTTGACGTGTCGTCTATTAAAATTTGTATATACTAATTACTTTATTAACTACCATAATAGATTAAATTGTTATAAATAATAATTCCCATTTTTTTATTTGAGGCGTTTTAGTAAAAAGATTTCCGTTAGCACCAATATTATAATTGTATTATTTTCTCTGACCGTGTTTTGAACAAATGTATAAGAATAAATAAAAACCGTTTGATGTTAAAAACCATTTATTCGTTTATCTCCAAGCCTACCATCGTGCACCAGAGAAAAAGTTATAGTTAACGTGCTTGAATCGAGGATTCGCTTATGCTTAGGTCGGCCTTTCGCGACCGTAAAGCAGGACGGAACGATGCGGTCAATGTACCCGATGTTAAGCCGTGTTCAGCTCATACGCACGAATGTACCGAACGTTCGGCGTTATTGATAATTTTAATCTAATATGTATGTACGTGGTACGTTTTCAATATACTTTTTTACTGGTTGTATATTTAGAACTACAAGCTATAAGCGATTGCTGCACGAAGCGAAATTAAGGGTTTTATCTCTTCAACCTTGTATAGCGAAGTCACTTTTAGAAGAAAGCAGAAACTATAATGAATGTACAGTATCATATGAGCAGAATTCATTGTCACTACTAGTACAGTTTTCGGAAGCGTCTGGTTAAAAAGTGTTTGAAGTGAAGAGAAAGTGATTGTAGGTCTTAAATGAAACCGCAGCTTTATAAAAATATTTTCACTACGCAATCTATTGCTATGTTACTATATTATAACGTTATTGGCTACAGCGATTGTTTTATTATTTGCCGTGTGGTAGCGGTTTGAGAATAGTAATCACTCCATCTCTTCCCGCGGGTGCCGTAAGTGCCGGCTAACGGAATATCCAAGGAATGGGCAATTAATACACCGAGGAAAATCTCGTTCTATTAAAATCTTCTGCGTTTACCAAAATGCCAAAAGTGGTGATGTGGCAACCCCTCTCCCCCCACTATAAGCATGAAGTGCCGTTATGTGGGAGAAGCTAATGTTCAGCAGTGGACGTTTTCCGGCTAATGATATGAATTTCAACATTTTAGGTTTTGAATGTATAGTATATTCCTAATTAAAGAGTATTGTATTCAAAATTAGTTTCAGTCTTCGAGTATAGTTTTGTCATTTTTAAATATCCACTCAATTGCTTTGCGTGCGATGTGTTTTGCTTGGCGTTTATGTCATTTAATATATATTTTACTAGTTACGCCCCACGGTTTCACCCGCGGATAAAAATAATTTTTGATTATTTGCTCATCCCACTGGAACATTTCATGTTATAAAAAGTGGATAAAATGTAACCTATATGTTAATCCAGTGTATAAGCTATCTTGGTACCGAATTTCATCCAAATCCATTCAGCCGTTTGAGCGTGAAGGAGTAACAAACATACACACTAACACACATACAAACTTTCGCCTTTATAATATTATATATAGTGTGATTAATTTTGTAAGAGGTATATTTTGTAGGTATATTAGGTAAAATATGTAAGTGTAAATTTATAAGTAGATCAATGGTAGTCAAGCAATACCCGTATTAACTTTTTAGATATAAAGCCCTACAAAGTTGCATTGTGGTCACCATGCTCACCATAAAATGTCTAATGTAAAATTTTACTTTGAGCCATGTAATGTATATCAAAATGATAATGGTACCTTTTAAACAGATCACCGAAGCGCTTGCATGCATAAGTAACAGTCATTAGGTTAACTACAACTAGTACACACACGCCTAACACTCACGAGATACAGTTGAATAACACCACCGGTGTTCGGGCAATATAAGATGCCCATCCTCAAGGAGTACGCGCCGCGGCGGTGGCGGCTCGGCGCTGATCAGCTGGTCGCGTCGCGCGTACTCCTTGAGGATACACTAGTTGTAGTTATGAATACTACTCATAATATTGTAATAATTAGGATGTCATGCGCAGTAACTAGCCATAGTTCAGTTTTTAATTTTGTTTGAATTTTGAAGTGGTTTATGGCGACTATACATATATATAACCGCTTGCGACCTTGGTCTCATCGCACAATGCCATTGGTAATTCGGTAAAACGCGTTCATTACTAATGATTTTTCATCTCAAAGTTTTCGTTGAGAAAGATTTTGAGCTGTATTGTGTTCGGCATTCTTAAATACTAATTTGATAAAAGCAGCTTAGTGTATTGAAGCTATTGGAACTATTATATATGTAGCTATTGAAGGTAGAAAAAGTCTGAACTGTCTAACAGTTCAAATTACATGAGTGTAGTAGGAACTGTGAGCATAATTTTATTGTTACAAACACATTGCATTATTTTTATTATTTATACTCGCTCACGTTTGTAGGAAGTAGGTGGTTGGTAAATCGTCGATTTACTGCACGAAACCTTTTAATGGCTGGTGATATATAATTAAACTGTTTTTGTAACCTGATGATTTCATCTGAAGGGCAATAGTCGAGGTACCTAAAGTTATCTTAATAAACAGCCTCATCAGTGTCTGAATTTTCTAAGCAAACAGCACAATCATTGTGTACTCGCATGTTTCTGCTTTACACTTTCAACGGTAAATACCTTTTCATGTTACTTAGATCTGTAATCGTCGGTACTATTATGTCATCTGTGGTAAGGCGTGTATTCAACTACCGTAAGGTGAGTCATAACTAAGTTCCAAAGAGAGTTCCTATCTAGCGGATATATGCTTCACATCATGTTTAAAAATTTGTTAAGTTACTGAATTTTTACATAACTGTACGAAGTGATCAAAATTATCTTGTGTGTGCATAAAACACATGGAGTATTTAATAGCCGGATTGAAACCCTTGTAATACATTTACAGATCTTCCTAAAACTGCTATGACGAAAGTCTTCGGGTGACCCACAAATTTTGAAAATATAGATAAAAAATATTATATTATTATTATATTCCCTACTATTACTATTCGAAGCAAATATTGATCCATAAGTTTCTTAAATAATCATCATCTTATTATACAGTACTTTTGGCATAATAACAATTTAACAATTCAACTGGTTGTACGAGTTCGACATAGCCACAGTTGGCAATCCACAAAGTATTTGGTAGGTGTACGTCAGAACGAGAGAATGGACATTTGGACAAGTCGTGCGCTCGCGCTAGGTGTCCGTGAGTCACGCCTTTCTGCCCACGTGGTGCGCCTGTCCTCACCTTTTTGTCACAACAAAAACGTAGGTGGCTGGGTATACGTGCACTAAGATATCTTTTTATCACGGGTAACTCTAATGAGTAACACTGATTTCAAGTAGAAAAGCAAATAAAAATAAAAAGAAGACGTTAAATACAGAAACAACACGATACATACCTGGAACTAATCGTGAATTATAGGCACCAGCGTTATCAAATATTAAAGCTACTTTAAAAATCAATTAAAAGTGAATCATACATGCAGTGAGGTGCAGTGCAAAATACTGTCCAAAACAACATTTTTACACATTGAGTTACTTAAATACGGAAACAAAACGCAAAAAAATCGTGAGTGATCAAGAGTTAAATGTTTCCTAATATCCTAATTCCTAATGTTTCCTCTATTCTCAGTTATGAGTTGATAATGTGGGGCAACTCAGTTGAAATAGATATGGTTTTCAAAGTTCAAAAGAGGTGTGTTGGGGTCATAAACAAGTCATGGTTTCTGGATAGTTGTAAGCCACTTTTTAGAGCATGCAATATTCTTCCTCTGCCTTGCATGAATATTAGGGACCTTTGTATTTTCACTAAGACTCACCCCGAATTCTTCCTAAAGCGAAGTGATGTCATTACTAGACAAAAAAGATCTAAGTTCGCGAACCTGCTGTACCAACCTCCTTGCCATTTATAAGAAAAACGTATATAACATGTGTATAACTATTTTTTTAAATTTGCCTAATGAAATTAAATCTTTAGAAGGAAATAATTATTATATTGAAGACAGATTTTGAGTCACTGGCTTTTGGCAAATGTTTCTATAGTGTCAAGGAAAATGTAATATGTAATAACAAATGTTAATGTTGTAACAGAAATATTTTTAATATATGCTTGCTTGCAGTCTGAATGCACGTATCCACTACTTACTATGTGATCTAGTACCCAAATTAATAGTGTATTCTTGCAAATAAACAAATGATTTGATTTAATTTGAAATAGAAAAACTGGCCTGACTGGCATTCGGCATCTCCCTTAGCGGTACGGTTGGTCGAGTGGTAGACAAGCCCGACCTACAAAGTTCCTATCGGAGTTGCAGTGTTCTTTTCCACCACTAAATTGTTATGGTGATTTTTGTGTATGATTTTGAAAATAATTTGGGATACGTAACACTCACCTACACAATTACACATTTCTCAATCAATCTGATAATAAAATGAATAACGATTTTTATATCACCTTCCAGCTACCTTCTAATGATACAGTCAAAGGACTATTTCATTAGAAATCAGTAATCATAGCGACTCATCACTTGAATCTATTGCCAGGATGATTTGGTCAGAATAACACCTATTGAGAAAGAAAAAAAGGATAAGATTGATAGAACTGTATAAAAAAATTAAAATCAATGAAAGCCATTTAACCCTTACACCGCAAACGAAAAAATCTACGCCTAATACTACTTGACAAAAGTGATTTAACTACAAACGAAAACTTTACTTTAGTGGAAACCAAGGATATTAAAATATTATGATTACGGAAATGCGATATGATGACTGAATTGATGAAAAAAATTAAGTTTAAATCTTAACATTATAAACCCTCAACCTAAAGTTAGAATGTTTCTGACAATTAGTGATTTTTAATGATTTTATTTCTAAATATACTGTATATAAGCCCACAAGAACGCAAAGTGCTAGTTCTACTTGCATTGACAATTTATTTAATTTTTGATCTGTGTAATGGAACTGTTTTGTGTTATAAACTATCGATCATAATGTCATCATGTTAAATTTACCTATAGCTAACTAAGATAGATATAAGACAAAAAAAATACATAATTTCAAGACTATTTTCTGAAAGCAACTGACAACTATTTTCATTACCTTTTATTTACTGACTATTCACTATACTAGTGCACCCCGTCCATACGACTTTGTATAAATCCTCTCCGTCCAAAGGTTGCCTGGAAGAGATTGCTTTTGGCGATAAGGTCGCCCATTGTTCCCACTACTTGTGATTCATTGCATTATATGCAATGTTTGTTATTATGTGGTGTGTACAATAAAGACTTTATCTATCTATCTATCTATGATAAATAGTCTATCGATGTAGTGTGTAAAACCAAACCAAAGATGCTAATGATAAGATATGTATACTGCAGCAAGTTAATCATACTAATATTATAAAGTCGAAGTTTGTATGTGTGTACGTGTGTATGTGTGTATGTTTGTTTTTCCTTCACGCTCAAACGGCTGGATGGATTTGGATGAAATTCTGTACCAAGATAGCTTATACACTGGATGAACATATAGGCTATATTTTATCCCGGAAAAGTGAAATGTTTCCGTGGGATGAGCAAATAGTTCAAAAATGTTTAACGGCGGGGCGTAGCTAGTATTTAATATAACAATATAGAATTTCCAAAAAAATCTTTATCATAACAAACGTAACAAGAAAATCACCACAGCAGGAATAGTAAAATATTAGAATTTTAAAAATACTTGCTAAGTATCAAATGAGGATAGAAAATAGAAAACATTATAAAATATATAATTATCATTCTTATCTTTATATTTGACATTTGATAATAGTGATGCAGTAAATGAAAAATTAGTGGCTAGGCAGATCTTCCAGAATAAGATGTAACTTAATACATATAAGATAGCGCGATATACTCTGAGTTTTATGTGCGCAGCAGCAATTTCATGCAGATAATTAATTATAATTATTCGCTACAGCACCATGCAAGAAAACAAGCCAATAACAAAGTTAAACATTGGTAAAAGCCTCAGACTAGAAGAACGACACTGGTCTAACATCTCATATAACAGTTATGGATTATTTCATTTTATTGCGATTATAATAAGTCTTTACCTATGAAATTGCCGTATTGCAGTACAGACTTTTTCAAACAAAAAAAAGTTTTGATTGGCTATGAATTCTAAATTCAAATGAATTTTGTTTTAAAAATATGACATTCTATTTACAATATAAGTCTTTTGTTTATTGATTAGCGTTGTATTTTCATTACATTTCAATATTTTTCCTCATAATGTAACATAAGTTCCGTCGTGGCACCAACGCGGCACAAACGACACGTAACATCAACGACGTTTACGGAGAGAACTGTACAAACGAACGTACAACCCGTTATTGGTTTGCTCGGTTCCGTTCTGGGAATTTTGACTTGAAAAATGAACCTCGTGGTCGTCCGGAAACTTTGGTCAACAATGATGAATTAAAGGCGATTGTGGAAGCTGATGAATTTCAATCTACAGCTGAGCTGGCAGCAGCTTTTGATGTTAGCATCCAAACAATATTGGTCCATTTGCGACAGATTGGCAAGATAAAAAAGCTTGATAGATGGGTGCCCCACGAACTTAACGATCGCCAGCGCAACGTACGCGTCGAGACTTGCCTTGCGCTGCTTAACAGGCACAGAAATGAAGGAATTTTGAACCGAATTGTTTCGTGCGACGAAAAATGGATTCTTTTTGACAATCGAAAGCGCTCAGCAAGTTGGTTAGATCCTGGTTCGGTACCAAAGCAATGTGCAAAACGAAAAATGACCCCTAGAAAGGTGATGGTCACAGTTTGGTGGTCTAGTGCTGGTGTGATTCATCATAGCTTTTTACAAAACGGCGAGAGCATTACTGCAGATGTGTACATTGAAGAACTAACCACAATGATGGCGAAACTCGCACGTCTGCAACCAGCTTTGGTCGTCTCCACTGCTACTTCACAACAACGCGCGACCCCATACTGCACAACTGACCGTCTCTAAGCTGTATGAGTTGGGTTTGGAAGCTCTCCCTCATCCGCCATACTCACCAGATCTTGCGCCTACCGACTATTACTTTTTCCAAAATTTGGACAACTTTTTAGCGGGAAAAAAATTCAATTCCCGAGAGGCAGTACAAAACGCCTTTGGAGAGTTTGTTGTCTCCCGTCCTGCTGATTTTTTCAAGAATGGCATCCATAAACTGCCACAGCGTTGGCAAAGATGCATTGATGGCAGGGGTGATTACTTTGAATAAAAGAAATAAATAAGTTCGAAAAAAAAATACTTTAACTTTTTTCAAACAAAACGGCAATTTCATAGGTAAAGACCTAATATTATTACAGAATAAATAAAATAGTAAAATGTTACCAGGGTTGAACAAATTACGTAGTCCAACCTTAAAGTTCCAGTCCCCAAGTTTTGCAAAGCAACTAATTTCTACAATTTTAATACGGAATAGTATTCTTGTAAGTTCACTGTACCTTGCTGACTGTGCTGAAATCAAATATTTAAAGATTTGCGCAATCAGCTCTTAAAATTGTTATGTATCAATGTTGATTGTGGACATTATTATTCAGATTTCTGTAAACTTATACACCATTAGGACAAATATCAAATTACCATTACTTGAATAACAGGATTTTAGGTTTGAAACACAACGTTATCTACGTTACTACTACCCAGTTAGTGGAACTGAAATTTAAAAAATTAGGAAATAATTAGCCATATTACACAAGTCTTACTTGTTCCGTAGGAACATCCTGAAGGGGTGCTCCGAACTGAAAAACCGCTCGTGTCGGTGAATCATATAGCAGTATATTCAATTTGTTGGTAACCCAACTTTTCATCTCTTTCAGTTAATGTTTGAGCAGATTCCAGCCGTGACGTGTGCATCAACTTTTACTGGAATCGAAGGTATTTATAAATATTATTGTTTCTATATCGTATAGGTATTTTATGTCTTTTACACAACTTAGCAGTGTAGAGAGCATTCTAGTTACATTTCGTTTGCAACAAGTTTATTTATTTTTTCACTAAGCTTAGTGTGATGTTCACAAGCAATCCCAATAAATATGTTTGCTTAGATGTATATGTCGTTTAACAAATTTTTTTTTAATTATGGAAAATAATCGGGCATTTTTATATAGGAGAATTAGTTTTGCTGAGTTAACACTAGAGCTCTGATAGTAAGACATAATAAAGTTTGCCATTAAAAAAAATATTTATTAACTATTAAAAATATTACTTACATCGACTATATGAACCTAATAGATACTACTTATAATCTTAGGCCCGTATTACAAAACTAGTTAACAAACGGTGTGAATTTAACGGATAAAATCTTGATTCAAGCGCCGATTTTGACCAAACTGACCGAAATATTGTGAATAGTAAGGTTATCGTTTGCGTATATAGGGCGCCTCTCCCTGAGTAAATATCACTTGACCCATTGCCACATATCCATTTCAGCTATA
Source organism: Ennomos fuscantarius (assembly GCA_905220475.3). Lineage (NCBI taxonomy): Eukaryota > Metazoa > Arthropoda > Insecta > Lepidoptera > Geometridae > Ennomos > Ennomos fuscantarius. The sequence continues at coordinate 10,719,536 of HG992023.1, forward strand.
CACTCATATAGCTAAGTTGACCTGAAGCTTAATAATACCATGATGTTTTTACGGGGATCTATTCTTATATAGATTTTAGGTTAGAATTGTGGTCGTTCTGTTTTTTTACAAACCGATGGGAGTCACTTAGCTAGGCATTATTAGTGATAATTATCATTACTATCTCTCTAACAGTAGCTACAGAAATAAAAATACGATTGGCACAAATATAAATATGATATAGAGTTTATATACAATCTATTATATTTCCATTATTTTTATGTTTGATGTCGGTCGGTTGAGTAAAAAAGTATTAACACGCCCAAGTAAACGCTGTCTGAAATAAGAAACATTTGCCACGCAATCGATGTATATCTATGTGCATAGTAGGCACAATGGTAAGTGCCTAAAGGTGAACATACGCCTATAACGCAGATGCAGCGTAATGACACAAATTAGGTTCTTTAGTGTTAAAGGCAATGTATATATTTTTAATGTTCACCATGTTTATGTTGTTAATACATATGTCACAGTCAAAACGTATGGAACGTTGAAAACTAATATTGACTGCGACAATCAGTCTAAAGCAATTTTGATTGAAAAAGTATTGGGTAATAGTGGTTTCGATTAGTAAATGACAAAAGCTACACCATACCATACCATGCTCTGCCATATGATGGTCAAAATCGTCGTCTCGTTTGGGTACCTATACGACGATGACTGAAACGAGAAGTCACTCACTTGGCTAGCATGCTACATCTTCGATCGCATCGTCACTTCCCATCAGGTGAGAGCGCGGTCAAATGCTAGACAAGTTTGAAGTAAAAAAAAAAAAAAAAAAAAGTGTTAGGTTACTAGTGATCAAACTCCTAGGAGTTTGATCACTAGTGCAATATGTGTATATGTGTGTATAGTGCACTATGCAATGCAAAACTAACTTGACTAATTGGGGAAAACAAATACTGCAAAATCAGTCAAAATTGGTTTTGACTAACGCACGTCCTGAGACAAAACTGACTTTGCTGGTCACGCTTCCTGGTTGTGACTGAAATTCGCTGTCAATATTAATTTTGAAGAACGTTTATGAGATTGGACTGTAACATATAAAGTTCATATTTTTCAAGTAGTCGATCAAGTTGAAGTATTTACTCGTGGAGCGCACCAAATGCATGTCGTAAAAGGGGTACACAATCGATATAAATCACCGTGCGGCTACTTGAAACCGATACGTAAATACTCACGTCCTGGTGAAGTGGCTCAACACAAACTTGAGTAACGTTGCTTAAGCGGTAATGATGTTTATTCAAACAAAGCAGTTAAAACAAGAAATAAATAATATAAAGATTATGTATATTTTCCAAAAAGTTAAAATGTTCAAACTTTTAGTTCTCTTATATTGTGTCCCAGCAATCGGAATATGTGGGTTAACACAACAGACATTATGGGTTGATATGGATTGATTTCTGAGATCCATAATTTCCCCGGAACCATGACTATTATTTAGGTATACATTTTTATATCCCCAAGAAGATGTAAAGCAAACAAAGCAACAACATTATGCATAGTTGGCATCTTTTTTCGGCAGACACTTGAACAGCTGTCAATAATTACACGAAATATCTAATATATAAATTGGTCATAATTTAATAAGCCCAAATGTGAAAATATTTGAGCTTACAGTAATAAACAGATTCTAAATATAAATACATTATCTACATGACGACCTGATTGTGATACATTTTATCTTCAGTAAACCTTAATTTTATAAAATTTATTTTTTACTAAAACTACAATTAAAAACTCTTCGTTGTTAAAATACTTAAACTGTATAATCCGGGTACATTACGAATTATGCTATGCCTATCCTATCTTATCATATAATAATATAAAACAAACTGGTATAAGCTGATAATGATGAATAATAACTTGCAGTGAGATACAAACTTAAATGTATCGGGATATGATTATAAAACACAAGTGTCATAAATCGTAATGTGTGTAAAAACACTCGTGAGTAATATCTTAAATTACGAGCCTAAGAGTGGACTTAATCTTTATAACTGAAAGTTCCTAACTTTAAACTTAAAACAATAATAAATGAAATAGTGGCCTAATGCTACCGCTGCTGGCTAGATTAAGTCCAACTTAGACAAAAACAAAACGATAAAATCAAGCAGTATTGTCACATGTTCATCACCTAAAAGAAAAATCAGCAATTTGATTTGTTTGATAACGACTAAATAAACGAAGCTCGTCTGAAGAGTATATCTTAGAAGGATCCCTAAGTGCTTTTCCTACTGGATCAACAAAATTACAATGCGTATCAAGTTCTACTCGCTTTCGCTGTCCATTTTATTCCACCAAAAGAAACAGGAAAGGAACCTAAGAGTTTTCTAGATTTTAGCGTTTCCAACACGTTTAATATAAAAATTTCATTAAGTCCCTTTATTATTATAAGCTTCTATTATATACTTCACGATGACTATTCATTTATTTATTTGTACGGTACAAATCTTGGAAATGATATTGGGAAGACGTCTGCATGGAGCTGTGTTTCCGATGACATTAGCTTTCTATTGTATTTTGAACTGTTCTGATTCGCATCGATCGATCAATCGATCGAGCCAGGGTTTCATGAATATTGGATTGTTTTAGTGCTCTTTCAAACACATGCAAATATAACTTTTATTGCAACACAAAAGAGACTCAGGGACTGACTGACTGAAACAGTTATATGTAAACACACAAAGCTATAAAAATAGGATTTCTAAATAATTCAATTCATAAAACTAAATCTAACTCAAAAATTTTTAGGCTGTTGTTTTTTTTGTTGTTCATGTCTCTGTCTACATAAAGATTTTTTAAAAGTATGAAATACGTTGGTTTAACATTCAACAAAATTGATAAATATTTAAAATATTAGAGTTAATTTAAAGTTATTTATAACAATAGAGCTGTTGCTCGTCACTTCGTTCGCGTAGGACAGGTTCGGCGTTCAGCTTCGCCGTATCTATTCCGATTCTCCTTTCTATTAAAACCTACTACTTAGCTCTTCATGTCATTCGATTAGGTAAAATATATATTTGTAAACAAAAATAGCCAAATCGATCCAACCTTTCTCAAGCGTTGGGCTTACCAACGCGCAGTATTTCATTTTAATTTAAAGTTAACAGCTATTTTAAAAACTTTATATTCAGGGAATTGGCAGCCACTTTATAAAAAAATAATCGGTAGACATGATCACATTAACATGATCAAACACGTGATCGCAAATTCTAGCTAATTACAATTTATTGACGTTATCCGCAATTAGATAATAACTGTATTTTTACCGATTTTTTTCGTTTATTGGTTTTGTACTGTCCTGAGGTCACAAAAAGAATTGGCCTGAATTACATAATTTGTAACTGTTTGATCTATAACTTATGTGTTCGTGACCTATGTCAAGAAAGTAGTTAGTAAGAATAGTTACTTTAATCATTTCATTATTTTACCTTCCAAAATGTACTCTGAGTTATAAAAGCTAAATAACGACGCAGATGCATCATATTCATAACATAAGATTAAAATTTTATTCAAATAAAACATAGAATGATTCATTGGGCTAAAAATACCGATACCTTATATGATTAATAAATTTCATTTGCGTGGCTATTGAAAGTTAACATATTTTGTTCGTTTAAAACATAATATGTATATCAACTCAGAGGAAATATTTCTATGTATATCAACATATCAAAACCTCGTTCTAAACAGAAACGTGGCTTTGAATATTTTATACAGAAAGCCAGACAGGTCTGCTTGAGTGCGCAGCTTAAATTTTTATTAATTAGGCCGTCTCTCTCAGAAATAGCATTGCAACTCTATCTAGTCATGTTCATTATCTAGTCATTTCGTGTATTAATCTGTTCGTATGCCTTCAATATTGACACTAAAAATATAAAATAACAATAACAAATTTTAACAAAAAACCGACTTCATTTCAATTTAAGACTTGTATAGTTTTCTCATGGCAATGGGGAATCACCAGCTTTCAAATAAAAAAAATCATCAAAATCGTTTCACCCAATCGAAAGTTCTGAGTCTGCTCCTTTTATGAAGTCGGTTAAAAATATCTCATAACAGACACTTCGTTATCTCACTATCTCACCCTGTGGTGAAAATTAAAAGGTATTTTAAGCATGCAGGATAGAGTTTAAGTCAGAAAACACCGTCAAATTCGTGAACAGTTTCCAAAAAAGAGAGAGCATTTACTCATTTTTCAGTAGCAATGTAATACGGGCATAGCCGAAACTAATCATTGACAGGATGATTAATGTCATATAAAACATGCAATATATAGTATTTGATGCATCGTTTAATCTCACTAAGTAAAAATCAATAAAATGGGTGACCAAATTCACACCCTGTCTACCGCTGTCACACCCTTGATGATGGCATTACTTTTATCGCATGTCCTCAATACAGTGAATCCATCTCAAAGTTAACCTGATAACCTGTTTCCAACCTTATTTCTACCAAAGTAAGCTCTTTATTTCCTCACATATAATAGTCGCTAACCAATATGCAATTTATAATGTGATGACAATAAAATGCTTACTTTGGTTAGCCATTCATACTAGATAAGCTAAAAATTAATATTGCGTGCTACATAAAAATATATATTATGTATAAGTTCTATGCCATTTCGTTCTTTGAATTTGGAAAAAAAAAATTTAACAAGATATTTTTAGATTATTTGATAACATTGTTCGCTGATTTTAATATACTTTATAGTCAGATATCCTAATTAAAATTTGTAAACAATATATAGCCAAAGCGTAAAACGTAAGAGCCTGCCACATGTCGAGTCTGAGTCATGACAAGAATTACCTCATAAATTGTTAAAAACTTGTTTAATTCTTGTCATGAGTCATCAATGCTTAAGGAAAGTTTTCAAAAAATGCAATAAATTCATATGAAAATTAATTTCGGTACTTATTTGCCGGTACTGTCTATATTTTAGCTATGTATATGACCAAAGGCTTTATAAAAATAAAGTTATACAAATAACAAAGTTCAAGAGACTATTGAGTCAGTTTAGATAAAGGCAAGTTTTCTGTCTTACGTATTATAATTTACCGGTACTTGAAGAGTTGTGTGGAGCTCTAGCACCGAATAAATAGTGTAGTACCGTAGTTTTAGACAGCGCAGTAGTTGTGTGCGTCGAGCTCATGATACGAAAAACTGTGTTATGAAGAGCTAAGCTAAGTGGCCTTCACGGTTAGTGGGCGGCGAACCGCGCACGGATCACGCCGCCTGACTTTCACCCAGAGTACCGCCGACGCCGTACCGCGCCGTCTACTGGAACTAAAACTATAGGCTAAAACAACTCATTTCGGCTAGTTTTGTACGCATAATTGCCTATTTCAATCACATTGTGATCTTTTGTGTACTGTGACTGTGACGTGTTACTGTTTTCGCCATTCGTATATAATAATTATGTTTCACGATACATCATTCATTACCTGTTTGTGTTGTGCATGATTGGTGCGATTACCCTGGCTTTTGTGTCAACAATAATTGTTAATGAAAAGGTTGGGGGAAAGGCTCGATTAGATCCTTCTCATAATTCTAAAAACTATGGTCTACCGCATGAAATCAAGTTAGCAATAGATAACACAAACATGATCTCATAAAAGTTTCTTAGGGTTAAGTAAAAAATTTAATTGTATGACTCGCATTAGTAATTGAAGAATTTTATATTTAATTGTTTATAAATTTTATTTTGAGTTGGTTCCGTAATTACGTCGTTGGACTGTTAACTAGTTATCATACATAGTTCATTCTATAACTGGAAGGGTTGGGAAGCGGGCAGGAATTGCGCCCGCGGATACAATTAGAGCTGCAAGTCTGAACGGGGGGGCGGGGCACCGTTGACAGTGGTGCGGAGAGCTGATGGCGTGAAGGGCGTGTCTGGTGCAGAAAGGAGTGCGTGCTGTGGCCGGGAGACGGGCGAAGAGAGCGCTCTATATGGCAGATCCTGAGTCACGATGAAGGTGGATGCGGATGTGAAAGACGTCCCAACCGCGGTCGCCGCGCCCTCTGCTACGCCCGGGACACCCATCGCTAGTAATACAGAATCGCCTGTGTCATCCCTGGACGGTTTGTTGCTCTAACACTAACATCACTGGCACTTGTAAATACAAAGCTTGCATCCCATTGTGCTCGCACCGACTATCTGAACGCGCTGGCGCATGGTGTTCCGATAGTAGGCTCACAACACTACTAATCTGGATGCGGCTGCTTCACCGATGCTTCAATCTCCATCATTTCGTAGTTACTTTTTGGTTGCACTCAGCTCAATCTAGTAGATGCTGCCGACATACTTTGAACCTTAATATTTACTTAGGTAGTTTATGCTTCAGTATTTCAACTCGAATAAAATAGCTACAGTCTGTTATATTAAACGTATAAAAACCAATGCTATCAAATATATCTATTTACAATATTTTATTTAGGCTGGGTCTCCTGCAGCAGCTTTGGGGCCGTTGTTGATGAAAAAGAAATCAGCCATTAAAACAACTGACACCGAAATTCGCAAAACTTATCGCTAAACTAAGTGTTTTCAGTTTCTTCATATTTTTCTCGTATCTTAATAGTTTCTTCTTGAGCATGTATCAGTCATATAATATTATTCAGTAGTGCAATCAACTGTATCGTAACGAAGTAAATTTAGTCTTAAAAGAAATCTTGTTACGATCCGGGATCTATGTATGTAATCGCTGGGCGTTATTATTATTATAAAGTTCGGAGCAGGCTCTTACGTTTGTTTCATCCAAAATCGGTCACTCCAAATGGGAGGTGAAGGCATCTTTAAATGGATAAGGGCTCACGCACCGTACCTTCTCCGGATGGACGACCGGAGTCCGACTAATTAGTTGAATAACGAATATTAAGTCTGTAAAAAGTAATCGGATGAATTTAAGTAAGAAAAAATAGAGAGGGGCAAGAGAGAGATGGGATAAAGCATAGAAAAGAGTCAAATTGACAAAGGCAGGGATCATATCACAAAATGAATTACCCGTTCATAAATATTCACTGCTTAATGAAGTAACTAGTGAACAATATACAAGAATTCCATTCTGGCAAAGCACATAATTGAAGGGGTGAGAATAAAAAGGATTTAACTGATTTTTTTGACCATATGACTTATGGGTATCGTTGGATTCAGCGTGAAATTATCTTCAATAATACATTCTCAAAATACCGAAATGAGGCTTAAATCTCGAGATTTTGAGTCTAAAAATGGTTTATCTGTCACAGGAATACAGTACGCTTAGCATAAAAACATTACTTTATTTCTTTTATTATATTATATTTTTACAGTAATTGTATGAATTAGTACTATATTTAGTAATTTTAAATAGAAATAAAACATTTTCAAGCAACTGAAACTTACATAAACCTTTTCTATTACCTTATAAGCACTCTACATAAAAATGACGCCGTTGACGTTTAAAGTCAATTTTCTCGAAACTGACAATTTGTCAGTTAAATCCTTTTTATTCTCAACCCTTCAATTATTATCAGCTATGGTGATGTAAGTCCAGGATACTATAACTCTTTCTAAAAGTTAGTTCTATAGAGGCGTTGTAAAAACACAAGCTTGTAACACAAGCACACAACTTGCACAAGCAAGAATTGGCAGTTTGCTGATGACAAGCTCTATTGGCAGATCGATTAATTACAGAGCACGAACCATATTTGCGCGGGCACTAAATTTAAATAAAGGATAAATACTCGGTTCACAAATAGTACTCAGAAAAAAAAACGCTCAAGTTTTTATACGATTTCGCTTGCTAAATATCTTTTTAAATGAAGTCAAGATAAATGGGAGTGGTCGTAAGGTTATGGTGGTAATGTATCTAACACGTAAAATATTAACGTGGTAAAGTGGGATATAATATTTGTTTAGCAAAGCTTCAGACAAAGCTAGATTTATGTATTTTCCTACGCAAAGGTAAATTATAGTTTGATGTAAGTTAAGAAATTTCGTTACGCTTTTGTTGAATAAGAGGTCCAGCCATAGGCTTCGTAACTCTATTGCGCTTAGTGATGCGGGGTTTAACAATTTTGTAAATAATAATAAAATGCCGGATGAATGAAACGTAATTTGCCAACAATCTAATATCTTAATTACATTACGTCATTAGGGCAATTACATAATTAATCCTTAATCCTTTTGGTATATAGCTAGAACTTCTTGTCGTTTCTGCTCATAATAAATACTGCTAAGTAGTAAGTATATTAATATATTTGGAAATTTAAAGTAACATCAAGGTGACAAGCTATATTTTCCATGATCATGACGAACATTCATCAATTTATCTAAGATAAAATAAATCTTAGTTATCAATCAAGTATTTTAGTTTTTTTTTGCCATGTTTTGTGTGACTATAACTTTTTTGTTTCATAACAACAAATTTTTGTGGTTAGTAAGGGCAACCGTGAGAGAGTGACAGCGATGTTTGTCCATTGAAGTGTTTGCATAGTAAAGACAGGCTAAGTAATAGTTTCTGCGCGTAGAGAGCTTCAGCGTAACTTCAAGTGACAAGCAGATCGCTGTCGCTGCTCTTGCTGCTCTTGCTTGTCATGAAGGAACTCCAAGCTTGCTGATCCTTATAATTAGGTTACTCGTTTAGATTTGCACGGGCCGTGTGAGGCAATCCCGACGCCCGACCGGGCGTTGCTCGCCAAGCTGGAGGAGGAAAACAGGCGGATCGAAGCTGATGCGAAGAGTGCGTCGCTGACAAATGTGCACAGCCGGAAGAGCTCCGACACTTCATTGATATCGTTGGCCTCTGGTAAGTGTTTCATTATTTCGGTCAACTTTGAGAGCCTACCTCGAGTCTGACACGCATATGTACATATGTAGCCATAAAAATAAAAATGTTTAAATCAGGCTGTTGTTCTACTACGTGAATTCTTAACAGTCGTTACCGACGTTTTTCAACCGACTTCTAAAAAGGAAGAGGTTCTCAATTCGGTTGTATGTTTCTTTTAGGTTTGGTAAATCGCAACCGACTAGATTAAAAAAAAAATAACTGAAAATAGTATATTATTTCATCCGAGTATCTACGTCTCAGTATGAAACTACGGCGATTGAATTCAGTTACGCCCGTTTTTAAAGATAGGTGTCTATCTATAAGGAATCTATTATTGTCGCTGTTCGTTATTGGCCTTTGGTGCTGTGGCAGTTGTGGCATCACACACTATATTATTATTATTACGTACTATTGTTTATCTTGTATCGTTACATTTTATTTACAAATGCACAATAAGGTAAACCTTAATATTAAAAAGTCCTTTTTGAAGTTGTTGGGAATGTTTAGCTTACTTTAACGCGTTACAGTTCTCGTAAGCGAGAAGGTGACAGATTTTTAAAGAACTTTTATGGATAAAAAGGTTACTCAAAATTATATGGGGCCGTTCAAGTATTACGTAAGCAGATTTATTACAATTATTTACCCCCCCATCCCCCTTGTCAGCAAAAGTAAGCAAAGCTCTTACCCCCTCCCCCCATGCTTACGTAAACATTTTTCAATTAAAGTAGTTTTTTTTTAAATATTATGACTATAATGTTTAGTATTTTAAGCAAAGACAATGTGAAGGTTGCTATTCGTATAAAAAGCTAAATAACTACCGATGACGTAATCATCATCTAGACTCCCGTACCCCCATGTCATCCAAAATAAGCAAAGCATAGACCCCCCCGCCCCCCCATAGTGCTTACGTAATACTTGAACGGCCCCTATGCATTCGAGGTTTTAATTAATTTTTACAAAACGTCTTGTGTAATTTAAATAAAACGCACATACTTACCTGTTGGGTTCTCAACGAAATAGTCCCACCAAATCTAGTTACACTGTAAACGATGGGAACTTTTTCCCCAATGGGGTACCTCTATAGTACTGCTCGCTGACTTAAAGAGTCTGAAATAATTGAAGCTAGGAATAAAGAATGAATTCTGCTTAAATTCAACTATTTTCAACTGCGGAGATATCTCGTTCCATGAATAGTGGGAGGCAAGAGAAGTACGTGTAAAAAAATAATGATACCGTTCTCGTGGTTTCAAGGCGGTTTTCAAAAAAATGCTAAAGACATTTACCGTCCTAATCGTAGATGGATCACAGCTGCTGTAAATGACTTGACTGAACGAATGATACGAATAGTTCAGAATTGGCATATCAACAGTAAATAATTGTGATTATTTTTATTGAATATCGCAACGATTTTATTATAAGTATAAATACAAGTATAAATCACACTAATATTATAAAGGCGAAAGCTTGTATGTGTTTATTTTGTTACTCCTTCAGGCGAAAATGACTGCACAGGTTTGGATTAAATATGGAATAGAGATAGCTTATATACTAGATTAAACACATGGCTACTTTTTCACTGCGGATGAAACCGCGGACCGCAGCTAGTATTAACATGAATACGTATTAAATTATTTATCTAATTAATAAAGTTAGAGTAATGAATAAACAAATATTTGTGGACATTTCACAAAATACCATCTAGCCCCAAACTAAGCGAAGCTTGTACTATGGGAACCAAATGGCTGATAGAATACTTATACATACTTTTTGTTTGTAAATACGTAACTAAAATACAATATAACACCCAGACACAATTGTAAGTTTTAATTGCGTTACAGTCACATTTTTGGGTTATTGTAATATGTTAGTGATGGCATAAGTTTTAAACGCAACGTCACACATACCTCGAGCGCGGCGAGTACTCTTACTGTAATATATTACACAACATGACCATTTACGGCGTAGATTGCCGAATAGCATTACTAAAGCTTACCAACCTGCTCACTTTTACACCTTATGTTTATAAATAGTTAGTTTGAACACGTCGCTCTGCAAGCCAGATATGCGTTTATCTCTTATCAGTCGGCAACAAACCGTGATAGTGCAGATACGGAAACATCTTTTCCACAGTGTGGAGTGAAAATGTGCGTTTTAACAGCAAAATGAATGATTTAAACGATTTGTTCAGCACGGCTAATTTACTGGAATTTTATCGTGCCGTTGTTTTGGAGAAGATCTCGTTAGGTGTGTAATGTGTATAATTATCAGTTGACGATTTTAACATTATAGTTTTTGTTTTATTTTTCGAGGCCTCAGTGACTCATGGTTTGTGATGTAGGTGTGCTATCGTGGTGTTCAATTTTTACTTTAAACTACGCTAAATAACTGCCCTTTCTAATCTGTCCCACTTGAAATTATTTCATCCAAATCAGTAATAACTTTCAGCCCTACTATTTACATAGAAAATAATCGCGATAAATCACTCACAAGGTTTTTAAAATATCAAGATGTTCATTAAACGTCCATATATTAATTGTTTCACAAACCAATAATAATAAGTGCTCTTTGATATACATTCACGTTACAAATACAGTCAAATCTAATTAAGTCGTGACACAATATCAAGAGTCCTTTCACCCAGACATAGGTGGTTGTTATTATTATAATTTATCATCATTTTTTGTGTTCCTATTTTACAATAATAATATAATATTTTATAATATAATGCTTTAGCAAGACATAGGTATTTAAACCTGTTAGGCAGTCTACAACGAAGGCAAACTGTGCTCTACATTTCGAAGTGTGGCGATAGAACGTTGTATGTGTGCTGATGTAGACGCAAGATCAACACATAATGACTTAACGCAATTTTCACACATGACTGCGATTCCTATACATTATCTATACCATCATATACATCATTTCCTATACATAATATACTCACTCGCCCTCAAGTACAAATTAAACAGAATAGAAACAAAAGCAAAACATGCTCCTTTTGATCTCAGTTACTGCATTGTATCATTGTAAATACACAAATGTATAATACCATATTCATCTGTGTTTTAGCAACAAGTTCCAGTCATGAGACTGAAGCCAGAGTCAGCGCTGGCAGCAATGGCGAGGAGGACCTCTGGAGTCTGTGGGGCCGCATCGTCACTAACTGGGAAACGGAGTGGAAGCGCCGGAACCAGTTCGTGCGTGACTTGGTCCGCCAGGGCGTGCCACATCACTTCAGGGGCATCGTATGGCAGCTACTCGCCGGAGTCGACAGCTCACCTGAAAAGAAACTCTACGCTTCATATATTAAGGTAATTAATGGCATATGTCGAAAAGTGCGAGCAATCGAGGCCCAATAGCAATTAGGTTAGATATGGGTGCTGCATAGCATAACCGTTTTTAATCTTAATGTATATTATCATATGTATATTTATTGTATGTAGATTGACAAGTAACACGAAAATAGAAGACTGCTTAAAAGTTCTATCCCAATAAAATTAATTTGCTAGTCAGATTAGTCAGCCTTATTTAATCTGTTACCAAAAATTTACTGACTGATTCATAATATTCGTTATTTCGTAATTTTGTAACTTAATGGTTGTCGATACACAGATAATATAACAAGTTGATATGAAAACAATCGTAAAAACCACTTTTACAACATTCCATGAGAGACCTTAGTTTCATTAGTAGTAGTATTATTGTTTAATAACGGTATTTGAGTCAGCAAATTTATTATTTATAGGTTATTTATATATATTTACTATGACGTAACGGGTCGTCGTACGGGTTTAATAACAACGATGCAAAAATGTATGACGTTTTACTTACATAGGTGTATGGGTACATTGTTTAAACTAGCTGGTTAATTGTATGCTTGTAGCTGTGTCTGTTATCAATTATTGGGATTATTCATAGAATGATAATGTCTTTGAAACTTTTGTTACTATTATTATTAATTCAAATGTATATTTATTCCGTTTTTGCACGTAACAGTTTACGTCAGTGTGACTAGTGACAACAAGTAAGGTACAATTAAATGAATATGGCGAGTATAATCAAAGTACATAATATATGCAGGTTATTGTATTGGCAAGGTATTTATATAATAGTGTTACTTTTATATTGACACCCTTTCTCATTTTTAAATCGTAAGTAATTTTATAACAAAAGAATAGGGCTGATTATTGTTAACTAACTGTAAAAAATCATAACAATAAACAATTAGTTAGTACAATTTTTTTTATTGATATAGTTAATACTAAATTGTTTATAATCGATTCAGTACTAAATTGTTTATAAATCGATTTGAACAATTTTGTTCGTTATGTAACATTTTCAGTCTGCAATTATACAGTGCAGCCTGACAACTCAACAAAGGATTGTTGCAACTGTAAACTACATAATCTTAGTTACGATTAGTTGCACCATCGGCGCTCTTTGGTGTCATGACTGTTAGGTCAATGTTGCGTAACAGTACACCGTGTCGTGAAGGCGGAGTCCCGTCACGGTACCACCCAGTGGCCATAGATATCACCGAGCTTTTTTTTGTTTTTTTTTTTTTTTTTACTTCAAACTTGTCTAGCATTTGACCACACTCTCACATGATGAGAAGTGACGATGCGCCAAGTAAAAAGCTACCGGCGGGCTCCTGGTCTTTCATTTATTATAGCTTTATAATCGTCAGTTTTTGTCAGACTCGCTTTATAAAATCTGGCAAATAACGTGCAATTGCGAAACGATGCTATTTCAATTAAAATAGCAAATTGGTAAATGTGCCCAACCCACTGCTCGTCTGCACTAAAGTCAATTAAAACTCAACTTAGAGTACGTTTGTTAAATTCGTGTCAACTTGGCACACCAAATACTGAACGTTTATTTGTTGCCTTGGTCATCGGCTGTCTTAAATTAATGAACGTACAGTGTTTGGTGTGTTGACTTGAACCGAGTTTGAAAAACATACGATTAACCAGGAACTTAAGACATAAGTGTGAACACAGGAGCTGTCAAACTTTAGTGCAGATGAGCATAAGTCTCTAATTTAAATTGATATTGTCTCGCTTGAAAATCAACTTTTATTGACATATTTTATAAAGCGAATTCGTCTAAAACTGACGATTGTATAGTGATGAAAACGCTATTGCGGACAAACTGCAATGCCTTTTTTGTCAGGCATTATTATGTTATGCTACGTTAAAAACAGTGTTAGTGACATTGTCCGTGATTATATTATTACAGTTTCTCTATTCCGTGATCAAGTTTAATTGTGATTTTGCATGATAGTGCAGTGTACTTTTTTTTATGTTTTGGCTCCATACTTTTCTGTATTTAGCTAGTGTCAAGTAATTGATAATTTATCAAGTTCATGATATTTCACGCAAATATGTGTCAAGTCACCGTCGAAGTCATCAAGTCAAGTCGTAGTCTAGTCAAAGTCATATTCCTAGTAAAGTGGTGGCAACTTTACTTGAAGTTTCTATGGAGTTTTGGAAGCAACACGAAAAGAAACGTTTCACCATCATTATACCATTTTCCCACACTCACGCCTGTAATCCAGCACTTAACGAATAGAACACCACCAATTTTACGCACTAACACTAAAAATAACACTAGTTTTGGAAAATAATACTATACGCAATCTTTTTCGCTTTCCCGCCAAACGAGCCTGCAGTGTACTTAGTAACCGTTTTGAACTAAATAAGACAAAATAGTGTTTTTGAAAGAAACCGTCATGAACATGTGTCAGACTGTTAAATAACCCAGCGATGACCAGTGATCAGTATTCAAGATACGTATACTTAAACTTAAACTATTTTGGTAAATATACGGTTTTTTTATCAGGCGAAATCAGCTTGCGAGAAAGTGATCCGACGAGACATCGCTCGCACATATCCTGAGCATGACTTCTTCAAGGAGAAGGATGGGCTGGGGCAAGAATCTCTATTCAATGTGATGAAGGCATATTCACTGCACGACCGCGAAGTCGGGTATTGCCAAGGCTCAGGTTTCATTGTTGGCCTGTTACTTATGCAGGTTAGTATGGAGACATAACAAATAGTTGTACGTTCCAGGTGTTTCTTAACGATCCAGATATGCACTTCTGCGACCCTCCGTGCTAAATGCTTTCATAACTGAAAGGTTTTCAATTCGAAATCGGTCTCCAAGCACATGATGGTGTGTTGTTGATTCTTGAGAGGCAGTACCCATACCAGGTTTCACGTGGCGGCACCGTCTGCCATATTGTCATTAAACATCAAGTGAAAATGCGTATAGTCGCTACGCTATCAGCGATTTAAAAATGTTTAGACCTGTCTCTATAATCCTTCTTTGGCAGGTCTAGAGATTAGCCTAAGAGCGAAGTGGCATAAAGAAGCCTTAACAGTGAAAATACCCCGTAATGTGACTGAATTTAAAAGCTCATTAATCGCAGCAAACCATAAGATTTTTAATCTACACATATAAAATTCAAAGTCCTCAATGACTGACTGACTTACTTATATATCAACGCACAGCCTAAACCGCTGGTCCTAGAGACGAAAATTTGGAGGGTGTGTTCTTTGTAAAGTGTAGGTATCCACTAAGAAAGGGTTTTTTTTTAATTCTATCCCTAAGAGGGTGAAATGGGTGGTCGAATTATCTATGAAAAAGTTTCTTCTTCGTTTCCTATAGGTCACTCGGGCGAAGCCGCCGGCAGAAGCAAGTTATATATAGTAAAATCACGAAACTCTAAAAGATAACTAATTTTAATTTTCATTCGGTAAACAGATGCCCGAGGAAGAGGCGTTTGCAGTACTCGTAAAGATAATGCAGCAGCATCGCATGAGGGATATGTTCAAACCGAGTATGGCAGAACTCGGCCTTTGCATGTTTCAACTGGAGAACCTTGTACAAGAATTGTTGCCAGATCTACACGTACACTTCCAATCGCAGGTTAGGACTGATACTAATTATTATTACTATATTAAAGAAGTTGGAAACGACAATATAAAATTATCTATTCGAAAACAAATGATAGATTTTTTATTACTTATTTTTTATACTTCAGTTTTTAGGTAGCCTTACGTCGCCGTAGATCCTGACATCACTTAACTTTATTTTTTTTATTGGTTTTAGGCAAAGTATTGGCTCACTTTCTCGCTTAATGTTAAACAATGCTATATATATATATATATATATATATATATATACATATATATATATATATATATAATGCCTAATGTTAAATGGATTTTATAAAATTAGGAATGAAATTTCTCCCGTTACATTGCAATTAAAGCTCCGTTATCCCTGGGTGATCACGGAACTTTAATAAAATCCATAGTTTTGATGCACGTAAAATGCCTATTGAAACTGTCAAGTCCATACAAATTGACAATTTTTTCAATAAATTGGTCAATATGCTTCTCTCGGTTACAATCAAGTTATGTGTTCGCCTAGCTGGTCTAAGATTGGGCATGCTTGCCTAGAAGATACCTGTTCATTCTCGACTTGAAAACTCCCAGGTTATAGTTAACTGGAAACAAAGACGTCGGAAACATACATACGTTTTAGTGCTCATGACTACAATAACAGTAACCAATGACAATAATAACGTCCAACGATTACATACATAGATCCTGGACCCTAAGTAGGTAAGTAAGGATTCCTTGTGTTTAGGAACCCAAGAACTACGGGGACCATGGTCCCACAACACCGAGACACGGAACAAGTATTTGCGCTTTTTTATCTGTGCACAAATACTTGTCTTGCGGCGTGTATGTGTAATGTAGGTTTTCAATGGATAACATGATCCATTGTTTCCTCCACAGGGTTTCAGCACGTCACTCTATGCTAGCAGCTGGTTTCTAACACTGTTTACTACGACGCTATCCCTACCGTTGGCTTGTCGCATAATGGACGTGTTCCTCTCTGAAGGCATCGAGATTGTGTTCAAGGTTGCTATCGCTATGCTCACTGTGGGAAAACATGATCTGCTGTCGCTTGATATGGAGAGCATACTCAAGGTGAGAATCATAGAATAATCACTAATATGCGTTGATTGGAGTATTAAACACAGCAATGAGTGATTAAACTACAAATTTATATTTATTTACAATTCAAGATCACACTAAAAGATATATGAAATAAATAATAAATATTTGTGAACAAAAGCAAAGCTTGTACTATGGGAACCAGATAACTTAGATAATTTTGTAGTTTGTTAATACATAAATAGAATACAATATAACACCCTGACACAGAACAAAACACCTATGTTCATCACAATGTTTGTCTTGTGTGAGAATCGAACAAACAACATCCAGGTCAGAAGGCAGGGTTACTACCAACTGAGCTATCGGGGCCAGTCATTAAAATTGTATAACAATACATAATTATGGTGCTTTATATTATTTTTTATAAAAGGACTTAGTTAAAATAAGCTTTGTTACACTTATTTTCTTGCATTCTGGATCTTCAATATTCGGACTTGAAATGAAGTTGTGATATCTATAACATTACAATTTGTAGAGATTTGATAATGTAACTATATCACAGACTAAACTACAATATGTAAATATATTTCAGTTCATACAAAAAGAGCTGCCCGGTAAAGTAGAAGCCGACCCCGACGCTTTCATGAATTTGTCATACTCTGTGAAATTTAACCCCAAGAAGATGAAAAAGTTAGAAAAGGAATACACAGTTATCAAAACTAAGGAGCAGGGCGATATCGCTGTTTTAAGGGTAAGATAACTAACTATATTATTTTTATTTATGAACCTTTAAATTATAACAAATAATATTCAAGTAAATACTGAAATAGTGAACAAATACTATTTCACCATCAAGCAGATTGTAATCCTGCAAAGCAGGATCCCGTCGTCCCGTGAGATCCCTAGTCGCTTCCCTAAGCTTTCGCTTTGAATTAAAACGGATACAATGCAAGTGAATGCACACGGCAGCTCTATATTTGTAAACCTACTTTTTAATGAATTACATTATTCTATTGATGAGGCCCTACATAGTTTGCTAATCTTTTTGTAACAATATCTACAAGATAATAACAGCTGTTGGTCTTCCTAGTAAATATTTTTTTTTCAAAATAAAAAAAATTATAATGCGCATTTTCCAATATCAATCGATTAAGAATTCGGATGCTACATAATTTGAATAATAATAGATAAATAATCAACAGTGCACCAATGTGTTGCAAAGAATGTATCAAGCACTTAACTTTAAGAGGTTTTTATTATTTCATCAACTAATTGTATCTCCACAGTGTCTCCGTCAAGAAAACCGCTTACTCAAGCAGCGCGTGGAACTCTTAGAGAAGGAGAGTTCCGCCCTCGCAGAGAGGCTGGTGAGAGGGCAGGTGGACCGTGCAGAAGGCGAGGAAGAGACCTTCGCTCTGGCTAGAGAGGTTCAAGCTCTCAGGAGGGCTAACGTGGATGCGCAACAACGGCTGGCCGTGGCACAGGACGAAATCCGCTCTCTTGAGATGACCATCGCTGAGGTAGGTGGTAGGACTTTTCGGTAAGAATTCATTAAGATCGGTAACACCACTGCGCTAGATATTGTCTCCAGTATACAAGCACTATTGCGGCATGTACCTTGTGAAAATATTGAGCGTAATATGAGAGTTTGTGATCCTTATCACTTTATAATATCAGTAGGATTTATTTACATTTTTAACTAGCTGACCAGACAGTCATTGCTCTGTCCATAGAAAAAGACGTTGAATTGATATATGATGATTTTCCGGGAAATTGATCCAATTTTACTTACTATAAAAACTTAATTCGTATTATTATTAACGTTTTGAAATAAAAGACGCCGAATCGATTCATCCATCCTCAAGTGATGCACCAACCAACGACATTTTATTTTTTTATTAGATTTTTATTGATTGTTTCTTTCAACAAGATTAAAAGCGTAAATCTAAAGCCCAAATCTTCCACAGAACAACTCAAGGCAGAACTCGCTAGAAGGCATCGAAGGGTCGACAGTTAAAGGCGAGGAGCTGGCCCGCTGCCTCCAACGAGAGCTAGTCCGGGCGAGACTGCACGCGGCCGAGAGAGAAGCGGCCGAGAGAGAACTCACAGCTAGGATTGCAGAATTGGAAAACGAGAATAAAAGCCTACGCAGACAACGGGTGGACAACAACGTCGCACATTTACAGGTATAATAAAAATTAGCTAGTCAAATAAAAGTTTTCAAGATCCCTGCTCTCAGTCACGAGCACTAACGTCTAAACACTATTCTGTCGTATCGTAACACATATTTTTAAATCAATGTAAAGTTAAAGTAAAATGAAAGAATGGCGTTATTCTTCTGATAAAGGAGAAATGAGAAAGACGGAGATTTCACAATTTCGTTGATTTAATTAGCTTTAGTTTGATTGAATACTATACAGAATCGACAACAATGTGCACATTTTTATCAAGTTAAACTACCCAGTCATAAAGTCACTAATTTAGCCTAGGATTAGCAAGCTGAAATGGCAATGTCACGCTGTCATCCTATATAAATAATCTTTCACACAAACAGCTCAAACGGAAATCGTTCAATTTCACATGTGCAAATGTAATTTTTTTATAGTTGTATTATGATTACTGTGCTGTGGGATTGAGTGATGTGACAAATCTCAACAAGTTTGATTTCACATGGTTTTTTTCTAGGATGAATTGATCGCCGTAAAACTGCGTGAGGCTGAAGCGAATCTCTCGCTGAAGGAGCTACGACAGCGTGTCACTGAATTGTCAGACGCCTGGCAACGGCATCTTCAAGTAAGTCTACTTGGTCAATATACTAGTGCCCGTTTACTTTAAAGTTTGACTACTCCTAAGTAAGATATTAAGGCGATTGAAATACCTTTTTTTGAAGTAAAACGAACTTCTTTACGTACGCTTGACTTGGAGAGTAAGCTGGTGAATGCGAGGCGAACAGAAGTTGAAGTTGGTTCACGTAGATCTCCATTGTCAACATAACAAAATTAAAAATTTGTATTATTGTCCGGTAAATGACAATTGAAGGGGTGAGAATAAAAAGGATTTAACTGATTTTTTAGACAAAATGACTTAGGGGTATCGTTGGATTCAGCGTGAAATTATCTTCAATAATACATTCTAAAAATACCGAAATGAGGCTTAAATCTCGAGATTTTGAGTCTAAAAATGGTTTATCTGTCACAGGAATACAGTTCGCTTAGCATAAAAAACATTACTTTATTTATTTTATTATATTATATTTTTACAGTAATTGTATGAATTAGTACTATATTTAGTAATTTTAATTAGAATTAAAACATTTTCAAGCAACTGAAACTTACATAAACCTTTTCTATTACCTTATAAGCACTCTACATTAAAATGACGCCGTTGACGTTTAAAGTCAATTTTCTCAAAACTGTCAATTTGATAGTTAAATCCTTTTTATTCTCAACCCTTCAATTGTAAATTGTCATTACATTAACATTAACCGAATCAAAAACAAAGTTATACAGACCGATAGATGGAGCTAAACTAAATAAGTTTTACTTCAGTAGTGTGGTCTAAAGCACACTCGTTTTTTAGAGGTCATTATTGATTGTTTGTTCACCTTTTTTAGGAGCACAAACAAGAGGTACCGGTGCCGGTACAATCTAACGTGGTGTCGGACATAATGGCAACACCTAAGAAGTTATTGCGCGCGTGGGAAGGACGCTCCACAGACGTACAGAAAATGGAAGAGGAGCTCATGTCTACCAGGATGAAGGAGGTTGAGGCACTCACTGAACTGAAAGAGTTAAGACTGAAGGTACTGTGGCTTTAGTGCCTATTATATACACGGCTTCTTCTGCCTGTGGCCTATAGGAACCGAAGAAAGTTTTTCATAGATAATTCGGTTGAACTAAGACCACCACACCCTCCAAATATCAAGTCTCTAGGAACAGTGTTATAGGCTGTGCGTTGATCTATGTCAGTCAGTCAAGCCTTTAAATTTTATATGTATAGATTTATAATAATACACTGAAAACGGTTTCTATTAAAATTAAATAATAGTTTTTTCACATATTGTGTACATTGCTTTTTACACCGCCTTTATGCATTGTATTATTTTAGCTTCTGAATGAAAATTCAGTTTTGTTTGCGGATAAAGCCTGCCATGATGATTGTAGCATAGACAATATAATTATAATAATAATAACGCCCAACGATTACATACATAGATCTTGACCCTAACTAGGATTCCCTGTGTCTAGGGATCCAGGACCTACGAGGACCATGGTCCCACAACACCCAGACTCAGAACAAGTATATGCGCTTTTTTTTCTGTGCACAAATACTTGTCCTGCTGCGGGAATCGAGCCCGCCGCCTCCGGTAATATGATACTTCACTGAGCTGTAAATTATGCAATGCAGGTATTGTGTGATTGCTTTATAGCTAGTTTGCTATCAATTCCAGGTGATGGAGTTGGAGACGCAAGTGCAAGTATCGACGAACCAGTTGCGGCGGCAGGATGAAGAGGCCCGTGGTCTTCGGGAAAACCTCGACGCGGCGCTACAACGGGAGAGGGCGTTGCAGGCGCGACAACGGGAGTACCACCATAAGTACGCGGACTTAGAAAGCAAGGTAATCATCACTTTTACTTCACCCATCATCATCATCAACCTCTCCCATGGTACGCCATTGAACTTGGTCTTGGGTCCGGTGATTTTCAGCCAATTGCTGCCAGCCACTCGGCGCAAGTCGTCGCTCTAGTCTAGTCTTAGTCGATAGGAAAGTGCTCATTTGCAAACTACTTCTACACGTATTTGTTTCGCGGTCGAGTTTTACCTCACCCTTCCGAGATGCTGAAAATATCGGTTGTGAATTATTTTTTTCAGGACTATTATACTTTTATTTCGATGTGTAATGAGATACTCATGGGAGTGGGTTTATTAACATGAACGACGTTAATAAATCCACCCCCATGAGTATCGGCAAAGGGTTTGAACTTTCAAAAATCAGCCTTATTGTTTTCTCTTGATGTCCATACTGTCATTAAATATCCCCACAACTATGATTTTTGCTCAATTGGTACTGACAGAAAAACGCTAAGAAGCGTTTAAAAAACTAACTCTGCATGTACATAATTAACTGTAATAATTATTTTCATATTTTCAGGCAAAATACGATTCAATGCAAGCTAACATCCGAAACATGGAAGATGCACAAAGAATAGCCGAGCTAGAAACTGAAGTGTCGGAGTATAAATTAAAAGTAAGATTTTAATAATCATACCTAATAGCTGCAAATTTGAAGCCGAAATTATAGCTATAATTTATCTTCAATAATTGTACACTACGGTTTCTATTTAATTGGGTGAATAAGTCTCTACTAATACACAAAAGTGAAGCTTTGTTTGTATGTTTGTTTATTTCTTTGTTTGTTTGTGTGACTTCCACGACATAACGGGTTGACCGATTTATATAAAATGCACACAGTTGTTTATTTCATACAAAAATCAACATAGAGGAGATTTTTTGCGGTAAAAAAAATCTACCGGGATTGGAGGCAAGATCAAAAGAGAGGCTTGCCTCTCATCCCCTCTCTTTAAATAACCTTGTATATATTGTATTTAAGAACGAAGTAATGGCTACTGAAGGGGAACTACGCAGCGGCAACTGCGATGACACCGACAGAGTCCGCGAGTTGCAGGAACAAGTCACTGAACTGAAGGCTGAGGTACCTTGTCTAAATAAATAAAAACTAAGCCATTAAGAGAAACTAACTTGAATTAAGCCATAATGCTGCTTATCTGCTTTTAAAAACATAGTCAAATCTTTTCAACGAAAGATTCATCTATGTAAAAGCAATACACCCTACTTGATTATTGCCTACTAATTCGTATGATGATTATAAAACTACTAATCCGATTTCTATAACAGCTTAAGTGACATAGTAGCTTTCCTTTTATGTATTTTTCATTGTGTTTTAACAGCAAAGTGATCTCTCAATAATCGACACTTAGTATGTGGGTTCTTTATCGCGAATACTTCACTATTACTGACGTAGTTATTTATACCAAATAAAAAAGAAATAACATAAAACAATTAATTAAAAATGTACATCACTAATGCGTTGCAAATATATCATAAGCAACACTTAACAGATCACAAAGCTTTGCTTATCTCTAACAACTTAGCGGCAATCACTAAGAATTAATATCTATTAGAAATAAAATAAAACGTCTTTAAATGACGAACCTGTGAAGTATAGATAGCCGATTCATGGGTGACTCGGCTTGTAACTAAATTAAAACAAGAAAAATATTACTCAAAAACCACAACAATAATGATGACCATGGAATAATTACTGAGTCAAGCACAGTGTGGCAGTCGCTATAACGCTTGCATCACCCGGCCAAGAATAAAGCGAAATACAAATAAAAGGTGTAGAGATGGATTTGGATGAATCACGTTAAACTACAACCGCCAGAGGATAAAAGAAACCTTGGTAATATGATTAAAGGTTGCCGTTTTGAAGTTGCAACAATACGATCTAAACCAAAGCAGCAAGGGATAGGGGGCTGGCCCCCTATCCCATGAGGAGGTGACCTTTTATAAAAAAAAATCCCGTTATCAAAATTGGATAATTTTTCAGAGTATACATTATCAAATCGGTCTTTGAGGATAAATAGTGTAGATTTCGAATTATAAACCTTTACGATGGATTAAAAATCAGGAGTTTAATTTTTGGAATTATTCGGCAAAGATAATGAAACGCATAGGGAAGAATAAATTAGATAGATCTATTTCTGTAGTAAAAAATGGATATTATTAATAGTCATGGTGGTCAAAAACAATCTATGAAGCTTTATTGCAAGTGTCAATGCCACGCAGGTACACATTGCTCAAGATACGCAATCCGATGCGAACTTACTCTTTACGTCTGCGGTTGGATTAAACCTTTACTACAGCAGTTAGCTTAACATTGCGTTGCATTGACAGCGTAGATGCGCAACTTCAGAACGGTAAATCGCTGTCGAGTATGAGTAATAAAGTTACACAAACTAAATACCTAACTGACTATAATAATCCAAAACCATCTCAGGAATCATCAATGTGTGTATGGTTAAAAATATGACCATGCTTAATTCCGCGCCGTAGCTCTTTGGGGAGCATACAGCCTGAAATAAAGACTCTTTTACACGACCTGTGATAAGATATACTTATGCTTTTTCTCGCCGAGTGATGTACATTATAAGTCATTGTCCAGCATACATGCTTTGTGTGGGACTCACATGTACATAATAAAGATGAAACACGCATTGTCAACATTATGGTACCATACCTTGTGTTTCCAAATTTTCGACTCATATTCATTTTCACAGCGTTATTGTAACAGCCGTAAGAGCTAAAATAATTATATCCTATGCTATTCTTCAATGCATATATAATACGAAAAGCTTTTAGATAACTCTGTGAACTGAATTGTAAATGTAACAGAAAGTATTCTGGCCTATATTTTTTATGTGATATAATCGTGTTGCAGTTGATTCGTTCATTCAACCTTGAACGCTCACCTTTTGAATATTTGTTTCTGAAATACCGTGTCGTAAGTCTAAACAAAAGTTTAAAAGTGTAGTGGCTTGTTACGGGTTTCATTTTCTGATACATGTTGTTTGGCACTGCACAGTTTCCGACACCCATCACGAGTCCGGACACTGAGCCCTGGAAATGGCTCGCGTAAGTGAACTACTTATGAATCAGATGTCTCTGGCTGGTGTGTTAACATGCTGTTAAAGTTAACGTTTAATCTGTTGATATCAACCGATCAACTCGAACTGCCAGTTATAGCTATAGCTGCTGGAAGTATCAATTTTCAATGTTTTTTTTTTAATTTGTTTTTTATTTCCTTGCCAGTCGAGTTTCCCATTTACTCGTACTGCCCATTGATTTTCTTGACTTTGTAAACCGTTCAAAAAAGTATTTATATCGATGATTTTTAAACATCAAGTTTAATATTTATTATTTTTATAGCAGTATCGCCTGTTTAGTGTAATTTGCAGATTAAGTTTTAAAGGGTAAATTTGAATCGCGAACGTCACGATTTGGACATGAGAGCAATTGTCACGGTAGCTTAATTAAAAATAAAATACGTAAAATAATATGTCCTGGTTTAAGGTACTGATGGATGGGGGATCTAATTTTTCTTTTACAAATCAATCTGTATCAAGTTAAGGTGAGATGAGACCATATAAAATCAAATTGCGTACAGTTTTAAAGTGAAATGGGTCTTCATTTCAATTAGATCTGTATAGATTATATTCACCATTACCATGTTCATGTTAACACACTATGCCATATATATATCTTGTGCGTATTTTAGTCAATGTGTTTGTGCTCAATTTCAACAGATGGCACCGCTTTTATATCAAAGTGACAGATATATCTTAGAAGCAGAGAAAGTGTCGTATCTACCTTTAATCTCCATGGCTTACTCACATAGCTTCTATCATAGTAAACTGTTTCTTTCTGCTTGTGTTTTGCATGGGTTGTCTGGTGTTCATACATCTTGAAGAATGCTACACGATGTCGACGACGTTCGAATTTAAGAAATTGGTATAAATATATTTTACTTTGTAATTTGGTTTTGGCAAGATCTGTTGTGTGCATTCTACAATATGTAACTTATAATAATCACTGCTAACATAAAATTTATTAGTGTTTGTACCCCCAACCTGCGTGAGAAATAACAAATGTATTAAAAGCTAATTTAAATTTTACACGTAAAAATCAATGTGTTATGTTATTTGTTTAGCTACTAAAAGTTTTAGTTTAAAACTGTTTTGTGTAGGTAGTTTGATATTTTTCCGTTACGCACAGTCATTATTGTTCAGCCTCGTGATTTCGGTATCAACCCTATTCACTCTGTCTGATTTGAAATATTCATTCTCTGCCTCTTTCATCTACATTCAAGATGGAAGAGGACGAGAAGTGTAGATTTCAAATCAATACCTTATCATAATATATATATAATCAATACCTACCTTCGATTGTAAATTGGGGTAAAAGGTTTCATAGCAAAAAAAATACGCTAACGTGATTTGCGTAAGTAAACAAGTACCGAGGCTGAATGCTTGACAGTAGCGGAATGGTTGTTCACATGTTTAATACGGCAGGTCATGAGGCTAGAAGCATGGAGGGCGCGCGCGCTCGGCCACACAGCTCTGAGCCGCGCGATATCTCTCGAGGACGACCTCGAGGAGGACGAGAAACTAAAGCTCATCCTGCGTCGTGAATCATCCACATCCCTGGACTTGCCTTCCACTCCGCGCAAGACCTCGTAGCGAACACCGCTCGCTTCTCTTCGCGATACCTCCTGACTCATTTAGAACGTGTGTACCGAGACTTGGTATATGCTGGTTTAAAGCGAGCCATTGGAAAATCGATTCTGACAAAAGCTAGATAATATTTTTTTCCCACTTTTTATGCTTTAGGTACCAAACAAGCATAAGGCCTCCTGGGAAGAGGTCACCGTAGCCTATCTTCTTCTAGTATAGGCAAGTGAGCCCTGGTAGGTATCAGAATTTTTATAATTTACTTTGCCTAAAAGCAACCGTATGGCATCCCACTTCTTATTTTATTATAATTATTTTATATAATAATTTTCTCCGGTATTTTCTCGATAGATTGTAATAGTGAGACAGGCACTAAAATGTCTACTCTGTATAGATATTTAATGGCGCGTGAGAACACTGTAATAAGGCGCACGCACTTTAATCCTTGCGTGCTTATGTATACTACAGGTACAGTTAATATCGTGGCAGCAGAAGCGTACGTAACTTTAATTTGTTTTACCATAGCCTAGCAAATACTGTTTTACACACGTTCTAATTAAGTGAGGTCGGTTTGTAATGCGTCAGTTGAACGACACATTACTTTCTATTTTTATATCATGACATTCTTTACATTCGCTTCAATTAGACGCTACTTTGTTACGGCTTAATTAGTGAATTTACCTTACGACTTAGTTTATTGAACACATGGTGAAATGGAGTAAATATGGCCGCAACACAATAAACAACAAACCTTCGCAAGGCGTGAATCGATTTATTTGTTATCAAAAGGAAAGAAACCAAAATATTTCCAGCGGCTTAGGTTATATATTAGTTGTCACCTGTCGGTCAGTCTCTTTGATATAACGTAGATTCAACTCTGACCAGGACCTAATTAATTTTAAAATTTAATATTATTAATACTGGCATATATTTATTTATATTAGTTTGTATTGAGAATACCTTGCCCTTTCATACCTTGCTTATAAACGTTAGTTAAAGGGCTTGAATTTCTTGTCATACAAACTGTTCGCCATCTTGTTTAATTAATCATCAAAATGGCGGCTACTCATAAAACCGATAGTTGACATTAATACTAACGACTTGTTGGAGATTAAATCTCCTTTAGCGTCATGTTTCCAAGATATAAGCTTTCAGTTACACGGTGGTGCTACCGATAATTTGTCTGAACGGACGACGGTATGAATGGGCTCTGAAAGTTTTAATTTAGAATATACAGTTTTCCAAGTCTATAATAAGCGTCAGGCCAACAAGCATGTAAATGCAAGTAATTGGCTGGCAAGCAGCTACTAGTAAAGAAAGGCGTAGGTGACAGTAAGATAATATTTATAGAGCCAATTCATACCTTGAATTTAGTTAGTCAACTTACCACGGAGCCACCTGTGTAGCTTTTAATGCACATACCTATCTTGGAAACATAATGCTGGATATTGTATTTTATACAAACATTGTTCATAATTTTATGAGTGGCCGCTACATGGTTGAAAAACAAGATTGCGGATAGTAGGTTAATGTTCAAGGCCCTTTAATCGATACCTAAAACGTCCTGTCAAATACTCGCTGAAAGAATTTTAAGTATTGATTAAATTTAATTAACGTGCATAATAATGGCTGATAAATGTAAGCTAAACAACAAAGTTGCTCTTATTCAATTTCGACACATCCTGATTTTAATAACCATTGTAATGATTATAATGTATACAAAGATATACGACATGGTACGTCGGTGGTATGTTTTTAATTTAACTCTATGAAAATAGCCTCATATATTTTACAGTGTCAATTTTATCGGTAATCTCAATGCATGTTTATTAGAGGCAGAAATCAGTGCTACATATTATAGTTGCATATGAATACAATATTATTTTATGAATTTAGCGTATTTTTAAACTATCTTCGTCAATTTGTAACATCCAGGGATGTAAGCAGTGTTTCTCACATTCTGACTGGATAACCATACTTACATTTTACAACTCGTGTAGTTTTTATACTCTATGACTTGGTGTTAATGGAATTTTCTACAATATAACGATAATTATTATTAATATTACAATACTTTCCCAGTGTAACAATTTTATTCTGATTAGTGACTGCCTCTACGTCTTTCTGTTTTAACCACAAAGATTGTAATAATCTTTGTGGTTTAAACAGAACTGTTCTTCTTCGCACCAAAACCTTTTGCAGTTTTTGGAATTTCTAACTTATTCCACTGTTTTATTTTGTCGTAATGCGTACTTTTATTTTATTTTATTATTATTTAGCTGAGTGTTTGTGGGTAAGGAACACGGTCATAATAAAATTGAGCTACACTATAATGTAGTTCCGGACGAAAAAATGTCTTAACTATACACCAATCATAAAATAGTACTATACTTACAATTCATATTAGAATATATCCTTATCCTATAATGTCTGTAGTTGAGACGTAGGTAAATACAGGTAGTTTTAGATGTAGTTTTTGTCATTCATGTAACTTAAGTCTACTACAACAGTATAGCTCGAATACACAATTAAATGGAATGCCAACACGTTACACGTGCGTGTTGAATCAAATTTATGCTAGCTATTGGTTTTACTGTGTATCTTCCTCTATGACAGCTCAAGGGGCCTGTCTGTTCCCTAAATATATTTTTTTTTATAACTTCGGCCAAACAACTACGTCAATGTAAAACTTGTGACTGATGATTTGATAGCATAAACAGTAATAAATAATTATTAAGTATATTTTTGGTATCTTGTATTGTTTTACATTGTCAAAAAATAGTTTTTACATATATATGATTGAATGATTATCCCGTACGTGCATCAATTTGTTTACTATTTTTGTATCGATCGTTTGTAAAAAAAAAGTATTAATTTGAATATTGCATGATTATCACGATAATACATTAAATATTCATATACATGTTCATTCAACATTCCAATTTGTGTTTTACTATTTATGAAATGAATTAATTTTAAATTATTTGGGTTGTGTAGGACAAAAATATGTATGACATGTTCTAAGAAAATAATTTAATAGAATACTTATAGCAATTTAAGCAGAAGCAGGGATGACAAGTATTTTTGGCAATATTAAGCGTACTTACTTAATAATGGTATTTTTCATTTTGTTAGGTTCTAAGGTAAAGTATTTTAAAGTGTATTATTTATTTCGTGTTAAATACTCATTGTTTCGTTAAATAGGTATAAATAAGCAGCAATAATTGATACAAATCTGTATCATAATGTGTTGTAAAATAATTATTATACCTGCATTTAGATTTTATATTATAATATTTTATATATTTCAAACTGGAATTGACGCATTATGTATATAATATAAATATTTACGAAACCAATTCTAGGTTTTCAATAGTAGTTTTTATTGTTTTAAAAGTACGTGAAATTATACGTTTTGAAATATTTATAAATAGTGCTCCCTGCATCGAATTATTTTGCTCTGGAGAATTATCCAAGCAATGTGTCACAACCATTTTCAACACCAGACGATTCAAATACTACAACTAAATTATTTTAAGTACTTAAGTATTATTTCAATCAAATTCAAATAATGCTGTCTATTAAATTTTCTTTAAATAATTTAGTATTAACAATCAGTGTGGTATGTATTATGTAATAAATATAAAATGCTTATTCCCGTCCGTACTAAAGTTTAACAGCTTGTTGCACATGTTTGCACATTCTATATATATATTTTGCATATTCATCTAGGATTTACTTAACGATAAAAATGCGTCGGACTAAACTTAGCCAGTTGCTTAATTGCCAAAGACATGTCGTAACTTTATCATACCGAGTCTTAACGCGAAGTACGCGCGTAACGAGTGAGTGATAGGTAGTGTCAAAAGAAACTGTCATGTAAATTAAATATTAACCAGAGTTTATAAATTTCTTGGAAATATAATCTTTCAGAAACTAATGGATATAAAGTATAAATGATTAAATTAATTAGTAATTTTGCCAATTATGAATACAAGGGGTTCTTGAAGACTCAAGTTCTAGAATATAGAAAAATGAATTACATCTGATACGTCTCGAATGAATGACGATATCATTTCATTTTGCTTGTAAAAAAGTGAACAAACCACAAACAAAAAATTCGTTAATTTTCTTTTCTATTTTACTATTATTGTTTCGCGCCATTCCGATTTCCACTGTCTATTAAGCCATACGTAGGTATACACTTATATGTACTAATATATTCTCTGGTCAAGCGTTATCAAACGCAGTAATGCACACTTACTTATACTACTACTTTGCGGCACCATACCAAAGCTATCTAGAAAAAAGGTGGTACCTTCCTAGAAAAACTCTTTCAGAAAGTTTATAGTTGGACTATAACATAGTGTTTATAATTATAAACTCTTTGGTGAGTGGTTTAACTTTAGCTGGTTTATGCAGAGGAAGTTGTGAGTAAGTCAGACTTTGTAAACTTAAAGTATGGCGGTACTCTTCTGATAAAGGGGAAATGAAAAAGACGAAAATATGTTAATTTAGTTTAGCTTTAGAGTATGCGACACAGAATCGACACCATTAGCTAGGTTATATTTTAATAGACTTTAGTACAGACGGGCATTGTATTGTCTTACTCTCGATTCACTATATTACGTGACGTTTTGTTGTCAGTAATAAAGTTATAATTATAGAGTTTTACAAGATGGTTTTATGTAATACGATAATATCAGAGTTTTTGTGGAAACATTGTGTGCAATACAAACAAACCAAAAAGTCACTTCTTTGTTACGAATATGTATTACGTACTGTCCGCAAAAGATTGCAGTGTAGTGGGATTGAGAAGGCAATATAAAAATATACCCTTTTCCGTAGGCTCTGATTAAAATTTTCCTTAATGGTAAATGTATTATTTTTGTCCCTTTTCTTTATTATTCTGTGTGTAATTCTTTAGATTATTTTAGGTGATAAATTTAAATTTGATTATAAATAATTATGAGGGCACTAACTGGACTTCCTCAAATGTTAATTACTATAGCATTGCTTGTGCAATCGAGCTAGTGTCACGTAATATTGTATTTTATTGATATTTTTTTATAATTAATTATTGCCTTAGAAATGCTTGAATTTTTATTGTACTTGGAATGGATTTATATCATATTATTTATATTTAAAGCTATAGTCGAATATTGGCAGCTACATGTTGCCAGAAATAATATTAACCAAATAACAATTTTCAGCAATATTAGTAACAACGCAAAGTCGAGACACAGTAGTGGATTTTATTTTAATTTTATCTGTATATGGAAAAATACTATGTACCTATGTTATATATATTTGTTTGCCAATATAAATTCTGTATCAAAACAATTCTGAGATCTCGTTGGGAGCTATTATTTATCTTAGATCTAAATACAAAAAAACTTTATTACGGCAACTATTTTAATATTGATTTAATTTAAAATAATTTAATAGCATGGGTGGTCTAGTATTAGTTGCCTAGGTTATTCATTAATTTCTACCGATTATAAGTTCACTAAAACCATGTATATATTACCTTATATATTATATATAAACACGTGCATTACGCAACATGCCCATAATTTTTAGTTATCTCAAAGAAACGCGTTTATATATACTTACCGATAGCCTCTGCGGTGTGGTGATTGAGCAGGTTGGTTCATTACTCGGAGGTGGCAGGTTCGATTCCCGCGATAGGACAAGTATTTGTGCATAGAAAAAAAAACGCAAGTAATTGTTCTGTGCCTGGGTGTTGTGGGACCATGGTCCTTGTAGTTCCTGGGTCCCTAGATATAGGGAATCCTAGTTTTTTCAATTCGTGCAGTAAAGTTCCAAATATGTGTACTTATTACCTTTTTTAAAATCAATCATTTTGCTAATATACAACATTTCTGTTTTAAACCAAGTTGTGTAAACTTATGTTTTAAAAAAACTTTTTGCCTTACCTAGACGGAAGCGATTTATGCCCTGCGTCTGCACTAAAGTTTGACATCTCCTAAGTTCGCACTTATCTTTTTAGCCAACAGTTTCTCGTATGTTTGTCAAACTCGTGACAAGCCAATACACTTAATACTGTACGCTCATTCGCTGAAGACA
The DNA here is from genome assembly GCA_905220475.3 of Ennomos fuscantarius. Classification (NCBI taxonomy): domain Eukaryota; kingdom Metazoa; phylum Arthropoda; class Insecta; order Lepidoptera; family Geometridae; genus Ennomos; species Ennomos fuscantarius. The sequence continues at coordinate 10,751,756 of HG992023.1, forward strand.
GCCGGTGATCGACAGGCAACCAATGGCAATTGACATGAATTTAACAAACTTACGAGAATCAGAGGAAAGTGTTTCTTAGCTAAGCCGTATTTTAGACTTTAGTTCAGATGGGCCTAACTGACTTTAGCTCTGTATTACTTGTCTAGTTAATTTGGCTTAACTATGTATTTCCATAAAACCGTTGACCCTAAACTACATAAATAATAAAAAACCTATACTCAAAAATTGAGATTTTTTTGATACTGTTATCTCATGCAAATTGCGATTTGCTCTTGTAGTGTCATTTTGAGTGTCGAGCTGTCAAAGCGAAATATAAGATATAATATTCTCCATACATTAACATTTCATTATTTTTTTCTTTTTTTTATGAATATATGACAAGTCATGCTACACAGCTTTGTATTATTTCCCAAATAATTATGTAATATATTGTAATGTCATTCATGTATTTTAGTAAATAAACTACTTACATTATTCTTATCTTTTCATTTTAGATATAAATGTGAAACGACTGGTTAAAATAAGCGTGGAACCTTTGTATTCAGATCTTGTTGGTATCTTATTCATATACCCGCAACCTCTATTTATATGAGTGCAGCAGCGCAAGAGGATGTCGTGGTCCCTGGGCGGGACACCCGATACATCGTGTATATGTATGTATTGGCGATGTACCCGATGGTTGCAGGCGCCGTTTTATACCGTCTGTCTACTCATTTACTGTAATGCCTGTTACTGGTTTCTGCCTACCTACCTGCCTCTGTAGCCATAACAAGTTTTGGTTAAATCAATGTCCCTTTTTTGTTCTTTTTTTATCGAAATATACCTGAAGCAATGAGAACAGGAAAATAGTGTAGGTTTAAGGCAATTGGGATTCAAAATTAAAGTTGAATGTGTTAGTAAAATTACATTTATTAAAATTAATTTGTCAAAGGCACCATAATTTAATACCGTAAAGGTAAATAGTGTTTAATTAATAAAATATAAATCTCAAGTTTGTTATAATATGCAGAAAATCTTTGATTAATATTAGATCATTGTTAAAAACTACTTCCAAATATGCTCTGATTGCTTGAACACAAAACATTTTGAAATAAGATTATATTTTGGCCATAATACTTTTTCTCAAGCCATGCTCTTATATTTGGTAAATAAGTTGTACAGCACTCTCAATGTTGATTTCAGGTCAAGATTCACAATATCTGGAAAATACAAAGTGATTAAATACATTATTTTCCTCATTTAGTCACAATTAATATAATAAGATCCTATAAACCATAGACCTATTATTATTTTATAAAAGCTGAAAGTTAGCTAGTTCAGATTTTATAAAATAACGAAGGTCTGGGGTTCACATGCTCTGAGGCTATAATAATTGTTTGCACCTAGTTAAAGTTGTGTATATTATTATAGGAATTAATTACCTTCGGGTCTTGCTTTAGGCTTAGCCAGGCCAACATCTTGCATCAGTTCAAATGCAAAGGACACATTGTGAACTTTCTGGTCAAAGTCTTGAGGGGTCAAGTGGAAGTCATACTGAGGCACAAAGAAACCTTCAAGCAAGCCCATAAGCAGCACTAAGTAGACACCATCATGAAACTGTGTGTCCAAATCTGTAACTTCAAGATTCACTTTGCTCAAATGCTTGTTGACAAATGTGATCAATGATTTCTTCACAACTTGCAGTTTTTCTGGTGCATGATCAAACAGAGCATCAAAAGCATCTCGTTCACATTTCATGCCCAAGTCATCATATGTTGTTGTGATTGTTTCAATGTATGTTCTGAAATATGAACAGTTTTATTAGCCAATCTACCATCATCATAAAGTAAAAGAAATAATATTAGTATATTTATAAAATACCTGTGTGACAGCTGGTTAGGGGTATCTTTCTTCACAACTACAACATTGACAGTGACATTTTCCGGTAGACGCACAGGAGCTCGAAAGTGACGAGCCAATGCAACTAATAAATGTAAAATAGATACAATGTTCTTGGAATGGATGGAATCTACACTCCATTTAGGCACTGGCTTGGCTGTTCCATAAAGCACCTAAAATCAATACATTCTATAAATTTGTATATTTACTCATTCTAATACAGTTTCTCATTTTGGCGAGTCATGTTTGTAAGTCAGTGATTGTTTTATACACATCATCATTTAAGAATGCTTTATGTATAATTAATTACATTGTAAACCTTTCAAACCTTGGGGATTATGATGAATTCTAAAAACATTAACCTTCAATACCAGAAATTATTACAAAGCATACCAAAATAAATTAATAAGTGAAAACTTACTCTATTAACTGCTCGTAGAACAACAGCCAATTTTTGGCGTTGACCCTCTTCAGATTGAGTTACTTCAGGTACATCCAATTTGGTTTCAGTTAAGATTTCAAGTAACTTTTGGAGTACTTGGCCATCATAAAGATCTTCACTGATATCCTTTACAATGATTCTTTGTGATGCAAGCTCATCATTGATCCAATCTATCAGCACCAGTATTAGTTCCTTCACTCTTGGATCTTCAAGAGATCTAGGCTCAATGATAGCTCTTTCCTCATTGTCCACTAGAAAAACAGTGTCATGCTAAGTAGTAACTAGAGTAGAAAGTTGTCAAGGTAATAATGTAAAAGGTATATGTAAATAAGTATGATACTAACGTAAACTGTACTCTTCTGGTGGGATTTCTGGAGCGGTAGGACTTCCTGGTGAATCGATAGCATACTTTCCTTCAGCTTGAACATCTTGCACTACAAAAAATTATAACCAGTTAGTTTTAGAACCAAAGACCACCCAGCGCTTTTAGTAGGTCAGTTATTTAGGGTTGTGAGGCAACGCCTAATTTCCAGCCCACACAAAACCACATCTGTTTACAATGCTAAAGAAATATCATAATTACCTTCCTTTATACGCTTCTTGCGCCCGATTGTGCCGATTTTATCCCAAAAAGATTCTTCTTTATCCTCCTTCTTTGGTAAAACGGGAGTACGAGGGGACTTTGGGCGTGGTGACGACATTTTAACCGATTACGTTATACCACACTACGAAACTAACAAGGAAAACAAGATAATAACATGAATCATCTATCTTTTTATTGAGTTGAAACAAAATTATATAATCCCTATATCAATTTTCAATACTTACTTTTAATTTATTCCTTTAATATTGATGTATTTAATTTAATTTAAATAAATGTGGTGTCTATCAATAACATCAAAGTAATAAATATAAATAAATACGTCTGTCAACGTCTGTGCCAAAAAGAAAGATCGATGATCACAGGCTAGCCACATATTTCTGATCTGTGATCACAGATTAGTTTTATGTAGTTAGTGATAATCAAAGAGTATATAACGCTAGCGATAATCTCTGCTATACCGTATTACAGAACGATGCTCAGTCATCGATCGGTGCTCAAGCAGATTTCATTCACTAATTGATCACTTTATGAATGAAATGTCTGCTTGAGCACCGATTGAAGACTGAGCGTCGTTCTGTAATACGGACCTTAGCTTAAGGTTAGCTAGCAAGTCCAAAGAGTATGGAATAACTCTACCCTCATTTTCGTTTTTTTGGCTCTAGTCTGCCGTTTCATTATTCCATTTCCTACACTCATGCCTGTAATTCAGCACTTAACGAATAAAATGCCACCAAATTTATGCACTAACACTGAAAATAACACAAGTTTTGGAAAATAATACAATGGGGTGACGCGATCTTTTTCGTTTTCCCGCCAAAACTCCCAATACATAATTATGTACTTCTACAAGGTTATATCCACAGATTAATAATATGTAGCTAGTAGCTAGTTATATCAAGAAGCTAGTTATTCATTTTTTTTTTATATGCTTTGGAAACGTAGTGGTTATATGCTCTTTGATGCTTTGGTGGTACCCGTATATATAATGTACTCTGTGCTTTGGTGGCAACAGGCAACACTGAACACTGTGTGACATGATTTTGTGAATTGAATATACATTGTGTATTTTTCAGTAAAATTATTTATTTTCTTCGAGCTAAGAAAGTAATACATAATTCCAAAGGCTATAAACAAATATTTTTTGTAATTTTTGACTAGGTTCAAGTTTACTGGTAAATACTTATGTCTGTAACATATAAATAAATAACTAAACTATGCCATTTTGGTGTGTTAGAGTCATCACCTAAAAATAGCTTGAAGATTGCATTGCATCATATGCTGCTTTAGTAGTGTGCGTCTGTATTTACTCGTGTCTTAGGTGAACGATGGAGAAAGGTGGGAATCCTCCTCCGTATGGATGGAGTAACTCGAGCACCGTGCAGCCGCCACCTGCAGCACCGCCCAGCTACTCGCAGGCGGTCGGGGGAGTGGGGCCATCTAGCCCGTACACGCCACATTATGCGCCCAGTGAGTATTTTAGAACCAAGGTCTCAACATTCAAGGTTAATGCACATTATCTATAGAATCAGAACATATTTATGTAGCATCGACATGTTTCGCTGGTTTGCACAAACACCATGTCAATATTGCCTAGTGTCAAAATTATCATAATTTAATTCATTGATCTTATTCAATGTCCTATTCTACCACCATAAGGAGCTTTTGTAATTATGGACTAAGATAATTTTGTGTTTTGATGATGATGATGAATTTATGGTCTTGATATTATCTAGTTACCTTGCCTTTTACTGCATAATAACTAAGTGAACTAACTCATTTGTAAGCTGTATTGTAAAAGACTCAATATAGTATTTAAAAAGTATTATATTACTAGAGGTGCCATATAATTTTACCTTAACTTACTTGTTTTAATTTTGCAGGATAGAAAACATCTCCATTGTTAGTTAGATAGATAAACTTTTTATTGATGCCAAGTTCACAAAATACAAATACAAAATACCAGAAAACCAATTATGTGTAGGTTAATTATAAACTACTCATAATTGGTTTTCTGTATTATGATGATAAGACCAACATCCTAGCAATTCAAAAACATTTTAAAGCAATCTCTTTCAGACTACCTTTGCATGGACTTTTGTTCTTGATTTGGTGTGAAAGCAAGACAAACAGACTTATAAACAAACAAACAATGCCACACTTTTATAGTATTATAAGTAGGGACTGCATTAAAAAGTAATTAATACAAACAACAATAAGGCTGATGGAGTGACAGCTAAAATAGTGATGTCATCATGCCAAAAGTTCTTGACCTCAATTATGCATGAAACATTTATGACTAGAAGCATACTTCCTGCACAAACTGTATATTAAATAGGAAATTAAATCTTCAATTTCATTTAACTTCTAGTTCATTCAAGGCCAGGACTGATTATATTTATGAAACTAAAACGGCTGCAGTCTGATTTGCTGTTATATTTTTCAGCCACTGTAGTAGAAATTTCTGCTTTTTTCAGATTTGTTTTATTCTTTCAGTATTGTTGGCTTCAACTGACAAAAATACAGTTTATCATAATGAAAATTTTTATTAAGGTCAATTCAGCTGTTTACAAACATAACATAAAGACAGAAGAAAGAGAGAGATAGAGAACTGCTTGTGAGTTTGTATGAATAATAGTATGTAAGGATTGTTAATGTATGTAAATGCAGATATTCTTGGTGTGGACATCATAAATAGGCTATTAACTACACTCAAAAACATTATATTAACATTTTAAGAAAATTTAGTCTTGTATGGGTGACACAGGTTTGTGGTTTTATGGTTGAATCAACAATACAAAAGCAAATTAGTCATACAAAATACTGCTTCAATATTTCTTCAAATTTCCTTGACCAAGTGGAGCTATCAAATATAAGAAAATCATGTTTTTCGTCTATGTAAGACTCCTAATATTTAAGCTTAATTTTAGACTAAAACTCAAATGAACAATGGACAACATTTTAAATTTTTCATAACCAGTTGTGGTTAATTTAAAAAGTCAGTTTAAAAATAACAGACCTGTTTTTTTTAAATTAAATTATTAATATTTATTAAATAGAAGGCAGAAAGAAAAAAAAAACGTGTGTCTAACACCCTCTAGTAGTAGCTGTAGTCAAGATTAAAATTATAAATGAAAAGCTAACCCAAAGTTAGCTAACTCAGATCAAGTTTATTAATAACCAAACTTTTATGTTGGAAATTGACAGAGATTAGTAAACCTCCAGCCGGTAGCTCATTCTATAAAACTTTGTGCATTAAAATCTCAAAATGGTTTTCAAGTACTGGGACCTTGCAAAAAATTAAATGACCTTTTAATTGCAATCACTACATTTTTACAAGTCAATCTTTAACAGCACTTAAATCATGCAAAGCTGTGCCTGCAGCAGCTCAAGGTAGTCCTTTTCTGTATCAAGCCATGTCATTACTGTACTGTCTCTATCCTATGGCTGTCATGGAAATCAACAAGGAATCCATGAACAGCTATCATTCTCCTGCGTACTTACCACCAACCATGCATTGTGATTATGCAGAGGCCTGAGTTTTCCTATTATTTATTCAGTGCACATGCTAAACATGGTGGTTATAGATGAATAGGGAAGGCCTATGGTAAAATGATGATCTTATTATGTTATTAACCTTATGTTTCAGCTGGTGGGCCACAGATAGTTACAACTGTAGTTCCGGTTGGACCTAACCCTACCCACATGATATGTCCGAGTTGCCATTCTGAAATCGACACGGCCACTCAAACTAAGCCGGGGATCATTGCTTATATCTCGGGTGCAATTATTTGCCTAATGGGGTAAGCATTCGGATTATTTTATGCCAATTAAATAAATTATTAATTAATATTTTATTTAGTTAATTATTATTATTAACATGTCACATAAAAATACACTAGTTAAAATTCATAGGTTTCCATGGTTTTATGTTTGTAGAGGTTTATCTACGGACTAAAAGCAATTCGAAAATACATTGTTATTAGCAAGGCTACGTTTTATTATGATACTGGGTTCCACCCGCGTTGTTTTGTAAGATGAAATAGTTTCACGGATTGATGAAAATCTATGTATATACTATGTATATCTATGTAAAGTACTTTATTGTTCATCAGTACAGTGTGCACCGCTGTATCACTGCTGACATAGGTCTGTTTTTTTACTACACAATCCTATCTGAACCTGCGCCGATCTAGTTCACGTCCTGCCCCGAATCCTGACGATATCATCTACCCATTTGACATTAATTAGAAACAATAATTTCAGATGTTTCTGCGGATGCTGTCTCATCCCTTGCTGCATAGATACCTGCATGGATGTCCACCACAAGTGTCCCCACTGCAGTGCATACCTAGGCCGTTTCAGACGATAAGTACATCTCATAACTGAATTCACCTATCTCAATGGAAAGAATAGCTTGCTACTTAAACGAATAATCTCGATGTATTTGAAGATCTGAACATGAATATTATATTTTTATATTACACCGTAAAAGTTTGAATTTTTTATAAGGTAACTAAGTGTAACTCAATGGTAGAGGAGTTAATTAAATCGTAACATATTATTACTGATTATTAAAAAAACTTATTTAGCGGCTGCTATGACGCAATTATAAAATTAATAAACTAACATCATGAATGAATTCAATATAAGTGGCTAACTTCATCCCCAGTTATTTAGAGTGTTCATTTTTTATCTAACGTACAATATCAATGGACCCATACCTACATACAGATATCATGATAAGTTATAATAACAACAAGTCAAGTAAAGTCTTAAAATAATTATTATAACTTATCATTATCATTTAAAGTCAGGTTTATTTATAGTAATTGGGTAATAATTAAATTTTTCAATGTTGATACTACTGTTGCTAGAGCAAAACAGGCTATGTTTATCTTCGTACGACTACGTTGAATTCGCGCACTTCATATCATCACACTATAATTTTACAAATGTTTGCGAATGTTAGTATATCGTTTGTTTGTTCCCTCTTGACGTTGCAAGGATTTGAATGAGATTTATAGAAGATGCACTTTTTCCGCGGGACGCAGCTAGTTTTCTATGTAAATAGGTGTGAAAATGGGGGGAATTCGACTTAGACGTAAAGTTTATCGAAGAAAAGCTGATTGCGTTCGATCCTAAATCATGTTGCTCATCTGAAGCCACATATAAACCATATATATAAACCAGGTTTATATGTGGCTTCACCTTGCATTTCCCACTCAACTTGTGAGTCCCATCTCATAGTTATTTATATATAGATAGATACAAGACTGTATAAAGCGAATAAACACTGAAACATCAAACTACTATGTTTGGTTGCATAATTATGTTCTGTTGTGTTTTAGCGTAAGCTTTACTAATTTTAATTAGCGTAACAGTTTTGGCAGTTATTGTTATGATCACTATTGCAGTACACATTGTAATGCAGCTTCAAAATATTACAACTTATGAATTTGTATACTATATAAAAAGATAATGTTATTAAGTCTTTACCTATGAAATTGCTGGTTTCTTATGAAATAACTTACCGTAATTTTATTTCTATTAATCGAAAGTTTATTGATGCCCTTCTTGAAGAAATCAGACTGACGGGAGACTGTTCGCCTGTTGAGCAGTGCAAGGCACGTCTCGACGCGTTCTTCTGTTGGGGGAACCTTTATCAAGATTTTTTATCTTGCCAATTTAACGCAAATGACCAATATTGTTTTCCCGAGCGCCGAGCCGCCGCCGTCGCCGCGCGCACTCCTTGAGGATGGGCATCTATATTGCCCGGACACCGGTCGACTGTATCTCGTGAGTGTTAGCCGTGTAATAGCTGTAGTTATGGGTACTACTCACGTCAGTTTCTATAATATTGTTTTGATGCTAATTCACCCGTAGATTGGGTGTATCAGCTTCCTCAATAGCCTTTAATTCGTAATTTTCGACCAAAAATTTTCGGATGACAACGGCGCTGTTTTTCAAACATAATTCAAATTAGTGTGACTGAAGCCCGTATTATATAATTTTCTCAGTTGTCAATCTCTGCTCAAGACGAGATTTCATTCACAGAACGATCAAATCGTGATTGAAATCTCTACTTGAGCATCAATCGACGACAGAGCATAGTTCTGTCAGGTCTGAGACGAGCCAATGATCATACATTAATATTGAATAAACTGCAGCAATTCTTATATTATCTCTCTTTAATTTCGCCATGTACCCATAGATTAGAAATAAAATAATTGATTACTCTGTTTATGTACTATAAATTTTTATAGAATGTGCTACCGGCTGGAGGTTTACTTATCTCTGTCAATTTTCTGAACGTGCAAAGTAAAGTGATAAATATAACGCGATAGAACGTGTGAAGATAAAACTTAGTCCTGAGTTAGGTAATTCTGGTTTAGCTATTAATTTATAATTTAAATCCTGAAAACGCGCAAAAGGCGTTAGTATTGGAATAAATTAGCTCGTGTTGTGTCTTGTTTTGACTCCTGCCGTTTCACGTGTGCGAAACTAAGATAATATTTTCTGGTTTTCTCTTGTTATACCAGTATTCTCTTGTTTTCGGTCACGGAAAATAGTCGTGCTATTTATTAACTGAATGAGTACTGCCATTGATACGAGTGCAAATGTTTTAATCCAATGTAACGAATATTATTTTAAAAATATGTGTAAAAGGTTACAATTGTAACAACCGCATTCCTTATAAAAATTGTGCCAAAAACATGTTTCTTAGTAGCTCTTGACATAGTGCACTCGGTCCTACGCACCCTGGTTTGGTTTCTGACAGTCTTTTGTAGTTTTGATGGGTCGCGTGTTGGTTTTTTGACTAGCCATAGCTAGGCCATTGGGGTGATCTAGCCAAGGCTTATTTAATTTATGGTTGGTCAAATTTATCTAGACTACTGAGACAGAATGCTGTTGAGACGAGCCTATATAAGAGACTTATAAGAGACTACTTTTATATTTATATGACTATTTCAAATACAAAAAAGTGGTTTTGCTGCCAATATGTCATGAAATCTTTTTATAGCTTATGTTTTATGTATGACGTGCTACGTATTGTGACTTTGGCGCACTTTATCCTTTTTATTTTTAAGTTTTATTGAAAATTGTGTACACTTATGTAATTATTTAAAAAAATATATGTTTATTTATGATAGTTATTACTGATTTTGAAATTCGTTTCATTTCGATAGTAACAAGCATAATTTTGGAAGAACCAATTGTCTTAGACGTATGCGCGCGTTTGTTTTAATCCGGTTTAACTAATTAACTAAATTTAACCCAGGGTTCGTTCTCTATTTAACTTGCATGTTTACAAATTGGCCACATATGTCCGTATTACAGGACAATGCTCAGTCATCGATCGGTGCTCAAGCAGATATTTCATTCATAAAGTGTTCAATTAGTGAATGAAATCTCTGCTTGAGCAGCGATGACTGAGCATCGTTCTGTAATACGGACCTTAGCCTGTTACATATAGGATTAATTTGTTAAAATGGCAAAAACAAATCAAACATTGAAATGTGGAATTTGACATTTAGTTTTATTGTGTTATTTGGTACTGGCAGAATGTTTTCCATTGATTACTTTCATCTTCAATTAAAATTCATTTGGTATATATAAATACTTTGTTGTACCATGAAGCTTTATAGAATGGACTCCGGGCTGGAGGTTTACTAAACTCTGAAATTTTCCGTAAGCGCAAGATAAAAATTTGGTTATCTATTTATCAATTTAATCTGAGTTAAATTAAAAGTTAAATCTAACCCTGAGTGAGCTATTCATTTATGAATAGTTCACTTAGAATCTTGACAACGCGCAAAAGCCTTAGTGGGACATTTTTTTTTAAAACTTATTCATAAAATAGATTCATACTAAAAATGTTTGTAATAATTATACAAACACAATATATTGTGCTGATTTAGTGTCAGGTTGTTGTGTTAAACTTCTAGAATAGCATTTATAGATAATATTGTCACAGGCTGTTTAACATATTTCGATAATAGCTTGATTGAATATTTTATTATTAAAACCTAATATAAGTTACTAATAAACTTCTAATATATATATAATTTGATGTAAATATAATAAGCTTGTCCGCGGCTTTAACATATTTTGTTATAAATGTTTTTTATGTTACATATTTAAAATCGTCCCTGTTTTAGTATCATCTTTTTAACGTTAGAATCTGTTGTTACTAGAATACTATCATTTATCTATATTTAATATTGTATCTCCTATCCTACTATATTAAGAGAGACTGTTGTGGCTGATCATCAACGCAGAGCCTAAACAGAAAAGAAAAGTAATTTGGACACTAGATTCCTTTTGCCACAAAATCAAATAACGAAGGATTTATTAGGCCCAATTGCGCGTTCCTTTTTAACATCGCGTTAGTGGAATGAGTAGTTAACTCAGGGCTAGTTCTCTGTATTCTGCACGATAAAAATTATCCACTCATAGAATTATATTTTAAAACCCAGGCTTATTTTGTTAAAATGGAAAACATACATCAAACACAGGCAATTTTTTTTTCCATTAATACCTTTCATCTTCATATACTATTCATTTTAGTATTCGTAAACTAAAATTAAAAAAAAAAAAAAACAAGTAAATGAATACAATGTAAATAAGTGTGACTAATACGAGCAAATATTGTTAGTTAGTGACCATTGAATCTCTTACACTTCGTCTCATTACTATTGAATGAACTGTAACAGTAATTCTTGTTTTATCTCTACTAAATTTCGCTATATATTCATAGATTAGAAAATATCTGGTTATACGTATATGTACCATAAAGTTTTATAGACTGGGCTACCAGCTTATCAACTTTTTTACTAATCTCGGTTAATTTTTCGAACATGCAAGATAAAGGGTAGGTTGTCTGCTTATCAACTTAATCTGAGCTAGCTAACTCTGGGTTACCTATACATTCGTTTATAATTTTACTAATATAACAACGCGCAAGAGGGCTTTAGAAATGCAAACCTTAAATTTTGTCATTTTTAAAGTAGGAGATATAATAGTTTTTAATAATCAGTAGGAAATGTAATAGTTTATCCTATAATCACGAATTAAGAGCGATGACAGGTGAGGTGATATTTTATTATCAAAATCACTCTTTAACTGTGTAACATGTGATTTAAAGTTTTGTGTGTAGCATATTGGGATAAATAAAAAATGTTTCTTAAGCGGAGCGGATTAGATACGACACAGTAAATAAGGAGGGTAGGTAGTGACATGAGAGAAAAATTACCAACAAAATACTTTCTTCGACTTTAAGAGAGGAAAAGTAGGGGAAAAGGACAAAGAAAAACAAGTAGTTAAGGGAGGAGACATTTTAAAGAATCTCCTTGGAAATATTTAAAAATGAAAATACTTTCTCCTTAAAAGTACCTAAAAGTAATGCGTCTAAAAATCTTAATAATCTCAAACTGTTATAAATTATTAAAATATTTTTAAATAGTTTTATTTAGGCTGCCGTGTTTTTTAATTACAATAGTTTGTTAAAAAAACTTGGGGAACATTGCAATTGAACTGACAAATGTAATGAAAATTTTACCCCTTTTAGTTGACAGAGTCGTCTGATAATTGGGATACACACACACACACACACACACACACACACACACACACAAAATAGTTTGTTATTATGTCCTTACCTACATTTGTAGCATAGCATAATATGCCGTAGTAGTATTTTCAAACATGACAGGAGATGACATGACGTGCGGATTTTGCCATGGTTTGAAGTTATTGACTTGGTTTTTCTTTAACTTCTAGATTCTTCATGTCCGTCTATACCTAAGAGTATTTTTATGTTTTGTGATTGTTCGTTTCACTAACACTTTCAATGGTATTGACAATACAATTCTTCCGTGTGTGTGTCACTAAACCCCTCCTAAGCAGCTGGTGAATTTGTGTGCGTTCTAGTAATTCAATTGTTTCATTGCCTGTAGGTACTAGTGAGACCTTTGTGTCACATTAGTTCATTTAATGGCGCTACCTGCAGGAAGCAGAGGAGGATCAGCTAGTTATGAAAATAGTTTTTAAAAAATATAAGTATCTATTTTTTTTATAAACACAATATTGGAAGACATAATTAATAATTATTATTATCTCTGAAACTTATAATATTGTTTGAGATTTTTTAATATAAATTAAATTTATTTGTACTAATAAATTTACAAAAATATATATTGGCTAAAATGGCAAAATATATAGTACCAATACTATAATGGATAAAACTACATTAACTTAAGCATCTAAATCTAAAACTATATCTATCTACATTCATAGATTTTAAAAAAACTGCGTTTATGTCTGCGGGTAAGGTGCCCAAAAAAAGTTTTAAGTACAGACTTATCACATAGTTTACGTATTAGCAGTAAATAATTTCACTTCATACAAAATACGACTGGAAATAATTAATTGATAAACGAGTTTACAATGACCTGGTTTCACAAAGTACATATATGAATATGTATGTATGTATATCTGGCTATTTCGGCTATTTTCCTAGGCGACGTTAATTATGTTTTGCAATACAATCACATAAAAGTGCACGCAACGTTTATTTATATACCCATATATGATATCTAAAGTAACAAATGACACCACATCACCTGTATCTAGGTGCCTTATAATTATGTTTAAATGCAAATTGTATCTTTATTCTTAAGGTATTGTTTGATTTTTCCTTTCACTGTTTCTGTATTTATTTGTAAGCAAACGTTGACCACTTACCATAGGGTTGGTCATTTGCTCGTTTGTCAACCATAGTATAAAAAAATCCAACCATTATCTATTTATGTATTATTATCATAAATCATAATACATAGGCGGGATTTACAATTACAAACATGCTTAAGTAAATTAAAATAATAGGATAATAATATATATACTTATTATGTAAGTACACGAAATAAATGTCTTTTAAATTAATAAATCAATGGATTGTTCTTTCTTTAGCCTACTTTAAAACATTTTCTCTTCCCATAGTCTTCTATTCTTGAGTCATCGACCGAATGTAATTTTATCACAAAGGTAGCTATAAAAACAATAAAAAAAAGAACGCAACCTGCGCGCGCTGTTTGCGCAAAGGTGCATATTGATCTTCAGTTGTGAACGTTGACCTCTATTACAGACCTCTAGTGTACTTAGCATAAAATGGAGATCGTTGGTTATGGATTTCAAATTCACCTGCAAGCTTTCCTTATGGGAAATTGGAATTAGTTAATTACGCAGGGATTTAGTGATAAATGTGATTTCAGTAGATGAAAACAATACATTCAGTGTATACATCCTTAATCGTAGTTACCCATGTCTGCTGCAGTGGCGGAGGCGGACATGCCTTGTCAACAAAATGCAGAAAAGCCTAAAAATAATCGACGACAGAGGTCTCCTTCTCCGTATAGACGTAAGTGATAAAAATGTGAGGATATTATACATTTTTCTAATCTTACCTGATTGTTCCCATCTAAAATCACGGCACCAACATAAATGTTTAATCAAGTAGTACCTATTTTAATTTATTAGCAAGTAATAGGCAACCGATGGGGAAGTAAGGTTCGCTAGTGGCGACCACGAACGTACGGACGGAAGACTCGGCGTAGGCTGCCACCCCTTAAGGTGGACCTACGGTCTGGTCAAAACCGCGGAGACCCGATGGATTCAAGAGGCAAGACAGCACCCAAAATTGCGCTCAGTGGGGAGGCCTATCTATGTTCAGCAGTGGATGTTGATGACCTATTTTAATATAAATGGATTCGCCAGGTATATATATTGTTTCAGCTGGAGGGTATGTAAGCTTATATGATGCACAGCAATTACTTGCTGATTTTGAGGATGACATGTTTCTCGCGCGCCCACGTATTGCCGCATACGGATCAGATGATTTCCAGTACAAGTACATCAGGCCATGTGTGTCTGAAACTAAGAATACCGAACCTCTTCAGGGGAAAAGTTGGCTGAAACTGGACCAACCCGTGGCGAGTAGTTCCTCATCTTCTGCGGGAGAATCGGTGTACGATATCGATTCTGATTCCGATTCTGATTCTGATGAGTCAGATGGAGAGTGGTTAATGAGAACAACTAAGAAAGTGCCACCGGAAGCAGAAACGGATAGTGACGTGGTAAGAATAACTGCATACATACCTACTTATCACATACCTAATATTTAAAAAATCCTATCTGATCGATTTAAAAAAAAAAAAATATTTTGTACTAAAAAAAATGATTTTTTCATTTTTCACCCCATAACTGTCAGTTATCAAACGATTTTGAAAACAATTTTCTGTTAGAGTCGATAAATGCCATGGCAAACAAAACTCTTTTGATATAGTAACGTTGATGTTGAACGTTGATGAAACATTCTGATTTACCATTGGTGGTGGCCTCTCCTAGATCTTCATAACGCTTTCGCTGTAAAAACATCTCGTATTTAAATCTACCTAAGTACTTCAGGGAAATACGTAATACCTATTACCTACATGTAATAGTAGAAGTATAGAAATGGTTTTACTTTAATTATTTTTATCATGTATCATAATTATACTTCAAATACCTATACATCTTTTACAAGCTCAATATAACAATATATATTGGTACATTTGGCATTGGCAATATTTAATTATACATATTGTTATATTTGGCTTGTATAATATATTTGATCACTATTTTTAAAACATGTCAAGAAATATATGTATGATATATTGTTATTACCTATGTACCTACCGATTTACATAGAGATCAATGCTTACTGTAATAAATATTAAGTTGTAACCAATACTTAATTGTTTATTTATAGGAAGAAAAAATATTGGAAAGTGTTTTGGGATGCCAATTGTTGTCATCGGACGACACATCAGATGATGAAGAATTATTCCGGTAAATACTACAATGATATAATATCTAATATTAAAAACTACCTACTACTATTACTACAAAAAAAAAACCTTTAGAATATATACTGGCCGCGATGACCTATAGACAGTCCAAATGCTCCAGCCCACCACTAGGAGTAGTAGGTAGCGTACCCAACATACTGGCAGCATTGCTCCGTTGCATTGCAATTTCGTTAAGGTATTTCTTTTCTGTGTTTTGGGCTGTTCTGGAATTAGCGTCGAGTGGATGTCTCGATAACCCAGAATGTTAAGAGTTTGTGATCGTTTTATTGCCAGTGAAAGTAGGTATGTAGTTAACTTTCTCGTCAGAACTGCGGATGGATGCAAGAGGCAAGTAGCCGATCAAAGTAGCGCTCTGTAGGGGAAGGCTTATGATCAGCAGTGGACGTCTTCAGGCTGCGAATGATGCGATACCAAAAATTCTAAATTCTATTTCTAGGGGATCACGGAACTTTGAGCCGTATAAGTTGCGTTAGAATGACATTGTGTAATTTTTGAAAGACGCATTTGAGATACCTATTTTACTATATCTATCTTTATTGGACTCACTATTAGACCACTATAACTATTTTTGCTACAGTGATTGATTATGTTTAAAAATTACTAAAAAATCTTGTAACTTCTAAACTATAAGAAATTTTGGAACGCACATGTCATGATGATTTGGTAGTTCTACTTGACTACAGAATACCTACAACGTAGGTACTACGTACCTTGACTCTAACTCTTGGGACTACATATTATGGATAGATAAACTCTTTATTAAACCACATCTTAAATAATTAAATAAGTGAACAAATTTAACCAAAGTGACAATGGGCGGACTTATCGCTGAGAGCGTTAAGAACGCTAATATTATGTACTTAGTTAACTGCCTGTCACTCTAGTACACTATGCTAGTAAAAATCTTGTTTTTGCAGCAGAGAAGAAAAATTCTATAAAGATTTGAAAGAGTATGTCAAAATAAAAGAAAAAAAGCTAAAGCTTCGCAGATTTTTTGAAAAACAAGAAAAGATCAGGAAGCAGAAAGAGAAAGCATGTTTTAAAAAGCGGCTTGCTACCTTGCTTGGCAAAACAAAGTACACCACCAAGAAAAGGACTACAGTTGGCGTACAGCGTGCAACCAAGAAAAGACGGAGTACAGAACGCACACCGTGTGCAACCAAGAAAAAAGGCGTGGCGTTTGTAACGATGAAAAGGGGAGCTGTTGGTGTACCGCTTGTGATTAAAAAAAAGTGTATTGGCATGCCACTTACGATCAAGAAAAGATGCATTATTGGCATACAGCTTGTGACCAAGAAAAGACGTGCAGTAAACGTACTGATGGCCGCCAAGAAAAGGAATACTATTAGAGTAAAGCTCGCTCAAAAAAAGAAGTGTGGTAGACGCACTAATGCAACTAAGCGTCAGCAACGGGATTCCATCCAGTAACGGTGTAAGGAATGCATTTTGTGTAATCAACATGGGATGAATGTAGGTCTCACTATTGTTTGTACCTATTTAGTAAGTTATATTAAGTAAGTGTGCTTGTACGAATCATTTCATTCAAGGTAAGATCGTAAAGAAAGACCCCACGAAAACTCAAGTTTAAACTCGATTTGATGTCTTAAGATTTATATATTTCTGATCCACGTAATATAATAATAACTGCAATGCAATTAATCTAAAAAAAATTAAAATGGATATGATTGAAAGTGTAGGTCAAGACATATCGGGCGCATATCACCATGTGTGCAGTTGAGTATCAATTGTAAATCCACTGATATAATGGTAATAATGTATAATAAAATATCCGTTATACTAACAACCATTGTACTAAAATATCCATTATACTAATAACTATGTAGGAGACATCACTATTATATAGGAAGTATTACTTATGTAGGTATCTAGTGACTTTTTTTACCATATTTAAAGTCAAATGTCAATCACTGTTCTAGAATTTTAGATGTATTCCTAACATAAATTGGTTGTTTATATAGGTAGGTACCTAACTTCTATAGTTATTAACATTTTCGATAAACGTTGTACCAAAAGTACCTACATAATATTTAGATAACGTAGATACCCTATATATAGGTACTATACTATTATTATATTTTAGGTCCTTTTTATCTTATTATTATAATAATCTTATTCCACTGTATTATGTACTTGGTTTTATTTCGCATAAAGTGTAGGTGTATAGCTAGATTATAATATTTAAGTAACATGTTAATGTGGATCTCGTACACTGCGCGTATTTATGAAATACGCACCGTGAGGTTTATCTAACATACATTATGTATAATACGTCGCAATGTTAGTTGGCTGCGACATATTACACATACTTATTATTATAATACCATCGTGTAGGTAGTACCTGTACTTTAGGCTAAAATAAAGATTAAGACTCTTTTCTCAAAAACAGCTAAAGGTATAAAAATATGACTAAGGTTTGGGACCTCTTTTAAATAGGGATAATTCTGTAACTATCCCAAGATTAATATAAAAATGCTAACTTGATATTGGCTAAAAAAAAGCTTAAAGCGTTGTGTAAAAATAAAAAACGATACTTTTTTTTTGTTTGGTTTTGGCTCCACACTTTTGTGTATTTAGCCAGTGTCAAGTAATTGATAGTTTCTCAAGTTAATTAATATCATATAATGTGTCAAGTCACAGTCCAAGTCATCAAGTTAAGTCATAGTCTAGTCAAGTCATACTCCTAGTAAAGTGATGGTAACTTTACTATAAGCTTTTATGGAGTTTTGGAAACAACACGTTTCACCATCATTATACCACTTTCCCACACTCATGTCTGTAATTCAGCTCTTAACGAATAAAATGCCACCAATTTTATGCACTAACACTGAAAATAACACAAGTTTTGGAAAATAATACAATGCGGCGACGCGATCTTTTTCGTTTTTCCGCCAAAAAACCAAACGTTACATTAATTCTATGTCAAGTCAATGTCACTAATACTACTAATGTTGTTGTCACTATCTATTTCCACGCCGTACAAATTTTCTCACTTGACATTGGCAGAATTATCGCTAAAAAGCGATAGCAGGTCATTAAACGAAGAGAAGAAGAAGAAGTCCTTGTCGCTAGGACGATGAATCAATGGACAGAGTGTATTCAAAAAATGCGTGTCCATTTTCTGTTGGTGTGAGTATCTAAAACTGCATTAGGGCGCGTGAGTAGGGAAGTGACACCTATTGCACAATGTATCGATATGTACTAAACCTAACCAAACAGTTTTACAAAAAAAAAAATAGGACAAAATGGTTTTCTAAGTAAGTACTTTATTACACATGCAAAGCAGTAATGATTTTAATAACTTAGGCCGCTGCAAATATTCAATATCCTGATTTATTAATTACCGTTTCTATTTTATGATATCAATTCTATATAGAGGCCACTGTTTTTGTTCGGGAGTACCAGTTTTTTTTTTATTTCTCTGAAAATTTCTCAAGGTCTACTTCAACTTTGGTTAAAACGGTACTCTCATATCACTTGTCGTTTCCGAGACCTGTTGGGGTACTACATCGTATCATTATTTTCTGGTGTCGAATTTTTCTGAGGGTTACGTGTTCAATGTAGAGGTACAGATCTGTGGTAATACCAAAATTATATAATCTGGGTATATTATCAAACTGTATAATTTTATTGCATAGAATGTTTTGTGATAACCGATTTTGTGAGTTTCGAAAGTGTATCCTATGAGACTATTATACGCTACGCTTCAACCATAATTACGTTTTAGAAAATAGTATTAGGTGCCAATTTTTACATTAGCAGATTTGTAGTTTTTTCTAAGGTTAAGGTTGTACTTTGATCTAAATCCATTCGGCCACTTTTAGGAAAGAAATCTTATACTTTTTGCTCTGACCAAAATCAAAGTAATTTTGTGCAAGTATATGAGATTTACATAAATCGACAAAGTCTAATGGGCCGTGTGGGTGCAGCACTATTCGAGATGCGTAAAATAACCCATCTCAATAATACCAATTAAAGCTTTAAATCTCCAAGTAATTATCACAAGATGATAATAATATGATACCAAAAATATATATCCTTAATGTGAAATGCATATTTACTTTGTAACTTCGATATTTAACATAATATTAGCCAGTAAACACTTACATGTGAAATGGTGATTCTGAATTTCTTCTTTCTCCTTTTGTTGTTTTTCATGAACAAAACACAGCGCAACACGATATATTTTCACTATAGGACAATATATTTTAGTCCTGATAATAATATATCACAATATTTTCACCTTTATATGCTGTCGCAATTCAATCTTGTCACCGACTATTCTGTCACAACATTACACGCGGTACGAGGTTGCCGTTCCTACAATCGCTTTCTCGCATACTCTATGCGACGATTCGTGTATTAGACAGAGATACGAGACAATATGTATACACGACGGATGCGGAGTGGCAACGCTTCATGGCTCCGTCCATTATGATCCTAAGACCATGGATTAAATAGCTCCGTCGAGCTACAGATTAGGTAGAAATAACATCGATCGACAATTGGTCAGTTAGCCACTCACTCAACTCAACCATTCATTCTCTCGGGAGAAGTAATAGTATTCTGTGCTCATTCTAGCGTCAAATTGTCAAGCTTTGGATAGTATCCTCTACTTGGTCTGTGAGCTTTGGTAGCAGGCAATTTAGGCAGCAAAGCTGCCGAATTTTATCAATTTTATCTCGAAGACAGTGTGTTGCTGAATTAAAATAAACAAAGCCATCTGTGAACTAAATTTTGAAAGCGTGAACTATGTCTTGGTTATTTGGGTACAGTGCTAAGCCTCCGCAGCCCCCGTCGGATGACCTCCCGGCGGATGGCAGCGGAGCAGCCGCACCCCCTGTTAACCTCACTAAATCTGAAAAGAAAGCAATGGAAGCTTATCGCTTTGATTCCAGCGCTTTAGAGAGAGCCGCACAAGCCGCCAGAGAGCTCGAGAAATCCCGTGAGTACTACAGAAATCTTATCGGTCACATTGCGCGCTATTGCATAATTCGACGGCATAACCTAAGAGTATATCATTTGTCCTAATTTATGCACGTAGCTATAAGGATATTAGCATATTATATGAAAGAAACACTAGTTGTATGTAAACTTATTTTATTTTAAACATTAGTTTTATGTGCATATACTCTAACTTACTTATCTAAAGGATTACAAAAAAATTAACCTAGTGATATGGCAAGTTAGCATTCCTTAAATTAAATTATCAGTATTTTTCGAAAATGTAAATTGCAACAATGTGTCCAGCTATTGGATTGGACCCCACAACCCTAAACAATAATTTTCAACATTGTGTCTATGCCTTTCATTTGGCTTATACCTACATTGAAAATAGGTACACTTGTTAAAATATCCAATTTTTCAATAAAGTATTTGCTGTAGTAAGTATAATAAATATTATAAAATGGCTTGTATATTTTTCTGATTAGGAACCAAAACCAGTAAGTATACTTATCAAATCTTATCCCTTGTTACAAGAGTCAATCATGAACCCATCAATTAGCATTACTTTTTATTAATTAAATATTGTTTCAGGATATGCAAAAGAAGCATTGGACCTTAGTAAGCTTCAAGAAGGCACAAAACAGCAGGAGCAAATGGCAAAGATCAAGGAATATGAAGCTGCTATTGAACACTCTAAAGTGGAACAGAGGAAAATTGACCATGAAGAAAGACGTAAAACGCTTCAGGTTAGTAAGATATTTGTTAAATATTCTCTAAGTAGAATTGTTTGTATAGGAACAATCAGATAACTTTCATGACAATGCAACAGTGCAGTAGAACTTGTAAAAGAACTACAAATTTTTCCTTATTACATTTTTTTCTAATCCGTTCCTACTTTGAGTAATGATCAGTTTTACATATATATTTTATACATTGTAAAATAAAAGTATTTATGTTAACCATAACAACAGGAAGAAACAAAACAGCATCAAATGCGAGCTCAATACCAGGATCAGCTAGCTAAGAAAAGATATGAAGAGCAATTAGCCCAACAACAGAAGTCCCAAGAGGAAATTTTGCAAAAGTAGGTACTTAATTAATTATTATTATAATCAGTAAACCATTTATGAATTCTGATTTTCCAGGACAGAAAGTGCTATGTACCTTATTGCCAATAATTTATAATGTCTGGTACTCATGTAATTTGTGTTTTGGTCTACAATAAAGTATTCTTCTATTCTATTCTATCTTGATCTTGATAGTATATGAAATTGGTTATCAATAGATAGCTATTGATAGCAAATTCAGTTAGTTCAGTCTGTATGAAAGCCACACAAACATACCTACCATTACAAAGTTTTAAAATTTTTCATTAGTTGGAACCTCTGTACTGCATACCATAGAATATTGTTGAAAAATGTCTTACTTTATGTTTTTCTACAATGCTGTTTAAATGTTTCTCTATTGTGTCTTTAGGCTAAGCATATCTGAATTGGATAATAATAAAAATATTTACACAGGCAAGAAGAAAGTGTAGCAAAGCAAGAGGCTCTGCGCCGGGCTACCATTGAGCATGAGATGGATCTGCGTGAAAAGAATAAGCTCAAGGCAATAGAAGCAGAGGCAAGGGCGCGTGCAAAGGCCGATCGGGAGAACCGTGACATCACTCTTGAACAGATTCGACTGAAGGCAGCTGAGAATAGGACTACTATTCTGGAAAGTATAAAGTTAGTTACTGGTTTTTTGTTAATCTACTAGAAATAATAGTAATATTGACAAAAATCAGAAGGAATCAGAGATATGTGTTAGAAAGAGGCGGCTAGTAGTCGAACATATTTTGGGCTTGCAATGCTGTGCAACCTAAATTGGACTGTATTGCATTTCAACAAGAGTAGCTATTTATTGAAATATCTATGTGAAGTTAAAGTCCTTGTTAGATCCTCTGTGCTATAAGTGTCTGTAATCATGGTTAATCGGATCTAGTCTGTTAAGGTGTCTTGAAAACAGATAGACTTACACTTTATCACTTTGCTATTCCTATAGTTAAAAGGACAATATAATGAAGTTAAAATTAGAATTGATATGATTAGTTAAAAAGCTCAAGTAATACTTAAGTAACTAATTTCAACTTAATCACAGGCATTTGCTGTTTTTGTACTTATATGTTAACTAAATATTTCTGTAATCATAAGAAATAATGAAACCAATCAATGAAAATAATTTAAATGGTGTGTTCTCTACAATCCATACAATTATGTAACATGAAAAATAAATTAAATTATAATCCATTGGAAATTTAATTTCTGTGATTTGACGAAGTTAGTGTGACACACCTTACATGTGAGATTACGATTTTAAAAAATGTGTTATACCAACTTCAAGCTTAGTTTCACACTTGGAAATAGTTAGATATTATATTATCACACTATTATTATAGAGGTGAAAGTTTGTATGTGTGTATGTTTGTTACTCCTTCACGCTCAAACGGCTAAATGGATTTTAATGAAATTCGGTACTAATATAGCTTATACACTAGATTAGCATATAGGCTACATTTTAGGCTCTATTGGGAAAATTTAAATTTTCCCGTGGTAAGAGTAAATAATTCAAATGCTTTTTATCCGAGGGTGAAACCGCGGGGCAAAACTAGTATTGTATATATATGTATATCTATTTTTTTCTAGTTATTTTAATTTTATAACCAAACTAGAAAAACGAAATTTTGATAAAATTTATATGGGCCCAATTTAAAAGTATGTATATCTAGTAAAAAAAGTATTATTTCCCAAATTGGTTTATAAGGAGGGACATATGAGGCAACCAACATAAAAAAGTAATTAAATAACAACACAATTTATGTTGTCATTCCTTTAAAGTCAGTTGAAAATCTAGCGAGCTGTAACCAATTGTTTCAACTTTTCATACCATACATACTTTTCAACTTTTTCCTGATAAGCCTTATATATTTGTACAGGACAGCAGGTAGTGTAATTGGTACAGGACTGAATGCCCTAGTCACAGACTGGGATAAGACCTTGGCTGCTGCTGGAGGCCTATCACTTTTGGCATTGGGTGTTTACACTGCTAAAGGAGCGACTTCGGTTACAGCTAGATTCATTGAAGCGCGTATTGGTATGTATCTGTAATTTTATTCTTTTTATAACCTGCTCTGAATGTGAAAGAATACAATTTTTTTTACTCTAAACACTGCTTAAAATGTTAGGTGCCAACATGGAGTATTAAACTAGATGTATGGCTAAAACTCTTCCTGTGCAAAATGCTATGGGGAAAACAGGATTAGACAATCTGAAAATAGTACTGTATATAATATGTATAGGTGTATTATATAGGCCATAATTACCGATTAAGAGATTGTTAAAGTTTCATAAAAATTAACATTAGTTAGTAATAACAATCCTAGAGCATGGTGCCATCATCCATCATAAATGTGGTTACCAAATGCTATATATTATGAAATAATAACAAAAGTTATTGGCATTACCATTTATCACAATATTCGTTATTAGTGTTAAAATAGTTTGCTACATTCATTTGACAGTGATGAATTAAATCAACCAGTTTTTTAGATGAGGCAGGTGTCTATCTTTTATTAGAAATAATATCCTATTTCAGGTAAACCTACCCTCGTGAATGAAACCTCCAGGTTCTCACTGCTAGAAGCTGTAAAGCACCCCATTTTAACGGTGTCAAAGGCAGTTACAGCATTCAGAAAACCCTCTGATGCACTTGCGGGGGTTGTATTAGCCCCCACACTTGAAAATCGGCTGAGAGACATTGCTATCGCTACGAAGAACACTCGCCTAAACAAAGGTTTTTACCGGAATCTACTTATGTATGGGCCGCCAGGTACCGGTAAAACCTTGTTCTCAAAGGTAAAAATGATTTCTAAAAGTATTTACTGACTGTATTTTGGGCTGGCCCGATAGCTCAGTTGGTAGTATCCCTGCCTTCTGAACTGCAGGTCGTGGGTTCGATTCCCACCCAGGACAAACATTTGTGTGATGAACATTGATGTTTGTTCTGTGTCTGAGTGTTTATATTGTATTCTAACTATGTATTTACAACAAAAAAAGTATTTAAGTATTGTATCAGTTATCTGGTCCCCATAGTACAAGCTTTGCTTAGTTTGGGGCTAGATGGCGCTGTGTGAAATGTCCACACATATTTATTTATTATTTATTTACGGATATGTGAAATTTCTTTCCATTGTTGTGTTGCTCGGGGACAGAAAGAAAAATCAACAAACTTTGTTTGGGTTAGTTTATGAATAAAATATTCATAGTTAGGTGATTTTATTATTATTAAACTAGACGCATGTCTCGGTTTTAATCGCAATTTAACTGTTTACTGCGCAAACTTATTATTCCAGGATAGTATTCTATATAATGTTAGTCTGGGATAAACAATTTGTTCACTAAATTTCATCCATATCTCAGCCCTCTATTTTGTATGAGATCCATTTTATTTCATTATTCCTAAATCAGCGTGCTTCTACATTTTTATGTTGGAGATTTCATAGTAGCGGTATATGACAGTGCTTTGATATATATTATTTGTATTATGTTTCGTCCACATTCTGAACATTGTTATTTATTACAGAAACTCGCTAAACATTCCGGCATGGATTACGCCATTTTGACGGGTGGCGATGTCGCCCCTATGGGTAAAGACGCCGTCGCAGCTATCCATAAAGTATTCGACTGGGCGAATACTAGCAGAAAAGGTAAGCATGTAACTTATATATTGAAAAGTTTGTGTTCTCGAAACTAACGCTTTATGTAATCTGAATCCTGATTATAATTATACCTAGGTGACATATTTCAAAAATGCGTGCTTGTTACCATCAGGAGTCCTTCTGTTCATCGACGAAGCTGACGCCTTCCTTCGCAAGCGATCGTCTGAGAAAATAAGCGAGGATTTACGAGCAGCTCTCAACGCTTTTCTGTATCGTACATCTGATCAAAGCAACCGCATAATGCTGGTATTAGCCTCCAACACGCCGCAGCAGTTTGACTCGGCCATCAACGACCGTTTGGACAAAATGATTGAGTTTGGCCTGCCCGGGAAGGATGAGAGGGAACGATTGATACGTCTCTACTTTGACAAGTTTGTGTTGCAGCCTGCTTCGGAAGGAAAAAGGTAAATTGTAATTTTTGTCCAATTCACTTTACATTTTATTCGATTGAGCTATGTCTGGTATAGGATAGCCTATGTTTTTTGTAGTAGGTTCTGTAAAACTATAACAGATATAGACTTTACGATAAAAAATCGGGAGTATTTTCGTTTTTTAAAGTAGAATTTGAAATCGAACTCCTTTGGGAACTGTTTGTAACTGACTGGTTTGGATATCATTGGAAGAAAAGACAATACAATTAAAATAAAAAAGCACACATTTTCGTTCCTGTTTCTTCAATTACTGCTGGGGAAAAGGAAAAAAAATGGAATTGAAAACGACTGATGAACCGACTCACCAGAGTTCTTTGATAAGGGGCGTGCTGGTTTAATTTGGCAGGCTGGCCTCCACTTTCCTAGCATTTTTTCGTTTTAAGAACGAGTGCAAATAAATAAAAAAATCGGTATCGCACCAAACGGAGAAGAAAACTATTAGGTTTTATTCTAAAACTTAACACTCTTGTCTTGAATTGTATGAAGTGTTGAGAAATGCGTCTATATCCAGGCGTAATTTTATTTCCTGCTCTGCGGTAAATGAGGCGTTAGCGATTAGGCGATAGCGCAACGATGGTTCAAGTTTCCAGTCCGTAAATTTATCCGGGCTCCGTACATACAATCTATTGAGCTTTCGGACAACATTTCCCGGAACTAATATTTATATTCTATTGGCAGGCGTCTAAGCGTAGATCAGTTTGACTACGGCGCGTTATGCTCGACACTGGCGGCCCGCACGGCTGGAATGTCAGGACGCGCACTCTCTAAGCTCGGCGTGGCGTGGCAAGCTGCCGCGTACGCATCGGATGATGGACGACTTACAGAACAGATGTGCATCGACATCTGCGATGATGCTGTTAGGGATCATAGGCAAAAGGTAATGTTATGTTTTACACAACGTGTCTAAGTAAGTACAACAGCTTTGCTTATTCCGGTTTGAAGGATACTGTGGTGAAATTACTGGGACAATAAGGCCTTTATGACCCGGATAGAGGTGCGCGCTGCTGTGTCACGCGGTACTTTACATTTTAGTGCTGAGTGTCACTGCAACTATTGTCGGCGGCTATCATTAGGCGAACGCAAAAAAAGGATTCAATTTAAACTATAGGATTTTAAAAAATCACGGACTGCATTAATTAAGTATAATGCTAATGTATATAACCTCTATTCAACAGATGGAGTGGCTTTCAGAAGAAGAGAAAAGTCGCAGCATGATGCCCTATCTGCTGAATTTGCCGCCCTTGGATAGTATGGATGAAAAACCAAAGGTCACAATAACTGAAATCGATGCCAAAGATGAAGCCTCGTGCAAACCGAAGAGCAGGAAGAATTCAGTGAAAGACATTGAGTCGGAGAAGTGACACAGTCACCCAGGAAATATAGTACTGAAACCGTCAGAACCAGAAATGCTATTTTCCAATAATACTAGTGCATACAAAGTGGACTGTGATAAAAATCATAAATTCTTGTACAATTTGCAAATCTCAAAGTCTAAAAAGTTCATTGTGCTCACCGATGTTGACATGGAAATATTACGTCACATTCAAAGGATTGCAGTGAAGGCGAAAAGTACTAAAGACTAAATGTTATGTGAGCATTGGACTCGTAGTTTAAATGTGTACATTATTGTGGTACACAGAAGAATAAATGAATATGCAAACAATGCACAAATTATACTCGCAAACAATTTCATTAGAATATTCACTATGTATTGTTGGTGTTAACATTAATATTACTTGTCACGCGGCTAATATGTACCATTTTAGATGTATTTATAAACTTTGCTAAACATTTGAGATAGTATAATGTTATAAATTGTTTATGGTATAACTAATTATGTGTTTCGGATGAGTTGTTGTAACTAACTGGGAACCTACTTGAATGCACACATAGAATTTATTAAAATTGGCACAGCAATTTAAGATGATATCAGTGCTATACACACATACAGAAGATTTATGTATATCAAGATTATAATGCAGCCACAGACCACTAGAAATGATAACAGATTGTTACATTGACAAAGCTATGATTACAATGTGAATAGAAATGCACTTTTGTATTCTTTCTTTGAAAGTTGACGAATTTTTGTGACGTATGTATGTAAAGTATGTTTAAAGCATTTAGTACAATTAAGTGTTTTGACCTTTATGCATAGTTGCATGTGTTACTTAAATATAAATACTGGATTGTTGATCCACATGAAAATGTTTATGGGATTTTTGTTTGTATGGAATGGTTTAAAAAATAGTAAAATTTAGTTTAGATAAAAAAAATTGAATGTAAACATCTACATTTTGAGATGTTAATTTTACACATATTAGATGATGTAAATAATCTTATTATGTTGCTGTGATTGAGCCCGTTTTGCAAAATGTACTCCTTAAAACCCCTAAAATGATAACTTCCCACTTTTCAACTGTTATCTTATCTTGTTGAACTTGTGATTATTTTACTTTGAGTTTAGCTAATATTAGTAGACTATTCATTAAACATTTGTTATCAAGATTTACTTGTTTGCATAACACCTACCTCATTTATTTCTAATAACGGATATGGTAGACATGAAAGATATGTTGATGTACATAACTATATTTTATAAGATTAAATTCTAGCACTACAACACAAAGAATAAAACAATAAAGCTAATTTTTTAATTAAAACAAAGAATAAAAAGACAGCACTACTTTATCAACAAACAACAATTCAATTAACAATAATTCACCCACTATGAAGAAATTCATCAAATAATATTTTTTATTTTTTAACTCAAATATTTATTTTTATATTAATTAAAAATACTTTTTTTTATTACCTTCAATATAATAACGTCAAATATTAATATTATTTTATGCACATGTCAGTTAAAACCTCATGTTTACTATTATTAACAAAAAGTTATTTATTACATAGTGAATATAATAATAATTTATTTCAACACTGACAGTTTGTCATAATATAAAATTTACTTTTGATAGCTTTGTTCAGAAATAGATAGATATCTAAATAAACGTAATAACCAAAAAGATTAAAACATCATTAAAACAATTCCAAAATTATCATCAACTTGCCTGACACACCTAAACAAATTAGGTTAATAAAGTACAGAGCAAGTAAAGTATAAATTGAAATAAATTCATAGCACCAGCTATTTTATCAACATTAGAAGATTATTATTTACGGAATATTATTGCAGGATCACAGACACAAAATTCATAATCCCACTGTAAAAGTTAATCTTATCTAAAATGGCTTAGGTCTTTTTTTAGGCAGACCCAGGTAACATGGAACTAGTATCAGTTATTTCTATCAATTAATTAATTAATTAGATATTTATCCACTTTGTTGGTTCATTTCGATGAATTGACAGCATGAATCACATGACTTGTTTGAAGAGTCATGTTTGCCATAATGAGAAAAGATCATACTTTAGTCCTCTCTGTACATCCAGTGTCAGCATGGAGTATTGAGTTGTTTAGTTGCCTTTATTTCCAAAACAGCAGGAGGATGATGGAGCGGGGGCTTCATCATCTACCACAAGCACTTGAGATGTCCGGTTTACATTTGTCTGTGAATTCTTTTCAAACCTCAGCACCATTTCTTGCGTTAGCTCCAGGAACAAATCTTCAACACCTTGGTTCAATTTGGCAGATGTGTAAAAATGTTTTGCTCCAACCAAATTTGCATAGCTGAAATATAAAAAGTAAATAATAAAACAATATTTTATCACAAATTCCAATAAAACCTTTCATTTTTTAATAAAAAAAATACATTTTACACTCATCTAGTTCTTCCTCATGGTGAAATTGGCTAGTCTAAATGATTTTTCAACAGGGAAATAATCCTTGTGGTTAATTTGTCTTCTGTGGCAATTTTTTCCTGTTGGACAAATTAGACTATCCAGTTTGACCATGAGGAAGTACTGCACTTGTCTAGGAGATACACAGCTGACCTCTTATTCACTCAACATCATTCATGGAGACAATTTCTCACTGAACATTCTTTTTTTGATGTGCTTGGATGTGATAGTGATAGTGAAAGAGGATGAAAGAAAAATTTATAGCATACATTAGTTTAAAGAGGTTTTATGACTATGAGGGTAATTGTTTATTTACTAAACTGGTAATGTATAAAGAATTTATGAAATAAAATCATATCTATACAAGTATTTACAGTAGGCTTTGGTAGGCATCCACAGTATTTACAAAGGAAATAATGTAATTTCTATGCATTTTCGGCATTAGCTATATAATTATTATAAAGCTATACATAAAAAACAAGCAGACAATGGTCTACTGTGTGGTAGTGTTTGATATGGATGTATTAAAGTATTCAGTACCTCTCCGCTTCCTCAAGAGGCACTGTTCGTTCATGCTCCAAGTCAATTTTGTTACCAGCTATAATCAAGACAATGTCAGATCCCAACATTTTTTTCAACTCTTTCACCCAATTCTTTACCTGTAATTACAAGATTTATAAATATATTATTCATACTTAATATAAATACTGTACACAATTAATTATAAAAAAAAGTTATTTAAATATATATATATATATAACAATCATACAGAGTAGCATAGCATAGTTTCTTCTGTCGTTTGTTACATATTGAATGGAATTTTTAATTATTTGATATGAGTAATTGCTATGGTACAGATTTTTTTTCCAATATAAACAGTACATTTTCATGGATGACTTGACCAAAAATCATAAGAACCCTATCTTAGAATATCTCAAAACATTATCTCGTAATAACTGAAACCCAAAATGAGCCAATACCAAAGTGAAAACTAGACTCAAATTGTAATAATATGTAAGTATGTATGCCAGTAAAATTATCATTCTATCTTAACTAAAAGTAAAAAAGCTACTTTTACCTTTCCAAAAGAATCTTCATCAGTGATGTCATAGACTAGAATAGCTCCATTAGAGTTCCTGTAGTAAATAGGTCCTAGTGCATGAAACTTCTCTTGGCCAGCGGTGTCCCAAATAGACAGGTTGATACGCCTGCCATTGATGTTAAGCCTTTTGTTCAAAAAAGTTGCCTGTACAAAATGTTAATTTGTTGAGAAACATCATTGAGAAAACGGTAAGGGTAGAGTAGAACAAAGAATAAAATGTACAAATTATTTATTAAAGATATGGTATAATTAAGATAAAATATTATACAATGAACAAGATGAAGTGGCAATAAACGACGCAAATACGCACCTGCAGCGTAGTAAGATGTTTATCGTTAAATTTGTCTTCGATGTATCGAAGTAATAGAGAAGTCTTTCCAACGCACCCCTCTCCCAACAAAACCACTTTAAAGTTATGTGTGCCACCCGCTGCAGTCGTCATTGTTATGCACAACGGCAAGATGTTAAACTAATATGACTTCAATGGGCAAATTGGATAATTGGATTGCTAGTCCCTCAGTTGTGTTTTTTTTCAAGTTGAACAAAACTTTAATATTTTGCTTTCATTACAATTAGTCGCACACTAATTAAATAGGAAACATCAAACAATTTAAAAAACAGTATAAGTAAGACTAACTTGTTTATTTCCGTACAAAATAAAATTATACAAATATGTAATTATGAATTTTGCGAGTTTTTGCTATTCTTACATGCACAGACCAAATAAATGATACTTCGCACAGACCACTAGAGATTGATTGCCAGAACGCAAAGACATTTTACTTAGTTTTTTTTTTGCATTAATTGCACAGATTAGAGAATACGTGACTAAGGTCCGTATTACAGAACAATGCTCAGTCATCGATCGGTGCTCAAGCAGAGATTTCATTCATAAAGTGATAAATTAGTAAATGAAATCTCTGAGCATCATATTTGGCGGGAAAGCGAAAAAGATTGCGTCATCGCATTGTATTATTTTCCAAAACTTGTGTTATTTTCAGTGTTAGTGCATAAAATTGGTGGCATTTTATTCTTTAAGTGCTGAATTACAGGCATAAGTGTGGGAAAGTGGTATAATGATGGTGAAACGTTTCTTTTCGTGTTGTTTCCAAAACTCTGGCTAAATAAACAAAAGTGTGAAGCTAAACCAAAAACAAAAAAAAAACTGCAAGGTTGGTGTTTGGGAAAATGAAAAAGATCGCGTCCCTGCAGGACGCGATCTTTTTCATTTTCCCAAAGCCAAAACAAAAAAAAACTTTTAGCCAAAACAAAAAAAAAACTGCAGGGTTGTTTTATGGCGGCAAAACGAAAAAGATCGTGTCACCGCATTGTATTATTTTCCAAAACTTGTATTATTTTCAGTGTTCGTGCATAAAAAGGTGGCATTTTATTCGTTATGTGCTGGATTACATGCATGAGTGTGGGAATGTAGTATAATGATGGTAAAACGTTTATTTTCGTGTTGTTTCCAAAACTCCATAGAAGCTTCAAGTAAAGTTGCCATCACTTTCCTAGGAGTATGACTTTGACTAGACTTAATGACTTCGACTGTGACTTGACAAATATTTGCGTGAAATATCATTAATTTTATAAATTATCAATTACTTGACACTGGCTAAATACACAAAAGTGTAGAGCCAAAACAAAAAAAACTGCAGGGTTGTTTTATGGCGGCAAAACGAAAAAGATCGCGTCACCGCATTGTATTATTTTCCAAAACTTGTGTTATTTTCAGTGTTAGTGCATAAAATTTGTGGCATTTTATTCGTTAAGTGCTGGACTACAGGCACGAGTGTGGGAAAGTGGTATAATGATGGTGAAATGTTTCTTTTCGTGTTTCGTGTTCCAAAACTCCAAAAGAAGCTTCTGGTAAAGTTGCCACCACTTTACTAGGAGTATGACTCGACTAGACTAGACTAGACTATGACTTGACTTGATGACTTGGACTGTGACTGACTTGTGTGACTTTGACTTGACGCACATACATATGATATTAATTAGCTTTAGAAATTATCAATTACTTGACACCGGCTACTTAAATAGACAAAAGTGTGGAGCTAAAACTAAAACAAACAGTATGTATCGAAAGCGATTTTTGTGTATTGGCTCCACACTTTTGGGTATTTAGCCAGTGTTAAGTAATTCATAATTTATCAAGTTAATGGTATTTCACGCAGATATGACACACGCATATGGCAAGTCACACTCCAAGTCATCAAGTCATAGTCTTGTCATATTCGTAGTAAAGTGATGGCAACTTTACTAGAAGCTACTATAGAGTTTTGGAAACAACCCATTCGTACCAAGCTATTTGATTTCACGTTCATAATTAGAATGGCTAAGGAATGGAATGCCCTGCCAGCGTCTGTGTTTCCGGCCAAATATGACCCGGGCGTGTTCAAGAGAAGAGTGAACAGGTATTTACTTGGCTAGCATACTACACCTTCCCATCAGGTGAGAGCGTGGTCAAATAGACAAGATTGAAGAAAAAAAATCTATGCTTTAAACATGTTTTCTACTTGACAACTGACAACCCTTTTTCTATTGTAGATACTTAGATAAATAACAAAATAAATCTAGGCCACTCCTTTGAACTTTTTAATAGTGGAAACATGGCACGGTTTTTCAACTTTTTTTCTTTTGCATTAATTACCATTTACCTACACTTTTATGACGATACAGAACCTCATTCGCGAATGCCTATAAACGACTACCAAAAGTAGTGGTACACAATAACAGGTAATTGTTATATTATTTTCATCCCATCTATTCGAAAAGGACGACTTGTTTCGCCTTTAAGTGCACCCAAAGGTGGTGTTTTCTATAAGAAACGTTTAGCGGACAGTAATGAGTTTTTTATCCCCTTTATAAGTGCACCGCAATTATATTTGCCGCGCACTTTTTGAATTTAGAACATCTTAGTGTTCAGCGCCAAAGAAAATAGAAATCGAACGCGGTTTTTTTGGCGGGAACGCGAAAAAGATTGCGTCACCGCATTATATTATTTTCCAAAACTTGTGTTATTTTCAGTGTTAGTGCATAAAATTGGTGGCATTCTATTCGTTAAGTGCTGAATTACAGGCATGAGTGTGGGAAAGTGGTATAATGATGGTGAAACGTTTCTTTTCGTGTTGTTTCCAAAACTCCATAGAAGCTTCTGGTAAAGTTGCCACCACTTTACTAGGTGTATGACTTGACTAGACTATACTATAACTTAACTTGATGATAATTTCACCAACAGCGAAGTTTAGTGGCTGATTTTGTTTCATTGTGCCAGATTGCTAGCACCAGTAGTGAGGAAGAGAACTTCTTTTTTTTTCAAACACATATAATATATTGCTATGTAATATTAGGTATTTACCTATGAAATTGCCGTTTTGTTTGAAAGAAGTTAAAGTATTTTTTTTTCGAACTTATTTATTTCTTTTATTCAAAGTAATCACCCCTGCAATCAATGCATCTTTGCCAACGCTGTGGCAGTTTATGGATGCCCTTCTTGAAAAAATCAGCAGGACGGGAGACAACAAACTCTTCAAAGGCGTTTTGTACTGCCTCTCGGGAATTGAATTTTTTTCCCGCTAAAAAGTTGTCCAATTTTTGGAAAAAGTAATAGTCGGTAGGCGCAAGATCTGGTGAATATGGCGGATGAGGGAGAGCTTCCAAACCCAACTCATGCAGCTTAGAGACGGTCTGTTGTGCAGTATGGGGTCGCGCGTTGTCGTGAAGTAGCAGTGGAGACGACCGATTGACCAAAGCTGGTTGCAGACGTGCTAGTTTCGCCATCATTGTGGTCAGTTCTTCAATGTACACATCTGCAGTAATGCTCTCGCCGTTTTGTAAAAAGCTATGATGAATCACACCAGCACTAGACCACCAAACTGTGACCATCACCTTTCTAGGGGTCATTTTTCGTTTTGAACAATTCGGTTCAAAATTCCTTCATTTCTGTGCCTGTTAAGCAGCGCAAGGCAAGTCTCGACGCGTACGTTGCGCTGGCGATCGTTAAGTTCGTGAGCCACCCATCTATCAAGCTTTTTTATCTTGCCAATCTGTCGCAAATGGACCAATATTGTTTTGATGCTAACATGAAAAGCTGCTGCCAGCTCAGCTGTAGATTGAGATTCATCAGCTTCCACAATCGCCTTTAATTCATCATTGTTGACCAAAGTTTCCGGACGACCACGAGGTTCATTTTTCAAGTCAAAATTCCCAGAACGGAACCGAGCAAACCAATAACGGGTTGTACGTTCGTTTGTACAGTTCTCTCCGTCAACGTCGTTGATGTTACGTGTCGTTTGTGCCGCGTTGGTGCCACGACGGAACGCATATTCCATAATTACACGAAATTTCAAAGTATCCATTATGAGGAAAAATGTTAAAATGTAATGAAAATACAACGCTAATCAATAAACAAAAGACTTATATTGTAAATAGAATGTCATATTTTTAAAACAAAATTAATTTGAATTTAGAATTCATAGCCAATCAAAACTTTTTTTTGTTTGAAAAAGTCTGTACTGCAATACGGCAATTTCATAGGTAAAGACCTATTATTTGACAATAAGCACTTTTTACTTCTATATGCTTAGTACAATAACTTATTATAACGATTTAAAGACTTAATATAATTTTGACTTGTAAAAGTGCTAAAAATAGCCTATTTGCAATAAATCTTTTGACTTTGACTTAGCTACCGGTCAGAAAAACAGATCCATTACCCATATTTTGTGAACCCTGTTGACCCACCAAGACCATGTTGGGTTAGGCTTCCTTTGAGATCGCAGAGTGAAGCCACACTAAGAGAAAAATACTATACTAAATAATAATATTATACTAAATAATAAAAATAGAGTAGGTGAAATTAAAAAAAAAAAAACAAATTTACATAATGCAGAAATGCAAAGTTATATATTTTAGCTTTATAATCAGTCTGTAAATAATAGATAAGTAGATATTAAGTAGGTACGATGAATCGATAATACGTCCATGATATACGTACTTCTAGGGTGAATATTAATTATTGCAGCTTATAAACCTAGAAGATCTTTCATTATACCTATATATAACTGCTGTTATTGGATCTTAACATTTCTGAGAGCTCTTGATGATACATTTGCAAACTTAGGTTTTTCTGCGAAAAATATGGTAAGTATCCATATTGTTTTGAGGTGATTGCGTAAATGCAGATAAATATATGGGCCACTTAGATGGAATAGATGAGCCTAATCAAATACAAATAAAAAAGATAGTAAGACAGTGTATAGCTTTTGAGCAAATAATGATCGTTAACAGAACCAGAATAACGATAGGGTCTTATTTTATTTTATAAGATTAACATACAAATTTCACTACCGTAAATTATATTGTTAGATCTATAAACTCTTCTTTTTTTACTGGCGCCAGAGTGGTAGTCAGTATTAGCACCGAAGGTTGCTTGCCTAGCAAATTGCGTTTAACTTCTTGGAACCACTGCATCACATTAGTGACTACAGGGTTCACAGATTGAGTAGTACTTACTTGTGATGATTTAGTAGTAGTACTTAAAGTTGACGATATACTTGAACTATTTACGTTTTTATGTGTCGTATTCGCAATTGGAACTGTAACTACAGCCGTTGTGGTGTATGTAGTGGTTGTAAGAATTGTAGTGTTTATGCTTTGATTTCTTGAGCTGTTTGTAGTTTGCATGGTTGATTTCAGGGTAGTCGATGTTTGAGTTGTTGTGCTGTTAGATTCAAGCACAATATAATCTTTGCTTGCATTCACCGGTTCGATCGCTACGTTTAACGGCTGTTGTGTTGTTTCTATATGTGGAGTGTTAGTGGTAATATTTGTAGTTTCATTAACACTATTTAGTATGTTCAAGCTTTTGTTGTTAATTGAAGCCAACTGTGTGATTTTCACACTTTTATTAACAGCTGTAATTATATCGGTCGTTAAATTAGTATTAGTATGATTATAGTTAATAGTCGTATATATAGCGTTTAACACATCTTTCATTCTTCGTCTCTGAAGTTGGTTTCTAGTGGCCGTATCTACTACCCAAGAGAGAACAGGTGCCACGGCAATGAATACTTTTTGAGTTAAAACAGTGTTAAATGTCGAGATCCCAACTATATGTCCATTTAATAAAAGCGGCAGTCCTTCTATTTGATCATTGGATCTTTCTCCAATATTTTTACTGGTGCAAGTATAATATCTTCTAAAAAATTTATTTTTGTCACATGGCACGATTACAGTTGCTCTCAGGTAAATCTTATTATTATTTATCACAGGAACGAATCCTTTGAGTCCAATCAAAGTTGTGGGTTCTAATACGCTAAGATTTACGTAATTCTGACTTGCAGTACTATTAAACACTATTACACCAATTTTGTTAAATCTTCCATTTAAATCAATCCGGCTGTTGACATAACTTCTGATATGAGGATAAGAATGGGTGCTGACTATTGGAATAGTTTTATTGTTACATATCACGGATTGACAAGAATCTGCGCAAAATGCTGTGGATATAACTATGTTTGGAGCGATAAGTGTACCAACACAGCATTTTTTCGGATTTACTTTGCATTTGTCACACGATAGTTGCACAATGCTGTTCATGCGAATGCACTGCATGAAACTTAGTAAATGTAGAAATACACACAAACGCAATAGTTTCCAGCACATTATAATAAACAGCGTTGTAAAAACACTATCTTTTAAATTGAAATACCACATTATAAATAAGCATTTCATATCGCAGTAGGTACCTACTATTTCGCAGATGTGCGATAGGTTTCGGAAAAATAGTTGGTATGTATCTGATAATGGTATTGGGTTCTCTACAGCACAAAGTCGAGTGTTTGTAAATATTGGAAAAATATTTGGCATCACGCCAACATATTTAACATTCCTCGTTAGTTACCTACGCCTTTATGACCGTTATTATAATAAAAATATTTTAGGTTTACTCGCATGCAGTTGCTATTGTGATTTGCTGACCGGTTGATACATATTATCTTTCTGTTAACAGTAGGCTGTTATGGGCTTGTAGGGGCTTGAATTATTCATTGTATTCGAGGTAAAGCGAGAGAGTAACTCACTGGCGCCACGAAAAGTTCCGGCGACCGGCGGTGGCGACCAACCGTGAATACCCACTCAATTCGAAATCTCTCGCACGCTTCATAACAACCTATCATGCGCCACTAACCAGAAATAGAGCCGCTCCATTCATAAGGAATACCCATCGTGAATGAAATACTCGCATCATCCCAGAAATCACTTTGGCTAAATTAAC
Organism: Ennomos fuscantarius; assembly: GCA_905220475.3. Lineage (NCBI taxonomy): Eukaryota > Metazoa > Arthropoda > Insecta > Lepidoptera > Geometridae > Ennomos > Ennomos fuscantarius. The sequence continues at coordinate 10,789,917 of HG992023.1, forward strand.
TCTGCATTCGGAATGAAAGCACTCAGCTCAATAAATCAAGATAACATCGTAGAGTTATGCGGATGGACTTGCTATTAAAATGCCAATGACGTGCCAGGATTGCAATAAGGTAGTTCCGGTGCTAATCGATCAGCTGGCTCCCTGCATGCGTAGGAGCTGTATAACAAGGTTATTATGGTACAAATCACATACGTTCTTTGATAAATTCAATCTGAAGTGCAAGGGTGAACTAACTCCGTGCACCATATTGAATATGTACACAGCAGACGTCAGTTTATATTGCAGTGATTCTGTGATAGGTATACAATATTGTAGTTAAAACTTAACCAGTCCAAACTACTTTTGATCAGCAAAATCGGTCAAAAGTACTTTCCACCGTAAGATATAGTACGATATTTTTTACTGAAATAACTGCCAAAAGCAGTTTGTACCCAATGGAGCCGGTTAAAAGTAGTTTCGATCAGCTGATTCCGTCAAAAGAGCTCGATAAAGATAACGGTGGCTAATGAGGCACTAAAAATTTAGTAACGTTTCACCTTTTCAGTCAAAATTATTTAGCGTATTTTTTCAGATAAAGGTTTTTTGGAATGGTTAAGAGTTTGGACTGCAACGGAATATTTGAACGTAGACTATACGGAGTACCATTACCAAAGAAAGCTGACGTAGCCGCGGGCGGAAGCTTGTAGCATAATAAACTTTAGCTTCATTTATTTGAAAACGCTTTACATTAGTGAAAAAAAAAACAAAATCACATCAATGGTTCCGGGGATTAGTTCCTACAAACATACGATCAAACAAATTTTACCTATTTATTAGTGTAAATGTCATTGGATATACCAATATTTTATAAATGAGCACATAGAACGCTCATGCGCAGCTATAAGTCCAAACAATTCGTGGACTAGAACAATGCTTAGTTATCGATCGGTGCTAAAGCAAAGATTTCATTCATAAAGTGATCAATTAGTGAATAAAATCTATGCTTGAGCGCCGATCGGTGACTGAGCATCGTTCTGTAATACGGATCTAAGAGCGATGTGGCATGCCCGTTGTTGGTCATTTTAAGAGCGGTGTCTGTTCACCCCTAGGTATTTAAAAATAAATCCGTCAACCACTTTGTCACCTACTTAGACAGATTTTATTTTACATATTTATATTACTTGCCATGAGTAAAGATTTTGAAGATTTGTACTTTTTTTATATGTAACAATATTTATTTTGAGGTAAATTGGAATTTCTTATAATATACATACATATTACAAAATAAAAACTTTAGATAAGATGGCAGGAATATTAATGATAAAGAAAACATAAACCAAATGGATTTATTCATATCCACTCGTAAGGATGATACACTATTAATCAAAACTTAAAATTAGCTTGACCTAAATTTGGGAGGTCCGTAAGTTTCGTGGGGGATTCCCTGACTAGTGGAAATAGTGTTGAGGTCATCGTAGACGACGCTTGATGGGGTGGTAGAGGTGCTTAATAAAATGGTATTACTAGTAGGCGCGCTGCCAGCTGAGCCAGAGTCTAACACTGATACACTGCCAGGGTTTGAATTAGAACTGAACGACTGGCTGAAGGCAGAGTTTGAGGGCGCGTTAGATGATCCGGAGAACAGACTAGAGTCAAAAAAGATGCTAGATGGACCAGAACTGCTGGAGAGACCAGAGTCGCTGGAAAGGCCAGAACTACTGGAGTGGCTAGAGCCACTAAATAGGCCCGAGCCGCTGGATAGACTTGAGCCACTAGTGAGATCGGAGTCACTAGAGACTCCAGAAATACTGGAGACACCTGGGCTGCTAGAAATACCAGAGATGGTGGAAAAACCAGAGTCGTTAGAAATGCCAGAGGCGCTGGAAGCACCACCACCGCTACTGAAAATGGAGCTGCTAGGGAAGTTGGATCCACTTAAGAGGCTAGACCCACTGGTGTAACTGGGTACGCCAAACCTATTAGGAAAGTTGGGGACACTGGAGAGGCTTGAGCTGCTAGGGGTGCTGGATGTACTAGAGCTGCTAGGAAAACCAGACACGCTGAAACCATTGGGGTAATTGGATAGACTTGAAAGATCGCCAGAGTATGCGGGAGTATCTTGAGAGACACCGTTGATAGATACCGACTGTCCGTCCTTGTTGTAGTCGTTGACGATGTTATTGATCACGGTTTGAGAATCTTCCTTGTTGTTGTATTTGATGAAGAAAACTTCAGGCTTGCTTGGGGGCTTCTGTTCTACCTTGGGAACGATCACTTCTTGCTGTTCTTCGGGCTTCTTAACCAAAACGTAAACAATAGTTTTCTCTTCATTTTGAGGCTGGACAGGAACGATTTGTGAGGTACGCGATACAGTACTAGGGGTCTGGACGAAAATAATTTTGTAGTGTTTCTGAGGAGGAGGTAAGACGATAGGAGCACGGGGTTTTACTACTTCAGGTTCTTCAGGCGCAGCGTGTACGTAAAAGTGCTTGTATACTTCAGCTGGCTGAGATGCCTGATAAAACTGCTGGTAATTACCGTCATATCGGCTTGCGTACTGGTTGGAACCAAAGAAGGTAGGTTGGGCGGTGCTGGAACCACCATACTGGAGGGTGGAGACCAGGCTGCTGGGCGTAGGGGTCACAGTTTCGAAGTATCGGTTGTTGATGCTCGGTAAAGGAGTAACAGGTTGCACGTATTGACTGATGCTGATAGGTGTAGAGCTTACAGCTTGGAAGTATGGTCCGCTGCTGGGTGCAGGTGTTACTGTTTCGTAGTATTGTCCTTTGCTGGACCCAGGTGCTACTTGGTAGTATTTGCCACTGTTCTGTCCGCTTGATACTACACCGATTGGGCTGGGTGTCACTTTGTAGTAATTACCGCTATTGAGCCTGCTTCCAATGCTGCTGACACCACTGCTAATAAGACTACTAGCACTCGGGTTAACATCTTTATAGCTTACGGAAGATCCCAAATACTGGCCTTGGGAACCTCTTAGTTGTGTGCCGCTGAAGTTAGGGTTATATTGGCCGTACTGGTAAGATGGAACTCCGTAAGATGTCTGCGGCACCTTGTACTGATAGCCAAGGTGGCTAACATCGGCCGAAGCTACGGCGAGTGCAGCCGCTAATATCTGTAAAGGACAAAAATGAAGAGGTTAGATAGAAAAATTAGTATTAGATCAAATATTTTGATATGGAAGAGTGCATGGCGAGTTGTATCTTGTTACTGAAATATTTCGCTATCAAAGGCATGTTTAATCATCTACATCAGCTAGACATAGTTATGTATTTGTCTTTTAAATTCTAATTAAAAAGCCTCCGTAGTGTGTTGGTTGAGCAGGTCGGCTCACAGCCTAGAGGTGGCGGGTTCGTTTCCCTCGACAGGGCAAATATTTATGCTCAAAAAAGTGTAAATAATTGCCCTGTGTCTGGGTGTTCCATGATCCTCGTAGTTCCTGGGTTCCTAGATACAAGGGATCCTAGTTAGGGTCCAGGATTTGTGTATTTGATCTTTGGGCGTTATTATTAATTACTTATATCAAATCTAAACACTAACCATCGAAAGTCATGAATCATTATGAACTAGCTGCTGTCCGCAGCTTCACACGCGTGGGTTCAATTTATGGTGTCGCATGACTTTTGTTTAGTGTTAAGAGTTGATATAGGTAATTGAAATTTAAAAGGCGAATACTGCTTCTTTACTTCAAACTAACTAAACAATTTTTAACACAACTACATTTTTTCTTTAATTAACTAAATTTCATACAAAATAACATCAAGACGTTTAGTCGTAAAACGGTAACAAATACAGACACAGTTAATGGTAGGCGCCTACATTCAAATTTATGATATCAATTGGATTATTAGGTAAGTAGAGTATTGGTTTCTGATCATTATGCTCACCCCTGTAGTTTTGTATAAGTATAGATCATCAATGGACGTTTGTATTCTTTTTTTTTAAATTGAATGGGTTTGCGTTTGACTACATTTAATTTTCACCTGTCTTAATTATAATAGCACCCAACGATCACATCCCTGGACCCTAACTAGGATTCCCAAATTCCAAAGCATTCAGACAAAATAAAAAAATACTGTACGCTTTGCACTAGATACATAAACAACTAAATAGATTGGTCATAAATTGTTCCCAGAGCTATTTAGCAATTTTTTTTTAGTATTACTGCAAGAACAAAAAACATGGAGTGATTTATCAAAGTAAGTAGTAAAAACATAGAATTACTATTTTTATAGCTCTACCCAAAATGATGCCGCTTCGTATTATTTATGTGGTTATAGGAAAAGAAAGTGCACGGGCAAGGTCATTGTAAAGATTGTGTGCCCGCTGCGCGCCGGTGCATGCACGCTGCCGTCCGGAAAACCAAACCTAAAAAATAGAGAGAACCGAAGTATGTTGCATAATACCGGCTGGCCACATTCGAGCAACTTTGGATCAACGATGCCCGGTGCGATGAACTTGAACTTGCCTTGCTTCCGGATTATTATGAAACAACTACATTACGAGATGCGTGACTTGCACAATATAACGGCATGCCGATGCCGTTGCAACTAAAATCTGAATGTAGTTCGGCCACTGCTGTATACAGGGACTTGGTCTAACGTTTGGTGGAGGCGTCGAGTGACCAAAAATTTAATTTTGCACAGATATTTTGCATTGCCATTCGACGTAGTAATGGTGTCTACATACTGCTACCACAGTTTTAATTATTAAATTTTAGTATTATCTGTTTTAAATTTTAGGTGTAGTTTAGTTTTTAGATCTAGTTTAGTGTAGATTATTTATTTATTAATTAGTTATATTAGTTTTGCCGCTAGCATGGGATGCTTCCTGAGTTGACGCTCTGGCGCCTTCCCTCATCAATAACACGGCTCGGGCGGCATGGGCAGCGGCAGAGGCTGCTGAAAACCTCAAACGGAGGAAATATGAATTCCTAAGTGAGTATTTCATATTTGTTCCGTTTGGGGTTGAAACAAGGGGTCCCTGGGGCCCGCAGGCGCGGCTTCTTGTCAGGTAGCTTTCCAGACGCCTGGTTGAGCTGACGCGCGAACAAAAAGCTGGCACATACCTCGGCCAACGTATTAGCCTGGCTATTCAAGGAGGGAATGTTGCCAGTTTTTAGTCAGGCACGCTTCCCTCAGAAGAGAATTCTGTGTTTTATTTTTCACCCCTTATTATTACCTACAATACTACTTTTCTCTCCAATAATTAAATATAGTTTAGGTTTAGTAAGGTATTTTTTTTAATTAGTCAAAAATAAGAAAAAAAGGAAGCAAACCTCTATTATTAAACATAAAACAATAAAAAGGGAACTTAATCAAATAAACCACTACCAGTAGGCAACGTGCCCATTATGCTGGCAGCATTGCCACGTTGAATGACAATGCTCAATCTTTGGCCGAAGTAGAGGCCAGCATTTGGTCACGTGTGGCTTCAACCAGACGTTTCAAAAGGTCTTTGTCAAAAATTAGTAAGGTAATTTATATAATTGTAGTAATTTATTTATTTTATTGCATAAGTTAGTCCGTAGCAATAACACAAGTTTATATATGCCTACTGTTTAGTTTAGTATGTAACTGTTATTTATGTTTTTAATACACATTTTAGACGTTATTGGGTTTTATTACCCGTAATTTGGCTTTGTATAGTATTTATATACATGTTATAGTTAGTGGTGCTTTACAGCTTTGTATAGTTTAGACTAGTGTTTGCTATTTCGCGACTAACAAATATGGACGCAACTACGTGCAATTTTTAGGTCTTTCTTTTAACTCATGCCAAGTATTATTTAAATGATTTTAATTTCATTGTTTATTATAGTTTCGAACTATCAATTAATTACAAAGCATAAATTGTTTTAGTGGTAACAAGTGGGTGCACTTATCTCTGTGAGTGTATGGTAATTAATGATTCATGACAATTTATTTTATTTGATAAAATACCATTTGGGTTTACCCATAATGAACCATTAAACATCCTGTGTGGAACCTACCTAAAACTTATAGGATTTATTTGATGATAATTTATCAATACGATGATGATGTCACTTTATGGTCATCTATACAAATATATGATCACTGCATTCATTTGTTTATTTATTAGAGTAACGATAAAAACTTTAATATTAAAATGTCAAGGTTCAGAAACAATAATTATGTAACTGCATTAAAAAATTTCATTTGTCTAGCATAAATAAATACGGTTTAGTGAGGCATTATAGGTGCATTACCAGCTAAATAGCAAAAATGGTAAAATCCTGGATGTATACTGCACAAGCAGCGCCATGATGTTAGTGCTAGGCACTATACGAAAATAGCAGCTAGAGTAAATTATTTAATTACAATCTGCCCCCACGAATACCCAAGTATAGTAACAAGGTGCCTTTGGTAGACTATTGTTACCAACTGTGACCGCGGTACAAAGGAGCATGGTGGTCGACGGTAACAATTATGGCCCATTGGCCCACGCATTGCAATTAAGTTCCTGCTCGTACATTAACCTAATCAATTCCGCATTGCTTTAAAATATCATAAGTTTTTATATAGATTTTATATATCTCCTTATCAATCGTGTTACCCCAAACGTTGAGCATATTTTATGATGTAAATCTATTAATTAATATATTGTACTTTAAAACACTTTAACACTGATTTCTGAAAAATCCCAATCTGGAATGGATTTTTTTTCAAGATTTTAAATAATACAGAAATAAAAAATAAGGCCTACGAACAAATCGTCCTGTATATAATGAAGACCTTGACAGGACATGCAGTTTGTGTCTTTTGGGGCCAAAGCCATGAGGGACTGTGGGGCAGGTGCGAAACTGAAATAAACAGGGATTTGGCAAATCTTTGCGCCATATGGCACAGCATTCTCCGGTACATTAAAATCTTCTGCTTTCATCAAAACGCATGCCAAGCTTGGTTATTAAGGCAAGCCGGTCCTATTTCCTATTTCCCGTTCCTTCCAAAGTGGCGCTTAGTAGAGAAGTCTATGTTGAGCAGCGGACGTCTTCCGGCTAATGATGTGTGATGAGTGGCAAATCTTTTGGTGGAGGAGACCGATGATTAAATTGATGGTTGGTTTTTTTCCCAAACAAATTGCATTGCTATATAGCGTGGCAATGCAGCCAGCGAAGCGGGGAACCTATTCTCTTCCGTAGTAAAGGACTTTTAGATGTCTACATACCTATTATTTATAGTTATAGCTATCTATTTTTCTTTAATAGTAAGTAGTTTCATAGTTTCATTCCATATTTATTTGTATAAAAAATTAAAATAAGTCTTAATTTGTTCTCCGACGTATTAAGATTCAATTAATGATATATTTTCTAAATTCTCAACTGTATTATATTATAATGCTTCAGGTTAAAAACAAATGGTCATAAAAAAGGTCCATAAAAATGCCACGATTTCTTAAAAGTTGATCGAGCGACTGTGTCACGAGCATAGGTATATAATTATACTTACCATATAAATTGTTGAAATAATCATTAAGGACTGTTATAGGATTTGGTTAACAACTTATGTCATCTTTAAGACGAGCGAGTTGAAGGCCACATATCTGGAAAAGCGACCTTTAATTTACAAGCCATTTACTTCATGCTACTAATGTATCTGTACTCATGTACCTAGACTGTGATGTCACATATCAATATTTTTAGAGTTCCGAAGCGTGTTTATCCAAAGTGGCTTGCAATATGTTCCCAACATAATTCATATACCTACTATCTTTCACGTCAGCATCGTCAAATCGTTCTAATAATCCATATAACATCTTGCGAGTCCATTTCGGTAAGTTACCAAAAAACGGTCCACTGCTAATAATTGTTCAAGTGATATTCCTTTTTGTGCCCTCAAATGTACTTACTAAGTATCAGAAGTTCTGTGCCTTCAATCATTTTCTATTCCACTTGGATCTATCGCTTTAAGTTTTTGAATTGTAAAATTATGTAGTATATATACATTGAAAAATTATAATACCTTAAGTTAGAGATTACGCCTTGATCATTTCTATAAAGAAGACTTTATTATTTTATGTTTTTGATGAAATCGACCTTGGAACAATGCAGTAAGTACTCCATACTAATTGTATTTTATCTACGATATAATAAGCCCATGTAAAATTAAATCTACAAATGGCAAAAATATTGTAAAGCCTTCTTAAGGCTTGGATATTTCCTTCACAAAGAAGGAAACCTCCTTCCTTAAACATAATCCTTATTACTATAGCATCGCGCTCATTTTTGTCACCTGATTGTTTTTTTTTGTATGTTTTGGCTCCACACTTTTGTGTATTTAGCCAGTGTCAAGTATTTGATAATTTTTCAAGTTAATGATATTTACGCAAATATGTGTCAAGTCACAGTGGAAGTCATCAAGTCAAGTTATAGTCTAGTCAAAGTCATACTCCTAGTAAAGTGGTGGTACCTTTACTTGAAGTTTTTTTTACAAAAACTCACGAGCGTTATTGTTAGACAGTCTCAGTCAAGAATCTAGTACACCCATAGGCATAACCTAACTCCATATTTATAAAAAACTGACTGATAGAAAGCACAACCCAAACCACAGGACGCGGGTACTTACTAAATGTTTAGGTACCTATGGCTCCTAAACTAAAGGACTGACTGCCAAGTTATTTTAACACTTTGGCGTGCTTTTATTTGCGGTGTGGCTCTTAGTTCAAGTATAGTATAGGCCTATGTAATAATCTTGCCCACATTACTGCATAGATTTATGCATCTAGTTTGAACCCAAATGTTCGTTTGTAAAAGTACGTATGTAAGTTTTGGGGTATGGCATGGTTTTATTTAACATGGTGGTATCGATCATGGTCAACTCTAAACGACTTCTCCATCTATAAGCAACAGCCAAGCACAGATCCTATAATAGGATCTGTGCAGCCAAGAGTTAAAAGAAATCATTGGCCAAGAAAGAAAGAACGTACTAATAAAAAATTACTTTGAGTGCTTGAGTCAAAGTCAGCTCCAATAAAGCGTTGGCTACTAATATATTATTAAATGTTTCAAATGAGAACACGAGTAACCGTCTATAGGAAGCCGTATTTCTTCTTTGTTTTTTTTGTCTGTCGGAGGAAGGTGACTTCACGATTTTTTTCCACGTTTTTCAAGTATTGTAACGTATTTAATTACCACAGATAATATAAAAATAGCGAAACATTTTCACGTTCCCGCCAAAACGTTGACTACTAATAATATACAATTGGAAGTACTTAAATGAGTTTCATTTGGCTGTCTTTTTCTTTTCAGGTGCGAAAACAGCGATTGATAGGAACAAGTTAATTCGAAGTAAGAATTTTGTAGAAAATAACTGAATAATGAAATATATTAATAATATTAAAAGTAAGTGCAACACTTGGACTACTTTTAATATTTTAATTATTAGTAATAGTAAAGTAAATACTTATTGGTCGGAAAAGTAGGCTATCGCTTAAAAACCTTTTAAGGCTGTAATTATGTTCTCGTTGCTGAGGTGAAAAGTTATATGTGCCACTCGAGAGCAAAGTTTGTTTGCTTCTCGCCTTTGAATCCTTCGCTTGCTCGGAATCCATAATTATTAAATTTAATTAAAATTAAATTAAGGTTCTTTTTTAATTTAATTAAAATCTTGAAATTACGTATTCGTACGAGATATAAATAATCATAAAAAATGATAAAACAAGAATTCATCCTTGTGACCTCAATGGACCTCAAGAATGACAAAAGTCAAAACCGCGATCTTATATATCTCATATTATTTTTCTAATTAAATTCTTCCAGTCCGTACTAATAAGTATAAGCGGAAATCAATATGATTTTTTAAAATAACGAAATGTTGTTCATGTTTGTAAGAAAATTGAATAGTTCTCTAGCTATTTATTGTCATTACTCCTTCACTACTACTGTCTACTACTAGTCTACTACTACCTACTGTCAAAAATATTTTATCTAATTTATGGTCATAATTTCATAAAATTGATCTCTTTAATAACTCAAACATGTTCAAAAAGTGACTAAGTGTAAGTTTAGTTCTAAGTTTCTGGAGAAAAATACCTTAAATATTTAAATTATACAATCGCGAGCAAAAATAATAATATTTCCAGAAGTTATACTTACTGCTCGCATAATGTATATTAATAAATAATGTTTTGAAACCTATTAATTACTGCCAATGACATATTTATTGGCAGCCTCTGTAGTGTGGTGGTTGAGCAGGTTGGCTCATAGTTGGAGGCGGCGGGTTCGATTCCCGCGACGGGACAAGTATTTGTGCACAGAAAAAAAGCGCAAATACTTGTTGAGTCTAGGTCGTGGGACCATGGTACTCGTAGTTCCTGGGTCCCTAGACACAGAGAATCCTAGTTAGGGTCCAGGATCTATGTACGCTGGGCGCTATTATTATTATTATTTATGATATATAGAAAAAATATCCATAATACTTGCTTTTCATTAAATTAATTTTGCAATGAATAACAACAGTTGATTACACAAGATTTTTTAAAATGAAAAAAATTAGTTTCTTTATACTTTTTGAGAATTTCATTTAAGCTCATCAATATATCCTATAAATCAGTGTTTATTCCATTTCGCTATCAATTAGCTTCGTTTTGGAGATATTGGGATTGATTCTACCGACTCAGACCGACTCGGTTTTTTGCGCGCGAGTAGTTGTTCCATATTTTCTATGGATTAAATATTCTTATTATGTCACAAAATATTTCAAACCTTCAGTACTGATACACATATTTAACTAGTCACACTACACCTAAGCATCGTCCCTTAACTTCAATTTAAATTTTAAATTTCAATTACTTTATTAAACACCTAAAAAATTAAAAAAAAGTATCACAATTCGCACAGCTTTGTTATAACTCGCTTTTCTTTTGGTTCTCTCCTGTGAGCCGCACCTAAACTATTTTGATAACATTATAAACAATTAAACCATAATTATAATTTTTATGTTAAATAATGAAATAGTTACATACCCAAACCCCGTACATGTTGTTGTTGTGTCCGGTTCACGAATCGACGTGATCCGATGGCAGTGCTGAGACAAGTGTCGCGGCCGCACCTGGTCAGCTTCTTAAATACCCGTCCCTAAACTGACGCTTGAACCCACAAGGTTATGTCAACGGGTTCATCGAAAATCCAAATAATTGTACGCTTTTCTACGCACGTGTACTGTACAGGCGACAGTGTCGCAACTCTCCGTACTGTTTGTATTGTATGGTTGCAAATATAATAGCTGAAGGGAAAGAATGAAAGCTTTGATTTATTTTGCTGTTTTTTTTTTATAATTATTATTATTAAATATTGGTGGACATTTCACACAGCGCCATCTAACCCCAAACTATGCCAAGCTTGTACCATGAAAACCAGATAATCGATACAATACTTAGATACTTTTTCTGTAAATACATTACATAGAACACAATACAAACACAGAACAAACATCGACGTTGATCACACAAATGTTTGTCCTGGATGGGGATCGAACCCACAACCAGCCGTTTAGAAAGCAGGGTTGCTACCAACTGAGCTATCGGGCCAGTCAGTTTATTTAACAATAATAGTTTATTTATGGTTTACTTTCATGATAATAATAATAAATAACGCTCTAATGCATAAACCCTGGATTGTAACTAGGATCCCCAGGAGATCCAAGTTAGGGGAGCCAAGTGGACGGAGACGGACATATAAATCTACTAGTTGTGCCTCGTGGTTTCGTCCGCGGATAAAAAGTATCCTATGTGTTAATCCAGCTTATAAGCCATCTGCATTCCAAGTTTCATTAAAGTCCATTCAGTAGTTTTTGCGTGAAAGAGTATAATACGCTCCAACATTTTCATTTTCTTCATTAAAATTAGCCACTTAATTTCCAAAATATTCCATCTTATCCAAGACATGGTAATTTCAAATATTGCCTTACGAGTAAATAATTATGATGTGGTCTACAGCTAGTACATTTTTGGTAAAATCTAACCCTAACCTAAACCCTATTGTATATACAAGAATTGCTCGTTAGGGTTAGATTTTGCAATGATGAAGAGATGATTTAGCAATGTTGTACGAATTGGAAGCTAATTAAAGCTAAGTACAAAAAAATTAAGTCTAAAATAGATATTTTTGTAAAATTATACATGATAAAATATTATGGCCACTTAAGGCGGTGTTATAAATATTTGGTGCCAAACTGGGTTTACGCATGAAACTGTTTTAATTTAGCGGGTTATTTTAGATTAAGTAAAATAGGCATAGCAAATAAAAAAATAACTGGTAGTATATAAATTAATAAATTGATTTAAAAAAATGTGGAATCTAGTTGATACTTTAAATTCGGAGCACTACGTCGACAAAATATTTTCAAGGGTAATTCTACGATTTGATTTTGGAAAATCATAAAGTGATAATGTTTTTTTGTATATATTTATTACGATTCTTATAAGTTTAAAACTATTTTTCTTTTAATTGAGTATTTTGTAATGGAACGTACAAATCTTTTGTTTAACGCAAAGTATACAGTTACATTGATTTCTAATAAATAGTTATAATTACATTATATACTGCTTCTTAAAATATCCGAGATATTAAGAAAAAAAATGATTTAAAAATATACTTATTGCAATCACGAACTTCTTGTTTATCTTATTTTTCTCGCCGCCATTTTTTTGAAGTTGTCTTTCACCTGCGTTAATAAAGCTCCTCTGTCTACGAACCTGAAAGCGATTTTCACATCAATTTTCAGAAATACTTCACGTTATACAGTCAATTTAAAAAGTATGCAGGGTTGAATTACTTTTTATACAAGCAAACTATTAACCGCGGCCTAAAATGGCAATTAAAAATAGTATCCACAGTTTTGTAACATTGACATTAGCACTTTTTACTTTTCACTAAATTACTTTTTAATTAGTACGGATTTGAGCTAAATATGTATGATAAAAGTACTGGCTGGTAGAATACTACAGAAAAATGACAACCCGCGAGGTTTTGGCGGGCACATGAAAAAGATTGCGTCACCGCATTGTATTATTTTCCAAAACTTGTGTTATTTTCAGTGTTAGTGCATAAAATTGGTGGCATTCTATTCGTTAAGTGCTGGATTACAGGCATGAGGGTGGGAAAATGGTATAATGATGGTGAAACGTTTCTTTTCGTGTTGTTCCCAAAACTCCATAGAAGCTTCAATTAAAGTTGCCACCCCTTTACTAGGAGTATGACTTTGACTAGACTATGACTTGACTTGATGACTTCGACTGCGACTTGACACATATTTGCGTGAAATATCATTAACTCGATAAATGATCAATTACTTGACACTGGCTAAATACACAAAAGTGTGGAGCCAAAACTAAAAAAAAAAAATTAAAACAATTACAAGATGATTCGATTGTCAGTTCTTTTGCCGAGTGCTAATTATTTAAGTAATGTACAGGATATTTATATAAAATGAGTTCATCAGATTCGGATATGCATTCAAAGCCAGATTTCAATAGCTTCTAAGTTAAAACAGTAAAGGTCGTCTTTTACGGAAAATGTGTTACTATAATATTTCAATGAATTATCTAAAATACATACATTTTTAACTCACAGTAGCTGTGAAAAGGAGCATGCATTCATTCATCCATTTATTCATTCAATGAGGGGCGTTATACGGGGATGGCCATTCTGTTTTTTTGTGCAGGTACGACTGAAGAGTATATATATTTTTTTTTTTTTTTTTTTTTTTTTTTTTTTTTTTTTTTTTTTTTTTTTTTTTTTTATGTTAGGGAATGACGTGACGAGCTAGCCGTTCGCCTGATGTTAAACGACACGGCTGCCCATACCAGCTGCAGTGTCACTCGGAACTCTAAAATATAGAGGGGTATATAAACCCAGGTCACCATCTGTGGCTTCATATTATCTAAGGTGTATATACTTTTACTAAATACTCATCGTATTCTTTAAGTTGTTCTGTAAAAAAGTTGATAATTTATTTACTAATAAATAGTAAGGATATCATAATAATCCTGCATTTATATCTAAAAACAGTTATATAGACATACATGGTCAAATTCGCATAAGGTTATCCGCATTCAGTGAATCAGCGATGTGATGCGAGAAAAAAGAACATGCATTGTTAGAATTCCGGTATTTAGTTTCGATTAACCAAATAGGTAATAATGTCAAAAGAGAAGTCAAAGGTCAACAGCGGAGATTAACACAAAAATAAGGTAATAGCTAGTCTTCAAACTTAATTATAATAATTATGATGCGATGGCTATATATTATACTGCGCCACAACACTGCGCCAAAGCATACGATTATTCAGATGATACATGTGAAAAAGCTCAATGTTACCTGATTGTGATATAAATTTAGTATCATAATCATCAGCTTTTTGCATCCACTGCTGAACTGCGGAATCCCTATTCCCATAAATAACTACGTGTTTTGGTGATCGCAGTACATTATATGCAGACCGAGAAGAACGATGCTGCCCATTCCCTGGTTATTTTCTTAGCCAGCGGCTTACGGCACCCACGGCATTAGTAATAAAAAGCGACTAAATTCATGGTAACACAGTTATGATATTGAAGTAAAACTTCTTTACGCACGTTTGACTTTGGGAGTAAACGGTGAACGCAGTTGAAAGTTCTTGATTAACGCAGATCTCCATTGTCAACATAAGAAAGTTAAAAAATTGTATTATTATGTTGTTATGTCCGGTAAAATGACAATTAGCAATTGTCTAGATGGCGACATTAACATTAAACAAAGCTATACCAGCCGACAGATGGAGCTAAACTAAAGAAGTTTTACTTCAGTCGTGTGGCTAAAGCACACTCGTTTTTTTCCATATTTAGAAAACTTTGTTTCATTGTGAATAGTGTTCAGATTTATTTTAAACGTAACCCAATGGTAACATCTTGTAAACTCTTACGGCCTTATTAATAAACACGAACTAGCTTTAGACTAGTTACACCATCTTTTGTCTCTTTCGATCCAGCTAAATATTCCAGTAGCAAAAAAGGACAAAAGCTGAAGTAACTAATCCGAGACTAATACCCGTTTATTAATAAGGCTGTTACAGCCTTATATATAATAAACACGAACTAGCTTTAGCCTAGTTACACCATCTTTTGTCTCTTTCGATCTATTAGGCTGTAACAGCCTTATTAATAAACGGGTATTAGTCTCGGATTAGTTACTTCAGCTTTTGTCCTTTTTTGTTACTGGAATATTTAGCTGGATCGAAAGAGACAAAAGATGGTGTAACTAGTCTAAAGCTAGTTTAATGAAAATGTTTAATGAATGTGCGCAGCTACATTACTTACGTACATTCATATGCCTGTAGTACCAAAAATCATAACCATAATGAAATGTCTTAATTCTTTGGCAAACGAAGAAATTGCCGAGAATAGATGAAGGACTAACCTCTACCGCCCTCGCCTAAACCACCAAGGTGAATCAAGCCTTCAAATCGCCCTTGAATGAACTGAGTATACTTACTTATACTTAATCCATCCAGACGATTCACCCTAGGTGTACAAAGTTTACTGATAGACTGCAAAAATAAACTTTTTGTTATGTTAATGAATGTTGTGACGAGCTAGTCTTTCGCCTGACGTTAAGTGTCACGGCCGCCCACAACAGACGTAGTGTTACCCGGAACTCTAAAATATAAGGTTTAAGGTTACACTGCACTGCACACATCATCCTGAGACATCAGTACAGTCTAGTAAGATCAGATCATAAATTACAGCTACAGTGTCGTTCAAATCGGAATACATTGCTCTCACTACTGTTTGGCGACAGAATAACTGGGAAAGCGGTGTTTTAGAAGGTAATTTATTCAAAACGTACAGCCACCCCATTTTTTTCGGACGGGCTAATGCTGTTGGTCTTTACGACCTTTACAGCGTCACCGGGCGGGAGGGCAAGCGCTTAAGGGCCCAGCCCGTTCCCGGGATAAGAGACTCGAGACGACTACGTCCACTGGAAGATAGGACCCTATGGAATGTCACAGGACCACCCCATCTCTTCCCACATGGGTGCCGTAAGAGCCGGCTGAGAGAATAATAATCCAGGGAATACAGCATTCTCCTCGATCTGCATTATAATCTACTGCGATCACCAAGACACTTGCAAAGCGTGGTCATTGTGGCACCCCTCTTCTCCTTCTCCCTTTTAATTGGGAGACGTATGCCTAGCAAAGCGCTTGTTCAGGCTGATAATGAGAATTGATGTGTTTACTCAATTTAATTGATTTTATATGACGCCTACGAAACAGCAGGCTTCTAAAGTATGGCATCATCAGTATCTTATATGCTCATTATATTAATTTTTATTCAATTTTGTTATACAATATTTCTACCTTATCATAAAAAAGTATGTTCATTATAAGCCGGATAGGTATTGTATATGGGAGACAAACACCATAAACCTGAAACGATCTGTACAATCAATAGTGAAATACCCAATAATGTCTGTACGCTGAAGTTATGAATGGTATGGCTTAGGGGGTAATTATTTTTCACAAAGAATAGCTAGTAGTTCTGTAAGCTTAAGAGATCTCTGGAGTCTGTGTTTATGGCTTTTGGACAACTAAAAACAACAACAACTCAAAAACTATTTCATAAGTTTTCAATATTCATGGCCCCACTGCATTAAAAAAAAAACCATTTACAGAATGGACTAACCAGACACACTGGAACTGGAACCGCTCACAAAATTTCACGTGAATCTGTTAAGAAATGCGACATTTGAAAGAGAACAGCTGGACAAAAAGGATTTCGAGTGAAATATTTGTATATACCAATAAAGTAACTTTTTTTTTATGAATTACTCGTGTATTCGAAGAATACCGAAAGTCAAGAAATATTTCATTCACACCCATATAGCTACTATTCACAATAAGAATCCAAGCGTAGACGATGTATTAGAAAGTATCAAAAATATTAAACTTTTTTGTTGCCTATGAAGTGCTACGAACCCTATTATCATTTTATAGATGAGGTAACCAACGTGCCAAAATCCGTGTTCCACGCATATCTTTAAAATACCGGTTTATTTCAAAGTATCTATACCTATTTAAGCTCGTGAACCCCATTTGTATATAAATGGGAGATTCATAAAATTATGTTTCCTACATAATGTAACTAATATATAACAATTACTATTGTTATAATTATTTATTAAAAACAGTAAATAAATAAACAATTATATAATAATGATAATGATTCAATGATCAATTTTAATAATAGAATAATATAAGTAAATGAAGAAATATATTGCTTTAGACATATAGGATATTAAGTACTATTAAGACATGTTTTAAAGTGTATGATGTTCGATACTGGCTTAAATAAAAATTAAGCCAGCATCCCAGCTCATTGCATGCTACAATGGCATCGTACAGGTGGAACTATTTAAATATAACTATAAAACCATCTAGGCGATCACGTAACTTGATTGCAACTGATAAAACGATATATTTGTATGATTTGACTTTTTCTATACGCAGTTTATGTGCTATGAAATTTTTCAAATTAGGGATAAATTATTTCTGTTGCATTGCAAATAAAGTTGCCATTGATCACCAGACTGGACTGTAACCAATAACTGAATAATAAGCAAAAACTGAATGAATTTTAAATTGAATTGAATTTGTTCTTCTTTTTCATTATGATGGTGAAATTGACGATGAAAAATATGGTACTCAAAGTACTTAGAATTTTCTGCAACTGCGGAAATAGAATTCCCTGTATATAGGACGATCCATGACCAGTTTTTAAAATAAAATAATTTGTATTTAGAATTCTTAGCCAATTAAAAATATTTTGATTAGAAATGGCCAGTAGCTGGTACAGAGTAAAGACCTATTATATTCAAAGAACGGGATAAGGTGCGTAAAGTAACAAGATCATATGAAATACCTTCAGTCGCGCGACAGTTTAAAGGAATATCATAGAAATACATAGAAACCAGTAGTGTCACGGCGACACGTCGCATGCTGTTGCTGTGTGGAGTCGGCTATGAACTTGTACCTTTCTGTTAGACGAGGCGTTTGAGCGTGGGCAGCTGTAACTTTTGTTAACTTTACAACAGGACTTCATCACGCGCTACAACTTGTTCGAAAGAATTCAAGAATCATTTTATTTTTAACTTTATTTAAGGGTTAATGTTCACAAACTTTTCAAACGGTAGAGATCAGGATAATACCTGTTTGAACAATTATTACGATGCGTAGCCACAGTCCCATAAACAACAAAAAAGGTCAATAAACTTAACGAACAAAGTTGAATAGTAGGTATTCATTAGGTCTTACCAACACATGCTACGAGCTATTTCAAGTTACATGTCATTTACATAATTTGATCAACCACTAATCATTCTTTAAGAGCAGCTATAAAGTTGTCACATTATCGTTCGTCATTATAATTTTATGTTAACACTAGTTGCTGAATCTGAATAATTGAAAAAGGGGAATTTTTTTATTTAGGTTATCTAAGCATTTAGTTAGCCCAACGGAAAATGAAAATGTTTAAATTTAATAAGGAACAACTAAACAGTTCGATAATTTTTCCCTACATTTTGCGTAAGTACTATATTTGTGCGAACATTAGCAAATGAAATTCCGATGAAAAATAAACTGCAGCCACACACTTTTCAGCAAGGCTGTGTACAACAAGCATTAATATAAGCTTTCATATTTGCCTTTATTTCATATTGCCATATTCGCTCCAAACTAAAATAATCTCGGCAGAAAGGTGCAGACTACAAAATAACAAAGCTTTTGGAGTAGGTCTACTAAGACTATACACAATTTATAGGTATACTCTATACGTTAATCGAACTTTTGATATGCATAATTTTTGAATGCGCCATTAAAAATAATTTTCAAAAATGTTTTCCTTTCTCTACTGTAAATCAAGATGGAAAGATATATTATTGTACAATCAAACGAATTTACAAGTGGAGTTTGATATATTTTATATGAGTCATCCCTTTTGCTTTCAAAATTTGACCTTCGTATATAAATTTATTGTAAAAGTCAATAATATAGATTTTCAATTTTTTATTTTATCAAACGAATATAATATGTATATCCACAACGTGGGATACTCTATCCTACAAGATGCTACCTTGTAGGATAGAGGAACTACGATGTGAATATACTTATATCGAGAATGATGCGAGGAAATATAATAGCCATGGAAATTGAATCCTCGACAGTGGTTTTAAACCTTTCTTTCGAAAACATAAATGTGAGTAAAGTCATGGAACAAGATCAAACTAATCACCTTTGGAAAGCACACATCCCTCAAATTAGATTAGAAGCTTAGCTAGAAAGTACGTACTTACGTACTTATTCATAGTTCTATTCTTTATTGATAATTCACTTCCGTGTTCTTATTTTTCCATTGTTATTATAATCTGGTAGCTAATCTAATTAGCGTGTGGTCTATTTTCCATACCGACACCAGTATAATTTAGATTGGTATGTCTATTGCCATACCGCGACTTATAAGAATTCGTAAAACTTAGCCTTATTAATAAAAACTTGTTTGGTGAAGCCGCCGACGCTCGTCTCCTAAATCCGTGATTATTCGACCATGATATTGGTATTTATGTATTCTGATATTTGATAGTTGAAACAATGCTTTTATTAATTCTTATAATACTAATTCTGTGGTAGGAGGAGGAAAAATAGATTCTACGCTTTGAGGTACTCTAGCGTATTTCCTTGGTTTTTTCCACAGTAGATGTAGATATTAAACTGACAAGACGTTATCAATTTAAATTATTTTGGTAAAATATGCTAAAAACTTTACGAAACAAACATTTAACCTGCCACAAATGCGAGTAAAACCTATGTGCTATACCTACTTATTATATGCTCCGAGAGTTGCTATACACATTACACACGCAGCAAGTTATAGCAATCACACGATTATTTATAGCCTATCAGCCTTATTAATAAACGGGTATTAGTCTCGGATTAGTTACTTCAGCTTTTGTCCTTTTTTTGCTACTGGAATATTTAGCTGAATCGAAAGAGACAAAAGATGGTGTAACTAGTCTAAAGCTAGTTCGTGTTTATTAGTAAGGCTGTAAATGTATAAAATCTATGTCTTTCTGTCCAACATATAAAAGTTGTATCTCTTAAGCCGTAATAGGTAGTCATCTGAAATATTTACAAAATATGCGTTAATATGTGATAAAAACAAAGACTAATAAAAAATTGAATGAAATAGTTACAGGTTTCATAAACTACTTTATTATAGTTTCAATACTCCTGGAGAAAATCGAAAGCTGCCATAACTACAATTGTAACTAGTTAACGACAATAAAATTATTTTGCGTTTCAAATAACGCATATTTTTTTTTTAAAGGACTTCTGTGTCAATTTCAAAGTGTTCGTTTCTAGTAGTCCGTGGTTTTATAAGAAAAGCAAGGAACATAACTACACCCTTACCAGAGGAAAAGTAATAAAATTAAAGCATTAAATACATCCAGACTTTTAGATGCATCTCTGTCACACTGCATCTTGCGTCAAGAGATTTGTCATAAAAAAGTTAACATTCCCTTGACCCGTTGTATTAAAATTTGGCAATTTTAGTAAATATTAATGCTATATATTTAAATAAGACAACGATTTAATAACCTGACTTTGAATTGAAGCAGCCATCGAAGTATATTCGATACTCTGCTATTTAATATTTTTTAATATATCTTAATTAACATTTCCCTATTGATTATAATAATGAATCGCAAAATATTAAAAAAAACAACGGTCATTTATTGGCATGTAAATCAAGGATATCAAAAATAATTTTGAAGTATAACACGACAAGGTCCTTGTATCAAGGCAGCCTAGCACACTGGTGCCTATAATTTTTGTTGAATAATAATTCCAATATGATTATTTTATATCCTCTTTTATTCATTCAGAATCAATTAAAACTGTGATCTCACTCATTCATCAATAAAATAAATACCAGCCATTCATGAAGTAGCTACGAGGGTTTGTACATTCATACTCCCAATGGATATAATATTGACGTACATTTATATGGGGGATTCAACAATGCAAAGGTGAGGTCACTATACATAAACAAATTATACATACTATAGGTATACTACCTATTTAATGTAAAAATAACTAAGAATAAATTTATTTATATTTTATAGAAAAATAATAAAACCGATTAGCTGCGAGTCGTACCTACTCGCCCTCCGAGGGTTTCGTACACATGAACTTTTATCGCCAATCAAGCTGTTGGCCAGTTGTTTTTTTTTTTTTTTTTTTTTTTTTTTTTTTTTTTCTTTTTTTCATCTCACACAACGCCATCTAGCCCCAAACTAAGCAAAGCTTGTGCTATGGGAACCAGATAACTGATACAATACTTAGATACTTTTTTGTTTGTAAATACATACATAGAATACAATATGACACCCAGACACAGAACAAACACCTATGTTCATCACACAAATGTTTGTCCTGAGTGGGAATCGAACCCACAACCCACAGTTCAGAAGGCAGGGCTACTACCAACTGAGCTATCGGGCCAGTCGAAATTATATATATTATTTGTTGTACAGACCATACACTATTATCATACCCAGTTTGAGGATTGTATGTAAAAAGCATGTTTCTTGTATCAAACCTCCCTTCATTTTAACATTTTTCTAATTGTTATTAATTTAATTAGGCAATCCGTGTAAAATGGCACCGGTTTTAGTGAAAATTTCAACTGGCTACCTATTACAGCTTAAGCTGCTTATAGGTCGGACATACGGACAAAAAGACACCGGAGGCTTAGTAATGGTGTTTACCACTCCTTTTATCCTTTGGGTAGGGAACCCTAAAAATCGCTGAGCTCAGACGGATCTACGTCTGGCTAGACATATTGGAAATGGTAAATTACCTACCTACGTAATGTATAGATATCGGCGGTCAGCTCGAAGGTTGGTGGTTCGTAAAAAATTTAAACCACAAACTTAGCATTACATTTTGAGGAATACTAAAAATTTGCCTTTATATGTTAATTTTAATTACAGTCTTGCTAACCCTGACAGTAAGTAACTATTCAAGGTCAATATCAAAAGATTTAATTTCAAATAGGCTATTTTTAGCACTTTTACAATTCAAAATGAAGTTATTGTACAAAGCATATAAAATAACCAAGTGCTAATATCAAATATTTTCACAGAAAACTATTATATAAATTGAATAAAAATACCCGTAGAGGCAATGCTGCTGGTTTGGCTGACTACATAAACAGTAAGAGCAAGCCCCGCTATGCAGTCATGGCGCACCTCAAAAAGTACCACCATCAACTTGAAAATGATTTTCGCATTTTATTTTATCACCCGGTTTGTTACCTCTGGTGCCTAGAGCAATCGCTTCTCTTGCTCCCTTTGGCTGGTTACTGCTCCTTAATGATTTATTTAATTTATTAATAATACTGTGACGAATCGATTTTGCTGGTTGTTAATTAAAAAGAAAAACTTTATCATAATGTGGAACGTTACGAACGGAAAATAACATTTTCGCAATAAAAAATAAAACAACGTGTAAAATTATTACAAAAAGGACTCGCCATGGCCACCGCGATTTTCCGAGACCATATAGATTTATCGCACAAACATCTCCTTGCTATCCATTTATTTAATTATCACATATATACAATTTCAAGTTTTAAAAAGTTGTCGCGTCGTGCACAAATATATAATTAGTAAGTATGTATTATTTATAAAACGGTGGGCTAGCTATAGCTAAGGCATTTCGGCTTTGCTACGTACCATAATTTCTTTATCATGAAACTACTAGATAATTCAGGATTTCACACCTGAAGATTACATTTTACCCGAAACGGGAACTCTTAATTTTTTTTACGTTTTTTATTTGTGTTTTGGCTCCACTCTTTAGTGTATTTAGCCAGTGTCAATTAATTAATAATTTATCAAGTTAATGATATTTCACACAAATATGAGTCAAGTCACAGTCAAAGTCATCAAGTCATAGTCTAGTCAAAGTCATACTCCTAGTAAAGTGGTGGTAACTTTACTTGAAGCTTCTATGGAGTTTTGGAAACAACACGAAAAGAAACGTTTCACCATCATTATACCATTTTCCCACACTCACGCCTGTAATCCAGCACTTAACGAATATAATGCCACCAATTTTATGCACTAACACTGAAAATAGCACAAGTTTTGGAAAATAATACAATGCGATGACGCAATCTTATTCGCTTTCCCGCCAAAACCCGAAAACTCTTAATTTTCCGGAATGAAAAATATAGATAATATACAGTTTGGTACGGCTTTTACTTGCATACATTAATTTTTTATTATCTACGTTTTATATATATAATATACATCTATCTGGTATAGTGTCATATTATCTTTACCTTAGGTAATTTTAAATTTTTATCAATTATGTATTCAATGTCACAACGTCTAACAGATATTTTATTCTAACACAAGAATGACATCTTAACACAAAGCAAAAAACCGGACATGCGATTATGATACGTTTCCATTGATTGATTTTACCCACAGTAGTATTCAATATTGTTAGAAATCCGTTGAAAACATGCCAAAGAATTCGATTTTACTCCTTGGATATACCTACTCATTTTTAATTTTAGATTACCACTAACCGGATCATAAGTGAATTAATTTATTTTTATCGGGCAAAGGTCACACATTTTGTCAAAGAATAAATAAAATACATGTTTGGAACTTGGTTTACATATTGCCTATTTTAAAAAATCTTTATTGAATGTCGAATATAATACTATTAATTAATTTAAACAATTACATCACATAATTTTGTCTGCTTTATTCGCAATATTTTTATGCTAAATTCAACTGTTTGAACTGGATTTAAAACTTTAGATCTCTTATTTATTCTTAATTTTATTGATAGTTTGAATGAAGAAACTGAAAAAAAAAATGTAAGAAGCGTTTTTTTAAGTACTTACAGAAGGAAAACAGTAAACGTTTCTTAATTATTAATGTGTTCTGCTATTAGAACTACTATTATACATAAAATATTTATAGACATTAGGAACATAAATACTAAAAAAATATGATGCGAATTGGAAAAAAGTTTTGGCGGGAAAACCAAAAAAATGCGTCACCGCATTGTATTATTTTCCAAAACTTGTGTTATTTTCAGTGTTAGTGCATAAACTTGGTGGCATTTTATTCGTTAAGTGCTGGACTACATGCATGAGTGTGGGAAAGTGGTATAATGATGGTGAAACGTTTCTATTCATGTTGTTTCCAAAACTCCATAGAAACTTGTGGTAAAGTTGCCACCACTTTACTAGAAGTATGACTTGACTTGACTAGACTATGACTTGACTTGATGACTTGGACTGCGTCTTGACTTGACACATACAATTTACATATATAATATAACTTGAAAAATTAATTACTTGACACTGGCTAAATACACAAAAGTGTTTAGCTAAAACCAAAAGAAGGAAAAAATTTAATAAACGCACGAGAACCCGAAGCAAAGTGTTGCTTAGTCTGGTTAAAATGTTTTTAATTTTATATTTTAGTGCAGACTTGTATATCTACTATCTATCTATCTAGTGACTATCGATTTTATTTGCAGGCGCAATTTTTTTTTTTCAAATGACTTCGTTTTCTTTGACTAGGAAAACTGTACGAGTTACTATATTTTACTACCCAATTCGAGCATATATATATATTTGGCAATTAACATTGTTAATACTCTAAGGTATTGCAATTTTTTTTAAAACTTAGTTTCGCGTCACTTGCTTACCAGCCTGGCAATATACTAATTAATATAGCTAAACTTGCCAGACTAAAAATATCTGTACGGTACCTTTTCGTCTGCTTACTCTATAATTATTTTAAACTACTGAAATTTCTAAGTTTGAAAAGTTGAAATGTATAAACATGACACCGAACTCTCTTGTATTAGTTAAATTGGTTTTTAATGGATATTTTAGTCAACATATGCGTGATTATAATAATTTAATTACTTTATTGACGTAGTCAACTTACATTCTTGATAATATATTTTGTTTATGGTAAGTACATACAAATACATCCTAAAGGAATGAATTAAAGATATACCATCGCAAATCATTACAAGTTAATTGCGACTTTGTTTACAGGTAATTAGGTACGTACACAACTTTTCAGATACCTGCCAAAGCATGAGGCTTATGGGGAAGGGAGTCCTATGATGATGGGTTCGTTACTGTTTTGTAAAGATAAAGTAAATAGAAGATAAATAAATGATCACTGATGTGTTTATAAATAATACGGTGAGGAATGGAATAGGTGTACTCAAAAATCTACTAGTTTTAATCTAAAACGGGTCTAAATCAGGTCCAAGCAACTCTAAGCTTTTCTCACCACGGGATTGGTAATCATAGGTACCTATAGGTGGCGACCCGCGGTTTTATCCGCTATTTACCCGCTGATTCATGGACTCTTCTTTTGCCCAAATAAAAAGTATCATACGTTAATCTGTAATACATGTTCAACATTTCAGGAAAATTGTCTTAATTTTGCGTGAAAGTCAGACAAACAAATGGACAACTATTATAAATAGAGACTCCATTATATGCAACTTAAATAGTCAAAATATGAATGTAAGTTTTCACCATAAATTCATACGTCCTGTGCTGTACATACACCCATAGGGCGTCATTTTGGGTGGCTGCTTGTTTGCTGTACCCATCGATATCTGTCTTCTTTCCCATAGGTTGTCAGCTAGGCGATCGCGTAACTCGATTGTAACCGACTGAACCACACATCTGTATGGATTTGACAGTTACAATACGCAGCTTATAGGCATAGTTACTATGGAAACATTCAAATTAGTAATGAAATTATTTATAGTAATATTTAATATTATTTATAGTAAATTTCAAATTAGTAATAGTCATATTAATATTAATAATGAAATTAATTCTCCTGTTGCATTGCAATCAAAGTTTCATGATCACCCCCCAGGTGATTTAAATATACACAGTGAAAGAATCAGTTCAGAAGATCAATAAAAAAATCAGAATGTAAGTAATAAGTTTCAACTAATTCCTACATTTTAAAACTAGTCATTATTATTTTTGTTTTTGAAAACGTTAATGTTACAATTGCTCAGTATAGTAAAATTGCGCCATTTTTTTTCACTCTTAATATATTTTTATAATTTTAAAATGATCAAATTACATTTACTGGTAATTTGGCAGTAAATGTAGGTACTATTTTTCACGTACCTCCTCTGGCAAAACTGAATACCGATATAATTAGAATTTTGCAGAAAGATTCTTGCCAGGATTGTTGCTTAAAAAGTTTTCAAGCTTTTTATAAATTTAGATATACACTCAAATTATAAACAATATGTTGACCGAACGGTCAGTAATTCGGGTAAAATATGAAATAACCTGAAAAAATTACATAACATGCGAATGCATACGTAGATAGGCATTTGTTTAAAATCTGGTTTAGAATTATAGTACCTACTTAAATAATTAAATTTTGAACGAATCAAGAAGGTGAATAAGTTTTTAGAGAGAACTATGGAGTGCAAGTAAGCCGATGCCTAGATAGATAAAACTCTTCATTGAAACACCACATTGCACGAACAATTAGAACAAACAAACGACAACAACTAGCTGAAGCCTCTAATCCATTCCATATTTTATAGCAGCGTTTTTCACACTTCTGTATATACACCTATCGTCTATTGTGATAATAAATCTCTACGACAGTGGGCAGAATTCATTTGAGCCTTAACAAATATCCACGGGGATATTTGTTAAGGCTCAAATGAATTCTTCCGATTACGGAATCGTATCATTTATCGTTTGAGATGGTTGCAGTCGTATTACTTATACGCCTGCCTAAAAGCAAGTTTCTTTTCTTTACCTTAGCTTTGATTTAAAGTAAGGCCTTTACGTAGACGAAAACATTGAAAACAAAATATTAAGTTAGCATCTCGAAACAATCAGGCGTTTATTTCACTGTAGTGTTAATATAATCTAATATAAATAATAAAATAGAGACATCTATGAAATTTATTTCTAGACTAATTTCATAAATATAATAATATGGTTTTAAAAGGAAGGAATATCGGACCGGAGCTCAGTGCAGCTTTTAATGGTTGACTAAAACTGTTATGCAAAACGCCATCAGCATTCGAATTTTGTATTGACATGTTCCATAGGTTGAACAGTGAAAGTCTGTATCATATATTATGGTATCTTATTCAAGGCCTTTCGATCGTTATTAGATTGGAGGAGACATGAATATGCACCGATCCTGAATGTCGTACAGAGATCCTTGAGACCTCGAGACAGCAGATTCAATGTAACTTTCAATCCTGCAATTTTTAGCAAACAGAAAATAGATACAGTGTTGCTGACGAGTAACACGATCGACTTGATAATATTTTTGGCTTTACATTTTAAACTCGTTTTTATGCGGATGATATAATATGCCCGTGCAGTGTGATAGTTCAACCCTTCATGATCAATTTTACCTGTGCTTTTCATTAAGTTGTTTCAATGACGTGACGAGATAGTTGCACGACTATTAACTGCTCATACCAGTTTGGAACCATCTAGTCACTGCCCTATTACTTACAAACTTTAATAAGGTAAGTAACACTTGAAATGCTCCTAAAATTTAAATGAAAACCATTGCAAGAAATAGTTGTATCTGTTATCAATAGGGATAACAGATTACAACTATTTCTTGCAATGGTTACTAATCCTTACGTTTCGTGTCGTAAACCATAGCGTTAACAAAAATAGAGACCATTTTGCTTGCTACAGAGCATTAGATTATTTTAAAACTAGCGACCTGCTCCGGCTTCGCACGGGTATAAAATATATAGCTTATGTCATTCACTGAACCGACGCGCTATTTATAGGGACACTCCCGCCCCGGCCGGAATCGTTAAAAAACTGGAAAACTTTGTAAGATCCCCAAAAGAACCACGATCACCGATACAACTTTTAGAATTAGCAAGTTGTAGTGGCAATCTGCCGGTCACATCGTGCAAAACCAGCAACCTATTGGGAAGAAAGGGTCTCGAATGGTGATCACAAACTGGAAGATGCAACCAAGAAACCTGCCAAGCGTGGTATATGCGTGGCGCGTATAGTAGCCTCCTATGTTCAAAATGGCGTGGAAAGCCTATGTTCAGCAGTCGACAGCCTAGGACTGAAAGTAGTGATATATATATCACACGAAACGACGTAGCACGAAATTATAAAGATAATTAATCTACGTAGATTGTGTGACGTAACCTACACAACGGCGTTGCTTGAAATACGCTGCTAAAATCACTCAAGGTGTAGTACTACCCGCGCAAAACTCATGATGTTAAAGTTTAGCTCAGCTGGTTGGTTGGTTCTCTTGATTGTTTTTTCAAGTTTCGTCAGCATTATCGTTTTTTATAATAACAAAAAATAACCCGTATATATATATTTAACTGGTTACTTACCGATTTACCAGGTTTACCAACCAGGTTACGTTTTTGTAATATCATGGACATCTGACTATCTATATAGGATGAAAGTCTTAATACATACGAGCATGAAACATCTGAGATAAATGAGTTCATGGTGCTTATCTCATAAACTTGGCCCAATGATAATGATATTATAAGGTCATCTCATACCTATTATACAGACACATTTATGTCAATATATAGCTAATACGTATTTCAGTATACGATTCTATACCTAGATATATTAATAGCTAAATTGTGTACATTTTGATACAGCTCTCTTTAATAGTTAATAGTATTGTATCAGTTATCTGGTTCCCATAGCACAAGCTAGTTGCTTAGTTTGGGGCAAGATAGCGTTGTGTGAGATGTCCAAACATATTTAAAAAAAAATATTTATACACATATAATAAACATACATATATAAAAATATACAAACTATGTAATATAAATATATACCAATATGTGAACATATACACATATATACCACACTACTGCATAAAAATATATGATTGGAGTTATAGCAACTACCAATTAATTACTTCGTTCTAGTTAACGACATGTAGAAGTTTTTTACTTTATCTTTAAAAATTTGCAGTGACTCAGAGTACCGCATTGACACCGGCAAACTGTATGTACCAAAGGCGGACAGATTCTATGATGAAAGAGACATTATAAAAAGATGTATGAAAATGCATATGTAGAAGAAGGGTTTTGGTCGGTCTCAATGTGCTGGAGTGCTGAGAGTAAGCAAACCCAAGGGAAGGAGGAAATTCCGGAGTCGTTTTATATAGCCTGCAGTGTTTGCTTCTGCAGGCTATATAAAACGACTCCGGGCGACGACTTAACGACTGACAGCCTGCAGTTGGGGTCTTATTGACATGGTTTAATCGATGATTAATCACAAATTTTTACCTCCGGGCCCAGTTATATGGGTAAGCGGATGATGATAATTCTTTATTAGACAGCAAAAAGATTTACGATTCGTTTGAAAGAACTTCAAATATTGAAGCTAAGTAGCTGATAATAGTAAGGTGGGTCGTTCCCTAATAAATAATTTAGGTACAATGAAACATGTTTGATGGTCTTGCTTTCCTTTGGAAAGTGGACGTCAAAAACTGTATCAGCCACCAAGTAGCAAAAAAGCTGACGCCTCGGGCTAGTCCCAGATTAAGGGCATAGCCCGGTACGGTGCATGGTGTAGCAAGCTCCGCGGACAAGAAGAGCTTCCCCCGCGACCTCGTCGCTACCAGTATTGCAACGATACGGGTAACGGGTTGGAATCATGATAAAGCCTAGTTGCAATAAGAACCAAATAATATTATATAATTGAATAATTGAATAATATCTATTTTTGTTTGAAACCGCATCCGCAAGGTGCGTGGAGAGAGTATATCTACGGGCGAATGGCACAACCAAATGGGTAAGTGGAAAAATTAATAATACGTTAGTTTTTGCAAAAAACAAATAGATAATAAAGCTATGAAGGTTATGTTTATAAAAAAAACATACTTATAAAATAATAGTGTAATAGCCCATTATATTATTATTGTTTCAGTTCGTGAAGTGCTTAGGTGCGAGGTTTATTAAATGTTTTTATGAAGAAAGTGCATCGCTCCGAGTGTATGGGATGGTGGTTGAGTGGGTAGCGGGGCGGCGCGGTGGCGGGCGCAGGCACAGCGTTCGGGCGGGCGAGAGCGTGGAGCCCCGATGTGCCAGTAGCGCGACCAGCATCGCTCGGCACACACGATGTTCGCGCAAAGGCACGCGCTCGCTGCTACCGCCGCGCTGCTGTGCGCACTCGCCGGCCCGATCGGCGCTGGAGCCAGCTATCATTGCGCCATGCGAAGAGAGATCTCACCCTGCACCTGCCGACGAGAGGACACCGGCATCGGAGCCATCCTAGTCGTCTGCCAGAGGATCAATTCCTACGAAGAGATAGTGAAAGCCCTCGCAGATAAATTCAGTCCGGAGACCAAGATCGGCCTGGACATCTCCTACTCACAGCTGCCGGACTTTGCCGATCACAGCTTCCGCGAACTCGGATTATCTATCACGAGACTCAAACTGAACTTCGACAACTTAAGGCAAGTCGATTGAGAACTACTGTATGACCTCCAGGTGCGCTTTGCTGTGCAGTTTTGACGTACGCCTTTGCGAACTATCCATTTTTGCACGAAATATGTGGCTGATGAGCTCTTTGTACCATGACTTTTACTAATCAGTAAATGTACCTAATGTTTATATGAAAACAATAGTTTTATGATAAGAGAACACACTCAGATGAAAATTGCTGTTATCTGACGAGTGGGCGGGACACTAGTGCTGCCGGCCACAGCTGCTTTGTGCTTCTCACACGCGATGCCTCTCGATTCAAAACAACGCGCTCCATGGGTTGTTCGCCCTCGATTATATTGGCTAAAAACAGTCTTAATTGACACCCAGTAAATTTCCCCTCTGAATGGACTTATTATTATGAATGCTTATCAATTTAACTTCAATAATAAAATTAATCTAATACCTACATATACCAAAAAGGCCACTGATCATCACGTAAAGCGTGCATAAGTAGTTTAATGAATAATAGAAATTGTGCGAACTCTAAAACTTTGGGTTATATGTTAGTTTCTTACTTGCAAGACAACAATTAGGCTGTCCGTGACCCTTGTGTCGACTATTATTGACCATTCAATTGGTGTTCGGAGATTTTCGTGACTCTTTAACAACCTAATGATTGTTTTATCTGGATCCCGACTCATTACTAGTTTTATAACATGACTCATTGAATATAATGAACGTTTATCTTCTTGAAAGTAAACGATTGCACTGGTCTGAATCGAGCTTTTTTTTATTGCATCATGCGGAACTCTTTTTGGCGAAATTATTTTTGATAATAAAAGTCTATGTCCGGTCACATCTTTTAATTTAATCTGAATTAAATAGTCTTTGTAGAGTTTTTGCCGATTTTGAAATATATATATATATATATAAGTGCATGACTGCCGCAAAATGTGGTGTCTATTCTGTTGTGGATACGGAGCCTTTTGAATTTAATGTCATACTTAGAACATACTATTAGGGTTACGTTTCTCGTGAGAGAATGTGGAAGTGGCGAGAATAATAAAATATGTAATATTAGAGAATAAAAGATAAAATATAAAACAACCTGGTATATGCTGTAAAGTTTTATATTCAAGTGACATACAAAAGGCAGGTATCAAAAGGACATAGAACATAAATTATTTGAATTTAAATGCTATACGAAAAAGGCTTTACTAACACGCCCCCTTAATTTATGCTCTCAAGGCCTAGTCAACATACCCCCTTAAGTTATACATATATTATCTTGAAGCCCTAATCCTATCATGCATTTATAATGTTTACATCTAGGCAAGGCTTTCGTTAATATATCAGCCGTCATATCATTTGTAGAAATGTATCGTAAAGAAATGTCCTTATTATTCTTTAACACATCTCTAATAAAATGGTATCTTATATCTATGTGCTTACAACGAGAATGGAGAACTGGATCCTTAGCTAGCGCAATAGCACCCTGATTGTCTGCATATAAAGTAATTCTAGCATACCTGAGTAACCCAATTTCAGTAAGCAGACTATTCAGATAAACCGCTTCTTTCATACATTGTGATAGGCTCACGTATTCTGACTCACAAGACGAAGTAGAAACACACCTTTGTTTCTGTGATTTCCACGAAACGCACGCACCACCTAAAATGAAAGCATACCCGGAATATGAACGTCGATCTAGTTCGCAACTTCCCCAGTCCGAATCTGAGTATCCTACCATTGACTCACCAGTCTTTTTAAACGAAAGACCGTAATTCTGTGTTCTTTTCAAATATCGCAACACACGCTTTGCGAAATTCCAACTCATTTCATTCGGATTTTCATTGAATTGTGCTAACTTTACCACACAATTCATTATATCTGGTCTACTTCCTGTTGCCAAGTACATCAAGCTTCCTATGAGCTCCCTGTATCCATGTGTATCATTCACAACAGGCACATTAATTTCACTTTTAGAGTATATTAATTTTTCATTCGGACACAATGGAATTGCAACAGATTCTTTACATTTTTCCATTCCAAAATCTTGTAATAATTTCCAAATATATTTCGTTTGTGACAACGTAATGACACCTTTGTCTCTGACAATGTCAATACCTAGAATATATTCGGCCTGTCCAAAGTCTTTTAGTTCAAACTCTTTGGATAGTTCTTTCTTAAAGTCGTCGCTCTCGCACACACGTCACAATCATACAGCTCACGCTCATTTATCCTCTGAGTTTTTATACCAGCTTTGGTCAAAACTCTCAATAAATCCCTTGCATTCAAGTGTCCCATTCGTTCATGCCACAACCACACATTATCCTCTGATACTACTGATGCAGATTCATTCTGTTCCCTAACGTAATATAAATTACTCTTACGATCCGCAACTACGACAATTTCCCCATGGCAATTTTTCACTATGGCCTCATCCTTAGTAAACATTACAGTATAACCTTTATCTGTAATCCTTGCCACTGAAATTAGGTTACATCGCAGATCGGGAACGTACAATGTGTCTGGCAATTGAACATTTGTTTTGGATTCACCTTTACATGCAGACAGCGTGACCATACCTTCACCTTCAACTTTTGTGGTCAAGTTGGAAGCTAAATTTAATTGACTCCATGACGGTAACAAACCCTCCACAAACTTGTTTACGTCCTTACATAGATGTGATGTACACTCGCTATCTAAGATCCAGTTTCCGTTCCCGTTGTACACACCATTACATTGATCTGTAACATAATTAAAAGAATCAAAACTGGTATCAAAAGATGTTTTACATGTATCACTATCAACAACGTACTTTGCAGAATCTTTTTCTTTGTTTTCCGTGCATTTTGATGCTATATGTCCAATTTTATGGCATTTGAAACATTTAAACTTGAATGTTTCCCGTTGTTTATTAAACTTCTTTTTTCTCAAATTTTCTTTTGCGATCATTGCTTTTTCTTCAGAGTTGTGCCTCGAACAGTATTCTTCAACGATTTTGATCTTTAGAGTTTCAGGATTCGGAATTCCGTCTCGAGACTCTATTGCACATCGGAAATTGTCAAACTCTGTAGGAAGACTATAGAGCAACATTATCGAAAATAGGTCATCATGAATCTCCACATCCATTGCACTCAGTTTATCCTTTATATCAAAAAATGTTGAAATATGTTCATAAAAGTCGCCAGGCTCGGTGAATCTCATCATCGTCAACCTTTTCAACAAAGTAGCCTTTTTCGCTGGTCCTTTTGATGCATATATGGATTCTAGCTTTAACCATACCTCTCTAGACGTTTTGCACCCTCTTACATGCCGTAACTCACCAGGAGACATACTCAGGATTAAGTCAGCTCTTGCCTTGGAATCTCCAACAATCCACGCCTGCGCTGCTCTTTCCTCCATTGGTTTTTGTTTACTACCATCCACATACCCAAACGCATCATTCTTGATCAGTAAAGCCTCTGCTTGTACTCGCCAGCTCTCGTAATTTTCTCTGGTTAAAACTTCAATCATTCTTGTTGTAGCCATTTTAACTATTCAATAAAATTACCTCAGCTCTCAATGTTTCCTTCAGCACAATCTTTATATAGAAAATTATTTTTTAGCAATGACACTCACTACAATATTATATTTTTCGCCTTCCGTTCTGGGCCCATAACCATTATTAGGGTTACGTTTCTCGTGAGAGAATGTGGAAGTGGCGAGAATAATAAAATATGTAATATTAGAGAATAAAAGATAAAATATAAAACAACCTGGTATATGCTGTAAAGTTTTATATTCAAGTGACATACAAAAGGCAGGTATCAAAAGGACATAGAACATAAATTATTTGAATTTAAATGCTATACGAAAAAGGCTTTACTAACACATACTTGGATAATACATATTTTCTCCAGCTACTTAGATTTAAAAACCAAACTACTGAAATGACATTGATAAAGGGACTAATCTGAAAGCCCCTAAAAATAATTGAAACAATATTCTTTCTAACAAAAGAAGAATATTTGTAATTGATTTGTAACGGAGACATGAGGTAAGAAACATTTAAAAAAATAATTTAACATACAACGGAATTGAAAATATCTTTTTTTAAGTCGGTTGAAATTCTTAAACAAAACTGTTAACGGTTGTGAAACCGTGATGATGATTTCGATAGAAGTGTGTGTAGTAGAGAGTATAATCTCCTAACTCCCTCTTGTACATACAAAAAGCTCCAACTTTATTCTACTCCTAAATGTTATCAAATCTCGAAGTTTGTTTATGTTGTCTACATAGTAAAAACTATGCTTGTATGTTTTGTTTTCTCAATATCTCGTAGTTATAGCCACGTACCGTGCGAATTATTTGCGACAAAATTCTAACGCAGAAAAGTAGTTAAAATTAGAATAAAAAACATAATTGTTTTATAAAAAATCACAACAACATAAAAATCTTTTTAAACAATTGGACCCTAGAAACAATAAGTTTTGTTAAGATTTAGAGAGTGAAAAACATTTCCCTCAAAATGCTAAAATCTAAATGTACGTAAATTCACTGACGGGCTTATTGTCTCGCTATATCTTACTACCAGGATGGTCCTTATAACATTTTTAAAGCTGTATAATAACATATTGTTTAAAAACTTGTACGACTATCGCCGTATTTTTGTTCTATCTTTACTTGATCATAAGTATTACATAGATATAAATTTTAAGGAGTCCTAATTCATTTGATAATCTGAAATGAGGGTTCGAAATTTTTGCGTCCGTTTTGCTGTACGCGTATAATACAAATATGATCTCATTTATAAATACAACAAGAATTAAAAACAATTGTGTACAACAAATTTCAAAAATGTTCCTCATTTCATGCCTTGTTTAAATGAGACAAAATTGAGTGGAATAGTTAATAAAAAATAATCTGTTCATTGCAAAGTAAAACGCTACTTTGAAATAAAACATAAAATAGTTATGTAACAACGATTTAGCATCAAAAATGTTTCGGGGAAATAATGTAAAAAACCCAGATCGTGCCGAGATGCCCGGATGCCATCTAGGAGACGTTGCTCGATAGTTTGCTTGGGTTATCAAAGGTCGCTTCTAAAGCAGTAGTATTGAATGATATCTTGTTGTACGCTATTCACTGTGTTTGCCCATTAATGGTCAACTAACAAATTACCAACCAGCTATTTATTTAATACGGTGGAATAGGCTCGTGTATCAACGCGTTATTAACGATTTTATACAATTCTTGGTGTTTTTGCATGTTATTAGTAGTTAAAGCAAGTCAGATAAGTTTGTCGGTAACTTGCTATACACGCTCTTGCTTTAAAAACTTATTTGGTCATGCGTACAAAATATCCAGTGATAAAACTTTGTTATAAGTAATAATAATGCCTCAGAAAGGTACCTATAAGACTAAACGATTCAAAGAGGTTTAAGCCTACGTTCCGTTTCAACACTCAAATGTTATACACACATTTATACGAATAAACAACTAAACAGCTGCTTTAAAATCATATCTGTAACTCGCAGGCGTGATAAGAGTAGCGACGGTCAATATCAACATCTCTACATTTGCGTACCTATATGTTGAAATGCTTTTAATTACGTGACTGTGTCAGTTTTATTTACATAAATACTTCGGTCACAGCATTTAAACTAAACTCCACCTGTGAAAATAGTTAATTTTCAAAAGTCTTTCGGTTAATAATAAATTGAAAATAATGCCGTAAAAATGATTGTACTAAAATAGTTTCCCCACCGGGAATTTTTTAACTTTCCAGAATAAAACCATCCTTTGTTGATTTTCGTAGTTTTTGCAACTGTGTCCCTCATCACCAGGATTCACTATCAATTCGAATGGGTTCAGCTGTTGTGTAAAAGCCATTCAAACAAACACACAGACAAATAATATTTTACTTGTTTATATTTGTGCTGAGCAATGCTAAAACCACTAACTCTGTATATTCCATTTTATCGGTGCATGCGAATAGAATAAAAAAATTCTCACGCATACAAGCAAGTGCTCCAAAAGATCATGTTCGTTGTATTCTATGTATGTATTTACAAAAAAAAAACGTATCCAAGTATTGTATCAGTTATCTGGTTCCCATAGTATAAGCTTTGCTTAGTTTGGGGCCAGATGGCGTTGTGTGAGATGTCCACACATATTATATTACATATTATATTACAACTTCAGAATCTATAAAGCTATAATTCATTATCCGTCTACTTTTTCTATTATTTAGAGTATATTATATAAAGAGTATTTAAAATCGGGCTGCACACGTATGCATATATACACATATGATGACATCGTCAGAAATATAGATTTTGAAACGAAACCCTTTCTCGGTAGACTTTGAATACGGCTGCATGACTCTATAAGAATATAAATCCGTCGTCACAAAGTGTCGTCAAGCCAAGCACAGATATGCGACGTTAGGGCAAGTAGCTATAAGATTTTTCTGTGCAAGTCCGCAGAGCAGTCGCTCCCGTGATCTCTGTGAGAAAAAAACTACAAGGAAATCTGAATTTTGCCAATCAAAGGTGTTCCTGGATTCGGATAAATGAGCTACTTCGAAAGTACCTAAAGATGGAACAAGAACTTTTCCTATACGTACAGGCTTGCGACCACGTCCTGTCATCCATGTCATCATTCACGACTGAAACCAATCTATTCTTCACAATGCTAAGTAAAATTATGCGTTTTAATAACGTACTTTAGCAACACTTCTCCACAATTTTGTACGAGAAAAGGGAATAAACACCAGCCTCGCAGTCACCATGCGAACCAAAGCCTAGCTGTATTTGTATACCACCAACTTTTTTGAAAAGGCCACACGAGTTGGTTTCGTAAAAATTTTCCATTGAGGTGGAGATTAGCTACTGCACATGAATGTTTATCCTGCAGTTATTGAATTGACACAATATGGGGCTAATCTGTCGCTACGCTAGATAACAGGATACACGCGGGCCCTGTGGCCGTTACTAATTTTGCTCTCTATGATTTTGAAGGTGGCTGAATCGTTAATTTGTTTTGAATTTATAATATTATTTCGGCTAGTTGGGGAAATATTAATTTAAAGGTGTAAAAATGCTCTTCTAGTAGGTTTTTGTATCCACAGAGTAGGAAAAAAAGAGTTCTGTGTTTGTATGTAGGTACTTTACGCATTTTTCTAGTAAGATTTAATTTCACGTAAATTCTTACCGTCACATTGTACGGAAAAGTTAGGCATGCTCCCAGGCTTGATTGGTATGGAAAATAAGTAGAGAATGTCGCCAGCTTTACATCGTCAATCCTGTGCTGTGAATGGCTTGCTGGTAGATAAAAACTGTCCAAAAAGCCGCAAAGTCTCTATCGAAAAATAAGCTAAAAATGTGGAACTACAATTTGACACGGTTATTTTTCTGCTAATTTATTGTAAGAAAATGGGAAAGTATACCTTCAGTACAGTATAAATCGTATTTTAAATAGTGAGTACTATATCTATATATATAAATGGATTCGTTCCTTCGGTTCAATAAGCTCTCTTTTTTTATAAACGGTTTAGATAGTTTGTGAATTATATAAAAAGCCTAAATAGCCGACTATACAATCGCTGCAGCATACGTGTATGCCCATCTACTCGTATATCACCTGTCACCTTTGGTATCAAAATTAAGTCAAAATCAACATATCCATTTTTTCATTGTACCGACAAAAAAAAAAAGAAGTTGTTACCGATACAACTTGGTTTAAATTCGCACTCGCTCTAACAACGGTGAAAGAAGATTAAGAAATTTGAGAATATTGTGAATATTTGTGAACATTGGCATCTATCAATCTGCATTTGGCCAATGTAGTAGGTTATATATATATATAGCCTACATTCTCTCCGTGTGAGAGAAAGCCCGCGTCCCAGCAGTGGGAACGTATTGGGCTGATGAACTTGTTCAAACAACACATAGATGTCCACAACTAAGATACAAAAAGAGCTCATGATCTACACACTATGATATACAATATAGGTACAGCCGAGACATAGACTTGCTAAGTAAAGGTAAAGTAAAAAAAAGTAAAACTAGGGTATTCCATACGCAGTGTTAAAACTGTTCAGATTTTAAAAAATAAATTAAACAGTTTTCTGATAGGTATAGCGCCATATAGCGTTGAGGAATTCATACCGAAACTGGTGCGATTTATTAATTTTTTATACTTATCTATTTTTAATAATTATTTGCAATAACTATGCTATTGAATTTATTATTATTATATTCAGTCGGAATTGTGATTTTTATAAATATCAATAAATTTATCATTATTAATGACGAAATAGTGTTACCGCAGCGTATTCTAAAAGTTTTTCTTCGCCCAATAATACTCCAGAGCAGTCATTTGATAGCGAATTTGCATTATAAATAAATGCAAATTAGCAATAGTGTCAGTGTCAAATTGATTGAATATTAGCCTTACGTTATGAACTTATGACCATGTGCATGTTTAACAGTAGTACTATCAAAAATGACACGATCCGTAACATTCTATAAATCTATATAAGATAGAAAAACTAGGAAAAGTAATACATCCTTTATAAATTCATTATGACAACTAATTAAAATACGAGTGTGTTGTAGACCACTCGACTGAAGTAAAACTTTAGTTTAGCTCCATCTTTCGGCCGTTATAGTTTTTTTTTTGCTTTGTTTAATGTTAATGTCGCCATCTTGACAATTGTAAATGGTTATTTTACCAGATAAACCAACATAAAAATACAAATTTTCAACTTTGTTTTGTTGGCAATGGAGATCTATATGAATCAACTTCCGTTCACGTTAATACGCATTTACCAGCTTCTACCCAAGTCAAGCGTGCGTAAAGAAGTTTTACTTCAATGATGAATTTACAATATGCATCCAATCTAGTGGAAAGCGGTCCAGTAACCAAAAGACCAATAAGTGTTGTGCTCCTGATCATCCGCTTAAGATAATGGTCCGATGCCGAGTGAAGTTTCAGAGCTCCTAATTTTGTATGATGTACTTACTGCAGTGTGTAACGCATTCGGGTACGTCTTTAGAGAGATAAATGCGAACTTAAGAGCTGTCAAGCTGTTGAGTGCAGAAGGTACAGAAAGTCACCATACATTCAGTAAGTTTTGTGAGTTCATCACCTGTCACAATGTTGTAAACGCACCGAAACAAGCCGGCGCCAAACTGGCACCATTCCACGCAAACCTACTTCTAGCATCGGTGAGGTTATGTAAAGATGCTCGTGTAAAATCTTGTAGACGCTTCTTGATCCCATCTTCAATATGTGTTGAATCTCTTCATATGAAAGTTACCTATTCTCTTAGATGTAAAACCATCAAACGCGACCACATCTTTCTTCATCGGGCAAAGTGGGTCGAACTCTCTTAAATTAGCTTAACCATTGGTACACAGTTGCCTTAGAAGGGCCTTCATCCACAAATGCCATTTGAAATTTATCAAAAGATTTTCAGTTTTAGGCAACATTTGTAATTGTAAAAATCATCGCATGAAAACGTTCTCGAGACAATTCCATTTTCCAGTGAGACACGATAATTTTATTTAGCTCTCTCTCTAGACTTGGCTTTGGTAGTAAAGCCTTTTTCGTATAGTATTTAAATTCAAATAATTTATGTTCCATGTCCTTTTCATACCTGCTTTGCTACCTTGCTACCTGTTTTGTACGTCACTTGAATATATAAAACTTTACAGCATATACCAGGTTGTTTTATATTTTATCTTTTATTCTCTAATATTTACATATTATATTATTCTCGCCACTTCCACATTCTCTCACCAGAAACGTAACCCTAACGTTTGCTGTCATTTGAAGCATGGTCGTGTTCAGTTGTAAATACCACTTTTGTAGTGGTCACATATCGTGATGACCGCAGTGAACGTTACTTAATTGCACCAATATGGTACAGAGAACGGTCGAGCTTCGTATGATCCCTACACTTACATGATAGGTATGTGACCTGTATATTTGAAGCTACCGCACGCGCCAAGTTATTTTACCAATTCTAAAATTTTACCAATGAAGATGATGATCTAAAAATCCAGGTGTAGTTTGGACAACTTTCATTTGGACAAATGTATCGAAAGAAAACAGAACAACGTAAGGTAGCTCAGAAAAAAAAAAACGTTGAGTTTTGTATTCAAATAATAAATTCTTAAAATTTGCCTACTGCCCAAAATGTTATCACTTTTGACGCGATAACTATGACTGGGTATACAATTTATAAGAACAAGTTGATTCAACTAATGTTATAATAGCACGTGCTCAAGTGCAACATAGTTGCATATGAATTTGTTATCTTATGATATCTGTTGGCCTTACATGCAGTATTGACAGTGTCTCATTTCTTGTAAAGTCATACATAAACACAAGTAAATATTACAATCAGCACGGTCCTTGGCCGCGGCTAAGCGCTCTTCGTTTAATTCTATTTGCTGGTCTCGTTTTGTAATTTAATTACCCTTTGGCCCAAACGAGTACGACAATTATGAATCGTTCGAGTCAGCGACAACGTTGTATAGGTACGCTTCTACCGAATTGGTTCTCGTGTTGGACTTTGTTATCACGACAGACCAACTTTGTCATTCATAGTACATCGACACTTCAGTATGATCTTCTATTTATATATATAAAAGGCTTTGTCCTAATTGACTGACTGACGAATCAACGCACAGCCAAAGCCGCTGATCGTAGAGACCTGAAACTTGGAGAGTGTGTTCTTTGTATGACGTAGGCATCCGATAAGAAAGGATTTTCCGAAATTCTACCCCTAAGGAGGTGAAAACCGAGGGCAAAGTTTGTATGGGACAATGTAATTCCCTGGTCCAATCTACTTCAAATTATGCATAAACTTTTTTTAAACAGAATTGATGGAAGACGTGTTTCGCATTTTATTGAAATTCATCCTCTAACGCTAACGGAAGTTGATATCAATACTCCTTAATGCTTTTGGTTTAAATTACATACATTTTATTTTGACACAGTCATGTTTGTAAACTCAATCCGATGTTATTAAAAAAAGGTTATACTCACTTAAAAAACTAACAAATAAGTACTCTTTAAAATTAGAATGTATCGAAAGTCATCGTACCATACGAGTACGTACCTCATTTGAAGGTTTCTAAGGTTGCACTTTTAGGTCTATCTATATATATAAAACAAAGTCAGGCTTGTTTAGACGCTTATATTAACTCGACAACGGCTAGACCAATTTTCATGGTTTTTAATCAATTATATTTGTCTCCGTTCCAAATATCAGAATAACTAAAGCAAGTTCAGCTAATCTGTAACACGACATTCATTATATGTTAGACGGTACGAAATTTGCCGGGTCAGCTAGTCCTTATAAAACTAATTTTCTAACATTTTATCCATTTGATGAAGTTTTGGTTAGGTAGGTACCTCTTGTTTTGCTCCACTGACCATGAAGAGTTTAAGAATCCTAATCGTGCTCTCATAGACACAAAACTATTATTGTGAAACTTGAACAATGCTAGAAGTAGAGCTATAGATATTTAAGCTAGAGTTTAAACTTAGGTTTATCTAAGTAGACTTTGAATTATTGGATAGGATTGGATACACTTATAATGTAGTAATATCTCCAAATTCTTTATTTAGTATTTCGGGCTTTACATCTACATAGTTGAGTAACATATAAATTATTTTGTTATTAATTTCGGTACCTACAATATCAGGGTAACAAACAATTTTTTGTTCTACGGTTTTTCTCATAACCTTTAATCTATATACTTTTGCTACCTACAATAGGTACTTGTATGTAACCTTACATCGCCAGAGTAGACCTGATTCGCAAGCAAACTATTACAGAAAAGGTTCTCTTATAAATTAAGAGCGTTTATCGATAGAGAAAGAGAGATAGATGAGTTGAAAGTATTTCGTTGTAAAGACGTCACCCTGGACGTTCCCTGAGCAAATCAATCTGAGAACTGCAGAGTAAAAGATGACAGTACCTAGTTTATTTACTCATTTACTGATTTAACATCTTTATTTCTCAAAATAATACAATTCACTTATATGAGAAATACAGAGTAGACATTAAACTAATTACTATTCTGTTATAAAAGTGGGTACTTAAAGCTAACTGCATTTGACAGTAAATACAATACTATGTTTTAGCACATCAAAGAAAAGCACTCGTTATTGTGCCATTAGAAAAGAGCCTGCAATTGGCCACGTGCATGCTCTCCATAGTGATGTTTTTTGTTCGCACATAAAAGTATTCACAACATCATATCCAGAAGACGTCCACTGCTGAACAATAGGCCTCCCTCATAATCACCAATTTAGGCGATTATCATAGGCTTGGTGATCGCAAAAGGTTTGAATGAACCGAGTAGAATGCTACTGCTCATTCTCGGGCTGGCTATCACGGGAAGAGACGGTATGGTCCTATTCTCACTTCGCCAAGACCACACGGAGAACAAAATATCAGTTATTATCTTTGACTAAAGTTATAAACGAAGCCTAAACAGGTACAATAGCTATAGAAAGAGATGCTATTTTCAAAATCTTGGTTATTAATGCTATAGAATAGTATTTAAGTAGTTCAAAATCAGTTTGAAATAATAAAGTACAGGTACAATCATTTTCCACCAAGACCACACTAAGAGAGGAGGTGTTCAAAATTTTGGCACCATTTAGCCCCAAACTAATCAAAGATAACTGATAGAATACTAATACAAACATACATTATTATATGACTCCTAGACACAGAACAAACACACAAACACATAATTATGTTCACCATACAAATGAAAGTCCTATGCTTTTGAACTAACAAACCTGACATTTTAGAGGTAGAATTCTTATAGAGAGAAGATAGGAGGATAACAAATGAGATTTAATTTAGGTTACGGGTTTTAAAAAAGTCCTTCACTAGGACCAACGCGGTGACGATCTAGTTAAAACCACGAGGAGCTGATATGGACAGGAGCAGGATGAGATTGGAACTAAAATGGAATAGTAACGGGATGGGGATAGAAGCGAGAAGAGGTCAGGATTGAATCGAATGAAGTAGGATGAAATCAACCTAGTAACACAACATACAGGAATAGACAATTGCTGAACCTATAGTATACTGGAATTGTTTCTAATGTCATAAAGTCAAAAGTAATAGAAACGCGGTTGCTTAAACACGAAAAAACTAATAACGGACCGTACAAGAGCTTTTTGCTGTCGAGAAAAGTACCTATATGTACTTGAATTATAGATCAAATCAGCTTAATGCCGGATGAAAAAAAGGTATAATATTATAGAAACTGACGTGATTAGTACTCATAACTACAACAAGTAAACGGCTAACACTAACGAGATACAGTCGAATAACTAGACCAGCGTTTGGGCAATATAGATGCTCATCATCAAGGAGTACTAGGTGCGGCGGCGCGGCGGTGACGGCTCTGCGCTGACGTGAGAGCTAGTTGTAGTTGTTAAAAGATACTTATTAAACTAAATAAGTAAATACATATCAAGTCACCCCATGAAATAAAAATATATACCAACGCGCTATCATATTCATTGTAAGACATTGTACTAAATTCTTTGCTAAACTAACGTACAAAAATTATAATGAGTCACTTTCATAAACAACATTGTTGTGGTTTCCCAATACGGTTATTAAAATCAAAATAATTATAAAAGAGATATAAGAAATGTCAAAAGCAACCTATTAGTTAACACTCCTTTCTACATGCTCGTCGTTGACCTACACACAATTATATGACTAACGTAGTCACTAAAATACTAATTACTAGATACTCGATGAAATAATAGATAGTATTGGGTGCTTGGACTCGAGGATCCAGACTACAAACTGTGTACCTATTATTGTACATTTAAGTGTATTATTGTACAAATAAGTCCCGATAGCGAGAAATTATTGAATTAATGTTGTATGCAAACAAAATGTGATCCTAAATAACAAAAAAACAGTGACCAAACATCACGTGTTTGATTTACTGTTGAAAGCCAAATATTGCCAGTTATATATATTCTCTGCCTATTCTCTTTAACTCGTTAGTTAATTTTCTTTCACTTATCCCTATTCGCGGACAATTTGTATTTTTCAAGTACTTAATTTTGACGAAACTTTGTACAGGTTTTACTATTACATAGAATGTTTTGT
Source organism: Ennomos fuscantarius (assembly GCA_905220475.3). NCBI lineage: Eukaryota > Metazoa > Arthropoda > Insecta > Lepidoptera > Geometridae > Ennomos > Ennomos fuscantarius. The sequence continues at coordinate 10,834,629 of HG992023.1, forward strand.
CGATTTTTAATTGGAGGGTTATTACGTCCAAAAAGGGGAAATCTGCTTCTGAACCGTTTACCGGCTGATAGGTGACATTGGGCAGAAACATTCGGTACCCATTTTTAAACAAATAACTCTTCTCGTGCTGGATTTCTTTGCGGTAGTTAAAATAAAGAAAGCTTCCTTTTTAAAACCAAAGTAGGTGATAAACTTGCTATATTTTGACATTAGGCACTTATAATCATTTTATAAGTTTCGGTCAATCTAATTTGAACGTAAGTATTATAGTAATTAATTATTTTACTTTGACTGTAGCAGATCGAGTCCCATAGCGTTTGCTATTAATGAATGCTACAAGTGACAAAGCATGATGATTAATTGAAGGGGTGAGAACAAAAAGGGTTTAATTTTTTTTCACAAAATGACTTATGGGTATCGTTGGATTCAGCGTGAAATTATCTACAATAAAACATTCTCAAAATACCCAAAGGAGGCTTAAATCTCGAGATATCGAGTCTAAAAATGGTTTATCTATCACAGGAATACAGTTCGCTTAGCATAAAAACATTATTGTATTTATTTTATTATATTATTTATATATTATATTTTTACAGTAATTGTATGAATTAGCACTATATTTAGTATTTTAAAACAGAATTAAAACATTTTCAAGCAACTGAAACTTACATAAACCTTTTCTATTACCTTATAAGCACTCTACATTAAAATGACGCCGTTGAAGGTTAAAGTCAATTTTCTCGAATCAATTTGACAGTTAAACCCTTTTTATTCTCAACCCTTCAATTATCTCACGTATCTCACTATAAACCACTTAAAAGATCGAAACCGAATCAAGCATACGAGCGATAAAGCGAAATTCCTATTCACGCCTGAAAGGAAATTCCATTGATAATAGTAGATTGTTACACGAACGGTTAAAACTTTTAAAACTTCAACACGGCAATGCTGCCAGTATGTTGGGTACGTTAACTGCCGGTAGTGGGGCATTTGGACTGTCGGATATGCTACTTTATCCCCGCTCGTGTGCGCTACAAAGACGGACTTTTTGAGAAAGAGGAGTGAATAAAAATAAACAATCCCCAAAAGTATGTATGGATATAATAAATATCAGGTGTTCAAAATATGCAACAGCTTTTACGAGCGGTATAAGGTTGTGATATCTATTCGGCAAGTTGGCGCCAACGCTAATTAGTTTAGTAGCAAACATGTCTAGTTTTGACACTGCCTTGATAACGATATCGTATAGATTTCTATATACTTAGTTGCAAACCATTAGCGATAAATTTTGCCGCGAGTGGATAGTACGGTGTAGTGCAACATGGTTGTGGGCATAAGACAGGGCGCACGGCGTAACGAACGGAGGGCGCTCCGGCGGCGGCGGCGTCGTCCATACGACCGTTTGGCGCCGCCCTGCGTTGATAACCCCGGAACGTTGACCCCTCACATTTGTGTTTACTAAACTCCTGCTACTCGCATGCACTACCACTGCAATGTTGCATGTACTAGGATGCGCCCTTTCACCACATCAGCGCGTGTTCCGCTAAATTGTGCTCTCGAAAACCAAAACTCATGATAGAAAGTTTCATGCTTTTTCAAGATGTTACCATTGATTTTTTGAAGGTTCTAATTCGCATACAGTAGGTATTTTATTTACAGCAACAACAACTTAAACAATAACACAATCTGTCTTTGTAAACTATATTTAAAGTATGTACCATACATTATTTTCAGCGAAAGCTTTGATCAGCGGTCATTTCGACAAAACCAAAAAGAGTGTACGATAAGTCAAGTGTACGAGAATCAGGAACCTGGCCTTTCCAGATAATTACATTGTTGCTTCTTGTCAGTCAAGGTTGGGGTAAAATATGACGCATGTATGGAGTAACATTTGCAGAGTAAATTGTCCTTGCTTTATTATTTATACGAGGGTTGATTGAGTGTTTTTCACTACATTCCAATAAAATTTTAAGTTTAAGTCTAAATCTAATCTAAGGTTAACATAAAAAATAGGAAATTTGTTGTATTTTTGTCTGAAAAGCGGGATTTAATAATTAAAAGTTTTATTCAATACCTACCTGAAAAGTATACGTTTTAAAATAAAATATAAATTGCATTTTAGAATATGATCGATAATTTTTTAAGCAATAATTATTATTTCAAATTTAAGCATATAAGTTATATACATTTTTGTCATCCCTTTTATTTTGATTTCCGACTCGATAAGTTTGGTTAATTTTTTAAATTAATGTATTATTGGTTTACGCCAAAAATCCGCCATTTTGTTTTGACACTTGGCTTTTTAAGATGAATATAATGATTCATTAAATGTCGAAACACTTCAGTCTTTTTAAATTAAGTAATTAATTCGAAGTAATTAAGAAAACTACAAACAAATATACGTTACAAGATACGCCTTGGGTGTTATGCAGTGTTTATTAGTAAAGGGACAAATGGGTAGGACAAAAAAATTACATAGCTATCTACTTGTTAAACCAACAAATAATAATTAAATATTTATCTGAAAAAAGGTTAATTGTCAACTAATTAGTATGTTTACGTAAAAACCTGCGAAGAATATAAAATCTTATCTCATAATGTACACGAGCGTAATCAATGCAATGCTGTAGAGAGAGAGGAAATTATTGATTAGTAATTCGACAAGTGCATAACAACTAGTACTATTATCAGGGTGATAATTGGAGTGCAACCCTTCGACTCTATGTCAATGCAGTAAGTGCCAGAATGATGTGGGGATAGGGAGTGCACTTACTACCCCGTGAGTGCACGGGACGCGGAGATAGGTTGATGTAAACAGTAGGCAGGCAGGTCGTAGAGGCCATCATTCAGATACCACTGACATGACGGACTGACATTCCATCTGACGTTTCTACTATTACGAACTTATTGACATAGTATAGCGAGTGCGCTCGTACTTATTACAATTTTTTCACGTGCGTACAACAAACACTCTAATACTATTACTTAATCGGTGATATAAACTTTCAGATATTTGAAAAATTGCTGTAATTTTCTTATTTATTACTTTTATCTTTCTCTCTATATTTGGACACTTTTCACTTAAATAAACAACAAATTTATTTGGATCACACATGATCTGAAGAGCTTTTGAAAAAAAAAACGTCTAACAATCAAGTGTAGACAAAACCAACGTTACAGTTTACTGTAACGTTCGTTTTGTTAAATTCAAAATCTTTTATAAATCTATTACCTATAGGCCTAATTCATTGGAATTTTAAATTCTATGAATGTGAATTTTAATGAAGTGAACATTTTTATAAGTACTTAACTCTTTTTGTCTGTTTTTCATGACTAAACCGCTGAACAGACGTAGATGTAATTCGGTATGTAAAATCTACACTGAAGATAATTGGAATATATAGGTAGTAAAAATTATAAATATATGTAATCAATTCACGCAGCCCCAAACTAAGCAAAGCTTGTACTATGGGAACCATATAACTGATAGAATACGTAGATACTTTTTTGTTTGCATACATAGAATACAGTATGACACATAGACACATAAAAAACACCTATATTCATCACACAAATGTTTGTCCTGGGTGTGAATTGAATCCACAACCTACAGTTCAGAAGGCAGAGCTACTGTCAACTGAGCTATCATGCCAGTCGCTGTATAATCCCGGGAATATACCATCGGGTACTTAACACAATAAATAATTCAAGAGGTGAGATCAAAAAGGGTTTAACTGTCAAATTGATTTTAAACATAAACGGCTTCATTTTAATGTAGAGTGCTTATAAAGTAATAGAAAAGATTTATGTAAGTTTCAGTTGCTTGAAAATGTAAAATTTCTATTTTAAAATACAAAATATAGTACTAATTTGTACAATTACGTTAAAAATATAATATAATATAATAAATATAATAATGTTTTTATGCTAAACGAACTGTATTCCTGTGTCAGATAAACCGTTTTTAGACTGACAATCTCGAGATGTATGTATACATATAATAAACAACTAACTGTAACTAGGCTAAACCTTTAATAATTTTAGAAAATTTTGACTGGCACACTTCTATATCGATATTAAAGTTAAAAAAACTTAATTTTCTCTTTGTCTGTCTGTCAGTCCCTTTGAACACGCGTAACCCTGAAACTACTAAACGGATTTTGATAAAATTTGGTATGGTTAAATTAATAGCCACGAGTAGTGTGACGATTTCTCGACCAGGTTTCGAGCATTACCGATTATCTCAGGAGGTCAGTTCAAGTAGCAAGATCGATACTAATTTAAGATGAATCACACTCATGAGAATTTTAATGGCTATAGTTTATTAATTAAGTAACTTACGTTTTCAAAAACAGCCTAGCGCGGGTTGCACGAATCAATAATAGCACGCACGAATATTTTATTTGTATATAATTTATTAAACAGTATAAAAACAATTAGCAGTGATGAAAGTATTATTACAATACCTTGAAAAGTTGCACTTATTTAATTTAATTCTCGCGGTGATTTCATAGCGTCCGTCCTCCAGTAAGCTAATAATGTACAGTTTACGTATGGTGTTCATTTATTTCGATAAAACATTACCGGCAACGGATATAAAGCCACTATTTATTCTGTCGAGTGAAAGAGGGAAGGAAGAAGAATAAAATAGGAGAAATAATGAATGTAGCGGACGGTGAAGGCGGGCCGGTAGAAGGGAAAGAGAAAAGATAGGGGAAAACGATGAATGCATGCGATTACGAAGGGTGCTGCCTCCATTTACCGTCCCATCAGTTCATCTTTTTCATACGTATGGATATATGGTTCGTAACCACATACACTACATAAATATTTCGCTATTCTATATATTGTTACTAGGATTTTTTTTCTAAATTCACTAGGATCTTGTAATGATTTACGAGGTACTTTTCTTCATAGTAGGTCGTAAAAGTCGTATTATCTCGAAATTAAAAAGTTACATGTAAGTACGGTGCGTGAATTGATAATTAAAAATATACATTTCTAAAAGAAGAAAAGATGTTGATGACGGAAGAACGAAAGAAAGGGATGTAAAGAAAAAGGGGAAAGGAATGGAAAATTTAGGTAACAGGTATCGAAACTGCAGTCTATGGGCTATGAGCTGATCTACTTAACCACCATACTACTCGTAATGACGTCGAAGAAATCGTTTCACTCTACTTATCGCTCAAGATGCGTAGGTATTGCCGTTTCTTTCACATGACAAAATCTATCACGAAGCAGTGTGGCATGCTTCTAATTGGAACGGGTTACTATCTTACCCTATAATATTTACATCTGTGATAGGTGGGTCAGATGTACTTAAATACATAGGTAGCTTTGTTTACATTCGCGTGTTACTGCGTACAGATAAATGTTATAATTATTCACATTGACATTTATTTTTACTCATTTAATTATATCCACAGATGAACAAAGTCAACTGATACAAATAATAATACGTTTGTTGTGTCCTATCTACCGGTGTAGAGTGATGAGGTATTTTTGTTTTTAACCATTGACGATCATTTTTTAATTTAAAGACTGGTACTTTCTGTCTGGTCCCATTTCAATTTGGTCTTGTTCTAAGTCAAAGTCAAAGATTTATTGCAAATAGGCTATTATTAGCACGTTTGCAGTTATTACACTTTTTCTGACAATGGCTGGCATCCATGAGAAAACCATATAAATGTCATGTCGGTTTTTACACTTTGCGTTTGTTATATATTCTAAATATATACATACAAGCAAGGATAAATAAAAGTACCTACAAATAGTAATTGCATGGTAGATGATTATTCTTCTGCATGAAGTATGGCCTGTCAGCCTGTCCAAGGTCAGATTGATTGTTATCTATACTATGTTACTAATTATTATTACTTTCATAATTCGATATTTTTATTGAAAGATTGGATCTGGTACGATAACCTGCAGCAATGTAAAAAAATACGCTGTTTGGTAAAGTCTCTCCATTGTATGTGTTTTTTTAATTTTGTGTAGCTGCATTGGCGATTGTTTTTTCTCTAATCTGTGAGATGACATGATATAAACTCGTACGAAACAGAGCGGGTCAGCTAGTGAATTATAGTCAGTAGGCACGAACATTCAATCCGCCATCCGGTCATAGCAGTATGGTGAATATGCTTCTTGCTGATATTGCATCGATTGCCTCCCATAATATCAACAATATTGTCTCTCGTTTATTTCTTATTATTTTTTATTGTTTATTATTTCTCGTTCTAATATTTTATAAATAGATAATATAGACAAAGTATCCAGAATCCTCATACGAAAAAAAAGTTTGGCAGAAAACTGGAAATTAGTGCTATTGTGTTCGAATTTTAGCTGTCAAAATAAAATCAGTCGTAACTTGGGCGTGCTTGTGAATACATACCAGAAAGTGTCATCTTGCGCTTGAACCTCTTGAAATTACATGAAATACCGAACACGAAAGCCCATGGTGCATAAGCTATTGTGCATTCATATGTCTTTTTGAAAGTATTATTTTTCTCTAGCCGAGGGTTAGAACCACTTCACATATAAAACTTGTCAATGAATGTTGGACACCTCGTACTCGCTTAACAATTAGTTACAAAAAACTGGCCGCTATCAATTGAAATTAAGCAGTTCAAGGGTACCTACCTGCCCCAGTATACTTATAGTTACATTTGTGCTCATCTTCACTAAAGCCTGAACAACTTAGCTAAGAAATATCGAAAGAAAGTCTAATTTACGCACTAACTTCTTTTACACCAAAAAGTTAACGTTAAGTGTCTCCTAAGAGTGACGTTGAAAGAATGATAAATTTCCATGATTATCTATATTTGTTTCATTAAAAAAATATTTTAACAAAGACCATAATTGAAGGGGTGAGAACAAAAAGGGTTTAACTGATTTTTTTCACAAAATGACTTATGGGTATCGTTGGATTCGGCGTGAAATTATCTTCAATAATACATTCTCAAAATACCGAAATGAGGCTTAAATCTCGAGATTTTGAGTCTAAAAACGGTTTATCTGTCACAGGAATACAGTTCGCTTAGCATAAAAACATTACTATATTTATTTTCTAAATTATATTTTTACAGTAATTGTATGAATTAGTACTATACTCAGTATTTTAAAATAGAATTAAAACATTTTCAAGCAACTGAAACTTACATAAACCTTTTCTATTACCTTATAAGCACTCTACATTAAAATGACGCCGTTGAAGTTTAAAGTCAATTTTCTCGAAACTGTCAGTTTGACAGTTAACCCCTTTTTATTCTCAACCCTTCAATTATTATAAACACTAGGTGCGTCATGGTAAACTTTTCTAAATGAGTTCGTCCAGGTACCACTGACTTTTACGGATGGGCCTGGCTACCCCGGAGGCCGCCTTGCTTGGTGCAAGCATTACCTACTAGTTGATGTGATAACGTGACCAGAGAATATATTATTAACGGTACTCCTCTAGGTACATACATATGGCATGACGGACAGAGAGACACAAATTGCGCGAAAAAATAATTATTAATCATGCTACTTAAAAAGTAGTGATTATAGCTTCTAAACTTAAAAATAGAAAATCCATAATCCAGCACGCGCAAGAAAAGAAAAGGATCGAATAAACGAATTTCTACGAAGAAGAAAAATGGTTAGTTCATTTTAAAAAGAAAAATGCTATAATAATCATCGAGACGTGTCGTGTGCAGTTTTCGTTCAGACATCCATTATTCTTCCAGTACTTGGGTCTTCAAGAAACACTATAAAATCATAGTAGGCGAAATTATTTACATTAATTTTTGCGACTATTTTCGCTTGGAATATTGTACTCGTTAGGTTAACTTACCAAGAGGTTGTTTCCAAGAAATAATATTATAATTAATATTTAATCACATGACAGTTTTGTTTGACACTATCACTTGTTAGAAGCTTGGCGTTAAGATTTGGTAATTACTAAAGTTACGATGTGTCTTACGCCTTTAAGCAACTGCCTAAGTTTAGTGCAACGCATTTTTATTGTTATGTTAATAGAAGTTTGTTTATATAAATTATTAATTGAATTATAACTTCTTTACGCACGCTTGACTTGGGGAGTAATATGGTGAATGCGAGGTAAGTTGAATTTGGTTCACGTACATCTCCATTGTCAACATAACAAAGTCAAAATTTGTATTATTATGCTAGTACTATTTCCGGTAAAATAACAATTCACAATAAATTTGTCGGGAGTTTTGACGGGAAAACGAAACAGATCGTGTCTCCGCATTGTATTATTTTCCAAAACTTGTGTTATTTTCAGTGTTCGTGCATAAAATTGGTGGCATTTTATTCGTTAAGTGCTGGATTACAGGCATGAGTATGGGAAAGTGGTATAATGATGGTGAAACGTTTATTTTCGTGTTACTACAACTATTACACGGCTAACACTCACGAAATATAGTCGAATAACTCGACCGGTGTTCGGGCAATATAGATGCCCATCCTCAAGGAGTAGGTACGCGCGGCGGCGGTGGCGCCTCGGCGCTGATCAGCGCTACTACTCACGTCAGTTTCTATAATATTTTCGTGTTGTTTCCAAAACACCATAAAAGCTTCTATTAAAGTTGCCACCACTTTACTAGGAGTATGACTTTGACTAGACTATGATGTGACTTGCGACTTGATGACTTGAACTCTACACATATTTGCTTGAAATATAATTAACTTGATAATTTATCAATTACCTGACACTAGCTCAATACATGAAAATGTGGAGTCAAAACATAAAAAAGAAGCAAAAAAAAATTGGAGCTTCCGATAGATGCTGCTAAGCTAAAGAAGTTTTACTTCAGTCGTGTGGTCTAAAGCACACCCGTTTATATATGTTTTGTATGATAGTTACATACTTGCATGTGACTTTAAAATATTTTTTTAAATAATAATTTACCTATTAAACTAGTGACTTAAATGCATATATATTTTTATTACATTTGGCATCTTTCACCATATTTAGGCCTACTGGGGCAAGACATGTAGAACTCTTGCTTTGTATGATCTGTATTAGGTACGTATGTAACAAACTACATGTTTTTACAAATACAGTATTTTTATCTTTATCTAATTTTTTTAAAGTACTTGATTAGGTCAGTAAATAGGACGGAGTTCATGATCGACTTACCAGTTAAACGTCTGATTACATAAAACAGTAAAATGATCATTAAAATATTAGGTTAAATCAACCCTACTACGCAACGTAAACAAGAAGGTTACGCACTAAAGATTGTAGAACGCGAAGAACTTATCTGTGACACTAATACTCGCCTTTACTAAAGTTCGACAGCTGTTAAGTTCGCACGTATTTTTTGTTTTATGTATCCACCTACTGTGACGCATTTGGGTACGTCCTAGAGAGATAACTGTGAACTTAAGAAATGTCAATCTATAGTGCAAACAGGCACCGGCCAAAATTTATTTTTATTTTCATGTTTGGCTACATGTGGTAACTGCAGTTTAGCTACTAATATTTTTTTCATTTATCAAGCTTTTTGCATTTTAGCAAAGCGTACATAATGTTTATTGTTAAGAAAAACTTCAGCTCGAGCTCTACCAACAATTTAAGTCTTCATAAAGATTGCTTTGCGATGTTAGTAGTAAGTAGTATTAGAAATAATAATATTAACTGTAAGTAGACACTTCCTACTTCGCTGTTTACAGAATTAAGCCACTATAAAAGTTTCGTGTTCGCAATAGGTCCTTATATTTGTCTCTTGTTCTATTCCAGTGACTTAAAGGAGAGTGCTTTTACTAAACTGGACTTGCTAGACTACTTCAGCCTGGCGGACAACTCTCTGACTGAAATGCCGCGGCAGGTCCTGCAACATCTGCCCCACTTAAACACATTGGACCTCTGCAGGAATAAGATCTCTAAACTCTCCATCGATGACTTAAGGGTAAGTTGACGACCTTTAAAACCACGTTATAGAACTTTTTTACGGCGTCTATAACCCTCTGTATAAAGTAGTTTTAGTAATAAAAATAAATAATTACCTAGTTTATAGACGAAAGGTGAAGGGAAGCAAGTGAGAAAGGCAAAAATGAAGGAAAAGATGAAAAAAAGTATAGACGACATATAATATAACTATGTGAATAGGGCCAATTCTGTGATGGTTTGGGGATGTCTGGAAGGGAGTAAGGAATTACAGATGGAGCCAAGACGGGTCAGCCATTTTTATCTAAAAGTTACATCATTATGGCAGGAAATCTAATGCATTCGTTGACATGAGTTTTATCTTTGACTATTCAACCTATGTCAAAAGATGATAATACTTAATTTTATTGTAATGGATTATCTTAGTTCGATAAATACACTTAATAACCAACCATTTATATTCCGAAGAATTGAAATCGATTCACAAACATTTTTCCTTCACTATGCATATTTCCTACATGCGCTCCATGGGCTTACTCGCAAATTGCCGAAAAAACAAAAACAAAAAAGAAAAGGAACAATCCTGTGGGCACTTTTCCGGGATAAATATCAGATACCATAAGTTGATATAGTATTTGGTGCAAATTTCAGTCAAATTGATTCACTCATTTATTTACTTGATTATTTAACATGAATAATATACATTTTGAATGCTTTACAGGATATACAAAATGTAGAGCACTTGCTGGTAGCTGACAACCAGATATCCAAGATAGACAGAGATGCCCTACCCTGGGGGTTAAAGCACGTTCATCTTGGACTCAATAAGTTAAGCACGTTGAATGGAGCTCTGAGGGATTTGGATGATTTAGAGTGGATTTTTATTAACGCTAATCAATTAAAGTCTATCGACAATGAACTGCCCACAGTAAGTTAAATTTAGATAAGTTACCTTCTCCTGTAGCTCTAGTTTATGGAAGTAAAAAGCGTACATTAATTTTCCAGAAAGCCAAGAGAATTGTTCTGATTCATGCAGCGCACAATGAGTTACTCACCTTGCCAAAAGACCTACAGCTAATGCCCTCATTAGAGTCTCTGTACTTCTACGGCAACAATATTAAGTCGCTTGACGGCGCACTTCAAAAATCGCGAAGACTGTTAAGAATAGGACTATCATTCAACAAGATTGAATATGTAAGTACCAGACCGCCCACAATATTACGTTTAATAAACTTCAACTGACATTATTGAATTTTACAGTTGGCTGAAGATGAGTTCACTGAAGCAGATAGGCTTGCGGATCTGGATATTGCATTTAACCAGCTGCAGTCATTAAACAGTTCCCTTAGAAGTTTAAAATCTCTACGTTACTTGAATCTAACTCATAACTTAATGACTGAATTTTCCTTGCAAGAGATCAAAGGACTGAAACGATTGTCCGTCATCGATCTATCACATAATAAAATCACTCATATAAGTGGGAGTATGGAGGTAAGCTTAAAAACTCTATGAAAATATATTACTATATGTAACTAAATGAAATACATTTCCGCCTAAATCTTTCAGAATTTCGTAGATTTGGAAACACGCGTTCTGGAGATGCGTCTTGACAACAATTACCTTATAAGCTTAAGTGGTGCACTAACGGGAGTTCAGGGTCTGCTCCGCTTGAACTTGAGCAATAACCAACTAGAAAAGCTGTCTTCTGACGATCTGTTTGGCCTGGAGGACTTGAAAATGCTTGATGTATCGAACAACCAACTTACAACATTAGAAGAAACTTCACGGGTAATAATGGTTGTAATTTTGAACAGCATGAGCGCTCGTAACCTTTTATACCTTTGATTTTATAGTATTTAGATATTTGATATATCCTATTTTTGGTTGCTTGTAGACGTTTTTGCCTTCGCTGGAAGAGTTGATCGCTCACCACAACAACATCACGATTCTGGAAAACGACTTCCACGGATTACCATCCCTCTGCATAGCTGACTTGTCCTTCAACCAAATCCATACCGTCGGGTACAACTTGGTGTCCAAGTCGCGATGTACTATTAATGGCATTCCTGGTGTTTTGAAGTTATATCTTCAAGGTGTGTATACTTAATTCATTCTTTTCCCTTATCTTTTTTCTTCCGCTTTACTCTACTCAAAAGCTAAATACTTATCATATTTATATTTAATTACATAACTAAATGGCATTGAATACTTAATGGTTAATTGTTTTTGGTACTATAATATAATATAATACATTACGTTACATAGGTAACAAGATTAGCTTACTGAGCTGTACAGGCACTACCGTAGGCCACATCATCACTTACTATCAGGTGAAACAGTGGTCAAATGGTAAGCCAAAAAATTAAAAATATACATTACCTAAAACACGGATTATATTATTATAATATCTACAGTATGTAAAGATGTACATTAAGATATATCGTCCAATAATCTTACATCTAACTTTTGTCTCATTTATATTGATATAACGACGTACATTATATTGGCACAAACCGTATAACGTTATTATTTGTGTGGATAATAAGATATAATTAATGAATGTAGTAGCGGGCTTGGAGCTTGGAACTTTAGAGCATTTCAAACGGTCTATATGTCACAGCCCAAATTTTATTTTACTGCAAACTGGTCTAGCATTTGACCACGCTCTCACGTGATGAGAAGTGACGATGCGATTGAAGATTAAGATTTTGAACAGTAAGTGGGAAATGGAACCTGCCTACAAATTTACAGGCATTTTAAAATACAGAAATTGAAAGAGACAGCTTAAACACGCAGTGACGACAGTTATTAGTCCTCCATAGTACTTCATTACTAAGCTGTGGTACCTCTATAGTAGCTCTACATACAATCTCTTTGGCATGTGACGTCGCAAGCTATGCCTTCAGTTAATGTGAAGAAGCTCCACATGATCTCTGTTTTGCGAGAAAGGGACAGGCGATGAATCTATGAAAGCGTACTACTCCGTGATTTATTTGCCAATTTTACTTATTTGTTTTAATTATTACATTCATTTTCAAGCTACTTTTCGTAAGCCCTTTGACTAACACTCAAAATATTTAAGGCGTCAACGAATACTGAATATATTATGTTTTTTTTTTCTATTGAGTTAACTCTTGTGTTTCAAAGTACCAGGGCTTTTCGTAATTATAATTGTTTCGAGTTCCGCGACATTCGGGTCGAGAATCGACATGATACAGGATTGTCGAAATTATTTCACAAAATAATAATATACCACAAAATAATGTTCAAGGAGGATTTAATGCTATGAAGAATTATCTACCAGTCAACCTGGATGTGCAAGAAAAGAAATGTTAGCGGTGCAGTAAAATTGATATTACAATAAAATATATATATAAAAAAATATTACATAGTACTTTTACTTAATTATATAAAATAATATAATATACCTACTTACATAATTATAATGAATAGGTATAATTACCAACATAAATAAAACTCGCTATACTTGTATAACGTCGAGCTTGAAGAGTGCATATTATGATAGCTGTGAGAAACAACAACGGTTACTAATAGTAATGATTAGGGAGAGCTTTATTCGGCATAATAATATGACAAAATAATTGCAAACTTGTTTATTAAACACATCTTTGGGCGTAATCTTTTTTAATTCCTTAGGCAAGGAATTCCACAACTTGACAGCTACAACGGAAAAAGATTTGTCACACAAGGCGTTATGGTGAATGGGAGAAGCCAGGAGAAGGTTAGACGTCGATCTAAGCTCTCGCACATGAGTGTCACCACAGACCACTGAGGAGAGACGTGTCACCAAGATATTAAAATAATTTCTTTAGGTACTCGGGGGTATTTGAATCATTTAGAAAGGAGTAGAGCAGAGAAATAATTCTGACACTTCTACGTTTTCGAATTGGCAGCCATCTGAGTTTCGCCCGAAAATCCGAGACATGATCGAACTTTCGAAGACCGAATATAAACCTGATGCATGAATTCACCAAACGATCCAGCTTGTTAAGGTGATGAGCAGTTAGATAAAAAAAAATATAATCTATAATCGGGATCAGAAGAGAGTTAACGAGAGAGATTGTAGTTTGAATAGGAAGACAGTTCTTGAACCTTAAAACTTGCGAGAAATTTCTTTTATATGTTCTGACCAACAAAGATTGGTGTCAATAATGACATCCAGAACCTTGACAGTGGGAGTGAAGGGAATGGTACTGCCATTGTAGAAGAGTGAAAGAAGAAATGCGATGTTCATCTTAGCAAGTGGGCAAGAGCTACCGATCACGATGGCCTGACATTTGTTAGGATTGACAGATATACCATAGCAGTCTGAGCAAGACTGAAGTCGCAAGAGATCAGAGTTGAGGGCAGCTATGGCATTACTAATGTCTTCAACAGGGACGGTACAATAGAATTAAAGCTCATCGGCATACATGTGATAGTAACTGAGAGTGATGTTGGGAGCAAGAAGGTTAATTAACACAGGAGAAAAAGGAGGGGTGATAAAATGCCTCCTTAAGGAACCTCGGCTTCCACATTATGCCAATCTGAGAACTCAGGGCCATTGCGAATTGACTGACTACGCCCCTGATTGTTATGTGATCATTTTTATTTTCAAATAATTGTAGGAGCGTAGCGCTATCTGTTAGTTTAATGAATAATTACTTGACCTACTACGTGTACACAACATAATAAATGTATTGCCGCGCGCCGTCAACATGGACGTTTGGATTATGATTGTGTCTGTGTCTTTTGCGTCAGTCAGTCGTCAATTTCACTTATGTTTATATTTATATTTACATAACTGTAAGATTTAACTGCTTGAAAGCTATTTATTATTACTAATTTTTAAGGCTGAAATTAACGTTAGTTTTATTAAGATCTAATTATCTGTTGTTGTTAATACGTTTCACCAGAAATTATCTTAATAAAAAATTCTTCGGAAAAGACTTATCCCGCTTAAAAAACTAAAATAAGAAGTTCTGAAAAGTGTTGAAGTACCGAGAATTCCCGGGACTTTGTTTGTAGGCGGCCTCGTGTCTCGGGACTTTGAAATTATCGAGAATTCCCAAACCCTAATTGGGTATTACTCTTGCTAAATATTAGTAATCTGTGGGGTAACCTTTAATAATTTAATCCTGCCTACCATCAAAGCCTACATATATGTCCTGCCCTGGGCAATGTGCAGAACATATATGTAGACTGGAAAATACAAGGTGGACTAAAAAGGTCACAGAATGGATTCCATTAGACGGGAATAGAACTCAGGGAAGACAGAGAAAAAGGTGGAGAGATATTTTTACGGAAATATGTGGAGCAGACTGGATGCAAAGAGCGAGGGAAAGAGAGGAATGGAGAAGGATAGGGGAGGCCTATGCCGCAGAGGCAACTTCTGTAACAAAAAAATAATTAAATAAGTGTATGCCTATTTATAATTTTTATATGCAGTAGAAATAAAGGCTTTTTATTTTTATTTTTATTTATACCATCAAAGCATACCTTGGAATTTACTGAAAATGTTTATGAACGCGCAATGCTCCATATGGAAAATCGGGGAACATATATTAGGACTTAGGCAAGGTCACCTAACTCTTCTGACTTCCGTAGATCCACATATCAATATAAAAGAGCACTATAAACTGATCTTATAGACGCAAGGAATCTTTTGAGGAACTTTATGTAAATTCTCTATGTGTAATACAATTTAAATACATATCATACCTACTCACCCACCCATTAATTGGGCTATATCTCTCTTAACATCTTAAAACACAAATAAAAAGAATTTACTAATTAGGTCGCTCTCAAGACAAGTTTAGTTTATGCCGTACTATATAGATCGCGCCACCGACCCCGCGCTGAGTCGCATCCAGTGGTGTTACCTATTCAGCCTCTTCAAAGACACCCTAATCCATTAATCCATTAAGCTTAGTATTGCTGCTCTCTGAAATGGCTAACAGCCGCGAACATACTTTGTACCTATTCTAAGTGAACACCGACCAAGGAGACATGTAAAGTAAAGCAGCATTAAATAACAATTCAAGTATATAAAAATGGCTTTGTTCATTGCAGACAATCCCGTACTGTGTCAAGACCAGATGTACGACTTGATGGCGGTAATGGAGACATTTAACGCGCGCGTAAGCGGCGTGGCGACGTGCGCCGCCGAACTGTCACCATCTTCGGTCATCTTATCGGAGGTCAACGATGGCATAGGGCCGCAAGATGGTCCCGTCGTGGTCGTGGCCAACATGGTCCCGGACCACAACCCGGTGCCGGTCCCGCAACTAATGTATCACCGTATGGGCACACTCGTCGCCCACGTTCTGCCTGACCGCGAGGGAGGGTTGCCAGTATTAGTCGAGCCTCCTGTTACGTTGCCACCTGCAAACACTAACGTAGTTATCAAATGGCCTGACGAGCGGATAGACCCGCATGCGCACCCTTTGGCGGACTTCCGCCGGACAGATACAGCGGCGCCTCAGTGAGCGAACCATTAACCAATACTTTAGACCATACGCTCCCGCGTCACCCTAGAGTACGGACGCGTAATAATAACCTCGATTGACGAAAAGTCACAAGTTGCGACGCGAAAATTAATTTTTTTAAAGTATTAGTGAAGTTAAATATTGAAAGTGTTAGTGAAGATAAAAAATATTATAATCATATTTTTTGCGCAAGCATTTAATCGGTAAAAATGGACGCAGAAGACGTTATGATGAATAGTCTTCGCAACATTTATGCTGACTATTTTGAAGTAAGTTCATAATATCCATCATTAAAATAATATAAATTAATTTTTCGTTTTCCCAGTAAGAGGTATGTATAAAAAAGAGAGGAAAATGCCAGACGTTTGTCGCAAGTAAAGTTAACTTTTTATAATTTCACTGCCTTTCTACGAATAGTTACTTACAGAAGTAACTTTTGTAACACTTAGGTGGATTCACGTGATAAGCTTACTGAGATGATGATATTGATCTTATCCACAATTATTATGACATTAACACGAAATTAAGGGGCTATTTTTCAATGGCTAGATAAATGTTATTCAACTAACGAATTATAATCTGACTAAAATAAAAGTAACATTATTACTGCGGTGTTCACTATTCAAAATTATTCTTTTATTTTCACTGTGTATTATTTTATCCAATGGATAGCTTTTATTTGATTATTGAAAAACCGCGCCTTGTTAAATAAAGCTTTCGCCAAAAATAGCTTTTAAACTGAACTCAAACCAAATATTATCAGTAGGTACCTAGAGTTATGTTTCCTCAATAATAGTGATTTTACAATATTATTTAAATTTTGACATGATAGTTTTGATAATCCCCATTAATTCCCCGTCCCTACTTAAGTTGTCTGTTCTTTTTGTATGTACGCTTGTTTATTTGTTTGTGTGGCTTTTACGCCAAAACGACTGATTTTGATGAAATTTTGCACACGGTTGGCTTATATTGATTAAAGGAGTCAACTTACGATAATTTTTATCCCGAAAAATTAGAAGCGCTTGCAGATGGGTAAATTACGGGTGAAACTGTGGGTATCTCTTGTTATTAATAATTTTATAAGCTACGAATGTAAGCTAAATTTTCCTGGCACCGAGATTGTTTTATATATGAGTATACAAAACATCATGAAATTTAGGAAATGGAATTTAAAATGTTGGAAATTCCTGACTTTTTCTTTATTAGTTTAGGGTTCGATGTGCGTACTTGCAATACAGTCTTTTTATGAGTTTACATAGCACAATATTTTTAATAAATGTATGGATGTCACGGATGTCTTTAAAATTAGATATACTATTGTTTTCTGTTAGCTTTTAATTCCAATCCTAGACAAATTTTATGACAATAATTAATATGCATTCAATTAGTAGTCATGTCACACATACATGTCGCACACCTGCGTATAAAATATAGGTAGGTATTTAGGTTATATTTCCGCAGTCTATACTTGAGGAAAATTGCAGTTTTTATGCAGTTACAAAACCAACTAAGTATAGTTGTTAAATTTGTATAGGACAATTTAGTGTATTAATCTCCAAAAATGAATGAAATTCACTTGTTATTCTTATGTATACTTATTTAGCTTTATTCTTATTCTCACATACTTTACTTCGGCAAACTGTCTCATCTCCCAGTAAGTTATTACAAACATGATGCACTTAGGTAGACACTAAGCTTGATTTTATTTATTAATTTTTCTTTTATCAAAATAATTATGCGCCATGTAGTTGATTATGTATTATGCTCTTCATACATACGGCTGGTGCTTGTACTGAAACTGTGAAGATTTATACCTACCATTATTAATTTTAAAAAGTATTCAGAGGTAAATTGCAGTCACAACAATGGGTGAAATTGAATTACCGATTGATTATACGTATTTTAGTAATTATTCACATAGTTTGAAGCCCTTATATTGAGATTTTTCTGCATGGCTGCAGTAGGCAGGGGAGAGAATAGTGCTAAAAGAGCTTTTCCACAGGGGGCGCTCGCCAAGTAGTTTCGCGCGAATCCATACGCACGAAGGTGAAGTAGCGTTCCAACATGCAAAATAAGTAAAAAAAATATTTTATATTGTCATCATCAGCGTATTATAGTGAGTAGTATAGTATATACATCATTTTATAGTGTTTCAAATTCACACGATGCTTGTGGACACGATGTATGGAATGGACGCCCAGTACATCGCCGTACGCGCCTATAGATTTGCGCGAAATATTTTATATTTTTCTGATTGGTGTGGACGTGATTCAGAAGCCTTTTCTAAGCTATGTTAATAATTTTTAAGAATTTTAAGAATTATATGTAAAAGGTATAGGTAGCAGCCGCCTGTGCAAGAGCCATAGCTCAGTTTTGTGTTATGAATGCATGAAGTCATTTTATTTACGGTGATCGGCTGCATGATTATTAGCATTTTATAATTGGAAAATGAGTTTTAACAATAATGCATTAAGCGATATCTTTATCATGCGTTTTGTAGTGATAGCGATTGAAATATTTTTCAATCGCTATCACTACTTGGGTTGTATGTTATTTGTCTGCTTGAAACATACAGAAACGCATATAACTTTTCTACGAGTTTAAGCTTCAAACTACAGCACAGTGATGTTATATAGTTAAGTTAACGACGCCGACGTCTGACCAGCGCATCACAACACAATATACAATGGGTAACCTGGGTAACGATTCGTGGGTATTATAAGATATATGACATATTATTATATAGGATTATTAAATTATATAGGTACCTAGGTGCACTCTTCCTGTGTGAAAAGGTCTTGGTCTCAGAAGTATTAGGGCTTGTTTTAAATATCATGTATAACATCACCGTTGCTAACAAGTTGTCTGGCTTTTCGTAAAGAACTTTTGCTAATATTGTAGAAAATGACCAATTTAGCCCCTCAATTGTGAGTAAAATGGTTATTTTGCCTTTAGTTTCCGACCAAGTAGGATATTGAAAACTATTATGATTATTAACTACGATACAGAAGTAAATGAGGGGTTTACACAAAAAAAATGGTGGACGTCTCACACAGTGCCATTTAGTCCCAAACTAAGCAAAGCTTGTATTATGGGAACCAGATAACCGATACAATACTTAGATACGTTTTGTTTGTATACATAGAATACAATATAACACCCAGACAAAGAAACAACATTGATGTTCATCACACAAATGTTTGTCCTGGGTAGAAATCGAACTCACAACCTACAGTTTATAAGGCAGGGTCAGTCAAAATAATCAAAAAAAGATTATCACGAATTATTCCCTAATGTTTTCTAAGGTACCTTATATCTTCTTAAATACCTACCTAATTGGTCATCATAATAGATTTTATTGTGTAAGCAGGTAACTCTAATTCTAGAACATTTCACTTAATGATTAACGTACACCGAAAATTCACTTTGAGTGTGGTGTACAAACGTTATATATAGGTATAAATTATAATGGAAAAAGTACCAAAGATGAAACAAACCAAAAATGAATGACTCATTTATGTAGGTATAGGTAAATATTAACTTGGTCATCATTATAAAAATATAATTAGGTATTAGGTGCCTACCTATGTAAAATAATATAATTTATGTACGAAATATTATTATTTAATAAGCCTAGTTCTTGTATTAGTATAATTTATATTGTCGATTATCACCTACTAATAAAAATTAAAACAACAGTTTTTATTATTTTGCCATTTTTATCATCATAGCATCCTGTATTAGTCCACTGCTGGCCATAGGCATCTACTAAGCTCACTGAGCCCGCGGTTCTTGGATCTTCTCATCCATTGCCATTACCTAGTCGGAGGGCATCATACATTTGCTAACCTTCAAGATGGTTTAGAGATCTCCTAAAAATATTACCCCAAGAGCCGGCTAAGGGACTGCAGTATTCTCCTCGGCACATTTAGATCTTCTGTGTTCACCAGCAAGCCATCTGCCAAACCTGGTGATTATAACAAATCCCCACGGTAAGCGTCCAAAGTGTAGTTTTATAGAGGAGGCTTGTGTACAGCAGTGGACGTCATCCGGCTCTTGGTGTGATAGTGGTGACGATGGGTACACGTCTTTCGGCTACCTTATAGCTTTACACCGGGGGCTACTCTCCAAATCAACTACGTACATTACGTAAAAATGACTAAAACTCTCGAAGTAAAATTAACATTCGAGAGAAGTCGGCAAAAATGAAATATATCACGTATAAGAAAATCGTAATAGATTTTGTGGGTTTAAGTCTCAACAAAATATATTCGATCCAAGAGTGGTACTTTTGGCGATATCCTAACAGCCATAAACAAATTCAGTTGAAATGTAATCTTTCATTACACTCAGTGGTAGATTTACCAGCAGACTGAGTAGACTGAAGCCTAGGGCGGCAAATTTAATGAAATTTATTTCTTACAGAAAAATCAAGTTATGCACGGAAAAAAAAATCTCGGATATTATAATATTTTAGTATTAATGTATAGTACAAATCCTAATACTTAAATTTCGTTGACAAAGTTAATGTAATTAATATGATTATGAACTGGGGTATTGAACTGTATGGGTTAATTAGTCGGCATAATAGCCTACGGGCGGAAAATGTGTAAATCCACCACTGACTACACTGTGTTCAGTACTTCACAGTACACATCTGCACTAATGTTAAGCGATACGGCTGCCCATATCAGTTGCAGTATCACTCGGAACTCTTAAAGTATAATTTCGCGTGACACTGCACTGCGCACGTCACCCTGAGACATCAGCACAGTCTAGTAAAAATTACTAGACTAGACTGTGAGATTAGGTCTTAGTCTCATTTGCCTAGTAACTTTACTAGTTACAGTGCTCTTCAAACTGGAACACAGTAGTGCTTGCGCACTACTGCTCGGCAGAAAAATAACTGACTAAGCAATGGTACCTACCTAGACGAACAGAAAAGTCCCACCACCTAGTAAACTTGAACTTGATGAACTTCCTTCTACTTTTGAAATGTATGAACTTCCGCGAGATCATACCCAAATCAAATTTAGATTATTCTGCTTGTAGACTATGCGAATGTAGCTAGGATCTACTGTTGACAGTGTTGTAGACATACCTACATTTTTACTCTTATATTACTCAGGGTAGATATCGTTTAGTATTGCTTCTCGCTGGTACTGCCCGTCAGTCTCAATCTTGTGAGAGATATGAACGCTGTTAAATCGACAAGCTCCATCTCTTCTCGTCAAGGTTGAGAATATTTGAAAATATTCTCAACCTTGCAAGTGACGTGATCGTAGTGATTGTTGTGCCACTTTCCACTTGGACGGTACCGTCATCACATGCTGGGCTGCTGGAGAGTTGGCTTACATTATGACCTACTTCTCACTGAGCTAAGCATTGGTTAGAGGTAGGGCGGAAGTAAATTTTTTTATCATTTTTGATCTGTAGTACCAATAATTTTTTAAAGTTTTTTTTTATGGGCGACGTGTCGTTATTTTCCCAACTAAATACTACAATGATAAAATAAGTTAATAACTACTACTAAATACTACCTACTACAAAAAAAGCATTTTGACTATTGTACATTACCAATCGCGAAGACCATAAAGTTTTCAATTAGTGAATGAAATCTCTGCTTGAGTACCGATCGATGACTGAGCATCGTTCTGTAATACGGAGAATAGACAGTCGGAGTCCAAATGCTCTAGCTCACTGCCAGTAGGTAGCGTACCCAACGTTGTGCGAAATAATTGCCAGCGAAATAATGGTCACGCACACGCCTAGCGCTGACCAGAGTGACCAGGTGCTTATATAAACTTTGGAAAACGCGATGATAATCTAGTGAACACTGCTGTGCTGCGGTCTATGACGTAATTTCATCACACACATGCTAGGCCCATGATCACACACGTCCATCAAGTCACTGTATTTTTTTTGTTCTGGGTTTAGCTCCTCCCTTATGTGTATTTAGCCAGTGTATAAATATAAATATAAATACCAACATTTATTTAATGTATAATATTTATTAGTTTTTTTACCAAGTGACAAGACAGAATAATGACAATGGAAAAGAGAAAATAATATGATATAAATCAAAGAGTCTGAATGATATTACTTTGAGGTCAGGATATAACATTCCTCCTCACTCTAACTCTTCAATAAGCCGTCGTGGAGGTCTGGATAACCTGGAGCTCCTTCGAAGAGTTGGTTCTGTATTAATGACAGGAGTATCAGGAGTAATGGGTGATACCTCAGACGATGTGGCTGTTGTTGAAGATGGTGTTCCAGTGGGTGTTTGAAAAGGCGTTGAGTTAGTGTCCGACACTGTGGTCGTTTCTTCCGTTGTTTCAGCTCTTTGTCTTATATGATCTGCATGTCTGCGCTTCAATATTCCTTCTGGTGTTCTGATTATATATGAGTAT
The DNA here is from genome assembly GCA_905220475.3 of Ennomos fuscantarius. Taxonomy (NCBI): domain Eukaryota; kingdom Metazoa; phylum Arthropoda; class Insecta; order Lepidoptera; family Geometridae; genus Ennomos; species Ennomos fuscantarius. The sequence continues at coordinate 10,857,419 of HG992023.1, forward strand.
TTGTGAGTTCTTTTTTCTATCTCAGCTGGTTCCCATTTTTTTTGTTGTTTGGTACGAATGTAAACCTTACTACCTGGTTGGTGGTTAGGAGTTTGGTTTGTATTTTCCATCATTATGTTTGCTTGTATTTCTTTATGTCGTAACATTTTTTTGGTACTTGGACGAGCATTGTCTAAAATACAATTTAATTGTCTTCCGAACATCATGTAAGCTGGAGACTTTAGGGTAGTATTATGAGGCGTGTTTCAGTAGGAAAAAAGAAAATCTCTAAGTCTTTCTGTTGTGTTTATGTTTTGATTCCCACTAGCCATGCGACTTTTAAAAGTGCGTACCAAGCGTTCAGCTAATCCATTGGTACGTGGATGATACGGGGACGATGTTATGTGAGTGATTCCTCTCTCTTTACAGTAGGTTTTAAATTTATCAGACGTTAACTGAGGGCCGTTGTCGGATACTATAATTTCAGGTAATCCAAATGTTGTAAAAATATCGCTCAGTACATCGCATAATTTGTCAGAAGTAATGTTATTCATGGGCCTCACTTCAATCCATTTCGATAGTGCATCACATAGAACCTGCCAGTATTTGCCTTGGAAAGGTCCTGCAAAATCGATGTGTATTCGCTCCCATACTTTGTCAGGAATGGACCATGAATATACCGGTAATTCCGAATTGTTTGGTCGATTTTCTTGACACCCTCGACACGTTTTGACATAATTGTCAACATCTTCTTCAATTGAAGGCCACCAAACATAAAAACGTATGAGTGCTCTCATGGCGGATATGCCAGGATGTCCTCGGTGTAGATATTTTAATGTTAATCTTCTCATAGAAAATGGTATAACGATTCTACCTTGCCATAATAGAATTTTATTTTCCACAGATATCTCGTTTCGTTTTTTGAAGAATGGTTGTATGTTATTGTCATCGTAACTGTAAGTGCTCCAGTTTGTTTTCATGTACTGTATAACTTTCATCAGCGTTGTATCTCGCTTAGTATGTTCTTTGACAGTTTCTTCATTAATAGATAAATCTACGAATTTTCTTTCATTTAAGCTTTGTACGATTTTATTAACTGCACATTCGTCCTTAGAAGGCTGTTCATCTGTGTTTGGCATTCTGGACAATGAATCAGCAAGAATGTTATTCTCTCCTTTTGTATATATAATTTCATAATCATAGCTACCGATAATCAAAGCCCACCTGATAAGACGATTGTTAACTAACTTTGGTAAGTTTCTGTTAGTTCCGAGTATGTAAATGAGTGGTTTGTGATCGGTTATCAGGGTGAATTTAGACCCTCGTAGATATTGATCGAATTTTTTTATGCCAAAAAATATTGCTAGTGCTTCTCGATCTATGACTGAGTACTTACTCTCTGCTGGTTTTAATTTCCTTGAAGCAAATGCTATTGGTTGCACATTGTTGTTCTTTTTATGGTATAAGACAGCCCCCACTCCCTTTTCTGAGGCGTCACATGCTAAAAATAAGGGTTGTTTTTCGTCAAATGCAATATGAGGTTTAGATTTTGCTATACATTTCTTTGTTTTCTCAAATATCGTGTTTTCATGTTCAGTCCATTTCCATTTTTGTTTTTGTCCCGTAATACTATGCAATTCTGCACAAATGCTATGTAAATGAGATATAAATCGTTCATAAAAATTCACTAGTCCAAGAAATGATCGTAACTCTTTAACGTTCTCAGGTGTTGATGCTTTGAGAATAGCCTCCACTTTGGATTTTGTTGGTTTAATACCATCTTTACTTATTGTGTGGCCTAGGTATTCTATTTGTTTTGAAGAAAGGTGCATTTCTTTAGGTTTACTTTGAGCCCAGCATTTTTTAGTTTATTGAACACTAGAGTTAATGTTGTAAGGTGTTCTTGCTCATTTTTACCAGTTACAGCAATGTCATCAAAGTATATGGCAATATTAGTTATATTTTCTAATAGTTTCTCGAGGTATTGCTGGAAAATTGATGGAGCTGTAGTTATTCCGAATGGCATTCTGTTAACACACAAAGGATATTTCCAATAGGAAATATCCTTTGTGTGTTGAGATGGTTAGATACTTTTTTGACTGAGGTGCTATTTTAAATTGCAGGTATGCATCTTTCAGATCAATTTTTGAATATTTTTCTCCGTTAGCAAGACGTTGTCTTAAATAATCAAACTGTGATACTGGGTGTGTATGCGATATTAATACTGGGTTGAGAGTCGTGCGATAATCTCCGCATATCCTTATTTGTCCGTTAGGTTTGACGACGTTCACAGTTGGTGTTGTTCTACTGGTGTTTTGTTAGGGTCAACGCTTTCAATGATCCCTTCTTTCATTAGTCGTTCCAGTTCAAGTTCAACGTTTTTCCGAATACTGAACTTAATTGGTCATGATGGTAAATGTTTTGGTTCGGCTCCAGGCTTCACATGAATATTTACTTCATAGCCCTTTACTTCTCCCAATTTGTTATCAAAAAGTTCGTTGTTTGTGTTAATAATTTGTTTCAGAGTCATTGTTTGATGTTTAATGGAGTAAACAGAATTAGGAAATGGCATATTAAAAATTTCGCTCCATTGTAAACCAAATAACATAGGATGCGCATTTTTTATTACAACGACTGGTACAATTTTTTGTTTCCCTTGTATTTCAACTGTAACGTCTGTTATTCCTTTTGGTTTGAGTTTGTGATCACCGTATGCTCGTAGTTTAGGTCCTTCCATTAGTTCTGGTGATCCAATTTCCCTCCAAAATGCAGTACTAATGATTGATTAGATAGAGCCTGGATCCCAATCCATGGTGCAATGGAAACCGTTGATCGTTGCGTCAATTTTCTTGCACCGCATATTGGCAGCGTTAATTTTATACACATTTGATTCCTCATCACTCTCATCAGAAGAATCACTTCTATTAGAGGTGGACGGTCTGTTGATTACAAATCTGTTCTCCTTTTTTAGTATGCTGTTTACTCTTTTGTTATTGTTGTTGGTAGTGTTTGTTGTTTCTTGTCTAAATGATATAAAGGCTCTTCCGGACTTTAGACAACAACTTTCGTAATGGCCTTTTGATTGGCATGCTTTACAAATATGATTGGAAGCTGCACAGTTATTAAAATCATGTTTTTCACCGCTTCCACATCGTTTGCACTGATTTTTAGTTAATGGACGTTTTTTATTATTATCGTTTCCATTGAATTTGTTTGTATTTCTCTGCTTGATACGCTGTACTGTGTAGTCATTATTCGTGTTATCATTTTCTGCTAATTCCCGTGACTGAGCGACAGAAAATATTTGTTCAAATGTAATTTCTGTCATTTTCCCATCAGCGTTCCTATCTTGAAGATCTGGCCATTTTTGTTTCAAATCTATTTCCAGCATTTCATGGTTAAGTCCTGTTGCGAAACGGTCGCGTAATTGTCGCCCTAACAAATCGCCTTTATACCCACATTCTTTACTAAGTTCTTTTAATTTGTTTGCGTAAGTGTCCATAGACTCATTATCTTTTCTTGTGCAATTCCAAAACTCTGTTAACGCTTTGTATCTTGTAGTTTTCTTATGGTAAAAACTGCAAAATTTCTCTTTTATTTCCTCGTAAGTTCGTGACGGAAATGTGTTGATAAAAGCAGTTCTAATGTTGTGCAAAACATTCGGTGGTAGACACGTTATGAATAGATCTTTTTGTATTGCTTTGTATTCGGCGCCATAGATATTGCATTTCGTTTCAAAAAATTCTATAAAATTTTCCGCTGATGTTGTTTCAGGGTTAAATTTATCGTGTGAAAAATCCTTAATTTTTGTACTTATATCACTTACGCCTCTTTTGGGTTCATCTGGATGCGTATCCGTTGTACGTTGTGCAGTTTGAACTGTTAAGATTCGTAAGAGTTCAGTTAGTTGTTGTTGTTGGGCTTGTTGTACCCTTAGAAAATCCGTAAACTGTTGTGTGTTCATTTTATTTACCTTCGTCGCCACATAATATAAATACCAACATTTATTTAATGTATAATATTTATTAGTTTTTTTACCAAGTGACAAGACAGAATAATGACAATGGAAAAGAGAAAATAATATGATATAAATCAAAGAGTCTGAATGATATTACTTTGAGGTCAGGATATAACACCTTTTGTGTATTTAGCCAGTGTCAAGTCACTGTCGAAGTTATCAAGTCAAGTCATAGTCTAGTCTAGTCAAGTCATACTCCGAGTAAAGTGGTGGCAACTTTACCAGAAGCTTCTATTGAGTTTTGGAAACATCTCGAAAAGAATGTTTCACCTAATATATGATTACAGGTAATCATAGCACCACCAGCACCTAATTAATAAAATGCCACCAAATGTATGCAGTATGCACTAACACTGAAATTAACACAAATTTTGGAAAATAATACAATGCGGTGACGCGATCTTTTTCGTTTTGCCGCCAAAACTCAAGTCACTATATTGTTCAGCCAGGAACGCGCGCCCATTAATGTACGGACATTATTGTGTGACCAGTAATGCACAGCCCAGTGCAGCGTTTTCAAGCCTATAATACCGATTCCTGGCTGTACATTCCAGGTCATACATTATCGCCTGTACTGATTTCGGACAGGCAGTATTTATTGTACGACCCGTATTGCAAGCCCGATATCTAAAGAAATGTTAAAGGTGTACGCTAGGTCCCGTTTGCTTTGTGTGAGTAGAATCAACATTTCTTCGATATTTCTTGTCTATAGACCCAATATAATCGATTCTTTCAACGAATCTCATTATGCGGATCATTGTCTCGTTCGCACAGGACCTTCTAGCAAGCTTCTGGCTCCGAATTTTAAATTACGCTCGGGGATAAGACATAGTTGGACCACGAAATGTCAGGATGCTCAGACACTGTTTCTGAAGCGAAATCGATTAATATACTAAACTGATTATAGCCACTTGCGTGCAACAAATGAGGCATTGCTATTTGCTATGATATCAAATCTATCACTACGGATCTCGGACACTATCGTCTGTTCTATTTGTTCAGACAATGATATTCAAAAGATACGTACTCAAATTACGGGTCGCACATTCCCGGTCGTACAATATGGCTTGTACGATACTTTAGTCGTGCATTTTAGCCTCCCCATCTAAATGTCATTGTCACAGATTCTATCGAATGACATTTCACTATGTAATGGTTTAACTTGTGATAATCTATTGTGAGAAAATATTGTCGTTTTTCTGAGGAATCATTTACATCTATCTACCGTAACTAACAATAATTAATTGAATTCATAGTGAACACAAGAAAAAAACATCCGTGAACGATAAATATTGGTAAAGATGATTATTACCACAGTCAAGTGAGCGCATCGCAAACCGAGATTCGTCTCCGAACATCTTGTACTAAATAAAATGGAGTGCGTACCTATTGACGAGGTCAGGATGATTGATGTGCCCGACGTTTTTACCCTATATGATAATACCCCAGAAAGCCTATATGATATCTGCATGGATTACATTGTGACGAATCTCAACACAATCACCACATTGGATCCACAAACCCGTTGGAGGAAGCTAAAAGACGATATTATTCTACCAAAGGAGATTTGTGAGCGACTCCTTAATTCCTACCAGAAAGCTAATCGCGTGAATGACAACATCGCTAACTTGTTCCGCGACAAATCTCGCACTCGACTTGAGTCGGTAAAACTGCGGAACGCGCGCATCACAGATGAAAGTCTTAAATTCTTTTTGGATCATAAACCCTCTGAGGTTGAGTTAGTGCAATGCGAGTACTTATCCCAGGCATCCATGGAGGTCATCAATGCCAACAGTGAAAATCTTACTTCATTGAAATTTGGCCCCACCACCTACCTACTCTCTCAAGATGACTGTGTGTACAGACAGAGAGGCTATATCATCAATGCACCTAAGCTGCGAAGCCTCACTATTCACCCCAGGGGATTGGTCATATTTCCCACATTACTGCTTCGCCCTTTGGTACAGCTCACTCATTTGGACCTTTCTGAGAGCACTTCAGCTGTTTCTGTTTGGGCTTTGAATGAAACCAGAAATCTTAGATCTCTTGTATTGCACAATGTAATCTGGGCCAAGGATTGCATTGACTGGATAACCAGCTTGCAAACATTGCAGCATTTAGATATATCTCAAGCCAATGAGAGGCACGGAAAGTTTGTCAATCCAAATAATGTTTTGACAAAGATAGTTACAAGCCTTCTTCATTTGGAATCACTAGATATATCTGGAACAAATCTTGCGGGAACTGGGGCAGCTGCTGTCTCAACACTAAATGATGAAAACTCTGCAGACAGCATGGATGTGGAAGTGCGATGTGACATACCGGGACTGGTTAGCAGAGTTAATAATCCTTTGGAGTTTCTTGGCCTGTATGGAACTCAGCATGGTGCGTGCAAACGTCATGATATTCCAGCTAAAATTGTAAGTTTATTTTCATGTTTCTTTTAATTTAAATATTTTTTAACATTATTTTAAAAGCAAACATAGCATAGTTAGTTTTGATAATTTAGTGGGCATTAGGAATGATTGGTCTTTGCTTGGAATGCAATTTGAAAAATCTTCACAATTCACATAAATCACACTATTGTTTTCTCTAGTTGAAGTAAAACTTCTTTACGCACACTTGACTTAGGGAGTAACTGAAGTTGAAGTTGGTTCATGTGGGTCACCATTGTCAAAATAACAAAGTAATAAATTTTTATTATTATGTTGTTATGTTTGGTAAAATTACAATTTACAATTGTCAAGATGGCAACATTAAATTTAAACAATGCAAAAACAAAGTGGTACCGGCCGACACATGGAGCTAAACTAAAAAAGTTTTACTTATGTTGTGTTCTAAAGCAAACTCATAACTTTTTCATGGTATGTCTGTACTTTAATACAGGTGGCGAAATATTGTAAAGTTTTTTAAAAATCATTATTTAAAAAAATGTGAATTCTTAGTGGTTTTGCATTATTTTTTGTGGTCTGCTATTACTAAGGCCGTAAAGTGTGATAAGACAGTACATCTACTTGTAAAACTTGCACTAAGGGTTTTTAAAATTAAATCAATATCAGCAAAATACTTAATTCATTTTTAAAATACGATCTTGATGGACAAAAGGACAAAACAATTTGAATGCTAAATACTAAACATAAAATTGATTATAAAAATTAAGATGTTTATATACTAGGAACAAAAATACATTGATTTTCTACTAATGAGGCTGGTGCTGAGTAATAATTTTTTTATATTCCCAATTCGCATAGTAATAATGTAAAACCTTTAATTTTATTGGTGAAACCTTTAATTCTATTTTTGTTGCATGGGAAATAATTAGCAAACCTTGATTTCCAGATATCTGGCGATGCAAATGAAGAACAGATTTTGACTGCAGCTGTAAAATATATGGAAAGACCCGCTATGTTGACTCGTGTGCTGAATGATTTATACTACCTGTTCAGATATGAGAACAATGCCTATGTTGGCCGTGCCCTAGGGGTTGTGCTTGATGCTATGGATAAGCATGTGTTGGAGAAGCACATTCAGATTTCAGGAAGGTATAAGCTTTAACTGGTCTGGCTAATAATAAAAATTTGAAAAAATATAATAAAATATTAAAATTTCAATACTTCAATCAGAACCTTGCTCATCTTATAATGCTAATGTAACTGAATTTATTTTAGTGCAACACTATTTTACATAGTAAAAGGAAAGGAAAAGGACCGTATTGGTGTTAAACTGAAGAAACGAATCATCACTGCTCTCCTGGATGGAATGGAGGCACATCTTGGTGACGATACCATGATGAGGAATGGCTGTCTAACTCTGTGCCAGTTTAAAATACCTAATGACGTTGTACGTAAAATTGATCAGAGCTTGATATTGAATTGTGTTGCTATATAAATGCAACTTATAAAATATTATAATTGTATTTTTTAGTTGTTTGAGTATGAACGAGTGGTCACAATCTTACTGCATGGTGTAGCTGATGTGAATCAAGAAGGTTTTGTGCAGCGCATTGCTATATATCTTCTCAATTCATTGGCTTGCCAAGTTGATGGGATGCAAAAGCGTTTCCTTGGGACCCGCGGTGCTATTGGGGTAAGTTCCAGTCATATTCATTGCTGTTACAAGGAAAATTCAAGGAAATCAGCAGGTCTTTGAACATACAAGAATTAAAGTGTATTTATACATTTATGCAGATTAAGCTGGCTTGCATATTATTGGTACTTTAAAATAAATTCAAATACACACACCATTAGGCTTCATCAGTTTTATTGTCAACTTTTTGCTAACACTACATGATTTAAGCGAAAAATAAGTATATTGTAATGTTCCACACTTGATTTATTTAAGCCTGTACATTATATTACGATAGATTGCCCTGAGAAGGATTTACAGTAAAAAAGTATGTAAAAAGCATGGCGAAAAGAAAAGAAAGAAATGAATGTATTTTCATAAAGCAAATTATCAAAAAAATTAGAAATTGCGAAAGTTTTTACTAGTTAAGGATAATGTAGCTGAAATAGCTTTCATTAATGAAATATTGAAATTCATAGTGTAACAAGGAACCTAAATTGTCTAGTTTATCTTTCAGTTTCTGTGTTTATCCGCTGCTGTGTTCACCAGTGGTTTGTTCATCCACCTGTCCATCTTCTTTACTTCATGTATTTCTAATATTTTCACTCTGTCTTAGGTTTTTAAAATAAGGTTAACTAATATCTAACAGATGCGCAACTCGCTGGCGTTAAAGTTTTTTTTTGTTTTGTTTTGGCTCCACACTTTTGTGTATTTAGCCAGTGTCAAGTATTTGATAATTACTCAAATTTTATATGTATTATAAATGTGTCAAGTCAAGTCACAGTCCAAGTCATTAAGTCCAGTCATAGTCTAGTCAAGTCATACTCCTCGTAAAGTGGTGGCAAGTTTACCAGAAGCTTCTAAGGAGTTTTGGAAATAACATGAAAAGAACCGTTTCACCATCATTATACTACTAACCCATACTCATGCCTGTAATCCAATACTTAACGAATAAAATACCCGCCGATACACCGATTTTATGCGCTAACACTCCAGTGGTTGTCAATACAGTTTCGTGTTTAGATCAGGCGCAGAAGACTATGTAAAATTTAGGATGAACCACGGAACCACGGAACCCAAATTTATTTTCTAGTTCCGACAAATTTGGGTTCCGTGGTTTATCACTATCACTATAGATAGTGTACTTTGTTTGACATGTGACCAGGGAAGTGAGATGTTTCATCACTTTTAAAACAAGCACATGTTGTTACCTTTTCAAACTACGTGACATTACACAGTTGCATAAAAAAAAAATTCTAACTTTTAGTCAGCTCCAATTTACTCAGATTTATTAATCATTTTGTATATGGTCAAATAATATCGATAATTATTGTTGTTGATGTGGAAATGATATTGCATGGCATACAGTTCCGGTTGTCGGTTTTGTAACGTTGACACAAAGTTGTTTCACATTGTTGTCATGACGGCGTCGATAAAATAACCGTTCCAGAAAGGCCATTACCAAAGAGTTGAAGTTGACTATTGCCATTAGTATAAGCAAAACTGGATTAGAAACCGCGACGAATTTTTTAATTCCTAAAGTGTACATGGTTAAATAAATTTTCCATGGCGAAATTTTATCTTATTTTTGTTGCAATGTAGTTTTTGTATAGTATAGTTTTTGTTATCATTTTATTGTATTGTATTTGCTTCTCATCTGCATTCATTTTATTCTTTATCAATAAATACTAATAGAGGTTAATACGAACGCAGAAAGTATTATTGTGAAACTTGGCTGGTTGTATCCCGATGTTTTCCATCATCGTTCGTTGTAAAAGCAAGTGCGAATGACTTACGTAGGAAAAGAAATTGCAAAGTCCTAGGCAAGTCTAGCGTGTGATTTGAACCACGGCATTCAAAGTTTAACGACCTAATCAAACCCACACTCCATCCATCAATATAAATGATTAAAATATACTAAACAGTATAAAATGGGTTTATTATATATGAGTAATGTATAATAGCTGGCAAGCTGCGTTAATTTTCTTAATGAATTATTGCTTGTTTCTCCTACGTAGAATAAATAAAGCGAAATATAAATATAATAAATAATAGTATATGTGAACGGGAGAATGCAGACAACAGTAAAACTATCGAATAAAATTAATTGTTGTTGTTTAATTTCACAAAAAAACCTTGAATATTCGTATGAAGCTTGGCATTTTTAATATGTATTTCTCTCAGCATCACTGCTATATTACGGCGATATTATTTGAGATTAATTCATGAATATTGCGATTTGCGATTGACAAAGTATAATATAATAATATAGTAACCTATTTAAGTGAGACATCAAGGAACCTGCAAATTGGTTTCACTTATAGAGGTATTCCACTTACCCAGTGTCTCAGATATCCATCTCATCAGATATCTGTCTCATTTACAGAGGGGTTCCATTAATAGAGGTCAGAATACAGGTTATTACAGTTGTAGAGGTGCGATTATTAAATAAAATAACGTGTTATGTAAACATTATAAATTCGACTTCATCGCGTGTCTTCCCACTTTCATAAACGGATATAACTTCAGTTTTTCACGTACTGATAAAGATTTAAGCTTTCGTTTTGACATTTTTCAAATAACATCCGTATGGATAGTAAAGCAAAACTAAAACTGAAGGTTATTGAGGAACTTGCAGGTAGAATGAAGTAAACAAACAAAACGATGTTATCTCAGTTACAGAGGTTTATGCATATAAAATTCACACGCTGTCTCAGTTATAGAGGTAATTATAATGGTAAATCGAAAGAACGAATCCCTGATATAGAGGTTTGCTTCGTCCCACTAACAAGTAATTCAGTGCCAGTGTTAGGACCTGCATGAGTTCCAGTTATAGAGGTTTCTCACTTATCCAGGTCCCATTTAACCAAGTTTCATTGTAATATCAAAGGCTTAAACGATTTCAATACTCGCATTACTTTATTTCCTTGGGGCATCCTAAAAACCCATCCATTATCTCATCGACTACATACAAAATAATAATCTATTAGCTACTTATCGCCTGTGATCAACACAATATCCTGATTGCGATACATGATCTGTTAGGCATTTTAGATTTTCAAGGCTATCTTTAAAATCAAAGTCAGTCGACTTGTAGTGGTGCAATGGGAAGTTTTGACTCTACCTGAGCTAGCATGATATATAAAAATCGACATATCTTACTATACAATGACTCTCACCAAGGGAGCTAGAGAAAAATCGTGAAAGGAGTCGTGCCCTCAATGTATTAAAAAATAATAACCGTATTTTTTTTTACGGTCTACGTGACTGAAAGCACATGGTCTAGTCGGTAAAGGAGTACCTTAACAGAGTTCGTATGATTTTCAATAACTACTATGTTTTAAACTAGCAGTTGCCCGCTGCTCCGCCCGCGTCTATGTCGGTTATCGCTACAAAAAATATCCTATGTGTTATTCCAGGTTATAAGCTACCTGTGTACCAAATTTTATTAAAATCCATCCAGTAGTTTTTGAGTGAAAGAGAAACAAACATCCTTACATCTACACATCCACACTCACAAACATTCGGCTTTATAATTTTATAGCAGGATATGAAATGTTAATAGCGTGTAATATTCTAGTTCTGAAAATAACTGTTGTTTAGCCCTGAAAAGAATTGTTGTTTAGCACTGAAAAGAACCGTTGATTAGCTCTGAGAAGAACTTTAGCGTAGGTGTAGTTTTAAGAACTAAATCTAAAAAATAATCGCACTAAAGTCTATTAAAATATATCTTGGATAAGCTGCTTAGCACTTAAGTCTGATTTAAGCGCTAGCGTCTGAACTTTCGTAACTATAGGTGAATGAAATCGAGAGTGAACAGGTATCTTCTAAGCAAGCGTGTTACATCCTAGACCACATCGTCACTTACCATCAGATGCGATAGTGGTCAAACGCAACCCTATCAAACAATAAAATTAAGAACGATAAACTTCGATGATAAAAAAGTATTTTACCTAAAAGTATGTGAACACCATGAGACCAACCACCAGACCAAAGATTGTGTCAATATAAAATAATTATGCAGCTACTATGGCTAAGCCGCTATTGTAAATGTATGAACCAATTTGTACTGCTACTTCAGCGGCGTCATATAATTCTCAGATATCGATGCTGTGGACAAACGCCCTAAGAATAATTCTTTACGCACGCTTCACTTGGAGAGTAAGTTGGTAAATGCGAGGCGAAAGATTGAAGTTGGTTCACGTAGATCTCCATTGTCAACGTAACAAAGTTAAAAAATTGTATTATATTGTTGGTATGTCCGTTAAAATGTCAATTTAAAATTATCAAGATGAAGACATTAACATTAAACAAAGCAAAAATTAACATTAAACAAAGCAAAAACAAAGTTATACCGGCCGATAGGTAGAGCTAAACTAAAGCACACTCGTTTTTTTTTGTTTAGTTTCTCTCTTTACTCTCTCTTCTCTCACCAAATTCTCACCAGATTCTGTGGATGTCGGAGACGACTGTCTCCGCCTGGAGTTCTCCAGGCGCGTTTACGTCGCAAATCTAGATGAAATCCAAAATGGGACTCATCAGTGAACAGCACCTATGATCAGTGTTGATAATTCCATATCAAATGTTCTCGAAAGTCGACTACAGCGATTGCTACATTACAGTGCTGAGAGCCGTAAGTCGCAGCGATCTGTGAGCATGAAGTTCAACTTCATGCAGCCTTCTTTGCACGATTTAGTCGCTAACTAGCAGCTGGTGGCCATCCTTGACCCTTTGCACTATAGTTGCGACGCTGTGGTATTGGGTAGTCTTCTGGAGGTAATTTGGAGAAATTGATCCTGTCTCTGAGTAACCCGCGACCCATGTGCCGTTCTACCCCGGTAGCGTGATAATGTGACCACAGCCTGGATATCACATATTGGCTTGTGTTTTGGGCAGCACCGTTTTCTAACATGCCAACTGTCCGTAACATTTTACACCGACTCATGACGGCGTGACATAAAGATAAAAAGCTTATACAACCAATTCACACAAGAAAAGAAACAGAAATCCAGGTTACTTCATTAAAAAAAAAGCAACTTCTGGTAACTGGGCATTAAGAAGATTGAGCTGTGTGTATGTCTTCAATTGTTTATTTTTTTAAATTTCGAAAATTGATGACCATGTTTTCATTTGTATAATTTTAAAGAAAACTAAACTGATATTTAATATGTTTGATTTCATAATAACTAATGTTTAGGCGTTGTTGATGTCTGGTTTTTGCGATTTTTTGTCACTGGATCGATCTGTATGGTGAATTCGTCAGCCGCGGATGATGTGTGATGAATGTTACGAAAAAAATAGCCTCACTGGCGTGGTGGTTGAGTAGGTTGGCTCGTAGAAGGCAGCGGGTTCGATTCCTGGGACAGGACAAGTATTGTAGCGTAAAAAAACACGCAATATCATGGTCCTCGTAGTTTTATAAGGCGAAAGTTTGTATGTGTGTATGTTTCTTACTCCTTCACTCTCAATCGGCTGAACGGATTTAGATGAAATTCGGTACCAAGATAGCTTATATTATAGATTAACATATAGGCTACATTTTATCCCAGAAAAGTGAAATTTTCCCGCGGGATGAGTAAATAATTAAAATACTTTCTATTCGCGGATGAAATCGCGGGGCGCAACTAGCTCTTTATAAAATATTAAATCATAATAAAAATATTGGATTTTTCATAGCAAGGATATCTAAGTACTTCCTAATCCAGTACTTGCAATAACTCATTTGTAATAGTTCAGAAAGACGAACAAAAAAGGCAAGCAAAAATTGGTCATAAACCTCTTTTCCATTTTCACTTGCAAAAAAGCTCTTAAAACAAACAAATAAAATATTGGGCGGACTAAACCTGCAACCTTATTTCTGTAAGCAAACAATTATTGAAAACGCTTTTAAAGATTACGTACCGTTTACGATACCGTTTACGTTTACAAACGAATACTGAAAGAGACCTGTCACCATATCTTCCGCACCCCGTGGTGCCTGAAATTGAGGTGACTTCATTAGAAGTTTATCGTGTAGGGGACCAATCATGAAACTAGGTACTACATAGGTTTATACGGCTGATGACTGACTCTATTTCACCTGGAATATAATGCTATAAGCCCGTGATGACATGGTAGATTTTTAATAGCTTATGGTAGGAGTAATATTCATACAATGATTTTTACGCTCTCTCTCTCTCTCTCTCTCTCTCTCTCTCTCTCGCTAAAGAGAAAAAAATCGATAGGATAATCTAGTGTTAAGGTATGGTCAGCGCTGTAATGAATTTACTAAATATATAATAATATTTAAACAACACCTTTGTTTTGTATTAAATAATACATTTTGCTAAGATTTTTTTGTAATGTATGGATGTAAATCGAGCAAGGTAAACTACATTGTTCGGGCTGCGTGCTGGTTGGAGTGTGCGACAATTATTTTGGCGATGTGTTAAGGCGGCGACCACTCTCGATTTTTATGTTTTTGAGGTCTCTCGAGGGGTTTGTTTAAAGTTGAAAATCACAGTTCATAATTATTGTTTGATGTTAAACTGGGTCTGCGCTTGAAAATGTGTTATTATTCAGGTTTTTGTTTTTATATTAAGTGAAACATCAAATAAACTAATTAACTGGTGGTGTTTAAAATACCAGTCCAACGATTTGATTCGTAAAAAAAATTTGTAATCGCTGAAAATTTTAACTACGCCTCAAAGCATTTTTTGTGGGTCATTCTACAACACGTTATTTACTATTTACACAAATTTAATTCAGCTGATCATTTTGTTTCGTCAGGTCGCACTGGGCATCAAAAGTAGTGATTTTGTGATCAGAGTCCGCTTTAAAATAAATTGCTTATCCGTGCTACCGTAGTTCCTTGCTTCAATAAAATGTTTGCATAAGCATAAGCGTGGTTATTTTTAACGTATTGTTCATTTCACATCTGGATCATTTTGTACCATTTCTCTAGATGTGTTTAGGTTACTATGCGTCTAAACCTAAATTTTAAACCCAAAAAACTATTCTATGTACAGATTAAGCCTAGTTACAGCTTTATTATATGTATGGATTTAGGTAGGGAAGTAAAGATAATCTAACAAACTTATCAAGACTATATCGTTCAAGCTTTCTAAAAATGTCGCATTTTACGATATTTCTGCAGCCTGTAATAGCCGCCTTAATGCGATGAACGAGTACCTACCAAGTTCCGGTAATTGAATCATCAGCTCCCTCTTCCCTCAGCCAAACCCGAGATTGCGCCTGGCTGCAATATCGATCGCGTCTAGAACCACAGTCGCCCGTTACCTCTAGCACCTTTGCGATCGTGTGCGTTTGGCGTCCTTCTATTCTATAAGTCGATTGCAGATAACAAAACAGTTTTTGCTCAACTGCACTGCGTGTGCTAGCTAATTTTCTTGCAAGTGCAATGGAGTCAGCAGTAACCAATCAATCATGCGAATTTATCGGAACCATAAGTAATTTCTGCGAAAGGGTTGTTGTAACATTACCCCCTGGAGGCGCGATCATTTTCATCATAATTACGATTTGCTTGATGTTTTTGGACGCGCCCTTTTTATTTTCTCTAGCTGTGACGTTAATTTATTTATATGCACCTTATTACGTCATCTTTGTCGGGACCAATGTTGGAATGTAAATGCCCCCGCGAAGTTCTGTCAACGTGAGTTCATCATAGTCCATAGTGCGATAAAAAAATGATAAAAAAATATCGTGGGCGGTAAAGAATATAGTGATCGATTTTGTTATAGAAAATGCTGAATTTGATTTCGGACCGACTGGAGCGGGGGATCTGTGATGACGTGCTGGAGGTAGCCTGGTCTACAATGTGGAATGTGACCGACGAAACGCCCGAGAATTGCCAGCGCTTTTTGGGAAACCGTGGCATGGAGTACTTCCTCGGTTGTCTTAAGGTATTTTTTATTTATATTTGAGTCACCAGTCAACTTGATGAGCTCTTTTAAAATTGAACATTGGTGGATTCTGTGTCGCATTCTCTAAAACTAAAGTACACTTAAAGTATGGCGGTACTCTTCTGATAAAGGGGAAATGAAAAAGACGGAAATATGTTAATTTCGTTTAGCTTTAGAGTATGCGATCCAGAATCGACACCATTCTCCGTGTTACCACAAATACATAAAAAAGTATTAAAAGCATTAAAGCATTAGACAGACATGAAATTGTGTTTAACAATACAAAACAGCAGTTGACCACAAGTTTAAGACTTGTTTTATCTTTTGTGGTTATGCCGTCTGTAGTCGTGATTCGGTATAAGATTTAAATGTTAAGCGCTTACCGTGATTCCAGTTATGTATCATGATTGTTCGTTCAACTATTTTTATTTCGATTATGAACATTATTTCAGAGTTTCCCTAATAAAGAAGAGCTCTTGCGGAATATGATGGGCCTGCTTGGTAACGTGGCTGAGGTGGCTGAGTTGCGGTCCCAGCTCATGAACCAGCTGTTTCTGACGGTCTTCAACGAACTGCTGGACTCCTCCAGCGATGGAATCGAGGTAATATCTTGCCGAAATCTGACATTTCCGATAACGTGATATTCTCTACAATGTTAAGATGAGATAATGTAACATAATAAAATCAAAAATAATAAAGTATTTTCGTATGTATGTAATACTATCTGCGCCCCGTGGTTTCACCCGCGGATAAAAAGTAGCCTATTAATCCACTTTATAAGCTATCTATATTCCAAAGATTCCTGTCTATCTATCTATTCCTTTTTACCATTTTGGTATGGAACGCTAAAAATTTCTAAAAATAAATTTTAATTTAGGTAATTAATTTAGATGTTAATATAAACTTTCCCAAGTTTTCCAGGTTTCCAGGTTTCCCAATTTCATCCAAATCCGTTCAGTAGTTTTTGCGTAGAAAGCCCGCGGCGTCGCCCTCGCGGTGTTGTATAATTGTCCCACGGGAACATACTATCGGGATAAAAGTATCCTATATGTTAATCCAGGTTATAAACTATCTCGGGGGAGAGTTGGCTGGACTGCAGTCGCGACCCCTTCTCGCCCCCGGTACGGCGGACGAGGGCTCACGGGGGGGTTTTAGTGGGTTCGAGTCCCACAAGTGCGAGGGCATTTCCCCGCCTCAAAAAAAAAAGTTATAAACTATCTGTGTTCCAAATTTCATTCAAATTCGTTCAGTAGTTTTTGCGTTAAAGAGTAACAAACATTCATCCATACATCCATACTCACAAACTTTTGCATTTATAATATTAGTAGGATAGTAGGATTAGCCTTACTAAAACGTTAGTTAACTTTAATCAATGCTTAACATGTTCGGTCAATTTCTCGAGGACGCGGATTGCTACGAGCGATAACGAACAGGGCTTTCAAAGCATTTAACTTTACAGTTTATGTTTATAAAGCCATGTCTTTAAACAGGCTCATCACACAACGTCATGTAATGTAATGTAATGTGATGTGGTGTCCTGAATATATAAATATTTTCTTTCTTTCTTTCTATAAAAGCTTAAGACACAAGCTATTGAATGTGTCAGGTTACATGGTCGAAATAGATTCGAGTACTTTTAAATAAATGCTTTTGATGTTTAGAGATCAATGTAACATAATTTTCGTTTATCTATTTTATTTTATTATTTTCATTATCATTTTACATACAGTACTTAATTAAGTAGATAGCAACATGAGAAAATAAATCGACAAGGCATTTTTGGCAATTTATTATATTTAAGGGTAGTGTATTTTACTTCTTAACGGAAATAAATTTTGCTTACACGTCTTTATCCCGGCAATTAAAGGGACACCTCCTCCTCCTTACTCCTTATGTCTGCTAACTACATCCCGGGCTAAATATGCCCGTTTCATTCACACATACGTATCATGTATGTAGTGGTCTCGTTCTTTTACTAATTTTACTCCGGTTGGCGCAAGACCGCTTTAGTATCCGCCTTAGGGAACCTGTTGCTTTGCTTCGCCAATATATGTTTATTTTAGGCACGTGGAATGTAGCGCTATCTTAATTTAAGTTGCAACGAATCCTAGAGATGTATTCAACCTCTCGTGTAGTAACTGTTTTTCCGATGAATTTGCATTAGAGAAGAAACACATGTTCTGTGTATGCCAATAATTTTTACCTGTCGTTCACGTGACGAAACGTGACCGAGTCACTTTTTTTTTATAAACTGTACTCTCACGTGTTTTGGTCGTGAATTTCTCAAGAATTTTCGAAACACCTTGTGTTCAACACATCACACGTCACACGTGGATTCGGTTTAGAATAAACCGTGCACGTTTTTATTGCCATTTTATCTGTGCCCAGCTTTCATTAACTACCATATGAAGTTATTTTAATCATTGTTACCTAGGAAGGTAATAAAGGGTATTGACAACAGAGCACCGTCAAAGGCTAAGCTAGCAAGTTAAGTCTTGAACACCGAGTTGTAGTAACGAGACGCAGAATAATTTTGCTGCCGAGCGAAACACAACTTTTCACATCTATCAAGAAAACGCTAGGTGCAAGAAAAACAACTTAAACAATATATTGAATTTGTGTTTTTCATGCTGTCGTAGTGCTGGCCAATGCGATTATTCTAAAAATGAGGTTGATGCACTGACATGTAACAATTATTAATCCATTCTCAGTGGACTGGCATTATAGAATATTATTATGGCGATATTGAATAGAAAGGTTCGAATTTTAAAAACTCTTTCCCTGCTAATTGATAAAATGTACTTTTGCACTCAGATATCGAATGATAAATATCTATTCATGAATAGCTCGGAAGCACACAAGCTGTGAGGTGTGTCAGGTGACAACAATATTATTACGCAATATTTCCTGAATGAAGTGCAAAACGTCATTGAAATTATTGAATGGGCACTCCGTAAATAGCATTGCACAGTTGCTGGGCAAACCAGATGGCAATTAATGATCGATAGGAGCGCGCTGGATGCAATTACGTTTGACATTTTTATAGATGGTGCAACATGTAACGACGTCTTACATAAGCTTTTTGTAGTGGGATTTTGGAAATATTCTTGACTGCAACTGCTAGCATAATAAGAAAAAAAAATTATTTTAATCAGTTGCAAAAAAAAAAGAAAAAGGAAACCTTTTTACAACTGCTTGCGAAACTTAGTTAACAACGCGCCCGTAAGGGTGTTTTAAAAAAACTCGATCGCACATGGCCGCCCATAACAGCTGCAGTGTCATCCGGAACCC
The DNA here is from genome assembly GCA_905220475.3 of Ennomos fuscantarius. Taxonomy (NCBI): domain Eukaryota; kingdom Metazoa; phylum Arthropoda; class Insecta; order Lepidoptera; family Geometridae; genus Ennomos; species Ennomos fuscantarius. The sequence continues at coordinate 10,876,673 of HG992023.1, forward strand.
TTACATATAAGTTTGGGTTAATTAACTACTTTTGCTTAAAGTATAAATTTATTTTGTTTAATCCAATGTAATATATTATATACACGTATATATGCCAGAGTCTATTTATTGACTTATAATTAGCCATTTACTAGGTGGTAGGACTTTATTGCAAAGTTCGTCTAGGTAGGTACCACCGCTTTGCCAGTTATTCTGCCGCCAAGCAGTAGTGCGCAAGCACTGCTGTGTTCCGGTTTGAAGGGCACTGTAGCTAGTGAAATTACCAGGCAAATGAGACTTTATAATCTGATCTCACAGTTTAGTAATTTTATTACTAGTTTGTGCTGATGTCTCTGGATGACGTGCGCAGTGCAGTATCACGCGAACCTCTATACTTTAGAGTTCCGAGTGACACTGCAGCTGATATGGGCAGCCGTGTCGTTTAACACCAGGCGAACGGCTAGCTCGTCACGTCATTACTTAACATAAAAAAAAGCCATATTTCTACTTATCGACAATAATATGGCTCCCTAATTGAACGCAGCCAAAGCTTACCGTATGTATATTATAAATAACAAATTACTATACATCGCGTTCGTAGCCAATCCAAAGGATCCTTTAGAGTTTATAATAATCACCCCCATCATCGCATTCATCTAATCTGTAACGATTCTAGTTCATATTACTGAAAGATCTTGCAGCGTTCTTAGTAATGCAAATAATATAAGTTCCCATAAAAATAACCTAAGAAATAATGACAATGACATCAGTGGGCGCAGGCGCTTCTCGTACGCTACGTGGGTAGTTCCAGAAACTCGTGGGACAAAATAAAGCGCTTAGTAACAGCGGTGCCGCTGTTGCCGTCGTCAGGGAGAATGTCATATACATTCTCATTATACCGTTGCGCATAAGTACGAAGGACAGGTTGCGCGCAGCACGTGTAGCTTACTGGTCGATCATACCGGCCTATGCCCATGCAAGTGGGATGCAATGCAATAATGTTGTTAGAGCTTTTATTTTGATGGACCGTAACCAAGCAACACGACCTTGTCTATTTAAAATGTAGGGTTTATTTAACCTTTAGACGTTAATGTGCCTACATTGATGTATCAATGTAGGCACATTAACGTCTAAAGGTTTATAGTTTTGCGGGTTTTGAATCTACATACAAAAAGGATAAGGTAAGGATAGGGCTACCCCTATCATGCAAAATTAGATTAACTCTGTAAAGGTGAGCTTCAAAAAACATCACAATCATTTTCACCATGAAAAATTAAGTATAAGAGCGGATTTTTTTTCTTTTGCTGTCTCACTTCTACATTGTTGTTGTGTGGTGGATAGAGTGAGAAAGCAATTGCGTAACTCTTGTAATTGTGTCACCCGTTTTTCCATTTACGAAGAAGGACAAAAAAGAACACATCCTGTGCTGTGTCCACATGCTGTGTCCGGAGCGTGGCAAGACTGGTAGGCCTCTATTATAGAATGTCATCTGGTAAAATGGGTAAAAAGCTACTTTTTCTGACATTAACAAAATGCATCGGTATCTACATTTAGGTGTTTTCGTACGATAGTTATAAGAACCTGAAACCTGGAACCGGGTGGCGCGTTTGATTTCCGCGACAGGAAAAGTATTTGTACATAGAAAAAAAACGCAATTACATGTTCTATGTCTGGATGCTGTGGGCCCGTGGTCCTCGTACTTCCTGGGTTCCTAGATACAGGGAATCCTAGTTATGGTCCAGGATTTATGTGTGTGATAGGTTATTATTATTATTATTATTAAGATACACGAGGCTGGTATATTAAAGCTAAGATAGCAAGCTAAAACTTCGGTATACTATCCTGGCTTTGCCGTCTTGACTTGGCACATAAGTATCTTATATCGCTATATCCCTAATATAGAGTATTTTATATCCCTTTTATCAGAATAGCACCGCCATATTTAAACTGCAGTTCTACAGTATTCGAGTCAGAATTAACACCACTGTAACTGTGTATGGTCAGGCCATACTTTATGAAATGCGTTAAAAGCATTTTTATTAAAAAGTAACTTAAGAATAAGGACTACCGTACAAGATTTAATTTTGAAAGTCAAGAAAATTATAATGTGAAAGTCGATTTCAAAACGTTTGTTTCAGTATACAAGATCATGTCACAGCAGCGATGCTAAAACCGATCTCTTCCCAGTTCCACTACTCTGTCGTCTGAGCTATTCACAGTCAGGTCTAGTTCAAACTTATCTTAAGACAAATAAGTATAAGTGAACCATATGTCCGCAGGTCAGTTACAATGCTGCTGGGGTACTCGCTCACATGGCATCCGACGGCGTGGAAGCCTGGACGGTCGACCGTCCTCTACGTGAGGACGTGCTGAGGCGCGTGGCTGCCGCCGTCGAGCGCTGGGACCTTCGCGCCGAGCGCAACATCAACTATCGCTCGTTCGAACCGATACTTAGCCTGCTGCAGGCCAATCATACTCCGCAGTGCCAGCACTGGGCCGTGTGGGCCCTTGCAAACTTGACAACTGTGTACCGTAAGTGGAATTGTATACTACCATTTTACAAATTTTCAGTTAGTTCCTTTTTTAAATATCACAGCAGCGCCATCTGTTTCTCAAATGAAGGTACCAAATAACTGATACAGTACTAAACCTATACCGCTCTTACTAGGGGATGAATAGTTATTTAGTGTTTTGTTTCTCTCTATTGAATTTGAAATGAGCAAAGATAAAACAAGAGAAAACACTAATAGGTAATTTCGTTGTTATGTTGTGTTTATTACAAAGAGGGTTAATAAGTACTTAGTTATTATACACTATCCCTCCTATTCATTAATGCTGGATAAACTAATGTATTAGTTATATTTAGTGCCTTACTTATGAAAGCTAGTTAAAAGAGACGTTCCAAAATGTAAGGAGCATGAGCCACTTATATATACGCTATATTAACAAATCGATTCTGATATTTGAAAACGTTTTGTATATTTTTTTTATGAAGTTTGTGGGTTTAACACAAAAAAAAATGTTTACTCGCAACACTACTGTTAACTATCATGGATGGTATAATTTTTTTGAAGTATCGTACCTTTAGGTTATCTATTTCTGAACATCTCTTTTAATCGAAGTCCTGTCTCATTCTAATATTTCACTTCCGCTATATGTTAACACGACATTGCATTGATTAAAAATTTTATTAACCGATAAAGAAAAAAAAAATTATGAGTGAATGTATCGTTTCGCATTAACGCGTTAAATTTCTAGTCACCCAGAAGTTGACAGATGATTTTCTAGCATAGATAAGCATGTGTTTTAAGGGGATAAATGTATAACGCCCTCCGCATCGCACGCGTCATATTTCTGCGAATATATACATAATCTGCTAATATGTACATAAACAAGTATAACGTTGACTGTATATGTCTAATGACCATTTTATTTGGTTTTTACACATACATATATATATAGATATATCTAAATATATAATGTATAAAAATGTAAGTATGTATAAAAATATGTATATATATATATATATATATATATGTTATATATATATATATATATATATATATATATATATATATATGTTATATATATATATATATATACATATTTTTATACATACTTACATTTTTATACATTATATATTTATATATATATATATATATATATATATATATATATATATGTATGTGTAAAAACCAAATAAAATGGTCTTTTTGCAAATTTCATACCTTTTATGAAATATGCAAAATAAACTTACATTGGTACTTACAAATTCTGAAAATTTCAACGTTTGAATTATCTTATATCACTCAAATCGATCTTGCGCAGACATCGATTGATATAGTTAATGCGCAAGTGCGAAAACAACCGTAGTGCCGGATATAAGAAGAGGACCTCATCTTTTCGGCGGGCGCTAGGAGCCGACTAAGGGTATATCTAGGGAATGGGCACCAGCATTCTCCTTGTTCTGCATTAAAATCTATTGCGATAACCAGGACGCCTTCCAAGTGTGGTGATTATTATAAACGCTCTAATAGGAGAAGCTTATGTGAACATAAGCTTTAAGTGAAAAGATGTGTGATGTGAAGTAAGAAAAGGAAGGTTTTTTAAAATGTTAGTGAATGATGTGACGAGCTAGTCGTTCACCAGATGCCGCGTTCACCGCCCATTACAGGACACTGTTCTGTAATGGGCGGCCGTGTCGCTTAACATCAGGTGAACGACTAAGAAATAGTGTGCAAGCACTATTGTGTTCCGGTTTGAAGGGCACTATAGCTAGCGAAATTACAAGGCAATTGAGACTTTATGATCTCATCTCACAGTCGAGTAATCTCAGTCAGTCAGTCTGGATGATGTGCGCAGTGCAGTGTCACGTGGAACTTTATATTTTGGAGTTTCGAGTGACAACTCGTGACACTGGACTCTATCATCTAGACTGACTGACTGAGATTACTCGACTGTGAGATGAGATCATAAAGTCTCAATTGCCTTGTAATTTCGCTAGCTATAGTGCCCTTCAAACCGGAACACAATAGTGCTTGCACACTACTGCTTGGCGACAGAATAACTGGCAAAGCGGTACCTACCTAGACGAACTTCGCAGAAAAGTCCTACCACCTAGTAAAGTAGGATTCTACATTATTTTTGTCTAGGCAAATGGTTATTAGCATATATGCGAAACTTCTAATCGTAAATCATCGTCAAACATAATTATTTAATCGAACCCTTGCTATGCTTAATCTATGATTTGTATTATTTTTGCAGCGGAAAAATATTGCTCATTGGTAGTGGCCGAGGGCGGCATCAAGCTGCTGCGTGCGCTTCTGAAGCACCCCCAGCCGTATGAGACCATCAAATCGTTGGCTCGCACAGTCATCAAGAACTGTGCCGACCACGAGGCTCGCGAACAAACTGAAGCCGGTGATTACCACGTTTACATTGCTCCAGCTGCCTCCGACGCGGATAATTGATCCAGCGACCCCGCACCGGCTGCGAACAGAATCGGCTTTGCCAAAGGCTTATTCATATTCTCAGCCCTGTTCGGTGCCATCATGACCGTCATTTGCGTCGCGCGTCATTTTATCGTTGGCGACCTCTTTGAAAACAATTAAACAGGAAGTCCGAAATTCGAAACGCCAAACATAGAACATTGAACTTTACGTGTTTAGCAAACGTTGCTGAAACAATCATCAACAATAATGTTTTTGTGTTATAAAAAGTGTTTAGAGTTTTTTCGTAGATTGGGATGTAGTGTATTCACAATTAAAAGTTCGTTTTATAAACCCTATAACAACAGGGGACTGCACTATCCCGAATAGTATAGATTGGTGTTTTAGTATTGTAACAAACCAAATCTAAAGCCGACTCGCTCCGTGAATTACCTTGAAGATTGTGCCGCTGATTGATTATAAGGACTATTTTGGAATGCAACTATTATCCAGAAATGTGCTTTAGTTTTGGTTTAGGGTAATCATATTCGATGTGTTTACGTATTCTTAGGTCCGTATTACAGAACGATGCTCAGCCATCGGTCGGTCCTGAAGCAGAGATTTCATTCACCAATTGATCAATTTATGAATGAAATCTCTGCTTGAGCACCGATCGATGACTGAGCGTCGTTCTGTAATACGGACATTAGAGTTCAATGTTAAAATGTAGTAAGTAGTTCAGATTTTTCTCAGCCATGGTTTTATGACATTTTGATTATATTTGCCAACTTTTAAGATAATTGGTTTCATTGACTGTTTCATGCTGAAACAATCGTGTATTTGTTTTCGTGTTTAATAAATGTTTCATTCATACATACTTTGTTAGGGTTTCCCGTAGATTGGTAAAGTAATTTTCGAATTTAGTAGATTGTTATATTATGAACCCCATCATGGCAAAGGGCTACATTATCCCGATTAGTAGTATAAATTGATGTTTTAGTGATTTAGGCAACAAACCAAACCTAAAGCAAAATTGCTGGTGATTTCGAATATTTTCATAGGTTGATGAAGATATTTTGGGAAGATTGTGATGTTGATTAATGCAAGGAAGAATTTTGGAATGCAATTGTAATTTAAAAAGGTATGCTTTAGTTTTGGTTTACGATAACTATTATATTCAATTTGATATAAATGTTATTAGAAGCAAGTTCAATGCTGTAGCGTGTAATTCAAATTTTTCTCAGACTTAGTTTTATAATGATATTTGACAACTTCCTTTTCGAAGTAAAATAAATTATTTGATCGTGTATCGAGCTTAAAGATATCTAGTACACCGATATGGCTGTTTGAAAATTTTAATCTGATCAACACTGTGACAGCCATTTTAAGAGGAGTAATCAACCATGTGTATGGATACACAATTTTCCTGGTTTTGAAGTTCAAACCCCTTTCTCTCATTTCATCAGAAACCTATTTTTTTATATGTTTTAGGTTTATTTATTCTGTCTAGAAGACCGTCATTTCATAATTTTCCTGCTATTATTTGTATTAAACCAATATTTACTCTCTAGTATTAATTCAAAAATTTAAGCCAATATATAAATGGCGCCCTAGAATATAACTCTAAAAGTTTACTAAATGTATCTAACTGTATTATTACTATTAAAGTAGATATTCAACTTTGTGTTATCTTTCGCTTATTAACTAAATATTTATTTTAGCTGATTAAGGAATTTTTTGTAATATTTTTAACTTATTATTATTAAATGTTTTAATATACATGTCTTAATTTTAAAAGTTAGGATTTTTATTTAAATATTTTATTATCTTACACAGCGATCGTGATATATATACATATATATATATATATTACAAAATTTTTGACTAGTGGAAAATAAAATGGTGACATAATTTATAAAAATATAGAATTGTCCCTTACTAGTCATAAATTGTTTCTTTAAATATTTATATAGGTAGCTGTTTCCATCTACTATTGTTTACATCATTCACAATTAAACTAGATGTTATTTATTTTCAATTTTACTTACTTCAAGATGTAGTAGATTAACTGTTGTAAAAATAGTTGTAAGTTTTAAATTAATTAAATTTGATGTTTAATAAAATGCATTGGTAGTTTTATTTGTAGATTTCCTATTCCCTCGTAGATGATAAACAAAGACAAGGATTGAACATTTGTATGGGTTTGAAAAGGCTTTCTTCCAAGTGGTCTATCGGGTGGCGAGTTCCAGAAGCTACTTGTGTATATTTAAAAAAAAAGTGTAGGGTAGTGATCTCCCAAAAGAAATTAATGCTACTAATAAGATAAATTACGCAGCAGTGTACAGCAATTTGAAGTATCTATCTAACAATAAAAAATACCTAATTATATGGCTAGTCTGACGCTACCGATGCGCGTGTACGGGTATAGGTTAAAGCTGTAGATATACTTAACATTGGTATCTTTATTAGGTTATAGAATTTTGTGGTAAAATAGGAAGATATATGAACCCGTTGCGCCATCTAGGTAACATGCAGTTTTATTTTAGGTAGGTACACCGCACCGCACCTATTATTATTACTATCCTCGTCTCTTCATTATCATCATCGTCATCCTGTCTGTCGTAGCTCATGAATTATAGTATAAAACCAAATATAAATATATAAAATTATACTATTTCTTTTAAATACTTATATAAGACTAATTAGCTGACATTTAGGATTATAAAATTAATACAATTATAAATTTTGCTTTATTGACCATGAAATTTAGTGAAGCCTTGAAGAGAAAACGAAAAGGCATGGTTTTAAAACTTGGAACCATTTGCCAACACTCATGCACGTTCTCGAACACAACGTGAATCCACCCGTATCACACATTAAAATTCAAAAATACACGGGTTATGGAAAACAATTAAATATTCACAGCTGCCATTTTCGGATTTTTTTCAACGACCGTTGCACTCTTCAATGAAGCAGCTAAGCATCATTCGTTTGTTATTGATTGTAGAGTAAGCCTTCCGTGATGCCGTTATTGATAGTGATCGCAATTGCTATCGGAAACTGAATCAAAGTTCCATGATTAGGGTGTGGCAAACAAGCCGACTTCTTCTCAACTCTCCGGTCAACTTCAATTTCAAAGTATTGCGGTATTTTCAAAATAAATCATAGACAAATGTTGTCTATAGTTTGGTAAAACATACGTTTTAACACATGAACGAGCCTGATGTTTTTTTTTACCTATTGTTTGCATTGCTAATGCACACGTCCGTTGAATATACCTAATGATTCGTCGCCACACTCATCTTTTTCGCGACGAGCGCATTTTGATTATTGTTATAATATATTATGTTGAGTTGAACCTTTTCGTAACTACTTATGTGTTACTTAGATATTTTTAAATATCATTATTCTTTGGCTTTTGTATATTATAGGTAGATAACACGGAAAAGGGAGATATCCCGGCCAGACTTTCGTGCACTTCTTGTAGTTCAATCTATCAGGGTTTAAATCAAACGTAATAAATGGGTATAACAAAGTGGTATCATTTATTTTTGATAACGTTTCATAATATAACATATAATTATGTTCCTATACACGTAAATTTTGTCAAATCCATAAAACTCTGACGCATGCAATTTATTTCAATATTAAATATAAGGTAGGTTTGTAAATAAGCTAATAATTCATACAAGAGTTATAATAAAATGTATGCACTGTGCTTTACCATTTGATGTTTTAAATTTTATATGGTAATTAGAAGTTTTAAGTGCGAAAAACTTTGAAAATAATCTAAGTAACTACCTTCCATTCATTAACAGTTATCGGTAAACACTATTAATAAAGTTTTTAAAACTATCACTAGGCTAAAACATCAACATATTTAAAATCTGCAGATTCGTCAAACTGATTACTTACTCTCTCCAAGCAAACACTTATCGTTTCATTGAACCACACCTATGAATTGTCGATTAACGACTCTATTTGTTCAGCTCCATGTATATCGTTCTAAGTCGACACGTACCTACTACAATCATATCTAGCCATAAAATGAACTTGTTAGAAATAATGATATGTGGTTATTTGTATACAATTAAATTACTCAACATCAAAAGTAACAATTTTAAATATCACATAATGTTAGTAGTAATATTTTGTATTACAACAATTTATAATCATAAATGGTCCTTTTTACGCTCTACCTAATCACGTGTCTGCTTGTATATTTTATCTAATGCTAATCTAGGATTTTGTGGGTATCATTAAAGGTTATTTTATATTATAATAAGGCTATTTTATTGGTGTTACTGGACGATCTAGGTCTCGATGTTGCTATAAATATTGAAATTATATTATGGTTTATTTTAATTTTTCAATTCTTAATGTGTAGTTTATTGCTATACGTCTAAAAACGAAATTAACAAAGTGCCATGTGAAGCTAATTTGTTATTCAAATTGGCGTAATTGACAAGGTCTGACTGCGGTTTTTAGGCACTAGGAATTGACGATTGTAAATGAAGGCAGTTCTTGATGTCCAGTGTACTTTACTTAGTGTACACCACACTGATAGCATTTGAAGCGCGTAAATATGAACGCTGATTGACGTGGCTGCTATATCTAGGTAATGAGTCCGAATACTGAGTGCACTATCGCGGCACAGGGGTGCGGGATAAAGGGCGAGTGCAAGGGTAGGCCTAGAGGCCGGCGCGGCGTTAGCTGACACGTGGCGGCGGCGCGGCGCGGGCGCAGGCGGTCCGCTGTTATTCGTTGAGAACGCAGGTGCGCAACAGCGCGTTGCATACGGAGTACGGATCGCAGTTGGAAGCGGGCCTGCGGTCCTCCAGATAGCCCTTCTTCTCCTCGGCTACCAGTCGCGGTATCCTGATGCTGCTACCGCGATTTGCGACTCCTATAGCAAGAGAACAGTTTGCTTAATTTCTAATTTCTTACACAAAACATCAAACGCTGGTTTAGTAACTAAATTGAACCAATTAAGTTCTGGGCAAAAATGGATCATTGTTTTTATACACTCTAGTCTCTCTTCTTTTTCTTACCAAGTCTAATACGTTATCAATTGTATTAATTTTTATGTGAACTTCCTTTACCTTTGTATAAGGCGTTTTCATGTTTGAATATTTCAGCATTAAAATATTATACAAACTGTATTTTTTTAACGTTAATGAATGACATGACAAGCCGGTCGTTTGCCTGTTAAGCAACACGGCCGCCCATAACAGTCGCAATGCCTTTCGGAACTCTAAAATATAATGTTTCACGTGACACTGCACTGCGCACGTCCTCCTGAGACATCAGCACAATCTACTAATAAGATTATGTACTTAGACTGTGAGATCAGCTGGCCAATCACGTAACTCGATTGCAACAAAAAAGAAACACAAATTTGCATGGATTTGGCAGTTTTAATACGCAGCTTATGTGCATAGTTAGTATGGAAATTTCACCTGTTGCATTGCAATCAAAGTTTCGTAATCGCCGCCCTGATCATATAAGTTTCATTTTCGCAGTAATTTATAAGATTTTTATTAGACTTGTGCTGTGGTAATTCACGCTTGCTAATAGATGAATTTAAATTAGGATAAGTATATGTTTAAAAATTAGGCACCCAACTATTGCCAAAGTGAAATAAGGTATCATTTATGAAACTGAGCCTGCTTTGCATAGCTATATTAAACAGTTAAATGTAGGTATAATAGTAAATTGTTACTATTAAAACATCTTGGTCTAAAACAACGTCGTGCCTATCTTCGGCCTTAAACACTGTTGATCGTTTCAGATACGCTGAAGCTAATAAATATGTGAGGATATTTTTCACAGCGCCATGTAGCCCCAAACTAAGCAAAGCTTGTATTATGGAAACCAGATAACTGATACAATACTTATATACTTTTCGTTTGTAAATACATACATCGAATACAATTTAATACCCAGATACAGAACAAACATCGATGTACATCACACAAACGTTAGTTCTGGGTGGGAATCGAACCCACAATCCACAGTTCAGAAGGTAGGGTTACTACTAACTAAGCTATCATATATAAGTCAGTCAAAATAAAATGTAAACAAATTATCTCACCGGCACTGAAGTCGTTAATACTGGCTGTTTCGTGAAGGCCGGTGAGGCGGCGCTCGTTGTCCTTGCCCCCGCGTGGGTCGTACACCTTGATGTGCTTCATGTGCACCTTCGACAGCTTGTCGATCGCCTTCTCGATCTCGCTGGAACAATAAATAATGGATTTTTACTAAAAATGTTTAATTTATAATATTATAGAAACTGACGTGAGTAGTACTCATAACTACAACTAGTACACGGCTAACACTCACGAGATACAGTCGAATAACTCGACCGGTGTTCGGGCAAAATAATCCTCAAGGAGTACTCATAGTTACGTAATGTTTAATTTGTTGCTACTATTATTACTAGGTGGTAGGACGTTTCTGCAAAGTTCGTCTAGGTAAGTACCACTGCTTTGCCAGTTATTCTGCTGCAATCTGGGTTGAAGGGCACTGTAGCTAGTGAAATTACTGTGAATTAATTGAGACTTTATGACCTAATCTCACAGTCAAGTAATCTAATTACTGGACTGGCTCTCATGTCTCAGGATGACGTGCGCAGTGCAGTGTCATGCGAAAATCTAGAGTTCCAAGTGACACTAAAACTGACATGGGCGATCGTGTCACTTAACATCAGGCGAACGACTAGCTCACCATGTCATTAACATAAAAAAGCTAGTTACTGCCTGCGGTTTTGCACGCTGATATCCATCCCTAGGTTCAAACTGGTATCGATTTTGTGTCAAATTCTCTAAAGCTAATCTACATTGTTTTAACTCCATCTTTTTCCTTTTCCCTCGGAAGAGTATCAGAGTTTCATATTCACATAATATTACCTCGCTAGCAACAAGGTGACCTATTTTACTATCGGCATAAATATAAAATTAAATTTACCTTGTTAGTATCGTTACAACGAGGAAAAGAAACTCAAACTTGCCAGGCAAGTTTCATGTCGCGAAGGAATAGTCTTACATTCAACTTTTATGTAAGTAGGTAAGTATAATAAGCAAGAATGTCTGGCTCAGTGTCGAGTAGCTACTGGACGTTGAGCCACCCATAACCCGTAATCCTACCGTAATTACTAAGTACTATTTAAGTAGTAGTATCTAATACTAAGTATTTCTAAAATGAACACTAACTAAATATTACTTTCAGGTGGTATTATAGTATACTTCTGCACAGATTCATAACAAGATGTAAAATAATAGGGTCATCGAAACGACAGACTAAAAACTAAACTAAGTGTAGGTCTAACTTATCTTGCCGGAACTGCACAGCCTTTGTTTTATCAAGGAAAATTGCATATTAGCTGTAAAAGGTAAATACATTTCCCACTTTACAAAGGACCTTGTTTCTGTTAATAATCTTCAATGTCTCGATGAGGAAAGTTAAGTGGTTAACCTTCGGGCAAGTATACCTGCATACAAATCCTGTTTAAATTGGTATGTTACATGTTTCAAAGGGGTTAAATCCACTACCGAATGTTCATTGAGGAATTGGCATATAGTCTATTCGGATTTTAATTCGACCGCTTTAAAAATAGCTTTGGCACAGCTGGTTTAATTGATTATTGTACTTGACTAACAATGATATTAATCAGAAGAAAAAATTATCGGAATTGCCATTCATTCAACAAAATTAAATAATTTGAAGTGAATTTTTTGTAGGTTGGAGAAATTTCTTACAACTTGTGGTCGACAATGGTCCCAATCAGCTTATTTCGGTATTATATATGAAATTAAAATTAGATTTTATAAAGTAGAATATACAGGATGCGTGTTTTCGGTATAAAACTTCATAATTGCTTTTTGTTTAAATTTGTTTCAGAATGGTCTAGAAGAAAGTACCTTGAGACTGCCCCTGAGCTGATCGGCAAGTTGAAACCACGACTTCGGTTGAATAGGTATGATTTTATGAGAATCAAAAGACCGCAGTCTTTATTAATAAAATTTAGTCAGATTCTTATGCCACAGGTATAAATTAAAACTATTTTTAGTTTATATTTAAGTAACCTTACTTATTTTTCTAGTTACAATACACAAGCCTCAAACTATGTAAACAACAATTGAATCAGGTAATAAATGGATTAGCATATTCTGTTTAGATGAAAGTCAATATTGGCATGGGAAAAAGAGATGGACTTAATAAAAATAAAGATATACTTACATAATACCGTTCTCTTCACGCATCTTCTTAGTGGAGAAGTTAGTGTGGGCCCCAGACCCATTCCAATCCTGCACGGGCTTGGGGTCGAAGGAAACGATGACGCCGTACTCCTCGGCCAGACGGTGCAAGATGTATCGAGCCATCCAGAGATCATCTCCAGCTGACACGCCTATTGATGGGCCCACTTGGAACTCCCACTGGGATGGCATCACCTCGGCGTTGGTTCCAGCGATGGGCACGCCAGCGTACAGGCAACATCTGAAAGATACATCATTTTAACTTGCTGCGAAGTAATATATTTGGTATACTATAACAAGTTTTAATACTTCGTATAAATGGACAAATGTCGGATATTATTAAGATAGTAGTTCACCCTGAACTGAGGTCTCGCGATTTCAAGTTTTCGTTACGTTTTAGCATTCAAAAGCTTTTGAGCCCTATATTATTGATTATTTATTATATATATTTGATAATCGAGATGGGTAGTATATCGTTACATTTCTGAATTGAAAGAAAATATCTTTCGTAGACCATTAGGTTGGCAGGCACAACTTTTCACTCGACAATTTCTTTTACTTAGCTAACCTTTTAGGACAACTGTAGGGTGACGCACAAATGACCCTTGCCATTTTGGAGTTATGGGTAATTCTTTCATCTTTAATCGACAGTAAATAGGTTTTTATTGCTAACTTTGGTGGGTCTTATCTAGGGATAGGCACAGAATAAATATATACATATATAATAAATATAGTACTACAACGAAACCTTTCTATTTATTTACATTCATTGTCCTAATTGTCCCTTTACAAAAGTCAATCTCCGTTTAATTTTGAAGCATACACTCAATATCTTTGCAGCCCTCGACTATTCTGCTCACATACATATTAAAAATTCAATTTAAAAATAATAATAGATATAAATAGGTACTTCAAATTTCATAAAGATACGACTGATCGTTTGTTATCGCGAAACAAAAATACAATCGTCGATTTGCCCAAGTTGCCACCTTGCTGCTGAATTAATTGATTATTAATACTTGTTTTCTATATATCCGTCGCTCACGATACGCAATGTGACCCGCGTCACTAAAAGCAGATACGACGGAGTAGTTAAAAATGTAGACCATAGAGGACAATGATTTATCATATCTGCGTCGTGAGACGTTATCTAGCTTGCGTTACCTTCTTCATTGACCGAGCGAGGACGAAACGTGAGCGAAACATCTCCGTTTTAACTTGGGCAAAAATGATTTCGTATGTCCGGATATCCGGCTGTTCTCCTCTATAGGTAGAATTTCTCAACCGATTCTCGTGATTTGTGAGCAGGTTCGATATTTATATGGAATATTTTTTTCGATTCAGTTTTAGAAAATGGTAAGTTGAAAATGTAAATTGTAATTTTTCCAGTTTTATCAATGCAAAGACAATCTGCAGCTCACAGACTGAGACACTAGTAATACATTATCAACATTTTCAAGACGCAAATTCAAGGGCACACTAGGATAAACCACATACTCAAGTTTTTAATTGTTAAAAATTTTCCCCGTTTGTTTTTGTAGTATAATATATTTACCTATAGTGCGCTTCGACAAGGTCTCTTGCGAAGACCTTGTTTGCGCCGACGCCGCAGTAGTAGGGCCCCTGCGGTGGGGGGAAGCCGCCCGGGGGCCAGCCGAAGGGCCGCAAGTCCGAGTCCAACAAAATGTACTCCTGCTCGATACCGAACCAGGGCTCTTCACTTTTGCACTTTTCATGGGCCTCTTGGCACTTCAATCGGTTATTTGTCTCTGTAACAATAAAATGGTGTTGATATTTTCCCAGTTGATATTGATATTGGAATGGAAGCGTTTTAGTTGTTTCAGTGGCAGCAGTTAGTGGATGATGATGATGGTGATTATAAATCAAGTAAGTGCCTAACATCCATAATAAATAGGTATCTAATATTAACATTTCTAAATAAAATTGTATTAAACAACAACAACATATTTTTTTGATAATTTAACTGCTGCTACTTTTAATAATACAATCATCATTTTAGTCACTCGCAATCTGTTCTAAAAATACTGACACCAGGACTGCAATGACCACTTGCCTGCACGAGAAGAAGAGGTCTGTTCCCGTTCTGTGCATCTCTTAACCTCTCATTATTGGCTACCTTAGCTATGTCATTTAAGATGGTCAATTCATAAACATCCGATATAATCTACCATGGGTCAATTAAGATTTCACCGACGTGCCCGATCAGTGCATCTACTTAAGGTTTAAGAGGGCACACTACAATTGAAACAGCCTGGTTTTAAAACTTGGGTTAAAGAAGCAGTAAATTAATACCACTGCGGTGTATCTACTGCTTGAAACGCATGTTCTTGTGACCATGGCCTAATATTTTACTTTACTTTTGTTTTATTAATAAGCCGCCACAACTCTAGCATGTCATTTAAATTCTACATAATACTAGTTATCATTATGTAGAATTTAAATGACAAGACATGTACCTATTTAAATGATCGATTTAATTTTGCAAAAACAGAAAGCTAAAAAAGTCTAAACGGTCATCCTTTTTAATGATTGATCCTCTAATAAAACAAATCAATCGATATTTTAATCTGTTTAGAACTTTTTTGTTTCTTTCATGATAACCTAACGATAGGTTCGTTCGCAACCTAATACATTTTCTGTCACTGAATATATCTAATCAATGAGGATCACATATCAATTTTGTATGCCAAATATTAATTTATTATTTATCTTTACAATATTAATTTAAAGAATAAACATTTAAAAAAAAAATCAGTTTTTTTTTTTATTAAGTGTTCAATTAAATCATTCATTTTTCATTTCATTTTCCCAATTTGTATTCTTGTATTTTGTGTTTGTATTTACAGTAGCTGAAGATTAGATTTTAAAGGATTAAATAATATTGTTCCGTAAACTAATAACTTAGGCGAACAAAACACGGCAAACTTCAACTACGCTCATATACTTACTACTCTATCTTATATTTATCCGTTTAGTTACAGAAGACTAAAACTTTAGGGTTTAGGTTAAAAAATCACAAAATTTAGGTATTTGTTCTAGAATCATCGCTATTTTGTCTTGTGACTTGTTGAGCTAAACAGCTTTTATAACACAGCTGCGATTCGGTTATGGGTTTTCTACATGTCTCGCCTTACAGAAGGTTGTGACCTCATTGTCGACGGTAATACTTTGGCAGCGTGCCACGTGATGATTCCTCGATAACCAGCAATCCGGTCCGTAAATGATTTACTGTATATGTTTTTTTAACAAACCTGTTGGCTCCATGTTGTACTTGAATGTGTCACACATGACCATAAGGTGGTTTCCACGCCGGAAGGGGTCTCTGTAAAGTGCGCGTGGCACCAAAAATGTATCGGAGTTGTGGCCCGTGGCTTGACCCGTCGAGCTGCCATCGAAGTTCCACACGGGTAGATCTGAAAATCATATAAAATGGAAATTAATACTGGAACCAACCGCACGCTAACTCCACCCTTCATGAATTACTGATGATATTACGCGCAGGAAGCATAGAGATGCGATTGCTGGCGTGTCTGCATATTAGTAAACATATTGTTGTATAAGGGTGCCCCATCACTACGGGTGTTGCCCATCCCTAGTAGACAATAGAGAATGACAAGTTGTTGTAACTGGAGCCGGTGTTTTGTGTATCATGTGACAAAGTAATAAGCTGAAAACTGTCTATCTGAGTTATCGATTAAAGTACTGCATCAAAACTTACTGACTACTTTATTGAACACATATCTGCCTACTTATTACGCACTAAAATAATTTTAAAACTAACTTCATTTTACTACAAAACATGATTAAATACATGAATAAATAAATTCATAATTTTTACAATTACAATATCGGTACTAATATTAAATACAAAAAACAGAAAAAAATCATTTCTAACTTGACCATAAAATTAATTCTACTGTAACATTTCTACGACTGCGGACAATATTACTGCGAAACCTTTCAAGCTCTCATCAAATGTATCTCTATTGTCCTGGTCTCGCAACTTGCATCGCACGTTAAAGACGTTCTCTAGATCCTGAGGGACGAAGTATGGTGGCAAGTATTGCAAATAATGATCCAACTTCTTAGTGTTACTTATTTTCGCCACATATTTCTCACTAATATCGTCGAGCAAACAAGTCAGTTTATCTACAAAACAAATTAACTATTCAAGATATGTATTTTAATGACTAACTTGTTACAATCTGCGTAGATTGTGTTTGGGTAAATAAATATGTTTATTTACGACGTCGGCTAAGCATTGCGCAGTAGTAGACTTGTGGTTGCGGCTAGGCATTTTATTAAAGTCGATTGTTGTTTACCTAGCCGTAGCCACGTTTCATTCGGTACGAAGGCCAAACCGTTTACGGAAAGAGTACTCATTAACATTTTGTTAATGAGGATGTAAACCGCGTAAACATCAATGGACGTGTCGGGTTACTAAAATTTTCACTTGTCGGGTTATTTTTTTAATTAGTTGCGAAGGCTGCCCGATTTTTCAATTTTATATACGAGTGAGTAAAATAGCGATACAATAATAAATTAGCATTTATGTCTGCGTCTGTTTATAAACACTCATTATGTAGGTATATGTCAAGTAGCCATCCGGTGCACATAGGCATGACGCGAACCGTTACCGTAAACGATTCATTGTTGATAATAATCCATTTGTGTCAATGTTTGAAAGTGTCCATCATCATGAATAACGTGCAATATAATTTAATTTTTGAGATTTATTTAAAAATGTTCGAGTTTTATAAGGTACAAGCTCATAGTTTTGTTCATTATTACCTTTGGGTACTTTAGGGATGAAGTTCAACGTGCGGTCTTTACACCGGAGATTTTCACCGGTGCCGTCTATCCAAACGTATGTAACAAGAATCTTATCCGCTGCAATGGGCAGGTCATTGTATCGATTCAGCAGGGTCTTCGATAGCACAGCATTCGGAGAGTTGGTTAGCACTGGTCCAGATAATATCTTCGGGTTATCTGAAAGAAAATGAATGATGCGAAAAGAGTCCAACCAAAAAAAATGGTACACTTCATTCTGTGGCTTTAGTTTTGAAATGATTACCAACCTATTCGATGGTCAATGAGTGATTCTGACACATAAAATAACTTTTTGTGGGCCGGCAGGTCCTTCGACTCTAGCAACTCCAACATTACTGGTGCGCAGGTCAAATATTTGACAGTAAACAATGGCTATTCAGCGAAATAAACAACAATTTATTAATGTAGGGAAATAATTTTAAAATTTTCATTCTATATTATGATACTACAACGAAAATGAAGCGCGTAACATTTAATTAGATTGCTACTGAAAACAAAAGATTTCAAAACCAGCTAAACTACAGCAATTTAAGCATTAATTATGACACTGAAGTAATTTAATTATAATGGAGAATAAATGACAAGGAGTGTCATTTTGATAATAGAACATTAAAAAAAGATAAAAAAATGTAAACGTAAAAAAAGTTAGTGCTCAAGTTTAGTTCCACTGAGGTAACACTAATAATACGAAATGGTGAGTGACCAATTATTTTCTGTTATGTCTCATTTCTGGTGCACATGCAATTGCACAACCTTAAAGCCAATTTTATATTTTTAGTTGCATTTAGGATTTCTCAGTAACAATAAAACTTGGGCAGTGTTTTACGTAACTAATCAGTACAACAAAGAACAGTTGATATAGTGAACAAGATCAATGAACGAACACTTCAACATCTGACTGTGTTTTGATAAGTATTATAAATAGTGCTTACCTTCAATTTTTCCATGCCCGGCGTCCGCCATTTTTTCTGTGATAAACAAGGTCTAAAAACCTGAAACAACAAAAAAAATATTCAGTATTTTTTAAAGCTTTTACCTAAAAACGGGCAATACACCTAATGGACAATTTATGTATTTTATGTTAGTGGTTGAAAAGGCACTCTGATATCGCAAAACAGTAAGATATAGGTAAATACGCAATTAAAGTTTGAAGAAAAAAAAAAAAAAAAAAGTAGGTATTTCTATAGAATTGCGATCTAAATCAAAATGAAGTACCAGGAGACCAGGAGGTGAATAGTAGCGACTATATAGGTACTCTTTGGTGAGGAAGCTAGTTTATCATATTATTACAACAGACAAACATAAATAATACTTCAGATATGGTTCTGTCAATGCTTTTTCATGAATAAACGGATAGTTAAAAATTCCAAAAATGGTTTTTGTGTCCTGGTAATTAACTCCAACGTGAAACTCAGACATCGTTTTAAATCAGTACTTATTACTAAAGATATTGAAGTAAATTTCTATTACTTTTTAGAATAGGTAGATTTAAAAAAGTCTATTTTTTCTTCATAGATTTACTAAAATAGACGCATATATTAATTCTCAATAATCATTATCCATTAGTCATAATAAGACATTGAAATAGCGAAATGTATAATGGTATCGTAAGAAATGTAACCTTCCGACTGACCTCCAAACTTCAACATGAAGGTGTCACCTTATCTAAATCTAGACATTGGCTCTTTATGATGGATTTTCAAGCTTAAAATGCTACTAAGTTACCTACTTAAGAATAATATATTGTCTTAGTTATTTTTAAATTAGCAAATTAGAGTAATATTCCTTAACTTTCCACAACTAGCTATGGATCCTAAACAATGTACATTTAAATAGGTATCTATTTCGTTTGATATTCAGCTCTTATTTTTTAATAAAGAATCACGGAACGAATCAGAGGTAGGTAATGACAAACGAGAGCCTAACTGAGGCTGGGGAACTGAGGCTGAAAAGCTAAAACTGAAGAGCTGAGGCTGAAGAGCTGAGTCTGAGGAGTTGAGGCTGAGGAGCTGAGGCTACCTAGCTTAGCAGTGTAAGTGGACATTTCAGCGTATTCAACATGTCTCAATGTTTACTAACTTTGTTTATAATTTTTAATAGTTTGAATTAATATTAACTTATTGGTTAATAATGGGAATTTACCTTAAAAAGCTATAGTAAACTTTGTGTCAGATAGATAGTCATTGTTTAAATTAGGTATATAGTCTATCTAGCAATTTTATTGGTGATGAGAGTTTAAAAGAAAATGGTGAAATCGTGCGACCTATATTCTGGATCAATATAGGTGTGGCGTAAATATATCATACATACATTATGTAATAGACCTTTCAACTCATTTTATTCTATCATTAAAGTACAAACTCAATTTTGTATTATTTAGGACAAGCATTTTTTATAAATATTTTAAAATAAATGTTTGGTGTTTATAGATAAGTCAATAGGTAATAATAGGTAAAATTCGAACGTCCCATTATTTACGGGGCCAGTAGTAAAGGGCCGCTTCAAACCCTTGACATACAAGCGCGTTAGTTTCTTGAAATCGATTGGCACCTTGCCCGAAACTTTTTATGTGGAATATACCCACCGCGCTCGATCGCCGACCGACACGCTCTTTCCATGTTCTATGACTTGTTAACAACATAATATTTTAAGAATTTAACCACGGCCAAACATCACGTGTATCAAACAAACATACATTTATAAATATCTAAATTGGATTGACAACGGCTCAATCATATTAATGTATTGACTGCCAATATTACTAGGAAATCAAATTACAACGGCATTTTGAGATTGATAGCATTGATTAATATGATGCAGTAAATTTTTAATTTTTAAGCCCGTCTGTTTTAAGCTAAAGTAATCAGCAAAGTCATTATCGTTAATTTCATTGCGCATTCAATGTTGTGGATATAGTTACCTCAGTAGATATTGGTGTCGATTCTGTGTCGCATTCTCTAAAACTAAAGCAAACTTCAAGTATGGCGGTACTCTTCTGATAAAAGGGAAATGAAAAGGCGGAAATATGTTAATTTCGTTTAGCTTTAGAGAATACGACACAGACACAGAATCGACACCATTATCGTGTTTTGTTTTTATTTTAATAAGGTACTAGTTCAGCACGCGTTAGCATGAAAATGACATATTTCTTCTCTCAAGAAACCGTTTGACAAATTAAAATGCAAAAATTTGTCAATGACGTGAACCGCGTGATCGTTCATTGGTCAAACGCTTTCTCGAGTGAAGAGACATGTCGATTTCTACAACTCATACTACCCGTGCAGAGAACAAAGAAAATCGCCAGATTTGGATAGTACTTTGGTCCGTGATTTCCATGTTATTATAACTCGGGTACAGTAAACAATGCAAGTGTGAAAGTGGGTGAGGTTTTGGTGACGATAAAAGGAAACTGCGTGTCGATGTCGTAAGGAAACCGGCATTGCCAATAACAACAATATTTAAGGGCATGCGATATTTACCAACCCACACTGGGCCAGCGCAGAGAAGGCGTGGCAAGACTCGAGATGTATAGTTTATAAGTACCCTACGAAAGTAAAGTAAATGGAGGTTCTGTTAATTGGAGTGCCTGCCACGCGGAGGCCTTCTAAAGTTCAAGGATACAGGCTACTCAGGCTAGTTATGTCATGTAATCAATTTGAAGTACATTCAGAAATAGATAAATTATCATTGAAACCCAAGAACTGGGCCAAGGCCTTACAATACAAATAATACCAAAGCTATCGAAAAAATATTATGATATTGCGGTTGAGTAGCCTAATTAGTTGAGTAGTCTAAAATATCACAATTTTTTACTTTAAATGTGAGATAGTCACCTCCTCCAGGTGCGTCACCTATTTATTTACTATTTATTACATTTATTTATTTATCTATTTATTTCTATCAGCTAGGTAAATAAACAAATGCATAATTATTTTTACAAATAATCATTGGTCTTTAATAAAATAGCTGGTCAGTCGCCAAGTCTTCCGCTTTTTAGGTGTCAAGATCAACGCAGATCAAGACCAACGGAGCAACGGATACATAGATATATATATATATATATATATATATATATATATATATATATATATAGCACAATATTTAGAACAGAACAGAAACGATGTTCAAGGGGGGTATATATCCTTTGGATGCTCCTAATTGGCATGATAATAGGTAAACAATTAAAAGTGCTCCACTGTAGTGCAAACAACACTAGTGACCTTAAAGATTGCTTTGTGGTTTCGATTCCCACCGAGGACAAATATTTGTGTGATGAATATCGATATTTGTTCTGTGTGAAGTACAGATAAGGTACATTTTAGATCCCACTATAAATTAGTCCCATCGTGTTGGCCCATGACATAATTGTAATAATTTAGTTAAGTTTAGTTCAGTGTTTCAGTTTACCCTTGGATAAAATAGTTCTATCAATCGAAAATATTTGAATTTACAAATATTTATTTTCATCGGAATATTTTGAAAGTTTTTTCTTTTGTCTATGGTCTCCATATTTATATAAAAAAGAAATGTGTATAAATTATTTAAAAATATACTAACTCAAAATATGTTATAGAGATGTTGCAAGCAGCAGACGTTCAAGGATTAGGTCTAGATTGCTAATCTCATTCATACTGGTTTAGTGTTGATTGTTCCAGGTAGCATTGAGCGTGTGTTAATGAAGTAAGCGTGTTAAATAAGCAAACACTTTACCTGCTATGTAAATAGTTAAATTCATTATCATGACTAATGAGGCTTATGTATAGCGGGAAGTTAAATAAATAAATAAATATGTGTGGACATTTCACATAGCGCCATCTAGGCCCAAACTAAACATAGCTTATACTATGGGAACCTGATATATTTACCAGAGATACCAATATGTATTTACACACAAGAAGTATATGTGAACATCTATTTTTGTTCTGGGTTTTATATTGTATTCTAAACAAACAAAAATGTTTATGCTGGGTGGGAATTAAACCCACAGCCTTTAGTTCAGAAGGCAGGGTTACTACTAACTGAGCTATCAGGTCAGGGTAGTGTGTTTCATAGTGTTTTCATTGAAGTGATAAATGTAATAATCTACCGATACCACGCGGGATGTACCTATCTACTATCTAGATAGGTTTCTAGGTGCATATGTGTGAGTATTAATACTAAAGTTCCATTCAAAACAAATAATTTGGAAATATATAGTTTCTTTTTTTCTTACTTATTCTGACATTTGACCCCAGCTCTGATGGTAAGCTGATTCGTCAATTAAAGCAGGAATAAATAAAATAAAGCAAGAAATAAAATAGAAGCGGTTTTAAATAGTGAAACTTGTATGTCCACCTTGTATGTCCACTTGTATGTGTTAATGACGAGGCTGTCCAGCTGTTGTCAGGTGTTTCAAACTATTATTTATATTGTGGTGCTATATAATACTAGCATTGTTGTCAAGTCACGTTGCAGTGTACGATGCACTCGACTAATACAAAGGAACTAAAATGTTTTTTTAGAGATAAAACTATTTTATGTTTTATGAGTACAGACGACAATGTTGATTTATGACTAATTACTTAGAAACGTGCCCACTACTTTGATTTATTCAACATACGGAATATTTCACACGATATAAATTATTGTACTAGTAAAATCTTTGCAGGACTTTCATTGAGAACTTTGAAAACAGCGACCGACTATTCTGTGCCGCGGAAATACAAATAATTTTGAGAATTCAATCACGCTATTGTAAGCTCTGATAAATGGCAGTAAAGAAATTAAGCTTAAACACCTCACAAATCTCGGTTTATGAAATGACCGGCTTAAGTAAATTATTAAATTTAATTAAAAACTGGCTAGGTACATAAATCTCAAGTAAGTTTTGTACATACTATTTTCATTTGTCAGTCACGTATTTATTATACCTATTTTATTAGTAC
Source organism: Ennomos fuscantarius (assembly GCA_905220475.3). Classification (NCBI taxonomy): domain Eukaryota; kingdom Metazoa; phylum Arthropoda; class Insecta; order Lepidoptera; family Geometridae; genus Ennomos; species Ennomos fuscantarius. The sequence continues at coordinate 10,900,610 of HG992023.1, forward strand.
CTACCTATAACGATAACCGAAACCGATGTTCAATGTAAACTTCCAATGACGTTCTAAAAATGTTTGTATCATCTATAATGTCAACACAAAATATATTGAATTATCAACCTCCCAATCATACATACTTGTAATAACAAAATCCAAAGTTCTACGCACATGTACAAAATGTAAACGAGTTATTGGAACAGATAATAGTTGCCGCAATTATCATAATTCGATAAACTAAATAGGTCAATATAATTATGCGTGTTTAATAGTATCTATACTTGCACGGCACGGGTTGAATTAACTCGTTGCGTCATTTACGAAACTTGTATGATAGTAGGTATTTATTGGAGACGGCAACGGTCTTGACCTATGAAGATACGGATTACTTTCCAACTGTGGCACGTTTTATTTACTATTGCATAATACTATGTAAGAATTAGCTAAATAAAACCATTTTAGTAACAGTATTTAAAAAGTATTTTTAATGGAATCAGCTGACCGATTGCTATCGAGCAGACTATTTGTAGGCATTTATGTACTTGCGAATGTAAGCAAAAAGGTGAAAAAAATATGATATGAATGAATTTATTTAGACCTAATTCAGCTAAACGTAACATTTCAAAATAGTTTATAATATAATATAATATATAATATGGACATCTCACACAACGCCATCTAGCCCCAAACTAAGCAAAGCTTGTGCTATGGGAACCAGATAACTGATACAATACTTAGATACTTTTTTTGTTTGTAAATACTTGTTGTAAGTTTGGTTTAATATTATGTTTATCATAGATAAAATACCTAAGTTTACGACGTACAATGACGCTGTTACTTAAAATGTTTTCGTGCTTGAATGTTCAATTCAATACGGCATTGAAAACAACACCAAACGAAGGGAAAGGGAGTCAAGCGGAGCCTTGATGCACTCCAGCTGTCTCTAGGATTGATTTGGTGATGTCTAGTCATTAATCGTTATGATATCGGGCCTGAAGTTAAAACCACGTATTTTAAGGTTGATGCTGGTACATCGCTAATGTATTAATTATTTACTGTTACTGTTACTCAATGGTTTATTTATCGAAGCATATTGATCTATCAATTCAGTTCGCTCGGATTAAAATCATCACTCGATAAGCAATGCGATACTATTAGATAGATTGATAACATTCGTGTACCGATAAGCATAGTCGAGTGTTTATAATTGAGAAATTCTAAGCTGATCCGCACTATTTATTTTACTGAAAGGTCTCTAAAAGTTAAACTAGCACTAAACATTATTATCGCTTTCTAAAGATCTTATCTGATCATTATGCTTGTGAATCAAAAAATCGTATATCTTTAGATTCTGTGATAAGATCTAATTAGTAAGGAGTTAATGGAATCAGCGTCTTTGGATCACATCTATTACCCTGATTAACATTTTTAATTATTATTTTCGTGCGTTATTGAATTATCATAAATATTAAGTGTTTCATGTCAAATGATTCAAAATATATATGATTATATTTTATATAGACGGATGCAATTATTCGTACACATAACACAATAATAATAAGTAAATATATAACTGCAAAAGCCAAATAATAATAATAAAGGTCGTAACTTATACCATCATTATTATTTGTATCAGAATGCCACTCTTGTGTGTTTTGTTTTAATAGTGGCAAGGTTTTTCTGCTAAGTTCGTATACCAGGTACAACCGCAATGCCAGCTAAGTATTCTGCCGCCAAACAGTAGCGCGAAACCACTACAGATTGTGTTCCTATTTGAAAAGCACTGTAGCTAGTGAGATTATTGGGCATATGAGACCTAATCTCACAGTCCAGTAATTTTATTATTATTTTTGGACTATGTTGATGTTTTAAGATGACGTGAACTTAAGAGCAGTAAAACTTTAGTACAGGCGGGCATTAAACTGGCTGTTGATCATTTAATTAAGTCATTAATATTGTATATATGTATTTACTTACATTTATTATAGTTAGTTACTACTTACACAGCCGAAAGAAACACCAACAAACAAACGACCCGTTTCACTTATATATATTAATTACATATAATTAGGTTTTAAATTATTTATCAACATCACTTTAATTTGGTTGCACGTTGTGTATCCCAAATTACCATCAGTTTTTATTACAAACACAAAGTCTAAATTATACCCATCAACTTTTTTGTTCAGCTTTGGATAATTGTTATTTCCTTTTTAATAAAGTTTGAAGCAAGTTAGTTATTGTACATTAATTGCAGTTAGGTAGTAGTTGATGTTAGTTTAGAGAGATTTTAAAATAGCTATGACTTAATGTGTGTGTCAAATTAAAAAAATACTCAGGGTACGAGTTAGGCGACCAAAAGCGTCTGTGTAAATAAAAAAAAAAATAGATTATGTGCAATAGTCATAAAAGAAAACTTTATGAGAATAAATACCTATTTATACTTGTAATAATTAGATCCTGGAAGTAATTTTGAGCGTATTTTTTATACTAATATCAATGGGACTTAAAACTTTTGTGTTACACACAATTGTGTTTAATACAATTGACTTTGGAGGTTCCTAGAACTTTAATTTTTTCAAAACTTTCACGCCGTATAGTTGTGAAATATTGGTCTTTACCTATGAAATTGCTGTTTTGTTTGAAAAAAGTTAAAGTATTTTTTTTTTCGAACTTATTTATTTCTTTTATTCAAAGTAATCACCCCTGCAATCAATGCATCTTTGACAACGCTGTGGCAGTTTATGGATGCCCTTCTTGAAAAAATCAGCAGGACGGGAGACAACAAACTCTTCAAAGGCGTTTTGTACTGCCTCTCGGGAATTGAATTTTTTTCCCGCTAAAAAGTTGTCCAAATTTTCGAAAAAGTAATAGTCGGTAGGCGCAAGATCTGGTGAGTATGGCGGATGAGGGAGAGCTTCCAAACCCAACTCATGCAGCTTAGAGACGGTCTGTTGTGCAGTATGGGGTCGCGCGTTGTCGTGAAGTAGCAGTGGAGACGACCGATTGACCAAAGCTGGTTGCAGACGTGCGAGTTTCGCCATCATTGTGGTCAGTTCTTCAATGTACACATCTACAGTAATGCTCTCGCAGTTTTGTAAAAAGCTATGATGAATCACACCAGCACTGGACCACCAAACTGTGACCATCACGTTTCTAGGGGTCATTTTTCGTTTTGCACATTGCTTTGGTACCGAACCAGGATCTAACCAACTTGCTGAGCGCTTTCGATTGTCAAAAAGAATCCATTTTTCGTCGCACGTAACAATTCGGTTCAAAATTCCTTCATTTCTGTGCCTGTTAAGCAGCGCAAGGCAAGTCTCGACGCGTACGTTGCGCTGGCGATCGTTAAGTTCGTGGGGCACCCATCTATCAAGCTTTTTTATCTTGCCAATCTGTCGCAAATGGACCAATATTGTTTTGATGCTAACATCAAAAGCTGCTGCCAGCTCAGCTGTAGATTGAGATTCATCAGCTTCCACAATCGCCTTTAATTTATCATTGTTGGCCAAAGTTTCCGGACGACCACGAGGTTCATTTTTCAAGTCAAAATTCCCAGAACGGAACCGTGCAAACCAATAACGGGTTGTACGTTCGTTTGTACAGTTCTCTCCGTAAACGTCGTTGATGTTACGTGTCGTTTGTGCCGCGTTGGTGCCACGACGGAACTCATATTCCATAATTACACGAAATTTCAAAGTATCCATTATGAGGAAAAATGTTGAAATGTAATGAAAATACAACGCTAATCAATAAACAAAAGACTTATATTGTAAATAGAATGTCATATTTTTAAAACAAAATTAATTTGAATTTAGAATTCATAGCCAATCAAAACTTTTTTTTTGTTTGAAAAAGTCTGTACTGCAATACGGCAATTTCATAGGTAAAGACCTATTATTTTATAAAGTCATTCATAGAAAAAACAAATACGAAATTCTACAAGGATAGTTATGAAATAGCTTCTCTGGGGAAGGCACCGTAACACAGACGCTGAGTCTAGTTCGGCAGCAGAAACGTAACAAATTGTACATATTTTAGTCTAGCCTTTATGTGTATTTATATGTCTTTAAGTGAAGCACTATATTTAAAAAAATTGGTCATATTTTTCATCATAATACACATTTATCTATATTTACTTAAGACAATTACCTATCTAATAGCATGAACGATACCGGCGCCATCTTTAGAAGTGTGTTGTAAATAAAATTTTGAGTGAGCTTATCTATGCTCTCTATTCAGCTAATACATCAATATTGTTATTGTTGTTGTTGTTATTATGTTTATTATTCATATTATTATGTATATTAACTCACGCTGTTAATTTAACTGAAGTACTATGAGTTAAGCTGAGGGCAAACTATTTTATCAGCATGAAATAATCTTGGTTAGTAATTATTTAATTATATTATTTACTCTTTCATTTGAAAATGTGTAGTTTTGTACGCTCCTATCATTGTTTAATTAGTATGATAACGAACAGTAAAAAAACATTAAATTGCCACTTCATCATTTTTGTTTGCAAAGCAAATTATTATGAACAATTATTCGATGAATATTATTTCATATCTAATCTTCAATCTTAGTATTTCAGGATGGACTGAGACATTTGCAAAGTTCGTGATACCAGTTTCCAAGATATATAGTGAGTAGATCTAATGAATTAAAATTTACAGCTATTTGTACAAACATTAACGTTTTTAATAGCATCACAGATTGTGCTACTTATATAAATAGGTCTGCTTTTGAATAAAGAAGTTTTTAATACAGAAATAGTTCAGGCAGAGTTTATTTACCTACTCCCGGTATATCGTACTCGTATTGAGTCATTCTCCGAGTGTTGTTGTTATTTTTGTGGTCTTCCCTGAAACGGTTGATGCGAATGTGATGCGACTGACCTCTCTACAGATGGCCTTTGTTTTATATAAACAAACACGCGGTAGGCGAGTGTACCACCGGTATCATCACAATGATATTTAAAACTTTCCTTAGATAAAGAGTTCATATACTTTACGAGCGATAAACGGCTTACTCGGGCATTTTCCTTTTGACTCTTCCGACTCCGCTCCTCGTTTGATATAAATACTACATACAGACTGGGGATCTAAGCGTTTGTGTATTTTAGTTTGTTGGCAACGATCGCAGTTAGGAGATTTCCGAAATAACTATATAGATTTTCTCACGTATTTAGTTTAGATTGTTAATTTAGCCATGAATCAGAGAATGCAGAGTTTAGAAAAGATGTTTCCTAGTTGTTTGTTAACACTTTTACACTTGTCATATTTTTCATGGTTTTCCGTAATAATAATAAAATACTAGTACACAAAAAAGAGCTGAAAAATTCTTATTGCTTCTCCTTTACAGCTGCAAAACGAAACTGAACAAAGAGCTAATTTATTATGATGAGATTGCAATATTTGAAATGAAGCACTTTTGTATTTTTGTATGCTTAGAACAATAACTTAAACTAATTAGATATTTTAAGTATTCCGTATTCCAATATTAACTTAGTGTGTGTGTGTGGGGGGGGGGGGGGGGGGGGGGGTGGCAGTATTGGCTCCTTGTATATCTCATGTATAATACCTATACAGGACTGATTTACACCGTGAACGATATGCTTTTAATTTTTTTTTGTTAATAAATAAATTTGACTTCCTCTGTCGTGTGGGGTTCAATTCCCACGACAGGACAAATGTATGTGCACACAAACAAAACGCAAATACTTGTTCTGTGACATGGGTGTTTTAGTCCTCGTAGTTCCTGGGTCCCTAGATATAAGGAATCTTAGTTAGGAAAAAGCTTGTAAGTAAGCTAAGTAACTAAAAATTATATTAGCCTATGATTATTTGGTTTTGTAGTTTGTAACTATTTACCTAATGATAAAATAATAGTTGGTTATAACTGCGACAAATAATTTACAAAGATAACAATTTACATCATTCTTGAAGGTTCTTTGAAACGGGGTCAATAATAAATGCATTTACTTATTACAATAAGTAAATGCATTTATTATTGACCCCGTAATGTGTACATTAGGCCCGCGGTCTGATAATATAATTTACATCATTCAGTATATATATTGTCACGAACAGTCTCTCTCTCACTTTTCTAACCAAAATATTTGTATAAGACCTGTAATCAAGATATAATTTAACTATTTTTTAATGAAAATATTCCAATTTATTAACCAATATTGCGATGCGTTTGTGGCTATCTGTGGAGAAGTTTCCGGTATAATCTGATACTCTATTAATGGACTGTGGCTTGATATGACACATATATATATATGATATCATCATATCATTTTTTTAAAATTATTAATTAGATGCTCACCAAAATGTATATCAAGATACAAACTATAGAACATTATAAAAAAAGTATGTTCTGAAAATATGGTGAAGGTATTGTTTGAAATGCACATTTAAAAAAAAGATGCAAGTAATTCTGTTAGAAAAAAAACGAGCTATTTACTCTAGTAGAACTTACGGCTTCTTCGAATGAGTAAAGCAAACAAAAAAATGTTTACCTATAGATACGAGTATATAAATATAAACGTGCTGACGTCGTCGGTCGGTCGTAATTTACATTGAATCTCAGTTAAAGTCAGCGGGTTATTCCTCTACTTAGTAATGGTTTGTTTTCTTTGGTAACGCAGGTATATATAGATGCAGGAAAATCATTCATGCAACAAAGATTGCGCCTTGATGTTAACATTGAATTTACGTCTTTGTGTTTATTTCCTGAAGCTGGCGTTTTCAGCCAGTTCTTATGTAGGCCACGTTCAGCAGCGGGATAAAGTATATACGTTATTCTTTGTGTTAAAACTGTATTTTACCAAGTGAAAGCGAGGTCTGAATATTTTATAGCCCTTGCGTCCGTAAGCTTGCGAAACCCTCGAGATCCTCGTGTTACCTTTGTTTCATCAACTATATCCCTGGGGTAAATGTAAAAAAGAAATGGACATTTACAAACTTAAAATTAAATTTAGTTTGACATTAAATAGAACCTTTGTGAAGTTACGCCTGAGTCAATCAAATTTCTTTTGTTCGTAACGTTCAACCATTTTATATGCAGATACTTAAAATTAAATTAATAAGATATTTTAGATTTTTTCTTGAACATTTTGAATGGCCCGTATTGACCATGTTTAAACTTGACCTATCAATTAATTACCTATATTGAGCACGTTACCTACTGGTAGTGGTTTGTTAGATTAAATTTTCTTTTATTGTTTTCTGTAACTTGGTTAAATCTGATCATTTCATATATGGTACTATTAAGTAAATAAAAAAATCTTGTTTAATATTATGTACCCATAAGTTTAGGATAAAACTTTCATAAAATAACTAAATGAATTCATATCTATATCTCGAAAAGGAGTAAATTTACATCCTAAAAACAACAACTTTTTTAAATATAAAAATGTATATATGTAAGTGTTAATAATGAAACATATTTTTAGGTTTAATTTAAAACCATTTTGTTAGGTTCTTTGTAAAGGGACCACATTTTAATATTTGTAAACTTCGCCAAATGTAATTCGCAAAGCTAAGTGAAGTGGACCGCGAGCGCATTGGGTGTCAGCGTCATATATTTTGGCCGAGGCTGATGCAATTCGCGATGCAGACGGGTGGTGGTGTGCAGGCGTGCGAGCACTCGCTCTGCGCGTGCTTTGAGCTGAACGGCTGATGGGACTTTCCACACCACCATCCGCACCAATAAACTTTGCATACACCGCACCAAAAACACCCTCGCGTCCAATCTTCATGCCCTATTTTCCCTACAATGCATATTAGTGTAGTTTACGATACCTTAACGCAGTTACACGATGCGTGCGCGTAGTTGCGCTAAACGATGCGATATGTAGATCGCGTGTAATGTGTCAAACCGACAAACGAATTCGATCGACTCGCGTTGCGGCCTGCGGATCGACTGGTGCTCGGCGGAACCGCTGGCGAATATATGCGTGCGCATCTCCCCGCGCTTGCGTCGTGGTGGGAGCGCGCTGCGATGTCGGTGTGCACCATCACCGTCCCCGCTGTCAACACGAGTTCGCAACCAATTTATTCACTTTAGAGTTACCGAGAGGAAAGAGCTTGGATAGGACCACCAATGTGCCGCTAGGTCCTCACCTCCGGCAATTTTCATGGCCATTGGGGGAGCTCTAGTGCTCTCGTTTCAATCTGACTCTTAAGAATTTAACCTACGACTAATAGTTTAAACTGGGATAGTTTGATGTACTATTTCTAGAATGCGTAACATTTAAAACTTTTCCATAGTTTGCGGGAAGTTGGGTTACTGCTCAATGCCAAAATGTTTGTAAATAACTTTGTTTCAGCTGTGCGTTTACTGACACTTAAATAAATCTATATGCTGGTTATAGATTCAGTTGTATATTCAAGTACATATTTATATCATTTGTTAATTATCTATATGTTATCAATAGATGTTTATTTGTAATTTGTTTGTGCTTAAATATGCATTGTTTGGTACTAAAGTATTTTATGAAGATTATCATAATCGCACAGATCTCGATCATAATAAGTTTTTTGTGATAACAAGAAAATAGCCGCATCAACTAAAAATATTTTATAAGGTATATATCCTGTGGTTTGACTTACTTATTTAGTACACTTCAGGCAGTATGTATTTATTTTCAAATGAACTATCCAATGGTCTACATGGACTTACCGGAAAATTATGAGTAAGTAAGAACAACGTCAACAATATACATTTTTCAACCACATTAATTAAAATACTTTTCCGGTAACCTACATTAGCAATAGTAATTACCAAAGATTAAGAGAATGAAATCAAATGTATCTTAAACTGAGCCGGAAAGACTAAAAAGGTTGCATGTCGCTATAGTATTTATTTATTTATTGTTAAGTAGACCAACAGCTTTTCTTACGTCGTGGGAACATAAAGTATGCGTTAGGAAGCCAATTAAAGGTCCTTCATATCTAGAAAACTATATTACCTACCTATAGCAGCTACAAAAGATGCGTGGCTTAGTTAATTGTGGTCCAAGAATTGTATACGACGCGACGGCGAAAAGCGGCAGCGGCGGGGAAATAATGTAATAAACTTGTGTGTCTCAGTTTGTAGATTTCAGTATCACGCTCGTATCAATGGCCAGCTAATTAGTGAAAAAACGCTACGAAAAGACAGTCTTTCAGCGTATTTTTACTACTATTATTATTAATATCCACAAATAATAACCCAGCTGGTTACTTGTGGGAAACACGAAGTCGTGATCGGAAAGCTGTTAAGCTGTTCATCGTGTCATTTAAAAGGGGAGATTCACTGAAGCAGGAGATGTTTTCCGAGTTCTGTCACAGTTGACATATTCTATTCTGTCTGATTTGTAAAACACAACGATCACATACACAGATCCTGGACGCTAACTAGGATTCCTTGTGTCTAGGCACCCTAGGAACTACGAGGGCCATGGTCCCACAACAACCAGACTCAGAACAAGAATTTGCGATTTTTTTATGTCTACAAATACTTGTCCTGCCGCGGGAATCGAACTCGCCACCTCCAGGTTATGAGCCGAGCTGCTCAACCACCACACCAGAGAGGCTGTCTAAACGATCTCAGGACCATTTTTAACTTATATGATGTTTTTTAACTGTCTGAAGTGTCCATGTTCGTCCCGGACAAATAGAATCACTCCATTTCTACCCGTTTGTGCCGGGAGAGCCGGCTAAGAGAATATCCAGGTAATGGGCAGCGTTCTTCTCGGGATTATAATTTACTACAACCACCAAGACGTCTGCCATATATGGGTATGTAATGGAGGAGACTATTTTCAGCAGTGATTGGATGATGTGAACTGATAGCGAACGGTGGGCTGTATAAATTAAACGATGGGGAAATAAAGGCGTGCGATGGCGTAAAAGGTTAAAAACAGTATATTAACATATTTACTATAAAACTTAAAGAAAATGTAACTAAAAAGGCTGCTCGTAACCAATAAACCAAATGTGAGCTCCATTTCTTAGAAAAAAATCAGAAAAGGAAAACTATTTGAAAGGAGTTTTGGCGGGAAAACAAAAAAGATCGCGTCACCGCATTGTATTATTTTCCAAAACTTGTGTTATTTTCAGTCTTAGTGCATAAAATTGGTGGTATTTTATTCGTTAAGTGCTGGACAACAGGCATGAGTGTGGGAAAGTGGTATAATGATGGTAAAATGTTTCTTTTCCCGTTGTTTCCAAAAGTCCATAGAAGCTTCAAGTTACTACCACTTTACTAGGAGTATGACTTTGACTAGACTATGACTTGACTTGATGACTTCGACTGTGTAAATATCATTAACTTGATAAATTATCAATTACTTGACACTGGCTAAATACACAAAAGCGTGGAGCCAAAACTTAAAAAAAAGCTATTTGAAAAATTTAAAAGAAAAGACGTTGAAGGTGTTTTTACCTTATTATTTATCCGAACAAGTATTTTTAAACAGAAAAAAAGCACAGAGACTTGTTCTGAGTCTGGGTGGGGTGTGGGACCATGGTCATCGTAGTTCCTGGGGCCTCACAGGGAATCTATGTATGTGATCGTTGGGCGTTATTATTATTTGCACTCGTCTTATAACGGTAAAGGAAAACATCGAGATGAAACCAGCAACGTTTAAGAATCACATAATCCAAACATGTATATCTACCATCAACGCGCACTTGGCCAGCGTGTGGATCGAGGCCTATACTTTATCCGAGTGAGTACTACTGCTAGACATTACGATTTATTATTATTATTATTGAAGTAAAACTTCTTTACGCACGCTTCACTTGGGGAGTAATCTGGTGAATGCGTAACGAGGCGAATGGAAGTTAAATGTTGTTGGTTCACGTAGATGTCCGCTGTCAACATAACAAAGTTAAAAACTACTCTAAAATTTGTATTATTATGTTGCTATGTCCGCTGGCGACATTAACAATAAATTAAGCAAAAACAAAGTATACCGGCCGGCGGCCGTTGGAGCTAAAAAATTTTACTTCAGTCGTGTGGTATAAGGTACACTTGTTTTTTTTAGATTACTTTCATATAAAATGAACAAAAAGTTAAAGGAAATGAACATAATCATGTAGGAAAGGTTAGCATAAAACATGGCATACTATGGTAATAAAAATAATGAGTGCCTATCATAGTAATGTTACAGTAGACGTAATTTATACTAGCTGTCGTTAATGTAGTGAGAGCCATGTGATAGAAGATAGATACCTATACTAATGGATTCATAATGGGGCAAGCTATTTAATGGATCTCCATTACGGAAGAGGCATTAAACAGGCCTGATTATAGTTAAATTGATAAGAAATTTTTAATGGTACTTAAGAATATTAGATGGAGTCTTCGTGACCATGGCCGATGTAATTCCGTCGCAACGTCGAAGTTATAGTTAATATTATGATTTAATAAAATTCTGCAAACGAACGAACTGCTTAATTTCTGTAATTGTTAAAAGATTTGACAATTTGCTTAAATATGTAGATACTAGAGTTTTGGCGGGAAAACGAAAAATATCGCGTCGGCGCATTGTATTATTTTCCAAAATTTGTGTTATTTTCAGTGTTACTGCATAAAATTGGTGGCATTTTATTCGTTAAGTGCTGGATTTCAGGCATGAGTGTAGGAAAGTGGTATAATGATGGTGAAACGTTTCTTTTCGTGTTGTTTCCAAAACTTCATAGAAACTTCTGGTAAACCACCACCACCACCACCACTTTACTTAGGAGTGTGACTTGACTAGATTAGACTAGATTATGACTTGACTTGATGACTTGGACTGTGACTTGACTTGACACATATATCTAATACCTTTAAACTTGAAAAATTATCAATTACTTGACACTGGCTAAATACACTAAAGTGTGAAGCCAAAACAAAAACAAAAAAAGTAGATACTACTCCATTTATCCTTTTCTTGAAGTAAGTAGGTATATTATGTTACACGTTCTTACCATTATCCATTTTTTTTTGGCTCCACACTTTTGTGTATTTAGCCAGTGTCAAGTAATTGATAATTTATCAAGTTAATGATTTTTCACGCAAATATGTGTCAAGTCATAGTCGAAGTCATCAAGTCAAGTCATAGTCCAGTCATAGTCTAGTCAAAGTCATACTCCTAGTAAAGTGGTGGCAACTTTACTTGAAGCTTCTATGGAGTTTTGGAAACAACACGAAAAGAAGCGTTTTACCATCATTATACCATTTTCCCACACTCACGCCTGTAATCCAGCACTTAACGAATAGAATGCCACCAATTTTATGCACTAACACTGAAAATAACACAAGTTTTGGAAAATAATTCAATGCGGTGACGCAATCTTTTTCGCTTTCCCGCCAAAACTCATGCTCTATGTTTTGACAATGACAGAAGGCATTAAATTTTAAAGAAGATCATATAAGTACAGCCGGATGACAAAGAGGATGCATGCATGGTGCGTCGCTTTTTCATATTAAGAGCAAAGTAAATGTTACAACAATTTAAAGCATATATTTTCTTTAACCTTCTATATTATTGATGTGTATTTAGTGACTTCAATTTGCATCGGTCACGACTTCATATTCACTGACACCACAAACGATCTAATTGGCACTAAAAGGATACAAAGAAGACGAACCGTGACTTTAGAAACGGCAAATTCCAAAGAGTTCTGAAGTTTTGTCTCTCATGCAAATAAGGCGTGAAATCGCTGAAATACATTAATAAAAACATAACAACTATCTTTGCTGAGCGCTGCTATCAGCCAACAATGCAGATTTGATCGCAACTAGTATAAATTTTGATAAACGTTTTTAAGTCCGTTTCAGACTGTCTGATAACGCACGAACAGGATTCCAATATTGGCACAATTACCGCACACTGCCAAAGTAAGAAGAGAGAATCAGACAGGTTTCATTTACTACCCATACTTATAAATGAAGGAAGTCATTTTTTTTTGTATTTATTGTATAACTGTGTAGGTTCAGTTCAGATAACAAAGACGGGCCCTTGTTGGACCTCATTCAGTTTATATTGGAAATAAACCAAGATGTTTTGTGCCGATGCCCAAATATAGTACCTATACAAATATTTTTAGTTACTATTTTATATTTTATAAGAAGTTTACCTTAATAGCTAAATCATTGCAGTTGCCCGATTTGTACCAAAGTGAAGTGATAAAAGGCATTTGGTTGATCCTAGAACATTAGTCAACTTATTCATTTTCCCATAGAAACTTTCCATTATCTTTGATATTCGGGATATTAAGTATTCAGGTCTTGATAGTGTAAACCAACTGTGTACCAAATATAAATCAAGTGGTTTCAGCTGCTTGGGCGATAACCACAATAAGCGCACACAAATTTTCAAGGTACAATAGGGGGCATTTTCGTTATTAATGACGGCAGTGATGTATGAGTCACAATAATAATAAATAACGCCCAACAATTACATGAAAGAGACCCTGGGACCCTAACTAAAATAAAGATTGATTGCAGTTTAAAAAATTAGATAATCATAGCTAAATGTTTTTCTTTGGATAAAAAATTACAATGTAAGAACAAAAAATAAATTCAGTAAATCGAATCAAAGACTCATGAACAAAGTGTCTTCCCCTTAATAGAGACATGAAGAAAAGAAATTAATGGACACATTCTTATGATTAGTTTAGCAAATTAAGTCAAATTTAAATTACTTATTAGCCGTAGTGATGGCTAGATTGTAATTTTAATGATGTACTATTAAGGTACCTCATTTAAAAAAAAAAAAAGTAAATCGAATAGTAAATAAAAAAAACAAACACACAAAATTTAGATTAAACTGCAAATATATATTTTTTTAGTTTGCTTATTGTTATATAATTATTTGGATAACCTTTGTCCAGTCATTAAAAATATTGAAAAAGTTGAATAAGCTACTAATAATTTGAGATAATCATTTTCTTATATTTTTTTATTGATATTATTTCGCAAACTTTGACGAGAGGTACGCTGGAACAACAATGTTTGGTATGTTCGTTTCGCTTTCACTTTTTACAATTTTGGAACTCTTTGCCGAAGATTTGTTTTTCTGTAATAAGTTAGTGCCAGCCTGGTACCTGGGTATCTACAAATCATGAGTGAATAGGTATCTATCTTCTAAGTAAGCGTATGTTCCATCATAGATGCATCGTTACTTATCATTAGGTGGGATAATGGGTTAGATGAAAAACTTAGATATAATAAAACTAACCAGAACCCTTCTGATGATGGATTTCACATTTGGCCTCAATACGAAATTCATGTCGCATATAATATAACATATTCATAATTATACTGTCAGGGCGTTCCGCAGTTTCACCTGCAAATTTCCTATTTTCTCCCGGTGTCCTCAATTTTCCGGGACAAAAAGTATCATATATTTCATTTTAATCAAGGCAGTAACTATAAGGGTTACGTTTCTCGTGAGAGAATGTGGAAGTGGCGAGAATAATATAATGTGTAAATATTAGAGAATAAAATATAAAACAACCTGGTATATGCTGTAAAGTTTTATATATTCAAGTGACGTACAAAAGGCAGGTATCAAAAGGACATGGAACATAAATTATTTGAATTTAAATACTATACGAAAAAGGCTTTACTAACTGTAACTACCTAATAAATTCAAGCAATTATGTGAGCAAATTTTTTATTTAAATCTGTATTTGTGGTTTTGGCGTGAAAGCCACACAAACAAACTTATGTACAACTAGACAACATACTTTTATATTTTAGTAGGGCTATATAATAAGAACCACTTAATTCGCTTTAATTTATTATTATTATTATTATTAACTAGTTGCGCCCCGCGGTTTCACCCGCGGATAGAAAGTATTTTAATTATTTGCTCATCCCACGGGTAAATTTCACTTGTCTAGAATAAAATGTAGCCCATATGTTAGTCCAGTGTATAAGCTATCTTGGTACTGAATTTCACCCAAATCCATTCAGCCGTTTGAGCGTGAAGGATTAACAAACACACACACATACACACAAACACACATACAAACTTTCGCTTTTATAATATTATATATATATATATATATATTATTAATTATTAATTCACTCACTCTACTATCATGTAGCTACCTATACACCTTGTGTAAGTAGGTGTGTATGTAATACGATGCGTGTCAATGATCTCGCGTTAGTATCGCGGCAAGGCAATGTATCACGATAACACGTAATTTCCCCGCATGTTCGTTTTTGTTATTAAATTGTCGATCATACTAAAATTGTATATGCAAACAATTTGCCCTCATGTTCTAGGTATATGAAAAAATCCAGCTATTACCGGACCAGCTATTGCGTCGAGCGAGCCTGAGGTGACCATCAAACTAGTCAGCAGACTGAATTGTGATAAGTGCATGCTACATTATAATAATTAATGCTTATATTTGCATTATATTTAAAATTATTTATTAACAGTTTATTTTTACTGACTTGAACAGCAGAATACATACATAATAAGACGAACGTCAAGTCAAATTGCACATAGTACCGAGCTAACCGCCCCGTGTAAAATGTAGACCCAGCGAGCATTGCCCGTCGTAGCACTAGCATTTTTACTAAGTCATTTTAGCGAACGGCCTTATAGATTAAAAACTTTGTCCAACATCTCGAGAGGCTTTTGCTAGACGTTTATTTTCAAGGGATGGATTCAAAAGACAGTTTTCCTTGATGTAGCACGTCTAGTCAGGAGCTGCCGCACTCTGCAATCCTACTATACCTTCCGGCATGTAGCTTGGATCCTGCCCCGCTGCCGGTTATACTTTAGGTTTAGGGTTATCGTATTTTTGTAACGATATGTGTTGTAAATATGTAATATGGATCACTAAAACGAATAATATGGAGTCTGAAAAAATAATCTTAGACTAGTTATGTAAATAAATGAATTATATTGTTTTAAATATTTTCTTTTGCAATTTTGCTATTTTGCACCAACAGTGAATAATATAAATATTTTATAAAAATAGCTTGGGCAACCCTATATTGTCTGCGTTTTATGACAATAAAACAATGTAAGGTGAAAAGAACAACTGGAAATATGGAAGAATTCCTAATTTAACCGAGATTAACATAGGTTTAAATCCAAGGGTTAGATTCTCTTCTATTTACAGATTTTATTTCGGTACAGTTTTCTTACAATACATATATTTATAGATATAAGTATTTAGACAAGCATATTACAATAATCATTACATCATTTATTTATTATTATAATATTCTGTCTTGATTCGGTATTCTTCCATTTTGATAAAACTTATTTTAATAAAACTGTAAACAAACTATGACATAGGTTGGATTTTATCACTACCTTTGCTATGAGCATTTACAGAGCAAATATAATTTTAAACATTTCTTATTATTAGATTATCCTTCTGTGAAAAAATATTTTGCGTAGAAATGTTGTATTATTATACTGCATGTGACAGAATAAGACGAATCTGTAGCAATAAATTATATTAAAATTTATTACTTAATAAGGTAATCAACATAGTAGATATTGCAATTATTGTATTGAGTTGTTATTTACTTTGTATTGTCTTTGTTTAAAAGTTACCTGCAGAAATATAACTAGCTTGAAATCGGAACTCGCACTAGCTGGTTTCGTTTTCATAAAGTATACCTACTTAGCAAGGAAGTTCTATTAGAACATACTATAAAACTGCCTTGCTAGCTAGTCATCGACTATAAATCTGGGCTTTATTACCTTTATACCCAGTCAACTGTTTTTTCCCGAATCTGTTCAAACGGGAAACTTTTCCATAGATGATAAATAAAGATATATGTAAACAAAAATTAAAAAAATATAATGATTTAATCATCGTAATTCACGAAATCGCGGGCAGCAGCCAATTAAATGTAACGTTATAAATTATACATTCGAACTATTGACTTCTTTATCTTTTACAACTCTGAATTCAGCAGACTGCTTGTAAGCGATAGCATTAATTATCGTGGTAAAGATTTTTATAGTCGTGCTGAACAGTACTTTTGAATTAATTACTAATAGGTGAGTTTATCGTTGTGTCGAAAGAATCTTCTTATATTTATAAAAGGTGCAAAAGTATGTTCAGGCATGAGAGATACGAGTTCAAATTCCATTAATTATTCAAATTATTCCTTTACATTATATAATAAATCTATCTATATCTATTGATTACGGTAAGCGATACTGCTATAAATCATACATCAATACAATAAATTATAATATGTATGCATTGGTTTTCTTAAAAGGTGTTTTCTGACAGTTATTAGTTACTTGAGCAACTTTAGTATCCGTTTCCAAAGTGTGGTTTACGTTGAAATCAAGGGTATGTATTGTAATTGTGTGTTTTTTTGCACTCACAACATTTTGCTTTTCCGTATTTAGCTTGCTATTATTTAATCGCAACCTCGCACAACGATAAGATGATAATATCTACCCAAATGTCAGCTAGATAGGTACTCTGATATTTCACGTATAATAATAAAAATGACTTCGTTGAACAGTAAACACACCTTGTTCAAAATATATGCAATTACCAATTGAGAATTTAAGGAACTAAACAGATCCAAAAAAACTTTGTTTAAAACTATTGTTTAAAGTTAGACAGCTTTTTATGTCCAATCAGCTGCTCTACATTCACCAACCTCAAGTCAGGGTCTGCATGGAGCACTGTAGCCGCTTGTGGGACGGATCCGCCCGGTACCAACTTGCGGCTTTTGATTCAATTCAGCGGCGTGCCAAGAACCTTATGAACGAGAGATGAGAGATTAGTTATAAGGAGAATTCAAAGCCTCGAGCACAGGCGCAAATTTATCAGTTCTTCTATCGATCTCATATCGGTTAAATTTTAGAGAATGTGCCCGTGATCTTAGTGAACTGATTCCGTCAACTTCTTTCCATTATAGAACTACAAAGCTCAGTGATTCTTTGCATCCTTTCGTCAAGAGTGTACCTCCAATTCACACTAAGTGTTTTGTTGAGCCATTCATAATCCCAACGGTTAAGGAATGGAATACTCGTGCAGCATCAGTAGGTAATTTCTCGTATGTATAATCTGGGTCTTTTCAAGTCAAGGGTGAATGGGCATGTCATATAGGCCTTTGTGCTCCACATTGGACAACTTCATCGCTTCTCATCAGGTGCTATGTTGTCAAAGGTATGCCCATTTCAATATAAAAAAATAAACTGGGTATCTCCACATATCCATATTCTTTCATATTCTTCCTCGTGGTGAAACGGAATAGTTGTAAGATAGATTTCAACAGGAAAAAAATCTTTGTGGTGAAATTGCCTATGAAAAATAATCACTGTACCTAATTAAGGAAATTAAATGAAATCTAAATGATCACCTACTTTACCTACCTACCGTACCTTTCCTATACCTTTTGGCTGTGCACGAAAATATTACCAGTGCAGCATAGATAGTTAGAAGCCTCGCATTCAGCATGAAAAAACAAGGTTAAATATGTTCACTAGTTGTTCTTTTCTTTGACAATATTTCTATTAATAGCATTAAATAGGTCGCACGCCCTATATAAATTATCTTTAAAATAACAATGACTATAGCTCTTCACAGATGCAGAACTGACTTTGACTTCTGTGTTCGATAAACTTTGTTATCACCAGTCTACTGTTTAGTAAAGAGGGCCTTATTGTTTATTTTCAATGAAGTAAATAAACAGCAATAACAATATCTGGGTTAGGTAGGTATGTACTTGAAGCAATAAAGCAATTTATAAGATGTACGTTGGATCCGGCGATGTGTTGTAGTAAAAGTTATCTTTTGTTTTTCTTATTATAATTACTTGATGCTACTTTAGAGTACCATAAACCTAGCGTGTAGTATTCCAGTATACTTGAGGTTTACTAACCATACGTTATTCATATTTAAAGAATAGGCACAACTCGGTTTCAACGGTAACAACGGTTTCGTAAGTGTCCTATACGAAGATGACATACGTAATATTAAGCCTATTTGATACTGGACGGCTGTTTCACTTATCATTAGGTGAAAGGATAGCTCGTCATTCATTAACATAAAAAAGTGTATACTATAGGATAATGTGTATTTTTTTTTCATTTTCATATTATTTATTACCTTGCTGTAGATAGGATGCGGATCACTAAATAGGTTTTTTTCTTTAAATGACTAATAACTTATTAATAACAAACTTACTTAATATAAAACTAATAATGATATCTGCAGAACAATAACAATAAGTATTAGGCACCCGACCTACATTTATGAGTGTGTGAAGTGGCATCAATGTGTAAACTACCTACATTATCATAATCAAGTAATAAATCATAAGACAACAAAATCTATACATATAAAATTCAAAGTCCTGACTGACTGATATATCAACGCACAGCCTAAACCAACAAGGCCCTAGAGATTTCAAATTTGGACGGTGTGTTCTTTGTAAAGGGTTTTCCGAAATTCCACCCCTAAAGGGGTGAAATGGGTGGATGAATTATTTTCCTATAGGCCACGCGGGTGACGCCGCGGGCAGAAGCTAGTAATAACATGTAAGGGCAAAAATACGCCAATAGATACTAAATGTCTTATAAAACCAATAAAGTATATCTAATCTTTTTCTTTTGTATTTATTGAATTTACTCTTTTATATCGGCAATTGTCCGACACGCGAATATTGCGTGCTCAAACCCTGCCATTATCGACTTATAATGATAATTGAGCATAGTTCTGATGACACTCACTTTGGTTGGTGACAAGATTAACTCTTGGGTCTTGACGCAAATTGTATATCAGAAAATAATAAACATTGACAAGCACGAGCTTGTGAAATGGTCCGTTTACTTTTTTAGACATTTGAACTGACGACTCTAGATAATAAGTAGTCTCGAAAACTATGGAGACAGATTGTTAACATAACATTTATTATATATTGTCCATATGTTTGTATGAGCAACCCTATAGTAGTCAGAACAATGACCCCTAATGATGTCATAAGCATGGTCTTGCTAATCTAATGAAGACAAATCAGAATGACTTTTAAATAAAAATCGCGCACGTGAACGATATTTGATTATCGTGCATGATTTTAATTATTTACGCTGTATCTAAAATGCGTAGCTACTCGTATTACTAGGAACTGAACGTTATCTCGTGCACGGAATGAAGTGAAACTCTAAATATATGAACCTAAAATACCCTTTTTGCGTGCTACATCTTCGGCCTCACCGTCACCTAAACCATCAGCCCCTATGACAAAAAATTCTAGTTCTATGGCTTACAATATACATAGGTATATAGAACTAGACTACTAGAACTACTGGAAGACGCTGGATAACCGCTTAACATTCAGTACTTATATAGATATTTAGGACTTTTGGGTGGGTACAGATACAATCACTTCTTATGGCAAATAAACTTGCGGTTTCTTTATTATATAATACACATTTATTGTATTTAAGGATAGGTTTCATTTAACACCCAATTTATGTTTGCATCACTTCGCTTTAAAATGGAGTGCAAGTCCTGGATAGACGTCTAAGTTGGAATAGTGAATATTAGTTAGCAAAAGAAAAGGATTCAGTTGGAACGTTTAATATGAAATATGAAGTATATAATGTCTTAGACATAAATATGTGTGTTACACATTAAAGATATAATTGCTACAGAATAATAATAGGTACCTAATGATGTGATACAATGTAGGACGAACGCTTCGCGTGCATGCGAGGATATTTTCCCACTGAACTAACTACTCGATTTAGAGTATAGCAGACCACAATCCGTTAAACTATACAATGTTAACGTTTTAAGATCTTTAAGAGTTCAAACATCATATGATTACATTAAACTTTTCGCCTTAATAGTGTGCATAAAGTGGCTCTTGACGTCTCCAGAGCACAAAAAACACTACAGTATTTCTGTGGGGTGGGAATTTATTGCGGTTTTCATTTAAATCGCATGCGTATTTATTTGGCATTCTCGACATCTTACTTACGTAGTTACTACTCACTGTCACTGATTTTATTGATGAAATATGCCAAGATAAAGCTTCTTTATATTTATTCATCTACACAACTTACTAGGCCATACCTCTTTCCCTGTAAGAGAGACCCGTGCCCCAGCAGTGGACAAAATATGGGTGGATAATCTATCATACAAACAATGAACCTCATTTCAAAATATGTCACAGGTATTTTTTCATTAAATTAGATAGCTGTTTCTCCAGGCTGCGCTCATGTTGAGTGGACTACAGTTTAATAATAATAAAAAGTAAGCTTACTGCCTTTCCCCATAGTGTTCCGACTTTCCATCTAGATAGGTCGAATTGTCAAAATCAAAGTTGTATAATCGTGAAAGACAGAGTGAAATGACAAAGAGAGACGCAAAATTAATTTTAAAATTAAAATATAGGCTTACTTTATGCTGTTATTTATTGTGTAATATCGATGGAGTAAAGGAAACTTTCAAAATAGTAAATTTCCAGGTTAAAATTACTTATTTACGTTTTATATAGCTATTATATATATAGTAATATGAGGATTAAGTATAAATAGGTTAATAATGAACAGATGTATAAATGCTTGCTTCCTTATAAACCGTTACTTTAGTTAGCTCCTGTGCTAAACAGAAACGGCGGTGAGAGATCATGCGCTCTAGCAATGGAGCTAATAGTGCAACAGATAAACAGGCCATTTAGAAAATTGCATGCACTTTGATATAATAGCTATTCATTGCAATCCTATTCACAACGAGTTAAACCCAATTACAAATCAACTCATTCACGTGCAGTTAAGGACAAGGACAAATGAAACAAAGCTGCTGAATGTAGCTAGCACAACCACACAATAAATCGGCATTGCAATTATAAAATAAATTAATATTTGTGGACATTTCACACAGTGCCATCTAGCCCCAGACTAAGTAAAGCTTGTACCAAAATCAGATAACTGATGGAATACTTATATACTTTTTGTTTATAAATATGTATGTACATAGAATACAATATAACGACCCAGATACAGAACATGTACAGATGTTTATCACACAATCGTTTGCCCTGGGTGGGAATGAACCCACAACTTACTGCTCAGAAGGCAGGGTTACTACGAACAGAGCTATCGGGCCATGTTGGACACGCTACATGAAGTCATGCATGTAGTTTCTGAAATCAGTAAATTGCAGACGTCCTTACAAAAAATGTGTGTAAGCTTCTTTTTGGATGAACGAAACATAAAAACCATCCCGAGGCACTAGAAAATTCAACAAAAAAACGGAATCAAAATCTTTACATAGTTTATTAGCATGCAGCCTCAAATAGAAAGAGGCAGGTCGACATACAGATAGACAGACAGAATTCTGAAAACGTTATTTTTAGATTCTATATTAATTTTTAACAATAATTTTTTAGAGTAGACCAAAAATGTTCTTCTCATAACTTATTTTTCATCTAATTTTTTTTTAAGTCTAACCTTGTTGTTCTTAGTGAACTATAAGAAATAGTTTCAGATAACTAATGCAATAATATTAATGAAGAGAGTTTCGTTTATAATTTGGTAATAAAATACACTTCAACGTTGGTTGGTTAATTGGTATGTTATGAAATGATAAGTATATCTGTTATGTGCCTCCAAATTAACGTAATTTGTATATTATCTTCAATGTACTTTTTCTTTGTCTTGTAATTAAGATCTTAATTCGCTGCGAAATAGTTATTTGTGTAAACAAGAGAGTTGATTATTGCTGATGTTGAATCGCGAGCAATATAAGGATTCTATTATCGAATCACTAGCGTAGCGATTCTTAGTTAGAGTCCTGAGCGTAACGCGAGGAATTCAAAGGCACGAGATGCAGAAAAGCCTTTGCTCTCGAGTGGTACATACAACTTTTCACCTCAGTAAGTACATAATTATAGGTAAAAAATACCCAACAGTACTTATTAAAACAAACAAGTTTTTCAAGCGTTTACTAACGTGTTATTGCTGCCCTATAACTTCTTATCTGCCAATTAGTATTTACTTTACTATTTTTATTTGAGTGATAAAAATATATGCCATAGTTGCACAGCTTAGGGTAAAAATGGGAGCTTCAGTAAAAATGAATAAAACAGTTCCGCAACTATTTTTTAGCTTCATACCTTTGTCTTATGATACCAAGTCCCAGGGGATACTACTACTGTAGGTACTTGATATTCAATTCCTGGGACAATCATAGGTTCCTCGCCATGATTTATTCCATCTACAATTCAGTAGTGTTCCCACGGAGCTCTTAATTTTCTGGGATTAAAAGTACCCTATATTGATCTCGGAATCGTAACCAATCCACGTGCAAAATTTTATCCAAATGAGTTCTGCCACTTAAATATACACAATCAAACGGACCAGGTTCCACTTATATGATACTACAAAACATTCCATGCTAAAAATAACCTAAGGCACAGATAATATAATACTCCTAAGATTTATGCGAATAACAAACGTGTGTTTTGTTGTTTAATCTATCACAGACTTGATTAGCTTTACAGCATGAATACTGATGATATGAGCCAAATATATAAAGGTAGTATAGACCATACACCCACTTGACTACTAAAATCGCTTCCTCTCATAATCACCAAAAACTGCTGCTCGTAGCATAATAAGTATAATATTCTGCCAATCGTATCTTAGTAACAGTTTGATATTTTTCCGATTGACCAATTACAGCGGTGCGCTGACTTTTATCAGAGCGGACCGTGATCGGAGTAGGTCCAGTCATATATATTAATAGTACTCTATTGGTTTCTTAGTTCATGGCTGTGCTCAATAAGCTGAGTGATATACGGTTACGTGTACAAACTGCAGATTAATCTGTGGAGACGTGACAACCTTCTCAATGTCACTAAGACGTCATCTTATCTCACATTCTCACTCGTTAGTTTCAAGAGACTTCCATAGTATATCCTACGCTATAGTACAGAAGATTCTTGCATGATCCATATTCAATACCACGATGATAGTACTAATAATAATAATAATAACGCCCAACGATCACACACATAGATCCTGGACCCTAACTAGGATTCCCGGTCTAGGAACCCAGGAACTACGAGGACCATGGTCCCACAACACCTGGACTCAGAACAATTTTTTTCTGTACTTACTTGTCCTGCCACGGGAATCGAACTCGCCGCCTCCGGGTTATTAGGCGACTTGCTCAACCACCACACCACAGAGGTGTCAAATGATTTTATGTGATGAGTACTTTTTTTTTGTTTGGTTTTGGCTCCACACTTTTGTGTACTTAGCCAGTGTCAAGTAATTGATAATATCTAAAGTTAATTAATATCATATAATGTGTCAAGTCAAGTCAAGTCACAGCCCAAGTCATCAAGTTAAGTCATAGTCTAGTCTAGCCAAGTCACACTCCTAGTGAAATGGTGGCAACTTTACCAGAAGCTGCTATGGAGCTTTGGAAACAACACGAAAAGAAACGTTTCACCATCAATACTTTCCCACACTCATGCCTGTAATTCAGCATTTAACGAATAAAATGCCACCAATTTTATGCACTAACACTGAAAATAACACAAGTTTTGGAAAATAATACAATGCGGCGACGCGATCTTTTTCGTTTTCTCGCCAAAACTTCATTGGTACGTTAACTTTACTTGGATGCACTATTATTGTACCAGACTTTTTTAGTTTGGCTTCACGCGATCAACGTATTTAGCTTGTGTCAAGTTTACGATTCTACTACATACGCTCAAATATTCAAGGTCAAGTAATCTTAGTTTGGCTAAATGGCCAATTAAAAAAAAATTAAGCTATCTATAGATATTTTGATAAGCCTACGCTTTGCTTTACTTTTATTTCTGTTATCTGTTGCTATGAAGTATAAGTATAAGTAGGGAAAGTGCGTCTGAGTAATTTTCCTCTATTCAGTAGCGCATTATGTTGCATAACAAGACAGAGCAATTGTTAAAATATTATACGTAAGTATTATCTTATCGCATTAATACAAAGTGTGAATTATTAGCTATTGTATCAGTCTTAAAATATTATAAAAATTAACAACACGCGTCTTGTGTTTAGGTATATGTTATATCTGCATGTGCGTACGCTACGTCCGAGAAAGATAAATGCGAACTTAAGAGTGGTCAAACTTTAGTGTAAACAGTTCTTACATAATCTACTCAATTTTAAAAGAAAAGCTTTCAGTCACGTTTTTTTTTTGTTTGTTTAATTTTCATTTATCAATGGTTAATCTTGTACTTACACTTAATTATGATTATAAAATACTCCTTAATATATATGGTAAATAATATTTGTAAGTAGATTTTGGATATAAGTTATATTTAATTATTAGTAGGTACATCTAACTAGGTATCCCGGGCTTCAGCTTGTACGAGATCAGAAAGGGCCTCAAACAATTTAAAAAAACAAGCCACTACGTGAGGATGGAATTACGACCGAACTTCTGAGAGTGGATGGATGACCGGTATTTGTAGTTCTCCTGAAGTTATTTATTTACTTCATCCTTGAAGATACAACGCTAAAAGCGAGGCACAAAAGCGTGATGCTGCTTTTCTTCAAAAAAGTGATAAAACTGTACTGAGGAACTATAGGCCCATCTCGATCTTGAGTCATGCATACAAGCTGTTTTCGTGAGTCAGTACGAATCGTATTGCACGCAGATTTCATGAATTCCAGCCTCCTGAACAAACCGATTTTCAATTAGTTTTTAGCAACACGTACCAAATTTGTGCTCTCCACTATATTATACAAATATCAAAAGATTATAATATGTCTAGCGTTTGTGGACCATGAGAAAGTCTTCGATTCAATCAAGACTTAGGCGGTCTTGCAATCTTTACAGCGATGCCAAATTTACTAATAGGTATATTGATGTATTGTAGTATTCGAACAACAAGGCCACTATGTCAATCTAACTGCTAGACCAGAGCACGGAACTAACCCCATTGCAAAGCGGCGAGTACATCACTAACCTTCGTTTTGCCGATGATTTAGTATTAATTATTAACAATTAATAATGGCGGAATCACTCAAAGACTTCTGTATTGACTCAATGACGTCAGTAGTCTCCCAAAAGGTTAGTCTTAAAATGAACAAGACGAAAATCATGTCGAACTAATGTCCATGTTCCACCTATACCGGTATTTGTTGGGAACGATACTCTCGAAGTTGACGTCTACCTAAGGCAGACTGTCCAATTAGGTAGGTCCAAGTTTGACAAATTGGTCGCAGGAAATATCCAACTCGGCTGGGCTGCGTTCGGGAAGCTTCAACTTATCTTTTTATCCAAAATACCGCAGAGCATGAAAACAAAGGTTAAAAACCAGAGTGTGCTGCCAGTGATGACTTTGCATTGAGACGTACTCTGTTGACCTTATTAGTAAGCTCAAAGTTGCACAACGAGCAATGCTCCGTGATTACCTGCGAGATATGATCCCAAATGCGGAGATCTGCAAGATAAGTAAAAGGACCTATATGGCGCTTATAATTTGGCAAGTTGAAATGACAATTGGCTGGCCACACTACTCGTAGAACTGACAACCGATGTGTGTCTCGAGTGGCGACCACGAGCTGGAAGACGCCGGTCCCCCATAAAGTGACCCACGATCTGGTGAAAACCGCGGAGAGCCGATGAGTAAAGGAGGCAAGCGGCCGCTCAAAGTGGCGCTCTGTTGGGGAGTCATATTTTCAGCAGCTGACATTTTCAGGTTCTTGATGATGATGATGATGATGATGATGATACCCATCGAATAATGAATACCTTGATGTTAGCTTCACAAAGTATTCCCATTACACAATAACGATCATTAGCAGTCATTATAATTAGATTGTTTTATTATTCTCTCTCACGTTGAGAAGCAAAATGATTGAAAACAAACATTTTCAAGGCTACTGACATAAATATAACCTGAATAACTTACGAGTGTTAAAATGTATAATTATACGGTTGTTACCACAATGAGTACCCAAATGGAGTGTCGCGGCACCATTGTACGCCGCAGTTTAATAGAAGCGAAACTAATTAATGCTAATGACTAATAATGACTAAACTAATGAAGCTAATGACTGTGGCACGCTCGGACGACATGAACATAATCCGTGTAATTTATTTTCAAGTTGGTTTGTAGCAGCTATGGACTAGATATGTACCATTTTGGCATATAAAGGTATACATTTATCTTTATGTCAAAATAGTAGAGTTTGAGAGAAGAAAGAAAAATTTTGATCATATAGTATTCTATGACATTGATGACAGAAAAGACAGAAAAAGAGTATAAACCGTTGCACTAACCACTATTTATGTGAGATCTTTGTGGGTTTTGTTATCCCCACCTAAAAGCCGGCGTTGAAGTTAAAGAGCAACATGTACTTAGGCACTTTAAGACAAGAAACTGATGTCAATCTAAACCAATTCAATAAAATCGAAGTCAGTCTGTATGAAAGTGATTGGAAGATCTATTCTTTATTCTGCAGTGGTGGTCTTTTAAAAAAATAATTATTAAGAGGCCCAATGGAAAATTAGATGTTATAAAAATACATGAGTGTAAAAATCAGAAATCAATAAAAAAAGATTAAAAATGCAGGAAACGATATGATGGGGCTGGTATACCACGTGGTAAGCAAGCAAAAGGCAAACTGATAAAATCGGAAAAGTGTTCATATTCAATGAACTTCTAAGACCTAGGTTACTAGACCCAGACGAAAGATTATGGTCACAAAAGAAAACGCAAAATGATCTTATAGTATGGTGCTAGTTGTATCAGAACCAGACACTGACAAATACCAACAGAGATTTTTGACGCCTAGACATTTTAACGCTTATATTTTTAGTTTTTTTTTTACGTTATTTCTACATTCTAACACCTACAATTATATTTTAATATACTCAAATGGCAAAATAACAATATCATGCCGCAGAATTACAATTTGTTTACTTACCACTGCCACTGAGTTAATTGACTCCATGCAATTTTACGCGATGAGACCATCTGACACAATTTATATTAATTTATTTACATTCTCATTTAGTACAGGGACTTACTTAAAGGGTGTTTAATCAAGGTACGGCACTACACTACTACTGGCACTGTTTAAGCGGCACTCAACCAGCATAACAATTAGATGACAAAATAATACCAAAGGTTTCACAAGTAGGTGTGTAGGGTCTACACATAGGTAGGTATACATATATACTAGAACATAATACATATATACTCAACACAGAAAACTAGCTGTCCTCCCACTGCTCCACCCCAACTCGGACATCTTTTATATAAACTTCATGTATTATCATAGTAGATTATATAATTATACTGCTATGCTCTCAATGGCTTATCATGTAGTTATCAGTCTGTACGTAGTATTGACTCGTTATAAGCTCCGTTTATATAAAATCTGAAGTGTGAATACTGTCGATCTTTTACGGATATCACTGATAGTGCACGGTGCAGCGGTATAGATGTTGTGGGACCATGGCCCTCGAAGTTCTTTAGTTTGTACATAGAGGCTACTAAAGTTTACGATCAGAACCAAACACCGGGCTAAACTAAAAGCCCCTTCTACAACACAAGTATTTCTACTACGATTAATTCTGTAGATCACATAGGCCATGGGCGAGAGTTTTATTAATAATAATAACATAAATGTTTATGATACTTAGTCGTTACTTGTGTATTTCGACAGGTCGATAGACCTTAAAAATATGCATAGGTTAATTCGGGACATGTTCTCATTAACTTTTCGCTGCCCTGTTCTTTTATGTGTGTGTATAATAAATTTAAAAAAAAACTTTTCACTAATATTATAGCCACCCTCTAATATACGCAGACGACAAATGCATCTTTATAGAAAAAAAAAATAATATCTAGTTTTTATTGAACTAATTTATGATATTTTTGTTCGGAGATTTTATTAAAACAATTTCATAATTTCGCAAGATAGTGCTCCAGCTCTAGTTACAGGAAATCCTAGTTAGGTTCCAGCGGTTTTATATATGTAATCGTTGGAGGTTATATTATATCAACAGTTATATGTGAATACACATTGTCAGGTGAAAACTCGAATAGAGATAGATATTTCCGCAAGGTTCATAATAGCACCGTGAATGGAGGTCGCGGCTCCCCTCGGATGTCAATTATCTTGTTGCACTAGTTCCCAGTGCTGCTCCCCCTGTTTGACGTCAATGCATAAAGGTGAGGATTGTACCAGCCTTAAAGACTTGACTTGTGACTAGTTAAACTTCATGGCACGTATAGGTAAACTACATTT
The DNA here is from genome assembly GCA_905220475.3 of Ennomos fuscantarius. NCBI lineage: Eukaryota > Metazoa > Arthropoda > Insecta > Lepidoptera > Geometridae > Ennomos > Ennomos fuscantarius. Next base: position 10,929,858 of record HG992023.1, read on the forward strand.
GTGTTCGTATCAGAAAAAATTACATTGCGCGTTAAGGGAACTTCAAGCATACCTTTGTTTCCTCAATTAGTCGTTACCATCTCGCTGCATTTTGCTGGCTTGCTATAGCGAAACGGGAATTAATGTAACAAGTTTGGTTTTTATTAATTTTGATAGCTAAGTATTTTTAAGCATTTCTAACATCTAAATATATGTAACTCAAAGTCGACACACTAATTGACTGACTGACATAGTGATCTATCAACGCACAGCCCAAACCACTGGACGGATCGGGCTGAAATTTTGAAATCATCCGCTAGGATTTTTCGGAATTCCACTCTTAAGAGGGTGAAATGGGCGGTTGAATTATTTTCCCATAGGCCACGCCGCGGGCGAAGCTGCGGGCAGAAGCTCGTGTTTCTATATGTGTATGTATGTCCAGGGAATGGGCTGCATCATTCCCCTCGGTACATTTGAATCTTATGCGAATACCAAGCCGCCCGCCAATCGTGGCGATTATGGTAAGACCCTCCTATTAGTTGCGTCCAAAGTGGCGTTTTACGGGGTAGGTGTGTGTTCAGCAGTGGACGGGTTCCGGCTGTTGACACGTGTTGACGTGTGTAAACAAATATATTGTTACTGCATTATCCTGAAACATAGAATAAAATATAACAGTAGCACCATAGTTATATTTAATTTGCGTGCCAAATCCATATGGCCCGAGACGAATAATAGAAGCCACTTTATTAAATTTCATTTATGCTACGACCACTTCCTTATTATACTATCTCCGTGCAGTGGGCCAATAAGTAAAATTGAGGTCGAAATCAAAGTCAAGTCAAATAATTCTTGCTAACTAGAGTGACACCTCGGCAATATTTTTTGCCCAATTTAACTTTCTTCTTCTTTCAATTTCTTAATTTTCTGGCATACAAAGCTACAGAAGATACAGCGGGAGTATATTTAATCATTGTGCATAATTTAATCCAAATTGGTTCAGTTGTTTTGGCACATAACCCCACAAGGAACCAAAAATAAACAGCAGTGGGATGCAACCAGCTTTATAATCTCCTGAGTAGAGATTGGAGTTACGCTGATACCAGCGAGTCCCGTCCATCTATAGCGAATGAGGTGGTTTCTGGATCACTTGAAGCAAATCCACTGGATGTATGAGCCAACCCGATGGCTGCGTAAGTCGTAAATAACGTCCAATGATCACAAACATAGATCTTGGACCCTAACTAGGATTCCCTGTAATCTGGGGACCCAGGAACTACAAAGGCCATATCCCACAACACCTAGACACAGAACAGTATTTGCACTTTTTTCTGCACACAAATACTTGTCCTACCATGGAAATCGAACCCGACACCTCCGGATTATGAGCTGACCTGCTCAACCACTATATCACAGAGCATGGTTACCATCCAGGGCCTGGAGAAACTTGGTACTGTGGCTTCTATATTTTTATCGGTCAAGAAGACAAAGTTCAATGCGCTGGTCTCATCAAAATACAAAAATTTTATGAGCCTCAATATTCAAGAGAACGCTAAACAAACGGCAATCAGGAGGCAAACGAAACATTTACATAGGTATTTTACTCAAAAATATTTAGTTTTTCTATGTTATGTACCAGGTACATAATATATTCTACTGTTATTATGTTACATTATACTTAATCCAGCACAGTGCCACTAGTGGCAACTAATAAGTGTATGTAAATAGGTATGCGTATGTAGTGGTTATGCGTAGCGTAACCATTTTAATAAACTCGTTATAATGATACCTATACCTATGCTCTAACCTCTAATTGTACCATGAGTATAAAACAGAGATCATGTGTACTATATTTACCTATGATTCTTTTAGCTCTGAACGAAATAGTAACACTATGGTAGCACTGGTCTTCTTGCAAGCTTCGTAGCTTTGCTACGCTTCTACGTTACGTTTCTACGCTCCGCTTCTACACTACGTTTCCACGCTATGCTTCAATACGATTCTACTATAATATACTTCGCTACGCAATCTTTTCATTGTTAGATTCTTAGGTCCGTATTGCAGAACTATGTTCAGTCATCGACCTGCCACGATGGTACATAATTGTATTCCATAATTACTCGACATTTTTGACGTATTAAAGACGAAAAACAATCAAATGTGATGAAAACATAACGCTAATAAATCACACAATGACTAAATTTGAAAAAATCTTTAGTATAAAATTAATATGAAATCTGAATTCTTAACAATCTATACATATAAAATTTAAAGTCCTGATTGACTGACTGATTGACTTACCTACGAGTATATATCAAGCCTAATACTGGTCCTAGAGACTTGAAATTTGGTTTGAGGGTGTGTTCTTTGTAAAGTGTAGGGTTAATAAAGGGTTTTTCGAAATTCCACCCCTAATACGGTGAAATGAGTGCTTGAAATATCTATGAAAATTTTTCTTTCTCGTTTCTTATTGGCCACGTGGGCGAAGCAGCGGGCAGAAGCTAGTTAAAAAATATTTAGATTTGAAATGGGTATACAACAGAAGGACAGTTTCTTCATAGGTAAAGACCTATAATTAAGGACATGACTTTGAGGCAAAGTAAATAGTGCATGTTATCCATTTGTAGCATACTAAGGATTAATGCCCATATTACTTACGCTCCTGGACTAAGAGCAATAGCAATATATCTTGTAGTCTTTTATTAGGTATATTATTGAATGTTAATCTTTTTGATTACCTTATAAATAATGAACAATATAAACCAAACTGTCTATTAGTTCTTAAGCGGTAGCAAAGAAGTAATCTGTGATAAAAGCTTGTGTAAATAGTAAAAGGTATGTATTATTTAAGCTAACCTTTTTTGTGGTTTTAATATGTTTGTGTTTGACCACTATCTGACCTGATGGTAAGTGACGTAATAATAATAATAATAATAACTACTACAATTGTACCATTTCATTATAAAAAGTACCTTTACCGGCGTCCGCATTTCCCGAAAACTACAACCTTGAAGTCATCAAATCGAGAGTGAACAGGTATCTTATATAGGCAAGCGTGGTCCATCCTAGACCACATCGTCACTTACCATCAGGTGAGATAGTGGTCAAACGCAAACCTATGAAAGAATAAAAAAAACCTCTTAAAGGTACCTCCTAACTTATACTATATATTCCGTATAGATACTTATTCCTACGATGCGCATCCTCAGAAGTTACTCCATATTTTTATAGGTGATTCAAAAACATAAGCCCTATATATTTTTGAAATTACGGTAAAGCGAGAGAGGTGGCAAATAAAACATCTTATTTATGTAGGTACTGTTTTTGGTCACAGGACCTAATAGTTTAATTAGTAAGTTTATAGATATTACACGAATTAAGTGGACACAATACAGTATTAATTTGACATAATAGTATTTTTATGCATGCAAGTAGCTATAATACTACAATACTTACATAGGGTATGATTTTCAATAATTCTTGACCACCGTCTAAAATGCGATACATGTATATTGAAAATGTGTCCACTTTGGAAATGAATTAGTAAACGTAAGAAAGCGTAAGCGTTGGCGTAGTACGGTTGTGGCCTAATTGGACCAATAACACAATTTAATTCTTGGTTTACATCATTCCTGGAAATCCTCTCACACATGACAGCTCACTGAGTTCAACAAACACAATAAATTGTCATCCATTTCTTTCTATTTACGGTTAAGCATTAAATTAATTCAATCTAAAATACTTATATACTTAATTTTTTTATGATGTTGATGTCGTACATCATTCTCATAAAATTAAAATATTCACCTTCTTCATTTCCCTTTTATCAGAAAAGTACCGCCATACTTTAATTTTTGTTTAGCCAGAGTGAAAAGCTTCGCTTCGTAAATTCTTATCAATTATTGGGATAATGAGTGGAATAGGCATTGTTCGGATAAACACCCCAATAAATGAGCACCAACAATCGTCCAATAGGCAGTCCAAAACTCCACAGCCATAGCTACTATATTTTATCACCTATCATAATCTTTAGAGCACGACCCCAATGGCTGCGTTGCTCTAAAAGCCAATATCATCAAAGTATCTTCTTACCTATCCTATACTGTTATGCCAAACAGCTCTTTGAGCTATGTACGTTCCAGATGTAAGTACTCAGCCAGTTTACCTATAGATCTCGCAGATCTTTAATATCACAAATTTAGATAAAAATACCTATTCTCACCTTGAAAATTAGGGTTTGGTCACCATGAAAGTATTCATAAGTTCTCTGGGATAAAAAAAATACAATTAAATGTCGATGATTATACAAGGGTCTCAAGGGTCAAGTGACTGTCTCTTAGAAGAAGTAGGTACCTAGGTACATCACCTTTGACCTCGTAGTCATACCCGTTCCAAGTTTCACAGAATAAAAAGTACCTTTTATTTTTTAAGTCAGTACATATACAAGACATTTCTACAATAAATTTAGGCTGTCGTTTAAATAAATATTTTTTTAGTGAATACTAAAATACATCACTTAATATATTACTTAGGAATTATGGCAGTGATAAAATAAATATTCTTTTTAGGGTTTATACGAGAATATCAGCTCTTTTTATCGAAATATCAGTTAAAAGTTAATTGATGCAAACGTAAAACTTAAATTAAAGGTTTTACAAACCGATTGGTGGTTATGAGACACATTGTATAGATTTCACGTATAGATCTTCATAAGGTACAATAATCCTACGAAAATTGAGTAAAATGTTCCCGTAAAGGGCAATACATCCAATCGAGAAAAATCGAAATGGATGAACAAGTCAATTTGCAGTCTTTTTAATATTAATTCTCTACATTAAAGCAAATAATATAACATAGGTAAAGGTTCTAATGTTTTTTTCACTACTGTAACACAAACAAATAGCATGGTAAGTACCTATAATAATCTGTCCATATAGGTACATTAATATCAAAGTCAGTATTAAGCGAAATGTAGGCAAGCAAAAGAATACTGGTAGTTACATAGCTGGCAGAAAAATTTGGTAGGTACTTTGAAGGTTAGTACTAGTAGACACGTATTACAGGAAATATTAAAGTAAATTGTAGTGTAACTAATTCACAGCTACAATTTTGAGATTTTGGGAAGACATCGATGCCACCTCTATAGAAAGAGAAATTGCCAGGGTTTGAACTGCATCTTACAGGGCGCCCTCGTAATGTCTTCCCAATATTTTTTAGTAGCGTCTAGCGAGTGCGCATTAGGAGATGGATTCCCGAAGGAGTTTCAATGGGATGAGAGATGCCCCCGACGGCCATGTTGTTTAACATGATAGCAAAGCGGCGTCGCATGGTCCCCTGCCTGAAGACGCCCAGGTGTCCGTTGAACTTTGCACTAGGACAGTCAGAGAACACGCGAGCCATCTGCTGGAACGTTTTTCGTTTCGATACGATGACGGCAAGATACTCTGTAAATACACAGGGGACTCGGTTATTTTAAAACATAATATTTCTCACTACTCGCTAGCTCCTACGTTTTCTTTTTTCCAATATTTTTGTAGTCATTCTAAAATAGTTATAAGATAACATAGTTATGCTAAATTAGTGATAGTTTAATAAGATAACAGTATGAAAGTAAAATTAAAAAGTAATGAAACAGCAAAACTTAATCTAAGAAGCCGCTACCAGTAGGCAACGTGCTCAAAATGCTGGCGGCATTGCCTCGTTGAATGGAAATGCTTAGGCAAGCTTTTGCTGTGGGCTTTATAGAGATCAGGCTAACTTGACTTATAAAGATAGGTAATGCTATACAGTGTTTATGTCCCCATCCAAAGTCCCTTCATCTAAGTACCAAACGGTAAGCTTGGATTTTAAGCGTTGGATGATAAGATGAATAGCGAGGCTGAAAAGTGCTGGACAGAGTGGAGAATAAGTAAATAAGTAGTAAGTACGGTAGTATATTCGATTAGGAAAATCAGGTAAGAAAATACACAAAGAGAATGTGTGATGAAGCCAAGCCAAGTACACCCTGGGGTGTACGTGACATCGCCGATAAGGTGCAAGCGATAGATAAGGCTGACATGATGACATGCAATGTCTCCGAAGACTGTTTTTCTCGGATGGAGCAAAGTGCCAAAACCACAAGACTGACCGACAAAAATGCATGGATGTTACGTAGTATTACACTTATTATCTGGCATGAGTATGCACGAAGATTAAAATAAAGAAAGCATGTATTACTAATGCGTAGGTACAAGCTTGATGATCACAAACTATGATATAGAGACAAGACAAAGATAAAGAAGAGACTGTTTTAGTAAGCTTCTAAGGTGGTCTTACAGTACGGTATTGATTGACAGAGGGTACATACTCTTGATTAAGGCTATAGCCTCTGCCTTAGTACGCGTTATGATGGGCTGGCGCCAAGATGATGGTACCCGCGAGCCAGCATGTTTTACCATCAGGTGGTAACATTCCACTTCATCGTTCCGGTCTATCCAGAAGTACTGAGCAGGCATGAATGGCGGCTGGCACGATGTTTCCAACGTGTACTCGTTCATATAGAAGGTTTGACCTGAAAACCACCACAAGGAATCACTTAGCACCATGCATATATGTAGGCATTTACCTGAGGATCCTATGGATGACCTAATGCACTAACAGTCTAAAGGGTCCACACAAGGATAGGGCTTCGTGCTACGAGTAGCGAGATTTGTCCTATGGTGGAATACTTAAATGATTTAGATGTTACCGGTGACCATCCCTAAAAAATAATGATCCTACTAAAACTACAATAATGTTACCCAAGGTGTAAAAAAAATAATAGTTATTTATTATTATATTTGATTTACTTACTAACTATCTCAAAAATTTAGGTACCCAAGTATATTGATATAAGTAGGTAAGTACTACTACGACGCGGAGCGGTGGTGCGCTACCCGTGAGTTCAGTGACCTTTCTACAATGATATTGATGCAGTATGGCTAACTGTTGTAACTGATAAAAAAATCTTATTCTTATTAATTGCGATAAGCTATGTTACATATTTAATTTATTTAATTGAATCCTCGTGAATTTTTTTTATCATCAATAGGTAGGTAATCGTATTTCCTACATAAGTAGGTAACTGAAATTTGTCAGGGTGTAAAAAAAATAATTAAGTAGTAGAAATACTTAAGGCTATTTTACGGTTTATTTTTTAATAAATGGATATTGTTTGTATAATAAATAATACATACTTATCTAAGTAACTTTATATGTCCAGCACAGAATTCGCTCTATTTGCAATAGTCATAGTTTTATTTATTACTATGGAAGACGCCCTAATGAAGCTTGAAGCTAAGCTAATGTGACATAGAGGTAGGTAAGTACTACTGACTAAATCATTAAAAAACAAAAACTCACCTCTCTCATTTGTTTTCTCAGTCCACCCTTCGTACAGACGCTTGCTCAGATCTTGGCGCATTTTAAGTTTGTTTACGATTACCTACTACACTTCAAGCAAGTACCTAAGTATTTAAATTGAAATGCAGCACAGTCGCAGTTGTTTAATTGACACTTCCCGAAACGCCGTGCCCGTGTGTCACTACGGGCGTACTCAAATGTTTTGTGATCATAAAATTATTTCCCTTAGTTACAGGAACCACCAGTGCCAACATTAAAGTTTTCTACGCGGCGTTGTTGGTCGGAATCAGTCTTTGGTTTCGATCAATACCCAGTAGTCGCTTGAAGTGCGCAAAATCGGAAACTGGCTCACTAGCACTAGTTGGTAGCACTGGTAGTAGTAGTCGGTAGCACAGCTAGCTCTATTATCTATTCTGCATAGATCTCGGTTCTTGTCACAAAAATCAAATCATAATATTTGATTTCATAAAACACTTAGGTACGTTTACGTTATCCCAGTCCTACAACCCTTCTTTTAAACACTGCTTTAATTTGAGGTAAATAAAATTATATAATATATAGTGGGTAGATTTAAAATTATTCAGGCGTCCCAGTTATAATTATAATTAATGTCAAGCGGTAGAACCACAGAACATAACACCCTCTCGGACATCCAAATTATAATCATGTACCTAACTATGTTCCGAATTTTTTTACAGTTTAGGAGGACCTACCTTCCTACGGGTTTTTTAATCGGTTTCAGTGAAACTCCTGATTTGGCTAGATTATTTAAGCTTCTATATTAGGTCAGGTCTGGTCTATGTATTTCTGGAAGGCTCACACGGCATTCAATATAAAAAGAATTTTGAACCTTATCGCAAGTATTGAAAGTTCTTTTATATTTTAATTTATTTGTGATGATAAATGGTCTAGAGAAGCTCACTCTGTGTCTCTTCAACACATTTGCACAGCATAGTATTAAAGTTGACATGGTAGAAAATACAGAGACATTGGAAATTACCTTCTTAGTTGGCGTTTGATATATACATCGAATGACTTTTTTTTTTCAATTTAAAACTTTTTTTTAATACCATATGTCCAACCACTTGTATGGGATCGAACCACTGTGCGTCGTCGGTGCATGTGAGCCAGCAATGCGCGACGCTGACTAGTTTTGAATTAAAATTATTTACTTGCTCGTCTAGTTTTTAACATAGAAATGGCAAATTTTATGTGAATAAATATAGTTCTATTTTTGTGGTATGAGTTTGCTGTTGGTCTTTGCCGATCTTTATAGGGTCACAGAACGGGAGGAAGGGCGCTTAAGCCGCCCACACATTAAAAGTGGGAGGCAACTAGATAAAGGGCACCCGTGGGTTGCAAGCCTCGGCTTGTGCTGTTGCTAGCATAAGAGGATTACGCCTAAAGGACTACACCCATTGGAAGAGTGGACCCTACGGAATGTAACCAAAGTAACCAAGGAGTTTTTGGCCGGAAAAACGAAAAAGATCGCGTCGCCGCATTGTATTATTTTCCAAAACTTGTGTTATTTTCAGTGTTAGTGCATAAAATTGGTGGCATTTTATTCGTTAAGTGCTGGATTACAGGCATGAGTGTGAGAAAGTGGTATAATGACGGTGAAACGTTTCTTTTCGTGTTGTTTCCAAAACCCCATAGAAGCTTCAGGTAAAGTTGCCACCACTTTACTAGGAGTATGACTTTGACTAGACTATGACTCGAATATGACTTGACTTGATGACTTGGACTGTGACTTGACTTGACACATTATACAATATTAATTAACTTGCGAACTTGACACTGGCTAAATACAAGTAAGTGTGAAGCCAAAACAAAAAAAAACCTCTACATAGTCAGTCTGTGATTGCTATAATAAAGTGATCAGTTATCTGTGGTTACTGGATGGTCTGTCTAGGGATGTTCCGGTGCCGCCAAAGTATCGATATCTATCCAGATGAGTGGTACTCAAATCTTTATTCGATACTCCTTTATGAATATCGTATACGTCTATCTAAAAGTATGGCCTGATACCTTAGTCGGTAGTAGGCCTTCCTTCTGAGCTGTGCGTTGGGGGTTCGATTCCTATTCAGGAAAAATATTTGTCAAATGAATATTGATGTTTGTTCGGTGTCTGGGCGTTATATTGTGTGCTATGTATAATATATATTTCGAACAATCAGTGTCTAAGTATTGTATCAATTATCTGGTTTCCATAGTACACAGTAGTGCTTTGCTAATGTTTAGGACTAGATGGTGTTGTGTAAAATATCCACAAAATATATTTGTTTATTATCTACTTGTTTTTAAACTATGAAATTAACAAATCTTACTATTCTCTACTAATGTTTTGTTTATTTTGGCTCGACTGCATTTCCTTTATTATTTATGGAAGCTTATACAGGTTGGAATTTATTTCGTTCTTTTCCTGTTCGTTTTGTATGTATCCATGCTATAGTTTCAGTGCATTTATAACTAAATAAAAAAATACTTATGAAATGAAACTTAAATCTAGTTATTATCAAATTTCTGCATATTTAAATTCTAAATAAAAGCCTTGCGACATTGAACAAAGCAAGTGTTTTATTGCCTACGAAACATTTACAAAGCACTCAGTTGGTGCCCGCGCTGTATGTACCGTCAAATTGACATTTCAGCTGTCGTGCAGGTATTTTAGGAGATACTAAATACTAAAACAAAAGCATTTTTTTATTGCACCTTGTACGAATATTCTGTAGCATGGTCTGAGTACATACATAGAAAAGACTGAGTTAAATTTCACCCTGTATAAATTGGACAGCGTTACAAGTACCTGTAACAACACCATTACAACTGATTTCTATCCGATAGCGAATGAATAAGTATTTGGAATGAATAAGTATCTGGTGAGTGAAATGATTCAATGCTGAGTATTAAAAGTACTTTCTATTAAAAGTAAAGGTTGAGTGCCTACTTATTCATGTTTGCTAGTTAAGTGTCGGATCATCTTTATGTCTTTCATCAAAGATAAAAATTTTCAAAAATGATGCTATTCTATATATTATAGATATTATCGACATCATGTAGCGCAGTATTTTATATATCGATGTTTTTTTCAGTTTAAATCATTATCATTTTAGCTAATAATCCCCACTGAGCATAGGCAGATATTAGCATGTAGCAGAATATTAATCCTTTTTGTTGTAAGTTAAACAACTTCGACCCCAGACGTATAGTATCATATTATCATGCCCAGGTGATAAATGATGGCCTATACAATGAACCAGAACGACCACTATAACACTGATAATAAAACATGGGGGTTGTGTTGCGAGAGCTAAGTTTACTTTAAAAAAGGAAATTATAAAAATACAAACAGAATTCAACAAATTAAAATAATTTTACAAATTAGATGATACCATAATATCGATAGTGTTACGTAAGGATCTTCTCATATCGTCTCATTCAGTTTAACGATTGTGATGTCGATTTTCTTATTCAAAATAATCGATATCTCTCGTATTTCAATATATCGTACCACACTATCTGTCATATTTTTTAACAAAAAAAATATGTCTTTCTGTGTCTTTCCTTTTCGTTTCCTATCATTGTCGAAAGCAATGCATTTTACGATTTTAATATAAATTATTATTACAATGTCTTAATTTATGTTGGTTTTAAATTGTTTGTGTGCGTCGTGTGTTCGCGCGTATGAATTTTTGTATTTTCGGTTTGATTTCTCAGTTTATGTTCATGTTGCAGTTATTGATTTTTAGTGTAATTGTTCTGCACGCGTTAATTTCATGTGTAGGCGGTGATGTACTTAAGTGAAAATGATTGAGTTTACTATAAAGACTTTAGAGTCTATAAATCATCACTTTTCTGTAGAAGATGAGGTAAGATTTGTAATAAGTATTACCTACTGAAATATATATATAGATAGTGGTTGCTGCAAATGGATGCAAGTCTGCGGTATGCGCGCGCATTATTGGTAATCGATGGTGTCCTGAATATATTGCATAAGAAGACATTTTAAATATGGATATATACCTTGGTAACTTGTTGCTATGAGTTGTGTGTATTCATCTTAATATCTTAGTTTAGCTACCCACAAATCAAATCTGAGTAACATTTAATTACTTTATGCAATGAAAAGATCCAATCTCTTTCTGGCCTTTCATCAATACATAATCATATTATCAATTACAAATATAACCAATTAAAAACACTGAAAAAACTACAATTACTATAACCCCCATCTACAAATTGGCAATAGACATATTGTGGGTTAGTTTATAGCAAATCACAAAACACTGTCTCATTGAGAAGGCATGCCTGGATGTGATTTGTGGGGGCATATTAGGTTGACAATGAAAAATTATAATGAAGACGCACATACCGGAACCACACCAGGTGCCATCATGTGAAGCGGGGGTAGGTTGGAAGCGAAATCAACCCAAAATGGGACTAGCAGGCATCCCCTACTTGTTACTATGGGTTACCATAATCATTCTTAACCAACAGTCATTTGACGATATGGAGGCAATAATTGCAAAATTTTCAATTGTTATTCATAATTGCATCTAGTCACTACAGCAAACCAAGAAGACATGCACAACAACGTTGTTGATTTGTCAAGTATAGTTTGATCGGGATGTCCGAATGCAAGTAACCTCTAAAGATTTATTGCCTTCAAGCAATAAGGTTTTGTATTAAGAGAGGCGTATCACATTAAGATCTCACAACACCTAAAAATTTTGCTACTTCCACCACTTGATAGATATTATGGATTTAATATTATGATAAATAAATGTATCATGAAATTATATTCATAACTTCATACACATGCTATAAGGATTAAATAAAATTGTGTGCAGGCTCTTTTCTGCAACCTGGTGGCACCGTGATACTTTCTGCGTTCAAATAATACAAAAGTAGTGATTTATACTTGCTTCCCTGAGGGTTGTGAACCTTAATACTGCTGGGGTGTTAGGACAAATAAGTTCTATGTGCACCTGGCTGGTTTTATTTTGTTCCATAGGGTTTAGGCTCTAGGTAGCCGATTCTTGGTTTATGAGAGATGCTCAACATCTTATCATTTTTATATTAATAAATCTTATCTTGAATTGTCCTGCCATCATCAATGAAAAATTTTGCTTTTTTGACATACTAATAGGTCTTTACCTATGAAATTGCCGTATTGCAGTACAGACTCTTTCAAACAAAAAAAAGTTTTGATTGGCTATGAATTCTAAATTCAAATTAATTTTGTTTTAAAAATATGACATTCTATTTACAATATAAGTCTTTTGTTTATTGATTAGCGTTGTATTTTCATTACATTTCAACATTTTTCCTCATAATGGATACTTTGAAATTTCGTGTAATTATGGAATATGAGTTCCGTCGTGGCACCAACGCGGCACAAACGACACGTAACATCAACGACGTTTACGGAGAGAACTGTACAAACGAACGTACAACCCGTTATTGGTTTGCTCGGTTCCGTTCTGGGAATTTTGACTTGAAAAATGAACCTCGTGGTCGTCCGGAAACTTTGGTCAACAATGATGAATTAAAGGCGATTGTGGAAGCTGATGAATCTCAATCTACAGCTGAGCTGGCAGCAGCTTTTGATGTTAGCATCAAAACAATATTGGTCCATTTGCGACAGATTGGCAAGATAAAAAAGCTTGATAGATGGGTGCCCCACGAACTTAACGATCGCCAGCGCAACGTACGCGTCGAGACTTGCCTTGCGCTGCTTAACAGGCACAGAAATGAAGGAATTTTTAACCAAATTGTTACGTGCGACGAAAAATGGATTCTTTTTGACAATCGAAAGCGCTCAGCAAGTTGGTTAGATCCTGGTTCGGTACCAAAGTAATGTGCAAAACGAAAAATGACCCCTAGAAAGGTGATGGTCTAGTGCTGGTGTGATTCATCATAGCTTTTAACAAAACGGCGAGAGCATTACTGCAGATGTGTACATTGAAGAACTGACCACAATGATGGCGAAACTCGCACGTCTGCAACCAGCTTTGGTCAATCGGTCGTCTCCACTGCTACTTCACGACAACGCGCGACCCCATACTGCACAACAGACCGTCTCTAAGCTGCATGAGTTGGGTTTGGAAGCTCTCCCTCATCAGCCATACTCACCAGATCTTGCGCCTATCGACTATTACTTTTTCCAAAATTTGGACAACTTTTTAGCGGGAAAAAAATTCAATTCCCGAGAGGCAGTACAAAACGCCTTTGAAGAGTTTGTTGTCTCCCGTCCTGCTGATTTTTTCAAGAAGGGCATCCATAAACTGCCACAGCGTTGGCAAAGATGCATTGATTGCAGGGGTGATTACTTTGAATAAAAGAAATAAATAAGTTCGAAAAAAAAAACTTTAACTTTTTTCAAACAAAATGGCAATTTCATAGGTAAAGACCTAATATAATGCTATTTCCCATAGTTTGACGGATGTATTGAAAGGACACCGTAATTTTCCCTAAACTTTCATACTGCTGAAGTCACATTAAAAATTATGTTTATAAAATACTAGCTGTACCCCGCGGATTCACCATGGTGATGATAAACTTTCTTGATTTTTTCTTTTATAATAAGCCTTCTCCTGACAATAATAAAAACAACAAAAAACGAATTGTATGTTCCATCCATTCAGGCAAGATGCGATGATGAAGGGATATAAAGATTCATTTTTATTTAGATAAGGATAAGGCATAAGAACAAGAGAGGGAAGGAACAGAAAGGTATGAGTAAAAAAGAGACCAGGCTAGATAATGGAAACTGGTTGCTGCAGGTCTAGCACTACCTGTAGACTTCTTCTCCAGCAAGTGGATGATAAATTTATTTGTCAATTTATTCCACTCTCCGAACACGGTTGTAGCAGTGGAAAGCTTTACACAGGGGGTAAATGGCGAGAGTACTGATTTTAGCACTTATTTGGCACAATTAATCAGTATTGTAATTCATCAAGACGACGCTGCCAGCATTTTGCGTATGCTGCCCTTACCTACGGTAATGAGGTGGAGCATTTGGACTATATGTGCCTATGTGTCTTCGCAGCTAGTGTAATTTTTTTGTAGTAGGTAGTAGCATCTATTAGTAGTTGGTATTATTCTAGATATATAGATGAACTCTTTATTGTACACACCAAATAATAAATTACAAAGAAATTCAATTATTTATATTGTGCAACTTTTTTCTTATATTTATGGCATCTTCAAAATACAACTTGACTAATCAACTCAAAAACTCCTTCAAGCCTTTTTAACTATTGCCCACACTCTCAGATATCCACATCCAGCTAAAGAATTCATAATATTACAGTATATGTAATGGGGTCATTGTGAGAATTCTGCAGCTATCTTTCAGGTCACACATTGCATGTCACACATATTTACAATGTATGAGATAAACATCTTATTTACTAATGCGGGTCCTTCACAATGTGACTAAGATCTAAGGTCAGGAATCTTAGAACTGAAATGAATACGCACGTCTTTTGAATCCCTTGTGTTTGAACCTTGACCACATTACACCATATTCGTTTAACACAAGTATTTTTTGCTTTTTTATTAGTCCTTTTTTTTGCTATATTGTTATAAATATACGTTATATTATGAAAAACGTAAGCCTAGAGTGCTGCCGGCAGCAAGGCAAGGCCCAAGCTGCAACTGGTTAGGCCTGCAGGTAGATCATTACAAAGTCTTGTTTTCATTTACCCGCGCGACGCGGCGGCTATGCGCGCGCGGCACGAACCAAATACAACTACGTCTGTCTATGCCAAAGTAAATAAACGCTCAGCACAAAAAAGTGTGACTAACAAAATTGATTGCAGCCGATATTAAGAATATAATAAAGTGAATATGTTCATATCTATGTTATTGTGAAAAAATTAAATGATAATACTTAGGAGATATGATTTATTTATTTCAAAAATGTGTACGAGTTTGGCCTCTAAAAAAGTATTTATTTCGGTTTAAAAGTTTTGGGTACTAACTTAACTTAACGTAACTTAATATACTCTTTGTTAAAAAAATCGTTACAGTGTATTAACCGGTAAAATTTCGGAACTCTTCGTCTACATAAAATGTAAATTGCAGTGAGATACGAAGTACGAACTTACTAAATCGGGATATTCTCAAAAAACACAAGCGCGGTATTAGATAGTAAAAAGCATGCGAGTTTAATATCTCGGATTATGAGCAGTGCATTAAAAACCATTTTACTAGCAAGTGTTTTAAAAAAAGATATTTTATAATTTTATTACATTTCAGACAACCGTGGCGCAACTCAAGGAGCAGATCCGTGAAGAAATGGGGATCGAAATTGGGATGCAGCGTCTTATCTTCTGCGGAAGAGTTCTTACAGATGATCGTAGACTCTCTGAATTTGGTATGTTACATTTTACAAATACATAAATATCATTGACCTATCACTTCATAATTATGTAAATAACACCCCTAATAACATACTAATAAACACTTACTTTTACCAGTGGAACACAAGATAACATTTCGCCCATTTCACAATGTTTATTAGTAAGGGGGTACATTAATGGTGTTTATTTAATACTAGCAAATTTGTTAAGGTATGGCAGCTAGTCGTTCGCCTGATGTTAACCGACACGGCTGCCCATATCAGATGCAGTGTCACTCGGAATTCCAACGCATAGAGTTTCGCGTGACACCGCAGTGCGCACGTCATCCTGAGAAATCATCACAGTATTTAAGATTACTCGACTGTGAGATTAGATCATAAAGTCTCATATGTCCTGTAATTTCACTAGCTACAGTACCCTTCAAACACGAACACAACACGAATTCTCTCGATGTATAATCTATGAAATTGTACAACCTCTGTAACAGGTTTCGTCAAGATTTGTAGAAAAATACGATCTCAACGCGAGTCGGGTACCATCCATCCGGAAAGTTGAAAGAAAATTTCGCCAGTTAAACAGACTGCTCGCTTGGTTAATTAAAATAGACATTTTAAACAAACCATAATACAAGAGACAAAAAACGTGACTTTTTGTGCTCTCCTCAAAACTTTATAAATAGAACATTTGGTACACAATACTGAACAAGTATTTAAAATATGAGCGAAATCGATCAAGTGGTTGTCAAGATTATGGTTGTGTGTTCTTAGTTCAGGAACAATAAACTATTAGAAAAATGATTGGGCTCACGAGGTCTTCTATTCGCAGAACCATACTTTAATAAGGCACTTGATCCTTACTGTATCGTAAGAAATATATAAGCAAACAATAACTAATCCACATCAATTATGCCTTTATTATCCGCTAATAATAATAATAATAATAACGACCAACGATCACATACATAGATCCCCTGTTCCCTGTGTCAAGAGACGCCCCTGTTCCCTGTGTCAAGAGACCCAGGAACTACGAGGACCATGGTCCCACAACACCCAGACTCAGTACAAGTAATCGCGCTTTTTTTTCTGTGCACAAATACTTGTATTGCCGCGGGTACAGAACCCGCCGCCTCCAGGTTATGGGCCCACCTCATCCACCACACCACAGAGACTGTCAAAAACTAATAAAATATTGTTACTGTTACTTGTTTTCCGTTCCAGACGTCAATGGCAAAGTTATTCATCTTGTGCCGAGACCCCCACCGAGCCCGCAATGGAGAAACTCAGCTCAAGAACAGAGACGAGAGATGAGAGAGGCTTTCCAGGAGGCGCAAAGGGTAATCGACAGGATGTCTAATCAACCCATGAGACAATCTTCAACGAGACACATATGGGTAATTATTAATGTAAATAGGTACATCCCAAAAAAGCTTGATTTTTATTTCATTTTATATTTGTAGCTTTGGCTGTAGCTGTATTATATTAATATTAAAATAATATGAGGATGTGGCCAAAATTTTAATTTTTACCCATTTGACATTTTAATTTATTTTATTCAGTGCTATGTTTTATCGTTCCGCGCGTAAAGTGTTTCACTAAATTTAGTAAAAAAAGTTGTCTGTGTCTTATTGTGTCTTGCACACGGCGAATTTTTGCGACGGTTTTAATAGCGTTGAGTAATTCACGGTTGTTTATTTTGCCTAATAATTTATAATGATATTTACAAACATGGTTGAAGTACAGCCCACTGAATAAATATTAGTTCAAGTATTATTAGTATAGTAGCGATGCTGAATCTATATAATGCACGGTCCGCGATATATCTCTACGGCATACTTTCGGTCGCGCTGTGTATTGTTGACC
Source organism: Ennomos fuscantarius (assembly GCA_905220475.3). NCBI lineage: Eukaryota > Metazoa > Arthropoda > Insecta > Lepidoptera > Geometridae > Ennomos > Ennomos fuscantarius. The sequence goes on from HG992023.1 coordinate 10,947,442, forward strand.
TTTCCTTAAAGTAGTGCTATACTGTCGCAAAAAGTCGCCGTATGTTATTGCCTCTTTGTTGGTTTTATTCTAAATAGTTATTCCATCTCACGAAGTTCCTTTTATCCTTTTTCATAAACTTACTGTCTGGCTTGTCTTTTGTCTCTCTGATGAGCTAGAGACCTGCCACTTTACACATAGCTTAGGTACTAATATAGTATAACTAGGTTGATCAATAAGTTTCTGGAAACAGAAACTTTACAATTATTAAGTTATAGGGATTCAAGAAGGTGGCCGCGTCTTGGGTTGCTTTCCTCAAGTGTTAACGTATGCATACAAGAATGAAAGAGGAAACATTATACAGAAAAAAAAAATAGAAATTATTGATGAAGAGCCACAGAATCTTTTCGTCAACGTTACGTCGATGACACGTTGGTTCATCAATTTTACCCGGAGACTAAGAACTAAAGTTAGGAATGGAAGAGATCATCTTCCGGTACACAGTACAGGAGACTATTACGCAACATTAATGAAAATAAAAACAAGGCTTGAAATAAAAAATAAACACGTGTTACGCGCTGGATTGCTTTTCCGTTATCTTTATTCACCCAGGTGGCATCCATCAGATATTGCAGGCGCTGCCATCCGAGTGGCTGCAGTAGTTTCAGTTAATACGCATATTCTTCGGATTAAGCTCCTATTAATTTGATAAGATTGATGAAGTCATGATTTCTGTAGAGACTTTTAATACACAAAAATAAACAATTTATTAATGCCCTTCCTAAAGTTTCATTACTTTTCCAAAAATATATTGATTAATAGTATATGAACTGGAGTTGTGAACTAAATCACAATGCAATGTTAAATAGCTTTCCTGTCTGTTTGGTCTATTCATCAAATTAACTTTATCAATGGAATATGTTATTTTTAACATGTAATTGGTTTGTTCTCTTTTCAGCGATGTCAAAGGATGCTTACGAAACTTTGCGTGTCTGAAGTTAGGCCTTGTGTACGTACGATACATATTTTTATAAATTGTATGAAAAAATGCTATAATTTTAACCAACTTCAGAGCGGCAAAATTACTTTGACATCACTGTATTTCATGAGTAAACTGTCATTAAACATGGCGTTTGCAATATTATTGGGTGATATATTGCATTATATGTATGTGTTTACAAACAAAAAGTAACTGAGTATTGTATCAGTTATCTGCTACCAATAGTACAACCTTTTTTTGGGGCTAGATAATTTTTATTTCGAGAACTCAAAACAAATAAATTACATATTCGCATTAATAAAGTTAATTTTTATACTATTAACTTGTTATAAATTATAACGACATTTTTTTAAAATCCCTATTGTTATTGCTTTCACTGTTGTTGAAGATATATAATAGTAATCAAGTCCACATGTACCTCCATCATGGAATGAATGTCTAAATGCAAACGGCACTATAGGCAGGCGTCTCGCTGAAAATATCGCTAGTTTGTCAAACCAAGTTGAAACAAAAAGGTAAGGTAAGAGGCAACTTTTAGGTATATAAAGGTAGGTCAGTAGCGCTGTGCGACTTGAATTGCACTCTATTCAATAGGAGCAAGAGTCGCAATTTATTTATATGATTTTGAGGAGTGAATCTTCTGTACGTAGTATTACTATTATATATATATATACTGTGCTTTAAGTATATAGCTGCAAATAACTTACTGGGTACTATAATAATTCGCTACATCTGCTTATCTGGTAAAAAAATATCCTATAGTCCTATTTATTTTTGTAGCCACGGCTATGTTACCTTTGCTTACATGGCAAAGCGTCTAACCCAGAGAGTAGAAATATTACAGTTCAAATTTTTCTGCTTGCAATTTTTTTGGAATCTATAGTATTCATGCAGAATTTTTTTAAACTTAGCTTCTCTCGTTTCTCATATTTAACCAGTTGATACAATATTATATTTATGTTTTTAACACAGTTATTTAACCATTACATTACCAAGGCTACTTTAAAGTAAGGATCTAGTTAAAGACACGCTCCGGTGAAGTGACGTAAGTATACTTTACTGAACGTTTCTAAAAATCTAAAATAGTATTATGAAAAGTTTTTTTTTTGCCTTTAGGTACTCGTGCTCGATTACGAACACTTGACACTTGGCAGTGAAATTAAGTTCGGTAATAAATAATATTAGCATTACTGCGAATTCCTCCATACTAGATTTGCATAATATTTTATATCTACTTAAATACTGCAGCTAGGTTTAACGCACTTCGTGAGATGGGACGAGACGGTATGGATGGTGTATATTATTTTGCGATTATTCATATTTTTGTGCTCTTGTTTCAGTCCTTAGATCCTCCATCAGACCTTGTGATAGAACAGCAGCAGGTACAATTGATGACACCAATGGCACAACGGCTTGGGACTATTCGCCGGACCCTGGACGATATACGACAGACGTTGAACGTTCTCCGTGCCCATACGGCCATTGTACGTAATAGTTGTGTCCACAGTATCTAGAAAATTAACTTCATTCTCTTTAGAGTTAGATATCACCAAAGTTGTATCAATATGCTATTATTTTGTACTGCGTTTTATTTTAGGTCCATGTATAGGCGCTATTCTCAATAGTAATTAATATTTTTTACAAGTCATCACCTGACGATGAATCTTGCATGTCGTAAAGTTGTCGACAATGCGATAAGCCCGTTTTGTTATTTCTCTTCTATTATTAGTTAATAGTTGTATTTCTGGTATATTGTATGGAGGAATAATAAGTAATACCCAGACCCAAAGTGATCGTGTAATATTAGAGTCGTTTGACATATAATAATTCACAGGGGTATTTTTAATTCACCTAAAACCATATAATTTAAACAAATATTTCCTCTGAGTTTTTTAAATGGTTTTGTAATAGGTTGTAATTTAATGGCTTAAAAATCGTTATTTTCTGTTTTTTGTTTTGGGCAATAACACTGTGTACCGGGAAAAGCATAGCTTATGGATATGTTGTGTACGCTAACACCGAAGGTGTCACTAATGCATTGCTCACCGTGTAGACCTCCTCAAACCTTCCTTTAAAAGGTTGGAGTTCGTTTCACATTTACAGGTACGACACGAAACATAGTACGGCAAGAGAGTACTTTCATTGTGTAATTACACTTATTATGATTATTTTTTGGTATATAATAACAATAAAATAAAAGATAACAACTTTTAGTAAAAATATACAGAAATTTATGAAACATAAGATTGTTCATGTGGTAAAAGGCATTAACGTTTAAACTCACGGCTTAAACTCCTGAACAAGATCCGATGAAATTATTGTGTTTACAACTACCAATAGTGCTATCCTGCAGTAAAGTCTATCCCGGAAATTGAGCTATTCCTGTGGAAAAGATTATATACTATGGTCCAAATGGGTAGAAACGCGGGACATAGCTAGTAAAATAATAAAAATGGAGTAAGTAATAAGTTGAGATCACAATATCATTTAATCATATACAAAAATGTAAGTATGTATATATGTTTATATTTGTATCATTAAACATTTTATAACTCTCAAAAAGCGAGTGTTACGATCGTAACTTCACAATGTGCGATCACAAGCGTGTACACATTGACTTAAGGTATATGTTGGTAATGTGTTTACTGTAGGCCACCTCTGGCGATGCAACCGTGAGACCGCCAGCAGAGCCAATGGATATCGAGCCGTCACCAGAAACTGACGAAGCACCGGCTGCGAGTGAAACACCAACAGTGGATGAAATGGCTACGGGTGAAACGCCTGCAAGTGAAATGCCTGCTGGTGAAATGCCAGCAGGTAAATTGCCTGCAGGTGAAATGCCTGCTGGTGAAATGCCAGCAGGTAAATTGCCTGCAGGTATATTGCCTGCAGGTGAAATTCCTGCAGGTGAAACGCCTGCAGGAGAAATGCCTGCATGTGAAACGCCTGTGGCTGAAGTGCCAATGATTGATGCACCTCGCGCCGAAGCTCTTCCAACAGAAACATCAGCCACTGAAACCCCGTCTGATCGGCGGCAAGAGGTAATTCTTAGGTAGTCTGCCAAGCACAAACTGCAAAAAGCTAAGTAATCATATATAATTTTCACATATTATTTTCACTGCATCATAGTAAAGGTATGCTTAATTACATAACCAGTTCGAAATGTAACATTGACAACAAATGATTTAATATAAAATAAATAACGAGTGTGCTTTAGACCACACGGCTGAAGTAAAACTTCTTTAACTCCATCTATCGGCCGGTATAGCTTTGTTTTTGTTTTGTTTAATGTCGCTAAATTGTAATTTTACTGGACATACCAACATAATAAACTTTGTTATGTTGACAATGGAGATCTACGGCAACCAACAGCTTCGTTTCGCCAGCTTACTCCCCAAGTCAAGCGTGCGTAAAGAAGTTTTACTTCAAAATCAAGCATATTAACATTAAACGTTTTATTTGCTTATAATATTTTGGTTTTTTAATTATTTATTTATATATTTTTTTTATATATATACTTGCTTATAACATGAATTCGTTCACTGCAAAGGTGACACTGTCGTGAAACAGTTTGGCCTTTGCTTGTTTGCTACACAACCGTTTGTCAGTCATTAATTCGTTTCATGCTTGTTTGTAATAATAACAATTAGTAAACTTTAGCAAGATGCTGTTGTTTTTGATTTTCTATATTGCATGATTGCATGCAATGTGTTAATAATTTCAATTAAATAGTACCACCACTTATAATAATTAAGGTACTACTAATCGCAGTTATCTTTTAATATTTCAGGTGTGGTATATTTTTTTTCTAAATATGCCAAGTACCAACCCGTAGACGAATGGAGAAAGTGGTCCTCGCACTTGGGCATGTTGTTTTCTTGAGAAAATGCTTCTAAATGTCATCGTTTTAATAAAATTATTTCGTGTATTTATTACAACGCAACCGCGAGCTGCTTGGTTTTATTTACTGGACATGACAGCGTTGCAAATATGTATTATTGAATTATCTAAAAACTTATGTATTTCTAGGGAGAAGCAATGGATAGCGACTTATATGAATTAGCGCCGCCCCGTCCCAGGTTAGTACTAATTTTTTTTTTTGAGTAAACGTTAATAGGATCCCGTAATATTTTATTAGCGCAGCTCGTTACTGCTACATTTTTAGTGTTAATAAAGCGTATACGGCTGTATTCCTTAGCATTTAACCATAATCTCCAAATGCATATCACCTACTCTCCTGAAAAATAATCTTGAATGTTTTTTGTTTCTTTTTTTATTATTTATTTCTTTAGGAAGATTTCCAACGGTTCGACCGAGCTGAGACTAGCAAGGAGCCGTATATCCGATGACATTAACTTTTTATACTTACTATTTTGAATCCGATGAAGTCCGTCGAAGTTGGCCAGGATTTCATTAATAGTCACGTATATATAATATAATAATTTAGCTTACGTTGCTACATAACAGAGACAACCGGGTTATGTGTCGACTTAACTGACACTGATGATTAGAACGAGTAATTTTTTTCTACAATCTGTGGATCAATTGACTATAATTTTTTTTTTCATATTGTTTAACAGCCAGATTTTAACTCCAAAAAGTTTTTGATGTGAAGAGATTTTCTTAATATAAAGTACATAAAAGTCAAAATTTCTTAAGGCGGCGTCATAGTTCCTTTTTAATGGTTTCTAGAGGCCTTAAAGGTGAAAATCGTAGATCATAATGCTTGTAGTAATACGTCAAACTGGGTCTGCACTTGAAAATGTGTTAATTTTGCGGGATTTTTGTGAATCACGCAAAATATAGATTTCAAAGAAGTATTATAACTGTTTATACTTTTTTAACCACAAGTCTGGCTATTAAATTTGTATAAAAATGTGTAGAAAATTTTTTGCACCACGTTGATAAAGTATTTTTTTGGAGTCATTAGAACGTTTATTTCTATTTTACTTTAGAAAAACCAAATAACTTAGATGAGTTTTATGCGGTTATCCCTGTTTTTCGTTTTCTTTTCTATTTACACTATTTTTTCATATGATTATTATGACACGTCACGTTGGGCCTTAAAAAAATAAGATAAGCGAATATTAAAACCAATAAAACTATTTCTTTCCCTAAATAAAAGCTTGTTGTGAATACCTAATATTTTCTTTTTTTGACCGACTCCATTAATTTTTCACCTCCCTGTCGGATTCAAAATTTTAAAGAGAAGAGATTAGAGAAAGTATTATTGTATAATATTTCTCCAAGGCCTAGTTTAGTGCCATAATAAAGTAAGAAAACGCGGTTCATAAAACATAATGAACCAACACCCTCTCAGAAAAAGACAAGTTATTTATATTTCAATATTTATAATTTTAATGGTCTATTAATATCAGCTAAAAGACGTCCACTGCTGAAATTATGCCTCTTGTGTAAAGCGTGGCTTTGAACGACTGCGGGCCTCTTGCACCCAATTGTTTCCCACGGTTTTCATCAGGCTGTCGCTCCACCCAGTGGGGTAGACCTACGTTGCGTCTTGTTTGTGGTCGCCACTCGGGAATCTTTCCTTCTCGGAATTATAGTCTATTCGTTTTTTTAATACTTGGACTTCTTCGTTAACTAAACAAAAAACGCTATTAAGGCAGAAGTTGGCCATGACTTTGCTTACAACTTTTGTGAGAAATATTATAAAGCTGGAAACGCAAATCTCATATTTTTTTGTCCATGCAGAGTGCAGCTGGGGAACCGCCCCGTTCCAACGCGGCCTCGGGACCTAGCGGCACTAACCAACGAACTGGATGAGCTTCACACCGAGTTCGCACCGTTCCGTACCTTATATATGGACATACTTCGTGACACGTATGTGACTCAGGTAATGTATCTCTCGTTTTTCGCGCATATTATAAAGTTACTATAGGTGTACCAGAATTTGATGACGCATAAATAATAACAATATTAATATTAATGAAACAGAGCCGTGAAAATATTCTAGATCTGTGGTGTAATTAGTTGGTGTTTCGCTTACAGGCGTGAGATTATTTTTTTTTGGTGCTTTCAGCTATCATAAAGAAACTAAATAATGAAATAAACTTGAAGAGCCAATTAAAAGCCTCCACAACTAATTATGAACACAATTTTGTCAGAGAGAATGTGATGGACCATATTATAACATACCAAAGAGGTAGCGGGAAGGCCTTAACCATGTGAATATTCCTTAATAGCGATTTAGAATGTCATGTATGATCAGCTGGTTGTTCCAATGTACAGTTGCAGCGGAACGAGCGTGTCCACCGGCAGAGAACTATGCAGTTGGTTTGCGACGCGCTGCACAGCTTTGCGCACGTTTACCACGCCATCAGTGACATCAACGTTAACATCGCGGATCGGTTCCCGCGGCTCACAACTGGATTCACCCTTAACCGTCATTCGGTATGTTCCTTTAGGTTTTAAAAAATCTTGCTCATTTTCAGCCCATTACTCCTTTGTTAAGTAACTCTTCCAGCTTAAAGTTCATTCGAAAAGAAAACGTATTCAATGAATTTATTTTGTCTGTTAAAAATCTTTTGTAAACCTTCCAAAACCATTAATTTTTCTCATTCCCACATTTTAGACATAGTGCTGAATGAGAAATAGTTTTATGTGCACTTTACATCTCTCTTATGTGTCTCGTATCTATAATATACTAAAATACATATAAAATTCAAAGCCCTGACTGACAGATTGACTCATATTGCCTTGCAATTTGGAGGGTGTTCTTTGTAATATGTAGGTATCCACTAAGAAAGGATTTTTCAAAATTCTATCCTTAAGAGAAAGAGGTGGTGAAGAGAAATGGGTGGTTGAATTATCTATGAAAAATTTTCTTCTTCGTTTCCTATAAGCCACGCGGGCGAAGCCGCGGGCAGAAGCTAGTCTTACATAATCTCTTTTACCATCATCGCGATATACTCTATATCTGCTGAGCAGTAGTGTGCGTGTGCAATTATTATTTACTGGTTTTGAAGGCCCTGTATTTATTAAAATTACATACCTGAGGCTTTTTGACCTATTATTGTAGGATGACGTGCACATAGTGATACTTAAGTAAAAGTTCTGTGGCAATGCAAGTGTGACCAGCAATGACGATTAACATCGTCCAGCAAACGACTTATCGCTTTACTTAACTTTTGCTTATCATGAATTTAAAAAACCGTTACTAGATACAACTATTTAGCTAAAACACTCGTTTCGCAATCTAGAAATGTTCCGATTCTAATGTATACTTTCCGTCTCTTACGTCTACATTCAGGATTAAATAGATGGAGTGTAATTACGAATCAGGTTGATTCAGATGGGTTCTGAATCGAGGTGCAGATTAGTTTTAAAAAGAGCACTTACCAGCATGTAATTTTTAATAGGAGTTCAACCACGCGGGTCGCCGACCTGATGTGTTTGGCGCGGGTGCTGGTGGGGGGCCCATCCCAACGACTATGCGTGCCACGGCTCAGGGGCCCTCAACGGTCACGTACCGCGCGTTTCGTACCAACGGCACAGGGGCTCCTGGGCCCGCTGGGGCTCCTGGGTCCGCTGGCGCCGCTGCAGCCGCTAGGGCCGCTGGACTCGTGGAGCTGCCTGCCTACATCACAGCTGGACTCCGTGGCGTCCCGTTCGACGGCAACAACCCAGCGGGTAGGAACTCACAAGGCCACCCCGCGCCCATCACATATCAAGTAGAGATTGAAACCCGGGTGCCTATAGCGCTCCCCATAGACACAGCCCTACTCAATGGCCTGGCTGCCGTCGCCACGAACCTTCAACAGAGCCAAAACAGTCAACAGAACCAAGCCTCGCAGCAGGGTCCTGGACAAGAGCAGGCTCAAGGTGAACCACAAGGTCAGGAGCAAGCTCAGGCTCAAAATGTTTCGCAAACGGGACCAGATCAAGCGCCAAATCAGGCTAGCCGTCCGCGCGTTCTGATGGGTAAGCGTCTTGATACCTTCTCTCATCCCACTCGGACGTCAACTACGACGCTCGGGATATCAACGTGTATATAGCAACGCCACGTAACCATTGCACATATTTTTTATCGAAACATCATGTATTGCTCTCACAACTTAGCAAGGCAGCTTTTATAATGTACTATGTGTACTTAGATATTCATTTTACTATCATTAAGTTGACTAGAGTTAGGATATGCTTTCATTTTAATGTAGTATAAGCATTAGTAAATTATGCTTTAACTGCCTTATTGAGTTGTACTAACTATACAAATATATACTTAGCCCAAAGATGCGATGGTTGCTAAATTCAATACTGTTTGTAACAGAGCAGTTACTCTTTATGATACTAATTACTGTCAAGCATTCGCATCTCTGGGTTCGGTACTTTGTTAATTCTAACATAGTCTTAAATGTACTTAGATCAGTCTAAAAATTGTGCTTTTTTCATATTGTGGTAACAATTAACAGTCGAAAAATTGCTTTTTAACTTGTTTAGTTACACAAATGCCCTGATCAGCTGACCATATTTTAACCGTCACTTCTCAATGCATTATTTTGTGCGGTGAATCTATATCCAAGCTTATATATAATTAACGAATAATTATGGGATAAACCTTTGTTTTTACTAAATATTTTATTCATTAAAAAGTAATGTTTGATGATAAATAATGTTAATTCAATCAAAACAAACTATGCACACTTACATCCAAGTAACTGTCATGGAACATAAACTTTAAACGTAAATTTTATTCGATGGCATAATAATATACATAACGGTACTCAAACGTTACAAGATTAGAACTACTTTCTTCTGAATAAGAAATGTATTATTGTTGTGTAAAATTGTAAAATTATAAATTGGCCTAAGAAATAAATATTTTTTTAGTAAATTTCTTATCACCACTTACTAAATGCTTATAATTGCACGTGATTAATATCATTGGTAATTAAAAATATGGGTTGTAAATGTTGGTAAGAAAATTTTAATTATTTGTATACAATTCAAGTCGGAGCAGTGTTACATGGACAGTATTTTTATGTCGTAGATATTGAACAGCTGCTGCGTGCAGTGAGCCAAGCTAACCCAGGAGCAGAGGTCGTGATGACAATGGAAGAGATACATCCGATAGGTGCGCAGTCCGCGCAAGCCGCGCCATCCGGTCAGGGCGCACCACTCGCTCCGAACGGTTCGAGCACTCCGAATGCTCAACGCGCTCCTCCGGCTCCAGGCGCACCGACCGGTAGGGATCCATCCGGTCCTGGCTTCTCCACTATGTTCACTGCTTCACCGATCATACCCGGGGAGCAGGCGAACGCTAACTTCTCTGCATCCACCTACGGTTATGTCAACCCTTCTGGCAACCACGGTGCCAGATTAGCTGATATGTCTGCGAGAAGCGGCCCTGGGCTTGGCACTGTAGTGAACATACCACTCGACCCTGTAACTGGAGCCATGCCAGGCAATGGATTTGGGACAGGTCCTGTACAATACTCCGGATCGAGTGCTGCAGAAATTTTCGGACCAGCATTTGCAGCGAATTTAGGGCCAGGTTCTGGAACAGGTTTTGGCCCAGGCTTTGGATCAGGCTTTGGATCTGCCTTTGGACCAAGCTTCGGGCAAAATTTTGGACCTGGCTCTGGGCAAGGCTTTGGAGGACAAGGTAATAGACCAGCTACTGGACGAAATGCAGGTTCAGGAGGCTTGGGTACTGGAGTGGCCACTGGGCAAGCAACTAGAGCGGCCACCAGAGAAGCTACTGGAGCGGCCGCCGGTCAAGCTACCGGAGCGGGCGCCGGTCAATCTGCCGGAGCGGCTGCCGGTCAAGCTTCCGGAGTAGCCGCCGGTCAATATACCGGAGCGGCTGCCAGTCAAGCTACCAGAGCGGCCGCTGGTCAAGCTACTGGAGTAGGTGCTGGTCCTGAAACTGGATCAGGCACTGGATCAGTCCCTGGATTAGGTACTGGGCCTGGCACTCGAAATGATGCTGGTCGTGGCACCGGAACAGCTGCTGCTTCTCCCGGAGGCATAAGATTCCAAAGTCCTGGCACCGGATACGACGGCAACTCTACACTCACACCTGGAGCCGGCGTCTCTTACGGGCCGGCCACCTTCACACTTCAACCCGATGGCGGAGGTAACACTTTTTCATTCTTAAACCATTATGTGCATCGAAAATGTGCGAACCACACTAACATTTTGTTTTACTTCGCAGTGTTCGTTGCTCCCTTGAACCAGAGCGGCGTTGGCATGACGGGCGATGTACTGCAGACCGTGTTGAATTCAATGTTTCGAGCGCCGACGACTGCCCCGGTCACAACTGCTACCATCACTCTGACTGGCATCACGCCTGCACAGCCAACAACTGCTCGCTCGGCTCCTGCGCAGTCGGGACGCCCGGGTCCTACTAATGGTGCGAATGCTCGCGTGAATGCTAACTCGACCCGAACCACAACCGGTAGGACAAGCGACGGCACCTGGGGTATGGGCCTGTCCCACGACTATCCGAACTTGCCGCGTATGGAGAACGTCACCATTGGATTGGAGCGTCTCGGCCCGCTGTCTGCTATTGCCCGCGCTCGAGCTATCTATGACACGCGCCGCCGTAATGCAGAGCGTCTTAACAGTAAGTCTACTCGATCTTTGCTTCTCGTATAGGTAACAGTAGTAGTGGGTAGTATTACCGTTACTACTATTGGCTCTGTTAGCTGTAGTCCTCTGCAAAGCTTAAATATGTAAAGGAGTTTTGGCGGGAAAACAAAAAAAAATCGCGTCGCCGCATTGTATTATTTTCCAAAACTTGTGTTATTTTAGGTGTTAGTGCATAAAATTGGTGGCATTTTATTCGTTAAGTGCTGAATTACAGGCATGAGTGTGGGAAAGTTTTATAATGATGGTGAAACGTTCTTTTTCGTGTTGTTTCCAAAACTCCATAGAAGCTTCTGGTAAAGTTGCCACCACTTTATTAGGAGTATGACTTGACTAGACTATGACTTAATTTGATGACTTGGACTGTGACTTGACACATTATTTGATAATAATAATAATAATATAAATATTAATTAACTTGAGATATTATCAATTTAAAAAATTACACTAGCTAAATACACAAAAGTGTGGATCCAAAATAAAAAAATGTAAAGTTCAAGTGCTGATATACTTACGAGCCTGCAAGTATTTATATTGTCGATCTAACGAACCTGGTGCTTTCAGACCCTCAGTCGCCTCACACCAGCCGCCAGAGCACATCCAACGCTCGTGCGCATGCGCGTGCCATGGACAGCATCGTCTACGATCCGTTCCTACGCTGCGACAGCCTCCATGCTAGCAGGCGTCTGGCGGAACGCAGGTAAACTTATCTGCTCTAGAGATATTATTTTTCTAAATAATAATAATAAATGTTTTTGTACACTTATCACATAACGCCATCTAGGCCTAAATTAAGCAATGCTTGTACTATTGAAACTAGATAACTGATAAAATACTTTATTTATTTATATTATTATTTATTTAAAGAATTGAATTAAAGCTATGCAAATTAGATTTCGTTATTAATTACTTTAAATATAAACTATCTGTGACCGCAACACGATAAAAAGAGCGGAGCAGAAATCATATCCGTTGGCTGACGTAGCTTTTCTCCATTTCAATTTAATCTGTATAAGCGCAAATTTTACTCAATTCCACAAGGAATTAAGTAAAATTTGCGCTTATTCAATTAATTAAAAATCATGCCGCTATAAAAAACTGTCCTACAATATCATTTTTGGTCTGTTCGTAATATATTATTTTAATAGGTCTGCATACCAGGAGCTTCACAATAATCGGATGCGCCAGCGAGCTTCTCGCCCGACCGCGACCGATATTGACAATCTAGAGGGGAGGAACTGCCACTTCAACATAGTAAGAGGAGTTTTATATAGCTCGCGCAAAACAATATGAGCTCTCGGAAGTTAGGCCCGAGTACCAAACTGCGCATGGTACAGTTTAGTGCATTGTAAAAGCGGCGATACAGTAACAAGTACAGTAACAGTAAGTATAATATGAGTACTGCGCAGCCATCTGCGCTAACTTCCGAGAGCTCATACAGTTTTGCGTGAGCTATACTATCTAAATGCTTTTTGGTGTAGCGGTGAGTTTTATAACATTGTGTTTCATTGTTATTAGCGTCAGATGGCTGTCATGATGCGTCTGCTCAACGGTCCATTTTCCATCGAAGGGCGACTGAACGCTTTCATGGTCACCGTGGTAAGTATTCAATCCCAAGTTTGTTTTTTCCATCCCGTTTTTATGGAAGTAGGTACTAGTTGCGCCCCGTGGTTTCATGTGTTGTCTCCAATGATTTTATTTACATATTAAATCTAAATAATTACGTGTATTGGTGATGAGGAATGTTTTGCTGGCACTAATGAAGTTAAATATTTCCCCTCATTTAAATAAATCGTGTTCTTTTTGTGTGTTGTTCTTGTTAATGATGTTAAATATGTGGATCATTAAAGAGATTGACGCCCATCGAAAGTTTAAAAGCTCGCAGTTTATCCCTAGCATAGATAAATTCGTCAAACTCGTGTTAAGTCAATATGCCAAATAATGTACGCTCATTGGTTGAGACAGATGATCAGAAGCAACCAATAAGCTTTCAGTATTTGATTTGAATTATTAGATGAATTTAACAAACGTATACGAGAACCCGGTGGAAAAGTGTTGCTTAGCTAAGTTGTATTTTAATAAACTTCAATACAGTTAGACATCAACCTCTTTAAAAAGTAACCTATAGTAATTTATTCTTAATTCTCAGGCCCGCGTGTTGTATTTGGAGCCGAACGGTCGCCCTCGCATCTACGACTCTGCGACATCCCCGCGCGAGTTTCTATTCGTTCGGGTTCAGATGCGCGACTACGTTCGCCGCATTATGCAGGCGGCAGCAGCAGCTAGCACCGGCCGCGACACCATGGACGCGGTCGTCAGTATCATAATGCAAGATCATAGGGCGTTTATCGAGCGGATGGTACGTATCTCGCAAACACGACATTTTTGAAGTCCTTATCCGTCCTATCGACTTTTTAATATGAACGAGAAGAACAAAAGAGAAGGTTAGCCGAATTAGCTAGAGCTGGGCCCTTGTAAACGATATGACAGCTTGTTAAACTATTTAAACCTAAACTACTTTATACATACTATTGACTTGTTTAAAGAGTTGTATGGCCGTATCATAGCGAACGTTTTGTTTGAATGGTCACCCTAAACGATCAAAATATACGGTTATATATAAAATTTTAGTTTTAAAACCAGTATCGACCGCGTCGTCACTTACCATCAGGTGAGATCTTGGACAAATGTTAGCTATAGATATAAAAGCTTGTTTTTCGGTATGTAAATTCCCTATGATGCGGAGAAGCATTTCCATATTAACTAACAGCTATTTCTTGGCGGTTCTTTTGTTAATAATACGATGTTTTCGTTGTAGCTTCAGACAAGCATAACCTTAAACTTTTACCTACAGGGCGTCCACACTCCGATTGATCATCAGTCGGCTCCGATTTCGAACATTCGTATGTGGCTGCGCAGGCGCATACCTGCTGTGATCGCATGCATTGTGTGCGAGTCGGCTACGGGCCCTTACGTGGCTCGGTTCTACTCGACACTGACTCAATTCTATATCGATTTCTGCGCGTTGATCATGCAATTCTGCGTCGAAGGCTTTGAAGGACTGCGGCTTCTTCACAATGCTTTCATTGTAAGTACAACTCGCACCAAAAACAAAAAAGAAACGAATTGAAGTCGGTTGAAAAAAGCGATGAATTCTATTATTTTATTTGCATAAAATAAAATAAAGTTTTAAACCACGCACTGTTGAAGTAAAACTTCTTACGCTTAAGAGTAATCTGGTGAATGCGAGACGAACGGAAGTTAAAGTTGGTTCACGTAGATCTCCATTGTCAACATAACCAAGTTAAAAATTTGTATTATTATGTTGGTATGCCCGGTTAAATGACAATTTACAATTGTCAAGATGGCGAAATTAACATTAAACAAAGCAAAAACAAAGTTATACCGGCTGACAGATAGAGCTAAAATAAAGAAGTTTTACTTCAGTCGTGTGGTAAAGCACACTCGCTTTGTTGTTATTTATGAAGTAATGACTATGAATTACATTGTTCAGCAGAAATAGTTATAGCGTAAATACCAACATAATGTACGTGTCAACAGGAACAATTGACCGAGGAAAGCGAAGAGACAGGCCGTGACTGGGTTCGCCTGATATCACGCGAAAACTTGTTCGCCATACAAAGGACCATCGACCCTCAAAACTCCGGCGGTCCCCGTCAGCGTTACGACGGCGTGCCTCGACTCCGAGTGGTGAGCCCCAAAACTTGCACCGTGTCGATGTTTTCCGTTAATTTTGCTCACTTTATAATTTTATCTGCATTTCCTTGGCACAGTTTTGGACCAGGCAATATAGTTCTTTACCTATTTAATTAGACAGACAACTTTGGTTATTGCATGAATTTGACATCCAATGGATTTGACTGTGGTTTATTTGTGTAAAGTTATGGAATTGATTTACAATCAAACCCCGGCTTATCCTAACTAAACATAAAGAATTTCGGCACATGAATCTTAAGTACCTACTAAAAATACTTGAGAAATCTTCGTTAAAAAACTGATTGCTTCGGTTGTACAAGATCGATTGATTTTACAAGAAACGTGTAAAATTTTACAAATTTTTCTTAAATGTGACCTCTTCTTTCCTGTTCCAATTATATAATTTTTAAAGATACTGGGCGTATTATGTTTTTTGCAGAATTCAAAAGGTTTTGAATAAGGTTCAGTTCAAATAATAAGCGGCTACCATCGTAATTACGATGAGTACAAATTTTTGCCATTTCTACATTAGCTTCACACGAAGATTACACAAAATTTGTAAGTAATTACTACACGGGTAACTCGCAGCTTAGATGGCAAGACTGTGTTTAAACGGTTAATGTTAGTAACAGTGAATTTTTGTGCGGTTGTTTGAAACTTACTGCTAGAACTGTATATTAATAATATTTAAACAAAAGAAACGAAAATAAGCCTTACAGAAGGCTAAACAACACTTTTAGACGGTTAAAATGCGTTTAACCTATTGGAGCCTTGTTTAAGTTTATGTTTGATAGGTCGGGTAAACATGCGCTATTAAAGAAAAGACCTGAAGAGAGCAGTCATTTATGCACGTTCAACATAACTATGGCAATGGGAAAACAATATTCTCTATCTTCAATGGCGCGTGTTATGCCTTCCTTACTCTACGCTCGATAACCTAATTTGTGTCTAAATTGTTATCTTCCTTTAACGCGTGGAGTTTCTCGTCACACGTCACATATTAACTGATAATTTTATTGCACGGTTTAGGCTATAGAGTGATTATGAATAAGGTTCTTATGCCCGTCTGCACTTAAGTTTGACAGTTCACAATCAAGTAAATACGTCGTAGAGAGATAAGTGCGAATTTAGGAGTTGTCAACTTTCGTGCATACTGGCTTAGTATTTAGATGTCTGTAAATAAGTTGTAAGTAAAAATTAACATAATATTACCCGTACAACGCTGTAAGGTTGATATTTTTAGTAAAGATCATCTCAATTAATATTTATGGGATACCTATTACTTTAAAAATCATATTAATGTATGATGTCGTAATTAAAACTTTATCAATTAGTCTGTATGTTTGTTTGTTTATTTATGTGGATGTCAATTCAAAACGGCCGTTTTGAATTTTTTTGTATTAATTATATTACTACCAAGATCAACATGGATTACTTTAGGAAAAGTAAATAGAAAACGGGCAGTTACGGGTGAACCGCGAGGCGCCTCTAGTGTATTTAGGCTAACTCAGATTATTGAAACCGCAACCACTGACTGTTATTAATATTAACTATTTAAATATTGGTTTAATTTTTATTATTATTTCCGCTTTAAAAAGCTTATTATTTGGTGTCGTATTAATATGTTAACGGAAAAACCACGGTGATATTGCCCGCTCGTGGCTGTAGGCGTGGATCGCTCTATGCTTGGTATTGTACTGTCGACTTTATTATCCACTAATTAATTGAGTATCGCATTGATAGGTATTAGGGTATCCATAAGATGTCATCAGTTATAGTACTTTTTTGATAATGCAGTAATTCTCATAGAATAGAACGCGTGTAAAATGTGAAATTGAAAAAAATCACAAGTAAGATTACGAACGCTACCTTGCTTACTTATCAATGTTTTAGTTATAAGACAGAGTTTAAGTATATATATGTAATATTAAATAATATAAGAATTTGGAGAAGATTGGATTATTACAGTAATGTCAAATAAAACTAGAAACTATGCATGTTGAGATCATATTAACGATATTGCCATAACTGAATTTCTCAATTGCCAAATGATTTTTTGGCGTAAACTATTAAAAAACTGCTATAGAGTGACTACAAAATAAAATGGCATCTCTTTTAAAAACTATAAGAAATAAGAAATTTAATCCAAGTTTGAAAAGAATTACCATATAAGTAACATTTGAAATATTTAAAGTTAAAAGAGCATTAAGAAAGGTAACAAGTAGTGACAGTGACAATCCAGGTAAAACGATCCGCGCCAGCCACGAGCGGGCCACAGTATGCAAAACAATTAGAATAATTGTCTCAGTGCTGCCTCTATCTGGCTGGCCTGCGCTCAGTGAGCAACAGGTTGACACAAAGCCAGCTGAGTCAACTGCCTCACATTTGCGAGCGCCACCAGCGTTCGACGATGCCGCTGACAACGCCGCCGCTGATGCCGCCGCCGCCACGCGGTGAATCGCCGGACACATTCGAGTCTCTGCCCTCGATGTCTATCCCGTCTTCCGACTCCTCCGAATCGTCGATGACGCCGAACGTAGAAGATGACTCCTCCAGCCAGATTGAAGACGATTCTATCGACAATTCGGAACCGACTAACTCGCTTCTCGAAGACGAAACAACTAACGTTAGCGGTGCTGACGCTGCCAGCACCGCTTCGCACACTTCGAGGAACAGGTAAGCTGTGTTTTGTGCTTCGATTTTATCTGTGGCCATGCGCTGTAGTTATAGTTACTACATTTCATTCAATAATTTGTTCTCTCATTGATTTCATTCATTTGCGTTAATTGTTATTTTGAAAGGCTTCGTATTTTCACCAGAACGAAATCGTTGCTGCAGCCGCAAACGTGTAATAAGAGCGTGTTGATTAAGAGTCTGCCTTTGCATCAAGTAACAAAGCGAATGTGAAGCTAAATTTAACAATGTCATTGAAAAAAAAAGACAGCTGCTACAGTTAGTTATTTTTGAACAGGTCTCCAGTACAAACGCGTTCTGTTGGGACCTCGCCCAAGCATGAGGCTCCTCCCGTTTCTACTTCGCGAACTGGACAGAAAGGGCAGGTTGCCCGGAAAGAAAAAAATGGATCAGAACAAGCCGCGGCTCTGTCTCCCGGACAAGATAGTACACAAACTTCGTCTTCACGAAGCTCACCGGAATCGATGCGTTATGTGAGTGCCCTCTAAGCGAATAATTTGAAATAAATCTTAGCTACTCAAATATTTGTGCGTGCATTTCTTATCATTAGATAGTGCAAATATTAAACATCAGTTCACTTATGTTCGTTGCACAGTCACACTGTGTGACCTAGTTTGTAGATAGCCCAATCGCGATGCGAATAGAACGTACTTCGTCCAAACGCGGTGCCAAATTTTTGTAAATAAACACCACGTAGTTTTATAGCAATGACAAATTCAGTGTATTTTTTCTTTTGTTCTGATATCAGCTTATATTAATAATATAATAATAAATAATAATTTAATTTAATAAATAATATATTATATCATAAGCTTATGTTGGAAGTGGCAACAAAGCTATATGAAATCCAAAATTTGTTCAAAAATGTTTGCTTAAATGGATAGTTTATTTATTTAGTTTCAACATCGAATTTGGTTCTGGTTTCCTAAATTTTGCACTTTGCACATTTATAGTATCACATTAAAAAGCTTATTTAATTCTGGTTCATTGACTTCGATTACTCATTTTGTGGGGACGATATAATCTATTCTATTTTATCCATGTGGTTTAAAATTATATTTCGTGGTACCTGGTACTTTACTTTATATATCTTCTCGTATCACACTCATTCATGTGTGCATTTCTCACATTACATAGGTGCTCTAAAATTTGAATTGATATAATAAAAAGTACTAACCCTTTGGATCAAAGAAAGGTTTAGTACTTTTTAAAAGCATAAATTACTTTACTGTGTTAGTAATAATATAAACAATTTTTGGATAGACCCTACGTTTAGACAATATAAGAATGTTTTTTGGCGTTTTTAAGGTTCCCTTATTCGTCTGGTCTGTCGGTTTGTCTGTCTGTCAAGATCCTTTTTCTTAGAAGCGGCCGCAAGTATCGATAAATCGTATGGCTTCACGCGTAATCAAAACATAGAGTACTTATACTTGAACCCTCTAAAGATTATAACAAATATGTTTTATACCACAAATGAAAAATCCAAAAACCATAAATATTTCAATTCCCAGCTCAAAAAATCGAAATAAATCACAAAATTTTTAAACATCTTGTTCGACATAAACGCATAGATGATTTTTTGGCAATTTACTTTTTATCGGGCAAGATATGTACGTGCGGGATAGAATCGGTACCCCCAGGAAGTTCGTTTCAGCCGCTTCTTATCACCTTTTTATTTCCATGGAGATTACAGAATGGAATAATAATTAATGCACTCGTATATAACGGCTCTGAATACAACAACACCACATTATCCTTACTTTTCAATAACTTACGACCTTTTTATCTTTTTGAGATTATTCTATATGTATAATTTTATTTTACACCTTAATATAATGTATTTTAAATAATCGAAAAGTTTAACATTTGTGTCTCAATCATTTTGTTATCGAACTATATTATCATTTATTAATTAAGACAGAAAAAGAAAAAGAAATAAATGCACTATACTATGACCATTACATTTCTCTAATCAGTACAGTTACATAAAATAAAAAGCTATATCACAAAATCATGACAAAACAACGGTAGAAAGCGAGTGTTCACGAGCGCTAGCATTTCGTAACTGTTTACTTGATTCGGATCTCGGTCAACGGCTCAGCGTGTAGTGAACACTCACAGAGCGCGGTTGTGTCGGTTAAATTACGGCCGCTCTATTACGGACTAACCTATAATAACACAGCAAAAGTGAAATCTATAGACCGAATTCAAGTTTGCTTAGCTTTAGCACGGCAATACGACATTTTCTCAGCGTGTTTAAATCGGCAAACAGAACACCACTTATAAATTCAACGCTGAAATTTTGCGGTATAACCCCAATTTGGTCTAAAGATAAAGTAAAGTTGGTCACTGGCGGGGTTTATGCAGGTGCCTCCAGTGATGATCTTGGAGCACTGGGGTGAGGAATGGGTGCCGGTGTTCACTCGCGATCAGCGCACTCAACGCGAGCGAGAACGCCCGCAGGAGCCCTTTAGTGACGCCTACCTCTCGGGCATGCCGTCACGCAAGCGCCGCTGCGTCCGCGCATCCCGCCCCCCTACAACACTCGATGGATTCATCAATGGTACGTAAAATGTTATAACGCTGACGATAGCCGTCACTGTAACCTTGTACACTCATGAGTTCACATAGTAATTACTACTGCTAAATATGTAAATTTTATTCCAAACCAGTTAAATTAACAGTTTAAGTAGTATGTGGTGGTTAAACAGATTCTAGAATTAAAGTATCTTAGGCAATTTGTGTACGTTTAAATCTATTCTACCGTTATGCGTTTGTATTTTGATAGCGCATCTGACATTCTATTTAGGCGCGAGAACTGCTGTATGTGACTTAAAAATACTGTTCTGTGCAATTATTGACTGGCCCGATAGCTCAGTTGGTAGTAGCCCTGCCTTCTGAACTGTGGGTTGTGGGTTCGATTCCCACTCAGGACAAACATTTGTGTGATGAACATAGGTGTTTGTTCTGTGTCTGGGTGTCATATTGTATTCTATGTATGTATTTACAAACAAAAAAGTATCTAAGTATTGTATCAGTTATTTGGTTCCCATAGCACAAGCTTTGCTTAGTTTGGGGCTAGATGGCGTTGTGTGAGATGTCCACACATATTATTATTATTATTATTATTAATTATGTATGGCCGATTGCCTCGTCTTTCTACCCAAAAGGCTACCCTCTCGTGCTTTCCTGCGGAAATTCTGTACAACATTTCTAATGAATTAGTTTATCCATTCAGGCATTATCAATTGCACACTTTCTAATATTTAGCTATATGGCCGCATGCTTTTATAACCTCGCATATTTATTGAATACATAATAGCGTTTTATTTCCATTTAGCGATCAAAGTCCAATTTTACCATACAATAAAATTATAAATTAGTTGCTTGCAGCTTGAAACTTGCTAAACAAGTTTTTTGAACTCTCTCAACTATAAATAACATGGAATTATTAATGACGCTCGCAAACAAACTACTCTACAAAAAAGTAAATGAGTTCCGTGTGACTTAGTTGACGAGGTTTATCGCATTTATGGTCGGTTATAATGACTTGTAACGAAACATTATCGATGTTGTTACAATTCAAATGGATAGATTAGATTTTAGAAGCGCAGATAGTGTAAACGGACAATAATATCACGCTTTGCAGTTTAAATATGTGTATCGTCGGATCCATTAGGGCGTAACGTAAAATGTTATTTTGTTATTGATAACATAATGTTTGTATCGAAGATAACGCACCAAAATTATGTTGACATAAATGTAATATTATATCTCCGTGTGTACATTGTAGTACCTGTGATCGAAACTGTTTTAAAGTGGGCATGATTAAATTTTACTGTCTCTGTAACATCCACTTGTCCTTGGTTTTTATACGTACTGTGTAAATAATTCGCATATGGTGTCTCAGCCAGGGCTCATTTTATTTACCATCCATTCATATTAAACCTGCCAATTATCTAGTTGAGTAATTTCAAGTCGCGAATATATCGTTTCGGCAAGCTTGTTACATCGTAAATTGTATCGTCAGTGGTCAAACAAACTGATGTAATATAAAAAGTAATGTCTCAACATCGTCCTAACATTTCATGTGGCTCAGTTGTTATGTATGTTATCACGAAAGTAGGAAATGCTATTCCAAAAAAACTAACAAAGTTTATTCTACGATTTATTACACCACAGGTGAATTAGATATTTCTTTTTTATTTACTAATATATTTTACTACCGAGGGTGATTTGAATTAAATTAATTGAAGGACACAGGCAATTAACAGGAATGTCCTAATTAATGCATTTTGAGAAAAAATAATAAGAGAGTGTGAAAGATTATTATTTTTATTTAGATAGCATGCAATAAGCCGTTATGCTACGGACAATCCCCAGTTCTTTTCGTATTGGCCATAAATAAAACTGCATTTTTTGGTGCCATTTGTTAACTTTTTTAAATTCGAATTATTGGAATTCAAAATATATTGGGTTGTCTGGAAGAGATCGCTTTAAGCGAAGACCGCCCATTGTGACACTTAATTTTAAAGTTTCTGCTTATAAATTGTTCCTGTAATGTTTCAATAAAGAGTTTTATCTATCTATCTCTATTAAAATTTGTGACATTCCCTGCTATTTGCCAGTGACCTTCAATTATTTTTTATATTTATAATTACATGGTGAGCGTTCCTTAAAAAAGCTGATTCCATGCAAGCTCACGACTTATTTGTTGAACCATAAAGGTACAAGTTCATAGCGGATTGTAGACAGCAGCAGCAACGCGTCCGGCACCTATAGTTTTTGTTTTTCTATGAATTAACTCGGGCGATATACTACGAAAGGTATCTCACGGAATAATACATTATTGCAAAGGCAGCGAAATAGGCAATTGAAGGTCGAGTATGAGTTTGAAGGCCGAACAGCAGACGAGGCGAGTTTTGGCGGGAAAACGAAAAAGATCACGTTACCGCATTATATTATTTTCCAAAACTTGTGTTATTTTCAGTGTTAGTGCATAAAATTGGTGGCATTTTATTCGTTAAGCGAAGAGTAATAACAGGCATGAGTGTGGAAAAGTGGTATAATGACGGTGAAACGTTTTTTTTTCGTCTTGTTTCCAAAACTCCATAGAAACTTCTAGTAAAGTTGCCATCACTTTACTACGAATATGACAAGACTATGACTTGACTTGATGACTAGGATTATGACTTGACTAGACTATGACTTGACTCTGACTTGACTTGATGACTTCGACTGTGACCTGACGTCAAAACGACCATATTTACGTGAAATATCATTAACTTAATAAATTATCAATTACTTGACACTGGCTAAATACATAAAAGTGTGGAGCCAAAGCCCAAAACAAAAAAAAAACCAGTAGTGCCGCGGCGAGACGTTGCCTGCTGCTGCTGTCTGCAGCCAGAGCTACTTGTAATATAAAAACAAAGTCAGATTTGGATGATTCAAGCAATGAATATTGTTTACTTCCGCAGAGACTGCTCGCGAAGTGACAGATCGCACTGTCTCTCTAGATACGACTCAGCTGCGCGGCGTGATCCGCGACTCCGTGCGCTCGATTGTGCGCACCCGCGCCGAGACTTCAGAGGACTTCGTGCCGGTGCGATACGCGGCCACCGCCAGATTCTTGGATCAAAGCAAGTGAGTATTCAAGATGTTCACGAGGGAGAGGATAGAAAAGAGATAGCGTGATAGAAGATTGAAGGGGGTAGGAAGAGAGATTGTAATGGAATGAGACAGAGAGAGAGAGCGAGCTTTATACAAACAAATGAAGTGGAAGAAATAAATAGAGATAGAGGATATGGGGAGAGAGTTCAAGAAAGAGAACGTGTTGTGTGATTAATGACTGTCGGCTCAAAAGAATTGCTTGGAAAAACCTTATTTTTTAATTCATTTATCGTTCTTTTCTCGCTGATAGACAAATGAAGAGAAATAGAAACAAAATTCGTATATATTTATATTTATATGGAAATTTCAATGAAATAAAATTTTGAATTTTTTTTTTATTTTCAGAGAAAATACAAAAGAACCCGAAAAGAAAACTGAAACTTAGGACTAAACGGCTACTCACAACGGACACCGATAATGCTTCTTGAGAAAAATTTCGTTATTATCTTGCTCATTTAATTAAATGCTTTGCGCGTATCATTATATTCCTCGGGGTTATGTTTTTAACGTTATATTTGTTTCGTGGTTTTTATGCTGCAAGTTTTATTTATTCGGTTTTGTTTTACTAGGAATAATCATTCAATATAAATCTTAGTAGCGGTATACGGGGTTAGTCGCGTCGGCAAGTACCGCGTTGTTGCAACGTGGTCATGTTGCATAGCGAATCGTAATGTTGCGCGGATGGCTTGTGTTTTGGTTGGGAATAATCCGCGTATGCAGTAAAGTATTTTCTGTTTGGTCTACGAGTAACAGCGGCGGTGTTTGCTAGCGAAGTTAACTCCTACGTACTGTAAACTTTTATCCGAATGCTTACTGCGAAATCTGACATTTACCAACGACAATACAATTCAATAAATACTTCTCTTATTTATAGAAAGTAAAGCAATTTAAAATGTTTTTCGTAACTTACGTATGTGGCTACGTGTGTAACCGATGAATACTCAAGATGATTAACTTTCTATGAATTGAAGATTCGTGGACGAACTAAGTATCGATGCATCTGTTTCGTTACTGCTTATAAGAGGAAATGTCGGATTTCAACACACGGCAGGCATTCAGTCAATTTTATTATAATTATAGACGTTGTAATCGATTCGATGTTAGTTGTGTGCTGAATATATTCAGAATTAGTGTTTCGCAACCCGGACCGATAAGAGGAAGCGTAAATATGCGTGGCAATTGTTATACGAACCGAATGAGTTAATTACGATCTTTAAGATGGCAGGATGTAGACGCGAAAATATATTTATCTGGAAATATAATGTAAGAACTTAGGATTAATCATTTATAAAAAGGAACACGTATACTATTGTTAGCGCCATGCAAAGCATGTTTTGTTGCATCCATCTATTTTTAATGACGCATTCCTGCGTAATTTTATTTTTATTTTATTACTCTAAGGACTAAAGAAATTGCAAAGTAGTTATTGTAATGAGAATCATGAGTATTTCTACACGAGTTTATTTCTTTTATTTGACATACTAGTATGATGCATTTAAAAATTATAATGGAATGATTAATGAAATGTTATGTCGTTGAAACCTTCACCGTAATGTGTTTAGTTCCGTTTTCACACGTGACAGTTTACAGCAGTGCGACTACTTACACTGATTAAATACATTTTTTTATGGTAATGAATTATAGTAATTGTTTCATGTCCTTATTTATTTTTATATTATGAATAAGACCAATATAAATTAAATGAATCAAGTTAAAATAACTTGTGATATTATTATTCTTGAAGTGAAAACGCGGGTGTTTTATTTTTTATAATTAGGTATTTTATTGACAATATTCTTAGTAAATCACATCTATATCGGCACAACCGTTGCAGTTCGACGAGCTGACGTAAGCGTAATCAAATCCTTCAATTTTAGTTAATCCAAAGAAGAAATACAATCACGAGTAAGACTCGTGCCCTTGCAGTTTCCGTACCATTATGCTCGTTTGTAGAACCTATGCCTAATGCACATAAGAACCAATTTAAACCTTCATCAGCGGGGCTGTTTCAAAGTGCGGGCTCAGGTTAGACTGGATAACGTTGCAACCTATAAAATAAAGTGTTCAGTTTTTTTTTTCTTTATATACCATCGTGCCAAATTTAAAATTCCAACACCGATTTTTTTTATTTTTAGTTTCTCTGTTGTTTTTTACAGCACTGAGACCGTGTTAGTATTCGATGTCGTATACCGTTTAACATCTCAAGCCGTTTCTGAACACAAGGTTTCGATAATAACGTGATCGATATGGATTCCGTGTTTAGACTGAATGTGTTGTTAACCCTAATAAAAATTACCACAGGACCACTACGCGTCGACAAAAACCAACAAATCAAAGTAATGATAAGCGGGAAAATTGTAAATTCCCTTCTATTAAAACTGGCTAAGAACGTGCCGAACACTATGACAATTATATTTCCGAAGTTATTGTGAGAGTTCCACAAACGTTTGAATAACGCAAAGAGATTTTCATTTGTTTTCGTCCTTGTATGAGCCTTGGCCTATGGCCTTGTTATAGTGTACTTTATTTCTTTTAACCTTATAAATTTTACCAACCGCCTATGTTAGAATGTTATTATTTTTAAAGTTATTTTTCTTATGTATTTGACATGAGGACAAAGGATGCTTTTTATATGATACATTTTTTTTATCGAGTAAATCGAAAGCCGCTATAATATCTCTGAAGTCAGTCTCAAATAAGTATTTTGTTTAGGACTCGCTGCCAACTACAATCGGCGTCTGCTGTTTGGCCTAAAAACTGACACTGGTTTTAAAGTGTCAGTTTTCAGTCGTTTCACGTCTTGGTTATTGAAAAATGACATTGATTAATAGGCCTTTAAGTATTAAAACAGTGACACGCAGAATGTGGAATGAGCATGAACATCTTCGTCGATCGTTGTGGAACGGTTGTGTTGTAAAATTGTACTGTTCCTTTTTGTAGATTATATATTATCTAGTAATTTTAGGCCATTAATGTAATATTATACAACATAATTATCAGTTTGAAATACCTATTGTATATTTCAATATAGCATAAATTCGTTTTAGGATAGCTAATTATAAGGAATTGGTCGCATTTCCACTTGTCACATCTACGTGCTTAGTTTATATAAAAAGTGTAAACAATTAAATATATACATAAATTTCAATGATGTAATTTCGTAATACGAGAATATAATGAGACAGCTCAAACACGCGGTCATACAATTCAAGGTAGCTTTACACGATGTCTAATGTTCGAGAAAAGGACAAGGGATGCTCCAGAAACTAGAATTTACTCCGCCATTAATTTACTGATATTATTTATTCTTCATGTTATCGTGTTAGTTTTTAAGAAAGTGATACCTGTTTCCGGTCTATATCATAATCAATTAGCCTATTGTATATGTTGTATGAGCCCAAACGGATTTCAAAGTCATAATTAATGTATAACATTGATCTGTACAACTGATAAGGGCTAATGGTTTTTAAAAGTGAATCAAGTCCCAACTTTTGTTAAACAAAAATAGATACTTTGAAATAGGTTTTGAAGCTTTAAATAACGTTTACAAGTTATGTTTATGGCGCTTTAAGCGATATTTTGAATATTATATTCGAGTCTCTGTTGTTATTTATCAAAAAGCACTCACGTTTATAAGAGCTTAACAAGTGGAGTGCGACCGCAAGGCTTGGTCATCACAACACGCATTGTGTCACGTTAGATGATTCCACGTCCTACAATCTAAAAATGTCAAATCAAACAACTAAAACAAATTAAAAATAAAAACGCTTAAGCAGGTTGAAGTATTTCAAAAAATCCAGGGTTTTGATATTATACAGACGGGGTTATTAATAAATTGAGGCTAGAGTTCATTGAGCAGATCCAGGATTACGAATACTCGATATTGTAAATTATTATAAAATTAGGTGAAAAGAGTATTATTATACTATAACGAAGCAGGGTTCTAATGAAACCATTGTAAAAGTCAAAGTAATGACATCGGAAAATGAAAAAAAAAAATATCGTAGGATATCTTGCTCATAATTTTAGTTCCATCAAAATCATGTGCCGTGTTTACATCTCTTGGCATTTTAAATTAATTTAAAAAAATCTATATAAAACTTGCACTATTATAAAGATTTAAAATAGCATCTTGCTTTGTCGTAATTATGATTAACCGTAATTATGTCTTAGGCGGTAAAAAGTTCATGGTATTGGGTAATGAAAACATTAGATCTGCATATAAATCTGCACGGCTTACATTGAACCACGGGCAACGGCTTTGCTAAAAACTCAAATTTGATCAAACACGTGTGCTCAATTGCGTGCTGTGGTTTACCGTGCTTGTAACGATAAGTTTTGATACACTGGCAATAGCTGGCATGATTTGTTCATTTTATATTCGTATTATTTTCTATTTCATGAACTACGCGCTTGTCCGCATGAAATAACTTTTAATATTTACCCCCAACAATACAGCAGCAGCTGAGGTATTGTCAGTGTATTATTTTAAAGATAATTATTGATGTTTTACCAATTATATGTAATCAGTAGTGATAAAATATTTGTGTCATAACAATAAGGTCCGTGTTTAGTAGAATCTAGAGGTGTTACTCAGTGCGACCAAATTAATTTTTAATAAGGTTTTTGATCATTGTGAATTCAACGATTTTTGGGTAGATGAAAGGGAAATATAGAAGAAAGGGGAATACGAATCTTAATTGCAGGATACTTGCACTGTCTTGTACTTCGTAAGATAATCATCACACCAGTGGAAATGTAACGATTACATACACAACACAATATTGCATTGTCATCCAGTTCTGAGCAATGTTTAATGTTTTAACTGACTATCTAATTAGAAAAGTTAGTTTATAATCATTTGAAGAAAATGTCACAGAAAACCAAACGGGTAAAAAAGCAAACTGCAATCTAATTTTTTTATTATTAACCTAATTAGATAACCCACTCATGTATCAATTGCTAACCAACTCTAGATTCATCTAACCATAGTCAAAGTCAAGGACGAGCGTTAAGCCATTAAGCCACCTTCTTTTAGCCAAAGAAACAACTGTATTTTTTAGCATAAATGAAATTTAAATAATGCCATGGTAACATATAAATGAAGCTTTTACGGCTTCAGACAAATGTGCTCAATTTCTAGCACCTGTATAATAATAATTATTAAAAGATGGTTTTTATTTGAACTTGAGAAAGTTTTGCCTTTTTTGTAAATAACGCAATATTACAAACTTTTTTTGCGTAATGATATTTCATCATTACATTTCATGTCATTTTGTTATTGATCATATTATGATCAATAACAAAAGTAATGACGATTGGAAAACAAATTGAATAGAACTACGTCAGTATTATGTTGTCTGTGGTATTGGTCAGTGTAGATTTGGTTTTCAAATAAAAGCCTCATCCAACGAGCGTTTGGCTACCTAGGCTGCACGTGGTCTAGGGATATAATGCCCTTTAAATTTATTGGCTTTTTCAATATTGTTTTGGACGTCAGCATAATACTATACATGTTCGTTGCTAAGTAAAATAAATTATTTAATTTAATAAATAAAACGCATAGGTTAGAGGATAAGCGTTTCCATATGTAAGATTTAGTAATCCTCAATCCAAAAAATATGTCGCTTGTTCCATAAAAATAGAGCTTCAACAAAATTCAAAGAAACCTTTTCCCCAACCTGATACAGTATATCGAAGGATAAGTACTTAATTAATATTTATTTGCAAAATTATGAAGGATGGCTCATGTCTTGACGTCAATTCTTGACAAAAAAATTATAATATTATTCCTAAAACCTGTCTACATTAGTATAAATATTTAATATTCGATTGAATCTAATTATTTATTGTATATAAAATGTATGATTTTATCCTTCAAAGTTAAGATAATGCACCATTTATCTACTGATTCTTGTTGTTGTTTCATAATTTATTTATTACCAACGTCGTAATTTTTTCGATGATTAATGTACTTCTTTTTTATGATTGTGCTCAACACTGTTAACCCTTTTTAACCGAATGTTTTAGGAATGATAGAATAAAATGGATGTTTAAAATAGTATCCCTATGTTTTTATTACTTGTACCCACATCGTATAACTTTAAGTGACCTTATAACTGTGCATGGGTATTTCCTTATGAATAGGTATGTTGGTGACGTGACGTGGTACATCTATCAACAGGTAATTATACTTAAGTAGCTTTGTTTTGTTTGTTTTTGCTCCCCACTTTTGTGTATTTAATGTGTCAAGTAATTGATAATATCTCAAGTTATTATTTATGATATGTGTCAAGTCATTAACTCAAGTCATGGTCTAAGTCATACGCCTAGTAAAGTGGTGGCAACTTTACTAGCAGCTTCTATGGAGTTTTGGAAACAACACGAAAATAAACGTTTTACCATCATTATACCACTTTCCCACACTTATGCCTGTAATCCAGACTTAGCGAATAAAACGCCACCAAGTTTATGAACTAACACTGAAAATAACAAGTTTTGAAAAATAATATTTGGAAGCGATGTTTTTCGGTATCATATAATTAGGGCTAATTTGACATCTGTCAGTCTTAGGTCCGTATTACAAAACGATGCTCAGTCATCGATTGGTACTCAAGCAGCGATTTCATTCATAAATTGATCAATTAGTGAATGAAATCTCTGCTTGAGCACTTATCGATGACTGAACATCGTTCTGTAATACAGACCTTAGATTCATATTGAGGTGACCTGCTAAATTAATGAATCGATACGGAATTTAATTATATGCACAGAAAAAATAAAAGCACATTTGACTAAACATTTTTTGAATTGATTTTCACTGGAACTCAGAATTGCAGGCCGCTAGTTCACCGACCGTCACCTTATACCACCATTAAACAAAATTACATATTGTATTCAGTTGAACCATCAGAAGCTATAACTAGTGTGACATCGTCATCTCTGCTGTTTGGACTTATAGACACCTACTCTTAAGAAGGAAAGTAATTCACTCTCAATAATATTGTCTCGTTTTGACATCTCGTTCAATATGACATATAATATATTTATCCCGAAACAGACTATGGCAGGACCCTTCCCTTCCCTTCAGGTACCGTACTGTAGGTACCGTATATATCGATGAAAGAATAAATATACATTAACATTATTTACAAATAGATATTTTTGGAGTCTAGGTACTGCTTCAATAAACGTGGGACACAGAAAGTTAAAACGCGGAACTAAAAATATTCTACAGACTAAATTGTTTTTATTGACTGGCCCAATAGCTCAGTTGGGAGCAGTCCTGCCTTCTGAACTGTGGGTTGTGGGTTCGATTCCCACCCAGGACAACTAACATTTGTGTGATGTCAAACATAGGTGTTTGTTCTGTGTCTGGGTATTATATTGTATTATATGTACCTGTTGATAATCAAACACTGAATTTAATTTATACTTTATATTTGGCCAAAACTATGCAAGTGTGGAATGTACATCTTAATTTTATTTTACTTTATTTAATACTAGTAACAGAATACAATTTTCACAGCGGACGACATCTTCTTGCAGAGTACACCATAGATAAAAGAAAAATCCAGGCACTATGATTGCCCATGGAGAAATAGTAATGTAACTATGAGTATAAAATACAGATAATCTAACACGCCTCCTTACATTAATATTTCTCCATCATAATTGCAAACTTAAACAGTTCTCTACTTTAAATATGATATTTATTTTACACTCTCTAATTTTCTTATACTTTACTAACTTAATTATTACTTTCATTCTTACATGAACAATTTATATAATAGGCACACAGTTAACAAAGAAGATAATGTAATTACATACATACTAAACATTTTACTGATTACTTACTTACATTTAATAAAAACTTATAACTTAAAACTTGTGTATAACTACAATAAACTTAACATACTTCTAAATTTAAGAAATTTAATGTTGCCTAAAGATTTGGTAAAAATGTCAGCAACATTATTTTCAGTTGAAATCTTTACTACATCTATTAATCCGTTTTTAACATTCTCATGTACATAATGATAATGAACTTCAATATGTTTTGAATTTTTTGTAAAGTTGCCATATTTGGCAATAGCCAACGCGCCAGCATTATCCTCATATATTTTTACAGGTTTACATTCTTTTTGAAAACAATCTTTTATTAATAAATTTAGAAAAAATATTTCAGTGACTGCTTCTGATAGTGAAACATACTCGGCAAAAGATGATGATTTAGTAACACAACTTTGTTTCTTTGACCTCCAATAAATTGGATTTCCAAATAATCTAATTACAAATCCGGTTGTACTTTTCCTACTCACAATATCGCCTGCAAAATCAGAATCTACATAGCAGTCTAACAAATCAACATCAGTTGTTTTACAATAGGTCAGGTTTAGATCTCTAGTTAGGTACAAGTATTTAAGAACTCGCAGAGCATGCTTAAAATGTGTTTCATTATAACAATTTTGGAATCTATCATCAATTTGGAATCAAATAGTTTACACTGAAAGATATATCAGGTCTTGTGCCTGAGCTAATATACAATAATACACCAATTAAATTTCTGTATTTTACATCTTCGTTAGTATCACATGGTTCTAATTTAAGATTAATTTCCATTGGTGTTTTAGGCAATCTAGAGTTTTCAATATAATAACGTTTTGCCAATGACTCTATATAGGATTTTTGACTTAATGTCATTGTATTACAATTTTCATAATCATACTGTGGCGTGCTGGCCCACGAAAAAGTTTCAATACCATTCTAATAGAGAACTTTTCCAGCTCGTTGCTAGGGGCAACGAATGTTGTTGATAGAGACTTCATATTAGAGAAAATTTTATTTCCGCATTTTGGTTTTTGTAAATATCTTTTTAATTAATATATCGTATACAAAGTCAATCGGCATATCATTAATTCAGCAAACCCATGGACCTCCTTCTATTACAACAAAAGTGTACCTAACCTCGCTTTACTGGTGACCTGTTTTGAACCGAAAGTCCACGTTTGCAGTAGGGGAGGGTGGGGTGATTACGGACAGCGGGTAATTGCGGACACTAGGTTACCGGCTGATACAGCCCGTCCTGCGCCCCGCAAATCGGCTTGCGAGATTCATTCCGCCATCTTTAGTTTTCGGCAGATTGTTAGCACGGGAGGCCGCGCACTCGTTTCAAGGTAAGAACATTTGTTCGTTTTTAAGTATTACCTTATAATTTTTGATGACTTTAAGTGAAGATAATTGCTTGAGGTAAATACTGTGATAGTTATACGTTAGGGTGTTATTTACCATTAAATATGTAAAATATTGACTTGTCACTGTAAATACCTAACATAAAATTTTTCTGCTACAAAGTATCAAAAAGCTGATGGGGTGATTGCGGACATTTTTTTGGGATAAATACGGACGTCCGTATTTACCCAACAGGGTTGGGGAGAATACGGACACGTGACTAATCATTGTTGTGTAATGTTTTAGATGCCTCGATGAAAAAAATGTACAAGTTTGAAACTTTAAAATTAGCTATAAGGGAGATCAAAGAAAATAAGTTAAGTTTAAGAAAAGCCGCAGAAAAATATAACGTACGTTAGATCAAGTCATAAAACCTACTGAAGAAATCAGGGATCCCAAACGCGGTAAGAAACCCATCTTTAATGAATCTCAAGAGGAAAAAAGAAGCTGCAGTAAAAAAAGAAATAGCGATACTACCTAAACATAAAAAACCGGAACAGAAGAATATGACGCAGAGAGGTGTAAAAAATCTAAGAAATTTTGAAAATAATGAAGATGGCAATGAATATTTCTGTATATTTTGCAATGAAAAATATCATTCGCCCCCCACTGAAGATTAGATAATGTGTATGGTATGCCAGAATTGGGCATACGACAATTGCACAAGCGGGAGCACAAGCTGTGGGTATATTTGTGATTTATGTATGGAGAAGTAGACTGACCGCAATTACCCCACCCACTGTCCGTATTTACCCGGTAGGCATCGGGTAAATTCGGACAGCAAGGGTTTTGTTTTTTTGAGAAAAGATATATTTGTTTATTTTATAGTAATAGTTTTATATGTTGATTTTGTAAGGTATGAACCAAAGTTTATAAGTTAATAAAAACAGACTGATTAGCTTAAATACTTTATGTTTTATTGAAGAGTTTCCTTAAGTGTCCGCAATATCCCCACTCTCCCCTAAATGTGTGTGATTTTGATTTTGTTGCTGATTGCGATAATTCTGATACTGATTCGCATTAAGATGTCGCTCTCAACCGATAAGAACGAAGATGTTTGTCGTGTGGGCGTGCGAATTCCGCCGTTTTGGCCTGAAAAGCCGGCCATTTGGTTCGCGCAGATCGAGGGCCAATTCGCGATATCGAACATTACTACGGACAATACGAAGTTTTTCTACGTTATCGGCCAACTAGAACCGCAGTATGCTTCTGAGGTGGAAGATATAATCATCAATCCGCCCGACACCAACAGGTATGAAAAATTGAAGTCGGAACTTATCAAACGACTGTCCGCGTCACGAGCAAAAGAAGCTCAAGCAATTACTTATGCACGCAGAACTTGGAGACCGTAAGCCATCTCAGTTTCTAAGACATTTGCAACATTTGGCTGGACCTGGAGTTCCCGAAGATTTTCTACGTACTATCTGGACCAGTCGCCTACCAAGTAACACGCAAACGATAATCGCTTCGCAGATGACGTCTTCGCTGGAAGCTCTCGCAGATCTCGCTGATCGCATCCATGACGTTGTTTCGCCTACAGCGCACGTAGCATCAACATCAAGTGCCATACCAGGAAGCTCTTTAGACGCCATAAACCAACAGATTGCTGAACTTACCAAACAAGTGCAAGCTCTAACTGCGCAGGTGAACCGGCATTCACGTGCACCGAATCGTTCAAACAAGAAAACGCGCGGTCGTTCTAGCTCCACACGATCACAGTCGAATTATAGAAAATTTCCTGTGTGCTGGTATCATAGTAAGTTCGGCAACGAAGCAAGTAAGTGCGTAAAACCATGCGATTACCATGCGGGAAACGCGAACAGCAGTCGGTAATGGCGACGACCGATTGCCAAACTTCCGGTCGCCTATTTGTCTCGGACGGCGCTACGAAGATGCAGTTTCTCATCGATACTGGCAGTGACGTATGTGTCTTCCCCCGATCGGCACTCAAGGAACGTCGTGAGAAAACAAATTATGAGCTGTGTGCGGCAAACGGTACACCCATTTCTACTTACGGCTACGCTCATTTAGTGCTGAACCTAGGCTTGCGCCGTGACTTTACTTGGCGATTCATCGTAGCGGACGTTACAAAGGCCATAATAGGTGTGGATTTTTTATCATTTTTTTATCATTTAACTTGATCTTTTGACTGACTGGATGCAGTAAACTTTAGCCAACTTGCTATAATCATCAATGAAACTTAGAAAATATTTTTCTCCTTGGTAACCTGTTACACGATGAGGCCCATTTAAATCAGTATGCACTATTTCCAAAATGTCTTCAGCTCTACGTCGATTATTTTTGAAAGGTAAGTTGTGCATTTTATTTTCAATACATATAGCACACTTCATATACTCTTCTTCTACCTCTTTGGGTATTCCTTCTGTGGCGTGCTAGCCCACGAAAAAGTTTCAATACCAGTCTAATAGAGAACTTTTCCAGCTAGTTGCTAGGGGCAACGAATGTTGTTGATATAGACTTCACATGAGAGAAAATTTTATTTTCCGCATTTTGGTTTTTGTAAATATCTTTTTAATTAATATATCTTATACAAAGTCAATCGGCATATCATTAATTCAGCAAACCTATGGACCTCCTTCTATTACAACAAAAGTGTATTTAACTAGGCTTTACTGGTGACCTGTTTTGAACCGAAAGTCCACGTTTGCAGTAAATGTGTGTGATTTTGATTTTGTTGCTGATTGCGATAATTCTGATACTGAATCGCATTAAGATGTCGCTCTCAACCGATAAGAACGAAGATGTTTGTCGTGTGGGCGTGCGAATTCCGCCGTTTTGGCCTGAAAAGCCGGCCATTTGGTTCGCGCAGATTGAGGGCCAATTCGCGATATCGAACATTACTACGGACAATACGAAGTTTTTCTACGTTATCGGCCAACTAGACCCGCAGTATGCTTCTGAGGTGGAAGATATAATCATCAACCCGCCCGACACCAACAGGTATGAAAAATTGAAGTCGGAACTTATCAAACGACTGTCCGCGTCACGAGAAAAGAAGGTCAAGCAATTACTTATGCACGCAGAACTTGGAGACCGTAAGCCATCTCAGTTTCTAAGACATTTGCAACATTTGGCTGGACCTGGAGTTCCCGAAGATTTTTTACGTACTATCTGGACTAGTAGCTTACCAAGTAGCACGCAAACGATAATCGCTTCGCAGATGACGTCTTCACTGGAAGCGCTCGCAGATCTCGCTGACCGCATACATGACGTTGTTTCGCCTACAGCGCACGTAGCATCAACATCAAGTGCCATACCAGGAAGCTCTTTAGACGCCATGAACCAACAGATTGCTGAACTTACCAAACAAGTGCAAGCTCTAACTGCGCAGGTGAACCGGCATTCACGTGCACCGAATCGTTCAAACAAGAAAACGCGCGGTCGTTCTAGCTCCACACGATCACAGTCGAACTATAGAAAATTTCCTGTGTGCTGGTATCATAGTAAGTTCGGCAATGAAGCAAGTAAGTGCGTAAAACCATGCGACTACCATGCGGGAAACGCGAACAGCAGTCGGTAATGGCGACGACCGATTGCCAAACTTCCGGTCGCCTATTTGTCACGGACGGCGCTACGAAGATGCAGTTTCTCATCGATACTGGCAGTGACGTATGTGTCTTTATTTATTATTCTTTATTTTCTTTTTTATTTCTCTTTCTTTCTTTCTTTCTTTCTTCCTTTACTTCTAATAATTCTTCATTGCACATAATTTTCAAGTTATAGAAGTTTACATGCCCAAGGGTTCGGTGTAATTTCTCTTTAAATAGTCATTGCAGCCATGCCTGCTTTTATTGTTTTGTCTGACATAATATAGCTTTTCATCACATACAGTCTATCTCGCTTAACTGCTATAGCTAGTACTTTTCCTTTACAGTTGTATATTTTTGAGAGGTGTCCTTTTGATACAATAGAATGATTGTTGGTTATCTTCGAGTAACTTAGTAAATTTGCTTTCATTTCTTTCACATAAAAAACATTTGTTAATGTGTCTTCTGACTTTTTTCCATACACTTGAAAGTTTGTTTTAATGTTACCAACTTTTGAGGCTTCCAGTATTCTTCCATCACCTACTTTAACCTTTATGGGACTTTTCAATATTGTGCAGGATTCAAAATATTCATCGCTGTTAATAATATGATCTGTGCAGCCACTGTCTAATAGCCAGGTGATTTCATTCTTATTCGAAGACTTAATCTCACATTCAGTATTATTAT
Source organism: Ennomos fuscantarius (assembly GCA_905220475.3). NCBI lineage: Eukaryota > Metazoa > Arthropoda > Insecta > Lepidoptera > Geometridae > Ennomos > Ennomos fuscantarius. Next base: position 10,984,579 of record HG992023.1, read on the forward strand.
TTAATATAGTGGTGGTATGGAAACTATTACCTAGATTGCCATAGTTCGGTCTTGCCTGAAAATTTCCTCGGCCTCTTTGATAGTTGTATGATCCTCGGCCACGATTATTGGAAAAACCACGACCACGGCCATAACCATGATAATAATTGTTTCTGTATCGACAATCTTTCTTCATGTGATTTGGTTTACCACAATTGAAACATATTAATTTATTTTGTGTTGGTGGTGTGATTATTTTTGACTCAGCTCTAAAAACATTTGACTTACATGGTTCTTCGTGAGATTTTTCTGGTTTCTCATCAATTGCTTTCAACTTTATTTTACTTTTAAGGTAGTCAACTGTTCTGTCTTTTTCGGGGAGCACATCCACGAGGTCTCCGATGTGGCTGTAGTTTTGCGGCAAAGCTTTTATCATAATAGGTCTTTACCTATGAAATTGCCGTATTGCAGTACAGACTTTTTCAAACAAAAAAAAGTTTTGTATGGCTATGAATTCTAAATTCAAATTAATTTTGTTTTAAAAATATGACATTCTATTTACAATATAAGTCTTTTGTTTATTGATTAGCATTGTATTTTCATTACATTTCAACATTTTTCCTCATAATGGATACTTTGAAATTTCGTTTAATTATGGAATATGAGTTCCGTCGTGGCACCAACGCGGCACAAACGACACGTAACATCAACGACGTTTACGGAGAGAACTGTACAAACGAACGTACAACCCGTTATTGGTTTGCTCAGTTCCGTTCTGGGAATTTTGACTTGAAAAATGAACCTCGTGGTCGTCCGGAAACTTTGGTCAACAATGATGAATTAAAGGCGATTGTGGAAGCTGATGAATCTCAATCTACAGCTGAGCTGGCAGCAGCTTTTGATGTTAGCATCAAAACAATATTGGTCCATTTGCGACAGATTGGCAAGATAAAAAAGCTTGATAGATGGGTGCCCCACGAACTTAACGATCGCCAGCGCAACGTACGCGTCGAGACTTGCCTTGCGCTGCTTAACAGGCACAGAAATGAAGGAATTTTGAACCGAATTGTTACGTGCGACGAAAAATGGATTCTTTTTGACAATCGAAAGCGCTCAGCAAGTTGGTTAGATCCTGGTTCGGTACCAAAGCAATGTGCAAAACGAAAAATAACCCCTAGAAAGGTGATGGTCACAGTTTGGTGGTCTAGTGCTGGTGTGATTCATCATAGCTTTTTACAAAACGGCGAGAGCATTACTGCAGATGTGTACATTGAAGAACTGACCACAATGATGGCGAAACTCGCACGTCTGCAACCAGCTTTGGTCAATCGGTCGTCTCCACTGCTACTTCACGACAACGCGCGACCCCATACTGCACAACAGACCGTCTCTAAGCTGCATGAGTTGGGTTTGGAAGCTCTCCCTCATCCGCCATACTCACCAGATCTTGCGCCTACCGACTATTACTTTTTCCAAAATTTGGACAATTTTTAGCGGGAAAAAAATTCAATTCCCGAGAGGCAGTACAAAACGCCTCTGAAGAGTTTGTTGTCTCCCGTCCTGCTGATTTTTTCAAGAAGGGCATCCATAAACTGCCACAGCGTTGGCAAAGATGTATTGATTGCAGGGGTGATTACTTTGAATAAAAGAAATAAATAAGTTCGAAAAAAAAATACTTTAACTTTTTTCAAACAAAACGGCAATTTCATAGGTAAAGACCTAATATAATTTAATTTCTCCTGTTCTTTTACGACAGCACCAGCTTGTTTCAATTCATTAATTGCCTTTTCAAAATCGTCGAAAAATAAGCTGACTTCAGAATAGTTTTGCAATTTTATGTTTTCTAGGTTATTTCTGCATACAATTTGAAGTGCGGTCGATTTCTTAAGGTACATCTCATCGAATTTTTGAATTATTTGATAAGTAGATTGCAGATCACTGATGTATTCCAACTGTTTGTTGGTTATTGCACTATAAATGTAATTCGTGGCTTGGATGTCCATTTCATCCCACTTTTCGCTTGTATCGGTACTATTCTTTTGACGTATAGCGACATCTTTGCACTTCTTAAACTGTAGAAATTTTAATATTCTTATTTTCCAATTATTATAGTCCGCCCCGTCGAAAATGGGAATAAGTATATCGCTATTCTTCACAGAACCCGAAGCCGCCATTTCTTTTCTTTCAACCACGTTGCGAACCGCATGCACGTGCACGGAGTAAACTCAAATGTATCTTTTCAAAAACCACGGATCGCTACCATGTTGATAATCAAACACTGAATTTAATTTATACTTTATATTTGGCCAAAACTATGCAAGTGTGGAATGTACATCTTAATTTTATTTTACTTTATTTAATACGAGTAACAGAATACAATTTTCACAGCGGACGACATCTTCTTGCAGAGTACACCATAGATAAAAGAAAAATCCAGGCACTATGATTGCCCATGGAGAAATAGTAATGTAACTATGAGTATAAAATACAGATAATCTGACAGTACCTACCTATTTATCTACAAAAAAAAGTATCTAAGTACAAGCTTTGCTTAGGTTGTGGATAGATGGCGTTGTGAGAAATATCCACACATACATTTAATGTTTTCATAGAACTCTCCACTACTTATTTACTTATAATAAAACTTGTGAGTACTTACTTATAATTATTCTAATGTCCGAACAAATTACTAGCCTGGTGCAAGCGTCACGGCTGCCCATAAGTTATGGTTATCGTTGGGCAGCACAGTGCAATGTTACGCAGGATTTCTGTTAGGATTTCAATTATTGGTCATAAACTCATAACACAAATCCTGCGCATGTCCATCATCCCGTGAGACATTATCAGCACATATAAATCTACCTATTTTTACCTAATCACGAAATAATAACTATAGCAGCAGTGCCGGTTTTAGCACTACCTACTACTGCCCTGGGTAAGATTTCTACGGCGCCCCCTAACTGAAATTTAAACCCATATGAAATAAAGAAACATCCCCCTGCGACACCCTTTCATACCCGGCGCCCTGGGCGGTCGCCCAAACGCGTCCTACCCTAACGCCGCTACTGTAATAGCAGATAGGTATATCTACTTAAAGAAATAAAACACTAAAGATACTCTATTTTTTATTCTATTTCAGATACGTATACATATATAATATAACGTAGGTATCTACATTAGGTGTCTATCATCAAAGTATAATATAAAAAGGTTACATATTTAGATAGGTATAGGTAGACATGAACCAGTGCTGTTTATTATCTATTGCATTGAACGTACCTGCACTGCTATGTAGATATTAGATTAGTAGTCTTTAAGTACGTATAAGTAGATACTTACCTATAATATAATCAATTAATCTCATTTATATTTGTCGACTATGACCTACCAAATTGGGTATTTTTATTTTTGTGTTTTTCTTCTGACGAATAGCTAAGTAATAACCAGAATGTGGTGAAGAATTAACTGCACATTACTGTTATTAATACGTGTATAAATAATACTCATATAAGCATGATTTTATGAATAAATACTTATATAAATTAAATGGTACTTTGGTTATTCCAATATATTAAAGAAGTTGTTAAACTAAACCGTAAAGCGGTAAGAGTAGTGGTTCTATCATACTAGACTAGATGGCGGTGTACACTCTTGAAACACGCAAGCGTTTGGTTTGTGAATCGTATGACCGAGCAGTGATGTTGTTTCCTGGTGTAAATCAGTTCAGTAGTTGTTGGAACTTTTTGCCGACGTATGTTAAGCTCATTTGAGTTTAAGTAACGTCATTTAAAAATAGTTAAAGATCGAGGCTGGGTAGTTTAACTAATGCCTTTGAGGTATGAGGTATGAGGTACATTTCCCTATTTCTGAAATACATAATGTACCTACTCTGTGAGTGTGAATCAAATATTTTATTAATTTATCAATCCTTGCATTTTTTGTCTTATGGCAACAATTTGGTCGAGCGAAACGCAAGTTCGGCCTAACGTAGAAAGAAGTTTGGATATTTGTACTGACCTGGATATCAGAGGGGTGATCACGAAGCTTTGATTGCAATGCAACAGGAGACATTTCTATACTAACTAGGTATTTAAACTGTCAAATCCATACAAATTTGTGTTTCTATTGGTTGCAATCGAGTTTCGTGATTGACAATCATTTTAATTGTTATGACTGAATTTAATTCAATTAAACGTTAAGGATATTGTTAGTAAAAAGTTTTATAACAATTTGATAATTTACAGTAACTATTATAGTGTTTTAGGACAACTCTTTATGCTTGATATAAATAAACAATAAGCAAAATATTTAACAATTCAAAGTTATTGGTGTAGGTTTTTGAAATGAATACGTTAATTATGTCAGTTAATATAAAAATTTAAGACGAATAGTTCAAACACAGAAAGTTCATAAGGAGTGAAATTATCAATGAATAGCCACCATCGGAAAATGTATTATGTGTGAATATGCAGATATTAGTAGATGTAAATACCTACCCAAATAAGTTAAATAAAAAAAGAAAACTAAAAGTATTTTGATTATACCATTTTATATATATTAGTTATATAGTCAGGTATGATTAAAATATAATGAGTATTATTTATTAAAAAATACCTACACAGATAAACATCAATAATAGCGATATAACATTATAACATTGAATCTATTTTACTTTACTGGTGTAATATGCTTTGAGTAGATAATTTTATTTATGATTATATCATTATTGACATGATTATCAACGTTATTAAATATAACGTTTCAAATAATTTTATAATTCATAATTGTGTGTAGAAAGTAGAACATTTAATTTAAGAATTAACATCAACATTCAGATTAATGTACCTATGTTTTCAATACAAGTACTGTAATATTATGTACTACATTTTATATTGTTACTGTTAATAATTATTAATAATTCTAAAGTAATAGAATCGCGATAGGATATTGTACCTACCTACTTATTATCAAATATGTAGTAGGTAGGTAGGCACTAAAGTATCAACATAAATTATAAACTATAGCGTTACATGAAAGAATCTCTACAAGTCTGGTAAAACGACACAACGACAAGTGAAGGTCACCTACTGTACATACATATGGATATATACATACGGAGGTATACTCTTAATAATTATCTAGGTACATGAATTTAAATTTAAACATTTTTATATTGGTAAAACAGGAGTAAAATGGGTCACAAAATGCAACGTTTCATAAATTCAAACAGTATAGTATCAACATTAGATACACATCTTATATTCGTAACAACTACCGATACAATCTCATATAAGCAAAGTTTAATGTGCATACTATAAAATATAATATGGATATGTACTTAATTATAATAATATTGTCGAAAGTTTAAGGTATAATTATATTGGTCTCAAAAAATAGACAGTGTCAAAATGGAAGTCGTCACAATGTAAACGATAATCATATAAGATAGGTATAACTACATACATATAATAACTTTGTGTTAATATAAGATATGATTTGATAATGCCATTTTTCAATCATATTGAAGAGTGGGAACACTACTTAGGGCACACACAACATATCACAAGTACCAACGCTGAGCAAACAGCACAACCTCAAGTCACTATATTTTTTGCGTTTTTACAATTTTGAGTAATGTTTTATAATTTCAGTGATACAACAGCTTAATGTATTTTTTATTTCCAAAATGTCTCCTGGTACTATGTACCTATGAAATAATATTATTTAGTTTGGTGAAGTGGAGGAAAGCACATTAAAGCATTAAACATTTATGTAAGTACTATTACTTTTATAATAACATTTACTTATTTAATACGAGTAATATCATTGGGAAGTGAGTAGGTATGGAGTACACAATTTTTTTTCGTCAAATTTATTATTTTTAATTTTTTTTTCCATCGTAACTGGCTCGCCCCATCTTACGACCTGTGATAATGGTAATCCAAGCTAAAGTTTTCTGTGCTATTTTTCAAGTAGGTGTTATAAGTTTAATTATTAGTACTTATTAACATCTCACTACTGCGCTGGGTGCGCTGGTTAATGTAATGTATACTTAAACATTCGAGTTAATCAAAAAAATCAGTCGCTTTAGTTATTTTATTATATGATGTTATTACAAATATAATTTACTAGGTGGTAGGACTTTACTGCAAAGTTCGTCTAGGTAGGTACCACCGCTTTGCCAGTTATTCTGCCGCCAAGCAGTAGTGCGCAAGCACTGCTGTGTTCCGGTTTGAAGGGCACTGTAGCTAGTGAAATTACTGGGCAAATGAGACTTTATGATCTGATCTCACAGTTTAGTAATCTTATTACTAGATTGTGCTGATGTCTCTGGATGACGTGCGCAGTGCAGTGTCACGCGAACCTCTATACTTTAGAGTTCCGAGTGACACTGCAGCTGATATGGGCAGCCGTGTCGTTTAACATCAGGCGAACGGCTAGCTCGTCACGTCATTCCTTAACATAAAAAAAAAAAAAAAAAAAAAAAAAAAAAAAAAAAAAAAAAAATAATCATTGAGCGATAGTAAAAGTTGTTAGTAATTTGGAATTGTTCCGTTTACTTATTAGGATAGATACAGTTTTATTTTTAGGAACAATAAGTCTTTTGAAGTTGTCTATACTACCCCCTCAAATAACCAAACAGACCGTTGCAAATCGGTCTGTTTTAAAGGTTTCATTAATCCAATAATTTATGAAACCTACCTATTAAAGTAACATAATAAAAAAATTAAATGATTCTCAATATTTAAATGTACACAGTAAATTTTATTTAAAATTTGTAAAATAGATTACTAATTTTAATAAGAGTCAAGGCAAAGATTAAGGTACAAGTTGTGAAAATTGTAAGGTTCACAAGAACAATATACATAGGTATATAAAAAGATTAACAATAATAATACTAATACTGTATATTAACCATGTTATGTACCTATTACGATATATAAAATCAATTATGTTCATATATTTATAATTTTTTACATACGTAAGTTATACACGAAGTTATTTTTGCCTTATCCCTAGTTCTCACTTTCTGGACTTTTTTATAACCCTAAAGATATTTTGCTCACCGATACATTGTATGATCCTTCCTTCAAATAACTTCAATATTTTTTAAAGCCACATAATATATACAAAGTAAATTATATTGGAAAAATTATGTAATATTAATGAAATTATATCATACGTACAGTTTAATTAGCCTTTCTCTTAGTTTCAGCTCTTTATCATTGATATAATAAATGAGCAAAAATATAATTCGTGTCGATACATATAATCAAGTTTACTTCGACGGATTTTAAGAAATACTAATAAAATATATATTTATTCATTTATCGATACTCCTTACTTTATAAAATCACAAATCAATGGCAACCGTGATGACTCATTGATGATGCATCATTTATGGCAATTAATAATTTTGTGTTCGTCAACACATGTTTGATATGATATAAAATGTGATTGGAATATTCTGGTGTTGATCAACCATAGAAATAAAGCTAATAAGTAGATCTTACGATACACACAAAAATGATAAATTAGGTTAATATGGTCGCAAATTCTTAAATTATTTGGCACCTTACTCATTGCATTCGATAGCAATGACTTCACCATCTCTATCACATTTCACAAAGTTCGAGTAAATTAATTTTCACGAGTAGTTACTAAAGTATGTCCAAACGTTTCATTCATAAATGTAGCCCTGCACTCTTCCACAGCTCGCTCACCCATTCTCTCTCTTAGCTTCAGTGCTATGACCTCGTGCATCCACGACCCACAATTACTAAGGCTACGTCCTTCAGTGCCAAATTAATATAAACTCAATGGAGTATACAAAGTACTTTAGCGCTAAAATTAAATATATAGGTAAATGTGTATATATAAAAATAAATATATATATGTATGTACATTACTTTTGAATCCCTCAAGATGATTGAATAGAACTCAAATTTTCTGATAAAAATTGTAAAATATTCCATTTCTATAAAGATTAATAGACAATTTAATTTATAAAATTTGCGAAAATTCATTCCACGCTTGAGGTCCAATAATATTATTTCGAATTAATTTAATACTTTGAATTGATGATATGTTACAAAATTTTGACAAAGTTTTTTTTTAATTATAATATACAGCCAATTGGTTTTGTGAAATTATGTTGCGGGCGTCGAGCAGCGAGCGGCTTGTGTCGCGAGCGACCGTTGCGTCGCAATCGCTCTTCTGTTTACTATAACGTTTACCGAATTCTTTACGTACGCCCGGTAAACAGCTGGGACTGTAATCAACCATAGAAGAAAATTAATAAAGTGGAAGTGAGAGCGGCGGGCGGGCGGGCGATCGTAGCTCGTCCTCCCCACCCACCCCCGTACGGTCACTCGCACAACAGCGCTACGGCGTGCTACACTACGGTCTACGTTACGCTACGGACACGCGCTCTCAAACCGTCCGTGTCATTGAAACGGAACACCGTCACTATAGCTATTCACTTGCACAAACTAGTGATAAGAACACCGCGCACTCACAAGCTGGAAAGCAAATTTAATACAAATACATTTAAACAACAAGTAAGTAGGGTAATAATTCAATAAGAAATAGCTAATTCTCTCGCCAAGGAACTTGAAACAGAAAATATTAAGAAACATTACAAATGCAGTTTTTAAATTTTGTAACAGAAAATCTATACTACTTGTAGAAGGAATGAAAATATATATTTATTTAGGTAAACTCAAAGATTACCTTATTATATTCAAAATCATTAAGTTAATAAAAATAAATCTTGAAGGAATCTTCATTGGTGAAGTAAAATATAGATATAATATAATATAGTAAAAGGTTTTTAAGCAGCATATAAAATAAATATTAAGTTATTATTACGATAACAAAAACATATGAGTTCATAAGACATTAAACTAATCGTACTAAGATTTTTCTATCGACGATAAATTCAACAAGTTCATTTCTTCATAGTAGACATGCGTGCACACTCTGCAGACACGCGGCACGCGTTAATATTATCGCAAAAAATTTGCCACAAAATCACTGTAAATGACACGATACCATTGCCATGCAGTGATTTATTTTTAACATTGTATAACGGGAAGGAACTTTCCATACTTTTAAGCAGATTTCATCATTAGCTACCATATATCACAGAACCATCACACCGATGACAACTCCCTGTACCTCCTGTCAGCATTAATGTATTATGTTATTTTTTCATTTACATAGGCATATATACATGCGTACACATAATAATGATAACTATGAATATTCAAAATTAATTATAAATAATTATTAGAAAAAAATATGTTTTGTCACATACAATGTTAAACATGGAGCTAGTGATACAGCAGCAAGTAATACATTTATATAGGCCATTTATAGGAAAAATGTAATACCTACTTAATTATTAAAATAGGTTTCTACGATAATTCGTTTATGTTAGAAGTAACAAAAAAAATTTGTTCTACGAAGTCAATAAATATTGTGGAAAATAAATGTGACTTATCTTACTCGACAACATCAATATCTTCAAACTACCAAAATATTACAAAGATACAGAACAGAATAAATATATCTTGTAAAGATAAAGGACACCACAAAGCAAAGAAAAAATTGAAAAATGAGTTAGGTGTTGGAGTCGGATGTGGGCATAATATAATACCTACGTGATGGGGATGCTCTGCAGGTATGGAAAAGGAAACGAAAGGATTTTACGCATCTGTAAGCGGCGGTGCTTTAACTCTACTGTCCCATACAGAAAAAGATGATTTTTTTATTTTTCAGAAATGTCGTAACAATACCTGTAACATATTCTTTCGGATATGGAATATCTATAAAATTTCAGAATGTAACAATAATTAAACGTGGAATTTCAAAGCGATTACACCATTACATACACATTCAAACCTTGAATAGGTAATACAAGTTTGTTCAACACACTAATGATTTGATGTAGATATTAATACGTGTGTATTGTAAAATAAAGGGAACTGCGTGAAGGTACGTTGTATGAGACAGGAGAGATAAAGGGACCTAGCGCAGCTGATGCGCTTAACGCACGAAGCCGATGTTCAGGGACGGGCATTTCTTGATGGTCTCCTGGATGGCGTGGTTGCCGGCATTCAGCGTGCGAGACAGCCACTGCGAGGCGCCAGAGGGGGTCGAACGCACGGGGGGTGCCGCGCGGATTGGGCGGGGGGGCACAGATGGCAGGTGCCTTACCACGCCGGTCTGGATCTGCTGCAGGATGCCGCCTGAGGCATGCGAGGTATGCGAGTGATGCGACGCGTGCGACGCGTGCGAGGCACGCGACATGTGCGACACGTGCGATACGTGCGACACATGCGATACGTGCGATCCGATGCTGGGGCAAGCCGACGGGCGGCGAGAGCCGCGCCCCGACGCCACCGACGTGTTCGATGCGCCCAAGTATGGCACCGAAGTCGACGTGTTCGGCATTGAGCCGCCCTAAACATACATCAACGTTAGCGTTCTGCCATAAACGAAACAAAATCCTTTGAATCCCTGGCTCTAACAAAAAGTGTTGACGATGAAAATGTTTTACAATGAGCTAAGCGTTCAAGTCTAGAGTGTGGTGGCTTCTATTATGTTCGTCAGTACGGTATTAACAAAACAATGCAAAGTGAGAGCTTGTTTTAAAATATTATAATTATCTGATTATTTCCGTCATGCAGTAATACAGGACAACCGAAATAGCATGACTTAGCATAAACAGGTGTAGTAGTGTTACTGATAGGTATAGTGATGCGGGGAAATAATACATATTATTCAGTTTGAATAAATCATAAAGCATTTTTACAAACCATTAAATAAGTCGATAGTGACATTGCATGTAAAAAGCGTTAACCGTGAATTTTTTTGCATACAATTATGAATACATAAGTACCTAAATGTATTAGTTTTGTCATAATGCTGAAGTTAGCTTATCGTAATCTTAGATAAGCTTTCAATTAGAGCATGCTTCGCATCAAATATAAGTAGGCAAGTTTACATCTAATGCTAGCGTTAAGCGTGTTGGGCTCGTGAAAATTTAGTGATTCAGTTTATACAGTTATTCTACTCTACAAAGTGAGTGATTCATCATCACGGAGATGTTGCCGACGGTTAATCCCATATTCCATGAATAAGCTATTAATTTTAACATTACTAGTAATGGCAACATCCGAGTGTATTACACGCAGCATCTGATGCGAATGAAGTTGCGCTTACAAAGAGACCAGAAGTGATGTTCGCGAGTCGCAACCACAATAGAGAGGAACCATACTCACGATCATGCTCCGTGCAAGCTGCATAGAAGAACAAACAGCAACAGTGAATGAGATAGCGTATATACGTATCTACTTACGGCTCCGAACCTCGGAATGAATGAGCTAATGGTGGATGTACCTCGTATATATCCTTCTCGTCGACAGAACATACTGAATATTAAACAACTCCTGCAAGCTACTACGGCGCCGCCGCTGATTACAGTTAAGTTACTTTGAATAGAGTAACAAATTTTCAAGATAAATGTGGTGAATTTGTAAAAGTTTTATGTATGTTTATTTTATTTTAATCCCTTACATTGTTAAGCCAATTGTATAGCGATTGTTATATAAGTAGTGAACACAATAATTTGGCAGAGGTTGGGTAGAAGTAATACGGCGAAGTGGTATATTGGGCGCATTGGCGGTGCGGTGGCGGGTGAAGAGGTGCGCAGTCATCATCTCTTCGCCCACCGCGCCGTGGACGTATCGCGGCGGCTAAGGCGGACATGCGCAGGGCGGCACACGGACATGCATCTCGTCGTCACGTGGTTCGTGCGTCCGATTCGCATTGGCACGTAGGGCAAAGTGATTAGTGTGATGCAATGAGGGTCTAATGAACGCATAGATGTATAGTTCCTAATGTGATGTGAACGCCAACCAGGTTCGTGCAGATGTATACGTGTGTGGCGATGATATGATGGATGAGTCGCTATCTCTCCCAGTCGGCAAGGGAATGAACCACCGCGAAAGAAGACAGACCACATCGATCAAGCCGTTCAGTTCGACATTTAACAGAGGGTATGGGGAGTCGCAGCCATGGCACGCGAACGTGACGGACATCACTTACGACGGGATGCGACGTGGCTGGCACGGACAGGCTCGAGCCTGATCCGCCTCTTCCCCTGTACTGGTGAGCCTGCCAAAACAATGAAACTGTAGTCGGCAGGTACTACGTGGCTATCGGGTAACTGGGTCTAAATTACAAGACAGTTTGTCAGTCGAATGTGTGCGTGTATATCGTTGTATAGTATCTGAAGGCAGTAAGCGTCTTGGCATTGCCGTTACTGGTGTGGCGTGACTTACAGTCGGTGGTGAGAGGTTGGCGTGACTAGCCCGGCGCTCCTGCGGGCCGATGCTGGAGTGTCGGCGTGTCGGCAGGCCTGAAGCACTGCCGGGCGTGCCACCGGGCGATGAGGAGCAAGACGGCACGACGCCCACGCGGATGCGCGGCGTCAGCAGAGTGTTATCCGACAGACGACGGTTCGGAAACACGTTGCTCGCAACGCGCAAAAAGTTATTGTCATTGTTGTTTGAGTTAGTCGAGTTGTTCGATCCGAAGAACCACTGCCCGATTTCTGTATTGACAAATATATTCATTCATCTCCACCTAAGCTAAAATCCTCAGCATCTAAAACATCAACTACCTATTCATTGTATCCAGAACTCTTATGAGAAATAGGCATCTAATAATTTAAATTTATAAAATATTATTAAACAAAGGGGCAACACAGCATTTTAAGTACAATAGAAAAATACTACAATCTGTCCAATTAGTCTGGAAGTCTCATAAAAGAAACGTAAAAATCCATCCAACGACTTACTCTTGATGCCAGTACCAACGCTGGATTGGCTGGGCGTCGGTTGGATAGCCGGTCCACTGATAGACGCCTTGCGAGCCATGTCCTCAGCGCTGGAGGTCTTGCGTTCTCTTTCGACGCGTAGATTGGGAATGTTGAAAGGAGGTGCTTCGCCCATGTTATCGGTGCTGCGGCGGTGACGCAGCGCGCGCGAGGGACGTTCAATCCGGGGAACTCCGGGTGTTGACCCGGCTATTACCACTCGTTGGATCTTGTCCACGTGGTCCAGCAAATCGTAAAGAATCTACGTAACCCGTAAAATGTCAAACAAACAAAAAATTTTGAAACCATATGACAGTTACTGTGATTGGGTTGTCGAAAATCTGTCTTACCTCGATCAAACTATTGTACTGTTCCATTGTCAGACCTGGGTTGACTGCCTGTGGAGCCAGCGTTGGCAGCATTTTTTGTGCCATTATAGTTGAATCTAATCCAAACTTTTTATCCGTAACCATTATTTTGTACAGTTCTGTAACAGTAAATGGTGTTCCCTTGGTAGTATTAGTAAAAATATTAAACGATCGCAAATAAAATTTACTTTATTTCGCTTAAGACAACGCAACGCTAACGCATTACTGTGAATTCGCTATGCTGTATGCTATACTATTATAACCTTCCGTTATATGGTACCATATAGGCACAGCCGAAAACGCAGAAAGAAAACCATCATCCTGAATTCCTGTTCCTTATAAAAGTGGAATAAACCGGCCGAATTCAAGATGTTTGTTAACTATAGAAGACAATACTCACTGACTACCCGGTTTATGATATCCGGGTCATGGAGTTTCATGAGTAGCATGGTTGGGATCACATAATCTACAAGATGCGGTTGTTCGAGTCTATGAAGTACTTTTTCATAGAAGCATAGAATCAGATTTATTATTTTCACATCGCAGTAGTTCCGTTCCAGGAGCGTCCTCACTTTACCAAGCACGTAGGTGTGCAAGATGGTATCCTCTATAAAATCGACGCAGTTCTGGAGAGCGACGAGCGCAGCAGTTTGCTATAATTGATTAAACAGTTATGAACATTGTACTCGTACACGGCAAGCAGGTAAGATCAGCTACTACACGAAATAAGAATCAAAACGTTAAATTGTTAAAGAACTATAATGTATTTTGTAGATTAAATCGTATGTTTTTAAGTTTAATCGTATCTTAGGATTGGTGGAAAACCGCGTCACGGCTACTGACCTGCATTGTGTTGGTGGTGTTATCCAGCGCGGTCATCAGAAGCGGCATTATCTCGGAGTAGGCCTCGTTATTGTGGCATCTCTTAAGAACAATATGCATGTTTTCTAGAAACGCGATCGAGGTCAAGACGCTCTTGGGATTCGTCATGAGGTTTCTGCAATAAATTTGCCTAAAACGCACATTTAGTTAATGAGATATGAGATATAGATATTTGTATATATTTATTTCTTTTTTAAATTATGATAAAAAAATATTTAAATTTGTCAGTATTAGAAAAAACTTATTAAGTATTAATATTTTAGTTTTCTTTTTCTATTTTCATATTTCTTCATAAAATTTAATTAGATTGCATAGTTGATAAATGATTACAATACCGAAATAAACAAAAAACTTTTTTAAATTGATTCACGATGATTTGAGGCGTTCAAAACTTCTCTACAAACAGTTTGGTTACCATTTTACTTGGCGAAACTTACTTAAGGGTTGGCAAGATTTGGTCTTCAAACTCAGATGCCGAAGCCTCGTTGGTGAGCCACATTATCGGGGTCAGGACAGCTGACACCACCTCACCGGCTTTCACCTCCACTTGCAATGCCGGCCAGACATGCATCCAAATCAGCTTCTGCATGTGCGATACATAATCATGTTAACAGTTGATGTGCCCGCCCGATCGTAAAATAGATTATTCGTATTGTGAAAAGATAAGCATCCCTAAACGATTACGCTTTAGTCCTATAAAATATTTACTTATTTTATAATATATAATAATATCATAGTTAATACTGCCCTAATATATCTACTAGTTTATCTGAGCTATGATTTTATTTTTATTTAATTAATATAATTATACAATTGAATTGAACGATTAATATCATGGCATTGATTTATATAATATCTGCACTGCCGGGTTGTTAAAGGTTTTAGGAACTACAAACATGATAGTTTTTTGTTAATAATTAATCATTAGATCATTAATTCATTCATTAGAAGATAATTTCCAATAAGTTATTGTGCGAGGCAACACAGGTAAAAAATGTGACAATTGAAATAGGTAATATTTAAGAATCTAGAATAATAACAACAGACTTAAGAAAAAATGAATATTTTTATTTGTAGGAATTGCTATATACTCACGATAACGCACGATGTTTCGTTGTAAGCTGCCTTCGTCTTGTTATAATCTAGCAATTGATTGAGAGAACAATGCGGTTTTGTAGATAAAGGAACTCAGTGTAACAAGAAATTTTTATAGGACCACCTCTCGAATATCAATTGCTCTATGCATTGAAATACGTTATTAGAGAGTCTAGTTTTCTTCCAAATTAATCTGCATTTGATTATTTCACATAAATTCAAGGAAATTGCAGAAATTAAAGAAAATCCTGGTTTGAAACTAAAGGCATTCACAGAGTATAGGCATAGACAGTTATTTTAGAATATCAAAGCCTACATATATAGGGCGCACCATTAATAAGGAACTGGCCACTTACATAAACAATATTCAGAAAATATAACAATTTTTGAAAATGGAACTATACAATACAATTTGTTTTATCTGACTGTCACTTGTTTTAACATTGTAGCGTCATTTAAGAAATTTCGTATCTAGACCACCATGGGTTCTCTTAGCTCTTAACTCGTGAAAATTTTCATAGTATGATTTTCTACAATGTTAGTATAATTTGATAGCTCAGTAGAGCTTTCCTCGGCTTCAAAATGTCAATCTCATTGACTAATTTCGTGATAGTTCACCGCTGTGAACAACCAAAACATCGATGCTATGCGGAATATGATCGAAACGGACAGGCATATGACTTATCATGAAATACGAACATCTTTAGGCATAGGCATGAGTCAAATATAATAAATACTGCACAAATATAAGGGTGTAAAAAAGCTGAATTGTGTGGCTATAAAACGCTAATAAACTGTAAAACGGACTGCGTCACTTTGTGCATTGCCATGTTTACCAGATTCAACGAAGGGGAATTAAATTTTGTGTGGCAGCTTAACCAGCAACGCAGCATCTTGTGACTTCTTTTTGTTCCCAAAAACGAAGAGTATGAAAAACATGTTTCCGAGGTCACCACGAAGGAGTGGCATAAATGTTTTGAAAATAGATTCATTCCTAATGACAAAGTGCATTTACGGTATCGGAAAATATTATGAGAAATAATAAATTAACTTTTGCCTATTTATAGTATTTTTTAAATTAATTCCGGAAACTTTTGGTGCGCCCCACGTACTTTTTATAATAGTAGCTACATGTACTTGATGAAATAGAGCGAAACTTTATACCTCTGGTATATTTGGCAGGCTTTCCATCAGGGTAACCTTGTAGAAGTGGCATCTCTGGCTGGCATCTTTCGTGCTGATGACGTCAAGGAACTGCAGTGCGTTGATAGCAGGCTCGCTCACGCACCTTTCAAGAGAACACCTACACCTTTCAATTGTGGGTACCCGTTCTTGCGACTTGGTATTATTGTAAAGTTTTCTAAATAATAATCTAATAAATAATTGCCTTAAATTTATTTAAGTACCTAATTATTAATTGATACTATTTTCACCCTATAGGTAGGTACTATGTAAAATAAATTCTAAGGTTTTATTGCAAATAGAACCACTTATCTTAGTGCATACACTGGATCGTAATAAAAATACATGTTCTAAAAAATAGGGTAGGTATCTTTGCTTGAAACCCTTATTATTATTATTATGGTTAATTTTCGTTGTAAATTCGCAAAGCATTTGATTCCCAACGCTATTGGCACTGATCATAAAAACTGGTGACAAAAATGACTTGTGTTGTTATTATACATGTATTAAACAGAGCTTACTTGAAGTATTTGATGAGTGGCAGCAGCTGAGTGGTGGGTCTCGGATGCGGATCTTTGGAGAGCAGCCTCAAGACTGCCTCTTGCAGTGGGTGCGGGATGCGAGATATCACCATGTTTATCTGATCCCCCAACTGCATACACAATACGAAACGACCAATTAGGCATAACTTATCAAAACATAACGTAACTTTTAAAATTCATAGACTTAATTAACACACATAAATCAATAGCCGGAAGACATCTACTGCTGAACATAGGACTCATATAACGCCATACTGTGGCCATGCGGTTTACTATAATCATCAAACTTGACTGGCGGCTTGGTGATTCCAGTAGATTGTAATGAATTGAGGTGAATGCTGCTGCCCATTCCCTGGATATTCTCTTAGCTGGATGTTATGGGATCTATGGAAAGAGATGATTGATGGTTGTCCTATTCGCACATTGGGACGACACGGTACAACTTAATTATCATCTCATATAAATGAATTATTCATTTTTCTATTTCTAGCAATATCAATTGTGTGGTCTCTATCGACCTTTACAGCATCACCGGGCGGGAGGGCAGGCACTTAAGGCACCCAGCCGTCAAAAGCGGGAGGCAACTAGCTTAAGGGCAACCCTGGGGTGCGAGCCTCGGCTTGAGCCGTTGCCCGAATAAGAGGATCAAGAAAACTACGTCCACTGGAAGCGTGGATCCTATGAAAAGTCGTGACGATTCTAGCTAGCCCACGGAGGGTAAGAACCTCGCCAGCGGGGTCGGTGTCAGATTGTGTTACGCTGGTATCCTATACCGGTGCCGAAAGCGGTACCTGAGCCAGAAGGGCTAGACTGGGCCGGTGATACTAGTGCAACTGATTCACTAAAGGCTGTAGTCTCGGGCGGCGATGACGGAGTAAAAAGTAATACCCACCTTCTTTGTTTATTTCAATAAACAAAGTAGGCACACTCTTACCCTCTCGTTCTCTAGGTATTTACCTTTGTATAAATAAACAATGTTTTAATAACAGCCATTAACTGTTATGTTTGCTCTTTGCGTCCCTAAATAAACAATGAAATTCGATGCAAATCCTACATTGTATATGACTTGGATTGCCTTTCTACAGTGAAGAAAGTAGTAAATTGTTCAATAAAGGTCTACAATGAGCCAATTCATACGACATGCTTTGCTTATAATATGAAGAGGCTATAGAATGGAGTGTGAATGGGTTTTGTCCGAGTTAAAAACTACTTTACTAATCGAATATCAAATAAAATTACTAGGTGCAAAGGTACAGAACAATGAACAGAGAGCAGAGAAAAAAGAATACCTTGCTTTAATGCCAACTATATCTCCAGCCATCATCGACATGATCATCGATCACCAGGAAACGCTAGAGCAGTCATGGTACTGCAATGTATATTGCTATATGTTCTATTTTTTAAATTAATTCAATTAAAAAATATTGACCCAAAAATCAACAGCTAAATGAAAGTTTATAAATATAAATAATTTAAATATAAATATTTTACCAAGAAAATATTTTTAAAAATTGATATTCGTAAAGCCACGGCTCTTCCTAATAGGAATACATTAATTTTTGTAATAACGACTTAATTTTTTATTATTTTGGCTATTTTTACGTACTTAAACAAAATATATAATGAAACGATAAAAAACGAGTATGCTTTAGACCACATGACTGAAATAAAACTTCTTTATTTTAGCTCTATTTATCGGCCAATATAACTTTGTTTTTTCTTTGTTTAATGTTAATATCGCCATCTTGACTCGTAAATTGTCATTTTACCGGACATACCAACATAATAATACAAATTTTTTACTTTATTATGTTGTCAATGGAGATCTACGTGAACCAACTTCAACTTCCGTTCGCCTCGCATTAACCAGCTTATTGCCCAAGTCAAGCTAGCGTAACGAAGTTTTACTTCAAAAACTTTTACTTCTAAGTAACAGTTTCTAAGTAAAAGTCTGCCTACGCTTTGCTAAAATGACACACTATGAGAACAAAATAACTATATAAAATAATTTTTTAAAGTTCCTACTTATGAATACGATACTTTTTTCGTAAGAAGAGCTTTTGGCCCTTTTAAATTAGCTTTGCGGCGATACATACATGTTTACCCGTCGTTAAACGCAAATAAGTTTGTACCCATTTCATTATTTTTCTGTGAATCGATGATATGCCTAGAAGACGACATGTCAACAAATCGCTTAATGATTTAAAAAAAGGTGTAGATTAAAAGTTTTTAAGTCACGAGTCATTTGCCAACATCAAAGAACAAGGAATACGTGTTTTCGCGGGAAAACGAAAAAGATCGCGTCGCTGCATTGTACTATTTTCCAAAATTTGTGTTATTTTCAGTGTTAGTGCTTAAAATTGGTGGCATTTTATTCGTTAAGTGCTGGATTACAGGCATGATTGTGGGAAAGTGGTATAATGATAGTGAAACGTTTATTTTCGTGTTGTTTCCAAAACTCCATAGAAGCTTCAAGTAGAGTTGCCACCACTTTACTAGGCGTATGACTTTGACTAGACTATGACTTGAATTGATGACTTCGACTGTGACTTGACACATATTTGCGTGAAATATCATTAACTTGAGAAATTATCAATTACTTGACACTGGCTAATTACACAAAAGTGTGGAGCCAAGACATAAAAAAACAAGAAATACATAAACAAGAGTAGGAATATCGAGGCCGTAAGAATCTGAAAATAAAATGAACACCTAACTGAATTTAATGTGGCATCATAGAAAATGCTGAATTTTCTCATGACCAAAGACTAATTATCTTGCTTTTTGTCCACTTCGTCCATATTTCAAAGCCAATGTGAACGACAAATATATCATAATAGGCACTAAACTACATCCACATCTAAAAGTCATAGCGGTTTTACTTCAATCTTCCCCTACCTATATTTTCCGGCATTTTATTTCTTACAAGCAGCGTTATCAAACGTGCCATAAATTCTCGTCGGTTGCCTTCACGTTTTACATTAACATAACTGAATATACGCTTAATCTGATGTCCGCACGCATGACAGCGTTTTCCTCGTATCTTGTTGAAAAATGTTTATGCCAACAATGATCATCTTCTCACTCCTCCTCCTGGTGGGGGGAGCCATTTTCAGAGCCTTGCTCTCTTAATAGGGTTTTGGCTTTGCGGTCTTTGGGTGACGGACTTCCGCATGGTATATTCACTTTCCGGTAGGATAGGGCCTCCCAAGGGAGGATAGTATCGGAGAATTCTGCCACAAAGTGTGCAGCCCAGGTTAGTTATCCATACCTGTTGAGACCTCCGGCAAACTGAAGTAAGCCCAGCCAAACTACCCAGCGACTAGGCCCCTCTGTGACCTACCTCCGCCGTCAGGGGCGTCGTCGCTGTCCTTAGCGACGAGGTCCTATGCAAAAAGTCCTTTTTGTCGGGCGGTTTGCGATGGTAGTTTTTGCCAGGGCTTCAAAAATGTGCCTATTGTGGATTGTGAGATATAGTAAATTTATTCTTCCCGTTCTGCTTCATTTTGTCATTACGTTATGTAATTAATCTCATCACTTTTTTTGCAATAAGTCCGCCCATAAAGCTATAAATATATTTATTTAATAAATTTTACCGATTTACCAATACCAATTAATCAATGTACCTAGCATTCCCATCAGTGTGTTAAGGTTTCAAAGTTTTGTTATAGAAATCTTGGACTAAAATATCCGTGAAAGCATTTTACTTATTATTATGATTTGTATCGAGTATTTGAAAAGCGTCCATAATATAATATTCTTTACTACTATATAAAAGTAAGCATAATATCTAGATTGCGTTAACTATGTTAATAGACCATTTTTATTGTGATACATAACTATGACACAATGGTGTACTTAATAATATAACTACCAAAAGTTAAATTAAAACTTTAGTTCCTATACAAAAATTGAATCGTTAATAAATTAAGGTTTGATTAAAGAAACTAACTAATTTGATATTAACATGGATACAGTCAACATGAGTTAATTTGTTACAATTGTAAGGTATAATTATAATATTGATAAAGCAAAATTAAGGAAAACCTTGCTAACTAAACTTTTCAGTCTAATCTTATATTTTTTATAAAAATATTGTACATAACGAGCTAGTCGTCAACATGGCTGCCCATATCAGTTGCACTGCGCACGTCTTCTTGAGACATCAGCACAGCCTAGTAATAAGTTTACTAGGCTATGACATTAGGTCATAAAGTCTCATTTGCCCAGTAATTTCACTAGTTACAGTGTCCTTCAAACCGGAACACAGTTGTGCTAACGCACTACTGCTTGGCGGTAGATTAACTGGCAAAGTGGTTGTACCTACCTAGACGAACATTGCAGAAAAGTACAACCTAATAAAGGAGGTAGTAGTAGTAGTAGTAGCTGGTAAAAATCCAATTACGGATGGTACACGTACATCCAAAATATTACAAATAAAAGTGGTTGCCGCCGTCTATTGGTAATCGGCAACACCAGGGCTGATTTTGAAAAATAAGAAACGTTCACATATTTTGTAAATGCTTATCTTATATATGTCAAAACTGGTTTGGTGTAGCCAGAAAATGAGTACAAAAGACCAAAATCTATTTTAAAAAAATATTTACCTTATTTATAAATATGGTAAAGTCTTTATTACATATATTGAAACTATTTAAAATTAGAAATACAGAAATGTCTGACCAAAATTTTCTCCACAAACCACCTTTTCCACCATGTACATGTTAAACGTGGGACGTGCCGTAATTTAAAATAAGTTCCTCAATAGCCGACTTTCTTCTTGAATTTTAGATGTATAAGATCTAGGGTGTGGAGTCGCAAAGACTCTGAGTGAACTTGTCACGGCAATTATTTAATCTAAATACTTACTAACAGTATTGGAAATCTGTCTTGAGACTTCGGTTAATGTGTGGATACATTAAAATAGATTCAATTCTGTATTTTGCATATGGTTTTCCAAAATGTTCTTCATTGTTCTGTGTAGTGTAAGGTGATTAGATATACTGTCTATACAAATTCATGAACGATATTCCCTTGTATATGACATTCCAGCATCGGTGACGCTAGCGACCAGTTAGGTCACCAATCATAAATGATGCTCCTTTGAATTAGGTTGACCACAGATATTGACATTGTTAAAGTATAGCTTGATATTATAAAGGAAAGCTTTTTATTTTTTATGCTGATTACGATTAATGTATGCTCTTAATAATAAACGTTGCATAACAATGGAAAAGTTACTTAGTAGTTTATTTTGTTTTATCTTTGCTTTGCCTACTTATTTTAAACTTGATCACAAAATTAATATTTTTTCACTACACAATGTTTAGTGAGGCGGCTAAAGGCAAACAATTTAGCTTACAAACGAAATTCAATAGTTAATAGTTTGATATTGTACATATGGATATAAAAACAGCTTGGTATGAAGATGGAAAAGGATATGATTTTAATGGCGGGACGCGTGATAAAACTCCTAGGAAATTATGCAACGAATTAGCATTGCAACGGGTCAATATTAAAACACCACCAACTGCAATTTCTCAGTGGGCTGGACTCTTATGTTAACAGCTAAACTCATCTAGTTATTCCAGCGCACGTACCTCTTTCAGTGCAGTGCTTGAAATACGATTCTTCCATTAGCCAAAGATTTATTTTCCGCTCGTATTCAGTCGACGGGTTTTTTTATTCCTTTTTTTCATCCTAACGCTTTAGGAAAGACTAAGTATAACGTTATTATTCACCCAAAAATAGCCAATGATTTCCTAAAATTAAATTTATCCGTTTCGTTTAAACTGTATATTTTTAGGTACAACCACCTAAAGTGACGAATTTATTTCACGTCGATTTTATGACAAAAAGAAGTAGTTTTTATGAGAATAAAAAGCATATAAAAAGAACATCATATTTAATAAACATTTATGTTATGATTTATATGTTGATCACGAAATTACTTTAAGTTTAAAAAAAATGTAGTGTAAAGTATTTTGTCTTAGTCTGTAACCAACAGTTTGTTCATAAATAAAAAAATAAAATGTAGGTAAATTCACTCAATGGCTGCAATTTTCTCTACTGATCATGCAGCTGCTGAGCGACGGCAATAAAATTTTTCATTTCAATATCGGGACGTTTCTCTTTTTCATATTAGTCAGCCAATTCAGTCTATATCTAGGCTCTTAATACCATTCTACAAATTAAATCGCGTTTGCAAAGCTGTACGTTCTAGAGCACAACTAAACCAGACGTTGTTTTGAAGTCAATTTGAGGATTTATCACAACCACCTTATCACAACCGCATATGATTGCAAAAGGGTATTGTCATGTTGGAATAATTATGCCATACGACATATTTCTCGTAGTTCTTGTGGTACCAAGAAAAATGCACCAACATGTACTTGATTAAACAGACAAAACCGAAGCCGAAGGTAATACCTACTCGTAAACATTTATTAACTTCGCATAATCATATTACATAGCTCATACAATACCAATATTCCTTCTTGAGTGTCATATAAGTTGATGTTTATCACTTAATATGTAGGTATGTCTATTATGGGAGGATGATTTTTCGAGCATTTTCCTTATTTCTTCCGTAATACGAGTATTTGTAGGTACTTCAGAAAAAGTTATTCAATAGGTAAAGTTACGAATAAAGAGTAAGAGCTATTTATAAATAAATGATTTTATATATAATGTAATTTGAATAGCATTTCCCACACACTTTTTGAATGTTCGATAAATGTAATAAATTGGTATTTTTATAAATAGTCAGTAAACTTCCTCTTTTTGGAGGAATACACCTTTAATCAAAAATCACCGTAGACATAAAAGTTTTATGAAATTGGACAACCTGCAGATTGGCACGTTTCGTCAATATATGTTGAACAATACGATCTGTACGCGAGTACATACCAACGTACTCGTAACACAAAATTCGGTTTCATAGTTCGGATATGGAACTTTGAAACCAAATTTTGTAAATGAAATGAATTTCGCTTCGCTCAATCGGTCAATGATACTATTAGTGTAGGTACTAAGTCACCAAGGCAAGAAAGTTGCAGCCTGCCAGCCAAGTTGAAACGTTATTGCTTACACCGCCAACTATTCAAAGATATACTATGTATATTCCGGCTTAGGGTTTTATTAAAAGATCTTAAAAATAAAGTACTATATATACAATTTTTGTTTGTGTATTCTATAAGATACACGTAAAAGTATCGTTATATTTTTGACAAATACACGTTATGGCACATAATAAAGAGACATTCGTATAATCTTTATAGTAAAATAGCTGCGCCCAACGGTTTCAAACGCGTGTTGAACATTTTGTAATTTTACACACAGCTTTCTCAATTTTTTAATTCATCTTTATAAAGTATAAAGAAAACATAAAAAAGGATTAGCGATAATGTTCCATCCGTTCACACGTGATGCGATGACCAAGGGAAATAGAGATTACTTTTTATATATTAAAGATTATTAATGACACTGATGCTCATTTTTTTTGTTTTTGGTTTGGCCCCAAACTTTTGTTTATTTAACCAGTGTCAAGCAATCGATAATATTTTAAGGTAATTAATAGTCAAGTCAAGTTACAGTCCAAGTCATCAAGTCAAGTCATAATCTAGTTTAGTCTAGTCAAGTCATACTCCTAGTAAAGTGGTGGCAACTTTATCAGAAGCTTCTATGGAGTTTTGGAAACAACACGAAAAGAAACGTAAAAACGGAAAAGAGTACAATGGTGGTGAACACCATTGTACTCTTTTCCACACTCATGCCTGTAATCCAGTACTTAATGAATAAAATGCCACCAATTGTATGCACTAACACTGAAAATAATACAAGTTTTGGAAAATAATACAATGCGGTGACGCAATCTTTTTCGATCTCCCGCCAAAACTCCATGCTCACGGCACAATACTATTCACATAAAATGACATATGAACCAACCAATTGTAAGATTAACAAGTACGTAAGTATCTTTTAATATTGATTGGAGCATGTATTCCATTCATTCAACCAATATATAGAATATATTCATCTTCGGTGGCGCACATTCTATCCTATAGAAGTTATATTTTAAGTTTCCATAACTGTATTTTTTCTTCTTTTTCTATTAGTTTCCATATCACATTTCCTTATATGTCATTCAAAGGGTTCTTTTTATTGGAAAGTCTATGTTTAGCAGTGGACGTTTTCTGGCTGAAAATGCCGATGTTGATGTGTATATGTGACCAGTGACCACGGCTAATTTAACTAGGTCAATACATCTTAAATTGTTCATTATTTTTTCTGTTATAGCTGCAAATATAGTACACCATTACAACCCATTACTAAACACTAAATCTAATCATATTTAAATTTAAATTGAATTTAAAATGTGATTATATTTTTTCGAATATTGTACTTACAAAGCACTAACGACATAACACGAAACCTTTTTTTTTAAATTGAGCAATTTTTGAACTTTTTTAAGGTTTACAAAATATTTATTTAGCACTAATTTATCAAATGATAAATTATATATATTATAAAGTAACAGAAAAGTGTTAATTGGGCGTTTATCACAGCATATTTATGGATGTTAAAAAAATCCAGAGCTGGTTTTCAAGACGGTGGCGAAACGAGCGTCTCAACAAAGATAATCATAATTATTTTAATTAGTTTTTAATCTCTATATATTTATCATAAATTCATCATTAAAATAGGAATGGAACACCTTTTCACAAGGTATACAATATATTAAGAAGTCAAGATAGTATATCCAATATAGGTATTCAGCGAAATCCAAAATGAAAAAACGTTCAATTCGAACTCAAGACGACGGTCGTTTAGTTCTATGAAATCCCCTTTGATGCTCTATGAAATTTCATTTGAGTACTAAGATGATCCAGATAGAAAAGAATTGGATAGTAAAAATACAGTAACTTTTAAGGATTACGAAAAGAACATATTTTTCTATAAGATAAGTAAGTACTTAAAAAAAATCCAAAAAATATGGCTACAATTTTAAATCTCTTATATTATCTACAGTCTTTTCTAGACCTAGGTAATAGACTGGAAGGGCAAAGTGTGTATGGGACAACGTAATTCCTTGGTCAAATCTAAATTATAAACGCGAAAGTTTCTATGTACGTATGTATGTTTGTTACTCTTTTACGCTCAATCGGCTAGGCGGGTTTAGGTGAAATTTGGAATATATATAGCTTATTAACACATAAGTTACTTTATTATCTGTGGGTAAAACCGCGGGGAGCAGCTAGTATCGAATAAAACTACTTGTAATTTAAAAAGCTTCAACACTTACGTTTTCAATTTGCTTTATGTAGTTCATCGGATTGCATCCAGCCTGCACAAGTGGCTTGCCCTGATTGAATACAGCGCACACCACAAGTCCGAGTGAGAACATGTCTGACAAAATATTGCATTGTCCGTTGATCTGGGCCTCCGGAGCTGCAAAAACAATAGTTTTTGTTTCTTCTTCACAAGTGCAATAAAATGTCCAGTTTCCTTTTCATTTTTTTTAACGAGCTGTTGGTTTCTGCCGATATTTACAGCGTCACCGGCTGGGAGGGCAGGCGCTTAAGGCACCCCGTCAAAAGTGGGAGGCAACTAGCTCAAGGCACCCCTGAGGTGCGAGCCTTGGCTTGGACAGTTGCCGTGATAAGAGGATCGAAAAGATTCCATTTCTTTGTGGGCTGCATCAATAATAAAAGCAGATCTAGACAAAAAAAATCATAATATTTTCAGAAGTGGAGAGTATGGAGAACTTAAAAAATATGGATGCAGCCTTTGGTTGTTTGCAAGGAGATTAAGTGGGGGATCAGAGTTATGCGGTCTAAAGTTATTTTCTAAGCGTAGCGCCGGTAATGCCCTCGGTGATGCAGATGTACACAGCCGGTGGCGGCCACTTACCATCAGGTAGACCACGGGCTTGTATGCTATTCATTTGTTTGAAAAAGTATATAATTTTGATTTAAGCTTTGTATATAAGTCGATTTTTGACCTAAATTAGTCATTCTGAAGCGGCTCAGAGACCGTAATCTGCTGTGTGACCCAGTTAGCGGCTATCTGTAGACTGTTATCCAAGACAGGATTAGATATTGCTTTGTTACCTGTTTAATCATGTACAAGATGAGATGCGTCATACAGGTATGTCGCATCGCCATCTTCTAATACATAACAATGCATGAGGAAGATAGGTAGACTTAGTATACTACAACAATGGAAGGAATGTATTGACCATAACTAAGTCTACCGTGGCATATCTAAACTCCTAATCCTTTCGAACTTAAGATATACTTAGCTCTAAAAAAGTTCTCTGTGCAAAAATGTTAAATCGGAGACAAAGATAAATAGTCTGCTTTGCCTTTGACGTTGTCGGATGATTGTGCGTGGTCAACCTAACTATCACGTGAAAAACGTCCTACTTAACACAGGTCAAATCAGATAAAATTACTACCATAACTAAGCACTCAGTACTTGAGTTATGTTTCACACGTTTTGAGTTTTGACGTCTTCTAAGATTATAAAGTACGTACCCATGTAGTCCAGGTGAGGTTGTGCAATCTTCGACGTCTTGATGTTATACGGAGGCACGTTTATCATGTCGGTCGGATCGACGCTGACGATGTTTTCTACACAAAAGTAAAGAATTGCTTTTTAACAACCTGTTGTAAAGAAAATTAGAAACTAGAATTGAAGGTTGCTGATCTTTTACACGATTTTTGTATTTTCCTTCAATGTATAGTACAACATTTAAATTTAAATAACCAAAATCCAATATTATCGATAATATTTAATGAAATTATGAAATTCAAATATAATGTAGCTAAAATATGTTTAATTTGGGACTGGCCCGATAGCTCAGTTGGTAGTAGCCCTGCCTTCTGAACTGTGGGTTGTGGGTTCGATTCCCACTCAGGACAAACATTTGTGTGATGAACATAGGTGTTTGTTCTGTGTCTGGGTGTCATATTGTATTCTATGTATGTATTTACAAACAAAAAGTATCTAAGTATTGTATCAGTTATCTGGTTACCATAGTACAAGCTTTGCTTAGTTTGGGGCTAGATGGCGTTGTGTGAGATGTCCACACATATTATTATTATTATTATTATTTCTACAGTTAATAAATCTTACTATAATGTCTCGCGGTGTCAGAGTATGACCACCCTCATTCTGTGCATGATTTCGGTAAGAATGGATATCCTGGGAATAGGCAGAAGCATTCTATCGCTTTTTTTTTCATGCACATAGACTTGACCTGCCGTGGGAATAAATTCTGACCTGCTGAGACATATACCAAACCCTCAAATAGCAAGAGTCAATGTGATGCTCCAATTAAGGAAGCCAGTGTTGTTCAGTAGTGGACGTCTTCCGCCTGATGATGATGAATGAGAGGGCGAAGGAAACATCCAATTTTTAATGAAGACCTCATAATGAATTACTGACGCTCTCGTTTTTAAACTAAAAGCGGAAGCTGGCTGTGAGTTGAGGAACTGGAATGAGAAAACTTTTACAAAACAAAACGGTGAGACAGAACAGTGTTTCAACGTGTTGCAGTCCATTTAGAGGACTGTTGACCATCCCAAAAAGTCTACAGTGTCGTAGAAAGGCTAAAAAACAATATCCATATGCCGGGAATGAAAGGAATAGCATCTAAGCTTTTACTTTTACTTTCATCTAAATATATAATAATAATATGTGTGGACATCTCACACAACGCCATCTAGCCCCAAATTAAGCAAAGCTTGTATTATGGGAACCAGATAACTGATACAATGTCTAATATCTGTCTAGTATCTTAGTAAGATACTTTTTGTTTGTAAATACATACATAGAATACGATATAACACCCAGACACAGAACAAACACCTATGTTTATCACACAAATGTTTAATATATAACTCAAAAGTGACTGACTGACTGACATAGAGACCTATAAACGCACAGCCCAAACCACTGGACGGATCGGGCTGAAATTTGATTTTGAAATTTGGCTGAGATTTGTAGACGTCCGTTAAGAAAGGATTTTTCGAAATTCCACCCTTAAGATGGTGAAATGGGTGGTTGAATTATTTACCCATAGGCCACGCCGTGGGCGAAGCTGCGGGCAGAAGATCGTCAATTATAAAAAGCGAATTAAAATTAGATTTTCTACACTAACGACTGAAAACATCAGCTTATTATAATTACGAACATACTTGCAGCGCGTAAACGTAGTAGAAGGAAACTTTCATTTATAATGTCACTCTAGAGTTTTAAAGCGACAAAAGCGATTTGAAAATATGTAAATGTATCACAATCTTGCAAACATTAAGGAACGAGTAATCAACTATGCAGCGAAAGTTTTCTTTTCATCTCAAAACATCACCACATAAAATTTAAACTTATTTTCCGTAAAGTTAGAACTATAAAAGTGCTTTATAAATATTTGTTCTCAGAAATTGAAAAGGATTTTGCAACAATTTAGTAAGCTGCCCATTTACAAGCCATCAAATAAACTACCTAAATGGCGTATACTCTATAATCTATACCTATATTTGCCTATTATTTAATATAAATACAGTATCTGTGGGTTGGTTGCACTATATGTTTCCATGTATTCTAGTTTTTGTATATTGCTTCCCCAAAGGTTGATTGACTCTACTTAAGGTCCCTATTTTTAAATATTATCAATATAATAAATCAAGAGGCATAGGTATATCGACCATGTAGCAATAACATATAGTGCGACCTAGGTATTACAATTCTGACATTTTGATACATGGTCGATATGCCTATTGCCTATTGATTTATTATATTGGTAATTTTTTTAAATTAGGGACCTTAAGTAGAGTTTATCAATCTTTGGGGAAGCAATATACAAAAACTAGAATTAGCACTTCACTGTTTCTCACTGACAAAATTAATCTCCCATAAGGAAAAAATAGCAAAAAATCTTCTTTAAAGATCCTAACGAATGGGAACGAAAAGGTGGAATAAATAGTGTTGTAGTGAAAAAAATAAATAGCGATTACAATCTGAAAAACGAAGGGAATATAACGGCCTTGCAGGATGTATAGGGAAAACGTAGATGTGGACTAATACCTATCTATATATAGAACGGGAAGCTATTGAATAAAAATGGCCAACAAAAGCAACCCCGTTCGTTTTGGCGCTCAATAGAGGAAGCCAATGTCCAGCGGTTTTTTGGCTGATTACGACCGAGGGTAGCCTTATTGAAAAATCAAAATTCTGTCATATATATATACTATAAAATAGATACATATATTGAATATGTCATTCAAGATTATTTCGGTCTGATCCTTTGATTTGAAGCAATAAGCCCTTTATAGTTAATTTAAGGCACTTTATAATGGCAACGATAAAAACCATCTCCTAACATGTCTGCTTACAAAAAACCAGTAGGTACCTTACCGCGTGATTATAAACCTTGTAAGCCCTCTACCTCTATATGTAATTAATTTCACTCGCTTATATAGTCATAGGTAGAGTACTACTTAGCGAGCTATTATGCTCGCGTTTTATGTAAATATAAGGAGATGGCAATATATTTGTAGCGTAGGTTGTTCAAAGAACGGTGCTTAAATTGCTTATGAGTGAAGATTTATGAGATTTTCTCTATATTCTCGTATAATGCCTTTATTCTGTATATTCGTAAAAGAGTCTATAAATTTTTTACCACAACTTTACTATCAGTTTAACAGTCGTAAATAATGTCATAATAGGTCATAACCAATGAAATTGCCATTCTGCAGTACTGGCCATTTCAAATAAAAATACTTTTTGTTAGACTAAACATTCTATTTTCAAATTAATTTTGTTTTAAAAATTATATATTTTTTTACCAAATATGTCATTTGTTTATTAATCGGCGTTACAATTT
This sequence comes from Ennomos fuscantarius, assembly GCA_905220475.3. Taxonomy (NCBI): domain Eukaryota; kingdom Metazoa; phylum Arthropoda; class Insecta; order Lepidoptera; family Geometridae; genus Ennomos; species Ennomos fuscantarius. The sequence continues at coordinate 11,015,401 of HG992023.1, forward strand.
CATCGCATTTCAATCTTTTTCTTCATTATAAATACGTTAAAACTTCGAGTAATTGGGGAATATGAGTACCATCGTGACAGCATCGTGGCCCAAGCGCCACGCAACATTCAATGACGTGTATAGAGCAAACATCACAAATGAACGCACCACCTGTTGTTATTAGTTTGCACGCTTTGATTCTGGAAATTTTGACTTGAAAAATGAACACCCCGTGGTCTTCTGAAAACTTTGTTTAATAATAACGAATTAAGGACGATTGTGGAAGCTGATGATACTCAATCTGCGGTCGAATTAGCAGAAACTTTAGACGTTAGCATCAAAACAATATTGGTCCATTTGGTTCAAATTGGTGGCCCATAAATTCAATGATTGCCGACGCGAAGTACGGTTAAGACGTGACTTGCAGCACGTAAACAATGCCCTAAACGATAACTTACCCCTAGAAAAGTGATGGTCACCGTTTGGTGGTGTAGCGATGATGTGATTCATCACAGCTTCTTACCAAACGGGATGAGCACTACTGCAGATGTACGTGTACTGCAGACTATAGTTGAAGGGGTGAGAACAGAAAGGGTTTAACTGTCAAATTTATAGTTTCGAGAAAATTTACTTTACACATAAACGGCTTCATTTTAATGTCTCGTGCTTATAAGGTAATAGAAATAGAAAAAGATTATGTAAGTTTCAGTTGCTTGAAAATGTACAATATTAATTCCATTTTAAAATACAAAATCAAGTAATAATTCGTACAATTACTGTAAAAATATAATATAATATAATAAATATAATAATGTTTTTATGCTAAGCGAACTGTATTCCTGTGTCAGATAAACCGTTTTTGACTGACAATCTCGAGATTTAAGCCTCATTTCGGTATTTTGAGAACGTATTATCACACTAATATTATAAAGGCGAAAGTTTGTATGTGTGTACGTGTGTATGTTTATTACTTCTTCACGCTCGAATAGTTGAATGGATTTGGATGAAATTCGGTACCTTATACACTGGATTAACATATAGGCTACATTTTATCCCGGAAAAATGAAATGCTCCCGTGGGATGAGCAAATAATTAAAATACTTTTTATCCGTGGGTTAAACCGTGGGGCACAACTAGTTGTAGATAATTTCACGCTGAATCCAAGGATACCCATAAGTCATTTTGGGAAAAAATCAGTGTTTTTGATCTCACCCCTTCAATTATGGAAAAGTTCGTACGTCTCCAACTTTGCTTTGGTCAATCGCTCATCTTTTCTGCTCTAGCACTACAACACGCGGCCTCATATATACTCCACAGAAGATGGTCTCCCAAGTTACAAGAGCTGGGGTTTGAATCTCTCCGTCATCTGCCGAACTCACCAGGCTTTGCGCCTAAAGAATTATACTATTTTCAGAATTCAGATAACTTTTTGGCGCTAAAAAATACAATGACCGAGAGGCAGTACAATGCCTTTGAAGAATTTGTCCAGCTGATTTCCTCAAGAAGGGAATCAAAAAACTGCCACTGCGTTGGCGAAAATGCATCGATTACATGGGATGCATTGCATTGATTAATAGAAATAAAAATAAATAATGAAAATATGCAGTATTTTATAAAGCTTATTTTGTAAAAAACTGCGATGTCATAAGTAAAGAATTGAAGCTGATATTAATAATTATATCAAATAATAAAATTATGCTCAAACAAAAAAAAAAAACAATTAGTATTTAATATTCATCATAAACATATACAACTTAAATGAAATAAAAACAATTTACGCATACAACCATGTAATGATTACCTATATAGGATTAACTATATAATGCGTATATTCTAAAAAGTTTTTATATATTAACCTTAAACCTAAATAATTAAAATTATTTACATAATAAAGCTAAATCCTAACGATTATAACCATTATCATAAAGGACTTACCTCACCGGCTGTAGTTAAACCTATTTAATATATTTTTGTATAATTTATTTTGCGTAACTATCTTAATGGAGTTTTGGCGGGAAAGCGAAAAAGATTCACCGCATTGTATTATTTTCCTAAATTTGTGTTATTTTCAGTGTTAGTGCATAAAATTGGTGTCATTCTATTCGTTAAGTGCTGGATTACAGGCGTGAGTGTGGGAAAATGGTATAATGATGGTGAATCGTTTCTTTTCGTGTTGTTTCCAAAACTCCATAGAAGCTTCAAGTAAAGTTGCCACCACTTTACTAGGAGTATGACTTTGACTAGACTATGACTTGATTTGATGACTTTGACTGTGACTTCACACATATTTGCGTGAAATATCATTAACTTGATGAATTATCAATTACTTGACACAAAAGTTTCAAGAAAAAAAAAAACCGTCTTAATTATATTTTCTTTAATCTGCATATTTATCCAGTAATGCGAAGCTTCATGATTTTTGTGTCCTGTAAAATAAGTCGTCTTAGTTGGGCAAAAGTCAATGTGTAAGGACAGTTTTTTCTTCCGGTCAAAAACGCCAAGCCTAAAAACTAATATCTTGCTAAGACGGTCGGGTTTTCGCCAAGAACATAAATTGTGCACTTTCGGTTTTATACTCGTTTATTTTCTTCAATTCATGCTTAGCGAGTTGCCATATTCAACCACAAATTGTTAATTAACATCAAAGGAAATATTATCAAACGCAAAAAGTGCACAAGACAAGTAAAAAGGAAATTTCACAAAGCTTAAAATGTATTTTTGTGTTGGTACGCTTGAAAACACCATAAAAGCCTTTTGTAAAGTATGCATTGCTTTACTGAGGCATGACCTTAAGACTGGCGTCGGGCAAACAATTTATATATTCTAGCTTCCATTATTCCAACGCGCTCAGTTTTCTCGCTGCAAGTAGTGAGCCGACGGATTCTTTACTAACAGAAACGGTACGAAGGTTAACTTTAACTCATTATTATTTTTATATTTATGTTAAGTTTATACTAAATTCCGAGCTGAGCTCAAATGGCTCCCAATCCGCGAGCGACGTAACCTCCTTTTTTCTGTTCTAAAAGACCCCAATTCTCCGACTTACCTTAAAAACATGTTTACCTACTTATCTGACACACACCAAAGACAACTCCGCTCTTCAAACACACTTGTGCTTGCAACTCCACGACATACTACATCTTTCTTAGACAACTCTTTCCAAGTCACAGCGGTTCATCTCTGGAACTCGTTACCAGATAAGATCCAGAGGTGCAACGTCAAGGAAAATTTTAAACGCCAGGTAAAGGAACATTTGCTAAAAAGTCTCTAAACTTGAACTAGCAGAACATAGAATTATTTATTATTATGTAGTTTGTATTTTATTTACTTATGTATATATTGTCTATATTGTAGTATTCATTAATATTTGTATATTATTAAATCTGTAAAATATGTATTTTTATACCTTAATAGTTGTATCGTTGTTATAGTTTTATTTTAATTTATTTGATGGTCAAAATGGATGTTCAAAATTATGCTCATTTCCTTATATGCACGCCTAATCAAATTGTGTCTCTGCACGCCTTGGTTGACTGGTAGAAAATGCTGTTAGCATTAAGTCCTCCTTTGTACTTTTTATGTGCATAAAGTATTAAATAAATAAATAAATACTTTCATTATGGTATTCTGGAAAAGAAAGCGTTACATATCGAAATCATAATAACCGCATGTTTTCCCGATCGTCATTCCGCTGATATTAGTAACTATTTATCTATTTTGGGAGATTGATACAATTTTGATTCTTCTTTTAATAATATTTTTACTTACACGTAGTGCATACAATCGGATTCCTGCTATCGTTATTCACGTTTATCTGTCTTTGAAATACTCATTGTTATTACCAACATAAAAACTTTCTAGAACTATTGGTTTTGGTTTTTTGGCGGGAACGCGAAAAAGATTGCGTCACCGCATTGTATTATTTTCCAAAATTTGTGTTATTTTCAGTGTTAGTGCATAAAATTAGTGGCATTCTATTCGTTAAGTGCTGGATTACAGGCGTGAGTGTGGGAAAATGGTATAATTATGGTGAAACGTTTCTTTTCGTGTTATTTCCAAAACTCCATAGAAGCTTCTGGTAAAGTTGCCACCACTTTACTACTTGACTAGACTAGACTATGATTTGACTCTGACTTAACTTGATGACTTCGGCTGTGACCTGACACATTATTTACGTGAAATATCATTAACTTGCTAAATTATCAATTACTTGACACTGGCTAAATACACAAAATTGTGGAGCCAAAACATAAAAAAATAAAGGGTAAGGTTCCTAAAATGCTTATGTCAATCGCAGAGGCAGTGTCCCCTTATAAAACATACGCCAAGAAATGTCTGTGATTGGCAATATCACTACCTGTAATTTGTCTCAAGATGCGATATTGCCAATAACAGAGCACTTCCTTCCACAAGCTATTGGTAATACTTGGTGGATTTAAAGATTGCCCCAGTTACTGAGAGATATTTATTTATGGATACGACTAACGCTTCGTATGCAGGTCTACGTAGATTCATATTACGCGTTCACGATGGTAAAAAGCGTAAAACTGAAATATTATTTTATAACTAATACATACATCGACCGTTTAAAAAACAACGAACAGAGAAAAATAGTAGTAGTCCAAAGAAAAACAAAATTAATTAATCAACGAAGAAAAAAACTATTGCCACAGCCAATTGATTAACCGCAAAGAAAAGGAGAGTGATATTAGGAAATAATCATCCTCGACACAGTTACATGTCAAAGTCAGAGTCACCATCGCCAAGGATCTAATTGATGCATGCGCATCGCCTCTCCATCTTTGCAGTACTTGATTTACTCTTGTTACCTCTACCTCCATCTTATCATTAATAAATCTTTTCCGTTCCCAGGCTAATACTAACTCCAAATATCTTAAGCGACTAATGAAAGTCTCCTAAGTTAGAGAATGATTCCAGTTCTAATCATGAAATAGTACCATACAAAAGATTATTTATTTTTAAGACTGCTTACATACATAATAAATGACCGATAGCTCAGTTGGTAATATCTCGGCCTTTTGTACTGCAGGTTGTGGGTTCGATTCCCATTCAGGACAAATATTTGTGTGATGAACATCGATGTTTGTTCTGTCAATGGGTGTTATAATGGGTGTTGTTTTTTATGTATTTACAAACAAAAAGTTTATTAGTATTGTATCGGCTATCTGGTTCCCATAGTACAAGCTTAGCTTAGTTTGGGTTAGTTAGATGGCGCTATATGAAACCATTTTTCCACACTTATTTATTTATTTATAATGTTATCATCATATTCACGCAATGTTTTCCTTCACTGTTATAGGAGCGAGTGCAACTTTCGCACATAACTTATAAAAGTCATTAGTGCGGAACCGGAAGTGGGATTCAAATCACAATGCGGTGGTTTGGAATTCGCACGAAATACTGGTGAGAGCTAAGTTATATTTTTTATGCTAATGATATCAATTCAATTTTGTCATCATACACTGAATTTGACAGTCCTTCTCATTTTGACTTTTATAAAGGAACCAAAAAACCGACAATTTAAATTTAATTTTGTGAACCACAGAATCGACATCAACTAACGACAAAAATAATGTTTTAGGAGAATGTTTGGATTCTAACTTACTTGTAATTTATGTTAATTCAATAATTATGTAAAATAACAGGAAAGAGTATCGTGATGTATTAAAAATCCTGAAAATGCATAAGTCTATTCTACATTTATTTTAATAAGTAGCATAATATCTCAGCGGATCCTAACATTTATGGTTGGTTGAAACACCTTTTAGACATATGATTAAACATAGGAAGAAATTAGATATTTATAAATTATTATTCGATCCGACTGCGTTTTGTTAACCATCAGCTTACGTTTAGGTGCAAGAAATTGTGTGGGCCATTGCTGCCAATGGGATACTACGTTTGACCACCATGGTCATCACGGTATCTCGTGCACAAAAAACTGCTGGTCGAATTTCGCGCCACGCCAGTCTTAATGGGATTCTGCCTGATGGACCGCCAATTTCCGCCAAAGAAACCGCCAATATTACAGCCATTCCGGAGCCGAATGGTCTCAAGCGTGAGAATGGTAAAGACTTAACGGAATGATTCTGTTGCCTAGGAGATAGGGCGGCCTTTAGTGTGGGACGCTACTTGCGCTGGACAGAAGGGTATCACATCTTCCTGAAACACACGTTGGTGCCGATGCTGCGGCTAATCCAACTTTAGCTGCGATCTAATTCAACAGCGGCAGCTCATTGAGTTTTCCAAAGTTTATCAGAACGCCTGATCGATGCGATGCATGACCAAAATGCTGACAACAATTTGGCACAATGAATCAGCATTGCAATGCAACGGGGCAATGCTGGCAGTATGTTGGGTATGCTGGCAATTATTTGGCACAACGAAACAGCATTGCAATACAACGGGGCAATGCTGCCAGCATGTTGGGTACGCTACTACTGGTAGTGTCCTGGGGCATTTGAACAGTTTAGTAAGTCACAAAGCTATTTTTTATAGTATGTAGTGTAGCTAGCAGTATTAAGTAGTAGTTGATTTATTATTGTAATAGTCAGTTAGTTAAAAGAATGAAGGCAGTATACCCGTTAAAAAATAAAATAATATGATATCAAAATGTACAAGAATAAAATACTCACCAACAAAGTCAAGGCCAAACAGCTTCCAAGTGCCGCGCTTGCATACTAGAATGACGTGCGGGGATACGTTTCGATGCACCTGCCTCGCTGTATAATGCAGATAGTTCAGGGCATCAATGATCTGCATAAAATAAACTCATTTTGTTATTTTTATTAATTATTGCCCTAAAAGCAGTACAAAGAAGCACTATTATACGACTAGCATATATACATATAAAATTCAAAGTCCTGACTGACTGACCTACTTATAATATATCAACGCACAGCCTAAACCACTAGTTCTAGAGACTTGAAATTTAGAGGGTGTGTTCTTTGTAAAGTGTAAGTATCCACTAAGAAAGGGTTTTTTGAAATTCTACCCTTAAGAGGGTGAAATGGGTGGTAGAATTGTCTATAAAAAAATTCTTCGTGTCCTACAGGCCACGCGGGCGATGCCGCGGACATAAGCTAGTATATTATACGATAACGCAAGTCTTGGTCTTAGTGAGTCACTGACAAGGCACAGCTCGAACTACTGAGACTTTATATTTGGAGTCTTTTTTTGTAGGTTCCAAAAAGAGTTTTTAAAAATTCAACCAAATTAGAAAGCAACTTACTCTAGCCCAAGGCAAGAGCACTTCTACGGTTCGAGGGCTACGTTTTGAATTCGATGTCTGATTGTGCTACGCTGGTAACCTACACCTTTGCTGAAAACGATACTTGAGCCAGAAGGTCTAGAGGCCTACGATTCTAGTACAGCTGATACTACGGCTACGAAAGGATCGTCTGGTGACTAAAACAATGTACCTAAGGTGTAAGTTAGAAAGGGTGACTGTTGGGAATCAGCTGGTTTTATTCGTAAAATAGCTGCAGCAATTAAGTATACAAAAGTATAAATAAATTACAACTTTATATAATGTAAGACTCATTATTTCCAACTAACAAATGAAAACATACAAAGACTTGGCCAAACGTTTGGTGGAGGCATCGGGTGACCAGAACGCTGGCTTTTTTTTTAATAAAAAAATAACCATTCAACATGGTAATGCTGCCTACATTTTCATTCATTAAGCATTCACGACGGCCTCTGTAGTGTAGGGGTATGAGCACGTCGGCTCATAAAATTAGTATTTGCACACAGAAAAAAAAGCGCAAAAACTTGTTCTGTGTCTGGGTGTTGTAGGACCATGGCCCTTGTAGTTCCTGGGTCCTTAGATACAGGGAATCCTAGTTAAGGTACAAAATCTATGTGTGATCGTTGGGTGTTATTATTATTAATATTATTTTGGGCACTTTCCCCTAGACCATCGGGTATTAAGTATTTAAATATATATAAGTATTTAAAACTTTTATTTGTGTTAAGTTTTTGGGTAAGTATAGTTTAGTTTTTTAGGTCTGTAATATTATTAACAAATCGAAAACAAAGTACACCTTTTTAACTGTTTATAATGAAGGTATTTATTTCAAAGGTCTAGAAGAGCTAGGTAGGTACTGAAGTGCAAAAATTTAATTACTGCTTCGTCGCTATGGCTTCAGCAACGTTACTATTTCTAATTGGAAACGGTAAAACTGTATTTAAAAATAAAAGCCGGGTGGATTTCGTACGGCCTTTAATTAACCCCAAGCTGTGAGACCCGGAGGGCGATTCTCTTTAAAATTATATCGTACATTAAGCTTGATATGAGGTAAAAATTTCTAGAGAAGATTTAGATTTAGTCTAGGTAGTAATAGGCTGTATCTGTCATTATGCGCAATTTTTTATAATACATTATTAAAATTTGTCATGTTGATAATTTGCTTCGAGCATGGTGTGTGAGGTGTCATTCATAATTTTCAAACCGGAAGTATTTCGTCTCTTGCACTTGGTAACACTTAAGTACATACGCGGAATGGGAGGTCAGAACATCTATTATAATACATGTTTAACATAGCTGAAAACTTCTGCTACAAAAAAATATTAACATAGGCGAGCATAATCATATATACCTACTTACGTAATAACCGTTGTGCATGCAGCGATAAAACGCGCGAAAGACAAACATTAAAAATATTACTCATAAAATGATTGTGATATTCTGGCATTATATAAATATTATGCCAATATTATTTAGATTCGACAGCGTCTATGGTATGGTGGTTGAGTAGGTTGGCTCATAGCCCGAAGGTGGCGGGTTCAAGGCAGTGGGAGGACAAGTATTTGTGCACAAAAAAAGCGCAAATGCTTGTTCTGTATCTGAGTGTTGTAGGACCATGGTCCTCGTAGTTCTTGAGTCCCCAGATACCCAGGTGCCCTAGTTAGGGTCCAGGATCTATGTCTGTCTGGTCGTTGAACGTTGTTATTATTATTATAATATTATTTTACCATCAAAAGTCAATTATAGTGCCAACATAAGGAAAAAAGGACACGTTATTTATTTTATGTAAAACTATGAACAAGTCGTTCGCCTGATGCCAAGCGTCATGGCTCTCCATAACAGATTGCAGTATCACTCGTAACTCTTAAACTATAAAAGTTTCACGTGAAACTGCACTGCAAACGTCATCCTGAGACATCACACAGTCTAGTAATAAGATTACAAGATTACTAAACTATGAAATTAAATTTTAAAGAACATTTCAAAGTTTAGAAGAGTCACGTTTGCTCATTTTAATTTAACTAACAACAATGCCCCTCAAGCCAGAATATAGTAGTGCTTGCACGCTACTGCGTGCAACCTACATAGACCAACTTTGCAGAAAAGTCTTTACACCTAGTGAACGGACTATCGGTATCTATCTCGAGATATCTGGGCATCAATCTGGCTTCTTTTGTGATTAATTATAGTATAGGTGTATCAGTCTACATTGTTCTACCGTCTCATTCTCTAAGAAGCACCTTCAGCATAGAGAGCTGTCTGAGGCACGAGCTTAATATTATATTAGAGGCGGTTACTGCACCCGCATTTATTCACTTCATACAAGCATTATTTAACACCCCATTCCACCTCCTTAGTACTTGAGTTTACAACAACTCTTATTTTTCTCCCTTACGCCATAAAAAAGACATCCGAAAAATGTCAACTTCTGTTTCTAGGTCAAGTGGTTTAGGCTCTACTACGTTGGCTTTTAATACATCAATCATTCAGAATAAGAACAATCCCTTTTATTAATAGTTATTGATTCCAGTGACCAGTAACAAAGCTTGTACATAATTATTGGGGAAGTATTTTGAAGAAAATATTTTCCATACATTTATTTCCGGGTAGGCTAGCTAGATATATAATTTTAATAATATTAGGTCTTTACCTATGAAATTGCCGTTTTGTTTGAAAAAAGTTAAAGTATTTTTTTTTTCGAACTTATTTATTTCTTTTATTCATGGTAATCACCCCTGCAATCAATGCATCTTTGCCAACGCTGTGGCAGTTTATGGATGCCCTTCTTGAAAAAATCAGCAGGACGGGAGACAACAAACTCTTCAAAGGCGTTTTGTACTGCTTCTCGGGAATTGAATTTTTTTCTCGCTAAAAAGTTGTCCAAATTTTGGAAAAAGTAATAGTCGGTAGGCGCAAGATCTGGTGAGTATGGCGGATGAGGGAGAGCTTCCAAACCCAACTCATGCAGCTTAGAGACGGTCTGTTGTGCAGTATGGGGTCGCGCGTTGTCGTGAAGTAGCAGTGGAGACGACCGATTGACCAAAGCTGGTTGCAGACGTGCGAGTTTCGCCATCATTGTGGTCAGTTCTTCAATGTACACATCTGCAGTAATGCTCTCGCCGTTTTGTAAAAAGCTATGATTAATCACACCAGCACTAGACCACCAAACTGTGACCATCACCTTTCTAGGGGTCATTTTTCGTTTTGCACATTGCTTTGGTACCGAACCAGGATCTAACCAACTTGCTGAGCGCTTTCGATTGTTAAAAAGAATCAATTTTTCGTCGCACGTAACAATTTGGTTCAAAATTCCTTCATTTCTGTGCCTGTTAAGCAGCGCAAGGCAAGTCTCGACGCGTACGTTGCGCTGGCGATCGTTAAGTTCGTGGGGCACCCATCTGTCAAGCTTTTTTATCTTGCCAATCTGTCGCAAATGGACCAATATTGTTTTGATGCTAACATCAAAAGCTGCTGCCAGCTCAGCTGTAGATTGAGATTCATCAGCTTCCACAATCGCCTTTAATTCATCATTGTTGACCAAAGTTTCCGGACGACCACGAGGTTCATTTTTCAAGTCAAAATTCCCAGAACGGAACCGAGCAAACCAATAACGGGTTGTACGTTCGTTTGTACAGTTCTCTCCGTAAACGTCGTTGATGTTACGTGTCGTTTGTGCCGCGTTGGTGCCACGACGGAACTCATATTCCATAATTACACGAAATTTCAAAGTATCCATTATGAGGAAAAATGTTGAAATGTAATGAAAATACAACGCTAATCAATAAACAAAAGACTTATATTGTAAATAGAATGTCATATTTTTAAAACAAAATTAATTTGAATTTAGAATACATAGCCAATCAAAACTTTTTTTTGTTTGAAAAAGTTTGTACTGCAATACGGCAATTTCATAGGTAAAGACCTATTATAATGTACCAAATAGAACTCTCCGTAGGGACTAAAGGTTATCTCAAAATGAGATATGCTCTATACGGTCGTGTGCGAATATTATCTATCGTAGTATATATTGTAAGGGATTATCCGGATCTAGCCTGAACCGTGGCTTTGGAACCCATTTATCGTTTATATTAATTAACTCAAAATGTAAGAAAGCTTTTTTAGTGGCACATAAATATCGGTTTATTAAAGGGACAATTTGTTTGCAGTTTCGCTTGCACTATAAACCACGGAACTTTTATAATTGGCTGTATTGTCCTCCCTGTATTATATATATGTTCATGTTAATAATAGGTTTAACTAATAAATATAAAAAATAATCTAACAAATAGCACGGAGCTAGGTGTCTGTGGAAATGCAGTATAAAAAAAACCGCGGAGCTTTGATTGCAATGCAATAGGAGAAATTTCATTCCTAATTTGAAAGTTTCTATAGTAACTATGCACATGTACTGCGCATTGAAACTGTCTAATCTATACAAATTATTGTTTCTAGCGGTTGCAATCAAGGTGCGTGTTCGCCTAGCTGATCAATCCTGCGGGGAGCTGTTGGATGCAACAGGCAAGTAACAACGTGGTGCTCTATTGGAGTCGCTTATGTTCAGAAGTGTATATTTTCCAGCGAATGTATTTATAATTCCTTTAAAAAAAGTTTCTAACTGACTTCAATCCCGATGAGAACATCATAAATGTAATATAGATTGAAATACGCATTATTAAAGATAATTAAAAAACTACTCGTTTTTGCCAGATCTTGATATAATTTAAATGGGACCACACGGAGAGCACCAGGTTCGATCAAAATCGTTCCTAGTCATAAGTTCTACGGTAACAAACATTAATAAAAAATACAGTTTTTTTTTTTATGTTAAGTAATGACGTGACGAGCTAGCCGTTCGCCTGATGTTAAACGATACGGCTGCCCATATCAGCTGCAGTGTCACTCGGAACTCTAAAGTATAGAGTTTCGCGTGACACTGCACTGCGCACGTCATCCTGAGACACCAGCACAATCTAGTAATAAGATTACTAAACTGTGAGATCAGATCATAAAGTCTCATTTGCCCAGTAATTTCACTAGCTACAGTGCCCTTCAAACCGGAACACAGCAGTGCTTGCGCACTACTGCTTGGCGGCAGAATAACTGGCAAAGCGGTGGTACCTACCTAGACGAACTTAGCAGAAAAGTCCTACCACCTAGTAATAATCACTATTACGCATAATGATTTAAAGCGGCTTTACTTAAGTTGTCATTCATACCTGTAGCAGCCCATATCGAATCTCCATGTCCAGGAACCAGTAGTTTTTTACTTTGGGCGGTTCATCAGCTTTGTCTTCCCCCACTAGCGGCGGCGGCGAGTGGCATGTCGTCATCGGTTGTACTGGTGGTGGGTTACTCGGCAAGGGGTTGTTTTCCTAAAAGCAAGAGCAGCATCATATAATAATAATAACGCCTAACGATCACATACATAGATCCTGGACCCTAACTAGGATTCCCTGTGTTTAGGGACCCAGGAACTACAAGGACCATGGCCCACAACACCCAGACTCAGAACAAGTATTTGAGATATTTTTTCTTTGCACAAATGCTTCTCCTGCCGCGGGCATCGAATCCGCTGCCTCTGGGCTATGAGCCGACCTGCTCAACTACTGCACCACAGAGGCTGTCAATAATAATAATGATAGAACAGAAACAAGCTGCTAGTGACCCAAGCAATACAGTTGCATACCGTACAACAAAGTTACAACTTGTTTTATGTGTTGTACTTATACTAGTGTTCATGCGCAGTCTCGTTTTTACTGGAGACATAACGTTGTCAGTGAGAACTTGTCCAGATATTTTAGCATTGGTTAAATTAAACTAGCGTTTACGTTACATTTCCTTAACATGATAACATGATAAGATACCTTTCGGTATTCATAATAATATTAAAGATCACGCTTCATACGAGTATAAGTACATCATTGAACATTCATTTACATGTTTATAAATTTCTTGACATCAATGGTAAGTGCCTTCATAAATACAGGCGCTTATGAATAATTCAACAAAATGAATCGTGTTATCTGGATTATTCTGAATCAAGAGTGATTTTCAGTATATTACAAACATTGTGCCTACAAATACAGATAAATTGAATACAGTTTTTAAAAAAAGTCCACACATTAAGTACATAACATGTCATTTTACCTTTTCTATTCTACTTTTTACCAATATTATATATGGAAAAATTATGTATGGGTACGTAGTATATCATATTTAGGTACCTATGTTTGTTACCAATTGGCGCTGAAAAGACTGGTTTTAATTTTACAGACTTACAAATAGGTATATATTTAGGTGTCCAAATAGGGTTATTTGTTTAATTGTAATTGTGTTAATTGTAATTGTGTTAATTGTAGTTGTGTATGTTGCCCTATGGAATAGTGCGATCATCGTCAACTTGGGTAATAGTACAGGGCATATGGAAAGTATTAGTAAAGCTAGTAAGTCTTTATTCACTACATACTATGTACATTATCGGTTACCGAAATGTATTTTTAAACAAGCACTACAGTTTGCTTCCATCACTTTGTTGTACAAATGCCAACAGATGTAGCCATAGATAACGAGCTTCTGCCCGCAGCTTCGCCCACGGCGGAGCTTATGGGAAAATAATTCAACCATCCATTTCACCCTCTTAAGGGTGGAATTTCGAAAAATCCTTTCTTAGCGGATGCCTACGTCATAACATCTACCTGCATGCCAAATTTCAGCCCGATCCTTCCAGTGGTTTGGGCTGTGCGTTGATAGATCACTATGTCAGTCAGTCTCCTTTGAGTTATATGTATAGTAATAATAATAATAAATAATAATAATAATTGCTCAACTGCACTAAAGTTGGGCAGCACACAAGTTTGCACTTATGTCTCTAGGACGCATCCCAATGTGTTGCAGTATTGACGTCGTAGAACGTAAGTTCGAATTTAAAAGCTATGAAAGTTTAGTGCAGTTAGGTATCAAGTTTCAATTTCTAAATTTATTTCTAGAACTGAGGAAACAATCACACTAATATTATAAAGGCGAAAGTTTGTATGTATGTATGTGTGTATATTTGTTACTCCTTCACGCTCAAACGGCTTAATGGATTTGGATGAAATTCGGTGCTAAGATAGCTTATACACTGGATTAACACATAGGCTACATTTTATCCCGGAAAAGTGATTTTTTCCCGTGGGATGAGCCAATATAATACTTTTTATCCGCGGGTGACACCGCGTGGCGCAACTAGTTCTTTCATATAGGGATTGGACAGTGTGTTATAATCAATGGCGAAATTATCTCCCACTGTGATGGTGGTTAGAAAAATGTAAGTGGTAATATAATAAACCGCACTGCGGAGTCAAATGCATTTTTGCTTTTTCTCTGGTATAGGCAAAAGAAGCAAGAAAATTGAGAAGTATTTTTGCAGAAAATCTTGTATTATAAAAGTTAGACATTTACGGTCCAAAAAAACAAAAATTCTAAACATTTTGCCTAATGCATGCATTTTTCAATTCATTCATTTGTTTAAAAAAATTTCTTTATTGTCTCCTGATAGTCGAATGATTCGTGCTCACGTAAGAGTACCTATCTCCTACAGAACCTACAGGTACCTTTGTGTTCTTGTTACTTCAAAAACATAAAAAGTTATTCTTTAGCTAATTATACCTATTTTAATTTTGCTGGCAGTGTGGTAGCAGCAGCAGTTGCCTTAAACAAGTCCTTGTACGAAAAAATTCTAATTAAAATAAGGCTTAAGAGTACATAGCACGAGACAGATTTGGAAATCAATGATTTCAATGACACGATAAAGTAAATAAAAAAAAAGGATTACAATATTTTGCCAAAAATACACCAGTTTAGATCAAACATATTGGTATTGTTTACTTTCTATTTTTAAAGTGTCAAGTTATAGTGGTAATGTTTGTCGCTGTCTCATGAACATTCGGAGTGGCTTTATTATAATGAAATAGGTATTCAATTTTAGAGAAACAATTGGAGCGCATAAATATATGCGTGACTCGATTCAGAACCAAATGAATATATGGCGGAAGAGGGAATACACACGCGAATGAACAGTAATAAAAACAAGAATACTTGGTTATATAAAAGGAAACTGAAGTGATGAAATAATAAACCACTACGTAGGAAATAAGTTTGGTTCAATTTTTGCTGTACAGTGCCAAAGATTTTACAGATGGAAAGATATTGACTTTGACTATTCAAGATTACGACTACATGATAATTAAAATATGTGCAAGTATGTGTGTCTAACATGAATTACAGTGGCAGAAATTTCGGAAAACATATAAACCCTATGGGTCTCGCTATAAATTATATTAGTAAATGTTTATAAATTGAAGAGTTTTGCTTCTATATAAATAAAGCTCTATCATTGTTAAAGTATACATAAAAATAAAAACTATATTTAATAACAAAATGTAAATAGAGAACGGTGGATTTAAAAGTCACATTAAGCACTTAACTATTTTAGGAAAGCTTTCACCATTTAGCCACCTACGAGAATAGATAGGCATCAGTTTGACTCAAGATCTAGGATATTTACGCTACGTTTGTCTAGATTTATATAAACCTCTAATTGATCAAGCTAGGAAAAAGCGCTCAACTGCCGAAATTTGCGTTCATCTGTCCGAATGGCCGTACGCGTACTGTGCGCGAGCACAGGTCGTATTATTCAACAAGTTTTGATGAAACTTGGTATACAGGTTCACAAGTTCAAAGAAATCTTTTGTTCTCAGCGATTTTTCGTTTGTAAAGTGTTTCTCCAAAAATAGGGAATTTTACTGCCGTGCCATTTACCGCCCGATTTTGTTGATATTTGTAAAGAAAATTCGGTATATATGTAAGTATTTAAAAACGGATTAAAGCCAAATTGTCTTAGATAAATTTATCATCATGAGCTCTACTGCTGGCAAAAGTACTGGTATGATAGTAAATTCAATTTAAATGAGTAAGGAAATAAATTGACTATATTTAATTTAATTTTGGTCGCTCTGAAACTTCATACACAGATTTGAAAATTAAATAGAAGCACAAAATAAACTTAAAATCCAATTTATTTTTGTGCCTCATCCATCAAAGTTGCGAAAATCGATTCGCGGCACACCTTTATAAAAGGAGAGGAAAGGTATTTGATAGCTACAGCGTTGTTTCTAAATCCTGAACGTTCTGCTTTCAAAATATCCCATTTTGGTGCTCCTTAATGAAATTGACACTTCCCATTTACGTGTGTTAAAATACAAGGTTTGTCACAAAATATATTAATGTAAATTGGCAATGCGTATAATTTCAATTATAAATGAATTAACCAGAAACTGCATAAACAAATAGAAAATTAAGAAAAAAAAAATCGTCTTAGGAAAGAACCTCTTAACAAAATGAGTGGATAAATTAATAAAAAATCATAACAAATTTGTTACGTCAAGTGAGAAAAATTCTTAAACCTAGTAGCAAACCTTTAATAAAGACCTTTTAATTGGGTCACGCGTGGAAAAGTCCCGTCAGATCTAAAAAACGTCGTATTAGTGATGTCCGATGATGTTTTATCGCCGTAAATAAAACAAAAATAAAAATTGGCCAAATGGCAAAGAGTAGGTAAGTTATGGAATTCAAAAAAGAAGGTTTTAAAAGTGTCCAGAAACGGCAGAAGAATATTATACAAAAAAGTAATAAAAAAATATAATATTTAATATATGTGGTTTAATTACGACAATAGTTTTTTTATTGACACTGAAATAAAATGTTCTTCTAGACCGCGGAAGTAATGGAATAGGATTTACAACCAAATATATCACCAAGTACAGCTATGGAGACGATATTACTTAATAGTAATCCCGGAAAATAAAGTTTCCTTATAAAATCTGGTAAATTGTTTAATGGTTTGAGGTGTCAACAAAAAAAACTGTTATTTTCTGTATACGGTGGGTCTCCAATCCGCACAAAGCGTTTCGCGTCAATATTTATTGAGCGGACGGCAAGGAATAAAACAACTTACCAGCGTATATGTCTCCTAAAAAATATAATCTGGGAATTTTAAAGGCAAGAGAGCACTGGTATATTGTAGACCAGCATGTTCCATCGCCAAACGCGTTGTCACTTACCAACAGGTGAGAAAGGTCAAAAGTAAAAAAAAAACTGTTTTTTAATCAGGTTAATTGCGAGTTTCCACGGCTTAAGCTTCGCAATATCTCTAGAAAATAACAACGATGCATAAGATAAATTATAATTATACTTTCCTCTTAAAACTAAGCCACGTTAATTTTTTACATAAAAAGCTTAATCGCTCTTAATCGCTCTACGGCCTATCAATCATCTCATTCCTTTGAAAATAAAGTAAATTTCATTGAAATTGAAAAGTCGATAAATCATTGCGATACACAGAGCCTTTTATTAAGTAACTTCCTTCTACTATTTTATGCAATCATAAAATCTTCAAGTTTGTGGCAAATCATATGATACTATACTCTCTAATAAAAAAATAATATTCTATATTCTGGTATAGTTACTTTTTTAAAATATTTATATATTATACGAGATTTGCCTCGTATACCTAAGGAGCCTAACGTGGAGCAGTAATAAACAAATAAGTAAACCAAGCAGAATATTTTTTATTTTTATGTTTATTGTTAAGAAACCGATGACCGATTGACTGTACAATTGACACATGGGGAATTTTCAATTCTTATTGATCACCAAAGCCGCATGAAGTTCATCATATTTTTACCTGAGCGGCGCGAATAGGCAGCTTTTGTTGCAGAGAAGTATTTAATAAGTAAGATGTAAGATGTGCGCGATGTATCCGGATGTTTCTAAATTTATGGATCCAAGATGGAAGAACTAGCGAAAAAATTTATGAAATTACTAACATCACTCTAAGAATATTTGTTAAAAATAAAGTAGTTTGGTTTGGTAGTTACCTGCCAAGTCAATATGTCGTGAAGGCTGGCTAGAATGTGTTCCGTAGCAAATGCCAGGGTGGTGGCTCCTTCCTCTAAAGTGTGGATGACCTGCAGCATTTTCGGATGACGGACCCTGTCCAGCATCAGAACAGTGTTGCGGATGCAATCAATCATGAGATCTTTATCTTTCTTCTGCTTCGTCGGCTTGTAGATTTTATCCGCCAAGCTCTTTTCAAGCACGAACACTGAGCATTCCTGAGGACAAAATAAAAGATGTCAATTTTTAAGGCAAAGTGCCTTTATTTGTAAACTTACTATTACAATAATAACAACTAGTAAGTGCTATTAGCTACACTACCTACTACAAAAAACATTTGGATTGTCTGTACTAGTTGCAACAGATAGTGCAAATGCTTCAGCCTACTACCAGTAGATAGCGTACCCAACATGCTGGCTGCATTGCCCCGTTGAATTGCAATGCTGAGTCGTTGTGTCAAGTAATTTTGTTCACGCACCGTTACCGTTTGATAAGCATCAATATCGGAAAACGCGATGAGCTTCCGGTCCCCACGGACCCAGGGACTCAAACGCTTTATAAACTAGTAAACATGTTTAAAACCGGATGAGTAATAAGGCGCGCTATTATTATTTTATTATTTATTTTTATTGTGATTTGACATATAGTGACAAAATATTTCATACATTGACAACAAACAAATCAGGGTATATAAAATGATAAAATAATGTAATAAGCTATTACAATAAAGTCATTTAAAAAAAATTATCGTCAGAGTTAATTATATTAAAAGATAAATTATTCACTATCACTACTATCAGGATTATAATACTAATAATAATAATGATATGGGTGGACATCTCACACAACGCCATCTAGCCCCAAACTAAGCAAAGCTTGTGCTATGGGAACCAGATAACTGATACAATACTTAGATACTTTTTTGTTTGTAAATACATACATAGAATACAATATGACACCCAGACACAGAACAAACACCTATGTTCATCACACAAATGTTTGTCCTGAGTGGGAATCGAACCCACAACCCACAGTTCAGAAGGCAGGGCTACTACCAACTGAGCTATCGGGCCATTATCCGTGTTTCGCCATTGGTCACTCATGCTTTCACAATATGTCGATACTGCAGCAACAATGTTAAATATGCTATATTTATCCAGTACTCCGTGTTATCCCGGTGTAAGAATACGACTACTCTATCTCTTCTCGCGGATGATGTATGAACCAGCTAAGGGAAATCCAGAGAACAAACAGCACCATAATTAAAGGGGTGAGAACAAAAAGGGTTTAACTGATTTTTTTCACAAAATGACTTATGGGTATCGTTAAATTCAGCATGAAATTATCTACAATAATACATTCTCAAAATACCGAAATGAGGCTTAAATCTCAAGATTTTGAGCCTAAAACGGTTTATATGTCACAGGAATACAGTTCGCTTAGCATAAAAACATTATTATAATTATTTTATGATATTATATTTTTACAGTAATTGTATGAATTAGTACTATATTTAGTATTTTAACATAGAATTAAAACATTGTCAAGTAACTGAAACTTACATAAACCTTTTTTATTACCTTATAAGCACTCTACATTAAAATGACGCCGTTGAAGTTTACAGTCAATTTTCTCAAAACTATCAATTTGATAGTTAAACCCTTTTTATTCTCAACCCTTCAATTATCTTTTTTTGCATTTAAAAAATACTGAGATCACCAAGATGCCAAACGTGGTCATTATATCAACGCCCTTGCCCCCTTACGGGGATGCCTATGTTTAGCCGTGGACACAAAAAGGTAAATGATATGATAGCAGCTAAACTAAAATCATGTTACGATTTTGAATATTAGCTTCGTAGGAGTGTCAAACTTGTCGATTTTTGACATAAAAAAATTGGTTTGAATGCTACCTAAGTGAATTGGAATTAGGTAACTATTTATTCAGAGCTTTTTGAAAATATATTAATACTAGTTGCACCTCGCGGTTTCACCCGCGGATAAAAAGTATTTTAATTATTTGCTTATCCTACGAGAACGTTTCACAATTCCGGGATAAAATGTAGCCTATGTGTTAATCCAGTGTATAAGCTATCTTGGTGCCGAATTTCA
Source organism: Ennomos fuscantarius (assembly GCA_905220475.3). Lineage (NCBI taxonomy): Eukaryota > Metazoa > Arthropoda > Insecta > Lepidoptera > Geometridae > Ennomos > Ennomos fuscantarius. The sequence continues at coordinate 11,035,696 of HG992023.1, forward strand.
TCCAAATCCATTCAGCCGTTTGAACGTGAAGGAGTAACAAATATACACACATACAAAATTTCGCCTTTATAATATTAGTGTGATTAATATGTAATACAAATTTCCCAAATCTACATAATTATATTAAGGCACACAAAGTAAAGTTGTGCGGACTCTTGAAAACGTTTCAACCTCCGATCAAACAGAAAATTGTTATGTAATAATGGCGTGTGTATCTGTGTGTCTGTCAGTATCGGTCCATCGTACCTCCTAACCAAATAAACCGATATAGATTTTTTTTGTTTGGGCTTACGTGACTTAGGTGACTTGACCGAGATTGTTCTGAGCTAATAATTCAAGAAAAAAACTATGGTGGCTCTCAACCCAATATTAAAAAACCAAACAAGTGCCGTTCAAATGCAATAAGGATTTTTTGATTTTGATTTTATATTTTTTGATTGCAGGATGGTTTTATAATAAGGGCGGTGATGGCTGATTACAAAACCACGAGAATTCGGAAGAAATCATGAAAGGCGTGCCCTCTATTTTTAAGAAAACTATATAACCGCATTTAGTAATCCTAAATTATTATGCGTTAACACTTAAAATTACACAATATTTGGCAAATAATACTAAGCGGACAACTCGACATTGTCACGTTCCTGCCAAGCAGTGTAAAAGTTTAGTGAAAAAAATCATTAAAAGACGAAAAATTACCCTTATTTGTTTAGTAAAGTATCCACTGAACTTGCCGAAACTAAACTTAAAAGTTACTTTTACCCGATAATATTTTACTATTAAACATAAAAAAACATAAATGGCTTAACCACAAAAGATTTAAACAAGCCTTAAACAAGTGTTTAACTACTGGTTTGTATGGTTAAACACGCGATTGACACCTGTCTAAGCCTTGTTTATGTATTTGTGGTAACACCCACAAATACATAAACAAGTAATCTCATGGTAATCATGGTAATCTTTCGCGCTCTATCGCATTCTGTCCATAACAATGAAAATATCGAATACCACAACTATACAATACAAAGCAAACCAATTAGTTCGGAATCTATACCACAATGGGTAGAGATCGTAATGCGAAGGATTTCAATTTTATTAGAATTTTATTGCACATTCTCACATATCCGTTCGCGGAAATGCGGATTCTTTCCATTTTAAAAATAATAGTTCAGTAAAACCAATGTGCTGTTAATAAAAAGAAATGTGGGTGGATTGTGTGAAAATTATCTTGTGTTCAAAGATTGAACGTTTTTTTTTGATTTTATTTATTATATTATATGAACCGATGATCTGTTCATAACCACGGGAGCCGAGCAAAGTGGCGCCCTATGGATAAGGCAGTTCAGCAGTGGAAACCTTGCAGCTGATGATTTTGATAATATTTTTATGTCAGGGTTGCCAACAGTGTGAAATTTGCGTACATTTTGTTAAAATTTCACTTTTTCACGCATTCAATTGGTTGCTATTTCCACAAAATTTGATTTATTTGTGTAATTTTTTTGGCATCGTATTTGTGAATTTTTCTATTATTTAATTTACATTTTTAGGCGACATTAATGTAAAACATTATCAAAGTAAACATTACAAGCAATTTTTTTAAATTAATTTTCTTCTATATTTAACCTTTTTGTAACCAATTGAAGGGATGAGAACAAAAAGGGTTTAACAGATTTTTTTCACAAAATGACTTATGGGTATCGTTGGATTCAGCGTGAAATTATCTACAATAATACATTCTCAAAATACCGAAAAGAGGCTTAAATCTCGAGATTGTCGATTCTCGGGAGTCTAAAAACGGTTTATCTGTCACAGGAATACAGTTCGCTTAACATAAAAACATTATTATATTAATATATTCTATTATATTTTTATAGTAATTGTACGAACTAGTACTATATTTTGTATTTTAAAATAGAATTATTACATTTTCAAGCAACTGAAACTTACATAAACCTTTTCTATTACTTAATACGCACTCTACACTTAAATGAGGCCGTTGAAGTTTAAAGTCAATTTTCTCGAAACTATCAATTTGACAGTTAAACCCTTTTTATTCTCAACCCTTTTTTGGGGGTTTATGTTTGCTCGCGTCCGTAGGCTTTAACCCTAGTTTCCCTACACGTGACCCCTGGGTGGTGCCAAAAGAGCAACCAAATAACTGGTGGAAGGCCTTAGCCGCCGGCTTAGTTACCACCCATTAGACAAAACCACGATGCCAAGCGACTCGTCGTGTTCCATCGTGATGTTTAATGAAGCCGTTCTGACGAGTAGATGTGGACAGTTGTGTTGGGTATGCAGACCGGTATTGGTGATGGAGATGCTTTCGCGTCGGAGACCTTGCTTCGGAGGGTAGCGGGATCCGAAGCACGGTGCTCTCTGCTGGCCGACCGCAAGTTGTAGGGGGCCCAAGTAGTAGTCTAGCCAACTACGAAAGGCTGCCCCACCGCTTGTGTAAAATCCTGAGGTTGTCCACAGGGCCAGTTGGCGACTGGAAGTGAGGAACTTGTGGGCAATTTCAGGGGGGTTCGGGCGTCCCCGCAGTCTCCGCGCAAGTTCTCCATTGGCGTAGGAGCTTCTCTATTACTGAGGGTTAGCATCCCAATATCTCGTCCACTTCCTACTTGTCTACCTAACTCACCCAACTATGAAAAAGTCAAATAAATTGAGCAAGTTTAAACGGCAGATGCACGTCCTCACTCTTAAAGTGCACCTCACAAATATTCGTGGGCTGCACTCAAATCTGCAAGCGGTCCATCATCATCTGGAGACCAACAAACCGCACTTGCTCTTCTTGACTGTGACGCAAATAGGATGTCCATCAGACACGGCATATCTGGACTATCCAGGATTCATCTTGGAAAACCGCTTCCTTCCACGCGCTGATATCTGCGTTTACGTCCGTGATGACATTTGCTGTTTGCGTCTCCGAAACCTTGAACATCCCCACTTTTCGGTGATTTGGGTGCTTGTGGACACCGGCATTGAGAAAATTCTCTATGCTGGTGTGTACAGATCACATAGCGGTGACCGGGAGACAACTCTTCTAATGGAGTATCTCAGTGAAACGGCAGATGTGGCTCAGCAACGCTATCCTTCGGCTCAGCTTGTTGTTCTGGGGGACTTTAATGCTCACCACCAGGAGTGGTTAGTCCCACACCGGATCACGGACCACGCTGGGAGAGAGACGCGTAAGCTCGCTTTGGCGCTCAATTTAACGCAGATTGTTAAAGAGCCAACGCGAGTGCCTGATATTGATAGCCACACTGCTAACTGCCTCGACCTTCTGCTCACGACTGAACCAGACCGATACTCTGTGGCGGTATCCTCACCCATTGGTAGTTCCGATCACTGTCTGGTCAAGTCCGTTTCAGTATACTCCCCGCCTGACCCAAGCCCTAAGAGCAATCGGCGTGTCTGGAGATACAACTTAGCAGACTGGGACGAGATGCGACATTTCTTCGCTTCATATCCTTGGCGGCAAACGTGTTTTTCTTCTGGAGATCCGACAGTCTGCGCGAATGCGGTTACTGAGGTAGTATGTCGGGCTATGGAATATTTTATTCCATTTTCCGATAAACCCGTGACCAGCAAAGCCAGCCCATGGTTTGGAGCCGAATGTGCACGTGCTGAAGCGCAGAAGCATGCGGCATATCTGGCATGGGCTGACGCTCGAAAACGCAAGGCCACGGACACTCGAGCTAAGAAGAAAGCCTTTAACGTTGCCGCCAAGGCCTGTAAGAAGGAATTAAGGAAGGCTCGTTTCAATCATATTGGTCGAATAGGGACTAAACTTGCTTCCTACCCAGCGGGTAGTAAGGCTTTTTGGTCCCTAGCCAAATCGGTTGAAGCGAACTTCTGTCGATCCTCACTGCCTCCATTATTGAAACCAGATGGATCGCTGGCTCACACTGCAAAAGAAAAAGCAAACTTGTTTGCCACTCTCTTTGCAGAAGCTTCGCGTTTAGATACTGCTAATGAGGTACCTCCCTGCCTTCCACAATGCGGTGTTTTCATGCCGGAAATACGCATACATCAGAAGGAAGTACTAAAAACATTACGCAGTCTAGACGTGAACAAAGCCAGTGGTCCCGATGGTATACCTGCAATTGTACTTAAGAGCTGTGCACCCGAGTTGTCTCCCATTCTAACACGCCTATTTCGCCTCTCTCTAGACACCGGAATAGTCCCTATGAGTTGGAAGCTAGCCAACGTACAACCTGTACCTAAGAAGGGCAGTCGTGCTGATCCTGCCAACTATCGACCCATCTCAATTACCTCCATTCTCTGTAAGAGTATGGAGCGTATAATTAACAACAAGCTCTTGGCATACCTTGAAGACAATGATCAAGATGGCACTTGCTGTATCTCTAGACGTCTCTAAGGCATTTGATCGGGTCTGGCACGACGGTCTTCTGAATAAGCTTCCATCTTACGGACTACCTGCTGGTTTGTGCACTTGGATATCAGACTTTTTGAGGGAACGATCGCTTAGAGTAGTTCTTGATGGCTGCTCTTCCGATCAATTAGCTATTAATGCTGGTGTACCTCGGGGGTCAGTTCTTTCAGCAACACTATTCTTACTCCACATCAATGATTTGCTAAAGCCCGGTACCTTTGGGTATGCAGATGATAGTACTGTTGTTGAAAGATACACATCCAGTGCCCGAGCCAGTGGTGACGACGTCCGGATTGAGAGAGAGGCTATGGTTGAGCGCATGAACCTGGCTTTGAAAGCCGTGTCCGATTGGGGCGATGCTAACTTGGTTAGGTTCAATGCTGCAAAAACACAGGCGTGTTTATTCACTGCTAAAAAGAGCCCACTCCATCTGGCTCCTTCATTCCGTGGTGTATCTGTAAGTTTAGGAAACCATCTTGAGCTTTTGGGTGTTGATCTCACGCCAAACCTAAACTTTGGATCCTACATCGAGTCCAAAGCCAAAGTAGCTTCAAAAAAACTCGGCATATTGTCCAAGGTAAGGCGGTACTTCACACCTGGACAGCTTCTAAATCTGTATCAAGCACAAGTCCGATCGTGTATGGAGTACTGCTGCCACCTGTGGGATGGGTCTGCCAAGTACCAGCTTGAGGCTCTGGACTCGATTGAACGGCGTGCCAAAAGGCTCATTGACGACGACACTTTGGTTGGTGAAAGGCTCCAGAGCCTTGCACATCGACGTAAGGTGGCAAGTCTGTCGGTTTTTTACAGATTACACCACGGTGAATGCGCTCAAGAACTGCATGATCTAATTCTCCCATCACCATTCCACTACCGGACTACTAGACGCTCGGCTAAGCGCCATCCTTTTGTGGTCGAAATACCACCCATTCGTACCAAGCGATTTGACTCAACGTTCTTAATTAGAACGGCTAAGGAATGGAATGCCCTGCCAGCGTCTGTGTTTCCGGCGAAATATGACCCGGGCGTGTTCAAGAGAAGAGTGAATAGGTATTTACTTGGCTAGCATGCTACACCTTCGATCGCATCGTCACTTCCCATCAGGTGCGAGCGTGGTCAAATGCTAGACAAGTTTGAAGTAAAAAAAAAAAAAAAAAAAAAAAAAATAACCCTTCAATTGAAAGCGTGAAGAAGTAAACATTAACAAAGAAAGTTGAGCGGATAATCAGAAAATGTTCACCACGAGGGTGAAACTGCACGGCTATAGTATAGGCATAAATACATCATTAAAATGAAGACAAAATGAATGGCATGTTAAAGGCGCTATTAAAACACCAGTGCGAGTTTAAAAAACGTGTGACTTACAGGGAGGACTGTAACCCATAATTATGAATCAAGATAAAATAAACTTTAGCACTCGAACGAGTAGCCCATATTCTATTCAGTTTTCGTAGCCCCGGCACATGGCACTGAGTTTAGTGCACACCCCGGGTTTTAATAGGATTTTCCCAGGTTAAAAAAGTAGCCCATCTATTTGTGAAAAAAATCTAACTAATCGTTTGATTTGTCCGATGTTTGTGTAATAAATTAATTTTGCCAATGTCCCACGCCCGCTTCGTTTGGTCCCCCGAGAACAACCTTATATTGTGACACAAGCGCAGAAATTTAATAAACGCGTTAAAAATGTTGTACAAATACGGACGGTTTTGATACAAAAGGAACGTGAGTATGACGTGTAATTCTTCTTTATTATTTTAATGAAAGTATTTCCTACCATTTACCTACCTTTTTTGTAGACTAATTAGCCTTTTTTATTATTAGGTTGTGATTGAGTGTAGTTTAAGTATAAAAAGAGCTTTCTTTCAATAGTGTTATGTGCAAAGTACCACATACATGATACAGTTTGTGTATTTTCTATGGAATAATAATTCTGAGAGCTTTAAAAAAAAGACAATGTAGATACTTACCGAAATTGACTTTATTCTAACAGATTGTAATAACTTTTACGTAGTATTTATTCTATCATTTTACTATCCCGAGTATAACATATAAACGCAAAACTGTCTGTTTGTACTATGTTATTGCTTTGTGTAGCTTTACGTCAAAACAGCGGAACCGCGGCTATGGCTGACCGAGATCAACATAGGGTATATTTTAGGGGACTTCTCGTTAATCCTTAGGTTATTTGGTCTCAGTGGAAGTATCCTGTAAATGTTTATCTTTATATATAAAAACATTTTAAAGAAGACTTTTACTATGCAATAATTTTTTATTATTGTATTTGTGTACTATTTACCCTCGAGGGAGAAAATGGATAAACTGTGAGGGAAACCGGGAGCACCTCTAGTATTATATAATATTTAATAATGGTTAAATAAGTCAGAAGACGATACCATTAGCCAAATTATCCAAAAAATTAAACGTTCACTATTAAAAAGCATCCGAGTGGTACTAATTTGCATAATACATAAACAATTAAAAACGCACCACTACAAATAACAGTATATTTAAATAATACGTAGCCGCTGTAAATATTCCTTGAAAAGTCGCCATTTGTACACTCATGTTAATAATATTTACAGATGCCTTCACCGCGATCAAATAACCTAGCAGGAAGTAAGTTCACGGGCGGGATCGATTTATTTCTATTGCAGATTTTTCGTATGTCAGCTGAAATCAAAATCTATTACGACATGCTCTGAGGCAGATGGTTGCTATTATTAAGTGTATAGAGAATGTACTAAGGATTTTCTGTAAGGGAACTAATCCACCTCTATTATTTACCAATAATAGTTGAGTTATATAAACGTAACTTAATCATTTAAATGGTTTTTCTATATGATGTCGTAAATACATATATATTTATATACAATTATGTTGAATCTAAAAAAGAGGAAATCATTTTTTTTTTATGAATCTGCTTGAGAAACTAATATTGTTTTGAATAGTGAATAAATTGTATATATACAATTGTATATATATACAATTTATTCATCACAGCTCGTCTTTATATATATATATATATAAAGACGAGCTACCGCCCGCAGCTTCGCCGCCTTTACCACCCTCTTAAGGGTGGAATTTCGAAAAATCCTTTCTTAGCGGATGTCTACGTCATAACATCTACCTGCATGCCAAATTTCAGCCCGATCCGTCAAGTGGTTTGGGCTGTGCGTTGATAGATCACTATGGCAGTCAGTCACATTTGAGTATTTAGAGATAGATGAGTAGATATTTATCAATCTGTGGCATAAGCCTAAAAGTATGCCATTAAAAAATAACACTTATGTTACTCATTAATAACAATTTGAAGTGGTTTATTGATATGGTTTTAAACTATCCCCACAGTTGAACGAACATGACTGTTACGTTACCAATAGTAGTTGAGGATGGTTCAACTTAAACCGTACATCCTACTTGACAAAAACAGAATTTATTTTTATTCCTAAGCTACATCTCTGTAGGCAATAACGTTGGATATCAAGTCAATTGAACCAGGATTTGGGAGAACTCGAGAGAAAAACAATCTAGAGAAAATACTGTCAGCTACCTATGTAATAATACAGTTTTCCTTTTTGTTGATTTTAAGTAGGTAGCACATGAGTCGTGCTGTAGGGTTTGGGAAACCTAGTACATGTCAATTTTTGCCTCCACCACTTTAGTCGCGCTGCATAATGCTTTATTTAAATAAAAATGTGGCTAGTGAAATTGGCTACTACGGTAACGTCTCAAAATTTTATTTAGATGTGAAACCGGTATGAAGCTATAAAGTGCTTTATTCACTTGCGCTATAATTGATTTTGTTATGACAACAACTTCTTAACTGGATGTAAGAAACCCTCAAAAGATTTTTTGAACATTACCTGATAAAGCAGAACCGATTTTAACGGTATACTTGACATAGTATTAGAGTTTTGGTGAAGATTTAAGATGAAGTCCAAAAATTAAGCTTCGGCCAACCTGTATGTTAAGTTGCGTCAGCAAAGCAGGACTTAGGGACTCGCCAGGGCTACAACTTATGCGATTTTTGCTATTTAGTCTACTTTGAGATGTGGTGAGGTGACCAAAAATGCGATAGAGACTATAGACGCCATTTAGGCTAATTCAGAAAAATATTTTTGTGCAATTTTTGCCCGTCTGTACTAAACTTTGGCAGAAAATAACATATATACATAGAACAGATAATATACATACATCACATACAATGTGATGTATATATATTATTTGGGTAGCTCGAGGATGATACGTCCGGTGACCACTAAATGGATCCTCCTATGCTTTCATTCAATAATTTAAGGAGTGAACATGTTTTTCAAGGATGTATAAATATTTTAATTTAATAAGTATAATAGAGCTCTTTCTCAAAAATTCTCAAAAGCCCAACAAACAATAACATTACTTAAGAGATTTATAATTGATAGCTGTATCGCCTGTTCAGCGTAATTAACAGGTTCGTTTTAATGTAAAATTCCCTGCAGCAACTTTGTGGAATTCCATCACGCTCGTGATTTTCCTTTATATTAACATTCATAACATTCTTTTTATAAATGAGTAAAACGTGATTTTATTACTTACGATACCATTACACCTATCTATATCTTAAATCATAAAGAACATTTCACTTTTACAAATTGGTAAAGAGCGTTTTTTTTTTTGTTTTCGGTACTTTTACAATACAATACAATAATTCTTTATGAAACAATAAAATAAAACAATAATAATAATAGTAATAATTATAACACCCAACGATCACATACAGATCTTGGACCTTAACAAGATCCCTTGTGTCCAGGGACCCAGGAACTACGAGGACCACGGTCTCACAACAGACCCAGACTCAGAACAAGTATTACGCTTTTTTTTCTGTACACAAATACTTGTCCTGCCGCGGGAATCGTACCCACTGCCTCCGGGTTATGAGCCGACCTGCTTAACCACCACACCACAGAGGCTGTTAATGCACATGATATGGAACAAACAATGGTAGAACAACGGGCGGTGGACTCTCGGTAGATGCTGGCGGGGGAAATGCACAGTGCACCCAAGCGTGACGTCAGTGTAGGAAATATCACCCCCATGTATAGAATAAGAATAAGACACCATTTAAACCAAAGTATACTCAATTTCTTCATATAATTTAAAGTTCCACTTTTAGTGAATTAATTATCCTTCTAGCAAATATAATGCGTCTGTAAGAGATTGAATATAAACACGCTATCGTCGGGTAAACTCGATCCTTAAATTCGGAGGTATGAGGTGGGTGAAACCTTCAAAGGACCCGTGAATATATAGGAAGTATAGTGGAAGGGGTGAGGTAGAGAGGGGTGTATACACAATTCGGTGAGCTAAAGAGAGACAGGCTCTAATAAATCGTATAAAACCACGATACTAATTAACGTTAACTAGTCATAGATTATAACCAAAGAGGTAAAATTCTGTAACAAGAGACTTAGCTGACCTGATTTTTCAGTGTATGGATGAATTTTCCGAATAATAAACTGTTCAAAAAATAAACGCAAACAATACATTCAATCGCTACTGTTAGAATTACTAGCTTCTGGCAAAGCAACAGTTGTTCCTACAACAACGGAAGCTGGCCGTTTATGGTAACTTAGCGCTTCGGAAGTATGTCGTTACGTTGAAAACTATTTAATGCTCGTACCAATAAACAATATTTAGCTAAAAACTGCTGATATATTGGCCAGTTTTCAATCTATGGATAATTCATATTTAAAGATTGTTTATTGAAACTCGTCCGTTGGAAATGGGCAACACGACCAAGTATTAACTCGTCGGAGCGAAAGTTGCTTAACGGTCCGTTAATTTGGTCTCTCAGTAAGCTTAATATTGTACGTAGTATATTGTCTATAGTGCGATTTAGTTAACATAATGTTGTTGAGTTTATAATTGGAAACAAATTAGAATAGCTGCTCGTAGGTAGTTAACTTCTGAAACAACATGATTTAGACAACAAGCCTACGTTCTAGTCCAACCGGTTTTTTAACGTGTTACAAGTTCGCAGTTGCTTAACACAAAGTGAGTTGCAGTCAAAAGTTGATCTATACGTTTTTTTTTTATGTTAAGGTATGACGCGACGAGCTAACCGTTCGCCTGATGTTAAGCGACACGGCTGCCCATATCAGTTGCAGTGTCACTCGGAACTCTAAAGTAGAGTTTCACGTGACACGTGCGCCGTCATCCTGAGACATCAACACAATCTAGTAACAAGATTACTACACTGTGAGATCAGGTCATAAAGTCTCATTTGCCCAGTAATTTCACTAGCTACAGTGCCCTTCAAACCGGAACACAGTAGTGCTTGCGCACTGTTGCTTGGCGGCAGAATAACTGGCAAAGCGGTGGTACCTACCTAGACGAACTTTGCAGAAAAGTCCTACCACCTAGTATGTACGTATATACAATTTAAGATGAAACCAGCTTATTAATCTAATCTATTTAATATTATAACAGGAAAAGATTTGATTGTTTGTTTGCTTTGAATAGGCTCTGAAACTAGTGGACCGATTTAAAAAATTCTTTCTGTATTAGAATCCTACATTATATCAGATGAACATAGGTCATAGAATATATATGCGTGCAAAGCCGAGGCGGGCTGCTAGTATTAGATAAGACTCGATGATCATCTATTCAATGAACCAGCAGCAAAGTATTTATTCAAAGTGTATCGGATAGTGAACAGCTCGTTATTGATGCACAATTATTTCTGTTTTTGTGGAATGCATTTTATAACTAGTTATCAAGAAAAGGTTTTTATACCTTGGCTTAAAACATTGTTAAACACTAGTGAGATTATAGTGGTAGGTAAGTAATTACATAAAATCATGTCAACAGAACATAGCCTTTATACGTTATATAAATTGAAGGGTTGAGAATAAAAAGGGTTTAACTGTGAAATTGATAGTTTCGAGAAAATTGACTTTAAACTTCAACGGCTTCATTTTAATGTAGAGTGCTTATAAGGTAATAAAAAAAGTTTATGTAGGTTTCAGTTGCTTGAAAGTGTATTAATTCTACTTTAAAATACTAAATATAGTACTCATTCATACAATTTCTGTAAAAATATAATACAATAAAATAAATATAATAATGTTTTTATGCTAAGCGAACTGTATTCCTGTGACAGATAAACCGTTTTTTGACTCAAAATCTCGAGATTTAAGCCTTATTTTGGTATTTTGAGAATGTATTATTGTAGATAAATTCACGCTGAATCCAACGATACCCATGAGTCATTTTGTGAAGAAAATCAGTTAAACCCTTTTTATTCTCACTCCTGCAAATATTTTTGTAGGTAAATTTTTCATTACAGTATACATACATACATTTTGAAGAAAATTGTAGCTGGTTGCCATCAATAGAGGAATAATCTTATCCTAAAGATTAAATGATATGAATATTAGAAGTTTTGTACTTCGGATGGGCGACATCATGTTTTCATGTCACAAAACTACAAATGATAGATAGGCTCTAAGTAATAAAAATAATGGAGTATTTGACATGTTGATAACCACATTGTACATTCAAAATACAGCGGTGTGTTAACAAAAATGTATGCTTAAAGTGTGTGTATTAACGCCTATGAAATTGCCGTTTTGTTTGAAAAAAGTTAAAGGATTTTTTTTTCGAACTTATTTATTTCTTTTATTCAAAGTAATCACCCCTGCAACCAATGCATCTTTGCCAACGCTGTGGCAGTTTATGGATGCCCTTCTTGAAAAAATCAGCAGGACGGGAGACAACAAACTCTTCAAAGGCGTTATGTACTGCCTCTCGGGAATTGAATTTTTTTCCCGCTAAAAAGTTGTCCAAATTTTGGAAAAAGTAATGGTCGGTAGGCGCAAGATCTGGTGAGTATGGCGGATGAGGGAGAGCTTCCAAACCCAACTCATGCAGCTTAGAGACGGTCTGTTGTGCAGTATGGGGTCGCGCGTTGTCGTGAAGTAGCAGTGGAGACGACCGATTGACCAAAACTGGTTGCAGACGTGCGAGTTTCGCCATCATTGTGGTCAGTTTTTCAATGTACACATCTGCAGTAATGCTCTCGCCGTTTTGTAAAAAGCTATGATGAATCACACCAGCACTAGACCACCAAACTGTGACCATCACGTTTCTAGGGGTAATTTTTCGTTTTGCACATTGCTTTGGTACCGAACCAGGATCTAACCAACTTGCTGAGCGCTTTCGATTGTCAAAAAGAATCAATTTTTCGTCGCACGTAACAATTCGGTTCAAAATTCCTTCATTTCTGTGCCTGTTAAGCAGCGCAAGGCAAGTCTCGACGCGTACGTTGCGCTGGCGATCGTTAAGTTTGTGGGGCACCCATCTATCAAGCTTTTTTATCTTGCCAATCTATCGCAAATGGACCAATATTGTTTTGATGCTAACATCAAAAGCTGCTGCCAGCTCAGCTGTAGATTGAGATTCATCAGCTTCCACAATCGCCTTTAATTCATCATTGTTGACCAAAGTTTCCGGACGACCACGAGGTTCATTTTTCAAGTCAAAATTCCCAGAACTGAACCGAGCAAACCAATAACGGGTTATACGTTCGTTTGTACAGTTCTCTCCGTAAACGTCGTTGATGTTACGTGTCGTTTGTGCCGCGTTGGTGCCACGACGGAACTCATATTCCATAATTACACGAAATTTCAAAGTATCCATTATGAGGAAAAATGTTGAAATGTAATGAAAATACAACGCTAATCAATAAACAAAAGACTTATATTGTAAATAGAATGTCATATTTTTAAAACAAAATTAATTTGAATTTAGAATTCATAACCAATCAAAACTTTTTTTTGTTTGAAAAAGTCTGTACTGCAATACGGCAATTTCATAGGTAAAGACCTATTAGTTTTAATTAAGCACGTTTATATATTTTCAAAATATCTATATTCAAATTTTGAACGCTGCTTACGTTGCTTTACAGTTGAGTTTTGTGTAGTCATCGTCAAAATGGTATAGGTGTTTATCTTGGAACGCTTGGAGTGACAGAATTCCGCCTAAGTACACTTGGTATGAAAGCTACGCAACAGGTGATTCCATCGTGGCTTATTTCAGAAAACAGAACGATGGGTCTCTTTTGTGGGTTGAATATTTCATAAAAATGTTTTTATTATGACAATGACGAATGAAGTAGAAGCGTGCTATAGCGAGAGCTATGCTCGGGGTTTCTTTGAAGGATAAGATTCGAAACGAAGTGATCTGACAAAGAACCAAGGTCACCGGCATAGTTCAAAGGATTAGTAGGATGAAGTGGCAGTAGGCTTGGTCACATCTCTAGAAGGATAGATAACCGTTGGGGTAATCGCGTCCTTGAGTGGAGACCACGACTCGGCAAGCGTAGTGTGGGACGCCCGCCGTTCAGGTGGAGAAGGGCTGAGGATCGGGCCCAGTGGCGTTCTTTAGGAGAGGCCTATGTCTAGCAATGGACTGCTACATGCTACTGATAATGATGATGATTAATGAACTAAACCAAATTTTCAATATATGCGTAAATGAGCGTTATTTCTACAAGTAAATCATTGCGTTACCTATACTTTATTCTCTGTTCTAATACTTCTAATATTTGTCGTAAGTCTTAATAAACTTCCAAGAAATGTAAACATTTTTCGATGTATCAGTTTAATTCATACAAAATGAAATTTTGGTCTAGACATCAATTAATATAATCTTAAATTTCTGAGAACATCGAATACACAGTGAATTGATAAAATAGAAATCTGTTTTAAGCTTGTTGTTCACTACATTTTAAATAGTACTTACGGGAACATTACCGGGATTAGAAGTTCTCGAAATTTCATCACAAGTCTTGTATGTACCTACTATTAATAATGAAAAATAGAGTTCCATGTATTCCCAAAATAAGGCCGCTTTTAACATCAGCGACGTTATAAATTGGCCCGATTTCGTAAAATGTTACCAACTTGTTTAGTGTTTGATTTCTATGAAATTATTGGTATAATATTGTCTGGTGGAGGACTTAACGTTGATATTTCAATCATACACGTACAACTTTATGGTGACACAGGTATGTCCTGGTGTAACTAATATAGGTAACTGTGGTAAATGTTACTTTAGTGCACAATCTATCAATTATCAAATAAATATTATATACATTAAGTAGAGAAAGTTTGGGTGTCCGCCCCATGAGTAGATAATTATATTGAGAGCCGAACCGAAGTATTGCTTTCAACTTATTGTAACTTTGAGATTACTTAACAAACTTACTAAATATTTAATTACATCGTAACTTTATTACAGCAAAATTAATTGAGATTCTTGTATAATTTTAGTCATGATTATATGAAAAAAATAAGCTGAGTTTATTTACGGATTTTTTTCTAAAACTGAACTCAATGTTATCAATTTTATCTAGTTTTGTACCTAATAACGTATGCGGAGTTCCAAAATCATATTTTCTGTTGAGTAAGTAAGTACTCTCAATGATAACTCGTGAGAAACGTGGTTGAGCAGGTCGGCTCATAACCCCGAGGCGGTGGATTCGATTCCCACAGAAGGACAAGTATTTGTCACAGAAAAATCTGCACAAAAACAAATGGTTCGTAGAGGTACATTAAATGGGTATATAGGTACCTATAAGTGCCTATGAGTGCCATTAAATGTCTCTATGAACTTGCTTTACAATTACATAAATAAATATAGAATATGAATAGGAGAACGCAAAAATGTCGAATATCTCTTCCTAATTCCTCGATTTTCTGTAAAAACTGCCCCCCTGCCTATTACTTTAGAGATCCACGTGGTCATCATCGTCAATAAAACATACATCACACAAACAAACAACATTTCACTAAAAATGCCCCTAAAACCTCCAGTTCAATTTGTATTAATAATTTAACTATTCAAGGCGCGTTGATCCAAATAACTCTGATAACATTACTTTAACCAACATGATACCCCACGGCCTGTAACAAGAGCACAATACATCTCCAATTTCATGATCCTTTCTCTTCATTCGCTCCATTAATGTGGTGTCAAGAAACTTGAAACATTTAAGCCTTTAAGCCATCAATAGTCTCTTTAAAACTCTTCTCTATACACTGTTTTGCAAAGCATTAAATAAAAATAATCTGCAGTTCATTTTAATGCACTCACAGCAATTTTATTTCAACATATTGTATTTTTCTTTTTTTAATGATAATGAATGACCATTATGATGATGAATGACGTCCGAGCTAGTCGCCTACCTCATACTAAGCGTCATTTGGAGTACAAACTTATGACAATATCTCTTCCTAATTCCTCGATTTTCTGTAAAAACTGCCCCCCTGCCTATTACTTTAGAGATCCACGTGGTCATCATCGTCAATAAAACATACATCACACAAACAAACAACATTTCACTAAAAATGCCCCTAAAACCTCCAGTTCAATTTGTATTAATAATTTAACTATTCAAGGCGCGTTGATCCAAATAACTCTGATAACATTACTTTAACCAACATGATACCCCACGGCCTGTAACAAGAGCACAATACATCTCCAATTTCATGATCCTTTCTCTTCATTCGCTCCATTAATGTGGTGTCAAGAAACTTGAAACATTTAAGCCTTTAAGCCATCAATAGTCTCTTTAAAACTCTTCTCTATACACTGTTTTGCAAAGCATTAAATAAAAATAATCTGCAGTTCAACTTATGACAATACCAGTATATAATTATTTATGGTTCGGGCAATCGAACAACTGATGCTAGGCGATTGTGACGTATAAGGATAATACTAAATATTAAAAGAAATTTAACATATACTTTTCTTCACATTACCCTGTACAAATCTACAAAACAACATAAATAGTACTTTTAGTCCGGAAAATTAAGTGATAAAACGATAAACTCCGCGGGTAAAACCATGGGTCAACCACCTATGTCTACTGTTTATTTTAATGGATGGCGTGTCGTACACATTCGACCAACTAGCTCGTCAAGTTTTTCAATAACATAAAAGATACACTTTGCTACCAGAACCTATTCGTACCCCTTCTTCATTCTTCATAAACGAATATCGTACGTTGTTTTGTTTATTTATTAATAATCATAAAATGCCAAGCGATAGTCAACTCTAATAAATCCAGTTACTAATCTCTGATGATAATGATGGTATAATTTAATACCCACTCGTTTCTTTACCGTGTATCTTCAAGAAGTTCTGATCGAATAGACACTTTAGGCGTTATTAAATCTAAACTTAACGAGAAGGTTATATAATTTTCTTTTAATTAAATTTACCCGTGTGCTCAACTTTGTTCTATGTTTTGCTGTCATTTATGTTTATAGAAACTGTTTTAGAATCAGGATGATTCCATGATTATATTTTGTAAAATTTGCTCATATTCTATGAAAATCACTCCCAACTTAACTTTTTTGTGTCATTATTTAACTTAAATAATCAAAAAGTATTATTTTTGGATTCTCGTCTATGCTTTTTTACCTTTATTTACACTTTAACAAAGTTATAAGTCTACACAGAGTAGGTGTCCTTTAAGTTTTAATGGCGCGCAAAATTCTTTGTACTTAATTTCTTATTTTTCCTTTTCTGATTTTTTACGCAATAATGTTTAGTATTTTATGACAATTCAGCAGTACTTATTTCTCCTATGATATTAAAAAAAGCAATATACTTACTTTATTGGGACTAAGAAATCAAACAGGGTGTTGAAAATTCAGTGAAGGTGAAACTGCCGCAAGGCGCTATATTTATTTTTGGTTGTTAAAATAATCACTGGATTATTCATTACTTCTTTGCTCAACACATGATGATTTTTTACAACTGAACGTGGTGTGTGTTGAAGTTTAAATCTTAATAGGGCTACATATGGTTTATCAGTATAATTCATTATCATCATCATCAGCAGTATAAATAATTATATTGGTGGTCATAGGGCTCTCCCAAGGTACACATAATTGAACCCGGCCTTTGGCTCTTGTCATTCAATTATTACCAGCCACTCAGCGCAAGTGTCGCTTCTCCTCGAAGTTCCCTACACAACGTTTACCAAGCTGCGGTCTAAACCAACAGCTCTGCAGATATAATATGACCAGCGCACTGCCACTTCAGTTTAACTGATTACATCATCAAGCTTTTAATAGACCATTTTGACAATGTACATTTTTGTAATTTACTATTAACATCGTTTTTTAATCAAAAAACAATCTGCTTGCTTTAGACTACACGACTAGTCAAACTTTTTTAGTTTAGCTTCTACTATCGGCCGTTATAACCTTGTTTTTGCTTTTTTAAATGTTAATAGCTTGACAATATACCAACATAATAATACAAATTTTCAACTTAGTTATGTTGGCAATAGATAGCCTACGTAAACCAACAACCTATCAACTTCCGTTCGCCTCGCCAGTTTACTCCCCAAGTCAAGCGTGCGTAAAGAAGTTTAACTTCTAAAAATAATAATTTTAAAAATCCTATGACGAGGTAGACTTCCTTACGTTTACATGACCCATTTCGACTGGAAGCGACAAGACGAAGCGAGGACAATAGAAGGACAAGGATATAGAAATACCCGATGCGAGCAAAACAATGTTGTTGACAGTTGATTATTGCATGTCATGTTATTGACAATGTCAATCTTGCTCTATCAAAATATGACAAAACAAATAAAACTTGGAAATAAATTATTGCGATTTTATTAAAATAAATCCTGTGGGTGTTGTTTTATTATATTTATTTTTATTGAAGTGATTATAGCATGCGCATGACGGCATCACGATGTTTTATGAGAAAATACAAGTTCTCAACTTTGCATGATGACGTTACAAATACGACTGACTTGTGATGTGACTGAAAAGGTATCTTGGTTGAGCAGAAGCAGGTTGAAGTTGAAATTTACAAAAATATTGTCTCTATTGTGACTTCTATGAAGTAGGTATGTAAAACAAATGTTCCCCCAACGCTTTCTGTACGTCAAACTTGCCCAAAGTGAGTTGGTCGCAGTTGGCAATATAAATATAAAATACATCAAAGAATTCGAAATACCTATTCCCGAAGTTACGGCAGTCTGTAATAAATAAGTAGATGCCGTAAACGAGAAAACTCTAAATTGAAAATGGCGTTAGATAAATTGAGATTTTATTAAATCTTCAGGGGATGTTAGAACAGAGGGGTAGCTAAAGAAATTTGCCGTCGTGTTCAGGGAATACTATTATTAGTAAGCATTATAAAGCCTACCTCATTTGCAACCAGTTTATTATCTAATTATTCACTAATTGTCACATTGTGCTACTATCAAATAAAGATATTCCCATAATCGAAACCAACATTTTGTCGGTCGATACGATTAACAATGTCAACACGGACGGTCTAAATCATTTAAGCTATTTTTACAAGTGCCATCTTCAGTCTCCGATTTAATTTGATTATTTCCAGTGCCTGGAGGTGAAAGCGTCCTAATTTTTGCAAGTTTTCCCTTGCAGTTATAAAGTTTTCATATTTTCGATTTAACATTCATTTGTCAGATCTCAGTGAACTTTCACCAACTACTTTCAGCCGCTTGGGTTCGCCCCTTTCTCTAGATAGGTTTTCAGAGGCTATTTTTTTCGTACGTGACTTCTTTTTTCCACTCACGAATGTCACGAAAATGTTTTCGCTCACTTTGCGATGGATTATTACTTTTTACCCAACCCAAAAATAATTACCTGTTGCAGACTAGTGGCTGCCTCTTTTCGTCACCGTTCATTCACATACATTCATCCTTTCCCCTAGCTTTATATCTCTCTTCCATTTATTTCCAAAAAGAGGTTTTATCTTCGTTCCCGGCAATGTTATATCGTAGCGCATGGATATGTTACGAAAGTGCCTTTATTTGGATCAATTTTCGTCAATAATAAAACATTGAACAAAAATGTGCGGTTATCGTTTTCTTATAAATCGAGGGCACATTCACAATTTTTCTCTATCCCTCTTGGTTTCAAACTTGGCCATCGCCTTTCTCAAAAACCATTTTGTATAACGAAAAAAAATGAAACGCATGCTTTGTCTTCTCATCCATGACAAGATGAAGTTCCGTGAACATCTATTGATCACGTACTTACGTCTTCGGTAAAAGTTCTAATTCATTGGTAACAATTAGTTTAATTGGTGTGAGGACATTCAAGGTAAACCATGAACCGTAGTCAATCTCTAAGATGGAATAGAGGTAGTGTACTATAGACAACACAATAAATACATACTACTTTGACTACGTTACTTAGTTGACGCAGCTGCGATGCATTTGTCATCCGAGGGAATGCACAAGTTAATCCCAAATGAGCAACTGTTTTCAGGTCGTTGAAGAAAAGAGTACCAAAATTATCTACCTAGTACCCAAAAAATTAATTCCTAAATATTTATTTTTGATTCGGTACTCTTTTGGCAAAAAGTGATATTTGGGGGTGATTTATTTTGTGAATGTTTTTTATTAATAGGGAAACACATTAGTACAGTTAGTTTAACCACTGAGGTTAAACTAACTACGTCACTGCGTCTCCCTCAACTTAGGCTGATAATGCTAATGATAAATCTCTTGTCCACCAAGATAACAGACTTATCAGCCTATATTTTCAGTCATGACTTGTGATCTATTACTGATCTTCATTTATATTTATCTTGAGGAGCAACAAAGTGAAACTTTTGGGATTATTAGTAACAAACTCCGCTATCGATTAGAAGACTTTTCGTACACTGTTCATTCTAACTTACACCTTATTTATAAACACATTTTAAAGCTAAATATATATAAAAGTGTGAACTTAGAGTTTCGTGAAAACTTAACCTTATTATGGTATTGTTTCTCAATTTGTGACCAAAGTAGGCTCATCTATTTTTAATATTCGATTATAGATCATATCGTTCGCATAGAAGGTACACATTGCATTCCTTGAAAATTACCAAAATATAGCTATTCTCTAAAAATAATTTTACTCGCAGTAGTCATTAAAAATAATCATATAGAAACCCATAGTCTCTATATTTCCACATTTATGCTGATTTAAAAGATGTTCACATTAACTCTTTGTTAGTATTTATACCAAAACTAAACACAATGCATCCCTTGAAAATTACCAAATTAATTTTACTCGTAGTAATTATTAAAAATAATTATAAAGAAATTATAAAAGGCAAAACAAATAGGTATCTATATCTCCACATTTATTCTGATTTAAAAGATGTTCACATTAACTCTTTGTAAGCATTTAGACCTAAACTACACACATTCAAACCATACATAAAAAGAGCCGATCATTTTATCTTTAGTAATTAAAAAATAACGGCATACGCTCAGCTGCACCGCTTGATTTATTCGCTCCACTTTCCACACACTTGTAAAAAGTGTAATCTCCTTCACAATTCCGAAATTGTATATAATACAGCCTTACAAAATGGGTAATAGAGCTGTTAATTATTCAGGCTTGGGATAGCATAACGTAGTGTTGCAAATAGCCATAGACGACGCGCCGTCTGTCGAACTAACAACTAAACTACTGCCACCAGTTTTGGAGTTGGGAGTAGAATGGAGTTACCCGAGATATTTTTAGATCATTTTAATTTCAGATAAGTTTCAGCGCGGACAAGCTTGAGTCAATCGAATTTCAAACTATTAATAATAATAATAATAAGTTTTTTTTTTACTTTCATCTATTGTTTTATCAAATTTTATATATTTATTTTAAATACTTTACAACATTTTATTGCACATGAATGAAACGCAAATATACTTTCTACAGTTTTATTAACGATTTTGTCCGTCAAGTACTTACATCACATCGCATGCTTCACCCGCGCTCGTCTGTTATGAGACTATACATTCCGCGGAAATGGGGGGGTCGAGGCTTTTTAAACGCTAAAAACCTCCATAACCGGGAAATGTATAGTCTCCGGGAGTATTTCCTCAGCAACGAGTGTGGGATGCATCGCGATGTGGTGGCAGTTGACAAGGGCCTTACGCCGCTCTCCTTGGCGAATGAGAACTGGCGTAAACCGGTGGTACTTAGCACCGATGACCGTAGGGACGTATGGAAGGGTAAGGAGCTGCATGGGCGGTTCTATCGGGCCTTGACAGGGCCCGATGTGGACCTTCATGCATCGGTGAACTGGCTGCGTTTCGGCGACCTATTCGGGGAAACCGAGGGTTTTGTCTGTGCAATTGCAGACGAAGTTATCAAGACGAACAACTACCGGAAATATATCATGAAGGACGGTACGGTCGACATATGTCGGGCATGCCGCCGTCCCGGAGAATCTCTCCGACATATCATTTCCGGTTGTTCTCATCTTGCTAACGGAGAGTACTTACACAGACATAACCTAGTAGCCAGGATCATCCATCAGCAGCTTGCCCTTCAATACGGCCTTGTCGAGTCCGAGGTGCCGTACTACAAGTACACACCGGGGCCGGTTCTCGAAAATGGCCGTGCATTGCTCTATTGGGATCGCTCTATCATCACGGACAGGACTATTGTAGCTAATAAGCCTGATATCGTGCTGATAGACCGGTCCCAACGCCGTGCAGTGCTCGTTGACATCGCTATTCCACATGACGAGAACCTCGTGAAAGCTGAGAAGGACAAACTCAGCAAGTACCTTGACTTAGCTCACGAGGTAACCGCCATGTGGAGTGTTGACTCAACGAGCATTGTTCCGATAGTTGTTTCGGCGAACGGACTTATAGCGAAGAGCCTCGACCAACACCTCGAGAGGCTCTCGTTAGACGGTTGGATCAAGGGTCAGATTCAGAAGGCAGTACTTCTTGACACGGCACGTATTGTCAGGAGGTTCCTCACTCTGGAGCCCTAACCACCGGTAGCTTGGGCCTTGCCCCGCTGCTGGCGGCACACTAGGTTTAGGTTTTTTATTGTATTTTTGTAATGTTACTTTTATAGAAATATTGTAAAAAACTTAAATTTAAGATTGTAAAATAAATAAATGAATAATAATAATAATCAATCGATTCAACGTAATAAATATAAATATTAAACAAAATTTTGTTTCCTTGTGATGCATTTACAAAAACACATATGTAAGTATAGAATATCGTTTTTTATCTTCGTTTGCCTATTTTGTAGATGAGAACTAGTAATATAGGTATATGATTTCTTTTACATGAAAAGTTATTAAATAAAACATTTAACTTGGATTTTGAGTTTTTTCGTTTCATGCTGGAGCTAGCCTAAAAGTTATTATTTAGTGAACAATACTTTTTTTAAACTTTGTCGTTACATTTTTAATTGAATTTGTATACTATATTATATTTTTACTACAGACAGGATAGCGTTTGCCCACTCAACCATGTATGGTGACTTATTGGTCGATATGACCTAACGTGCGCTACGCCTGAATTAAGAATTTATCTTAAACCAAGCCTATTAGATATTATCTACATAATTTTTATCTACAAATTACTTCACTATATTTTAATGGTAATTCACACTTCAAATAAAAAAAAACGTTATAATCATATCGAGCATTATTATAACAGAATACTTTTTTTCAAACAGATTCTTCTTACTTGTTAAAAAAATGGATTCTGAAACATCCCAGAATTAACACAGAAAAATATAACGTAAATTAAATGGAAAGAATTAAAATTAAATTTTAATTTGGAAACCCCACGCATAATGAGCGCTTGACCCATTTGTACGATAGGCATGTTAGCTAGATTAGCTATGGCACTACGAAAATGCAGCCAAAATTTCGTGTAACTTCGAAAATCGTCCGTCAAAATAATAATGAGGTTAGTTGACACGCTGACAAGTGACGTGGAGAGAAGTGGCCGGGCTTAGGCTGGAGGCGAGTAATGAAAACATTCCGACCCGACAAACACAACAAAGTGGTAAACTTTAGTACCTGCCCGAGCCCGTATTGTGCGATTAAATTAATGACCAACTTAGTTGCCTCTTTATTTATACACGAGTATTTTCAACAGTGTGGGCACCGTCCGCCCAAATTGTTATTCGAGGTTTCTATAGATTAGCTTCCTGCGTCGACTTACATCTTGTTGGGCTTAATTTTAATTATAAGGAAAATCAGTGTTTACTACAATGAATACTAATACAATAAAAGGTTTTGTACATAGGTTTGTTTTTGTCTCCACTTTACGCCACACCTGATCAATGAATTTGAAAAAATAAGGAATAGAGCGTTAACCTAATCATATAATGCATTAGCATAAACATTTGTTTTTATTATTAATAAGCCAAGGTATTTCCTATGACAAATGCAAATGAAAGAAATCTTTATTAATTTTAAACGGTTTTTTTTTCTAACTAACTATTACAGTACTTTTAGTTCTTTAAACTAACAACTGCAATAAAATAACTACTACTTAACAACATTTGGACTATACTCGATGCCCTATAAACAGCTCAAACGCTCCAGCCCACTACCGATAAGGAGCGTAACAAACATGCTGGCAGCGTTGCATCGTTGAAGTGCAATGCAGATTTGTTTTGCAAAATAAGTGGCAGCATTTTGGTCATGCGTCGCATCGACCAGGCGTATTTTGTAATTTGAACTATAAATCCAATAGCTATCTGCCTTAGTTGTGTTTAACCTCTGGTGTTATTTTGTTTTAATAAATACATTATCAAGTCAAGTTTAAGTACCTACAGCAAAATTCACATACCGATTTTTGTTGTTGTTTATAGCTCGAAATCAACAGAACAACAAAGTGTCGTCGCATTAATAGAGATAATAGATTATTCAAAATTATTCAAGTTATTAACACTTTCTTAGATATAAATTGAGGTTAAATTTAAATTACTTAGTAGCCAAAAGATAGCAACACTCAGTGGAGCGCTCATTTTAGTAGGTTCTCTAGAAAAAGATAGTTGGACCAAAACAAATAAACAAAAATAATCTAAAAATAAAGCCCAGAAACAATAATAACATTATGTTCTTTCGAACTCAATATTATCTCACCTATCCCAGATCTAAAATGCATTTCTAAATCCGGAATTTCATTTTAAAATCAACTTGCAAAAAGAAAATATGAGGATTTGTTACAGGATCCAGGCAGCCGGGAATTTAAACGTAAAATGTAGCACTAACGCAATATTTGTGAAATCAAACGATACATTCCTATTTGGTTGCTGTAACCAGATGGTTACAGGAACCAAATAGAAATGTATCGTTTAATGTATTTATAATAACTAATATACCAGATACACGTTACATTAAAGTATACATATACATAGTACTATCAGCAATAATAATAATAGTTGGTAAACGTAATAAGTCAAACTGTCAATTTGACTTATTACGTTTACTATTTACGTAATTATTTTTATAAGTACTTTGTGTTAAAATCATATTCAAATATATAACTAAGTAAGTTATTTTTATCATCGGTTAAAGCTCAATAAAAGCGTATACTTCAAAAGGCTATTTTTGGCACGTTTTGCTGTCGACTTAAATTATTGTGTTATTCGGAGAAAATAATAAACAGCCTAAAATTGGCAGAGATAAGTTGAATGGGAGCTTTTTTGCTCATTAATAAATTCTAACATAAGCACTTAATGAGCTTTTTATAATATATAATAATAAAGCCCAACGATCACATACATAGATCCTAGACTCTAACTAAGATTCCCTGTATCTAGAGTCCCAAGAACTACAAGGATCATGGCCCCATAACACCCAGACTTAGAATAAGTATTTGCGCTTTTTTTTTCTGTGCACAAATACTTGTCCTGCCGCGGGAATCGAACCCGCCGCCTCCGGGTTACGAGCTTATCTGCTCAACCACCACACCACAGACACATTTTATATAAGTATGACGAGCCAGTATGGCTTAGCAGTAACTAGTGTTACTTTTAAACCGACGCTTGTTCGAATATCGCTCGGCCGCACACCTATGCTTGAAACAAACACTTGTTCTTTAATGCTTAAGGAATACATTGTGAGGCAAGTTTAAGAATATGTCGACAGAGCGGGTTGTGGGTAGGTTGCAACCTATAGAGCTATAGGCCTTCAGCATGTCCACACCGCGCCGTGTCTGGAACAAGAATGATTCCGTAGTACACCGAGCGCTGACAGTTGCCGGTGCTGCCACTGTAATAAATTTAATGCCACCACAGGGTAAATTACGGTGCTCGATCGCTGTACATAGAGTTTATAACTGGACGTTGCCGCCGTCAAATATATATAATGAAATTTGTTGACTTGTCATCTATTGACCAGCTTGGTTACTGAATATATTATGGAATTAGATTATTAACTTTGAATCAGAGCCAGAGACAGAGACAGACTGGACGAAACGGTGACCACACATAACAGACCTAATGGATAAACTAATGCTGCAACCACACAACCCTTACCGTCTACCACCTATAAATAGCACATTAACCGTTTGATTACCACGTGGAGTAACCGTGGTTACACTCGAATTTAGCAGAGCTAATGCTTACAGCCAAGTGCCATATTATTTGCCTTAAAAAATATGGCCATAAATTGTAGCCTAACACCTAGTTGGTGTCTTAATCACGGCCATAACTATTGCCATATCACGGTAGTGTGGCCACTGTACAAGTTAACTATACCTAGTTAAAAACTAAAGGCAAAAATTTACTTCTCAACGGGCTTCGATTTTCAATTTTGCTACATTGTAATGTGGCTGGACAATGGCGTTTAACAATAGGTGTTGCCAGCATAATGGTGGATCTGCCTTTGTGATAGAACACCTATATTACTAAATGAATGTAAAGCTCCACGGCTCGGTTAACGTCGAAATTTATTACCGACCACCTATTACGTAAAATTCAATCGTTATTCACGTGAAAACATTCAAAGCTTAATTGCTATATAAAATGCATTTTTCGCGTGTAAAATTTGTAAATGATTTAATTTGATTTACATTCATCGTATTTAGTTGTCATGAGATTATGAATGCTTATATAACGTGTGGCAAGCGTTTATTAAGCCTTCGGATGAATGAAACAATATAATATTTTATAGATCGAGATTTTCAATGAGTACAAAAAGATTTGATCGAGATCAAATTATTTTGCATTCATTGAAGCCACCTTTAACTTACTAGCTGCACCCTATGATTAATACCCGGATTTAACCCGGGGATAAAAATTTGCTGATGTGTTAATACACTATGTAAGCTATTTATATTTCAAATTTCATCCAAATACGTCCAGCCGTTTGAGTGTGAAAGAGTAACAAACATCCATACATACAAACATTCGCGCTTATAATGTTTATAGGATTTATATCCTTAACTATTTTGGGGGTTTATGTTTGCTCGCGTCCGTAGGCTTTAACCCTAGTTTCCCTACACGTGACCCCTGGGTGGTGCCAAAAGAGCAACCAAATAACTGGTGGAAGGCCTTAGCCGCCGGCTTAGTTACCACCCATTAGACAAAACCACGATGCCAAGCAACTCGTCGTGTTCCATCGTGATGTCTAATGAAGCCGTTCTGACGAGTAGATGTGGACAGTTGTGTTGGGTATGCAGACCGGTATTGGTGATGGAGATGCTTTCGCGTCGGAGACCTTGCTTCGGAGGGTAGCGGGATCCGAAGCACGGTGCTCTCTGCTGGCCGACCGCAAGTTGTAGGGGGCCCAAGTAGTAGTCTAGCCAACTACAAAAGGCTGCCCCACCGCTTGTGTAAATCCTGAGGTTGTCCACAGGGCCAGTTGGCGACTGGAAGTGAGGAACTTGTGGGCAATTTCAGGGGGGTTCGGGCGTCCCCGCAGTCTCCGCGCAAGTTCTCCATTGGCGTAGGAGCTTCTCTATTACTGAGGGTTAGCACCCAATATCTCGTCCACTTCCTACTTGTCTACCCAACTCACCCAACTATGAAAAAGTCAAATAAATTGTCCAAGTTTAAACGGCAGATGCACGTCCTCACTCTTAAAGTGCACCTCACAAATATTCGTGGGCTGCACTCAAATCTGCAAGCGGTCCATCATCATCTGGAGACCAACAAACCGCACTTGCTCTTCTTGACTGAGACGCAAATAGGGTGTCCATCAGACACGGCATATCTGGACTATCCAGGATTCATCTTGGAAAACCGCTTCCTTCCACGCGCTGGTATCTGCGTTTACGTCCGTGATGACATTTGCTGTTTGCGTCTCCGAAACCTTGAACATCCCCACTTTTCGGTGATTTGGGTGCTTGTGGACACCGGCATTGAGAAAATTCTCTATGCTGGTGTGTACAGATCACATAGCGGTGACCGGGAGACAACTCTTCTAATGGAGTATCTCAGTGAAACGGCAGATGTGGCTCAGCAACGCTATCCTTCGGCTCAGCTTGTTGTTCTGGGGGACTTTAATGCTCACCACCAGGAGTGGTTAGTCCCACACCGGATCACGGACCACGCTGGGAGAGAGACGCGTAAGCTCGCTTTGGCGCTCAATTTAACGCAGATTGTTAAAGAGCCAACGCGAGTGCCTGATATTGATAGCCACACTGCTAACTGCCTCGACCTTCTGCTCACGACTGAACCAGACCGATACTCTGTGGCGGTATCCTCACCCATTGGTAGTTCCGATCACTGTCTGGTCAAGTCCGTTTCAGTATACTCCCCGCCTGACCCAAGCCCTAAGAGCAATTGGCGTGTCTGGAGATACAACTTAGCAGACTGGGACGAGATGCGACATTTCTTTGCTTCATATCCTTGGCGGCAAACGTGTTTTTCTTCTGGAGATCCGACGGTCTGCGCGAATGCGGTTACTGAGGTAGTATGTCGGGCTATGGAATATTTTATTCCATTTTCCGATAAACCCGTGACCAGCAAAGCCAGCCCATGGTTTGGAGCCGAATGTGCACGTGCTGAAGCGCAGAAGCATGCGGCATATCTGGCATGGGTTGACGCTCGAAAACGCAAGGCCTCGGACACTCGAGCTAAGAAGAAAGCCTTTAACGTTGCCGCCAAGGCCTGTAAGAAGGAATTAAGGAAGGCTCGTTTCAATCATATTGGTCGAATAGGGACTAAACTTGCTTCCTACCCAGCGGGTAGTAAGGCTTTTTGGTCCCTAGCCAAATCGGTTGAAGCGAACTTCTGTCGATCCTCACTGCCTCCATTATTGAAACCAGACGGATCGCTGGCTCACACTGCAAAAGAAAAAGCAAACTTGTTTGCCACTCTCTTTGCAGAAGCTTCGCGTTTAGATACTGCTAATGAGGTACCTCCCTGCCTTCCACAATGCGGTGTTTTCATGCCGGAAATACGCATACGTCAGAAGGAAGTACTAAAAACATTACGCAGTCTAGACGTGAACAAAGCCAGTGGTCCCGATGGTATACCTGCAATTGTACTTAAGAGCTGTGCACCCGAGTTGTCTCCCATTCTAACACGCCTATTTCGCCTCTCTCTAGACACCGGAATAGTCCCTATGAGTTGGAAGCTAGCCAACGTACAACCTGTACCTAAGAAGGGCAGTCGTGCTGATCCTGCCAACTATCAACCCATCTCAATTACCTCCATTCTCTGTAAAAGTATGGAGCGTATAATTAACAACAAGCTCTTGGCGTACCTTGAAGACAATGATCTCCTCAGTGACCGGCAATACGGATTTCGCCGAAACCGGTCCACTGGGGATCTTCTTGCGTATGCCACTCACATATTGAGCGAAGCCTTAGAGATGCATGGAGAGGCACTTGCTGTATCTCTAGACGTCTCTAAGGCATTTGATCGGGTCTGGCACGACGGTCTTCTGAATAAGCTTCCATCTTACGGACTACCTGCTGGTTTGTGCACTTGGATATCAGACTTTTTGAGGGAACGATCGCTTAGAGTAGTTCTTGATGGCTGCTCTTCCGATCAATTAGCTATTAATGCTGGTGTACCTCAGGGGTCAGTTCTTTCAGCAACACTATTCTTACTCCACATCAATGATCTGCTAAAGCCCGGTACCTTTGGGTATGCAGATGATAGTACTGTTGTTGAAAGATACACATCCAGTGCCCGAGCCAGTGGTGACGACGTCCGGATTGAGAGAGAGGCTATGGTTGAGCGCATGAACCTGGCTTTGAAAGCCGTGTCCGATTGGGGCGATGCTAACTTGGTTAGGTTCAATGCTGCAAAAACACAGGCGTGTTTATTCACTGCTAAAAAGAGCCCACTCCATCTGGATCCTTCATACCGTGGTGTATCTGTAAGTTTAGGAAACCATCTTGAGCTTTTGGGTGTTGATCTCACGTCAAACCTAAACTTTGGATCCTACATCGAGTCCAAAGCCAAAGTAGCTTCAAAAAAACTCGGCATATTGTCCAAGGTAAGGCGGTACTTCACACCTGGACAGCTTCTAAATCTGTATCAAGCACAAGTCCGATCGTGTATGGAGTACTGCTGCCACCTGTGGGACGGGTCTGCCAAGTACCAGCTTGAGGCTCTGGACTCGATTGAACGGCGTGCCAAAAGGCTCATTGACGACGACACTTTGGTTGGTGAAAGGCTCCAGAGCCTTGCACATCGACGTAAGGTGGCAAGTCTGTCAGTTTTTTACAGATTACACCACGGTGAATGCGCTCAAGAACTGCATGATCTAATTCTCCCATCACCATTCCACTACCGGACTACTAGACGCTCGGCTAAGCGCCATCCTTTTGTGGTCGAAATACCACCCATTCGTACCAAGCGATTTGACTCAACGTTCTTAATTAGAACGGCTAAGGAATGGAATGCCCTGCCAGCGTCTGTGTTTCCGGCGAAATATGACCCGGGCGTGTTCAAGAGAAGAGTGAATAGGTATTTACTTGGCTAGCATGCTACACCTTCGATCGCATCGTCACTTCCCATCAGGTGAGAGCGTGGTCAAATGCTAGACAAGTTTGAAGTAAAAAAAAAAAAAACTATGCCAACCAGTTACTTATTATTTATATTGCATTTTTATATCCCACGGCTTTAACCTTCTACATATTCAAAAGTTTCTTGCATTTGAATTAGGATTACTTCATTTTTTTTTCCTTTTCTTTCACATATCACCTAATTATGCGCTCTATTTATGTATAACATAAATAATATAAGTCATTTCAATTCTTTTGACTTTAATTTTTTGTTCATTTAAATTTCATTCGTGCGTTTGTTTCAATTTAATAATATAAGCCAAGTTTAACAAATTTTGATAACTAATTACTAAGAATGTCTTCAATTAACAATTTTCTTATTGTGTCTATTTAATGGGAAAAAGGTTTATTCGTGTGTTTATTTAGTAACTAGTTAGTACTTGCCCTTTACTGTAGACAAATATGTAAGTAGATCTATGAGTTTTAGTTTAATAAAAAAAACAGTAACATTAAAATAGTAGATATACTCATATAAGAGACTAATAAATCAAAACTATTGATATATGATTGATATTGCCACATTGCCTTAACTCATATTATTCCCTTACCTGTATTCCTTCAGCGACAAAGATGAGTATTTAGAATAAGGCAAGAATATTTCTAATCAGATCTTAAAGAAATAAAAGTTAGTGAATTAATTAAAAGCTAACACAAGGTAGTACGAAATTACGACCTCCATCGGGCTCTTAACATCGAAATCGTTGACAAAGTTGTTAAAAAGTTTGCAGAAAGATCAAGATACGGTCAAGAGACAATCCAACTCTAATCACACGAATATAGCTACAAGGCTTTAAAGAACAAAACCATTAGTATTAGTGTAGTGTTATAGTGTAACGGCATAGATACGAGTATTAGTGCACTGCAAGTTGTGCTACATAGTGCTATATAGAAAAAACACATGAAGAAAGTTAAACATATCTTCGCCTTAATAGAGACAAGCTCTGGATTGGAACCCATAGGGTCGGCGCAAATGTGGTCGCCCCAAGCGGGTTGGCGACGATCTGTGATCGCAGAGGCGAAGGACATTAGCAAGACCTAGAGTGAAGTGAAGTGAGCCGCCCAAGATAGAACGGAATGGAGAAGTATTGTGTCTGCCCTCTGCCCCGATGTGGGATCCTAGGAAATGAAGAATAGAGACAATAAAATTAGTATTCATAATAGACTGAACACAGTATTAGAAATTCGCTTTTCAGAAGCTTCAATAACATTAAAACTGCTTATTAGCTAAATATCTATGGCTAGATTGTAATACTATTAAAGGGGTAATCTCAGAAATGGGAAAGAAAAACACTTAGTGATGAGCCAAAAGATTAATTGGTAATGATGCGTTGGTGGAAGCTAAGCTTCACATCTTAGAGCACCCACGTAAAGTTGCCAGCTTATCGGGTTTCTATAAACTACATTTTGGAGAGTTCTGAAGGATACTCGTATACGATATTATTCCTCTATATCCCTTTATTCACCTGACATCAAGGCGCATATAAACACAGCACTCATATATGGTTCAAGCCGCGCTAAGTGGTTTGCTACGCACTTTTATAGTGCAAACAGCCAATGAGTGGAACAACTTGCAGGTTGTTGTTATTGTTTTTGTTTCCGCCTTACTTCAATATGGGAATCTTC
This sequence comes from Ennomos fuscantarius, assembly GCA_905220475.3. Taxonomy (NCBI): domain Eukaryota; kingdom Metazoa; phylum Arthropoda; class Insecta; order Lepidoptera; family Geometridae; genus Ennomos; species Ennomos fuscantarius. The sequence goes on from HG992023.1 coordinate 11,067,546, forward strand.
AAGTCAAGAGTGAACAGAAATATTTCGTTTCTCATTCAGTTTTTCCATCAGATGACACGGTGGTCAAATGCTTGTTCCATAAACAATTTTAAAAAATTTACTGCAGCGTTATGAGAGTAGATTTACAACTCCAAACCAACAAGCACTTATCGCAAACGTGCTTGTATCAACTTGCATAAATCTCAGTCAATTTATATACACACGGTTTGTTAACTTATTTTAACAAGGATGTCTCCGCGGAGTCCTTGTGACTTTTAATAAAGGTTTTTAAAACTTTTAGTTTGAAAACTATCGTGAGTATGACACATTTTGTAAGATAAATAAAGGCTAAGCTCACGTCAGTTAAAAAGTAGAAATTACTCCGAGCAGGTTTTGGTCCTACACTTGTTACACTCGGTAACACGTGACAGTTACGTGCTGACGCTCGCGAAAGCCACCATGGTCTGCGTTAGTAACTGGCTTCCAGAAGAAGTGCATCAAATATGTCGGAAACCAAGTCGGAGAATTTCGATTTTTTAACTAACGTGAGTTTAACCGTTATTTAGCTTACAATACGGTTTTAAAAACTACATCAGCAACAAGTCTCTCACACACTTAATTTAAAGTGCCTAAATATTACCAAATAACATCTAGTTAATTGTTAACTGTGTATGAGAAAAGTTAATAAATGATTATTATGGTTGACAACAACTAAGGATTCAACTTTTTTTGGACAGAACAGTATATTACTTTTTGAAGAACTGTATATTATTATGATTATTTTTACTAACGTAATACAAAGTTAATAATTTGTATTAATATGTTGATATGTCAGGTAAAATGACAGTATACAATTATTGTCAAGATGGCGACATTAACATTAAACAAAGCAAAAACAAAGCTATACCGGCCGATAGACAAAGATAAACTTAAGTAGTTGTAGTAGAGATATTAGGTCCTCATGTCTTATGCAAGACCACATGGCAGAGAAAAAAATACGTTCGCGCCTCGAAAGCGTATTTTTCCTACCTGCTCTGTGTGCAAGGCACTTGCGCAATAGAAACACGGCTTAAGACTTTAAACTTTAGAGGGAAGTAGGGGAGTGTCACAGCTAGGCTCTCTCACTGGTTCAAGGTCGCGTGGTAAATACCTAGAGCTCTCCGTAACGCTGTGTTGGCAGGGTTATGGAGCAAGCGCGACTTTTTTGAACTTTGGAACTTAACTATTTGTAACATGGACCACGCAGGTTGTTATTTCGTCTTGTACATGATTATTGGGAAAGAATTAAGATTTTTATTTTTGTTTGCAACGGATTATTCAAACGGTTTTTTTCATTTGTTTCCATTTACTGTTAAGTGTATTTTTCATATGTATCTCTTATCCTTTGACTATTCAACCTAGGTAGAATCGGTAAAGCTCTCGTCCGATAATTCGTGTAGCAAAAATTTTATTACTTCAAAAATATCCATATGTTTATCTTAATAATTATAGGGATAGGCAGACTCATAACTCATTTGACAGCCTCCGTAGTGTGGAGCAGGTCAGCTCATAACCTGTAGGCGGCGGGTTCGATTCCCGTGACTAGACAAGTATTTGTAAACAGAAAATAAAGCGCAAATACTTGTTCTGTGTTGGGTGTTGTGGGACCATGGTCCTCGTAGTTCCTGGTTCCCTAGACACAGGGAATCCTAGTTAGGGTCCAGGATCTATGTATATGATCATTGAGCGTTATTATTATTATAACCCATGCAAAAGACCTAGTAAACCGGAAAATCATATAAATTTCAATTTTATTATATAAGCATACACAGGTATGATACACTAACATTTGTACTTTTTTCAAGCAATTTATAAATAGGCAGCTATTTGGTTAGTTCGTGTTTGAACACATTTACAAAATGTAAGAAATAAAAAGATTTTATTAGTCTTGACATTCCCAAGCACAAAAATTGAGACGTTATTACATTGTTTCTCGTTTTTACCGAACTCGACAGCGGAAATTAATTTGTGTTCCTTGTTTTATTTCTAAGAATTGTCACTTCAAATAAATGTAAAAATTATATGTTGTGTCGTCGTGTACATCACTTTCATAACGCAGAATACTTGTAATACATAAGGACACGTTATTTTATTATATGCACAGAGTAACAAGCTATTGGACCGTCTGGTTTAAATTAATTGTATATTAATATTTAATTTTTTTTTAGATTTAAAGCATTATAGGCCATAGGTCACTAATTTATATACCTTTATATTTTTTATATGCAGTTAGGTACCACCTAACTGCAAATAACCTCAAAAAATGCTACTAAGCTAAAAATAATGCTAAATCACACGTCCACTGCTGAACATATTCAGTAAATTTGGTAAGGTAATAATAATAATAATAACGCCCAACAATTATATACATAAATCCTGAACCCTTACTAGGATTCACTGTGTTTAAGGACCCACAAACTACGAGGACCATGGTCCCACAACACCCAGACCTTGAACAAGTAATTGAGCTTTTTTTCTGTGCACAAATACTTGTCGTGCCGCGGGAATCAAACCCGCCACCTTCAGGTTATGAGCCTGCTCAACCACCACACCACCACATCCAGACGGCTGTGTGACTGAGATAATTTTTCCGAATAACATTTAAGATACTGTATTTTCGAAACGGCCAATTGCGGGTTGCGCGAATCAATAAGGATATCATTTTTATCCAAGAATTTTTAATGATGATGAAAACAATTGACAACGGCAAAGAAACTTTTTATATTTCTTGAAAAATTACAAAGCTATATAATTTAATCTGCATGGTGGTGTAAAATAATACAGCCAGCTTCCAAAAAAAAATGTGCTATTAACCTACTTGCGTTATTGATTCGCTGCGATAGGTACAACATTGCCAGCAACGAAAATGAAGTTAAAGGGATGAAAGAAGGAGACGGAAAAGGCTGAATGTATGGGATGTGACGAAGAGAGACAGTGGAGCCTTTTTGTTTCACTTTCTTTTCCCTTGAACATAGTTAAACTATTTACCCGCGCGAACCGCGGCGGGTCAGTTAATAAATAATAGTTTTCTTACTATTAATTAAAAAAAATATTACAATACTGTTATTTAATTTAATGTGAGCCTCGAAAAACAAGATAAAATCTGCTACTAGCAATTAGTACTCGTGCACAAATGGAGTAGATTTTTTAATACTTTATTAGTTGCAGTATTATAATTCTCTGATATTATTAGGTAGGTATCTAATAATGATCAAACTAAAGCATAAACAACTACCTACATTATTCTAGACAACTACCTACATTATTCAGATTTTGCGTAACAGAATTTCTTATGCAAAAATTTTAAGCTTTCATATTACTATAGGATAGATGGGAAATATGGAAGAGCAAATTGATGGAATACCTATCAAATTACGAGAATAAAATTGGAGACGTAGCGCAGTTCAGCGTATGATGTATCAAGATTTAAGATGTACTTACTTACTGTACTCGTACAATTTTTCTCTTACTATACAAATTTTGCATAAACCTTTATATACGGAATTGATAGAATACATATTTCATATTTTATTGAAATTCATCTTCTAACGGGATTAAAAAGGGGTTGAAAGTTATTTTGGCGGTGATTTGCTTTGAAGTTGATATTTAATTATTTTTTTTGGGACTCTTTTGTGAGAAATTATCTATTACTTGACACTGGCTGACTTGACTTGACTGTGACTGGACTTGATATACTCGTTGCGAGCAACATAAAAGTCCTAGTAAAGTGGTGGCAACTGTACCAGAAGCTTCTGCGTAGTTTTAGAAACAACGCGAAAAGAAACGTTTCACCATCATTATACCACTTTGCCACACTTGTGTCTGTAATCCAACACTTAACGAATAAAATGCCACCAATTTTATGCACTAACACTGAAATCTCGCGATCTTCTTCGTTTTCCCGCCAAAAGTAAGCTAAGCATAGCTAAGCATGCCAGTACTAAAATATTTGTGACACAAATATTTCAACTTTTTTCCCGTCAGCCGACTGTGAAGGACACAAAGGTAACGAGAACAGATGCAGCCGATTCTTGTCAATTCCGTATTTTATTTCCATAAGAAAACGAAACGCCTTACAAGACAAGCAAAAGCTACTGAGACCACGCATTGTGTTATCAAAAATAAATAAAAAGATAAATACAATAGCAATATTATAATAATACTAGGTATACTTGAACGGCAAATCTCATCAAGATCTGTTCAACCGTTTCCACGGTAAGTGGTTAACAATCATGTTATACATAAGTATCTTTATATAGATATATAGGTGCTTAAACAGTTTTTCATATACAGACTATTTAAAAACCCAATAGCTAATAACTGTATTCCAAGTATGGGGGTTTATTAGTTGTAATGAATAACTTCACTTAGTTAATCTAATTTTACTGCAATAAAATCGTAATAATATTTCACTATTAATAGGATTTGGATTATTTTAAAACAAAAATCTTAGTTTCTCAATTCAATTTTTACCTATTTGTGTTCTTTAATATTGTTTACAAATATTCACTTTATTAAGTTAGTTCACGAAGGACCTACACTTATAAGTACCTACGGGTTTGTCACTTTTGCAAAGATCAAGTTTTATAGGTACGGTCTGTTCCAATATGCAATGCGACCTAACTATACATAATATTGTATTTTCTGTCAAATGCAAACAGCTTTAAGTACCCACCTATATAATAGAATAGTAGTTAGTTTTATGTCTACGCTGTATATGTCACATAAGTGAATTGTATATATTTAGATGACGCCGTAACCATGATACTTTAGCATAAAGAGCTCAAACTAATATTGCTTGGGAGTACAAGGGAAAGTATCCTAAATTTTTTGTTTTTCTAAAATGGTGGAAATTTTGGTCATGGCGGAAAAAAAAGTTTCACCGATCCTGATGAAAGTCGATATCTTGGGGTCCCTAAGAATGCTGATCAACATTCTAAAATCAAATTTTGACTTTCACCATTTTTCAATGTGGCCGCCATACAAAGGTACTTTTTATCGAAATATACACATTCTTTTTTCCTTATACCAATACAAATACACCATTTTTTTTTAAAGTAGACTACGAAGCCATCTACGCGGACCGCTCGCGGCCCACGCTCGAAGCCTATCGATATATTGTATTCTTTTGAGAAATAAAGATCTTAAACCGGCAATAGCAATATCTCAATAAAAACAAACCATGTGCACATCATAATGTGAAGATGTTTTTATTGCGTAACTAGGCTTATATGAGCGCAATTTCTTTTCACAATTTCAATACATTTCACTATCGACTCTGCCACAAAAAGCAGACGCGAACGCCATTTTTATCAAGAATTATACGTGCGGGAAACTTTGTGGAAGGTCCGGATATTGTCATCATGAAAAATTTACCTATCATCAATAATTATTATTAGTTTCACTAATCAAACCTTTTTTTAAGTTAACGTTATTTTTCGGTAATCATTTACATCAAAGATAGGGTTGTTGTATAACTACGAGTATATCCTAATCTTAATTATATAACATGTCGTAATAACATAAATGATAATATGAATATCAAATTGATAAAAATAATGTATTTCTAGTAAAACATAAATTATTCACAATATATGACGCTTTTTCTAATTAAAACCAGAACTCTTTAAATACAGCCCGACTAGTTTATGTTAGTGGTGGCGAATTAAAGAACTACACAACATTTCCTATAAATTATTGCGATTATTGATTTTATTTGCTTTGAACATTTTCGACATAAATAAATTAGAGGTTTGGAGCAATATCTTCACCTAAAATTTGCCTGAACTCAACGTAAATTAGCAATATGTATAACCAGTGGCGCCACAACTCGCCAACTTATGCTTGCCGGACTGTAAATCCAATGAAGGTTGATAGCTAGTTGTGATTTTTCTCAATTAGACGATGAACGGTGAACGGTGAACGAAGCTCTCAACGGTGAACTGTGAACTTACTAGTACAATACTAGAAAAGTGTAAAAGATATAATATGTATACACTTTATTTATTTATATATAACTCAAAGGTGACTGACATAGTGATCTATCAACGCACAGCCCACACCACTGGACGGATTAGGCTGAAATTTGGCATGTAGGTAGAAGTTATGACGTAGGCATCCGCTAAGAAAGGATTTTTCGAAATTCCACCCTAAAGAGGGTGAAATGGGTGGTTGAATTATTTTCCCATAGGCCACGCCGCGGGCGAAGCTGCGGGCAGAAACTCGTATAATACATAATAAGTCCTATATCATAATTAATCTATCAACTGAAGTGAAATACTTTTACGTAAACGTTTGATAATTATAAAAACTATTTTATTAGTAAAAGATGCGAATATTTTAAGATTATGTAGTAGAAACTTTTATGTCATTACATATAAAGCTTCTTTTAACTAGGTATGTAATCAAGATAATTAAAATTATTCTTTAAAATTGTGTCAAACTTCAAGAAGAATAATATTGCTTGTAAAAATACTTTAAAATATACATTGGTGAAAATTCCGTTTAAATAATTTATTTATTTTTGTTCTCCTCGTCCCTAGAGATCTTAAGTTAGTTTCCCCACCCTATCTCTATGGAAGCTCCATCCCTACACCGCATTGGCGTCGCTCCATATGTGACGAGATTACATATATTTCCTTTCGGCAGCAATTAAAATTTTGATTGGTGTTCGATACGGCTTATGTAATAGCTTTGATACTGAACGCTTTGTGTCGCTAATGCTCGATATAAGTGGTACGTATTATAATTTTCTAGTCTGTCAGCTTGTCCACTGCACCGTTACCAGCTAGGAAATCACGTAACTTGATTCCAATAGAAACATAAATTTGTATGGATTTGACAGTTTCAATACGCAGCTTATGTGCATAATTACTATGGAAATTTTCAAATAAGAAATGAATATTAGAGATGGAGGGCCATCTTAGCCAAGTACTGTATTCGTACCTGGCCCTCCAGTCCCCCCCCCCTTCCTTTTCACGAGTTAAATTAAATTAAACTATTATATTAAATACTCATATAACTTTTGTTCTTGTTATGTCCATGAGCGGACGCGAATAGATCCATTAGGCAATATGTTTTCACAGCTAAATTGAGATGAATAAATTTATATTCGTGTTGATCGGATTAACGTTGATAAATGGATATATTCCTAGTATTAAGCCTGTTATAGTTTTAACAGTCAACGTGAAATTAATTAATTAACTGGTATCCAATAGCATAACTACAGAGTTATGTGCTAGCAATAATTCTCGTGAATGTGAAATGAGTATTAGCTATACTATTTGATTTTATTTAGACGTAAATATTCACTCGTCATAACCAAAAATTTTACGTATATGAACTATTATTAATAATAATTATTTTCTTATCGACCGCATGCTTAATACTGACTTAGATATTTATTTTGAACTAGTTCATGCAAGTTTTCCATGACTAAATTAGTTTTACGCCCTAAACTTGTCAAAGGAAAGAGGGATGAATGGATTTGACGGCGAAGGGAGGCAAGTTTTTGTAGATAAAAAGAATAATAATGCTTTGGTAATAAAGGTCTTGCTTCAATCTCTTGTGACGTGGTTGTGATATAGCATGTCCAAAAAGAATCGGCAATTTAGTTTCAGATTTTGATATTTTAAATTATTACTACTGTGCTATTTATAAGCGGGTATTCTCTTGTTATAATTTTGTATAAATTTCAACTAGAGTATCTTTATGCCCTTCGTGAATTAGACACTAGTCTCAGAACACCTGGTATATATATATACAAGCTAAACCAGTGAACTTCGTACCGCTTAACAGTCAATAAATGTTGTATTTAGTTTCAGCTAAACTTAATTTAGTATTTCTCCCTACTTCCCTGCACCTTCTATACTCTTCCCCCGCCTTCCACTACCTTTCACTTCACTTTTCCCATGACCCTTTTTACGCTGTAGTTTTGCCATAAGGTTGGTTATTTTTATTGCAAAAGGCTAAGGGCAAAAGGTAATAAATTCAAACTGATTATAATACTCACTACTTTCTTTTAGATTAAGTTTTGCTAATGCATAGTTTTTAATTTTAATTTAGTTTTATTCTTTCTTCTTATTAATATTATGTGTGTGAAAGTGAAGTGTCTCGCTGAAACAGCTGAACGTATTTCGGTGAAAATTTGTATTCAGATACTTTCGATCATAAAAAGAATATACTCGGAAAGTTGTGTACGGACTATTATCATAATCATTCCCCAAGCACGTGAAACCAACGAACACAACTAGTATAAGATATGTATAAAGTATATGATTTTAAAAATGTTACCTTAAAAACTGAACAGATTTTAAAAAAATCGGATCCATATTGTATCACAAGCATGTTCGTTTATCGTTACCCCAGAATGTATAAACTGCCGATAAACCATGATCTTCCAACAATACCGACTGAGATATATTCCGTGTCTCCTCAAAGGTAAATATCTCAGAGAATTAATTAAAACTTACTTGGCTATAGTTGGTTACAAGGACTTTGATCACAAGTTATGTTACTGTGATTTTGGTTAATTATAACAAGAGTTCGAGACATTGGTTTGTATTAACTGAATTTAAATGGAGGCTCTTACTTTGTCATGAATGATTTCAAGAGTTTGCTTAGCATATTTTGTGTCTGTTATTTTAGCGTGCTAGCCTAGCTGTCAATTCCAGAGCACTTATATTGAAGAGAATAAAAGCACTTTGGCATTGGCAGCTAGACCTTTTAGAAATAACAGTTATCGAAAGGCACCATCATACGTCCATGGAATATGGCGAGATGACCGCGAAATAGAAACACGCCGTGAAAGCTCTAAGAGGTAGCGGCAAAGCTACGCTTCTCTACAGAATGTCACTGTATATTTCACGTTACAGCTACGATAATAATTATAGTAAAGTGCGCATCTAGCCTAATATATTAGGACATTCGGGACATTGGTAGGATAAGAGTAGGAGATTAATTGTTCTTACTTAAACTTACCTACTTTTTACTATTATTTGACTTTACGTGGTTATTCATTTAGCCAGTATCAAGTCAAATACGCGTATTTACTATTTATACTAAAGTTTTATAACAATTCAAGCCATTTAAAGTCGGGTTAAAGTCAAAGCCAAGTGTAGCGATGTAGACATAGTCAAGTCATAGTCATGCTCCAGTAAATCACCGGATCTAACTAAATGAAGTTTTAGAGAAAAAAGAGAAAGACACGATTTTTCGTCATAGTAGATAATGATCTGTTTTTTACTTTTGCATGTTCATTTACAAACCAGTTATTAATTTATCATTATTAAATTACGCATTCATACTGTGTAATATAACACAGTATGAATGCGTAATTTGTAAGTAAAGAAACGTGTAAGTGTAAAGAAACATTTTCATTGCACGCACCAAACATTCACAAAGCCTTAATTAGATTTGCGATCCTTTAGCCTGATCTATAATATAAAGTCAAATTAAATCTAAAGTCAACATCTCATATTACTGTAAGTTAACTTTGAACAAACTCTTGATAAAGTAGGACAAATAACTATAGCAATTGCTCTAGATTGTAGTTCCGTGACAGAAATGTTCACCGCGTAGCAAGGCGAGTAAGTTTTGATAATAGCGCAAGTTTCAATGGTCTGCCGACCGCGATGTCAAATAAATGCATGAAATGTCACGGGCAAGTTAAACTGTTGGAAACTTCATTTGGTTTCCAGTTTTGGTCCAATTTAATTCAAAAACATTTTAAGACTCAATTTATTCTTCATTTTTTTTGTCACACACACACATTTTAGTATGTGTGGATTACAGTTTATTGCAATAAAGTATCCTGTCTTTCCCAAGGTTCAAACTTTTCTACATACGATTGCTTCAAGATCTGTTCAGCCCAGCAACGATGAGACAGATAGATTTACTTCCAGTTCAATAATATATAATATGTACCTACTAGTGTGATATTTATGTGTATGTATAACTAGCTGTAAGTTTTCCTTTGAGAATAAAATAAAATAAATTAAAATAAATATTAAATCGATATTAATTGATCTGTCTCGGCTTTGCACAAGCTAAATAGTTTTTCACCTTAGCTCGCCACCCACTTTTCGATTCACCTGCCGAATATGAAATTATGATGATTACCGTTTCGTCGCCAATCCAAATATTGTAAAAAATATAGAAATTGGGGGTAATATTCAAAATAATAAACGTAATATCATTTAACAATATCGTTTAGAGAATTTGGTTTACGCATAACCTAGGTTACGATTATATTTATAAGTTTATAAAGATATAGATAATTACAATTAGTATTATGAAGAAAATAAATAAATAAAGGTGTACTTTAAGAAAACTTTTTTAATTCATATCACGTTAAAGAAGAACGACACAGTTTAAATATTTAAGAATAGATTATATTCCATGTATGAAATCTTTGATTATAGGGCTACTAACCTTGCCATCGGCCTTTCTGTAAGCGTCGTGCACCTTCCACGCCAGCCCGGGTCCAGCGGTACTGCACTCGTTTCCCACCTCGAAGTACTGCATTATGGGATTAGCCTCCATAGGTGGTGGTTTTTGTGTATTAGTCACATTCTTTATCTTTGATATTATTCCCGACATGCTGATTTCAGGTTTGGGGATACTTATTCTAGAAACAAAACTCACTACCCGGTCCCCGGCCTCTTTTGCACTGGTGATTAAATCTGAAACAAAAAATGTAAAGTTGAAACTCATTGTGTTACTTTCGGGCAGTTCCTCTACTCTCTATATCCTTTCTTAGCTTAGAGAATTAAGCCACTGTTTTGCGTCTAAGGAAAGACGTAGAGCATTTTACTGCTGGTGAAATTGTGGATCCCAAATAGTAAAATAAAACATTGAAAAAAGATTAGCTCGAGATGCATATTCACAAACTTTGAGGGTCAGTGTGACTACCCGCTCGTACTAACCACTTCAACAAATTTAAAGTTTTCTTTTTCATAAATTTTATCGGTGCTTTTCTTATTACAGAGCTTATGAAATAAATCAAAGTGTCTAAACTACTGGCGAGATACTCGAAATAAGAATGGGTAAATTAAAACCTATATTAATATTCGAACACCCAGACGCAGAAAATATTTAAAAAATCCCAGTTTAGATACAGAAATGCTTCCATCTGAGAATGTTAAACCTATTAAATTTATGTTTATTAAAAAATAAATTATGTTTTGACTACACTTTACCTCATTTTAAGCTACGATTATACGATTATGCCCAAAGTGGCGCCTCGCTACGGCGTGGTTTGGGCCCCTCAAGTCAAGTTAGGCTTCTGAAACACAATGTCAAGTGACTGAGAGTGGTAGCTAGCCAGATGAGTATTACAAAATGCTGTTTTACCAAGCCATGTTTATACTTAGTACCATTACGGTATTAGTGGTTGTGATTAATTTCAAACCACTTCAAGATTCAATTTAATTGCTACGACGTCTATAATACCTACGAAGCTACCTAGATTCGCAAACTGGATCCACACGGCCAACACGCATGGCTTTAATATTATAGAAACTGACGTGAGTAGTACTCATAACTACAACTATTACACGGCTAACACTCACGAGATACAGTCGAATAACTCGACCGGTGTTCGGCGGTGGTGGCGGCTCGGCGCTGACTCAGCCACCGCCGCCGCGCGTTCTCCTTGAGGATGGGCATCTATATTACCCGAACACCGGTCGAGTTATTCGAATGTATCTCGTGAGTATTGGCCGTGTAATAGCTGTAGTTACGCATGGCTTTGACCTTTGACAGTATGGAAACAAATGAAAATATTTAATTGCGTGCTGGCCGTGTGGTTCCAGTTTGCGAATAGGACCACCCCATCTTTTACCATGGGTGCCGTAAGAATCGGCAAAGGAAATATCTATGGAAAGGGCACCAGTATTTTCCTCGGTTAGTTAAAATCTTCTGCGATTACCAAGCCACCTGCCGCACACCTGAAGCACAAGTGTAGTAATTATGGCAAATTCCCCTTAAAATATGCGTCTAAAGTAGCGTTTTATGGAGGAGGCCAGTGTTCAGCAATGGATGTCTTGCGATACAATGTGATACAATGTCTAAATTATATATTGTGGTGATGATCACATCATCAGCCAATAGACACTGGACACACAATAATAATAGACACTGAGTATACTAATATAAAAAGTATTTAGCTCCAAACATTACTGATCCCTGTAACAAATATGCTTCTGAGTGCAACTCATATATTTCAAATGAAAGGTAATCGTAATATTCTTAAAACCTTACTTTCAAAGTACTAATATAACTAACTATATTTAAACCAGGTAACCAATTTTCCGCATAAGTATTCTGTAACTTTTATTCAACACGTGTAGTTATATAATCCCTAAAAGGAGTGATTGTAACCATAGCTGTTTACAAATTATGTCCTTTGGAAACATTCCAGATTCGCATCCTAAAATATGAAATATTCACTAGAAACTCATTCATTTGTGGCGCAACCCTAATACCCTGTTTCTTCTGATCTACATAATCGTTCTTCAGGGAATAGAAAAACTCAACTTACTTAAACTGATAGGGTTGCTTCACAAGAAAATATTATCTAAACTTTACCATGCCATTTTTTTAAATGAAAGCTATGATTATTCAAAAGTCTTTAATATATCTAACATTGTTGATCATCGACAGCGGAACTTTTTGGGATCATATACCTATATAATGAATTCAAACTCAGCCTGTACCTACTTGAGGCACTAGCGGTCGTTCGTGATGTGCTGCTAGTTTTTTTTTTTTTTTTTTTTTACTGTCGATGGTTTTGCGTTTGACTACATCTCACCTGATGGTAAGTGACGATGAGGTCGAAGGTGGAGCACGCTTACCCAGAAATAACCTATTTACTCTTGACTTAAAGACTCCCAAGTTGTATGTGGATGGAAACACCGACGACGGGAGTGAGTTCCATTCCCTAGCCGTACGTACAATAAAAGAATCTGCAAAGCGTTTCGTACGAACAAAAGGTAAATCAACAACGTAACGATGGTAACTCTGACCTCGCCGTGAGGTCCTGTAGTGGAATGGAGACGGTGGGATAAGATTGTGAAGCTCCTGGGCACATTCTTCAAAATAAATTCTGTAAAATACGGCCAAACATGCCACCTTACGTCTATGTTTAAGGTTTTGCAGTTTACTCCCAACTAGCGCTTCGTCATTAATGATTTTTATTGCGCGCCGTTCCACTGACTCCAATGCAGCCAACTGGTATTTGGCAGAGCCATCCCATAAGTGGCTGCAGTATTCCATGCAAGACCGTACCTGAGCTTGGTAGAGGTCCAATAGTTGCGAAGATGTAAAATACCGTTTGACCTTGTTTAATATACCAAGCTTTTTGGCTGTATTCTTGGCTTTAGATTCAATGGAAAGTCCATAGTTGAGGTTGGGAGTTATGGGCATGCTGAGAAGATCGATTCTGTCCTGGAATGGTACCAACACATCCTGAAATGAAGGGAAATCGACTATGGGATCCCGTTTGGTCTTAAAAAGACAAGCCTGTGTCTTTTTGGTGTTAAAGGTGACCAAATTTGCTGCACCCCACTGTTTTAAGTGTTGCATCTGTTCGTTCAATCATGGCTGATCTTAACGACTGGATTTCCGATTCCTTGGCCCTCGGAGGGGGAATATATCTCTCAACGACCGTACTATCGTCTGCATACCCAACAATATCGGGCGTAAGCAGATCGTTGATATGCAGAAGAAATAAAGTCGCGGAGAGAACAGATCCCTGCGGTACTCCGGCATTAATATCCATTGGAATAGAAGAGCAGCCGTCAACGACTACGCGTATGGATCTGTTTTGTAGAAAATCGGTAATCCATTTACAGAGATTAGGTGCAACTCCGTAGCTAGGAAGCTTATTTAGCAGACTAGCATGCCAGACTCTATCAAATGCCTTCGAGATATCAAGCGACACAGCGAGAGCTTCACCATGCCGCTCGATAGCCTCACCCCAAAAATGAGTGACATAAACTAGAAGGTCTCCAGTAGACCGGTGCTGGCGGAAGCCATATTGCCGGTCACTGAGCAGGTCGTACTTTTCTAGGTAGTCAAGCAGCCTAGAGTTGATGACACGTTCCATAACTTTGCAGAATATGGAAGTGATGGCAATTGGTCTGTAATTGCTGGGGTTGGCACGAGATCCCTTTTTGGGAACTGGTTGGACATTGGCTAGCTTCCAGTTTTTTGGTACAGAACCTGACTTGGGAGATAGTCGATATAGCCGAGTTAGGACAGGAGCCAGTTCTGGCGCACACATTTTGAGTACAACTGCAGGTATACCGTCAGGACCACTGGCCTTATTTACGTCCAGGCTTCTCAAGATTTTTAGTACATCCTTTTGGTGAATAGAATCTTCGGGCATTTCAGAGGTGCACATTGGTATTGAAGGAGGAGTAGTATTACCTGTGTCTCACCGAGAATTTTCTGCGAAAAGCGAAGCGAAAAGATTTGCTTTCTCGATCGCAGTGTGTGCTAGCGACCCATCAAGTTTGGTGAGCGGAGGAAGAGAGCTTTGGCAGAAGTTAGATTCAATCGACTTTGCTATGGACCAAAAAGCCCGGCTTCCCGAAAGGTGTGAGGCTAGTTTAGCTCCAATGCGGGCAACTCGATTGAACCCAGCTTGACGTAATGCCCTTTTATAAGCTTTAGTCGCAACGTTAAATTCATGTTTTAACTGAGCAAGTGAAGGGGATTTGACTGCTCTAGCTTCAGCCCATGCTTTATACTTATCTTGCTTTAGCCTTTCAGCTTCAGCACAGATAGGATTATACCAGGGCTGCGTTTTGGAGCTAGGAATTACGTCTGAGAAAGGAATGAAGTACTCCATGCCTTGGTAAACTACTTCCTCTATAGCTTTGGCGCATTTTGAAGAGTCATCATAGAAGAAACATAGTTTGCAACCAATAGAATCTTTATTAATCTGTTTGAACTGATAGGTCTGCCACAAAACGGGCTTTTCAATGAGTGATATAGAAAGTGGCCAAATATACCTAATCTATTAACAAGCCTTATTGCCATTTCCCGTTGCACATTTTCAGTGGGTCTCTTTTTTTTATTCACTAAAGATAATAAACAAGCAAGCCTACACATGATAAAAAACTTTTACTACGCCTATGGCGAAAACTTGCCGCCCCCGAGGGGATGTGTCAATAGATTACGATGGCCGCGTCCCACCTATAAGCAACATAGTCCATTCTTTAGTAATCTGTACTAAAAGTAGCTATTGTTTGTAAACAAGTACAGATTAATACTACAAGTAGCTATTGTTTACAACATTTCCATAGTAGCAGGGTTACTCCTTTCATAAAAACTGATTTGGGTTATTACAAACAATTCAAAACAAAACTATAGCCAAAACTGTCCGTCCGTCCGTTCTCAAGTGCGCATACAAACAAAAAATCTTTCATTTCTTTATTTACGTATAAAACAGATTTCTATAAGATTAACTAATATCGAATATGTGCTGTAAGTTTCTTTCAATCCACCTATAAAGTAAGTTGTCTTATCATTTAAAAATCACAAATGTTACCAAACCATTTTTGTAACAGGAGCTGATTATATTGAGTAGTAAAGAATATCAGATTCCGTAACAGCAAAAACTCATAAATGTAAACAGAGCAGGGAAAAATTACACCTGTAAACTGCGTTTTTTTACTATGGTTTCGTAGCTGCTCGTTGATGATGTTGGCGTAGAGGACCAGTATCTAGCTAAGGACATGATTTTGTCGTATTCCCACCATTAGAAAAATTAGTCGTTATCAGGTTCCCATATCCATACCTTTTGCTTAGTTTGAGGCTAGATGGCGCTGCGTCAAATATGTACTAATATTTTTTATTATTTCATAGGGGTTTTTAGACAAAGCTGTAGAAATTATCATTGATGGAGAAAATCAATAGGGTGTTAAAACCTTCAACTACTGAATACCTAGCTGAAAATATTACCAGTATCAGATATAGAACTATAATAAAACATCGCGCTACATTTTATACGGCTGCTCATAGGAACTCGAAGGTTAAGACATCCTAAGCTTTCTCCTTTGATGCAGTTATAAATCTTTCACATTGCCTTTTAACTTTATATAACGCTAGGAAACTCTGCTACCACTGTTATGCATTTTATGTCAGGAACATTATAGATCTTCATAGCTGTTGAACAAGCACTATTTTTAAACTACAAGGTGAACTAATTATTTTTCTCTTACTGAGCGCGTCTTGTGACTATAAGAACGTAAACAGCATATCTTTATTGCAGTGGGCTTTCCCTATTGAGTAACTCTCTGTGATCCATCTGAATTAGCCAAATAGTTGTATTTTGATGTCCCATGAACTAAAATAGTTGATTTTAATTTAAGTTGTATCTTTCCAATTAGTTAAAAATCCAATTAGTCGATTCTGCTGTGCAAAAAACTAAACTAACTCTAATTAGACATTACTAAAAATATTGCCTTCCCCAAAGAAATTAAGGGGGTCCCATATTGCAATCCGAACACAATATAATACAAGAAACGTATTTCCTTGAATGGACACTTGAGTTTTCCATATTTCAATAATGGTAACACATAATATAAGCTTCGAACTTGGTTTGGTTATAGTGCGTTCTCTTGAGTATAATAACAAATTTAAACTGGGCAAAGGCTATTATTTTATTTTTTGTACTTTATATAACTAACATATACGTTTATACAAAAACAGCCTACCATTAATCCAAAATCAGATTAAAAATCCATATTATAATTGATACATTGCTTAATCTGGTTATAAGAAATAAATAATATATATTGTAATAAGCAGTACCTAGATCAATAGATGTCTACCACCTCAGAAACCAAGCTTTATTTATACATTTACTAAAGGGATTATGATATTAATTACCCACATAATAGATATGCATATTGTGTGGCTAACAAATAGCCACATTCTATGTTTAATTGTTATTTAAGGAGTTAGTGAACATAGATGTGAATAGTATTTATACAAAACATAGGTTGTTTATGAACAAATCTGTCCCTACATGATTTTCAAAAAGCTGTACTTCTCCATTTTACAAAAAAAAATATAGGAAGCTATAACTGTAATTGCCTTCCCGAGTTCCAGATTACAGGACGACCACAAAGATTTGTTGCCAACAATGTGGTTGCATACACCGGATGCATATCGGATGTTGCGGTTACTGGACGTAAACGGCTATAAACCTTCTTACATTCTGATAGGCTTTAAATAAGAGAATGAGTTTTTGGCGGGAAAGCGAAAAAGATTGCGTCACCGCATTGTATTATTTTCCAGAACTTGTGTTATTTTCAGTGTTAGTGCATAAAATTGGTGTCATTCTATTCGTTAAGTGCTGGATTACAGGCGTGCGTGTGGGAAAATGGTATAATGATGGTGAAACGTTTCTTTTCGTGTTGTTTCCAAACCTCCATAGAAGCTTCAAGTAAAGTTGCCACCACGTTACTAGGAGTATGACTTTGACTAGACTATGACTAGACTATGACTTGACTTGATGACTTCGACTATGATTTGACACATATTTGCGTGAAATATCATTAACTTGATAAATTATCAATTACTTGACACTGGCTAAATATATTACACAAAAGTGTGGAGCCAAAACATAAAAAAAGAAGAGAATACACATATAACAAACAAAATATATTATTCTGAATTTAGATCATTCTTGATCACCAGGCACTTTTTGTGACTATCCTACATTTAGTATTTTATTTTACAATTGCTAAGTGAATTTCGTCAGGATTCGGATAGTTTAAATGCGTTCTCGTGTTCTTTATATTTAGCTATTTTTTCTCGCTTTTGAATAAGCCATGCTTATTTCAGCAGTCTCGTATAATTTTTTTTAAATTACGTGAATTGAAACCCCTTTCAAGCAGTTTATTTTACAAGATTTCAAACAGCTATGGTGCAGTTTTACTGTTTTTTTTTTATTATTATAAAAGTCAGTTTAAGACTTTTTTAGTTTAATTCCAATATAATTATTTCATAAAACTATAATGATTTATTATAATCTAAGCGGTATTTTAATTTGGAAATTATGAACGCATAATATTATAGCGTTGGTTAACATTATAACCTTGTGAGTGTTGAGAAGTAGGTAGTTTGATATCCTTGTGTGATGAATTTTAGTACTATTAGTTATTCTGTGTTGTCACGTAGCTGTGGCGCCATCTACTGTCAGCAAATCAAACCCGTATAAATCATTTTACAGCCTACAAAAACTTTTAAGTACTAATTTACAATCACGACATTATTACAAATTTATTGTGTTTTAAAGTTCACACAGAATTAAAAAAAAAAACAGACAATAAATTTGTCCATTGTTATTGCTATTCGCTTGGTAATTTGCTAGAGTGGTAAAGTGGAGTTCGTTTACGTTAAAGTAATTGTCATCAGTTAACAGCCGATTAATCAATTATTTCTGTGTGATCTATCTTTTAAATAATAATTAATCTAACGTCATGGACCTCTGTTTTGTGATTTAAACGCACACAATCGTCGAAATAGACACATCTATTCCACCAAACGTAAAGTTTGCAAAAAATTGTAAAAAAAAATGCTTTATTTTTACAATTTTTTTTTTAATGCTGCGCGATTTTTTTCAGTAGGCTTATGCATTCTGTCGGTACTAGTCTATGAAACTACAACTTAGCTAAGCAATGCTTTCCCTCGGGTTCTTATATACTTTTGTAAAATTCGTGTCAATTTGGCAGACCAAGTACTGAATTTTCATTGGTTACCTGTTGATCATCGGCTGTCTCAGCCAATTAGCGTATAGTATCTGGCATGTTGTTTTGATACGAGTTTGACAAACATACGAGAAACTGGTGGCTAGATGTATAAGTATGAACTTGGGTTTTTGGCGGGAACGCGAAAAAGATTGTGTCACCGCATTGTATTATTTTCCAAAACTTGTGTTATTTTCAGTGTTAGTGTATTAAATTGGTGGGATACTATTCATTAAGTGCTGGATTACAGGCATGAGTGTAGGAAAATGGTATAATGATGGCGAAACGTTTATTTTCGTGTTGTTTCCAGAACTCCATAGAAGCTTCAAGTAAAGTTGCCACCACTTTACTAGGAGTATGACTTTGACTAGACTATGACTTGACTTGATGACTGCGACTGTGATTTGACACATATTTGCGTGAAATACCATTAACTTAATAAATTATCAATTACCTGACACTGGCTGACACGGAAGTGTGGAGCCAAAATAAAAAAAAAGTATGAAGTTGGAGCTGTCAAACTTTATCACAGACGGGCATCTGATATCTACTTATCTATAACTAAAAACAACACTTGTCTGTGTCTTTATATGGGGGGACCATGGTTCTCGTAGTTCTTGGGTTTTTAGATATAGGGAATGTTACTAGGTTATAGACTTTTTTGCAAAGTTCATCTGGGTATATACCACCACTTTGTCAGTTATTCTGCCTCCAAGCAATAGTGCGCAAGCTCGACTGTGTTCCAGTTTGAAGCTAGTGAAATTACTGGGCAAATGATACTTTATGATCTGATCTCACAGTCGAGTAATCTTTTACCAGACTGTGCTAATGGCTCGAGATGATATGTGCAGTCCATTGTCACGCGAAACTTTAAATTTTAGAGTTCCGAGTGATACTGGTCTGTTATGGGCGGCAGTTTCGCTTAACATCAGGTGAACGACTAAGTCGTCACATCATTCAATAACATTTAATTTTTTTTTAGTAAGGATCTAAAATATGCATGCGGGCGCATAGTTAAAAAAACAAGATCTAAAAATAAACATAGGCCATAATAATATCGTTATTCATAGTTTAATTAAACATATTTTGCAGGACACGCTTTAAAATAACTGCAATAACAATCATATAACTTGTGTTGCATCTTTACCTATTGAAAACTGTTTAAAACCTTTGTGATAAACGTATTTGTTAGGAAATAGTTCACAGGGAAAATCACATGAGCGTGAACCGATCCATAAATATAATTAGAGTGAGTAGAAAATTAAAACGACAATATGGTTACCCGTAAGGGCGTTTGTCCAACGCCCCGTCTCCGAACTCCAAACGCCCGCTGAGCTTCCTATAAATGAACTTAAAATGATGGCATGAAACTCTTCTCGATATGCGTGGGAGTTATTCTGTTTAAAAATAAATATAATGAAATTTAATGTATCAACAGCTGACTGACTAATATCGTCTCTATTGCGCAAATTCTTTACAATTATATAAAGTATAAGTAAGGAGTTACAATTATTAATAACGCATCCCTGTGCCGCAAGAGCTGGTAGATTTAGGATACGTTTTATTCGTAATACAAAACAAAAAATAATGGGAGTAAGGACATCCGGAGTAGGTGTGACAATATGTTAGCAATGTGTTATATGATGCTAGTCCGTGCGGTTCCATACCTTCAATAAAACTCTAAGCATAAGCATAATTTGGTATGTACACATATATTAATTTAGCGCAGTTATGTATGTTCTGTGTAAACAAATAATAACGATTTTACTCCTTTCGCTAAATATAAATATTGATAATCGTCACCAATATAAATCGTAATCGTCTTTGCTTTCAGGTGATAAGCGCCATAGCTGCCTATACTCGTCAATTTCATTCAATTGTAAATCAATGCAATATATAGTGTGATACTGTACTGCAGTGCTAAATACTCTCGGAGGAGTGGTTATTATCAACATAATGTACTTAATCTTGAACCTTTCCTTAAAAGACTACTCTAATCTAATTCATGGATGACGTGTTTTGTTTTTACGAACATATTTTATCCATTTCACCTGGCTCTTGCTTTTCGAGGTGTATTAGTTCCAGTAAATCATCTCAAAATTCTCAGCGCTAACTTTATCTTTCCTATATTGAACCCAAATTTCAAACTGGTTACTATGCAACTAGGTAACCAAGGCGAGATCAATGTGTTTCCATATCTAATCGTGTATTGAGTACTATTCGTATCCTATCAATCCTATAAATGTGGATCAGTCAAATATCAGCTTTAGCTGTTAGGTCAATTAATAAGCTTATCAATAACTCGCTCCCAGAGTTAATTCCGGTACATTCAACAACTCATTTATTTATTTCATTCTTTTTCACCCTATAGCTGTTATAAAGTCAAAGTCAAAGTCAAAAAATTTATTGCATATAGGCTAATTTTAGCACTTGTACAAGTCAAAATTATATTAGGGACTTAAAATTAAGTTATTTCACTAATCATATAAAATTACAAAGTGCTTATTGTCAAATAAAATATAGCAAGCCCATTACAATATATGAGTTTGAAAAAAAGCAGTTCTCTTTCTCACTACTGGTGCAAGCAATCCGGCACAATGCAGAATAGAAAACTTTGATCCGAAGCTTCGATTACAACTGTAAAGAAGAAGCTAAAAGAAACTTTACAGTGATGTATTTTCTTTTCTTCTTTCTACTGTCTTTTACAATGTATATAATTCATTATAGTTGAGATAATGAATATGTAAACTATTCATGTAACCACCACCGTCACACCGGTGCAAGAAAAATACCGTGATTATCATAATAAACATTACAAATAGAAACTGATTTTATAGATAGGAATAGGCAATAGGCAAAGTACCTAAAATTTCATACCGTTAAGCTTGGGATATTCAGGCCAAGCTTTTTTGTCCGACACATAATCATTTATTGTGTAATAGGCTTTTTTCATTAAGTTTGACTTTATGAATAATTTAAATTTACGCATTGACAATTGTTCGATACCGTCAGGCAACTTGTTATACTACTATAGATATATATATTACTAAAAAATACAATGTCATTGAAGTGAATACCTAAGAGCACTACGCACTGCATGGAATTACTTAATTCTATATACCATCGCCCGATTTATATACATAGTTGAGTAATTGCCGGGAAAATTATTCATAGAAGTTGTATGAAACTGACTCACAAATTGTTTTCTTTGTGTGAAAATTCCACGTAAAAATGGCTTATGCCTTACTTTCTTTACTTGTGGTACTAAACCATCATGTGTGCCAAATATCAAGCTTTTCAATAAACAAGAATTACCTTATCAGCAACACGCGCAATTGTTACAAAATGGACAAAAAATTTAAATAATTGTGTAGTCATTATAATTTGAAAGGTTTTGAGAAACATGATATTATTATGCGTATGTACTGACGTATTTACGAACTAAATGGTCGAACAAACTAAATGGTGTTCTTTGTTTGATAAGCGCGTCAAACAAAGCCGCAGACGCAGACCATTAAATAGTTTGACAAGCTGTTCAATCGTGTTTCGGGTGGTTAAATAGGGCAGGGTAACGTCGCAGAGCAGGATAACTAATACGCTCGCGCCCTGATAGAGGTGAAAGTAATAATATTCGTGCCGAGCATATAGGCACCGAGGTCAAACACTAACTGCAAGACGAGACATACAGAAAAAAAGATTGTTTTAATTCAAGTCTACCGACTCTGTCAAGACAACAGTTGTTTCATATATGAGAAAAAAAATTATATTCTTAAACTGAGTAAAATAATCATCGACAGCCTCTGTGGTGTATTGAGCTTGTCAGCTCATAACCCGAGGACAATTATTTGTGCACAGATCAAAAAGTGCAAATACTTTTGTGAGTCTGGGTGTTGTGGGACCATGGTCCACATAGTTCCTGAGTCCCTAGACACAGGTATTCCTAGTTAGCGTCCAGGATCTATGTATGTGATCGTTGGGCGTTATTATTATTATATTAAAATAATGTTTTAATTTTATTTTCATCTTGTGAAGTTTGCCTTTTTAGGTTTACCTGCGTGTCACAAAATCTTACGCTTGAATTGTATGAAAAGTGTTGAAAAGGGGATTTCTATCGGAGCGCGAGCTTAATGTTAATTTTAATGTTGGTTACAGTTTTGTTCTAAAATGGCATTATTTGTCAGTCCTAGTCAGGTCAGTAGTCAGTTGACCTGATCATGACTTAGATACTCCGGTTCCGTCTCTGCCTGTATGTTTGTTTGTCCTTGTGTCCATCTGTCTGTATGTCAAGGCCTCTTTTAATCGTGGACTACTGATTGGATATAGAACATTGTTTAAATGAATGTCAAATCATATTAACATTAATATTATTTGACAAAACAAATGCTACAAAAATATATGACAAAATTTTTGCTTATATGATATTAGTGCGTCATGGAAATATATACTTCAAAAAGGTATTTTTTAACATAAGTAGGTAAAGAAATAAAACCAAAACCAATACTTTTCCAGGTAAAATTATCACAAAAGACGTTAAGATAAGACTGTCGAGTATACACTACTCCATGGCTATTTATTAAGCTATTTTCTACACAAACATTATTTCCCAGCTACTAGTAATTGTATTTATAAAAGATACCTATAATAACATCGGTGTACCATGAAAAAGGGAATAATACAAGGTATTATTACATTTTTCACTGTAGGTCACGGATTACTCATTTTTATTTTGGTCTGATATTACAATATAAGGTATGTTCTTTTTTATTTTGTTGTAAAAATAGATACACGGATATCATTTATTTTGTATTTCACAGTATTAAATTCCCATAACAGCTTGTCAAATGATAAGCTTTCCATAGTTTCGACTCGGAAAAATCGATATTTCAACTTTTCACAAACAAATTGAATTATACGTCAAAAATCATTAGCTAAAAAATGTAATCCTACTTTGAAAATATCGAATTCATGTACTTAATAGATTAAACCAGATAATAACAACATCCGATCGGAGTTTTCAGTTCTGCATTAGCACAATGGAATAGATTGCTTGCACCAGTACTGGGAAAGAGAACTTGTTTTTTTTTTCATAATCACGTAATGTACCTATTGAGCTTACCTACTATATAATATTTGACATTAAGCACTTTGTAATTTTATATGTTTAGGAAATAACTTAATTTTAAGTACCTTATCTTATTTTGACTTGTAAAAAGTGCTAAAAATAGCTTCTTTGCAATATAATGTTTTTACTTTGACTTGGTTACATTTCTACTGAAAATTCGTGCTTTTTGACTGTGGTATTTATCCCAATTTTTTTAACGCATAGCTATTGGCAAATTTCTGCCCAGTAAAAATAGTATGAGTACTATTTTTCATATATTATCTTGTTGGAGTTGATATCAAAAAGTTAAAATTATAACGTATTATTTTTTAAATTACAACTAATGGGCATATAATATGTCAGTCACATTTATCTCCAAAACTTTATTTATTATTTTATAAAGATTTATGATAAACTAATTCCCAATAAGCTGACCTTCAGAGTGATTTTGTTAAAATTTAATGCTCAATGTAGCACTTAACATGCATAAACAATTGCGGCTTGGAAAATAATTGTATTCAACATGGACATATTTCATAAAACAATATATTTTAAATTATAAATGCATATTAAGTTTTCATTTTAATGTTAAATAAATAAAATCGTTAATATTTCGATAAAACAGCCAAGTTGAACTTACCCATTTTTTAAACTCATAAGTAACTACAATAGTATTTAACCCGATTTAGATGTTTAATTTTTATTTAAAGATATTTAAAATAAAACTTCTTTCAACTGCAAAGACAGTATGTAGTATAAAACTGAACCGCGATACGTTCTGGCCAGTGTACTGGTTGGCGGCGCGTGCGACGGAGGACTGCCGCGATTCGAGAAAATCCTGCAGCTTCCAGCCTCCACCGCCACCGCCGCATCAAGGCCGGCAGGCGGCAGAAAGGCGGCCACCCACACGCCCACTCTACGCTAAATATAAATTCTCAGTTATTATAGTAGCTTCAATACACTTTGTATCGTGCAGTCATAATACTAATTGCCCATTTTCAATATTGTTTGACTTCATAATGAAAAATTACGCATCGCTATCAATAACTGGTTCGCAAAATACAAAGGCTTACTCAAGTTTTTAGCGTTTATTGCCTACGCGTTCTTTTAACCAATCAGGATAGTTTAGTTTTCTTTGGTCACTTTTAATTGATGACCGCTACATAAAGTGGTATTTACAACTGAATGCTACAATGCTCCAGAGGGCACATTAAGCCATCGTTACTGGATTTTGTCGTAAGGCTACAGTCGTTAAGCCAAGACCGAAACCTTTGGACGAGCTAAAAGTTCGGACACCAAAATGAACTACTAGCCTACACGTAAAGAAAACAAGGATTAAGTTGTTTTTTGAGATAAGAAAAAGTAAATAGAATGGGTAAAGCTACTTCCGTCACAAATAAGCTTTTCTATATGCTCTATATTTGATAGTTACATATTTCAATCGCACCGTATTTAAGTCCTAAGTAAACAATATACCGTAAACATGACAGCTTGTAAAATTTTTATCGAAATTAAAAATTACTTAACTTTGAATGCTTTTAACAAGAAAGGCGAAATTCCATTTCCACAAATTTGACACGGTTATTTGTATTGCATTGCAGCAGAAAAATATTAAATTTCACTCTAGCTGAAGCTGAAAAGAAATTGCATAATTTAATATATCTCTTTTTTTCTGTGGCAAGGTTAACTGAGATAAAGTGCAATTGCTGGAGGAGAATCAAAGGCTTTTTGAAATAGAAAATGTGCGGCAACAGGTCGAGGCTAAGCGAATGGCGAAAGCGGTTTCATTTAAACAAATAATTTTAGACTAATGGAACGTTCAAACCACAGATTGTAGAAATAAAACTACTTTATGGTTTAACCTCAAAATGATATCAAAAAACCAATCGCAAAGTCAACACTCACTCAATGTGAGCTCCCCCTAGTATGAGTTTACAGGTGACGTGAGTAGTTCAGTGTAATTTTAGTGTAATGTGAAACTTTTAAAATTAAGACTTCGGAGTGGCGTTACAATCCATTATAGGCGACTGTCACCAGAGGTGAATGAATATGCTAGTGACGTCATGTGTTTTTTGATGTTAAGGAATGACATTACGAGCTAATCATTCCCCTGATGTTAAGCAACACGGTTGCCTATATCAGTTGCAGTATTACTCGAAACTTGGAAGTATAGTTTTGCGTGACACTGCTCCGCGCACGTCATTCTGAGACATCAACACAGTCTAGTAATAAGATTACTAGATTGATTACTAGACTGTGAGATTGGGTCATAAAGTTTCATTTGCCCATTATGTCACTAGCTACAGTGCCCTTCAAACTGGAATACAGGCGGGCTTGGCGGCAAAATAACTAGCAAAGCGGTATGACACTTACACAAATAAATATCTAGTAGTAATCCAAATGCATCATTATCCATAGACTAGACAGATTGCGCGAGTATGGTTATACTCGTATATAGGATCTGAACGTTATTCCAATCAATAAGTAGTAATAGTAATAATTAATAATAATAAAGAGCAAAATGGTGTTATACAATCGATTTTATATTTCATTCATCAGTCTAATTTTTGTATATTGTGTGCAATCGTTATTGTTTTAGCTGGAGAATGGGAAACTAATCGTTTTCTATAATTACGAGGTCGTACTTTTGATCGAAATCTGCTCCTTTTCTGTTTACCAGATGAAGGTAGTAAGGTTATGTCAGTATTATGTAATTATTAAAATTATGGACTTTTACTGAATTCTAGCGTTGGTTTTAACCGGAATCTAGCAAATTTATATGGAAAATACTTTTTTCCTTGCATCTTTATAAATTGTTATTTATTCGTTACTTCTCCTTTGTCTGTTCTATTAACAATTTGTACTCGTTTTTGTTGCGATATTGTGCAATATTTAAAGTTGATATTGTTTGCAGGCTGTTCGTTTATTTGTCGACAGATTTGTAGAAATAAAAGACAATCTCTTTTCTTGTCTTATTTTTTTGAGTAATGTGTACTTTGATAACTTCGATGTATTGAAGCCCATAGTCGTTATATTTTTTGATTGTTATGCTAAGTGATATTCTTAATCCCTTTGAATTTAGTAGTTTATGAGGAGAAACTTCATTAAAAGTAGTTATTTTACAAAATTACTCCTGCTATTTTCGCCTCACCGTTTCACCGTTTCATATTTATTATTCATTATTCATATTTTTATTAAATTGTGATAAGATGTAACGTATTAGACTATTCTGTTATGTTTCATGGATAAATAATAAATAAAATATTTTAACCGTCTTTCACCGGAACACAATTAACCTATTGGATGCCAGAACAATGAAAAGTGTAATTAATACACCTTACAAATAATAGCCTAAGAGCTTTTCTGGGGAAAAAAACCCGTTACTATTTAAATTAACAATTAAAGTTCAAAATGGATCCGATTTTCCATGTTTTTAGGTGGTGTTTTATGTTATTATTATGTATATGTCGTTTTTATAAACTCTTGCTACGCTACGATAATATCACTGTGGAAAATGGCAACAGGTTGTTATAGTGGTATGTGCTACGAAGTCGAGCTTTGACAACAGCTCTCGTAGACTCGTAGACACGTAGCAGTATTCATTGTAGTGGAATACTACAATGACTACTTTACAAAACGTAATTTTTTTCCGTATTTCCGTAGAAAATATAAACTGTTAACTTTAAAATAAATATAAAATTGAGACAGAAAACTCTTTTAACTTTTTATTTGCTTCTTACTATGTTGTTTGATAAAAGAAAGTCTAGCCATTTTTTTTTATGTTAGTGAATGATGTGACGAGCTAGTCATTCAGCTGGTGTTAAGCGACACGGCCGCCCATAACAGAACAGTGTCACTCGGAACTCCAAAATATAGTTTCGCGTGACACTGCACTGCGTACATCATCCTGAGACATCAGCACAGTCTGGTAATAACATCTGTGAGATCAGATGATAAAGTCTTAATTGCCCAGTAATGTAATTTATCGAAATAACAGTCGCTTGATATCGCTACATACACACTAATATCGGACATTTCGCACTAATGGACATGTTGCTTTTTAGACCATCATCAGAAGCGGCTATGTTAAAGTTGCAGTTCAACTTTCGAGCCCCTGCCTTGAAGTTAAATGTCATAACTATGAACCTTCTTAAAGGTAGGATAGATCAACCGAAAAAACAGCATTGCAGCCAGAAAGGTTGTATCCTAAATGTTTGAGAGATTTCTTTTATTGCGTCCACGAATTGTATATCTTTTTGATTGCAGCATGTTATAAAATATTAATATTAGTGAGATCTTCATTTTAATTGAGTCGTTACGGGAAGTGATCTTCTATAGTCATGTTCAGTGATAAGCCGCTTAAGATATTACTGTTGATTACTCCTTCCACTCATCGCCATTTTATTATAAAAACGGAAATCAAAGTATTTAGAAGTTGCTACTGAATGAAAACAATATGCAGCTTAGTGATAACACAGAATAAATAATAGTATGATAAGTCCCCATTGTTTTGCCAACTGTTGTGTTATTTGAGTGAAACATTCATTGCATTTTTGGTATACAAATATAAAGTCATCCTATTCTATTTTATACGGTGGCTGCACTGAAACTATAAGCTCGACTTTGAGAGTGGGTGTTCTCCTCAACAGGTATTTTAAATATTAAATACGGTTTTATGACATAAAATATAAATGATTTTTATCAAACTTTTACTATTTCCACCATAACAAGTGATTTGGAAACGGTATCTAAATTATCTTTTTGTTGTTTGTTTTGTTGTGGTTTCAGGTCAACGGAAACCTAAAGATTATGACGGGCAGTTAATCCGAAAATCAACGTAAGGTTTTTTGGCATTAAGTTGTGTAGAAAATTTCAGCCTACCCTGAAAAATAGAGTCTTTACAAACAGATATATAGATAAAGAGACAAACAGAAAACAAACCAATTCACAAAAAAATTAACCTGATAAGGAATCCGTTTTTTTAAAACGAGCATGGAACCTAAAAACATCGGGTAGCTTAGATATTCTATATCTGAGCATACTATAATAGACCAAGAATTTATGAGTAATTATTATAGGTTTTTAATACTCAAGCAAAGCAGAACAAAACACGCGCCATGTTCGTTTATCGAGTACCAAAAGCAATGAAATGAAAGAAAGTGTTTTTAGAGCAAGAATTGTACATAAAGACATCTTTAGTTGATTACTCTCCTACCCCGTCCTTTAAACACTCTAAATATAGACAGAAAAACCAACTGCGGGTTGGCCTTAGCCCCCCTTATACCAGCTTCAGCTTCAACTCCACAAGTAACCCAATGTCATGACGTACGTTCAATTTAGCTCGGTCACAAAATCTCAGCACAAAGACTTTTTCTCCACATTATTTGTGTCTCGTAACGTAATGTTGTTTATTTGCAGTATGTATGACAAAAATTTCGAGTGGTGAATGTATTGAAATGAATGAAGGTGGTTTCAAATAAAACGGGTCACTCGAGGGTTACCTTACAGAGCATCGATCGAGTTTTGTTCATGGTTAACAAAGAT
This sequence comes from Ennomos fuscantarius, assembly GCA_905220475.3. Taxonomy (NCBI): domain Eukaryota; kingdom Metazoa; phylum Arthropoda; class Insecta; order Lepidoptera; family Geometridae; genus Ennomos; species Ennomos fuscantarius. The sequence goes on from HG992023.1 coordinate 11,096,973, forward strand.
AAAGGGTACGTGTTTTGTGTTTCACAAACGTTATCAGAATTTAAATCTGATATTATGGTCAGAACCCAACTTACATTAACAACTTTTACCTAACCCAAAACGTAAGCTTATATCCATTAAAAATAATAACTTTCCTCAAAAAATAATGTATTTATTTTGTTTATGAGATGAAATAACTGTTTTCGGTTACAGAATAAAAACTTATACCTAAGTTTGGATTAACTTATGAATAAAGAGATAACATCGATGCTGGCTCTAATAAGAATATTAAGATTAAGACTGTGGCTGAAGAAAAGATTAGTCTGGGTTCCGACAACTATTGTTGCGGGAAACCTTTGAATTACTTTATTCCAAACGGACACCGGAAACGACCATTGTTCCAAATGTCACATTAGATTATACCTACTTTTCTATTGTCAGAGTCTCTAAATTGATTTGAGTTGTTGAATATTAGATTTTGATACAGATTTGAATTGACATTTAAACAAATGGATTTGACTCTTCATTACTATGGTTTGCTGTTTGAAAATGTTTATGACTGTGATTAAAATTAACTTGTTTACTTTTCACAAGGGAGGAGGCAATTTTATCTTTGAAAAATGTGGAAATGTATTGTCACGAAGCTAACAAGTAATCTTGTGTGAAAAATCAAATCTAGCTTATCCGTTTGGGATCGACGCTGCTGTAGATAGACTTTGGACTTATAGCCTTCGAAAATAATGTAGAACTGCGGGCCAGACACTAATCTTATAACACTTCTCTGTTTAGTCAAAGGATAAAAATAATTAAGTAAGTATATAGTCGGTATAGGTGAGGAAGAAGGGTATAATGATAAATAGAGAGGGAGATTATCAAAAGGTGTGGGAAGAGAAGGAGTCAAAATGTAGTCTTTAGAGAAAGGACGAAAGAAGTAGACGGAGACAGAGATGAGACTTGAGGTATGAAATAATTAGCTCGCACGAAGCCGGGTAAGGTCAGATAGAGTAATAAATTAACTAAGTGAACTGAACTAGTTTCATAACTTGCTTACTGTAGCCGAGAAAGTTGCGCGTAACTTCATTTCATCTTGACTATCTTGTTATACTATTTATCCTGATTAAAATATATCTATGAAAAACACTTAACATCCAGTGAAGAACTCTATAAGTCCTTATAATTGGTAATGGTTTTCTCTGTAACCTCATAAACGTAAGGTTACACGTGTATATCTACATACGCCGCGCCGTACCTATTATGTTCTTCGCATGATTTTCGCCGCGCGCTGTAACGAGTACAAAAGCCAAATGCTTGTCAGTCGAGAACTTTGTGCACAAGCTTACATACATAAGTCTCAATTATTTGTTTTGCTTAGTAACCACTTTGTTATAGAGTCATTTACTTCAATAAAAAAGTCAATTTTTCAAATTGATCAAGTCTGATGATTACTTGAACAAAATTGTTCAAGTCTTATTTCCGCTGTTTATTATCTCTGGCAGTGGTTCTGAAAATCAGTTTTACACAATATTTTTAATAATATAAGTTTCAGATTTGGACCACAATGAAAAGTTACTATACTTTCAACTTCTTCAAATTATCATATCTGAAAAATTCTACTTACTAGGAATGACCAATACAAGAAACAATTTTTTTAGAAATGAGGCTACGTCTTAAAATGGCATAAACATTGTCTTCTATCATGTATCTATTAATAGTATTAGGTATTTCATTTTCATGAAAATCATCGTATTCTTATATTTGGTTATCGCTCTATTACTTTAGACTGGTAGTATTATATTTCAATTTTAATTATTTATTTGTATTCTCCAATGTTGTTTACATATATACCATATATATAATACCATTTAATAAATTGTTTATATAATACCAGTTCATCGTGGACCTGTCGGGCACGCAAAATTAGAAAAGAGAAGGATAAATTATTATTTCCTTAGACAACATGCAGTTAAAAATATTACAAATTATATCCAATTATAAATAATTTCCTCTGTGGTTTTATTAAGATCTAACTTTATGAGGAAATTATTTCTTTGCATTCAAGTAAAATCTACTTTTTAATAAGTTACTAACTAATTTACGTATTATAGTAAAGGTAAAATTATTATTTTTTGTACGGCAAAACGAATGAATTGATTAGAATAACATTTTACAAAGTATTGAGATCTGCAATTTGTGTCCCGGAAAATTAGCATGTCCCGTGGGATACGACCAACGTCATAGGTGGCCTCGCACGGTGCCTCTTGTTTCCCTCTAATTTTATAATCTGTGGTTATAACCTAAAAACGCACATGGATCCCCTTTTTGGGCCTCCTGTTTTCCCGCGGAAGTAATTCATTTTGTGATATATTATATTTCTGTAATATTTTTACTATCCATTTTACATTCAATTCATTAATATAAAATGTTCATTTTATGCACAGTTTATGTGTAGTGCAGTATATATGTCACAGCTTGACCGTATAATCCGCGTATTTACATTCCGGCTAGCTATTTCTTTTTTATGTTATTGAATGATGTGACGAGCTAGTCATTCACCTGATGTTAAGCGACACGGCTGCCCATAACATAACAGTGTCATTTGGAACTCCAAAATATAAAGTTTCGCGTAACACTGCACTGCGCACATCATCCTGAGACATCAAAACAGTCTGGTAATAAGATTACTCGACTGTGAGATCAGATCATTAAGTCTCATTTGCCCAGTAATTTCACTAGCTACAGTGCCTTTCAAACTGGAACACAGTAGTGCTTGCACACTACTGCTTGGCGGCAGAATAACTGGCAAATCGGTAGTACCTACCTAGACAAACTTTGCAGAAAAGTCCTACCACCTAGTAAAGTTACCAACTGTAATAAAAATCAGGGTAATTTTGTGTTACGCTGGGTCAAATATAAGCCGGATTGTAATTACGATACGTTCTACAATGTGGCGTCCCCCGGATACGTTTAGCTGTATTGTAAAAGTTCCAAATAAAAACGAAAAATAAAATGAGCACTAAAAAATCAAAGAGGTGGCTAATGACCCGCTCAAATAGATGCAGAACCCGAAGCGCCTATACAATGTGCCAGATTATTATTCAGCCGTAATGCAATCCGGCTTATCCTTGATCCGACGTAGCACAAAACGGCCCTATTTTCTTAAACAGCTAGCCGGAATGTAAAACGGTTGATTTTACAATCTGACTGCAACGTATAATTATATTTATTCGTGTTTACATTTAAACCAATTTGCCTAAATTGATGACTACATCTGACGACTCAGGTGAATTATCAATATTTTTGTTTTCCGTTCCCCAAACTCAAAATATGTTTGAATAACCTGATTGTTTGATATACACTGTGTGGCGACCCATTTATAGTTGATTACTTTATAAATATGCAGATCGATGCAAAGTGCTGACGCAGTGGTTAGCACCGTTGGGAATAGTAAATATATATATATATATATATATATATAGTATCTTACTATACTGTTAACTTAGGGCTGAATCGTTAAACTGTTAGCAAGCCAACTGCACAGAGGAGACCGAATACAATCTATACTCCTAGGATGGGCAATAAAAAGCATTTTCCTAAATCAGGGGAAATACTATTTCTCTATCACAAATGCTAGCACGCTTATTCAACGAGTCTACGAGCGACTGCATCGGAAGGCTATCACTTGCTGCTGTACTAATGTTTAGATACTTATAAAATTTCCAAACATGATTCTTGTTAAGTCAAACATTGATTTTGGACAGAATTATTCTAATGTTTGACTCATTAGAGTCTAGTAGACCAGATCATTCTAATGTTTGACTTAACAAGAATTATGTTTGGAAATTTTATAAGTTATAAGTACAACATTTGTGAGTTTTAAAGCCACCGCTTCTAAATGAATAAATCCATAGATATTTTTAAATAAACTCCTCCATATATTTTACTGACCAAAATATATATCTTAAAAAGTTTGTAACTGGAGAAGAGAAGTCCCAGAAGAAGGACATTGAATATGTGCGAAACATGGTCGGAGTAATTTCAACTTTTAATTTATGTGAGCCGTTATTAATTTTACAACATAATTTAAGAGTTTTTTATTAAAGAATGAAATAACTAACCCGTTTTGCAACTTGATAAAAACGACCAGTTCGAAGCGTTGTGATCAAACAAAACCATGAAACCGTTTGACTGATTTCAATAGTTATTTAGGATTAACCGGGGAAAAGATTGCTGTAAGAATAGCCGATAGCCCTTGCGATCAAAATGTAGGTCACACAAAATAATGAAGGACCTTGACACAACCCGTCAACCATAACAGACGTTGTTTTGAATTTGACAAATTGATGCGTTGCTCTGAGGTTAAATGAAATACGTTCAAACAGAGAGACTTCAAATCAATCGTACGTGTACAAAATGGGTAGTTCGCAAAATAGACTCAACGGTATGTGAATATTAATGAAAGACTAGTAGAGCGTCAGAAGCAGGAAATAATCCACTGAATTGACATTTAGTAATGATTTTCCAGCCCCTTCTTGCCAGCCTTCTGTGAGAGAATCTCAATAAGTCATTTTTTTAATAGGCTAATGCGCTTGCTCTACCTTTACAGCTTCACTGGGTGGGGCAATTACATCATTGACATTTTTAAAGGAATATATAGAACAAAAAGTCATAATCATAACTATTAATTCGAAATAATAAGTAATATACATAATATTTCATTTAATTACAATAATATGGATCATAATCTAATTTAAATAAATGCTGTGATTTGATATTGATCTGATAATCAGGACTACATCTCATCAGGTAACTGAACTATCTTGACATTTTAATAAGTGTATTTCAAATTGATCTTTACTAAGATAATGCGTAGATATAATATATCGTATAAGCACCGTATAGTAGGTGTATCGCGTTTGTGGTTTACAATTAAGGTTATTGTATTGTATATCTTACACTTTATCAATAAAATACAAGCTTGTATTAAAATGCTTTGTCTTGAGTAATGATTGATAGACAATGCAACGTGCAACGTAAACTGGCTGGACTACTCTTTAAAAACACTACGTACAAATTTTACGTTTCAATGTTAAATTTGAACGTCTGTTAAATTATAGGCAAACACTTTCCATCAGGTGAGACAGTGGTAAATGCTTTGACTATAAATAATAATTAAAATCACGTTTTTTAAGAATAAAGAAGGATAGAGTGTTTCCAAATTAAATAACAAAAGGCGTAAAATCGAGTATTAATGATTGTGTGAAGAACGTTCTTAGGCGAAACCGTAAGAGAACTCTAGTTTAGAAATAAACTGGGATAAAGTAACTTTTTCGCAAAGCAAGGCGGAGCTGTGTGATGAAAATAATGCAAATAGAGGCGCTCCGTGATTTCACGCGCGATTTACGCGTTTTACGGCCGCGGTGGAAACTTTTAATTTTACAGTAAAAAGTATTCTTTGTTGGTCTCGATGGCGTATAAAGAGGTATAAACTAGTATGTACAAGAGAAGCTATAGAAGCAAAAATTGTTCTAATTTGTGGTAAGTTTAAACTAAAATCCACTACAACATCTTACAAAATTAAATCATCCAACCAAAAAATCCAAATACGCAACGCCATTGCTTATAAGTTGATTTGTTAACTCTGCCAATATAGCTGCCTATGCCGTGCCGTGAAACATACCCTGGTGTCATTACAAATTGACGAAAGAATATTTTATTCAGGTGTACTTTATTCCAAAATTCCCGACTGGTTTTTGAAGTATCTCAGCATCATGGCATTTTCAGTCCACAATATGTATACCAAGTAAATATAGACATCAACAAAAAACATGCGATTGTTTGTTTTTTTTTTATATTTTTTTTTATAGATTAAGCATTTGACCGTTGTCTCACCTGATGTGGAGCGACATAGACTACGTTGGTGTATGCTTGCCTAGTTAGGGAATCCAAGTGAACGAAGATGAATAGATACTAGTTCACTCTTGACTTTAAGACTTCCAGATTATAGTTAGCTGGAACCAAGGACGCCAACAAGGTGTTCATTCACTATTTGCACTATAAAGTGCCTAGCAACACTTCGCTTTAAAACAATACGAGTATAAGTACAAAAATTCACTTATAAATTAAAAGAAGCCTGTACTGAAAACGTACTTAGTATAGTGTGTCCTACGTTTTATTTCTAGCAGAGATCAGCATCTTTCACTTATTCCTTACTTTTGAGAATTAAATCTCCCCATTTTGGTTAGTTTGTCTAAGCTCCTTGTGCTTATACCTCGCTTATAATTAAATTACATTTTTTCTCTCTTTTCAAGCCATTTCTCTAATTGAATCTTTAAAAACCTGAAGAGCTAATTTCATAATTTAAAATATTGAAATAACAGCGGAATAACGTTTTAATCAAATTAGTTGTTAAAACAAGAATATTCTCAAAAGCTAATTGAAGTATATCGCCTTTAATTTACATAGAACAGAGGCCTCGGATAAGATTACTGTAATTTATAATTAGCAATTGATTCAATCAAATTATTTTAAGACTAGCTGCCCTCCCCGGCTCGGCACGAGTTTATTAAAATAATGCAAAGGTGTTCTTAAATTTTTGTATATAGAGTAAGCATTTGACCACTGTCTCACCTAATGGAAAGTTATGACGCAGTCTACGATGATGCATGCTTGCCTAGAAGCTCATAAAACATAATTACTTCAAGTCAGTTGATGCCAAAGAACTAGTTATAATTATATAATACTAGTCGCGCCCCGCGGTGTCACCCCCGGATAAAAAGTATTTTATTTAGTTGCTCATCCCACGGGAACATTTCATTTTTCCGAGATAAAATGTAGCCTATATGTTAATCCAGTGAATAAGCTATCTCAGTACCGAATTTCATCCAAATACATTCAACCGTTTGAGCGTGAAAGAGTAACAAACATACACACACACTTTCGCCTTTATAATGTTAGTGTGATTTATATTATGTTCACCAAAGGAATTGCCGTTTTTTTTTTTCATTTGGCTCTACACTTTTGTGTATTTAGCCAGTGTCGAGTAATTGATAATTTCTCAAGGTAATTAATATATTTTGTATCAAGTCAAGTCACAGTCCAAGTCATCATGTCAAGTCATAGTCTAGTCTAGTCAAGTCATACTCCTAGTAAAGTGGTGGCAACTTTACCAGAATCTTCTATAGAGTTTTGGAAACAACACGAAACGAAACGTTTCACTATCATTATACTACTTTCCCACACTCATGCATGTAATCCATCACTTAACGAATAAAATGCCACTAATTTTATGCATTAACACTGAAAAAAATACATTTTTAGAAAATAATACAATGCGGTGACGCGATCTTTTTCGTTTTCCCGACAAAACTCCGAAATTGCCGTTTTTATGAAATAAGTTATGGTCAAAGATCCTATAAAAGAAGTCTTTTTTACAGGATTTGTAGTCACGGTATTTTTTTTTTCTATATTTTTTGTTCCTTATATTATATTCTCGGCACTACAAAATGTCTGAATAATTTGTTTCTGTTCTGACCATATCAAATATAGTCAAAATATTTTTGTTACGAATTGTAATTTTAAATTTATTTTATTTTAAAAACACAGTTTTTTTTTAATTTGTCTTTTGTTTATTGATTAACTTTATTTTTTCATCGCAATTGAAGCTTTTTGATCATGAATACGTTAAAAATATGATTTATGCTTATTTAATTTTCTTCAACTTTAATTATCATTTATCAGCTTCTACTACTTCTACTTCAGCATATCATGTGATTGTGGAAGCTGATAATACTTAATCTACGGCTGAATTAGCAGCAGCTTTCATCAAAACTATATTGCTTTATTAAAGTCAAACTGGCAAGGTAAAGAAGTGTGACAAATGTATGCTCCACGAACTCAATTCTCGCTAGTGCGAATTACACAAATGAAGGAATTTAACAATGCCCTATCCAAAACTTACTCCTAGAAAAGTGATGATCATAGCTTCTTACCAAAAAGGATGAGCATTACTGCAAATGTGTGCTGTGAAGATTCGCTCGTGTCCTTTGCTCCTGCATCGACTACGCGCAACCTCACACTGCACAGCAGACGGTCTTCAAGTTACAGCATAGTTACCAAGTTAGAGCTGGGCTTGGAAGATTTCCGCCGGACTCACCAGACCTTGCGCCTACAGCCTTTTACTTTTTCCAGAATTCGGATAACTTCATGGTGGGAATTTTCAATACCCAGTAGCAGGCAGTACAAAATGCCTTTGAAGAATTTATTGCCTCCCGTCCAGCTGATTTCTTTAATAAGGACATCAATAAACTGCCATTGCATTGGCAAAGATGCATAGATTGCATGGATTATTACTTTGATTAATATAAATAAAAAATATTGAAAGTAAAATCAGTACCATATTTTATAAAAAGGGCAATTACATATCTAAAGACCTAATATTAGAAAACCTTTAACATTTCCTGCGATCTCCTGCGATTGAAAGGTTGGACCTTATTTACTAACGAATAAAAAATAGAAGCATCCCCGTAAAAACAACACTTCACCGCAATATCTCTTACGAAAATGAAAAGAATAAAATGGTTTAATCAATTACTTAACTAAGAATACTGGGACCTTGAGGGTAAGTAACTTTTCCTTTGTAGTCAAAAGGTTTCTTAGGAAATATTAGGTTTATTTTGACTAAAAACGTAACTGCATATTAGAAATCTATATACAGCCCACAGAACTCGCCCTATTTACATAGGTCAAGTGTATGTGTATGCCACCGGTTTTACAGATGGTAATATTTACAAATATAGAATAATATATTTATACTCTCAATAACTCTATCTCCCTTTAAAAAGTATATTTAATAGAATTCAACCTACTTCAAAACCACAAATAGGCGTTTATTTACTAAACATTTTATAATATATGTAGACAGAACGGGTTTGTGCGTAGGTTGCAACCTATATAACTATAGGCCTTTAGCTTGTCCACACCGCGCCGTGTCTGTAACAAGAATGATCGGTAGTACACCGAGCGGTCCCTTTTTATCGCCAGATGGTTGGGGGAGCAATGATAGTTGCCGATGTTGCCACTGTAATAAATTTAAATGCCACCATAAGGTAAATTACGGTACTGCCCGCTGCGCATAGAGTTTATAACTGGACGTAGTCGCCGTCACGGCCATACTGACGTGCGTACGTCCTCGTACGCTTAGCTTCACTTTGTACCTGGTGAGGGACATAAGTATCAGTGTTATTGCTCGTTCATCCTGACAATTAAATTGAGTTAAACTTGGAGTCTAAGGCAAAGTCAAAAGATTAATTTTCAATCTAATTAGTCAAAAGTATTTTAACCTTCCAGTCATGGTCAGGGTTAACCCATCAGGACCAACAGTATCCCTTCATTTATAAAAAAATGGACCAAACAGTGCTAACCGGATAGATATCCCTTTAGCAACCAAAAATCATCATTCCTACATTTTTTTAATGGAACAATTAATGCTAGACCGGATAGATATCCCTTTAGCAACCCACATTTTTTTATGGACCATTAGTGCTAGACCGGATAGATTATCCCTTTAGCATTCGGACACATTTTTCTTGTCATCATTTTTAATCAATTTTTTCTTTTTCACTTTTTTTCTCGAAAAAAACGAATCATTACTTTTTTTCACTGGTCCGGGTTGACCCTGCAACTAAGTTTGATATTAGTGTCACCCGCCGTCACGTCATCATATTTTCGGCGTTGCTTGAAGAGTGATGTGGAAATGGGCATCCCACTTCTGATGTAGACAGAAACGGGTTTCTGCGTAGATAGGTTGCAACCTATATAACTATAGGCCTTTAGCTTGCCCACACCGCGCCGTGTCTGGAACAAGAATGATCGGTAGTACACCGAGCGGTCCCTTTTTATCGCCAGATGGTTGGGGGAGCAATGATAGTTGCCGATGTTGCCACTGTAATAAATTTAAATGCCACCATAGGGTAAATTACGGTACTGCCCGCTGCGCATAGAGTTTATAACTGGACGTAGTCGCCGTCATATACGAAAAACAATGTATCACGCACCGGCGCCATCTACTTAAAATGTTGGTTTGTCCTGAATTTTTCCTGAATTTTCTTTGCTATAAACCTCACGGAGCCCGAGACCTTTCCAACGAATGCAAAACCGTGGAAATCGGTTCGTGCGTTCTGGAGTTATAGCGTCAGGAAGGAAAACCCGACTTATTTTTATATAGTAGATTATTATAAGCGCTAGCCACTGATCTATTCGAAGTTGGTGCTAGCCAAGTCATGTAAGTAGTAGGCTTCTCATTTTTGGAAGTCGGTTAAAAAAGGGGGATTTACGTGATTTCAGTCGCCTTAGTTTCATACCGGTTGCTGACTAGATATAAGGTATCGTCTAAGCTGAAGTTCGTCTATTTTTGCTTGTGGAATAAAGCATTTTCTATATATTATGTTATTTTAACATCAATATTTCTCCTCACGTAAGAAAAATACTGGCCATTCACCTGCGTACTGAGTGGTTTTTAATTCTTGTTTATTCAAAAGTACATAAGTAACTAGCTGATTATGGTCCTAAAATTATCATACGTAACTAATTTAATATACATTACCTATAGTATATTATATATTATTATATATACTGAATTAGCTATTCTTGTTCTTAATTTGTTAGCTTTCTATCGCTTTTTCATTAGCTATTGAAATAGTTTGTGTGTGTGAAAACATAAAATTTTAAAAAACTTTAACTAAAATGAAAGAGGATACTTGTAGTAAGTACTTAAAAACTGCTGAAATATATATTTATATCTTACTCGTAGCGCCCTTTTTATCAGCGTTTCACCAGCTGATAAAAAGTATTTCAATTATTTGCTCATCCCGCGGAAAAATTTCAATTTTCCTGAATAAAATGTAGCCTATATGTTAATCCAGTGTATAAGCTATCTTGGTACTGAATTTCATACAAATCCATTCAGCCGTTTGAGCGTAAAGGAGGTACAAAAATACACACATACACACAATACGAGCAATAACTATTGCTCGAAGGTTTATGGTTTCAAATTCAATCGTTTGATTTTGTTGTTGTTAAATTGCCACAACTGTTTTCTATTTTGGCGCGGAGTTTGAGTTGCATCTGTTATTTAGGTTAACTTGCGAATTTCATAATGGATAAAAATATCGAACAAAGACTTTTACTTAAATTTGGCATCGCCAATGAAATTTTGTATTCGGAGTAACTGAAAATATTACAGAAGTTTCACGTTGAATCAAGTTTATCAAAAACACATGCTTTTAAATGGTACAAAGCGGTCGAGATGTAATGGAAGATTTGCCTCGGCCTAGTAGGCCATCAACGTCTTCAACTGAAGTTAACATCGCAAAAGTGAAGGAAAAAGTGACTGAAAATCCTCATTTAAGTTTAAACGCGATAACCGCTGAGCATTCTGTGTCTCTCGAGTCGATACGTACCGTTTTAAATAATCACTTGGGTATGATACATGCTGTCGCTTGGCTAGTCCGAAAAGACCAGAATTTTTCCAAAACTCAATCGCATAAGAGTCAGTCACTGAGGATATGCTAGTACGAGTAAATTCCGATCCTACATTCTTCTTCTTTTTTTTTCTTTTTTTTGTTTGGCTCCACACTTTTGTGTATATAGCTAGTGTCAAGTAATTGATATTTTTTAAAGTGAATTAATATGTATATGTGTCAAGTCAAGTCACAGTCCAAGTCATCAAGTCAAGTCATAATCTAGTCTAGTCTTGTCTAGTCATGTCAAGTAAAGTAAAGTGGTAGCGACTTTACCAGAAGCTCCTATGAAGTTTTGAAAACAACACGAAAAACAACGTTTTACCATCATTATACCAAAGTGGTATAATGATGGTAAAACGTTTTTTTTGGGAAAGCCCACACTCGTGCTTGTAGTCCAGCACTTAACGAATAAAATGCCACCAATTGTATGCACTAACACTGAAAATAACACAAGTTTTAGAAAATAATACAATGCGCTGACGTGATCTTTTTCGTTTTCCTGCCAAATATCTGGTTTAAATTTATCTTATTGTATTTTGATATAGACAGATACCATCGATCTTAACAAAACATTACAACTAAAAGCAGAATTAAGTCGTAACTGCATCTTTGTAGTCTCATTCTACTTAAAAATAAGATTGGTAATTAATACACATCGAGCTATAGAGGGATATAACTGGCCAGTGTGGGTTTCGTAAAGCGTTTCGTTTACTCGGTACACTACTGAGACGACGCTATAAGAAACCAACAATAGCCGATTACCTCTATAGATCGATGTGCCTTATTTACAGGTACCCGTGGAACATATGCATACAGAATAATTTGAGACTTTAACCAGTTTAAAAACAAATAGAAAAGCCGTATGAGCGGCTAAAGTTTAAAACTATGATGCGATCTTTTTCGTTTTTCCGACATAACTTATTCTTCTTCTTCTTCTCTTCATTAAATGGCTTTCTATTGATTTTTAGTGATAATTCTGCCAATGTCAAGTAAAGAATTTTTGTACGGTTGTGTCAAAGTCATAGACTTTATTTCCGACCCCTAATACAGAAAAAAAATAAGGCAGTTCAGTGTACACTAATATTAGAGTACACAATTTTTAGCTGTTAAAATGAAAATCAGTCGTTACTTTGGTGCCAAGGTTGTGAAAACATACAAGAATATGTCATCTTGCGTGATAAAACTTTACTGAAATTACATGAAATACCGAACATGGAAGCTCATGGTGCCATTTCAAAAGCCTATGGCATTAATATTTTTATGTAAGTGTTATAGAATTTTTTTCACTTACCAAGATTTCATTAACAAAATTCACGTTATATTCAGTATTGCCCAACGATATCCAAAATAATTACCTGATTTTTTTGCTTAAAATTCTAACAGATCAAGTTCTAAATGATCGTTAGATACAAGTAGCAGGTACATCAGAGTCGAAATCAATATTGGACAGCTCGCACTCGCTCAAAAGTTTGTTCAGCGCATTATCAGAGTAAGAGAGTAGGGTAGCAAACAAACGGGACGGAATTAATGAAAATTAAGCAGTTCAAGGATACCTATCTACCACAGTATAAATATAGTTACAGTATAAATATAGTTACATTATATGCCCGTCATCATTAAAATACAAAAAGTACAAAGCCAGTAAAGTCTATTAAAATACAGCTCAGCTACGTAACACCAAAATAAGTTCTAATTTACGCACTAACTTCCTCAGCACTAACAAGTTAACGTTACACCTACACATGGTAACTAAATTAATGAAAGATTACGACCTGTTTTACGCATTTAAGTAACTGTCTTAGTTTGGTGCAACGTATAGGTATGTATTGTAAAGTAAGTTCTTGAGAGATAAGTGCGAACTTAGGGGCCCTCAACTTTAGTGCAAACGGGCATCACTATCTTAGGGGCGATATCATACTAAGCCATATCGCATGCATCCGCGTTAAATTTACATACAATAAGAAAATACAATAAAATATAAGCACTTCATATTCATTGAAAAATATTTTTGTTTTGCTTCTCTACTTTTTCAGTTATCCGACTTAATCGGGTAATACTTTTTTTATGGTATACTTAGACGGCTACTCTGTGGCTAAACTGACATTTAAAAGAGTTCGTGCTCAATGATCATAGATTATTATTTTCTTCACTTTTTAAACGGTTTTGTATGGTGATTGCTATTCTGGACCTATGTAATAGGGCAAATTCTGTGGTCAGTCAAAATGCCACAGTGAAATGGTAGATATGTTACAAAAGGCTCTAGGAAGCCTTGAAGTGAAAACGAAAAGGCATGGTTTTAAAACTTGGAACTATTTGCCAACACTCACGCACGTTCACGAACACTTAACGGATAATAATCCACCCTTATCACACGTTAAAAATTCAAAATTACACGGGTTATGGAAAAAAAAATCAAAATTCATAGCCGCCATTTTCGGATTCTTTTCAACGACCCTCTCGATCCAACATTCGTGCACCGCATTGTTACTGGTGACGAGACGTGGACGAGAGACGAGAGCAAATGCGACGAAAAAGGCCAGATTTGTGGAAAAAAAATTTTGGCTCTTGTACCATGATAATGCGCTTTCATACAAGGCCATTATTGTGAATGAAATTTTGACCAAAACTCAACAAATACCATCGAGCAACCACCAGATATGGCTCCGACCGACTTCTATCTTTTTCTTAAACACAAATTACTATTTCGTGCCACATGTAGAAGACATAAATGAGAATACGCGGCGAAAACTGAACTCGATTCCGGAAAAAAAAGTTAAAAAATGTTTTGATGATCGGATTATTCGTTGGCGTAAGTGTATCGTTTCTGAAGGCGATAAAATAAATTTGGATGAATAACTAACATTGTGTGTATTATTGATATTTTCCGGGTACTTTCTTGACAGAGTAGTATATTAAGACCCACTCCGTCGTCGCCGCCCGAGACACGTCTTGAGCGACCCGGTTGATCCTTTAGCAGCCGTAGTATCGGCTGCGCTAGGATTACCGGACCAGTCCTAGCGCTTCTGTCTCAGGTACCGCTTTCGGCGCATGTATAGGTACCATACCATACACCAGCGTAAAACAATTAGATACTGACCCCGCCAGCAAGGTCGACGTACCCCTCCTAGGTTAGCTAGAACAGTCGCTACTTTCAATATGGTCCACTCTTCCAGTGGATGTAGTCTTCCGATCCTCTTATCCAAGCAACGGCCCAAGCCGAGGCTAGCACCCCAGGGGTGCCCTTAAGCTAATTTCTTACCACTTTGACAGCTGGGCGTCTTAAGCGCGCGCCCTATGACGCTGTAAAGGTCGGTAGAAACAAACATCATTAGCCTGTACAAAAAACTAAAAACAAAATAAGAATAACTACTAAAACACTGAAATCTATGAAAAAGAAATCTCTGTAAATCTTTGAGAATGAAAAGATAGCAGACGAACTAGTTCAAACTAGTTTTTACTCCTAAATTTGTCTAAGTATACTGCTATTAAATTGTATAGCGCTTATTTGCGTTAATTGCCAATTCCCTACTAAACATCTCTGATACTTGCAATGCGAATTGCAATCATCGATTGGGAATCGTGTCTATTTCTATTTATGAACGAAGTGCTTATTGGTCATTTCCAATTAAGCATTACGTGCATATTTGAGTGTTATTTCTTATTCCTATAACTATTGCTTGAATCAGGTGCTCCAAACGAAAATTTGTAATCAAGCGTTCAATTTGTTTTTCTTATGGGCTGCCAAAGCAAAGTGGTATTTTATGGAGAAATACGCTTCCACCATATTATGGGAAACGTTCAATTCAATAAATATCTTAGTAAATAATGAAGTGTTTAATTTGTTGATCAGCTAATAAGGTAAATTTATGGCAAATACACAGCATGTCCTGAGACATGAAACTACTGAACTGCACACATAAAAGGAAAAACGCAACGAAAAATTGTTGGTTTCCATAGTATAGTTTTTGTGTCGAACGTTAATGAAATAAAAATTAAAGCTTAACTCAAACAAAAAATCATGTAACCTTCGAGATGTAGGAAGCTTGCATTATTTTTGAGTTTTATGATAATTAATGTCATGTCAAATGAAATATATTTAAAAAATACTATGTCATAAAAAAGTCCCTAGCTAACGGTTAATATTCCATTGTTTCCATTTTGTCTATTTTGATATTTTCATTGTGGTTTTAGCACGTCATATAATAATATTGATAATTAAGCCCAACAATCACATACATAGATAACTAGGATTCCCTGTATCTAGGGACCCAAAACTACGATGGTCATGGTCCTACAACACCCAAACACCGAGCCAGTATTTGAGGCTTTTTTTCTGTGCACAAATACACATCTTGCCACGCGAATCGAACCCGCCGCCTCATAGTAATGAGCAAACCTGCTCAACCGCCACATCACAGACGCATTGTTGTTCAATAGTCTGCGCATTTAACTTCAACGTATCACAAAGTCTATTTGCATTTCTATTTCTCGACCTAGAAACAGATTTATTTATAGTTAGCCTTATTACAAAAAATAGTAACGTAACTTATATATATACATAGATGATATTACAACAATGTAATTTGGGTGGGGCAAAATGATGAGACCTCAAGAGTAAGTATCCCAGGTACAGTCACAGTCAGAAGGGTCGAGGCGTCTTAAGTGCCAAATTCATTTGATGGTGTTCAAGTAATGCTCAGCGGTGGAGACCCGGCCAGGTCGTGTTCCGTTTCATTTCATTTCGCTTCCTTCCGTCTACTCCACTCCGCACAATTCAGTTCTGATTTGTTCTATTTGATTCCGTCCTATTCCATTCCGTGCCGTTCTATTCCATTCCATTTCACTCTGGTTTTTCCATTATGCAGATAGTATCAAAATAATTTATTTGCAATTGATGACACGTGACTATCCCAGTGTGTGACATAAACTAGTGACTTAGGTCAACAAATAGACCTATAAAATGCCTCAAATGTTAAGTGAATGCCGTATAAACCGCTTTTTTTGCACGTTGGAACGATTTTACAACATCAATAGCCATATAACAAAGAACGCACTATATTTACAGTCCTAACTGTACCGCGGAAGCGAAATATCTTCAAATAATTTAAAAATGTTTTTAGGAGAATAGCATTTATTTCAATCAAAATTAAATAAATAACATAAATCACATTACATGAAGGAAATGTACTTTTTTTAAATTGGTACCCTGGGTGTTGGATTCAATTTGATCCAAGATAACATAGATTGAGACATTGAGAGAGATTGAGATTGATCATAGTATAACACAGCTGTTGTCATTTTTATTTCGCCTAACTTTATTATAAAACATTTAAGAACTACTCAACTCATTTACAGCTTTTTTATCAATATAATTTTATATATAAACGAGCTTCTGCCCGCAGATTCGCCCGCGGCGTGGTGTATGGGAAAATAATTTAACCACCCATTTCACCCTTTTAAGGGTGGAATTTCAAAAAATCCTTTCGTAGCGGATGCCTACGTCATAACATCTAACTACATTCCAAATTTCAGCCCGATCCGTCCAGTGCTTTGGGCTGTGCGTTGATAGATCACTATATTAGTCAGTCAATCAGTCAGTCACCTTTGAGTTATATATATTTAGATAGCTACAAACTGCGCGGCTCAGCCTGTGCCTCATACAATATATTATGTCCTTTTGCCAGAGCTTTTGTTGCCAAATTTGAATTGGTTTGATTTTCTCGGTATCCCATTTTAATCATGTCCACCAAATAATTTTTGCAGAAATTATAGATAATTCTCGGGAATCACAACAATCTTTATGATTAAATTATTCCTTTCTATGAATTAATACCAGTCTAATTTTTATCGTTGGATAAACTGGCATATTAAAAACTAGTTATCAAATCCAAAACTTCTTATCCCTACTTAAATGTTTCAACGAAATAACTTATCCCCCATAGAGAATAGCTATTATTACTTCCATTAAACAGTTTTATCATCACTTCGAAAATAACGAGGTGTTTGAAGGCATTTAAGGAGAGTGCTGAAATTTTATAAAGGTGGTGGAGTTATGGAGATAAAATGGCGCGTCCAGGATATCGGTGGGATTACGGCTGTTTAAACGAAAAGTAAGACTGGAGCGTATCGTCCGCTCGATATCACCCTACCTGTTGCCGCGCCCGTCTCGTCGACCCTCAAACTTTTACGCGCCAGGGACCCTAAATTTCAAAATTAGTGTAACACTTACCAAGACTCCCAGTTCAGAGGCAGGGGGAAGGAGACAAATTTTATTTTTCAACTTATTAAATAGTTCTTTATAATTTGTGTCAGGTCGAGTCCGCGGGGCACAAAGTAAGGAACGCGCGGTGCGCGCTCGCTCTTTGAAGTTTGTGCGCTCAGGGCGTGTGGCTGGGGCGCCGCACCGAGACACATTGAGCAGCGGCCGCAGGCACCAGCTCCGCCCGCGCCGCACACCTCGCCCTCGCGCCGACCTCTCTTCGCCACCTTACTTTCTTGTGCCTATCCCTGATGACACCTCGAATCCCTTTCACACATCGATAAACAATTTACCTGAACGCCCTTCCAAAATAAGAAAACTTTTTGCCACAGCCAGCTTAGTTTTTCTTAGGAAAACTTAAAGTACCTTTTCACGGTTTTATTTAATGTATACAATATTAATGAGTATCGGATTCTTCTTTGAAGTCAAAGTAGATTTTACGAGAAAAACGGTAATCTAGACTTTTTCTTTTGGTTACTTCAGACTAAAGAGAGAATAGATACTAAGTTACTTCCAGGAATATTGTCGGTAAGTAGCAGCTGCTTCGCAGTTTGTAATGTCACATTGCAAAACTATAACACTGCAGATATAATTAGAAGTAGCCTGCGAACAATAGACCTAGCGAGTACAAACTTTTTGCAATGTTTGGATATAAGCATTAAGCAATTATTCAATACGTTATATCGATCCACAATCATAAAGCAGCTATTGACCACTTTTCAAGTTTTTTCTCGTCAGTGTTTAGAATTGAGTAAACCTGCCTGCAGGATTTTCCGAACAAATCAAAAGCCTTTAATCTCAAAATTGTTCATATTTGGAATACTGGTTTAAACAAAAAAAAAACATTGATCTATTGGAACCTGTATACCAAGTTCCGTCAAGAGCCGTTATAAATAGAATTTGTATGCGAGTACGTACACCCAATATCTGGACATTTGAAAGCAAAACTTCGTTCGCTCTGTGAAAAAAGTATAGAGTTATCGAAGAATCTGACTGGCTCAGTTGATAGTAGCTCTGCCTTTTTGTATTGTATGGATTGTGGGTTTAATTCCTAATAATCATGTGTGTGTCGATGTTTGTTTTGTCCATCCTGAGTTATTGTTACTGGTGTTATACTACACAGGCGTTCCAGGAATTAGTGTCAAGTGAATTCAAGAGGTAGAGCATCATCAGTTCATTCAGCATAATCTTCTAACAATGAGTTGAAGTTAAAAATCTTATTACAAAAACTAAAGTGCCTTTCAAAGCGGAACACACTACTGCTTGGCGGCAGAATATTTGACAAAGCGGTGATAGCTAGTACCTACCTACCTCTTGCAGTAGAGTCCTAGACTTAGGTTGAGAGCAGCGAAAATATTCTAAATTCTTCGTGTTCTACCACCTCTAGAAAACCTACCTAATGCATAAAGTTGGTTTGGTGTTAAATTATCTGTTTAATTTCTCGTTGACCGGAAATGTCATGCGTGAAAGCAAGACAAAGAACGTATGCTACAATCAACCAATCATCAATCATCAACGTTCTATAGAACATACTTTAGAACTTGGTGAGAATTTAGTTTATCAAGCGTTTATAACGGGATTGGATTTTTCTCATGATTTAGAGCTTAGACCTTAATGACGGAGTGAGTGAAGCGAACGAAGTCTGCTTCAACTCACGAAATTGGCATTCACCTGTCCGGATGTAGATTGGTACTCGCGTACAGGTTGCATTATTCAATTATACTTGACAAAATTTGGTATATAGGCTCTATAATTTCATAGAATTTTTATCGTCAGCTAATTTTTAATTGCAGTTATATCTCGATTTCTTTATGAAGTCCGCTTCCCATAATCACTACTTCCAACTATGGCCACGTCGTAGGTAGATATTACTTTACGTAATGACCACTTCTCATCAGGACGTGCCCCATCTTACCCCTTGAAAAATATCTGTCATTCCAATAGAAGTTAAATGGTTTACTTTTTTTTTCTTTATTACGAAACAAACAAAAGCAAGTATACTTATGCCCATCTTTACTAAAGTTTGACAGCTCTTAAGTTCACATTTATCCGTCCGACCGTTCAATATTTGGTATACCAAGTCGATACAAATTTAAAAAACCTACGAGGGAAAGTGTTACTTAGCTAAGCTGTATTTTAATAAACTGCGTTAGCAGACGAGCATTTGGATACATATCTGTTTATAAGTTTATATGAAATATCACAGAATACAGACTGACGAGAGTTTAATGAAGTTTGTATTTAAAGCCTTAATACTGTGTGTTTATTTTAACGTACTTATATCATAATAATATAATAATAATAATATGTGTGGACATCTCACACAACGCCATCTAGCCCCAAACTAAGCAAAGCTTGTGCTATGGGAACCAGATAACTGATACAATACTTAGATACTTTTTTGTTTGTAAATACATACATAGAATACAGTATAAACACCCAGACACAGAACAAACATCGATGTTCATCACACAAATGTTTGTCCTGGGTGGGAATCGAACCCACAACCCACAGTTCAGAAGGCAGGGCTACTACCAACTGAGCTATCGGGCCAGTCCATCATGAAAATGTACTGAACTAACCTTCGAGCGTTGTTATTGCTCAAAGGAACTAACAATCTACTAAATCCACAGACCTCGAATATTTTTGCTACTCTCATAGATTATAATTTGTCAATGGCTACTCTCAATACAAAACTATTTCCCTCTATGGGGTTTATTATATTGATTTTCACGCAACCTCGTAACTAATACTAGTGAAAGCTGAAAAGGAAATTTGGACTTGTGTAGTGATTTTAATACTATTTACATTCTACGACAAAGTTAGTAGATCACCTACTACGCTGTAGCACCAACTCCGTAGTACCAAGACTTCTACGAAATGACAGCGGCTATTGACTATAAACAATATAATTTTAGGGAGTTTTGGCGGGAAAGCGAAAAAGATTGCGTCACCGCATTGTATTATTTTCCAGAACTTGTGTTATTTTCAGTGTTAGTGCATAAAATTGGTGTTATTCTATTCATTAAGTGCTGGATTACAGGCGTGAGTGTGGGAAAATGGTATAATGATGGTGAAATGTTTCTTTTCGTATTGTTTCCAAAACTCCATAGAAGCTTCAAGTAAAGTTGCCACCACTTTACTAGGAGTATGACTTTGACTAGACTATGACTTGACTATGACTTGACATGATGACTTCGACTATGATCTGACACATATTTGCGTGAAATATCATTAACTTGATAAATTATCAATTACTTGACACTGGTTAAATACACAAAAGTGTGGAGCCAAAACATTTAAAAAAAAAAATTTTAACATAATCAAATGAATGAAGGCTATTTTCCTTGGTGATTGACGTCATCAAAAATATTTAGTTCATTATTCAACATTGAAATCATTCAATTTATTTTGTGCCGGAGCATTATCATGAATGACATCATTGTAGAAGGTAAATGGATGTAGAGGTTTTCGAACTGGTAGACTCGTTAAAGTTCCGGATAAATTTGTACGCTTGGACATACGAGTAAATAATCGACTTGCTTTGTAAATTTTCTGACAAGTTTCTCAAATGCAGCCACCTTTAAGCCGCCTAGAGGTATCTAAAATAGCTTGGAGTTTTGGCGGGAAAACGAAAAAGATCGTGTCACCGCATTGTATTATTTTCTAAAACTTGGGTTATTTTCAGTGTTAGTGCATAAAATTGGTGGTATTTTAATCGTTAAGTACTGGATTACAGGCGTGAGTGTAGGAAAGTGGATAATGATGGTGAAACGTTTCTTTTCGTGTTGTTTTCAAAACTCCATAGAAGCTTCTGGTAAAGTTGCCACCAGTTTACTAGGAGTATGACTTGATTAGACTAGACAATGACTTGACTTGGTGACTTGGACTGTGACTTGACTTGATACATACAATGTATAATATAAATTAACTTGTAAAATTTATTATTTGACACTGGCTAAATACACAAAAGTGTGGAGCCAAAACCAAAACAAAAAAAAATAGCTTAGCGACTTATTGCGGTTACCGCCTAATGAGTTCTTTCTGGGATTTATTCGGTTGTAGCACTTTTTTCTTGACTAGAAGCCGCTTTACCCATAATTGACCCGTTCTTTTGTAGGGACTCAAATTTATTTGAAGCCTAAAGTTCCATTTTTTATGTTGATCCTGGTAATATATATGCAATCCATGTGGAAATTTTAATCTAAGTCGGCTCAACTATTTTGGCGTAATAGTTATTGTTGTTTACTAAGGGAGCAAATAACTATTTTTAGGTATTCTTTGATTTCAGATTGAGGCGAGGGATTCAAAATACATCACTTGAGCTTAAAATAATGTTGCTCCCAAGGTGGACACTCTATATCACGTATATTTGTATCACATTTTTAGCTTCCGAGCACGTTTTAATTCTCTTGAGTGTAATAATTTTATCGTCAGTATTTTACGGAGATAATTGGTATAAAACTAAGTAAAATCTGAATTTGAGTAAACAAAGGCGGAATGCATTCCGCGCTTTTTCACAATATTTTTTATACGTTTTGCTCTTGGTTTACAGTTATGTCTGTGATTTATCATACAATGTTACTTGTTCATACAATGTTCGTGGTTGATCCCTTTGGTGGTTAGAACTTTTATTAGCAATATCCACATTTCAAATTTAAATCACTTTTAGTCCCTAGTGATTAAAGAGCTATTTTAAACCTTGTTTACAAAGAATAATCTAACTTTTTAATATATTTAAAGTACTAACCGTCAAATCACTCTACGAACGAAACATTGTAACTGAAGTTACGGAATAAAAATTAGTTATAATTTCAGTAGAAGAAACAGGTTTAACTATCTGGTCTAATATTTATTTAACAAAATACCGGATACCTTATTAAAACGTGTAGTAGTAGTAATTAATAGTTAAGTAATTACATTGTACATTTCAATAGATAAAACAGATTTAATTAACTGATTTTCATTTAGGGAAATACCGAATTTCCTTACTAATACCCGGTTTCAATATTCAACATGCAGATAGCTTGGAGAGCTAGATTGGAAATTTGACGTGAATGCAAAGCATTCAGTTCAGACATCCCTTTAGACGAGAAAATTATTTGAACATCAAAGTGTTACTATACTATCGAAATGATGGATTCAATCTAGGTTAAAAGATTTTATAAAAAATGGAACAAACATTTTTATCCATGGAGTAAGATTTATATTTGAACAAATTCTAGTTTTGGTGAATTTTAATTTCGACTGATTCAATTTAAGATAGATTCAAATTACTGCAAAGTGTTATTTTTCTTTTTTGTCCCCGAATCGTAACTAACCCTAACATCATCGAAAGCAAGACTATACGCGTTTAGTAATAAGGCACAAGTTCGTAGCCAACTCCACGTAGCATCAGCAAGCGACGTGTCGCCGCGACTGTACTGTTTCTATGTTTTTCTATGAAATATCTACGGGTAACGTGTCAAATTGTGTGTAAAAATTGTATTCTTATGAAAGGTATTTCATAAAAATACATACAAACCAGTAGTGTCGCGGCAACACGTCGCTTGCCGCTGCTGCTGCGTGGATTCAGCTACGAACATTGTACCTTTATTTCGTCGATATCAATTTGTCATTTGAAATCGAATTCTATTGAAAACGAAACGAAATGGTCCAACTAATCTAAAGCTTAATAGCTTACTCCAAATATTGTCTTTTTTCATTTTCAATATTGAAATGTTAGGTAGAATAAGACAAAATATAGTCTAATTGAAAGCAATTACGAGTTTATTAATAATGTTGTATAATAATAACCTTTATTACATTGAATATTCAGGCCGTAGTTAATTAGGTTAAATGGTCAAAGGCAGGTATAAATCCGTGATTACCGAGGTATTAAACTGTAATCGTCTGCTCTTAATTGCTTGTAATAGTTGCATCGCTGCGTTTAATCGGTCAGTTATTCCATATCCAGTATAATCTACTATACAGTAATTTCTACAAATGAGTCATTTATCCGGCACATTTCAAATTTCAAGGGATAACCGAGTCTAATGATTTTGCGAGTTTAGAATTAAAGAAAAAAAATCGATAAATATATTTGATAATTTGACAAGACAGTTTTAAGCTTTCTCCAATGGAGAAATAGAGGTGGCCCTTTAATGCATTATGCTGAAATCAATCTTAGATGGGACGCACTAAAGGTTTCTGGATTAAAAAATGGTCAAAAGTAACAATTATTGTTTCTCAAAATATTCTCAATTAGCATTTTTTATACAAATAAACAAATGTTGAAAAATATATGCTACTCCTTTCCGTGAAGACATCGGAAGCATATTTTTCAGACTCTTCGCCGTCCTCTTCTGGTGATGAAAATCATTGATCACGTACCTGATTCTTGATTTTTGGGAGTAAAAAACGCCACAAGATGCTAGTGGCTGGTCAAGTTGTCACACCAAATTTGACGCCACTACGTTGAATCTGTAAAGCATGGCATTGCACTATGTGACGCGGTCTGTTTTTGAGCCACAATCAAATTGTGTGGGATAGCATAGCTTTTTCACAGCCAATTGTGTATGATTGATTGTAATTGACTCATGCCTATACCTAAAGTACCAGAATCTCAAGGTAGTTCACCTGCCCGTCTGTTTCAATCATAATGGCGCACAGAATCGATGTTCTTGCTGTTCACGGCGATGGACGGGTGACCATCACGAAATTCATAGCTGAGATTGAAACGGCTGGCTTTAAATTCAAGCCAGCTACAAGTAAATAGTGGTTTTGCATGGTGCTTTATTGCAAAAAGCAGTTTAAGCCGAGCAAATTTCTTCTGAAAATCGTATAAAATCTTACTACGGAAATTTCACGACTTAAATCCATGGTGATGTAGACACGTAATTTTTAAAAAAACTTCACAATGTTATTGTGACATGTGTACATGTGACAGTCAGATGAAACAAACTGTACTTATTAAAAAGCCAAAGCTTACCATTTTCTAATTTTGTAATTATTATCACACCTGTTCGTAAAGTGTGATACACTTTTTTGTCTTTATAATCCAAGATATTATACTCGCGTGCTGTTTACTTTACATTACCGCACGAGTTATATTATAATATAACGATTCAATTAAGTTTGCAAGTAATAGCTGTGTTAAGCCAAAAAACGTGTTCTATCAAATTCAGTTTATAAATCTAGTGGACTAACAAAAAATAAGTTAGATACTCAATTAATAAAATTACTTATTAGAACCATAATTTGAACTTACAACCAACGATTTCTCTTCTGAGCGGTAATGATTGATTTACAATGATGGATTTACATAATCAGTATTTAATTAATTTGTATTTATCGTATAGACTGTTTTATGCTTAAGCCGATGTTTGTAAACATTTAATAAACTATTTCATTTCATAATCAGACACAAATAGTGCAAGGTAGCCCTTTTTAGGGAGAACAGTGTATTTACAACTACAAGCTAGGCTAGAAATCCTTAATAATCATAAGGTAACCCTTATTTTGGACAAAAAAGTGTTTTAAAAGCCGCGATAAGCCAAGCCAATATTGTACGTCACAACTGGTGACAAATGGGATTTTTATTTCTCTTTGCCACGAGTAAGCACAAAGTTGTAGCCGACTACCTGATAATAAACGTTATGTTTCAGTCTGTAAAGCAACGTTGTTTTTCCCTATAGTTTTTTTTTAATGTAAGACAAAGACATGTTTACTAAAATAGGTAAATAAGGCGTTACTCGTGTCAAACTTCTTGTTCCCTTTTAATATCTTAATAACTCACTAATGAGAGCAGGCGCCTACTAAATTTAAATGGATCCAAGAATTGGCTGTAATGAGCAACATTACAATGTTTTTACCCCCCCCCCCCCCCCACCCAATATTATCTTTAACGGATTTAGTAAAATTGTTGAATGTTTGATAATTTGGTATAAGTTTGGTATAAGGTACCTATTGTATCAGTTATCTGGTTCCCATAGTACAAGCTTTGCTTAGTTTGGGGCTAGATGTCGCCGTGTGAAATGTCCACACATATTTATTTATTTATTTTTATTTAATATTACTTAGCTAAGCAATACCTGAACAAAGTTTGGTTTACGTACTAACTCCTCTGCACAGAACAGTTAATATTTAGTCACTCCTAAAACTCGTTTCGTAACTGAGTGGATGAAAGAACGATAAATGTTACCAAAGAGTACATAAACACTGCGTCATATGGTAAATTTATAGAAACGAAAAGATAATAAAACGATAATAATTAATCGTGGTGGCTTGAAAAGTATAGCGACTATCTACAATTTTAGGGTTTAAAAATAAAATACAGCAACTGCCAGAAAAGAAAAGGATCAGTGAATTTCTCCGAAGAGGAAAAGTGGTCTGTTCACTTTTTACAATACCAGAAAATAATTATACCATCGTTGGTTCGAAACGTGTAGGATGCAATTTTAATTCCAAATCCATTGTTCTTCTAGAACTTGGGTCTTTAAACACTATAAATTATTAGAAGTTGAAATGATTTACATTTATTTTGTAAGATTTATGTGATTAATTTTTGATGCTGGTTTACCACAGATTTCTGGGTCCGTGCTCTTTTTTAATATACTACTTACATATTTTTATGTTGTGTTATTATTATTAGGGAGGGACTAGAATTTATGTGATTGGAATAGTACAGTTACCGGGAGGTTGTTTCCAAGGAATTTATGAACTCTGGTTAATATTTAATTGACATGATTTTTTTTTGCTTTACACTTGTAAGGCACTGTAGCGACGTGGTTAATGGGTGTCATAAAGTTATGACATGTCTTAGATATATAAACGACTGCCTATATTTGGGGTAGTGGATTTTTAGTTAAAAATAAAATATTATTTTTGTAGAGATATGTGCGAAATTAGGAGCTATCAAAATTTAATACAGGCGAGCAAACATTACACGAATTAAGGCTTCACACTTCGCCACCGATATATCGTCACTTTGTATTCTAATAAAAACTTGAAAAATACTAATTATGACAATCTGAGATTTTTTTAAATATTCTCAAATTGGTTAACAAATTTAATGAAACCGTAATTTAAAAATATAATAGTTATTATATAACCCAAATAGATTACTATCTTGCGCTATTGCTAGAACTCTGCCACTATACTAAGCTGCTTCCGAGCTAATTAGATATTTCGGTCAGATGACTTATAAACCAACTACGGAACTGGCTCATAAGCCCAGTGCTAATTAGTGGTCGAGTTACATTTATTATATACACGAGAAAGGTTACATTATTAGTGCGCGCTGGAGTCATAAAAACAGACATGCACCGGTCATCATTCTGCTATCAATTTTTAAAGTCCAATACACGCTTCTATAAACTGCTATTAATTAATTCACCGTGATGTGTCTATTTTTTTCTACATTTTGTCCCAAGTCGGGCACCAGGTGGCGATAAAGGAGTAGACCGCTGGTCTTTCCGGAAGACAATAGCCGAGGAGTTCAAGAAGTTGTGGTGTCTTCAATACAGATGCGTGGAAGTCATTGAAGTTGATCACACCGTCCAGATCTACGTCCATGCGTTTTAGGATAATGTCCACCAATTCCTGAAATCAGTTATTTAAGAAATATGATTTATCTGTCTGCTATATCCTAGTGATTAATTTAGTGCCTTGTGAAAAAAAAAACTAGTTTCGGTGTCGCTCAATGTGCTTCGACGGAATTCAACTAATTCTTCTTTTTTCCTTTAGCGTTTTGTGATTGACATTCATATTTTTTTTTTTTAGTTTGACAGAAAAATTAGAATATTACAAGTGAAATCGCTCGGCGTCTAGTATCGGCAGATCGGGACTCAGTTGTATGAATTAGCAAAACTGACAGATCAAATTTGTAAAACGTCAGTTTATTTAAATACCGATCAATTGTACTAATACTAACTGCTATTGAAATCCTGAAGATACAATTAAATAACATCATCTAGCTACCTAGCTAGTAAGCTTATAGCTCCACCAATTCCCTTGTGACAGTTGTGCATTTGAGTGTGTATGTACGGTGGAGAGTGAAATTCTATTCACCTAAGCGGCTTTACTAGTCTTGAGCTCGAGGCAGAATACATTCCCTTTAGGAAGACCACTTCCCAAAATGTTAGCTTTAACTTTTATGTCAATTGGTCGATTTCAAGTTTTATAGAAGTGCCTCATGATTGTACCCTTTTTTACCGTTATCCCGTAAAAAATCTTTTACACTCTTTGCTTTTATCACCACATTAGTGTAAATGTTCAACTTGGCATCATCACACAAACTTTAAACGATTTACTGGTAGTGGGAAGTACTACCAGTAAATCGTTTATTTGCAAGAGAAGTATACGAGTATGTCTTGTAGTGGTAATAGGTAGGTGGTATCATAGTCACCACTGCTTTGCCAGATGTTGTGCAGCCAAGCCGTAGTGTGCATGCACCACTATGTTCTGGTTTGAAGGGCATTGTATAACTCGACAACTGAGACTATGTGAAATGGTAGGCGATCATGGAATTTGATCACAACAGAAACAAACAGAAAATTTGCATGGATTCAACAGTTTCAATCCGTATTTTATGTACATAGTATGGAAATTTTCAAATTAGGAATCATTTTTCTTCTGTTGTTCGTTGCAATATAAATTCAATACACAAACGAGTGGAATATACCGTGAAACTTGTTTTTTTTTTACTGGAATGATTAAAGCACTTTTTGAAAGCGCATGACGGCATCATGATATTTTATGAGAACATACAAGTTCTCAACTTTACATGACGACGTTCCAAGAACGACTAATTTGTGATGAGACTGAGTATGACAAGGCGTCTTGGTTGAGTAGAGGTAGGATCGAATGATAGTACCGTATCTGCCCGTGTTTAATTTATCAAAGTTAATAATATAATTGAAGGGTTGAGAATAAAAAAGGGTTTAACTGTCAAATTGATAGTTTCGAGAAAATTCATTTTAAACTTCAACGGCTTCATTTTAATGTAGAGTGCTTATAAGGTAATAGAAAAGGGTTATGTAAGTTTCAGTTGCTTGAAAATGTATAAATTCTATTTTAAAATACTAAATGTAGTACTAATTCATACAATTACTGTAAAAATATAATAATTATAATAATATTTTTATGCTAAGCGAACTGTATTCCTGTGACAGATAAACCGTTTTTAGACTCAAAATCTCGAGATTTATACCTCATTTCTGTATTTTGAGAATGTATTATTGTAGATAATATCACGCTGAATCCAACGATACCCGTAAGTAATTTTGTGAAAAAAATCAGTTAAACCCTTCTTGTTCTCACCCCTTCAATTGCGTACCCAACCTACACGACTTATAGTTGAATCGACACTCCTATATTTGAATCGACACTATCATGAAACTACTAATTACTTTAGCTTCGTATAAGCTTGTAGTAAATTGGCTTAGCTTACATGAAGATAACCCAATTCCGCCTTGATATAAAGGCGTTCATGCTATTTATTCCAGCCGCTGGATCCAGTAAATAATACGTGCTGTAATTCAAAACGTATTTATGAAGAGAAGTATTCATTAGTGCGCATATTGAAGTTATGATTTGTATTGTAAGGATAAAACGGGTCTATTCGTGCACAAAAAATATCAAAAAATTAGTTCCTTCGTGACCACGGCCAATTTAGGTTAGTCAAAATAATGTTTTGATAATTTTTGTGCGCGAATTGACCCGTTTTATCTTTTCAATATTAGTTCAAGTCGCGAAAGTTAAAAAAGTGTTATGATTTGTAGCAATGTAAGGTAATTATGTCGTAGTAATAAAATTTGATTTACTTAGAAGGTAATGGTGTGGAAATATGAAAGCACTTACTGAAACTAAAAAATAAAAATATTAATTGGTTAGGAATTCGCATGATTTGTATACGGGGTAGACAATATATAGTTTATATCAATGTGTTATTATACTTACTTAACTTCTAGAAAATATTTACAATATATTCTAACTTCTAGAAAATATTTACAATACACTCAAGAATAAAATTATTCTTGGATGAACACTTTGTCAAAGCCCCGCTGGAGCTTTTTTCGTAAAAACGATCTTTCTAAAAATTTCATTTTGCTAATAACCCATTTCTGAATTTAAAAAAAACTAGTATCTGTGAGTTAATCACTGATTAACTCACAGATATTAAGTTAGAAATAATCCTTTTATTTACACACTGTGCTTCCTGAACTAACTCAACCTCAACGCGAAAATTATATAAATAAAGTACATAACAAGGTATATGTACTCTCAGTCACGCCACCCTCTCCGAATAAATATTATTTTGCTATCTAAAATATGACATAGTAACAGTTTCTGTAAATTCAAATATTTTCCTAATAAACCAATTAAACAAAAAAAGTCAAATGGTTTCTTAATTTTTTGATGATTTGTCAACATAACAAACGTCAACTAAAAGTGATCTGAGACATGGGTCATTCACGTTTTGTGAATTTTAATTTCCCTTGTCGAATATATTACTCTCTATCGAATACACAATAATGATCACTTTACTGCATTTCTTCTTACAAGAAACGATAAAACTGTACTACTTTTACAAATCTTATATGACAGAAAACAAAATGTTTTTTAAAACAATAATAAACTTAGTCGTTTTCTTTGATATTTGTTTTAATTAATTGAGTTTCATAACCAAAATAGTATTAAAAATTGACCAAGTACGTTTCACACCAAGCACACATTTCCCAGAGACAGCATTTGATTTTATGCATATATGTATATTAGTAACCAGGTAGTTATCTAATCCACGATCAACCATCAAGTACCTTATGCAGCAAACTAGTGATTTGTAGACTGCATTTTTGATTTTATAAGTTTGTTTTTGCATGTTCTTAAGCTTTTTTAAAATATTCTGTCATAGGTAAACGCTACGACCGGTGCTAATGGTCTCGCGTCCACTCCGCGTTCCTTCTACGCGTCAGAAACAGACTCGAGCGCTGCCTTGAAGTTGGCATTTGCACTTTAATGGCTTTATGCTTGCTTTATGTAGGTAAAAAGCCTACCGATCTTATACCTAGGCACTAAAAATCTTACCTATCTTAATAATAAAAATAATAATAGCGCTCAACGATCATATATGTCGGCAGAAACGGGTTTCTGCGTAGGTTGCAACCTATATAACAATAGGCCTTCAGCATGTCCACACCGCGCCGTGTCTGGAACAAGAATGATCCGTAGCACACCAATCGATCCCTTTATATAGCCAGACAGGTAGGGGCGCCATGACAGTTGCCGGTGCTGCCACTGTAATACATTTAATGCCACCACAGGGTAAATTACGGTGCTCGATCGCTGTGCATAGAGTTTATAACTGGACGTAGCCGCCGTCATATACATACATCCTGGACCCAGGAACTACGAGGACCATTGTCTCACAACACTCAGAACAAGTATTTGCGCTTATTTTTGTGCACAAATTCTTGTCCTGCCACGGGAATCGAACCCGCATCACACGCATCTTTTCCTTACGCACTAAAAAGCTTTTACCTATCTTATAGCTGTCATGGTCTAAACGATGTAGGTACTTTGTTCGTGGCTGGGTAAAGACCTTTCCTAATAAGGACAAACTACCCTTATCAAAAGAACGATGACTTCTAGAGACGCGAGTGCGGGTACCTGTTGCGTTTATACCCAACATTTCTTAGCTTATTGTTCAAGAATACAATATAGTGCGTAGCTTATATTTACGTTTGTGTCTTATTGGTTTGTGGAAGCTAAGTAAGTGTTTAACTATGCCCCAGTGGTTTTAAGTCTATATGGTATTTAATTGACAGTTAAAATTTTATAATGTATCGAAAATTAAAATGCGACTAATGTTCTAAACTTGAATTTAAATTTAACTTGTGAATGGCCAATATTTGATGCGAAAACTACGAAAGCAGGTGGAAAGCTGGAATGATGATGAAGGAGGGTGATACCGTCACAACATGATACAATATATGGAAGACATTGAATCCTACGACACAGATCATCCCGGTGTAGGGTTCAGGGATCAACCCACATATTATGTTCTATAGGGCAAATTTTCGATAAACACACTATTCTGTCGTTACGTTCATTTTCTGTTCAAATTATTGACAAAACTTACAACAACAAAAAAAATCACTAACGCTATCGATGCATTTTTGCCAAAGTATTTGCAGTTTGCTGCCCTTCTTGAAGAAATCTGGACGGAAGGTAACAAATTCTTCAAAGGCATTCAGTACTGCCTCTCTGATATTGAATTTTTTCCCATCAAGAAGTTATCCAAGCTCTGGAAAAGTAGTATGTAGGCGCAACGGCTGGTGAATGATGGAGAACTTCCAACCCCAGCTCTTGTAACTTGGAGACTGTTTGCTGTGCAGTATAAGGTCGCGAGGTCGCGCGTTGTCGTGCAGGAGCAGAGGAGACGAGCGATTGACCAAAGCTGGTTAAAGACGTGCGAGTTTCGTACGGTTCTTCATAGTATACACATCTGCAGTAATGGTCATCCCGTTTGGTAAGCAACTGAATGAATAAAACCAAAGCTAAATCACCAAACAGTTACCATCACATTTCTAGGGGTACGTTTTCGTTTAAAGCATTATTTAGCTGTTGAACCAGGATCTAACCAACTTGCTGAGCGATTGATTGTCCAGCAGAATCCTATTTTCATCGCAGGTAACATAATTCATAATTCCTTTGTTAGTGTGCCTGTTGAACAGTACGAGGCATGTCTAAACGCGTGTAAAAAATAAAAAACGCGTCATGTCTATTTCACGCTGGCGATCATTGAGTTGTGACGCACCAATTTGTCTTTTTACCTTGCCAGTTTGGCGCAAATAGGCCAATGTTAGTTTGATACTACCGTCGAAAGCTGCTGCTGATTCAGCCGTAGATTGAGTATCATCAGCTTCCTTTCACAATCACCATTAATTCGTCATTGTCGACTAAAGTTTTCAGACACCCACGAGGTTCACTTTTCACGTCGAAATACCCAGAATGGAAGCGGGTAAACCAACAACAGGTGGTGCGTTCGTATGTAGTGTTCCCTCCGTAAGCGTCGCAGACGTTGCGTGCCGCTTGTGCCGCGTTGTTGCCACGACGATACTGATATTCCATAATTCAAATTTTTAACCTATCTATGATGACGAAAAAGATTCAGGTGTGATGAAAACAACGCTAATCATAAAATAAATGACTTATTTAGAAAAAAAACCCTTGTTTTCAAAATAAAATTAATTTGAAATTAGAATTCTTAGCCGAACAAAAATATCATGATCTGAAATTGCCAGGACTGCAGAACGGCAATTTCATAAGTAAAGACCCATCATAAGAAGCGCTCTGACGAAAGCTAGGGAATATTATTTTTACACCTCTGCCATTATTATGTTGAATGTAGTAGGTACATGCCACGCCATCTATCTGCCTTCTAGTAACTGCCCCTCAGAAATTTACCACTAGCGGGAAGGCAGGTTTTTAGTTGTGAGCTCACTCGATCTTGAGGCTACAAAACGCGATTTGCTTGTGAGTACTGAAATTTTCCACCAGAGGGAGTTTAACAAAACTGAATACTGATACGCTGCTTGAAATTTTGATTTGGATAACATCCGCCAGATTACGCTTATCATAAAACAATAATGTTGAAGTTTTAAGTCAACTATAAAAGGTCCTTTATATATCTTATTTTATTTTAACTATAAACTTACTATAAAATGATACTTAAATATTTCAGAATATTGAAACATAAGGAACGAATATAGAGAAAATAGAGCATCCCAGTGGTTAGGTGAAAATAAAATAAATGAATCATTAATAATACTTTACCAACCATTCTATGGGTTCGCCACGATGTTTCACTTTACTGACAGCTCAAGCTCATAGCCGGACTCGAACCGAGGCTCACAGATCATAAATTTCACCTCACTACTAACCGAGCTACCATTATTTAAGTTATTCAGCATGGCATGCTTTTAACAGATGTATAAAATGTAGGTACGTATAGTACCTATGAACTTTAAACTAAATGAATTTTACAATCGAAAATGTCGTAGTATGATAAAACATAATTTAGAACCATATTCTTACTAGAAGTAATTCAGTAACCTGTACCCCGTTAAAAAAAAGATATCTTATGCTTATGCTGATACTTGCCTTAACAGCCTCCTCAACGTCATCATCTCTCGACGCTTTCGCGAGGCTCTTTTTCATTAACTGGTACATGGTCTCCCTTCTCAGGTGCCCTTCACCGAGTAAATCGTAACACTGCATTCAGAAATAACGCGGGGTATTAACCTTAAACTAAAAGAGTTATCAAAAATAAAAATATACGGTCCTGATGAAAAACATTGCTGTATATATAACTAATAGAAAATTGCACAATGCATTGCTTATTATGTAACGTCTAGCACAAGAAACGACTATCATATATATCAAACGACATATCTTACTGTAAATGCATAGCTGATCCTCTCCTCCAAATCTCCTCTCAAGTACAGTGACATAGCTTTCGCAAAGGTGTGCATAGTGACGTATGGAGAGGTGCCACGGTCTAGAGCAACCATCACACGTTCCATCATATAAGCATCCGTCATGCCGAGGCCGGTATGCAAAACGTCTCTGAAATGAGCTCTGAAATAAAACAAGTAAAATAATATAAAGAATTCTTGCAATGCAGTTGATGGAAACATCCTGATAACTCATGATAGCCTGGTACTTAGAATAGGTAGATATCACCCATCTGGCTTCCAAGTCGCTTACAGTTTTCGACCGATTTTTTATCGTACTGATTTCATTTTATACAAATCTTGAAATTGTTTGTTCTAAATCCTTTGATCATGAATATCTGTAATTCATAATGTCTGATGGAATCGGTAAGTACATTCAGACAATATTAATAATCCAAATACAATGCGGTGACGCGATCTTTTTCGTTTAATGCCAAAACTCCAGTCGTCGATTGTTGACATATTTTAGATATCGAATGTGTAAAAAACGGGCGATTGCAGAGAGATGCATGCTATAAAATAGTATAGACTTAGGGGGCCTGATAGGTGGGATATGACCATATCCTAACATCCTACATTAGCAACTATGTCTTATGGCTTATACTCCAAGTCGACCAATACAAAGCTTAGTGGAGTTACCAGGACTGTAGTCCTTGTAACTTGTGTTATAGTCCTAAACATAACAACACAACCCCGTCTATTTTGTTATTTAAATTTTTGCATGGCTCAAATTTATCTGATACCTCATCAACTCACCTTGAAATCAAATCTGAAGCAGCAGGTTTTTCATCGCGCTTCTGTATTTTGAAAAATATTACCATTATCTCTGTAACAATTTGATAGTTATACTTTATTAGTCATGTGTAAATAACACTATTGTAACGCGGGCTTAATGTAGATGGCGATACTTGTGTTCGAACGTGCCCGGTAAAAGCAATGGTTGCCTAGCAACCACTCGGACAGACCTCCGCCCGTGCGCCCCGCCAATGACAGTCGGAAAGATCGTCCGCCGCCGATCGTTTGGCGCTCGCGCATAATATTTGTTCTATAAATATTTTGTAGTAACTGTTTGATGTTCCATGTGTACCTACCTTTTATTACAGTATTTACTCTTTTGAATCGTGTTTCGAACTTTTTACCAACCTCCAGGACCCCTGAGAAGTGATCAACTTATACTATCTTTTTTATTACAGATTAAGACCTATTTATCGAGAGATTGACTAATACTTATTCGATGTAGTCATTCAACAACATGTGAGATTTTCCATACAAAAACAACGGGCATTCGAATCTAATATATTTGGAGCAGAATCAGTCATTTGTCTTCACCAGACTATATATGTGTATACCTTTCGAGTATGATATGAATATCGAATTGGGTACTTACAGCGTATTTGGTAAAAGCCTTGAATATTTTAGTATGAAACTCGGCATATCTACCGTCCACCATCTATTTGTTTCTTCAAAATAGTGGCCAATCATAAAACCGATACGAATCGATAGCCGACACTAATACAAATAAGTTTTTATGAAACAAAATCTTTTCCACCGTCACATTTCCAAGACATAAGCTTTCAAAGTAACGGTGATGGCGCCACCGGTAAGTTATGACTGAATTGGCTCTCAATGTACGATATATTGTTTTACTTTCATTCAACGGTAAAGGTATAGCATAAGAATCTTCTCCTGACAATAATAACACAATAAACAAAAAGAATCAGCAAAAAAGTTCCATCCGTTCGCACGTGATGCGATGACCAAGGGAAATACATTCATTTATATATATATTTAAATATATAGATTTAACCCAAGGACTTCCTAAGGATTTAATTCTACTTACGTTCTAACTCGTCGAAAGTGAAGTGAGTTTCTTTTTGCATTTCTGCCCATACAGCACTATGTTTTTTGCGAAAACGTATTTCCTCCATTGGATCCAAGGCAGAGTCCAGAGAAGCCGACATGTTGGTTGTTTTGTGGTTTTATGTAATTTCACTATAGTAAAAATGTAAAATTTTAATTGGCTTTAAAAATTTAAAGGCTTCTTGGAAAATTTTACCACAATTTATTTTGGTTTCTTAGTTTTGTTTATATTCAGATAAAAAATACGTAAAACTCACAGACCAAGTAGAGGATACTATGTAAAAATATTAACTAATGACAGGTATGCCCAAAGAGTATGTAATACCTTTCATAAAACACTTTCATATGTGGCAAATATGAAAGTGTTTTATTTTAAATTCTTAAGAAAGAATGTGGCGAAATTGGTGGTTGTGAATTTTGAATATCTAAATATATATAACTCAAAAGTGACTGACTGAATAGTGATCTATCAACGCACAGCCTAAACCACTGGATGGATCGGGCTAAAATTTGGAATGCAGGTAGATGTTATGACGTAAGCATCCGCTAAGTAAGGATTTTTTTGAAATTCCACCCTTAAGAGCACCCTCTTGTTTTTGAAAAAGTAATTTTTTTATTTCTCGTAGAAACGTATAAATGTGGAATGAGCTTCCGCCCGTGGTCTGTCCTTGGTCAGTCTATAAATACGATATGCAGCTAAACTGCATGTATATCATTTACCATATACATCTACCTGCATACATGGTTCATACATATTGTAAGTACCAAAGTAGTAATAAACTAGCTACAGAGCGAGATGGTTGTTTCATACTCGTGTACTGAGTAGTAGCACTTTAAAATGGGGGTCAAAAGAGTTATAAGGAGGTTAAGCAAACTATGAAGCAAAATAAGCCTAATGAGGACACAACCTTATGACTATAAAGTTTTCTAAGTGGAGCTATTAGCTCACTTAGTTCAGTTACAGTATCTAAAACTGACCTGCACTAAATATCGTCCGACGACGCAAATTATTGTAGGTGTGTTCTGACCGACTATTAAAAGTAGCAAACAGTTTCCGATCGCATTATAGTGACTTTCTAAACAGAAAGTGTAACAGGTTGAATAGACATTTTGAGTGTTTAAAAACTTAAATGTTTTTGTTAAAGATAAATAATCCTATTTCTTATTTCAATATCAAGCTAGTCTATCAATTTATCGAATCTCACACAAAACCAATCAGCTGTTATAGAGCTTTACTTACAATAGCTTTTATTTACAATTGAAGGGGTGAGAACAAAAACGGTTTAACTGTTTTTTTTTATTCACAAAATGACTCATTGGTATCGTTGGATTCAGCGTGAAACTATCTACAATAACACATTCTCAAAATACCGAAATGAGGCTTAAATATCGAGATTGTCAGACTAAAAACGGTTTATCTGACACAGGAATACAGTTCGCTTAGCATAAAAACATTATTATATTTACTATACTATATTATAATTTTACAGTAATTGTACGAACTAGTACTATATTTAGTATTTTAAAATAGAATTAATACATTTTCAAGCAACTGAAACTTACATAAACCTTTTCTATTTCTTAATACGCACTCTACACTAAAATGCGGCCATTGAAGTATAAAGTAAATTTTCTCGAAACTATCAATTTGACAGTTAAACCCTTTTTATTCTCAACCCTTCAATTTACACTAACACGATTACGCAATAGTGATATGTTAACTATTTAGGATAGGAATATAATAGCTTTACGATAATATGGCGTTGTGGAAACGGGTTTCACTAAAATGACTATCAACATGTACGTAAAGCAACTTTTAAAAACCCATTAGTTTGTTGCTTGAATTAAATTCTCAAAACATTTTAACTCTCTGAGAACTTTGTAATAATATTTCTGATTGTAAAATGAGAGTTTAAATCTTTCTCAAACATCTCCGCATTAAGCAGAGAAACGAAAACATTTCCACCACTACCATTTTCATGGTACCCATAAAGAAGGGTAACAACAACAAATTGGATGACGAGATTTTTGTACAACCCTTGGCTTAACAAATTAAACCTAATGGCAGCCTTGTAGCTTTAATTCTTTGGAATTTTATTACTTAGCTTAATTTTAAGTAATAGTACTATAAAAAATGTGTATATTTATTTCTTGAATTACTTACTAAATGCACACTTTTTGTTAAAAAGGTTGATAATCAAATAAAACTAATACTAATAATCTATCATTTCAATTGGAGATAATTAATAAAAATAAAAACAAACCTCTGATTCTTGAGAGTAAAGGCTTTTAAATTTGATTTGTTAAACAAGTTATTAAAGGAATATACGTTAAACTAGGGGATAATACGTTAAACTAGTCTGTTAAGTAATTCGCGAGGTTGTTATTAAACTCCTGACATTGTATCTTTTCGAACATTTATATGTCTACAAATATCAGCATAATATTTTTAAAGCTTAGCTATAGACAGAAATGAAGACATATCACAAATTATCAAGTACACACGCAAGCCTAAGTTTATTAAGTTCACTCGTCGCCAGCTGCTTCACAATGTTTATGACAACAAATACTCAAACTCAACCCAGACTGTTTGAGGCAATGACAGCTGATATCAAAAGCACGGTGAGATTTATCTCAGTGCGAGTTTAGCCGCCCTAGCGATAGGCCGCCCGCCCAGACGTTGCGGTGACTATAGAGTAAATAGCTAAAGTACAACGTACACGAAACATTACCAAAAAAGTGCAAAAATTTTTTTAAAGCAAACGCATACGTACGCAAGTGATTTGTTTTAATTAAAACAGTGACAAGTGAGCATTTGCTGTAATTTGGGAAAAAAAAAACAAATCTTCATTTAAGGTACTTATCTAATGAAGGCACAGCCGTACAGAGCATATATTGCTGATATATATAAACTGTTCTGCGTTTATTCTGCTTGTTTGTTTTAATTAATTTGTTACAGAAATCGTGGAGTTTGTTTGCTTGCTTAAAACTTTTTTAAGTGGCATTATAAAATTGTTATTGTAAAAGTGTGATTGCAAAAATTATCATCAGATACGGGGGGATAAATACATAACACTTTAAATTACCATCTGTCCCTTAAGGGAGAGAGCGGTGAAAAGACAGGGATAATTCAGTTAAGGAGAACATAAATTCAAATTGTACTTCGGTGAAGGGCAGTCAATTAACCAAGACAAAGATTACGTCGCAAGTTCATTTATTCTGCCTCGAGAAAAGTAAAACAAAGATGAAACAATTATTTAAGCGATTAATTTCGGAATAGCTTGCTTTTTTAACAATATTAATTACTTCTTTTTTGAAAAAGAGATGTTAATGTCGTCTCTTTGCGTGTCATTCTTAAACCACAATAAATAGTGTGTTGATTATCGAGGAGCTCCGTAGGGTATATGTATTTACCATAGGGCATAAGCATGTCTTGATTACTTTACCTTGATAACTACAATAGCTATATTCTCATTTGTCTATATCTCATAATTCTGTCAAAAGTGTGATTAGAGTGAGAAAGCCATAGGCATGTTGGCTTCGATGTTGGATACAACTAGGTGCCACTCTATATCATAAAGAGTGCGAACACCCCACAACAGCTATCGTAAATCTAATATCATGAAAAATATCATAATAGCATTACGCACTTTACGATGTCACATAAACACTATTTACTATAAAAGCAAGCTACAACGTTTTTCTTCGGTTTCGCTTACATTATGTTAAGAGCATTACCAAAACAGATATGAATTTCTGAGATAGATGGTATGAATAACTTCTCTTGGCAGACAGCTTACAGGAGGAGTTGTTCATCAATATTCTATAGATTTACGATTAGCGTTTAGTCAAACTTTATACCAGCATGCTTATCGTAATCAGTAGGTTAATTTCAGGCAGATTATTTTAAATATACTTAAAGGAAACATTTGAACACCGTGCCAGATTCAAATTTTTCTTTGTACGAGTACTTTCAAATTAATCTGTTAACATTCTATTTTTTTTATGTATGATTTTTTTTTACATCGACACCATGACTGTGACCTTCGTTGGATCATTACCATCAGCCGATCGCCACCACGAAACTATAATCACATTAATACATACATATTTTTAAAATATCTGATGTATTGACCGGGTCGTACCATATTAATGAGGTATCTATGCAGGTGCTACAGCAAATCTTTAGCAATATTTTCCGTTTAGTACACCTCTGAGTCATGAATCGATGCTCAAGTCGACATTTTTCCCATTCACATCTGAATGTCGTTCTAGACTACGGCTTTTAGTCGAGATCCCAACTATTCTGGCAGGACTAAGACCAGATTCATGCTAAGTCTCTTTTGCTGTGGATAGAGTAGGGAATACCAATTTATTGTATATTCGTGGTTTTATCTTAACATATAATGTTCAGACATTTTGCAGCAGTTAATTTTTTCCAAGATGAAATACATTATTATAACTCAACTTACTGACTAGTAGGTACGTATAACATACATCCTAACATATTGGAAACTAGCTTCCTTCCGCGGCTTCGCGTCCTTAGGAAACGAAGAAGAAAGTTTTTCAAGGATAATTCAACCACCCATTTCACCCTCTTAGGTATGCAATTTTGAAAAACCGTTTCTTAGCGGATACCAACACTTTACAAAGAACACACCCTCCAAATTCTAAAAGTCTCTAGGACCAGCGCTTTAGGCTGTGCGTTGATATATAAGTCAGTCATGTCTTTGAATTTTATATGTACAGATTTACACAATCAACAAATTTGTAACCTCATATAACAGTACAAACATGCATGAAAATGCCAATGGAAATTAGCGCTGTAATCGCATATATCACACACGCACGCACATATATGAATCGCATATAGAAAATTATTAAATAACATTAATTTAATAAGGTACAAAAATATTAGCTAATAATAATAAAAATAATAATCATGCGCCGGGCTCTTACCACCGCCAATGTTGCAGCCATTCTCGAACAAAATGGTCTCATGTGTGACGACTTTTAAAAGACCTGACGGAATGGTGCCCTGTAAGATGGGATGGCCCTTAGTGTGGGACGCTACTTGCGTCGACACTATGGCGCCGTCACATCTTCCCGAGACACACGTTAGGACCGTCGCTGCGGCTAATTCGGCTGAGCAGCTAAAACGGTTGGTATTGAAACCCTGGGTCCGTGGGGGCCTGGAGCTCATCGCGTTTTCAAAAGTTTATCAGAGCGCCCGGTAGATGCTACGCGTGACCAAAATGCTATGTGAAAATGTGCTAAATGATAACAAAAGAGTTCAATAAGTAAAAGATGCAAACACAATTAGCCAATATTCTCGTTATTTATTTAGTTATAATAAACGCTGCTTAAATACGTAACTTTTATCGCCATAATCCTCGAAAGTAACAAGTATGGTAATTATACCGTTGCAAACAGAATATTAACAGCCTGGATCACGATGCCGGAGATACTTACCTACATAATCTTTTAATACCCGTCTGTACAAAGTTTGAAAACTCCTAATTTCGCAGTTATATCCATAGCCCCCGGTTCCTCATATGTTTGTCAAGCTCATGCCAAGGTAACATGCTAAATACTGTACTCTCATTGGTTGAGATACCCGATGATCAACAGGCAACCAATGAGCATTCACCATTTGGTCTACCAAGTTGACACGAGTTTTGACCGAGTACCCGGGGAAGTGTTGCTTAGCTGAGTTGTATTTTAATAGACTCTAAAGTGACTGCTGACTGATGAGTACTGGCTGACTGGCACACAAATATTTAGTCATGCAGTTTAGAATGTATTATTGTCGTACTGCCTAAATATATTTGGATTGTGTCTTTGTGCGATGTGCGCATGCTAAAACATTTTTTTATTAATTGATGAAACAACACTATCAGTAATCGATAAACGCCGTTGTTTCTTGATTCTACACCATTTTTAGCGTTGGTTCCTATTCAAGCTATTTTCTAGGCCCGTCAACAGTGCTTTTGTATACCACCATAGGTTAAAAGATGTTACCTATCTGTGAGAGCATCGGTAGTTTTTAAATATTAAGAACTTAATGATAACGTAAAAAAATTCAGATACTTAGTTCCTAATGTGTGCCATTTTTTTACACTAAGAGAAAAGCAGCCTACCGTTAGTAGGCAAGCTATCTGATCAGGGTAGCTAATTGGGTGGCACCCCTAGACTGAACGGGTCCCTGTGCTGGAGCCTTGTATGCCTAGCAAGAAATCCGGGACATCCGGGAGGCAGCCCTCAAACTCACGTATCAATATCCAAATATTGTACTTGCAAAGTTAAGATATAAACGAGTAAAGAAACGCAGTGCAGCATAAACAAGTACCTATAATAAGCAAAATTGCTGCGTCTATTGCTCATAAATCATACAGTTTAGTATCAGGTAAACACCACGTAATATACGCGGACAATGTTCTACCTACATCATTTTGATCGTACTTATTGGGACCGCCCACGCGCCAGGAAGCGTTTGTGCAAATTTCTGGGAGTCTAGCCAAGCCGGTTTCTATATGAAGCAATTAATTTTTATTTATTTATTTATTACATGCCTTAATACAATAACATTACTTATACTGCCTAATCTGTGTCGAATGTATGTCTTTGCTTCAAATATTCCATTCTTTCTTTCCATTCCAGCCCTGTGAGCACGTTGCAGTATATAATAGAGCATTCATTTCCTAATTAAAAATATAATAAATGCTCAAATCCTTAAATAAATTTGCAAATTATACATTAATTAAAATTTCATAAATTTGGATTTTGTCACTTCACATTTCAGGTCAGTTTTACAAATTGTCAGGAAATATGATTATTGTCTGAGTAACTTGTTGTTTATATTATTTCATAATTATATTAACTATTTAAGTGGCGACTTGAATATTTATATATTTACATCTTAGTTTTCTCATATTTTGTAATAATGTCATAGCCTAATATAGTAAGGAAAGTATCTAATAAAACCTTCCCACTTGAGTGCTAAGTACTTAGTTAATTGTTTGCACGAAATAATGTTAGAGGTTATAGAAAGATTTTGTTTAATTAAATGTAATATTGCTTATTATCTCTGGTTGCTTATTTGCATTGTAGCAGAGGGTGTTATAAAACCCCTTGAGTCACTCGATGGAATGCCAAATCTTGAACATTGAATGCAACTTTAGTTCCGTTAGCCCAACCGTTGAACTAATTTCATGTACTAGTAACGAACAAAGGAACGGGAACGAGCCAATAGCTGAAATAATGAAATTAAATTAAGAATGGAAATAGCTTATACGCTGGTATACTTGTTTCCGTGAGTGAAGCCACGGGGAGCAACTAGGTGCCCAATGAAACTACAAATATATACCTCTACAGTGGTAATCAGCGAAATTAGTTAAGAGTGTTTTGTATTCAGTTGAATAATACTTCCCAAAACTAATTCAGTTTCGTTTGTATTCACATAAAGCTTTCGTTTTATTTGCACACACCCTCACAACATGTAACGCGTAGCCGTAGTAATCTAAAGCACTACACTAAACATAGGTATTTCTTTTTAGTTTAAAGACATGTTCACATCTAAAACAGTACCACTATAAATTATTAAGTTTTGCGTAACACTATACTGCTCACGTTATCCTGAAAGGCGGCAGTGGCACATAAAATTAGGCGAATGACTACATCGTCACTTCATAAAAATCTAAAACAATCGCTAAATACTCTAAGGGTTCCCATGTCAGAATGTCCAAATGGTTTATTGTAGTATGGTCAAAATGGCGTCATAACGTCAAAAAGGACCAAACAACAAGATTTCAAAACAACAGTTTACGTAGTTTACGTAAGTACAAAGTTCACGGATTTATAATCGTTGTTTGCAGACCTTGCTCAGACCGGTCTACGAAGCGGTCTATTTTAATCATTATCCCTACATAATTGTGAAGAGCAGCGCTTGCTACTAAACACCTGTTCGTGTGTAAACCGAAGCACATTACGCTAAGTGTTCATGTCGAAAGTAGTAATGTTTACTTTCAGTAAGACAAATGATGTTATGCTATATAAATTATTGGAAAATCCAAACGGTACTCAACTATCAGCGAGTATTATCCCATAAGAAAATGTTGCCAATTATACCAACATATTGATACTACTAAGAACCAATTTTAGAAACATTTGTTCCTAAATAGCTTAAAAAATGATATAAAGTTTGGGCGTGGCTTCGCGAAAGTTTACCTTATGTTCTTTTATGACTGGCCTGATAACTCAGTTGGTAGTAGGTAGTTCACAACTCAGTTGGTAGTAGCTCTGCCTTCCGAATTGTAGGCTGTGAGTTCGATTCCCACCCAGGACAAACATTTGTATGATGAACATAGATGTTTGTTCTGCGTCCAGGTGTTGTTATATTGTATTATATGTATGTATATACAAACAAAAAGTACCTAAATTTTATATCAGCTAACTGGTTCCCATAGTAGCTTTGCGTAATTTGGAACTAGATGGCGCGTGTGTTAAGTTCACACTAATCTCTCTAAGACGTACCCAAATGTGTTGCAATAGCTGCGTCATAAAGGGATAAGTGCGAACTTAGAAGTTGTCAAACTTAAGTACAGACGAGCATTAGGCCTGTAAACCTGTATAGTATGTATAAGGTATATGTATGTAAGATTTCAACTTCTATACTCACGTACTGTACCACTCGTTCAGTTTAGTTACGGG
The DNA here is from genome assembly GCA_905220475.3 of Ennomos fuscantarius. Classification (NCBI taxonomy): domain Eukaryota; kingdom Metazoa; phylum Arthropoda; class Insecta; order Lepidoptera; family Geometridae; genus Ennomos; species Ennomos fuscantarius. The sequence continues at coordinate 11,141,798 of HG992023.1, forward strand.
TTAGCCGTTGACACCTAGTTTATTTTACTGTTATCGGTATTGAAAGCTATTCTGACATACAGCTATCCACCAAACACCAACTTTCAGCCGCCCGTAATAAAACTTTTAAAACTGTTTATGAAGAGCATCATTTCAACAGCATTGTATCTTTTTAAGATATTTATCAGTATTTATCAGTAACTGAAAGCTCTTTGGTATTCATATAAATATTTTTGAATAGAATTTATGGGATATCACTCACTTAAAGAGATTTTAAACTGTCATAGTTACTAACATTTCTAAAATAGGTATTGTTTATTAAGAAGGTATTTACCATGTTTTGATTTGCCGATATTTCAGTGATTTTGCACGCATTTAATAAATAGATTACATGGCAAATATCGTGTTAATAAACAATATATTAGTAATTATTGACATTTGATATTAATATTTACTTTGATTTTAACACGGCAAATTGCCTTTATTTTTTAAATACTACAATGAATTAATAACTAATACTAAAAACTATCTTCTACAAAAAAATAAACATTTGGACTATATACTGGCCGCGATGACCTATAGACAGTATAATGCTCCAGCCCACTACTAGAAGGTAGCGGTACCCAACATGCTAATGTATGTAAAAAATGTATGTATGTACATATATTTACTTAATTCAAAATTGTCATAGTGTTTGCATTTTTTTCCATTCAATAACTATATCTATTCATGAATTAAAATAGAAACATACTATTAAACTAAAGTACAACTAAAAAAGCCGTTGGTGAAGGGAAAAGTGCCCAGTATTGCAAAATAATAGCCAGCATTCTGGTCACGTGATGCCTCTACCAAACGTATGGTATAAGTCCCTTTACGTATCCATGGCAGCCGACCCCCACGTGTCTACATTAAAAAGTATTTCCCAATAATATATAGTATTCTGAATATAGTATATTGCTTATATCTATCATGATCGCGTCACTGCTTGCGAACGTCTTTTTTATATATATATAAAATGATAGTGTTTTACCACATTTCACCTTCTTTCCTTTTAGTGGATAGTTACTTGCAGTAAATAAGTAGGCGTAGTCTCAAAAGTATTGATAAGCCAATAGTAAGGTATAATTAAGAATTTGTTTACAAGAAGGTCTAGTCAGACCGTTATAAATTTAGCACGTGTGCAATAAAACTATCAAATACAAGTAGTTATTATTAACTTCTCGCCATAACTCGGGATTCTGGTACCGCTCAATCGTTTAGCATCCTGTTGGTTGGCTGAAGGTTATCGGGTATAGGCTCACCCATTGAAACAAATATATATCTAAATACCTACTTAATAAATATAAATGGAGGAACCGAAAGATGGTAATCCGGTCTAAAACCAATAACTTTGATTCTCAATTCTTGACATGAAACACGTTCATAATTCATGATCTTCTGTCCTTTCTCAAAACCAACATTTAAGCATATGGCAGTAAAAAGCCAATATACGTAGATAATAGATAATACTAGGTGGTAGGACTTTGTAGCAAAGTCCGTCTAGGTAGGTACCACCGCTTTGCTAGTTATTCTGCCGCCAAGCAGTAGTGTGCAAGCACTGCTGTGTTCCGGTTTGAAGGGCACTGTAGCTAGTGAAATTACTGGGCAAATGAGACTTTATGACCTGATCTCACAGTCGAATAATCTTATTACCAGACTGTGCTGATGTCTCGGGATGATGTGCGCAGTGCAGTGTCACACGTAACTTTATATTTTGGAGTTCCGACACTGACACTGTTCTGTTATGGGCGGCCGTATCGCTTAACATCAGGCGAGCGACTTGCTCGTCACATCATTCAATAACATAAAAAAAATTATAATATAATTTTTTTTTCTTATTCCTAGAATGCACAATGACACTGCTAATATTACAATCTAGCCAACTATTTGACTAATGAGTAATTTGAATTTAACTTTTACAATCGAATTATCTAAGAATGTGTCCAATAACACGTTTCTTATTGTCTCTATTAAGGAGAATCTAATATTATAATAATAATAATAACATTCAACTATCACATACTGATTAAATACATAGTTTATTTTTCTCTGCAAAAATACTTGTCCTTGTGCAAAATCAAACCCACCGAACATTACATTTTATCTTTATAAATAACATTTTTTTATATATCTTATAAGATAGATTATAAACTATGGCATAATTAATTGAAATTATAAATCTCTACACAAATTTCTCGTATTTTATTTATTAAATTTTACCAACTTTCTCTCTACTGTCCAGTTTTTTCTTCCGTTTCAAGAGACTTTTGAGCAGGTTTTACAATATATTATTTTCGCGTACTCTTTTTTCTGTTGTTCTGTGGTGGTGGTAATGTTACTGGACTAGCAATGATGGTAAAAGCATAGGCGATGATGATCCAGAAGGCGTCCATATAGGGTGATACGGAAATGACGCTAGAATACTAATAGGTGATGCTTGAGTCAAGCATCTTGACGCATGTCTTCAATCTGAAATTTAGACTAGTATTATTAAATATATAACGCAATATTTAAACAAAATATGTATTTCGTACGACCGTTTTCATAACTAAACCGGCTGAACTGATTTTATTAAAACATCACAGATATAGATTAGAGACCAAAAAAGAGCACACCACCAGGTATTTAAAGGTAGGTAAATAAGGATCACTCCATCTTGGTTTTTTATTATTAATGTTGGCCTTTGTTTGCTCAAATTCGATAACGGCAATACTAGGCAATGCGTCCTCAATCAATTCTTCAGGAGAAACTGAATTTCGGTTCGGATTTGGTGATAAATGAAAGCTAATTTATTTGGTGCCTATACAAAACCATTTTTGTGGGATTTTAGTGTAAGAGTTATCATATAAGAAAATATCTATAGCAAAACATCGAACTTTGGCATCCTTTGCCCTTTTAGAAAGAGGTAGAATATTTTCACAACTCGTTAGTCTGCGATGATTAGGGCTCGTATTTCAAAACTACGGCCAGTCGTCCGTATTTGGCCATTTCGTGAACGGATTCTTCTCTCAGAGATCCACTGAACGTAGTTCTGTAATATGGGACATAGATTCCATAGCCATGGGTATTAATTAAAATCACCGGCTAGAACATATTTTAACAGCTGCCTAAAAATTTTCTTTGTATAATATAAGACTCAAAAACTAAGTTTACAGTGATTACTTATTTGGAGTTTTCTAAGTTTAGTTTAAGTAATAAAAAAATTATTTTTACGCAATTTAGTGAGAATCAAAATATATCTCAAAAACGTTACGTTCATGTATTTTTTTAAGAAAATCAAAGTCAACGTTCTTTTGGATAATCCGGAGAAATTTACCCGGTTCTCGTAATAAGCCGTTTATGAAACTGTCAAACAGTTTTTATTAACTTTGATCTCGATTTTGGATTCATTTATCTATCCAATTGATCTGACTGAACTATGACTCAACTGTCGTCACGATGGCAGGTCTGCTAAACACTCATCTCCTTACTAATAAACATTGTGAAGCGAATAGTTATATTGTGTTTTGTTTCTGTTTATCGAGTTTGATATAAGCAAAGATAAAAAAAAAGAAAAACACTGAGGAGCTATTCTACTGTTATGTTATGCGGTGTTTATTAGCAAGGGGATATTAGAATCTGTTAAAATGATATACCTAAGTGTATATCATTTTAACAGATAAGATTAATACTGTATTGTACTAGTACTATTCTGTGTTATTATGATACTTAATGATAACGCAACCGAAGATCTTTCAATAAAAGCTATTAAAATGTCTATACCATGAAATTATAACATTTTACAACTTAACCAATACCTTTATTCCTTTTTTTCGTATATAGCTTTAAGAGGTGGTGTAAAATAAATCCACCTAAAAATAGAAAGCCCATAAAAACTAATTAACCCGTGTGAAGCCGGGGCGGGTCAGATAAAGTTTCATAAATATTTATCTACCTAAATAGTAACCCGAGATGAATTATTATTCATTAACACATGGCCTATATTTTTAATCGTACGATATACGTGAGCCCAAACTTTATGATCTACTTTTATTGTATTGTATTGTATTTGTATTGTATTTTATTCATGAACAACATACATTGTGTTTGAATTACATTAAATATATAAATTTTAAATAAATTACTTTAAAGTTATTAAATTAAATTAAAATATTGGCATGCAAATTACTTAATATAGTTTACAAATAGGCGCTAGTAACGTCACAAGATAAGGCAAATAAAAGTAACAAGGAAACAAATGTCACAGTATTAGAATGCTATGACTAGATCACGTCATTTATATAGATAAATGACGATATCTAGTCGTCTATCTGATGCTAAGCGTCATGGTTGTCTAGAACAGTGGCAAAACTCTTAATTATAAGGTTTTACGTGACAATTTCACTGCATCACAAAGACTCATATCTTCATCATCTATAGATAGATTCATAAATTCTAATAAAAAGACTACGTCCAGCTCGGCACGATCCCAACTACGCTTGATATTTGATACCCACATGTAATATGAACGTTTGATCGTTGAACCAAAGACTCGTGCAGATTATTTTCAAACAGCTGCGCGCTCTAATTCAAACTATATACCTAATAGACTTTGTTTAACTGGTGTGTGTTTATTACAGAGTCCGGCAGTTCAAAATACATCTAAGATGCTCTTAAACTCCATTAATCGGCGGTTAACAGCAGAAGTTATAAGATAAAGTGATAATATACCATCTCTAAGAGGCTGGCCATGCAAAACTCAAGCCAAAAAGTTGACCTATCAAGAAACGCTAAACTGGAATTGTTACAGCATCTAATAAGACAGTGCTATCATGATAATGTAACCCACAGCGACCTACTCTCTGATAAATATAACGGTGAGTTTAATATAATGAAGCTCTTCAATTAGATTTTAATATATTATGGTTAAAAGAACTATAGAGACCTACCATTTTGAAGTTATAAGTTTGTGAAAATATTTTCAAAAATACATTTTGGCGTGTTAAAACTGTATTAAGCTTGTGCATTGGCGTTATTCTGTTTAATGTATTTCAACAGAATCGCGGCTAATATTTGATATATGTTTTAAATTTCTTATCACACGCGACTCTACGCTCTACGCGAACACATTACATGAAAATTTGAGAACATCGAAGACTGTGTGGGATATAAAGTTTTGAAAGTTTTATACCAGCTGTCCCATACTTTCAAATATCACCAACTTAAGAAAGAAAAACCAGAACATTATAACTAAATATAACAATTTTGTATTGTCTAATGTATAATATATTTTTTAAAGTACTTAATACTTTTTAATGATATAGTCACCATTACACTCATCCAATATTTTTTTATTTTTTACTTTATACATGGGTTATAGTTTGGCCATATCTCGCCTGGCTAATTGAAGCCAAATATGAGACGCACGCTTGCTTAGAAAATATTAATTCACTGTGCTCCAATATACGTGGCAGGCAACATTATATGCAGGAACGAAGCCATTTTCATTCCTGCTGTGCATTTTTCCAAAAATTGCCAATTTCAATTCAGCTGTGCAAATTTTCAAAAAATTTTAAATGATTTTCCGGCTGTTTACGCTAACGATATAAGGGTGGAAGGCCTTAGGCTCATCTGGTAGGTTTTAGAAGATAATTATATAGATGCAATAGTGTGACGTTTCCGGCAGATCTAGTATTATGTACTATTATTTATTTTGTGGTATTGTTTATAATCTGTGTTTGTATACAGAGGATGAGCCGTGGTGTCCTCGAACCTTCGACGGGTTTGCGTGCTGGGACGAAACTCCGGCTGGTGCCACCGCCTACCAACGCTGTCCAGAGTTCGTCGTCGGCTTTGATCCACGTCGGTTCGCTTATAAAAGGTATTAAATAATTTTAGATCACGAACATTTCGACAAAAACTTTTGCCTGTTTTCAAAATGGTGCTAACCGACTGTTCAATGAGTCATATATAACTAGGTCATGGGACTTTTCTGTAAGAGTCCGTCTAGGTAGGTGCCACCGCTTTGCCAGATATTCTACCTCTAAGCAGTAGTGTGCAAGCACTCATACTGTGTTTAGTTTAGATGGACTTTATAGCTACGAAAATCACTATGCAAATGAGAGTTAGTAACGATCTCACGTCATTGTGATTTATAATCATATAACTAACTGAGCTGATGTCTCAGAATGGCGTGCGCGATACATTCCTGGCAAGACTTTATAATATGGGGTGATGAATGGCACTGCAACTTTACGGGTAGCTGTAAACAACCAGCTTGTAAAAATGGTTTACTTAAAAAAAATATTAGGATGTTACAAAATCTATACGGTCCAATTTTTTTCTAAATATATAGCTTTTTATTATTTGAAGCTCCTTTTGAGTATATAGTTGAGACAGTTTTTCGCATAATTTATTCAAATAGGTATTGTTATCATCTTATGAAACTCTGTACAAGCCAAGTCTATGGCAGCAATATTATAACTAAGTAGAATGACTTAATGAAATTTGAGCTTCAACTATAGGTACCATATTTCCAGGTTGGCCAAGATACGCACCATAAGATTATATTGCCGTCACACATATATGCGTACCAAAAAATTTTTTAGATATTCCAACCGCGAGATCAAAATCCAGACTATTATCAAATCCACAGATAAAAACAAAAGTAACGATTCATTTTACACGAATCCTGCATTCTTTTATTCAACGCACACCGTACGCTCTACATGGAATGTTAACAAATCAACACTCTACGGGTTTACTATAATAAAGCCAGATTCCCTTAACGTACTTCCCATGATATATTCATGAGATATACGCTTGTCTAAGTCATGCAATTTATTATTAAATTACATGTGAAGACGCAACAGGTTTAACGTAGACAGAGGATTAATTTTTAATATTATTAACAGAATACGTTTTAGTTTTGTATTATGTACTGCAAATACGCCCATAATTGCAAACTATTAACGTATTATTATTATTATTAAACTGTTTTAGGCATACGTTACGTGCACATCAGCGCTACATAAATGTAAGTAAGTTTAGATGGTTGGTCAAGTATCCAATGGCCACGCAATTAAAACTAACTTCCTTATTAACATTAAAAGCAACTTTATGCATTTGTTGTGAAAGCTCATAATGGCATCTATATAATAATCAACATAATAAACATGCGTTGCATTTAGCGTAGCGGTTATATTCTCTTTGGTATGCATAACTCAATAAATTATCGACACGCAAATTTAGTAATATTTATAGTTTCTTGTGATAGCAGCGTATGAATTCATTAGCCCATATCTATTGATTGTTATTTTACATTAGGCGCATAACAAATGTATAGAGAACGTACGATGAGTGAAATCAAGAAGTATAATAACATAATGTGGTGAATTTTTAAGAAAATTCTAATTGTACCTTAATTATGATACAAATGTGCTGAGTTGGTCATTGCGCTCGAAGTAGGTGATCGAGTGTAATTGTCAATGCACACAAATTTCATACGACTTTATTCATGACACTTGCGAGGAAAAACAGTATTGTATAGTTTTTAACTTTCATGAAAAATAACACAGGTCTCTTTCATCGCGCGCCAGCACCACCAGCACAGCGCAAGCGATGCGCGTTCAGATACACTTCATACGACTTTATTCATGACACTTGCGAGGAAAAACAGTATTGTATAGTTATTAACTTTCATGAAAAATGACACAGGTCTCTTTCATCGCGCGCCAGCACCACCAGCACAGCGCAAGCGATGCTCGCTCAGATACACACCAAAGAGTATATACATTCCTAACCGCAGTACAAGGGCACGAACCACAGATTAGAGAAAAATTTATTTGAGGCTAGTACGAAATCTAAATGCAGGTGGTATCAAAAATAATAAGAAATATATACATTATAAAGTGAATTAATAATTTCTTACTCAAAATACAACTGATTGTTAATTTTTTTAAAGAATATAATGATCAAATTTTAGGATTAGAGAGATAGTAGATATACTAGAAAACTAAAACTATAAAGCGAAATAAAAAACTATTTAATAAAAAACTTAATCTAACAAACCGCAACGTGCCCAATATGCTGGCATATCGTTAATTAATTTGATACAACGAAAATTTTAGGATATAAGAAGATACAATTTATTTATACAATAAAATGTGTACTATAATAATAGGTCTTTACCTATGAAATTGCCGTATTGCAGTACAGACTTTTTCAAACAAAAAAAGTTTTGATTGGCTATGAATTCTAAATTCAAATTAATTTTGTTTTAAAAATATGACATTCTATTTACAATATAAGTCTTTTGTTTATTGATTAGCGTTGTATTTTCATTACATTTCAACATTTTTCCTCATAATGGATACTTAGAAATTTCGTGTAATTATGGAATATGAGTTCCGTCGTGGCACCAACGCGGCACAAACGACACGTAACATCAACGACGTTTACGGAGAGAACTGTACAAACGAACGTACAACCCGTTATTGGTTTGCTCGGTTCCGTTCTGGGAATTTTGAATTGAAAAATGAACCTCGTGGTCGTCCGGAAACTTTGGTCAACAATGATGAATTAAAGGCGATTGTGGAAGCTGGTGAATCTCAATCTACAGCTGAGCTAGCAGCAGCTTTTGATGTTAGCATCAAAAGAATATTGGTCCATTTGCGACAGATTGGCAAGATAAAAAAGCTTGATAGATGGGTGCCCCACGAACTTAACGATCGCCAGCGCAACGTACGCGTCGAGACTTGCCTTGCGCTGCTTAACAGGCACAGAAATGAAGGAATTTTGAACCGAATTGTTACGTGCGACGAAAAATGGATTCTTTTACAACAATCGAAAGCGCTCAGCAAGTTGAATAGATCCTGGTTCGGTACCAAAGCAATGTGCAAAACGAAAAATGACCCCTAGAAAGGTGATGGTCACAGTTTGGTGGTCTAGTGCTGGTGTGATTCATCATAGCTTTTTACAAAACGGCGAGAGCATTACTGCAGATGTGTACATTGAAGAATTGACCACAATGATGGCGAAACTCGCACGTCTGCAACCAGCTTTGGTCAATCGGTCGTCTCCACTGCTACTTCACGACAACGCGCGACCCCATTCAGCACAACAGACCGTCTCTAAGCTGCATGAGTTGGGTTTGGAAGCTCTCCCTCATCCGCCATACTCACCAGATTTTGCGCCTACCGACTATTACTTTTTCCAAAATTTGGACAACTTTTTAGCGGGAAAAAAATTCAATTCCCGAGAGGCAGTACAAAACGCCTTTGAAGAGTTTGTTGTCTCCCGTGCTGCTGATTTTTTCAAGAAGGGCATCCATAAACTGCCACAGCGTTGGCAAAGATGCATTGATTGCAGGGGCGATTACTTTGAATAAAAGAAATAAATAAGTTCGAAAAAAAAAATACTTTAACTTTTTTCAAACAAAACGGCAATTTCATAGGTAAAGACCAATATTATAGCCGCATAAATACTTAAATTAAGATAACTATTTAAATACTTCACACTGGCTATAGAAAAAAAAACTTATAAAAAGACTTTTGCATGATCCTATTAAATAGAAATAATCGTTAATAAATAATAAAAATTAAATATTCATTTAATAATTATTACAAAATCGTTCTGAGTTTTAGCGGGAAAACGAAAAAATCACGTCACCGCATTGTTTTATTTTCCAAAACTTGTGTTATTTTCAGTGTTAGTGCATAAAATTGGTGGCATTTAATTTGTTAAGAGCTGGACTACAATAATGGAAAGGAAAATAATTCAACCACCCATTTCACCCTCTTAAGGGTGGAATTTCGAAAAATCCTTTCTTAGCGGATGCCTACGTCATAACATCTACCTGCATGCCAAATTTCAGCCCGATCCGTCCAGTGGTTTGGGCTGTGCGTTGATAGATCAGTATGTCAGTCAGTCAGTCAGTCACCTTTGCGTTATATATATTTAGATTGTAAATACTTTTACTACCAGAGAGTAGGTACCCATATAATATATAATAAAGTAGGTATATAATAATATAATATAAAAAATATATATAAGGACATGCAAATATTTTGTCGAAGATACTCAATATTTACATAACATGTTAGCTGTACGTAGTTATATATATACTTAGATCGTTACTATAACGTACGTGGTTCACTCTCGCCATAATCTTATTTCTAAGAAAGGGATCGTGTATATTTTATTCTTGCATGCTCTTTGAGGTAATCCGAGTCGCACGTAAAGTATATAAGTGACTTATTTCAGGTTGGTCGAAATCAAAGTAAGAACATATTTGATGTCCACTTACAGTGTTCAAAGTGAAGGCTTTTTTTATCAATTATTATTGATCATCGAAGTAAAACTTCTTCACGCACGCTTGACTTGGGGAGTAAACGCGAGGCGAACAGAAGTTGAAGTTTGTTCACGTATATAGATCTCCATTGTCCACATAACAAAGTTATAAGTTTGTATTATTATGTTAGTATGTTTAACAAAGCAAAAACAAATTAATACCCGTCGGTAGATGGAGGTAAACTAAAAATGTTTTACTTCAGTCGTGTGGTCTAGAGCACACTCGTTTTTTTATGTAATTAAAACATTTGACCAGTGTCTCGCCTGATGTTAACCACGTGACGTGGTCTGGGATGGGCATGCATATATGTATATAGTATTCTATTTATTATTTATGCCAAAGCAAATATAAATATAAGTGTAAAGTTAAATAAAATGTAATGAGCAGTGCAATTGTGGCTCAATGGCAACTTTCCCCGAGTGTCGATTTGAACCAGGATAACATTGAAATTTTTGTGCGGTACTCACCATCGCTTCCATTTATGTGAGTTTGACTACAGTTCGAGGATTATGTGTGTAATCCATTTGTTTATTTAATAAATTAAATGATATTTTAGTATACTAAATACTACAATGATATGATAACTAATACTAAACACTACCTACTACTATAAAAAAAAAACATTTGGATTCTATACTGGCCGCGATGACTTAAAGACAGTCCAAATGCTCCAGCGCACTACCAGTAGGTAGCGTACCCAACATGCTCGCAGCATTGCCCCATTGAATTGCATTGCTTATTCGTTGTGCCAAATAAGTGCCAGCATTTTGGTCACGCGTAGCATCGACCAGGCGCTCTGATAAACTTTTGAAAACGCGATGAGCTCCCGGCTCCCAAGGACCCAGAGTCTCAACATGTATACCCATGGTCTTAGTATGCTTCAATGTATAGTATTATTTTCCAATATCGATTGACAGACAGTATTATTAGCCTAGACACCATTAAATCACAATTGACCCACGTGGTGGACTATGGCCTCTCTGTAAGAAAAGACTAGTGTCCCAGGAGTGTTTACCCATAGGCCTATGATAATAAAAAGGGTAAAACTACCTTATGTACCGTAGAAACAATGGTACAAGCTAAAAAAGGGTAATACTACCTTATGCACCGTAGAAACAATGGAACAAGCTAAAAAGGGTAAAACTACCTTATGTACCGTAGAAACAATGGAACAAGCTAAAAAAGGGTAAAACTACCTTATGTACCGTAGAAACAATGGAACAAGCTAAAAAAGGGTAATACTACCTTATGTACCGTAGAAACAAGCTAAAAATTCATCGGAAATTGAATGTCAGCTTTAATGAAAGCTTATTCACTTGTGATCGAGTAGAATTCGAGACTCAATAGTGGTTTCCAGACGTCGTGTGTTGTTCATTAAATAATCAAGTTACAACCTTACACCCTCATCTGTATAGATCAATTGCTCATTCGGACTAAACAAATTACAGTGTTTGACAGTAATTTATTTGGGAAAATAATCGCCAACGCTCTTTCTTTCGCGTTTTGTAATTTAGCGAATATAAACTGGTTTCACTTCCACAAGTGTCGTTTAGGGAGCCATGTAAATAGAGTAGTTAGTAGTAAGAGACGTTACTGTCTCTGTCAACGTGATTTATATTTATCTACGGAGTATACTTCAGTTATACTACCAAATTGTACGTCGTTTTGAATAGGCTACTAGTAATTTGATTTTTATAGACTCAAATGCCTTACAAGTAGTGTCATGGAAGACCGAATATGTCTACAGTTTTAATAATGATAATATAACCTTTACAGCATTACCGAGTGGGCAACATAAGGCGTCATATTGTCAAAGATGGGATTCAACTCGGTTTTGTAAATGAAAAAGCCTTTAAATTCTGCACAACCTTTCTCACTTTATTCAGTTTCCATCCGACCATTAATCTTCACATTGTTTCAAATGAAGTCTATGTTGACTTTAACCTGTGACTTTAACATTATACGATGGGATTCGGGACAAAGGTCAAGAAGGTTACGTTCGCTAAAAATGGACGATGTAACGAAACAGTGTTATTTTACATACGTTTTAACAAGGCTTTTACTATAGGCTTTTACCGCTTTGACGGTTATTAAAAAATATAATCGGTGGCTATCTTCTGTTTGGTTCTAAAATTACATACTTGTGGATCTTAATGACACCTTTAAGTTCTAAAAAGATTAAAGTTATATAGTGACTAGTTGCGCCCCGCAGTTTCACCCGCGGATAAAAAGTATTTTAATTATTTGCTCTTCCCACGGGAACGTCTCACTTTTCCGGTATAAAATATAGCCTATAATCCAGTGTATAAGCTATCTTGGTACCGAATTTTATGCAAATCCATTCATCCGTTTGAGCGTGAATGAGTAACAAACATACACACATACAAAATTTCGCCTTTATAATATTAGTGTGATAACCTGGAATCTTGGAGTGCTGTCTAAAGTTAGTCTAAAATTAGGCAGTAATTCACTTAATCCAACGCTGCTTCGGCTATACCAAGCTTAGTAAGAGCTTTTATGGAATATTGTAGCCACAAATGGGATGGTTCCGTAAAATACCAGTTACCTGCTCTAAAATCTATCGATCAACGCACCAAAAAAGTTATTAATGACGAGGCTCTGGTTGAGAAGAAACTGTATACCCTTAATCACTGACAACAGGTAGCTTATCTATCTATTGTTTATCAATTCTCCTAAATGAGAATGTGAACAAAAATTGCACGAGATGATTCCGTCATCTCAATTTCGACATAGGACTACCGAGCTAGGAGAGCCGTTTCACCCTTATGTAGTAAAAAAAGTGTGTTTTAGACTTCCATACCCTACCAGGTTTGTGAAACTTGTGTGATGTTTTGATGTATTATAATGTATACTTAATACATAATGCAATAAATAAATAATAAAGGTAATTAACTAATAAATATTATATAGTAAACAAGAGCGTCACAAACACACACACCCTCACACATCACATCTTAAATGTACTTTATTGTACTATTGTGTTTATTTATCAGCAGACATTGAACAAGTTTCTCTCCAATTTAGTTGTACGCTACTGGAGGTGTGATAAATTATTGTTGTTTTCCCAGATGCATGGAGAATGGCACGTGGTACCTGCACCCAGAGGCCAACAAGCCGTGGACAAACTACACTACTTGCGTTGACGTGGAAGATCTGGATGTAAGTGTTTGTACTTGAATACTACTCTTTAGAGTTCTAAATAGTAAAAGTTTGCTATCATTTCAATTAGATTTTTTTAAACAATTTTAGTAATATTTAATATAATACACGCAACTATATAGCTCGCGTAAAACTTTATGAGTTCTCGGAAGTTAGGCCCGAGTACCAAACTGCGCATCTTACAGTTGAGTGCATTGTAAAAGCGGCCATACAATAACTATAATATGTGTACTGCGCAGCCATCCACGCTAACTTCCGAAAGCTTAAAGTTTTGCGCGAGCTATACTTATCATAATCATTTGAAGTGTAAGACAAACTAACTGAAGGCACTAAAGGTACTTCAAATAACAAAATACAACTTCGTGAGGAAACCAGAAACACCGAGCATAATAATAAAACGACAAATTTAAAAGTGCGCCGCTAATATTGTCCGTCCGTAAACAAGGTAGTCGCAAAACAATTTGCTAAATTGTTTCTTTAGTCAATAAGGAAACGGTCTACGACAGCTTGAAAAGGGGCTCGATTAAAGAAAGTGTAGAAACCGCAACAATTTTTTTCACTCGATAAGAATGTTGTTTTACCGTAGAGTCTACGGTTAGAATATTGTATAACCGTAGACTCTACTATACAACACTCTATACTCTACAATATTCTTATCGAGTGAAAAAAATTGTCGTCTAAGGCGTAGACGTATACCAGCGTGTTCCGGCAGCTTCACCAATATAATAAAAGCTTTATCAATAAACCATCATTACTGTCTGGTGTTACAGAAAGGCTAACTCTTCATCTACTTATCTACTTTATGGTGCAATCGAGTCAATTGCGCTTTCCAAAGTTTGTCAGAGCACCTGCTGGGCTATCACGTAACTCGATTGCAACCAATAGAACCACAAATTTGTATGGATTTGACAATTTGAATACGCAGTTTATTTGCATAGTTAGTATGGAAATTTATGTTGTTGCATTGCAATCAAGATTTCCTATCGACGCGACGCGTGAAAATAATACTTGCACTTATTTAGCACAACGAATCAGCATTGCAATTCAACGTAGCAATGCTGCTAGCACGTTGGGCAATAGTGTACGCTATCTACCAATAGTGGGCTAGAGCATTTGGACTGCCTGTGGGTCATCGGGGCTATTATAAAATTCAAATTTATTTGTATTATTAAGTGTAGCTAGTAGAATTTATTGTTTTGTAATAGTAGATAGATAGATAGAAAATGCTTAATTGCACAAACAACAAATGTAGGTACATAGGCATTAAGTTCGCCTATGCAAGCATTATCTTCCAGCTAACCTGGGTAACGTATAAACTTTTGTGGGGCTGTGCAACGCAGCTTAAATATAGATTGTCTAAATATACATATAAAAACACTAACATAAATTTAACTTTCTTGTATCCCTATTCGCATACATAACTACTTAATTACTACTAATTTTACACGTATAAACTAGTAATAATAGTAATAGTAGTTGTTATTATTGTAGTAGTTATTCAAAAAAATAAAAGTACTAAAATTTTTTTTTAAATCAAATCGTATTAGCAGTACTCATCCTTCACTAACTTATCTTATAAAAATATAGGCATAATAGCGCTAAAATGGGTCTATAATTATTATAGTAGAACTAAAATCATTGCCTTGAAAATGGAATTTTATTGTACATATTTGCGGGGTACTGACCTGAGCTTCTTCCACCAACATGCCTGAAAGTAATGTTCGTTGTTAACGTAACTTCCTGTAAGCCCCACAAACACACGCCACAAGTAGGAGGGTAGTTTTAGGGGTTCTGGATTGAGAATAGTTTAAATCGCTTTACTTTCACTAACAACAATAAAGAAGCGTAAGTTTAGCGCCTTTAAACCCGTTATTGTTTCCCTTTATTTGAATGCTTGGAAATGAGAAACACTCAGGCTAGTCGATACATACTGTAATTGGATAAAAAAAAAAGTGTAATGAATAATACGAACCATATTTGTAAAAGGGAATTAAGTTCATTTTCGTTGTATAGAATACAAGCATTTCTATCTAGAAATAAAGATAACATATCATATAATTTCTAAAATCAATTTCTCCGCACCAAATTGCATGATTACTCAAGACAACCTGGTCAAAACCACATGAAGCCATTGCATACAAGAGGCAAATAATGTTCAAAATGGTATTCTACACTAATAAATATTTTTACCACCTTTATACAGGGTGATCATGAAACTTTAATTGCAATGTAACAAAAAAAATTCAATCCCAATTTTTATACTAACTAAGCACATAAACTGCGTATTGAAACTGTTAAATTCATACAGTTTAGTATTTCTATTGGTTGCAATCAAGTTATACGATCGCCTAGCAGTTAAATAATATCTATTTATATAAAACTCTTTGTCTTGAATGACTGACTGACAGATCAACGCACAGCCTAAACCGCTGATCGTGGAGACCTGAAACTTAGAGGGTGTGTTCTTTTCCGAAATACTACTCTTAAGGGATGAAAAACGGGGGCAAAGATTGTATGCGATAACACGATTCCTTGGCCCAATCTACTTCAAATTTTGCATAACCCGATTTTAGCAGAATTGGTTGGAGACTTGTTTCATATATTTTCGAAATTCATCTACTAACAAATAAGGGTAAAAAGTTATTTTGGCGGTGATTTGCTTCAATACTCTTTAGTGCTTTTGATTTAAGTTACATTTTATTTTGACACATGCTTGAAAACTCAATCCTTTTTTATTTAAAAAAGGTTGAGCTCACTTAAAATTAAAAGCAAAAATACTCTTTAAAATTGGTATGTCTTGTCACCGTACTATATTAGTACCTCATTTGAAGATTGGTAGGCTTAAATAGGTTATGCACTTTTAAGATACGGCCTCGTAGCACAGACCACTTAGGAGAGACATACAGTTCAAAACTATTTTTACTGTGCTTAACATTGTCAGGAGAAAGTTCTTATGAAACAAAAAGTAAGAAATTTATATAAGCGGTAAAACTCATCACGCGGTTGAAACCGCGTGATGAGTTTTCTAATTAGTTTTCTAATATACCTATAATATACACAGCTGGTCCTGGAGGTCCTTCCTAACCTTTATCCTTGCAGCTCTGTAGAAAGGACACTCACGGGAACACATGTGCGAACAAAATGATATTAAAATAAAATCTTCGGAAACTGTATATTCTTGTTAAAACAATAATAATTTAGCTGTAATTTAGCAAATTCTGAATGATAAAATAATAAAATTTGGTACAACTTAAACTTCAGTTGTGAAAATCTAAATTATAATATTATATATAACGGAGGAGCAGCAGACGGGTTCTTTTTAAACGGGTGACGTCAGCACTCCTGACGTCACTATTATCGTCGTCATGGTGATCATTAAGAATAAAAACACTTTCTATCATTGTTGCATATTTATTGCGCTTTACTTGGATACAGTGAAATATAGGGATAGTAGTGGGCAAGAGTAATGGGCTACCGAATGGTATGGAAACGATTCGGTAGCTCTTTCGCACCGACTGTCGGTGCCGCAAGACACTCATTCACGTTACGCCGCCGTAAAAAGTTATGTTATTTACTTAGAGACTGGCGAGGTTTGCGGTTACGGTTATTCTCATGTGAAACTCAAGGTTCTGGAACCGCCTAAATGCAACGTGTGGGTTTTACTAATCCGTGTTAACCAAGTTATACGCACAGTTTCCTGAACCGCGCTATTAATTATTAAAATCAAATTCCAAAACGAAAGCCCATTCAATATTGAATAAATTAAATTTTATATGTATTATTCACTGTTAGTGTAAAGACTACACTCAAATGCCGCTGCTCTTCTCCACCACATACTATACCTAAATTCTCCAAACATATTTGGACTTGTTTTATATGATATGAACCTATATATTTCCCGTCTCCGCGTTAAAGTTAAATCTATTGTTACAGTTCAGAAATACAGTAAACAACATCTACGTGGGGGGCTATTCTGTATCTGTGGCAGCGCTAATCGTCTCTGTAGCAATATTTCTGTATTTTCGGTGAGTATTCATATTCTTAAAACTATGTTTTTTGTCATTAAAAAAAAACAATAGAATCAAATCAAAAATAAATAAAAAGAAAACCATTTCAATTTGATTTGAGATGTCAGTAATTATTTCACGTCAATAAATGCTATGAGTGCTAATAATAACTACTCGTAGGCATAAATTCGATTTGGTGATATATTACGAACTTGGGTAATATATATGATATAATATAATAATACTGGGGATAAGACCTTTATTTTCAAACTAAATACTATATATAATATTTAGCATTTGGGCCAACTTCTATCCTGAAAACAATATATTTAGCATCCTAAACAGTAAAATTTTCAGAGCTCTAGGAATTCCATACTATGTTTATATATTAGTAGCACTTACTTAAGTGTGACAAAAACATTGTCATAGATCAGAGAACAAAAACCTAAGCTTACAGTCACAAGGGTGCCTCATCTTTGACTGGCCCGATAGCTCAGTTGGTAGCAACCCTGCCTTCTGACCTATGGGTTGTGGGTTCGATTCCCACCCAGGACAAACATTTGTGTGATGAACATAGGTGTTTGTTCTGTGTCTGGGTGTTATATTCTATTCTATGTATGTATTTAAAAAAAAATGTATCTAAGTATTGTATCAGTTATCTAGTTCCCATAGTACAAGCTTAGTTTGGGGCTAGATGGCGCTGTGTGAAATGTCCTCACATATTATATTATTATTGTTATCTTTGGGCTGATATCGAATCAAAGCTATTCAAAACCCGAAATAAAAATAAAAAACAAGGTGAAATAATTATAGACAAATCCTTTTTTTATTACGGTTTAAACATATATAGGTATGGCTTATAAAATAAATGTTATAAATACCCACAACTGAAAGTAGTTAGGATTAGATCTACGAGCGACATTTCTAATGAATTATGATTCGCCAAGGACACTACAATGCACCAGAATCCGGATCCACATGCACCTGTTTACGTCGTTCGCCCTCAACAACATCCTGTGGATCGTGTGGTACAAGACCGTCGTCAACACGGTCAGCGTCGTTCAAGACAACAAGGTACTACAGCTTTAAAATGTGGACAAAAGAGAATCTTCAGAGTAGTTTGTAACTTTTATTATCCAAAATTTTAAAAACCTTCAAATTATTTCTCCTTCTTAACTTCGTTGTTATTATGTACAAACTATAAAATTGGATTTTACTTTGAAGAAATTGAAGGATTTTACAATTACATCAAACTTCAATATTCAACTTCTGTTTCTGTTCACGTCTCGTGTCTGATCACGCTTTGATAAAAATTCAACCTGCGCTCTTTAATATATTTTTTTAGAATAATGCACATAAATTGCGTATTAAAAATATCGATTTTGAACTAGAACGAAATTGTTGATTTGTCCATATTTTGAAGGTGCGTTAAGTTCTTAAATACGTTATCGCATCACTGCAAATTGACTCTGACTTCATTGTTCTAAAGTAACATAGAGATATAGTAATTATATATGTAGATATAGTCGAAAATCCTAAGCATCCATCAATACTTTTCCTGCATACAGATCAGAGAGAAAATAATATTCCTGACTCGTTACTAAATATAATAAAGATAAGATAAAAAAGGCACTCACTAAAATATGGCAAAAGAAAATTATGAATAAATAATCCTTGTGAATGCATCCAAATACAACTAGGCATAAGCCCACGGCATATTTTTAACGCACTGACGACGATGTTGTTGTCCATAAAGGATACTGCAATGAAATTC
This sequence comes from Ennomos fuscantarius, assembly GCA_905220475.3. Classification (NCBI taxonomy): domain Eukaryota; kingdom Metazoa; phylum Arthropoda; class Insecta; order Lepidoptera; family Geometridae; genus Ennomos; species Ennomos fuscantarius. The sequence goes on from HG992023.1 coordinate 11,161,107, forward strand.
GTCTAAAAAGCGTTTACGAGAGTCATCTCCTCATCGTCGGCTTGTTAAAAATACGCCGTGGGGTTATGCCTAGTTTAAACGAACTTAGTACTTGTCATTAATACTAATCGATTAGTACTAACCTGCTCGGACACAAGTATTCATTTATGTGTTAGTATTAGCAGAATAGTATTAGTGACTAACCTGGGGCCTTACCGCGTAAGTCTGGTGAAGATCGTAATCGTGTTCTCTCTTGCTCGCACTCGTGGACTTGTTAATTGGCGCGTGCAAGATGGCAGGCGAAGCCGATTACTAGAACGGTTACGCGGTAGGGGTGCTGCTCGGTGACAAGTAATCGTTTATATGTTAGTATTAGCAGAATAGTATTAGTGACGAGCCATCCGCCTGAAATTGGTCCCGCTTAATATACATTCGTAACTTGTCGTTTCCATTTGTCACTTGTCGTAGCTGTTTACACGGTCAGCTAGCGACAAGCATATTGAATTTTATCGATTTGCCGCTTATCGAATGGGATCGACTTCTATTTACTTGTACTGATACATTTACTAATACTAATAAGCATTTGTTCAGTGGGTTTACATGTAGATATTAGTATTAGTGACAAGTACTAAGCACTAGTAGCTAAGCTCCTCTAAACTAGGCATTAGACATTCGGAGGCAGGAACTTACGTCGTTCATATCTTATGCATTAGTGTCATAACTTTGCCCGTATCAAAGTCGTAATTTATGTTAAATACTAGATTTCTTTAATAAAATTGCATCCTGATGACAGCTGCACTCGATGATCCTCTTTTTGGTAATACTTAGAGTGGATGAAAGTGTCAGTTGGAGTTTTGGCGGGAATGCGATAAAGATTGCGTCACTGGTTCTGGTATTTTACTCGTACTAGGAGTATGACTTGACTTGACTAGACCAGACTATGACTTGATTTGATGACTTGGACTGTGACTTGACTTGACACATACATATATACATATAAAATAATAATAATTAACTTGAGAAATTATCAATTACTTGACAATGGCTCAATACACAAAAGTGAGGAGCCAAAACAAAAAAAAACATGAAAAAGTTACGGTGGTGAAATGGATGAACTTTACTATGGACCTATCGTCGGTACATAGCTGCGGCTAACAAACACTGACAAGGTCAGAATATTGTGTGTTATTAAAATTAGCTAAATACCTTAGATCGCTTATGATAATAACTTTAGTTTTTACGTTAATAGATAAATATAATATAACTATACGACATTTTTTTCGCTTCGCTAATCGGAAGTGTTTTTAAAAAGCATGTGTCACGTCCAATCACTTGTAATCGCAGATCATATCAATGCGGTTGACGAATATCCACAGATAGAAAAAAAAACAATTGACCAAGTATAAGCATACTGCGGAAAAAGTGATGTCATATATAATATAAAAATATGCCACTCGATGATAAGATATCGATCACCGAAATATAAGTAGAAAGATATTGCTCTACAATGATTTAGCCATTCTTTGAGATATCTTAAAAATGTAATCTATGAGTGCGTATTTTACGTTATTACTTACAGTTTTTTCTGTGATTCTTCACAAAAGACGTGACTCTCCTTAATTCTGATTATATTCATGTTAAAAGATATGAGTCAATATGGCTGAGTATTTTTTTAATGAAACATATTGTTGACTTGATGTAAAGACGCAAACATTTTAATTCAATTTATTCAAAAAATATTATCGTAAGTGTTTGTAGAACGTTAACGAAATTGTCTAGACTGATCTAGAATTCTAGACTAGAACATTTGCGAACAAAACATTTTCATGGATAACGTAAATCTTCCGTTTCTACTGCTTATTCAAAAAAGGTCAAAGAAGGTCCTAGAACAGCAAATTTTTCAATCAGCTAATCGGATCTGTAGAAGTACTTACATTATACTTTTCACCTATTTGAAAAGAGTATTTACTGGCATAAGCTATAAAATAGGTATAAGTGGATCAAAGAACTAAGAGAATACTTCATTAGCAGTGGAAACAAAAAGCAAAGCATAAAATGATACTCGTAACTACTATAGCTATCTATATTTTCTTAATATGTATTTTACTTAATAGTCCCAAGTAATAAAAAATAATAATAATAATAGCTATTACGCACCTCATGCTCAAAAAGTCCGTCATCGTAGCGGAGATAAAGTGGCATGTTATCCTCTAGGGGTTACAGTATTTTTAGCTTTTTTCTTACTACCCTACAAAAATTAACAATTTTTACACTACGAGTATTTTACACTGAAGGCACTGTTCCACTTGATACTCTCCTGTTTTCCGACAGGTACTCTAAATTTTCCAAGATTTTATGTTAATCTTAGCATTATAAGCAATCTCTCTGCAAATTTTCATCCAAAGCGTTTTTGCCGTGTGCGCATAAAAGCTACACAAACAAACAGACGGTGTTTCGCTTTTGTATCTTAGGAAGAATTCTGTACTTTTTCTTTTATCACAAACACGAAAAAGTATGCTGGTTTTATGAAGCATTACAAAACAACGAATGCCCAGCGGACGGTAAAAGTTCAGAAACTTCGACACTTCCGACAAGATGCAATTGGCTTAATTTGGCCACTGTTTTGGTTTTATTGTTTAACAATATAACAGTACTAGTCCTGGGAATGAAAATGTCAGTTACTAAGGTCTTAATAGTATTGCTTTTTGCAGCCGTCAGGTAAAACGGTAATCTAAATTTTTTTTCGTATGCGATTTTCAAATCGTATTTCTGATCATGATGCTTTTGACTTTGTTTAGGTTTAGATAAAGTTACATAAAACCGTTAACTGATTCCTGCATATTATATATGTAGGTAGTTTTATCTAATTTATGTCAAATATCCTAAGTCCTGTGCAGGAGTGGTGTCAAGTGCTGCACATTATAACGAACTACTTCATGGTGACTAGCTACTTCTGGATGTTCTGCGAGGGATTGCATCTGCATATTGCACTGGTGGTGGTAAGTCAAATTTTCAAAGTTTGTTTCCCGTATTATACTACACAACTCATTATGTGCTTTTGTAGAAGTGTTCCCGTCATCGGAATAGTCGCGTAGGGTTTTTTGCGACGTGATACAAATCTGCGTAAGCATAGTATGAAGGCTTCAGTTGCGAGGCCATTTACGGTTATACCAATCATTCCCCTAATGAGGTAATCAGCGTTCGCTATATATAAAGGGATCTTTATTCTACAGCTGACGTATTCCAACTGATTAAGATTATTTAAATGTACAAAAAAATTTACTATTTTTGCGGTCGAGTTTAGTATACGTTAAAGCACACGAATTCAAACTTTACTATAAACTTAATAAATGATTCAAACTTTGAGTTGAGTTGGCTATCACGTATTCACTATCATATGCCGAGCTAAGCTCACAGAAACGTCCGCATTTAATATCACATTCATAAACATGCTAACTGAAATTCAACGGTTAGTCTTTGGAATAGTCACGTACTGCGGCGGTTCCTATGGGACTCGACACAAATATCACTCTGTATTTGGGTTAGGGTTAGGGTATCAAATCTCATCTATCACTTGATTTATCAACCCACACAAATACGTCAGCGGAGCAGGTAAAAAGACCTTCATGACTATGAAATAAGGACTACAGTTGCAACTGTATAAATTTACAAATGATGGTATCAATTTTCATTTTACATGGCTTTAAATATCAAAAAATAACTAAATTAAAATACGAGAAACATGAGGTTAATAGACATTTGCAGGACAATTAATAAGCAACCTCCAGATATGTTTCGAAACCATTGTAAAAACACAACACCAAATTTTTTATAACAAAATAATTTTAGACAAGAATACACTTACACTGTAAAAACAATTTAACAATACTCGTATATCTGTGTACGTTACGTAACACTCCGCTGCTAAAGGCCCCTTTCATCGAGTAAATATTAAAATGATTTTGACAATGAACCGGTCAACATTGTCACTTTAATAATAAAAGACTTGCTTAGATACTACACTAGTATAGACGTACATATAATACACACAAAACATAGTAATTTTATTGATTGTGGGGCGAATCATATAAAACATGTTACAAAAGTTTGGTTACATAACCCAAAAGTACGATGTTCTTTTATTTTATCAGCTATTCCAAAGCAAAAGCCGTGACGTGGTCCCCAACCACTTATCATAATTAATCCTTTGTCAGCAAGTAAGTTGGTAGACAAATACTCCGACTGTTCTTATAATATAATAATCTATATATATATATATATATATATATATATAACACTATCTCTATTTCCCTTCCCACGCATCACGCGTGAACGGATGGAAGTTTTTCGCTAATTCTTTTTTTGATGTGTTCATTATTGTCAGGACGAAGTTCTTATGAAAGAAAGAATTAGGAAAGTTTAGAAAAAATTACCACGCGGGTAAAGCCGCGGGGCGCAGCTAGTAATACATGAATGAAAAGGGCGGTAGGTAGACATGCCACAAAAGCTGTATCCCGTTTCAAAATCATTTATAATCTGCAATCTAATGAGATGGTAGGTTAATGTTTTCCTTTTTGGGGTTTTAATGGCATTCTAACAAATATTCTCGACGCATTTAGCGACACTAATTCACGCTTTAAAGCACTTATGACGTGCATGAACTCCGGTGGTAGATAGGTAGTAAGAAAACTATAATTCACTTATTTATAATGCAGGTGTTTGTGAAGGACGAAGTGGCGATGCGATGGTTCATAGCGCTCGGCTGGGGGCTGTCTTTAGTCGTCATATTGGCGTACGCCGCGGCGCGATACCACTCGGGAGCTACAGAGCGGTTAGTACTGCCAGAAGGTGTGCCAGGCAGTAAATGGCGTTTTTTGAAAAATTTGCTATACATTACACCACACCAATACATACACCACATTACACACATTAAACCATTGAAAAATTGACTATTGCTAAGCGATGTAAGCGTGATTTTGTAAATGATCAAGCTATTTCTAAAAATGTAAATTTTGTTAGTGTGATAAATAACAATTTATACCTACTTTGAAATATACCTCATTTTAATTTGATTTAAAACATTTGATTTGATTTTCAGAATTCTGCTGTGGTAGGCTCTGAGGGAAGTTATCGTCTCTAATTTCTCCATGGTCAAAAATCCTTAATATAAATCATAGTTTATTAAAATGGTGTTATTTCAAACCAGGCAATGTTGATATATTGATACTGTATCTTGTAATTTTTAGTTTGTGTTTTCACGTTTCTGTTGTACCCTCTAAGCTTTGGCGAATGAGCCGTCTGCGAATAGAGTGATATGTGGAATATTTGTGGAGGTCAACGTAAAACACAGTGCATTGATGCATTTGTGGTTGATGTATAATATGTATAGGTAACAAATGGCATTTTTATTACGTGTCAAATTTTATTCATTAGAAACTCTTCTTTCTTCTAGTCTTGATGATTGATGTGGCTTACTTATTCTCAGATGCTGGATGGATCAAAGCGACACCTTTTGGATTATAGTAACGCCAGTAGTCATCTCGTTGTTCGCTTCTTTCGGTAAGCGTCTAATCTACTGTCATTTCTTCAGATTTGTGAATACTTCGAGAGGTTTTGCATATGTCATAATCTGCACTTGACCATGGTGGCTTACGGCCTAACCTCTTGGCTGGCCAGTGTCTCAGTCGCGCAACCGTGTATACATATTATAATTATGCATGCCCTTATTTACACTTTATATAATTGATTGTTTTTTTTTTCTTTGTATTTTTTATTATTTAGTGTGTACAATAAAGAGTTCATCTATCTATTTTATATACATAAAGCTACAGCGTTATCTTTTATATACATTTCAAGTATATACATTTTAGGTTATAATTAGACCAAATGAGGATTATACAAGTAATATGAAGCCATCAAAAACAAAACTTGTAAAAAAACCATGTCTATGTAAACATACAAATAAAATAAAAATAAAAACTAGTACTTACTTTCTCAAAGAGATGTGATTAAAAGTTTTCTAGAATCTCATATTGACACAGGGCTAATATATATGTGCGCCGTGGGGTGTTAAATTATGGAGACGCCTGAGGCTACAAATTAGGATGATGGCCCAGCGTTCCACGGTCACGTTATCTTATTAATAGATGACCTGTGTCACTGAACTTACGTATAAATACATGGTTAAATGCAGTATTGGTACGTTGCACTGTAGGTATTTAAAATGGTATTGGAGACTAATTAAATGCGAACAATCAGCCGAAAACTCTTTAATTGGTGCATCTGCATCAGTCACTTTTTATGATTGATTAACTCTTATAAACTAATGAATTTGACTGGCCCGATAGCTCAGTTGGTAGTAACCTTGCCTTCTGAACTATGGGTTATGGGTTCGATTTCCACCCAGGACGAACATTTTGTGTGATGAACATCGATGTTAGTTCCGTGTCTGGGTGTTATATTGTATTCTATCATACTAGTGTATTCTACAACTAGATGACTGATATATTGTATATATCAGTTATCTAGTTTCCATAGTACAAGCTTTGCTTAATTTGGGATTAGATGGCGCTGTTTGAAATGTCCACACATATTTATTTATTTATCTAATCTTCAAGAAACTCTGTATATAGTTATGTCAACTGTGTTGTTCTGTTCACAGTGTTCCTGATAAACGTAGTGCGAGTTCTAGTGACGAAACTTCACCCGGCACCGAACCAGCATGCTTCTGTGGCAGCCAAGAAAGCAACTAGAGCCGCTATGATACTCGTAAATACTTATGATCATCCTTAGAGCTGTCTGTAGAACAAAATTCACTCATTGACGTTGAAAAAAGGTTTCACCATTGATAATGTTTTAATCTTCCCTATATTAGTTCACATACGATCACTTGCTTGAGAAAATCGAAATTGGATTATACGAGTAATTGGAATTTAAACGTTTAATTAGGAAGCTCTTTTACTGGACTGCTTTTAGATTAGATTATGTGAAATTTTGCGCACAGATTGCTAACGCTTTTAACATCAATACAGATATATAATATAGGTATAGATTACTTTTCTTCTCATAAAATCATGGCATATATGCAGGAGAATTGAATCCCATGGCAAAACGGGTAAATAGTGGTGTACCCACAGAGTGGGCACCTTGTGGTTACACCGCTATTTACCCGTGTTCTAGAACATAGAGCTGTATGAAATATCGAAAAACATATATTTATAAATGAGTGAATTAACACAAAAATTTAAATAGTCATTTTGAGATGTGATCATTATGATCTCAACCAAAGGAGTTCGAATAGCGTATAATCGGCACACTAAGTAAGTTCATGTCGTACAGCTTCTATCGAAGTACTTGCGCGATAATCTTTTGAAAATCAGATAAAAGTTATATTATTACTAATTAGTGAAACAAAAGAACTAAATAAAATAAAGGAATTAAATATTTTTTGCCTGTCTCAAACTCTCAAAGAGTTCAAAGCTTCATCAATCAATAAAAGTTAATGTATTTAATTTGTATTGTTATTTTTATCGTGTTATCTCTCGCACGTTGACATTACGTGTCCGTATAACTTGTTTAGGACGTGTGGAAACATCTTAAGAGCCTCGAGGTACAAGCTGGCTATGTAACGTTATTTTTAGAGTATGTAATCGTAATTTATGATCCATAGTAAGCACGTTTTGGATGCCGTAGAAAAAATCTTTTATATATAATACAATATCTGTTTTATAGCTGGCCATAGATTAGAGTGTTGGTAAATTAATAGTTTCTATAAATATTATATAAACTTCCATTTTGTATATTAAGTATGGAATGGAACACTTTACCAGCGTCTGTTTCCCGATAAGTACAAATCGCGAGTAAATTGGTATCTCATAGCATGTACCATCGTAGACCACGTTGTCTTTTTATCTAATACTGGCCTATTCAGTAAAAAAAATTAGTTTATGCCAATAATAAATAAAAAACAAGTGTGCTTTAGACCACACGACTGAAGTTTAGTTTAGCTCCAAAAGCAAAAATAAAGTAATACCGCCCGATAGATGGCCAATATGACTTTGCTTAATATTAATGTCGCCATCTTGACAAGAAGAGTTCAGAATAAAAAGGGTTTAACTGTCAAATTGATAGTTTCGAGAAAATTGACTTTGAACTTCAACGGCGTCATTTTAATGTACAGTGCTTATAAGGAATAATTATAATTATAATAATTAATAAAAAAGGTTTATGTAAGTTTCAGTTGCTTGAAAAGGTTTTGATTCTATTTTAAAATACTAAATATAGTACTAATGCATACAATTACTATAAAAATATAATATAATAAAATAAATATAATAATGTTTTTGTGCTAAGCGAAATGTGTCACAGGAAGACAGATAAACCGTTTTTAGACTCAAAATCTCGAGATTTAAGCATCATTTCGGTATTTTGAGAATGTATTATTGTAGATAACTTCATGCTGAATCCAACGACACCCATAAGTCATTTTGTGAAAAAAATCAGTTAAACCCTTTTTATTCTCACCCCTTCAATTGTAATTTGTCATTTTACCGGACATACCAACATAATATTTAAAAAATTAGCTTTGTAGTGTTGTCAATGGGGATCTACGTGAACTAACTTCAACTTCCGTTCGCCGTGCAAAAAGAAGTTGTAATTTAAAAAGATTGTTTGCCATAAAACGTTTTCGTATTGTTCTAGATACCATTATTTGGGCTGCACTTTATACTAATACCGCTGCGACCGCCACCAGAAGCGCCTGGAGAGAATCTTTACCAGGTGGTATCTGCATTGCTGACGAGCTTACAGGTAACAAAATATTATAACATCTTTCTTATTTTATTATTCTCATGTAGATAAGTGGGTCAGTCTAGTGTCAGAAGTTTTAAGCCACCCAAACCTGAGACCGACATTTTATTTTTAGTTTGGCTCCACCCTTGTGTTTTTAGCCAGTGTTAAGTAATTTTCCAAGTTAATATATATGTATGTATGTGTGTGTCAAGTCACAGTCCAAGTCATCAAGTCAAGTCTAGTCTAGTCAAGTCATACTCCTAGTAAAGTGGTGGCAACTTTACCAGAAGCTTCTTTGGAGTTTTGGAAACAACACGAAAAGAAACTTTTCACCATCATTATACCACTTCCCCACACTCAAGCATGTAATCCAGCACTTAACGAATACAATGCCACCAAATGTATGCACTAACACTGAAAATAACACAAGTTTTTGAAATAAATACAGTGCGGCGACGCGATCTTTTTCGTTTTCCCGCCAAAACTCCGTCGCGATACTTTTTTTTGTCTTGTTTTTGGTTTAGCTCCACACTTTTATGTATTTAGCCAGTGTCAAGTAATTTATAATTTTTCAAGTTGATTAATATATAATATGTGTCAAGTCATAGTCCAAGTCATTTTCAGTGTTAGTGCATAAAATTGGTGGCATTTTATTCACTAAGTGCTGAATTACAGGCATGATTGTGGCAAAGTAGTATAATGATGGTGAAACGTTTCTTTTGGTGTTGTTTCCAAAAATCCATTGAAGCTTCTGGTAAAGTTGCCACCACTTCACTTGACTAGACTAGACTATGACTTGACTTGATGACTTGAACTGTGACTTGACTTGACACATTATCTGATATTAATTAACTTGAGATATTATCAATTACTTGAAGTGTCAAGTAATCCAGCCATTTCGCTAGTGGGCTAAATACACAAAAGTGTAGAGTCAAAACAAAACAAAAGAAAAGGATTGTGACATTGGCTAAACTGTGGCAACCCCGCAGAAGCTATAATAATAGGAAAGAGAACGTACATAACTCAACTCTGAAAGTCACTATTACAGAAAATATATAATAACCAAAATATTATGTCTAACATAAGCAACCAAATTTCATAACTATTTTAATACCTACCTGAATAATTTGACGGAACGAACTAGTTAGCGAAATCATAAGTATTAAGTACTTAAAAACACATCTTTCATTTTTTTTTCTATTTTATCTTGCAATAGTATGCATATATAGTACCTACTTTTTCTTTTCAATGATGAAGTTTTTTCTTTTCAGTTTCAAACAAACCCAAGAATGTTAACAAGTAAAATATATCAGGGTTTTTCCTAAAGAATGCTGACGCGGGGCTTAATAACTGTAAAGGCTTTTAATATTATTAACTTAATAACTTGACTCCTGGCTATGTACAGGTTAAATCGTTTTTCGCCTTAACTCACTTGCAAGGCAGCATCATAACCGACTCTATGAAATACACAGATTGTACTTTTTATTTTACCTCCTTGAAACAATATTTTTAGAAGGTACCTTAGATTAAGATTACATATTGATAAAATGTTTGACCTTGTCGTGATTATCTTAATAAAAATTAATAATCATAATTATTAAGATTTCATGTTCAATGCCGTGACTTTTATCAGATTACAGCTATGAAGAATACACATAAAAACGTGACCAGAACTGCTTTGCAAAAAATTTGGTACTGTAATGAATAGAGTTAAATCAATCGAATCGTTTTATTTAAGATCAAAACTGCCAGCATTATAGTCAGCTCCGTGGAAGGATGAGAGAACTTTCCTGCAAGATTTCGTCTAAGTAGATACCACCGCAATTCCGGAATCTGCCGCCAAGCAGTAGTGTACAATGATAACTATGTTATTGTTTGAACGGCATTATATCTAATGAAATTACCGTTTATCTTCCGTGAGGCTACCGGCAGGCACTACCAGTAGTACTATTGTGTTTTTTCTTTCCCGCAACAATATAACTCCCTATAGCTTTCTGTCTATACCACCAATATACCCGTAGAACTACTCGTTTCCGCTACGTAATCGGTAGACCTATTCTATAGTGTTAACTATATAATTTAAATACAAAAAAGCTGATTACTGGGTGAATGAGTTTTTGTAACTTAATCTCGGCAAAACTTTTTTTATGGTCAGGTGTGACGGAACGAGCTTAAATTCACCTGATGTTAAGCGCCACAGCTGTCCATATCAGTTACAGTGTCACGCAGAACTCTAAAGTATAGAGTTTCGCGTGACACTGCACTGCGCACGTTATACTGAAACATCAGTACAGTCTAGTAATAAGCTATCAGTCTAGTAATAGGCGATCACATTACTTGATTGCAATATATATAGAAACACAAATTTATATGGATTTTACAGTTTCAATAAGCAGCTTACTCGTATGTGCATAATTACTATGACAATTTTCAAATTAGCCTGAAATTTCTTCTGTTGCATTGCAATCAAAGTTTCACGATAGGTATCCTGGTCAAAAAGTCACATTTGCCCAGTGATTTCACTAGCTACAGTGCATGCTTTACTAGACTGTGCTCAGTATGACGTGAATAGTGCAGCGCCAATGTGAATTAGAACTACAGACCTAGAATATCATCGCTACTATTGTATACATTTTTGTCTTCGGTCTGTGTTACTGAACTCCAGTATGTCTACCATTACCACTGATGATATTTAAATCTATTGCTTTTGTGAACGTTAGAGGGCGAGTAATGGCGATCCTATCCTCTGACCTATTGAAGTGTCTAAGGAACTAAAGTAACTACACACCAAATTTTATTCATAACCTTTCAGCTATTTCAGCACTATATATGATATACGCACATACAAACCAAAGTCTTTGCATATATATGTATTGAAAGAATATTAATTATTGATTGAAACTCTCTCGAGTGGAATTAGTGCAGCATGTTCCGGTGGTTAAACCATTTATTGCAGTTGGCAGTGCCAAATTGAAAAGCTGAAATTTTAATTTAGTTCCAGCAGACTTTTCCGTATGCTGAATTTTCAATCTTTAGAATATTTACGATATAGACTAGAAATAGAAAATACGCTGCTTACCATTTAAATTTTGTCTCCAGGGTCTGTGTGTAGCTGTGTTGTTCTGCTTCACAAACCACGATGTGATGACTGCCGCTAAGACTCACGTATCCAGGTTTTTGAGAACAAACGACGGCCTCCCTATGACTGGTGATCAATGTACCTATCTGCATGACAATTATGTAGCTACACCTCTACGTGCTTTGTTTTTATTTGATTTTGTAAGTCTTACAAGGCACAGTGTTATCTTTCATCTTTGTGTACATTTATCTTGTTCTTGGTATACTTTATTCACTTTTTTTATTAATCTGCATTTCCACAGACACCTGGGTCCTTGCTTTTTGTTACATTATTTTTATATTTATGAATTAAGCCTATTATTAACATGAACATATATATAATACAGGAAGGATATACTTTATTCACTGCTTTGCATGGTGTCTGGTCATGATGCCTGGTCTATATTATCATCATTTTAAAAAGGGCCCTTTTTTTTAATGTAGTTTATTTAATTTATAATTTTGCGTTAATGTAAGAAATAATAGACGCTCTTTTGACATAAAAAATTTGATAATTAGAATAGTGAAATTTGCAAGTACTCAACCTATTTGATGAAAATATCTCATTAGCTAAGGCTTCTGGTTCAATTTTAATTTGGTATAATTTATGTCAAAGCAATTTCAACCCTTAATTACCTTAATAACTTCCCACATGTGTATAATAGGGTTTTAACATTTCAGGCGTCACCGGGGGCGAAAGCGTGATAAACACAAGAGAAAATGTAGTTTAATAACCCTTACCAAGTCATAAAATATATTGTATACGTTTATATATTACCAAGACATAGTTTTATAGAAAATAGTTAAGATTATTGTAATCGTTGATATTTTATTGTATTTTTTTCACACACGTCATACTAATATAATATTTTATTATATTTCCATATCCCTACATCTATCTGTAAGATGTAGAATGAGCTTCCACCAGCGGTCTTTTCTCTGACCTACAACATGCAGTAATTTAAAAGGAGGATCAAAAGAGTATTATCACAGGGTAAGCAACGCATTAATGGCACGTCTATTATTGCAGTTGTCCATAGGCTATACGGAGACCTTTTCCCATCAGAAGGACCGTATGCTTATTTGCTACTTCTAGCATTAAAAAATCGTGATTACAGATCTACTTACACCTTGGTCTTCGATAAACCCTATGATTTAAACGATAAACTTATGATCACTATCTACATCATTTTTAGCGTGATAACGTCTTATTAATCGATGAACGCTGGCTGCGCGCATGAAAAAACATGACTCATTTTCACGTTCCGCCTGAGCCGACCGTGCAAGCGAGGGCGTCGAACATGTGTTAGAGAGGCACGATCGGCCTAAGTGTTCTCTTATCTCATAAATAAATCATAAATCTATATATCATAATATCCCATAAATTTATCGTTCGTGAACCAACTTTACAGACACACGTTTTTTTAAGTGATCAGTGATCATTGTTCTTAGTTTAAAGTAACCAGAAACACCATTGATTTGTCTTTGTATGCAGTTTTCAAAACTTAACCGTAAAGCCAATTAGGATAAAACAATAAATTTAAACTAACGCAAAAAAAATAGCTATGATAGTTGCGGAAGTTCAGCTCGATCGAGTCGGAAGTATCAAGTAAATAAACCTTAAAGTATTTAAAACGCAGAGGTTATGGTATATCTCCGTAGTCACCGTTATATTCAATTTTGCCATTTAGTATATTATATATTTTAAAAAATGGCAAAATATAAAACCCGTAAACATAAGAATATATTGTAACACTATATATAATACGAGGAGCGTAAGTTAGCGAGTATTTCTATAAAAAGTCCAATATGTCTTGAACTTTGTCCATTACAGCGATGTGATCGCGCAAAATAACATTAGTTATGAGTTGGGTCTGTAAGCCCAAATTTTTTGTTAAGTGTTGGTCGAAGATACAATGTTTGTTAACATGGACTTTAAATTTTTGGCTCGTTAGATGATTACTCTAGAGACGGATATATACACACCATTTTCATCATTCATTTAATCTGAGTCAGTTACAGGATGATTGGTTTATAGACAATTTTCTATCGCCCTTTTATACCTCGTTATTGAAAATTAGGTAACGCTACTTCTCGTGTCTGGTATCGATAAAATAATTTTAATTTAAATAAAAAAACGATCTCTAATCGGAAAATTGCGGGATTCTTAGCAATAAATCCCGTTATTTATAAAAAATAAAATAAAGCAGCTGCAAATTCCGACGCGCATTACCTACAATGCTACGTTGGGTGGTGTGAATGACCCAGAATGACCTTAACCTGTGTCACTTCACGTGCGTGGGAATTGTCAGCTGATTTGTATTTTATTCAGTATTATCGTTTATTGCAAATTACTAAAAGTCCTTGAACAAAAGTTGCTGCCTAATTGATACAAGACATGCTAATAAAGTATGAAATTATTACAAAAAATATTCAATATTTTTGTTACTTTTCTTATTGATACCTGTCACGATTGCCTAGTTTAGTCAACTATGTTAAAGCCTAAGAAGTACCTACGTAGTTAATTATAATGTCAATTTGCAGAAAATAGACTGTATCTCGAATTTGTAGTTTATAAATAATTTTCATATTGTGGGATCAAATAATACTACAACTTCAGCTAATGCCGTACAAATGAAGTATGGCTCTTAAAATTCAATTATTTCGTACTTATGGTCTATGAATTTGGCCATGACTTCAATGAAGAACTTAATATTTCAACCAGATGCTTTATATGGTACCTAAATGTAGATAAGTTTTTTATACATGTGATCACAAAATTCGTTAAATATTAGGCAATCAAAGTACTCATACCAAGAAGCTTCCACCAAACATCATGTTATGCGCACAAGGTGCTCTACAGATAAACCTCTACCGGAGAAAAAAATTTAATATCACGATTAATACATGCTATCGCAAGGCCGGTTTATATAAAATATGGTGATTAATGTAATAACAGCTCATAAATGATTTCTAATGCTCGAAGTTGCTCAATTGCTTCTGTGTATTCAGCTGTTTAACTGATATAAGCTGTTTTATAAGTCGATAAAATCCACCCGAGCCTGCTTTTGAATATTCGATTAGGGATCCATTGTGGTTCCAGTTAGTGGTTTACATTTTCTATTATTGAAATGTATTCTTCTGTCCGTCGGATAAGTATTATTTTAAAACCAAGTAGATATTTAATATTATTAAAGTAATAGAATTGAAAATGTAGATTATTAATTTTTGAATGAATGTATTAGAAATCATTAATTTAAAGCTACTGGTTGGGCCTTGATTCCGTTTTCTGTCATACACTCGTATTTGATAGAGTTCTGAGCAGGCGGTATTCGTTTGTTTCATCAAAATCAGTTTATGCAAAAAGGAGTTTTTCGATGAGGTCTCACACCATAGCGCCGCCGGATAACTGACAAGAGGAACTGAATTATAAATATTATGTATGTAAATGAGAAAAGAAACGTATATTAACGAAAGGAGCGGGAAGGAAGAGATGATGCAAAGTGTAGAAAATGGCACACAGCCCTGGATAGGGAGAAGGAAGGAGTAAAAGCATGAAATAGATTTAACCTATGCGAAGCCGGGGCGGGACAGCTAGTTTATTATAATATAGCTTTGAAAGTGAATGTATGTAATAGTTGTTACCATTTACGTATTCGATTTAAGATTTTATACTCGTATCGAATAAGATTATGTAAGGCGTTAGAAAATAAAGTTGCTAAGCTATTTCTTATTATTATGATTATATATCAAAATACTCTTAGTATGGAGCAGGAAATAATAAAATATTATCAATTTGATTGTAAGTTTTTTTATTAACAAATAACATTTACTTTTACTAGGTTACTTACACTTCGTTATGCTGAAGCCAAGAGTTACATACTGTAAATAAATTGATTATTAAAATCTCACTAAGAATATTAAATTTTCAAAATAAATATATATCTGTACAGTACCTACAGATTTAAAAAATCCTAAAATTGTGTTCAAACAATTGTCAACAGCTTTTCTTGGCTGGCCTGATTATCTCAGTGGGTAGTAGCCCGGCTTTCTAAACTGTAGGTTTTACCAGGTTAGGTTGTTCCCACCCAGGACAAGGATTTGTGTGATAAACATAAGTGTTTGTTTTGTATCTGGGTGTTATACTCGTATTGTATACCATGTATGTAAAATAAGTATTCTATCAG
Organism: Ennomos fuscantarius; assembly: GCA_905220475.3. Taxonomy (NCBI): domain Eukaryota; kingdom Metazoa; phylum Arthropoda; class Insecta; order Lepidoptera; family Geometridae; genus Ennomos; species Ennomos fuscantarius. The sequence goes on from HG992023.1 coordinate 11,177,180, forward strand.
TTACCTGGTTCTTATAAATAAATATATTTATATTATAGGTTTCATGTTTTTTCAAGTGTTATATATGCTATATTTTGAAAATTCGACTCTTAAGGGGGGTGGAATGTGGTGTTAAAGTTTGTGTGGAGAAACATTTTATTAAATTTTGTTATCATGTTAAGCAAATGGCTACGAAACGGTTTTTTCAGACCGGCTTCATTCTTGACTACCGAGTTGACATGTCCGTTGGTATATCAAAATTAGTCTCGACATATTGAAGCTCAAAGAAGCCACGTTAGTTTCACTATTTATAACTCAAGAACGGCTGTACCAATTTGGGTCAAAATTGGTAAGTTAGCTTAAAAGCAGGAGACGGATATAGGGTGCTTTTTACCCCGTTCGACCGCGTTTTACTAATCTACCCGTGCGAAGCCGGGGCCAGTCAACTAGATTCTAGATTACAATAACTTGGCTTATTGATTCATTTAATTTTCTATTAAAAACGCTGCTAAACGTTTCATGTATTACCACTGCTTGCGATATCATTTATGTATTGAAAAAACAAATATTACTCGTTCACCGATTCATACATTATCCACAAATTTAATCACTAAACTAAAACTTGACACAATATTTCTGTGTGATGATCTTATTTGTTTGTTTTTCATGAAAAATCCGATTAGATTATTTTTTATGGTAATAAAAATACCTGCGACTGATAGTGATGATGATGATTGATGATGGTGGTATTGAACCATCAACCAAGAACCATCAGTTTTATCACGTTCCTAATTTAAAATAATGCACATCACATCCATTTGGTAGTTACAAACAATAAATAGTAATGAGAAAGAGCTTGTTTTTGTGTTATTAAAATCTGGTCTGAGTAATAAACTTGTTTTGCCTATGATCCAAAATAATTACACTACTCACGAACGTCTTAGTAAACTACGGCAGTGTCAACTCATGGAATGTCGAATTGAATAATGGTGATGAGAAAAATATTACTGTCCATGTTTTTCCGATTGTTATAGAAAAAGCATTTGACTACTGTCTCGCCTAAAATTAAGCAATGAGGCGGACTGCATGCTTGCCTAGAAGATACCTGTTCACTCTTAACCTGGAAACTCCCAGGTTATAGTTAGCTCAAAACAAGGAAAGTTTACAGTTGTTTTCTTTCTTCAATATAAAGCACTGAACTACTGGGAGAAAAAAATTACAGCAAGTTCATCATGCAATGACCATACGAAACTACTGGGACCAAGCAACCACTGAGTAAGTTAATATAGCTGCCTAATTTGTGAGCCAAATTTATATATGACACAATCATCTAAAAAAGACCTATTCAAATGGAGTTCCAAATTTTTAAAAATAATTTAAAGTTTGTTGTTGGTGTAGGCCCCAAATCAGTAGGGATTTTATATCAGATCGTATCTACAATATATCACACAAATTCGTTTTAAAATAAAGTCTATAACTTAAATTAATTTAACAATTAAATTGTCGAGTATTTAATCATCCGTATTTTACGTTATCCCAAGCCGTAGAGCACTAATTTTATCAATAAAATTAAACACACCGTTAACAAATATATAAAAATAAATAACTCATACGTTTTATGATAATGTTTATGTCCACTACGAGATCGCTACGGCGTAGTGGCCTCGTAGCGAGACTTCTGGTTTTTTTTTTGCTAAGAGATATGTCACAATTTTTTAATTATTCTAACACGTCGAAGTTTTCACTAAAACGTTCACGGCATCGATTATTATAATCCCATCACACATACAGATGTTCTTTCCATTCAACGAATACTTGTCATTGTGAATTAAACTATTCTTTAATGGTGCTCCGATTAATCCTTTCACAGCCCAGGTTAAAAAACCTATCAACAACACTAATCCATTAACTGCCGATTAGAAATCAGCATCCTTCGATCATGCACCGGTCTAGGATAACGCCTGTTTCGACGAGAATGGCGAATGTGATGAAAATGAGGTACAGAGCCGCGAGAACACCACCGACGCTTTTACGGAGAGTGAACTTCGAGACGAATAAAACAATCCAAAGACAGCTGACGGCCACCAAAAGGGACCCGACCACGAAGTCGATTCCAGCTGAGTTGATGAATACAGCTGTGTTCTCAGCGCCTTGGACGATGTTCGTGAGAGTCTTGATAAGCCAAGGCACGCCCAAAGCAAAGAGAATTGCTAGTGAGTTGGCCCCGAGAGCGTTCGACACGCCAATACCTCCTTCACCTAAAAATGAAACAGGTATATATAAAAACTTCTCTTGTTGCCTTTTCAATCACAATAAATAATCGCACAATACAATATCTAAAGAAAATTTTAATCGCATAAGATAATCTCGCTTATGAAGGATAAGAACGGTTTGCTAATGCGTTATCGAATTACATCAAAGATATGAGATCTGTAAATGATAGTTGCTCAGCGATTAGACTCTTACAAAGTCCTTGGACTACAATTTGTCAAACAAACATGTCCATTATACATCTTATTATAATATAGCGATTTTGTCTATCTCCGCTACATTTCGGTACACAAAAGTTATAATTAAACTCGCGCAAAAATCATAAATCTACAATTAACGCACAGCAATTAGCTAAGCATTACTCATAAACAATAATATCGCAAAAGCCAAAGACTAAATAAACCGGCTGACCGAACAAAAGTAAACAGGGTGTTAACTTCACGTACCTCGACGTGACATGATGTATATTGAGAAAGCTTCAGGGAGACATCCGCCGAATGCGAGGAAAGTCATCCCCATAACCGAGTCCGGAATGAGGAAAACGTGTCCTAAAAACAAAAATAACACGCTATTACCTGGGACAACTTAAAAGGGAAGATACTATGGATACCTTTCAAAGTTGTCAAAGCTGCATTGTGTTAAACTGTGCTAAATGTTAAGTAATAAATAGGTACCTATGCCAATACCGAATTTCAAAGTGTAAGTACCAAGGAAGTTGTATAGTATATTCTATAGTTAGTGTAGAATATACTACAAAAGTTCTTTGAATAATACTAACTCTAGCTTGATAATTGTTACATACGTACCTAACTCCAAATATAATACCGCCCATAATTATAAGATAGATGTTATTCATGATGGTACCATACTAATTTCATTCAACCTACAAGGACAGCTTGAACATCACATACTATTAAGTATACATCGACATTCTATTAAATTGTGCTATTGTTACTACGTTGTAATGTTATATTACTCCAAGTAGTATAAGAAAGATCGGTCATGTATCGTTCTAATTCTGCTTACATCAGATTTATTTTCTAAAGTTGGAATTGGTTCTCCAACTTGGTCCGTGTTCTACTCTTGCCGGCTTTTTAATCATATCTACCGTAACCCTGTTTTATTATCTACGAATAAAGTTACGTAAAACTGTTTATTATTTTTTTAATAAAACTCCGCATCATTTTATTGACTATTTAATATGCAGAACTTTTGGAGTTTTTTTTTATTACAAATAAAATATATTTATTGTATAAAACAAAACACGGTCATAATATAAAGTGAATTTTGTATACAAAATACTGAAAAAAATAATGAACGTTTTGTGTTTAAGTCAATTTGTTTAACTAATTGGAAAACGTTTATTCTTCCATTGAGAAACCACCCCTTACAATAAAATATTTAATATTTAACAAGTAAAAAATTTATATAATCTTACGAACTGTTAAATTATGATTTAATAAGAATAACTCTGAAGTTCTGAAACAGGCTCCGAGTCTCAGCAATGGCGGTTAACAGTGAGATTTATATGTAACACCTAGTCTATTATTAACATAATGGAAAATGTCGGCGTAGCAGAAAATGGGCCCACTCTTGCAGTAAAACAAACTTTTTACTCTCGAATAATAATTGCAAAATTATTACATCGAGAAAATGATTCTCGAATTCTCATTAAAAGCTTATGTAGCAGTAAATAAACAATAGTTACCTATGACAGTCATGCTCCATGACACGAAGTAACTATTGACGCCGATCCAGACTATGCACATGATGAACGCCAAAGGATACCAGCGTCGGTAGTAGATAGGCGACGGTATCGTGAAGCCGAGGACCAGCTTCAAGGGCCAGAGGTACAACCAGCCTATCTGGTAAAGCGCGGACTTTTGGGACGGGTATGCAAATATACTCTTCTTAGGTTTAGGCTCGGCTCTTTCAACTGGAAACGAAAAATATATCATTATTATTTTTCGTTATACGATTGTGACTAGATGTGTGTTCGATAAGTACAGTTTATCAGTCTACAATTGACGGTAGTATATAGAACAACTACACAAAATTCCTCGTAAATTATATCGACTGTCAATTATCATTGCTTTGCATAAAATATATTAGAGTTCAATCTTTTTTTTTGAAATTTCACTTATTTTTTACCAACCAGTTACCGTTAAGTTTCTCTTACTCCTAAAGCTGACGATCGGTAATTAATGATGGAAAGAAGGACATATTTTTTTTATGTTTTGGCTCCACACTTTTGTGTATTTAGCCAGTGTCAAGTAATTAATAATTTATCAAGTTAATGATATTTCACGCAAATGTGTGTCAAGTCACAGTCGAAGTCATCAAGTCAAGTCATAGTCCAGTCAAAGTCATACTTCTAGTAAAGTGGTGGCAACTTTACTTAAAGCTTCTATGGAGTTTTGAAAACAACACGAAAAGAAACGTTTCACCATCATTATACCATTTTCCCACACTCACGCCTGTGATCCAGCACTTAACGAATAGAATGCCACTAATTTTATGCACTAACACTGAAAATAACACAAGTTTTGGAAAATAATACAATGCGATGACGCAATCTTTTTCGCATTCGCGCTAAAACTCAAGGACATATTTCCATTTGTTATGTATATTTGTTGCGTCAAAAGATATTTTACCAAAGAGTATAGAAACACTGCGTTATATGGTAGAACTTTTCTGAAAGAGTTCATCAAGGTAGGTATGCTGCCCCGGCTGCCGCCATCCCAAAGTAGTGGTGTGCAAGCTGGATGCATCCATATTATCATTGTTTTTTTAACGCGTGACCATAAAATTACTAGGTACATATGTATGGCTTGACGCATAGTAAAAAACGAAATGGCACAACACAATAACGGTAAATTTTGGTGTTTGAAAAATAGTACGAGTAATTATTTATAACTTCAATGCTTAAAAATAGAATGCATCAGCCGCTAGAAAAGAGAAAGAAAACTTTCTGCGAGAAAAATGCAATAATATTGTTATTATTAATTCAAAACGTTGGGTGTTTATTCAAAAATCCAATATTCTTTTAGAACTTGAGTCTTCAAGAATTAACATGTGAAAAAAGGAGATGTTTACACCAACAAAATAATAGGTCTTTACCTATGAAATTGCCGTATTGCAGTACAGACTTTTTTAAACAAAAAAAAGTTTTGATTGGCTATGAATTCTAAATTCAAATTAATTTTGTTTTAAAAATATGACATTCTATTTACAATATAAGTCTTTTGTTTATTGATTAGCGTTGTATTTTCATTACATTTCAACATTTTTCCTCATCATGGATACTTTGAAATTTCGTGTAATTATGGAATATGAGTTCCGTCGTGGCACCAACGCGGCACAAACGACACGTAACATCAACGACGTTTACGGAGAGAACTGTACAAACGAACGTACAACCCGTTATTGGTTTGCTCGGTTCCGTTCTGGAAATTTTGACTTGAAAAATGAACCTCGTGGTCGTCCGGAAACTTTGGTCAACAATGATGAATTAAAGGCGATTGTGGAAGCTGATGAATCTCAATCTACAGCTGAGCTGGCAGCAGCTTTTGATGTTAGCATCAAAACAATATTGGTCCATTTGCGACAGATTGGCAAGATAAAAAAGCTTGATAGATGGGTGCCCCACGAACTTAACGATCGCCAGCGCAACGTACGCGTCGAGACTTGCCTTGCGCTGCTTAACAGGCACAGAAATGAAGGAATTTTGAACCGAATTGTTACGTGTGACGAAAAATGGATTCTTTTTGACAATCGAAAGCGCTCAGCAAGTTGGTTAGATCCTGGTTCGGTACCAAAGCAATGTGCAAAACGAAAAATGACCGCTAGAAAGGTGATGGTCACAGTTTGGTGGTCTAGTGCTGGTGTGATTCATCATAGCTTTTTACAAAACGGCGAGAGCATTACTGCAGATGTGTACATTGAAGAACTGACCACAATGATGGCGAAACTCGCACGTCTGCAACCAGCTTTGGTCAATCGGTCGTCTCCACTGCTACTTCACGACAACGCGCGACCCCATACTGCACAACAGACCGTCTCTAAGCTGCATGAGTTGGGTTTGGAAGCTCTCCCTCATCCGCCATACTCATCAGATCTTGCGCCTACCGACTATTACTTTTTCCAAAATTTGGACAACTTTTTAGCGGGAAAAAAATTCAATTCCCGAGAGGCAGTACAAAACGCCTTTGAAGAGTTTGTTGTCTCCCGTCCTGCTGATTTTTTCAAGAAGGGCATCCATAAACTGCCACAGCGTTGGCAAAGATGCATTGATTGCAGGGGTGATTACTTTGAATAAAAGAAATAAATAAGTTCGAAAAAAAATTACTTTAACTTTTTTCAAACAAAACGGCAATTTCATAGGTAAAGACCTAATATTAATATATAGATGTTACTTTTAAAACGTACAAATAAGATACAATGAGTTATACATATATTATAATGTCAAAATTTATTAATTTATTAATTTCGTATACCTACGAGCGATGTAAAAAACTTTTTAATTTAAATCACAGTATTCAACCTATTTATATATATGTCTCTATGATTTAAATGCACTTGATAATAATGTAGGCTATTTTAAATTGTAAGAATTATTTTGACTTGTAAATTGACATTTTATAAATAAATTGATTATGATTATGAATATTAAGTGAAAAAATATTGAGCCATGTTCCTCCATTATTGATTAACACCGTTTCCACATAATATACATATGAGTGGTACTACTGATAAGGCATTCTCAATCTAACCGAAGCGAAGGTTTATTTAATCGGCCAAGTACCCTGATTAATCGAGCTATCGACTTTGTACCTACTATTACTTATTCACCTATTTAAATTAAGGCTTATGAACCTTTTTAATTAATTTCCTAGATTTTAGATTGCACATCATAAGTTCAATGGTGTAATTATTAACAAATCAGAATATGTAAGCATTATTTAAAGTGTATTTTTTCATAGTGTTTTAAATCCTAATATTATTCAAATTTTATTAATTACCTTTATCATTTTCTACTGAAGTTTTCTGCTCATTTGAAATGGGGCTAACAACTATGGGTACTTCGTTAAAGCCTTTGTTATCTATCCCTCCTTCTACTCCATTGTTGGCAATCACAACTATATCTGAAACCAAAAAAAAAAACAGATTAACAAAAAGTTCAATACCACCGGAGAAGAAGGGAGTGGAGTACTAACTACGTTAAAACATATTTATTCTGTCCTCCAGAGTTTTAAGATTTAAGTTGATAGTTTCAATGAATTATATTGAAATAAAATGATGTACCTAGCATATGTATACTAAATTCATTAATAGCATATAGCATATTTACTAGGTGGTAGGACTTTATTGCAAAGTTCGTCTAGGTAGGTACCACCGCTTTGCCAGTTATTCTGCCGCCAAGCAGTAGTGCGCAAGCACTGCTGTGTTCCGGTTTGAAGGGCACTGTAGCTAGTGAAATTACTGGGCAAATGAGACTTTATGATCTGATCTCACAGTTTAGTAATCTTATTACTAGATTGTGCTGACGTCTCTGGATGACGTGCGCAGTGCAATGTCACGTGAAACTCTATACTTTAGAGTTCCGAGTGACACTGCAGCTGATATGGGCAGCCGTGTCGTTTAACATCAGGCGAACGGCTAGCTCGTCACGTCATTCCTTAACATAAAAAAAAAAAACAAGATTATACCATTTATTGAAAGTCTTTGTATCAATACCAAAACATCAAATAAGTGTCGTTGTAATGCCTGAATTTCATGAAATCTATAAATAAATTTTATTCCTAAGCATTAAAATATGAATCATCGGCATTGCAAAAGTATCTTATCAAAGTCGTTTAGTCATTATCATCAGCTTATATAAGACACATACGAGTATAAGGAAATACATATAAGCAACTATGAATTAGTACGTAATCAAGATAGTTTCACTAAAACATTCAGACCCATCGCACTGTTGTCCGTACTCCGTTTTTAAAGTGAAACGATACCAAATAAATAAAATTTCAGCAAAATTGCATGTAGAGCTACTAGTCTAAACTATATTGGCTTTTTATTCAGGTTCAGTTCATGAAACAATATTTTTTATTTTCTATCATCTAAGTTAACTGTCAAGACGGCGCATATTACTTTGTATCCTCTTTAATACGCTATACATTTAACCAAGAGCCCTAATTTTTGGAGTCCTGTCCTTTTTAGGTGATTTATTTTATTAAAGTGGATTGCCAAACTAGTAAGTAAACTGAAAACACATAAAAGAAATCAAACCATTCAATCATATTTTCTATATCTGAAAAGCGCTAACATATACAAGTCTCAAACTGGGTTTGACCATAGTGCATACTCTGTACAATCAGAACAACACATATTATAAGCTGGCTAATTGGACTTGCAGTAAAGGTTTTTATTACTTCCATTTGGGTAGCTATTTCATTTGGTTACGTGTACGAAACTTTCAGTACATGAATCCGGTACGCATTTGCTTGTTAAGTTATAAAAACACATGCTATATATACTTTATGGATGACTTCATTGGTCAATTAAATCGTTCTGAAATATCGTTTAAATCATTCTGAAATATTTGATGTATGTGCCTTATGCTTAAATTACTGCTAAATTCGCAATATTTGAGGTATTGGCTTCGTTTGTAAATGTTAGCTCCGATTGGCTCAAACATTACAGAAAAAACCAAGGTATGTATAACAAAACCTGACAAACGTGATTTTGGCATTAGTTACATGCGCTCTCGTTATACTTCTTATATACAATAGTACTAGTACTAGCGGCCCGCCCCGGCTTCGCACGATTATTATATATATATACACCTATTATAAATTGAGCTATAAACTATTCTATCTATCAAATTCGATAAAATTGCACACAGTGATATTTTTTTAATTAAAATTGGTTCAGTAGTTTAGGATGGACTCCTAAACTACTGAACCAATTTTACTCCTTAGTGGACACTTAGAACACGGACGGAACAACGTGACACACATATATTATATTAAGATATATTCTCTCGCTTACGTCTATCGGGGATAATGCAGGATTCTATTGGTAAAAAAAAATTTCAATTCGGTTCAGTAGTGTCAGAGCCTATCAATGCAAACAAATAATCAAACCTTTCCTCCTTATAATATTAGTTTAGATGATTACCTGTGTCACTGCGCGCGTTCTTTGTGCATTTGTGAACGAGTTTGTCGTAGATGCCGAATAGTCTCATACTGTTGAACATTAAGATGAAGTAGCACACGTACAAAACGCCCAACACGACCGCTTCGTACCAGTCGATCTGTCCGTCCCATACAAAAGCGACCAGCACCCCAACGTTTACCATGTAAATAACCACGTCACGGGTCACAGGACGCATGCCGATAGCAATAGGCTGAGGAAGAAAATAACAAAATAAAAAATGCAATTTTTCACTTATGCCCTAGTCTGTACTAGTTTAATTCTAATTCTAGGGGCGATAAGTCCTGCACTGACGTCCCACATGGGGTGTATTGTGCATTTCCCCCTGCCAGCATTTAGCCAAGCCAGCCCAGCTCTTTCATGTAGCGGAGCACTGCCTTGGGTCGTTGGCACAACTGTTCCAGTGTTGTCGCATTTGATGGTACTAGTCTGCACTAGCCTATTAAAATAAACTTAGCTTAGCAACACCTAAACTAAATCAGAATTACGTGGGTAATCAGTGTTCCAAATGAATTTATTAGTTCTTTTTTTCAAACTGAGACCGTATTTAATGTGCTTCTTTTAAATGAGTAAACGCTCGGCTTGTGGAAAACCTTTTTGCAGTAGCCATCACAATCCTAATAATTACATAAAAATGAATCTCTATTTCCCTTCGTCATCGAATCACGGGTGAATGGATATAACATTTTCCCTAATTTTTTTATTATAGTTTATTATTTTCAGGAATAGGTTCTTATGAAAGAAAAAGTTAAGAAAGTATGGAAACTTTTCACCACGTGGGTGAAACTGCGGGGCACATCTAGTTTCCTGTAAGAATACAATCATGTAATTAAAGTTGACGACATTTGATTATATTATATGAGTATTTATCAACTGCCCGCAATTAAAAATTTGGGGTCTTTAAAAGTTTTATTTATTTTATTTACGTCATTGTAAAAAAGATAGGTAGGCTACTAGCCAAAATCGTGAAACCAAACACTTGCGTATTTTATCCAGGCACAACGCCATCTAGTTTTATTTGGCATAACTATCCCGGAGCTGGCAGGACTAATTCAATATAACCTAGGTATGTCATAATGCTCAAAGAATAGAGTATATTTAGCATTGCTCGTTTATATAACTATGTGTTTAAATGTTATTCTTAGAATTAGAATGCTTTGATGTTTCAAAAACCTTATTTCTATACTAACTTACAAGGTTGTCGCATGTCCAAAACCTTTTAATTAAGACAGCTATCCCCCCCATTGACTTTTTTTTCACATCTGTCACAAATAGTCACTGACTGGACACTAACTAGGATTCTCTATATTTAGGGACACAGTTTTTTTTTCAAACTTGTCCTAGCGTGGTCAAATACGCTCTCACTTGATAGGAAGTGACAATGCGATCGAAGGTGAAGCATGGTAGCCAAGTATATACATATTCACTATTCTCTCGGATCGGACGATTACAGAGTGTAACCAATACATAGGTATAGAGGATATCTTTTTTATTTTATTTTTTATTCTGCATTTCTACAGACACCTGGGTTCGTGCTTTTTGTTAGATTATTTTTTATATTTATGAATTAAGCCTATTATGAAATGGAGGATATCTTCGAAACCGTGTATATGTAGAAAAACTTCGTAAAAACCATGTCGACGATTTTAGAGATAAGAGTTGTGCATTTATAGATTTTCGTACAAAATTATACTGCGCTTGGGAATCAAACGCGGTGTGAAATATTTTAATTTATTACGTAGATTGTTAGGTGTAAATGTTACTGCAGATGAGATATTATTTTCGTCAATTTGTGTCTTCACCGAAAGAAACGCTGTATTTTTCCAGATTCCTCAGATATTTGTTTGATTAAAAATAAATAAAGCAAAACGCACTATTCAGGGTTCTGGTACCTTCTATAACTCTGCTGCGTATAAATCTTACCGAATATATATCCAATTATCTATTTATTATAAATTATCATAGATAACTTTCTTAAAAATATGATACACAGCTGTCAGCTTATCAGCTACGATAAAACTGCACGCTTAATTTTTTTATAAGATTAAATATAATTATATCTCACAAGTGCGCTTATATAAAATTCTATTTAATCTTTCCATGGTCAATGCAGTAATTAACGACGCATACGTTTCGATTGTCATGCATTCTCCCCGTCGCATAACACATCTATGTAGATCCTATACTTATTCCTAGTTTATTTATATGCATAAAACTGAAAGTACGCCTGTTTGTTTATGACTTTCACAGTAAGGCTAATACGTTAATTGAAGCTCATTATTTACCCGGATAGCTGCAAGACCTCCAATTGCGGCGACTCCCAAAGCATTGAAGATGGCTGAGCCCACAATGGTGCCTATACCCATATCTGACTGCGTCAGGAAAGTTGATATCACATTCACGAAGAATTCTGGGCAAGACGTAGCTACTGCCATGAAGGTGGCTGCCGCAACATTCTGTAAAAGTTATGACTTAGTTTTGCTATCATTCACTATTTTAGGATAGGTGTTCTATCCTTAGGATGAGAACGCTACATATTGACATAAGGAAGGAAGACATAGGGTAAAAAGAAGCTCATGAAACTGTTTTCAATTTAAAAAAATTCTACGCCTAAAATAAATATTAAAGTAGAATAATGCAAATATAATACACAAGCATAATACACAGAAATCATGTGCATGCATCTATATGATGTATTCATTTGCTCGAGCGTAACCATGGAATATTAAATATGGTTAGGACAGAAGGGCTGGATGATTTTCATTGGATATTTCATTTCTATTAAAATCATCTTTAATTTTCTTTGTATTGCTATGATTCACGGTGTAAGTTTATTGTTAATCCTATATATCTCTATGTACTCCTGTTAATTTACATGTAAAATATGCCTTGTTTGGAAAATTATGTTTGCACTTAAGTCTGGCAGCTTCTGAGTTCGCACTTATTCTTCTATGACATACATACTGCAACGCGTTTGCATATTTCTTAGGGAGAAGTGTGAACTTTAGAAGCTGTAAAACATTAGTGCAGATAGGCGTCTATTATACCATTGGTACATAAGTTATGCCTACTTTATAGTACCTACTTGGTTTTAGGCCTGGTTTTACTTGATAACGAAATGAAAAGGGTTTATTCCGTTTCGAGACAAATAAACTATTATACAAAAATAGAAAATGCTATTAGTTGTAATAGTTGTAAGTTTGATTAATGTGGGGCAGGAATAGAATGTTTCGTACAATGTTTTTGTTGGCTGTATTTATTGTAAATGAACAATAATAGTTTCCCAAACACAAATATCAAGAAATATGACCAGTTAGAGTTAGTTGAAATATTCTGCAATTTCAATTGTTACGAGTTATTTAAGTAAGTAGCCAATACAAACCTGAGGTATCTTTAAGTCTTCACAAATCAGTTCGACACAAGGAATGAAGTAATCGTTGCAGACCACAGCCAAGAGAGAAAACGCGTAGATACCGAACAGCACATATAAGATAAAACCTCCTCGCCGTAGCTGGTCATCTGTGAATCATACTTAGGCTGAAGTTGGGCATTCGATTTATCATCAACGCACCAATATCAGGCCTGGCACACTGCCCACTTTAGGCTCGTAAAGTTTCTACTACTTTGGGTATTGTGTACCGGGGAAGTCCGTGCGTAATGGCAGGAATATTATAGAATATGTTTTCTTGTTAATCTGTGTACAATATGATTATATGGTGCTAAGTATTATGGTGCCAACAATCTTGTCCATTTCTAACATACAATAATAATTTGAAAAATGTATATCAATAAATCGCGAATATTGTGTGTACAATGCGTGCCTACATGCATGCATGATAGGATCGCATTGGTTTTAGACTGCAAAAACCAGTCGGGGAAAACAAACAAAACCGACGGAATCACTATTCTCAAGTTAGTTTAGATTTTGGAAAAAAGTACACCTATTTTTCTATTACATCGATTTATATTTCTAAAGATGATATAATATGGAAGTTTCTATTGAAATGCATATTATCTATATCTAAGCTTGAATCTATTGAGTATTTTATTGCAGTTCATGAACGCCGATTAGGATGTTTTTATTCTGTACATGTTATTTGGTAAAAACTAATGTCATAAAAGTCAACAGCATAAAAAAACAGCAGAAGAAAGATCAATAGATATTTGTTGACATTTAACCCAGCGCCATCTGGGCCCAACGAAGCAAATTGTACACTACTGCCTGGCGCACAGATTCGCATTTTACTGATCCACTCCAGCTTAATTGATTCTACGCATTAATTTCCTACTCGCCATCATTTTTCTCTTTATAGTTTCTCAAAAAACTTCTTCATCTCTTCCTTCTCACACATTTGAGGACATAACTAATTTAATAACCCTTAAAAATTGTATAACTAAATTTTTTCCTAGTAAAGATTTTACATTATTTAAGCCTTTAATATAAGAAGAAATTTAAATGATTCCTTACCTGTGAGGATCCCGTCAGGAAAGCTATCGATAGAGTCTCTAGGCACGAACTCTCGCACTACATTATCCACATATTCCAGCCTTATTCTGGTCCAAGGTAACCAATGCCAAGTCTCTTTTTCTTTTTCTAACTTCATATATAAATCTTGGCTCATAAACAGCGTTTGGCCATTGAAGTCGACCGACATATACTCTGACGCTTTTGTGTAATCTGCAATGAGGAACATTTTAGTTATCAGCGGTCGACGGCTGATGGCATAGAACGCTCCAACACCCTCCCTCGCTGTACAAGTGTACATATATCGATCTCCAAATTAAAGATACTGTAGATAATGACGTTGTCGAACCAATAGCTGCGTTTTTCTGTCACGCTTTGTTACCATAAAGAAATTTTTTTGTTTGTTTTTTCAATGCATTCTAAAAATGAAATGCATCGAATCAATCTATCCATATATCTACTTATTTTATTACTCTTTAAAAGTAAAACTTTATCTTGTTTTAAATTGCTTTCACGCCAAAACTGCTGAACTAATGTAGTTGAAATTTTGCATTTTGATTGTTAAAACTACCGCAATCAACTACGAGTATTTTTTATCTCGGAAAAATCTAGATTATCTGCGGGAAACTTTGCGGGAGAAGTCGTGGGGACAACTCTAGTACTTACTGAAATCTTCCAAACTGGAAACGCAGCAAGCGCATAGAGATAATAAAAGTATTCCATATGTAACGGCATTTTCTTTCATCTTGATGCTGATTCTGAGTGCCTTATCCTTTAACAAATGATGGAGCTAAAACAAAACAGTTTATTTAGTAACTCTGAGATTATACCTACACGCGTATAACGAGCACTCATAAGGCACATAAAGAAATTGGAAACTGGCGGCTAATTCTTGAAATTTAAACATATGGGTAGAAATATAACAGTCTATTGCAGGCAAAGATAAAGGATATAATATTGAAATGGTTTATGATTATATATATTATTGGGTTGTGATTATATCGAGACTTAACCAAGCATGCTAAAATTAAACATATATTAAAACGTTATTTTTAGCACAGTGCAAAGCCAAAACACCCCAAAAAGATTGTAATTCAAAGAAATCACACAGAGTTATTTCACACTACTTTTCCCCCACCAACTGCTTGTTGTATTTTTGCCAACATAGAGTGCCATGAAACATGAAAGATCGAACTATTCTAATACCGTACAGTCTCGGAAACGTTATCACCATTCACAGTGAGAGTTCTCACCATTTCGATATATTGCTAACTTGAAAAACTATGACACTTTAAAAGCAAAAATTGGGATCATTGTATCAGGAATCACGTGCTTACGGTTTGCTGCTAGGCATAAGTGGATCGAAAGAATAAAATCTTAATAAAGTAAACGTAAAAATAATCGAGACGTTTTGAAGTAAAACTTCTTTACGCATGCTTGGTTTGAAAAGTAAGCTGGTAAATGCGAGGAGAATGGAAGTTGAGGTTGGTTCACGTAGATCTCCATTGTCAACATATTAATTTCCATTGTTAATATATTAGATTTATTAAATAATCGTTTAATAGCTTTCTATTGCTATTGCTTTAAGCAATAGAAAGCCATTAAACGAAAAAGAAGACATAAGCAGCGAAATGACAGTACGTACAGTAAAGTGTTTACTAAAACTCTGGAAAAAAAAACCAGTCCAATTTGAACTATTTCTTTTTAAATGATGTTGAGACAAAATATAACATATATAAAAATTATACCAATCGATTCTCTTAGTGATTCGGAACGGACTACTTTTAGGTTTGCACCATACTGAAATAGCCTTGTATACAGAACTATTAAATAATTTTTTTATTTATTTATATATGATTTATGTAAATTTTTTCTTGAGGATTTTCAGAAATATATACATAATATGAATGAATCGTGATTTCGAAATTCAGAGCAACCATGGTGTTCTTTCTAAAGTACTCCACTTTTTATAGTATTGAGCTTTTACGTGGTTATTAAATGTGTTCGCTTATCGAAATTATTTTAATAGAATTCCATCAAAAACTTTTCGATAGCTAATTAATAAATATTTCTTATTATTCGAAATATTTTCATTTTTTGTTAGAAAGTAATTTCTTTTTGAGGTTAGTGTATGTTATCATTAACAATTTCAGAATCCTTCGTTGCACTTTTGATTGCATCTTCCTTTTATCCGCGTGACAGCCCTTACATTGTAATCACTTTGGTATTCAATAATGCACTCTAAAAATAAAGATAAATGCCCCATTTTTAATAAATACTAATCAAGATACATGCATACCATTAATATTGATTAAAGTACTCTCGCACCATTGAATACTACTACGTATTATTTAATCTATTGTTTTAATTAGTTATTGCTTCTACTTTGCACACAGAAGCTTCCGCTTTCGTATAACGGTGAATCAAAATTTCTTGTGAATATATTATAATAATTACATCTAGTGTCCAAAATAAATACAATATTAAGAGGAAGCTAAATCAAGAAGTAAGAATCATAAACTTACATCATGGCAGAAACTATTTAAAACGAAATCAAAACACGATATTGATCACACAAGGTATGATTTAGACTGTTAATAATATTTAATTGTGAATGTTATTTATTTTATTAGAAGATACCGATAAATATATCTACTTATTAAGGATAATCATCTTTGATACGACTGTGATTACATACAACTAAATATGTAGGTAAAATATGGTTGTGCCCTCGATCTATGTAAATTGACGTGCTGCTATATCCCAGAATAAATAATAGTACCCACTAAGTACAGGCTACAAGTTACGGTTTTCTTTTATCGTTTGGAAATATTGAAAACTAAAATGAATCAGAAAATTAATTGACCATTTTACAACCAATAGCAGAACTGCTAATGATCTACCCGGAATTCATAGTATGTATAAAATTTAGATGAATTGCTGAAAGTGGCCGTTTTAGACCAGCTGAAGAATTACTGCTAAGATATTTACGTAAATATTGATTCTCGCTACCACGCAATATAGTGCTTATTAACTCACAAGCCTAAAATTTATAGTTGCTTCTCTTTCTATCTCATCTATACTCAGCTCTCCTCCTTGCCTTCGCACGCAACGTTTTGTTAAACGTTACGTTTATTTCAACGCCGTCGATCCTCAAGGACGCAGTAATTACTACCTTTTCATTTACATTTTCGTTAAAATTAATATATAGTCGATGAACAACAAAAAAACATTCTTTTAATCTAATCGCGTATTAAATCAGTTCGTATTGCCTGTAACCTTTTCTTTCAGGGCCAGATCGACCAGCATAGATAATTAACGATCTAAACTTATAATTAATTAAACTTTGATCAAGGAAATGTCTATAACTACATAAAAAAAGCGAATGCACATTATATATACATGCAATGCACAGTATAATGCTTAAATAATGCTTTTTTAAATTTTAATGTCGCCATTTTGACAATTGTAAATTTTCATTTTACCGGACATACCAACAAAATAATACAAAATTTAACTTTGTTATGTTCACAATGGAGATCTACGTGAACCAACTTCAACTTCCGTTCCTCTCGCATTCACCAGTTTACTCCCCAAATCAAGCGTGCGTGAATTTTTACAGCAATATTTAAAAAATCTGTCTGAATTTATGAAAATACATCAATTTATATAAATATGAATGCGACTCGAATATGAATCTTGGAATGTAGGACATTCGACTTATATAGCCTTTCTGTCCAGAAAGCGAAAGCTTAAATTATAAGCGAGGTAAAGTCTGTACATGGAAGGAAAAAAAACGGTTTTGTCTTAGTACATTGAAGTATTGAATTCAAAATATGATTATTAGAATTCTTGCCTGACTTGATCTATGTATTTGAGAATTTACCATAAATAAACCGTATAAATAGAGTTTTTTATTTATTTTGTTCTTTGGGATTCTATTCAGGTTCATCAAAATCGGTTCATCCAAAAAAAAGATGGAGATATTTTTAGACAAACACGTTAGCCGCACTAACAACACGAAGAAGGTGGACGACCATAAATACGATTGAATATTAGTTCATACCGTAAAAATCGAAATTTTAATATTCATAGAATTCCGAATCTATACTTGCTTAATAAAAATAATAAATTAGTTTAATGGAAAAATCTATGCGAAAAAAGAGCAAATTTAATTTCACGTATTTAAAAAAAAACAGGGTCATTCCTTTATTAATAACGCTTCTGTATTTGTTCGGGGGCTAAAAGTGTAAGGTATGTACATAAGAGATGGAAGGCATAAAGACGAATGAAGGGCTAAGAAAAGAAATGTGAAAAGGGAAAAGTGTAGTGAAGGGACAAATAAAATGGGACATTCGAGGGTGCAAAATTAATATGTGCGGGTCAGCTAGTCGTTAATAAGTTACATTCATGTTTTGGGTCGAATTAGTGATTCTGATCATAAAACAGCCGTATGGCACTTTTTATTATGTTATTGAATGATGTGACGAGCTAGTCGTTCACCTGATGTTAAGCGCCACGGCCGCCCATAACAAAACAGTGTCACTCGGAACTATAAAACATAGAGTTTCGCGTGACACAGCACTGCGCAAGTCATCCTGAGACAACACAATCCAGTAACAAGATTACTAGACTATGAGATCAGGTCATACAGTCTCAATTGCTCAGTAATTTCACTAGCTACAGTGCCCTTCAAACCGGAACACAACAGTGCTTGCACACTACTGCTTGGCTTTACCTAGACGAACTAGAGGCACTAAAACAAAATGTGAATTTCTTTTAAAATTCATTTACGTAATCTTAAATTATTTACGTATTTAGATTAATACATAAAAATAGATACGTGGGTTATTTTATCCAACTAATTAACAGATAACCAATAACAATTGACGCATTATATACCAAATTGACGCACTCTCGATCTTATTTGATTGTATCTACATGATAACGGTAGCAGATGCACTGTGATTGGACATTCCAATTTTTTATTGTTAATCGAATGGCATTCACTAGCAACATGAAAAAAACCACATTATTTGTAATGCTACGACCACACTATCGTGATAATTATAGAAATGTGTAGTTATTACTAATTATAAAACAACATGCGAAAAAATGGGCTCTGACAAATAAACTTAAAATTAAACAATATAACAGAGTAAAAGAATTATTTTATTCTTGAGTATGTTCTTTAAATCCAAGTAAATATGTACTAGAACTCTTGTCTCAAAACTGTATTTACAAAGATAAATATTATATTGATACTAAATATATTATATTGTCTTCTCCATATATAGACCACGTAAAATATTGACCAATAAATATATTCTTTACTTACCGTTATTGCCGTAAAACGGTTATACGAGTTTGAAAAGCTTTTAAATCTGATTTAAATATACCTACATTAATTAAAACAATTAACGAATAAAATATTTTAAACTGATAATATAATGATAACGAATATATTCTTGCCTAGAATTGTAAAATTTTAAATACCGTTGTAAAGACGCGGCCTATGCTCAAAATCAACATAAAAGCACTTTTACAAAATAAAACAAAAAACATGAATGACAAAACAAAACGTAACTGTGTACTTTAGTTTTTCTAAAATAAAATCGTTCTAATGACTCGAAAAGAATACTTTATGAACGTAGTTCACCAAATTATCAGCGATAACAACATTTTTTTTTACAAATTTAATTGCCAGTCTTATGTTCTTAAGGAATGGATAGATAAAATATTTATTTGATATCCATATTTCACGTAATCCCCAAAAACCCGCTAAATACAGCCAGGTATGGTGTAGTAGTTCGATCGCGACACGACATAGATTAGGTATTAGGTATTACCTACCTATAAACTTGCCATTTTTTATGAAATAAGTTACCGTTTTTTTTCTATAATTTTTAAGTCTATTATTCAAAGTAATGTCCTTGAAGAGAAAAGCTGCCATCGCGTTTGGTATAATACTGTGATGAATCACACCGGCGCCAGACCACTAAACAGTGACTATCGCTCTTCTAGGGGTAAGTTTTCGTTTAGGGCATTGTTTAGATGTTGAACCAGGATCCAACCAACCACTTACGATTGTCAAACGGAAACCATTTTTCGTCAATGGTGTTGGAACAATGACCAGAACTAAATGGAATATAATAGTATGAATATAATAGTATGAATGAATAGTATAGGCAATAAGATTTATTGTGTGCGCATTATGGCAGCTCGGTTTTATGCTATCTGTGCTGTCTTGGAATTCGGCCTAGCTGCCGATAATACATTTTTTTTCTCGAGGTTTTTTATTTTAAATTACCGCTCCTCGCTTTCTACCAGCCCTACCAATTAGAAAAGATACGCTGCTGCCCCCATGCAGAAGGTAACAATGCGGTTTAAAATTTCTTCGTTTGTTTGCCTACAGAGCAGTTCAAAATAAATACGTAAATCAACAGCTTCCACTATCACGTTTCATTCGTCATTGTCGACCAAAGTTTGCAGACGACCACAAGGTTCTCTTTTCAGGTTTCTAGAACGAAAGTGGGCAAACCAATAGCAGCTGGTGCTTTCGTTAGTAGTGTTTGCACCTCGTTGATGTTGCGTGATGCTTGTGCCGCGTTGCTGCCACGACGATTACTCCATAAATACTCGATTTTTCAACGTATCCAACATGACGAAAAAGATTCAAGTGCGATGAAAACATAATGCTAATCAATAAACGAATTACTAGTCACGAAAAAAAACATGTTCTCAAAATAAAATTGGCCAGTACTGCAGAATGGCAATTTTACAAGCAAAGACCTGTTATGTTTATTCCATATAAATAGAAAAAAAAATCTAATACTTTTTCCTAGTCTGGGTGTTGTGGGACCATGTTCGTTGTAGTTCTTGGGCCGCTAGATACAGGGAATCCTAGTTAGGGTCCAGGATCTATGTATGTGATCGTTGAACGTTTTATTATGTGAAAATATGTTAATCTATACACATAAAATTCAAAGTCCTGACTGACTGACTGACTTATACATCAACGCACAGACTAAACCACTGGTCCTAAAGATTAGAAATTTGAAAAGTGTGTTTCTCGTAAAATTCCACCCCTGAGCGTGAAATGGATGGTTGAATTATCTATAAAAAATCTTCTTTGTTTTCTATAGGCCACGCGGGCGAAGCCCTATAATTTTATAATAAGCTAGTTTATTATAAAATTAATACTTTCATGCGCAAAGCCAGTTTAACATGAAATATTGATATGCGATTTTCAACTTTAAACAGACGGTTTCTCTATACCGATAGAGAACCCGTCAAACAAATCACGCTGTGACCTTAACCACTTATTTATCTAAAGACTTCTGATTCTTTTTAAGACATAGATTTGAGATTCCGATTAGGGCAGATTCTCGTTATGACAGATACTTCAGATATACCACTTTGATAACAAACAGAAAGTTCAGATAAAATGAACGTGAAAAAACTATTACTACTCTTATATCTCCTACGATACTCATGCCTTTAAATGAACACACAAATTTTTATATGTATTGTAAAATTCGGCGTATTGGCAAAAAAGTAAGATCAATTTCAACTACAGCGTTGAGTGACATTCAAAGGATTGGCTTTCTGGTCACAACAAACACTATAGTTACATATAAGTATAACCTAAAAGTTTCTCAAAGGCCACTTACCGCAGACCCAGCTCGTGGTATTGACATCTCATCAATTATGTTTTTCACTGAATAACTTAGGCTCCCATTACGCCTCAAATATGTACTGATACTTTTTTACGTGACAATTTGGAAAAGTAGCAAAATAAATCTAGATGGCCTATGAAAAGACAAGACAAGGGGAATACCTATAAGTATATATATATCTATAGTTTACTTATAGATAAATAAAAATTTGATTCGGTTGCTTTTGCAGACATGATTTAACGCTATTTCTAACCCTCACTATAACGTCGTATAATATTCTTAATTAAGAGATGAGATCGGCCGTTTTAATTATTAGCATGGTAATAAAATAAATCAAATAAGCATTAACAGGATTATATTACATTTCCCGTAACTTCATAGTTGACAAAAAAAAATATTTTTTATGATAACTGATGACGTAACTAGCTAGTCGTTTGCCTGATGCTAAGCATCACGACCGTCCATAATAGTTGAAGAGCCACTTGAACTCTGAATTAGAAAATTTTGCGTGAAGCTGCACTGCAAATATCATCCTGAGACTCGTTTGCCCGGTAATTTTACTTGCAGTGTCCTTCAATTAGAAACAATAGTTCTTACTTGGCAGCAGAATAGCAAAGCCGTGGTACGAAGACTAAGACGAGCTCTGGCGAAGACCCGTAATAAATAGATAATTATCTTCTTCTTCTAAATATTCAAGTATATTTACTGACCTAGGCGATACTAAATCAGCCATAACACTCTCCGCACGATATTAGAGTGAAAAGAGTTGGTACTCAACACATTATTGTTACACAGAACCACCACAATAAAAAATCAAATTCAATATTCTTGTTTCCATATTCCTTTCTCTACCCTGGCGATCTATAAAACTGAAACCTTTTTGTTTTTGCTTGTGTATCTATGTGCCTTTCGCCCAAAATAGCTGACCTGGTTGTAATGAATTTTGGCACTTCTACTGCTTTCATACACAAGGACACTTTATATCATGTATTTTTATTTTTAAGACTAAATGCTTGTAAAACTAAAAGGTGCGTCATAAGTGCATAATAAATGTGAAAAATAAACCTATCATACGTTGATAGTGTGAAATTTAATGACGAATAATATAACGTAATAAATAAAATAATATGATTTGCCCTCAAGGAATGGACAAATCATAATCATTTATTTCAATGTTCCCATAAAGTTACAGTTCTTAATCGCAGTCGTTTATAATACTTAGATATAAATAAATACGATAAACGCCTTTGTCACACCTATACAAACAAATAATTACATATTGACACATCAAACCAACATTAAATATAGATTGTCAACGACTCAACCTGTTGAAATCACAGAATTATAAGAAACGGATTTTGCAATTTCATCGTTACATTCATTCCATTTCATTACATTTTAAATTCTGTGATTATGGAGACCTTCACTATGGCCCACTCCGTCAGGTGCCAGCTAGTGACGTTAGTAAATCGATGCTCGATAATACATCGAGAATGAGAATAAAACAGTATCCCCTACCTGATAACTCTTTATTAGGTACGTGATATTCGTTTTCGCAGAGGTGTCTTATTAATAATACTCTTAGCAATTTTGTCCTATTAAATTATATAATTAAATTAAAAGTTTGTAGCCTACGCTCACTATTTCCAAAAACCATTATATTCTTAGAATAAATACCAACAACTTTAGTAGTACTTTTGAAGTAAGATATAGGCACCTATATGTATTATTAGTTATTACAATAGTATTAGATGTACTCACTTTTAATGCACTATATACAGATCGATCACCAACCAAACTCGTCCTGCGTCAGTCTTGCAACATTATTTAAATGTCAAGAAAATAATAACTCGCTACCACTCCGCAATCTTCAGAATCTGATCAAGACACTGAAATAATCATATCAATGCTACAGTTTTTAAATAAATAATCATAAATGATAAGGAACCCTTCGCAGATTATGAGGTTTAATTACTGCATCGTGTTGGTGGAGAGTCAATAAACTGTTTTCGAGGCACATCCTTTTAGAACGGCTGTCATTATACACTCCTTTGCCTACTTAGGTGCTGGTTATATTCAACTATAATTACGCAGCTTGATGATTGAATTATATGTCATTGATAAGATTAGCGACACATTAGAAATCAACAGAAATAATCATAATGTTTTATCTATACCATATCAGACATGCTTGCTTTATATGATTCATTTAACTAGCATACGCGCGAAGATACATCTTCATTGCAAACATTCATCGGGACTTTTTGATGATACTTACCAAACTGATTATGGAACCAAACCAATGCCCCCTCGAGGAAAAGTAAGTAGTAATATTGAAGTAAGCAAATTCTACTCAATGGAAACATTTCATTATTTTTAGAGATACAAGTAACGATTTTTTAATCTTTTGCCAGTGTCAGGGTTCTTCTTACCCATAAAATGTAAAAGGAAAAACGAAAAAGATCGCGTCGCCGCATTGTATTATTTTCCAAAACTTGTGTTATTTTCAGTGTTAGTGCATAAAATTGGTGTATCAATAAAATGAAATGTCAGTTGCGTTTTATTTACTTATGAATTTTAATTGCACATAAACATTATTTCGATCAAATTACTGTTGATTAGATTATTATTAATAAACATAATTACACAATATCTAAATTACTTTCAAAGTAAAAATGATTGAAATTTATAATAAAAAATAGTATAATACATAAGACTAATAAACGGGCCCGGTTGTACTAAAGTCTATTAAAACACAACTTTGTTAAACAACATTTTCCGGTTCTTGGGTTTTTTTAAGTTCGTGTCAACTTGGCAGAGCCAAATACTGGACACTCACTGGTTGCTTGTTTATCATCGGCTGTCTCAATGAGCGTACTGTATTTGGCATGTTGACTTGCCACGAGTTTGACAAACGTATTATGAGGAACCGGGTGCTAGGGAGTAAGTGCGAACTTAGGAGCTTTTCAATATTTAGTACAGCCGGGCATATGTTTATAACATTTGTCACCTTAACTAACTCAAACCATAGCAAAGAAGCTTAAACAATCAGGCGACAAAATATTTTCGGTAATTGTCTCTATTAACTAATGTTATTTTATCATTATGTATTTTTTATTTGTTTTGCAATTTATCACTATTGTAGGAACAAAACAAAGTAGTACGTTTTGACTCTTAACTACAGAAGAATGGAAAATCTACTCAAAATACACTTAACCACACTCATCCATACCCATTTATGTACACACCCTCACACACACATACTCTCTAACACGCACCCAAACACAAACAAACACACACACACACACACAAATACACGCACACCCACATTTTACAATTATTATATACCATATTAATTCATAAATCTCCACCATTATAAATTTGATCATAATTAAAAATGAGTTATGTGAAATGAAAATATACCCATGAATTTATTAGAACAGACGGTACAAGTAGCCCCTAGGTAACAAATTGCTGGTGATTACATTCTTACCTTCCACTTTCGCTTATCTCCATTTCAATTGCCATTTACGTATATGCATTCTGAGTGATAAATAAATCAGCGGATTAACTAGATAAAATGTTTAGTGATTAATTAACTTTATTATCTTTCTTTCACAAAATTATTACGTGAATAGCAAACATTTTCCACAAATTTTATTGCATTCTAATTAGTGGGCAAATCTCAGAAAATCGCACTAAAAATAACTTTGAATGTCGACATTATATGGGAGTAAATATTTTCCCAAGAAACAGTCCCCTATTTATTATACCATATTAGAATTCGCTAGGGACTGCTATCTCGGTATACAAAGACATTAAATACCAAGAACTTGCAAGATCGATCTCGCAAACATTGCGATATCAAGAGACAACGTGCTACAGGTGGTCACAACGGAGAGTAGCCGTTAAATTCTATGCAAGGACACCGGCGAGAGCACCTGCGATAAAATTGAAAAGCTGGCGCACGGTGTACGAACTGCAGCTTCCGTATTGAAGACCTCGCCGGGGCTGGCGCATATTATTATTGTTTTGAAGTAAATCTTCTTTAGGCACGCTTGACTTGAGGAGTAAGCTGGTGGCAAGTGGTGGCAAGGCGAACGGAAGTTGAAGTTGGTTCACGTAGATCTCCATTGTCAACATAGCAAAGTTAAAAATCTGTATTTATTATGTTGGTATATCCGGTAAAATGACAATTTACAATTGTCAAGATGGCAACATTAAACAAAAACAAATTTATACTGGCCCATAGATAGATATAATAGATAGAGGAACTAAACCAAAGAAATTTTACTTCATTCGTGTGGTCTAAAGCACAGTCTTTTTTGTTTCTCTTCTTTTATAGTAGAATAATATTTACCACTGCGAGAAACCATACCAATATCTCACTAAATTAACTTTTTAAATCTTGCAAATACCGCGATAACGGCTGACTGCAATATTTACATTACATTCCCTACACATAGCGAAGGAGAATCGAATATAAGGATACTTTATTGCACACCAAATACATACATAGATACAAAACTATACGAAATATAGAAGAAAAAGAATAAATAAGAAGAGAAAATAAGAAAATGAGATGGTATTGGTATGTGCTTTATTAAATAATTTTAACGAAATAAATAAAGAGTCAATCTTTTGGTCAGATTTAGTTACAGTGAAATAAAAATCACATGATTGTAATTCGTTTTTCTGCTGACCACTAAGTCATACAAACGTGAACAAAAGCTAACTCAATTGGTGATGTTTTTATCCATATAAGTAACTAAACTAAACTAACTGTCGTAACTGTCTGCCTTATTTTCGGAACCAGCATCGAGAACTTTAATATTGATTTACGAAATGTAGAAAAACCAATTAATTTTTATAATGGTTACTACGCCTTAGGTTATGATCAGACTGTCATAAGTATCTACCTACTTATTGCTTAAGTTTATGAAATACAGTACCAAAGAAAATGATTCTTAAAAATTCATGCTGTAATTGTTTTATTTTAGTTACGTTTGTAGCCCTATTTAATGAGTTATTTATTAGTTCTCTCATAGTTTTGGACTTAAATGCTATAGGTTTTTAGAGGTACAATATTCTAAATATAGACGATTAAAATCCTTACATAAGTGTTAAAATACATACGTCAAATTAGTTACGGGAACGCGTGACACCCGATATCACTAAACCTTCTTCAATCAAGCGTGGTGCAACAGGGGGCAGGCGTGGGGAAATATACATCGGCTCGAGGTGATGGATAGTTTACGAGATTTTGAGGTAGTTCAATCACTAGTCCAATGGTCGCAACCTTACCCTAATACCTGGGGACCATTGTGTTTTTGGATCTCCGTACTCCGTACTCTTGTTCCTCCGTCCACCGATGGTGCATCGATTTTGACATCCAGTTGTTGATTTTCGTGTTATTTTCGTTAATCGTTTTACTCATTTTTTGCTGTTTCTTATGTTTCGGTAAGGATTCATAAGTCAACCTCAGTGTAAAGAATAGGATCATATCGAAACCAGATATCAGAGTGAAGCCAAGCATGAGACTGAAAAGACCACCAAAAGCAGCTGAAAAGATACAAATCAATAAATATGTGAGGATATTTCACACCACGCCATCTAGTCCCGAACTAAGCAAAGCTTGTACTATGGGAACCAGATAACTGATACAATACTTATATACAACTTATTATAAGTGCATTATCTATGGATACAATACCCCCTACATAGAAATACCTACCTATATAAAAGAGAAACGTTTGTTTGGCTTTCATAAGTCTGAACTGATTTGGATGATGCTAACCAAAATCAATTAGTACTTATTTTATTAATTTAGACTAGATTTTAGTGTTAGTTTAAGCCGCAATGAAATTCTTTATTACAGATGATGGCACTGTCATGCCATCACTTTAATGCATGAGGAAACATTTTAACTACCTAACTCTCACAGTTACGTCGATTACAAGATTTGGTATCTACGATTTACGCAAATGGTACCTATCAATAACACCTGATTAGATATCAATCAGACTGATATTTATGTGTTACTACTGACTGTATTGCGTGATAGAGTAAGTAGTTAGTCTAAACTAATATGGCCAGGTTGAAAGATTTGATTGTTTGTTTGTTTGTTTGTTTTCTTTTACCATTAGATTCATACATTCTCCCTGATGAACATAGAACATATACAACAATATATATATATATATATACATATATCTATATATATATATATATTATAGCTTTAACTAACAAAAATATGATATCGATCCAAAAAGTTTTCATACTAAAAAAACAGAATCAAAGCTTTTTCTTCGTATCCTATTAGGTTTGAAACCTTGTTTGGAGAACATCATATTTTTGTGAAACATTTGTATTTTATCCTTAAGGAACTAGTTTAGCCAGATTTTTTGTATGTAAATTCAGTCATTTAATATTTTCAAAAATGTTACGATGTATCAGCAAGATAGAGGAACCTGGTATATAGGATAGAACCCTCAGTCGCCAAGCATGTATTCCATCCAGCAGTAGCGCTTGAAAGCTATTTATCCAGATGAAACGTTGGACTACCCTCACCTCATATTACTTAAAATAAGCTGGAATGTAGTCAAATACACATGTGGATATAAAACAAACGAACTCACCTGAAAAATTCTGCCAGTTGAAGTAAACATCGCGTCGGTATCGAGTCGATACCAGATCGTTAAAGAAAACGTTCAAAAGGGAACGGTTTACAAAACTGACCTCTTTACTGAAAGAATATATATTTATTAATATGATATATCCTATAGGCAGTTGGCCAAATTTTTGGTGGTAGCTTTAATTTTGCACAAAAAATAATTGCCATTCAACGTTGTAATGCTGCCAGCAATTTGGGCACTTTCCCCTCCACCGACGGGCTATTTTAAGTTTTTTAGTTTTATCTATTTTAAGTTTCATTTAATTTAGTTTTTAATATAATAAGTACTGTGTAGATATCTATGTAGTATCTAGATACTTTTATCGCAATATATTTATAGTTAAGCCGTTTGGCCATAAAAACTATTTACATTACTATCGAATTTAACATCCACGTTTTCACACATTGTAGACAAGTGGACGTATCATACTACGCGATTCGTGTGCTCTTTTCTTTTACAAATCTGCAAGATATTGAATGATCTTCCTCGTGAGGCTTTTCCGCATAACTACAATTTAAGAAGAGTCCATCAACTTAAATGTGTGAGTGCCGGGTGCAACCTTTATCTCTTTAAGGGTTGGCAACGGTAAAACAAAAATGTAAAAGATCGATGGTAATAGTGGATATTATACGTGTACCCAACTGTGTACGGTTCAGATTAGCCTGCAACGATAATAAAAACCAAAACGTACCTAACGCATATTATACGCATTGTTGCATACTTACAAGAACGGTAGTCCGGTCAACCTGACACTTTTGGCCAACTTTCCCATCGCCACTTCTATTGGGTAATCGTAATGCTCACACTCAGGAAGACACGTCTTCATCTTTTCATTTAATTGTGCTGCCCGTACTTTTTTATTAGGTCCTGAAAATTTTACAAAATCATTTAACTATTTTGATTTGAGCAGGCGTCACCCTTAAATCGCGAATATTTTAATGAAAAGCAGAATTTCCTATTGTTTACTCACTCACACTCCAGAAACCGAGTCGCGAGAGTGAAGTAGCACACATTTTTAGCTTTAATCAAAACAACTTCTTCTGCGTACAAATATAAAATACTACACATACTAAAATAATACTTTTATAATAATTTTAGAGCCACGAAAATTTGGAGTACATGTCACATCAACAGCTGGAAAACGTCCATTGCTGAACACAGTCCTCCCCTATAAAACACGACTTTGGACGCTTATCATAAGGGTGGGTTTGGCATAATCACCTCGCGGCTGTGTAATCACAGAAGATTTTAATATGCCGAGGAGAAAGCTGTTGCCCAGTCTTTGGATATTCGGCACCCCAAGAAAAGATGGAGATGAAAAATCTTGCAAGACTTTTAATAAGCCATAGTGACCTATTAAATTCTGGCAAGATTTTTGGTGGTCACACATTTATCTTGTTTTCTAATCATCCATAACCACTTCATTGAGAGAGGTTCACGGTAAGTACATACAGTAGATACATTTAAATAAAACCGTTATGTTCCTTACTGAATTAATAGCCAACCAGCGATCAATAAATATTATAATAGCCATTGCGGGTCGGCATTCTCAGCACTGAATTTTGATACAATGAATATTTATAAGATTACTGGAACAAAATCACGTTTACTAGGAATTCCAGTACAAAATACGGACTGTAGGGAAATTTGTTATCATATTATTATTCTCCTAAAGGCTGTGTTACCTTTGAACCCCTTTCTACTTTCTACGCTCTGAAAAATATATTCATGAATCTCGATGGCTAACGTAATGTAATAAGAATGTCTTAAAAGTATTTTTGTTATCCTATAAACGAATCCAACATCAAACAAAAACGATAAATTCAGTATTCATATATTAATTAATGAAAATGTTTACGTATCGTGTTCTCCAAGCAGTCGAGGTCATGAAAATTGCATAAACGAGGGTATTCTGTAAAACAAAACATAAAGATTTTAATGATTTGCCGTGGCGCTTATAACACTACACTGACTTGGGGACGAGCATTGTGTAAATACATAAGTTTTCTACTGAAGATGCAATCTGAACCACGATTTGTCACCACATTATGTTGGGATCGCGGTTGGCAATGCTCTATTTTCCTGTAGCAACCACGATGGCAGTAGAAAAGCTGCTCTACGGTTTTCATTCTCTATTTCCCCGTTATTTATTTATTTTAAATCTTATTTTTTCCGGGTTAAAAATGATCCATGTTGATCTCGGTAATATTACAAAGCTTCATCCAAATCAAGTCAGTCGTTTTGGCATACAAGGTACAGGAACAAACAATTATACAAACAGGCATCGTTACTTCAACACGCCTCCACACGTTGCAATTTGTCGTGACACACATACATTATTAAAAAACGAGCGTGCTTTAGACCACACGACTGAAATAAAACTTCTTTAGCTTAGCTCCATCTAAGGGCTGGTATAACTTTGTTTTTCCTTTGTTTAATGTCACTATCTTGACAATTGTAAATTGACATTTTACCGGCCATACCAATATAATAATAATAAAAAAGTTAACTTTTTTATGTTGACAATGGAGACGCTAAACAACAACTTTCAACATCCGTTCCCTCGTCAGCTTACTCTTCAAGTCATGCGTGCTCAAAGAAGTTTTACTTCAAGAAACTATTCTGTAAAAAGAAGCATCTCTACATATGTAATGATATTTTAGCAGTTATATGGCTTTATAGCAGTGAATATGGCATATGATAGGGGCACTCTAAATATCTATCTACGCTTAATATCTAACTTAACTACACTGTACAGACATTTGGCTCGTTTGACAAAGGTGCGGACAAAATACTATTAAATACTCCAACGTCGTTCAAATTGAAATTAAATTTTGACAAATTAAAAATATTTCAGCTTCGTTCCGGACACACTCCGCCTATTTTTCGTTGTTGAGGAGAAGAGATGTATATACCACTCGAGAGCAACGAGTTTGCATCTCGTGCCTTTGAATCCTTCGCTACGCTTAGGATTCTAAGATATAATGACTTATAGCTATATCGTGATTCAATACTAGAATCCTTGGTTACTCGGGATTTAATATCAGCACCTGATACACAAAAATCAACTTTGCTCTTTTATTGCACAAATAACTATTTTTTGTCGTTTCATAGGTAAGAAAATGCCGCAGTACGAATGATCAATCAAAGAGGACTTTTGTAATGATAACCATGAGATTAATTAGTAATATTGTTGATAAACAAATTAACTGATAAAAAATTGCCATTGACGCAAATTGTTTAAATAATATATATTGGTGATGTGTTAGCTGTATACCTATCCGTTTAGATTAATAACAGGCAGTACTGTTTGAGATACTGCCGTGCAAGTTATACGTTAAATAATCATCAAAGAAATTTCATTTATTTATAGAATATAAATCTAAAACATATTCCACTCCTCTTGCTCAAAAAGTCCGTTAATGTAGCAACAGGTAGTAAAAAACCTCCAAATAAAATATAACGACCCAATAAAAACGAAAAATATGTAATCATAAGTAGAATAATCATAAATAAAGACTCGACTTATTACTGATTCAAATAAAGAAGTACGATCATTTGGTAGATTGCATGCAGGCGTTGCGACTACAAATAAATAAAAAAGGCATTTGCACGAAGAATTTGTCTCTAATTACAAATTAATTTAGTGATCGTTACTTATTTCACAATAGTTAAAATGTCATCATCTAGTGAGAATGGAGATTTTCAGATGGAAGAGACATGAAAAGAAATAATTTTCATCTGTTGCCATCAAAGTCAGAAATATATTATATGTACCTATTAAATACTTACGAAATTTTTATGAATGACAGAAAAATGAATCAGCGATCTCTTGATCGTAAAACCACTTCGTATATAATGGGTCATTTGAGCCCCTTATATAAATACTTAATAATTATTGTCTCGAATCAGAAAATATAACTACTACGTTTTTAGTAAAATCTATTCAAATTTAAATCACCCATCTAGTTACTTGGATCATTTATTTAAGCATCGCTACAGGGTCAGAGATTATAAAGAGTATGCTAGATTATACTCACCTTTCATTGGAAAATAGAATGGCACGCATTCGCATGTTTTCTTTATGATTTCTATTATTTGTGATGCTATACAGTTGTGGAGAGAATACTGTTGAAATTCCCCTAGCGTAACCTAGAAACGGATATAATATATTAGCTACCAAATATAAGCACTTAAAGGGCGTGAGGAGTCGGCGATTTTAATTAATTTTATTTACCGGGAACCAGTCCCGATTATTTAAGTACAAAGAAGACACACTGTGGTTTATTGCACAAGCGGACAATATCGTGAATATTGATCAAATTCTGGAAACTAATCTTGAACAAACGTAAATTATACTTTTCCAGAGATTAACGACAAAAGTTATTGATGTTTATCTCATGGCAAACGACAATTGCCACCTTTTAGGTCAACTGCTCAATTTAATACAATTATATATTATGTAGGTACCTGATAATGTGCCACAGATATAATTTGATACATTTACCTTATATAATCATGTATTGCATTTGTAACGGTCAAGGTCTCGATAAGTAGGCTTTTATTTTACTATCGTCTATCGAAATACGATTGCAGTAGGAATAACGAAAAATTTGATTATAAAAATATACACATTATATCTGAATTAACTCAAAAGCAACCAAAATTAATTAAATTTCTGTTGGATACTTTTGAGATCTGTCCACCGAACGAAGCAGCGGCTAAGCCTGCGCGACCGCGAAGCGGGAGCGCCTGCAAAGCGGAGCGCCCACAATACTAAACTTCAGTCTGCACACCTGCGCGTCTACGACGCAAACCGCGATCTAGTTGCCAAGTCAAAACAAAGTGAGAAATCACTAAAATTAGATGCCAAGTAGCCTATATTCGCCTATTTATACAAATCTTTAAAATAGCCAAGTTAGATGGCCTTAAAAGGAGATTTTTTTATATATGTACACCAGATAGAGCAGTACTGACATTTTTGTTTTTAAAGTCGACCTATCTCACTTGGATATTTTATTAATGTGATGAGTACTATATTATATTTAGTATATTATATATATTATATAAGATTATAATTACATGGGCATTTCTTTTATCTTTACCCTTAGTTTGTGCTTAGAGTCTATTATAATAAGTAACTATATCACCTATGAAATTGCATACCTCGTCACTAAAGTAGCACTGTCTTTCTTCAGGACTGAATGCCTTGATGCCGCTTGTAGTGTAAGTTCTTTCGGGAGATAAAGCTATTAACACGTCTGAAGAGGGATTCACTAAGCGCACAGGAGAATCCTGATCAGGAATGTTGTACGCACTGTGTATGATCACCTGTTTAAAAATTGAATAACATTAATGCCGTACTAAAGTTTGACAGCTCCTAAGATCGCACTTTTTTTTATTATGTTTTGGCTCCACACCTCTGTGTATTTAGCCAGTGTCAAGTAATTGATAATTTATCAAGTTAATGATATATCACGCAAATATGTGTCAAGTCACAGTCGAAGTCACCAAGTCAAGTCATAGTCTAGTCAAAGTCATACTCCTAGTAAAGTGGTGGCAACTTTACTTGAAGCTTCTATGGAGTTTTGGAAACAACACGAAAAGAAACGTTTCACCATCATTATACCATTTTCCCACACTCACGCGTATAATCCAGCACTTAACGAATCGAATGCCACCAATTTTATACACTAACACTGAAAATAACACAAGTTTTGGAAAATAATACAATACGGTGACGCAATCTTTTTCGCTTTCCCGCCAAAACCCGCTCATTAGTTAAGACCAAGAATTGATGATATAATCTCCTTGTTTGAGAAAGCCGATGACCAACAGGCAACCAATAAGCATTCAGTATCTGGTCGCCAAGATGGCACCAATTTAAAAGTACGAGAACCTGTGTGATAAGTTGTATTTTAATAGACGTTCAGTGCAGACGGGCATAAGACAAACTTCTAAACTAAGCCTATATACAATGAGGATTCTAGTTGCATTGCACGTGCCACAAATATAAAATTCTCCCTCGGCACGCACATGACATGTCGGTATTCCAAAGAAAGATTAACAAAAAGATACGAAATATCAATATATGTATTAAATTAGAATTAACGCTGTTAAATAATATTATCGTACAAGTCTTGCGAAGTCTGGATTAGTAGAGGATTACTTTCAATTTCAATCGATATTATGAAACTGATATCATGTCATGACGTTATAGACCTGCTGGGTCCCAAAGTAGATTTTAAAATGCCGCATGATTTGGTACAATCATTGCACACAATTGTCTTTTTGAATTAGTTTCGCTCATTAATCGGCGTAATTAAGTCTAAAAGTATTCTACGTTAGTCGCGGTAGTTAATTGTTTAATCTTTTATGGCGTGAACATAGTACAAAAAATTACCTTTTACTTTTCTTTTTATCATTTTCATGAAGATTTATCTCTCTTTATCTTTCCACTAGTTGCGCCCCGCGGTTTCACCCGCGGATAAAAAGTATTTTAATTATTTACGCATCCCACGGGAAAATTTTACTTTCCCCGGATAAAATGTAGCCTATATGTTAATCTAGTGTACAAGCTATCTTGGTACCGAATTTCATCCAAACCCATTCAACCGTTTGAGCGTGAAGGAGTAACAAACATACACACAAACACACATACACTTATACAAACTTTCGCCTTTATAATATTAGTGTTATTAGTGTGATTAGAATTAATCATTTTCATGATTAGCCTAGCTCAAAGTGCAGCTAACTAAAATTAGGTTCTTAAGTGTCAAAATTGCAGAAGATTATAATATAGCCCAATTTTAAAGATTTCTGGCCTGATAAACTATCTTAAGACTCAACTTGGTCAAACCCATTGTTTTAAAATAGTATTAGCTGATAAAATTAATTTCAATAAACAAATAGATTAAGATAAAAATGAGAGAATTGTGGTAACAATCTAAGTTATTAAACATTACTAAGTTAATGACTCAAATATGACGTGCGCTTATTATATCTACTAAGGCTAAGTAGTCTACTATTATATATTTATCTTAGTTTGTATATAACATTTAATTTATAGCACCACCGTCCATGCTCATTGATCTACTATCTCTGTTCATCCGAACATACATCCGTCATCATCAACCAACATCTCTCTCTATATATATATATATATATATATATAGAGAGAGAGAAATGTGGAGCCACTATTTACACCAAGATGATGAAAAACAAAACAGGAAAGCTTATAAGTAGGCGGCGGTATATTACAATAGGCGGTCTTATCAATCTCTTTCAGACTACCTTTATATCTCTATATATATATATATATATATATATATATATATAGATTATTATATCTATATATATATATATATATATATAGAGATATATCTATGTATGTGATCGTTGAGCGTTATTATTATTATAGTGACAATATCGTAGCGCAACATCAGGTGAAATAACTACAACTAGTAAACGGCTAACACTCACGAGATACAGTCGAATAACAGTGAGTCAGCGCCGAGCCGCCAACGTCGCCGCGCATACTCTATGTTGAAGGGCATCTATATTGTGTGCTTGCTATTTGTGGCGCCTGGTTTATGGACAGTTGCAAGCCAATTTTCAAAATACTTGGCATATTATCGCTGATTTGCACATATATCAGGGATCTTTTTGTTTTTGTCCAACAGTATCCGAAGTATTTCAAATACAGTCGGAGATATACATTAGAAGTACTAGATACAAAAACAAACTTTAACTTCCTCACTTCAAGCTAGAAGGAATGCTTATATAAACGCTATTATAATGTGCAATAATTTACCTGACATTCACAAGAATTTTCCTCTTTATTACTTTTAAGAGAACATTGACTCAATGGCTCTTAGATAAATGTTTTTACAATTTAAAGGAATATATGACTTGTGAAGAATGATAATGTACCAACAATTGTATGACTAGTAATTAATAAATTTGAGGAACTTATAACATTGCACACCACTGTCGTGGTAGAATGTACGAAAATTTAGTAGTAATAACAACTCTTTATGTACTACATCTATACTAATATTATAAAGAGAAAAGATTTGTTTGTAAGTATGTTTGTAACGAATTGGCTCAAAAAGTACTGGACCGATTTTAAAAAGTCTTTCACCATTTGAATGCTACATTATTACTGATTAATATAGGCCATTTTAATTGCAAGAATTTTTTTTTATTCCAATATGTTTAAAAAATAAATGTCCACCCGTACGAAGTCGGGACGGGCCGCTAGTTCTACAATAAATGTTATTCTATTCTATTGCACGAACACCAGTCGAATTATTCGACTGTATCTCGTGAGTGTTAGCCGTTTACTAGTTGTAGTCGTGAATACTTACGTCTCTACAATATTATCAGGTGAAATATAAAACTGTGCCCAGTTTTTCTATGACAAATCCAACTGTACATACCAAAGATCCTTGCGAGGCTACCATCGCGCTATGGTAGTCATCAGGGTCCGTTTTGAGGAGGACGGTCAGAGCAGTCTGATAGCCACAGGATGCCACACGTCTGGGGTTCGCTTGTTGGTACAACTCGTCTGTCCTGATTCTGATAATAATCAACACATAAAATATACTATATTTTACCAGGTGGTTGGACTTTTCTGCAAAGTTCGTCTAGGTAGATACCACCTTTGCCAGTTATTCTGCCGCCAAGCAGTACTGTGCAAGCACTACTGTGATCCGGTTTGAAGGGCACTGTAGCTAGCGAAATTACTGGGCAAATGAAACTTTATGACCTGATCTCACAGTCTAGTATTCTTATTACTAGATTGTGCTGATGTCTCAGGATGACGTGCGCAGTGCAGTGTCACACGGAACTCTAGAGTTCCGAGTGACACTGCAACTGATATGGGCACCCGTGTCGCTTAACATCAGGCGAACGGTTAGCTCGTCACATCATTCCTTAACATTTTTGCTTGACTTCGCGATTTTAATTACAATTCAAAGGGTGAGATCAAAAAGGGTTTA
Source organism: Ennomos fuscantarius (assembly GCA_905220475.3). Classification (NCBI taxonomy): domain Eukaryota; kingdom Metazoa; phylum Arthropoda; class Insecta; order Lepidoptera; family Geometridae; genus Ennomos; species Ennomos fuscantarius. Next base: position 11,214,462 of record HG992023.1, read on the forward strand.
ACAGTCAAATTGATAGTTCTGAGAAAATTGACTTTAAACTTCACCGGTTTCATTTAATGAATTATATTAGCGAACTGTATTCCTGTATCAGGTGAACCGTTTTTAGACTGACAATCTCGAGATTTAAGCCTCATTTCGGTATTTTGAGAATGTATTAGTGTAGATAATTTCACGCTTAGTCCAACGATACCCATCAACCTTTTTTTGAAATTCCATCAACCCGTAGGTACTAAGCGTTTTGCTACGCACTTTTTAGTGCGAAAAGCCAATGAGTGGAACAACGTACGGTGTCCTTGTTTCCAGCTTAAGTACTAAATAAAGAATATATTTTGAAATTACATTATTATTATAATTTAGTTTTAACTATTTCTTTAAAATAACATAGATTTGGGCAAAATATTTACCATTTTTTCAATTATGAAAATGAAAAATAATGACTGATAACATAGCTGGAAACCACAGAAAAAAATAGGCAGAAAAGTAGCAATCGGATCTTGATTTGTTTTTTAAAGTTGTAAGGTTGTTGAGTTATGTTTATTTATAATTCCGTATAGCAGAGATTTGTATTCACTAATTTTTTTCTTAAGCTTATATTTTTACTTTCCTTGTATTCGTAATAAAAACTTTAATCTCTAGGGTAACAATGTACTATTATTTCAAATGCGTGACTGTCCACAGTCGCCAAAAATTCTACCCAAGAAACTACAAAATGTTATACAAAGATTTCCTTGCAACCTACTATTGAATAGTTACTATTTGAATGTTGCTTCACACAGGTTTTATGAGAAGTTTTGTCATTATTCATGTTGACTCAATGACACAGATAATCTCTTTCACTGTATCAAGGCTGAGGCATAGTATTAGAAAACGCACTGTATTACTTTAGTCAGTATTATCTACTTATTATTATGAATTCTATAATTTTTATGACTTTGACATGTAAATATGTAGTCGTACAAACTTCATAGATACTAATTATATAATTTCTATACGTATATGGTACTAATAATAATAAAATATAATTAATTTTCCATTATGCGTAGTTAATACCTACAAAGAGAAGAATTATGATTTATATCAGTATCGCCAGCTTGTCGTATCTAGGTAATATTTAGAGACGGGCGGACGCTGGTTAAAATGCTGGTCGTGATTCAAAATCTTGCCGGTAAACAGGTATCCCTCATAATTCGCCACTTTGGAGATTTATCATAGCATAGGGGTTTGTCAGAATCATCACCCTCAGCTTGGGCATTGCATTGAAGATTTTAATATACCGAGTGTTTTATAAACAAAACACTATTGTTATATTTCACTGAATTTTTATTTCTTTATTCCCGCCACCATCTTATCACGTAATTTTTCTTTTTTTTCTTTTTTTGCGACGAGATTTAAATTCTCGAATGCTAGTTTTATCTTGTTATGGCTAAACCCCAAATGAACGTGTGCGCGCTGGTACTGGAACATACGCATACGCGCGCAGGCGATCGCTCGCAAGCGTTTCAAGAAGCGTTGCCTAACAACGAAATGTTAGTGATCATGAAGTGTTATATATCACACTAAAAGATGCACTTTTGACAGGTTATCAACTTCGGTGTATACATACATAATAATAGTGAAAATAACGTTTTCGCGATCTAGAAAGTATAACAATAACTTACGAATAAGTTGAATTATATCACTTTTTGCGCGAAAATATTATTTACCTATTTTTATTTTATTTTATTTATTAAACAATAACCACAGCTTTTAAAATGAAACATTAATATATCTTTATTAACAAAACTTACGGCCAAATACGGTTTTACATTTTTTTAAATTAGGTACATATGATTGTGTTGTTCAACTGTCATTGAATGAATGCAGCTATACAAGGCATGATTATTTGTGTGAGAAAGAGGGTGCGTATGTGATAATGATAATATGTATTTATGATAATATATAGATATATAATATAATGTTATTTTAGTAAAACTATATATTTGTAAACCATTTATTTGATTGTTATTAATATTACTCAATTATTAAAAAGTATTTTGCCACAAACCAGCTATAGGGGTGACATCTAGAGTCTTCATCTTCTGAAGAAGTAGATGTATCCTACGGTGTTATACGCAATCTACCAGTGTTCCGCAGTAGTTATCTCGGTTAGTTATTGTCTACTTTTCTAAGGTATGAATCCTATGTTTTGATCTCGGTGTAAGCAATGTTTCGTAATTTCATTCAAGACAGCTCAGCTTTCCGCGTGAAAGCTAGAACTTGTACAAATTATGGTTAAGTTTTAAGTACTTATTAAAATAAAATAAAAAAAACCGTACAAACTAACATTTAATTTGCAAGCTTAAACACTGTAGTACAGCGTGTATAACGGCTTCCTCTTGCTTGCGATTTATGCTAGTAACATTTATTGTGCCCTCCGGTTGTGTACGGAACACTGAATAATAGTTGCTTCAGCGGGAAGGAAGAGCTGTAAATAATGTTAGTAAGCACTGATTTGATCTATCCCCATTCAGCCACATAATAATACTACGACTCAGCTGCCTTTCTACCTCCGCGTGAGATTATTGGGCATTTGAAGGTTCCAGAGAAAGCATAGTATCACTTACTAAAATACAAACGTTGAAACGCTATTTGTTTATAATTATGTTCGCGTAGGAAAATAAGTTGCCGCGGGAGAAACGAAAATTGACATGTGCTTAGAATCGCGACGGGCGCTTATACAGATACACAAAATATATAGAATCAACGAGTATAACAAAGGGAATAAATCCACACAAAAATTGTATATGTAAATTTACAATTTTCTTTGCTATTTATTTATACCTATTGAATTAACATCGCTTTAGACACTAAGTATACCTTTAGTAGATAAATAGGCCAAAATATTTTTTTGCGTTAATAGGAACGGCGCGGTTTTGAATAATAAATGGAAACGGGGAAATAATCTCTTTAAATGCAAAGCGTTTTCGGGCGGAGTTGCGGTGCCTCAAACTTCCAGTTTATTTAATCTCTAAATTAATTACGATTCGTTTTATTCAATTTTCTCAAGATAAATTTAACAATTATTCCTTAGCTGTTGGTGTGGCGTGTAAATAGCTACAACCTTTTTGCACTTACGATATTTCATCTATGTTATCCTTCTATTTATATTAATCAAAAGACTGTACTGACTGACAACTTATAAACCGCCGAAATAGTTGATCTTGAATTTGTAATTTGATATTTGAAGTGTTCATTTTACGACTTAGGAGTATAGAAAGTGTTTATGGAACTTCTAATCTAGTGCCCGTCTGCGCTAAAGTTTGACCGTACTAACTGCACCCCGCGGTTTCACCCACAGATAATAAAGCAGCCTATGTATTAATCCACTATATAAACTATCTATATACCAAGTTTTATACAAATCCGTCCAGCCGCTTTTTTTGTATATACCGATTGGCCGATATGATCGCTAACGATAAAGCTGTTTTTGATTTTAGAAACAATAAAAAAAACACGCCTTTTTTCGCCATCTATGACCAATTGGTTAAAATCGGATTAAGTCTTTCAAATAAGTCAAAATAAAATGTTATTTAAATCAAAAGCACTAAGGAGTATTGATATCAACTTCTAAGCAAATCACCGCCAAAATAAATTTCTACCTCTTTTTAACCCCGTTAGGGGATGAATTTCAATAAAATACGAACCATCAATACTGTTAAAAGCGGTATATGCAAAATTAGAAGTAGATTAGACCAGGGAATAACGTTGTCCCTTACAAACTTTGCCCCCGTTTTTCGCACCCTTAGGGGTAGAATTTTGGACAATCCTTTTTATCAGATGCCTACGTCATACAAAGAGCACTCCCTCCAAGCTTCAGGTCTCTACGATCAGCGGCTTAGGCTGTGCGTCGATCCGTCAGTCATTCAGGACATTTCTTTTTATATGTATTGATGACGTACTTATTGCAACGTATTTTGGTACGTCCTACAGAGATAACTGAGATTTTAAGAGATGTAAAACTTTGTGCAGACGTGCATAAATGGATCAAATATGGTTGTTAAAGATTGCATGAAGAAATGAGGCTGAAACCATTGCATAGTTTTCTATACGATTTTATCTTTTTTTATGTACCTAGTTGTAATGTAATATTTTAAGGCAATGTTATCAATACTGCGGCTGAGTAAGCTTATTTAGTATAACCCAAGTCATCTTTTTACTAAGATTCATGCTCATACCTGACTTCTTTATGACATCATAATGCTTTGCTGTCATTTTAATAATCAACACCATTATACCATTGTGGCCTGTCGCTTGTAGTACTTATTAATAATAAACACTGCAGGGGTATATGTTCGATACATAATAGGCTCTTATGCATCGGTTTTATAAGGTAGGTAGTACACGAATGAGAGGAGCTATGGGTAAGTAACATTCATAGGGTCATTACTAGAGATGACCGACTATACATAAAAAATGATATTTACAAATAAACGCTGTCATGCTTAGCGGAGTGAAAGCGCTTAAGTAATCGTGGTCAAACCAAATCCCGATTCGTGAAGAGAAGCCAGATTTTCCAATTTGATTCACTGCCTTCTTCAAATTTACCTGTCTATTAGGCTACTACTTACTGTTTATCCGGCTGTCGCAGAGCATAATAATTAAAGGTACAGCAAAGACTGGAAACCGTAAACACCTGCTTGAATAGATGGTCACAGCGGTAGATCGTATTCTTCCACATACAACGTTCCATTAGATTACTGCACGATGCGACTGGTGACAACTGGAATTAAAACGACCGTCAGATTTTTAGCTGAAGATATTCAACTCAGTTCTCTTGAAGAAGCAAGGTGTTATTTAAATATTAAGGTATTTAAGATTCATATACCTTGTGTTCATGGACACAAGACAGATTTTTAAATATATTCACTCAAAGTTGCAACATATCTCATGAGGAAGAATGAGTCCTTTAATAATAAAAAAAATATAAACGATAAATTTTTTGCTTCAAATATTTTTTGAATGTGAGTAGTAGATTTTAGAGATTGTATCATCACCAAAACGTATAGTAGGTAAAAGCACTCTTTTTTACTGACGGGTTCTTTAAAACGCCCCACATTAGACATAAACATTACATACATTAGACATTTTTGCGATACACCTTTACATTCTATTGCAAAACTAGACTTTATCGTTGCTATAGGATTAACGTTGATTGGGCGTTAAAGCAGCGTCATAGCACGCTTTTTTATTGATGGGGTCTTTAAAACGCTCTGTTGAAAATCGCAAATTATAATTTGATGTCAAACTGGGGCTGCGCTTGGAAATGTGTTAATTTTGCGGGTTTTTGTGGATTACGTGAAATATGGATATCAAATCAATATCTGAGATCATTATTTTAGAACACCAGTCTGGATATTTAATTTGTACAAAAATGTCACTTACAGTCCTAAACATAGTTTCCAACGATATCTTGTTTAAGTCTAGCACACGCTGCAGCAAGTACAGCCGTTCTTTCTGCTCTGAGGTGGTGACATACATAGAATGCATCAGCGGAGCGAGTTTGACCGTCTCGAACACAAACTCTGCTGATATGTTCGGCGGTAAAGTACTGTAGAACAAATATGTATCAAAATATAGGTAAATATGCCATGAGATTAAGACTAGATCGAAACATTTGAAAGTTTGACATTTCGAGTATCAGGGTGAGCTGGACCGAACGCGAATTCTGTTGTCTGTCGATTCAATTTAGTTTAATTGCATTTCTAAGAAAAGTGAACAGATTAAAGCAAAAAATAACAGTCAAAGAATAGGTGAATTATTTATTAATTGCTTGAACTAAATTTACTAACTGAAATTGTAATTGCACAAAATGTTTCTCAGAAAAATAACTGCATGAAAATATCTTCCTATCATTATAGTTTCAATTATATGAAAAATTGTAAAAACGTGTTTTTATTATTTTTTTAATAATAGGATCGAGTTATTATGCAATAATTTATAATCAATTAATAATAATGTCTATCATCAAACTATGGATTGCACGACACGGAGAATTATGATTTTCACAATCATGCATATATATGTATATATATGATTGTGAATCAGGCTATACTAGGCTTTTAAAGCTATTCTAAACTACTACGTATAACTATACTGAACTACTACGTGTTTCTTCTCATATATCACCACTAAAGATAAGAGCAGTTTAGTCTGCAAATGCGACTGTACTTTACAAAATCGTAAAACTTTTTTTACCATTCCTCTTAAAGAAGAATATATACAACGATATCTAATTTGAGAATCTGAATCAATGGTGGGACTTCCAGTCATTGAACCATTTTAACTTCTTTGATTATCACTAAGAACATTTATAGCACTGTGCGTGGAACACATTTTTAGGCATTTTAGGAAAGCAACTTTACGACGAGTTTTTTACACCACAATCAAATGACTGCTACGAAAACTTTGCTGTCGCTTGTAGCACTGAGCTACGAGCAACACGTAGCACTACGCACGTAGCGAAGTTAGTTTTCCGCTACTTATTTCTGTTGGAAACAGTGACATATTAGTAAATCCAAAACATGTTAATATAATAATTAAGTAGCATATGGATGCAGTAGTAATGCATGACATGCATGCTATGGAGTGCAGTACTGCACTAATTTTAAAATAATTCAGTTCAGGTAATTGGGATGGGAAGTATGTTATTGTAGTTATAAAGTTGTCTTAGGACAACAGATTTACATACGCACCTTAGGGTGCGTATGTAAATCTGTAAAAGTTTTTTTTTAATTAGATGAGTAGTCTATAGAAATTGGTTTCAAATATATATCAACAGCCAGACGACGTCCACTGTTGAATACAGGCCTCTCCATAAAACGCCACTTTGGATGCTTACCATAAGGGGTTTAAATATTAATGTTGGTGGACACTTCACACAGCGCCATCTAGCCTCAAACTAAGTAAAGCTTGTACTATGAGAACATAACTGATACAATACGTAGATACTTTTTTTTGTAAATACATTCATCGAATTCAATATAACACCCAGACACAGAACAAACATCGATGTTGATCACACAAATATTGGTCTAGCGTGGGGATCTAGCCCACAACCTGCAGTTCAGAAGGCAGGTTTACTACCAACTGAGTTGAGAAGTTATTATTATTGTTATTATTTTATTATTATTCCGCTAGCCGGCTCTTACAGTACCCGCGGAAATATATGGGGTGGTCCAATTCGCACACTGCCAGGTCCACACGGCCCGGGCAAGGTTATGATCACTGATTGCTTAAAAATGATACCTGAATGTTACGTTATCTTAGTTTTCATCCAGCATTTTACAACATTTATTATTTAACTATTTTGTCTTACTAACATGTTGTTAGAGAACGCGCGAGCCGCTTTCCGAGAGACAGTGTTCAGGTCGCATATCGTCACGGCTGGAAACGGAATATCCCATATTGCTCCTTGAGTACTTTCTATGACCTGTAAAAGGGAAACCTTAAGTCTTTTTACCATCATATTACGTCCATATATTAATGGCGTGAGTATGCCCATACTGGAAGTATGGTAATCTACGATCGTTGACGTCTGTATCGACATGGTACTTTTTTCAAGCCGAAGTCAAGAGCTAGACATAAACTAACCTGGCTCCTTATGAAGCCTGATAAAAGCTAGTTCAAAATATCCAGGTAATGGGTCCAGGCACCTACTTAATTGTAAAATATACTTATATATTTGTAATATTTTGTAATAATTGATAACGCACCGTAACTATTGGGTTCCTCGCATACCATTTATACGCAGTAACGACGAGGTAAGCTGCGAATACAATACTGAGAAACACAGCTAAAGCCCAGCAACTTCTAAAACAATAAAACAAAGTAAAAATATCAAAAACCCGCGAGTGCCTATCAAAAAAGAAAGTTTTATCAAACCTGTATAAGTAAGTCTTTTTAATTATCCCTTGTCGAACATCGGACTCTGAGCCGTAGTATCGGATTAGTTTAACCATTCTCGTTCAGGTACCGTTTTCGGCAACGGTGTAGGCTACTAGCGTAACACAATCAGAAACTGAACTCGCCAGTGAGGTCGAAGTACCTCCCGTAACTTGGCTAGAACGGTCGCGAATTTCCATAGAGTTACATCCTTCCAGTGGACGTAGTATTTTTGCACATTTACTTCCGGCAAAGGCTCAAGCCGAGGCTCAGACAAAAAGGCTGCCCTTGAGCTAGTTGCCTTCGGCTTTTAACAACTGAGCGCCTTATGCGATGCTTAGGTGATGCAGTAGAGGCCGTTAGAGACCTGTACTAAAAAAACTAATTTTCAATGAACCTAACTAAAAATAAACAAAGCTTGTACTACGGGACCCAGATAACTGATAGAATACTTATTTAAATTTTGTTTTTAAATACACAAACAACACACACATTTTCTTTTAATTACACACAGACACAAAACAAATATCCATGTTCATCACACAAATGTTTGTCCTGTAACCAACTGAGCTATCGGGCCAGTCGGGGAGTCGGGGTATATTTGACCCCTTAATGTTTTTATTGGTAGTTATGCGCACAGCAGGCACCTTGACCTCGCGAAATGTGGTGAGATGGAAACGCACTGCATTAACCATCTCGCCCCGGCGGTAGGCCCTTTCGGGCCTCTGCGCCAGTAGGTGGGCAACCTGCCACCTCAGTTGCCCACCAGACGTGTGGGGCCATGTAAGCGCAGCGGAGAGTCCCCCGACTCACTGCCACTGGCCCCACTACGGGGGATGGAGAAAGCGCTCATCACGACTCACGACCTTGTCTAACTTTGATAACCTCATGTCCGATTTCGCCTGTAGGTAAATAAGGTTACTTATATCCGATGATTGCATATAACCTCGTTCAATACATTATCGCCATTACTTAATCAATACACATAATTAGGTGTACATCCGGTTCTCCTAAAGTAATAGGAAATAATGTAGGTACGAATGTATACAAAAAGTTATGCGAAAGGCATATATAGTATACTTAAGTTGTCTAGTTTGTCATACGTTCGACATACACTTGTGCCTGCCAATCAACCAATGAACGTTTCCTCGTTGTGCGGAGGCAGTTCTTGTGATAACAAAATGTCATTAAGACTAATTACCAATCCATAGAAATCTGATTAATACCACTGATACTAACAATGTGCGTAGGTAAAACATTTATCAGAAGATTATTTGTCGATTGGATAATAAACTATAACATTGTCTAAAAATCCAGCAATAAAATGGCGTCTTTGCCAATTATCAATGTTATTCTCCAATCTGTACAATTATCCAATAAACATGTAGGTTGCAGAAGTTTAGACGTGTCACTGTCAATGCTGTCGGACTTATACATTTTGTTATAAAAATTATACCAGAGCCTCATATCTTAAAATCTCTGGCATATGCCATGGTAATTAATCAATATATAAAAATAAAAACGAAACTAAAAATCGAGCATTCACATAATAAGCATCTCTGTATATATATGCTCAATTTAAAGATTTTATTCACTTAGATTGTCTACACCGAGATCAAGTTAAGATACTTATTATTAAAAGCTCCTGTTGGAAAAAACGGCTGAAACCACTGAACCCATACATGTACCTACCTACCACCGTTTCTACGTGGTCATACTAGTTAGTCATACCAGCATGACCACGACAATATACACGTCCTTTTACGAAAACAGCTTTATCCGTCCTCCTGTAGATAGATATTGACTAAATTCTAATTGCACAGAATAAATAATTGAGGGGTGAGAACAAAAAGGGTCTAACTGATTTTTTTTTTCACAAAATGACTTACGGGTATCGTTGGATTCAGCGTGAAATTATCTACAATAATAAATTCTCAAAATACCGAAATGAGGCTTAAATCTTGAGATTTTGAGTCTAAAAACGGTTTATCTGTCTCAGGAATACAGTTCGCTTAGCATAAAAAAATTATTATATTATTTTATTATATTATATTTATACAGTAATAGTATGAATTAGTACTATATTTAGTATTTTAAAATAAAATCAAGCAACTTAAATTTACATAAACCTTTTCTATTACCTTATAAACACTCTACATTAAAATGACGCCGTTGTAGTTTAAAGTCAATTTTCTCGAATCTATCAATTTGACAGTTAAACCCTTTTTATTCACAACCCTTCAATTATCAACTATGTATTATTAGTGCATTAAAACAAGTGTGCTTTAGCCCACCCGACTGAAGTAAATGTCGCCATCTTGTCAATTGTAAACTGTCATTTTACCGGACTTACCAATATAATAATACAAATTTTAACTTTGTTATGTTGACAATGGAGATCTACGTGAACCATCTTCAACTTCTGTTCGCCTGACATTAAGCAGCTTACTCCCAAAGCCAAGCGCGTAAAGAAGTTTTACTTCAAAATTACAATAATACTTCAAACCTTTCCACTTTGTTCAGGTCTTCCATGACAATGTATTTATATCCGTGCAAATCGGTCCTCTTACAAAACTCCACTAATTTTCTCTTCCAGAATCCTTGAACGGCAGCTTTACCCCTGACGTTCTTATTCGGCAGGTCCCTGTAGAATTTCACACCTAACGATGTGTCACATTTGTTGTGAGGCATATTCGTTGCTTTTTTGTCTAGATTCTGAAAAAATGCACTCGACTGACCAAGCTCGTTCAGACTACTGGCCTGACTGTTGAATATGAAACACAATGTACGTGACTTGTCAGGCAGGTGTCTAACGCCCAAGCCGGTAATTACAACAGTTATAGATCTCGGCTCCGATAGTAAAACAAACTCATACATATTAAAGTAAATATCTACCTGAGGCATGTTGAACATTACTGAGTGAAATTAACCTTTGATTTCAAACAAGATAGTATTAACTGAAATACCGTAAAAACGAATACATAGGTATAGTAGTTATTAGTCGGTAAATAATGTATATTACATATTAAATATGTAAATGATGTATGCTTACATTTCTTAATACATTTCATTCATATTTAGACCTTAACATAATGGGCAACCATATTAGCGAGCTTACCCATACTACTTATAACGTGACCCATTTAGGGGGAGGGAAGTCTTCAAAAAACCAGGCTTGATCAATTTTAGGCTTTGTCAATATCCTCTAGGAAAATCTCTTTTTCAAGTTATATTCCGATATAACCGCGCAGCGTTTAGCGCTTTTGAAACTCATAGGTGGCTATATTGATATCGAATCCGTCGATGAAGAAAAATAATCACGTCTGAGGAAACTCCTGATGCTACCGCCCGGCCTTCGTGATCTATGATGTGTACGAGTCACGGACGTATCAAGTGGATAAAATGGGAAGAAGATTGAGATGAAAAATTAAGCCATATTCATTTTATTTTTAGTTTCTGTTTGCAAATATGATTGAAAACCGTATTTATGAATAACTACTTGAAAACTAGAGGGGGTGGGGGAGGGAGGTCTTAGCCTACGGGTGGTCACCAAGGAAGAGGGGTAAATAATAAAAAATAGATCACGTAGCATTGGTACTTTCTCTTATAGTTAGTGTTAACATAGAAGTTCTTATTATTTGAGTAAGTAGTCAGAAAAAAATTTAAAAACCTCAAAAAAGCTGCTAATCTGGCTTTTACTTGAAATTTGAGCTAGTTAATAGGCTTCATAAATTAACCCCATTATTAATTTGCATAACAATAGAAGAACTATTAAAAAATATACCTAATTTGATTGATCTTGTAAGTCGCGAAGAGGATTACACAATATAGGACGCTTTCAGCCATAGCATTCATAGATTTAAACCGTGCAACTTATTTTTTATACAGGCGATTTAAAGACTTAAGAGTTTTAGAGAAAAATAAAGAGAATATTTAAATTATGTTATATCACATATTTTTATGAGCAATTGCAGAATTTAGCCACTGTTTACATGATTATGACAATCAGACCTTTTTTTTCGTTTGACTTTCGATTAAATTTTTCGATAAATTCTTCAAAAATATTAGACAGTAGGTACCTAAGTATAAAAGCTCCATGTTGTATTGTCCTTATCAATTGGGGAAATTTAAAAATTCATGATTAAACATATCTTTTAGCCTTTCACGGTCGTTAATGCGTCCAGCTGTCGATTAATTGACATTATCTACTATCTAAAATATCGTGCTATAATTTACACAGATAAGTACGTATGATAAATGAATAATTTGTAGGTATTGCTGACTCACCTTTGGCCTGAAGTGCTTTTATTTATAATATCAATACCATAAATAGATACGTATATCGAATCACCATTTAACTAAGTTGTATGTATAGGCATCTACTTACCGCTAATTGTAAAAGTACCTATAATAAAACGCTTCATATAAAAACTAATCTGATTAAAGCAAGAAAATATCGTTTTCACCTCACAAACTCGGAAAGATTCTACTTATAATTTGAAATCTGAGTGCAAAAATGCAATTTTATCCGCTAGCCTGTAAAGAGTTAAAATTCGAACCATTCAATTTAGGTCCTAGTCATTTTCTATACCACCATAAGCCACTGATAATGTATTTAATGTCAGTGCGCCACATTCATTTTTAGGATAATCGCACGACGACTGCATGAAAAACACTAATTTAATATATTATATACGCTGTTTTTCTTTATAGCATTTTTCTCGCTGTAGTGAAGTGAAATGTTGTGTTTCGCTCGGCAGCAAAATTATTCTGCATCTCGTACCTTGAAGCTGAGCGTAACAACTTTGCAGCCTTACGCAACAAATACTATTTCACACTTCCACATGTCTGCTCTTTTCAGATTGTTTATTTATTGCGTGCGTGCGTTTACGCGTAGGCCGGTAGGTACCTAAAACTACGTTAATTAGTTACGTACGATCTTACACCCACTATGTTTAGCTCTAGCACAGAATTCTCATTTAGGTTTCTAGGTATATAGATTTAGTCTCAAATTCAGAGTTTGATTGTGCAACATCTTAGCTGGAAGCCACCCTCAAACATGTCCAAAGACGAGCGCTCAAATCAATACCATGTGCGGGTTATCCGAAGGTTCACTTATTCATCATCGCTTCAAATTATTTTACTTTATTATCAATTAACTAGTTGCGCCCCGCAGTTTCACCCGCGGATAAAAAGTATTTTAATTATTTGCTCATCCTACGGGAAAATTTCACTTTTCCGGGATAAAATGTAGCCTATATGTTAATCCAGTGTATAAGCTATCTTGGTACCAAATTTTATCCAAATTCATTCAGCCGTTTGAGCGTGAAGGAATAACAAACATACACACATACACACAAACACACATACAAACTATCGCCTTTATAATAATAGTGTGATGTGATGTGATTATATAGATATACCAATTAGAGGCGCCCCGCAGTTCTGCAGTACTTGTCTCCCGCGAGAACTCTATTATCCGGGATAAAATCAATCCTAGGGTGATCTCGGTAGAATAACCAATTTGTGCCCAAAATTTTAATTGGATCAACCGTTTTACCGTGAAAGCAACACAAACAAACCAACATACAAATACATATGACACCTATGACCTATATGTATCCAACTCACACTCGAAATATCTGAATAAACAATTTACAACACCGACTTTATATAGGTATTCTACATTTTCTATGAGACATATAGTATGCGTTATAGTAGGTCTATATTTTTCAATTAAAAATGAGAATGCTCTGTAACACGCTACCGGATAATCAGCTTTTTAGGAATTTGTCTACATAAGTTACCTTTGATTAAATCAAACAGCACTTCTATACCTATACTGTGTAATTACCGACCTATTTACTAATAATTAACATAGGTAATGCCAACGAGCAGTGCTATTATTACGTATTGGGTCCAGTAAAACGATAATGCTTATTTACACGTATATTTATTTTTACAACTATTTACAAAATACTTACGTACTATTAATTGACCGCACACATTTAGTGGGGAGTAATTATTTGACACAAAATGTAATATGTTAGCGATACGTTTTAATAATAATAGAGTACTTGTTTCTATCACTATCACTCAGTGTTACGTTACCTCATTCACTTCGCTCACACTGCAATCACTTCATTCACATTCTCTGCAATCAATTCATTCACCCTCCCTGCATTCACTTCGCACACATTGCAATCACTTCATTCACACTCCCTGCATTCACTTCACACACACACTGCAATCACATCATTCGAATGCAGTGGCATTCACTTCACACAAACTGCAATCATTTCATTTACGTTAACTGCATTCACTTCACACACACACACACTGCAATTACTTCATTCTCTATCACTGCATCCACTTCCCACACACTGTAATTACTTCATTCACTCACTTCACGCCACACACACTCTTTCCTCTACGAGCGGACGTAGTCTTCTCGATCCTCTTGTCCCTGCAACGGCCCAAGTCGAGGCCCAGTTGAACTAGTTGCCTCCCACTTTTGATGGCTGAACGCCTTAAGCATCTGCCTTCCCGCTAACGCTGTTAAGATCGGTTAGAGACCAACAGCATTAGACCGTTCAAAAAAAAACACTGCAATGATTTCGTTCAGACTTTAAACGTCTCACTATCTACTCTGAGCGAGCGAGAGTAGTGACTCTCGCTCACTCGCTATCACAATACATTTATACTACACCAATATCAATAGTCCTCACACAAGTTTCATAAACTGCTTTTCTTTCTACTATAACGCAGTTAAAAAATAGCCTTAAAAATAAAAGTAAGGCATTACTTACGCCTATTTTAATTACATTCTTCCCTCTTGTATAAACAATATCAGGTGTTCATTCGCTTCAATTTTAGGCTTCTTACATTGAACAATACTTGATTTTTTGGACGTTGTAAGATAGAATATAGATAAGATATATGCTGACAACATCGCTAACATACACATTATACATTTTAAATGACTGTACAACAGTGGTTAAATTTACCATTTATAAGACGTCTTAAAGTATCTTTAATTGACTCCATCAATTAGTAAGGAGCAATTTACTTACAGTAAAATATTTTTATGTTTTCATTACTGATAATGATATACCTACATACCCTAAACATAATTGACTTTTGAAAATACTAGATAAATAATTTTGCTTGGATACTTGATAAATAATACTTTTTTTTCTACAGCAATAATTTAAAATAAGACGTGTTGTAGATTTTGTTATGACTTATTCACCAAAATTATAAGAAAGTAAGAGTGGAAAAATCTAATCGAAACGGGTTATTTGATTACGACCGATGCCTTGAGCTGAGCTAGACGCTAAACGCGATGAATTAAAAGTCCGATCACATGCGGCAATCGCTTATCATTATGTGAATTATCAGCCACAGAAGAGCACATAAAAGAAAAAAACAACACGTGAATGTAGTACCCGTGGCCGAAATCGGCTAGGACATAAAGTAGGTAAGTTACATACTTATTATTACTTTGAGAATATATTGCAGATCATCATGATAGATTGCTTGCTTACTATGGGAGCATAAAATATTTTTAAGGCGAGAGCGTTGTTTGAATCCCGAACGCAGCGAAGGGTTCTAAAGTAAAATCCTGAATGTAGCGAGGGGTTCGGGCATAGTTTAGCACATTTTTGTTTTTTCACTATTTGAGGAAAAAACATACATCACTACATAATCTTTAAAACTACGCAACGGATTTTGATGCGGTTTTTTTTAATAGATAGAAGTGATTGAAGAGGAAGGTGTATAAGTATAATAGCATCCATTAAATAGTGTAGAATTTTTTGAGTAATAACTGTTATTTTTGAGGTTTCTAATGTGATGTCGTAAATAATTACATTTTTTCCGCATACATTGCAAACGCAGGCTTAACTATGAGATTTATAAAAATAGTGTACTAAGTATTGTACACATTGAAAAGGTCTACAGAAAACTCCGCTATGGTATATGTCTATCTCTTATGGATATCTCACAATCACATTCTTAAGAATTGTTTTACTCTAAATATAACGCGTGCGGGCCACGGGCAGTAATGAGTAAATCAAAACTACTGGATCAATTTTAATCATTTTTTCAGTGAATAACATAGGCTATATATTTAATACCCGTGCGAAGCCGGAGCGGGCCGCTAGTTATTCATAAAACTAATCAAAATCCGAATGAGTAAAAAAAGGCGGAATGCATTTCACGCGTTTTTATTACTATATTATTTTTATTCGATTCGCGCGCGGTTTATATTAATATTAATTTGTGTGATTTATCATACTTCCAGTTACCTACTTGTTCATACTTTGTTCGTTATTAATATTTTTGGTGTTTGCAACTTTTACTAACAATATCAACAATCCAAATTCAAATCAATTTTAGTCTCTAGCAGCCTTATTAATAAACGGGTATTCGTTTTGGATTAGTTACTTCACCTTTTGTCCTTTTTTTGCTACTGGAATATTTAGCTGGATCGAAAGAGACAAAAGATGGTGTAAGTAATCTAAAGCTAGTTCGTGTTTATTAATAAGGCTGTAGGGGTTAAAGATCTATTTTAGTCCCTGTTTACTGTTTGGATGAACAAACTGACTCTTATCGAATAGATGCGATAAAACTATTGATATTATATTTATGTGTGTGTTATATATTAGTGACACATAAATATAATATCAATAGTTGGGCATTAGAAGATAGAAGTAATTAGCGCATATTATCACCAATACGAATATCTTGTTATAAGTTCAATGATCTATTTCATTACTCTAATAAATACTCCAAAAGGCTTATGCTAAAGAATAATTAAGTAATACAAAATATAAAACGTAATGAAAACAAATATCGAGTCCTTGATATTTGGACAAAACAAAATTAAACTTACTTCAATGTTTTTAAAACAAATAAGATCTAGGTTAAACCACTTTGGCAAAACTTTATAATATCACGTTAACAACCCCTTAATGACAACTTAAAATATTCATGTCACCGTCTTTTTTACGTTTAAAAGATGACAAATGTCTCAACAGTCTTAGAACTGATCTCGACTTAGTTAACTCCAACGAATTTATATTATAATTATAACTTTATATTTAAAAATACTATATTTCGAGAAATGGTTTTAAGAACGGCTACCATTTTATTAAATTCACTCTTACATCGCTTCCGTTAGACTTGTGATAGAAAGAAAAGAATAACACTTCAGTAGAAACTCTAAAGCAGGAAGAAATAAGTACCTACATTCGATAGAAAATGAATATATTTTATGCTAATACTATTAAGAATTTTGTGACTATAATATTTTTTTACTGAGAAGAGTAATATAAATATTTTATTTATACTTACTTATACAATGAGATAAAAACGCATCTACGTGATTATCAACTGGAATTATCTTACATTCTAACGCACCTAATACTTTTACTGTCAAATAATTTAATATACACACGTCCCACAAGTTTATGGGCCTCACTACCTTTATAAATGCGTTATAACAACTACTTGTTCATTCTCTTGAATGTATGCTACAGATTAATACTTCAATACAGATAATATATTAGGGTATATGATATATATTATATTACAAGCGTTTAATAGGTTGTTGTAATATATGTAATATTATAATTTTCATCAAATTAAATCTCTGTTATTCTCTCGACACGACCAATATCAATACAATAATATCAAAATACATAGCGATATTTAAAGATCTTACATTCTAACGCACCTAATACTACACAAGGGATAATTTATATCATATAAATAAAAATAAGTCGGGTTTTCCTTCCTGCCGCTATAACTCCAGAACGCACGAACCGATTTCCACGGTTTTGCATTCGTTGGAAAGGTCTCGGGCTCCGTGAGGTTTATAGCAAAGAAAATTCAGGAAAAATTCAGGACAAACCAACATTTTAAGTAGATGGCGCCGGTGCGTGATACATTGTTTTTCGTATATTATAAAATGTTTAATAAATAAACGTCCACCCGAGCGAAGCCGGGACGGGCCGCTAGTATCATATAAATGTTTAATATATCGAATACAGAAAGATTTCAAAATGTTTTATGTATAGCTTACTAACAGATGATTATTAGAAGGAATATCTTTTAGGTTGTCGTATAAAGATTAAACGTGGCCACCAGTATTATGAACAGTTTACGTAAAATTCAAAAGGATTACAGAAAATATCAGTAAACATGTTCTAGGTAAGCATGTCCCATCTTCGACCACGAGGGTGAACACGGAACTTGATTGCAATACAACATGACAAATTTCATTCTTAATTCGAAAATTTCGAAATTTATTCACATACATAAACTAGGTATTGAAAACGTCAAATCCATAGAAATTTGTGTTTCCATTGGTTGCAATCAAGTTATTTGATCGCTGGGCAGGCTAGACAAGGGTCACATTCTTTGCCTTAACTTTTTTTTAAATACAATGCTATGAGTAGATACCGACTGTAGCGATAGTGAATAAATTTTCTTTTAATCTAATTAACTCTGACATTATTTTATTTTATTTGACATTATTGTAATAGCCCATTGGATTCTTTTATTATTTTATAACCCTGATTTGTTTTTGTTAATGTATGAAATACTTTGTGTAATAATTGTAATTGATTTTGTCGTTTTTATCACAATAAAAAATGAGATAAATAAATAATGAAAATGGCATTATTAAACATATTTTTGCAATAATAAAATAATGTTTACTGTTCATGTTTATTATTATTTGTATTTATATCTCTGGCATCTCAACTTTTTCATTAGTCTGTCAACTCCTGGCTCCTTGGCTACTTGTTACACTTGGATTCGCGATGCGATTTACATACAACATTGCTGCTAATTTATAATTAAATATTAAATGGGCGTTAACAATTTAATAAATTAAAAAAAATAAAAATGTATGTAGCTACTACTACAGTCGTATTACTAATCAATATGAAAATGGTATAAAATTCATACGTACATTACAAAATATTAAAACACATATTAGTAGAATAATAGACATGATACTATATCAAAATTGCACTATTAATGTGTTCCCGCAGGAATTTAATTGTTACGAAATTTGCAATGTCATTAAAGTATGGTATAAATTGACACAAACCTGCTATATGTTCTTTAATTGACACATTTTTTTTTATTTTAGTATATAACTATCTGACCCGTTTACGACCTAACCTTATTGAATTAGTTTTACTCTCTAACCTTATAGAAGAGAAAAGGGAAACGCGAATGAAAAAATAGGTGAAAAGGATGAAATAATATTGTCGCCAATGCCATCCCATCCATTCATCATCCATTCATCTATTACCCTATCTTTTTAATTCCTTTTATCCTTTTCTCTTTATCTCCGCCTTCATATCCGTTGCTATGTTTTATCGCACTTTGATCACGTCACATAATCATCTACATATCTCAAAAACATCTATAATACATATATAATTAATCGGTTTGTAACAATTAGACTGATGGAAAATTATATACATAGCTCTGCACTGTGGAGACTGGCTATACTATCTTAAACCATGGAATTTCCGCAAAGACTAAATTGAATAACTTTGTCATTGAAATTATTATTTTACCAAAATTAATTGTTCTTTAATGCTTTTTAAAACATTAACATTTATAATATTGTTACAAAAAAAAATATTTCTTATTGTTTCTTGCAACGCGCACTTGGCAGTTTTTGATAATAAAAAAGTTTTTGCTAAAAAGTATCCTAAATATTATTATTTAATATTCTGAAATATTAGAGCAGCTATTACCATAACAAGTTTCATCGAAATCCGTCCAGTAATTTCAGCGTGATGCGTATTTAAAGATACAGATAGACAAACAAACAGACAGTCTAACAATATAAAAAATTGTTTACTTCTATATATGTATATATAATATTATTAGCAATTAATATTAGCAATTACAATTTTCAAAAAATATTCAATGATACCGTTCTATTATATGTATAGATATACATAGTAGAATACATAATAATAATATAGATTCTACCTACTGATTACAAGTATATTTACGAAAATCGGTTCGAGACCAAGCGAATGTCTATGTACAAAATCGATAAGCTATGCTATGGCATAAAATTCAGGTAAGTACATGATATGTCATAATGAGATACATTTATACTATAAGTATAAAAATCAATAAATATTGAAAGCTAAAATGGAATAAGTAGATCACAAACTATAAACTACACGACACTAACTTTCAACAAATAGTAGCAGATCCGATCCGAGCTCGTACAAACAACGATCGCAGCTAAGCCTACTACACTATCTACAGGTGGTGTAAATTATAAAGCTTTGGTACCATTTAATAGTTCGGTATCAGCTCTTCGATGTTTGTGAAGTTCTTAACAAAGTGCGGCCATTCCTGCAGTATGTCGAACAGTTGGTCTCCAGGGCTAAGGGTTGATGCGAGTTGTCTGTGCGCGAACAGTTTGTAGTCTTTGGCAATTTTCCCGAGCTGCACTCCTTGTTGGATCAGTTTCTTGCATGCATCGAGTTGTTTCTTAGGCGGCGGATCATTATTAAAAGTGCCTATGAAGGCTATACCCATGCTATATCGGTTGTATCCGAGAGTGTGCGCGCCCACAAAGTCCCAGCCTCGACCGGTGTAAGCTGACCCATCACCCGCTACGAGGAAGTTGTATCCGATGTCGAACCAACGGCGCGACTCGACGTGAAACATCTGAATCAGACGCACTGACAACACGCATTCGCTCTGAAATACACAAGGTAAAAGGTTAACACATGTGAGACAGTCAGATCAGGGACGGACTACAAAGGAGAAAAACGTGAAATTGGCCTTATCAAAGAAAGCATATGACTAAATGTCACCTCTTAATATATCTATATATAAGTATATTGCAACCTGAAGACGATCTGGGGGGTGAACACGAAAATTTGATTACAATGCAACAGGAGAAATTTCCTTACTAACTATGCACATAAACTGCGTATTGAAACTGTCAAATCCATACAAATATGTGTTTCTAATTGTTGCAATCGAGTTTCGTGATCGCCCAACTGGTCAAAACCGCAGGGAGCCATTGGATACAAGAGGCAGCAGCCACTCAAAATGGTGCTGGTGTGGGAGAGGCTTCTTCTTACGGGTAAGAGCCCTATATTATTCTTCTCTTTCTTTAGGGTTACCGGTAAGAAGAAAAACCTAATAAACGTAATTCAAGACCACATTTTTTTGCTTCAAAGCGTTATAACAGGTAACGTAAAGAATGAAAAGAGAAACTTCAACATTCAGGGATAGGTACCAAAATCAATACCAATTTTTCAAGATTTCAAGGACAGAAAAGGCTAGAGTAGACCTTTTCAGTATGCTCCTCGCAATAGAGGTCATTATAACAAATGTTACAAGGGACGTGGTGGACGAAGATCCTACAACAACCTAATGGCAATGCCAGTCTCAGTCTCTCTCAGTCCGCCCGGTGACGTTGTAAAGGTCGGTAGAGACCAACAATATTAACCCGTTGAAAAAATTAAAAATAGACAAAACCTCAAAAATAGAATACTCAGACTGGCCACGATTTATATTTTGTTTCACATTTGCCCAGCTCTATCTTATTTATAATGAACTTTTTTTAACCAATATATTGACCTATTGTAATATAAGTCAAGCTCGTGCTCGGACATGCGTCAAGCTCGTGAACGGGTGCTGCTTGCGGAAGCTGGTTTGCTCGGTGGTGTACGCACAATTAGAAATAAGTACTTATGTTTATGTGTTATTGGCTGTATTGTCCTCCCTGTATTATATATATGTTCATGTTAATAATAGGCTTAATTAATAAATATTAAAAAAAAAAAAAAAAATTAACAAAAACCACGGACCCAGGTGTCTGTGGAAATGCAGTATAATAAAAAAAAAAGCCATATTGTGGCAGATATTGACATTGAAATATTGGCAGAGACTTCTGTCCAGAAGTGAACTATGATGAACAGGGTGTACTGGTGATTAAGCAAACCTTGTATTATGAGAACCAGATAACTGATACAATGCTTACATACTTTTTGTTTGTAAATACATACATAGAATACAATATAACACCCAGATACAGAACAAACATCAATGTACATCACACAAATGTTTGTCCTGGGTGGGAATCGAACCCACGACCTACAGCTCAGAAGGCAGGGTTACTACCAACTGAGCTATTAGGCCAGTCACATGAGCTATCAGGCCATTTACATTGCACGTTAAAGGAACTTCAAGCATACTACCAACTGAGCTATTGGGCAAGTCGATTGTATCCGTTTACACTGCTTCAGACTAATCTTGATAATTAACCCAAGTATAATAATGGTAAACTAGTTTTAAAAGTTTCGTTTTCATCAATGAATAGACTAAACATTATATCTATAGCATGTGTCATTCATTCATCATTACACAGTAAAGATACACTAGAAAAGGAATACACAATATGAAATAATATTTAGATGATACGCAAGCATACTATACGATATAATCAAACCACGAATACGCAATCGGTTATTTGGAAGTGAAATAATAATAATAACGCATTAGTCATAAATAGGGAGAATATTATGGAGATACTTATTTAAATTTCATATTTTTCAGGCTGTGTTGTATAACTCTGATTTGGAAACATGACTCATTGAAATAGTGTATATTATTTGTGTGCGCGCGCGATATTCGACTGGCTCACTGGACAAAACCACAACAGTACGTTTAAATTAAGAATAGCAATAATAACAATAGTTTATACCACAGTTCTATTGATACGAGTCGTTTTCATGAGTCAGTAACTAAGTCATAACTGTTGATTAACTCAGCTTTGGACACAAAACTAGTTTCTCCAAAATCTATGTATATAAAATTCAAAGTCCTGACTGACTGAATGACTGACTATAGCCTAAGCCGCTGATCCTAGAGACTTGAAATTTGGAGGGTGTGTTCTTTATAAAGTGTAGATATCCACTAAGAAAGGGTTTTTCAAAATTTCATCCTAAAGAGGGTGAAATGGGTGGTTGATTTATCTATGAATTTTTTTAAGTAGGTTTAATACAGTAAGGGATTTTTGAATTGACCGGTCCATAAAAATAGAGAACTTTACGACAAAAAATTGTGTGACATTTATATATTAATTCGCTAAAAAACGGACAACGACCTGCGACGTATTTTGGTATTCACAGATTCAATAGTAGTTACTGTATACCAAGTTATTATAATGTGCTCTATGATGAGACGTGTATGCATACCTGAGTGCTACAGCTTTCTGTGGCAGTGTGCTGGATAATGACCCACGGCACCGGCAACTTTATCTTGTCTAATGGTTTCTCCACGGGCTGGGCGAGCCAGTCGGTCCTTGATACTATGCGCAAATGAGTGGGCGCTATCAATAAAGGATCCGCTGAAAAAGCATATAATTTAATCAGCGAAACATTAAAATTATCAAACAATAAGTGAGTTATAGTCCGTTTACAACGTTGGAGGTCCCAGCTCTCGTGAATACTGTATAATCTGGCCGCCTATACCGACTGAACGTTGTGAGACTGGAAAAACATCAAAGGCCATATAAAGAACTATGTATATCTACGCTCATTCGCGTATCTTTGCTGAAGTCGAGATTTTATACACTAACTGATCATTTTGTGAATGAAATCACGTCTTAAGCACCGATTCAAGACTGACAATGAGCGTAGTTCAAAAATAACAATTGATAAATTGTAAATATATGAAAGAAATAGAGCTTAGTCACAAGTGTTATCCTTTTTCATTAAAAAAAAGTGTAGCTAGGTTACTGTAATATTCTTCGTACTCAACTCCCTCTGTGGTGTTGTGGTGGAGCAGGTCGGCTCATAATCTAGAGACGGCGGATTCAGTTGCCGCGACAGGACATGTACTATTGCACAAAAAAGTCACTAATACTTGTTCTGAGTCTGGGTGTTGTGGAACCATGATTGATTATCCTCGTAGTTCCCTAGATACAGGGAATCCTAGTTAAGGTCCAGGATCTGTGTATGTGATCGTTGCACGTTATTTAAATTTATTTCATTTACAATCTAATGATTTTTTTTTAAGGGGACTCCAGTGTAGCTTACGTGGTGTGTGGCGCCGAAACTCTGTTTTAAATTTCATAGATTAATTGAACTTATATAGGCCGAGCTCACATAATAATAATAATACTTGTACCAACAACTTACTAAAAAGATACAATTAGTTCACTTATTTATTTCGTGTTGTTTGTTGCTGTTGGAGTCATCCAACTCAGTAGACGGACTGTGTTACACTGATTTAAAAATAAACAGCAGTAGTACCTTTTACATTATATGCAGTAATATTTTGGATGTTTGCGTTATGATTCACTCTCACAGAAGTAGCTGCTTTATTGCAGCCATGCGTATCCTTATCCTTTGTTAGTACCAAGTAACACCATGTGAATGTTATCAAGGACACTGAGATCAAAATCAATCTTAGGCATTCATAGGTGCAATATTTTACCTCCACCGTTAAAGGCTCTGAAACTAATGACATAAAAAATACAGTCAGTATGATATGAATATAAAATAACATACAAAATTAATAAGCAAAGACCACAAAAACATTTGTATATTAGTTACAATACAGGTAATGCATGACTTTTATTTAATCATCAAAGTAGCTAATAAAAAAATTAAGTTAAATTCTGCTATTTGCAGAAAACCCATGCAGTTTGCCCAGGTCAACTACCTCTAGCTAGTATATTCTATTATGTAACTTCATCGAAATGTTGAACTAAAACTTATAGTTAATATGAGAAATTTTAAATTTAGTATGAAGTTACGCTTATTGCATTGCATGACATTGGTCAAAAGCTAAAATAACGAAACATAACTAGCATTATCCTTATCAAGGTTTAACAGTGGCAATTATGAACAACCGGGGAATTTCTGCCACTTATATGAATAGTATCATGGGTATGTACATATATGAGCAATAACAAGCAAAATTAGTGCCAATAACTAAGATTATATTAAACAGTGATGTCAAGTTTATATAACTAATTGATTATTTAATATTGTCATGTATTGACACTAAAGCAAGCCCTGTACAAACACATAAAAATGTTATCTGTTGATATTTTATGTAGCTTTCAGATATATACTATAGTGAATAAGCTATACCCACAGAACATGTTTATATTTTTATTAGAAATAAGTTTTGCCTCAATTTATTTATCACACTTATATACTTTTGCCAAACCGATACATATATAAGTAGCAAGTCATATTGTAAGCATTACTTGTTATGCAAGTATGTCTTTTGATCCTAGTTTTTATCATAGTAACCATAAAAATATTATTCCTTTAAGATAATAACTAAATGAAAAATGACAATGCAGATGTTGAGACCATCACAACGAATATTGTAAAATGAAAAAAAAATGATACACATAAATACCTCACTTACAGCCTTTCTATAATAACCTTTTAAAGTTAAATGACAGTTAAAATTGCACACTATATTTGGACAGAGCAAGAAAAAAAAGTACACTTATATCTTTTTTTCTCTATTCTGTTGATATTTTGATAGTGTGCAGAATAGAAAGTGAAGTTTATAAGTATAGCCAAAGAAACTACAATGTAAAACAGCAATCTTACTTGTGGAATCTTCTTTGTGGTAAGTGGAAGAGCTACCATCCTGGGTCATATATACCAGTGTCACAGATACAATGGCACATATACCACCAACTATGATGATGCAGATAGCTGAAAAAATCAATTTTAACCACAGCTGCAACTGAACCGGTTTAATTTCTGAAATTAAGAAATAAATATAGCCTGTATAATTTTTCACCACATATGCATAATCTGAGGAGTTCCATATAGTACATCTCCAAAGATAATTATTTGCTCAATTGACATGTACCTTAACAGCTATTTCTAGTAATTTCTGATTCAATACCCTAATGCTACATCGCTCACAGTTTCTCTAGTGGCAACTATGAAACGGAGGACATCCAACATTGGATGTAAGAGATAAGTAGATGTTTGAAGTAACATTCTATGCAGGAGGCATATGTTCAGCAGAGGACATCTTCGGACCCATCATTAGGAGCTATGAATTATAGCTCAGTGATTTTTAAATTATATAGTTAATGTGTTCTTATACTTATGTATTGCAATAATGATCAGTGATATTAAAGATATCAAGAAAAAGAAATGTTCTCAGTTGTGTAGGCGTAAGTGGTCACTTATTTTAAAAAAGGGTTGGCTTTAAAGTGTATATTATACTTACGAATGTCTTCTTTCTTTACAGTAGGGTTTTGCGGTGAATTTTCACTGTTGGTAGAAGCGACGTCTTCTGTATGCTCATAGCCAGGATTATCATGCTCTTTGCATACTATTTGCTTAATAGTAATAGGTCCATTAAAGTACGTCTTATTCCCTAAATGAACATTTTCGGACTTGGTCACACGCACTTTACCGTAGGACGGAAGAATCGAAGGTACCACTAGACCTTGAGGTAGAGTAGCCACAGCATTCGACGTTCCTGGACTGCTATTACTGTCTTCGAAATTCTCGGGTTCGCATTCATCATCGACAATTTCACAATCACCTAGATCACCCATTACCGACCCCAGTTGCTTTTTTTCAATTCTAAGATCCGAGGACACTGCCATTTCCGCGTTGACTTACATTGCTGAACGTCTAAAAACTACACCAATAAATATCAAACACGGAAGGCAAATCAAAAAAAAACAAGTTTTTTAAGGTAAGAAAGCATTTTTCCTTTTGCGATCAATCTACGGTACGGCTGATACGGTGTGGGCACAGAATACTATTACTTCTCCCGAGTATGGGTATGGGTTTTTTTTTTTTTTTTTTTTTTTTTTTATGGCAATTGTTTTTACATTTTTGCCAGCATCATGTCAAAAGAGAATCAAATACGGAATTTTGAATTATGAGTATCTGAAACAAAAGAAAAATATCCTATAACTACAAACTACGCTACATTACATTATATTACATACATTATATTACATGAGAAAAACATAGGTAATTAAATAATACTAATCATAACATAAGAATGAACATTATTAAATAAATGTGTTAAATGATAACGACTACAGTTTAATATTATTTTCAGTAATAAAAGATGATAATATATCAATGGAAATAGAGTCTATATTACACAAAATATTGTCTATGTGAACTGGGAATGGAAATTTATAATGAAGTAACAAATTGAATAATGAACTATGATCAAATTTGGGACAAGAAAAGAAAATGTGATTCAGATCAGCTTCATCCATACCACACTCACAGATAGATGAATCTCTTATTCTAAGTTTCTTCAGGTGAACACCAGAACAACAATGGCCAAATCTCAGTCTAGATATTATGGAACAGATTTTCCTATTGCATTTAAACTTAAAGAACCAGGGTTTAGTTTGAATGTCAGGTTGATATTTAGCAAAATTTGATCCTGTCCGTCTACTAGTTACCGACCACCTTTTCAGCCATCTAGATTTTAAGTCATGGATAGGAAGAAGCAAAAGATCTTGGGGGTAATTTTTAAAAGGAACTTTATCACCACAGACAATTGCTTGTTTGGCAATCTTGTCTGCCTTTTCATTGCCAGAAATATTGCTATGACTAGGAATCCAAGCTAAGTGTACAGAATAACCTAAATCGAAGCATCTCAACAGAAGTTCTTTACATTTAAATAATAGGTCTTTACCTATGAAATTGCCGTTTCGCAGTACAGACTTTTTCAAACAAAAAAAAGTTTTGATTGGCTATGAATTCTAAATTCAAATTAATTTTGTTTTAAAAATATGACATTCTATTTACAATATAAGTCTTTTGTTTATTGATTAGCGTTGTATTTTCATTACATTTCAACATTTTTCCTCATAATGGATACTTTGAAATTTCGTGTAATTATGGAATATGAGTTCCGTCGTGGCACCAACGCGGCACAAACGACACATAACATCAACGACGTTTACGGAGAGAACTGTACAAACGAACGTACAACCCGTTATTGGTTTGCTCGGTTCCGTTCTGGGAATTTTGACTTGATAAATGAACCTCGTGGTCGTCCGGAAACTTTGGTCAACAATGATGAATTAAAGGCGATTGTGGAAGCTGATGAATCTCAATCTACAGCTGTGCTGGCAGCAGCTTTTGATGTTAGCATCAAAACAATATTGGTCCATTTGCGACAGATTGGCAAGATAAAAAAGCTTGATAGATGGGTGCCCCACGAACTTAACGATCGCCAGCGCAACGTACGCGTCGAGAATTGCGTTGCGCTGCTTAACAGGCACAGAAATGAAGGAATTTTGAACCGAATTGTTACGTGCGACGAAAAATGGATTCTTTTTGACAATCGAAAGCGCTCAGCAAGTTGGTTAGATCCTGTTTCGGTACCAAAGCAATGTGCAAAACGAAATATGACCCCTAGAAAGGTGATGGTCACAGTTTGGTGGTCTAGTGCTGGTGTGATTCATCATAGCTTTTTACAAAACGGCGAGAGCATTACTGCAGATGTGTACATTGAAAAACTGACCACAATGATGGTGAAACTCGCACGTCTGCAACCAGCTTTGGTCAATCGGTCGTCTCCACTGCTACTTCACGACAACGTGCGACCCCTTACTGCACAACAGACCGTCTCTAAGCTGCATGAGTTGGGTTTGGAAGCTCTCCCTCATCCGCCATACTCACCAGATCTTGCGCCTACCGACTATTACTTTTTCCAAAATTTGGACAACTTTTTAGCGGGAAAAAAATTCAATTCCCGAGAGGCAGTACAAAACGCCTTTGAAGAGTTTGTTGTCTCCCGTCCTGCTGATTTTTTCAAGAAGGGCATCCATAAACTGCCACAGCGTTGGCAAAGATGCATTGATTGCAGGGGTGATTACTTTGAATAAAAGAAATAAATAAGTTCGAAAAAAAAATACTTTAACTTTTTTCAAACAAAACGGCAATTTCATAGGTAAAGACCTATTATAATCCAGTTCTTGGAGCCTGCTTTAAAAGGGTTACTGTTGAAAGCTTGAAGTGCACTCAGTGAATCCGAGAATATTACCGTTTTATTTAATTTAAACAACAAAATATAGTTGATGGCTTCCATAATGCCCCTGCACTCACCAACAAAAACTGATGTTTCAGGGGGGCACTTGATCTTTTGAACTATATTATAATTTTGGTGAAACAAGCCAACGCCAACACATCCATTTTGGGATACCTTAGAAGCATCCGTGAAAATGTTATGCCAGCCAAGCCAAGAATTATCTCTAATCCTAAGAAAATGTTTGTTTGCAAAGGTGTCCCCTTTCAACAAATCTAAATTAAGGTGTAAAGAGGGTTGACATAATATTGTTTGGAAGTTAAATTCAAATACAGGTAGCTTAGGAGTTCTATGGGTAGTGTATCTAAAGCTTATAATTTTTGAGTAACTAATAACTAAACAAGGAGTCTTTTTATGAATCCAATAAGGTAACAACATATAATTAAACAAAAGCTGTAATTTTGGGAAAAGAGGATGTGAAGAAAACTGAAACAAACGGAATAAAAACATATCTGATAAATATTGACGTCTTAAATCCAAAGGAGGATCATCACACTCTACTTGCATAGCATTTTTAGGGGTAGACTTCATTGCTCCTATGATAATTCGTAACGCTCTTGCTTGAATCAAGTCCAATGCATTAAGACTTCTTTTAGAAGCAGGTTCATAAAGGAACGAGGCATAATCTATAACACCACGAATAATGGCATTGTAGAGAAGTTTTAGATAATAGGGGTGAGCACCCCACCAAACACCAGCCAAACATCTTAAAATATTGAGATTTTTTTCGCATTTAACTGAAATATAGTTAATATGCGAAGTAAAGTTCAATTTACTGTCTAAAATAAGGCCTAAAAATTTTTTTTCATTTTCAATAGGAATCCTGGTATTATTAAGAAATATGTTAAGTCTCGGTTTCAACCGTTTTCTTGTAAAGATAACAATGGAACTCTTTGATGGAGCTATATCCAGGCCATTATGACCTAGCCAAACATTTAATGAGTCAAGAGCTTGAGATAAATTGTGTGCAGCACTTACTATATTACAATCTGCCATATATAAAACGAGATCATCTGCATATTGAAGTAATCTACAATAGGGTGAGACAGACTTGTTTAAGTCATAAGTATAAAGATTAAAGAGAAGAGGGCTTAATACAGACCCTTGAGGCAGACCCTTATTTACCGATCTGGAACATTTTATCTCACCATTAATTCTAAGTTGAGCAGTACGATCCAAAAAAAGATTAATTATGAAGTTAATCATTTTCCCTGGAAGACACAGTTGTTCCATTTTATTTTTGAGGATTGAAAGAATGACGTTATCATAGGCAGAGCATATATCAAGGAATGCAGCTACAATGGACTCATTTCTAGAAAAAGAGAGTCTAATATCAGTGACAAAAATGGATAAACTATCCAAAGTACCTCTACCTTTTCGAAAACCATATTGTGATTCAGGCAAAATATTATTAAATTCAATTAACCATTCAAGTCGATTTTTTATGAGATGTTCTACAATCTTTATTAGAACAGAAGACATGGCTATTGGGCGATAGCTATCAGATTTTTCAGGGTCTTTTCCAGGCTTTAAAACTGGAACAATTATTTGGGTTTTCATTTCAGCTGGAACAAATCCTAAATCTAACATCATATTTACCATTTGCAGGTAATAACTCAAAATTTTTTCTCCAGCGTTAACCAAAAAAGAATATGGGATTCCATCTGGACCAGGAGAAGAGTCTTTAAGAGAAGATAGAACAAGGCGTAATTCTCGCATCGAGAAAGGACTAAAACTTGGATCATTTACAGAAGAACTGGAAGTCATAGTATTGATAAAATTAGGGACAAAGGGGGGAGCCAATCTATCCATAAATTGTTCAAACCAACTCTCACAACTAGGGAATGGAGGGGATGGTTCTCTATATGAACCACGGAACTTTCGGATTGAATTCCACACAAAAGAGGAGCAGACATTAGGAGAAATGGTAGAGCAGAAACTTTGCCACCCCTCTGACTTTTTGGAGTGAAGAATTTGTTTAGTGTTAGACATAGTTATGATTAAATTGTCATAATTATCATTTGTCATGTTCTGACAATATATGTTTTCAGCACTTAATCTATCTGCGACAGCAGCCCTACAGTCTTGATCCCACCATGGAGGAGATCTGTGCTTTAAATTTTGTACCTTTGCAGGAAATGAGTGTTTAGCAGCAGAATGAATACAATTTATTAATGCTCTAAGACAATTGCCTAAAAAATCAGGAAAAATTACAGGAAGTTCAGAAGCAGATTGTTCAAGGAATGATGAAAATTTTGACCATTCATCAGAATGAGTATTACTTTTAAGATTATATTCTAACAACGGTTTGAATGGAGGTGGCTGTATTTTAGAAAAAGGAAGGTCAAATAGAATTGGGAAATGATCACTACCAAAGGAAGAAGATAAAGTTTTCCAGGACATTGATGG
The DNA here is from genome assembly GCA_905220475.3 of Ennomos fuscantarius. Taxonomy (NCBI): domain Eukaryota; kingdom Metazoa; phylum Arthropoda; class Insecta; order Lepidoptera; family Geometridae; genus Ennomos; species Ennomos fuscantarius. The sequence continues at coordinate 11,245,917 of HG992023.1, forward strand.
AGCTAGACTTGCTGACACCATGGTCAGGTCAATGGCACTAACCCGTTCATTCGGCTTTGTACGACGCGTGGGAGAACCAGTATTCAGTAAACACAACCCTAAACTATCCATAATGTTAAATACGTAACTAGCAAGAGGATCTGAAGCCTGACACCCCCAGGCAGGATGATGAATATTAAAATCACCCATTATGATAAACGGACCTTGCATTTGCGATAAGATATGAAGAATTTTATTTAATATATCAAATGAAGGTCTGGGGATATATAGTGAAATAAACGTTATGTTTTTTAATCTAACTGCAACTATCGAAAGATTGTCAACAACGGAGGCAGAAGGGATATTTACAAGATGATTATTTACAGAGTTTCTGACAAGTATGGCAGAGCCACCATACCCATCAGCTTTGTCATCTCTGAAACAAAGATACCGAGGGACCTTAAAAAAGGAACCAGGCTTAAGCCAAGTCTCAGAGATGGCAATAATAGATGGATCATATTTATTAATAATATACAATAGGTCAGATTTTTTACTGTTAAGACTTTGACAATTCCATTGCAGCCCTAGAGAGGGCGCCATCATGGAGGGATTGTAATATAGAAGTGGAAGGATTATGGGCAGCGTTGGACGGTACAAAAGCAGGAGAGTTAAGTAGCCTAGTGAGAGCTTGAATAAGCTCCAAAATGCTACTAGAGGATGGAGAAGGGTCAGTATTGGGATGATTAAAAGCAACACCATTATTACTAGGTATAGCTGGATTATTAATTATAGCCTGATGAGCAGAACGATCATAGCCTTGTCTTTGTAATGGGGGAGCTCTAGGTTTGAGGAAGATTGTTTTTCTATAAGACTGAGAGGCTGAACTAGGAGATTTATTGGAAGAGGATAAAGGAACAGCGGTAGCATTGGCATAGGATGTTTTAGCTGCGTCACTATAACTTTTGCCTCTTATGGGTGAATGCAATTTAGAGGCTTCAGGATAGGACATATTTTTTTCTGCCATTGTGATCTTTATTTGCTTTTGTCTACTGAATTCAGGACAATTCTTACTTGTGGAGTAGTGAAGACCTGAACAAGATAAACAGGGGGAAGTGCCTTCTTCAACATCACAGGAGTCACCAGTGTGGCCTTCTCCACACTTATAGCAACGTGGCTTTGACCTACAGCTGTTTTTTGTGTGACCAAATCGGCAGCACTGGAAACACTGAACAGTAGGGTAATAGTATCGTTCAACAACAAGAGAATTGAAACACATAAATACCCGTGGAGGAAGAATTTGACCATCAAAAGAAAGAACACACGACTGAGATGGTTTGAAAACAGGAACCCCATCAATGACTACTTTATAGTTTAATCGGCGTACTTTTATTATTGGGCAACCATCAATAGGAACATTAATGCTTTCTATAATTTCATCTTCTGACCATTCAATTGGGATACCTTTAACAAGGCCCAAACGAATGGTGCTAAATGAAGGGATGAATGCTTTGTAATCATTGTCCTTAATGATATCATTTGCCACAAAATTGTTGGCAGAGTTTGCATCAGTGAATGTCAAAGAAATTCTATTGCGCCCAATTCTCTGAACGCTACCATCTATTATATTACGGATTTGATTTTTTGCTAGGAACCGACCAAAATTTACTGGATGTAAGACGGTGCCAGAAGTTGGAGAGGGCTCAATTTTTTGGACATGCACGACAAAAGGACCTTTATCTGTAGACTTATAAATCTGCCTACCTGAAGGGATGTAAGGAGGTATAGCTGGCGTCTGCGATACCGTAGCAGACGGAGAGGCAAGAGAATCAGTAAGTTGTAAATCATGATTAGAGTTCAATGATGACACAACCTGACCCAAGGGTATGATAGAATCCTGCGATGGTTTTTCATCTTTGCTCTTTTTTAAATGTTTTTTCGAATGTTTTTTTCGTTTAATAGTAGTGAAGGAACCCTGCTGGAGGGAACGTTCCACAACATCTGAAGAGTCCGACGCGATAGAAACAAATTCTACCGGCGAGGGAATAGAACAGCTATCTGCGAAGATGATGTCATTTTGAGTTGGTTGACTATTATCAGGGGGCCAACCGCCCCTAGAATCCGTTTCCATCAACCCCAAAAGGAAACAGGATAAAACAAATGAAGACTATGTAAAAGAAATGAAAATATGCGAATTTACAAGAACTTACCAATAAATAATGTAACAAACTTTATCTACATACGTTTTACACTAATATTTTACACAAAATACACTATAAATAAGATATTTTTCAATTAAAAGATTGCCAAAGCGACCGCCCTCTTTGACAAGATTTTGACAACCCTGGGTATGGGTCTATGGGTGTTGTTGGGTTGGGTGCGATGTTAAACGCCGTCCGACAAAGAGCATATAACCACTACGTTTTACCGTCCGACTCGGACATAGAGCGATCGCCAGTGTTGGAGTAGAACACAGACCACTTAGGAGAGACTAGTCTCAGACGACCGACTGCCTTCAGATTTTTTCACCGGCTTAATGGGGGTTAATAGAATTTGACAAATAGTTTTCTGAAAATTTTGGCAAAGGCAATTGTCCATTCATCCATCGTTTTAGTAGGTATTGTAGTCAGGGTATTTACGAGGTTTTTATTTTAGTTGTTGATTTAGGCACAATTGCAGTAATAAATAAACAACAGAATATTTTTAATACATTTATTTTTCAGTTTTGCTTTGTTGGGCGCCATTTTTTGAATTGGTGGCAGTACCCCCACAGTCGTTTTTCGAGCCGAACATCGACACCACAGTGTCATCTGGAGACAATTATTATTCTAAATTAGATTTCAAATGATTTTAAATTAATGCGAAAATATTGAAGGTTTTATACATGAAACGAAATCTATACTAGGTACCTATTATAAAACTAACTAGGCAGGCAAAAGCTCGTATAATAATATAGTTGCAGGTAACTACCTGCAACCATATTATTATATAATATATTATTATATAATATATTATTATGTAATGTACAGATATGTAATATGTAACTACATATTACATATCTGTACATTTCAAATTTAGGTAACAATAAGAATGGGGTTTTCACAATTCCAGTTTGTAGTTGCAAAAGTTCATATGTGTTCGTAATTAAGTGTGAACTTTACCAACCTGCTGGCAGATCTGAAAGGAGTTGCGCTCACCTTGTTTCTTGTTGAAGCTTCCCCAGAGCTCTAAAATATATGTGACAAGCCTTGAGTTTTGCTAGTTTTGATTTTGGCTCAATTTTCAGAACTGGATAGTTAATGCAGTCTAACCACTTAGCAAGTCTAATTTTATCACATACAGGGAATTTATGTAAAAATGCATCCTTTTGCTTGCTATTACAACCAACAACACAACACTTTTATTGTCGCACTAAAAATACACGATTCGTGAAAATTCATTCGAATTGAATCTTAGTGGCTTCTTAAGCAATTATGAAAATTAAAAATGAATTGGCCGCGGAAAAACATTAAAATCACTCAAAAACACAGACCACAATCTAGGTAGAGATACTAAAGTGTGGTTACACACACTTTATTATAATAGAAGGAAGTCCATGGGTTTGCAGTAATTAGTGATATACCAATTGTTAAAGAAGGTTTTTAGTAAAAACTTTATTGTTTGTATTGAAATAGAAATGAATGACGGTTCTAATGTCTGTATAATAAAACACGTCTCAATATAAGTATATTTTTCTATTACGTTTATTTTAATTCTTTTTCGACCACTTAGGACTCTCAATACCAATTAGCTCTGTACATAATATATTAGTTAAAAAAGATATTTACAAAACAAATGCAAAAACAATTTTTTCTTCAATGTAGAGTCCGAATCAACAAAATCCGTTGCCCCTAGCAACTAACTGGAAAGGTTCTCTATGGCGGCTGGTATGAAAACTTTTTCACATGCCGGTGGCCAGGCCACAGCGGTGGGGAAGTGCGGTGCGTGAAGGGCGAGGTTCTATTATACCCCATCGCTACTATGTAATAAACATTTTGTATGGGAGTGAATCGGGTGTGGAGTAGAATCATAGATTCTGTGGTAGAATCACAGAATACTATTTTCCTTACGGATTGTATGTTTCGTTCAAAAAGATAATATTTATAAAAAGAAATATCGTACAACTTGGGAAAACACTATTTTAATACCATTATCTCTTACAGTATTACACTGTAAAGGTAGAATAATCATTATTAAAGGAACTAAGAAAATATGGAAGACCCAATTTAATCATCTATTAAATAACTTTAAGCCATGCCTTTTCGTTTTCTCATCAAGGCTTCCTAGAACAAAGAAGACGAGCCTTCAGTAAAATATCCACCGTTTTCAAAGAAATAAACATATTACTTCAACTTAAACTCTTTGTTAATACCCTTTATGGAGGGTACCACAATTTTGCCAATATCTCGTAGAATGATAGCACAACAAACGAAGATTCAACTTCATCTTCAACTTCTTATTTTTATGACTTCTGCGGGTTACCACGAAGATTTTTTTTTATGTTTTGGCTCCACACTTTTGTGTATTTAGCCAGTGTCAAGTAATTGATAATTTATCAAGTTAATGATATTTCACGCAACTATGTCAAGTCACAGTCGAAGTCATCAAGTCAAGTCATAGTCTAGTTAAAGTCATACTCCTAGTAAAGTGGTGACAACTTTACTTGAAGCTTCTATGGAGTGTTGGAAACAACACGAAAAGAAACGTTTCACCATCATTATACCATTTTCCCACACTCACGCCTGTAATCCAGCACTCAACGAATAGAATTCCACCAATTTTATGCACTAACACTGAAAATAGCATAAGTTTAGGAAAGTAATACAATGCGGTGACGCAATCTTTTTCGCTTTCCCGCCAAAACTCACGAAGATTATTTATCTGTGACAGAAATCATACTGTGGCATTTTGACTGTCAAAATAAGACTGACATGACATAAATGCCTTTTTTTTATGTTAGTGAATGATGTGACGAGCTAGTCGTTCACCTAATGCTAAACAACGCGGTTGCCCATAACAGAACACTGTCACTCGGAACTCCAAAATATAGTATAATAAGTTTCAAGCGACTACAATGCGCACAACATCCTGAGACATCTGCACAGTCGTAATAAGATTACTCGACTGTGAAATCAGATCAAAAAGTCTCATTTGCCCAGTAATTTCACTAGCTACAGTACCCTTCAAACCGAAAGCCTTACTTGACCTTTGGCAGAATTATCGCTAAAAAGCGATAGAAGGCCGTTAAACAAAGAAGAAGAAAATCTCAAAAATTGTGAGTCTTTCTAAGGTCCGTATTACAGAACGTGATGTGTTCATAAAGTGATGAATTAGTGAATGAAATCTCTGCTTGAGCACCGGTCGATGACTGAGCATCGCTCTGTAATACGGACCTAAGTGGTCTACGCTTTTATAAATTGAACCAGGGGGTAAGGCTGAATCGAATCACGAGGAGTCAGCATCCCAGTATTTCAAAGTCATGTGCATTGTGCATGGATTCTGGACTGTGCGATACGGGCATACGCATTTTTTTTTGTTTTGGCATCACATTTTTGTATATTTAGCCAGTGTCAAGTAATTGATAATTTCTCAAGTTAATTAATATTATATAATGTGTCAAGTCACAGTCCAAGCCATCAAGTTAAGGCATAGTCTAGTCTAGTACTCACTTACTCCTAGTAAAGTAGTGGCAACTTTACCAAAAGGTTCTATTGTGTTTTGAAAACAACACGAAAAAAAACGTTTCACCATCATTATATTACTTTCCCACACTCATTGTACCTGTAATTAAGCTCTTAACGAATAAAATCCCACCAATTTTATGCACTAACACTGAAAATAACATAAATTCTGGAAAATAATACAATGTGACGACGCGATTTTTTTTGTTTTCCCACCAAAACACTGGCATACTTTATTAACTGTACCAAAGAGAGTTTTGGCGGGAACGCGAAAAAGATTGCGTCACCGCATTGTATTATTTTCCAAAGCTTGTGTAATTTTCAGTGTGAGTGCATAAAATTGGTGGCATTCTATTCGTTAAGTGCTGGATTACAGGCGTGAGTGTGGGAAAATGGTATAATGATGGTGAAACGTTTCTTTTCGTGTTGTTTCCAAAACTCCATAGAAGCTTCAAGTTAAGTTGCCACCACTTTACTAGGAGTATGACTTTGACTAGAATGACTCTACTATGACTTGACTTGATGACTTCGACTGTGACTTGACACATATTTGCGTGAAATATCATTAACTTGATAAATTATTAATTACTTGACGCTGGCTAAATACACAATAATGTGGAGCCAAAACATTAAAAAAAAACTGTACCAAAATTGGTACAGACAGTATTGTACGAACCAAAGACCTTACATCACAATGGACGGCGCCATGGGGCGTGGCCACTCCACATCCGTCGCGTAATTACGCGACGCATATGTTTGCCCTGCGGTTCCACTGCGGAGAAAACGTATTTTAATTATTTGCTCATCCCATAGGATCATTTATCTTTTCCGGGATAAAATGTAGCCCATGTGTTAATCCAGTGCATAAGCTATCTTGGTACCGAATTTCATCCAAATCCATTCACCGTTTGAGCGTGAAGCAGTAACAAACGTACACACATACAAACTTTCGCCTTTATAATATTAGTGTGATAGTGTGATTTGAAGCTTTCATTGATATTATTGGGATAGGTTATTTTACGCTTCTCGAACAGTAATGGACCCACACTGCCCCTTAGACTTTGTCGATATCGTAAATCTCAGACACTTGCTCAAAATTACTTGAAATAAAATATTATAAAAAAATAATAATAGATCTTTACCTATGAAATTGCCGTATTTCAGTACAGACTTTTTCAAACAAAAAGAAGTTTTGATTGGCTATGAATTCTAAATTCAAATTAATTTTGTTTTAAAAATATGACATTCTATTTACAATATAAGTCTTTTGTTTATTGATTAGCGTTGTATTTTCATTACATTTCAACATTTTTCCTCATAATGGATACTTTGAAATTTCGTGTAATTATGGAATATGAGTTCCGTCGCGGCACAAACGACACGTAACATCAACGACGTTTACGGAGAGAACTGTACAAACGAACGTACAACCCGTTATTAGTTTGCTCGGTTCCGTTCTGGGAATTTTGACATGAAAAATGAACCTCGTGGTCGTCCGGAAACTTTGGTCAACAATGATGAATTAAAGGCGATTGTGGAAGCTGATGAATCTCAATCTACAGCTGAGCTGGCAGCAGCTTTTGATGTTAGCATCAAAACAATATTGGTCCATTTGCGACAGATTGGCAAGATAAAAAAGCTTGATAGATGGGTGCCCCACGAACTTAACGATCGCCAGCGCAACGTACGCGTCGAGACTTGCCTTGCGCTGCTTAACAGAAAGACAAGAAAGGCACAGAAATGAAGGAATTTTGAACCGAATTCTTACGTGCGACGAAAAATGGATTCTTTTTGACAATCGAAAGCGCTCAGCAAGTTGGTTAGATCCTGGTTCGGTACCAAAGCAATGTGCAAAACGAAAAATGACCCCTAGAAAGGTGATGGTCACAGTTTGGTGGTCTAGTGCAGGTGTGATTCATCATAGCTTTTTACAAAACGGCGAGAGCATTACTGCAGATGTGTACATTGAAGAACTGACCACAATGATGGCGAAACTCACACGTCTGCAACCAGCTTTGGTCAATCGGTCGTCTCCACTGCTACTTCACGACAACGCGCGACCCCATACTGCACAACAGACCGTCTCTAAGCTGCATGAATTGGGTTTGGAAGCTCTCCCTCATCCGCCATACTCACCAGATCTTGCGCCTACCGACTATTACTTTTTCCAAAATTTGGACAACTTTTTAGCAGGAAAAAAATTCAATTCCCGAGAGGCAGTACAAAACGCCTTTGAAGAGTTTGTTGTCTCCCGTTCTGCTGATTTTTTCAAGAAGGGCATCCATAAACTGCCACAGCGTTGGCAAAGATGCATTGATTGCAGGGGTGATTACTTTGAATAAAAGAAATAAATAAGTTCGAAAAAAAATACTTTAACTTTTTTCAAACAAAACGGCAATTTCATAGGTAAAGACCTATTATATTGTTGCTGTCAACGACTAGGGGAGGGGTTTCCGTAAAAAAGAAATAATACATACTAATGTGCGAAATATAAAAGTAGCGGGAAACATGACGAAAAATATATTAAAAATTAAAACTAAAACTAAATCTTAAAACCAACCAAAATGAGGCCTTATTCAGCAACCTCCGTGTCACTTACAGTGGTCAAGAAAAAAAAAAGCAAGAACCCTATATATCATACATAGTATCCTCTTGGTATCCTCTACTTGGTCTGTGCGCCCGACGAGGGGTTCAAAATTCCTTTTCTTTTCGAGAAACCTCACGCGTGGCGCGTCTGCAGTGTTGCTGTGTCCGATCTCGTGCCAACGGATTCGGGAACACAAGTAAGCAAAGCATCGAAAGTGTTTTGGATTGCTGCGAGCAAATTCTGAGGCGCCTATTCCACAACAAATTTTCTTTTTCTTTACAGTTTAACGACGGCGTTTGCGTCTGTTATTTGGCTGCATTTTCGGGTAGCTGCAGTTTCGCTGCTGGAAGGTGTGCCACGGCAGCATCGCATCAGGAGGAAACAACCCGTAAATAAGGTATTTATATTGTTTTCTATGTTTAATCTTGTTAGGATGGATAGAAACGGTATATACTTGTAATCGAATTGAAATTCGACTGCCTGTATTAATAGTTATTAGTTCTGTTAGGAAGTGCATCTTATTTTTTCAAAACCCATCTTTTCGGTTGCCGCGTGTTAGACTGGTCTCTAGCCAGCTTTGTGACGGTGTAAATGAAACACTGTACTAATCTTAATAAATTTTCTCAATGCATTGCGCTATGTATATATTTTTTTCTTGTTTTGCCTGTGCATATTGATATTGCATTCATACATCTCAACCTTATGCTTTATGTGGTACCTATGCGGCCCAAGGCGCTGTGGGTGGCATGTGCCTAGCGAAAAATAATTTTTAATAATTCGCCATCCCAAATTTTTGGGTAAATTTTATGCGACAGCGTGCACGCGTGTTGCTTTTGTGTTATGCCTGTGCCATGGGATGCTTCCCACAAAGCGATTACAAATTTACAATGCCCAAATGCTATATTTCCGGGCCACCATCTTTGTCACCTTAATCCGTTCACATCTAGGTTTGAGGTGGGGCTAACAGTGATTTCTCGATGTTCTGAATTTATTTTTGGGGTAAGGTCACTCCGACCACCTATATTTTGTGAATTTATCGTAATGCGGATCGTTTCCCGCATTTCAAGGGTTCAGGGTTCGGCCCAGCTAGACGCCAGCGGGAGTGAGATGCGGGCCGCGCGGGCGGCTCCGTCCCCGAACCGCTTGCGCATTACTCTGACATCTATATAAATAGTCAAAGGATTTATGGCAGATATGCTAGTTTTAGCAATTTTTAAAAACAAGTTATATCAGGTACTTAAAATTGAGTTAATGTATTGTATTAAGCCTATTAAATTGCAAAATGCTTATTGTCATAATATTATACAGCAAGCCCATTACATAGGTACAATGCGGTTTGAAAAAAAGTTATAACAGTGCTAACATTCGAAGGCTCGTTCCGAATAAAGTTTTGCGCGAGCTGTACAACCAGGACGGTCCTCTTTACCTACTGGGCCCGTTCCCTGTGCATCTTCCTGTACTAATTGGCAAGCAGTCCCCTGTGTATCCTGTTCAGACACATACCCCTCTTGGTACCTTTTCTACGGGCTAACTCCCTCTGGCTTCGCGGACACCATTGTAGGATCTCGAAAGACAAATAACCTTTTTCGCCTAGCCAGTCTGAATTTTAATTTTTATTTTATACAAGGAATCCATATGTTAAGTCTTGCTGACCCACCCTATTTTGATCACCTCTGAGCTGGTCCTTTATAAGTGACATTGGTATCCGTTTTGAATCTGAATCCAAAAGTGCTTTCAGTTGCTACATGCAAACTCTGAGGCCTTTATTCTGCAACAAATTTGTCATACTGTAAAGATACGGCTTTTGCCTCTGTTATTTGGCTGCATTTACGAGTGGCTGAATTTTTGAGTAGCTGCATTTTTGCTGCTGCATCATCGTGGCAGCATTGTATCAAGAGGAAATAACCTCGTTGTTGTTGTTTAATCTTGGATTTGAATGGTAAAATCTTGAAATCTGACTGCCTATAATAATAATAATGCCCATTGATCACATCACCACAACATCCAGACTCTGAATGTGGTATGGTCACCAGCCTGCTTTGTGATGGTGGAATAAAACACTGGTAATTCTGCATTGCACCATTTATATAAATTTTCCTTATTTTGCCTATGCATCTTATTATCTCATTAGATTTATCTGAGCCTTATAGTTTGTGGTAACCATGTAGACCAAGGATGTGTGGATGGCCTGTGTGTGTGGCTATATAAATATTAATAATATGCTTCCCCATATTTCAGGATAAATCTTATGCGACTTCTTGCATGTGCTATGCTTGTGCTGAGGGATGTTTCCCAGAAAGACATTAATATTAGGTCTTTACCTATGAAATTGCCGTTTTGTTTGAAAAAAGTTAAAGTATTTTTTTTTCGAACTTATTTATTTCTTTTATTCAAAGTAATCACCCCTGCAATCAATGCATCTTTGCCAACGCTGTGGCAGTTTATGGATGCCCTTCTTGAAAAATCAGCAGGACGGAAGACAACAAACTCTTCAAAAGCGTTTTGTACTGCCTCTCGGGAATTGAATTTTTTTCCCGCTAAAAAGTTGTCCAAATTTTGGAAAAAGTAATAGTCGGTAGGCGCAAGATCTGGTGAGTATGGCGGATGAGGGAGAGCTTCCAAACCCAACCCATGCAGCTTAGAGACGGTCTGTTGTGCAGTATGGGGTCGCGCGTTGTCGTGAAGTAGCAGTGGAGACGACCGATTGACCAAAGCTGGTTGCAGACGTGTGAGTTTCGCCATCATTGTGGTCAGTTCTTCAATGTACACATCTGCAGTAATGCTCTCGCCGTTTTGTAAAAAGCTATGATGAATCACACCTGCACTAGACCACCAAACTGTGACCATCACCTTTCTAGGGGTCATTTTTCGTTTTGCACATTGCTTTGGTACCGAACCAGGATCTAACCAACTTGCTGAGCGCTTTCGATTGTCAAAAAGAATCCATTTTTCGTCGCACGTAAGAATTCGGTTCAAAATTCCTTCATTTCTGTGCCTGTTAAGCAGTGCAAGGCAAGTCTCGACGCGTACGTTGCGCTGGCGATCGTTAAGTTCGTGGGGCACCCATCTATCAAGCTTTTTTATCTTGCCAATCTGTCGCAAATGGACCAATATTGTTTTAATGCTAACATCAAAAGCTGCTGCCAGCTCAGCTGTAGATTGAGATTCATCAGCTTCCACAATCGCCTTTAATTCATCATTGTTGACCAAAGTTTCCGGACGACCACGAGGTTCATTTTTCAAGTCAAAATTCCCAGAATGGAACCGAGCAAACCAATAACGGGTTGTACGTTCGTTTGTACAGTTCTCTCCGTAAACGTCGTTGATGTTACGTGTCGTTTGTGCCGCGTTGGTGCCACGACGGAACTCATATTCCATAATTACACGAAATTTCAAAGTATCCATTATGAGGAAAAATGTTGAAATGTAATGAAAATACAACGCTAATCAATAAACAAAAGACTTATATTGTAAATAGAATGTCATATTTTTAAAACAAAATTAATTTGAATTTAGAATTCATAGCCAATAAAAGCTTTTTTTTTGTTTGAAAAAGTCTGTACTGCAATACGGCAATTTCATAGGTAAAGACCTATTATATCCAAATGCTATATTTCTGGAGCACAACCCATTTTTTTTTTGGTTATTGGCTATAGCACCTTGGTTCACATCTCCGTTTAGTGTGGGACTAACAGTGAATTGTTGATGTTTTGAATTTAAATTTGAAATTAAATTGCTGGTCCTTTATATGTGACAGTGTATCCATTGTGGCTAAAGCTAGGTAGGGTGTTTAGATTAAGACCTACAATAAAATCTCTGGTGTACCTGTAAATTAGGAAATATAACTGTTCTAGCATCCTATGTGTGACTAAATCATCTGTACCCCCTAGGCCTCGTGGATTACCATGTTAGTTTTCATCTTCGTTTTCTGGTACTTACTTCAATCATTTTTTATAATTGTTTTGACCTGTCAACCTTGACATGTGCTAATATTTCAGTAAAACAGTGGCTTCTTTTGCACAATTTCAGACTTTTGTTTGGTTGCTCGCCTGAGCAATTTGCACGCTACAACTGCACACTGCTTCCTTGCACTGTGCACCGCGCTTCTCGACTGCTGTAGCACAGATGCGTCGTCCTGGCATTAATTAAGCATCACCTTCATCCTTCAAAGCATAACCCAGGTGTAAAATACTGGTTGGTATGTGGCACCCTTCTTTTTCATTATCTGCCAGCCCCAGAGCCTACTGCTCGCCGAGGCCTTCCACCTTTTTTCCTGCGCCACACTCACAGGTAACACTTATATTAATAATGATCTTTGCCTAAATTAAAATTAGTTACGATAAAGCTTTCTAATTTAGTTATCTTGATTGATTCATTGATAAAGTATCTAATGGTAAAATTAATAACTTGACTAGAGCATGTCTGGCCTTGCTTAGTACTTACGGTTTTATAGACAATATATTAGTTGCTTATATGTTGAAAATGTACCTTTGAGAAAATTCCAATAACCCTTGAACTTGGATGTTTTAAATATTTTACAGTTTATATGTTTTACTTTTAATTTTTTTCCTGCTTATCACATTTTGTAAAATCTTTAATAAAATATATTAATTACTATTGGTTATATATTAGTAGTTATTTTATTGATCTTTATATTGTTACTATTGTTGTGCAAAATGGCATGCATGTTTATTTATAACTTTGGAAATTATAAGGCTGTGAATGATTCAGACAGACAGACACACATTCATCTAATAACTGTAAGATCAAACAAACGCTCCTTAATCTCCTAGTCAAGCATTTCCCATCATTTGCCTATAACCAATTAAAAAAAGAATAATACCTTACATTATTTTCAGAACTTTCACTGTTGCCAGAAGAACAGCTTACTGATTCCACCCACATGTTCAACAAAGAACAACTTACTGCCCACTGCCATCTTTCATTATCGAAGTAGAATTAAAATTAAATAAACATGACAATCCAGATGAAAACCGCCCTGAAGATCATAGTGATATTAGTGATATATCTTCCGCTGAAATAGATATTAGTATGACTAAATTAAAAGACTAAAAGAAGAACTAGTTTTTATATAGATTTATACACTAGTGATGTTGATGAAAACATTATGATTGAAACTGATAATATCCATGCTGATGCTGCAGCACAAAACATCAATTTACAAAATATAATTGTTAATCTGCTGAGATAAAATCTGCTGAGGTACAATCTGCTGAGGTACAATCTGCTGAGGTACAATCTGCTAAGGTAAAATCTGCTGAGGTACAATCTGCTGAGGTACAATCTGCTGAGGTACAATCTGCTGATGTACAATCTGCTGAGGTACAATCTGCTGATGTACAATCTGCTGAGGTAGAATCTGCTGAAGAAAGGCACATAGCAACTGGATCATGAGGATGTTAAAAGTTCTGTAGTACTGGAAGAAAATGATGGGTAAGTTTCAAGGAGAGAGAGTTTTCAATTTGGTTGTATTTTTTGTTTGTTTGCTCATTTACTTTTTTTATTGTAATTATTAACTGATTTCAAAAATTCTTTATTTAAAAATTGTTAACTGTCAGTTTGTTCAATGGATTTACCATCAAAATCTATTAAGTTAGTTTTAATAACTTTCTTAGAAGATATTTCATATGCTTACATACTCAGATATTTTGTTCTTAGGCTATATTACCACCTATTGACCTAACATACATAATTATACATGCTATATGTGTATAGATATATGCATATATCGTACTTTTTATGGTATAGAGCAAACAAGCATATGGGCCTCCGGATGGAAAGACGTCACCATAGCCTATAGATATTTGTAACACTAGATATACCACTAATGCGTTGCTTACCCTGTTATAATACTTATTGACTCTCCTTTTAAAATGCTGCGTGTTAAAACTCTGGAGAAAAACTGTTTACAGGAGTATGGCAAGATAGTGCGCACAAATAGAGTTCTATTTGATGTTGTCTAAGATGAAGCATCTTAAATAAAATATGTATCTCTATCTTTCTTTTTTCTTTCATTCTTTCTTGCTTTCTTTCTATGGAGCATATTTGCTTGTGACTTGAAGACACCCAAATTATAATGTTGTATCATGTTGTATCTTAATAAAAAAAATTTTGTTTCTTTTATTGTATAACCTGTAGCTAGTGAAATTACTGGGCAAATGAGACTTTATGATCTAATCTCACTGTTTAGTAATCTTATTACTAGATTGTGCTGATGTCTCAGGATGACGTGCGCAATGCAGTGTCACGCGAACCTCTATACTTTACGAGTTCCGAGTGACACTGCAGCTGGTATGGGCAGCCGTGTCGTTTAACATCAGGCGAACGGCTAGCTCGTCACGTCATTACTTAACATAAAAAAAAAAAGTAAAAAAAAAAAACCTATGTACTTAATAAAAAAGAACATTTTGTATCAGTTTCAGATATCGACAACCATATTAAATGCGTTGAAGACTAGAGAACTGAGACCTGGATGAAAACGATAACCATATTAAATTTGCTGAATGTGTTGATTCTCAAAATATTGAAGTAATGAGGTCTCAGTGTGCCTGTCAACTGGTTCGATGCAAATTGAAAAAGTACAAGAATCATGGTCAAAGCTCTGGGAAACCTCTTAAAATCAGAAAGGTAAATTCTATGGCGATATTCAATCAGATATCCCAGCTGTCCCATGGTTTTTCAAATTTCGAAAAGCTAACAAAATTACTACCTCCACAATCTGTCGGCTCAGATTAGGACACTCATGCACTCCAGTACATTTAGCTATACTTCGGATCAGGGATAACTCCGTGTGTGAGTGTGGTCTGCACGAAGGAACCGTGGACCACATATTTTTTAACTGTTCTAAATTACGTTGCTCACTTTATGATATCCTCCCCCCAGCTATCCCTCGTCCTACCTCCATGAAATGCCTATTATCCCTTACTTTTTCACCATTAGTCAATTATATAATCTGTAAATTCATTAGTATAAATAAAATTAGGTTGTAGAATATAATACATTATTAAGTTTATGTATCAAAATAATATAAATAGCAATAACAAGTTATATGTATTTATAATTAACCATAACAATCTTTAAACACTGTAGTTTTACTAACACAGTGTTTGTCTTATTTGTGTTGTCTGTATGTTTTCAGAATAAAGCATCTTGGTCTTCAGCATTTTGGTTGAATCTCCCTCTATTCCACCGATCATATTGTTATTAGTAATAGCACAATCTCCAAAAGTTCATGACACTAACATGAAACGGACATTGGCAGAATTGTGACAACTAGTCACAGAAGCCATAAACCAAGAAGTCAAGTCAAAATGAAAAAGAGCGCCAAGTACCACTGGTTCGATGCATACTTAATATGATGATAGCCACCACAATGTTACCGAAACGAGGGAAATAAGAAGCTTGTATGGAGTCCAAATCTACAAAGGAACAATTTGAAAGTATTGCTACGAACTGTTATTTCGACTTATCAATCTTGTAATCGACTTATCTTATCAATGAATTTTTATATTCACCTGCGTTCACCTATACTTGGTCGAAAAACACAAATGAAAATGTAGGTCAACAAACACTTGGGAAGAGAAGCAGGTCTTCATCTCCTCGAAACAAACGCAGAACGAACCTACTACCTCACTGCTAGTCGTTGCTTGTATATCACTGACGTCATTACAAAACGTCTCGTTTATTGATTGACACAGGATCTGATATTTGTTGCTTGCCTAAAAGCCAGTCATTAAGTAACAGCTGACAGCAGCTAATGGCAGTAGAATAAATACTTTTTAAGACACAAAAATCGCTTGGAATTTTGTAGTCGCACCTATAATTGGACCAGATTTTCTGTCACACTACAATTGATTACCAGACTGTGCCAACAAAAGATTAGTTCATGGTATCGCCAGTTTACACTCGTGCACTGTCCTATCTGACACCAAGCCCAGTGTTAAAGTGATAACCATGATTCCATTTTTAATGAAATTCTTTCTTAATTCTCGGATGTGCTGCGACCTCCTAGCATCGACCGGCAACACAACACAACACGGTGCATCACACCTGCGAGTCCGACGGGCCGCCGGTGTCGCGCCGACCGCGCCGCTTGGGTCCGGTTAAGCTGGCTGCTGCTAAGAAGGAATTTGACGACATGGTAAGGTGTACCGCACGTCCTTTCAAGAGCCCGTGGCCTTCACCTCTTCACATAACCATGAAGAAAGACCCAACTCGGCGGCCGTGCGGGGACTACCGTGCACTAAATGCTCGTACGTTGCTCCGACCGCATCAAAGCCCTCGAGCAATTTCCACCTCCACAAACATAGTATACGTCGTTTTCTAGGTATGGTTAACTTATTACCTTCGTTTTCTCTGTGGTGCTGCAAAGTATCAGGCGCGGAGCCTGATATGGATGCTGTTTTTGCAATCAACGGCAAGGGTAAAACATCTTTTTCCTGGACTCCAGAATTGGAACATGCATTCCAAGCCTGCAAGCAGAGCCTGGTGCATCCAGACGTAGAACTCTGATTATTCATCGATGCATCCAGCGCACACGTTGGCACTAGCCTCCAACAAAAGGTAGATGACATTTGGCAACCTAACGCATTTTTCATTAAAAAACTCACTGCTAAGCACGTTACTTTGCAACTTAGCTTACTACAGAAAGTTATTAGCGGTCTACGAAAGTATACAACATTTTAGGCATATACTTGAGGTTCAGCACTACAATTTATACTGATCATAAACCACTGTTGTATGCTTTCGTACAACGACGCGACAAACCGCCACCTATGTTTTAAGATTAGAGGCAATTTCTTTAGAGCAGACCTTGCAATGCTGGCAGAATGTCAAGAAGACAACGAGCTACGTGACATTTCGACGAACTCGTCCCGTACATTAGCACACTTACACGCTCATATGTGATTCCTCCACAGGACGCCCCCGCCCGTACCTGCCCCCATCGTTCCGAGCGCTTAGTGACGCAGAGGTATGGCTGGCCTGGAGTGCTGTACTCTACCAAACGGATTCGAACTACATGCTACCATCCACTAGCTAATGGATTGGTACGAGTGCTTACATATGTTTCGTAACAGTTCATGGACCAAAACATTACCCCTAGTATTGTTAGGTATATGTAGCAATCTAAAAGAGGACCTTTCTTGCTCATCAGCTGAAGTTTATGGTAAACCGCTGCATCTTCCAGGAGAAATGGTGGTTTCCACTCTTCCTCACAACCGAAGATCCAAAAGATATTGTCATTCAGGTGCATAGGAGAATGGCTGACATTCGACCAGGGTCCTTCATCTACAAAGAGCTGCCGACCCCTTCGCATGCATTATTGCGCAAAGATAATATGAAGCGAAATTCCAACCTCCCTATTTAGGACCATATAAAATTATTAAGCGCAATCTTAAAACGCTAACTGGACATTTCAGGTCTGCAAGAGGAGGTGAGCAGTGACCGGATTAAGTCAGCCTTCGTCGAAGGGTACTCTGGTCTCCCTCCCGCCGCTCTGCCTGCGCTTCAGCATTAGACTCCCCCGCTTATTGTTCCACCCACCGTGTGTATTATATTCTGTCAAAAGATTTGTTTCCAATGGTTGCAATCGAGTTACGTGATCGCCTAGCTTGTACGGTTAGTGTTAAGTTTTTAATTACTCAGCAGTAAAAATGCGCGTTTATGTTTTGATATTTGTTTTGTTTTTTATAATACGTAGCAGCAATTGTCGTAATGTATAGTGTCTAAATATTAGGTAATTACGTTCTACTGTAGCAATATATTGTAACTTGTAACTTTCAATCAATTCATGTAAACATACAATGTGTAAATAATAAGTAATTAGCTAGTAAATAGTATAAATAAGTAAGATATTAGATATATAGTATAAGTACAGTAGATGTTCTTAGAGTTAGTAATATTTGTATAAACTTCAAATAAATCATTCATGCGGTTACACGTTTTTACTGTAAAATATTTCTAATTAGCAATTATTGCTGAGTTGTGTACTACTTTAATAATGGTTTTCTTGTATAGACTCAATTTTTTCTCTGGGGGACTATTACTCTTCTCCATGGAGGGGTGATGTGGCGGCATAGACTTGGCGACGAGAGCCGTACGTTTGTCACTGTCAATGTCGCTTCGATGTAATCTGAATCATATGCGGCGTTGATAGCATAGAATAATATTACTCCAAGGCCAAGGAGGGTTGCAGTCTAGGACGATGAATCAGAATGGACCAAACTCGTAGTATCGTATTCGAAAAATGCGTGTCCTTTTTCTGTTGGTGTGAGTATCTAGATCTGCATTAGTGTGCGTGTGTAGGGAAGTGACCACTGTTAAGAATGTAACGATATATACATCGATATCTCGATATAAACCTAACCAAACAGTGCTGCAGAAAATGATAAAATCCTAACACTGTTACTACAAATGCTAACGCATAATTCATTGTATTATGAATTATTATATATATTGTTACAAAATACTTCACTTCGGGAGCTGATGCAAGCGGCGTAGTATATATACGAGCGACGGAGAAGGCTCGGGCTCACTTTTCGGGCAGCGCTCAGAGGCGACGGACGTTTTATAAAATCACGCTATTAATTATTGTCGGTTCTTAGTAAAATCTTAATAAATATTTGTATGTTGATTGTAAAGTTACTTTTTTTAAAACTAAAACCACTTAGGATTTCCAACATCAGAAGCGGGATCTAACTCAATTCTGACTTGGTTATTCTGATTTCAAATATTGCTTTGCTTTTGCTGTCGTGATTTTAAAGAATATCCGCTTAAATTTTTGTGGCTATGGCCGAGACTAGTAAACGTAAAAGTCGATCGAACGAATGAGATCGAACGTCTATTCCTGGTTTAGAAGCTCAGCTTCAAATTTTCATAAACCGCTTAGGTGTTTTGGAAGTTTCCAGGACACGCAGTGCAAGTGTTGTTGCGAGTACATCGCGCGCCATGTCGGCGCCTACACCGGATGCTCCGGCACGCCAGCCGCGTCGTGCGAGCCGTATGCCCGTATGGCCCGCTAACTGTGCCGTCTGTCGTGCGCGCCGAGTCGTACCCTGCAAGTCTGGACTTGTCCGTGCCATGTTCAAGCACGCCTCCGCCCACCGCGGATAAGGTTATATGTGAAGTAACCGAAAACCTCATTAATGCTATGATGCCATGCCGGTAAGATCGAACCATGTATTTATGTCGAATTTCGATCTGTCTTAGCATGATTTTGATTCGTTGTGTAGTCAAATTGATCATGTGCGCAATCTAAATAGACGGGACGACAGTGAGTGTTTAGCACGTATAAGTAATTGTCTAAAAGGTGACGCGAGGTCGTGGCTATACGATTGGGTTAGTAATGACCGTAGTTGGTCAAATTTCAAGCGCAAATTCAAGCATTGTGCCCTATACGAGTAGATATCGCGAACATTTTATTTGATGTTATGAAAACTAATTCCGATAACTACCCTACGTATGCAGAATACGCTAGACGTTTGTTGTTACGTTACGCATGGTTAACGATTTGAGTGACGAGTTCATTGTAGCGATAGTTACACGCTGGTGTTACTGATCCTCAAATTCGCGCAACTGCTATGAATTTAGCGAGTTTTCTGTCCATTTATGTGAAACCTCATCAGATTACACCCGTTCGAGGTCGTGGTGTTTTTCGCAAAGGTTATGTTCAACAAAACAAGCGAAAACGCGAGTATAGTGATTCTAAAGACTTTGACTGAGGCAGGATTTTCCATCAACGTTAAGAAATGTGAATTTCTTACAACTGAAATAGATTACTAAGGTCAAATGATTACTAATGGTCAGGTGAGACCGAGCGAGCATAAGGTAGAAGCTTCTGTTAAAACGTAAGTGCCAAGCAATGTCTAAAGAGGTTAGACATTTTTAATGCTACTAAGTTAGTTTTTGTTACTTTAGACGGTACATCCCCGGTTATTCATTCAAAACAAAACTCGCAATGGTGTACCGTTAAGATGCGGTGACGAATAATACTGCGTCCACACTACCTGACGCTGACCAGCAACTCCAAGACGCTTATGTCAACAAGGGTCGTCAGCAGTCACAAACCTTCACCGTTGGCGATTTTGTGTTCGTGAACAGGTCATCACAATCTACGGGAAAGCCGAACTCTGGCATGCGGGGGCCCTACAAGGTCCTGCATGTGCTGCCACCCACCGCTGTAGCTCGAAACTTCGCGGCGGGTCTTATGGCAAGACAACGCAAGCGGCCGCCGATCACATGGTGTTTTGGCGGGGCGAATGGACGCTGGAGGCTTGTTCTGCGTTCTCCACTGCGGATATCTGTCTCACCAATGTGACTCAGCGATGACTGCACTTTGTGTGGCGTCATTTGCAATGTGTGATCATTTCGCACAGTTGCCTTCTCTCTATTTGCAATGTGTGAGGTGGCCTATGCCTCTTCATGCAGTTGCCTTTTGCAATATGTGACGAGATTATTCTCTCCACATAGTTGCCGTTTTTGCAATGTATTACGTGGCTTGTGATTGCCATGTCATATAGTTGCCGTTTTTGCAATATATGACGTGGTTTGTGATTGCTATGTAATACAGTTGCCGTTTTTGCAAAGTATGACGTTATTTATGAATGTTACATTATACAGTTACCATTTTTGCAATGTGTGACGTGGTTTGTGAGTGCCATGTCATACAGTTGCCGTTTATGCTATTTATGACGTGATTTGTGAGTATTACATTATACAGTTACCATTTTTGCAATGTGTGACGTGGTTTGTGAGTGCCATGTCATACAGTTGCTGTTTATGCTATTTATGACGTGATTTGTGAGTATTACATTATACAGTTACCATTTTTGCAATGTGTGACGTGGTTTGTGAGTGCCATGTCATACAGTTGCCGTTTATGCTATTTATGACGTGATTTGTGAGTATTACATTATACAGTTGCCGTTTTTGCAATGTGTGACGAGGTTTGTGAGTGCCATGTCATACAGTTGCCCTTTTTTCAATGTATTACGTTATTTGTGAGTGTTATGTCATACAGTTTCCGTTTTTGCAATGTATGACGTGATTTGTGAGTGTCACGTCATACAGTTGCCATTTTTGCAATGTGTGACGTGGTTTGTGAGTGCCATGTCATACAGTTACCGTTGTTGAAATGTATGACGTGTTAATGAGTGTCATATCATACAGTTGCCGTTTTCTATTACAATGTGTGGCGAAGTTTAGAAGTCCGGAATTCTGAAATTCGCAATACATTTATTTTTCTTTATTTACAATGCTAACATGCGCCTATAACCATTACTTCTTCTTACATCTTTTCATAAAATTGTTATGAAAACTGCGTTGGTTGTACTTGAGTGCACGCTTGTGCTTCTAACACAGTTGTTTTGCAGTCTCCGTTTTCAATGTTTATTACAAGTACCTGTTGAATTTCTCTAAATTGAAATTTCTTTGAATTGAGCAACAACTTCATTTTAATTTTGAAATGGTTTCAGTTACCAACGTTATGCCTGTACATCAGGTCCTAGAATCATGTTTTGTTGTGTTATAGAAGAAGACACAACGGTCGAGGTCGACGACAATGTGCCGCTTGAAGATGAAGCAGCTGTTGAGGACAACACGCAAGCAGGAACGGCCGTGTTACAAAATACTTCACTTCGGGAGCTGATGCAAGCGGCGTAGTATATATACGAGCGACGGAGAAGGCTCGGGCTCACTTTTCGGGCAGCGCTCAGAGGCGACGGACGTTTTATAAAATCACGCTATTAATTATTGTCGGTTCTTAGTAAAATCTTAATAAATATTTGTATGTTGATTGTAAAGTTACTTTTTTTAAAACTAAAACCACTTAGGATTTCCAACAATATATAATGAATTATTAGTGTGGAACTAGCTAGTATTTACAATTTGTATGCGATACACAACCTAAATCTACAAATATATACGAATATTTTAAAATTGTATTATTGTACCAATGACCTTTAATATTCATTTGTTATAAAAAAAAAATATGGCACTATTTTCTACAACTGCGTTCTTTATTATTTCATAAATTCTTAGTTTGAAACTGATGATTTGTATATTATACAAAACCTAAATCGACATATATATATAAACATATATTTTAAAATTTCATTATTGCACTTATGACCTTGAATTAGTATTCATTTCTTATTTAAAAAAATGTTAGTTTTCTACAACAGCGCTCTTTATTATAATAATAATGAATTTTTAGTTTGAAGCTAGTAAGTATTTACAACTCCATAATCAGATCAGAGAAAAATATTGGGTTGGGGAACGAGCAACAATTATGAATTTATATTTATCAGCCTTTATAATTTTATTTTTTAGAATGTTCTATGATAACCAATGTTATAAGCTTAAACAGTGAACGCTATAATCGTAATTATGTTAGAACTTTTAGAAAACAGGCATAGGGTAGGGAAAGGTTAAGTTTGCACTTCGATCTAAATCCATTCAGCCACTTTTAGAGAAAGAGATATTCTACAAAATCAAATTAATTTTGTGAAAAATATGAGATTTACGAATATCGACAATGTCTAATGGGCAGTGTGGGCACATCACTAATCGTGAGGCGTAAAATAGCCCATCCCAATAATATCAATTAAAGATTTAAATCTTCAAGTAATTATCACAACATGATATTATGACATGATGCCAATAATGTATATCCTTAATGTGAAATGCATATTTACTTTGAAACTTTGATATTTCACATAGTAATAGCCAGTAAACACTTGGGTGTGAAATTGTTATTCTGAAATCCTTATTTCTCCTTTTGTTGTTTTTGATGAACAAAACACAGCGCAACACGACATATTTTCTCTATAGGACACAATATTTAGTCCTAATAACAATATATCTCTATATTTTCACTTTTATTTGCTCTCGCGATTCAATGTTCTCACCTGCTATTCTGTCACAAAATTACTCGCGGTACGAGGTTGCCGTTCATACTATCGCTTTCTCGCATACTCTATAGACGATTCGTGTATTCAAAACTTAAAAAAAACTACATAATTATTACGAATCTGTGGCTTAACCTAAAACCTGCCTAAAAAGAATAAACAAACAAACAAAAAAGCGCGGGAAACGTCGAATTAGGCGGTCGTGATTTTTTCTTTAAAAATATATTTTAAGATTTTTTAAGATTTAGAGGATCAGTAGAGCACTTTAGTGTAAATTATATTAGAATTTAGTGTATATATTTTACTAGTATTATATAGTTCCCGGACTCGGGTAAGTTTTTGACCATCTTTTCTGATGAACGAGCCGCCCGACCTGGCGGACCCGGGGGGCATGGTCCCCCCGGCTGCTAACTTTGTGGTGGTTTCCACAAATAATGTTACTTATAGTGAGTCTGGTATGGACACGGATGGGTCTGGCACCCAGCGTGTAGGTCGTAAAAGAAGTCGTTTGCATAAGATTTGCAAAACCTGCAATATGAAAAAAAGGAAACATGCAAAAGCGGTAGACGGCAAAACTGGCTGTGTCTGCACAGACAGTGAAACTAGCGATAAAACCATTAATGATACCTCTAATGAACCGATTGAAAAACCTACAATAATTACTCCTTCTACATCCAATAATGGTCCAGGTCCTCAAAGTTTTACTTCCCTAGCAAGAACCAAGTATGAACATACTGATAGTGCACCGTTCATTGTTCATGTGCAACGAGAAACACAGTCGGCTGAAGATGGTTCCACATTACACCCGGTTACATTCGGTAAGTTCTTGAAAAGAAATTCCTTCCAAGGTATTGTTGAAGGATCTGTTGAAGGATCTGTTAAGAGAATAGGCAGAAATAGAATTTCACTTGCGTTCTCGGACTATAGCAATGCCAATTTATTCATTTGTAGCAATAGTCTGACTCCCAACCACCTAAAAGCATTTATTCCGTCTTTTAATGTAACGCGCATGGGTCTCGTCCGCGGTGTACCATCGGAATGGTCGCCTGAAGAGGTAATAGAGAATATTTCAGTGCCCAGTGGATGCGGTAAAATCTTAAAGGTACGAAGAATTAATTTCAAAACCATAGTAGACGGTTCTCCTGTATGGAAACCAACACAGAGCATAGTCGTTACGTTTGACGGACAGGTTCTCCCTAAAAGAATTTTTATGTGCTATAACTCACTTCCGGTTGAACTTTATACATACCCCACTATTCAATGCTATAATTGCTGCCGTTTTGGACATACAAAACTGCAGTGTAGATCAAAGCCTCAATGTTACAAGTGTGGCAAAGACCATACTGGTGACAGCTGCAATGTCGAAGAAGATGGCGTATCGTGTTGTTTGTGCTCGGGAGTTCACTTTGCTATTAGTAAATCATGTCCTGAATATACACGACAAAAACAAATTAAGGTTTCTATGGCAGAAAATAGCATTTCATATGGAGAAGCATCAAAACTTTTCCCACCTGTGTCTAAATCTTACGCGGATATTGTTAACTCAGCACCCAACGTTACCCAGACGCGTCCTAACACTCTAACATCCTTTACTCAACGGCCATCGCATACTTCGTATAAAAAAACCACATATACAAACCGCCGCCCCATCTCTACACTAGCAAAAGGTTACGACCGAGCAGCGCATGAAAAAATCATTAGTGAATACAGCATTCCTACACCACAAGACGGTTGCGCTCTTCGCCAACGACCAAATAATCCATTATTGATGTCAACATCAGACATCATACAAATCCTCATAGAAACCCTTACTCAGTCGAACATCTCACTACCGTCCAACGTCGCCCCTATAATTGACATGTTTAAATCTCATAAAGCCATTAAAAATGGCGGCCTTTCTTCAGAAAGTAATACAGTGGAACTGCAGAAGTGCAGTTCCTAAAAAAAGTGAAATTATTTACTTAATAAACAAGTACGATACTTGTTTATTTGCACTTTCGGAGACCTGGCTTAGGCCAGGCTCAATTTTTAAAATCCACGGATTTTCTTGTTTAAGGGATGATAGATCTGATGGATATGGCGGTGCTGCTATTCTCATTAGAAATAGTATCCCTTTCTCCTCTCTAGCACTCCCATCATACAATAATTTTTCCGTGGTAGCAGCAAAAATTAATAACATTTGTGTTGTCTCTATATATATTCCTTCCCCTTCTTCCTTGGTCTTTCACGATCTTAACCATTTGTTCTCTCTTCTCCCTAGACCTTTTTTAATCCTAGGAGATTTCAATTGTCACCACATGTCATGGGGGTGTTCTATTTCTACTTACTGTGGCGAGCTCCTATTAGACGTATTAGACACTCATAATCTCTGTGTAGTAAATTCTGGATCACCTACTCGACGCACAGCGCCTTCTGAAAATAGGAGCGCTATTGATCTCTCAGTATGTACCCCGAACTTAGCATCATCTTTAACATGGCAGACGCTATCTTCCACATTTGGAAGTGATCATTTTCCCATCATTATATCATTTCCTTATAAAAGTATTCGTAGTTCTCCACGAAAGCCCCGATTAAAATACAACATCACGAATGATAATCTATGGGATAAATTTAAAACATCTGTAGAACAGAAAATTAATACTATGAATTTATCAGATTACGAAATCACTGATTGTTCTGATAACTTTACAAAAATAATAATGCAAGCTGCGAACGAAACCTTTCCTCTTAAAAGTTCACCAACTGGCTTAATTCCTTCCCCGCCTTGGTGGGACAAGGAATGTACAGAAGCTGTAAATAAAAGGAAAGTAGCTGAACTTCAATATAACTGTAACATGACTGATGAAAACTTTGAAGTATTATCTGATATTGCTACAGAAACACGTAATTTTCTCAGAGACAAAAAGTTTCAAGGATGGCGAAGCTATTGCCTCTCTATTTCTCCTGCTATTAACCCCTCTATCGTCTGGCGCAATATAAGGAGATACAGAAATGGTGTTAGTGAATCTACTTTTTCCTCTTTACCTCCTAACCTATACAATAACTTTTTAGATAGATTAGCACCTCCTACTGTTCCAACAGAGGATCATTTTAATATAGCCTACGATTCTATGGTCCATCACCAATCAACTTTAAATTCTGCCTTCACATTAGAAGAATTACGAGGAGTTTTATCGTCTGTAAAAGATTCTGCCCCAGGTGAAGATGGAATACCTTATTCGTTTTTAGTAAACCTCAATGAATCATCCCTTTTATATTACTTAGACATGATCAATAATATAATGCTAACAGGTAATATTCCTCCTTCTTGGAAATCTCAAATAGTCCTCCCTATCCTAAAACCAGGTAAACCTACAGACGATGCAAATTCATACCGTCCTATAGCTTTATCATCTGTAATTGTAAAAGTGGCTGAGAATTTAGTGAAGAATCGCTTGGAATGGCTAATTGAAAACCGTGGCATATTGTCAGAGACACAGTTTGGTTTTAGAAAAGGCAAAAGTACACTGGATAGTGTGGGTACACTAGTGACAGATATTCGGATCGCATTTTCACGCAATGAATCTCTAGTATCGGTGTTTTTGGATTTGCAATCGGCATATGATAGTGTTCTTCTACAGGTTTTGAAGTCGAAGTTGTACAAGCTTGAAATACCGGAACTTCTCTCTCGTTTTATTTTAAACCTTCTATCTGGTAGATCAATAAAGCTAGACCAAGCACGAGATGAGTTTCGTATAGCGTGGAACGGTCTTCCGCAGGGCTCGGTTCTCAGTCCTATATTATTTAACATTTATGCATATGATTTAGAATCTTCTCTAAATGGTACAGCTAACATCTTACAATACGCTGACGATCTTGTTTTATATACTAATGGACAATGTGTTAATAATATATGTGCAAAATTGAACAACTCTTTAAATTACTTAAGTAACTGGATGGACCAAAATGGTTTGAAAGTTTCGGCTCATAAGAGTTCACTAGTTCTTTTTACCCGCCAGCGGATACCTCCTTCCATATCGATGCATTTTAATGGTCACATTATTCCAACAAAAACACAGGTTAAATTTTTAGGCGTAGTGTTGGATTCTAGACTCACGGGCATACCACATTGTGAATTTCTTGTGGCTAAGTGTGAAGGCCTTCTCAATATGTTGAGATGTCTCTCGGGCGTTTGGTGGGGTGCACATCCTTTTTCTTTAAAGCTTCTTTACAACGCTCTGGTACGTAGTGTTCTTGATTATGGGACTTTCTTACTGGAGCCTTGTAGTGTGGCCGCCCTAAGGAAATTGGATGCTATTCAGTCAAAAGCTCTGAGAATAATCACGGGAGCTATGAAATCTAGCCCTATCAATGCACTCCAAGTTGAGTGTAATGAACCTCCTCTTAAATTAAGGAGACAATTTCTATCTGACCGCATGTTCTTTCGTGTTTTACAATTTTCTGAAAGCCCTTTAGTACCAAAACTGAATTACCTGGCAAATCTTATTGAATTCTCATCATATTGGCACCATAAATCTCTCCCATGCTTAGTAAAAAGCTACTTGAAATATAAAGCTATTAATACGCCAACACACCGATCTCCGAACATTGACCTGTTCAAATATGATTATGAGGCTTTGATACTTAAGCCAACAGTTATTCTCAATTTAGATATCGATAAACATAACGCTAATACATATTTTAATTCAGTTATAGTAGAAAGGTGGCCGATGTGGCACCATTTATATACAGATGCATCCAAACATGCATCAGGTGATTTTGTGGGTGTTGGAATATATCATGCACAGTTCAATATAGTCCAAAAAATAAAATGTCCTTCGGAGATGACAGTGTTTACGGCTGAGTGTCTTGGCATTGTTAAAGCTCTCGAATACATTCAGCTATTTAAACTTAACAATAGTTTGATTATAAGTGATTCCATGAGTGTCTTACAGGCAATAATGAAATATCCACTTAAGTCAAAGCCACATTTCCCTCTCATAGCAGAAGCCAGAAGTAAATTACACATGTGTACGTTGAAAGGTTTTTCTATCACTTTTATATGGATATCGAGCCATTGCGGCATAAAAGGTAATGAAAAAGCCGATAGGCTTGCCAATGAGGCTGTGAAATGTGGAGACCATTATCCTTTTAAAAATTATGCTCAAGACTTGGCTGCTCTTCCTAGGATTTATCTTCAGGATTCCTGGGATGA
Source organism: Ennomos fuscantarius (assembly GCA_905220475.3). NCBI lineage: Eukaryota > Metazoa > Arthropoda > Insecta > Lepidoptera > Geometridae > Ennomos > Ennomos fuscantarius. The sequence goes on from HG992023.1 coordinate 11,274,321, forward strand.
AGTCTGGGTAAACAGTAGTCAAATAAAGGGAAAACACTACTTTAGTATTCAACCGCAAATTCGTTTAAAGCCTTGGTTCTCATTAATCAAACTTGGTAAAATCGCCACAACAGTTATCATAAGAATGCGCTTGGGACATACCACTTGTCCAGCTCACCTCGCAAGGTATAAAATAATTGATAGCGCACATTGTGAATGTGGACATGACTCTGGGGATCTAGACCATATATTTTTTGCTTGCCCTAAATATGACCATGTTTCCTTTTACCATGGTTTAATGTGCCTCCGTGTCCCTTTTCCTTTAAATATAAAATACCTCCTGCACACGGCCAATCCTAATATTTATAAAATTTTATCTGATTTTATATACAGTAACAATATTAGACTGTAAGTATTGTAAATATGTATATATACATAATGAGTAACATAAAAATATATTCATAAAAATACTTTAAAATTTATACATTTCTATAATGTTTTTCATTCTCTCTGATCCTTGTAATTATCTACATACTTTTGTTCGGGCTAGTTCTCGTATTTATACTAAAATAACATAAACTAAACAATAATACAAACACACTACGTAAGATAAATCTGAAAAAGTTGCTCAAATTGTTTTGTAAAAGATGAAGAATGAAAATCAAGACTTGAAGCTGGCAAATGCACAGAATGTGCGAAGCCAAAATTTCCCAGAGGAAAAAAAAAAAAAAAAAAAAAAAAAAAACAAACAAACGGGAGTTTTGGCGGGAAAGCGAAAAGGATCGCGTCACCGCATTGTATTATTTTCCAAAACTTGTGTTATTTTCAGTGTTGGTGCATAAAATTGGTGGCATTTTATTCGTTAAGTGCTGAATTATAGACATGAGTACGGGAAAGTGGTATAATGATGGTGAAACGTTTCTTTTCGTGTTGTTTCCAAAACTCCATAGAAGCTTCAAGTAAAGGTGCCACCACTTTACTAGGTGTATGACTTTGACTAGACTGACTTGACTATGACTTGACTTGATGACTTCGACTGTGACTTGACACATATTTGCGTGAAATATCGATAGCTTGATAAATTATCAATTACTTGACACTGGCTAAATACACAAAAGTGGGGAGCCAAAATTAAAAAAAAAAAAAAAAAAAAAAACAAACAAACCTTATAATTTGAGCCAAAAACTAAGTGTAATTATACTAAAGCTTGTAAAAAAGCCTATTGTGATTAGAATACTTAGAATAATGAGTGACAATAAATTATATGGTGGTGAAGTGATTTTTAAAGAGCGGTTTGGCACTACGCCCTCCGTGAGATTATACGTGAAACCACCTGGTATGAAAGCATTACTTTTGTACACGTTGAAACAATGAAAGTACTTCAGTACTTTACTTCCTTACTTACGTTTTGTGTACTGATGTGCTGAAATTGACGCATGTACTTACATTAGATGATTTGTTTTAGAGCAGACAGGTGTTGTGGTTGTAAATATTGGTTACAAAAGGGATGTCTCTGGATGGTTTACTAAGATATTTCTTCCACAAGGTTATCCTGAAACTGTCAGCAAAGATTATCTAGCGTACCAGATATGGGACACTGCCCAAGCATTCTGCAGCACTATAACAGGTAACTAACACAAAACTAATGTCTACTAAAAAGAAACCAACACAGAAGTAAGTTGTTGCTTGATTGCTCATTTATTAATTTTTCATGTTATATCTACCATGGTTATATTGTAGGTGCTTTGATTAGGTACAGAATATATGAAAATATTATCATGCACCTGCAGCGTAAATGAGAACTTTTTTCTAACTCTATATTTGACATTGTAATTTTATATGCTTAGCAACAATAACTTAAATTAAAATAAGCGTTTTGTTTTTAACTTGTAAAGTGCTAGCCTTTGCAATAAATTTATTGAATTTGATAATCTTCTATTATGATGTCAGAGTAAACCCAATATTTCAAATGATATGACTTTTAATATACTTACACTTAGTATGGCATCACTCTCTCATAAAGAGCCATAAAAAAGATAAAGTATTTAAATTTTGTTTAGCTTTACATAATTTAACAGAATCAATACCACAGACACATCATTTGCTTTAATGATAAATAATTTTCAAGTTTATGTGTTTGAAACTCAATTAAAATTTATAAATTTATAAACCAGCAAATCAAAAAGTACTTGGTTGAGTGGTGAAAGGTTGATATGTCCATAACAGAAATTAATTATGTTTAGAAACCAGCAGCTAAATAAATTAAAATTTAATCATAAACAACATTATTATAAACAAAATATTAAATTGAATTGTACTAGTTTAAAAATCATATTGATAAAGGCAAATGTTATGAAACTCATTAACATAATGAATAAAAAATAAAATAAAACTATAATACATTTAATTCAGTCACTTTACCACCATATACCCATTACATTACAATATTACACACAAACTAAAAAATTAAATTAAAATTACTAAATTAAACTTATAATCTTACTTGTATTGATAAGTTACAGTAATGCCATATTAGGGGCAGTCCCACCTCCCAATGATCATTTTCAGGTCCTTAATTTATATAAATGATTGTCCTGTTTAATAGGTATATTAGCTACACAGGAAGTATTGCGAGGAGTGGGAGTAGGCGATAGTAATGCTACACCACTGGCTGCCACTATCACTTGGGTCCTCAAGGATGGATGTGGTCATGTCGGAAAAATCTTATTTGCCTATAGCCATGGGTAAGTAAGCTTAAAACTTTGAATGTCTATTTTTGTTTTTGCTCATCATCTAGTTTGTTTTTGCACTTACATCCGTTTTGGTATTTGTGATACGACAACAATCGTCTTATCTAAAAGCATAAAAGCTTTCCTTATAAATTAAACTCATCTAGAATTATTTCTACAATAATGTTCTATAAATGGGATTGATTTTTGTTTCTATTAATGTCTTGTACTATTTGGCTGTGTAAATTGCATTTAATTTTTTTTCAGTAAATACCTGGATGCCTACAGCAAAAAATGGAGGATGTATGCGGACATCTTAAATAATGCTGCCATGTGTATTGAAATAGCATTGCCCCAATTCAAGGTGTACTCATTGTTTGCTCTCTGTATAAGCACGGTTATGAAAGCCATTGTTGGTGTAGCAGGTCAGTACATGAACTTGGTGGTTGGGAACAGCTTATTACGACGAACGGCCGCTAGTCGCCCGGACAACTCTCATAAATGTGATACATTGCGTGTTTAGAAGTTAGCCCTATACACACGCAAAATGGAACACATTACAAATTTTTGATACTGTTTTTTTATTAGTTTCATTAAAAAAGAATTATCAGACACGTATTTTTTAACTTTGATTCTAATGAACTAGCTATTTTTGGTAAAATGAGACTAAATGAAAATATTAGCTACAAGCGATTATTTATTGGCAAACGCTTTTTCGATAGAAGAGATATGTCAATTTCTACTACCCACAGCTGCTGCCTATAGTTTTACATTGCTACATGTTACACAGTTTATTGTAATAAACAAAAATTGTATAGAGATCACTGTTGATGCAACTCCTTGTTTGATTCTAAGGTGGAGCAACTAGAGTGGCTATGACGCAGCACCATGCCATAATGGGGAACCTGGCTGATGTATCTGCCAAGGACTCCGCTCAGGAAACCGCGGTCAATCTTGTTGCATCGCTGGCATCTCTGCTTATTATCACCTGTTTTGGGTAAATACATGAACATTTATTTTAATTTGGTTTCAACATTGTCATAATCTGCTGGTCCACTAAAGAATGTGGGCCTAACCGGTAGAACACTATTTTATACGGCCTCTTGCATTCATGGGTCCCCACGGCATTGACAAGGCTGTTGTTCTACCAACCTGGGGCTGGCATACGCTGTTTCCGGTTCGTATTAGTAACTCAAGATTTTTTTAAATCTACCTGCATCTTCATTAAAATACAATTTAAATACTTTTAAATGAATTATATATTCTTTTTTCAGGACCTCGCTTTTCATATTTGTATGTATGATGATACTTCACGTGACGTTTAACTATTTCGCCGTGCGAGCCGTCTGCCTGCGAACCCTGAATGAGCCGCGATTTCTACTGGCCATCGACGAGTACCTCAGGAAAGAAATGATAGCAACTCCCTGTGAAATCAATAGAAAAGAACCAATTATATTTTATCAACTGGGACCATGTATATTAGGTATGGCATGTATGGTATGGCGAATGGCATCCCGCGGTTTCACCTGCAACTTTCCCATTTTCCCGCGAAATGGAAATTTATCCGGCATGAAAAAATATAATACTTATGTTGATTCCCGTAAAATAAGTAATCCGTTTTCAAAATTGTATCCAAATTGGCTTACGTTTAAGGCGTGAAGGCCACATCAACAAAATTATCGCGTAATCTATGGGAGGAAGTGATTTATCTTTTTATAATTCCAGAAAACGGTGTTACCTGCGACCTGCGTGATTAATATAAATTATTGGTAACGCGAGTAAAACTGCTGGGTGCAGCTAGGTTTTTTTTGTAGACATCATTAAGACATGCACAAAAATTACTGAAGCATTTAATGTAATGCCCTTGTGGCGTGTGTATGCACCACCAGTATTCTACAATTTTGTTACCATGTGTATGCATATGTGTAGCGTAAGATTGTTTTAATATCTGTGATTCACAGATATTATAACTTACGCACAATATCTTACGCTATAGGGCGCTGCTAACATAATATCTTACGCTATAGGGCGCTGCCGCCTTATACACGGTGGAATTTAATTTGCTCTTTTCCTTAAATGTATGTACTCAGACCATGCTATATAAAATACGTACAAGGTCCAATTAAAAAAAAAATGTTTTTGTTTTAGTATTTAGTGCCTCCTAAAATAACTGCATGACAGTCGAAATGTCTATTTAACGGTACACACAGCGCGGGCACCGGCGGAGTGCTTTGTAAATGTTAGGCGTTTCTTTAGAATTTAATTTGATAATACCTAGATTTAAGTTTTATTTCATAAGTACTTTATTTATTTAGTTATATGGGAGCGTTCTATAGCATGTATTCAATACATACATTATAGGAAAAGAACGAATTAAATTCCACCTTGTATATTCGTTCACAGACTGTGACTAGCGCCACATTGGTAACTTACCTATATTTCCTCACCGTCGCGAGCGCGCATGTAGCTCCACTATTAAATTATAATTGTTTGTATAAAATTAGCTTGTGTGGTCTGGAGAGGCAAATTTCTGTGTTGTGTAACACGTGTGCAACACTACAATTATCCAAACTATTTTCCTATACGGACGCAGTTTCATTGCCAAACGACCACTACCAACCTCGTCTCCGCCATCCATTTAGATGAGCTAAACCTTCGTTGTACTTTGGTAGATCTTACTGAATCAGTTTATCATTTGTTTCCAGACATAAAGATATGCGGTTTCAAAATAAACCTGGGTAGTTCGATGCACCACATATTTGGAGACAAACTAAAGGTTTCAGATTTAGGCCAGCTCAAAGAGATTTATCGCAAGAGAAATTACTTATTGATTCCGCAGATGGAACGCAGGACTATGCATGTTTTGATCAAAGATAAAGCTAACTCGGATGACATTCTTTGCGCTTATTTCCATGCTGTGTTACTTTCCATAATAACGTGCGCCTTGAATGACGAACCTTTGGTAAGTTTTTATGATTACTATTATTAATAATACTGCAAACAGATTACCAAGCAATTGTCCCTCCGACTGTGTTCGCGAATTTCACAACCTTATATCTTGACGATCTAATATATTTGTTTAGAAATTAGATACATCACAGACAACAATAATTAGTACTGGGTGATGGAAGGTCCCTGCCTTAGCAGTGGGTACGTAACTTCATAGGCAGATGATACTTAAGTGCACGGCCCAGCCTCTGTGGTGTGGTGGTTGAGCAAGTCCGCTCATATCCTGGAGGCGGCGGGTTCGATTCTTGCGACAGGACAAGTATTGGTGCACAGAAAAAAAAGCGCAAATACTTGTTCTGAGTCTGGGTGTTGTGGGACCATAGTTCTCGTAGTTCCTGGGTCCCTAGACACAGCGTGTTGTGGGTAGTTGCTTACTGTATTTATATTTTGTACTTTTGTTATGTTGTGGGTAGACCTATTAAAACAGTTGTCAACCGGACTCCGTCTTTCATTACACGCTACATGGTGACAGCGGTGTAAAAATTAAATTTTAAACGTTTAAGAGTAAATTTTTGCATATTTTAGTGTAAAAGTGTTGTGCAGTGGGACATTTGTTTGTGTTTCATAATGGAACACGCTCGACCACCGCCGGAATTAAGTCTGGAAGGCAGCTCCGTCAGCCGGGCTGACGCATGGAAGCGTTGGAGAACGCAGTTTAATCTATTCTTAAAAGCATCTGGGGTGCATAAAGAAGAGGATGGAGTACAAGCTAGTCTGTTGATTAACTTAATCGGACCAGAGGGCTTCGATGTTTATCAGACTTTTTCGTTTGAGAACGACAAAGAGAGAGATGACGTTAAAGTAGTGTTGAAAAAATTTGATGAGTATTTCGGCGTCAAAACCAATATAACGCTAGCAAGATACAATTTTTTCACACGAAATCAAGAGACCGGCGAGTCTATCAACCAGTACGTCACTGCGCTGAGACTTTTGACAAAAAGTTGTGAGTTTAGAACCTTGGAGGAGGAACTCATTCGCGACCGCATCGTTTGCGGCACAAATAGCACCGTGGTGAGAGACCGGCTGCTGAGAACGGAAGATTTAACCTTAGAAAAAGCTATAAAAATATGTCAACTAGACGAATTGTCGCACGATAGTAGCCGCCTGCTGGAATTGCGTGGGTCAGGCCCGGGGCCGTCGCACGTAGACGCGGTGGGGCTGCGCGGCGGCGGCGCGGCACGGGGCCGGGGCTGCGCTCGCGCTGGCTGGCGTGGCGCTGGCGGGGCCCGCCGCGGCGCTGCCGCCCCTGGCAGTGCCAGCGGCCGCGTCAACACAGGGTCGCGGGCGCGTCCCGACAGTTCCTGTCATAGGTGCGGAGGTCGATGCGGTGCCGCTACCGAGTGCCCGGCTATATCTGTGCAGTGCTATGTGTGTGAAAATTATGGTCATTTTGCTAGGATGTGTAAGGTAAAAAAGAGTGTGAAGAAGTTATATGACATTGAGGTGTCTGAAAATCAATCGGAGGAGGATGACTGTGAGTCGTTTTTTATTTCTGCTTTACATAATGTCTCCCAGATACAGTCGTCATCCGAGGACTGGGCAGAGGTGTTGCGCGGGGAAAGCGGTCATGAAAAATTTAAATTAGACTCCGGAGCCGATATTAATGTTATGTCGCATAAGCGTTTTGTTCAACTAGGTTACGATCCTAGAATTATTAATACGAATCATAATATTAAAATTCAATCGTATAGCGGTGATTTTATTCCGATCAGAGGCATTTGTAATTTAAAGTGGTGGTATAAAAATGTGGAATACGATTTAAAGTTTGCCATCGCTACCATTGACTGCCAAAGCGTGCTGGGACTTCGAGCATGTTTAACTTTGGGCTTGATAAAAAGAGTTCACGATTTACATTTGCCGGGGAATGAGGATTTGTTTAGTGGGCTTGGTTGTTTACCGGGGGAATATCATATTGTAGTCGACAGGGATGTGGCGCCGGTTGTATGCGCTCCGAGGAAGGTACCGTTAGGGTTGCGCGACCAGTTACATGACGAATTGAATAGGATGACTCAGTTAGGTGTGATTAGAAAGGTTAATCACCCTACCCCATGGGTAAATGCACTTGTGGTAGTCGCTAAGAAAAACGGTAGTTTACGTATATGCTTAGATCCAAGGCCGTTAAACAAAGCTATACAGCGTGCACATTTTCAGTTGCCGACGATAAATGAATTAGCTACCAAACTTCATGGCGCTAAAGTCTTTTCAGTTCTAGATGCAAACTCTGGATTTTGGTCCGTAAAATTAGATAACGAGAGTGCCGACCTATGTACCTTTAATACGCCGTTTGGACGTTATCAATACTTGCGTTTACCATTCGGATTAAACTGTGCACCTGAAGTTTTCCACGCTAAGATCAAACAATTGCTAGAAGGCCTTGAAGGAGTGGATTCATTTATCGACGATATTATTTGCTGGGGGGCTAATAAACAGGAGCATGATAGACGTTTACAGGAATTGTTTAAAAGAGCGCGAGAAATAAATTTTAAATTCAACAAAGAAAAATGTAAAATAGGCGTAAGTGAGGTGACATATTTAGGTCATATTTTTAATAAAGACGGGATGAAAGTAGATGTCGAGAAAGTAAGGGCTATAAATAATATGCCTGAACCTACTGATCGAAAAAGTTTAGAGCGGTTTTTGGGGGCTATTAACTATTTATCTAAATTCATACCAAACTATTCGGACCACATTTTTCCACTAACAAGGTTATTGAAAAGGGATGTTACGTGGTGCTGGGAAATCGGACACAAAAATGCATTCGCGAACTTGAAAAGTTTAATTTGTAACGCGCCGGTTTTGTCATTGTACGAAGTAGGCACCCCTGCAGTAATGTCAGTAGATGCGAGCAGCGTGGCTCTCGGTGCCGTGCTAATGCAGCAAGGACGGCCGGTCGAGTATGCCTCGCGTACACTGACGGACACACAAGTCAGATACGCTCAAATAGAAAAGGAATTATTGGCAATTGTCTTTGCTTGTGACAAGTTTCATCAGTACATTTATGGACAGAAACAAGTTGTTGTAGAAACCGATCATAAACCGCTCGAAAGTATATTTAAAAAACCTCTAAACTCGATCCCAGCGCGCTTACAGCGCATGATGTTAAAATTACAGGGTTATGATTTAGTGATTATATATAAGCCTGGGAAGTTTATGTATATACCTGACACACTGTCGCGTGCGCCTCTTCCAGATTTGTGTGACGATAAGATCAGTAGGTCAATATTAAACCAACTTAAAATGGTTATAGGTAATATACCAATGTCGCAAAACAAACTTACAATTGTTAAAAAGGAAACTGCTACAGACGAAACATTAAAACAATTAATGATGTATATTAATGAAGGTTGGCCGCAAAAATATGATGTAAAAAATGATTTGAAATGTTTTAGATCTATGAGAGATGAATTATATTGTGTAGACGGAGTGATTTTTAAAAATAAACAGGTATTAATTCCCACTTCCTTACAAAATGTAATGTTAAAAATTATTCACGACGGCCACTTAGGTATCGATCGTTGTAAAAGACGCGCACGTGAAGTCCTATTTTGGCCAGGTATATCGCACAATATAGAAAAATATGTGAGAAAATGTAAAGTATGTCAGGAGAATTCAAACAAACCTAGCAGGGAGCCAATGTTACCGGTTACCATTCCGCAGCTGCCGTGGAACAAAGTTGGGACAGACATTTTTGAATATAGAAAGAGAAGTTATTTGATTTTAGTCGATTATTATTCGGGTTTTATCGAGACGGGATATCTGAAGGACACGTCTTCAAATTCTGTAATTAATATAATGAAAGAAAATTTTGCTCGCTATGGTATTCCTGAAACAGTTATAAGTGATAACGGCCCTCAATACTCATGTAAAAAATTTCATGAGTTTTCTAAAGAATGGGGTTTCGATCATTTAACTTTATCTCCATACTATGCCCAATCGAACGGTAAAAGCGAAAGAGCGGTACAAACAATTAAGAAAATGTTAAAAAAATCTATTGACAGTCAAACCGACTTTCATCTAAACTTGCTAAGTTACAGAAACACCCCCCGGGATGGTTTGAGTTCTCCAGCACAGCTCTTGATGGGACGCCGATTAAAATGTAGGTTGCCGGTTCATCCAGATTTATTAAGACACAACAAATTTGATGATAAAATGCAACATAAAATATTAGTGGACAAACAAATAAAAAATAAAATGTATTATGATCAACATTCTAAACCTTTGCCCGAGTTAAATGTGGGCGATGACGACATAATGTTGGAAAATAATAATGAAAGAATACGAGGCATGGTCATAAGTAAAGCATCAACTCCACGCTCTTACATATTAAAAAACAAAAAAGGTATTTATCGTCGCAATCGCCGACATTTAATTAAGACAAGTTCTGATAGTGAACATCTGTTAAAAAGGACGCATAGTGCTGATAAAGGTATTATTGTTATATCCGATGATGAGATGGATAGGTTCTTGTCAGGTGAGGAGGATGATACTCTGTATGAGCCGAGTAGGGAGGCGCATGATCTATCAGAATATACCCCTCCTCTTACTCGCAGTAAAGCGAAGAAATAGATAATGCTAATTATTCATATAAGTATCTTTATTATTATTATTACTTTATTACATTATCATACGGTTAGTTTATTTTTGATTAAGTTTAGTTAAATATGTCTTTCGTCATTCATTGCCTATCTTAAAGTTATTATTTATGTTCAATTGTTAAAAGGGGAGATGTTGTGGGTAGTTGCTTACTGTATTTATATTTTGTACTTTTGTTATGTTGTGGGTAGACCTATTAAAACAGTTGTCAACCGGACTCCGTCTTTCATTACACGCTACACAGCGAATCCTAGTTAGGGCCCAGGATCTATATATGTGATCGTGATATTATTATTATACAACATCAAACAAAAAGCACGAGCCCGTGAGCTGTCTGTATACTGTGATACCTTATAAAATGCAATAGTTTCATAGGGTATTTTAGCATGCACATTTCGCGTATGTGTCATTTCACCGTTGTGTCGTTATGGGTAGTGTGATTTCGTGTATTTGTATAGAAGTAAAGAATCACTATGGTTTTCTTCCAGGCGGTATATAAAAACGAGGACCCGCGTCCTTTCGCGCAGGTTTGCGCCACGCTACAGTGTGTAGAGTGGAGTAGAGATGAAGCCAGTACGCGGGGCTATGGGTTCGCTCACCGGCCTTCAGAAGATCTCCTGATTTATCTTACCAAGATCGTCGCGAACGAATGGCCTAGGGTCAGGCATGGGCTTAAACAAACAGGTAATTAAAATGCGTGAGTTTCAATTTCGGTTTCTGAGAAAAAAGGTTTTGACACACAGACAAATGGACAACACAGTGATCCAAGATGATAAGTGTTTTTTTCTCAAAACTCTAAAATCATTGATATCCGTCCGCTCACTTAGGATATACGACGTCACATACAGATTTTATAACACCTAGTTTTTGTACGTCGCTCATCAAAAGTAAAAAATAAGCCAGACCAAATTAAAATATTTATTATTAACATTAAATATTTAATTACCTTTATCATATAATTATCTAATTAAATACTAAAGATTAATGCATTAACGATGTCTCTTGCAAATCAAACAGCATCTAAGCTGTGGGTTTTATTACAGAAGTAACTAATATTATATTTGATTTCAGGCTGGGATTTGTCGAAACATCTTCTAATCACAGACCAATGGCGTCTCAGCTCACCGCATTCAACGCACGTCACAGCCAAGCAAGTAACTACAGAGGATGAAGATAAGACACAGAGCGCAATGTTAGCTGATAACAAAAGTGGCGTGAAACCCAACAAAAAATTTCCCTATAGTAACATTGTAGACGAGTTATTATCTTCAATTACACCAAAGATACCGAAGAGTGGTAGCACTATTGAGCGTTCAGACCAAACCAAACCCAAAGATGCGTCTTTCAACAGATACACCGTTCCGATTTTGAAAAATAAAGTTATGTCTTTGAGTACACTTCAAGGCTCGCTAATTGATGAGAGAGATTCGAAGAGTAGTGATCTAGTCACGGAAAGTATTGAAAGAGCCAAGTACGAAAAATAATAAGATTCATTAGTATTTTGTAAGTATGGTCTCTTTAAATAGTGTTCGAATTTTTAGAGATGTTAACCATTTCGAAGAGTATCATTTGACATGATAAGAAACTATTGAAGACAAAATTAGTTCATTGAATTTCTGATTGTTGCGAGCACTGAAGCAGCTTGTTCGCTACCAAATGTTCTAATATATAGGTATATACTTTATTACTGTAAAGAGAGTTACTTAAAAATATTTAAGACAATTTTCCACAAGCTCACAAGTAGACATTGAATGAAATGTCAAATATAAGTGTTCCTGCCATGTTGGGAGATGGTTGTGTTTGTTGGAGATTTTACTGATTCTATGCAGTTTTGGAGAGAATACAAAAGGACGTTTATCATCTCTGTGTGATTTACTTTTCAATTGTACACGTTCAGAGATACTCTATTATTACGCAATAATACCCGAAAATGTATAAGTTTTTTAAACGAAACATTTTCACATTCCATCAAAACAACTTGTGCGGTTAACGAGAGGCCTAAATCGAGATATTTATTTCGTTCTTTTTAACTGAAACCATTAAAAAAAAAACACTTTGTATTATGGTTATGATTACTTATTAATTTATTTACTTCACGGATAAAAACGTTCTTGGTATCATCATAGATCATTTATGTATATACTTTACTTATTAAGTTACTACATTCCATTATAGATTTATTGCTCGTTCATAAACATTTTGAATGAGGACAGTTATAATTTTTTGTTGTTTGTAGTTTGTAGTAATCTAACTAAAAATATCTGTGTTTATACTACACAAATATGTAAGATCTCAAATTCGTAACATACTAATAAACCACTAAAATCAGAGAGTAAAAGATTGAAAATAACTATTCAATAAAACTGATACATTATTGTTCATTATACCGGCGCAAAAATGGAGCATTCCATATCTTACAGTGGGTGCGTAAGAGGACTGAGCAAACGGGCAGCAGCGATTAAAATATGCGATCACCAATAGCCTACCAAGAGTAGTAATTATGGAAAATGATAAGTGTCCAATAGGGGTTTTATGGGGGAGGCATATGTACTGCAGTCGACATCTTCCGGCTGATGATGTGTTCATTATTGTAGATCAATACGTGTACTTGATGTACCGTTCTTATACATGATTTGCTAAAAAATTTATTAATACAGCCATGTTTTGCCTAAAATTGTATTGTGTAGACAATAGTAGGCAACCTTATGCCAAATATTGGACAATCTCGTAGGCTGTGGTTTTATTGGAATCTAATAACTGTTCACCCAGGTTGAGGAAAGCCGATTTTAATAAAATATTACGATATTCTTGTGCAAAGAATTTAATGATAAAAAATATATTTTTAATTGCCACTGGGGGTGGTTAGCATAATTAAGAATTTAAGAAAGTATCAACCACTCCCAGTTTTATGGGGGCCATTTTTTTTAACGGTCTAATGCTGTTCGTTTCTGCCGACCTTTACAGCGTCACCGGGCGGAAAATTTTATGGGGGCCGTTTAAATGGGGATCGTTGGGAACAATCCCTAAACTACTTTAATAAATCTATCGCATGATTTAATTATGAATATGATAAAATTGGGACAGATCACAATAATCATTCTGTGGCTGTACCGCGTCAGCAAGTTTTTCAAGCCAAAAGCGTGACGTCCCGGCCCTGCCGGTGCTCGGTCATGAACAGCGGATGCTGCAGTTCAGTCATGATGAGTTTTCGCAGAAAAGGTAGACTGCATTTTTTCCTATTTCTTTTTCTGTTCCAATTGAATCCACATTCTGCAAAATTGTCCACTTAGCTCGTAACTTTTTTTTATGATTCTATATACTTTAATCATTAGTGTCTAAAGTTAGTATTTTCTAGATTAATATTTCTACCATATGTATTTATATACTTATATGTATTTGTAAATAAAAATTGTATAAAATGGTGTATTTTATTATTGGAAAACAAAACCAACCGTGGAAATTCTTAAACAATTACTTCATTGCTGCCTTTTCATAATAAGTTATCCAATCAGCATCTGTTTGAAAAGCAAAACAAAAAATTCCTGAATGAATGCTCCTTATTTATTTTAATTTAAGAATTTGACGTCGTATTAGGTCTGAACATTCCCACCATTATTTCTCTACCCTAAACGAGCGACGGGCGATCTGCGGAGATTGATGCAGGAGGCAAGCAGCCGCCGAAACTGATGCTCTATGTGGGGCCAGGGCTGTAGCTAAAGTCGAAATTGAGGTAGGGCAGCATTGGTTACAGGTAGGGCGGAAGTATAAAAAATATCATAATTGCTGTACCGACTGGCCCGATAGCTCAGTTGGTAGTAACCCTGCCTTCTGAACTGTGGGTTCTGGGTTCGATTCCCAGGGCAAACATTTGTGTGATGAAAATAGGTGTTTGTTCTGTGTCTGGGTGTTACATTGTAATATATATATATTTTTTTAAAGTATTAAAGTATTATTGTGTCAGTTATCTGGTTCCTATAATACAAGCTTCGTTTAGTTTGGGGCTAGATGGCGTTGTGTGAGATGTCCACACATATATTGATCTGCCCTCGAAGAACGGGCTCCGTAATCAATCTTCATGTATATCACTGACCCCTAGGTCGGTGATTTACATTCAATAGCTATTCGTAGACAAATAATTTCTGTGACATGAGCATGGATCTAGATTTTTTTTTATCTCAAACTGTGAACAAAAATTTCAATCATAATATTTTTTCTTTGTTTTTGGTATTTTAAGGCAGGGCATTGCCCCACAATACCCCCCTTAGCTACGGCCGTGTGTGGGGCCTATGTTCAGCAAAGGACGCCATCAGGCTGATGATGATTATTATGTAAACGAATCTAGTTATGTTCTCTGGGCACTAATAAATAATAAAACACAATTACTACACCATACCATTTATTTTTAGTATTGTCAAGTTATTGAATCGCTTGTAAAGTTCCAGCGCTTAAAGAACTTTATTTATATAGCATCAAATTATGAATCGCAATATATATCAATGTAAACGATAACAGTGAAATAAATAAATGAATTCGATGATAAGGAACAACTGAGCAAACAACATTACAATAGGCACACTCCCTATGTGAAATGCAGAGTGCGCTTTCACTTATACAAACATGCTACACCGGTTTAAACATTATTATCATCTTAACACTTTGGTAACTTGAAATTAAATTACAGTACAGCTAAAGCATTGATTTACAAATAAATAATGTGCTGCAAAGGAAAGTTTAGCGAAGTATAAGGATAGCCCGCAGTTCTAGTTATACTGGCCACTCGAAGTACTACGATAAATAGCAATCTAGACAACCAACATTACAGCTTCATCTATTCAATATTGGAAACTAAGTACAATAGCGAGGAATACTGAATATCTGCAAATGGTTATTTCTAGTTTACTGTTAAATACAAGGATTACACAAAATATTGGCCATTGACTAAGACAAAAGTATGCATAGCATACCTACTGTCTAACATTTATTTACTACGAAAATCCCTACTAAATATTTATTGTTCTAAATGTGCACGATTCGTTTGGTAGTTCAAACACGGCAACTATGCGAGTACTGCAGTCGAATCACACCACCATAGTCAATAATGTTTACACACCATGATTAACAATAAAAAATAATAAAATAAAGTATCAAATTTAAACAGTAAAAATCACACGTAACAATATTTTTCGATCACAGAAATAAGTACTGTTTTACAATAAAGTCAACAACAAAATAATAACCATAAAGTTACACTTACATCTAAAGCTAGAGTAATAAATTAATGAAAAATGATTTATAATCGATGATTTATTTTGTTGACTTGAGGTGTTGTGTTGACTGTGTTGTGTGGTGGTAGCTAGGTGTTCTCCGGCAGGTTTACTTGCCGAGCTGTTTGATCAGGAGCTCGGTGCTGAGAGACTTGGGTCGCTCGATGGGGAGACCGAGCGCGCGCGACCAGATCATCTGGGAGAGGCACCCGAGAGCGCGCGATACGCCGAACATTACCGTGTAGTAGTTCATCTCCTTCAGACCGTAATACTGAGAACAACATATTCAACAATCAATTTAATAGTTTATCTCCTCCAGGCTAATACTGAGACCAACATATTCAACAGTCAATTTAATAGTTTATCTCCTCCAGGCTAATACTGAGACCAACACATTCAACAGTCAATTTAATAGTTTATCTCCTCCAGGCTAATACTGAGACCAACATATTCAACAGTCAATTTAATAGTTTATCTCCTCCAGGCTAATACTGAGACCAACACATTCAACAGTCAATTTAATAGTTTATCTCCTCCAGGCTAATACTGAGACCAACACATTCAACAGTCAATTTAATAGTTTATCTCCTCCAGGCTAATACTGAGACCAACACATTCAACAGTCAATTTAATAGTTTATCTCCTCCAGGCTAATACTGAGACCAACACATTCAACAGTCAATTTAATAGTTTATCTCCTCCAGGCTAATACTGAGACCAACATATTCAACAGTCAATTTAATAGTTTATCTCCTCCAGGCTAATACTGAGACCAACATAATCAACGATCAATTTGATAGTTCATCTCCTTCAGACCGTAATACTGAGAACAATACAAACAAAATCAATCTTACAGTCTGCCTTATGCCCGTACATACCACACACAAACATTGTAATCATAGTTCATCGTCCTCAGACGCGAGTTC
This sequence comes from Ennomos fuscantarius, assembly GCA_905220475.3. Lineage (NCBI taxonomy): Eukaryota > Metazoa > Arthropoda > Insecta > Lepidoptera > Geometridae > Ennomos > Ennomos fuscantarius. The sequence goes on from HG992023.1 coordinate 11,290,821, forward strand.
TTACTCGCACCACTGTCAAAAGCGTAGTGGGAGTGCGATAGAAATGTATGCTATTTTCAAAAGTAGTCATTACCTGTAGTAGGACACCAGAGTGTGAGTCGACATTGGGCCAGGGGTTCTTGACCTTGCCGAGCTCAGTGAGGATTGGCGGGACAACCTTGTATACTGCAGCAACTAGCTTGAACATTGGGTCGTTAGGCAGGTGTTTCAGGGCGAACTCGCGCTGGCATGTGTATCTGGAATACACAGATAGAAAATTTATCTTACAAAACAATTATCAAACAAGAAAACAATTATCTTTATTACCTTTACCTGAGTGTAATTTGGAAATTGTTTGCTGCAGTGCGTAAAACAAAACGATTTCGTGATTTTTTCTATTGTGATTCAGCTATTGTCTGGCACGAGCTTAACGTTGTTCAACTTTACCGACCGGTTCAGAACGGAAAGTCGATAGCTTCGCTATGAGCACAACAAATAGAGTGGCGTTCAACAATCGTATGTCTTTAGGGGAATCAGCTAGCTCATTGCCTGCTATTAATTAACTGACTTCAATAATGATGCTTTCAGTTCAGTTTTTTTATTTGTTGCCTTAGAACTCAGTTACAAACCGGTTCCTTTTTATTTGCAAGGGTATACTTTCAGATTGTAAAAATTACATTATAATAGGCTCAGTAATTTGGTTTTTAAATCAAACTAACTGTAAAATGTATGTCATTCATTGGAGGCGATTGAAGTCGGTTTAATCAATTATAAAAAAGGATATTATGAGATAACTACTTGAATCCGGATGGTTGTTGGCTTATCAACGTCATCATCGTTACATTGAAAGACTACTTGTATCAGAAGGATACACTCAGTCTGAATCAGTAGTTGAGTCAAGATAACAAAATGACCATACATGATCATGAAGGCTTCTATGCTCGTATTACAGAACGATGCTCAGTCATCGATCGGTGCTCAAGCAGAGATTTCATTCATAAAGTGATCAATTAGTGAATGAAATCTCTGCTTGAGCAGCGATCGATGACTGAGCATCGTTCTGTAATACGGACCTTAGAAAACTAAAATCTTTCTTTGATGTAGAATGATGTCAAACAGCACTCATTATACAACACAATAGAGTGCAGCTCACCTGGGATCAGTTTTTCTGAGGACAGCGTGTCCGTAACCAGGCACGACCTGTCCGGACTTCAGGGTCTTCCAGATGAACTCCTTCAGCTGATCCTCTGTGAAGTTATCGCCAACTTGCTTGCGGAGTTTTTCGAGCCAGACCAGCACCTACAACCCGAAATACAGCGTTTTTACTTGAAAGCCTAAGCTGCATTGCCTCTAGTGTTTCCGATGTTCACAGATGGTTACCGATTACCTTGTATGTTGCATAAAATTTAGTCAGAAAAGCTCAAGTCAATATCACTATGATAAAAGTACTAGAGTTCGCGCAAGATAAGTCTACGCGTTGTTATCGCGTTGCCGTCGAATTATCTACAACGAAGTGAAGTGTTCGATAATTAGACGAAGTAGATTTCTGATAATTTAATTATAGAATAAATAAAAACCGAAATAATTTGTATTATTTCTCGATAATAAAGTGCCAATCGACAATACTAATGTATTTAGTTCCGATTTTGACCTCGCGCAGACTTATCTTGCGCGGACTCTACCACTGCTGAACTACTACACTACTACGTGAAAACATTTTTTTTTAAATTTTTTACCTATAGGACAGATTATATCATACTATAGTATCTATAGGCAAAGCATTTGACCACTGTCTCACCTGATGTTAAGCAATGACGTGGTCTACGATGGGGTATGCTTTCCTAGAAGATACCTATTCACTCTTGATTCAAAAAACTCCAGGTCATAGTTATTTGTACATTGTTTTTCATCATAATTACGATGGGGCAGACTCTGTAATACTATTTGTCGCATCAGTGTGGAACAGAACCATTTTTTCCTCGGTGTCACACTATCCGGTGTGACTGGCAATAACTACAGCGTAAGTCTAATCAACCATTTCATTAATATGATATTTCGATGATAAGAGGTTTTGATTAAATAGCTTTTCGATATGTCGTTATTATTCTCACTGCTAGGATAGAAGCTCTATAAGAGTACATAAGAGAGCATGAGCTGCAATGACACCCCAACGTCGCCGCTCGAGACACGTCTTGAGCGACCCGGATGATCCTATAGCAGCTGTAATATCGGACCAGTCTATACCTTCTGGCTCAGGTACCGCTTTCGGCACCGGTATAGGATACCAGCGTAACACAATCAGACACCGTTTCCGCCGGCGAGGTCGCCGTACACCCATAAGTTATCTAGAACGGTCGCGACTTTCAATGGGGTCCACTCGTCCAGTGGACGTAGTCTTCTCGATCCCCTTATCCTGGCAACGGCCCAAGCCGAGGCTCGCATCCCAGGGATGCCCTTGAGCTAGTTGCCTCTCACTTTTGACGGCTGGGCGCCTTCAGCGCCTTCCCTACCACCCGGTGACGCTGTAAACGTCGGTAGAGACCAATAGCATAAACCCGTTAAAAAAAAAAGAGCTGCAATGATGTTATCACACGGTCCAAAGTGTGTTAAACTAAATAAAATCTAGAAGTGATTGGAAAAGTAAACTAAGTGTTAATGCGTATTTGATAACGAGAATAAACACGGTATTTTACAGTACTACTTTCTGTTCAAATACTTAACTGTAGCCATTTATTTGATAAATTACATTGATTCATACTATTTCATTGGGTAAGATTAAAAAACATTAATAATTTTATTAAAGTAATGGAAACCGGTAATGGTTACATAATTAGGTACTAATTGAGCGAGAAATTGCCTCATGGTGCTTCCGTGGAACGTTAGTACAAAATGCATTAACATAATTATATAATCTAAGGTCCGTATTACAGAACGATGCTCAGTCATCGATCGGTGATCAAGCAAAGATTTCATTCATAAAGTGATGAATGAAATCTCAGCTTGAGCACCGATCGATAATAGTATGTATCGATGACTGAGCATCGTTCTATAATACGGACTTAAGACATTGAAATATTTTTTTAAAATTAAAAACGCTTTATCTTTTTCGTTACGAAATCTCTGCTTGAGCACCGATCGATGACTGAGCATCGTTCTGTAATACGGACCTAAGACTTTGAAATATTTTTTTAAAATTAAAAACGCTTTATCTTTTTCGTTACGAAATCTCTGCTTGAGCACCGATCGATGACTGAGCATCGTTCTGTAATACGGACCTAAGACTTTGAAATATTTTTTTAAAATTAAAAACGCTGTATCTTTTTCGTTATGTCGTAACCAATAATCGTTTATATTCAGCCCTTATCATAAGTTGAGTATTTTTAAAATAGTAATCGATAGCATTGGTCATGAGCATTATCTGCGGGGATTATGTACAGCTTTCATTGGAAAAGGTTTTGTAGTGAAGCTATAAATCTTACCTATCTGCTGCAGTATCACAATGTCAAAATGTCATTGATACTCTATCTCGTAAAGTGATGGGTAACGTGATAAATAACGAATAAAACGTCTATAAAGTCTAACATTTTGGATATGAATGTAATAATCAATAATACAAAATAAGTAATACAAGAACATCGCACTTGACTTAGCTGCTATTACTGATCATACATTTTAAATACGACTTTAAATATATCTTTGCAGCCTCTGTGATGCGGTGGTTGAGCATGTGAGCTCACAACCTAGAGATGACAGGTTCGATTCCCGCGACAGGACAAGTACAGAAAAAAAAGCGCAACTACTTCTATATCTGGGTGTTGTGGGACCATGGTCCTCGTAGTTTCTAGGTCCTTAAACACAGGGAATTCTAGTTGGGCGTAAATTATTTATTTATTTATTTTTATAAAAATGTGGCATATATAAAATTCTCTCATACCGAGTTCATCAAACATCACGAACGTCAAATATTTTTTCGTAAGTACAAAACTACAAATTTGATTATTGTTTTGTTATTTGCTTTGTTAAATGACACTTATCACACTAATATTATAAAGGCGAAAGTTTGTATGTGTATATGTTAGTTACTCCTTCACGCTCAAACGGTTGAATGGATTTGGATGAAATTCGGTACCAAGATAGCTTATACACTGGATTAACATATAGGCTACCTTTTATCCCGGAAAAGTGAATTTTTCCCGTGGGATGAGCGAATAATTAAACTAATACTTTAATTTTTTTTTATAATAATACTTTTTATCCGCAGTGAAACCGCGGGGCGCGGCTAGTGTTTAATAAAAATTATCAACAGCCGGAAGACGTCGACTACTGAACGTAGGCCTCCCCCATGAAACGCCACTTTGGACGTTTAACATAGAGGGGGGTTACCATAATCACCACGCTTGGCAGGTGTCTTGGTGATCGCAGATAATTACAATGTAGCGAGAAGAATGCTGCTGCTCATTCCCTTACCCGGCTCCCACGGCACCCACGGAGAGATGGGGTGGTACTATTCTCACCACAGGACCATAAGGCATTGTTTTATGTCGGTTTAAACTAATATGCACATCAGTTCATTTTTTTTAAACTTGTTTAGGTTGTTTCATGGTATGCCAGCCCCATCATACCCAAACATAATCCCGTGTATCCATATATTAACTAGTAGTTTAAAATATATCATATATAAACTTAGCAGCATCACACGCAGATTATGCTAAAACGTTTATTAATGCACCAGTATCAATTTATTTTATACTAGTTAAGGCCCGCGGTTTCACCCGCAGATAAAAAGTATTTTTAATTATATACTCATCCCACGGGAAAAATTCACTTTTCCGGGATAAAATCTACATTTTACACACTGGATTAACATCTAGGCTACCCTATATGTTAATCCAGTGTATAAGCTATCTTGGTACCAAATTTCACCCAAATCCATTCAGCCGTTTGAGCGTGAAGGAGTAACAAACACACACACATACAAACTTTCACCTTTATAATATTAGTGTGATGTATCTAATAGTTTAGTAACCTTTGATACATAACAAAAAACATGATGAACATCTTCTACACAGGTTGCAATTAGGGCATTCGGGTTTTTTCATCATAGAACTGAATATTCGTCCAGACTCCAGATTTTCGTGTGAGCTAACACAGTATCGTTTCTAATCATCTCACTTCTAAGAAAGCAGGGTATAAGATGCTGACACTATATCGTTCTGTACTAAATTCCCTTTTCTTTACTGCTATCATAATAATATTCCTTAAAACTGTCGTAACAATAAAAATACATCTTTTATTTTCTTTTATTTTCTTTTATTTTTGGGCTACGTAAGTACGATCACGTTTCTGAATATCGTTCCAAGTTGAAATGGCTTAAAATCCGGGAAAGAAGGAATGCTAGAATTCTTAGCTTACTTTATTCTATTCTAAATGATCCTAAATCTCCCGTATATTTAAAAAGCCTCTTTAAGTTACAAGAGGATACCCACAATCTCAATCTAAGGTCTACTGACTCTCGACTTCTTGCTATGCCTAAGCACACCACTTCTTTTCGCGACAACTCATTTGGGGTTGCGGCAGTACGTCTTTGGAATCAACTACCACCTAAAATAAGAAAAGTCACTTCTAAAGAGGTGTTTAAAAAGTTAGTTCGGGAGCACTATTATAATAACCCTTCCTAACCTGGTTTAACGATTTGTCACTATTTATTTATTTATTTATTTATTATATGTGTATGATATTTTATGTATTTATTCTTTTTATGTATATAATCACTTTGTTTAATATTTTTATTTTATTTATATATTTTTATTTTATTTTTTTCTTTTACAAATACTACTCATACAAATTTTGATGCACGCCTACATCCCTCTTTCTCAAACTACGAGTGGATGACTGGTAGAAAATGCTTTAGCATTAAGTCCTCCGTTTGTACTGTTTTTTTAGTGCAATAAAGAATTATAATAATAATAATAATAATCTTTATGTTTGTTCTTCGTGATTTGGTTTAAAAGTCTTTTAAAACCGCTATTTTGGCCAACATATCAGCTTCCTCATTAGCACATAAATTAAATATTTCTAAATGTTAATACAATTGGATCTGAGACTTCAAGCCTACGAGGATCCACTGACTTCATTGGCATTTTGGGTAAGTGCCAAATTCATCCAGAGAAAAAAGTCTTCAACGAGCGTTGCTGAATGCAGCTTCGGTTATTGGCTTCGACCCAACAGTTACATATCTAATGTTGTACTAACGGCATTTAGTTGCTTCACGTACCGCTCTGAGCATTGTTGAATACGTTATTTTAATTCAGTACTTATGTTGAATAATAAAATTAGTAGATTGGTAGAATGAGCTGTAGAAATCGACATAAGTATATCTCTTATAATAAATAAGGTATGTTAAGTTTTTTGATATTTTTGACTTGTCAAAGTGCTACAATTAGCTTATTTGCAACAAATTGTTTGAATTTGAGTTTCTTCTCTCGAGAAAGCATTTGACCAATGAAACTCTACAAAAGTTTTATGATGTGGTCTGAGTGATCGTTAATTGGTCAAACATTTTCTTTTCGGGGAGAAAAGGTATGTCGATTTCTACAGCTCAGGCTACCTGTGCTGTTCGAATACAGTATTCTGAGGTCGATATCATTTTTAAAAGATACGATTGGATTTGTTCCCGTTCAATCATAGTTTTAAACTTTAGCCGCTCATACGGCTTTTCTATTTGTTTTTAAACGGGTTAAAGTCTTAAATTATTCTGTACTAGCGGCCCGCTCCGGCTTCGCACGGGTATAAAATATATAACCTATATCATTCACTTATAAAATGATTAAAATCGATCCAGTAGTTTTGATTTATTCATTACTGCTCGTGGTCCGCACGCGATAAATTTAGAGAAACAATCCTTCTTTCTCTAATCCATGAAGATGCTCCATAATCCTGCTATCCTTGGAATATCTAAATTCTTACACCACATTTTTACTTATTTACTTTTGACATTTTTACATGTTATCTAAATATATATAACTCAAAGGTGACTGACTGATTGACTGACTGACATAGTGATCTATCAACGCACAGCCCAAACCACAGGACGGATCGGGATGAAATTTGGCATGCAGGTAGATGTTATGACGTAGGCATCCGCTAAGAAAGGATTTTTCGAAATTCCACCCTTAAGAGGGTGAAATGGATGTTTGAATTATTTTTCCATAGGCCACGCCACGGGCGAAGCTGCGGGCAGAAGCTCGTTATACATATAAACCTTTATTTTTTTTTGTTGTTTCCAAAACTTCATAGAAGCTTCTGGTAAAGTTAGCAGTATGACATGACTAGACTAGACTATGACTTGACTTGATGACTTGGACTGTGACTTGACACATGTATATATAATATTAACACTTGAAAAATTATCAATTATTTGACACTGGCTAAATACACAAAAGTGTGGAGCCACACCAAATACAAAAAAAATGAAACCAGAAACGTTATCAAAATGGCATGTAGTTACCTCCTGATTGGCGAGACCGTGCAGCGGGCCGGCGAGACCGTTGAGACCGGCCGCGAACGAAAGGTACGGGTCGCTGAGCGCAGAGCCGACCAAGTGCGATGTGTGAGCGGACACATTGCCTCCCTCGTGGTCACTGTAATACAAACAAAACAATGCCTGTGTTATGTTAAACCTTTGATAGATAATTGTAGAAAATGCACTCAGACGAGAGTACACCACCTTCTACTCCATACAAAAAGCGCCATTTTTCTGCCCTTAAATGTTATCCTATTTCGATGAATATTCTACATGTTGTCTATACGGTAAAAAAAAATCTGGTACGTTCCCTTTTTTAAATTTTCGCATTATACTCTTAGTTATAACCACCTAAAACACCGAATTTTATGCGTCAAAAGTATGACAAAAAACTACATTCATTAGAATACAAAAATTCAAAAAAATCAAGACGTATGATTAAAATCTATTCGAATGATTGAACCCAAAAACGAAAGTTTTTGTTAAGATTTAGAGGGTAAAACTATTTACCCTCGAAACGCTACAATATGTGTGAATTCCCTCAATGCTAGAATTGTCTCTATCTCTATCGCACGTGCAGAACGACGACTGGTAGTCTACTTAAGAGCGATGGTAACATTTCAAATACCAGGACGGTCCTTTTAAGTCCTCCTTTTGATGTCGATTGATAAAACGCGTATAATATAATGGAAAGTAGGCAGCAATAGGTAAAATTAAATAGGAAAAAAACGTGCCCATTTACCGGTATATAAACGGTACAACATTTTGCGACAAAGCTCAAATAATGGAAAATCGATAAAGGTATCCATTAATTATAAATTTACTAGTTGCGCCCCGCGGTTTCACCCGCGGATAAAAAGTATTTTAATTATTTGCTCATCCCACGCGAAAATTGTACTTTTTCGGGATAAAATGTAGTATAAGTTAATCCAGTGTATAAGCTTTCTTGGTACCGAATTTCATCCAAATCCATTCCGTAGCCGTTTGAGCGTGAAGGAGTTCGTCTTTATAATATTAGTGTGATTGAATTGAAATGTCGGTAATGAGCTTCAAAAACAACGTTTTCCACAATATTATATGCAAAAGTTTTAAGTAGCTTTCCGTACCTATTATTGTAATATTTATGTGTATGTATAACTAGCTATAAGTTTTTCTTTGAGAATAAAATAAAATACATAAATAAAAGAGCCTTAAATAAAGTGCCGTATGATTTGTCTCGTATCTATATCTCTATCAATGCGGGTATATTACATTTTTTTAATCAATTTATCCTCAAGACAGGGAGATAAGCTAAGATTAATGGTGTCATGAACTAGAATATTTATTGTTACGATCGCAAAATATAAAGAAGTATGCAAACTTGGAATACCAAAATTCAAATAAGCACATATTTGCTTCCCACTACATATTGTTATTTCACTCGCTGACGACTCTTTCCTTCCGAAGCTATTTAAATGTCAATACCGTTGATCACGTAGGAAAGAGAAAAAGTAGTAAAATAGCAATAGCTATAATTCGGCACGACTCAGTAGTTCGGGAGTGATGGGCTATGGTAACGGATATATTCATGTCGCATCGAACTCTGTCTTTTCTCATGATCCTCCAAATTCTGGTTAGCCGCCTTTGCACCAATCATTGTGACCATTATTTTATCAAAACACATTATTATGCGGAATGATGATAATATGGGTATCACGCTTTAACGCCAGCAGATTATTTAGATACCTAAATGTGTCCTTATCGTGCCAGCGTGACTTTAATTCGTCATACCATCAGTTAAGATAGCATTAGTGATTTAAAAACAGTTCACATTAAATCCATCAGTCAGAACAATAAGCGACGTAATATAGCATCATATTTAACGCTATCACACAATAACTTAGATTGTATAATCCAGTTACGCAAAGCCACGATAAACACAGAACAAAGTATAAAACGTAACTTTAAACTGAATAGGTATTTAATAAAATTACTTGATTGCGACATTGAACAAGTTGTTTACCTAATTGCTAGTAGGTTATTAATTATAAGAAATACTGTCTGCTTTAATTTCCAAACTTAATTTACAGTGATTTCCATATAGCATGGAGATGCAATGCAAAGCAAATGGAATGCAATGCAATTAAGTATGACGAAAGCAAAAAAATCGTCGATAGCAAACGTTGGTATTATTATTGTTACTTGGGCCAGTTAATTAGCAAGCATGGCAACTGACACAGCGCCAGCTTGCGTACCTCAAGGCCACAGATACCTGTTTAACTGGCTTCCGTATTCTTAGTAAAATTCATGGTCAAGTGTCTTTATTAGTAATTTTGTTATACAATACGTTATGCAACCGTCACTTTGTCCTCTAAACGAGTACACAAGTGTTCTTTGCGTGCTGTAACCAATAGACCGTACGTAACGTACGTAAATAGGTGCGAATACGAGCAAACCACCGCACGCGCATTTCAACCAAAGGTCAGATCCATACTTTGTCCAACGTTACAGAATATTCTATTAATAACATCTTTGTTTCATGTAAGTCATAATTATGTAAGTATGCAATAAATACGCGTACACAAAGTGCGTTTAAAATTTAGTGAATACGGGCTACGAACCAATTTTGATAAAGTTTAGACATTCAAACTAAAGGATCAAAATCAAAACAACTTATAAAAAATGGTGATAACGCTTCATGCATATTAACACAGACACGCATGCTTACTTAATAAAAGACCATTTGGCGTTGGTTAATATTATATTATAAACATACACAAAATTACACATACAGAAAAAATGCAGGATGTTCGCCAAGCAAGCGTGCATTTAAAGCACGCATATAATAATCAGGATATTCGGACTCATTATTGCTATCAAACAAGCAATATCATGGTGATGAACACTATATTCCACGTTATTTTAATTATAAGTGGTTTCAGAGCCAGTTATTTTAGTCGTGAGATTATCTGTATAGTGTATAATTTGTTCTCTTCTGATATTATAATCTTAACCACATCGTCACTTAGCATCAAGTTAGAATAGGCCTCTCCATTTAGGGTATAGCCAGAGCCACATTTCCTCACGCTCTATCCTTTTCTATCTCTCAGTATTGCTAGGTCGCAGAGCGAGAAAGAAAGCGTGAGTGCTATCGCATCGCTGATGCTGCCGCGCGCGATAGTACTCCCGCAATCCTTCTCGTTCCCGGAAAGAACGATCCTGAGCGATATAAAGGGATAGAGCATGTAAAATACGACACCGTGCTGACCGATGTGGCTCAACCCTACTCGCCATTTTCGTAACTCTATCTGTCTAGCACAATACAATACAATAATATTTTATTGAACACCAACTAATACATAACAATACACAGTTACTGTTGAAAGGTTTTAGCACAGTAGACTTTTTAGACAGCCACACCAATGCAAATATATTGGCTTTTTCTTCTTATGTCCATTTATTAGGTCCGCATTTGTACCTTATTATTTCCACTTTGCACGTTAGCATACTTGTAGCGCTCATAGGGAAGGTCGACTAGCCGTTCTTAAACGATCGGTGAAGTTAAGCCACATTCGCTGCCGTTATCACTTTGCTACCGCGCTTCGGAGGGCTCATTAAGCCGTCGGTTCCAGCTTTTATTTTTAGACAATAATCGTTAAGCCTAGTCACTGGCGTTTGATTGGGCCAAAAAAAGAAAATGGAGAGTCTATTGACTTTCATGCGAACGGCACATCTCACAAATCATCGGATATGGTTTTCTTGAAGCAGTTCACTAGCTCAATTGCTCCAGATTACGCACAGCAAAGCCAGCAAAGAAAAACACTATGCATTCTGATCTCATGTTTTATCTGCTTATTTCACTGTGAGTTGATCCAGACCTCTTCATCTTTCTTTTAAGATGTGTTCATCTTGTCTAGACAATATGCTTACAATCTCCTGAGACGATACTTTTTAATATGATTAATAAAAAAACGGTATGTATTTCGAATCCTATAATGGGTTGGAGATACGAATGAAGGATATTGTAGTATAATCACATGGCGCTAGGTCAAGAGCAGCATTCTAGAGCCTCATTTTATGCTTAGCTGCCGACCTTGACCACTACGCCACTTAACGAGTGTGCGATGGGGCTATCGCATAGCCAGAAAGCCAGGTCATGTATTGTTATATAAGAGTTACATGCCTGTCTGCCTTTATTTTTAATGCATCGTCTTAACAAAATTCTGGTTAAGTAATTTATCTATTTGGAATAAAAAGAAAACACATGCCAACCACTAAAATAACAATCGCAATCAGCAATGCGTGAGCAAAACACAAAATGGATTCTAATTCGCTTAGCCACGATCCATGACGTGAGATGATGTAACAAATTTTGTAACACACATGCTTATTTGTTTATGTCATGTATCAGATAATAAATTACTAGCGGTTATAGATCCATTGAGTCGAGGGTTCGAATCCTGAAAAACTATAGTGATGACACCATAGCGTCGTACGAGTATTTCTTATAAGAATGATGCCAAATCGTCTCTTAAGATCGGATGATATAAGATCAAGAGATACGCATTATAAAGTAATAGGTAGGAACTATTTATTGCAATATGTAAATTTAAATAGTTAATTTACATTAATAGTTAATGATATTGCATTTCTTTTTCGATGGCGAAAAATTAAATGTACTGTGTTTTTATATATGGTTTTAAGTATATAGGTTTTCAATTGCTTTGAACACTTACGAAGAGAACCTTTCATAATGTAAGGTATTAAAGGCTTTAATTTTTTGGCGGCTGGAAATGTATGGTATACAGACCGAAAGGGACTGTGCAGAGTAAAAAAAGTCATGCACAAAACTTTCAAGTAACAATAAAATACATTTGTCATGCAACTAATTTCATTTTAGTACCTAGATGAATTATATCTAGTTTTTTAATCGATGTAGTATTGATTAGTGAATTTTCCTTTTCAAATTGATTTATTTATATTTATATACTAATTACAATTTCATCATCATCAGCCAATATTAGTCCACTGCTGGACATAGGCCTCTCCTAAGGCACGTCACTGAGCCCGGTCTTCGGCTCTACTCTTCCAGTTGCTACCTATAATAATAGCTTTCAATAGATAATAATAACGCCCAAGGATCACATACATAGAACCTGGACCATAACTAGAAATCCCTGTGTCTAGGGACCCAGGAACTAAGAGGACCATGGTCCCACAACACCTAGACTCAGAACAAGTATTTGCACTTTTGCACAAACATTTGATCTGCCGCGGGAACCGAACCCGCCACCTCCGAGTTATGAGCCAAACTGCTCAACCACCACACCACAGAAGCTGTCAATATAAATCAAAATAATATTTTATCTGTTTTATTTTTCTGTTATTGGCATCTAAGCACAACATATACATACAAAGCCATCGACGACATCCAGACAAGAAATATGCATTACAAACAATGTGTCTGAAATTACACGTGCCGTGACACCATCTATTGTATTGGAAAATGTTTCGAAGGGTTCTACAAACAAAGAAAAGATGATATACAAACAAGACTTACAAGAATTTTTAGCCAAAACATCATTGTTTAACACGAATAAACAAGTATTCGAGCACTTGTTTTTCGTTCAGCTATACAACAATTAAATTGAAACAATGGATGGCTCTTGAAATATTAGGTTCTGGATTCTTGTATCTTCATTTTATATAATAACAACCGAAAAAAAGTAATTAGGTACTTCTTACCGTGACTGACTAACATACAATATATAGCCTGAACCAGTACTATTATAAACTGTACAAGCAGATCCAGAGCTATGTGGAGAAACAATTCTCGGATGCACTAGTGTAGGGAATTTATTAATTTGTTCTCATTTTTCGAGGTTAACTTGGTCGAATTGTTTTTAATTTCGGTTGGGGGGGAGTCAGGCGGTTAAGCAGTAAGCAATCAGTCAGAGTCTTTGAAAGTTTCAATGTATATTGAAGAACTATGAATAAAAAGAAATTTTAAAGTGCTCCTCTTTTATCCACAATACTAGTTTGAATAATTATAAAGAAATAATGTGGGAAACCGCGGAGCGCAACAAGCGCACAGATAAATTGATATAATATCATAATGCATAACAACAAGATTTTAGATTTTATCCATTACAATTAATGATTTTTATCCTCCTCATTTGTTTTCGCAGGTGTGTTTATGAGCTCTACGTTCTAGGCGATCGACACACGCTAAATGGTCGAGGTTTGTTGGCGTAGCATACGAATCCACCGCAATGACAATAAACACTTTCCAGAAAAAAACATATACGGTCGTATACGCAGATACAACAAATACAACAAATAAAATGGTGTCGATTCTGTGGTGCATTCTCTAAAATTTAAGTAAACTTAAAGTATGGCGGTACTCTTCTGATAAAGGGGAAATGAAAAAGACGGAAATATGTTAATTTCGTTTAGCTTTACAGTATGCGACACAGAATCGACACCAATGACTACACAAAAAAGCCCAGGTACATTCTTTTGTTTCACTGCGATCGGGTGACGTAAGTAGTTCTATACTATTAAGTATTCTGTGGCAGTGGCTAAATTCCTTAAGAGTGACGTGCCGTTTGGCGCCACGCCTGCTTTATCAGTTGCAATACTGACCTAGAATTTTATATTGCCAAGTTCTTTACACTGCACTCGTTTAACCAAGATACGTTTGTAAAGTCTTTACGCCCAGTAATTTTACCGGCATTTATTCTATATTTAAACTGTACTGAGCCAGGACACTGTAGTTTACACACTCAGACTAGCGAGATGGAAATCTTATGTCTTTACCCATTACTGTTCCTCTATTATGAGTCTATTCATATGTACCTATTACTGTACTCGCTGTTGATTAGAATAGAGTATTTATATAATATGTGTGGACACCTCACATAACGCCACCTAGCACCAAATTAGCAAATCTTTTATTATGGGAACCAGATAACTGACACAATACTTAAATACTTTTTGTTTGTAAATACATACATAGAAACAATATAACACCCAGACACAGAAGAAACACCTATGTTTATCACACAAATGTTTGTCCTGGGTGGGAATCGAACCCACAACCCACAGTTCAGAAGGCACGGTTACTACGAACTAAACTATCGGGCCAGTTAATTCATACATCACCAGTATCGAGAACTATATTATGGATCTGAGGGTTTCGTAAAAAAAAATTGTTTTTTAAATTGATTGCGTAAATATTTGAATAATTGATCTAATCTAACACTAGTCGGAAGGCGCGGATTCAAATTCCGCTGGTTAATATTTGGAAGCTACTTATAAATAATTATCTTTTCTTTCAGGCTTTAAAAGGAAAGGTAAAAAAAAAAACTAGAGGTATTTACCTGTGAATGGTGAGGTACAGCCTCATCAGCTCTGTGAACTGCGGGTCATCGAAGCCCAGCATGGATGCGTAGTTGGCTGACCAGTCCTTGTTCTCATCTATGGCGCCGATTCCCTTCCCGTCGCGGAAACTATTGCGGTAGATAGTGGCAGCGATCACGGGCAGTTTCGCGATTAGGTTCATCGAGTCCTCATAAATGTACTGCGGAAGGAAGGTACTATCAAGCGAGGCGTTTTGGGTAACTTCGTAAAGAACTGGTGGCTATGATCTTTCGTTTAAGAACAGCACCACTATCGCGTGTTCTGGTTCGACGACACGAATTCGACGAGTGCGAGCAAGAGAGAACATGATTACCATCTCCACCAGACTTATGCGGTAACGCCCCAGGCCACACCATCTCTTATTGCAAGTGCCGTAAGAACCAGCTAAAGGAACATCCGGCATTATTTTCGGGAGTAAGCGTCCAAAGTGGCGTTTTACGGAAGAGGCCTGTGTTGACGTCTTCCGGCTGATCAACAAAACCCAGTAATCAGTATTTACGTAAGTTACCAATGTTCGGTATTAAATGAAATGTAATATAATAGTTTTGACCCGGTGCCACTATAAACGTTGGAAGACAACATTAGTCCGTTAAAAATCTTTTGCCCCTTCTTTAACTGTCCTTGTTATTTCCGTACAAAAGTTGTAAAAGTGACAGTAATATAAATGACATTAATTAGGCTATAAGCTGGCAACTCTAAAGATGTTTTACCAGCTTTGTGCAGCATTAACGATGATGGCGCCACCTGAGATTAGCTTTGCTAGCACCTCCCTACTATTGCTAATTATTTCAAATTGTTATTCGTGTAAATATCATAAGTTGAAATAACAACAGGTCAGAATAAACGCAGCACCTTAACCACTGAGCTTAAAACCGTGAACTTCTATTTATACAGGGAGTAACAAAAACCCTGTTAAATAAATGAAGTATGTGTACAGATCATTACAAGTAGTCATATAAAAATGTCTAACAATACCTAAGTTATACGTATCTGAAGTTACAGGCAGTATCTAAATACAAAAAAATAATACCATTTCCCAAAAATGTTTGTGCCACAAGCCGTGCCTATTTTTAAATAGCTAAGTAACTAAGGTAAAAGTAGACGCGGAACCGACAAACGGGGGCCGCCTTTGTCGGCTCTTTTGTAGGATGCCGCTCCTGCACCTGTGTGCCTACGGGGAAATGGGGTGCGCGGGCGGTGCGGCATAGGCGCGGCGCGGCCCGCGGCTTACGCTCAGTCGCACGTGCTCTCTCATGCAATTTAGTCGTTTCCAGTTTGACCGTCGCGAATTTAGTGTCGAGTGTGATGTCGTATTCTAACGACGAATACTACAATATGTTAATGTGCCTTGGTAGAAGTCACAATAATTATGCGGCAGCACGTAGAGAATACGAGCATAATTTTTCTATTTCGCGTGGAATTGAGTTACCGTCATTAATGGCATTCCAGCGATTGCACTTACGTGTTTACAACACCGGTAGTGTAACGGGCCGTGATCAGCAAAGATTTGATGCTGGAAGACCACGAGTATTACATGATGCTGAAGAACAGGTGCTCGATATGTTTGTGCAAGACCCAACACGTAGCACACGCAGCATGGCAAGAGAAATTGGAATTAATCACATGCGTGTATGGAGGGCATTGAAGGAAGACGGTCAGCACCCGTTTCATTATCAACGAGTGCAATCATTGTTGCCCAGTGATTATGAGCCCAGAGTGGCATTTTGTCAGTGGCTTCTCGACCGAGTGGCAGATGACGCAGAGTTTTTGAGTCGTATTTTATTAACCGACGAATGCTCGTTCGTCCGATCTGGCGTTTTTAACTGCCATAATGAGCACGTATGGGCTGTGGAAAATCCAATCCGCCAAATCAGCATTTTGATTGATTGACTGAACATGAAAATCGCCTGCCGACAGATGTGTTTTTGAAAGCTCTTTTAAGAGCTAAAAATTACGTACTTATCTTGTTTCTTGACAATACAAAATCACACGTGAATTCGATTGTTTAGAGTGTGGCAGAAAGGCGCGCAGCACTTGTGTGCCTACCACTATTGGTCAAAGAGATCTTTTACGTCATTAAGTTCAGTCTCGCAATCCTACAACGTTGTGGTATGTGGTATAGGGCACATAATCGTATGAAAAACGCTTAAAAAGTAATCTGTGGAATAAATAGCTTCTAGTTCCGTCGCAGTAGGTATGCAAGTTGAATAGACTTAGCGTACCATGGCGGGCGGTGCGGGGTGCGGGCAGGCAGCAGGCTGCGTCGGTGGTGCAAGTACCTATGTTGTCAATATCTGAGGTCGTAAACATTTTTAGTAACGGCATAAAAGGTTTTAATAAAAAGCACACGTAAGTTTTGTATGTCTCGTATTGAAATAGAACTAGTATTACTACAACCTTGAGTTGACACTGGATACGCAGCTCGCGGATATAACAGGGTTTTTGTTACTCCCTGTAGAGTATGTGAGTACTAAGATTTCGGAAACTTCAACTCCTAAAACGATAAAGAAGAGTTAAAGCTTTAATAAAAATACACTCGGGGCGAAGCTAGTTCGATATACTCCTCACTCACCTCCCAGTACTTGGACTTGTGGACGCCCTCGGTGTAGGCTTGCACGAACTTTGACTCGCTGTTGAGAGCGGTGACTGCGGCCGAGAACTGTGACATCGGGTGAAGCTTGCTTGGCATGTTGTTCAGCATTGTTACAACGTGTGCAGGCAGCTCGGCTCTGGTGGAACGATATAATAATAATAATTATGTCCAACGATCACATACAGAGATCCTAGACCCTAACTAGGATTCCCCATGTCTAGGGACCCAGAAACTACGAGGACCATAGTCCCACAGCACTCAGAAACAGAACAAGTATTTGCGCTTTTTTTCTGTGCACAAATACTTGTCCTGGCACGGGAATCGAACCCGCCGCCTCCAGGCTGTGAGCCAACCTGCTCAACCATACCACAGAAGCTGTCAATCATTCTTTAACAGCCCTTATAGTACAACTATAAGTATAATGAATATAGAAGACGAGTATATATCATCTGTACTATACACATAGATTAATATAGCTTCTGGAGCTGTTGGATGGAAGAAAGAAGGAAAGAAAGACAACCACTTCTGAACATAGGCCACTTATCATGGGAGGGGTTTGTCAATGCTATAATCACGCTAGGCTATTAGGCGGCTTGATGATCGCACATACTCATTGTCTGGATATTCCCTTAGCCGGCTTTTACGGCATACGCGGGAAGCTGTGGTCCTATTCTCACAGTACCGGGACCACACGGCTAGTGGCAATTAGCCGATCAAAGTAGCATCGATTGATGCTCAAGTAGAGATTTTATCCCTATTTGATCATTTTGCGAATGAAATCTCGTCTTGAGCAGAAGTTCACGACTGAGCGTAGTTTTATAATACGAGCCTCAGCCTATTATATGCCATAAATACTCGTCTATAACTACCATATTCTACCAATATTATAAACATAAGTATCATTGTTTGTATAGGTTTTCCGCCAAAACAGCTGAACCTACTTCGATGAACTTATACTCATAGGTAGCCTACCTACCGCAACCAACGTAAGATATATTTTTTCTCGGAAAATAAAGTTTTCGCGAGAAAATTCACAAACTGGATACACGCGACAGAAATCAAGTTTAAAAAATACTTGCGCGGACGCTGCAGCGTATTACGTAACCCTCCCAAGAATGCGATAACCAAGTATCTTACCTCTGTGCCCATTCCTTAGAAAGGGCATTTGCCTGAGCTGCGGTGGGGACCTCTCCTGTGACGAGAAGCCAGAAAAGACCCTCAGGAAGGGGCTCTTGTCCGCCCTTAGCCTTGGGCAGCTGAGCCTGGCATTCAGGGATAGAGAGGCCGCGGAACCTAATGCCCTCATCGGGGTCCAACACGGAAGTCTCCCAGACTAGACCTTTGATACCACGCATACCGCTGTACATCTGAGAAACATTACGTAACGCTATACACAAAGCCAACCGTAGATTTAACGTGTGTGATATCATAATCCTTGATCCTAACCCAGACATTGATAGCTAGATTGAGCCCAGTGCGGCATTGTGAGATGAACTTGAACTAAGTCAGGATCCATTAGGTCCAGTTCGTTGACCTAAACGGCCCGCTTTGCTTAGGAACGAGCCACGAGGTGCTCCACGAACGAGCCACATATTATTTACATATGATTACGTCATTAACGCTCAAACAGGAAACAGCCACACGTAAAACTGAATCTACTCAAATAGGTATTCTTGGTCACAAGATAGTGAAATTGTTTAGCGGGCTCTAGAGGTGTTAGTGGCGACTTTTACATAATCATTAGTGTCAGTAGTTTTCCTAGCGCCATTTTCTCGTAATCATACAGAGCGTGGCAGTAATGACGAATGACACATCGTTAGTTCTGGATCTTATAGGTATTCCAATGTAAATCGAAACAAATAGGATGCATACATATTACGGTTCTTTATCAATATTATTTGCTAGATTGGAATAGATACTTCCACTTTCCATATTTTAACGCTATCTTATCCAATCATATAAATAAATGCTTCTATTAAGCACGCCGCACAGTGGTCCCATTTTGAAAAAAGGTGGACTTAGGACCGAAAGTCGGAATTTCGGGCTGTTTTTTTTTTAAAGAATAGGTCTTAACTATCCTAACAACATCTATTCTATAAATAAAATCCGTAGGATGCATAGTTTTCGAGAAAAAAAATAATCTTTTTTTTCTTGTATGGAGAAAAACATACTTTATTATTTTTCTCAAGTTGGGTGAAATTGTGACGGCTTTTGTTGATATTTTATGAAAGCCCTAGTGGTATTGTATCCAGAAAAAAATAAAACCAATGCGGTCACCTGCGGCCGCGGGAATAATCAGATGTCAAAAATTGATTAATTTTTTTTGCGTATTTTGCAAACATTGTTCGTTTCTGGCCAATTATTTATGTATTTAAGGTTAGCGCTCCATACTTTAATTCGAACTATTATATAACATTTCAAAAAAGTTAATTAAAATCGAGTAATTTTTTTTTTATAATTGCTGTTTTACTCATGAAATTGCACGCATACATGGTTAGTTCAAAATGCAAATCCTATATTACTCAGTATAATGTACAAAATAAACATGCACGTACCTAAAACGTAAAAAAAAATATTTTAGTTTTTCGTTTATGCTTACTAAAAGTCACCGGTAATGGTTACCGACATTACTTACCTACCACTGGCGGGCATTATCTGCATAATCGATTTCTTGCTTTGTATTTTCAAAACTGGATTTGCGACAGCATTTTCACAACCGCGGTTGTTGAATGCGAGGCAGGATATAAACAAACGAGTCACATCTGATACTAGCTGTGACTGGTCGCTAGCTGGTCGCTTTGTTCCTGACAAATCCTGACAACAGGATAACTCGTATATGCATGCAAGTAACTACCCCCTAAAAATAAAAGTGATATAGCTACATCAATAATAATTGGCGTATGTTATACACCAATAATGTTTGTTATTGGTGTGTTTTAATCTTTCTGTCATCTGTATACGTATGATTTTCTACCAGAAAAAATGACTCATTACTGTACACCACATTACTGTCGGCCAGTGAAATTCACGTTTACTTCAGAGACTGCGGAGTTCATAAAAGGGGAACACTTAGAAATGCAGCGCGAAATTACAAAATTGGTACCAACAAATTGTGGTGATGTGGAGATAGCCCACGAACTGCACATGACTATGATCGATGGGAAAGTGGCGAATATTATTGCAGATGTACCTTCATCAGCAACGTGCCCCATTTGCTTGGCGAAACCAAGTGAAATGAATAACTTGGAGCTTTTGGCCACGAGACCGCTTCGACAGGATTTGTACCAATATGGAATTTCATCGTTACATATGAAGATAAGATGTATGGAGTGTCTACTTCATATATCTTATAATATGGACTTCCAGCGCTGGAGTGCTCGTGGCGATCACAAGGAATTGAAGCAAGCAAAGAAAAATGCCACACAACAAGAGTTTCGGGAACAGACTGGAATACTCATCGATA
Organism: Ennomos fuscantarius; assembly: GCA_905220475.3. Lineage (NCBI taxonomy): Eukaryota > Metazoa > Arthropoda > Insecta > Lepidoptera > Geometridae > Ennomos > Ennomos fuscantarius. Next base: position 11,311,779 of record HG992023.1, read on the forward strand.
TTGTAAAACAGGTAATTTTTCCTTTAATTTGCTTCCTTTATATTATATACTCGTCTGTTTTTGTATGCCCTACTAACTTAATTTCTTCTTTGCAGGGCTTTGGAACAACTAACGATGGAAACACTGCAAGACGTTTTTTCCGAGATTATAAAAGATCATCGAGAATCACTGGAGTTGATGAAGATTTGTTACTCCGATTTTCTGTCATTCTGCAAGTTATATCTTCAGGAAAGAACGTCAATATTGCGAACTTCAGACGTTATTGCAAAGAAATAGCAGAACTGTATGTGCATCTCTATCCGTGGTACTACATGCCTGTTAGTGTCCACAAACTTCTGATGCACGGAGCAGATATTTGCAGTCATTTTTCAGTTCTGCCTATTGGTAAGTAATAATAGATCAAGACAAATGAAATATAAAGCAGTTAACTAACTGTAAATCTATAAACACTAAAATAATAGTTTCAATGTCAACTTCAACGTATAATTATAGCATATTTTTTATTATTTTTAGGGTCCTTGTCGGAGGAAGCTTCCGAGGCTCGTAATAAAGACTTCCGGAACGTAAGAGAGAAGAACACGAGAAAGACAGGAAGGATCCAAACAAACGAGGACATACTGCGGGCTTTTAATAAGTTCAGACCCCCACATATCATGGCTTAGACCAAAATTTTCAAAGCCTAATCATCTAGAGATGCTTCCTGAGGCAATTCAGTTGCTCGAAATAGACTCGGAGTGCGTATACGTGGAAGAAGAGTAGAAAATGAAAATATACCAGATCCAATGCTATAATTTTTTATTTATTTTATCCTTTAAAAAACTACATATAAAACAGCCCTTTTCAAGGCTACACATTTATCTTATGTTTCTGGTAGAAAATCATACGTACACAACTACATAAGATTAAAACACACACCAATAACAAACATTATTGGTGTATAACATACGCCAATTATTATTGATGAGCTATATCACTTTTATGTTTAGGGGGTAGTTACTTGCATGCATATACGAGTTATCCTGTTGTCAGGATTTGTCAGGATTTGTCAGGAACAAAGCGACCAGTCATAGCTAGTATCAGATGTGACTCGTTTGTTTATATCCTGCCTCGCATTCAACAACCGCGGTTGTGAAAATGCTGTCGCAAAACCAGTTTTGAAAATACAAAGCAAGAAATCGATTATGCAGATAATGCCCGCCAGTGGTAGGTAAGTAATGTCGGTAACCATTACCGGTGACTTTTAGTAAGCATAAACGAAAAACTAAAATATTTTTTTTTACGTCTTAGGCACGTGCATGTTTATTTTGTACATTATACTGAGTAATATAGGATTTGCATTTTGAATTAACCATGTATGCGTGCATTTTCATGAATAAAACAGCAATTATAAAAAAAAAATAACTCGATTTTGATTAATTTTTTTGAAATGTTATATAATAGTTCGAATTAAAGTATGGAGCGCTAACCTAAAATACATAAATAATTGGCCAGAAACGAACAATGTTTGCAAAATACGCAAAAAAAATTAATCAATTTTGACATCTGATTATTCCCGCGGCCGCAGGTGACCGCATTGGTTTTATTTTTTTCTGGATACAATACCACTAGGGCTTTCATAAAATATCAACAAAAGCCGTCACTATTTCACCCAACTTGAGAAAAATAATAAAGTATGTTTTTCTCCATACAAGAAAAAAAAGATTATTTTTTTTCTCGAAAACTATGCATCCTACGGATTTTCTTTATAGAATAGATGTTGTTAGGATAGTTAAGACCTATTCTATAAAAAAAAAACAGACCGAAATTCCGACTTTCGGTCCTAAGTCCACCTTTTTTCAAAATGGGACCACTGTGCGCCGGGGCTAGTGATATATACTATACATAGGGCCGAATTGTGAATTTTACTTGAGAATACGGTAGTATTAGTAGTTCTGAGGTAAACATCTCAATTTAAATGCAAATCAACCGCCGACGTTTTTTTGACGAGTTTCTAATGTCTTACCATGTCAACGGTGACATCGCCGACTTTGGTGCCGCCATGCTTCTTACGGAACTCGCGGATCTTCTCCTGCTCCTTAGGGATTTTCTCCTGGAGCACGCTCTTCAGGTTTGTGTTCTCTGCGCTCAGATTCCTGAGCAGGATGGAGGCAGTGGGACATGCTTTCTAAAACCAATGAAAAGTAGATACAATAAATTACATCAATGGATTATATTCGTTACAATTAGTCACTCAAGCGATCTTTCTTTCATTGAAGTTGGGTTTTTTTATTCATGTGTACAACCTATAGCCACCTGATTTGTTGACAGTTGGATTGTAATAAAAAACGCTACTGCCAACCAACCAACTACAATATGGCAAAGTTTTTTTCAACTCGCTTTACCCACTTTTGTAACTATCAAAAAATTATGTGAACCATAGCATTAGCTATAATAATAGACCGATGTATACGGAGGAATGTTGTGGTAAGCGCTATTTAATTAATATAGCAGGAAAAAAGTTACACTCGCGCCCTGATAGAGGCGAAAGTAGCCGAGCGCCAACACCTGGTAGAAAGTAGTTATATATGTTATAATATGTTCCTTGGAACACACTAATGACTACATTTTATGTCATCTGCGCAGGAAAACCATGAGGTTTCATACTGTCTAATTTTGATGTCGTAGGTACTCGTATGTACTTATTTCAATTTACAATAGGGTATTCTACTCTGTTAGTAAAATAGTTTACACAACTAATAATTGATAGAATCAGGCTCACGCCTGATATATTACTATTTATGTATATTTAAGATGAGATGATATCCGAGATTTAGTGGAATCACACTAGATATTCTTATTTCATCTTGTACATTTAAAATAATAGAAATTACGCAATATGTGCAATAATATTATTTCGAGGAATTACAGTCGCTAAGCCTCATTATCTTTTTTTATTTTAATCTTAAATATCGTCAAAACATAATCCAATACGGCCATTTTGTGATGTCATTTGTGAGTAAACAGGAAGCTTTCAACTGATCAAGACAAAGTTTTTAGTTTAGTTTTCAGTTTTTAGCTTGCATAAATTCTACTTTCATAGTGGTGAAAGTAGACGCTAAATAAATAGATCAATTTTATAATAAGTGTTGAATGTCTAAGAATTTTTTTTTGTTTGTTTGCATCTATAATTATTAGTTTTTAATTTGAAACGTGAGTTACGGTAAAGCGGTAACGCCATTTATTTTAACGACATCTGTAGGTAACGTTAATGAGAACAGACGGTATGATGACTTTGACAATAAAATCAATTCGATATCGACGGTAAAGTGTACTTTCGAATGATTTCACGAGCTATACACAGGCGTTTACGACTCACTTGATATGTACATAAAACATTATATGCCATTTAAATAATTTAAAATATTAACGGGGCATAAAGAAAAATAACAATATGCCATAAAAATTACTTAAACTTTATTTATAACATAGCGTTAAATCATAATATGATTGCGCTGTAAAACCCTATCTCAATATTGCTAAATCGAACTAATCAAGTTTAAACGTCATCAGCAGGTAAATTAACCTTTTTACAAAATGTTGTCATCACACTGGAGCGTCCTAAGGTTATCCTCAGATACTCAGACACTGCTTTAATAACCGACAGATGTCATGGTAAACAGATCAATATTAATGTAGATGAAGGAAAAAAATACGAATGGTATGCCGTTCTAACTCAAAATTTATCTGTCTTAAAGAAGTCTTCATTATTTTTCTCATTATTCATCGTTGATGACTGCTAGAATAGAATAGACGATCGGTTCTACTACTTTCTATTTATATTGGTGATTGGTCAACCAACTCTCTAAACTGTTTTAAACGAACTACTTAAAACTTATATCTTAAAACCAGGGATTTTATGGAGATCCGTAGCCGTGACCGAAACTATCGGATATCCGAAATAAAAATATATCTTCGGATTCGCACGCATATATTTTAGTTGTTTACGGATATTTATCCGTAACCATATTCGAATCCGATATAATTTTATTCCTATATCCATATTCTGATCCGAAGTATCAGATCCATAACATCCCTGATTAAAACAACTAAACTAACAGTAAAAATCAAGTATGCGTAATATATGACTATTACGAGAACATAGTAACAAATCACTAATAAAAAATATATAAAGTAAAATAAAATAATATAAACATGTCCTAAGCTAGATACTTAGTAATTTTTTTATATTTTTAGCACATACATTTCCAGTAATAGTACAGTTCCAGTAGTAGTAATAGTACAACCGTATACAAGATTGGTTTATATAGATGATTGATTGTATATAGGTGGCATATAATGGATAAAATTCATTAGTTGAGGCTCTTTTCCGTGTATGCGTGTTTTGATCTAATTTGATTGCCCGATGACGCAAAATACAGGCTGATGTAAACTTCTTGCGCAAACTAGGTAAAATCATAGATATATGGAAGATCAATAAAAAACTTGCCAATGCTAGGGCACAGATCAGGGAATGCCTATTACATCATATTACAAACAAATATACGGTATCGTTTGAAAGTAGCGAAAAAATTCTAGGTCTGTCTGTGGCCAACGTTATCATTGAGAAGACTATATCCAGCAGAAGTTAGAATGGGTTGATAATGAATACTAATTTAAATGTTTTAATAATGAACACAAGTACTCACAAAAATTTGCGATACTAAACAAAAATGCTCACGCCTGATTTTTAAAATCTAGATCGCCATCCAACTATGGCATTGGTTCAATACAATCGATGTGCTATCATTTCAATCAAAAGCGTAGGTTACAATACAATTGGGGTCGGCGGGGGCCATAATTTAACCCAATTGACACTGTCTTTCGTGCTTCAATCCGTGCTACTATCAATTAAAAGGCGACTTTTCGTCTTTCTTTTGAATCAATTAATGTTAATCGTTAAATAATTGAAGCATAAGATTCTTGGGTCAATAGTCTTTTATTCTACCTATTACTAATTACTGTCCGTGACTTCGTCCGTGAGGTCTTAGTTACTGCTATTATCGCTCCCTGTCCCTCTGATGTCTCGCTTCTATGGCAATTTCATATTATGCTTATTTCGTCCCAATTTGTTTTTGTTCCCAATCGGTCCCGCTCTAATCTTGTCCCACCCCTAATCAGTTACGGTGCCACTACGGTCCCAATCTCATCCATCATTTCAGCATGTTATACTAAATATTCTTTTACTACTTACGGATACTACGTTATATCACTGAATAATTGATATACTAATTGAAATATTTATAACTCATTTAACCCACTTTGCCTTTTTTTTTTTAGAAATAATCATGTTATTAGTACCCTTTTTAGTAGTTACTAATTTATATGCCAATTTTGATGTTCCTATCTTCGTAGTTTGAACTTCAAAATAAAGTCTAAATAAAGACTTGGCGGGACAATACCGTTTTCATTAATATATAGGTATATCTTTAAAAATAAAGGACTTTGACGCAAACGTGCCAACCCGACGAACCTACTACATAATTTTTTAATAACCATGCGGTCCCCGGCTGCCTTTCGGGAGTTCGGATTATAACTTTTAAATAAATAACACCGACACAACTATCCTTACCTATGATAGGTTTTTCCGAGTTAAGATATAATGACTGAAAGTAGAACCAGAATTAATTGACCCTATGACGAATTATATATATAGCCAAACCTCTAAACGGAATAATGTGTTTCTAAATATTTAGGTAGGGTAAATATACTAGTAAATGACTTTATTTGCGTTGACCCACTTAAATACCTATCATGCTACAAAACAGACTAGTAAGGAAAAATATAACGTCACTTCACAGAATTTTTACATTCACAAATTCTGTGAAGTGTACGAAGAAGGTTTCCACGCTTCGTGGAGACTGTCACGAAACGGGGCCTTCCCTTAGCCGTCCGTGTCCGCAGTAATATGCTCGTAACGAGGACATGGCGCATGCTCCGTAAGGTCACTGGAAATAAGGCCGAACCGCTCATTATGTAAAAATCCAAGTCCTCGTTCAATTTTCCTTGAGAGACTCTCCGAGGAAAATGTTGTAAATACTTTTTGTTACGTTTTTGTTAAATATTTTCGATTATTTATGAGTTGAATACAGTTGTATACATAGCAAAGTATACCCATAGGTACTTTGTTTTCTGTATTTTACGATATACTTTAGACCACGTGTCCAACCTTCAGACAGACCAATCAGAATTAAATGGACAATACTGTCCGGCTGCTTTGAAATAAAATTACAGTGACTACGATATACGGCTTTTACATTCAAGGGAAAATAATTGCAAAAAATTAGAAAATATTTGTGTACATTCCACACAGTGCAATCTAGCCCTAAATTTTGCACATGCCGCAATACCCCAAACATACTTTATAAGTATACTTTTATAAATACATACATAGAATACAATGTAACACCCCGACACAGAACAAATATATATGTTCGTCACACAAATGTTTACCTATAGTCACAATAACATAATACTATGCTAGTACTACAGTTCAGTTACAGCCGAGCTAATTACCAGCTGAGCTATCAGCCCCGTCAATGCTCGGTTCGTACTTCTCGGAGGCGGGGCAGCTGCACAAGGAAGACCTATTGGATCTTCTAACAGTTTTATTGCTCCGGACGGTGGCATATCCTAATCAGTCCCAAAGTGTGTGGGAGGTATAAAACACAGAATGACTTTATAGACGCGTGCAATAGGTACTCCCACTCTCAGTTCTGCCCTGCACTGCAACTATTCACTCTTTATTACGCGATACAATTTTAACATAATTTTCATTTCATCAAATGTTATAGATAATATACAAGAGGCGACCAGCAGCTAATAGCAATTTATTCGGTTCTAAAATCTACACAAAACAAAACGATTCATCTTTAAAAATTACTTTAAAAAATGTGTTAGATAATGGACTAAAAGTAGACTATGTCGATAATTAAATAAATGTAAAATGTCTAACTAAAATTTTAAAAACGTAATATAGAATTAATATATTTACATCTATATAATATAAAAATTTGGTGTGTGTGTTTGTTACCATACTCATCAAAACAGCTGAACCGATTTTGATGAAATTTTATATTCACAGTTGGTAGATCTTAGAATAGGCTGTTATCTATTTTTCATCATCATCAACAAACCCATCCTATCAAATATCGTGAAACCGCGGGGCGCAGCTAGTATGCATATCAATTCATCTATCTGCACAGCAGAGACACGTACGTAGCGAATACAATGTCATAATAAAGAAATGAAATTCGACGCCAAGCTGAAATAATGTTCGGCAGCAAAGCAATAACCTTCAGTGACATTAAGTAACAAGTGGAGATAGTGTGGTCACTACTTCAGACATTTTGCAAATTCTGTCCACATGACGGAATCAAAATTTAATACAAGTACGTATTATATATGTGTTTATAGAAATATGTTACCAAAATGTTACGAAAGATCGCTACATCAAAGACTAAATAAGAAACTTTTTTTCAACCTACTTCAAAAAAAGACGACGCGTGTTTCTCAATTCTGTTATTACGTGGCATAATATAGTGTTCAACTAAATAAACTGTCAAGGATATCTAGTTTTCTCACCTACCTGGTAAACGAAAAGTATTGTAATAAATAATCAGTGGTTTTAAACCACAGACGCGTAAACTAAGAATGTACGTATACTTCAAGGTCATTGCCATTTGGGAATTTATTGATAAGGGACAAGCACAGTAATAATAATGAACAGAATAGGCTTTCTATCTAATTTAATGAGGCACAATAAGTTCAAATGTTGACGTAATAGCTTCAATGTCTGAATTTTCCGTGTTTGATTTGTACAAGCATACTAAATCTATAGAATAAAAATGAATCTCTATTTCCCTTGGTCATCGCATCAAGCGTGAACGGATGTAAAATTATTGCTGATTCGTTTTTTTTGTTGTGTTCATTATTGTTAGAAGAAGGTTCTTATAAAGTAAAAAGTAAGAAAGTTGAACGAAAATTAGAAAATGTTCCACACGCGGGTAAAACCGCGGGGCGCAGCTAGTTACTGATAATGGCTAAATGTTGTAAAGTTTATAGCGTATAGACCAACAAAACGACTTTAACTAGACTTGTTTTACTTTGCTATGGCATTGTCCTAGTATGGTCATTTATGTGGTCGCCTACCGGAACTAATGGAGTCGCAACTGCCACCGTACATTATCTAAACGTATTGTCCGTACTCGATTGGCCATAATTACTTCTCTATACTAAATATACCATGAGAAGCCGTAATCAGCCCGCGACCTTGAACGAGTGCGTCACAACATAACTAGCCAACTTTACACATTTTATTTTTAAATCAGCCATAGCATTCGTATCAACAAATCGATATTGCCAAATATTTAACAACTAACTATGGTTGCGTTCTTTACAACACAGTTGAATATATACTTGGATATTATTATGTGTAATGTCTTTTCATTTATTTTGATTTAAAATGAAAATTATTGAATCGATTTTGATAACATTTCTATGGGACTAAATATATCCTTGCAAATTAAAAATTAATTTTCCTTATCGGTTGGTAAATTACGGAGATCTGAGGTAAATAACATAAAAAAAATACAACCTAATTGAGATTTTATGAAGTCATGACAAGACTATTTGAGACTATGAATCAGTATCGTATGAGAAACTATTATGTAAGTCTACTGAAACAATAAGCCGAGACACACGCACCGAACATTTGGGCGTGTGCCCGACATCACAAGTACGAATTTGACCTGTGGTTATCTTTAGAGTAAGGGGCGTAGCAGAGGACACGCAGCGTGAATGTCACTGTGAGTAGTTCTACGTTACATAGTCGACAGATAACAGATTCGCTCTGTTTCATATCAGCGTGATGCACGATTTCAGGGACTGTTGGAACCACGTGAGCCTATTGGCAAGATGGTAGCATGGAAACGAAACTATATTCCACTCGTTACATAAATCAGTAATATCGTCATTGTTCGTACAGGTATGTCATAATGATTGAGTCGGGAGATCACAGCGTCTATAATAGTAAGCATTGTTTTAGATTATGGTTGTGGTGGTGGTGTTACTCGCCAGGCAAGTAATCGCGGATGCTTCAAGCCCATTGGAGCGACATCGGTTATCGACACACTACAAGCGCCACCGAGTCAAGCGATTTTCAAGGCTATAACAAATTATACCGCATGATTTACCCGTACCTACTACATTATATTATGTGCAAATATAACAAGTTGGGTAGATAAAACATTACACGGTAGAGATTGATCACTGCTTTATGACTGTCACTATCCAGTATGCGGAAAATTACATGTCAATGATAAGATTAAGTTTAATCTTGACTTGATGAAGATTATGAACTACAATCCTACTTCCAACAAATATTATAAATGCGTAAGTTTGTGAGCATGGATATATAGATGTATGGATGAATGTTTGTTACTCTTTCAAGCAAAAAGTACTGAACGGATTTGGATGAAATTTGGAACACAGATAGAACACCTGGATTAACACATAGGATACTTTTTATCCCGATAGTATATTCCCGTGGGACAATTATCGAATACCACGGAGGCGGCGCCGCTGGTTTATTAAGCAACAACTACTGAACAGATTCAGATGAAATTTAGAACACAGATAGTTTATAGCCTAAATTAACATTTAGGATACAGCTAGTACTAGTATTATATATATTGGGATTGTTTTAAGTTTTATAACAAAGATTTCGTTTTTTAAGTTTACTTTGATATAAAAACTGAATTATTATTGATATAAAAACACATTAAAACAGAAACATCTTTGATATAGCAAAAAGCACTTTCTCCATCGCTTTCACGACGACGTTAGAGAGGTAGCTATTTTATTATGAAATACCTACTCTAAACTCACTAGAACGCCATTTTCGATTCAATTAAATAATACGGAGGTACCTATTACTTGAACAAAAACCAAAATATTCCTTGATAGATAAGCTCGAAGTCACCTCTAATTTGCTTTTATTTATACGCAACCGGCTGACCCGCCCCGGCTTCTCACTGGTTATCTAAACCATTCAGAGATCAGGGACACACTAAAATTTATTTAAAAATTGCCCCACCGTTGAGGATTAGATCAAGGTTGCCCAGTAACACTGTAAAGGTTGGTAAAGACCAACAGCACGAGCCCGTTAAAAAAAGAAGAGTTCAGTGACACACATGTACAGAAAGAATTACATAATAATCTGCAGTTGCACAATAAAATTACTGGCGAGCGAACTAAGTGAGCGAAGTTTCTGCTTCAACTCGCCAAAGCTTGCATCTGTCCGGGTGTGTATTTTTCATCTAATCTTAACTTGGTACGTATACAGGTTCTACAAGTTCATGAAAATTTTTGCCTTCGGCGACTTTTGATGTAACGTGTATTTCCTCCAAAAAAGGGGGAGAGTTTGCTGCGGTATTACTTACCGGCAGATTTTGATATTTGGCAGAAACACTGAGTACTATCATAATAAAAAATCAGGGCATAATAGGTCAAAAACTTGTCAAGTTAATTATAAGGTTGTCAGTTTTGAGTTTAATGACTGATTGTGATAACTTTAGCAGAAACATTCGGTAGGTAAGTAGGTAATCAATTTTAACGCAAGGGTATGAACAAAATAGGAAATGTGGTTCAAAACTGGTTTATATTGATTACGGCTATTAGAGATGACGCATTGATTACTTAAATACACCCTTACCTACATACAAATAGGCTAGTGTTTTATCTTTTTAAACATTAATTTCTTGTTTCACGATAGAAAATTCATTATCAATGGCTACTTGAAAAGTGACAAGAGAAGAGTGAATAAAATCAAGAAACTTCAAATTTAACTTTTTTTTAATAAATCAATCGAAAATCGCTGTTATTTCGGTGGGTTTGGTTGGTGCACTTAGCATACACTACATAGCACACATACTTAGTATAATAATAAACAATGAAGTAGGTACATACATACATGATATCTTAGAGGGAGCGTTCTATTTCTATGCATGATATCATGTATGTACTTTATTTTTTATAACTACGCTTGATGGTCGAGCTATTAAGGCTATCTACACCGATTTATGCAAAAAACTGGGTATACACAGGACGTATAGAGGTGGGATGCACTCATATCTAATTTGGTTGATAGTTGAGAACAATATTCTATATACATTAGGGATGCGCAGAATATTCGATAATTATTCATATTCAGCAAAGTTTTTTCATAGGTTTCGGCCAAGTTTGGGTTGATGAAGCAATAAGGAAGTAATCTTTATGCATGATTTTTATATTTTATAATAAACGTATGATAAACAAAATATATCGATTTCTTGAAAAATTACGAATATATTTAATTTAATCCTTGCAGCGATTGCATGGTGTAAGATAATACGGCCGGTCTCAAAGGACTAACAGCAAAATGTTAGGTACCGCTTATAGTAGGTACTAATAGAGAGTCATGGACAATCAGAGCACGTCAAAAACCAGATAGATTTTTTGTGAATGAGTTAATGCTGTTGTTCTCTGGCGACCTTTACAGCGTCACCGGGCAGGAGCCTAATAGCGCGCATAAGGAACCCAGCCTTCAAAAGTGGGACGCAACTAGCTCAATGGAGTGAGGACCGTTCTAGCTAACCTATACAGGGGGCATGTCGACCTCGCCGGCGAGTCGGTGTCTGATTGTGTACACTGGTTTCCTACACCGGTGTCAAAAGCGGTACCTGAGCCGGAAGAGCTAGACTTGTCCAGTGATCCTAGCGCAGCCGATACTACGGCTGCTATACAAAACGTTTATCGGGTGGTGATGACAGGGCGATTACGATTTCGTGATGTGGTGCTGGAGGCGAATGCTGAGAATACCATGGACCACCAGACGCGTAAATGTGTCTATTCTCTCCCCGCTCCGCATAAAAACTCGGTTGTCCACTTTATGCCTACAACGCAAACTGACCTATTTCGGGAATGACAAGAGCTGACAGTTTGTAAAAGCTGGTCATAATTGTCAACGTTGAAGGCAGTAGATTACGAGGCCAACACATTGGTCTGGCCCAGTAAAAGAAGTAACATCTTTTAGCAGATTTTGCCAGGCCGTGAGGGTGACTACGGACCGAAGTCGATGGAAGCATTTGGTTAAGTCGGATAGATCCTGTGACCACGATCCACAGTAATGAGATGGTAATGAGAGACAGACTAGAGAAAGAGGTACTAAAAGTAATAGTAAAATAAATACTCGTAACTAGTAAGGAAATGTCGCTACAGCAGCTTCTCTTGCTAACATCTAAAGTACCTCGTCCCCGCCGGCGACGACAGCGACGGAGGAGAGTCGCGCACGAACTGTTTATTTGTAACTTTTGTATTTAAGTTACTACCTCTAGTTCCAAGTTTATTAATTACAACAAAAAAAACTAGAAGTTCTGCGAACAGACCTCGCGAACACCAACTTTTTTGGACAATTTGATTGAAAGATCTATAAAATTGTAGAACCTGTACAGTTATCATGTTTCGTCAAGATTAGTTGAGAAATACGACCTGTACGTGAAAACCAACATAAATCTAGATGAATAAAAGCAATTTCGCGAGTTGAAGCAGAGGCTTCGTTCGCTTAGTTTAAAATTAATACTTTCAAACAAACTGGTTTTAAGGAAGGAAAATGATTAAACAACTTTGATTTGAATTGAAAGGTTCTTGACCATGAACTTTGAACAATCACTATTATTTAAATGTTTAATTAAAACAACCATGAATTGATGGTTAGTCTAGCAATACAATTTATTACCGATTTATAAATATTATATTATTATAACATTTTATGTTGCTAAGAGCATGCCAATCTCAACCCCAATTTACAAGTTTTCCTGCAAAAACTTTAAATTTACCGATCTTGTACATTAATTTTGTTTTTGAAAGCAGTTGGTATGTAAAATTTCATCCAATTATTCAGCCATTTTGGTGGGGAAGACAAACAAAGTAACTTACATGTTTCAGTATTTATATTCTGTGAGTTCTTTATTTATCCTCAGCACATATATATTTTTAATATAATCACGATTAAAAATTAAAGACAAAAAGATCCCATTAATTATATTTGTAACTCATTTATTTTGCTTCAACATACATTGTGGGATAAGTCACAAATAATGTCAAAGTATGTACATATATATTTATACACAATGAGAGCTGTGTTGTAGGTGCCAACATAAATTGTTTCATATATTTGTGTTAGATTTAATTAGTGTACAACATTGATCCATAAATTTCTTATATACTTACAATATCTGATGTGATATTAGTTAGTGATATAATTAAATAGAATTTTAATCATAAGAATATATTTTCAAAAATCACCTTTTTTGATAACTACCCATGCTTTCTTTTAAGTCATTTATTGAGTCACAATTCAATACACTTAAAAAAATCAAGTCCATTATAGTTAGGTACCTAGGCTATAAGTGTAGAGGCTTCAATAATATGAACAAAATGACATCTGATTTATGTTGGAGCTAATGTTTGAAATTGAAATCAGTTAGTTCAATGACTAATAATTATCTTTCAATGTTTTAAAATTTTGGAGTTACAATTATTATTTTACAAAACATAGGTACTTAACATATTTATCATATGAATATAAGGAATATAATGGTGAAATAAAAATGTTACCCAAGTCCCTACACACTAACAGAAGTTTATGCAGTATCTACATTAGAGGTCCCATTTAAACCGAGTGTAGTCAACACTAACAGGGTATAATTTGACCCATAGAGGCAATAAATGAGAAGTAATATTTAATAGTGCCAAAGTTTGATCATTATTAACAAGGGAGGTTATTTAGTGTTCATGGAATTAGTATGGCATGGTTTTGTTTCTATAATGAATACAATTCTATTATGCAACTAATTTCGACCATTGTTTAATTGTATAGTAATATGTTTTATATTATTATTACTGTAAAGCTTTTGTTATTAAAGTTCCTAAGTCCGCGCCAGCAGCCCATACCGACAGCCTCGCGGTGACGGTTAAGCTCGCCGTCACCGGGCTTATCTCTTTGCAAAATGTGCTATATTACACAACTACAAACTATTATATAAATAGAATTTTTTTAAACATTGTGTCATGTTATATTTAAGCTACAAAATAGTTCTTATTCTTTATTTTATTAAAGTATTACATAACTTCACACTCAAGATGTGAACGAGTAGGTTATGAATGAACAACGTCCTTATATTTTACAAGTTATTTTAATTATGAAATGAAAGTGAAACTTATTACTTAGATATTTACCTGCACTTCCACTAATTTGGTCGATGTAATCCTGAAAAGAGCCATTTTTAAACCCACCGAACCGAACGCTAACTACCGCACACTACTTTGCTTGCTCTTGTTCTTGCTTGCGATCGATCGCATTCGCAAGTGGCCAGCCAACCAATAGCTAAGTGACAAAAATCCAAGCACGTGACTTGAAAGCTAAATGGAATTGTCACTGTCTAGTCTAATATCACTGAGTTGCGTTCAGAACGAAGAGAATTTGCCAAAATTCCATAGAGAAACTTCACACGTATAACTTGAGAAATCAATTGAATCCAAAACCACAGAATTAGCCGTATTATCTAACATAGATCTAAAACAGCAATCACCATAAAAAACCTCTGCTTTTTCAGAATTAAAAACCGTTTGAGTTTTTGGCGGGAAAACGAAAAAGATCGCATCGTCGCAATGTATTATTTTCCGAAACTTGTGTTATTTTCAGTGTTAGTGAATAAAATTGGTGGCATTCTATTCGTTAAGTGCTGGATTACAGGCATGAGTGTGGGAAAGTGGTATAATGATGGTGAAACGTTTCTTTTCGTGTTGTTTCCAAAACTCCATAGAAGCTTCTAGTAAAGTTGCCACCACTTTACTATGAGTATGACTTGACTAGACTAGACTATGATTTAACTTGGACTGCGACTTGACTTGACACTATATAATATTAATTAACTTGAGAAATTATCAATTACTTGACACTGGCTAGATACACATGAGGTGTACAGAGATGGAACACGTAACCCCCAGAAAAATTCGACACCAGAAAACAATGATCACGTTGTAGTACCCCAATGGATCTCAGAAACGACAAGTGATATGAGGGTACCGTTTTAACCAAAGTTGAAGTAAACCTAGAGAAATTTTCCGAGAAATAAAAAAACTGGTACTCCCGAACAAAAAAACAGTGGCCTCTATATATAATTGATATCATAAATAAGAAAAGGTACTTAATAAAATAGGATACTGAATATTTTTGGCGGCCTAAGTTATTAAAACGTATGTTACTTAGTTATTTTTGTGATTTAAAATCCTGTCTGGTAAAGTAAACTTTTTATGAGGAATAAAATACATTAAGTTTTTGGAATATGTATTTTTCAAAATGTATTTGTGTGTCATTTTAAATTAATATATCCCCGACTGTTACTCACGAATAGTATGTCGATTCCTCGACCAGGTTTCGAGCATTTGTATTTGTGTGTGTAGTTGATGGCTTCATGACGAGATGCCGCTCGTCTGGGTGTCCGATGGTGAAGATTATTCCATTATTATGGAATAATTTTCACCATCCACCATTATTATGGTATAGGTGATTCTTTCCATGAAAATTTTTCTTTAATCCATAATCCTTAGAATGTAATTTATTTCATTGTAATTTAGGTATTTGAAGGTCCGTATTACAGAACGATGCTCAGTCATCGATCGGTGCTCAAGCAGAGATTTCATTCACTAATTGATCACTTTATGAATGAAATCTCTGCTTGAGCAACGATCGATGATTTAGCATCGTTCTATAATACGGACCTAAGTTCTCGTTATTTTTGGGTAATTTCTTTCTGTATGGTATCATTCAGTCCTATATACCTATAGGACTCAATGATACCATAGTTATAGGTATTTGTATATATTTCTTTTTCCTCAAAGTGGCTACGCTGAGTTTTGGCGGGAAAGCGAAAAAGATTGCGTCACCGCATTGCATTATTTTTCTAAACTTGTGTTATTTTCAGTGTTAGTGCATAAAATTGGTGGCATTATATTCGTTAAGTGCTGGATTACAGGCATGAGTGTGGGAAAATGATGATGAATGATGGTGAAACATTTCTTTTCGTGTTGTTTCCAAAACTCCATAGAAGCTTCAAGTAAAGTTGCCACCATTTACTAGGAGTATGACTTTGACTAGACTATGACTTGACTTGATGACTTCGACTGTGACTTGACACATATTTGCGTGAAATATCATTAACTTGATAAATTATCAATTACTTGACACTGGCTAAGTACACAAAGGGTAAAGCCAAAACATTTTTTTAAAAAGTGGCCACGCTGTTCATGGCAAATAGTATTCTGTGATCATGGCTAAAACGTAGTGGTTACATGCTCTTTGATCATGGCTCTATAGGTACATATAGCGTTAGTTACATACTCTTTGGGTACACTAAGCTTTTCTATCTGTCATTTTCTCATAAATCGATAAATAAATCATAAATTAGCGTACTCTTTGTCATAAATGGCTACAATTCCGTTGTGAAAAGAATGTTCGTATCTAAATAAAGCGAATTCTGTGAGTTCACAGTTCAAAATGTTTAAAAAAACTGTCCTTCTGATTAGTCTTTTAAGTGCATCGGTTTATTGTAAACATTTTCGGCTCGGCCACAGCATAGGAGGAAACCTAGGATCTCCTGGAGACTATAATGATGAGCCTCTGCCCAAAGCACAATGGTTTGAACAGAAGTTGAATCATTTTGCTCGAAGTGATCCACGAACATGGCAGCAGGTATGCAACTATCCACACACACTAACACTAACACAGTATATAATAAATGCGAAAGTTATGTGTATGTGAATGTTTGTTATCTATAAACCCCGACGGATATAAAATTTGAAATAGTTCTAGCTTATATTTAAAAATAGGATACATTTTAATGATTTGATTTTAGATTAGCACCATTCATTTTTAAGTGGGAGAAGGGGAGGTGGAGGGAGAAAGGGCGGGGCAAGTGGGATAGGATGGGACTAGGAAGGGAGGGGTAGGAGGGGAGAACCCCCCCTTAAAGGAAAGTTTTTGGAACCTTTAGAGGTATAATTTTGAAATAATTTATTGATTGATCTACAAGATATCCTGTACCTGAATTGAGGATGATAGTGGGGAAGGAAAGGGAAGCCCCATACCAAACCTCTAGTCTAGGAAGTGTCCAGTTCTTTAGTTATGAATATTTTGTATTTTGAGGTTGAGTACTTAAAAATCATAACTTCAGCTTTTTACTGGATTTATTAATGATTTTTGTACATAAAAAAACTATGAAGGCAAACTTGTCTACTATCAGGCTATCACAGCCAACTCTGGTGTTACAATCGGTTCAGTTGACATCAACTTCCAGAACATTGAGCCCTCTGAAGTCAAACACTTTCATATTGAGTTACTCCACAATGAGTTTTTCCACATTGAATCTCAAATTGGTGAGTCATTCTAGGTAGCGCCTCGTTAAGTCAACATAATTTTTATAACATACACTTTACATACAATTTACATGTTTAGTACATATTTTTTAATATAAACTATACTAATAATAATATTAATAACGCCCAATGATCACATACATAGATCCTGGACCTTAACTAGGATTCCCTGTGTCAAGGGACTCAGGAACTATGAGGACCATGGCCCTACAACACCCAGACTGAGAACAAGTTTTTGCACTTTTTTTTCTTGTGTCCTGCCCAGGGAATCAAACCCGTCACCTCCGGGCAATGAGCTGACATGGTCAACTACCACACCACAGAGGCTGTCTGTAATGTTATAAATGTGAAAGATTGAGATGGTGTTTGGTGTTAGTTTTTCATGCAAAAACTACTAAGCGTTTTGAGCTGGAACTGTTGCTTTATTTAATTTTATGGGCAAGCATGCTCCACCTTAGACAACTTCGTCGCTTACCATCAGGTGAGTTGTTGTCAAACGCATGCACATTTTATCATAAAAAAAAAAAAAAAAAAAAAAAATTAAAAAAATATAGGGATTTAATATTAAATACTTTGGATTTAAAAGTTTTGTATCATAAATGGATCTATTGATTGCCCTAAGCAGCTATAACAATCATAAATCTTAATAAAAAGGTTATTAACATGGTAATAATATTTATATTATTTGATAGGCTTATAAAAAAAATTCAATCATATAATTGTAAAATACCATAATGTTAATGTATTAGTATTACATATATAACACTAATCAAAAATTGTAATATAACATAATCACATATCAATTATTTTCACAGTTTAATTGAATATAACCATATTGATATATGAAGGGGTGAGAATAAAAAGGGTTTAACTGATTTTTTTTTTACAAAATGACTTATGGGTATCGTTGGATTCAGCATGAAATTATCTACAATAATACATTCTCAAAATACCGAAATGAGGCTTAAATCTCGAGATTTTGAGTCTAAAAATGGTTGTATCTGTTCCAGGAATACAGTTTGCTTAGCATAAAAATATTATTATATTATATTTTTACAGTCATTTCATGAATTAGTACTATATTTAGTTTTTTAAAATAGAATTAAAACATTTTCAAGCAAGTGAAACTTACATAAACCTTTTCTATTACTTTATAAGCACTCTACATTAAAATGACGCCGTTGAAGTTCAAGTCAATTTTCTCGAAATTGTCAATTTGACAGTTAAACCCTTTTTATTCTCAACTCTTCATATGTGAGTTGGGGCACTGAATATAATGGAAATATTTACAAATACATACATAATTTTAATTTGATAAGCTAAAACTCTATGAAGCTTGGCCCACCAGCGGCCATTAATGATTTTGGTATTAATTGATCTAGTTTGATACTATAATTACTGTGGAGTAGTTTTATTACTGCAGTGCACTTCTGAACTGAATAATAGTAGATAAGGGAATAAACAACTATTTCAAATGTTAGAGTGTTTCTTTGAATCCAGCGTAGAGCAAATAATTCAAAGGATATGATATCACTCAAGCTTAAAATTATAATGTTGCTCCCAAAGTGGACACTTTACTTTTTATCACCATCTATGAGAAAAAAAGTACCTAAGTGCTAGATATTTAATTAAATCACATCTTTAAGATCCAATACTAACATCTAATATTTTCTGAATATAAGACTTCCATTGTCACTACTTGAGGAAGACATATTCATTTTTAGGGTTCTGTAGTACTATAAGGATTCCTTATAAGTTGTAAAGTAAGTTCTATCACATCTATCTACCTGTCTGTTGATCTAATTTTTTTACAAATCTGATCAAATCAAATACGACATAAGTTATCATAATTATACATATGTATGCATGAAATTAGGCTCAAAATAGTTATATGTTGGAATTAGGAACTGGCTTTCAAGTAAAGTAGCCAGGATGCACAATTAAGTGCTTGGTAACAGTTTCTTAATTTGGAGGTGCTATCTAGCACCATGCAATATGACAACCTATGTAAAAAGTCAAATTACGTTTGAAAACGTGTCTACATTCTACACCGCGATATTGAAATCCTTTGGCTTTAAGAGTTTTGGTGACTGACATGAAACTGATATTGGTGTTCAGTCTCCACCATCAGTGCATCAGTTTACGCGATCAGTTACCCGTCAATTTGACCACAGTCATGGACTGAAATGATGTCGGACTGAATGCTTACTTGCTTGCAACCCGGAAAAATGAATGGTTCCTGTGGGACATCATTATATTATTGCTCAGCAGCCTATGAGAGCACATATGTAGCCAAAGTAACTTGGTGGCAGAAGTTATTTCAATGGTTGTTCTGTTCGCTGGGCCGCAACTGGACTGATGAAGGCGACACACGTGGTAGAAGTTTGCGTTTTTTTTTTACTTGGTTTCTCTATTCGCTTGGCGGCAAGTGCTCTGCTATGTGCTGAGCGAATAGTAGCGAAGATCACTATGTGATGAGCGAGTGTGTAGCGAAGGTGACTTGTGGTAAAACTTGTCTTTTTTTAAGTTTATCTGATCACTAAGCCACAAGCACACGCCCGCGATTTTGAGTTTGTAGCGAAAGTGACTTGCGTTGGACTGGGTTGCTTTTCAATTTTATAACACGAATTTAACATCTTTCATTTTATTACAGCGGTATTATGTGAATACTAAGTTCATAAACCTCCGGTTACCCTTAACAATATTTTTGATGATTGGTGGCGAAGGGCCTGCAGATCCAAGATGGATGGTCAAGGGAGCCTGGGTAGAGTATGCAAAGAAATTTGGTGCAGCTTGCATGATGTTAGAGCATCGCTTTTATGGCGAAAGTCATCCAACCAGGTAAAATTTAATTTTTGTGCTGGCATATTAATACGAAGCTACTAATTACACAGTATACAGTTTAATAGCTATTTTGATGCACATCTTGGTTTTTACCATCTTTTTACAAACCATCAATAAATATAATAATACGATAATTAAAATTATGTGCACTGGTGAAATAATACTGTTTTGTTTATTATTAAACACACCTTTGATTGTTCCAGTGATATGTCCACAAAAAATTTGACCTATTTGTCATCTGAACAAGCGCTAGCTGATATAGCTAATTTTATTACTTACATAAAAGATGCCTTGGTACCAAAAGATTCAAAATGGATTGTATTTGGTGGTTCATATCCAGGCGCTTTAGCCGTATGGATGCGTCTAAAATACCCTCATTTAGTTCATGGAGCAGTGTCTTCCAGTGGCCCATTGCTTGCTAAAGTGGATTTTGATAGTAAGTTTGTAAATTTGCATCTACTTTATAGTAACAGCTGATTAAAATCACTGTGTTTTTTCATGTAGGGTGGATGAACAGCAGTGGAGAAATGTTGAATGCTCCATGCATGTGAGTAGGTAATTTGTCAAACTATTAACTACTTTCAGCTTGCTACAAGTTTAGCTCATAGATTTATAATGCTAATTGACAGCTAACGTGAACTTGTCACAGGAATAGCTTAATTCACTGCTCAAGCACCGCGAAATTTGTTTGTGCTGTTACTAGAGACGATAGTGAACCCTGAGGCCGCTTATCCATCGCAGTGTCACCGAGTCGTGACCCGAGAACGAGATGACGGCGCCGAAGTGTCGGTACATACATATACTATGGCCGCCGGTCCACCCCGCCCCGAGACGAGCATGCAGTACAGATGTAAATGTGTGTACCGATACTGATACTTCGGCTTCGTCCGTCATCTCGTTCTCGAGTGACGTACTGGTGACGGTGCGGTTGATAAACGCCTTAATAAAAATCAAGATACAGAATAGACAATAACCGCCTATAAATCTTTTTCGTAAAGGAGAGTGTTCAAAGTGGGGTTTTAAGTTGCGCTTAACCAAGATGCTAAAAGTAGATTTTAATACAAGGCTACGTATAAAATTACTCCGTAACTATTTTACGTATATTACGACCTTCAATCTAGATTTAAGTATAAAATTGTTCCACAATATTGCAACTGCGTGGAAAGAAATGTCTCACGTGTGATTAAACCACAGATGCAGCTTGACAAATATAAACACACGTACTAAAGTTTTAGAGTCCATGTCAACAAAGTCAACAAAGATCACAGGAACAAATAAAAACCGTATAGAATAGCTGAGTCGTCGAAGAATCAGAAATAATAATATGGTGATTTGAGCACATTAATTATTCAAGTTTGACCAAAGAGTTATAATAACTCAGTCTGACTGCAGATCACACCATGCTTTTTCTCTAATCTGTGCTCATCTCATGCATCTGTGTAATGGTGTTAAATAATAGCCATTCACAGACGACAGCTATCAGTTAGTAGTGCGTGCCACAGAAAATAAAACATATAATTTATCACATTAAAGAAAAAACTATTGATTGCACAATGTCAGTGTTGCAAGTTTTCATTAATTACATTTCCAGTTGCATACTGTTTGAAACCAAAAATTGAACATTATGGAGGCTTGCAGAAAAAAAAGGAACTTTACTATTTATTATCCTTAATTATTGATCCTTAATTTTACATCAACTGTATGCTGGTTAAATAAATAAAAAACCAGGGCCCATACAAAAAAGTCTTCCTCTTTAATATTTTTAATAACATCTGCTATAACATGCTGTTTACTTATTGTTTAACAGCTTGTGCCATGCTTATAAGTCTTGATCATGTTTCCAGTAAATTTTAATTACCAGTATTTCATTAT
The DNA here is from genome assembly GCA_905220475.3 of Ennomos fuscantarius. Taxonomy (NCBI): domain Eukaryota; kingdom Metazoa; phylum Arthropoda; class Insecta; order Lepidoptera; family Geometridae; genus Ennomos; species Ennomos fuscantarius. The sequence goes on from HG992023.1 coordinate 11,334,006, forward strand.
TCATAAAAATCATATGTTTATATTGTAGTCTTATAAAGCCTACAATTTCTTACCGTTTCTTACAGGATATTTTGGTGTGGTAGTTGAGGCTCTAAAGGAGAAAACTGGAAAGGATGACTGTGTCAGTGTGGTTAAGAAGGGACACAAGGAAATCAAGACATACATCTCAAGTAAACCAGAGCTTATTGAGAAAGAATTTAGGTATGTGAATTACCTTAATTTCATCATGATTTTACTATGTAGGTATTATACATTAACTGCTAAGTAAGCCTTTTATTTATTATGGTTTTATATTGGTACTATACATTTTTAAAGCCACTGTCTGCCAAGCGTGGTAGGCAAGCGTTATAGCAAGCCCAATGAGCGTACTGAGTAGCGTATTATGGGAAGGCCTACATTCAGCAGTGGACGTATTCCGGCTGATGGTGTGTTTTTCAAATTTATCCTTTTTTATGTTATGGAATGACGTGACGAGCTAACCATTCGCCTGATGTTAAGCGACACGGCTGCCCATATCAGTTGCACTGTCACTCGGAACTCTAAAGTAGAGTTCCTTGTGACACTGCACTGCGCACGTCATCCTGAGACATCAGTAATAACAATACTAGACTGTGAGATCAGGTCATAAAGTTTCATTTTCCCAGCAATTTCACTAGCTACAGTGCCCTTCAAACCGAAACACAGCAGTGCTTGCGCACTACTGCTTGGCGGCAGAATAACTGGCAAAACGGTGGTACCTACCTAGACGAACTTTGCAGAAAAGCCATCCATCCTCTTTCATCCTAATCAAGTAATCCTTTTTTGTTTGCAGTGTTTGTAAGCCATTCTCCACGGCTACACCACAGGATATGAAGAATTTTTACAACTCTATAGCTGATAACTTTGCTGACGTCGTTCAGTACAATGAGGACAATAGAATTAGTGGCAATGAAAAATCCAAAAATATCACCATTAATACTGTAAGTAGACATAACCGGCTTAACCACAAAATATTTAAACAAACCTTAAACAAGTCTTAAACTACTGTTTTGTATTGTTAAACACACGTTTGACATCAGTCTAAGCCTTGTTTATGTATTTGCGGTAACATGGAACATGTATGTATGTGTATCACTGAAGATAATTCTACAGCCAGAGACAGGATAAATTACTTCAACATAACTATGCCATAACATAAACGTGAAATAAATGGTTTATTATTACTATTTATGAGCCTACCAAGAAATTGACAAACATATTAATCAAGAAGTGATCGGCATATTGTGGGCAAACATTCCCCAGCTTAGACCATGTATGCCCTGTCAAATATAAAAATATTCTATCACGGTTTACCTTGCTTTTTATTTTCATATAAACTCGGCACACTTCCTTTAATTTGCTTATAAAAATCTTAAAATCCTTTCATCTCAGCACCAAGTCCTAAGTATACGCAAGAAAATGAGCATACCAACTTTCACGTAGGGAGGTTTCGTAGTTTTATAGCTTGTTACGATTATTTCGTTTACGTCATACTGTTTTTTTTTGTTATAGGTGTGCAAGTTGCTGACAGAACCCGGTTCTGACCCTGCATATGTCAGATTGGGCAAATTCAACTCCATAATTTTGGATTCTACCAACCAAACATGTTTGGATTATAACTACGGAAATATGATCAACAATTTGAGGAACATTTCTTGGTCATCTGATGCCGGTTTGTAGACCACTATACTTACTATCAAATACTAACATGGTTAACCACAAAAAGACTCGGGATCCTTTTTTTTTTATTATGGACTAGGATTTTTTTATTATGTCTTTTTTTAAAAGGACTTTATAAAAAAAAGTTTAGTAATGGTTTTGCGATCTCCAATTATGAATTACGTATCTGTGTCAGTTTTGAAAATATGCCTTTCAATGTTTACAACCTATTCATTTTTAATTATTCCTTACAGCTTTATAGGTTAATTAAGGTTTAATCGTTTAACCATCTTTTAAGGTTCCACAATAAATAATGACCATTTGTAAACATATCCATTTCTTGTAATTATTACTTCTGTAAATGTGCATTTCTTGTAATGACTACTTCTAAAAATATGCGTTTCTTGAAAACGACTATTTCTGGAAAATACCACTTTTAGAATGTAAATCAGTATAATATTATTATTCTTATAATTATTAGGTCGCCAGTGGATGTATCAAACGTGCACGGAATTTGGATATTACCAAACATCGTCGGCTGTAGTAGATGTATTTGGCAACGATTTCCCCGTTGATTTCTTTATCCAGCAGTGCCAAGATGTGTTTGGGAAGAAGTAAGTGTGAATGTTTTTTTACAGATAGGCTTGTATTTGACCATTGTCTCACCTGATGGTAAGTGACGACGCGGTTGATGATAGAACATGCTTGCCTAGAGGATACGGTTCACTCTTGCCTTGAAAAACTCCCAGATCATATTTTTCAGGAAACAGACGCTGTTAAGTTACATTCCTTTGCAGTCCGTGCAATAAATGTTGATATAGTTGCTATATATAGTTGGTGAGTAAGTTCTAAAGTCTAATAGGAGCTAGGGAGCCAGTTCGGCCGTCTAACGTAACTCCCAGGTTCGTAATACGGTGGTAAAAAGTATTCTGAATTTCGGTGGAAGATTTATTTTTATACCACTCAGTTTATTTCATGTTACGAAATGACATGACGACTTAGTCGCTCGGCTGATGTTAACCGACACGACTGCCCATATCAGTTGCAGTGACGGCCGAACTGGCTCCCTAAAACCATTAAGACTTTAGAACCAACTATTAAACTTTAGATCTCCTATCATAAAAAATATTGCTCTACTACGGGGCACGTTCTTCAAACACTTCGTCGGTGTACATAGTCCAACTCATTTTGTATGTTCTAATAATTTGCCTCCCTAAATCTATCATTCGGCTACATAATTTAGAGTATACAATAAAATTAACCTACTTATGATCGTTAAACTTATTTGACTCGAATATGTAATAAACGATTCTCATCGTCGCGATAAATTACATTATTTATAGTGTTTACTTACTGATATTTGTATATGGTTTTATGATTGCACTTAATAAAATATCAGTACTCTGACATAAATGGGGTCACAACAGAATAGCATGAATAGAGATAATTTATTATTATAGTCTAGTATATATATCATATATAGATTACAATAATATAAACAAATGGTACAACTGGTGTATTGGCGAAATCTGTAACAAATCCACGATTTCGCCAATACAGGTTACTACCATTTATTTACATGGCTAGATATGGAAAACATATCTATGTTGGACTCATAATAACCCTGGACCTGGACAAGTGAGTGGGTCCAGGGTAATTGGAAGTCCAACCTAGGCATTGGCTGCGAGGATAATTCACATAAAACCAGTTTTTCTTATCTCTCTTTCTAATGCTGTATTTACTTAATTATTTCGTACATATCTGCGTATTTTAGGTTCAATGAGAAGTTCATAAAGAGCGCTGTGCACTGGACCAACACTAACTACGGAGCCCTGAAAATAGCAGAGACCCGCGTGCTTTATGTGCACGGAACTATCGACCCTTGGCACGCTCTCGGCATGACCGAAGATAACAACGTAAAGGAGAAAGGCTCTGGCGTCATTTTTATTAATGGTCTGTACTTACGTTACTAACAACTGCCTGCGGCTTCGAACTCGTGGACTAGTGGTCGCGATAAAAAGTATTCTATGTCCTTGTCCCTTTTAGTTGAAACTATATGCAAACTCCTTTAGATGTATGTAAGGCGATTGACTATAGCTTTTGAATTTATAATGGTTCTACAGATATCTGTAAAAAAAAATTAAGAGCTTTAGATCACACGACTGAAGTAAACCACATACCTCCTGCCACCACCCCCCCTCAAAAAAAAGTGTCCACACATAGTGGTGTCGATTCTGTGTCGCATACTCTAAAGCTAAACTAAATTAACATATTTCCGTCTTTTTCATTTCCCCTTTATCAGAAGAGTTCCGCCAAACTTTAAGTTTACTTTAGTTTTAGAGAATGCGACACAGAATCGACGTCATTATCATTATATTTCAGGAACGGCTCACTGCGCCAATATGTATCCGAGCAGCCCTTCGGACCCGCCAGCCTTGCGCAAGGCCCGCGCTCAAGTCGCGGCCTACCTGCGCTCGTGGCTGGCCTGACCATACTCCGTGGGACTGTACTGATACCAACGCCTTTTCACATTCTTGTTCCATCTAATATATTTTTTTATCAATGTATTCATCGACTGCGCCCTCTGCTCATCACTGTACGGTATGTACTTATTTGCTCAAATTATAAACCGCCGAATTTTCGAAAACCTCTTGTATGAAATATGGTGTTACCGAATCGGGGTCGCTTAGCTGGTCGGTGCTTTTGCGAGGACGTCTATGTGATACTAAATTAATGTTTTGGAAGACTTTACAAATAAAAAATGTACAGTTTTATGTATAAGTTTAATCTTGCGTTTAAAACATCCCCCGTGTGCCAGTATCCCAAAGAATGTGACAATATGACACTATAAACAATCTAAATGTGAAATAATATTTAGTGACGAAATATCTATCGGAATAACGTGAATACTCAATTTAAACATTATAACAATTAATAGAATGGTGAATCTCTAAATGTGTATGAAATATTTAATAACTACTATGAAGTGATAAATATAATAATGTTCTTATGTGTCTATTTAATATACCTAATAATAAACTATGCGTACAATAATTCCAGTTTTTTTTTACCACGTATACCTACCTTATATCATAAGTAGAACTTACATTGCCCGAGATGTTTAAAGGCACAACTCAATGTTCATTATTATATTTTTAAAATTGTACTTAGATGGATGTCGGATGGAAAATCCATCAGTTTAGGAGCAGCGTGTGGCAGAGATGAGCCCTAGCTGAGAAATAATTATAATACAGTTAGCTGCGGCACCACACCACGTGATCTGTATATTAGTAAAAAATAAATGCATATCTATTATTAGGTCTTTACCTATGAAATTGCCGTTTTTTTTATGAAAGAAGTTACCGTAATATTTTTTATTTCTATTAATCAAAGTAATCCCATGCAATCGATGCATCTTTGCCAACCCAGTGACAATTTATTGATTCATGAAATCGGCTGAAAGGAGGCAAATTATTCAAAGGCATTTTGTACTGCCTCTCAGGTATTGAATTTTTTAGAAGTTATGTAAATCCTGGAAAAGTAGAAGTCTGTACGCGCAAGGTCTGGTGAGTACGGCGGAACACGCAGAGCTTCCAACCCCAGCTCTTCTAATTCTATTTGGGGGCGGTAAGGCTTGCACTGACGTCCCGCATGGGGTGTATTGCGCATTTCCCCCTGCCAGCATTTAGCCAAGCCAGCCCAGCTCCTTCATGTAGCGGAGCACTGCCTTGGGTCGCTGGCCCCAGCTCTTGTAACTTGGAGACCATCTGCTGTGCAGTAGGTGGCCGCGTGTTGTCGTGCAGGAGCAGCAAGGACGAGCGATTGACCAAACCTGGTTGGAGACGTACGAGCTTCTGTTGCTTCTTACCAAACGGAATGGTAAGAAACTGATAAATCACACCGTCGCTAGACTACCAAACAGTGACCATCACTTTTCTAGGGGTTAGATTTCGTTTAGGAACTGAACCAGGATCCAACCAACTAGCTGAGCGCTTGCGATAATAATAATACGACCACAAACATAGATCCTAGACCCAATTAGGAACTAGGATTCCGTATCTAGGGACCCAGGAACTACCCAACTACAGGAGGACCATGGATCCATAACAACAAGACTCTGAACAAGTATTTGCGCTTTTATTTTATGTACAAATACTTGTCCTGTCGCGGGAATCGAACCCGCCGCTTCCGGGCTATCAGACGTCCTGTTTAATCACACCACAGAGGCTGTCTGTCAAACAAAATAAATTTTTCGTCTCGGGTAATAATGCGGTTCAAAATCCCTTTGTTTGTGCCTGTTGAGCAGTGCAAGGCACGTCTCGACGCGTACTTGGCGCTGGCGATTATTGACTATATAAATTGACAATTTGACGGAAATTGACTAATATTGTTTTGATGCTAATGTCGAAAGCTGCTGCTAATTCAGGATCGGCGGACGTCTACGAGGTTTTGATGTCGAATTTTCCAAAACGGAAACGGGCAAACCAATAACAGGTGGTGCGTTCGCTTGTAGCGTTCACTCCGTAAATATAATTGATGCCGAGTGCCGATTGTGCCGCGTTGCTGCCACGACGGTACTCATATTCTGTAATTACTCGAATTATTAACGTATCCATGAAGATGAAAAATATTCAATTGCGAAGAAAACATAAATCTAATCAATAAACAAAGGACTAATTTAATAAAATGTACTTAAAATAAAACAAATTTGAAATAAGAATTGTTAGCCAAACAAAAAATATTTTGATTTGAAATGACCAGTAGTGCAGAACGGCAAATTCAAAGGTAAAGCGCTATTATAAACCCCCTTGCTAATAATAATAAACACTGCGTTACAACGGAATAGCTTACTCAATGTTTTATCATTTGAAAAGACGTTCAAGGAATCGGGGCGCTGTGTCGTGGTCGTCGTCGTCGGTAACAAGATAGGGTTGAAATAAAAATGTAAAATATATAAAAGAACTGAACTGACTTTTTCGTGTCGTCTGAAGTTCTTTTGTCCATCTAAACGTTTCGTCAGTCGTTGTCAAAGAGGTCGGACGCCGCGACATCTTGTTTTATCTTTGCTCATTTCAAACTCAACAGTGGGAATCAAAACTCTGAATAACTATTACCGCTACGTAATGTTTATTAGTAAGGGGGACTGCATTTACATGGCCAGCCAACTAATCTTATCCCGGCAACGAAACCAGGCAGAGATTTTTGTGACAATACTTTTAAATAATAATAAAAATGCGCTATTTGTAATTATCTATTTTTTTTTAATGGATTCTAATGGTATCACGTTGGTATACACTTTTTCTCTTGGTCGACTTGCCCGATTGCCTCTAATTTTCTTCCTTTCAGGATGATTTCCATTGTCCTGTAACGAAAGGTTATATAAATAAGTTACCACCATAGGTAGACTTACAACAATATTCTATATGATAATTTTTTTTTTAAATCATAACTATTCCTTTAATTCTTTACAGGAAAATAATCAAATAACTATTCATGGTTTGCAATGGACACGCAATAATATTATCCGTATCATTAAAAAGGAACAATTTCCATTAAAATTCGGTTGTTGTACTTCTACCATGACTTCGACTCAAAAATCAATTAACAAATAAAAACATTTCTATAAAATTGTAGAACATTAAAAGCAAATTTCGAAAAAACATTGATGAAAAGTACGAGCTTTAAAAAATATAAATATTTCGTGAGTTGAGGCTGAGACTACGCTTGCCGTTCAATAATTATTCTGCGTACGTGTGAGTGTATTCCTGGAAAAGGTCGCTTTACGCTTAAAGCGATCTCTTCTTCTTTTTTCACAATGGGCGGTCTTATCGCTATAATACCGCCCATTGTGACTATTTATCTATCTATCTATGTCACTAATCTCCGCCTTATTGACTAGAACAGTTGCAATGAAATTTTTATATGCGTTCTTATAATCCCGATGGTTTAGATAACCCGCGCGAAGCCGCGTCGGGTCAGTTAGTTATATAATTATGATTATATATATTTGTTGAGTGTAGTGATCACGGAATTTTTATTGCAATGCAAGTCGAGAATTTTCACTCCTAATTTGAAAACTTTCATAATAACTATACACAAACTGGTGTCGATTCTGTGTCGCATTCTCTAAAACTAAAGTAAACTTAAAGTATGGCGGTACTCTTCTGATAAAGAGGAAATGAAAAAGACGGAAACATGTTTAGCTTTAGAGTATGCGACAAAGAATCGACACCATTGTGTATTGAAACAGTGAAATCCATAAAAACGTATTCCTATTAGTTCTGTGATTGGCTAATATTGAAAGTGCGAAAGATTGATACTCACAGCGCTGAGCAGAACACAATAACTTGTGTGCTGATAGTTAAATAGAATATTGCGTTGATGAAGCTAGTGTTCAAGGTCGCCTTGTATAGCTGCGAGTAGATCACTGACGCGAACATTGCCACAGCATTTTCCATCACTGATAGAAACGCGTACGCCACACCTGCAATAAGATGAGTGGCATTACATACATCAATATACCTACTTTCTATTTGGGAGCAGTAAAGCCTGCACTGACGTCCCGCATAGGGTGTATTGTGCATATCAAAATACTCTTATGCCATTCCGTTTAGGTAGAGCATACGTTAAGTTTGACAGTTAAGTTCGCATTCATTCCTCTATGGCAAATGCATTACGGTAGGTGTGTCATAGAGGGATAAGTGCGAGCTTAAGAGCAGTAAAACTTTATTACAGACGGACATTAGGGTACTAGCACAGAGCAGGAGAACAAATAAAAAAACAAGCTTGCTCCATCTTAGACAACTTCGTCACTTACCATCAGGTGAGTTGTTGTCAAATGCAAGTCCATCTTACCATATTTTTTTTTAATTACGCACGCGCTCTTGTAGCGGTGAAACTAATAATAATATACGTGTCGAGCAAGCAATAGGCGCCGAGCGCATACGCTAAACAAAAATCGATACATTTTATGCCATCTGCGCAGGTAAACCACAAGGTTTTATTCTAAAACGTGACTTCAATGCTTTTCTGACAGGCAATTAAAAAGAAAAAACGAGTGTATCACGTCGTAAAGCTTTTGTTGCGTATTCATTGTTCAAACGGTTTCTCTATAGAAGAGATGTGTCGATTTCAACGACAGCTCATGCTATCATGAAGAAGACTAGACTGCACTCATACCACCGGGCGTCACAGATACCTCTAGTATTTCGAGGTTTACCTGTGCACCCGGTGAAATAATTCATGGGTCCGCAGGTAAGTTTCTTAACCCGCGTGAAAATTAAAAGAAATTCAATTATAAAATATCTAAATGTGCGTACAAAAATTAAATTACCCACGAACCCTTTACTCAGTGGTCAACAGATAAAGCCTCAGATTTTTGGTCTTACCCCTCTCATCAGGTGGCAACACTTTCGACGTCATTGACCGAATAAGTGGCGCCACACACGGACCGAGCGACGCTGCTGTGGCGCCAACATACATCATTTTGTCGACAGTCGCTTGCGCGTAGATCAAATGGCCGCATATGTGAGCTGAAGCTCCAAGCATCACTATCAGCTAAGAACAAGAGTAAAGACATCTTCAATAAAAAATAAACATAAAAGGAGTTTTACCATTACCGGCACCAGAAGCATTACATAAGAAGGCATACGTCTTTATTATATTTTGACATCAGTATTTTATTTGTAACCTTAATAACACCAAGTTTATATCTCTAATGCCCGTCTATACAAAAATTTGATAACTCTTTCCGTCTTATTACAAAACGCAGACCAAGCATGGACTTAAGTTAGTACTAGGTCTAAACCTAGACTAGTTAAAAACCTTATTACAAAAACGAGTTTATCGCTGATAAGGGGATCGTCCACGGTCTAAAGTTAGTCCTCCGATGACCCTATTAGTCTATCCTATTATAGTCTTATTAGTTGAAAATCATTGTAGCAAAGCTGACTTTTATGAATCGGATTATTTATTCATTAAAAATGCATATTTACGCTAACAATACGCTTTTCAAGGCTAACGTACGTATATTATAGACGAAAACAAAAATTCTAAGTATATGAAACGGGAAAAACAGTACGTGTGAATAAATGTGGTCCAAATGAATAAACTTTTTTCGTATTTAGTCTATGGTCAATATTTAAACCATGTTCTATCTCTGGTATCAGCTGGTCTTCGATTAGTCGCCGTTTTGTAATAAAGTCAAGGTCTAACTACTTTGTACCGTAACAAACTAGGACTAATTGGTCCAGGCTTAAACCTCTGCTTAGTCCACGTTTTGTAATAAGACTGTTTAAGTTCGCACTTATTCCTCTGTGACATGCCCAAATGCATTGCAGTTGCTATGTCATAGACGGATAAGAGGAGCTGTCAAATTTTATTACAGACGGTCATAACACTTTCAGTGAGTTCCAAGATAGCTAATATAGTTAACATTTCATTGGATTTCAAGTGGCATAGTGGATAATAAATTTCAAGCATAAAACAGTTGAAATTCCGAAAGGAAAGAAACTGAAGAACCATTTATATGTCGAAAGCGTAGTGACAATATGACAGCCATAAAAATATCTACTCTTGGTGCGTGCGTTATGATACCCAATTTCACACAATGGTTTCTTATAAATCTCTATCAGATAATTGCATAATTTTAAGGATGACAAAAGTGTGATTTTGTCAATATTTAAACGATGAGTTATCTAAAATACTTCAAAGAGAATAGCTTATAGGACCTAATAAGTCAGCTCGTTTTCGCTAGTGAAATTTCGCGGCAGCGACAAGTTGAAATAATATTTTAAGCATTGATAAAGTAAAGTCTAAAAGTAAGGCCATTATACCATAGACATGTCTGTGCCTTACACGCTACAGCTTCAATAAGCTACCTATATCGGGCGTTTATTAAGTGAGGGTAAACAATAAACATATAAGCCAACAATGAATATGACCTATGACCGAGCCCCACAAATCACTTTACTAACTGTGTCCCTCCAATGTAGTATCTTTGTCATGAGCGGGATACCAAACAGCATTGCGAACACGTACAATATGCTCAGGTAGGTCCGGAAGTGGCTGAACGTGGTCGTGTCCCATTTGAACACGGTCGATGTATACATATACATCACTTGACGCTCGTCTGGAAACAAATAGAGAAAAACAAGAATAAGCCATCTATGATGAAAACGGGATAGCTTCGTCTCAGGGGGTGGGTATAAATTTAACGCGAATATCTGTGTCTGAAATATTGTAGCTTCGAAACGTCCGAAACATACTTTGGGTCTTGGCATCTTTCTTGGAAATACTTTTTTGTCTTTTGAGATACTTATATCATATGTTATATTAATATTAAAAATAGTTTTTTTTAAAGTTGATTTTGGTGTCGATTCTGTGTCGCATTCTCTAAAACTAAAGTAAACTTAAAGTATGGCGGTACTCTTCTGATAAAGGGGAAATGAAAAAGACGGAAATTAATTTAGTTTAGCTTTAGAGTATGCGACACAGAATCGACACCTATATCATTATAAGCAGTTTTTAAACTTCCTCACTAGACCAACTTCATCCGATGCATAACCCAACTTACGAGAGGCAGTACCAGACTTATCTCTGATCTAACTAGAACAACTCACCTCTCTGGAAAGTGTAGAAAGCCATAGAAATGAGTAGGATCCAGAGAAACGATCTCCTGTTGCTCGGCCTCTTCTTCGTTAAAGTTCGTATTGTGCTTTTAATATTGCTGTAGTCAAAGAAGTCAGTGACTGGGTTCTTTATGCCTGCATCCTTTAGCGACTTCTGTTCGGGCCTGGTCTGCCATTCTAGGAATATAAACGTGTATGCCGTGGCTACGACCATGAGGCCTGTGTTGATGGCAAACATGGCGGTGAACGATCGGTTTAGAACCTTTGTGTACAGCACGTTTCCTGCAACCAAACGGTGTAACAACTTATGTTAAATGATATAAATAGATTTAATAGAGTGTGATTGCAAATATGCAAAGTATATAGTGTTCCATCCCCAGCTCATAGACACATAAGATTAGAACTGTACTCATATAGTGTAGGGAACTCCAGAGAGGGAGTTATCCCTCTCTGGAGTTCCGACATGGCGTGTAAATAACACACTAGATACACTTTTAAATAATAATTAAATAACTCTTTTTTTACCCACCAACCCACATTACAAAATTTACATATTTAAATGCGTTTAATATGAAATGATATATTAATGACATTACTAAAGTAGGCCTACTATCGTGCTAGTGGTACAGAATTTACGGTTATCGTTCAGCGTTTGAAAATGTTATTGTGACTATCATGCACATTATATCAGCGGCTGGGCTATAGTAAGTATCGATCTACTTGTTTTAAATAATTCAGAAGAATAACCTCAACAACCGCATTGTAATTTCCTATATCTCCTGACTTCTGTTGTTTTTGATACCTTAATAATAATTTAAGAAAACGAAAAAATCCTCAATTGAAGTGTTGTCTATTTTTTCCCGTTCTGTGGTTTGAAGAAATGTCATTACATTGTTTGATGTATACGTTAGTAGATACTTATGTATTTTGTGAATTATGTCGTAAAGATTTGTATATATGTCGTAAAGGAATGGTTGTTTTAAAATATCGTACGATTCGTGTAAACGAGACAATGGACTACTACAATAACACTTTAGCCATCTGTATATAAAGTCGACTTCGTTAAAGATCACAAACAATACGAGCCTGAGATTACATCATTGCTATAATTATGTAGGTATTAAATGTATAATAGAGCAAGAATCTTTGTAAATGACAGATCTTATCCACGATTAAGATAAAGCACGTCATATTATACTTATCGTGAGTGCGTGTGACAAGCGAAGTGTGACAGATTACAAGTTCCAAAAAACTGCTGAGCAATGTTGCCGACTGTATCTATAGGTATTACGTATCCCGCCGAAGAGTCCGAGAGAAGACCGTGTCAGCATATCAGACGCAAAATTTTAAATATGAACTGGATTAGAAGATCTATCCGTAAGTTGGTTGACACAGGTGAAGAACCCATTTGGACATACCTACGGTCACTTATCGCGATAACTTCAAGCATGTCCCGGATTTAAGGACATAAAAGCCATTTCCAATCCGGTTCATGATTAAATTTTTTCCTTTACTTGAAAATTAATCTGTTGATTACGCTGAATGTAATACCGTCATTAATCTTTATTTTGATCACTTTTGTTAGTTTCCTTGGCTTATAAGTAAACTAATGAAATATTTTGAATGTTATAATTCAGCTCATTCATCTTATTGTAGCTATCAAACGCATTCTCTCAGCGGCCAGACTATAAGTAATGTTCAAAAGTAATAATAATGCCCAACGATCACATACATAGATCCTGGACCCTAACTAGGATTCCCTGTGTCTAGGGACTCAGGAACTACGAGGACCTTGGTCCCAATACACCCAGACTCAGAACAAGTATTTGCACTTTTTTTTCTGTGCACAAATACTTGTTCTACCGCGGGAATCGAACCCGCCACCTCCGAGTTATGAGCCAACCTGCTCCACCACCACAACACAGAGGCTGTGTCGACAGTAAAAGTACATACCAATAGCGACTCCAATGGGCATAGCGCTGAGATAGACAACGTCGAGTATGCCAACCCTCAAAGTTCGATTTTTGACAGAAGACACATCGGCGATGTATGCGAAGCACCCGGCAAATATAGCCAAGTCGGCGCCAGTGAGCGCGCTCGGAAACGCCGCTGTGTAGATCACATATTCTACTGGCCAAGCTGGAATTGAATGGATACAATTTTAAGAGAACTATAAAAAATTACCCCGACATCCACTGCTAATAATTATAGCAGCATGCTTAACGGAGCGAGCGAGTGTGGCTCAGAGGTAGCCCGGGCAACTTTCAAACCAACACACCTAGGTTAGAATCCTTCTTAACATTGCACCAATGATTTTTCAAGTTATTTGTGGAATTGAGTGCAAAATCCCTCTTACTAAAGCGAAGTAAATAATCGGCACTGTCAAGAATCACAAAATTGGATGTCTCATGCAATAATCTGCACTTGACTAGCATGGTGGGTTACGGCCAACTCTCCTAGGCATATGTGCGAGCAGTGGGAATGTATTGGACTGATTAATCGCGAAATGATGCGCCGATATTGAATATCCGAAACCGACCATTTTGGTGTAGGTATTCGTTCGAGTTTTTGATAGAGATGAAAACTTAAGATATTGATATTCGATGAAAATATTGTAATATCGGCGGCATTAATGGACAGTGCTGAAAAGACAGAGACCGTTTTCGAGTTTTATCACTCCCCGAAACTTTGACAGTGAGAAGAGAACCATAGAATATGTAATAGAAAATGTTTTAAAACATTTTACGTTTTCCTTCCTTATTAAAAAAATTACGTTAGAACAAATAACAATCAAACTAAATATATATATATATATATACTCTGTACTTAGAACAAGTACAGAGTATATATGTCTGGTTGAAAACAAACTTCCATTGCTATGCAGCGCGCCAAGGGTTATTTTATATGATGCTGTTAGTATCAACATGATCAAGATGCAAGCGATTAGAAAACTATATTGTGTAATAATATATGGAACGACTATAAAGTTATTGAACTTTGAAAAATTCCTTTTTCAGAATGTGGAATAAATAATAATTCTGTTATTTTACATAATTATTATATTATACTTTATTCTTTTGTTTTGTAAGACATTTTTGTAGGTGTACCTAATTGTAGTTAATATAAGAGATAAATATGTGTAACACGATTTGTCAAGCTTTAAATTGTATATTTGTTATGCGTGGTGCTGTATTCTCGCATATCTCTGCATTACTTATCTGTTGTTTCATCACTGTTGCTCAATCTTTTTACTTCACGACTAAATGGGTCCGATCTTACGAGCAAACATAGCTAGATTGATTACATAACCGGCCTTCAATATTATACCAATTAAATTTTAGAATGTCATATTCCTGTTTATGTAGTTGTCAAAAAGACTGCACCTATAGATGTATGTGTGAATACTTACATCATCCATGTTATTATTATAATGCCACGTTACGTTTCTTATAAGGATTTTTGGACATTATTTACTTTTCATTTTAGAAATAACGCCTAATGATCACATACATAGGGAGCCAGGATCTACGAGGACCATGGTCGCACAACACCCAGACTCAGAACAAGTACTTGCGCTTTTTTTGTGCACAAATACTTGTCCTGTCGCGATAATCGAACCCGCCGCCTCCAGCCTATGACCGACTTGCTCAACCATCCCACCGCAGAGGCTGTCATAGTGGTGGTTGGGTACAAAATAAACTACTAGACAGGTATGATACCTTGAAAACCGTAAAGGCAGTTTAAAATGAATGAAGTTCTAAAAATATAACGCTCCTCTAAGAACTAAGTACGGGAATGTTTGTAGCAGATAAGCAGTATCATAAGTTATTTACCATTCATGGTGTTTATGGTGATCATTAAAGAGAAATAAAGCTTGCCAATCAGGCCAGCCAGTAAAATGAGCTTTCTTCCTCTCTTGTCACTGTAGGAACCGAGGAAAAATGCCAGTAAAAGTGGGACAATGTGGCTGGCAATCCCATTCCACTGGTGGAAAGTTGATACTGTCACCTGAAAACAGATTGTATTCAAGTAACATACAAACAATTAAACATTTTATCATAAGCAAACAGTGCTAAAAACACTATTAGATTATTCCTATTAATTGTAAAATAAGGTCGCTGCGGTGCCTAATTAGTAAGCAAGAATAATTCGGTACTAAGTTAATTATTAAATAATTGATAACAATGTTAGGAAATTAAATACGAATCATACCGAGTAACTACTAGGTAACAATAATAAAAAAACATTCGATGTAACCGAGGTTGTGGCTGTTTGAAGGAATTGACGTCTCTGTTTGTGAAGAAGTACCCAGTTTAGTATAATTTTGACTTGTAAAAGTGCTAAAATTAGCCTATTTGCAATAAATCTTTTGACTTTGACTATGTTAATTTGATGATAATTTCCACAAAGCTATTGCCATAATGGTCCTTGTTTGCTAATAGGACCACTCTAATTCTTACCATAGGTGTCGTATGACTGGCTAAGGCAATATCCATGGAATGGACAGCAGCATTTTTCTTGGTAAATTAAAAATTTTTTTGTGAGCTCAAGCCGTTGCCAAGTGGTGATTATATCAAATCCCTTACTACGATACGCGTCCAAAGTAGCGTTTTACGGGGGAGTCTTATGTTCAGCAGTGGATGTTTTAGGGCTGATGATTTAATGGTGGGATCTTTAATCAGCAAGTTCGCTACAATAGAATCTGTTATTGTGTTAGTAAAATCGGTGCAGGTTCGGGGTTACAAATATTGGGTATATATCTGAAGATGTTTCGAAGATTTCTAGACTGTCTTTTACTATACTTTACGCAAAGTACAACCTAACAAAGTAAACCCTACGTTACGATAATTAAACCCTAAAATTAATCGACGACGACGCCTAGTCACTTCCATCGGTGGTCAAATGCTCAAATCGAGATTTCATTCGCAAATTAATCATTTTTATTTTAGTTTAAATGTGGAAAATCATGAAATAATTTTTTTCACTCTTTTTCACATTCGACTATTGGATATCATCCATACCTACGAATAGAATAAAAGTGAAATGATGGCTGTGTTTTTGTGTGACTATCACGCCAAAACTGTGAAACCAATTTAGTGGAATTTATTGCTCGGATTACTTAAATTACCAGGATTAACAAAGGATAGTTTTGATCCCGGAAAGTTAAAATCGCGTGGGAATACGGACAAATTGTGAAAGCTTGAAGCGGTTCAAGAAACGAAAGCAATATTATTATAACAGTTGCTCGTCTTTTTCTACATGAAAGTCGTTAACCTTGCATTAAGTTAAAGACTGATTTTTCAGGAGTATTTGGCTGTAGACCTTAATATTTGATATTTGATGCAACTTAATATAAAATTACCTATTAAGAAGTCGGCTAGGCCAGAGCTGTTCTTGAGTACAAGAGCTAACAGATAACCAGATCCCATAAGGGATCCATTATTTTTAAACCAGTATGGAACCTTAAAAAGTGTCACTACTGACATTTTTATGTGAGATACTTACCTGAACTTCTCTATTGATATCATCATAGTAACTTATATTGTAACAAATATCTTCGCTGTAACCATGGTTCACTTTGCAGGTTTGAAAGACATAGAATGTCTGCTCTATCACATTTGTAATCATAAATGCCATCATGTAAAAAAACATTGTGGGCTCCACTGTTATTTGCTTGTACCATGGCTTATTTTTATACTGAAAAATAAAACTATTATAATAAAAAATGTTTCTTTGTGTTGTTAGTGGTAAAGTATGCAAGATGCATAATAATAATAATAACCTTTTTGCCTGACACAGTCTCTTAGAATGTCTAGTATGATAAATAGTCCAGTGTCCTATTACATTCAGTCTCACAGTATCCAAATCCCAAACCCAAAATAGAACCCAAAAGATTGCTTACCAAAATGTATAAATGTCTAAAAACATTTTTTTTGCTGTTCTGTGGCTTTATCGAATTTCTTTCTTTCTATGGCTTATTCAAATTTCAATTTCTCTTCTAGTGATAACCTTTGCATATATCTCGAGACAACTAGACTACAAGAAATCATCAAATCCATATTGAGTGCTTCTGAACTTAGTTTCTAGTTGCCATAGCTGGCACTGTGGCTATAGTAATATTGAGCATTGATTTAAATTATTTTAAATATTTGGATTTTGACTTGTAAAACAGTTAAAAAATTGTTTGCAGTTGGAACCTAGACATCTTATTCATCATTCATCAATGTAATATATTAGCACAGGAATAAATCTAGAGTTTTCTGAAGTCACTCTGCGCCCATAAGTAAATCAATAACACAATGGCTCTCTGCTAGTAAACAATAATAATTATAATATGTGTACTTGTTAATGATACTTTAAAGAAACATGTCACATTATGCTGAGATTATAGAATTGTATTGGTATTCTATTATAGATATTTATTTTTAGATTTGAGTGTTAACTAATACTCTATAGTCCTTGTTTTAGATTTTCATGAACTCAGTGTGGTATGGCTGATATCACTCTGTGCTGCTGTTAAATAACTAATAACAAACAACACATTAAATTAAAACTATAGTGTACAGGTGTAATCATTATCTTATTAGAAATTTGGTTATGGGTAACATGGTCATTGGAACATAATTTTGTAATATCTATGACTGCTTAATTATCGTGAGCTATCACTAAAAAATCAAAACCTACAAATACATAATAATATTTAGGTAGTAAAATGTGCTAGACCATACGGTGCTTTTAGCTGGGTTGCGTAACCAATTCAATTTAGCTTGATATGTACTGGTAGTTCAGTAACAAACACAAATAATAAAACATCAATACGTACAGAAAAAACGGTATTGGTTTTGAGCGCATGTTTTAATAATCATAAACTTTCCTTACCTTTTGTTCTTTATTTACTGTTTCTGTACCCATTGTGGTTAATGTATCTATGGTGTAGTGGTCACTCTCGTGTTTATAAATACATAAGTTCGTTTTAATTTTATAACGAAATATTTTTTTTACTTTGCATAATATTCAGTTTGCTATTTACGTGCTCCTAGTTTACACTTGGCGCCACAAAAAACACAAAATACTCCAGACCGGACTATCAACTTTTGGTGACATTTAACTTAACTGACAGCCGGAGCGGATAGCCCATGCGAGGGATGTATTACGATACGATTTTTTTAAAGATCGTTTCAAGTGCAAACGATTCAGCGATGTTTTGAAATAATTCAATGCGATATTCACGGGAATTGATTCAGAAGTACGATGAACGACGGGTCGTCAAGCCAGAACCCATATATATCTAATTGACTAATCAATTTGTTATAGTCAATTAGGAATACCTACAAATAAGCAGCTTTGACTGTAAACGTGTAAAAAACGCGTAGTTACAGCCTATATGTTAATCCAGCGTATAAGCTATCTTGGTACCGAATTTCATCCAAATCCATTCAGCCATTTGAGCGTGAAGGAGTAACAAACATACACCACACACACACACATACAAACTTTCGCCTTTATAATATTAGTGTGATAGTGTGATTCTTTATAATTATTTACAAAAAGTTAGTCAGTCAGTTATTTTGTTTTCATAGTACTACATTGCTTAGTGTGGGCTTAAATGGCGCCGTGTGAAATGCCTCTAAATATATCATATTTTGTTAGTATTTTATTAACTTGAAATGTTTGTGTATATTTATATTCGGATTGAGTCGTAACTGAATTTTGAAGCAGTTATTCTCAACCGATAGAGATGAAATTTTGCATACATATTTAGTCTGGGATGCATGGTTATCTGATTGACGTCATTCTAAATCCAATATTGCGGACAGCTCAAGATTTTTTTGCACGCCCAAAATATGGGTTTCAATGGTTTTCTGAGAAGAATACGATAAGCTTATTTTGTAAATGTATTTTTTAAATTTATATATACTACATAATCAAACTTTGAATTGATTTTAGTAGATTGATTAGGACTCGATCTGATCCGAGGATCTATTCAGGAACAAAATTCGATACCGAAGCATATGATCTAAAAAATCGATTCTACCGATAATATCGTATATCCCTATAGCCGGTGCTGATGAGGTGACATTGGCACTGATAAAGTTCGTGACAGTGAATGTCACTGACTGTCCGGGCTGCCAGACGGCATTTTTTTGTTTTGGCTCCACACTTTTTTATATTTAGCCAGTGTCAAGTAATAGATAATTATAATTATAAATATTATACTGAAGTTAATGATATTTCACGCAGTTATGTGTCAAGTCATAGTCCAAGTCATCAAGTCAAGTCATAGTCTATTCTAAGTCATACTCTTAGTAAAGTGGTGACAACTATACTAGAAGCGTAATAATACTACTCTGAGGTTTACATAATGAAAATATTTATAATGGTGACAGTACCTACACATTACTGTTTCTCTAGGTCACGTACAAGCAAAATGTAGTAATCTAGAAAAAATTTCAAAATTGTTATCTCAGTCAAAGCCACATAAAAGTGGTTTGATTTCTGTCTATGAATGAAAAATACAAATACGAAAAATGTATATACTGAACTCCATGCTGCTATGTATTTAGCCCGTGTGATGTTTACTAAGAAATTCATTATATTCACATCGAAAATGTTCTCAAGTCAGTGTCACATCCAAGCTTAGTTACAGTCTATTTAAATACTTATGCCCAATAAAATAGTGAACTATACCAAAATCCAACTAAAACATGCACCGTAACCACTCCGATCCGTAACAACCTCAATTATTTTTGTCACGTTCACTCGTGGAATTGAGAACTATAACTAGCTTAGTCGTCGATTGATGCTTAAGTAGAGATTTCATTCATTATTTTGATCTTATCTCCGTATTACAGAACGATGCTCAGTCATCGATCGGTGCTCAAGCAGAGATTTCATTCACTAATTAATCACTTTATGAATGAAATCTCTGCTTGAGCACTGATCGATGACTGAGCATCGTTCTATAATACGGACATAAGAATATAATCTTGTGTTGAGCTGAGATTAACGATTTAGTTGGTTCTGTAATACGGGCCCAAATCTATGCATATGTGTCGTAAGCGTAATATTTACTAGATATAAATTATTATATTCTATTATATTATTATTATATTATAGTGGTTATATGCTCTTTGCTTATATTATACTTACTCTTTGCAAGAAATATTCAGAGAAAACAGAAAACAGTGTGCATAATCGTATTTTTCTGACTGCCTCAGATAAAGTGATTTTTTTAAATTACAAAATTGCTCTAAGTATATTTAGCCAGCTTTAGGTTAATTTATATTGAGTTTTGATGAGAACACGAAACCTTTCTTTTCTTAGTCAAAGTTTTCGTTACTTAATATTATTATTATCTATCTGTGGTAATTTAATATATATGTATTTACCACAACTTAGGTTATGGTAAATTATTTACCGTAAAACAGTTCAGCATATTTCACCATTTCATTTTTAACTTTGTTATGTTTGAAATGGAGATCTACATGAACCAATTTCCGTTCGCCTCACCAACTTATTCCCCAACCAGCTTACGCGACTATGCAGTCAGAAGTTCGTGGTGCGTCGTATGAGGTGGGGGACGGAATACGACTGGCTAGACAACCGGCGCTACGTACTCGCCTTTTCGTCCCTTTGGCCCCCCTGTGATACCTAATTTTTTATTTCTGCGCAATGACGCGCAGCGCTGGAGTTTAGTGCACAGTATACTATTAGTGCTGCTACTTATACCTGTAATTATGTTCTTATTGCCGTGGTGCTCTTTTGTTGCACAAATAACTATTTCTCATATTGAGCCATAAATAACAAAAATATCACGTTCAGGTCGGGATTCTGATATTTGGAAGCACTGCAAACAGTTTCTTAGATGCTTTATCATAATGACAGCCTCTGTGCTGTGGTCGATGAGGTCGGCTCATAACATGGAGGTTGCAGGTTCGATTACCGCGACAGGACAAATATTTTTGCTCAGAAAAAAGCATAAATACTTGCTCTGTGAGTGAGTGTTGTGAGAACATGGTAGTAGTCCTCGTAGTTCTTAGATCCCTAGATACATGTATTAGGATTAGTAGGGTTCAGGTTCTATGTATCACGATCTTATACAATACTTAGATACTTTTTGTTAAATACGTACATAGAATACAATATAACACCAGACACAACAAACATCGATGTTCGTCACACAAATGTTTGTTCTGGGTGTGAATTGAACTCACGGCCTACAGTTCAGAAGACAGAGCTACTACCAACTGAGCTATCAGGCCAGTCATGTATGTCATCGTTGGGCATTATTATTAAAATATAACCTACCTACGTTAATATGTAAGTACCTTTATGGCATCAATTGTTTTGTGTTTTACAAATAATATATTTAGTATCAGAAACATAACATAATATAGTATATTTAATATACTAAGGGCTTCTTTCAGAAAGTGCTACTAAAGTGGCTATTAGTTAACCATCACGTAAATTATGTGGAAGATAAAACTTTCGGTTAGCGTTAGCTTACATCACGTTTTACATTCCTTGTTTTTCATCTGGCTACCTAATCGTAGCCCACTCGGTCAACGAACGGCAAAGGTGCGTTTATACGTTCCGTTCTAAGAACCGTATGATTGATAAAAATATTAATGATATATTGATACAATATTGATATTACAATGTTATAATACAAAGTACTTTTGTAAGATTATTTAGTTCTATTCGTTATTATTGTAACGAAAACTTATTAATACTATACATTTATAACGTACAATGGCAGTTTTTAATGAAATATTTTATCTTTAAAAACCTAATATTTGTTAAAGTCAAAGTCAAAAGATTGATTGCAAATAGGCTATTTTAAGCACTTTTATAAGTCAAAATGATATTATTATAGCTATTATATTATTTAACTAAGCATATAAAATTACAAAGTGCTTAGCATCCTGCGCCTTCATCACCCAAAAGATAATGAATATATTACAAAAGTAACCACCACATCACACCAGTGCAAGAAAAATACTGTGATTATCTTAAAAAACATTACAAATTGCTCAAAGCACACTACAGCTGTCGAAACAAATTCCTTATCCATCAAATAATGATTTAGTTTGCCACTCAATCTACCGTTTAAATTAATAGGTACTAAATGTATTAATTAGCCCTTTCCAGTGATTGTGAAACACAAACACAATTATATAACACATTAGTTTCTATTAGCTTAGGCGGAACTTTAACCGGACATTCTGAAACAAGCCCTTAATATATTACTAACAGTTTTTGTGATTTAAGTAGATTTAATTTAAAATATTTAAGTGTTTTCGAAAATAAATATCACATGATAACTTTTTGCTTGTTTTTTTAACATTATTAATAGCACAGATAGATATATACCTAAGTAGGTGCCTATATATATATATATATATAAAACTTTCCGAGAAGGGGCCTCGCAGAGATGGCGCTCTTCTTTCTGATCTTATTTTTTTACTATGAAGTCGACATTCTTCTCGGGAGAAGTAATAGTATTCTGTGTTCAGAGATCTTCTACAAAGACCAAGTAGAGGATACTATGATTTCTATATAATTTGTTTGTCTTGTCCTACTCACAAAAGAAATCTTGTTTGTGCACAAATATAAATAAATCTAAGAAAGAAATTATATTTCAGATCATTTCAAACGAAAAAATTAAATGATATTGAATTTAACTGTGGCATAACCTTTTTAAACCAATAGTTAGCTCCTAAAAATTTATATATATGAGTACCTAGAAGTCGGTAGTTCAATAGCAGAAGATAGTAAGTATGCCTAGTTATCTACTATTCCTATGTACCTATTCTTACCAAAGTAAGACTTACGATGACCACCTTTCAACTTAAGGGGAGAAGAAGTGTAGGGGTGGGGACAAAGGAGAACAGCCCTCTAAAAAGAAACCTTGCGGAGTCCCTCCCTGCAAAGAGTGATGCTTACCACCACGTTGCGCCCTCTCGGAGTTAAGTTTTTTTAGTTATCGGCAAATGGGAGGGAGCAGCGAAAACTCCCCAACTAGCCCCAACTAATAGGATTGACTGCGACTTGCACACACATCTATAACTTACTTCTTTTCAGATTCCTGTACCTACCAAATTCCTAGATACTTCTCATGTCTCAGTCTATCTTGAACCACTGCCCCGTAGCACGAAGATGTTGTCTATGCATATCGCTGAAAGTTGGAACAATTCTCATAGGCGTTGCAGGGTTGGTTCCAAGTCTTATTTTGATGCTTATGTATGCTACCGACGGTATATATTTCCAAATGCATGGTTTAGGCCCCGCCGCTGCAGATGCATTAGTGCGCGTGTATGCCGCGCTAGGCATCTTGCTGTTCGCGCTACACATCATACTTATAGTAGCGGCAATAACCTACAACGAGACGTTAATACTTTTGTATCAATGGGCATGCATTACGTACATCTGTATTGATTTCGTAATTGTTGTTTTCCTAACCTACTCAGCGTATACTGCAGGATTTGTCAAATTTTGCTTATTTTTTTTGCTTTGTGAACTTATTTATTGGGTATCCCTGTATGTGTTTGTATTACCTGTCATTAACGGTTTCAGAAGAAATATACATACGGTCGTTATAATGTTTGCGTAATCTTTTTGTTTGGATTTTTTCATTTTTTATGTAAGAGAGAGAGCTATAGTTTCCTTCTGAGATAAGATGCGAAATGAGGAGAATTTAAGTCACCGATATTGTTGTTAGCTTGGGCAGGCCACGTCGCTCTCAGAACCAATAACCGATGGCAAGAATGAATCTCGATTGGCGACCACGATCTGGAAGACGCACCGTAGGCCTGTCCTCCACTAGGAGGGCGGACGACCCGGTCAGAACTGCGGCAAGCCGATGGATGCAGTAGTCAAGCAGCCGCTCAAACTGGCGCTCTATGGGGGAGGAATATGTTCGACAGTGGACGTCTTCAGGCTGTTGATGTTGTGATGATGAAGTATGGACTTACATATTATGCTTCTATACATAATACTTATACATAATACCACTGGTAGTGCAACGTAGTTAATTTACGTGTGACCTAGGAATCGAGCCTACCACAAAATAGATAGATTACTAGATATTACTTTACAACTCTTTGCATTACCTACATAAGTGGAACCAGCAAATAAATAGACAGGTAGGTACCTAAGCTGAGCTATATATATTTTGTGGTTCTACTTATGTAAGTAGGATAACCTTATTTATTTACTGACCCGCCCTGATTAATTCGCACATATTAGTTACTTATTATTAGTTATATGCCCTAACCCTGTTAAAGGGAAAAGGGAAGAGGTGGAATAGTTACTCGGATATTTCCCTTGTCTTTGTCTAATTCAAATTCGATAGAGAGAAACAAAACACAAAATGAGTATTCTTTTGCTATACAGTGTTTATTACTATGGGGGTAAATATTAATAATGTACAATATCCACCTAAGATAACACCTGCCAAAGAAACAGGCATATTCTATCGCATTCTGTAAAGCTAAAATAATAAGTATTACCATAGAGTAGGTACCTACTTACCGCCATACTTTAAGTAGTTTGACAATGCTACACAGACAGAATCGTCCCCAATATCGACTATAATATTTATTACCTAACCCTATCTAAACCTCAAGGAACTCTAATTAATACTAATGAGTCTCTCTATGACCACGTAATGATCACGGTAATATTCTGCACCATACGTATTACGTAATGGGTACTTGTCTGTGTCCGCGCCACACTGTCCAACAATCATGGACGTATCATCCTCCAACGATAGTTACTTACATCGCACTGTCAATTTTTGGTAGATTTTACCTTCAAGCAATAACAAGCAACAACAACCATTGTTGTTCTTGTTATTGTTCGAAGGATTTTACAGAATATTTTTAATGAATCTGTTAAAAATTGGCAACTGTAAAGTAATGCCGGAGCCACAGATTTAGTTATTGCGTTAATGTTTTATTATAACCTTAATTTGACTAGCTGCATCGGTTTCACCCGTGTGGTCTATAATCTGTGTAAATCTACCCATAGAGGAACCGTACGATACAAAAAAAATATCCTGTATGTTACATCAGGGCCTTAAGTCCTTATATACACAAAAACTAATCAAAATTCGTTCAGCCGTATCAGCGCTGAGTGACAACAAACATATAAATATCAAGCTTTCGCATAATTACCTTACAATTCTTATGTTAGGATAGAATTTTACAACGACGATGAAAACATAAGTATACGAGTGAGCGTATTGTTGATATCACCTGAAGAGAAATTAGGAAAAAGCATTTGTTCCAGCACTCCTTGGTTGGCTAGACAGCATACGCTGGCGATCAGTAACATGATCCGCCCGAACCGAGCCAAATCCTTCGCTATTGTATGCTCTTGTAGAGAAGCTATCGTTCTGTCGTGCACCATTTCGATGTGGGAAGATGCTGGCAAGTCTGGAAGTAATGAAACTGATGCTAAGCACTTGTAATCATCATTACCTGGCAGGAACCATTTGAGCATTAGCATTTGAATAGGCAGCGCAATAAAACCTCATATGAAGACAATGACGATTTACTTGTAACTGTGATTACGCGTCAGGTAGGATGATATGACCTTTCGATTATCTTTTGTCATATCATAACAATTCGGTTTTGTGTATATGAGTACATATATATTTTAAATTTAGTTAATTTTTTTGTTTCCTTAATTAGATTTTTTAGATTTTTCGTGTAGTTTAGGCAACATTTTTTTTATGTTACTGCACCAATACTGGCCCTATCAAAAAGTATCATACTATTTTGTCCGGCTTCACTCGTCTCACGTCTTCCTTGCGCGTGACAAAACGGAAAAAATACTATAACTTTTTTGAACGGGCTGTTTTGAAATGGTCCTTGCTGACCGCCTCCCCCTCACCTCCCGGTGTTAGGTGTTAGGTACTGAGGGAAATTAGATAGATGCGCTTTCTATAGCTACTTTGTGATTTTTTGTTAAACTCGTGTCGGTATTATATATTGGTAGGTACTTACCGGTGCGAAACAACAAGGCCGTTTTTATCCAGTCGTATTCGGTTTTATCCAGTCTGCATTGTGATAACCTTTTCAAGAGATTCGATATCTTTGATAACTCCTCTTTGATATTCGGACGTTTGGCTGTTATTACTGAGGTAACGTGATCTGTAGAAAATACATATCATCGTATAAAGTAATGGACCGTAAGCCGTATCACAATTATTAATTATAATAGTAGTTCTGCGAACAGTACACCTCGCGAGCACAAACGACTTTACTACCGTATTTATATTGACCGATTTTCCTCATACACGACTTCTGCTTCTGCCTAATACTTAGATCAAAATCGGTCGGTAAATGGCTCAGAAAACTTGCTTTGGGAGTAATTACTTCAATAAAAAATAGACGACGGCAAAGACGATTCTATGAAGTTACAGAAACTGTAAACCAAGTTTTATCACACATCATAAGCCGGACTGCTGATGACATCATAAAGCACTAGTTTGGGCGCCATAATTATCACGCTTAGCAGGCGTCTTGGTGATCTCAGAAGGGAAAGACCCACCCTTCATGGATGTTCCCATATAGCCAGCTCTTACAGCACCCACGGGAAGAGATGGGGTGGTACTATTCTCACTCCGACTGGGACCACACGGTTAAGTTTCATCAAGATTAGTTGAAAAAAACGAGATGTACGCGAGTATAGCAGAGAGTAGAGCAATATACACACTCTGCGTAAAGCTTACCTACCTTCATCAAAATAATAGGAATATTGGACTGCCGTGAGCACGAAAAGTTCCTTCCAATTGTAGTGCAGTAGCGCTGCTTGTTCTGACGCCTTTATCTGGACGAAGGAGCCTACTCCATGCAACCACCGAATAGACGCTACAAGTAGCTTCGCTGCTGGATCGTAGACCCCATCCCCCGTTATACGCCAGTTCTCATAATACTTTTTAATCTTTAAGTCCACGTAGGCGTTGTCATCTAAGCTTTTATTTTCAACTCGGTAAGCTTTCTGCTTTTCTTTCGTATCAATGAATGGAAACTCTTCTGATCCGGAATGTGGCGTAACTTTTGTAACGACATGAATAGGCGGCTCGAAGTTTATAGGTGACTTTGCTCGGACGGAAAGTAAATCTAAAAACAAAAAAAAATATTCAATATCTACACATTATTTAGTTTACTGAAATTGGGTATTTTAATGATGTACTTTGATGTAACTATTAAGTAGGTAGGTAAGTACTCCATATATACCCTAATTCAACGATGATAAAATGTTACATATACCTAGTTACATAGTGTAATAAAGAAAAACCAAATAATATAAAAAAATTGAGGATCAAAGTTCTTTCAAAGTTCATCAGTTAAAATACAGTCATGTTTTTATCAGACAAGTAATTACCTACATAATTTAAAATAATATAAACTGGATATTATACTGCCCACCTGTACCAGTATATCAAAATACAACTTAGTAAGCAACAGTTCCCCTGAGTTCTCGTATGCGTTTGTTAACTTAGAAGACCAAATACATTGATTGCCAGTTGATCATCGGATGTCTGAACCAATGAGCGTACAGTATTTGGCATGTTAACTTTACATGAGTTTGACAGCCGTACAAGGAACCGAGGGAGAGAGACTACGGAGATAAGTTCGAACTTAAGAGCTGTTAAACTTTAGCACAGACGGGCATTAGTGTATTCATTTTACCTTCAGTTGCGTTATTTTCTACAGAGCGTTCCGTTTTGAATGCTTCCTCCGAGCTTGAGACTTCATCTTCTTTAATTCTATCCGACTGTTGTGAGTCTGGCTTTTCAGGAACTTCTGTATTTTTCGGCGACGAAAGCAAAGACGTATTATTTAGTCCATTCGTAGTTGATTCTAAAATTGACACTTCAGTAAGTCTTTATAGAAATCTTATGAGGGACTAATAATAAAAGCCATTAAAACATATATCTACAAGTAAGATTTAAGCTCAAACCATGCTCAAACTTTAAACCGTCGAAACAAATATAGAACTTTCAACAGTTTAATAACGTACTCACTTTCTATTGACGACGAGGGAGTGTCGCTCGATATCACGGGAGGGTAGAAAATGTTTGTGGGAAAATATGCGGGATGCGGCATAGGATAGTGAAGTGACGTTGAGAATAGAGGTATCTTGAAAGAGTTGAGAGATCTCAATGGGCTGACGTGAGGACCGATAAGAGGATTCAATTGAGCTTCAGGTGCCTCGGGCAGTCTAGACGGAGGAAAGTCTTGAAACGACGCTCTGTCCATGAACGAGTTATGTGTTATTGGAAAAGAATCTGAAAAGCTGGGCACTAGCCCGCTGTATGTGTGTAAAGGGGGTAGCGCGGAAAAAGTAAGAGGTGCGGGAGATGGTACGAAAGTCTGTTGTCTAGAGAAGCTGTAGCCGAGCTTTTGTAGCGCTAATTGGTGTTGAGCGGTGACGGAGGGGCGAGCAGCGCGCTCATGCTGCACGGCTGCAAACAATTATACTTTGTGTAATTTTATACAGAGTAGAGTCATTGTTATTTTAATATATCATCTATGTTCATAACATTACTTCTGTCTATTACAAATATACAACTACAAACAATACACAAACAAACAATATACAAACCTAAACCAGCTGTTATATAACTAATATTTCTTTCATACAAACTGTCTTCTCTTCATTTACATTTGTAACGCTTCACTTTTTTGTCTATAGTTATTATTTTAAATTACATACATGACTTAAGAAAACTGGGAACACCTATGTGGGAATCATTGAGTTTGTATACCAATAGATTCATAAACAGGACTGACACTGATTCACGGAACGCTGGAGAACACTGTGAAATTTTAACGTAATCGACGTATCGTTACGTCGATTATGTTAAAAGCTACTTATTTGTTTACGAAACCGTTTCCATAATTCAATCTAGACATCACCAATCGACTTTGGTACATCAAATTCAAATCTTGTGGATAAAATGACAAGCGATCGGCAAACAACTCGTATAGGGGTGTGTGTAAGTGTCGTATAATAGACGTGGCATCGAGTGTCGGCGCAAGGTGGAGAAAACCCAGAGGCCAGGGTGCAATCAATTTCGTAACGTAAATATAAACCGTGTGAAAACCGCTGTCGGTGACAGCCGGTTTCGAGAGGCGTCGGCGTCGAAGCTGTGTTTGTTATCACTACATGCATAATAGGTCAAGTCTCAAGAAGGGTTTGTGGTATGAAATATTGTAGTTTTTACAAAAATGTGTTCTAGAATCATGCAATATTTTCTAGCCTACGCTTCTTAAAATTGTACAAATTCATATAGGTACTATATTAAATGGTGCCTACGTAAAGGTAATGATCAGTCCTATAGATGGAGTTATCTATTACAAAGAAATTCTTTTCATACAACTTTAAAAAAAACCGCAAAAATAAGTTTGTACCTACTAATTATAGCTATAACAAGGTATAGGTGTTTAGCAGGTACAATACGTATATATAAATCCTCATTACATGGGTATAACTTGCTACTTGTACTCTTATAGAAAATCACTATTTTGGCACAAGTGTCACAATAATAAGTATAGTCAAAAAAGCATATAACTATCAAATAGATAGGATTGATAGGCTGTCACACGTGTGAGAGAGATTGTTTTTTCAAAATTTTCATATTTTTTGGAAAATAATCCAAAATTTTCACGCAGATGCATTAGTTGGAGTTTATTATAGCTCATTTGTAGTAAAAAGTGTTCTTTCATAGTTTTCCTGGTAAGTAGTGCTTAGTTATTTAGCTCGCTCATTTGTTTTAACAAAATTCAGGATGGTGGAAGATTTATGGATGGATCCGTTGATTCCTGATCCTCCTGATCCTCCTGATCCCCCCGTCGTGCCTAAGACCTCATCGATTCCAGTAACTACCGGTGCGAAACGCCGATTAGAAGATAGTTCAGCATCTAGCTCTGCCAGTAGCAGTGCAAAAAAAACGATCGTAAACAAAGAAATGGCTGTCGCATCTATTCAGAACATATATGTACACCCAAACCTGGTTGTAGGCATTAAGGCCTACACAGAAGCAGATCAAGGCCCATTCATTGTACACGTTTCCCGATCTGAACCGGACCCTGCTTCAGGTACTTCCATTCGCCCCATAAAATTCGGACAATTCCTTTTCCGAAACAAAGTCAAAAATATTTGCCCAGACGGTGTCAAAAAAGTAGGACGTAATAAAATTTCCGTTGAATTCAAAACGGCTGTTGATGCCAACAACTTCTTGTACAACCCTATTTTAGAAATAAATAATTATGTGGTCGCCATTCCCACTTATAATATCACCAAAATGGGCGTCATCCGGCAGGTTCCAGTTGATTTATCTATGGATGAGTTGGTTGAGTCCATGACTCTGCCAAATGGTTGCGGAATTGTTTTGAAAGCCCGTAGACTTAACCGTAAAATATTAACAGATGATGGAAAAGTTTCATGGGTTCCAACCCAAACTGTGGTTATGACATTCCATGGTCAACTTCTTCCTTCCAGGGTGTTCTCTTTTCATACTTCCCTCCCGGTTGAAGCATACCAATTTCCTACTATACAGTGCTTAAATTGTTGTAGATTTGGACACATTAAAAGTCAGTGTAGGTCAGGGCCAAGGTGCTATCGTTGTGCTCAGCCTCATGCAGGAGATTCTTGTACGATCCCAGAGAACAGTGGCTCTTGCTTGCATTGTTCTGGTCAACATTTTGCTAATAGCAAGGGTTGTCCTGAGCAGAGCAGACAAAGATCGATTAAACTCTGCATGTCCCAGGAAAATAAATCATACGAAGAAGCAGCCACCCACTTCCCTAAGGCCCTGAGACCGTATTCGGAAGTGGTGCAAAATTCATCTGCAAATCATTCCCAACTTTTATTCTCTCCTCAATCCAGTCAACCCACCCACCCAACCGGTTCATCCTATAGGAAAACTGTGACCTCATCCCCTCGATCTATTCCACTATTAGGAAAGTCCTTTGACAGGGCGTCGCACCAGTCAATCGTTGCTGATCCGCCATCAGCCTTACCAAACGGTTGCGCCCTGTCTCAACAATCTCACTCTCTATCATCCTTCCAGGAGGATAACCTCCTGGAAATTCTCCTCTCCATGATTATTAGTATTATATCCCGTAATAACTCCCTACCGTCCAACGTTGCCCAAAAACTTAATGAAATTTTATGTTTATCCCATAATTATGGATCTGTCAGTTCTCCAGTGGAACACCAAAAGCATTCGTCGCAGAAAGTCTGAACTCCTTCACCTAATTAACACCAATTCCACCCGTCAGTCATTGCCATCTCGGAGACATGGTTAGTGCCTGGATCCCGTTTTCGGGTTTCAGGCTACTCCTGTCTCCGGGATGACAGGGCTGACGGGTATGCCGGGAGCGCCTTACTTATAAGGCGCTCACTTCCTTTTTCACAAATTACTCTTCCTTCTGTCTCTCCCGATTTCAATATTGTAGCCGTTCAAGCCTTTAACATTTCATTCCTATCTGTTTACATTCCTCATCCTCACCCAAGCTTGATTCCTCATATAATAAACGTAATTTCTTCAGTCCCTCCTCCCATTATTTTACTGGGAGATTTTAATGCTCATCACTCCTCATGGGGCTCTGGTCACGATGATGCCTTTGGCCTTGCTTTGCTTGAAATTTTTGATGAGGCGAATCTCTGTGTTGTCAACAATGGTTCTCCCACTAGGAGGGTATTTCCTTCCCAAAACCCTAGAAGTGCTCTTGACCTTTCTATATGCTCTGCTTCGCTTGCTTCTCTCATTTCTTGGAAGGTCTTATCCCTCTCTTATGGCAGTGACCATTACCCTATTGTAATCTCTATTTCTAACAGAGTGATTCCCGCTCGTAATTTTTGTCCTACTCTAAAATACAGATTATCAGATGTTGATTGGTCCTCATATTCTACTACTCTTGAAAATAAAATAGAAACTCTTCCTATATGTAATATTGATAATTTTTCTGAATGTTATTCTAAATTCGTCGACTTTATTATTTCCAGTGCTGATGAGAATTTCCCTATTAAAAAGCCTTTTTATTTTAAAGTTTCTACCCCATGGTGGGATTCTGAATGTACGGCAGCTATTAATGAAAGGAATATGTCTGAAGAGGATTATAATGTTTCCATGACAGTAGAAAACTTTCTCAAATATCAGAAGTGTTCTGCGAAGGCAACACGACTGCTTGCGAAAAAGAAGAAACAAGGATGGGTTGGCTACTGTGAACTTTTGTCTCCCAGATTCCCTTCCTCTTTTGTCTGGAAACAAATCAAGCGGTATAGAGGATCATGTAGTATTGATAACATTTCTATGAATGATCCATCATCATGGCTTGAGGCATTCTCTGATAAAATGTCTCCTTCATTTGTTCCAAATATAGACTGGTTTCCATCTGTTCCAAGTCCTCTCCCAAACTTAAACAGTTTTGATTCTTCCTTTTCATTTTCTGAGCTTCAATTGGCTCTTGACGACCTTGTTGACTCATCTCCTGGTGCAGATGGAATCCCATATTCATTCTTAAGAAAATCCTCCGATAAAAGTAAAGAATATTATTAAGGCCTAGTAAACTTTTATTTTGAATATGGTATAGTTCCTCAACCATGGAAAACACAAGTAGTCATCCCTGTTGTCAAACCTAGCAAAAGCCCATCCGATCCGAACAGTTACGGACCCATTGCTCTATCATCAGTTTTGGCGAAGGTAACAGAGCACATGATTAAACATCGTCTTGAATGGCTTGTGGAAAGTAATAACTTACTTGCGAAATCTCAATTTGGATTTAGAAAATGTATGAGCACTATGGATAGTCTTAGCTTAATAACAACTGATATCCGCATAGCTTTTTTGAAAAAGGAGTATCTAGTAGCTGTATTCCTTGATATTGCTTCTGCATATGATAACGTTTTACTTCCTGTTCTAAGACGTAAGCTTATTCAGATGGGTATCCCAGAAAAGTTGGTCCGATTTGTATGCAACATGTTCATGGAGAGATCCATTAAAATTAAAAGTCAGAATTCACTACTTCCTGCTAGGACTGTCTGGAAAGGCTTACCACAAGGATCTGTCCTCAGTCCTTTGCTGTACAGCCTGTACACTAGTGATTTAGATCAATCAGTGCAATCTTTTTGTCAAATTTTACAGTATGCTGATGACTTGACCCTTTATGTGTCTGAAACATCTTTGGGTGCAGCAGTAAGCCGATTAACATCTGCATTATCATATCTATCTGATTGGCTTCTGCGTCATGGTCTTTCTCTTTCTACTTCTAAAAGTAATGTGGTTGTATTTACTAGGAAAAGGTTTGTGCTCCCTATACATGTCAAAGTAAATGGTGAAGTTATTCCTCAGGATAGTAAAGTAAAATTTTTGGGAGTTTGGTTAGATTCTAAATTATCAGGTGCAGCTCATTTTGACTATGTTGCTCAAAAATGTGAGAGAAACATAAATATTCTTCGATCATTATCCGGTGTCTGGTGGGGCTCTCATCCTTTTACTCAAAGATTACTTTACAATGCCATAATCCGTAGTCATATGGATTATGGTTCTTTTCTTCTAGATCCCTCGTCCAAATTAGGCTTAAAAAAACTTGATAAAATCCAGTCAAAATGCTTACGTATCATCTTAGGGGCAATGAAGTCATCCCCTATCAACGCCATGCAAGTCGAATGTGTTGATCCACCCCTCTCACTGCGTAGGCAATATCTTGCTAATAGTTTTTTTTTTTAATTAATACAAAAGTCTGATCATCCTCTTCTTTTTAAGTTAGACCAATTATCTACTTTGTATGGCTCTCCTGGGTCATCCAATGATCTCCCTTGCCTTCTCCGTAGTTATATTCAGTTTATTAGCTTTCCCGATCCAATTTTTCAAAATCACATGCTTCCTTTATATTCCACGCCGTATGATGCGTTGGTTTTCCAACCAAATGTAATTCTGGACTTTGGGGTTGATAAAAACACTATTGAAGCTAACAGAGTATTTACCAACAAATTAATAACCGATTATAAAGACTGGGTCTCTTTATATACGGACGCTTCTAAATCAGTTGATAGTCCGGTTGGCGCTGCAGTGTGGATCCCTTTTACCAAAATCATTCTTAATTATAAGTGTCCTCCCCTTACTTCAGTTTTTACTGGTGAAGCAGTTGCCATTCTTGAAGCCATTCTTGAAGCCATTCAATTTGTAATGTCTCATAATCTTAAAAAATCGATTATATTTTCTGACTCTAAAAGTTGATAAAAACACTATTGAAGCTAACAGAGTATTTACCAACAAATTAATAACCGATTATAAAGACTGGGTCTCTTTATATACGGACGCTTCTAAATCAGTTGATAGTCCGGTTGGCGCTGCAGTGTGGATCCCTTTTACCAAAATCATTCTTAATTATAAGTGTCCTCCCCTTACTTCAGTTTTTACTGGTGAAGCAGTTGCCATTCTTGAAGCCATTCAATTTGTAATGTCTCATAATCTTAAAAAATCGATTATATTTTCTGACTCTAAAAGTTGTCTTCAATCTATATTAGCTAACCAGTTTAGATCAAAATTTAAGTTCCCAATTATATTAAAAATAAAGGAAGCACTGTTCCATTGTGATAGGATTGGCATTAGTGTTATCTTGGCGTGGATTCCTGGTCACTCAGGTATTCTGGGCAATGAATCCGTTGATTCATGTGCCAGAAATGCTGGTCAAACAGGCTCTCTAGAACATTTTCAAATATATTTCCACGACATTTGCTCCACATTAAAACCAAAATTATTCAATTCGTGGACTATCGACTGGCAAATTTCGAGGACCTTAAAAGGAAAATATTATGGTGATATCCAACCGGAAATTCCCCATAAGCCATGGTTTTCCAAATTCCAAAAGGCGGATAAATCCACCACATCAACAGTTTGTCGCTTACGGCTAAATCATTCTTGCACCCCCGTCTTTCTAAATAAATTACGGATTAGGGATACCTCGATTTGCGAGTGCGGTCTAGATCTGGGAAACGTAGACCACATTTTTTTCAATTGTCCTAAAATGCAGTTTTCTCTTTATGATGTTATACCTTCTGAAATCCTTCGTCCTGTCTCATTTAAGTGTCTCCTCTCCTTGGTTTTTTCTCCTTTTATAAGTATTTTGTGTAGATATATTAAAGTAAATAAAATTAGGTTGTAAGTTGTGTAGATTTTTATATTGTTTAGTTAATACATGTTGGTAGATGTGTTATAATTTAGTTTTTCATTTGTGTATTTTTGTATTTGTTTCAGATTAGTTTCAGAATAAAATTCATCATATCATTCATTTTCACCGGCCAAATTCTTTAAATTACCGAACAATTTCCTGCGTTTGATGGTCTATTTTAGTACATGACATTGGCGAAATTGTGGCGAAATTGCCGCAGAAGCCACTACCTAAGATTCAATTCAATTATCAAATAGATATTATAGGTTACTATAGTACCTTGTGAATTCTTGTGAGAAATGGAATATGTCACAAAGGGAAAGCCTGGAGCCTTAGCCCCTGCGTTTTTCTCCATTCTCCACCACTTAGTGACACTTGTACACCGCAAATACTTCAGTTGCCTCCTAATGGAAAAGACATGCTGCGCGGAGGAGCTGAATAAATACTTTATTGAAACAAGTGCCCAGCCATGTTTTCTATTGATTGTCGTTTAAAGATACAGATATCTACGGTTTTATTAGAAGAATAATATAGTATATATAAATATAGTAATAAATAATAAGAAGAATTTTAGCATGCTGCACCTTCGATCGCATCGTCACTTCCCATCAGGTAAGAGCATGGTTAAATGCTAGGCAAGTATGATATAAAAAAAATAATAAAAATATTTCATGTTTTTTGGTAGATCTGGATATTATTAACTTACCATCCTTTTTCATGTTAACTCTTAGGCATTTGGAGAATCGGCAAGCCTGACACTGATTTCGCCTGGTGACGTCCACCACACACCTGCCGTTTTCTTTGCACACGTAGTCTAAATTTCTAAAGAGCACCATCATAACAGAAATATTAAAAGTTAAGTAGATATTTACTAGATGCGCAATTTAATAATATGTAAAAATAATATGTATGTTGAAATAGAATAAGCAATACACGTGAAGCCGTTTGGCGTGACAGGACAACCAGACAAAAATACGAGAAAAATACGTTTCATAAAACTACGTATATATTAGTATTACTTTGAGGCTGGTTTGTCACACTGCATGGCATCTACTTTTTTCCACGCTCCCATTCTAGCTTTTACAGTTACCTATTAATTCTGTCACAACGTAAGAGGCTTTAAAGCTAAACTTTTAAAAACTTTTAAAGATTCTGGACCCTTATTTATTCTGTTACCAAATGGCGTTATATAACTAGCTATACAAACAATTTTCTTTAGAAATTGGCAAAAGAACTTAGAACAAATTTACTTAGTTGGCATCCTTCGTATGAAGTATCTACGTACTAAACATTCGCAGTTTGCCTAGTTCTGAATTATTCTTGAATTAGCCGTTGTTATACTTAGTTAAAATGTATTTCAGACGAATAGCGACTATATTACACCTCGAATAAACTGCAGGAACCAGATAAATTGAGAACGAGACAAGCTGAGAAGCTGCTTCTGTAATTATTAGTACGAAATCAAATTCACCGGCGAATGCTTCGCTTGAAGAACCCGCGGCAGCCATCGCAAGACGGTACTCCGTAATGTTTCCCTGAGGCCTTGTCTCCACACACCCGGCACATAGATTCAGGCTTGCTGGCTTCCATGGTCTCCTGTTAAGTGAAAAACAGTTAATACATTATAACAAAAGCGTGCACTATGGACAATCGCAACTTTCATAATAAAATAGATAGAGTGCGTTAAATCTTTATCGAGTACACATAAATGTATTGGATATTGAGTATTGCCTAACGGGAACTAAAATTCCGATGATCACCAATCTGACTACTGGGGAATACTCCATACTTGTAGAGTAGGTAGGTACCTACAATATTATTATAGCTACGGTTACAACAATGAATTTTTTTTCAGTCCTTTCTTGTGTGGGCATGTGGTTTTCGCAGTACCTACACGAATTCTCTTGAAATGGGATGTCCTAAAATCATAACATAACTAAC
Source organism: Ennomos fuscantarius (assembly GCA_905220475.3). Taxonomy (NCBI): domain Eukaryota; kingdom Metazoa; phylum Arthropoda; class Insecta; order Lepidoptera; family Geometridae; genus Ennomos; species Ennomos fuscantarius. The sequence goes on from HG992023.1 coordinate 11,371,447, forward strand.
CTATCTCACTTATATTTCGCCTCCAGTTAAAATTTGCTATTAGAATACAAGGATGAATTGCAATATCCTAGCAATATGATATTTATTAAAATATGCTAAGTAAACTATTTACAATAGAGCAATCAAATTGTCGCCAAAGCCCGATGATACGTGCCTTCAGAATATTCTTCAAAATTGATGTTGCCGCGTCATCGACATCCGCATTAAAAAGCGATTGATTATGCAAATAAGTAGACCCTCGCTCGTGTCATACTTTCCTATGGCATAATGTTAAAAAGTGTTCAATATAGGTAGGTATCTACAGTTAAATATGCTGACGCGAGTATAGTTTGATAGCTATTTTTGAAACAGCAACTGTTCTAGTAGTTATATTAAAATTTTCGCTGTAAGCCTTCATCTGTAAGCACATACATGTAGCTTAAGTTATCCAGGGGGTACAGCTTGCACTGATCGTAGGTAGACTACGGGCAGTGACAGGATAGGTAAGACTTTTAGTACGATGGCTTATTATTTTCAACCGACTTCAAAAAAGGAGATGGTTCTCAATGCGGTTACTTTTTTACTATTTTATGTTTCTCTCATCATATCGCCGTCATTAAAACATAACATACATAGCAAAGCTAAAAAAAATTATGATGGTAAGCCCGGTAAAATTCCAATTTACAAATTGTCAAGATGGTGACATTAACATTAAACAAAGCAAAAACAAAGGTATATACCAACCGATAAATGGTGGTAAACTAAAGAAGTTTTACTTCAGTCGTGTTGTCTAAAGCACACTCGTTTGTTTATTGGAAATTAATTCATACTTGTTCAGTTTGGTCCCATATCGGTTAGGTCAATATCGGTTCGGTATAGTTTGATTTTCAAATCAAAATCGCTGAAGTGAATATGTATTATAAATATTATAATATACCAAAGTATAGTATACTCAATATGAAAAAGGAATGTTTCAAAAGATGTGATTAACTATCACATTACAAAATATTAGGTGTGAAGATTTGAAAGAAGGGAACATTAAATTTAAAGGGTCGAGCGAGATACCTATATATCTCAGCAGTTATTATGCATTACAATATATATTCACACATGTCATTTTAATGCTGTTTGTATCAAGCGCAAGACTCAAAATAACTAGAGTGTCAGCATCGACGTAATATTGTACTCTAATGGTTCGATAATTACTATTGTCTAACGGCTGGAGAGATTCCCACGAGGCTCCGATGAAGGGTGACTTACACGTAACCTACACAGGAAGGAAAGTTAACGGAAAATTATGGCGTTTGACTTTATGTAGTGAAATGCCATTACATAAACATATACATAATGATCTAGAGCTATTTTAATCTAGTGCTATGCGAAGTCAACAAGTGTGATTAGTTAAAAAGGCTAAAAATAAAATTCTCTAGTATTTTGATGCTAAAATTATATATATCAATGCATACGTTATCACGTCTCAACTGATGGAAATTGAGAAGCAATGATTTGTGTTCTGCGGTAGCGCAAATTTGTCCAGAGATGCCCATTCCCTCTTGACTTGAAGAAGAATGAATGCTTGTTTGTACTAGTCTATATTAAGATACAACTTAACTAAGCAACACTTTTCCTAGGTTCTCGTATATATTTATTAAATTTATCTTAACTTGGCAGACCAAATACTGAATGCTCATTGGTTCGTTGTTGGTCATCGGCTGTCTCAACCAATGAGACTAACGCATGTGTATGAATGCAACACATCCATCATAGAAAAAGTTAAGGTTACACTTAATTTTAACTAGATAAGTATAGCAGTAACTTTACCCGGTGTAGCCCAACCAAACTGAATATACTAAACAATGTAGGTAAATAACATTTAGACATAGTTGAAAGGGTATTAAATTTATCAAAAACGTGTCCCTACTTGTCAACGGTTGAAGTGGTTTGAAGTTTTTAAAGCATACCTGCCTAGATAAATCTATAAGCGTGTCTAAAACAATTTTATCTAAGTGAGCGAAATAAAACTGTTTCAGGCTTTATGTAATGCGCATAAAGGATAAAACGTATAACTACAATAAGCCACATCATTAATGCCCACATAAATGTATTGTGTAGCATTCATAACTGATACAATTAAAAACTATGAAACTATCACACAAGTTGTAAAAAATTCCTATCCTAGCAATGACGCAATGAAACCGAACATTTCTAACTATAATTAGAGGCAAAACACTGACATGTTTTCGTAATCGTGGCGTGCCACGGCCTCAATTACACCGTATGTGCGCGAGGCGGCGACAATAACGGGGGACACGTACCTATAACGCTACGGGCCGTACCCATACAAATTATTGGTGAACTTTATAAGCCCGTGCTTAATTGTCGTGTTCGATTCATATTCATAACGCCTGACTGTACTGTATATTAGTGATATTTGTATGATGATTACCTACTTGCTTTTTTCCTATTAAAATAAGTATCTACTCTTCTTAGACTTCCAATGAACGCCCACATGTCAGTCAATAATTTTACCTATTCGTTATCTTAAATTAATAATACATGTAAATGAACCAATCAACAACCTAAACCACTGGATGTAGAGACTTGGAGACGTAGGTGTCTTTGTTTTAAGACGTGACATTTATGTAAATGTTTTTGAAAACTCAACCACTGAGGTGGTCAAATGTGGTGTTAAATATAGTATGAAAAAACGCAGGAGGAACCGCTGGCTAACTCTTTTGTTTCACTTGAATATACAAAGTAGGAATTCATGAAGAAGGGTGAAAAATTAAGATATAAACAAACAATAAACAAAAAAAACAACCAACTAGAGTTAAAAACGAAAACCCATGTAACGATAAAATTATTTGATCAATAACATCCAAAAACAGTAAGAAATATTTTACCTATTATTATACACCCTTATACGTACGTGAAGGTGGAATTAGTCAGCAGAATTATTGGGGTTTCTTAAAACTTATTAAGTAATAGGTTACCCGTAGGTAAGCATACGTCAAAATATCAATAAATTAAAGTCTAAATCTGGAAAAATTCCCTAAATTAAAAAAAACCGCCCTGAAAGGATACCTGTTTACACACAAATCACATGATCAAAATAGGATTTGTACCTTTGAGGGAACAAAACATGTGAGTACATAGACTGTCAAAATCATAAGTAATATACCTAGTAACATTCACAAACTCGTATTACGGACGAATAGACAAGCGCCTGCTTTTGGTGATTTAAAAGACAATAAACATAAAAGTAAAGAAGAATTTTGATGAAGTTTGCTGATATATATTCAGCAGGTTCTTACGTTTGTTTCATCAAAATTGTTCATCTAAAAAAAAGGAATAAACATTTTGAACCACCTTAAAAAATGGAAGGTTATCAATATGGTTGAATTTTTTCATAATTTTTGTATTTAAAACGGTTCACTCTAGATTATTCCCGTAGAAATTTTATTAAAATCGGTTCAGTAGTTTGTATTATAAATCTACTAGGTGGTAGGACTTTGTTGCAAAGTTCGTCTAGGTAGGTACCACCGCTTTGCCAGTTATTCTGTCGCCAAGCAGTAGTGCGCAAGCACTACTGTGTTCCGGTTTGAAGGGCACTGTAGCTAGTGAAATTACTGGACAATTGAGACTTTATGATCTGATCTCACAGTCGAGTAATCTTATTACTAGACTGTGCTGATGTCTCAGGATGATGTGCGCAGTGCAGTGTTGCTCAAAACTCTATTTTGGGGTTCCGATTGACACTGTTCTGTTATGGGCAGCCGTGGCGCTTAACATCAGGTGAACGGCTAGATCGTCAAATCATTCAGTAACATAATAAAAAAAATTATAAATCAAAATAATCGGAAAAATACGTCACCTAATTGTAATTTTAACTTAAGACAAGGACGTCAACACCGTAGCCTATACCGCAGCCGACGGACGAACGCTAATTCCTTTCGTACAGCCACCCCAAATTGAATAGGTAAGTTTCTGGCACCATCTTATAGTTAATACCGGGATAGTTCTTATCTATCTGTACATATTGTTGGAATTTCCTGTACGTCGTACCTACCTATAGTTAAGGGTGCAAACGCGTGTCAGCAACAAGCATATTGTCGTTATTATTAAATGACGTAATTATAGCTGCCCCTGATTCGTAGCGTGTGCCCTCTGAAGGGTGCTGTGACATTTGAACCGACCTCGTGCCTTTTACTGGATCCGATATATTATCGTACACCATCTACGAGGTGCAGGATGTCACAACATTGCGCAAATACTCCTAGTCTCCTACAACTATCTACCTAGTTATTAAAGTAGCCTTCATTTCATGTTTATCAACAGCCTGAAGATGTTAACTGCTTGCATTCAACGGTGTTGAGTTTTCGACCAGCTGAGCGATCACGCACACGCAACTCGATTGCAACCGATAGAAACACAAATTTGTATGGATTTGACAGTTTGAATACGCTTTATGTGCATAGTTAGTATGGAAATTTCTCCTGTTGCATTGCAATCAAAGTTTCGTGAATACCCCTTAGATCAACGGTCTACCTATTGGGTGACTGAAGAAAGTACTTCTTAAGTAGCTTAAGAATCATCTTCAGGTTCGTGGTTCCCACTTGAGAACCTTTCTTCTCCACTGGTTCTCAGTTCTACGAGCGATGTGGCCTGCACATTGCTTTTCAACTTGATAATTCTACTAGTTATAATCGTTATATCAGTGTACCTATAAACTTAAGGTGTAATTGATAGAATCAGGCTTCACGCACGGAAGTTCATCTTAATTATATATATATATAAAAGAAAGTCGTGTAGGTTACACTATTTATTACTCAAGAATGGCTGAGCCAATTTGGCTGAAAATTGGTGGGGAGGCAGCTTAAAACCAGGAGACGGACATAGGATTTTTATCCCGTTCGACCGGGTTTTACTAATTCTTCCGTGCGAAGCCGGGGCGGGTCAGTTAGTAAAAAATAAAATAAGAATATCTAGTGTGATTCCGGAATGCTATAGTTGCTTGAATCAAATGAATTATTATTATTCTCACATTTATTTACATTTTCTGAAGCCAAGTGATTTTACAATATTTCCTAAAAAACATTATAAAACAACAACATAACCTAGGCTTAGTGTGCCGCCGCAGCAGGGCAGGGCCCAAGCTGCCGGTGGATAGGGCTGCAGAGTGAGGAACGTATACGTGCCGTGTCAAGGAGTACTGCCTTCTGGATCTGATTCAACCGTCCTGTCCAATCAAAGATAATGTCCAACCATCTAGCGAGAGCCTCTCGAGGTGTTGTAGGTCGGGGCTCTTTGCTAAAGACCGTTATTATGATTATTATTTATTTGTTTAAAGGCGGTTTTGACTTTAATATTTATCTATGTAGATGAATAAAATTTTGTAAATGTTAAATCTAAATAGGTAACTCCTAATGGGCTAGATTAGGATTACAACAAGACCAAAAGGTGCTAAGTACGATATAAAGCTATAGAAGATGACGACGCAGTGTTACATCGTTTTTTGTGGCACGTAAAAAGGCGCAAAATGCTAGTTTTTTCAATAGGTAAGAGGTCATTTTTACATTGTCCGTGAAAATAAGAAACCTTGCTCAACCCGTTCCAGTAGGTATTCGACTGTCTCGATATCATTATTAAAGCCGACGGGAAAACAAAACCTGCCGCGACCGAACAAAATATTACACAAAATGCTGTAGATTATAAAATATGTAATATGGGATACTTACATATAAAATGATGCGTAAATTATCTATTATATATTTTAAATAAATTGAAAAACAGTTAATGTTGTCAAAATAAGTGCTGTGAAAATAAAATAAATAATATCTACCAATTTGAAAAATTAAACTTAATTTCATATAAATCAACGCCAGCATAAACGCAGAAGAAATAGTAGGAAACAAGACTGACCTTTGATGTTTTCACCAGCAGGGCACCTCGGCACCGCAGCACCAAATGATCACGTCCTGTAACCAGGAGCGAGGACGGGGCGAGTGGGCGTCAGGCGGGGCGATTAACCCTCGCTGCCTCTTCATCCATTGGCCGACGCCGCTGGGCGGGCTGGATACTCCCACATCATTATTTAGTTTAGAAGGTGCCTTTAACGACGTTCCCGTATTATTCCTGAACACAGTCACCCCTGGTTTTACTCACGCTTCAAACTTACTGATATTATGTTCTATCAATCGGATAGTATCAACCTAGTCTATTTTATTTGAAACGCGGACTAGAAATTATCACTTTGTTTCTGTTGCGTTTACGTCAAAACTGAACCAACACACAGATTGCATACTTCACCGAGATCAATGTAGCAGGATACTTTTTATATCATTAAATATTAGTTAGGAATATATTTACCGCGAGAAAGCGGGTATCTATTTATGTTTGCAAAATGCAAACTTTGAAACATCAACTTGTCCTATTAATTGTGATTAATGTTTTGGATATTAACGCTTAATTTATTATGACCCTTGAACTATGTGAAAAATTTAACACGTAAACTTGCAGGTGTAACCACGGGGCGTCTCTAGTTTATAATCTAAGCTGCGCCCGCAGATAAAAAGTAGGTAACCTATAGATTAATCCAGCATATAAGCAAGCTATCTTCAGCTATAAGCTACCACTCCAAAACACAACGCAATGCTTGTTACGAATGAAAGGATTTTGATAAAATCTGGTATACCCGAGCGAAAAAGGCTATGTATTATTGTGACAAGCGTCGGCTACATTTAAGTTAGATCTAAGATTCCTATGTGTATAAATGTATGGCACTATTCTGACGTTTGCCCCCTTAGTTACCTACCTACTACACGCGGATAAAAAAGTATTTTAATTATTCATCTCACGAAAAAATTTCTCTTTTCCGGGATAAAATGTAGCCTATATGATAAACCAGTGTATAAGCTATCTTGGTACCGAAATTCATCCAAATCCATTCAACCGTTTGAGCGTGAAGGCGTAACAAACATACACACATACAAACTTTCGAAATTATAATATTAGTGTGATAGCATTAATCTTACTACTGCTAGGAAAGGCATAATCAAGTAAAGTATCTACATTCCTGATATAATATTAGGTATTAGTATCTACCTAATATTACTTCAGTACTAAGCGAATGTGGTATAAAGGCGAAAATGAAAATCTCCTCTGTTTGGAACCTATTTATTCCAAGATTTTATAAAACAAATGCACTAGCTTACAGTTAGAGAATTTCACAAAAGTGCATTACATGCGTTAAGTTAACCGTTATATTACTATATTCATAATTATAACATACCAAACACAGTCACCAACGTTGATAAAGTTGCGTAACGATGAAGCTTAACGTCAAACAAATTAGTGCTTTGGAAACATTGCATAAAATCAACAGGGACATATCTAATGCCTATAAGTCTATTATAAAATCAACTCAAAAATTACAATCAACCCTACTCTACTGTACACGCTTTAAATTTAATTTATCATAAACGTACGAATAAATAATACTTATCATTTTATCAACACGGATAGATTATACCGAAGACCTTATACATGCTTGTAATGCAATTTATTCCTATAACTTCACCTTGGTGTCCAACTGTCTCAAGCAGCGATGAAGCCAAGCCGATTAACGTAGGTACATAGTGAATTCAACATCCTAGTAACACTGAGAAATCGTGAAATGAAAAAGACATGTAAACTTGTCCAGTAAGTATATGCATAACGGTAAACATGCAACTGGATCATGAATTTCATTCATCAGAAAAATATTTAGATACTTTATTTACGAACGTTTAATTTACGCGTCAATTAAAGTTTGTACTATCATATTACGCCACACGTAGGCTGATCTGACCACATTTATTGATGAGAACGTACAAGAATGACAATATAAGGGAAACAAAATTGTAAGCCCGTCGGAATAATTGAAAGGGTGAGAATAAAAAGGGTTTAACTGATTTTTTTTCACAAAATGGCTTATGGCTTCAGCGTGAAATTATCTTCAATAATAAATTTTTTAAATACCGAAATGAGGCTTAAATCTCGAGATTTTGAGTCTAAAAACCGTTTATATGTCACAGGGATACAGTTAAAAACATAATTTTATTATTTTATCATATTATATTTTTTACTGTAATTGTATGAATTAGTACTATATTTAGTATTTTAAAATAGAATTTAAACATTTTCAAGCAACTGAAACTTACATAAACCTTTTCTATTACCTTATAAGCACTCTACATTAAAATGACGCCGTTGACGTTTAAAGTCAATTTTCTCGAAACTATCAATTTGACAGTTAAACCCTATTTATTCTCAACCCTTCAACTTTAAACCCGTCGGAATAATTATAATCATGATTCTCTCGTTTTTGTCTAAAGTAAGAAACGTGTAAAACGATATTTTGGCCGCTTACCGAAACTATAAAAATATTTCTCCTAAAAATCTTCTAGAGATTTGAAGTCATCCAGAGAATCCAGACTGTGCGCAGGCACCAGTCTCCGGGAAAGCTTTTTACTCTATCAGAAAACTACTTAAAAATAAACGTCACTTCTTGTGTAATAGAAGAATATCTTCGAAAAACAAGGTGACGCTTAGCCGTGAGTCTAGTCCAATGAACATTTGAATTATTTTGAATAATACCCTTGCCTAACACGAGACATTGCACGGTTATTAATAACACATGCTATCGCCAACCCCTGTCAGGTTTATTGTACCACTGAATTGTACTATTAATCTTCTGTGGTAGTACTGACATGATGATATACCAGAACTTGTCTGGTATGCATTTGATATTCTATTTCCTGTGCTAGGCCTAGATTTTTTTAGACTACCCACTAAAAATACTGACATATCAATTGACGTAAGCTGTCATCAAGTCTAGAAAATTGGCACAGCGCACGCACAGTGATCACGATGTGACTTCGAAGCAGAGCGTGTAATAGTTATGCAAAACAATATTTATATATTTTTTTAAATTGTTTAATGCTGTTGATTTCTACCGACCTTTACAGCGTCACCAGGCGGGAGGGCATGCGCTTAAAGTGCCCAAACGGAAAACAACGAAAAGTGGGAGGCAACTAGCTGGCGGGCACCCCTGGGGTGCGAGCCTCGGCTTGGGCCGTTGCCGGGATAAGGGGATCGAGAAGGCTACATCCACTAGAAGTAGACCCTATTGAAAAAATAAAACAATATTTATATTGATGCATCCAAGCCGACCAAAATCGACATAAATCGGCTAGTCGGACACAAATTCATGTTCTTATTTATCAAATCTTAACAATTCATTAAGGACAGTTCAGTATAAAAATATTTAATCTTTTAAGCCAACAAATTTTTCTGGACTTTGAAATGTGTTAATCTATCGCGTATAAGCTGCTTCCACAAGCATATACGTAACTATAAAGACTTGGCTGCGTTGGGTTTTGTTTAATAAAACATCGGCACAGAATTCTCAGGTTCAATTCTGGGACAAGTGACAGATCTACGCCAAGTACTACTCTTAAAATATAATTCATAAGGCTATTTATTATGTGTCATAAAATATAGTTACATGAGCAGCAATGTAAAAATATCGATAGTGCATTCACTTGGTGCTAAGTGCTAACGTTTCGTATTGATAGCGGATTGCCGATCGACGCACGAAGCTTCAGTATCACATAGCATTAATTTGTACAATGCCTGCCTCTGGAACAGGAGGACTTATTGTGCCCTATACTTAGAATCATTCCTGGTATTACGATACTATTCAGTCGAAGCGCGTATGGGCGCTAATGTATTTAGATAATTTTATAATACCAATACTGTACAAGTAATGAAGATTACATCCGTACCCAATCTTACGTCTAAGGAGACAATATACCTACGGAAAAATTATGCTAATGCATATAATATGTTCCATATAATTTTCAAATCGCGTATAATATAATAATTTCAGATAACACTTTCCATTAAACATTTTAATAAACAAAGAAAATTCGTATAGCATGTACAATTGGCAATAGCAGTAACTACTAGTCATAATCGTGGCCCGATCAAATATTTTACAAGTTTTCAATTTCGTTTTCTATTCCGAACTTACTTTATTATAAATTAATATTAAGTCGAGTTGATATTCGTTGATTTTTCCGCACAACACCATTATTAATATAAGGTACCGATATGTATTATTGGCGTTGTATTTCACCGTTGGAAAGTATAACCAAATAAAAACCAAAAAGTAGGTTGATAACTAAGCGAAGCCAGTCAGCTTCAAAGCGTTTAAAAAAATCAAATTTTACGCTGTTCTTAATCTAGTATAATTTACAATGACGTATATTTAGCAATTACTAGGTGGTAGGACTTTGTTGCAAAGTTCGTCTAGGTAGGTACCACCACTTTGCCAGTTATTCTGCCGCCAAGCAGTAGTGCGCAAGCACTACTGTGTTCCGGTTTGAAGGGCACTGTAGCTAGTGAAATTCCTGGGCAAATGAGACTTTATGACCTGATCTCACAGTCTCGTAATCTTGTTACTAGATTGTGTTGATGTCTCAGGATGACGTGCGCAGTGCAGTGTCACGCGAACCTCTATACTTTAGTGTTCCGAGTGACACTGCAGCTGATATGGGCAGCCGTGTCGCTTAACACCAGGCGAACGGTTAGTTCGTCGCGTCATACCTTAACATAAAAAAAAAAAAAAAAAAATTAGTTCGCTTTTAAATCAACTTCATAAATTGAGCGAGAGTATTTGTATTAAGATCAGTGGTATTACCATAATCTTAGCGCGATTCATTTGATGATCTCAAGTGAGTCGCTACAATACAATTTGGCTATAGCGATAATAATATTTATGAATTCTATGCTTTAGTTGTGTTTGTCTCAGTAGTGTGATCTAGCCACGACATGAACACGATTTGCCTTCAGAAGTGTAGTTTTACTTTTCATAAGACACATCATAAATCGATAAATCGTACTTTACCTATTAAGTACCAAAGATTACATATCAAACCATACTGCTAATATCAATAGGTACGTTTACACCTACAAATTCGTATGTAATATTGAATATGCAATGATCTATTACTTACACTATAATACCAACGCTATTTGTAAGGTTGTACTATATCTGACAGTATGTCACCACAAGTGAAGGAAATTCTATGGAACTATAAACATTCAATACTTATGTTAAGATTACATAGAAAACTTTAACGTTTATAATTAAAAGAATAAGAACTATTATTATGTAGTTGGAGTGAGACGGCGATAAAATGTCTGCCCTTTTAGGTCTTTTCTTTATTGAAACGCGTTATATCACTTTACAGCTTGGAATAAATACCATAATTTTAATACGTATTTCTACATGTAAGAAGTTATTCAAAATATACATAGATATCACATAAACAAAAAAAGTATTAGAATGATCAGTTCATAAACCAACAAAATCTTTGAAAAACAATATAGAGGAAAGTTTTAATTTATAATAACTCAAGAAGAGACAAAAATTGCGACAAGATATAATTTATTTAAAACTCTTCCAACTGATTGAAAATCCGCAATTTACCAAATTTCACTCTTTTTAGGGATAAAAAGTAGCTATTCTAATAGGTCTCAATACTACAAGCCATCTGTGTGCTAAATGTCATACAAATCAGTTGGGCCGTTAATGGAATAAGTACCATGCTGGACAACCAAACATACTAACAAGACGTTATAGAAATATATATTGTATTAACAGGGATTAGTCGGGATTCGGGATAATATTTGATTGGCATCAATAATTGACATCAATTTATCCTGATTATTTTGATAAAAAAAGGTGGTGCTCGCGGTTTAATTCGCAATTTATCCATTTTCCGATACCATTGCAACTCTTTTTCAGAATAAATATAATTTGTATGGAGGATTAGTATTGGAGATGATGAATTGAATCAATATATTGACATTATTTTATTTAGTCACGAATATATTTTGACAGATTAAAATATATACATCAAATCTACACACCAACTTATGTGTTAAGGTTTCTTGCATTTTATGTACACATCAATTTGTTCCCATTATAATTCCCTACCTACTAAGCTGTGTTGTCGTACTTCAGGAACTGATTGCCTTTATATTTTGGCCAGCATTTACATTCAGTGTGTTTAAATCAGAATTTGACCACAGTTTTTATAAAGATGCTAATATAATGGTTAAAAATATTTTACCAAACTTTGTGAATTCTAAACAGATCTCTTCACAAGATCTCAGCCTTATGTATTGCAGAATTACACGCTTTTATAATCCCCTTAACTTTATCATCGATACATTCACAGCAATTAAGAATGCGATAGCATTCCGAAATTCTAACGTCTCATCGCTAAATCCAATACATAAAACGTAGGTTATAGTTAATATTACAAAATGAATATCACTTTATCAATATTATATAGGTTATACTTACTTTGCACTTGAATTCGATATTATTGCTTACATATTTTTTTGTATTTTTATTTTTATACTACCTGCTATGCTAAATTGTATATGTATGTGATATATTACATCAGATTATATATATTTTTAATCATTAATTACTACTCCTTATATTTTTATTGGTGTTTTAAATTTCAAGATAGTCATGGAATGGTAATGGTCGATGTCACTAAGGCTTCTAAGGCTTCTTACAAAGCTCTCAGCATTATAATATAAATAAATAAAAGTACATACATTACAACCGTGTACCTACTTTATTTAAATCTAGTGGCGCACGCGGTTTCTCTCTCATGATTGTCTCATGATTTCCTGCGAGTACTTTGAACTATCTATCGCAGGGTTAATTGTAATATAGCATAAGGCTATCTCGAGAGTATAAGTGACATATTGAGATTTTGAGTAAGCGTTATATTAGGTGCACTCGACGAACAAACAAACAAACTTTCATCACACGGACGTACAATATGTGTCTAATTATATTCCACTGTCAGCCGTTCTGCATCTTGTATCAAAATATGCTAAATATTAGAATTTTGTAGTATAATTCATTTTTTAAATATGGATATTTGTTACATATTATAATTAATTATATGAGAATATACAACAATACACGACTTTATTATAATTAGCAAGGATACTAATTAACGCATGTAATATTTTGTTTTGCTTCATCTTACCTAGATATATACGCGACGGCAAGTGAACTTACAGTTAAACATATTCGCATATATATTTTATCTTATCGCTTATCCACAGCCGCTATATACCTTAAAACTTAGTAACATCACGCTATTTTTAGAATAAAGTTGACATTTGGGTTGGTTGTGTTCGCGAACTATTAGAATAATAGTATGTATTCCAGTCTGAGTTAGTTTTAAAATGGTATAAATATAGATAATATATAAGAGGTTAATTTTCATAACTACGCTCTACAGAACTACTTTATATACCGAAATTAACTTACCTCAACTATTTATGCACGCTTATATCAAATCAAGAAAAATTCGCGCCGGTTTGAAATTTACAAAAATTTCACTTCTGCTAAGTGTGTCGATAAATTAATCGATCTTGAAACATGCTATGAAACGTTTTGCGAATTTCAACGTGACAATAAAAGCTTTACTTTATTTGATATAGGTATATGTGGTTCACATACATCCCATTATAAATAAGATTCTAAATAACATATTAATTTGTACTGTACCGTAGTAGAGGAACTGAATCAGATTGCTCGAATGTTTCCTGTGGTAATAACAAGAAAATAAACCGATTGAGGCTTTGTAAATAGGCCTGCCTTGTTTTTTTAACATTAGTTCAATAACAAGATGCATGCTGTGTATTTAATGATACAGGTTGATGCATTCAATAAGCCAAGTTTAAGTTTTCAAAATTGACTTAAGGACGTTCGAAATGCTTGCAGTTTTATCATAAAATGCACAGTACATCCGTTACCATTAAAAAGGAAAGATACAAAATAGCCTTCATTGAATCACTGCTGTCTATACGCAATACACATTACTATTAAAAAGTATAAAACAAAGCCAGCGAAGCAACACAAAAAGCAAATTTCGTTTAATATTATACTAGCATCATACGGATTCCTACTACCTACTGTAGTACTGCTGATAAGTAATGATAAAGAATGTGACATTAGAGTTTGAATTTCAACGAAATCTCATGATTTGTGGATTTATAGCATTCAATAGCCCTTTGAAGATTCCAGACGTTTATGAGTTGTCATTTCGATTAATTACCGAAGTTCAGTACCTGTAGATTGCCTGCATAATACCCAGCTATATAGCTATATTCATTTATAGGTATATATAGCTGAGTATTGGGCAGGCATGAAAAAATATGTAATTGCATTAAGGCATACTAAAACGTAACTGCAAAAAAAGGAAAAAAAAATGCAAAGTAAACATACTAAATCATATAATCACAAATGTTTTATATTAACTATACACTACATGAAACAATACTTCATCGCTATTTATATACTGCTGATATGTTATTTTTTGTTAAGTTCTTATTCAAATAACCTTATTATATAAACGCGGTGGTTTTTGAAGATAGAAAGCGTAAGTGGGACCATTATTTCATAACGGTGAATGCGATAGATAATCCACAGAGAGTTGTGTGTCTTAAATCAGAAGTTGTGCCTTTTCGTATGGTCCCATGCTTGATGCTGAAAACGGTTTGATAGCAACGCTTCGTAAGCCTTGACAGAATACAAAACGACGGTTAATGAAAAAAATATTTTCTTATTACTTCAACCGTAAAGAATTATAATGAACTTGTACGTGTGACTAAGGACATCGTCACAGTATCTCCACACTATAGCACTTTACTGTTGTTAGATATAAACAGTTCACACAAACCCACGCACACATTTAAACATAACTGGAAACAAGTATTATTATATAAGTGCTTGCTTATTTATCTTTGGTGACATGGAAATGATATAAGTACATTATTATGTAAATGTATTATGCATAATCATTATTGCTTAGCTCTATATATAAAATTCTAGCATTAATTCTACATAAATATTTTTCTTACATATTATTATTACAAAATATTTCATTTAACAACATTTAAAGGCTGCAGAAATAAAAATAAATTAAATTGATTATTTGACCACGTATTTCAGGCATCTATACGGGCCTTACTTATAAACGTTAGTTAAATTTAATCAATGCTTAATGTCCTGTCAACTCAGCAACAGAGAATTGTATGCATTAAATTTAAGTATAACGTAACGTCCTTACGTTACTGTAAACATCAATATTGAGTTCTAGAACGTTGTTTCATTTCTCAGATATAGACACGTTGGCGTTTCTTTGATTCTACAGGCATTCATACGTATTTAGATAATTAATCATAGCAAATAGTTTTTTTTTATACCACACCATCGTTCTCTATTGTTTCTTACGAGCTTCTGCCCGCAGCTTCGCCCGCGGCGTGGCCTATGGGAAAATAATTCAACCACTCATTTCACCCTCTTAAGGGTGGAATTTCAAAAAATCCTTTCTTAGCGGATGCCTACGTCATAACATCTACCTGCATGCCAAATTTCAGCCCGATCCGTCCAGTGGTTTGGGCTGTGCGTTGATAGATCACTATGTCAGTCAGTCACCTTTGAGTTATATATATTTAGATTCCAGCAGCTGGTAATCATTAAACAAATTATCTTAACGTTTGTAGTACATCTACTGAGGCGCCGTGCGGTGTCATTCGCATCTTACCCGTTTTCTCGGGGCCCGCAGGACCAGGATAAAAACGAGCGAAGTCGGTCACGGTTATATAAACAATGCACATGTAAAATTTAATTCAAACAGGTTATATGTAATGTATGTAATAATAAGATATCTAAAGAAATGAGGAACAGGATTAGGCAAACAAACCATCAGGGCGTTGAGAAAAAAAAACGACTAAGTTACCCGATTTTCTCTAAACGTGCGAATGCCTGTAGAATGAAAGATTCAATCTTAGAAAGAAACAACGTCTTTAATACTGATCGAACTTCGCGTCCAGAGGTTGGTTTGATCATCAATCTTATATTAATTAGAGCATGTTTCACGACCGGCTGATAAAAACTTAGCTTCATAGAAGCACTACAAAATGTACTTTTTAAACCACATGCACAACCACGTTTTTATCAATAATTATAGTCACTGGCTAAATCTGCTAGATCAACGTAAATGCGTCATTAGCTTATCTCAATTTTATATTCAGTTATTAATATTTGGCACACGTGAATCAGGCCCTTATTAACATCATTAATCGTGACAATCCAAATAAATTGATATTACAATGATAGATATAGAAACTATCCATTCAATAATTTACAATAACATTGTCTACATTATTCATTGATAAATACAAAGGGGCATATGAGCTTTATGATTATATCGTGTTTAGTTAAAATCTGGTTTTGTTATAAATTGGTTTTGGCAGCTCGGTACTCATGTGTCACAATTTTTCACCGTTGCTATAACTGCTAAATCTGTGTGGAACACAAACACCGCCCGCCCCGGTTCAACTACGACTAGGACAAGTTGTGTTCTTGGACTAATTTAAGCGATCCATGCTAGATAACGTCATCTCCACCCTTTGTCATTATCAATGGCATTTACTTCTATTTTGTACGTAAGACTTCATTATCGGTGTTTGCTGTCACAACTTAGGTTTACATTTTTGTACACATATTATTGAATCACAAACCATTGTTTTAGATATTTCAACTCCATAATAACGATATCTCTTTTAATTTGATATTATGATAGTTTTTAAATTTTGATGTTCCACTTATGCATGGATCATTTCATTAATTTAAATTATTTATTTCATAAAATTATATAATACTGCTGCAAAAACCTCGCGTATAAAATGATTATGCACATAAGAAACAAGTAATCACAACAAAACCGTATTTAGTTAACTAAAAATACAGAAAATAATAAATAAAACCCTATTTAAATGTGTTTAAAACTGAAGCAACTTCCTACTTGAAGGTAATATTCAAGCTAATATAGAGAAAATATTCACTTTAATTTATCACAGTTAGCCAAATCAGACAGCACAGACGTATCATTTAACAACCACGGATATTATAAATCGTCTAATCGAACCGCAATATGTAATTTCATAGGCTTCTCGTATCTTTGGTAACCGATTCAAAGTCGTCAGATGGTTATGACTTAATAAGTCCTCAATACAAACTACAGCACGACTATAGCTCGCGCACAACTTTATTAGCTCTCGGAAGTTAGGCCCGAGTATCAAATTGCGCATGGTATAGTTGAGTGCATTGTAAAAGCGGCCATACTATAATATGCGTACTGCGCAGCAATCCGCGCTAACTTCCGAGAGCTCATACAAGTTTTGCGCGAGCTAGTATGAGCTCTAGAAATCGACATATCTCTTCTACCGAGAAACCGATTGACCAATGAAAACGCAACAAAATGTTTATGACGTGACCCGCGCCATCGTTCATTGGTCAAACGCTTTCTCGAGAGAAGGGTCATGTGATTGTTACTGCTCATCCTACTCTGATCTTTGAGAAAATTTCCCAGCAAATCATGGTATGCCAATTCAACGGTCAGCCGACGAATCGTCCAATATATTAAAGAAAAGGTCAGAGTGTAATAAAATATATTTTTCCGTTCTATTAACCTTATTAAATTAAGGACCGCGGATATCACACCTAAATTTAATATTGTTTATTGATTTGAATATAATCAGAATGAGAAGATATCAACTTAAACTAGCATGCTGTATCTATGCATAGTGCGCCTTCAAGTTTAGAAGCAGCTTTTAGTTTATATATTTCATGGAAATAAATTAAGTGTGTTTTAACAATCTACAATAAATAAGGTGAGGAAGCTAACCGGGCAAGTGTGAAGGCTATATATCGGCAAGCAGCTCGGAGTAATAATGCGTGGCGCTCAGGTAGTCCACCAGACGACGCGGCAACGGAAGTCCGCTGATGAGATCGCGCCGCACATACTTTAATATCACAAATCTGGAAAATCCCAAAGAGGTAATTAATATTATATCGAAATATATAGAAAATAGTATAAACATTTTCTTTTTACTCTCTATTGGTTTCTGTTCGACTACATCTCACGCGATGGTAAGAAATATAGAAAATATTGCGGGTCCTGCCTACCGATATAGCAAAATAATTAATTTCTGTAAAATCTTAATGTATTCGTGGTTAAATGGACTTCAATCACCTTAATTGCATTTTGAAAAATATAAATAATATTAATAACGCCCAACCACCACATACATAGATCCTGGACCCTAACTAGGATTTCCAGTGTCTAGGGACCCAGGAACTATGAAGACCAACAACACCCAGACTCAGAACAAGTATTTGCGCTTTTTTTCTGCGCACAAATACTTGTCCTGCCGCGGGAATCGAACCGGCCGTTTTTTAATTCAGTTGAAAATAATCAAACCTGCACATATGTTGCAAGCTCTGTACTCGCTTGAACCTCGACACGGGGTAGAGCAGTTGCACTCGCACTGGCCCTAACACTGGCCTCAAGTTAAGGAAGAAGAGGTATCGTCCGCTGCGAGACGTTTCTACAGCATTCTCTATGAACTCCACTATCGTCTGAGCTTTGAACATCGTGCACCCGCCGAAGCAGAAGTTCCCTGGAAACATTCAACAACATAAATACTAATAAGCGTAATTCCCACTGAAAAGTCTTTCAAGTGGTCATGGATGTGAGTTTTGCTTGTCGTCAGGCACAAGAAAGGTGGTGATGGGTAGGAATAAAAACTATAAAATATGTATAAAAATGGAGACTAAGGTCTGTATTAAATTTCAATCCTAATTTGAAAATTTCATAGTAACTATGCACATAAACTGCTTCAAACTAAAATTCACATAAACTGCGTATTTAAACTAGCAAATGCATACGAATTTGAGTTTCGAACGGTTGCAATCTAGTTAAGTGATCGCCTAGCTGATGTATTCTCCCTTTAAAACATTTTAGTGTCCATCTCCTACGTCGCAGATGATAGAAGAGAAAGAAAGAGGGAAGTGGAAAGATGGCCAAAGAGTGAAACGGGTAAATAAATGAAATAATGAAGGGAAGGCAACGGTTGAGAGTGGTGAGTTCTCTACTTGGTATCATGAAAAGAGGTAAATATTAAAGAAAAGAAAGGATATATTAGGTAGGGGGATAAGGAGGGAAAAGTATTTTGACTTCGCTGTCTCATATTGTCGTTAAAAGGGGGATTAGCATTACATGAAAATTTTACAATATTTAATAAAGCGTAAAACTGCATAATACGTGTAATGCGGGAGTCAGCTAATAGATAAATAAGGCGAGTTCTTGTGTTAGTTACTCACCCTGATCATGTTCTATCCTAACATGTCTTAGCCCGTTCAATTTAAAAGTGAGAGTGAAAATATAATGATCGTCACTGCTATCGCGTACAATAAAAGAACCATCAGGTTCATTGGACAGAATCTTCTCAGCGGCCTCCACGGAAATAGGACCCCAGTACCAGCCATACTGAAATCATATACCGGATCTTGTTGATACGTATTTTTTCTTTTAAATAATTTTACAAGAGAGTTCAAAATAAATATTAGACGTAGAAGATAAGTTTCGGTCTGACTTTGGTTGCACTTAACAAATATCTTTGAGCTACTAAAGCTGGCTTCCGGTGCGTGAAACTGCGGACAGAGGCGGACCAGCCCGCACCGACCCACCATGGAAAAAGTATCGTCCATAATAACGCAGACATTTCCGATGCGGTGCGTCCGATCCGCGTCGGTAACTTCAAAGGTCCGCAGGTCTGCAGCGATACGTTCCCTTTCACTATTCATTTTAAAATAACTTCTAACTTCAAGACACACACAGACCGACAAGCGCTGTTGGAAGAGCATTGTGTACGGTGCGTGGCCATCCGTGGTTGTTGGCCGTGCGTGAGGTCGTGCGCAGTATCACGCGCCGTGGGAACCCAGCTTAACATTACAGACAAAACTAATTCTAAAACAAATTAAGATGTACAAATGTAAATCAACAAGTAAATAATTACAATATTTAAATTTTAGGATAATCACTAATTTAATGTGAACCAAATGTACCAGTGAAGCCTTACCACCACTACGTCTAAGTACTACTTACGTTCAATGAAGTAAAGAAAGTGTAACTTACGTCCTTGACTTTCTGTATGGAAGTAGCGAAGTCAGTGACAGCGTCCTCTTCGTTCGTCCTTCTAGCAGAGTGCGGTTGCGGTGTTTGGTTGACTTGCGGAGCGTGCGGCGGAAGGGGAGGAAGTGCGCGACGTACAGCCGCTGGCGGACCCTCCGTAACCCGCTCTATATCCGCCCCATCCCCAGCCCCATGCCGCCGCCAACGGAACAAATTACAAAAACTCTGCTTCAAATTTATCGACAAAATCCGAACAGGAGACATCTTAACCTTCTGACTCTGATTCGAAACCTTCTTAATACCCTTCTCTGCCTTCTCTTCTACAATATCCTTCGGAATGTTCTCTTTATGCTTCTTATTCTTCGCGTTCATTCCGAAAGAATTCTTGCTAGATTTTCTATTATTATTATTAGTCTCGACGGATTTAGAATTTTCATTGCTCTCTTTTAAAAATACGGTATTGCCCTCCTTGTTCGATTGTCTGGCATGAACACCGACGCTAGTTACTATAGTATTGTTTTTCTTAACGGTAGTTTTGCACTCTGAATCACTAGAACTAGAATAAAGCGTATGCAAATACTTTCTCATTTCACGTAAAGTTAAATGAAGGGAATCTGTGTCAGAATCAGCTGTGTTTTTCTTACTAGAAGAACTTGGCAAGCTATGCCTCTTTGTTTTGGCATCTTTGTGTCTATTTATTATTTCCTTTGGTTTGTGACTTTTTTCAGACGAAATAACATTAGGGCACATGGATTGTTGCGTGCTCTTGGCGCGCTTTTTGCTTCTGGCCGGTTTTTTCCCTTTGTTCCTAACGTTGGCATGTGAGGGGTGCACCATGTCGATGGGAACTGCGTATATGTCGCTGTCGAAGGGGACATTGTACATGTCCGTGATGTCAGGCGCTTTCGCAGTCAGCGTATCGTGTGATATCGCTTGTGTGATGAAACTGGAATCGTCTGCCTGGAACTGAGTCACAAGCGAATTGTGGCTACTGGACAGTCGCGATGACAGCGAATTGCGGGACGAAGGTCGATTCGCGCGGCACGGGCTTAGATGCAGTAACCGTGGACTTGCAAATCGATGGTTCAAACATTGTCGACGTTCGTACAATGTTTCCGGTTTCAATTTCCTAGGGTACATAGGGGATACATGATTCTTCGTGGTCGCTAACACATCTAAACTTGATGCATTTGATTTGTCTAGCGAGGAATCGTTGGTTAACACAACCAAAGGAGGTATATGTACAACCGTGCAGCTGTCTGTAATTCCTGGGGTTGGGATATCCTGCAATTAAAATATCTGCCTTTAAAAGTTCCGAGATTCAAACATTGAATACTGTCTAGGGTAGTTGTATTGCACTGAAACATACTTGGAATTCGGGTGGTGGTTCTATAGTCGTCAAAATTATTTTTCCGGGTCCTTTTTTCACCGTATTAAAGAAATCTCCACACATGCGTTCTGAAGCATCTGTCGACTCGCACAGCGAGAGGGATCTCTCATCGAAGTCGCTTTCCTGTAACTACACAACCAATATAAATTACTAAATTTACCCAATCTATATTACACAAACGCGTTCTAAGCGGTATGAATAACATTAAAATATTATTAAAAACGTGACTTTCTTAAATCATACATATAGAAACAATCAACTCAGTAGTATGTAAACAAGTTGTAATTTGATTTTTTTAAAATGATCTGTCTATCTAAAATCAATTTCTATTATTCGTCAGCCTCGTTTATTCGCCAGTTTCCTTATTATACGGTATCAAATATAAGATAGAAACAACAATTAAACGGTTGCATAGAAAATTGCACGACCTTCGCAAAAATAAAATTCGCTTAATTGAACATACTCTAATACTAATGTTAGTGATATATGTGTCACAAGAAGAAATTCTAAATAATATGAAATTCGACAATAGCAGAGACATAATTATATATATTTAAGCAATTTGGATAAATGCAAGCAATACTTTTATTCAAATTATGAATAATTGTAACTGCTTCATGATATGTGATTATTGGTGACAGTATAAATTTATTATCATATTATTTATTATGTTTGCTGCAATAACAAGAATCATTAAAACCACATATTATTTTAAATACCTATTAGTCTTATCTACTGACCCTTATGATGAACTTATCTATAAACATTAAGATGATGGAAAGTTTTTATCTACTGACTCTTATGATGAACCTATCTATAAAAAGACTATAGGTTTTTATATTCCTTCCAAGTAACATGAATTAAAGTTAAAACTATGTCAATGACAATAATCTATACATATATTAATAAAACTGTAACTGGGCTAAATGTACATAATGTATATATTTTTTTTAATTTTATTTTTTTCTGTATTAATATAGGAGTAAATCAAATTTTATTTTTCATTTTTGTATCTGTCTGCCTGTCTATCTCTTTAAACACACATCACCTTGGAACTATTAGATGGATTTCATTTAAATTGGTATGTTTATAGGTAATGTTTCAGATAGGATACTTTATATTTTCAAAAAAGATCAAGTGCAGTGTGCATGAAGCAATATGGAAGTCATTTTTATGTAACATTTTTTATTTGTTAGTGATTTACATAGCAGAAAAAAACAATAAACATTTGTAAAAGAATTATAATATATTATTTATTAAATTTAATCCCTGTGAAAGTTTCATGGTGTAATAAGAGTATGGCCAGCCTTCACAGTGCAGAGCTTTGTTTATATATTAAGTGATTATACCTATAATTCATTACTCTCATAACTATATTCTATTTGTTCACAATAACATACAAACACACACACATAAACATATTTATACACACACTAACAAACACCTTCCTATACATAAACACATACATAATTACACACACACGCACACACACACATACACATTGACTAACTTCTACACTATAAGATTTTTTTTCTCTAGATTTCACTGTATGTTTTTTTGTGTGGCATAATAATAAGTTAATAAAATATTGGGAGAATCTACTGATTCCTGAAATACAGTTTAAAAACTTGTTCGGGAATCTATGGATTCATTAATATAATGTAATAATATTTATGTCAATAAACATTTTTCTATTGTATTGATTATGTGATCAACATGCAATAAAACATAGCCAGCAACCAAGATGAAGCCTCTGTATTCATCCTGTCGAAGGGAAGAGAGAAGAGAGAGGGAAGAGAGAAGAGAGAGGGAAGAGAGAAGAGAGAGGGAAGAGAGAAGAGAGAGGGAAGAGAGAAGGGAGAGTGAAGAAGTTAGGGTAAAAGAATGAGTGGATGGGACAGTATCAATAACAACTTTGTTTGATCCTTCTCCCTATGTTTTTCCTCTTCACTTCGATAAGGTTAGGGCTTAAAACTAATTAATCCATGCACAGCTGGTGCGGGTCAGCTAGTTTGTAATATATGCAGGTATTAGTAACTATAGAAAGCACTTATTTCTTTAAAACAAAACGCTTCGCTTGAAATCAGGTTTTAAAAAAAAGTTTTGTTTTGCATATGGCAGAATTTGCTATGTAGGCTGTACATTATTTCAGAGTTGAAATTCATTTATAAGTAAAATTGTGAATAAAATAAAAATAAATGGAATTGATATCACAATATTAAATTGGTTTTACGATTAAGAAACTAATTTAGCAACCACTGTGATTACACACATTGTATAACATTGAATCTGCAATTATATTGTGACAATTATTGGATCGGACTAAATCAGCCACTAAATGGCCATTTCGTAGATGTGAACTTCACATTATGAAGGTGCTTCACAACTGCAATATAATATAACATGTGTTATCTTTTTCCTTTTAAAAACTATAATAAATACATAACCACTGTTTTTATATAACCAGTAATTGTTATTAATAGCATACTGTGGTTATATATGGGGCTTGCAGGCAGTTAATTAAATAATATTTCCAGAAAAAGATGTTCCTTATTACTTTGGTATCCAAGATGAACAACATGATGAGATGTGTTTTCATTATAATTCTCATGCTTAGACAGTCTCAATTTGATGACCAACCTTAGTGTTTCCCCTAAAAACAAGGCTACAAAAATGGCACATGTGACTAACAAGATTATGCACTGAAAGATCTAAGCAGTTACTACTGATGGTGTGATGCTTCTATTACAATGACCTATACCTGTAATACATACTTTACAATATAACCAACTCATGTTTATCCACATCCTTAATTTACTCTACTACAAGAGACAAATAAATAGAGCCATGAGATACACCTATACCATACTATAATAAAATGTCTTTGATTATCCAGTTTGAGTCGTAGTAATAACGTAATACAGAATATTGTATACTTAAGATATAACAATACATTAGTGTAGGCACCTACATTAAACATGTCTTAGCAATTTTATTACAACATTTATTCTAGTAATATCTTCCTACCTAATTTTGATTATAAGATGAATTAAGAATAAGCATACCTCTGATGCGACGTGATGCCATCCGCTCGCGGAATCACTTGAGAAAGAACCACTTGTGATCAGTAAACCACTATCTTCACTCAATGGAGGAGCTTCAGAATGTGTTGAGAAAGGAGGAGACTCCATTACCCCAGAAACAACGGTATTGAATTGTTAGTCACCAGCAACATAGAAAGGAAGTGCTGAAAATCTATTTTTACTAAAAAACGAGAATAAGAAAAATACATAATTTCCTCACTCTTATCTGATCCACAGATATAAAATTATTTTACTTTTTTTTATTATTGCGCTTACAGAGTAACATTTTTTAACCCATTCGCTGCCGCAATTTTTTAAAATCTTTTCATTTGACCCACTACTTTTTATTGTATTTTTGGGTTTTAAATAAATGTTATTTATTGTATAATTACTCAAATAATTGACAAATACACTCTAAATACAGAAAAAAGCAATAACTCATAAGTTGCGTTGGTGGCACACAGGTAAAAAAGTTTTTGGGCAGATCCGGCAACGCAAGGTTTGCGGGCGTACTATGGTTGGTGTTATGCAATTATAATACTGCAAGAAAATAATAATTACTACTCTGCAACATCTGCATGATTTTATGAAAAAGTCAGGAAATAATAAGTTCTATTATTTGAAAAGATGATTTTATTAGAATGATATGTCTATTTATTTATAAAAACTTAAATAACACTTTCCGATTTTTGAGGAAAAGATCCATACGAGTAGTTGTTAAGTAGTAGCACCGTTACATGTTTGGTATCCCACATGTGCGAACAAAGCGATTTGGCTCCACTTTATCATGAAACAGCCAAAGGGTGGAAGGTTTTAAAAATGGTTGGCCGTCTTCAAATCGATGCTGTATGAGTCTCACTTTCAAAATGTGTTGATAGTTTTGCTTGTCTGTCCCCATTATTATTATCAATTAATCTGAAATTATAAAAAAATTTAAAAACAAGCCCTTAAGAGTTATATTACTATAATTAACTAAATTAAACTAGGTAGGTAGGTAACTACACATTTGAGTTTCATAAAGTAAATTTGTTTTGTTATGTGCTATCATCTATTAAATTTGAGAATAGTATGTATATTAATAAAAAAATTTAAGCCAAATTTAAGACTTTACCTGTTTGAAATGTCCAGGGAGCAGTTTTTTTGATTGAGTGCTAAGTGGACAAGTTTAGCATTGCGCTTTTTAGTGGAATCCACCATCTCAATATATAAATAATAAATAAGTATATATATATATATATATATAATTATGACGCTTACATATATAAAAAGGCACAATGTCAGATCTTGTACTCTACATAGTTTTTGACTGGCCCGATAGCTCAGTTGGTAGTGATACTGCCTTCTGAACTGCGGGTCGTGGGTTCGATTCCCACCCAGGACAAACATTTGTGTAATGAACATCGATGTTTGTTCTGTGTCTGGGTGTTATTTTGTATTCTATGTATGTATTTACAAACAAAAAGTATCTAAGTATTGTATCAGTTATCTGGTTCCCATAGTACAAGCTTTGCTTAGTTTGGGGCTAGATGGCTTTGTGTGAGATGTAAAAAAAAAAAAAAAATAATAATAATAATAGTAAATAATAAAAATCTACTACATAGTAAAAATCTCTTACTGCAGTATCCATCAATTCCTACAATAAAATTTAATGATTGATATGACTAACAGATATCTACAAAATTAAATTCATATTCATTTGTTTTAAACTACTCTCTCACCTATTTCTAATTATTAGCGTGTTAGTGCTTGTACAAAACCGTCCCAACGATTTTGATTCGTGTCTGCCACTGAACGCACCTTTTGAGTTGAAATTTAAAAACTATCGTTTCTATGGGAATCTTATTGAAAATATCGTGTATACAGCAATTATTGGTGGTAATAAACACTTACCTTTTGATATAATGTATTGAATGAGTGTTTTTCACCAATATTCAATTATTTTTGAATGATATCCGGAGTACGTTTTTTGTTCCAACTTAAACTGTCCAGAAATGGCATTTCCTGTTTTGATACTGACAAACCAACTAAATTACAAAATGACAGTGACATTTCTCTATGGTTTTTCGTTAAATATATTCGATTATTTCTGTGCGCACCAAAAAAAAAACAACATTTTAGGAGAAGAAAGAGAAAACAACATTTTACTAGGTGGTAGGACTTTGTTGCAAAGTTCGTCTAGGTAGGTACCACCGCTTTGCCAGTTATTCTGCCGCCAAGCAGTAGTGTGCAAGCACTACTGTGTTCCGGTTTGAAGGGCAATGTAGCTAGTGAAATTACTGGGCAAATGAGACTTTATGACCTAATCTCACAGTCGAGTAATCTTACCAGACTGTGCTGATGTCTCAGGATGATGTGCGCAGTGCAGTGTCGCGTGAAACTCTATCTTTTGGGGTTCCGAGTGACACTGTTCTGTTATGGGCGGCCGTGTTGCTTAACATCAGGTAAACGACTAGCTCGTCACATCATTCACTCATATAAAAAAAAAAAAAAAAAAAAAAAAAAGATAGCCACAACGCATAAGGCATACATAGTATCTCTATCTAGTTTGTGGCATAAGGCGCGTTGCTGGCACACAGCAAAAAATGTGTAATACGCGAGGGGTGCGTTGCCGGAGCTGAATGGGTTAAAATTCTAATATATGTTGCGTTCAATCGTCCGTAGAGACGAGAATATGGATTTCTTGTTGATTTCTAATATTACATCTTATATTTCAGATATCTAATTTTGTTAGTATTAAGGTTATTACTATTATTAATACATATGAGATTTTATGACTTTACTTTTCACTTGTTGCATTGTTTTAAATTTATTAATCAATTTGTCATAACAAGATATTAATAACAACTGCATATTTATGACGTTATTTTCAGTAAGGTGATAACCTAGTAATTTGTGTGAAAATCATTTGGTATAATTTTTTCCCTGTGATACATTTTGCCCTAAATTGTTTAAAAACAGTGCAAATTGCACGTAATAATCAGCGCAAATCAATACCTCTTTAAGCCAACTCTGCAATCAGTAAAGTCAGTTACCTTAAAAGTCGTTGCAAGAGCGTACCTACTTAAGAGTGTTTTAAATACTTTTGAATAATGTTTTTATATCCATTTTCTTGAATTGGATTGATAGTTAATGGCTTCTGCAGCATTCCATTTTCTTTCTGCTAGTGAACAACTTCTTTGTATGAGTTTTTGGCGGGAACGCGAAAAAGATTGCGTCCCCGCATTGTATTATTTTTCAAAATTTGTGTTATTTTCAGTGTTAGTGCATAAAATTGGTGGCATTCTATTCGTTAAGTGCTGGATTACAGGCGTGAGTTTGGGAAATGGTATAATGATGGTGAAACGTTTCTTTTCGTGTTGTTCCCAAAACTCCATAGAAGCTTCAAGTAAAGTTGCCACCACTTTACTAGAAGTATGACTTTGACTAGACTATGACTTGACTATGACTTGACTTGATGACTTCGACTGTGACTTGACACATATTTGCGTGAAATATCATTAACTTGATAAATTATCAATTACTTGAGACTGGCTAAATACACGGAGATGTGGAGCCAAAACATAAAAAAAAACTTCTTTGAACATGACATAACCGTACAAAAATTCCTCACTTGACATTGGCAGTCGCTAAAAAGCGATAGAAAGCAATTAAACGAAGAAGATTTTATATTCTCTTTGGCGGTACCCGGCGGCAGCGGTGAAGAAAGTCGAAAGTAGAGTTTTGATCTGCATATGTAATAATTTTGTTTTTTTTTCTATTCCACGACTACTACGACCATTCCCATGCATCAGCTTCATGGGCATAGATCTCCATAATATGTAGCATTTTCTAGTTTTCTAGGAAGCATGAGCTAGAGCTCTCAGCTCATAAGCTCACCACTCACCAGCCTCATCTCTATCACAAATTCATACTTGTGTCTGGTGTTCTCCTATTTTGTTCCATTTGGTTCTGAACTCTGACCACCGAAATAAAAACAGTGCGAAGGTGATGTATTGTGAAGAATATAGGCATTTTGCGTAATATTTACATCATTACTTTGACAGCGTACCTATTTAGTTTTGGGATGCACAGTATTCAAGAATAGAAGACTGAGACAAACTTGATATGACTGTTTATTAACTTGGTACCAAAATTATAATGATTGTGTTGGTGGTGAACGAATAGTGCAGCAACTGTTGACATCGCAATCACTAAGATTAGTGAAATCCTTAGATCGTAAATAAAAAAGCACAGCATTAAAGATGGGTGATTCACAAGTTGCAAACATTGTTCATGATATTTTGGTAAGTGTTCTTTTGAGTGTGTCTTTTCTGTGTTGTAATTTTGTTATTCACAAATAAGCGACTAAAAGCTCTGCTCCAACTTGAGAAATTCCCATTCATCTGCCCAGATGTATCTTGGTATATGCCTACAGGCCATCTTTGTCAAGGAATATGGATGAAACATATACTCTACAATATCATAGTGGCGATATACAATATATTATTGGCGACTTTTGCATGGTGATGTTCGTCCCCTTGGCAGAAACATTTGTTACTCAATTCTAAATAAGTGATATGAGTAAAATTAATGAAGAGGTTGTTAAGGTGGTCAGGTCTGATTGTGGGATATCACCAATTCGGAGCCATTTTTGAAAATATTAACTGGTGTAGGATGCTGTTAAAAAATATTTAGATTGGTAACAAATGTTTTATATTGATGATGGCTTGACATGATTAGATACAGAGAACAGTTATTATAATACATATTGTACATTCACTGACAGTATCCTCAAGCAGTCATCCCCACAAGATAGAATTATACCATAAAGTATAGACTTGTATGCAATTGTTGCAAATAGTTTGTGCTTATGAGGTTACTGTTCTCAGAACTACTAGTTTATTATTGACAAATAATGAAAATTATATTACAATGTACTTGTAGTTTAAAGAGCCAATTCCAATAAATAATTGAAGCTCATAATAACTTGTATCAGACACACTGAAAGATAGATCAATATATGCTGAAAATTTGCTAATGTATAAATATGTTAAATTATTGACAGAGGGTGGAGACAGTAGAAGAGGCATTTAGCTGTTTTCTAGTCTACAAACCTGAACAAGAAAGTGAGAGGTTGGCAATGTATCAGAAAAAACTTTGTGCTATCATGAGCACATTGAGTGCAGATATGCAGGAATCAGCCATTCGACAATATCTCACATTGACTGCCATTCTAACCAACAGATACAAAATGAAACAGCTTTTGACATTGTTAGAGAATTTGGTCAACACAAACATTTTACAAGCAAGGTATTTATAAATTTTTAAGTTTTTAAGTTGTTAATGTTGCATACCTACCATATGTCCATGTTCTTTTTATGTAAATGATTTTTTGATGAGCTAGTTCCCTCAATGTTAAGTGTTAACCTATAACAGTGGAACTCTAAAGTATAAAGTTTCATGTGACAAGGCACTGCACATTATATCCTTAGACGTTAGCTCAGTCTAGTACTAATCAAATTTTAAGACTGGCAAATCAGGTCACAGTCTCATTTGCTCAGTGATTACATTAGCTCTACAGAGCCTTTTGAACTGGAACACATTTGGCTTGCACACCACTGCTTGGCAACCAAATATCTAGCAAAGTGGTCTACCTACCCAGATGTTAGCACTAAAGTCCTACACTTAGTAGTTGTGCTGCAAACATGTGGAGCCTGGACATACTTGATTATATGGTCCGTATTACAGAATGATGCTCAGTCATCGATCGGTGTTCAAGCAGATATTTCATTCACTAAATGATCACCTTATGAATGAAATCTCTGCTTGAGCACCAATCGATGACTGAGCATTGTTCTGTAATATGGACCAATGACCACATCATATTCATCAAATTTCATTAGTCCTATCTCCTATTATCTAATAGCCTACATACTAAGGGCCAATTGCATTAGCTCTTAGTAAAAATTCTTTAACCTTAGAATGAGCATTATTTGACTGGCTGGAAAGAAGGAAAGTTTTGATCCACATAACACTAAAGCACTGCACTATTGTTCACAGGATGCTTTGCGACTCTATATTGACAAATGAAAAGCTTACATATCAAAATGCCGATTTCTGGATAGAAAGCTTCAATTTAATCAGAAGAGTGATTGGTGGGGTAGATTATAAAGGTGTCAGAGAAATAATGAAAGTAAGTATTGGTTTTTCTGCCTTCTATATATTATAATGATCATTCCACTTAAAAAAATATTTTCTAATAATAGTCTAGCAAGTAATATAAAGAAATTTAATTTTGTTATACTTTCAGGGTTGTAGAGAAAAAGCTCATACACTGCCAGTAAAATTAAATTCCAGTACCATGCCTCAACTGAAAGCCTTATACAATGTTATGGAATATATTTTTGATCGTAATGCATCATTATTACCAGCATATTTTGTAGTAACTGAAATACAAAAGGACTATCCTGACAATAATCATTGGCCTCATTGGGTAAGTAACCAAGGAGTATACTCTCTTACCCCATTATTCTTACAGTAAAAAGTAGAAAGCAGTACATTCACACTTAAATCTTACCATTTGTTTTTTTTTTTAGCAATTAGCTAAACTGTTGACAACATTTGTTGAAAGCTTCAAACCATGTGCACAAATGGTTTCAATAATTGGGCATTCACAAATGTTGCCCGTTGTAGAGTTTTCTGGATATGCTGACCATCTTGTGAACCCATGGAGGTTGGATCCTACAACTCTAAAGTTTTCTCTCAAAGGCAACCTGCCTTATCATGATGATTTGCTGAAACCTCAGATATCTTTGCTGAGGCATGTTCTACAGCAGCCTTATTCTAGAGATATGATGTGCTCAATGCTTGGATTACAAAAACAGCACAAACAGCGGTGTATTGCATTAGAAGATCAACTGGTAGAGTTAATGATACTGCCAATGGAGAAAAGTGAACTGGAAACAGAAGAAGATGAAATTTCTTCAACCCACTGGTGTTGGCTACATTTATCGTCGCAAATCATTTATCTGATACTTATTGGATTTGCTTCATTCCCTAATATTGTAATGGGACTTCACAATAAATTAGTTGGACATGATATGAAGAAAAGTAGAGATCATTTGATGTGGGTGCTTCTTCAGTTTATATCAGGCAGTATACAAAGGAATCCTCTATCAAATTTCCTGCCCATAATCAAGCTTCATGAACTATTGTATCCAGAGAAGGAACCATTGCCTGTACCTGACTGTACAAAAACTCATAGTACTCATCAAATGGCGGTTGTATGTATTTGGATGCATTTATTGAAGAAAGCGGAAACTGAGCATAAAACCATGACTATGCCGCAAAACTTGAAAGTTCAATATGAGTAAGTACTTTTTACTTATAGGTACTATTTTAAGTTAAACCACCTTAAGAAAGTTGTAAAAATATACCAATAATAAAAATATTTAAGTTTAAAAAAATGCAGTTAGTTTGCAATCAGAGTTATTATCACTTAATTTATTTTCTCTGCTTATTAAACAGGTTCCTTCAACATCTCATGACTTCCAACAACACTCCAACACTAATGGGCACGGACTTCCGCATCGCCTTGTTGTGTAATGCTTACTCAACTAATCAGGAATACTATGCACGGCCCATGGGAATAATCATAGAGACTCTGTTTGGTAGCCAGAAGGCTATACCAAATGGGAACCCTGGGACACCATTGCCGACTGCTCCCTTATCCATGTGTATACTGGACAGTTTGACATTGCACTGTAAGATGTCTTTGATACACTCAATAGTGACCCATGTGGCGAAGCTGGCTCAGAATAAAACAAACATACCAGGAAGTAGTATGATGGCCCCAGCGTTGGTTGAGACTTATAGCCGGTTGCTGGTTTATACTGAGATTGAGTCGCTGGGAATTAAAGGATTTATCAGTGAGTAGAACATAATAATTAGTAATTATAAAAAGAAACTTAATACATATATACCTATGATTCATGTTTGTCATGGGATCTTGACATAGAGCAAAAACTGTTAACTTGTAATTTGATTTTAAAAAAATGTCTCCTTTTCCCTTTCATGTATAGAAGTAGCGTTGTTAAAATTGTTTAATTTTAGAAAATAACTTAGAACGAATTAAATTAAATTAGGTGGAATTTATTTCGTTCTTTTCCTTTAATGTATGTATTCAGGCCATGCTATAGAACGCTCCCATAGAACTAAATAAAAGAAGTACTTATGAAATAAAACTTAAATCTAGGTATTATCAAAATTAAATTCTAAAGAAAAGTCTTGCGACATTGAACAAAGCAGGTGTTTTTTCAGCGAAACATTTACAAAGCACTCAGCTGGTGCCCGCGCTGTGTGTAGTGTTAAAAACATTTCGGCTGTCATGCAGTTATTTTAGGAGGCACTTAATGCTAAAACAAAACCTATTTTATTTTATTGGTCCTTGTACGAACACTATAGCATGGTCTGAGTACATACATTTAAGGAAAAGAGTGAATTAAATTCTACCTTGTATATATATACATTTTTCATTATATTTTTAATTATTATTTGCAGATCAATTACTCCCAAATGTTTTCAAATCCCATGCCTGGGGCATACTCCACAACCTGCTGGATATGTTTTCGTACCGGATCCATCACATACAGCCACATTACAGAGTGACCCTGTTGTCTAACATACATTCGCTCGCAGCTTATCCACAAGCTAATCAGACCCAGCTGCAGCTGTGGTAAGAAAGTAATTAATTTTAAAAGTGCTAAAAATAGCTTATTTGCAATAGAATTATTTGACTTTGACGTTTCATGTAAATAAA
The DNA here is from genome assembly GCA_905220475.3 of Ennomos fuscantarius. Taxonomy (NCBI): domain Eukaryota; kingdom Metazoa; phylum Arthropoda; class Insecta; order Lepidoptera; family Geometridae; genus Ennomos; species Ennomos fuscantarius. The sequence continues at coordinate 11,404,822 of HG992023.1, forward strand.
TAGCGAGTTATTCATTCACTTTAATTTAACTGTTGGATTGTTAATAGTTTTGTAAGTGTAGGTGACGCATAATATGGGATGCGGAGATGCACCATGCAAACAAATTGCGGCTGATTGCATGTTTCAAATTAGCGCCCAAAGCTCAATACGATTTCGTATACCGTTCATATAAACGGCGTATTCTGGCAGGCGCGATTGGGATTCATTTCGCCTAATCCAGGCGTTACGTCGTGCTATGTTAGACATACGTAATTATTAAATTGTCTATATACCTCCTAAAACATGTTGGTTTTAAATTATCTTCTACAGAATCTGTACTCGTACTATCTATACTCATAATAAAATGGTGAGTTTTGGCAAACGCTTCCCTACCTGTACTCATAATAATTCTGATATAAAACCCGTTCAATATTGTTATTCTTGATCATCGTTTTGTTATTCATAGAATGAGTGTTTGCGTGTTTTGTTGGCAGCTTCGAAAGCACCGCGCTCCGTCTGATCACAAGCCTAGGTAGTTCAGGCGTTCAGCTGCAGATGTCGCGCGTGGTCTCCGAGCCGAAGTCACTCGTTTCCTCTGAGAGTGAGGAACTGAATCGTGTGCTTGTGCTCACACTGGCCCGCGGCATTTATATGACTGGAGCTGGTATGTTGAGACTAGATATAATTCTCTGCTTCTACACTTTAGGTACGCTACAAGTGCGTGAGACCATTACGTGATGTCACGTCTTTCCCGGAGCTAAGCTTCTGTACCTATGCTGTTAAATTTTCTATGGTGGCGAATGTAACTAACTGCATAAAATATGACATTGATATATTGTTCGGTTATAATAGAACTTACAAGATCTTAACCGTGATTGTCTACCCGTGAACATAGTGCATGTGGACCGATATATCAGGAACTCTGAAATGATTCCAATCACAGTAAATATATTTTGAAAAGATTATCAAGAAAGCCTTACTGAGGAAGCAAAGCATCGATAACGTTCCCAGTGCTGCAAGTTTTTAAAGGCATATGTTTTGTGCTCATAACATATAAAAGGTTCCGTAGGTACTATTAAAAATGTACAACCGCGAAAGTTTAAAACAGTAGTTTATATTACAGGCAGCGACGGAGCAGCAGTTAAAGAGTTGCTGACGACTATAATGACGAACACTCCTCACATGTGGTCGCAGCACACTCTGCAATGTTTCCCGCCGGTGCTCGTCGAGTTCTTCTCACAGGTTTGTCAGTTCTGATTTATTTAACATCACGCATTCTATCAAAATTATAATATAATAATTTCATTATAACATCAAGTTTTTGTAAGACGGTAATGGTAACGTTTCCTTATCAACAAGTGGTTTGCATGCTAAGTCATTTACAAAGTTATGTTCTGTGTAAAGTTGTCTGTCTACAGAGACAGTGGTCAGATACAAGCCTATCACAGAAAAAAAATCTAGAAACCTGCTATAGGTATATATATAATATCTACTATATCACAATATCTACTAATCCCAAAAATAATAAAAATAATGTTTTTGCATGTGTGTTCGTAATTAAAATGTAGCTGCAAATCTATAAACATATCTGCCAGAGATAAATCGATATTTTGTCCCGCTTAAAAAATATTATTGACTATCTAAACAATACAAGATTTCACGGAAAACAAGATGATATCCGTAAAATTATAAACTAGAAATCTTGATGATGCGTCGATAATGATGACCTAATAAGCATTCCGATAATACACGGTGGCATTTAACTCACTTCAATTCACAATATTCGTACAAGGTCCAATAAAAAAAAATGTTTTAGTATTTAGTGCCTCTTAAAATAACTGTATGACAGCCAAAATGTCTATTTAACGGTACACACAGCGCGGGCACAGGCGGAGTGCTTAGTAAATGCTTCGTAGGCAATAAAACACCAGCTGCTTTGTTCAATGTCACAAGGCTTTTCTGTAGAATTTAAATTTGATAATACCTTGATTTAGGTTTTATTACATAAGCACTATTTTTATTTAATTATATGGGAGCGTTCTATAGCATGGGCTGAATACATACATTAAAGGAAAAGAAATTAAATTAAATTTCACCTTGTATATAGATTTTCAATCCCTTTTCTTATTTCTATCTTTACAAGTCAAGTAAGCAATAAGCAATTTAGCTCCTATACCTTAGGAGCTCTTAAACTTTAGTACAGACGGCCATTATTACCACCAATAAAAATCCACCACGCCGATTAAAAATTCTCCAGAAAGGTTCCGATTTGACATCTACGTTTCGTTCATCTTGGATTGTGAACCAGGCTGCCAAAAAGAGCGGACATTTTTTGCTGATATTGAGCGTGGGTTACACTTTAGATCTATTCCAATGTACTAACTTCTGCTTTTGCCTCATTGTCTCATCCCACTGAAGTTTCGACCATACAGTGGGAGTGGGTAAATATATTGTAGATTTGAATCGCATTTATTTTGTTTTTAATATCCTTACGATAGGGTGTACGTTCAATGCTGTTGTTGGATACGTCATAATTTCAAGATTCAGTATGGAAACTTCCAGAACACGGCCCCGCAAGAAAATAAGCAGGTGCTGAAGAAGTCGGTTGAGGAAGAGTACCGCAAGTGGACGTCGATGGCGAATGACAACGATATCATATCTCACTTTTCTGTGCCGGGCACGCCTCTTTTCCTGTGCTTATTGTGGAAGATGATCTTCGAGACTAACAGGATTAACCCTATTGCGTTCAAGTAAGGTCCACAGAAAGTAATGTAGTACCACAGAAGGCTAAATAATAAACAGACAGTTTCTATCTGATGGGGGAAAAGTTACTTCGTATTTCGTTTGATAGCTCTATAGAATAAATGGATAAGCTGCATTTTTTACATTAAAAATTTCAAGTTGTATTGCTTTAAATTGCCTTCTAATGTTACACAAACCAATTAGGAAAAAACAGTAGGTGCTACCAAAGAAATTTGGTTTCAAATTCACATTATTCTTATGTACAAATACGAAAAGACTTTTTCTCCCTCCTATTAATGTGACCATATTTGACCTGATTTTAAGTGACACGGTAATGCCACGCTACGCCTGCATTGGAAAATGGTTATCAATTGAGACTGTCAGAGCACTGTTAAATGCTTGGCAATAGATTTTCAAGGGGGTGGTAGCTAGCCAGATGAGCACTAGACGATGCCCTCCCTCGACTCGTTAAATAGTGATTGTGTTCTGTGATGGTGGTCTGTAAAATTTTAAACATTTTTCTAGAATACTAGAGCGGATAGGCGCACGCGCATTGTCGGCACACCTGCGCAAATTCTGCGACTACTTAGTACTTGAGGTCACTAACCCTGCGGGCGGCCCGCATATCAACAAGTGCGTTGATGCTATCAACGACATCATCTGGAAATATAACATCGTGACCATCGACAAGCTAGTCTTGTGTTTAGTAAGTACTTGCTGATTTGCGCGGCTTCGTTTGCATGGTCTATATTTTATCTGGATAAAAGTGTCCTGCGGCGGAATAGTTTTTTGTGTTTGGTTTATTTTATTACTATCAATTTTGAAATAGCCAAAGATAAAATAAGAGGAAACACTGATAGAGCTAACCCCAGACCTTCATTATTATAAAAGCTGAAAGATTGATAGTCCATGCTCCTAACATAGGTAAGAACGATGGACTATTATGAAGTTTCGGTTACCGTGGCTTTGGCAAGTAAACGGTACTAAATGTGTGTAAAATACTGACATAATTTCATTAAATAATGTGTGATTTTTTGGTATTACCTTAATATTTATATTATTATATTATTAAAGAATCACTTTGCCAGATACCTTTTCTTAATGTTCATGAAATTATAATTCTATACTTACGTTATAGCATAAAAGCTGATTTTTATATATAATGGGTAACAATTAGATGATGTTTCCTCATCCGTGAGACATTTTTGTAGTAGTGTAAATTAAGAATTCTTCTATATGCGTGTAACTTGCAGTGAGATACAAAGTTCGGGGTTCGGGATTCAGAATCGGGAATATCACCATAAAACACTAATGCGGTAATGTAAAGTAATACGCACGCGTGTATAATATTTTGGATTATGAGCCTAAAAACGGTGTAAAATATCCACTTTACAAGCAAGTGTGATGAAAATTAGTATTAAAGCTATGATTATCGACAAGCTAAAGTATTATTAATTTTGTAACAGTCTAATATTATATTATTATATTAATTCTGTTTTTCAGGTGCTTCGCCCCAACCCTGATGGCAACGAAGGCCAAGTTTGCCTTTACATCATACAGCTACTGTTGCTAAAAGGTTCTGAACTGAGGAACCGAGCTCAAGACTTCGTCAAGGAAAACTCGCCCGAGCACTGGAAACAAACCAATTGGTATTTAAACTTCATCATAATATCATTTGCCACACATACATTATTGCAAAAAAAATAGTCGCAATGATTCTAATCTTTAACAGCCTTATTAATAAACACGAACTAGCTTTAGACTAGTTACACCATCTTTTGTCTCTTTCGATCCAGCTAAATATTCCAGTAGCAAAAAAGGACAAAAGTTGAAGTAACTAATCCGAGACTAATACCCGTTTATTAATAAGGCTGTAAGTGAATAGTTCTTAAAAATTCTGTTGCCAATTGTTAAAATGTCCCATCGTTATGTATTGACATAGAAAAAAACACTGTCGCTACCACCTTCCTAATCTTTAAGTCTTTCTTATCATGATATTTTTCAATAGTAGAGCCACTTTATCAAGAAAATTGTGGTGTTTGTGTTACTAGAGGAATGGTTTTGGTGATTGTTTACCGCCTTTGATCCGATGTATGTATATCAAACTAATAACTAACTAATTAATTTGTTTAAAACTTAATAACTAATTAATTTGTTTATTTATTTTAAATAATTTATTATTATTAGTAGTAATATTTTATAGGTTTTTTAAATCTGTGGTTCTTACTTATATTCTGGTTTTTATTTTAGGTACGACAAACACCTAGCTTTCCACCGGAAGTACCCCGAGAAGTTTGCCCCAGAGGAGGCTAGTAATGCCTATGGAGGTCCCATCCCTGTTTACCTCAGCAATGTCTGCCTTCGATTCATCCCGGTTCTGGATATCGTAGTGCACAGGTATCTTGAGATCACGCAGGTCAGCAAAAACTTGGAACAGCTGCTTGAACATCTGGGATATCTTTACAAGTTTCACGGTAAGTATTGTAATAGCCCATTTGATTACTTTTCAAAGTATAATTTTCTTAAAGTAACTTTAAAAAAATATTATATTTGAAAAAATAAACAAAATTGGTAAATAAATCACTGTGTAATGCGCTTTTAAAGTTTCTGGATTCTCGCAAAACATATAGTATGGAGTTACCTTCAGCTAATATGAAAGCATAATTTGTGACTTCATATTCCAAAGAGATTGTAAATGAGTTACCATACAGGTATCACAGCTTAGTAATGAGAAACTATGAAGGTAATAATTTTTCTGACGTCACACTGCGTGTTTGAGCTGACTCTTTCTATTTTCGTATTTTAAAAGGCTTGTAACATTATTATATTTAAAAATATATAATTTTGGTTTTCACGTCTGCTTTTTAAAGCAATAAAACTTTATTTTTTTATAAATGCAATATAAATACTCCAATGGCTCTTGAAAACAGCACGGCACCGCGGTAACTTTCAAGTTGTGTGGGGAATTCGCACTCGCTCTTACAACGGTGAAGAACCACTCGAAAACATACGTTGCATTATAATTACAGACCGCCCCGTGACCTTCCTATACAACACGCTGCATTACTACGAGTCTAAGTTGCGAGACAAGCCCCTACTAAAGAGGAAGCTTGTGAACGCAGTGCTTGGCTCGTTGAAGGACGTCCGACCGGCTGGCTGGGCAACCACCGAGCCGTTCCAGGCGTACCTTAACAAAACAGACGTAGACGCGCCCGGGTGGACTCCTGACATCAACTATTTTGTCAGCCTGGTCAACAGAATGGTTGACAGTATCCTTTTTAATAGATTGAATTGAAAATTTTCGAATTAAATACATCTATTTTTTAGAAGTTAGTTAATAACTATTTAGACTACAGAGCGAAAAGGATTGCGCTCGCTACCCGATGAATAAAATAAATAAATATTTGTGGACATTTCACACAGCGCCATCTAGTCCCAAACTAAGCAAAGCTTGTATTATGGAAACCAGGTAACTGATAGAATACATAGATGTTGTTTGTAAATATATACATAGAATATATCGGCAGGAACGGGTTGTGGGTAGTTAGGTTGCAACCTATATAACTATAGGGCTTCAGCATGTCCGCACCGCGCCGTGTCTGAAACAATAATGATTCGTAGCACACCAATCGATCCCTTTATATAGCCAGACAGGTAGGGGCGCCATGACAGTTGCCGGTGCTGCTACTATAATAAATTTAATGCCACCACAGGGTAAATTACGGTGCTCGATCGCTGTGCATAGAGTTTATAACTGGACGTTGCCGCCGACAAATACAATATAACACCCAGACACAGAAATAAAGTAATAGTACGGAGAGATTACACTTAATGCGGCTACTGACATGAACATGAACATTCGCAAGATGTTAATATTCGTTGTGAACATTTGTTCCATCCACCAGTTCGATTGGCTGTACTGACATGCCGAATATTCGACGCGTTACGTGTTCACATCGTGCGAATATTCACGTATTCTAAAACGTTAAATGCTTGAACTTTTTGACAAGTATTGAGCCACGCGTCTATATGTGAGGGACGCGAGCGTAATGTTTCCCTGCTGTGCTTTAGACACATTTTTTACATAAACTTAATACATATACTGCTTAAAATATTATCAGACTGGGTTTTAACATGGCAAATTGCCTTTATTTTTTAAATACTACAATGATTTAATAACTAATACTAAAAACTACCTACTACAAAAAAAAGAAACATTTGGACTATATACATATATACACATAGTGCAAGTAAGTTGCAATGTGAAGTATTATTTCCGTGGCGAACTATGACTAAATAATAAAAATATAACTGTTTTCAAATGTAAGCTAATCTATCCATAGCTAAAAGCTAAGCTAATAATCTGATGATTATTTCAATTTCATTAAGTTTTATACCTTTAATGATACCTTAGCACTATTCAGCTATGTCCGGCAACTGCACTTTCCCGAACACGGATTGGCGTTTTAACGAATACCCAAACCCTTCAGCACACTCACTTTACGTTACGTGCGTCGAACTAATGGCGTTACCAATGCCACCAAATTCAGTCGGAAACAGTTTACTCGACGTTATATCTAAAGGATTCGTCGTTATACCGCCACTGAAAATTCAACTCTGGATCAACGCTATAGGTTTGATAATGGCAGCGTTGCCTGATCCCTACTGGACTGTGTTACACGATCGCATAATGGAATTGATATCTCATACCGATATGACAGAGTGGCCTTACCCTTACACGCCGTTCCAGTTGTTTAATTTGAACACAACGAATGAATCGATGTTGGAAAACAAGTACAGTTTGACATTGGCCATGGCGCATGCGGTGTGGTACCATGCGGGAGCGGGACAGATAATGCAGGTGCCCGGGTAAGTACGCTCTTTCCCTCTTGCGTAAAAAAATATTTATTTCGCTAATTTCTTCATATAGTTATAGTTCCACACCTGTTAGTCAGCGAAGATACAAACACTTGAATGCTACTGGACCGACTAGTTGGATCAACCGTCTGTAACACGTCAGAAATATAGCTCTATTTATATAGTCTAGTTGTCTAGAGTCTATTTATTTAAGTGACTTCGCAGTGTGATTATTCTTTATCTGCACTTTTAAATGTTATATTATAGAAACTGACGTGAGTAGTACTCATAACTACGAGTAATTCGACTGTACCTCGTGAGTGTTAGCCGTGTAATAGTTGTAGTTACTTTTAAATATTCCTTACGCTACGGTTTACAGATTACATTTGATGTGTACTCTGATATCGTATAAACCCATTCCAGGTTCGTGAAAGACAAGTTAGCTGCAGAGATACACACGGAGACACAACTGCTGTTCCTGTGCCATTTGGTCGGGCCGTTCCTTCAGCGATTCAACTCTGACCTATCTAGGGCTGTTATGGACATCACAATCACGCTCTACGAACTTCTAGCTCACATAGACAAGTCGCAGACGCATCTTCAACACATCGACCCAATTTGCGACTTGCTGTATCCTTTTGAAAGTTGCTTTGAAATGTTTTATCTCCTTTTTAAACGCGACTGCAAAAGTAGACTGAGTTTTCTTATTATTAATTTTTATTCCGTAGAACCTCCAGGGTTACATCAACAGCCAGAAGGCGTCCACTGCTGAACACATGCCTTCCCCATAAAACGACACTGGACGCTTATCATAGGGAGGGTTTGTAATAATCACCGCGTGGCTGGCGGCTTGGTGATTACAGAAGATTTTAGTGTGTCGAGGAGAATGTTTTTTTTACTTCAAACTCGTCTAGCATTTGACCACGCTCTCACCTGATGGAAAGTGACGGTGCGATCGAAGGTGTAGCATGCTAGCCAAGTTAAAAGTGTTGCTGGCCATTCTCTGGATATTCCCTTACAGCTCTTACGGCAACCTCCACGGTGGTCCCATATTTTAGAGAGAATCTGATGATGGAGTATGAGATAAAAACCGGAACCTTAATCTATAACGGCAAATTCATACCGATCTGGTTCATATATTGGAAATCGCTAGTGTATAAAGACCTATTAGTGGTCAACTGACATTTCCATGGATACCATTATAAAACTTTTAGATCATGTGTCGTAATTAGAGTAACGCTGCGCTGTAAATCATAGACAATAGCTGTCAAGAACTTGTTAGTTGACTGAGAGTGAAGATACCTTACGGTGCTAAACAGCTTACGCACAAGCACTAGCTTTTTTAAGGTACTTTTGAGTGGATCAAACCATCGGATTTAGATACTCCACGGAACTCCCCAAAACGAAGTAAAGGCGATTGAACGATTGAAGTCGCGTAGACCCCGATATTACGCTGATTTTCCGCTCATCATGATTATTTCCTGAACTGGTCCACAGTTATCATATAAAGTACATGTTTGTCGGCGATACTATGAAGAACGAAGTGGAATGCGTGATACGGAAGCTGCGCCCCGCGCTTCAGATGCGGCTGCGTTTCATTACGCATTTAAACGTGGAACAAATAAACACAGCCTAGCAGAACGACTACTACAGCTATACGCCGTCTAGTTCAAGCTCAATCAGCTCGGAATAGACGGCGTTGCTGTAGTATGGAACAATGGTGAGCGTTATCGTGGACAACACATTTCGCGTACAGTATACGCTCGGTCATTTCATGCGTTATTAGAAAAAGACTGCAAAAAATCAAAGTGAAATAATAATGTGGTGCCCTTTTTGACAGCGTTAAACCCGCACTCTCTTGCAACCGAATAGATGTTAGCATTAACCAATTTAATCAGCAGTATTACTTGTTAGCCCCAACAAACCAGCTGTATTGCTTGTTAGCCCCAACCAACCCGCAGTATTGCTTATTAGCAACAACCAATCAACAGTATTACTTATTAAGCAACAACTAATTTGCAACCTTTCTTGTTAGCAACAACTAATCAGCAGTATTGCTTGTTGCAACGATCAATCTGCAGCACTACTATTAGCAAAAACCAATCAGTAGCACTGCTCGTTAGCAACAACCAATTTGCAACATTTCTTGTTAGCAACAACTAATTCGCAACATTTCTTGTTAGCAACAACTAATGAGCAGTATTGCTTGTTGCAACAATCAATCTGCAGCACTTCTATTAGCAAAAATCAATCGGTAGCACTGCTTGTTAGCACCAACCAATTTGTAACATTTCTTGTTAGCAGCAACTGATTCGCAACATTTCTTGTTAGCAACAACTAATGAACAGTATTGCTTGTTGCAACAATCAATCTGCAGCACTTCTATTAGCAAAAATCAATCGGTAGCACTGCTTGTTAGCACCAACCAATTTGTAACATTTCTTGTTAGCAGCAACTAATTCGCAACATTTCTTGTTAGCAACAACTAATGAGCAGTATTGCTTGTTGCAACAATCAATCTGCAGCACTACTATTAGCAAAAATCAATCGGTAGCACTGCTTGTTAGCAACAACCAATTTCCAACATTTCTTGTTAGCAAGAACCAATAGACAGCATTGTTTGTTAGCAACAGCCAATCATCATGTGATTATGAGCGCGATAATTGAAGGATTCCAATGAGAGAGCAGCTGGTTGATCACATAATTAGATTGCAACCAATAGAAACACATATGTATGAATTTGACAATTTTAGTACGCAGTTTATATGTATAGTTAGTATGGAAATTTCTCCTGTTGCAATGCAATCAAAGTTTTCGAAACTTTGATCAATAAGGTTTATACACGGTGACGTCTAATCAACAGCGTTGCTTGTAACAATAACCGATCAGCATTTGCAGCACGATGGAGGCTTCTGATAAGAGAGCGGGTTTGGACATGGCGAACCTAATGTGGAAAGCGTATTTGTATTGTAATTGTCGGTGTTCTTATTGTATTTTATGCTGACTAGTCTGCAGCAGACTCGATGTTGTGAGTTTGTTCATGATAAACGAGAATTACATTAAAACGTATGATAAAACAGACAATGGTGAAATGACATTCTAAATATATGATATTATATTCGGACTTTGTTTTTAGAATACGTTATACTCCCATTCGCAATAATACCAAAACAACTGAGAATTGCTACGCACAAACGTTTCCTCACTTCTTCGATACAAATGTGTACCGTTAACATATTAAAAATATTACCATATAATTAGTGTAACTAACTTTGCCGTTAATATTGTACATAAACGAAAGACACCTTAATGTTTTGTATTAGTTACAATATGGACGCGCGTGACACTTAGGTCTGTATTACACAACGATGCTCAGTCATCGATCGCTGCTCAAGCAAAGATTTCATTCAATAATTGATTACATTATGAATGAATCTGCTTGAGCACCGATTAATGATTGATGAGCATCGTTCTGTAATATGGACCTTATATATGTAGAATTATAATATTAGCCCCAGCAAAATTAAATCATAACATTTTAGGTTTTGCGTGGCAAATTTAAATTAATTTCCTGTGTTTTTATAAAAATTATAGGTACCCACTAAAACACAATTTGATTCTATTTGCTGGTTTTGGTTCAACTACAAGTGATATAGTATCTGTAGATGGAGCAGTCATCTTTGCATTAAACGTTTAACATTAACGTGTCCAGTGAAATACTTGATTTTCGCGCATTTGACTTTTATGTCGTTCGTTCAACGTTCAAATTCATTTTGGAAAATGAACGAAAAGGACAAAAAAATAGGCGAATAAGCGATAACCTTAGTTCTCTATTACATGCAATCGTGCGTGGCTTTGAGTACTAAACAAATGAATTAAATATTGAACTAAACACCGCTATAGTATCAACTATAAAATATTCTATTCACGCCTTAAACGTTTACTATATCCGATTTGCCTTCGATAACCAAACTAAATAGTATAGTGTGTTCACTATTGAATTACAATACCGAAACATAACAGACAATACAGTCTGTGATATACCCAGACCATAAACAGACTGCATTTGTACAGATCGTACTTTGAATACTAAACTTGGTGAAATAAAATGTGCTAAGTATATTAGTATAAAGTACGTACTATTTGTCGGCGATGGCTTACCCTTTTAACATTACTGTGCCAATGGTGTAGTTGTGATTTTCACCATCTTTTTTTGAGGAAGTTATTCTTTGCATTATTAGAGAGCTCTCTCTCTAATAAAGCAAAGAATATTGTCTGAACAGATAATTTGGTGACACTATTGACCGTCTGTACTCAAATTTGACAGCTTCTGAGCTTGCATATATCGCTCTATGACATACCTACTGCAATGCATTTGGGTACGTCACAGAAGAATAAGTGCGAACTTAGGAACAAACTTCACTACAAATGGGTATATGCTCATATTAATTCCGGTCAGCTTGGCATCTTACTCATACGCATTAAGTCCGCACTAAAATGTCACTATTGAAAAACAACCATTTATAGACATAAAACGACTGTAATGTACTATAACATATCGCCAATGCAAAGCCAACAGTATTTTAATATCATGTTATTTTTAATGCATTAAAGAAATAATCACAATTCCCAAATTGCCCATTAAGTTAAATATTAAGATTTTAGTTTATAATATGAAGAATATAGCTACGAACAGAAATAGTAGTTACATATTAAGGATATTCAATATTTTTAGATTAAGCGATATTCAATAAATGTGGTGTAAAATTTTTGCTTTTTTTTAAGTTTGTATGTTGCACGCGCCAAGCATTTATTGTGCTTGGCAAAAATATATTTCTGTGTGACATGTCATATAACAGTTAGAATATGAACTAAACGTGTGTAATGTAAATATTCGCAGTCGATCAATTTTATATCAATATATTATTAATTACCTTTTTCGTAATTATGACTGGTATAAAAGATAAACAAATCACCCAAAAGTATTAGATTCTCAATAGATCCGTTATCTGAAAAAAAAATACAGGGAGGTATCTGCAGGAGAACTGCCCTATACAGGGTGTAACTAGAGGGATGGATCAACGGTGGCTGGGGGGTGGGGGACCTCAGTACCTGTCGATTTAACCCCCCTGTATGTTCTGCGATATTCAATGGTTCAAAAGTTATTTGGACTTTGATAAAATTTTATACAAAATCAGATTTCAGCCTGTACTTCACAATTGCAGCCATACTATTGGGTTTGCGACTCTACTTTTTTTTATAAACAAGGTCATTAGTGGGCCTTTTGTACCCTTACACCAATCAGAGTCTAAGATTTATAAAAAACATTATACTCAATTTTGTTTTCAAAATCTAAAGTTTACATTAGCTTTCTACGGTTCTAAAAAAATATTTCACATACTATTTTATCTACAACCTATCTTAAAAACTAATGGCTTTCGTGAAGAATAAACCCTAAAAATTTCATTTGGCTAGTACTAGGTCATCAAATTGAAAAATGTACTTGAATAGTCCAAGTGCCAAAAACGCGTTCATAGAAGGTCGCATACCCGGTACTTCTCGGCCCAAAGAAGTGCTGAGAATCGAACTAGATCGATCCTCCGGCCACCGTTGATCCATCCCTCTAGTTACACCCTGTATACTATTAACTAGTGGAGAGAGCAGCTCAGGGTAGAAGACGCATCTCATCCCAGTCTGTCTATGCCTATAGACAGACTGGGATGAGATGCGTCATTTCTTCGCATCAAATCTTTGGCGGCAAACGTGTTTTTCTTCTGGAGATCCGACGCTCTGTGCCAATCCGGTTACTCAGGTAGTAGTAATCATGTCGGGCTATGGATTATTTTATTCCATTTTCTGACTGCCTTTGTTGGCTAAAATTAATTTAAAATAAGATTTCTTAACCAAACGAAATAAATTACGATTTGAAATGGCCAGTACGTGGAACAACAATTTCATAGGTAAAAGACTTGTTCAAAGAGCAGAAACTAAAAAACAAAGGAAAATTTATTTACTATAAAATTATCGCGTGTATCTAGAAAGAATATTTTATTACTTGAAAACCTTTAGATATGTTATTATCAATTTCTCAAAATGAACTGAGGTTGTGACATGTGTTTGCTAACGAATTAGGTCAATCATGATGAAACACTGTAGTTGTCTAGTTGTTTTTATTCTTCATTCTATATTATTTTAAATCAACAAGTTGTTATAATAATCATACCTATTTGTACAGAATGTGCTGCGCTTCCGAGAGTGCAAGTTAGAATATAATGCACATAATAGATAATAAAAATAAATTATAAAAAAATAAAAATAAAATAAAATTGTAAATATTGAATTATACTTTCTACAAATCTAATTCCTTGGGCATCGAACCTCTCGTTACCTCATCCACTCATATATTATGTGCTTTTGGGTATTCGAAGATAATTATTATTGATTCGTTTTAATAAGCATGTTAAGCTTCTTTAACACGAGAATTAATACGCTGTAGTTATAATGGAGTTTTGTTTTTATGTACTCGTTGTTTTGAGTGACAATGTAAGTAGGGTTTTTTGTATGTGGCCATCGTGCCCTCTGTATACCCATGTACTTTGAGCGTGCTTAATCAAAATTAATTGCATATAACTCTTTATTCTGCTCATTTTAACTATGCTCTCTCTGCTGCTTTAATAATGTGCTCTATAGAATAATGATTTATCTGCAATACATTACCCACACAGACTCAGGGTACATGGCTGTGTCATTATTCACTGTTACTTTGTATTATCTAGTGATAAAAGTGCTAATCTCTCATCACATTTGTGTATTTGGCCCATTTATCATAATTTTCATATATTATTTTGTATTATTAACACTAGCTGTACTATCATTATTACAATGGATTGGAAATAACAGATGCATTATTTTTGTCCCAATTTATTATGTAAAATCACGTGTAAGACAATGTACCTAGATACCCTAATTACCTGAAGATTAGTCTTAATGCACATAATTGTGATACATTATATAAATATAATTTCCGGGCTAAACCGGCTGGGTTCCGGGCCGGATATACGTATTTTACGGTACATCTACGTACGGGACATCTTATTATGCATCCTTATACATCCTATGACTATACTTATATATAAAAAAGACAAACATGTTTTTATATGTTATTATCTAAATAACTTACGTGGAATAACAATTTATTAATTAAATATTTTGAATACCTTAACCAACTGTTTTATATCCTAGTCCCCATATCCATAAATGGTTCAATATCATTTCTTTAGATGGAATAAATGTAGGTTCATATCACACTCGGAATTATATCAGAATCGTATGACTATCGTAAAAGTAGGTCTAATGAACCCTCTAGTTTATTACATGGACGTATCGCCTTCGTTTATTATTACATAGGTTACATTATTACCTGCACAATATGGGAAGACTAATGAGTAATAGTATACCCGTCTGCACCGAGTTTAACAGCTTCGCAATTCGCACTTCTCTCCTTAAAACGTAGTACTTCTACTTAAGTACTTTTTTGAAATCGGATCGATAAACCTTTTTCACTAAAATATCTAATAAGGTATATTTACATTATTAGACCCTGTATGATGTATTAATTGAACCTACCCACCTAAGTAGCAGACTGGCATTTCCGCGGGAAAATAGTATGTTGCGGGTGAAACCGTGGAACATTTTTAAGTAAGTACCTACAGGTATCGGAGCATGTAAACAATAATAATAATAAATATTATTATATTAAGCACATCGGGTTAATGTAGGAAATACAAATCTGTTTCAGTTTCGAATTGTTCTCTGTTGCACGGAACCGTAAGAGCAAATAAATTGACAGACGACGTTCTACTACGGAAATAAAATAGTAGGTACCTACTGCGAAGTAGAACTATACAGGTGGAGTTTTTTGACTGCACCCGCATGAATACTCTAAATACTGGAGATGGAAAATTTTACTCTAAGGCAACTATCCTTAATTTAAAAAAAAAATTGCAAATATGAATTTTTAAAACTCGCTAGCCACACTTGTGAATCGAACCGGCTAAAATCCGATTAAAAACATCCTGAACTTATATGGCATCAATCGATAGAATCAAATCTCTCTAACTATCATGGTAAATTAAATAAACGATGGAAGACGGTTTGTACAATACTTAATACTAAACACAGGCTCAGGGCCCGGATGGTCGCCATTATGAAAGCAATAAGTTTCTTGCTTGGCAACTTATGATTTTTTTTTGTTTTGGTTTGGCTCCACACTTTTGTGTATTTAGCCAGTGTCAAGTAATTGATAATTTTTCGAGTTAAGATATATGTATGTCAAGTCAAGTCAAGTCACAGTCCAAGTCATCAAGTCAAGTCATAGTCTAGTCTAGTCAAGTCATACTCCTAGTAAAGTGGTGGCGACTTTACCAGAAGCTTCTATGGAGTTTTGGAAACAACACGAAAAGATACGTTTCACCATCACTATACCACTTTCCCACACTCATGCCTGTGATCCAGCACTTAACGAATAAAATGCCACCAATTTTATGCAGTAACACTGAAAATAACACAACTTTTGGAATATAATACATTGCGGTGACACGATCTTTTTCGTTTTCCCGCCAAAACTCAACTTATGAACTTTTTTTTTTTTTTTTTTAATGTTTTGGCTCCACACATTTGTGTATTTAGCCAGTGTCAAGTAATTAATAATTTATCAAGTTAACGATATTTCACGCAAATGTGTGTCACAAAAAAGTCACAGTCGAAGTCGTCAAGTCATAGTCCAGTCAAAGTCATGCTCCTAGTAAAGTGGTGGCAACTTTACTTGAAGCTTCTATGGAGTTTTGGAAACAACACGAAAAGAAACGTGTCACCATCATTATACCATTTTCCCACACTCACACCTATAATCCAGCACTTAACGAATAGAATGCCACCAATTTTATGCACTAACACTGAAAATAACACAAGTTTTGGAAAATAATACAATGCGGTGACGCAATCTTTTTCGCGTTCCCGCCAAAAAACCACTTATGAACTTAGTGGCAAGTGTGTAGTGATTGGTTGATCTAATAACAAAGACATTGCCAGCACGAAATTTTTGTTACGATTTTCATAAGATATGTTATATACAAATACAAAATCATTTATTGACATAAATATTTTTTATATAAATATGTTTTAACTTATTGTTAAAATAATCAATCTTGAATAAAAGTCAAATGAAAGTATAAAAAATTACCTACTTTAATGACTACAAATGAAGTTGAAACTTGTCGTATCATCAGATTAATACCTCTTTTTCATTAAAATTCAATTCAAATTCAACTGTTTTATTTAATTAATCTGTAAATTATCTTAATTTAAATTTAATTGGGTAATTGATAAAAAACAGAATTGCAACTATTGATTGGCTCAGCGGTAACCCGTGCGTCTTTCAAACTGACGACGACATACTAAGGTTCAAATCTCAAGTAAGCAGGTACTTACATACAAAACCAACCCGCATTTCTTGTGGTCAGTCAAAACATGGTCTTTGCAGTCTTAATATTAGTGGCACGAAAGTTTAGCGCTGAGCGAAATGTGGAAGGGATAGCTGCGCATGGGTATTGTCACGCGCGCAATCAATAATAAATAGTTAATGTTAAAGTTTTGCATAATTTGTAACAGATTGTTTTACTATATAAGATTAACCTCTATTTATTTAAAATGCTAGAACTAATCAATCCGTTGGTTCCTCTTCTAAATAAACTATGCACTTCGTACACCATTTTTGTGCCTGTCTTTCCAAAACAGTATTTATTCTAGGCATATTCACTATCTACTAAAAATACACTATAATAAAAAACCAGCAATAACAAACGAACTCAAACATAGCAAACAATTAAAACAATCAATGGCAATAAAAACACTTTAAAACGCGACTGTGCAGCCATAAGTCTGCGGAGCGTCGTGTTTGGTGGAGGACGGAATACGACTGGCTAGCCAACCAGCGCTCCGTACGCACTCGTTTCGTCCCTTTTACCCCCTGTGATACCTAATATTTCACTTCTGCGCGATGATGCGCAGCGTAAGAGTTTCGTGCCGCTACTTGTATAAGTATTGGCACGAAACTCTAGCACTGAGACAGTGCTTTTGACATGCCCCATACACAACACAACAAACAAGCCATAATAAAAAAGTTTAACCAACAAAATAACCTTGGATGAATACTTGACATCGCAAATACAGGCATCTACTGCAATAAATAAATGATCTTACTGCAATTATCATTATGATGAATAATAAAAAATATTTGTTTTTAACTTGAGGAATTAATTACTTGACACTGGCTAAATACACAAGAGTGTGGAGACAAAAAAAATCAATGAAACTAGGAGATTTTCTCATCGGAAGGTGTGTTTTGTACACGCTATTCAATATTTACGTATACAAATAAAAAATTGTAAACCTAATTACATATAGTATATTTTAATATGAAATTTTAAATTTTAACGCACGTTTTCATTAATTATAGCTCTTTACGTAGTTTTCAGCAACAATTTACTGGCAATTATTACGAATTCATTCATAACATATATAATTATGGCAATACTAAAAAAGTAACGCGGGCGAAAGAGCGAACTGGCGAACGGCACCGGTGGCGTCCCGCGTCCGGCAGTCTTCGGAAGCACGGCTTAGTGTTCGTTGCGAATTACTGGCTTGAAAACACGGCACAGCTAATTTCGTTTTGCAATCTAGCGAAGCGTTTGTGAACAGTGTATTAACATTTTCATTTGTGGATACTTTAACTGTTGTGCTAATCACAACTGCAAAAGACTAAAATGGCCACCGAAGTAAAGAATAATGTGCCCGACAACTCGGAGAAAGAAAAAGAAATGAAAAACGACCCGCCGGCGGACAACGGACAAACCAAAGAAGAGGCTACTGGTGAGAAAGCAGAAGAGAAGACCGAAGAAAAGAAACCTGAGCCGGCCGTGCCCAAAGTCACTGTTCATAAAACTAACTTCGAGAAAGACATCGTTTATCTGTACCAGTTCTCGCGAACGCCTTTGTTACCATCGACATCGCCTTACTGTTTGAAAGTGGAGACATGGCTTCGTCTGGTCGGCATTAAATACGAGGTAAGTGCATGTTTTTTCTATGAGAAATGCTTTGCGTCAGTTTAGGTTTCTGTCACAAAAAATACGAGTTTCAAAGTGCTTGTTTTCGCTTCCTTTGTAAAAAACAAAGGTAAACGAACCAATAAAGTTAATAAATTCTTTGAAATTCGGGCATCGTGCATCTCGAATCGCCAGATTCTGTTTTTGTGAATATATTTTCTGTCATTATCGTCTGACCTACTTTGTCTCAAAATTTCTTGTTCAATAATTTTATTGATTTCCGCGAATTTTATATCGACCATAGCGCCCGCCTATGATTTCGTTATGCCAATGCAAATTTTACTGTCTTCATGCCATGGTGTTTTTTTTTTTATCTTCATTTGTTCTACTTAGGGTATGTGGTTGTTTCTGTAACATTAAGGATAATAAAGATATATATGAGTGGCACAACCATAATTTATATTATTTGCATATTATTTTCTACATTTTCCTATTACCTAAATTTGTGGTAGTATCTACAAACCTAGGAGGTTCCTATATATATTTTATTTAGTAGGTAGCTAGCATTACTTCCATGTCTACATAATTTCAGTTATTCAAATATGTATTTGAGATTGTGTTAATTTATGAATAACCTGGCTTGAATCTAAAACTTAACTGTAGGATTGAAACTATAATTGAGTATGTTTGTTGTTATCAGGTTATTTATAAGATACTTCAAAGCTGGGATTAACTACTTCATTGGTCAGTTAACCCAAATCTGTGGAACAGCTTTTCTGATTTTTATCTTAAATTAAATCTGACTCAATTTTTTTCAAACATCTTAAGTATGAAATTTTTTTGAGACATGTTTTATCTGATACCTATACAAAAATAAATGTTATAAACATTGCATATAACAATTGTATTTTTTTTAAGACAATTATTAATTATAAAATTTCATTATAAGTTTGATGTATGTGCCCTAAAAAGAAATTTTACGGTGCAATTGACTAGTAGTTACATAATTATTATTATGTATTATGGTCTGTATGTAAGCCAAATATACATTATTCCTGCTTCTATGCCTGCCTATGGCACACAGCCTTAGGGCCTGTTTAGATGCACCAAAAAATAAATTAGAAGACAACTGGCAACCTGTAAGTTTCAGTACCTTTCGAGAGGCTGAAAGACTAGATACTAGAGGCTCTGGAGATAGCCTTACCAGATACATATTCATAGAGTGAAGTTTTATTAATTAAGCATTTCTTTATAGCAGGTAAGAATAAAAAAAACATGCTTTTTCATATAAATAAAAAAATATGCACATCAATTTATCAAATATATTTTTAAAAAATTTGGACATTTAAAAATCAGCAACATTCTCTTGTGATAATTTCACCTGGGAATATAAATTATTGGTTTTAGATTTTTATTTTACTTGTGCTGTAGGTACAACCTTCAGATATGTTTTTGCCAAAGAATGTTCTTGGTCAATGAGAGGTGTCATAAGGATTTAATTATGTGCGAAATATCATCAAAATAATCCTATTATCAAGATATTTTTATTATTATAAGATTTTAAAGTTTCATGGCACTAACAATTCATAAATATTGTTTAATAATGGGATTGCTATCATGTAACTTATTTGTTTCGAGATGTCGATTTCAGTGCTATTGCAAGCACAATGATCACGGCTGAAATGAAGAACTTGACATGTTTATTACGCATTCAAAAACCAGCATTGAATCATAATCATTATTTTTTACTGGATTATAAGGCTGTGATCAGTATTTGATATCAAACTTAAATTTATTCCATTACCATGCCTGAAAATAATGTGGTTTTGACAGATGGACAACAAAGTGAACCTATAACGGCGTCATCACTAAAATGGGGATGTATCGAAAAAATTACTTAGAACTATATTATTGTACGTGTTCCTTAGCGCGCACATACATTGCATTTGTATACATCGGTAGGTACTTATAAAAAGGTAGTTATTTTAAATGAGTAGGTGACAGTACTTTCAGTTTGAAATCTAAGCCTTTCCCAGATATTTTGCCACAAAGCAGTAGCAGCTGTTCTGTGTTCCGGATTGAGGGCATTGTAGCTTTAATTATTTTGTGTAGTTTAGTGAAATTACTGAGTATAATACCTATGAGATTTCATGACATTCCACAGTCTGTAGTAATCATATTGTGTAGTATATATTGTCTAGTATTGCCTGATGCCTCAGCATGGCGCTGACGTGCGCAGTCCAACGTGCAGCATTTAATTAAAAAAGAGTTCTGAATAGCATAGCACTGGCCATACGTCCATGGTATACATATAAAAAGAAATAATAGGAAAAATGATAATTAAGCCCGTCAGTTCAGGAGGTCGGTAAAAAATATAATATAAATATACGATAAGAGCATCGCTAGGAATAAAGTATTTGCTTTATAGAGGCTTGCGTGTCTTCTTCATCCAAGTCAATTACGCCGTCAAGCTGTATTACTCATTAAATATTTGAAACACGTGGTGCATACGCACTGTTTAATGAATAAGGTCTACTTCACTATTAAACATATTTGTATACGGCGTACCTATGTGTTGAGTGGTTGGCCAGTGCCAGAGACAAGACAATAAGACAGCAGAGTTCTGCCATCAGTATGGCAGAACTCTGCTGTCTTATCGATAGTATTGCGCTGTGCATAAAAAACATAGTAATACATAAGTATTAAGTACTACTAGGTGGTAAGACTTTTCTGCAAAGTTCGTCGAGGTACTTACCACCGCTTTGCAGCTATTCTGCCGCCAAGCAGTACTGTCTGCAAGCACTACTGTGTTCCGGTTTGCACAGAAGCTAGTGAAATTACTGGCAATCGAGACTTTATCATCTGATCTCATACTCGAGTAAAGTCATTACGAGACTGCCAATGTCTCAAGATGATGTGCGCAGTACAGCTTAAAATGTTTAGTCGTCTTTCTCTTCTCCGCACGTCAACTTTTCGCACGATTTCTCCGACGGCAACCATCAAGGTCGCAGATCTTTCTTACTAAATCGTCCTATACTATAGATACAGGCACTGATATAGGCACCATATTTTTACGTGTCAATATTAAATGAATAAAAATCCTTTTGAATGCCATTACTAAATCATGCAACATCGAAGCTTACAATAATCCACGCTTATAGAATTTAGCCACTTATGGCGGTCTCTCTCAAAGTATGGGTCGCGTCGTGACTCATAGTTTGGGTTAGACTACTGCTAATAGCTATCCCCGCCCGAGCGGCCATAGGGATTTGTACTAACGAGATGTTATACTGCTCCTTTTATATGTAGATTGTAGATACATTGGTGCTGTACTCAGTGCCGAGTCAGGATCGTACGAGTGAGGATGTAGCCATAAATCATTTGCTTATATGCGTTTACTCACCAGAGTGCAACACAAAAGTGATTATGATAATGCATGTTTAGTTCATGTCATACCTTATACCACAGTCTTACTACAAACAAACGTCGTAAATAATTATTATAAGTTATACATTTACTTGTATCGCAGCATAATACCTAAAGTTTTAATCAGTATCATGAACTTGAAAAAATAAACTCAGTAAGTGCAGGAAAGTAACCATATGTTGCGCTGCCTGGTTCAGATAGCCTGAGGGAGGGTATAGGACGTGCGGTATCCGCCGGAGGTCATTGCCCTTTCGCATTATCCTGGGGCTTCGTAGCTAGGCGCACTGTACATTTAAATATCTAAAGCATAGATAAAGCTATGAGGCGTGAAGCGACTGGGACTACAAAATGTAGTTACGTAGTACTATTATATTTATATTACAAGGTTTGGGTCAGTGAGACCGCATCTCACTCACCTAAACCGCTGTTTTTATTCCCACATACATACCACATGACGCAAATTGTACAGTAGCTTATAAAAAAATATATACCATAGCCTATATTATATATTTAAAAAGACGGTGGGAAACTAAAAAAAAAGTCAATATCGGTGAGGATAATAAGTCCACAATATCGGTTTAAAATTACCCATGGATGTAATACGAGATATCGCATAACATACACAAAAAATTGTCGAGTAGGCGTAAATGGCTCCTTTTGTGGAAATCGCATTATAAATTTATTTTTTCGTATAACTATGATATTCAGTCATTGTTCTACATACTTATTACTGCCATCTAGGTACAGTACTTCCTCATAAAACAGTATCAAAGTTGACAATAGTCAGAAGATCATTACTAATTATAACTGTAGTGTACAAGATGAAATTGACAATTGCATTCATTCTCATCTCTCGTGTCACGACACAAAGGTGGCTTTTACATCGCATTGTTATTCATTCCAAACCATCAATTGTGCAAAAATACTTTTCAACCTTTGATCTAACCACGTATAATAAAGCTTCCAACCACTACCGTTTGTCCATATCCATAAAACATGTAGGTATCGTGTCATGCTGTTTGTACAGTACGAGGTGTAAGAGCAAGTTTGTTCAACCCTGTAGCTGACATCGCTGACGCATAATCTTGCGTCTGGATCTCTAATCAATTGGTGCCTGAATCCCTCGAGCATGCATTCGTTGCGCCTTCGTTCTCGCTGGCTCAGTGTAGTGTAGGTGGTACTTGGCTCGATGTGGTACAAACGCTTCTTGTTCGGAGAGGCATTAGATAATGGATCAGTTACGACGCTTGATACTCGCACTCGGATAGGACCACAGCGGTCGACGACCCCTAAGCTAGAATGGACGGTAATTTAACAAATAGTAGCTCCCGGCTTACAATCATTAATTTTCAAGATACTCGTTCTGTTACATTTATACTTGCTTCAGCAGAGCTATTAAATGATCTTTCTCAGTGCTTTTTTAGTTTTAATTACGTAATAGGCATAATAAACTCTACAAATTAAATGTATGTAGGTACCTGAGTAGGGAGTAGGTATCCAATTTAAAATCCTAGTAGTACATACCTACATAGAACGCTACCAAAAGCTCACAAAATTAACTATATATATATATATATATATATTAAGCCGGTGCTTGAGAGTGAACCTCATTATTATAAAAAAAATGTGCCATTCATTAATCCTATTAAAGGGTTTTGAATCACAGACACATTGTTATACACAGAAATACAGAAAATTATCATCGACTTGAAAAGACGTTTTATCTATAGAAATGATTCTATGTATTATATATATACAAATACAATACATATACAAATTGATACCATAAGAATTGTATTTAACTAATTATTCTATTCATAGTTTTATTAATCATGATGTGTACACACATGTTTTGGGATATAACCTAGCTCAAAATGTATATAAATATTTTTCTTGACCTTGTGTTTGGTTGTATTATTATGTGTGCCAAAAAAATAAACAAAAATAAAAATAGAATAGACACACGTTTATTACTACTGTGGAAGTGTTTCAAATATGGTGTTGTGGCAGCCAAGTTGTTATAAACTAAATAGGTAATTATTTTATCTTTATTCTTTTATGTAAACTCCAGAAATAGGAGTCATGTCTATAAATAACGTTACGACTGCGTAATAAAATGCCTAAACTAAAGACTTGTAGAGAAAAGCTGCATCTAATACTATTAAACGGCTTATTCCCAAACGGGTCCAAAAGGGGCCAGTCAGTACAACCCTTATTCTCTGAATTTTTTTAACACATTAAATCCCATCGAGTTTCAAGAAAAACTTGGTCCGTTTTAAGACATTAGTGTTCATAGGTAGGCTATAGGCACTTTATGGGTCCGCGTTCTCCACCTTAGCAAGTGAAATGTGATCAAATGCAATCAAACTTTCATAGCTGACCTGATAGCTCAGTTGGTGGCTTTCTGAACTGTAGGTTGTGGGTTAGATTCTCACCTAGGACAAACATTTGTGTGATGAACATGATGATGTTTCGTTAGATGTTTGTTCTGTGTCTGAGCGTTATATTGTATTCTATGTATGTATTTACAAACAAAAAGTATGTAATTATTCTATCAACTTTCTGGTTTCCATAGTACAAGCTCTGCTTAGTTTGAGATTAGGATAGTATTGTGTGAAATGTCTACAAAATTTTATTATTATCATTTATAAACTAAATAATTCACGCACAGATGTTGTTCACAACGATCAATTAATTATGTTTCATAAGAGAAAATATTGAAAACTTCTATGATAGTCTCAGCTTATTTGCGCGCTTCTTTATAACGATTGCCCGTGCGCATGCAATTCAATTACGTATGGCTCATACATAAGTTAATTTATATTCCTGCTGCAAGTAGCATGCGATACTTGGCTTTTACGCAGTGCAGCCACATACCTAAATGATAACCGAGTGTGTGCTTAAGTTATCATTTCTAGGGTTCCGTACTTCAGTTTAAATGACTTCTCTAGAGCTTGTCGGGCAATGCCTAAGATTTGGGGCTCCATTGGTAGGTGCACAGGCAAAATAATAATAACAATACTTGTCCTGTCGTGGGACTCGAACCCACCACCTCTACGTTATGAGCCAACCTGCTATACCACCACACCACGGAGGCTGTCGAGGTATGAATGTAGCTTTAATGAAACAACTTGAAAATTTGTCATAGAGATAAAATAATTGTAGTATTCATAGGATGTCTTAAGGAAGTAAACAGTTTCGTCACCCTATCCCAAAAATTTACTATCGAATTTTGCTCGAAATAATTTTAAAAGAGAAGTTAAGGATTTTTCCAACAACATTATTATAATTTTAATAGTAAGTCCCGAACTCAAACTTACATACGCCTCCAACGGGGGAAAGCTTTTTTGGCCTAACATATTCCACAAAATACATAAATTCGACATTGGTATAAATTGACTCTGCTACCACTTCATTAAATTGAAAGAAGAAATCTGAAAAGGAGAAGCTGGAGTGGAAACTGGTAAGTTGTAGAGGAAGCGGTAGTGCACCTCAAACGCTATTAAATATTCGGTGGTTTTACTCCGGAAACCGGAGTTGGAAAAACTTTCTAAAACGACATGGTTTTAGAAAGTTTTTAAAATAATTTAAACTATTTTTTTCATTCATTTACACAGTGTATATTTTATGATCCATCTTTTTTTTTATTATATATTTATTTTGTTTATCCCATCAGGAACGAACATTATAAAATAGACCACGTGTTGTTTCTTATTTACTGCGGGGAGCAAAAATTGACATTCGTCAAATACTTAAATACACTTATATACACTTTTATTGATATAATATGTTAACGTCATATATTCAAAAATTATTTTTCAATTTGAGTAGTCGAAATGAAAATTATTTTATTGTATATGTTCCCTGTAATCTGTATAATCCAGCATTTTATAAAATGCCTAGACAATGCCTAAAATATTCAGTTTGATGTTCAATGTATGAAATAATATTAATTTTATCATTACGTATGCATTAGTACAGCTATTTAAAAATAACCTATATCGCAAAAAAGTATGAATCTGTTATTATTGTGTTTGTCACGCCGTAGTTTGCCACAAAATGGGTTCTCATTTGTTTGGGGGTCATTTGGCAGTCAAAGAATATGTTACTGAATATTATGTTAGTCCAAATGATCTGTTAGTTAAAGGGTAAAGGAACGATATATAACGGATTAACAAAGTTAAAAATCCACTATAAATATTGAGAAAATTATGCGCAGACAATTCGTAAAGTGCGTGCAATGTGTACCAAATGAAACGACAATAACAAACTGGATCAGTTAAGGGTAAAAAAAGACTCGAATATACACGTTCGTCCCATCCGAACTGTAGAGAATATAAAATGCAAACATAGATCGACTTTACAAGATGTGTCAGGAAATTTAGGAATATTCTCTACATTTGTATTGATTTTTAACAATACCTACCAAAGCGTTGTTCCGTCGTATATTGTTCCATTATTAACAATCACAATAATAACAGATAACAAAATGTATAAATTTCATTCCTGTCGCCGTGAAGAAATATATAAATGGTATGATTTAATTTATTTCTTTTTAATGTGTTTTCCTGATGAGACAACCTATTAGTGCAATGTAGTATTCCGTTTTTAGAAAATGACTAATATTATTTAACGAACTTGTGTGGTGAGGTCTGGATTAAATCCGTCAAATAATGTGAAATGATCTAAACTTTTTTGGGTAATGAGTTAAGTTAAATGAAAACGAGAATTATTAACTGTAAAGTCCGATAACCTCAAAATGGTATTAGTTTGGACTGCGTGTTTAGCCCTCTCGGGAATAAAGAGGGCTGTATGCCGTACGCAACTATTTATGGTCGCCTCCTTTAATGACACGCGATGTGGTAGGAATGATTAAAGTATAATACTGATCCTAATCTAATGGTCACTTAATATATATTAACTATTCAAATATTTCGTGCTTATTCAATTTAATTTAAAGATAATAGTATTATTGAGTAGTCTAGTATTTTATTCTGGTAACCCATGAGTGTTTTAAAAACGCAATTGCTTATCAACATTCGTTATTGGTACGTCTGTCCCACTTTCAACAAATTGTGGTATGATAATTTTATAGATTAAAAGGATAATCATAAAAAAACAGCGTTTTTGCATCGTAGTACATACATAAGCTCCATTAAAAGTTATTTAGGCCAAGCACGCCGAATACAGTTTACAGA
Source organism: Ennomos fuscantarius (assembly GCA_905220475.3). Classification (NCBI taxonomy): domain Eukaryota; kingdom Metazoa; phylum Arthropoda; class Insecta; order Lepidoptera; family Geometridae; genus Ennomos; species Ennomos fuscantarius. The sequence goes on from HG992023.1 coordinate 11,432,126, forward strand.
TTTCGCCTTGTCCTATCTGTGAGTCTGAGCATCAGCAAGAATACGTTTATTATTCAGACCGGGAGCATGCAAGTATCGCGCGACGTATTTGGTGGTGGAATGCGGGCCGAGCAGCCTTCGCTGGGTAGGTGAGCCTCGCCTCCTTGCCTGCTCGCCTGGCTGTGAGCGTACAGCCGGCCGCACAACGGAAACGCAATACGCTTCCAACCTTCCTTCACAAACCCGTTGATTCGTATTCTGAGCCACTCTTTAGTTTAATAATCAGCACCCGAACCGTTACGATGTCCTTCATTAACTATATCGCAATGTAAGACAGGTTAGGAGAACGCCATTTATATGATGACCTAAATTGTGAACGTTAATTGCGTAGAACATAATAAACGATTAATATTCATTGACATACGAACAAAAGAGAAACTGCAGGGTAACCTACATATTCGATTTCTTTTTCAATTTTAGGGAGGAACGGAATAGATTCACTAATAAAATATATATTTAGTTATTGAAATTTTCGAAGAATGACTTGTTATATTATGTAGATACCAAACCAGTATTAGCTACATAATGTTCCAATATGATCGAGAAACCGAAGCAGCGAGTTAGCCACTGAGCTATGAAATCATGCGGCTACGGTATGCCGACTGCACTTTCTCAAGTTCCGGGCAACTTGGCACTACTTCACAAGGAGCGGTATCTTGGTGTTCATGATCATTATTATTTTAACATAGAAAAATGACACGTATATACCAGTAGCCGAACGTATAGTATCAATTATTATTTTCATTTTTGGTGCTGATGACCACATTTAGAGTTATTTAGTTTGATTTTATACTTATATCCAATACTTAATCGACACAATGATACATTTATTGTGGTTTGGTAACCACAATAAACGCGATTAATACAAATATTTTATTCCCATCTATCCTCCACATCCCACTGAACCAAATGTTTGTTAGAATCATCGCATTAGTCACGATCATTTCAAATAGCAGTTCAAACTATCTAGCGACTATAAGTTGTTTGTTGTTCGAAATGGAATAGCGAGTGCTGTACAGTCCCTTGGGGGACTAGGCTACGGGACTCAAGTGTAGGTAGCGGTAGGTACTAGGTATAAATATTCGACTTATATCAAATAATAAATAATCACGCTCAAACACAATTATGTAGAATTGTTAATTTATTTATTTCCAGATATAAATACTTATGTTGTAGGTAATTCATATCATCAAGGTCATTATTGTGGTCGATGTCGATCGAATCGTACACGCATAAAATGTTAAGTAAGACAGTGGTTGGACACGTCGCCGTGGCTTGTTGCCACTGTACCATCGAGTTAACGCATGCCAGGCCCACAATAGAACTGTATAATAATAGGTCTTTACCTATGAAATTGCCGTATTGCAGTACTGACTTTTTCAAACAAAAAAAAGTTTAGATTGGCTATGAATTCTAAATTCAAATTAATTTTGTTTTAAAAATATGACATTCTATTTACAATATAAGTCTTTTGTTTATTGATTAGCGTTGTATTTTCATTATATTTCAACATTTTTCCTCATAATGGATACCTTGAAATTTCGTGTAATTATGGAATATGAGTTCCGTCGTGGCACCAACGCGGCACAAACGACACGTAACATCAACGACGTTTACGGAGAGAACTGTACAAACGAACGTACAACCCGTTATTGGTTTGCTCGGTTCCGTTCTGGGAATTTTGACTTGAACAATGAACCTCGTGGTCGTCCGGAAACTTTGGTCAACAATGATGAATTAAAGGCGATTGTGGAAGCCGATGAATCTCAATCCACAGCTGAGCTGGCAGCAGCTTTTGATGTTAGCATCAAAACAATATTGGTCCATTTGCGACAGATTGGCAAGATAAAAAAGCTTGATAGATGGGTGCCCCACGAACTTAACGATCGCCAGCGCAACGTACGCGTCGAGACTTGCCTTGCGCTGCTTAACAGGCACACAAATGAAGGAATTTTGAAGCGAATTGTTACGTGCGACGAAAAATGGATTCTTTTTGACAATCGAAAGCGCTCAGCAAGTTGGTTAGATCCTGGTTCGGTACCAAAGCAATGTGCAAAACGAAAAATGACCCCTAGAAAGGTGATGGTCACAGTTTGGTGGTCTAGTGCTGGTGTGATTCATCATAGCTTTTTACAAAACGGCGAGAGCATTACTGCAGATGTGTACATTGAAGAACTGACCACAATGATGGCGAAACTCGCACGTCTGCAACCAGCTTTGGTCAATCGGTCGTCTCCACTGCTACTTCACGACAACGCGCGACCCCATACTGCACAACAGACCGTCTCTAAGCTGCATGAGTTGGGTTTGGAAGCTCTCCCTCATCCGCCATACTCACCAGATCTTGCGCCTACCGACTATTACTTTTTCCAAAATTTGGACAACTTTTTAGCGGGAAAAAAATTCAATTCCCGAGAGGCAGTACAAAACGCCTTTGAAGAGTTTGTTGTCTCCCGTCCTGCTGATTTTTTCAAGAAGGGCATCCATAAACTGCCACAGCGTTGGCAAAGATGCATTGATTGCAGGGGTGATTACTTTAAATAAAAGAAATAAATAAGTTCGAAAAAAAAAATACTTTAACTTTTTTCAAACAAAACGGCAATTTCATAGGTAAAGACCTAATATTACGCATATGTATAGACATAAAATATGTTAAAGTTTGATATATGCAAGAATTGAGTATATAATCTCCAAGTGTAAGATAAAATAGAACTAACCCTGGGTTAGTTATTTATTCAGCTAACCCGGTGTTAAAACGGATTACTAGAATTTGCTATTTATAATATATCAAAAATTAATATCAGAAAATACTAATAAAAAAAATCTGAATAAAGATTTCCTTAATTAAGTAAAATAGAAAGGAACGAAATTTTCGACGTTTTTGAGCACTACGCAGTTAGCATAAGTGTTTCGGAGCTGTGAACAAGTGTGGAGCCATACCAAATCAAACAAAAAATAGCAATTTTTTGCGAAATTTTTAGTGACGGGCCTATGACAGATGAATTTCAATCTACTTTATCCAAATTATATACCTTCTCAATCAATAAGTTGATATCGCCTCGCTCGCGTTAATTATGAGTTTTATTGAGGGTAATAATAATAATAAAATAGATACCAACCTTGGACGTACGTAACGCATGGTGATGGTAATTTAAGTAACATACCTAATTTAAATCTATCGGGGAAGTTCCAAGCATCAAGTTACTCGACTCGATTACATCAATAAGCACAACCTTTGAAATTCAACACAATGGTAAAGATTCCTCGAATGCCACCGTTTCACTAACGGAAGCACATTGTGTGATGCGTTGTTTGTACATTGTTAAAATTTCTTCTGATACAATGAACGTTTTCTTTCCACCTAGAATGGTAGTTCTAATGCTTACCGAAAATGTGCTAAAGAGCAATACAAAGCTCTGTGTATCTATGGATGAGCTCACGACGACGGATTTAGGCTAGTGGGTTCAAAGCCGGTTCACAAAATGCGCGCTTAGTCGCTAGTCACAAGATTGGATGCAGGCTTTTTGGAGCGTCCACCGCGTCGTACATTATGTCCACCAATGCGAATCTACACAATAATCTATCTTACCCATATCTTCAGCAAATTTTCATCCAGTTCGAATACTGGTTATAGAACTTGGTATATCCTTAGCAAACGGAAATAGGAATTTAGTATATAGCTAGAAACTTATTTGTACGAAGTTGCGGCTGCAATATATAATTTCATACAATTCGCTGTCATAGTAATGAGCATTGTATTTGTCTGGCTTAAATCATTAATCAAAGTTGTCTAGGAAGGGCAATATGATTGATAGGACCAGGCGACAGTGGACGGGATACCTCAATATCGTGACAGGTGGGCAGACCACTTTGCACGTAAAAGTTCAAACTGTTAACCGTTCTCAGGTATAGTTCTCAGGTAGTGCCCAGACCACAAATTGGAAGGTAGAGTGTCGGATCGCTGCTCCAAAAGGAGGACCGATGACCTTGTCGTTATGCGAAGCCGTTGGCTGCAACCGGTAAACCACCGATGACTAGCAAACAATGAATAAAGGTTTTCTCGATGCTGATGATGATGATGATGAAGCTTGATGATATCAAGAATGGCCACACCAACTAACATCGCCAATGCAATCTTTATTAGCTTATCTCGTCTTGCTCTGCGTCAATAGTTGTAAAGTACGTAAAGTACATCACAGAATGTCGTTGATTGAATTCTTTTTCAACTTGATATAAAAAGGGGGACTTCATACAATCAATAAGTCACTGCGATGCGGGTCCAAACTAAAAATGTGTTAGTAACGATAATTTCGTGAGTGGAATAAAATAATCTATTATTGGGAATATGGCATCATTGGTAACGCCTAGACGGGGGTCGGCAACCGCGAGGGCTTCGACCCCCGTCACGGGTGCGCCTGCGCGACCGCGCCCGACATCGACCAACCCCGCACCCCTCGGGGCTCAAGGTGCGCCCGCCGACCACCGCCACCGCCGCCGCTGCCGCCGCGCCACCGCGCCGCACCGCCTCGCTTAGCTCGGCACCCTGGACGCCGTTGTCGCCTCCTTCCGTTAACACGATTATTTCAAACTCTACAGAATTATTACAATGTTGATGTCAGTGCTACCCCAGCCCCCATGAATTTGCGTACTTAATTATTCACTCGATGTATATACAAATAATTGCGTATCAATGTTAGCTATGGATATTATGGCCGAAGTTCCATGGCAAATTCAAGTCACTTTTTATCCTTTCTTTCGTATAGTAATTATTATAGTAAAATATTAATTTTTTTAATTCAGCTTTTTCTATTGTCATTATTGCTGTTGTATGGTGGTTGAGTAAGTCGGCAAGATGATGGCGCGCCGAAGTGCCGGTACATACGAGTGACGACTCGGTGACGGAGCGGTAACAAGCGGCCTTAGCAAGTTGAAATGGCAAAGGGCAAATCGTTCGCAGACAACCCATGGCGACCAAATGTTCTCGAGTGGCGACTACGAATATGAAGACACGTCATTGGTGGACACGACAACTGATCAAAACCGCGAGACGTTGGATGCTAGGGGCAAACAGCCGCTCTAAGGTCTATGTTATAAATATAAGTATGTTAATATAAGTAGAGCTGCCGTCCGGGCATCCATCCCGATAAATCCAGGCTATCACCGTTATTGCGACCTTTGCTCTAACGTCCCGAGACAAAGCAACGGAATTCCAGTATCTATAACGATTTATTTAATGAACTGAAAAATATTGCTATACAAAACTATTCTTCTTACGTAGTGCGCACTGAACGTTTCCGGAATTAATAAAAATAAAATTAAAAAGTCAAAAATTATCAGAGATACAGGAGGAAGCACCCTGGTGCATGTTTTTGGCAGACGATATTGTACTTTTCGGCGAGGATGAGCTTTTGGTACAGAGATGGCTGGAAAAATGGCAGGAAAAACTGGACAAATAAACTAAAAGTTGTTTACTACATATCTATATTAATTATAATTTAATCAATAAATCTAAACGGACTCAGTTGCAAGCGCCCTTACAAGAGCTAAGGGCTGTAGTTTAGGTAGGTACCTAAAGTAGTTATTAAGACCTAATAAAATATATAAATTGTAAATGAATGCAAATGACTGAGAATGTGGGTTTAAAGATCAGCAGGACCAAAACAGTGACTTTGGCGGTCCCTTTAGTTTTAAGCATGCCACCTTAGCTAGCGTACTCCTTCCAGGCTGCTCCGAATTCTGCTATCGTGGTTCACTTGTGCAAGGTGATGATGCGATAGATCGAGACGTAAGAAATAAGATAAATGCTGGATGGATGAATGGAGGTCACGGTTATAAAATGTGATCCCCGATTGCCCCTTAAATTTAAAGAAAAAATCTACAAAATAGTCACTGACCTGTGATTGTTGGGCAACAAAAGCTGTGTATGAAAGAAGACTGCATGAGGCCGATATGCGAATACTGACGATGTGTGGTGTAAAGAGAGTTGACAAAATCAGAAATTAGTGGAAGAGAAACATGCCGCACCGACCTGAATTAAACGGAATAGGGGAAGGCGGATGATAGTCAAAATTTAATTAATTGTTTTTCAAATTATTCTCCGTTAGAGTAAATAACAGCCTCTTCTGGTGATGAAAATCTTTGAGCGCGTAAATGGTTCTTAATTTTAGGGAACAAAAAAGGGACAATATACCATGTTGTTGGTCAAGCTGCCACACGCCCCTTTGTTGAATCTGGTAAGCATGACACCGCACCAAGACACGCGGTCCGTTTTTTGAGCCTCAGTCAAATTGTGTGGGATCCACGGAGAGTACAGCTTTTTCACACCCAAATATTTGTGTAGGATTCATTGTATTTGACTCATACCTATGCCTAAAGATGCCTGAATCCTCATGGTATATCGTATAATATATATAATATTATCTATAACTATAATCATATGGTGCACAGCATCGATGTTTTTGTGGTTCGCAGCGGTGGACAGGCGACCATCACGAAATTCGTCACTCATATTGACAAGACCGCATTTGAATTTTACAAACAAGCTATACATTTATTTATTTAATTTTATAAATTTACAAAGTGTTGCTTACAGACCAAAACGCTAACACTTCACGACTGAAATCACTTAAATTAGATATCTATTATCATGACATACACCGGTAATAAAAATTACAATAATTACTTTGATCAAATTAATAAAAAAAATGACTATTATCACTGTCAATATAAGCATAAGTATAGAAATAATAATAATATATATACATAAAAATAAATCTCTGTCTCTCCTAAGTGGTCTGTGATCTCTATTTACCTTGTTCACCGCATCACGCGTGAACGGGTGAAACATTTTTGCTGATTCTTTCTCTCTTTCTTCTTCTTTATTCTTTTTTTTGTTGAGTTTATTATTGTCAGGAGAAAGTTCTTATAATAGAAAAAAAAAGAAAGTTAAAAAAGTCCGCACGGGGTTGAAACTAGTAACAAAATAACACTAACATAAAAAAATAGATATGCATAATCTTATATGTATACCCAAATTACATTGATATAATAGACGTCTTGCATGGTGGTTTATTGCCAAATTCTAATTCTCATTTGTATACTACAGCCAAAGAGTTTCATTTTCAAATCACTAACTATTTTTTAAATATTATTTATGTAATGGCCAGTTCCGGAAACATAGTGCACCTTATATATAAGCTTATGGTTATACACTCTGAATTAATTTTAGTAAAAACGCTTAATATATCTTTTCGAGTATCAATGTCAAATATCAATGAAATTGAAATATTTAACAAAGATTTATAAATTTTAAATTATCTAAGTTTGAGTTTAAAGTTACGTATATATAATACCTACATTCGAAATTTGTTTTGGCAGAATTATGAAATAACCATAGAAAGTTTATAAAGAGTGAGTGTTTCCTCACAAGAGTTTGAGTACAGACTGATCGTGGGACAAATACCAGGAACTTCAGTAATAACATTTTCCTTACTAGAAGACAGCAATAATATTTGTTTATTTGCATGTTATAACATCTGTGGACGCGGAACCATAGAACAAGCATGGCCTGCAAATGCTTTGGCAAGTTATTTGTGTCGTTTTATGACATCTGATCTCTTATTCACAGTGACATTTTTTTTGTGTATGTTAAGAAATTACATTGTAATACGATGAATGTAATAAATGCTGTCCATATAATATAACAGACAGACATCACATATAATATGAAACAACAATGTTACTGTCTTGTATTACGAACATAATTATATCAATAGCCGTTTAAGCTACATCAAAATGAAAAGCTCTTTCATACAACTTTTTGTCTGAAAAGTGTTTGTCTGCTGGTGTATTCTACTGATAAAGTTTCAAAAGTTTTAGTCTCCAGTCTCTAAACAAAATTGACATAGACTGACATAAAGACGCATTTTAAAATTGTATTATCTATCATTGGAGTGAGTCACCTCTGACGATATGGCAAAAATGCCATTAGCTTTCTATCCATTTTTAACTCCATCCATTGTTTACTTATCTCATAAAGGACTGCACGTTGCACGAGTTATAATAATATATGTTTACAATTGTATATGCCTACGGCATGATGTCTGTGATGTGGCATGTGGTGACATTTACTATAAGACTTGTGTTATCATTTATTGATGGGAGAACACGCCCGAGCCTAAAACATAATTGGGACCGGATTACATGATTACGGATAAATCTAAATCCTAATCGATCCTAAACTACATCAATAAATAGACAGATCAATAAATATAATCTATCACAAATAATTAAACTCGTATTTTAGATCATTGTAGGTAAGGAATAACACCAATACAGTTTTGAGTAGTAGATTTTTTGTTCTTCGGTAGAGCCATGCTGAATATAATAATAAGGTCCGATTAAGTGTGGTTTAATTATTAATATTTGTAACTACACAGAATCTTGTAATCTCATAGACGCGCATAGTTAAACTGTAAATAATGATTCTGATAAGTACCTATTTAAATGTCGTGATGAGATGAACGGCGGTCGCGGTCGTAAGGTCGGGGGCGGGGCGGCGGTCGAGACGAGAGGCGCGGGGAGAGATGGCCGGCCGGTGAACCGCTCCGACGAAATCAATACAGCTGCAATCCGCGCGCACTGAGCCTGCGCTCGTTTGGTACCCGTCGCTATGGCAACGGAGTAGATGTTCCGAGCCTGGCTGGACCCCTCTCACCCGCGCCGCTACCCGGAGACCCAGCTTCCACCCAAACCGTCCATCCTTCACATTTATTTAACCGACCTTTGTTACTAACTTGGGCTCTGCGGCCTGCGGGCAACCTGTTGTTCCTCACTTACCAAGCAAGATGCACGACTCAAATTAAAAGACATTGAGTGTTTAGTTGCAAACAGCTTTTTATAGAGCTTAGAATGCAATAACGGTCGCCATTATTGCGTTTAATATTTATATTTTGCAAAAAATATATACATATAAAATATATTCTGGATGCATAATGTCTAAGCCTAATGGCACCCAAAATACTATCTGCTTTATTTAGCTCGTTAGGAACTAAAAGGAAAAGACGCCCTTTTCTATTGGTCGGGAACGACTGAAGGAATAATGTACAACACATCAACCCCGGAACTAACAACAAAATACTACGGAAATAACGGAACAAAATCTAAAAAAAAAACAACCTTTTATCGCGATGTAATATGTACAGTAAAATAAAAAAATAGGGGTTAGGGAGACCGAAAAGCGAGTAACACAGTTTCGCATAGTAACTGTGTTACTCGCGCTTCGCGAGTCGAGCAATAGCTATTAATAGGTATAATCGAATGAAAAAATACCCCAACTACAGTCAGTAACCACTGACATGGTTTTTTGTTTTGATTTATGTTACTTAAAAGCTTCGCACGAATTTCGTTAATACAGGGGTATCGACGGGGAAGCGTAATTTAATTTTTCCTTCTCTGTTTTAAATGTCGTATAGAAATTACTAACTACCAAGTTTTATAATTTTTTGCCGTGTGTTACTGGTGTGACCATAGTGCCCACCCCTTTCCGTGAATGCCGCAAGAGTCTGCTAACGGAGTAATATCCAGGGAATGGGCAGCAACATTCTCCTTGGTACATATAAATCTGCGATCACCAAGACGCCTGCCAAGCGTGGGTTAAATTGGCAATGATCATGATAAGTGGTGTTTTGTGTGTAAGGCCTATGTTCAGTAAGGGAGGTCTTCCGTCTGATGATGTGAATAGTGATCTTTTTTATTTTTGTTCTAATAGATTAATTAAAAAAGGAAAAAAATATCGCGATCGGGATTACATTTTATTCCTTTACTAATTAATCTGTTGATTACCCTAATATATAATCATTGTGGTGTTAAAAAAATATCATCATTATCTTAATTATGTTTAAATTTTTTAATAGAATAATTGAAACATTTATTTATGCACTAAATGATACATAGATGTACTATTAAATATTTTCTACCGTTCTAAGTCCTGTGTATTAAAGGTATAATTATTTTTTTGTTAGTGAATGATGTGACGAGCCAGCCGTTCACCTGACGTTAACTGACACGGCCGCCCAAAACAGAAGTGTCACTCGGAACTCTAAAATACAAAGCTTCGTGCGACACTGCACTGCGCACATCATCCTGAGACATCAGCACAGTCTGGTAAAAAGATTACTCGACTGTGAGATCAGATTATAAAGTCTCATTTGCCCATCTCTTTTTTAAGTTCTATAGAACTTGGTTAACTATAAATTATTTGATTAATTTTTGATTGTCTCATGTAAGTGTATGTTTATTCCTTAAGCGAATTCTGGGTTGTACCGTTGTCTTATTGCGAATTCTATGATGACAATGTTAGCGAACGCGTAAAATATCCGTGCTGAAAATGTTGTTTTTTTGTTTTATTTTTTCTCGTCGTTATTGGCCAGAATTATTTCATATTGCCAAGGTACTGAAACTCGAATACCATTTCGAGATTTATTATCCTATGAAAAAGAAACACGGCCCTCTAGCGCGTTGGCAAGATTATAATTATGAATGATTGAACCTAATCCAGTTAGCTAACTTGGATTAAGACGATAAATCATTTCCAAACTTTTATCATGCATGTTCGGAAAATTGACAGAGGTCAGTAAACCAAAAGCCGGTAGCCTATTTAATAATGGTACATACACAGAGTAAGCAATATTTTTCTTTATTTACTGGCTTCTAGGAAAAGTCTTAATTTAGCCTAACTACAACAAAAATTTAATAATTTATAATTTAAAGTTGCATTAATAACAACACAAAACAAGTGTCTACTATAGTATTATATTATGTGTGACTTTTCCATTATTTTTCAAACTAACTTTTATTCAAACCAATGTAAACTTAAAGGAAAAAAAATGAAATGCTGTCCATTATGAACACGTGGTGCCTAAATTACTTGTAGTAATTATTTTTGATTACATTGCTATTTTCAGAAAAGGATAAAGCGTGCTTAATTACATTTTAATACTAAGCATTACATTTTTACCTACAATGTGCGACCAAAATACGGTATAGGTCTACGAAAATCAGCAATATGCTAGTCGACCTAGCGCTCCGCGAGTTCCGTACACGTTTCTTACATTTGTGATGAGATCAAATAAAATATAATAGGTAACTCTTTAAATTGAACAATGGTTGAAAACCTTTATCGCAAGTCGAACTCGCACTTGGCTATTTTATAGTATTTTTGTTATACTGCAGAGTATGCACTATAATCATACAAAGTTTGATACTTGTATAGATACCGTTTTTGAGATAATGAAAAAATACCATTAAGAAACACGTTTCTTGTACGGGTGGGTGTCCACTTAATTTTTACCAACGCATATTATAGAAATTTCGGCTGACTACCTATTAAGGTTCAAGAGATACCTACGTCGGACAGACGGACACCGGAGGCTTAGAATATAGGGTTCCGTTTTTATCTTTTGGTCACGGAACCTTAAGAATAAAAACGTGGCACTAGGGACAACTACCTACTGAGCAAAAGTTCGCCTGTTGGCTGACCGGCTACCTTCTGTAACCGAACTATCACTGAACAACATTACAGTTCGCCTAAAATATTTCGCATGACTGCCTAGTCGTCCACACATCACATACGAAGTATATAATATTCATAAAATATATTACATGCATACCATATATGTAGTACCTTAATTTATGATACGTATGGTAGTATGATTACATTCGGGTCTGTGTATACGGCACGTTCTACAAAAACAATTTTATCTTAGGACAAGGCTGTGTACTTAACATTTACAAACACATTAACGTCGACGATCCCCTGCCATTCTGTAGGTACTATACCAGCTGGACGATGTCCTTTCAGTGTTTGGCATAAGACAGGATTGTCTTGACTAATCACACTATTTTTCTAAATTTGCAAGTTTGTGCGCGTGAAACTAAAATTGCTATGAATATAGCTCATACGATGATTTTAACACATGGGATAGGTGAAACCGCGTGGCGCATGTGTACCTTTCTGACAAGCTGGCGTGCTCCATTGAATTGAGCGATCAAAATATTATAATTTGCGAAACCTGTGTTCTTTTTCATTGTTTATATGTTCTAATATTTATTGTTTCAGAACGTGGATCACAAAGCAAAGTTCCGCTCTAAGAAAGGGCAGCTGCCATTCGTGGAGCTGAACGGGGAAGAAATCGCCGATAGCAGTTTCATCATCAAGGAACTCTCGGAAAAGTTCGACAAGAACATTGATTCATGTAAGTCGTAGTTCCGATGGGTTTCTTTTTTGTTTGACTCAAGTCCGTGTTACAGAACTACGCTCTGTCCTGAATCTGTGCGCAAGACGGGATTCCATTTACATAATGATGAATTTGTGAATGAATTGTCTACTTGAGTACCAATCGATGATTAAGTATGATTCTGTAATACGGGCCTGAGAATCAGAGCATCGTTCTCTCGTTCTTTCATAGTAATACGAATAGCGTTGTTGAGTCGTGATATAATACTAACAGATCCGTGAAAAATCCCGAATTTTAATAATGTCATAGTAACTCGCTAATTATAAGAATTTATTATTCTGAAATCTGTGGGTTATTAACTTTTTTATAGTTGCATTTCCCTTTGCGGTGCGGGTCTGCAGTACAGAATACGTATCTGCAACCCGCACATCACGAATAGCCTAGTTACCGCGATAAGGATTTTTGAAACCCATTCTTCATTTGCCTATGACAGCTGCACAGTTTACAATCATGCAAATTTTGTATTCCATTAAAAATATTTTGCTATGGAACAGCTATGGCCAATATATGTATCATCTTAAGCGCCGTTCGGAACGTGAAACATGCATGAAATAACTCCGATGCACATCCTTGCCTTTCTTTTACTAACTACTCTACGGGTATCAGTTTCATAGCGACTCATATACAAAATTTTGTTATTCGCCGCTGAAGTTAATCACTCGTATTATGAAATTCGAATCCATGATTCATTCGAGCGAGGTTTGGTAAGCAAATTACAGGATGGTATGTGAACTAAAATTGCTGCCGTGATAAAAAAAATGTGATTTTTCAAGTCATACTCCTTGTGAAATGATCCGTGCCTGTTGACCGCATTAATATGTCTTACGCTGCAATCATGTCATAGACACAAGTGTATTATTTTTCACATTGTAATTGTATATTTCGATGTCGTAGATTTGTTATTCGAAATAGTTTTATTCTTGTTGTTTAGCGTTCTACGTAAGTACGTAAAAAAGATATTTGTTTTCACACGCTCAGATATTAAGTAACAGTCATTTGATTATCTTCTAACAAGACATTTTTGTCAGGAACGGCAGAAAGGCTTCCATTTACATATAACAAATACTAACGTAGTTCTGTTGAACATTCAAAATACTATAGTTGGATAAAATTTTCAGCGTCCTTTTCTGGTTATGTTTGTGTAGTTAACTATGTAATTTACCTTTTTCGTCTGGGTAAGGGCACGTAACTCAACATTGCATTGCACATTGCACGCAATCACCGATCACATATCGGCAACTTGTCCAAACTTGATACCTAAGGAATGGTTTGGGCTAACAATTTTATTTAGTATCAATTATGAGCTCTATTAAAAGGTATTAATAATTACAATATTTTTGTTCGAAATGTTCCGTCTCGATTTATAGCTTTGTTAGCTCGTTCCCGGGGGAGCATGTTCTATAGCGTGTAGGTTAGGTCAACGTCCTGGATATAGGTAGCATTGACGTCACGCAGTATACCCTAAACTAGGACGAAGCGCATTGCGCATTGCATTTTCAATTGCTGTTATTTTAAGATTCAGATTTCATTTTAATCCTTTCACACCATTAACAATATGTAAATAGTACACAATGTAGAACAGGAGGAAAAAAATCTGCACCTAGGTACATAAGAGGAAAAAATTGCCGATTTCTTTTATGGGTAGAATCTAGTTCATGTGAATGACCTGAATCTAGGTGCCCTAGTAAAAACTAGGTGTGCCATGGCGCATGTGCACCTTGATCTTGTCCGGGACCCGGGTTCAGTGACGGGACTCATTCATCGTTGCAGCTCTGACGGCGGAGCAGCGCGTGATCGCACATGCGATGAGCTCCATGATCGAGAACCACCTCTCATGGGTGATGCTGTGGTGGCGTGCCAAGTACCCGGACAGTGTGATCAAAGGGTACCAGGTGAACCTGCAGAGCGCCCTCAATACCCGCCTGCCGAACCCTATCCTCAACTTCTGCTACAAGCTTACGTCTGGACGCAAGGTATGTTCAACCTACAACTGTACCAAAGTCTTATTGTTCATCGTAGGTGATGGTGTTGTAATAATATTTTTATTATTCTCAGGGGATGAAGAAGGCCAGGGCCCACGGCATCGGAGTTCATTCCCAAGATGAGATCATCGAGTTAGGAAAGAGTGATCTTCAGGTCCTCTCCGACTTGCTGAGCGACAAGCCGTTTATCTTCGGCAATGAGCCTACCCTGGTAAGCTAAAGAAGTTACTTATATTGTGTAGATATTATAAGTAACAAAGAACAGCTATATAAGTAAGACCTCTTATCTTAAGTGTCCAAATTCTAATATACCGCAGGTCAACAAAAGCCTTCCTTGTTGTTAGAAATCGTCATCATCATTATCTTATCGCATTCTTTTCTTTGTTTTGGTAACTTTGTATATTCAAATATTAGTATCATGCTCTTCTAACATCTCTCACGTCTCACGTATCCGTGTCTAGCGATTTTTGCATATCTGGCTATTTCTCCGCCGACCGACCATTCGTCCACCTTTGTTTTGTATAGCCCAAAGCGTGGGAGTAGTGAAATCTAAAACCTTCCTTTGTTTAACATTCCTAAAGTATAGTAGGAAAAGTTATGAATGCGGTGCCTTCTTTAACAGCTGGACGTGGTGGCGTTCGCAAATCTCGCTCAGCTGTACTTCCTGGCGAAGGAAGTGGAGCATCCACTGCGAGACGCGATGAACGAGTCGTTCCCGAACTTGGTGGGGCTAGTGACGCGCGTGCAGGAGCGCGCCTTCCCAGACTGGGAGGAGATTTGCGCAGCGCCCGAGCCGCCCGCTCCTGCTCCCAAGCCCAAAGATACCAAGGACAAAGATGCTAAGGACAAGGATAACAAGGACAGCAAGGACAAGGAGGCCGAGAAACAGCCGCTGCCCGATGAGCCGGAAAAGGGCAAGGTACGCACTACACTAACTACACAAAATACATCTCTGAAAAAAAAAACATATATAAAAAAATCTTAGAGGATAATAATCACTATGACTTTAGTTTGTTTTAGAATCTATTATTATAAAGAGGTAAAGTACTATTTAAATGATTGTACGATCGCATAGTGGGTGCAAATAATCTGGACGTCGGCATAAATCGTAAGCATTAGGAAGCATTCTTGGTTTTAACTTGGGTGAAGGTAAACATTGTGATAAAACTATTTAGATACTATACTGTGGCGTTGGTCATTTTTAGTGCTTGCTTTTAGTAGGTACCATCCTCAAGTTAAGAACCGACTGTATTAGGTTGCGAGTATGCTACCCTGCCTTGTAAGGCGTATAATTTATTTATTAAAACTGTTTCAGGGTGACGAAAAGGAAAAAGAACAAGAGAAAGAGCCTGAAGATAAGAATGAAAAGGACAACGAGAAGGACAAGTAAAAAAACAACGACAGCGCGCGACTCTAACAACTACAAGAGTCATACTCGTTATATCTGTACCATATAAGCGTTTAAATCCATTTGTCTTTCCCTTTATATTCAGTTGAGACGCTCATGCGTATATCCCTTGTATTTTAATATTATTACTTAATTGAAATTTTAGCTACATATTACATTGAGTGTCGTGAATATTTGAAATTGTATAACTTCAGAACGTTAAAGACTTGTGTATTCGTTTCTCTTTAAATATGCGTGGAGTAATGGTTAATATCTGATAACTTGATAAGTAATATTTTTAGATGCTACTACATTCACATGAATTAATGTAGAGGTTTTACATAATCGCATCTTTATGATATTGGAATATGTAGTAATACGATAATGTCATGATAATCAAATAGAATAGGCGTGTTCTACCTTCTACTTCGCGTAACGTAGATGCAACGAGCAATGTTTGTAACATGTCCGAGTCCTGATACAACGCACAACCTCATTTATTTCAAATATACGTAAACAGCATTCGTCCGGGTTACTTATAGTCATGCCGCGGTATCGAATATTTCTTATGATTTGGAACAAAAAATCGGCGCAATTAAATAATATATAACTTTATTGGTTGGGATGGGACACGCCCTACAAACCTAACCAGTACTTGACCATTTATTTAAATCAGCTCTCAATTTGTGCTATGTTTTGTTTTTGTATTTTTATTTTAAAGTTAGAAGTTAAAGTTAAAAGTTAGTATATTACGAAAAGTATACTCTACATAAAGTGTGTACTCTAGTAACTTCTAGTGTTATTATAAATAATTATAATACGACAGAGTAAAGTCCGTGCAGTGTACCTAACATACACTATTTACGGATTAAACTAACTGTACCAAAAAATGTCTGATTTCAATTAGATTTATTACAAAATTGTTTAAATAATTCAGCTCATTCGCAATCTAAGTGAATAGAACTGATGAAAGATTAGACTGTTTTGCAAAAGAAAATTTACATTTTACAAATTTTTGATAGTCAAAAGAGCCTGGAAGACTGTTTTTTCAAATTATTGATAATTCATAGTCCATAAAATTTTGATATTGTATTATTGTTAAGGTTTAGGAACGAACATACTCAAAATTGTTGAAAATCTATTATGTATGTATAATTGTGTCCATTTAATTGTTATAACCACCTCGCGGTATACATCACGTGGCGCGCCGGTCGAGCTTAGGGAAATGTACATTCTCAATCATCATTCCATCATCGCACGCATGCGTATGTATCTCCAGTGGATCTCCCAGTTTCTTTAAACATTTTTAATTAATAATATTGCGTAACGGCTATTTTGTTACTGACTGATACAACTAGACTTTATATTCGTGACTTTTGTTTAAGGCTGAGTTAAGGCGTTCGTCACTGAAACAGGCTTAATGTTACATACTTAGCTGGTGATAAGTAGATTCCTAGAATATACTCTGCTTACTGTTTTCACGTTGTCTCAATATGTATACAAACATGTCTGATGTTTGTACGCCGATATTTATAGTGATTAATTATCTCTCAAAACATTCTTAGTATTTCTAATTCGCGGAAAGACGTTAGGATATAAGCATCTATTAGAAAGACCGATAATTGTGTCACGTAATTGGATATTATTATGATGAATATAATATCAGTAAAAACCATAGAGTAAGAGTAGTGAGAGCAGCTGGACCCAAACCCGAGGTTCGCTCCTAGTTGATAAAATTATATTAATGGACATGTAATGTAAGGAGTAGATCAGAGTTTTTGGTTTGTTGTATTTTTCAGTTGACGTTTTTTGCTAGACGACAGGCGAGTCGTTCGCATGTCGCACTTACACAGCTGGGACAGCAACCAAACACGCAGTACTTACATATTCGTAATGCAGCCAAAGTCAGGTGCAGCGGGCAAGCGCGACCTGCGACGAAGAGCCGCGAGTCGCTAGCGACAACCGCTCAAACACTGCCAGTTAAATATTAACTATAAGGAAAAGTAATACGTTAAGAAATGGATTAGGTATGTAGTTTGCGCGTCATTTATTGGATTAAATTAAAAAGCAGATTGTATAACATCTCGTGCTTTTTATGAAAAAAGGCTTTCGATACCGAACATCTCGTAGTCAAGCCTGTTTCAGTGTTTGCCATCGACACTATTGAAATGTGCTTGAAGTCACGCACTCATTTAAATTAACGATAACGTATTTCATATCCCGCGCGGGGGCTTAGAATGTAGCTTGACAACTTACGTAAATAGCTATACAAAATTTACCAAATAAAAAAATACATCTTTAATCGGCTAATTAGGTATAAAAATAATCGTTAGACGTTACAGTAGAATAAAATTTTGATGAATCTGTTATTGTAAGGTTGCAAACATGTGAAAACCAACGATGAAATTCAACAGTAATCTAATAGAGGGGACATTGTTGGAAGCGTTTCTGGTAGAAACTTTGTACGCGAACTTAGTTAATATATTATAAATGACATACTTCCAGCATGACATTTACAACATTACATGTGTAATGTTGTTGTAAGTTAGAGCTATTATTTAACGTAACTTACCTACCGTATTGTAGTTTTAAGTATTTCTACTCTGTTTTATTATTAGAAACGCAGTTCTTTAAGTTAAGTGAATTTAAGTTGTAATGTTTATTTTATTTTGGATTTATTTTATGTAATCAATGTAATTCAGTTACATAGTGTAATTGTGGTTTTCAATTATTGTGTCAATATATTCATGTATGTATAATCCAAGTAGTTAAGTCGCCATAAATATTATACCAACTGATAGTTCAGTTTAAAATTTAATGTCCATATGGATTTCAGTGTAATATTCTGTCGTCAATAAAGTATATAATCTACAAAAATATCAAAATCTGTAAAGAGTCTCAGCATAAAGGAATTCTACGATAATACGGTACTTTAAGATGAGTCACTATACAGGAATTGTTTATTTTTATGCCATTATCCAATTCCATTACAATGGGTACATAAGACAAACCTAGCTGCTGAATATTTCAATAAAAAGTTTGATGTATAAAATCATAACTCATACAAAATATGTTAATAACCCGATAAAAGTTGCTTAGGTATGTCAATAACATAATGCAAGCCTACATAAACCACAGACTATATGATAGTACTATGAACAAAGTGCACAAACTATATACGTAAATGCAGTAAAGTGGTTAAATATAGACACATTCAATATCGAAATAAGAACCCGATACGATAAACACGAGTATCGTATTCTACTAAACTTGTTCTCATAGTTAGTTATAATTATTATGTATTGATGTCTCACAGAAATGACTTCTAGACGTTTGGTTGTTAGGTCTCTAAACTTGGCAATAACACTGCATACTAGGTGGTAGGACTTTTCTGCAAAGTTCGTCTAGGTAGGTACCATCGCTTTGCCAGTTATTCTGCCGCCAAGCAGTAGTGCGCAAGCACTATTGTGTTCCGGTTAGAAGGGCATTTGAGACTTCACGATCTGATCTCACAGTCGAGTAATCTTACTCGACTGTGAGATGAGATCAAAAGTCTCAATTGCCCAGTAATTTCACTAGACTGGAACACAGTAGTGCTTCCACACTACTACTTGTTGTATCCTATTGTTGATCTCAGTGTTAGAAATATATGTATGTCCAAAATTCTAATAAAATCGGTCTAGGTCTAGGTTTCCATCCTTTATTAGTTAAATGGAGGGTTCGTATAAAAGATAGTAACCAACCGGTAACTATTTATCATCTATCCTGTAGAAAGGTTAAATAATATCGAACGAATTAAATTCCATGCGATGTAATATTAAAATAATGTAGCGACTAGCGACATCTTTGGATACAGGCGGCAACTAAAACGGTGTTTTATGCAGTACAATGTAAAAAGGTCGAGTTGCTTAGTACACGGGCATTTCTTGAATGTTATCGTATGTGCGAGATAGAACCCTTCCCTTCCCTTGTGTGTCACCCTGATAGAGCGTACATAATAATGTGCTCGTTGGTAAGTCTGTCGATAGATGGCAGCACAGGTTGCAAAGGTCAAGACTGCCCGTGTTACCTAGGTATTGCATGGTAGGGCAACCGGTAGTACTACGGGCAATAAACGGTAATTATTGGTTAGGTAAAATTACTGACCTATGTAAAAATATTAAGGCATAATTTAGGCAAGGTATAGCATAGGATATTCAAAGTTTTCAAGAATAGAATAGAATAGAATAGAAAAACATTTATTCAATACTTGTCTAAAATTAAAATACAAAAACAGGTTAAATTTATACACATAATATGTGTACAAGAGAGATTGGAAAGATTTTTTTTTATGTTGGTAATTTTGATTCTTTATACAAACCTCTTTATATTGGCACACAGATTTTTAAAGTATAGAATACATACAACTAGAGTTTTGGCGAAAACGCGAAAAAGATTGCGTCACCGCATTGTATTATTTTCCAAAACTTGTGTTATTTTCAGTGTTAGTGCATAAAATTGGTGGCATTCTATTCGTTAAGTGCTGGATTACAGGCGTGAGTGTGGGAAAATGGTATAATGATGGTGAAACGTTTATTTTCGTGTTGTTTCCAAAACTCCATAGAGCTTCAAGTAAAGTTGCCACCGCTTTACTAGGAGTATGACTTTGACTAGACTATGACTTGACTTGATGACTTCGACTGTGACTTGACAAATCTTTGCGTTAAATATCATTAACTTGATAATATCTCAAGTTAATATCTCAAATTAATATCATATAAAGTGTCAAGTCACAGTCCAAGTCTTACTCCTAGTAAAGTGGTGGCAACTTTACCAGAAGCTTCAATGGAGTTTTGGAAACAACACGAAAAGAAACGTTTCACCATCATTATACCACTTTCCCACACTCATGCCTGTAATTCACACTTAACGAATAAAATGCCACCAATTTTACACATTAACACTGAAAATAGCACAAGTTTTGGAAAATAATACAATACGGCGACGCGATCTTTTTCGTTTTCCCGCCAAAACTCAAAACTATTTATTTAAATTCTAATTTAAAAAATTAATATCGTGTACGCTACATACTCCAAAAACGTTATATTCTTCAAATTATTATCCTCACAGGACCAGGGTTTTTCCTTTTCGTGGGACCACTCACCTATAATAATAAAGTGAATAACCAATAAATAACCACAGAATTCGCCCTATTATCATTCGCTATATTACATAGTTCCAGAACAACAATCACCATACAAATCCGTTTAAAAAGTGAAGAAAATCATAATCTATGATCATAGACCACGGTACCTTGCCTATAAAATATCTTTAACCCTTTCACGCTCAAGGGAAATATTTTTCCCTTCTACAAAAATCGTTATCGATTGTTCAATTATTATTGAATCGCTATTTTTTTTACTGAATGTCAAAATAAAACGTATGTCCAAGGCGGCAAATGTGTTTCTGAACAAATAAAAATATAAAAAACTGTTAAACTTTATTGCGCTAAAACCAAAACATTCACGGGCTGAACTAATAATATCTTGAAAGTTTTTTGGACTTGAGAAAATAAAATAACTGTAGTTTGTCACGTGTTTTATATTATTTGGTAAGTATAATTTTATATAATAATACAGTAAACTGCAGAATATTAGCACAAGTACATAAAAATTGCAAATCATCTGAAGGGAAATATTTTTCCCTCTGGTCCATATCGGGTGTATTCGTTGTAGTATTATTATATGTAGTGCTTTATGATAATGTATGGTTTTCTTGTGTTTTTATATGATTTAACTTCATATTTTTTTTTACAGAAATGGCTATTAGGGGGTGCAGAGAATTTTATATTCAAAGGCAGGCAGGAACTGTTCAAAAAATAAATGTTACATGTCCGGAAGTAGTGATGCGCTATAATAAAAAGCCAAAATCAAATATTACCTGCGCCTCTTTTTTGACATCTTAGATATCGCTATGAATAACTCGTATTTAGTGTAGGTACGTAAAGTTGCACGAAAAACACCGAGTAGAAAGTCCGCTTTTGAGCAGCCTCGAGTATCGCCAACATGTAGCACGAGGTGTAATAAATAATTTTACATGTAGACAGCGATCAAGACCCACTTTATTATAGATTCCTCTGAAAAGCTCCGCACCACAACATAGAAAAAGCAGAAAAACTGCAAAGCGATGCGTAAATTGTGCAAAACGACGTATAGAAAATAGGATACGTAATAAATGTGTTATGTGCAATGTCCGATAAATACCGATGTAATAAACCTAACTCTTATTTACTTTTATGGCCCATAGGGAAAAATATTTCCCATGAAATTATAGGAAACCTATACACCCTGCTATGTTTTTCTGGTGATATTCTCTTACTTTACACCCACAATAGCTAAAACATTGTGTTGTATAAGCTTATTTAGTCTTGGACATCTTATGGTCCTGTAAGGGTTAATCGCATGCGCTGCGAAAACTGTTGATGATAGAACAAAAAAATGCTCCACAATATTAAAGAACATATCAATATCTACAAAAAATGTCGCGCTACATGTGTTTAACTGTTGTAGTTATGTCACTATAACTACTTTTTAACATTTTAAAATCTGTACTAATATTATAAAGAGGAATTTGACCCATTTATAAATAAAATGTCCACACGTGCGAAGCCGGGACAGGCCGCTAGTATATAATATTAATTAACTTGAGAAATTACGAAGTAGCTACTAGCGGTACATACTCGCGCTGCTACGGCGCCGTCATCGGTCGGTCTCGGGTGACGCGGACGGCCCGGTGATGGCGCGGTGGACAAACAGCGTAGGGCTATGTACTTATGATCAGCATTGCAATTAAACGGGGCAACGCTGCACGCTGCCAGCATGTTGGGTACGCTACACTACCTTTATACCGTTAGGGTATTTACGAAACCTAAATCGTTTGATTTCAGGTAAACTGCTGATTACACATAGGTAGATGATTAGGTAAGCAATTTCGAATAAATTCAATCAGAAATTATTTAAAAGAAATAAAATATTTTTTTAATATAAGTTCAAGTAAATCAGCTGTTTGACTATATGACTATGAATTTTTTGGCTGAGATGGGAGTACATATTTTTTCAGTGCGTAGAGTCACTTCTTTTTGTTTTTTATCGTCCGTACTATAAATCAGCTTAATAATATAAAATACAAAGTGCAGGTAAATTAAACGCTACTACAGTTTAAAACTAACAAAGATATAAAAATGGGATTTCAGAAAAAGTTCTATTTACACTGTATAATATTATAATTTATATCAGGTAGGTGATGTTATTGGTCATTACAGTGGCGCGGTCGCTCGCCAGACGCTACGGTACTGTAGGATTTGGCATTCGGCCTATGCAAAGCCGTCCAACCCCTTTTCTTGTGAAGTTCTTGCAAACCCGTATCTAAGTAATACATCACCTTTACTTACGTCATCTCAATATTAGGGGACAAAAAGTCAAACACAAAAAGTAGCATCCTGGCAGGGTATCGTTTATTGTATAACGTACCTAATAAAACGCGCGAAATCGAAAAGATTTTTTGTATTGCAAGGGTAGCTCCCACACAGGCTATAAGGGTATTATAAATAGGTTTTTTTTTAAAATGAAGGTAAGATTTAATGTAAAAAAATTCTGTCAAATGTACTGCCTACGAGGTTGTAATGCCATTTCTAATTGTTTGTTGCACAGACCTACCCCTAGTCTGCTGAGCCATTTTTCTCTAAGGTCAACAAACCTTTAAAGTAAGACGTCATAAGCATTCAAAAGGTGCGCCTTCTAAAATTATATCATTTTGCACGTTGATACTATAGTAAAAAAACCTTTTAAAATTATTTCGAGCAACATTTCGAAATAAATGGAGAAAACTGTACTTGTCTTACTTCAAATATTTAATGAACTTCGATAAAAATGGTCTTGCCTAACAATTCTCATTTATTTTCATTCATTATTTGTAGATAATTAAAGCTACATACATGCATTTGTGGAATCCTTCCTCTAACTTGTTATGTCGGGCCACGCTTAATGGCAAAACATGATCTTGTATAGTTATTTGTTACACAATAGGCCTACATTTGACCGCGGTTATAGAAAGAAAAGCGAGGTTTCACAAGTGAAAATCGGGACGTTACGGTCTACGATGCTACATGCATGCTAGCTAGCTAAAATTATTCGTAGAGCTTCGTGGCGTAGCAAGAATATGTAGATACCTACGTAGCGTCCTATACTCACAATCTCGTAGGTACACGTGCATAGATTTCACCAAGTTACCAGGTGATAGGTACTTAAATATTAATTCTAAGATAGCAGAGAATTATCTTATCAGTAGATAATTACAGTTACTGTGTTTGCGCACCTCCGCGGTTTGAGGGTGCGTTATTTTGGGGGTGGATATCCTCAAGGCAAAATAACAACACAATTAGAGCTCAGGGAGAAATAGGTAGGAATGTAAGCCAACTCACCAGCAGTCCAGCTCGGATCCTGGTGATGACGGTACCGTCCAAGTGGAGAGCACAACAAGCACTTTCACAGTGGCAGATTTGGCAGCCTTCACGTCACTCGCAAGGTTCAGAAATGTGTTTAAATTGAGAAGAAGTGTCTTCTTCTCCGTCGGTCATCGGTTCTGCGAGCGAACTTACTAATTACATATCAATGAGATTAGTTCTCCTGCGTATCTCCTCCTCTCCTGCGTTTTCTTCGCCGTTGTACAAATTCCGTACATATCTTGAAAGCTCATTAGTTGGCAAGCCTGAGCGGGAGTCAGACCAAGGCATTGGTTAGAAAGATGCACGGATAAGCACTGAGCCACACTCACCCTCAATTTCTATTATTTCTCCGAGATTAATATACCGAAGAATTTCGAGTTATGTAATAAGTAAATAATAGTAGTATAAAATTATATAAGTACATTAGATTGTGCACGTGATCGCTTGCATTACTGGCGGAAAACCTGTAAATGATATGAAGTGAATGAGACAGCGGAATATCTCAATAAAAGCTGTGCGTCTCTTAACCCAGGATGTTAGAGCACACACAACATGTAGGTACTGATGCCGTGCCCTCGCAGTAACCTTTCCGTCAGTACTCTCAGTCGTCAGTCCAATTGGCGATTTCCCTGTTAGGTGATAAGTACATGTTTGATGCGTTTGTTAAGTACCTAATGCGCTTCCGTGTCGTGGTCTAGGCAATGCCACGCATATATAATATTGCGCCTCTATCCTTACTTTGTAATCCCCTTGTTCAATTGGTACGTACATAGATACCATTAGGCAACTAAAACAATAGACTGTAGCAGGAAAGTTCTATGTTGGTATTAGATAAATCACCCACTCACAGAACTATCCTGATAGTAGGTAATCTAGCTAGACACGCGGTAGCGGACAAGCCAAGTCCAAGCTAACAGAATGGCGAGCAACATCGTGTGTAATTTTACACGAACCATTTGGAGCTACTCGTACTTTTGACTCCCTCTCATAACTCAAAAACTATTTCACATAATGTATATCACATGTTAAATTTTGCTCATATATTGAGACTTACGAGATACATTGTGTCCTCCAAATTTCATAAACACACCTATACACTACTACTGTAGACAACTGTACCACACTACACACCAATAAAACAGTTATTTAGATATGAACGTCCAAATATCGTCATTTTTATCAGTGACTGACCTATAGATCATATTCAAATTCCAGATGACCTAGAAAGTTCAAATTTATGTGTGTGGGAGGGTAAGCCCAGTCGTCAAACGTAGAAGGCAACTAGCTCAAGGCCACCCCTGGGGTACGAGCTTCGCCTTGGGCCGTTGCCGGGAAAGGAGGATCGAGAAGACTACGTCCACTAGAAGAGTAGATCTTATTGAAAGTCGCGACCGTTCTAGCTAGCCTACGGGAGGCACGTTTACCTCGCCGGCGGGGTCGGTGTTCGATTGTGAATAATAACACCCAACGATCACATACATAGATCCTGGACCCTAACTAGGAATTCCTGTATCTAGGGACCCAGGAACTACGAGGACAATGGTCCCACAACACCCAGACTCAGAACGAGTATTTGCATTTTTTTTCTGTGCACAAATACTTGTCCTGCCGCGAGAACCGAAGCCGCCACCTCCGGGTTATGAGCCGACCTGCTCAACCACCACACCACAGAGGCTGTCAAACAGTGATATAAAATCATGTAAAGCATTGATTAGATATATAATATTATGGCCGTATTTGTCGTTTCTCTATAGCGTACGCTTGACACTACGTTGTTCATTGGTTTTTAAACGTTGTTAAACTGTTGCTACTCGCTACCGACGTACAAGTTTCTATTATATCATGTGATGTCCCTTATCGGGGTCTTCCAGGAATGACGATAATGAATCAAGCGTGCGCGCCGCGCCGTGATAAACCAATTTATACGCGCACAAAAAGAAGCAATTATGTCATGGGAGCATGACACTTGACACCATTTGAGATTCCAGAGTCCATGTACTCTGAAGCCAGGGTTGAACGAGTACCAACATGTGAACGCGACCTACTCGTCGCCCTTTCTACGTGGACCCCTCTTCGGGTGAAAGCCTCCTCCAACTATAAAAGATTTACCGAAAACCTATTTTATAAAGTTACATCAATACTACTAAAACCGTGCTCCTCTCTTTAGTCAAGAGAGAACGATGCATTTTTAATGTATTTCAGGCAAGTTCATATTGTAGTCAGTAAGTAGGTACTTATCGAAGTCGGAACTGTCGACAAAATGGAACGGAAATGGAAATTTACATTTTGCAGGTAAAATACCAGTTATTAAATAGTCCAATAAATGAGCTTAGTGTAGTAGAAGAATAGGTGGGTATTGTATACAGAATTACGTACAAAACAAGATGAAAGTAAAGGCAATTTCTCGGCGTAATTGATAACAGATAGTAAAATTCAGATAGTAGTTGTAGGAAAATATTAAATACCTGTGTATTAAAATAGAACTTAACTAATCAACAGTTTCCCCCAGGTTCTCGTATACGTGTATTAAATTAGTGTTTCGTGGTAGACCAAATATTGAATTCTCATTGGTTGCCTGTTGATCATCGACCGTCTCAACCAATGAGCTTACAGTATTTGCCGTGTTGATTTGATACGAGTTTGACAAACGCACGAGAAACCGGTGGTGAGGGATATAAGTACGAACTTGCCAGATCCTTACTTAAGTACAGACAGGCATAATAAAACAATTCACTAAACGTGTAAAGGAGTACCTATTGTATAGGTATTCAACTCAAAATGTCGTCAGTATGCAGAATGTAGCGAGAACTTCGGCTGGTTAACCACAGGTTTGATAAACTTAGTGAAGGTGGATGAGTAGTTAGACGGACTATATAGAGCTGGTTTTGGGTTGAACTTACTCTCTGAAGTTTAAAGAGATGAATTTTCGTTTGCCAACTAATATGACACTCTATTTCTGTACGCACAAAATCGCAGTTACTTCGCGGGTTAAAAATACTTAAGTATAATATTATAATACAAAGATATCATAGTATTACATCAACTCCTACTGATACGAAGCATCGCCATATTTTTTTATGTTAGGTGATGTTTTCAACTATAAATATTCTATAGGTAGGTATTTTGGATGTTACTTACTTATTTTTAGCATCCAGAGTATATTTTTGCTACACCAACTGCTAAAGGCCCACGAAAATTTTCAAGGAGCATTTTCTTCCGTTCAATAAGTTAAAATCCGATATCGTTAATGGAAATGCAAGGTTTTACATAATTGAGTTTCGTGGACAGCAGCAGGTTTATCGTACGGACACCGCTCCCTAACTTATATACATACCTTTACCCATATCTAAAGGGCAAAATGATTTAGCATTATAGATCTTAAACGGAAGTGTTTTTTACTATAATTAGAGAAAATTTTATAGAAAAGTAGCAACAAATCTAGTCAATAGTTTAATTAAATAATAATATTAATAATAACGCCCATCGATCACAACATAGATCCTGGACCCTAACTAGGATTCCCTGTGTTTATGGACCCAGGAACTACGAGGACCATGATCCCACAACACCCAGACTCAGAACAAGCATTTGCGCTTTTTTTTCTTTGCACAAATATTTGTCCTGCCGCGGAAATCGAACCCGCCGCCTCCGGGCTATGTAGTCCCTGATTCCCTAGACACGGGAATACCCAATTAAGGGCCTAGATTCATGTTTAAAAAAATTATAAGGCTGACTCTACCCTACATTTTGAAAAAATAAGATACTGTAAATTACGTATATATATTTTTTTAATTAATTTAAAAAAAAATTATTTAGTTAATTAAATATATATATATATATGTCCCTATGGCAATGATAGTCAGTTTTTGTTTGAAAACTATCGCGAGTATGACACATTTTGTAAGATAAATAAACCTGGTCGGAGTAATTTCGACTTTTAATTGACGTGAGTTTAGCCGTTATTTATCTTAATGATAGTCAGCGTAAAACTTTTATGTCATAAAGTTGGTATATCAATCTCAACAGTAGTGGTTTAAGGGTGGTGACTGTTTGAACGACTTTATTATACCCCAGGAACACTTTTCCCGAGCATAAACCGAAAGTTTTTTTCAAAGGTACAAATAAAATATCATTTAACCTTCTGTGAAATTGCATTCTTATCTATAAAAACGCACAACCTTAACCGTTTTAGCTACAAGAAAACGTTAGGGCAAGAAAACTTTGACAGAGTTTTGATAATAAAAGTTTTGGATTTTACTAGGTGGCGGGACATTTCTGCAGTTATTGTAGGCCGGTATCTTCATTAGTGTGTTCCGGTTTGAAGGGCATTGTACACTTATGGGGCACTTAAAGCAGAATACTTTATGATCAGCAGATAATTTGTAAGGGAAAAATTTGAATCACGATCGGGATTTGAACCCGCATCAGTCTTTCCCTCAATCCGGGACAAATCCCGTGAAAAGTGATACCATGACATCATGTCTGTGTGTGTGTGTCAGTAAATCAGTTGATTACGCTTAGGCGATACTGCTGTAATCATAAATCTTTGGTCTAGAAATGTTGTCTTAGGATGACGTGCGCAGTGCAGTGTCATCAAGTGCCGAAACTCTTAGAGTTCCGAGATTTAAACTTCTTTTTTGCCAGTGACACTGCAATATGTTAAGGGCAGCCGTGAGCAAAATTTCGCCTTTATAGTATTACTAGCTGCGCCTTGCGGTTTCACCCGCGGACAAAAAGTAGTCTACGTGTTAATCCACTATATAAATTGTCTATATTCCAAATTTCATCCAAATCCATTCAGCTATTTGAGCGTGAAGGAGTAACAAACATACACACATACAAACTTTCGCCTTTATAATATTTAAAACAAAAGTTTCTAAGTATTGTATCAGTTATCTGGTTCCCATAGTAATAGCTTTGCTTAGTTTGGGACTAGATGGCGCTGTGTGATTACTGACTAGTACTAGTGACTGCTTAGTGTGATTGTGATGATGTGATGTTTTGCGGATAAGAAATCTGTGATATCGGGCATTCGGAATTGTATGACGATATACGGTGTAGTGGTTAGTGTGGTCTTGCTGAATGGCAAAGTAATTATCGCAGGAGCGGCTGCCGGCCGTGGCACGCTAAAGGCCGTGGCTCGGACCGCACCCGGCACGACCCCGCGCTCCTGTCGGCAGTCTTCTTTCGGAAGCTCGGCTCAGCGCTCCCGTCCGGCACTCGCATCCAGTCGCTCGAAGTAGCGACATCCCGCGAAGCCGAACGCGCTTCAAAACTATCTTTTTTCTGACCCATAAAAATATGTGGTCCATTAATCTTTTTACATTTTGGCTCCTTTCAAACTTTCTGTATCTGTCGTTCGCTGAAAGCATTTGCGCGCCGAAATGTACGTGTGCACGGAACAAAGTTGGGTGCTTACATCAAGACCTGTTGGAGGTGCCCCCTACGCCGGCAGATATATTCACGCTGTAAGTGCAACTCTTTGCAACTATTTTTTACTAACTTTTACATACATCTCTGTATGTAAATTATGTTAATATCAATTATTGCCGATGTATAAAACGAATGTTTGTGTAGCTTTCTATGTGACTATAGCGAGATCTATATTGGTTTTAAAGTTGTACTTTTCACGCGTATTGTTTTTTATTTTTAAAGTTATAGTTTTATGTTCTTAACATTTTGGAGCGAGCATAGCGATTTTAGAGTTTCAGTCTAAATTTTCGCTTTTGTGCACCAGTATTTCACAAGCAGGTTAATTATAACCAGACCTACTTGCAGGGGAAGTCGTAAAATAAACACACTAAATTCCTCTACAGCGCTATCGGGCGTTATCACTGATTGTAATTATAGGTCACCGAAAGTTGTTTTAAAATGATTATATAGCGATGTAATTCGGGACATGAAAACATCCGAGCAATAACGGGAATCTTGAAAAATAAAGCATGACTCAGTTTGCTATATAGTTCGCTACAATCATGAAAATTGTTGTGAGGGCGAGCACACAGCATATGCACATGTTACGTGTACCTACTAATATATCATGGAAGGGACCGGTTGCGGTTATGTTTATAATAAGTTGCAGATACGTCCATTACACATGAATCTCACGAATAACATCACAAGTATCTCGCATGACGCCCGTTATCTATACATGTTATACATTACAATAAGTCATTATTACACTTTGCACTGAAATTAAAATAATTAAAACTATGGGTTTATTTTATTTCTTTCGATATTGTAGTTTTGAATGCCTAATGTGCTATTTTTTTTAAATCCTGATTGTTATCCTACAAACTTAGCATTAATTCATAATACTTCACGTATTAACAGTTAGAGCTTAGCGTGCATGTTGTGCAGTCATTTAATTTTGACGTAAAACCATAGAATAAGAAATAGTTTGGTAATAAATCATCATCACCGGCTTCACGACTTCCACTGCTGAAAATAAGGAAATAAGATAATGTAGTACGTAGATAGGGAATTATTTCATACTAAGTGTAAAAGTAAAAAGTAAAAGATTTTGCATGAAGTTGTGAATTTTGGACCTTAACAGTTAAACATACAAGCGAAAATAGCAAAAGGAACACGTATCTTGTTATGCCTTATCTCCGGGCAGCGGGCACGGCTGATATCAAACTCCGGCGTCGCTACGCATTGGGGTTGGTCATTCGCACATGCTTGTTAGAAAATATGTTTTTGAGTTATGTGGACGTTAAAGTTAGCAAGTTGAAGTATTAGCCGTTGGGGAAGAAAGGTTCTCGAGTGGCGACCACACACCGGAAGATGCAGCCCCCCAGCCCCTCTCTAGGTGGACGGCAGACCTGAATCGAACCGCAGGAAGCCGATGGACGCAGGAGGCAAACATCAGCTCAAAGTGGCACTCTATTGGGGGAGGCCTATGTTTAGCAGTGAAAGAAAGAAAAAAGGAAATACATCTATTCCAAAAACACATATACAATATTTTAAAAAACTTGTTATTAAAAAAGTCAAAAGGTATTGCATGAGGTCAGGAATAGGCTCCGACTCAGCTTACAACTGAGGCTACAACTACATGCTCAGTTACTGGTTTTGTAGACAGAGAACGTCTTCAGACTGATGATGGATGTTACAGGTATAATTTGTTAGGTGTTCTTGAATTAAGTCAGTGTCAGTTTACCGCAAATAATTTCAGTGAAATATATCTTCAGAAATGGCCCTAGAATGCAATGCCTATTGTCTCAGTATACAAGTTCGTTTATTGCTCGTGTTGCTGCCAATCCTCTTATATCTGTGGCTCTTGTCTCCGTCACCCGATTTTAACAAATAAAGTAAAAAAAATTTCATGTATAAAAATGCTTATATCGCTTTCGCACGAAATTCGTCGCTTTAAAGTAGTCACCATCGCGTCTATTCATTTATTTTAAGGTCCTATAATAATTTATTTATATAAAAGCGAAGCTCGAAGATATGCGCTCTACTGCAAATGCTCTACAATTCTATAATTTTTACTATTTGTGGGCGCTGTACTAATTGATGGCCCTCCCATAATATTCAACTTTAAATTGTTTTGGTAGGTAATTTAATCGCTACCGCAAATATTTCCAAAACAATTAATAGCAATCAAAATAATATTTGGTAACGGAATCGAAGCGCTCGCAATCACAATATATTAAACAGCTTATGTATTATGTCTATAATGTGTACGGTTTATTTATTTATCATGTATATTAATATAGCCTGTTTTGTAGTTTGATTTTAGGCAAGTATTTAATAAATATCTTTCTATTCTTTTCTATGATAACACAGAGATTTTAATTTTAAAATTATTGGTATGCTATTGCAATATACACCTTATAATATCGACCAACGTTCTACGGGCGCAACGCTGATCTTCGATTTCCATTCATCGACGTCGAAATCGCGCACATTTTCTATAAATAGGTGCAAAAATAGCGTGAATTCAGTGTTGATGTAAATGGTGCTAAGTGCATCACTTTGATAGTTGCGCGAGCTACCGCTGTCGAAACTCAGCAATTCAGCATAACTCTTCTTGGTTCGATTCCGGTTCGGCCCCGCACCTATAACTTTGACGTTATATAATGTGCGGAATTTGCACTCACTCTTAAAACGATGAAAGTCAAACACATGAGAAACCATGAAGTGAGCATGTTCAAGAAACGAAACTAAACGAAAAAAAGTCATCATCCAACCCGCACTTGGCCAGTGGAGGATTATGTCCCATACTCTGTCCCTGTGAGAGAAGGCCCGTATCTCAGCAGCGAGAACGGGCTGAAGATGTTATAATAAACTAAACCAGTACCTATCAAGCTTAAATAAATTAGCTCTATGCAGTTACAACTATACTTACTGAAAAGTATTTAGGTACAGCTTCAGCAAAACTGGGAATGAAAACTTTCCATTGCTTAAGATAAATTAATTTCATCAGTGAATTGCTTCTTTCAAAGCTCCGTCTATTGTTTCATTTGGAGTAGGTACTTGCATTACTTTCTGCATAATTACGCATTGTAAAATAAGATTTAATACACTTTGTGTAGCCTAAAGACTAGAGACCAATAAGCGGTCTTTAAGCTCAGAATCACGGGATGAATCTTGACTGTTGTTGCAACTTGCCTATATAGGCCCTGACAAAGTACCTACCATACGCGTGACTTTAGTGTAGGTGATTTATTTAATCTATTATTTGGGATAGTTCAATTTTGTCCCAAAAAGTATTTTCTTATAGCGTGGCTATAGCATAGTGGAATGTTGAAAATTTTGAAGCTGACTAAGTCATTATCCCATTTAGATGGGGTAAATGTATATAAACTAATGTTAAATTCCGCCTCACTCAATCAATCAATCAATTGAATAATATTATATTGACATAAAAGGTTTACATGTTTTGTAAGACTCCATTGACTCCTGAACTAGCCTAACTCTGTATGGAGCCATGGCTTCTCCCCTTAAAATAGGGACTTCTTATAGTCATATTATATTTGACCTCTCAAAGTGATATAAATAGCCCATTTTCAATAAAATCCTTTGACTTTGACTTGAATACCTTTTCTTTCATGTAAAGGAATGACTTGACGCTGACGCCCATATAAGTTGCAGTGCCACTCGGAAGATTATAATATAATATAAAGCTTCGCATGATACTGTAGATTCTCCGCATGTCATCCTAAGACATCAGCACGTCAGTCTAATAGGTACTTGATAGTTCAGCGAACAGTAGATTTCGTGAGTAGAAACTTGTTTTTAACAATAATTTTGTGTTCTCGAACCAAATCCAATCATGACAATCTCTCGTCTTGATCGATTACGGTCATTATTTGAATACTTCTTTATAATTGATTTCGGTACTCGTTCGTTTTTGCCAAATATCAAATCCCCCTTTTTAGAACATTCCCTAAAATATCCGCCTACCAAAGAAAAAAAAACTATGAATTTGTACAGCTTGTCAGGCCGTTGAGAAATACGACTTGTACCTACGCGAGTGCCAACAATGAAAGCAAATTTCGCGAGTTGAAGCAGAGACTTCGCTGGCTCGGTCTAATAAGATTACTAGACTGTAAAATGTAATAAAGTCGCATGTACACACTTTTTAGGTGGCTGCAGTGGCTGTAAGCTTTGACGATTGTATTTCTGTTTTATTGTGAAATTACACATTTATTATATGCAACTAAATAAAAATAAAATAAAATAAAAAAGCTTTTATTTGTTCCTTATATAATCTAAACAATCAAGACAAAAGTTTTTATGCTTAAACTATTAATTTCTTAACTTATTCGTATGTTTATTTATATGTTTACTTTCGTTTCTAATACCTAAGCTACAGATAATATAATACTATACATGCGTTTGTTTCAGCAAACGCAATGTTAAGCGTTTGCAATACTAAAAGTATTTTACATACGTCTGTGCTGGCAGCGCCATTCATCGCATAGTTCTAACTAGCTCACGCTCTCCGGCTTTGGAATTAGTTTTACGCCCTTTTCAAGAGAATAGAAAATGGAAAAGGATGAATGGATGACGGTGAAGGGAGGCAGGTGAGGCCGCACCTGCTTCCCGCATCTATTCATTCACGCAACTGGACCAATATTGTATTGATGCTAACGTCGAAAGCTGCTGCTCGTTCAGCCGTAGATTGAGTATCATTAGCTTCCACAATCGCCTTTAATTCGTCATTGTCAACCAAAGTTTTCGGACGACCACGAGGTTAATTTCTCAGGTCGACATTTCCAGAACGAAAGCGGGCAAACCAATAACGGCAACAGGTGGTGCGTTCGTTTGTAGTGTTCGCTCCGTGAACGTCGTTGATATTGCTGCCGCTTGTGCCGCGTTGTAGCCACGACGGTACACATATTCCATAACTATTCGATATTTTAACGTATTCATGATGACAAAAAAGATTCAAATGCGATGAAAACAACACTAATATATAAACAAATGCCTAATATTTAAAAAAATGCAGTAGTTTTGTAGCCATCTTGATACAGTAGGTAACTAAGTATAAAAAGAGACTATACAATCAACGTGTGCTTATCGATTTAACCTCTACGATTTTTATAGTTGGGATCTAAGGACAGTTTTTACCATATTTAGTGAATTTCTAGATTTTGCATTAGTTACTGTGGATAAAGTAATGGCAAAACTGTTATGTTTTTTTTTTGTCAAGTGGCTTCTTTATTAAGACTTTTACATAATACCATTGTTATTTTCAGAAGTTTGCCGCCATTCCGCGAACAAGAACGCGCCCTTGTAGTTACTCGGACGGATGGGCAGACAGCAGTGCACTGAGCGATAGGAATAGAGCTAGCTACATTAAAACCACGATAGAAATACGAGACTTAAAGTAGACAAACTTATAGTTCACTGAACTGAAATGGATATTGCATTGCAGTAGATTCTGAGAACGAGAATGGGAGTGAGGTATTTACTTAGTTCGGAAACTGTTAGTACAATTAACGTCCGGTACTCGTACTACGCTGCGTCTCTTTGCAATAAAGCAATTCCTTGCATTTTATAATAGTAGAGATACGTTAATTCCAACTGACGCTATGTAAGTTGTAAACCCTACTTCACAAGCTGTTTACAGCGATTAATAGGTAATAAGCACAAATTATTATCTATTATACAGTACCACAAAATAAATAATGGAGTAATAAGATGCGTCCCGCGATTTCATCCAAAATTTACTCGTTTTCCCTCGCTATAATAAGTAGGTATCCTTAAGTTGGTGTAAGCCTTATGGCATACAATACAGAGATAGAGACGGAGACAGAGACGGACAGGGACAGGGACAGGGACAGGGACAGGGACATATAGTGCTCCATATTTTCAGCGATAACAATACTTTTTTACGAATAAAAAAGTCAGACTGGTGTATTAAGCATATGCCGGTTTGTTTTAATTTTTATGTTCCTATTTCACTTAATCCATAAAAAAGACCGCATAATATCACAGTTTCATGTTCAGACCCAGGTTGAAATACAATATGAACTGCGATTTTCAACTTTAAAGCCTCTAGCACAGCACATAAAAAAAAACATAAAAAATTGTGCTTGGACGCCGCTTTAATAGGTAATCACATTGACATCACAAATCTCATGAACTATTCAAATATAAATTATATGGTCAAGTATGCCGGATAAACCCGTCGCGAGAGCACCCGTGATTCTTGTACTAGCTGCTCTACCTATTTACTTACCGGTAATCCCGAAATAGTACTACTGAAACGCCAATGAATGCGTACCTAACTGTAACTTACAATGTAGATAATTCATTTTCAATTGAAACCCATACCCGTTACTATAATACAAGTATTTGTAGTAACATCCTGTTATTGCTGTTCTCCAGTACTGGCAATCTCTAATCAAAATATTTTTGTTTGGCTAAGAATTTTAATTTCAAATTCATTTTATCATAAAAATATGTTTTACTTTTCAAAATTTCCCACTCGATTTTTGATTATCTCCCGTCCAGCTAATTTTGTCAAGAAGGGCATCAATAAACTCCCGCTGTGTTAACAAAAATGCATCGATTGCATAAATTACTTTGATTACTGGAAATAAGAAATTACACTAATATTATAAAGGCGTAAGTGTGTATTTGTGTATGTTTGTTACTCCTTTACGCTCAAACGGCTGAATTGATTTGGATGAAATTCGGTACCAAGATAGCTTATACACTGGATTAACATATAGGCTACATTTTATCCCGGAATAGTGAAATTTTCCCGTGGGATGAGCAAATTAGTAAAATACTTATTATCCGCGGGTGAAACCGCGGGGCGAGTGTTGAATAAATTACGATTATGAGCCAAATATTTAATCATGGTTGAAGCATAAATTATTTTTATGCAATAATTAAACTAAAACTATAAACTGTACAATTTATAGTACAAACCTAATGCTGCAAACCACCAGCAGGCAACGTGCCCCATATGCTGGCAACATTACCACATATGCCACGTATTTCGCGCGTTAGGTATTTATAGGTAGGTAGGTATTACCAACCAAAATGCTTGGTACGGTTATACGGGATTGCAACAATATATGGATGACGTGATTTATATAGTCACCTATATTTTTCAGGTAGAATTCGAATAAAATGCGGAAATTGCTTTTTAAAAACGGGATTCGGCCAGAATGATTGAACATGCAATTGGTGAGAAAGAGCTATTCCAATATTTTGAGCAGCGTGCCGGAGCTGCACTGCTGTTATGAGTGTGCGTGACACTTGACATCAGACTAATGCCTAGCTTGTCACGTCATTAATTATCATAAAAGAATTACCAATTTCCAAATATACGCTCCTGAATTTTCGCTGGACTAACATACCCCGCACGGCCAAAAATACAACTTTAAATTCTATAAAATCAGTTCTTCAAGCTGATGGGAGTTGGGAGTGCTTGGCGCACCCGCCTATTGTCAAGGAGCTGCCGTAACGATCCATGACATTGTATAAGCATTTTGATTTGCGATTATTCGCTATTGTTGAATTACATCATCTTCATAGGCGCGGTTAGTAAATGGTAATTTTGTATGTTTTTCTGATACACAGAATGTCAGATACAACTACAATTTACCAGCGTCTAAGTTTCCTGAAAAATATAATCTGGAAGTTTATCAGGGAAGAGTGAACCAGTATCTTTTAGGCAAGCATGTTCCATTGTGTACCGAGTCGTCACTTACCATCAGGTGAGACAGTGGTCAAATGTAGGCCTATCTTAGGTAAAAAATATGCGTAGGAGGTGCGTTCAATACAAAGTGAGAATTACTTGGTTTAGTAGGTATGTTGGCGGTAAATTTTATATTGCAATTCTTCGTCTCACCGCATTTTCGAATATCTTTTTTCTAAGCTTAAATTCCTTTCTTAAAATCTCTTCATCTTGAGTACCTAACTATTCCTGTACTGCACGGACTACGGCTTCATCATTTTCGAATCTCTGACCTCACAGAGAATCCTTCAGCCTAGGAAATAGATAGCAATACGCCACGTAGGCATAATGTCATGAAACACTCAACTCTACGATATTGCGATATTGACTACCGTGACTACAGTGCGATATGGACTACTCATCAGATGGATTCTAATTTTACCACAGGGCTTAGCCTACTATAAAATCGTGATGAAATTCACCCTAGGTGTATAGTCGTAGTTGGTTGGTAGTTCGGAATTTTCAATGACCGAGGTTAAGCGGGTGAGATGCAGTATTTGAAAATGAGTAGGTACCTACCATTTGAAATTGTACAGCTTACTGACTAATAAAACTGCAATTATACCTATAAGTTTTTGGAGTTGTAATTATTCCATGTTTTTGGAGTTGTAATTATTCCATTCCATGGATATTTTTATCAGACAAAGCACTTTACTTTAAACTAGCTGACCCCGGCTTCACACAGTTAGTTTTACGCCATGGCTCTGTTCAATGAAAGAGAGAAGGGAGAGGAAAAAAGATAGGGGAGAAGGATGATGGATGAAACGGCAAATAGAGGCAAGTGTTGGCGCACCTGCCTTCGTTCCAACATCATCCAAGTAGTTTACTGACGTCAATACAGGTATTAATAATAGGTACTAAAAATAATGTATTGCATAACGTAGTTTAACTGCCATTTACCCATTTTTCAAAGTAAATGATTTATTTTATAGGATAAAGAATCATAATGTTAATTTAGATCTGTAAGCAATCAGTGAGCAAAATTGCACACAAATCCGTTTAGCCATTTTGGCGTAAACGCCACATAAACAAATAAGCAGACTTTTCTGTAGGGATTGGGATATGAGTAATTGGTTACACAAGAAAATACATGATACACAATTAAAGATCAATTTTCAACCGACTTCAAAATTTGTTTTACAGATTGGTCCCATAGAAATTTCTAAAGAAATCGATGCAGTGGTTTGGTTATTAAACCAAAATGACCGGAAGATGTTCGTATGATAATATCATCCAAGTATTTATCATTCTCTTATTTTAATAGATGGAACACAAAATATACAAATACAAATCACAAAATTTATGTCGGTACGTTTATTTCCATTTTCCATTAAGCAAGCATTTATAATCGGAAATGGAATTGCAGAACTCCAATGCAAAGCCAAGGCACGCCTTTTGCATTTCATCGTTCAGTTTCAAAGCTGTCTAGAAAATTAAAACGTCTCGGATGTACTAGTAAGTACCTTAATTGTTCGTCGCACTAGTGGCACAAGTCGTCGCTTACAAAGAGGGCATTTTCAATGCAGGTGACTATGTTTGAAAGGGTCGAGATTATAATACCTACTACTTACCTGTCTACTTATTAGTCTGGAATTTCCTTTAAAAAATAGTACCGAATTGAAAACCTCCTCGTCTTTTTAAAAGTAAAAATCAAACAATTGCGCCAATGAATGAAATTTCCATTAAGGGGATAAATCTGAAGTATTTCGTTATACATTTTTAAAAAAGTTACAAATTTTTCAATATATGAAGGAGTTATGAAATAACAGACCATAAATATACATGCGTAAACCTATAAAGGAGGACCTTTATTGAGCCGGTTATAAAATGAAGACTACCCGTTTTAAAAAACGGAACCCTCAATAATTACCTTGTTGTGAGTGCGTCTAGCTTGGGAATCCCTCGACTTCTTCCGACAATTATGAGACACAGAATGGGCAGAATGGGCAGGGAAACTACCCTTAATATTACTTTAAAAGTGAAACCAATTTGCAGGTCCCTTGAAGTCTCACTTAACCAGGTTTCACTGTATTAGAAAATATTACCTACTCAAATGTTTCTTTGGTTTTACGAATAAATATAACTTCAAACAAAGATATTTTTAAATCATTTGCCAGAGCTGGGATTCGATCGCTTCAAATATATAAAATAAACAGCTTGTAGATATTTTTATGATGCCGATCAAAAGCGAACCAAAACACAAATCTCTCTAAAAAAATTAAACTAACTACGATTACAACCTGTAATCTTCTGTACGTAGGTACTATTATGTATTTTGTGGTACAACTAGCAACTAACATATAACCTCTTATAAGTGAATGAAATAAATGTTTTTTTTACAGTGATCTACGGTTCAACAAGATAAAAGAGTTGGTTCCCGGAGGGTTTCGTCATCTGTACCAGCTCCGGTCTCTACTGCTCAACGACAACCACCTCGAGGAGCTTCACTCGGGCTCTTTTCAAGGATTGCACCGATTGAAGTACCTCTACCTCTACCGGAACCGGATCCATCATATCGACCC
Organism: Ennomos fuscantarius; assembly: GCA_905220475.3. Classification (NCBI taxonomy): domain Eukaryota; kingdom Metazoa; phylum Arthropoda; class Insecta; order Lepidoptera; family Geometridae; genus Ennomos; species Ennomos fuscantarius. The sequence goes on from HG992023.1 coordinate 11,472,038, forward strand.
TGATGTCTTCCAGGAGCTTGTCCATTTAGAACAACTGTGAGTGTTTGTGTGTGAACTTTATAAATACCACAGAGGCACGCTTTTTTTTTTGTTACAACACAAGCCATCTTAATTTAAAAAATAAATCTCTATTTCCCTTGGTCATCGCATCACGGATACAACATTTTCGCTAATCCTTTTTTTTATTGTGTTTATTATTTTCAGGAGAAGGTTCTTATGAAAGAAAAAGTTAAGAAAGTATGGAAAATTTTCACCACGCGGATGAAACCGCGGGGCACAGCAAGTACTAAATAAATAATTATTGAAAACATCCCATTTAATAGACCAACTATAAATGATAAATGGTAGACCGTTTTAATTATTTGTGTTAGCATGTTTCCACACTTGGTAAAGTGAACATTGGGGATTTAAAAATTGTCGTTCTAAAGATGGTGAAATAACACTAACATAATAAATTGAGTCTCAGCCTCTGTGGGGTGGTGGTTGAGCAAGTCGGCTCATAATCCGGAGGCGGCGAGTTCGATTCGCGCGGTAGGCAAGTTTTTGTGCACAGAAAAAAGCGCAAATACTTGTTCTGTGGGTGGGTGGGTGTTGTGGGACCATGGTCCCTTTAGCTCCTGGATCCCTAGACACAGGGAATCCTAGTTAGGGTCCAGGATCTATGTATGTGATCGTTGGGTGTTATTATTATTATTGTTATTATTATAAAGCCGTAAGAAATTTTAACTAAATAGATTCCTAGTGAAATTTGTTTATTAATTAAAAATAACTAAACAAGTATCGATCTTGAAAGATCGTGCGGCCCTAAACTTTTGCACAAATGAAGCCGTCGCTTACCACAGAAAAATCTTTTCAATTATATAATAGTAGTACTTATGTAAATAGGAGTGCCCCCTAATTATTCCAAATTCTATGTGCACCTAATAGATGGCTGGCATAGGGTGCCGTAAGAGCATTCTTCTCGGTACATTAAAATGTACTAGGTGGTAGGACTTTTCTGCTAAGTTCGTCTAGGTAGTTATAGTCATAGTCCACCGCTTAGTTAGTTATTATGCCGCCAAGCAGTAGTGCGCAAGCACTACAAATACAAATACAAATCATTTATTGACATAAATATTTTACAACAGTTTATGTAGTGAATCCATAGACTCCTGAACTAGTGTTCACTGTGTTTCAGGAGTCAGTAGCTTCTCCTATTTAATATCTAGTTACATTTGATTTATGTCAGATCGTATGAATGTGTATGTATGTGTATGATGTGTTGGTGTATGTGTGTGTATGTGTATGTATATTTATACAAAATAATTATTTATTTAATATATAAATAAATTAGTTATTGAATATATAAATTTGCCAGCATGTTTTCTATTCCATCATAATCATAATTTTTTTAGCCATTTATCAATAGTTTTTTTAAATTCGTTATTGCTAGTTTTTTTAATATTATGTATATTAAGTGTTTTAATTAATTAATTGTAGATCTGTGGAACAACTACAGTAAACTGCTTCTGTGCAAATCTAATTTTCACCCATTGTACGGGAACTCGATCAACTCTTTTGGAAGATATAGGTAGAGTTGGTACTATTGTCTTATGAAAACGTCGAAGTCCTTCGTATATAAATAGTTTCCGTACAGTTAACACATTTGCTTTTTCATATACTGCCGAAGTAGGATGTCGGGACAGTAGGTAAAGTAGCACTTTTAAGACCGCGCGTTGAGCGCGTTCCACTGTGATTATGTGAGTTTTTGCAGCACGACCCCATGCACATATGCAGTACCTAATGAGGCACTCACATAGAGCTTTGTAGATTTGAATAATTAGTTCAGAATCCGTTACAGTCCTAAGCGATTTAAATACATAAATGAGTTTTCTTACTCTTGACGCTACTTGATCAATATGGGTGCTCCAGTTCAGTTGTTCATCTATGTGTACTCCAAGATACTTAATGGTCTCAACTCTTGAAAGAACCTCGCATGTACACCCTGACCGGCGAGAAGTACAACGGTTGCATGGAAAAGTGTGTATTTTTAAATCATTTGATGTAGGGCCCCCCGCTTTAGTTAAGCTGAAGCACATATATTTAGTTTTGGCGGTGTTCAGTGATAAAAGACTATTCTCTAACCATTTCGTAACCACAGAGAGACACATCTCAGCCCGTTCTGTCACCTTCTGCCAGGTTCGATCATGAAGCAGCAAGACCGTGTCACCGCAAACATTAATAAATCCAAACCGGGCAGGGTAGTGCAGCATAGGTCGTTTATATAAATTAGAAAAAGCGTAGGCCCTAGCGTACTACCCTGAGGAACGCCATATGTACACGAAGCACTCTTGCTTTCATGATCCTCAACCCGTACACTCTGTGTTCTACCGGAAAGATGCTAACCCTCTGATGCCAACATTCTCCATCCTCATTAGCAAAATGGGTATCGAAACGGTGTCAAAGGCTTTCTCTAGGTCCAGAAAGACTCCGATACACTTGCTTCCTTTGTCCATGTAGGATGTTATAAGCGATGTTAGCTTCAGGACTGCATCTTCTGTAGATCTATTCTCTCGGAACCCATATTGATTTTTACTTAAAAGGTTATTTTTCTCTAAATACCGCATAACTCTTTTCTTTACTATTTTTTCTAGAATTTTAGAAAGCGTGGATAAAAGAGAAATGGGTCGATAGTTTAAGGGACTAGTTTTATCACCGGTTTTAAAAATCAGAACCACAATGGCTTTTTTAAATAGACATGGAAAATTTCCAGTCTCAAAACTTAAGTTACAAATATATGAAATTGGTTCTGTTAAATATAGAAAGGATGATTTAAGTAAGTTTGTGGTAATTTTGTCCCAACCCGGTGCGCTATGCGACTTAAGACTGAAAATAATGTTTTTAACCTCAGTAGGATCCGTAGCGAAGAGCGACATGGAGTTACTTGGTGAATCAAATGTTTTTGCATGACTGGCTAGTTGTTTTTCCGCAGTATTAGTAATATTTAAAATTTTCCGGCTAATGTTCCACCAATAGAAGTAAAATACATATTTACTGTATTAAGGGAATCGATGGGATTATCTTTTATCCATAGTAAATCACGAGATGGCAACTTAGCTTGATTGAAATTGCATACTTCCTTTACTATCTTCCATATTTCTTTAATATTTCCTTTGTTTTTTATTAATTTATTTTTATAGTACTGTTTCTTTAGGTTTCTAATTGTTAATATATAGCATTATGGACGAGTGATCTGTAAGTGGTTGTTCAAAAACAATGGTTTTCCAGGTACCTAGAGTCTTCAACATAAAGTGGTTAATGCACGTATCCACCCTAGTGGGAAGATTTACTCCTTGTCTGAGTCCATGCATGGCCATTATGTTTAAATAGTCTTGAGACGATGCAGCAAGGTTGCCTGGTATCAAGGTTGATGTCACCAGTAAAAATAACATTCTTGGTGACATTCTACTGTGTTCCAGTTTGAAGGGCACTGTAGCTAGTGAAATTACTGGGCAAATGAGACTTTATGACCTAATCTCACAGTCTAGTAATCTTATTGCTAGACTGTGCTGATGTTGAGTTGAGTTAAATTAATTGATTGGAGTTTTGGCGGGAAAGCGAAAAAGATTACGTCACCGCATTGTATTATTTTCCAAAACTTGTGTTATTTTCAGTGTTAGTGCATAAAATTGGTGGCATTCTATTCGTTAAGTGCTGGATTACAGGCGTGAGTGTGGGAAAATGGTATAATGATGGTGAAACGTTTCTTTTCGTGTTGTTTCCAAAACTCCATAGAAGCTTCTGGTAAAGTTGCCACCACTTTACTAGGAGTATGACTTGACTAGACTAAGACGCAACTTGATGACTTTGACTGTGACTTGACTTGACATATTATATTATAGTCATTAACTTGAGAAATTATCAATTACTCCACACTGCAAAATACACAAAAGTGTGGAGCCAAAATACAAAAAAAAATCAATTGGAGTTTTGGCGGGAAAACGAAAAAGATCGCATCGCCGCTGTTTGATCTAAGTTCCGGAGAGTAACTAACTCATTAGCAAAAAGCTCATTGCATAATTTATGTAAGAGAGCTGTCCATCTAATTGTCTGCCGTGGATAAATCCTGGTTGGACGTTATTTATTTATTTAGTTATTATGCCTGAGACCATGTTTTTTCGGCAAATAGGGTAGAACTTTATAACTCCAACAAAAATAATATAAAAGTTATTGATATTAAATCAATCAATCTATTTAGGCATTATCTTTCCAAAGAAATTAAGTAATACGTTTTGATAAAATTATGAAATCTTCTATTATATAAAAGGCTTTGTCCTGACTGACTGACGGACAACGCACAGCCCAAACCGCTGTACATATAGACTTAAAATTTGGAGGGTGGCTACTTTTATGACGAAAACACGTGCTAAGAAAGGATTTTTCAAAATTCAACCCCTAAGTAGATGAAAAGGGTAAAAAACGTTTGTATGAAAAACCTACATTTCGTGACATATCGTTTTGAAACTTAACACATACAAACAAGTATAAAAATAAAATAAATGGTACTTTTTAGTATTTTAAAATTCAATACTTAAGGGGTTAAAAAATGTTAAAGTTTATATGGAAATTACAATTAAAATTACCGTATCATGCCTACTGAAATTTGGAATGTGAAAGGTTTTTTTTGGCATGGTTTAATTTAAGAGGTGAAAATGGGAAGGAAGGTTTTGAACACAATTATTTTCATAGTCACCTTCGGAAACCCGGTTATTATTAAATTTATATGTTGTATGTTTCAAAATAAAATAAATATGGTAAATATCCCATTGGTAAATAATATTTTAGTAAGAACTAAAATATTATTTACCAACGGTATATTTACCATGTAATTTATTTGTTTCCAGTTGCCGTTTCAGCTTTAAGTAATTTGTTTCCCGCTGTAAATTTTGCGGTAGGGTTCCAAGGTCATGATAGTTGTTAATAATTATATTTAACTGTTTTAGTACAAATATGGTTCAAGAGTCACTAAACGTTCATTGTGAAATGATCTTTCGATCTCTGTCAAATTTAATGTATGGGACTCAGGAACGGGCAATGGATGTCCGTAAAGAGATCTACGATCATGTTACTACATGACTATAATGACTTCATGTAGCTTCATGTTCATGACTATATGTAGCTAATTGGCAAGAATTTGCGATATTGTCATATAATGCTAAGTCTAACAATGCCGCTATGAGAGATCAATGCACGAGATTCCAGCCATTTATTAATTTAAGAGGGTTAAGTTAAATTTATCCTGAAAAATTTATGGTTTCTGAGGGATAGCCCACGCGGGCGAAGCCGCGAGCAGAAGCTACTTATAAAACAGGGATTTCTTATTAGTGTGATATTAAAGTTTATGAATGCAGCTTGAGATCACCATCTTACTAAACGAATTAATCTCGTCCCATCGTTTTCAGATACTTACATGTCAACGAAATTTACTTCATCGAACCAGAGATGTTTTCAAACATGCCACGGCTAGAAAGATTGTAAGTAACTTTTCTTTTGTTTTGGCACCACCTTTGTGTATTTAGCCAATGTCAAGTAATTGATAATTTCTCAAGTTAACTACTATAATATAATGTGTCAAGTCAAGTCAAGTCACAGTCCAAGTCATCAAGTTGCGTCATAGTCTAGTCAAGTCATACTCCTAGTAAAGCGATGGCAACTTTACCAGAAGCTTCTATTGAGTTTTGGAAACAACACGAAAAGAAACGTTTCACCATCATTATACCACTTTCCCACACTCATGTCTTTAATTCAGCACTTACGAATAAAATGCCACTAATTTTATGCACTAACACTAAAAATAACACAAGTTTTGGAAAATAATACAATGCGGTGACGCGATCTTTTCGTTTTCCCGCCAAAACTCCTGTGAGTAACTTGCCATTCATTTATGTGTTCAGAAGCAATAGTTCACAAGTTCGGAGTTTAAGAGTAAATTCGTGGCTTAGTATTGCTCGCATTGCAATATTTTAGTAGATATTGAATGATTGGATTAACTTATAATATGTTTAATAAAGCCCTCAAAAGTACATTATAAATTTTCAACAAAAATAACATATTAATCTTAACATTACAAAAAGAAGCCCTAGATAGAGGGGATGACGCTGTAAAGGTATTCAATGATATGGCGTTTCGATGACATGTAATCGTAACATGGACCCAAATAATTACGAGATTTACGATATTTTATCGTGCTTTACAATCTGTATGCTGAACTCCGCGCGTGTGTGTGTGTGTGTGCAAAATTCAAACATGTCTCCTCGTGTCGTAAAGTACGTGCATATAATGATGTCGGTATCATTAACGGAAAAGAAAACATCACATTTACAGAACAGAAAAGTCGCATTAATAGTACGAAAGCGAGTACCTGTGCCTGTGTCTTTGACTACCAAGATAGTTCGTAAAAGTTTCTTTTGCCAGTTATTCTGCCACCAAGAAGTAGTGCGCAAGCACTGCTGTGTTCCGGTTTGAAGGGCACTGTAGCTAGTGAAATTACTGGGCAAATGAGACTTTATGACCTGATCTCACAGTCTAGTATTCTTTTTACTAGATTGTGTTGATGTCTCAGGATGACGTGCACAGTGCAGTGTCACGCGGAACTCTATACTTGAGTTCCAAGTGACGGTGTAACTGATATGGGCAGCCGTGTCGCTTATCAATAGGCAAATGGTTAGTTTGCCACGTCATTACATAACATTAAAAAAAAAACGTGTTCAAGTCGCGAAAGTTTATAAAACTATTTGAGGTGTTGTTAACCTGATCATTTTGTTTTAGGTATCTTCACAACAACAGGATCCATAAAATCCCTACGGGTTCTTTCTCCGGAATGACAAAGTTGCACAAGCTCCGGCTCGACAGCAACGCGTTGGTTTGCGACTGTTCCATGTTGTGGGTGGTGCAGATGCTGCACGACCACAAGCACATGGACGTGGAAGCTACTTGCTACGAGCCTGCCAACCTCACGGGCACCTCTCTGGCTTCAATGACAGAAAAGGACTTTAATTGCCGTACGTTTAACAAACCAAAAAAATCGGCTAAATGAATATATTTATATATTAAGCTCATGGGCAGAAAACATCAAACAAAACAAAAAAACAAATATGTGGGCTGGAACGTGTTGTGGGTAGGTTGCAACCTATATAACTATAGGTCTTCAGCATGTCCACACCGCGCCGTGTCTGGAACAAGAATGATCCGTAGCACACCAATCGATCCCTTTATATGGCCAGACAGGTAGGGCCGCCATGACAGTTGCCGGTGCTGCCACTGTAATACATTTAATGCCACCACAGGGTAAATTACGGTGCTCGATCGCTGTGCATAGAGTTTATAACTGGACGTAGCCGCCGTCACGGCCATACTGACGTGCGTACGTCCTCGTACGCTTAGCGTCACTTTGTACCTGGTGAGGGACATCAGTGTTATTGCTCGTTCATCCTGACAATTAAATTGAGTTAAACTTGGAGTCAAAGTCAAAAGATCAGGTTTCAATTTGATTAGACAAAAGCATTTAAACCTGCCAGTCATCGTCAGGGTTAACCCTTCAGGACCAACAGTATCCCTTCAATTATAAAAATGGACTGAATAGTGCTGACTGGATAGATATCCCTTTAGTAACCAAAAATCATCATTACTAATTTTTTTTTTTATGGACATTCAGTGCTAGACCGGATAGATATCCCTTTAGCAACCAAAATACAACATTCCTACATTTTTTTTATCTAACGAATCAACACTTTTTTTCCATAACTTTTTATCATTATTTTTTCACTGATCCTGGTTAACCCTGCAACTAAATTTGATATTAGTGTCACCCGCCGTCACGTCATCATTCACGTCACGTCACGTTTCGCGTTGCTTAATGCGATGTAGAAATGGGCAATCCCACTTCTGATGTGGGCACGAACGGGTTGTGGGTAGGTTGCAACCTATATAACTATAGGGCCTTCAGCATGTCCACACCGCGCCGTGTCTGGAACAAGAATGATCCGTAGCACACCAATCGATCCCTTTATATAGCCGGACAGGTAGGGCCGCCATGACAGTTGCCGGTGCTGCCACTGTAATACATTTAATGCCACCACAGGGTAAATTACGGTGCTCGATCGCTGTGCATAGAGTTTATAACTGGACGTAGCCGCCGTCAAATATGTATTTTGAATTTATGCCCAGCACAAAGAGTTTGCACCTTTTCTGCTTTGCCGATTTTTCTTGATGAAATCAACTACGAGTTCAGGAGAATTCCCTAGAAACTACTTGCCAGTAAAACTAACAACAAAAAAACAGTCTAAAAAAACTCATGTAATTATAATTTTTAGAAATAAGCAGAGAACACTGCTCACAGGTGTCCTACATGCAAGGCGATTGACCTAAAAGAAGAATAATTTGTCTTCGCAAACAATAATCCTTTTTCCGTTTCTGATTAAATCTATCTGTGCGTCTACTAAACCCTACTAAGCATGGCTCGAAATACTCCTTACAAGTTATTTTCGTCCGGAACAAGGTGTTTAATACATTAAACTTTTAAAATAACTTGATGTCGGTTATTACAGTAGTTAATACAGTACAAGTAGGTTAGTACAGTATGTTTCAAAACTTTTCGACAACAAACAAATAAATGATCATTTCTATTACAGAACACCCTAGAATCGCCAGAGAGCCTGAAGACGTTGTAGTGAACTTTGGAGACGATGCAATGTTTACCTGTTTTGCCACCGGGGAGCCAACGCCTGAAATAATTTGGCTGCGAGATTCCTCAAAAATACCTATAGACGCTAACCGTTATGAGGTTATGCAGAATGGTACTTTAATGGTCCACGACGCTAATGAAACTGATGTTGGCGTATTTGAATGTATGGCTATAAACTCAGCCGGACAGGTCCATTCTAAATCAGCAAAGATGACCGTGACTAAGCCAGAAGAAATAGGTAATCTTTTGCGAATGAATTGTTTGCCATGATTATTCATTTTGTTTTCTCGTGATTATGATTTAATTATTATTGCAGCTCCAGTATTCACTTTAATGCCCACCAAACAGGACGTAAAGATTCATCAAAAATCGATTCACTTCGATTGCGTTGCTAAAGGAATCCCAAAAGTTCACATTGCTTGGCTTTTCAATGGAGAGAGAATCCTGCTTACGGAACGTTTGTCTATCTATCAAAACGGCTCCCTTTTCATTGAGAACATAGAAGAATCTGATGCCGGTGAATACACCTGCGTAGCTCAAAATATACACGGGAAAATTACATCAACAGTAGAACTTGAAGTACATGGTAATTTTATTAAAGTGTTTTACCTATAATAGTATATACATTTTTGGGTTTTGAGATAATAAAATTATGTTTGTTGCAGTACCACCGACCTTCGTAGTATTACCAAAAGCTCAAAAAATAGCAATTGGTGATAACGCTGTCTTTATATGCAAGGCAAAAGGAGTTCCGAAACCGGCAATCTCTTGGTTTAAAAATACGTTACCATTGCAACTCGGGGATAACATTATTCTTAGCGATGATAATCATAACTTGACTATTACTGAGGTTTCCGACGAAGATGATTCTATTTATCACTGTAGAGCTGAGAATAGCGAAGGTTTTATTGAATCATCAGCACTCCTTAAAGTTCAAAAAGTTGAAATTATACCTCCTCGTATCGTATTGCATCCGGAAGACATGGACGCTTTCAAAGAAACCACCGTGCAAATTCCTTGTGAAGTAGAAAGCGAACCACCAGCCATTCTCGAATGGAGGAAGGATGGTTCTCGTGTAATTATCGAAGGCAGATTTTCAGTTACAGTTATTGGAAGTCTTATCATAAACAATGTCTCAGTTACGGATACTGGGCGATACGAATGCGCTGTTTTTAATGATTACGGAAGAGATTCAGTGTCTCTGTTCTTGACTGTGAAAGACCGCACGCTTCCTGGAGATGCTTATGTCAACATAGCTATAACGCAAGCTGTGCGTGATGTTGACCAAGCCATTGAGAGAACTATGAATAACTTGTTCAATAATAGGAGTGCTAAAGTTGATCTTAGCGATCTCTATAAAATAACACGCTTTCCTAATGCACCCGCTAGAGAGGTAGCTCGAGCTGCTGAAATATATGAGCGAGCGCTAGATAAAGTTAGAGAGATGGTAGAAGCAGGTAGAAACGCTTCAGCTGAACCTTTTAACTACCAGAATGTCTTGACTATTCAACATCTAGACGTAATAGCTCGTTTATCAGGTTGTGTAGCGCATAGGGAACAAAATGACTGTGCCGATATGTGTTTCCATTCTAAATACCGTACTTTCGATGGCACTTGCAACAATTTCGCACATCCTACTTGGGGCTCGTCATTGACAGGATTTCGACGTATACTTTTTCCTATTTATGAAAATGGTTTTAGCCAACCTGTGGGTTGGAACAAAAAAATAAAATATAATGGATACACTCTGCCGAGCTCACGATTGGTTTCTTCAGAAATCATTACTACCTCTGAAATAACGGGCGATGTCCAGATAACTCACATGGCTATGCAGTGGGGACAATGGTTGGACCACGATTTAGACCATGCTCTGCCGTCGGTGAGCTCTCAGACGTGGGACGGTGTAGACTGTAAAAAGACCTGTGATTACGCTGCTCCTTGTTTCCCAATCGAAGTTCCGCAAAACGATACTAGAATCACAAATCGTAGGTGTATCGACTTTATCAGAACTAGTGCCGTTTGTGGTTCTGGTATGACTTCTGTTCTTTTTGGTACATTGCAGCCTAGAGAACAAATAAATCAGTTGACTTCTTTCATTGATGCTTCACAAGTATATGGGTTCGAAGAATCTGTTGCAACGGATTTAAGAGATTTAACCAACGATAACGGATTGTTAAGGGTTGGCATTAGTTTTCCTGGTAGAAAACCTTTATTGCCAACAGCTGGTATTAACGGAATGGATTGTCGGCGTAATCTTGAAGAGAGCACTCGAAACTGTTTTGTTGCAGGTGATATAAGAGCTAATGAACAGATAGGTTTAGCAGCATTCCATACAATTTGGATGAGAGAGCACAACCGTGTTGCACTCCGGTTGAGGGCTATAAACCCAGATTGGGATGGTGATATGATATATCAGGAATCCAGGAAAATAGTGGGTGCTGAAATTCAACATATAACTTACGAGCACTGGTTACCACTCGTTATCGGCCCCGAGGGATACAACCAGTTAGGCAAATACAAAGAATATGATCCAAATATTAACCCATCTGTGTCTAACGTTTTTGCCACTGCGGCTTTGAGATTTGGACATTCCATGATTAACCCTATTTTGCACCGTTACGATGAAAACTTTGAAACGATTCCTCAAGGACATTTGCTTCTTCGTCACGCATTTTTCTCACCCTGGAGATTAGTAGACGAGGGTGGGGTTGATCCTCTGTTAAGAGGTATGTTCACAACTCCAGCCAAGCTTAAGACTCCAAAGCAGAACTTAAACTCCGAACTCACAGAACAACTATTCTACAGCACGCACGCTGTAGCTCTCGATTTAGCTGCCATCAACATCCAGAGGAGCCGCGATCATGGTATTCCACCTTACACAAAATTCCGTCAGTTTTGTAACATGACCGAAGTGGACGATTTTGATGATTTGGCTGGAGAAATATCCGATAAGGAAGTACGAGATAAGCTGAAGGAGCTTTACGGATCAGTCCACAATATAGATGTTTGGGTTGGTGGTATCCTAGAAGACCAAGTGGAGGGCGGAAAAGTAGGCCCACTGTTCCGGTGTTTGCTAGTGGAACAGTTCAAGCGCCTGCGAGATGGCGACCGATTCTGGTATGAAAACCCATCAGTTTTCAAATCTGAACAGCTGCGGCAAATTAAGCAGACTAGCCTGGCCCATATCTTGTGTAACAATGGCGACAATATCGATACCATTGGCGAAAATGTATTCATACTACCAGAGGTACAAGACGGAATGGTTTCTTGCGATGATTTACCTTCGATTGATTTCCGTTACTGGGCTGACTGCGAGTCATGCGACCACTCTGGCACCCGGTATAAGCGTTCGTTATCAAAACGTGCACGTGATAACCTCTCCGAGGGAGATATCAAAGATACATTTGGTCTTGCATACCCTCAACTCACGACAGAGGAACTTAGAGAAATTATGATATTACTTAAACAGAATTTTAACCTCCTGGCTGAACATGCTAAGGCGAATTCTGATGATAATGTCTCGTAAATTCATAATAGTTCCGTGTTGCTCATGCCTATTATTTGTCCTCTTAGTGTAATTAAAAAATGAATGTACCTCCTCAATCTATTTTCAGGTTCCCCTTGATTTTATTTAAACTAGTTATTTACTTACCCCGCAATCTGGCCCATTATACCTATTAATCGATAGTGTATTTAAAATTATTACTTATGGTTGGATAAGTATATTTAACCAACCATTACACATTTTACAAGTTTAGTGGTAAACCACTAATTATGGTATAAATTGATAAGTGGATCAACGGAAGTCACTTGGTGAGGGACTCGGTATTTATCGATTTAACCCCATCGATATTATACTTTTAGGCCAAGCCTCACCACCACAAACTTTTGATACTGGTTTTACTCACCATAAAAGTCCATCCTTACATCAGTCGCATAATAGGGGTTAAATCGATAGGTACTGAGGTCCTGTACCATTTGACTTGCGTTGATTTATTTATCGATTTACACCTTGTGTGAGTTATACATTAATTAATATACTATTTTAATGTAGGTAATATAGACTAATGGACCATTTTAAGTGTTTTTCTATTTCTATAAAACACATTTAAATAAGTATTAGTAAAAATGTATGTATGTGTTACAGGCAATCTGTATAGTTCAGATATTCAATACTAAGGCAAAGTTACCTGGTACGTACGTACAGGCAATGTATGATATATCATTAATATTTACTTGTCTATTATTTAAACCAACAATAAAACGAACGGAAGAGCTAATTGTTGGAAAAGCTATTTTTTGGTCCTTTGTAAAACATACAAGGGAGCGTTTGTTTGGATTCACTCGTTTGTGGATCGAAGTGGTATATAACAATAATGTTTATTCTGGAATTCCTTCACTGTGGATTTAAGAGGAGATAAAAGTATCCGCGGATCCATAGGGGATCCGAGCTATGGATTCAAGTGGAGGTAGCCGTTTTTATGATTTTGCTGTGGATACTGAAGCACATTTTAATGTTAGTCATGACTGTATTAATTTCATGGTAAATATTAAAGGTTAGGTCTTGGAGGATTTCGTACAAATCCGAAGTACTTTATCCGTTCCGAGCATATTAAATATGTAATAGGATAATGTTGTAAGACTAAATTAGTTAATGTGTATAACTTAAGCTTAAGAAAACACTAGTATTCCTATCAATACCTTGACGTAATAATAATAATAATGAAAGCGCTAACAATATTTCTGCAAGAAGAAAATTCAATTTTATTTTTTATATGAACCCCTATTTATATCTAAAAAGTATCTGGATCTAAATATTGCCGTTCGAGGAAATTGCACGTTTGTTCTTAGTCTTTGATGTCTACAACATTAAGTTTTATCATACAATTGTGAGAAACATACCTTGTCAACGCGCGCCGTTAGTGGAAGTCAAATAATTCTACTAGTTGAAATGAATAGTATAATAGTTGAAACTGGACAGTACATTTAGTAATACCTAATATTACTATTACAATATATATCAGTGAATGTTAAAATTTCAATAAAAAATATGCATTAAATGTTGTTTTATTAGCCAATCTTTATTTAAAGTTAAAACTTTTTTCCGTCCATATAATGTTGAAATAATTGTAGAGTACTGAGCTGTGTTAGTAAATAGCGGGTTTGAGTGTCGAGTATATAAGCTCGACTATTATTCTCACTACAGTAGTACAAATTTGTGGCATCCAATGAGATAACTGAAGATGACATAACTCAAAAAAATTCTGTCTTCAGTTGCTATTTGGCTTTGCCCAACAGATGAATCCTATGCAAAAGGCTTTAGTTCCGTTCAAGCAAGTCATGTCGCAAATGGACCTTCAGAAAATTTACCATAGGCTAACATATCAACTGAAGTCTGCAGTCTCATTTCACTTCTGTCTACTGTTAGTGTCATTAGTTGGAGCCAACGGCGTTCCTAAGGACGGCAGGAACACTCCAGGAAGCTTACGCCGACATCTCCGACCTGCTAGATCTCCTACATTAAGTATTAAGTTAAAAGAGTCCTTCACAAAAATCAGTCATTTGTAAATAACTAAAACTGCAATTATATTCAGTCAGAGAACACCAGTCCAAGTGAATAATTCCTAAATGATAGACACAGATTTGTCGTGAATATATCAATTTGTTCTTATTTTTCGAAATAAATTTGGGTAATATATATTTAGGAAAATCGTTTCCTAGTCAGTTTTTGGATTACTTGTAGAAAGAAAAGAAAAATAATAATAGGTATATTGAAGGATAAGATGTTTAAGCCTTGTTTTAATCAATGGGTGCAACCCCAGCACTACACTACTTACTAGTATATTTACTTTCTAATTTCTTTTTAAGCTATTACTTTTACTGTTGTATTTAGTTTTTGGTGGTTTTTGAAGCATTTCAGTAGGTTTGGTACTTTACCTACCTACATAGGCAACATACTTAATGTCAATGACAATAAATTTTTATAAAAGTTTTCAATTGAGTTTTATTATCCAGTGATTGTCTTACTCATTCTTCACCTATGACTTTGCCTATAACACTTAGCAATTGACAATTATTGTGTTATTTATTCCAAGCACTAAACTTTGTACGCAGTGAATTTTATTACAGCTTTATGACAATCATACATTTTTATGGTGGCTGATGCAAATAGGTGAATATAGTTACACTACAACCTATTTAATAACTATTAACAATTAACAACTTCGTATTGTAATCTATTTACATGCTATTATACTACATTACTACTTTTATAGAGTTGGGACTACTTTTAATTCAAATTCCTATATACTTAGTATGCCTGCCAGTAGCCAATAATGTGTTATTATCTTTGTTCCGGATTTCCACTTCTAAAAATGCAATCTTTTTACCAGTTTTCTTTGTAACTGCATCCACTTGCACCCAGTCACCCTCTCGAGCGGCCGACATGTAACTAGAAATGAAAAAAAAGGTCGTAAGTAATTTAAAATCATTCCATTTTGCTCCTCTAGCGTGAAACAAATTGTTTTTTGTAACAAAAATCATCAATACCCAGTACATAATGTGAATAAAAATAGAACATAGTGTAATATTAACACTAAAGCAAAATATATTGTCATTTGTTGTGTATGTATGTAAAATTATTGATTAATAAAAACCATTTTGTTTCACACTAGTTTTATATACACCAAACTTTATACAATTACTGCTACAACTGATGCTTTTACTATGGCAGTGCAGTAAACTTTTTGTGGACTATCAAACTGTCTCATGGATAGGATTTATGATTTACAACAGGTTTTCCTGCTTACTTTACCTAATCAACTGCATAATTAAAATGTGAAGGAAAAATTAGAATCATAAGATGGATTTGAACTTACGTTTCTGAATAAATAAGTTAAATGGGTGATTCTTTAGAATCTTTCAATAGATGGCACTACCTCTCTATAAGGTAGTTAAGCTTAGACCAAGAAATTTATATCCAAAATGGATCCTTAATTACTGACTATCAATCTGAAGATAAGAATATCCCATTTAAAAAGACATATGGATGCAGCTTTTCTTTTTCATTAAAATTAATTTCTTATGAATGGTATATAATATGAAGCATTACACCCCTAATTTATGGTTTACAGGCAGAGACTATAATATTCCTTCAGCACCTTTCAGGTCCGCTTGTTTAACTTGGATGGTCTCACTGTAGTCCGAGCTCTCTGGAGAAAGATTATTGCTGCTGAAGTTACTGAGCAAGTTAATATGTGGTATGATAGCTGTTATCAAGTAAAGTTAGAAGCTGCTAGTTCTTGAACCCAATTACAATAAGTAGTATAATCTATTGTTGCTCACCATGTATAATCAAACGGCTAGGTCATATTAAATACGTCTTAATATTCTTGAATTAACTTACGTTACACTGAGGTCTATGGACACTCCTCTTGTTTCAATATTTTCATTTGATGTCAGGGCATATGTGGATATAGCATCAACAAGGTGGGCAATGAAGCCACCATGCAATGTGCCACGTTGATTCAGGTGTTCTGGACGTACTTGGAACTCAGTCAGCATCCTGCCGTTGTCACAGCACACCACTTTTACCTAAAACAATTTATTTATTAAGTGCAATAATTACACTGCAGAAAAAACAAGAATGACATCCTTTAGAAAACATTTCACAAATGGGTCAGGAAACCTCTGAAAATATACAGGCAGTTTTATTTCTTAGAGACCATGTTGCAAAGATTATAATAACCACTATAATGATATTGATTTAAAAGAAAATAAAAAACTGCATTAACAGATCATTATAGAATCACTGTTGACTGACATAAGTAAACATAACAAAAACAGTAAACATAGATTTTTGAATCAATTAATAGAAAACCCACCTTTAAAACAAAACTATTGTTACCTAATTCATTGCAATATTGATTGTATAGGTTGTAAGGAGTAAATCTAATCTCTAATATATAAAAATGAATATCTGTTTGTTCTTATTTATGTGTTGCCATACCATTTATCCAATTGCAATGAAAATTGGTCAACTTATAAAGAACTTTATAATTTAATAGAGCAATATCTTAAATTATGTATTTTAAGAATTTGCAATAATCAAGTTGACTGATTTTAGATTTATTACTAATAATATATTAAAAGGTATCTAAGTACTTCTTAAATTAAAAGAAAATATTGAATAAAAATATTATGTGCAAACCTAGAAGACAAGGATGTAATAGTGTTTACTTTTCATACAGAATAACCAAAACATGTTGTGAACTCGTTTTAATTGGTTTTATGGTTCTTAACTGGTATTGATAGGTAATGTAAGTGGATACTAAAACCTTTAATTGCAGCATTTGCAGTACAAATTAGAGAAGTAGCACTGGAAACTTGCAGGAAGGGTGATGTCAATTACCTGACGAAGGTTGTGATCGAAACATTTTGTTGTAGCCACTACTTGTTTGAATAACTCTGCTATTTTGAGGCCTTTGTTTGAACTCATTCTGAATTTTTTGTGAAATAGGTACACACTGCAGTTTTTTGGGTTTATTAAATAACTGGGAAAGTGTTACTGTGTACCTAACTAATCATAAACAATCTTATTAATAAACTCGAACTAGCTTTAGATTAGTTACACCATCTTTTGTCTCTTTCGATCCAGCTAAATATTCCAGTAGCAAAAAAGGACAAAAGCTGAAGTAACTAACCCGAGACTAATACCCGTTTATTAATAAGGCTGATAAAGTATATTTATATATGTAACATGCTAAAACTGAACGTATTATTCTATTTCACAACTATTCTTAAATTGAATCTGTTAGTGGCTTCTGCGGGTGCAGGACAATATTTGAATTATTTGAATATGTACGATTTACTTCAACTTCAACTCTTCGTTTCGTGGCTTTCGTGGAGGTGCCACCACAATTTCACCTATCTCACGTTTTTCCTGATAAACCATCAATAGATGGAGGTTGTCCAGTGAAGAAAAGATATTATATATATATATATAGATATTATTAGCCAGTTACAGTTACATAATGAAGTTTCATCACCGACGATTTACGAATTTTACGATTACGTAAATATTTGAGAACCAAAACATTTTTAATTGGACATTGACAATTGATATTCGCATTCACAATGACATTGACAGTTTACCCCAATTTGTCGAGTATTCAATATTTTTTTAACTATTTTTAGTACACGCAATTGGCGTATTTCGCCGGCGTGGGGTTAACAATATAAATAGATAAACTCGTCGTTAGCCAGTTTCAAGTTTCTATTGATAATTTCTCAAGTTAATTAATATTATATAATATAATGTGTCAAGTCACAGTCCAAGTCATCAAGTCAAGTCATAGTATAGTCTAGTCAAGTCATACTTCTAATACCTAAAATGGAGGCAATTTTACCAGAAACTTCTCTGTAGTTTTGGAACACCACGAATAGAAACGTTTCACCATCATTACACCACTTTCCCACACTCATGCCTGTAATCCAGCACTTAACGAATAAAATGCCACCATAAATACTCATACGTCATCACAACCCCGTGCGGAAAAGATATTCGTCGACATGCAGATCATGTTCGGGCACGGGTTCGATTACCTTTGCCAGTAATACCCAGAAGTAGTGGGACGCGTGAAAGATCTAGAACTCCATCATTGACTCCTCAGATTTCCGGAGCCGATGCAGATGACTTCGACTGTGACTTGACACATATTTGCGTGAAATATAGATAACTTGATAAACTTGACACAGGCTAAATACACAAAAGTGTGGAGCCAAAACTTAAAAAAAAATTTAAAAATTAAAAATTAAAAATAGTCTTTTACTTGTATTGTTGTGATTTTCTTGCTTGTGGCTTGTGGCACAGCAGTAGCACATATTGCAGATGAACAAATAATTAGTTTGACGGTTCAATCAAAGGAAATAAATGACTCCGTTCACAGAGTACTTGTTCATAGTAATTGATAGTATCCTCTACTTGGTCTGTGTAGTAATTGATGCCTTTTGTTGTGGGTTGGATAAAATTGAGTTTTGCTTTTTCTAATTTTCTGTGGTTCCTATTTAATACATTCAAGTGACTGTTCAACTCATAGTTTTAAATCCGTAAGGATAATAGTGTTCTATGTTTTAAATCGCCAGTTTTCTTTATAGCTATACAATATTTTCTGCCCTTACCCACAGCACAGACTATATCCCCTATCCTGATCCTCTACAAACTACAAATACTTTATCTGCAGCAGCCCAAAGAAAATACCAACAGCAAGCCAAAAGATTATATATCTGAATCAACCCAACTATTTTGCTCATCAGCAGTGGATGATTAAAGTATTAAGACAATAACTTTGAACCAACATGCAGCCTCTGTATTCTGTTGGTAAGTATAGAATTTATAAATTAGAGCATTTCTTTTATCCACATCTTAATATATAGGAAGTGCACCCACAACATGTAATTCCAATTTTTCTCTGTATATTAAAATTTTCTGAGATCACCTAGCCACCTGCCAAGCGTGGTTATTATGGCAAATCCCTATGATTAGCATCCAAAGTAGCGTTTTATGGGGAGGCCTATGTTCACCAGTCGCCATCTTCTGGCTGATCATGTGCAATGTGATATAATTTTAAAGGTTTTTGTCTATATTGATAATAGCACTCATAGAAAAGCCTTGACTATAATGACTAGCCATTCTTATCCTATTGAAAAGGCTAAAACTAAGCAGCATTCACTTTGCTTATTACTTGTACAGCTGGATGATCATGTAACTCGATTGCAACAAATCAAAAACACAAATTTGTATGGATTTGACAGTTTCAATACACACATTTATGTGCATAGTTAGTATGGAAATTTCTTCTGTTGCATTGCAATCAAAGTTTTGTGATCACCCCCAGATGACCTGTATTGAAAAGCGTTGCTTACTACTTACATCTAAGCACTGCCATGCTTCACAGGGTATGCTAAATTGTCATAGGAGGAAAGTTTTTAAGCCTAATCAGAAGCCAGTCTTCAGATGGCTTGAAAACTGATACTAAGCTCCGTATCACAGGACAATGCTCAGTCATCGATAGGTGCTCATGCAGAGATTTCATTCACTGATTAATTTATGAATGAAATCTCTGCTTGAGCACTGATTGATGACTGAGCATCATTCTGAAATATGGACCTAAGACTAACCAGTAACATATATGAGAAAAGAAGAAGGGAAAGCATGGTGGAAAGTTATAATAAATGTTCCCTTTCTTTTGGTTTGTTTCTTGTATGTATCTTAAAGTTTACCATATTTATTGATCTAATAATGTTATGAAAATAGGAAACCTGATACTCTTGGTTAGTCTTTTAATCTTGACAATACCTACTTAAATATGTCCTTCTAAAATAGTTGAATATGTATGTACCGAGTACATACACAACCAACTATTTTTGTTTTATTTCTTAATCCAAGGAATGGCAGATTCATACCCGATTATTCATACAGATTCATAAACATTTTAATTTTTATTGTATTAATCATAATGCAAATTGTGAGCATTCAACCATTTAAGGGCATTGCATTGGCCTCATTAACTGTCTTTTTTATTATGATCATTAAACTTCACGGATAATATTTTATGTGCAAGTTTATGTAGCAAAATAAGAAACATTGTACTTACTTACTAACTCACTTTATAAAGGAACAGTACTAACATGTCTCAAATTTTAAATTAACCTTTAGAAAATCAAACCTCTTTAGTCCATACCAACCACTTATATTGAAGTTTTTATCTCTTGTAGGTCTACCACATTGCATTCAGGCAGCTTATCTATATAATGAACCATCCTCTATTATTCTCCATATTTACTTAATAAAATTATATTTTCTTGTTTACTCATATTATGTTATTTAATTTCAATCCCTTATTTATTAATTATTATGAGCTATATATATATTTATTTTACTATTTTTGTTTAAACAATTGATTTTTGAAATGAATTACAATACATGCAGCACTGAATTTGATATGATCCTTAACGTGCAATATGATCCTTAAACTTATTATATAATCTCTCATTTTTTGTAATGATAATTATTTTCACTATTTATTAAACTGACTAATTACTTTCTTACTTGACTGATTACTTTCTTAGTTGGGACTAACACTCGATTTACTCATGTTACATTATATCTAGATGTCATCAAAAACGAGAACATATATCAATATTTGCAATATGATACATGAGATACGGTATCACACGGCTAACAAACAGTTGTGGACAACAACACATGCCTGACGCCTAACTCCTATCAGTTACCTACTGCCTGCTCTGTACATTGCCAGATACTCTTGTAAGCCTGATATAAATTTATAGTTAATTTAAAAAATAATATGTATGGTAAGAAAACTTGATTGAAAAGCATGGTGGAAATACAGCTTTACAGCATGAACAGTAACGTATTATTTTTATGACTATTAAGTCCTCGCAAATGTTGATTTATGATAAAAATAAATGAGCTGTGGTTTTCACATTCATTAATTGCCTCAGATGAACTATTAATTAAGCACTTTAACAAATTCGGTTTTATGAGGTTAATGATGTGTGTGTGTTGCTTGAAATCGTAATTAAAAAGATTATTTTGAATATTTTACAGATCATGAGACCCGTCAGAATTCAAACAGGGTCGAGGAACATTCGCCGAGTCCTAGTGAAGATACGCCTCTTCTGCATCGGTTTCCGCTAACTCAAGGTTCTGAAAGAAGCTTGTTTATGACTATTACTGTCAGTTTGCTCCTTATTATACTGATAACTGGAGTTGTTATTGGAGTTTATCTGCTAGTACTGCAGAGCAATGCTGGTTAGTACTAAATTATTTGAACGCCTCTATTCTACTATAAGCTTGTGCCTACTCCTTATGTTTATTAAGCCGCGTACATATTATTCGCAACACAACAGCGACATAGCGTGCAATGTTTCATATACCATAATTTTTATGTGGATCTAATAAAATACCTGCCTATTGCTATGTACGCTTCAAGGAACCGTCTCACTGTGTGCGCGGAAAGACGGTCATAGACCATAGTTGTGAGTCAAGTGCGTGACGTGAGCTACTGCCTTCGGTAATCATGGCACATGTAGCAGAATATTCTTTCAGTTCTTTACTGTTATTAAACATCTGGATTCAATAGTATTATACCGTTTTCAGAGAACATTTTGCCTCCGGTAGATACTCCACTCCAGCTAGTAAGTAGAAAGCAGTGGGATCACACAGCAGACGCGCGGCCTATTCTGTCAACATCTCTAGTAAAAGCAAAACATGTAATTGTGGTTCAGACCGATACCAAGGAATGCCAGAACACCTACTCTTGTTCCCAGCTTTTGCAAAATCTGCAGGTAAATTAAGCTTAATGCAAACACGTCATCACACTTCACATTAATATTATAAAGGCGAAAGTTTGTATGTGTGTATGTTTGTTACTCTTTCTCGCTCAAACGGCTGAATGGATTTGGATGAGTTTCGGTACCAAGATAGTTTATACACTGGATTAACATATATGCTACATTTTATCCCGGAAAAGTGAAAGTTTCCCGTTAAAATCCTTTTTATCCGCGGGTGAAACCGCGGGGCGCAACTAGTTTAATAAATATTTGCTAAACACTTACATTGGATTAAGATTAGATTAGATAGAAACAATTAGATTAATCAACTACAAGGCCAGTGTTTTTTATGTAAAAATAATTACCCGTGTTGCTTGTGTATTAAAATGAATCAATGTAATGTACTTGTACTAACTAACTTGTAATACCTACACAGCTCGTTAAAGATAACGTTACTTTGACCCCGATTTTTGCGGTGTGTTCTTTTACCTATTGAAGCCGCAAACAGCGCAAACCACAAGTAAACAGTAAAACTTTATTTCAAAAATAGAATTATATGGCATATTTATAAGGGTATATAATTCTTCAACTACATATAAAGAAGTACTTCATGTATTTGCAAACATGTTGCGTGAGCTGGGCTCATTTTTCAAAGGACTCGTAATAGTTAGACGATTATGAATTGAATTCGGCCAGCCTACCACGTAATTTAACACCTTTTTAGTGGAGACTTTATAAAAAAGCGAGTGATTACATGCGGGAGCTACCTAGAAAAGCAAAAAGGTCAGCATTTGGATAGGCATATACGTTCAGTATTATCGCATTATACCGCATTTTATTTAATCTCGTCATAATATAATTGCGGCTAACGGCTGGCTCAGTTGGTAGTAACCCTGCCTTCTAAGCTGTGGGTTGTGGGTTCGATTCCCACCCAGGGCAAACATTTGTGTGATGAACATTGGTGTTTGTTCTGTGTCTGGGTGTTATATTGTATTCTATGTATGTATTTACAAACAAAAAGTATTTAAGTATTATATCAGTTATCTGGTTCCCATAGTACAAGCTTTGCTTAGTTTGGAGCTAGATGTCGTTGTGTGAGATGTCCACACATATTATATTATATTATTTATAATTATTAAAAACTTGGTTGTCACATCTTCCTCTAAAAAGTTATTTATTGTACTCAGGCCAAAACGACATCATCCGACAAACTGTTGCCGTACAATTTCTTGGTGTCGACAAACGGACAAACTTACGAGTCGTTAGGGTGGCACCGGCCGTCAACTCTGTTCCCGCAGTACCCTGACTCTCTAATGTTGGCTTTTATTGGTAAGTAGTGGCAGATTGAAGACTTAATTTGAAGTAACTTGTCACTTATCATTGTTTTTTTTGTACATAAATATGATATAAATAGTAAACAATGTAGAGAACAAAGAACATTCTTATAAAAATGTAAGCGTTAAAAGTAGATTTAAGATAGCGGACTATTATAGACCATTTGTTTCATTTCGCCAAAAAATGATAATGTAGCATATACTCATGCTCAGAAACGTTATCAGCAGCCCATGTAGGAATAAATTGATTCATCGCATCCTTCCTGTTCAAACTATGAGTAAACTTTGTTAATTCTAACCTATCTTTAATTCAATATAATAATGAATACCTTCAGAATAATTTCCCGTGGAGGTGGAAAATGCAATTATCCACATATTAAAACTAATCCTATTTAACCCTGAGTATGATTTTAGATGACAATTTTCCAGTCACGTACTACGACAGCTGATGTATGTTTTTATAACACTCCGATAAATATTAATTTATTATTATTAATTAATAGTAATTATTTCAAATGTCCATTGTTTTATTTCAGGGAATTTCACCGAAGTATCCCCGGCTAAAATGCAGATCGACGCAGCTAAGAATTTTTTCGCTGAATCCGTTAGCCAACAGCACCTCGTGCCATCCTACACGGTATTCGGTAAAATTTCAGCTTATAACCCAAAATACTTATTTAGTTCTTTGAGAAATCTACCTCAATGGGACATCGAATTGTCTGATGTTTGAAAGGTAGCGGCTTATTTGTCAGTTGACATTTTGTTTGATAAGAATTGAATAGTTGAGTCACAACGGAGTAAGCGGTTGTTAGAAAAGCTAGCCTCAGCAACCCTTGTAAGATGTCCTTGACACTTTAGCAGCTTCAATAAAACGATGAAGTTGTTTCAAACTTTCAGTGATGACGTAAAACATTCGATTAAGAGAGTTCTGTTTTAGTACTAAGCACTATATACATAGGTACGAGTATCAATTATAACCATTTTCAGATCTGATGGATTAAAAAAGAAATGATTTATGCACTCACACCATTGTGTGAGTGCATAAATAAGAATGCATAAATCATTTCTTTTTTAATCCATTTATTCAAGAACTTAACCTGAAATATCATTATATTTCAAGTAAAGTTCTTGAATAAAACCAACCCAAAAATACCTCTGATTGTTTGTATGTTTGCATATATCTTTTTGTATATTTCATTTTAATTTTAATGATGAACATTTGAACTCACGGTTAGTTCTAAAGAACTTTTCGCCTGCTTTTTTAGATAACGCTTCGGTAACGTGTATAAATGTGAATATAATGTACAATAATTAACCTTTTAAAGGGAACGTTGACGTGCATATAATAATTAATTTTTATAATAATGTCGTTTATAAAACAAAAGCAAATAGCGTTTAAAGGAGCGGAGCGCAGCACTTGCGAAAGAGAAAGCCTAGAGATACAGGTTACGAGGTCATTGGGTGATATCAAAAATAATTAATAATGCACGATCTATGAGGCAATAAAAAAGTGACGCACATTAATTTAGGATGATAGATTAAGGTGATAAGGTTATAATCTTGTTGTAATATGATAGCCTCGGGTGTGGTGGTTCGATTCCCGCGGCAGGACAAGTATTGTGCACAGAAAAAAAGCGCAAGTACTTTTCTGAGTCTGGGTATTGTGGGACCATGGTCCTCGTAGTTCCTGGGTCCCTGGATACAGGAAATCCTAGTCAAGATCTAGGATCTATGATCCTTGGGCGTTGTAAAAATATTGAGAAAATAGTAGATAGGTACATAGGTACATACAATCTTTAAACCACATTTAAGAGTACATACTCCTTTAGTTTTAACAATTTTTGCGTGCTTAGCTGTTTTTATATATTGTTCCTGTCAAACATTTTGTGGTTTCCCACTAAAGTTAAAATTTATTAAAATTAGCGTCAAAAATTTAGAAGACGTAAGTAGGTACTTAAATTAAAATAATATACTCATAGCATTGTGCTGGTGGCACTTTTGATTTGACTGTTCCAAAGAAAATTTAAGATAAAAGTGAATCGGTAATTGAAAATCACTGGTTTCTAATTATTAGCGGAAGCGAATAATCGGAGTTGATTGAGTTTTGAGTGCAATAAAAACATCTTATTATAATTATGTGCACATTCAGAGTAAACAAACAAAACAGTAAAACGGGCTATATAGGTACATTAGTAAATTGTGAACACCAAAGGATTTAATACATTAGTTACCATTTATTGTTTATTTATTTTTTTAATTTACTTTGCTATCCTTCTGCCTGATTGCCAAGATATGTCCACAAAAATTGTATAAAATAATCAAGTTTCTAAAGGTGATAACTATAAATCTTAATTTTGTACGAATTTGTTTGTATTTTGGGCATCATCGAAACTTCATTGGCCTTGATATTATTATGTGGAACAAAATAAAGTTAAGACTACTTACAGCATCGTAAAGAAAAATCTAAAGCCATGAATTTGAGGAGGTGGGTGCTGAAACCACTAAGATTAAGTTTCACCATCTTCTCGTCTTCTTATTTCTGTGATATTAAACTGATTAATATATATTGTTTAAAAGTTAAATTTGCATTAGCATTTGTTATTACATTATGACCAATTTAACTACAGTGTTTTTTTTTACATATATTTAATGAATTGTCTAATATTAGCTAGCCGTGTACCCCGCCGCTAGGTACTTGTAGTGAACTATTTATTTTAGGTTCCTCATTATTTTTATTGTAAGATACAAAGTTTACGTATAGTGTGTAGAGTAAAAGTGTGCAATAAATTATTCTGAATTATATGGTGCATGAAATTAAGTGTGACATCCATTAGTTCGGTCACATTCCCAGAACTGTAATAAATTTAGCGGGAACATTAGATAAACCTATGTGACATAATAATATAATATAAATAATATAAACGATAGTATAAAGAAGAAATCAATCAACCACACTTTATTTTTATTTTATTATTATGTACTGTTACTTATCTAAGTTATGAACATCGTATTATTTAAACAGCCATATTGTATGACATTTATAAAAAAATCTTAACTTTACATAATTATTATACCGTAATCAATCAATCATTGGAATGTTTAATTTATTTTACCCACCATTATTCCCGCAACTTGTTATATTATCTGTGGGAAGGGACTGGAAGTGGCTTATTCTTTCAAATGACTCATAATGATTTCCAGTCTACTTCAATGTCTAATGACGCCCGTACTAAGAGCTATCGACATTTTTTTATCTGCCCCATATACTACTATATGATCAAAAGGCGGTTATAATGAGCTAAGGTATCCAGCACCGAAATCGACATAAGTAATCATGTATATATCTTGCTTGCTATCTCACTTCCACCAAACAGAAAAGTGAGAAAACAACAAGGTTGTCCTTTCCAAAACTTTTCCATAATGCCTTGATTATAACCAAACTGTGAATGTAATACAATATATGCAGGAAATAATATTTTTTAAGTTATTATTATTGCAAAATGATTCTTATAAATCCTGTTTCTATCATCAAAATTAAATGCTGTAATATTAAATGAGATAAAAATCTTATTTCATCTACATTAATAAGGACTACACAACTTGGGGAGTAAAACTGGTTCAACATAACATAAATAATCAAACATACAAAATTCAATAAAAAAGTCGATACTTACTGTACCTAACGTTGGCAAGGCATGATATATCGATAGATAGGTACACAAACACTATTACATATATTGATTGAGTAACTTATACTCCGTATACTTCTGCTCTTTATAGTTAAGTTATATTCTCTATTTACTAGATAACATAATACTAAAAAAAACTCAACTAAATCACTCAGTACGATAATATCACAATTGCAAGTTTTTAACGTTTAGTCTATTTCCAACTTCCTAAAGCTGCCCTCGACGGATCCTTCACCGGGCTTGAGACCGGTAGGCCTTCTAGAGGAAGTGATTCCCCTTGTACTGAGCAACTCCATGTTGTCCAGTTCCAACAACTCCTGTCTTTTATCGCTGAGTATTTTTTTCGTGTATTGTACCATTTCGCTAAATTTAATTTTCCCTCCGAACTCTTTGGGCAAGCATCCAACGTCGATCTTTTTATGAAGTGTTTTGTTGCTGCAGTGGATCTGAAACACAAATCGAAAACCTTTTTTGTAACCGATCAAATGTCCTATATGAGATACGTTCTAGAAATCACGATACCTACTACCTACCTATCTAGTTTGGTAATGGTTTGTTAGTATTTTGTGTAACCTAGAAATAAAGATTTTTGCGCATTGCGCTTTCATTTCACGTGACATAAGCACTTAGCATTTGATTATCACCATAATTTCATGAAAAAAATTTTTTTTTATTTGCAATATAACCATGTAATATTCGTTTGACAAGCCTCATTTGTGTGCTAAAATATTATGTTTTGCTGTTAATTATGTAGGCGTAGGTTCAAAAGTAAGCCATTTGGAGGACATTATACGGTATACGGTATGTTATAAATATAATTATGCGCCTAAATATGACACCCGTTTAACACCGAGCTATTCAGTAATCTTGTATTCAAGTCTGAAGTGATCATGATTATGTTCGTTTATTTAGGTATGTCTTTTAATGAAGTTCGTTTTATGTTTTTAATCAAGTTCGTTTTTTTCTTTTCTCGCATTCTTTTAAGAGATTACCCAAAACAATCTGCTGTGAAATATAAATGTAGTGAAAGTGTAAAGAATGCACACCTCCGCCGCAACCGCGGCGTCTATATTTGCTAAGGACTGGAGCTAGGCACTCTGGCATCTCTGCAGGACGACGCGGTGTTGGTATGTACAATTTGCATAGATATTTGTGTCCAAATTGAGAACCAATCCCTCGTCAGGTCTTCCAGGAATTTCTTTCGCTTCTGTCACCCGCACACCATCAAATAATTAGGATATTAAACCAGCCCCCCGCATCCCGCGCGGTAGGAAATTTCTTTTTCCCCTCAGTTGTTATGTTTTTATGTACTTAGGTCAAAACAATACGTCATTCAAGCGCGACCAAAAAAAAAACCAGTCGTCGATCGTAAAAACCATCATTGATTTCGTATTAGTATTGACCTCGTTCTTCGGAGGCTAGTTGAAAGCATCGTACCACCTGCAGCACTGGAACTGCAAATAAGCACCTGCATATTTGCAGTTCCGATGCAGTTATTATATTGTATAATTGATCTAACTGTATTAGGATTGCATTACACACATGCAGCTAGCCTGCGTCTGCGAACTGCACGCTATCTGCAAGCGAACTGCGCAGTCAGTGGGCTGGTTTGATGCAGCTTATGTCAACTGCACTCAATTTTTGAGCTAGCTTGCAGTTCGTCTATTTCGGCCCAAATAAGTATTAAGTATGTTTTTTTGAAATCTATGCGCTCTGCTTCTTTTCATAGTAGAATATAAGGAGTATGATGCTATTATTAAACAAAAATAATATTTTAATATAAATGCTTACATTCAGTCGTTCTGCCATTTTCGGTGAGACTTTGCTAACTGCGAAATCAATTATGTATTTGACGGCGGCCGGTATGTTTACCAGATGGATCTCCTTGTGTCTCATTGGAAGCGATTGCTGAAATATACAACGAGATATATCATATAAATAAATAAAACAAATAAATGTGTGTGGACATTTCACACAGCGCCATCTAGCACCAAACTAAGCAAAGCTTTGTACTATGGGAACCAGATAACATATCATAAGTAACTTATAGACATCCATATTAATTTAACAGTACCTAGCTAATTCTGTTGGCTGTTATTTACCTTTCACGACTTAATGGCAGAACTGATCTTAATGAAATTGGGTATGGAAATGTTTTGAACCCTGAAAAAGACATGAGATTTTTAAAGGACAATGCTGGTGGCTAAGCTCACCCGCAATGACATTCCATGCAACTTTCCTGGCGCCTTTTCGAGTAGCGCAGTAGCGTCGAGTTTTCTCAAAGAAGGTTGTCAATATAATGAACACATCATGAATGCACTCACCTCGCCCCATTTCAATAGTCTGGCGAAGTCAGTAGGATTCCAGGATGTTATGTGCCCGGTAGAGACTCCGTTACCATCGCCAACATGTGTGAACCCGCACATTTGATCCAAGGGGTCACACATTAAGGTCTCGTAGATAAGGATATGGGCGCGGCACATCTCCCAACAACCGTATTTACTCGCGTTAAATTTACCTGCAAAACAGAATACCTTTACGTTAAGTTATTGAATTTCTTAGATTTTAAGACTCGCAAAGGCATGAATGGTACAACTGCATACTAGTTACTTTGATACTTTTATGTACATCTTAATTATTCTGCAGTATTATTCATTTAATAATAAATAGCTTCTAATCGTAGGCAAATAGTAAATAATTACTAATCATCATGTCATAACCATATAAAATTAACTCCACAATTAATTGTTGATGAATAAAGTATTTTATATGTTAACTAAGCGCGTAACTGTAGATTAAAGAGAGGTATAAGCTTATAAACTTATACATACTGTAATGCTGTATTCAACCAGTCATCTCAATAACAAATATTTATAGCATTAATACGCTAAAAAACAAATTTCCATTTCGCAGCTTTATGTAACGTCATTCATTATATTAGGCATACCAAACAGCGGTCGCGACAGGCGTGAAATGCACTACTAAAACATTATAAATATATTAAACACGAATAGTATGGGTAATTACATATATACGCTAGCACGCAAGCATTATTGTAATAATAAGCAAAATACACTTTGAATGTCTGTACATGGTACATATATATTCAATTCCTGTCTATACTAAGGTGTTAAAATACAACTAGGTAAGCGACACTTTCTCCCGAGTTCTCGTATACGTTTTTTTGAATTCGTGTCTAATTGGTAGACCAATTACTGAACGCTCATTGGTTGCCTGTTGATCATCGGCTGTCTCAATCAACGAGCGTACACTATCTGGCATGTTGATTTGATACTAGTGTAACAAACGTCAGAGAAACCGGGTGCTAGTGATATAATTACGAACATATGAGTTGTTCAAACTTTAGTACAAACAGACATTCTGTTATATTATCTCTATATCCTTTATTAACTTTTTAAAGGTTAAAGTGCCTTTCAATTAACTACTACAATAATATAACAACTACCTACTACACACAACAAAAAATGGCCTATAGGCCATATTATTATTTTGAATCATTGTTGTTGTGTATTAATGTAAATGGCATAAACGAATCAGCATTGCAATTCAACGGGGCAATGCTGCTAGCATGTTGGGTGCGCTACTTACCGGTATTGGGCTGGAGCATTTGGACTGTCTATAAGTCAAACGCGGCTAGTATATATAGTACCGATATATATATTAGCGGCATATACTATAGTATATATACTATTATACATTGCCCCGTTGAATTGCAATGCTGATACGTTTATGCCATTTACATTTCTCCTTTATTAGCTTAGATAAAAAGTGTCTTACTCATATTGTACACGATGACCCGACGACCCTTGCTGTCACGAACCGGCGAGACGGCCACGTACCTTCGTGTTAAGAAATTATTGTTATGAAATTCAAAGCAAACGAAATTATATCACAGACCGAAGGAGTTACGCAACAACATGTTTGCAACCAGAAATGTTTGGTAGTGAGTTTCATAGACAGAATAAGTTCAAGGATGATGGTATCTATCTTGTGGTAACTTTCGGAATGTTACGTATAGGTTTAGTTTCAGCCCGCGATACTTGTTCGTATATTTAAGCGTAAACGATTAATGTGTACATTTTACAAACAAGGCGTTAAAATTTATTGTGATTCCTTTATAATAGTAAGTATCTATTATTTCTTTGAAATTTTCAACACCTCTGATATTTAGAATCTGGAGGTGAGTTCTTCAAAGTATTCTAACCAGCGGCCCGCGGCACCTCTGTAGAGTGCAGTAGGTAATTATTAAACAAGCTTATCTTTCTTGTTTTCATACAACTTGTATGAAAACGATTTCCTTATGTATCTTTTATGTATATTTTTGTCGTTTCTATTTATTGTATTTTACGACTTAGCAATTCTGATAATTGCACTTTTTACGATGTTAACAGCAGCTATGTGGTTATTTCGATAATTGGACTTTTTGAGATGTTGAATAGATGATATTAAGTCAAATTGCGACTCGGATATTTGGAGATAAAGTCATTTTGCGATCTATTCCAACATTAGCCCCAACCGATACAAAGTAAAAACGCTCTTGATAGATAAGAAAGTAATATTGTGTCCTACATTATACATATAGGTACTTGTAATGATTCTGTGATAAATTCCTTTTTACTATTTTAATACTATTACGTAGCCTTAAAAAACAAGTAATCTACAATATATCTCCACTCTACTAACATAATTATATAATTGGAGCTGTATTGTTCACACCAAAACAGCTAAATCGATTTGGATGACATTTTGAACACTAGGCCAGGGTCAAAATAGCATATTTATAAACCGGAGAAATTACGAGTTGCCTTGGGAAAATAGATAAGTTGCGGGCTTAGCAATAAGTACCTATATCCAACTACATCCAGCAAGAATAATCTACCTATTGGATGCAAAAAGATCGGCTTTAAGTATCGATGACTCACTTAACAACTGCGAAACCGCTATTAATGCTAGATTGACTTTTAAACCTTTTAAACCAGAGGAAATTAATTTTATTACTAAACAATAAAGTAAGTAGGCTATACTTACTACTATACTAACTTTTAACAAATAAGCTTTATGTAGCGGAAGAATAGCAATTTTATGTTTTGTCTATTTTTATCAAGTTTGATATAGACAAAGATAAAACAAGAGAAAACTCTTGAGTAACTATTTCGTCGTTATTTATGCAGTGTTTTATTGGTAAGCATTAAGCATAAGTTTAGTACCTATAAAATAATACAATATGCAGATCAATCAAAAGTGACATGGAGCAATAAAGTTAAGTGGAGGTCATGGATGGTGGCCATATATATTTTTATTCTTTATACATTCTTCTATGAAGCAAGGTAGAAGACACAGTAATAAACCGATCATCTATCAATCAAGTAAACCATTGTTTAATTATGATAAAATAATTACCCGTTATCAAAGATGTCTCGAAGTTTAGTATCTTCGCAATCGAGATTCATAAACACAGCTGGATAATATTTTCTTAGGCTGAGATATTTCAGCATTGTTTGCTGGGCCATTGGGATGCTGTACTTTTTATGTCGTAAGAACCGGAGTATGAAAGCCTCATCTGAAAATATAACGTACGTCTCTGTAGTATAAGGCAAGTATAGTTTAAAAAAAAATATAATAGCGCCCTACGATCACATACATAGATCCTGGGCCCTAACTAGGATTCCCTGTGTCTGGGGATTCAGGAACTACGAGGACCGTGGTCCCACAACACCCAGACTCAGAACAAGTATTTGCGCTTTTTTGCTATGCACAAATACTTGTCCTGACGCGGGAATCGAACCCGTCGCCTTCGGCTTATGAGCCGACCTGCTTAACAACCACACCACAGAGGTCTAGTACTTTTTGAGCCGATTCGTTTCAAACATACTTACATGCAAATCTTTCCTCTTTATAATATAAGTATACCTAGATATAGATATATGGGTACATGATGTACAGTTGTAATCGAATCTTCGGATCAAAGTTTTCAATTCTGCATTGTGCCGGATTGCTTGCACCAGTAGTGAGAAAGAGAACTGCTTTTTTTCAAACTCATATATTGTAATGGGCTTGATATATATTATTTGACAATAAGCACTTTGTAATTTTATATGCTTAGTGAAATAACTTAATTTTAAGTACCTAATATAATTTTGACTTGTAAAAGTGCTAAAATTAGCCTATTTGCAATAAATCTTTTGATCGTATTCGTAATCGTATTAGTAGGCGCGCTGAGCCTGCGTTGAAAAAAGAATTGGCAGTTTAATATTAATTTTACCTTGTCGTACGTTGTTAATGTCATTGTTCTGCTGGATCCAGTCTCTCATGATGCGGACCGCCTGCTCCCTGTTGGCGGGGGTCTCTCTGATCTCTTTGGCTGCCTCTGACACGTAACTTTTGACGTTCTTCACGAGGCATCCCTCTTTGTCGATCTTCTCTCCTGTCACGTTCCAGCTGGTTGTGACCGTCACCAGTACACTCGCTGTCGTCATCTTGAATTCTGTCAAAGGTATATTGTTCTCGTTGCCGTTACAAAACATTACATTTCATTTATTTCATTGACCACATTATAACATCACGTTATATTAGGCATGTCATTATATTATTATACAATAGTATTTCACCATCCAACCATCATTATTATTATTTTTATATTATTAGTATTAACCATCTAACCTTACTCATATGTTATTTATCTTCTATATAATTCAATCACGATATTTTAGTTTGCAATCTTACTTATTTATAATCAGAAAATGAACATATTTGCATTCCAGCATTTTGTCATAAATTCGTTTAGTGTATAAAATGGATGTATTTCAAAAAAAGCTCTTCAGTATTTCCTGTTTAAAGGTTTACCTGACTTTATTAATAAGGTGAGTACCTATTTAGCAGTTTAGAATCCAATCGATGCAAAACAAAGGTTTAACTTTAACAGGTTTTTACATATTTCCGTTCTGTAAGACTTAGGCGGTTACATACTATAATCGTTTATCGCAGTAGATCTAGTTGCGGGTCTACCATACATCTAGTGAGACTTTGTTTTGTATTGGATCTGTTAAAGACATTACACTAATCTATTATTCAGTGTCGTTACTCAGTGCTCATATAAACTTACAAATGCAGTGACAAAATTCTTTATATCTTCGTGAGACCTTAATATAATCCACGCGTTCCTTATTCTATGACAATCTCTAAAATATAAAGAATAGAGTTAAATTTATAGAGTCCTGTGCCAAAATTGTCGAATAAAAAAGTCATAACCCGATGATTTTGTGATAATAGGCTATTTGACTACTATTAAAAATAATCAATTAAATATTATTTTCATAAAGTAGGTTAAAAATGAATGTAATCATTGTAAAAATAAGTAAAATCGGTAAATTAATCACGGAGTAGTACGCTTTTAAAGTTTCATCGCCTGTCCCTTTCTCGCAAAACAGAGATCGTGTTGAGCTTCCTCACAGCTACTATGAATGCATGGCTTGTGACGTCACATGCCAAAGAGATTGTATATAGAGCTACCACAGCTTAGTAATGAGTTATTGTGAGGACTGGTAACTGACGTCACTGCATGTTTGAGCTGTCTCTTTCTATTCCTGTATTTTAAAATGCCTGTAATTTAGTCATTTTTTGAGATATTCAAGTTTTGTTTTCACAGTTATCTATTTTTTGAGGTATATTATTTATGTGTGCAATAAAAATATAACAGTCAAATAGCCTATTGGACAAATTTTTATTGCTTTATTCCGGATTTTACAAGGTGTTGCCCTTCGCCATTTCCGGTCTAGGTGGTCTGTTTATGTTATTGTAAATCATACTCCCATCCATACTAATGTAATAATTAATTCTCAAACAGATAGCTCGTCTGTCTCTCTGTCCGCATGTTTGTTACTCGTTGTGATCTTGAGCTGAGCTGAATCGATCTTGAGACGAATATTGTAACAGTAACATTGACCACAATGTCAAAATTAATATATATACTAGGTGGTAGGACTTTGTTGCAAAGTTCATCTAGGTAGGTGCCACCGCTTTGCCAGTTATTCTGCCGCCAAGTAGTAGTGTGCAAGCACTACTGTGTTCCGGTTTGAAGGGCACTATATCTAGTGAAATTACTGGGCAATCGAGCCTTTATGATCTGATCTCACAGTCGAGTAATCTTATTACCAGACTGTGCTGATGTCTCAGGATGATGTGCGCAGTGCAGTGTCGCTCGAAACTCTATGTTTTCGGGTTACGAGTGACACTGTTCTGTTATGGGCGGCCGTGGCAAATATTAGTTTATTTTTACTACATACTATTAAAGTATAAGTTGAACTAGGAGGACAGTAACACTTTTTAATCGTTATAAATAGTAGTATAAGGTATAAAATAGAAACAACAACAATAATTTACAATGATGAGTGATAGTACAAGCTGATATGGGCGGCCGTGAAGCTTAACTCAGGCAAAGGACTTGACGGTCACGACGATCATTTACATAAAAAAAAATTCGTTCTTAAACTTGCGAAAACTCAAAATCATCTAAATTACACGTTTCTTAATTTTTGACATACCTATGATAGTTACTAATTATCTGCGATCGGCGGTGGTCGAGGTTATATACTTTAATAATTCGCGTTTGTATATTTAATGCAAATATCTTGACCCATAAATATATAAACTTGCCAAACCGGTCCACTCTAGTCAGATCGCTTATTGCCAAATCTCAATTTTGGCTGTATTTTATTTTGCATATTATAAACTAACATCGATAATAATGCCTTTCAACTGATATATGACTTTTTTTAAACGGGCAAAGTGCTTTCTTTCTTTCTTTTAAATAAATAATAATACAAATTAAAATAATAACAAAAATCTTTTGGACTATATTGAATAAAGACTTCAAAAAGGAGGTTCTTAATTTGGTTTTTTGTTTCACGTTTGTTATTTCAGTCAAAACTCCGTCATTTATAGACTGATTTAGGTCCGTATTACAGAACGATGCTCAGTCATCGATCAGTGCTCAAGCAGAGATTTCATTCACTAATTGAACACGTTATGAATGAAATCTCTGCTTGAGCACCGATCGATGACTGAGCATCGTACTGTAATACCAATCTTAGGTCCGTATTACAGAATAACGCTCAGTCATCGATTGGTGCTGAGCAGATATTTCATTCATAAAGTGATCAATTAGTGAATGAAATCTCTGCTTGATCACCGATCGATGACTGAGCATTATTCTGTAATACGAGCATTACAATAGGAAATTGTTTACCAAGGGAGCAAAGAGCTATTTTCAAGGAGGTGGATAAAGTAGAATCGTGTGTGCAGACTGCAACGCGAGATTCAAACTACATCACTCTAGCTTAAAATAGTGCTGCTCGTGTTGTGTGCATTCTACTGTTTATCACCCCTCTATGAGAACATAAGCACAACAGTTTATTTGTAAATTTTTTTTTGCGTCTGAGCACATTTTTGTAATTTTTATTTCTCTGGAGCTAGTAATAATATTTTATAATATCTTCATTGTGACTATTATAGGAAGAAACACTTATTTTTTTATAATGCTAAGTAGAATCCGAATATGAGTAAACAAAGGCTGGATATTAATTTCACAAAATGTTTATTTTTGTTTGGTATAGATATTATCTGTGATTTATCATACAACCTGTTATGTATTTGTTCATAAAATGTTCGTGATTGATCTCTTTGGTGATTGGAAACTTTATAACAATATCTGCATTCCACATTCAAAACACTTTTAGTCCCTAGGGATTAAAGAACAATTTTAGTCTCTGTTTATGAAGAACAAACTAGCTCTTTTCAAATAGTTGTAATATAAAATTCTTTTTTATGAATACTTTCAAATACTGGTTCCAATATAACTGGGAAAAATATTATGTCGTCCAAGATCCAAGTATTTATCAGTATTCATTTTAGGCGATAGAAGTCGGTTAACCATACCACAGACCTAAAATATTTTCGCTGTACATCCTAAGTTTATTTCAAAATATAAAAAATAACTGCAATGTGAATTTCATTGGGTTTTTAATTAATATAAGTACCGTATCCATTCGAGTTTGTTCTCGCAATTTGCAAGGTTGGATCGGGTTTCACGTGACCGTAAGCTAATCAAAAGTGCCTGCAGGTTAGTTACCTAGGTATTAAGTGTTTTGTAGTAGTAGTGCTATGTACACTATGGATAATACATATAGTTTTATTTGTTATATTATGATGCCCGTGACCAAGTGTCCACTGTACCGTGACTCTGTGCATAAACATCTACAAACCGGTTGTATCGTATACATACCTATATAACTATATTTATGAAATGATTTGTGTAGTCTTAAGTAAAGTTAAGGTGGAGTCTGATCACACAAATCAACAATAAGCACTATTTGTAAAAGGCGACGTGACGAAACAAAATAATCAGATGAAAAAATAGTGTAAATAGGAAATAAAACGAAGAACGGTGACCGAATACAATTTAACTAATTAAGCACCTACCTAGTTAGGATTTCCCAAACCAAAACCCCAAAATAATGTTTTGTCAACGTAGCTCCAAATGCTCCAAGTTTCGGACGAAGCGATTCACCTGAGTACATCTGGATCACCTGAAGTTGATCCAGATGTACTGAGAAAGTATGAGCAAACGCGACAGGTGCGTAGGACATAATGGGGCGAACGCAAGTTTTGTAAAGTGTCACCTTATTTCTAAGGGACAGTTTACTACGCTTGCAGATGAGAGGGTGGAGAGCTCATAAAGTTTTGCGCGAGCTATACTCCTAATTTTTCGGAATTGCGACCCCCTATCTATACTCGTGGAACACGGGTAAATTAGTGTCTAACAGCAAGCTTCTAGCTATTGCTAAAAACAGTTCCTAGGTAATTTTATAAAACACAAATATTATAAATAAATTTCTAGCAGTTGACTCACATAATTAAGATGCTTAAATCTTGCTATACACTTTGGGTACTTAGGTACCCAATAGAGATTAATATCTACTAACTCTACAAACGCAACTTTTCTAACAAACCGCATACTTATTGAATAGGCTTCGGTAAAAAAAAAACTCTGGCATACCTTTGCCGACGCATATTGCTGCATAAATATCCTGCTTACAAAACAGGTAATTACTTATTACTAAAGAAACCATTAGTCAATATCGATCTATAAAGACAATATGCTCACGCAACTGTGCACAAATTAATTGTAATGACCGTGAAAAAGTAGTTTCTCAAAAAACCTGTTATTATTGTATTGGGTAGCATCGAGATCGCTGGATTAATCCGACGCCTTCGAACTAATAGAGAACACTTTTATGGGCGAAAGTTTCTTCAAATATTTTGTAGTAGTTATACTACATACTGTTAAGCATAACAGTAAAATGTTTTCTCTTGATCTATCTTTGCCTATTTTAAATTTGATAGCGAGAAACAAAACACTACTATATTAACTTAGCTAATTACTTTTGACGTCAGTATGATTTAGTAGTTTACAGAATAACGGTACGTTTACTTGGTACTGAAAAAAAGCTATTTATCATTATACATACACAAACTTAACAGCAGGATATGTGTGGTCAAACGCAAGCCTATCTAGTATAAAAACATTTCATTTAAGTACGTACCTGTACCTACTTAGTCGCTGTTGTCACAAAATACTATAATATTCACGTAGGTGTGCAACCCGTGTACAAAGCTTTTTTTTTTTTTTAAGATTTGGCTCCACACTTTTGTGTATTTAGCCAGTGTCAAGTTATTGATAATTTATCAAGTGATCGATATTTCACGCAAATATGTGTCAAGTCACAGTCGAAGTCATCAAGTCAAGCCATAGTCAAGTCAGTCTAGTCAAAGTCATACTCCTAGTAAAGTGGTGGCAACTTTACTTGAAGCTTCTATGGAGTTTTGGAAACAACACGAAAAGAAACGTTTCACCATCATTATACCATTTTCCCACACTCACGCCTGTAATCCAGCACTTAACGAATAAAATGCCACCAATTTTATGCACTAACACTGAAAATAACATAAGTTTTGGAAAATAATACAATGCGGCGACGCGATCTTTTTCGTTTTCCCGCCAAAAGTTGTGTACAAAGCTTAAGTACGCAGAAAACTGACTATCACGTCATAAACTTTTCATATATTTTTATTTTACAATTAACACTTTAAATATGTAAGATGTATAATTTAATATTTATTTTATTATTATCATCAGGAATTTTGTACATAATATTGTGTAATTTTAAATTCTTATTTATTTTGCAGATAGCCACTTGTCGCTGTGCAAAATACATATAAAACTAGCTGACCCGCCTCGGCTTCGCACGGGTTAATTACTTTAAAAGCTTTTACTATGGTGGGCAAATATAATATACGTATGTTGAAGTTATTTTCCCATTTATTAGACTGGCCCGATAGCTCAGTTGGTAGTAGCCCTGCCTTCTGAACTGTGGGTTGTGGGTTCGATTCCCACTCAGGACAAACATTTGTGTGATGAACATAGGTGTTAGTTCTGTGTCTGGGTGTCATATTGTATTCTATGTATGTATTTACAAACAAAAAAGTATCTAAGTATTGTATCAGTTATCTGGTTCCCATAGCACAAGCTTTGCTTAGTTTGGGGCTAGAAGGCGTTGTGTGAGATGTCCACACATATTATTATTATTATTTATCCGTGAGATTGCGTCAAATGTTATGTGGTTGGATTACTCTATTGATATCTATCCTAAAGATATCAAGTTTAAAAGAATTAATTTTTATTTTTAGAATATAGTATATAGTAGATCTCCATTGTCAACATAACAAAGTTAAAAAATTGTATTAATATGTTGGTATGGCCGGTAAAATGACAATTCACCATTGTCAAGACGGCGGCATTAATATTAAACAAAGCAAATACACAGTGGTGTCGGCTGATAGATGGAGCTAAACTAAAGAAGTTTTACTTCAGTTATTTGGTCGAAAGAACACTCGTTTTTTTAAAAGAAATATTGTAGAAATAAGTAAATACTCAAATAAGGAAATACTTTTTAATTTTATTCATACGTATTATCTATGTCATCTTTTTATAGGTACACTAGGTTTAGTTACCGTTATGGCATAATGTTATGTTTTGTGAATTTACTATCTTATTCTAGTACAAGGATATCAAGATCGCCAACACCACGATACTGCCCATTAGACCAAACTGACAAGGTTAACTTTAGGAATAATGACACATATCTAAGATACAAAGTTCCGCTTTGCTAAAATATTTATCTTACTTTGCCTTGCTGCTTCCTGAACATTACCTGTCTCATCAAGGCTATCGTCTAGTAACATATCAGTATTATTATGACCTTACTATACATAAAGCCTTCCAAAGGTCTCCGATGTGCCACTATCAAATCAGATAAGTCTCTTGCTAGAGCTAGTCCCAACTTCTAAGCGTGCAGTCAGCTCACGAGGTAAGTATTCAGAGACTGCTCCCAATATTTTTATAGTGCCCTTAGTCCATTTATCAGGTGACCCAAAAGCGGTTGTGTTAATTGCCAATGTAGCGAATCCTTTCATTGCTTGAGCTCCACAGTTTTCAAGCTTGCCGATCATCGTCGCTGCTTCCCGGTAAGCTGACGGATGAATCCTCTCTATTTCAGTTGTGTTGAATTGACACAGGATCTGCTTCAACGCCATAAGGTCGTAATATGTGTAGTCTTCTGGACTCTTCCCGGCAAAATCTTCTCGTATTCTGTCAGCGATGGCAGCGATTTGTTCATGGTTAAGGTTATAATTAAACCCGAAGTTCTCTACTACATCAATCGTGTCCAGAGTCAAATTTGCGTAATCCTCCGGCTTCACCGCTATAGTCACCCAATGCAATACCATTAGAGTTTTTTCGGGAATATCGCTCACTCCTCCGTAGAAATTGATAATTGTTTGCCAAATAAAATCAGCCACTTCAATTGGCAATTGCTCTTTACCTAGATGAGCCAGACATTCGACAATGTGTTTAGGCTGAAGTGTTTGAAGTTGTGAAAGTGTGAATTTTGTATCTGGTGGTAATTCTAAAATGTTTTCACAGGTTAGACTTTTAATACTTTCAATATTGTAGATAATTACTACAATGGCAAATCCAAGTCTCATTTTGTTTAGGAACGTCTGAAGTGTTGCTGTCAGCGAACAAAGCTCACTACGAATGCTTTGTACTTATTTTGGGTGGCTTGGTGACCTTTGCGTCAACCAAATGGCTTCTAGTTTATGTATGTTTCAATTTCCCTTACTGGTAAAGGTTATCCTTTAGTTACGTTTAGTAGGCCTATGATATAGTTCTTAAAAAAACTATTTAAATTTGCCTAGATGATTTGTAATGATGCGATGAAATTGACTGCATAATAGATCGGTGAAGTAAATAATACTGACACATAGCAGGAAAACATTCGGTTGACGTCAGTCGACTAATTCTAGGGCTAAGTTGAGCAGGTGATTCGCAAATAGTTTAATTATTTAATTTTATAGATTGCGCAATGATTCAATCAGTTTGGCTTTGGCTCCGTTTTATTTTTTCAATTTTATGTAACTATTGGGACTTTAAGCCTGTGCATTTGCCGTTCTGCAGTGCTGGTAATTTAAAACCAACAATTTTTTCGAGACGTGTCTTATACCCTAAACAAAAACTTACCGCTAGAAAAGTGATGGTCACTGTTTGGTGGGCTAGCTTCTAGACAGCTTCTTATGAACGGTCTACAACTTAGCTAAGCAACGCTTTCCCCCGCCTCGGTTTAATTTCGTGTCAACTTGGAATATCAAATACTGAACGCTTATTGGTTGCCTGGATCATCGACTGTCTCAGCTAATAAGTACAGTATTCAGCATGTTGACTTTATACGAGTTTGACAAACAAAAAAACCGGGGGCTAGGGATATAAGTGCGAAGTTAGGATCTGTCAAACTTTATTACAGACGGGCTTGTGTATCCTACATATTATTCCTAAGCCAAACATCCATCCAGTGTATATGCAAACATATACTCACAATATATACAGACCCACCTAAAAAATAACTTCTAAATAGATTAAGGTCCGTATTACAGAACTATACTCAGTCATCGATCGGTGCTCAAGCAGAGATTTCATTCATAAAGTGACCAATTAGTGAATAAAATCTCTGCTTGAGCACCGATCGATGACTGAGCATCGTTCTATAATACGGACCTAAGTGTAGGTAGTTCAGGTACCGTCAAAAATATTCAACGCACATAATTGGCCCAGTTACAATATT
Source organism: Ennomos fuscantarius (assembly GCA_905220475.3). NCBI lineage: Eukaryota > Metazoa > Arthropoda > Insecta > Lepidoptera > Geometridae > Ennomos > Ennomos fuscantarius. The sequence goes on from HG992023.1 coordinate 11,514,393, forward strand.
ATATGTACTTACATTGTATACATGATGTATAAAATACACAAAACAGTCACTTGACTCATGAAAATTATTATATAACACCGTACGAACTATGAACTTAGATAATTTATCAGATTTCATCAAAATAATAAAAAGAAAGTTACAGAAAATTATACCTACGTGCAAACAATGGGTTTCGCATGATGTAAGAGCAGATGCACATATCTCTACTTAAAGTAATTTTGGAAATATGTTATGTAAGTAACATGTTATTACTGAATATATATCTATCTTATTAGGGCATGACTTCTTTTATAACTACTTAGGTAGTAACTCGGTAAAACAATGGCAGGAGTCTGTTAGCGAAAGCGCGTGACGTGGGTACTTTTCGAAATGCCAGGTGATACAAACCTAGTTGGCGAGCACTGTGTTTCAATTTGAATGGAAATGTAAGGTACCTAATCACGAAATATTGAGATGTTTAAAATGATAGTGTAAAACAAGTTTCACAAAATCGCACTCTATATGTAAATTATTGATAGGTAAGTAACTTACGTAAGAAAGTCCAAATCAGTGACATAAAGTTGGGTCTTGAGGTAAGCAAATAACAGGTTTTATTCTGTTCTATTTTATTGGGTTATTATGGTATATTTCCACCTGTCTAACTTCCTCCAAATTTGTCGTTGGTGGTATATCTACTACCACAAGTCAGAAGATTGCTTTTAGGAAATCCACGGATAGAGCTAGCTGAGAAACTCACTATCAATTATTCTCTATACAAATGAAATGCGGTAGTTATAAATCAATTTATTAATTAATTGGAGACTTTTCTATTTCTATAGTTTTGATATCAATGAAAATTGACGTTCCTCATTCGACATGTCGCTACCTATTTTAAGCTTATTGGGGCCACGCGATTCACGATCTTGGCTCATTTGTTTCTGACTGTTTGCATTGACATAATGTTTGAGGAGCTCGAAGCTAGTGGTAAGCAAATAGACACGAAAAAGCATGCTTATCGTGAGTTTTATTTAAGTTCGATAGAAGAACAATACCACAGTTAATGGTAAGGTACCTAGCTCATATTCCCTTAATACACTGGAATCTATTGACTGGATCGACTAGTGGATTGAACACCACTCTAGAGTTCACTGTGATTCATCATTGGTCTGGGTGTATCCTGTAACATTTCCACTCCATCTATTGTGCGGCTCCAACATTGGATTCAGTGGTTTCAATTGCAATTTATCACAGTAACCTCTATGTACCAAGTTTAATATCAGTTTTTTTTAATAGCAAAATCCAAAAAGTTTCACTTTTTAGCGTTATGTACCGCCAGCCGGAAAACGGAGAAAAACGCATTAAAATACTACCACACTTTACAGGAAAACTATTTGAAGGTCAATTCAAATCAAAATTAAGAATCGTTGCCGCGACTGCCGGCAATTTATATTACGTAGACTTCTCCATAACCTTGCTTACTACTACTAAGCCCTTATTTATTATCTACTTGCAGTAGATACATCAATATATGTAACAAAATAAAAATTTAGTGACAATTTTAAAAGTACTTTTTCATTAGGGAGATTTCTTTATCTCCCATAGGAAAACAGCCACCACTGTGTTCGTATTGGTGACAAGTGGGTAAAAATCGGTAAAATCTTATTAGTTGCCGACGAAGTATCTATCGCTAAAATAGGTTATTATTCAGCTATGCACATACATTGGAGTATTGCGATAATTCCACCCAGGAATAGAAATTATTGTTTCAGGAAAAGAGTGTATCTAGGTTTATATTTGCTTGAATGGACTCACGTTTCATTTGACAACATATCACCTAACAATGCACATCGAGCTCTACGAACGACACTACAATATAGCCTTTTTGGATCGATGCGTCCATGTTCGATAGAGATTATTTAGCGCCGATATACGCCGTACCTATATAACTTACATTTTAATTACTTTTTAGAATCTAAGGTATGTATACAAGTGCTACCGTTCGGATTTATTACTTTACGTAGGTATATAATGCCTTTGCTTTAAAACCGTTTGCCTATCGTCAAATTACAATATTCTAGGTCATCAGGAAGTATGCCTACTTATTTGATGGCGCATTTAATATTGACAGAATCGGTCCTATAATTAGAATTTTAAGTCGTGCGTATCTTTTTTTTTATTGAGTTAGTAAACTTGTAATCTTTTAATAGGAATAAAAGAGCGTTGGCGTGGCACTATTTGATTAATGTTCAAATAAGAAAAAACACGATTTATTTTTATACTTATAATCCGAATCCTATGTTTTTGTTTACCTATAAAGTTAGTTTCACCTTTGGGGAATGGAAAGTGACACCTACATTTTATTGGGATAATTAAACTGTAGCCGGTGTACAAAATATATGCATGTGAAACCGTGGGAAAAAAATTGTATTTGTTACTAGCTTTTACTAACTCACTAAGGCTGTACGTATAAGTAGGTATTTTATAATGATTAAACGTAACACACACCTTTAGGTATGCTAATTGGTACAGTTACTGATGTGATACCTACTTAGTATTTAATATCGTACCTACTTCGGCACATGACATTAATGTAACAAATTTTTCATTTTGATACGTACTTATTTGATAATGATCTGTAACTGTAGAAACCTCCTTGCTTATAAAAATATATAATAAGTCTCTACCTATGAAATTGCCTCTTTTTATGAAACAAGTTACCGTAATTTGTTTTCTATATTTTTAATTTCTATAAAACTATTTTTATAAAACTATAAAACTATGTTTGTAAAACAGCGTATTATTGTTAAGAAAGAATGGCCGCGTGTTAAACAAACGCTTCGTAAGCAATCATTAGTCAATGACAGATAGAGAGGCCGTGGAATTACCATGGTCGGCAGTAGCTACTGTTATTTATTCTGTGCTATAGTCCGGTGTGACCGTGGCGTGGCCAGGCCTCCTCCTCGGACAGACAAGCCTTGGCAGTTTGCTTAGCGGGCGGCCCATGATTATTAGACCCAGTTTTGCATTATGTAACCTAACCATAAACGAATTTTCGTAATATAGGTATATGTTTCAAATTGCAAAATTTGGGACACAAGCTTTTGTGAACATATCTAATTTAGCTGTTGTTTGCAACAGAACTGACTAACGCACGCGATTTTAGTTTTGCGATTTCCGATGTTTATGCTGGCAAATATAGATTAAGATTTTATTTGCTGTAGAGCTGATAGATACACATTTTAAGATTTCCTGCTTTTTAGACACCTTGATTAACATTTTTATATATATTATATACCAAAAAATTAAGATAAAACGGGTAAACTGATTATTTAATTTAATTAAGTACTCATTATAAAAAGAAATTTATCTTGTAACGCCAATTGAAAGAATTTACCATAATACAGGAAGCCGATGCATGCAGAAGTCGCTCAAAGTGGCGTTCTGAGGAGGACGCCTGTATTCAATAGTGGACGTGTTAAGGCTGTTGATGATGACTATAGTACCTGTTAGATTTATATTTCATGACTCCACGTGGTACTCACTGACTCCTACATATAATGATAATTAAGTCTTTTATAATGGGGATTTTAATTTATTTTATATACATTTGGTTAATAATAAAACCCATATTCTTTTGGCACAACGCGCGTGTTTACTTAGTCAGCCGGCATGTTGGGCAATGGATAATACGCTTCCAACAGGCGCTAGGCTATGGCATTGTGGACTAAATACGCTAATAACAGCTAGTGGACTGGTAGGTAAATTATCACTTTATTATCACATAAATAAATGATAAAATAACATATACGTATTGATTTACTTAATGATTGATTATGAAAAACAATTGAAAATATTTATTTAAGTAATAATAAATTGTAATGTTACGAAAAAACGCAAATATACTTTAAAGTGAATAAACACAATTTTGTATTTTGTCATTTACTTATACCAGTATTTTTTCTTGGCATAGGTATCCGAGTTTGGGTAGAACTCCGTTAGATCTGAACCGCACTATAGAAATTTATAAATGTTGGATATTATATAATTTATTTAGATTGCAAAATTAGCCTAGTTTAATAAATTAGAACAGATTAAGATGGACTTACGTGTAGATTGTCAGCGCGTAGCTTGGGGTGCACGAGCAGTTGCGTGCTCTGCGGCGCGCGGACTCGTAATGTAGGTAAAATATCCGCGCAGGCTTCTCTGCTTCTCCACAATTTTTGCAATACCTATGACGGACAGAACATATAACAGTTTCAGTGATACCTCAGGGCTACGGGTGGTTGTGGACACTACTTACAATGTAAATAGAGCGACAAACAAGAAAACAGTCCGCTTCGAGCAATTGTCTTCTTCTTGCATTATAACAAAACGACGAATTTAAACAATACAACCCATAATACAATGCATAACTACATACTTAAACTTAGTGGATAAAGGTTTTTATGGTATTGTCGTCATTTTATTTAGGTACCAATGTAGGTTCTAAGTTAAATGACGACCTGCATGTGATAATAACATGTATCAGTACAAGCTTTGTTTAGTTTGGGGCTAGATGGCGCTGTGTGAAATGTCCACAAATATTTATTTATTTATTTGTAACAAACGTCACGTAGAAAGATCACGCATTGTTTGTATTATAATATGTGCTCCCTTGCCCTCTCCATTCGTATTTTTCACCATCTCTTTCTCCATTATTTGGCGTTTCAACTAATTTTGCAAAATTTCGTTTCTTAGATTCTGCCATCTCTTTCTCACCGTTTTCCGTTTCCCCTCTTTTGCAAATGTTCGTCCCTTACATTATATAATCTAAAGGACGAAAATTTGAAGGGAATGCGACGTTTGTTAACTATTGGCATACTCAGAGACGTAGAATGCATACCTATAATATGAGAAAATGGGTAGATTCTTTTAGAAATACATAATTACATATAATAACCCCATGTTGTAGAACTTTCGTATAAGTTACCTAAGCCTTTAATTCCATATAAGTTAGTAGTGACTTACTTATGAAACTCACATACGATCATACTGTAGTTGAAAATTATTACCTACTGCAATTAACGAACGAGTCCCCGAGTATGTAAACTCCAACTTAATTAAGTATATGATGCGAACAATACGAAAAAAAGCTAATATATTTTAAGATTATGAGGCGCGAACCTTGGAGAACAAAGTGATCTAAGAGTTCCGTTTAAATCAGTGTCGCGTCGGAAATAAAATGCCCTTCAAGAAAAAGTCAGGGTTTTCCGGTTACAACTTTATGGTTTTCTACAGATACTCTCAAGTCAGTCTCAGGTCAAGTATTTTATTTTTTCATGACCACAAAATAAAATAGTAAATGAAAAAAGTCTTCAAAAAGGAGAAGGTTCTCAATTCTGTTTATTTTTTTTTTAATATTTGTTACATAAGAACTCCGTCACTAAGGTCCGTATTACAGAACGATGCTCAGTCTCGATCGGTGCTCAAGCAGAGATTTCATTCATAAAGTACCTAATATTGATTACTTTATGAATTAATATTTATTATATGAATATTTGTTTAGTGAATGAAATATTTGCCTGAGCACCGATCGATAACTCAGCATCGTTCTGTAAAACGGACCTTAATTAAGCTGATTTGTTAAATTCATATTTCATGCAATGACATATTTTCTGATTGGTCCTGAAGAAATTTCATCAAAATCGGTTCAGTAGTTTGATTTTTTAAATCGATGTAACTGGAAAATATACACTGTTAGATATCATCCAGGTATTTCTTAATAGATATGAAAATGAAGTCGATTTAACATTTTTATAAAGATGACCCGATTTGAATATAGCTGAGTAATGTTATTATAAATTCTGTGACCGAATACAGTTATTGCAACAGGGAAATAATATTTCTCGCGGATTACTAAACATGTTACATAGATTCATTAGAAAGAGATAATGGATAGGTAAAAAGCTGCGTCAAAGAATTCAAACATATCACAAATTAGTACACAAACCGATACATTGAGTTTTACGTTCATAAGATATAACACTATTATATAATAATATATATATATATAATATATATATATACTGTTTTACGTTCATAAGGTTCCGTACCGTCTTCAAAAAAGTATGAGATTCTCAATTTGGTTTGTTTATTCTTTTTTATTTGTAATAATATATTTTCAGATTAGCCCCCAATTTCATCAAAATCGGTTTAGTAGTTACTAGCTGGAAAAAATATTTAGACGATGAAATCAATGAAGTATTTCTCAGTATGAAATTAAGACGATCGAAGTCGGATAAACCCCCTTTTTTAAAGGTGATTTTTTATATACACTATTATATAATATATATATATATATATTTTTTTAAATTATAGATAGACAACACAGAAAACCACAAAGTAGTAACTTCATAACAAACTGATAAGTTGAAATTCATAGGAATTGGAATAATATACGCAACTTGATTTATAAATATGTATTTTTCTCCTTTTATTAAAAGACTTATTTAAGTATAAAAATCTAGGGAACTATTTCTAATTATATAGTACAGACAAGCCTGGCGCGCTTTGCACTTTACAGACTAGGGGTCGCCGTTATGCGTAGCACATCAAAAGAGCTAAAAGTGATTTCGAGGAATGAAGCATCTGTACATGTACTGTTAGTCATCTATGGTATAGATATAAATATCGCAAGCTTACACCAAGGTCAATAAAATGATTAAACGATATGTGACACAAAAATTCCCTCCGGCTTATAATGTACAACATGCAAAATTTACCACATCCCCAAAATGTACAAACTAGCAAAAGTGCAAATGTACAATGCGTAGAATGTACAACTAACTGTAATAAATAAACGCAAAATGTACAAATGCAGAAGGCAACGCACCATGCAAAATGTGCAAAACTAAAAATTTTGTTTGCACAAGTTGCATTATCACCAACATAAGAAATCCAATATTCAAGACACATAATAGGTTATCTGACATAATCAGCAGGCTTAGCACGGCATGTGTAGAAATTGTCTTTCCCCCGGTTTTTTCCACCTGTCAGTTAAAATAATCCCCCTCTCCACCTTACGTAGCACGGCAACGAGGAGAGGAAAGAAATATTTCCCTTTGACATTATCGTAGACATTATATCCCGCTACTCCCCGCTTCAGAGCACGGACTCGGAAAAAGGTGGATAATATTCTCTTGAATTGACACAAAGCAGAGATATTTATCTTCGACTCTTGTAGGTGGGTATAAGGAAGTCAAAGTGTTTTAATAGGCACAAAAATGTCGCGTGCCTATTATAACTACGTTTAATCGCGGGAACTCGAATTTTGGAGCGAAAGTTACACCGGGAGGAGCATTCGGAATGCAAGTAATCCCTTCTAAATCCCGGGAAATTAGTTTCAATACAAAAAAATACATAGCGAAATATTCGTGAAAATACAATTATTAGTTTAGTTTTAATAAGGAATTAACTTAAATGATGCATATATTTTTTGAGTATATTTTATTATAAAATAAATACATATAAAAATTTTAAATATAACTACTACACAATAATTAATCACGCAATTCCGCTCATATTACAAACAAAATAAAATTTAATATAAAATATTCACTTACTCTCAGTCATATACATAGTAGTCGCTACATACTCTTTGATTAACACAGGGACACAGACTCATAAACCTTATTTTTTCTTATAAAACCTTATTTTTTTATATTTTGTCTTCAATCCCAGTATATTTAGCCGAACAATTATCGATGGTTTGATGGACTGAACAAAATATTGAAGCATGTAATGTCATTTTAGTAAAATTTTCTCATACTGGCAACAATACGGTAGAGAAAACTTAAAACGCTACTCCCCTCATTTATCCCCCGGATAAAGCTTTCCACTGCCGCGGCCGTGCTCGCTGAGTGGAATAAAGTGACAATGAGGATAAGTTTGTTATCCTCTACCTGGGGAGAAGTTGTCTACCGGCCGTGCTAGGCCTGCAGTACACGACACGAGTTTAATGCATATAAAATACAAGTATTTATCATGATTAAAAAGACTTATGATTAAACAGAAAAACCGTATGCGGCCAACAATTTTTTTCAAATTTCTGCAGCCTTAATTATCTATAGCTTGAGGCCTGCTTCACTGCCGGCGACGCACTAGTTTTTAAGTTTATATATACTTATGTTTTTATAATATGTTTATTGTAAAAAAAACCTAAAAACTATAAAGATAACTGAAATATTTAGTAAAATTAAAAAACAAAAACATATTTTGGTAACTAAATATAATATAATTTTAGATTTTATTAAACAGTATCGTTATAAAAACATCAACAAAACGTTTAATTGTTGTTGTTATTTTACAAAAAGAAAGCATTATAATTCTTTTTACCGATTTACCGTTTGTACATTCTACGTATTGTAAATTTAGCGTTTGTACTTTTGCTAGATCGTACATTTTGTTAGTTTGCGCATTTTACGCGTTGTACATTGTAAATCGGAGGGCAAAAATCCCATATACATTCTATTTAGTAGTATGATGGCCCTGTATAAACGTATCTGAAAATATTTAAAAAAATAATTTAGTGTCTCGGTTGACGGAACGCAGAAATTCTTACTAAGTATAGACATTTAGTTAAGTACCTGCTAGAAGGCAATTTGAGACCGTACCAACTGAAGAAAAAGTATTGCTTAAATCTACTTGACCATCTCTAACTGTTAATACTAAAATGAATTGCTTTCATTGATTTCATAAGTTATTGTACCACTCTCGGTATTAACTTTATTTAACTTTATCATGGATTTAAATATTAAAATGTAGCAAATAGTAAATTGTTGAATGTATTCAGAATCAATATCTGAATGTAAAATTAGCTTGTTAGAAAAATTGTTCCTTTTCTTAGCCATTAAAAACACAGTTGAATTACAAAAAGTCAAGTAGGCTACGTTATTTCTTTTTTCTTATTTCTAGATGTATTTTATTCACGGTCAATAAACTATTGGTGGTAACGTTTCATTTTCCTTTCCATTTTCTTTCGTTTCTTCTCATCTTGTTCGGTATCTTCAGGTGCTTCTTGGAAGAACCAAGGTCCGAGGAAGTTGGTCCAAACCAGCCAGAATGCCCTCAATGGCAGCAAAAGCAGTATGAACCAGAAGTAACAAGATAATACAGCGAGGATATTAGTGATTGAAACCAGGATCACAATATCTTTGATATGCCTGGAAAAGAAAAAAAAAACATGTGATATTACATATTTGATATGATTTATTGCATCGAAAGATGAGGACATGAAGTACTTAGGCAAAGGTTCACACAGAAAATATGATTTAAATGTTTGGATAATAGGTAAAATAAAGATTGTTATTAAGTAAACTATAGATAAATAATAAAGTAGTATATATTTTTTGTATGGATTGCTGTGGCAACTGGTCTCACGAGCGCCGTTATGATTTAAACCTATTTTTATTCCATTACTGGGATATTTAAATCCTGACTCTCCGGACACTCTTTTAGCAATCTCTTAGATTTAAGAAGATTGATCAATGTCAAAGTGATTCAGAGAAAGCGGTATCTAACTTGAAACCATTTTTTTAATTTTTGTGGTCATCCATTTGTGTTTTTCGTTCTGAGCAGAAGATGAAAGTGTCCAAAACATAATTATAGGTACCTGAAAATCTCGGACTTCGTGTCTGTAGTTACTGTCGCCAAGTACCCTGGTCACGGTACCTAACGAATGTCTGAGCTAATAAATACGTCACTGAGCATGCAGTAATACAATGCATAAATACAGTCGCTGTAAATGAATAAACATTAGAGCCAAGGATAACCATGTCTGTGCTTTCTGAGTTAGTCTGACTCTCTGAGCTGAGAACTGATCTGATTCAGTTTGGGGGGTTTCCCCCCCGTGTGGCCTCCAACCTCCCCTACAGCCACCCCAAGCCTCGCAACTGAGCTGATTCTGGTACTGGTAAATCTGAGACTGATCTGAGACTGAGTCAACTGAGCCACTGTCCGCAGACAGACCGACGCATCGGTTTCTGGGATACACAAGACATGGTTATATCTGAGAATTTCTGAGAATCACTGAGAGCATCTGATAATCACTGAGAGCATCTGAGAATGTCTGAGAGTATCTGAGAGTGCTAGCACATAAAAATCACAAGCTCACTTACTGAGATATACTGGGTGTTGCTCTGACGCTGTCTCGTTCAAGAATGCCGCGACTACCGCGCGCGCTCGCTGACCTCGCTAGTTGCGTCATCGACCTGACGTTAGCTGTTAATGTCATCTGGCTTCTGCCAGCTGACGTACTGTTCTGTACCTACCTTCACATCTAAAGCTTCGCACTCGCGACAGTTACATCCCAAGTTACATGAGTCATGTAACTTTGAAAAGTCCTAAAGGATGGCCTCGTTTATTGCCATTAATGTTTATATCTTATTTTTGTACTTTGCACCAAGTTGCAAAGTCACCTTTATAACAATAACTAGGACATTGTGTAAACTATGTAGATACTTACTCTCCCATTCCACCCTCCATGTTCAGATCAAGGCCCGGGTCAATCAGCTGTGAGTTGTCCAAGTACCGTGGCTTAATGATGTACCGCATCATTTGATAGCATCCTATGTGGATGCATGCAGTTAGTAAAAATAGTATCTGAAATAAATAATAAGACATACAATTATACATTTTTGAGGGCAGTCTGCACGACAAAATCTAACAAATCCAATGTGTGTTACATTACAAAAGGCCCCAATCATCAGAGTATAAAATAGGTAGTACTTGTAGACAAAGTACAATAATTATTTTATTTTTGCCTCAAACACAGCAGTGCTTGTACTATTTTAATCAGAACTAATAGAAATTTTAAAATACTATACAATAATAATAGAGCACCGGGACATCCACACACACAAAACATATTATCCGTGGTCATATCCTAAGAGTGGATTGAATCCACAACCTGTACAACTTTGTAGCAAAATCTATGGTATGTTTTCTTTGCATACTTGGGTAACTAACATTGATTTATCTAAAGTAATCATATCAGAAATAGAGTCCTTACCCAAACCTAAACGTCAATTTAATTCTACACATTTAAAATCAGTTTGTTGCCAATACCTTAACAGAAATTATTCGTCATTTTATAAGATTTTCACAGATGGTTCAAAAGATGACATGGATATTGGAGCTGCCTTTTATGACCCTCATGAACAACAAAGTATGACATTCAAAATCAACTGCAAAATGTCCATCATGGAGGCTGAGTTGGTTGCTATAGCTGAAGCACTTTCATATATCGAATCGATTAATCTAACCAATGTTGTGATACTAACAGATTCCAAGAGTTCGTTGCAACATTTGGCTCGGTGTACCTCGACTTTTCGAGGCACACCGATTGCCTACTCCATTCTAGACACTATCTTAAAGTTGCAGGAAAAAGATGTGTCAATAATCCTTCAGTGGATCCCATCCCATATTGGTCTAGACGGAAATGATAAGGTGGACAGTTTGGCAAAGATAGCTGCACTGGATGGAGTACCCATTGAATCTTTCCCTTATTACACAAACCACATTCCAACTGTTAAGACTCAATGTTATGATTTATTTAAAGAATATTTTGATCTCAGATCACGTGAAAAAGGAATCTGGTATCGTACGATTCAGCCACAACCCTTGCGTTATCCTTGGATAGACAATAGTTTATTTAACAGGCATTACACAGTTGTAGCTCTAAGACTTCGGACCGGACACATTCCATGCAATAAGTTTTCATATCTAATGCGAAAAAGTAGCTCCCCGAATTGTTTAGAATGTAACTCAGTTGACGATCTGTATCATATTCTAATGGAATGTGTCCGGAACAAAGACAAGAGACATAAATTATTTGGGTCTCGTCCACTACACCTGGGAGATTGTAACATCATTCTTGCTGAGCCTCTCTCAGACTCAGCAAAAATGATGTACAAACTTATAGAGAGGGATTGAATTGATCTATAATATTAAGTTAGCATAAATTAGTTTAAGTATTAGTATTAGTTAAAATAACCAGGGCGGCATAATCGCAAATGGCGATAAAGCCCTTTATTATTGATTAAAAAAAAAAAAAAAAAAAAAAAACCTGTACAACCAAAAGGTTATTGTGACTAATCTAACCTACTGAACAATTAATCCAATGATTAAATAAATCATAATACTTACTTCAAATCAGATAGTATTTACACATGGTGTGAATTTAATTCGTTCTTTTCCTTCAATGTATGTACTCGGTCCATGCTAAAGAACGCTTTTATATAACTAAATATTAAAAATACTTATGATATAAAACTTAAATCTAGGTATTATCAAATTACTGCAAACTCAAATTCTAAATAAAAACTTTGCAACATTGAACAAAAGAGGTGTTTTATTACCTATGAAACATTTACAAAGCGCTCAGCCAGTGCCAGCTCTGTGTGTAGTGTTAAAAGAGAACTATTTTTTTATTGCACCTTGTAATTACTCTATAGCATGGTCGGATTCCATTGTGATTAAGGAAAAGAACGAGTTAAATTCCACCATGTATATAACATTGAATCAAACATCAGGCAAGAGTATTGGAAATATTTATTAACTATGCAAGGAGTTGCAATCATGTACTTAATATCTTGATGTAATCCTGAAGCATTTTTTTTTAAAGATTTATAAGCAAGTTTTGGTTTTAATCTGGAAGTTATTATATAAAAAATAAAGAGACTTGCTAATTCCGGGACTTAAAGAATGTAAGTGTTTTCTTATCTTGATATCTTATACTTACAATAGTCCATATAGTTATTACATCTGGATATAAAATACTCATGGACATGCCATAAAATACTGTTGATCCCAAAGCCATATTGCGGTAAAATGTGACTGTTGCTGCATTTTCAACCAAAATCTGCTTAGCGCCTTTGGTGGGAGCCTTCCCTTTCTGTGGCTGAAAACAATTTGAAGAGAAATGGTACCTATAAGATTCTTATTGATATAAAATGCAATGATCTGATCCAAATATTGAGGACCAGCATCAAATTTTGAATAGCAGGATTAATATGCTTCACTATAGCAACTACTGATCAAGTACTACTGGTAAATAGGTACTCTAAAACTGATTAAATATTACATTACGCTTGACATTAATGGACAGTTGTCAAACTTTAAAAATAGACCACAGTTTTTTAGAGTACTGTGGTCCAATTATTAACACAACAATACTAATAAGTCCAACAACCATAAAAAAATAATTTACGACTTGTTGCATAAAGCATAAAGTACAGCAGAAGACCAGAAATACTGAGGAGGTAGAGTTGGAATAATAATTATGTGAAATACTAACAATAGTCATAATTATGTATTTGAAAAACAGAACATACTAGCAATGATAGAAGTAAGAGGAAAAATGTTTGGTCACCTTATACAACATGAGTCTTGTCAAATTTTCAATGGTATTTACAAATTTAAACAAATAAACAACCAAAAATTACCAAAGAGCCTTATTTAAGTAAATATATAATAAGACTTTATACTATAACTGTGCAAATGATCTAAAATAGCATCTAATAATGTTTTTAAATTATGTATGATAGTAAGTCAATAGAAAGAAAAAAATAAATATAAGTAGGTAAGGGTCTTGTGTTAAAATACAATGTATAGTGAATTTATTTCTCGTGAATAGTTGTTTCTCAAGTTAAAACTCAAAGTGAATCCTTCATAAACTTAAAACCTTTCTGTGAAAAATTATAAACATACAACTTTAGTGGCAGTATTCTAAAGTTAAGTCAAAGGTTTTGTTATTTGATGACCACAAAATCATCATAGCATTACCAAATGCTATGATGATTTTAGTAGGTAGTTGGTAGGTAGTGGTCTGCTAGAGTTGTTTTGTTTTATATTGTACATTTTGTTTTTAGTTTGGTAGTACTTTAATTTACCATGTAATTATAATTTAATTTGCTATAATTATTCAGTAACTACCTACATGTAGTATTTTAATCAGAATTATCTTACTTTTTAAAATCCTAATTAGCACAATTAAATTTAGTGAAGTGGAATAGGAAATTATGCTGAAGTTTCATGTGAATAGAAGTTTCTATGAACATTCAATATACCTACTTATAAGTACTTAAGCCAATTTATAGCTAAGAATAAAATAATACTGATTAAGGCCCGTATTACACAACTATGCTGTCACCAATTGATGCTCAAGTAGAAATTTCATTTAAAATATGATCGATTTGTGAATGAAATGGAGCTTGAACACCAATCTACGACGTATTGTTCTGTAATATGGGCCTAAGGCCATAAAATATAGTAGATTTATTCACGAGAAATTTTTATGTCATCCATATGTGAACATACAGATACAGTGCCCTGATTAATAAATCTAAATTCTTAGACTAGAGAAATAATTTCTACTGACAGATTATGGGCTTATTTCATTCACAAAATGATCAAATAGTTAATGAAATCCCTACTTTAGAATTAATTAACAACTGAGTATAATTCTGTAATTCGAGCCTCTATCTCAAATATTTCTTTTTATAAGATTTACAAGCAAATAATTATACATTTCAGTGATCCCAAGGTTTAAAATAACTCACTGGTGGCATGCTCGATTTTTCAAGTCTATGCGACAATTCAACTGTTAGTTAAATATCGATAAATTTCTAGATATTCTAGATTTTTTAAATCAATACGAGCGGACAACGAACGAATAACACTAAATACGCGATGACGCAGTGTTGCCAGATCGATGATCTTGTGGATAACCTCCAACTTATTTCAAAAGTCACCAACACCCTCGTATGAAGTAATCAGGATAATATATATTTTAGGTACGTTTCAATTAAGATAAATATCTTAAAAGAGCCGACATATCTATTATTATCTCACTCCCACTGAACTTAGACATTATGGTGGAGGTGAGAAAACAATATTTTCATTATTTCATTCGAATCAGTTTTCGCTAGGTAGATACTATGTAGATAAGATACGATTGACGCTGGTTATTAAAAATTGTTTGCTAAAGCTGTAGCTGTTACCTATTCTGTTAAACGTATAAACGACGAATTTGATTGGCCCAGGATGATGGCGTACAAGAAAAGAGATCTTCAGCAATGAACGATTCACGCAAAGCTTTGATGATTTATGACCATTTTTTTCGGTTAAAAATGGAATGAAATTTTTCATTATAACACTGCGTAAAGGTGGCGCCTACCATGAGCATTCGCTGCATGCGAACACGTTACGAATTGAATATTCGCATGTCAGTACAGTGAGCCAAGCAGGTCAATGGCATCCATCAAGCACCTGAGCGCGCTTCTCTCGTCTGTCTGAATTTGACGAATCCCTTTGAATGCTACATTACACGTCAGTCGCAAAGAGCGCGAGCACAGCAGCACAACGTCCGCCACTTTGACTACAACTGGATGGTTATATGGAGCACAGCTGGGCCCGTACCGTGAGCTCCTAGGGGGAGCCTGATTGGACCGTGTTGACCTATGTCTCACTTTTTCTCCAGCTGAGAGAGCAAGACGAAAGTCAAAGCGATTCAGTTGAGGCTCGCGCTAAAAGTTTACGGTATGAGCCCTGATCGTACATGCAGCTAAAGTGAGCGTTGTCTAACAGCGAGCAAATTTACAAAATACAATAAATGAAATATTAGTATTAGACACCTAGGTGTCCAAGTGATAATAATTATTAAGGTGCCCTCATATTAATACATACACTATCTTGGATACGTAAGATCAGCGCTGACACCTAACATTTAGACGAAATAAAGACGAGTGTGATTTAGACCACACGACTGAAGAAAAACTTCTTTAGCTCTATTTCTTTTGCCCATACATTTAGAGTTATAAGAAACTTTCTATCTTCACGTAGAGAGGGAGATATACTTATATCCCTCACAATTTCCGTTCGCCGCACCAGCTTACCTTCAAGCCAAGCGTGCGTAAAGAAGTTTTATATTGAAGGATAACAAGATTTCGCTTCAGATTTACTAAAATATGATCAAAAAAAAAATGCAAATTGTTATCTGTTAAAAATGAACTTTCGCCTTGACACGTCTTGAGTTTTCCTAAATGGCGATAAATATCTTATCTTGGCAACACTGCACGCACGCCACAGAGACATACGTCACACTGACCAAGCTTGCACGTCATGACGTTGACATTACTGCTTCCATGTGGAATATCCACAGGCTAGAGAAAAAGCAATGTACTCGGTGACATTAGAGCATATAAAAAACAATCATTGGTGAGCCAAAGATATTTATACATATTAAGGGGTAAGCACATCAATCACCTTGAAATTATCTAGAGCCTAGGATATTTAATCCACATCGAACCACAGAATTTGCCCTATTTAAATAGGTCCCGTAACGCGTGCGCGTGACCAAAACGCTGGCACTTATTTGGCACAACGAATCAGCATTGCAATTCAACAGGGCAATGCTACCAGCATGTCGGGTACGCTACCTACCAGTAGTAGGATGGAGAATTTGGACTGTCTACGGTCATCGTGGCCAGTATATAGTCCAAAATATGTTTTTTTTTTTGTGGTAGCTCGTGTTTAATATTATATTTGTTATATACATTATTCAACTTATTCAAAGCAGTGTCCTAGCATTTCTTAGCTCCATCGCTTAGATCTAAATCATAAAGTCCCGTGGAAATAAGCTATTTTCTGCCACTTTTCCTAACAATAACTTTTAAGAGCATGGGCAGGCTATGCCATGCCATGCACCAAAGTTCTCGTATTCACAGCGTTTCTTATGTTTGTCATCTCTTTCTTACGTCATTATCGCAAGTTAACTCGCTACTTAACCAAACAACGGATGAGTTTTTGGCGGGAAAGCGAAGAAGATTGCGTCGCCGCATTGTATTATTTTACAAAACTTGTGTTATTTTCAGTGTTAGTGCATAAAATTGGTGGCATTCTATTCGTTAAGTGCTGGATTACAGGCGTGAGTGTGGGAAAATGGTATAATGATGGTGAAACATTTCATTTCGTGTTGTTTCCAAAACTCCATAGATGCTTCAAGTTCAAGTTGCCACCACTTTACTTTAGGAGTTTGACTTCAACTTCAACTCTTGTTTCGTGGCTTTTGTGGAGGTGCCACCACAATTTCGCCAATGTCACGTTTTTCCTGATAGACCATCAAACGAAGGAGGCTGTTCGGTGTAGGATAGGTATTGGCCAGTGTAATGGAGATTAATCACCGGTGTTCTTCCCCTTTTTCCACTTTGTCTAAGCCAAAACCAGTCTATACTATCTAAAAAACACAGAAAACACACACACAAATAATATATAAAATATTTACAGTAGTATAATAAGTGTAATACATACATGTTTTGTTATGTTATATTTACAATCTAATTTTGTTAACTCTAATATATTTACACAATAGTTTTATAAATGGGGTAAAAGCAAGGGAGAGTAGGCATTTAAAGGAGGTAGGAAGAGGGATGTCAGGAGGGATAATGTCATACAGAGAAATCTGTGTTCTTGGGCAGCTGAAGAATATATGGTCCACATCTCCCTCGTCCAAACCACATTCGCAGACAGAGTGATCCCTTATCCTAAGTTTGGCCAGAAACACTGGGGTACAGGCATGATTTAGACGAAGCCGACAAATTGTTGAGGTGGTTACTTTATCTGCTGATTTGTATTTAGAAAACCATGGCTTGGTAGGAATTTCGGGCTGTATATGACCGTAAAACTTACCTTTTACGGTCCTAGAAATCATCCAAACTTTGGTCCATGCTTTAAACATAATTGATTTTAAAGTAGTACAAACGTCATGGGAGTAGGTTTCGGGATGATCAAGAGAACCAGTTTGGGCTGCATTTTTCGCACAAGAGTCTGCTGATTCATTGCCTAGTATACCAGAGTGGCCTGGTATCCAGACTAAAAGAATCTCAATGCCTAATCTTTGACATTGTAATAGGCAGTCTCTAATTTTTAAAATAATTGGAAATCTAGATTTTGATCGGAAAGGGTTTGAGTCAATGGCTTGGAGACAGCTTTTACTATCCGAAAATATAATGGCCTTGTTCACATTATGGGATTTCACAAAATTAATAGCTTCTAGAATAGCTAAGGCTTCTCCAGTGAACACAGATGTAGCTGATGAGCATTTATAACTCAGCACTATTCTGGTAGAAGGTATCCAAACTGCTGCACCCACTGAGCTGTCATTATTGATCTTAGAAGCGTCTGTGTATATTGTAATCCAGTCTTTAAACTCATTGTAAATTTTGTTGGTGAATATTCTATTAGCTTCTATTGTATTCTTATCAATCCCGAAATCTAAAATGATGTTAGGCTTTAGCACCAAAGCATCATAGGGTGTACAGTAAAGAGGAGTTATGGGTGATTGGAAAAGAGGGTTGGGGAGACGGGTAAATTTTAAATAGCTACGCAGGAGGCAAGGGAGGTTGTCATATGAGTGATTACCATGTGCATCATACAACGCTGACAATTGGTCTAATTTTTGGAGAAGGGGATGCTCTGAATTTTGGGCCAGTTTAACAAAGAATCGGTTGGACAGATATTGCCTACGCAGTGAGAGAGGGGGTTCACCACATTCAACTTGCATGGCGTTGATAGGGGACGATTTCATTGCTCCGAGGATTATACGCAGGCATTTGAATTGTATTTTATCAATCTTCTGTAGTCCAGATTTGTTAGAGGGGTCCAAAAGGAACATGGCATAGTCCATATGACTGCGAATTGTAGCGTTGTAGAGCAATCTTTGGGTACAAGGGTGTGCACCCCACCAGACACCAGATAAGGAACGGAGGATGTTGATGTTTTTTTCACATTTCTGTGCAACATAGTACAGTGTGTGCTATTCCAGACAGTTTGCAGTCTAACTAGACTCCTAAAAATTTGACTGCATTTGTTTGGGGAATAGGTTCATCATTGACTCTAATAAGCACTGTTGGCACTAGTCTCTTTCTGGTGAACACCACAACACTACTTTTTGAAGCTGATAAAGACAGCCCATGGTTAAGGAGCCAATTGGAAAGGTACTGAAGAGCAGAGGACAACCGACTGACAGCTTCTTCAAGAGACTGATGGGGAACATAAAGAGCCAGGTTGCTTATTGCAAGATGTGGCAAAAAGATTCTACTGTCTGTTCTAAATCATAGGTGTACAAGCTGTACAGTAAAGGACTAAGAACTGATCCTTGGGGTAGTCCCTTCCAGACAGTCCTGGGAGAGAGGAGTTCGCCTTGGCTTTTAATTGTTATAGTTCTTTCCATAAATAAGTTGCATACAAACCGGACCAACTTCTCAGGGATGTTCAGCTGAATAAGTTTATTCCTGAGCACCGGAAGTAGGACACTGTCGTACGCTGAGGCAATATCTAGAAATATGCCTATAAGATACTCTTTTTTTAAAAATGAAGTTCTTATATCAGTTGTAAGGATGCTGAGGCTATCAATGGTACTCATATTTTTCCTAAATCCATACTGAGATTTTGCCAATAGGTTTTTGCTTTCAACGAACCACTCTAGACGGTGTTTTATCATATGTTCTGTGACTTTAGCTAACACTGACGACAAGGCTATTGGTCTATAACTGTTGGGATCAGAAGGGTTTTTGCCATTTTTCAGAATAGGTATTACCACTTGGGTTTTCCATGAATCAGGAATTAGGCCATTATCAAAAAAGTTGTTGACTAGTTTCAGGTAATATTGCTTACTGGTATCAGAGGCATTCTTTAAAAATGAGTACGGAATTCCATCTGACCCAGGAGATGAATCTTTTAGTCCATCCAGTGCCAGTTGTAATTCGGAAAATGAGAAAGAGGAGTCAAAATTATTTAGGTTTGGAAGAGGGGTTGGGGGGGATGGAAAGGAGTTTATATACGGAACAGAAGGAGGAGACATTTTATCAGAAAATGCTTCCAGCCACGATGAAGGATCATTGACTGTGATGTTGACTGTGCTACATGCCCCTCTATATCGTTTTATTTGCTTCCATACAAGAGAAGAAGGTGTTCTGGGAGATAAATTTTCACAATATAGTGACCACCCCTGCTTTTTTTTTTTAGATAGAAGTCGAATAGCCTTGGCTGCATTCTTTTTGTACTTAACAAAATTTTCTTCCGTCATTGCAATGTTGTAGTTAGCTTCAGATTCTTTTCTTAGTCTGATGGCTTCAGTACATTCAGAGTCCCACCAAGGGGTAGATACTTTAAAATGAAAAGGATTCTTTAATGGAAAATTTTCATCAGCACTAGCAATTATGGCTTCTACAAATTTAGAGTACGAATCAAAAAAGTTGTAATCATTAGAAGAATCATTCGCTAATCTGGTGTCAAGGGAAAAGGAGTAGGTTGACCAGTCAGTGTCATTAGATAATCTGTACTTAAGAGTGGGACAAAATTTACGAGCCGGAGTAACACTGTTATGTATTGTTATGACAATAGGGAAATGATCACTGCCAAATGAGCTGGATAGAACATTCCAAGAAAGAACAGAAGCCAGGGAAGGAGAACATATGGTGAGGTCTACGGCACTATTAGGATTTTGGGAGGGAAGAACTCTTCGAGTAGGGGATCCATTGTTAATGATGCAAAGGTTAGCTTCATCAATTATTTCTAACAGGGCCAGAGCAAACGAATCATTATGGCCAGATCCCCATGACCGGTGATGAGCATTGAAATCACCCATTAAAATGATGGGGGGAGGAACTGAGGATAATACATATAAAATATCAGGGATTAAAGATGGATATGGATGTGGAATGTAAGCAGAGAGAAATGTAATATTAAAAGCCTGTACAGCCACAATATTAATGTCAGGAGAGATAGGAGGGAGAGGGATTTGGGAAAAGGGAATGGAGCGAGTAGCGAGAAGTGCGCTACCGGCATACCCGTCAGCCCTGTCATCCCGTAGGCATGAGTAACCTGGAACTCGAAACTGAGATCCAGGCACTAACCATGTCTCCGAGATGGCAATGACTGACGGGTGGAACTTGTTAATTAAGTAAAGAAGCTCATGCTTCTTTCGACGGATGGATTTGGTGTTCCATTGCAGAATGGAGACTTGGTCCATGATTACCGGTTAAGGAGAAGATTTGCGTAAGGTTCTGGGCAACGTGGGACGGTAAGTTGGTGTTATTACGGGAAATTATGCTTATGATCATTGTGAGTAAAATTTCTAGAAGGTTGTCATCGTGGGATGATGACGTCGCATCTGACTGTTGGGAAAGAAGAGCGTACCCATTAGGGAGGGTTGAAGGTTCATTAGCAACAATGGCCTGGTGAGCTTGTCTATCATATGATTTTCCCAATGTTGCCCTACTGCGGGGGACAAATATTGTTTTTCTGGTTTTTGGGGAGGATTGGAGAGGTTGAGAGGGTTGGACCGGTTGGTTGGGTTGGGACGGAAGGTGGGATGATTGAGATGGGATGCTTAGGGCTTCTTGTACTACTTCAGCGTAGGGTCTCTGAACCTTGGGGAATTGTAAAGATGCTTCTTCATAGGACATGTTTTCTTGTGACATCAGAAGTTTGATGGATTTCTGTCGTCCCTGCTCAGGGCAATCTCTGCTAGTGGCGAAATGCTGACCCAAACAGTGAAGACAAGTGGCTTGGCTGGGGATGACTTCACAAGAGTCACCTGTGTGTGGCTGAGCACAACGGAAACATCTAGCTTTTGATCGGCATTGAGCCTTTACATGTCCAAATCTGCAGCAATTCTGGCACTGAATAGTGGGGAATTGGTATATCTCAACTGGCAAAGATGTGTGATAGGAGAATACCCTTTGAGGTAGAATTTGGCCCTGGAAAGTAATCACTACCGTTTGGGTTGGAATCCATGAAGTTTTCCCCTCATCCAAAGACTTTCTATTTAGGCGGCGAGCTTTAAGGACTTCCCCGCACCCATTGGGAAGGATCAGCGATTCAACGAATTCGTCCATAGACATGTCTACGGGGACCTGGCGAACAATACCCATTTTGGTAATATTGTAAGTTGGTATTGTACCCTCATATTTGCCTGTTTCGAGAATTGAGTTGTCTGTGAAGTTGTTCGCATCTACAGCCGTCTTAAATTCAACAGAAATTTTATTTCTGCCCACTTTTTTAACACCATCAGGGCAGATGTTAGCCACTTTGTTTCTGAATAAAAATTGGCCAAATTTAATTGGGCGAATAGTGGTGCCTGCGGATGGGTCTGGTTCCGATCGTGAGACGTGGACGATAAAGGGTCCTTTATCTAAAGCTCCATACGATTTAATACCTATGACAAGGCGTGGATGTACATAAATATTTTGGATTGATGCTACCGCCATATCTTTGTTGATAATAGTTTTTTTCGCACTGCTGATATTAGCATCTGAATCGGTTTCCAGACGACGCTTGGTTACGTTAGAAACAGAATTCATGTTAACATCCGGAATTATAGCGTCAGGAGGGTCAGGAGGAGCAGGCAGCGGGGGATCCATGTTGGATTCCCCTAAGGTTTTAGTAAGAGGAACAACTATGTTAAAACACACTACTTACTCACCAGTTTAACAAAAACCACCACCTTTTAGTAAAAAACACCAATGATTCTATTTAAAACTTAAACTTTGCAAAAATATTACGCGAAACCACGCTTATACGTGTGCTGGCTAGCAGGTGCGACGGCGAAAAAAAAAAATCAAAAAAAAAAGCTAGGAGTGTGACTTTGTTTAGACTATGACTTGACTGTGACTTGACTTGATGACTTTGACTGTGACTTGACACATGTTTGCGTGAAATATCATTAACTTGAAAAATTATCAATTACTTGACACTGGCTAAATACACAAAAGCGTGGAGCCAAACATAAAAAAAAAAACAAATAATGTGTAAATCAGCCTTTAAGGCGCTATCTCGGTAGACCGCGGTTCCGCCCGAAGTGGGTATTCCGCCTTAATAGCATAAAACCAGAACCAGTTGCAATAAATAAAAATAAAAATTGCATAAAACGGAATGCCCGTTTTGCAATCAAGGGGTGATCACGGATTTTTTATTGCAATTCAACAGGAAAAATGACATTTTTAATTCGATCATTTCTGTAGTAACTATGAACATCTTCTATAAAAATATAATAATGAATCTCTATTTTCCTTGGTCATCGCATCATGCGTGAACGGATGCAACTTCTCCGCTAATTCTTTTTTTGTTGTGTTTATTATTGTCAGGAGAAAAATTTTACCATGCGGGTAAAACCGCGGGACGCAGCTAGTATACTATGTATTGTTTTGGTGTTTCTATTGCAGTCAAAGGTCCGTGATCACCTAGCAGTTGTCATACTATATGTCAAAGTCACTGACTTAAGTGACTATTGATTATATACTCTTTGCTATTTGGGATTTCGGAGACAAATTATTTAAGAGATGCGCGGCGCGATTGTAACTTATTTCGACAATCGCTCGATATGATAAAGGTTTAAAACTACTCATATCAGAAATCAACTACATATTAGCAGCCTCTGTGGTGTGGTGATTCAGCAGATCGGCTCTTAGCCCAGAGGCGGCAAAACTGTATTCATCTTGACGAACGCACACATACAGTGGATTTTCCGTGGACGAATGAAGTTGAGTAATTAAGGCTCAATGATTGTTTGTCCTTTTTTCACATACTCATCTTTTATTTCTACAGAAACAGCATATCAGTCAATCATACGTTATTTTAATTTATATGCATTATTTTCAACTACCATCGATATTGATTCCTGGCTAATGTTACAATAACTGGTTACGGTACAATTTCGGAATCGTTTTTAATTTAAATTATGTTCATATTGTCTCTATTGCTCATTTAATTTCGAGTATAAATAATTATTTCGTTACAATAGGTTATTTTTTAATCTTTCGAACCTTTCGAATGACCGTCTTAATCGAATGAATCGATTATTTTCATTTGTAATCGCGCATCTTTATTTATTTGCTCTGTATGAGACATTGAGACATCGTGAAGCCGTGAAAATCGTGAAAAACCATCAAATTCCTTCATTCCGTTTTATTGATTAGAAAATAAAATCATTATCTGTTCATAGTATAGCTTGGCTTTGGAGATAAACATAAGTATCTTCCGGTATGAATTAGAAGTCAACAAAACATAACCTGGGACAGTGACGCGCGTGGAACTGCTGATCTGCCTGTGCATTCCACGACAGGTTGGTAGAGGATCATAGAAGTAAAAAATTAACTTAAATGAAAACCTTTTTACGCATTCATAATATGCCTTAGCCGCTAGCGAGTGCTGAATAGAAAACTTCGATGAAAAAGTTAATTATTGCAGACTAGCATTTAGCATTCGAAGTTAATGAATGTATGTTGTTTGTTTTAAATACATTGTGCGATGCTGATATATCAACATTACGTAGATCTCGCCGTACCCACGCATGCGCGACAGTTTTTCTGACGACATAAGTGCTTTGAAATGTCCACTCCTTAGGTTACCATGTTCACCTGGAATGGAAAGTTTATAGTATGTGGCTGAGATATTCACACAATAGTATTGTCTTCAAGGATCCAATTTTTTGTTCTTTATAAATCTAATCTCGTACTTAAATGCTTCTATGTACATAATAATAAATTATTATATATTTGGTTTTAGGTACACCTGAATACTGTTTTAGTGCTGTTTCAATTACTAAGTATTAAACTTCATTGCATACATAAAAAGATATGAAAATTCCAGATTAAAAGTTAATTTTTTACTTCTCTTCTTAATTTTCTGCTATTGTAAAAGGTAAGAAAATTTAATATATTCGCTGGAATGGTATGTAGTCTTTTGTATGCTGTTTTGTGTTTTAAATTAAATTAAATTAAAATTATAATTTTACAATGGTATTGTTGTTAGCAAAATAAGTGCAATGTATAAAATTTCCTTTTTCCATTGCAAGAATTAGATTGGACAACAGTATTTTTTTTAGAGTAACTGTTTTAATAAAGTTATTAGATATTTTATTTTCATATGTTCACAAACCTTTTCAATCTCTTTGTGTGTAATGTGTAATCATTATATATTAATTATTTTTTATATATTATTTTGCATCTTATGTGTTCGATTCTTTATCATTAATAGTACATATATTTGTGTTTTGTTTGCATATGCAAATTCTTTATTTATGAGCATGCTGTAGCGAATAGTGAATTTATTTTATCAGTTGTTGATAAAATGATGTGTTATTTTATAGATAGTAAATATCTGTTTTAGTTTTAATTTATTGTTTTTTTTTTATATTGATGTGTTGGATATTCAATCTCAAATCTAGGCCTACTGTGTTCCTTCCATCAACATTAATGGTGAACACTAGCACTTATCCAATCTAGGTTTTATTGTTATTAATCATTGGGTGCATTTATGTTAGCATAGAGATTGGCTTGGGTGCAGGTAAACTAGCAATTCCATTCCAAACCTAGGCTTGGTGTGTTACCATCATCTATGATTATGTGCAGATTAAATCTCAAATCTAGTCTTGGTGTCAATGGTAACATTGTCATTAATTAAGGGCAGAATAAATCTCTGAATCTAGGCTTGGTGTGTTACTGTCATGAATAATTAGGCATAGATTTAATTTCAAATCTAGGCTATCAATGAAATCATTTTTTGGAATCAACCATTTTTAAAGCTGGACAGCATACACTTTTTTCTAATGAACAAAAATGCCTTTGAACCTAAGTTATTGTGGAATCCAAAGTTAAACGAAAGTATTGCCATTTTCTTAAATACAAGTGGTGGAGATTTAACTAGTATTGGCAAATACTAGTTAAATCTCTAAATATAGGCTTGGGATATTACCATAATCAATAATTAGGTGCAAATTAAATCTTTAAATCTAAGCTTGGTGTGTAATTAAGTGCAGTAATACTATCAAAATCAAGAGAGTACCCAGAAGTATCCCATGCACTCTAATGGTGAAGGGAAACAGTGCGAAAGCTGGCATACTTAAGAAACCTGCACTTGGGATTATGGCCTACTATCTACCCCATCGTCACCGCCCGAGACACGTCTTGAGCAACCCGGATGATCCTATAGCAGCCCATCGGCTGCGCTAGGATCACCAGACCATTCTAGCCCTTCTGGCTCAGGTACCATTTTCGGTATAGGTTACCAGCGTAACACAATTAGACATCGACCCCGCCGGCGAGGTCGACGTACCCCCGTAGTTTAGCTAGAACGGTCGCGACTTTCAATAGGGTCCACTCTTCCAGTGGACGTAGTCTTCTCGATCCTCTTATCCCGGCCCACGCCGAGGCTCGATGTGCGATGAATGTGACTGATAGCGATAGTCACAATTACTTAAATCCCAAATCTAGACTTGTTGTATTACCATCATTAATAATTAGGTGCAGTGGAACAACCAGTGAAAGCCATTAAATCCCAAATCTAAGCTTACTGTGTTACAATTATCAATTTTATTTTGTAAATAATGTTTTTAGTTGTAACCTTTTATTTATTGTAAATTTTTATTAATTTTTCATTGTAGTAAAGAATCATCAAGAAATGAAGTTATAAATCAGCATGTTTTGCATCCAACTATAATATATTACTATTTTGCTTAGAATTCTTAAGCTAAGCTTTATTTATACACCGCAGCAGAGCTTGCTATATCAATTAGCAGAAAATGTTAGTTTTAATATTTGTATATATATGCATGTAATTAACAAGTAAAAAATGTTGGAATGTTAATTATCCTTTGTTAACTGCATGCATACATATTATAGTATTTATGTGTGTGCATTCATTTATCAAATTTTCGATATTATGCGAAATTAACGAAAGGGCCCAATGTGCTGTCACATTTAACAATTAAATTTAAACAATGTAATTGCTTAACTTTTTACAGTAATTGCAATTTTAAGGATGCAAAGAAATCTAAAGCAAGCAGCAAAATTAACTAAAAAAAAGTCGTTTGGAAAAATAAACACTGCTAAAACGGCTTGTAAAGCGCCCCTTAACACAAAATGTCTAAGCTTACAGATGCCTACTCCAAATGATTTTAACAATGTTGAGCATGAAGCTATAGATGTCCAGGCTCCCGGGCCTTCCCGGGGTAAGCAGTGGATGTATATTTATCTCTTTTTACTCATATATACTCATATCGTTTCCTGATTTATTTAAATTATGCCACAGCAAATGACGTTGCCATTGCAAAATCATCACTGATCATGCACATGAGATTAATCTATGTAACTTGATTTGTTTGTCAATTGTTTACGAGGGCGTCTTTAGTATTTCCTGAGAATAAATCAATTTTAGGATCTTGCAAATGGGTTCTTTCCTTGTTCGTTCATTATTATTATATTACAAGCTGACTCGCTGACAGGGGAAAAAATAGAGAAAAAATTGGCTACCTGCCTCCCTTCGTCCCATGCAGTCATCCATTTCCCCCCCCCCCATACTATTTATATATTCTGTGATACTACTAAAAGTAAAATACATTATGATCTTTACGTCGTCGCCGCCCGAGACAGTCTTGGCGATCTGAAAGTGTCTATTAAAGTATTATCCAAAAATATCATTTTAAGAATTCTTGTTTGTCTGTCTGTCTGTTTGTTAGACAATCGTAAGCGGCGTTTCCCGCTCGTGGTCGCCATCGAGAACAACGCCACTCGCTAATTTTGAAATTATGTCAGTAACTTTAGTTCTCGTTAGTAAAATAGAACTCTATTTGACTAAAAAAAGCTAGGAAAATTTATGATGCAAGAGAGGGGAATTAATTAGCATATGTGAAGCTAGAGGGATGGGTTAGGTAGTGATTATATGAACCGGCGGGTTTTTTAGGTCGGTATGCTGTTAAGTTTTCCACTTCTGTGCCCATTTCCCCACCTTGCCCATTTAAAGACGCCCTCGATGGAATCAAGCTAAGCTAAACACCAAGTGAATTTAACTGTGCATCTGCGTTTGTTGTTTACCAAAAGCAATCGCATGTTTTATACTTTTTGTATGTAAATTTCTATTACATAATTTTTGTTGTACCACTATCATTTAATTTATTCTGTATGCATGTATGTGTAAATTGGAAAAATGATTGAAAAGTTAATGATAATGAACAATTTCAGTTTCACATTCTAAAAAATCAATGATACGAGAATTTTACGATAGTTCCGAAGATGATGATAATATGGAAAACCATTATGAGGTAGACCCGGAGTGCTTGGTTCTCACGCGGCCTGATACAGATATGCATAATAGATGCTGTGGAGGAAAGGCCTGGTGCATAAAGGTATTGATGCTTCATTAGATAAATTAATATTATACAGGATAAATAATAAATGTTAACAGCTTCTTAAGAGCCACTTCTCTAAGTGATAACAAACATCTCTTGTTCTTTTATAATAGGTCTTTACCTATGAAATTGCCGTTTTGCAGTACAGACTTTTTCAAACAAAAAAAAGTTTTGATTGGCTATGAATTCTAAATTCAAATTAATTTTGTTTTAAAAATATGACATTCTATTTACAATATAAGTCTTTTGTTTATTGATTAGCGTTGTATTTTCATTACATTTCAACATTTTTCCTCATAATGGATACTTTGAAATTTCGTGTAATTATGGAATATGAGTTCCGTCGTGGCACCAATGCGGCACAAACGACACGTAACATCAACGACGTTTACGGAGAGAACTGTACAAACGAACGTACAACCCGTTATTGGTTTGCTCGGTTCCGTTCTGGGAATTTTGACTTGAAAAATGAACCTCGTGGTCGTCCGGAAACTTTGGTCAACAATGATGAATTAAAGGCGATTGTGGAAGCTGATGAATCTCAATCTACAGCTGAGCTGGCAGCAGCTTTTGATGTTAGCATCAAAACAATATTGGTCTATTTGCGACAGATTGGCAAGATAAAAAACTTGATAGATGGGTGCCCCACGAACTTAACGATCGCCAGCGCAACGTACGCGTCGAGACTTGCCTTGCGCTGCTTAACAGGCACAGAAATGAAGGAATTTTGAACCGAATTGTTACGTGCGACGAAAAATGGATTCTTTTTGACAATCGAAAGCGCTCAGCAAGTTGGTTAGATCCTGGTTCGGTACCAAAGCAATGTGCAAAACGAAAAATGACCCCTAGAAAGGTGATGGTCACAGTTTGGTGGTCTAGTGCTGGTGTGATTCATCATAGCTTTTTACAAAACGGCGAGAGCATTACTGCAGATGTGTACATTGAAGAACTGACCACAATGATGGCGAAACTCGCACGTCTGCAACCAGTTTTGGTCAATCGGTCGTCTCCACTGCTACACTGCTACTTCACGACAACGCGCGACCCCATACTGCACAACAGACCGTCTCTAAGCTGCATGAGTTGGGTTTGGAAGCTCTTGCTCATCCGCCATACTCACCAGATCTTGCGCCTACCGACTATTACTTTTTCCAAAATTTGGACAACTTTTTAGCGGGAAAAAAATTCAATTCCCGAGAGGCAGTACAAAACGCCTTTGAAGAGTTTGTTGTCTCCCGTCCTGCTGATTTTCTCAAGAAGGGCATCCATAAACTGCCACAGCGTTGGCAAAGATGCATTGATTGCAGGGGTGATTACTTTGAATAAAAGAAATAAATAAGTTCGAAAAAAAAAATACTTTAACTTTTTTCAAACAAAACGGCAATTTCATAGGTAAAGACCTAATAATTCGTAACTTATTAACTATGTGAAATATAGGCGTTTCTTACTATTTCATTTTCTTCGCAACATAGAAAAATATAATCCTGAGAATAATTTAATTTCTTTTCAACTCAATTTAAAAAAGTAGGTGGTTCTTTTTTCACTTGTATGTTATATTTAAAGTGTAATTTTTATATATATATTTTTTTAATTGAATCAGTATACCACAGATTTACACTGTAGAAATTTCATTAAAATCAGTGCAGTAGTTTGCTTTTAAAATCAAAATAACTATAAAATTATAAATCAACGTTGTATATCTCAGAATGACATTAAGGTGATTGAAGTCGGTTTTTTAAAAGAACTTTATTACTGATTTTATTTAGGACGAGCTTCTGCCCGCAGCTTCGCCCGCGGCGTGGCCTATGGGAAAATAATTCAACCACCCATTTCACCCTCTTAAGGGTGGAAATTCAAAAAATCTGCATGCAAAATTTCAGCCCGATCCATCTAGTGGTTTGAACTGTGCGTTGATAGATCACTATGTCAGTCAGTCAATCAGTCAGTCACCTTTGAGTTATATATATTTAGATTGATAAAAGTAGCATAACAAAAATTGTTTGTTATGAATATAATATGATGTACTAAAATGCCCACGAGTTTTAATAACCCTGTGTGATGTACACACAATAGTACACATTTGCATTTTTCAAAAAACGTTTAATTCGGTAACATAACAGAGTATTATCTAGTGAAAAAAGGTTTTGAATAACGATCATTTATTTTCTATTCAGTTCCGAATTTAAATGTATTTGGCATATGTTTTGTGTATCATAAATTAACAAATACTTTTCAGGATATTTGCGGAATAATATGTGCGGTGCTGACATGGTTGCTGATTATGTATGCAGAGTTTGTTGTTATGATGGTGATGCTGCTGCCTGGGATATCGACGTACCCATTCTACAGCTACGCGAATATTATAGTATTTCAAAGCTTTGCATTCCTCGCATTTGCTTCGCATCTCAGGACCATGTTCACTGATCCGGTAAATTACATTTTACACTTTACAAATGTTTTTTAGTAGCTTCATTTTTTTTACAGTTTCCGTAGTAGGTCGGGACAGTATGCAATTCGACTGTGTCTATTGTTTGTGTATGTTAACGATGTCTCCACCATTTGTTAATCAGTTTTGATGATTTTTTATTTTTTCGAGTGTACTTCTGTGTCGCCATACGTATATAAATTTGGTGAAGCTCTGTTGTTGGAGTACGAGAATTTTCTCAGTGGATCACAGCTCGACTTTGAAGATAAAAACAGAATCAAAGGGTTTTTCTTTCTATACCTATTCCTTTATGTATGAAAACTTGCTTGAATAAATATGATATTTTTTGTTGAAAATTTGTAATTCTTGAAGGCATTGTTTAGCTGAATTTTTTAAGTAAATTAAGTCTATGAATATTTTCAAAAATGTAGCAATACGTGAGAGAGATAGAGGATCCAGGGGTAGTCAGGAGTTTTGCATCTGAAACTGAATTTATTGTTACTTTTTAGGGTGCCGTGCCCAAGGGCAATGCCACTAAAGAGCTGATAAAACAGATGAGTTTCCGCGAGGGCCAAGTAATCTTCAAGTGCACAAAATGCTGCAGCATCAAACCAGAGCGCGCTCACCATTGCTCCGTTTGCCAGCGCTGCATCAGGAAGATGGACCATCACTGCCCATGGGTGAACAACTGCGTCGGTGAAAACAATCAGAAGTACTTTGTGCTATTTACGGTGAGAAGCAAAACTACTTTTTAAATCTCGGATATACTTGACCACGATTTACCTAATGACAATTTGTTGGTTGGAGATGAACACACCCTTCATTGGGAGTTAGAAACCATAATTTTACTTCGTCATCAGTCCAATACGTTCCTACTGGGACATGGGCCTTCTCCCACACGGAGAGAGTGTAAGTCGAAACTAAACATGCTGGCCAAGTGCGGGTTGGTCGATGACACGAGTTCTCGAAGTTGTGATTATTGAACGTGTCGGTTTCCTTACGATATAGCGAATGTATATTTCGCGCAAAACTTGAAAGTCGTTGTATGAGTATATACAATTATACATGTGAGCACTGCACATACGATAACTTGTAGCAGGTGATAGCTTGGGGCTACTTCTAGCTATCGCCTGCTATCCCAATGGGGTCAAGATCGTTATATATTGCAAAGTATTATATCTCTCAAAATACAAAACAATTGTTAGGATTTCAATGTAATATCGTCTCCCACATGCGGCTATGCGTGCTTTATCTTTGTTGCAATTACCAATTATGTAATAATTGGATTTTATTGTACTTATGTAATTATAGCCGTTGCAATAACTAGAGAAGTTATTAAAAATGTTTTTTTTTTTTTTAAATTGGATACAGAAAGGTTCTTCCTCAATGGGATAAACTTCCGCTTTTTCCATCCTCTTTCCTCCTTTTCTTCTCTTCATCTTTTCATAACTATTCTTAAATATCAATTAAAAAGTCGTGTAATATATTATTTGAGGTGATTCGTGTGTCCCAGTACTCAAACTCGAGTTCCGCTTGTTTCGACTTTTCGTGTGACTGTACCTCAAAATAATAATTAGTGGAGATTTTTAATAAACAAAAGAGGTTAGAAATCTTTTAAATATATCATTGCAATGAACGGGTTTGACATTTATTTAAAACTTTTGTTTTCCAGTTCTACATAGCGATGATATCGATTCACGCGGTTTGTCTGTCCGTATACCAGTTCGTTACGTGTATCCGGCATGAGTGGCGCGAATGTAGTACTTATTCGCCGCCAGCGACCGTTGTGCTTCTTTTGTTCCTGATCGCGGAGGCCTTGCTCTTCGCTATATTCACCGCTGTCATGCTCGGGACACAACTCCACGCTATCTGGAATGATGAGACTGTGAGTATGCCTTCCCCCTTATGCTTACTGTCTTTTTGTTCCCGATATTTTGTGTTTTCATGTTTGCCTAGTGTTAACCCACGAGAATAGCTAGGCCATACGCGCACATATTTAATTGACAGATCTCTGATAAACGTGCCCGGACCGATCTGCGAATGTATGCGATGTTCAGGCGCAAATTTACCTGCCTGATGATAGGCCGTGCCTGCCTATGGGCAGGTTAAAAAGCACAGACACGGCCCGTGTTAATAATGCACGGGTCGGGCACGGGAACACCAATCCGAATATCAACTGTGCGCGTGTGTATGAACAGATTTGCCCGTCAGATTGAAACTCAGCTTATAAAAACTGGTGCCCTGGAACGTGAGTAGCGGATCAAATCAGAGAGTCTGTTGAGTAAGACTGTGCGTGTATGCCTAGTCATGGATTAGAATTGAAACTTGTCAGTGAGATAAACCCGTGTGTTCATGGCTATCTAATTGCAATTTTTACGCTTTTATGCGATTGTGTGACGAGACGAAGTGAAACGCTTAATTGTTAATGAAAATTGGAATCACATAACATTTTGCATTGCAAAGTCGCATCATCCGAAACCGTTTTAGTTAATGCGCTTGCTGAAACTGACTAAGCTGGAATATTCATGTTTGCGAAAATTTGCTTTTGCAGCATTTGAACGCACAAAAGGTTCATTACCATAATTATGCACGATTTTTAACCGACTTCAAAAAAGAGGTCCTCGATTCGGTTGTATTTTTTTTTTGTTTTATGTTCGTTACCTTATTTCTTCGCCATTCCTGAACCGGTAGGAAAAATTCTTTTTTTTACATTGTTCCGAATTTTATCAAGATTGGTTCAGTAGTTTAGATTTTATTATAGTTTTATTGTATTTTTTTTATAGATATGCTCGTATTATAAAAACTCCTTTCGAAATCGTTATAAAACATTTACCTACAAAATAAAAGTTTTTAATAAATTTGTTGTTTTTTTTCAGGGTATCGAACAGCTAAAGAAAGAGCAGGCTCGATGGGTGCGTAAATCTCGGTGGAAGAGTATACAGTCAGTGTTCGGCCGGTTTTCAATTTTCTGGTTCTCGCCGTTCACGCAACCCTCGCCCAAGACAAAGTTAGAAAGCTATCTGTACAGCGTCTAAAGATGAAAGTTAACTATAGTAAGCAAACAGTGAGACTCTGGCAACACAGGTGCTTGATTTGCGGCGGCCTAAAAACGATACGCATTCACTAAAACTATATTTATAGGCCATATTAAAAAAGTAATTAGTGAAAAAAAAAACGTCGAGTGCTGGTATTATAAATGGATCAACCCTAATGACACTGACAACTATGGGGTGTACTGTGTGCCGCCAAAAATTGCCACATGGTAAGAAACTAGCCAGATATCTTACTGTTTGCTGACTGTATCGACATAATTGTCATTTCAAAAAAATGCTACAATGTTCACATCGACATCGCGGTAGGCAACACCGATATTATCGTTTATAAGCAATATTAATAATTTATTTTACGTGTAATGTGTTTGTTTATGTGCGCTTTACTTGTTTGATTCTGATTGTGCTCTGCGTTTTTGCATAATGCAATTAATCGGGATCGTGCGTTAGTATTAAGGAACCGTGTAACTGCATTTATTAATTTAACTGTTACAAATTAAAAATCACAAATTGAATTTCTTTACGGAATACCAAGTGTAGTTTTTTATTAGATGATTTTTTTAAATGTTTAGTATCTTTTGATCAATCTTTAACTGGGGATAATCCTTTATGATAAATCATAAATGTAAGTACAACAGTAAAATTATATATGTTGTATATGGAATATAAGCAAATAGGCTGGACTACAAGTACTACCAAATAAATAAATAAACTTGTGTGTTGATGTAAGTATTTTTGACCACAGACAAAGCACAGTGGGTAGAACTATTTTATGCTACCAATGCGAGTGCAGTAGATTAGTTTTGTTAAACATATCGATTAGGAGTATATATTATGCTCTTTTCGAGTTGCGATCATCGATTTGTTTCAAATGATCACCATCTAATTATATTTAGTCCGCTGCAATAATTTGATAATGTAAATCAACATTTTGATCAAATTATTATTTAACTTATTCAATATTTGATAGATCTCCTAAAATTGTATATTAATTTGTATGTTGATTGTATTGTGCTATGATAAAAGTGCAAATTATCACAAAATATGACATAAGATATAAATTATATAATAATATATTTATGCATGTGTGCATAGATGTATATTTTTGCCTGATTTTAGATTTTCCTAAGATTAAATAAATAAAGTATAAAATGTATATTGTATTAGAGAAGTAATTATATAATTTAAAATATTGGCGTGATCGTTTTTGATTAATAATGAGATATAATAACAAAGGAATTTTAATGTTTTATCATTAAAATTATTAATAAACATTGAATTTTTTGTGAATCATTATTTGAGACTTTTACTTTTCAATTTAATTCAGTAATAATAAAACAAATTCTACCAAATTACACCAGCTTATTTTTGCCGCCTGCGTTAATTAAGGTCTACCTTTGACCAATTTCAAAGGATCTTTCTATACGTTTTAAGTATCTACTTTAAATAATTTCAGAATTTGATTATACGTTATTCCCTTTATCTTTGATAATCAATCATGGCGCTAAAAATCCCAGGCCTAGAAAATTTTGCTAAATCACTTTTAATCAGATCGTTGAACTTTACATAATTATTTTGTTTTGTTAATTTTGTTGTTTTATTTTTTGTTACATATTAATAACATTGTAGTTTGTATGAAATACAAACTTTATGAATACGTTCCATTATAACATCCTTATAAATTTTGACATTATAAATAATGTTTGCCTCCATTTAAACTGGCACATAAAGTTAGATTTATGTGCTCTAATTTATTAAATATGGTTTGATATAATATTAGCATTATTTAATATTATAATATTTTAAGCCATGATTCCACTACAAATAGCTTAGACGTTTATAAAATGTGTATATCTATTAATGACTTGCGGTGATATGACGACTGTGTGAATTTACAATCATCCTATTCTAAATGTAGTGTTATCAGTGTTGACTCCAGTGTTGTATGTGAAGCGACGCGGCTCCACTAGGTAGTTTGCACGACGTTTAATTCCAGCGCTATCTGTAAATTATAGTTGGACATATATCTGTAAATTCTTTCTATTCTAGATCAAGCGAATCTAAAAACTGATGATATCTGTTACGAATTTTTTGGCATTAATTTAGAATCACAATTTTCTCTGTCGATGTAAGTTATTGCTATTTAAACATTACATTAACCATTTTCAATATAAATACAAACGTTATGTTAATGTTGATTTAAGTAATGTAGTTTTATATCAACAAATAACCGCATTGATCAGTGATTATCATATGGATGAATAAATATATTTATGAATACATAGTATAAATTATGTAGTATGTTTAGATTGTTTACTTACCGGTTTTAAGGCTCACTTATACCGCACCGCACAGCAAAAGAAACATTAAAATGCAGGTTAAATTTATTATTTTTTCTCTATAACGCGTAGTTGGGTTGCCAATGCGTGGCACGCCAATTAATAAGGTATTTGACGATTAAAAAATATTAATGAACATGGGGCATTATATAGGTAGTCGTAAAAAAACAAAAGTCTCTAAAAACGCTTTTTCTTGATAAGAGGCAGCTGAAACACACAAAAACTTTTAATCAAACTAAGGTTTTGCATAAAATCTCTGTGACAAGCAGCACGCAGTGTGTATATTATGTACTGAGTGTTGACTGAGTGATAGTGACGATGCTCTAGGAAGCCGTTACTATCCGACATAGAGACATCAGATCTCACTATTTACCTCGATGTAGCCCCGACGTAGCAACACCGCGGCACGCATTAAGTATATCCCAATATTTCAAGGAGCGATTTTACTCTAAAATTTTGTAGGATCTCAATAAATAAAATGCTTGTTAATTTAGGCCTGTAGTTACGTTCAATATTTAGTAAAAACTATAGTTAAGTTTTCGCATATATTGGAGATCATAATTATAACAACAGTTTATCACACACACATTTTCTTAAATTTCTCGTGTTTTCTTGTCTCGCCTGTCTTTCTCGTCTTGCTGGTTTTCGTTCGTGACTTTTCACGTCAGCGAGATGTTGACGGGATATTTAGCATTGATTGAATATAAAACTAAAGCTTATATGTAAGGCCTTAAACGATTATGTTCTTTTTTAACCTAGCTTAAGAAAATAATAATTATTGGCTTAAATGTAATCTACAAAGTGTTAATTTTGATCCATTTTAATGGTCATTCTTTTACTGTGCTGTAAAGTGAGCGTTTATTCGACATAGCCGCTATTGCAATATGTATAGTTTAGTTAATAGGCCTAAATCTCGTCAAAATGACCAAGACCGTGCTCTTAAATCATTCAAATGCTTCGTTCCCAACCTTTTTAAGGCTATTTATACCTTACCTTATCTTGTGCCTAAACATTATAATCGTTAAATAATAAGGTAAGTACTATATCAAAACAATTTATCTATATTTTTTATTAGGTCTCTTTCGGCTATATCTTTTTGAATGATTTAAAATGCGGTATAGAACTTTATGTAAATTTAAGTAAGTCATACTGCAATAATCTTATAAGTGTAAGATGCTAATTTCGACCCTTGCACCGCTTTTAATGTATTCAAATTCACGTCAAATGTATTTTTCACTTTTGACACAAAATGGAATTGATGAATTATGTCCGTTGAATATGTTTTTAGAATATTCCATAAGCAGCTTTGAAAGATTCTGTAAATTATTAGCGTCTGCTGGTAGCTGTGGACTTATGCTTAGATTACACGTTAACAAAAGTAGAGTCTATTTACAAAGATTTTGAAATAGGTGCAAGTCGGTCCAATTACTTGAAACTTGTGTTGTGCTCATAAAATTTCGCGTAGCAATAAACTGTAATATAGTGAGAATATATTTTGTGAAAATAAGTAAACGCTAATTCTTAAAGACTACACGTCTTGTAGGCAATCTAGTAAAAAGGTACAAGATTACGGCACGACATTTAATTTTGATATGTCAATAAAGGAGAAGGTCACTACAAAACCTCGTCCCGGCAAAATAATTAGCATCTCAGAAACGGAGTATGTATACTCCTATAACTCCAAATTAATAATACACACCTTGATTCTAAAAGTGGTACATAGCTAAATGTCCTCACCTTATCGTGTACTACATTATAAATACCTCTAATGCTAATGGTTCAAAATTACTATTAGAGTAAAAACTAGTTTTTTTGATAATAGTAAACTGATTCTAGATGAATGTTAATAATTTGCTGACAAAATAATGAATACTAATATTTTTAAATAATTTTTTACTAAAATCACGCTTTACGGTATTGAGCCCTGTTTGAACATCTTATTGTGCTATAGAACAGAATACGTACTACAAATGCAAAAAAAAAGGTAATAAATAGACAGGCAAACCTAAACTACAGCCGTTTGCGTTTCAGACTTGTCCAGACGATTGAGGGTGAAGCAAACATCTGTTCACTCAAGTTCATTAAAATATAATTAATTATGTACAAAGTGTATTGTTTGCTTGTGTAATAATGTATCAACTCCATTGATGGTATCAGTGGGATGATTATTAGTTCAATTAATGGCGGTTGATTGTACTGCAGAATAAAGGCACAAAGGCATTCTCTGCAGTTAAAGGTTTTCTTTAAAGAACACAGTTGATTATTATTTTTAATTAACAGTTTTATTAGAATTTTGGGATTTCTGTTTTATAAATCTATGTATACCTCTGGGCTCCTTAATGGACGGTGAAACTATTCAATTTGAAACTGTAAACGTTGAGAGCTATACGGAATTTTATATCCATACGGATCATTTATTTATTTAGAAATACACATCTGCGCCGGGACTAGGTCAGAAATTTGTGTTCTCTTTTAATGGCAGAGTTGGTTAAAACATAATTAAATAAAAAACATATAGTTTGCTTGTGTTATAATTTATAATAATTGAGTCAATACTATGTTCGCACTTGCTTTGTGGTAGTTTTTTTTATTAAATGAAACCCCATCTAATGTTAAGGAATACTGAGTACATATATATTTAATTCAGATAGATGAAGTGTAAATGTATTCATGACTTTAAAATTTTAATCGATGTGTCTATATTTGGATTCCTGTTTACAATAAGCGATACATGATGATAAAATTATACAAAAATAATTCAACGGATGTGTTAAATGCTGTTATTTCACGTGATGGAATTTATTCATGTATTGTATATACATTAAAGTCTCATATTTTAATACATAATTAAAATATTAAAGGTACCTACATAATATTGTAATCAATACGAACATTATTTCGCTGTAGAGATTCTTTTTGTCTAAAATGTAAGATTCTAAGGGAAAACATTTTCATTAAAGACGAACATGTGGGAATCGCAATGTTTTATTCACTAATTTCACATATATCCTAGATAATACTAGATAATCAAATCATCCAACAGTTTTGACATTTACATGTCCACTTAATTATAATAATGCAACAAAGAATTTCAAAATATAAACTTGAATGGGACAATTTATATTATTGTCTTAGTGCACTCTCGCACATTCTCATTTTGTGTTAAGGACCTTGCTCAACAACATACTATGTCGTCGGTTAGAGGTTGTCCGTTGAAAATATATTAAGCTATATACGTGCGTGTGATGGTTCAACGGCAGTGTGTAAACAGTCGGCAACAAAGGTGTTAGTTTCGTTAGTCGCCGCGTAAAGGGAAAGTGTTGTCGCAGAATCCAGTTTGCGTCGCGGCTTTTGGCATGAGCCCGCGCTCAAGGTGACCGAGTGCCGCGGCTGCTCGCCTTCGACGTACATTACGTTAGCGGCCCCATCGAAACTCGCTCACAGGTTCATCGCCGTACGTAACCCAGTTTCATGTGCGCTAAATCGTGTCTGGTTATTGTTGTTGTAAAGGAGATCTTCGTTTCAGATGCGGTGCGCTTTCGGAGCGTTTTTATTGCTGACGATGGTGACGCCATCTCTGTGCAGGCCTTACGATCCCGAAGACGGTGATCTCAAGAGCGTGCTGCCATCTGACGGAATGTTCGAGGCCTTTTATCCTCAAGAGGCGCACGGCATACCGAACGGCTCGTCTAGACCTGCGCATGGGCACGGTAGTTTCTACAAGTACCGCAATCCGGCGCTAGTAGATGTAAAAAATGCGGCTGCGTATGGTTTTAGATTTGATGGCATGAGAAGATTCAACTTCGACGATGAAGACGATAAAGAATAGATACCTATATTCGTTACAACCTACATAGTAACAATGCAGCATGGAAATAGTGTACCTACTCCACACATCTACTGTTCTATCTAGATGGTATACTTTTTATTACTTATTTTTAGTTTTGTCAAAGGATTTGTTAATTGTTTAAATAAATAGTTACAGAACAATGTATATTTAATTGTTTTTGGCTCCTTTTTATATTTAAACTCTTTTATTAATTCTATTTAAAATAGGTAGCAATGAACTACGATATTGTCTCATTGTTGTATTGTATATTTGAACATACCTAAAAAGTAGGGTTGAGGAGTTGGAAGCCGGCAGAAGTAAAATATTTGAGAACGATTCCTAAAGTAAAGTATCGACGGTTTTTGCAACAGAAGCGAAGCAGCGCAGGGTGAGCTAGATATACAAGTCGAGCAGATAGCTTATTAGTGTTTTGGTAATGCTTACTTGCAATTATTCTTCGGAGTACTGCATAAACTGTAGGTATACATTTATTTTATCGCATCAAGTCCTAGAAAGATTAGTTTTTTTTACACTCCTTGTTCAAAAAATATCTAATGTTTTTCATGTGCATGTACTTGTACATATACCTACCACTTGTTTCTCTAATTCCCACTGATTAGAAAATTAGATATGTGATACTTGCTATAGAATAAATAATACTATAGAATGCTATAGAATAAATACCATTATCTAAGATAACAATTATTAAGATAATATAACAAGATCTAAAGATCTTCATCCATTATTGGCGAAAATGTCATGTTATAGTACATGAGTATGATACACGACAATTTCGCTAATAATAAAGCCTAGCTCAAAGCTTTTTGAATTATTTTAGTGCTGCCTACATACATTTGAATTTTTGGATTTAATTACGTTACAGCACACTTACCTACTTGTTAATAATTTAGAGCGGAGACTTATTGTAAATCCTATTATATGCCGTTACTTCATATTATTTGATTTATGTACGAATTACTTTAGTTGAAAATAGAGGTCAGTATTTCTTTAATATTTTTCCTGTATCTCTGGATTTACTGCAGTAGATTGTTGTTATGACGAGAGTACCTTACCACTTTATTTTCCATATAAAAGCGCTAACGTTTTTCTGCCTTTAAATGACATCAGAACACAACATACAAAAGATTCTTGTATGTTATGTAGACAACATACAAACAACACACAAAAATCAACCATACATCATACTCTTTCCTTTTTTAAATTCACAATATATTTGTAGTTATTTTTTTTGTAACTTATATAGAGTAACAACTTTTTTGCGTCGAAATCATGACGTTTAAAAGTAGTTTTAATTAGAATATAAAACATATTTACACAAAATCTAAACGTTCTGGTTAAAGATTATAATCTATTCAAATCATGGACCTCAAAATCAAATAGTGTCGTTATGATTCAGAGAGTGAAAAACATTTTACCCCAAAACGCACGAAGCCTCCATCACACGCACAGAAGACGACGGCTGATAGCATAGCGACGACAATAACATTTTAAATTCATGTAAGGTACGGAATAATTCTGATCGATACTGAGTGTTTATTCTTCAAATGTCCAATGATACTTATAAAATAGGTGTGGAGATTTGACGTCATCAGGTTTACTCTGGAGGTTGATTCTCGCAAAATGTTGAGCACACACTCCTTCATACTCGTAATCGTAATAATACGATACAATACAATACAAACTCTTTATGGCATACCACATGCTTAAATTAATTTTATATAATAACTTATAATGTGCGGCCTTATCACTAAAAGCGATCTCTTCCAGGCAACCTTTGGATGGACAGTATTTGACTATAATGGAAGCAGACGGTGGTGAACAATGAAATTTTTATTTTTTATTTTACCCCGAATTACTTAATCATAATAGGCAATAAAACAAAAATATCGAATGGACGCTATACAAAAACTGGTTACCTACTGCGCGAGATTTTGATTAATATGACACTTTTTCGGGAATTGGTCCCCAGATAAACGGTAAACCTTATAAGATATGTGCTCTTCATGTACGCAACACAAACTATTCTTCACACAGATAATAATTATCATGGATGCAATTAACTGCGTAAGTAATTAACTACCTACTTAACCACTGTGTATCCACCAAACACACACTAAAGCACCATTGTTGATTGTTTCTCATAATTTTATGCACGGAGGAGCATGACGAGTCGCAAGTCCAATAGAGGAAAGAGGTTGTATGCAAGTTGGGGCGGTAATTAATATGTCTCGATTCGACACGAGTGTCGGGCGCATCCTTCCCCTGCCATTACGGTGCACTGGACAGCAGTTTCTCACAGATTGCAGTGTGGAAGCTCTACGGGAGCAGCATGATTTTAATGGTGCATATGTATATTGAAGTGGCTTTTCATGTGTGCGATATATATGCTCAGAACATTGATTCATTTCATTTTACTCATTTTAAAACTTATTGCATATCTATCTATATATATATAAATATATAAACTAATCT
Organism: Ennomos fuscantarius; assembly: GCA_905220475.3. NCBI lineage: Eukaryota > Metazoa > Arthropoda > Insecta > Lepidoptera > Geometridae > Ennomos > Ennomos fuscantarius. The sequence goes on from HG992023.1 coordinate 11,556,730, forward strand.
CTATTTCCCTTGGTCACTGCATCACGCGTGAATGCACGGAACATTTTCGCTCATTTATTGGTTGTGTTTGTTTTTGTCAGAAGAAGGTTCTTATGAATGTGAAAATTAAGAATATTAAGTGGGAAACTAGATTCATTTTATCATGCGGGTGAAACCGCGGAGCGAAATTATATAAAAAATGAGTGTGCTTTAGACAACAGCCACACGGCTGAAGTAAAACTTATGCTCTATTTATATTAAGCCGTATTTAAGAGAAGAAGAACAAATGTTATTCTTCATTGTTCTTCTCTTCGTTTAATGGCTTGCTATCGCTTTTTAGCGATAATTCTGCCAATGTCAAGTGAGGAATTATGTACGGTTATGTCATGTGAAAGTCTTATTTTGTCAGTCAAAATGCAACAGTAAAATGGTGGATATTTTACTGAAGGCTCTAGGAAGCCTTGAAGAGAAAACGAAAAGGCATTGTTTTAAAACTTGGAACCATTTGCCAACACTCGTGCACGTATAACGGATAATAATCCACCCTTATTACTGTGGTGTATTAGAAACTCTTTCGTTTTTAAATTTAGTGATTTTTATAGTTTTTCTAATTGACAATCTTGTTGATAAAATGGCGTGAATAAAAGAAGCATAAAATAATTATTTACTGTGATTTATTTAATACCATATACTCCATTCTTTTTGGCGACGAATGTAAAAGAACCCACGAAGATGACGACGACGGCATACATAGGAATTTTAAGTGAGTTTGATTATAAAATCCATGAATGGAATATTTTCCAATGTCGTCTCGACCAATATTTTAAAGTAAACGAAGTGAAAAAAGAGAAGAAAAGTGGCATTCTGCTCACTCATATTTCTGAAGATACGTACCGTTTATTAAGAAATTTGGTTCATCCGAAAGAAGTTCAATCACTGGAGTATGAGGAGTTGATTCTGGTATTAAATGGCCATTTTACTCCCAAACGCTCGACATTTGCGGATCGAGCTTCATTTTATGCGGCAACAAAACAACCGAGCGAAAGTCTCGAGGGTTGGCTGGCACGGTTGCGAGGACTAGCAGCGTTTTGTAATTTTGGCTCAGCGTTGGAGACTGTTTTACGAGACCGATTCATATTGGGTCTTGGGTTAAGCCCCGAGCGCGACCGTCTTTTTGAGTTGGAAGATTCTAGTTTGACGCTCGCTAAAGCATTACAAGTAGCCCAACAGGTAAACGGCGCAAAGATAGCAAAGTCTGTTGGCGCTTCAGGGCAGCTCGCCACTGAGGAAGCGATGTTTCGCATAAATAGAGACTATGATGAGAAAAAGTTACAATCGAAACAAGCACAAACCCAAAAACAACAGGAGTTGGAACAAATTTGTACTGTTTGTGGTATGAAAGGTCATCCTCCGAATAGATGTTGGTTTAAGAACTATAAGTGCCGATTGTGTGGCGAAAAAGGACATCTGAAGAAAACCTGCAAGAAAAAGGCAGACATACCATTGAACAGCATAAACGAAGGAACTGCAAGTGGACAAGAGGAATGTGAAGAATGCCGCCTATACAATATGAGGTATCCATCTCAAGCTCCGTATACGGTAGATGTGAAAGTTAATAATTGTAAAATTAAAATGGATATTGATTCAGGGGCAGGCTATTCTTTCTTGTCAAAACGTGATTGGTTAGAATTTTTTCCAACATGTACACTAACTGAGAGTAATCTCAAACTATGCTATTATACGGGACTAAAAGCTTATCCTTTAGGGTATTTTCTTGCAGATATAGAATACGAGGGTCTCAAGAGACGGATTAAATTACATGTAGTCGAAAATGGAGGTCCACCTCTACTAGGACGCGATTTCATGGTATTATTCAACTTAAGTATATGTAAATTGCATTTAATTTCAAATAATAGTGAGGTGACTCGGTTACTAGATAAGTATTCTGACGTTTGGAAGGATGAACTGGGGTTATTCAATAAGTATAAAGTTACGTTGCACTTGAAACCTGACGCCAAGCCAAAATTTTGCAAACCTAGGCCGTTACCTTTTGCTATCAAAGATAAGGTCGAGTTAGAACTATGTAGATTGGTTAAGATGGGAATTTTAGTACCGGTGAGTTATTCAAAATTCGCTACTCCAATCGTACCGGTGATGAAACCTGACGGGTCGGTTAGGATTTGTGGAGATTATTCTGTAACAGTGAATCAGTCAATAGAAGTTGACAAATATCCTTTGCCACTCATTGAGGATGTTTTTGATAAGTTACGCAATGGGGAGCACTATACGAAGCTAGATTTAAAAATGGCGTATAACCAATTGAAGTTGTCCGAAGAGTCTCAGGAACTAACAACCATCAACACCACGAAAGGACTTTTCAAACATACGAGGTTAGTTTTTGGTTTAGCTAATGCACCTGCAATTTTTCAGAGAATGATGGAATCCTTGATGGTTGGCATTGACGGAGTAGTCTGTTTTCTTGATGACGTCTGTGTGACTGCACCGACAACAGAAATTCATTTAGAGCGTCTTGAGGAGGTTCTGCGACGTTTGCAAGATGCTGGGCTGAGACTACAAAGGGCGAAGTGTAAGTTTTTTGAGAAAAGTATTACTTATTTGGGCTATTTAATAGACAAAAATGGCCTTCGTTCCAATCCAAAAAAGGTAGAAGCTATTGTCACAATACCGCCACCGACAAATGTACAAGAGTTAAAGCGTTTTTTGGGTACAATAAATTATTACCGAAGGTTTGTTCCTAACGCATCCTCTAGGTTGGCTCCTGTTAATAATCTGCTGCGGTCTGATGTTGATTGGAAATGGGGAGTTGAACAACAACAAGCATTTGAAGAGGTAAAAAATGAACTCTCGTCGGAACGAGTATTAGCACATTTTGATCCAAATGCACGGCTGGTACTTTGTGTTGATGCTAGCCCAGGAGGTCTTGGTGCAGTTTTAATGCAAGGCGATGATGGCAAAGAAAGGCCTATATCTTTTGCATCCCGCACGCTGTCAGCTAGCGAAAGGAACTATAGTCAGATTCAAAAAGAGGCCACTGCAATAATTTTTGGTGTGAAACATTACCACCAATATTTATATGGGCGAGATAAGCCTTTTGTGATTAAAACGGATCACAAACCTCTTTTAGCAATATTCGGAAAGAAAAATGGCATTTCTGTGACAGCAGCTTCGAGGTTGCAAAGATACGCTGTATTTCTATCGGCATATAATTTCGTTATTAACTACATTACAAGCGAAAATAATGTAGTGGCTGATTTTTTTTCGAGAGCGCCGCAAACTCTCACTCATCACGTAGGAGATGATAATGATAGTGTGAGTGTATTGCTACGTCTAGATGAAAAATCTGTTCCAGTATCATTTAGCGATGTTAAAAAAGCTACAGCTTGTGATCGAAGCTTGCAGACAGTTATGAAATATATTCAAAACGGCTGGCCACGAAAAATAGAGTGTGCCTCTATACAACCATTTTTCCGATGCAAAGCAGACTTTGAGATACAAGACGGAGTTATCTTACGGGGTCACCGGGTAGTAATTCCCCAGTCTTTTAGAGATAGTCTTCTGCAAGAGTTACATAAAGGTCATTTCGGCATTGTAAAGACTAAGAGTATAGCTCGTGAAAGAATGTGGTGGCCAGGTATTGATAAGGATATTGAACGCACAGTGGGGGATTGTAGTTTATGCAGCGCACAGAGAGCGGCACCTCCGCAAGCCACGCCGGCCCCTTGGCCGCGTCCAGACTCGCCGTGGGACCGAATTCATATAGATTACATGTCGATAGCGCAAAAAACGTATCTGGTGGTAATAGACGCATTTAGCAAGTGGTTAGAATGTTCAGAAATGCGTGCAGGTACAACTTCAAGTGCCCTCATCGCACAGTTGAAGTTGCTATTTTCAAGATTTGGCATACCTAAGGTTATAGTTTCTGACAATGATGTGAAAATTAAAACTGAGCAATTTGCAGAGTTTTGTCGTTATGCTGGTATACTACATCTTACTTCACCAATTTATCATCCGGCCAGCAACGGGCAAGCCGAAAATTCAGTGAAATGTTGCAAAAAGATGCTAAAATGTATTTTAACGCAGAATACATCAGGACACTGCGTCAATGAGCGGTTGCTTGGTTTTCTGTTTGAGTATCGAAACACCCCTCACTGCTCTACAGGTTCGTCACCGGCACAGTTGATGTTAGGTCGAAAATTGCGATCGAGATTAGATGTATTACAACCTTCAGATAAATGTAAATCTTGTTATCGAACGCCGCCACCGACACATAAATGTAGAGAATTTAACGTACACGAAAAAGTATGGGTGCGATGGTTCATAGCTAGAAAATCTAGTTGGGTCCTAGGAACTGTAACTGAAAAAATAGGTAACAGACTGTATTTAGTGCATGTGGAGGCACATAATGTTATTTGCAAACGTCACGTGGATCAAATTTTGCGTTACACAGGTAGCGCCCATAATGACATAGGTACGTCAGGGTCAACAGATACATTGGTTGATGCACCATCTAGTTTTCCGAATTTGAATGGGTTCCCATCGGCCCCTCTGCCAGCACCTGAAGTGGTTGCTGCAGCGTCTGAGCCACCACCGTTAGACACATCTCAAACGCAATTGCAACCGCAACGGCACTCTTATAATTTGCGACCACGCTGTGTTATGAATTATAAAGAATAGTTAGTTCTAATATTGAATATTGTTTTTGTTAAATTATTATTATTATTATTTTTCTATAAGAAGGAAGGAAAAGTTCAGTTGTTAATAATTTTAAAATTAAGTTTGATTAACTCTGTTATTGTACGATATGAAAAATACGATATGAAATGATTAAGTTGGTTAAGTTAAAAATTAAGAAGGAAGGGAATGTGGTGTATTAGAAACTCTTTCGTTTTTAAATTTAGTGATTTTTATAGTTTTTCTAATTGACAATCTTGTTGATAAAATGGCGTGAATAAAAGAAGCATAAAATAATTATTTACTGTGATTTATTTAATACCATATACTCCAATTACACCTTAAAATTCAAAAATACATGGGTAATGAAAAAATGTTCAAAATTCACATCTGCCATTTTCGGATTCTTTTCAACGACCTCCAATAATATTACCTACATTCATTAACAACTCGTTACGCATTCACCCCAACTTACTTCCAAGTCAAGCGTGCGTAAAGAAGTTTTACTTCAATAAATGAAACTAAATGCTTTAAGTGAGGACCCGAGTAGGAGGTAGTTTAGTATTAGGTACCTCTGGCCATCGCAGCAGTAGGATTCATCCAGTAGGCCTGAAGAACTTCGGACTACAGGCAGATTTATTCGTTAGGTTTCCGTCGATGTTGGTAAGATTAAGTACTGTCTACATTGGCTATGAGGATCATTCGATCGTTCAAATCGATACACATTACTTCCAAAAAAGCCGCACCGAAGAAAAAGTGTGAAATTATCTTAAGTGGTCTGTGTCCACATAACTCTTCTTTAGAATCCAGCTAATATAACGGTACGTTCTAAGTAAAGATAGAAGTGAAGATAAGTTAATAAGATTATTATTATATACCTCATGTTGAGGTCGGGGACCGGCTTTTAAGGACGGAATGTTTCTGAAACCGTGTATAAAAAACGACTGGACTCCTGGGATCGGTCATTCCGTCGCCGGAGTGGGTGCACGCATCTTCGTTCCCGAAATAACGTGGCTTTTTTGTGTAAAGGCCCTTAATCCTTCGTCCGGCTTTGAGCAGTTCTGAGACAAGGCTCTCAGGGGGTGAACGTTTGTAGTTTAGTTTTGTTTCATTACTAGCGAGTGCGATGTTTCTGGATTCCAACGGAGTGGTGAGTGTCCGCTTTACCGTTTCAAAAAGCAATTCTCCCTTTGCAATATTTTTGTTTAATTATGTGCTGATTCCGTGTCACTATATAATGCTGATAATGCATATTTTTTTGTTCTATTAGTTACCCAAGGGCAAGAATATAGCGATTTGAAATAAAATCTTAACTTAGTTCTGAAATAAAAAAGTTTGAATAGGTGTTACAAAAATAAAACAAATAGTTTGATAGCATACGCGTCCAATGCGTAATGATTATATCCATTGTTGACCAAATTTTCAATCCATTGATCTGATCTATTTAAGAGGGCAATAACAGGCTCAATGGAGCCTGATGATGCGCTGCACAGTGGTGCAAGTCATGTTGGGGCTTAACACTTTGGTAACATCTTTATTATGACAGCTGTCCAGAAATTGATTTATTTATTACGATGAAGTCTCTAAAGGCTGTTGACTTATTTGTAAGCCTTCTTTGTGTATTGCATATTTAGTACCTATCTAAAATCTTGAGTTGTTGTCGACTTTTGCTTTCGGATTCCACACAAGTATGATTGTAAGCGACACGGAGGACTATTTGGTTGTTTTTAGTTGTCTTTTAGAACATTAGTTTGAGAAGGAAAAAATGTCTGCTTAGTTTTTTATGTAATTTAAAAAAAAAATTTGGTTTTTGGCCAAATTACCAACTTCTTTGATACATTTCGCACTTTATTATTTTCCACGGCGGAAACAACTGTTCGTCGTCGGCATATAGGTACCTAGTTTGTATATTGTCCATCACAGCTTTTTACACCTAAAACTTACTGCAAATTAAAATTAAAGAGTAAAAATAAGAATTTGGACGTAAGGTGAATTCTGTGGCATTTGTCGTTTTATAACGGAGATATCTTGGAGATAAATTATGTCTATCGTGAAAGCAATAAAATTCTATATAAGTACCCATTATGAAGTCTTGTACTGAATAATATTTCATTATGAAGATTTAGTTTTATAGGCAACATAATGCTGTCAATGACCTTTTCGAGATGCTTTCAATGTAAAAAAAAAAAACATATTTATGAGTTTGGGACTCGCATGGTCCATTTAACGATTATCTACGGTCGCGCTCAAATCACTTTATAATGTTTCCATCTAGCAAATCAGGAGGGTTCTTTGATTGCTGCAAGTTTTATAAATTCTCATCTTGAAATAGTGGTAGTTATTCATATTCACTGTGCAAAGGTACCTAAATTGTACCAATTACTTCCTTACCTCTTACTTGCTTACCTCTATACTCTGTCTAGACCGTAGTATTAAAATATTTTTGTACTCCAGAATCTAGCGTATCATTAACCTATAGAACCTAACACTATGCTCATATAAAATTGTAAACGTGGATAAATAATGATTGACATAAAACCTATTCTAATAAGTAATACCTACACATGACGTTATATAGTGACTCCACCACGAATGAGATGAGTACCTACTAGTGATTAATGTCTTCGCGGCTTTTCTTGAAAGTATTCTTGCTATCTGGACAATGGAAAGCATCTAACACACAAGTTAATAAAATAATTTACTAATATAAATGTGTGTCCTGTCCATGAATGTGCAATAAGAATATCCTAAATTGTCATATCTCGTATCGGGTCTAAATTGAAATACTTATTTGAACATCACTTTGCCTTGACTCTTACTCTAAGCTACTGCTAAGAAAAACATATTGACTTACGAGTGTTGTTTAAACGTCTAAACCGGCAATGAACATGCACGTAATTAGGTACTTTGTGAATACATTAAAATAAAGGCTCATGAAATTGTAATTCAAAGGGAATAAAACGTTAGGATCAATTCTTACCGATGCATGTCCCAATTGTAAAAATGAAGGCATGTATTGAAAAGTATGGAATATGTACTTACATTCAGAAATACAATGCTTTGCAAATAAAAGTGGTCCATATAGCTACCTACAACAGATAAGGGTAAATAACGAGACCTCAATTAATTAGCAACTTTTATTAGAAAAAAGATGTGGTACTTATTTTGAAGTCCAAGTGCTTTAAGTTTGCCTCCATTTTCAATTCATCAATCGAGCCCATTAACAAGGGAAGCTTTAAGATAAGATATAACATGCCAAACTAAACCGTTAGATTATATAAATAAGATTATCTGATTTATTCGACAAAAGCTAGTTCACTCTTCGTAAACACTGTAAGTACAGTTGAATAAGTTGCTCTTAGATACATATTATCTTTTAGAGGGATGATAAAAAATGGAGTGTTCCCGAAGGAACAACACTATTTTATGTTCGAGTAGCGTACTTGAGTACTTGACGAAAACCTCTCGCCTTTAATATATTTCTTTTTGCTCCAAAACTCTATTAAACATACCCCATATTGTTCAGTTAATTAATATTAATAAAATTAAAACTCCCGTTCTGTCCTGTGCGGGAGTCATGCTTTGCCTCACCGTTATCGCGTAGAAGGTAAGTCTTTAAATAATTCTGTAATGAATATTAGATTTTATATTCATCACTAGCTTCTGCCCGCGGCTTCGCCCGCGTGAGCTATCCCTCAGAAACCATTAATATTTTGGGACAAAATTAACGTAACTCTCTTAAAATAATAAATGGCTGGAATCTCGTGCGTGCATTGATTTCTCATAGCGGCATTGTTAGACTTAGCATTATATGACAATATCGTAAATTCTTGCCAATTAGCTACTAAATGACTGACAATTTCTTTACGGACGTCCATCCCTTTGCCGAGTCCAACACATTAAATAGCACAGGGATCGAAAGAGGCAAGCCCCATCAACTACTATTGGTATGGTGGTATGACTCACCATTTCACAATTAACGTTTAGTGACTCTTGGACTATATTTGTACTAAAATAATTAAATACATTAGGTACCAACTATCTTTGACCTCGGAACCCTAACTAACCCTTAAATAATATTTTAGTAAGTAATATTTATTTCATTTAAAAACACACAACATATAAACTTAACAATAACCGGGTTTCCGAACGTGACTTTTAAAATAATTGTATTCATAAACCGTAGTTCTCATTTTCACTTCTTAAATTAAACCTTGCCAAAAAACCCTTTAAAGTATGTAATTCGAAAAACGCCGCGACCCGTATCTATTTATTTCGTATTTTCTTTACAGATTTCAAATTTCAGTATGATACGGTAATTTTATATGAAATTTCCATACAAACTTTAAAATTTTTTTTTACCTCCTTAAATTTTGAATTAAAAAAAAAAAACTGAATAGTACAATTTCTTTTATTTGCATTCTTGTTTGTATGTGTTAAGTTTCAAAACGATAAATCACGAAATGTAGGTTTTCATACTAACGTTTTTCACCCTTTTCTTAGCACGCGGTTACGTCATAAAAGGTAGCCAGCCACCTTTCAAATTCAAGTCTATACGTCCAGCGGTTTGGCGTGGCTGTGCGTTGTCAGTCAGTCAGTCAGGGCAAAGCCTTTTATATAATAGAAGATAATCAGCTTTTTCACGTTGACTGACTCGATAGCTCAGTTGGTAGTAACACTGTCTTCTGAACTGTGGGTTGTGGGTTCGATTCCCACCCTGGACAAACATTTGTGTGATGAACATAGGTGTTTATTCTGTGTCTGGGTGTTATATTGTATTCTATGTATGTATTTACAAACAAAAAGTATCTAAGTATTGTATCAGTTGTCTGGGTCCAATAATACAAGCCTTGCTTAGTTTGGGGTTAGATGGCGTTGTGTGAGATGTACACACATATTATTATTATATTATATTACTGTATGGTGAGCTGGTGAACTAGTTGTCTCATAAAAAATACGTAGTACCTATGTACTTTTAGTAGGTACATTTGATTGATTATTAGCTTAATAATCTTGATATATTAATTTGATTGATTGGCTATCGTTAAGTATTAACTAGGTGGGAAAATCTTTTCTTATCTACCGAACTGATGTCAAAATTGAAAACATCGAGGCGCGTCCGGAAAATTCAATACAGGATACGTTTGCAAGCCAAACGCTTCAACCAAATCTTTCCTCTTTACCCTAGTAGTCACTAAGTCCTTAATTTGATCGCTCCTTGGCTGTGAGGATCGGTAGAGATAAAATGCGTAAAAAAGTCTAACAGTTGGTTATTTACTGATATAGGTACTCTTCACATAATTATAAGACCTATAAATGAGTGGTCATCGAATGTGGATAAAAATATTTCCTGAATAGGTTGTCTTCGAGGACGTGCGTATGTATATAAAAATGAAACGTGATTGCCTGTTTGATTGTATGCTTGTGTGGCTCTCAGACAGAAACACCTTCGTTTTCTACTGGTTTCGATAAATTTTTGTAGTTATTTATTGTATATTTGTTTCAGATGGGGTTCTTCCTGATTATGGCGTTAGCAGCATCTTCGGAAGCATTCTTCCTCAAGTGGGGTTCTGATACAACGTACGTATAAATTGTCCCCCCTATTTAATCGCAAGATAGAAAATGATTCTGTTGTTTAAAAAATGTTCTCTTCAATGCGACGGTTCTCGTCACTGATATGTTGATAGATAGATTTTAAAGCATATAGGCACCTACTTACTATTTATAGACCGTTTATACACCCTCTTGCTAATAAACACTGTTGAACAATGGAATGACTCTCAGTATTTTCTCTGGTTTTATCTTTGCCTATTTCAAACTTGATAGAGAGAAACAATATTTTTTCCGTTTCACAACGTTTATTAGTAAGATGGATAAATTAAATAACAAAATCAAGATTTTCTATTTCATAACTGAACTTATATTGCTATTGCGAATTATATGCGAACTTGATTTATCAAGCTGCTGCTAATATACTCTAATAAGTAGTATCGTTTTAAATAGAAAATGTACAATTATTAAAATTAGTTATATAGGTACGCAGTTTTTCTTCATATATTGAATAGCTACTATATATTGTCGTGATAATAATATTAAATTAAATATCCCATTTTGTGCTAAGAAATAATATAGAATATAATACAATCCGGTAGTGTACAAAACAGTGGTGATTAGGTATTTACTAGATTAAGCATGCTATACCTTCGACTACATGTTCGCTTCTCGTCGTGAGATCCTGATCAAATGCTAGTCTAGCTCGTCAAAAAGATAATAAAAAAGCTGCTTTTCGCGGCATCTCACGACTGTGCTACAATGTATTGCGATAAAAAGTATCCTCTATTACGCAGGACTTAAACTGCTTTAACACTAATCATCAAGAGTGGTTCACCTTTGTATTCATAATACAAGATAACAAAGGAAAAGAGCATTTTTAAACAGCAGAATTAGTTTAGTACGGATGTATCGTGTCGTTGTAAGACAATAAGTACAATATAACATGAGCCGTAAACGCCCCAAATTAAATGATGTAAGTTTTCAACAGTTGCACTTGTATCTAATAACTGATATTTCAGCATTTCAGCATTACTAATTTACGTAGCTACGATATATCCAAAAGCAAAAAGCATTGCTTCCTTTCTTTGATAACCATATTTATGTGCTTTCTATGTCAACTGTCAGCGGAAGCAATTGATACATTTTATTTCCTAGTATTATAACGGCTCAGCGAGCATAAATTGGCGCTAAACTATCGCTACAAGGAGTGTTTAAATGTTGTTGTTACAGCAGCCAGGCGACCGCCCAGAAGTGGGTGCAGCCAATGTCAGCGGCCATGCAGCCGTCGTACCGGTACCAGTACGCATACAACCCATTCGACGGGCGTAAAGTGTACCAGATGTCGAACCCTCAGTACGGTCCCGAGATGTCGATGCAGCAAAGTATGGCGCCAATCCCTATCAGCGTGCCGGCCGGCGCGTCGCTGACGCCCGTGTCGCTTCAGCACGTGCAGCTAGTACCTTGCATGTGTCCCGTCGCGCCAGAGGAGGCCGAGAAGCTGCAGGAGCAAGTCGGGCCCGGCCCGTACGTCGCGCAGACCTACGCACACTCCTACCCCGCACCGCAGCAGATCACTGTCACCGCGGACAACACCAAAACCTCTAACAACTAGTAACATAACATTACCCGTCGTGGTAAATCCCACCAATGAATTTTCATATAATTTATTTTCTTCACTATTTATATTTATACATCCCAGTTAATTTTAAGGAGACGTTTATTTAAGACTGATAGTGTAAGCGTGTGTTCATTCTAATAAATTAATCACAGTAATGAGTTGTGTTTTATTCATAGTGGCGCTTCGTGTAATTAGATAATATTGAAACTTTATAAAATGGTAACAGAACGTAACGTGCGTTGTTAAGGTGGACTGATGTCATAATACCAAATGAGTGGTGTTTACGTGCGTTAGTTAGGCTTGGACCGCGATGGCGTGTTCCTCTTTTTGCACGAGCGCGCCTCGCCGCTACGCTGCTCGGAAGCAGCCGGGAAGTAACGTTACGTAAAACACTTTCATTATGTTCTCAATATTATCACTAGAACGGCACAACTCATTTAATCATTCCAAATGAGAACTCAATTTTCACGCTCTGATGGTAAGATATTGTAAACTTATTTGGTTGGATGGTGTCCCGGTTTGTTCGGCGCCCGAAGGCACGAACGAAATAGTTTCGAGTGGTTATTTGACTACTATAGCTTGTATTTTTTGTTTTGTTGGTTAAAATATGATTAATGAATATCTGTGTAGAAGAAGCCTATTAATATCACAAATGTAGTCTACATATTATGGCAACCAAAATTCCCTGATCACCCCCTGGGGGTACTTTGATTGCAATGCAACAGGAGAAATTTCTTCCCGAATTTGAAAAATTCAAAAGTAACTATGTACATAAACTACTAGCAAATCCATAAAAAAAAATTTATTAGCCATGATCGCCTATTATAGCTGGACCACAAGATAGGCAATCAAACGAAGGAGATGGTATTATTGTCGTTCAACTTCAACTCTTTGTAAATGGCCTTTGTGGAGAGGTTACCACAATTTTGCCAATAAAACGTAGAAAGACAGCACATCAAACGAAGATTTTTCAGTGAGAAATTTTGGTATATGTGGAGAATGAGGTCAACTATGAAAGTACTAGATGAATCTAAAATGCTGAAACAAAACAAAATAATACTATATTTACAACAAGTAATAATATTGATAATGAAATAATAAATAATCTAAAACTAATATTTAATTGTCGTTCATATGGTAATACATTTAATAGACATTGACAAATAATTTTTAGTAACAGTAAGTGTTTATTTATCCATGCACTCACAGACCAAGTAGAGGATACTATGTACTATGTACGCCTTGTCTATGGACAAATGAACGGGCTAGATCTTTTATATGAAGATTCAGAGCAGTGCATGCACTTATTCGGAATAAAAAACACAACCTAGATACAAAAAGAAAACCCTATGTTTGGGAAAAAAACATATAACCAAACCACTACGTTTTATGTTTGAGTTTAAGTGAGATTGTAAAAGGGTTAGCGTTTGGCCATATTTCACTTGGTGGTAAATGTAAAAGAAGCTGAGGATGGGACGCGCTTACCCAGAAGATACCTAATATTTGCAGGAAGTTTGTTATTCCATTCCTAAGATGTGCGGATTGTGAAGAAATATCGAAATACCTTGAGTAGGTACGAAAAAGCATTACATAACTCGCCTAAGTGTAAATTTTTTTATTTACTGTAAACAGTATGCTGATTATCATAGAAGTTTTTCAATTAAATTAGATATTACCAAGATATTGCCGACTTATCTAATAGGCCGATCATTTAATTGCAGAATAAATATTAAGGCGTTCTATAAGTAATTAAGTACTCGCCAAACTACGGTCCGGCGCCGTACTGAGGTTTTGATGTGTTTAGAACGCTTACAAAAAAATACTTATTAAATACTCATTTTTGAATAACAATATTATCTTAATATTGAAGAATTTGCCTTTAGACAAATACTTGAATTGTACCCAACAGATAAAGCATGATAAAAATATGATTGGATTAAGATCTAGTCGCCAAAAAAATCTTACAGGAGTCGATCTTCAGGAGAAAATAAACCAACTGCATCTGGCATACATGCCGATGGACCTGAACTCTGCATTCCACCAAAGCAAACTTGCTGCGATCCGGAAACTTAACTTCATCCTTAAACACACTGATAGAAGGGTCCTACAAGACTCTGATTTCGAAGAATTACTGTTATGCTCTCTGACTTTAGTCTACTACTTTGGTATGAGGTTAAAACTAAGTAGGCTGACGTCGAGATATTGGTACTGGTGCGGTAAAAGGCAGTTTAACAAAACAGAGTCCGTCTTCCAAAGAACTATGGACCATTTACACCCTGAGCGTAGTGAAATAACCATCAAAATAACTCTAAAATTTTTCAGTGACGTGGCCTTATGGCCATTTGAGAGTTTTGTGGGCCAGATTTTGGAAATTGTACTTTATTTTAATAGAGGTAAAACTACTCTCTTTAATATGATGCTCACTGACATACACTGCGCTCTTTTTCATGACGTAAAATCTGCTAGGCATCGTATGAGAATATTGTATGGTTTACTGAAGAGTAAAAATTGGGTAATTGATAAGCAGAAACTGCTACCATTTGTGACACGACTCCTAGATTTCTTCGCGTACAGTATTACTAAAGCTGATAATAAAATACCGGCGTATGGGTATTTAAGGAAAGGTTTTGAAGTATGTCTGCGTCGAATCTTCGAAAGGGCAGACAATAAACACCGTTTTCTTATCATATCCACAATGCTGAACTGGTTCTCGATGTCTTCGACCATGGCTGATGACGACGTGTTAGAATTTTCATGCTTGATAGATCATGCGGCAAAACTGTATAAAGTGGAATCATATCCAGAGAGTTTCCAAGAAGGAGTGTTCGTGCATGTTCTTAGCAGCTTGGTTGGCTCGTCTAATGCCTTGTACAGTCTCGTAGGCTGCCGCCTCCTAGGGAAATTTTTGGATCGACAAAACAATGCACCTTATCTGATGGTTCCTACTATTTATTACGAATTTTCTCAGGTAAATACATCTTATAATGGGAACGCTCTACTTTGTAAATAATTTTGGCATCTTTCACCAATCCATGTCATTGATTTTTGAGCTGCTTTGATATCCTAGTTTTACATTTACTTTTAATTCTAATTTCATAATTACATTTTATTTATCTGAACAGGTAAGATTAAAAGTAGGCATCTACGACAAAACCGATAAAGCTTTTATCCGTCATCACAGAGAGAATCTTCATGAATTTCTCATTCAAGCTATTAAGATGCATTGCAATAATACAACAAATTTAAAATCTCTTTTTGCTGTGATTTGCTGTTTGGTGCTGGAAGTACCCTGTGGTCTAACAGCCGCAGCGGTCGCTTGCATGGCGATGGCAATTCAAAACTTTGCACTTAACGGAGAGAACTTATCTGCAACCTGTAGATACTGGATGCACGCTATTGTCATATCAATAATGTCTCTGATCTGCTGGGTGCACAAAGCTCCCGTTTTATACCGCTACGTGAACCAGATAATCTCCCGTCGAGCAAAGGAAGCCCCGCAACTGAACCCGCCACTGATGCAGTCCTACAATATTGGTCGGCATCACGTCACTTGGAACAAACCAACTTTGTTCTTTGAGGATTGGGAGCTACGCTATGGACTATGGAAACATTTTCAGGACTCACAGGTTCGCGTTTATGACTACTAAATTAATTTTTCGCTTTTTGCTTCTCTTTAGTAACTTGCTTTTCTCGTTGAAATATGCACTGCAAAAATAGAAATTATAAATAAATATGCATTATCTAATTTTCTCGTGACCAGTTCAAAAATAAAATTAGTTTTTAATCATTACTATTTATATTCTTGCTTTCCATAAATTAGTTAATCAAATCCAGCTTTTCAAAAACATCATAGTTTGGTAGCGTATTAAAGTTTTAGGAAATGAAAAATTCAAAAATATCAAGCTGAGATTAATTCATGCGTTGTTTGTTTTGAATAGGCAACAGCCAATCCCAGTCCAGCTTTGGGCAAGAAAGTGCCCACTATGGACCTACGAAACTGAACCTACAAGAAAACGAATGTTATGCAGTTGCATTGTAAGTATGAATTTTATGCTACAATCATTATCATTTGTTATGGATGTACCCCGCCACGCTTGCCAGAAGAAATCTCCGAGAAAAATGCTGCTGCCCATTCGTTGGATATTCCCTTAGCTGGTTGGCACTCACAGAAAGAGATAAGGTGGTCCTATTAGCAAACTGGGACCACACGGCTATATATAATACTTATTTCATGCATTATTTCATTATGTGCAGTAGATACGAGTAAAAAACGAATTAAACTTAAACAAAATTTTTAAGTATCCTTGCATAAGATTTTGGTGTTGTTATTATATAATGTAACGAGGTCAAGGTTTTAGTCGCTACCATTTTTACAAATCAATTAAATTGTGACATCTAATTATGCCGTTTCGCACCCTCAACTGAACTGGTGAGTAGGTAATGTTGATA
This sequence comes from Ennomos fuscantarius, assembly GCA_905220475.3. Lineage (NCBI taxonomy): Eukaryota > Metazoa > Arthropoda > Insecta > Lepidoptera > Geometridae > Ennomos > Ennomos fuscantarius. Next base: position 11,573,021 of record HG992023.1, read on the forward strand.
TTTCAATAGTGACTGCTAATCAATTTTATGGTTTTCTTTCGCCATCATAACTTCGTAGTCGTTGAAAATAAGTTACGGAGCGTGTAATGGTTTTATTTAAGATAACTGTTTCAGATACGGATTACTGCGATTATTTGGAAATTGTATTACGGATAAAATGTTTAGGAAACAAGTTATGGTCACGCTGCAATGGGTTTGACCTCACCGTTTAACCAACATTATTGACAGTATTCCCATTTCATAGAGATTTTTTAAATAAACACTGTACTAGTATTACGATTTAGGCATATTTTGCCTAATAAGTAATTTAAATGCAACCTAAGCCGCTAAAAACCTAGAAACTAGAATGTATCCAATACCACTATTCTTATTCTCTCTATTAAGGTGACGACACTTGTTTTTGTATTCTTTTTGGGTAGCACTTGCACTGCACTAATTCACTATTAACATTACACTAAGTTAAATGGTTTTGTTCTTTTAAATCTTCTACGAGTATATATGTGTAGTCAAGCAGCTGGATTACCTCGACGTTTACATGATCTTCGTTGACAAATAAATACAAAATCAATCGAATACGGTTGAAACACTGCTATAATAAAGCTGGCATTGGCAAAATTGTTGTATAGGTAAATTTTTAGGTACGCAATAACTGTTTTCGTTTAAATAGTTATTAGTCGCGTATTGTGATTATCTATTGATCGGCAATAGGGTGATTATGTCTTTTGATTGCAATGCAACACGATAAATTACGTTCTTTATTTGGAAAATTTCTATATTATGCACATAAACTGCGCATTGAAATTGTCCCAACCAAATCAAGTTGCGTGATCACCTAGCTGATTGTAGGCATGTATTTTTATGCCACCGTCTAGGGGTGGTCACATAACTCTGTTCGTTGTTTCTAGAATTTTCTAGATCAGCTCCAGATATAAAAGAGCTTCCATATAGACTGCGCACGCACATGTGGGTCTGGATACACACTCGTGTGTGGCATATAAAAGTATTGACATGCGCATTTGCTTTCATTGTTTGTGTGCACTTGCGTTCGAGCGCATCATTTTTGCGCGGGCGTGGGAAAACCATTTTCCGTACACCGTTGCATCTTATTCGCACGCCGCTCTCTGCACTTTTTTTATAATCATATTCTGTGCTTTCCTCCACATTGTAATAAGACCATGGATTGTCGAGCCGTGGTAAGTTTTTGTTGAACACAAATAATAACTGAGAGTGATCAATTATTAGCCTGTGAGTCAACTTGTTTGTTTGTTAAGATGTGTTTAATTAGAGAGAGGATTAATTGTAGACACCGATGAACTTGCAATCTTATGGGAATTTGTATTGTTAATAAATAGATACTATTAGTATATAATTATAATGGACATTGGACATGTCATACGGAGGGATGAAAGCCATGGCACCAAGAGAGTTTTGAATCTGAATGTTGATGGTAAAAAAGGTAGAGGAAAACCGAAAAAGGTGTGGTTGGACTGTGTGAAGAATGACATGTGTGATAAGGGAAGTGAATAGTGAGACGACGTCTGACAAAAATGACTGGAAGAGAAAAATATGCTGCACCGACCCCGATATATGATGATGATTAGTAAAAACATGTGTGGGTTGATAATATTATGTGGACCCCTAGCTATTTTCTACTACTGCCTATCTAAATAATCTTCATTTAGTTTTTCATTCGGTTTTTTCAATAATAATGCCCTCTTTACTAAACTTTGACAGCTCCTAAGTTCGCCCTTGTCCCTCAATGACATACGTACTGCAGTGCATTTGAATACGTCCTAAAAGAATAAGTGTAACCTTAGGTGTGGTCAAACTTTTACAAACTATTATTAAGAACCTTCTCCTGAAAATAATAAACAGAATAAAAAAAAAAATTGCGAAAATGTTCTATCCGTTCACCGGTGATGCGTTGACCAAGGGAATAGAGATTCATTTTTATAACCACTTTTATTTATCATTCTCAAATGTTGACTTAATAAGCGTTTTAGAAATTAAGCCGTAGGTAGATACAAATCTCAGTCCTCTAGTGTTTATGTTTAACATTTTCAAAAGTTGCAAATATCGTTTAACTTGTAACGTATTACCTACACTTTATTATTCCTTCTCACTTCAAATGATGTTTTGTTAATTTTCAGTTATATATGGCAGTCATTCTGACGGTGCTTCTCGCCTGTACTGAAGGGTAAGTTTCTTTTTTATTAACGCTTTTGTTATTTTTTGGTCATGTTTGGATTAATTAAGATATTTACGGCACAAACGAGACTGGTCTTCTTATTTGTGGTTTATCACTTCCAAATTCTTACTACCTAATATGTACAAAGAAATGTTTGGTTTATTACCTACATTTGTCGTATAAACTATAACTCAAAGGTGACTGACTGACTGACACAGTGATCTATCAACGCACAGCCCAAACCACTGGACGGATCAGGCTGAAATTTAGCGTGCAGGTAGATGTTATGACGTAGGCATCCGCTAAGAAAGGATTTTTCAAAATTCCACGCTTAAGGGGGTGAAATGGGTGGTTGTATTATTTTCCCATAGGCCACGCCGCGTGCGAAGCTGCGGGCAGCAGCTCGTCTTATATAATTAAAAACTATTAGGTAGGTAATAACCTATTTTTGTATAAAGTGTGCCCCGAGATGTGTATCCAAAATGGGGTTAAAAGGGGGAGAGGTCTTTCGATTTTTATAAATCCACCACAAGATTTAAAAAAATTAAAATGCAAATAACTTGCAAGATTAATGCGTAAATGAAGAATTAAAGCAAGTAACGAAGTACAAAAAGTGCACTTACTGTAGAAGCTATTGACATTTTTTTTTGCATATAACGATGCTGGCTAATAAATATTTAGAACATAGATAAGAAAATTTTCATTAGTCATCAAAGTGCATACCTAAAGCACCGACGGATCTCCCTGCCTTTATTTTATTACATCTTATATTTCACCCAAAATTTCATGAAAAACAAGTTGAAAAAAAAAATCGAATTGTGAACATCCTCTTTGAAGTAGGTTGAAATTATTCCGTTGCTCAACTGGGTACATTTAGCATGGTCAAGTGGTTGTAGTTGTAAGGTCGAGTCTAACACAGATTTATTTCATTTGGCATGATGAAGCGTAACTGCGTTGTGACCTGTCAAAATTTGCAGAATATACATTTAATTTATAGCATTGTTTGACCACACTAACTAAAACAAACAACCTCTTTGTAACCCCTTCACTAACAGGAAACTATAGCATTTGCGCGCATCGAACCGGGAAGCTCCTGCGATTGCTGGCCTGTGACGGCAAAATGCGTCTTTCTAGCTTGTGATGGCCAAACAAACATTCATATCGCCTAATGTTATCGTTAGACATTGTTGTTCAATCATGTCTATTAGTTACGCTAGATATAGCATAAATTTGTTAACTGATACTCACCTGAATGTTAAATTAGGTCTACACAATATCGTCTTTGATTAATTTATTATTGTAAGCGCTTAACTACTATTTGCAAAACAGTAGTATGCTTTTAAATGCTTATCTGATGTAATAATGGTAATTAGTGGCATCCGAATGCATAGTGCATTCAAAAGGGCATTCCTGGTTTTTCACCTGCTAAGCTAAAACTATTTTTTTTATATCTAAATATCCTTTTAAATTTTTTGAAACTTTTTTTTTTTTTTAAGCATCTGGGTCTTCCCCATTTGTTTCCATAATATTCAATACATAATATAAAATTCTTGTATCACGGTGTTTGTGACTAAACTCCTCTAAAACGGTTTGACCGATTCTTATCAAAATGTATGTCTACATTCCGTAAGTCTGAGAATAGGCTATATTTCATCATCACAATTACTATTTCACCACGCGAGTGAAACCGCGAGGCGCAGCTAGTGTCTCTATAATATGATTCTGTTTAAAACCAATCGGCTTAGAAACCGCGTTGACCATCTTTTAGAATAGCTTGTATCTGGCTTGAACCGCGTTGACTACTTATGTTTTCGTTCTGAACTTTTACACCTTCAACTTTTATCTGCAGGCGCACGAAGAAAGTCGTTATTCACGTCCCTATCAAAGTTAAGAAGATCAAGCACACGCACACGGTTTACAAGACGATTCATCACCACCACGCTCTTCATGATCCACATATAGATCACTCCGCCTCCCCTTTGGAAGAGCACGAGCATTTCCACCACATGCACATCCATGAGGAATCCCCCAGCGGCCAGCACAGCCAGCCGGTGCCCGGCTTGAGCATTCCGGAGTTCCTTCCAGACGTCCCAATGGAACTGCCCATTGATCTTCCCGACGTGCCGAAGATTCCCGGATTGCCTACGCGGCATGGTATTCCGCTTTACAGACGGACTTAGGTAAGTTTCTTTTTTGGTCCTGATCGTCAAAAAATATTAGTAAACCTTTGTTCAAAACGAATCTTTGGCTTTTGAAAAAATAATAGTAGATTGACTGACCGAAAGAGCGAAGCAAACGAAATGCTTACAACAGCTATAAAACTTACTTTTATTTTCCCTGATGTATTTAGCTACAAATGTATTGTATATGAATGTTGGTGCTGGCATAGAGGTCTTATAGAAGCCTTTATGTCAGTAGTACCATCGAATAGTACTATTGATGACACAACTTTGTATCATTAATACCACCATGAATATTGTTGTATCGCTAGTACCATCAATGCTAGTAGCTAATACTAGTGACGTTAATTTAGGAAAAGTAGTATTATTATGAATATTGTTGTAGCGCTATTGCATCAATGGTACTAGTTTTAACGCTAATCTTGACGAAACTTGGTACACAGTTTTTACAAATTTTAGACTTTTTTGTTTCGGTTGGTTCTGTTTGGTTCGATATTTCCCCCAAGAAGGGGGTAAGTTTCCTGCGTGACATTTTCCAACCAAATAATTTAAATAATATATAAATATATTGGAAACATTTCTAAACAAGAAATTCTAATATGAGCAATAACAGCGCAGAGATTATCAAGATAAATTAAGGTTATGATGAGATCGTATGTGCTCGCGCGATACCTAACTATTCGCAGAACTATTAGTCTGATTCATTTTATTACTTATTAGTATAAAATAATTACATAATATGTAGTATAAACAAAAACATTGTAGATAAAGGTATTTTTTTACCTTGGAATTTTGGATTGACGTGCTTTTATTTGGACCTCTGATTTTAGTTTTTTTCTAATTGCAGATTACATGGCGTGGGTGGAGAAGTGACTGAGATGTGATACGCCATAAAATATTTAAATTACTTATATGAATAGCATTTTTATTTATTTTACGCGATGGTATTTATGATAGCCTCGTATTCTTTGGTGAAAACATATAGAGTAACTTCTTGTAATAAAAAAAGGAGGTTAAAATATAAATTGTACAAAAGTTATAAATTATTTGGGATAGTATTACATGTCATACTTGTATACATCAACTCATATTTAATTTTCTTCTGGGAATGATTATTTCGATGTAGTGTTAGGAAGAAGACCCGTTCGTAGTTTAAAGCATATGTATGCCTATCATTTTCAAGGTAACTACTTTTAACATACTGTAGATAAAAAAGGATATGTATGGGCAACATTCAACATATAGTAATAATAATAATATTATAATAATGCCTAATGATCACATACATACATAGACTCTGGACCCTAACTAGGATACCCTGTATCTAAGGACCCAGAAACTACGACGAACATGGTCCCAAAACACCCAGATACAAATCAAGTATTTGCACTTTTTTGTGCACAACATCTGGTCCTGCCGCGGGAATAGAATTCGGCGCTTTCGGATTATGAGCCGACTTACTCAAACACCTCACGACACATAATACTAAACTTGTTCTGTGTCTGGGTGTTGTGGGACCATGATACTCGTAGTTCCTGGGTCCCTAAATACAAGGAATCTTAGTTAGGGTCCAGAATCTACGTATGTAATCGTTGGGAATTATTATGTATTGTAAATCGGGTTTATTAAGTTATGTTAATTTGACAGAACCGCTCTCTAGTTTTATTGTTAGAATTATATTTTGATGTAATACACTTATTTTCGCAAACCAACGATTGGTTTGTAATTTAGTTTAAGACACATTTTTTAATTTGTTATTTGTAATGTCAATGTGGTAGTTTAATTTTACACTACTTGAGTGATATTATCAATCTTTTGTTCTTTGTCCCAACCAACATCGACAATAAAAAGGAGCATTATGATTCTCTACAAAAGAATTGTTCAAAATTACTCTTATGATATAGCCGCAGTTACTAAACTCGTAAAAAGTGATTACCATTGCTGGCTTCTATTATTTAATTTAGAGTTTATAAAATTAAATAGATTAACGCGCATTTGGTGTTTTCTATTTTAAACTCCTATTTTTATGTAAAATAGTGTTACACATACATAAATTGTCTACCAACGCATGAGTCTAGGATCTATTTAAATAAATATAATATAAATGGTTATCTCCTAAAAATGTTTCTTTCGTAAGACCAATAAATTGAAATGGAACGGATAATTACATTTTAATGAGCCAGTACGTTTACGTGCGGTTGAAGTATTTACGAACACAATCCGACGCCTACGAGCCTTATTTATTGGGACGCCACCCGGAATTATTGATGCACGTGCTTATATTTATTTATGTTCCCGACGTCGACGATCCCGTACAATAAGTGGTGTTAAAACATTTTCATTTGTCATCATGTATCGGCTATACTTATGGTAACAAAAACATAGTTGGTAAATACTCAACTTATCTTGAAGACTGATTACACAGGCATTTTATGAATAAATTGAAAACTAGTTTCACTAGGAGTGTTTGTAGAGGATTAATGTTCAGCGTCTTTGGAAACATGAATACGACTGTGTCTAAATACAATGCATGCATCAGCGGTTGAAAGAATGCGTACAATCCGTTTTTCTGTTACGCCATCCACCTTGCCCACCGCAGTTAGATCGAATGCGTTGTTTTGGAACGGTAGTGAAATACTTGTTACACACAATGTCTACAAAAAACGAGTCTAGTTTAATACTTCCTGATTTAGGAATGGAACTCTGCACTGATGGAAACTAGATCGACAATCGTTTCGGCATGTCCGCCGAGAAGGCTTCGCGCAAGCTCCGCCGACAATGGCGATTGTTGTCTTTTTGTTGATATTACGGGTTTATTTAAGTGAAATTGGATAAATGGTCATCTCACAATGTTTCGCTATTCAATCCGTTGCGGCATGGCGACGGAGCGGTGCTCGTGATGCTGCTCGCTCCACAGCTATAAAGAAAACAAAAATCGGGATCGAATGAAAGCATACAGACTGTGATAAACAAAATGTGAACGTAGGTCCATTCTGGTGTTGTTTGTTCTACTACTTTTGTAGAGCAGTTGTGAACATTTAGTGCTGATCCCCGGTGTAACGAACATTATGGATTTAGAGAAATATTTGCTTTTATTGGTGGTGCTGTGCCTGGAAGACGGGGAGACAGGGGGACATGGCGAGAAACACCAGTAAGAATCTTATTAAATATATTCGCGTCGATTCTGTTGTGCGTAATATTAATTTAATATAACAATCAAAAAAATATTGTTGTCCCCTTTTTATAGGGTTTTAGGACATGAAAATTAAGTTAAGGGTTTTGCACAACATTATTGACAGCATTGTTTGTCTTAATTTGTTTTTTTTTTGCGGTTTCTGGTGAATGCAACTTTCAAATAAATGTCTCTCATATTTTAATATTGACCACCGGAAACAAAGGTACAAAATACAACTTAAGATATTGCTTGCGAAGCTCCCTATATTTTTTCATATTTGTGCCTATAACAACACCTGAAATTTTAAATTATCTAGGCTAGCGTAGAAACTTTCAACGGCATTTAAAGAAATGAACAACCATAATTTGGATTCGGATACTTATGCTTATGCGAATGTAACAGTGCAACAATATCATGCACTACTACATGTATCATTTACGATCTTCGTCCAAAATCACACTTTTTAACGTATCTTTTGTAGAAAGAAAGTCATTTATACTGAAACCTGAATTGAACAGATTTGTGATTCGTGGTACAACCAAGTAAATTATACATCCATGCATGCTTAGCGCAGTCTACTGTTAAATTATTCAATCAATTAATGAATTTCATTACTTCCATTTTAAAAAATCAATATGTTTTATTTTTCAGTAGTCACGTCAGAGTACATGTGCCAGAGTTCATCCACCACGACCATCACACGAAAGTTATAACGATACATCATCATCACCACAAACCAAAGAAAGAGCATCATCATCACCACCACCATCACCCCAAGCCACACATTCCTCACGGCCATCACTATCATCACCATCAAAAGAAAGCCCATACGACAACTCACACGTCTTCTAAAGGTCATCACGGTCATCATGGGCATCATGGGCATCACGGGCATCATGGACACAAAAGCCACGGACATGAACATCACGGACATAGCCATGGTCATCATCATCATGATACGCCATCGATCAGCTACGAACCACCGACTCCTTCATTCGACGAGCATTATGGATCATTCTCACCTTCGGTACCCGCATACGGTGGTGGCATCGCTTCTCATGCACCTCAAGTGCCCCAAGTCCACGGGATAACGCACACCGTGAAGCAAGTTAAAGTATATGATTCTTTGCCAGGCATACCTAGTGCTGGTGCTGCTGGCAGCGATCACGGGTACGAAGTTACAGAGCAAGGCGAAGAAGGCGAGGATGATGTATTCACTTCTGTCAATAGTTTGCAGAATTCGTTCCCAGCTACTTACGGATACCTTCGGGGAGCGGCAGAACAGCCGTCGCACGATCCATTCGCCGAAATCACTCCCCAAGGTGCTGTACAGACAAGCAATCCCGACCCGTTTGCCGGCGCAGTAGTGCAACCTACAGTGTCACTGGGTGGGACGCAAAGCTTTCCAGGAGCTATTCCGAATAATCCTTTCGCTTCTTCAGCACCGACCCATAACTCAGGTCTGCCCAGTGTTCAACCATCACCAGAGTTTCCTGTGAGCTTTCAAGGAGAAGGATTTGATGATCCTTCAAATGCCTTTGTTGGGGGCGACGGAGGTAACACAGCTTTCCTTTCAAATGATGAAGGTACCGTTGAAAATGATTCTCCAGTTTCATTCCACAGGGAAGCTGGCATACAACAAACCGTAAAAACCGGAGGAGTTGAAACTGTTGTTTACTAAGTAATAACCCAACGTTTAGTAAATAATAAATATACATACCTATATTAAATTATTATCGAATAGTAAGTATAAGTATGTAGATGCATGTTATCGACATACTGTTTCTTCTTTAAGAATTTTATTTCCTTGTATTCACTTTAAAAAAACGTTAACTCACGGCAGACAGATGAACATCATTTGTCATATTTTAGAGATGACCACCGCGGCGGTTGACCCTCTTGGCGTTATGTCCTAACGAAACAATACGTAAAATGAAGGAATACAATACAAAACATTTTGTTTCATAAGTATATAAAAATTAGACTTACATAATTAATTACAGTTTAGAACAGAGATATGTCAGTATGAGCTTGGACGGTGGTGCATTTAATTAATATACTCAAATACTTACTTATATTCTACATAGATAAATAATAAATATATAATATACGTAACATATAATTATAAATGATAATTAATTAGTTAATATATAAGTGTATATGATGTCAGGGTGAGCCAAGTTAGAAAAAATAGACCATACTATACGGGTAATTATCAAATACGGGACACCCGTGTTTGATAATTTCCCAAAGCATTCCCAGTCCATTACAATACATGTACATATACGAAACGAGGACTTACGCGGATTATTATTTTTTTATTTAACTATAGGGCACGATGTTTTCTTTTGTTAATAATATATAAATAATACATTAATCCTTGGTCTTTTATTAAAATTTTCATTTCAATTACTAACGTCTTAATCATTTACCTATACTAAAAATAAGTACGTAAGTAGTAAGTGGTAGTAGCGATTATTTTTATAATAATTGATTGTAGCTACAACATATAGATTATACCGACACAAACATATAGATTATACCGACACAAACATATAGATTATACCGACACAAACCAAAGCTAGACCTAACTACGTCAAAGAGCATATTTATTCAAAGCACTCTATGCTGCCGGGGGAGTAGAGGTGCTTTGAGTAGTTTTTGCTTTTGTTGTAATAATAAGGGATGATTATGACGGACCGTATCAACTAGAATACCATACACCAGTATATCAGAGGAACTGTTACTAGCTATGCGATATTGTAATATGATTGTAACCGATAGAAATAAATAAATGTATCAATTTGCCTGTTTCGATACGCAGTTTAGTTACAATGGAAATATTTAAATTCAGAATCAAATTCTCCTGTTGCATTGCAATCAAACTTCCCCTCTAGGTGTGATCACGGAACTCTACCACCGAAACGGAAACCAACCACACCCACCAAACGGAACTCCGAACCCTCTACTTAGGTATGTATACCTACACACCTACTACCTACACATGCGCATTCTTATGACACAAACCAATTTTCTAAACAAAAAATTGTTTAGAAAAGTGGTTTGTAGCAATTTTAACTAAGGTATCTGTTGTTACTCGATGGCTGTTGCGATCGGAGAGGTCTTATGTCACCTTATTACATTTGGTTTCATTTTCAATCACGAAAAAGAGAACACCGACGTGATTCGGTTCGCCCTACATCCGGAATTACGCAAGTTAAATAAAAAAATAAAAAATGAACCATTACCGTAACAGCTGAAAAAAAAAAACTAGCTGCAAATGAGTGTTATACAATCATTTTAAGCACTGCAATGGTTCATAGCTTGTGTAATATTCAAACTAATATTGTTCACTATCTTTTCAGTATTCAGCTAGACAGGATTTTAATTCGATACCTATGATTATTTGCATGTCGATAACCGACACGACGTACAAGACATTGTTACTCTTCAGGATAAATAATGCTAGTAAATGATTACTATATGTATTATCATATCAGTCATTGATTGTATGGTCATTTCGTTTGTTGACCATTTTTGTTTGTTTGTACAATAGGTGAGACTACATAGAAAAAAGCAAACAGGAAAAATTATTTTAACTAACTACTTACGTGACTCAATATAGCTAATTGGAATTCTAGCGTCTGGGATATGAATAGTACTATATTTATAAGTACTAATAACTATAAAAGCTATTAAGTTGTAAAGTATTTTAGAAAAAGGCTACAAGAAGTTCGTTCCCACCGTTTTTTTAAAAAGTGTATTTCTAACTCGATGTCTACGGATAGCATACGATTCTCTTGTGCATTCTTTAAAACCGAACAATTCACACGATTTACTAATGGGTAACGGAAAACTGTTAGAGAAATGAAAAGCAAAAAAGGCTTATACAAATTCTTGGAAATTCGATTGACTCAGACAAGACCTTGCGGAAGCTCATTTAAATGCTACGGTATACGTATTGATTAAGACCCGTGCGATTGTCACCAATAACACTGTGTTTCCGCACGGGCTTTTGAAGAGCCAACACTTACCTGAAGATACCTCGTGTAGAGTTTTCCCAGAAAGAGAAGTTGTATACATACATATAATGTCCCTGAATTTTTCGTTACTTACCCATGACACAACTTGTGCTTATAGCACTCCCTGCCCAAAATGAAACAGTTAAAAGTATTGCGTGGAAAAACGAAGAATGAATTACTCGAGTATAATATGGTGGAATAGATTTATTCTGGTATAGTTACTCGTGTAAAAATTCAAGTTTGGTCGAATCCACCCTAAGTATTGCGTGGAAAAACGAAGAATGAATTACTCGAGTATAATATGGTGGAATAGATTTATTCTGATATTATTTATTTATTATTATTTATATTATTATTTATTATTATTATTATTTATTATTATTATTTATTATTTATTTACTCGTGTATAAATCCAAGTTTGGTCGAATCCACCCTTAGTATTGCGTCGAAAAACGAAGAATGAATTACTCGAGTATAACATCGTGGAATAGATTTGTTCTGGTATAGTTACTCGTGTATAAATCCAAGTTTGGTTGAATCCACCCTAAGAGTGAGATGGGTAGAGTTAGACTTTGCTTTTTGAGCTTTTATCATTAATACAGCGTTTTTTGTACAGACGGTAAAATACTGACGTTCCAGGGGAAAACAGATTAGTCCATAAATATAAATGGGAAATTGGATGCTTTTTAAAATTCCTGGAATGTCAGTACAATTTCTGCGATGAACTACTATTTTCCGTGAAGGTAAACAACATGATGAAGCCTATTATAACGCCCATCTCAAGGTAAAAATCAGTCGCCAAGTTCTTGAGTGCCAGTTCCCAAGCTCTTGAGAGCTAGTTCCCAACTTGGGTAAACTTGGCGTCGCTGTCTTTGGTCTATTGTCAATTAATGTCAGGTGAAATGATAGAAAAACATAATATTTGTATTATTCGCGTTTCATAGTGTCTATTAGTAGTAAAACTGAATACATAGAATATTTATTCTGCTTCTTCACGTCGTCATCGCCCCAGGTCTGTAAAATTAATAAAAAGTAAAGCACATTGAGACATAAATGTTAGCGTTTCTTTCCGAACTATTAATTTTCTTAGTTCTAGGATTGTCTCTATATTATTATTTTTTGAAAATCTTCATTTCCGCTGTACTAAATTTACATATCCTTAACTTTATGAATTCATAAAATTCCCCATTATGAATTTTCCATATCTGTTTCTTGAAACACAAAACACGGCAGGTAAAGGTTATAACATGAGCCGTCTTCAACGCCAGAGTGAATATGTACCTTCTAGATTTACGTGCTCCATTTTCGGTGGTCAAACGTAAATAATAATAAATAAACTGGAGTAATTTCGATGAAATTTGTTTGGGACCATAAGGAAATAAAAGGAAGGAAGGTAAATAAAATAAGGATTTTCATTCAGTTTATAAATGACGGAGGTCTGAAAAACAAATGTTATTTTTTGTAATCAAATTGAGTACATCCTTCTTTTTAGGTCTTTAATAATTCATTTCTGATTTATTTCCCTTACCGCTCAAACAACGGAGAGGAATCAAGTATATCCGAGAATCACATAATTAGATAATTTTTGTCACTTACCCGCACTTTGGCCATCTCGTGGATTGGCCTATGAGTGAACCTGGCCCATAAAAGAAATTAATAAATGGTGCGCGTTGAAGCCTTCTGTATTTAAGAAAGTAATCAATAGTAAATTAACTGTACCTATTGACCTTCTGAAATCAGTTTACTTATTTGGTCCATACGACTGTGTTATCAAGCAAGTTTACTTGATATGCTAGAATTTTGGTTGGAAGCAGTTTATTTGCAGTTTATAGTAACTAAGAAACGCAGTGATTTGTACAGTTACGTCCAAGAAAGTTATATCCTCGACTCTTGAGAGGTTATGCCCAATTCTAGACAAGTCAAGGTCATTCAGTAAAGCAGTAGATGTTTTACTGAATGCTTCTATGGCAGTTTGTAATTTCTTCATCCTTATATCATTTGATGTATGATACCAAAAAGTATATTGTCATCATCATCATCAAAGGCGCTACAGCCCGGGGTGGGCCTTGGCCTTGTCAAGAATATCTCGCCAGACTGGTCGGTTTCTTGCCTTAAGTTTCCAGCCTCTAACACCGATTGTTTTCAGGTCCTGCTCGACGCCATCTATCCAGCGGAGCTTTGGTCTGCCACGATTTCTGCGACCATCTGGTTTGCCTTCTAGGAGACGTTTGGGTGTTCGCGTCTCTTCCATGCGTTCCACATGGCCTAGCCAGCGAAGGCGACCGAGCTTTATAGACCTGACTACATTCGGTTCGCCAAACATGTTGTAGAGTTCGTGGTTGTATCTCGTCCGCCAGTAATCACCGTCTAGTACTGCACCGAAGATTCGCCGCAAGATCTTTCGCTCAAAAACTAGCAAGTTGTTTTCATCTTTTTTGCTTAGTACCCATGATTCAGAACCATAGATCAAAACTGGTCGGAGCAGAGTCTTATATAGAAGAATTTGGTTTTCCTGGACAGAAGTTTTGATCTGAAATATCTAAGTAGACCGAAGTAACACCTATTGGCAGCCATGAGCCTTCTTTTTATTTCTGTAGATATATCATTTTTGTCTGTCATGGTGGATCCGAGATACACAAAATCTTCCACCATTCCAAAAGTATTTTCTCCTATCGTTACAGTATCTTGCGGCGAAACCTGGCTTTTTGAAGCTTTGAGGTATTTTGTCTTAGCCATATTGACGCAAAGCCCAGCTTGTTTTGAGGCATCTTCTAATGCAAGGTATGCAGCCTCCACCGCTGAAAAAGTTCTACCGATCAGATCAAGGTCATCCGCGTACCCTAAAACTTGAACGGATTTTAAAAAGATGGTCCCTGCGGTTTCTATCTTGGAGTCGCGCACGCACTTGTCCAAAGCGATATTGAACAAAACACATGAAAGTGCGTCACCCTGCCTCAGGCCATTATAAGTTGTGAACGGCTCCGACTTTGTTGACTGTATCTTTACAATACTTCTGGTGTTAGCGAGCGTCATCCTTGTTAAAGACACTAATTTCGGAGGTATTCCGATTTCCGACATGGCTTGGTACAAGAAATTCCTGTAGACATTATCGTAAGCAGCCTTGAAGTCTACAAAAAGATGGTGGGTGTCTATGTTGAATTCCATGGTCTTTTCAAGGATTTGCCTGAGAGAGAAAATCTGGTCTACGGTAGATCGATTAGGACGGAACCCGCACTGATATAATATATATATAATATAAGTATATTCGGATAGCGGATAAGTATATAGAATCACAATATATATAATAAAAGTATATTGTGATTCCGCTAAAAACGCCGCGCCATACTTTTTTTTAGCGGAATCCTAGATATTCTTGTTTCAATTTGTGTTTCAGGTGTTGGAAATTCCGCGTCTGAGTGCATCAATCATCTAGTAATTAATGTAATTTAGCCTCCAGGCCCAAAAATGATCATGATCCACTCTTTGACAAAAGCACAGGCTGCCGAAATAGATCACGTGGGCGCAAGAAATGTGAAGTATGTTTCGTGGCGTCAGGTACTAATAAAATTTAAAAATTATACATAAATAAAATGTTATCAACCCGTCATAATTGTAGAGCGTATATTTGTAAAATGGGTAAAAATTTTATTCTTTTCCTACCTCACCACCAAAGTGAACGGCTACTTCTCTTAAAAATTATTTACCCAAATGAGTTGCAAAGTAATTTTATTTGATTCGGTTCTACGATTACAGTGAGTGCAAACGCGTAAAACACAAAAGAATTAAATAATATCTAGAAAGTTATGAGTAGACCTACTAAAATATAATAAAAAAGACTTTTGCTAAATTTTCTATAAACTAGAAATAATTTTATCTGGATTAAGTCAAAGCTGTCACGTAAATATGGAGGGCTCTTAATCGTGGGTTTGATAGATATTGATCGCAGGTTGTCCAGGTGGTAGGATTTTTCGAAAAGTTCGTCTAGGTAGGTCCCAACACTTTGCCAGTTGTTGTGTTCCGGTTTGAAGGGCATTGTAGCTAGTAAAATTAATGGGAAATTGAGACTTTATGATCTGATCTCACAGTCGAGTAATTTTATTACCAGAATGTGCTAATATCTGAGGATGATGTGCGCAGTACAGAGTCACGCGGAACTTTATATTTTTAAATTCCGAGTGATACTGTTCTGTAATGGGCGTCCGTATCGCTTAACATCAGGTGAACGACTGGCTCGTCACATCATTCATTAATATAAAAAAAGGTATTGATAGTCTCATTTATTTCCCACTACCAGCACTACCAAGCTTCACCCGTAGTGCGGAAGTATTAATGATAGCTTTAATAAAATGAATGATTAGTAAATTATTAGTGAATTTAATTCGTTTATAAGTACACATTGTGTTACTGTAACGGCTGAATGTATTTTATTGCAGTTTGAGATTTGACGCTATTTTTATTTTTACATGCTTAATATCATAAATAAGGTATTTCAAGTTTTTCCATTACTTGACTTGTAAAAGTTCTAAAATTAGCCTATTTAGAAAAAGTGTTTGGCCAAGGAACAGAGAACAGAGAGTCGGTAATATCATCAAGTAGTACGGTAAGGAAACTTTATTCCCAAAGCAGTTTAACGAAGAATAACTTTCAACACTCACTTAACCATGGCTGATTTAGCTGTTTTGAACCATGGCACGGTTAACCATATATAATTAATTAACCGCTGTTTTAGATCAATCGGATTGCAACTATAGAGCGCCCGTCATAGAATTCTTAAAAACAAGTAAATAAAACACCCACAACAAGGCTAAATAAAACATTATCTAATTAACAAAACGTATATAATATAATAATAATTAACAGCGTCTCACAAAAGACGAGATAAAAATCACAACAATTTCTTATAATTAAAGCATACAAAACGTTATTACTATTGCCGTGCTCATTCATAAACCCATTTTTATATACATATAATATAATAATTTGATACTCCAGTGGCAAAGTGCCATGATTTATGAGGAAAGGAATAGGGACAAAAAGATAGGGTTCTAATACATCTGCAACTATAACAAATATTTACTTACCTACATACAAATTGACGTGTACCTGAGAACATACAAACTAAAATGGCATTTATTGAAATACTTATGCAAATACATAAAGTTCTTGTAGCTTGGAAATTGTTATAGGTAAGTATCCTTTGGTCTGTGATAGGTACCTCTGTCATAAGCACCGATATAATAACACATAGTCTGTATTACGAACGGAACTTGAACCCGCATCCATCCGCCCCTAAAGCCAGGACATACTTTATTTAAGCTACCGTAACAAGTGATTTCATGAGATTTCACACATGAGATTTCATGTCTAAATTTATCCTTCACCTATAGTAATAGGTGATGGATTAAATTATATTACATATATTAATAATTATCAAAGGAAATTTAGGATATACTAATTTTTTTTGGATATAATTAAAAAATAGGAGATACTGCTATAAAAAATTTAAATACAAATAGTTAGTCAGTAGGACCACTCTGTCCTATTGAAAAAGCTGTCTTTTAAGAAAGAAGCAGATTTTGTTCAATTATCATCACAATATATTTATATATCTAACTGTTCAACGATTTTAGGTGACATTTGTTTGTGACGGACATTTTTAAGAACAAAACTTTGTAATAGTATTGACATAAATTTAAGTTGAAAATAGAGTAAATAGTATGTAGGTAGTTAGGTATATACCGTAGGCTAGGACTAATTTTTAATACTGGTCTATAGACATAATAACTTTTGTTGCTATATTTGCACTATGTATACATTTAACGATTTATCATATTTTCCAAACACACTCAAACACTACAACATTATTGTATGTACATTGATTAAAACCCAAATTAAAATATATCCACATTTTACATTTACACACATGCATACATACACTTTTGTACTTGCGATACGTTCTACTCCTTTATGAAAGGTTGATATATCATCATGCTTTAGGGCATCCTTAAACTGTCTATAAATTGATTGTCTAGTTTATTGCTTAAGCAGTAGTCGTCTACTTGCATTTAAAACATTTTTATCAACTAAGATAAATCTTGACTTATACTAATAAAGTCTCCGTTTATATAATGCTAAGAAACTAATAATAAACGGATTTCGCAAATGTCATATTAACCTGGTTAAGTTTGATTAGATTTTAAATTACATTGAAATATAGGTTCGTTAAAACTTTGGAAGATTGTATCACATTCTGTTCGGTCGTTAATGGAATACGTATTTAATCACCATGTATTTACACAAAGTAAGAGCGAAGAGTGACCGAGGAGCTTAAGTACGAGATACAACGTCTCACAGTACAGGAATGTACCCTATACGGCTAGTAAGTACACGACACCTCCTCGACAGCATTGTAACTGCCTGTTGCCACTTAAATGCAGTCAAGCTGGTATTGTCCGTCATGTTGTGTGATAACTAAGTCTGGGCTATTGAATAGTGAGCTCATGTGGCAGAAGATCGAGAAGAAGAATAATGTCGAGCGGTGAACTAAAATTGCTAAGGTATTGCTGCACTGAGACATTTTTGCCCCATTCTATTAACATTCCGTCGTTGTTGTTCACATTCTAAAATTTATTTATACGAATAGTACCATGTAAATTTGAATTTGGCAAAAATTGGAGCCTCCTTTGGCCGGTTGGCTAAGGCCGGTTTCGAATTATAAAAATTTAACAGCCTCTGAGACTGGTTGCCAATTAAAATTAAAATGTAAAATTGAATCGTTTCCAATATTTAGTATCCTTCATGGCCAGAGCTGTAGTCATCAGAAAGCGCGTAACTGCCATGGTCATCGCCCTCGAAGCTCACAGGAGAGTCGCCGTAACCTCCATCGTGGCCTTCGTCAGCGGCACCCCAGCCGTGACCTGAAAGAGATATTACAAGCTTTGTTAGGATAAAAGTACTAAAAAATCATAAGACATACAATTTGTATGGTCTTATGTATGATACAACGGTGTTTGTGAAGGATGAAACGGCGATGCGGTGGTTCATGGCCCTAAGTTGATAAGGACTGTCCTTAGTAATCATTTTGGACTATGGAATCTACAGAGCGGTCATAGTACTGCCATAATGTACTTTAGGTATATTTAAACGCCAATTCTACTGTTAAATTGCGTTTCTATCACTTTGTAAACGGGCTTTTTTTGACATTGTTCTATGAAGGCAAAAATAAAAAATCGTCGATCTGATGTAACGTCTGCATCCGTTTATTTAAGTAATCACTTATACGTAATTGTATCAATTGTTTTGTGATCGTTACCTGTGTAACTGTTATACGTTTGTCGTAAACTAGTTATTTTCGTGTATTAGCTAAATGGTACAATTGCTGCCGCAGCAGCGTGACGACGCATGGTCTGCTAACTTTACTCGTTACTCAATAATAAATAAAAATACACAATTGCACACTCATCTTGTAATTTACATCATTACATCATCATAACTATTTAGAAAGGCAGGAAGAATAGAGCTTCCGTCTATGTGTTTGGATTGCATGAGCGTTTAATGATGATCAGGATCAAAAAACATGACAACATACTTAACAAACTTTGACAGAGTTTGAAAATAGAGCTTTATTTGAAAAAGATTGCAATTTAACTCATTTCGTTTTTTACCGCAATTTCAAACCTAAAGAAGATGCTATTACAATCGTCGGGAGTAAAATTTTTTTTTTTTTTATGTTATGGAATGACATGACAAGCTAACCGTTCGCCTGATGTTAAGTGACCCGGCTGCCCATATCAGTTACAGTGTCACTCGGAACTCTAAAGTATAGAGTTTCGCGTGACACTGCACTGCGCATGTCATCTTGAGACATCAGCACAATCTAGTAAGATTACTAGATTGTGAGATCAGGTCATAAAGTCTCATTTGCCCAGTAATTTCACTAGCTACAGTGCCCTTCAAACTGGAACACAGCAGTGCTTGCGCACTACTGCTTGCGCACTACTGCTTGGCGGCACAATTGCACACTCATCTTGTAATTTACATCATTACATCATCATAACTATTTAGAAAGGCAGGAAGAATAGAGCTTCCGTCTATGTGTTTGGATTGCATGAGCGTTTAATGATGATCAGGATCAAAAAACATGACAACATACTTAACAAACTTTGACAGAGTTTGAAAATAGAGCTTTATTTGAAAAAGATTGCAATTTAACTCATTTCGTTTTTTACCGCAATTTCAAACCTAAAGAAGATGCTATTACAATCGTCGGGAGTAAAATTTTTTTTTTTTTTTATGTTATGGAATGACATGACAAGCTAACCGTTCGCCTGATGTTAAGTGACCCGGCTGCCCATATCAGTTACAGTGTCACTCGGAACTCTAAAGTATAGAGTTTCGCGTGACACTGCACTGCGCATGTCATCTTGAGACATCAGCACAATCTAGTAAGATTACTAGATTGTGAGATCAGGTCATAAAGTCTCATTTGCCCAGTAATTTCACTAGCTACAGTGCCCTTCAAACTGGAACACAGCAGTGCTTGCGCACTACTGCTTGCGCACTACTGCTTGGCGGCAGAATAACTGGCAAAGCGGTGGTACCTACCTAGACGAACTTTGCAGAAAAGTCCTACCACCTAGTAAAAAATGCAGCATTTAATGAAACAAATGAAGGTGGCATTGAAAAGATAGTGATCTAATGATTGAATAATTACATAAAATGCTTTGACGATGCTTTGGTTGTAATATATTGAGAAGTTTCCCCTCAATACATGAATAATAGCCAAATGATTGCGATTAAATTGCAAAAACATTAAGGTCTATTGACCTTATATCACACTATCACACTAATATTATAAAGGCGAAAGTTTGTATGTGCGTATGTGTGTATGTTTGTTACTCTTTCACGCTCAAATGGCTCAATGGATTTGAATGAAATTCGGTACTAAGATAGCTCATACACTAGATTAACATATTTATAGGCTACATTTTATCCCGGAAAAGTGAAATGTTCCTGTGGGATGAGCAAATAATTAAAATACTTTTTATCCGCGGGTGAAACCATGGGGCGCAATTAGTTGGAAATAACTAGAGAATAGCTATAGCCATATTGTGAGAGTAGGATCACATCTCTTCCCACGGGTACTACAAGAGCGGGCTAAGAGAATATCCAGGGAATAGGGAGCAGCAACCTACGACTACCAAGATGCCTGCCAAGCGCGGTGTTTATGGATAACCCCTTAATAATATGGTAGGCTTATTTTCAGCAGTGAACATTTTCCGGCTGATGATGTGAAACTGACCATGGATTTAGATTGTACTCTACTGAAGTCCTCAACAAAAAAAAATCTAACGTATTACAATGATGGTTCTAGCTGATTATAATAAAAATAAATAAATATTAGATGGACATTTCACACAGCGCTATCTAATCTCGATGCTTGTACTATGGAAACCAGATAACTGATAGAATACTGAGGTTCTTTTTTCAATGTAACTAAATGATAAAATATATCAAAGGCTATAATTTGAGTACTTACTTATTACATTAAACATAAGTATTTTATAATCTTTAATACAAAACTAAACTAGGCCTAAAAAACAAAATAACTTTTTCAAATAACTTCTATTACTCATTATTAGTTGATTCAACCATGGTCTTTGATATACCTTATAAATACCTGCGGAACTTCTTAACAACAACAGCATTTATTAAGGTATCATGAACAGTCGCTAGCTGTTGAGATTCATGTCAGTTGATTAAACAGTTGGTTTTGTAGAGACCTTATGGAACTCCTCCTTCAATGATAACATGCTTACTATAACACCCGTCGGTCAATCAGACTACGTGTTATGAAGAAACATGAAAAGCGTTTAGAGCCCCTTTTAAAAAAGATTATATCTTTTATGAGATTATTATTTGTATTTGAATATTTTTAGTAGATAGGTTGAAATATTTAGTTAATAGGTTTATTGTCAGTGCTATTATTATTAACGTTTCAATATTGGTACTTATCGGTAGATAAAGCTATTCGAGTGCAAAGCTACATGCAAATTGGTTCAGACACTTAAGCCATTTGAATAATAATATTCTTTAAAAATAGTGCTCGACGCGATTTTAATTGCAGTTAAATTCGTACTAAAATCTATATCTAATTTCATTTTAAAAGCACATGGTTAAGTCAGATGGAATTAGTAGAAAAGGCTCTTCTCTAGCAATTTCCAATATAAAAACTATAGTTTCCGGTTTTTACAAATAATGTATAATGGCACCACCCTAGAAACACACATATCAGAGTAAAACGAATTATTCATTTCAGATTTAAATTGGCGAAAATATCGAAGAATAAAGAAAAATTGTGAAATTGCACTAATAATCTTCTAGCTTTTTTGTTAGTCCCTTTACTACAAGGTCTTATGTAGTATTGGTAAGTATTATGTAGAATAGGTATAATATATTTTATACGAATAATATTTCAGTAATAGACCTTGCCTCTTTTATTTCGCACCTTAACAGGGCATCTTTTAGTAGGAGACACACTTTTGTCGTTAGTTGTATGTCAACTTACACATAAGTCTCTATCGTAACTTCTAGCCGTATTATAAATCTTTATTCACTCGTCAAAACATTGTAATGGGCACAACAATAATGCTTGGTCTAGTTGCCCCCTGCCTTAAGAGCTCTCTGTACTCTGAAATACAAGTTTTCACTTAGTTCGGAATTGGAGGTCTCTGAAAGGCAGTATGGGTAGAACACTGGAATTATAAACTACCATATTGCTACGGCAAACATTGTTTGTGCCGCCACTTTATATTTCTTTGCATTGTGTAAAATTGTAGAGTAATATTGTAATATTTGTATAAAATTTACTACTTTCACAGTGGATTAGGCTAAGTTTTTGGCAAATAAATAAATCAATCAATCAATCAAATTTTTTTAAACAACTAGTATTTACTGACTTTTTTTATCTTCTTTATGTTTTACTTCTGTTTCCCAACTTGAAACTACAAACTAGAACAAAGTTAATGCCCACTGCATTCAGTTTATCTGGGGAAAAAACGACTCGACATTGAAGGCAAAGTGAAAATTAAAGCCTTCGTACGTATGCAATAATTAAAGTAATAATATTTGCACTTTGTTTTTTTTATATATTTTTGTTGCTACTGTAAGTCTAACGATCTAAACTTTAAAGCAATCAAGAAAACCGTGCTAATTATTTTATACGGTTACCACCCTCGACTTGACGTAGATCTTTTCTATATTTCAGTATCGATTTTAACCTTGAAGTTTTTTCAACGATCATGTTCTGAAGTTTTCGTAGTTTTGTATATTATTTGATCTATGAAGTAATAAAGAATATAAAGACCCTTACCTCCGCCTCCATGGTGTGGAGCGGCTTTAGGTTCTCCATACGTGTACCCCAGTACTTCGTAATGATCGTCACCACCACCGCCGCCACTCTTGTGGTGTACATGCTTCACAATCGTATGTTTGTGATGATGATGCTTCACGTACACCGGCACGTGGATGATGACCTTCTTGTGGCCTCCACCGTGGCCGCCAGCCTCGATCAGGGATGACAGAACTGTCAGGCATGCCAGTGCAATCTAGAAATATAGGCAGTAAACTATTTAGTCTTCTCTGACATTGATTACTGGATATCATGATAATAACATGTATTGAGTGGCTAAATTAAGCATATCAAACACGTGTCTATCACAATCATAATTTTATGAGCATAGGATATGTTATAAAACAATCGCAAAGCAAAGCTTATTAGGTAGGTACTCGTTAGCTGCGTAACAATAGATCTCTTGTATAAATAATTACTCGCATTAGCCTTAGTTGCTTCGCCAGTTAGAATTTTATACGTAGACGAGGGAAAAACATAGATTATATACTGGCAATAATAACAATAGTAAATCCGCTGTTTACAAATAAAGAAAAAACACAACGTAACTTTCTAAGTCTGCATCTACCTTTACGTAACTCATAAAAAGAAAATAACACGTCCAGTCATTCAGGTGGACCGAAAGAGGCAGCGTTGAACTTTTTATTAAATCATTTACCTTTTGTGTACAAAAATGGCACTCGTAATTTGGTTCTACTTTGTAAAGTATACGAGAATATTAATATGTTTTTATTTAAATAATATTCAGAACTCATTTGTGTTGAAATTAAGGTGATTATGATGTCTAATTATTAACAATATTAACATTTCTATTAATATTTATTCCAACGTTTTTATGCAATACTCATAAACCATGTTGAAACATAACAAAAAATAAATATTTGTGGACAATTCACGCAGTGTCTCATTAGAGGGTACTTATACTAATCTTTCAGTGCCAGGAAAAGAGGATCAAAAACATAAAGATCTTTGGAATGTTGATTGTTGTTGACCATTATGGAAAGTCGTGATCGTTTTAGGTAACCTACGGAGGATACGTCGACCTCACAAGGTTGGTATATGATTGTGTTAGGTTGGTATCCTATACCAGTGCTGAAAGCGGATACCTCAGCCAGAAGGTGTGTCAGCTAGACTGGATTATGCGTTATTGAGTGTATGTAGTGGACGAGTTTGAAATTCATCGAAGACTGCAGTTCTCTAATGGTGTAGTCTTTTAGAGCCTTAGCTTAATCATCATTCACTGACCCGTATTACACCAGATATGCATTGCTGAATAGGTTTGCCATTTTTTAGAACCAGGAGCTGCCTTAGGTTAATTGAATCGTGAATTAACGTTGGTATAATTACCACCATAAGGTTATTTCTGGGCTTAGGGTATTTAGTATTTAGTACCCATAATTTTCCCCTTTAATACAGTCTTATGAAAACCGAGGGTAGAGCCATCTATAGAACTACTACAGCAGTCTTATCCTAAAAGCTGGAATCCAAATTGACGGTAGTACTCTACTAGCTTAAAGAGTATTATAAAATACAATCTCTTTGTAATTTGAGAAGTATATAAATAATAAATATATTTTATTATACAATTACTTCCTTTATAGACATAATCGGATTTTTCTTTATATTAAACAATTTAATTTCTATAATAATTAATATAATAATCTAATTACTGAGTACGCATATTTTATTCATTGAGACAATATGGGCCACAATCAAAAATACATTTTCAAGTATAATAGAGTCCCATGTAGTCAAATGTTTATTTTAATGTGAACATTTTGGGAATTTCGGGCATCAATTATTTATTTTTGTAGAGACTGTCGATGGAGAACAATGTTACATCAATATAATTTACTATTTATTTAATGGTACTTCATATTATTTTATAATATTAATGAATGAGTCGCGTGACATAATTGTTATCGTTCCCATTTATGTACTCACCAAAAGTCGTGCAGACATCGTGTGAGTGGCAAATAGTACGAGAATAGTGAGTAACCGAGCGCCGGAACAGTCAGCGGGTGTGTGATAAAGAAATTATACAAAAGTTGCTTTTATATCGCAACGTGGTCGCGTTTCGCGACACTGCATCTGGCCCATTCCAATACGATCCAACCAACATCCAACACAGACCAATTTCAATTCTAACACACCAAATTAGACTCTAGTTTACGTGAACGTGATGTTTTTGATAAAATTTACCCAATATTCATGTATTTTCAACCCGAACACCCGTAGATAAAGCTTATTTTCCATAAAGTTGTAGCATGTTAAATGTCTATTATTAAAGTGAAAAGGTAGTGTACATTGTCGTCGTAGAGTGGAATTTCGATCACGGCAGGTGAGATGAAAATATAGGCTTTGATAGATATCAGTTCAATGAGATGCGTACGCACCGGGAGGTACACAATGCAGCCTGAAGAGTTATTTAAAATGACTTTGCAGAACTATAAATACCGGCGTACCTTTATATTTCATCACCTACTAGTATCATAGAAACAATAGCATATTTTACAACGGGAGGTTCGTTATAAAGGCACTAAAGTTTTTTAAGTAAAACTTCTTTACGCACGCTTGCCTTGGGAATTAAGCTGGTGAATACGAGATCAACGGAAGTTGAAGTCGGTTCACGTACATTTCCATTGTCAACATAACAAGATTATTATTTGTATTTTTACAAAAAAAAAAATTTTATTTTAATTTTTTATTTTATTTTACTGAATGATGTAACGAGCTAGTCGTTCACCTGATGTAAAGCGCCACGGCCGCCCATAACAGAACAGTGTCACTCGGAACTCTAAAACATAGAGTTTCGCGCGACACTGCACTGCGCACATCATCCTGAGACATCAGCACAGTCTGGTAATAAGATTACTCGACTGTGAGATCAGATCATAAAGTTTCAATTGCCCAGTAATTTCACTAGCTACAGTGCCCTTCAAACCGAAACACAGTAGTGCTTGCACACTACTGCTTGGCGGCAGAATAACTGGCAAAGCGGTGGTACCTACCTAGACGAACTTTGCAACAAAGTCCTACCACCTAGTAATTAATTTTAATTGTTTACAAGATTGTCTAAATGGCAACATTAACATTAAACAAAGCTAAAACAGAGTTATACCAGCCGATAGATGGAGCTAAACTAACGAAGTTTTACTTCAATCGTGTGGTATAAAGCACCTTAATTTTTTTAAATAGTTCACAGCCAAGTTGTTTAATTTTGTCTGTTGTAAACATAAACTAAAATAAAAAAAATATAAAATATAAATTAGTGGACTACTTAGGACTACTTAGTAGGTACTTAAATTAATGTTCGTTGCCCAGGAGTTACTAAATTTAAGTTCGATACAGAACAATTCTAATAAGGAATTTACAATAAAATGTTAACCAATACTCGTATGCCAATACTTACAGCATAAGTCGCATGACTAATAGGTGTTAGAATAGTGAGATAGTAACCCACTGACTCGCCAAGCAAACTTTTAATTACGTCAGTGGCGTTACTTATTTGTACTTTTTCCACAATACATGTCCAATTTGGTCTACATCGCCGCCGATCGTTACCTTGGCATGTCTCTTAACAAAATTGCGGTGCCGTGTTCAAATCCCAATTCTGCATCATTATCTCAACTTCAGCTTGTTTGCGTCCATTGAGACCTTCCCGATGAGGAGGCGTTTGTCGTAATCACCTCGAGAGAGGCGGCTTGGTGATTGCAGGAATGGGAAGCAGGATTCTCCTTTGTTTTGCAGATTACAATGCAAAACAAAAGAGAATCCTGCTTCCCATTTCTTATGAAATTTTGCACACAGATGACTACTGAGACCAAGACAACTACGATACTTTTTATCCCGGAAACTGCGAGTTCTCACGGGAAACGGGTAAATGGTAGGTTAAACCGCTAGGCGCCTCTAGTTATTTTTGTCTTTGTTTATACTCTTATAGGTATATACATAGAATTTACAAGTGCAATAGTACACAAAACTAAAAGAAAATAAAAATACCATATACTCAACTACTAGCACGTACAGTCTTATCAATTGGGTCATAGACTAGATAATTCTAGTCTATGACCTAATTGAGGACAGAATACAATTTTTATTTCTATATTATTCTATCTGTACTCCCTGGGATTTATTCTCGTTACAAGACAAGAGGACAGACAAGAACAAGCCCAAGCGTCAAAGGTTTGTAATAACTCGATTGATTAATAGTTCCGAAAGATGCGTTGTGGCTTAACGCTGATCTATTCATGATAAACAAAAGAAAACAAGCGATATCCACAGGAAAATATTGAAACAGATGGATATTAGATACGCACACCTAAACGTATAAAATACGCAAGAAAACGGAAGTGCTCTCACTTTTGCTACGATTCCGTTGAAAGGGAATCTGATGAGATTATAAATGCAGATATAAATATTGCAATTACTACTCTGCCGTAATTGTGTGCTGGTTAATCAACATGCATAAATGAGTAGTGTTATGCAATTTTTTAATAAGATACGCCCTGGACTTGGCTTTAATAATATCATTACTGTACATAATTTTGTAAATGAACTCGATGCCTACTTCTCTTTCGTGCATAAGTGTCTTCGATGCCCAAGTGGTATGGTACCTTCTTGATTACAATCAATCTCTTCTTCTTTTTCTTCTCTTCGTTTAATGGCCTGCTATCGCTTTTTAGCGATAATTCTGCCAATGTCAAGTGAGGAATTTTGTACGATTATGTCATGTCAAAGTCTTATTTTGTCAGTCAAAATGCCACATCAAAATGGTGGATATTTTACTGAAGGCTCTAGGAAGCCTTGAAGAGAACACGAAAAGGCATGGTTTTAAAACTTGGAACCATTTGCAAACACTCGTGCACGTTTACGAACACTTACACACAAAATAATCCACCCTTATTACACATTAAAATTAAAAAATACACGGGTAACGGTAATAAGTTCAAAATTCACAACCGCCATTTTCGGATTCTTTTCAACGACATTCAATCAATCTCAATCTTCGGCCACACCGTGGCTTACCATCAGGCGAGTTGGTGGTCAACCGTAAATCAATAACGTTTTTGAAGTAAAACTTCTTTACGCACGCTTGACTTGGAGAGTAAGCTGGTGAATGTGTAACGAACGAAAACTGTTGGTTCACGTAGATCTCCATTGTCAATATACCAAAGTTAAAAATGAGCTAAAGTTTTTTTTTTTGTTTTGGCTCCTCACTTTTGTGTATTTAGCCAGTGTCAAGTAATTGATAATATCTCAAGTTAATTAATATGATACAATGTGTCAAGTCAAGTCACAGTCCAAATAGTGTAACTAACACAACTTTCTTTTATATAAGTACATATATACGAGTATATATAAACCTTTTCTTCTATTTGGATAGAATAAGTACCTACATATGTTCTAACTGCGTGAAATATCGTAACAAAAACCGAGTTAATTGATTTGTTATAAAATACTATAAATTCGATTGATTCATAACACCCCTTCAAATATTTACAGTGCAATAAAACATGTTTCTCACAGTAACGAACTCAATCAATACCATGTAGATCGTTAAGTTGTAAACATCCTTCGTGCATGTACCACATGGATCGTCTACTTATACCTGTTTGTGGGTCATCACCCTTTCCCGTTACACCAATTAAATAAATAAAGGTATCTAAAAGTTAATTATTTTACAGCGATATCGATAGCCTACGCCTACGATCAACTTCCGCTCAGCCATCCGTAGCGGGCGTTAGACTCGAAACTGAGAGTTTCCTGTGTTCGATAGAAGGTCATGTGAAGAAATAACTAATATTACAACACAACTATATAAATAAACAGTTTCACTTAGGTTATTGTCTATCTGGTCAGCATAACAAATGTCTGCTGCCATTATAGATTGTGCAGTAAACTTTCATTATAAAAGACTTCAACGAGCGCATGTCTGCCTACGATATTTTCTGGAAAGATTTTTGTAGGTTAATCAATGTCAAATTCCAAATTATAACATAAAATATAATCGAAATAGGAGTATTGGCGGGAAAACGAAAAAGATCGCGTCGCCGCATTGTATTATTTTCCAAAACTTGTTATTTGTTGTCTTGTTATTTTCAGTGTTAGTGCATAAAATTTGTGGCATTTTATTCGTTAAGTGCTAGATTACAGGCATGAGTGTGGGAAAGTGGTATAATGATGGTGAAACGTTTATTTTCGTGTTGTTTCCAAAACTCCATAGAAGCTTCTGGTAAAGTTGCCACCACTTTATTAGGAGTATGACTTGACTTGATGACTTGGACTGTGACTGGACTTGACACAATATATGTTAAGTAACTTGAAAAATTATCAATCACTTGACACTGGCTAAATACACAAAAGTGTAGAGCCAAAACTAAAAAAAAACATCGAAGTAACCAAGTAATTTATAGACTGATACCAAATTGCGCAAATCACAAGAAGAAAGAAGCTATAATAGCGTAAAAAGTTGGATAAAGCTCTGTGGACAGTGCCAGTGGCCATACGAACTTAAATATAGTAATCACGTTTTATTGGTCGAAACAAAGTCTTACCAAACTAACTTAATTTGACCAACTTAAAACATCCTAAAGATGATTGAGCTCTCAGGTTAACTATGATACATATCTTAAAAGCAAAGGGAATGAGCCGGATATTACATCATCTAAAAAGAATCGGTTAATAACCCCAGTCAAATAGTGATATGATTACATAATAAGAGTGCATGTCTATTGTTACACTTTCACGTAGGTGTTTTTTTTTATATTTGTACAAATAAACTGGGACGCTGCCAACTGGGTTGATTAAAGTCAAGTTTTCAAAACAATTAGGTTAGTGTGTCACTCGTTTTAATTTTTATTCAATAGAAGATTTTCTGACAAGCATTAAAAAGAAACACATAGGGGTCGTTGAAAATAATCCTAAAACGGAGGTTGTGAATTTTTTTATTTATAACCCGTGTATTTTTTAATTTTAATGTGTGATAAGGGTGGATTATTATCCGTTAAGTGTTCGTGAATATGCATGAAGGTTGGCAAATGATTCTAAGTTTTTAAGACAAACTTTTTCTTTTTCTCTTCAAGCCTTATAAAATATCAACATTTTACTGTGTCATTTTGACTGACAACTTAAAACTTTGACATGACATAATCGTACAAAAATTCCTTAATTGACATTGACTATAGCTTTATTTCGCTTTTTTTTATGTTTTGGCTCCACACTTTTGTGTATTTAGCCAGTGTCAAGTAATTGATAATTTTTCAAGTTAATGTTATTTACGCAAATATGTGTCAAGTCACAGTCCAAGTCATCAAGTCAAGTCATAGTTTAGTCAAAGTCATACTCCTAGTAAAGTGGTGGCAACTTTACTGGGTGGGGAAGCTTCTATGGAGTTTTGGAAATAACACGAAAAAAAAAACGTTTCACCATGATTATACCACTTTCCCACACTCATGCCTGTAATCCAGCACTTAAAGAATAAAATGCCACCAATTTTATTGCCAAACACTGAAAATAACACAAGTTTTGGAAAATAATACAATGCGGCGACGCGATCTTTTCGTTTTCACAAAAGTGTGGAGCCAAAACCAAACAAAAACAAAAGGCTTGGCCTTGAACTACGATCCGTCAGCTGTAAGAAAACCTCTCATTGCTACATTTTTAATCCAACTCGCATAAAGGCAATTCTGAAGCACGTTAATGAATAGAAACAGGAGGAAAAATGTAACGAACCTGAGAAAAAAACTACTCTGTCGTAGTTAATAACGGACCTAAATGACATTATAATCATACTGTAATTTCATAGGACAAATAATGTAAAATATAACCAGTTTATGGATAAAAATATAAATCAGCTGTTAAGATAATAAATTATGCAACTATCTCATTTGGAGCACTCCGGTCACTAATTCACCAGCTTATGCGTCTTTGAGATATTCATATCTAAGTATATTAATGCTAATAAGTATAAATGCATTATATTATTCCTTAGATATTAAAATACAGTATCTTTATTGTAAATTACATTAATTTTGATCCAAAACAGTACAACCAAGTATAACCAAGAAAAAACATTTAAATATTAATTCATTATTTGAATTACGATTTAGAGATTTCCGATTGGATTTTATTTTTGTTCTATGTGGGTGGCATCTCACTGCCCACTGAGTAGGGTAGTAGATACATTATTGGAAACAGTATCATATCTTAATAGTGAAAGTGTAATAACGAATCATTTAAAAATAACAAATATGGAAGATTTTAAGGCTATTATATTTTTTATATTTATAAATTACGACATGCACAAGTAATTTAATTTTAATATTATTAAAACATAATATAATAGGCCTTAAAACCTTGCTATTACCTTCGCCACTTAACTTAAATGATAATAAATATCTAATGAAAATAAAAATAAAAAATATTATGATGAAAGTTTGAATTATGCAAATACACTGCCCAAACTAAATGCAGTCTCTACACCAGGGGTGTGGTCACGAAAATTTGAATGCAAAGCAACAGGAGAAATTTCCATACTAACTATGCACATAAACTGCGTAATCAAACTGTCAAATCCATACAAATTTGTGTTTCAGATCCTAATTTATCAATCCTAATATGTCAAATCCATATAAATTTGTGTAACATATCCTATATAGTCCTGTGGGTACAGAATAATATTGGATGTGGCTCCTGATGTATTTGCAGGGCAATTCGGTTCTTGGTCCGGTTGTTTTCTGCAACCAGGCTCTATAACCCTTTTTGCATCATGAGGAGGTGCACCATTGTTCTTATTATAATAGTATTAATAGGCTTATTAATACTATTATAGCAAGAACAATATTGGTAAACTACGAAGGTTGGATGCAATAGGCAAGCAGTCGTTCAAAGTAATGCTCTATGGGGAAGGCATTGCTCAGAAGTGGATATCTTCAGGCTGTTGATGATGATTATGACGGAGTAATTGCCTACTCGAAGGTATGGCATCCAAATAAATAAAGAAGACACAATGTCGATATGGTGGCTTAAAATATTAGTTTAATGCTTCCATTTACTTGAAAACATTGCAATAAAGTTGCTTCGTGCGAAGAAATCATCAAGATTAAGTACTGAGTTATATTGACGCAGCGGTAGAGCCGGTTGCCCGAGCGCATAAGGTTGGTCGCCGCCATGATAGCCCATCTTATCCTCCATCCCTTTTAACTATACCAATTAATTAAGGCCCCCAAGCTTAACTTCGATTGACGGTAGTCATTTGTTGAATGGAAGTGACGGTTATATTGCTCTATAAGGAATGTCTTCGGTAACGGGAAAGCGTAAGGTTTACTTCGTAGAGTTAATATTAATTTAAGTTGGTCTTAGTAGTTTTGTTGCTTTTAATTTGAGATGGTAAAAATGGTAAAAACTCTCTTGACATATTTATTTGTTAGTCTTAATTATCTGTGTCCATGTTTACGATGTCTGTGTGAGTGAAACAGCTATTTAAACAGCTCCACCTAGCGGAAACCTATTGGAATAAAATCACGTAAACAGTGTAAGGTGCAGAACTCGAGCGTGTTCGCAAATCTAGATAAACTAGAATTATTTACTACGGTGCAGTTAACTTCAATTCGATGATTTGTTAACACAAAGATAGATGGCAGTTGAATGATTTAATTAGCAAAAATAATAGAGCACTTACTACGTTTTAGCGAACGTTTTTGACCTGGCATAATTTTTTAAAACTAAAAAAGCTCGTTTTAGTTGTTGTAGTAAGTCATTAGTGTCCTAAAATTACTTTAAAATAATGCCTATAAATCCAACTTTGGTTTGGAACAATGAATTTTTTTAATGGATTTTTTCAGCCGTGGACATCATTTTTCTCGTTTCGATAAACAGGTAATTTTAGTAACCCGTGATAACTTACAAAATTATTTCTTTCGTATATTTCACGTAGATATACGTATTATTTCAATATACAACATTACAGTATCAGAATGGAGTAGGTAGAAAGCTTTACCCTTCTGATATCTGTGACCTATATAAACTGCGTTTCGGAAATGGAAGGTCTTCTCAGCCGATTTACGTAACACAAAAATGTAAAATGTACCTACAGATAAGCTGACTTTCTAATACACCCGCTAGACGTCCGGCATCTCTTCCTTGTACATAATAAATCTTAAGGAGTTCTCCACTCAATACACTGATTCTCAACATGGGTTTAATGCCGATAGCGTAGATTTCAAATTCAGTTTTTATCATGTAATTATTAACGTTCTTAAACGCTCATTAAATATATAAATAAATAAATATCTGTGGACATTTCACACATCGCCATCTATAAAATAATATATAATAATAATAATAAATTTGACTGACCCGATAGCTCAGTTGGTAGTACCTTGCCTTCTGAACTGTAGGTTGTTGGGTCGATTCCCACCCAAGATAAACCTTTCTGTGATTACATTGTATTCTATGTATGTATATAAGTATTATAAGTATATAAGTACTATAAACAGTATATAAGTATTGTATCAGTTATCCGGTTCCTATAGTACAAGGTTTGTTTAGTTTGGGCCTAGAAGGCGCTATGTGAAAAGTCCACAAATATTTATTATTAAATTAACTAATCTTCATATATGTAGATGTTCAACTCTGCTAAATAAACAATGAATAAAAGTTTCACAACCGCTGTCTGACATTTTAATGTGGCCTAATAATCAGAATTGAAATAAAAAGTCTCGAGTGTACCGGTGGGCTTTAGCAGGACTGTAGATTGATGCTTCTCTCGAAGGGACAGCGTAGAGCCCTCTTATCGACCAGCTTTTTTCCCTTTTTATCTTTAGTTTGAATATTGCCGCTTGTAATAATATAAGGCTATGGAACGTATGGTCGCTTTTGTATGAAACGATCCGACTTTTTGTGCTCGTTACGTGCAGTTCGTACGTAACGACATTTTTATATTATGGTACTGTATTTTATGAGTATGTACTCCTCTAATTGGTTACTAATGAGTTTAGTGTCACTTTTATTGGTTTATAGGCGTTGTATATGGTTCCCTATTATGTTTTTTATCCTAATCCGGTATCAATCTCATCCTTAATTTTTTAAACGTTCCAATCTACGTAACTTTATCTAAAGTGACAATTAAGGAGATGTATTATATATCCGATTATATTTTGTTTGATTTTAGATACGCTTGTTCCACTTTATTTTTGATACTTAATAACTTTCAGACTTTAACACGATGATATTTTTTCAGTGAATATAATTATATTGTATACTAGTTGCGCTCCGCAGTTTCACCCACAGATAAAAGTATTTTAATTATTTAGTCATTCCACGGGAAAATTTCACTTTTCTGGGATAAAATGTAGCCTATATGTTAATCCAGTGTATAAGCTATAATTAGTACCATTTTCATCCAAATCCATTCAGCCGTTTTAGCGTGAACAAGTAACACACATACACACATACAAACTTTTGCCTTTATAATATTAGTGTGATGATAATTAATTAGTTAGTTATGTCTGGCGAGCATTAAGTGAAGTGTACCTTTATTTTATTTGCCTTATAACCACGTCGCTTGTGAATATAAGGCATTTAAAATGTTTTAGTTTTAACAATATTTAACTTCTTTTGAGTTGGGTTGTCTGGAAGCGATTGCTTTAAGGAATAAAACCACCCATTGCTATACTTAGTTATAACATTTTAGATTACGTACTTTTCCTGTATTATGGTGTTATCAATAGGGTTCATCTATCTATTTATCTACTCGTGTTCGTTTATTGCATTTGGCTTTGGTCGACTGACTGACGAGTCGATTCATGTAAAAGTCCCATGATATAGAGAGTGCGTGTTCATGTGAATGAACTCCCATATCCACGTGGTTCGATGATACCTCTCTGTTGTTCTTTTTTCGTGTTTGTTTCTGTGAGGTGATACTTGCGCTTTTATAATAATGCTCAGTAACATATTAATACAAAAAGGAAACAGGTATTATATAGACTGTCGATATAATAAACATCAGTCCACTGTAGTCAAATTTAGTAAAAGCCGTAGTGTTGAAATACTTAAAAATACCAGAGAATAGACAATTTATATAAATAGGAAATTATGTTTATAAGTAAGTAATTGATTA
Source organism: Ennomos fuscantarius (assembly GCA_905220475.3). NCBI lineage: Eukaryota > Metazoa > Arthropoda > Insecta > Lepidoptera > Geometridae > Ennomos > Ennomos fuscantarius. The sequence continues at coordinate 11,608,117 of HG992023.1, forward strand.
GAGGCAAGTGACCCGAATGCTGGCTTTATTTTGCACAAAAAAAGTTTTTTTTTATGTTATGGAATGACGTGACGAGCTAACCGTTCGCCTGATGTTAAGCGATACAGCTGCCCATATCAGTTGCAGTGTCACTCGAAACTCTAAAGTATAAAGTTTCGCATGACACTGCACTGCGCACGTCATCCTGAGACATCAGCACAATCAAGTAATAACATCACTAGACTGCGAGATCAGGTCATAAAGTCTCATATGCCCAGTAATTTCACTAGCTACAGTGCCCTTCAAACCGGAACACAGCAGTGCTTGCGCACTACTACTTGGCGGCAGAATAACTGCATAACTTAATAATGCTATCTTTCTAGGCACTTTCCCCTCCACCAACGGATTATTTTAAGTATTACGATTTTATCTATTTTAAATTTTTAGCTATAGTTTAGGTTTTTTGGATCTAGTTTAGTTTATTATTATATTTATATGGTAACTGAAGAATAAACACCATTAGAGGCTAAATACTTTAGAGTATTTTTATTTAACAGCCCATTATAAATAATAATAATAATAACACTCAACGATCACTTACATAGATTCTGGACCCTAACTAGGACTTCCTGTATCTAGGGACCCAGGAACTACAAGGACCATGTTCCACAACACCCAGACTCAGAACAAGTCTTTGCGCTTTTTTTTCTGTACACAAATACTTGTCCTGCCGCGGGAATGGAACCTGCTGCCTCCGGGCTATGAGTCGATCTGCTCAACCAACATACCACAGAGGCTGTCAGTCTCTCAGGCTGTCATAAAATACCGCGCCCGAGTAATAAGGCAATGAAAGTTTATCAACATACAATTTAATTGGTATTAGGCTATAAACAGCTATTAGCACAGTAATTAAGTCGATCACTCATATCTAAACGCGCAGCTTTATTGATAGGTGTTAATTACTGTATAAGCTATTGAATGAGTTAATGTTATGCTTGCTGAATATCTATGTTTTCCTGTTATTATACTTAAATGTGCTAGTTTCACAAAATCTTCATCATTTGGGAAATTTAAGGGGAATTTCCCAAATGATGAAGATTTTGATGCCAAAAAATTTAAATAGCCACTCGACTTCGATTCAATGAAAAGTATTTCCGCATGACATTTTGCTGAAAATTTCTAAGTAGAGATTGCGTAAAATAATAAAATCTATATATAATAGAAGAAAGTCGTGTTAGTAACACTATTTATAATTCAAAAACGGCTGAACTGATTTGGCTGAAAATTGGTGGGAAGGTAGCGTAGAACCGGGAGACGGACATAGAATACTTTTTATCCCATTCGACCGCGTTTTACTAATTCACCCGTGCGAAGCCGGGGCGGGTCAACTAGTTATCAATAAAAGTACAATTTTGACTTTATTACATACCAGCTTCTGCCCGCGGCTTCGCCCGCGTGGCCTATAGGAAACGAAGAAGATTTTATTTTATAGATAATTCAACCATCCATTTCACCTTCTTAGGGGTGGAATTTCGGAAAACTCTTTCTTAGTGGATACCTACAGTTTACAAAAAACACACTCTACAAATTTCAAGTCTCTAGGACTAGCGGTTTAGGCTGTGCGTTGATAATAAGTCATTCAGTCAGTCAGTCAGGACTTTAAATTTTATTTTTTTCATTTCATTTTTTTATAGTAATAATTGTCAAGCATAGCGTAAGCAATAACACTAACTTAACTCACTCTAGGCAATGTCAAGAATTTTCATTTTCAAATTGAATAGGTAGATAGATAATAATAATAATAATAATAATAATAATAACAATAATAATAAGTGTGGACATCTCACACAAAGCCACCTAGCCCCAAACTAAGCAAAGCTTGTGCCATGGGATCCAAATAAATGATACAATACTTAGATACTTTTTGTTTGTAAATACATACATAGGATACAATATAATACCCAACAGACAAAGAAAAAACACCTATTACACAAATGTTTGTCCTGGGTAGGAATCGAACCCACAGTTCAGAAGGCAGGGTTACTACCAACTGAGCCACCGGGTCAGTCAGATATGAAGCGCATCGTCGCTAGTTGGCTTGGCATCCGCGAAGCTTAGCTTTGGTGAGGCCTACCGCAACTACATTACATCATCAGCCGGAAGACGTCAACTGCTGAACACAGACCTCCCCCATAAAACGCTACTTTGGATGTTTATCATAGGGGGAACCCGTAATCACCATGCTTGGCGGGCGTTTTGGTGATCGTAGGTTTTAATGTACCAAGGAGAATGCTGCTGCCCATTCCTTGTGTATTAATTAAGCCAGTTCTTACGACACTCACGGAAAGAAATGCGGTGGTCCTAATTTTACACAGGGACCATTGACACAATTTTACACCGAGACCATGGTCCCAATTTGACATGGCATACCGTCAGGGACAAGTATAGCTAAATAAGCATACGAGGATGAGTGACGTCCACTCTGAACAACTGATAACAGAATATCTATGAAATGAACCAACCGTAAACATTTGCCGTCAAGAAAACATGAGTATAAGCGGCTAAAGGTGTAGGTAAGTTTGTATTCGACTTGTTATGCATCGCTAAGTGCACATTACTTGCTTATAGTTGTATCGCAGTACGAGTTGCGTGTCGGCTTCTCGTATTTCCTGCACTTACGCCAGCGGGCGGTGAAACTCATGAAAATTCACCTATCAGGGAAATGCTGTTGGGAAAGTGATTTATTAAATCAACCAAAAATTTTGTTGCGCAATTAATAAGAAATATTTTAGTTCATTCATGATTTATTTACAAAGGTCATTGTTGGCTGGGCTGCTCCGTGGACTATGTGATCTAGTTTGTGATACACGGATTGTAAATAGTAGCTGTGATTTTTAGTTTCTTCAATTCCTCTGTTTGAAAAAAGCCATCGCTGACAGATCGATAAACATTAACATCATTGAAAATTGTAATTATAGTTAACTAGTTGCGCCCCGCGGTTTTACCCGCGGATAAAAAGTGTTATAATTATTTGCTCATCCCACGAGAATATTTCACTTTTCCGGGATAAAATGTAGCCTATATGTTAATCCAGTGTATAAGCTGTCTTGGTACCGAATTTCATCCAAATCCATTCAGCCGTTTGAGCGTGAAGAAGTAACAAACATTCACACATACAAACTTTCACCTTTATAATATTAGTGTGATTAAAGTAAAAGTAAATGTAATATTTTAAAATATGACCATAACTAATTTAATTTACAAAAATATATTTATGTACTCTAATAACGTTATTCCAAAATGTTGAAATTGGTATAGTGCTAGACAGTCTTTTAAATTACCACCTATATAAATATCATTTAGAACATCAGTAACATATACAGAGCATATACTCGTACTAACTACAACCTTTTAAAACTCCAACTCAGAAATCGTAACATAAAAAATAATGTTAATAATAAATATTTGTTTCCACATTGGGTTCACTGATAATGAGTGTGTTATATTAAAGGCTTTTTGATGGGTGCATTAAACTGGGCACCGAGTCCAGCCCTTTTTATGGCTGGTAAAGTGGCATCACTGGACCGTGGCACGGATCTAAACTGGGCCAGATAACAATTTGATAGTTGCATGGGTAATAAAAACGTTCAGAAATTGGTTACAATTACTCTGGTTACAGCCTCGTAACATTTTAATAGCGACTTCCCATTTGGTGTGGGAACGAGGTGCAAGGAGATGCGGCTTGTTTAGGACGGGGCGTGCACTTAACCCAGCACTTATAATGATAGACACGATAAAACTTTTATCGTAATTATTACAAAAAGTAATAATAATATAGCATTAATAAACTTTGCATAAGTTTTTGAATTACTGTTATATAGTGCACCTAGATTTAGTATTATCTAAGTAATAGCTGCGCTCCGCGGTTTAACCAGTTAAAACTTTCTTAGTTTTTTCTTTCATAATAATAATAATACGTGTGGACATCTCACACAACGCCATATAGCCCCAAACTAAGCAAAGCTTGTGCTATGGGAACCAGATAACTGATACAATACTAAGATACTTTTTTGTTTGTAAATACATACATAGAATACAATAACTTTCTCCTGACAATAATAAACACAGCAAAAAAAAGAATTAGCAAAAATGTGCCGTCCGTTCACGCGTAATGCGATAACCAAGGGAATTAGAGATTCATTTTTATATATAAAGAAGATAGTTTGTGTGTGCGTTTCGAATAAATATCGCATAACGTTTGAACTAAATCAAACGAGTTTTGTAATGTAGATGGTACATGGACTACCTTCTTAAAACAGTGCCGTCATTCTTTAAATTACTACAATAATACCAACTTTTACTAAATGCGACTATTACCAGCTACACTACCTACTTACTAAAAAAATTGGACTATATACTAGCCATGATGGCCTTTAGACAGCCCAAATGCTCCAGCCAAGTGCTCCAGTCTACTACCAGTAGGAATATGTAGCTATATACTATTTAAACGAACTGATATGTATTCATATCCTAAAGTCGCCACTTTATACCCGTCTATTAAAGTTTGACAGCTCCTAAGTTTGCTCTTATCCCTAGCCCCCAGTTTCTCATACGTTTGTCAAACACGTGTCATATCAACGCTCACAGCTGATGATCAACAGGCTACCAATGAATCAGTATTTGGTCAAGTTGACACGAATTTAATAAGCGTATATGAAAACCCGGGGGGAAAGTAATGCTTCGTTAAGTTGTATTTTAATAGACTTTAGTGCAGACGGGTAAGCCTGCTTTCTTCTGGCCCCATCCATCGTTCTATCTAGTCTATCCCTATGTCTACTCCAAAGGACATTGATTTTTACAACATAGTTTTTGTTTAAAAATTAAAAATATAAAAATTGATACATAGTAAATGCATCATTTAAATCATTTACCTTCGTATGTTTTGCAGCAGGACTTATTGAAGCATGTGACAATACCGTGTATCTATCATTTAATACGTCACTTATAAAGATATATTAAGGAAATATAAATAAAGACATAAAATGACTATTATTCATTGGTAGTTAAAGATCATATTAGTCAATCGCCAATTCTGGCTATATTATTCTACAAATATATATGTTAGAGCGTGAAAAAAAAATTGAATTGTAACAAAAACATAGCCACGCTTTTGTAAGATATTAAATATAGAAGAATTATATTTATGAATAAAAAGAATTTAGCATATTGAAATGGACATAAACTTGGAATTTTACTATTTACTTATAGCCTAATATTTCTATGAACATGAAAAAATATTATATACGAACAACCCATATCTGGCCTACAGCGGCTAAATAAGCGGGGAAAGTAGGAAGTATGTATTTACACACATGCAGAAAAACAAGGCATACCAACGCAAACATTTCTGTTACATGAGGGTAGTAATATTTTAACGCTTACATACTTGTAGCGGGTATGTAGGTTAAGCGTATTCCGTAACATAGTACAATGAACATTCTATCGAAGACCTAATATGAATCACTACAATACAATTTTCACTGTAGCAATTTAGCTTTAGGTCAGGTTAAGGTATTACTAGGTAGGGTACCTACTAAGGTAGTACTATTAGAGAAACTTTACTATTTAAAGTTAAGCAACATTTGCCGCGGTCGTGGTCATGGATGACCACTACAAATGTGGTATTTTATATAACTGGACGCTGCCATAGCTTCAGAATGTGTGTCTAGTCAGACCCAATTGTTATTGAAAAACAATAGTCGTTATGGTGGCGCAAACAAAATCAACATACAGCCGATATTATAAATATCTTGGAAAAATATAATAATTAAATAATGCGAATAAATATTTTCATTTTTAGAACATAACTTATTGTGGATAATATAATAAAATTAACGAATCAGCATTGCGATTCAACGGGGAAATGCTGCCAGCATGTTGGGTACACTACCTACTGGCAGTACTGAGCTGGAGCATTTGGACTGTCATCGCGTCCAATTTTTTTTGTTTTAGGTAGGTAGTTTTTAGGAGTAGTTCTTATATCAATGTAGTATTTTGTTGAAAATTTAGGACACTATGTCCGTTTAAAATATAAAATTAAATACTTACTCAGGAGGTACACTTTATTTGTTCAAGCAAATATGTACCGTTTGTTGACAATTCAGTGAAATGAAGAATTCTTTGTCTATATTGCGTATAACTTGCAGTAAGATACAAAATGAATCGAGATATTATCATGAAAACACAAGTGCCGCAATGTAAAGTGAAAAGCGCGCATGCGTATTATGAGCCTAAAAACTGTATAATAAGAACCACTTTACAAGCAAGCGTGGTGGAAAGTCTATTTTCCTACAAGAGGAAGAAGTAAAGAAGTTAAAATTACTTTCTTTACTAAAAGATGATGCATAAAAACCGTAATTTTAGTACATTGTGAAAAATGTGTACTAGTTGCTTTAAAAAAAGTAGGTAAGTACTGCAGTGCAACCTGGAGCGCGCATAGAATCGGTTACCGAACTCAGTGGGCGTGCATGATTGCGTGGCAAGCCGTGCACCGCGGCGCAAGTGCAAGGCAGCGGTCATGGATAGCTGATGTAGTTAATTCCACTAATGCATCGTAATAACTCCTTGTATCTTCGCTTTTAAATGCATCGAGAAATCTTTAAGGGTTCCGTAACTCATTATTATGTGAAATTGGAATTTTTATTGGACTACATTGTTGCCGGATGGAGTTTAATGATTTAGATAGGCAAGGGTCTTATTGTAAAAGGAACAGGCGATGTTTAAGTATGTTTTATAGAGAATTTTGAGATACGCCGCAAGAGAGAATAATCTTCCCTGAAAAGACTTCAACGCGCTCTTATTTTTTGGGTCAGGGGTACGGTATACATAAGTATACAATACACCCTAGTAATATATGAAAGTGAGACGTCGTACATTTGTTTGTATAGCTTTCAGGCTGGAATGGCAGAACCCATTTAGATAAAAATGTTCACAGTAATAGTTTATATTACTGGGATCAACAGAGGATACTTTTGATTTCAAATAATTGCGAACTTGTAAGGAACGGGTAAGTTGCGGGTAGCTAAAAAGTCCCTCTAATTGTCCTAATATTTATTACTAGTGATGGCCCACTGGTTTCAATCTCGGTTAACCCGCCTTATTGGAACAATTATTTTCCGGGATAAAAAGTAGTTACCTATCCTATGATCTTGGTAGCGGGTGTAATTTTAACAAACTATGTCAAAATATCCAAAATGGTTTTAGCCATTTACTTAAATATTTATCCTCTACACCTTGAATATCAAGTACCTGCACCTGCATGTAACCAATAATGTATGCAATAAATGATTGAGTATTGAGTATTATAAGCTTTTAAATAAATAAAAATAAATCTTATTAGCGTATATTAATTATGTTATGTGTAGGTATTTCCATAGTTAAAGTTAGGTCACCTAACCTGCCGCCGCAGCAGATTCTGCTGAGCAACTATTGACAGCCTCTGTGGTGTGGTGGTTGAGCAGGTCGGCTCATAATCTAAGGCGGGGGGATTGATCCCCACGGCAGAACAAGCATTTGTGCACAGAAAAAAGCTCAAATACTTGTTCTGAGTCTGGGTGTTGTGGGACCATGGTACTCGTAGTTCCTGGGTCCCTAGATACAGGGAATCCTAGTTAGAGTCTAGGATCTATGTATGTGATTGTTGGGCGTTAATATTATTATATTATAATACTACTATGAAAAGGCGCAAAAATTGTAACTTGGATAGCGGTTTTATATATGCGCCTTTTGGAGTCGAGACGCTGGGGCCTTGGGAACCGAGTGCTCACCAAATTTTCAAAGATCTTTCCTAAAAGTAAAAGTTCTACTAAAAGTAGGTATGGAAAATAAATCCTTATTTCACAAAAATATTAATTATGATGATATTTTCTGAAACTGCGCAATATTCTGAATGAATCTTTATTATCTTTTTTTCTAATCGATATTTCTTAATTTCTCCTTCATTGGTTTGGAAGTGTGGAAAAAAGTTTAGTTTTCAGTTGGTCTCTTTTTTTCAATCACAAAACGGTTGATGTAGGTATACTTCATCTGTTTTTTAACCTCGATGGACTTTAATTGCAATTAAAAACTTTCTATACCTAACGCTTTATTATGGTAATTAGATAGGTAAGAATTCGATCTTAGTCGTGACATGTGTGCCCACCCTTCTCTAAAAATATGCTTACATATTATTGAATTAACTTATTGGAGAAACAAATGTAAGAACCTGCTCAGAGAAGTACAAAAATACATTACATCAAACGCCATCGAAATACATCATAATTTTTTTATTCTGTTGCAAATAAATACATTTTCTTTCTTTCAATTTGCTTTCATCCAGTGGTTTATTGCTTAAAAATTTTCAATCAGACCATCAATTAAAAATTCTGAAAAAGATATACTCCAAAATATGTTTCCTAAATTGTCTTCTATTACGGGTATTGCTTGGTTACAATTTTACTGTACATTCTAATTCTAATTCTACATTGTTAAGAGACTCCTCATTTCTTGGGAATTACTTGTGTGAATATGAGCTAATTAAATTCTGTTCACTAAAATCCTCAGACTTAAACACATAGGTACAATATGCTTTCAAAAAGACTCATGAACAAAGAAAAGTCTTAATGGATACATTCTTACTTCAGTTTCAATAAATATACACGAGTATGTCTTTTTTTTTAATATAATAAAATGATTGAGTGTTTATTTATTGCTAAATTTAATTTTTTTTTTTTATGTTTGTTAAATCGTTGTTGTAAATAGTGAATAAAAGTGAATCGAACTTTATTGAGGGTATTCCTGATAATCCGGAAGTTTATATTTGTATTTATTGCAATTTATAAATGTGGGACAGTTTCACTCACAGCATGTATGCACATATCAGACATATATTTTTTTTCCTCCCTTCAGGGTGAATTTTGGCTTTGCACATTCTGCGCATTTGCCAGCATCAAGTCTTGATTTTCGTTCTTCATCTTTTTCAAAATAATTTGAGCAACTTTTTCAGATTTATCTTGCGTAGTGTGTTTGTGTTATTGTTTATTTTAGTTGTTACTTAAGTTTAAAAGTTGGGGAAACGTATAAACACGAGTAGCATCTACTCGTAATTTTATTGAATGACATTTAGGTACCTAATTCTACAATTCTACGAATGTGACTGACATAAAACTTGTAACGAGGTATTTACAATATGTTACAATTTAAAAATAATTAGGTATATTCATAGTTCAATTATGTACTTTTTTCTCTTATCTATGTAAGTAGGTACGTACAAAATTATGTTTATTTTATTTTATTGTTTGGCTCCACACTATTGTGTATTTAGCCAGTGTCAAGTAATTAATAATTTATCAAGTTAATGATATTTCACGCAAATATGTGTCAAGTCACAGTCGAAGTCATCAAATCATAGTCTAGGCAAAGTCATACTCCTAGTAAAGCGGTGGCAACTTTACTTGAAGCTTCTATGGAGTGTTGGAAATAACACGAAAAGAAACGTTTCACCATCATTATACCATTTTCCCACACTCACGCCTGTAATCCAGCACTTAAAGAATAGAATGCCACCAAATTTATGCACTAACACTGAAAATAACACAAGTTTTGGAAAATAATACAATGCGGTGACGCAATCTTTTTCGCATTCCCGCCAAAAACCAAAAAATTATGTTTGGTCACACTACATTCTTATCCGTGATAATGGCGCCATCTGAGATTATTTTTGCCTGTCATATGCCTCGCCACTCTCTATTTTGAGACACACTATACTCGAAACGTTGAACCATGTAAAACACAGCTTGGTTTATGAAACTTGAGCTAGATGGCGCTTCTAACGCTGTTATGTGGCAAAATACTTTTATAGGATAATTTATCAGCCAATATTGATAAAAAACCTAATAATACTTTAACAAATGATATATTAGTATATAAATTTAAAAAAATGTCTGAAAAAAGTGGCCTGGCTTGATTGATTAGCAAGTTATTGTCATAAGTTCTGAATCACGCAAACGAAATTTTCAACATAATGATGTATGTCAAAACCAAAGTTTGCTGCTTTGTCGGAAGTGCATCTCCTAGTGTGATGTTACAGAACTGTTCATGATCACTAGCGTTAGTTAGAAGGTCTAGCAGCACGTGACGTCACGCGCTCGTTATCAGACAACGCTCCTTGTAATGCGCGCCGCGGACGATCGCCCGCGCGGCTGCGACGTTTCAGCGGCGCACATTCCTTGGGCTTTGTCTTCTCCTTCGCGGTTTCATTTAACTCGTTAGCTTAGCTCCGATTAAATTCCTTGAGCACTTCCATACCCATGGCGGCGAGATTAAATTCTCGAATGCCAGTTTTTTGTATAACTATCAATTTTTAATTAATCTTTCGTTCAAATTACCTACAACGAATAATGACACCTCAAAAGAGATTTATCGTTTTAATAAACTAGCTGAATAAACTAATTGATGCATAAAACTCCTCACATCCCCACACATTGTTTTTTTTTAATGCAGGTGGTATAGGACTTTTCTGCAAAGTTCATCTAGGTAGGTACCACCGCTTTGCCAGTTATTCTGCCGCCAAGCAGTAGTGCGCAAGCACTGCTGCGTTCCGGTATGAAGGGCACTGTAGCTAGTGAAATTACTGGGCAAATGAGACTCATGACCTGATCTCACAGTCTAGTAATCTTATTACTCGATTGTGCTGATATCTCAGAATGACGTGCGCAGTGCAGTGTCACGCGAAACTCTATACCTACTTTAGAGTTCCGAGTGACACTGCAACTGATATGGGCAGCCGTGTCGCTTAACATCAGGCAAACTGTTAACTCGTCGCGTCATTCGTTACAATAAAAAAAATGCAATGAAGTAGGTACCGTAAGCAGTAATTACAATCTAATAAGTAATTTAAATTTGACTTTAACTGCTGAAGTAACAATGTATCCATTAAGACTTTTCTATTCATGAGTCTTTTTGAAAGCATATTGTATGTGTTTGAGTCTGAAAATTCTGAAAAAGAAATTTATGGATTCTACTGAATCCAAAAATTTCTATTATTCATGAGTCTTTTTGAAAGCATATTGTATGTGTTTGAGTCTGAAAATTCTGAAAAAGAAATTTGTTTTTCAGAGTTTTTAATTGATGGTCTGATTGAAATTATAAAAAATAAACCACTGGATGAAAGAAAATTGAAAGAAAGAAAATTTATTTATTTGCAACAGAATAAAAAAATTATGATGTACAATATTTCGATGGCGTTTGATGTAATGTATTTTTGTACTTCTCTGAGCAGGTTCTTACATTTGTTTCTCCAATAAGTTAATTCAATAATATGTAAGCATATTTTTAGAGAAGGGTGGGCACACATGTCACGACTAAGATCGAATTCTTACCTATCTAATTACCATAATAAAGCGTTAGGTATAGAAAGTTTCTAATTGCAATTAAAGGCCATAGAGGTTAAAAAAACAGATAAAGCGTATTATACCTACATCAAACTTTTTGTGATTGAAAAAAAGAGACTAACTGAAAACTAGACTTTTTTCCACACTTCCAAACCAATGAAGGAGAAATACAGAAATATCGGTTAGAAAAAAAGATAATAAAGATTCTATTCGTTCAGAATATTGCGCAGTTTCAGAAAATATCATCATAGTTTATATTTTTGCATTACAACTTTATTGGCGTGGCCTACGAGGCAAGCTGTGACGCGTGGCTGCCTACATGAATGAATGTTGTTTACATTAATTATATTAATAGAAATTACATAGCAACCATGGCCTCAGATGATATAAATAAGCCACCAAGAGGCGTGGCTTACCTATATTTTATAACATCTGAGACTAACCGGTTTCTCTTACAGTATACATATCTTCTTCCACCTAACCAAGACACATTTATTCTGTACAGAATTGTGACACATGTCTACCTATATTTTTATATTAATTCCAGTATTTTATAGATTTGAAGGAAACCGTGTCTGGATAGACTTTACGAAAGTACCTATATGTACCGTCACGGCTTATAGGGACATCCCATCTCTTCACCCAAAGAGCCAGCTGATGGTATTCTATTAGGCTCTTTGGTCATTGGATTTTTTTTAATTTTTTTTTTTATGTTAAGGATTGACGTGACGAGCTAGCCGTTCGCCTGATGTTAAACGACACGGCTGCCCATACCAGCTGCAGTGTCACTCGGAACTCTAAAGTATAGAGGTTCACGTGACACTGCACTGCGCACGTCATCCTGAGACATCAGCACAATCTAGTAATAAGATTACTAAACTGTGAGATCAGATCATAAAGTCTCATTTGCCCAGTAATTTCACTAGCTACAGTGCCCTTCAAACCGGAACACAGCAGTGCTTGTGCACTACTGCTTGGCGGCAGAATATCTGGCAAAGCGGTGGTACCTACCTAGACGAACTTTGCAGTAAAGTCCTACCACCTAGTAAATAATATTTCCCGGATGGGCAAGTAGAATTCTCCTCCTTTATTCAATATAAGGCAATGCTGTTATTTTTTGTGTAAAATATAATCAGCGTTCAAATGTACCCATGAGTTATATCAATAAATCCAAATGACCTGAACTAATATTAGTTGGACATTGAAACATCGATGTTCTAATCGAAGCGCATATTCGCACATTGCAATATAAACTGCACTGGCGCAGGCCATGAGCCGAAGCAATTCTTTCAGGCGTGAAAATGAATGTTATAAATGACCACGCGCACTGCAACCATTATCATATGAGCTTGAAGGCCACTGCGGTTTCCACTTGTGCTGTAATATAACGGAAAATATTGATAGAAAAAGATTTTTGCGAGCTTCATTCCGTCACCGTCAACAACAGAAGGCGACAATGGATTTGTTGAAATTGGTCGGTATCAACGTATTTACGAAAATTAAAGTGTGTGTGTGTGAAAGTGAGCAAAGTGAATCAAGGACTGTGATAGTGAAGTTGACATGAGTTCAACCAGCAACTGTGAATGTGGATTTGGGAGGACAGCTCACGCATTTGTGATTTTCCTTGCAGGATTCAAGTAACCTATTTAGTATTTACTCACAAGACTTTTCTCAGTTAACATTTTTATTGTTTATTGTAAAAACTTGAATAAGTATTCGAATTTCAAAAACATGCCTCTTATATCCAATTTCTTATAAGTAATAGATACTTATCATAAATTATCATGTTAATTACAAAAAACTAGCTGCGCCCCGTGGTTTCACCCGCTTGTAAAAATTTCCTAATTTTTCGCTCAACTCTCTTAAGTTTTTCTTTCATAAGAACCTTCTCCTGAGAATAATAAACACAACCAAAAAAACATTAACGAAAATGTTCCATCCGTTCGCGCGTGATGCTATGACCAGAGAAAATAGAGTATAGATGAGTATAGATATTTCTTGCGATTCCGGTTGTATATTTAACACTAACTGCGCCCCACAGTTTCACCCGCGAATAAAGATTATTATATGTAATACTCGTAAATACATCGTATAAGATATCTGCAAACCAAATTCTAAAATCAGTTTAATAGTTACGGAAGCAGATTGTAACAAATATTCTCACAAAATTTTGTATTTTAATATTAATAGGATAACAGTTAAAATAAAACAGTACACATAATCATAGAAAAAAGTTATGAATCAAATCAAAGTGGTTTCAAGGTTGATTAATGATAATCAAACTTTACTTATAATAATTATGTTGATGACTAATTAGTTAAACTACTTTGTAAAATATTACGTTACTACGTTCTAAACTCATACATAATATTAGAATGAATTTAATAATCTTGAAATCTTCTCTTTTGAAATATTACACGCAACTAGCCTAAGATAATTAAAGTGAATTTAAATTGGCTTTATCCAATTATATATTTTTGGGTATAAATTCGATATAATAATGTAGGTATCAAACTTTTTAGTCCTAATTATATCCCAGTGCAATAAAATATTTAATCCTTTTGTTTTCTATACTAATAATAAAATGAGAGTATGATCTAGTATTTGTATTTTGTTTTTTTGAAACACGTGTCCTAAAGTTACACAAATGTTATAGCAACATTACGTAATGAAAAATGAAAACAACTACTTCCTTTATTAGGATATATACTATGCACTGGACCAATGCAAAATAATAATAAAAATGAAACAATTTATTACTTTTTTTGGCTGATGACAAAAATATCTATTCACACTGGGATACAATTTTGGACAATTATAATTTTTAACATATTAATATTTTCATGTAACGGAAACATTTGAATCGGGAATAAATACCTGTTCGTGGCGAAATGCTCCTTAATTTTTTGCATGAAAATGAATCTGCGGTCTACGTATAGCAGGCGATACTGATATAGACTTAGAATTTTTTCGCTTTATGTCACAATGCTTTTATTACGATTTTACACAACCAAAATCAATTTAGAGGGTACATGAGGAAAAAACGGTTAGTGATGGGTAAACTAAAGCATCCAGGCGGCTGTTTTATTTTGTAAAGAAAACCCAAATTTCAAAGTAATTGATACTGGTTTTGAATATTTTAACAAATGGCTATGAATTCAGAGATTCTTTGTTTACACGCCATTAATCTATCAAGCAGGAAGTGTACCAATCAGCAAATCAAATTAATAAAATAATGAGTAACTAGGTTTACCTATAACTATACAAACTACGCGATACAGTGCCCGGAAAATATAAATCAAAATAAATTATTACCCTGGTTAAAGTTACTTATGAAGTTTAACTAGCAAAACCTTAACTTTAATTGACCAATCACCGTTAAATTCCGATGTTATTTTACTACATTTATCCACTTATATAGAATTTGCCTGCAGATTTGATTGTAGGCAAACTACTTTACTGTAGCTGTTTTTACTTTCTTTAATATATATATAGCGTCATATAGGTAAAGATAAAGCATTAGGTGGGTATTTCTGTCTGTTTTACACCTCACACGTTCTCTATGCCTCTTACTTATATTATAAACGCGAAAGTTTGTATGTATGGCTGTAGGCATGTCTGTTACTCTTTCATGCAAAAACTACTGAATGGATTTTAATGAAACTTGGAGTGCAGATAGCTTATACGCTGAATTAACACATAGGGTACTTTTTATCCGCGGGTATCCCCGCGGCTGTGGGGCCCAGCTGTACTTCATAAACCGGCATAATACTGGATTAGCTGACCACTTGACTACACGAGAAGAAGAAGACTGGAATAGCTAACTCAGTGTTTTCTCGTGTTTTATCTTTGCGTTTTTCAAGTTTGTTAGAGAGAAACAAAACACCTAATAACTATTATTTTGGTTATTAGTAGTAGTTTTACTAGGTGGTAGGTCTTTTTTGCAAAGTTCGTCTAGGTTGGTACCACCGCTTTGCCAGTTATTCTGCCGCCAAGCAGTAATGTGCAAGCACTATTGTGTTCCGGTTTGAAGGGTATTGTAGCTAGTGAAATTACTGGGCAAATGGGAATTTACGAACTGATCTCACGGTATAGAAAACTTTTTTAGACTGTGATGTCTCTGGATGACGTGCGCAGGGTGCAGTGTCAGGCGAAACTTTAACTTAGAATTCCGACTGTCAATGCAATCTGTTATGGGCGGCCGTGTCGCTTAACACCAGGGAACGACTAGCCTGTCCCGTCATTCTCTTACATAAAAAGAAAAAAGAGATGTCATTTTAGGTTTTTACATGACTTATATTTATAAATATACCATTTCCATAATTAAATAATAAGCATTTGCTTATCATTTAATTATGGAAATGGTATATTTTTAATAGATATGGTCTATGAAATAAACTATGTGTTTGTCCGTCTCGATTCTACAACATGAACACTTTAATGAAGTTAAAAAAAAATTATGCTTAGTAGGCATTTGTGGAATTGTGAAGATAATCTATACATACAAAATTCAAAGTCCTGACTGACTGACTTATATATCAACGAACAGCTTAAACAGCTGGTCCTAGAGACTTGAAATTTGGAGGCTGTGTTCTTTGTAAAGTGTAGGTATCCACTATGAAAGGGGTTTTCAAAATGTCCCCCATATTTAAATTAGAGGCATATTTTTGTTGAACGTATAGGTTCCATCACTTGCAGTTATTCGTGCAGCCGAGCAAAAGTATGCAAGCACTGTTATGGTGTTCATTATAATTAGCCAGTGAAAATAATTTCTGGGATGTTTCTAGGACTATGAGACTGAACATCCTAGAAATCATATTACTTGACTGTGCTGTATTTTGTGCTGATGTCTTACGATGACGCACACTGCACTGCGTCTTTTCGTTCTTTCTTGCAAAACTTTGTTTGTAAGCAATGTAGGCTCGTATTACAGAACTATACTTAGTCATCGATTGATGCTCAAATAGAGATTTAATTCACTACTTGACAGCCTCTGTAATGTGGTGGTTGATCAAGTCGGATCATAACCTCATAGTAAACGGCAGGTTTGATCCCCGCGGCAGGACAAGTATTTGTGCACAGAAAAAAGCGCAAATCCTTTTTCTATCTGAGTGTTGTGGGACCATGGTCCGTGTAGTTGCTGGGTCCTGCACAGGGAAGCCTAGTCAGGGTCCAGAATCTATGTATGTCATCGTTGGGCATTATTGTTATTATTGTTTTGTGAATGAAATCTCGTCTTAGGTCATTGAGCAGTACAGCTCCAAGTAATAGGTACTCCAATTATTTGCTAGTCACTTCATTCATTTCATCAGTTTACGTAAAAGATATGTAGGTACACAACTTTTGAATAATTACCGGTGTGAGCTATAAATATTTTGTAATAAAAGATATAATAATCAATAGTATAAATTACTTGTTTTCTTTACAGTTCGCTCTTCTGGTTGCTGTTGCTACCGTTTGGGTCTCGGCAGAAGGACCTAAGTAAGTAACTGTTTTTAAATTTTATCTCAGGTGACGTGGGCCAATGTCGCACAATATTTCAAATCTGTTTTATTCGCTGGCGCTATTGAAAAGTCTGTTATCGCGTAATAGTTGAATTATTTAGAAAACTTTTGTATTTGTTTTACTAGGTGGTAGTACTTTGTTGCAAAGTTCGTCTAGGTAAGTACCACCGCTTTGCCAGTTATTCTGCCGCCAAGCAGTAGTGTGCAAGCACTACTGTGTTCCGGTTTGAAGGGCACTGTAGCTAGTGAAATTACTGGGCAATTGAGACTTTATAATCTGATCTCACGGTCTAGTAATCTTATTACCAGGCTGTGCTGATGTCTCAGGATGATGTGCGCAGTGCAGTGTCACTCGTAACTCTGTTTTGGGGTTCCAAATGACACTGTTCTGTAATGGGCGGCCGTGGCGCTTAACATCAGGTGAACGACTAGCTCGTCACATCATTCAGTAGCATAAAAAAAAAGGAAAAAAATCTTTTTCTAAGAAAATACTAATTTTATTTTTTAATCTATTATCACATTTAACTATTGCTAAATGAAAATATGCACCGTATCTTGGCCGTCGCTGACCTGTACAGGCATATACAAGGCACAGAAGCTCCAGCCCACTACCATGCTAGAAATAGTTCCTGTTTCATTAGTTAGGTACTTACCTATATTGAGGTTTAGTACTAACCAGACTGCGGCTAAATAGTATGTATGTATTAGTACAGCGTATAAGAGATCTGCATTCCAAATTTCATCAAAATTGGTTTACTAGTTACGAAGATTAATGGTGACAAACATTCACATATACATACACTTTCGCATTTATGATATTAATACGATGTCTCCTGTATCATTTTATCCCGGTTATAGATTCATTGACCCCTGTTTAATACAATCTAGGTTTTTGTGGTTACTAATACAAGGACTTAATGTCGTTCAACCCTGACAAATGTGCGAAAGTATTTTCACTCATTATGTCACATTACTGCTATGCGATGGAAATTATGCACTGTCAATGTCAGTGTGCCGGCCGCTGCGATTAACTGTCGTTTCACCTACCTGCCTTGCGTTATAATTGATAGGTGATTGCTGACTGCCGCGTACCGCACGCCCATACGCCTGTTTATTGGAAAGTGCAAGTTTATAGTCTCCGTCCGCATAATGTTCCTTACTTGTAGTACGAAAATGTTTATCGTTGGAGATATAGTTCTGAGTCATATGATAACAAGTGTAACGGACAAGCATCGCGTAGACGACGCGCGACGTCGCGATGCCTTCGAGAACGAAAGCGGCAATCAAGGCATGCGCTCAGCCATTGACACCGCGTTAGGCGGAACCGTCACAATAAACAAAAAACACGTGCATGCGATCCTCCAACACAAGACGGAATACCGCCATTATAATTATTCATTGTTGCAGGAAAAAGATCCGCATACATCTACCACAGAAGGTGAAGCACATTCATCATCATAAGAAGATATACATAACGAATCATCCCGCTGCCGCATCACAGTACGCACCGGCGTATATGCCTAGCGCCGAGGGAGCGATGGTGGTGCCGACAAGCGTAGCTTTGCCAGCGGTCGCCAACCTGCTGCCCGTCAGCTCTGTGGAGCTATATGACGAGCCGCCGCTACGAGGGCACGGAATGGGAGCCGTGGCAGCGGGCTCCAAGCTGCTGCCACTGTACCACGCGCGCGGCTACTACGGACCCAACCCCGCTGACTGGGAGGACCAGGACTATGACTTGTCTCCGCCGCCAGAGCCAGCGGACCACTCATACGTACCCACGGCCTTCTCTGGTCCTTCGGCAGTACCCCTTACCAACTACCCTCAGAAAAAAGTTAAGATCGTTAAATTGAACGACCCTCCGAGGAAAAAAGCAGTCCGGAAAGGAAAACCGAAAAAAACCTCAGTGCGGGGTAAAACCCAGCTGGACGAAGAAATTCCAGTTTCTACTTTCCATGAGCAATTTTATTCAGATTTGGATGGGTCGGCGACCTTAAGGAAAATTAAAAAACCGCAAAGAGTTGAAAAAATAATCGACGGTGATACCGAACATATTCACACTTACAGTGAGGAACACATCCACAAACTAGTTTATAATGATGGGACTTCAAAATTAATCGATGTTGATCCCATCGGAAGTATGTCGGCTTTAAGCGTATCGCATCCTTCGTTTCCCATAAAAAATTCAATAATGGCCTTGTCACCAGACACCTTGACAGGATTTTCAGCAATGGGCTCTATAGGAACACCGACACATTTAGAATACGCTGCATATAATCCACGTGATGTCACTCACGATCATGTTTTTCACGATCATGGCGAAATACCGTCCGACGCCGATGTGTCGAAGGAAAATTTACCCTACCCACCTAGGATTTCTTATAATAATCACGGTATCCGGATCGGCGGTCTTGGTACAAAAGGTCATAAAAGCACGTTTCCAATTCAACCATATCTCAAGCCTACTAGACCAACTAATTTGAACGACTACTCCTACTATGAAAATATATACTCACCTTATAGACTCCGACCGTCTAGTCCAACGAATCCTTCATCAATTTTCGCCGCCACAACTGAACCAAGTATAGACGACTATACGTATAAACCAATTCCATCATTTAAGTTAAGAGATAAGGGGAATTTTAAAACCCGGAATGTACCTCAACTATCTGGGCTGTATTTTGGTAGCGGTAAACAAGAGCCCGAATACCACACACAGCAAACCAGTCAACCAGCGCCTTTTGCTGTGTCCTCGACGATTGTCCACGACTACAAGCCTAAAAGCTACGCTAGCCAGACGTCTGGTACTCTAGGATTTAATCAATTTAGGGATCCTCTACAAAATTTTCAGGAAAACAGCTACACAAATAATTTAAATTTTGACTCTTATGCTTCAGCACCATCAAAATTATACAACACGGAAGACAAATTATACGAGCCTTCATATTTTTCTCAAGGGAAAAGGGGGAAGAAAAAATCCATATCAACCCAGAACATAAGAATAGGAGGCTTAGATCACCAGACTACGGTAGACCACTTAGGGAATTCCGGGCTGAAAATGTCACTGAATGATGGTGCTGCCATAGAGTTTGGCCAGCCAAAAGCGATAGACTCTGCTACCTCTACTCCTTATACGATACGAGAAGCGTCTTTGGCGCACTCGTATTATTCTGCAATGGCAGCAAAAGCTCTACATGGTGACCAAATGCAGGCAGCAGAGTCTTCTAATGCCAACTTTCAATATGTCGAAGCTCCGTCGACCACTGAATTCCCGCCAATAGCGACTACGAATACACCGTCACCCTCTAACTATTTCCAGGAAGAAACTACAGATTCTATAACACCCACTGAAATAATTGAATCTACAGAGTACATAATCGAAACTAGGCCGAAACACAGATCGAAAGATACAAAACTAGCTGCATCGACTGCTTCAACAGATACAAAGCAGAGATATTCACTATTAGACTTGGAGTTAAAGGACTACAAAAGTGCTAAACGCCCTGTGGAAATGTCACACATGGGGCTACATCATGCTGCAAGGCATTCATACGATAAAAGCGTCGAACCACCGGGGACATCAGGAAGCCGAAAATATGGTGACAAAATTTAAAAATATTGACTGGTTCGTGTGTTGTAGTTTTGTATAAGGTTAGTAGATGCTGTTGATTTTAAGTGTATGAAGCTATGGTTAGCGTTGTGAATGTTGACTTACTGAACATTTCTCTTGTTATTTATAAAATGCTGTGTTAAGGTTGAAACATACCGGAGCGATCGCGCGGTGCTGGTACATCTTCTTTGGGCGCTGCCGCGGCGACTAATCAAATTAGGCTACGCGGTCCACCTCACCGGTTTGTTCCAATCTTTATAAGCGCTAACTAAAATAATATACATGCATTTTACACGAATTAAACGAAAGTAAAGTAAACAAAACATGTTCAATTTGCTTTTATTATGCCACTAACATATTTAACACCCACTGATTAACAAAAAAAACTGACATGACTAAAATTTGCCTTGTTTTCGCCAAATTTATAGTATACTAGCATTACTAACTACAAGGTAACATTCAATTTATTTTATATGATAACTAAATACTACAATGATATAATAACTAATACTAAACACTATGTAATACAAAAACTGGCCGCGATGATCATTTTGATGATGATTTTATATAATCATGTTTACTATCTAAAACCTCGTAGCACTGTGATTTTGTGTTAAAGTGATATGCGCAAACTCGTAGGAGCATTACACTGATATATGTATTTAGTAGATTATAGCAATAACAGTGGTATAATAGTGTGATGTTCATTTGTAGTAGTTAAGTATAAATACATATGAGTACTTCACTACCAAGGGCAAAACTTTAATTAAATTTATAAATGGTACTTACATTTTAACAATGATAATGCACACACCAAACACGTAGGTAACTAACTTACCAATAATCTTTATCACTAGTATAGTTGTTAAGATTTTTAATTGTTATTCGTCTGGATATTTTTAGATTTTCTATAATCAGTCAGTAGATCATGGACTTTACGCAGTTGAGGAAGAGTTAGGACACTAACGAGCGGTTTTATAACATGCTCATACTCATCGGCATTAATCCCTATAACAGCATCATCATCGGGTGATTGTTGTTTGACGTTATCAAATTGTGCCAATTCAACATATCCAGAAGTACTAATCGAGACGTCAATATCATCATTCAATTGATCTTCTGCAAGTGGATCGTGTTTTGTTTCATATTGCTGACAAATCGTAGTTGTTGAGGAAATGTCATTTGTCACTGTGTTTGAAACATCTTGGAATCCTGGCGTCTCTAAGGAGGGAGAGTCTGCTGGAGTTTCAAATTTATAAGGAAAATCATCATTTTCTTCATTTACGGGGTCCGGAGAGTTTGGAAATTTTCTGACTCCATGAATTGTCAAAATACAGATGCACTTGCGATCTTCGTTGTGGTTGGTTGAATCAGTTTCCTCTATCACCTCTTCTGAAAAAATCAACGATTGTGATTTGATAAAATATGGAGGTTCTTATTATACACAGAACATAAGATGCTCCGTTAAAACGAGATTTGCGGAAGCGAAAGGACAGGGTTTGCTCGCTGAGTCACAGATTAGCTGATAGCTAACTTTGTGTTACAAAATGATGTAAGCGAACATGAGCAGTTATGTAATTTTTAACAAGCGGTTAAATTTCACTGCTTGCTTTCTGTACTAACAATATATAAGTTGTAAGTATGTGTGTTCGCAGAAGGTATAATTTCAGGGAATTAAAAGAAGTATTTTTATACGTCAAGACATGGGTACAGGTAAAGGTGGTGTAGAATGTCATTAGATACCCATAATACCCACATTTGCTACCTTGAGAAAGCGCACAATTATTTTGTATTATAATTACAAACATACTAGAATTGATTTAAAAAAATTACAGTCATATTACAATTGTATATATTTAAAAAAATCGTTTAGTGAGTAGAAATTAAAAATCATAAGCTAAATGTGCAATTTCGGTTATTTTATTTTAGTTATTCTCTAAATCTTGTAGCTTATTATACATTGTAATAGCCATACAGTAGGCCTTTGCCTGAAAAACAATAAACGAGTACCTACGTAACCGGGATAGGATAATTTTATCCCGGAAAATTGAGTGTCCACGGAAAACCACGAGGAGCTTCGAGTATTTACAGAGATATAGGCTAACTCATTTAATTCTTTTAACATATTTTATTAGTGTGGTGGTTGAGCAGGTGGGCTCATAGCCCGGAGGCAGCGGGTTTGATTCCCGAGGCAGGACAAGTACCTATTTGTGCACAGGAAAAAAAACGTAAATACTTGTTCTGTGTCTGGGTGTTGTGGGACCATGGCCCTCGTAGTTCCTGGATCCCTAGACACAGGAAATTCTAGTTAGAGCCCAGGATCTATGTATATGATCGTTGGGCGTTACTATATTATTATTAGGTGTCTAGAAGAGATATTATGGCGCTTATTACACTTTTGTAAAGGTTTGTTTATTCTATATAAGTACTAGTGGCCCACTCCGGCTTCGCACGGGTATAAAATATATAGCCTATATCATTCACTGAAAAAATTATTAAAATCGATCCAGTAGTTTTGATTTATTCATGTTCCATTCCCGTGGCCCGCACGCGTTAAATTTAGAGTAAGGGTAAATCCGATGGTATCAGAGGGATTCGGGGAATCAATACATCTTCTCCGGTACCACATCCTGTGAGTATTGTGCACTCTATTATGAAAGTTTTTACCAGCAAACGCGTGCCATTGCAACGTTTATATGGATTCAGGTTTCTTAGTAAAATAACAGGACTACTTTCAACACCATTTTGTGAGGTTATACGAACGCTCCCGCCGCCTCGGCCGGCCGGATCCGCCGCAAACGCTACGTCCCACAATTTTTAAATTTGTAATATCTCCGAAAATATTCATTTAAATCATATGCTGTAAAGGGGCATATAAATCTATATTATATCGACAATGTATTTAGGGTATTTAATTAGATGAGTATTAATGCTGTATTGGTTAAAATCGCTTCGAATATTAGCCATTATTTGTCGTAAAAAGTAAATGACAAAAAAATGTTATTGTGGGATATCCATAAGAGATAGACATTAGCGGAGTTTTCTGTAGACCTTTTCAATGTGTATAATACTTAGTACGCTATTTTGATAAATCTCGTAGGCGTAATCTCAGCCTGCGTATGCAATGTAAGCATGAAATGTAAGCAAAAAAATGTAATTATTTACCAGAACCGATTTTTATTAAATTTTATATTCACACTTGTTAGGTCTGAGAATAGGTTGTTGTATATTTATCATCCCGCTAAGTGATAAGGGTGGTCCACCCCAATTTTTACTTTATTTTATAGACACATTTTTTTATGATGGCATTCAAAAATACATACAACCCTAAGTGATCTACCTTCTTCTACCATCTCCTATTTTTAATAGAAATATTGGTATTTAATAACTTTTAACCATGGTCTGTAAATGATCAATTATCTATGATCAGTTAATCTCTAAAAATAATTTATATGACAAACGTTTGCTGTATGTATATCTCGCACATCACCAGTATTTTTTTTTAAATTGAGATTCACAATTCATATTCGGCTTCTTTTCGGCAGTCTCGGCTCAAAGAAATATGAAAATCAACAATCATCATGATATTATCGTTAATTAAATGTTCACTAATTATTAATAGAAAGAGAGGGAAACATTAATGTGTTATAACTATTTTATCTGGCAAACATAGAGAAGAACACACATTTTAAATAATAAAAAGAACAATGTGAACAAACCACATGGTGAACAATAAGTTATTGTTTTAAGTAACTTTAAGTTCACAGCAAATTATAGTTTTCTCCTATTACGTAATGCGATATAAGACCTTTCCTTGAACCTAGTAACGTTCACACGGTACTGTGACCGCGCACCTCTCAGGTGGTAGAATTCAGTCAAGATGCTGGTATATAATTTAATATATTTAGATTTTTTCGAATATGCTTAAAATTTGTATATTTTTTCAACCGATTTCAAAAAAGGAGGAGGTACTCAACTTGATTATATAAAAAAAAAAGTTTTTTTTTTTTAAATAATCAGGCTGTTTTTGCCGTCATTTACCAACTGAGGTGGATTTTTTAATGGGTATACTGGTATACTTTTATATATGGTTTTTATATATTGGTTCCACAGAAATTACATCTAAATCGGTTTAGCTATTTAGGCATTCATGGCAATCTCTTTTTTTACGTTTTGACTCCACACTTGTGTATTTAGCCAGTGTCAAGTGGCAATCTCTTTGTGTGGCGTCTAAAATAGTAGTAGAGAAGAGATTGGTAAAGATCATCGGAGAAGTGTTATTTTGAAAACGGATTTCTCTCAACAACAAAAAATAAATATACGTTGAAATCTGCAAACTGCATTCAAGTCGGATCATTGACAAAAAGCTATGGCAACCAACAGAAACGAGTCCGTTCATACGTTTGCCTCTGGAGTACCGCGCGCCCCGGGGTCAATGGACCAATTAACTAGGACCATATTGCTTTGATAATCCCTAAATTATCTTACCACGATCATACAAACTACCGTTAAATGATACCTACACACAATAGGTGGACCGATTATCCTAGAGCCGGTTAAATAGCAATAGACAAGTCGCCATTCTATGGGATAGGCCTATGTTCAGCAGAAAACCTCCTTGGAGTGATTCAAAATAATTACATAGGTTGTACTACCTAGCCGTACTTACTATCATCACCAGTAGGTAGATGCTGATTGGTAGCTCGCATCCCTTTTTCATAATATTATGTTACAAATCATGAATAAGAAAAACTTCAATAGGCGTGTTGTTTTATCACAACATTCTATAAGGTCGTGGGTGACGATGCATTGTCTTAATGCAGAAATAAAGGTTAGTGCCTATATTAGGCTTAAACTACATCGAATGACAGACTGATGGGTCAATCAACATAATTATTATTGACCTATCAAAATATTTAAAGTACCATGACAAATATTGTAACACTAGTTACCCCCCGCGGTTTCACCCGCGGATAAAAAGTATTTTAATTATATGCTCATCCCACGGAATAATTTAACTTTTCAGGGATAAAATGTAGCCTATATGTCAATCCAGTGTATAAGCTATCTTGGTACCGAATTTTATCCAAACCGATTCAGCCGTTTGAACGTGAAGAAGTAACAAACATACACACATACAAACTTTCGTATGTGTAGTGTGAAGTGTGATAATAAATAAAACCATAAATACATCAAAAGCTTAAAACTCACAAGTACAAAACGACCTACATATAAAAAAATCATTTGAACTCAAAGATTGTTAATGGTTGTACAGGATGGTACATAGAAAAAAAACAAAACAAAAAACAAACAAAAACATAATCATTTTACTTAAACAAAATCATAAACAACAATAATAACTTAACTTATCCTATTTACATAACAAACAAATAAACTTGTACTTTAAAACTTATTATTATTTATGATATGACTTAGTAGGCGACATTTAACACATGCACACGCTTACGACACAATACTACTTTCATGCAAACAATTTTTATTTTCTGTACGGACCTCCACCGTGGCCTGCTCCTATGGCGTTCGTATAACTATCTCCAGTTGCGGAGCCTCCACCATCACCGTGGTCTCCAAAACCAGCCGCATCTCCGAACCCGTAGTTGTGTCCATTTCCGTTGTCATCGTGATCACCAGAGTCGTGCCCATTTACAACAAAGCTATAGCTTTCTACCCCGTTGTCACTGTAGCCACCAACATCACCACCACCATGGCCACCTTCAAATCCACCGCTTTGGCCGCCTCCAAGTCCACCACCGTGATTATGGCCTCCTCCTAAGCTGCTGTAGCCTTTGGTTGCTCTGTGAATGCTGGCGAGGGTATCAAAACTGTTTAAACCTGAATGGCTACCACCGCCATGTACACTGTAACTATCATGTACTCCGCCAAAACTTCCTAGTCCTGGAGCGAGTTTAACGTTGCCGTAATGATAGTTATCACCCTCGTTTCCCCCACCACTATTATAGCTATCATGCCCACCAGGGGAGTATGAAGAGAAACTACCGCCACTGCCGCTGCTTCCATGACCATGGCCAGGACCACCTCCAAAACCTCCTCCAATACCGCTATGTTCACCGCTGAATGATCCATGGCCATTAACATGTCCTCCACTGTATCCACCGCCAACGCCTCCACTGAATCCTCCTCCGTCTGCACTAAAACTATGCCCATGGCTACCTCCAAATCCACCACCATGACTTCCGTGGCTGTCTAAGTTAAAGCCGCTACTGCTACTTCCTCCGAAGTCATGGCCATTACCACCACCATGGCCACCTCCTGGGTATCCTCCATGTCCACCAAAGTCATTACCACCGTGGCCGCCTCCAAAGCTTCCACCGTGGCCGCCTCCAAAGCCAACACCGTGGCTGCCTCCGAAGCCACCACCAAAGTCACTGCTGCCATGTCCTCCGTCGTGGCCTTCTCCAAATCCACCATGTCCATGTCCACCGGCATATCCACTCCCGCCACCTCCACCACCTCCGCCATATCCTCCTTGGCTTTTGAGATGATCTATGAAACCGCCGTGCAAATGATCCAAAAAGCTACTTCCACCTCCGTGACCTCCTCCGCCGCCTCCTCCGTACCCGCCATCGTACCCGCCGCCGTGCTCTTCGTATATCACTTCCTTTGATGATGATCGAGGTTCTTCAGGAAGGTGGACCCGGATATGGACACTGCAACAATTAAAATACAAAATAAGACACATGGTCCTATGTACGCTGTAAAATTCGCTTAATCACTTCTAGTTTATTCGGTGAATTCAATTGAAGAGTAGAATTAGAATAGAAATAACACAAACAATAGGATTGCAAAAACAACAATAGGTCGCAAAAGCAGCGCGGGTCAAACGTGATGCCAGTGAAAACAAAGTATACCTAAGCATCTAAGTACTATTAAATACAATAGCTTGATTTTCACCATTAACCGCAATAAAGAAGCGCGTGCGAATATCATTTATAGAAATCTCAACCAAATTGCTCTAAGTAGGCGTTTTTGCGGTCCCACCGGGGTCGTGCACCGTAAATAGTTTTATCTTCGTGTAAAGCTGTTAAACGATGCGTTAGAGGTATTTGGTGAAATATTAAAGGAACACGATACTAACTGTTCACGTCCAAATGTTGCAGAGCTGATACCAATGCTAGCGACTAGAAAACCGCACAGCTGAAAAGAAAAATAAACAGGTTAATTTAATTTTTTTGTAATATTAATTAGCCTTACTTTTTGTTTAGTGCGTGGAAAAAATGGTTCCGAGGCACCACTGGATTCGTGCATTACACGACTTTGCAATTAGTTGTAATTTTATTTGTTGCATTAATAAATATAAATTTGTGTTTTTGATCTAAACTAATCCATGCTTTATGTTTATTCTTTTTTTAAATTAATTTGGGGATGTTATTGCATATTTAAATGCAACTCATGTTGATATAGGCACGTAGTGTGTTTTATCTGTCTCTCTTAAGTTTGTATCTCCTCATGTATTATGCATGAAATTGAAAGTGATATTATGGCTCGTATCGTAATAGATAGAATCTCCTGTTCCGGATGACGTAGTCGAGTGCTCTCAACTTGTATAGCGAGATTCTTTCGTTGCACGAGTGTCTATGTAACTTTCAAGTAAGAATGTTCGTTATTGCAAAAATATCAATAGTCAAAGAACAAAAGATTTATAGCAAATAGGCTATTTTTAGCACTTTTACAGGTCAAAATTATTTATTAGGTACTTGAAATTAAGTTATTTTACTAAACATATAAAACTACAAAGTGCTTATTGTCAAATAACATATAGCAAGCCCATTACAATATATGAGTTTGAAAAAAGCAGTTCTCTCAAACGTTCGTCTTCAGTCTGTGTCAAAAGTTAATTATATAATAGATTATAATAATTATATGAAAAACATCAAAGAAGGAAAGATGGAAGGGAAGAGAGGAAAAGGCAGACCTAGAAGGGCTTATACATGTCAAATAAAAGAAAAAAAATAGATGTCATGTCGTACAGGGAGGTCAAAACGTTGGCCGAAGACCGAGAAGGATGACGATTACTCCACCGACAAGAGACACTCTTAAATAAGAATATGAATAACCTAATTATTTTGTTTTGATGTATTTTAGGACGTATACTTTTTATTTTTAATTTATGATTAGATAGATAGATGAACTCTTTATTGTACACACCAAACAATAAAAAATACAAAGAAAAAACAATCAATTATATAAAGTGTAACAATGGGCGACCTTATCGCTAAAAGCGATCTCTTCGAGGCAACCTTTACTGCGGATCATATAATCAGTTATGAGGATGAGATAACTACGACTTTTTTCGTTTCATTGATAGTATTTTCAATAAATAAAGCCATTTATCCATCGCCTTTGTGTTGGCATTTATTATTCAGCCTCAACGGCTATTCGTGAGCAGAATGATTGAAAGGCATAAAATTAAAGTGACTATATAGCTGATTCAGCAGTTTTGTATAGACGTGTACGTTAGCTTACTACTATAAAATTATCGTATGTCCTTCCCCTTCGAGCTATCTCTGTACCAAACATCAAGATCGGTATCACCTCATTTTTTTAAATAAGATACTGAGTGATGTGACGAGCTAGTCGTCCACCTGATGTCAAGCGCCACGGCCGCCCATAACAGAACAGTGTCATTCGGAACCCCAAAACAGAGTTACGAGTGACACACCACCCATTTCACCCTTGAAATGGGAGGTGGATTTATCTATGAAAAAATTTCTTCTTCTACTAGTTACTTAATTTAGGTTGTGATTATTCTATAGAATATAATATAAATTTTAAAACTCCAAAGTGGGCAAAGCCGCGGGCAGAAGCTAGTTTATTATAAAAAGTGAAGTATATGAGTGATTCAAGTGAGTATTTCTCATCTTTTAATTTGAAACCCTAACGTAAATTATAAGCGTAGCTTTCTCTACTTAACCAAAATACGACTAAAACAGGTCTGAATGATTGTCTGACGGCCCAACTCCAAAAGTTCTCCAGTTTTTAAAGTGAAGAACTAAAACATCTGAATATGAATAAAACCCAACACAATATTGAATATACATATAATAAAACACAATATTGAAAAATACTAAATATATATATATCAATCTAAGCTATAAGAATAGGATGAATGAATAAATAAAGTACATTTCAAATAAAAGCTTCTACAAGTTACTTAATTTGATTGTTGAAGGTTGATTATTCTATATAATATAATATAAAATTTAAAACTCCTTCATGAATTAACAAGTTCGACAACAAACTAAGATGGCCGTGTTAAATAAACGTAACAATGGCAGGTGCTAGGCGACGGGTAACAATCAGACAATTTGTCAATTTTTTTGTTTAACTCTCAATGTTGTTAGTTAATAATTAACACTGACAAATTAGTCCCGGTGGAAATCTTGTTGGCAAACAAGAACGGAAAATCTATAATAATTTATTATGTCGACTAAACATATCTCGTTAAAAAAAAGCTCTCGTCAGGCGACATGTACATAGTTCGTCGTGAAAAAATGTTTGATTTCAAAGATATTTTATCTGATCTACTTTATTGAACACACGATAGAGAAAACGTTACTCAGTGTTTAAACACCACGATAATAGTGTTAAAGTAATAATTAAAATTCTAAATTCATAAAAAACAAAAGTATATATAATATTTTTGTTCTTCGGTTAACGGTTTTCCATCGCTTTTTGCAATATTTTCTGCCAATGTCAAACAAGGACAAATATGTATATATGGTGTTATATCATGACAAAGTACCATTATCACAAGGTAAAATGTCTCAGTTAAATGATGAATATTTTATGAAGGCTCTAGAAAGCTTGAAAGAAAACATGAAAAGGCATTTATAACTTGTTTGCCTACACTCGAGCACGTTAGCGAGCACTTATTACGCATTAAAATTCAAAATACACGGGTTAAAAAATTCAATATCTACAATAATCCAAATATAGCGGCTATATTTGGATTATTTACATTGGCTAAATAAAATTCGTGTTCAATATAACAACAACCTTCTATCCAAACAAATATATACACAATAATAAAGTTGACATTTTCAATAAAAATTACTCTAGCTACTGGTAGTGGGCTGGAGCTTGGACTGTCTATAGGTAAGTCATCGCGGCCAGTATTTTTTTTTTGTAGTAGGTAGTTAGTGTTAAGTACTAGTTATTATATCATCATAGTATTTAGTAAAAGAATAAATGCAATTAGCCGGTTTAAAAAAAGGATGTTAGGTAGTTCTCTTTTCAGTGGATTTCATTTGGTTTTTTTTTTCATGTCATTTCAATTTCATTTTTTTGATTTTCATTTGGATTTTTCTTTTCTCTCTTTTCACTTCTGTGAGTCATGTCATCTTTTTAGAACTCATTTGATTTTGTGTGTATTTTGTTGGCGGATGAATGACCGCTCCATCATTAACTTACTATTTATTGGAGTGTGAGATTTTAGAATTAACATTAGGAACTTACGAGGAATGCTTGTAATTTGGTTAAGTTATTTATAAGACCTATACGTATTTATTAAATACATGCATATTTAGGAACTTTTTTCTGATTAAACACTTTGTAGTTTTATTATACTATGCCTGCATAAAATATTGAAATTGTTTAACTAATAAATAAAAAAATAATTTTGTATACTCAGTTGGGTAATAACTTATTGGGTATTAGTTTTATACTTATAAGAGATGAATAAAATAAAAAATCTGTATATATATATACAGATTTTATATTTTAAATTAATTGCTGTTCGTTAGTATCGCTAAAATTCGGAACTAATTCGGCTAAAAACGGCTTGAACAATATGTTCGTCCTTATGCAGAACCTTGCCATGTGTTTCCATTTCAGTTTTACCGGTTTAAACTGCTTTAAAAGAAATAGAGAAATTCATAATCATGCCAGCCAAGGTGGGTCAGTTAGTATAGAAATAATAATATCACACAATATTAAATAAGTAAAAAGGGTCAATTTAAGAAGAAGGTCTTGAACTATCAAAACCGTCTTCTTAAATTGACCTGATTTACCACAATAATGGATTGAATGCCCAACTATTAGAGTTAAGGATTTCATGGAAGATTTCAAATGATTGCAATTGTGTAAACAAAATGTCAGATAACGCCGGAACTAATTTACTTTCTCGCGTAATGTGCGGATACTCACGGCTAGGTAGGAAGCCATGATGCTTGGGAGTGAGAGCTGTTTTTCTCGGAGCGCCTCTGCCTCCGCCTCTTAACTCTTGTGTAGACGAATGCCAAGAAATATGTGCCGCAATTGCCCAGCCTGCCGCTTTTATATCTCGGAGATCGTACACGAAATCCCCTACTATCGGTTGCAAAAACAAATTATAATATCGAATTCGAGTTAATTTAATTTTTTTAAATATATATTTTTTAATGATGGAAAGTGATGACGTGATATACGATGGAACCTGCTAGAACATACCTATTCACTTGCAACTTGATGGGCTTCACATAGTACTTAGCTGGAAACAAAGACGCTGGTAGAGTGGTCCATTCCTTTGCTGCTCACATTACAAATTCAAGTCGAAGGAATAGCTATACGTCTTGGCGTCCGATGGTGAAATGAAAAACATCTAAAACCGTAGTGACGCGATCGAATCTCGATCGAGAAATCTAGTCGAACGTAGTCATTCTACTAGCAGGTGTTTTAATGGTAAGGGTATAGGGGTTAAGTAGTATCGGGTTTAGTTCAGAAATAGATGAAAAAATTGAAAAACTATAATCTAAGTAAAGAGAGAACAGAAAATGAACCAGACTTATTCATTGGAATAATAATGCACGGATATTTTACTCGACTATCTAATAAAGTCGTAAGTTGTTTAAGAGTCGCCGTTACGAATAAACCGGCCTGGTCCAGTCAATTGCGTAACAGCCTGGCATGAATGGAAGCTCTCCCGTAATGAGCGCAGCACTGCAAGCTTACAAACGCGTGTTAAGTATTCGGGCGAATGTATTTACATGTTGTCGGAATTTCGGAAGTTACCTATTACTTATTATATTATTATTGTTACCTATTTAGCAGGCTATGGTGTACCAGTTTACTGAGGGTAATAATATACCATTATAAAGATCACTACCCAAATCACAACTAAGAAGGCAACAAACTGATAAACTCTGTAGGTAAATACGATTATATGGAGTAACATTACAGTTACATTTACGGACGGATAGACCGGCAGACGGACATGATGAACTAATAAGGTTTTCTACGTTGTACTATCGGAACCTTCAAAATGAGCTTATGCCTTGTCCCCTTGCCCCCTAATAATCATTTCAAGATTTTCCTATTTATTTATATTCATGCACCATGCAGTAAGTATAGTTATAAAGTCTCTACCCTCAGTTTCTATTTACAATTTTATTTGATATTGGCGTAATTATTTCGTACTTGATATTGGCGTAATTATTTCGTACTTGATACTGGCGCATAATTGTTTGTTTTCGTCTATAGGCACATCGCAGTCAAGTAATACGCAGACAAAATTTCATTCGCGAAGTCGTCGTCACGGATCTTCACTAGACACCTAACCTGGTATTTAGTTTTTTGGCGGAACTAAGCTACATTCTATAAGCATATTTTGATGTATGTAACATTTTAATTGTCTTAATTTCCGCATAGTTACGTATAGGACGTAACGTATCTATTATTTCTACTTATCACTTATTGAAAATGTATTTGTTATAGATTGTCATTTTTACTGCCCAGTAATAAATGTATTACTTCAATATGATATTACTAGTTTCGCCCCGCTGTTTAACCCGTGGATAAAAAGTATTTAAATTATTTGCTCATCCCACGGGAAAATTTCACTTTTCCGGGATAAAATGTAGTCTATATGTTAATCCAGTGTATAAGCTATCTTGGTACGGAATTTCATCCAAATCCATTCAGCCGTTTGAGCGTGAAGGAGTAACAAACATACACACATACAAACTTTCGCCTTTATAATATTAGTGTGATTATATGATATGATCATAGAGATAGCTTACTTCATATTATATGTCTTTGGTAGTGTTATACTTAATGGTTTTCACTAAATTTTAATTTTGACAGTTAAAGGCTTTTTCATATATTTGGATCACATAAGTCGATCTGTGGTCATCATCGCGTTTTCCAAAGTTCATCAGAGTGCCTGGTCGAAGCGATGCGTTACCAAAATGCTGGCACTTATTTGGCACAGCAATTCAGCATTTTCACTCAACAGGGCAATGCTGCCATCATGTTTTACCCAACTACGCTACTGGCTACCTACATGGGCTAGAGCATTTGGACTGCCCATAGGTTATCGCGGCTAGTATACTAAGATCAAAGGTTTTTTATAGCTAGTAGTAGTTTTAGTAGTTAGTTTACAAAAAAGCAAGCTTTGTCAGTTAAAAATAAATAAGTCGAATCCATTTGTAAAATAAAAATTATTGAGATATCGCAAAACTCATCTATTTGCATTTTTCCCTAATTTTAGTAAAATAAAGCTGAAAAGAATCACGTTTTCACTTCTACCTAGGTGTAGAGTAAAAACGTGGTCTTTTAATATGTATGGATTCTTTATAAACAGTTCTATGTACAATAGGATACACGGCCGTCACTCGCTTGTTTTTAAATAACTTTCGCAATCATTTGTGCAAATTTCTAAGGTTGTGAAAAAAAAAATGTTGAAACTTCTATTTACCGTCAAAGTACAACCCCCGTTGGAACCTTATAAACTCTATGGGTTTCGAAACTAAAGGCGGTTCCATCAGTAGAACAGTTGCACTGTCAAGACAGCATCTGTATTTTATTAAACACTTTTGGCTTTTAATCTGCATTCGAAAAAATGAATTCGATTGATAAGGTAATTTGTATAAATACAGGGCGTTCCATAGCTATGCCACATGGATGGAAACTACTTAAGGGTCCGTATTGCAGAACTATGCTCAGTCATCGATTCGATTCGAAGTCTCCTTTAGGTAAAGTCGATGCTCAAGCAGAGATTTCATTCATAAAATGATCAATTAGAGAATGAAATCTCTGCTTGAGCACCGATCAATGGCTGATCATCGTTCCGAGATACGGACCTATATATTGTAGATAGACAACTTTACCTAAAGGAGACTTCATTTTGATTTTAGAAATTATTTAAACTGCGTTCAAAGATTTTTTATATATCGCCTATCTGAACGGCAATTGAACCTGCCAAATGTTAAAAATCACATGTATTTTATGTAAACGGTCGAAAGACGTAATCAAGAAGATATCTTTTCCTAAACAACATATAGCGTCTTATGTAAAAGGAAGACCATGAGATATAACATGTATTAAAAAAATGTTCTGGAACATTTTTGTGGCTTTGTGCATTCTGTAGCTGGCAGATTTAATAAAAAGATTTATAGTAA
Organism: Ennomos fuscantarius; assembly: GCA_905220475.3. Lineage (NCBI taxonomy): Eukaryota > Metazoa > Arthropoda > Insecta > Lepidoptera > Geometridae > Ennomos > Ennomos fuscantarius. The sequence continues at coordinate 11,643,053 of HG992023.1, forward strand.
CTATCTATTATATATTATGTGGTAATTCTAATTGTGAGAATAATTATTCAACAAATTAGAACCCTTATAATTTCAAGCGCCTGTTCTTTTGTTTTACTCGTGAGTTTCATTTATTTGCAATTTTTGTGTACATTTTTGTTATTCATAAACAGCTTAAAGACTACTATTACTGAACATAGGCTACCCCAGAGAGCTCCACTTTGAGCAGCCGCTTGCCTCCTGCATCCATTGGCACCCCGCGGCTTTGACAAGCTGCGAGATCACGTAACTCGATTGCAACCAATAGAAACATATTTTTATGGATTTGACAGTTTCAATACGAATTTGATTGCAATGCAACACAAGATATTTCCATACAAATTTGTATTTCTTTGGTTGCAATTGAGTTACGTGATCACCCAGCAGATGGTTGGTCCACCTAATGGGGCTTTTAATAGTGGGTAAGTTTTGTAATTAACGTTAATTATGAAAAATATGATGTAAAATTTCAGTCTTCCTGTATTCAAGATGCCGTGTTATTAGGGAAAAGAAATATCCTAATGATTAACCCTATCGACCGTTACAATAAAATAAATGGGATTATTTTAGGTTTAGATTGTTAGTTTTTAGTTTCTGTTTCGATTTAATTTTTTAAAACCAAATGAAGTATTTTTTCAGGCAAACCTACTTCCGACCTACAATATTGAAATTACTTGTTCTCCATAAGGTCTAGCCGTGGGACGACCGGTATCTTGTACATTTAATGAAGGTTTGCGATTTCACCCACAAATACCCGTTTTTCTGTCAGAACTGTAAACTTACGGGTTAAAAGGTATCCTATTTTTAAAGGTATCATAAGCAATATGTGCGCAAAATTGTATCCACAACAGCGCAAAAATAGCTACATTATCCATGCTCGGCAAACAAACAGTTGAGATGGTTGGACGTTTGTTGGCATGGCATCGCGCCCTTATACTGTTGTGGAACTTCAAATTTCGACACAATAGATGGTTTATTGTAGCTTATTTTTTTACTTCCTGTTGCTAGATACAGTGTGTATATATGAACAGTTAAAGTAGCGAAAGCTCCAAGTCAATGTGCGACGCTTATACTCGTAGTTATGGTCATAGGTACATATTACAAAACTACACGCAGTCGTGAATCTTTGACTGGCCCGATAGCTCAGTTGGTAGTAACCCTGCCTTCTGAACTGTGGATTGTGGGTTCGATTCCCACACAGGACAAACATTTGTGTGATGAGCATCGATGTGTGTTCTGTGTCTGGGTGTTATATTGTATTCTATTTATGTATTTATAAACAAAAAGTATCTAAGTATTGTATTATTTATCTGGTTCCCATAATACAATCTTTGCTTAGTTTGGGCTTAGATGGTGTTGTGTGACATGTCCACACATTTTATATTATTATTATTATATGACACAACAAGATTTCGTTGACAAAATTATGAAATTGTGAATGAAATCTCTACTTGAGCATCAATTAATGACTGAGCATAACTGTAATACGCGCCATAGTGATAGTTATTTATGCATATAAAAACACACATGTCAAATAAAAACAAAGGTTCACAGGTACATAGCAAATAATTATCAATTGAATGACTATACATATAAAATATATTACCTATTACTAGCTGTGCCCCGCGGTTTCATCCGCGTGTTGATGAAAAACGGTGATGATGATGATAAAAAATAGATTACAACTTATTACCAAATTAAATAAATAACAATAATAAATAACTTATGACAATAGTAAAAAATAAAAATAAATTGTCATAATACAAAAAATAAAATCATGTCAGAATAAATTAATAAAAAAATGTCAAAATAAAATAAATTAAAATGTCAGGACAATAAACTAACAACTGAAATTTAAAAAAAAATGTAATTGTAATGTCCCTACAAATTAAGCAACTTAATTAACAGTGAATACAAAAGTCTCGATTCATCTGGATAATTAGGTATATTTTCTGGTTGAGAAATTCTAATTCTGATTTTAAAATATATCCCTGTGGCCTTTACGGCAAACCTTAAATTTTATTTTTAGAAATAAAGAAAGTGTAAAAAAAAGTTTTTATTGAACACATCAATATCTACATTTAAAGTGGCAACCTAGGCGTTAACACCTTAGAAAGATTATTGCCAGCCTTAAAGATAACTCTGACGCTTCAAATTTTATAAAAATGATGAGTAGATGAGTATGATGAGTAGCTTATAATTATCTATTCTGTATGTGCGGTATGCGGGCCCTCCCTAGCTATGTGGGCTAACAGCCTTATTAATAAACGGGTATTAGTCTCGGATTAGTTACTTCAGCTTTTGTCCTTTTTTTGCTACATGGAATATTTAGCTGGATCGAAAGAGACAAAAGATGGTGTAACTAGTCTAAAGCTAGTTCGTGTTTATTAATAAGGCTGTTAGTGTCTAGGCCTCAGCTGATCGACATAAATTTTAATAGACCTACCACAATAGTTAATGCGCCCGGGAACCATTACGGTGGCTTTCGTTGACGGAGTCCAGATACGCGACTCTGACGGCCACCGTATAGGTATATATATTACAGTGTATATAGGTATATACACCGTAATAGGTAGATACATATAGATCTACAGATATGCATGTCACTCAATAAAGTGTTTCGTGTGATTACATCACGAGTAAAAGGTCATTGATACAAGTACTTTGGCACAAAAATATCGAATAAGTATTGTACTTGATGCTGCCGCGTAATTGAAGGGTTGAGAATAAAAAGGGTTTAACTGTCAAATTATAAGTTTCGAGAAAATTTAATTTAAACTTCAACGGCGTCATTTTAATGTAGAGTGCTTATAAGGTAATAGAAAAGGTTTATGTAAGTTTCAGTTGCTTGAAAATGTATTAATTCTATTTTAAAATACTAAATATTGTACTAATTCATACAATTACTGTAAAAATATCATATAATAAAATAATTATGATAATGTTTTTATGCCAAACGAGCTGTATTCCTGTGACAGATAAACCGTTTTTAGACTCAAAATCTCGAGATTTAAGCCTCATTTCGGTATTTTGAGAATGTATGTATTTCACGCTGAATCCAACGATACCCATAAGTCATTTTGTGAAAAAAATCAGTTTAACCCTTTTTGTTCTCACCCCTTCAATTGAAGTCAAGTGTAGGTAACTACTGTTCATCCTCGTAAAGTCACGTATAAATATATTCTAGGCTAGTTGCGCCCCGCGGTTTCACCCGCGGATAAAAAGTATTTTAATTATTTGCTCATCCCACGGGAAAATTTCGCTTTTCCGGGGTAAAATGTAGCCTATATGTTAAAGGGTATAAGCTATCTTGTTACCAAATTTCATCCAAATCCATTCATCCGATTGAGCGTGAAGGAGAACATACAAACTTTCACCTTTATAATATTAGTGTGAAGTGTGATTAAGGTTTTTTTTAATACATCAGACGGGATTAAGGTCTCACGACTATGGAAGATACGCCACGCTGTGCCTGGATTAGAAACTGGCTCTGGAATGAGGTGACCATAACTCATTGTTAAACTAAGGGGTATATAGCAAACGGGGCGCTAACCGGGCTATAACGCAAAAAAATCAAACTACCATGTTAGATACTGATTAATTAATAATTTTCCTTTGCTAAAGTTCAAAATTGGATGACTGACTGATGATTCAGTTCCTAACTGATTTCTAATTGCATTAAAACCTTTTAATTAATTTGGTTATCTTAATATTCATCGGAATTTTGTAGTTTGTAGCGTCTATCTTATTATATAGAATCTTATTAGATAAACAAAATTCCGATAGATAAAAAGTTACTATATTCTCTAAACTTTTTTCTCTAAAAGATTCTCCTTTTTAACAGACTAAGTTCTTCTTTGCCAAACCTCGGCAACTGTAAAGTCGACCACATCCAAGGTCAGTGATGATTATATTTCAACTAAGCCTGATGCCGAAGTGGTACCTGAACCAGAAGGGTTGTAGTTTGCATTTGACCACGCTCTCACCTGATGGGAAGTGACGATGCGATTGAAGGTGTAGCATGCTAGCCAAGTAAACTAATGATAATGTTATGATGATGTTTAATATTAATGTCGCCATCTTGACAATTGTAAATTATCATTTTACCAGATATACCAACATAATATTTTTTTTTTTTTTACTTTGTTATCTTGGTAATGGAGATCTACGTGAATCGACTTTTCACAACTTCCGTCCGACTCGCACAACTTCCGTTCGCCTCGCTACTCATTCACCAGCTGACTCCCCAAGTTAAGCGTGCGTAAAGAAGTTTTATTTCAAAAACCTTTGTTACACGTAGCTTGCGTCTTTTCTCCTAGACTGGATGGAGATAATAAAACAATCATCAAATGATTACACGATAGACGACTAGTGACTAGCCGTTCCGGAACTAAGAGAAAACCTGTTGAAGTTGAAAATCACGTAAACTTACACCATACATTTATAGAACATTACATATTGCAACCCGTTTCCACAATATCTATTTGCTCCAACAATTTATTTGTGTTGCTTTACATCAAGGAAGTCCGACCTTATGACTACAGTATATCTAAATCAGTGAAATTTACCTACTGGCTACATTTCGCTCATTTAGGTAACGTATACTGTAATCATTATGACCGTACTAATCCAACGAATTTATCGAAAAATCCAACATTCATTACAACCTTGTATACAATAAATATCATATAATGGTGTCGATTCTGTGTCGCATACTCTAAAGCTAAACGAAATTAACATACTTCCGTCTTTTTCATTTCCCCTTTATCAGAAGAGTACCGCCATACTTTAAGTTTACTTTAGTTTCATAGAATGCGACACAGAATCAACACCAATATATGGTTAAAATTTAAAGCAATAGACATCCATATTAATATCACACTTTTTATGATTTAAGAATTAACATCATGTATATTATCCTCATTAAACTGGTTTTAGTATATTGCCAAATATCTTTCCGGAAACGGCCATTTATATTTTATCTAGTGTAATACTTTGTAATTATTTATGTAGCGATGACTACTTATATTTTTTCGGAGCACGCTTAAAAACCTACTAATATTATAAACGCGAAAGTTTCTATGTATGGATGTTTGTTACTCTGTCACACTCAAACGGCTGGACGGATTTGGATGACATTTGGAATATAGATAGCTTATTAACCGCGGGGCGCGGCTAGTAAGTAAATAAAATAAATAACGTCTAAATATCAAATACAGTATATACATATTAGTATTATCAGTGTGACTACAGTTTTTTTTTTATAACCTTGGTACTCACTGCTAAACAACAAAGAGAATTTTGTAAAATTTAAAGTAAATAACAAAAAATGAAAAAATGCCTACAAATTTGTTTTGGACTTAGGCCTCGTTAGGATCATATCGGTTTTGAGCTCATTGCCTAAATTTAAATATAGTACTCACTGCTTTTTTCCATAGTGATAGGTAAACATGCACTTTATTTACTAATTCAAATCCATAGCCAAGCACATTGATCTTTGGCTAAGCATGAGAACCAACGAACAAACGCAATTGAGTCCACCTTGATTGGTATGTACCTATCGATGTGGGTCAAACTCGTGAGCGAATTCAATCTATTCTCACTCTTACTGCCGGTTCACACAGTGTCATCTTCGGTGAAGATATTCGTATTATAACAAAAATAATTATTGTGAGCCCGCTTACGTCATAGAGCGCTCACTTTTATTTTTTATATAGAGTGGAAGTTTCCGTTGCAGTGGTTGTATAATACTGCCCTGCGATTGAGCCGACGATATGCGAGTGTGACCTCAGTAATTACGGCACTAACATAATACAATAATTGACATGTTATTGTATAACATGCATATATAACATACCTTTTGACACTGTGACAGACATACTTACTCGTATTTCTTTGTCTGCCATATTGAAACCTTTGAAGACAAATGGTGACCTCATTATAAAAATCTTTTTAAAATTAGGTATATATAATGATTGTAGGAAGGTACTTACATATAAGTAAATCTACCTGTGGGTACCTAAGATACCATTATGAAGTAGGTAAAACTATTTTACGCACGCTGGCACGCTTGACTTGGGGAGTAAGCTGGTGAATGCGAGGCGAACGGAAATTGAAATTGGTTCACGTAGATCTCCATTGTCAAGATAATAAAGTTAAAAACGTTTTTTATATGTTAATGAATGATGAGCTAGTCGTTCACCTGATGTTAAGAGACACGGCTGCCCATAACAGAACAGTGTCATAAAGTCTCATTTGCCCGTAATTTCACAAGCTACAGTGCCCTTCAAACCGAAAAGCAGTAGTGTTTGCATTACTGCTTGGCGGCAGATTCAACGGCAAAGCGGTAGTACCTACCTAGACGAACTTTACAGAAAAGTCCAACCACCTAGTAATTTTTTTGATTATGATTATTATTTCATAGGTATTAATTAATACCTAGACAAAGTTGTACTTATTATTGTATCTGGTGTGGTCTAAAGCACACTCGTTTTTTTTTTAACTCATGTTATTTCACCAAAGCCGAGTCAAAATCCCGCCCATGTCTAGTCTAGTAAAAATCAAATAAAAGTGAAGCTCCAATAAAGCGTTGGTTAGGTACTGTATAGTAAGTATTGGATGTTTCTATGGACTTTTGGAGAAAAAACGAAGACTTTTTGTCTATGGTAAGCTTGCATTCATAATTTCAGATCCCAGTTTACTTTTTATTTGTAAAAGGTCCACCATTACTACAAATAAAATAATCTTATTTACGAAACATTTTCCCGCCTAAAGTATGACTACAAATACAATTTTGTTTGTATTTAATTAAAGGTAAATTATAACTGTGCTTCTACGGACCCCTAACTACTCCCTGGGTGCTAAACATGGCCCTACCACAGATGGACCTAACCAAAATGCTCTTGTCAAGCTTTGCATTGGTATTAACATGATATGTAAATAGTGCGAATTCTTTGGGTAGGTATAAAATACGTATTTTCTTGAGAAGCTATTTTAAGTTTCCAAACACTATTACAAAACCATGACAAAACCCATCAAGACCTGTGAAAACAGCGGCAGCAATACATCAGAAGGCAGACTTTTGGCGGGAAAGCTAAAAAGATCACGTTAGCGCATTATATTATTTTCCAAAACTTGTGTTATTTTCAGTGTTAGTGCATAAAACTGGTGGCATTTTATTCGTTAAGTGCTGGATTACAAGCATGAGTGTGGGAAAGTGGTATAATGATGGTGAAACATTTTTTTTTCGTGTTGTTTCCAAAACTCTATAGAAGCTTCTGGTAAAGTTGCCACCACTTTACTAGGAGTATGACTTGACTAGACTAGACTATGACTTGACTCTGACTTGACTTGATGACTTCGACTGTGACCTGACACATTATTTACGTGAAATATAATTAACTTGCTAAATTATCAATTACTTGACACTGGCTAAATACAAAAAATGTGCAGCCAAAACACAAAAAAAAATTACATCAGAACACAGACTAAGTAGAGGATTACATCAGAAGAAAAAAACAATATGACAGGGAAGGAAAGAATTTGGTCTTTCTCAGTTTCTCCGATAAGAACATTGACCAGTTGTTTTATCAATGACCAGAAAAAAAACTGACCCAAGTATATTATAAAACATATAATATTTTAGGTATTGTATATTATCTACTCTTAGTGCTCTGCCATAAAAATGAATAACGATGACGAAAAGTAATCAGCACCGAAAGGTTTTTCCAAGGCGATGTTGCGAGACGTACAAATCAGTATCCCAAACATTCATTCCGAAATATTGGCAAGAATCTTCCTGCTGTTAGTCGTTTGTATAATGCACGCAACCCTACAACCGCATATCCAGTATTTGACAGAAATAGAACTCCTCCACAACTACAAGCGACCTCGACAAGAATCCTTCACATCTCCCTGGGTCATGACACTCTTGATCATTTTTGTACCTCTATTTACATTTACGATACCGTATCTCCACGCGGGAAACTCTGCAGACACGACGCAAGCGTTGCTAGCGTGGAGCCTAGCTTGCGCCATTAACGCTTTTTTAACAGAAACAGGGAAGTTGATCATCGGTAGACCGCGACCAGACTTTTTCTACCGCTGCTTCCCAAACGGTAAGATGACGAAAGATCTTCGCTGTACAGGAAATTTGAAAGACGTCATCGAAGGTAGGAAATCCTTCCCCAGTGGACATAGTAGCTTCTCTTTCTGTTCGTTGGGATTTGTGTGTGTGTGGATGTGTGGGAAGTTAGGGGTGCTGTCGAGAAACCGCGGGCAGGGAGTGAGAGTGCTGGCATGTCTAACGCCACTTGTTGCTGCTAGCGTCGTGGCTATGAGCCGGCTCTGCGACAACCATCACCACTGGGAAGATGTCTTAACCGGGTCTATCATTGGCGTTACGGCATCATACTTTTGCTATAGACAATATTATCATCCTCTGGACTCTCCACTCTCTGGAGAGCCCTACGTAGTTATTGTCACTGAAAACCTGTTGTCTAATTCCACGTCTGAAGAAGAATGCTGCACTAAAGCTTTGGAAGTAGAGTGGAGTATACACTAAGAAGAACTTGAGTGACTTTTTAAAAATTTAATATATACCTGCTGTTAATTCATTGTTGTTGTCCTTGATAAAAAAAATTAAGTAATAAGAGTTTTGGCTTGAACGTTCTTTAATGTAGCTTGACCACGAGCAGTAACTGCTAATCACCTAAAATATCCTGTAAGGTACGCGATATTAAAGGTCAAAACTAGAACATGGATTTTTAATAAGTATTGTTTTGTATTGTTTCTATGTACGTCTACCGAACCATCAATATGTATATCAGTTAGAATACGGCCAGTGCTGAATATAGTGGCCTTAATAAAAATTAATCCTAATGAGAAGAGCCGAAGAGCTCATTTTTCTTTTAATGAGCTAATGCTGTTTGTCTCTACCGACCTTTACGGCGTCACCGGGCGGGAGGGCAGGCGCTTAAGGGGCCCAGCCGTCAAGGTTGGGAGGCAACTAGCTCAAGGGCACCCCTGGAGAGAGAGCCTCGGCTTAGGCCGTAGCCGGGATAAGAGGATTAAGAACACTACGTCCACTGGAAGAGAGAGCCCTATTGAAAGTCGCGACCGTTCCAGCTAACCGACGGGGGGTACGTCGATCTCGCTAGTGGGGTCGGTGTCTGATTATGTTACGATGGTATCCTATACCGGTGCCGAAAGCGGTACCTGAGCCAGAAGGGCTAGACTGGTCCGATGATCCTAGCGCAGTCGATACTACGGCTGCTATAGGATCATCCGGGTCGCTCAAAACGTGTCTCGGGCGGCGATGACGGGGTGAGCCGAAGAGCTCATGCGGCGTGCCTTGAGAAAGGCTTATCTGACACGGGCTCTTGATAATAATTTGATAATAATGATAAAGTAGGTTCCTAAATTGGAAAATTAAAACAATAAACATTTGACAAAATTAATTTATTTCATTTTTCCATATGATATCGACACAGGAATTACAACCATAATTACGATTAATTGGTTACGATCAAAATTTTTAGTAACAGACCACCTAAACAGAAAAACGATCGATTCGCTATTAATGTGAATGTCTAGAACACCCCATGACGTATAATTTCAGTCGATGTTCCGTTGACTTTTAATCATAACATAATATTTTAGCTGAAGGTTAGGAGGAAGATTTATATAATTATTTTAGCAATGTAAAAACTGTGAACCTTCAGAACCATCGAAAGGAACACATCTTAAGCAGAACCAGCAATTATGAGCTGGCCATTTTCTAAGTTCCTATTACGGGAAAAGTACAAATTCAGTAGAGAAAATGAATGGTATATCGAATACCATAATAGATTATTTCTGGGTAAGCGTGCTCCACCTTCGACCTCATCGTCACTTACCATCAGGTGAGATGAGTCAAACGCAAACCCATCAACAGTAAAAAAAAAAAACGGTACAGTATACAGTACACGGTCAATATTCAGGATACATTAAAAGCCAACATTTCAATATCTTAAAAGAAACGTATGGTTTACGCACGAGAACATATTACCTAATAACGAATCGAACGTTTTTCAACATAAAGAGGCACTCTGTTTCAAAAAGGCATTTTGATTATTGCTAATAAAAATCCACGTAACTTGATTCATCTGTAAATATAAATTAATTTATTAAAGTACATTACGACATTAAATAAGTAATGACTTAATAAAATACTTTTGCATATATAACTACTGTATACAACACAAAACAAATACATAATGCCACGTTTGTAGAAACAATTATGGAAGCCCGTGTTTTGAAAACTGTTAGCTATGGGACACTCTTTTATAGTTTCGCCACAACATTAAGTGTTCCTGACTCTTTTCAAAAATAGATCGCATGATGTCATTTTGTAATAATAATAAAGAAATAAATACCCAGGAACCACTCATTAGTAAATTTTTTATGTTCTTTGTTTTTACTTTAATTATCTCCGATATTAGCGAAAGCGCGCGCTAGATTAAAAAAATTAGACATTTGTATCACTTATTCAAAATTGTGGGCATTTTAATATGATTATAGCGATAAAATTGAAAAACGCTGGTTTTATTAATAAAATCTGCACTCATACCAATAACATTGTGTAGCGATGGTGTATCGGAGTAATAATTATTTCATGTTTGTCTTTATCTATTAAATTCGAAACGGGCAAAGAAAAAACAAGGGTGTTTACTAACAAGAGAATAATAAGTGGATATACTAAAAAGTTAGTCCTATTGTAAACATTCAATAAATTTATGCTCTTACTTCCCACGTTATTTTAAATTCATTATATGATAGTAGTACCGATAAAAAATACTTTTTATTTAGGGTTTATAGAATGTTCCTTTTTAATGATATTTATTTGATTGATTTTAATGATATATAATATTTCAGTAAGAGCCAATCTCTGTCTTACTACAAAAACAATAATAAACATGCGTTTCATATGTATTTAAACTTTTTTATTAATTTATTTTCTTTACAAAATTGTCAAACTTTAACCATTTCTACGTCAAAAGATTTCAATGTCGTTATTCACATTATTAATTTACCTATTCATTTTAATCAAAATCTTAATTTATAGGAGATTTATTCGCTTTAGAGCAAATTGGATGAATGCATTTAATTCTATTAGAACATGACAAACTTTGTTCTTGTTGTAAGACAAAAATGTTGATATTGATGCAAACAGATGTGAAATTACGCCTACTTTCGTATGAATTATACTAAAGATGAAGTAATAGAGAACATAAAATTAAGTAGATACTTATCATTCTTACATTTATTAAGTGTTAGGTATTTATTTTCATATACATGAACCCACTACATCTAGGCATTTTTAAGTATGCAGGTATCAACAGAAACTGTAATAATGACTGATATGAGATTGTACAGACACAGTATATAGCAGATTTTACAAATTAAAAAAAATAAATATTGCTTTACGGTGCACTAATTAAAGATCACATTTCAATGCTTTAAAACTCATGTAGAGGGACCAATAAGCGAATAATAAGGTTTTTTTTTGTTATTATCTACATCAAAAAATTATGACAAGACAAGTTCGGTGTTAGCAAATTAAATGCGACAAAACTCACACTAAATAATGTTTAAATAATAACGATTCGAATTACGTACAAGTCCTATTTAAAAATGGTTGATACATAGTATTTAGCTACACAAAAATCAATATGACGATTAGATGATCTCACCAGTAAGTTATTTCTTTACTTTTCTGCCTTAACTATTAACACTTATTTTTAAACAATTCCGAACATTACATCCCAGGTACTCGTTCACTGGAAGTAGAGACGATTTATTACATAAAGAATAACACTGAATTATATATATAAAAAAATTATTATGTACAGTCAATAAAATTACGAACAGACCAATTAGACAAACTTCGAAAGTTTTTTTTTTTACTCGGCTGCCCACTAATGTAATGCTTTTCAAGAGTATGGAAGTATGTTATAGTTATCAGAATTTAAAACGCACTGGTCTTGCGCTTGTTCCATTTGAGGATGCAAAATGTGTAAACAATCTTAAAGAAAATTATAAGAAGCAGATGTTGGTACTTTTACGACTTCTTCAACACCCTTATCTAGTAGCAGTTATAAACTAAGAAACTTGTACAAAAAATCGTAAAAATAAGATTTTACAAACACAATTATTTTCTTAGCTATTCATGCAATTTCATGCGAATTCTTTAAAATGTTGCTGTTTACTGTTTTAATCTATTTATTTATTTCGGTTATCAACCAAATAACATACAATATTAATCACTTGACATCAGATTTAATGTGGTCAAACACTATCCTGTATGAATAGTATGACATAAAATAACAATTATATAGATTTTAAAAAATTAAATGCCGTTCGTTAGTTAGCGCATCATCTGAGAACGAAGGCGCGAAGAAGTCTTCGTTTATTAAATATAAGAATACTAGTTGACCCACCCTATATATATATATATATATATATATATATATATATATATATATATATAGATTTAACAAACGAAGACTAATAAGTACGAAAAAAAAAGTTAAAACTGTAACATCTTAAACAGTAAAAATGATTATAAAAAATTATGAGGTTTTTTAAGTTGTATAAAATGAGGGTGCAAATCGCTCGTTTATGTTAGTAAAAAAAATCACACCACTTATTTTTTGAACCAACGTTAAGTTAACTAATTTTTAATATACCGAAAACACATTTACATTATAAGATACTTTTTCTAGCACGACGACTATGGCTTATTATTACTATAAAATGCATGTATAAGTCTTCTATAAATAGTAATATTAATTATATTAAAAAGCAGTACGTATTAAATGATACAAAATAATGATACGCGATGTTTCTAGTTTATTAAACTATTTAGAAGCCATAGGTTTCATTATGGTTGTCACTGCATCAATGAAATGAAAATAACTTTTAGATTACCATTAAAATGTTCGTTATACCGAAATATGTAATTATTAAAATAGATTTAAAAAAAAAAATATTATGAACTTTGGCTTTTAAAACAATGCTCTTTAAGGATCAAATTCGTTTTACACACTTTTGTAGACGATTCTAAAAGTATATAGCTTACTGTAATGTATAAATCTAATGATATACGATTATAAGATTAATGTGTATATAGAAACTTTCTATTTCAATATTATTGTTACAGTTTAAGTATGTATAATAATAAATACATGTAAATAACTACGGCTTTTAAATTAATATTATAGCAATAAATTGTATATCAATAAACATTTGCATAAAATTATTGTTCAATACATCACTTACGATTTGGAATCGTTAAATAGAATATCTTCTTTTTCTACTCGAATATTTTTCGTACACAAACCGTTTTTAAAATCACGCCGAGATTATACTTTGATTAGTTGAGAAATTAAAAAATTTGTATAAAAATAGATATACAATCAAAAGTGCACCGCTGTGGCACAAAACACAGAGAACTTGGTTTAGTGACTGTATTAAATTAATAAGGTTTGGTTTTTGGACATGAAACGGCAAGAGTGCTATGCTCCGGAGAAACAGGACATATTTATTAAAAGAAGATCGTTTACGCATATAAATTCCATTCTTTTAATTGAAGTTTAGTAGTAAAGTAAAAACAATAGACTGTATATATTTTTTGGCACGGTTTATACAAATGCATTAATAATATGTACACGAATAGTCATGTACTAATAGTGCGAACAGGTACCTATTGTAAAAGCACGCAGTACCTACCTTTTATTGGTTGGTTTATTTGTTGCTGAAAATAAACCTAATGAAATCTCTAAAGTATACTTTATGATATTATTTTAGCAAACTTGCCTTTTTCTGAATCACATTCCGTGTTTGAAAGGATTTCACCAAAAAATCTCACTCGCTAATCAAAGTATAAATGAGACTTGATTTAATAAAAAATACTATCATAATTTATAAAACTATTACATAAAACTAGGTAAATAAAATAAGCTCTACGATACAGATATCTAAATATATTCACAGCTACATATTAAGATCCACGTGTGCTGAGATGTACATACTTGTCTTTAGTCAGCGAAATTGATTAGCTCGTATTTCGAAACGAATAATTTCAAATAGCTTTTAATAATACTAATAAATAAAATCGAGTGTCATTCAATGAGTGTGGAAAACGAATGCATAGTCAAGAGCTCGATTTTATTTTGTTAGTTTTATTACAATATCGCAATGGACAACATTCAAATTTTTTGTAAGTACCGAAACTTGAAAACCGCTTCAAGATTATCCTCTAAAGTAAAATAAACAATATCTGATTTTTATGATTTATATTTTTAAGTACATAGTTTTAAAACGTGAATCTAAATGATAATCGATGTGTGATGGCTAATTTGTGCCAATAATTACCATTTAAAAGACAAACAATTAAGTTGCCCAAAATTTTAAAATGACCTATAATTTTTACTAGCGCATTAAAAACAAAATACAAGATACGTGTCTGTCATATTTTAACTAGCTTTTAATAATACAAATAAAACACCGGGTAAAAAAATAGAATAGTTGTCCATTCAGAACTTCTTAAATCTCATTTATTTATCGAAATACAAGCCTAGTCAAGCCGCGTTCATACCAAATATGTACTATAGATTCTGTAGAAGTAAACTAATATTGTGTGTTGATCTGTTTGCCACAAATGCCTATCTAATTACTAAAAGCTACAAAGTACTCTGTTTGCAGTATATTTCTCTGATGATACTTTAAAGTGTCTATTGCGCTGATAAATTACGAGTATCATCAAATATTTAAGGTAATAGTTATAATAATTGTGTAACGGGATATTTGACGATATTTGACGTCAAATATTTGTATGAAATGTTTAGTTACGTATAGTTGCTACTAGTGGCGCTGTGCTATATTTCATATAAAAATATTTTACAATAAGCGATAACGGGTAAATTATATTAAAACAAACTCAAATAGGACAGGTGGAATTAGGTATTGATGAGTGATTAACATACCCTTTAACTTTTGTAGCACCATCATACAAAATTGGAAGAAAAGAGTAAAAAAGGTAAGATCAAATGAAAATCCACATAAAATATTACTAACTTTTTTAAAAGAGCCCATCCACCTGGGTGTAAATTTTCATAAACTTGCGCGGGTGATGACATATCACACGTCGAAAGACGCGCATGCAAAATCATAATTTTCACTCGATTTGTGACGTCATCACACCAGTCCCCACATTTCGCGCCAGAGTCAAATCAACAAATCTACTAAAGACATTATATAGTTCTGATTTTTTCACAACACTTTTGCACAGGAATATCGAAAACATGCAGGCCGGCCTCGTGTTATGTAAAACAGAACTAAAATAGTAATTATCGGCGCAATAGAAAACAAATAACTACATGAGCGATCACAGTTCATCTTTCACCTTGGCGTAACCGCTGCAGAATTTAATCATGTCCTCCAATGACCTGTCGCCACTGTAAACTCCCACTTCTTTACCTCCTGAGAATATTTTGAAAGTGGGCAGAGTTTGTATGCCGGCAATGTCAGCCACTTTAGGATTCTCAGCGGCGTCCACTGCAATGATTTTTACATCGGTTTTGTCATCTTTAAACTTTGTCGCTAAACGACTGAACGTTGGTTTCGCTTCTACGCAGTGACTGCACCCTGTTAGAAATAAAAATTATTAATTTATTTTTATTTATTAATCACTAAACCCGCGGATAAAAAGAATCTTAATTATATGCTCATCCCACGGGAAAATGTCACTTTTCCGGGATAAATCTAGTGTATAAGCTATCTTGGCACCGAACTTCATCCAAATCCATCCAACTTTGAGCGTGAAGGAGTAACAAACATACACACAAACACACATACACATACATACTTTCGCATTTATAATATTAGTGTGATTCAGGACAAAGCCGTATATTAATAATATAGATAAAGTCATTAGCAGTTACCCACAGCTTCCTACGCTGCTTCGTATACTGTCTAAGTATCTTACTGTATATATACGTAATTTAATCTAACGGATCTTTGTATATCTCGAAGTACTATATAATAGGTCTTTACCTATGAAATTGCCGTATTGCAGTACAGACTTTTTCAAACGAAAAAAAGTTTTGATTGGCTATGAATTCTAAATTCAAATTAATTTTGTTTTAAAAATATGACATTCTATTTACAATATAAGTCTTTTGTTTATTGATTAGCGTTGTATTTTAACTACATTTCAACATGTTTCCTCATAATGGATACTTTGAAATTTCGTGTAATTATGGAATATGAGTTCCGTCGTGGCACCAACGCGGCACAAACGACACGTAACATCAACGACGTTTACGGAGAGAACTGTACAAACGAACGTACAACCCGTTATTGGTTTGCTCGGTTCCGTTCTGGGAATTTTGACTTGAAAAATGAACCTCGTGGTCGTCCGGAAACTTTGGTCAACAATGATGAATTAAAGGCGATTGTGGAAGCTGATGAATCTCAATCTACAGCTGAGCTGGCAGCAGCTTTTGATGTTAGCATCAAAACAATATTGCTCCATTTGCGACAGATTGGCAAGATAAAAAAGCTTGATAGATGGGTGCCCCACGAACTTAACGATCGCCAGCGCAACGTACGCATCGAGACTTGCCTTGCGCTGCTTAACAGGCACAGAAATGAAGGAATTTTGAACCGAATTGTTACGTGCGACGAAAAATGGATTCTTTTTGACAATCGAAAGCGCTCAGCAAGTTGGTTAGATCCTGGTTCGGTACCAAAGCAATGTGCAAAACGAAAAATGACCCCTAGAAAGGTGATGGTCACAGTTTGGTGGTCTAGTGCTGGTGTGATTCATCATAGCTTTTTACAAAACGGCGAGAGCATTACTGCAGATGTGTACATTGAAGAACTGACCACAATGATGGCGAAACTCGCACGTCTGCAACCAGCTTTGGTCAATCGGTCGTCTCCACTGCTACTTCACGACAACGCGCGACCCCATACTGCACAACAGACCGTCTCTAAGCTGCATGAGTTGGGTTTGGAAGCTCTCCCTCATCCGCCATACTAACCAGATCTTGCGCCTACCGACTATTACTTTTTCCAAAATTTGGACAACTTTTTAGCGGGAAAAAAATTCAATTCCCGAGAGGCAGTACAAAACGCCTTTGAAGAGTTTTTTGTCTCCCGTCTTGCTGATTTTTTCAAGAAGGGCATCCATAAACTGCCACAGCGTTGGCAAAGATGCATTGATTGCAGGGGTGATTACTTTGAATAAAATAAATAAATAAGTTCGAAAAAAAAATACTTTAACTTTTTTCAAACAAAACGGCAATTTCATAGGTAAAGACCTAATATGTATGAAGCAGTGTAAAACGCGCACGATTCCTTAGGCGGCTCTTCGAGCACCCGCGGTGAGAGATGAGGTGGTCCTATTCTCACATCGGGACCACACGGCACATTATATTTCAAGTGACTGTGATTCAATTTTAGTGAAAATCGTCACGCGATGGTGCGAATGATATAATACAATTACGAGTTTTGGCGGGAAAATGAAAAAGATCGCGTCGCCGCGCCGTTTGTATTATTCTCCAAAACTTGTGTTATTTTCAGTGTTAGTCCATAAAATTGATGGCATTTTATTCGTTAAGTGCTGAATTACAGTCATGAGTGTGGGAAAGTGGTATAATGATGGTGAAACGTTTCTTTTCGTGTTATTTCCAAAACTCCATAGAAGCTTCTGGTAAAGTTGCCATCACTTTACTAGGAGTATGACTTGACTAGACTAGACTATGACTTGACACATATATGTAATACCTTTTAACTTGAAAAATTATAAATTAATTAACACTGGCTAAATACACAAAAGTGTGAAGCCAACCAAAAACAAAAAAAAAATACAATTACGTACTTGTACTATGTGAGAGAGTCACACGACAATTAAAGATAATTACCGTGTACTTGTTATTCAAATAAAGTTCCGCAAGGAAATGACCTCGAGTAGAGGTGAATTACCAATATGTGTCTTATGGTCGTATTACAGAATGATGCTCAGTTATCGATGGGTGCTCAAGAGAGATTTCATTCATAAAGTGATCAATTATTAGTGAATGAAATATCTGCTTGAGCACCGATCGATGACTGAGCATCGTTCTGTAATACGAACCTTAATAAGCATGCAACAATAGCAATATAACCAATCCATCTAAAATGGGATAAGTAAGTAATACTCAAACTAAATCCTCTTATCTTTAGTGATCAGTCACTTTCATCCCTGGGTAAACAATGTACAACCAATTTTACCTCTTTATAATATTGGTGTAATGCCAGCTCTTAACTTGACAGCTCCTAAGTTCGAACTTATTTAGTAGGTTTGTCAAACTCGTGTCAAGTCTACACACCAAATACTGTATGCTCATTGGTTGAAGACATTTGGTAGACACAAATTTAACAAATGTTCAATTTTTTTTTTTTTTTAATTCAAATTCAACGTTTTGCTTAGCTAGACTGTATTTTAACTTTATTGTAGAAGGGCATAAATTTACTTACAAGATGCATAAAACATGACGAAAGTAGGCGATGCAGCGCCAACGATAGCTTCGAAGTCGGCGTCGAAAGCCAATTGAACGTTTCCTCCAAATCCGGCCTCTTGAGGAGTAGTCGCGGCCGCTTGCTTAGTTTCATGGTGTCCCATTTGACTGTGAATATAGGACACAAAGTCCGCTTCCTGAAAAATTATCCATACAATACAAATGGTGGCCTAATACTTATACAACAGTTATATATATGTCTATAATAATAAATAATAATATCAAATCTTTTGCAGGGGTTATTGTTTTTACGTCTGACAGCCTCTGTGATGTGGTGGTTGAACAGGTTGGCTCATAATCTGAAGGTGGCGAGTTCGATTCCTGCGACGGGACAAGTATTTGTGCACAGAAAAAATAGCACAAGTATTTAATGTGCGTCTGGGTATTAGGGGATCATGGTCCTCGTAGTTCCTGGGTCCCTAGATACAGTGAATCCCAGTTAGGGTCCAGGATCTATGTATGTGATCGTTGGGCGTTTACGTTATATATACTTTTTTTTTGTTAATATTTTAAATTTGTTGTGAATAATTCAAACATGTTTCGGCGTTTTCAAACATGTTAGTGATTACGAATGGGACAGCAGGAAGAAGCAAGTAGCCGCTCAAAACGGTTATGGCTATAGGAGAGGCGTAAAGTCCAGCAGTGGTAGTTAAAAGAACATATTTTTATACCTTCCTCCCATCGCTATATGCCTTTATCTGCTTGTCAAAGTAGCTGAAGTACTTAATGGTCGGATATCCCTTCACATCGTAATTCTTGCAAAGGTCCACTGCGACTGTGCAGTCGACTGCACCGAACACGACCATTAGCTCATCTGCGAACTTCTCTGCCGCTTTCACGAACTCCGGCTTGGTGCTTTTGCAGTGGCCGCACCCTGTAAGACATGGTCATCAAAGTAAATCAACTTATTGACTATTTTTAGTAATATTACAAGAATTTAGGAAACCTAGTAATAAATATATAAATATATTCTAAGGAAATTAAATATTTAAATTTGCATTTCGAAATATTTGTGGTATGTTATGAAATGTATGACTATGAATTCCAAAACTCATCCAATTATTTCATTAGACAGCTAGCTGGTTGAATGTATCTTTACTCATCTTCACTCATCATAGTCATCCTAATTTCCCAACCACATCCAATTATTTCATTATAAAGCTAGCTGGTTGAATAGATCTTCACTCATCACAGTCATCCTTATTTCCAAACCACATCCAATTATTTCATTATAAAGCTAGTTGGTTGAATGGATCTTCACTCATCTTCACTCATCACAGCCCATTTCCAAGCGATATTATTTATCTAATAACCATAATGAACAGGGGTTTTATAAACTGAAATGAATAGGTTTTTTTCTTAGAGCCGATATTACAATTGCAAGATAAATATTCATGTTTAGTTATTCTCATATCATATATAACTCTTCACTTTGATATTTCTCTTAAATCTTAGACTAAATACATTATCTAGCTATGAAAATCTCAGTGTTAGTTTATCTTACAAGGTGCATAGAACATGACGAGGGCATGCTTGACTTTCCTCAAGACCGTCCTAAAGGTGGACGAGTCGAGATGGCGCACTGGAGATTCTTCCTCGGCCCAGGGCTTCTCCGGCGGGGGCTGCGGTGGCGGTTCACGGGGCTCCTGACACATTACATTTAATTACACTCACAGAACTTTTGTACAACATTAGATTAAATGTTTTTAGTAACACTAATGCCGCGATTAAGTGATGATGAAGATTTTGTATCATCGTCGGCGTTTATCTTGTAATAATTTCTGTATGGTTATGTTAAAAATAACGTCATGTAAAGTGACAATTTTAAGCTCACCCTAACAAACTCGACAATTTGCTCCTCTTGCCTGACATGACCAGCGTCGTACATAAACTCTCCCTTGTAGAAGTACTTGAGGGTTGGATAACCGTTGACTCCAAAACGTGAACCCAGGTCAGAGTTTTTGGTTGCATCCACCGCTGCCAGCATACCGTTTATCTGTGAAGTGAAATATTTTTTAAGCTCTATTTCTTGTGCAGTGACTCGTAGGCTGCAAGTAAACTAGAAAGAGTAGAAAAAGTGTACATAGAGACTTGACACTTTGAGAGTATTTCTTTTCTGCCAATGCAGAATCGACATATCTCTTCTATCGAGAAAGCGATCTATTGACCAAAGATACTCTTACAGCCTTATTAATAAACACGAACTAGCTTTAGACTAGTTACACAATCTTTTGTCTCCTTCGATCCAGCTAAATATTCCAGTAGCAAAAAAAAGGACAAAAGCTGAAGTAACTAACCCGAGACTAATGCCCGTTTATTAATAAGGCTGTTTGAGTATCAAGTCTCTACATCCACCTTTCCTTAGTTTTTTCTAGCTGACTTCTAGCCTACGAGTCACTGCATAAGAATTAGAACTAAAGAGTAAAATATTAGTACAAAAAAATGAATAATAATAATAAATAACAATAAAAATTGTAAAAAAACGCCTATGTAATTCATTCACTCTTCAGTGCCAGACTATATCTATGCCCAAATATCGATCCTTTCCTCTTTTACTGTGTAAACAAGGGCAAATAACCAACACTATTTAGCATTTAAAACGAAACAAGTATGGATTATTTTATAGTTCAGATAGTAAGCAGTTACCTTTTCTGCCTTTATCCTAGCTGCCGCCTTTTCGAATTCAGGTTTGATACGCTTACAATGACCGCACCACGGCGCGTAGAATACCACGAGCGCGTGCTCCGTTTTTGATAGCATGCTATCAAAATTTGTACCTGCAATTACATATTACAATATATAATACAATCAGAATGAAAAATATCAATTTTGTTAACAGTTTTCAATGGCGAGGGATTCATTGCAGTAATAATCGCTTTTGCTAAGGGGACCCGTTTCACTGCTATAGAAATGTCGTTTGTTTAGGTACATTATATTTTAATAAGACATCACATAATATATTATAATACTTTTATAGGTACTGTATTATCTGTATCAGAAAATAACAATATATAACAAAGGCAGCTAGGAAGTTTCCTAAATTCATGCTTGCATGGTTGTGTTTAGAAGGAGCATATAATTTGTAGAGAAAACAATACCAACCTTTAGCCAAACTGTTAAATATGTTACGAAATAACTGCATGTTATTGATATCAACACAAACTAACTATAATGAATCTTCAAACTATAAAAATAAAAATTGTAGCACAAAAATATTATCTTGTTATTTTTTTTACCTATAATTCTATCCAAATTTCAGTTGTCATACATAATGTCAAAACCAATAAAAAATATATCCATGGATTAAAATAAGTCAAGTATGGATACAAGGATCATAATAAGATATGAGATCTCTTTAAAGATATGTATAATTGTATATGGCATAAATAAAACAATTTTACAAAGAAAATTATCATCAATTAATTATCGTTTAATCAAGGAAATGTGGACCATATATTTTTCAGTTGTTCCAAATTACAGTTTTCATTGTATGATGTTATTCCAAACGATATCCCTCGTCCCACTTCCTCGACACCCCTGGTTTATTATGTCTCGTATTTTCTCCGTTTATAGGTATTTTATGTAAATTTATTACAGTGAATAAAATTAAGTTGTAAGTATATTATATTAGAAGTTGTGTAAGTATTTATGTTATATTGTGTACTTAAATATTAGTTTTAGATTATTTATTATTTCATTATCAATATTATTACTTGTTGTAAATATAGTTTTTTTTTTGTTTTGTTTCAGCATTTTAGATTCATCTGCTACATTCATAGTTGTCCTCACATTCATTATCCACATGTACCAAAATTTCTCACTGAGAAATCTTCGTTTGATGTGCCTTTCTACGTGATATTGGCAAAATTGTGGTAACCTCTCCACAAAGGCCATTTACAAAGAGTTGAAGTTGAAGTTTTCCATTAGACATTATCAATTTAGTTTTTTCATTGTCAAGAGATGGTGGTCGCATGAGTTTTAGTATTTACTCTTTAAACTTTATAATGGCAATGGAGAACTTCGTTCAACCAACATAAACAGTTTAAAAAAACACAAAATGCTAAATAATTTCTAATAATTAACATCACTGTCACAGTAATGTAAACATATTTTGAAATATTTACATACATTCATTTCCAGCCAATCAAATTATTTAAAATTAGTGGAAGTTAACATTGAGAACAAGAATGTCACTATTGTATTTACTAGGTAGTAAGACTTTTCTGCAAAGTTCATCTGGGTAGGTACCACCGCTTTGGCAGTTATTCTGCTGCCAAGCAGTAGTCCACAAGCACTACCATTTTCCAGTTTGAAGGGCATTGCAGCTAGTGAAATTGGACAGCCATGGCTTAACATCAGGCGAAGGACTAGCTCGTCATGTCATTCCTTAACATAAAAAAAAAAAACAAAATGTCCAACCACACCATTGACCAAAACTGTTGCAACACCATCTAGCGACAGATGAATAATGCTAAAATGACACTTTCAAACCACATTTTTTTTCTTCAAAAACAAAGTAAAATTTAATTTAATTTTTCTTTTAATCGACGTTATTTACGTTTTTAGTTTTTGGTATTTGCTTTTCCGTTAAAGGGCATTGCTAAAATTATTGTGAAACTGCAGTGAAGGATACTAGAAAAAGTCAACACTAAAAAAATTAGCGCCACTGCATAGGACCGGTCCAAAACATTTCCTGCGCTGGCGCCAGGAGCGGTTTCTGAGTCTTCCTTGATCCGGAAAGTAGCCAGGGCTAACAAGACCAGAAATAAGACACTGCCGACGTCTTCATAGTGTCCCCATCAATGCAACTAGATATGCACCGTCATTCAGACGCTATTATTTCTCCGCTTACGTTCGTACTATACGTGCTATACTGCCTGTAGTTATATCCAGTTCTTTTATTTTTCTTGGCAATTTGTAGTCACCACATGTTAGTCACGCTAAATCTGCAGTAATAATTATTTATCAGCACAAGCCAATAAAATTCAATTCAAATATTTATCATATACCGACACGTATTTTTTCGCTCGTGTTTTCAATAACATAGACTAATATTAGTTTGCCCTTTGACAACTTTGATAATTGACACTTCCATACAGATCTTAGTTTTTTTGTCTTCATAATGTGGGTACTCGCTACTAGATTTAGCCATTGTTAAATTTCTCTTGCCGATGATACAAATATGTTGATGGTGTTCAATTATTGCTACAGTTTACACTGTAATATGTAACATGGATTTTAAAATTTTGAAACAACAGTATGTAGATAGTTTCAATTATAATTATGTAGATGCTAGTAAATTAAGATATAATCAAACTGTAATATTTTGTAATGCATTTTTAATGTGTAGCTCGAAATACGTTATATAACGTATGAAACTCTTCGACCGAATAATAACATTTTTTAATAGGTAGCTTTTTAACTTACTAGCAAATATTTCGTCTTTTACAACTTCTTTTATTTCGTTGGGGATTTTATTATAGACGTTCACGAATCTAAAGTTAGGACTTTTTCCAAATATGACAATATCCATATTGACCTATTGGCAATAAGAAGCAACAGTATTCTACGGTTTATATTAATAATAACCTAATCCCATATGAGAATACAAAAAAATATCTGGGTATGAGCACAAAGCTGCTTTGGAAAGCTCATGTCAAGAAAAAAAAGGAAGAGCTAGAAATTCGATTCCATAAGATGTACTGGCTGCTTAGAAGAAACTCTTCGCTATCAGTGCACAATCAACTATTATAATACTATACAAACAAGTCCTAATGCCCGGGTGGGCTTATGGCATAAAGCTCTAGGCCTGTACCAAACAGCATCATTCATGATCGAACGCTTCCGGAATAAAGTGCTGAGGGAAATATCTAACACACTTAGATAAATACGTTATGAGGAATCCATCAGAACTTTAGCGTTGTGAAAAAATATGCAAAATGACACCAACATAGACTTCATCATCACAGTTCTCTACATAGCGCGCTGAGCGACCTTATATTTGTGAACCAGTCCTACCGTGAGTGTCCACGTTTCGGCTCCGTAGGTCATGACTGGTAGGACGCACTGGTTAAAGACTTTCGTCTTAAGACATTGCGGTATGGGCGATGAAAAGACTACTCGCATTGAGATTGCAAGATTGGTGTCAATAGTCATAGAAAGGAAAGTTTTAGATATTTAAGTAAAATTAAAATTGCTTATTAGCCAAATATCTATGGCTAGACTGTAATTAGAGTGTCTATCTTAAAGATACTATAGAAAAAGAAAAAACCTTTAAGCCATACAAGAGTTATGTAAACTTGATGATTTTGTTATTTATTTTATAAAACTTATTCATAGTATGTTTTTAGTGGGTTTTAAGTCTATAGCACTACTGGTAGCACCGCATGCAGTAGTATTATCATGGGGATAAATAAATGAATAAATAATTATATTAGGAGTGTCAACAGACCTGTCAAATGCACCACATCACTGTCCTCTGACCAGCTCTCATCGGCCGCTGCTTGTTTTTTCTTTATCTGCTGTGCTGATGGATCTCTCATGAAGTCAACGATGGCTTGCCGCTTATTCTCGCCGTTGTACGGGAAACGAAACTGACCTTTCCTGTGAATGAATAGAGCTCAATAATATAACATAATTTTGAAAGCCAATACAATTATTTTTTTATTGTCTTAAATATGTTAAAATACATTAATATCTCAATATCGATGCTCGTTTGCACTTAAATTTGAGAGTCGTTAAGTTCACACTTATCTCTCTACAACATACCCAAATGTGTTGCTGTAGGTTTGTCATAGAGAGATAAGTGTAGACATAGATTAGTGTGACACTATTATATATTCTGTGCTCATGAGCTTTGAAACGTCATATTACAACTTTTGCAAGAAATATCTATTGCATTAATTTTCTTTTGAGCTAGGACATTTATAATTTTCAGTGCTTTTGCAAATTCTTTTACAATACATCAGTTTCTAATAATGCGCCTTCCAATTACATGTAATTTATTCTTGCAGCATTTAAGTGGAATAAAATACTAGTTCATATTAGTGAATAAGAAGCTATATGGGTACTTACTCATAATAATATAGAGTAGGAAATCCAGTTATATTGTACAGTTGTCGCACTTTAGAATTGCCAGGTTTGGCCATATCAATCGCTGCTAGCAGTGCTTCACCCTAAAAAATATAAAATGTATATTATATTTTAAAGTGGTGATGCATTCAGTGTTATGAGTAATAATAAAAAAATAGTACATATTTTAGTTTGATGAATTTAAAATAGAATTTGTGCACAATCCACACTAAATTTACTATACTTTTGTAACTGACCTTTAAATCACCTGCAGCTTGCACATAGTCAGGCTTCATAGTCTTACAAAAGCCGCACCAAGGTGCATAGAACATTATCATTGACTTTTTTAATGCACCAGGTCCTTTTTTTAAGAACCTTGTTAAAGCCTAGAAAATCATTAATTAATTAATTATTGGTTGATGCTACATGTGACTAAAATGCTGGCACAATTAATCAGCATTGCAATTCAACGGGGCAATGCTGTCAGCATATTGGGTTCGCTACCTAATGGTAGTGGGCTGGAGCACTTGGACTTTTTTGTATTAGTTAGTGTTTAGTATTAGTTATTATATCATTGTAGTATTTTTTATTAATTAAAACAATGCTCATAAACGCAGTGCTACATTTTCAACCACATTGCCACTTGACATCAAGAAAAATGTGGTCAAATGCAAACCTATTTAGTATAAAAAAAACATACCTGACCTGGATATGGTTGTGATTCACACATGCTTGAGGCTATTAATTATTGTTAATTGAAAATAAATTAGAGTAAAGTCACTTTGCTTTCTTTTCATTTCAGCCATAGTTACAGTTTGAGTGTAGACTACTTATACTTCTAATAAATAAAATACAAATTGTGTAGCACTTGCCTCGCCATCAGCTAAATGGAAGATATCTGCTGCAGTTTGGTCTTCTTCCCATGGCAAATCTCCGGTTGGGTCTCGAAGAAAGTTGCACATGGAACTTACAGTCTCGCTCCTATCATAGTCTTTGTGAAATTCACCATCTTTGTAATGCTTTATGTAGTAGGGTTTCTCATTCCCTGCTTTTAACTTCTTACAAAGTTTCTTGGTTTCACTGTCATGAACAAAATTGACAACATTTAATTTTTGGGAAGGTACTAAATTTCGAAAAAATTTTCGAGATTATTCTCTAAGAAGCTCATATAAATAATATCCTTGACTATTATTATATATATCATATTATTGTTTTTTTTTTCTCATGGCTTCTAGCTAAACTTTTTATTTAATGCATTAATAATGAAATAAAAAATGTGTCTGTATATGTTTTAAAACTAGCTTTTAATAAAATAAAAACAGGGGATCAAAAAGAATTATTGTCCATTCTTATTTAAAAAGTATAAAAATAAAATGCTATGATAATTTTTTTATTTAGTCTACTACAATTAACTTAATGTACAAGTACTAATTTAAACATGTATTAGGTTATAAGAATATGTCATAGAAGTAATTATAAAATGATTGAAATAGCACCTTTTATTTTTCTTACATACTACCAACTTTATCTTACCTATTAGTGCAATCCAAGATAATCAGAGTAGCCTGTCCTTTCATTGTATCAGCTGTATTTTTGTACACATCCACAACAGACTGTGAAGATTTAGCTTCATTGATAAATAATACCATCACATTAGTCTTTGTTCTCAATAATTTTTTAAACTCTTTAATATCACCAATATCTGATATTACTGAATTTTTCTGCTTCTTTGCTTGCATAGATAATTGTACTAATATTATTAATATTGGCAATAATATCTGTAATTAGAACCATCAATCAATCACAACACATCTTTTTATAACTAATTAGTGAGACTATTGTACTAAAACTAAAACCAAGATGTTTGGTACTCTATATTTACTGTAATTATTAGTATTTACATTATTTCTTATTGGCACAAGATCACTGTTTTATATTATACTAGCTTCTGCCCGCGGCTTCGCTCGCGTGGCTTATAGGAAACGAAGAAAATTTTCATAGATAATTCAACCATCCATTTCACCCTCTTAGGGTGGAATTTCATAAAAACCCTTTCTTAGTGAATACCTACATTTTACAAAGAACACCCCTCCAAATTTCAAGTCTCTAGGACCAGCGGTTTAGGCTGTATAAGTCAGTCATTCAGTCAGTCACGACTTGAATTTTATATGTATAGACTACTATTTTATTGATTAGTCTTATCATTTTAATAACACCAATCAATAAAATAGGAAACATTAAAGAGAAATACCTAATACGTGAATACGTAAACGTGTCAGTAGTCTCTCAGTCATACCCACGCATTATGACAAGCCGACAATAATAAAATTTAAGATCAGGACAAATTGTAGTCTAAACAAAATTAAATTCTAATACAACGCGTATCTTTATAGGCAGAGCGAACAATAACAAGGCAAAATAAAAAAGACTATGACAAAAGTATGAGAAAACCAGTACAAAAAGTCAAATAGCAATAGACCGGTCTTTCTACTTTCGACAGTACACATTAGTCTTACCTTCCAAAACACTTTACAATGCATGATGTTCTAAAAGTAAGAAATCACTTAGTTTACTGTTGCTTCGCTTAAATAACCTATAATATAACTAAAATTACTATAATAATAAAATCTCAGCCACAGCTCAGTTTACTGCTGATATATAAATTGCTCTCTCACTGACTGCTGCTGCTGCCTTCGAGCAATTTTTTTTGTTTTGGTTTTGGCTCCTCACTTTTGTGTATTTAGCCAGTGTCAAGTAATTGATAATTTATCATGTTAATGATATTTCACGCAAATATATGTCAAGTCACAGTCAAAGTCATCAAGTCATAGTCAAAACAACACGAAAAGAAACGTTTCACCGTCATTATATCATTTTCCCACACTAATGCCTGTAATGCAACACTTAACGAATAAAATGCCACCAATTTTATGCACTACACTGAAAATAATACAAGTTTTGAAAAATAATACAATGCGGTGACACGATCTTTTTCGTTTTCCCGCCAAAAACCCTAGGTAGTGTTTAGTATTAGAAATCTAGTTATTATATCACTGTAGTATTTAGTTCAAAAATATAAGCAATAAGCTTCTCAAAAATAAGCTTCTGGTAAAATTGCCACCACTTTACTAGGAACACGGCTTAGACTAGACTATGACTTGACTAAACTATATATATGAAATATCATTAACTAAAGAAATTATAAATTACTTGACACTGGCTAAATACACAAAAGTGTGGAGCCAAAACAAAAAAAAGACAACTTCTTGCTAATGTATATAGTTTAAAATACAAAATACTCCATGGCCCTAGGATCATATGGTCCTAGAAATACTCAGTCAAAAAATGAGGATTTAACCTTCTTGCTCATATTGTGATCTTTTTTTCTATAACCTGTGATTTCATTGTAATAAAAAAAAAACTTCAATGTCACAAAGGTCATCGTTTCTGATCGTTCTCTGCGAACGTTTTGTTAAGAAAATTGATAGAAGTCCAAATGCCATTGGCTTAAAAGTTTATAGAGTGGGGCAGTAAAAGAATTAAACCAATAAGAAACGCAGGCTTGTTGGTTATCTTGAATTATCATAATTGAAAACAAACAGCTAACAGCTTCGATTCAATCCGTTCAGTTTCTTTTTGCGAGATTTACGAATTATTACGATATGTAAGTCGAACTTTTAACTTATTATTCCTTACTAATTTTAAAAACTGATTAATTAGAATTGGTCAGGATATTATGTCGAAACGCAAGTGCGATATATCTAGGTTCAATCCGCTAGTTTTGACTTAGTGCTTCTTCGTTGTATAGTTTTCTTTCGTATAGTTTCTTTTCGTATCAACTTATATTTTTTATATGCGATACTGCACCGCCGTAGTTTTCTGCCGCGGACACATACGAATAATGTACCTAAGAACAGCTTGGGTTATTCGGACAAACCGGCTATATGTGTGATAACCTATTGCAAGGTCATACCTAAATTTCACATTGCATTTGATTCAAAACTATCATTTTATTTATTCATTAGATATAACCTGCAACCATGACTCGCAAATTTATCGTTGGAGGTAACTGGAAGATGAACGGAGATCAGAAGCAGGTTCGCGAGATAATTGAAGGTTTGAGCAAAGCTAAATTGGATCCAAATGTTGAGGTAACATGGTTCTCATATATGTTATTATCATCCATAAATTAACTTCCCTTTAAATTAGTTTTCTTGTTGACACTCCCATTATGGATGCAACTTTATAGTTTGGTTTAAAATTATGCATACCAAACTGGTACTTACTTTTCTATGTAATTACTGTTGTCACCATCATGATTTCCACCATACATTTTAGTATCAAGTCGTACCCCACTACCTATACTACCCCATGCCTTACAATTAGTTCATATTATGGTTGATTTTGACAGCCTCTGTGGTGTAATAGCTGGAGGCAGCAGGGTTGATTCCTGCAGCAGAACCAGTATATGTGCACTGAAATTTAGAACAAATACTTGTTCCGTGTCTAGGTGTTACACAACCATGGTCCTCATAGTTCCTGGGTCCCTAGATGGGATCCAGGATCTATGTGTGTGATTGTTGGGTGTTACCATTATTATTTAGTTAAGACATTTAAATTTAAATAAGAAAAATAATGATATTAATAATTATTATTTTCAGGTTGTTGTTGGTGTTCCTGCTATCTACTTGCCTTATGTCAAGAGTATTGCACCTGCAGGAATCGAAGTGGCTGCTCAAAACTGTTGGAAAGTAGCTAAAGGGGCATTCACTGGTATGTCATCTATGCTATTATTTTCATAACTACCTACTAATGACACGATGAACTATGGGACTTCTTGATTATGCTGTAAAGGATTAAGGGCAGTTGAAACTGACAGCAATAGACAAATAAAAGTAGATTCTTCATTGTTTATGTACATGTTTTTAACTTAAGACCTTTACATATTATTTTAAGGGAACATAATAGAGCTATTACTATAAAACATATCTAATCATTTTCTAGGTGAAATCTCACCAGCAATGATTAAGGATGTGGGTGTCACATGGGTAATCCTTGGCCACTCAGAGCGCAGAACGATTTTTGGCGAAAAAGACGATCTTGTTGCTGCTAAGGTAAGAGCATCAATGAATCATTAATTTTTACAGTTAAAAATAGTAACTTTAGCATTTCCAATGTTAATCTAGCATCTTTTGAAGCTGTGTCATAACTCAGTACATGCTCCACAGTCTCATTTTTCTCACAGTCGCATATCAATAGCGTCAGTTATAAA
This sequence comes from Ennomos fuscantarius, assembly GCA_905220475.3. Taxonomy (NCBI): domain Eukaryota; kingdom Metazoa; phylum Arthropoda; class Insecta; order Lepidoptera; family Geometridae; genus Ennomos; species Ennomos fuscantarius. The sequence goes on from HG992023.1 coordinate 11,674,019, forward strand.
TGGATGCTTATTTTCATGAATGTTATTTATTATCTTCATGCTGATATCAATATGAGTCAATAAGGTCAAAACTATGTACAATAAATAAACTCAAGTAAACAGTGCTATGTAATGATCTCTATTTATTTCAATCAAAGGATGTCCTTCAAATGTGTTTGATAGTGACTCATGGGCTTCAGTCTAACCATGAATATGGTGCATGTAACTGTGCCAAAATATCAGGAACTGTGAAATTATTTGAAACACAGTGAAGATCCCACAAGTAAAAATGTGAACAACCGTGAAAGTTTAAAACATTGTTTTACTTTTAAGTTATAATTATAGTGTGCAAATTTGACCATTGCCATTTAGCTTAAAATTATTCATCTTCTTCATTATCATCTTAGAATCAATCCTTGGCATAGCCACAATTGAGCTCAGTGAATGCATGTTATAAACATTTTACCTGTTACCTTAAGAATTTTAAGAACCTTTATAATTCAGGATAAAAAGTAGTAACCTTGGTAGTATTAGCTATCACTATGCAAAATTTTATACTAGCCGGTTCAGCACTTGGCGCAAAAGCTACACATTTCTTTAATAGTCCATTATCTACCTCCCTTTCCTATTGTATAGCCTAGTTATTGCCACTACTTAGCTATTTATTTATTATTATTTTCCAGATTGCACATGCTCTTGATTCTGGTCTAAAAGTAATTGCTTGCGTCGGTGAGACTCTTGAGGAAAGAGAAGCAGGAAAGACAGAAGAAGTAGTGTTTAGGCAGACTAAGGCTTTCATCTCTGCAGTTGGTGACCGCTGGAACAATGTTGTGTTAGCTTATGAACCAGTCTGGGCCATTGGCACAGGCAAAACTGCTACTCCCCAGCAGGTAAGAAGATTATTTACTAACCTTTTTTTTATTCATAATTTAATTTTAATACAAGTTACCTGTTGCACTCTTCTTGTCAAAGAGAAATTGGCATTGTTTTATAACCTAGAATTAGCTTTTGAATTGTTTATGAATACTATAGTACCTTAACCCTTGTGAATGTCTACCATTTCTAAACAATATGTTATGGTCCAATCTCAACAGGCGCAAGAAATGCACGCGTCCCTTCGCACTTGGTTGTCATCTAACGTGTCACCCGACGTCGCCGAATCCGTTCGCATCCAGTATGGTGGCTCGGTCACCGCCAGCAATGCTAAGGAACTAGCTGGAAACCCAGATATTGATGGCTTCCTAGTAGGAGGTGCCAGCCTCAAGCCCGAGTTTGTTGACATCATCAACTCCACCATCTAACTAAACTAAGAGACTGATTGTTTCTGCAAAAGGAGAAAGTGAAGCCCCATTTGGCTGTTGTAAAAAATAAAACATGTAAAATTATACTATTAAATTATATTCCAAACAAGAATCCATACTAAATTTGGCATGTAGAGAAGGAAAGGATAAAGGATACTTTTTTTCCTATAAACTGAAGTTACAAAATATCATAAGATAACTGTTTATTTCGATTTGTACCTTTTCATAACTAAACAGGCTGAACCAATCTTGATTTCACTTTATAAGTCAAAATGAAACTTAAATGATTTATATTGTTTGAGAATGATATTGTCTGTTTATGGACTGGCAATAAAATGCATACATAATTACGTAAATAAGGGGCTTCACTTACGGTTTGATGTAATGTCGTCATGCACATTTAAACTGTTTTCAAAAATTTAAAACTAGTGAAATCTGATGTAATATTATTAAGTGTATAATTTTAATGATTAATTTATTTGATTTGGATTTTGATTGATGCTAAAGAATTCTACATGTTAATTTATTTAAAAGCATATCTGTATGCTGATGTAGTGATTAGCTAAGTATCACAGCAATTTGTACCCAAAACTAGAAAAGGATATGTTTATTATACCATGAGCAATGTTATTGCCTCTTTATTTCGGTAATCTACATTATTACATATATTAAACAACCTAGTATACCGGGTCTTCAATAAATATCACAAATAAGCAATAAATGGAACATAATATGTATATTTTTACCAAAACTTGTTAAAAAATACTATATAAATGTTGTCAATATATCAGTATAAGTAATTAAATTTATTTTTACTGTTGAAATGTTATCAATTTACATATGTATCATAATAATTATGTTATAATGCAATAAATCATATAGACATTTACTATAACTGTTTTATTGTAAACAAGCGTAAGTTCATGACGTCTATATTAACATTTAGGTACAAAATTAGTAATACACCTTTCAATCAATATTAAAACGAATAAGCGATTGCATAGCATACATAAATCATCAGGTGAGCTATTTTCGCAGCTTTTAAGAAGTAGCTTCCTCATTTAATTAACACTACCAAAAAATTCTGAATACCACAACTTATCAATTAACCCATTTGTACCTAAGCTAGATAAAATAAGTGTCTTCTGTTTTGTCGGTTGTTTTAGGTCCATTCACAGACGAGCATATTATTTGGTCCATCCTAATCTTAACAACGGTAAATCTTTCTTTCATCATCATCAATATTATTTGAATACTGTATTATTTTTGTATTCCGAGTGTAGTGTTGTGAGTATTACAGAACTACACTCGGAATCTCCGCTCAAGACGAGATCTCATTCACAAAATGATCATGATGACAGCGTTGTTTTGTACTACGGGCCTGAGAATCGCAACATTAGAGAGGTCTTATTCTTGACCATTCGATTCCGTTAGAATATTTTACATTCACATCAGTAATATTAGCATTAGGAAGAAATATCTGCGAGAATTCGAAACCAGCACAATAAAGTGAAGCCTGAAAGATACGTTCGTTCCCAGTAGTTCCATTATTTATTCCATTGACTGTTCTAGTGAGAATTGACCACGACTACCGGAAGACTCGTAAAGTTATTACTTTCCCATGACCGTTAACGAATTAATCTAATGGTAAGTATCCTACCAACCGAAGTAGGTAAAATTTAGTGCTTAACTGTAATGGGCTGAAGCGTCAGTTCTCTATCTTCAAGTTACCTATTTAAGGCACGGCGCGGTTCTTGAAAACGACGGTCCCCAAAAACGGCATGTATTTGACAACTGGTTCTCCATAGGACAGCACATCCCTCAATGGTTCAAACCAAGATGCGAAGAATGACAGGACAAACAGCCAGAAGAGGATTTTTACCACCCAATCCAGAACGTAGAGGCTGAAAATTTAGTTGAGCATTTATGAGTGATTGAAGTGGCTGGTACATAATTGATTCCTTGCCTACATAATTATTTTACCAAGTTTTTTTAATTCCAATGTATACAGGTCCTAGACATTAATTTTAACTAAGCCGAACTTAATTTTTTATGTGAGCAAAGGTTTATCGTTATGCGTCATGTCCACGAAACTGTCGCTTGCTCTAAGTTTACTATGTATTATTTGAATCGCAGGTTGAGCGCTACATTTATATTGGTTGCGCATGTATGTCCACTACAGACATAATTTCTTAATATGTTTTTTTAAACGCTACTGCTCAGCTTTTCTTCCTTTCGAGTAGGTGCATAGATAGGTACCTACACTACTAGTACTGTATGTATATCTTTTTGCTTTGTCAGATCAACAACTGATAGTATGTAAGTACTTACAAATTGTGATAAGCTCGGTTCATGGTAATCTTCGTAGGGTCTTCTTTAAAGCAGAAAACACGGCCGCCCTCCATGCTCTGTTCCATATACTTGTTACGGTCCACATCTGTGAGGTCTGTGTTGAAAATTGCCTGTTCTTCCTTGTTCAGCTTTGACTGTATGCTCTCGTAGTTCTGACAATTAAACTTCCACGGACGCATTGTGAAGTACTGGAGGAGTTCGAGACCTTGACTAATTCTATCTTGGATACGGACCATGCTGCGAATAAATAAAATGTTTTGAAATTCTATGTCTGGACTTCTTTATAGAATTAAGAATAATATTTATGATCACTATATACACTCATCATGCATGCCTGATGAGTGTATATAGGTAAATAATAAAAGTGCCAAATTCTTACAATTTCTTTTGCCCCAATAAAAACAGTAGTAAGTCAATACAATATGCTGGCAATAAATGGTAAAAGATGCGTCTGAACTCATGCAACGTAACGTTTGTGGTCATGTCTCCGTTGGGGTACCATAGAGGCCAGGACAGGGGGTATCTGCGGCCGTACTCCTTTGCGACGTTTAGCACTTCACCCCAGGTGGTCGGCTTTTGGTGACCGTTGTTGATGTTGTATACGGGTATTACTTCGGCTCTGAAATAAAGATACAACTGGAGACGAGCTTGTAGTAATGAGAGCATTGAGATTGCATGGATGATTAATTCGATTAATATAATAAAATGACAAACGGCGATTTCATAGGTAAATACTAGTAATTAGTTCAGTAGCTGAAATTGGAATAGAATAGAATATAATTTATTGGCCATATAACTTTGCATGTTACACAAGGCAGGTCAGATTACATTTCTAGATACTCGTATTACGATAAAAATATAGAAATTTGAAACTTTTAAGAACGCGACAGATGTAGCCCAAAAATATAGTTTCAATTTTTTGTGAATTTTAAGAGATCTTGCGTTAGGGAAAATGAAAAAATTATAATTTTGGAACACCCTAATGCGCATACACAGTAGGTGTAATTTTCAAGTGCTTGTGAGACCCCTTGCTATCTATCTTGAGGTGGAAACTTCCACATGTCCAATTGTCGGGGGTTAATCCATAAATCTGTCTTATACCACAGAATAAACTATACCTACCGAAAAATTGATTTTAGTTTATATTATGTGCACAGCTGTTAATTTCCTATAGCGAATTCGTCCAATCCAATTAAAGGTTTGAACTGCTTTTGTTATTTATGTTCTTATTAGACAAATAGAATAACTGTGAATTTTGAATAAATACATGCAGATGCTCCGTCAGTGAAATAGTCGTCAATAGTTTATGTTTATAAAAGGCAAACATAATAACTATTGAATAATGCATTCGCACGGTTAACGTGGGATTCCAATCGATTTACAACATAATCAATTCTATGTTCTACGGTAGGTAATTTTTAAGTAGTTTATGCAGACTATAGGCTTCTGACAAGGGCAAGGGAGATGATAAAAATACTGTTAGGTACATAATCCCAATATCAAACAACTACTCTATGATGACTGATATGTATAATAATAATAAAAAAATATTATAATATATGCGTTATTATTATTATTATTAATATTATATTATAAGAAAAGAAAACCTACTATAATTGTGAGGTCACATAGAACACAATAAATAATGGTGATACTTACAACAGTACTTATACTTAACCACTGGTACTGCTTTCTACAGCTGTAGCTATGTAGGACTGATTTTGTATTAGTAAATTTATCAGTTTTTTTTATACTATAAGTAGGTATAATAAAAATTTACTCAAATAATCTAATATGCTCGTTTTAGTAGTAATTATTAGTGTAGTATTTAGTTGAAAGAATACTCTCGATCAACCAAATAAATTCGGGTCACACAGATACATTAAGCTAATAATTCGAATACCCCTTTTTAACACATGGTGGTTAATTTAAACCTAGAAATTGAATAGGGAAGGTCAAAGTACAAAATAGATAATTATATTGTAAAGGCGTATTTTTGCGTTATCCGTCACTGTCGTAGGCGTAGGTATATCGGAAGACACACCGCTGAAACAATTTCGTTACGATTCAAACAGGTTTTACTAACTTTTCCTTTTTCGTGCCTTCAATCATCCCAATGGCTAAGATGGCGTTGATGGCTGTGTCGACCGGAATGACCTGTACGTACAGAGTCGCGTCGCACAACATGGTGCGGATGACACCTTTGCCTGCGCCCAGCATCACGCCCACTGGCCCGTTTAGGTTGTCCACCCAGCCAGGGATCGGCTCTTTGATCGCTGGGGACACTGAAAACAGAGCATATAGAGACTACCGTTTTTTCTCTTAATTTTTCAGACTCGAAATTGATTTAGTTAAATGATACAGTTTCATGGTTATAGTGGAGATGGTTTATAAGTAGTTCTGAAGTGTGTTGTGCTATTTTGTGAGTGCGTATTATTCTGGAGGTGATGTTGTTGGTGTCGAATCATACCGTGCTAAATACCTAGAGGTAAATAAAGGATAATGACCCCACTGACATAATATTGATGAAAACCGCTTTAGCGTCTGAGGTACTTAACTTAATTTTTACCCATTTCAATTACCCTACTTTTCCAGACGTTGGGGGATATTATTGTGCATAATTAATTCAGAGGACAAGTCTGGAGACCAGCGCGATGGATCTTAGATTCAGATAGGCATAAGGAGGTAGCTCAATAATCCGACAAGATTGGAAACTTGTAGTTTGGAATACGAAGGATCTCTATTTTTTTTACTAAAACGAGCTTCGTACAGAACGTATAGACTTAGCAAGGAGGTTGTTTAGTACATTCTATACTCATATATCAATTTATTGGGTTTATGTAAGTGCCTACCTAGCTACTTACCTATGCTTGGGCGAGCGATGACAATAGGCAATTCGGGGTATGCCTGCTCCACTACATTCTCAGCTAGGCGCTTGGAGAAAGTGTAGCAGTTAGGATGGCGGCCGAGTAACGAGGGTGTCAGCAGCGCCAATTGCTTATCGTCCAGCCATTCTATCAGCTTCATCACGTTCTCGGGCTTAACTGGTGGCGCGTATATCTGTAGACGCAATATTATACACACGGTGGAATTTAATCCATTCTTTTCCTTAAATGTATATACTCAGTCCATGCTATAGAATGCTCCTATATATATGACTAAATACCAAAAGAACTTATTAATAAAACTTAAATCTAGGTATTATAAAATTACTGCGAATTCAAATTCTAAAGAAAAGCATTGCGACATTGAATAAAGCAGGTGTTTTTTTTTACCTAAGAAATATTTACAAATATTTATTTTATTCCATAGCATTTAAGGAAAAGAACGAATTAAATTCCACCGTGTATAAGCTTTCCAATAAAGCCCGCTCCACATTCACGCCGTGAAGTTGCGGACGTAAAACGCGCGAACAAAACTGCGAAAGGACCAAGAAACTTTGCGAGTGTGGAGGCAACGGTGTGAACGCGAATGTGGAGCGCGCTTATCACATCGGTTACTTATGCCTCAAGAATTCAGATAATTTTTGTCTATAGTCAGCCGCCTCTAAGAATGTGGTGGACGTATATAAATTCGCATCGTGATGATGGGAATAATTTCCATAGAAAATGCGCGAATGTCGCTTAAGCTCTTGCGTAGAACCGGATTTTCTGGAACTAAAACTTTACTGGACACGAATCCTCAAACAAGACTCTACTAGCCAGTCCATATTAGCCTATATGTACACATAAAACACAAAATATGCAGCTATTAAATATTTTTTAGCATTTATACCTTTTCTCCCATAACTTCATAGTCTGGATAACAGAAGGCAGTCGACAGGTGTACAAAAATGACCAGATTCTTGAATCTCTTTGCTACGTTGATAGTCCTTAAAGTTCCGGAAGTGTTCATGTTGACGTTATCCTTCAGTGGCGCTTCCAGACGCAACGTAGCAGCAAAATGGAACAGCACTGATATTTCTTTGGATAAATTTTCAATTTCTAGACTTGACAGCCCAAAGTTCTCAAAAAGTACGTCGCCTTGTATTACTTTCAGTTTTTTGAACACACTGGGCCGCTCGTTTCTTATACGATCAAACATCTGAAAAATAAAACATTTACGGTAGGTACTAGTAAAAATAGTTTTTTAAGTCCTTAGGTACTAGTTTATTACTATTTACTTACCTAAATTACTTACTTTAATTTTTTTTTAATTTATTTGAATATGTAAGGTAGGTAAGGTACTAAGTACCTACTTATTATTTAATCAATTTTTTTTATAAGATATCCGATTATGTTGTTATAATGCCTATAAGATAAGAGGTAAGTTCAATAATATGTTTGACACTAGGTATAAAAATTATAAATCAACCAGCTAACGAGAAAACAGGAGATGCTCGCCTTTATTATGGTGGTGATTTATAAAAATACTTATTGTTAAATTAATTATATTCTTTTCACGAGAAAACATAGAAATCTTGTTTTAACTACTTCCAGGTTTGTCATCAGACATGAAAATAAAACTACGATAACAAAATATGGAAACTATGATATTTAAACCTTACTCATTGAACCCAAAATATTTTTATTTTACTGTAGGCGCAGAATAAATAATAGTCGATTATATATTATATAATATACCTGTAGGCAGTCGATTATTTCTAGGGGGGCAAAGAAGACGGTTACATCTCGAACTTATATTTATGCTATTTCTCTATATATCTATATATGTACATTATACCTACTCTCAATGCGCTTTGATCGTAGACACGGCGCATTAGTCGCTACTTATCTGCAGTACAAAACAAGATTAGTGGCTGGATAGAAATGGGACCCTGTAAATTTGACATTCATTTGTGTAGAATCTTGTTCAAAAAACACTGCACTCACGGACAACCGCTGCATATCTTCCAACCGTTGCATCACAGACTTCCCTCTTTTCGGTCGCATGAGGATATAAATGTTCTTGATTTCGGGCACGGAGTACAGCAGCTTCTCTATCAGCACCTTGCCCATGAAACCCGTGCCTCCAGTCACCAGGACGCTCCTTCCCTTGTAGAATTCTCTGATTGACGGTGATGCCATTTCTGTAATTTTTTTTATTTATACCATCTCAGTGTAGAATCCAACATTACACACTTGTGTCGTAATGTAAGTTACTGTTGTGACTTTATGACCTGTGATTAAAATAATATTATAATCACAGGTCGGAATGTCACAAAAGATACTCAGGAAAAATTAATCGTATAGTCACGCAATCATCATTATTATTTAATTATATTACTAGTCAACTAATTTTAATAAACTAAGTATGTAAGTGAACGTAAGTATCCAGCTATGTTTTTATAGTTCGTATCGTTCGTGTTAGCACAATTATTATTTTTTGTTTAAAAAAAAAGGCGGATGCTCTTTTTTATGGATAGGATCACTTTATTATAAGTCTTTTTGCTAAGGCCCATAATTTTAGAAACGGTTTATATTCAAAACAAATAGAGGTAAACTTCGTGGTCTTATACCAAGTTTCTAACTAAATATAAGCAATAAAAAATGTATATCACTGGATTTTTTTGGACCAACATGTAAAAACCTTAAAATATTGCATAAATAAAGGATGGACATATAACGAAAGGTGAACATTTTAGAACTATATGAATTTCTGTGCCCCGTTGGAGTTATCAGAAAACAAAGATAATATGGGGATAATTTTCATACAGCTTGTAGGTATAGGATATAACAGAAAGTAAGTTTTTCGGAAAATTACTCCACTCCGTGGATATTTATCGGGCAAAAAGGTGTTTAAGTGATACTGATACTCTCAGGAACCTCGTCCCGTTGTGCTGATTTGTGGCTTGTTTGTGACTCTTTGCCCCCTTAACTTGTAGAAGAGGAGTCAAAATCGGGTTTTCCACCCACATCGCCCACATCATAATAACCATTATAGATATTGCGCTTTTCGCTTTAATGGATCTGAACCTAGCCGTTGCCAAACAAAAACATACGTTAATGGAATATACAAAGACCTATATTAATTAATATACTTTCGTAACACTCTCATAGAAGAAAATGGAGGTAAAAAATCAGAAGAAAAAAAAATAGACACAAAAACAGTTTAAAAACTTTCCGCCTTAAACAAAAAAATAGTGGGTGAATTAGTTAGGTGAATATTTTGTCTGCAAATATTGGCAACCATTTTAAAACTAGTGGTAGCTGCAGACCTCGCGAGTCTGTGGTTGCAAGCGCTATTTTTTACTTTTTTAACCTCCATATTAATTTCACAATTTTGAGAAATTACCAAAAACTGACTCGACAAAACAATTCCATATAATTATCGAAACTGCCCACAAAATTCCACGAGAACCGGTTGAGAATTGCGTCCTGTAGAAGAGAACACCGGACGAGAACACGAGAACCGGACAGGCGCCAGTAAATTAAAAAGTTTCTGATAGGTATGGCGCCTATAGCGTCGAGAAATTCAGACCGAAACGGGTGATATTTTACATACTTATCTATTTATATGTCGTCGAGAATCCAGAGTGGTGTTCCAACACGAAAAGTTTACGATAAAATCAGGATAACCTTACCGTGGTGCCCGTGCGTGAGCGTACGAGACTACGTAATGTAAAATTATGAATAATATTATAATATGCTTATGAATCACTTCGAATGGAACAGATAATATAATTTTGATTAAACTTGACTTGGTAAGTTCGTTGGATCATCAATTATAATAATTACCTATATATGTATCAGTTTATAATATGTACACAGATGGACCGTGACGCGAAGCTATTGTAATCCATATTTAGCATAATAGGCTCTGTCCACTTGGATCCACATGAGGATCTACAAATACCTTTAATTACATCTTCTTCAATCTACATTGAGGGGATTCAAGACTAAACGTTATTTACATTATAACTAGCCGCGCCCCGCGGCTTCACCCGTGGATAAAAAGTGGTATCCACTATATAAGCTATTAATATATCTAGGTTAGGATCCAGGATCTATGTAGGTAATTAGGTATGTGTTTTTTTTTGTTTGGTTTTGGCTCCACACTTTTTTGTATTTAGCCAGTGTCAAGTAATTGATAACATCTCAAGTTAATTAATATCATATACTTAATGTGTCAAGTCAAGTCATAGTCGAAGTCATCAAGTTAAGTCATAGTCTAGTCTAGTCAAGTCATACTCGTAGTAAAGTGGTGGCAACTTTACTGGAAGCTTCTATGGAGTTTTGGAAACAACACGAAAAGAAAAGTTTCACCATCATTATACCACTTTCCCACACTCATGCCTGTAATTCAGCACTTAATGAAAAAATGCCACCAATTTTATGCACTAACACTGAAAATAACACAAGTTTTGGAAAATAATACAATGCGGCGACGCGATCTTTTTCGTTTTCCCGCCAAAACTCAGGTATGTGTTTATATTATACTCTCAGGAATTAATTTACTCGTGTGATTGCCCTTATAGTCCATCCTTTGTTGTGTGCTCAGTAATAGGTACGTTGTACACCAAGTAATTGTTCATTAAAGTAATAGATGGCGCTAGGCTCCTTCCATTATTTAAAAATAATAATGATTATTTTATCGTGTTATATTATTGTAGTAGCTATTTAGTTAAAGCAATACAAGAAAGGCACATTGTTCGTTAAAAAAAACTTTATTTATTATTTTCCATAGAATATATTAGAATAGTACCTAGTGAGAGTTACGGCAAAGAATATATAATAGTATCTTCTAAGTATTTATATTGTCTTTTTCGGTCAACAATCAGATTTTTATAATTTAAGTAATAATTATATATTACATGAATTTGTAAGTTATTTGAAGTTGTTCTAAAATAGTATAAGGAATAAGTATTTTGTGTTTTTTCTTTCTGCCTATACGCCTATACGTTTTTTTATTATATGTATATACGTCATCAAATTAGAAAAATCGAATTGCTACGCAAAATGCAACCGTATAAAATACGGCATAAGTTAATGTTCGACTGCTGTAATAAACGTGCTCGTATTGGGTGTTGTCATCGTCTTAATATGTGTAATATTTCATTTAAATCTGTTCAGTCGTTTATGAACCCAAAATAAAATAAGGATACAGACGTACAATAAAAACAGAAAAGTTTACATTTAATTACCTACGTAAGCTGGGGAAAAGTAATTGGATAAAATTTTATTCTCCCTGTCCTCGTCATCTAGCACTATTTATTAATTTATAATAACTGATTTTAAGTTGTAAAATAAGGACCTATCTAAGCACTAGTTACTATTAGTGTGACATCATTACATCGCTGCAAGTACCTACTGCAGTTCAAGGCTAACCAGCTACCAGTTACAAAAGTATGCGGCTATATTAAACAGTAGAGATGATTTGCTCTTTTTGGAGAAACGCTCTTATTTTCGCGCCGTTATCGATTCACGCTTCCTCGTCTGGTCAAGTTTGGAGATCATTGAACTGAACTACGTAAAATGTATAACTTTCTTTAAACAGATTTTGGTAACGTTAAGGTAAGTTAGTTGGTAGGTGGTTTTCACTTCGAATTTATGAGGTGCAATATTGCTAGCTACGATTTCTTATTCGTTAATATCTTAAATCTATGCACATTACTCATAAATAGAGTTGAATTGCTTCCATTTTACTCACTAATATTAGGTGTTATGTTAATTAATTACGATTGTATGTAATAATGAAAGATTTAGGGTTTTATTTATGACGAATTAGAAGGGTAATTATCTTATTACAAAGTATATTTATTACGGGGTATAACCTCCCTGTCTTCCTCCATTCGTTTTCTTTCGGTTTTTCTTTTCCCCATGCTTTTCTCTACTTCCCTGTTCCTCATCGCTTTCGATCCTACATTTACGTACTTACCATAATAATAGCATAATTTATGGAGTGTATTTCTGTTCGTGGTAGGCTTTGTCTTAATGTCTATCTTTTATGTGGTTTTCACAAAGTGGGCATAATTATTTCGAAATAACTGCCTGCTAACGATTCTGCCTGATATTGTAATAACCGCAATGTTGTCTACCTACTGGCCCACAGAATACTTTTGAAGCCACAGGCAAACGAAGCCTTAGCGGTTGACATAAATAGAATAATTTGGATAGTCGTATACTTAACGGTTTTTACCTATGGGTATATGGTACATCGGAGGGGAACCGGGAGATGTGGGATGAACGGACTGTTTTCATCAGTTTAAAAGGTAAGATAAGAACCTATGTTTCTAGCATTATTGCAGATCATGCTCTGCAGCCATTGGCTACTAACAAGCATTGAATTTATGCCGATCCACATTACCCCGTAGGATTCCTACTCCCCCCGCGGGCTGGTCTCAATTACCCTACACGGTGTTGGGCAAAAAGGAACAGTATCTAGAGCTTTTTTTATTTTTTTTCTAACTACTGGTAGTGGGCTGGAGCATTTGGACTGTCTATAGGTCATCACAGCCAGTACCTATATAGTCCAAGTGTTTTTTTTTTGTAGTAGTAGGTAGTGTTTAGTACTAGTTATTATATCATTGTAGTATTTAGAAAACAAAGGCAATTTGCCGTGAAAAAAAAATTTTTTCTTCATGTTTTTAAATTATTAAGAATTTTATTATCAATCAATCGATCAATCAATCATTTGTTTATTTGCAAGAATACACAATATACAATTTGGCTACAAGGTCACATAGTGGTTAAGTGCATTCAGCCTGCATGCAAGCGTGCAAATATTAAAAATAAAGAAAGAAAGAAAGAAAAAAAATTATTCAACACACACTTACAAAAATAAAATAAAAATTTACAAGAATATACATACAACAAGAGAATACAATTAAATATAAACAGTACCTAGTTAGAAGTATTTAATAAGGGAAATAAAAGAGTAGATAAAAGCACGGAAGCAGTGGTGTCGAAAAATAATATTTTTGTTACTACATTAACATTTGTTATTACATGTTAAATATTCTTTGACACTATAGAAACATTTTCCTAAAAGCCAGTCACTCAAATTTTATTTAAATATAATATATATAATAATATAATAATAATAATATAAGCCTTTATTGCTGTTAGTTTTACAAATAAATTTATACATAACGATATTTTTGGTATTTTCATATTGTATTTATAAACAATGTGTGTTTCACAATATCGGCACCGGTTTAACCTCCCTTGTAACAGCTTGTCCTGCGACAAAGGCCTCCTCTAAGAACTTCCATTTTGTCCTGTCCTTTGCTGTCCGAATCCATTCTGGACCAGCTATTCTTTTAATATCATCTTCCCAACGTTTTGTCTGTCTTCCTATACTTCTCTTTCCATCCCTTGGGTACCATTCTGTTACTAATTTTGTCCACTTCTCGTTCCGCTCTCTCAACATATGTCCTGTCCACTGCCATTTTAGTGTTTTACACACCGTTTTCGCATCCTTGAATTTTGTTATGTTTTTTATGTCTTTTAGTTTTATTTTGTCTTTTCTCTTAACACCAGCTACACTTCTTTCTAAGCCGTTCTGACATATTTTAATTTTATTGGTTTGTTGTTCTGTTAGTGCCCATGTTTGGCAACTATAAGTTAAGCATGGTAATATACACATATTGTACACTTTCCTTTTGTCTTTAATAGGCATTTCTTTATTTTTCATTATTTCACTAAGTGACCAGTATCTTTTCCAGGTATTAGCTATTCTCCTATCAATTTCTTTATTCATTGTTTCAGCTGGTGATATTAACTGTCCTAAATAAATGTATTCATCTACATATTCTATTTGTTCGCTATTTACTGTTATATTATATGTTTTTAAAGAATTTGTCATTATCTTTGTTTTAGCTGTGTTCATTGACAGACCTGCTTTGGCACTTTGTTCTGATAACTGTTGCAACATTTGTTCTAGACCTTCTGGATTTTCAGAAAACAAGATCAGGTCGTCTGCAAATCGTAGATGGTTAAGGTTTTCACCGTTTATATTTAATCCTTTCTTGCTCCATTCCAGGTTCCTGAATATCATCTCCAGCACAGCAGAAAATAATTTTGGTGAGACAGGGTCCCCTTGGCGTACGCCTCTTTCTAAAGGGAATTCGTCTCCGGTTGTTTCTAACTTGACCTGTGCAGTACTCTTTGCGTAGATGTTCTGGAGTATTCGTATGTACTTTGTTTGAATCCCTTGTCTATGTAGTGCTTCCCAGATATATTCATGCTCCAATGAATCAAAAGCTTTATTAAAATCCACAAATCCCTGATAAAATATTTTGTTGTACTCCTTATATTTTTGTAGGACCTGTCTTAAAACATGTATATGGTCTACAGTCGAAAAATTTCTACGGAAACCAGCTTGCTCTTTTGGTTGATTTTCATCCAGTATAACTGTCATCCGAGAAAGTATAATTTTTGAAAATACTTTGTATATATTGGACGTAAGGCTTATAGGTCTATAGTTCCCAATGTCTTTTTTATCTCCTTTTTTATGCAGCAATATTATTGTTGATTTCGTCCAGTCAACAGGAATACTTTCGGTGTTTAAGATTTCGTTGAATATAGTTGTTAATACAGGAGCAATGACCGGTATTGTAGATTTTAATAGCTCATTCGTTATATGGTCAGATCCTGGCGCTTTATCCATTTTTTGTGTTTTAATTGCTCTTATTGTTTCTTCGTTCAATATTTCTGGTATTTTTTTTAAATTTGATTCCGAATTAATTTCTTTTACTATTTCTTTTGGTTTTTTGCTTTGATACAAATTTCTATAGTATTCAGTAGCCACTCTAAGTATCTCGAGCCTTTTACTTGTGTCGTTTCCGTCTTTAGTTATTATACTTGACATCCAAATTTTCTTAGTGTTTAATTCTTTGAAAGCCTTTTTAATTCCTCCAGTTTTTTCGATACATTTTTTCAATATGTTTTGCCTTTTTACTTTCTTATCTTTCCTGATGTATACATTGATCTTCTTGCTTAGTTCTGCTATTTTTTGACGATTTTGTTTCCTTTTATTTCCATGACCATGTAACAGCTCTTTTCTTTCTTTTAACAGTTTTTGTGCTTCAGTAGAAACTACATTTTTATTGTTTTTATTTATTTTCATAGTCTCAGATTTTAATGTATTTAGTATTATGTCGTATCTTTCCTGTACTGATACGTTTTCTTTTCTCATATTTTCTTGTAGTACTTTTAAGTTGTTGATTAGCTTGTCTTTATCTCCAGTACATCGAAGAGCTGAGCAATTACTGTGAAATCGTCTTTTTACCTTCACACGTGTTCCTGTCAACGTTGCTCGAACCATTCTGTGATCAGTGTAGAAATTTAAGCTGTTTATTACTGACACATCCTGGAAAACTTTGACATTGTTCGACATGATGTAGTCAATTTCGTTCTTATAGAGCCCATTTGGAGACATCCATGTCCATTTTTTTGACTGTCTCTTTTTGTAGAAGCTATTAAGAATGCTCAGCCTGTTTTCTAAAGCAAAAGTTACTAACCTGGAACCATTGTTAGATCTTTTGCCATATCCGTACTTTCTCACAGTAAATTCTTCTCCTATTCTCCTTACACCAATTTGTCCATTGAAGTCACCCATAACTACAACATTCCTGTGTGAACTTCGAATGGTAGCTTGTAAGTCTCCGTAGAATTTTTCAATGTTTGATATTTCTTCTTTTTTGTCGGATTCTGTTGGAGCATATGCTTGGATGACTGACCACAGTTCATCTTTCTGTAGGGGCAATCTTATGTTTAATACTGCGATTCTTTCGGAAATTCCTTTGATTTCTTCTATTCTCTCAGCTAATTGTTTTTTAATTATAAAGCCGACTCCATACAGACCTGGTGTCTCGCCTTTATAATGCAGAATAAACTTTCCATAGTCTTCTATCTCTTCTCCATATCTTCTCATTTCGCTAATTCCTATTATGTCCCATTTT
Organism: Ennomos fuscantarius; assembly: GCA_905220475.3. Classification (NCBI taxonomy): domain Eukaryota; kingdom Metazoa; phylum Arthropoda; class Insecta; order Lepidoptera; family Geometridae; genus Ennomos; species Ennomos fuscantarius. The sequence continues at coordinate 11,690,534 of HG992023.1, forward strand.
ACTTCTTCAAGGGCTAGTTCTAGTTCTAAAAGTTTTTCAGGAGTTCGTAGGGACCTTGTGTTGAAGGTAGCTATATGTATGTCTGGTGTATTTAATCTTAGAGGGTCGCGGTCATTTTCCCCCACGATGACCAATCGGCTTGGGGGAGGGTGTTTTATTTCTGTTACTTTGTTATCTACTTTCTTGATTTGTTGTATTTTCCGTTTGCCGATATTATTTAGTTACTATTGTTTTTTGTCTGAAAGGTAATTTGAAAGAGAATTAGATCTAACCCTCATCATATCAAATGCATTAATTCTGTTATTCTTTGATAACGTTGAACTCTGTGGCTTCTTTGGTTGCATGTTGGTACTTGGGGAAGTAGATAGCTCCCTTTTCCTTTTGTCGTTCTTGGTTGTGTTATCTTTGACAATAAGTTGATCATATTTTAAATAAGCAATATTTCCTTTATTTCTTTCTTCTATTAATTTAGATTGTAATGCCTTCCTCTTTTCTAAAACTTCTTTTGGGTAGTCTTCTGTGACATATAAATTCTTAAACTTCTTTTTGTTTTCCATAACTTCACTTTTTTTCCATCCACTCACAAACGAAAGAAGCGTAGGCCTTGGCTTGTCCAAAATCTTTTTTCCAATGCGATGGATTTTGTTAATATCCCGATCTTCGATGGTCATACCTATGTCGTCTCTAAAATTTTTCTTCACATTTTGTAGTAATTCTGTAGTAGACATTTCGCCCTCTTGCAACCCAAATATAATTATATTATTGCCTTTCTTTTCTCTTTTCAGAAACCCAACTTCTTTTTCCAAAACTTCGACTTTGAGCTTCAGCAGCTTATTTTCTTCTAAGACAGGTTTTAACTTTTCATCCATTTTCGTCATTACGGTGTTAGTAATAGATTCTGTAAGCTCTTTGGTTTGATTTTGCATTTCGATTTTCATTTTATCAAATAAGAGTTGGAATTGCTCTTCCATTTTTATATCTTTTCCTTTTTTGTTATGTATCAACTTTCGTGAAATGGAACGTAATACGAGAATGGTAGATTTTTACTTTCCTTTGTTGGCAATACTGTGACTGTGACAGTGACGGCTTCGATGGCAGTGGCAGTAAAACTGTCACTGTCCGACTGTCAAATCAATTTTGACAACTATGTAATCTAAGGTCTTAGTTATTCTAACCTTTAAATTTGGGCCGCTTTTTATCTTCTTTTAACTCAGCAAATTCCTTTTGATACTCGCCGGTGATTATTATCTTCACTTATATTCAATTTTGTGCTCAATACTAATACGATATTATAGTGAAAAGTAACTTCTGACTATTTATTATTGTGCTTTGTTCGGCAGCAATCTACGGTTGATGTTTACGATACTAGTACCGGAAACGGAAAACTTATTTAAATATATTACCTTCTAAAGATTTAATTTCATTAGGCAAATTGTTTAAAATAGCTATACACATGTTAGTACGTTTTTCTTATAAATGTCTTTACGGCAAGAAGGTTGGTACAGCAGTTTCGCGAACTTAGATAGAAATAATATAATATAGGTAGAAAAACAATGTTAGAACTACAATAAAAGTTAGCTTTATTTTATTATATTTATGAGTGCTTAAAGTTAGGTGTTCCCAATTACCCCACTTTCCTCTACCTGTGCTGATGTAGCTTCAACGTCATCATTGAGGATGCTGTAATCCATTTGCTTTGTAATGTTTCTAATTTCCAGTTTGCAATAACTTGAAGGTTCTCAGAGTTCCGCTATTCCTTATAAGAGAGATAAGTAATCTGCCCGTGTAGTCAGCAAACAACGATAAAAATTTAACGACAAAATCACTAAGTTATCTTTGTGAACGGGAATAACAAATAATTTAAGCATATATAGTCTGAAGTGGGTATATTGGTTGCATGGCTTAGTACGTACCTATATGGCTTGCAGCGGTAGTCTTTCTCTACCAAAAGTACTTTAAAAAAGATATTTTTATATAACACTTTCTACTCACTATATACGCGTATACGCACAATTATCACGATTGAGTCATTGAGTTTGAATGTAATTATTGTTAAGGCTTTCGTACACCACGAGCTACGTTCACACCAAACTGAGCCGTATTTCTATCGCCCCTGTTTAAAAGTAGAGCACTGCTATACGGCGGGGTACAAACATGGTAAAATTCGTTACTTGTGAGCCCAAACTTTAAAGACTATGAGGTCCGATTGGCCTTGTTACGGCATACGTAGACAAGTAGCTGGTAAACAGACCGGCTTACCTACTTACAATTTAAAGATGAAGTAACATAGAAAAATAGCGATCTATTAGTTCAGCCTTGAGAGTTTTGAAATGCTTTTAAAGCTGTGGGTACCTACATCTGTCGAAATTTATTGATAAACGATTATGATGCAGATAATTTAATAGGATTTGTTAATATTCACCATCCTAAAATAGCACCGATAAAAAGAACGCCCAATGAATTTTAATAGGTAGCTAATAACCTATCAGTTTAAAAAGTACGAAATTCAATTAATTAATTCATTCCCCTTAATTTATACCACACGGAAAGCTCATAGTCTGATTGAAAGAATATGATGGTCTACTCTAAAACGGTAAATTTAATTTTTTTTTATTTATCTTTATAGCTAACATTACAGTAACATTATAGGATCTGTTAAAAACGATTTTGGAACAAATACAGTGAAATATAGTAAAATATTGTTATTAAATCATGTAATTAATAATATCCGTTTTCCGCGATTTTCTTTATTATAATTGTAATCAGTTCTTTATTATTGTCTGTGGACATGAAAATGCCAACACAACTAGCTAAACCACATGCTATATTAATACAAAGCACCTAAGCAATTATTACCTTATTATGATAAGGTGCTATGAATTGCTTAAAACACTTAGGTATTTCGATTTAAAAAATATAATAGCTGTGCCGTGCAAAGGGGTGTGTGAAAATTTAAGATTTTTGAACTTTTCACACCTGCTGTTTGTAACAGCTTTAACTATGTTTAATTTTTTGCGTTATTTTTTGCCTTTTATGGCGTGGTCGGATTGATACCACCACCTTTTTTTAAAGCGGGGAAATGCCTTCACACTTCCCTGCCACCACTTGGGGGTGGTGGCAGGGGGTATGTGGGATTCGAACCCACTAAAAACCCCTCCATAAGCCGTCTTTCGCCGTACCGGGGCGAGAAGGGGTCCCGTTTGCAGTCCAGCCATCTAGCCCCCGGCGGCAGGCCCTTTCAGGCCTTCGCGCCTATGGATGGGTGACCTTGCTCGCCAAGGCCACCTACCAGACTTGTGGGGCCGTGCAACCCGGCGGAGTCCCTTGACTCTTCACCAGTGGCCCCACTGCGGAGGAGGAAAGAGGTGCGCGTAACGCCTCCTCCTCCCTCCCGTACGTCTGCGCTGGAGCGGGTTAGCTCCCGCGGCTTCCTCTCTGACCCGCTATATAGCTCTTAGAAGAAAAACAACTCCTGATAAAGTTTACTCTATCTAGTACTTAGCAGAAAAACAACTTCGAGTCAATTTTACCCTATCTAGTATAAGAAAAACAACTCTCCGTTCATAAATAAAACTATTATCTATTATAACCTTCATTCCGATAATAGAACAACATGTGGGTATTCAAAACTTTATAGTAGCTGTTATTCAAAATACATCAAGAATATAATATTATAGTATCGTTAGAGAAGTGGGTAAGTAGGGCTTGTGATGCGATGTCAAGTGTCCGGAAGTGATGTCGAAATAAAGGTGATTTGTGTTTAAGAAGTTTATAATATTTGTTGTGTTTCGTAAATCCATCTCGTTACAAAACGTACTTAAGAGCAAATAGCTCTCTACCTGGTCTATACCTAAAACGCCTTTTACTAAAATTAATTATGAGAAGTATTTGTACAAGAAGATACTTAAGCATTGCAGGAACTTGTATTATGTATATTTATTTTGTCGGGCGACAAAACCTCTTGCTATTACTATATTACTAATAAACATTGTGTAGCGGTTAAATAGTTATTTTGTGTTTTGTTATTTTCTACTGAGATAGATAGATAGATAAAAGTCTTTATTAAAATACCACATTATAGGAACAATTTACAAGCACAAACTTAAAAATTAAGTGTCACAGTGGGCGGTCTTATCGCTTAAAGCGATCTCTTCCTAACCCAAAGAGTTGAGTTTAAAATGAAAAACATAAAGTAAGTAAAAACACCGAGTAGGTAGCTATTGCATTTTTATTAGACTGGCCCGATAGCTTAGTTGTTAGTAACCCTGCCTTTGGAGCTGTAGGTACTGCATTCGATTCCCACCTAGGACAAATATTTGGTGCTGTGTGAAATTTCCACAAGTGTTAATTAACATTTGTGGACATTTCACACAGCGCCACTGGCTAGTACAAACTAAGCAAAGCGTGTACTATGGAAACATAACTAATACAATGCTTATATATTTATTCATTCAGTCTTAATTTGTAAGCAACCAATGTTATGGTCATTATAGAGCTCTACTACACCTCAGCACCTCGGCCTAATTCACATAGCTATATGCTAATGTCTCACTCTCAGTCGCAGATTCGGTGCTAACTTACCCTTGTTACATATCACTTAACGCTTATATGACTTTATATACCACAGGCTACAGGATAAAATGGATAGACTTTCGCAAGAGCATTCTCAGCACAGCTTCTATAAATATAGTTTAGCACTTGAAACTCGTATTACCTGCGCTCGGTCGTGAATCTCTGCTCAAGACTATTCGTTTACAAATGATCAAAGAGTGAATGAAATCTCTACTTGAGCATTAATCGATGACAGAGCATAATTTAAGGGTTGAGAATAAAAAGGGTTTAACTGTCAAATTGACAGTTACGAGAAAATTGACTTTAAACATCAACGGCGTCATTTTAATGTAGAGTGCTTATAAGGTAATAGAAAAGGTTTATGTAAGTTTCAGTTACAAGAATTTTTTTTTTACTATTTACATACTAAATATAGTACTGATTTATACAATTACTGTAAAAATATAATATAATAAAATATATATAATAATGTTTTTATGCTAAGCGAACTGTATTCCTGTGACAGATACACGGTTTTTAGACTAAAAATCTCGAGATTTAGGCCTCATTTCGGTATTTTAAGAATGTATTATTGAAGATAATTTCACGCTGAATCCAACGATACCCATAAGTCATTTTGTGAAAAAAATCAGTTAAACCCTTTTTGTTCTCACCCCTTCAATTCTGTAATAGATACGGGCCCGAAAGTCATAAAATTATAAAATTTTATTGGTAAAACAATTCACATGTCATGTCACAGAGCTCGATACGTAGTACAGGACTTATACCTAGTTAGTTAGTGAGAGCGATAAACCACACATTAAATTTTAAATTAATGCCTTAAGCCCGAATTATACGACTATAACCACGCTCAGTTGTGAATCTCTGCGCAAAAAAGTTTTCATTCGCAAAATGCTCAAATAATAAAAATCTCTACTAGAGCATCAATCGAAGACTGACCATAGTTCTGTAATACGGACCTTAGACGATGTAGATGCAAAGACTGCATCCAAATCCAAGAATGGACTATGGCTTCCACGAAACTAATAATCTAATATTGCATGCAATTTAGTTCTGAGCACCACCACTTACCTATACAACAAACAATCAAAATAAGAAGACAAAAGTTCTAAAATCGTAGATTAAAACTTACATTCAGTGATCTCTACTAATAAATAAAATCGATTTGGTGCATTCATTGTGCAGAAGCAGAATTCACACCAGTTTTATAATATTGATGTATAAACCACTGATGTAAAACCACTACACAATGTTCATTACTAATAGCAAGAAGTTTTGTCGCCCGTCTAAATAAATATACATAATACAAGTTCCTTCAATGCTTAAGTGATATTGATTAAGTAGATATATAAGATTACTGTGATCAGCCAACCCTGTGATCATGCCTGCCATGCTGAATCCAGCCCGTGCCATTATGGATTTTTGATCTTTACCTCAGAGTCTCAGAGACTAGTTGTATTAATTAATAATGAAAAATATGTTTAATTATAAGTTATCCTACTTAAGAATCATGTAACCCAAAGGTATAACGAATAAATAATTTGATTTGATTTGATTTGAGTATGTGATTACTTATAATAAAATTATTTTGAAAATTATTTTTATTTAACTGTGGCGTGATCATGGAAATTTGATTGCAATGCAACAGACGATATTTCATTCCAAATTGAAAAAATATATAGTAACTATGTCAATAAGCTTCGTATCGAAACTGTCATATCCATACATTTATTTGTTTCTATATGTTGCAATCAAGTTACGCGATCGCCCCGCAGGTCGTGAATCGGTCAATCCGTTTATGGCTCCAATGACAATCAATGTCAGTGTTAACTTTGCCAGCCAGTGCAATGTAAGGAAGTTTTGATAAATCAACTTATTATAATCCCCCAGCTATAGTGGTGGAATTGTAAGTGCTGCTGTGGATTTTAGTGGAATATGTGTCGGTACTGGTTGAGTCGCCTCCAAGGGGATTAGAATAGAAAAGCGAGTGCAGTCCAGGGGTATGTAATGTTTTTTTAAACCATATAGCAATTTTCTTAATTAGCCTTGACTTATGTAAAGTCGTGTTCATGTGTTGTGATACATTATGAATTATGTAAATACGTTTTAGTAACGTTAGAAGAGATTTCACAACAGAAGTGAAATAAGTTTTAAATTAATAACCGTGGCCCTTTCGTGAATACGTAACAACAACCTTTATGGCTTTTACGAAATTCAAATTGGAGAACGTTTCTATATTCCATGGAAATTTTAATATTTCGGACTTTCTGCCATCTTTCTTATTTATTGTTCCTGCACCATCTATTGCCCGCGACTTCGTTCGAGTAGCAGAAGGCTCAGCCTCCGTTTGCCAGGCACAAAAATCACAAATCACAAAATCTGTAAATATTCTGCTACTTAAATCTTTTTAAGCTTTCGTGACTTAAATTCGTATAAGAGAAATGTAAACTGGGCTTTGAAATGTTATCAAAATATAAAATATAATAGCCACCATCGGGGCAGCTGTTCTAAGGTGATACACCTACCAACAAACAGTATTTTATTTTTAGAGTTTCGTAGTACTAAGATATCCGTATGTCTGTCTATCTATCCACATTAATCCTTTGCTAAAGTTGTAAGTATACAACACAAAGAAAGACCTTGACCCGTGTAAGTCAGTCATTACCGTCTATCTGATAAACTTAGGAATTATAAATGCATGAAATTTTGCACATAGCTAAAGTGAGAATGTCAGGAGTCTTGTTTGTTTTACATATAAGTTGTAAGCTTTATCTAAAGAGAGGATTATTTTTCGCCTTGTTCTATCATTATGACTGTGGTGTCGATTAATAGATCTTTTTAAATAAAGATTTAATTTTACTACACTATTTTTTATGATTGTATAGATATTATATGTATTGCTTTGAAATATGGGTCGCAAAACCAAGCCCCCAGAAACTTATGATATCTGTACAGACTAAAGAGACTATAATAAAATGACTCTTATAAAATGATTTTCGTGTAATTTTATGACATGAGCGGAAAAATGTTATTGACAATTTTCGTTAGTTTTTCATTTTTAATTAAAGCGAAATACATGTGCAGCGTGACCCTAAAGATATAAGCATGGCCCGGCATGCACTTATCAAATTTTGTTAGTTATATAGTACTAAGCAGTACTAGTAAGTTTTATGGTACCGTGTAGTTTTAGGTTGTAGTACCTATAGAAATAGAGACGTATGTTTAATGCAGCTTGATTAAGCATATAAATTTATCTAAACTAATAGATATTATAAGGAGGAAATAATTGTTTGTTTGCATTGAATAGGCTCTGAAACTACTGGATCGATTTGAAAAATTCTCTCACAATTAGAACCCTACATTATATCTGCATACACGATAATTATACAATTACATCGAGTTTTTGATTGCAAATATAATTTGTTATAATGTCATTTCTTGGTCAACTAGGTGGTAGGACTTTACTGCAAAGTTCGTCTAGGTAGGTACCTACCACCGCTTTGCCAGTTATTCTGCCGCCAAGCAGTAGTGCACAAGCACTGCTGGGTTCCGGTTTGAAGGGCACTGTAGCTAGTGAAATTACTGGGCAAATGAGACTTTATGATCTGTATATATCTCACAGTTTAGTAATCTTATTACTAGATTGTGCTGATGTCTCAGGATGACGTGCGCAGTGCAGTGTCACGCGAAACTCTATACTTTAGAGTTCCGAGTAACACTGCAGCTGATATGGGCTGCCGTGTCGTTTAACATCAGGCGAACGACTAGCTCGTCACGTCATTTCTTAACGTAAAAAAAAAAAATTCGTAATATCAATTTTGTTCGTAATTAATTAATTAGTTTCGACTGGCCCGATAGCTCAGTTGGTAGTAACCCTGCCTTCTGAACTGTGGGTTGTGGGTTCGATTCCCACCCAGTACAAACAACATATTATTGTATTATATGTATATATTTACAAACAAAAAGTATTTAAGTATTGTATCAGTTATCTGGTACCCATAATACGAGCTTTGCTTAGTTTGGGGCTAGATGGCGTTGTGTGAGATGTCCGCACATATTATTATTATTATTATTATTTATTTGTGTGATGAACATCGATGTTTGTTCTGTGTCTGGGTGTTATATTGTATTCTATGTATGTATTTACAAACAAAAAGTATCTAAGTATGGTATCAGTTATCTGGTTCCCATAGTACAAGCTTTGCTTAGTTTGGGACTTGATGGCGTTGTGTGAGATGTCCACACATATTATTATCATTATTATTATATCCAATTACCACAAATTGCCTTTATTTTCTAAATACATCAATGATATAATAACTAATACTAAAAACTACCAACTACTACTACAAAAAAAAAACATTTAGAGTCTATACTGGCCGCGATGACCTATCACAGTCCAGTCCAATTGCTCCAGCCCACCACCAGTAGGTAGCGTACCCAACATGCTGGCAGCATTGCCCCGTTGAATTGCAATGCTGCCCAATTACCTAACTTAAATATAGTTACTTCATCATCACCGGATTGAAGACGTCTACTACTGAACATAGGCCTCCTCTATAGGGCGCAACTTTGAGCGGCTCCTTGCCTCTTGCGTCCATCGGCTGTCTCTTTAGAATCTTATCTCGTAAGGCAACTCCAAGCATTACTCTCTCCAAACCTCGATATATAGATACTTACCTGGCAACCAATTCGCAAAAGCTTAATATATTCGCATTACTAATAATATATATATGTTTCAATTTAGCAGTGTGTATGTTCTGCCAACGAATTGAAATTACACAATTGAAAATGAAGTAGCAGTAGACTTTGATGAGACACTGCACTCTTTTGAATTCGAAGGCGTCATTCAATAGTGTTAGGGAAATCCTAGGAATAAATACAGACTCTCCTCGAAAACAACCGGTCAGTAAAGTTGCCTCGATTACATTGCGATGCAATATTTTCACTTGCAACTCTACGCCCTTATAAGGCCGTATCCTCAAAGTGCATAACCTCTTTAAGCTTAGAAACCTTCAAATGAGGTGCTAATATATAATAGTACGGTGACTTTCGAGTCATTACAAATTTAAAAAAAGTATTTGCTTATGTTTTTAAGTGAGCTCAACCTCTTTTGAATAAAATCGGATTAGGTTTTCAAACATGTGTCATAATAAATTTAAATTTAAATCAAAAGCACTATTGAGTTTTTGGCGGGAAAGCGAAAAGGATCGCGTCACCGCATTGTATTATTTTCCAAAACTTGTGTTATTTTCAGTGTTAGTGCATAAAATTGGTGGCATTTTATTCGTTAAGTGCTGAATTATAGACATGAGTACGGGAAAGTGGTATAATGATGGTGAAACGTTTCTTTTCGTGTTGTTTCCAAAACTCCATAGAAGCTTCAAGTAAAGGTGCCACCACTTTACTAGGTGTATGACTTTGACTAGACTGACTTGACTATGACTTGACTTGATGACTTCGACTGTGACTTGACACATATTTGCGTGAAATATCGATAGCTTGATAAATTATCAATTACTTGACACTGGCTAAATACACAAAAGTGTGGAGCCAAAATTAAAAAAAAAAAAAAAAAAAAAAAAAAAAAGCACTATTTATTTTTGACATATTGATGTCAAATTCAAAGCAATCACCACCAAAATAACTTTAACCCCGTTAGGGGATGAATTTCAATAAAATACGAAACAAGTCTTTTATCAATTCTGCTATAAAAGTTTATGCAATATTTAAGCAGATTGGGCCATGGAATCACGTTGTCCCATACAAACTTTTCCTCCGTTTTCACCGCCTTAGGGAGCGTTCAAGTATTACGTAACGCAATTTGGGGGGGAGGGAGGGTCTCGTAAAACGTTACGATGCGTTACAGGGGCCCCCCTCTCGCCCTATCTTACAACAGGTTACGTAACATTATTTCTTTTTTATATATAAAATTAGGGAATTAAAACTCCCAAATTGGCAACCCATAAAAAAAAAGCAAAATACGAAGGTGTTGCGAATTAAAAATTATTATAATAAGGCAATTAAAACTATACCAAGAATAAAAACTATAACACAACTTTTTGCGGCCTGGGTAAAAATGATCACTTGAGTGTTACGTAACGTTTAGAGAGGGGGGGAGGGGTACAGAAAACGTTACGGAGCGTTACAGTGGAGGAGGGGGGGGTCAAAAATCTTCAAAAATTGCGTTACGTAATACTTGAACGCTCCCTTAGGGGTAGAATTTCGAAAATCCATTTCTTATCGGATGCCTACAAAAAACACACCCTCTAAGTTTCAGGGGCCTTACCGCGTAAGTCTGGTGGAGATCGTAATCGTGTTCTCTCTTGCTCGCACTCGTGGACTTCTTAATTGGCGCGTGCAGGATGGCAGGCGAAGGCCCAGAACGGTTACGCGGTAGGGGTGTAGGTCTCTACGATCAGTGGTTTATGCTGTGCGTTGATCCGTCATCAGCCTTTTATATGTCACCCCGTCGTCGCCGCCCGAGACACGTCTTGAGCGACCCGGATGATCCTATAGCAGCCGTAGTATCGGCTGCGCTAGGATCACCGGACCAGTCTAGCCCTTCTGGCTCAGGTACCGCCTTCGGCACCGGTATAGGATACCAGCGTAACACAATCAGACACCGACCCCGCCGGCGAGGTCGACGTACCCCCCGTAGGTTAGCTAGAACGGTCGCGACTTTCAATAGGGTCCACTCTTCCAGTGGACGTAGTCTTCTCGATCCTCTTATCCCGGCAACGGCCCAAGCCGAGGCTCGCACCCCAGGGGTGCCCTTGAGCTAGTTGCCTCCCACTTTTGACGGCTGGGCGCCCTAAGCGCCCGCCCTCCCGCCCGGTGACGCTGTAAAGGTCGATAGAGACTAACAGCATTAGCTCGTTCAAAAAAAAAAAAAAAAAAGCCTTTTATATGTATAGATGTAAGTATAAACTTAATAACCATAGGTATAAACAAGTTAAAATGGCAACTATAGAATATATTATCACTGTTTTGAATCAGGCAGAGTGCATATGTGATTGGATTATAAAATTGTTTATTATGTTATTTTTAAATCATGTTGTTTATTAATGTATTCATGTATGTATTTATCTATGATCTGTTATGAGCACATATAAAAAATAATATATAATTTATCTTTACTATCATTCAATTCTACCAAATTATTTTTTTTGTTCCATACACTTGCAAATTTTTAATGCTTAGGTGTATGTTTTGTATCTATTCAATATACTTAGCTTGCATAAAAAAACGTCAATGTATGTACAAATTCCATTAACGTAACTTCGGTATAGGTGATATGTATACTCACCTATACCGGACAGATATTGTTAAATATGTTCAACTGAAATCCTCATAATTATGAAGCAACTGATGCAAATTATCTAAGCAAGTAAAATCACTTTTGGCCAAGGATTTTCGACTAACAATAGCTATGAATATGCATTAATATATTTACATTAAAATATATTACCTATAAACTGTTTATTCATTAGACGATAAACATTGAATGTAGTAAAATAAGTGTAATTAAGATGAGAATATTCCTTTGTTACATTTGTGATTTTTCAGTAGCGGGTATTAGATTCTGATTGATATTATTTTGGGTTTATAATTCCGTAATAAATGCATGTATGTAAATGGACTTTACATTCGTTTTGTTTACGTTTATATTGCTTTACATGATTTTAGAAAATATTTTCAATTATTGGGTACCCAGGTAAATGGCAAATTAGCGTAAGTAGCGAATAGTTAAAGTGGACAATTATGGAAAGTGTCGACCTGTTACTGGACTCTTCCATGCAAAGCTGACAACATTAGCTAATAATATAATATATATACTTTGAAAATGTGCTAACGAGTCCTTTCACTTAATACACAAAGAACACGGAATCATTTAACAAATTACCTTTGAAGTAAAACTTTTTTACGCGCGTTTGAGTTGGGGAGTAAGCTGGTGAATGCGAGGTGAACGGAATTTGTAGTTGGTTCACGTAGATCTACATTGTCAACAAAGTTAAAAATATGTATTATTATGTTGGCATGACCGGTAAAATGACAATTTTTTTTTGATTGGTTTTGGCTCCACACTTTTGTGTATTTAGCCAGTGTCAAGTAATTGATAATATCTCAAGTTAATTAATATCATATAATGTGTCAAGTCACAGTCCAAGTCATCGAGTTAAGTCATAGTCTAGTCTAGTCAAAGTCATACACCTAGTAAAGTGGTGGCAACTTTACTTGAAGCTTCTATGGAGTTTTGGAAACAACACGAAAAGAAACGTTTCACCATCATTATACCACTTTCCCACACTCATGCCTATAATTCAGCACTTAACGAATAAAATGCCACCACTTTTATGCACTAACACTGAAAATAACACAAGTTTTGGAAAATAATACAATGCGGTGACGCGATCTTTTTCGCTTTCCCGCCAAAACTCTCAAATGACAATTTACAATTGTTGACAATGACGACATTAACATTAAACAAAGCAAAAACAAAGTTATACTGGCCAATAGATGGAGCTAAACTAAAGAAGTTTTACTTCAGTGGTGTGGTCTATATAGCACACTCGTATTTTGAAGTAAAAGTTAATTACGCACGCTTGACTTGGAGAGTAAGCTGGCTGCGTAGCGAGGCAAACGGAAGTTAATTCAAGTAAATCTCCATTGTCAATATAACAAGGTTAACAATTACTTAAAATTTGTATTATTATGTTAGTATTTCCGGTAAAATGATAATTTACAATTGACAAGATGGCAACATTAGCATTAAATAAAGCGAAAACAAAGTTATATCGGCCGATAGATGGAGCTAAATAAGTTTTACTTCAGTCGTGTGGTGTAAGCCCCACTTGTTTTTTTTTTACAACGTACTTTTACGGAATGTATTTAATTGTATATACGGTGGCATATTTTTTAAGGATTAACGTCACATGCCTATGGCTTATGGACGTATCATCCTCAAGACATGAATCTTGACTTTTCTTATGTTTACCCTTCGCCACGAGTGTCTTATATGTGTGTATATATATGTGACTTGAGGAGCGCAAGAAAACATCACGGACACATGATGAAATACGCTGATATTATGATAATACGAATTTTAATATAAACTGTAGCAACAGAAAAACTTTATTTTTTTAATTTTATTAAAAATTTGTACAATACTAGCTTTTACCTGCGACTTCATTCGCATAGAAGGCGAAAATGGTCCTAATAGGATTTTTAATTGGTCTTCAGCGTTATTAATTTTGTTTATAACATAATAAATTATTATGTTCAAATGATCGCATACTTGTTAAATATAGCAATCTTAGTTATAGTGTAGGGATTTAAAAGTTAAATACATGAAAATAAAATAAAATTTGGTTATTTTTGTGAACACGAAGCTTGGCCTTTAATCAGGTGAAAATTACACGGGGGCATTATCTTTTTACAAATAAATCGAAATACTACACACCTACCGCAGTATTTCTTTGGAAACAATATTTTTTGCTTTTCCTTTGGGAGCTACAATCACCAGGCTACTATGTGCGCTTACTCTGGAGACAACAACAACACACAACTGGCCATGAGAGAAGCCGCTTTCTCAAAAGTTTATTCCCGCTACCTTAAGAGTTTGACCTTGAGCTTTGTTTATAGTTTTTTTTTTTTTTTTTTTAATTTTTGGCTCCACACCTCTGTGTATTTAGCCAGTGTCAAGTAATTGATAATTTATCAAGTTAATGATATTTCACGCGAATATGTGTCAAGTCACAGTCGAAGTCATCAAGTCAAGTCATAGTGTAGTCAAAGTCATACTCCTAGTAAAGCGGTGGCAACTTTACTTGAAGCTTCTATGGAGTTTTGGAAACAACACGAAAAGAAACGTTTCACCATCATTATACCATTTTCCCACACTCACGCCTGTAATCCAGCACTTAACGAATAGAATGCCACCAATTTTATGCACTAACACTGAAAATAACACAAGTTTTGGAAAATAATACAATGCAATGACGCAATCTTTTTCGCGTTCCCGCCAAAAAAACTCTTGTTTATAGTTATAGCGAAGCAGACTTTGATGGGAAAATTGCACTCTCTTGAACTCTAACGGGTAATTTGATAGTGTTAGGGAATCCTATGAATAAATACACACTCTCCTCAAGAATAACCGGTTGCAATGTAATAATAAATATTAATATAAAAATCAAACACGAAAAATCTTATTTGATTATTATAACAACCTATGAAAAAGTTTTTTTTGTTTTGGTTTTGGCTCCACACTTTTGTGTATTTAGCCAGTGTCAAGTAATTTATAATTTTTCAAGTTAATTAATATTGTATATAGGTACGTCAAGTCAAAGTCCAAGTCATCAAGTTAAGTCATGGTCTAGTCTAGTCAAGTCATACTCCTAGTAAAGTGGTGGCAACTTTACCAGAAGCTATTATGTAGTTTTTGAAATAACATGAAAAGAAACGTTTCACCATCATTCCACCACTTTACCACACTCATGCCTGTAATACAGCACTTAACGAATAAAATGCCACCAATTTTATGCACTTACACTGAAAATGACACAAGTTTTGGAAAATGATATAATGCGGTAACGTGATCTTTTTCGTTTTCCCGCCAAAAAAGAAACACCCTCCAAGTTTCGGGTCTATACGATCAGCGGTATAGGCTGTGCGTTGATCCGTCAGTAATTCAGGACAAATCCTTCTATATGTATAGATTAAATAAATAATAAAATAAATAAATAAATATGTGTGGACATTTCACACAGCGCCATCTAGCCCCAAACTAAGCAAAGCTTGTACTATGGGAACCAGATAACTGATACAATACTTAGATACTTTTTGTTTGTAAATACATACATAGAATACAATATAAACACCCAGACACAGAACAAACATCGATGTTCATCACACAAATGTTTGTCCTGGGTGGGAATCGAACCCACGACCTGCAGTTCAGAAGGCAGGGATACTACCAACTGAGCTATCGGGCCAGTCATTAATATTCCGATTTATTTTCAATTTTTCAGAAAGTCAATCTTGCCTCTATTTTTTTACGATCACTTACACATATCCTAGACACTGACTAGGATTCCTTGTATCTAGGGACTCAGGAAGTACAATCACCGTGACCTCACAACACTCAGACCCAGAACAAGTATTTGCCGACCCCTATCTCTTCAATATCTTTTTCCATTTAAAGTTTAACGAGAAGAGATCGCTTTTAGAGATAAGTCCGCCCATTGTAATACAGCTTTAATTTATTTTTCTCTGTTTCTGTATCTGTTTCCATGTATATATATTTTTTAATATTTTTGCATAGTATTGAATTTTAAAATCAAACGTAAATACTAGTGGATATCTCACGCATTTCCACCTAGCTTTTGATAACCAGTCGAGAAAATGGCGATGTGATAAATTAACTAACTTAGTAACTAAGGAAAGATCACAAGTTTCCTTAGTGACTGAGGGATTGAAGATTACAGATTAAATGCTTTATATTTTTATAACTATATT
The DNA here is from genome assembly GCA_905220475.3 of Ennomos fuscantarius. NCBI lineage: Eukaryota > Metazoa > Arthropoda > Insecta > Lepidoptera > Geometridae > Ennomos > Ennomos fuscantarius. The sequence continues at coordinate 11,706,623 of HG992023.1, forward strand.
AAGTTCGGTTTCTTTTTAATTTATAGAAATCTGTTTATACCTTCCATTTATTATTTTAAAATTGATAAATATATTATATCCGCATCCCGTCATGAAGAGTGAATGTGCATTAAAAATGTTCCATTAATATCGATTACTCAATAGTACTTACTGGTCGATCAAAAGTTGATCCGTCGTTCTACGTAGCTTGAGTGGTAACAGCGTCTAAGGCTTACTGGTACAACCAACCAAGAATGCCACTCGCGGTAGACTGAATCGTGAATGCAAACTCCCGCGCTACCTTACTACTCCCAAGACCATTGACCAAACATCACGCGTAAAACTTTGATTTACGGATAAAGCTTAAGTCATCAAGTGAATGTAGTACTAATAATATGTTATACATGACAGCCTCTGTGGTGTAGTAGTTGAGCAGGTCGTCCTATGCCGGAGGCGATGGATTTGATTCCCGCGACAGGACTAGTATTTGTGCATAGGAAAACAAAAGCGCAAATACTTGTTCTGTAACAAAAAAACTTGTTCTGTAAAAAAATTGAGTAAATAATAAAATAACCATGAAATTCATTCCGCATTAGTTCGTCAAATTCATTTTTTAGTTTAGTTTTACAAAAAGTTTATGTCTACCTTATTAAGTGCGAATGAATTCATACTTTTATCAGATGCTAAATATGTGATATAAGGTCGTAAAATCAGTTGCACTTGTTTATTTCCTCGTAGACGGTGGTAGAAAGTAGAGTCCACCTCAGGATCAACACTATTTTAAGCTCGCACTACTCTAAAATAATAACAAACTGAAACCCCTCACCACGCTCAGAATTCTATAGAATGCTTTGCTAAGCTCTGGACAGAAACAAATGCAGTTGAAAATTGTTGTTTAATCTCTATGTAAACAATCTACTACTTTCACAGTTGTTTTGCAGTAAATTAATTTGTGCTTAGCTTATCGCATTTTTTTAAATTACTGACATAAATTAGCGGAATTATCGCATCTATGTTCATAGGCATAGTGCCTTTATTCTTTAAACTAACTAAGTGCTACAATAATATAAACTATTAAATGCTACAGACGGACTGTAATACTGACTGCAATGACCTTATAGCTATAGACATAGAGTCCAAATTCTCCAGCCCACTACCAGAAGGTAGTTATTTGTTTTTAAAGGTAATTTTAATCAATAATCAGGTATATGCTCTCATTATAACTATACGTCATTGTAAGTCGTATTTAGATAGGTATTTATTATTATTTATATATTATTAACTTTAGATTTTTTTTAGCATTACACAAAGATCTGAAACTAATAGAGGGTAACAAACAAAGCATTTTGAAGATTACCAATAGTTTTCCGTAAACATGAAATGAGTAGAAACAAGTTTTAGGATAGATAGATAAATGACCAAACTCGTTATCTAATCTGCAGGTCAATAGGTCTGCTATAGATAGGCAGGTAAAAGTAAGTATATTATGTAATAAATAACCTGTATCGAATGAGCGGCTGCTGCACTGCTTAAAAATCAAATCTGAATTTGTTTTACAAGCAGATTTGCTTGTTTCACAAGTTATAAAATAAAGTTTAATATATTTTTGTGCAAACTAATATAGTAAAATTAAAAGACGCTGAAATGCCCAAAGACGATACAAATCAATTATAAAAGATACTATGGTGTCGATTCTGTGTCGCATACTCTAAAGCTAAACGTAATTAACATATTTCCGTCTTTTTCATTTCCCCTTTATCAGAAGAGTACCGCCATACTTTAAGTTTAGTTTTAGAGAATGCGACACAGAATCGACACCTATACCTATTTAAATTGGTATTTGAAGTTCGTATCGTTTTACTTTGCCTTTCACTGTGTGTATAAAACATTTAAAAAAAGAATGCGTTACTGCAATGTCATTTATCGACGGTAGTAGACAATCTAAATCATTGAGATTCAGCCTCTGTGGTGTGGTGGTTCAGCAGGTCGGCTCATAACCCGGAGGCGGTGGGTTTGACTCCCGCGGCAGGACAAGTATTTGTACACAGAAAAAAAGCGAAAATACTTTTTGAGTCTGGGTGCTGTGGTACCATGCTCATCGTAGTTCCTGGGTCCCTAGACACAGAGAATCCTAGTTAGAGTCCAGGATCTATTTATGTGATCGTTGGATGCTATTATTATATTGTTTTAATCTGTATTAATATGTATAATTACTTTATTATCATCAGTTTGAAGACGTCCACTGCTGAACACTAGACTAGAGCGCCGCTTTAGGTGGTTTTTTTCCTTGCATCAAACAACTCCTCTCTATTTTGACGTTCCCGTATATACACTACGCCTTCCGGTAAAGTAAAATGATACGGTTCTGCGAGATTTTGGTAATAATCCCAGCAGGCGTAAGTAACCACGGGGCGAACAAAGTAACATTAATTGTTAGTACTGAAAGTGGCGTTTGTAAGAGTTGTAAATTGTACTAGCTCATTAAACAATTATTACTTCAAACACCACTTTCCCAAAATATATAGCTATTAATGAAAACGACCTATTGGGAGGGTATCTTTTTGTAACTACATAAACACCAACTCATCAACGGATGCACAAACATAACCATGCAAACAAGTATAGGTAGTTTATCTTTATTTTACTAGTATTTTCTATAAACCTACGCACCAATAATTCAATAAAAAAGAAAAATAGTTTTTTAATTTCAATTTCATTTCATTTCATATCTTATGCCTAAATACGTAGTGTTAAATAGTGTTACACTACTCCATTTAAATCTTATACAAAAACATAATTAATCAGTATTAGAATTCTTGAAATGTGTTTACAGTAAGTCAGTAATAATAGTTATACAAAAATATTATGCTATACGTGTACTTTCATATCCCCGAGTCTGTCCACTGGCCACATGCATTCACACCCGGCTGGTATCACCAAGGTTCTAGTTTCCCAACAATCACTGAAATTTATTATAAAATATTTTAAATGATAATTTATTTTATATATGTACAAAAAACAATAAAAGAAAAAATAGATGTCATGTCGTACAGGGAGGTTAAAACGTTGGCCGAAGACCGAGAACGATGGCGATTACTGCACCGACAAGAGATGGACTCTTAAATAAGAAGAAGAAGAAGAAGAAAGAAGACAAAAAAACAAATTGCAATTAATGACTTCACAGATATACTTATAAATTATGATCGGAATTTTAATTTAAGATTGTGTACGCAGAAAATTATAAAGGCGAAAGTTTGTATGTGCGTTTGTGTGTATGTTTGTTACTCCTTCACGCTCAAACGGCTGAATGGATTTGGATGAAATTCGGTACCAAGATAGCTTATACACTGGTTTAATATATAGGCTACATTTTATCCAGGAAAAATGAAATTTTCCGTGGGATAAGCACATAGTTAAAATACCTTTTATCCGCGGGTGAAACTGCGGGGCGCAACTAGTAAAATATATTATAAGATGATCATCGACACAAATGCTGGTGATAGTACCCATCAACAATGCCACAAGCTTTGCAGACCGACACCCCCCAAGACGACGGTATGTATACTACAATTATAATTTTAAGGAGTAGCCAGACAAGAATTCTTAATTAAGAAACCGTCGCGTCGTTGACATGTCCGCTTGGGTCAGTAATATTATCTACAATTTTATGGATGGATGGACTCTGTAACTCACCCAGGTAACCCAGTGACATTACTAAAAGAAAATCATCATCATCATACATAGGTACACATGTTTAATACATTACTAGTAATAAATACTAGAGGAAACCTCGTATACACAGTATTATATTATTATCTGTGACGAAACTAACCATATTAAGTGATAAATCATCAAAATTCAAATCAGAATCAAGATACAAAGATGATTTGCCAATCATGAGTGGGCGTTGGGCGTATGACGAAGTTTTAGATTATGAAATATATTTAGGTAATGTTAAGCGGCAAAACGAAGAAAGCGTTAAATTTTATCCGAGCCCACGTGTTTTACATATATCTATTTGTAACATCATCGGACGGTTAAAGATCATTCCCGCCTTTATATTGATCCCCACAGAGCATTCATTTCTGTTGGACGTCATCACAACAATCACTCCTGTTTGCTGACCTACTTTGATTGGGTTGGGACTACCCTATCGAATCGAATAGATCATGGTTAGCCCACCACCCGTTATAGATAAATAAATAAAATAAATAATAAATAAAAACTTTCTTGGTTCACACAGGTAGCAAGGGAGGTACATAAACTAATAGTGTATTAACATTTTTCATAATTTTGCGTAAAGTTGTGTAATTAGAAACATTTTACGTGAGTCGAAGCACTGTCCCTCACACTAGGTAGATCCTGTATAGTAAGGTCACAGGAATCTCCTTCGGAGACGAGCAAGCTTTTAGCAACTGATGTTGTTCCAAATATCATATAAAAATAAAATAACAGATGCTTTAAAAGTGCATGCTATGCAATCCATCACTCAATTTGTCGCCTCAATCTGCTGAATGGGAGCTGCAACACGCCTCGACACGGTGCGATTTGACTGTTTGAGTAGACAAATCGTGTGACAGATTGTATGATGAGTACGAGTAGAGTAATTTAATCGGATCACCAACGAATCAAACATATCATAGCATTTTATATAACAAACCCCTTACCTAGAATAACGTCTTCTAGTTAGATGTATAGTTTTGTTCCACTGCACACACGAAAACCCGAGGCTTGAACAGATCTGGAATTGTCAAAGTTATATTAGGTGACTGGTATAATGACTGGCCCGATAGCTCAGTTGTTAGTAGCCCCGCCTTCTGAACTGTGGGTGGTGGGTTCGATTCCCACCCAGGACAAACATATGTGTGATGAACATAGGCGTTTTATTCTGTGTCTGGGTGTTATATATTGTATTCTATGTATGTATTTAAAAACAAAAAAGTATCTTATTATTGTATCAGTTATCTGGTTCCCACTTTTTAGCAAACAACAGCTGTGTGTAGCTTCGATTCGATTCGTTACTTTTTTACGTTTAAAGAGCTTATGAATTTGCTTTATTGATTTTTGTGTATTTCGAAATACGTTTCGCATAAAAAGTACATTTGAATAAACATCCATGCCATTGAAACCAATTCTTGCACATTATTCTACTACTAGTAATTTTATTAAGGTATCATATGTTTTTTTGAAATGGTGGTAATATTAATAGCAGTTGTGTGAAAATAGCTACCAAATTCAAATGTCTTGCGATACTTTTTATGTAAATGACGTCACAACGTAGACGTTCACCTGGGGCAAAGATAATAGTGGATTTATAGTCAATGAACTGGGGGTGATCACAAACTTTGATTGCATTGCAATAGGAAAAATTTCATTCCGAATTTGAAAATTTCCGTAGAACCTATGCACATAAAATGCGCATTGAAACTGTTAAATATATACATTTATTTGTTTCTATCGGTAGCAATCAAGTTACATGATCGCCTAACTGATTTTAAGAGTTAAGTAGGGCTGCCCATAATAGATTGCAGTGTTACTCGGAACTCTAAATTATATGGATTGCACTGCACACGTCATCCTAGTACATCACATATCTGCTGGGCGATCACGTAGCTCGATTGCAACATATCGAAATACCAATTTGTATGAATTTAACTGTTTTAATACGCAGTTTATGTGCATAGTTAGTATGGATATTTCTCCTGTTGCATTGCAATCAAGTTTCGTGATCACCTTCCAGATCATCAGATCTGGGGGGCGATCACCAAACTTTGCAATGCATCAGGAAAAATTTGATAAAATTTCCAATCAATGCATATAAACTGCGTATTGAAACTGTCAAATACATAAAAATTTGTATTTCTATCGGTTACAATCAAGTTACGTGATCGCTTAACAGAACATAGTCTCATTTGTCCAGTAATTTCACTAGCTACAAAATTACCAAAATGATATATAAAAAAGATCAGGAAACGTAGAGCTATAGAATTACGTCGCCTGTAGCGTCGTACCTCACGGCGTGTTATTATACATATATTATATTACACGTTTATTCGTACCTACGTAGACCGCGGGCAGCTCTTAGCCCTTCTTTTCAAATGTACAGAAATAATAATCAATAAGTACATTATAATGAAAATGTAACTGGGCTGACTCTGTGCATTGGATATTTTATGTTAATTGCGATAGCTACGTTTCATTTCTTTATCGATGTAGAAGTAAATATGTTTTTATTTTAATGACCATCGGTCCGTCTGCCCCTTTACCGCGCGTCACGCTTAAACTACTGGACGGATTTCTACGAAACTTATTATAGTTATAGCTACATTTTTAGAATAATTCTTAGGATACTTAGTATTTTGAATGACACCCAGCTGCGGCTTGAACTAAGCAATAGGGAAGTAGGTAATATTTGTGCAATTTTTTAAAATTGTGTATGGTTTAAATAAAGTAAAAAGCAATGAAAAATGGTAAAAATTTACCGGTTTTTTCTTCTCGGCGATCATCAGTCCGAGCAAGGGGTGGCTTGAAAAACAGCGCAGCGTGCACGTGCATACGTACATGCTGCACAACGCTGAAGTCATCCCTTTTGCTTCCAATAATAATAATTGTGATCTTTATGTTGTTATTTTATGTTTAAAAAAAGCAATAAAGTACATTTTTATTTATTTTTATTTATTTAAATTATTTCATAATGTAAAAAATCATGAAATTATTAAATTTACCCACCCACTAACCCACCAATCAAAACAGCCTTTCCAGAACTAAGTATGTTGATATATGATGTACACGTGACTTGGTCATATGTTATGATAATATATTGCCAGCATACGAAGATGATGCTACAGTGCTACTATTTATTATGTCGAAAGAGAAAGCAGAATGCAGAGAATGTATGGGATTAGAACCTGCCTCTCTGCCTGCCTCCCATCCATTCATTCTTTTCCTCATTCACCATTCATCTTTTTCCCTCTTTCTTCCATAATACAGGATTGGAGTAAAATTAATTAATCCGTGTGAAGCCGGGACGGGTCACCTAGTCAGAAATATAATGTCATATCAAGCTTAGAGTGAGTAGCCATTGTTACTTGTCGTGACAAATAACTGCATTGACTACCTATATCAATTGCTGATATCAGCAAAAAAGTTTATAATATTTGTGCTTGATTTAGCCTACCTCATTGTTTGCATCGTCGCTGGACTGCATGGCACATCGGACCTCTTCGTAATAAGCCGGTCGGTATTCGTACTCGTTGGTGTTCAGCGTAATGATTTCGCTATGCAAGTTGCAGATCGGGTAGTGTTTCTATAACAAACAAAGTCAATTATAACACACGTTATACTAAAACTGTATAAATTAACCACTGTTTGTTACTTCTTATTGTGATGCACAATCTTGAACCACTCCCATCCATCTACAACTCCGTCACTAATCGATATTTATGATACCAAACTCAAAACCTATAAAATGACTGGGCGATCTGTTTGCTAGAAGCACCTGATGGGGAGTGAGACAAATTGCAGTCATAAATTCATTGAATGAAAGACAGGAGTGTCTCGTTCCTTTCATTCGTTCAGTTATAGAGAAATGTACACATAGTTACCTATATGTATGCGTATTTACTGCAGACTCCAGACTGGAGTACACCCTTCCTTATGATCGATGAGGGGTTGTAACTAGTTATGCAATGTAGACTATTGTACTGAGTTTAACCATTGCAAGGCTGCACTAGTTCAACCTTGATTTATGCGTTGCATTTTACTGTGATGTTAGTACTTTATACCTAAATATTTGTGTTAAAACATGACCCGATACCTTATGAAATTTAGCCAGTATTTTCCGAAACTGTAGATACATTGCATTTGCGAGACACTGCAGTAGGTATACACTTAAATTTATTACTTATACGAAATGCTGAGTGTTAACCTGTATAGTTTAGTGTTACTTATACTCGTATTATCACGAATTATAGGACAGCATCTGTGTTGGTGTAGTGGTTGAGCAGGTCGGCTCATAATCCAGAGGCGGCGGGTTCAATTCCCGCGGCAGAAGTATACAAAAGAAGTATAAAGCGCAAACACTTGTTCTGAGTCTGTGTGTTATCCTGCGACTATAGATACAAGGCATCCTTAGTTATCTATGTGTGTGATCGTATGGTGTTATTTGTGTATTTTATTTATATTACAATATTTATTCCATAACATATCGAACCTGTTTTCCTAGATGTCCAAGATCCCTTTCGCGCGACGCTCCTCGCGTGAATGGGAGACTCGCTCCTAGAGACTCCGTGTATTCTGGTAAAATCTGAAAAAAAAAAAATAGTGTAGGTATTTGAACAAAACAGGCTTTTAGACGTGTACTGAGAAATATACTCAATATTCTGTTTTGTATTTAATTATTTTAGCTAGATCCAATCAAATGGTTAAATCTTAATGTTTGTAACTCAGAATACTAACTATAAGGACCAATACCTACGCAAATTTTCTATAATAAAATTCTTTATTTTCTTTTGTTCCCGTAATGGTACCTACCTCGCATGGTGCATCACAATCCAAGTTGTCACTGATAGGCTGCCTGTTCCGGCTCTCTTGCCGGTTTCTCTCAAGGCGCCCGAGGACCGAGTTAAGGACCTTGTCAGGGTTGGGTATCCTGAGCACATGCTCGATGAAGTCCCTGGCCATGTCTTCATTAGAACTGGACGGTGACGCCAGACACAGCGCCAAGCAAAAAAACCAAGTCTGTAGGCAGTTGAATATTTTCGTCATCATCACCTAAGACTAGTCCACTTCTGGACATAAGCGTTTCTCTTGATATCTGGGAATAGTAATTCCCCATGACACACCTGGCAGTGACTTTTTGACGGTGACATGGGGAAGGAACGGTAAACCTCCGATTGTGTAAAAATGTTTGGAACAATTTCGAAGGTATTCCTTTAAATACATAACAGTTAATAGTTAACTAATCATCTCCAATAACACCAAATTTTTAGTTTGATGAAATAAAACCTCTTAGTGATTAAAACTCGTGATAATAGCTTGAAATACTAATTATACCTACAATTTTACACGTAAACCAAAGAACTATAAAATTAGAATGAATTAATCTATAATGTAAAACAAAGTCGTGTTAGTTATACGACTTATAACTGAAGAACGGCTAGACTAATTTTTATGGTTTTTGTGATATTGTATTATCTTCGTCTGGAATATATAAAAGTGAATCTCTATTTCCCTTGGTCGTTGCATCACGCTTGAATCGATCGAACATTTTCGCTAATTCTTTTTGTTCTGTTAAGTATTGTCAGGAGAAGGTTAAGCGGAAAGTTGAGCCGAAAGTTAGAAAATTCGCACCACGCGGGTGAAACCGCGGGGCGCAGCTAGTAAATTATTAAAATTGAGGAACGAATAAAAAAAATCCTAAGCATGCCCATTCATTGAGTGTTAGGCGGAACTAAGTTGGCCGGTCTGCTTTGTAATTAGGATGAATTAATAATTTAATAAATTAAACTACGTCTTTACCCAAATAAATGTATTTATTAAGGTAGTGATTATTTTCGTATGTTGGCGCAGTCGACAAAAACTGACAGAGTAGACCTATGAAAATAAGGCGAATTCTGGGATTAGATTATGAACTTACCTATTAATATGATAATTTATTCATTAATTTTAAGTATGATAATTAAATGCTAAATAATGAATTAACTTATGCATAGGCTACAAAGATAAAAACACTTTAGCTCATCGCGGCCAATATTAAAATATTGGCCGCGATGAGCTAAAGCAAACATATTTTTGTAGTAGGTAGTGTAGCTAGTAGGTTGTTGTATTATTGTAGTAGTTAGATATGTAAAAGAATAATAGCAAAGTATCTTTATTCCTGTTAAAAAACATATTATAAAATAAAATTAAATCATTATTAAGCATTAAATCTACAAAGACTCGGTATGTGTCTGGCAAATAGGTTACTTGCAAATAAGGAGATAAGGAACAAAACCGATAATAATCTACTTTACTTATTTTTACAGATAGCACAAAAAAAAGGTTGCATATCTATTATAATTAAAAAGAAATTGCCATGTAGCAAAGTACTTTAAAATACAGTACTTGTCGATAATTTGCCCACCATTTTTTTTTACTACATAATATTATTTAAAAAAGATAAATCTATTTAGGTCTTAACGTGTAATTGTCATGTCTTTTTTTGTCGTTGACGTTTTGTGTAAGAGTTATCGTATAGAATTTATTCATATACTTACCATAACAAAACATTTAATATTTTATGTCTACTTGCACCAAGTAATCTCTGCTTACCTTGATAATTATTAATTCTTTTATACACATGGTTATCATATTCCACAAGACGATATAATAAAATTTATAACTGACCGATGGGGCTGTTGTTGTTTTATGAATCATTTCCCATTTCCATTTCCCTTTTATACAGCGGAACATTTATTATTATCTCTAAATCTCAATCCCTTACAATTGTCAGAGTGTTTTAATAAAAATGTTCAAGTTAATCTCCGCAGTGATAACAGTGTGGATATGCGGCATTTATTTTATTATTTATTTTAATCAAAATATTGGGCACATTTTTCTTTTTTTTCTGTAATTTGGTGTTTACGCGTTAGTCTAAGCACACAAATAACAAAAATCACTATTTTCGAAAGCACCAACGTGACGTGAGGGTTCAAAATAATATTATCAGATATTGAGGATATAATCTTCTTGGATGAGCCTGGGGTCTGTGCTGAAAACCATTTCTGTACTTATAATACGAGTAATGTATTAGATGATAGATCTATATTATTATATATAGATATAGGTGATCCACTCTGTAGATGTAAGAAAAGAGCAGTCAAAAAGCTTGTCTGAGTTCTTGTGAAAGTGGTAGTATCAAAAAATATAGTTTTTAGAAATTTGTCCGTCTGTCTGTTTCGGACATTGTGATTACTTATTCACAAAATTTACATTCATCAAAATTTATAGGGAATTAGTTTTAGTTTTGACGTAGGTACTTACCTACGTCAAAAATAAACCACTGTTGTAAAATTTTCTGTTCATTAGCGCATTTGAGTGCATTTTCAAGCTCATGGACTGGAAACAACTGGAAAAGATCTGGCATCAACATAAATGACGACACCTTCGATCGCATCGTCCCTTCCCATGGTGAGAGCGTGGTCAAATGCTATACAAGTATGAAGTAAAAAAAAATCCTTCGTTTGACCGATGATATACCTTGCCATAATTGTAGTCGCTCGAGGATCTTAGCACAATATTTAAATACACCCGCAGAGTCTCCCACCAGGTTGGTCTTAATATAACAGGGGTACCGGTAAGCAGTAGCAAAAGAACATTTGTTAGATTTATAATGTATAGGAAGAACTATGGCTTAAATTAAAACTGGAATGGAGCGAATATGTCACTGGGACTGGATGGGAGAGAATAAGGATAATAAGCGAAACGAAATCAGTATAGGAATGGGACATAATAGAGATAATCATTGAAATTTCAAACTAATTCCATGCGGAATTAATTTCACAGTCGCGGGCAGCAGCTAGTGTTACATTTACGTCCCTTTTGCTATACAGTTAATTTATGCGCACACCACGCAGTGTGATCTTTTGAATAAATGATGAATAATATATAATTACCTAGCCTGACCTCGTAACGTTCATTGAGTTCTAAACGAAAATGAATACGGATATAAATCTGAGACTCGGTTACCTCAGGTAGATATATTTTATTTAACACCTCTCTTAATGTAAAGACCAATAATACATAATGACGTTCTATCAGAAAAAAAACATCCGTCATCATGTATCGTACGTATGCTCATTGGTAAGATCTTTTTTACTAGACATTTTTTAATACAGGATGCGAAAGAAACTAAAACACAATGATTAATGTAATAATAAATTATTAAATTATTATGTACTACTATACTGTTCATTACAAGTATATGATAATTGAAGGGGTGAGAATAAAAAGGATTTAACTGATTTATTTGACAAAATGACTTATGGGTATCTTTGGATTCAGAGTGAAATTATCTTCAATAATACATTCTCAAAATACCGAAATGAGGTATAAATCTCGAGATTTTGAGTCTAAAAATGGTTTATCTGTCACAGGAATACAGTTTGCTTAGCATAAAAACATTACTATATTTATTATATTACATTATATTTTTACAGTAATTGTATGAATTAGTACTATATTTAGTAATTTTAAATCGAATTAAAACATTTTCAAGCGTCTGAAACTTACATAAACCTTTTCTATTACCTTATAAGCACTATACATTAAAATGACGCCGTTGACGTTTAAAGTCAATTTTCTCGAAACTGTCAATTTGACAGTTAAATCCTTTTTATTCTCAACCCTTCAATTAATATATTGCAAATTGAGAGAAGATAAACGAGCCGTGGATTGTTTTCTATTGGACTGACATTATATAGTAGCAAACGATGCAATGATGGATGAACCCTGCCATACAAGGTTTTAATAATCTTGACATTACAATAAAATACAATAATACTTTAACACAAACTAATACATAACAATGCACCTTAAAAAACTTACAAAAAATGGTAGAATAAATTGTATAATTACACATTAAGCGATTTCTTATCTTGAGCAACTTTTTGTGAGTAAAAGTGCTCTACACAATAATAATTGTAACCTAGGCATGCTGGTTGCTTGATTGAAACCACCTTTGTCTTTGCTGCTAGAGCTACTGCTGCTGAATTTGGTTGATTTTGTAAAGAATCACAGAAACCGTGAACCTTCAAGGTATCGCTCTATTCATTTTTAAATATAAGTAAGTATTATATACCAGGTATCTGGATCTGGTTGATCATATCATTCACTCCTCTGAGATGCATTTATAACTCAATAATATAACTGAGGACTTTTTGGTCCGACTTAAGATCCAAAATCCATTATTGACACAATTCATTTCACTACAACTATTACACGGCTAACACTCACGAAATACAGTCAAATAACTCGACCGGTGTCCGGGCAACATAGATGCCCATCCTTAAGAAGTACGCGCGGCGGCGGTGGCGGCTCGGCGCTGACTGACTGAATTAATTTAGTAAATTTATTAAATAAAATAGTATTTGTTTCGACCCAATTCTCTTAAGTAAAAGAATGAATAGATTGGACGACGAAGGCAGGTAAGTAGAAGAGAGGAAAAAAACTTGGCGTCGTCTCCGTCCTATCCATTCTAGTCTTCCTTCCCTCTTCCCTTTGACAGGGTCAGGACGTTAAAGTAATTAACCCATGCGCGAAGCGTATGTAGTTTAGGATTTAGTTCTGCTGTAGGAGGCATATCTATATAATTCAAGCGTGGATGTTTTTTTAATTTCTATATTTGTCGTCTCTGACGGCCTGATTAGAGCGTTATCAAGTAAATACCTACCTTTACCATGATTGTTTCCTGGTAATAATGGAATGAAATGTCAACCACTATTAGCTGATCCACCACTTCATTAATAAAATTAAGTCGTCAAATTTTTTTCACCCCTTGCTAAAAAAAGGTCCGTCGTTATAGAGTACCAGAGCGGGGATAAAGTAGGTAGGTATATTATCGCATAGGAGATTAAGTATGTTTTTATTTAATTTGATGTCCTCATATGCGAGCAGCCGCTGAAAGTGGAGCTCCACATTATTGTTATTGTGTTCAGCAATGGAAGTCTGCAGGTTGTTGATGATGATAAATACGCAAGTCCTTACACGCCTTTCATACCCAGGACCCCAGGACTCATTATTTATCCTTTGTACTATTTACGCTTTGTACTAGTTATTAATATTTCCTTCTTGAATTAATTAGGACAATCTTATTAACTGAAACCCCGCAACTATGAACCGTTTTATTGCTCATCTCATGAATCGTTTTATTGCGATCTCTTCCCAGTCAAAAGTTATATTCTTGTTACAAGGCTACAGTGCCCAATGAGTGGCCTGGCATGGGTGGCCCTACATCAATACATTAAACTGTTTAGGTACCCGGTGAATACTTATATGTCACCACTGGTTCAATGTTACCGATGCCTGAAGTTCAACCACTCAGCTAAGGTTTGCCGAGGGGAATAGATGTGCTCGTCCTGTACTGGGCGGCACTCATACATACAATGCGATGTTGACGGACGTTAACTGCGGCGAAAATCACTCGGCAATCTCAAGAGATTTGGCCAGTTAATAGACAAAAAAATAAACGCCTCAGCCTCAACCGTTCGTACTCCCTTATTGCTCTTGTTAAAAGTAGCGATAATTTACCCATAAAAAATAAAAGAATTGGACATTTTTTATCTGATTTAATTTAGTATGTATATAATGCGGACAGAGAGTAGAGACCATTATTTTATTATAACTTAATCAAAGTTACATGAAATTTTAAGCTTAATTCATTGCCCACCTATTTTTATTATTTTTTCACGTTTTTAGTATGTATATAATGCGGACAGAGAGTAGAGACCATTATTTTATTATAACTTAATCAAAGTTACATGAAATTTTAAGATTAATTTATTGCCCACCTATTTTTATTATTTTTTCTCGTTTTTAAGTGTACCTACTATATTAAATAAATATATAAATATATATACATAGATCCTGGATCCTTTCTAGGATACCCTGTGTCTAGGGACCCAGGAGCTATGAGGACCATGGTCCCACAACACCCAGACACAGAACAAGTATTTCCGCTTTTTTTTCTGTGCACAAATACTTGTCCTGCCGCGGGAATCGAACCCACCGCCGACTTCCACGAACAGGTCTTCCATACGCAGTCAAACCTTAAACTATAATAAAATATAATAATATTGTGTAAAAGGGTCCACGCGATGCACGTCCGTTGAAGACCGCGCCAACAGAAGTAGAATCCGCCCCCGAACCAAAAATAAACTTGTGTCTCAGGGTCTGGACTCCACCATCCAGTAGCAACATCCGGATGTTTAAACACTGCCTACTTTCATTGTGTATTGATTACAAGTAGGTATAGTGTGTTACAATAATTGTATAAGTATTTTATAGGTGGTTAGCGTAGGTAGCTATCTACTTTTACAAAATGCCTTTTCAAGGTTCTGGAGAACCTGAGCAAAAGGCATCAGTGAAAATCCTTACTAAATAAACTCCTCTGCAAACAGAATGTAGGTGTGTGTTTAGTAAATGAGATGTAACTTAAGAATAGTAGTAAAATACCCAATAACACATCTTACATCTGCCATTTTAAAAATTCTTTAAATGCACTCGATGGAGTCGGAATTTTAATTTAACAGTATCTATAGTACGACATTATAAGCACTTCTTTTTATGAATCTGTTCAAAATATTTGCATACCAATAGAAATATCTTTAAGTAAATTACATATTCTTTGTATCTACTGTCCTCTTCACAGCAACAGGTTTGATACCAGTAAAATGATATGTTGTTGCTTGAAACTCCTGTGATGTCACATGTCTCATCATCATCAGCTTATATTGTCCACTGCTGGACATAAGCCTCTCCCAAGGCACGCCACTGAGCCCGGTCTTCGGCTCTATTTTTCCAGGTACTGCCAGCTACCTTGCGTATGTCATCGCTCCACCTTGCCACAGGTCGTCCTACACTACGTCTGCCGCTTCGCGGTCTCCACTCCAGAACACGTCGACCCCAACGGTTATCGGTTCTTCGGCAGATATGACCAGCCCATTGCTACTTCAGCTTGCTAATGTCTCATCATGGAATCATGGGAGATTTTAATGCACATCACATTTTGTTCGGTTGTCATACAAATAATAGCAGACAATACAATAGAATAATATAATTTATACAATATAACAAATTATGTCGATTTGTGTGTTTTAAATGATGGTAGTACACTGCACAACTACCGTTCAATATCCAAACAGGAATGCATCAGCAATAGATTTAGCCTTTTTTATGTTAAAGGCAGCAATCAAACATACGGCCCACATGGTGGGCAGTGGTCACCATAGCCTGTGGACATCTGTAACACCGGATGAGGCGTCACCAATGCAATGCTTACCCTGTAGGACTCTCTTAACCATCCTTTGAAGTATTCCATGTTATAGCTCTGCGGAAACACGCCTGGTAGGAGCTCATGCAACATTTGAAATTAAAATTAAATTTAAAAAAAAAATGTTGCGTGTCCACGCTGACTGATGGGTTATTATTACCATTATCCAACTTTAGTTGATATAAATGTGAAGCCGTTAGAAAAATATAGAAAGCAGACTGGTCTAATTTTTACTCTTTATCAGAGAACAGTTTCTCACACTCATGCCTGTAATTCAGCACCTAACGAATAAAATGCCACCAATTTTATGCACTAACACTGAAAATAACACAAGTTTTGGAAAATAATACAATGCGGTGACAAGATCTTTTTCGTTTTCCCGCCAAAACTCAGGTATGTGTTTATATTATACTCTCAGCAATTAATTTACTCTTTGTGATTTCCTTTTTATTAAGTCCATCCTTTGTTGTGTGCTCAGTAATACGTAGTACACCAAGTAATTGTTCATTAAAGTAATAGATGGCGCTAGGCTCCTTCCATTATTTACCAAAACTTGTGTTATTTTCAGTGTTATTGAATGAAATTGCTGGCATTCTATTCGTTAAGTGCTGGATTACAGGCGTGAGTGTGGGAAAATGGTATAATGATGGTGAAACGTTTCTTTTCGTGTTGTTTCCAAAACTCCATAGAAGCTTCAAGTAAAGTTGCCACCACTTTACTAGGAGTATGACTTTAACTAGACTATGACTTGACTTGATGTCTTCGACTGTAACTTGACACATATTTGCGTGAAATATCATTAACTTGATAAATTATTAATTACTTGACACCGGCTAAATACACAATATGTGGAGCCAAAACATAAAAAAAAATCTACGCAGGAAATATACTACATCGTTTTGGTAAAAATAACTTTCCATATGTAGAAAAGTACTCTGTGAAAATAACCTCTTGGAGGGTGTTTGTATGCTCCTTTGCTGTGTAGGTATAATATAAAATAATAAGATGTGAGCTAGGTTAAATGAGCTTCAAGTGCTTAGGCCGTAGAATTAGTATAAGTATTGGAGGTTAAGCCTTTTCTCTTTCCTAAGTAGCCAGTGCAGTGACCTACAGCCTATAGGGTTACAACAATTTAGTGTATTATTAGGGGATATAAAACAAATAAAAAGACATTCTTAATCTAACAACCATTTTTTTTTATTAATGTGCATTTCCACATACACCTGGGTCCGTGCTTTTTGTTAGATAATTTTTTATATTTATGAATTAAGCCTATTATTAACATGAACTTATATATAATACAGGAAGGATAATACAGCCAATAACAAAAAGATACAACCATTTATTCATTTTTAACATCTTGCCTGATCAAAATCCCATCCACGAAGCTAGCAGGTGGTGCCAAACTATCTTGAAACCTAGCCCATCCCAGATACCATACATTATCATCACATGTGCACAGAGGTTCACTAGATATTAGTGCAAAAGGTTCAACAGGTTGATGGGCAATATTTTCGTGGGCTCGGATCCAACAAGCGTTGCATGCGAAAACTTGATCAGGAATCTAGAAAGATAATTATTGCCATATTACTGTTATTGCAATTTATTGAAGTAAAAACAGGTTGTATGATAGAATGACTTCAAGGCATTCAACATTTGCTTAGTTGCATTATCACTCATAAGGGCTATAGAAAGCAGAAGAATAGATGGAGGATGTGTTGTCACTGGATCAACTTCAACTTGCTGTGATGAGAGCAGCTCATAGATAATATCAGTAAATAAGTGCTTCACAGGTTCACCAGATATCATCAGTACATGTATATTTTGCTAAAAATTTATAACTGACAAGCCTGATATAAAATGGGTATCCATAATAGAAGTAACAAAAACCTGTTTATTACCTATCATGGGAATATTTAAATTGCAATGTAATTCATCTCTTCCCTTCTTACATGCAGTCTGCGGCGACACCTTCCAGAATGCCTACCCAAAGATATTCCACAAGATATGCATACACACAAGTATCCAAGTTGTCTATGATATGAGTGATCTTGAGATGAGACTCCACACGGTTTTCAGCCTCACTTGCCAGAAGGATGTCACATTCATGGCAGAGACGGTCACTATCAGTTACCTGCAACATTAATTGTCATTAGAATAAAATTACTCGCTTCTGAAGTTCACAGTTGGTAGCAGACCGGAGATTAGTAATACCAATATATGAAGTCCTAACTTGATGGCTGATTAAATAAAGTTAAACCAAGTGCTTACCTGACATCCACACCATTCAGTTGCTGGTCAGCAACCAAAAGAAGTTTAGGGCTAAGCTCTATAGCCCAGTATTCATGCAATTGCACGGCAGACCGTAGAAGTATACTATACAGCCATATTGAGACCGTAGTCTGGAAAAAAAATTACCATTTGTTAGAAAATATCGATACGACAAGTAATACTATACGAATAATTATGTATGAAATACTACTTTTTACATACGTAAACAGAGCTCAGCTCGATACCTTTGATCGATAAAATTGCACAATAGCACTGTAGAGCACACAAGAAACAAAGGCGTCTTTCGCGAAGTGAATGTTCTTGTTCACAATCACAACAAAACTGTCTTTAGGCGAAGTTTGGGGCGAAGCGTGCGAAGTATGAGGAGGAGGAGGAGGGCAAGCTCAACTCGACGTATTAGGCGATAAATAACATCCAAAAACAACAAAAGAACCGGCAGCGCAGTGCGACAGTGAGGTTACCGGCATTTTGATTTGAAATAGGGATGTCCATCGTATGATGGGTTTACGATTATTTAATTATTCATATTTTGTATGAAGATCGATTGACACCGATTGACTTTAAAGATCGTATTTCTTTTTCTTCTTATTATTTGAGAGGCTTGTATGTTTTTATCTTTATTGATTCAGGAATAAAATATTAAAGTTCATTTATGCTCAAAACAAACAAAGCAGGCTTAAAACACTCGTGATTAGAAAACTGTTGGGCAGGTTAGGTAGTTATACATATTCAAATGGATTCCTAGATAAATAAATAAGGCTCAACGATCATATACATAGATCCTGGACCCTAACCAGCATTCCCTGTATCTAGAGACCCAGGAACTACGAGGGTCATGGTCCCACAACACGAATTCCGTAAATTTGCGTTTTTTTTCCTCCTGTGCACAAATGCTTGTCTCATCATGAGAATCGAAACTGCATGCCTCCAGGTTTTGAGTCGACCTGCTCAACCACCATACCACGGAAGCTGTCAAGGCGGTCGAAGATTTAAGTTTATTAAAACCTAGCTCCGCCTACATATTAAATGATGATGCATCGTATTTATGAATACCATCATACCACTTTTATGCCTATAGAGCTCATTGAGTCCGATAAGGTCAGTTAGAAAAAGGGTGACGTAAACTAGGTACTCACTAAGAGGCGTTTGAAATACAGTTATTCAAATCGATTCACAATGTTTAATGATTCTGTATAATCGATTTTCCCATTAATAAATCCCCGATTTTCATCCTTGGCGCTCGACTTCTGTGGGGCTGCCATGCATCACTTGGTGATGCCAGTAAATAGTAAAGTAAAATTCCCATTAATTGGCGGTATTATAAAATTATTTTATGGGCTGAACATTATCTACAATAATTACACTACACAATAACATAACTCACTGTGCTATTGGTTACCAAGTACCAACTCCCATACAAAACCATGCCGTGACCTTTAGAAAACCAGGGCTTATCAGGGATCTCAGGTTAAACATCACCAACAAATTTACTTTTAATAATTTCGCAACGGCTAGTGCTAATACTTGTCATTGACATTATTTATTGATATTGCGAAACAAAATTCAATAAGTGTTCCCCGCATCCAAGATGTATTGTCAAATGCAGCCTTATTAATTCTATATTTAAGTTTATCTCAGATACTGTGTAGAGAAAATATAGATTAATATCCAGCTATTAAACTCAAATAATATTTTTTGTATGTACCTATTGTAAACTTTTTAAGTTTGCTACTGAAAGACTGTATACCTAGGACGATGAACCAATGGACAGAGTGTATTCAAAATGCGTGTCCATTTTCTTTTGGTGTGAGTATTTAAAACTGCATTAGTGTGCGTGTGTAGGGAAGTGACCCCTATTACGCTTTACCTTCTACCTATTATTATACTAAAACTAACCAAACAGTCTTGCAGAAAATATAGGATGAAAGGATTTTCTAGGTACTTTATTACACACTCAAAGCAGTAATGATTTTAATAACTTAGGCCACCGCAAATATTCAGTATCCTGATTTATTAATTACCGTTTCTAATTTATGATATCAATTCTATAAAGATGCCATTGTTTTTTGTTCGGGAGCACCAGTTTTTTTATTTTTCTGAAAATTTCTCAAGGTTTACTTCAACTTTGGTTAAAACGGTACCCTCATATCACTTGTCGTTTCCGAGATCCGTTGGAGTACTACATCGTGATCATTATTTTCTGGTGTCGAATTTTTCTGGGGGTTACGTGTTCTGTACTACACCTCATACATGGTTTTGAGACTTCTGAGAGCTGAAACCAATTGTGTCAATTAGTCATCAGTCAGTGAATTAGTAGGGGTTTTTTTTCTATGTGTATAAATATAGAAAAAGAAACCAGCTTACTAGCAAAGCTTACATATTGGAAAGATGAGCTCGGTCAATGGGTAAATTTTAACAATAATTAGCATGTCAATACTGTTTGTCTGTATTTGACCCAGGTAGTGTCAGATTATGACACTGGGTCAACAAAAATATAAGCTGTCGCTCAACAATCGACAACTTAAGAGCGACAGCTTACACAGTGTATCGTACCATCTTTTTTTACAGTCATATTTAGAGGTACAGACTTGTGGTAATAATAGGTCTTTACCTATGAAATTGCCGTATTGCAGTACAGACTTTTTCAAACAAAAAAAAGTTTTGGTTGGCTATGAATTCTAAATTCAAATTAATTTTGTTTTAAAAATATGACATTCTATTTACAATATAAGTCTCTTGTTTATTGATTAGCGTTGTATTTTCATTACATTTCAACATTTTTCCTCATAATGGATACTTTGAAATTTCGTGTAATTATGGAATATGAGTTCCGTCGTGGCACCAACGCGGCACAAACGACACGTAACATCAACGACGTTTACGGAGAGAACTGTACAAACGAACGTACAACCCGTTATTGGTTTGCTCAGTTCCGTTCTGGGAATTTTGACTTGAAAAATGAACCTCGTGGTCGTCCGGAAACTTTGGTCAACAATGATGAATTAAAGGCGATTGTGGAAGCTGATGAATCTCAATCTACAGCTGAGCTGGCAGCAGCTTTTGATGTTAGCATCAAAACAATATTGGTCCATTTGCGACAGATTGGCAAGATAAAAAAGCTTGATAGATGGGTGCCCCACGAACTTAACGATCGCCAGCGCAACGTACGCGTCGAGACTTGCCTTGCGCTGCTTAACAGGCACAGAAATGAAGGAATTTTGAACCGAATTGTTACGTGCGACGAAAAATGGATTCTTTTTGACAATCGAAAGCGCTCAGGAAGTTGGTTAGATCCTGGTTCGGTACCAAAGCAATGTGCAAAACGAAAAATGACCCCTAGAAAGGTGATGGTCACAGTTTGGTGGTCTAGTGCTGGTGTGATTCATCATAGCTTTTTACAAAACGGCGAGAGCATTACTGCAGATGTGTACATTGAAGAACTGACCACAATGATGGCGAAACTCGCACGTCTGCAACCAGCTTTGGTCAATCGGTCGTCTCCACTGCTACTTCACGACAACGCGCGACCCCATACTGCACAACAGACCGTCTCTAAGCTGCATGAGTTGGGTTTGGAAGCTCTCCCTCATCCGCCATACTCACCAGATCTTGCGCCTACCGACTATTACTTTTTCCAAAATTTGGACATATTTTTAGCGGGAAAAAAATTCAATTCTCGAGAGGCAGTACAAAACGCCTTTGAAGAGTTTGTTGTCTCCCGTCCTGCTGATTTTTTCAAGAAGGGCATCCATAAACTGCCACAGCGTTGGCAAAGATGCATTGATTGCAGGGGTGATTACTTTGAATAAAAGAAATAAATAAGTTCGAAAAAAAAATACTTTACTTTTTTCAAACAAAACGGCAATTTCATAGGTAAAGACCTAAATCTGTATAATCTGTGTATACTATCAACCTGAACAATTTTATTGTTTAGAATGTTTTATGATAACCGATTTTATGAGCTAATGAACCTATGGAGACTATTATACGCTACGCTTCAACCATAATTGTCAGAAATTTTAGAAAATAGTATTAGGTGCCTATTTTTATATCAGCAGATTTGAAGTTTTTTCTAAGATTAAGGTTGCACTTTGATCTAAATCACTTTTAGGAAAGAGATCTTCTACTTTATAATGTCACAAAAATCAAAGTAATATTGTACAAGTATATGAGATTTAAAATATAGACAAAGTCTAATGCGCCATGTGGGTGCATCACTATTTGAGAGGCGTAAAATAACCCATCCCAATAATATCAATTAAAGCTTTAACTCTCCAAGTAATTATCACCACATGGTAATAATATGATGCCAAAAATGTATATCCTTAATGTGAAATGCATATTTACTTCGAAACTTCGATATTTAACATAATATTAGCCAGTAAACACTTACGTGTGAAATGATGATTCTGAATTCCTTATTTCTCCTTTTGTTGTTTTTGATGAACAAAACACAGCGCAACACGACATAGTTTCACTATAGGATACAATGTTTAATCCTAATAACAATATGTCACTATATTTTCACTTTTATTCGCTCTCGCGATTCAATGTCGTCACCTGCTGTTCTGTCACAACATTACACGCGGTGCGAGGTTGCCATTCCTACAATTGCTCTCTCGCATACAATAGACAGAGACAGAGATACGAGACAATATGTAGAATAATGATATATAATATATATTCTATAATGTGGAGTGGCAACGCCGCATGGCGCCGTCCATTCTGATTCATCGTCCTAGCTTTATACACAGGTCAAGAAAAAAAAAACATGAGCCCTATATAAAGCCCGCCGCGGCATTCGAAATTCTTTTCTGTTCGAGGAACCTCACGCATGGCGCGGCTGCGGTGTTGCTGCGTCCGCCCTCGTGCCGCCGCATTTGGGAACACAGGTAAGCAAAGCATCGAAAGTGTTTTCAATTGCTTGCAAACTCTGAAATTTTACAACAATTTTTTTCATTTCTTTACAGCTTTACGCCTGCTTTTACCTCTGTTATTTGGCTGCATTTCTGGGTAGCTGCAGTTTCGCTACCGGAAGGTGTGCCACAGCAGCATCGCATCAGGAGGAAGCAACCCCTAAATGAGGTACCTATTTATATTGTTTTCTATGTTTAATCTTGTGGAAAATGCGGTAAATTCTTGAAATTTGACTGCCTATTGTATTTTAGTTCTGTAAGGAAGTGCTTGTTATTTTTTCAAAACCCATCCTTTCGGTTGACCATGTCGCTACAAGAGACTCGTGTCACGTGTTAGAATAGCCACCAGCCTGCTTTGTGATGATGGAATAAAACACTGTGCTAATCCTAATAAATTTTCTCACTTCATTGCGCCATTTATATAATTTATTCTTGTTTTGCCTGGGCATATTGATATTGCATTCGATTTATCGAAATTCGAAACCTCATGCTATATGTGGTACCCAAGGGACCCAAGGCCCTGTGGGTTCAGGGTTGCCTGTGCCTAGCGACGAATATTAATAATTTGCCATCGCATGTTTTTGGGGGAATTGTATGCGACTGCGCGCACGTATGTTGCTTTTGTGTTATGCCTGTGCCGTGCTATGCTTCCCACAAAACGTTTACAATGGCCAAATGCTGTATTTCCGGACCACCATCTTTGTCACCGTAATCCGTTCACATCTCCGTTTGGGGTAGGGCTACCAGTGATTTCTTGATGGTTTGAATATATATTTGGGGTAAGGTCACTTCGCCCACGTATATTTTCGCGAATGTATTGTAATTCGGATCGTTTCACGCATATTTATTATTTTCGAGGTTCTTATATATCTATACTTATGATTTGTGCTTAGTGTATATAAAATAGTTTCGTGTGCGAATGTAGAAGACGTCCGCGGGCGGCTCCGTCCCCGAACTGCTTGCGCATCACTCTGGCATCTATTCAAAACTCGTATCCTAAGCTTTGATTAGACCTGTAAAGAAGCTACAAGAAACTGCAGTGAAAACATTACAGTGATATGCAGCTACTGCGCAGCCATCCGCGCTAATTTCCGAAAGCTGATAGTTTTGTGCGAGCTATACAGCCAGGACGGTCCCCTTTACCTACTGGGCCTGTTCACTGTGCATCTTGCGGTACCAGGTGGCAAGCAACCGCCTGTGTATCCTGGCCGAGACACATACCCCTCTTGGAACCTGTTAACTCTCCCTCCTCGGGCTCCGAGGACACCATCGTGGGATCCCGAAAGACAAGTAACCTTTTACCCTAGCCTGTCTGGCTAGGGTGGCACCCATTTTTGTTTTATTTTATACAAGAACTCCATATCTTGAGTCTCACTGGCCCACCCCATTTTGATTGCTGCTGAACTGGTGCTTTATATGTGACATTGGTATCCGTTTTGGTTAAGGCTCGGTAGGATGTTTAGATTAAGACCTAGAATAAAATCTCTGATGTACCTGTAAGTTAGGAATTAAAACTGTACTAGCATCCTGTGCGGGACTAAATCATTCTCTGCACCCTCTAGGCTTTGTGGATTACCATGTAACAATTTGAGCACACCACAACATGAGGCCGTTTTTTAGTCTGACAATAAATTCCTTAATTTTGATATTATTTGATGTGTGTTTGAGAAATATTTCCCTTTTCTAACTATTTAGGTTAGCTTTGTTTAATATTCCTGTTATTATTATTTTTTAAATGATACAATATTGATGCATTAAAGGAATTCTCTCTCACTATTTATTTTTGTTTTGCCTGTGATATTTTTGTCATGGAAATCTATCTTATTATTGACATAATATAGACAGACCCATCTGCCCTAGCAGGAGCCACTGTTTGCTTGTTTTCACAGGGAATAGTAATTTTTCTATGTCACTCAGAGATATTGAGGTCAGCATTGGTAGTTTTTTATTTTTCTTATGTAATCTATCCTTTACCACTTCATCAAATTCTCTCCATACAAAGGTTGCCTGGAAGAGATCGCTATTAGCGATAAGGTCGCCTATTGTTCCACTTTATATAATTAATTGTTTTTTCTTTGTAATTTTTATTATTTGTACAATAAAGAGTCATCTATCTGTCTGCCCTGGCATGGAACCACTATTTGCTTGTTTTCACAGAGAATGATGATTGATCTGCATGGTCCCTAGTATACCTATCCTAATAGAGCTAATAAGTTATAAATATTTTTGACCTGTCAACCTTGATATGTGCTAATATTTCTTTCATGCTTGGTGTAATAGTGACTTCTTTTGCACAATTTCAGACTTTTATTTGGTTGCTCGCCTGAGCAATTTGCACACTGCTTGCTTGCACTTTGCACTGCGCTTCCTGACTGCTGTAGCCCAGACGCGTCGCCCTGGCATTAATTTAGCATCACCTTCATCCTTCAAAGCATAAAACCCAGGTGAATTCATTCCATTTATAAAAATGCACCACCATTTGTTTTCTTGCGGTGTTGGCTCTCATGAAGCCAACAGAGGTTGTGTCATTGTGGTGCATTGTTATACAATGCCTGATTTAGAACTTGACGTGATATATTTGTATGTACATCTATAATTATATAATGCATATATAGGCTAAGTCCTAGAAATTAAGTCTGAAAACTAGATCCTAAGAGTAAGATATTTTTACCTACTTCCTTCAACACTTTAGTTTGATTTTAGACATTAGCAACTCTCCATGCCTGGGTTGTAAAATACTGGTTGGTATGTGGCGCCCTTCTTTTTCATTATCTGCCAGCCCCAGAGCCTACTACTAGCCGAGGCCTTCCACCTATTGAACCGCACCACACACTCTCAGGTAACACATATATAATGATCTTTGCCTAAATTAAAATCAGTTACGACAAAGCCTACTAATTTAGGTATCTTGATTAATTCATTGGCTAAGTATCTAATGGTAAAATTAATAACTTGACTAGAGCATATCTGGCCTTGCATTAGCATCTCAGGTTCTAAATTACTTACGGTTTTACTTTTTTTTACGGTTTAACTTAGTTTTGTATATACACAGATATACAGGTTTAGTAACAAAAAAAAATAGTAGGTTACATGTTGAAAATGTACCTTTGAACTTGGATGTTTTAAATATTTTAGTGTTTTACTTTTTTTAAAAATCTCCTGCTTATCGCATTTTGTAATATTGTTAATTACATATATTATTTATTATTATTAATTGCATGCATGTTTGTTTATAACTTTGGAAATTATAAGGCTGTGAAGGATTCAGACAGACAGACACACATTCATCTAATAACAATAAGATCAAACACACCTTAATCTCCTAGTTGAGCATTTTTCGTTTTATACTTATAACCAATAAAAAAAGGTAGTAACTCTGCCTTCTGAACTGTGGGTTGTGGGTTCGATTCCCACCCAGGACAAAACATTTGTGTAATGAACATAAGTGTTTGTTCTGTGTCTGGATGTTATATTGTATTATATTTATGTATTTACAAACAAAAAGTATTTAAGTATTGTATCAGTTATCTGGTTCCCATGGTACAAGCTTTGCTTAGTTGGCGTTGTGTGAGATGTCCACACATATTATTATTATTCTTTTCAGAACTTTCACTGGTGCCAGAAGATCAGCCTACTGATTCCAGGCACATGTTGTGCATCTACAAGGAAGAACAATTAAAACGCCCGCTGCCACCTTTCATTATAGTAGAAGAATCAAAATTAAAGAAACAAAAATACACCAAAGGTGATTGAAGATTATAGAAGATTAATTTATTGAAGATCATAGTGATATTAGCATATATCTTCTGCTACAGAAATTGATATTAGCGTGACTAGATTGAAAGACTAAAAGAAAAACTAGTTTTTATATACATTTATAGACTAGTGATGTTGATGAAAACATTATAATTGAAACTGATATTCATGCTGATGCTGCGGCACAAACCATCAATTTACAATAATATGATTCTTAATCTGATGAGGTAAAATCTGCTGAGGTAGAATCTGCTGAAGAAAGCCACATTGTTACTGTGGATCGCGAGAGGGCTGGAGAACTGAGACTTGAAAAAAAAAACGATAACCATAATTAATTGGCTGAAGGTCTTGAGTTTCAAAATATTGAAGTAATGGGGTTTCCCATGTGTGCATGTCAGCTGGTTCAATCACGAATCTTTTGTTCATAGCCACCACAACGTTACCGAAGTGAAGGAAAGGGAAGTAGCTTGTAAAGTAACAAATTGAAAGTATTATGGATTGCGACGACCCAATTTAAAATCAATATTCACCTGCGTTCACACATACGTGGTCATATAAATACTTACGAAAATGTAGAGCTTGAGGAATGCTTAGGAGGAAGAGGAACAGGTCATCTCCTCGACACCGGAGACTTAGGAGGTAGCTACAGAGATGTGGAGTATTCGAATGAGAGAAGTAATGTGAGTATTCCACGAATTCATATACTATGCCATCTGTCATCCGCATGACTTAATGGAACAATCTAGTCACTAGTTAAACCAATAGTTCCCGATCGTTCTTTTAACCTAATAAACTCTGATATTATTGTGATGGATCATATCGATCGTATGTATTCTTTTATTATTTAACTACTTGTTTGTTCAATTTTAGTTTGAAAACTATCGCGAGTATGAAACATTTTGTAAGATAAATGACGGCTAAAACTCTTTACAACTACTACTCTTTACTTTACGTTATCTTACAAAATTGTTTGTTCAAATTTATGAAATATTTTGTGGTCATTGTGATTCAAAATAAATAAACAAATAATCGAAAATAATGTAGATGTGATGGTATACGGCTCCGATTTTGTATTTCTTTTTTTGCTGGATTCTCTTTCTCGCTCGCGTATTGTGACAAATGATTAAATTAATTTATTTCATTTTTACTTAATATCATATAATTCAAAATAAGTTGTCATACGTAAAAACAGAATCATTTGAAACTATAATGGATTGCTACGAATAAATTGATTCTGATACTAGCCGGAAAAATAATTAAGAAAGTTGAGCGGAGAGTTAGAAAATGTTATTATATTTATAATGTCATGAACTTATAACCTGTGAGTGTGGTGCGGCTAAATAGGTGGAAGGCCTCGGCTAGCAAGGAGCTCTGGGGCTGGCAGATAATGAAAAAGGACGCCAAGTACCAGTATTTTACAACCCTGGAGAAACCCATTGAGAGTTGCTAATGTCTAAAATCAAACCAAAGTTTTGAAGGAAGTAGGTAGGTATAATAGTACTTAAAAGGTAAAAATATCTTACTCCTAGGATCTAGTTTTAGACTTATGTACAACACAGTGCATCAATATAATAAGTTACAGCCTCTGTTGGCTTCCTGAGAGCCAACACCGTAACACCAAAACGAGTGGTGGTGCACTTGTATAATAATAGAAAGGAATTCACTTGGGTTTTATACTTTGAAGGATGAAGGTGATGCTAAAAGAATGCCAGGGGGACGCGACTAGGCTACAGAAACACGTGTGAGCACTAGCATTCACGCGCCGCCGAGCTGCCACGTGTATCGAAGACAACAAGTTCCATCTCTACGGTGCAGTGGTGTTACAGAGAGAATAAGCGGTAATATTTAAACTTTATTAATCGCCGGTAGACAAAAGTGATTTGTTTATCTTTTTGTGTCATCAGTTTACAACCATGCGCTGTCCTATATGACACCAAGCCCAGTGTTAAAGTGATAGATATTAACCATGATTCCATTTTTAATGAAATTCTTTCTTAATTCTCGGATGTGCTGCGAGCTCCTAGCATCGACCGGCAACACAACACAACACGGTGCATCACACCTGCGAGTCCGACGGGCCGCCGGTGTCGCACCGACCGCGCCGCTTGGGTCCGGTTAAGCTGGCTGAGCCTGGTGCACTCAGTCGTAGAACTGATTATTCACCGATGCATCTAGTAGCACACACGTCGGCGCTAGCCTCCAATAAAAGGTAGGTGACATTTGTCAACCTATCGCATTTTTCATTAAAAAAGCTCACTGCTAAGCAAGCTGCTGTACAACCAGCTTACTACAGAGATTTGTTAGCGCTGTACGAAAGTATACAACATTTTAGGTTATACTTGAGGTTCAGCATGCTATAATTTATGCTGATCATAAACTACTGTTGTATGCTTTCGTACAACAACGCGACAAACTGCCACTTAGTATCTCGTAGCAGATACCATTTAAAGATTAGAGGCAATTTCTTTGGAGCAGACCTTGCAACGCTGGCAGAATGTCGAGAAGACGACGACGAGCTACGTGACATATCGCCGTTCTCGTCAATAATTCTAATTCATGGAACTGACGTCGCGCTCATGTGAGATTCCTCCACAGGACGCCCCCGCCTGTACCTGCCCCATCGTTCCGGCGAGTCACATTTGATAAGTTATACAACCTGAGCCACCTTGGCGCGCGTGCCATCGTGCGCTTGGTGCGCAGAGGTATACCTGGCCTGCAGTACGGCGCGACTGCAGTCGGTGCGGCCACCGGCGCGCCTGCCTACCGTGCCAGCGGTACAAGGTGACACGACATGTTCATTCACTCATAGGAACATTCCCAAACCCATCAGTGAGGTTCCATCATGTACATCGCGATATCGTGAGGAAACTACCCCAGTCCTCTGGCTACACATATCTACCGACAGCAGTCAATGACACGAGACATGTTGGCTAGAGGCATGGCCCATAACATCGTCATGGTCGCTAAGCCCGCAGATTCTTTTTATGTCCACAAATATTTATTTATTTATTTGAGTGGTAGAGTGCCTACATATGTGTCGTAACAGTCCACCCAATTACCAAAACATTACCCATAGTATTTGTTCATTATTGATATTATTTTGAATTAAGATTGGTCACACTTTGCCAAATAGTTAAAATTTTGTATGTTTGCACTGGCAACTCTTAACTTTATTTTCCCACCTAAATTTTGACACTTGTCGTTCGTCAACCGTCCTCTCGCTATCGGAATTTGTCGCTCCGCGGGTGTTCCCGTGGAATTCTATCGTTTAGTCGCAAGATCTAATCCCAGCATCACCGAAGAGCCTGTGGTAAGGAAAAGGGAAGTGTTGGAAAAGGCCGAAGTACTTCATTTCTACTTGCCCCCATAGGTAGTAGGTGAAATTCTAATCACAAGCTGAGTTGGGGAGTTTTTTCGTCCATTTTTAACTATCGTTTCTTTCGTATTTTTCATGTCTAAACTACAGTCCGCTTAATAACATAACAGTATTGTTACGTGGTACTATTTGATTGTTAGTGTTGTATCTGTATCACTCTAAAAGTGAATCTTTCTTGCTCATCGGCAGTTTATCGTAAGCCGCTGCGACTTCCAGGAGAAATGGTGATTTCAACTTGACACAACTAAGATCCAAAAGATATTGTTATTCAGCTGCATAGGAGAATGGCTGACATTCGACCAGTACCGGCATCACAACATACACAACCAGAGTCCTTCATCTACAAAAAGCTGCCTATCCCTTTGCATGTATTATTACATGAAATTCCAACCTCCCTATTTAGGACCATATAAAATTATTAAGCTGAATCCTAAAACGCTAACTGGACATTTCAGGTCTGCAAGAGGTGAGCATCGAGACGTTGCATGAGGCAACTCTGGTCTCCCGTCGCTCTGCCTGTGCTTCAGCATCAGACTCCGCTTGTTGTTCCTCCCACGCCAACTCCGTCGCCGGCAACTCCTCTGCCACTATGCATAACTCGACCAGGGTTGATCACAGAACTTTGATTGCAATGCCACTTATAGAGAAAATACAATAATATTATACAATTAAGGTGCCGTTGGGATAATTTTCATAGTAACTATGCACACAAGCTGCACATTGCAACTGTTTAATCCATACATATTTGTGTTTCTATTGATGGCAATCAAGTTACATGTTCGCCTGGCTTGTATGGTTAGATTTAAGTTTTTAAGTTAAGTAGCAGTAGAAATGCGCGTTTTTGTTAGCAGTAATTGTCGTTATGTATAATGTAGCGTGTGTAAATATTAGGTAATTACATTCTACTGTAGCAATATTTTTACTTGTAACTTTCAATCAGTAAATTTATGTATAATAAGTAATTAGCTAGTAGTAAATAGTATAAGATAAAAGTTACAATTACAACATAGTATATATATAGTAAAGTACAGTAAATGTTTAAGTTTGTAATATTTATATAAAAAATAAATCGTTCATTCATTCAATAAGACGTGTTTTACTGTAACATTTCTAATTAGCAATTATTTCATGTATAGAATCTTAACTACAGCAGGCTTAGCACGGCATGTGGAGAAATTGTCTTTCCCCCGGTTTTTTCCACCTGTCAGTTAAAATAATCCCCCTCTCCACCTTACGTAGCACGGCAACGAGGAGAGGAAAGAAATATTTCCCTATGACATTATCGTAGACATTATATCCCGCTACTCCCCGCTTCAGAGCACGGACTCGGAAGAAAGTGGATAATATTCTCTTGAATTGACATAAAGCAGAGAGTATTTATCTTCGACTCTTGTAGGTTGACCCCTCCATAGAGACGAGTAGTCCCCTGCAGGCCTAGCACGGCCGGTGGACAACATCTCCCCAGGGAGTAGATAACAAACTTATCCTCACTGTCACTTTATTCCACTCTGCGAGCACGGCCGCGACAGTGGAAAGCTTTATCCGGGGGATAAACGGCGGGAGTAGCGTTTTTAGATTTCTCTACCGTATTGTTGCCAGTACGAGAAAATTTAACTAAAATGACATTGCATGCTTCAATATTTTGTTCAGTCCATCAAACCATCGATAGTTGTTCGGCTAAATATACTGGGATTCAAGACAAAATATAAAAATTAAGAAAAAATAAGGTTTTTGAGTCTGTGTCCTTGTGTTAATCAAAGAGTATGTAACGACTACTATGTATATGACTGAGAGTAAGTGAATAGTTTGTATTAAATTTTATTTTGTTTGTAATATGAGCGGAATAACGTGATTAATTATTGTGTAGTAGTTATATTTTAAATTTTTATATGTATTTATTTTATAATAAAATATACTCAAAAAATATATGCATCATTTAAGTTAATTACGTAAATTAAATAATTTCCTTATTAAAACTAAACTAATAATTGTATTTTCACGAATATTTCGCTTTGTATTTTTTTGTATTGAAACTAATTTCCCGGGATTTAGAAGGGATTACTTGCATTCCGAATGCTCCTCCCGGTGTAACTTTCGCTCCAAAATTCGAGTCCCCGCGATTAAACGTAGTTATAATAGGCACGCGACATTTTTGTGCCTATTAAAACACTTTGACTTCCTTATACCCACCTACAAGAGTCGAAGATAAATAATCTCTGCTTTGTGTCAATTCAAGAGAATATTATCCACTTTTTTCGGAGTCCGTGCTCTGAAGCGGGGAGTAGCGGGATATAATGTCTACGACAATGTCAAAGGGAAATATTTCTTCCCTCTCCTCGTTGCCGTGCTACGTAAGGTGGAGAGGAGGATTATTTTAACTGACAGGTGGAAAAAATCGGGGGAAAGACAATTTCTCCACATGCCGTGCTAAGCCTGCTGGAGCTTCCATGGAGTTTTGGAAACAACACGAAAAAAAAACGTTTCACCATCATACCACTTTCCCACACTCGTGCATGTAGTCCTTACTTAACGAATAAAATGCCACCAATTTTATGAACTAACACTGAAAATAACACAAGTTTTGGACAATAATACAATGGGCTGACGCGATCTTTTTCGTTTTCCCCCCTAAACTCCAATGGCTCGCTTCGATGTAATCTGATATGTGGCGTTGACGGCATAGAATAATGCTACTCCAAGGCCAAGGAGGTTGGCAGTGGCAAGGTATTACATTATTTTTGGCAGTGGCTAGTGGCTAGCTTACAAGCTCTCAGCACGGCCAGTAAATTTTTTTGATGGGCTATAAAACCGAACGCATAGTATGCGTTCGGTTTTATAGCCCGCGAATTACCGGCAAATGAGACTGGGGGGTGATCACAAAACTTTGATTACCATGCAACTGGAGAAATTTCCATACTAACTATGCACATAAGCTGTGTACTCAAACTGTTAAATCTATGGGCCTAGTATCAGAATGGACAGAGCGTATCCAAAAAGTGCGTGTCCATTTTCTGTTGGTGTGAGTATCTATTCTGATCTTTTCTTTATGGAAACGTGTTATAAGTACGTATTATGTGGACCATGAATCTGAATACTTTGTTGTTATTGCTTGAAACTTTGTGAACTTGTGGACACCCTAATAGAAAGGGACACGTAACTACTCCGCGTACCTTCGGATGGTTTTCTATGTATATTGAGCCACATCCCGGTATTTCAAAGTCATGTGCATGGATTCTGGACTGTGCAATACCGGCATAATGATTAAAAGCCATGTACACATATTCTGGGCCATATATTTCTTGGTCTTAGGTCCGTATTACAAAAAGATGCTCAGTCATTGCTCAAGCAGAGATTTAATTCATAAAGTGTTCAATTAGTGATGAAATATCAGTTTGAGCACCGATCAATGACTGAGCATCGTTCTGTAATACGGACCTTAATATCTTATACTATTTATTTTAATATTTTCTGATATACATACAATATAAGGTCGAAGATATTACTGAACTAAGTAGTATTTGTAATTGTTTTAACTCATTTTTCTCTAGCATAGGCTCTATCTTAGCAAATCAAATTCCCAAAGTATATCATGCAAGTGAATCATATTTTAAACAGCACAGTAAGCAGAATAAGTACGAGTCGATAGAACTTAATAATTTTGTGCCTGCTACGACAGAGGAGGTTAGTAAAATAATAGATAACCTAAATACTAATACTAGTAGTGGTCTTGACGGTATCTCGTGCAAAGCTTTAAAAAGTGTGAAGAATCTGATACTAGTTAAATTAACTTCTTGTATCAATCACTGCCTTGAATGTGGATATTTTCCTGATTCTTTAAAAATTGCAAAAGTTACCCCAATTTTTAAGTCTGGTAAGAAAAACGACCCAGGTAACTATCGCCCTATTTCCGTTCTCCCTGTTATCTCCAAAGTATTTGAAAAAATCATATACAGCCGAATCGATAGATACCTTAAAACAATCGACTACCTTTACAATAAACAGTATGGCTTTCGTTCTCAATCAAATACACTCTCGGCTTGCGTAGATCTTATAACAAATCTGAAAAATAAAATAGATCATAAACAAGATGCTCTTGGAGTTTTTATAGATCTTAAAAAAGCCTTTGACACGATAAGCCACGAACTATTACTGCAAAAACTATACGCTATTGGGATCAAAGAAACTGCTCATAAAATTTTAAAGTCATATCTTTCGAAAAGAAGTCAGGTTGTTAAAATCGGTAATACCCAGAGTATACCTGAGTCAATCACTTTCGGAGTCCCACAGGGATCTATTCTGGGGCCTCTGCTATTTTTAGTGTACATAAATAATATACGTGACCTTAGTCTTACTGGGGATATCACTCTATACGCCGATGACACGTGTCTTTTTTATTTTGGAAAAGAAATACACGATGTCCTTAACCAGGCGCAAAACGACCTAAATACTCTGAATATCTGGTTTCAGTATAACTTACTGACCATAAATGTGACTAAAACACACTATATGATTTTCAAAGCTAAAAATAAAAAAAATCCAGATTTTACGCCACTACACATAAATAACGAATACCTCACCAAAGTAGAAACAGAGAAATATCTTGGACTCACCTTAGATTGTAATCTAACTTGGAAACCACATATAAATACAATTTCTTCAAAGATGTCAAGCTTGTTGGGTGTCCTCCGAGGCATTGTACGGTGTTTCCCTAAATCCGTTAGGTATACGATCTACAACTCCCTTATAAAATCACAAATTACATATCTCATTGAAGTGTGGGGTACAGCAGCCAAGAATAACATTCAAAAATTACAAACAATGCAAAACAAATTAATAAAACTGCTATTCCACTTTAATTATTTGACTCCTACAACTGTTATATATGATAAAACTAAATTAATGACTCTTTCACAAATATACAAATATAATACATGCATACTCATAAGAAAGATACTTTCAAAAGGTATACACACACAAATAACGTTTACAAAAAAATCCCAATTTCAAACTCGATCGATGAGAAGCGCAAACAATATTTCACTAATAAAACCTCGAACAAAACAATATGGCCAGAAAACAATCCAATACGAAGGTGCCGATATTTATAATAAATTACCTAAAGATATAAAAAGCATACAATCATTCACACTGTACAAAAAGAAACTAAAATATTATTTTATGAAAAATCATTAAACTCTTTCATAGTAATTCGATTGCTATCAGGCCTCGAGGCGAATGCGATACGTAATCAGTCCCCTATACCGCGCACCGCGCAGCGTATCACTGACTGACGGCTGCGCTCTGCTACCTTCAATAATAATTTATACTTACATTCATACCCTAATAAGGATAGTAAGAAATAGTTGTTTATATGCGTTTATTTTCTTTTCGTTTAGTCGTTTTTACAGTTATAAATATATATAAAAAAACTACTATTATTTAAATACTAACTAACTATTTAAATTAATTGTTTAAATATGTATCAAAACAGGCAAATGAGTTTTTATGTCTATTCGTAGTGAATTCAAGGCTTATCTTATTAAGTGTTAATGGCGTCTATTGTTTTTATAGTATTTATACTTGTGTTAAGTACTACTGCGAAGACCAATAACGAGTTATCTACATAACTTACTTTCCTAAAGTACATACTGTAGACTTGCTATAAAATAACTAATCACTGTATTATAAAACTGAAGCGGTGTCCAAGCTATCATATGCGTAGGATACACATCTATAGAATAAACCTAAAACGATCATATTTGTGGTTCCAGAAAAGGTACCTGGGCATAGCTACTTATACGAAAAATCACGTCTAATTTGTGTAAACCGATTCCAGGGTGATTTGTAAACAAACTGTTTATACATAAGTATCTTTATATAGATATATAAGTACCTAAACGGTGTTTTGTATTAATACTGTTTAAAAATAGCCACTCAATTATGGGATTTATTAGTTGTCTAACTTTACGTTGGTAATCTGATATTTACTACAATACATTAATATGTTTTGGATTATTTTAAAGCAAAGATCTAATTCAATTTCTCAATTCAATTGTTTACCTGTTTGTATTCTTTAATATTGTTTACAAAATCAAATATGCGCTTTATTGATTTGGTTTAGTTCACTATGGATCTAAGATGGTTGGTTTTGTCATTTTTGAAAATGTTAGATTCTATAGATACTGTCTGTTTCTATATGTGATGCTACATATTATTGTTTTTAGTGTCAAGTAGATACAATTAGTTTTAAGTATACGATAAATTACAAATTAGTTTCATATCATGTATTTCTCATATAAGTGAATAGTATTCTTTTGAGAAATAAAGTTCTTAAACCAGAAGATAGTCATTCTGTCAAATGTATAAAAAAGTACTCTGCGATATAGTACTTAAAACGTAGTGATTATATACTCTTTGGTAGTACTATATATAACCTGTGTTTATCGTACTCAACTCCAATCCTCTACTTGGTCTGTGCCCAACTCAAGTCGTAAAATGGCTGCCGTTGCAAACAACTCGGGCCCGTGGCCTAACAGTGAATATGATTACAAATTACTTGATGTAATCGGTATGGTGTTAATGTTTTGATATCATTTTGATATGTATTCCGTAAATTTCTGTTTACACGCATTACTCGTTTTTACTCGTAGTCAAATAATTGCAACGTTCTGTCACGTTAATATTATTGGTGGACTTTCACAAATTCACTATAACTATTCAAGCTTTTTGTAAATCTAAATGTATCATGCTTATACAGATGATTTTTAAGCTCATTGTATGATAAAAATTCAAGGAATTACGCGTACTCGTTTAGTTTGCTCTGTGTCGTACCATATCGTATTTATTTTGAAGTTTGCTTCTAAATTCCGTTTGGAATCTACATTCCCCATGCAACTTATGTGTTTAGATAAGCATAGTTTTTTTTTTGCATATCTTCAGTTTAATATGTTTTGCAGGCGTAGGGGCCACGGCTGTCGTGTTTAGCGCCTTTTGCCACCCTAGGGCAGAAAAATGTGCCATCAAAAGAATAAATCTGGAAAAATGGAATACTTCTATGGATGAGCTACTGAAGGAAATTCAAGTGAGTTAATTGATTTCACCTATACTCATGTATGTATCCAAACTGTGTGGGTACTAATGAGACAATGCTTTCGTGGTTACAGGCCATGTCAAGTTGCAACCATGAAAATGTGGTAACATACTACACCAGCTTTGTAGTGGAGGATGAGTTGTGGCTGGTCCTGAAACTGCTGGAAGGTAATACAACACATTGAACATCATTAATTAAAAAATAAAATTGTATAGAGAAGAAAATACATGGTGATGATTGATTGAATAATTTTAGAGACCATAACTCTGCACCCACTGCTGTAGAGATTTTACTAGAAGATTAATTGCATCCAAGTTTTATCAGGGAAAAATTGATAATCTTTGCCTATGTATATAAAATAGTAAATTATTCTTATTGTCTAATTCATCAAATAGGTTGCTATTAAATACACAAGCCATTACAGAAACCTAAGAGGCACCACACACTTAGTCATGCCAGCTTGACCAACTTCCCTAATACCATAAGTAGGCAAAATGTGTAATTTAGTATGAGTGTAAGGAGAACTGTGATGGCTCTTTTTAATTTTTTCTTTTCTTTCATTAGGAAAGGTACTCATGATGTAATAAAAGTTGTGTTTAATTGTATTCTTTATTTTGAATCATTTGATCCAGCAAAATAATGAATCATAAATTGATCATGAATAAGTTTCCATGTACATACAATTTATGTAACAATAGCACTGATTACTTTTTTTTATAAAGTCAAGGTAAAAAAATGTTAGATCTACCTCTATGCTTTCAATTTCACATAATCATTTATGAAAGAAGTACTTATAATAAAATATTCAATACTTAATATGGCTTCTGTATGGATTATTCAAGATATCACAGAACATCATGAAGAAGTTAGGCAATTCTTTTTTATTAAATTCATTAATTAATTTATTCTGGGAAAAATATTCTAAAAATAATATATAAATTTTAGACTGTTTTCACTTTTTTAAAGGTGGAAGTCTTCTAGATGTTATAAAGCACAAAATGAAAGTGGCCAACTGTAAACATGGTGTGTTTGATGAGGCAACTATTGCTACTGTGCTGAAAGAGGTTCTTAAGGGCTTGGAGTACTTCCACAGTAATGGACAAATACACAGGTATTATTAATATTAACCTTAAGTTAGTAAAACACTGCTGGAGTAACATGATTTAAAGTTTCGTGACTCCTTTTCACTGAAAAATAAGTAAATAATAGCACCCAACAATCACATACATAGATCTGGGGCCCTTACTAGGATTGCCTGTGTTTAGCGACCCGGGAACTATGAGGATGATGATCCCACAGCACCCTGACAGAACTAGTATTTGTGCTATTTTCTCTTGTGCACAATACTTGCCAAACCAATCTGCTCAATCACCACACCACACGTGTTTGGAGTAAAATTTTATCAAGATTGGTTCAGGTAAAGGTGGTCCCAAATAGAGGAAAGATAAGGTTAGGTACCCATTCTGACCACATCAGGCTTAACCACTTGCCTACATTAACAAGAAGGAAGGAGGAAAACCATTGTTTCATCATGCTTGTGTTCTATGTTTGCTGATGCGATGTTAGTTGATTTTACTATTATTATTTTGTGTTAGTGTTAAAATGTCATACAGATGGCTGTGTGTATAATAATATGGTAGCAGTGCTGTTTGTCAACTATATGCTTGCTTTTGATTATATTTACTGCCTTTTGATGTGAAAAATAAACATTTATGCCTGTGAAGCGACTGATCCCTATCTTTTCCCACTTTTAAGCCCCATGTGCAGTATTGATTTAAAATTAAAATTTGCATACAGATTGCTTATTTTACCAAGATCAACACAATAGGAAGATATTGTGTAATATTTTGTTTGCCATGTGGTCCCAGTGTGCAAAAAGAACCACCCCATCTCTTCCTGTGGGTGCCGTAAGAGCCTGTTAAGGGGATATCCATGGAATAGACAGCAGCATTTTATTTGATACTTTAAAATCTTCTGCAATTACAAGCTGCCTGCCAAGTTTAGTTATTATGCCAAATTCTCCCTAAGATAGCCATTCAAAATGGCATTTTATCAGACGTAATATATGCATATAAGCCGAATTCTGTGTGTGATACAGTTTTGCACCTACCTTAGCATATTATAACAAAACATCTGCATTTTGCGAGTGTAGCTTATGCCCGGCAACAACAAGCATTATGTGTAGTTTCATAAGTTTTCTGTAATCCATACATATATTGGATTACTATTAGCGATATATATGGATGATCAGCGATGCACGCATTATTTTTAAACAATGGTTGCTTTAACGGTTTTTAAGGACAATTTAATTGATAAATGCCAACTCAAAAAGTATTCTTGTATAAACTGATTAAAATTAAATTAGGATAGAGTGATTATATTATTTCTTTTAACAAAACAGACATAATTGTATAGAGAAAGATACCACAATGCATTCAACAAGTGAAACACCTGCGCACTGCATAACAATGGATTTATGAGTTGCATGTTCAAAACATCTTGAATTAATCCAACTAGTAGATCGATGATAGTTTCATCAATGGACCAGTTCCATTGGTGAATAAAAAACACTATTTTATAATTTTTAATAACTATGCTGATTAAAATTAAATAAATCTCAACTATTATCTTTTCAGGGATATAAAAGCTGGTAACATTTTGCTGGGTGA
Organism: Ennomos fuscantarius; assembly: GCA_905220475.3. NCBI lineage: Eukaryota > Metazoa > Arthropoda > Insecta > Lepidoptera > Geometridae > Ennomos > Ennomos fuscantarius. The sequence continues at coordinate 11,746,728 of HG992023.1, forward strand.
GGATGGCACTGTTCAAATCGCAGACTTTGGTGTTTCTGCTTGGTTGGCCACGGGCCGTGATATATCCAGGCAAAAAGTCAGGCATACCTTTGTGGGAACGCCATGCTGGATGGCTCCTGAAGTCATGGAACAAGTGAGATCGGTTCAGTATTTTTTTTTTCACTAACTTATTAGGGTCCTCTCAGTACTAACGCAGTAGGTGAGCTTTGCTTTAATATTTGCTACTTATATGCTGATTTTTATAGTTTTAGTGCCCCCTCAAAATATGGCTTATCACAAGAGGGAAATAGCAAAGATCGGATTAGCTGGCGCAGCACTATTTTTAGTAAATCTATAAAAAAAACATTATATTATGGTACATGATGCGCAGCCAAGCACCATTAAAGGAATTCAGCATACTACGCGAATTATGTCATAAACTTATGTTGAATTCTACAACACAGTACTCATACTTCATACACAGTAGTATAGACGGTAGTCGTGGACATATTTAGTGAGTTCAGATTCTATCAAAAAAAATCCTGTACCAAAATAATAAAGAAAGCAAATAACCTATGAGAACACAATTTGTAAAGCCATATTTTTTGAAAGTGCTTGGTGACAGTCTCATTTATAATTAGCATTACATCTGGATAAATACTAATTAATAGTTCTTATAGGATCATGGCTACGATTTCAAAGCTGACATGTGGTCTTTTGGAATAACTGCTATTGAAATGGCAACTGGAACAGCACCCTACCATAAATACCCACCAATGAAAGTGCTAATGCTCACTTTACAAAATGACCCACCTAGCTTAGACACAGGTTTGTAATCTTTCGGCTAGTTACCGTTTTATCGCATATATAACGACAAAAACAATAAAATAACGACAATACAGGTAAAAATGCTGTCAATGCTCACATAAACATTTAATTTGTAGGCGCCGATGAAAAAGACCAGTACAAAGCTTACGGGAAGACTTTTAGAAAAATGGTCACTGATTGTTTACAAAAAGATCCATCAAAACGACCTACAGCAACAGAATTATTGAAGCATGCATTCTTCAGAAAAGCCAAAGATAGAAAGTACCTGACACAAACATTAGTTGCTATTGGCCCTAGTATGGAAACTAGAGTACATAAGGTAAACATGATTTTAAATAAAACATTGAACATAAGAAATAGTAACAATCGGTTTACCGATGCCAATGATGACTAGTCATCCTAATTTGGACCAATTTATACATATACTGTTGAGTTCAGGGGGATGATCACGAAACTTTGATTGCAATGCAACAGGAGAAATTTCCCAACTAACTATGCACATAAACTGCATATTCAAACTGTCAAATCCATACAAATTTGTGTTTCTATTGGTTGCAATCGAGTTACGTGATCGCCCAGCAGGCCTTGTTGGTTTCTCTGTTAACCTCATCAACGTCAAATCTGAACCAGACCATTCTTTTAAAATGTTTATGAATGATGTGACAGAACAGCGTCGCTCGGAACTCCAAAATATAAAGTTTTGCACACTGCACTGCGCACCTCATCCTGAAATGTTTCTGGCATAGTCTGGTAATAAGGTCACTTGACTGTGAAATCAAATCATAAAGTCTCAATTGCCCAGTAATTTACTAGCCACAGTGCCCTTCAAACTGGAACATAGCAGTGCTTATGGCGGCAGAATAACTGGCAAAGCGGTGGTACATACCTAGACGAACTTTGCAGAAAAGTTCTACCACCTAGTAAACCACGTGATTGATGTGTTTTTAGGTTGAATGATGATTTGGTTAAAATAGCGGGGAACCAAGCGGGGATACAGGAGGCAACAGGTCGCACAAAGTGGCTACTATGGGGAGGCCTATGTTCAGTGGTGGAATTTTTCAGGTTATTGATGATGGAGTAATTTAACGAAATTTGAGCGCCTGACCGGCCGCCTGGTCAGAGCATGGCTTATATTAGAACTCAGGTTAAAGCCATCATCATCGTGTGAGTTTCTGTGTTGTGTGACGATGCCATTGCAGATACTGTTATTATATTGTCTCTTTTGTTGTATTTTTAGTATGTCTTCCTATGTGTATCTAATTATTTTACAGTAAAACAATGTTATGACTGACTTAACTAAGTGCATGTAATCTGTCTAAAGATGAATAAACAATTGAAGTTGTTCTGGAATAATGCTATTAGGGTATTCGAGCCTAGGTCTTTTAAGTATAGAAGGTAATTTTTCATATGATAATAATGCAATATTATATTCTGTGAAGGCAAGTAAGCGACAGCCGGGCACATCAGGTCGTTTGCACCGCACAGTAACTGGCGAGTGGGTGTGGTGTGAGGAGGATGATGAGACACAAGATGATACTTTGACTGTTGCTGCCACAGCTGACTCTTCGGATGAGGACTCGCAAGCTGGAGAGGATAACAGGCCTATGAATGAGCTGCAGCGAGCGGACTCTAGCGCTAGTGAAGCTGAAGAGGTAACACATAATTGTGCATATTTACTATAAATAAGTGTGCTGAATTATATAGCTACATAAGCAATTTGCACTCTATACAGCTGAAATAGCTATGCTCGCTTTACTAAATAAAAGCGCAAAGGCATGATCTGTTTGTTAGTTAATTTAAATTTAGTGCAGCTTTCACGACGAAATGACTGAATTTTAGAATGAAAGATTAGAATGACATTTTTCACACAGGTAGGTTATACCACAGAGGATCAACCTAGGATACCTTCTTATAATATTGATATAATTGGGAATTTCCATTAGAAATTGAGAAAATTGCTTATGAATTTGTGGAGTGCCTTTGTGTAAATTGAAAGGGTATCATTGAAGGTCTGGATTGCTTGTGTATCCTATTTGCAATATTTTACTTTTAGAATGAAAGTTTATCTACGGAATGTAAAGACAAAATAAGTATACATATATATAACGTGTCAGTTATTGCAAATATTTTTCAAATAGTTTTCAATATAATACGCTGCATGACGTCAATCACACGCCCGGTTTAACGATTCAAAGATGGTTGCCAATATCTAAAAATACACCTCATATGTTGATCAATATTTTTATCAACAATGTAGTTCCAAAATTTGGCGCTATCGTCAAATTGCCATGCCATGTCTAGTCAGTAGTTATCAATTATTTAATGAATAAACGACACTTACACTGCTATTCATAGTCGAGATGGGAGTCCAAGGGATGATTCAAGCGCGTTGTGGCGAATTATATCTTTATGCATTTCATTATCAAAAGTAGCCCCCTATGTGAAATTGTCTGAAGGTAGATGCTGAATAACCGAATTTCCTCAACCAAACGATCCCTTTGCTTTGTAAAACGTGCTATTTTAACAACATGATTGAAATGTTATTCAGTTAGGGGATTGTTTATGAACGTGAAACAAGAATGATTCAACATTCAACTCATATGTGAAAGTCGAATGTTAGATTTTCGGGGCTTGTTCACCTCTCGACTATGGATTAAAAGTATAACAATCTTGTAACATAACGCTTTAAGGTATCACATTAATTAAACACAAAGAAACAACCGATTCGTACAGTTTATTATATTTTGTGGTAGTTCCTTCAGTCTACGAATGAACTACAGGGACAAAAATGCTCAATATTTCTTACAAAAGTATGGCCGAAGGAGTCACTGAGAACATATACGATTATATACACGTGTGTCACGTTTAATTAGTACAACCATCTTTACAACACCACCAAGCTATATTTTTCCTTTTGCAGGACACGTCAAAAAAAGCCGAAAAAAGAACAGTCAACGTGAACGCTGGAACAGAGTTGATACCGTCGCCTGAAGCTAAATCTTTTGCCGAAACGAAACAACTAGTAAAGACGCAAGTACAGAATCTTCCTGCAGAAAAACTAGGCGTAGATATCCTTGCCGCGGAGAAACTTGCCGCAGAGAAACTTGCCACAGATAAACTTGCCACACAGAAACTTGCTGCAGAAAAACTTGCCGCCGAGAAACTGGTTGCAGAGAAACATGCCGCAGAAATCACGGACGTTGTTGAACAGGAGCAGAAACCACCTCCTCCGAGACCTGACATCAATCTAGTACTTAGATTGAGGTTAGATCTTTTCAAATCAAATCTTAATGAGTTATTTATGGCTGTAATTGTAATTGGCTGTCTACCTTATTGTCATATAATAATGTGGTTCCACTCATATTTTCAAACGCCCGCCATCTTGTGGTAACATCTCATCGTAAATTGTTAAGTCTGGATAATAAATAGGTACTATGTGACCTTTGCAATATCCATAACATGCTTAGTTGTAAACAGCTAGGCGATCATGTAACTTGATTGCAACCGATAAAAACACATAAATGTATGGATTTGACTGTTTCGATACGCAGCTTATGTGCATAGTGTTTATGGAAATTTTCAAATTCGGAATGAAATTTCTTGTTTCATTGCAATCAAAGTTCCGTGATCCCCCCCCCCAGATCCCGTGACTCATCGCTAATAACTAACTAAACTAATTTCTATGATTCTATGGCATAATATATTCTTCATCACTATCATTAAGCCCTCAAAAGATTTATCCTAAAAGTTGGTAACGGCTTTTTATAACTATAATTCAGAATTGAGTAAAATTTTAATTGTTAATCAAATCACTAATTAGCAAAATTTTATCCTATGCGGCTGGAATATACATTTCACAGAGACATGACACAAGAAGACCATAAAAATGGGTGAGCAAATTATCAAATTGTACAGTATTCGCATTATCACATAAAATCCTATATTTGACTTAATTTGATAGTTACAAAAGTTACAAAGTTTTGTGATCCATATCGTTTCTACATATATGATAAGAACAGTAACATGCTTTTTACTACTACTATAATTATTAACAGACATTGTCACTCAGGTTTCTTTATATGTATTTCTGTGATGATGATGTATCATGCAGTCACGTACAGTACGTACGTACAGTCAAGCGATCACGTAACATCATAAACAACTTAATCCGATTCAAAGTGAGAATTTGACAGTTCACTTCGCAGTTTATGTGAGTAATCAGCCATTTAAACAACGACAAAGTAATTGAAATCGATTTTGACTGTTGTCTCGCTTTCAAAGTTTACTGAAGACATTTTATCTCCAATCAAAAGCTGCATTAGAACATCGTATTAAAGAATTTAATGGTTTCATGATTTAGTTTAAATAAATAATCAAAAAATATGTGATGTAGGAATCCGCACCGCGAGCTGAACGACATTCGCTTCGAGTTCGTGACAGGGAAGGATACTCCTGAAGGCATCGCAAGCGAGCTGGTCGGTGCCGGGCTGGTCGACCCTCACGACGCCGTGCCCATCGCTCTCAACCTTTCCAAGCTACTCGACGCTCAGGCGCTGTCACCAAACGCACCCAAGGCGATCACATTCCATTTGGTGAGCTATTTCTACACTTATATCATCAATCGCAATGCGATTTCATATTTGGTAAGTTCCTGCACTTGTATATCACTGAACTATGCAGCTATGAAGAGAGCTGTGATCGGTGTTTTCCTGCGAGATAAGATCCAAAATGAGGAGATCCACAGAAGAACTAAAGTGACTGATTGAAATGGCAATGGGCAGTCCACATTACTCGTAGAACTGTCAACCAATGAGGAAGATAGATTCTCGAGTGGTGACCACGAATCAAAAGACGCAGCGTAGGGCGACGACCGAGTGGACCGACGATCAGTGGCCTTACCACGTAAGTCTGGTGGAGTTGGCAATCGTGTTCTCTCTTGCTCGCACTCGTGGACTGGTTAATTGTCGCGTGCAGGATGGCAGGCGAACCCGATTCCCAGAACAATTACGCGATAGGGGTGCTGGTCAAACCGCGGGGAGCCGATGGACGCAAGAGGCAAGCAGCCGCTCAAATAAAAACGTATCAGGCTGTTGATGATGATATCAGTGAAAGCACCCAAGGTTATCACATTCTGTTGCACTTATATCACCAATCTCACCTAAAGGTGCTCACAATCCTTTTGGTGAGCTATTTCTGCATTGATATAAATGTGCGCCTTGAGTGCGATTGATGATATAATCAATCGCACTCAAGGCGATAACATTATATTTGGTTAGCTATTTTTCCACTTATGTGTTTTCTACATACTGCAAGTGGATGGAGCGCACATTTTAAACAGTAGGAAATTTTAAAATTTATATATCTTTGTCTTTTTTTTTAAACCGATATTCCTTACCAAATAAAGAGGATCGCATTTCATTTCATTATACTAAAATTATCGAACGCACCTCGATCTCGCAATCGATCGTTTATAAATAAGACTGTAAGAATCTATTTTGTTTTCAGAATTCAACCGGCCCGAATGAGGAGTTCGACGATAAAGCACTTATTGGTTTCGCGCAAATATCTATCACCGACTAGGCAAGATTCTTATAACGATGAAGATAGTGATGTCATTTGTAATTTTATGGTGATACCTACTTAGGTAGGTAGAATTTTTTTACTTGTAAATGTGTGGTGCTAGATGGACGACAAGACTACGGTTTTGCTGGGATTTTTGGGACCTATTTAGGGCTGCTTCTTTCAAAAAATTATATTGTCAATGGGTAAGGTATATCTTCATTTATGTAGTTATTAGAGTGATAAAATTACTCTTAGAAAAAAAAAACAAAAGCCAACGCGTCCATAACATAACAGCTGCTGCTGTAGTTCCTTGGAATTAGGTGAGCCGTCAGGCGTCTAATAATAATGAATTATTAGAAGAAGTATCGTTACTATTGACTGTCGAATCTCAGAATTGATAGAAGTCAAAACATCAAGCTAATACTAATGCAAAGAAACAAAAACCGGCTTTGGATCTCGATCGCGTTTATTTTTTGTTCTCATTAATTTAAATCTGTTGAGAATGCTAAGCAAGGAGATACTGCTATAATAATCTTCTGAAGGTTGAGTATTTATAGTAATTTTGTAAGTTTATCATATGTTAGTCGTCACACCACTTCGGCCATTCATATAGTTTTTACCGAGCCAAAGAAAAATAAGTCCAAAAATAGAAATTTTTGATCTGTACGTAGTCCTTAAGGTTATATCTTTGTTGCCTTTTTTTAAGCGGGTTCTTAAATTTCTTTACATTTTATATACATACTATTATGCAGATAAGAAAAATATGTTTATTTATTTTAAAATTTATAACTTAAGTTTTAATTATAAGTATTTATTTATTCGGTGATTGTTTATTTACGTCAAAATATTTAAATAATTTCATCATGAAATCTCATCATACATATTAATAATGGAAGTGATCTTATCATTATTGTTTCGTGTGTCAACACACATCGTGTAGGTATAGGATTAGTCATTGAGTAAGATACTTGAAATTATTGTATATTTTTATTGTAATCTGTAACAAAATATTTCGTTAATTCATGATAATTTAGTAATTCAGGTATTATTTATTTCTTAGTTTTAGTACAGGGTTATGTTAAATTATATGTCTTTAATGCACTTTTATAATTATTATTTTTTATTTATTTGTTTGAATGCTATTCTTTATCACTATTGTACACACGTGTGCTTACAAGTGACGTAAAAAAATCGAAATCTATATCTCATTTTAAGTACGAGAGAAGCCTAAAAACAAATTTCTGAAGAGAGCTGTTATTTATATGGCTTTCTCACTCTCACATTCAGTGTGCATAGTAAGGAGACTATATTTTTCAGCTTTCGTCAGAGTTTAAAAATCGTTTCTTGTCCAAATTATTTATTATACAAACTGAGTAAAAAATTCTCAGTGTAAAATAGAACCTACCAAATAGAATGTTTTTCAAAAGATGCATACCAAATATGTTTTATTATTGTTTAAATTTAAAAACTTTGACATATTAACTTATTGAAATAACGATGACTTTTAAAGATCAATTATAACTTATTCTATAATATAGTCATGTACTTAGCAGTAACTTATAATGTACTTAAATAGTATAGTTTAGTATATTTGGTTAACAGCTACATTAGTTTTAATAAATTTTGCAAATTTAACTTTCCAGTTTGCAAGTTTATTAATTTTATTCACTCTTTAGAGGAGACTTACTATAATTAAATACTATAGCCCCCATTACTCTTTAGTATAATAAACCTGGCCGTTTTGGTAAATTATTACCAATGCATTTAAATACATCCTGTGTAGTTATATAAATCAACATTTACAAGTTGATTGTGCGGCACTAATAGTTAAGTTATTTTAATGCTAAAGTTCTAGACCTTATACTCTAAAGGCCTATTTTTTGCATAATATACATTAATAACTACGTCTTGTTTGTGTAACATAAATTTACTGTCTTAGAAACTCTATTTTTACCAAAGTTCTACATTTATTGTACTTATTACGTACTTTGTATTTATTAACCGTTTTCAAAACCACCCTTTAATGAAAATAGACGCATATTAATATTAAAATAAAATTTTGCTATGACATATCGGAAAATTTGAATATTGTGATCCATCCATATCCTATATTTTGATACAGTAAGTTAAGGAGAACGGTTAGTGAACAAAGAAGTAAATGTTCCTTAAAAACACTTAATTATATGTATATGGTAGCCTAAAGTATCAGCAAGCCTGTGAGCGATGTTGTAAATGCCAAGAATGCTTATGACAGTTGCAATCAAGTTAACGTAAATTCCTAGTCGATTATATTAACAACGATCAATTCAATTTAGCCTTTATTCAATTTTGTATTAAGGGTTTTTTTTTACATTTTGCAACTTTTTGCTGAATAGATCCAGTTACTTATAAATTACAAATATTAAAGATTAGCGCTACCAAATTACCAAAAAGCATTGTTTTCAAAAGCATCCTTAAGATTAGTTGTCACTATTCCAAAAATCTGCTTGTGAAGTGATGGGCTATATTTATGTTGTCTTTGTGTATTTACAGGCTGTGTTATTATGTCATAAGTTATAAAAAAGTAAATAATGTAGGTTAACCACTACTTTATAAGCGTCAGCAACTTATAAAATAGCATGTAAAGAAGTATTGGATTATATATAACCAAATAATATATTATTTGCAAATGAATCTCGAATGTTTTCATGCGTATGGCAATGTACCGGGAAATAAAGGACAATGTTTAAAAATACATCTAATTCTATCACATACTTAGGTTTAACGATACCGTGATTATGGTTCGTGTGTTGTTTGACTGACCTTATTGTTTCTATACCACAGATTAGAGAATATAATAAGTCGACTATATATGACAGCTACCTGGCTACGGGCGCGTTAGGTGTTTAGTCTGCAAGACAAAATGGCCACTGGTGGCGCTACAGGATCGCGCCCACTAGTGACGTACATATCGACCATGGATGAGAAAAAACACTCAAAAACTAAAACAAGGTGGTAGGACTTTTCTGCAAAGTTCGTCTAGGTAGGTACCACCGCTTTGCCAGTTATTCTGCCGCCAAGCAGTAGTGTGCAAGCACTACTGTGTTCCGGTTTGAAGGGCACTGTAGCTAGTGAAATTACTGGGCAAATGAGACTTTATGATCTAATCTCACAGTTGAGTAATATTATTACCAGACTGTGCTGATGTCTCAGGATGATGTGCGCAGTGCAGTGTCACGCGAAACTTTATATTTTGGAGTTCCGAGTGACACTGTTCTGTTATGGGCAGCCGTGTCGCTTAACATCAGGTGATCGACTAGCTCGTCACAACATTGACTAATATAAAAAAAAAAAAAAAAAAAAAAAACAAGATGCATTTGAACATCGTTAACATCCAACCGACATGAAAACCACAGACTAAAGATTATTAAGTGCGAGCCGCTATCAAATCATCATGTGGCTATTTGACTTGCAGACCAAATTGTTACTACTACTACGTACTAGCTATCAAAGCTGTGATGATATCCTACCTTTGATTTACTTGGTATTTAGGTACTTAAATATATTGTACTGTATTTTTTTTCTACTCTGCCCTTGTGTCGTAGTCACGTAATTTATATAGTGTGTGAGTATGTGTGTGTTTGTGTACCTTAGATATGCTATTTCCTATTTATATTGGCAAGGTCCTACTTAACGCAGTATGATAGAATAAAACCCATAAGAATACGATTATCTTTTGCGTAGACTATAATATTTTTAAAGTAAAACTTCTTTACTCACGCTTGACTTGGGGAGTAAGCTGGTGAAAGCGACGCGAACGGGATTTTGATTTTGTTGTTTCACGTAGATCTCCATTGTCAATATAAAAAAGTTAAAAATTCGTATTATGTTGGTATGTCCGGTAAAATGACACATTAACATTAAATAAATAAATAAATATGTGTGGACATTTCACACAGCGCCATTGTTGACTACAGACCTTCAGGACAAGTGCAACCTACCTTTTTATATATTCTTTTAAATAAAGCTTGGCGTCCGTACGTCACCTTTAAAACAACAACAGTTCTACATAGCTTGGACTGACGTACGGGCGCCCCGAAATATTAATTTATTATTTTTCATTCATTGCACCTACTTTCCGCCTCTTCCTCGCATCCTCATCGCATCGTCTACAAATTTCCTTCGAGCAGCAGATGGATCATCACGGAAGAGTTAATTGAATGTTTGTTACTCCACCGCCGCACCGCCATTTTGCCGATAGCACCAAAATGGAAACACGTAGCACCAGGAGGAAACAACTGGAAAGTCAAGCAATGAAAGACTCTGCGCCACAGGTACAATCCGAGGTATTAGAACCACAAAAACCAAATGTATCGATTTCCGCCACCAAAATTTTGGAAAAAAATTTGAAATTGTCGATAAGCCAAAATTCTCAACGTTTTGCTAAATCTAGAGAAGCTCAAAGGAGGCGTTTAGAGTTAGAAGCCGCTGAAGCTCAGGCCAATATAGACAGAGAACTTATCGCAAAGCGACTTGCCGCTAAACTAGCAGATTTGGAAAGTCGGTCAGCCAAAAGTCATCGCAGATCCAAGAGATCTGAAGTCAGTTCAGCAGCAAAAGTGCCGCAGTGGCTTGAAAATAGTCATGCATCCGAGCAGCAAAACGATAATGACGTAGAGATTGAAATCACAAACTCAAACATTGAGTCATGCAAACTCAATGCACGAAAACTCTGCGAACTAAATTTACCCATTCAAAAATTGACAGATATTGACATTCGGAATAATGAACACATCAATCAATTGAAAAATTTATTGCCGTTTGTTGAAAATGTAAAACTAAAATTATTGATCGGACAGGACAAATACCATTTAATTGCACCAATAAAAACTATCGTTCTGAACGAAAATGAACCGTGCGCAACTTTAACACCATTAGGATGGTGCATCCATGGCGTCTGCCCAGCACGACGTCATACCAATAATTGTTCATGGGAGTGCACAACGACGACAGCATCAGCGGTACAGCGCCCTAAGTTGGCGCACAGCGAGCCGCACCGCGCCTGCATTGTTGCAACAGCTCACGCTTCAAGAGCTACGCACACAGACGCACGCGAGCTATGCACTTATTCACCGTATGATGCTACACAGTTGAAGATTTCAGTGGTACAGCGCCCTTCCTTGGCGCACAGCGAGCCGCACCGCACCTGCATTGCTGCAACAGCTTTCACGCCAGGAGCTACGCACACAGACGCACGCGAGCTCAGCACCAATATGCTACCTAAATCTATACTTACTCATGCACATACTACGTGGTGGTGGTTCATTCAAGACCATGCGATTTACACGGAACTTCGAAACGAAAAGATGCACGAATTAGTGAAAAAGTCATTCGTTGGCTTACCATGGAAGGATAGAAACGCTCAGATGGCAGATTCCCATTGTGATTCCTTCCGTCGGCAGCAGAAGATTGAAGACAGAAATAAGAAAACATCTAGCATTTCGAAATATGATTCTACATACCATAAACCAGTTCGAGTATACCGTTTGTTTAACCATAATTATGCTCGCAAACTTCAACTACATAAAGATTATAAAATACTAGTTTTTGATGGAGGTGGCGATTTCAGCCCAACCTACAGGTACAGGTGAATAAAAGCTCACAGGACCTAACTACACGGCTGGCACTTGTTCTAAACCAGTAGAGTATCCCTGATACTGGGATACTGGGCCGAGTGTTGACTACAGACCTTCAGGACAAGTGCAACCTACCTTTTTATATATTCTTTTAAATAAAGCTTGGCGTCCGTACGTCACCTTTAAAACAACAACAGTTCTATACAGCTTCGACTGACGTACGGGCGCCTCATAATATTAATTTATTGTTTTTCTTTGCACTTACTTTCCGCCTCTTCGTGACCGCATCCTCATCCCATCGTCTACAGCCATCTAGCCCCAAACTAAGCAAAGCCTGTAATATGGGAACCAGATAACTGATACAATACTTAGATACTTTTTGTTTGTAAATACATACATAGAATACAATATAAACACCCAGACACAGAACAAACATCGATGTTCATCACACAAATGTTTGTCCTGGGTGGGAATCGAACCCACGACCTGCAGTTCAGAAGGCAGGGATACTACCAACTGAGCTATCGGGTCAGTCTGATTAAATAAAGCAAAAACAAAGATGGAGGTCGATAGATGGAGCTAAACTAAAAAAGTTTTACTTCAGTCGTGTGGTCTAAAGCACACACGTTTTTTTTTTACATAGCTACGGGCCACGGCTACGATCGCAAAATTTAAGGTACCTTTACATTATGTTATATTCCAGGATCCATCTACTGAATTCCATGCAATTACATTCAACAAATTTTGGCATTTATATACATGTGCACTAGCCAAAGCCAAGATGCAATTTTTACTAACGTTTGCACTGACAGCTGAATCAGCTGATAGCAGGGATGAAAATCATTTTTAGGGCTATGATAATTATATTTATCATTTTTAGGGCTATGATAATTATATTTAATTAAATGAAATGAAATGAAATGAAATGAAATGAAATTAAATGAAATGAAATGAAATAGTTTATTAAATGTTTACAAACATCGGTTTAAACATAAAACAGTCTACGAAAAATACACATAGTTTACTCCTGGTTGGAAAACTTTGGTACCCAAACTAGGAAAACCTGTGTTTTGGCATACCAATGCCCTCCGCCGGACAAAATTTTCGAGTACTAAAATGTAGGTAATTATTTAATAGCGCCCTCGTCTGGCGTGGCTCCATGTTAAAAGGTGATTAATTAATCATCATCATATCAGTTTTTACTATTACTTATAAAGTGGCTGCTAATAGCTAAGGAAGATTAAATAAGACTGGGAATTTTAACTAACATTTATTGCTTACGTCACACTTGTACTCTAAGGATTATTTAACAATTTTCAGAATAATTCACTATTATATATTTGTATTATTGTAGTATATATATGTGCATATAAACAATCCTATTAATACAAGATTTGGATAATAATAAATTGTCATATTTTCTGCTAGGTTACCACTAAGCTAACGTTTCACGTGATGTGAAACGTTACGCCCAGTTCAATAATGCGGCTAAATTAAAATTATGCTCTTTCTATGATTAATATAGTAGTAGTATAGTTTGTAGTGCTATATTTAATCCCTAATCTTGTTATAAAGTAACCAATTGTTTGCTACCAAGGACGTAAAAAACTGAGATTCATTATGGTTGGCACTGATATAAAGATAAAAAAATCTCTGGTGATTTGAATCTTTGTTTTTGATCATCTATTGAAGATTTGAAAATTCGTACATATACATATATATACTTTGTTTTGTAAGGGAATTGAAGTAAATGTTGAAAATTTTAAAAAATCTGATCGAGCTCAACAATGTCGTGGCGACAACCCAAAAAAATTAGCGGTTTTTAAATATTGCACCTTGGGTTTGGCTAGAGTATTGTATAGGGGTAAAGATTCATTAAGAATTATGCAACACGTTTTGGAACTCTTGTCACGACTCACAAGTGTTGTGGAACTTTATGTTATTAGAGAATTGAATTCGCGAAGGTGAAATACCTTTTTATATGTAAGATTTATCACTAAATTTCCGTATTATAATAGTTATTTGAGAATTACCACATCGACTGATATATTCGCTTCGAATGCTCTATTCTAAAAAAAATCATATAGTGGTCCATTTTGTAGTACACATTTAAACCTATTTGAGGCTATTGGTGCCATTAGAGTATTTTAGGAACTTAATTTTAATAGAAGTATATACATACTTAAGCTTTTATATTAATGTCCAGGATAATCCTCAGTGCTTTACTATTGTATTTATATATGAATATCACTTTTAAAAGTATTAATCAATTATATTAATTACGTGTACTGTTTGAATTAAATTGAGATAATAGTGTCTGTATCAAAAATTTATTATATCTTTTCGTATTTTGGTGTAGTAGAACATAGCTTTCGTAGTTACTGAAGCCTGAAAGCCAATTCGCGTAGATTACAAAGTTCAAATAGGTACATGTTTCAATCTAGTCTTAGACCCATGAAAGTCCTACGTTTGTGTATTAGAGTAAAGAGTTATTAAAAGACTAAATTTCAAAATGTTGCGAGCAAAGATTGTGGATATGAGATTGAAATGATATTCTAATGTAATTATTATCGAGACTAAACCAAGTGATAATCACCAGAATTGTCCCTCAGGTTTATTTGATCGTTCGCGTTCATTCGTAGGTAATTTACTCATATCTTAAGTTTTAACTCTTCAACCGTTTATGGACGACAATAGCAAAATCTTTGATGTTATGGTGTAGTTTTAGTATCCATGGACGCTCTAGGAGGTACAAAGGGGAGAGTCTTTAGTGAAAACAACGATACTGATTTGTTCATGTTACAATTTTATTATAAAGAAAAGAACATTTCTTGTATCAGACTTCTACATTGAAATAGATTAAAGCTCGTCTGTACCAAAGTTTGACAGCTCCTAAACCCCGTTTTCTAATTAGACGGAGTAAAATGACATTACGGGTGTTGCATGAAACTTTTCCATAAAATATAAATAGAGCTGGGTAAAAAAGACAGTTCACTGATTCATTTCAATTTATTGATCTATTCCATTCTTTTATATAGGTCCTAGAAATCGTAATTCCTGCCTAATTTGTAATTTACGTTAGTTAGCGGCCTGTGAAAATGCAATATATTTAAATAAAAATAAAGAGTTTAACAGAATAAAACAAGTTATTATTTTTATTTTGTTAACCAATAGTTTATTCACAATCGGAAGAATCGTCATCACTGTCCGCTACATTTACTAAGAATCTATCTGTGACACTATCTATGTGGTAGTCTAGCTAGGTGGCACATTTTGACTTATTTAATTACGTGCGCGATGCAATTCTTCCATTTCTCGGCAGTCACTTTACTCAAACATAAATTTTAATTATTATTTTTAAATAGTTCCGCTCTTTTGGACAACAGAGAGCTGATACAGATCAATCACTATGATATAGAAGCTGGCAGCATTATTTAGACAAGTGACATTACGATCTGTAATTTTACTCAGTCTAATTAAAAATATACTGTAGTTCACACTTATCCCTCTATGACACACTTTTTTTTGAGGGGGGAAATGCCCTCGCACTTCCCTGCACCATACCCCCTGCCACCACCCCCGTGGGATAAGTGTGAACTACAGTATATTTTTAATTAGACTGAGTAAAATTATGGAGTATGTGGGACTTGAACCCACTAAAACCCCCCGTGAGCCCTCGTCCGCCGTATCGGGACGAGAAGGGGTCGTCGAGTTTGCAGTCCAGCCATCTCCTGCAATGCATTTGGGTCTATCACAGAGTAATAATTGCGAACTTAGGAGTTGTGAAACTAGTACAAACGGGCATTAGAGAGATATAACTATAACAACAAGATATCATGTGATGCCAGGCTCGTAGCGCAGTAAACCGACATGATCATAAATTATTTTTTACACGTACCGCGCCATTCGGGAAATCCCCGGTCTCTTTTAATCTTAGTATATCAATCCTAAAATGTACCCCCATATTTTTTAAATAATGTAATATATTATTGTTATGCTATTTTCATACATTCCTTTAAGTTATATACTTGTTGCGGTATAAAATATGAATTTGCATTAATTCATTTTAATACTATTATATACTTAAGTAATAATTATAATATCTATAAGACGTCTTTAAAATTTTAGGTTTCATTACTTGCGCTATTGAACAGTTTTCCGAACTGTCGGAAAACAATAAAACTTTAGTGTGTATGTAATGTACTGAACATTTAAATAGCAAGTTCCTTAATAATAACAACGGGGTATAAAGCCTAGTGATAACCACAAACAAAGCTAAACAAGTAGATAATATGGTGGAAAACAGCTTTATCACTCTTCTGTGATAAATAAGTTCCGATAAATATGTCTTTGGTGAATTCCTGTATTTGAATAATTGACAAAAAGCTGCTAGATATCTCGACCACAAGATATGACAAAAAGCAATCTTCATGGCTTATCCTATTCTGATTAAGAAGACAAGTAAAGAAGTGGACAAGTTTAGACTGTGGCCCAAGTCGACCGTAGGGTAAACCACTCTTTGTATCGGAAATTCCAATGATAAATATCCAGGTGGTATCTATTGGTTTTTTGAGAATTTTATATTAGTATTACGTGGTATCATTAATACTTATAATAAACAATAGTAAAAAAGTTTCCTTTATCCAAAAGTATAATAGCCGTCTGTTCTGAAGTTTGACAGCTCCTTAGTTCGCATTTATCTATGACACACCTACTGCCACATGTTACAGTCACGGAGGAATACTTAAGTTCGAACTTACGATTTGTCAAACTTTAGTACCTACATTTAGGGCATAAAGACTACCATTAAACTCTGGCCGTGCTATATTTGCATATATTATTGCAAATATACAATTAAAATACACAATTGTATTTTGTGACATTTAAAAAAAAAAACTGCTAAGACGTATCGATATTGTAATAAGTTTAACAATATAAGTAATAGGTCTTTACCTATGAAATTGCCGTATTGCAGTACAGACTTTTTCAAACAAAAAAAAGTTTTGTTTGGCTATGAATTCTAAATTCAAATTAATTTTGTTTTAAAAATATGACATTCTATTTACAATATAAGTCTTTTGTTTATTGATTAGCGTTGTATTTTCATTACATTTCAACATTTTTCCTCATAATGGATACTTTGAAATTTCGTGTAATTATGGAATATGAGTTCCGTCGTGGCACCAACGCGGCACAAACGACACGTAACATCAACGACGTTTACGGAGAGAACTGTACAAACGAACGTACAACACGTTATTGGTTTGCTCGGTTCCGTTCTGGGAATTTTGACTTGAAAAATGAACCTCGTGGTCGTCCGGAAACTTTGGTCAACAATGATGAATTAAAGGCGATTGTGGAAGCTGATGAATCTCAATCTACAGCTGAGCTGGCAGCAGCTTTTGATGTTAGCATCAAAACAATATTGGTCCATTTGCGACAGATTGGCAAGATAAAAAAGCTTGATAGATGGGTGCCCCACGAACTTAACGATCGCCAGCGCAACGTACGCGTCGAGACTTGCCTTGCGCTGCTTAACAGGCACAGAAATGAAGGAATTTTGAACCGAATTGTTACGTGCGACGAAAAATGGATTCTTTTTGACAATCGAAAGCGCCCAGCAAGTTGGTTAGATCCTGGTTCGGTACCAAAGCAATGTGCAAAACGAAAAATGACCCCTAGGAAGGTGATGGTCACAGTTTGGTGGTCTAGTGCTGGTGTGATTCATCATAGCTTTTTACATAACGGCGAGAGCATTACTGCAGATGTGTACATTGAAGAACTGACCACAATGATGGCGAAACTCGCACGTCTGCAACGAGCTTTGGTCAATCGGTCGTCTCCACTGCTACTTCACGACAACGCGCGACCCCATACTGCACAATAGACCGTCTCTAAGCTGCATGAGTTGGGTTTGGAAGCTCTCCCTCATCCGCCATACTCACCAGATCTTGCGCCTACCGACTATTACTTTTTCCAAAATTTGGACAACTTTTTAGCGGGAAAAAAATTCAATTCCCGAGAGGCACTACAAAACGCCTTTGAAGAGTTTGTTGTCTCCCGTTCTGCTGATTTTTTCAAGAAGGGCATCCATAAACTGCCACAGCGTTAGCAAAGATGCATTGATTGCAGGGGTGATTACTTTGAATAAAAGAAATAAATAAGTTCGAAAAAAAAAAAATACTTTAACTTTTTTCAAACAAAACGGCAATTTCATAGGTAAAGACCTAATATACATATGATTGATGTGACTGAATTTTAAATGAGAGTAAAGAATGAGCAATTTTATCATTTTTTATTTAAAGAATCCTGAGCCTTACCAAAGAATTTAGGTTACACTCCTATTTGCTCTCATCATCTAAACAAATCAAAATCAAGCTTATAAATAGTAATCTAAGTTATAAAATATGACAGCCTCTGTGGTGTGCTGGCTGAGCAGGTTGGCTCATAACTTGAAGGCGATGGGTTTGATTCCCGCATCAGGACAAGTGCTTCTAAGCGCAAATACCGCCAATAGTTCGAGTCTGGGTGGCACGCGATAAAATCGCTTCACTAATATTGTTGCTGCTCAATATTTAATTAGGGGATACCTACACAAGCAAGATTTTAGACAGTACAGGAAAATGAGTCCAAGCATGCCGCATTATACACCATTGAGCAGTGACATGTTAAGGTTCGGCACCCCTACCGCGTAACCGTTCTGGGAATCGGCTTCGCCTGCCGTCCTGCACGCGCCAATTAACAAGTCCACGAGTGCGAGCAAGAGAACACGATTACGATCTCCATCAGACTTACGCGGTAAGGCTGGTTGTAAAATCATCTCAGACTATCAGTGACACACAGGTTGTACCTGCCTACAGTCTAGTCGTGCCGTGGGTAATGAATAAAATTTTGTACAAAATGCAACATCCAGCTTATCAGTGTTTTTGCGTCCACTTCTGAATATAGGTATCCCGCATTAAAGGTTTACCATAATCTTGGCAGGCGATTTGGTGATCACCGTAGATTATAATGCAGATAGAGAATAAAGTTGTTGCCCATTCCCTGGCATATTGCCTTAGTTGGCTCTTACGGCATCCACCGGAAGTGTGATTTTACGTTACGCTGGAACCACACGTCAGAAAATATTTCTGTAAACCGGATATTATCGAGTTGGGATAGCTTTTAAAGTAGTTGAGCGTACGGAAACGAATCTGGCTATTTCGTTCGGTATACACAGTTTTAAAGATGTCTGAGAAAATGCAAATTCTTAGAACAGTATTAAATTTTTACGATCGTTAATCTACTAACCCTGGCCCGTTTTTATGTTTCCTGTAGTATGCTGTACATGTAACCTCCGGATCAAGTTTATAGATGCCTATACCTCGTATTGTTATGATGTTATACCGACTGTAAGCTCCTATCGTATCATTCGGCTCTCGTGTGTCTTAGCTCGACATATCGTTACTTGATACTTTGCAGTTTCTAGAACGCTTATGAGTAGGTATATGAAATTCAATAATAAACCTATGTTCGACGCAAAATTATGTACTGCCAAAAATATAATAAATTGTCACATGCAGAAGGTTACAGGTCAGCAGTGCGGATGACAAACATAATCTTGACAAGGTCAAGTGCGCCCCAATTTATTAACTAAATACTCAGTAGGCACGTCATTTCATTTTATCTACACTTTATTTACTTCCCCTCTGATACGCGTTGGTCTTTCCCGAACTTCTTGTAAACAGTCCGCAAAGTAGGGCAAATCTAATTTTACCGTCGATATTTGTACAATACTTATGTGCAATAATCCAATAGATCTTTAACTATGAAATTGGCGTTCTACAGTACCTAAAATATAATATTTTTGTTTTGGCAAAGAATTTAATTTCAAATATCTTTTAATTTAAAAACCTTGTTTTGGCAAAGAATTTAATTTCAAATATCTTTTAATTTAAAAACCTGTATTATTTTCAAAATTAGACATTTTGCTTATCGATTAGTGATTGGTTTTATCGCATTTGAATCTTTTTCGTCATGACGGATATGTTAAAAATTCGAGTAATATGGATTATGAGTAACACCGTGACAGCAACGGAAAGAACAACACTACAAACGAACGCACCATCTTTATTGGTTTGCTCGCTTCCGTTCTAGAAATTTTGACCTGAAAAATGAACCTGTGATCGTGATCGTCCAAAAACTTGGTTCGACAATCACAAATTAAAAACGACTGTGGAAGCTGATGATACTCAATCTACGACTGAATTAGCTGAACTTCAATCATTGTTGTATCTGCACCTAAATAATGTACTAAATAAAAAAATACCCAAAAAAAATTAATGGTCACTGTTTGGTCTATAGCGCCGGTGTGTTTCTTGACAGCTTCTTACCGAAAGAGATGATCATTATGTAGATGTGTACCGTGAAGAACTGAATATAAAATAGCTCAGAATTATAATAAAGTAAATCGACCTATCTATTACATATAATTATTTCCGAGTAACTTGATAAAATGTATTATTGTACCTACATAGGTGCGTTACACTCATCGGTGGTATTGCAACCTGACTAAAATAATGGAGAACATAACACAGTTATGATGAAGTGACGGCTTGGAATTTCGTTAATAAGTTTTATTGAATTTTGAAAATCCGTATTACGTCACGTGAAAATTTTGAATTATACAAACAGGCCTGTTTGTACATTATCATAACATAATTAAAACAGTATCACGTGATGCTACTAATACTAATGGTACGAGAATTTCTTTCTGTTGATTATTAATTATGATTTCCAGAAGGATGGTTATAGGTAGGTACCCGTATACTGTGTAAAAATGTGCAATTTGCGTAAATTTTAGTTTGTGCGTGAGTATCCGGTCGCGTCTGGTTGTTTATCTTTTCGCGTCTATATAAATGCGCGTGCGCCACAGCGTGGTCGTACATTATCTCAATCAGTCGAACTAGTACTACGCCGACGGATTGTTAAACCAATTAGTTAGTAAATAAAACACATACCACAAAATCACAATAAGATGTTCAAGACAGTGTTAGCGCTCGCCCTGTTACTGGTGGTGAAAGTTTTGGCGAGTCCACATTTCACAAGGCCTGCTTTATTTGAAGGTATGTATCTTATGTGTAATACATACTGTCTGAATATATATCAATATTTGGTGAAAAGGAAATATAATAATATCTACGTTTGTCGTAGTCTAGTGAAGGTCTAAAAGATGAGATGAGAGAAGAAGAAGAAGTATTCTCTTGGACACGGTTAGGGTGTAAATCTATTAACCCGTGCGTAGCCGGGGCGAGTCAGCTAATAGATAATGAAAAACAAACGACGCTAGCGATATTTTATTCTATTAGTTAAATTGAATTAACAGCAGTATTATATTATATGCAAAGCAATCGTTTTTGAAATTCTTGTTTCATTCCTAATTTTCTACCACCTGTCATCATTATATTTATTTTTGTGCTCTTCTAGACCGAAAACATGCTTAATTTCAGTTCTTCAGCTCTCTTAATTCCTCAAATTTTACCGCATATTCCAGCGGAAATTTAGTGAGAATATACGCTATATATTAATGTAGGCATTAAAACATCGTAAAGCCAGTGTTTCTTATCTGAAAGTCTGATATAGTTAGACAGCAAAAAGCGACTATAACTGTTATGCCTATTGTAGAATAAGCAAATTCGTAAATTTAAACTGATAAGATAAAGATAAACATGTAGATTATAGATGAATAAAAGTTATTAAGTTCTGTTAAAACTTCAGTGTTGAAAAGCTTATTCCAATGTCTGAAACTGCTCCAAGCTATTGTTCTCTAAAAATATTTTTTCGCACATCAATTCCCAATAATTTAATGCAAATAAAATATTTATTAATTTATCGTTAGTTCGTATTTAAAGATTATTGGAAAACTGTTATTGGAAATATAAATAATTTTAATGCATAACAATAATTTAGTTTGCATTTTTATACTGCTAGACCGAATTGATAAAAACTTAACCTAGCTGTAATTTTATTATATTACACCGGAACCACATTATTATAATTATTAGTAAATTATATTTTTCTCTTTTTGCAAATTTATCAATTTGCAGTGCACTGGTCTTATTATTTTGTGTCATTAAATACACGTAGGGCTTTACATAATATTATATGCCTTGACTCTACTTCGCGCGTCAGTTCAGCAAGACATTGACAGTATAAGTAAGGCTGGTAGATTATGATCTGAACAGTTTTGATACTTATTTAATACCAGCAAAACTAAAAAACTGGTACAAAAATTTAATATAAAGTTGCAATTTATGGCACACTTTTAGTAGGTATATCGGCCACCAGCCTAACCCAGCAGTGGCGAGGGAACTATTAATAATATAATAATAACGTTCAACGATCACATACATAGATCCTGGACCCTAACTAGGATTTCCGGTGTCTAGGGATCCAGGAACTACGAGAACCATGGTCCCACAACACCCAAACTCAAAACAAGTGATTGCGCTTTTTTCTGTGCACAAATAATGGTCCTGCCGCGGGAATCGAATCAGCCACCGCCGGGAGCCGACCTGCTCAATCACCACACCACAGAGGCTGTCGACAAAGTCATATATTTATAGTTAGATACCATAAAAACCAACAAAGAAAAAAAATTACGCCTGGGAATAGAAGTAGGCCAGTTAATATCAATTCACTAGGTATTCGAAAACTCACGTGACCCCACGCCTCCTGCCGATTATTCATCGGAAGTCATGTGCTTCAATTAATTGTGGGAGACTATCAACACATTAATATAAATGTGACTGTGAGTGGACTATTGTTGTTTACTTTAAATATAACGAGCTTGATTATCCATTTAGGTATTTACGGTTGCCCGTTGCATAACAATAATCGGAATGGAGGTCAGTGGGCAACATCTCTCTTGATCTTGTTTTGTAATACCAGATGATTGCGTATAGTTAATTATTCCTGATAATTTAGTACTGGTATAAACAAAAGATACATTATTAGAACGGTGTTGGTTTTTAAGAATTTTTTAAGAACTTTTGTTTAGGGTTTGAGGAGGAGGAAGTAAATACAAATAACTTATAGGAGGTACCTAAGTATGTACGTACCTACTTCTTGTACGTGCGTAAGTATATGATTATATTACATTTCAGTTGAGTAAATAGGTTTAGCAGGACTCATACTGGCTTAAATGACAGCCGTTGTGGTTGTGTTGAGCAGGTTAGCTAAACCGTAACCCGGAGGCGGCGGGTTCGATTCACGCGACCAGACATGAGAATTTTGTGGGTTGTGGGAGCACGTTCTTCGTAGTTCCTGGGTCTTAAAGTCTGGGTCGTAAAGTTCTTGTTAAGGTCCCAAGATCTTATGCATGTGATCGTTTGATGTTATTTATCAAAACAGGAGAATTTTAAAACTGAAATATTCCTTGGGAAAAGTTCTCGAGTATCTGGACAAAATATGGATGTGATCCAGAATATTTTCTTCTATTTAAGCGATCCTTTATTACGACCACTATGGAAGATCAGGTATGGGGTTTTTTTTAATAAGCCTACCTAAATTGTCGAAGGAAAGGCATGATTATGGCAAGTGCACGTTTTACAGCTAAGGATGATAATAAACCTTAAATCTTGTCTGATTGTTTGCATGTTTGTTTATTTGTAAGGATTTCACGCCCCGTTTTCCGTTTTCTAGCTTTGTGAGAGCAAGTCACTCACTATCAATAACATTGTGCGCACATTCCCGTTTCGGCCCTCAATCGACGTGCTATCGAATTTACTCGCTTCTACTGCTTGTCAAATTATTTTCTATATTTTGAACTTAGAGAAGAAGTCATCTAATCTAATAATTTGAATTACATAGTTATTTACATGTTACTCGTATGATAATAAGATAAAAACGATATAATCATTTATTATTACCACTTACGTAATGCAAAGCTTTAACAGCAAATACAGTAAATGAAATCTACCGAAGATGTCCCCCTACAGTAAATGAAACACTAGCTTGGGATAGCGTTTGGTGACATTCCTAAACTACTGAAAGATCACGTTCTGATACAGTAATGCGCCCTTACTGACCAGTGATTTGCATACCCATACACCATTATATATTTTAGAGAACTTAACTAGTTTGTTTGTTAGTTTGAGCCGATATAGTTTATAAATAATTAATAAATTATCCGCTTTAAACTGCCTGTATCCGATTTTCCGATCTATTATACAGACGGACTTTGTTTCCATTTTAACGATAGACCAAATTAAAAAGATTTGACTGATTTTTGTCATGATATTTTTGCAAGATTGTGAAACGATTTTTTTTATATGTTTGTAACCAGTGAAGAAATATTTCACATCCAAAGTGAATAAAATTAGAGAGAAAAATATAACCAAATATAAATAGGTATAAAGTTGGATTTATGGCTTGAAGTGTAGGTTTATCTATTTAAAAAAAAAGTAATGTTTTGTTTACGATAACGAATAAGAATACGTTTCCTCACACACACTACATAATAATCTAAAAAGATGGTAAAGAGGTCAATGCCGAAGTATTCGGGAAACTTTACACATCTGCCATACGTCAGCGTGCTGACTGCTGACCCGACATTGGCCTGATTAGTAGGTAGGTACAGTGAAGTAAATTATACGGCGATAAATATAACCTAAGATGTGAAACGGGAGCCCAGTACTTGAGAAAGTAAACCATTTAAAAAATATTCAATGTCAAAGAAAACTACTTCATTCTGTTCGAAGGGACAGACACGCAGTAACATAGACACAAGTACATATATTAAAATCAATTTTGCCTTTTGATAATGAAACTGAGCTTCAATTAAACTTTTTGATAATGTTTAATGTAAGATGACTTGGCTTTACGAAGATGCGCCTCGCTTTTGTTTTCTAATTACACAACTTTCTATTTGATATTACTTCATTGATGCATTAATTATTTAGGTTCGAATCTTTTAAGATTGCGATGAAGAAAGTAAATTGACAATACCGATATAGAATCAAATAACGTTAGCTTTTATTGCTAACTGTTAGCTAACCTACCCCGGCTTTGCACAGGTTAATTAGTTTTACGCCCTAAAAGTAATCCAAAGAGGCGATTTTTTATCTGGTTTCATGCTTTTTTAACGAAACAAAAGTAATAATAAGAATACGTTTATTTCGCAATGTTATTTTGTAAATAAAAAACTTAATGAATGTGACGGCGGCTACGTCCAGTTATAAACTCTATGCACAGCGATCGAGCACCGTAATTTACCCTGTGGTGGCATTAAATGTATTACAGGGGCAGCACCGGCAACTGTCATGGCGGCCCTACCTGTCTGGCTATATAAAGGGATCGATTGGTGTGCTACGGATCATTCTTGTTCCAGACACGGCGCGGTGTGGACATGCTGAAGGCCTATAGTTATATAGGTTGCAACCTACCTACGCAGAACCCGTTTCTGCCCACATCAGAAGTGGGATTGCCCATTTCTACATCACTCTTCAAGCAACGCGAAACGTGACGAGACGTGATGTGAATGATGACGTGACGGCGGGTGACACTAATATCAAATTTAGTTGCAGGTTTAACCCAAACCAGTGAAAAAAAAAAAAATGGAAAAAAAGTAACGATTCGTTTTTTTCGAGAAAAAAAGAGAATGTAAAAATGATGACAAGAAAAATGTGTCTGAATGCTAAAGGGATAATCTATCCGGACTAGCACTAATGGTCCATAAAAAAAAATGTTGGTTGCTAAAGGGATATCTATCCGGTCTAGCACTAATTGGTCCATTAAAAAAAATGTAGGAATGATGATTTTTGGTTGCTAAAGGGATATCTATCCGGTTAGCACTGTTCGGTCCATTTTTTTATAAATGAAGGGATAAGCTATTAGTTTGATGATTTTTGGTTGCTAAAGGCATATCTATCCGGTCTAGCACCATCCAGTCCATTTTTTTGTAAATGAATGGATACTGATGGTCCTGAAGGGTTAACCCTTCAACTACAACTCTTTGTAAATGGCCTTTGTGGAGAGGAGACCAGGGTTAACCCTGACGATGACTGGAAGGCTAAAATGCTTTTGACTAATCAAATTGAAAACTGATCTTTTGACTTTGACTCCAAGTTTAACTCAATTTAATTGTCAGGATGAACGAGCAATAACACTGATACTTATGTCCCTCACCAGGTACAAAGTGAAGCTAAGCGTACGAGGACGTACGCACGTCAGTATGGCCGTGACGGCGGCTACGTCCAGTTATAAACTCTATGCACAGCGATCGAGCACCGTAATTTACCCTGTGGTGGCATTAAATGTATTACAGGGGCAGCACCGGCAACTGTCATGGCGGCCCTACCTGTCTGGCTATATAAAGGGATCGATTGGTGTGCTACGGATCATTCTTGTTCCAGACACGGCGCGGTGTGGACATGCTGAAGGCCTATAGTTATATAGGTTGCAACCTACCCACTACACGTTTCTGCCCACAAATGAAATATCTTATAGTCGCTTTGAAAACTAAGTTGGAAAAAAAAACCTGTGCAACAAACTATATACAAATAATAATAATATAATTCGGTTAAGCCATTTTTTACGTTTTAACGAGATTAATGTACAGTAATTGATTTTAGTATAATGGCTGATTAAGTCTGCAAAATTTTCTACACAATCCAGTGCCAAATTCAATATAATCTTCATTTTCTGTGCAAACGCACGAATTACTTAAACAACAACAGCAATAGCTGTCAAGTCTATAATTGTAGCAACTATCATTAGTAAGCGCTATGCTGATTTATAGAATGTAGAGTAGGTACGGTTAGTCTACATTGCATAAATATTTCATTGCACTTACTGATTTTGCATTCCGAATCATGTTGATGTATGAACATAAACCTTCATGTGGGTTTTATCAACTGTGACGTCTTTTGTTATTGTCCACAAAAAATATAGAGTAGTTACAATATAAACTTTTTGTGAATCACACTAATATTATAAAAGCGAAAGTTTGTATGTGTGTATGTATGTATGTGTGTATGTTTGTTACTCCTTCACGCTCAAACGGCTGAATGGATTTGGATGAAATTCGGTACCAATCTGCATT
Source organism: Ennomos fuscantarius (assembly GCA_905220475.3). NCBI lineage: Eukaryota > Metazoa > Arthropoda > Insecta > Lepidoptera > Geometridae > Ennomos > Ennomos fuscantarius. The sequence goes on from HG992023.1 coordinate 11,773,794, forward strand.
TCATAAAAATCGATAGAGACCCCATTGCAATATTCCCACTACAATTTCCGACAAGAATATTTCGGGTTTACCTTCCGCATAATTATACGAGTAGTTTCTACTTTAGTTTTTCATCAAGCTATTGCTGACCATTTATAAACATCCGTCAAAAATTCAATCAACTTCTTGGATAGAAATAGAATAAGAATAAGAATAAGAATATTTTTATTGCTCAGAAAAGACAAACAGAACCTTAAATATACGATAGGTAGGTACATTAACAAATCAGATTTTACTGATATTAACAACTGGTAAGGTAGTAGGTAGGTGCTGAGGGAAATTCCATTGTTCCAATTCCAAATATGAGTTATACTAGTTATTACAGTGGCTGTTGTATCGGTTTCAAATGAATTAAATCAAGTAAAATCAGACAAGTATTATATGTTTCTTATTATACAATATTAGGCACCTACCTACTAATAGTAATAAGATAGTGGTAACACAGTATTCTTCTTGATTGCACCGTTAAAAACATAAAAAAATAAAAATTTAAGTCGTTACATATATTGTTTATTGTGTAGTACTATTATGTAGATAGTCTGTGGTGGTAGTCGTGATTCTGATCTTGCTATGTTCACTAGTCCTCCAAACTAGGATTCCCTGTGTTTTGGGGACTAGTTATTCCCAGTGGTTTTTTGTATGTACGTGCTTATAATATGTACTTTATCAGCTTGTAGCGCTTATTGTTAGTATAATAGTTACCTAAGTTTGTCGAGTGTTCTTAATATGTCTGCTATTGGCTTTGGTGTCAATAAAGTTTGTATGTGCATATCTATGAGATTGTATGTGTGTTCGGTGTATATCGGGTGTGTTGCGTATGTATGAGTGTGTTAGCGTGAGTGTGTGTGTGTGTGTGTGTGTAAATGCTATTATTATAGTAAGGAAGTAAGAAATTTCTGTTTGTTTGTTCCTCTTTCACATGTGAATACCTGAGCGGGATGAATTCTGCGTATGGATTGGTTACTTTATTTATCATATTTTGACTGAAAGTGAAAGTAGGTATCTAGCGGAGCATCGGGTAAATACTGAATAGCGGGTAAGTCGCAGCTTCGTATTAACATTTAAAATTTGGAACTAGCTGTCTGATGTCTGTTTACCTTTCATTACAAAAACTGGCTATACTGATCTTGATGTAATTTGTTACATGTATAGTTTAACCAACTATGTCCGACCACTATAAAATTGTCATATGCTTGCGAAGTGATAATCTATTATAAAGTAGTAACTCTGTCTGATGACTTCATTGTTATATACCTTTTATGACTAGCCAAATCATATAGATCATCATCTAACGGACTAGATGGGATCACACTATGCTATACTTATTATATGTGAACAACAGTGATTCGTAGAAGATGTCTTTTTGAATAATTTACGTAATAATGTGTATAACTTGTTCTGTTTGTAGATAATCTAATGTTAGTAGCCATGCTGTTATTTTTCGTTTGCAAATGTACCTTGTACAATTGTAGATGTCCAATATTTTGTTCATTTTTGTGTAAGTGTAAGGAGCAGCAAACGCAAATGATCTCTGGGCAAAAGATGTGCGAACTGTTGGTGTATTCCACTTTATCTGTCTTTGTGACCTTTTGGTATGAACAACTTCGTTTAGTGCATTTTTATGGAATCTCAAGGAAATAGCAAGAAGATAGAGTTGCCTAACCGTCAGAACTTTGCAGTCTCTATACAGCTGTTTGGTGCTGTATCGGAATGGTTTGTTAAATGCAATTTTGAGTATGGCTCTTTGGGCTCTCTCCACTCTCAGTAAATGCGTACTGCACGCCGCTCCCCAAATTACCACACAGTAGTTCAGCACAGACTGACATAGAGACATGTACACTAGTTTGATGGTGTCTGGGTCGGCCACTTTCTTCAGCCTTGAAAAAACGTACTTTAATTTCCTTACACGAGAACAGACAAGACTTACATGTTCTTGCCAAGAGAGTCTAATAAATATGTACGAAGAGTTTTGGCGGCAAAAACGAAAACGATCGCGTCACCGCATTGTATTATTTTCCAAAACTTGTGTTATTTTCAGTGTTAGTGCATAAAATTAGTGGCATTTTATTAATTAATTGCTGGATTGTAATCCAAGATTATGGGAAAGCGGTATAATGATGGTGAAACGTTGTTTTTTGTTTAGTTTCCAAAACTCCATAGAAGCTTCTGGTGAAGTTGCCACCACTTTACTAGGAGTATGACTTGACTAGACTAGACTATGACTTGACTTAATGACTTGGTGTGTGTCAAGTCTATGTGTTATTAACTTGAGAAATTATCAATTACTTGACACTGGCAATACACAAAAGTGTGGAGCCAAACTAAAAAAAATTTACAACTCTTTTCTAGAAAAAAGGTTGGTAGTACAAGAAAAGCCGTGCGCGGAGCAAGGTGGCATGTGCCGGCAGCGCGATATGTGCAGCTTCAGCAACATCGTGCAATTAGCAGAACTGTGTCCTCTGCAGAGCAACCATGGCGTAGTCTGCTGCTACTACGTGAGTATCGAAGTCCTAGAATACCCACGACTATCTTTCCTTTCTGTCTATGAGACTATGGCTTCAAGCCACTGTTACGTCGTTTTTCGATTATTATTCTACAGTTAAATGTCTAAAGTCTATGTAGTGGTGGTATTCAGAGTAGGTATCTAAGGTGGGGTTAATCTTAATTTATATCGAAGTCGGTACCTTTTTTGTAAATGTAGAAAGCGTTTAGAAAAATTACGTATGTTTAAAAAAAAATATGATCAAAATATATGTTTCTACATTAAGTATTATGTGACAGTTATTTTTTTGGAATATTATTTTTATAATCGTATATAGGATAGCGTTTGACCACTGCCTCACTCTGATGATATTTGGCGCAGTGGACGATGAAGCATGTTTGCATAGATAATACCGAAAATACATTTATCAAAATACAATGATGCTAGCAAGGTGGTCCATTCCTTTGATGACTGAAGTATACGAGTAGATGTGGAATCAAAACGCTTTGTGCGAATTCTAGGAATTTCTACGATATGGTAGAAATTCCTCGTATGCGTGGATGCTGTGTTTCCGTGCGTCTAGCTGTGTAATGGTAAAAAGGGATGGCGGAATTACGTTAAGCAATTTCATCGTACTCTTTAAAGTGAAGCTTGTAAAAAACTGATTTAGGCTGAAAATCTTACGTCGGTGTGTCGGTCAAGGCTTCATGATAGCCAACGTACATTCATAGTAGGTAAATGAACAGAAATATTTTTGGAGTTTTTGCATTGTTACAATTTGATTTGGTACGTTACTTAATATCGGAAAACATAAGAGGACTGCACTTTTGTTACAATCAAAATTATGGATTTCTTTTTCAACCGACAAAAAAGGACGAGATGCTCAGTTCAGTTAGATGTTCTTTATGTTGTTACCTCAGAGCTCCGCCATGTATAAATCCGTTTTGGATAATAATTTATTTATTTGAATCGATATACTTTCAAATTTGTCCAATACAAATTCATAAAATCAGTTCAGTAGTTGGGTTTTTACATCAAAATAACTGGAAAATTTATACCAACACGATTTAGTATGAAATTAAGGCTATTCAAGTCGCTAAGTAAGTCGCTAGAATTTCAAGGGGTCTATTAAAAAAAAATCAATCTCAAATGGCCCCTCCGTGGCCAAGAGGCCATATGGGAATAAACCACACTGAAGTCCTTATTAATTGACTTTTTGCATGGTATTCTATTCACAAGCGATAATCTAATGTAGGTAGGTACCTACTTTATTTAAATGCACATTTTTGTTTCAGCAATGAAAGTCAAACAAGGATGATCGCAGATGCTTGGAGATCTACACGTACTTACTTAAGATATTACTTAGTTATAAGGCTTCACTTAACTAACTTTAAGTAAATTTTAGGCTCTTGTAAGATTTAATTATTTATTAAAGTAGATTAATACGACTTTAGACGTAAGATGTGGTTACATTGTAATTATGGAGATTAAATTAAATTTCGGATGAATGACAACTTATTGCTGGTTTAATTTTGGGTTATAATTTATAACCTTAACCGTCTGCAATACAATTTGGCAGCACCCCAAGGGGAAAATGTTGCTTAGATTTTAAAAGACTTGAGTGCAGACGGGTTGTAAAGATATTCTTTATTTGACTGGCCCGATAGCTCAATTGGTAATAACTCTGCCTTCTGAACTGTAGGTTGTGGGTTCGATTTCCACCCAGGACAAATATTTGTGTGATGAATATAGGTGTTTGATCTGTGTCTGGGTTTTATATTGTATTCTAAGTATGTATTTACAAAAAAAAGTATCTAAGTATTGTACCAGTTGTCTGGTTCCCATATTACAAGCTTTGCTTAGTATGGGGCTAGATGGCGCTGTGTGAGATGTCCACACATATTATTATTATTATTTCTTATTATTATTATTCTTAACAATCCCTACTATTCACTATGTTAAACCCGTATCTATGTTTGTACAATAGAACATCACCCAATGTTCTTAATAGCTTGATGACGGAGCCACATTTAAGATTTGCATTACAGAACCACAGCCCACAGTTGATTGGTATAAGTAAGTAAGATAAATTAATTAATTATTTTTTTAATTAGTATTAATTAATTAATTTAAGTCAAGATTTCATTCACAACATGACCAAACTATGTATGAAATTTCTACGTAAGTTAAGCATTTCTGAATTCTGAAATATCATTTCAATTTATTATTCATCATCATCATCATCATCATTACGAGCTTGATGATGTCCACTGCTCAACATAGGCCTCCCTCACAGAGCGCCAATTAGAGCCTCTGCCTCTGCATCCATGGGCTTCCCCGCGGTTTTATCTAGGGTTGTGATCATGGAACTTCGATTGCTATGCATCAGGAGTAATTTCATTCAGGGTTCGAAAATTTCCATAGTAACTATGCACATAAGCTACGTACCTATTGAAACTGGAAAATCCATAGATACAAGTTATATGATCGCCTAGCAGATCATCAGTCCACGTGGTCCGCAGTGCCAGTTTTATCTGCGTCTTCTGGTTCACATATCTATTCATCTAATTTAAATCAGACCATGATAAAGAAAAACATGAAAATTGATTGAAGAACGCCTGCTCAAATCCGCATAGCACGTTCTTTCCGAATAACATTTTCTGTACTTTAGGTAGGTACTTGTCTATTCACAATTTCTCAACGTGGACAACGACTGCAGAAATGTTTCTTTTTTTAAATTTGTTCTGTTCAACTACAGTGCAATTCAATAATCTGCATTTTCCGTACAAGATCACGCATCCTTCTAGATATTGGAGTATTTAAAAGCTCATCATCAGGATCAGCAGGAAGAGGTCTGGTCTACTGCTGAACAATGAACATAGGCTTTCGCTATAGAACACCACTTTGAACTTGAGGTTGCACTGGCCCCTTACGTGTGGCTTAGACCACTTACCGCGTAAGTCTGGTGGAGATCGTGTTCTCTCTTGCACTCGTGGACTTGTTAATTGGCGCGTGCAGGACGGCAGGCGAAGCCGATTCCCAGAACGGTTACGCGGTAGGGGTTGTCGGTAACTCAGTATTCACCAGGTACATTTTGTTTGTAAGTTTTGGTCGACTTTATAAAAAAAATAATAATATAAATATATATATAAATAGAAATTATATAGAAATAAGTAGAAATAAGAAATAAGCTCACTCATAGAAATTAATTAACAATATAAACAACGTATCACAGACTATTGAATTAATAATGTTTTTAATATGTCCCTGTTACGTAATACCGCGCCGGATGCTCGTGGCTCTGCACTGTCATAATTACATGGGAAATGCCGGAGGGAAGCTGAGTAATTAGTAGTCTAAAAGATATAGTGTAGGTATTCATAGCGACTTTTACTGCCTTTCTTAAATATTATACATAGGTTTGATGTTGATAGATCGAACCATCCCCTTACATTAGAGAATTCATTCACGTGGTCTCTACTAGAAAAAGGAGTGCTACCGTGCTTCGGTAGAGATCATCGATTTGAGGAGTTGTTGCAAAACTACAGTCATCGAGTCAGAGACCTTCGGGTGGCCTAAAAATCTCACGAGAGATCTGGGCTGGGCTCTTGGCACTAGAATACGAAGATTAGAGAGTTGAACCACTTTTCCGATGACTAAAGCTATGAAAATGTTTTATTGATCTAATTTCATCATCAGGCTTACTAGGTGGCAGGACTTTATTGCAAAGTTCGTCTAGATAGGTACCACCGCTTTGCCAGTTATTCTGCCGCCAAGCATTAGTGTGCAAGCACTACTGTGTTTCGGTTTGAAGGGCACTGTACCTAGTGAAATTACTGGGCAATTGAGACTTTATGATCTGATCTCACAGTCGAGTAATTTTATTACCATACTGTGCTGATGTCTGAGGATGATGTGCGCAGTGCAGTGTCGCGCGAAACTCTATGTTTTAGAGTTCCGAGTGACACTGTTCTGTTATGGGCGGCCGTGGCGCTTTACATCAGGTGAACGACTAGCTCGTTACATCATTCAGTAACATAAAAAGAAAGGCTATGATACGATTCGTAACATTGCATATCATACGAACCAACTAATAAGCACCTATTTTATGTATTGAAATTAAGATCGTAGTACACCTATGATATTTCACACAATCTGACAATATTTATTTAAAGTAAAACTTTTTTACGCACGCTTGACTTGGGGAGTAAGCTATCATGTAGCACATCTATCGCGTTGTAACTTGATTGCAATCAATTGAAACGCATATGTTTGGACTGGACAGTTTCAATATGCAGTTAACGTACATAGTTATTATGGAAATTTTCAAATTCTGAATGAAATATTTCTTGTTCCATTGCAATCAAAGTTCCCTGATCAACCCACAGGTCAACGGTCTACCTAGAGGACTGACCTACGTTGCAGCCTTACGGTTCATGATGGTGCACTCTACCTTCCTCCCCGTAAGTCATCGATTGTTCGGCGAGCGATGTGGCTTGCCGCTTGCCTATTGCCATATAAAAATTATTAAGCTGCGGCCAGTAAACGGGAAAGTTTTATTAAACTGGTACTGGGTGGCGCCGCAACTAAGGTTATATTGAAACACCCTCGTGAAAATGAAAAAAGGCGCGCGTCGCCCGCACGAAGCTGCAGTCAGTTTTTTCTCCATTTGATCAGTTCGTCAGTTTCCCTCCTGCACCGGACGAGCGCGGTCGTATCCTGTGCTCAGCGCGAGTTCCTTTTAATTATTACTCAAGCAAGTTACTAACTTAGCAGCGTCCTCGCGTCGGAATTTATATGTAAGTAGCATTTAAGTTATTATCCCATCTTTGCTTTCTTTGGTGTATTTGTGTAATACAAAATAAATACTTGCAAATAACACGGGCTAAGTTTTAAACTTTATGACTTAATTCTATTCCTGAAATTCAAATGAGTAAAAATTTACGAAATTAATAAGTAATAATAATTATTATAAATTTTAATAATTATAGAATATACAATAAATAAAATTATATACATTGTGGACTCCACTTACATAATAATAAATGAAAATAACCGATTGTATAATATACATGCAATATTATATTATATATGTATTAAATTAATAATTGACGTAACATACGAGATCCACGGAATTATGCATATGTCAGAATGAAGGTATTTCAGCATGAGTTATGCGTAGCTCAAGGCAAAGCTCAGGGCGTATGTTTTAATGGAGAGACCAGATGAAACACCTATAAAAATACACAAATCAATGTATAACTTTATCTGAATTGGATATAATATTTTATCGCAAATAGCTTGAACGGTCCTGAGGCCGACGGCGATGCCTCAGGTCATGTTGCTTTTACTATGATGCATAGGTTCAGCGACCAACGCGTATTGGTAACACTTTAAAAGCTACTGTTTTACAAGTATGCTTCATACGTTGATACAAACACGTGAATGGTTAAAATTATTATTTTAAAACAAATCGGCTGATAGAGGATCCTTATATACTATAAATAAAATATACTACATTAACCAGACTTAAGATGCTAAAATTTAACCAAGTTTTCTCCAGAAAGGTTAGTTTTAAGCCTAAGTTTTCTATTTCCGGACTTAAAATAGAGCTTAAAGATATACATTAGAGCTAGTATATAATCTGCGTTTAATGCTGTTAATGTAAGCTCGTCAATGGGTCATATGAATGGAAGATCATCAGTGAACACAAAGCCCGTTAGAATTAGAACCGATAGTCGTTGATATAGATTTTTATGCTTGACGGCTGAACGAAAGTATTAAATTTAAATTTAAATTGTGTCTATTAAATACATCTATATATAGATATATATAAGTATACGCTGAAATTATGTTTAGGCGTTACCACTTTACAAATGTAGATTCGTTAACCTAGGCTCTCAGGCTTGGTGTGGTATATCTAAATATATATAACTCAAAGGTGACTGACTGACATAGTGTAGTAGACATCTATCAACGCACTGCCCAAACCACTGCACGGATGGGGCTGAAATTTGGCATGCAGGTAGATGTTATGACGTAGGCATTCGCTAAGAAAGGATCATTCGAAATTCCACCCTAAAGCGGGTGAAATGGGTGGTTGAATTATTTTCCCATAGGCCACGCCGCGGGCGAGGCTGCGGGCAGAAGATCGTTTATATTATAAAGGTATACTAATAGTATGATATACTTACTCAGTAAGATCCGATATCGTGCTCAGTGTTGTAGGCTGTATAATAATGTGAACAGCAGTAATGATGATGGGCGTTAGGGTGTGCTGATATCACAACAAAATAATAATAATAATAATAATAGTACCATTATATCCCAACTTCATAATGCGACAGTTAACAGCGTCAATTCTTACCTGTTGGTGAGCTATATGACTAAAACAGTTAAAACTTTAAGCTGATGGTGAGCAAGTCAGCTCTATCATATATTTTTGTAAATAAATTTATCTCCGTCCCTTCTTTTATCTTCATCATTTTTTATGGTAAATGTGTGATTGCTATGCATTAAATTCTTTACGCGTAGAATTAACCGTCAGCTGCAATATACATCGACAGTGGAAAAGCAAAAGTGCTAAAGCAATTGGAAGTTATATTTTTACATTAAAAAACATACTTGAAATGTTAGGTACAACAAAATAAATATGTATTTTCACAGTTTAAAACACTAGCGCGTGTTAGTTTACACCGCACAAAATAAATTAAAACAGAATAAAATCTTGTATTACCATACATTAAATGTGTAATTTCTACACGCATTTTACTCAATAATACAATATTTGGCTCACATGATCCTATACGCTTTATCGAAAAGCAAACAAAGCCATGAATATAATTAATAAGTGTAGGTACTAATTTCGGAAAGTGCGTCTATACGATATTTATATGGGCTGTTCAATTATTGATAAGCGTAGTAGCTAATTTGACCCATGAATTTTAAATATTGATAGAAAGTCAAAAACAGTTTTGCGCTATCCAGACTGCACACTCAAAATAAATATAAAAATAATCAAATAAAAGTTTTGGCGTTTGCTTTTTTTCCTATAATTAGGTGTTACATAACAAAGCAAATGAGTTATATTTAGTGATTGAACTAAAATACTTACACCAATGGAGAATCGCTTTAATTTGGTACAGCACATCGTATTGACAGAGTGGGTACAACTTTCAATTTGTCGCCTGGAGCAACCCGGACGGCACGTCACGATGACTAGGCCCGATTGCTTCAGGCGGTTTCAAAATAATTTTCCAAATGATTGTTCTGTAGATGAAGGCCTCGGGCGAATACTGGAGTAGAGTGCCTCGAGGTATCAAAAGAGGCGTTAGGTGTTCCTTTATAGCCAGCGCGCTCGAGGCCCGCGGGCATTGCCTGCGGCTACCCCGCGCCTCTTATCCGGCCCACACTCCTCTTGTACCCTTGCGGTACAAAATGATCATATTTGCATACAAGATTTTTGAATGTTTTAATAATTATTTATGACCTCAGTGTGCTTCATTCAACGAGCCTACGGCCATGGGCGAATACTGATGTAGCACATGGTTTAATATACAGTTTTTGAAGACACCAATTTATGTTATGGGAAAGATTTTGGTGGTGACTGTTACTTATTTGCGTGGTTAAAACGGCCGAACATATTTATAGACTTTATGCTACTTTTATCCGAATATTCACAGAATATAAGTGAATTGCAGAAGCCAATAATAGTAAGCCAAAAAATAACTAATACATTTAAAACTAATAACAAGTAATAACAGTTTTTTGTATACAGTTGCAACCGCCATTTATTATGTCTAACTAGGTCCACTTGTCCTGGCAAATGATATGCCATTAAGAATAGGCAAGCTGCCGCAGTGACTGGTGGCAAACGAGTTTGTTAAGATGTTAAGAGTTAAGAGACATCAATGCTGACGACATGGTCCCGCAAGAACCGGGTTCAACCGATTCATTCTTTAAGCTCCAGCGCGTAGAGAAGTTCCTTTTAGCCTTATAGATTTATTCTGATCTAAGAAGTTTAGCTTCTATACAATTAGAAACACACTTCTACCAGAACTCCGGGAATAAGTTTTTAAATTCTATAATTATCACCAGCAAGCAGAATAAGATACTTACTTAATGAGTTGCCACAACCCTTGCTTGATTGTCGTAGTTCTAGGATATGCAATAATGGTTTATCCAGGTCGTAAGACTTTTGGGCTTAGGTTCGGCGAGTCTAAATGAACGAAAACACAATATCGTACGTACGTATTCACGAAGCGAGACCATGAATTATTTAGAAATTAAATGGTAAATTATAATAGGATGGTCTTCTTTTCCTTGTAACATACTACAATATATATATATATATATATAAAACTCTATTTCCCTTCATCAGCGTATCACGCGTGAACAGATGGATTTACCACAAATTTCATTGCATTCTTACTAATTTATATTTATTATAACTTATAATTATTTTTTTATTATTATATTATATTATTATTACTAATCAAATTTTGTTAATCGTTGTGTATAATATTGCTGGAAAACTAAAAAACCTACAGTAACCCGTTGGTGGAGGAAAAAGTGCTCACAATTCTGGCAACATTAAATGAAACCGCTTACTTAGGTTATATAATATTAATTTATAATTAATTATAATATTATAAGTTATATAATAATAATAATAATATGTGCGGACATCTCACACAACGCCATCTAGCCCCAAACTAAGCAAAGCTCGTATTATGGGAACCAGATAACTGATACAATACTTAAATACTTTTTTTTTGTAAATATATACTTGTAATACGATATAACACCCAGACACAGAACAAACACCTATGTTCATCACACAAATGTTTGTCCTGGGTGGGAATCGAACCCACAACCCATAGTTCAGAAGGCAGGGTTACTACCAACTGAGCTATCGGGCCAGTCAAAACTACCGCGCTGGATCTAATCGGAAAAAGTGTTGTGGCTGGAAACTGGATATCATACAGAAATAGACCACACTCATAAAGTGTAGACAATAAAAGTCGTGGATTTAATTACCTATCTACTTAGTATTTGACGCAAATCTTTGTGAGGTTTTGTACTTCTATGAGGGTAAGTGACTGAGCAGGCTAAGCTAGAATGTCGCGCTTCAACCGCCACGCCGGAGGCTAAACATAAACTATTGATAAAACGGGAAAGGGCGACTGCAGCCCCGCGGGCACACTCGCGGCCACGACATTGTGTTACCGTCGCACCATTGTGAGCCGTACACACCAATAATTCTCTACTGCTTACCTTGTATGCACCAGCTTTATATCCCTGTGAACCGAGTGCGTTGCCTGCTAACCGTAATGTCAAACTGCAAAACCATGTTTTGGAATAAAAAACTAGTTTCTGGTATGGTCTTGAGTTATATGTTTCTTTCTTTTCTCTATGTTGGGACGTACCCACAGCAATTGTTTTTTTTTCTAATCTGTGGTCGTAAAACTAGTATTCAATTTACTTTAAATATTTCTTTGACTCATATAATTAAGTTTCTGACGTTAATAGTAAATGTAGATAATATAAGTATGTACCGTAATATATTTTAAATTGTAGACGCTTCACGGCTTAACCGGCAATTATCGGATTTTTCTCGGGAACTATATTTTACGAGATAAAGATGTCTACCCTATGTTCATTTCGGAAGTTTAAGCCACAAATAAATAATATGTAGCTGGGTTAGCAAGCTGAGTGTAAGATTTTATCCAAATCGACTCAACCATTTTGTGAAAGACATACAAACCAATAGAACATTTAATTTTATACCAGCTAACTCACCCCGGCTTCAGACAGGTTAATTAGTTTTACGCTCTAACCACGCCGGAGAAAAAAAAGCAGGGCGGTGGTTGTGGTGGAGTTTAGTAGGTACGTAATTATTTTAAGCGAGTATTGAATAAATGTTATTCTCTATTCTAAGAAGGAAGGAAAAAAGCAAAAAGAAAGAGGAAAATGTTGAACGAATGGGACGGTGCAGGGAGGTAGGCAACGAAAATTTGATGTATACACCCAAAAAGATCAGCTCTTTTCTAAGATATTGCGACATTCATAACTTTAATACTAGGAATTAAAATAATATATTGAAAGTTACAAGATTCAGAACACAGAGTTAAGTTAATGGTTAATTTATGGGAAACTACACGCTTTTATAAAAAGTTGCATGACGGTATCGGACAATTTTATCAATGCGTATATTTAAATTATTCGTCAAGTCAAACCGAATGAAAAAATTCTACTACACTATAAATGATTATGTGTGAGACAAAAAAGCTTAGCTTGAATATCCCAAGCTTAATGTTTTGAAATCTCAGGTTTTGATATCTTGCCTATTGCCTGTCGCTATATTAATAATTAATAATTTCAGTTTTTATTTGTAATATTTTTTAAGATCATTTTAATATTCTTCTTGCACCGGTGTGAAGTGTGGTTGAAAGGTAGTGACTTTTGTAATATATTATTCATTATATACTCAATTGTAATAAATTACAAATATTGTAAAGCACAGTAGCAAAAATTCATCACTGTAAAATTTCTTGTAGTTTTTCCTTTACAGGTATAATCGAAGCTTCGGACGGGAGTTTTCTGTTTGGTATTGTGCCGGATTGCTTGCACCAGTAGTGAGAAAGATAACTTTTTTTTCAAAATCATATTCTTATTGTAATGGGCTTGCTATATAATATTTGATAATAAGCACTTTGTAATTCTATATACTAAGTACAATAACTTGATTTTAAGTATCTAATATAATATTGACTTGTAAAAGTGTTAAAAATAGCCTATTTGTGATAAAATCTTTTGACTTTGACTTTGAACGAAAAAGATCCATCCCCCCAGGACAAATATTTGTGTGATGAACATAGACGTTTGTTCTGTGTTATATTGTACGAGCTTCTTCCCGCAGCTTCGCCCGCGGCGTGGCCTATGGGAAGATGGGAAGATAATTCAACTACCCATTTCACCCTCATAAGGGTGGAATTTTGAAAAAATCTTTTCTTAGTGGATGCCTACGTCATAACGTCTACCTGCATGCCAAATTTCAGCCCGATCCGTCCAGTGGTTTGGGCTGTGCGTTGAAGATCACTATGTCAGTTAGTCACCTTTGGGTTTTATATATATAGATTATAAGTATGTATTTGCATACGAACAAAAAAGTATCTGAGTATTCTATTAGGTATCTAGTTCCCATAGTACAAGCTTTGCTTAGTTTTGGGCTATAGTTTTGGGCTAGCGCTGGTTGAAATGTCCACACATATTTATTTAATATTATTTGTGACCGTGCTATGAGCTAATATTGATATTTTTCTTCTATCAATCGATGCCTCTTTACTATTGCTTGTAAAGCTAACAATGAGCTTTCATTAAAGTTTCCAGCAACGAGCTCGGGTAGAAGGAATCGCTTGAAACTATAAACTACAAGACTCGAGAATAGAGGAAGTCCCGTCTTAAGTCCACGGATATGACGCTTCGACTATGCTACGATCTCTCCACCATTCAAAATTAGTTGCCAGAATTCACGTCAAACTCTCAAAGTACTGATATTGAGCAGTAGCAAAACTTTCAATGCAACCCGAGCAAATAACAGAGCACAGTTTGAGTTTGAACTCTTTAGCTATAAAGGCGTAGGGCATTTAGCCATTTTTAAGTTAGTTACTCTTATAGTATGTAAGTACGTCGTACGTTCAATTTAAATGACAGCTCTCCACGGCTGGTTGCCATAGCATATATTCAGATCGCGCTGTTTTGTTCTAGTTTCTTTTTTATTTAGAACAGGTAGATAATATTCAGACCACCTCTGTGGTGTGGTGGTTGAGCAGGTTGGCTCATAGTCTGGAGGTGGCGGGTTCGATTCCCGTGACAGGACAAGTATTTGCGTATGGGAAAAATCGCAAATACTTGATCTGCGACTGAGTGTTGTAGGACCATGGTCCTCGTAGTTCCAGGGTCCCTAGATACAGGGATACACTATACACAGATATCTAACTTTGACCATTCAACCTAAATACTCGAATTCTAATAATATTATAAACGTGAAAGTTTGTATATATGGAATAGTATGGATGTTTGTTGTTGTAGAGTTTTCACGCAAAAAATACTGAACCAATTTTGATGAAATTTAGATTGTAAATGTAATGTAACCACAACTAGTAGGGCGCAACTAGTAATTATAATAAATTTTTCATTCACATTTATGTTATATTTACATATATATTAGGTTTGCAGAAGATTAAGTGAATCACAAAAAGTGTAACAACGAGCGATATTATCGTTAAAAGCGATCTCTACCTGGCAGATATATGATGTAGATATTTCAACTTTGGAAATAGTGTAGGTATAGTTGCTCTGTGCATAAAAAGAACGTCAACGAGTTTAACAGTAAATATGTATTTTTCATTTGTCGGTTTGTTAGTGAATAAAGTTTTCGTTCGGCTTGTTCCGCTCGTTCCACTGGATCTGGCGCCTCAGGCTCGTAATTACAATGGGAATGGAAGGACCAACCCGCCCCGAGGCTACTCCGCGGGCACTCTTCGCCGTTCTTAGTACAATCTGCCTATCATCTCCCTTCCAAACAAAAACTGTACCCGCATTAAAATTTACGGCGCTTTTAAACCATAATCCAGTTTACAATAGGATCGTATAAATCGACGTATTGTTTAGGAAGAAAACATTCTGATATATCACCTGTACCTCTCGTGACGTACCTGCTTGGCGTATATGTTATTACATTATTTAATGAATCCACAGATTCCTGAACTAGATTTTAAAATGAATCTATAATCAATGGCTTCTCCCAATATTTTAAAGTTTATTATTATGTCACTAAAAACAGGTGAAACAAAACAAGATTTTAAAATATTGTGGTTGTATAGGATTTGCTCCCGATTCCGCTGAATTACAGGCATGAGTGTGGGAAAGTGGTATAATGATGGTGAAACGTTTTTTTTTCGTGTTGTTTGCAAAACTACATAGAAGCTTCTGATAAATTTGCTACCACTTTCCTAGGAATATGACTTGACTAGACTAGACTATGACTTGACTTGGACTGTGACTTGACTTGACACATATGTGTATTAATAAACTTGAGAAGTTATCAATTAGTTACTTGACACTGGCTAAATACAGAAAAGTGTTCCGACTTAGCTTGGTTTTGCTGCAGTGTTTTAGATAGCATCAATAGCTCTGGCCAACAACTGGTATGGTACCGTAGGTCCTCTCATACCTAGGGCTTTTGCTGTTACTATTTCTATACCACGGTGAGTTACGAACTCTACTAACTGCAAGTGGTCTAACAATGCGTGAATCACACCAATAGCTGAACATAGGCCTCCCCCATAAAACGCCACTTTAGACGGTTATCATAGGAAGGGTTTGCCATAATCACAACTCTTAGCAGGTGGCTTGGTGATAGCAGAATATTTTAATGTACCAAGCAAGACAAGGCTGCTGCCCATTCTCTGGACATGCGCGAATATGTGCCTTAAATTTCCAACAGCTGAGTATAAAACGGCTCAACTCCATTAAAGTAAAACAATTGAGTTAGCTGAAGCTTCTAGAATTATTTACACCGGTAACGGTTTTTTGAAGTCAGCCCGATTGAAACATGTTCGCAATTTTATTTTATAAAATATTTTGATGGTTTTAGCGCGTATCCTTGGACCGCCGTGGGCTCCTCGCATGTTGTAAAACAGGTCGTTACCCTTTTACGATCACATCGTCACGATAAATAAATTTTTAACTAAATAAATATGGTGTACAAACTTATTCAAATCATACATATACTTACCTAATTATTCAATAAATGAAATATTGCAATTCAGCAGGGCTATGCTGCCGGTATTCTGGGTATGTTACCAACAGCTAGTTAGTGGATCATATTAGCTTTCTATCAGCACAGATAATACTACCAATTTTTTGTGATGGGTACCTAGCAGTAGCTTGTTGCATTTAAGGGCAGGGGAGGGGAGGGTTATATGTGATTTTATATACTGTTTTGACTTTCGATGGGTTTGGGTTTGACTACATCTACATTGACTACAAATTGGCAAGTGAAGATGAGATCGAAGGTGGAGCACGCTTACTGAGAAATAACCAACATATTCATTTTTGACTTAAAGACACTGAAGTTGTCGTTGGATGGAAACACTGACGACGGGAATGAGTTCACTCCTTAGCCGTACGCATAATGAAGGAATCTGTAAAGCGTTTCGTACGCATAAAAGGTAAATCAACAACGTAGGGATGGTACGAGATGGTACTCGTAACTCTGTCTTCGGCGTGAGGTCCTGTAGTGATGTAGTTCTCTATTTCAATAAGTATTTACAATAATTATGTAATTGAAGTTGTTATTATTTTTTTAAATTGAATACTGACAGACGTGTAATTCTTTATACCACCAATTGCAATTACCAATGAGTTTATCTTTATCATTATCATTACATTAAATCCTTAGTAGTTAAAAAACAAAATTACAATACATTTAAAAAAAGGGGGCTAAACTGAGTTCAATCGCCTTAACTGCATACTAAGATATACTTGGATTTGTAATGTAATGCTTTACGTTACAATAGTCTATATACAATATTAATTATAGCTAAAAATTATATCCTTTAATATAAAAATAGAATCCATCAAATCAGTTCATAAAAGAAGATGGTAACAAACATATGAAAAAAATACAAATGTACAAGTAATTGAGAACATGTGAACCAGCAAAACTCTGGATATACAGATATATATGAAACACATACAGGGTTCGCCCTATTTACATAGTTCATAAGCCAAAACTCGTAAAAATGGTGAAAATTATTTTCACAAAACCGACTGAAATCTTTTGTTTATTCGCTTCATTAGTGTGGCGCGTTTGTAGCGACGTGAACGCAAGCATGCAAGATGCCCGAAGCATAACGCTGACAAAATTGACTGAAGCGTTAAGATTTTTTAACGGGTGATGCCTAGTCTCTATCGACCTTTACAGCGTCACCGGGAGGACAGGCGCTTAAGGCGCCCAGCCGTCAAAAGTCGGAGGCAGCTAGCTCAAGGGCACCCCTGGGGTGCGAGCCTTGGGCCTTTGCCTTTGAGGATCGAGACGATTACGTCCACTGGAATAGTGGACTCTGGTCCGAAGTGTTAAGGTGCTCGTCGGTGCATTGATACGGACATAATATAAGCATATACTTGGTTTATACTATAGTTATAATTACAAATTGTCACCAATATATGAAGTTTTAAAAGTTTATAAAGAATATTATTTTTTCAATTGTCTCACAGTTACGGTCTTGCGTAGCATCTATACAACGTCACTTGCGCAGGAACATCATAACAGGCGGGTGAAATAATTGGAAACTTTTTCAAAATATATATAGGTATATATTAATTAGTGTTCGGAACTTGTATGACACACTAGCGTGTGTTTTGGTTTTTGTGGTGTGCATGTTAGTAAATGAAATGAAATTAAAATTTATTGGCAAAAAATAGTTAAAACAATCATAAAGGGGGCGCACCTGTTTCCCATACTAGGCTCTAGGCCAAATCTAGAGCGTATTAAGAAAGTACGCTTGCTTACCTGATCAGACGGGTAAAAACAGTACTTATCGACCAAGAAAAACGATTTTTCGTGCTGTCAAAAACTTAAAGATTTTTATACAGCGACTACATTAAATGGGGGGTAAAATTGTAAATTAAAATAATTTTATAACATGACTGATAGGCCATTAACATTTACTTTTCACTAAATTATTTTTTTTATTTATGTACAAAGATTTGAGTTAAATATTTACCATCCACAATGATAAAAAGTACTTGTAGAATGTCACAGAGTAAGAAACATAGAAAAGGCGGGAAAGCGGCAATTCGATCTTCAGTTGTTTTGTAGTGCTAATTAGACACGTAGGATTGAAATCAAGTAGCGACGCGACGGTACATAATACGAAGTAGGTTTTTTTTTCTAAGATTAAGTATTGTTATATTTTAAGTATTTGTTATTTATTTATAATTATTAGATTTCTTTTCCACCATCTACTCTTCTGCATTTTATACTGTTTATCCAAAGGTTGTTTAGAAGAGAGTGCTCGCGGCGATAAGATCACCCATTGTAACACTTGTTTATAAGGTTTCCTTAATATTTATATATTTCATTGGTGGAACAATAAAGAGTTCTCTATCTACCTATTGTTATTAGTATATTATATATATATATATATATATTTATATTATATTTTTAATTTGCTATGTTATTATGATTTTTCAGTCATCTAGATAATTTATTATTATTATTTATTTATTTCCTATTGTTATTTATGTTTAAATCAATTATTGATTGTTCAAACTTATCAGGTTCATTCATATTCATGTTCGGAATGAAAAGCAGTGTATTTACTTCGTGTGAAAGACCTATTTAGACACTTATTTCATAGAAAGAAAAAAAGAAAATAATGTAAATACGAAAAAACATAATATGAAGTAGGAAAGATATCCTTGGATTTTGTATTTTAAGTAAAATATCGTACTTATATAAGTTTCGTATCCAGGTGATAAGGCATTTGGTCGCCGCAGAGGCTGGCAATCTGCCCGAGGCAGTTTTGTAATGAAACCAGACAGGTGAGAGTCTCTCGAGTCGCGACGTAACGCCCTCTAGCGACTTGCTACTGTAACTGCGACTACCTATAAAATATGTTTTTTTTTTGTTTGGCTCCACACTTTTGTGTAATTAGCCAGTGTCAAGTATCTGATAATTTCTCAAGTTCAGTCAAAAGTCAATTCAAGTCATCAAATCAAGTCATACTCCTAGTAAAGTGGTAGCAATTTTACTAGAAGCTTCTATGGAGTTTTGGAAACAACAAAAAAAGAAACGTTTCACTATCATTATACCTCTTTCCCACACTCATGCCTGTAGTCCAAGCAATTTTATGCACTAACACTGAAATTGACACAAGTTTTAGAAAATAATACAATGCGGTGAAGCGATCTTTTTCGTTTTCCCGCCAAAAAAAAACTATATGTATGTTCTATACCTTGACAGCGTCTCGAATTTACTTATAAACCCACAAACATATTTAATAAAATAAAATAAACAAATATGTGTGGACATTTCACACAGTGCCATCTAATCCCAAACTAAGCAAATCTTGTACAATGGAATCCAGATAACTGATACCATACTTATATACTTTTTATTTGTAAATACATACATAGAATACAATGTAACACCCAGACACAAAACAAACACCTATGTTCATCACATAAATTTTTGTTCTGAGTGGAAATCCCCACAACCTACAGTTCAGAAGCCAACTGAGCTGTCGCTCAGTTGGTTTGCTCTGCCCAGCTCTGGCCAGTCAAAATGGCTTGACTTTATTTTAATTTAATAAATAGTACAATAATATAACAACTAATACTAAATACTAACTAGCTACACTGCCTACTACAAAAAACTCTACTAATGATATTGGAATTTTGGTATTTAGGTAAAGTTTGGTCGAGGTTAGCTTTGTTTTGGTAATGTCAATCGTGCAAAGCTAAACATGGATTGCTTTACTCACTCTTCATTTGCACTTGTATACATATTTTTAATTGTCTCACAATATTCTGCGAATATGTGTTGAATGTTATCGGAAATAACATGATAACAAAATTATGAATGAAAACGTACCGTAAACGTACTAACTTATGGCTTATGATTTGGTCACACATAACTAAGTAAATATAGTACAATACTAGATTAGTACTAGATTACTAAAATAGCATGAATACTAGAAAATATGCTATATTTACTTATGTGTCCAAATTGGTGTGCGATTTTAAAAGATTTAAAATAAACTTAGAAAAAATTATAATATAAATGTATTATGGGTAATAATAATAATTAATAATAATACAATAATACTAATAATAATAATAAATAATAATAAATAAATAAATAATAATAATGGTAATAATACTACATTTATTTAAAACAGTTTAAAAAGTACTAACTACCTACCTAGAGAAAGCGTTGGCACGCATCTGTGTAAAAGTATTATGAAAATTGAGTTGTACCAGTTCTAATTAACACCGTTAAAGCATCAATCAAAATCAAAATACTGCTTAAACAAAAAATTGGTGGTGCTATTTATACTTCCATAACAAAATCAACAAACAAATAATAATCCTTTATATAATGAGGTTTACTTATGGATGACATATTTATACCAGTTATTTTGATTATTGATCCTTTAAAGAAATTGCTATGGGACCCATCCTGGAATTATAATAATGCACATCGTTTAAATATAAAGAAAATACAAATCAATTATAAATGACCGAATTCTGAGGAAAAAAATGAACAAAAAATACATCCAAATTGAGGACCTTCTCCGAAGCTTAAGGACAACAACAAAAGTAGGTAAGTGTGGTATAAAGGAACGTTTTGCTTTACAGTAGGGTAAATAACGACATGAATAGCGCGTTAGGTGTGAATTCTCCGAGATAGGTCTGCACCGGAGATGCATTCAAGAGATACGAAATAATTGAAGTTGGACTGGGTCCGGCCCCCAGGCGCCTGCCACCGCCGGGGCCCGGCAACGTTGACGCAGCACGCATGAATGTCGCAAATGATAATTTCAATGCAATTTTACTGATTGCGATATATTGTCGTCTTAAAGACTCTGTATTGATATAATTATATCTTCGCCAGCTGGTCACTCACGTGTTTCGGGTCAGTCAAGCAAAGTATAATATAGAGCTATGGAGGTGTCGTTCGAAAAGCGTAAAAATTCCAACAGTTTTTGCTTGTTCTGTACACGATTTTAACCTTTACAATTCCAAATTATTTTCTGAAAACTTTTATTTCATTCAGTTATTTAATCAACTCACAATAAATAAATGGTAAAATTCCTCACCCAAGACATACATTTGTGTGGTGAACATAAATGTTTATTGTGTCTGTGTGTTATATTGTATTCAATGTATGTATTTACAAAAAAAGTTATCTAAATATGTGTGTACCAGTTATCTGAATCCCATAGTACGAGTTTTGCTGGTTTGGGGCTAGATGGCGCTGTGTGAAACCTCAACACATATTCATTAATTTATTTAATGGCTGGCTATCTGTTATCCAAAATATGTTGGTAGAGCTGATAGAAAACGTATTTTATGAGTGTACGAAAACGAACGGCATGGCGTGGTTGAGTGCCGTATAAGCGCAGAGCCGCCACCGTTGCCGCGCGTACTCCTTAAGGATGGTCATATATTGCCCGAACACCGGTCGAGTTATTCGACTGTATCTCGTGAGTGTTAGCCGTTTACTAGTTGTAGTTATGAGTGCCGTATGCCGTGAGAGCCGAGGCAGTAGGTCGCAGTCGCAGGCTTGCGGCTCCCATCACGCGTGCACGTCCTCACGTCTTCGATGCACTTTACTTTGAAGTATTTTGGATTATCGCTTATGGTTGCATAAGTTGCTCTGATAGTCAACTCAGCGCGCTTGTGATGTCGGTCCATTAGAAATACATCAACGCAGCATAATATACTGTAAAGGAAAGGAGATGGGTAGTGTAAATTAGTTGTGTCAATGCAATTGTGTATGTTCATTTTTAAAATTCATTTTTAAAATGAACATACACTAAACAAAACACACAGACGCACATGGAGGCACTAACCTGTTTTTAGTCGGTTAAAAAAATTACGTTTCTTTGTTAGTGTTATTTTAGTGTTATTATGTATTTTATCATACCAATCAAAATGAAGCATTTTTACACCAACTTTTATAGGTTTAAAGCTCAAAGTCAAAGAATATTATTGCAAATAGGCAATTTTCAGCACTTTCACAAGTCAACGTGAGATTAAGTACTTAAAATTAAGTTATTGTACTAAATATAAAAAATTAAAAAGTGCTTAATGTCAAATATTATAAAGCAAGCCCATTAGGTATATTATATGAGTTTAAAAAAGTTCTCTTTCCTACTACTGGTACAACAAATTCAGAACAATGCAGAGCAGATAAGAATATAATATATACATACATACCCACTTATGTAGGTACTAAAAATATATTTTCTGCTTTCTGGAATCTACTAAAAGAAATTGGAATAGTAATCTTTTCTTAGGGCCACTGAGATGAAAAAACGTGAACCGGGCACTTTTAAATTCTTGTCACGTTTTACAGACATACATTTATAGACTTAATAAAGTAGAATTTAAAAAAAAAATCATAATGGATCATTGTACCTTAATTCCTAGGCATAGCGATTTCGCGATGCTGCCCATGAAGCCTGGAAGTCCGCAGCCAGACGGGTCGGGTTCTGTGAAGAAAGAGCCTATCACAGGCATCCCGCGCGTTGCCGTCACTACCAAGTACAACGCGCCAGTGCATATCGACGTGGGGGGGACCATCTACACCTCATCACTGGAAACGTTGACGGCGTAAGTTTTTTGAAGTAAAACTTCTTTTCGTACGCTTATCTTGGGGAGTAAGCTGGTGATTGCGTAACGAGGCGAACAGAAGTTTAAGGTTGTTGTTTCACGTAGATCTCCATTCTAAACATAACGAAGTTAAAAATTACTTAAATTTTTTATTGTTATGTTGGTATGACCAATTTACAATTGTCGTCATTAACATTAAACAAAGCGTAAACAAAGTTATACCAGTCGGTAGATGGAGCTAAATAAGTTTTACTTCAGTCGTGTGATCTAAAGCACACTCGCTTTTGTAGACTTTCTTCAGCTTGCAATTTTAGTTACTGTTTCACATAGGCTTGTGCATCAGTCATTATCGAAATCCTATAACATATTATTTCTTATACCTACATAATCCACAAATAAGAACAAGAATTGGATCAATGGGTCAGTGCGGTTGATATTCTGACGTTTGTAGTGTCATATCGGGCGGGCTATAGCGTCACCGGTGAAAATAAATTTTGATAATTTTAGTATGCAAACTATCAGTAACCACTGAAAGGAGCAAAACATTAAACAGTTGTTATTTATGATCCTAATAAGTATCAGATTATTTAACAACGCCTGAGGACGTCGTATTCTGCGTATAACGAACCATTGTGTTGTGTACGTAGTACGTGTACATGTGCGTTATTACCGTCTTATGTGCTGTGCTATATACTGAGTGGCTCAGTATATAAGTATGTTTTATCTGTGCTCAGCGAGTTATTTCTCGGAGGAGGCCACGGCGCGCCCGCGGCGACGCCACGGGCCCTGCGGAACTCCGCCCCTCGCGCGCCGCGCCACACTCCGTCCTCGCTGCTTGCTCTTTTAATCAACTCACTCGAGGGCACAGGATAAATATATCGCCGATTGCGAACGAGAGTTACCAACCGCGATAATTTAACAATAGTTAACTGTATTCTACTCGATGTACTTTAATTTTGTGTTACCGAACGGAACGATAGATATGGTGGGGTTGGAAAATAATAATAATATGTGTGGACATCTCACACAACGCCATCTAGCCCCAAACTAAGCAAAGCTTGTGCTATGGGAACCAGATAACTGATACAATACTTAAATATTTTTGTTTGTAAATATATACATATGATACAATATAACACCCAGACACAGAACAAACACCTATGTTCATCACACAAATGTTTGTCCTGGGTGGGAATCGAACCCACAACCCACAGTTCAGAAGGCAGGGCTACTACCAACTGAGCTATCGGGCCAGTCTAAAAGTATAATTTTAGAGAAATTTAGTATTATGTACCTAATAATATAAGCGATGTAGGTTAGAATTATTATCATTAAATATTCTATGCTATATTATAGCGTAAAGAATGAGAAAAGAAAAGATAAAGAAATATTTTATATATACAGTATATATAGTTTCTTTTCGCGTTGTTTCTAAAACTACATAAGTAGAAGCTTCTTCTAAAGTTGCTACCACTTTACTAGGAGTATGACTTGACTAGACTACACTATGACTTTGACTTGACTTGACACACATAATTGGCCCATGTTAGCCTCTAGTATGCCAACCAACATTTTGAAACGAAATTTCCATGGACAAATATACAATATTTCACTTTTATTATATTAGTGTAGTGTTATTAACTTACCGTTTCCGCTCTTCAGGATCCCAGATTCAAAATTATGCAAAATGTTCGATGGCACAATTCCAATCGTTCTGGATACGTTGAAGCAGCACTACTTCATCGATCGTGACGGGGCCATGTTCCGCCACATCCTCAACTATCTGCGCAACAAGACACTGCTGCTACCCAACGACTTTCCATACTTCGATCTGCTTTTGTACGAAGCACATTACTTCGAGCTCAAACGTACGTACCAACTATAACGTCCTATTAATATTACATCTAATGGCGAAAGCTGATACACCAAACTCTACTATGGATAATTATACAACATGCGATGATGAAATGTGTGCGGAAAGAGACCCAACGACGATAAGTCCTACACAATGAAAATGACGTAGGTGGTTGTGAACAGTATCTTGTCTTCGCCAGCTTCTAAGAAAACCGGGATACTTATGAAACTATTTCTCATGTATGCTTAGCTTGGATGACTGATGACCTTGTAACGTATTGACTGAATTACGGGAGTTACATTGTCAATAATGACTAAACTCCTATTATAAAAAGATATAAAATATAACATTTAGTTAAAAATGCAGAAATTGTGTGAGTGTGTGTAAATATACTGTAGTGTAGATTAATTACCGCTTAGCACTGAAACGGAATTTTGAGATAAACTGAGACTTTAAATTCTGGAATTACTTAAAACAATGAGATAATTTTTATTCAGAAAAATTGTGTTGTTCTTGTGAGATCAATGCACAAGAACCACTGGGCACGGCTTGTTATTAATAATATATAATAATATGTTTAATTAAGTGTAAGAAGCGGCCTAATATCACACCTCACTTGCAAGAATTAGTAGAAGTTTGTTTGTAAAGCATTTTCCTAATTTACCTTTACTATAGCTTGTTTTTTCTGCAAAGAGATATGATTTTAGTGCAGAGTAATGTCAATTTTGTCTATCTGTCCCACTTCCACAAGATTTTAAATTATTTGTAGTGCATTCCCGTTAAATTTATTTCAATCGTGCCTACACAATATTAAGGGTAAAAGGTCAGTCTCAGTTCAGTATTGTTATTGATTCAAAAATCACAATGAATTAATTGTAAAGAGAAATTCATTATTTAATAGATACATAAAACGTATTTTTAATGAAGATAATAATAAATAAATGTTACTTTTTAGAGATGGTTTACGCTCTTAATAAGATGCGGCGCGATCGCGACGGGCACGCTAGTGAGCACGAGTCCCTGACCCAGGAGTCCAACCGACTCAAGCAGGAGGCTGAGCTCCTCATGCAGGGACTGGATCGCTTGCATCATCGGTGGTCATGAGTTGAGGTGAGCTACTGCAACATACGCGATGCCGTTATTTGCATAATAATATATGAACACTAAAAAGTGCACAATTGTCGTACGAATAAGGAATAACAGTCGTGAGCTGTTTTAGGCAAGTAATTTATTATGTGTACGAATAGGAAGTGGTAATATTTCTAGTGTTGTAGGTAAATACATATAACTCATGTTTAGCAATTAAAAGCTGTCATTTGCATTTGTTTATACTTTGATAGCAAATATACTAATTAAAGTGAAATTCATAATGTGTTGAAATTTAATGTGATTAGAAAAATGATTAATTTAATGCCGGGAGCTTTGAGAAAACTAGTTCCAGTTCTTATCTAAGTTAGTCCAGTTTGATTCGCCTTCTATAAGGATTAACGTTTTGAGAGGGGTGTCTGATTGTGTTACGCTGGTATCTTATAACGGAGCCAAAAACGGTACCTGAGCCAAGAGGGCTAGACTGGTCATATGACTCAGGCGATCCTATCGCAGCCATGCTACGTGGCTCGGGTGGCGACGACGGGAAAACGTGTATCTCACGGAATATTATTACGCTTGTTAATTGTTTAAATCTATTATCATGCATATTAATGGCATTCGAATAGGTTACTTTAGGTATTATCATAAATGAAGGGTTGAGAATAAAAAGGATTTAACTGACACATTGACAGTTTCGAGAAAATTGACTTTAAACGTCAACGGCGTCATTTTTATGTAGAGTGCTTATAAGGTAATAGAAAAGGTTTATGTAAGTTTCAGTTGCTTGAAAATGTTTTATTTCTATTTAAAATTACTAAATATAGTACTAATTCATACAATTACTGTAAAAATATAATATAATAAAAGAAATAAAGTAATGTTTTTATGCTAAGTGTACTGTATTCCTGTGACAGATAAACCATTTTTAGACTCAAAATCTCGAGATTTAAGCCTCATTTCGGTATTTTGAGAGTGTATTATTGAAGATAATTTCACGCTGAATCCAACGATACCCATAAGTCATTTGGTAAAAAAAATCAGTTAAATCCTTTTTATTCTCAACCCTTCAAATGAGAAATATATATTCACACATTTTGTTTGATTGCTCTCAGGGTAGACCTTCAACCAGCGGTGTCGGCTTCAAGAGGTGTCGTCGCTTCTAAGCAACCCAGCTCCTCGAGCCACATCAACTCAAAGGGCATAGAGAAACGATCATCGATAACTATATTAAGTAGAACGTACTTGCATACTTAACAGACTTGTAATCTACAAAAAAACAGTAGTAACAGTTACTTATAGAAGTACCCACTATAATCAAGATGTAATCTCCAGCAATATTTATTTCGATGTTTGTCCCGTGTCTGGGTGTTATATTGTATTCTATGTATGTATTTAAAAACAAAAAGTATTTAACTATTATATCAGTTATCTGGTTCCCATAGTACAAGCTTTGCTTTGTTTGGGGCTAGATGGCGCTGTGTGAAATGTCCACAGATATTTATTTATTTATTTAGAGTATTTAAGAAATATAATATTGATTTAACTTGAAGCAGCCGGTATATTGTGTTAGATACTAAAATTAAATGCTTCAATTACCCGATGCAGCCACAGCATACCATTCTAGAATACCAGTAGACTTGGTTGTATATATAAAAGTAACATGCATTTTCGTAAAATCAATCTTTTAATAAAATCAGATTTGAATGCTGCATATAAATTATAAGTTATTTAATATGCGTCTGCTGTGCTTAGATGACACCTATATACGCTATAAGTCAACTTTGTGTAAGATGTGTACTACACATTATTATATTTTAGCTATTGTACATATATTTAGTGTTGTTATTTTGAATTGTTATTTTTAGAATTATATGTGAATGAATATTAACTTAGATTTTAAGCAAATTTTACTATCGGGCTACTCTCTATTATATGTATTGTTCATCAAAATGTAGGTATATAGAGAAATACTAATAAATTATATGTGTAGTAATTATATGTGTGGCTACTAAGCCACTTAATAATTAGCTATGGTGATAGCTATGAGCATGAAATGAGCTATGAAGAGAGCCATACTCAGAGTTTTCTTGCGAGATAGGATCCGAAACGAGGAGAGCCGCAGGAGAATTAAAGTCATCTATACAGCTTTTAGTACTCGCAACAAGTTGGGTCGCAGCGGGCAGGCCCCATCACAGTACCGATAACCGCTTTAGAAGAAAGGTTCTCGAGTGGTAACAATACAAATACAATACAATACAAACTCTTTATTGCATACCACATGCTAAATTTTACATAATAACTTAGTAGGTAATACAATGGGCGGCCTTATCATTAAAAGCGATCTCTTCCAGGCAACCTTTCGATGGACAGTAATGGAAACAGACGATGGTGTAAAATGTAATCATATTTTTATTTTATCTTACCACCAATTACGTAATCATAATAGGCAATAAAACAAAAATATGTCATGTTAATATATATTTAAATTAAAAGAAAAAATAAATGAATGAAAATGATAAACCAAAAACAGTTATTAAAAAAAAACCGTAACCGAAAGACTTAGCATAGTCTGTCCAGTGTCGGTCCACCTAGTGGGTGGACCGACGACCTAGTCAGTACCACAGGGAGCGATGGATGCAGCAGGCAAACAGCCGCTTAAAGTGGCGCTCTGTGAGGGAAGGCTTATGTTCAGCAGTGGACGTCTTCAGGCTGATGATGAAGTTTATTCCACTATATATTGTACAGATTAATTTGTAAAGGAATAATTAGAATCACGAACGGGATTTGAACCAGCATGATTCGTTCACCCTAATGCCATGACATGCTTTACAGCTACCGTCACAAGCGATGTTATCTCCAAATGTATGTTTCACCTTTTACAACCAACTTAGTAGCGCCACTTGTTGACAGTTTCTTGAGAACCACCGCAACCACCATGGTCAAGTTACATAACACAAACGCTGTAAAAACAACGCTTCCCAAATCAATATTTATAATTTTAATAGTAATAGTAATTTATTTGCCAATAAGTAAATAACTATCTTATGCTAGTGGCTTATATTAAGTATAGTTTCCTGCTAAATATCATATTATTTTAATGATGATATATTTAAAAAAAAACAGTTGGTAACTATTAAACATAAGTAGGTAAATTACAAATAAGATATCTAAGCACTTTAGCATTCGTACTAGGTTACCCTGTTATACGTTTGCTAAGCTTCCGAATTTTTTTTTGTGACAATGTGATAAATTGAGTAGTAGTAAAAAATAAACTAACATCAAAATTATTTATCTAAACAAACTATTCATAGGAAGTAGGGGATGATCACGAAACTTTGATTGCCAGGCAACTAGAGAAGATTCAAACTAGGAACGAATCCTAATTTGAAAAAAGAAACTAGTAGTACTGCCTGTTTACTGCGCCTGCCTGCTTATTAAAATAATAAGCAGGCGATACTGCTACAAAAATCATCAATATAAATATTGTATTTATGACACTAACAGAAATTTGCTACTTGTACGAACTGCATGGTGCTCGAAGAACCTGAAAGTTTCGAACTCTTTCAAAATTTGGCTCATAAATTAAATATATTATGAACCACGAGTAGTATTCGAACCCACATCCATACGTCTCTAACGCTGGAACATGCTTTACTCAAGCTGCCGTGATGAAGTGAACATTGACTTCTAACTTCTTAAATATAATACAAACCTCCATAGTCAGTAGTATACACCAGTACAGTAATAAATACATTGTAGGTCATTGTAGGTGCCCATGTAGGTACATTTTTGGTAGAAATCGGAAAAATGATTTATCATAGCAAGTATACCTTCTTTTTTAGTTTTATGTATACTTACAGGTATCGAGCTTTGATTGTGACTATTATGTAAAAAGTTATATTGATTTAAAAGTAGTACCTAATATCGAATTTAGAGTTTAATAATTAAGCTAAATGATTATGTCAAGTGGAAATAGTATAAATAGTTGCTTATTATCCTTGTTTCGAGTTAAGTTGGAAGTAGGCGGAAAGGAATCAGTTTGTCATACTTATTTGAACACAATATTTTGTACTTATTTATGTAGAAAATAGAACAATAAAAATACAATAATGTTTAAAACCTAAACTTAAATCTACTTTTTGATGACGGATAGGATCCCTCAGAGGTTTCAAAGGGGTGGGGGGTTCAAGTAGAAAGAAGGTAATGTGTATACACAATATATATTAGGTCTTGTAATAGACTCAAGTTCATAAAATATAGTCAATAAAATAAAACCCCAATAATTATGTTTGGTTTTTTATTTACTTACTACATGAACTCACAAAATGATTAGGTAAAATGTTACAACTATTTTGCCATGCCGTTACCTAATAGGTTAAACTTCTACATATTGTAATTGGGCTTGAGTTGAAGCTATCAACATAAAATATTCCATTGCGTCAAATTTTTAAAAAGCTTAATGCTCATTCTTGATATAATATCAATATAATAAATTCACAAATTATATTTAATTATACATGCATAATTTTATAGATCTTTATAAACCTCAAAATTTACTCGTGCCACTAAAGAGAAGTTCTGAGAAGAGTGCAGTTATAGATTAACTTTGAGCGGAGTAGTGGGAGTAAAGAAACGATAACTTTCAGATGTTTTCAGGATCGTTTCTTTTATTGCACACTAATGCAAAGTAATGTCGCAGGTGAAATGGCTTTAAGGTCTGTATTACAGAAGGATGCTTAGTCATCGATCGGTGCTCAAGCAGATATTTCATTCACTAATTGATCACTTTATGACTGAAATCGCCGCTTGAGCACCGATCGATGACTGAGCATCCTTCTGTAATACGGACCTAAGTCTGCGTGAAGTGTCAATGAAAGAAAAGTCATGCGCGAGCATGATATAAATT
Organism: Ennomos fuscantarius; assembly: GCA_905220475.3. NCBI lineage: Eukaryota > Metazoa > Arthropoda > Insecta > Lepidoptera > Geometridae > Ennomos > Ennomos fuscantarius. The sequence goes on from HG992023.1 coordinate 11,804,577, forward strand.
TTGTTTGAACGGATTGGTAACATACATCAGTATACGACGTGTGTTTTAACCACACATTATACAGGAGGTTTGACTTTTTTATTGTCCTGACCAGGCTATATATAATATCGAATATCTAAATAAAGTATTTAAATTGAATTGGTTTCAGTTTGAATGACTGTGCTTGGAATACTTAAAGTCAAATAGGTAACCTATAAGGTACCAAAAGTAGGCAATAACAAGGGAAGTGTTGCGAATAGGCTAGAATATTTTATAATAACTTCCCAAAATTTATATTTTTGAAATCAAGTTCATATATACCTCAAAGTTTTATCTATTCTCCATATGCTTCTCAAAAAATAGTTAGAAAAAATCAAGATATTGTTTATTTCAATAAATTTCTAAAATAGCATTGGCACATATCTCACGTACTCATTTTATTCGAGTGACAATAATTACGTAAACGAATATAATATTGTATTGAAGTACATTACAATTAAGATTTTTACAATAATTTCAAACTTAATAACTATACTTATTCAAACCAAGAACATAAGTGCTATGTTTTTAATAGTTCCTTTAAATGTAATATATCATTGTAATCCAAGTATGATGTCATTTCTATGTTGTATTAAGCAAAACTTATCCGATGTAACCTTGCTCTATGAGCTAAACTTAAAATATAGCGATAGTCTTCTGATAAAGGAGAAATGGAAAAAGAAGGCGCTATTTTAATTTTGATTACCTTTAGAAAATGCGACACAAAATCGTACTTATAAAAAAATTCATGTTTCTGCATTATATGCATTTTCAAAGGCTTTACTTATATACTCATGAAAAACCTAAAATATAATATAATATTTTATCAAAATTATTATACATGTAAGTTATGGAGAGGAAGATTCGTGATTAAAATCGTCCTGTGTCATGTAACGCGTTAAAAATTCGGTATAAAAAAATATATGATCATCTACAAAATGCGGAAATTAACTAACTTAACGATTATCATATTTGTAAGATATAAGCCCCCCAGAATAAAAAACCTCAGTCTTACAGCACTTGAATAAAAGTATAAAAAATATTGTAGATGTTATAAGTCAACATCAAAGATTTGTTTCATTTTTTTTTGGTTAGATTTTGTTTTGTTTTATAGAAAATAACAGTTGAATGTGACTAGGCGACTTTACAATTACATATGGCAAAAATATGACTGGATTTATGCAGACACTGCAGCGGCTTTATTATAAAAGAAAACTAGGGAATACAGGTATTTTAAATTCACCGTACATTTAGTTTTAACTGTTCATTTTACAGATGCTTACGCCATTCATGTATTTGTCTGAAAAAATTAGTTTTGATAAAGCTTACTCTATGATTGGATGTGCCTACATATATTTATCATTGAGTTCATGGTATTGATTGACTGTTGAGGATCAGCTATCTTAAAATCCTCATAATTTTAGGTTATGATACGTTTTTTCTGAACACAATTTGATTTAAAATACTACGTCTAGTATTTCGTAGGTAATACAAGAGAAGTATACTATTTTGAAACTTACAGATATTCAATAGCATTTTTGAACTTTTCAGTGCAAATACATACTTAAATACACGTATTAATATGAATATGACACCTAGGTACATTACGTAAAGGGACCACAAAACCCGTATTTTAGATAATAGAATAAATTTTGGCTGGTTGATTTTTAAACTACAGTAAGTTTTCATTAATTTTTACCAACTATTAAAAAAAATAATAAGGATGTCTCAAGAAAAATAAGAACCAAACTTATAACGAAATATTGATTATTTGATCCATATTTGCGTGAGGGATCAGCATATTATATTAATTAATATATTTATATACCTAATCTAGAGATCATACTTACTAAGGTCGAATTTAAAAGAGATCACCAAATTGTGTGGCCAATCTTGGACAAAATGAAAGATTTGGACATTTTTATTTAACTTGAAGAACACACACATAAACTTAAAATTAAATTACAGTTCTTTATAAAGTTAGCGCAACGTGAAGTTGCTTTACAAAAATGAGCCTTTGAAACTTAAGAGCAATTACTTATCTACGGCAAAATATTGAAATTAAGGGCTTTATCTAATCACGATTATTTCTGCAGAAGGTTCTCTTGAGCGTTCTTGTCTTTTGGGAATTACTTTTTATCATGACACTTGAAATGCCGTAGTAAGTGCAAGTGCAAGATGTAATATATATACGTTCTTAAAATATTTTAAAGAATTATTATAATGATATCCTCACGTACTTTTCCTGGGATAGATTAATTTTTGGTACATAAAGATTAGAACGTGTATCAGTTAAATCTATACTAATAAAATAATTTGAATTAACAATGTTATATTTTACCAGGCTGCTTGTCGTCTGGATCACTTTGGATGAATCCCAAAATGTCTTCAACATCTTTTGATACCTGTAACGTAATAGAAACATAATAAACAATGATTGATTGAATACCATTTGACAGATTTATTATAATGTTGTTAGCTACATTCACATTAACAATGAAACAGCAAGAAAAGTGAGACTGTTTAGAGAAGACTATGAACGGAAGGCACGACTTATTTTTCTAATAGTACGATGTGATGATTAAAAACTTACCAACAAATCTGGGAAACTTGGATCAATGGTTTCCTCTAAAGCATCCATCGCCGACTCTATTTGGGTGTTGAGAACTGAAATAAAGAGTTTATTATAAACGTTTTATTTATTCGTGCCTTTGTCTTTGCGACAACAATTTGCTTTCATATGTCCGGATATATGTATGAACGTTATCGGTACTCGCACACTTCCACTATTTGACAAAACTTGGTATACCTACCAGGTATATTAAACCTACCCACAGGTCAACAAATCACTGACAATTTTTGGTTGGTTTTCGCCAAAAAGTGAGAGTTTGCTGCAGCGCTATTTACCGGCTAATTTTGATTATATTATTTGGCATAAACATTCGGTAGGTACTCAATTCTAAACAAGAATTACGGATCTGAGCTAAATTAAGAGATGAGAGATATAGGGGACGTGAGATCATTTGTGATTGCGAGGCCTGTTTGTATGATTACTAGTAATAAAGCCATACTTACGAGCTTCGTCAAAAAACGCTTCAAGGTTCGGAGAATAGCGGTCAGGCTGTTCGATTGTTAAACATTGTTCGTCGGGGACATTCCCAAGCTTTTTCTTGGTTGTAGTTTCCTGATCGTTGAATCTGTTCGGTCGCTTTATACCGACCGAGCTCGAGCCCGGCAATGGGTCAAGATACCTCTTCGACGGCATACCCAGTTCTGAATGCGAGAGCAACAGGAAATCGATATCTGGCTGCGTACTATCGACATCGGCATTGAAACCTAAAGAAGTTATTTCATCGCAAGAGTTACTCAAACCCAACCCGGGCACGTATTCGAAATTAGAGGACGTGACCGGACAGTACGCCATTTCAGAGTTGATATCCGTTTCAGAACCACTTTGTGTTTGGAGGTATGCGTCATTGAAAGTAGGAAAATCAGGAGGTTCTGAGTGGACCGACACCAATCTTTTTTCATTCGCGGTTTGATTATTGAATATATTCAATGTCTTTTTGGGTATGGTTTTAATGACAGTGTATATCCTTTCGATGGCACTGAGGATGCGCTCTTTCTTGGGAGGGATTAGTGGAAACTTCTCAGGGGGAGGCTCGTCCGGCTCCTGGGGGCTGCCGACGCTTTCTTGAGGCGACGGCAGATTGGTAACCAGGTGAAGTATCTCTTTTTCCAGTTGTTTCGGGTCTTCTACAGGTACAGCTTGACTATCGTTTGACTGAAATTAATAAAAATAACCTCATATATGTGACATATTTTAAATAGAGACGGTTTATGTTGTAAATATAATGTCTCTTTCTGTTTATTTTAGGTTTTTAAGGTTAAGTTTTAAGGATTGTAAGAGTTTGTGTTCCTCAGCTGTCGATCTTTAAATAATAACACTAGACGTGGTTAAAATTAGTCGCACACATGAGTGAAAAGATCAAAAGGAAAACTTACATCTCCAACGTCTTCAACAGCATCTTCAATAGAGGGGCTGGAGTTGTTGTTAATCTGTAGAGAATACCGTTCTTTCATCAACTGAATGAGGTGCTTGCCCTCTTTTTCGTCGACCAGAGTGTTGGTGCAGACGAAGGTGGTGACCGATCGCGAGCTCGTATCCACGTCCAGCTTCCCGCGAGTCCGCAAGTAGACGAACTGACCGTTCCTCGTCATGAGACGGTAGCATGACTCACCAAACGCCTGGTTCTGGGTAAACACTGAAATAAAAAGAGTTAAGTGTCAAATGCTAGCTCATATATCTTTAGAAATAAGCTTTTAGAAAAAGAAACGATCGCTTCTTCTTATTGCACCAAACCAATCATGGATTGTAAATACAATGCAGATATCTATTTAAATAAACTCATTTGTAATATAATATAAATACGATATTTTAAAATTGTTTTTGTTTTATTTGGCATATCTATCAGGATCATTGAAGAATAATTGAAACTGTTAGGGATAATTGTAATTTTCCTTGCCAGATTCATTATTATTACATCTTACTTTTCCTTAACGTTAAAATATATTAGGAAATAATGGAATAAGATGAGAAAAAAATAAGTTTATTGTCATAGGAAGATAAATAGAATAATTAAAATAGAACTTTTATGGACGTCAAGGAATAGATCAATCCTACCATAATAATTATTATAGATTTTGACAAATACTATAACTCCTTGATGGATTTTCAGACAACCAAACTTGAGACATTCTGACTTTGTTCCTTAGACTTCCTTCCATTATTTTCCGTAATCGGGTAACGAATGGTAAGGGAAGATTACCTGATCATGATCATTATTAAGTCTTCTGTGGTAAGGTCAATAACACTAATAATTAATTTAATTATTCAATTTGTTTACTCCGACTCAGCTCGTATTTTGTGGTTTCTGTAGAAAATTAATCACAATTTCGCCAATGTCATTTGTTTACTTCAACGCAGTAAGTAATTTGCGGTCGGTTCTACGAGATCGTGACGTCACAAACGCTGTGATTAACTGTGAAGCGTTTTAATCAATTCAAACACAGTACCTACCTATTAGGAACTTGGTTTTAATAACTTTAAAAATGGTTTATTCCGGTTTAATCTACTGAAACGATCCACTGGTGGCTTAAAAATATTTAACTAGTTTGCCTTCATTTTATATTTAACGAGCTTCTGTCCGCAGCTTCGCCCGCGGCGTGGCCTATGGGAAAATAATTCAACCACCCATTTCACCGTCTTAAGGGTGGAATTTTGTATTTTGTAGTCTGCATGCCAAATTTCAGCCCGATCCGTGGTTTGGGCTGTGCATTGATAGATCACTATGTCAGTCAGTCAATCAGTCAGTCACCTTTGAGTTATATATATTTAGAGATGTAACGTGTTCTATATTTAAATGTAGAAGATGATAAACACAAAATTGCAGGAGTGCTACGTCTATAATTTTTGCGATAAAAATTGTTACATAGACTGTTTTCCCGATCAAGGTTTTTAGGAGCATTAACCATTGTAACAATAACAAATCATTAGAAACGGTTTCGCATTGCAACTATATGGTAGGTACCTACAGTACTTATTTAATTATTATTTGTTATTTAAATTGTTACCGTTTTAGGTATTTCTATTTGATGACATGACGTCAATGGAATGCTGTTTAGCAGAAATATATAGTTACACTTTACGATGCTTGAGTTATGAAAATTTTAATGCATACCTGACCTTACCTCAACCGGCTTGATTATTGCAAGTGAAAGTTCAGTAAGTGAAAAAAAAAAATCTGTTTATCCGAAACCGATCAAAATGGACTATGTACCTTTACAGCGTCACCGCAGATGGAACTCTTTTATACTGTAACATAGCTCATAGATTTATTAATAATGTACATCAATGAGCATAGCTACTATTTAGGTACACATGTATTAGGTACTCTTTATGTGAGTACACACGAGTATAGCATATCTTTACAGTTTATAATTATAAGGCACATAAGATTATATATACTATTTTCAACGTTTCTATTGCTATGCTTGGCGACAGTTCAGACTTCAGACTGATAGCTTATTATCAGTTGACATTAGAATATCGCTCTCATACCTATAAAACTTCACGTGGAATGGAAGTGTATACATAAACTATGCATATTTGAAGTAACAAATGATGTCTGAGATAATTATTTAAAGGGTCAAAAAGGTTAAATAAAAACAATTTAATGATCAAATGGTTCAAACAAAACCTTATAACATAATGAAGGGATGAGATCAAGAAGGGTTTAACTGTTTTTTTTTTCATAAGATGACTTATGGGTATCGTTGGATTCAGCGTGAAATTATCTACAATAATACATTCTCAAAATACCGAAATGAGCCTTAAGTCTCGGGATTGTCAGTCTAAAAACGGTTTATCTGACACAGGAATACAGTTCGCTTAGCATAAAAACATTATTATATTATATTATATCTTTACAGTAATTGTACGAATTAGTACTATATTTTGTATTTTAAAATAGAATTAATACATTTTCAAGCAACTGAAACTTACATAAACCTTTTCTATTACTCAATAAGCACTCTACTTTAAAATGAAGCAGTTGAAGTTTAAAGTCAATTTTCTTGAAACTATCAATTTGGCAGTTAAACCCTTTTTGATCTTACCCCTTGAATTGTTATGAGGTGTTGTTTGAACCATCCTTATTTGCTCTGCCGAGACCAACATAGAAGAGATATGTAAAATAATACGTAATTTATAAACTGTAAACACCATTTGTAAAACCATTTTATTAGGCTTTGTAAAAACCATTTTATTATTTTCGCTATTTTTCCGAGGCATGATAACTGATTATCTATCATGAAGGAAAAACATTGTAATTAAATTAAAAAGATGCGCAACTGGGATATATAAAATTCTTATTTGTCCTCTTAAACCTAAAGCGCTCCCGCCTTGCGATCAAGCCAAAAAATAATGAGGAAAAGAATTTTTTTTATTAAGAAGCGGTTAATACAAAACAACTCTCAAACTACCTATCCAACTTACTTTTCCCAGAGTGGCCTATTACTGTGTTTGCGAATAATGCGAAATTGAATATGTGCTATTGTTTTTATCATAAACATACCATTATGTAACGGTTCTGCGAACACATCTAAAGTTTTAGAAGTAAATATGATACACGATACATACGAAAACGCTGCCAATAGAAGTTCCTAGAACTTCCTGAATCAAAATATTATGATGTCAATAATGTGTCTAGCTACAGTGCTCTTCAAACCGAAACACAGTAGTTCTTGCATACTACGGTTTGGAGACAGGATACATGGCAAGTGGTACCTACTTAGAAGACCTTTGCAGAGAAGTAGTATCTAGTAGTTTGTTCACTTTTTTTAAATTATTTATTATGTGGTGTTTCAATAAAGAGTTTATCTATCTATCTATCTATCCATCTAGTAGACTTTGAAATATTAAGGGAAATGTTGACAGATAAGTATAATTGATGAGAATATGGTTTTAGATGGACTTACTATCTCGAAGAGCGATGATGACCCAGCGGACTTCATCCCGGTGCATGAAGTTCATCGCGTTAATACCATTGACTTCGTTTGTCATGTAACCAGTGACAAGCGCGATGCGTTGCTCGCACTGTATGATCTCCCCATCGATCGAGTGCCGCGTTCTGTACTCCATTCTGTACGCTTCTAGCGCACTCTCGTTGATGAACGTCTCTGTCGATGGACGCACGACGCCTACAAACACCTGCACATAAGAGACAAGTTCTTAATACATTACATCACGGTTGTCAACCAACTTCAAAAAAAGGAGGTTTTGAAATTGGTGGTGTTTTTTATTATTTACCTTTGAACAAAAACAGATTTACAGAACGTAAACAGATTTGGAAAAATCTTTTTATTTGAAACGATTTAAGCACTTTAAGATTACTCACATAGGAGTTTCATCAAAATCGGTCCGGTAGTTTGGTTATTAAATCATAATAACTAGAAAAATAGGCAGGTATATGCATGATTATCCAAGAGTTAAATTAAGCCGGTCGGGCTTCAACTTAATTTAATTCTGAGATTCTAATTTAATTCCGTTTTTAGCTGACTCCAAAAAAGGAGGTGGTATTCATTTAAAAAAGAAACGAATGTGATTTAGACCACATAACTGAATAAAACTTCTATACGTAACGTAACTCTCTCTCTTTTTATCTTCACTAACTTATATCATCCTCTCAACTTCCGTTTGCCTCGCTTGATCAATTTGCATTCGCCTCGGCCGATCAATTTGCGTAACGCTCTCGTGACGCATTCACCCGATTCAAGCGTGCGCTTTCTTCCCAATCCAAGCGTGCGTAAAGAAGTTTTAGTTCAAAAAAGGAATATGATTTCTTGAATTGAATTAGTGTTTACCACGTCGTTGCCGCTCGAGCAAGGGTTGTCCCCTCTAGCCCGGACGCGGCGCAACACTTGACAGCAGCGAGTGTACCCGCGGCACGCGCGGTCCGACATCCGCAACGAGCCCTCCACGTGGCAGGTGACATATTTGCACGGCTCCGATCGCTGTCCGACTTTCATAAACCTAGCGATAGAAAATTTGTAAGCCTCCACTCATGATATCGATTTTTAAGACTTCCTTTTTCTACACACAATCTTAAAATTTAGCAAAATCCACAACTCTTACAGACATCTTATCTTATATCTTATTCTAAATATATATAACTCAAAGGTGACTGACTGACATAGTGATCTATCAACGCACAGCCCAAACCACTGGACGGATCGGGCTGAAATTTGGCATGAAGGTAGATGTTATGACGTAGGCATCCGCTAAGAAAGGATTTTTCAAAATTCCACCCTTATGAGGGTGAAGTCGGTGGTGGAATTATTTTCCCATAGGCCACGCCGCGGGCGAAGCTGCGGGCAGAAGCTTGTATAATATAAAACTTAGAGCCCATAATGGATTTATATTTTGGTTGGTTTGATAGCTCAGTTGGTAGCAGCTCTGCTTTCTGAACTGTATGTAGGTGGTGTTGTCGATTCCCATCCAGGACAAACATTTGTGAGAAGAACATAGGTGTTTGTTCTGTGTCTGGGTGTCATATTGTATTCTATGTATGTATTTACAAACAAAAAGTATCTAAGTATTGTATCAGTTATCTGGTTCCCATAGTAAAAGCTTTGCTTAGTTTGGGGCTGGATGGCGTTGCGTGAGATGTCCACACATATTATTATTATTATTTAAGCTTAGCAGAATCCACAACTCTTACATACAAATACATGTATGGTTTATATTTTGACTGGCCTGGCTCATTTGGTAGCAGATCTGCTTTCTGATTTGTAGATTGTGGGTTCGATTCCCACCAAACAAACAAAAAGTATCTGTGTATTCTATCAGTTACCTGGTATTCATAGTACAAACATTCCTTAGTTTGAGACTAGATGGCGTTGTGTGAAATGTCAATAAACATTTATTTATTTATATTGTGATTTTTTGTTTACTTATAAGCTTCCGTAGATCGTGTTTATATATAAGTTATATATGCATAAGCATTTATATATGTATTGAAACACTGACTGAGTGTTAAGAGTACGAATAAATCTACTCAGTAAGTAAATACGTTGACATTGCAATATAAAATAGTAAAAACTACCATTTGACATCATCGCATTGCCATTTTAACTATTTCCCTAAACTAAGTACCAAGGTTTATTATCTATCGTAATTTTGATACTGTGAATAAATAGTCTATTTTGTTTTTATCAAATAATAATAATAATATGTGCGGACACCTCACAGAACGCCATCTAGCCCCAAACTAAGCAAAGCTTGTATTATGGGAACCAGATAACTGATACAATACTTAGATACTTTCTATTTGGAAATACATACATAGAATACAATATGACACCCAATTACTATTGTAAGTTTATGTATAAAATTTGGTGAGGAGATAACTCGTTATAATTACAAGTATAAGCTAAACAAAGTAACGGCATGTAAAATACCCTGTAATATTATTTGTATTCAAGTTGCAGTGGATCCTGTTTATTGCTGTGCATCGTGAAACAAACACCATGACTGTGATTGTTTCAAATTCCTATGTGGCTAGGAATTTCTCGCTTCCCACAATGAAATGAAAATACAATATTACACAGCGAAAACAACATAACTATGATATTTTCCACATATGTATTTTATGTACCATTTTATAGACAACTAGCCTCAACAACTAGCTCTGCGGTTTCCCCCGTGGATAAAAAGTAGCCTATGTGTTAATCCACTATACTTATAAGCTATATTAAAAAAAAAAAAAAAACATTATAAAAAATGGGATAAAAGTATCCTATGTTTTATTGGTGGGGACAGCTAAGAACCAGGGTCTGCTGGTTCTAAGCTACTTCCCCACAAATTTTCAGCAAAATCGGTGCAACCGTTCTTGAGTTATAAATGGTGTAACTAGCACGACTTTCTTTTATATAAGAAATAATAAATAAAAAATTCTATGAAAAATATGAAGTACTATCTAAATATATATAACTCAAAGGTGACTGACTGACTGACATAGTGATCTATCAACGCACAGCCCAAACCACGGGACGGATCGGGCTGAAATTTGGCATGCAGGTAGATGTTATGACGTAGGCATCCGCTAAGAAAGGATTTTTCGAAATTTCACCCTTAAGAGGGTGAAATGGGTGGTTGAATTCTTTTCCCATAGGACACGCCGGGAGCGAAGCTGCGGGCAGAAGCTCGTTCATTATAAGTATCTACTTCTTTCGAATATGTCTGAAGTAATACAATAGTTACATTACATATTTTGTTTAAACAGGATTTGATCGTTTGTATTACTTTTACAGAAGCACTTTGTAAATAAACAAATATACGTAAGTAGTACAAATTGAACTTATTAAATATTGTAATTACATATTATGTAAAGTTACTGCCAGCGGGAAAATCGTCTTGACTCGTCAATACTAGCGGATTCTAAGTCTAAGGTCCGTATTACAGAACGATGCTCAGTCATCGATCGGTACTGAAGCAGAGATTTCATTCATAAAGTGGTCAATTAGTGAATGAAATCTCTGCTTGAGCACCGATCGATGACTGAGCATCGTTCTGTAATACGGACCTAAGAATAAGTCATACATAACATACCTGATAACGAAACATCTTTTCTCATTAGCCAACTCTTGGGCTACCTTTAGCCTTCCTTCTTGTTCATCTGGCACAAGAAGTTCTCCGTTTTGACCGAGCATATGAGACTTCGGCATCAGCTGGTCTCGAAGCACCTGGCGATCTTCCTCGTGGACTATACCGAAGATGCTCTTGCCAAGCAGTTCTAACTGCACATAAGGAATGCACAAAGCTTAAAATTAATGGCACACTTTGCATACTTTAGCCTATGTATGAGTGGTATATATTACTGGCCCGATAGCTCAGTTGGTAGTAACCCTACCTTCTGAACTATGGGTTGTGGGTTCGATTCCCACCCAGGACAAACATTTGTGTGATGAACATAGGTGTTTGTTCTGTGTCTGGGTGTTATATCGTATTACAAGTATATATTTACAAAAAAAAAAGTATTTAAGTATTGTATCAGTTATCTGGTTCCCATAATACGAGCTTTGCTTAGTTTGGGGCTAGATGGCGTTGTGTGAGATGTCCGCACATATTATTATTATTATTATGTGTTAATCCACTATATAAGCTATCTAAAATAAATAATAAAACAAATAAAAAAAGAAACATGACCTGGTTATAAGTGACTTCCCGACCAACTTTCAGCCAAATCGGTTCAGCCGTTCTTGAGTTATAAATAGTGTAGATAACACGACTTTCTTTTATATATATACTATATACTATATATATATAATAGGTCTTTACCTATGAAATTGCCGTATTGCAGTACAGACGTTTTCAAACAAAAAAAAGTTTTGATTGGCTATGAATTCTAAATTCAAATTAATTTTGTTTTAAAAATATGACATTCTATTTACAATATAAGTCTTTTGTTTATTGATTAGCGTTGTATTTTCATTACATTTCAACATTTTTCCTCATAATGGATACTTTGAAATTTCGTGTAATTATGGAATATGAGTTCCGTCGTGGCACCAACGCGGCACAAACGACACGTAACATCAACGACGTTTACGGAGAGAACTGTACAAACGAACGTACAACCCGTTATTGGTTTGCTCGGTTCCGTTCTGGGAATTTTGACTTGAAAAATGAACCTCGTGGTCGTCCGGAAACTTTGGTCAACAACGATGAATTAAAGGCGATTGTGGAAGCTGATGAATCTCAATCTACAGCTGAGCTGGCAGCAGCTTTTGATGTTAGCATCAAAACAATATTGGTCCATTTGCGACAGATTGGCAAGATAAAAAAGCTTGATAGATGGGTGCCCCACGAACTTAACGATCGCCAGCGCAACGTACGCGTCGAGACTTGCCTTGCGCTGCTCAACAGGCACAGAAATGAAGGAATTTTGAACCGAATTGTTACGTGCGACGAAAAATGGATTCTTTTTGACAATCGAAAGTGCTCAGCAAGTTGGTTAGATCCTGGTTCGGTACCAAAGCAATGTGCAAAACGAAAAATGACCCCTAGAAAGGTGATGGTCACAGTTTGGTGGTCTAGTGCTGGTGTGATTCATCATAGCTTTTTACAAAACGGCGAGAGCATTACTGCAGATGTGTACATTGAAGAACTGACCACAATGATGGCGAAACTCGCACGTCTGCAACCAGCTTTGGTCAATCAGTCGTCTCCACTGCTACTTCACGACAACGCGCGACCCCATACTGCACAAGAGACCGTCTCTAAGCTGCATGAGTTGGGTTTGGAAGCTCTCCCTCATCCGCCATACTCACCAGATCTTGCGCCTACCGACTATTACTTTTTCCAAAATTTGGACAACTTTTTAGCGGGAAAAAAATTCAATTCCCGAGAGGCAGTACAAAACGCCTTTGAAGAGTTTGTTGTGTCCCGTCCTGCTAATTTTTTCAAGAAGGGCATCCATAAACTGCCACAGCGTTGGCAAAGATGCATTGATTGCAGGGGTGATTACTTTGAATAAAAGAAATAAATAAGTTCGAAAAAAAAATACTTTAACTTTTTTCAAACAAAACGGCAATTTCATAGGTAAAGACCTAATATATATATCGGATTGGTGATCGCAAAAGGATGGAGGCGGAGGTTGTAACCTCCGCCTCCATCCGCCTGATAAGCGTTCAGTTTACTGTTGTCATTTCCTGGATATTATTCCCTTAGCCGGCTCTTACGGTACCCACGGGAAGAGATGCGGTGGTACTATTCTTACACCGCCGGGATCAACCATAATGATCACCATTCGGTGACAAATGCATAATTACATACATAACGGTTTGCATTTGTATTATTGCTTATTAGATTAGGATAGGATATAAGGGACCACCCAACTCAAAATATTGTGAATTGTTTATCCAACATTATAGTCACCCAACTTTACAATAACAGAATAAATAATATATAGAAATCTAAAAAAAAAGTCAAAGGAATATCTATAGAAAAAGTAAATGGAAAATGGTAAGTGGAAGAATACAAAGTCTTTGAGCGACTTAAGGTTAAAGTTACTAAATATAGATTTGTCTATGCATTGATATAGGTACTTCAAATGTAGGTACATAATCACAAGCAGGTAGAAAATATTTGAATATATATTTTTTCCTGCTATGTTTATATAATAATACATAAATCACTCACTCACTTTTTGTATCTTACCTCAGTGTATCCAAGGTACTCGTTAACGTTCTGCGAGACTACAACAATGAGGCCCTTATACGTAGTGGTGAGAACAAACCCGTTGAGGAGATTCATCAGCGCCTTCGTCGAGGGATGGGAAAAGTCTGTAGACGGCTGGACGGTTGGGTCGAAAACTGTACCAAAAGGATATTTTTTATGGTTTGTGAACAGAAGCAATCAGTGTTTTCCAGTTGTATTTTGGTATACAATATAAAGTACCATTATTACCATAGAATTAGAACTTGGATGACATAGATCGAATAAAGGCTGTAGTAGGATTTTGGATAAGTCCAGCATCTAAGTGTCGTTTTCATCGTCGGCACCGAACTTGCCAGTTATAGGTAAACGTAGGTATACCTTCTATGGGTTATACTACAACGCTAATCTGACATTGGACTTAGTTTTCTCGATCCTCTTTCCCCAGCAACAGATCGCGCTGAGGCTTACACCCCAGGGTTGCCATTGAGCTAGATTGCCTCTCACTTTTGGTGGCCTTATTCGCTCGCACCTCAGCTCATTGACGTTGTAAAAGTAAGTAGAGACCAATAGCATTAGTTCGTGACACGGCCTACCGCAACTTGCATTATGCGTTGAAAGCACAGATTTAGATGATTTTAGACGATTAATGATGTATTGAAAAGGCCGTAGGCACTTAGTTAGAGCCGAGCGTTTGGCGAAAAGTTTTTGAAGTAAAACTTCTTTATGCATGATTGATTTGGGGAGTAAGCTGATGAATGCGAGGCGAACGGAAGTTGAAGTTGGTTCACGTAGATCTCTATTGTCAACATAGCAAAGTTACAAAATTTGTATTACTGTGTTGGTATGTCCATTAAAATGCAATTGGCAAGATTGCGACATTAACATTAAACACAGCAAAAAAAAAGTCATACCGGCCGATATGTAGATGGAGCTAAAATAAAGAAGTATTACTTCAGCAGTGTGGTCTAAAGCACACTCGTTTTTTTGTTCAGTTCTAATCAAATAGCTTTCTGTAGCATGCATAAACACTGCAGTATAGATATTGGGTTTGAGATCATTTTTGTCAAGAGGAAATTCATTATATTTTCCTTTAGAGCAATATAGAATGACATCATAGCATGATGGTTCCTGGCCACTAACAGGCTTATTAATAAACGGGTATTAGTCTCGGATTAGTTACTTCAGCTTTTGTCCTTTTTTTGCTACTGGAATATTTCGCTGGATCGATAGAGACAAAAGATGGTGTAGCTAGTCTAAAGCTAGTTCGTGTTTATTAATAAGGCTGAAAGAGTTTAACAAGGTTCAACAGTGCAAAAATTGTGATAGATGATAACGAGTTTAAATAAAAAATTACGTCACCCATTGAATACAAAGATAGTAGTCGAATTGAATGAACAGGAACGTGATCAAAGTTTTCATTATGTAACCGAGATCCGAAATATTTTTTAAGATTATTGAATAATAATAATACTAATAATATATATATATAATTAATTATCTAGTCCTAAACCGCTGGTCCAAAATTCAGTCTTTTGAATTCAAGAATTTTTGAATTCAAAAGAGATATATATATATATATATATTGAATTATGGATTACTGAATTTTGGACCAGCGGCTTAGGACTAGAGACTTGAAATTTGGAGGGTGTGTACTTTGTAAAGTGTAGGTATCTACTAAGGAAGGGTTTTTCGAAATTCCACCCCTAAGAGGGTGAAATGGGTGGTTGAATTATCTATGAATAATTTTTCTTCGTCTCCTATAGGGTGTGGCCTGTGGATGAAGCCTCGGGCAGAAGCCAGTCTGGATATATAAGTATAGCCCTCATTTCCTCAATTAACCTTTTTTACATATTCCATTTTGTCGCTTTGAATTTAAATGAAAGTAGTATTTAACAAAAGCTCATTAGTCGGAGCGCTTACACAAAAAACACAACTGATTGCCACTCGTTTAGCATTTAATGCTATAAACGGCGGTTTTAGACGGTGCTCGTCTATGAACTTTGTCAATCCAAAGGTTGTCTGGAAGAGATCGCTTTTTAGCGATAAAGCCACCACGGCTCGCATTATCAATTATTATCTTATAATCAGGCGTTTTAACGATATTTATCGTAAAAACGCCTATGAAGAAACAGGAGTTAGTAAAGTTCAATGCGGAAAGAGACAAGCATTCGCTCGCCGCAGTTAAGAATAGATTTGCACTTTGCACCAGTTTAATGGCCGTTGCATTTAGAGTGGATTCATGTATGATTTCAACGCCTATACTCATACACAGCCCGATTTAACACCTGCTGCCGCGCTACAAAGTTGTTCACAAACACAACGAATTTATGAGAAATTTTTTTAACAGGTAAATAAATCATAATAATAAATAAGATTATGGCATGACTGGTAATTTAACTACACGTAACTTGTAAACTGTTAAAAGGGTTTTTTGGCGGGAAAGCGAAAAAGATTGCGTCACCGAATTGTATTAATTTCCGAAATTTGTGTTATTTTCAGTGTTAGTGCATAAAATTGGTGGCATTCTATTGGTTAAGTGCTGGATTACAGGCGTGAGTGTGGGAAAGTGGTATAATGATGGTGAAACGTTTCCTTTCATGTTGTTTCCAAAACTTCATAGAAGCTTCAAGTAAAGTTGCCACCACTTTACTAGGAGTATGATTATGACTAGACTATGACTTGACTATGACGACTTGATGACTTCGATTGTGACTTGACACATATTTGTGTGAAATATCATTAACTTGATAAATTATTAATTACTTGACACTGGCTAAATACACAAAAGTGTGATGCCAAAACATAAAAAAAACTGTAAAAAAAATTACACCATCTCGATATATAATCTAATGCAACTATATTAATAAAAGGCATTCTCGTGAAGGACTAACAAATAACATAAAGCCCAAATAGAACTGAAATAAACTAAATCAAGGAAATTTGGAGGGTGTATTATTTTTATAGCATAGATTTGAACTCGACTCGCTTCACATGAGGGACAACTGTCTCTTTTAAAAAGATAATTTAACGCCATTTCTTTCTGAAACGAAATAGAAGCCTTAAAGAGTACGCTAGTACTATTACATATTCTATGGTAAGAAAAATAATAATAAATAAAAAAATAATATTCTATATAGTAGTATTATACAGTTATATTAATAATAAATAATAAATATTTCTGGTCATTTCTTTTTCAATTTTTTACATTTGACACAGCGCCATCTAGCCTCCAACTAAGCAAAGCTTGTGCTATGGAATTCAGATAATTGATAGAGCACTAAATTATACACCCTTTGTTTGTAAATACATACTTATATACAATATAAATACAATATGTATAATAACACCCCCAGATACAGAACAAACATCGATGTTTACTATCGCAGTTCAGAAGTTAAGTATTAAGATAATTTAGTAATCTGTAACTACTACTAACTGAGCTACGAGGTCAGTCTAATATTCATATGACGGCGGCTACGTCCAGTTATAAACTCTATGCGCTGCGGGCTGTACCGTAATTTACTCTGTGGCAGCATTTAAATTTATTACAGTGGCAGCACCGGCAACTGTCATGGCGTCCCTACCTGTCTGGCTATATAAAGGGATCGATTGGTGTGCTACGGATCATTCTTGTTCCAGACACGGCGCGGTGTGGACATGCTGAAGCCCTATAGTTATATAGGTTGCTACCTACGCAGAACCCGTTTCTGCTTACACATATATATTCTGTGTCATAGTTAATAATAAATAATAATAATAAATATTTGTGGACATTTTACACAGCGCCATCTAGCCCCAAACTAAGCAAAGCTTGTATTATGGGAACCAGATAACTGATACAATACTTAGATACTTTTTGTTTGTAAATACATACATAGAATACAATATAACACCCAGATACAGAACAAACACCTATGTTCATCACATAAATATTTGTCCTGGGTGGGAATCGAACCCACAACCCACAGTTCAGAAGGCAGGGCTACTACCAACTGAGCTCGGGCCAGTCAAAGTTATATGGTCAATAGTTATCATAGCTATCCGTTTGGTTTTCTATCATTTTTTGTACTAAATACTTATACTATTGTATAATATTTACAACAAAGATTTGTTTGATTAACATCTATATACGATATTTGTTCTGTCTGGGTGTTATATTTTTAGAAATCCAACAAAAAGTACATAGTCATATAATATGTCAGTTATCAGCTGGGCTATCAAACAACTTTATTGCAACCAATAGAAACACAATTTTGTATGGATTTGCGTTTCAATATGTGCAGTTTTATGTGCATAGTTACTATGAAAACTTTCAAATTAGGAATGAAATATATCTTGTTGCATTAAAGATCCATGATCACCTATCTGGTTCCCTTAATACAAGCTTTGCTTAGTTTGGAGCTAGATGGCGCTGTGAGAAATCTCTGAAAATATTTATTTAAATCAAAAACTGTACGTTGTTCTTTTCTATGGGAACTTTTGGACAAGGAAACGTCAGTTGTATCAGTTAAAGAAGGCTATATCCATAATTTTCAGTTATTATTAAATAAAATCAAAGAATCATGCCCAGTGTACAGTCAATCCAAGTAATGTATTAGAAGTAGATTTTATAATTTGTATTTATAGCTAGGGTTTACTATATTACCAATTAGTATTCCAAAACAATGAGTCACAGTGACATACCTACAATGTAAATAACTCACAGGCACTAAGATTATCAATGCGCAATATTATAGTCGCGTAGGTCATCATTTTTAACTTCCTGGGATCTTCCGTTAGCATACACCAAACTAAATGAAGGAAAAGCTGACTGCCAGTACTAATTTTAATTATGTTATGCCCGTATCTACTGAAATTTTACAGCTCCTTAGTTTTCTGTCATTCCTTTATGACATATCTAAATGAACTGTAGTAGGTATGTTATAGAGATATCTAATCTATAAATATATATAACTCAAAGGTGACACAGTGAGACTGACGTAGTGATCTATCAATGCACAGCCCAAACCACTGGACGGATCGGGCTAAAATTTGGCATGCAGTTAGATGTTATGACGTAGGCATCCGCTAAGAAAGAATTTTACGAAATTCTACCCTTAAGAGGGTTAAATGGGTGATTGAATTATTTTCCCATTGGCCACGCCGCGGGCGAAGCTGCGGGCAGAATCTCGTTGTTATATAGGTTACTTAGGAGCAAACTTTCGTACAGACGGGCATTAAAGTCACTAGGTTTGTTGGCAGGTTCGATAAAATGAGACGATTATTAACTTGTCTGTATGTTTTTTGTATATAATTTACAATAACTAGGTCAACAATATACTAGGACATCAATACTGATCATTCTTTAATAGAGGCGCCCTGCGGTTACATCAGCTATTTTCCCCATGGATGTTCGCAATTTTCTTGTATAAGAAGTACCTACTCTACGTTGATATTGGCAGTGTAAGCAGTCTATGAATGTGATTTTGATTAGGGTGTTTTTCTTTACAGAGGTTCACGATGTTTTGAATTTTTACTGACTTTTATTTAGTTTAATTTATAGATAAATAGAGATAAATACCTGATAGAGAAATCTATGTTACACCAATTAAATACACCACAAGTATTAAAAAAGCTCTTTAAACTAGTGTTGCAAAAGCGCTATTATCGCTAAAAGCGATCTTTTCCAAATAACTTTTGGATATTTTATAACATATCGTAACAATACTAATACAAATTATATTATAAAAAACACAAGTTTAAAACGTAAAATCTATATTTCGCGCTTGTAGCAAAACCGCCATTGCTTCACAGATTAAGTAATAGTACTATAGTTTGTGTGCACCAAACAGACAGTTCTCAGTTATGGCGCGGTAAACGTTATGAATACCATCAATAATACCATTCAGTAAGTATAAAATGTATGTACACCTGCATCGGTTTAGTACTGTATCATATGCTTATGTCTTATTAAGTTAGATCACTGCACACAGTTCACTGTTCACGCAGTGCATTACAATTGCATCACGTAAAACGCGTAATTGGTATGAGTGGAGCTAGCATTCCAACACAACATAACAATTACCGTGCGGAATGTAGTGAAACTAGAAAATATTTGCAAATTAAAACGCTGAACTAGATCAATGAGCTTATCAACTGCGTTGCGGAAACCCAGCTGTCGGCTTGTTGTAGGCGGGGAAGCTCGGAACATTGCGATATGTAGATATCTAAGTAAGGATACTCAACTTCATAAACGACCCTTATAAAATAAATATAAATCATATATGTACTTATAAAATCAAACATTTTTTATTCTTTCAACTAAAAACAATGATATAACACCTACTACTAAAAACTACCTATTACAACAAAAAAGTGTGTTTTAGACCACACGACTGAAGTAACACTTCTTTAGTTTAGCTCCATTCATCAGCCGGTATAACTTTGTTTTTGCTTTGTTTAATGTAAATCTTGACAATTGTAAATTGATATTTTACCGGACATACCAATATAATAACACAAATTTTTAACTTTGTTATGTTGACAATGGAGATCTACGTGAACCAACTTAACTTTCATTCGCCTCGCATTCCAGCTTACTCCCGAAATCAAGCGTGCGTAAAGAAGTTTCATTTTAAAACATTTGGACTATATACTGGCCGCGATGACCTATAGACAGTCCAAATGCTCTAGCCCACTACCAGTAGGTAGCATACCAAACATGCTGGCAGCATTGACAATGATAAAAAACATTTTTGACTTCTGTTACAGTTTACATTTTCTTAGGTTTTATGTAGGTTCCACCAACACTTTGAATCATCTACTAGCCCTTCCCAAGTTCCCTAAATTTCATATTGGTCATTGGTGTTTCTTATGTTCAATCTCGAACCATGGTGAAGCTTATAGTGAATACTCTATATATATGACAATTTGCTCTAGGTAATATTATAATAAGGAATGGATTAATTTATAACTTTGCTATTGTTGGCAAGCTCAGCGGGAAATATTTCAATATAACGTCTCTAAGATTGAGCTAATTCTGAATATACGTACCATACTGATGTGCGCGCAAGTAGTGAGCTGTGTATCTCAGCACTCCAGTCTTGTCAATCTTCCGTGTTGAGAAAACGACTGGAGGTACCAGCGACGCCAGCTCAGCTATCGACTGATTCAGCTTATCGCGACGCTGCTTCTCCGCCTTGTTTCGAATCTCTCGAGGGTTGTCTCTGTACATACATAAAAAAATAACTTTAGAACTCAGTCACTTTGCATAACATAGTAAACAATGCGTGCTGCACGCGGGCTCGACAGCAGATAACGAGCCAGTTTGTTCTAACCTGGTATACATTAGCATCGTATCGACTAACCGCAAAACCTGGAAACATCACCCGAAACTTTAGGTACCTTTTAAGTTGTAATATAAACTTTACGGTAATTACTCAGTCAAACCACATAGGTAAGTACGTATTCTGCTCGTTAACTATTTTGTTGCGTACAAACTCCGTCACTGCGCAGAATAGATTCCAGACAAACTTTTAAATTGAATCATAGGTAGTTGCTACCTACTTATACTTATTTACACTTAAGCAATGACGAGATATAATGCTCGACCTTTTTGAATATCTATACATATGAAATTATATCTGTGCGAAATCTGTACAATGAATTTTATAAGTCATAATCATTTATATCACCTTGTCGAAGAGAAGGAAGAGGGAAAAAGATTATTGGACGGAGAACGGAGACGGCAGGCAGCGCCCTTCACCGTACTATTCATCCTTTTCCCCTATCATTTTCCCTCTTACCTTAGACAGGGTTAAATGAATGTATCGTGCGAAACCGAGGCGCGTCAGCTAGTAATTTATAGTTTCAAATCTTCAATGTTGCATATAAATAAAGTCTAGCTAAAGTCAAGGATTTAGCGCGAAGAAAAAAGCGGTACATACAGATATCTGGGAGGGATCACAAAAATATACGTTTTCTTTTTTCAAGGAATGTCGGGAGTATAGACGCTAATGTTAAAATTCATCATTAGCTTAATTGTTGGGTACCTAATCAATTATTGTCATGTAATCGTTATCGTTCGAGTGGCTATAATTTTCTTTTCACTCTGGCCTATTCAGGTTAATAATGCACTGTAACTCGAAATTTACACAAGTTTTGGAAATAATACCAATTCTACCGAAATATTTTCCCAAAAACTGCATTAACAATGTGGATTGTTGGATTGGATGTCTGGAAAATTAATAGATTTATTTTTTAAGTTTGGCTATAAGCGTATAGCGCATATTTCAAGTAAACATAATCTGAGATCACTGCTCATTCGATCGAATACACTGCTTGATTTACTATATCCCAGGTTGAGAGTTGAAGTAGGTATATATATGTATAATGTTTACTCCAATTAATCAAAACCTTGTATGGGATATAATTGGCTAGATGTGAGTATGAAGTTGTTTACTACATTGTATGAGTATGACTTGGCTTTGCTTAACGCTGTTGTCTTACGTTAGCTGGCGCGGGACTGACAGCTTAACGAGTCCTCTAAAGTACGGTAGCAGTAAACATCTCTGTTTGAAGTATTACCTGTCCAAGTCCAAGTCATCAACTACAGGCTGGGGCCTTACCGCGTAAGTCTGGTGGAGATCGTAATCTTGTTCTCTCTTGCTCGCACTCGTTGACTTGTTAATTGGCGCGTGCAGGGTGGCAGGCGAAGCCGATTCCCAGAACAGTTACGCGGTAGGGGTGCTGTATTCTATTTGCTATATTCTATTAGAGATCAATCTCGTAATGCTAATTTATATTATAAGTTGCAACCAGTATTGTAGGGTTCGCGTTATCACCATCCACCTTTTAACCTTTTTGTATTTCAATGTATTCGTACTCTGCGCAGCACCGTCATATTGGTTTTCTGGATATAGCGTAACAGTTACATGATCTTTGGTCTTTGCTGGATATAGCACTCTTAGATAAAATGGAGTTGACAAGGTGAAACGAAGGTTTTCAGGATACTATCTCTTATTTAAGGTTTTGAGAGCAGCAGAGGATCCTCTAGTCGACATCCGTGCCTATAAACTATGATGATTGATAATGACAGGTGAAGAGAGTCTTCCTCATACCCATCAGTCGGCAGCACCACCATGTATTGAACTAAACTCCTCAAAAACTACTACTAACCTCTAAAATCACCACCGTTATCCAAGACCTGGACTGGTTATTCTG
Organism: Ennomos fuscantarius; assembly: GCA_905220475.3. Classification (NCBI taxonomy): domain Eukaryota; kingdom Metazoa; phylum Arthropoda; class Insecta; order Lepidoptera; family Geometridae; genus Ennomos; species Ennomos fuscantarius. The sequence goes on from HG992023.1 coordinate 11,827,576, forward strand.
TACTGCTTCATTTGTCTTTTTTACCACCGCCACCGCATTGTAATATTTTCCAAAACTTGTATTATTTTTAGTGTTAGTGCATCAAATTGGTGGCGTTTTATTTGTTAAGTGCTGGATTACAGGCATGAGCGTGGGAAAGTGATATAATGTTGGTGAAACGTTTCCTTTCATGTGGTTTCCAAAACTCTACAGATGCTTCTGGTAAAGTTGCCACCACTTTACTAGGAGTATTACTTGACTAGGCTATGACTTGTCTTGATGACTTGGACTGTGACTTGGACTGTGACTTGACTTGACACATATATATAATATTAATTAACTAGAAAAAATAATTACTTGACACTGGCTAAATACACAATAGTGTGGAGCCAAAACAAAAAAAAACAGCGTGTTAAGTCGGGTTGTACTGAGCGGTCTGGAGCCGCGAGCAGCAAATAGTCGCTGTAGGTATAGACCTACCTCATTTCTAAAATATAACCCTGTTAGAAATATATGCAAAAAGCCCGAGGTCATTGGATACCAGGGTCATAACGAATAGACCCAGTATATTTTGTAAAGCACGAATGTTCAAACAAGGCAATACGTTAAATTTGTAGCTTGACCTAAAGGTCGAACTGACCGTTTAGAGTAGATATGAGATGAATATCCATTAAGTAAATATAAAGGAATCTTTAATGTGCTATAATAAGCATATTATGAAGCTATGAAAACTCCTTGGTAATATACGAGTAACGAGCTTCGCCTTTGACATTGAAAGATAACCTATTAATCTCTTCTATATTCTACGAATATACTAGTGATTCCTAGCGGTTTCACCCGTATGAATTAAATATAGCCTTTAAGTACTTATATAATATATAATAGGTCTTTACCTATGAAATTGCCGTATTGCAGTACAGACTTTTTCAAACAAAAAAAAGTTTTGATTGGCTATGAATTCTAAATTCAAATGAATTTTGTTTTAAAAATATGACATTCTATTTACAATATAAGTCTTTTGTTTATTGATTAGCGTTGTATTTTCATTACATTTCAACATTTTTCCTCATAATGGATACTTTGAAATTTCGTGTAATTATGGAATATGAGTTCCGTCGTGGCACCAACGCTGCACAAACGACACGTAACATCAACGACGTTTACGGAGAGAACTGTACAAACGAACGTACAACCCGTTATTGGTTTGCTCGGTTCCGTTCTGGGAATTTTGACTTGAAAAATGAACCTCGTGATCGTCCGGAAACTTTGGTCAACAATGATGAATTAAAGGCGATTGTGGAAGCTGATGAATCTCAATCTACAGCTGAGCTGGCAGCAGCTTTTGATGTTAGCATCAAAACAATATTGGTCCATTTGCGTCAGATTGCCAAGATAAAAAAGCTTGATAGATGGGTGTCCCACGAACTTAACGATCGCCAGCGCAACGTACGCGTCGAGACTTGCCTTGCGCTGCTTAACAGGCACAGAAATGAAGGTATTTTGAACCGAATTGTTACGTGCGACGAAAAATTGATTCTTTTTGACAATCGAAAGCGCTCAGCAAGTTGGTTAGATCCTGGATCGGTACCAAAGCAATGTGCAAAACGAAAAATGACCCCTAGAAAGGTGATGGTCACAGTTTGGTGGTCTAGTGCTGGTATGATTCATCATAGCTTTCTACAAAACGGCGAGAGCATTACTGCAGATGTGTACATTGAAGAACTGACCACAATGATGGCGAAACTCGCACGTCTGCAACCAGCTTTGGTCAATCGGTCGTCTCCACTGCTACTTCACGACAACGCGCGACCCCATACTGCACAACAGACCGTCTCTAAGCTGCATGAGTTGGGTTTGGAAGCTCTCCCTCATCCGCCATACTAACCAGATCTTGCTCCTACCGACTATTACTTTTTCCAAAATTTGGACAACTTTTTAGCGGGAAAAAAATTCAATTCCCGAGAGGCAGTACAAAACGCCTTTGAAGAGTTTGTTGTCTCCCGTCCTGCTGATTTTTTCAAGAAGGGCATCCATAAACTGCCACAGCGTTGGCAAAGATGCATTGATTGCAGGGGTGATTACTTTGAATAAAAGAAATAAATAAGTTCGAAAAAAAAATACTTTAACTTTTTTCAAACAAAACGGCAATTTCATAGGTAAAGACCTAATATATGAAATACATATCTACATAAATAGATTAAATACATTATGTACGTACAAACAAACAACTTTACCGATTAATAATTTAGATTTATTTATGAATATTTACTTTACATAATATCTAAAGGTCAGATTAAAATTGTGGCCGTAGATATAAATTTCTTACAAAGTCCTAATCTGGTAACTTCTAGGTAATTAATATTCTTAGATTAACTTTGTATTATTTTTGAAGGCTGCATGTAATATCACAATCCTTCGTTTAGGGTTTTCAAATCGATGGAAAATTGCCGAACTTAAAAAAGTCTCTATTTGACAGCCTCTGTGGTGTGGTGCGTCACCCTTAAGCTCCAAATCATCCCCATCTTTTCATCGATAAAAAAAATAAGGAAAAGGAAAATTATTATTAGAAAACGGTTGAAACAAAACATCTCGCAAACTGCCTACCTAGCCTACTTTCTCCGAGTAGCCTATTGTTGTATTTGCAAATAATGCGAAATTGATTCCATTATGATTTTTCTCATGCTATAATACGTTTTAAACGCTATCCATCGAAGTTTCTAGAACTTCCTGAATCAAAATATTATGATTATTATATCATTAATGCGTATTAATTTTGAGTGCATGATAAAATTATAGAGTAGAATTGATATTCAAAAAGTGAAAAACGCTATCGAACTTTTCACCAAATTACCGAAATTTTCCTTGAATTTTAATTGTTTGCTACTAACACACTTAACCCCAAATCACAGTTTTAAAATATTGGATTAGTTTTATTCAAGTACGACAACGTGGTCCCGGCGGCGTGACATAAGGCTACTCAAACTCTTCCCGTGGGCACCGTAAGAGCCGCCTTCAAGAATATCCGAAGAATGGGCACCAGCATTCTCCTACATTAATGATAACGTTACGTACATAAGGTAAACTTATTTAGAGATATCTAATCTTCTAAATATATATAACTCAAAGGTGACTAACTGACTGACTGACAAATTGATCTATCAACGCACAGCCCAAACCACTGGACGGATCGGGCTGAAATTTGGCATGCAGGTAGATGTTATGACGTAAGCATCCGCTAAGAAAGGATTTTTCGAAACTCCACCCTTAAGAGGGTGAAATGGGTGGTTGAATTCTTTTTCCATAGGCCACGCCGCGGGCGAAGCTGCGGGCAGAAGCTCGTAGTTAATTAAAGTGTCTTAATTTGTACTAGAAATTATTTATTATTATTGGTATAGGATAATAGTCCGATAGCTGTTCGTTATTACCGGCTAGTAACTGATCGTCGTGGTGTTTAAATGAGCATATTATTTAAAGTTTACTTTTCCAAATTCGTACACACAACATTATCCCCAGCATACCTTAGCTGTAATAGGCGTATTGGCTAATATGTATGACAAAATTAAGTTAATTTTTCCATGTCTTAAATTTTGCGACAATTTATTAAATGGGTTAATATTGTATGCCTAAATTATTAACGAGCTTGAGTTTTCCTTATTTACTACTAAGTGAAACATTGTTAGTCAGTTTTTGTGATTTTCAAGGTATACGCTGAAATGGTTTGAATGAAACTTGTGCACAAAATATTTAACACTATTACCGAGACGAAAATTTAAAATAATTATTCAGCTTAGAAAAATTGTGAGTTTTCTGATAAAAACGAGGTATAAAAAAAAAGTAAGATTAATATATTTAGCCACACGTTTAAGTTAAAAGTATGTGCCTGCGTCGTCTACGTCAGTACTTATGCCCAGCAATAATGAAAGTTTAGGACCATTTATATTAATAAAATGCTTTGTCTTGACTGACTGACCGACTGACAGATGAACGTAGATCCCAAATCACCTAAAGATATGATACTTGGAGGATGTCTTTATGTTATGGTGTACAAATGTATTAAGAAAACGTATCAAAAAATCAAACCCTAAAGGGGTTCAATAGGGTGTTAATTTAGACTCATCTTTAGTGATATGATAAAGTATTACGTAAGAAATTAGTCAATGCTACAAACGAGCTAGTTAGTATCACTGGAAATAAAGTAAATACCTGAAACGTCAAAACCGTGAGAAATGGATGTCGCAGGTTGGATCGCGTAGTGAGAAAGATTGAAGCGTCCTAGAAAGTCCTATCAAATAATTTCTTTTTTATTACAAAATCGTTACAACCTTAACCAACAATGTCATATAATGAGTCTAGTAATAAAAATAGTCAACATTAATAAAAATAATCTGCTTTTTATAGGTATCCACAACATATAATATAAAAAATGGTAATTCATACAAATCTGAAAATCCATAATATAAGTATCATACCAAGCACTTATAGAGTGTGCAATCCGTCTTTCAATTTGTCGTCTCAATCTGCTGGTTGGGACGCCCCCACACGATGCAATTTGACACATTGAGGCAACAATTCGCGTAACTGATTGAATATTTCTACATACTCTACAAAATCGAAGGGATTCGATTTGACAATAATTTCACTAGATTAATCTTGTGATATTAGTCACATTATTATTAAAGTAAATACCGTGTTATAGACCTAAAATTATACAATTTGTAGCTTTAACTGGCATCTTTCTGCGATATAGAATGTGAACTGATAGTTTTAAAATAAAGTCAAGTCTTAAGTCTTAAAGTCCAGAGTGAATGGGCAAGCATGCTCCACCTAAGACAATTTCGTCACTTATCATCAGGTGGGTTGTTGTCAAATATATGCCCATTTTACTATTAAAAAATAAATAAACGTAACTGTAAGTAGTTTATTAATGAGGCTTTAGGAACGGATCGATGTGAGTATGATGTTAGTATATATATTCACATCCTATACTGACAGTCTATGTGGTGTGGTGGTTGAGCAGGTCGGCATAGCCCGGAGGCGGCGGGTTCGATTCCCGCGACAGGACAAGTATATGTGCACAGAAAAAAAATCGCAAATACTTTTCTGAGTCTGGTTGTTGAAACACGGTCCTCGTAGTTCCTGGATCCCTAGACACAGGGAATCTTAGTTAGGGTCCAGGATCTGTGTATGTGATTTTGGGCGTTATTATGATTGTTATATATCTTGTTCATTCTTCAAAATTTTCCTTGACATAAAGATTTATTGGTGTGTGCTGTGTAGGGATTGAAAGTAAAAGTATACGTACATTGTAATGTTTAAATATTACGAAGAGTGTATCGCGTAGAACACCATTGCCAAGTTTTAATTATAGCGTGCATCTCGCTATAGCCATTAATGTAATGATTACAACCGATAGCCAAGTCACATGGAAAAATGATACGATTTGATATTTACAATAGTTAGGTATATTTCAAAAATATTTTTCTCAGACTTGCTTGGAAATTCCATGAAATCACAGAGCAGGGTAAAACAAAACACTCGCGCCGCACCCACCTCTACCACAGATTAGAGGACTCTACAGAAGACGCTTTGGTCAACGTGTTTTTCATACAGCATTCGCTTATAATTAAAGCTAAGTCCTTGCTTTACTAAACATAGCCCGACAAGTCAATAACTCTTGACAAGTTACTGTTTATGTTTTTATTAAAATACCCCAAGACTAAAACCTACGCCCGTGCTTATTATTTTCTTTGGTACAGGTCAAAAACAAAAACTTTTAGGGTACCACCCATTGACCCAAAATCTTTCGCTGTAATTATAGTTATATAAATAAGAGTACAAGTAAGGGAAACAATCTAATAACCTTGAATTTCTTTTTTATGTGGAACTATCACAAGAAAAATTTCGTTTGGTGGTAATTTTTCTATAATCTGTATAAAAAACGATATTTTTTCGACAAATGATAAACAAATACATACTCAATAACATTGGAAAAAGAGTTCCATTTTCAAAATTTAAGTTTATTCTTTATTATATTGTTTACAAGTGGCCAGTTTTAAAAACTTCCAGTTTGACCCTCGTATGTAGATATTTAAAGCTATAGACAGGGTATGGGGAGGTGCCGAGGCCCTCAGGAAGCGATCTTCACCAGCTGTATATCCTGTTGTTGTTGTTGTGACGTCTAAAACTCGGAGTGATTAAGGAAATAATAACTACCTATTGCTAAAACATATTCTTAACCGGCAAAGTATCTTTATCAATTCATCTAAGTACTAATATAATATCACAACTAATACTAAATACTAAACTACGAGCTACACTTTCTATTACAAAACATACTCAGCATGCTGGCAGCATTGTCCCGTTGAATTACAATGCTGATGCTCATTTGGATCACGCATTTTTTTAAATGCTAAAATGGATATGCATTAGACAACAACTCACCTGATGGTAAGTGACGAAGTTGTCTAAGGAGGAGCACGCTTGCCCATGCTTGCATCGCATCGACCGCAGGCGTTATAATAAACTGAAAAACACAATCAGCTCCCGGTTCCCACGGACGGTCACAATACCAAACGGATCAAATATGTAACCGCTGCCGAGATTACCGTATTTGCACCTACCATACTACTTTATAAAATATTCACTTGTATAAATAGTTCAATTAACATTGAATGAACTAGTTAGTCAATAATTGCTGTCAATAAGTGTTACAATAGAGTTATTTCTTGGAGGTCTACGTACATGAAAACTTTTTGTTTACATTGTCATAATGGTTTTTGAACTTTTTTTACATTAATCTGTGTAAGTAGGTACTTACCTATGTATCGTATAATTAATTTTTCACCTGAGCGACTCAAATAAGTAGTTTTTGATACAAGAGAACTGGGTTTTTAGTTTTTAGAGTAATATGGGTTTTTACTCAATGTTGAGTTATTAACAAAGTGATTTGAAATTCGTATATTAGTTTTAATTTTTGTGCCGGGTTCTATTACAAAATTCGAATTATAAGAACTCTTTTTACTTGCTTTCTTTCGCTTTGCTACAAAAAAAAGCAATAATTGTATAATATAAAAAATTTTGCGTCGTTTTTTTATATCTTTGTTTAATATTTATAATAAGATGAATTAATGTCTAAAGCGAGTAATTCATTTATATCTTTAGTAGTCGTTATCTGAATCGTAGATATGAGATATCTATTATTTATGTACTCCAACTAAAATGAGTCTGATAACTGATTAAATAAATTTGTCTAACCATTTTTTATATACACGGTTTAGAGACGAATGGGTACCCAAAATTAAAGTCATAAAGATAAGTTGATCGGGCAATCACTTCAACGTACGAATAGTCATTGGGCAATCATATACACATAGTAATTGATATTATTAAAAATAATATTAATATTGTATTATTGAGTTGCCCACTTTACACAAACAATCATTATCTCAAGTGTACCTACTTAATATTACAAAGAGAATAAGTTAATAAATAAGTTTATCATTTAAAATAAAAATTACTGACCACATAGACCCCTTGACACCAAACAACATAGTTTCAATTTTCCTTCCCCATTCTTCATTTCTTTGTAGAAATGATCTCATTTTAATAATCACAAGTTTCACTGACTTATATATATATATATCAAAACGCCATGTTGATGTAGAGCTTTCGCAACATGAAATGTAATAAATGCATTATGCTACTTAGGGCTTATGTAGGCGTGTATTACTATTATTAATAATACAGCACTAAAATTTAGTTTATGATACTATATAGGAACTTCTTTGGCGTAGTGTAGCATTATACTGTAGCGTAGATAAAAATAGCGAATTATAATAATAATATTATGTGTGGACATTTCAGACAACGCCATCTAGCCCCAAACTAAGCAAAGCTTGTACTATGGGAACCAGATAGCTCATACAATACTTAGATACTTTTTGTTTGTAAATACATACATAGAATACAATATAACACCCAGACAGAGAACAAACACCTATGTTCATCACACAAATGTTTGTCCTGGGTGGGAATCGAACCCACAACCCACTGTTCAGAAGTCAGGGTTACTACCAACTGAGTTATAGGGCCAGTCAATTGAGTTTAATAGGTGATAACAAACTATTTGGTTGACGTTTGTATGCAAAAGTTTGGTTTTGCATAACTCATGATTAGACAAGAACAGAACAATACGGTGAACGATTAATTTAAACTTCGATATAGCATAACTTAATGTATAGGAAATAGCTGACAGATTCTATTATGCCGACTTTCATTTTGCTTCGCTGCTACGCTCTGCTACGACCGTTTGGGCGGGCGCTGTGGCTACGGTTCCCCATCACGACACAACGCCAAGCAAATAACAACAATACAGCTATATAGGCCGGATAGACAGGCCGGCACCGGAGGCTTAGGGTGCCTACGCATTATGCGGTTAGCCGGAATACAGTCAGCGGACAGGTCGACCGCAGTCAAAAACATGTATGAGAAATATAGGGTATTATTATAGGGTCTTATAGGGTCCCGTTCTTACCCTTTGGGTACGGAACCATAAAACAAGCAGGGATGTTTCAATGAGTGTGGTGATGTACCAAGGTACCAAGGTGAATTGTTTAGTTTAGTAGTCAATGCTAATAAGCAAAATTATTATCTAAAAAATACTACCAGTAGAATATTTTAGAAAATAAATAAATTCTCTTAACCCGACCACGGCTTCTACGTATGTAAAAAAGAAATAAATTTGATTCATGAATTTAAAACATTCTTGCGTCGTCGTGCTTGGTCATATTTAAAGGTACAAAAAAAACTTTCTTTTTGTAAGTCTATCCCGGGTTCCATTTTTTAACGATTATAAATCGTCAGTTTTTAGTGCACCGCAAGTAAATTGATTGTCTTTAATCCATTAGTATATCCTCGCAGTGTTTCTACACATACATGTACATACAGCGCAAACAAAAGTAGGTAGTAGCGGTAACCGATCCAGAACACGTTTCACTGTAAGTCTGTCCAATATGAGGTCCATAAAGTTACGTGTTACCGGAATGTGATATTAAAAACAACACAAACGTACGTAAATGAGAAACGATAATAGGCCATACTACGGGGTACTACTTCTAGGACCAAGAACAATGGTCCATCAAGTGATCATTTTACACAGCGCAATATTGTTACTTTATGTAACGCACGCTTCAATAAAGAGAATAAAATATAACTATACTAGCGGCCCGCCCCGGCTTCGCACGGGTATTTTATATATATCTAGTATAAATTGAGATATAAACCATCCTATCTTTCAAGTTGTATAAAACTGCATCAGTGTGCAAAATTTTATTAAAATCGGTTCAGTAGCTTCAAAGTTAATAGCTGACAAATACCGTGACACGTAATTTATATATATTAAGATTTACCTCACATTATATAAGAACGTTTTTAAAATCATATTTCAAACATTTTTATTTATGTTAAAGATTTTTTTGGTGTTTGTAGACTGCGTCTTGTGGACCCTTGTGACATACTAGCCCGTAGCGAATAATCTGAGTAGTGTGTGATTAAAATTTTATGGGACTGTGAAGTTGGCACGAAACGCTATGGCAGCAAAAATGAGATGTGCGTGGGCAGAGGAAATCTTCACAGCCATCATTAAGTTTGAATCACACTAACACAGGATGTAGCCAACATCCTCACTTGGTAAGATCTTCACCCCGTCCAGAAATAAACAGATTAACAAAATACTAAACCCCAAATCGCTATTACACCATGATACAAGTAAAATAATAATATACTTAAATATTAAGCACCAAGTACCTGAATCAAATAACAAGTAGTCATCAAGTTATCCTCTTGTCAGCATTAATATTGTTCTAGTGTGATCGTATTTCTATAAATTATACACACAGTGCATTATTATCCCACGATCCCTCCAGAGGTAGAAAAAATAAAAACAAGCTAACAATGAGAGAGGCTATGTTACCGCTTAGGTAGTCAAATTCACAGAGGAATCATCATTATCATCAACAGCCTAAAGAAATCCACTGCTGAATATAGAAATACCGCATAGAGAGCATTACTTTAAGCGATTGATTGCCTCTTGCATCCAATGGATCCTTGCGGCTTAGATCGACGGTCTACCTAGTGAAGGGCCGGCCTACGTTGTGTAATGGAGGAATACCGTCTACCTATTCTCTCAAAACATTTAAGGATACATGAAGAATGACTAAGGTTGAACCTACTTAACCATTACCTACGTCACATACCGGGGCTTCAAGTTACACGAATGCAGATAGTATCAAAAGAAAAACGCAATATTATACATCTTTATTTTGTTGCCTTGACAGTTGTTTACATATTAATGTAACAATGAAACAATCTATGGAAGCCATATGAGGCCAACTTCTATTAGATAGATGACCTGGGAAATCCACGGCAGCCGTTTGATGCATCAGAGACGAGTATTCAATGTGGTGTGATGATGATGATGATGACTTTATATGTTTAGTTTAATACCTATTTTGTGACACATCGTACCTATAATAGCATAGAGTCGGAGTAGCATTCCAATTAGGTTACATTGCTCCTTAAGCTCAGTTAAAATACGGCTCTTGGAACGCCTGTATGAACAATTTTTATAGTTTTACCTCTTTTTCTAGCATTGCAGATAAGAACATGTACTGTTTTTCCAAATCACAACTGGAAACTTTTCCAGTTTTACAAAGATATATTATAATAAGAGTGTTGGAAAGCAAACCAAAATAGATGGTTTCAGCGCTGATTAAATAAATAAAATAGAAATTTAAAAGTTATCTTTGATTAAAATAAACCCTGGATCAGTAAAGTTTTTTTTTATGGTTTGTTTCCACACTTTTGTGTATTTAGCCAGTGTCAAGTAATTGATAATTTATCAAGTTAATGATATTTCACGCAAATATGTGTCAAGTCACAGTCGAAGTCATCAAGTCAAGTCATAGTCTAGTCAAAGTCATACTCCTAGTAAAGTGGTGGCAACTTTACTTGAAGCTTCTATGGAGTTTTGGAAACAACACGAAAAGAAACGTTTCACCATCATTATACCACTTTCCCACACTCATGCCTATAATCCAGCACTTATCGAATAAAAGTCCACCAATTTTATGCACTAATACTGAAAATAACACAAGTTCGGAAAATAATACAATGCGGCGACGCGATCTTTTTCGTTTTCCCGCCAAAAACTCACTTTATCTACTTAGTACTCATAGAATCAAATAACAAAATAGAAGTAGTGAAAATGAACCAAAGTGAGGCAGCGAAACTACTCCAATTGAGGCAGTTTCCTAGTTTCGGTATAATTTCACCCTGTGCACTTCAAAACGCTGGGACCGCAATTCTTAAATAGGGCGGCTGCGGATTATGGTGGACTCAGTGGGCAGTGTGTGATTTTGTTCTAATACATAATCTGGTTTGTTCTATCATCAATGGATATGGCTTGATGATAGATTATACAGAATGATACTATGTAATTGCAAGAAGGATTTTATAAGAAGTTATTATTTTACGAATGACTGAAAACTATTTCATAGCTAACGCTATTTCCAATGATATTAAGTACAACAGTAGGTATGTTATGTAAGTATATACGTATTGATTCAACGATCGAATGATTAGTCTTAATATTTTTAGTAAATATAAGTACATCCTACATCCGCATAATCGAATGGCGTTCGCAATAAGTATGAGTTTGCAGCTCAGCAGTAGAATGGGAGGAATTATGGCCGTCTGTACTAAAGTCTATTAAAATACACTTAAGCAATATTTTCCTCCGGTTCTCATACACGTTGGTAAATTCGTGTCAATTTGGCAGACCAGATACTGAACGCACACGCCTGTTGATCATCGGCTGTCTTAATCAACGACCGTACGGTATTTAGTACGGTATGTTGACAAACGTATGAGAAACCGGGGGCTAGGGAGATAAGTATGAACTTAGAAGCTATCGAACTTTAGTACAGACCGGCATCACACTAATTGGGCATTAGGTACTTTGTTATTATAAAATCGAGTTATGCCTTGTTAGACATTCCAAAAAGTACTTACCTGTCCAATCATTTGTGTCACACATTCTTCATTGTTTATCGAGGTAAATAAATTTTGAAAACAGTAAATTTTGCAATCGTCTGTGCATATAGATTAAGCATATCACATATTAACATTCGCAGCATAGTAAAGAGTGGTACTCTACTCACACTTTGGAAAAGGTAGGCAAGTAGGGCATAGATGCTGCTTGTGGCATAGATGCCGCTTGTGGCATCTGCGATGGCATCGTTGACTGAGATACTTGAAACGGTGAGGACAGCAGCAGCGTGACGGTCGGTGACGGCAACGTAGGGTAGGTTTGCGCTTGCGGCTCACACAGTGCTACAGGCGGAGGCTCGCATAGTGCCACCGGTGGCTCGCACTGTGCCACCGGCGGTTCGCACAGTGCCACCGGCGGCTCGCACAGTGCCACCGGCGGCTCACACAGTGCCGGCGGCGGCAGCTGCTGCTGCTGCTGCGGCTGTTTATCGCGATAATACGACTCATACTCCGCGAACTGGTACGGGTCGTAGGGTAGCGGAGGTGGCGTGTTATACCACTCGCGATTCAGGAGCGACCAGTCGGCCATGGCGGGCGGGTAATTACTGATTACTGCGTAGCGGCTGAGCTGAACGCGTGCATCGGCGGACGCATCGCGCGCGCACTGACGCCCTTCCCGCGCCTCGCCCGCTCAGCCGCCGCATATGCCGATGCAACGCATAAACAACACTGCAAAATCCTTTATCTGCCCGCTTCACGAAGCATTCGCGATCTACGTAGTTAGCCGGCGACTGATAAAGCATAGCACCATGCTGCATTTACTCTTCACCAATTACCTATATCCGTACATTACACTTTGGGGAAGGATTTCAGCTAGTAATCAAATGTATTTTATTCTGAACCACGCATTTTTATGTAGGTTATGATGTGAAATAGCATTAATAAATCTTTGTTTTGGCCCTATGCAAAAAGGGTAGAGAATGACTGGAAAAGGTATGAAAACGGAATGTTGAAATGATGGCTCTAATATATTTGTGGACATTTCACACAGCGCCATCTAGCCCCAAACTAAGCAAAGCTTGTACTATGGGAACCAGACAACTAATAGAATACTTATGCTTTTTGTTTGTAAATAAATACATAGAATACAATGTAACACCTAGACATAGACGAAACATCCTTGTTCATCACATAAATGTTTGCGTGAAGAAGGCATGCTTCATCAAACTCACTTTCAAAGTGGGATAAAAGGCGAAGGGTGACCGTATTCGTACCTATAAATCGAAAAAACATTCGATGAACTCATAACTTATGAGGTATGTAGGTACCTACTCTATGTTGTACAAAACGTAGGCTTAGAACCGTGGTATGTATACCAATGGGTAGAAGGTTAGGTACCTACCTAATTTACATGAATAAGTTTTGGTTACGTATAGTGTTAAGATTGGCTTGTGTTACGTAATAGCCAATTCTAGTAATGCAATGGTACGCTTTATCGGTTTAACCACAAAAGATTTCAACAAACCTTAAACTAATACTAGGTGGTAGGACTTTTCTGCAATGTTTGTTTAGGTAGGTACCACCGCTCTGCCAGTTATTCTGCCGCCAAGCAGTAGTGTGCAAGCACTACTGTGTTCCGGTTTGAAAGGCACTGTAGCTAGTGAAATTACTGGACAAATGAGACTTTATGATCTGATCTCGCAGTCGAGGAATTTTATTACCAGACTGTGCTGATGTCTCAGAATGAATGAGTGCAGTGTCACGTGACACTTTATATTTTGTTTCGAATGACACTGTTCTGTTATGGGCAGCCGTGTCGCTTAACATCAGGTGAACGACTAGCTCGTCACATCATCATCATCAAAAAAACTAGTGTGAAACTGCTGTTCTGTATCGTTGAAGGCACGTTGACGTCTGTCTAAGCCTTGATTATGTATTTGTGGTAACATAGTATGTGTAATATAAATTCATATAATACCTACTCGTACACGAAGTGGCTGATATAATATATTCGTGATAGAATGACAAGTAGCTAGGCAAGTAGATCACTGCGGCTGGCAAGGTGACTCGTCCTTTTCAATAATGTAAACAAATATGTAACCAGGTAACAAAGTTGAAAAATCAACACATGGCTTGTTTATCATCCATCTCGTGCATTATACCTACTCTATTGAAATCTTCGTTTAAGATCGAAATTATGATAATTAACATTATGATGTTATTAGGTATAGGTACATGACATGGTGTGGAGGAATACGTTATAAATTAATTTATAATTGCAGCTGCACGATTGATAATAATCAACAACGGGCACAGAGCTTGTTTTACTTAAACAATGATGGCTATGCAAGGGTTAGCTTATTTTTACTAGAAACAGCTGGTATCGCGATATCGACTTACAAAATTATCGGTAAAATAATACCTATGGCTGATGACTGTACTATAGAATGTGATAGGTCTATAATAAAAATTAATAATAATAAAATAACTGTACATAGACTTCACGGTAAGAGCTATTTTGAGGAGCAGTTTTAAAATCATGCCTATTTTATAGGCATATTATTGTTTTAGAAAATGTAGTTTAACTAATTAATGCCCGCCGGTACTAATTTGACAGTCCCAAGTTCTCATTTATACTTCTACGAGTACAACATACCTACTGCAATGCAATCGGGTATATCACGGAGGAATAAATGCGAACTTAGGAGATGCGACACTTTAGTAGAGATGTGAATAAGCTTGTTTTTGTAAGTTTGAACTTAATAGAAAGATGTAATAATAAACGAAACTTCACTAAGAAGAATATTTATAAGATAAATAACGGCTAAACTCACATCAATTAAAAACTCAAAATTACTCCGACCAAGTTTCGGACATATTCGATTCCTTCTTCTGGGAGCCAGTTACTAACACAAGCCGCGGCAGCTTTCGCGAGCGTCAGAACGTAACTCTCCCAGAAGAAGGACATCGAATATGTCCGGAACCTGCGGAGTAATTTCGACTTTTTAACTGACGTGAGTTTAGCCATTAATTATCTCACAAAATGGGTCATGCTCCCGATTGTTTTCAGACCAAAAAGAAGAATATTGATTTAGGGATAATATTCCGTAAACTTTGAAGCAACGCACTCTATACAATCCCTCTACATGCAAATAAACATAATATGAACAAAATATATCTTGACACTACTTGATTTTAGTACCAGTGAGATTTTTTAAAATTAATTTTATAAGGTGCTTACATAGTTCATAGTATAGTTGATTCATCAAAATCGACTAATTCAGAGAAAAAAAGGGGGATGAAAGGGATAAATTAAGGGTAAAGTGTGATTTATCCCCATAAATGATTTGTGTCAATCTTACCTTGATTAGACAAAATAATATTTTTAGATACTCAAGGTATTTTTTAAATACGTACCTAATATTACACTAAAATATAATTAATGGTCATGAGTTTATATATTATTGTCATGTTTCAATTATAAGCAAAAAGTATAAAGACATCAAAGTTAAAAACAAAGCGTTGTGCTACTGCCAGTGGTTTGTTAGATTAAATCTTACCATTTGGTATTTATTTAAGTTAGTTTATTTTATAGTGAGTGCGTATTAGACATACGGTGAAATCAGTCCCTATTAACCACATGGTCAGTCACCTATAATTATAGAGTACATATTATAATGCGTCAATCGCTTGAGGTGTTGGGGTAGGTCAGGAGGACTGTCTGCGGTTATTTGTCACGCATATTGTGACTGCAGTAAAGTATGAAGAGTTTATCAATTAGTCATGCTAAACGGAATAATACAAATGATTTTTTAACAAATTAACAATATGTAATAAACATCAAATATTTCCTGACTAATGATTGAATGAAGAATAAATAAGATTTCCGGCAGTGCCTACGTGTTGATAAGAATGATTATGCTAATTTTAAAGTTTTAGTTTTTGTATGTTTATAATTAAAAGCAATAGTGAATTATTTTAATTTAATTATTTACCTTCCGGCAGTGGCACACAGTACGGGCAACAGGTGCTATTATCAACGCACATTTGACACAACACAAGAGTGGGTACTTGAAGAAATTAGCTGGACGGGAGCAATTATTCTTCAAAGGCATTTAGTACTGCCCCTCGAGTATTAAATTTTATTACCGCCATGAGTTATCCAAATTCTGAATAAAGTAAAATTCTGTCTGAATTCTGGTGAGTACGGCGGATGACGAAGAGCTGTCAATCCAGCTCTTGTAAGTTGGAGAACCTCTGCTGTGCCGTATGAGGTCACGTGTTGTCGTGCAGGAGCAGTGGAGTCGAGCGATTGACCAAAGCTGGCTGGAGACGTGCAAGCTTCTCTATTGTCCTCAGTTCTTCACAGTAATGTTCATCTCGCTTGGTAAGAAACTGTGATGAAACACACCAGCACTAGACCACCAAACAGTGACCATCACTTTTGGAAGGGTAAGTTTTCGTTTAGGGCATTGTTTAGGTGTTGAACCAGGATCCAACCAACTTTCCGAGCGCTTGCGATAGTCAAATAGAATTCATATTTCGTTGCAGTTAACAATGCGGTTCAAAATTCCTACGTTCATGTGCCTATTGACTGTTGAGCAGTGCAACGAGTACTTTGCGCTGGCGTTCATTGATTTTGAGCCACTCATTTGTCAAGCTTTTTTTTTACCAAGGTAAAAGCAAGGCCATTTAATGCAAATGGACTTTAACTGAGTTTAGCGTAGAAATCTGTTGCTATAATCTAGTCATAGATTGAGTATCATCAGTTTCTTTAAGCACCTTTAATTCGTCATTGTCGACCAAAGTTTTCGGACGACCACTGGGTTCATTTTCAGGTCAAAATTTCCAGACCGAAAGAGGGCAAAAATAAAATTAATTTATAAATTTGAATTCTTGGCCGAACAAAAAAGATAATTTAAATTGATTATACTGCAGGGCGTACATTTCAGAAGTAAATACCTAATAATTGTTAATATAAATCCGGAGGTAAAGCCGTATTTATTAATATCCATAAATAGAGCACCCCATGAGGATTCGAATCACCCCGTGTACATATTGTACGGAATGTACATATGTTATAGTTTAGGAGTTACGAGTATTTTATAAAGGTCTAGTCAAATAATAGGGTTCACTCATAAGTTAATTGGTATTATAGTTTTAGGTATGTTGCTATATTTTTTAGTCATTATCATCAGCCGGAAGATGTTCACTACTGAACACAGTACCTCTCTTTAGAACCCTTAGAATTGGGTACATGGCCTAAAATGATGCTTCTAATGTACCGAAAAAGTTAAGTTCACTGCAACATCATCTAGCACCATTTAGATAATATTTTATCCAGTAATACTCCTCATACTCAAACGCTATATACTCTAAATCATTTACATTTATTTTGCTTTGTAAATAAATTACATTTGTCTCAAAGCCAAACATAAATCATTAAAAAAATCATAAATAACAAATGTAAATTTAGTTACCGGGTAGTGGAGGGCGAATCATCGTCCCCTGAAGCAATGGAAAGGGGCGAGGGGGCAGAGTCCGGTGACGCCGGCATCGGCATCGGTGACGTCATCAGCCCCCGGATGTACTCCCGCGTGCTGCGTATTACTCCTGGAGTCCGGCTCTGGGTGTCTGCCATCCTTATCCTACCTAAAACAGCAATGCACACATTAATTTAGTGTCCATCTAAGAATACATATAAAATTCAAAGTCCAGACTGACTGACTGAATGACTTATATATCAACGCACAGTAGCACTAAACCGCTGGTCCTAGAGACTTGAAATTTGGAGGGTGTGTTCTTTGTAAAGGTATCCTAACTAAGAAAGGGTTTTTAGAAATTCCACCCCTAAGAGGGTGAAATGGAAATATAGGAAAATGAATATTTCGCAGGCGAAGCCGCGAGTAGAAGCTCGTTCACAATAGATGCAGGTGCCCCAGGGTTTATTTGTGGTTGAGCACGCTTATGATAATTATTTACCCAAATTATCCCTGTTAATGTGGCGCGGTGTTCTATGTATGATCTATGTATGATTGACACTAATTTTTTGGACAGTCTACACAGAAGCAAATCTTTATACATAAAAATGAACCTCTCCCTTGGTCATCGCATCACGCGTGAACGGATGGATGGGTAGTTCTATGTTCAGCAGTGGATGCAAAAAGGCTGATAATGTGAGAAAATTCCTATAGTAAAGTAAAATATAATATAATGAAGTATTAATCCAAATTTTTTTCCCGATACATTTTTATTTTATTTTTCTGCGCCTCCATTAAATAAATGTATCCGGCAAGAGACACATCGGCGCCAGATTCTGGAAAAAGAGTGAGAAAAAATACTGACAGATGGTGATTGAAATGAGAGTAGATTATCGGTATTGCCCCTCAGAAGTATATTCGACTTGGGCTTTCTTTAATAACAGCGAAATACTATCGCTAAATTCTATAGTACGAGTGTATCAGTTGTAAAGAGCCTGATGTGTATACAACGTGGTTGAATATGAACAACAAAGTAATTATACAACAATTATACCAGGCGCTAATAAGGCAGAGCTCAATTCAGATGCTGAAATTCATAATAATGTCAAATGCAAATTTTGTCTTTAAGCATTATACGACGTCGTTTATGGGTGAGATTTCAAATAGAATTAAGAGAGGTTTATATTTTAATATAGTTTTCATAATATACTAAGTATGTTTTTCTTTTGTTTCTTGTTTGTGGTCGTAGTATTTATGTTTATATATAAATAATATGGAGAGATCGAACGAATTTATATTTCGAAGAAAATAACGAGAGAAAACCGTAAAATGGCCTGTTTTATTCTAATAATAATTTACATTGCATATTCTTAGGTAGGTACTTGGGTATTTTGCCTGAAATATAAAATACGCTCTGCCTCAGTAGCTACCTAGATAACGTTGTACTTGTTTCTGTTACTGTACCGGACTGTTTTATACATCATTAGAAGGCAGTTTAAAGAAGTAATAACTACAGTATTATACGGAAAGGTACCTAAAACAATAACAATCTTATATCCATTTTCCATTTTTGAATATAACTAAAACCATCAATATTATTAATTTATTTAAATAAATAAATAATCACAATTGAAGGGTTGAGAATAAAAAGGGTTTAACTGTCAAATTGATAGTTTCGAGAAAATTGACTTTAAACTTCAACGGCCTCATTTTAATGTAGAGTGCTTTTAAGGTAATAGAAAAGGTTTATGTAAGTTTCAGTTGCTTGAAAATGTTTTAATTCTATTATAAAATACTAAATATAGTACTAATTCATACAATTACTGTAAAAATATAGTATAATAAAATAAACATAACAATGTTTTATGCTAAGCGAACTGTATTCCTGTGACAGATAAACCGTTTTTAGACTCAAAATCTCGAGATTTAAGCCTCCTTTCGGTATTTCGAGAATGTATTATTGTAGATAATTTCACGCTGAATCCAACGATACCCATAAGTCATTTTGTGAAAAAAATCAGTTAAACCCTTTTTATTCTCACCCCTTCAATTGTGTTGCAACTCATACGTATATTATTGTGTTCCCTTTAAGCACAGATCCTATAAAGAAAACTTTTTTATAGGATCTGTGCCTTTAACGAACCATCAGTGTGACCAAGAGAAGAGGATTATGAAGACTGCGTCCATTAGAGGGACAGACTCTGTGGGATGACATGATTCTGGATGAATAATAGGGGATTGTCGATCGGGAGGTGAGTCTGTCATGTTTGTAGAGTAAAATAGCTTGCCGCTTGGTTTAGGTTTTTTTAAGTACTACATAGGCTTGCGTTTGACCCCACTTCTTCTAATGTTAAGCGTTCGCCTAAAAACGTGGAAACATATTTAATAATCTATAGTTTGGAGATATTTGAATCGTAGAGTCGCATCGAAATAGCGGCAGAATTTGCGGCGTTCACAAAGCCTAGGATGGAATGAGGAAATTCGAGTATAATGACGTGCCATGTTATTTATATGTATTTTTTATTTTGTTTAAAATTTTGACGTAGGTACCTATTGAAGTATTTGTAAGTACTTTTTGATTTTAGTTCATAATGTTCATTTAAGGGTAAAATACTTACTCAACAACTGAGGTTATTTGATAATATTTGTATTATGTAATTTTATTAAAATCAGTGTCACCTGCGTCAGTCTAATGAGTAATGACGTTGCTACAAATTAATAAATCAGACAAAACATCACTCTTCTTCTAAAATCTAGACAAAGGAGCGAGTGGAATTCTTAAGACACGGTCTTCGAGCATTTACAGGTAAATTCTCTAAGGGCTCGGTGTAGGTAAGCCCAAATAACGGACTATGACGCAGCCTTAAATTAGTATGCGGATTATAGTGGCCTTGATTATTCTTATACTGTGTTAATAACATTTAAGAATAATAATGATGAGTTATTGACAAGTTAAGATACTTACAAGGAAATAAAAAATACCTTTAAACTCCGTTAGGTATATACTCAAATATGTAACATAATATTTTAGCAGCCAAACCTACTGTTTCAACACTGCTCCAACTAGGGAAAAAATATTTAGAGAGTGAAGCCAGGAGAAAAATACAGCTGGGCTGGGCAGCATTTGGGAAACTTCGTCATGTCTTTTCATCACCCATACCGCAATGACTTAAGACGAAAGTCTTTAACCAGTGCGTCCTACCGTCATGACCTACGGAGCCAAGACGTGGACACTTACGGCAGGACTGGTTCACAAATTTAAGGTAGCTCTGCGAGCTATGGAGAGCGGTATATTCGGTGGATCGAATCCGAAACGAAGTCATTCGCCAGAGAACTAAAATTACCGATATAGCTTAGCAATTAGTAAGCTGAAGTGGCAGTAGGCTGGTCATATCTGCCGAAGAACCAATAACCAATGGGGTAGACGTGTTCTGGAGTGGAGACCTCGAATCGGCAGACCTAGTGTAGGACGCTCTGCGGCAAGTTGGAGCGATGACAGACGCAAAGTAGCTAGCAGTAACTAGAAGAGTAGAGCCGAAGACCGGGCTCAATGGCATGCCTTGGAAGAGGTCTATATATCCAGCAGTGGACTAGTGTAAGCTGATGATGATGATGAAACCTGCTGTAGTACTTAATATATTAAATTTTATATTTTGTTCGGAACACATTTGACACAAAACAAACATATTTAGCGTTTAGGTATAGGTCAAGACGTGACCTGTGGTTGATATTAAGAAAATGCCGAGACGAGCAACTCTACCCAGATGCCCAGGAGAATTTCATTCCTGATTAATGAGGGCAATCGGTTCCGCTATATCCCGGGCTTTCGTCGCCATGACGACGGAGTCGAAAAGTGCACTGCGCGCCCCATCGGATATAAACATACTTAGATACGGAGGTCATTCACCTCTATGCTACCAAAACTTACGTTAACTATTTAGGAAACATATTACATTATAAATAATCATGTAAACTTTTTATTTATTTAAAAACAGTAACGTTGATTTATTATGTATTTTATGAATATTTAAATAAACTTACTTTTATCAATCCTCCAAAATTCCCAGGGATCCTATTTGTATTTAAATCGAACCATTATTGCTTGTTTTGTTTATCACTAAACTATTACCCACTTTTCATATTAATACAATAATTTCACTAGTATTTGGGATTGGTAGAAATTAAGGCTTTCTCTTACAAAAATAACCGACGACCTTACACTATCCAAATTAAATAGGCAAGTAAGCACAAACAAAACAAAACATCAGTTATATCAGCGCCATCTAGTTACACTGAAGTAATACATTTTATCCTCAAACCAACTGCTCTAAATTTGTCATTACCAGACACAATACACAATCTCATGTATCAGAGAATGGTTACTAATGTAACTAAATATTGCAAAAAGGAAGTTGTGACTTGTACATCTGCTATGAACCATCTCCAGTAGATGGCGCTGCTTTACACTAGACACTAGATGGCGCTGCTTTACACTAGACGAGCTCTCCTAAGCTAAATGATATTCTATAGTACTTCTATAATCTATAGTCTAATTATATCTATTATTATGATGTATAATCAATATTATACCGTGCCATTACTCAACAATGATGGCTTTATTTTTTTTATGACCACACCAACAAGTCATAGCAGTTTTAATTGCATGTGATTGTGATAGTACCTACTGTAGCTAGTGAAATTACTGGGCAATTGAGACTTAATGTCTGGGGGGTGATCATGAAACTTTGATTGCAATGCAACAGCAGAATACTCCTGCTAACTATGCCCATAAACTGCGTATTCAAACTGTCAAATCCATACAGATTTGTGTTACTATTGGTTGCAATCAAGTTACGTGATCGCCCAGCTGTTCTCACAGTCAAGTAATCTTATTACCAGACTGTGCTGATGTCTCCTAAGACATCATCCTGATGATGTGCCCAGTGCAGTGTCATACGAAACTATATATTTTGGAGATCAGAGCGACACTGTTCTGTTATGGGGGGCCGTGTCGCTTAACATCAGGTGAACGACTAGCTCGTCACATCATTAACTAACAAAAAATAAAAAAGGCGAAATAAATTTTTGAGATAATAAATACATGCTAAGGTACTTACACATTATAATCAAAAGTGGGTAATATTTAAGCAATTAGCGACTCTGTTGTCTGACTGCGTCGCAGAAGGATAAGTTCGCACTTATCCTTCTGGGACGTACCTACTGCAATGCATTTGGGTATGTCACAGAGGAATAAATGTTAATTTAGCTGTCTCACTTTAGTACATACTAGTAGGCATAAGTATAGGTATTAGTAGGAAGAATGCTTTATGATTTCCTTCACTGGTCGTGGTTGGTGGATGACCAATTCACCACAACGAGAAAACTCCGTAGCAGGCATTCATAACATACAAACTCGAAGTAAAAAATGCAAATATGACTACCAGTAATTTTATAACTTTTATCAAAATCAGAATACTTTTTTTTGTGGACATTAAACACAATTTATTTCACCTATTGTTTTCTCATCAAATAAAATTACTAGGCTTGATATCATGACGACGGAAATAGAGACCCGATGATGTTACTTTTAAGACCACAAATTATTGTTCACCTATATTCACAAGCAAATAAATTTGTTTGATTTAAATTCTACAAGCCTAATTTAAACTCAAATGCTGCTTTAAATGCTGAGTCACAGAATGAATATGGTAGGGTAGTGTACCCTTTCAGCCTTATTAATAAACACGAACTAGCTTAACACTAGTTACACCATCTTTTGTCTCTTTCGATCCAGCTAAATATTCCAGTAGCAAAAAAAGGACAAAAGCTGAAGTAACTAACCCGAGACTGATATCCGTTTATTAATAAGGCTGTTTATGTTTAACATTAATGATTATGCCATAATAATAAAAACCTATTGAAATGGGTCCTACCACTAAGTTGCAATACAAGTCATGTAAAATGTTTTACGCACGGTCATTTAATAACATTAAAATTAAAAACAATTTCTTATTTTGTTGCCAAAACGTTTTCACCATTACATTTTTGTATTAAAAACCCAATTTCTGCTTATTCGTGTTTGCCATTAATACCTACAGTCCACTCAGACAATTATTTAATTTTATTGTGTAATAACACGTAATAGGTATTATGGTTATTTATTAATCAAAACAAATTTTGAAGCGGAAAATTCAATATCTTTGCATTTAATATTTATTTTGTCATTATTTTTAGAGTAGTATTTTAGTATACCGGTTTCATGCCTCTATCAATGAATTTTTGACTATTCAACCTCATTCAAAGCAAGTAGTGTTGACTATAAATACCTAACAGAGACCTAATACTTAGATTGTCATAGTATAACTTATGTCTAAGATCTCTTTCAAATACAAAAAGTAAGTTTGATATTAGCCGTAGCGTTGCGAAAGTTTATTTTATATGCTTACCTACAAAATCTGCCAGCGGAGGAGTTACACTCAGATCTTGTTGGTTTTAAAAAGTTTCTTATACTATTTAATTAATAAATATGATGACGGAGTTTTGGCGGGAACGCGAAAAAGATTGCGTCACCGCATTGTATTATTTTCCAAAACTTACGTTATTTTCAGTGTTAGTGCATAAAATTGGTGGCATTCTATTCGTTAAGTGCTGGATTACAGGCATGAGTGTGGTAAAATGGTATAATGATGGAGAAACGTTTCTTTTCGTGTTGTTTCCAAAACTCCATAGCAGCTTCAAGTAAAGTTGCCACCACTTTACTAGGAGTATGACTTTGACTAAGACTATGACTTGACTTGATGACTTCGACTGTGACTTGACACGTATTTGCGTGAAATATCATTAACTTGATAAATTACAATTACTTGACACTGGCTAAATAAACGGAGGTGTGGAGCCAAAACATAAAAAAAAGTACGATGACCTCAAGTGTTTACATGGCTGCAAAAACATTAGATGTAAGTTAATACGCAAATCAAATTAACCTGTAGTGCTGTATTTTGGAGTTTGCCTTGAGAATAAACTACACAATTACTATTTGTTTAATTAGTTAAAACTTTGCATATTATGAGTACCGATAGACTGCTGTGTAGGTACCTCCGGTCGCTGATAACCTGCCCGCAAGGCAAAACAAGCGAATAGTTTTTGCTTAGTAGGTAGCATGGTATCGTAAAGGATGTGGTATACGGAACTTGCAATTTCAATTATGTAGGTACCGAACAGGAACTAAAATTAGATCAGCATGACTCATGACTGGACATATTTTTTAATCTTTAAGCTTTTTGTCTTACGGGTAATTATTGTGAAACAGTCAGGTATTGCCTTACATGTTCCGGTCTTGAAGTGGCCTTGAGTATTCGAGTTAAACTATAAAACATTGCTGTTTAATAGTTCAACTGTACAGTAACAATAATTGAGAATTATGTATATGAAAGTAAGGATAAAGTGAAAGGATTTACAAAATTGGTTGATTAATTACGGAGATCACCTAAGCGCAAACAACTTACTTAAATGTTTAAGCTTCATAATAGATAATTTTTTTGCGGTATCACTTATGATAGTGATATGCTCCAATGTACACGACCTCAAAGAATTATAAAATTTCACCCAAATTCATTCAAGCATTAGTATCAAACGTATTTTTTACTGCTTAAAAGCTATTACCGGTAACTGAAAAAAATAGTATTACATGTAGCGCTCATTGAAAAGCTCGAGCTTTTTTTCCACTTTGCCATTCATAGCCGTTCAGTAAAGTTAAGCAACGTTTGCTGCGGTCACTACTTGGATTGGTGACCGCTACAAAAAGTGTTATTATTATTATTTTTATTATTACTGAGCGGTACCGTGGTCCTTTAGACTCGGTCCTGGCTATTGTTGTATCGGTTCAGTCCTTCTGAAGTTTCTATCTCAACAATCACTTAAATACAATCAATCAAATAAATAATCAACTAATTTGATTATAATATTGTAATAAGTGTAGATTAAAATAACCATAATGTCTAGCATAAATTATAATAAACTATTATTTAGTTAAACACATTTAAAGTGAACAGTTTATTGTAGAAATCAGGCATGAACCAGCAAGCCCACGGCCGTCGTTGTAATTTGCCAAAGGCTCTTAAGGCGTTAAGTTTACTAAATTAGATTAAAAGCGTTAAAGGAAATTCGTGGCTTTGTACCTATAATTAACTTACTTTTTGTCAATTTATATAAAAAATTGGATTCAATTAGTTTCCAGAAACAAAGTGCTAGAGTGTGACGGCTGACCTTCAACTTGAAGAAGCCAGCAGTTCCAGAGCATGGTTTCTGGCGCAATAAGCAGGGCTGGTGTCAACAGATAAGGAAACCGTTTTACGTCTAACCTTCGAAAAACTGTGCAATTTAGTTGAGTGCTTCAACATGTTGGTGCATTAAGGTCGAGTCAAATGGAGCAGTTGGATGGAAGAGGTGACGCCTACGCTTGTAGCTCGACGAGGTCAGCTGAGAACGCCTGTGGGCACTCAGTTCAAAACTTTGCCATCAGCTGCTGTAATATAATAAATCTATACTGTACCGGGCGTAAAAGTGCGCATAACTCTGCTCATATCTAAGGAATTTTCTATGGTAGTTAACATTTCTAGCTATCATCATAATATTTAAATCTCGTAGTCCTCCAAACAACGCCATTTTGTAAAAGAAATATGTTATTAAGTCAGTACAATAAAACGCATTGCAAATTTTATTGTTCTGTCTTGTGCGGTGGCAGCAGTAACAATGTCTTCTCAGAAAAATGATTACAACCATTGTCATTGTGGTAACTGATATCATAATAAAATCGTGAACGTAAATTAACACCGAAATTACAGGAAATTGTCGTCTTGAGTGGTCTGTCAACCGTATAACATGATGAATGTGTCGGCACATCTAGAAACCCACTTAAACCCTTGTCAGATTGGGTACGATAATTACATTGCTCGTTTTAATGTCTAATAAATTATAATGTAAATGCAAAAACATATACTTAATTCGATCTATTACCCACTGTTTAATTTAAATATGATAAGCTACAAAGGGGTCAAGTGAACGGTTTTTCGAGATTTTATTACGTACAATTACCGCTAAACGCTCCTGATAGAAATTGTCTATTAATAACAAGTGCATTATTTTTGTGCATAAAATTTTTAATATCATTGTCAACCTAAGTATTCATAACTGATTCATGACTATTTCCGATCACATCTCTATGCCGTACGTACTATTCATTCATTAGTATAGTGTGATATTGAAATTTATTTCAGTCCAATTAAACTAAAGCTTATTTGGTAATAACTTAGTTGTTAGTAATCCTGCCTTATGAACTTAAGGTTGTGTGTTCGATTCCTACCCAGGACAAACATTAGTGTGATTTATATCGATGTTTATTGTGTCTGGGTTTTATATGTAAGTGGGTTTTCAGTATAAGTAAACGATGAGAACTTACTTACTACTTCAATAAGTATCTAAGTATTGCATCAGTTATTTGGTTTAAACAGATGACTGTTGCAATCCAGATGATTTCATTAGTACAAGCTGTGCTTAGTTTGGGGCTAGTTAGAGCTGTGTAAAATGTTCATACAAACATATTCATTATATTATTGTTTATTAATTTTATAACACGTAAACTGAAAAATGTAAACAAAACTAAATTGCTTACTAATTGGTTGTCCAATTTAGCAAAACCAATCCAAATAAACCCAACCACATTACTGACATAAAAAGAATTATTCGATAATTTGATAATCATAGAGCTGTCTCTAAGCTGAAATTGTCTATAGTCAAATAATGTATAAGAAAGAGGTTACCTTTATTTATAGAAAACTCTATTCATAGAGTCACAAAAACCAACTTATTTTACAGTAGCAAGTGGTTCCACATTTGGGTTTTTGCTATGGGAACAAGACTTAATAAGGCACCTATGTATTTGCTTATATATATTTCATATTAAGGCACTTATGCTCTCACAAGCTTCTGCCCGCGGCTTCTCCCACGTGGCCTATGGGAAAATAATTCAACCACCCATTTCACCCTCTTAGGGGTGGAATGTCGAAAAACGCTTTATTAGTGGATACCTGCACTTCACAAAAAACGCACCCTCCAAATTTTATGTCTCTAGGACCAGCGGCTTAGGCTGTGCGTTGATATATAAGTCAGTCATTCAGTCAGTCAGGACTTTGAATTTTATATGTATAGATATACCTTACTGAGTTGGTTTCCCGCATTCATTTTTTTAACATGTTTTTATTTAAGCCTTTTTCTTGGAAAGGTTTTTTTTAACTGGCTACTGCTGTTGGTCTCTATCAACTTTCACAGCGTCACCGGGGGCTACAGCGTCATCGGGCGGTTCTTGTAAGGGGAATATCTATTTCTTGTAAGTGGAATATCTATTTCTTGTAAGGGAAACATCTATTTCTTGTCAGGGAAATATCTATTTCTTGTAAGGGATATATCTATTTCTTGTAAGGGGAATATCTATTTCTTGTAAGTGGAATATCCAGAGAATGTGCAATAGCATTCTTCTCAGCACATTAAAATCTTTTGCGATCACCAAGCCACTTCCTAAGAGTTGTGATTATGGAAAACCCATATCCTATCATATAAGCGTCCAAAATAGCGTTTCATAGGGGAGCTGCGTGTTCAGCAGTAAACTTCCAGCTTTGATGTGATTGTTTACTTTTATGTAATAAATTGCAACTTTCTTTCTTCGGGCTGTAATAAATATAGATGTGTGTGAAGGCACTATAACAACAATGTATGTAGCGAAACAATAGAAATTAGAGCATCCGATGCCGACGAGTATAATCTGATTAATCATAATTACGATCAGATCACATAGGTGGTGTGTATTGCTTAGATAAACGGATAGCACCTAGATCAACACAGAGCCTGCTAGTGAAACAACCTTACTGTAAAACCTTGAGTGTTCTGTGTGCACTCAACTCGTAAATGATAATAAAACTATTGTGTTAAAATTTACAATAAAAGCTTAAGTACATTATTTAATTAGTCGAAACGGTAAGTACGTGATAAATGTACGTTTCCTTAGTATGGCCTAAATAAATTCAAGTTAAGTGCGGTTCTGAAGATCTACCGTAAAAAATTAAAACTAAAAAAAACTAAAAACTCGTGACGTTACTTCTCGCATGCATGACAGCCACGTTTCAAGTCTAACGACTTTGTTATGGTTAAATACCTATATAGGAGTTTCAAGTGGGTTAGGTAAAATTCACAGTAGGTACGTAACCAACTTATACATAAGTTTTATCTATATTTATTCTATAATACATATGTATTCGGTATTTATGTTCTTGTTATATCTACGAAGAAATTATTCTATCACACTCACACTAATATTATAAAGGCGAAAGTTTGTATGTGTGTATGTTTTTTACTCCTTCACGCTCAAACGGTTGAATGGATTTAGATGAAATTCAGTACCAAGGTAGCTTATACACTGGATTAATATATAAGCTACATTTTATCCCGGAAAAGTGAAATATTCCTGTGGGATGAGCAAATAATTAAAATACTTTTCATCCGCGGGTGAAACCGCGGGGCGCATCTAGTGTATTTATAATTATTATGCCCTCAGTATAAACTATTCGTTTATGTGCACCACGTACTTTAGCACTTCGTTAAATTCTCTCCATCTAAAGATTGCCTGGAAGAGATCGCTTCTGGGGCCCCCATTGCTACACTTTATTTATAATAATTGGTATAACAAAGAATGTATGTATCATCAAAATCCATTCTAGAATTTTTAGCGTGGTCTGGTAACAAACAAACCCACTTAATACATACACAGCAAGCCAGCAAGGATACCAAAGCTCGGCTAATAGTTATCTTTAATAGGAAGCCTTCAGCGCGTGTGGTGGCTTATGCCCGCCTGTATTAAAGTGGGACAGGTCCTAAGTTCGAACTTATCCCTCTATGACATACTAACTGCATTGCATTTGGATATGTCACAAAGGAATAAGTGCGAAATTAGGAGTACAGTAGAATTAGGATTACAAACTTTAAAAAATATTTTAAAGATGCTTGCTCATCTATACTAAAGTTTGATAGCTTCTCTTATTCCTCTAAATGCCTAAGACATTATAACTTTATGACGCGGATTTTTCTTCTTCTTCTTCGTTTGATGGCTTTCTATCGCTTTTTAGCGATAATTCTGTCAAAATCAAGTTCTAGAACAACAATGTTTTTTGAATGAAAACTGCACTTCTCCCGTCTCGAATTAATGATGATTATTATTGCATTTTTCTTGTTACAAGTGAACAAACCACTTTTTCCTTTCGGAGAAATTCGCTGATCTTTTTCTTATATTGCTTCAGCATTTTATCATTTAAATGCAGAAAAAATTAAGTTATAAGTAATCATAACTTTTTTAAAAACCACGATTAATCATTATTGTTTCGCGTCGTTTCGTTTTTCACTGTCCGTCAAGACATACATAATTATATTATGTTCCTAGTAGGCAACATATATTATCTGGTCACGCGTTATCAAATTAATTAGGAATTCTTGAACCAAGCTTGCACAATACAACTTGTTGTCAGCCGGGGTATCATACCTATCCGGAAAACCCGGTGGTACACAAGCGCGTTCAAGTAAAGACTGATTTCGATTTTGATAGTTGAAATCTGAAATATAAGACACTCTAGTCTATAAGGTTAGCTTTTGCCTCAAATTTTTTAATTAGATTTGAAACTAAGTATAAATATGCGATAACATTATTTACTTGTAAGTATTATTATTTAATAAAACAGCTATATAGTCGATCGCAGATATAGTCGAATAACTCGACCGGCGTTCTGGCAATATAGATAGATGCCCATCCCCAAGGAGTACGCGCGTAGTTAATGTTACATATTCATTTAATTAGTTAGGTAGATTTTATACGGAACTTTAAGCATGTCTATATTGAGCAAATACATATTTCAATGACAATGCGGCAAGTTTTTCAACATTGATATAATTATAGGTGCCTTTATAGCAATGTAAAATACATAGGTATAATAGGTAACTATAATGTTAAATTATTATTTATTAGATTCCAATTAAAAGATACAATAACGTTCCCATCGAACTTTATTTCGTTTTATTATACTGCAGACGTTGTCCTATCTAAATTTCCCATATGACAATCCCACGTGAAAAAAAATAACGTTTAGATTTTAACGAATGCAAAAATTATTCTGTAAGCTACAAAATTTATTTTTTCAAATTTCTAACCGGTAGTTTACTAACATCTTATATAACAATAAATATTTAAATCGACACAGCCCTTTTCAAGTGATGCGCATATCAATGATATTTATATATTTTAAACCCATTTTCATCTCTTCCCCAAATCATCTATTCTCAGGGGTGCTGTATAACTCGACCGGCGTTCTGGCAATATAAATAGATGCCCATCCCCAAGGAGTACGCGCGTAGTTAATGTTACATATTCATTTAATTAGTTAGGTAGATTTTATACGGAACTCTAAGCATGTCTATATTGAGCAAATACATATTTCAATGACAATGCGGCAAGTTTTTCAACATTGATATAATTATAGGTGCCTTTATAGCAATGTAAAATACATAGGTATAATAGGTAACTATAATGTTAAATTATTATTTATTAGATTCCAATTAAAAGATACAATAACGTTCCCATCGAACTTTATTTCGTTTTATTATACTGCAGACGTTGTCCTATCTAAATTTCCCATATGACAATCCCACGTGAAAAAAAATAACGTTTAGATTTTAACGAATGCAAAAATTATTCTGTAAGCTACAAAATTTATTTTTTCAAATTTCTAACCGGTAGTTTACTAACATCTTATATAACAATAAATATTTAAATCGACACAGCCCTTTTCAAGTGATGCGCATATCAATGATATTTATATATTTTAAACCCATTTTCATCTCTTCCCCAAATCATCTATTCTCAGGGGTGCTGTACGAGCCGGGAATATCCAAGGGAATGGGTAGCAGCATTCTCCTCGATACATCTCACCAAGATGCCTGCCAAGCGTAGTGATTATGGCAAAGCCACTATGATAATGGTCTAAAGTGGCGTTTTATGGGGGATACCTATGTTCAGCAGTAGACCAGAGCAGAGCAGAGCAGAGCAGTAGTGTCTCCGGCTAAAGACGCAATAATACAATAAATATTATTCAAAAATTTTATGCGCTTCACCTCTGACAGAAACTAATATACATTATCCTAAAAGTCAATAGTTTTTTAACTTTGGAAACTCGTTTTTTGAAAATATTATCCTCGCCACGACGGTCAAAGCGGCCGTGACAGAAACTATATTAGAAAAAAAAACTTGTGTTAGACCTTGCAAATGATAGACCCGGTTATTATTATTTTTGGAAAATTACATAGCTGTTTACTGCCATTTATCCACCGAAGCGAAGTGAAAATGTGCGAGGAGACCATGTAGTGGGCCTAGTAAAAAATCAGGGTAGGATATTAATATTTCGCGTATCCGTTGCGTTTCATACTCCTTTTAGTTGTTAATGATACTTCGTCTATCTCTTCTCAGATATTTTGCTGCTAAGGATCCAATTTATATTACTTTAGTTAAAATGGTCCTGAATACATATATGGATTTGGTATACGCTGCCGTTCGCTCATAAAATCTCCGCTCAACTAGCTTTGGTCGAAACATCTTGACTCCTATAATATCGTTCGGTGACGTCTCCTCTCCGCACACGTCTGCTTTGGTCGATGTTGGCCTGCAGTTATATAATAAGTACAGTAGGCAATGAAAAAATATTTACTGGCTTAAAAATGGTGACCTAAAACACAAGGTACCCAAGCAATCATTAGTATTGTTGCTTAGACCACGGATGATTTTTGTAGAAAAACGATACTTTATTAATAACTTCTTAATGTGTCCAGTATATGAATAAAAACAAAACGCGGCAAATTAATGTAATAATCCTACGAGCTGTAATAATAATATTATTTGTTGTATTCCAAGTAATTAAATGATTACATACATTACATACATTAATATTTTAAAATTAATTTTAAAATATTAATGTAGGCAATAATTAATGTATTGTAGTGTTTCCTGGTGAAAAACCAATGACAAGATAAAAATATGTTATGAATCTATACTAATATTATAAAGAAGAAAGATTTGTATGTTTGTAACGACGTGGCTCAAAAAGTACTAGATTTTAAAAATTCTTTCACCATTTGAATATTACATTATCACTGACTAATATAGGCTATTTTAATCCCAAAAAAATAAGTCTCCTTACTAAAACTACAATAATGTTACCCCAGGTGTAAAAATGATGCCTAAAAAATATTTTTCATTACATGCGCTTTGAAAAGTATTGATGATAGAACAAAAAATTAAAGAACATATCGATATCAACAAAAATATCGCGATAGCATGTCTAACTATTGTAGTTATGTCACCATAACTACTTCTTAACATTTCAAAATTTAATAGAAATTTCGACAGCGATGGTTTTAACGTAAAATTTTATATCGTTAATACTAAATTAAAATTAAAATAATTAAAAATTACCCGTTGACGTCATTTATTGTGCCATCATTTTATTTTCAATCATCAAGTCTAATACATCATTATTTAGGTATGTCCTGCATTTACTGTACGTTTCTGCCAAAATGTTTGACAGATAAATGTCCATTGCAACCGTGTGAAGCTGAGATGGGCCTCTAGTATATATATATTTTATAACCTTTTAAACATCGATGATATTTACAATGTAGCCTACAATTCTTACTAACATAACTATATGAACGAATTGTTGCCTGTTTGTTTGTTTGTGTGGCCTTGAAGTCAAAACGGCTTAACCGATATACTAAATAAATTATTTCAATTGGATGGCTGATATTACAGGGATCAACATAGAATACTTCTTATCCCGAAAAACTAAGAGTTCTCGCTGGAGAACGTGTTAAAACTGCAGCTGCGGGGCGTTTTAGTACCTACATGACAAAAAGGACGCATCACCTGTATTCGATTTAGAGACTAAAGTTCTGAGAGTGAAGCCCAGTGACAAATCCTAGGAAAAACAAATGGGGTTTTCTCATTTATTTGTCACCGGTGGAAAAATAACCGGCAATGACAACTGGGAATACGCGATCTGCACTTCTATACCTATATCATTTCAGTTCTACTGTTCGTGATGTCGTCATCGTGGAGTCGGTCATGTTTGGCAGACACGTACACTTCGACGACTTAAGCTCCTCCTAACCTAATTTTTGTGGCACTGTTGTGAAGCATAAATGGCAACAGTATTTTAAGATAACGACTGATGTTATCGTAGAGGACACATAAATAAAGGCTGCGAGTTCCTATTGCACATCTTTACCAAATGGTGAGACTAACTACCTTATAATGAGCTAGAGGCAACGAGTAATAATGTCATGTAATATGTGAGCGTTACCATCGACTCGAGATGACGCGTTCTTGACCGCTGCTTGTCTAACTGAGACCTTAGCCTGGATGTGCATCACAATGTTTCTACGTGCATGACTCGATTTTTTATGCGATAGAACCTCGCCCCAGTAACCGGTGGGCGCGAGTCGTCCTACGAACCAAACGCCATGCTCTGTGGCACGGAGTCTCGCGCCTTGACATTGAGTTTATTCAGAAGACTACGCTGTTTGATCGTGGTTTAATCCAACAAAGGTCAGCCTCACCTTTAGCCCACGCTATATACTGCGGTACTGATCTGATTTATCTAATAAATTCCAACCTCCAGTCATATTCCATCGTAACATCGGCACAGCCCAATCATTAGTAAGAGCTGTTACGTTGAAACTTTGCTCTGCAATGATGTATTAAGTCAATGAAGGTGGATGAGTTCAAATGCTTCGTATATAATCAATTTTAAAAAAGAAGCTTCATATTTATATGATTACTCAAAAAATTTATTTGTATCACAAATCCTGTAAAGTTAGAGTCAGGGATAATATCACAGCTTATATGCAATTAGAAAAAAAATATTGCGCGGAAACTCTGTTTGTCATCAAAGATAAAACACTAATAAGCAATTTGCATGTAGGGTATTCATAGTTATCATGTAAACTTTTTTTTAATGGTAAAATGGGCTTGCGTTTGACAACAACTCACCTGATGGTAAGTGACGAAGTTGTCTAAGGTGGAGCACGCTTGCCCATGAGATGCCCATTTACTCTTGATTTAAAAAGACCTAGGTTATTCCTTGAAGGAAACACTATTTTTGGGAGAGCATTCCATTCCTTCAAATATGGGTAAATGATAATGAGTTTGTGTAGTTGATAATAATGATTGATATTTATTAAACATCCCAGCGCTGGCTGCTGTGATAGAACTGCGTGATAAAGGAGGGTGTCGTGTCGTTTACACTGCACATATTCGCCTTGATCCGTTTGCCCTGACTTGAGACAAAGAGAACAAGGTTACACTTTTCAGCTCATGCAACGATTGCAATCGGAATTATTTGTAGCAGCCGTGTAATTAGATACCTTTCGCAACTATTAAATTATCTTTTCTGCCAATGAAGAGTCAACTGTCTTTGCTGGGAAAATATATTTTCAAGGCCTTCTATATAAACCCGTCGTACCTTCATCAAAATTAATTACTTATACAATTAATGAAAATAAATATACTCTAGTTAAATCTACGAATAATCTGGTTTCTGTTGAACAAAAAATGGCAGTGAGTCTTGTCGGCATCTCCGCGTAAGGCAGGAAATATAAAAAGCCTTAACTTACGCACACGTCGCACATGAAATCATAAGGGCTATTTTCAAGGTCATGCCAAAAAAACTTTTTTTTAAATTATCGTTGTAATTATTCTAATTTTTCGCCATTATCTATAACTAAAAACATAAAATAAGCCACCTTGAAGGCCATGAAGAGTACACACTAAATAGCCTGCAAATTAAAGAAACAGTTGATATCATATCTATTGTATTTGACCAAAGATGAATAAAGAACTATAATAATTAACACGGTGCAATAAAATTAGAAATAGTCTGTAAAATTAGGAATGTGATTCTCGAGCTGTGATCCTCTTGTATAGGACTCTCTTGCTCTCAACTTCTTGTATACTATAACGCTAGTTAGAAAACCAATTTTTCTGCATTAATATCACAATATTTCAAATAACAGAGTTTGAACATACCTACACGTGGTTTAACTATTATTATACAATTAAGCATATTGAGGTCTGAGCTCTAAAATCGAACAGATAATCTGTCAGCTGGGTGTAGTTACATTTCAAACAATTTCAACTTCCAACCGCTGGTATTATCATGGCTTAAGTTAAGGCGGAGTGTGATCACAAAATCAACGAACAGCACTACTCGTATTTTTAAAAGTCCAGCGTGACGTTACGAAGCAAAATAATCAAATGAAAATAGAAAAAAAAAATTAAAAGAAATTAAAATAAAAAAATAAATAAATATTGTAAACAGAAAATAAAATGACCGAATACAATTTAACTAGTTTGGTTTTTCCAAAATAAACTCGTAGACTGGCCCCTAAAAATACTTTTCAACGTAGTGCTTAAAATTATCAGCAAATACAACACGTTTATTTACGAATTAAATAGACTGGTGTTTTAAACATATCACTAGTTAGTTTTTATTTGATATGCTTATATCACTTGTTCCACAAACTCCGTAAATTTAGCACAGTTCCAAGCTCAGACCTAGTTTGACATCAAAAATTAACTGCAATTTTCAACTTTAAACAAGGCCTGTAGACACTCCTTCAGAGCATAAAAGTTGTCTGTGGTCTCGTCACCTTTACACAGATTTACGCTTAAAGCCATATTCCCGTTCATTCTACTTCCGTCTCCACGTCGTTCATTGTATTTTCCAAATTCGATTTGAACGATATAGACAACGACTGATCAAGAGTTCTGACCGCCCTAGGCTAATTATGAGGACGCGCCCCCGGCAAGTGTGTGTGTTACGGTCAGCCTAAAAAGTTGTCCTTTAATCTGCACGACATTCAACCTTAGGGCGGCAAACCATTTTATAGCTGACTGTACACACAGGCAAAGCACTTCACGCATTATACGATCAAAATCCAACACCACCGACCGAGTCGAGTGACAAGTCAGTGTGTGTGTTAAGCGCGCTTTTTTAAATTTTCTAAATTTATTGTTAAAATCAGGGAGTGCCAAGCTTTTTCAGTTCACAGCGCATTAGTTTTAGTATTTTGTCTCGGTCTAGTTGAAATATGTAGGGTAGAGTCAATAATGCGAGATTAATAGTGCATGCTTAAGACGATTTCAGCGCGCCCCCTCGATCCTCGCGCCCTAGGCTGCAGCCTAATTAGCCTAAGGGTTAATCAGGCCCTGGATATAGATCTGAAAAGTCGGATTCGCGGGAATTGTGTCACTGGTAAACGTTGTGTGGTGGTCGATGTGTTGATAAAGAGTCAGAGATAAGCGCTATATCAGACGCTCCTGGCTTCCCTTTTGTTTCTCTAGATTTGCCAATATCAAGTATAGATTTAATTACAAATCACCGTTACGTCTTTGTACAATTTGCTTTTTACTCGTGCAAGTTATGTACAGGTAATATAAAAAAATACTAAAAACACAATTACATTTATTAGACAGCCTCTGTGGTGTGGTGATTGAGCAAGTCAGCTCATAGCCCGGAGGTAGCGGGTTCGATGAACACGACAGGACAAGTATTTGTGCACAAAAAAAAACGTAAATACTTATACACGTACTTGTTCTGAGTCTGGGTGTTGTGGGACCATAGTCCTCGTAATTCCTGGGTCCAGGATCTACGTATGTGACCGTTGGGCGTTATTATAAATATTAAATAATTTGAAATGAGAGATAAAATATTTTCGCATTATGCAGGCAAAAACTCACAGTTTCCGTTGCCAAGTTTGGTTCACCAGCAAGATTGTGATCATCGCTGTGTTTTTGCTATTTTTGAATTACTTTGGTATATAAGTTTTATATTATGTAGATAACCTATTAAGTATGTTATCTGGTGCATTACATTATTATCATATTATGAAAACTACTAAAATCGTGACTAAGCAGAGGAAGATTGATATAATCTCAAGTAGTTAATTACATGTAGGGAGTCACGGTATGTAGTAACTACATAATAATGATTAACATAATAGTTTTTAATATGCTAAGATATAATAAATAAATATGTAGAACACGGTCACATTGTGTCTGGGCCTCACTGGAATCGAAGCATCGAAGCCAGGTCCAGGGATAATGACCGGTTATACTTAAGTTTATATTCAACAAAGCCTCTTGCTGTTAGATAACAAACGTTCAAATTTTTTGTTCTAAACTAGCTTACCTACATTAATATTACTTGGCTTTTCGACACCTACATACCTTTTTTCTGTTATACAATTTCATTTGACTGGCCCGATAGCTCAGTTGGTAGTAACCCTGCCTTCTGAACTGTGGGTTGTGGGTTCGATTCCCACCCAGGATAAATATTTGTGTGATGAACATAGGTGTTTGTTCTGTGTCTGGGTGTCATATTGTATTCTATGTATGTATTTACAAACAAAAATTATCTAAGTAATTGTATCAGTTATCTGGTTCCCATAATACAAGCTTTGCTTAGTTTGGGACTAGATAGCGTTGTATGAGATGTCCACATATATTATATATTATTATTATTATATTCAATTTTGTATTAAAATTATTTGTATCATAAGAGAAGATACTGTCCCCTGCAACACTGTTTATACTGAAGCAGTGGGCAGGGTTGCAACTTATTAAATGTGTAATGTATTAAACAATAAATAAATTTGAAATTAAAAATTTAAATTTGAAAGAAATAAATTTTATAGCAACGAAGTTCCTTATCGCGCGATAAGGAACTTCGTTGCGAACGGGGGATGGAAAAAATTAAGACCAAAAGTTATAACGACACTTTTTGAAGCCGTGCGACGTGCGCGTGAAAAGAGAGTTTAAAGAGAGAGACAGGACAGAGGTCTCTCTCTCGCTTTCTCTCTTTCTCTCTCTCTTAGAAAGCATGCCAGTTATTTTCGTTTCGTCTTTCTATTTCGCATTCATATTATATTAATATTCTTTCTATTTACATTATATTTGTTAATAATAAAAAAAATATTATTATAACTTATAAAAAAAATTATAAGTCCTTCATCGAAAGGAACTTCGTTCTATCCGGCTGTCCCTTGACACCTCTCAAGTTTTTATATGTATAAGATACATATAGTTGAAGCACTATGATTTTTTTAATCTATTGTAAAAAGAAAAGGAGTGCTATACAATACAATTATGTAGTTAGTGTGTACCTATCCGCTAGCGCTACGCAGCCCTGCGTAAGTGTATAATAATATAATTATACAAACACTACTCCGAGGTAATCAACAGCCTAGATAGTTTTCTAATAAATATAAAAACTTGCTGGTATAGACAATTTAAATATTTTTAACATAATGTACTCGTTAAATTCTTTCTTTTGATTCCTAACACGGCATAATTTGATTCAATTATTTTAAAACGATATTTATGATCATAATTTTAATCCAGCGTATAGTTGCATGCCAAATTTTATCAAAATTGGTTTGTAGTTACGGAGATTAACCAAATATTCAGACAGACAAACTTTCGCATTTATGATATTAGCAGGAAGTAGAATATGTATATTATGTATTGTTTATTGTAAGAATATTGTATAGTTTAAATGGGAACTATACGTATAGATTAAAGAACCACAAAGTAAAATAATGATACAAGGAATTTCTAGATCAGATTTTGACCAATTGGATTTCCCCAGCGCTTTATATGACATTGTAGATTCCTTTTGTCTCTTTGTTTAACACTATATACTTCCTGCTTCAAGCATGATTCGGATTACTTACAACCTTGGTAATTTATAAGCTGCGTTTTTTAATTAATAGTTTCAGTTCTGGGCGTCAATCTGTCTGGTAAAATGAGCTCAGAAACATTCAGATTCAAATTACTAACGATAGGTCTTGTTGGTAGTTAACTATATACTGATTAACTTTAGTAATAGGTTAGTGTGTAGTTTAAATGGATTCTATTAGGTGTGACTAATTCATTTGCAACATATTAGGCCATACCTATTTAAAATGAGTTGGTTCGGACAATGAGCATTATAAAATACTTACGTATTTAATAGGTATTTATCTATTTTTACCTATTCTAGCTGCGTCCATATGAGATAATTAACCCGCGCTAAATCGATTAAACAGATACAATTTTCAAATACTTTGTGATACATACGTACGGCCTTTAAATTCTATTCCCATGTTTAGTGGAATATTGTCCACAGCACCAGACGTGCAATTGAAAAGCAGCACATAGTCAATGTAGGTACATATTACTGCTACTTCGGCTCCGTCAACTCAATCTCGTTCTAAGACGCGTAATTCGGTGTCAGCTGGTTGAACTCCATTAACTATAAGTATATTATGTACTATGAATATTAGTACATAATGTATAATAATGATATATCTAGTGGTGTACTCATAATAATATTATTAATAACAAAATGACACTGATAATATTTTTAGATAATTTGTTTTATAATGTTTATAATGACTATGTTTTTGTAACGCGTTCGATAAAAGTTATGTTACAAACTATGAAATAACTGAATCTTAAATCTACTCTAAATGCGTTGCTTTTTGCTTGAAGGAACGTAAAATAATACGTTAAATTGATTTTAAATGTAGATCATGCGTTTTATGCTTTAGTTATGCATTGAGTAGGTTATATAACGCATGGTGGTCATTAAATCGGTGTTACGTGCGCCCTTGACTTTCACCTCCAGTTGGTGTGGACTAGCGCGGTCGCGGTCGCGGTGACCACACGACGTGATTCGGGAGGTTGCTCTCGAGCCTTGACTTTAACCTTCGCCAACAGCAGGCGGCAGCGGGTCCCGCCGTCACAGCTCAATCACAAGCACGCATGCGTAATAACTTATTACACATGCAACTAACTGATACACGTATGCCCCGCGCCATTAAATAAGCGATTCTGAAGACGACTGAAAAATGAGTGAGATATTGATGATAATCAATTTTTCTCACAGCATCTACGGTAGTATTTAGCAGGTCGCCTCAGAAATAGACGGCGGGTTATCAACATCCCAACAGGATAAGTACTTGTAATACTTGTTTTGTGTCTGGCTGATGTGAGAGCATTGTCTTCGTAGTTGAGTAGAAGTTCAGGATATATGTTGGATGTTTTTTTTTTTTTTTGCTCGACGTAAATTACATTATTAGGTACGGGTTACTGCATCAATACTCGGAAAATGAAACTATTATTATGTTATAGAGGTACCTATACTTCCCACTAACCACTATCTGAACCCCTTCATTAGCCTACGAAATTCATGCTATTTTTATAGAAATAAAATACCTTGGTTTTCGGACTTACGCAGTATTATACATACTGACACACAAGTTGGTTACGAAATGTTTCAGCTTAGGTTCTGGATGAGAAAAGACGGAGACGAGGAAGGATTTATCAGATTGAATACGTTCAATCAGTTTAGAAGTCTCCACTATAACCATACAGACATTCTGTATATTATAGTGGAGACTCCTAAACTGATTGTGGCAGTAGTAGCTCTCGGTGCTGGCGACGCTTCAATTCCAACCTGATCACGCCAAGGAATCCCGAGTAGGAAATTCGACCCCCTTCATTCACCAAATTATAAGCACAACACCACAGCTTCTTTCTTGTTGACTTTACCATAAAATCGGGATCTTAGCCCAGCTCATCACCCAAAAGTTTTCCTTTTTTTCATTTGACGTCCGTCCGTCCCAATCCTGTCCTTTTTATACAAAGAGCTTTATATAGAAAAAGGTTGATGTTAAATTTATAAAATTAGGATGGTTAATGAAGATGGTTTGGAATGGTGGTGAAGGTGAGCACACTACAATGTTTTTTCAATATAGTATTAATATTGTCGTTTTGTACATATTTGAATCAAATATGTATATAAATGGACAGTTTAATCTCAACAATCAC
This sequence comes from Ennomos fuscantarius, assembly GCA_905220475.3. Classification (NCBI taxonomy): domain Eukaryota; kingdom Metazoa; phylum Arthropoda; class Insecta; order Lepidoptera; family Geometridae; genus Ennomos; species Ennomos fuscantarius. The sequence goes on from HG992023.1 coordinate 11,869,099, forward strand.
CATACATTATGTAAGAGGGCCGTAGTAGAAACTTGATAGACCCTGACCTGTTTATGACAACTTGGGCACTGTATTCATCATATACGAGTACATGTATGTAATAAGTGGTCAGGGTTAGACCCTGTCCGATCTACTCGTGGTCTAGTGTTTCTAATAGCTATATATAAGTTTTATTGGGTATTTCTTAGAGCTAATTACATAACAATATCGTTACAAAAACAAAAGCATGCAATTTAAAAGAAATTGAATAAACAAGCAAAATTAAACTAAAATTATAGATCATACACCAACATCCAGTCCAGAACATCTGTTTCCTGGATGCTAGTGTAGTACAATATTAAAGTTGGGTTTGTTTGTTTGTAGGTTTATATAGTTATATAATATAATTAAGTAGGTTTGTTGAACACCTGGACTAGAAAAGTCTGTATCCCAGGTGCCAACGTCTTCCTGCAAGTATACAATTGTTTTATTTATTTTTTTGTTTGACTCTCAGTGTACAAAATACAATGTAATATTGAGTAGGCACATTGCTATCCTGCCGACAACGGATGACTAGTCAGGATTGAAAAAGAAATGACATAATTATATTAATTATGCTCAGTATATTATGGTAAATGCGAGTTATATAGTGAATTGGAAGAAATTTATCGAAATAGTGTGTAGGATTTTAAATGTGTAAATGGATGAGTGTCATGTCTACAGAAAAAAAAAAAAAAAAAAACTTGTGGAGCAATAAACACTGCCTAGAACGACTTAAACAACCATATCCATAATTATTGTAGCGCCTCGATTGTCATTATAAATTTAATAAAAAATATGGTTCAAAGACATGGTAACACAATACGGTTGTAAATAATCGAAGTAACCTATCTAACTATGAACTAAGTAGTAAGTAAATAAACTATCTAACAGATAACTTTTAATAGTGATTCTGTATGAGTGTGTGATTAGTGTGATACTTCGTGTGGACTCAACTTCATGTCACCGTACTTTGGGAATTGTAGTTAGACGGGCACTACATAAAATCCTTTTAAAAAAAGCTTAATTTCATACTGAGAATACTTGCATGATACATACATATTTTTTCTAATTATTTTGATTTAAAAATCAAACAGCCGAAACGTTTTTGATAATGTCTATGTGACCAATCTGAAAGCATATCCTTCCAAACAATTTATTTTTATTGGAATCGGTTTTTAAATGATGGAAATATAAAATTACAAACAAACAAAAATATAGGAAAAAGGTTACAATCGAATTGAGAACCTCCATATTTTTTAAAGTCGGTTGATAATGTCTTACTATCCGTGTAAACAAAGAATAGAATCATACAAATATTACTTAACCTATATTTAGTGGCAATAGTTCAGTTAGGAATGTTTTTTTTTTGTGTTTTGGCTCCACACTTTTGTGTATTTAGCCAGTGTCAAGTAATTGATAATTTAGCAAGTTAATGATATTTCACGTAAATAATATGTCAGGTCACATTCAAAGTCATCAAGTCAAGTCAGAGTCAAGTCATAGTCTAGTCAAGTCATACTCCTGGTAAAGTGGTGGCAACTTTACCAGAACGTTTCACCATCATTATACCACTTTCCCACACTCATGCTTGTAATCCAGCACTTAACGAATAAAATGCCACCAATTTTATGCACTAACACTGAAAATAGCACAAGTTTTGGAAAATAATATAATACGATGACGTGATCTTTTTCGTTTTCTCGCCAAAAACCGTTAGGAATGTTCTTATCATTACAAAGTCAAGGTCTAAGTTAAATAATTTATTGCAAATCAGTAGCCGATTTTAGCAAATTATAATTTTTGTAGTAATATTTAAAGATTCTATATATACATAAGGCCATTGAGTAATCTGTGTTCTTGTAATACAATGATTTTAAATCAACCCTGAAAATATAACAAATACCCACTGTTATAAATCAGGCAGTGAATTCCGTAGACGATAACAACAGAATGATTTCTACGAACTCCACTTCGTGTTCGGGTCGAGGCGAGGAATTAATAATAATTTTGTGTCAACCTTTATTTTTATTAACACTTTTTTATTGATCGTTTTTAACCGCAAAATGTTTTAATGTTTACATCTAACTAGTTATATTTATATAGTGAACGAGCTCTGGAGTATATCGTATTATGAGCCTTAAGAGCAATGTCCTGGTATTTGAAAATGTTATTGTCATTGCTCTGTTATCTGCACGTGCGATCGAGACAATAGAGCTCGAGAATGAATTTACCTATGTTTTAGCGTTTTGGAGGAAATGGTTTTCCCCCTCTATATGTTAAAATACCTTGCATTGATGTTGGTGTCGTTTAGATAGATTATAATCAATGCTAAAACTCATTGTATTCTAATTAGAACTAATTTTCTTAATAAATAAATATAAATAGTTTTCCACTGTGTAGGCAACATATTAAAAAAATATCGAAATCATATAGTATTTAGGGGTAGAGAAAATCGTTGGCGTTTTTTGTATGGAAAATAATAAATAAATAAATTATAAATATGTGAAGACATTTATCACAGCGCCATCTAGCCCCATACTAAGAAAAGCTTGTGCTATGGGAACCAGATAACTGATGATAATACTATACCTTATGATAATACTTAAATACTTTGTGTTTATAAATATATATCACCCAGACACAGAACAAATATTGATGTAAATCACAGATATGTTTGTCCTGGGCAGGAATTGACCCACAACCTGCATTTCAGAAGGCAACTGAACTATCAGGCCAGTAAAAAATAGGGATATAATAAATAATAATAATAATAACGTCCAACGATCAAAGATCCTAGACCCTAATTAGTATTCCCTGTATCTAGGACCCAAGAGCTACGAGGACCATGATTCCAAAACACCCAGACTCAGAACAAGCATTTGCGCTTTTTTCTGTGCACAAATATTTGTCCTCCGCGGGAATTGAATCAGCTGCCTCCGGGCTATGAGCCGACCTGCTTAACCACCACACCACAGAGGCTGTCACACTCGCTTTTTAAGTATCATCGTCTATTCCCCAGTTGTGACCTATTATTAAGTAATAACTTAACATAACTTGTAGGTACCTGGCAATGTGGTGAGGCGTTTACTAGAATTATATAAACTGACGGGTAATAGATACTCACTTAAAATGAATGAATAGTGCACATTAAACACGTGCTAGTATTTATAGAATACTAGTTGCGCCCCGCGGTTTCACCCGCGGATAAAAAGTTTTTTAATTATTTGCTCATCCCACGGGAACATTTCAATTTTCCGGGATAAAATGTAGCCTATATGTTAATCCAGTGTAAGTTATCTTGGTACCGAATTTCATCCAAATCCATTCAGCCAAAGGCCACGCTAGGAGTAACAAACATACGCACATACACAAACACACATACAAACTTTCGCCTTTATACTATTAGTGTGATGTGATGTGATTAGTGTGATAGTGTGATATGATTGTCAGATCAGTATAAATAAATAATATGTTTAGCTTTTAAGTTATTTTAAATTCTAGATTTTATCATCTATTACAAGGGAAGCTTCAAATAAAATATCTACATAGTAATAAATAATAATAATACATAAATAGAGAAATTAGTTTTTATGCTTTTGGTTAAATTCCCAAATAACTTGCTTACATGCTGCAAAGCCTACAAAGAATATTCATCATCAGACAAGTCTAATAATTATTGTAATTATACATTTCAGATCGTCAATCTGGCTCCCATACCCAAAAAACCGGCAGGCTCCACTGGGAAGAGTGGAGTCAGCCTGTCTGGTAAAAATGTTGGAGGAAAATCAGGCGGCTTGGGCTCAACCGGGCACAAACATGCCACATTCGGGAAAATCAAATCCATTCAGCTGTTTGAGCGTGAATGAGTAACAAACATACACATACACACAAACGCACATACAAACTTTCGCCTTTATAATATGTGTGATTTCTCTAACACCTACCGTGTTACGGAGTGGTCCCGGTGTGAGAATAGGACCATCGGATGTTGTGCCTTATATCCGGCAAGAATCGGCTAAGGATACCAGGGTACAGGCAGAAGTATGCTCCCCAATCTGCATGAAAATCACCAAGGACGTCTTTCAATTTCTTTCAATTGCAATTCAACGGGGTAATGCTGCCAGCATGTTGGGTACGCTACCTACCTACCTAAGTGGGCTGGAGCATTTGGACTGTCTATAGGACTTAGTTAGACTTAGTATTTGGACTTCGACTATGACTTGACACATATTTGCGTGAAATATCATTAACTTGATAAATTATCAATTACTTGACACTGGCTAAATACAAACGTGTGGAGCCAAAACATAATAATAAAAAAGTAGACAAGTCAATATAGAATAATTAAATTACATATATAGCGTATTAAAAATTGTAACTATCATATCCTTTTGTATAGTTAAAGTAACTAATTTGTCTTTTCAATAACTTAGTAACTGACAGCCTCTGTGGTGTGGTGGTTGAGCAGATTGGCTCATAGCCTGGAGGTGGCAAGTTCGATTCCCGCGGCAGGACAAGTATTTGAGCACTGAAAAAGCGCAAATACTTGTTCTGTGTCTGGGTGATGTGGGTCCTCGTAGTTCCTGGGTCCCTAGATACAGGGAATCTTAGTTAGGGTCCAGACTCTAACTCTACTACTACTATCTACTAATATCTACTTCTAATTACACCCAACGATCAAATACATATATCCTGAGATCTATGTATGTGATCGTTGGTAATTATTGTTATTTATTTAACTATATTGTGTACACTAAGTGACCAATAAACATGATTTCTAAATTGATCATAAATCATGTTCGGAAGAAACATCCAGCCTAGAGTCTACCTAGATCAATTACATTTAACCTTATTTGTCATAGTCGCGAATCTAAAAAATCAAATGAGATAAATTGCAGTAATTTAACAATAAATATGAGCGGGGCTTCGCCTTGACCCGGCCGGTGGCAAGCGTGAGCCGTCGGTTAGTTGGTCTCTGAGGTTGGTGGACGGTGTGGTCGCCAGGAAAACTAAGAACGGCTACCGCACCGGTTTGATCATTTGCCTAAGTAGCCAGTTTTTTACAAGTCTAGTCAGTAGTTTACTAGGTGGTAGGACTTTACTGCAAAGTTCGTCTAGGTAGGTACCACCGCTTTGCCAGTTATTCTGCCGCCCTGTAGTGCGCAAGCACTGCTGTGTTCCGGTTTGAAGGGCACTGTAGCTAGTGAAATTACTGGGCAAATGAGACTTTATGATCTGATCTCACAGTTTAGTAATCTTATTACTAGATTGTGCTGATGTCTCTGGATGACGTGCGCAGTGCAGTGTCACGCGAACCTCTATAATTTAGAGTTCCGAGTGACACTGCAGCTGATATGGGCAGCCTTGTCGTTTAACATCAGGCGAACGGCTAGCTCGTCACGTCATTCCTTAACATAAAAAAAAGTCTCAGTACGTAAATAAAGAAAAATCTTTCCTAAAAAAATCAAAGTCAAAACCAATTTGTGTTTTAAGTCGGTTTAATTTTATTTTAAAATAATTAATTTACTTACCGTTTTTTTGAAATTATTGTTACTAAACTTAGATAAGTATTGAAAATTTCAGCTCAAACGGAAACCGGGAAGTGGGTCAAAATTGACTTCTAAGATTTTATTACATTGTTAGTTAGTTAGTTTTTCCTCAATTTCCTTGAGAATCCATCATCAGATCCTGACTTGATGATAAAAATACTCCCACCTTGGGAGTATACCTTTCGAACTAAGAATTTTTTTTATTAAATTGGTCCGTAATTGCGAAAATATCGATGAGCATACACAAACAAACAAAAAACATACAGGCGAACATAGTACCTCCTCCTTTTTGGAAGTCAGTTAAAAATTGTTACGTTACGAGCCAGATTGTAATGCAATGCCAGTCATTACAGCTACGATCTTTCTAATAAAATTGTATTTAAGGCCTGAAAGCATCAGCTATCACATTAAGCTACCCATTCCTATTTCATATTATATGAAGTCATATAATATGAAATAGGAATCATCATATTGATGACATACCGCACCACGATAAGTGATTGTGATGTTTGATTAAAAACCTTATCTCGTTACAAACACTGACGGCATTGCCCTGTTAACCTTCGCTGATTTGCAGTTACGTACAGAATTTTATCACGCATCGCACGAGCACGACGAAGCTACGGCATAATGAAGACTTAGCTTTTTAGCGATGTTTTAGCTGTATGCGCTCAAACAAAGGACCATTTTTCAAGACGCATTGTAAACTTATCATAACACTTATTTCCCAATTAATGCTACGTGCGTAGAGTCACGTAGCACTCCGAACTGGTTCCTAGTCCAGACATCCAATGAGAACAGCCATTTTAGTTCAAGGTTACAATTCGATGAATATTTAATGAATCTATTTTCAAAATCCTTGTAGTTACTTCCTAAATATGATAATATAAGTCACTTTTGCTATATAGCACGGCGATCGAAATTCTTCAAAAATCTGGACACTAAATTAGTCTGTTTGCAGAGTAATATGTATGCTCTTATGTACACTTTTTTTTTAAATGCTGATGTATAACGTGCTACTCGTTTACCTGATGTTAAGCGGCATGGCCATAACAGCGGCAGTATCATCTGCAACTCTAAATTATAAAGTTTCACTTGATACTGCACTGAGTATGATTACTAGACTGTGAAAGCATGTCATAAAGTCTCATTTGCCCAGTCATTTCACTAGCTACTGCCCTTTCAACCGGAACACAGTAGTGCTTGGCTGCTTGCAAACTACTGCTTGGTAGCTAAATAATTGGCGAACTTTGCAGAAACATCCTAACACCGAGTACTGTATGGAAAGAAATAACAAACGATTTTTTTGAAATAAATCACTTGCATAAATTTATATACCAGCATATCGGAAACCTTAGTAGAAATGTCAAACGGAAAATAACCTGTCTTATGTGTCTGTTGGCGGTCATACCTACCACAGAATCAACAACAAGCACTTTTTTGAAAGCCCACCCCATTTCGTGTAAAAATAATTCTATGAAATAAAATTCTGTAAATAGAAAATAAATAAAAAACAGGGATAACCGAATAAAACTTAACGTTTTAAAAAAAATAAAATCGTTCTAATGACTCCCAAAAAATGTCAACTCCTTTCAGTGATATCAACACATTTATTTTTACAAACCTGTAGTAGCCAGACTTGTGTTTTAAAGATATAACCAGTTATAATATTTAATTAATGGCCATATTTCACGTAATCCACAAAAAGTCACAATTGCAGACCCAGTTTGAGTTCAAATATTATGATCTGCGACTACAACTTTAAGCAAAACCCTCAAAAAATACTTAACCCTTACTTAACTTAACCTTTACCAGCCTTATTAATAAACACGTACTAGCTTTAGACTAGTTACACCATCTTTTGTCTCTTTCGATCCAGCTAAATATTCCAGTGGCAAAAAAAGGACAAAAGCTGATGTAACTAATCCGAGACTAATACCCGTTTAATAAGGCTGTTACAGCCTTATTAATAAACACGAACTAGCTTTAGACTAGTTACACCATCTTTTGTCACTTTCGATCCAGCTAAATATTCCAGTAGCAAAAAAAGGACAAAAGCTGAAGTAACTAATCCGAGACTAATACCCGTTTATTAATAAGGCTGTTAGGGTTTAAGTTTTTTATAAACAAATACAATACTCTGTGATTTATAGGTTCCTTTTCTAAATAAATAATAACAATTGCTCTGCTTATCGCTAAAACAGTGAAGTGATCAGTCGATAATAAATCGGTCGATAATAAATCGCTTGTGGGTCAGGTCGGAAATAAATTCGCGGCAAACGCGTCGTGACCGGAAGGCGTAGGGTCCTTGCTCCGGCAACCAGACTCCAATATCCGACAAAGGCATGTCACGCAGTATCAACATTTCCTCTATAATAAACAATTATACAATACCTGCACATACTAGCAACAATTCTAATAAAATACTTTTTAGCTTAAAAGGAATAACTGGTTAGCGCGGAATTACAAAAACTAGATAGATAGATCAACACTTTATTGTGTACCATAAAAAAGAAAACAATTTACAAAAAGAAAAACTTACATAAGAAACTAGTACTAGTACAATAGGCGGTTTTATCGCTTAGAACGATCTCTTCCAGACAACCTTTGAGTCGGAGGAATCTGTAGCTTAGAATTTTGGGCTTTGGTGTACAGGTAAAACAAAATTAACTAAAATATATATACAAATAATATCTAAACATACAAACAAATTTACATACTATATAATGTAAATATATATAATTATATATATGTATATATACATATAATAAATAAACTACTTAAATGAAATCGATAATATACATTATCGGAAAAGGTAAAAACTGCGACATGATCTTGGTTTCATTAAATTCGGCCCAATTTTATAGTTTTACATCACATGTAAGTAAATAAATCTTAGAAACATATTTCTTGTAATTTTTTATATCAATGGAATGACTTGACGAGCTAGTCGTTGGCCCGAAGTTAAGCGATAAACGAAACAAGCGAACGGCTGTCCATATCAGTTGCAGTGTTACACAGAAACCTATTAGAGTTTCGCATAACAATGCACTGCGCACGACATCCTGAGACATTATCACAGACTAGTAAAGGCATAAAGTTGGCAGGTCATAAAATCTCATTTGCCCAGTAATTTCACTAACTACAGTGCCCTTCAAACCGGAACACAGAACGCGGAGTTGTGCTAGCGCACTGCTTGGCGGCAGAACTGGCAAACCGGTGGTACTTACTTAAACGGGATGACGTTGCTGTAGAGGTCGGTATTATTAAGGACCAGAAAAACGTTAGTTCCTTTTATAAAAAAGTACTTAAAATTATGTTGCTCCTTCGCAAGACATATCTCAACGTCATGTTTTTGTCAACTGTCAAACGAACCAATCAAAATCACAGATTACTAAATATGTTACTAGCCAGAACCCTGTGTTCAGTTTGTGCACGTATAAATTATCAAAATGGAGCAAGAACTTTTTGCAGGCTCGCCGCATTGTAGATACTTACTATATCAGATAATTAATTTATAAAGTTCATATTGGTATGGACTAATAAGTATAGTTATTCTCACCAACTTCCGCGTTTTTTATGTAAATTGCATAGGTATCAGCAGCCGCACGACAGAGGCACGAGACATCGAGACATTGGACATTTTTACCTTATGGAATGAAATAAAATACTTGTTCAGCAATGAATGTGAGCTAATAATAATGATATTTGTTTTGACATCGACTTGTGGAGAATAATTGCATCAGCTGCGGGTGTAAAAACATTTTCATAAAGCACAGAACTTTTAAAGAACTGTTGTTCACCAAAGATTTTATATATAGCGCCCCGCCCTGGCTTCGCATGTGTATTTCTTTTTGTTCATCAGGGATAATGTAAGATTCTAATGGTGAAAGAATTTTTAAAATCGGTCCAGTAGTTTCAGAGCCTATTCAACGCAAACAAACAATCAAATCTTTCCTCTTTGCAATATCAGTTTAGATAATTTATATTCTTAGTTTATTTTCGTATAAATAAAAGCATAACGTGATGAGCTAGTCGTTCGTTTGATGTTTAATATTACGGTTGCCTATTAGTAAAAGATACTATAATTTAATCTGTGCCATCACAGTTGCTTATGTTCATAAATTGTTCGGTTAATTGGTGTATTTTTAATGCTCTATGGTATGGAGTGACTCCATACCATGTTACTCCATCGCCATAACAATGTTTCATTTTTATAAACGATATTTTATGAGAAACGAATATTTGATTTATATAATACAATAACTTATTACAGGGACATATACAAATCGCGATCGATCGGTATAATACGAATCGATTCTTCTACTATAAGTGGATGAAGGTGTGTACCTACCTTATACATTAATCTATTTACCTACTCTTATACGGCAAATTTGAGATAAATACAGTAATCGTTATAATTTTAATTCACCGATAATATAGCCTCAGGATATCTCAGGCCGCTAATTTTAGGCTGCTAACACCGGCTTATAACTTAGGTGAGTCAGAAGTTAAGCCGGGGCAGGTCGGAATTAGTCGATCCGCCCTGGTTTCTCACTGGCTTAAATAATTTTACATCTTTATCTCCCCTACCACTGCCCACTATCCTACTCTATTAGCCTCTATTTTAAACTTTTCCTCACCTTTTTTTTTTACTTCAAACTTGTCTTGCATTTGACCACGCTCACTCACTCCATGGGAATTGACGATGCGGTCGAAGGTGTAGCATGCTAGCCGAGTAAATACCTATTCACTCTTCTCTTGAACACCTTCTGAATGATTCTTCTTGAATTTCGCTGAAAACACAGACGCTGGCAGGGCATTCCATTCTTTAGCCGTCCTAATTATGTACGTGGAATCAAATAGCTTGGTACGAATGGGTGGTATTTTGACCATGAAGGGATAGCGCTTAGCCGAGCGTCTAGTAGTCTGGTAGTGGAATAGTTATGGGGGAATGAGATTATGCAGTTCTTGTGCACATTCACCTCTTCCTTAAGGAAGAACTCTTTCCTTTAACCTTACTTTTTCCTTTTTTTACAAAGATTATATTTCCGTCCGGCAGAACGATGCCGAAGCTTTTACCTATCTAGAAATGCCTATAACTTCTTTTTAGATAGACTACTATATATATATACTATAAGTCTACTTAGTAGGCTAATAAACCTACTAAGAACTCCAAAAAAATACAGAACGATAAACAACATCGAAACCCTTAATATCAAACCAGAACCAAACCCGCGGAGACCCGATGGATGCAGGAGGCAAGCAGCTGCTCAAAGCAGGGCTCTGTAGGCTCTCCTACAGAGCCCTGCTTTGAGCAGCTATGTTCAGCGGTGGACGTCTTCAGACGATGGCGATGATGATAGACAACAATTAAGGGAAATGAAAGAAAATAATATATTACTATTACGAAGCGCCCGTACGTCAGTTGAAGATATTGCGAACTGTTGTTGTTTTAAAGGTACCCTACGCACGCCAAGATTTATTTAAAATCTTAAAATAATATTTATAAAAAACTAGAAAAAACGACTCTAATATTCAAAAATATACATTCGGTCCCAAATACAGGTTTGTGGCTGAACTGTGAAAGCGTCGTTCTTTTGTTCTTAACTAATACTTAGGTACTTACTTACTACTTACTTACTTAACTTATTATCAATGTTTTTGTTCTGTTGCAAAATAAATTTCCCCTGTCATTCAAATATCAATTAATCAGAGACTCATTTGACCATACTACATTGATAAAAATGTTTTTTCTTCTATCGCCTGTATATGTACAGACTTTGTTCTTGGTTGTCGTTTTATTACAATTTATATTTATTAGATACTGGTTGTTCGATTAAAACTGCTATGTATAGTTTTGCTTTGTTTAGCGCTCGTGATACTCGATTAAACGATAGTTTTTAAATAAGGACTGTCAAGGAAAATATGAAGCTCCAGTTCTACTAGTGATCATATATATATCCATCTGTTACAGACGCTTACTTAGATATGAATAAGTTTAAATTTGATACATACAGGGTTACTGGAAAGTTCTCATGCCTAAAGTAACAATATTTTGAAAAAAATAGAACAATTTTTATGAATATCTACAGGATGTGATATGTTTCCATCTCCCATTTAAAATTTTGCACAGGTAGTTTTTATTTTATTCATGAAAACGATTTACTGTGATGTTTTCAACGTAAAATCATTTTGTTTACAATTTGAGCGCTATATACTGCTACCCCAGCTACCGACGAGTGATTCTATATCTAGTGATCACAACTATCGACCCTTAACGGGATCATGACATGTTTCATAAAAGTAGAATAGAAAATAAAATTAAGGCTTTTCTCGCATTGTGAACGGGATAAGACTTTTGAAGCCTAATATTTAAAAAACACATTAAAATTACCCTCACATATATATATTTGTAAACATAGACAACAATTCTTGATTAAATCTTAACTATATGTAGTTATATATAATATATATATATTCAGAGCAGAGCGTCTGGTCGACGCGACGCGTGACCAAAATGCTGGCACTTATTTGGCACAACAAATAAACATTGCAATTCAACGGGGCAATGCTGCCAGCACATTCGGTACGCTACCTACTGGTAGTGGGCTGGAGCATTTGGACTGTCTATAGGTCATCGCGGCCAGTATATAGTCCAAATGTTTTTTTTTTGTAGTAGTAGTAGGTAGTTTTTAGTATTAGTTATTAAATCATTGTAGTATTTAGAAAATAAAGGCAATTTGCCGTGTTTTAAAGATTTTGACATTAAAGAAAAATACTATCCGTTATTTTACTGGACATTATTAGTAGACAAAACAAAACAAAAGCGAACATTAGGCATCAAGTTTCCATCACAACAATCGCAATTAATATTACATATACAAGCAGCCACGAAGGGCGTGACTTTAATGCACGTAACTCACAATCTGCTGAATTCATAATGACAATTAACGTTATCGAATGTATCCTGTACCATTGTTAACATTAACTTAATAAATAGTTCCGTATCCACAGGTATATATTGACTGGCCCGATAGCTCAGTTGGTAGTAACCCTGCCTTCTGAACTGTGGGTTGTGGGTTCGATTCCCGCCCAGGACAAACATTTGTGTGATGAACATAGGTGTTTGTTCTATGTCTGGGTGTTATATTGTATTCTATGTATGTATTTACAAACAAAAAGTATCTAAGTATTGTATCAGTTATCTGGTTCCCATAATACAAGCTTTGCTTAGTTTGGGGCTAGATGGCGCTGTGTAAAATGTCCACAAATATTTATTTATTTATTTATTTATATATAAGTAAACGAGCTTCTGCCCGCAGCTTCGCCCGCGGCGTGGCCTATGGGAAAATAATAGGTCTTTACCTATGAAATTGCCGTATTGCAGTACAGACTTTTTCAAACAAAAAAAAGTTTTGATTGGCTATGAATTCTAAATTCAAATTAATTTTGTTTTAAAAATATGACATTCTATTTACAATATAAGTATTTTGTTTATTGATTAGCGTTGTATTTTCATTACATTTCAACATTTTTCCTCATAATGGATACTTTGAAATTTCGTGTAATTATGGAATATGAGTTCCGTCGTGGCATCAACGCGGCACAAACGACACGTAAAATCAATGACGTTTACGGAGAGAACTGTACAAACGAACGTACAACCCGTTATTGGTTTGCTCGGTTCCGTTCTGGGAATTTTGACTTGAAAAATGAACCTCGTGGTCGTCCGGAAACTTTGGTCAACAATGATGAATTAAAGGCGATTGTGGAAGCTGATGAATCTCAATCTACAGCTGAGCTGGCAGCAGCTTTTGATGTTAGCATCAAAACAATATTGGTCCATTTGCGACAGATTGGCAAGATAAAAAAGCTTGATAGATGGGTGCCCACGAACTTAACGATCGCCAGCGCAACGTACGCGTCGAGACTTGCCTTGCGCTGCTTAACAGGCACAGAAATGAAGGAATTTTGAACCGAATTGTTACGTGCGACGAAAAATGGATTCTTTTTGATAGTCGAAAGCGCTCAGCAAATTGGTTAGATCCTGGTTCGGTACCAAAGCAATGTGCAAAACGAAAAATGACCCCTAGAAAGGTGATGGTCACAGTTTGGTGGTCTAGTGCTGGTGTGATTCATCATAGCTTTTTACAAAACGGCGAGAGCATTACTGCAGATGTGTACATTGAAGAACTGACCACAATGATGGCGAAACTCGCACGTCTGCAACCAGCTTTGGTCAATCGGTCGTCTCCACTGCTACTTCACGACAACGCGCGATCCCATACTGCACAACAGACCGTCTATAAGCTGCATGAGTTGGGTTTGGAAGCTCTCCCTCATCCGCCATACTCACCAGATCTTGCGCCTACCGACTATTACTTTTTCCAAAATTTGGACAACTTTTTAGCGGGAAAAAAATTCAATTCCCGAGAGGCAGTACAAAACGCCTTTGAAGAGTTTGTTGTCTCCCGTCCTGCTGATTTTTTCAAGAAGGGCATCCATAAACTGCCACAGCGTTGGCAAAGATGCATTGATTGCAGGGGTGATTACTTCGAACAAAAGAAATAAATAAGTTCGAAAAAAAAATACTTTCACTTTTTTCAAACAAAACGGCAATTTCATAGGTAAAGACCTAATAATTCAACCACCCATTTCGAAAAATCCTTTCTTAGCGAATGCCTACGTTATAACATCTACCTGCATGCCAAATTTCAGCCCGATCCGTCCAGTGGTTTGGGCTGTGCGTTGATAGATCACTATGTCAGTCAGTCAGACAGTCACCTTTGAGTTATATATATTTAGATGTCTTAATTAATATTATACTAGAATATAAATTTAATTAAACAAATAAATATGAATTATCAGTAAAGTCTGTCGTCAGTCTGTGTCCGTATCCGTCTCTATGAATATAATAAAACATTACATACACAATCAAAACCCACTCAATTTGTTTCATCGAATTGACTTATAATTTCCTCATAGCTCTAATGCAGCTTATTACTGATCTGAAAATACATAACTGTAGCATTACCTTAATGATAAATACTATTTTTAGCCACACAAAGTGACGTCACTGAAATTTAAAATTTATATGCTTATATATTTCTTAAGCAGACAAAAGCGATTTTAACTGAAGAAAAACAGTTAAAGTGGTTTTTGTCTATCACTCTTAGTAATAATTACTTTTAACCACTAAAGCATCAGCGCATCGCTGCACGAATAGATCACTATGTCAGTCAGTCAGTCACCTTTGAGTTATATATATTTAGATTTCAACTGGTTTTATTTAGATCATACAATTTTTGCCGTCAAGATGAACGCATATATTTTATTTGCAACTGCTGAACGTGCATAAAATCTAATAGCCTTGGTATATAATCTCAACTCTATTACAACATGATTATAGCTAAATACATAAGTATTTTATGAATGAGGTGACTCATTCCTCTCCATAGCATGTAAATTATTCCAATGGTCAAGGCAGTTATAATTATATAGTTTGAATGGTTTAGGCTGTTTCCACTTGAGCCAATGTTAATAAGAAATTTACGTATAAAATTTTCATTCTACAGTTTACCGTTCATTCAAAGATTTCGAATCTAATTTACCCAAAGTACTACTGCTGTGTTTTAAAATTCAGTCCTTGCGTTTGTGTTAGTGCAGTGAGGAAATAGTAAGAGGATAAAGTAATACGTCCAGTCCAAACAGATCCTATACCAAATATCTTTCAACATTTCAAAATTAGATATAGGACTTATTATTATAACAATAAAATTCATAGCTGTATAAAGCAGAACGTATGACCATTTATATTCATAATATAAGCACGTCATTTAGATATTATAATAATAATAATAACGCTCAACGATCACATACATAGCTTCTGGATCCTAACTAGTGTTCCTTGTATCAGGAACTACGAAGACCATAGTCCCACAACACCCAGACTCAGAACAAGTATTTGCGCTTTTTCTTCGCGCTCAAATACTTGTCCTGCCGCGAGAATGTAACCCGTCGCCTCCGGGTTATGAGCCGACCTGCTCAACCACCACGCCACAGAGGCTGTAATTGTTTTTTAATAAACAATCAATCATCATAAAGGCAATCGTAGATTCCGAGAGGCTAACGACACATCTATTGTTTTAAACTAAAACTAAACTAGGGCTAAAACACATCTATTGTTTTCTTTTTAACACAATAAGACACTGACGCTTAAAATTTCAATTCGTTATGATATCGTACTACACAGTGAATAGAATAAATTTCAAAAATCGCAGTTTATATTAAAGATTTAAGCGCTAGAACCACTCGTAAATGTATCTAGTTAAATGTTTATCTTAGCTGGTAAACGTTGCGAAATCACGAATGCTAAAATTCTCAGTCGAACTGCGCTCAAAGGTTTTCCGCAAGCTCCAAATTTGTGGGGTTTTTACGTTAGGTAAAGTAAACGAATCTCTTGCTGACGTCTGATGTTCCTCGAGAAATTTAACAGCATTGCAGTTAATAGTGCCTTACTGAGAAACTGGGCACGGTAAGCAGTATTGAGTAACTGAAAACTGGTTTTCAACGTCATTCCCGCGTCAATAGCGAGGTGACAGCGCGTCGGCGGCCTTTAACAATTTTCAGAATCATTAGGTGCCTAATAACCTACTTCTTTGTTTGCCTTTTTTATGGATTTCTGACTTTTTTGCGTTAGGTGTTTGTATGAACATGCGAATCGATTTCAGCAATAAAAACATATCAAACCAGTGCGATTTAAAAAGATATCTTAATAAAGCAAAGTTAATAAAGCCCGGATTATAGTCAATGTAAAAAAGCAATAAATAACAGCGTCATTGTCGTCATCACTCAAATACCCAGTGCAGCAGTAGATTCTTTCAAAAAGGACGTCAATCTGCTAATACAGGTCCTAAGGGTATGCTATGACTAGCCGCTCTAGTGTTGGAGATGTTCATAGGTGATGGTGGCTCCTGGCTACTTAGCATCAGGTAGGCGATCACGTGATTACAACCGATAGAAAGATAACATTTTCAAATTAGTAATGGAATTTCTCCTGTTACTTTTTGTTGTTTTCCAGTTGTTTATTTGCCAATATAAAAATATAGAGGCATTAATAATATAAAATATATCATGTAGAGGTCAGCTCACCCGAGCTCGACCTTGTGCTTACTTGCGATTCGTATTTTATATCCCCTTTTGTTCAATTACGTAATGACTACTTGTCCACCTTACACTAGTTAGCCACACATGGTCGATAACGCATACATAATGTGACATATTAAATTTAATACTTATAGCCTGTTATATAGTTTTGAATTAAGGTTATCAGATCGATACTATAAAAGATGATCAACAGGTCATTCAACATTATTAACTCTATAATTACTAGCAGTTAAACAAAAACTTGCCATATATTTAATATATTATAGCTTCCTTTAAATTGCATTTGCCATGTGTAATCCTAATAGAATCTTTTGATGGAGTTCTATTGTCATTTATCAAGAATAAAGAAATAATATCAAGAATAAAATGACAATCAGAATCCCCTTGTTGGAAGATTAATCCCCAGTTTTCTTGTTACACTAGTACTATTACTTTTTCAGTGGCATTTCCTTTGGTTGAGTTATTGATTGAACAGGAGGATCAAGGAGGATAAATAAAGTTAAATAAATATTATCTACGTGTATAAATTATTACCTAACTCTCTCCAGCTAATCCATTTTATGCCTTAAGTGCACCCCCCCCCCTGCTTCCCATAGCGTTCTACTTAATTGCACCCCATAAATTTCTCTTTTTTATTATTTATAGACAAAGCATTTGACCACAGTCTCACTTGATGAAAAGCGACGATGCAATCTACGATAGTGCTAGAATATACCTGTTCACTCTTGAATTGAAGACTTATAGATTTTAGTTAGCTGGAAACAAGGACGCTGGCAAGTGGTTCCACTCATTTGTTGTTGCACTATAATGCGCGAAGCAATACGCTTAGTGCGGGTAGTCATAATTTCAAGCATTTGTGGGTGCCGTATTATTGCACGCTTTGATATCCAGTAATAGAAGAAAGAGAAGAAAGAAGAAAGTGAAAAAAATAAGAATATACAATATCTCTACCCTATACCTTTTCCTACCCTGCCTTTATTCTTCCCTACGCTCTCTTTTCCCTATCCAACCCCTATATCTACGACTATAATATATTTAATCGAAATCACGGTTATCACGGTACAAGTATACGCATATGAGGCTTGTTGGGGTAGTTGTTGTTGTGTAAAGATACCCCAACGTTGTTGTTAATGTTGTTAAGTTGCGTAATTAAATGTTATTATGTTAAAATAAAAGTAAAACGATGTTGTCGGAGCGACTGTTTATTGTCTACTAACTTAAATATAAATGTTCCATAAAGAGTTGCGCTCGGGCGCCCGATACCGCTTATTCAGCTAAAATTATAACACCTACTTAAGTAATAATGTACTTAGCTCGTACAAGGCGGATTCTGAACAGTCCATGTCTGGTGGTATGAGACAGGTAGATTGGACGTGCTTGTCTAAAAATGTCTCATCTTCTGTCTAAATGTCTTCTTTTTGGCTAAACCGATCTTTATTAAGCAAACGTAATGAACTGGTCAGCACTACAAAGAGTACATTGCATATATTATGGCTTTAAAACATATCTGGTGGTTTACTTTTGATGAATTATTCAACAGACTGACAGAAATTCCAGAACGTTAGGTTAGAAAGATAGGTCATAAACATTAAAAAATATTTTCTACTACCTACTTCAAAATACTCAATTTTTTTCTAGTTTATTTTATGTATATGCTGGTTAAAGTTATATTAATAAAATTATACGAAGCTATTTCTAGAATTTGAGCCGTGTAATATTATAGTTCAAAAATATAGTTTAAAGAAATAACTCAAAATTGCGCAACAAGCTATGGAAATAGCTATGCTCAGTGTTTCCTTGCTAGATTAGATCTCAAATGAAGAGAGTAGAACTAAACTGCAAGATAACTAAATGACCGATGTAGCTCTTAAAATTAGTAAGTTGAAATGGCAATGGGCAGGCCACATCGCTCGTAGAACTAATGGGGAAGAAAGGTTCTCGAGCGACGACCACGAACCCGAAAATACAGCGTAGGTTGATCCCTACTAGGTGGACTGATGATTCGTCAAAACCGAGAGAATCCGATGGATGCAGGAGGCAAGTAGCCGCTCAAAGTACCGCTCTATAAGGGAGGCATATGTTCAGCATTGGATGTCTTCAGCCGGTTAATGGTGATACTTATTTCTTTCTTTTTGACTGGACCAACAGCTCAATTGGTAGAAACTCTGCCTTCTGAGCTGTAGGTTGTAATGAAATCGATACTAGTTCTGTGTCTGAGTGTTATATTGTAATCTATGTATATGTTTATGTTTATGTATTCTATCAGTAATCTGATTTCAACAGTACAAGCTTTGCTTCGTTTGGGGCTAGATGACGCTGTGTAAAATAATATAATAATAATAATTATGTGTGGACAACTCACACAACGCTATCTGGCCCCAAACTAAGCAAAGCTTGTATTATGGGAACCAGATAACTGATACAAAACTTAGATACTTTTTGTTTGTAAACAAATACAATATAACACTCAAACTCAGAACAAACATGTATGTTCATCACACAAATGTTTGTCCTGGGTGGGAATCGAACCCACAACCAGAAGGCAGGGTTACTACCAACTGAGCTATCGGGCCAGTCAATGTCAAATGTCCACAAATATTGCTTTTATATTACATATTATACATTTTATGATCAATGCATACGAGAACTGAATTACATGGCTAATAGAAAACTGTAGTTTAACCTCCAATCATACTAATATTATAAAGGCAAAAGTTTGTATGTGTGTATGTGTGTCTGTTTGTTACTCCTTCACGCTCAAACGGCTGAATAGATTTAGATGAAATTAGTTAGATAGAACCAAGATAACTGGATTAACATATAGGCTACATTTTAGCCCGAAAAAGTGAAATTTTCCCATGGTATGAGCAAATAATTAAAATACTTACTAATACTTTTTATCCGTGGGTGAAACCGCGGGGCGCTACTAGTAATATAATATAAATTTGGGGTAACTTGTGCCAAAAAAATTAGGTATGTATCTCAAGTCGGTGTTGAATGACGATCTGTTTTTTGCTACTCTTTTTTGCCTCATAAGTAGGTATACATGTGATAATGAAATATAAACAATAAATGAATGAAAATTAATTATGTAAGCCTATAGTTATTTAAATTATTTATAAGCATTATATTTACTACTTACGATGATATATAGAATAAGTAAGTACTCTTAATAAGCTTGTATTTATTAATTACGAGTTAACATAATAATAACAACATCTCCTTAATAATGACTACTTAATTAAGAGATCTAAAATGGTCAACACAGGCGTACCGAATTACCAATACATTTTCGTTAATTATAACTATTACTATTCATTTATATATATTATTTACTATTATATTAACTATTACTATTTATTATTATTATACTTAGTTATTAAGGACAGACCCTATTTACAAGAAGGATCCTAATCCGAATCAAAAGTCGTCATTAAACAAAATGGCTCCTGATCCTACATCTTTTAAATTTGTTATCAACATCCCTAACGCAGATAAAATGACCCAGTCCTTGAGTCTTCATCGCAGTCTGTAATTACACATAAACTGCGAGCGCAAGTAATAAGCTCCAAATATTATATGTTAATCGTTTTTATTGCTCTAGTTAAGCTAACTAGTGAAAGTATTATTTTTTATGAAGACTCAGGTGCAAGAAAAGTGGGTGTCCTAAATAGCTATCTTTGTTCAGTACATCACGGATGAAAAGCATAAGCTTATCAAAGAAGATATCCTTATCTATTATGCTAGTCTATATACGCGGTCCACCAACGTAATGCTGGTAACGTTTGGTCGTATGAGAACCCGGAAAAGGTGAGGCGTGAGACAATGATGTAGGTACATTGTACAAGAGAACATTTTGCCTGAAACAATGTTTGTTTTATTTTTATTGGGATGTCTACTTAGTTTCTTTCGGCTTAAAGTTGATAGTGAACTAACAAACCTAAAAAACATGTTCTGATTAAATTTTGATTCGCAATCAGGTACAACAGTAATTGTGAGAAAGGCTAAAGCACAAAAACGAAATGAATCTTAATTAAGCGTGGGTATATAATATAATGTACTAACTAACGTATTCCTTCATGAAAATACTGAAGGCTTGAGACACAAGAGGATTCATGGTTTTACCTACAAGTTACTCATTTTCCGGCGGAATTTTTTATCTTTCTGGGATAAAATAAAAAGGGTAAAATGTGCGAAATTTCATCCAAATCTGTTCAAGCTGTTTTATTTTTTATAATTTTATTTCATAAAATCCGGTCTCCAGTAATGAATGTTAAATAGATCCGTATTTTATGTTTTTTTAATTTAGTTTTTTAATATTATATTAACATGACTCGACGACTCGTCAAGAGCTAGTCGTCCTCCTGATGGTAAGCGTTACGGCTGGCAGTTATAACTGTTGCATTGCCACTCGGAGGAGCACAGTCTAGCAATAATATAATTTCTATAAACTGCGACGTAAGGTCATAAAGTTTATTTTCCTAGTAATTTCTCTAGATGCAGTAAGAACACTAAAACGTAATCCGGAAACGATTGCACACCACTCACACACAAAGCTGCTGGGCGGCTGAATTTCTGTGGTACAGAGGTATCAACCTAGACGAATTCTTGGAGAAAAGTCCTACCATCTAAAGAAAAACGTTTGCTAATAGATATAAATGATCTATTAAGGCTTATAGAATAACTGCACAGGGCTATTTTATTCTAAGTAATTTTAGGTCTTCACAGTTTAAGAAAAGATGTTGCTGTACCAGTCTTTAATTGAGGTGAATTGGAGCGAAGTGCCTGTAGCGTCACAAATTGCATTATTTCCCAGTTCCGTTTGACTCGGCTCGCTAACACAGCTGCAAGGTCGACTACTCGCTAATAAAACATAGCTCTTGTAAAAGCAGCCATATTAATTTAATTATCAGGAAACCCTAAAGTAAAAACTGTCGAATGGTTGAAATCGTCGTGGATATTTTCCTTTGGTCCATTTACATAACCATTTTTCATAACTAGTTACGAAAAAGATTTTTTACTTCACAGATTCATAGCTAATATAGTTATTAAAAAGTTGTATTAAATCCATCTACATAACTGTTTTTCATAACAAGTTACATATAATATGATTGAATTCAGAGACTATAATATCTTCCCTTTATCTCTACCAATATTATCAAAATTAAATCATTCTGAAGAATTGAAGTTTGCGTAGCTTTCACGCTGAAACTAAAACAAATGCAAATATCGCATCATACACCTATTTTAATATAATTTTGACACTCTGTGGTAAACGGTGCTGGTATCACATCGATTACTGTCATTGTATACTTTTTTTCCCAAATAAAGTTAAAAAAAAGTGTATATAGTTGTGTGTATATGTTGTCCTGAATAAATAAATACCTTTTATTTCTTTCTTTTTTCACTTACTTTTATCGCTGTTATTTTTATTATATTCTTCATTTTTACTAAATGACAATAAAAATAATAAAATACATTGGACCCTTTTGATTTTGACATTACAACCCCAAAAAAGATGGATGCGTTAAGTGCGATTGATTGAACTTCAATTATTACAATCAGTCTCATTTCGCGGGCACATTGATTATTTTATACTCATGTCAATGTCACGTGCATATTTTTGTTGCACCTTACATTTTTAAAGCGTAATGTTTCAGTTATCAATATGGTATTATTTCGGAAAGCTTCGACCTATTTTTCATCGACAATACCGCATACCTTAAAAATCAAAATAGCTTGTGTGTGATGACTTCTTACACACACCCGGTAACTTCTTGTACTATACCTTGGTCTCATACTGTTAGTCTCATAAACTTAAAGTCGCGCAAATAACCATGGAGGCTATGCTTGGAGTAAGTATGATAAATCCCAAAGCATAAGTCTCAAACAGGGATGTTGCGGAGCTACAGTTCCCATTCTGAAGAGTCGAAACTTCCGATTGATATTACACCTCCGACTTTGACTTTGATTCCTATACTTGCGAACCGTAGGTTATATCGGAGGTTGAAACACAGCGACGGAAATGATTTACTAAGAAATTAGAAATGAAAGAAAGCTGATGAATAAGGGTTCCGGCTAAATATCAGTTATTATGGTTTCACGACCTTAATTGCATGCAGTCGAGACCCATATCATGACGTCACTCAACATTATATTTTCAATTTATCTTTTATTTGTGTGATTTGTGTTGTATGAGTTCCTACAAATGTAAAAATGTTCCTGTTTGTAAAAATGTAGCGTCGTGTGATATGTATTTACTTTCTTTTTTTCTTACTAATTTTTGTAATATTTTATTTTATTAGACCTGCCCTTAAATAACACGTCTTTCTTCCGCCTCCGACTTTGACTCCGTCAAACCAAATCTGAAAACTCCGAATCTGACTTCGTTTCCACCAAAACCACCTCCGTTATATCTCTGGTCTCAAATTAGACAAGTTGAAATGGGAATAGGCAAGATATAGGATAGGCAAGGAAGAACCTCGCAGAAACGACGAAAGAAGAAAGGTTCTAAAGTAGTAACTCGGAAAACGCAACCTAAGGCGCGCTCTCTCACTTTGTGAACTAATAATCCTGTAAAGTTAGATGTGAGAGAAAAGTGTTTAGCCAATCAAAGTGTCGCTTTATGATGGAGGTCTATGTTCAGCAGTGGACGTTTCCCGTTGATGATGATTATTAGATTTTACAGTCCTTATATAACCAAGATTTCTTTATTCAACTTGACCAAATCGAAATGGGGCAATACGAGAAGCATCAGCTTTCAAATAAAAAAAGAAATCATTAAAATTGGGTCACCCAATATGGCAATTTTGAGGAAACAAACATATAAAACAAGGAAAAAACAGCCGAATTGAGAACCTCCTCCTTTTTTGAAGTCGGCTAAAAAAAGAGTTTCTGCGGTAAGTAGTTTTGTTTCCGTTTCCCGATGTTACATATATCGTCAATTAAAATCTTTTACACAAACACGGCATGATTGTTAGGTAAAGTGGTTTGTATTATTTATAATTATTTTATTACATATAATAGATAATAATTATAATATTTATGAAAATACTTAACTACAACTAACGTGTGCGCGTTGAACTCTAATACACTATACAAGAAACTATTTCCTACGGTCATATATAAATAGGTAGTATGGGACTAAAACGAGTGTGCTTTAGACCAGACGACTGAAGTACAACTTCTTTAGTTTAACTCCATCTATCGGCCGGTATAACTTTGTTTTGGCTTTGTTTAATGTTAATGTCGCCATCTTGACAATTGTAAATTGTCATTTTACCGGACATACCAACATAATAATACAAATTTTAAGTAATTTTTAGCTGTGTTATTTTGATAATGGAGATATACGCTAACCAACTTCTTTTAACTTTCGTTCGCTTCGTCACGTATTCACTAGTTTACTCCCCAAGTCAAGCGTGCGTAAAACAGTTTTAAGCTCGGCCAGAACCCATGTCTACTAACCCATGAGACTTGTGCAAGTTGTGTGGCATTAAAAAGCCAATATTCACCGCGGACTACGCAAGTCGACTCGTCGGTGCTCTTGTTTGCCCCTTAATATTCTCGTCCTTATTTTTTATTGATTCTTTAATATGTTTTGTTACGTTCTAATACGTAGTAAATAATTCTAAAAATATAATAACAATAAGGAAACCAACTCCGCATATGTAATCAGGACCACGTGTACTTATGTATAGATCTACATATTATTTAGATTAGATCAATTTTAATAACATTTTTGATGTCTAATATCTATCACTTTTTTAGATTTTCAAATTCGCTACTACATCAAAGTTAATTGGAGAACATTTTTCAAATTTTCATCATTCAGTTCAGTCTTAAGAAAGCTGAAACAAAATATGAAAATACATTACAACATGTTACATAACGTGACACTGTTGTTACATCCTTGACCCTGACTCCACCAGTAAAATTAATGAAAATCGTTAACATAATTTTATGTAACACTACTAAATATTTATATTACCTACGCACAAAAATAAATACAAAATTATACGCGTTATATTATGCATAGCAACACTTTTTTATGCAAAGTTCACACCGTATCACTAAATTATTATAGCTTCAAGCTAATAAAAATATGATGGCATCATGAAATGGATTTTAACGGCAAAAACCAGTTGACCGATTTCTTATAGAGAACGCCCCTACATCCTACATTTTCATATCTATCGATCTTTAATTGACTTGAACTCAAGCGCTTGGGCAGTGGACCGCCTTGACTGTAACATTCGCGATTTATACATTTCTCTTTCAATCATTGTTGCTATGTTGTTGGTATCACGTTGTTGTTAAGGCCGATGCCGAAAGTGTCACAGATATAACTGGTAATGAATATACAAGTAGAGCTGCAGGCTTAAACATGTCAATTATTTTGCAATGTATGATTAAGCCACTGTGGATTTTATAATTAAAAAAAAAAAAAATTTTGCTTTAGACCATACGACTGAAGTAAAACTTCTTTAGCTCCATCTATCAGCCAGTATAACTTTGTTTTTGCATTGTTACATGTTTTTTTTTTTGCTCCACACTTTTAAGTTTTTATTCAGTGTCAAGTAAGTGATTGATAATTTTTCAAGTTAATATTTCATGTATATATTATATATATAATATATATGTGTGTCAAGTCAAGTCATAGTCTAGTCAAGTCATACTCCTAGTAAAGTGATGGCAACTTTACCAGAAGCATCTATGGAGTTTTGGAAACAATTGAAAAGAAGTTTCACCATCAACTTATTTCTTACGTATCATCACTTTCCCACACTCATGTCTGTGATCCAGTACTTAAAGAAGAAAATACCACCAATTTTATGCACTAACACTGAAAATAACACAAGATTTAGAAAATAATACAATGCGGTGACGCGATCTTTATCGTTTTCCCGCCAAAACCCCTTCTCTTGTTTAATGTTAATGACGCCATCTTGACAATTGCAAAAAAAATTGTAATTTACCGGAGATACCAACACAATAATACAAAGCAGTTGACAAAGATCACGTAATCACCTTATTATAGCGATTACGTTCACATTAGTGGCATTATATCGGAACAGTGTCAAGTGCAATGTCGATTAGTAGGTAGACGTGAAAATCATTTCAAATTGCCAACGACCTGCACCATTACGGCGTAACTGTTCTGAGAATTGTCTTCGCCTGCCATCCTGCATGCACCAATTAACAAGTCCACGAGTGCGAGCAAGAGAAAACACCATTACCATCTCCACCAGACATGCGGTGAGGCCTCTGCTTCTACATCAGCAGCAGAGCTAAAATTAAGTGAAATGGAGCTCCTACAGTAGATCTGAAGTTAAGTGATATGGGGCTTCTGCATTAGTGGCAGAACTGAAGTTAGTGATATGGGACTCCTACATTAGCAGCAGTACTGAAGTTAAGTGATATGAGGCTCCTACATTAGCAGCAGAACTAAAGTTAAGTGATAGGGGGCCCCTACGTTAGCAGCAGAACTGAAGTTACGTGATATGAGGCTCCTACATTAGCAGAAGAACTGAAGGTAAGTGATATGGGGCTCCTAAATTTTCAGCAGAACTGAAGTTAAGTGATATGGAACTCCTACATTAGCAGCAGAACTGAAGGTAAGTGATATGGGGCTCCTACATTAGCAGCGAACTGAAGTGATATGGGGCTCCCACATTAGCAGCAGAACTAAAGTTAAGTGATATGGGGCAAAAAGAACGGAATCTTAAAAGTGAGGCTACCCTAACACACTATTATATAGATTTGGGTTCTATGACTTCTGATAGACTTCATCATCATCAGTCTATATTAGTCCACTGCTGGACATAGGCCTCTCCCAAGGCACGCCACTGAGCCCGGTCTTCGGCTCTATTTTCAATTTCCTTAATGTTCAGTTTTCCATTAGAAAAAAAAAAAAAAAAAATAACACTATTTCATAAAATTTCAATCCAAGACTATTAAGGTTATTTTTTGGGTTTTCTACTAATGGTTTAATTATTTAAATTATTATGTTTATATTTAATTATTATTTTTAAATGTTTTATGGTGCATGCTTGACATTGCATATTATAATTCAATAATAAGTATAAATGGAGTCGCCGTTCTTATTAGAATAAATAGAGTTAGAGTCCCGAGTGACACTGTTCTGCTATGGGCGGCCGTGTCGCTTAACATCAGGTGAACGACTAGTTCGTCACATCATTCATTACCATGCAAAAATATATAAAAACAATAAGACATACTTAATCCCAAAAAAATATAATTAATTAACCTATTATATGAATTATTCAAATTGATACTTATTTGCAAATTAAATAGTATGAAACGGTTGTAGTTATTAATTATTAAGTACTGAGAAATTGTCTTTATTCTTTTAATTATCTAACTACTATATCAATGTAACAAATACAATAAGCTAAGTATAATTAGCTACACCACCTACTATAAAAGAAAGTTTGGGCTATATACTAGCCGCGATGACTTATAGACAGTCCAAAAGCTCCAGCTTTCTTCTGGTAGATAGGTGGCGTACCCAATACGCTGGCAGCATTATCCCGTTGAATTGCAATGCAGCTTTGTAACGCATCGCATCGACTAAGTGCTAAATTTTATTTATGAAGTATATGTACATTATGTCACCAAAGGTGTCAGGTGCGACTTCACCTCGCTTATTTTTTCATAATCTTTATCAACCAATTTGACCTTCTTATGAAATTTTTTTTTAAGGTCCTACCTAGATGCTCCTAATTCTCTTAATATAAATATATCAGCTTGGGTTCTGCGTTGGTTTTATCTATGTCATAAGACACATCGTGACAAGAGGACACTCCGTGGTGTGGAGCAGGTTGGCGTGAAGACGGTGGGTTCAATTCCAAATACGCAAACACAAAATCGAAAACGGAAATACTTGTTCTGAGTCCGGTTGTTGTGGAACTTTGTTCCTCGTAGTTCCTGGGTGCTAGATACAAGGAATCCTGTGGTTTCGAGTCTTTCCGTAGACCCGTTGGGTTGTCCCCTCATGTACATACCTATAAACTGGGTGGTAGGACTTTTCTGTTCAAAGTTTGGTTAGGTACGTAGACTACTGCTTTGCCGATATGTCATTATGGGCGGCCGTGTCGCTTAACATCTGGTGAAGGACTAGCTCGTCACATCATTAACTTACCTTTTTTTAATGTAACCAGTTTCCCGCGGAAATCTTAAAATCCCCTTTAAGGGCGAAACTAGCCTACTAGTATTACTAGCACATTAGTGGTAGCATATTAGCCTATCTGTGGTTTATAGTGCATAGAATATGAACTGCTTATTGTCTCGTCGAGAAATGTCGTATGTATTAACAATATTGATAACTCCACACGGAGAAACCGATCTATTGCGATAGGTATCCTTTTGACATATCAGTCTAATTCTAGGTAATTCATAGAACAGGAAACCTATTGGAAAATTTTCGTGACGCAGACCAGCTTAACACATTCGTTAGGTATAAATACAGATTTATGAATCACTAACGTTTTGGTTCGTATATAGTTGTGTAGAAAAAGTCAATGATTTATGATTGTCCAGTTAGGCTCATTCAGATTTCTTTGAAAGTTTTTTATGACTTGGGGAGACTAATCACAGTAATGAATTACTTTTGGAGCTAGGGCTCGCGTTACAACGCTAATAAAAAAAGATTTCGGAATGAATATAATGACATTCAGAAATGTTATATGTACACGTTATGTTTGCTCGCGGTCTAAAAATGTTTACCACATTTAGGTTGGTATTTGTATACCACGGAATACTATCACTTATATACACAAATGTATGTCACGAGTCCGATAATATGTATGAGATTTGATTAGGCATAGATCATAGAATTTGTTTATTACAATGAAATCGGTCGCTCACGGTAATTGTCTAGGAAAGGTAGTGCCTAAGCCTTTTTTTTTTGTAAAATTATGATAAAATATAATCTGGCATAGAGACTAGTTTTAATAAATATCATTGTTACATATGCAATTATGTTTTTTTTGTTTTGGCTCCACACTTTTGTGTATTTAGCCAGTGTCAAGTAATTGATAATTTATCAAGTTATCGATATTTCACGCAAATATGTGTCAAGTCACAGTCGAAGTCATCAAGTCAAGTCATTGTCTAGTCAAAGTCATACTCCTAGTAAAGTGGTGGCAACTTTACTTGAAGCTTCTATGGAGTTTTGGAAACAACACGAAAAGAAACGTTTCACCATCATTATACCATTTTCCCACACTCACGCCTGTAATCCAGAATTTAACGAATAGAATGCCACCAATTTTATGCACTAACACTGAAAATAACACAAGTTTTGGAAAATAATACAATGCGGTGAAGCAATCTTTTTCGCTTTCCCGCCAAAAAAAACATAAATACTCTTTATGTTAGAATCGATGCTACAACTATTAAAAAGTAATATGTATTTGATAAAGCATTTTAGACTTTACTGCACACGGTGTGCTAAAGAAACTAATTTGAAAACAGATAAACATTTTTAGACCCCGATCACATAAATTAAATGGTTTTCAAATCAAATCAAATCATTTGTTTATTTGCAAATTCGTTGGTATAAGCGCATCACTTGCGAACGGTTTTCCCGATTTCATATTTTTATGTTCCATATAGTAATTGTTTGTGAACTTGTGCTTTCGTCTTTCCTCCCCCTAAACGTATGATGCCATCCACAGCATTTTTGTGGTTACCTATGCTCTCTCACATACCTACCAGCACAGAATAAATAATAGTACGTTCACCAGCAGCATCCGCTGAAATTATAATTTAATGAACCTATGTAGTTTTTTTTACGTTGTTTTGAATGCCTCATCGGTTGGTATATATGGTAATTCAAAGTTCATCTAGGTACCACCGCTTTGCCAGTTATTCTGCCGCCAAGCAGTAGTGCGCAAGCACTGCTGTGTTCCGGTTTGAAGGGCACTGTAGTTAGTGAAATTACTGGGCAAATGAAACTTTATGACCTGATCTCGCAGTCTAGTAATGTTATTACTTGATTGAGCTGATGTCTCAGGATGACGTGCGCAGTGCAGTGTCATGCGAAACTCGATCGATTAGACAATCGATCCGAAATAGAGACGAGACGAGACGTAGAATATCGGTTTATGGGAACTAGGCTGGGTTCATACCCACCTCAAGTTAAAATAAAACACAATCAACTTAATGAAATGAATTATTTTTTGTATCTTTAATGTTTTGTTGAGTATATTATGGCTAAGAAATAAGTAAAAACATATTAAAATTGTTTTTTAGGGAAATATCTTTTAAATTAAAGGTCAAAGTTGGTACATGTGTTTAGTTGCACCTATATATTTAGTTGCAATGCAAGAGACCAAGAGTTGTTTAAAACTAGTGAAACATATGTTTGCTATGTTATAGAAAAGTCGTAAATTCATTAAGTTATTGAAAAGTATCTAGTTAGTTCTTTATTTTCTGAAATATGTGATTTGTTTGTTCCTAGTTTAAAATCAGAGACAATGGATTTCGCCTATACCTACTAATTTTAGATGATAAGGAAGACACTACGTAAGGATTGGTTGATGCAATAGAAATGTATGCAGGCATACTGGTAAGTACGTGGTGACTTTTTTTTTAATTTCTATTGTACGTGGAGTAATACATTCTCATCAATCAATGATATAGGTTAATATAACCTATTTAACCTGGGTGCAGAATAAGTTAAGCTTTACTGAGGTATAAAATTTTTATAATCCACATTAGGGATCACGTTTTTTTATTATGAATTCAAAGTAAGTGACTGCTAATACCATGCATGAAATCCAAAAATTATTTGGGCGGTTCAATATGTTATAGTATTTTTGGTATAATACAATTGACAAAAATATCTTATACGGCTTCTACGCAAGTTTTATCTATGTACTAAAGTTTATAAAGATTGCATTAAAGAATAGAAATGACAATTTTATATTTGGGAAGATCCCGAATAATGACAAAAATGTAAACGCACCCAGGCACAGCTATATGAGTTGTTTGATTACTACTAAGAGATACCTTGATGATCGAAGTTTAATTATATATTTTATTGTACGTTTAAAACAAGTTAACGTTTAATTTCATTTGATTTAAAAATTAATGGGCATCATGTTGCTGCATTTTTGTAATAAAATGTCCATTTTTAATCATGCACCAGCATTTCCGTCAAGCCGCCAACGCTGACAGAACTTCAGAAAAAAGGACAATCTAACCACAACGAAGTTAAAAACCCGCACAAAGAGTTGGTATAGATTAAATGAATCAGCGTGTGAAGAAATTTCCTTGCTGTGACTTCCTGGTGGCCTTCTGCCCCCATAACTACTAATTAGAACAAACACCTAGCCAAAATTTGGTCATAAAAACAATGGTACCCACTTTACGGACGTATTTGTCAATTCTGCATAATATTTTAATGTTCTATATTACGCAACCATTATTGTTCATTACAATAATTATTCTGACAACGAAAAAATACACCATAATTATTACCATTAGCTTAATTTAATGAAGAAAAAGGAAACAAATGGGTGGGGAGCGATGACAGTTATCGGTGTTGCCACTGTAATAAATTTAAATGCTACCACAGTGTAAAATACGGTACTGCCCGCTGCGCATAGAGATTACAACTGGCATTGCGCACGTCATTCTGAGACATCAGCACAGTCTAGCAATAAGATTACTAGACTGTGAGATTAGGTCATAAAGTCTCATTTGCCCAGTAATTTCACTAGCTACAGTGCCCTTCAAACCGGAACACAGCAGTGCTTGCACACTACTGCTTGGCGGCAGAATTACTGGCAAAGCGGTGGTACCTACCTAGACGAACTTTGCAGAAAAGTCCTACCACCTAGTAAAATGTAGGTATGTGATCTTTGGGTGTTATTACTATTATTGCTATAGGAGGAAGAAATTCAGATTTACCTTTATTTTCACAAAGCGTAGTGCTCGACTGTGTAATGAATAAGATATTTTTTCAAAAGCGGGGCGTTTCGCACTCTTCATTGCTATTGTTGTATTGTCCTATCGTGGCAGACTCACCATTAGCCTTGGGAATGAGGCGAACCTCACGGTTCCTTCATACTCCGCAGTTTCAGCCATTCAGCGTCCAATATTAATTGCTTGCGAAATGCAATTTGTCTAGAATGATTAGAAATTGTTGAATATAATAATAATAATAACGCCCAATCACACTAATATTATAAAGGCGAAAGTTTGTATGTGTGTATTTTTGTTACTCTCACGCTCAAACAGCTGAATGGATTAGGTGAAATTTGGTACCAAGATAGCTTATACACTGGATTAACATATAGGCTACAATTTATCCTGGAAATACTTTCTACGGGCTATGAGCCGACCTGTTTTACCACCACACCACAGAGGATTTCAACCAATATTTCAATGGACTGGATTGCGGTAAAAACAAATTTTTACCGCAATCCAGTGAGAATGCGTCTAATCAGAAACTGATGTTTTAATCGCATAAAGAGTTTAAACAATTTGAGGTGATCAGTACCTAATTGCTTGTCATGTCAATTACAATTAATACTGAAGTGCTTAATAAAGTTAAAAACAACGTTACGATCCATAAAATGCCAACAGACTCAGAAGCAAAGTGCATTATAATAGGTTTTTGGCGAGGCATTGTTTGACAGCAAACGTGGATATTAACCACACACGGCCTTACTCACGCTTTCGGCCATTGAATGCACTTCCTACTAGTTGTGTCGACGAGCGACTGGCCGAGCTCTTATACGCGGGTTGTTGACCCACATCGCTTTGAGCACAATAGTATTTAGCAACACTTCAGTTTTCACTGTTGATTGCACGAGCTCCATCATCATCACGTTTAAGTCCCTATACGGTAGTATTTAGTTCTAGCGGTTTGGTACCACCCTTCAATATTTCTATCACTAGAGCTAGATGCATGGCAAATGCAAAAATACTCAGCATTGATGTGATGTAATAAATATAAAGGACTAGAGAATACAGGGCCAGTTTTGGACTAAGTGAAGAAATTCTTCATCTTCCCTTTTTTAGTTACATCTATCATCAAAAGACCTGGGTCATATTTACACGTGAACAGCCTGCAAGCGTTGTGATTATGGTAACTCCCTCTAATGAAGAGGCCTATGTTCAGCAGGGGACGTTTTCCTGCTGATGATTTTTATAAGCGCAATACAGCATATCAATTGAAGTTATGTTTTATCGTATACAATAACAGCCTTATTAATAAACAGGTATTAGTCTCAGATTAGTTACTTCAGCTTTTGTCCTTTTTTTGCTACTGGAATATTTTGCTGGATCGAAATAGACAAAAGATGGTGTAACTAGTCTAAAGCTAGTTCGTGTTTATTAATAAGGCTGTTAGTTTTTAAATAAATAAGAAACAGATATTTCATTAAGGATACTAATCCAACAATCCATACTTATATGCTGAGATGGACCCGTCCGGCACCCTCTGCTTCTGTTGCCTCCCGCCAACTTGCTGTTCTTTTTATTAAAGCTAGTAAGATACGATTTGATAATCAAATGTATTGATAACTGCAGTCGTAACATCAGAGTGTGACCTCTGTAACACCTGGCAGAATTATAGATGTGGTACGAATACCCTTAATAAAGTAATTAATATATTTCTTGGGTATATGAGTTATTAGCTGTGATACTACTAGTGTCAAGTTTTAAACTATCCTTCCAGACAAACCTTGGTTCTTTAGGGCTAGCCTAAAACAATCACTATGAATTGACTAAAAAGCATGGACACATAAACGGCTCATGCCTTCAGGAAAGACTTGGAATGTAAAGAAAAATGTTAAAGTATATCAAATGGACCGATCCATCCAGAAAAAGTCGGCCCTCTTTTCTTCTGTAAATGATAAGACTTGAGAGTTGACGCTAGTTGATCCCCATTTATCAGCTTGGTACCTTGGTGCTGGTGCGAGTGAATTTAGAGTTGCGAGTTTAACTGATTTTTTCACAAAATGACTTATAGGTATCGTTGGATTCAGCGTGAAATTATCTACAATAATACATTCTCAAAATACCGATATGAGGCTTAAATCTTGCATATTTCAGTCTAAAACCGGTTTATCTGACACAAGAATACAGTCTGCTTAGCATAAAAACATTATTATATTTATAATATTATATTTTTTACAGTAATTGTACGAATAAGTACTATATTTTGTATTTTAAAATAGAATTAATACATTTTCAAGCAACTGAAACTTACATAAACCTTTTCTATTACTTCATAACCACTCTACATTAAAATGAAGTCGTTGAAGTATAAAGTCAATTTTCTCAATACTATCAATTTGACAGTTAAACCCTTTTTGTTCTCACCCCTTGAATTGATAAAGACACCCAGCGATACCGATTGCACTGCTATCAGCTTACAAATAATATGGCTAGTTTATATTAAGATGATTCAACATTACTGAATTTAAAAATAAACTTCACACGATCAAACACCCATCGGATCTCAAGGGTCCATTTAAATTATATAGTAACCGAGACAAAGGCTTCGTTTCTTCACTGTTATGTATTTATGAAGGTAACTTTCTAAGATAGTATATGAGACCCAAAAATATTTATTTTGTTTTTCGGGGCAGGAAACTGTTCAATCGCCTTTGTTATCACGGATGCAGTTGCACTCCATTAACCGATACGATATGGCCTAGCAACTTAACTTCCGTCCGTAAAAAAACTACCCTTTGGCAAATTTCGCGTCTCGTTACCGATGTAGTACTCTGTTCAGATGTTCTAAGTGCATTTCTAACGTCACATATTATGTAAATATGATCCAGGTCATCTAAATAGTTACCACATAATTTTCTGACCTCTAGAACTAGAATAATATCCATTGCTCTAGAGAAACTCGACAGGTCTTCAAACTTTGAAGCAGTACATTATAAGTACATTTATTCCCCATAAAAATTATTCCGGTGTACTTCATTGAACTACTTTATAATGGAATATGAAAATAGTTCACTTAAGTACAATTTAATACACTCATAAACAGGACATTATGAAAAAATTGTAAGATTACGGAAGTTAAGGGTGAATCTTCGGCTTCACTTAATATTTACGTATTAAGTTCTCTCGTGTGTAATAATATAAATATATATATATATATTTATATAATAATAACCAAATGCTACTGTTAAATAGACCACATTTAAAATTATAAAAAGTGTTAGCTTCATAATAGCTTGAAAGATCGTTTATTTACATAAGAATGACATAGGTGACAATATTGGTTGTTAGGTGGCATAGAGTAGAGACATTGGTAGACAGGACTAATTAAACCTCTTTGAAGTGCTATTGCAATGTAGCCCCCAAAAACCAAAGCGAGCTGGTGGGTTCCTGTAGCGTTCCGAACGACGGAGAGTTGGGGACTGAGCCGCACTCACAGTACGCTATGGTTCAGAGCTTGTGCTTGTCTGCGGCTCCACGTTTGTACTCGGTCGTTGCTCTGCGTCGGTATTCGTACAGTCCGGTGGTGTCTCTCGTGTCTTTGGCACCTCATTTCCCGCACAGGGCTCCGATATAGTTAAAGGTATTTCGTAACTCGTATACTCCCTTGAACACAATTTATCAGGATGCTTCGCTTGATTTTACCATTTGCTTCGACCTGGCAGGAGTACATTATTTTTCGTTGCTTAATAGTTCTAGCTCATAATCTCTCACGCTTGGTTTCTTGTTGATCCAAACCGTGTGACCAGGTTCAAAATCTGGAAATAAATTGTATTGAATTGTACGACTTACGACCCCAGGCTCTTCCGCTTCCAGCTAGCCTCCCTTTTGTTGGCAGTTTCTCTGGAAGCCAGGAGCTCACCTTGATTGGTCAATACACAACTAATGCGTCTGCGCTAGCAGCGGTTTACTAAAGACCGTTCCCACGAACGTCCACAAGATGTCTTCAGTAGTCTCCATTCGATCTTTGGAACAATGACAAAAGTTTATGTAATTTCCATAATATAAATATAATGTTATAATATGATATAATAAAATGTCATAAGTTTAATTAATGGCGGACGAATGAATTCTGAAAGTTGAACACACATAAACTTATATGGGCAAGTGTGATTCGCCAATTATTTCTTTCAGTTAATTTTATAAACTACAAACAATATTATACCTTCTACAATAAGAAACAAAACAAAGATGTTCTCCTTTTTCTTTCGAACTTATGGAAACAAACGCTCTTTTCGAACCAACTTTGGTACCTAAGTTGGCTTGAAGACAAATTATAACAAGTACGTAACATCCCCGCATTTATAAAAATAACACCTTAATATTACGATATCTTGTACTATTATTGAATACCATGTACATATCGTATATGAATACTCCTTTCCCACATTCATCCCTTCCAAAGCTCTCAAGCACTTAATATCGAAGCCAAAATTCGAGGTCGCAGACGTAAAAAAAAATACTCCATCCCTTGGCAAAATTTGCTAAATGGGCTAGCGTATATATAATACTATATATAGGTACTATATATATAATAATAATATATAAGGTGTTTACAAATGTCGAAACACGATCCTATAATTTTTTTTCTATTTACATCGGGTAATAAATATTACATTTCAAAAGCTCTGATATCCGCATTTATCTTTACTGCCTGCACGTGTTTCTCTTAGGATTGAAGGCGGGAGCGACTGAGACATAACGAATTATGTTTAACAATGCACTTTTCAAATGTTATACCATCACAATGCCTGCTACCGAAACTAGCAATAATTAGATTCTTTTTAAACTTATTTTGAACTGTGTGCTTTACAGCTAGTAACATATTTATGTTGGTTATGGTCTATTTAGACCGTGAATAAAATATGAAAAACTTTGCAAAGAATGTTTGATTTTATAAAACGTATACCTGCTTTAATGAATATTGAACAAGCTGCTATAGTTATATTGACCTTGGCCAGTCATTCAACATTAACATGACTGTCATTGTTTGTTATAGATTCAATAAAGTCGCAAAGAACATAATTAGTTCAGATTCAAATTTTTATGTAAATTATGAGTTCCAGTTTCATAATTAAACCAGCCCCAGTGTAATCATTTACCTTGGCCTGATTAATTAAATAAGTAATTTTTTTGGACGTGATCTTTAAATTTAAACGTACAAAATAGGCGAGGAAAATTAAAATACCACTCAAAATATTTAGCCACAGGAAATGTATGCATAAAACTAGGCATAAATGCTGCGGAAGAGTTAATAATGGCACGTTATCATTTATACGCTTTTACTTGTAATTTAACCATAACTTGGTAGGTTCATCCTGACATCAAGTAGGTACCTTTTTTGCCTAACATTGCCTAGAACAATTGCTTTATAAATTAAATAGTATGATAACATAAATAAATACTAATAGAAATCGAATATTTAACCAGTAAATAGTAGTTATAATATCATCGTAGTATTCAGTTGAAAGAATAAAAGCACTACGCCGGGAAAATAAAAACCAGTAAATATTAAAAGTAGTTTAGAGTTTTGGCGGGAAAACGAAAAAGATCACGTTACCGCATTATATTATTTTCCAAAACTTGTGTTATTTTCAGTGTTAGTGCATAAAATTGGTGGCATTTTATTCGTTAAGTGCTGGATTACAAGCATGAGTGTGGGAAAGTGGTATAATGATAGTGAAACGTTTTTTTTCGTGTTGTTTCCAAAACTCCATTGAAGCTTCTGGTAAAGTTGCCACCACTTTACTAGGAGTATGACTTGACTAGACTAGACTATGACTTGACTCTGACTTGACTTGATGACTTCAACTGTGACCTGACACATTATTTACGTGAAATATCAATAACTTGCAAATTATCAATTACTTGACACTGGCTAAATACACAAAAGTGTGGAGCCAAAACACAAAAAAAAGTAGTTTCGTTAAAAAACTTACCTATATCTTCGGTGAACGTGTGGATATTTCATCTGATATACCTAAAATACATTTGACATCTAGGACCTCAAAACTATTGGATACATTAAATTTTATTTAGATAATAATAGTTATTAATGTATAATTGTAATAAAGTTTTATAATATATCAAAATACGTACAACGTACATATCTAAAATGACCTTTTCATATCTAGATTTCGCAGCGCTTATCCGTTATATTATAATATACCAACACCTATTTTGATAATTAGTGGAAATGCCTAATCTGTAAGCATAAATTATAACTATCAACGTGCCGAAACGCGTTATTCATAACATTACGACCGGATAGCTAAATTTTAGCGTAATAAGGTATTGAGTTAGATAACATAAGATAACATACGCTGCATAATAACAATAGGCCATATTTGTTGGCTTCACGGTATTGAACTTTTTTTGATATAATGATAGTCGTTCGTTAGCTTTGGTACAAATATTATAAAAAAATTTTTGAAAGTGAAATTGCTTTTGGGACCCTTACAGTGTCACCGGGCGTCGGGCAGTGTCAATATTATAATACTGTAAGGTGGATGAATAAGGAAAGTTTTACCTATTACCTACTGATACGGATTCATCCCCAGGTTTATTTGAATGTTAAACCACCTCATATACCTTCTGAAGCGTGGGCACCGTCAAAGCCGGCAAGGGAATAGGCAGCAGCATTTTTTAAAAGTGATTTTCTTTTTCTTCCAACACTTGTTGAGTGTACAAAAATCATGAAACTCGCATCATCATCATCGAACGCATTCATGAGATATTTGTATACTGTGTATATATATATAATAATATTAATAATAATATAATATGTGTGGACATCTCACACAACGCCATCTAGCCCCAAACTAAGCAAAGCTTGTGCTATGGGAACCAGATAACTGATACAATACTTAGATACTTTTTTGTTTGAATACATAGAATACAATATGACACCCAGACACAGAACAAACACCTATGTTCATCACACAAATGTTTGTCCTGAGTGGGAATCGAACCCACACAGTTTAGAAGGCAGGGCTACTACCAACTGAGCTATCGGGCCAGTCAAATATATATAGTTCTTTTTGGGTAAACAAAAAACGTGAAAGTCGCGTCATCGTCACCGCACGCTTCCCATGAGATAAATGTCACAAGTTACTTAGTTTTCACTTCTACCGGGAGTCCCCAAGACTGCTCCGCACGTTTATTTTTTTGCTCAGCTCGCAGTATAATTTCTGCGTTCACCAAAATGCCTCTTGCTGGAATATGATTATGGATGATGATTTTATGTTCAGCACTGGACGTCTTTAGGCTGATGATGGAATGTACATTGTACAAGGTCACTTATCACACTATCCCACTAATATTATAAAGGCGAAAGTTTGTATGTGTGTATGTGTGTTTGTGTGTGCCCCTGTGGTGTGGTGTGGTGTGGTTAAAAAAGCAATCTTAAACCAAAATATCTCAGTTGGCCCCGACAATATTACCACAAGCTTAAAGCTATTTATTCGATCACTATCCCACATTTTATCATATGTACCTCTATTTATTGCAGGACCAAAACTGGGAAGAAATGGATGAACTGGGAATAAGGACAGGAGCGATAATCACTGTAACTCTGATTGCACGTGTACGAAGCCGCGGAAAGTAACTCAAAATTTTGAAATATGCGTGATTACGTAAAATCTAATTTTAAAAATCTAAGAAAAAAGAAGATTGCTTTCAAGGATACCAGGAAGTAAAAAATGTAATAATCAAAATGTAAAAAAAAAAATGGATTATAAAATATGCCTATACAATAAAAACAGAAAAATTACTCGCAACGAAACTTGTCCTACAGGTATCAAATACGGTTTACTTATATGAATCTACTTATCTTTTACTAGCTGACCCGGAGAACTTTGTTCTGCCTAACAGTCAATGAATGTGCATGCTTAGGATCTTAAATTCTGTTTATTGATTGACATCAATTTTATTACTTACTAGTTGCGCCCCGCGTTTTCACCCGCGGATAAAAAGTATTTTAATTATTTACTCATCCCACGGGAAAATTTCACGTTTCCGGGATAAAATTTAGCCTATGTGTTAATCCAGTGTATAAGCTATCTTGGTACCAAATTTCCTCCAAATCCATTCAGCCGTTTGAGCGTGAAGGAGTAACAAACATACACACATACACACAAACACACATACAAACTTTCGCCTTTGTAATATTAGTGTGATTATCCTATTCCGGACGAAGATAAATCCAAACCCGCAAACATCAAAAAACTTGGTCCAGCCGTTCTTGAGCCATAAGTGGTGTAATTTACACGAATTTATAGACTTAAAAGTGCCTAACCTCTTTAAGCTTAGAAACCTTCAAAATAAGGTATTTTGCTTTATGTTTTGAAGAAACGTTTCACCATCATTGTACCATTTTCCCACACTCACGCCTGTGATCCAGCACTTAACGAATATAATGCCACCAATTTTATGCACTAACACTGAAAATAACACAAGTTTTAGAAAATAATACAATGCGGCGACGCGATTATTTTCGTTTTCCCGCCAAAACTCCCGATGACAATGTTGGTGGAATAATCAAACCGTCTTATTGAAGAGGTGGCTGTCATACTTGAGAAGTGGGAATCGCTTTAACCTATCGTATTGGCTATTTTTACGTAAGTCTTTAAAAACGAAGGTCAGGTTTCCTATGTACATTACTTTATTATCAGATGTACCGCTTGAGAAATATAGTTGGTTTGCATAGTGTAAGCTCCCCCTTCCCTCACTGCCATTTCTAAACTACGGATCTCATCTTTATTATTGTTAATAAATAGTCTCTTCTAAAATTGTTTTGAATAAAATCTGATACTTT
This sequence comes from Ennomos fuscantarius, assembly GCA_905220475.3. NCBI lineage: Eukaryota > Metazoa > Arthropoda > Insecta > Lepidoptera > Geometridae > Ennomos > Ennomos fuscantarius. Next base: position 11,909,647 of record HG992023.1, read on the forward strand.
TTTGATATACTTAGGCAGAAAAACCTGATAAATACTTAAGAAATTTTCGATATGAAAAAAGAAGATTTAAATGATATACCTTATACGTACATTTTACCTTACACACTACAGTTACACTACAGTTTAAGCGGAACCTGTGCATCTACGGGACCCTAAGTCTAAGGTCATAAGCATCATATGCTAGGGTTTCCTCGGTGACGCTGTAGTGGTGAGTGACGCTGTAAAGGTCGGTAGAGATCAACAGCATTAACCAGTTAAAAAAAAAAAAACATATTCTAGAGGCTCGTAATATATTGTTTTACTTATTACAGCTTGATTACAATAAACTTCTAGCTCTTGTCTTCCTTTTGAACCAAAAGTCTGGATACGTCGTGCCTACACACAGGTACATACGCGAAAGTTTTCACATTTATATAACAAAAATCAAGTTTACACCATTTACCATAAGTTTAATTTTTTTGCCTGTGTTGGTACCTAATGAAAGTAATCATATACTTTTGCAGCAGGTATATCTAATATGTATATATATTTATTTATAAGACAATTAAGTTATTTACTCACTAATTACAAACTAATCGTCACTAGTTAATTTTCCGTCGGGAAATAGAATATACCCTTGAAAAACCCATTGCGCATTTAGTCTATTTCTTCTTACTTTAGGTAAGTATAAAACTTGAATGAGTTTATAAATAATATGAAAATATATATTCTTTAGGTCTCACTTTATAATGTTTTGTGATCTGAGAGGTGATCACGAAACTTTTAATGCAATGCAACACGAAAAATTTCCATACTAAGTACATTAACTGAGTATTTAAACTGTTAAATCCATACAAATATGTGTTTATATTGGTTGCAATCGAGTTTCGTGATCACCCCGCTGATGTTTCAATAGAGAGTATACAAGTAAAACAAAATTTTGTATTTCACGCACAGTTTAGTAAATATGGAAATTTTTACTTAGAATTGAAAGAGAGCTGACCAGTGCGATGACGTTGGTACGGCGCGTATTACGGTGAGACAAGTTTGTACGCATGACGCCTGTCGCCGGCGTTCGTTGATCGCTGCAGGTAACCTGAGGTATTCCCCAGCGGCATTCGATCCAAACGTAACTTTCTGTTTACTATTTGTTCGAGATGCAGTGGCGATGACCTGACAGAAGGCGGATTTATCGTTGTATCTTTATTGTTAACTTTATTGGTATAATTACTCATACCCACGCATATGGTATTATAATATAGGAATAATGTTGCCTACCTAACAATTGCCCGGAACAAAATACTAAATCATTTACATTTATGTATAAAACCGTCGCTATGCAAAAAGCAGAGTAAGTTATAAAGTTTGTAAGGATAATGTATACACTAAAGATATTGATCAAGGATTTACCACACTAATATTAAAAGGCGAAAGTTTGTATGTGTGTATGTTTGTTACTCCTTTACGCTCAAACGGCAGAATGGATTTGGATGAAGCTGGAGATAGCTTATACACTAAATTAACATAAAGACTACATTTTATCCCGGAAAAGTGAAATTTTCCCATGGGATGAGTAAATAATTTGATAATTAAAATAATATTTATTCGTGGGTGAAACCGCGGGGCGCAACTAGTATTATATATCTATTTACTAAGATTTTCCGGTCTAGCCCGCGCGTTTGGGAGCCATTGGTGGATTCGAAGCTAGCACCAAGAGGTTTTGCCGATTTTATTCAATTAAATAATAATGCCTAGATAAAACAAGCTGGAATGAGTCGTAATAATTTGCGCCAAACGCCATATCCCTAAAACTCGTGGACGTATCATGGAAGTAACCTTTGTCCATGAACCACGTGCCCGGAGTAAAGGAATATACAATAAATAGGTACCTAATGAGGTAATAGGTAAGACCACAGAGCAGGAAAACAAATCACGCCCGCGCCCCGATAGAGACGAAAGTAATTACAATAATGACATCGACACAGGTAAACCATACGGTTTTATTCTAAAACGTGACACGCTAGTGTCAAAATGACGTCTCTTTCGGGGCAAAAGTATTTTTTTCCTGCTCTATGTAATAGACTTACAAAACTAATTGTAGGTGGTCTAAATCTCCTATTATGATCTTTGATCAAATTTACATCGACGTCGAGTTCCGCTTTTTCTATAGGTAGGTACTATAATATAAAAGTTTATCATTAAGTTCGCCTATGTACTCCTTGTAAAATAAAGTATTTTTTATCTATCTATCTAGAATTCTTTTCGTGACACAATAGAAAAATAATTACACGTACTCGCTGTTTGCAAAATACGGTGTACTCCTTCAATTGGTCGGTGTTTAATTTTTCTATAAAAAGCTTTATAATGATGGCGCATTATTACAAATACGATCTGGTGGGCAATCACGTAACTCGATTGCAACTGTTAGAAACACAAATTTGTATGGATATGAATACGCAGTTTATGTGCTTAGTTAGTAAGAAAATTTCTCTTGTTGCATTGCAATCAAAGTTTCGTGATCACCCCATTTCGGTAGTTACGGGTAATCTGGTCCTGTAACACATTTGTAAAAAAAATTGTATGAATCGATGAACTCACGCTTATCTCGTCGAGCCAGCGCCGCACTGCCCAGTGACAATTCAGTCGACAATAAATCGATTTCACGCAATGTTTTATTTAAAAAATGCGCGAATTTGGGGAGTTGAAGGGTTGCGCCGTATTTTGACTAAAGACCAATAACAGTTTTATAACAGTTTCTTAATAACAGTTCGCTTATTAATAACAGTTTCTTAATTATTGTTCTTTTAATGAGTCCCAAAACAAATAAATAAATAAATATTGGTGGACATTTCACACAGCACCATCTAGCCCCAATCTAAACAAAGCTTGTTTTTATGTTAATGAATGACGTGACAAGCTAGTCGTTCACCTGATGTTAAGTGACACGGCCACCCTTGTAAACCATGTGTATACCTACTGTTTACTGGTGTATGTACTACGTCACACAAACTTTGTAGGTAGTGAAAGCTCAACCGCACTATACTTAACAATAGCCATATTTAATTACAATAATAGCGCCCAACAATCACATATTCTGGACCCTAATTAGGGTTCCCTGTATCTAGGTAAGTATTTTAATTATTAACAACAAAGACTGTGATCCCACAATAGCCAGACACAGAACAAGTATTTAGGCTTTTTTCTGTGCAAAAATATGTCTTGTCGTGGGAATCGAATCCGCCACTTGCTCAACCACTACACTACAGTGGCTACACTAAGTAGTGTACTTAACGTTTCTGTTAGTAGTTCTGTATATCTGTATCTATATATACAAGAAACTATAATTACCTTTATATATGGTTTCAATAGCTAGGTCTATCCTCAGCAGCGTTCCGGTACCGAATAGTTGATCAGTTGAGGAAAAACGTTTAATTTTCCGCTATAAAAGTTTTGTACGATTTTCAATTTTGTACGATGATGTGAGCTCAAAGCAAACCGGGCAGGTAACTCCCCAGAGCAGTTGGGATGTAATTTCAATAAATAAATCAGACAGTGTGGGAACTAATAGGTAAACACAATTTTTCCTCTATATGCGATTTAGCACCTACTCGTAAAAAGAAGAATGTGAAAAACCCCAGAGATAATAGATGTAATATTAATTTTAATATATGGTTATTGTCAACACGCTATAGCTACCTACCAGTTGTTATGAGCTGCAACTGAACACTTTAAATTGAAGTAATTTGCAGAAGCGTTGGCTGATGAAACAACAAAAAGTAAAGTTACTATAAATATATGGAAAACCACAGATTAGTGTGGTACCCTCCGCAATGGCGTCCTATGCCATATACCAGAGCAGTCATAAATGTCGATAAGTCATATAAATGCTCACTTAATTGTTTGGAGGAATTTTGGAATCAATCAACTTAAGAAATTATTTGGAGGAAATTGACATGAGCCTCAATCACATTAATGCATTGACAAAATTATTTTTATAGCTATAAACATGGAGTTCTATAGATTTTTCAAAATACTATATTCTGTTCGGCCCAATAGGATCACGTACAAACTGTAATAGTCACTAAAGCTTTCTCAATAGACGCACAAAAAAATGATAGATCTATTTGGTTTTAATCCATTTTCAGAATTTTCAGTCTTGTGCTATAAATCCTTCGTAAAAAATTATACGGCCGGTACTTAATTCTACTAGAAGCGTATTGTATTAATGATTAAATTGAAAATATTCTGTCTTTAAATTAATCTAAGTTTCACAGTATCGTGATCGTGATCGTTTCAATTTTCACGTTGAACCCAAAAGGCGCCAAGAAGTTTGTGTTTCTGAAAACAATAATAGCATTTAAAAGGATAACTCTTAGGTAGTACCTATATGTAGGTATGTATACAATGTCAAAATCAGCAGGACCTTTCTGACATAAAACAATTCCTAGAATAGTGATAACATAAATTGATTCTAATTCAGTTAATATAACAAAAACCGGCCAAATATTATGTATGTAATATCTATTGCAATTTACTATGTGTATCAGTTATAAACACTAAGCGGAGCTTTTAGCAGCTGTGGACTCGGTGAGTCAAGCCATCCGTATCAGACGGTTGATGCAAGAGATAGAGTAAATAGTAACAATATAATGATTATTTTCCGATTCATAAGCAGTTCGTACAACCTACCCAGTTCGTCCTTCCGTACAATAATTAGTTTTAATTCAACGTTCAGTGACACTGTGTACTTTTATACCTATATTAATAGCTTAGAGCCTGTGCCAGCGATAGAAATGAAAACTAAGTAACTTGTGACATATAGCTCATGGGAAGCGTGCGGTGACAGTAACGCGAGTTTTCCGCTTTTTGTTCACCCAAAACGTACACATATATACACAGTATACCTACATATAGCTCATGGAAAACGTTCAGGGACGATGACGTGAGTTCCATGATTTTTGTTTACACAAAAGTGCTCAACGGACTCAAAAAAGTTTTCACTTCAAAAATTATCTTGCGTTGAGCTTGATTATTTTGGATTTTATTTATGTCACGCAGCAGGTATGACGTTGGCGTCGTCGTACAACTTTTTTAAAAATAGTTCTCCCTTGTATTTTTCCACTCAAATTTTTGATAATAGTACAACGAATTGAATGCCACACTTACTAATAACACCGATCTTTGATCGGTCCTCTGTAAAAACCCTTGCGACATGACTGTGACGTCGTTTTACCCTATTTGACAGAGTTAATAACTTAGCGCTATTCCTCAAGTGCGTCATTTTTATGTTTGTATGGTTTGCTTATGACTATTTTATGATGGTTTTTGTAATACACCTGTCCTGACCTAATGTCCAACTCATGCGGTTTTCGTTCAAGGTATAACTCATTTTGCGGTACCAATGGGAATCAAATGACATAGCTAAAATCATAAGATGAAAATTTTCATAATTACAGGTACATATTAGTCTTAACAATAGTATTCATGTATGGGTTTGTCAGTGACCATTTATTACAAAGTTTTTTTTACGGTTAAATTTCCTTTATTCTTTTAACAACTAAATACCCAAACCAAAGTTAAAAGTATTCTGGTAATACATAGTCCTTAGACCTTTTAACTTAGAATACTTTTAGCCGGTAAATTGTGTGCATTTTAAAATTACTTAAAACCAATGTAATACCAAACTAATATACTCATTTATAAATCTACTTCAAATATGTAATTTTTAACTAAACATTTTTATGTTAATATAACATTAGATGTAGTTTATAATCTTTTTATTAAGCTATATAATAAACATAAAGATAAAGCATGAATACTACCTCACATTATAGTAACAGGTTGATTTTTGAAAATTCTAAATATATTTTAATTTTATCCACATCTATGAAATTACACCTGGTTTAATCATTATATTCACAAAAAAGATTTCGTTTATTATAAAATATACTAACGACTGATCTTACAGGTATTTTATATTTGTACCAGTATAAATATATACTTAATCGATATTAAAATAAAGTTTTGGTTCAATAGTCATGTATATAAGCGAATCGATGCGACGCTACCTCAGAGGTGGGTACTTTTTTTTTGGTTGGATTTTGGCTCCACACTTTCGTGTATTTAGGCAGTGGCAAGTAATTAATTTATCAAGATAATTTATATGTATGTTGTATGTGTCAAGTCAAGTCACAGTCCAAGTCATCAAGTCAAGTTATAGTCTAGTCTAATCCAGTCATACTCCTAGTAAAGTGGTGGCAACTTTACCAGAAGCTTCTATGGAGTTTTGGAAACAACACGAAAATAAACTTTTCGCCATCATTGTACGACTTTCCCACACTCATGCCTGTAATCCAGCGCTTAACGAATAAAATGCCACCAATTTTATGCACTAACACTAAAAATAACACAAGTTTTGGAAAATAATACAATGCGGTGACACGATCTTTTTCGTTTTCCCGCCATAACCCAGGTGGGTACTTACTACATACCTAGGCTTTCTGCTTGTTTGACACTCATTGTAGGTAAATACTTACCGTATACATTGGAACCAATATCCCCCAGAGCGTAAGTCAAATTAAACGTGTCTTTATTTGTATCGATAAATATTTTTCTCTACGTAATAAAACATATTTATTAATTATAATAGACATAATATATAATTATGTCTATTAATTATAACGGTTACACTATAATAGATCTATATAAATGATATTATTACTAAATTACCTTTATATTATCTCAGATAAGGAAATGTATTACGATTAAGCTTATGACTTGTGCATTTAAAAAAGTTTTTCCATGAATGTGATTCATGTTTCTTCAGTTCTTAATCATAATTGTATAGATTGATAAGAATACTATTATTTATCTACTCCCAATATTCTTTTGTACGACTATCCAATCCTATCTTGTCTTGCTTGTCTTGTATCTCTATACTCTATTAATATCATAAACCTACTAAGATTATTAATAACAAAGGTTGTGTGTCTTTATGTTTTTACCTCTCAGGCAGTTCTACGAGGGCTGAACGGGTTTTGGTTAAATTTGGTGTAGATGCCAAATTTGGCTTCTGGATTAATATAATAATTATTTTATCTTGAAAAACTGTGAGGCGCAGCTGGTCATTAGTATAATTCAAAAGTACCCTTATTTCTCTGTCTTATTGTTATGTTTTCATTACCTAACCGTTCTTGATGAAGTTTGCCAGAGGGGTAGATTGATAAAGGAATCACAGAAGTAAGTTTGTACAATCTGAGAGTAAAACCGTAGGGCGTAGCTTGTTGTGGCATAACGTAGAACTTCCATTAGTGGTGTGATGTTAAAATGCATCACTCTAGGTGACCATTTTTAATTCCGACTTGTTAAACCTTGTTCTATCCATAAAAGCATTAACGGCTACTTAACGCTTGCAACCTTATCAAAATTACAGAGAGAATTAAAGATTAAACTAGATAATGTCAATAAAACTAAAATCAACTAAGTCCGTTCAAATTGTTCCGTATTATTAGTTTTATTCAATTAAAGTGACCATAATTATTTTACTTCCGAGGCCAAAATCGTACATGTATTTACTATTTACGGGGTTATCTTTGACTGTGTGAAAGTTGTTGATCGATGTTCTAACAGCACGATGTGATGGAGAAGGGTACTTCAGGTGGCAGCGGGTAATAAGGATCAAGGGTTGGAGCCCACCAGGCGCTCGGCCGGTGTCGGCAGAGGGCGCGAGGGGCGCGGAGGCGCGGAAAGTGACGCATGCGCGACGAAAGGCGCTGCGGGGTGGGAGGCGCGCGCCTAACACTATTTAAACTGTTCTTGCGAACGGTCATCATGCATTGGTCTGTTTGCAATCCAAAGTTTAGTTAGCTATAGTAATACGACAGCTCAAGTCGCAGACAGACAGGCACAAGCCAGTGGTCGTGACAGAAAGCTTCGCAGACATACGCTAGCTAAACGCGCAGTGAACCCCCTCGTTCAGGCCCTATTATAGTTCCCGGTTCAGTGTCGTGAGAAGAAGCAATGGCCGTCGCAGCTGCCCAGAAGAACCGCGAAATGTTCGCCATCAAGAAATCTTACAGCATCGAGGTGAGGAGCTCACCGTCTGCAGGCCAGGCCTGTGCCGCCTGCCCCATTACTCATTCCCTAAGGATCATTGCATTCTAGTTTTTGTGGCTGGTCATTTGGATTTTATCACGTTGAAAGTGTTAATAACCTTAATAACAAATTGTTGAATGTTGATATTAAATATCATTTACAGTTCAAATCAATTGTGTAAAAATAATTTTAAAAGGCCAACCATAAAAACCAATCCATCATATATTTTATGAGATCTAGGTAAATTTATAATTTTATGATCAAAAGAGTACTAAGTGGTTTTTGTTTTCAAGACATTAAAATACTTGAAAACAAAGAAGTAAACTTAAGACAATCAAAGCTGTATCAATAATATTAGTAAACACAAACAGCAAGCAATGCTTAAACTTAAAACACTTAAAAAAAATTTTTCCAAACTGACCTCCTTAGATCTCACAAGAGATATGAAATATGTTATTTATAATCATTACTTACATTTTTTTGTCATTTTCATTATCATATAAAATGGTGTTCTCACAATCAAGGAATATTAATGAAAAGCAAATTACATTTAATGCCCACACAAAAACAAAGCACTCGTTACACTAAAAAAATAGTATTACTATGAGGGGGTTCTTCATTTTATGGCGGGGTGTTTTATGAAAAGGTTCTTGAAAATTCAAACCCTAAAAGTGTCAAATAGGGTATTAAAGGTTGTATGTGAAACCGCAGGCTGCTTCTAGTTATAATTTCCGCATGAAAACAATTAAACAAACGGTTTTAAAAAACGTGCCAAAACAAAATACACGAGAAAAAAATGGCAAGGGAAGCATGTCGAAGAAATCGTGTGAAAGATATTATTTATGCAAAAGGAGATAATTTAGTATGTAAATACTTAGTATATTTTCCCTGGTAAAAACCAGGCGTTAATTGTGTATAAGCTCGCCAGCATGTCGTTCTCACAAGTGATTGCCTCTGAGGCGGCGACAGCTTGTTTAATGTTGATGCACAATAAAGCCATTTTAAATATCTCTCGTGATAATAACCAGACTTTCTCACCAAAAATCGTGTCATGACTTGTGGTGAGTTACATAATGTACAGACGAACAATAATGATGCATTATTTTCCCACTGTTGACAAACACAAGAGCTTGCGCATACGAAATCAAACCACAAGATCTCGCGACTTCGCACCAAATTTTGTAAAACACTTGTATTACTGCGTATTGCAGAAAAATTCCGTTATGAGATAATTGAGTTTCATCATTGTCTACAAGATTAATTACTATTGTCAATATTCAAGGTACTGGTAAGTCGTAATCGTTACCTCAGGTTTCAATTTAGTTGCAATAACTACGTGTCTGCTAATCGAAAATTACTGAACTAAACTCACGTTTTGCCATTCAGGTAGCCAATAATTCAAAGAGCTTTAGCGAAATTTTGTATACATCAGATGCTATTAAACTTTATCTACAATCATTATTCTGTCAACTTAACAACATTCCGTATACATACCATACCAAGCAATGCGATTATATATTTGTGTTTTAGTGATTATCTTACAAACATACGCTGTGCGATAACTTAGCCTAATTAACGTTTGTTTTATAATTGGCACCTGAATGATTGTATTTCCTCGACTATTGAAGGTCAGAATGCAAGGCAATGTGACGCTCACCAGTTCACCACGATCAGCAAAGATGTTTAAACATACATCGTATGACACCAGACACCGGCTGTAGCTTTGTTGAGCAGTTTAACCTGAAGTTAACGATACGACGCCAATCGTTTTATCGTAGACAAGGCCAAAAATACCTCTTTTGTTTTGATCGGATTTTGATGCAGTAGCCATTTTCAGTTCGTAACTTTAATGAAGCAACGTCACGCAAGGTAGTAAATCAGTCTGTTCATAACGAATTGAAGGCCAGTTTGATATGCCCTTGACCAACAGATCTTCGTTGTGGTCAAACATAAATGAATAATTCATACAATTTTCGGATGATTTTTTCTTTTCTTTAATTGGTTCAGCTTTCTAGAATCAAAACTTTATTTAGGGCTGCTTCGTTTTTGCACGAGATGTTTCTCATCGTTGGGAAACCAAACCATTATGACCGATGTGGTGAGCCATCAGACGTCGTACTCACGTCGGTTATAAGAATAGATAGAGTAGTAGAGCGGAGGGTGCACAGAACACACAGGTTAGCAGCCGTTGCTCCGGCTTAATTACCCGCCGACCGATTGGAATGGTGAAGTGGCCACTCGGCCACACCAAGGCTATGCCAACCGGATTCCAAATCCTGCCCGCTCCAGTTAGGCGGACCTTTAACTTCAGTTGGAGTTTCCGCAATCTTGAGTTGCGTACGCTATGTAAATAATTGGTATCACACCAATGAGTCATTTATGAAACTTGGATAAAACCGCTTTGTTCTAGCTTATTAATTAATTTGTAACACGGATTCTAAGTACCGCGTGAATTTAAACGTCGGAGAAATTTAACTTTCTTGTCGAGAAATCACTTAGTGCATTTCAGGGGCTCCGGTAACAATGGAGTGCAATTAGCGCGACCCTTGACATACATAGTTAGGCTCGCACAGCCACTCTAGTGGAAAACTAAGTCTTAGCCACCGCCTGCGCACCGCGTAGCCGCTCCTTGACACTGCTCGACGGACACGCTACCGACACAGTGACTCTGTCATTAGTTATTAACTTGCTTGGTTATATAATTCTCATAATAACCGATCCCGTGAAGGCACTAACATAGAATCAGACTCAAGTTTAATTGAATAACGTTATTATACATACACTTAGAATTTGCGATACGAGAGTTATCCGGAAAAGAAACTTAGTTATCTTTGTACTTCGTAACTTCTTTTTTTTTAATCTTAAATTTTTTAGGTGCATTGAGTCGCTTTGCAACTGTGCCGGCACTCTTTGTAACTTCGTAATCTCTACAAAACATGATATTATGCAATAATATTCTAGGAGAACAAAGAAGTCTTAGATATAAAAATGAATGTTTTACATTGATATTCTTAACTCACTCGAAGTTTGACCGTAACCAAGGCAAGTGGGTGTTTAAGTGTAAACAAAAACAAGAAACTGGTACTTAGTTTTTAAAATGAGCTGTAATAACGCTAAAATAAAGTTAATAATTTATGTTTGAACGCGAACACGAATCGCTAATGATAGTGACTATCGTCCAACCGCAAATTATAAAGTTCGTAAAAGTCGCGAAGTGTTGCGATGAAGTTAAAGAGCGACTACACGACCGTCAAAAGGCATAAAGGCGGGTTGCACTTAGTGCGTGGCGGGCGATAATTGGCTCCATCGGAACCCAGTGATTCAGAAAGTTCAGCTCCTTTTGAGAGAGATTTCAACTGCGGGAGTTCGCATCCGGTTAAGACGTGCGCGGGGGTGGGAGTAATGGCACCACTTTACGCCCGGACACGCGCGGGAAATAAGCTTAGGAACTCCGTAAAAGCAATTCCTACTCTCACATGAAATATAATGCGATGTGACCGCTCCATACGGATATCAAAGATGAAAACCACTTTAAGACACCCCTTTTGTGAGCTAATAACTGAACCATTTTATGTGTAGGTAGTACATACAGTTTTAACAATTATATTTAATTTTATTTGAACATTAAAAGTTTTTATAAGAAGAATAATAAGAAGTAGAGCATTAAGATATAGCACAATCTATATTTTTCTATAATTCGGCACCACAAAAATAATTTATAAACTTGCAAACAAAAAATGAACAACTAGCCGCGAAGAAGTGCTATACTTATTGACTATAACTAAGCAAATTAAGCCGTCCATAAAAAAATAGCTCAGTCGGCGTACTTGTAAGATCAATTACATTTACAGACGTTAAAGGCTTAGAACACGCAATATGTCTAATATTTAATGTTAACCTTTATTCATATATACCCAGATTAATTGCATTTAGATCGTTTTGTTAAATTTGAATAGCCAAGATATGCCGCTTTTTATACGTTCTAACTAACTAAAATAGTTGCTTTAGTCTAAAATATAGGTATTCATGATATCGAGAATAATACCTTTATGGACTCATTTTGTGCTATGTCTTCTTCATCTGCCTTTTTTAGTTTCGTTGGGTTCAAAATTAACATTTTGTTTACTTTTTGTTTCAGAATGGCTATCCATCTCGCCGTCGCTCTCTCGTAGATGACGCTCGTTTTGAGACCCTGGTAGTCAAACAGACCAAACAAAGTGTGCTCGAAGAGGCTCGTGCTCGCGCCAATGGTTTGTGCCTAATGTTTTTCTCTGTTAGTTTTTGCTTTCTACCTGACAGAAAACAACAGGCACTACGAAAGAAGAAGAGAACGATGCCATTGAACCACTAGTCTTATATTTTTCGCTGCGAGGGGAATAAAGAAAAATCCCCAAAAATGTGGAAAGCCGACTCGAATATTCATAGAGATTTGATATATTATTATATATACTAATTTTATATATTTGTTTGAAGTTTTAGAAATGATTTAATTTTTTTGTTGTTATATTATTTTTCTTTTATTTAATTTAGACTCTGGCTTGGAATCCGATTACATCCAAGATGAAATTCATATTGGCAATGGCGACAAATCTCCTACTGTTGAAGATGGTACCCAACAGGACGAAACCAAGAATGGTCATCTTGGTAAATATTTTTCTTATTTGTTCCGTTATTTTTGTTCGTTTTTGTCTTTATTTTTATTTTATTATTTTGTTTTTTTTTTTCTATTTTAGCTGATGCAGATATAGGGGACGACGCTAGAACAACAAACGAGGGTCAGTATAAATCATATTGAATATAGATAGCAACAGCAAAGCTAAATAAACAAATTAGATACTAAATTATGAGTCTATATTTTAATTATTTATTTTCACTACAGATTACACCCTCACGGAAGAAGAGGTGATTCTTCAGAACGCTGCCGCTGAATCACCGGAAGCAGAGCAGGCGGTTCAGCAAGCTGGACTGTTGCTGCGCATGCGTGACGGAATGGGCTCACTCGCTCGTATCCTAAAAACCATCGACAATTACAAGGGTTGCGTTGAACATCTCGAGACTCGTCCTTCTCAAGTAGAAGGAGTGCAGTTCGACGCCCTCGTGAAAGTGAGCATGTCTCGGGTGAATCTTCTCCAGCTCATTAGATCTCTCCGCCAATCAACATCCTTCGCTGGAATCAATTTGGTGACGGAAAACATATCCAGTAAGACCCCGTGGTTCCCTCGCCACGCATCTGATCTCGACAACTGCAACCATCTCATGACCAAATACGAACCCGAACTAGACATGAACCACCCCGGCTTTGCTGATAAGGAGTACAGAGAACGCAGAAAACAAATTGCGGAAATTGCTTTCGCGTATAAATACGGAGACCCAATCCCATCCAACGTGTACACTGAGAGTGAGAATGCCACTTGGATGCGGGTATTCAACACTGTACTCGACCTCATGCCTAAGCACGCATGCCGCGAGTACAAAGCTGCCTTTGAGAAGCTACAAGCTGCGGATATCTTTGTTCCTCACCGTATTCCTCAGCTAGAGGATGTGAGCAACTTCCTCCGCCAGCACACCGGATTCACACTACGTCCAGCTGCCGGTCTACTAACCGCCCGCGACTTCCTCGCGTCACTTGCATTCCGTGTCTTCCAGTCTACTCAATACGTGCGTCACGCCAACTCACCTTTCCACACACCTGAACCGTAAGTTATATTTTTAGTAAATTTAATATCCAGTAGATTTTGTATATTTATAAATAGCGTATTGTATATATAATCCATGCGGTGAAACGCTGATTGTTGAAAAAATTCTGTTCCTTTTTGTTCATTAAAGTATTGTAAGTACAGAGAAAACTTTATAATTATATAATTAAATATAATTTCTAACTCAATTCTTCCAGATTGAGTAAGAAATTATTAAAAGTTAATACATGCATCAGCCAAATAGGCTAACCTGTTTTGTCAAACAGCATACCACTTGTATAAAACCCAATGAAAAAGTCATTGCCGATGGCGGAAAAGTTTTTGCCCTGACTAATTCGTATCTTTTGCGGAAATAAATATAAGTATAACATGTTAAGTCCTTGTTATTATAATGTTAATTAGATCGAATCATAGACGAACGTAGAGCGGACAAGGTAATTAAATACACAAGTAGTTTCAATACGAGTACTTTTTGGATACAGAGATAGCCTGTTCTAGAGCGCATATTACCACTTACCAGTAAATGCATTGCTGATTATAAGAGACGAGGGCTGCACGCCGTGATGGAACTGTAACATTGTTACTCGTTAATTAAGTTACTTTTGAGCTCAATTCACACCGTAGTTTGTAGTTTTAATAGAATAAGTATACCACTGGAACAAACTTGGATAATTTCATCACTTTGTTTTGGTAGGTAGTTGAAATAGCGAGATAACATTTACAATAGATACTAAAAGTAAAATATTGATCACTACCGGACCTCGATGCCTAATTAATCAATCAATTAAGTGTCAATCACCAATCATCAATTCTAATTAATATATTTTTCCAGTGATTGCATCCACGAGCTCCTTGGACATATCCCACTTCTGGCCGACCCCAGCTTTGCACAATTCTCCCAGGAAATTGGTTTGGCTTCTCTTGGCGCTTCTGATCCGGAAATCGAAAAGCTTTCTACTGTAAGTTAATGATTTGCACTTAAGTTTATAACCAGCATGTGTATACAATGCATGTGTGATAATTTATTTAGTTGGGCCCATGCCTTTAAGATATACATATATTAATGTTTGTGTTGCCAGAGCAGAACTGCTAATTTCATTTATCTTCTTGCAGGTGTACTGGTTCACCGTTGAATTCGGACTTTGCAAAGAAAACAACCAACTGAAGGCGTACGGTGCTGCTCTACTGTCTTCCATCGGAGAGTTGCTGCATGCTCTAAGTGACAAGCCTGAGCTAAGACCTTTCGAACCAGCAACCACCTCCGTACAGCCTTACCAAGATCAAGAGTACCAGCCTATTTATTACGTAGCTGAAAGTTTCGAAAATGCCAAAGAAAAGTTCAGGTAATTAACCTCCCATGTTCACCTAATATAGGTCAGAGAAAAAGTCTTTTCGTATTATGTACGCATGAATTTGAAATGGAACTTCTTTGGTAGCACTGTTTATACCTGTCAATTTAAGGCAATACAATATAATAAGAAATAAAATTGTAATTTCTTATAATAACTAAAACAATAGACATTAATATTTTGTTTATTCAATGAAAAAACACAACTGTGATACAAAAATATGTGTTCCATTAATGGATAATCTGTATGTAAGTAAGGACAGCACAACGTTGGTTCATGCGTTGCAAGTCGGATTTTTTAATGTAAAAATGCTGCTAGTTCCGTACATTCTTTAGAGCTCTCAAACAAAATACAAAGAAATCCCAATTTTCAAAGATGATGCTCATCATAATAATGTAGAAGACGCAGAAATAAGTGAACTGTTAATAAGAAGTAATATATTGATGTTTGCAGACGTTGGGTATCAAACATGTCCCGACCCTTCGAGGTGCGGTTCAACCCGCACACGGAGCGCGTGGAGGTACTGGACTCAGTGGAGAAGCTGGAGAGTCTCATCTGGCAGCTGAATACTGAGATGCTGCACCTCACCAACGCCGTCAAGAAGCTCAAGGGCTCTCATTTCGAATGAATACCCTACTGCTAGTACACATCGATGGTTCAGTGCACGCGGCCTCGCCGCATTCTGTATAGCTAGTGATATTCCATAGATGTAAGACTGTTCGCGTGTGTGGAGCGTCTGTGAGCGAGTGTGAAACCATCCGATGGTACATCGCTGAATTATTTTTGTACCTTACTGTATTATTTATTATGCCGAGCTCATTGCCCGGGCCTCGGAAAGTGCATGGAGCTCCCGATTGCCCATTTAAGGAGGCTGTGTGCGTTTCGCGAGTCCTATTATTAGTATTAATTTATAATTTAAATACACAAACAAAAATGGAGCACCAAAAATATAGAAATCAAACAATAAAAATATATGTGTTTGAGTGGATTCTGATGTTTTATTTTAACACCTGTTGTCGTGACCTTTAAACTGGTGTAGGCACAGAATAATATAAGTTACTATGCATAGTTTAGGTATATAAAATGATTTTCTACATAAAGTAATATTTAATTAATAAAGCATTAAGTAATGGGGGCCTATATTCTGTGAGTTAAAGTATCACTTATTGACTCCTGGTTTGAGAGGTCTAGTTACTTTTATTTAAAAAAAGAAACGGTGAGTAGTGTAAAATAGTATCATGACGTCTATATGGACACCTATCCAGGCTTTACGACATTACGAGACTGTTGATGAGCTCATAATATTATGTACCTTAATAACATAAAGTCCAAAGATGCGCTTCGTAAAAAATAAAAAAAACTATTACATTTTACTTTTAGGTTGACATGTAATTTTTAACCTTTAATAAGCTTGCATTTGACCACTGTATCATCTGATGGTAGGTGACGACTTGGTTGACGATGGTGCATGCGTGCTTAAAAGATACCGGTTCTCTCTTGCATTGAAAACTCCCAGATTATATTTTTCAGAAATCAGCGGGTAAGTTTTCCATTCTTTTGCCGTCCGCGCAATAAATGTTACACCGAAACGCTTTGTGCTGATTGGAAGAATGTCCACCATTATACGGATGTCGTGTTTCCGTACAGCGTGTAACGTGGTGGTAAAAAGGGCATGGAGGAATTAAGTAATATCCGATACTTTCTTGAAAGTACAAAATAAATTCTAAATTGGATCTTTAAAGATGTCTCATGGCGCACCTGTAATAAGATTGCTCTGTCTCGAGGGCATATGATCGATTCCGGTCGTAATCCGATTGTGAAAATTACTTTATATTCTTGAACGTCCATCCCTCGTGCACAATCTCGTGACATTGAATTTATTATTCTCCGGTAAAGGTTATAGTGTACTTCCTACTTGCAACAGCTATTAATTTGGTTAAAGCTTTACGAGCGAAGCGGATAGATATCAATTAGTTTCGTTGGAAACAGAATAATAACATTATAAATATAGAGTTAGTTAACGTTACGGTTTTTTTGTGCGTATGTTAAAGAGTATGTAAACTGGGCAATAATGTGTCTAAATTGATTATTGAAACTGATCAAATTACTTAGACAAAGAGTGGAATGTTTTACCCTATTTCCCGAAAACTATAACTTTGAGTCTTCAAATCGAGAGTGAACAGATATCTTTTAGGCAAGCGTGTTACATCCTAGAACGCATCGTCAATTATTATCAGGTGAGATAGTGGTCAAATAAAATCCTATCAAACAATAAAAAAGTCTCTTTTAGGTATGGATTTGTGAAGTTTCATAATGCATGAATTTACGCAATTCTTCGGCCAAAACTTTATAAATAAATTGCTTTATTTAAGTAATTATCACTGACGCTAACTAGTGTAATGCTAATACACTATAAAATATAATTAAATAGTAAATGGTTATAAAGGGCAAATCGCCAATCCCGTTCCTATTGTTTATTGTTAAGCAATAAATAATAATAGCCTCATAAAACTTGCGACTGAGAATTGACTTATAGTTTGTTACATTGGAATATTTGACACCAACAGTGTAAATCGCTATTGATTACTTGGCTTCACAAGATGACAAGATATTATGAAATAAGAATCTCATCTACAACCCAATACTATTGTCGTTAAATCAGTTCTGAACATAACCACAAGTCATTACTTCCTTGTAGCTCTTTTGTTAAAATACTTTACAAAACTTAAAGATAACAAATGAAAATTATTGTTAATGTAAAACAGGTTGCGCTGGTTAGTATCCAAAGGGCCATGTGAGCCTGAGCAACCTGTTACCCAGAGAGAAAAAATGTAGGTAATAAGAAGGTCGGTTGACATTAAGCGATCGGCGAGTTGAGAGGTACTGCCTCAAGTCGGGCAAGGGCGCACGCCACTCAGACAAAACACTGGTCATTCATTGCATACGCAATGCGCACGTAACAAGTGCAGCACTTGATTTACCTACAGGGTGAACACATGCGAAAAGATTCACCACAATTGAAGGGTTGAGAATAAAAAGGGTTTAATTGTCAAATTGATAGTTTCGAGAAAATTGACTTTAAACGTCAACGGCTTCATATTTATGTAGAGTGCTTATAAGGTAATACAAAAGTTTTATGTAACTTTCATTTGCTTGAAAATGTATTAATTCTATTTGAAAATACTAAATATAGTACTAATTCATACAATTACTGGAAAAATATTATATAATAAAATAAATATAATAATGTTTTTATGCTAAGCGAACTCTATTCCTGTGACATATAAACCGTTTTTAGACTCAAAATCTCGAGATTTAAGCCTCATTTCGGTATTTTGAGAATGTATTATTGTAGATAATTCTACGCTGAATCCAACGATACACATGAGTTATTTTGTGAAAAATATCAGTTAAACCCTTTTTGTCCTTCAATTATGAAAAGACACAAAAATAATCGCATAACATTTTGAGGATGCTATGGGCACGTGGTTCCAATTAAAGAGGAAATTACCGGAATCTGTAAAATATTTTCTATAACCTCCGTGCCATTGCCAGAGCAAAAGCCTATAAAATGTGAGCAATTACCTCACACAAACACTACTATAATACACAACACAAACTATACTTATTTATATTAAAATCAAGGTATAGTGCGAAGTGCTAACTTTTCGTTCGGCTTGGGCTATAGTAACGTGCGTGACGTAACGTGACCTAAGTACGTGAAAGTTAATTTGTTTACACAAAATATTTACAAAATATATAACATAAAGTGCTTTTTGATAATTATTTGACATCAATCTAAATATGTAGGTATAATTCATATTTGTTTCGTCCAAAACGCAGAGAATAATAGAAAACCACGTTAGTTGATCTCGGCTAAGCCCTAAGCTTATTGTATTTTTGATATTTATTATACAGGGTCGATCGTATCAAGTTATCCACTATAACGTTGATCCGAGATAAGCCAGGGAAGCTCATATAGGTATTGTAAAATATTTATTCATATACGCACCTACACTAAATGACACCTAAACAGGGCTACTGGTAATGGTCACGATCCCGTGGCAAGGTTGTCTAGGACATATTATCCACAATCTAATAGCCCAGAGGTATTATATTCAAAAGTAATATTTGATATATAATAATATTTTTATAATATATTTTAATCAGGGTTTGTACACGTGATTGATTTTTGTATGCACTTAGCTTGTACTTGAATATTTAATTCAACAATGGCGTTTTGCTTCGTTTGTTAATATGAAATAAATAAATAAATAAATATGTGTGGACATTTCACACAGCGCCATCTAGCCCCAAACTAAGCAAAGCTTGTACTATGGGAACCAGATAACTGATACAATACTTAGATACTTTTTGTTTGTAAATACATACATAGAATACAATATAAACACCCAGACACAGAACAAACATCGATGTTCATCACACAAATGTTTGTCCTGGGTGGGAATCGAACCCACGACCTGCAGTTCAGAAGGTAGGGATACTACCAACTGATCTATGGGGCCAGTCAAAATTGAATGAAAAAATTACATATAGGTATCGAAAATAATTTAAAAAGAAACAACGTAATATCATCTTAATAATAGGTCTTTACCTATGAAATTGCCGTTTTGCAGTACAGACTTTTTCAAACAAAAAAAAAAGTTTTGATTGGCTATGAATTCTAAATTCAAATTAATTTTGTTTTAAAAATATGACATTCTATTTACAATATAAGTCTTTTGTTTATTGATTAGCGTTATATTTTCATTACATTTCAACATTTTTCCTCATAATGGATACTTTGAAATTTCGTGTAATTATGGAATATGAGTTCCGTCGTGGCACCAACGCGGCACAAACGACACGTAACATCAACGACGTTTACGGAGAGAACTGTACAAACGAACGTACAACCCGTTATTGGTTTGCTCGGTTCCGTCCTGGGAATTTTGACTTGATAAATGAACCTCGTGGTCGTCCGGAAACTTTGGTCAACAATGATGAATTAAAGGCGATTGTGGAAGCTGATGAATCTCAATCTACAGCTGAGCTGGCAGCAGCTTTTGATGTTAGCATCAAAACAATATTGGTCCATTTGCGACAGATTGGCAAGATAAAAAAGCTTGATAGATGGGTGCCCCACGAACTTAACGATCGCCAGCGCAACGTACGCGTCGAGACTTGCGTTGCGCTGCTTAACAGGCACAGAAATGAAGGAATTTTGAACCGAATTGTTACGTGCGACGAAAAATGGATTCCTTTTGACAATCGAAAGCGCTCAGCAAGTTGGTTAGATCCTGGTTCGGTACCAAAGCAATGTGCAAAACGAAAAATGACCCCTAGAAAGGTGATGGTCACAGTTTGGTGGTCTAGTGCTGGTGTGATTCATCATAGCTTTTTACAAAACGGCGAGAGCATTACTGCAGATGTGTACATTGAAAAACTGACCACAATGATGGCGAAACTCGCACGTCTGCAACCAGCTTTGGTCAATCGGTCGTCTCCACTGCTACTTCACGACAACGCGCGACCCCATACTGCACAACAGACCGTCTCTAAGCTGCATGAGTTGGGTTTGGAAGCTCTCCCTCATCCGCCATACTCACCAGATCTTGCGCCTACCGACTATTACTTTTTCCAAAATTTAGACAACTTTTTAGCGGGAAAAAAATTCAATTCCCGAGAGGCAGTACAAAACGCCTTTGAAGAGTTTGTTGTCTCCCGTCCTGCTGATTTTTTCAAGAAGGGCATCCATAAACTGCCACAGCGTTGGCAAAGATACATTGATTGCAGGGGTGATTACTTTGAATAAAAGAAATAAATAACTTCGAAAAAAAAAAAAACTTTAACTTTTTTCAAACAAAACGGCAATTTCATAGGTAAAGACCTAATATATGTAAGTATATGCTTATTTATTTCTGTAGGTTTGTATGTCACTGAAGTACTCGTAAGCAGCTGGGCCAGTTTAAATGATTTTTGTGTGCGTTCGATTGTGTAATACATATATAGGTTTTATAATACGTAAGTAGTAAATACGTACTAGTATTTCAAATTAAATACGGACAATGAAAACCTCTTGGGTACGACTGGGAGAAAAACTAGGTAGGTACTTTATTTTTCTTTCCTGATGTTGGTTCTTAAAGTATCATCTGTTAAGTTAGTAGATCAGCTTCCTGTGTACCTTGTCTGTACGCGTTTTATACAAGTTGTAGGCATTGAACTGCTTTGTTTTGATTGTGAAATAAAATATGCGACTGATGCGGTTGAAGCGTGTTCGTCTTTGCTTTAAATATTTTTGAGCTCCTAGTTTGTTGTTGCTATTTATTACCGTGACTTATAGATGCCTAACTATTTAGTATCTTATATCTGCAGGAAAAACTTTTGCTTCAAATAATTTCACAACCATGGTTGTTGAGATCATGGAATAACGAGGATTTTTCAAGTTACTGATGTTCTGGAACATTCACGGAGTGACGAACTTATTGTCATTGAGAGCGTCCAAGTTTTTCTTATGAACAAAAACCAAATCGCACAAAAAGTAAAACTTTAATGTAGTAAAAAGTGTAAAATTTCGAGAAGCGAGCAAAAACAATGGCCTATTATAGGCCGGATCTTAATAACCCTATTTATTTGGTTATACACTTGTAAAGACAATGATGTACAAAAAATATTTTTTAAAGCAATTATTCTAACATCTCATGCTGGATATTTAGAGCCAAAGCTATTTGATTTCAATGTATTGGCAATTAGACACCATTTGCTCTACTCCAATAAATCGATATCCAAGTATTTAAAAGTATCTATTGAATCTTCATAAAATGTACACCTGTATAGATCTGTTAAGTGACATACATCTACTCCATAGCCCTACAGCATTTGACCGTAGTTATTCGAGTCTAGCTCTACAGTTTCGACGTCATCGGACACGCTCACAGAATAACAATGCTTCAGAAGCATCACTTGTCTTTGCATAGCTCGTAGACGAACTTCCACAAGATCGAAATTTTCTTTAAGACCATGGATTTGCAGCTGCATCCTTTGGCGTATCTAGAACAGACATTTTGCTAGATTATTGCTAGTGTTAAAACACTACCTAGTTATTTTACACTGGCTCCCGACAATGATATTAAGTATTATTACATAAATCTCGCAACAAAGGACACCGATAAGTCATCCCATACAACACAAAGCTTTGTGAAATCTTATATTTGAATAAATTGTCGCGACACGTCGCGTCAGTCCTTCTTTAACAACTAAGTACCAATGCTATAATTACGAAATCTCTAAGACTGAATATAGAGATATAGCCATGGATATAGCACACAAAATGTATGCTATAGTATCATAAATTCAAAACTAACTCTGTCTGTCTCTGTCTATTTGTTATCTTTTCTTATATCTAAACAGATCTTGAGCTTCTATACAAACCCTGATACCAGAACTTTAAGGCCATCCAAAAGATTCCGTCTTGGCGTTTACGAAAACAACTGGGACATAACGTGCCCTTTGAAACACCGTAGGTCACTTATCTATGAAAGTATGAACTGCTTAACCCATATAAGATAGTAGGAACTACAGCGAGCGGCTAAGAACGGTTCAGAACAGCTTGCCAAGCTTTACTATGAGTGCTACAATAGATCTTGATGTAATTTGATATGTATTAGTCACTTTGAGCCCTGGGTAAGGAAACTGTCTATAGCAATAAACTGTTATATACCTCGCGTGCTGCAGCTTATGGATAAAAATTTATTAATAATGAGAAGAAAATAAATATGAAATAACTATTTGTGGACATTTCACACAGCGCCATTTAACTATAAACTAAGCAAAGCACATGTACTATGGGAATCAGATAGTTGATACTCGTAGAATATTTATATACTTTTTACATATTTATATATTTAATACATATATTGAATACAATATAATAGCCATATAACAAACATGTTCTTGTTCATCGCACTAATGCTTATCCTGGGTGAGAATCGAACCCACCATCTTACAGTTCAGAAGGCAGGGTTACTAACAACTGAGCTATCGTTTCAGCCAAATATATACTTCATATTAATAAAATATTGTTTCATGCGCTCGTTTGCCATGGATCTGATTCCATACTATCCTTAAGTAATTTAAGTTTTATTTATTGTAGTTTATGATTGCAATTATCTCGTACGTATATCTACTCCCGGGGCTGAGCTGGCTGTATGTTAGTACCACTCAACCCTGCAATAATTTTACGTGTTTTGTTTTTTTCCTAGATAAATAAGCCTGAGTTAGTCTAACTCTAAAATTGAACTTACATCATCTCTTTCCTTCTGGTAGGTCCTGCATTGAGCCCGGCAGGTGATCATTTGTCTTTCCAAGCCTGCGATTTGGGCCTGTAAGAAATGCCTCGTCGACTCGGCCCTATCCTTGACTCTGTTCAAAGACCTAGTGCTTTCGTCTTTCGATTCTTCCAAATCTTTTGCCAATTGAGAAATCTCGACCAACTTCTCATTGTACCTGGCCTCTAGTTGGTTGAGCTTTTCTTCTAACCGAAGCACTTTACATCTAGAGTGGGAAGATAGATCTGAAGGTGAAGTGAAATGGTGCAGATAATCCATTTTCGTACAAGGATTTTGCATTTTTTTGGTTACTTCAATACCTGCCTAGATCAATAATAAAGACAAAATCGTGCACTTGACCTAGGTATCATGGTGATCGCAGCAGATTGAATGTAGAATAAGGACAATGCTGCTCTGCCCATTTTCTGGATTCCTTTAGCCGGCTATTACAGCACCCACACAAGAGATGGTCCTATTTTTATTCCGGACACATATGGGCAAGGTATACGTAGGTTTAGGTAATATTATGAATGATGATCATGCAAAAGGTGACCATTTTAGCGCAATGTTTAAATAGTTGTCTCTATTTTAGCCATATCTCTCGTAATTGTATAAAACGATGATGAAACCTAAACCGGCTTCCAAAAGATTACTGTGGGTTGTAAACTTCAACTTGAGGAGGATAAAGTGCACATTATCCTGGACGGCTGTATTACGATTTATAGCTGTATGATTACCCAGTCTCTGGAATCTCCCAATGAAACCTGTTAGGCATTCGTACATAAATAGTAAATATTGTAAAAGTACGCCAACTGGCTTTAGGAACCCATTACGTTTCATTCATACGTGAAGTGATCAGGTTGGTGTAACCTTTGACGATAATGTTTACTATCTATGAAACATGAATTACCTTATCAACTTTTACTAGGTGGTAGGACTTTACTGCAAAGTTCGTCTAGGTAGGTACCACCGCTTTGCCAGTTATTCTGCCGCCAAGCAGTAGTGCGCAAGCACTGCTGTGTTCCGGTTTGAAGGGCACTGTAGCTAGTGAAATTACTGGGAAAATGAGACTTTATGATCTGATCTCACAGTTTAGTAATATTATTACTAGATTGTGCTGATGTCTCTGGATGACGTGCGCAGTGCAGTGTCACGCGAACCTCTATACTTTAGAGTTCCGAGTGACACTGCAGCTGATATGGGCAGCCGTGTCGTTTAACATCAGGTGAACGGCTAGCTCGTCACGTCATACCTTAACATTAAAAAAAAAAAAAAAAAAATGGGAATATCTTACATAGCCGCGTGGTCACGTAGATCAAAGCGGACTCGAGAAAATTAGTAAGACTTCGAATCTACATTATATAAAACTAGCTGCGCCCCGTGGTTTCACCCGCGTGGTGAAAATTTTCTAATTATCCGCTCAACTTTCTTTAATTTTTTTACCACCACACAACCACCTGACAATAATAAACACCACACAAAAAGAATAAGCAAAAAGTTTTACCCGTTCATGCGTGATGCGATGACCAAGGGAAATAGGAGAACATTTTTATTTGTATAGATGGGTCATAAGGAGTTTTGGCGGGAAACAAAAAAGATTGCGTCACTTCATTGTATTATTTTCCAAAACTTGTGCTATTTTCAGTGTTAGTGCATAAAATTGGTGGCATTTTATTAATTAAGTGCTGGATTACAGGCATGAGTATGGGAAAGTGGTATAATGATAGTGAAACGTTTCTTTTCGTGTTGTTTCCAAAACTCCATAGAAGCTTCTGGTAAAGTTGCCACCACTTTACTAGGAGTATGACTTGACTAGACTAGACTAGATTATGACTTGACTTGATGACTTGGACTGTGACTTGACTTGACACAATATCTAATACCTTTTAACTTGAAAAATTATACAATTACATTGGCTAACTACACAAAAGTGTGGAGCCAAACTAAAAACAAAAAAATGTGCCATAAATAAATATTTGTGGACATTTCACATAGTGCTGTCTAGCCCCAAAATAAGCAAAGCTTGTACTGCGGGAATCAGACAAATGATAGAATGCTTACATACTTTTTTGTAAATAAGTACATAAGTAGAATACAATATAACATCCAGACATAAAACAAAACAAAACAAGTGTGTATTATAATAAATGTAAGTGTGTAAATAAATGTAATTAAATGATAAAGCCATGGAAATAGTTCCATAGTTCTATCATTTAATTTGTTGTGATCGGAGTCATAGAGGATTTTCTCACGAAACACAAACCATCGAATATTAAAAAGTTAAGAGCTATAATCCGGCATTGTGCATGGAGGCTTACTTGTAATCCTCAATATCGGTCACAAGCACTTCAACTTCTTTTTGCTTTTCAATAACTTCTAATTTGTAAGCGTTATTATCTTCTACCAATTTCAATCTTTCAATTTTTTCTTTGTTAAAATTGTTTACAGCCACTATAAGCTGAAAAGTTTCAAAACGTATGATTTCTATGATTAGTGTCAAATTATAGATAGTCTGCAGCGGGATGTCATAAGTTATCACTTTTTTACCTTTGTGGCTAGGATGCGGTCATCGGTCAGTTTGTATAAAGCAATGAAACCTGCTTATATCGGAGATAACATTTTACATTATCGAATAAAAATGTTGCAACAAAAATGAACCTGGTTACATAAATCTTTATTACACCTTAGCTGTGCCTTTGTTTTGCTTCATCAGGTTTATCTAGTTGCTCACCTTTTCTTTTACTCGATGCAGTTCATTAGAGATCTGCAGTGCATTATCCTCGGCCAGTTTTTGTAACTGTTTCGCCTCTTGCAGTTGAATTTGCGCACCCTTCAACAAGTCGGGCAGCGGAGCTAGCTCTAGGAGCTTCTCTTGAAACTGCATCTGTCGATATAGGAAGGTACACTATCTTTATACATGGTGGGGAAAAAAAAAACGAATTGCTAAAAAAAAATTATTTTTCAGGACAGATGTTTTTTGATGTTATGCAAGCGATTTCTGAAATTTCCTTGGTTTTGAATTTAGTGATAATTTGGTCCAATTGAATGAATTGTATACTAATGAACGAGATCGATTGAACTTTTTGCCGTCGTCAAATTTCTTTCATAACCTGTGAATGTAGGTTAAATCCCAAATTAAGAACTGTTACTGGTATACTAGAACAAACAGACAGCCTCAATGCGCGGCAGGACCGGTATTAGTGCACAGAAAAAAAAAGCGTAAATACTTGTTCTGAGTCTGGGTGTTTTGGGACTATGGTTCTCGTAGTTCCTGGGTCCTTAGACACAGACAATCCTAGAAAGGGTCCAGGATCTATCCAGGCGCTATTATTATTAAATAGCTCAACCCATTTTTTTTATTGATACCTAGACGTTCTTTTACAATTAAGTATGATGTTTAAATCAAATTAGCTCTGCCATCTATATTTTTTCTAAGATCTTAACGTGGCATGTTTAGCATTGTTTAAATTTAACTATTTGACGTTTGAAGAAAAGCTATTTGTTTTCGTATGAACCTAATCTTCCAAAACAAAAGTATACCAACACCACGATAGGTATAGGTACTATTTACCTCCTATTTCCCCACCATGTCTTAAGTATACTTACATATTTAGTTATGATTTTTTCTGAATTCCGTTGGAAAAAAGATAACGCCTTAGCGCTGTCATGTTATTCTTGACAGCTTTCGTTGCTTAAATAAACCACTAAACTTATAAAAACTATAAATTATTTATTTTTTAATTCAACTGGTACTCCAGGAGTGTGATCACGGAACTTTGATTGCAATGCAACAGGAGAAATTACATTCCTAATTTGAAAATTTCTTTGGTAACTATGCACATAAACTGCGTATTGAAACTGTCGAATCCATACAAATTTGTGTTTCTATTGGTTGCAATCAAGTTACATGATCGCCTAGCAGATCACATATAACTTAAAATTAAACGGGTATGTTCAATAATTATATAAATGTTAATATGCGTCATCTATCGCAAGCTCCTTTAACTACGTACTTAAGTTGATATGAAAATGATTGGAAATGTGTTTCAGTAAGCTCCGTCTCGTCCGAGGCGAGGGCGCCACACAAGCCTGACCTGTGCTGCTAATATTTTTTTTTACTTGACTTCACTTTTGAATTGCAATATGAGTACATAATAGAACTAGAAAAATGGCTAAGTACCTATATGAAACAAACAATTGAATTAAAATTTAATTGATTTGATTGGCATAGGTATGTTCATCAACACATTGGTCATGTCTAATAAATCCGACGAGCTGATTTTACTTACAGCGCCATCTGGTTATTTCCAATGAAGTTTAAGTACAAAAACACCAAAAACGAGTTTGCTTTAGACCACACGATACTTCTTTAGTTCCATCTCTCTTGCACCTACAGTAAATATATGAAACGTAACTCTTACTTTCTATCTTCACGTCTCAATTACCGTTCGCCTTTCGAGCTTAACCCCAAGTCGTGCGTAGTGCGTAAAGATTTTACTTAAAAAAATAATTAAAGCATTCAATTTTTAAACTATTTTTATACAGTTACATTACGTGTCTACTCAAATAATTTACCTTCATTTTTTGTAGTTCTATTTGTATTTGATCGGATGCTTGTTTGTTATCGTACTCCATTATGTCTTGTTGCCGTTTTAACTCTTCAACTTGCTGTTGGGCTTGCAAATACTAAAAATTTAAGAAATTTTGTAAGTAGAAGAAGTAAACACCTACCTACCGAATTAATAGTTACCTATAAGTAATAGCTACCTATGTAAGGGGAATCCGATTTGGATAGAGTTCAAAGAACTTGCTTATCTTAGTGAAAACAAAGCTTAATATTGTGACAAATTACACAGAAAACAAATCATAGTAGGTTCAATATAGGTAAGTAGGTACATTAAGATGCGGGTAGCTATTATTTTTTCTGAGAATTATGAGAGAAGAACTATTCCTAACCAAAGGAAGTAAGTTCATATAGGTAAATTTTACAAGTAACACGTCTAGCGTGTAACATACGTACCTACTTATTTAAGGCGTTTATACCGTTTTTAAATGTCGGAGAATATTTAAATACATGTACAATCTGTATTTTCACGGGAAAATGGATATGGATAATACCTTATATTTTTAGTTTGTGAAAAACCACCTTTGCTTATTGCTTGTGAAAAAATATGAGGAAACAATTCAATGCACAGCTTAACTTTTAGAAGGTTATTATTTTATTTATATAAACGGGATATGTAAATTTGTATTATCAAGGATGAATTTTTCTTTTATACTAGAATTTATACTATAAAAATGGGCATCTCATGGGCAAGCGTGCTCCACCTTAGACAACTTCGTCACTTGCCATCAGGTGAGTTGTTGTCAAACGCATGCCCATTTTATCATATAAAAAAAAACTAGGTACATTTATAAAATAACCAACTGTTTATAGAATCATAATAGGTACTTTATTAGCCACTTAGTACTCAACTGGGGAATCTATACTAATATTATAAGGAGGAAATATTTGTATGTAAGTATGTTTGTAACGAATTGGGCCGAAAAGTACTGGACCAATTTTAAAAATTCTTTCACCATTTGAATGCTACATTATCAGTGATTAATATAGGCTTTTTTAATTGCAAGTAAAAAATATTTAATAAGTAAATATCCACCCGTGCGTAGCCGGGAAGGTCCGCTAGTATGTTGTATAATAAGTATTCCATAGCCGTGGTTAAATAACCGCTCAGTGCGCTCAGATCAACGGCCAGAAACTCCTTATGCAACAGTAACTCGTGTTAACTGGTGTTTTTTGACACCAGTGCGAAGCCGGAGAGGGTAAGTTAATTAGATAATTATAAAAAAGAGTGTGCTTTAGACCACACGACTGAAATAAAACTATTTTAGTTTAGCTCCATCTATCAGCCGGTATAACTTTGCTTAATGTTGATGGTGACAATTGTAAATTGTCATTTTACCGGTCATACCAACATAATAATACTTTGTTTTACTTTGTTATGTAGACAATGGCGATTTACGTTAACCTACAACTTCCGTTTGCCTCGCCAGCTTACCTTAAGTAAAGCGTGCGTAAAGAAGTTTTAGTTCAATAAGGACCATTTTGTTCCATAATCGAATCTATTCCATACACTAAATTACAACTAAGCCCGGCAGTACTGATAAATATATTGGATGGAAACTTCTAATACTTATCAACAATGAAATTAAGCTCTCAGTCTAACCTTAACCCGATACTCCTGCACCTGTTCAGTTTTCTCATCATCATTCATCTTCATTTCCTCGATCTGCTCCTTCAAATCTCTGACCTGAGTCTTCAAGCTAATAACCTCATCTTCGGTTATTTTCCGTGATTCCTATTGTGATAATCGGATAAATATATTTTACTCATTCCTTGAATGGGTAGACACAAAAATGTCGGTAAACTATTTTATTTCGTTCTGCTATAAGATATGATTAGATGATAGAATGATGACTATTTATCAACAAGACTTGTTGCGGTTAATTATAGGTTACCTACTTCATCATCAACAGCCTGAAGACTCCCACTGCTCAACACAGGCCTCTCAGGAGCGATGGATGCAGGAAGCAAGCAGCTGGTCAAGGTTGCGCTCTATGGTGGTTTCTACGGTCTCCCATTATGGGAGCGCTCCCCGCGGTCAGGTCGTTTGGTCCGCTTAGTGGTTACTTACATTGCATCCTCCGGTTCAGTACCTTACAATGTTATTAAAAATAAAGATATTGATAAATCATGTATAATATGCAATAACTGCGGAATATACAGGGTGGCATTTAATTCACTCTTTTCCTTAAAAATGTATGTACTCAGGCTATGCTAATGCCGGCCATGCATATTAGTACAAGTTCCAATAAAAAAAATAGATTTTGTTTTAGTATTTAGTGCGTCTTAAGATAACTGCATGGCAGCCGATGTCTATTTAACGGTACACACAGCGCGGGCACCAGCTGAGTGCTGTGTCAATGTTCGTAGGCATAAAATACCTGCTTTGTTCAATGTCGCAAGGCTTTTCTTTAGAATTTGATAATACCTAGATTTAAGTTTTATTTCATAAGTACTTTTTTATTTAGTTATATGGGAGCATTCTATAACATGGGCTGAATACATACATGAAAGGAAAAGAACGAATTAAATTCCACCTTGTATAGGTTATATTTAGACGACGAAGTGACAGTTCATTCCAGGTTATACCTATATATTATAAATAATATGAATAAAATATCCTTACTAATATTATAAACGCGAAAGCTTGCATGTATGGATGCATGGATGTTTGCAACTCTTTTATGCAAAAACTCCTGAATGGATTTTATGAAACTTGAAATGCAATTAGCCTATACGCTGGACTAACACATAGGATACATTTTATTCACTACCGCTACTAGTAAAACATAAATATCAAAAACCAGACCTACCTTTACGTTGCTGGCTTTACCAGCTACGCAGATATCAGTTAGTTTTAGTTCCAGGTCTTTTAGTCTACCTTCGTACTTTAACCTTTGAAATCTTTCTTCTTCTGCAGAGTTTTTTGCTCTAATCAACTCTTCGCGTAGCTTACAAATCTAAAGCAGTAGATAAATCATAAACGTAGAAATTCACATAGCTTTTGCTATGCCTTTACAACAATGAGACGAGGTTCGTGTTTATTGGCAAAGGTGTCCATTAATTAGTAAGACATATTTTGTAAGATAAATAACGGTTAAACTCACGTCAATTAAAAAGTCGAAATTACTCCGACCAGGTTTCGGACATAATCGATAACTCCGTAACGTTATGTGCTGACGCTTGCGAAAGCCGCCGCCGCTTGCATTAGTAACTGGCTCCCAGAAGAAGGACATCGAATAGGTATGTCCGAAACCTGGTCGGAGTTATTTCGACTTATTAATTGACGTGACTTTAGCCCTTATTTATCTTATAAAATGTGTCATACTCGTGATAGTAAGACATACTGCGAAGGCTATAAATGTGGTTTAAGGCCTAGGCACTGACATAACAAAGCATACCTACCTAATACAGATGGATAGTTTATATTACTAGGACCATCTGTGTGGTTTTAATGCAAAGAATAGGACTACTCTGTCTCTTCCAGTGGGTGCGGTAAGAGCCGGCTAAGGGATATTCCACATTCTTCTAGGTCTGCAATCTGCATTGCAATTTTGTGCGATCACTGAAACGCCTAACAAGCGTGGTAATTTGTGCAATCCCTTCCCTCCTGAGTGGGGAGGTCTATGTCCTGTAGTGGATGCTAAAAGCCTAATAAAGGTTATCTGTAATATCTGCATAATCTTATGTTTGCTTGTTCAATAAAACGTTTTTAATAGGTAGTCAATAAGTCTGAATCTTATAGTTAAACAATGTTATTACCTCATTGTCATCTTTGTTAAATTTTTCTTCGTGAAACCGGTAAGGTTCATAAGACTTTATGTCTTTTACTGCTTCGTTTGGTTCCTATAATTTAATCAGTTGTGACGTGTCAATCCTGACGCATTTTCTAAAGCTAAACGAAATTAATATATCTCATACCCAAATGCGTTGCAGTAGGTTGAGAGATAAGTGCGAACTTAGAGCCAAACTTAGGAGCGGTCATACTTTAGCGCATTTGGACATAAGATTAACTTTAGAGAATGCGACACAGAATCGACCACCAGTATCTCTAATTGAAGTATAATAATATATTTTTAGCTACGAGGGTTTATTCTCGAATCCAATCTAGATTTAATGTATTGTTTTTTTTACTGACTTGACACTATTTATCTAACAATTATAAATTTTAAAATAGGGGGGTTGAACGTTTGTGCGTGGCATATCGACTATCGCCCGATACGCAAAACGACCCGCTCCACTTAATTTTACTTTAAAATTTTCTCGTATGATCGTATTTGAAAAGCACCTGTCCTCCAAATATTTCGGGAAATATTACTCGATTATTTTATCATACAAATCCCCTCCCCCCTATCTCGTAAAACTACTTTCAACGTGAAGTTTCGACAAGAAAACAATATGTAAAAAACGGTGGTGTGATATTTTATGCTGACTTCCATAAAAATATGTTCGAATTCAAGCTAAGGCATGTAGTCAAGCTAAGACGAGTAAAGTAGTAAAGCCAATCTATTATTGGTTAAAATCGTAGCCAAGTGTTTACCATTACGTTCTCGAGCGGGTTTATTCTTGTATCTTGGCGGATACGCCGAATCGCAGCCAGCTCCATCTGGATTTCTTTGACTTCGCCTTCCATATCTCCCAGTTGCTTTTGCTGCAAATGAATTCATTTTTTTTTATATTCGATAGACTTCCTTTTGATTGCCTTTCGCCAAGCCAAAATGCATTTGGAGTCTTTAGAGCAGAACAGTTGGCCTATTCGTAGGTATATATGTAATATAGAATGTTCAATTTAAGCTGTAAAGTCCTATAATACATGTTTAAATGCTTACGTTAGGTTACACTTAGAGTAATAATTTGTTTGCATTGGCCGTTCTCTTTCTCTTTATTGTATAATTGTAAGTATAGTATCTTGTCTCAATATAAGTAGGTACCTAATGTTTTTATTTAGTAATTTGTGGTCAATAATGCTGGTAGCATATCTGTTAAACTTTTTACTTATACCGTTAACTTAAATAATGTATGTGATTCATTGATACATATATATAAAAAAAAAGAAAAAAATAGACTAATGATTGAAACCAACAAAACTTATTACATACTTATAAATTATGTGAGCAGTTTTTCGTCCTAAAACTTCCTTTAGCAGGGATTGCAATGCTAGTTGGTGGGAGAAGAGGATCGACAAGACTACGTCCATTGGTAGGAAGCCGTATAGAAAGCCACGACCGTTTCTAGCTCTACGGGCTACGTAAGACCTCGCCAGCATATTTTATCGCATTGAGGTTCTTAAACCACGGGCAGTAGAATGGGTAATTTAATTCTTCAAAACAATATAATCTATGAAACGAAGAAACAAAGAAAAAATTTCTGAACCTGTATTACAGAAAGATGCTTGATTATACAGTTTCGACTCGAAATCTACACTCTCCAACACCTCCGAGAACCTTTTCTTTGTGAATTGATGAGGTGCTTATGATAGCTGCTCGAGGTTACCGTAATATAATGTGGTACCAAATTACCAATGTAGGTAACAATGATCGACGCGTGGCACGAAACAGATACAAGCTGCTGTGCAGGTGAAACAATACAATTTTTATCTCCGCGCTATCACGTAATATTTATAATGATCTCTCAGGACTAAGTAAGTATAGGATATCTAATATTCACCAATATTAAAGACTGTCCTGTGAACTCAACATCACCCACTTGCTTATTTGCCGTAAATGGCCAAAATTCTGACTGAGGCATTGAAAGGTTTAAACTTGGTTCGAGCTTTTTCTAGGAAATATTTTGTGAGCTGGAGAATATTAAAAATAAGTACTTTTTCAAATGTTTAAATCACAAAACGATAACAATTACAACTTGATAACAAAACTAAATAAACAGTTTTGACATGTTTACATAAAAGAGAAAAAAAATGCAGGAGGTTACATGCATAAGATTATAAGCAAGCACTTTTCACTCTTCTACACTCCTGCATTCATTTGTTATTTCTATCTGTATATTTTTACACATAATTAAATTTACTATGATGCAGATTTACGTGGCGTGACTCATACACTACGAATAAAGCATTGGCGGAGGAGTTTTGGCGGGAAAACCAAAAAGAGCGCGTCCCGCATTGTATTATTTTCCAAAACTTGTGTTATTTTCAGTCTTAGTGCATAAAATTGGTGGCATTTTATTTGTTAAGTGCTGAATTACAGGCATGAGTGTTGGAAAGTGCTATAATGATGGTAAAACTTTTTTTTTCGTGTTGTTTCCTGAACTCCATTGAAGCTTCTGGTAAAGTTACCACCACTTTACTAGGAGTATGACTTGACTAGACTATGACTTAACTTGATGACTTGGACACTGGCTAAATACACAAAAGTGTGGAGCCAAAACATAAAAAACATACAGACAATAAATAATGCACGACCAGAGTGTACAGCCAGGAATTCGTGTACATGGAATCACGAAATGTCAAAGTCAAAGCCCCGTTTGCTTTGAGCGAACATTTTTTTTTATATTTTGGTTCCACACTTTTTTGTATTTAGCCAGTGTCAAGTAATTAATAATTTATCAAGTTAATGATATTTCACGCAAATACGTGTCAAGTCACAGTTGAAGTCATCAAGTCAAGTCACAGTCAAGTCATAGTCTAGTCACAGTCATACTCCTAGTAAAGTGGTTGCATCTTTACTTGAAGCTTCTATGGCGTTTTGGAAACAACACGAAAAGAAACGTTTCACCATCGTTATACCATTTATTCACGCTCACACCTATAATTCAGTACTTATCGAATAAAATGCCACCAATTTTATGCACTAACACTAAAAATAACACAAGTTTTAATAACACAAGTTTTAGAAAATAATACAATGCGGTGACGGAGTCTTTTTCGCTTTCGCGCCAATACTCCTGCAAGTCTGTATGTTATTACTGTGGCCCGGAATTAGTATAAATGTCTTCTAAATATCGGGATGTGCAATACGATTCGTACAATATTGCCGGTGCAAAATTGGTAGTACAGGCTAATACTCTACGACTTGGAATGTCCAGACAGGAATCCGCTTACATAGCATCGAAATGTTGATATGTGCATTGCAATACTGTCTAAGTATTCAGTGTACGTGCATTATTTGGTGGTGCATTCCTAACTGTGCAAATAGTGATTTGCCGTCACGCGGCGTGATATTGATTTTAGAAGTATTGTAGAATTTTGATTTGGATTTTAATACATATTTAAATAATTTAAACATAGCTTCTATAAAAGTTAATTCATTTAAGATCAAAGTGTATGATTTTAATTCGTAAAATGAGATTAATATCCACTTACGAGGAGTTGAGGACGAACGGCAAACAATACGGAAACCGCGATGCATTTGTCGGTGTGGTTTGCAGACGTGGAAGTGTGCTATAAAAATATGTTACTTAAAATTATTTCGTGGTGATCTCTCAGGACTAAGTAAGTATAGGATATCTAATATTCACCAATATTAAAGACTGTCCTGTGAACTCAACATCACCCACTTGCTTATTTGCCGTAAATGGCCAAAATTCTGACTGAGGCATTGAAAGGTTTAAACTTGGTTCGAGCTTTTTCTAGGAAATATTTTGTGAGCTGGAGAATATTAAAAATAAGTACTTTTTCAAATGTTTAAATCACAAAACGATAACAATTACAACTTGATAACAAAACTAAATAAACAGTTTTGACATGTTTACATAAAAGAGAAAAAAAATGCAGGAGGTTACATGCATAAGATTATAAGCAAGCACTTTTCACTCTTCTACACTCCTGCATTCATTTGTTATTTCTATCTGTATATTTTTACACATAATTAAATTTACTATGATGCAGATTTACGTGGCGTGACTCATACACTACGAATAAAGCATTGGCGGAGGAGTTTTGGCGGGAAAACCAAAAAGAGCGCGTCCCGCATTGTATTATTTTCCAAAACTTGTGTTATTTTCAGTCTTAGTGCATAAAATTGGTGGCATTTTATTTGTTAAGTGCTGAATTACAGGCATGAGTGTTGGAAAGTGCTATAATGATGGTAAAACTTTTTTTTTCGTGTTGTTTCCTGAACTCCATTGAAGCTTCTGGTAAAGTTACCACCACTTTACTAGGAGTATGACTTGACTAGACTATGACTTAACTTGATGACTTGGACACTGGCTAAATACACAAAAGTGTGGAGCCAAAACATAAAAAACATACAGACAATAAATAATGCACGACCAGAGTGTACAGCCAGGAATTCGTGTACATGGAATCACGAAATGTCAAAGTCAAAGCCCCGTTTGCTTTGAGCGAACATTTTTTTTTATATTTTGGTTCCACACTTTTTTGTATTTAGCCAGTGTCAAGTAATTAATAATTTATCAAGTTAATGATATTTCACGCAAATACGTGTCAAGTCACAGTTGAAGTCATCAAGTCAAGTCACAGTCAAGTCATAGTCTAGTCACAGTCATACTCCTAGTAAAGTGGTTGCATCTTTACTTGAAGCTTCTATGGCGTTTTGGAAACAACACGAAAAGAAACGTTTCACCATCGTTATACCATTTATTCACGCTCACACCTATAATTCAGTACTTATCGAATAAAATGCCACCAATTTTATGCACTAACACTAAAAATAACACAAGTTTTAATAACACAAGTTTTAGAAAATAATACAATGCGGTGACGGAGTCTTTTTCGCTTTCGCGCCAATACTCCTGCAAGTCTGTATGTTATTACTGTGGCCCGGAATTAGTATAAATGTCTTCTAAATATCGGGATGTGCAATACGATTCGTACAATATTGCCGGTGCAAAATTGGTAGTACAGGCTAATACTCTACGACTTGGAATGTCCAGACAGGAATCCGCTTACATAGCATCGAAATGTTGATATGTGCATTGCAATACTGTCTAAGTATTCAGTGTACGTGCATTATTTGGTGGTGCATTCCTAACTGTGCAAATAGTGATTTGCCGTCACGCGGCGTGATATTGATTTTAGAAGTATTGTAGAATTTTGATTTGGATTTTAATACATATTTAAATAATTTAAACATAGCTTCTATAAAAGTTAATTCATTTAAGATCAAAGTGTATGATTTTAATTCGTAAAATGAGATTAATATCCACTTACGAGGAGTTGAGGACGAACGGCAAACAATACGGAAACCGCGATGCATTTGTCGGTGTGGTTTGCAGACGTGGAAGTGTGCTATAAAAATATGTTACTTAAAATTATTTCGTGGTGATAGCTTCAAAGTGTACTCTTTCATCAGTAAGGCTTAAATTTAAAAAAATATTATTCCCCCTCGGAAAGTCATTCCTTGTTTAAATATTAAATAAAAATGGATACATATCATTTCAGCGTGTACCTACGATGCATTGATAAATAGGTGAATAAGTTTTATGATACAAAATGAATACTAACTTAGAAGCTCACTTAGAGCTTAGTGAGGACGAGAGTGATTCTACAATCCCTGAAAGTATTATCAATAAATGGCATCGAAGAGCCGACTCCTCGCTCGATCTCGCAGATCAAGTGATATCACACAGGAAATTCATCAGGGTAAGCTTTGATGACAGTTTATGTCACAAATAACGTAATTTATATTTTCATTCTAGTTCTAGTGGTGGTTCTGGTCTATATTCGAACAATTGTATCTTAAGATAAGCTAATAAAATGATGAGTAGTTACTACAACAATAGTTAAACAAACATGTCATGATAACTTTACTTACTGTCAATTAGCAACACTGAAAATATGAGCGTTATTTTTGATTGCCAACACTGCACAGAAGGCATATATTATAATAATAAGTAGCTACATAGGTAGCCAAAATATCCTGAGCATATAATCTGTCACTCCACACAAAATACCTTTAGTATGTATTTTCAAAACATTGCCTAATCAGTATGGTAAATAAATAAATAAAATTACAGTTGATATAGGCTGAGCTATCAAGAGGCAATAAGTATTTATAGTAGTCCATGCAATTGCAGCTTATATTATAACTAGAATGCTGCTACTCTCAAGCAGCCTTATTAATAAACACGAACTAGCTTTAGACTAGTTACACCATCTTTTGTCTCTTTCGATCTAGCTAAATATTCCAGTACCAAAAAAGGACAAAAGCTGAAGTAACTAATCTGAGACTAATACCCATTTATTAATAAGGCTGTAGGTGTCCAAACTTATAGAGTATGTTGCATACATAATGATTCAAAATAACCTTAGCAGTCTACTGCCAGCAAATCTGAAAATAATAAGAGAACAGGAAGATAATTTGATAATTATTCTTGCTGTTTTTTCATATAAGTTGTATGATGTTTTTCCATGTTAACTTTGTGTTTGCATCATTCCACATGGTATAGAAAATCATGATTTTTTTTTCTCATTGTGACTCTTAATGTTGCACAGCAGAGTAGTGTGAGTAAACTATTAATTATATAACATGCTACCGCAAATGCCTCTAATGTCAGTGCAGGTGCACTGACATTCCATTTGGAATGTGTTGGTTATAGTCCTTTATATGTATGTATGGTTGTTTTAAAAAATGTTTTTAACTTAGTATTTCATCATATTTCATATCAACAGATTAGTCCCATAGAAATTTTATGGTTACACCCGTTTATTTTACTAGTTTTTATTTTTACTTGTGCCACATTTTAAATTTGTACAAAAAATGTGACAATTTTTTTATTACATTTTAGTTAAAAGCTCTCACGTATATTTTACAGTATAGTCAGGCTGTAGAACATAGGCCCATAGTACAGAACTACACTCAGTTGTGAATTG
Source organism: Ennomos fuscantarius (assembly GCA_905220475.3). NCBI lineage: Eukaryota > Metazoa > Arthropoda > Insecta > Lepidoptera > Geometridae > Ennomos > Ennomos fuscantarius. The sequence goes on from HG992023.1 coordinate 11,948,508, forward strand.
GTGCTCAATACAAGATTTCATTCATCAAATGTTCAATTTGTGAATGATATTTTGACTTGATCAGCTGTTGACGACTGAGCATTGTTCTGTAACTCACACCTTACTGTTTGATATCAATTTCAATGTAATATCTTTTGCCGTTCACAAAAAAGGTCATTTTGACTCTTGACAGAGGGACGGGCAAAAAACAAATAACTAGTCATCTCAAAAAAATGGGTATGGATCCTTATGGCGAAAGTTAGGGCAAAATAAGCTGGTCAGATAAACATCAATCTTGACATCGTAGACTTATGCCTGTCTGTACTAAAGCTTGACAACTGCTAAGTTTGCACATATTCCTCTATGACATAATTATTGCAATGCATTTGGGTATGCAGCGCAAGAATAAGTGCAGCATTAATTGTTTGCGCTGGTTCAAATAATAAAATTGGTAATTTTAGAAAATGCTAAGAAACCCAGATGTGACAAAAATGTAAGGCAAGGAGGGAAAAAATAGGTTACTCACGCGTGGTCCGAGATCAGCTGATTTTGGGGGCGCCCCGCACAAACTTCTTAGAAATTCCACTATACACAGCACTATCAAGAAGATGCTAATATAGCCAATAGTCTATTTCGTAACACAATAGCCTGAACACTTGATTTTTATGAGATTATTCGTATGCGCATTCAATATGGCACGCGCCGAACGGTTGGTAGATGCACACTGTCCTTCACGTAGCAGTTTCTCGGTTCTATGCGCTTATGACAAGGACGGGGAGCGGATATTTGTATGGGAGCGAAAGGGATGGAGGATTGCACCTTGTCACACCTATACACTCGTTCATTTTTAAAATTAACGTATTTAATAGCGTTGACATCTCCCCCGGCTTGACAGGACGTAAGGCCTTCAATATTAAAGCGCATTACATAGAAAAAGGTCACTTCAACGTACCTAATCTGCATTAAACTCATGAACGATGGACATATTTACATATTATTTAATGTACATATTTACTGATTATCTATTAGAGACATTTATATTATTACTATTTATATTATATAAATATTATTTTATTTTTAACGTACTAGTTACTGTTATTCATTTTAATTATTATAGCTAAGTTAGAGTTGTGGACTGTATTTTAATTATTGGGTTGGCAATGGGTAAATTTTTACCACTGGCCGGCGGTATATGCCGGACCTCGTCCGGATATCCACGACCCTCACCACATTATCCTTGCCTGGAAAGGTGCGCTCAACCACTCCAATAGGCCAGTCAAGAGGAGCGCTATTTTCTGATTCAAGCAGAACAACGGTCCCCGTTTGGATGGAAGCATTAGGCTTCGTCCACTTATTACGCACTTGGAGAGTGTTAAGGTATTCGATTTTCCATCTTTTCCAAAATGATTGTACAAGGTGGTCGACCACACGTTTCCTACGCACAAGGTTAACGTTCCCATGCGACAAATCTTCAGCAGGAAGCGATTTCAGAGGGGTTAGCACTAGGAAATGAGCAGGCGTTAAAGCCAGAGGTTCAGCAGGGTCACTACTCAAGACAGAGAGAGGGCGCGAGTTCAATAACGCTTCTATTTGGACAAGCACTGTCGACATCTCCTCATAAGTCAGCAACTGAGTTCCCACCGCTTTATTCAAATGGACCTTCACGCTGCGTATGTTACCTTCCCAAATTCCTCCGAAGTGAGGAGCCGCGGCCGGATTAAATCGAAATTCAATACGATTTTCCCGAAGTTCGTTCGCGAATTTATCGCGGTATTCCTCAGAATCTAGTAACTGATACAAGTTGTCTAAATAAGATTTCGCACCGATGAAGTTCGAACCACAATCCGAGTAAATGACACTAACGGGACCACGTCTAGCTAAGAAGCGTTTGAACGCGTTCATGAACGCTTGGGTGCTAAGATCTGATGACAACTCGATATGCACCGCTTTCGTAACAAGGCATACAAAAAAACATATGTATGCTTTAGTACTACGTACGCCTCTACCACGGTGTGGGGTTATAGCCAGGGGACCAGCGTAATCCACGCCTGTATGACAGAAAGCTTTGGCTTCAGTAACCCGGCATGCAGGTAGGCTTGCCATCATGGGAAACTGGTTGACCGGTCGCGTTTTGAAACAGATGTTGCACTTTTGCACCCGATTACGTACGATATTGCGGGCTGACATTATCCAGTACCTTTGGCGCAATAAGGACATTAACAGCTGCGGGCCAGTATGCAAATTTTTACGATGATAGTAGTCAATAATAAGATCGACAATATGATCACGACGCGGGAGAAGTATGGGGTGTTGACTGTCAAATCCAATCTTGGCATTCGTCAAACGACCTCCAACGCGTAATACGTCATCCTTATCAATGAATGCGTTTAGTTTCAGAAAAGCAGGAGGTAATGGTTTGCCTGATTTAGCCTTGGCAATTTCATCGGAGAAGTAAACGCCTTGAAGATTCTTGATTATGAAAAGTTCTGCGTATTCAAGATGAGAAACATTAAATTTATTCGGCAATTTTTTCATAAACCGAAGGACATAGATTACTATTCGGAGTAATCTGTTCCAAGACGAAACTCGATTAGCGAGCTCGCACAGAGGGGGTAGTGGTTGTGAAGTCAGCTCAGTTGTTGTCATCACACTCATTTTAGCTTCAGGAATCTCACTTACAGAGCTAATTTCTGAGTTAAGCGGCCATTCAGAGTGAGGTTTATGCGCAAACCTCGGCCCATTGAACCATAGAGGATGTACAATTAGTTGAGCTGGCGTTAGACCGCGGCTCAGGCAGTCAGACGGATTGTCTTTGCCGGCTATATGATAGAAGTGCCTAGGGTCAATTTTTTCCTGAATCTGAGAAACTCTATTCGCGACAAACGTCTGCCAGCGACTTGGCGTTGCACGTATCCACGCCAGAGCTACCATACTGTCGGTAAACGCATAAATACAGCATTCCGGCAATGAATAGGTATCAATCACCGTTCGCATTAGTTTGGCAAGAATTAAATTCGCGCAGAGTTCCAACCGAGCGAGCGTAACGAGCGTCTTTGATGGTGCGACCCGCGACTTGGCGCATACGAGGTTCACCACTGTGTGTTGAAGCTTCGGGAAGTACACGTGAACGTAAACTACTCCCCCGTATGCAGCCTCCGACGCGTCCGCGAACCCCAATATAGAAATAACGCAGTTGTCTGTTACTCCGATATGTCGTGGCAATTTAATATTTTGCAATAATGGCAGCTCAGATTCAAAGATCCTCCACAGATTAATAATATGCTGGGGGGGTGTCTCGTCCCAACCGACATTCTCATTCCAAAGTGATTTCACAATAAGTTTGGCCAGAAGTGTAACTGGAGCGAGAAATCCCATCAAGTCCCACAAACGGGCAATGAAAGATAGGATGTTCCGTTTTGTACACTGGCGAGGTTGAGGGCTGACGCTGAACGTGAACGCGTCCTCGGCCGGCAGCCAATGCAGTCCCAATATTTTTAATTGGTCTGCTGGGCTAAATTCCACGGTATCGGAAACGCGGTGGTCAGCAGGGATGCTAGCCATTACCTCAGGCGAGTTGCTCGAAAATTTTACTAATTGAAATTCTGCGGCCGCAAATAGTTGAATCAACTGATTAGATAATTCGACGCCTTCATTAACCGATGCGCAACTAGTGGCAAGGTCATCCATATAAATATATTTTTCTATGACACGGCTGCCATTAGGAAAACGAGCCCTTTCATCAATAGCCAACTGACGAATTGACCGTATGGCTAAGTACGGGCTACAGCGTAAGCCAAAGGGAACACGCGTCATTTCAAAAACTTGGATCGGATCATTGGGATCAAATCGGTACAGTAATCTCTGAAACCGCAAGTCATCTTCCTTTACTAAAATACGTAAATACATTTGTCGTATATCCGCACTGATAGCAACAGGCAATAATCGAAACTGCAATAATATTTTAAACAAATCATTTTGTAAATTCGGTCCGGTATGTAAGATATCATTTAACGACATACCATTTGTTGTCAAACTACTTCCGTCCAAAACAACGCGCAAACGGGTCGTCTCCTTATCAGTTCGCACGACGCCGTGGTGAGGTATTACGTAATGAGGTTTGTTAAACTCGCAGGCGGAGTTATTATCAATCGCTCTTAAATAACCCTTATCTAGGTACTCAATAAATACATCATCGTATTCTTTTTTCACGGATGGATTAGCCAATAATTTTCGTTCCAGTGACAAATACCTACGCTCCGCGGAACGCATCGAATCACCTAAACAAGATGGATCTTTTTTAAACGGCAGCGATACTACAAACCTGCCTTTATTATCGCGATGTGTAGTATTAACATAAAATTCCTCACATTCTTTATCGTCAGGAGAAAGCGTACTCTTCATTGTAGGTACTTCTTCCAATTCGAAGAATCGACTTACGCGGTCATTAAGGCCCTCATTAATAGTGCAGTAGGCACGCACGATATTGCAAGCAGGATTGACAGTCGGAGCCTGACCTACCACAATATAACCCAATGAGGTCTCTATAGCTACTGGTTCGCCGGGAGAACGCGATAACGTATTAGGACGTAATATGCGCGCGAAAACATCTGACCCTAGTATAAGATCGACTGCAGCGGGCGTGCTAAAACGGCTATCAGCTAAAGGTAGATTCTGTAAGTAGTCAAGCTGCGCGGTATCAATCACTGAGACCGGAAGCTCATCCGTAATCCGACTTACTACTAGAGGTTGAATACTAAATTTAACCTCATCATTATGACGCGATCTAAGTGTGAGACAAGTGACACCTTCAATCGGGTTTGTGACGTCACCAACACCAGATACACATTTGCTGGAAGCAGGAAGTAACGGTAATTTTAAGCGTTTACAACATTCGGTTGTAATTAAGTCGCGTTGCGACGCGCTGTCTATTATGGCGCGAACTATAGATACATTACCCATTTCGTCAATAACGTGACATTGTGCGGTCCCTAACAATACGGACATCGCGGGTTTAATATCATTAGCACCGGAGGCAGCGGCGCACCTGAGGCCTACAGCACACAGCGAGACCGGGCGGTCTTCTCCGTGCGACGGCTGCGACGGCGACGACCTTACGCATTTGTTTACATTCTTATCAGTAGGCGCGGTACTCTGATTTATTGCAGAAGTCCCGTTGCTAAGTGCCGTGGCGGCATTCCTATTTAGTGAAGTATCATTATTATTGAAATGTAATAAGCTGTGGTGGCTACGTGAGCACGTATTGCATCTGCTTGTTGATTTGCAATCAAGCAGCGAATGTTTGTTACTTAAACAGTTTACGCATAATTTATTACGCTTAATTAAAGCAAAACGGTTATGAGGAGACATTGACAGGAATGCGGGACATTGAACCAATTTAGTGTGGTCCTTTTTCTCACAACATACACATTTGTCGTGTTCCTGTACGTTCACAAATGTTTTGACATTATTATTGTTAGTGGAGCGTGACCCTGAGAATTTACCTGACGATTGTATGGCATTAGAATCCATATTAATTTTGCGAGATTGGACACCAGACTTTGTGTTTGTCACATTATGTGCGCGCAGCAAAATATGGGCGTGGTTACGAATGAAATCTACAAACTCAGAGCAAGTAGGCATTTTATTAGTCCCGTTATCATGCAACGACATCTCAAATGCCTTGACTGTTTCTAAATTTATTTTCTTACAGCCAATATGAATAAACAATAAATCCTCTAAGCTAGTAATTTTCAATTGTCGTAGTGCCGAAATAATAGACGAGAATTTATCAATAAAATCCTCTAAGCTTGCGGGGGAACTGGGGTCGACTACAGGAAGATTCATCAATTTATCTAGATAAGAAGCGGCTAATAAACGCGTGTCATTATATTTATTTAACAAGGCATTCCAAATAACCTGGTAATTTTCAGCAGAAGGTAATATACCCTGGCAAATAGCAAGCGCTTTGCCGTTCAATCTCCCTATCAGATATTGAATTTTCTCACCGTCAGTTAATTCCGGGTTTTCGTGGATAACCGTTCGAAAAGTCTCATAAAAAAGGGGCCAGCTTTCTTGGTCTCCGTTAAAAGTACACAACTCTAACCTAGGCAATGGAATAATCCTACTGAGATGTCCCTTATTATTATCGGAATGACCTGCTGCATTATTATCTTTAGACAATTGTTTTATTTTGTATTTTATTTGTGTGTAAAGTTGTTCAAAGGCGAGTAATGACTTATACGAAGGCAAACTGGCGTCTTCATTTAAAGAAGCTTCATAGCAACATCTCTCATCTAAGGTTTCAACATATTTCTGATGTATAGAATCAAGGGTGAATGTATTTGCAAGAAACATTTCGACATTTACTGGATTATTAAAATCAAAAGATTTCATAGAATCGTATATCGATTGTATGTACTCAAAATAGACAGTCAATTTGCCTTGTATTCTTTCGAATTCCCTATCGGTAGCCTTTTTAGTAGTTAATGTAGTCATTGTCGATGATTTATTTCAAATTCCGCGATACTTTTGAGGTTATTTAACGCAAAAGCCGGCCGGCAATTATTGATAATCAAAATGGCGGGCGTGAACTCAACAGAAACTAAAGTTATTAATTATGAATCCGATGCCGAAGTGACCAAAAAATATGTTTGCGCTGGTTCAAATAATAAAATTGGTAATTTTAGAAAATGCTAAGAAACCCAGATGTGACAAAAATGTAAGGCAAGGAGGGAAAAAATAGGTTACTCACGCGTGGTCCGAGATCAGCTGATTTTGGGGGCGCCCCGCACAAACTTCTTAGAAATTCCACTATACACAGCACTATCAAGAAGATGCTAATATAGCCAATAGTCTATTTCGTAACACAATAGCCTGAACACTTGATTTTTATGAGATTATTCGTATGCGCATTCAATATGGCACGCGCCGAACGGTTGGTAGATGCACACTGTCCTTCACGTAGCAGTTTCTCGGTTCTATGCGCTTATGACAAGGACGGGGAGCGGATATTTGTATGGGAGCGAAAGGGATGGAGGATTGCACCTTGTCACACCTATACACTCGTTCATTTTTAAAATTAACGTATTTAATAGCGTTGACATTAATATCAATTCTGTCTGAACAAGGACACTTTTTAAACAGTTTTTAATTAGTATTTATGTTTACATAATTTTTTTCAAAACACTGAAAACTCTACTATACTGGAATATGAGGATTGATTTTTTTTGGGATAATATTTTCGACATAGTCTGAATAAAATTAGTTCATTCAATTTCTTAACACGGTGAGTATGTGGTTGAAAAAGGTTGCATCGAGGATGGTGGGCTGTATTGACCCTGTTATTCATATTTTCATTTCATATATGTTTGTAAAGGTTTTTTTGGTATACTGTAACAAAGTATGTAAAGTAAACACACTTAGGTATTTATTATAAAAGTCTTTCATTAAAACCAACACATAATATAAAATTAATAATAATAATATGTGTGGACACCTCACACAACCCCATCTAGCCTCAAACTAAGCAAAGCTTGTATTATGGGAACCAGATAACTGATACAATACTTAGATACTTTTTGTTTGTAAATACATTCATAGAAACAATATAACCTTAATTGTGACCTTTCAATTCATTGTAATTGCTAGTCTTTAATTTTACAATCTTATAAATATTGTTTGGGAATTACATAAATATCTGTGCTGCATAGCAGTGATAACACTTCCAACGAATGACTGTAAAAAACTGCTATGTTATCAAGTTAAATATAAATTAAACATCCTCAGTTGAGTAGTAAACAGTCTCTATACTAAAATCAAGCTGAAACGTTCTGTTTTGTGCTGGCATACAAGTGACCACTCATGGATAATTGTTATATTTCCGAGGTCAGTGTCAATTACAGATAGCATCTAAAAGATTTTGCTACCACTTTTGACCAACATTAATCCACTATCTCACGATGTAATGTTTCTTGGTTGGTTTCATGCTTCTTTTTATACTGGTGGGCATTTCATGCAGTACCCATATTGTACATTGAAAGCATACTTTTTGTTGTGCCAGTACATTTTATTTACGTATTTGTGGTACATGTCCTGTGTAATAGTCTAAAATCATATCCTACGGCACTGAAATCATCGATAATCGTTAAATTTACAGGTTTATACCTATTTCTTAGGTACGGCAGGTAGGTCACTCGGGTTATAGTCATTAATGCTTGGATTGCTTGGTAATAGATTTTAAGTAGCTGGTTTCATGTAAGTACTTGTTATCTTAATGTTTTATAATTAATATTTTTCACAGAGATGGAATCGTCTCTCAAGGCTGCAGAGGTCAATAGTGTATGCAGTAGTAATAGTAACTGCAACTATTTTAATTTTACTATTTTCTTCAAAAGCATTATCTACTGAAAAACATAAGTCGGAAATAAGCGAATCGGCACAGGTTAGTCAGTGTATTTAATCTATAATTATGAACCTATATTATGTATTTAAGTACATATGCACATTTTAGTCTATCAATCTCAGTAAATTTTTATGTTTTGTAGATCTATTTTAGGAAAGCGTATACGAATTTCAGCTGAGTTACCTGTACTGCTATTTTATATTATGTGCATGAAGAGATAATATTTAAAAGTAGAAGACAATTAGATTTATCTGGAAAAAACTCTTTTATTAAATAATAAAAAAAAGCTTTTATGCTTCTTTCAAAAGTGGATGTGTCAGTCAATAAATCGAACTCTACAATATTCTTTCTATTGATCCAATCGGCCAGCAGATTGGGTCGATAAAAAGGACGACGTGTCGATGCACCACTCGTTAAAAAGGAAAGGCCGAATTTGCACATGTTGGTAGAACATTTTCTAGTGCTTGCCGGGATATCTGCCACTTTTCAAAGTACGATTATCAGTAGCTATTTAACATACAATTCAGTATAACGTGACGTCCGTGCCACTTTTAGACATATTGTCACATAATATCAGATAAAATCAAATATCTGGCATAATAAAACATAAATAAATAAAAAAAGATATATGTAATTATAATCTCAACTTGAAACTCGTGTGGGAAAAGTTTGTTATCTGTGTTAGCAATACAATAACGATATCATTGGAATCATCAGCACAATAGTAGCATTGGTTTTGTAGCTAGTAGATAACTTATCGAAACGTTTTTGTAACACATATTAAATTACAAATGACACATTGAGTTAATTATGATTACTACTGAACGACACATGTTTATTGTAATCTCTATGATGAATGTGTAATTTTTTAAATCATCTGCTATTTAAACATATAAATAAAAATAGTCTTGCATTAGTGGCACGTCTAGTGTTACAGATGTCCATCACCTAATGGATATTTCATTCCATTCAGGAGCGCCATATGTTTGTTTGCTGCCTGTAGCATAAATGTAGAAAAATACAAGAAGTGATTTCGTGCTCACTCGTTTTCACGCGAGAACTCTAAATTACCCAGAATAAAAAGTACCCCATCACCCTGAGATCGGTGAACAAACTAAAAACTTAGGGACACACAAAAAACCAGACATGAACGGAAATATCTGGCCATGTGGTAACCCTTCTCTGCAAGGACGGGTATTTCTGGGTTTCACAGAAGTCTTATTTTTTAGGAAACAATAAAGAATGTGTCACTAGTCATAGAACCAGTAGTGGAATCAGCGCCCAAGAAACCCATAAAGACTGCTAATGATGGTGAAAGTGAGCATGAACCAAAGAGTCCTAAAGTATTTCCAGGTGAGAGAAAAGCATCATAAGTAATCATAAATTAAATTAAACCTGCTACATATAAAATAATTACTAGAAATCTAGCGATTAATAATAACATTTGTTTACTTCTTATAAATTAATGAATTACTATCGAGATGGAGAAGACATCTATAATACTTATTGCTTTGTGTAAGTACAGGTTTGGGGCCGTCTTGTGTTAGCTCTGGTGTCAGAATTGTTATCCCGTTGAAGGCTTTGACTTAACGATCGTTGTCTTGTAACTAAACACGCAGGTCCGACGGCTTAAAGTGCCCTCCACACCACGGTAATGTTCAGTTGTGAAATACCAATTTTCGTAGCAGTTACTCATCCTAAGTCACAGCAGCGAACGTTGCTTAATACCACCGATTGGTTGAGAACCGATTAGAACAGATCAAGCGTCGTGGCCGTTGTATACCATCCACACGTGCTGTACCAAAATACCCCTACAATATTAGGGCATGCACGTGTCATCCTCGAGAATTATCGTTCATGAATTGGGGCTATACGGGGTAGGTGCGACAATATACATATTGGCGATGTGTTATATTGCTTTGTCGTGCGGTTATAATGATGCAATAAAATTTTAAGCATGTATTGAATATTAGTAGAGGATTGACAGTTTTATCTATAAATTATTTGTTGATGTTTTAGTTAATTAATACACATTTTCAAATGTCAGGTCCAACAAACTCGCGTCAGCAAGCTGTGGCCGATAGTTTCAAGTTCGCATGGAAAGGATACAAGGAGCACGCGTGGGGCCATGACAACCTGAAGCCAGTGACGGGCATGGCCTACGACTGGTTCTCGCTGGGTCTTACCATCGTCGATGGACTGGATACGGCTTACATCATGGGGTTAAAGGAAGGTAACTTCACAAACATTATGGCTGTTATAATTATCTAACTCAATTTAGCTAGCGATTTGCTGTCGCATTAATTACTTGCTATTCAATTGTTACTGGCGGCAGGTGGTAAAAAAACAGTTCATCAATATTGCTTCCTTTGCAGAATTTGAAGAAGGAAAAGAATGGGTTAAAAACGAGCTAACTTTCACAAAGAATAAAGATGTTAATTTCTTCGAGGTCACCATCAGGGTGCTTGGTGGTTTACTGACTGCTTATGACTTTACATTAGACGACATGTTCCTCAAAAAAGCTGTGAGTAATTTGAAAATATTTACCTGAAGCATGCACCCTTCTGTAACGGACTAAACAAGTGATAATTGGATAAAACGAAATACTTTCAACCAGCCCGAGAATTAGACAAGATTATACTGATATTAAGTTTGTGTGAACGTTGAAAAACGATGGGTGCTCTATGTTTTAAGTCTGTGGTTATGGATTACTTCCGAAACGGATGGACCAATTACAATGTGATGTTTTATTAGAACACTGGTTGAATAGTGTTGGTTATTTCTATCTTATGTTATGAAGGTATCTTTGATCACAATTAAAATGTTTTTAAATATTTCTAAAATGTTATTTATTTTCAGGTAGATTTAGGAGATCGTTTGATGGCAGCTTTTTCTTCTCCTTCTGGTATTCCTTACTCAGACGTGAACCTTGGTACGAAAGTGGCGCACGCTCCGGAGTGGTCTCATTACAGCACTACGGCTGAGGTCACCACTGTCCAGCTCGAGTTTAGAGAACTCTCGCGTGCTACCAACAATCCTATATACGAGGTTATTACTAACATTGTTGTAGTCTATTCAGATTTTCTCAATTCTTTTTGAACCACCTACAAAAAAGAAAGTCTTAATTCGGATGTTTGATTTTTCTAATGTTTGTTACTTCAGAACTCCATCATTCATTAACCGATTTTGATCATTCCTTTTAAATTTAAATCGATATGGGTACTCTCAGAATGGTTCCACAGAAATTTCATCAAAATAGGTTCAGTAGGTAATAGGTAGTTTGGTTTTTAAATCAATATAACTGGAAAAAAATATAAGTAGAATAATATCATCCTAATATTTCTCAGTATGACATCAAGGCAACTTAAATCGGTTGAATTTTTTGAAATCATTATTTTAGCGCCTTGTGCCGAACGGTTCTCTAATGAATAGGAGAAATATACATAATTTAAATATCGTCTAATTTATCTGGCCCCGGATAACGCTCAGAAGTGGTTGATTATAACATAGCTAATAACTCTTATCTTTTACAGGACGCGGCCGCTGCAGTTTCCGAGAAAATCCATTTGCTGCCAAAGAAACATGGTCTGGTGCCTATATTTATAAACCCCAATACCGGACAATTTATTCCTCACGCCACCATCACTCTGGGAGCTCGCGGGGACAGCTATTACGAATACTTGCTCAAACAGTGGCTGCAAACTGGGAAAACCATTAACTAGTAAGTGTTCTTATGGCTTTGGTCCATGTGCATAGCGAGTTTTCATGCCCTTGTGCGACATTGATTTGTTTAATGTGTGACTATTGTAATATTTTATAATGTAACTAACTGCACAGGCATTGATAGCCTCTAAGTTGTTGAGCAGGTTGGCTCATAGCCCGGATGCGGCCGGTGTGATTCCCGTGGCGGGACAAGTGTTTGTGCACAGAAAAAAAAATGCAAATAAGTAACTTGTACTGTGTCTGGGTGTTGTAGGGACCATTGTCTTCGTAGGTCGTGGGTCCCTAGATACAGGGAATCCTAGTTATGGTCCAGGATCTATATATGTGATCGTTGGATAATTATTATTGTTATTATTGAGTGTGCATTTAAAAAAAGCATTTACCTTGCTACCAACCCATTATTATTATTCGAGCTCATTGTATCGTGAAAAGATAAAATTGTAGTTAGTAGGTGTTTTGTCACAGCAAATAAGCAAACACGTTCACTACACGATTTATCATGCATTTTTACAACAACGCATGTGTCCCGTAGTAGCTAACTAGATTTCATATTACCCCTATACCAAAGTAGAGCACTGAATAATCGGTAGTTTTTATCATAGGATTGGATAGTATTATACAATACACGTCAGTATACGGAAAAATATTTACCTAATTTACTGTTAAACTGCCTACGCTCTAAGATTTTAGCCGCCCTGAAAATTCTTATCCATTATGCATCAGGAACTGTATAATAATTAATAACAAATATAACAAGTGTCCTATATTAAGCTGGCTATATAATTACGTCACTCCAGGACCTAAAGTACCCACTAATAGGACCTGATATTTCATATAAATATTTGCTGCTTTGGGTACCGAATCTGCAAATAACGGCGTAAGTAAACGCTTAATAGGTTTTACTTTGTTTACGTCACGTCCGTTATCGAGTTCCCATCATCAACAATGAGTTTACTGAAATTGCTTTTTATGTATATCTGTTATATTTGATTCACAAGTTCTTTTTATTACTTAGCGACTAAAGTAATAACAGAAATACGTCATTTTTTTTTCTTTCTTCCTCTCTACAGTTTGACCACAGAGTATGTAGTCATATATAGTTCTTTTTTCTATGCTCGTTACAGAGTGAGCAAATAGCCTAGCTAGGTTCTTAGTAAACAACATCATATTTTCAACCTACTTTGCTTGCCAATAAGATCGCTTTTTTGTGTCTTCAAAATGTGGACTCAAGAATGCCCTTGAACTTTTAGGATCTTGGACATTATGAAGGCTTCCCGTTTTATTGCAGTGTCACATCTATTTAAATATACAGGCACCACGTGGTTTTACTTGCAATTTTCTCGTTTTAGTTGGGGATTTTAAAGTTGTAGGTAGGTAATTATACAAGTATCAATATATCGGTATCGGTAGTAAAAGCAATAAGTGTGCAAAATGTCATCCCAATCAACTACTTTTATGTTATAGATACACAAACAAACAGATAACGTTATCTTTTTTTAAATAAGTGCTGCCTATTATTTACCTAATTTTAAATGTTACAGCACTATAACAGTTGCAATGCCACTTGGAACTTAAAATTATAGTTTCACGTGATACTTTACTGCGCACGTCATAGTGACACATCAGCACAGTCTATTAATAAGATTTTCAGACTGAGATCAGTTTAAAGTCTCATTTGCCCCTAGTAATATCTATATAATCTATATCTGGCAATAAAGTTCTACCATCTGGTATAATTTATTGATTAAATTCCTAGAGCTGACCCGCGTCGTTTTACTCATAAATAAATAAACGGACATTTCTCATTTATATATTTGTAAGGATGGATATTAGAGAAGGGATATATCTTAGATATATTGTAAGCATCAACACTTGTTTACTAAGCACGTGCTACCGTATTCAACTACTCAGTCTCAAAACTGCTGTACTTTTTTTTATATCATGTTCCAAATTATGTTTAACGCGTCACGCGATATTCTTAACTCAGTTTGCCACTGCGTCGCGGAATTCTCAGACCGACATATCTCTAATTTAAAACAGTAATGTGAATAATGGCAGTTCTCTTTATACCTATAACTTCGTACACATTTATGTGCGCGTGGGTGCGTCTTTGATTACATTGACTGCTAATTCTGCGAGCTGTGTGATATTATGCGATTGTGTGAACTTGAGTTGGCAGTGGTACGTACAGTGTCTTTTTAATACCCATCAGCTGTATCTGCTTTTGCGATCTTATAAATGCTGAGCACACTGCGACTGTTAGTCATTTGAAATACTTGAGTAATTGACCCAATTAGAGCTGGAAAGACCAATGATTGGTGGTTTTTAGATCTGGCGTTCTTGAATTGAGGAATTGCAATATATCTGTCTTTTTCTTTACATCTTTATCAGAAGAGTACCGCTATGCTTTAAATTTAATTAGGAGAATGCGATACAATCGACAACAGCGGTACCATCCGAAATCAATGGAACCCATTCTAAAAGTGTATGATGTTTTTGTAAGAAACATGACTTTTCCTGTGACCTTCAGCTATTCAGATTAATTAGACGTCTTTAAATTTTCTAGCTTTCACTTATTATAAGCCATATTGTTTTGTTCTCAGCTTATTAGACGATTATCTGACTGCCATAGAAGGCGTACGGGAGTTCCTGGCGAAGAGATCGTCTCCGAACAAGCGACTTTTTATCGGAGAATTAACAGCTGGATCGGAGGTGCGTTTCTAATTTATCAAATATATATTTAAGTAAACATTTTGTAAAAATTGCATTATATTATTCGATATAATGATAAAATTACAATAGCAAATGCCCCCCACATTTTCCAATGACATACATTCTATTCTAACATGGTTTCTGTATTTTGAGTTTGTTTTCCTTTTTCTTAGTTATTATGGATGGAAAGCAAAAAATAGAAATTAATTAAAACTATCCTTGTTTTGATAATTTATGGGTATTTTTAGCCATCGCGTAGATATTTCAAAGGATTGACTAATGAAGAGATGAACTGTGTGTCCCTGATTTTACCCTTTAATTTACCCGTTTTTCCGCTGGAAATCTAAATATTTCCGGGACATAATCCCCATTTTATCCAAGTCGGTTGAGTAGTTTTGATGTGAACGCCTTACAATGACGGACTTTTACTATAATGTTATTCAGTTAAATTTTCTTTTCTAGTCATTTAACCCTAAAATGGACCACCTGACTTGCTTCCTTCCTGGAACTCTGGCCCTAGGGCATATGAATGGCCTGCCCGACTGGCACATGAAGATGGCTGAGGAACTCGCCTATACCTGCTATCTCACATACGCGGCTCATCCCACGTTCATGGCACCTGAGATCACGCATTTCAATCTGGTAAGTAAATAATTAATAAGTTACTTTTTTCTCGCTCTCCCAGATTTTCTTCCTGTTGGCAACATTTTTGGGTTTGCTTAGTATAAATATCCAATACGAATAGTACCCAAAACTGCAGTAAATGACAGGCAGGAGCAGCTGATCGTAAAATAAAGCTGGCCAAGTGCAAATCTGACACGTGTATCGAGGGTTCCGTAACCAGTTGACGCGTATAAAAAAACTAAATCGTTAAATACTTTATGAAAAGGTCGGACAGCGAGGACTTAATAATGGGGTCCCTTTTTACACTGGGTACCTGTGTACTGGGAACCCTAACAAACAAATCAATTTCGGCAAAATGATCCGAAAGATATTTGCGCCGGTAGGTATATAACAACTCCTAACTATAAGGAGATTATTTGAACTTTAGATGCAAAATGTTTAGCATCAGCAGTCGACGACATCTATCATAAAAAACGTCCATTAAATTAGAATCACTTTTAAACACTAAAAATGTAGCATCAACTAAAAATCCTGCTTGTGAAATCTCGCTAACTCCACTCGCCAAATTTTGGTGATTACAAAACCCTTTTGTAAAAAAGAAGTAGCGTGTGACCCTTGTGTCAGTGGCAAGCTGTATTCAATAGTGACCTAGATGCGTTCATTATGCGCTATGAGAATGAGAAGTGAGGACATGACCTCGTCTCGATGTACCGTAGCCGTAGCTAATGAACTAAAGAATGGACTTTAGGCAGCATACCTTTGTTTGGGGTCATTTTAAATCATGCTAAAGTTGCGTGACTTGGATCACACCTCTAATACTGAAAGAATATTATAATACGCCATACATTTATTGTATCTAAACCAATCTATATATATAAAACTCAAAGGTGACTGACTGACATAGCTATCTATCAACGCACAGCCCAAACCACTGGACTGATCGGGCTGAAATTTGGCATACAGGTAAATGTTATGACGTAGGCATCCGTTAAGAAAGGATTTTTCGAAATTCCACCCTTGAGGGTGAAATGGGTGGTTGAATTATTTTCCCATAGGCCACGCCGTGGGCGAAGCTGCGGGCAGAAGCTCTTGTTTCGATACAAGTGTTAGCTACTTAGGTACTGATTTAGAAACTGATAATAAAAACCTTTTTCCAAAATGAGTTCTATCAGCTATCAGGAATTTGTATATGTGTTGGAAATATAAAAATTTTTTTTATCATTGCAGGCAAGCGCGACCGACGATATTTATACGAAGACAGCAGACGCGCATAGTCTCCTACGGCCAGAATTTGTCGAGAGCCTGTGGTACCTCTATCAGATCACAGGAAACACCACATATCAGGACTGGGGATGGCAAATCTATCAGGTATATTAATATCATCGTCATCAGTTTATTACGACTTGGTTCCCTGTTAGGAGCGAAGATTGGACTTGGACTTGGTGATGCTAAAGTCAAAGTTAAAATCTTGCATTGATTTTTATTGAAGAATGAAAGATAACTAACTCACTGGACGCATACAACGCAAAAAAGTTTTGTTTGGGACAGCCAGCGAATCGGATTATTGTTCTATCAACAGATTTCCAAGTAGAAGCAACAAAAAAAAAAAACACATTTATGTACCCTACATGATTCCTTCTGGATTAGACGAGCTTTTGACTAGATAGTTACTGCTTGTAAGATTCTTTGAGGAAAAATAGATGCTCTGGAGCTTAGCGAAGGCTGTATCAGCCTCCTCTCTCCTACCGCTGCGCTCACCGCTCTCCTGGAAAAGCGCCCAGACTGATATGTTCGCGGATGGATGAGCGAAGCTATTGTTCGTGTCTATGGTTTTTTGAGGGTGATACATAGATTGGGTAGCTTACTTTTTAATATTATTGTAGTTATTGTTTATTTCTGTTTTTTTTTTTGTGTTTGTTAAATTGATGAAGTAATTATTTCGTTGATTTTTATGTTTTATAATTTTTATTTTTTTATTTGGTGTGATTTATGATGTGATGTTATAAATAATATGGTTAGTGGTTAATTAATGTAATTGACACCTAGCCGTTTTAACTGAATAAATAAATTAACACATCATTCAATTCAATTGAATTAAATCATGTGTTAGGTGGCCATGTACTTTTATGTTAAGAAATGATATGACCAGGTAGTCGTTCGTTTGATGTTAAGCGACACGGCTGCCCATATCAGTTGCAGTGTCACTCTAACGTGAACTCTAAAGTATAGAGTTTCCCGTGCGATCGCCATCCAAAAACAGCAGTCTTGTACTGTTACTGGACTGTGAGATTGGGTCATAAAGTCTCATTTAACCAATAACTTCTCTAGCTATATAGTGCCCTTCAAATCGAAACACAGTAGTTGCTTGCGCACTATAGCTTGTCGGCAGAATAACTGGCGAAGCTGTGGTACCTACTTAAAAGTTCTTTGCAGAATAGTCCTACCTAGTAACTAATGATGAAGTAAGGTATTTTCAATACAAATAGGCACCGACCGATCTCTAGTCACAGTCTAGGCACAACGTCACTGCACCTGATCCAGGAGTAACATGGTGCCATATTCAATTACTTAACAATCTTATGACCACAATACTTAATAGTAAAGTTAAGCACAGAAGATGAACTCCGCGAAGTCAGTTAAATGAATAGCAACACAATAAAGCGAGCTGAACTACGCTCGCATAGCGCTACAAGGCTATCCAAACCTAAGTGCCTCACTTTCTATCGATATAGCGTTGCTCTTCTGACGCATTACGCGTAACAGACTGATCGATAAAACGGGCCAGACTAGGTATGACATGAAATATTACCATTCCATATGTTAATCAAACTATTCAGCCTCTGTGGTGTGGTGGTTGAGGAGGTCGGCTCATAGACCGGCCGCGGCGGGTTAGATTCCCGTGGCAGGTTAAGTATTTAATTTAATTAAAAAGCGCAAATACTTGTTCTCAGTCTGGGTGTTGTGGGACCATGGCCCTCGGAGTTCCTGGCTCCATAGACACAAGGAATCCTAGTTATGGTCCAGGATCAATGTATGTGGTGTTGGACGTTATTATAATTATATATTATTATTCGTTTCAGGCATTCGAGAAATACGCGAAGGTGCAACACGGATACTCGTCTCTATCGAACGTGAAGTCGGTAAAATCAGCGTGGCGCGATCAGATGGAATCTTTCTTCTTATCGGAGACCCTCAAGTACCTTTACCTACTATTCAGCGAAGATAGGTATCTCATAGACCTTAGCAAATATGTTGTGAACACGGAAGCTCACCCGCTACCCATACACCAGAATTAACGTGTGTACTATTGTGTACGTCACCATATGGTGCTTGACTGGAAACTGAAAATGACTGCTGTCGGTTATGATTGCTTACTTTTTCTTGTATATTTTTGAAGAATGTAAATTAATGTGTATAATTAGTAATAGTTAATTATTAACTATTATATTTGTGAATGAACGAGTATTGGCAACTAAAGGGTTCGCAATTGAAAAACGTTTGAGTTATATATCCGCAAACCTTTCGCTGTAATATTCTGGGGCCATTTTGACTAGACAGTGATTTTGAATTGACAGACACCATTCACTATTTTTGTCTCACTTTTCACTGCTTAAACTAAAAACGCACAATTGATTATATTGTCCTGTTGCCTGAAGTACAATAATTTAATTTTTTTACAGCAGCATTAATAAATAAACAATTACCTTAGATATTTTAGCCACTCTTTTGCAGACACGAAGGATCTAAATATTTCTGATTTATAAACCTAACATGTTACAGGAAATATACTGGGGGGTTTTGGTACAATGCCAAATGATAGAGAGAAGTATCTTTTATGTACGTAAGTGGCCCGATAGTAAACGAAAAACACCGTTTGATAAATGAACTATTATAACTCTTACTGTAGACTTAGGTATTTATTAATAAATATGTCATTAATCTCAACTTATGGTATAGTATAATTACATAAATACTCGTATTGGCTGTACTTAATATTAAAAAAAATGCATATTTACATGGTCGTAGTTATGAAAGATCTGTCTAGTTAGTGTTCCTTACAAACTGTCCTGCTTTGTTCGTGTGAACTAGACCCGTCCGATAAACCTTACTTTAAATTTTATGTACCTACCTATGTGAGATATATCACAGTTTTATGTTACGCAGTCCATACGTTAATAACACGAGCTAAAAAGAATAGTGTTAATATGAATAAATGTAGACATCAGATAGTTTCCTATTTGACGTCTTGATATCTATTATGAATATTTTAATATTGCACAGTATTCAATGCGATGTTGTAACTATTTAATAGAATTTTAATTTACTAATATAAACGTTACAATATATTTTTTTATTAGATCATTTAAAATAATTTTAATGCCAATCGTACGTCTACAGTTTAAACTATTGAAAGGATAGCTGTGTCGTGTTCACCAGATTCAGTAAATTTGGCAGTTTATTGATCTATTTCGTTTTACTTTTACGACAATTGTATTGTAGTTTGCATCTTTATGTATTTGTATGCGCCTCCTATGTACCTAGATACAATTTTATTTAATGTACTTGTTTTAATAACAACTATAAAATTATATATGCAGCATGCAGAAATAAAAACTGAAGTACATACGTTAGTGCTAACACAATTTTTGGTTCTTCAATTCTGCTACTCCTAATGCTTGATCAATTATTGTTATTATTACAATTTTTTTTGTTAATATTTATATTTGTATATTGATTGTTTTGTGTTAGGTTAGGTAGATAACTTTGATTATTCTTGGTACAAAGGACTGTAATTACAGGGTGCACATTAGTCATTATTAATACCCATACGAAATGTATAAATTAGAATCGAACTTTCAACCGTTTTCAGTAAATTATTTCTTGTGCACATATCAATTTTTAATAATTTATTTGAATAATGGAATTGTAAAATTTAACAACAGCTATTAAGGTTTTGTGTAAATAAATTTAAATACCAAAAATGCATTTTTTCATAGATTTATCTATATTCATATAAATATTATAGTAAGTACTAATTTATTTGTAATGAGAAGAAGAGTAGAAAGCACAAGTTCTTTGAGAATCAACAAAATTGAAATAATATTCTTAGATCTTAGTCAATTTATTTGTAAGGTTTGAAGCTACATACTATATTATTTGGTTACCAAGATACTAGTTTGGCACACTATGATATTATTAGTGAAATATATTTTTCCACTGTAAATTTATTTACTATTTACTGCATTATTAAATATGTATTATTACCTTTTTATATTGTAATTATTGTTTTATTATTATTTAATGTTGCTTAAATCTTTGTATCTAATGTTTTGGTAGTGGGCAGCAAATAAGACGAGACCAGCTAGGTGATCACGTAAATTGATTGCAACTAATAGAAACACAAGTTTGTATGTATTTGACAGTTGCAATAAGCGGTTTATGTGCATAGTTACTATGGGAATTTTCTAATTAGGAATGAGATTTCTGTTGCATTGCAATCAAAGTTTCGTGATCAACCCCTGTTATGGCACCATGTGACTTGCACAGTAGGTAGAATATGTTAGAACATGTTGTGCTGCAACCTTGGTTCAACTTGCGTGACAATTACACACTATGGGTGTGCATAGTAATGGATCAAAATGATGGCTTATGCCAGCTCATCGTAATGAGTATTTTTATCATCTGCATTTATATTATTCAGTAATTTACTATATGAATGTAATGGTTGTTATAAATATATGCAATAAAAATGAATTATCTATTTACGCGTTTAACTGTTTTAACCATAAAACATACTGTCTATATTTTGTAAGATAAATAACGGCTAAACTCACTTACTGACTTTCAATTGACGTGAGATTAGCCGTTATTTATCTTACAAAATGTGTCATACTCACGATAGTTTTCAAACTAACACTGTCTATAGATTTTGACCATAAATTTTTAAACATGCTATCTATATTTTGTAAGATAAATAACGGCTAAACTCATGTTAATTAAAGTCAGTCGAGTCAGTAATTTCTAATTAACGTGAGTTTAGCCGTTATTTATCTTACAAATGTGTCTATACTCACGATAGTTTTCAAACTAATACTGTCTATAGATCATCGCGGATAGTATTGTATTTAGTTCACATGTATTTTTCTTGTAGTAGGTAGAGTTCGTAATAGTTGTTATATTATTGGATCGTTAGTTATTTAAAAGAATAAAAGAACTTTGCTCATAAAATAACGTACTTAAATGTCAATTTCTAACCGATGACAGTTGAGCTAATTGTACTCGTATGTACTCGGCTCAAAAACAAATACGTATTTCGCAGTTATAGGTACCTGTTCAAAGTTTATTGGATATTTTAGGGTTAATAAATAACGTCCAAGGATATTATGTATGATCGATGAAGGCAGATGGCGGTTATAGGTTCCGCGGCTGCGTATTTTGCACTGTATAATACGCATGCTCGCTGCGGTCATTCTGAACACGTCATAGGTTAACCAACAGTGAGCAAATTCTTGTTCGAATGCAGAACATTTGAACACGCACCACGTCCTGTGTTCGTAGACCAATTTCAGTGTCGTATCTCACAAGTAGATTGTAGACTCGTAACGTGGCATCTTGACGAGATGCTTAGGTATACTATGTATCTTTCCGAATGCTCCGCAATGCAATGAACTGAAGTGTATTATTGTTAGATTGAGTGTAGGTATCTTTATAAAAATAGTTGAACAAAAGCAGTCGTAGCAGGGGTAGCTCGCACTTTAGATGTAGGTAAATCATCAGCCCTAGCACTATTGACATAGATAATGTATAAAATCTCAGCTAGATTCAGGCTAGCATGCATAAAACGATCGCTCTCTAAGTCGATAAGTTGACGCATGTAATGGGACTGACGGCCTATTAATCGATAATAGACCAATGATCTCTATCATTGGTCTATAATCGAAAGAAAGCTTTTCTTTTTCAAAACCTTCATCCTTGTTAATCCGGCAGTATCATGAGGTTTCCGTGACTTACTCGTGGCTCAACTGCGTGACACTACCAATAGTGCCTTGTGGAACTGTTGTTCCCTTGAACACTACAAGGGAACTTCTCAAACACTACAAAATATGTTACCCTGATGACACAACCAAACGATACCAATAATAAGTAATATATGTCAAGGCCTTTTTTTAATTTTTGTTAATAGTGCTTGTTCTGACATGATTTTATTTTGCATTATTAATTCTTATATTAATTATTATTTAATTTTGTAAAGAAATCTAATTCGACATCAAGTGCTCGAAGCATCAAGTAGATAGTCATAGGGAAAACAGATTGCCTATGCATGTAACTGTTGTACTATTTTATATATTCACGTATATAATATGAATTAATGACTATGATTAGAGATGGTGAGTGCGACTTTTTGACAAGTTTTTAGATAGGTACATAATAAAATTAAATAAGATCTAGTCGTTTGTTGGCAATATATAGGTCTGTGCACGTAGTATTAGGACTATTATGTATTCTGTGGAAGTAGTAAAATTTAAATTTCCATTTATATTTCTTATATACTTTTATTTCGAAAAATACAAAAGTAGTTTGTCATTAAATGAGTTTTTGTTATAAATATAATTACTCACATATGTCTATTTTATAATACCATACAAACTTACAACCTGAAAAGCCTACTAGGCTTATATACAGGTGCAACCTAGTCAATCACACAAAAAGTAAAAGCTAACAAAATTAAAATTAAAACGTATCTATAGAAAAACTCTCTAACAAACTATATCTCATCAGCATTTCACTGACAACCACATACTACTACCTCCTGTATATAGTTTTAAAATTACTTTGCTAACCGAACAACACTTGAACATATTCACCCATATTTTATATCCACTTAAATAGTCGTCTCATTGTATAAAGGTCTACTACAAAAATAATATCTCTTTATCACAGGATAATGTGCGGAATATAAAGGAATGTATTAATTCCTATCCTAAACTCTCTATCAATAGCCTATGAATATTATATATAATGGTGTCAAACTGTTTTTTATAATTCTATAGTAAAAATGAAGAATGGATATCCAAAACGACTTATTTTGATAACACAAGCATGGAGTAAGTATGTGGAATGAGTATCGAAATGACATGAAATTTAAAATCTATGGCGACCATCCCTGTTAATAAATGATATGACGAATACAAAAATGTCAATATAATTGGAAAATGGGAAAAACATATTTGTAGCCGACTGTACATAGCTAGCATACAAGCGAGTTGACAAAAAATAAAATATAATCGGAGGGTGCTAATTCGTACTTGCCAGTTGACGAATAACTCTTTTGTTTAATTTAAACTGTTGTACTACTGTGATCCATTATAAGAAATAACAATGAAAGTAAAAATAAAACTAAATACAAAATGAACATTATAATCAGTATTATTTTATATGATAGATCGAGTACCTAGGTAATAAAGCAATCACATAAATAATTTGGACAGATTCATATTTTGTTTCTTAAAAAAAAGCAAAAAGCCCTAAATTACTTATATCAAAATATTATTCAATATAATATCTATTAAACTCTAACAGCCTTATTAATAAACACGAACTAGCTTTAGACTAGTTGTTGTCTCTTTCGATCCAGCTAAATATTTAGCAAAAAAAGGACAAAAGCTGAAGTAACTAAGCCGAGACTAATACCCGTTTATTAATAAGGCTGTAAGTATTTAAAGTCAAGAAAACTTATCAAGTTACCTAAATACTATGGAATCAATGAGATTACAGCCTAGAAGCAGGTTCACATAATTATAATAACAATATTTTATAGGCCCATATTACAGAACTAAATAGTCGTTCATTCGTGCTAAGTGATTTCATTCACAACCGTTTTTTTAAATCAACTTTCGCCTTGAGCACTGGTTGACGACTTAGTATTGTTCTGTAATACGGGCCTTGAAACTTTGCCGCTCTGAAGTTGGTAAGAATGGCAGCACAATAAAATACTAATAATGAAAACTGCCTGTTGACTAGTTTACTGCAGGGCAGGCCTTGTCTCAGTGTGGATGTCACTCTTGTGTACTTAGATGCACTAGCCATTACCATCTACTTCTCCAGTCAATTATCACAAGGTCCAGTGCCATCTTCTAGAAGCTTCGCTGGGTCTCTGTTGCTTATCAGGATAGCCGAGTCATCAGCAAATGTTGCTATGGCCACATTTGAAATTTGTGGTATATCATCATCAGTGAATACCGTGTAGCGCACTGTGCCCAGTACTGATCCTTGGGGTAACCCTGCTTTGATTTTATAAAGCATAAGGTAACTGCCAACTTCTCGAACTTGGAATAGACAATCTGAGAGATAACATTCCAGAATTTTGAAATATTTCACCTCAGGTTATTTAACGATTCTGAAAGGTAAGTTTTTATTTTGCAGAGGAGACCCTTATGCTAGACTCGGTCAATCAAATCGAAAGATCAATCAGCTAACGGAAAATCCGAAAATTATGTAAATGAAGTTACATGGTTTACAAAGTGGTTTTCCTCTTTTGTGTACCATTATTTGTGATATTTTCCATGACATGGGAAAATTAGATACTCTTAGAACTGCATTAAAAAGTACCGTTAAAACACAATAGCTTTTCTACAGAAATTCCAAATGACTTTCCAGGTACTTTTTTGTTTTTCTTATTTCCTTGATGTTGCAGGTTTATCTGGAAGTCTTCTTGCCCAAGGGTTTCGTCTATGTCAGCACACAACAATCTGGTTTTTAGGTTAATTTGGACCAAACACTGTCACGAGATGTTTCGCGAATGAACAAACTATTTGTTCACTTGTTATCGCTGATTGATTACCTTTCAATTTCAGTTTTTTGGGGTTGATTGTACTTCATAGTGAATTTCCATAGTGAGTAGTTAGTGTTCGAAGTGGCTGTTAGGCTTTCCAGCTGTGTTTGGAGAGTGAGGTCTTCAGCCACCTTGCGTATAGCTCAAGTTTCCGCGCCCTTTTATTGAAGTCTCTAGGTTGTTTGTGTTCTTATTTAATTTTTTTCGTGCAGTGTACATTTCCAACTGGCGTCTTGAATAAATGATCTAAGTTTTTAACAGCTTCGTCGATGTGATTGTCAGATTTAGTCTAATCTTTCAGCCTATTATATTTTCTAAATATTGTCAGAAGTCATCCCAGTCAATTTAGCTGTTACAAAGTATGTAATTTTTCTTCATTAATGATTGTAGTGCTGACCACTGACACGGTACAGGAATAGGCATGAAGCACTACCAAGTCGAAACGAGCTGATTATCTCCTTCCTTAGCTCGATGTGCATTTTTTTACCGCCTTTATCTGTATATTGTGTGACCTATTGGAGCGCCAAGTTCAGAGCGGCAATTTTCCTTTGACAACATCACTGTAGCTATAACAATACTTTTTCTAATAGTGTTAGACATGAGTATGCATACATTTTTGACTAGAAGGTTCTTCTAGCCTGAGGTTTTATTTAGTTTGGCAAATGCGGTAATGATATGCTATCGAGATGTACTCATATATACATTTGCAGATACAATTTAGTTTTAAGCCTGTTTCATTCAACAGTATATATCTGCAGCAATGTAATTCATTCAAATCATTGTGAAAAATATTATTGATTAGAAAATAAAATAATTGATTAGAAGGTAATTGACTTGACATATTGTACATTGTATTACACCTGCATTGTTATTGTTTTTTTGCAGTCTTATACATGATGAAGCATTGTATAATGTACAATGAGTCAGGATTTGCTTTGTACAAATTTAATAAATAAGTAAAGTCTATGTCAAATGTTATAATAAATTAATCAAAAAATGTAATTTATATTACATAAATTAATTTTTCAAACTCATGAAATTTTAATAATAGTTATAAGAGATCATGTAAACACATAAAAGTGTAAAATAAAAGCAAATGAATGCCTACTTACTAGTCATATGGTATGACATCTTACATGAGAACACAGTCGCAGCATTGGAGTGTGTAGTGAAGGCATTTTATTATACAATCATCTTCATCTGGGTTAGATGTAGTAGGTTCTGGTGGTGGAGACTTGATACCTGATGATGGATTTAGGTTAACACTGTCCACTTTATCTGCAGACAGGGCTTGTTGGCTTTCTGGAGTATTTACATCTTTATTCTCAAGGTAGTCAGTATCTTCTTTATGGGTGGATTCACCAGCTGCCTCCTGTAATGTTTTAATTTACTATTAACTAACACAACATACCCTCAATAATCATGGAAACAAATGTACAAAAAGTAAGTTTTGGGAAAGGGATAGGGACCTCCCTATCTCACAGGGGTGGGAAAGTCAAAGAAACATTAAAATAACTTATACCAATGTTTAGTAATACAAAATATCGACTATTTCGTTGTGCATTGCTAACTACTGCTCTATATGGATAATATTATAAGTCAACTGTAATAGTGTACATGCCATGTAAACATCTCATTGTTGTTTTCTTAGATATATACATTTCTTAGCGAATTGCTATCAAACCTGGCAAAATGTTATATATACCTTGGTCTCTTCCTTGTCTGGATTTAAAAGTTCATCCTCAGAGCTGGGTTCAACAAAGTCAGAAGACACCTCTGTAATGATCGGCACAGCTCCCGCACTTGCTGCTGTAGCTATAGGTCCTTTAACCTTCTCAGGATGTTGTAGGCTCACATCTTCTTCTTTTTTCTTATGAAATTGGTAGTCGAGAGAATCACCAGACATACTGTAACAGTAAATTAAATTAAATAATGTAAGTATTAGAGTCGCTTCGCACGGAGGCTCCGACCAAGACTGGACATTCAAAGATTACATGACACTGCTCGGTGGACTCGAATTGGCAATAATCGAACAATAGGCACGTAATAGGAAGGTAATCGGACGAGTCAAATTACTGCGCGGCGCTGCAAATTAAATAATTCACCTCACAGTAACCGATTCCACTTGTTCTCCAGACATTCGACGCCAAGTGCTAATGATTGTTTCAAAATTGTGGTATTCTTGCATTATTTTGACTGGTGGATCAAATGACAAAACCAAAAAGTATGGTTAACAAAACTTTGTTGGAAAGATAAACGTTTTTGGAGTTTTGGCGGGAACGCGAAAAAGATTGCGTCACCGCATTGTATTATTTTCCAAAACTTGTGCTATTTTCAGTGTTAGTGCATAAAATTGGTGGCATTCTATTCGTTAAGTGCTGGATTACAGGCATGAGTGTGGGAAAATGGTATAATGATGGTGAAACGTTTCTTTTCGTGTTGTTTCCAAAACTCCATAGAAGCTTCAAGTAAAGTTGCCACCACTTTACTAGGAGTATGACTTTGACTAGACTATGACTTGACTTGATGACTTCGACTGTGACTTGACACATATTTGCGTGAAATATCATTAACTTGATAAATTATCAATTACTTGACACTGGCTAAATACACGGAGGTGTAGAGCCAAAAATTAAAAAAAAAGTTTGACGTTATGAAAACAAAACACGACTTGTCTTTTCGCCACATCAAATAGTAAGGAATAAAGAAATGTAAATATTTATGTAGTGTTAGATGTTTACAAATAAAATGTAAGAAAAAAAGCAAACTTAACAAGCTAAAGCAACCACAAACTAAATCACAGATTAGGTAGAGATAATAATATGAACTAAATAGAAATATACTCAAAGTAACTTCTTTCCAACAGATTCACAGACTAAGTATTAATTGAAGGGGTTTCAGGAGATTTTGGCAGGAAAACAAAAAAGATCGTGTCGCCGCATTGTATTATCTTCCAAAACTTGTGTTATTTTCAGTGTTAGTGCATAAAACTGGTGGCATTTTATTCGTTAAGTGCTGATATAAAGGCATGAGTGAGGGAAAGTGGTATAATGATGGTGAAACGTTTCTTTTCGTGTTGTTTCCAAAACTCCATAGAAGCTTCTGGTAAAGTTACCACTACTTTACTAGGAGAATGACTTGACTAGACTACGACTTGACTTGTACTTGACTTATACATAACATTATTAATTTACTTGAGAAATTATCAATTACTTGACACTGGCTAAATACACAAAAGTATGGAGCCAAACCAAAAACAAGAAGAAAATGTCGGAGTTTTGGCGGGAAAACGAGAAAGATCGTTTAACCGCATTGTATTATTTTCCAAAACATGTGTTATCTTCAGTATTTCAGTGCATGCGATTTGCGGTTTTTATTCGTTAAGTGCTGGATTATAGGCGTGAGTGTGGAAAGTGATATAACGATGGTGAAACGTTTCTTTTCGTGTTGTTTCCATAAATCCATAGATTAGACAAGATAGCTTATACACTGGATTAACATATAGGCCACATTTTATCCCGGAAAAGTGCAATTTTCCCGTGGGATGAGCAAATAATTAAAATACTTTTTATCCGCGGGTGAAACCGCGGGGGGGCAACTAGTAGTGATATATATAGTAATATAAATAGCTAAGTACTTTATAATTATTAGGTACTCACACATTATACATAGTGGGGGTCCTTTCATTTCCCCTGTCATAATTTATAGAACTGTAAACTAAATCTTTTTTTTTGTTTCTCTTTCTTCCTGGCAACCATATGATACCAAAACTCGTTGTTGCCTTTGCATTTTTAGCACTGTACGACACAGATTCATATGTTTTTTTAGAAGTGCTTGGTGTTGGTTCGCTTGTAACCTTTCCTGCTGGTGCACCTCCTAGGAAGGAAGGTGTTCTTGCTGAACTCGGTTCCTTTTTCGGTGATAAGTTTCTAAATGTGCTGGTTTTGCTTGCCGTGGGACTAATAGTGCTTGTTTTGATGGCTGCAGATTTGTAATTACTCGGTTTGTAGCTGGTTGACCCGTATGTGGCATGTTTGTGCCCGGTTGAGCCCAAGCCGCCTGATTTTCCTCCAACATTTTTACCAGACAGGCTGACTCCACTCTTCCCTGTGGAGCCTGCCGGTTTTTTGGGTATGGGAGCCATTTGACGATCTGAAATGTATAATTACAATAATTATTAGACTTGTGTGATGATGAATTTTCCTTGTAGGATTTGCAGCATGTAAGCAATTTATTTGGGAATTTAACCAAAAGCATAAAAACTAATTTCTCTATTTATTTATTATTATTATTTATTACCATGTAGATATTTTATTTGAAGCTTCCCTTGTAATAGATGATAAAATCTAGAATTTAAATTAATTTAAAATCTAAATATATTATTTATTTATACTGATCTGACAATCATATACACACTATCACACTAATCACATCACATCACACTTCACACTAATAGTATAAAGGCGAAAGTTTGTAGGTGTGTATGTTTGTTACTCCTTCACGCTCTAACGGCTGAATGGATTTGGATGAAATTCGGTACCAAGATAGCTTATACACTGGATTAACATATAGGCTACATTTTATCCTGTAAAACTGAATTTTTTCGTGGGATGAGCAAATAATAAAAATACTTTTTATCCGCGGGTGAAACCGCGGGGTGCAACTAGTAAGATTATATATTATCGAACTATATATGTATGCAATCCATGTCATTGTGTATATAAGTAGTAGGATTTTTTTTAAAACTACCTACATACCTCAGATTATATGCAAGTCATCTACGACCCTTTAGCTTCATCTAAATTAATGAACCTGAGCTAGACCTCCGACCACCAAACTCAGGAAAATGGAAGATAATCACAATCTGGATTTACTTCTCTGCAGTAATTTCATGATCGTGCAGCGTAATGTGCAATAAAACTCAACTCTGATAAATAGGTAAGTACCCACATTGATAGTTTAAAATTGAAAAACATATGTGACGCTTACAATCTCTATAAGATATCATAAACCTTGATTAGGACTATACTTATTAATAATTATACCTATATAAAGTAAGTTCTTACGCCTAATAAGTATGTAGGATGATGTATATCCAAGTATATCCTATCTTAACGCTTTACCGGCATCCGTATTTCCCGAAAACTAAAACCTTGGAGTCTTCAAATCGAGAGTGAACAGGTATCTTCTAGGCAAGCGTGTTACATCCTAGACCGCATCGTCACTTACCATCAGGTGTGATAGTGGTCAAACGCAAGCCTAACAAACAATAAAAAAAAATTTGCCAAGAAACTACTTAAGTACTTTATAAAAATGTAGAAATAAACGTAAATGAGTAATAAGATACGTTATTAATGGTATAATGGTTAGGTCACTATAAGAACCAGTTACATACCTTCGCCGGTATAAACCTTTGCAAACAATAAAATTGACCGTTGCAAATGACGCGCGCAAAAGCATATTATTATAGCTATAATACAATAACACAATCTATTAAGAACTATTATTATTTAAAAGTTTACTTACTGTTTAATCCTTGTTTATATATAAAGCACTCGTCAGTCCACGTGTGTATTAGTAGTATTTATGATGGCTAATAGTAACGGTACCGGACAGCATGAGCTCTCGTTCGGAGATGGTTTGATCATGTGTCGTATATGTGGCATGCGCGAGCGCAGCCGACCGCGGTGTAGACCGAGTGCTGTGTTGCCACACTGTACCTACCGCATTTGGAGCGATGAATCAAACGTGCATTTTACATTTGTATACTTCATGCATTGGAGCTTTATAAAGCTTCAGGTATGTGGGCGGGCTGCTTAAAGCTTCTAAAGCAACGTCTAACGGGTTTTTTGGTATTGTAAGTACCTAAAGATTTGGAAACTTAATTGAATGTGTATCTACCAATTAAGATATTGTATCTACAACTAAAAAAATCCTTATTTGAATGGATTGGGTAGGAACCTAATAAATGATGAATAACAGATTATCAGTAATAAGAGAACGGGAAGTCTAAAATATGCGTTGGATTGTTCGTTAACAAAACTCTCGTCATTGCCAAAAATTTTTACTTGTAAGTAGGTAATAGGTATCATTTTTGGGTTCCGACCTATTACATGTTTCCGGACCGGTGTCTTATCTGTCTAACCTATAAACGGCTGTATCTTTTGAACCGTAATAAGATAGCTAATAAAAAAAAAATATAGAATGTGCGTTATTATTAACGCGAATTACGTATAACTTAATTTGAAGTAATTGCAGGCAATTTGAAAAATTCCTAAAATTGGACAATTTTGTCACGATGGTATCATTGTCAAATACAGCGCACACAGGCTACAAGACACACACGACCACATTCCGATGTTGTACGATATCCATACTTTCGCAAGAAACGAATAATAAACCAGAACTTTACTCACGTCATTTTTAAATGATAGTAATGACCAAGTTCGTATGAGGACCGCATCGAGACGAGAGGTCAGGATCTGTGACTCAGTAACTACCTATCAAGGCATTATTATTAAGTTCTGTATCGTTTCTCTATATGTGGGTATAATAATCAACACACAGGTCAAAATAATTATGACATCCCTGAAGACTACTAATAAATAGCTAATTAGGTACAACCTGTAATAGATCTTTCTACTACCTACTTTCATTCAGTGGAAAAATTAACACACCATATTTTTCGTAAATTATCTGGAATTTTTGTGACACGGAGAACTATTTCGAAGGTAGGTTACACTTAACACATATCAACAGCCGGTAAACTTCCACTGCAGAACATAGGTGGTAACATGAAACGCCACGACGATTTTGACGCTTATCCCAGAATTAATAATAATTAATTAATTCTAAAAAGTATGCGCCGAAAAATTAACAGTGCTTGCGGGAAAACAGGTAAACAAACAAGTACGTTCCCTCAGCTGGGACATGTGCCTTATCTCACAGGAGTGTGGGTCCCATCACACTCACTATCCATTATCCTCTACTTTAGCCTAGTGCGGTTTGCCGATTGGTGTATGACACAATATCACGTCGAATATGTCATTTTTGAAATGCTAGTTTCCATGTTTTCCTTCACCGTTCTAGTAGCGCTTGCAAATTTTGCACATTGATAATTCATTTGTGCAGCGGAATTGAACCAGGGTGCATCAGTTTGAAAGTCAAACAGGCTACTGCTGAGACACTCGATTATTGCTCGCGTATATTTCTACTTAAATCTATGTAAGTACTTAAATTCGGTGCTTTAAACAAAGGCAAAATTATTGTTATAAATACAGTACGTCAGTATATGCTGTCATAACAGAACTATGATGCATGACCATTTTATCTATTCAGCAGGTCACCGATGTAACTGCCGCACACTATGCTACACTTTATTACCTAGGTACCTCCTACATATCTACCTATTTCGCTTATACATGCATATCGCATATAGGTACAAGTAGCTGTAGGTATCACCTGTTTATTTGATATCCTCTATTTTTATTTTTATGTCCATTCGATATAACCTTGCAAAAATTTTATTTACAAACTTCCCAATCAAAATTCATTACATAAAATAGGTACTTACATATTAAGACCTAAAATATGTAGCTATATTCATTACAATCTGTACCGACCCATGTGTTTAGATGGTAGGATGTTTTATGTCGGTACCCATAGAAATATAATTCCTCTATGTCGGTACTTACGTGTAGGTACTTATTAACATCATACACCGATTGCCCTCCACTTGACATGGATCCAAATCAAATGTGTTATTATGTGGCAATGGGTAGGTAATTGGTATTTATTAACGGGTCACGACCAAGTCGTTCCGAGCCACTGTCAGCTGACCATGTGTGTTTAAATTCGTAGGCTTATTCTCAGTTTGATATCACTGGATTTTTCAGAGTTCTTCGAGGCAAAATTTGTTTGCTTAACTGATTTGGGCCAGGAAGAAAACCCTGAATGGTTATGTATGTGACCTAGAGCAAGGTGGTTTCATAATTCATAGGTAGGTAGGTATAGTATCATTATTGAATCTTATTTTTATGTATCGACATCATGTTTTATGAGGTAAGGCGAGGCCTGTGTTAATCTGGGAATGGGGATGGGATTTTTAATATTTACATGGTCACTATAAGATTTTGTTAGGTTAGCTAATTACGCAATAAATTAAGACAGAAGGTCCCTTAAGTAGGGACTTAATAATGTAACCGGCTTGGTATTACATGGATATCACAACTTCTTGCGGTAGAAGAACTGGGTTGCAAGACTTGGCTTTTTTACAAGTTTTGTTTTTGTTGGCATAATAATTATTACGTTTTAGATTACAAATTATTTTGATGCCTTATATATGAACAAACTTGTAAGTTGGTCTCCAAGAATTAATAGTAATTGATATATTGTCAATTTTTAGTAGGTAATTATTTATAATTTATGATATATCAAATCCAGCAGCCACAAAAATTGTTTTAATTACGCTTAGAGCAAAATTGAGAATTCGAATTAAAAAATACCTATACCATAATTACTAATATACTCGCAGGCAGACCTGAGGTAATCTAAGGGGACTTCCGCAGTTCCGTTTGAAAATTAATTCCTTGGACATTCTGTTTTAGTATAATTTCTCCTAAGAAAAGACCCCAAGATTTTATGGTACATTATTTGCTAGATGGCATTGTGTGAAATGTCCACAAATATTATTATTTTATTATTATAGAGTATGTGTGAAGACCAGAGGAGAAGAAAAGTTATCAGAGGGTTTCTCCATTACCTTAAGGATAATATTATTATCCACCCCGGGCCGCCGTACAAAGCCGTACACTATTACACCTGTTTAATCATTCAAAAGATGTCCTTCTGCAAAATTCGTGGACTCTAAGCAATGCCCATTACGTGACCAACAAATGCTTACTCTTGACCAGGTTGGTGTGTCGTAGAACGCTGGCAGCAAACTAATGAAACTAAATAGGTAGTTAAGTAGGTGCTTTATTTTCCTTGTAAGTATTAAAAATGTAACAAAGGAACTTTTGTCGGTTTGAGGGTATCTGTGTAAAGTATCTACCTAGCACTTTACAGTGGGTTGTTCCATCACTGTAATTTTTAATACTTACCAGTACTTTGTACTGATTAGCTTAGTCTATCGGTGAAGGTAATAATTATACAAGGAGGACTTAATGCCCGTATTATATTACTATATCGGTATGTACATGAGCAACAATAATTACCTTTTTCATCCGACTCCTAAAATGGAGCAGGATCTCAATTCGACTTTTTATTTTATGTTTATTTCCTCAGAAATTTCAACTAGGTGAACCGATTTTGATAATTATTTTATATTTCAAAGATCAAAATCTGACAAGTAGTTTGAGTTATCCTTAATCATGCGTATTTCGATTTCAAATACATTGATGATGTTATCATTGGAATTGAAGTTGGTTAAAATCTTTTTTTAAAGGAAATATATTATCAATAGTTGATACGCTTGCGTTTGCCCACATTTCTCCTGATCTATTTAATTATATATCAGGAGAAGAAAAGAAATTTCCATGGACGATACCAAACCAGCCGAGCGATGGTAGCTAAACTTTACCTTCAACGATAGCATTAAATTATATAAGAAAATAATATCAAAAGTATATATCACCTTCTATTGTATTCTGTGTTTTGCTTAGGAAATTATGCCTAGCATTTTTACGTTATTTTAATACTAAATACGACTTTATTGTCTCTGCGGCTTAGCGTCTTTTGCATAGCAACTCAAGCTTGATCTATGCTTACACGACTGTAAAGGTAGCTACTATACTATTATATTTAGTTAGTTCAATGTGGTACACCGAGGTATTATGTTGTCAATGTACATATTTCTACATATACTTGCAAACATGTATTGTGTCATTATGTGTAAAACGAAGACAGTGTTATTACTAAACAAAGGTATTTTACTAAATGAAGGACGCGTGAGAGACACGAAGTCGTCGCTCATAAATTTTTGCTAAATTATCTACTTAGAAACAAAAAAATGCAGCTCAAGTTGAACAATAAAGTTTGGTACTTTATTGTTCAACTTGAGCTGCAAGGTGATTTTCCGTCTCCACTAAACTCTATTAAAATACAACTTAGCTAAGCAACACTTTCCTCCGGCTTCTCGTATAAGGTTGCTAAATTTGTGTTAACTTGGCAGACCAAATACATGTGAAATCCACCGTCAGCACAGCCTTTTCTCACCCAAATCTCATATGAAGGATTGATTGTGTTTGAAGTGAAATGAAATCAAGCCTGAATCTTATGGTAGGTCACATGCCTGTTTGTTTCGATCATATGGCGCATAGCATTGGCGTTTTTGTTGTTCACAGCGATGGAAAGGCGACCGTCACAAAATTCGACACTGTGATTGATATGAACGCATTGGAATACTGCAAACCAAATAAATAGTCATCTTGGCACTTCATTGCCATAAGCAATTTGAAGCCGAGCAAACCTCTGCTGAGCTGTCCAAAATTGCTTATGGCAATGAAGTGCCAAGACGACAAACCTCTGCTGAGCTGTCAAATTTTACTTAAAATCGTAGAAAATCGTACTACGAAAACGATTTAGACACTCAATTTTTAAAATGACGCTACATGAAATTACAAGTGACAGTCAGATGAAACTAAATGTATTTTACTACCAAGGATTTCCATTTTCAAATGTTGAAATTACCTTTTAACTATTGTTTACGCACTTGTAAGTGGCTAGTTCCGGAAACTCTAAAGATTGAAGTAAGTAGACCCGAAATACGGAGGAAGTTACGAAAAATATCATGATATAACTACAGCTACCCAGAAGAAAGGAAAACTATATATACATATATAGGTAATGTATATTTTTGTTTTAATAAATAGACTGACACTGCTTACACGTGGCCTACACCTACTCAAGTGGTTGTAATAGCTACTTATTTTAAGCTAACACTAATTAACGTTACAATTTTCCGAGAATCGTTCTCAGAGTTGGGTTGAAACCGCAGAAATATCTGAACATTTTACTTGAAGTAAACTTTTACTGAGCAGAGAATTTAAATACTTGTTCAACCGTGTAACAGGTGGACTGTAGCTTTGTGCCAAAGCCTTAACAAAGTTGGTCGCTAAAAACTAAGGACAGAAGTCTCCTTTCATAGATAACTTACTTCCAGTTGTTGTGATAATTTTCTTGGTTTTAAATAAAGCTATGAGTTTTGGCGGGAAAACGAAAAAGATCGCGTCGCCGCATTGTATTATTTTCCAAAACTTATGTTATTTACAGTGTTAGTGCATAAAATTGGTGGCATTTTATTCGTTAAGTACTGGATTACAGGCGTGAGTGTGGGAAAATGGTATAATGATGGTGAAACGTTTCTTTTCGTGTTGTTTCCAAAACTCCATAGAAGCTTCAAGTAAAGTTGCCACCACTTTACTAGGAGTATGACTTTGACTAGACTGACTTGACTATGGCTTGACTTGATGACTTCGACTGTGACTTGACACATATTTGCGTGAAATAACGATAACTTGATAAATTATCAATAACTTGACACTGGCTAAATACACAAAAGTGTGGAGCCAAATCTTAAAAAAAAAAAAAAAAGCTATAGAATAGAAATATGAAAAATAAAGGTTGTATACTTACTGCAATCCGAGAATAAATAATAAAATCAATAAAGAAAGCCCAACGATCCGTAGATCCTGGACCCTAACATGATTCCTTGTATCTAGGGACTTAGAAACTACGGGACCATCATTCCACAACACCCAGATACAGAACAAGTAACTGTGTTTTTTCCTGTGCACAAATACTTATCCTACCGCCCAGATTTATTTTAATGTAAAGGAAAAATTGGTTTCACAAACGCGATTTGAACTTAAATCCATATATCCCTAGAGCTGGGACATGACCATGACAATGATAGGATATGTTTTGAAATCCCGTTCATAATTCAACTTTTTCCTTTAAAATTAATTTGTTGATTACGCTAAATAGTTGACACTGCTATAAAATTAAATCGTGACTTAGGTAAAGCTATCAGCTGTTTATGTAGGCATAGTTCAGGGTTAATCAGTTAACGAATAGATTAAATAAAACTATGTAATAATCGAAGTACTATATCGCAATTATAACTTACAAACAAGATGTTATTCTTACTCTAAACTAAGTAAAATTAGAACATAAACACTTAATAACCTATGTTTCAGTCAATTCATACAAACATTCCGTAAAATTAAAATAGTTTTACCCTCAAATTCTAATTAAAAGCTTTATACACTCAATTTTCTCGCAGAAGAAGTCACGTGTGAAAGAGGTTAAAAAATTGTATGCAAGTAAATATTAAAATCTAATGAATAAGAGGGTAAGAATAAA
Source organism: Ennomos fuscantarius (assembly GCA_905220475.3). Lineage (NCBI taxonomy): Eukaryota > Metazoa > Arthropoda > Insecta > Lepidoptera > Geometridae > Ennomos > Ennomos fuscantarius. The sequence continues at coordinate 11,986,142 of HG992023.1, forward strand.
CAAATTAAATGTTAAATAAATACATGAATACGTGTGCAAAAACAATAAATCTATGTTAGGTCGCAGAATAAATAATATTTTTATAGCCGGGGTTTAAAAATAGCCACCATTATCTACTTATTTAGGCCATTTAGCTTAAAGTTTAACTTAAAGTAAAGTACATATGATTTATTGCGACGTAGCGAAGGTATTTATTATAATCTTGCATTCGTTATGAATATTCATAATTAATAAAATTATGGCACTGGTAAATAAAATACTTTACGATCACGTTTCCGCGAATAAAAACCAATATTGTAAGTTTATATCTGATACAAATTTAATAGAAGCTTCGTTTTAATAAATATCAAAATGTCCAAAATCTAAGCGTGTTCTTTTCTCAAGTAAATCGTTTTAAAATGGATAAGTCACTGATTTATTACTAATGCTTAGATAATAATAGTAACTACAGCCGATGCATGCCACAATCCAGACAATTACTCAACAAGCTTTGTAAATATATATTTTTATTTAATATAATGATATTTAAGTATATAAGGTTTTGTATTTGTTCTCTTTGTTTGATGAATTATAACGGAATCAAATCTCTTTTAATTTAATGGGAGGAATATATTACTCCACATACAGAAGTGGTGATGCAATGAACTAATGCATCTCCCACACGTTACACATTATTGGAGGTCATTTTGTTACATTTGCTGTTAATACGCTATGTTACTACAATGGATAAATAAATGTAGGGGTATGGTTTAGGGCACAAGAATAATGCATATGAGTTATTAGTTTAGGTAGTGTAAAAAACGCATTATTGATTTTTCTATGTATTTCGTATTAATTGTCTCATGTTTATTGGATGTATCCACGCGTTTTCAATTTTCAGATATTTTTTTGCTATAGAATTTGGTATGATTTATTGTACCATCATGATTCATGATATGTCATCCAATTGGAGCAATTGGTGTAGAAGGAGTACCTAATATTGAGTAGATAATACGTTCGACTCATAAATCTATGTCAATACACTGGTATCATAAATCATGACAGTGCGATCTTAAGCTACTGTTTAATAACTTGCTACCATTATTATTTGGTCGCTGTTTATAATTAAAAATACTCTTAAGTCTTTAATTGCCATTGGTCACCATAATATCACCTTCTATTGTTTGGGCATCGTTTGGCAATTAACAGGTTATAAGTCTACTACTTTTTCGTTATCTTTCATTAATTAATATCTACCTTATCCATGAGCCACTAATTATTTTAATTACTTAACCTTAATTTTAATACTATAATAATTATTACATATCTATTTTAATATTACCTATTTCTGAAAATGCACAATATTTGATTATTATTATATATATACGATTACCCTTATACTATTATTTACTGACGGTGCTTATAAAATACTTATAGAAAAATGATAGTACATTATGATGCTAGGTTGATCAGTACAGAGCGCAATATGGGAGACGAGAGTGTAATGATCAATGCACAATTGCACACACGTAGCATACGACCTTTTTCATCACTGCACTTGCGAGAGAAAAAACAGGGCACAGAAAAAACCGTATTGGTGACGAACGAAATTCGACATTCATCCGATATTAACATTTCTAGAAAATATTAATCAAATAAAGAGAATATTTTTTTTAACATTTCGCATTAATGTGAATAATTTAGTATTCATTATTACTAATTATCAATCAATAATTTATTTATTCATATTTTTTGTCGTTTCTTTATATTTCCCGCAATTCAGTTAACCCGTTAATAAAATTCACGCATTACAAACGGGATTTGTCATTATACAACACTAATGCGGCAATGTAAAGAAAAAGCACGCGAGCGTAGTTATCCTGGATTATGAGCTTAGAAGCGGTGTAATAAGTCACATTACGAGAAAGTGCAATGTGATGAAAAGTTATTTCATCAAATGACATACATTGCTGCCTACTGCATTTTGTTCTAATTAAGTACCTACTTACTCACTTAATTCCAAAAGACGGACACCTATGAAATTGAAGATACTTATATATAATTTTTAGTTAGTCCTCAGTATTCCGTTAACCTGAAGCTGTTTGAAAGATGCTCCCTGATGCAACCTAATCTAAACTATTGGCTTAGCTTAAATTTTATAAGAACCTAATACTTAATAGTTTGTTAGTATTGAAAACATAACAAAGATATTTTAATATAGGTTAGTATTATACCTACTATAATTTATTAAATTTTTGATGAGTATGATTCCTAATATTCATTCACTTTTTTTTTAAAGATAAGTAGGTACATACTTCAAATACAAGTAAAAGATTAAAATTACTCCAACACTTTTGATGGTAATGAGAAAGAAAAATCTATTGCTATGAAATATATGAAAAAGCTTTTAAGCCCTTATTACAGAACTATGCTCAAAGATTTCATTAAGAAATTGATCGATTTGTGAATGAAATCTCAATTTGAGCACCAATAGACTGAGGATAACTTTGTATTACGAACGTACATAATAAAGTATGATAATACACCTACCAGCGTATGTGGTAGGTATGCTACAGTATCAACTTACTGAACTTTGAAGACATCCAAGACAAATGTTTCACCGTGTTATTGTAACGATATGTCACTTTAGAAAATAATATTGTACAATATACCACAGCACCACTGAAGATATAAAGGCGAAACATAAAACTGATCTCAATTTTGTACCAAGCGTGTAAGTGGGCTAATCTACTTTTAACACTTAAATATAGGTATCACAATATTAAATAATATTTACTTATCTAAACCTAAGTAGACAGCTACTACATACCTATAATATGATTTTATCGATCGGCAGTTGAGATCACTAAAATGCATTTTGAATACGACGTGAGTCCAGTTTCCTATTCCAGTTAAGCAATTTGTTCTTAACAATTTAAAACTTAAATAAGTGCATACCTAAACTTAGCTCAAATAATATTAATGTATTGGTATTTTTGTACAGTTTACTGTATCTTGGATGAGATACAGATAAAAAAAATTATGGATAAAAAAAATTAGCTTGGGCGCTGTTCAGCGTGAGCTAGTATAGCATTAAGTGCAGGTGAATACCAAAAATGTCAGGAATAAAATTAAAAATACAATTTATAGTACACCACGTACAGGTAAAATAATAATTTCACGCAAACACCTTTATAAATAAATAATTATTTAAAAAGCAAAGTGAATATAAAATCACCTCCGCTACTTGTAACTTTGTTTTAGAATGTCGACAAGTTTTCAACAGTGAAGCTTGATCTAAGCGTTTTTCTTTTGTTAAACAAGGACGATATTCTCTTAAAAGTTTTTAATAGAAGTAGAATGGTTCCTTATAACGAAGCTATTTACCGTTACAAGCAAAAACCATACTAAAGACGAGAAACAGTCAGTCAACGAATGCTAGCTTAACCTAACCTAATTTTTTTGTAGTTATTTTCTGATGAGTGAGCATATTTATAATTAAAATGATTGATATGTGCAGAACTATGGAATATTGAATATTGGTGAAATCATAGACATAGAATATTTTCGCTACTCTCAAATGCTGACACGTTAAAAATCTATACAATCAATTAGATCACGATTTATGGAACATAACGTATAGACAATAATAATTTCATCACTCGTACTCGGAAGGTAGGTCTGAAGTTGTCTGAGCAGCGGGTCGAAAGTAATACTTTCAGCCCTAGAGAGAATCGTTTAAAACTGAAAGATGTCAAATAATTAAAAAAAAACTAGTTCTATTTTCACATTTATGTTGAACCATGTTCCAACTTTCTCTACAGTCACTCAATTATTGCAGCGCGATGTAAAATTTAAATGACATGAAGTCGAGTATCAATAAAAGAATATCTTTGTCGCCATCTTGACAATTATATATTGTCATTTTACCGGACATACCAACATAATAGGTAATACAAATTTCAAGTAGTTTTCTACTTTGTTATGATGCCAATGGAGATCTACGTGAACCAACCACTTTAAACTTCCGGTCGTCTCGTTACGCACTCACCAGCTTACTCCCTAAGTCAAGCGTGCGTAAAGAAGTTTTAATTCAAAAGCATCACTTGCTATCCTATCTCCAACCTTCATTGCGTTACAATGATTCTATTAGCTGGCTGCGGGCGTATACAAAGCGATCTGACTCCGGGCGATGCACGATCCCATGCATAACTAGGCATATAAACAATATGCCTGTCACAGCATGACTTTGAACGCCTTTATAAGATTATATTCAAGTTGGTATTTTCATAAACCTTATTATGTAAATCCACCTATATACGTTACCTGACTGCTATTAAACTTTAGTAATCCCTAGATTTATTTTTAATATTTCACACAGACCTGCTGATGATTAAAATAATAAGTAACCTACTTATTTACCTATTTTTTGACAGAATATTAATGCCTATATAAAAACCTACGTTAAATTATGATCTTTTAACGTAGTAAATTTAACTAAGTTTGATTACTGTGCACGTTGTTCAAGAAACCTTCTCTTAAAGCCAGTTTCAGTCTTTATACTATCATTGATAGTTTTAGTTAGACAACAACAAGTTGCTCGCGTTTGCAACGGAGTTGGCGAAGTTTCTATGAAGATATAGTTAGATTACGGAATTTTCATACATATGCAGTCTTATCGAAGGACTATAGTCGCACTACTGTCTACCTACGTAGTTATGCTAAATCCATACAATTTTTACAATATTATAATACGTAATAACGTAAACACAATTTAGACTCAAGTAGGATTTGAAAATTGACTTATAGCACTAAAGTTTGACTCTTAGTACGTACTTATACGTGCTTATTCTCTACGACGTACCCAAATACGATGCATTAGGCACGCCATAGAGGAATAAGTGTAGACGGGTATATATACCCGTTGTATATACCTATAGTATCTATTACTTTTTCGTAAATTTGATTTGTTGAAATATTTTTTATTGATAAACTGTCAATATTTTAGATGTCGTATGTCGACATTATCTCATAGGTACTATCAGTTATGTCAAGGAAAAAGATCATTTATTATGTACATGACGTGAACTTTGATCGTCATATTAACGACGTCCGACCTTATGTCTACTATTGCATAGAATTTTGACTATATTATCATGCAAGTACTTCCATATCATTGGTTGTGGTGTTCTTACAGTGACGCTAGATGGCGCTGTGTGAAATGTCCACAAATGTTAATTTATTTATATCAATCGTCTTCTATTATTAATATAACATGTGTACAATTGTTTTTGTTTGACGTATTCTAATTATTATTTGAGTTAGCAATAGTTAAATATATTTATTCCAATCATGTAGTTCACTAACATCACTACATCAGGTTATTTGTATATTTATTATTTAAAAGATTATTGTGCTTTTTAGGAAATGTACGTCGTATGTTTATTATATTTTCTACTTATCTAAGACTTTCCACAATAGCGAAAAAATTCTCTAATCATTAGTTACATCTTAAGGCAGCGACAATAGAAATTTAATTCAGTTTTACATCTGTAATTTATATTGTATTCATTTTGCTCAGTGTCACTATTTTTTCAATCACAATTCAATTTATTTATCAAGCCATGTGACAGTCGGTGTCAAAAGAGTCTTACTCTATAGTATACATAAATGCACAATCCAGTGTGAATTATTAACAGGAAATAAAATCCTGGATAATAGTTACCATTATCGTTACTGGATATAGACCTAATACCTTTTATCCAGGAATAAGTACATAGGTCTAAGCGGTTATAAAAGTGATAAGTACTTTGCTTTTATTTTTCACTTTCAATTTTATGTTAAGTTTTGTATAAAGTGAGTAAACTGCACTAATCTTCATCTTCAACCAGCACAAATCAGGTCTTCAACGCCTTTCTTTCAGTTCAACGCCAACGCTTATAATAACAGATGCACACGTGTGCGTCTGATACTCCTTAAATTAATGAAGCGCGTGTTATTATGAACACTGTCTGTGCTATAACTGTTAGCACGAGTTTTCAAATTCTTATCGAGCAACTTATTCGTTTCGTCCTTCACTGTACCTAAGGCAATGAAGTTGATGAAACCAATTTAACAACGAGAGCAATTTGAAGCAGCGCAATAGCTTACAATTGACCACGAGTTAGTTTATACCAACATTATAAAAACAGTAGTAGTAGATCACAGCTGTTATAATACTATAGGTTTAGGGAGACATTTATCTGCTATTGTATTAAGTTGTTTTTGTATGGGTACCTATTTTACTAGGTGGCAGGACTTTTCTGCAAAGTTCGTCTAGGTAGATACCACCGCTTTGCCAGTTATTCTGCCGCCAAGCAGTAGTCCGTAAGCACTACTGTGTTCCGGTTTGAAGGGCACTGTAGCTAGTGAAATTACTGGGCAAATGAGACTTTATGACCTGATCTCACAGTCTAGTAATCTTGTTACTAGATTGTGTTGATGTCTCAGGATGACGTGCGCAGTGCAGTGTCACGAGAAACTCTATACTTTAGAGTTCCGAGTGACACTGCAACTGATATGGGCAGCCGTGTCGCTTAACATCAGGCAAACGGTTAGCTCGTCGCGTCATCCCTTAACATAAAAAAAAACCTATAATAAAGTACCTACCTACGTACCTACCCACCAATTTTTGTCAAAGTGTAATACTTATTTAGCTTTTCATTCTACCTTCTTCTCTCCTATACTCTTTACATTCCTACTTAAAACGACTACTGCCACGTATATTGCAGTTTCATTGAAATATTAAAACACATAATCTTAAGTCTTCTATCGCGTCTAAGCTACATCATCATCGCCAAAATCTATAAATTAACATCTTACCTAATTCTTGAACAACGTGCACTAACGGAGACATTAAAGTAGGGTGTGTTTATTGACTAATATCTTTTTTCTTATGAAGCGTATAGGGATCAGTCGTCGTTTCTTCTTAGCGCCCAGTTGTAGCAGCAAGCTCCTAGCTTCCGCAAGGGTGGTGGCGTCACCGCCGTCCTCGACACCCGATACGAACCCGCTCTCGGGCCGTGACAGCGCTGGTGTGGTCGGCAGCAGGGAGAACCACCGGTCTATCTTTGCGTTCGATGACAACTGTTGCGAGCAAATCATTAGTTTCTGTTAGTGTCATGTCTCTAATAAAAATGTTCACCATTACCATTGTTAGTAGATTTTTCACCTTTTCCCATCCCATACACCGAAGAAAATGTTAGCATAGTTTCGAAAATTAGTTCCTTTTTTAACAAAACCATTTATAATAATCTTATTGCAGATGGATACTTGCTCGTAAGGTACCAGATACCATTGACTAAACACAATTGAACGTTTTTTAGAGACGAACTACGAAAATATAACTCATCCCACACATAGTGGCAGGGAGTCCCCCCAGTTTTCAAAATGTTTATTTGTACCTAATTTCCTATAAGACTCAAAAACTCTAGTTATAACGGAAGAAAACCTCAACAATAATATTGCGGCTCTTTTAATATTGAGGTCACTGAAAAAAGTATTTAATGTGCGTAGGTAGAATGTATCAGCTTTCAGAGATAAAACTTTAACAAAATCTAACCATACTAACTTTACCCAAGTAGATCATTAGGGAAATTTCCTCCAGTATCCGGTAATTTGTTTGCGAATACCCAAAACATAAGTTTTGAAACTCGTATTCCGTTTCCTTGCTTTTCTGTACCAAGAAACTAATCTTATCTACTTATACAAAAATGACATTTACATAATTTAAAATTATCTTCAAGGCTGGAAAACAACACATAAGGTAGCGCTTCTTAATTTTATTCAAAGATATACCTAAACCATAGAATAGATAACTTAAACATCGATGTTGACACAACGTCTAGTCTATAAAGTTTTACTTAATCGGTTTTTTTATGATCTGCTGCCAAAAAATATATAGTTGCGCTTTTAAAGTCTTGAGCCGATTTTATAAAGGTCCTCAACTCGGTGAGTAGGTAAGTAAACATAACCGTATATATAGATTACTATAAGATTTCAGGGCTGCGTGAATCTGGTAAGAAGGCTCAAGTGATTTGAAACTTTTATTAACGGGTTTTTAGTTTAGTTATGCGATATAGTAAATGCCCTATTGATCCTGGAATAAGAATAGGACATACCTCCTCTATGGGTGCCGTAAAAGCCAGCTAAGAGAATGAAAAAAGTCCAGGGAATAGGCAGCAGTATTTTCCTCGGTCTGCAATATTTATAATCACCAAAATGCCTGCCAAGCGTTGTGAATATGGCAACCACTACCATAATGGTGGAGGTCTGTGATCAGCAGCGAACATTTTCCGGCTGATGATGAGTTAAAGGTAAGACATTTTTTGGAATTTTCATTTATTCCTTCCGATTCCGATTAAATAGTACCTAATAAAAGATTAATAATTAAATAAGAGGAGAAAGAGGAGGTTTTTATACTATCTCTATCAAGCTATAGGTAAGATAATTATCTTGAAGTCCATATTGTTCAAATCTATATTGGTGTACCAATGAAAAGTACAAATAAAGATATCTATTAAGTATAGCCGAGAAGAACGAGAATCTGGTTACTGGTTTTTCGACTTGAACTTATGTCTTTTTTCGAATCTGCTTGAAAATCAACCAACTTCCTAGATGGGGTTATTTTTATAAATAAGTATTCGCTATAACTACGTATACCAAAGCAAAAAAAAAACGTATTTATTTCCTCTTCTAATGTATAATCAATTAAATGTATGAAATGATGAACACCACAAGTGCTCTATATAATTTTATTTATTTTCATGGGTATTATTGAACTGACAGAAAATTATGTAGCAGTATTGAGTGAATACATTTAGATGGCATGGTAAGATATGCATGAAATTGCCGTAAGAATATGTTTCTGTAACACGTACTTAACATTTATAAATATGTATGCATCGTATATAATATTGACTATTTTTATCGTAAAGTTTATATTATATAAAACAGATTTTACTATAAAGATTGTTGGTTACAAATAAAAATTGCGGGAAGGCTTGATATTATTTGACAATAATTTCATGTCATACTAAATCATTATTATTAACAACTGAATGTCCATTTAATTTTACTGATTGAGGTATATTTACCTACATTAATAATAACACTTAACAGTATGAATAAAGTTTGGCCACAGGTTTGATACTTTTGAAAATACAGTAGAAAGTTATTTGGTACCATTAAATTGGTCCTTAGAAGTATTATTACAAATATGTATTCTACATTAAACTTTGGCACCAATATTATTAATTAGGTACTTGAAACATTTCTTTGATAGTAAGTTGCACCTACCTATTATTATAATTATTATTAAATTTGGTAAAAATAAATACCTAAATTTTTCTAAAAGCTCAATAATATCTACAATACATAAAGAATTAGACTTACAATATTAATTCAAAAACTATTTCAAATTTTAATTTTTTCTATAATATTATGTAATAGTGGTTAATTTTAAATAGACTTTTTCCACTTCACATTTAAAATGTGCATAATTAAACTCTTTTTTAGCCTTTTTTACTCTGTTCAAAATCTGTTCTACTTTTGCAACTTTGGCTTTGGCGACTGCTCCAGATTATTTAACTAGCTTTTTTAAAATAAAAAACTATTTATACATGGTGGAATTTAATTCACACTTTTCCTCAAATGAGTAACTCAGCTATGCTATAAAATGTTCGTACAAGGGTTCATTAAAAACAAATTGGTTTTGTTTTAGTATTTCGTGCCTCCTAAAATAACTGTATGACAGCCAAAATGCTTATTTAACGGTACACACAGCACGAGCACCAGCTGAGTGCTTTGTAAATGTTTCGTAGGCAATAAAACACCTGCTTTGTTCAATGTCGCAAAGCTTTGCTTTAGAATATAAATTTGATAATACCTAGATTTAAGTTTTATTTCATAAGTACATTTTTATTTAGTTATATAGGAGCATTCTATAGCATGGACTGAATACATTCATTAAAGGAAAAGAACAAATTAAATTCAACCTTGTATAAAGTTATAGTCCTCCAAGACCATCAGTGGAACTAATTGTGGACATGCTAATAAAACTAATAAAGTAATTAAAACCTAATAAGAAACTACTATCAATACTCTCAGTTGCCCATTTGCATTGTTGTAATTATGAAATCAATATTTATTTAGAGTATCCTTTATGAAAACTCGGTTATCACAATGACTAATGATATACTAACGTAGTTTCGCCAAGAAAAACATCAAAGATTTTCTTCCAAACGATACATAATATCATATTATTAGAATTTTATAGCTCATCCAAAGCATAAATATTGCTTTTGCTTACACTTTATAACCATTACAGTGCTCATAAAACTAAACCCTATTCAATGTCGATATGATAAAGGATATGTTGGTACTCCGTGATATTTGGGATCTTTCGCGGCTAGAGTAGTAAACTCGGGCACTAAAATATGCGTCATAAATACATCGCGTATTTATACACCTATACATTCGTGTGGTTTACATAAGTGCCATTCGTTAAACTATGTAATTTAGTCATTTGTTTACACAGGATTAAATCATTGTAATATATATCTACTTACATTCATCCATAATTTTAACGCGATTTAGTCGAATTTCTTCTTCTAATCGTGACAGTTTAATTTACGATGGGATTCTAATTAGCTATATCTCATAAATACGTGTTTTACAGGCTTACTATTTACAAAAGTACTATCAAAATAATTATAATATATACCTACATATTTATTATTGTCTAAATAAAACAAAATAACGATAACAATAAAAGTCAAGGTAACTGGACTTGGACTAGAATGCGGTAAGACCATTGTCTACTTGGTGGTGTGCCTCGTCCACTGCGAGCGCAGGGCCGTCATCATCTCGCTGCGGTTGGGCACCTTCTCGCTGGTGCAGCGCGTGATGGGCGCGGAGGGCGCCACCAACGTGAGTGTGGACGCCACGGGGGGCCCAGGAGCGGCGGCAGGAGCGCCCACCGCCGCCGCACTTTCTGACGGGCTTACCGGTACGATCAGCCGTACGCGCCCGTCTGATCCGGTCGCCGTCAGCGTGCCGTTATGAGACAGCGGCATTATAAACGGAATCCCACCCTCATCTGAGCTCAGGTCATCTGGCGTCGACTCCTTGGACGATGACTCTTGGCTGTTGCTGAACAGAGAGTTTTCCGACTGGCCGACGCTCATGGTGCTAGAGTGGTTGGTCAGCGGTGGTATGTTGGGAAACGCGTTGCAGTTCTGGTAGTACCGCTGGTTTGTGTTGAATTTTTTTGGCGTGGTGTCCTTAGGAAGGCCGCCCATGTCTTGGAACTTTGAAATCAGGTAGTTCTGGATTTCATCATTGGACATGCCGCCGAAGCATGGCGCCGAGTTGACGCCATTTACTAGCTCCGGCGCTGGCGAGGAGCTGAACGGAGACAGCCGCGAGTTGTTGTTTTCGATGTTTTGATTTGCGATATTGTTGTGGGCGAAAAGGTCGATAAGAGCATCGTCGAGGGCGGCCCTGTTTCCGTTACTCACAGCGAAATTGATATCACCATCAGGCTTCTGCATCCAGCGGCGTGAACAAATAAATGTAGTAAGTAATGGGCTCATATCACACGTGTGGTTTAGTACATAGGCAATAAAACGTTTATTCAAAAAGCAACTAATACAGAAAAAAATAATGTGAACACATTGAACGTTTCAACGGAAAAGGCGAAACCTTTAATTGGTTTCTTGTTAAGTACTTACATAACACAACAAAATAATAAATGGTGTTAATTGCCGGGTAACAAACATTGAAACAATACCCGTGCACTTATGCATTCTTAGGTACAAGTATAGTTTCTTTACACTGATATATAAAATTAAAGTAATCTAACATGACAATTAAGAAGCGTTAAACTGAATGCGAAAATGAAAATGACACAAACAAAATAAGCCATCCGGCCCATTTTTTCGCTAAAAGTCTATATATTTACTGATTGCTATGAAAGATTATGAGCCGATTTGCAAGCTAAACTACCATCATTGGCTGTAGTAAGTAAATAGTCATAATGCCACAGGGGCGACGGCTAGATAATTTTACATCCATGTAGATAACTTATACGTCCAGTTTTAAGGCTTAACTACAATCTTGCAATTTATAGATAATCGTAAAGTTGAAAAATCTATCATACCTATATGTTTTCATCACAAAATAATTATGATCGTTATGCCTTTTCTCCACTCTGTACGTAAAGAAATGTGGAATACCTATGTAATTTGTTTTTACTCCAATAACTCGAATAGACAAGAATCACAAGATGGGTAAACAGTGAGCGAAATTGCATTTGCTCACTGAGTGATGTGATTGCTATTTCGTGCCTGGTATGACTAAGTATAAAATTATTTATAAAGGTAGTTTTTTTGTGTTTTTATTCAGTGAGATTACTCATTTTGTTGTTACGAAACACCTTCACCCAAGTTGATGTTTAATCCGAGCCTGGCCTAAAATAATTACAGAGTATCACATTAGCCAAAATATCATCGCATTTATAGGTTCGTACAGTCGTTTTAATATTCTTCGACTGAGCGAACGAAGTGAGCGAGGCGTTTCGGTTCCAGCGTGAGATAAAAGAATTTCATATTACTATCCGGCTGTCAGACTGTTCTTCGAAACAGCACCTCTATCGCGTAACCGTTCTGGGAATCGGCTTCGCTTGCCATCCTGCACGCGCCAATCAACAAGTCCACGAGTGCGAGCAAGAGAGAACACGATTATCATTTCCACCAGACTTAGGCGGTAAGGCCAAAGGTCATTTTGGAAAATTTTCAAATTGGCGTAGCCATGGACTTTGAAAACGTAATAAAAATCCACTCGCGAGATTTACAGATCAGAGAGCCACTAGTAATAGAGTGTTGTAAGTCACAAAGCATAGGATTACACTAAGATAAGTAATATAAATTGAAATAAATAAATAAATAAAGAAATAAATTACTGCACCAAAAATTCACCGAATGTAGGACATGACACAGACAATGAGATGTAAATAAATATGCACATATTAACGTATTCAACGAGCTAGCATCGCAGGCAAAAATTACATCATAACAAAGCAACAAGAATGAAAAAGCGAAAACAAAAATCTAAAATACAAGATGCATTGCCATTGACTAAAAATATAGTTTCATCAACGAGCTTCGCTTTGATTGCATGTCAACATCTCGTCAAAATGTCAGTAAACATAATTGCATATTTTGATATTTTTACATTTATAGGTAATCTTCATTAAAAATCAAACAGTTTTCGCCTTGAAACTTTCCTTGGTAAAATGTAACCTATCTGTTACAGCAGGCTGACATGAGATTCATTTATATGAACAAAATTTTCAAAGCTTTTCATAACAGTTAACGCCATGCACCAATAAAATTCTGTTCATAAATTACTTACATCTATTTACAGGTACAAGAATAATCCAGTGTCTAGAAAGTTTCAGGCAATGTTTAGGAACATTCGTAAATCGTAAAAAGGTTGTTGATGAACTTCCAGGCCTTAAAATAACTCGAATGTGACACAAAATGTTTGAGCGAGTACAGGGCACAAGAAATGTAAAAAGGGTACAAAAGAAAACTATAACTTCAGTAATATTTAAATACTAATATTTCATATAAATATAATGAGCGAGCATTTTCCTTTTTATAAAAGAAAACCAGCCTACATCTTATTGTGAGGTAGAACTTTTAAAATAGCTGTCTTTAGTATGTGATCCTAAAATCAACACGATCACTTTTTTGAGGTTATTAATGTAACGTACGTTATCAAAATAATTATTTGAAAGAATTTGTAAATAGAAAATAAAACGAAAAATAGAAATGACCGAACAAAATTTAACTAAACACTTGTTATATTATTTTTTCTAAAATGAAATCGTTTGAATGTGCTCAAAAAATACTTTATGGACGTAGTTCTCAAAACTTTCCACAACAACAACACACAAAACATGTAATTCACAAAAACCCTCAAATTTAACACATTTTCATGCGCAGGCCCAGTTTGACATCAAAAGTGCAATTTATATACTTTAACAGAGAGATTTAGACCCCATTAAAAATGTCGTCGTAAAACGCCGTTACCAGGTAAAGTGAAAAAGTTTTAAACACCTAAGTTGCAGCGGGAGGACCATAACGAAACTGTTGTGTAATTTTTTTTTTAAAGAAAACAGTGACCTATTTTTTTGTGTTGTGTATGTACGTTTTTTAGGACATGAATAATTGACTATAGCCTATTTTAAACGCCTGTGTATTTAAGTAAAACTTCTTTACGCATGCTTGAGTTGGGGAGTAAGCTGGTGAATGCGAGGCAAACGGAAGTTGATTCACGTAGATCTCCATTAAAGTTAAAAATGTGAGTATATCCGGTCAAATGACAATTAACAATTATCAAGATGGCGACATTAACATTAAACAAAGCAAAAACAAAGGTATCGGACCGATAGATGGAGTTAAACTAATGAAGTTTTACTTCAGTCGTGTGGCCTAAAGGACACTCTTTTTTTTTTACATTTTTATCTTTCATTGCATCACACCCAACATACAACATGCAGGTGAAAACCAATCACTAACATTGCAAAATATTAACACGATGATACTCCAAGAAACTCGCTATATTTCAACTTAATAAAACAGCACGTAAGCAAGTCAAGTATATAATTTGATTAGACATGATTAATTGGATTAATGGCTTAATATTGAATGTAACTCTTAACCTGGTTAATTATTGAACAAAACAAAGGTCAAACTGCTATTGATTACTGAAAAAGAATTATTAATATCGCGACATACAGAAAGGAGTGTGTGGTCACAATGTAATGTTATCGGTCGGACCAGACTATATGTATTTAATGCGTTTAGGGATTCTGTAGGCAGTGCTTTAAACCTTCGTTCAAGCGAACAAAGTACCGAGGCTCTAGGATAATTTATTTTGGTCCATTGCGCCAAAGTATTTGTTTATCGAATGCAACCAGATTCTTTGCTGGCCACACAAATTATATTGCACGCAGCTTCTGAATGGTTAACCAGATGATTGCCTTCTTTCTTTTTATAGATTCCTTGACAGATATTATTAAGATTAATTAAAATATCGGTAGTAAAATATGTCTCTTTAAAAAAACGACCAACAATACTACAACAAACAATACAATGCATTCAAAACTCGATTACAGTGAATTCAATGGGACCAACTCCAAATTATCTCCTTACTAATATATTATTTCAGAATGACTGAAGATCACATTATTTTGATTTACTTCTTGTTAGGTTAAGAGTTTCATAAGCAGTGCGTTTCACATGCAGCATATAGAAGAATTTGTATAGTCGGCTACATTTTTTTTTTGCGCTTTTTTACGTGTTAGTGCAAAAAGGTACAACATCAACATCCTCAAAAAAGGCGCACGATAAAGGCCCAATCTTAATTATCGAAATTACTTGAGAAAAACAGCAGATAGGTACTTTTGAAAGTAAACACTAAAAACAAAAGAGTAAGTGCAGTGCCTCAGTTATGCACGAAAAGATGTCTACCACGCAAAAATAAATATGTGTGACCGGCTAAACAAATGATATAAATTTCACATGTGCCTACGATCTTCAATGCCATTGCTCGAGATTGAAGTTACCTGGGGTAAGAGCGTGAGCTGCTGTGCATTGATGGGGCGAGAAGCGCCGCGTTCTCGGTCTTGAAGGTGCGCCACCAGGGCCGCTATGTGCTCCAGCAGTTCCTTATTGTGGACGAGCAGCTGGTGTGTACGCGCCTGGAACATCATATACACCAAACGTTAAACTAAAATAATAACCCATCTGACTAAGATAAGATTGGATTGTGAGATTGTCACATTACAGTTCCTTAAAATGAACTTTCCCCCTTATCACGTGTAGAATTGTCGCGGTGCTTATTTAGAACTTAGCTTAACTAAAACTTGAAATTAGCGCGGCATTTAGATTTTAATTTTTACCACCACCCACATACATTACGTTACATACACATACATTGCATACATTCTGTTTCTCTACGATTCAAATTTTCAAATACCGTAGATGGTTCGAGAAATAATAAGCTAATACCAAATTAACGGATCAAACGGTTCCATACAGTTTGATGTATGGGTGACCGCTGCAAAAAGTGGTATTTACAATTGAGTGCACTGTGCTTTGGAGGGCACGTTAAGCCGTCGCTCCCGGCTGTTCTTATAAGACAATAGTCGTTAAGTCACGTCAGAAGCAGAAGAAGGGAGGCAAGTGCCTAAACGAGAAGAAAAAAGGGGTATACTGTACATGAAAAAGGTTTGCATGTATTGAAATATAACTTCTTTACACAGGCTTGATTTGGGGATTAAGCTGGTGAATGCAAGGCGAACGGAAGTTGAATTTGGTTCACGTAATCTCCATTGTCAACATAACAAAGTAAAAAAATTGTATTATTATGTTGGTATATCCGGTAAAATAACAACTTTAAATTATCAAGATTAACATTAAACAAAGCAAAAACAAAGTTATAGTGGCCGATAGATGGAGCTAAACTAAATGAGTTTTACTTCACTCATGTGGTCTAAAGCAATGCGTTTTCAGTTTCAGTTTTTGCAGGTGCTTGGTTCTCGGAAAAATATAGTCATCTGTCCACCATCTGTCCTGTCACGATGTTCTGTCCCGCTATGGAACTATGAGATTAATAAATATAAATATTAGTGGACATTTCACACAGCACCATCTAGCCCCAAACTAAGCAAAGCCTGTACTATGAGAACCAGACAACTGATACAATACTTATATACTTTTTGTTTGTAAATACATACATAGAATACAATATAAACACCCAGACACAGAACAAACATCGATCATCACACAAATGTTTGTCCTGGGTGGGTGTCCCCACAACCTGCTGTTCAGAAGCAGGGATACTACCAATTGAGCTATCGGAGTAGTAGTAGATTGGTATTGATACCAACCTGCGCTTCACAGCGTGCGGCTTGTTCAGCGGCTAGTTGGTCACGGAGTAACAATAGTTGCGCTACAGCAGCGCGCGTTTGCTGCGCCTGCTGATCGAGCCGCTCGCGCAGCAACTGCAGCTGGTGTTGCGCGCTGAGTGGCGTGCTTGTGTCCGTCGCAGCCTCCGCTGGCACGTCCACTTTGGTCACACACTCGGGCAGATCCGGCAGGTTGATGCTAGGCGGCGGGATTGTGCGCTATAAAAGAAAACGTAGCTATGTGCCATTTTGCAAAAGTGTTATGCATATAAATTGTTGAAGATTTCGTTTTGTATTTGTCTATGATTTATGGTTTTGTATTCGATGTAAATTTGAACTTAATAGAATGTCGGCCTAATGTCTAAGAAGAAAAATATAATAATGATGATACAGATTCAAAGGTGGTGTATATAAAAGCAAAAGACATCCTTTAGGTCTCCAACATTAACATGAATATGTTTTATGTTAATGTATGATGTGCCAATTTGTAAAAATGTAATGTTGTGTGATGTCTTGAATAATTGTGTTGCCGACCGACCAACCTTTTTATATGTTTAGTTTTATTTTATTGTTTTCTATTTTTAAATTGATATTTGGAGAGGGTTTTTTGTTTTAACTGTCATAAAGATATATGAAGACAACTACTACTATGGATAGTGCGTTCTAGTTTTGGGTTTAATAAATATATATATGTATTTCTTTTAATGGTGATCTTATTGTGATTGTACGCGTGCTCTATTCCAATTGGACCTGGTCATCCTCAACAAAATGTATTTTCGTACTTTCTTTCTATGTGACAAACTAGTCGTTCACCTTATGTGAAGTGACACGGCCGTATGTACAGTATTAATTATTACATTGTGATTCTTAGAGCATTCTAGGTTTTCTCCCGTTTTTCTCGATTTCACGTTAGTTATGGGATAGATTCCCAGGACAAACATTTGTGTGACGAACATCAATGTTTGTTAAGTGTCTGTGTGTTATATTGTACGGTAAGTATCTATTCATAATGTATATTATATTATAAACTTTGTAATACACTGAACCACTTGCTTGCCTACTTGCTAGAAATTATAATAATAATAACGCCCAACGATCACATACATATATCCCGGATCCTAACTAGGATTCCCTGTATCTAGGGACCCAGGAACTACGAGGACCATGGTCCCATAACACCCAGATACAGAATAAGTATTTGCGCTTTTTTTTTCTATGCACAAATACTTGTCCTGCCGCGGGAATCGAACGCGCAGCCTCCGGGTTATGAGCCGACCTGCTCAACCACCACACCACAGAGGCTGTCAAATTATTTAGATACGAGAAATCCGTATTTTAATTTTTGCGGCGACGAAACTATTATATCGTAACTGGGATCTGCGCAAGCAGCCTTAACATTCTCTTAATTAATGAAACCCTGCGAGGGTTTCCCACGTAACCAAACCTAATTTACAAAACAGTTTCTTATTTTGTCAAGTTCAGACGAGGGGCGAGAAAATTAAATAAAAATACGAAAGTGTAGAAATACCTAACGTGTATAAGTAGGTACAGACCTACAACGAACTGCTTTCTTTTACGCCATCAGATATTCTTTTTGTTTTGTGTAAAGCTAAAATCAAGCTTAGAGCTAAGATTTTTATACGTTGATAATTTTTATAGAAATAAAACGTTACTCTTAAACGAAATAATATACTGTGTGTGTGATTGTAAGTATTGGGTGGGCGGTTAAATCTCTCATCAATATATATTTATTATAATGACTTCCTTTTTTCGCGTAGTTTGTTAATTCCCAGTTTGATTTACAACGCAAACACATCACCGCCATTGCATAGTGTTTAGAGACTGCTGACAGACAAACAACCGGGCAAAATTCTTACGGGTATGAATACTGGGAATAATGTAATATAGCTTTTAAAACTACCGCGAAATAAATGTAAAAACTATGTATCAGTGCTATTGTACTTGGTACCATGATACCAATATTTTTGAAATATTTAATGCTCGTTTATTTATTTCATTAGCACTCATCATCTTCATCTTCATCAACAGCCTAAAGACGTTCACTGCGAGCACTAAGTGGCTGCATAGCTGCAAAACCGTAGGAAACCGTTGGCATACGGTAAGCATACCGTTTGCATCCAACGGTTTCCTACAGTTTTGACGACTAAAAAAACGTGGTACGTCGGCTATTTATATTATATATTCTGTGCCATGGGTCCCCCGGGGAGGGGGGAGGGCTACGCTGCATCTTCCGCCACTTCAGAAACTTTCTTCTCCGTCGGTTATTCTACCTATGTGTCCTCACCATTGTCATGTGAACTTGCTAATTCTAAGAGCTAACAGTAAGAGATCACTCCTCTGTGCTATAATCATCACTGGCAACACACACAATTGGAAATCTTTATTTTCAGGCTCTGTGGTATTTTAAGACGAAAAGATGGAAGTTTCCCGAACGCTGCCCAGTCGAGTTGGATTCTTCGTGCAACCCCTTTATGTAAGTTGGACCTAACTAATTGGACAGTCTGTCTTAGGTAGACATATTCTTCGGCAATTTCGTTTATATCCATTTGGAACGGATGTTAGTGATGTAGGTACTCGCCATTTTGATTAATTATTGATGCCAGATCCTTTCCAGTCCAAAAACCTGAAAGTTTTCTCCAATGCGTTTGTGAGTTTTGAAGAAATATAGTTTTCCTCTTTGCAATGGGATTTGTCCGACATTATTACTAAAGTATACATTCTGAAAGGTAAATTGTGGCCTTATCTAATAGTGTTTCTGTCATTGGAATAAAACAAATAATAGAGCTGTCACAATCTGGCTGGACGTTAATTAAATGCAAGTTAATTAAAATTTCTTTTTCATTACGGAAAGAAGGGAGCGTATTCATTAAATTTGAATGTACTTGAGAGTAAGTAAACGCTAGCAAAAAATAGTCTGATTAAAACTACGAGTTCCATTGAGGTAGAATAAAACGCGCATCCGTAGGTTTGGAGGAAGACTGCAAGCTGGAGGCGTGACTAGGATTCTAAAGGGGCCACTATTCAAGGCCTCACCGAAGCACTGAGATAAGTCTCATAACTCGTTGCAAGCGTTTAGAATATTTCCGCTGAGCCACTGCAGAACGTGGTACGGTTTCAGCGTCGCGTCGTTAGAGATCTTTTGCATAATGACGTTGGAGAATATTTGAAACTTGATGGTAAAAAGTTACCTTGCGGCAGTTGGAATAATTTCAACCCGCTATCACTTTTAGGAATAAAATTAAATACATTAGCGTAATGAAATATTATTTTTGATAGTCCTACTTTGAAAATACGTGTTCTTTATGATTATTATCTAGGTTTTTATAGTTCTTTACCTATGAAATTGTCGTTTATATATTTTTTTTTTATTTCTGTTACTATAAAAATAAGGTGATTATTTTCATTAATAGAAAAAAGTATAGAAAAAATTTTACCCTAACTATAAGAGAAATAATTGATGCCCTCCTTAATTCTTCTGAGGCATTTTTTTATTGTTTTTGTATTGAATTTTTCCCTGCCAAGAAATTATCCAAATTCTGGAAAAAGTAGGAGTTTGTAGGCGCAAAGTTTGGTGAGTACGGTAGATGACGAAGAGCTTCCAACTCCAGCTCCTGTATCTTGGAGACCGTCTGAAATGTACTATGAGGTCGCGTGTGTCGTAGCAGGAGCAGCAGAGATGAGCACTTGACCGAAACTGGTTAGAGAAGCGCGAGCTTCTCAATCATTGTGTTCAGTTCTTCATACTACACATTTGCAGTAACATCCCGTTTGGTAAGAAGTTGAGATGAATCACATAATTTTTGTAGGGGTAAGTTTTCGTTTAGGGCATTTAGGTGCTGAACCAGGAAAAAACCACCTTGCGGATCGCTTGCGATAGTCAAACAAATTCATGTGTCATCGCAGGAAACAATGCGGTTCAAAATTACTTCGTTCGTGTCCCTGTTGAGCAGTACAAGGCACGTTTTTCGCGTTTGTGTTGGTGAACATCAATTTAGAATAGAAAAACATTTATTCAATACTTGTCTAAAATTAAAATACAAAAACAGGTTAAATTTATACACATAATATGTACATAATGAATAGAAAAAAACAAGTATCGAATGGGCGTCGGCTCAGCATATTGCTGGTCATCAGAGACATCCAGCGCTGATTTTCAGCCTAGACCCAGAGGGGGTGGAACCAATGCACAAATTCGTGGGGCACTCATTTGTCAAGCTTTTTTAACTTGCCAATTTTCCAAACGCAAATGAACCAATATTGGTTTGATTTAACGTCAAAATCTGCCCCTAATTCAGCTGTAGATTGAGTATCATCAGCTTTTACAATTGCCTTTAATCCGTCACTGTTAATCAAAGTCTTCGGATGACCACGTGGTTAATTTTACAGGTCGATATTTTCAGAACGGAAACGGTTAAACCAATAACAGGTGGTGCGTTCGTTTGTAGTATTCGTTCCGTAAACGTCGTTGATGTTGCGTGCCGCTTGTGCCACGTTGCTGCCACGACGTTGCTTATATTAAAATAATAAAATAAAAATAATAAAATAACAACAATAAAAGTTATGATAAAATATAATAATGTAGTAATCATATGTAATAATCACTCCATGTAAACGATGAAAATTATTAATTATTAAAATTCTGGGTGTTATATTGAATTATATGTATGTATTTAGAAACAAAAAAAAAGTATCTAAGTATTTTATCAGTTATCTGGTTCCCATAGCACAAGCTTTGCATGTTTGGGGCTAGGTGGGGTTGTGTGAGATGTCCACACATATTATTATTATTATTCAAATGCATTGAATACATAATCCTAATAATTAAATAAATGACTGTTTTTGAAAAAATATTTTTATGTTTTTTAATTTTGATTGAATTGAATAATGATTCATAGCCAAACAAAAAATATTTTGATTTGAAATGGCCCGACCTATTTCGAAACATGATAAGATTTTTATCGCTTCTAAAAATCAACAATAAGCGATTGAAGTTCGGCAAAAATAAGGCTCGAATAACTTTAGCTGCGGGTATTGTCGTCCTATTTATTTGGATTTAACCATCCTCGTCTCGGTTAAAAAGAACATATTGAATACTTTTCAAACTGGAGCAAAAGAAAAAAAAAACGGAAAACCTGCGGGTGGCAACGTGCGACGAAGTTATTTAATAAACTTCCATCCATCCGTATCTGTATTTTAAATGGCATAGAATAAAATTCCGAATTTTGATATTTTTAACCGATTACAAAACGAAAGGAGTTCTTTATTTGGTGGTTATCTCAGAACTCCGTTGTTTATTAACTTGATTGGCCTGATAGCTCAGTTGGTAGTGATCCTGCCTTCTGAGCTTTAGGTTGTGGGTTCGATTCCCAGGACAAACATTTGTATGATGAACATAGATGTTTGTTTCGTGTCTGGGTGTGAGGGTTATATTGTATTCTATGTATGTATTTAGAAACAAACACTAACTATTGTATCAGTTATCTAGTTCCCATGGTACAAGCTTTGCTTAGTTTGGGGCTACATGGCGTTGTGTGAAATGTCCACAAATTTATTATATTTATTTAATTATATATTTAGTAACCGATTTGGAAAATTCTTGTTATTCTTTTTATTAGAATCGATATACTTTCAGATTGGTTCCATAGAAACATCAAAATCAGTACAGTAGTTAATGTTTTAGCTCAAAATAATTGAAAAAAGTATGTATAATTATATCGTTTATAAGGTACCTATTTATCATAATTATGTATACGCAGTACTGTTACGTATTGTATGGAATCTTTTATTAAAAAGGAAATCATAGTTTATATATATATATATATATATAAATAAATATATAAATAATAATAAATAAATATTCATGCTTGGCCTCGCCAAGTGTTGGACAATCAATCAAGTTTCGGGCTTAAATATCACCTAAATACTCGTAATGTAGTAATTTATACAAATGTATTGGAGAACTAATATTATCTTCTATACATCTAAAATTCAAACTCCTGACTGACTGACTGAATGACTTATATATCAACGCACAGCCTAAACCGCTGGTCCTAGAAACTTAAGATTTGGAGAGTGTATTCTTTGTAATATGTAGGTATCCACTAAGAGGGTGAAATGGGTGGTTAAATTATTTTCCTATAGGCCACGCGGGTGAAGCCGTGGGCAGAAGCTAGTTAAATATAAGGTTTTGAAATCATAACACTGAAAATACCGACTGCAATAAGCTTAAAGACTAATATAAAGTGTGTTGTACATAATTAATAATAATAACAATAACGCCCAACGACATAGATCCTGGACCCTAACTAGGATCCCTGTGTCTAGGGACCCACCAACTACAAGAACCGTGGTCCCACAATACCCTAACATATAATAAGTATTTGCGCTTTTTTTTCTGAGCATAAATACTTGTCCTGTCGCGGGAATCAAACCCGCCTCCGGGTTATGACACGACCTGCTCAACCATCATACCACAAAAGCTGAAATATGCCTAAATTATGCCTAAGCTACTTTGATCTGACTTATCGCTGTAGTTTAGGATGTTAAATTAATATCTTTCTATTTACCGAGAGTAAGATAAATTATGTTTATTCAACAGCGATATAAACTCTTCGAAAAGACAAGCAGCCACTTTATAACGGAGAAGATGCCGAAATAGTTACGGACATAGTGTTTACACGTAAGTAATTGTAATGGGGCATGAAATTACTTTGAAACCACACCAGAATTGCATTTGGTTTACAAAGTAATTCTTTATTCAACAATAAATATGGATTTAAATTGGATTAATGGATCCTAACTAGGATTCCTTGTATTTAGGGTCCCGGGAACTGAAAGTACCATGGTCCAACAGCACCCGGACAGAGAACAAGTATATGGGCTTTTTTCTGTGCACAAATACTTGTCCTGCCGCGGGAATCGAACCCCAGGTTATGAGCCGACCTGCTCAACCACCACACCACAGAGGCTGTCAATATGAGAGATATGTAGATTTTAGTTTTATCTGTCATAACTCATACTACTATAAGAAACTATTGTTCTAGATACAAAAGAGGGCGCTTCCTTTAATAAATTATCTATTGCAATTAAAATATCGTAATTGAATTATATTAGGTCTTTACCTATGAAATTGCCGTTTTGTTTGAAAAAAGTTAAAGCAATTTTTTTTTCGAACTTATTTATTTCTTTTATTCAAAGTAATCACCCCTGCAATCAATGCATCTTTGCCAACGCTGTGGCAGTTTATGGATGCCCTTCTTGAAAAAATCAGCAGGACGGGAGACAACAAACTCTTCAAAGGCGTTTTGTACTGCCTCTCGGGAATTGAATTTTTTTCCCGCTAAAAAGTTGTCCAAATTTTGGAAAAAGTAATAGTCGGTAGGCGCAAGATCTGGTGAGTATGGCGGACGAGGGAGAGCTTCCAAACCCAACTTATGCAGCTTAGAGACGGTCTGTTGTGCAGTGTGGGGTCACGCGTTGTCGTGAAGAAGCAGTGGAGACGACAGCTTGACCAAAGCTGGTTGCAGACGTGCGAGTTTCGGCATCATTGTGGTCAGTTCTTCAATGTACACATCTGCAGTAATGCTCTCGCCGTTTTGTAAAAAGCTATGATGAATCACACCAGCACTATACCACCAAACTGTGACCATCACCTTTCTAGGGGTCATTTTTCGTTTTGCACATTGCTTTGGTACCGAACCAGGATCTAACCAACTTGCTGAGCGCTTTCGATTGTCAAAAAGAATCCATTTTTCGTCGCGCGTAACAATTCGGTTCAAAATTCCTTTATTTCTGTGCCTGTTAAGCAGCGCAAGGCAAGTCTCGACGCGTACGTTGCGCTGGCGATCGTTAAGTTCGTGGGGCACCCATCTATCAAGCTTTTTATCTTGCCAATCTGTCGCAAATGGACCAATATTGTTTTGATGCTAACATCAAAAGCTGCTGCCAGCTCAGCTGTAGATTGAGATTCATCAGCTTCCACAATCGCCTTTAATTCATCATTGTTGACCAAAGTTTCCGGACGACCACGAGGTTCATTTTTCAAGTCAAAATTTCCAGGACGGAACCGAACAAACCAATAACAGGTTGTACGTTTGTTTGTACAGTTCTCTCCGTAAACGTCGTTGATGTTACGTGTCGTTTGTGCCGCGTTGGTGCCACGACGGAACTCGTATTCCATAATTACACGAAATTTCAAAGTATCCATTATGAGGAAAAATGTTGAAATGTAATGAAAATACAACGCTAATCAATAAACAAAAGACTTATATTGTAAATAGAATATCATATTTTTAAAACAAAATTAATTTGAATTTAGAATTCATAGCCAATCAAAACTTTTTTTTGTTTGAAAAAGTCTGTACTGCAATACGGCAATTTAATAGGTAAAGACCTATTATAATACATATATTTAATAATAATAATAATATATTTGAATAATAATATATTTTAGTTTGCAATTAAAAGTGCAAACTAAAATATCGTGATTGAATTATATAAGATACATAAAATATGAGTACGGTTAGATAGTTAATATAATAAACTGTAGGAACTATTCTGAAATATAATGACATGCCTAATATAGCGTGATGTTATAATGTGGTCGATGAAATAAATGAAACGAAATGAAATATCAATTGAAGGGGTGAGAATAAAAAGGATTTAACTGATTTTTTTTGACAAAATGACTTATGGGTATCGTTGGATTCAGCGTGAAATTATCTTCAATAATACATTCTCAAAATACCGAAATGAGGCTTAAATCTCGAGATTTTGAGTCTAAAAATGGTTTATCTGTCACACGAATACAGTTTGCTTAGCATAAAAACATTACTATATTTATTTTATTATATTATATTTTTACAGTAATTGTATGAATTAGTACTATATTTAGTAATTTTAAATAGAATTAAACATTTTCAAGCAACTGAAACTTACATAAACCTTTTCTATTACCTTATAAGCACTCTACATTAAAATGACGCCGTTGACGTTTACAGTCAATTTTCTCGAAACTGTCAATTTGTCAGTTAAATCCTTTTTATTCTCAACCCTTCAATTGTGATCTATTATTACGTGTGTATATTTTTATTGGACCTGGTCATCCATATCCATATATATTTCTATATGATTCTTTTGTGCTTGCTTTTAAAATCTGAAAAGTTTAATAAGAAAATTGCAATTCCCGTGTAGCTTGGGAACACCATTATTATTGTCAATAACCACAGTATGTAGTTTTTTGTTGTGACCAAAATGAATGTGAATTCATGAAGTAATTCAACGCATCTAGCTACAGCAAGATAATATAATGAGCATAGGTAATACGAATACCCGAGTGGAAGTCGGATCCAAGACATTCACGTGCCGATGATATTATTATGGATTTGATTTATGCTACACTTGTCGGTTTCGAAGCGGGAGGGCGATTATCTCGAGTAGGTACTATTTTCAGTCAGGATAATAATACTTACGTTATTTCGGGACGGGTTTGTTTGAGAAATATTTTTATTTATCTCATGTTATACCTATTTGAGTAAGGTATTTAGTATGTAACCAAATAATTGGGTACAATTATTTTACTTATACAGTTTAGTTTATTCGACTGGCACGATAGCTCAGTGGGTAGTAACCCTGCCTTCTGAACTGTGGGTTGTGGGTTCGATTCCCACCCAGGATAAACATTTGTGTGACGAACATAGGTGCTTGCTCTGTGTCTGGGTGTTATATTGTATTATATACGTATGTATTTACAAACAAAAAGTATCTAAGTACTTGTATCAGTTATCTGGTTCCCATAGTACAAGCTTTGCTTAGTTTGGGGCTAGATGGCGTTGTATGAGATGTCCACACATATTATTATTATTATTTATTATTATTATATTATTCGTTTTTGAAGTAAAACTTATTTACGCACGCTTGACTTGGGGAGTAAGCTGGTGAATGCGCAGCGAGGCGAACAGGAGTTAATTCACGAAAATCTCTATGCCAACATAACAAAGATAAAAATTTGTATTACTATGTTTGTATGACCGGTAAAATGACAATTTACAATTGTCAAGATGGCGACATTAACATTAAACAAAGTTATACCAGCCGATAGATGGAGCTAAAGAAGTTTACTTCAGTCGTGTGTTCTAAAACACACTCGTTTTTTCATTGCATCATAATAGAATTGATAAACTATAGACCAACAAAACAGGAAACAAGAATTAAGAGTGTGTCTGTTGGCTCAGTTACTCAGTTCAAGCCACTTTCAAACCAACGCGCCCTTGTTCGAATCCACTCGGCATTGGACCGATAACTTTTATAATTTGCACTCTCTCTTATAACGGTGATGGACAAAATCATGAAATCGGTAAGTTGAAGAATCACGAAATTCGAGGAGTAAAAGCGTGCATATAAAAAAGAAAGAAAATACATTTATTCAAGATATCACACAACTCGACATTATTACACAATCACTCACACGAGATAAATCACACAAAAAAGAGAGAAACTAAAAATGATTGCGAGACGCCATAATATAGGTCCCAACATAGCATGCAATTGAGGTCTGATTGAACTGATTTTCAGTCGAAACCCTCATATGACTTACATCATCTTCCTGTAAAATAAAGCCCGTCTCAGCAGCGGAAACGTATAAAATTATTATTATTATACACATTAGTGTACATAGCTTTTTATTAAATCGCTACTAATACATAAAAGTTTTTTTTTATACGGCAAATTGCCTTTATTTTCTAAGTACTACAATGATTTAATATTAACATATATAATGATTAAAAACTACCTACTACTACAAAAAAAATTGTACTTTACTGGCCACAGTTTTTTTTTTTTTTTAGTTTAATAGCGTTTTTAGCTATAAGTCCATATTGAAGCAAGCAAACTATCATGTATGCAATGTATTTCGTACCTACGTAATATTCTGTGCTTAGATTAGAGCTTTGCAAATATACCGAGATACGCTCCCACGACGCTACTGCCTACTATAGAGACTGTGCTAAAGTGACAGAAAAATAAACAAATCTGTGAAGAAAAATATGTCTCAACTCAATAGACGATATACATATGTGACAAACTTATCATGTTCACTGACTTGTCATACAAAACGAGATTTATTCTGAATTTAATATAGATATTGCAAGATACTCCCGTAGTAGAATTTGCTGATCTATAGGGTGTATATTATAAATTATTATTATTATGTTATTCTATTAGCGCCCCGCAGTTTCACCCGCGGACAAAAAGTCTTACAATTATTGCGCACCCCACGGGAAAATTTCACTTTTTCTGGATAAATTGTAGCCTATATGTTAATCCAGTGTATAAGCTACCTTGGTACCGAGTTTCATCCAAATCCATTCGGCCGTTTGAGCGTGAAGGAGTAACAAACATACACACAAACACACATACAAACTTTCCCCTTTATAATATTAGTGTGAAGTGTGATATCGTTAACACTTTTTTACTCGTAGTAATATATCAAATTTGGCTTATAACCCAGAAGCAGAGATTTAAGCTGCGTCGCATTGCCCCACAAAAAATTCCACGTTACATCCAGATTAACTGGAAGATAATGCTCTCTAGCATTAATTTCGGCTATATGTATACATTTATAGTTTATGCAATAAAGCATTTTCTATCCATCTATCTATCTACTTTATAAATTGTGTCCAGAAATGGAATACGTAGATACAAGCAATTTTAAAAATTACATTTATAATTTTATCTAACAAGTTTACCTGTTCATTTCGCTTGCTGTCTTTCCTGGGCGGCGGCGGAAGTAAATTTAGAACCGAGGGTCGGGTCATTTCCTCCTTACTCGCGGCAGGGCTTTGCTCCACGATCACTTTTGTTGTCGACGCCGCCGCATCCGATGCACCGCACTCGGATCCCGCATCTGGAGAAAGATATCATTTGGCTCCGGCGAAAATTCAATATTAAGAAGCCAGTGACTAAAAAAGTTAACGTAGAAATGACATCAAAATATATTATGATCATCAATGAACTTGCAACAATATCGCCTTTACAAAGTAACGCTTGCCTGCTTCACCTTAGTGCAAACCGTATCGTATTAATAATAGGTCTTTACCTATGAAATTGCCGTATTGCAGTACAGACTTTTTCAAACAAAAAAAGTTTTGATTGGCTATGAATTCTAAATTCAAATTAATTTTGTTTTAAAAATATGACATTCTATTTACAATATAAGTCTTTTGTTTATTGATTAGCGTTGTATTTTCATTACATTTCAACATTTTTCCTCATAATGGATACTTTGAAATTTCGTGTAATTATGGAATATGAGTTCCGTCGTGGCACCAACGCGGCACAAACGACACGTAACATCAACGACGTTTACGGAGAGAACTGTACAAACGAACGTACAACCCGTTATTGGTTTGCTCGGTTCCGTTCTGGGAATTTTGACTTGAAAAATGAACCTCGTGGTAGTCCGGAAACTTTGGTCAACAATGATGAATTAAAGGCGATTGTGAAAGCTGATGAATCTCAATCTACAGTTGAGCTGGCAGCAGCTTTTGATGTTAGCATCAAAACAATATTGGTCCATTTGCGACAGATTGGCAAGATAAAAAAGCTTGATAGATGGGTGCCCCACGAACTTAACGATCGCCAGCGCAACGTACGCGTCGAGACTTGCCTTGCGCTGCTTAACAGGCACAGAAATGAAGGAATTTTGAACCGAATTGTTACGTGCGACGAAAAATGGATTCTTTTTGACAATCGAAAGCGCTCAGCAAGTTGGTTAGATCCTGGTTCGGTACCAAAGCAATGTGCAAAACGATAGATGACCCCTAGAAAGGTGATGGTCACAGTTTGGTGGTCTAGTGCTGGTGTGATTCATCATAGCTTTTTACAAAACGGCGAGAGCATTACTGCAGATGTGTACATTGAAGAACTGACCACAATGATGGCGAAACTCGCACGTCTGCAACCAGCTTTGGTCAATCGATCGTCTCCACTGCTACTTCACGACAACGCGCGACCCCATACTGCACAACAGACCGTCTCTAAGCTGCATGAGTTGGGTTTGGAAGCTCTCCCTCATCCGCCATACTCACCAGATCTTGCGCCTACCGACTATTACTTTTTCCAAAATTTGGACAACTTTTTAGCGGGAAAAAAATTCAATTCCCGAGAGGCAGTACAAAACGCCTTTGAAGAGTTTGTTGTCTCCCGTCCTGCTGATTTTTTCAAGAAGGGCATCCATAAACTACCACAGCGTTGGCAAAGCTGCATTGATTGCAGGGGTGATTACTTTGAATAAAAGAAATAAATAAGTTCGAAAAAAAAATACTTTTACTTTTTTCAAACAAAACGGCAATTTCATAGGTAAAGACCTAATAGTATTCTGTATTATCTATCTTCTACTGTCACATACTTAGGGGCAAGGAAAATATTTGGTTTAGCTTCCACGTATTTCACGCTCAGAAGGTTCTCGTTTGATCATGAATTTGTGATAAAGTCCTGAAAGTTACTGCTAAATATTTCATACGTCAAAGCGGGTTTACACTTAGCTGAGAAAGCAGTCTTAATTTGTTGAAGGCAAATGTGTGCTTTTTGACTCTAAGAGTCTTGTTCCGTACTTTATATAACCATATGTGGAATAATATGAATTTTATTATTAATTTTGCAATGCAAAGGCGATATCTTGGTACATGGCATACAGGGCTCACCAAATAAGGTTAGTTAATTGACCAAGAGAGCGATACACGGGTGCTATTTCCCGATTGATTTTTATAGTATTTTGCAGAAACCTTCGGTACTTAATTCTAAACGTGTATTTCGAATGTGAGCGAAACCGGACAAGATATCAAGATCGTGAGGGCCTTTGTACACACGAGATACTTTTCGCAGAACTACTAAAATAGTTATACACAGTCAGTTATTAGTCTATGTCTAGTTATACACAGTTATACACAGCGCCTGGTCTCGTGGTGTTGCTTAATCTATTCGTTTGTTTGCGTAAAACTTTAAATAATTTAGCTATTTGGCACAATATATTAATCCGCAATTTATGATTCTTTTGGAGTTTACGTTGGCAATTGCAATAGCTTTGGGTGAATAGAAAGATTTAAATTGATTGTCAGAAGAGCAAAAAGAAACACTTAACTGGCATTTAATTTATTACAGTTTTAAAGAGCATAATCCACGAGTACGTGTAATAGAGTGTTCAATGGATATGTCCAATTATGTAACTATATAAATACTTTTCATTGTTTGAGTCGATTGTTTCAAGAGCAATATAATTATAAATGAGTTTATTTCTATCATTTTGCTTTCCATGATAAAGAAAACGTAGACAGGTAAATCCATAAATAAAGGTTATCACCGTGAAAATATGACGTAGTACGTTAAAAAAACAGCTGTTGCCGAGTACACGATGCGTCCGATGGCGATGTCATAAAACTACGCATAAAGTTAATTATACCCAACTACAACAAAAAAAAATATTGTGTTGCGTAACATGTGGTAATTTTATACAAACATCCCTAGGCTGTCGTCAAGGCATTGAAAACTCAGTTTCGGACACGTGAAACGTAAGCTGGAGGCTGGGGATAAGATTATGTACTTCAAAATTCATGAGTAAGGACCAAAGGGAATGTTTTACGTTGAACGTAATAGCATTATGTATTTTGGACAAAAACAAGTCAAGGTAGAGAGAAACTTGAAAGATGTTCCTGTTTATCTCAAAGTAAAAAAAGTGTGTGTCGTCTGTCTATGTCACTTTCCCTGAAATAGCATTTAGAAACAAGGATTATCCAGGAATAGCGTACCGAAAACTCCGATTTACATTTCGCGGTTTCACCGTTTTGTGATTTTTATTATATATTGAGACGTAAATATAGAATACACAATAGTATCTGCTACGTAGTATATAATATATATGCTATATAGTCCAATTCGCCGTGTGGTCCCGGCGGTGTGCGAATAAGACCATCCCATCTCTTCCCGTGGGTATTGTAAGAGCCGACTAAGAGAATATCTAAAGAATTGGCAGAAGCATATTCCACGTTAATTTAAATCTTCTTTTTCTCTTCGTTTAATGGCCTGGCTTTTAAGCGATAATTCTGCCAATGCCAAGTAAGGAGTTATTGTACGGTTATGTTATGTCAAAGTCTTAGTTTGTCAGTCAAAATGCCACAGTAATATGATGGTTATTTTACTGAAGGCTCTATGAAGCCTTGAAGAGAAAACGAAAGGGCATGGTTTAAAAACTTGGAACCATTTTCCAACAGTCGTGCGCGTTCACAAACACTTAACGGATAACAATCCACCCTTATCACACAGTATAATTAAAAATATACGAATTATGGGTAAATATTCAAAATTCTCAACCGCCATTTTCGGATTCTTTTCAATGACTCTCATTTAAATCTTCTGCGATCACCAAGCCGCCTGCCAAACGTGGTGATCATGGCAAATCCCTCTCCATGATAAGCTTCAGAAGTGGACAAGTTCCGCTGTTGATGGGAAATATGAAAATAAATGAATTAGCGGGAACTTTAAGCAGAAATATTTACGCACAGTTTTAAGCCTTATAATTTAGACGTAAGTGATCAGCTAAATTGTATTGTAGACAAGCTTGCGGCTTCGCTCAAGTGGACAGTTTGTCGCAATAAAAGAGATCATAACATATTCTTCTCTAGGGCGTACTACATCTACACCAAATTTCATCACTATAAAAAGTGCAACAGAGAAACAAACACAGAGAGTTGCTTTTGAATTTATAGTTATGTAGATTTGCGTTGGACTGCGGTCTTACCTAATATTGTGACGGTGTAGGTAGGTAGTCGACGAGAGCGTCGAGTCAGTGCCGGATTAGCCACGTAGCAAGAGTAGCAATTGCTACAGGACCCGCGTGAAAGGGGGCCCCGCATATTTAAACACAGTCATCTCTATCTGGCCGTAATTTTCTGAGTGAAACTTACTAAGATGTGCTATATTGATTTAACTTGATGTCAAAAAACCGGAAACGTTACAACGTTTCATACTTAGATGGCAAATAAACGTATTGAGTATTGAATTGTTTTTTACCACTTTATACTTAAGATCCCATAGTACATTAAGGCTCTTTGAAAGAATTTGCTACGGGCCCCGCGCTTGCTTAATCCAGCACTGCGTCGAGTCATGATGTCACCATGGATACCTAATGATTTCTAAGAATGACCTGACGAAGAGACCGCACTATATATATACATATATATATATATATATATATATATATATATATATATATATATATATATATATATACTTATACTATACTTCCTGTTATACTTCCATCTGTACTATACGTCTATATATATATATATATATATATATATATAGACGTATAGTACAGATGGAAGTATAACAGGAAGCCATTAAGTAGCAGGAGTAGTAAGTATCTACTATATATGCCGTATGCATAAAATATTGACGAATCGAGCACCTCGACGAGGTCTATCAATATAATAATTATGTAACAAGAAATATGTATTCATAATGTAGACAATGCATTTTTAATTTATCTGGATAATACAGTTTAAGTATTTTTAATGAACAACAAGAATTTCGATGCAGCTAAAATTTACGGCAAGTTAATTATAATATGTTATAAATACGAATATATTCGCCTTGTATTATATTTTAATATCAGCTGCACTGCATGTCGTAACTGTTTTCTTTGCACTCTTGGGTATACCAATTATACCTGCACGGGCATCACTTACGCGCGAAAAAAGAAACCACACGTGAGGGCCCTGGTTCGCATTCACACAATGCTGATAATTTATCTGGATAATACAGTTTAAGTATTTTTAATGAACAACAAGAATTTCGATGCAGCTAAAATTTACGGCAAGTTAATTATAATATGTTATAAATACGAATATATTCGCCTTGTATTATATTTTAATATCAGCTGCACTGCATGTCGTAACTGTTTTCTTTGCACTCTTGGGTATACCAATTATACCTGCACGGGCATCACTTACGCGCGAAAAAAGAAACCACACGTGAGGGCCCTGGTTCGCATTCACACAATGCTGATGATTTTTGTAGGAGCTTTTTAATATTAGGTCTTTACCTATGAAATTGCCGTTTTGTTTGAAAAAAGTTAAAGTATTTTTTTTTCGAAGTTATTTATTTCTTTTATTCAAAGTAATCACCCCTGCAATCAATGCATCTTTGCCAACGCTGTGGCAGTTTATGGATGCCCTTCTTGAAAAAATCAGCAGGACGGGAGACAACAAACTCTTCAAAGGCGTTCTGTACTGCCTCTCGGGAATTGAATTTTTTCCCCGCTAAAAAGTTGTCCAAATTTTGGAAAAAGTAATAGTCGGTAGGCGCAAGATCTGGTGAGTATGGCGGATGAGGGAGAGCTTCCAAACCCAACTCATGCAGCTTAGAGACAGTCTGTTGTGCAGTATGGGGTCGCGCGTTGTCGTGAAGTAGCAGTGGAGACGACCGATTGACCAAAGCTGGTTGCAGACGTGCGAGTTTCACCATCATTGTGGCCAGTTTTTCAATGTACACATCTGCAGTAATGCTCTCGCCGTTTTGTAAAAAGCTATGATGAATCACACCAGCACTAGACCACCAAACTGTGACCATCACCTTTCTAGGGGTCATTTTTCGTTTTGCACTTTGCTTTGGTACCGAACCAGGATCTAACCAACTTGCTGAGCGCTTTCGATTGTCAAAAAGAATCCATTTTTCGTCGCACGTAACAATTCGGTTCAAAATTCCTTCATTTCTGTGCCTGTTAAGCAGCGCAACGCAAGTCTCGACGCGTACGTTGCGCTGGCGATCGTTAAGTTCGTGGGGCACCCATCTATCAAGCTTTTTTATCTTGCCAATCTGTCGCAAATGGGCCAATATTGTTTTGATGCTAACATCAAAAGCTGCTGCCAGCTCAGCTGTAGATTGAGATTCATCAGCTTCCACAATCGCCTTTAATTCATAATTGTTGACCAAAGTTTCCGGACGACCACGAGGTTCATTTTTCAAGTCAAAATTCCCAGAACGGAACCGAGCAAACCAATAACGGGTTGTACGTTCGTTTGTACAGTACTCTCCGTAAACGTCGTTGATGTTACGTGTCGTTTGTGCCGCGTTGGTGCCACGACGGAACTCATATTCCATAATTACACGAAATTTCAAAGTATCCATTATGAGGAAAAATGTTGAAATGTAATGAAAATACAACGCTAATCAATAAACAAAAGACTTATATTGTAAATAGAATGTCATATTTTTAAAACAAAATTAATTTGAATTTAGAATTCATAGCCAAACAAAACTTTTTTTTGTTTGAAAAAGTCTGTACTGCAAAACGGCAATTTCATAGGTAAAGACCTATTATATTTTTTTAAGTCGAATAACACGGACTCCGCGGGTCACTTGATTTATTAGTATCCTATGTGTTATTCCAAGTTATAAGCTACCAGTGTA
Organism: Ennomos fuscantarius; assembly: GCA_905220475.3. NCBI lineage: Eukaryota > Metazoa > Arthropoda > Insecta > Lepidoptera > Geometridae > Ennomos > Ennomos fuscantarius. The sequence continues at coordinate 12,021,621 of HG992023.1, forward strand.
CCAAATTTTATTAGAGTTTATACATCAATATACCTATAACTAACTCTAAAAGAAACCCGTTGGCCGATTTCTAGAAGTTAATAACAGTACAATTTTTTTCCTTGCAAGTGTGATGAAAAACGTCGCATAAACTCGTGTGTATTACACGACCGGCTTTCTTATCGCGCGCTTCGAGTGTAATGATGAACCCAACACACTTGAAGCATAATGTTCTACTATTGCACTTCAATGAAAATAAGGTTTCCTTGCCACAAAAAAAAACATCGAGTCAATATTTTTTTTGATTAAGCGTATAATTTTTATCAAGTTGCTGATGATATACGCCCCAAAAGATGCAGCTAACTATTTGAGAGATAAAATAGAAATATTGGTCAAACTGCAACAGCAGGTAGGTAAGTATACTATTACTAACGTGTTAGTAGTACCTATTATAATTTCACCAAGAATTGGTAGGATAACTGTTGAGTATTCAAAAAAATCTCCACTACCTACTAGGAGTTTAATAATTTTTAAGTAGGTAAAGAAAGCTTTTGGTTAATCATTACCTGACAGGTGAGATAAAGTTACAGAACTAACACTGACTTCTCTTGGCCAATGTTAGTCGTAAAGTTGAAAACCGTCAACGCAACTACACTAAAACAGACGTGTGAAGGCGACTTTATCTACTATTAACGTACCGTAGTTATTTGTATATTTATAAAGAGGTAAAATTGTCTGTGTGTAATAATATGCATGTAGTTTGTGGGAGGCAAATTCTGTAAGATCCATTTCAAATTCATAACGTTTTAATAGTTTTTATAAATATTGCTGTTTTATGGCACTTGAATTGTTTTGTTCAACTTATTTAACTATTGTAAATATTATGATCGCAGTTGTTTAAGACTAAAGGTCTACATACAGGAACGATCGTGTGGTAGGCCTGGTGCATTCTATTTGGCCAGTCTGTTCTAACCTGCTTTACAATAAATATAATGATTGAACGATTTGTTATGAAACTTTTTACCTATATAAATTAGATATCGGATTAACGGTAGGCACCTAATACCACGAGTGCGAAGTCGTGTTTAGAGGACATAAGTTAAAGAAGGTAAATAAAGAACCATTGTCTATAGTAGACTGATAGCATACCGTGGCTTCACCCGCTTGTAAACATGTCGCAAGTGGAGCACATTTTCAGGTAAACAAAGATTGCGGTTCAGATAATTTTTGTTTCTTATACTAATTAGCATTGCAATTCGAGGGGGCAATGCTGCCAGCATTTTGAGTGCCTACTGATAGTGGGTTGGAGCATTTAAGTAGTAGTTTATAAGTCGTTGCGGCTAGTATATTGTCCAATTTTTTTTGTAGTTATTATATCCTTGATGTTTTTTGTAAGTTAAATATTCACTTCCACGTCCACCATCGGTAAATTATACGATAAATCGGAAAAGATAGTAAAATTTTACTGACTTGACTGTAGTTAGTTGCCTATTAAACTTGTGGCCATCGGACGTTGATAGGTGGCATGGTACTTTTGCGGCGAGGTGAACCTCCTCGCTGCAGTAGCAACCTCCGCGCTATTCGCCGCTGAGAAAAGTGTTTGTCTGACAATGTCTCGCGGTGACAGTTAATGCCAGTGAAAATTTTATCACGGAAACTTGTACTTTTGTTAATTCTTTTAAATTGTATATATATATCAATTTCGCAGTAAAGCCAACAGTATTTTCTCTTTACACCTATTTATCAGATAGCCCCCCACAGTTTTACTCATATCTCAAGGCATCAAAAAAAATAGTACCAAATTTTACTTCATAATAATACATCTAGAACAACTGAAATAAATATCTATCAATAGTTGTCAAATCTCTGTCAGATTTGGGTTTAACTTCACCACATCGAAGCCGAGGATTTTCCAGTGAGTTCATTCAATCAAAAAAAATTCAATCCAAGGAATAATATTTCCATAAATACAAAGTTTAAACACTATTGCACTCTTCCTATAGTTAACGTTTTTTTTTTTAAATTCGGATAGCTCTTGTGTTATACCTGAATCTAAACAATCTACACAGGTACCAAATTTCATCAAAATCGGTTTAGTAGTTACAGAGGTACTTGATAAAAAACATTCACACACACAAACTCACATTTTTAAATCAATATTAGTGGTTTGTTAGATTAAGTTTCCTTTTTATTATTTTCTATTTTATTTATTTGTGGCAAATTTAAATATGTATTTTTTAAATATTACAAAGTGATCATATTACATGGGTAAATATAGTAGGAACTGTAGAATTAAAATTAGTCACATACAGTCACAGGCCTAAGCAATTATGTTAGCATACGTTTCTATAGAGACTCGAGCCTGAATAACGAGCACTGCTTAATATGATATATTATTATACATAATGAATTTGATAATTTCCCGCCTCATATAATAATAATAATAATTAATGATGATAATTCACCAACGTTCGTATCTAAATTCTACTTTTACTTTACTTTATAACTGCGTAAACGTGGTAAGCTTCAAAATACGATTTTCGAAGTGCTGCTATTTACAGATAAGTTTTTGAAATAAAGAACATTCGTTAGTATATTCTGTTATTAGCATTAAGTATAGTTTGTATAGCTTTTCCTGTATCTGAAAACCACCGTCCTTATTTTTATTGTTTTTTTTCCCCTACATTTTTGGGTTGTCTGGAAGAAATCGATTTAAGCGATAAGACCGCCCATTGTGACACTTAATTCTTAAGTTTGTGTCTGTAAATTGTTCCTACAATGTGGTGTTTCAATAAAGAGTTTTATCTATCTATCTATCTATCTGTTATATTTTCAGACATTACTTATGACTCTTTCACTTCGCTTGAACTATGAAAAATCGAGGAACACATTGTATGATGCAAATAATTATCGTGACCCAGGAGATTCTTTATAAGTACTTCTGGATTCTAACTAATGCTGTATTTACGTTAACATCACCTATAGTAGCTTGGTAGCTTTCATACAGGAATAAACTAAATTAACCAACGAATGTTACCAGACGCCGTAATCAAAATAACTGTGTCCCCCGACTCTCTCAAGCATTGCGAGCTGACGTTATAACACAAGTATGACCTATTAAGTCTTCTATATTATATGAAACAATGCTGTACTGTCAGCAGGTTCACAAGAGACAGCCCGTTTCACTAGTATTGTAGACCAATATCGTTACCAGTTACCACCGCTTCGTGCACAGGTAAAGCTCAATTTATAATAATATTAATTAATTTAAATATACATACCTGCTGTATGTATTATTGCCCACTAGTGCGTTGGCCCTGCCTATAAATATGTAATATTTTTCTGAAATAAAAACTTGATTGATTGAAAAACTTGATTGATGGTGAGTTTTGCTTATGCTACTCTCAAATTAGGCACCTACTCTCTACGACGCAGATGTTAGAATGTTTTGGAATGTCTTCTTTACGCTTGGGGAGTGAGCTCGTGAAGACGAGGCGAATGGAAGTTGAAGTTGGTTCACGTAGAGCTACATTGTTAACATAACAAAGTTAAAAGTTTGTATTATTATGTTCGTATGTCCGGTAAAATGACAATTTATGATTGTCAAGATAGCGATCTTAACATTAAACAAAGCAAAAACAAAGTTATACCGGCCGATAGATGGAGCTAAATTAAAGAAGTTTTACTTCAGTCGTGTGGTCTGAAGCACACTCGCCAAAAGGCGCACTTCTTTCTTGTATAATAATTTTGTTTTGTTATTTGTTATGTTGCCAGGGGATTTCGTGGCAACACGCATGCTATACATACATCAAATCACACACACACAAGACCCTCATTTGCACATGTGTTAACGCGCGTACGTAATACTAAAACTTTTCAAAATGACATAAAATTATTCGATATACTATATGATTAGATATATAGATACACTGCCCCGTTTGTCAATCCCCAAAATGTACACAGGCTACGAATTATGTATTATAGGTACCTACTACTTTACACCCTCTTATTCAAATGTCAGTGGAACTGGAATGATGACGTCACTGTTGGTTTTACAGCTTACTCGGCAGGTTTATGACATCACCTTTGAGACTATAAAAAAGCACTTCATCCTGTCGTATTCTTATGTTATAGGGATATAGTCGAACACTTTTAATGTAAGATATTAAGATTACACCAAAACCGATATGAGACAGTATATAATACCAAAACCAAATATTTATAGGTGTTTCTAACATTGAACAAAAGTCAAGGCCAAATTAACACTCAATTACGGATGTATAATTAAGTAACGAAGAAACCGCAGAGAAGTTTAATGGCAAAATTCAGTTTAATTGCCTAGTAATTTATATTTAACTCGTGAGTCTGTGAAGCCCGTTTGCCGTGTTACCATATTTATTAATAAAAATAAAAAATAAAAGTATGGCTTTTCTGTATAACGCGTATACTTAATTATAAAAGGTTTATATTTCGCTAGGCTGTAAAAACGTCGCAGTATTATAAAAGAAAGTCGCTGTAAACAATTCGCAAAGCACAAGTGGTCAGTCGCGGACTTTTGCACGGCAAAGCTTTGTTAAGCGGCAGGATTTCCACTGTTTCCTTATAATGCTGCTATTCCATCAAATTATTCTGATTTATTGAAACAGAACCACTCAAACTAAACATGTTTAGCGGCATGCATTCTCAGATATGCATTTTGCCTCGCTTGTGCAAGCAAACAGTGGTTATTTGGATATCAAAGAAGAGATCGTACGTAATCGCTGCTCCGCTCGATTTCCAATTTAAAGATTCAAATAGAGATGAAAAGCAATGATTTATTTTGTGTAATGTATGATCGGTTACATGTTGATAGATGTCACGTTCTAGAACTATATACGTTACTTTTGAGTAACGTAGGTCAGTTAGAAACGGAGAAAATAAGCGATCATTCTAGGCTCAAGATTAATTAAGGCATGAGAACAACAAATTTAATGTATGACCACTAATTTCAGCACCACCAGGGTCTCATCAAACCTTTGGAGGCGGCTTTGTCACTGACGCTTGGCGCCGGCTCGTCGACGGCGGACGACGTGGATGGTGCGGGCTGGTCTGGCGAGTTCACTTGCATCTTATGGCATACCTCGAACGCCTGGCCTACCGTGCGTACAATCCTCATAGCTTGACTCTGCAACAAAATACATAAAGGTTTTTTTAATGCTATGGTAAGTTGGGGTTCAATAAAATTTCCGAGTTTTATTCTTTTATTTTAGGACAGATCCTAACCCAAAAAATAACAGTATTTTACTCAACAAATAAATAAGCCAGTTATAGACACTTAATTTATGTTTCAAACTAATAATACCTTACGTTTATTAACATCAAACTGACATATTACATAGTTATTTGTAGCCGCGACCGAGCCAACGATCAATGTCAAGGAACTACGATATTTCAAGAAATAACTAGATGAACATATTTTTAACCCGCTAACTATTTTTGTTTTTGAACGGTCTTTTGTTCATTACGCTTTCATACTTCAGTTGCATTGAAAGATTTTGAAAAAGTTTTAATAATTCATAATTAGTACAATAATTTTAGACGTAATTTTGGTTTCTGTAAAGTCAAACATATTAAGCTGTCACCTACTTTAAAAGATTTTTAGGATATAACTATTGTTGAGTATTAAAAAGCACCAAGGCCTAGATTAATGTGTGATGTTTACATAAAACACAGGATTTAAAAAGACGTTAAGAAAATATAATGTGAATTATTATGATAGCACAATCCGCAGTCTCGTTGAAAAAACAATGAGAATGGGAAATGAAGGGGTTACCACCGTATCGCGAATGATATTTCACAAAAGGAAGATAAAAGGTCTGCCGCTGCTGCGTGGGAGATGACACATGTTTAATTATCGCTCCACTGCCGGTCGGGCTTATTCACGGAACTGGCGGAAAGAGATTAGCCGGGTTCAACGCTTATGCTTAAAATCGGAAGAGGTATACTTAAATTATGTAAAACCACCTGGTGGTTCCCAAAGATCCAATGATTTAACATAAAAGATCTGGCAGCTCAAGCCCAGTCAAAGCACTTACACGTATCATAAACAATTACCTAATTATAAATGAAATGCACGGCTTTGTAGTTTTTTGGTGATCATGAAGGACAAGTGGGGTTACTATGTAATATACATTTAAGTATTAAGTAGGTATACATTACTATTTTTATGGTGCGTATATTTTATCTCAAATCACTTATTGTAATATTGGTTCAAAATACATTAAATAGCTAGCTTATAAAATTCTGTGTAACTTAATCTTGAAAATCAACCCACTGCTGTGTGTGTGTGTACTGGGATCTACATATATACTGAATAGGTAATGCAGATATCTTACACCTAATATAAATACTCGACATGATACGTATGCACAAATTACGTAGTTTCTGAAGTACTTTTTATGACAGTGTAGTAGAAAATGTAGTGTTTATGTGGCTCACATAACGGTTCAAATTAGGGAAATGGAGTATTAATTTTGCATGAAATAGCACAGTGGGACAAGTGGCGCGAATACAGACCATCGACTTCAACGCCGGACCTTGGACACGGGCCAGAGATCATTGACGCGATATCACGCTCCTCATCCATTTCCAGAAAGAGACACGACACGGATAATTGGTGGAATAGACATAGTTTGACTAAGAGGTTTTAAAATTACTCATGATACATCGCCGCACTGGATAATTGTGATCAAATAATGGCTACTAAACTAAACTAAAGGAGACTAAAGGGTCAAGGGATGGCCGATTCGACTCGGCTACCGTATAGTTGCGATAGCACTCGATTCGTGCTGCTATATAGCCTTAGCTCGCATTGAAGGTTGAGCTTCAGCGTGCATTAGCAGAACGAACAATATTTTCATAAATTGACAGAACCCATGTGGTTCCAACGTAACAACAGGACCACTCTACACTTCTTATTGGTGCCGTAAGAGCCGGCTAAGGGAATATCCAGGGAATAGGCGGCAGCATTCTCCTCGGCTTACATTATAATCTACTTTCTACAGCGATCACCAAGACGCCTGCCAAGCGTGGTCATTATGGCAAAACCCCTCTCCCTGATGGGGGAGGTCTGCGCTCAGCAGTAGACGCAAAAGAGCACGATGGTAATGATGACCAAATTAGAGTTTTGTTGGATTGAAAACAGACACAAATTTTACTCATATCACACTTTACACTATCACACTAATATTATAAAGGTGAAAGTTTGTATGTGTGTATGTTTGTTACTCCTTCACGATCAAACGGCTGAATCGATTTGGATGAAATTCGGTACCAAGATAGCTTATACACTGGATTAACATATAGGCTACATTTTATCCCGGAAAAGTGAAATTTTCCCGCGGGATGAGCAAATAATTAAAATACTTTTTATCCGCGGGTGTAACCGCGGGGCGCAACTAGGATAAACATAATTAACGATTTTTTACTGTAAACCAAAACATTAGTTTTCTATAAGCGCTATAAAATTAATGGCTATAGTTAATAAGTAATCCTTCCTTACTAATATTATAAACGCGAAAGTTGGTATGTATGGATGTTTGTTACTCTTTCACGCAAGAACTACTGAATGGATTTTAATGAAACTTGGAATGCAGATAGCTTATACACTGGATTAATACATAGGATACTTTTTATCCGCTAGTGATACTACGGGAAGCAACTAGTAGGTAATAATACTTATAAGAAATTGGCCGTGAGCTCTCGCTCGAAATGTCACGCTTGAGCATGCGCGTCTTCAACGTAAATTGACAGTAAAATGACAATTAGTCCAAACGACCAACAAATTAACATGCGTTTTTATTTAACATGGCATTATTGTTCCATACATATTTCCAGCTGTATTCCATAAGTCAATACTGGCATCAGGACTTGTTTATATAACAAAAGCTTATTGTGTAGTGACAGAGTGGAGTATCTTCCAAGCAACCAGTACATTCTTTTAAAGCGTTTGCTTAGTTCCTCTTTTTTCTTGACGTGAGCTTTCCAGCGAAGCTTTGCATCAAGAGTCATACCCAAATATTTTGTTGTATTTTCATATGGAATTTGGCGATTGTTGATATAAATCGGGAAATACTGATGATGTTTGTTACTAAAATCTATAAATGACTTGTTTACTGCTATGATTTTAAACCTCCGCGTCTCAGGTCCGTATTACAGAACGATGCTCAGTCTTCGATTGGTGCTCTAGCAGAGATTTAATTCATAAAGTGATTAATTAGTGAATGAAATCTCTGCTTGGGCACCTATTGACGACTCAGCATCGTTCTGTAATACGGACCTCAGTGTGCTAATATTACAGCCATACTGTAGATACCACTGGTACGAGTTAAGTCGAATGTACATTAGGTGCTGTACTCACTATCGAGCATGGTAAAATATTCGTATTAGTATGAAATCTTTAGTTACATTATATAGTAACCGTTAGGCGATGTGCGGGATTTCATATAAATATTTTATGATTTACTTAAAAACCTTTATTTACATGGGATAAGGATGATAATAACGATGATTTGATGTTGAGTAGAGTAGTTCACGTCAATTCTAATTATTCTAACTAGGGATACTGAACTTGTGAAAACTGTGGCAATAACTGTTTTTTTTTACCTTCGGTATCTGACGCTTTTATCTCCTACTAAAATGTTAGTTGACAAACTCCAAGCTCCAGACTCCAGAAGCAATCATTCAACTTCGTGAGAAGTCACATTCAATGCCTATTTCTGCGAATAATAATAAACTTTGACATTGATAGATGGCAAAAATACATTTCAATATTTCCAAAATAATTTTAGCTTCCCCATTTTATTTTATCACTTAAAACACGGTTGCCTACTATGCTTGGAACGTGTAATGATTAATTCCGGTCATAATCAATGCAAGGAGAACGTCATATTTTCTTGTCTTGGAGATTGTTGTTATGGAAGGTATTATTGTCAAAGGCAAAAGATAATTGCGCCACCACGATGGACCGACCATATGTAAGAAGCCTAACACTTATTTAGCAATTGCTTAGCAATATGTCGCAATTAAAACTTAGACAAAATAATCTTAAAAGTACAGATTTTTGGTTACTGTTTTAGGTACTATAATAGAGATACATACTATCTATATTACATATTTATACGATCAATACAGAACAAACATCATGTTCATCACACAAAAGCCTTCCCTATGGCTGGGAAATTCAGGCAAAAAACTCTTTCACAACTGGTTGCGAAACTTAGTTGCTGCTGGCCGAGGGTGGAACCGAACTTAATAGCTACACTTAAGATGCTTCTTAACCTTAATCTAAACGGTAAAGAATAAAGCAAAGCATAAATTCAGCATATCTACGTCAGAGCCATCAAAACATTTTTGATTGAAATGTGTGACAAAATAATATATTGGCCGAGACAATGACCTTTATGCCGATCATAATTTTTCCACCTCATAGCGGTGAACACGCCAGTAGTCTATTTTCGTTGGCACCGTCACTATATCCACAGTGAGGTCAAAGAAATGCGGTTGGTTTAGGATAAAAGCTTCTGTACGTGCTTACGTGAAGACGACCTGGTGAATAAAAGCGCAGGCGCGTGCTTACTGCCAACTATACCCCTGACGCAGTAAATCAAATTATTCATTATACGGGGGATAATCCCTAGGTGAGAGAGAAAACCGAAACTGAATATCGATATCAGTGCCCACCTGTTACAACAAAGTTATGTTTATTTCGTAAACAACTCAAGTTAAGAATTTGGAAGTAAGCAAAAGTTTAATGTTTATAGAGGGAAGCTGAAATAATATTTTTGTTGGAGTTTTTGCGAGCGATGTTCATATTTTGGAATGCAATTTTTTTATAATGTTGTGTGTGTAAAAAGATTTCGTTGTTAGCAAAGTGAGGATGAGACCTCTCTGACCCAAATGTTGAACCATTCTATGCGATAGGATCGACAATATCCATTTAACTAGATGGAGGATCGAATTCTAAGGTCACACACAATCCAAGACTGACATTGATGAAGTGTCCACAAAAACCTTCATTCTTAGATAAATCCTACAATTGAGTGACCAGCAGTTTTACTTGCAGATTTGCCTTAGAAACTATCTGATTTAAAACATTTGGGTTCGATTTCCGCAGCAGGTCAAGTATTTGTGCACAGAAAAAAATCACAAATACTGGTTCTGAGTCTGGGTGTTGTGGGACCATGGCCTCGTAGTTCCTGGGTTCCTAGACATAAGGAATCCTATAGTTAGGGTTTATGATTTATGTATGTGATCGTTGGACGTTATTATTATTATTATTATACTTGGAATATCACGTACCAAAACTACAAAATCGACTTATAATAGGAAAGTTTTATTTTTAAACATTATCGGAATTAAATTAATATACTCACATATTTCCATGACTGTCGGTGATGTCATTTTCTTTGGAATGCTATGATTTCTGGGTACTTCTATCTAATATTCAAAGTACTTATGAAGAAACAACCTAACACCTAAATGCAAATATTTTATTATTAACGGGACCAAACACTTTCATAAATCTACGTAGTTTATAGATCCTGATTGACTAATCTAATTACTTATATGTCCTGAAAATGTAACATTTAAATAAGAACACATTGTAATGTTGCAATTGTATATGTTTTAGTATTGGGATCTGATGATCCCCTCCCCCCCTCATCCCCTCTCATCATCACCCGCAAGATGTCCACTGCTGAAGCTAGGCCTCCCCCAAACTTTAAGATACTGTATGTGTATTGGGATACCTCTCGATAATGCGTATCTATTGTCTTCCTAATTTCGTGGATTATAATACCTATGTACAATAATATTAGAGGCTTGTGATGGACCATAATAATACGTTATTTACCAATAAATATGCGGCCATATTCTCACATCTCGACAACGTTCTTTCCGTCACTGTATAATATAATTGAAAAAATAATATGTTTAATAATAATAAGAATAATAATAATCATAACGCCCAACGATCACATACGTAGATCCTGGATTCTGACTAGTATTCCCTATATCTAGGGACCCAGGAACTACGAGGACCTTGGACCCACAACACCCAGACACCGAACAAGTATCTGCGCACAAATACTGGTCCTGTCGCGGGAAATTATGTGCCAACTTTCTCAACCACTCACCACAACCACAAAGGCTGTCAAATAATTATTATTGGAGAGTCCTTTTAAATCACAATTTGCAGAATAACGAAATTATAAGTAAAGAAGTCAAAATTCCCAATATTCAAAGAGGATTTTGAAACTAACCCATTTAGCTCCGCAAAGTCAGCTATCCGAGACATAAAGACGTAAATCTTTTAATGAGCATGTCAGTGCTTCTTGAAACTCTCGAAACGCCCATTGGATGTTTCCGAACTTTTGGTCACATTTTGCTGAATCAGGCCAGCTAGAATATACGTATATTGATGGTCTGACATACTAAAAACTACAATAATGATATAATAACTACACAGAAACACTACCTACTACTACAAAAAAAAAAAACATTTGGACTATATACTAGCCGCGATGACCTATAGACAGTCCAATTGCTCCAGCCCACTACCAGTAGGTAGCGTACGCAACATGCTGTATGTGTATTAGCAATCGATCAATCTTCTACGAATTTTTCGTTGTGTGTCAGTGCTGGTATATTTTATACTTGGAATATCACGTACCAAGACTACAAAATCGTCTTATAAGAGGAAAGTTTATATTTTAGAAGGTCAAAAACATTTGTTTTTTGTTGGACGTAAATATACCTACATATCACCATGCGTGTCGGTCATATCATTTTCTCCAGAATGTTATGATTTCTGGGCACTTCTATCTAATATTCAAAGTACTTATGAATAAAGATCCTAAAACTTAAATTCTAATATTATTTTTAACGGCACCAAACACTTTCATGAATGTACGTAGTTTATTGATTGACTAATCTAATTACTTATAAAGTAAAAATAATGAATGACATAAATAAATCAATCTACATGTTAATATGAAATTAATGTTATTTTCTTCGATGAAATATAAATAAACAATCGACCGAACAAATATTTTTAGCACAATTTCATATGCGAATAAAACGAATACAGATCTTAAAGATTTTCTTTTATCTGAATATATTTTAGTGCACCTGGGAGCAATTCACTTTGCATTCAATTGAGTGGTCGTATCTTTAGAAGACACCTAAGTATATAAACCCACATCCAAGGTATACATTAGCTTTATTTCACTCCATTAGCTCTTTGTATGTTGATTTAGAACGTAAACGCATCGAGAAATTAATGATAGCAAGCAACTCAGTGTTTTGGTAACTATTCTAGTGCGTAATTCACACGTTGGCGGCGGCAGTTCCAAAATACTTCAGGCAAACATAGGCAGTTTACGAAAGTTTTCTAAATAATAAATGACCCGACGACGGAAGTATCGCCCTTGACGTAAGATAGTAAAGCAAAATAATACGCAGATATGTCACTGGAGATCACGATAAAAAAAGAATCGCTTCCGTGTAGGTATGGCCGGTCCTTGGATGGGGCCGAGGTATATCAAAATAAACGTAGAACAATTCCGTCAGTTCTATACACCGCTGCAGCTGCTCGGTCAATGATCATACATCACCTTTACCACACCATTCCACTAATTCTTGGCTTTCATGTATACGAGTTGGAACCTATCAGAGTTGACGTAATTGTGAAGTTTTATAGTAACGCCAGTACAAGCCGTTCGTATTTTACTGTTTAATACCGAATAGTTTCAGTTTGCTAATTTAATGAAGTTACCAAAGCGTCTAATTTTACGAAACACTATTTAATAATTACATGTACAATTTTTTTCAATTAATTTGTGCTATATCTACATTGATTATGCGTTTACTGTCGGAACAGGGTTAATTATCACAAGTGACAATATGATAGACTCACCTCTAAGTCAGAATCTAATCCATCTAAACTAGAAGACAGTGGTTCAGATCTTATTGAAGCCCTATTTGATTTGCGTGTGAGACTGTTGACACCCATGATCTTATGAGAGCGTCCTAATGTAGCGCAACCGTTGCGGTCGCTGGTAATCACTATTTCGGGCTCTCTAAATGATAGCTTCTTTCGTGGTCTTTCGTTGACATCTTGCATGTTCATATCTTGATTACTTAATCTTTCCGCAACGGGAATAATCAGTCTCGGTTGTACACACACTTCTTCAGTTGAATCAAAATTTCTTTGAGGCATCGGGGAGACTTCTCTTGGAAAACTTGTACATCGAAAATCTTCCAAGTCGTTATCATACTGCTTAACGGTTCCGACCGACATCGGCCTCGGCCTGACCCCACCTGCATATTCCCGACTAACACCATCGTCAATGCGACTTCTGTGTTTTTTACGAACTTCACTGAACTCGGGTTCTGATCGACTACTTTTCAGTCTTTCGTGATTCTTCTTTTCTTTTAGTTCCTGTTTCGTTAATTTTGGTCGTTGCTGTTGGTGTTCGTGTTTTGATTTTAGCGCACCGCTTAGTGAGAATAAAGTGCTACGAGCTTTTAGAAGTACTTCTGTAGGAAGATTCTTTAGAAGATGTTCGTTCCGTCGCTGCTTACTATGATCTCGAGACATTTTCGTGTCTTTATAGCGTGCATGTAGTTAATAATGCGTTTCGCGATACGAATGTAGTGATTTGAGTGAGAAAGGCGCGCGCGGGCGCACAGCTCCTCTCGAAACAACTGAAGTGGCGCGGTGCGGCGGCGCGCGGCGTGGTGTGCGCGTGCGTCGCGCGTCCTCCGAGTACCGCAAATAAACATTCGCATGTTTCCATCGCGCTCACTTCTTTGTGCGGACCGCGAATTGATCAACGCAACATTGTAAGTGATAACAGTTCAAGTCTGGAAGAGCTGGAGCAGCTGATGACTTGTAACATTCCGCATTTGAAGAGAGCTCTTCGGTTTAATTTTCTGAATTTTACGACTCTGGCTTGGGCAGATGGGATTAAATTGGAGAGATAAAATTTACGTCACTTTGGAAACTGGCTTCTAAGTTTGTGAATATTAATTAGGATGTTGGAATTCGGAAATACGTAGTAGATTAGGATTGCTATCCCTCTTATTTTCCCAGAACATAACCTGTTTTTTGGGGCGCTCCTGGATAGTTTTAAAGTATCGTCCCGACTTTTTAACAGTCCTGTAAATACCTGTGTTTTAAAATTCGCACGCAATTCTACTTTTACTAGGTGGTAGGACTTTTCTGCAAAGTTCGTCTAGGTAGGTACCACCGCTTTGCTAGTTATTCTGCCGCCAAGCAGTAGTGTGCAAGCAGTACTGTGTTCCGGTTTGAAGGGCAATGTAGCTAGTGAAATTACTGGGCAAATGAGACTTTATGATCTGATCTCACAGTCGTGTAATTTTATTACCAGACTGTGTTGATGTCTCAGGATGATGTGCGCATTGCAGCAGCCATGTGAAACTTTACATGTTGGAGTTCCGAGTGACACTGTTCTGTTATGGGCGGCCGTGTCACGCTAACATCAGGTGAACGACTAGCTCGTCACATCATTCAATTACATTAAAAAAAACCCATACTAGTGTCTCCAAATTAGGACTCAAGAATTGGTCCTATTACATAATAATAGTATAATAATAACGCCCATCGATCACATACATAGATCCTGGACCCTAACTAGGATTCTCTGTGTCTAGAGACTCAGAAACTACGAGGACCATGATCCCACAACACCCAGACCCAGAACAAGTATTTGTGTTTTTTTTTCCTATGTACAAATACTTGTCCTACCGCGGGATTCGAACCCGCCGTCTCCGGGTCATGAGCCGACCGAATCCTCCATTTGATTTCTTATCGAAATTAGATAGTTGAACAGTTTAAATAATTATGCGAACAGTTAACCTCGCGATCATAAACATTTTTGCAACGAATGGGCAGTTGGTTTTTAAGGTAGGTATACTAAATATTCCTATCAAATTTTATTAATATTGCTTACTAAGCGGCGTTATTTATTATATACCTAGTACTACGTTCCGAGTTCAGATCTCACGACATTTTAACTCCAACTACCTTTTGACCAGTTTGTTTCATATCTGACATAATTTGTTATCCTGCTCTGTGGGTTTAACTTATTACTCACAAAAAGTCGGTAAACTGTCACGTCTGTAAACAAAGCAAACATATTTTAAATACTACCTACTCACACATAAGGTTTCAATTTAACTTTAAATAAATAAGCTATCAATTATTTTGCACTAAGCTCATGCTTCACTAAAAAGCTCTATGAAATTAATGTGAACACGTGCTTTTTTAAAAATAATAATTAAAGAAATGATAAAAATTTAAATAAAAAAATAGGATAAAAAGTGTAAATAAGTCCCTCCTGTATATAATAAATAATAATAATAACACAACTAACAATATGTAAGTAGTATATTAAAAAAGAGCACGGACCAGGGAGTCTGCAGCGTTAAAAAAAAAGAAATGTGTACACGTGCAGTTAGTTCAGCTTTCAGCTGCAATTATAGTAGATGGTAGCGTTCTAAGTGCAGCATCTATAGTAATAATGTGAAACACATGAATAGACTAATAAATATTGTCCCCTAATTAGTCCCCTAACAAACCTTTTCAACGTCAATAACATACCTAAGTGACAAATATTTAGGTGCCTACTCATTGGCGACTACACAATTTACTCTACACAGAGTAAAATATGCGTCTACACTCTGGTATGCACTTTACATTACTTTATTTAGTATGAAAATGTTATTTAAATAATATATATTGTAATTAACATCATTCATATTATAATAAAAACTCGTAAAGAAATCGTCTACATAATGAATCCGTTGACAAATGAAAAATGCAATCATTTTATTTTAATAATGAAAGCCACTCGTTTCTACTTCACTCGAAATTGTCAAAAATATTGTTAAATAGCATTTAACTACCAAACTTCATAATGAAAACTACAGATGTAACTACAGAAATCACCGATGTGTTTCGGTTGTCGTTGAGAAAACATTATCTATTAAAAGTTAGAGAGCTGTACGTTGTTTAATCACCAACGGCGGGGTCAGACAGGCATATATTGCTCTAGTATTTAATTAGTTGTAGTTTACAGAACCGTGCTATATCGAATGCACATGTGGTTTTACGTGACTCGTTTATTACCGTCAGAATAATGGGGCTATAATAGTAACGCGCACCAGGATAAAATGCTTTCCAATCAATTGGCGTAATTAAAATGGTACCGCAAACGACTCCGCGCAAACAACTCAGTTACTTCTTGAATATTTATGGCGTTCGGGAACGAGTGATCGGCGACGGTAATTGATTATAAAAGTCAAGTAGCTTGCGGACTCGGAGATTTATGTGGACTGTAAACAAGAGGTGGGCGCTATTACGAAACAGTCTGCAAAGACCTCTACGGTGCGGCGGCGCGGTTCTAGAGCTAGCTCTGCCACAGCTCTCATACAATAAGTTATTCACCACACAATATTAAAAGTACAATATCTGCACAGCGCAATACTCTAATTTATACATAAATTTCACATTAGTGACGTTTATAAGCATTCTTATAATGTTAATGCCAAGATTCGAACGAAACCGTGGGCGAACCTGACAGTTGATAAGCTTCATACCGACATATATACATATAAACTATCTCGACTTTAGACATTTTTAATTTAGTATAATTATGTGATGAATCAAGTTTTTATTATCCGCCACGATAGGCCTAGTAACGTACGAACATAGTAAAAATATTATAAATGTATTTTATAAATGGCTTTGCTCGCGTGGAAATTGATATCGCAAATGCAGAACCATGGCGAGTAATTTCTCCAAGTATTCCTCCAAAATATATATATCCAAAATTTATATTTATTATAAAACATTAAACAGTTTTCGCTTGAATTGTTAAAAATTTTCTAAATTGTTTCAGTCTACCTTATATTATAATGTTTAGCATCGAGCTCTCAAACACTCTATACAGCCAGGAACGTATTTTCACGAGCGCACTCGTCTGTTTGTATATGAAATTTCAGCGACAGACCAATCGGATGAACGAGTCCGCAGCAAACCGCGGCTTTCATCGGTTTTCATTCAATTTCTGCAAATGTAGTCTTTTGTTCACTTTTGTACAAAGTCATAATATTTTTATGTGATATAATTTATAAAACTGCTGTATGTACCACAACATTTTAAATCAGTATCTTATATGTTGTTCCAAGGACGCAAAGTAGATACCAATCTATATCTGCACACTAAATTTCATCACAATCCATTCAGTGGTTTCATCTAGCTGAGTGGTAAAAAACATATAGCAACGTAAGTATCTTTTCCGAACCTACAAACAATCTAAAATATATAAATAACGCCCAACGATCACACACATACATCCTAGATCCTAACTACCATTCCCTGTATACACCTAGACTCAGAAAATTTCAAGTATTCAGATTGTGTTTAAGCAAGTGAAAATACAAATAATTTCATTTGTACAGACATTTAATTAACTTGATTGAATAAATCATTTCGATGCGAGCCTATTGCGACCCCAATTAAGGTACCTATTGATTTTTTAATCACAGTTACTTTTACATAATAACGGTAAGCTCCAACAGCTCGTATACTTACAGTAACGCGATTAAACGAAAAAGTATAGCACAGTAAAGGCGAACTTTTTATTAATAAAAGCAGCTTTCAAAAACTTGAAGTAATAATTGGTTCACTTTGTTTTGGATTACTTTTGCCAGTTTAGCCTTGCTTGTAATTTATTAATCCTCTAATGATATTATATAGGTACGCTACCTACTGGTAGTGGGCTGGAGCATTTGGATTATGATTATGATTATGATTATATAGTCCAAATGTTTTTATTTATGTAGTTATTATGTCATTGTAGTATTTAGTTGAAAATAATGACTATTTGCCATGATTTTCGAACAGTAAAATAATCGTAGCTATTTATTTATTTTCGGGCGGAACCCTGTAAGTTTCTGATCAAGATTCCTGCAAAGTTTTAAGTTGACAATGGGTACAGAGGGTCTTTAATTATAAAATATAGATAGATAATATATTTTATTTGCATAATCACCGTCAGGAAACTCTGGTACCTTCTTATTCAAAGAAAATAGCTCAATCGGCTTTAAAAACTCATCCCAAAGCTTGTATTAAGCTGGAGAATGTTCGGTCTTTCTTATATCTTTAATCGCCAAATCGCAAACACAAAATACAAAATCCGCAAATCTACCCTTTACTTACTTACCCGATAAAAATGAAATAACATATTGCTCGGTAGATCTACCTTTCTAGTAGTAGGTATACCTACTGTAACAAATCTGCGAAACGCAAAAATTTCCTTTATAAGCAAATTTTTACCTCTTATAATCTCACCATCTAATTGAAGCCATTTAATATTGTTGTTATTGTTGCAAGAAACCAATTTTAATTTGCGAGGCAGTCAACAAATATACATTAATATTTTTCATTAATATTTCTCTTTTCATAGTAAGTCTTCAAGCTTGACAAAGACGCAGGTAGAAAAGGTCATTTTTATATACAAACCGAGTACTTAAGTGGCAAAGACAGCGAAGAAATCGAGTGTTTTATTATAAATCTCGAGCGATTATACGCTGTAGGTATAATTATTATTTATAAATGTTAGAGAACCAAATTGCAATCCAATTCAGGTGAGATCAAACAGATTTGAAAAATTGATGACTATGTAAGCAATTATTGCTTTTTACAACCCAGAATTTAAATTAAAAAGGTGAAATAGAACTGAGAGAAGTTGCGACTAATTTATTCCAGCTAATGTAGATGCCATTAAGAAGGGTACACTTATTTATAAATACATAAATATACGTAGTACCAACGTGATTGCGTGAGTAATATTGATAACGCTTGACTGATAAGAGTGAGGACAATAACCTATGAACCGCAAAGGAGATGGCGGTTAAAGGCAGCGTAAAAGAGATCCGAGTCTGTAGCGCACTGTGTCTACTAATACAAGCGGTTACATCGCACACAAGGACCCGAAACGAGGACACCTCGCCGGAAAGCAACAGGATAAGGGACGTTCCGAGCCATTTTTATTTTCTCCTTTCAAAAGATACGAATTATCTCGACGAAAAATCTTGTTAAGGTTTACTTAAAGGCGCCTCACAAAAATCAAGAGGAATTTGGTGACGACGTTAAGTGTAGACGTGATTGCGGTCTCGTTAGTTTACAAAAATGATGGCGCTTTTTAATAATTAAGGAAAAGCACATCATAGTCCTTTTAAATTTTTATTAAACCAAAAATTTACAAGATTTTTCGTTTTATAATTTTATAGTAGACTAGTTGACCCGCCCTGGCTTCGCACGGGTGAATTAGTAAAACGCAGTGGAACGGGATATTTTTATCCCGTTCCACTGCGTCCCGTGTCTAATGTCCGTCTCCTGGTTTTAAGCTACCTCACCACCATCACATTCGTCTTCTATATATATATATATATATATATATATATTATATATATGTATATATATATATATATGTATATATATATATATATATATGTATATATATATATAATATATATATATATATATATATATATATATATATATATATATATATATATATATGAGGGAGGGGAGAGAGTTTTAAACTACTTGTCGTATTTTTTATTGAAGAATCAACACATAGACAAAACGAGTATAATGTAGTAGGGGTGCCCCGCGGTTTCACCCGAGAATCACCCGCATTCCCATGGAAACTTTAAAGTAGTGAGTGAATTAAACAATGTGTGTGCAAAATTTCATTCAAATAGGCAATAGCAGTTTTGTAGTGAACTACGCAAACGATCTAACAATCAAATAATTAAACACATAAACAGACAACGTTTCACTTTTATAATTGAAGGGGTGAGAACAAAAAGGGTTTAACTGATTTTTTTCACAAAATGACTTATGGGTATCGTTGGATTCAGCGTGAAATTATCTACAATAACATTCTCAAAATACCGAAATGACGTTTAAATCGCGAGATTTTGAGTCTAAAAACGGTTTATCTCTCACATAAATTCAGTTCGCTTAGCATAAAACATTATTATATTTATTTTATTATATTATATTTTTACAGTAATTGTATCAATTAATAATATACTTAGTATTTTAAATAGAATTAAAACATTTTAAAGCAACTGAAACTTACAAAAACCTTTTCTATTACCTTATAAGCACTTTAAATAAAAATGACGACGTTAAAGTTTAAAGCCAATTTTCTCGAAACTATCAATTTGACAGTTAAGCCCTTTTTATTCTCAACCCTTCAATTATATTAAGTACACAACACAACACTAAATTAATTATATATTAGTGGGTCTATAAATAATAATATTTCCCATCTATGTTGGGAAATCTATACTGGGATTTTTTTAAACCAGATAATTTTAACATATAATGTTTTACACATATAATAATATTCTTTAGAAAATCATTTTTTATTTTTTTGCGTTTCCTGTAATACCTTTGAAAACTAAGCGGAATTTATAAAACCGCCTCATTGAATGATTGGTGACTGCTGCTTTAAGTGAAAGTATGCTTAATTTTTTAAGCTCCGACTAAACAGAGGCGGATATCTGTGTGTCTATGTCCGTGGCATCATAGTTCCCAAACGGATGAACTGATTTGTTAGTTGAAAAGGGGCTTAATTGAAAAGAGACTAAGCGTAAAGATCCGCTCTTTTCTAGTTGATTAAGGGACGTTGGAGATTTTCAAATTTTGAACAAAACCTGTTAAAGAAGAATTAAGAATCATGATCACAAAGAAAAAGCATACCTTTCTGTTGCTCTTGAACACGTTGCACTTAAACACGTTAGTGGCACCATCTCTAGCGATGTAGGAGAATATTTTTAGGTCTGAGCTGTCGTGAGAGACGTAGAAGATGCGATATATTGGATGGTTCATCAGTTCTGATCCTTCGGCGATGCTGCTGCTCTTCCGGCCAAAGAATTTGGTACTCGTTTTCCTCTGTCAAAAATGAAATAAAAAGCTTTAATATATATACTATTATTACGATTTACCTACAATATTCATCGCTTAGTGTCTACTTCTCACTTAATTTGGAGCATTTAATATTGTAAATAAATACTACTTTAAAAGTATATACCTACTTATTATCATGCAATGACACTTTTTATTTTATCTTACTTACTTACTACTTATGTATAACTACGACATATTATGGGACTACGACTACGACTCTATATTGTATCCATAATCTATATATAATAATGAATTTCTATTTCCCTTGGTCATTGAATTATGCTTGTATGGATGGAACATTTTCGCTAATTTTTATTTGTTGTGTTAATTATAGTCGGGAGAAGTTTCTTTATGAAAGAAACAATTAAGAAATTTGAGCGGAAAATTAGAAAATTTTCACAACGCATATGAAACCGCGGGGCGCAGCTAGTATATTATAAAATTTAAGATTATTTTTTATTATAAATCTGAAACAGGCTCAACAGATTATTCTAAGTCTAAGAAAATATAACTCATACATACTTATACGCAGGTTAAAGCCAAAACTGCAGTCATATTATTAACACCAACCACAAAAGGAAAGAAACGATTTTACGATCAGTTCAGCATTCATCAAACCGTAAAGCATCACGTTACCGCTCCTCGCACGACATACGGGGAACTAGTACAATGGAGTGACGGCTCCGAGGGTAAGGAATGGCTCTCAATTAGCCCTTAGCCGGGCCGAAACGTAATTACACGCCTACGCCTGGCATACTGATAACAGCAGACGTTATTAACGCCAGCATTGCTGACCCCTCGCCGATCTACGAACACCACAAATATACATACTTAAGATAAATTGTTCCTATTGTAAAGTACACATAAACTAGTGACAAATTTTTACTGCTTTAATTATTTCATAGCACAGCTACCTTCTTTTACAAATAAAATTACAGAAATACGATTCACAGGATACCTTTATAAAATTAATAAATAAAGAGAACGTAAATTCAGGACTCTTATATTGTGGTTATATCGGTACGTTTTTAGATAATGACTATAACGAAATTGGAACCCATATAACATATATTTTGAAACCTAATTTTATTACTCGAAAATATTTCTAAAAGGCTTCTTCCACATAAGATATTAAAATATATGAACAATGATTATAAAACCTACCCACACATGCACATTTTTGCGGTCATCAAAATTCAATGTCTTTTAAGTATGATCAATTAAGATTAAAACCCAAATCATTACAAAAATTAACAGGAAACAAATTCAGATCATAGCCTTGCTGTCACTTTTATTGTTTCTGGAATAAATCCAACAATGATATATAAGGTGAATAGAGGAAATTTTCTCGCAAGCCCGTCTCCGGAGCGCGTAGCATCCGTGGAAGTGGACAGGATTATTCTTTGGGTTTAACAATGGGTAGGCAACAATGGGACCCGCGCTTCGCTGCTCGCGGCAGACAGCAGGTTGACAGCCGCCTATTATAGCCAAGACATGATTAACGATCTCGCAGAAAAAATCTACTCCGTTGCCAGCTGACGGCGCGAGTCAGTTTCGCCGTGAAATAGAGATTACGGTTGAGCACATTCGCATATTTTCGAATTGATTGAAAAAAACCGAGTAATCTATCTAAATATATATAACTCAAAGGTGACTGACTGACTGACTGACATAGTGATCTATCAACGCACAGCCCAAACCATTGGACGGATCGGGCTGAAATTTTAAGGGCAAAGAAAGGATTTTTCGAAATTCCACCCTTAAGAAGGTGAAATGAGTGGTTGAATTATTTTCCTATAGGACACGCCGCGAGCGAAGCTGCGGGCAAAAGCTCGTATAATTATATAGTAACAATCTTTATTGAAACGTGTTTTAATTTTTTCCTCAGCAGTTCATTTTTGTGTCTCACATAGTGGTAGCTTTTGACCACATTTTATTTGAAGTTTAGCAAAATATAGCTGAAGGTACGGGATGTATTGGGAAATTGTTGTCTATTGAGACTTCTGAAAGCCAAGTGCGTACCGGTGACAGAGGAAAAATATGAATCACATACGGGGTTTGAGCTCGCGTACTTACTTGAACTGAAAACCAGACAAGCATCATTAAAAACTGCCTTTACTACATATGCCTAAATCAAGCCACATGCCTTTTTCTTCAAGACTTTTCGCTTCACCGATAGCTCATGTGTATAATAGAATTAGCGGTTATACATACACTCTTTTAGTATGTAGAACTCGATACCACGACCCACCAATCGTACGATGCCCTTCAAACTAAGCTATCATTGCTTCTATAATAATGTAAGTATGTATGTAACAATCTAATATAATGTATAATGTAAGCTTAAGAAATTCATATAAAGTTTGATCGAACATTAATAATCCTCAGACCTTAGAACTTTTCCTTGAAAACGTCTCTGATTCCCTCAATGTCCTTCAAACTTTTGAAGACAAGTTATTTTACGACTCACGCCTTAACAAGGTATGATTACGGGTTTTGGTTTCAATCAGTTGCTTAATATTATCTATGAAACAAGTAAACATATAAAACATATGAATGTATCACTGCTCACACGAAATACACAATGTCATCATCATGAATAAAAGAAAAACGCTACTCCTTTTATTTATGTCGCCCCTGTTGAATATTTTTTTTAAATGGTAGAGACGACTCTCTGTATGAAAACTCTACAGCCTCACGTTGAATATGAATCAAACTCTCAGAAAGCCTGCCGAAGTTTTCAATTTAACTTCAGATGGAGTTGGTGCGAAGTAATTTTTACCGAATTTCATGAATAAAAGCAGAATATTTTGACGAACTGGTAAATTATACTAGTGCCTGGGTGCCTATACAAAAATCCATAAGTCATTAATAATTTAATAATAATATTTAAAATACGATTCCTCCTTACTTTTACGATTTCCTAATTGAATAATATAATAATTATTAATAAATATAAGGATAATAAATAAGTTAATAAACATTATAATGAGTGTACGTTGTACTGACCTTTCCGGCTGCCTTGCTTCTAGTCGTTATTTTGACTCCGTCTATAGATACGTCAACAGTCACTTTGCGCTTTTTCACACCCCTGGCCTTGAATTCGTACTGAAACAAACATAAGCACTGTCATCTTCTTTATCTATAAAATCTATGTAATATAACTACTTACCTGATTTAAAACGCAATTAGTGAAAAAAACGTAGGTCGTCCTAAATTTCTTGGTAATATCATGAAAAGAGGCACTTATACGCTCAGCAAGAAGATGAAAGATACGCCACTTTGTCGAGAAGCTAATGAGTTAAACGGGATTTTTATTACATCAAGAGCAAAGAAAAAAGAAGCAAGGAAATGTCCAAATCTTCATAAAATAATACGAAGAAATAGGCAATTACATTTGAGTAATATATTATAGTGCCTTAGGGCTCGAGCAGCGTGCCGGCGACGTCGCGCGATTTCAGTCGGAGCGACTTAGCTGACTTTTGTTCTACTTGTTGACTGTTGCTCTCTAGTCGCGGGTACATTGCACTGACGCCTTTAGTTTAATAAGTTAGAACAAAACGTCGCAAGTCGCTCCAAGTGACATAAAGATGTAAGCGTTATATAAAATAAAAAATAACTGATAACTTATAAATAAAAAGGTATGTGTAAACTTGAAATGAACTTTACTTTACCTACAATGTTTTATCATATTCATATAAAAGCTCCGATAGTAAATTATATTAAAACTTTTTTTATCAACTGAGGCTTTTTAGAACATATAAGTCCATCTAAAAAAATCTAATTACTATAGGCGCTACGTAATAACTCCTGAAAGTTGCTTAGAACAAACTGCAGGCTTAGCACGGCATGTGGAGAAATTGTCTTTCCCCCAGTTTTTTCCACCTGTCAGTTAAAATAATCCCCCTCTCCACCTTACGTAGCACGGCAACGAGGAGAGGAAAGAAATATTTCCCTTTGACATTATCGTAGACATTATATCCCGCTACTCCCCGCTTCAGAGCACGGACTCGGAAGAAAGTGGATAATATTATCTTGAATTGACATACAGCAGAGAGTATTTATCTTCGACTCTTGTAGGTGGGTATAAGGAAGTCAAAGTGTTTTAATAGGCACAAAAATGTCACGTGCCTATTATAACTATGTTTAATCGCGGGAACTCGAATTTTGGAGCGAAAGTTACACCGGGAGGAGCATTCGGAATACAAGTAATCCCTTCTAAATCCCGGGAAATGAGTTTCAATACAAGAAAAAATACATAGCGAAATATTCGTGAAAATACAATTATTATTTTAGTTTTAATAAGGAAATTATTTAATTTACGTAATTAACTTAAATAATGCATATATTTTTTGAGTATATTTTATTATAAAATATATACATAAAAAATTTAAAATATAATTACTACACAATAATTAATCACGTTTTTCCGCTCATATTACAAACAAAATAAAATTTTAAAAGAAACTACTCACTTACTCTCACTCATATACATAGTAGTCGTTACATACTCTTTGATTAATACAAGGGCACAGACTCAAAAACCTTATTTTTACTTAATTTTTATATTTTGATATCAATCCCCGTATATTTAGCCGAACAATTATCGATGGTTTGATGGACTGAACAAAATATTGAAGCATGGAATGTCATTTTAGTTAAATTTTCTCGTACTGGCAACAATACGGTAGAGAAATCTAAAAACGCTACTCCCGCCGTTTATCCCCCGGATAAAGCTTTCCACTGTCGCGGCCGTGCTCGCAGAGTGGAATAAAGTGACAGTGAGGATAAGTTTGTTATCTACTCCCTGGGGAGAAGTTTTCCACCGGCCGTGCTAGGCCTGCTGAGACAAAATTATATTCTTCACTTATATTTCTAACAAGTCTTTTAGATTAGCCATTAGTAATAATCCCATCAGCTACGCCCACTACGACTGCTGGGACATTTTTTTTATGTTATTGAATGATGTGACGAGCTAGTCGTTCACCTGATGTTAAGCGACACGACTGCCCATAACAGAACGGTGTCACTAGGAACTCCAAACTATAAAGTTTCGCGTGACACTGCACTGCGCACATCATCCTGAGACATGAGCACAGTCTGGTAATAAGATTACTCGACTGTGATATCAAATCATTAAGTCTCATTTGCCCAGTAATTTCACTAGCTACAGTGCCCTTCAAACCGGAACACAGTAGTGCTTGCACACTACTACTTGGCGGCAGAATAACTGGCAAAGCGGTGGTACCTACCTAGACGAACTTTGCAGAAAAGTCCTACCACCTAGTAAAGGGCCTTCTTTTAAATCAAGTTGAACTTTAATAACTATTTGAAACTTAATGAAATTGAATTGAAAATTGAAGTTGAACCGGTGATCTTCTTTCCGCCTAACAGTCAGTGTATGTGCATGTTTGGTATTCAATTTTTATTGATGACATCAATTTTATTACACAGTATCCTATACCGTACGAAGATAAATCGAAAAACACAAAAATCTTAAAAATTGGTCTAGCTGTTCTCGAGTTATAAGTCGTGTAACTAACACAACTTTGTTTTATATATATATATTGTAAGTAATGTAGAATTCTCTATGAAAAGCTCTATAGGTAAGAAGTTTCTGCGTAAAGTTATAGTAATTCGAAAGGACCCAATTGTATTCAAAAGTGTCGCAACATCAAAACGCGCATTTGTATCCGTCGAATAGACTTACAAATGCTTCAACTTGTTGAGAACACTACGCCGCGAAAGAATTTCAGACCGATTTTGCCTTTATTCAGTAACTTAGTATATTTTTTGAATTTGTTACTCACTATTTTGCCAGGTAGGCAAATCCTTATATCCTAATATATATCCTATATATCCTAATCTTTTGTTAATAAAATATAAAAACTAAAAAAAGACATTAAAATTTAAATACTGCATAATTTCAAATATGGTACATATGACTTCTACAGAATACTGTGGCAGTCGAAAATATCCCCAGTAACATTTTATATCCGTCAGTTAAAACATTTTATCATAAATACCTAATTATGAAACTCAGCAGTTCACTCACGACGCAAGCCAAATGGAAAATTACTTTTCCAGTTATGCTTACTCTATGTTGAGGATAAGAGGGGATTTCAAAATTAAACAATTTATTACTATCAATTGTTTTTTACTTTCGCAGACATCTTTATTAAAATTATAGACGGGACAGTTTGTATGTATGGATTTATGGATGTTTGTTGAGTAACAAACATCCACGTGACGTTAATAACGTGACAGAGATTCACGCAAAACTTCTCAATGGATTTTTATGAAACTTGGAATGCAGGTAGCTTATACGCTAGATTGATACGTAGATACTTATTATCCACGGATGAAGCCGCGGGGCGCAACTAGTGTCATATAAAATATGTAAAAAGTTTAAGTAAAAAGGTTTACTATTATTAATATTCTGTAATAAAAGTCATCCAACTTAACGATAGCCTTTTTTTGACTCCAGGTGACCAAAATGATTGAAATTTGGACTACCTTTGGTTTGTCTAGTAGATAATAGTGTGGCTCATTTAGTTGCAGTGAGAATTGGTAGTACTTATAGCTCAGAAAGTAAAGGCATATGATATGAAAAGGTACACATAAAAACGAGTGTGGTTTAGACCATACGAATGGACGAATATGGTCACTAACTTCATTAAAAGTACGTAATAAAAAGGTAATGAAATAAACAGTGTAACATTTTATTTATTCTATGTCATCATCAGACACAGTATTATCATTTTAGCCTTCTGAGTTCTACACCTAACATAAATGACTCTACGAATAATTGTAAGTATGCCATGTTCATCGGTATTAAAACCAACTTTTGAAAAATTCATTATTATATTGGTACATCAGCTGCGTCAATACATAAACAGAAAGACACATTATAAAGAAAAGGTTTTTATTTGAGAAGAAAAGGCATAAAGTAGAGAAAGGTATCAATTTTATTATTCATGTATAAAACATTTGTCCCGAAGGTCCCCCAATCCTCATTCCCAGAATCTCTATAAGGGAAGAACAATCAAATGAAATAAATAAATAATTAGCGGGAAAATGCATGAATAGATGAAAAATAAAATAAAATTCTTCGGGAAGGCAGTATACTACTTTACAATTGGTAGATATCAAAAGCAATTTAGAATGTGTTTAGCCTAAAAACTGCTAAAAGGTAAAAATAAGAAATGTGTTCAAAGTTGAACTTTCCCGAAAATCAAGATAAAATATAGCTCTAACGCTGCTATTTTTTGCCTTTGGACAACCGCTAGAAGAGTACTTAAGAGTAAATGAAACAAACGCGATAAATGTTCTAAACTTGAATTGGAATTAAAATTGAGAAAAGCTAACGTAAGTTGGTATAATAATGAAGGAAGATGATAAGTATGTATACATTCTCGTAAATAACAGCTGTTCAAAAATGCATTTACTTCATTAAAACCATTGTTTTCAAAGAACGCTTATAACCACTGAGCAATTTTAACCACTGAGGTATACTATGGGTGTATTTCTTAAACGATTTCTCCTCAATTTGCCATTCAACAGTCAATGTAATTGAAATTGTTCCAGCCTACGAAAATCGAGGCGAAACAATATTTGAGCAAACAATCTTCTTTTTTATTAAATTCTTTCTAGGAAAGTATGTTTGCCGTTATGTATCTACCAACAAAATTGGGTCATTCGTTGTTGTTTTTGTTTTTAAGCTGAAACATAAATAATAAATAATTCAACCTTTAAATTACATGTTTTTGAGTGGAGTCATTTTTACATTGCAGATACCGAGATTGAGACAAATAATCCTTACTCCACTGGAAGCTTTTTCTAATTTTGTGCGAATTGATTTAAAAGCCAACTTTTCAACAAAGCGGATGATGATGAAATGAGAAAGGGAAGACAAAAGTTGAAAATCTTCCTTCGATTCGGGATCAAATTAGGAATAATTAGGTGTCACACACCCTTACTAATAAACACAGTGTAGCGGAAGAAAAGTTATTTTGTATTTATTTCTTTATATCAAGTTTGAAATAGGCAAAGATATAAAAGAAAAAAAAAAAAAACACTGATTAGCTACTCCACTGTTTGTGTTTATTAGTAGGAGTATAATGTTGGTAGGTATCTAAGAACCTAATCTATTCAAATAATTATACTATACTACAATTATTATAATCCTACTTTTATTTCAATACTTATAATGTATGTTTATTATATTTATTTTATTAGCAAATGTATGTAGTATATCTATTATAGATATGTATTATGTTTATGTAGGTTTCTTTATGATAAGTATGTACTGTATATTTATAGGTATATTATGTACGTATATCCACAGTGTTTTTTTTTAATGAAAACCACCGACCATGTATTACTGCGTTATTCCTTTCCGTGCAAGGTTGTCTAGAAGAGATCGCTCTGAGCGATAAGGCCGCCCATTGTTACACTTTGGTTGAGTTTGTTCACTTTTTTTTTAAATTATTTTATATGTGGTGTTTCAATGAAGAGTTTATCTATCTAATTGAAGTAAATACTTACTCTAACACGTCGCATGGCTGCCACGATCTCAACGCGACTCGTAGGGCGAGGTACGTCCATGGTCCCGATGTACTGCAACAAAAATAACGCTTAGTCTGGGTAACAGTTAATCTACAAAGCGCTTTGTCTGTTATCATACTGGCGAAAATCGTCACTGACAAACTAAACGTTTTTTTATAAATAACTAAATCCCATACTTTACACCACTAATGTGAAATATTAACCTATTTTTGGATAAAAAGCACTAATAAACAAAAACACGCTTCATATGATTTCTATATTTTCATCTAATGGACATATTATCAACTAAATACTACAATAATATAATAACTAATACTAAACACTACTACAAACCTACTACTAAAAAACAACATTTGGACGATATACTGGCCGCGATGACCATAGACAGTCCAAATGCTCCAGCCCACTACCAGTAGCTAGCACCCGTTGAATTGCAATGCTTATTCGTTGTGCCAAATAAGTACCAGCATTTTGGTCGCGCGTAGCATCGACCAGGCGCTCTGATAAACTTTTGAAAACGCGATGAGCTTCTGGCCCCCGCGGACCCAGGGTCTCAACACTAAACGGCTCAAATATGTAAACGCTACCGAAATAACTATATTTGCGCCGTCTTAGCTACACATAACATATTATTGAATTAATATTAATTTTCATGAATATGCTTAGAAACAAACAGGTTATGGTGTAATGATATTTTAATCCTATGGAAATTCAGTGACAGCCATGGAGCTACGAAAAAACCCTGTTTTAGGTTGGAACCGATAATAATAATAACGTCCAACGATCACATACATATATCCTGAACCCTAACTAGGATGCCCTGTGTCTAGGGACCCAAGAATTACAAGGACCATGGTCCCACCACACCCAGACTCAGAATAAGTATTTTCGCTTTTTTTCTGTGCACAAATACTTGTCCTGTCGCGGGAATCGAACCTGCCACCTTCGAGCTATGAGCCGACTTCTCAACCACCACACCACAGAGGCCGTCAATGTTTGTGATATACACACGCTACAAGTATAGTAGCTGCCCGCGGCGATCTGTCATTTACATGCTTACCGCACAAACATTTAATATCCAACCGCTTTTATAATTTGCTTCGCATATCTGTTTCATACTATCTTAACCATTGATATGTGAAAAAAATAATCACCTATTATATTTTTTTGGAGTAAAACTTCTTCACGCACGCTCAAGCGTGCCATCATGCCTAACGAGGCGAACGTAAGTTGAAAGTTCCATTAACAAAGTTAAAAATGTGTATTATCATATTGGTATATATAAAAACGAAAAACAAAGATATACCGGCCGATAGATGGAGCTAAACTAAAGAGTTTTACTTCAGTCGTGTGGTCTAAAGCACACTCATTTTTTTGTTTTTAACCATTTTGTCACTATAGGTGCAAGTGTTGTAAAATGGATCATCACTTCCAGAAGTCATTTCCACAATCCCCAGTAAGATAGTTTCCTACGTGTTAGATATAGCATCACACCTGGATAGCTTCTCAAGATATCTCCTAAATCTTTTGTCTCATAAAATTTTCTCATCACGTACCGAGAGAACCCGTGTGCTGTGTGCATGATAATAAGATTATATCAATGTCAAAGACCGAGAGATAATATATTTTAACAGGGGGAACGTTAACACAACGGCGGCGATAATATTATGCAATACGGAAGTACTAAACACCCGTATTGAATATTAAAGCTACGTATTAATACAACTGAAATAATAACCATATACACAATGTTTCAAATTCGAGACGTTAGATATATATCAACATAATTTTAGTTGTAGACTAAATCACCTAACACACAAATGGACAAAATGACGAGCACATTGTAGTAATAAAAAAAACGAGTGTGCCTTAGACCACACGAATGAAGAAAAAACTTCTTTAGCTCCATCTATCGGCCGGTAATATTTGTTTTTCTTAATAATTGTAAATTCTCATTTTACTGGACATACAAACATAATAATACAAATTTCAGTAATTTTTAACTTTATTATGTTGACGATGAAAATCTACGTGAACCAGTACAAGCTGCCTCTCTCTCTTGCCCCTACAGTAATATATGAAACGTAACTCTCTTTCTATCTTCCCTAACTTATATTTCCCCCTTAACTTGCGTTCGCCTCGACACGCATTCGCTAGCTTACTACTCAAGTCAAGAGTGCGTAAAGAAGTTTTACTTCAAAAATGACAAAACGATAACAAATAGCAAAATTAAATCAAATATCAATCACTATGAGCTTTTAGCACTACCATTCAACTATCGAACCTGAACTTGCTAAACTATGTCGACTTTATGACTAGCTGACCCCACGAACTTCGTACCGCCTGACAGTATATCTCAAGTTATAATTGTTCGAACAAACCCCACTTAGAACATTTTGTATGGAAAAATGTTTTTCTTTTCTTTTATTTTTATTTTTTGTCGATTTTCCAATGTTTTTTTATCGGGACGAAGATAATACAATAAATAAAAAACCATGAAAATCGATCCAGCCGTTTTCGAGTTATAAGTGTTCGAACGAACCCGGCTTTGTTTTATATATATATATATATATATAGAGCAAAGTACGCGAACCAGTGATCAGTGAACTGAGTCAAATCGAAACTGAGAATTGAGTGAACTGCGTAAAGATCTTGAATTAGGAATGGTTTATGAAGCGAAGGACAGAAAATCAAGTGGATTTGTTAAAGGGGTTCTTCTTACGTATTATGATGAACTTTACAAAAATTAACTTTCAACCCTTTGGAACACATATTCAATGTTACGGCGTAGCTGTTTATATACTCTTCGGTTACTAACAATAAGTAATAAGTTACCTATAAGGATAAGATATAATTTTTACATTTATTTTCAATAAAAATAATAATAAATAA
This sequence comes from Ennomos fuscantarius, assembly GCA_905220475.3. NCBI lineage: Eukaryota > Metazoa > Arthropoda > Insecta > Lepidoptera > Geometridae > Ennomos > Ennomos fuscantarius. The sequence continues at coordinate 12,054,112 of HG992023.1, forward strand.
ATATGTGTGGACATTTCACACAGCGCCATCTAGCCCCAAACTAAGCAAAGCTTGTACTATGGGAACCAGATAACTGATACAATACTTAGATACTTTTTTTTCTTGTAAATACATACATAGAATACAATATAACACCCAGACATAGAACAAACATCGATGTTCAACACACAAATATTTGTCCTAGGTGGGAATCGAACCCACAACCTACAGCTCAGACGGCAGAGCTACTACCAACTGAGCTATCAGGCCTATATTAAAACAGGTACATAAATAAACTTTAATGTTTATGAAGGGGTCACTAGAGAGCTTTATTTAAAGTTGAAACAAACTCACTGATCATATTTGATGTCAAACTAGGTCTGCGCTTAAAACTAGTTTAATTTTGTGGATGTTTTGCGGGTTAAGTGACATAGGCATATCTAATAAATTATATTAACTGGTTATATATTTAAAACTCCAGTCTGGCTATTTAATATGCAAAAAAAAGTGTTATTATCGCAAAAAAATTGTATAATTTACTAAGTATTTTTTTAACGTATTTTTTTAAATATTATATTATATATGATATTATTTTGGTAAAACCAAACTACTTACTTAAATTGTATTTGATAACCATTCTTCTTATTATTTCCTATCCACACTTTTGTTTTTAAATCTTACTCTTTGGATTCATTGCATTGCACTGCGCTTTAAAAACCGTGCTTTTTATTGATTTTGTGATTAGACTTCGCCATAAGTTAAAATGATAGAAATCCCCAAATACAACACGAAAAAAAACATTTATACTATCGCTTGTTCTTATTCAAGTTGCAAAAGTTTATCGAGTGCCTGAGTACTCCGCATATCCATTTACATGCTATTTTCATATACCTGAAAAGTTTTCTTAGAAGCTCAATACTCACAAAATTGCCCAGTTAGATTGCTGGAATTTTCTTTACAACTTTACCCCTTACGCGTCCTCTGTTTCACATTCATGTTTTTTGTTTTGTATAAATCATATAAAGTCAGCAAAAATATTCGTTTTCAAACATCTTTGTTACACTAGTACGTAATTTTATTCCTACATATTTTATATATCATTATTGAAACAATAAAGAATTATCGATATACCTACTTATTTATTTATTTATAGTGTTGGTGCAATACATCAGACAATAGACTCAGTATCTAATGAACCAAGCTGAACATTTAGTTTTTGTAAAAGAGTGAGTATTTATATTTCTATCGAATACACGCGTTATTTCACTCGACTTTCGCCATGTTTCTCTGGTCGTTCGCTTGTTTCGTCGTCGATGTAGCTTTTGGATGAATGCGCCTATTTCTGTTTTAGCTAGTTTTTAGGCTTTTATGCCGTCTATTAATTTACTGGTAGTGGTTTGTTAGATAAGGTTTTTGTATTATATTCTATAACATACATAGTTTAGTTTGCTAGTAGTTTTAGTTTTATAATAATAGTAATAATATTAACGCCCAATGATCACATCTATAGATCCTGGACCCTAATTAGGATTCTCTGTATCTAGGGCCCAGGAACACGAAGATCATGGTCCCACAGCACCCAGACTCAGAACAAGTATTTACGCATTTTACTGTGCACAAATACTTGCCCTGCCTCGGAATTAAACCCGCCGCCTCCTGGTTATGAGCCGACTTGCTCAACCACCACACCACAGAAACTATTATAGTTATAGTTTTATTAGGTATCTTGGTAGATGTAATTTGATATTGTATACCTAATTATTTTGTGTTTGATGTATGAATAAATAAAAGTACCTACCTATTTATTTATACTAGATATGCTTGCGGTTTTTATAATATTATTGTTAGTATTATTTCATTTCTATGTTTGTATGTACCTATACGCCACTTAAAACTCTCGTATAATTGATGTTATAACTCGCGCCATCAAATAGAAGTTCTGCAATAAAGATCGAATTTTCTGCGTTTCGTCATTGCTTGGTACACATTGAGTATTTGTCATTTTTAGTTTTTTTTCAAAAACGTTTCTTTATGATAGACTAACGTATTCATTGCTGATTTATCTATTCTTGCGTTCTATCGGAGAGGCGATATGATGATAATAATGAACTATTCTTGTTAGTATCGATATGTCTCAGTACATAACCGTGCAATTATTTATCTTAAGACAGAACTAACAGACTAACCAGCGCCATCGGATCTCTAGCCGCTCGGCAGGTCTTCGTGTATCTCCGTCTATGGAAGTTGGCGGTGGTGACCTAAGGCCGGACGGTAAGTGGAATAGCTTCTACAAGCATTTGTGGAGTAACTATCCCAGAGAAGATAAGTGTATTTGTGTAATCCTTACTTATATTATAAACGCAAAAGTTTGTATGTGTGGATGTTTGTTACTCTTCACTTGTTAATTAAACTTGAAATGCAGATAGCTTACACGCTAGATTAACACATATACAATACTTTAAAACAAAAGTGAAACCGCAGAGTGCAACTATTATGTGTCTATATCCGAGTATAGCAGCTGAGAGAAGGGCAATGCGTGACAAAAAGGCTTAACAAAACATTTTGAGATCAAAATAACAAATACAACGAGTCCAGGAATTAATAAACCATAAATAAACAAATGTATATTAATGTTGACCCTGTAGTCTGTCCGAACAGGCATCACAACCCTTTTAAATCTGTTAAAAGCAATTTCTCTTCCTCCATGAAATTGATTAAAAGGACCGTCCTAGTATTTGAAAAAAAATATTGCCGTCGTTCTGCACGTGCGATAGAGACAACTGCAGCCTATGAGTGATTTATCTATATTGTAGCGTTTTGGTGGAAAATAGTTTTCGCTCTATAAATCTTTTTATAACTTTTATTTTAGGGGTCAACCATTTGAATAGATCATAAATCTATACCGTTTAATTTTTTTGATATGTTATGTTTACTAAATAAATCTACATTTCGACGCAAAATATCGTCACTTTAGGCACGGCACAGCTATGAATAAATAGGGAAAATTCTAAGAAGAAAAACATACGAGCACTATTCCTCAATGTGTAGACAATATAATATAAAAAACTATCGAAATTGGATGTTAGTCTTGTTTTAAGAATTTTGGGCTACATATGTATTATATTACAAAATTACAATACAAATTAGGGTATCAAATAAGCTATGTATAAACACAATTAATATTAAGCGATACAAGTAAATTACGGGCATATAAATTATAATGTCTATTGCGGTCACTTGTATATAAAATATATACCGCAATAGACATTATACACACGTACACATAGACACACGTGCCTTCTCTGGTGACATGCCTCGGGAGAATTCTCGCAGGGTACTGATATAATAACATATACAATATGAAAATTATCATGGACTATTACAGAACATTGTAAACACATAAACGGTTGGTTCAATAATATACGGTTGTTGAAGTATTATTTACACACAATGTAGAATGTTGACACAGCTATACTACCTGGAAGACAGTAAAGAGTAACTATTATTTGTGAACTCGCGACACAAACATAATAACTAAATTAATATCTGTGGACATCTCACATAGCGCCATCTAGTCTCAAACTAAGCAAATATATAAAATTTAATATTAAATTATATATATTTTATAAATACATACATAATATACCATGTAATCAATAATCAATTTATTCATAAATGTCAGTTTACATGTCAGGAAAAAAGAAATGATTATAAAATAGTTTATTAAATACGTCATTATCATTGTTGAATATAGTGTATATGTGGAGGAACGGGTTGCAACCTATATAACTATAATATATAACTATCAGCAAGTGCACCGGGCCGTGTCTGGAACAAGAATGATCCCTAGAACTTTTTTTTTTGAACGAGCTAATGCTGTTGGTCTCTATCCATCGCTTAAGGCGCCCAGCCGTCAAAAGTGGGAGGCAACTAGCTCAAGGGCATCCCTGGGGTGCGAGCCTCGGCTTGGGCTGATGCCGGGATAAGAGGATCGAGAAGACTACGTCCACTGGAAGAATGGACCCTATCACTAGAACACCGAGCGCTCCCTTTATATAGCCAGATGGTTGAGGAAGCGATGACAGCTGCCGGTGTTGCCACTGTAATAAATTTAAATGCTGCCATAGGATAAATTACGGTACTGCCCGCTACGCATAGAGTTTATAACAGGACGTTGCCGCCGTCATATACTAAATTACATTTAAGATACAATAAAATAAAAAAAATAATAAAAAACACTCACAATGGTCATTAATAATAACAGCTTTATTATAGCTTTTAGATTATAGAACAACACAGACAGGCGTTTGTTAATATGTCTGTGTGTTATATGGTGTTTGAACATAGGTTCATTACACAAATGTTAGTCCTGAAATCGAACCCACAACCTACAGTTTAGAAGGCAGAACTACTACTAACTGAGCTATCGCCCAGTCCTGTTATAAATTTGTAATTTTTAATTCATAATTTTATAAAATTGTAAATTCACACTTAATATAAGTAAATGCGAATTCTATCTCTTTCTCTCATACATTTTTTTTCTATGTTTTGGCTCCACACCTTTGTGTATTTAGCCAGTGTCACGTAATTGATAATTTATCAAGTTAATGATATTTCATGCAAATATGTGTCAACTCAAGTCACAGTCGAAGTCATAGTCTGTCAAAGTCATACTCCTAGTAAAGTGGTGGCAACTTTACTTGAAGCTTCTATGGAGTTTTGGAAACAACATGAAAAGAAATTTTTCACCATCATTATACCATTTTCCCACACTCACGCCTATAATCCAGCACATAACGAATAGAATGCCACCGATTTTATGCACTAACACTGAAAATAACACAAGTTTTAGAAAATAATACAATGCGGTGACGCAATCTTTTTCGTTTTCCCGCCATAACTCCCTCATACATATTAGTTGATACCCAAAACCTAGTGTACTATTGTTTATTTTGTGCCGAAACGTCCGTATACAGAAACTGTCTGATCTAGTCTGACCGTTTCCAATTACCATAACTATCAACCACTAACTGCTATCTTTTTATGTCCATTTTCCCTTACGTCCACTAAGCGATCCCCGTCTCAATATAAGGTATACCTACCTCATTAAGTAGAGTAAATGAAAGCAGTCGGCCCTTTGGAAACGAGTAAGGGTTTATAGTGGAGCTGCTGTGAACCGATTTGGCAGAGATTACACGTAACTAAGTTACCGTTCGTAATAGAGTTTCAGCTCCGTTTGAAACACCCTTTAAGTTGCGGTCATATGATGTTGATCTAAAGCTCAGTTCTAGGTAGAACAAAGTTAACAAGCTCTTCAAAATGTTCAATTATTTGTAGATGGGTCTAAATTGATGATTTCATAAATTAAAAAAAAAGGATACACGAGTAAGTAGGCATTTTTGGTACAATAAAGGGAAAGAAGAAAAGATAGAACTTCGATCAGCTGTTTTGAGAAATTTTGACTTTTTGAGAATTGACGTACAGAAAAATAAATAAACAGATAGGTTTGTACCAAACTGACAAACGAGATTTGAATATCGTGGTAAAGAAGAAATGTAACAATAAAAGGTTATTAGAATTTTTATTATTCATTATGTATATTACTAATATAGTGGGCTACACCCTTCCTAGCAATCTTAATAATAATTTCAATTTTTTATTTTTTTTTAATTATAGTGTCATCCAAGTTTGGTCGCAGTAGGAAATGAAGGACATTTTTTTAAATTGGATTTAGGCAAAGCGTTTAACCACTGTCTTGCCTGATGTTACATTCATGACATGGTCTAAGATGGGGAGCAGTAGGGGGAAGTAGGTTTAACTCTCTTTTTTAAACCTCCATGCTCCATCCAGTTTGTCTATCTAATAACATACCTACCTATCCAATAATGTAGTGGGCTGGAGCATTTGGACTGTCTATAGGTCATCGCGGCCAGTATATAGTCCATATGTTTTTTTAGTAGTAGTAGTAGGTAGTTTTTAGTATTAGCTTTTATATCATTGTAGTATTTAGAAAATACATACGCGTGGCGATGGTGTCTTGCACCTAATTTAAGTGAACCAATTTATTTATTTACTAAGAAATACCAACAGTATATAAATAAATTTTATAATTGGTAATTGTCTTAATCTTAATACTTTAGAGAGCCTTATTATGTTCCTTTTTTTGCATCTTCGGTTAAACAAATATTTTACGGGCATAACATTTTTACGATTTAATTTTTTAGTTTGATCAATGCCATTGTTTGACGAGAAGAATAGTGTTGTTGTCTAGTACCTAACATCTACCTAATTATTTTTATCTTTTAGCTAACAATATTTTAGTTTTCATTATAATTTTTTACCTACTTTATTCTCTAGAAAGCATTCAGGTATTAGGCACATATATTAGCGAAGTAGGTACGGGACTTCCTACCTAATGGTACGTTGACAATATATTCATTATATTATAAATTGAGTTGTAAACGCATTGTATTAATAATATTTTTTTTATATTAATGAAAGACGCGGTGATCTTGTCATTCCCCTGAAGATAAGTGACATGGCCGCCCATAACAGTTGCAGGTTCACGTGACTTCAAAATATAAAGTTTCACGTGATACTGCACTGCGCACATCATAAAGCCTCATTTGTCCAGTAGGTAATTACACTAGCTACAGTGCCCTTGAAACCAGAACACAGTAGTGCTTGCACACTACTGCTCGGTGGAAGAATAACTGGCAAAGCGGGGGCACTTATCAAGACGAATATTACAGAAAAGTACCGTCTAGTAAAACTTTTTTATTCAGAAATTCCTATCATTTTAGTGAACATTAGGAATCCACAGAGGTACAAGAAATACGAATGAACTCGCAGGCATCTAGGCATATATCAAAATGAAATCAATTGCAAGAATTCTTTTAGCGCTTGGAAGTCGGTGAAAGCATTTTGATTTATTTATATTTGCGATAATGTTATGGCCGCAGCGGAAATGTTATTTACTCGGCGTATTCGAGATTCTCACAACGCAATGAAGTGTGTAGAAGTAACTCTAAAACAATTTCCATCCACATACAAAACATAGGTTCTCCGTGGAGTATCTTAAAATGGATAAGCAGTAAACAATGATGTTTCAAATTTCAAGCAGTCTTCAGAAGTATAAGTAGTATAATGAATACCTATCACATCCTATGCTTCCAGAGCTTGAAATGCACACTACAAAGAATATTTTTATTTAAAAAGATATCAAATAGCTGTTCTGACAAAAATCACAACCAGATTCCACATTCATTGATAAAAAGACAACGAGTAGTCCACGTCCAATATAGGTATTCCTCCGTGGGCCGGGAACCGGTCTCCAGCCAAGGACGTGCCTAGTCACGACCGATCTCGACCCCGGGCCCCGCTTGCTTGCCAGACGTAATCAACCGACGATGAAATTGTATTGCCAGCTTTGACTATATCGCCAGCTATATCCAAGTTTTGACACTGTTTTTCGAGATAGGTATAATTTTACAAATAATACAGGTGTAGAAGACGTGAGTTATTGCTTTTCATGCGACTCATTTATAAAAAAAGCAATAAGAATAATACGGTCAACTGACTGAAAAATTCTATAATGACTTAAATGCATATCGAAGTAAACATCTCAAGTTTCTTTTCGAGACGAAAAAGACAGTGATTTGAAAAAATATAAGGACATAGTTACAAATTAAAATTTGAAGTTTCTACTGATTTTTACAATGAGTAATGACTCAAATAGAGAACATTTAAAAATAGTAACAACTCAACCTTATTCAAAGCAAGATTAGTGAAAACATGATAAAATTGTAATTAGTAAGATTTTTTTTATTATTATGACCAATAAATAAGCATACTGATTGAATGATGATTACTACATGCGTGGAGTGTTGCTGTTTTGTATTCCCAAAATCCGAATATAAATACCTGAATTAAGAATTATTATTATTACAACAGTGGATTTGTTTCACATGTTCGTGAATGTGTATGAATAGGAAAATAATACAGTTGAGATTATATTTTAATTCTTAAATAATACTCCTGATATAAACATTACGCTATAGTTTACCGCTAACCTTTAGCAGCCTTATTAATAAACACGAACTAGCTTTATATTAGATACACAATCTTTTGCCTCTTTCGATCCAGCTAAATATTCCAGTAGCAAAAAAAGGACAAAAGCTAAAGTAACTAACCCGAGACTAATACCCGTTTATTAATAAGGCTGTAGTAGTTTATAAACATTTTATTTTTGCCTATAACTGTGTCTAGGTAAATACTTTAAATTGCGTGGAGCCCATATTAGTGTCAAATAGGTAATTATTACTTAAGTGAAGCTTAGATTATGTACGTCTAAAGTAAATTTTTTTATTGGTTGTAGACAAAGCATTTGACCACAGTCTAGCCTGATGTTTAGCAATAATGTGATCTAAGATGGGGCTTGCTTGCATAGAAGATACCTGTTAACTTTTGACTTGAAACTCCCAGGTCAAATTTAGATTATTATATTACACGTATTTTGTATTTTTACTCCGTATAGTGCTACAATAGTTTATACATAATATGGTCAAGTGAAAATCTGGTTTTAGCAAGAATCTTTTAAGTGTAGGAAAACTGCCAAGAAAGTTAAAAGGATGCGTTAAACAAGCCGGTCCACAATATAAACAAGCTCTCTTTCTCAGAAAAAATCTTTTCAGAGAAGGTTCTGAGTTCAGAAGAAACATACATTATTCAGTATAGAACCCTCTTCAACTTTAAGCAAGTCTTTCTTCAGATTGCAATGAATGCGTGAAAATCAACAGCTTTAGCCGGGGTGACCCAAATGCAACGTTAGTCAGAAGAAGATAGCCTTGGGAAAGTTGACTTTAATATCTATCACTTTGAATACTTGTATATTAGAAAATTCTTATTACACTGAAAACCTAATATTATCGACGCATATATGGTTCATTATTAATTCAGTACTGTATTGGGTACCCAAACTTCTAGTGATAATGAATTTACGTTTGTAGAGTTATTACTACGCACGTGACACACAGACTTTGATGTATAATAATTAAACGCGTCAAATCCAACAAAGCTCTGGATTCGGCCTTTCATTATTCCTGGATTTAGTCGGTGCTTTTGATATCACCGGTTTATTTACGTTGTACCACAAAACAATACCCGTAAAGCGATTGATTGGAACTTAAGCCTTACTTAAACGCAGGCTTGAATCCTGATCATCCCACCATTTATAAAAACAAGTGATAACAAAAATTTTACAAAGAAGGATTTAATGAATAGTAAACTGTTACAGTATCACACATAATATGTTTTAATGCCATGGATGTAGAGGAAGATACAATGTCAATGCTCATAACGTAGAAAATTTTATTTCGTAGCAGCCGCGTAGCACCACCATGGTGAAACTATGTAACTTAAAATGCTTAAAATTCATAAACAAATATCACTCGTATCTACATTATAATAATGAATCTATTTGAAGCATGTGTGCCTAAGATAATTGATATTTGACGTGTCTCGAGTGAGCCCAAGAATTTTGAGCCCCGTTTATAATTACACGGGACGGGTTATAATTATAACAAAGTTCGTCGTAGCTGGTTAGCTGAACCGCTCGCGGTAAGTACTTTGTAATACAGCTACTAAAGCATCAAAGTGACTAAGTAACGATACTAATCATACCAACTTAAAACAAATATAAATTAATCAATATATTGAAATTATCATATTATTTTTAAGAACAAAAACTTTCAGACAAGTTCCTACTTTAATTTTATCAGACTAAACTTCGACGTGACTTCGACTTAGAATGCTTGAATAAGTTTTTCAAGTGGAATATGATTTACTAGAATATCACCAATTTATAAGTTGAAAGTAGTAAATAAGTAGTTAGCTATACAGGGTGTAACTAGCGGAGTGGATGCTCGGTGGCTGGGGGGTGGGGGACTTCAGTACCTATCGATTTTACTTCCCTAGTTTTTAAGATAATTTATAGAAAAAAATAATAAGCGAAATATTTTTTTGAGCCATAGAAATGTAATGTAAACATTAGATAATGAAAAATAAATGACTATATTTTTTTTTATTTAGATTGCTATAAATCTAAGACTCTGATTGGTGTAGGGGTGCAAATTTCAAAATGCCCAATATTGGTCTCGTTTAAAAAAAAAGTCGCAAAGTCGCAATCCTAATAATGTGATTGCAATTGGGTAGTTCAGGCTGAAAACTGATTTTGACTAAAATTTTACCAAAGTCCAAATAACTTTTGAACCATTGAATATCGCAGAACATACAGGGGGGTAAATCGATAGGTACTGAGATCCCCACCCTCCAGCCACCGATGATCCACCCCTCTAGTTACACGCTGTATATTAAGCTTTCTGCGTCAGCACTGATTTCTTTTATCAACCGTTTGCCCTAAACAACACGTCTGACGCCACAAACGCCATCGCTAAAATATTTTAAACAAACTCTCGGTTACCTCAAATTAAAAACAGGTGCCTGAAACGGATCACTTATCATAATGAATAATTTAGAGATTTATTGGTTTACGACGACCCTACATCGGTTTACGTATTAATTCTCAGTTTGAATATAAATCAGGTTACCGTACAATCTTATAAATATACCATTATTATTTCAAATGTAGCTGAGAAATGTTTGCCTACCATCACTACGTAAATTTCCTGCATATTACAAAAATTAAGCTCTATAGGCTAGCGCACATAAGAGCGATCTGCATTGCAACCGCAACGAATCGCAAATAGAATCCTCCCACATGACTTTTGTACAGTTTATATACTTTAGTATTTATTTTTAGTAGCATATATTTCTATTAATTTTTAAAATATTAATATTAATGTGTGTGATAGTTCATATAAATGTACGAAAGTGATGTAATGGGAATTTTGGTATGCGATGCCCACCCTAATGTGTGCAAGCCTTATAACCGCAGAATATCGGCAGAACTACCTTTTACGAAAAGATTGCAATTTCAAGTGAGGCTGACAAAAATGTATTGCCATAAAAACGTTATCTGGATTCCTAATTATATCCTACAGCCTATCTAAAACAAAGAACAATAATCTATTTGAGCAGTTTAGAAAAAAAAATATTGACATGTTTTGTTTTATCTGGGGAGTTACTTATATCTGATTATTGAAACACCGTGCCTTGGATAATACTTGCTGAAAACTCTGAAAGGTCCAAGGTAAGAAAATTTATGATTCTCATGCCCGTCTGTACCAAAGTATTAAAATTCAACTTAACTACGCAACACTTTCCCCGGGCTCTCGTATATACGAGTACGTTTAAGATTCGTGTCAACTTAGCAGACCAAATACTATACGTACATTGGTTGCCTGTTGATCATCAGCTATCTCAGCCAATGAGCGTACATTTGGCACGTTGACTTGACACGAGTTTGACAAACGTATGAGAAACTGGGGGCTAGGAATAAGTACGAACTTAGAAGCTGTCAAACTTTAGTGCAGACAGGCATTAAAGCTGTCAACTTTCTTTTGACTTTTGAAGTCAGTTGAAAATAGGTTAACATGTTCCAATACCTACAACGAGACAATACCTTCTTAACTTTTTGTGTCAACGAAACTATACAATCTACTAATTGGATGAATAATAAACCATCATATATTTTTATTTATAATTTATATTGCTGACTTTTAGTGCTACATCTTCGGCGATACCGTCGCTTACCATCACGTGAGTTGGTAGCTAAATGTAAAAATGTACACACACGCTAACTAAATAAAATATTTTAAAAATGCGCCCAGTTAGCCAAATAAATAATTCTCCGTTGCGTTTTGATAACGGGAGTGCGTTTAATATGTCCCTTGAAAATTCTACTAACAACATCCCCAGCTGTTCTCTGCGGTTAAAATTACAAAGGCAGTATTGCGCGCAAAGCTTTTATGCCTACGAACCCAGTGGATATTGCTTAATTTATTTTAATTTAGTGGTTTATCAAAAAAATCTTTCTATGGTTTTATTTTGAAAATCTACATACTGACGTGGATCATAAAATAGGTAGCGTAACGTACTATATAAAGTATCTAAAACTTTTACGTAACTAGGAATAAATAGGTACCCAGATACATTTTTTAAATGAGTTATTGTTGGTCTCTACTAAGCTTTACAGAGCGTCATATTGGTATACACCATCTCGTAATCAATGAGTGGGGTGGATCAGTGGAGGGCAAAACATAAAGCAACCTTGAGACAGCTGGGTGAAGAGAATCGCGAAGAAACGTGGTCTATTGATACCTCAGTTAAAAGCTATTCTGTAAGTATTCGTCATGTATTAGTTTTTTGCTCGTCAATGTTGGAACAGACCAACGTGGTAGGCTTATGTACTATCGGGATCTATAAATGTTTATCAGTTTTCAAATCAGATTTTTTGGCACTCTGTGTGCAGTAAAGTCTAAAATGCTATATCTAGCTACTGACATACTACTTTTGAATGGTTTAATTCATCGCACTATTAAAATCGATTAGCAATGATTATAACATAAAGAATATTAATGAATTTTTCATGATGATACTCTTCACTTAATTTAAAAGTTATAATAAAACTTAGTTCATAAAGTTGACACATTATATTGCCATATTAACATAATTTTGCAGGACGCGCGGCCTACCTCGCGAACGCATGTTTCAACCTTTAGTTGTGTTATTTTATCAACAACTAAGTCAATTCGGAACCGAGATGTACAAATATTTAATGAGTAGAAGCTGTATTTATCCACATCTGACCTGTAGCTGACCTCAAGCAACTGACTGAACAAAAACTATGACTTTCGGTATCTGTACTACATAAACATCAACAGCTTCATTCATACCTTTATTTTACTAACTTATCTTTGTTAAAGAAATAAGTTTATAATAGACAATTTTGGTATTAAGATAATCTAACGTTATTTTTAAGCACCATAATGTATACTATACGTACATACAGTCTACGGATAAAACTATGTAGATCTGTAAGTCTATACTATAGATATATCACAGCTCGGTTTAAACGTATAGACTTTTATATGCATGAAACAAGGCGTGAACGACGCAGAGACATTGCTGCATTTTTAGTGCTTACGCCCAATACAAAGCGCGACGTGACATAGATGTTCATATCATTTTTATGGGCAACAACTACAAAAAGTATAACATATTTACAACTGAGCGCTAACGTGCTTTGAGGGAAGTCGATCTCGATTTTTGCTGTATTACAACCGTGCCAAACCAAGTTCGAGTCCTTCTGAGGGTCTATGAGTTTCGATGATACGGCTATTTACATTGGGCTACTTGCTTATACACGAAAAGATGAGATAGGAAAAAGTGCTGACGCCAAATTATTTTGTAGAAAAATATCAATTGAGGCGCGGTTCCTCCCGCAGATCAATGAAAGAAGCTATGGTTACCTCACCGTTACTCGTTTTTTATCAAGGTATTTTAAATTTTACAGCATAAAAAAAGCAGTTGATGGTGGTGATGGTAATAAGTATCTTCCGCCTCAGAAAAAGGTTCTTGCCAGACCAACGATAGAGTGGCCATCAATGGGTAGTTGCCATCTGTTCTACAATTCAATCATACTTAATAATGATTTTAAGCTCAATTGCCGTATTAATAGACACGATATTTCTTTGAAAATAACTATAAATTAAACTAATTCGACAACGACTTCGTACGGTGTCCAATAGCAGGTACAAATTGTTATAGGAATTTTGGGCAATAGACCGGAACCGTCATTCCGATTTCTTCCAAATATTTCCATACATTGACTCATAAATTCCTCTTAGCTATTGTTTTGATGGAGGAATTTAAAAGAAATATAGTCTGATAATGTCAGTCCAAGGTGCTGCAACTATAAATTGTTGCGTCCCGCTGTATATTCCCCAACATTCACAAAATACTTACGCCGGTAAATTCCTTCATTTTAAAAAAAGGTTATGTTTGTTGAATATGACGGCGGCTACGTCCAGTTATAAACTCTATGCGCAGCGGGCTGTACCGTAATTTACTCTGTGGCAGCATTTAAATTTATTACAGTGGCAGCACTGGCATTGTCATCGCTTCCCTACCCATCTGGCTATAAAAAGGGACCGCTCGGTGTACTACGGATCATTCTTGTTCCAGACACGGCGCGGTGTGGACATGCTGAAGGCCTATAGTTATATAGGTTGCAACGTACGCAGAACCCGTTTCTGCTTATAAATACAAAATTATGAGTATTATAAAGTTAATATATTATAATAGGTTACTGCCTATTATTAATATTTAATATATATATATTATATTAATAATAGGCATATCCCATAGCTTCATACTGCTAATCTATAAGCTATGTACACTTTAACATTTATTTTTAATTTTCTTACAGAGCGGTGTGGTCGCTAAGCGACAAAGCCCTCCAAATAATTTAAAAAAAAAACATTAATTTAAAATGTATTTAATAAATAAGGTTTATTCGCCAATTACTTTTTGATTGTACATTAAAACTGAAACTCAATAGTGTACCCTTTCAAAGAATTCGTTTTAATAAAAATAACTTTATCTTGTCCGTTTGCCTTCAGGGCCTTTAATGTTAAGAGAAAATGCTCTCCTTCAACAAGCCTTCCCTTGCCAATCTATCTCACTGTTTTCATTATTCTCTCATCTTTTCTTGGGAGAAATATTAAAATTATTTCATTACTTTTTTGTGCTGTACAATCATCTTCTTACTCCCTTCCTATTAAATAATGAAACATACGTAGTTGTGTAACTGCAGCGAGCCTCTTCTTTTATTAAGAATAACTATAAGAAAACGTTTTAATGGGCATGGGGAAAACTGGAACCTAATTTTTAATGTGTTGCTATACACTAGGTAAATCTAACAACCAGGTTAATTTTATATCCAGTGAAACGGTAAATTTTTGTAGCACTAATTAGAAAAACGATTATTAGAAGCTGAGGGTTTGATATAAAGATGAAAAGCTAATACCTCAGTTTATATAAGAGTCATTCATCAGTTTTATATAAGAGGCATTGGATGGGCATATTAGTAAATAATATTTACTAATAAACCCTAAATGTAATGTCCAACTATATTACAGTAGCATTCATTCACCCACGCGCATAGAGGTCCGTAACAAAGAGCTAATTTTCGACTCTGAAGTGAAAACCGGTGTGGCTAAGGTGCATCCGCGGGATGTGGCCTCATTTTAGCCCAGTTCAAAGCTTTAACCTCCAGTGTGCAATTTACTCGAGCTTAAATGACGCTTTTTGACCGCGTTGGTTTTTCACTCGTGTGTCACATATAACTGCTGAAAGACAAAAAAATGGTAGACTGACTTTCTAAAGGTACTTATGGAATACTTTTTCTTTGTAATTTTTGTGTGTTTTTTAAGAAGTATTATTATGAAATCATGTGAACATGTGATGCTATAAGAAATATTTAGTTAGTAGTCTCACAATTACTTGATAAAGCGTAAATACTATGAATGGGTGGTATCTTAATTACATTTGATAAAATGAGAGTCTCTACTCTCTTTACCGATCATAGAACCTTTCAACTTGGATTAAACAAATCAAATGAAATAATCATTTATTGACATAAGGGGTACACAAATTAATGAGTCCATAGACTCCAGACTTAATGAGAATACTGTATTTCAGGAGCCAAGATTTCTCCCATCCTTTGTCTTATTTAATTATGTCAGTTTTAATTTTTATTTAAACTTTAAAACATAACATTACAAATACTGGTTTATATGTAAGTGTCCATGTGTGAATGAGTGGGAGGGAATATATCAGTGTGTAGTGTAAGATGTGTGTGTGTGTGCTTGTTTGTGTGTGTGTTTGTGTGCGTGTGTGGATGTGTGTGTGTGTGTGTGTGTTTGTGTTTATGTGTGTACGGATAGCAAAGGCAGTCTCATTTAAAGATATTTTGGTTGCCTTTGAGACACCCGAAGAACGCAAAAGTTGCAAATGATGTAGACAGTGGATAAACTGCAAATATTTAGACAAAATAAAGGCGAAATTGGGAAGACGTTTGACAAAACGTCACCACTTACTCCACAAGGGTTCTTGCGATGCGTAAACGGATTACAAGGGTTCACGGACCCCTTGTTAAAATCAAAGTGTTGACAAGTGGACCTAATGGCTGTCAAACTGGGCCAAGAACTGTCACGCTCGTATCGCGTCATGCACAATTCTACTTGGTCCTTGATACAGACTTCAATGAACAAGGCTAGATATATTTTACTGTACGTAAGTTTTGTAGTGGAAAGATATTTACTTTATAGTTACGTTCTGTGATCGTTTATTTATAGTTTCAATTTTATACTCTCGAGTTATAGAAGAGAAGCAACACTTGACTCTACCTTGAGTAAAGTCTAACATGCTACAAAATTAACTTAAATACACTCTAATTTCTAAAATGTAAGAAATCATTTGTCATTCATGTATTTAACAAGCAATAACTACCTCGTTACGTCATTGACATAAAAACCCCCTAAAACAATTAAAGGAGTGAGAATAAAAAGGGTTTATCTGATTTTTTTCACATACATAATACATTCTCAAAATACCGAAATGAGGCTTAAATCTCGAGATTTTGAGTCTAAAAACGGTTTATCTGTCACAGGAATACAGTTCGCTTAGCGTAAAAACATTATTATATTTATATTATTATATCATATTTATTCAGTAATTGTATGAATTAGTACTATATTTAGTATTTTATAATAGAATTAAAACATTTTCAAGTAACTGACACTTACATAAACCTTTTTTATTACCTTATAAGCACTCTACATTAAAATGAAGCCGTTGAAGTTTAAAGTCAATTTTCTCGAAACTGTCAATTTGACAGTTAAAACCTTTTTATTCTCAACCCTTCAATTATAATAAGAAGTCCCAGGGGCAAATGGTTTGGTATTTATTTGGAATGATGCCTTGCTTTTATATATGGAATGTGGATCATTGAATGAAGAATGTGGTCATTTTTCGTTTTGCACATTGCTTTGGTACCGAACCAGGATCTAACCAACTTGCTAAGCGCCTTCGATTGTCAAAAAGAATCCATTTTTCGTCGCACGTAACAAATTGGTTCAAATTTCTTCATTTCTGTGCCTGTTAAGCAGCGCAAGGCAAGTCTCGACGCGTACGTTGCGCTGGCGATCGTTAAGTTCGTGGGGCACCCATCTATCAAGCTTTTTTATCTTGCCAATCTGTCGCAAATGGACCAATATTGTTTTGATGCTAACATCAAAAGCTGCTGCCAGCTCAGCTGTAGATTGAGATTCATCAGCTTCCACAATCGCCTTTAATTCATCAATGTTGACCAAAGTTTCCGGACGACCACGAGGTTCATTTTTCAAGTCAAAATTACCAGAACGGAACCGAGCAAACCAATAACGGGTTGTACGTTCATTTGTACAGTTCTCTCCGTAAACGTCGTTGATGTTACATGTCGTTTGTGCCGCGTTGATGCCACGACGGAACTCATATTCCATAATTACACGAAATTTCAAAGTATCCATTATGAGGAAAAATGTTGAAATGTAATAAAAATACAACGCTAATCAATAAACAAAAGACTTATATTGTAAATAGAATGTCATATTTTTAAAACAAAATTAATTTGAATTTAGAATTCATAGCCAATCAAAACTTTTTTTTGTTTGAAAAAGTCTGTACTGCAATACGGCAATTTCATAGGTAAAGACCTATTATATACTCGTAGGATAGCGATATGAGAAATAGGAAGTTAAGGGAAGTTTGTTTGTTACACTAAATTCCAATAGAAATTATATCACCGGCGCAAGAAAGAGAAGTTACATTTTAACTAATTTTATTTTTAATCGCGAGTACATTGAAGTGCTAGTCGAAACGTTGCTGTGAATAAAATATATATGTAAATAAATGAGTGAATAAGAGTATTGTTAGCAATAATGACAGTTCTTCTTATCCAAGTTTTTTGTTGCACTCATAGCGAAGTGAAAGTTAAGCAACGTTCGCTGCGGTCATCATTTGAGCAGTTTACAACTGAGCACTACCGTGCTTCGTAGAGCACGTTATGCGACGGCTTAACGTGCCCTACAAAGCAAGGTACTTCACGGCGCACGTTTGCACGGTTGCACGGCGGAACCAACGGGTTCCGCGATCTGAAAATTCTGACATTAGAGCGGACCACTTCCCTATCGATAAGGAAGAAAGGAATCTGAATTTGGGACTTAGTAGCTTTAGTGGTTACATTGATTATGCAGTGATTGGTTAGATGTTTTTTTTATCATTTATAATCTACGAGCTTCTGCCCGCAGCCTCGTCCGCGGCGTGGCCTATGGGAAAAAAATTCAACCACTCATTTCACCCTCTTAAGGAGGGAATTTCGAAAAATCTTTTCTTAGCGGATGTACGTCTTAACATCTACCTGCATGCCAAATTTCAGCCCTATCCGTCCAGTGGTTTGGGCTGTGCGTTGATAGATCACTATGTCAGTCAGTCACCTTTGAGTTATATATATTTAGATTGACATACTAGTAGTTTCAAGTAGAGAAAAGCTATTTCCATCTATAATCAGATGCATAACTTTATACGTTAGTGCTTTGTTCTCTATACCAAAAAGTATTACGCTATTAAATGCGTCTGATTCATAGAAAGTAATAAATGAGTGTTGTCAGCAGACGGGCCTGAGCTGGATTGGATTTTGAATTTAAGTGACAGGATGATGAAGGGTGGGTTCCGTCCTTTTCCAAGTCCTTTAGCTAAGCTACGCGTGAGAATTATATAACCCTTAGTTAAACTTATATTGCATTTCGAAGTGTATAATCCAGTGAACATGAATTTATATAATTCTATTAAACTTTATAGTTTAATGGGGTATTTCCCGGCATTAAAACTTAATGCCCGAAAAAACTACATCTAAATATATAACTCAAAGGTGACTGACTGACTGAGTGCAGCCCAAACCACTGCCCAAAACACGGATCAGGCTGAAATTTGGCATGCAGGTAGATGTTATAACGTAGGCATCGGCTTATAAAGGATTTTTCGAAATTTCGCCCTTAAGAGGGTGAAATGGGTGGTTGAATTATTTTCCCATAGGCCACGCCGCGGGCGAAGATGCGGGCAGAAGCTCGTGTCAAATAAAATTTAAAACAACTTAATTTATGTCTTTATAAGCATATATATAGCATATTTATAGCATACACTTCCAATGACAAGTTAATCATATCTTTAATGAAACAGTCCAATTATAATTTGTAAGCTTGTAAAGCTCTTTGGCTTGAAAACGAAACACTTATTCATCTCCATCTGGTATTAATTGATTCAGTCATTTAATTTCCCCGAGAAGTTAATCTGCTATAAGTAGGTACTTTAAGTCTTCTGGTAAAACAGTACATTGCATAAATACACAGTTCCCATACTTAATTTATGAAGTTAATTAGTTATTTACACGAATGGGTAAAATCAACATATATACAAAACAAACAGAGCAACAGGCACGTTTGCGTAGCTGTCTACTAAAATTATCTGAAAATAGATAATAATTTAAACCAAATACCAAAAATGTTGGGTGTTTTTTCACATATATCTTTAAAATCATTTTTAAATATGTTTACGCATAGCTCTGAAAGCCAATTCACGTAATGTAAAACGTTCAAGTACATGTTTCGATGTAAGCTTAGTCTCATGAAAGATACATATTTATTAAACGTGCTCTGTTAAAAATACAAATTTGGCGATTATAGATAGCGGTCATGTTAATGATATTTGGATTAGATTAAGTACCTCCACCAACCTATTTTATGGAGGCACGCGGTTTCTTCATACCTCATATTTTAAGACTACTTGTGTAGTTTTACAGTAGCTTTAAGTGTCTGACTATTTTTTTTTTTCAGTATATTTAGGGAGAGATAATTTGAGCCCTGCCAATGCACCACATGGCCTCTGGCTTTGATGTATTTATTAAACAGTAGAGGTAATTACACCAGAAATTAACCCGTTTTGCAAGATTTCTTAATTTTTCGAGATTAAGCCTTTACCTATCTTCGCAGTATAAGCCATTTATGTGCAAAATATCAGCCAAATCAGTTTATCCGTTTTGGCATGAAAGCCACTCAAACAGACAACGTTTCACTTTTGCACCGTGATACTTTTTTTAAATTATTTATTTATTGTAACTGAGTTTATTAAGAATATGCCACTTTTATATCTAATCAGGTTTGATTATTTAATTTAATATTTATTTTAACATATTAATTAAATCTAATTTTAACGGCTGCTTGGTACAGATCGTAAAGATTTTTGGCATCGTCAGTTTCTGGATACTTTGCCACGCACAATTTGTTTGTCCCTTAATACTATTTAATTTACAAATCAGACATTAGAAACAACTGTAATAAAACTACCTAATAGTCCGAATACAGAAAAAATATTGTTATCAATGACAATTTCTGGTTGTAAAAGAATACAAACATTAAGCTAAGCAAAAAAAGTCTATGAGAATAACTAAATAATATGCTACGCAAAAAAGAGACGTATCGGCACTACATCCGTTGAACGGAGTCGATACAATAGAGCACTTCATGTTGCGTCACGAACGCAATATTCAAATCGGGCATAGACTTATTTATTTATTTATTTTTTGTTTGATTTTGGCTCCACACTTTTGTGTATTTAGCCAGTGTCAAGTAATTGATACTATGTCAAGTTAATTAATATCTTATAATGTGTCAAGTCAAGTCAAGTCACAGTCCAAGTCATCAAGTTAAGTCATAGTCTAGTCTAGTCAAGTCACACTCCTAGTAAAGTGGTGGCAACTTTACCAGAAGCTTCTATAGAGTTTTGGAAACAACACGAAAATAATCGTTTCACCATTATACCACTTTCCCACACTTATGCCTGTCAGCACTTAACGAATAAAATGCCACCAATTTTATGCACTAACACTGAAAATAACACAAGTTTTGGAAAATACTACAATACGACGACACGATCTTTTTCGTTTTCCCGCCTAAAAACTCATAGACTTATTATGTGTGTACCTAACCCAGGTGATTGTAATGCCGCACGATCGTAAGCAACAGCGGCACGTCATTTAAATACGAGACGCGATCGCAAGGCATTCCAACGTCCTTCTTATAGAACCTCGAGCGTTATTCATACTAGTGTTGCCAATTTCAACAATTCAGTAATAAGATTTAGTCAAGTGAAGCGTTGAAATATCTCTTTCTTAATTTTTTTTAAATAATATTATAATAATAATAATAATAACGCCCATACCTATGTATGCCTAGTCTCTGTGGTGTGGTGTTTAAGCAGGTCGGCTCATAACCCGGAGGAGGCGGGTTCGATTCCCGCGGCAGGACCAGTATTTGTGCACAAAAAAAGCGCAAATACTTGTTCTGAGTCTGGTATTGTGGGACCATGGTCCTCGTAGTTGCTGGGTCCCTAGGCACAAGGAATCCTAGTAAGGGTCCAGGATCTGTGTATGTGATCGTTGGGTGTTTTTATTATTTATAATAAAATATTATGATACAATTTCACATTTTGTCTACATCGCAACCCAACAAAACGAGTTATTATTCAACGGGGCAATACTGCAAACATATTCAAAATGCTACCTACAGGTAGTGGGCTGGACTGTCTTTGTAAATTGACCATATGCGCGGCTAGTATATAGTCCAAATGTTTTTATAGCAAGTCGCTAATTTAAATAAAATATAAATGAATAAATATTATTGGTGGTAAATATTGTTGGTTGGTAATAAATATTACTGGTGGTCAGAAAAAGATAAAGGCACTTTGAACGTTACATTTTTATTTATTAACTAGTTGCGCCCCGCGGTTTCACCCGGGGATAAAAAGTATTTTAATAATTTGCTCATCCCACAGGAAAATTTAACTTTTCTGGGATAAAATGTAGCCTATATGTTAATCCAGTGTATAAGCTGTCTTGGTACCGAATTTTATCCAAATCCATTCAGCTGTTTGAGCGTGAAGAAGTAACAAACATACACACATACACACAAACACACATACAAACCTTCGCCTGTATAATATTAGTGTGATATAAACTCCTACTATTTCTACTGAATAAGCTTTAATTTCATGTTTCAAATGCCATGAATCACCAGAAGATGGTATATAACTCAGTATGACACTCTCAGAACATACCAATACACAGCCTATGTAAGCTCGCCAATCCTAAGGTCTTTGATGTACGCACAGCTTGTGTGCGATATAAATTAATAACATAATTTATTTAGGTATAGCTGATTAATTCATATGCAACGTAACGTAAAATGCGGTCAAACGGGATAAAAAGTATCCTATGTCCGTGTCCTGGTTCTTATATAAGTAATTTTCAGCCAAAACGGTTCGGCCGTTCTTGAGTTATAAATAGTGTAACTAACACGACTTTATTTTATATTATAGATGTATACTATAGTTGTTCGTTGAGTTATATTATTTATGTTTTATTTTGGGTATATTTAGGTGTTTAAGGATGAGGATGCATGGAAAATGTACTGAAGAGAAGACCAAAAAAGGCAGATGGATGATATGTATGAAAAGGCAGTACCTAAATTGAGCGATGATGGCTAACAATGGAGAGTGAGAAAAAGACGTATGTAAACCGGACTCCAAATAAAATGAGACCAGGACAAGAAGATAAGTAAAGTATAAGTAAATTTACACCTTATATACTTCATTTTAGACTCTTTAGACACTTCAACACTTTGTCATACATTTCAATAAATGACATCATATTTATTACCTGATCAACATGCATTACATTACGTGCAATGCATGCATGCAATCATGCAATCGGTATTACTGTGTGTAACAAATAGCATTTTCATAACTTATGATACGGAAACGGAAGCAGGTGTACATATAGTCATTTTATTGTGATACACAAAGACATTCTTAAAATAGATATATTAGGAATGTCATCGCCGCCAGAATGCCGTCATATTCCGATTTGGACTTAAACAACTTGGACGTGATGACGCAAAGATACAACATAAATTGTTCTTTATCTGCTAATTTGTTAAATTTTTAACGATAACTACACATAAATGCAGAAGCTATGTGTAAGTAACATCCAGAGTTTTGGCGGGAAAATGAAAATATCGCATGACCACATTGAAATATTTCCCAAAACTTGTGTTATTTTCAGTGTTAGCGCATAAAATTGAAGGAATTTTATTCGTTAAGTGCTGGATTACAGGCATGAATGTGCGAAAGTGGTATAATGATAGTGAAACGTTCCTTTTTGTGTTCTTTCCAAAACTCCATAGAAGCTTCTAGTAAAGTTGCCACCACTTTTACTAGGAGTATGACTTTGACTAGACTATGACTTGACATGATGATTTCGACTGTGACTTGACACATATTTGCGTAAAGTATCATTAACATGATAAATTATTAATTACTTGATACTGGCTAAATACACAAAAAAGAGGAACCAATACATCTAAAAAAAAGGAACATCCATTGACACAATACGCAATCCAAAAGACACAGTTCAAATTAGGTACTTGACACTGGCTAAATACACAAAAAGGTCGAGCCAAAACATTTAAAAAAAGACAGTTTACTGCTGTTTTACATGTTTCAAGTTACACTCTGAGTAAAGAATCCAATCGAGGACATTGAACAGTCTGTTAATACAAAATACCGGTTTGCAACCTTTATATGCTTTTTTCTGTACTTTAGAAATGATTGCTCGTTGAGTTCCCGTTATGTGCATTCCGTGAAACGTTTTGGAATAATTTACAGCCACTGCATTTAATTATGTATTGACCACTTATAGAACGACACAAAGGTGATTCTATCGGTGTCCAACAATGTGGTTATTACTACACAACCGGGACATCACTAACAATAATCAAAAACTAAAACATCTTCTTTATTTACGCGTAAGAATTTCTCCTATTGGGTACGTACGACCATTATCTAACCCGTTATCTGCTCATTTTTAAATGGCATCATCACAGAAAGAGACTTTGCAATAGAGTTACTGGTATTTTTTAAGAGTTTGTTAAAAAAGAGAATCGTCTAAGACGGTGAAGAATTAATATAAATAAAAATTAAGATACAACTGAAGTGAGAAATTCAGATCCGTTTTCTTAAATTCTATTTATTACGGATTATAGCAGTGTCTATTTAAAGGTTGTCTGGACGACATTGCTTTAAGTTATAAGACTTATGTGTATCTTTTGTATATATTTTAGTATGCAAAAAAGCATTATTATATTTTATTTTATTCTGGAAATTTCATAAAACACTGATGTAGGAGAAATCTAAATTAAAATGGGTGTCATAGAAATAGAATGTGTTTGCGGGGTGAACGGTTATGAATATGAACACACTATAGGAATATTAAAAAAAGGTTTAGAAAAGTATACGACGTGAATGCCAAAAGAATTTATTCATGTCAGTATTTACAAAGCGAACTTAGCCCTTAAGTTCAAAAATATCGGGACTAAATCGTTTTCCGATAATGTTTTTGTAGTCGCGCTGTAGGCAGCCCGCACACCGCAAGATTTAAGATCAGTGCTGTCGATCATGTTCGACAAATTGCCTCATCTGTCACCGCGCGTTTCACATTCTCTGCTGGATCGCACAGGCTGCTGTTCGATCGGATTTCATGCGGATTGCTCGCATGTGTTCTGGATATCTGTTGACGTTTAACTAATAGTATATAAAAGGTGGAATTTAATTCGTTCTTTTCCTTTGATGTATGTATTCAGTCCATGCTATAGAACGCTCCCGTATAGCTAAATAAATAAAGTACTTATGAAATAAAACTTAAATATAGGTATTATCAAATTAAATTCTAAAGAAAAGCTTTGCGGCATTGAACAAAGCAGGTATTTTATTGCCTATGAAACATTTACAAAGCACTCAGCTGGTGCCCGCGCTGTGTGTACCGTTAAATAAACATTTCAGCTGTCATGCAGTTATTTTAAGAGGCACTAAATAATACTAAAACATTTTTTTGTAAATTGGACCTTGTACGTATATTCTATAGCATGCTCTGAGTACATACATTTAAGGAAAAGAGTGAATTAAATTCCACCGTGTATATGTACTAGTATATAGTAATATGTATGTTGTATAATATGTTGGGCGTTATTATTTATTATAGTGCACATCTGGTGGTGGTATATGTTAAGTATGTACGCGTCGGGTGCCTAGTTTTTATTCTTATATCCAATTATAAAAACACATATGTAATAGGAGCTAACGTTTTACAAAATATTAGAACTCTAATTTTGTGACTTACATTCACAAGCAGTAGGACCATGTGGGCCCATGGTCCATAGATACAAGGAATCCATATGGTATATTTTTTCTATGCCTTACAATAAAATAATGTTATGACGGATTATCTTAGAACATGTAATATGTCTAAAGGTGAATAAACTATTGAATTAAATGGACTCATACCCTAGAAGCAGCCCAATGACTGCATCCGCATTTTCTCGATATCCAACAGAAGATTTCCATATCAAAAATCATTAAGTCTATCCAATTTTTACTAGTAGTACATAGTGTTACTATTTGTTCTGTGCAGGTTCCGTGCTATGCTATACTATTAACTATTCTGTGTTTATTAACAAGCACATATACTTCTATAATAATCATTCCATTGTGATGAGTTGTGTGATTTTCCTTGAGAGTTGTATTATGGCCAATATCTTTAACCTAATGCTAAAATTCTCTCAAGTCTCATCTCATACGTCTCAGCAACACAAAGCCTCGATTCCGAAAGGATAGATCTAAACAAGCTTAGTGCCCGACACAGTTTGCAGGACTTTATCCGTCAACAACAATGCACAAACTTGAGCGCAGGCGGAATTTAGTAAATCGCGCAGAAACCACTGTGGACCAACTTACTCTACTGGTATAAATCAAGTTTCGACGCTTATATCAATATTTTATAATATACAACATCAATTATTATTCAATCTTTCTACTTCAGCCAATTACGAGAAAACGTTTTCAGCTAAACAACGAGTGTGTAAGATTCCCATTAAAACACTTTTACGGGTTGTAGTGTTCTTGTCGTATAAGAGCTGCGTCTACTAAAACATTCATGGAGTTACTAAGTCTGGAACGCTGTTGATTCAATAGTCAGTATACCTATACTTAACAGTATTCTAGGTCTTTAGTCATCCTTTATGTACATTTAATTTCTTATGATTCAGTCACGCATACGCTTGTTTGATGGAATACCGATAGCTACTTACTTTGCGTTGGTCGTGATGAATATACATATGCTAAATGCATTTCTATTGCACAATGTCGTGGTTAACTGCACGGTCGTGTTTCACTGATTGTATATTTGCCTATCAAAAAATGCATATGATGGTATAAGATTTGTGAAAACTTGCATTTCTTATCACTTATTTCTGACACTTTATTTCTACATATATATACTTTAATTCTACGATAAATTAAAAAATGAAAACCTTCGAGTTTTTACATTGATTGATTTAACATAATGCGAGCAAAGATTACATTTTGAAACTATGTATGTCACAGAATTGCTTTATAATTGTCTAACTGTTAGACAAATATTTTCACTCTCCGATTGAACTATGATAGTACTATATAGGGATGATAATAACTATTTAGTAATTACTAATAGAAAATGGACATGTTAAGAAGTGACCCAAGTCAATCGGAGGGGACGAGAACTCCGCGTTTTCTTATACATAAGTTATACGGTATGTAATTTTTGTAGCGCGTAGATTAAAATGACCCACCGATACCAAATAAACGTCTATGGCATTACAACTCCAAGCCATAATTGTAATTTATAAAAATGCGAGATATTATACTGACTGATTCTGCAGTACTTCGAGACCAGGGTAGCATTTTGACCCGCACAAGCGTTGCCCAAATCTATGAATAGGCTCTTTGTGGCCGCCTCATTGTATGCCGTCACTTCAATAGAGGGCTCCACACACCCGCGATCCTCTTTACACAAGGCCAATTTTTATTTTATTAAGGTTTCTTTACGGAGAAATGTAGATACTATTCATGATAACCCTTTTATTAAATTACGGATTGGAAATATACGATACTGGGTTAAAAGCGTAACTAAATTTGACGTAACCTTTTATAGGGTTAGCAAGACGTAGAACGTGAAGGAACAACCGTATAAAGCCTACGTAATCCTGGCTTAGGAAGCCGCTGTGGCTGCAAGCCGGGTGCGGATAGGTAGACGACCCGCTATATCCACACGTTCTATGTATCTTTGAAAGGTAAACGTTGCTTACAAAGCCAAGTTCGGGTTTTGGCGGGAAAACGAAAATTATCGCATTACCACTTTGAATTATTTTCAAAAACTTATGTTATTTTCAGTGTTAGTGCATAGAATTGGTGGCACTTTATTTGTTAAGTGTTGGATTACAGGCATGAGTGTGGGACTTGACACATAATTGCGTGAAATATCATTGACTTTATAAATTATCAATTACTTGGTACTGGCTAAATACCCAAAGCGTGGAGCCAAAACATAGAAAAAAAGTCAAGTTCCTAATTTAAAGTAATTTTATCTTGATGGCTGATTAAAATAAAAGCATTTACGAAACGAAATTGTCTAAATATTTATTTTAACAAATGTAGTTACATCGAGTGACTTTATAATAGTTAATTAAACCTCTCTGACCTCATTAGAATATTCTCTAACAGTAAGTCCAGCATTTTATAATCATATTTCCATGAAATCTTAATGGTGTTAAAAATATAGAAATGTAGATGTCTCGACTATCGAACCAAATTTCATTGAAAACTAAAACAGCTGAAATGTTTATTCTCATCTCTACTCTATTCAAATATATTTTAGCCATTTAAGTAACGATTTCCCCCCGCTTTATATATTTGTGTCAACTTCGCAGACCTAATAGTGAACGCTCATTGGTTGCCTGCTGATCAACCAATGAGTGTACAGTATTTGGCGAGTCAATTTGACACGAGTTTGACAAACGTACGAGGAAAAGGGTTTTGGCGGGAAAACGAAAAAGATCGCGTCACGGCATTATATTATTTTCCAAAACTTGTGTTATATTCAGTGTCAGTGAATAAATTTGGTGGTATTTTATTCGTGAAGTGCTGAATTACAGGCATGAGTGTGGGAAAGTCCACTTTACTAGGAGTATGACTTGACTAGACTAGACTAGACTGTGACTTGACTTGACACAAATATACATAATATTAATTAACTTGAGAAATTGTCAATTATTACTAGCTAAGCTGTCAGCTGTCAGTGTCAGCCCATGGTCCTAGGATCATAGTCCTAGTGTCACCCATTAGTTAGGTATTCGATGTTAAAAATGATTTAATAGATGGAATTTACCTAAATTTAATTTAAAGCCTGATGTTTCTTAGTCTTTAATTTTACAAAATATTTGCTATTTGTATTTTTGACAAATGGTAGTAAACAAATTATTTAATTTGTAAGATAATGGTTTACTCTGTGTATATAATATAATAACAATAACGCCCAATGATCACATACATAGATCCTAGACCCTATCTAGGATTCCCTGTATCTAGAAACCCGGGTACTACGAGGAGCACGGCCGCACAACACCCAGACACAAAACAATTATTTGCGCTTTTTTTTGTGCTCACATACTTATGTCGTGAGAATTGAAACGCCGCCTCCGGGTTATGAGCCGACCTGCTCAACCACAGCACCACAAATCTGTAATACCTAGTCATCATGGGTCCAAATGTTTTAGTAGTTGTTTCATATGCTAATAATGATTATATGTGATTAAATGGGACCAAAGTTTAAAAGGTACTACTTATATTTGCGTAGTGATTTTTATAGCTTACAATAAACCTTATAATATCAATTGTAACAAATCACAAAGCTTTCCATCGGGTCTTTTATTGCCGCTATTACGCGATTGTTAAGATCGAAACAAAATTTTGTAAATCGACCAGCAGCGAGGGCGGAAACATCGCTAATTGAATTTAGAATTGCTTTGGTTCGTATTGGGTGACTTTTAGTCTGTTCGCCACCTCGTTTCGGCCGGTTCCTAAATTGGCACCCCACTTTGAATATCAAAAGTAGAATATTTTGTAATCAATGTAAGTATCCACTCAGTTTTTTGTTTTGTTTTGGCTCCACACTTTTGTGTATTTAGGCAGTGTCAAATAATTGATAATTTTTCAAGATAATTAATATTGTATACAAGGTGGAATTTAATTCGTTCTTTTTACCTTTAGGGTATGTATTCAGTCCATGCTATAGAACGCTCCCATATAACTAAATAAAAAAGTACTTAAGAAATAACACTAAAATCTAGGTATTATCAAATTTAAATTCTAAAGAAAAGCCTTGCGGCATTAAATAAAGCAGGTGTTTTATTGCTTGCGAAGCATTTACAAAGCACTCAGTTGGTGCCCGCGCTGTGTGTACCGTTAAATAGACATTTCAGCTATCATGCAGTTATTTTAGTAGGCATTATATACTAAAACAATTTTTTTTTTATTGGACCTTGCACAAATATTCTATAGCATGGTCTGAGTACATACATTTAAGAAAAAGAGTGAATTAAATTCCACCATGTATATGTGTCAAGTCAAGTCACAGTCCAAGTTTTTAAGTCAAGTCATTGTCTAGTCAAGTGACACCCCTAGTAAAGTGGAGTTATGAAAACAACACGAAAAGAAACGTTTCATCATCATTATACCACTTTCCCACACTCGTGCCCGTAATCTAGCACTTAACAAAAAAAATGTTACCAATTTTATGCACTAACACTGAAAATAACACAATGTGGCAACGCGATCTTTTTCGTTTTCCCGCCAAAACCTCCACTCAGTATTGAA
This sequence comes from Ennomos fuscantarius, assembly GCA_905220475.3. Taxonomy (NCBI): domain Eukaryota; kingdom Metazoa; phylum Arthropoda; class Insecta; order Lepidoptera; family Geometridae; genus Ennomos; species Ennomos fuscantarius. The sequence goes on from HG992023.1 coordinate 12,083,947, forward strand.
TCGTCATCTAAATCGTTTAAAGCAATGTGATGATAACAATGATAGTTATATATACAGGTAATACTACTATACTATACAATATACTGAAAAATATTTTTAACTCTAGAAATCATATTGAACATCCTCGTGCCTATAGGTACCTACTTATGCTCTTTCATTATTGAGTAAGCAGATTCGTTGCAAAATTATATTTTCATTTGATCAAAGGACAAATTGCTCGCTTTGAATTAAAGCGACTAATGAATTTACGTTGTGATTTATACAAACAATTCTATTTCCTTATTTTTTTGGTTGGCATTTTTCATTAATTATATTGCTTTCGCTCGCTTTTACAGTACCGGACTATCATTTTTTAGTGTTCCGCAATTCCGCAAAGTTCGTAATATAGTCGCACTTTAATTGAAATTGGAAAAGAGATAGCTTATAAGATTTTTTACACATAGGATACTTTTTATCCTCGGAAGAAAGCGTAGCTAGTTTATAACTTCACAAGTTATATGGAATGTAAATAATTCAGACGGAGAGACAGAAAATTTTGCGCTAAAAGTTACTAGTTTACATAACGAACTAAAGTTAAAAAAAGTAATCTATTACATCCTACTAATATTATAAATGCGAAAGTTTGTGAGTATGGCTGTATGGCTGTATGTTTGTTACTCTTTCACGAAAAAACTACTGAATGGATTTGGATGAAGTTTGGAACATATATAGTTTATAACCTAGTTAAACATATAAGATAATTTATACTTTATTGCGGGTGAAACCGCGAGGCGCAACTATTGTTTTATAAAACTTTTTCATTTTATATTACATTATACCCTATCATGTGAGCTGTCGTTGAATAGGTCATTCAAAGTTTACAATTGTGATGGAATTTTAGGGGTGGCTGTCATACATGTAAAGTTGGAAAAATATTGATTTTCTCTGAGAAGATTACATTCGAAGTCAAATATAATATTGGTATGCCAAAATTTTATCACATACAGCTTGCAAAATACAGGCCTCCAAACTGCCTTGCAAAGTTCCCCATCTCCTATCATGTATTCTAGAAAATCATCGCTTACTCTGTTGTTATACCTTAATAAAACTCTATTAAAACTATTTTGAACAAAATATTTAATAAGTTTTTGAGATAACGGAGACAACTGTTGAATAATTAAAACGCCTGACTCCAAAGTTTATTAACCTTTTCTCCATTCAAAATGTTTAAATAACATAATGAGTACATACGTTTTTCATTTACAATTAAAGAAGTATGGCCCGGAATGCTCTTGAAAAGTTATTAATATTTATTCAATATAAATATTACATCAGTAATTTTTGTAATTGTTAGTTAGAATTTACCCGCAAGAAAACTAGAGTCTTCGGTAAGTTATAAAAAAATATTTTAGTTTTATGAACTTGTAGGTACACAATACACATTTTAGGTTTCTGATTAGATTGACTTATTATGAAATGGAATGCAATTTGATCAAGCTTTATAATGGTCCCACGTTCTCGAACTCGCCCACTATCTATACATATAAAAATCAAAGTCCTGACTGACTGACGGAATGACTGACTTATATATCAACGCACAGCCTAAACCGCTGGTCCTAGAGACTTGAAATTTGGAGGGTGTGTTCTTGTAAGGTGTAGGCATCCATTAAAAAATAGTTTTTCGAAATATAACCCCTAAGAGGGTGAAATGGGTGGTTGAATTATTTTCCTATGGGCCACGCGGGTCAATCCGCGGGCAGATGCTAGTTTTATATATGTATATAAGTTAGTATTACCTTAGCTTCAAAAGTGATGCCGTAGGAGAATGCCTCATCAGGGTGCAAAGGGATTCTCGTATCGTATTCATCATTCGTGACCAAGTCATACTCCTGCTTTTTGGTTGTCATTTTCTTCTTCCACTTAAGTAACTTCATCGGCGCTCTCTTCCAGGTTCTTGCCTTTAGCACCACTCGGATGTAACGAGCCTTGTAAGTCTTCTTAAACATTGGCACGCATTCTCCGTAAGCTGCCTGTCTCAAACTTATTCCGGCTCGTTTTGAGACGAGACCTGTAACAAAATATATTCAATTATAATATTTACTTTGAGCATATATGTATTTGCTACAACTAGTACACGGCTTACACTCACGATATACAGTCGAATAACTGGGACCGGTATTCGGGCAATATAGATGCCCATCCTCAAGGAGAGTCAGCGCCGAGCCGCCACCGCCGTCGCGTGTACTCCTTGAGGATGGGCATCTATATTGCCCGAATACCGGCCGAGTTATTCGACTGTATCTCGTGAGTGTTAACCGTTTACTAGTTGTAGTCATGAATACTACTCACATCAGTTTCTATATTATATATTTATCAATCGTGTCATGCCTGATAACCACTCATGTGGATATTGTCAATGTGCGAACACAACCCTTATTTTCATATTAAGCTTCGCCAGTTCTAATAGCCTCTAATAAGGTCAACGAGGCGAGAGAAGCTGCACCGGACAATCGATGCTAACTCCCGACCGGGATTATAGCACTTCAATGCTGCCACTTCACTACGTGTGACAAGCCTCATTTCTACTTACAATTGAATGAGCCACTAGCATATTGTGATAACCGTGATTCTAACAAAAAATACACCCTTTTGCCACACTTACGAGTAGCCAGAATCTAACTGAAACGCTTCCTTAACGAGAAGAAAAAATCATTTTTTGGAATCAGTGTTATAACTGTTCTCTGATTTCCTTTGAATGGATCTCAGTGAAAACGCTGAAATATAATGAGCAGCCATAGGGGGTACATATTATGATGTTATTATACAAAATATGTCATCCAATATCTTTTACTAAACAACAATTCATACCGATAATAATTCTTCTTTGAACACAAAAGATCTTGTCCATAGGTAACTTTGCGTAGACATGATCGGATTGGATACTGTAGGTTATCTAAATATATACCTATAACTCAAAGGTGACTGACTGACTGACTGACATAGTGATCTATCAACGCACAGCCCAAACCAATGGACGGATCGGGCTGAAATTTGGCATGCAGGTAGATGTTATGACGTAGGCACCCGCTAAGAAAGGATTTTTCGAAATTCCACCCTTAAGAGGGTGAAATGGGGGGTTGAATTATTTTCCCATAAGCGCCGCGGGCGAAGCTGCGGGCAGAAGCTCGTATTATATATTCTCTTATATCTACTTACCAGTTTAATCAGCCGTGTGACATGCAACAACGTCAAACCATTACCCGTCGTGTTCACATTGTAATTAAACTATTAACCGCGTACAGGCCGCTGAGTTTGAAATTAGCTGTTTGTTTCATTGACCCATTGTAAACATTCATGTGTGCGGGTTGTAGGGCTGGGCAAACAATAAATTGGCTCTGTAACTTGTTTTATAGTTTGCTGCTCATGTTTAAAGCTTGTATTTGAAGAATAATATTAATCTACCTTATTTAAGTTGCCATTAATACGTTGTCTATTTGTCGGCAACAAGATAATTCAAAGTAAAAACGATCGGGAGCTCAATAACCGAGAGAGACGAGGAAGGGTTGAAAGTTGTGATCCGAACATCTAACTAGACCGATCGAGAAGTTGCAGCAAGCTTCTTAATCAAATTGCGGGAATATTAATTAGTTTTCAATGAGTTTGCGTCTGGAGAAGCAACGTCTCAATGTTTGTGGTTTCGAATTGTGTATCTCGACAACCTCTGTGGTGTGGTGGTTGAGCAGGTCGGCTCATAACCCGGGTTCAAAAAAAGGAAAAAAGCGAAATTACTTATTCTGAGTCTGAGTGTTGTGGGACCATGGTCCTCGTAGTTCCTGGGTAGTTTCCTAGTTAAGGTTCAGGATCTACGTTTGTGATCGTTAGGGTTATTATTATATCTGTAATACAAGGTCAAAATTTTACGATGAAATACAAATGCCTTGCTTTCCATAGCTTGGATGAATATAATAATGTGAAATTGAATAGTATACGATTGAGGAATAATGATATCTATGCGTGTATTATAAAAGTGAAACGACATCTGTTTGATTCTGATGGCTTACACGTCAAAATGTTTTAATTAACTATTACTCTACTGTATTTCTAGGAGGTATACCTATGTATAAATTACCCGTTTATATTAGTGATCTGTGATGTATATTGGTGGTCTTAAACAATAATTTCCGATTCTACAATTGTTATGGTGATAATTTTATTTTTATTTTTTATTATTATTTTATTCTTTGTTTGTTTCCTTCGATACTAAAACGTGACAATCTTATATGTCAAGTGCTGGCTGCTTAAACTTCTCCAATAAAATCAAGTTTCTTACATTCGAATTCCCGCAAATGTGTTCAAGTCCAAATAATCCAATACAACTTTCCGATGAACTAAATTCAAAGCCAACAACATCAAAGAATTCGATTGTTTGATTCACATCCAGCGAAGCGGCGGCGAGCTACTACTATTAAAATAATACCCTTTCCACTGGAGTAGGTATTTTAAAAAGATTTTCAATTAAACAATAACTGTAAGGTCAACACGTCTAAATTATATTGTTTTCACTGTGCACAAAAAATATCAATAAAAACCTTTATTGTTTAGGAAGGATTACTTTTTATTATTGTAATAATGCGAAAGAGGAAAACATAGACATGATTTTTTTTATTCGCAGAAACGCTTTCCTAATTATACAAGGTGGAATTTAATTCATTATTTTCCTTTAATGTATGTGTTCAGTCCATTCTATAGAACGCTCCCATATAACTAAATAAAAAAAGTACTTATGAAATAAAACTTAAATCTAAGTATTATCAAATTACTGCAAATTTAAAATCTAAAGAAAAGCCTGTGACATCGAACAAAGCAGGTGTTTTATTGCCTAAGAAACATTTACAAAGCACTCAGCCAGCCCAGGCTGTGTGTACCGTTAAATAGACATTTCGGCTGTCATGCAGTTATTTTAGGAGGCACTAAATACCAAAACAAAACCAATTTTTTTTTTTTTAATTGGACCTTGTACGAATATTCTATAGCAGGTCTGAGTACACACATTTAAGGAAAAGAGCGAATCCAATTCCACCGTGTATAAAGGTAAGTAGATAATTCTTTATGATAAGTTGGAGCTTTATCGAAGACAGCTAGAAATTGACAGGTCGAAAAATTAAATCCAGATCCGTTTAGGAATATTTTGCGAATTATTTCACTTAGTTCTTTTTTAGTTACTATACGAAATATTTCTGTGAAATGCAGCCCCACCAATAAGAAACCCATGACCATAATAATGTAACTGATATGCATTGTTAAAAGCCGAGTCAAAACATTGAAAAACTTGCTACTTGCGTCGACACTATGGAGCCGTCACATCTTCCCGAGACACAAGTTAGGGCCGGCTCCGCGGCTAATTCGGCTGAGCACCTAAAACGCGCCAATATAGTCATCTCCGTAGCGGTTTGGTGTTGAGACACCTGGGTCCGTGGGGGCCCAGAGCTCATCGTGTTTTTCAAAGTTTATCAGAGCGCTTGGTCGATACTACGCGTGACCAAAATGCTGGCACTTATTTGGCACAACGAATCAGCATAGCAATTCAACGGGGCAATACTACCAGCATGTTTGGTACCGGTAGTGGGCTGGAACGTTTGGACTGTCTTATAGGTCATCGCGACTAGTATATAGTCCAAATGTAATTTTTTGTAGTAGATAGTGTTTAGTAGTAATTATTATATCATTGTAGTATTTAGTTGAAAGCAAAAAGACACTTGCCGGTTGAAAAAATAGATTGAAAACGTAAATTATGATCGTTTAAGCTAGTTTGGTCACGGCACTGTGAGTATAGGATTTCCCATCTCTTCCCGCAAGTGCCATAAGAGCTGGCTAAGGGAATATCCAGGGATAGATAGCAGCATTCTCTTCGGTACATTAAAATTTTCTGCGTTCTCCAAGGTGCCTGCCAAGAGTGGTGATTATGGCGAATTCCTCCTATGATAAGCGTCCAATGTGATGTTTTATGGAGGAGGACCAGCAGGAGCAGGAGGGGGTTCAGCAACGGACATCTTCCCGTTGATGTGGAAGCTAGTTGGTTGGTTTAATATATTGGCCAATTATGTATATACTACAAAAACAATGTCAAATACATTCTTAATAAAAATCAACAACTGAACTTAAAAAATATTGTGGAAGTTTTGTAACTCAAGAACAGCTAAACCGATTTGGCTTAAAACTGGTGGGTAGGTAGTTTAAAACCAGGAGACGCACATAGGATACTTTTATCCCGTTCGACCACGTTTTACTAATTCACACGTGCGAAGCCGGGGCGGGTCAAAGCTGTGTATCTTCGAGCAATATGCTTGTTAATCAATGATTGATTATGATTATGATTATGTTATTGCTCGAAGCTGTGTATAGTCAAAGTTAAGGAATTTTATAGCAAATGGGTTATTTTTAGCATTTTTCAAGTCAAAATGATAGTAGGTAGGTACTTAAAATTAAATAATTGTACGACACATATAAAATTTAAAAGATTATGCTAAAATTTTATTGTATTTAAATTATAACTAGGTAAGTATTATAATTACTACCCATGGTTTTATATTTCTGAGGTTTGGTCTAATCTTATAATTTCTGATTTTAATAAACCAATTTCTTCGTAATGCCTACTTTTATAATAACAATAAAAATATTATAGCCAATCGCTTAAATCATGTATTAAAGAAACTCCTAAAAGAGTTTTATGTCAGAAAGCTCATAAATTTACGACCAATGAAATATGATTGCCTAAGAGGTCATTCCACGACTTTGTCGCTGTAATTCTACATATAACTGAAGAATGCCTATTATTATTATTATTTTTCCTAACTTTGTTTATCCATATTTACATTTTATATGAGCATAGCTTAAATATTAGGTTCTATGTGTTACAGTTGTACGCTAGATTGTGGAGCAGAAAAATCTACGATTTGATACAGATCTTAATACTGCAATCGACTTCGACTCGCCTGATAGCTTAGTTGGTAATGGTTCTGCCTTCTGAACTGTAGGTTGTGGGTTCGAATCCCACCCAGGACAATTATTTCTGTGATAAACGTAAGTGATTGTTCTGTGTCTCGGTATTATATTGTATTCTATATATGTATTTACAAACAAAAAGTATATAAGTATAGTATTAGTCATCTGGTTTCCATATTTATATTATATTTATTTTCATTATTGGTATTTATAGGTGATGAATCAATGATTATTAATTAATGACAATATTACATTTAAAGAATTAATAAAGACAATATTGCATTTAAAGAAACGACTAATGACAAAAACATAAAATAAAAGAAGAATGCCTATTATTAGGTAACACTTATGTGATTTTTTTTTGTTTGCGAGTCCAGTTGTCGCTCCATTCAGCTGAACCGTTTTGGAAGAAAATGTCCACACAGATAGCTACAGACTTTCCGTGAGGGAACGTTTGAATTGTGGATGTAACCACGGCACCTTTCTACTCATATCGTGCTTTCAATAATACCTGCATTGCATGCAAGTGACCGCATCTACAGTTGACATAACTGTTTGACTTTGATAGGTGAAATGCTCCAGACCCTAGCACATCGACGCTTAGTGCCAAGTCTGTCAGTCTTTTACAGATTACACCATGGTGAATGTACACAAGAACTGCATGATCTCATTCCCCCATCACCATTCTACTACTGGACTATTAGACGCTGGGCTAAGCGCCATTCCTTTTCCCCATTCGTACCAAGTTATATGATTCCACGTTCATAATTAGAACGGCTAAAGAATGGAATGCCCTGCCAGGTTTCCGGCTAAATATGATCCAGGCGCGTTCACTTGGCTAGCATGCTTTTGATGGCATCGTCACTTCCCATCAGGTTAAAGCATGGTCAAATGCTCGACAAGCTTGAAAAAAAAAAACATCACCACTGATGGCTCCATATTTCTAAACTAATTTCATATGTCATTTAAATCCACCTATTTCATTTACCTAAAAACGCCCTTAAATTTGAAATAAAAAAATTGCACCGCTCTAGTTGAATTAAAAAAAAATTACTTCAAATTATTTAGTCAAGATACCCTATACTATTATTATTCTTATTTTTTTTATTTTTTTATGTTACTGAATGATTTGACGAGCTAGCCGTTCACCTGATATTAAGCGCCACGGCTGCCCATAACAGAACAGTGTCAATCGGAACCCCAAAATAGAGTTTCGAGCAACGCTGCCCTGCGCACATCACCCTGAGACATCAACACAGTCTGGTAATAAGATTACTCGACTGTGAGATCAGATCATAAAGTCTCAATTGCCCAGTTATTTCACTAGCTACAGTGAATTTATTAACTTCTTATTATAATTGTTCAAAAATACATTCACATTTACAATCTCACACACACACACACACAGCATATGCCCTATACAAACCACATACCTGCACAACACACACACATACACACCCCTACACACATAATAATTATATACACAATATAATATTCACATGTACACTACACATACACACAAACATTTCATGCTATTTGTGTATACTGCAAGCTTGTTAAACACATTTTTTATTGTTGTACCTATATTATTAGTTAATTTGTGTAATCCTGTTTGGCCTCCTTTTAAGTATGTTTTGTTACTGTATGTTATTCACGCTGTTGGATTGACTAAATAAATAAAATAAAATAAAATAAAAATACAATAGTTATATATAATGTAATGAGTTTTACCTCTTTTAATCGTTGTACCTCGAGGGCGTAAATCCTTCTCAGTATGTCCGGTTTGCGCCGCTCCATTTCAAATTGCAGCCTTTTAGCCGCTTAAATTATCCACATTTACATATTTAGCGTCAATAGCATCATGTTTCAACTTTAGGGGTCCAATGCAACACACCTTTATGCAATTACACGTACCTGTGACATTTAAACGTACATGAGTAAAATAGGGTAACTATTAAAAGTTGCCCAGTCTCTCCCAAATTTAGCAATTTAGTTGAACGAGCTGTATATACCTGAGAACTCACTCAGTTTAACTTGTGCAAACTTTTAATGAGATCATCAGATCACGAGTGACAGAGAAAAAACTGCGGTTAAGCGTTTTGTGAACAACTCGAGGATACGAACACAAAACAGAAAATAAACAGTTTTAGCCAAATTACGAAGGTGGTAGTCGCGCCCAAGCAGAACTTATTACTCTGTGGCTCAAGGTAGTAGTAGAGATCAATTAAATGGGGCGGTTATTTTTTTATTAATACAAGTAATTGTGTTCGATGTACAGTATTGTGCTTCATTACCCTTTGAATGTAAATTCTAGGGATAATTTTTTCAACTTTGGAGCAATCTGGTGGATAAGCCTCAGCCCACGCCGCCGATCTGTTTCCAACCTCTAAGATCTATTTAGAATAATAGTTATAAGCTTATACTTATAAAAGTTAAAAATGAAAGCATTGTATTGTATTTCATGATTTTATGGTTTGGCCAAATACCATTTTTTTAAATCTTATTTTGTTAATAACAATTGTAATTTTTTATCTGCACCAAAATCCTTCAAAAACATTTTTTTAGGGGTGATTCCGAATCGAATGAGCTATCGCTCACATTTTTAGGACCTTTATCTCTATTAATCACGTTTTTCAACTTGTTGACTAGACTAAAAAGTATTTTCTCAATAGTCGCGAAGACGTAAACTGATAAGTCTGATGTCGCGACTATTGACTTTGCAAATACGTAAACTGGCATGTACAAATACGTGAACACAAATTTTACTTAATAAAAGTTTCGAAGATACGTTTCACTTTTTTTAAATATTGTGGAGCCATTAGTTGTCGCTGTATAAAATGTCAATGACAAAGCTTTTTATTAATATGGTATAGATAGATTATTAGTCTGAGGGAATTAATGTTTGCGGCTCTGTTGCGTAACCAATATTAGATATATTTTGTTTGTATAGGGACTTGGCCAAACGTTTGGTGGAAGCATCAGGTGACCAGAATGCTGGCTTTTATTTTGCACAAAAAATAAGCATTGCCATTCAACGTGGTAATGCTGCCAGCATTCTGGGCACATTCCCTTCCACCAACTGGCTATTTTAATTATTTTTTTTATATTTTAAGTTCTTAGGTATAATTTAGTTTTTTAGGTCTAGTTTAGTTTGTTATCAATCTTCAACGATATAAACCAGACTAAATAGAGGCAGAGAAGTAGATAAAGCGGTTGACCTTCAAATTAGTCTGTTTCGGTTGTATCTTAAACTAGATAGATCCAATTCTATTTGTTAGACATCCAACGGTTACTTACCTGCGATGGACATTTTACTTATTCTATATTTTTTGGAATGTATACATATGATTAGGTATTGCTACGTATAAACAAATAATGATATAATTTATTTATTAATTACACAGCACCATAATTATTGCTAAATATATAATCCTCACAGGTTTACTTTTAATATTGAAGTGTTTATAAATCATATTAAATATTTAATAAATATTAAAACGTGTTGAGCGTAACCACCAATAACTCCCATAACCTCAATACATTAAGCCAATTTGTTTTGAACCGTTTATACATTACATTACCATCGATTAATTTTAATTTACGGTACAAACACAAAATAAAACAGTGTAACACACACGGGCTCATAAAATAATGAAGCTCAGCATATGATTAAATAAAATGAACAAACTTTTCAATGAGGCATTAAATTTTCATTGAATAAACATTTTAATGAAATAACCTTTATTTAATGAAAATAGTTTGAAGTTGCACACTTTTTTTTTAAGATTTGGCTCCACACTTTTTTGTATTTAGCCAGTGTCAAGTTATTGATAATTTATCAAGTTATCGATATTTCGAGCAAATATGTGTCAAGTAACAAGTCGAAGTCATCAAGTCAAGTCAGTCTGGTCAAAGTAATATTCCTAGTAAAGTGGTGGAAACTTTACTTGAAGCTTCTATGGAGTTTTGGAAACAACACGAAAAGAAACATATCACCATCATTATACCATTTTCCCACACTCATGCCTGTAATCCAGCAGTTAACGAATAAAATGCCACCAATTTTATGCACTAACACTGAAATTAACACAAGTTTTGATAAAATAATACAATGCGGTGACACGATCGTTTTCGTTTTCCCGGTAAAACTCGACACACCTTTTGAAGAAAACTGTGTCCAAACTCAACCAGAGAATATGTAAAGCATTACTCACACCGTTTCTATGTAACTGCTCATAATGCATCAATCAAAACGTTCATCAATCATTTACTGTAACAGAAAACATTTTATGGTATAAAATATTTGTGTATACACTGTACTTACAACGAGTGCCTACGCCGTACCTAAAGAAACGAGTGTGCTTTAGCCACACGACTGAAGTAAAACTAGTTTAGTTTAGCTCCATCTATCGGCCGGTATAACTTTATATTTGCTTTTTTTTCGTTTTTTTTTTTGCTTCACGCATTTTTGTATTTAGCCAGAGTCACGTAATTATTTGCATCTTGACAAATGTAATTGTCATTTTACTAAACATACGAACAATGAAAAAACATTTTTAATCAATAAAGCGCATAATATGCGTCCTTCTATTAAAATAGTATAACCATTTTTTTAAAATAATACGATTATGAAGATTTATATATTATTATGTGTATACCTAATATAAAAAGTAAATAAAATATAAAGGGGTAGTTACACTAGTTGCGCAAGGCAGCCTGAGTTCACATAATTATAGTGCTCCAAGGAATCGCCCACAAATTGCACTAAGTGACCAAGTACTTTCACTTGCAACACCATTACACGAATAGGAGTACTATTTCACATTCTCATACTCATATCATCACAGAAATTGATGTAACCATGTCATTATACAAGCGTTTGATCTTAGTAAAGATGCAGACCGACTTTTAAATAAGAACGAATTTTTGCTTTTTATATATATAATTATGACAGCCTCTGTGGTGTGGTTGTTGAGCAGGTCGGCTCATAACCTGGAGGCGGCGGATTCGATTCCCGCGGCAGGACAAGTATTAGTGCACAGAAAAAAAAAACCGCAAATACTTGTTCCGAGTCTGGGCGTTGTGGGACCATGGTCCTCGTACTTCCTGGGTCCTTAGGAACAGGGAATCCTAGCTAGGGTCCAGGATCTATGTATGTGATCGTTGGGTATTATTATTATTAATATTGTGGGATAATTAATATTTTATTCTGATCTATCTACATTTATCTACACGAATATTATAAGAATGCAAAGTATAAATATTTTATTTAATTGAGTTTTAACCAATAATAATAATATTAATACCGCCCAACGGTCACATACATAGATCCTGGACCCTAACAAGGATTTCCTGTGTCTAGGGACACAGGAACTACGAGGAACATGGTCCCACAACACCCAGACTCAGAACAAGTATTAGAGCTTTTTTAATGTTCACAAATACTTAACTGAATGTATATAAAAAGTAAGTTACTCATTTTATTAAATTCTATGTCGACTCTACACAAATTTTTATCAAGCTAGTCTAGCATTGCTTGTGTAGGTAGTATGTCATCGAATAATTATATAAATAATCATTTGAATAATTTCTTTCACTACGCTGTCACTGCTCAGATGCACAAAATCATATATGTACAATAGCTTTTGCCTATCCCTCAGAAACCATTAATTTTTAGGGATAAAATTAACTTAAGCCTCTTAAGTAAATAAATGGCTGGAATTTCGAGCGTGCATTGATCTATTATGGCGGCTTTGTTAAACTTAGCATTATATGACAATATCGCAAATCCAATTAGCTACTACATGACTGACAATTTCTTTACGGACATCCATTGCCCGTTCCCGAGTCCCATACATTAAATAGCACAGAGATCGAAAGAGGCAAGGCCCATCACCTACGATTGGTATGATGGTATGACTCACCATTTCACAATTAACGTTTAGTGACTCTTGAATCATATTTGTACTAAAGTAATTAAGTCACCAAAAGAATGCAAAGATACGGAATTTCGTTGAAAATACTTTTCATTTAATTTTTTTATATCAATTTAATTTTTATATAGTCTATATGTCCAGTGGTTTGGGCTGTGCGTTGTCTGTCAGTCAGTCAGGACAGTGCCTTTTTATAAATCAAAAAAACCCTTCAGAGGATGTAATTCAAAAAACACCGTGACCCGTATCTATTTATTTAGTATCACCTTTACAGATTTAAAATTTCAGTATGATAAGGTAATTTTATTTGAAATTTCCATACAAACTTTAACAATTTATGTAACCCCCTAAATTTCATAAAATTAAAAAGTACCATTTCTTTTATTTTTATACTTGTTTGTATATGTTAAGTTTCAAAACGAAATGTAGCTTTTTCATACAAACCTTTTTTACCCTTTTCACCCACTTAGGGGTTGAATTTTCAAAAATCCTTTCTTAGCACGCGGTTACGCCATAAAAAGTAGCCACCCTCCAAATTTCAAGTCTATACGTTCGACGGTTTGGGCTTTGCGTTGTCTGTCAGTCAGTCAGGACAAAGCCTATTTATGTAATAGAAGATAAGGCGCACAATATGTATCCAAAGCAATTACTACATTTGAAAATGGAACTGTTTGGCTGTAGAATACGGTTTATTTTATTTGACTGACACTTGTTTCTACAATCTTTTGTAGCGTCATTTTAGAAATGGCGTGTCTCTAATACTGTACACCTCCAAGGATTTAAGTCATAAACATTTTCGTGGTATGATTTTCTACGGTTTTAAGTGTAATTTGACAGCTCAGTAGAGCTTTGTTTAGTTTAAATTGCTTTTGGCATTGAAGCACCGTGCAAGAGACTGTATATAGATGGTTTGCAGAATTCAAAGGCGGTCGAGTCAATCTCAGTGGCGAATTTCGTGATGATCACCCGTCCACTGCTGTTAGCAATAAAAACATTGGTGCTGTGCCATATGATCGAAACAGACAAGCGTGTGACCTACCATAAGATTCAGGCATTTGTAGGCATAGGCATGAGTCAAATACAATCAATCCTACACAAATATTTGGGTGTGAAAAAGCTGTGCTCTCGGTGTATCTTTCACAATTTGATCGAGGCTCAAAAAACGGACAGAGTCAAGCCTACCAGATTCAATAAAAGGACGTCAAATTTGTGTCAGCTTGAATAGCCACCCGGCATATTGTAACTTTAATTGTTCCTAAAAATTTACCACTGTGTTATCACTATAAAAAAAAATAAACACAGAAGTGGAATAATGTTTGCTTTTTGTTTGTGTGTCTTTTAAGCAAAAACGATTGAACCAATTTCTATGATATTTTATACCCGAGTTACTTGTGTTACATAGCATACATTTTATTCTTCTAGACCTAATTTAAACGAAAAATTGTCATTTTTTTTATTTGGCGACCAAAATGCTGTAGATATTTTTTTCCCAATACCAATAAACTTTGGTTATTCTGAGAAGGTTACGGCCATACTGATTATATTACAGCCACGTTCCTACCAGGAAATGAAAGATGTGAAACCCTTACTGTAGGGTCATGTTACACCTGCTTGGTAATGACGGTTTATTTATAGGAAGTAGCTGTTGCCGCATTTTGCACCAATAAAGTGGCATTGTTTTTACACTGACCCATGCCCGCCGAGCTTTGTAGTTTATGTTTTCTTGGTCTTTGGACTTTTACGATGCACGAAGGTTTCACGTTTCACTTAGCGTTCGGTAATGAAAATTAAAAAATTCAGTTCGGTAAATATTAAATAGTATATTATGGTAAATAGGTACCTATATGATTTACCATTGGAGGTGAAACGATTAATCAAGCAACTTTTTTTTAAATACATTGAAACCTGTGTTTTTGAAAGTATGACAACTAAACAAACGTAGACTTGTATTAAAAAAATGAGTTAAAACTCAAGCTAAGGTGGTATTCGAAAATTGGCAGTGGTGACCTGGGCCACTTGTAACTGGCGGCTGCGACCTGCCGCCACCTCATCCGTAAGAACATGCCCAGGGTCTGCAGAGTGCGCCGTGGTATAAGGTCACCACTGCTAGGTTGCAACTGTCAAGATCAGAAGGATAAGATATTGAGCGCGGTTACGGCCTATACCATTCTATAAGACCATCGTATGTTCATATCAGCGCTTCCCAGTATACTGGTACGCAGCCAGTAAGCGTAACTTCACCATGTCCGTGCCTAGAGTTACAGCAGTCGATCGCAACTGCCTCAAGCCTCAGCTATGGTAATGGTAAGTATTAAGTAACGGATGGACACTGGACCAAATTGAGTATTTTACAAACTGGGGGCACTGATCGATGTCAATACGTATTTTGAAGTAAAATTTCTCTACGCACGCTGTCTAGCTCCTATCTAAGAGTAAGCTGGTGAATGCGAGGCGAACGCAAGTTGGAAGTTGGTATCTCCATTATCAATATAACAAGGTAAAAAAATGTATTATCATGTTGGTATTTCCGGTAAAATGACAATTTACAATTGTTAAGATGGCGACATTAACATTAAGCATAGCGAAAACAAAGTTATAGCAGGCGACAGATGGAAAGAAGTTCTACTTCAGTCGTGTGCTCTAAAACACATTCGTTTTATTTGATAGAACTGTAGTGGAATTGGATTAAATCTTATGTCATCTTAGTTATTATCGTCATTTTCATAAACAAGTCGAGGTTTGGGCAAATTTGAATTGGCTCATATAGCTCCATGCGTAAACAGATGCAATAACTGAAATAATCTATATATGTAAAAGAAATTCGCGTTACACTGTTTATAACTCAAGAACGGCTGAACTGATTTCGCTGAAAATTGGTGGGATACTTTTTATCCCGTTCGCCACGTTTTACTAATTCACCGTGCGAAGCCGGGGCGGGTCAACTAGTTAACGATAAAACTGTGACCATCACTGAGTAGAGAGAAAGAGCTTCATTTGTTAAAACTGTCAGTTAAGTAAAACTCATTGTTAATGTTACATATAGCTATCTACAAATATATTATGTATCTACATTTCACTTAACAGCTGTCCTACATCATCTTCACGTTCATCAGCTGGGTCTATTTAGTTAAGAATGATAAACGTCAATAATAGATATATTGGTGTTGATAGTACTGTTTCTCTTTCGTAAGTGTTCGGGTTCAACGGCAGCAAGCCATATAAAGCACCGAGCACGTGCGCTATCGCTTCGAGCGTACGCCACCGTCCGTCGCCGCTGTTGGCGCTAAGCACGCTTCACATTATGTAACAATCTGCTTATGCACCTTGTTGTAATTTAAAGAAATAGACAATGCACCGACATTTTATGGTTTTTGTTGATTTTATAATAAATAAATAAATAACGCCCACCACGCAGCAGTTCCACA
Source organism: Ennomos fuscantarius (assembly GCA_905220475.3). Lineage (NCBI taxonomy): Eukaryota > Metazoa > Arthropoda > Insecta > Lepidoptera > Geometridae > Ennomos > Ennomos fuscantarius. The sequence goes on from HG992023.1 coordinate 12,100,286, forward strand.
AACAGTTCGGGATACTTAGATACACCTTCCAGCCCTCGAGGTACTCTGAAACGCATACGGTAAAAATATGAGCACAGCAATAATAATAATAATAACGCCCAACGATCACATAAATAGATCCTGGACCCTGTTTAGGGACCCAGGAACTACGAGGACCATGGTCCCACAACACCCCCACTCAGAACAAGTAACACCGCTTTTTTTTCTGTGCACAAATACTTGTCCTGCCGCAGGAATCAAACCCACCACCTCTGGGCCGACCTGCTCAACCACCACACCACAGTGGCTGTCAACAATAAGTGACAATAATAAGTGTAAAGTTTAATTTGAAAACTAAATGAAAAATCTAGAAGTTTATTAATATCGCTTATAGACAACCGTGATATACTTTTATCACAAAACATGAATATTTGGAATCGTAATACTTACGTAAAAAGCAAATATTAGTTCTCCCTCAATTTCCTTAAAGCACTTATCTTTCAAACATAACAATTTCATATAACGTCATATTGCCAAGGCTGACTTGTTTATCGTGTTCCACCTTCGATATATGACAACCCTAATTGACAAGGGAAGCGCTGGCCCTTAACACTCGGTTTTTACGTCCTCACACATAGGATTTTCTCGACGAAGCTTTTGCGACGGGAATTTATTTTTATTGTGTAGTAGCTTTTGCTTTTACGGTTCTGTGTGCTTGAATTGCCAATTTGTGAATTGTCACTATTTACTTTAATAATACTCATCAAGGACCGAAAGGCTGAGTGTAATTCCAAATTTAAACAATTTTATACCGTTGATGTTTTTTCAGTACGAGCTTTATGATTTCCGCTTTTTGTATAAACTAGTCGTTGGTTCGGTATTGTCTATGCTGATTTCGCGCTAGCAACAATTTGCCACGCCAGCCACGAGCAACGGTGCCGTAATCCTTTGTGTTTCTGTTGTCTACAAAAGTTTATAAGCGTTTGAAACCCAGACCTCGCACTTTTACTTTTGGAGAACTTTTTATCTTCAAAGGGAAACATTTAAGTCCGTACGTGCTCGATACCTCATGTCGTTTATTCCATTACCACGGAAAATTTACTCCTATAAAATAAAATCTACATTCCAAGGATCTACAAGAAATATAGTATGTAACTATATCTATATACTATTATTATGTATAGTATAGTTACTTTGTCTCGTTAGTCTTATCACGTCTTGTAAATGCTACCTCAGCTTCACCCTACCCTGGCTCTTCATGGCTCGAATATTGATTGTTTCTCATCTCCAAACGTTAATTTGGAAAATAATTTACTAACGCTTTAACTTGACAGTCTTGACGCCGTCAAAGTAGCAGAATTCTGTCTATTTACGGGCTTTTTATTCATTTCCCGTACAAAGTGCCTGTTCCGGAGAGAAATTGCTCGCAGCCGCTTACGTTAATCGGGCTAACTTCCTGTCACTACTCTCATCCCTTAGCTACAACGTCAACGATAAAACAAGTTCCTGTTACTGTTTGGCTGTGCTATTTGAAATACAAACAAATTTATTTGTTACCAACGTTTTATTAGAACGTAGCTGCGCTTCGTGAGAGCTTCCATCGCAATTGTGGGCCGTTCCCAATAGTGGTATATACCTAAACAAGGCATCTGTTTTCTCACAAGAAATCTTATTTATATTATAAAAACTATCCTATGTTGGTTTCAGTAGTACAATTAAACTGTTTGCAATAATTTTGCAGCCCTTTTGGCTTGAAAGTCAGACAAACAGTTCCAACTATTAAGAAGCGATGCAACTACATAAAACATTTTTTTTATGTTAGTGAATGATGTGTCGAGCTAGTCGTTCACCTGATGTTAAGCGTCACGGCCGCCCATAACAGAACAGTGTCACTTGGAACCCCAAAATATATAGTTTCAACGACGCAATGGCGCACATCATCCTGAGACATCAGCACAGTCTGGTAATAGGATTACTCGACTGTGAGATCAGATCATAAAGTCTCAATTGCCTAGTAATTTCACTAGCTATAGTACCCTTGAAACCGGAACACAGTAGTGCTTGCACACTACTGCTTGGCGCCAGAATAACTGGCAAAGCGGTGGTACCTACCTAAACGAACTTTACAACAAAGTCCTACCACCTAGTACCAAGTTACCACATGCAAAGGCGACTAAAATGGTAGAGCAAATTATTTTTTCTATAAGCTTATGTTTGTTAGGAAACCAGATTAATGTGCCGTAGTAAATTTGATTCCAATTACTATTCATTTTATATAGATATACATGACCAAAATTCTAGATAAAGGTATTCTGCATTAAATCCTTCTGTAGATAAATTCAATCTTCCGTATTACGAATCAGAAGCCTACTTGACAACACTCATACAAAGTGCCAATTCATGAATGATCTCGAAGCACTTTACTTTCATGTCTGACCTTCAGCTGTGAAGGTCAACGACCCTGTTGAAGTAGACACCTGCTTTAACCGCCCCGCTTCTTTCTAGAGTGTCTTAATAAATATGGACACTAGGGTAGGCAAAGGATTCACACGAACTCAAAAGCGATATATTGTATACATTTTATTAGTTAAAATAACTAAACGGTTGAATTATAATATTACCGTCTTCAAGAACTTCACGCCGCAAATAATATGTACTAACATTACATTTTATAAGCTTTGGATACGAAAGAGGCAACTTTAGCTAGTTAAATAAATAAAAATAAATGTGTGGACGATTCACACAGCGCCATCTAGCCCCAAACTAAGCATAGTTTATACTATGGGAACCGATAACTGATAGAATAATTAGATACTCTTTGTTTGTAAATACATACATAGAATACAATATAACATCCAGACACAGAACAAACATTGATGTTCTCACAAATGTTTGTCCTAGGTGGGCATCGAACCCACAACTTACATTTCAGAAGACAGGGATACTACCAACTGAGATGTCAGGTCAGTCAAGTTAGTTGATTAATTGAATGATTAGCGTTTCCTATTATAAAGTGACCGATGGAGCAAAGCGTTGAAGTAGTCTTTGCTTCAACTCGCCAAATTTGCTTTCATCTGTCCAAATGTTCGTACTCGCGTACAGGTCGTATTCTTCAACTAATCTTGACGAAAATTGGTGGCTACTTATAGGTTCTATCAATTCATAGATATATTGTCGTCGGCGATTTTTTTTGTAGTGTTTTTATCCCAAAAAGGGGGGAAGTTTACTGCAGCGTCATTAACTCTATTTTTATTTTACATAATATAATAATTAATATTTAGCAGAATTATAATGTAGGTACTCATTTCTAAACAAGTATTTCAAATATAAGCAAAGTCGATCATAACGTTGTCATAAAGTATGATGAGATCGGGAACACAACTATTGTAGTTTATGCTCCCGAGGTCTACTGTTTACAATAATGTAATTTGAGCAATAGGTAGAAGACAAAAATATTAATTAAGTATTTTATTTCCATTTCCATGTATTTTCAGAAGTTCCCACTACATTGTCTGTTGAAAGTAACGTTCAAGTCCACTTTATTCACAAACTCAATAGAGCAGTAGATTTGATACTTTTTGAGTGTATCTATGGAATTTTGGAGAGAACATGAAATAATTCGTTTTTCTACATTACCTCGTATATGACAGGTTATATTAGCCCCTTGTAGATCCCACCCGGTGATGCTGTAAGGGTCGGTAGAGACCAACAGCATTAGCCCGTTCAAAATTTATTTATTAGCCCCTTGTCGAACAATCTGTTATTCTTCGTGGCAGTATGTCTAATCGCTTCTAACTTTAATAGTTAAGCTTGACTACACGTTCGCTGCGGTCATTACTAGGACTTGGCCAACGTAAACGGTAAATGTAAATGGTATATTTACAACCGAGTACTGCTGTGCTCCGGAGGACTAGTTAAGATTGGGTCCTAGGTGTTATTGCAAGACAATAAAGCCTGGTCAAATACCTTCAGGTAGCTTAATAACACTGGCACTAAAACTAATAACTGACCTACACGATAAGGAACGACGTGTAGATAAAATTTGATTTCTTATAAATTTGATCATTTATTTATGTTTACAAATTCCATATACAGGCTATAGGTTCTTTAAAATATTCTCAGCATTGTCAAATGAAATGTAAAAGAAAAAGTAAATTAATGGCATAGTAGAAGCTCACCACTATGCCCAAATGCAAATGAGATCAGAAAAAGGAACAATGTAACATAAAAAAGGAGAGCATTGATTGAAATAGAGTTTCAATTTTCACCTTATTTAGGCATTTGAACGAGTCATACAAAACAAAATAAATCATGCTAGAGAAATATTATACAAAGATAATTAAGATGCGGTGTAAGCCTGAAATCAACACATAATTACCCGTAAAGCACTTTTTTGACGTCATTAATATTACGTGACGAGTCACAATAATCATAAGGAAAAACATTTGTAAAATTAAAATAAAACGAAAAAAAGGAATGACTGATCAAACCGTTACTTGGTAATTCAGCTTTTCTAAATTGAAACTGTTTTAATGACCCCAAAAAATATTTTCACACTTACAAATTAACAATTAAATTAACAGCAATAACAAAAACATTTTTTTTACCAATGACAAAGCCAACTTGTATTGAAAAAAAAAAAAGCAATAAACCCACAAATTCAACACATTTTCATGGGCAGACACAGTTTGACATAAGTTATGATTTTTAATTTTCAACATTAAAAAGAGCGACCCCGACTATAAAGACCCCGTGAAAACAAGAAAACGTGCTATAATTACGCCAAGGTAACGCGACGTAATGCCTTAAGGTATTGCAACTTGACCCATATAATGTTAATTTAGGTAAGTTATCCGTCCGTGTTGACATCATCTAATATAATATTTACCTATGTATAATCGGAATTACGCTAAATATAATATCATAATACGTCACGTTAATATAACTAGCTAAGAATTACTTGTAAATAATAAAAAAGTAAATTTAATAATAGCTGATTCGCGAATAGTGATAAACGTCGCTATCAACGAGTAACTGAAAATGTAATTTCCAAGTCACAAAATTTATACATTCGCCACACTTCCCAAAGGTACATTAAATCCTTATCATTTCCATCTTACTTTCCGAGCTGTCATTAAATAATCCCGTTAGTAACTGAAGGGCGGGAGGCTGGAGTCGACGCGGCGGGCGGCGCGGCGCGGCGGGCGCAAGTCTTAGCCGTAGCTGCGCGCTCGCTTCAGCTGGAGCGACGCGCCTGAGATGACAGTTCCGCGGTAATGACATTGGGCCATTGCCCTCAATTAGTGCTGCTCACGTTAGAGTGACTAGATCTGAGAGCTCGGAGCTCGAAACGAGCTCCAAATTGCCCGCTCAGCGTCCGTGACTTAATACCGACCAGATATACAAGTACCAGGTATGAGTGCACGTGCACCGGCGAAACCGGTCCGGCGAGCCAGTCCCGGGAGCAGCAAGCTCGGACCTAATAAGACGCATAATCTTGCCACCGATGACTAAGCGAGTTGTTACGTCCGATTCGAAACAACCAGGCATTCCTGAATGTAATTCTACATGTTTTGTAATTAATTTTTTTCGTACTCTTCGATCAATCCTAATCACGCTTCATGATCGTCATTCCTAATACAGATAGGTAACATTGTTTTTTTTTTTAATTTAATTGTTGAAAAATACCAGTTCAATTGAAGAAGATTCTCAAGTTTGATGGTGTTTCTGCAAGTAGCTCTGCCAATAATGGACCTATTTTTATGATTATTTTTCCATAGACTGTAGCTGCATTATTATTCCTTATATTCTAATATATTTTCTAATGTACGTGTAATGTGAGTACGAGTTAAAAACTTGTATAATGGACAAGAAACCTTAAAAAGAAAATATTGCTCGCCATAATAAGTACGAGCGTGACATCGCTCTGTACCAGAGAGTTCTTAACAGTTAGTTAAAACTAATTAATAATATAAACAAACCTTTAGTTAAGATAAACTTGGTTTGTAAGTAGTCTGAAGTAATCAAGTAACGGAAATAGACATGAAATTTAATATATTTCTAGTTTCATTTTAATCCTTCTGTCAAGCGTTTGTTTAAAAAAACAACTGTTCTCAATTGATCAAATTCCCAAGTAACGTACATCGTACTGTAAATTTTAACATTTAAGATATAAAGGATGATGATGCATCACAATTTAATACTTCGAAATTCTATGTAGGCCTTTCTTTTTAAAAGGTAATTTAAATGTGGAGTTATAAAACACTGTATAAATCATGTTATAAATCAGGTAATTGAAACCTAAGACACGCCAGCACCACATAACATACCGTACAGATACCAAAATGTACCACTTAAAAGTTCAAGCCTCAAGTTTCAATGCAATTTTAATCATTTTCGGCTTCACCGCAGTTCGTTCCGGTATCGGTAGTCTGAAAATCTATATTGTGTTGCTAATTTTAAGTTAGAATTGACGCCATGATGGTTGGCAACGGAATCGTATGTACTTTGCATTTCTGTTATATCTTGTTGTATTAACTTTAAGAAATAAATTTGTGTGGACATTTCACACAACGCCATCTAGTCCCGAACTAAGCAAAGCCAAACTATGTAAACCAGATAACTGATACGTTACTTAGAGCTAAAGAGTATTTGATACGGCTAACAAATATGCTCTATTTGATGGATCGGTAACATAAATTCCAGACAGCCCGACTTCCGGCACTATTATTTATTCCGTGCCCAAAGTGACTTATTAATGAAGAGCGGCCGCGTACCGCTTGTTAGGTAAAAGCCGAAATGCAACTCATGCTAAAAAATATTCACAATATACCTGATGTAGATAAAAGGGTCAAGGTCGGTCAGATATAACACTATTTACTAAGGTAAATTAACAGTCCTAGTTACTAGAATTCAGTGGAGTACCCACCCACACTGTACCTACACACACAAATTATGATCATCATTGGAAATGTTTCTTTACAAAAGATGTTTTTTTTTTAACACACACACCTTAGTTTGTGCTTTTTGTTAAATTATTTTTATATTGATAAATTTAGCCTATTATTAACATAAACATATATACAATACAGGAAGGACAGCTAATAATAAAAACATAAGTAGGTACTTATTTCTAATTGTGCATAAACCACGAGCAAACCAGCTTCCGCAAGCAGCACCCGTTCACGAGGTTGACGCATGTTCCAGCCATCGCCCTCCTCGACCATGTTTGAGGGAAGAGGACGACAAATGATCTTAGTGCTAAGGTACTTGGAACTCAATCGATCGAGCCAATAGTTAAACAAATTGAAGTGTTTTTGAAAGATTTAGATTAATATGTCCAGGACTTTCTTCATAACATCAACATCATTGTCCCGCTTCTGTTAGACAGTACATAGGTATGTCATTTACTAGCTCCCCCGATCTAGCTTTGTACGGGTTAATTATTTTACCTCCTTAACCTTTCCAAGGAATTAGAGAGAAATAGAAGAAAAAAAAGGTAGGGGAAACGGATGAATGGATGACGGTGTTCGCCGTTTCATCCAGTCATCTTTTTCCCTCTCCTACCTTTGTATTCTGTTACAAGATGAGTGGCATCATCTATGTTGTTGACAATAAAGCCACCTATCATATAAATACTATGGATCACGTCACGTAAGTGCCTATATTTACATATATATAAGGATGTGCACTGCGTAGGCCGGGCGTATCATTATCTTACACCATGAAATCACCGCGAGGATTAAATTAAATAACTTGGGCGATTTCGAAAATAACTGACGTCTTTATACATATTATAATAGGACTTATCCATTAATTCAGAGCCAGATAAAGATGAGCCGCATACGTAACTACAGAAACCTTCGAACATATTCAAAGGGAAGGTTGTACATTCCTGGTTTCAAGTTATTTTGACCTAATACTGAGGGTCGTGATGTCTGTAATTTGTGAACCAGAAAAACGGATAACCTTGGAAAGTTTATTGGTCTATCGTTAAAGTAATTTCTATCAAAAATAGTTTGGATGAAATTCGATTACGCTACGCGTTAATGAATTACAACTAAGTACACATTTCGATTTTATCCCGTCTCCCAAGGCAAACGTGCCGAATTTCGGAACAAAAAGTATCCAGTGTTTCTCCATTCCTCGTAGTACGCGAAACTCAAATCATGCCAAATTTTATTTGAATTAATTCAGTAGTTCGGGCAATGCGTGGCCAAGATACGTCTGTATCACACCAATGACCCAGTACTCTCTAGACAGCCAGACAGACAAAAATGAAATGTTACTGTTTGGTTTTAGAATCAATTACATCTCTTCTTTAAAAATAACTCTCTGAGTTCTTCAATGTCCAAGATTAAAGCAATTTTAGTTTTATTATAAGTTTAGACAGATAATATATATCCTTATATCTTTCTTCTTCTAAATATATATAACTCAAAGGTGACTGACTGACTGACTGACATAGTGATCTATCAACGCACAGCCCAAACCACTGGACGGATCGGGCTGAAATTTGGCATGCAGGTAGATGTTATGACGTAGCCATCCGCTATGAAAGGATTTTTCGAAATTCCACCCTTAAGGGTGAAATGTGTGGTTGAATTGTTTTGCCAGAGGCCACGCCGCGGGCGAAGCTGCGGGCAGAAGCTCGTTATAATATATTCGCCTTTGGACATACTCTTTTACCCTTCCATTCAGCTAGTGATTTTTTTTTATATTATGTTCCTTTTTTTATGGCGACATTATAATACAAATTGAAAAACATCGGCCAGCTGCTTAGATTATAGATCGTTAAATTTCTCGTGTAATTTCCATACAATGAACTGTAAATGCACTTAGGTGAACAATTCATTTATTTTTAAGTACTTACATTAAAAATACATTCAATATAAATAAATTAACTGTATAGTACAAAAGACATCAACGCACGAGTCGGTCGCGTTGTGGCTTTAAATTAAAATGTAGATTTGGGGTGTTCTTTTTTATTTTGATCTGACAATAACCCACGACCGCTGGGGAACAGTTGTGGCATAAGTCTTTAACAAGATTTTTTGTTAAAACTCATCCGGTCCTGCCTGGGCCAACGACGATTAAAAAGTAATGTGAGTGAGCCGCAGAGCCCGTTACCATTTTAGTTTTATTTAAGAATGTAGTCGGTCTATTCCTTTGTTTCTATTCAATAAAATACTTTTTCTTTACTAAACAAGAAAATTAGAGGAACTTTAAAAGATTGACCTGATTGGACTGACGACGGCCATCATCGGTAGAAAAAACAGGAAAATAAAGTCAACGAACAGGAAAGTAAGGACTAAGTGAAGGATATTGTGCTTCTGCTCGAAAACATCTGCTTATTCGTGTGGACAAGCTGAATGTTGCGATGACCAATGACAGAAGTGAGTGGAATAGAAACACTTGCAGCCCTGACCCCACTTAAATAATGGTGGTTAGTATCCAGGGTAGGCATAATATGACGGTCAAGTTAAACAAAATACTCGCAGTTTTTATTTATTATGTACACGTTACATGTTTATTTAACGAGCTTTTGTTTAAATTTCCATTGTTACCATCAGAATCAAGCATTTTAAATACATATATTTAGGCGTATGAATAGCATAAAGACATTCAAATTCATATTTAACATTTTTGCTCAAAAGTAGTTACGCTTTGCGTAGAAACACTTACCCAGGTACTTATAAGTTTATAAAAACAGTTTATTTTAAATATTCAAAAATTATTTCATATTAGTAACATTATTATATTGATGTATACTATACTATATTATATAAGGCAACGTAGACTTACAAAATACAATAATTTTATGTTTTATCTGGAATACATTACTTTTATCCCCATAAATTATAGATAGAAAGTATAGTAATATACTTTATGTTATAAAATAATATATATTTATACGTTATACGTCTAATAATATAAAAACCGGGGATTTTCAAAAGAAAAAAGGCATAATGTTAGCTAAATTATACTAACTTTGTCCTGCGCCAAGTCGTGTAAGGGCCGCTGACTCACTCCTCTATGCGTAACATTTATTATGTTATGATACGCATGCGTTTCCCCTGCACCAACATGTTTACAGAGTCATTATTACTACAAGTCATTGACCATTTATGAAAGGCTTTTTATCGCTACTTAGCGTTGAAAACTTACGAAACTCATCCAGTTGATATAAATTCTATGAATATTGTTAAACTCTGAAAGCATTTGAGAAAACTCAGCTGTTCTACGGTTATATGATATCTTGTACATTTATGTAAATCATTCCCATCATCTATCTATAATTTTATTGAGCTCATTATCGGGATTTGTGGGGAAATCTTCATTATCATTGTACCAAAGTAACAAAATCTAATTAATTTAAATATGAAGTGACTGTTTGTTAGCATTTACACAATTTCCCTAATTCAAACAAAAATTCATAGGTTTAATACATGTGACAATAATCATTAAAAGCACTTTAATCTTTCAAAATATATATTTTAATAGTAAAGGCGTTCCCAAAAAAGGTCCAAATCGTCATTATTCAAAAAATCTTTGTTAACAGGTAAGAGTTTCATAGCCACGCCACTCATGTAGGCAATAAAAAAGATAGGAACGTGGATATTATTTTGATCATGATTGGAAATAATGTTATATCGCGTGATACGTTATTTAAGCTAAGGTTCGGCTATTGGTACAATTAGCCGATACAAATATCTGTAAATTAACTTTACCACTTGGTAAGATTTTAATTTACTCCGAAACTACCACCTAGGCACCTACGTAAAACTCCAATCAGGATACACAAACTTGTTGAAAGTTATAGAGCCGCCAGTCAACAAGTAATATAACAATAATTACTTCAAACAAAGCAAAAAAATAATCTGATGCTATTCCAAGAACATCTTCGAAACAACTCAACACGCCATTAAAAAGGGAAATAGACGGTACAAAAAACAAGTACCTACGCTTTGACTCAACGCAGTCTCTTTTTATCGTTCGGCAATCAGAAGTTTATAAAAGCTTTTTACAGTCCGTTTCATTCTCATCAATTTTGGGCCTATCTATAGAATCAAGATATTTTAGTCTAAACTTAACTATATACCATTTACTTATACTATTTTAACTTATACTATTCCAATCTCGAAACTTGACCAAATTATTTTTGTGTGTCTTAAGGTCTTAGCAAATCCAATTCAGCTCAAGCTTTTCAGCGGCGTTTGCGCACTTCCCATTTTCGATTGCGTATGTACCTTGTGTGTTGCCTATGTATTAGTTAGGCCTTATTAGGATTTAAACTTCTCAAAATCACTAATTTTTTATCTGTTCTCATCCTTTGAGCATTTATAGTAAATACGCAATAAATAATTTGTAAATTCTCTAAGGTCCTCATCCCACTGAGGCGAATTCGTGGTAAAATTTATAATTCAAGTAAAATCAAGAATATGTGTCAACATTTCAAGCTTTTCCGGTAGAAAATGTGTATGGGTTTTAATCTTTGACTGGCCGTATAACGTTTTGCATAACATTTTATAAACAATTAAAAGACATATAGGCTTTAGTTCCGACATTCCTGGGATTAATTTAACCGCGTGCTCTTTAGAATAAAGAAATGGAATAGGTACTACTAAAAATTGGCAACGTAGAGTAAAATTACTGTTCGCTCATGATAATGGGTACAAAAGCCAAGTTCACAATTATAATGTAAAATATTACAATCATTGTTACGCTTGCTTATTCAGTGGGCAATTGCTAAACATAGCGAGGAACAAAAGTAGGAAGCATAGTTGTTCACAACCGAATGAGCTCTACGCTCCGGGACGGTAAAGGAAGGGTGCTGCCAACGACCCGAAAATTTCAAATAACCAAAGTGAAATTCATGGGATTTATCACTTTGCCTTTATACTAATGTTATAAACTGGCAACATTTTTGTATGCAAGTATGTATGTTTATAGGAGTGAGCTGTGTAACTACTAATTCAATTCTAAAAACTTTTTCATTATAGAAAGATATTCTGAGTGACAATAGGGTAGTCAAGGGCGGAAGCTAGTATCACAATCATGAGTTGACTGTATTCGCCTATTATCTCACAAATATTGTAAATGCAAATGTAAATAATAAAAAGTAAACGTAAATGTAAATGTAATATTGAAATTCTGTATTTGTGCCTATATGTTTATACTACTCAGCGCTACAACGACCAAAATATTGATGGTTTATGTTTAGGAGCTAATTACATATTGCATAGCTGCTCGCTTAATTAGCTTATGTAATACTTTTTATCCACAAAAATTGTGCGATTCCTGAAAGATAAATATAATAGATATTTGAAGATAAAAACTACGGGGTGCCGCTAGTAAAGCCTATTTTATTATGGTGATAATACCAGCTCCTGGCCGTGGCTAACGCTCGGGCTATTTGGTCCACAGTTAATAATGATTTAACGGATTTTGAAGAACTTCAGTAACTATGAAAATACTACCAATTTATGGTAGTTATTTTAACAATTTAACAACTTTTTTACAATGAGCTACGGATTAACTTTACTATTTATGGTAAAGTGTCACAGCATAACTCACATGCATGCATATACTTATATTACACATCTCTATCTATTGACTAATATATTGTATTCTATTAATACATGAGAGAATTCTAGTTCTACGTTTTTAATCGACATACTTGAAAATGCAGTATAAAATCGCCTAAGAATAATTTACGCATCATAAAAGAATTGAAAACTGTATTGTATGCTGGATTAGATTGGGTATTGAAGCGGGATACAAAGAGATCGCGGTAGGAAGCAGACCAAATTCCATGTACCTAAGACCGAAACATAAGCAGAAGTAGAGCAGAGGAATTCGCGGGCAGAATTACTTATAAAGGTATCACGTCTGTGATACCTTTACATGTCTATGTTCATATCATTTTGTATAACTCTGCTGATCTGCTTGTCTCTGCTGGTCCATGTATTATTATCCCTACCATATCTGCAAAACCTAAGTTGATGGGAACAGAGTATTTTAGCCGTGGGTCGATTAATAACATTTGTTTTACACTACGGCAGAGGCGCACCCAACTAATAATATAAATTGAGGGTCGGCCACGCCATAAATTACTTCGGTTTAATTTACTGGATTCCAAAATATACATTTAAATCTATGATTAACATGGAATTTATTTCCATTTAAGCACATAAACCAATGATTTTGATGTAATCGGTACTCATTTGTGATCATTATAAGTACTGTAAGCAAGTTATATTTAAACTAGAAGCAGCCTGATCCATTTTTCTTCATACAATCTTTTATATTATAGATAGATGATAGGATAACTCATTATTGTCTCACCAATGAAATTTACATAAATACAGGAATAAAATAAATCTTACATACTAGTGCAAATACATATTATTTATTATTTGTATCGTTAGTCTTCAGTGCATCAATCGTTAATGATGATCAATAAGAATCATTTGTATTTTTAGTCATATTACTTCCATTTATTGCAATAGTACCATTATGTAGTTCCATGATGAGATAACTGATATTATCCCAATAGTCCCATGGTGAGTAAGTGATAGCAATATTTACCTTTTGCTGTGATAAATATCGATAAAATTCAACATTTTTTTAAAGGCTATGTTGTACTAATTAATTTCATATACAGGGGCGTCTCTGGAATTAGTGTCGAGCGGAAGTCTAAAAGTAGAGCACCTAAACCAGGTGACTCCTGATAATTTAATTTCGTACAGCATTGAGTCATAGAATAATACCGTATTCCACGAGAAGTAGCTAAACCATAAAAAAGATAGGAAAAATGGTCACTCGGGATCCAGCCTGGAGGATTTTTCGCAGTTAAAAAAATATGAATTGTCTACTTCATATCGAGATAATCATTTCATGTCGTGTAATTACGAAACGAATAAGTCGCGTTGGTTTGATAAGCCAAGTTACCGAGTCCTATGATTGAATAGTTCCGCGGTCCAGCCATTTTTAGGGGTCCGATTGTGAAGCCATTCAAACGCGACCTCAACAAAAGGAGCCGATCTCAGTTGGCCATATATTTTGTGTATGTGCGATATATCCGTCATTTGTGAACCGATTTCGACGATTGTATTTATCAAGTTTAACTCCAGGCAGGTGAAGGATCTAATAATGAAGTAGATTCTATATAAAAATTGGAAATCGCTCAGTCGATTATTCTTTAATGTCATCAATATTTGTCACATTCCTAAGAAACAGCACAATGAACCTACTTAATCATGAACTTTCTGGATACACTACGGAACTACTCAAAAAAAAGTAGCACATGTAGCGGAATTGAGATGTATTTGAAAGCATAGGTCAAAGCTGTCAAAGTTCTTGACAGTTGCTCAAACCATGGTGTTTAAAGACATCCAATGAAAATCTTATACGACAAATAGTTTAAGGTGCTATGTTGGATATTACAGGGTTATTGTAGCTGGTTTTTTTTTTTTTTTTTTTTTTTTTTTATATTAAGGGATGACGCGACGAGCTAACCGTTCGCCTGATGTTAAGCGACACGGCTGCCCCTATCAGTTGCAGTGTCACTCGGAACTCTAAAGTATAGAGTTTCGCGTGGCACTGCACTGCGCACGTCATCCTGAGACATCAACACAATCTAGTAACAAGATTACTAGACTGTGAGATCAGGTCATAAAGTCTCATTTGCCCAGTAATTTCACTAGCTACAGTGCCCTTCAAACCGGAACACAGTAGTGCTTGCGCACTACTGCTTGGCGGCAGAATAACTGGCAAAGCGGTGGTACCTACCTAGACGAACTTTGCAGAAAAGTCCTACCACCTAGTAAAATCTCAAGAAATAGGTAATATGGTACTCATATTTTGTCCATCGGACCATGTGCTTTGAAGATGTTGTTAACCTTTTGGACATTACGCCATTGGTTTACATTTCACAAGCTATAGTCCCTCGTAATTCCAAGGGCCGCGCTGGAATACCTTAGCTACATGATAACCAATTAGCATTAGCAACGTGGACATTAAATATGCTGACATACCAATATCTTTATTGATCAAATAAAGATATTTTAAAAATATAACACCGATAGCAACCTCAATAAGGAGGGATGAAGATGAGTCGTAACGAAATTAAAATATGTATGTCTTATTGCTAGTTTAACTGATAGCAAACCAAAGGTGTAAGACGCAACTATCCTCAATTATGAACTAAAACTCTACACACCCACAGTTACACCACAGGGTTCACCCACAGGTGCTATTACTGGTGTTGATTATTAGAGACTACGCTATGTTCCCGTATCGATTGATGTAAATGAGCCTTCCAAATCCAATAGAGGAGTCCGAATAATGCCAGTTGTTTCATTAGTCAAATTAATTAAATCTTGACACCATTCAAATACTTCTCCTAATTCAGGTGAATTGTTTTCACTTTATTTATTTATCATCTTTTGTTTGGAACCAGAATTTAAATTGTTACAAATGGCTTTTGTCTTATGTTGGATTATAGTGACTGCAATGGAATAACGTTTTATCTCTGAGCTTAATTAGCATACTACACCTTAATAGAAATGCTCGTTGCTGTCTACCTATTTACACTAAGACGCGATCGATAGGATAGGCAATTTGATAATAGGTACCTGCGTTCACTATTGTGTCAACATAAAAATAAGGATGCCCTGCAGTATGTTTACAAAAAGGGCAGTGGGCATTTATGTACGCCGCATTTTAAAATTATTGTAGAAATGTAATTACACACTAATTGTCAATATTTATTCTAGACAAGATGTTACCTATGTTTTAAAATACTTTATAGAGATACAATGAAATGTGTCTCTTTTTAAGAGTCACGTTAGCCATCAATAAGATCTTAGTTATATTACAATTTACAAATATGATCAAGTAACAAGGCTATTAGCCGACTGAAGCCCATTCGTCATTGTTTGTTCTCATTCCGAAAGCAGAAAAGCTCTGTCTTTGTTCAAGTTTTCGAAACATCGGAACTCGATATTACCCGTAATTGATGACTAACAGCTATGTATATCTATCGAATAAGAAACCAGTTGGTCAAAGTAAGGCTGTAGGCGCGTATTTATTGAGTAACCATTGTAGTTAACTTGCATTTGCATTCAATCGTAAAACGTTTTAGGTCCACCTCAACGAACAGTAAATAGGAATCATCGCAAACAAAAAAATAGCGGTTGAGGTTGACACATGGACGTTATATATTGTAATAGAACTGGAGGTTATCTTCACAATACACTTTGATGCATTCGATGCGATACCGAGAAGGCGATAATAAAAGACAATATCGATGTTTCAATAAACAATGACATATTTCCAAGCTGCGTTCTCTTCGTAGAAATCTAGTTGGCAAGTATTAGGTACCGTATATTGTGTTATAGGTACCTAAATAATATTATGTACATACCTATAGGCTACGTTCACGAGTTTCCATGACAGCCATAGGCAGGTACCGATTCCATTCGGTTTCAAATGTATAAAGTAAAGCTCTATGTGGTTATAATTTAGATTAAAATTCAAATAACCACCCCCGTTGACATTGTATATTCCACTATATATACACATCTAAGACCGCCCCGCACATTGGTGTGAGGTGAGCGCGTTTGAATTTAAATAATAGTTTCCAGTAAAGTTCGTTTTACGCTGTTTTACTTACCGGTTTACTGAGGGCTTCGTCCAGCCATGACTTTTTAAAGCTAACACACCGTCACTGCAAGACGCGCGGTTAAAAACAAACTTTTAAAAGTTATTAAATAACACGCGCTTCAAAGTTCACAAAAGTTCATATGTATATGGAATTCGGGATTGAATCTCGGAGCGGTTATGTCGTAACAGATTTTTTGTAGCGAGAACAGGTTTCCGGGTGCGGAAAGCGAGTTTACAAGTTTATCGGAGATGGCGAGCGCGGAGGTCGCACGGACGCTCGCCGGGAGGTTCTACGCGGTATGAATGCGATGAGCGAGCGAGCGAGCGCTGCCGCTATACACGCGCCTGGAGAGGAGGCGGGAGCGGAGCGGCAACGTCGCACCCCGCACCCCAAGCTCCCTCTCTACCTTCGTAGCCCACCTACTAGGTACGCTTACCCTGCATGTCGTCATTGTTCCATCATTTGTTACCTTCTGCTCCCGTAGGAAGAATTTGTGTAAATATTAAAGCTACAGAGTAAGCACAGGTAAAACTTCCAAAGCCGAAGGCGCTCGCCGCGCTGCGCTACTTTCCTAAGTTTCATAGGAGAGCTTTGTTGCTTAGAACTTACGAAAGATAATGGAATTTTAGCACAAGGGTACTTACAGTACTTACTTAGAGGATACAAATTTTAAGAAGGCATAAAACTTTGAATCGTGTTCGTAATAAGTTTTTTTTTATATTAGTTTGTAGCAAGTTCCTTTGATCTTAAAAGAAAAAGAGCCTAAGTACCTGCCAATATGATAAATCTATATATAGTATAAAAGAAAGTCGTGTTGGTTACACTATTTATAACACACGAACGGCTGAACTGATTTGGCTGAAAATTGGTGGGGAGGTGCTTAAAACCAGGAGACGGAAATAGGATGCTTTTTATCCTGTTCGACCGTGTTTTACTAATTCATCCGTGGGAAGCCGGGGCGGGTCAACAAGTTATTATAAAATTAAAAGCCGAATGTAGAATGTAGTAGAATGTAACCAAGGTAGGTTATTTTGATTATATTATTAGAACAACCGATTTTTATCGGATCGTATTCTAATGATTACAGACTTTTATCAGTAGCGGCTAAAGTGAAATTAATATGCACTTACATACTTCAGTTATAGTTACTTATTAGAAAGAGCTACCCCACAAGTGATTATCACTATTTTAGGTCTCCATTTACTTATGTCTCTACACATCTTGCTTAATGTTCTTTGCCAGCAGTCAACTTTTGCACCAAGCAAATAAATACCTATCACTTTTTAATTAATAACACCTTCCTGTAAAAAATATAGTTTTAGTTGAAAACGAGCAATGATCACTTCACTGTTCACGACACACGATGCATTCGATCGTTGAAGCACTCGGGTGAAACCAATTCTATAATCCCTTTTTGCTTACTCTCTAAAGTCAAAAAAGCGCTATTTTTAGTTTACTTTAAATACAATCATAACACAGGACTTTAAACTTGGCATAGGTACGAATTAGTTTCACGGATTGACGTATGATTTGAGAATTATAATAATGAGGTCAGTAAATCATACATATTTTATGCCCCCTATTTTATACTTACCCTTAAGCCATATGATATATAAAATATAAATAAATAAAATGTATGTACCTCTTAATACGATTTCTTAAAATGGCTTCATACTTGGCCATCTGTATTCCATCTTCCGTACTAATTTATACAATGAAAGGTGTCTCAAAATGACGTGTGCAGTGCAGTGTCACGTTGGGTGCTCTAACGTAATAGTAACCCCTCTATTGGCTGCTTACCTTGTGCTCTCTATCAGCGGGGACTATCGAGTTCCGGTGAGTCACGCATGGCATGCATAATTTGATGCGTGAATGGTCGATGAGCCACCATAGACCAAACAGGAGAATACAATGAACCATTAAACTCTTGGTATAGCTACCAGGTACATTTACACTTTGAATTTAAACAAATTAGTACGAGTGGAAGGTTAAACTTTGGTCTAGGTGTAAGCAGATAATATAGGTGTGGTATATGTATATTAAATTATATTGATAATTCTTCGGTGCGGGTGTGGCGGTTAAGCAGATATTTTATTTTATTTTATTTGGCTTAAAGCTATCATTAAAAATTAAATAATGTAATAAACTTTGAGAGCCAATTAAAGACCTCCACAATTAATTATAAAAATAAAAGAACATGCGTTTACGAGACATAATCTTTAAAGGAAAGTGCTTTGCTCGCTGACGCCATGCTACTTGTAAATAAGTCTATGCTTGAGAAGAAAGAAAAGAAAAAAGAAAAAACAACACAACAAATTATAAGTCCTAGTGACTAATAATTTGTTGTGTTGTTTTTTCTTTTTTCTTTTCTTGGCCTCCTACGGTAGGATACAATGAGTCTGCGGGAGCTAGTGCTCTTCGAGGTTCAACTATTACAATGATATAGTACAAATAATAGAACTTGACAAGAGATCAGACTTCACGAGTTTTTTTTTTTTTTTTTTTTTTTTTTTTTTTTTTTATGTTAAAGGGAGCAAACAAGCATACGGCCCACCTGATGGGAAGTGGTCACCGTAGCCTATGGACAAAATGAGTTTGTTGAAAGCAGTACATGATCGCAAAATAAGAGTTTTGGCGATGAACAGTGCGTGCAAATGGAACGTGAAGCAAGTTTTTAGGACGAGAGCTACGATGTGAAACATTTAGAGATATTTAAAGACTTGTTCGGGGCAGTCTACCTTAAACTATGCTAATTTTAGCTGAGAAAGATGTAGGTATTAAGGGTAGCCCCTATTTTGGAGAAAAAACAAGATGGCGGTCAGTAGGTACGCCCAAATATTCATAGAACAACGCTTTGTAGTTTACTTGTACCATAAAAAGGAACAGGTATCTACATATTTGTATAACCTCCTTGGTAAATATAAAACATAATTGTATAATATAAGTGGTACAAAAAATGGGAATAGGCAATGTAGGAAATAATTTTATTTATGAGGGTAGTAACGATTATAATTGTTTCGTATAATTTGCGTTATAATAAGAACCTGTGCTAACGTTATTTAGTTGTTTACCAATGTCTCAATTGCGTGTTCAGAAATCTTGAATCTTGAACCAACGAGGCTTACTTACTTATAAAAGAAAGTTCTCAAGTCCTCGGCGGGGTAAGAGTACGCCCTCTCAGCTCAGGCATAATGGTTGCAACTCGAGAACATTAAACAAAACTGCCGAACTATTAGGATCCTCTTGAGTACCTCTTTAAGTAAATAAAGAGTACTTTCCGTAAAATTATTTAAGGCTTATACGTAGCATACCTATATGCGAGTACAATAATAATGATAATAATAATAATGCCCAACGATCACATACATAGGTCCTGGACCCTAACTAGGATTCCCGGTGTCTTGGGACCCAGGAACTACGAGGACCATGGTCCCTACTCAACCCCCACACCACAGAGGCTGTCAATGGTATAATAAGTTCCTATAAAAATATAGAACATAAATCAATAACAACATGAAAGTAAATAGCTGATCATTGAGAAAAGGCTCAAAGTATATTGTTACATAGGTATGTATTTTTATTTATTATTTATATTGCAATTTCGCGACATGAAGCAGAGACATCGCTCACTTCGCTCATTCAGATATTCATACTAATATCATAAAGAGGAAAGATTTGTATGTAAGTATGTTTGTAAGGAATTGGCTCAAATTACTGGACCGATTTTAAAAATTATTTCACCATTTGATTGCTACATTATCACTGATTAATAAAGGCTATTTTAATTGCACGGAAAAAAAGGATCCCTAATAAAACTACAATAATGTTACTCAAGGTGTAAAAAAATGCCTATTAAATATCTTTCATCGCATTATGCCAAAATGTTTAATGTTAATACTTATTTTAAAAAAGGTGCGACCAAAATTTAGCACAATCTCAAAAACTCAGATCCCAACCGAGCTTTAATTTCAGTTGAAGTGAAATCGACTGAAGTGTACACGCTTTCGCTTTTATTCCCCCGACCGTCTTGCTTGCGAACAAATATATCTACGTACTCTACTTTTAAAAAAGTTCATATTATTAGTCGCTGAAGTTTTAGCTGTTAATAGTCCGACCGGGGAAATCTTAAACATTAGGTACCCATGCAAATTTTTGGTTAGATCGCATGATATCGTTTAACTTTAGTCCTTTGAATTAGGTAAATTTTATTTTCTATTATATGGTGGCAGTGCATCCTCTGAGACAATCGATTGCCTCATATTCCACGACTAGCTTCTGCCCGCGGCTTCGCCAGCGTGGTCTAGAAAACGAAGAAGAAATTTTATTTTTATATTTTTATATTTATTTTCATAAATAATTCAACTACTCGTTTCACCCTCTTAGGGGTGGTCAAATTTCAAATCTCTAGGACCAGTGGTAAAACCTGTGCGTTAATATATAAGTCAGTCAGTCAGGACTTTGACTTTTATATGTATAGATTTTTATAATAATTTTGGCATGATATTTTCAGTCAAACCCTCTATTTGGCTCTAAACTTACTTATTGTATAGATTAATGGCGTTCCGGATCCACGACACAACTATATACTATTCTCAGCTGGTTGTACCGTAGGTACTTTTGATTCCTTTCTACACTATTTTACCACGGTTTTTTTTACCACCAAGTTACCGCGTGGTCACTTTTGATTCCCTTCTACGCAACTAAGGTACCAACGACTCAACCCGGACAGATTATTTTGTTTATAGACCTTTATGAATAAGTCTATATACTACATCCGGAACAACAGATGTAGGTATTATTCACCAATTGCAAAGCCTAAAATTTCATAAGCTGAGAAACGTAAATGGAATGATGCATAGGCTTCAAAAATTTTAGTGTAGTTAGTCTTCGATGTCAAACAATAACGTTTGTTAAAACCGTCAAAGCAAATTACGGGTGATTCCTCTTTATAATGAAGTGAGCTAGTAAAGCGCGATTAAGGAGTCACGCTGGGACAAAGTTCGTGAATAAATTGCGTACCCAAGACGTTTTGCCATTGCCATTATAGTAGGTACTTCACGAAAGGAACGCGTTCCAAACAAAAGGAATTTCAGAATTTGGGAGTCAACGAGGTGCGGATGTCGCAATTGTACGCCGCGCCACGAAACTAATAGGCTTAATAAATTTATCCTCAATTTTCACTTTACGCAATAACAGTTCGTAAAATAAACTGATTTCTTGGTGATCTTTATCCTACGTCGGTACTATGTATACTTATAGGTAAATGCTTATTGCCGGCTATCACATCTAGCATCTGTTCAATGAGAACATCAAGGTTACATTTCGGTAAGTAGTTGAGTACGTTATGGAGCTAGACAATCTAATTCCACCATCTCCATTTCACCATCGGACGATAAGACGTACAGCTACACCCCATCCTTCGATTCGTACGAAGCGGTTCGACATTTATAATACGAGCAGCGAAGGAATGCAACTCTTTACCAGCGTCTTTCGATAAGTACAGTCTCTTCAAGTCGAAGTTATCTTCTAGGCATGTACCATCATAGGCCGCCACTTTCTATCAGGTGAGACCGCGGTGAAATGCTGGCATATTTAGTCATAAAAAACAACAAATTTTCATCTCTTAATGCAAAGTTTTACTAGCTTGGTGTACCAACTGTTTGATTAGAAGATTTATATTGAGATAGACAACATCGATCCATGTAATATCACAGCAGTGTTCACAGTCTTTCAAGTCGTTAATTTTGAGTATTTTATAAGGTGGGTTGTAAGCCTCTATAACGGGATGGTTACAACATTTGCACGTTGCCGTTATTAATAACTAGCTTATTACAAATTTTGTAACACTAGTAAATTTAATTTAAATCTGTTCAGCCGTTGTTTCATAAAGAGAGAACATGTTTGTTTTCTCTTTATGCACACGTTACACACAAACTATAGCATTTATAATATTAGGTGATTTTGTGATATAGTAAGGATTTTTATATTTAATATTACATATATAATTGAAGGGTTGAGAATAAAAAGGGTTTAACTGTCAAATTGATAGACTCGAGAAAATTGACTTAAGATTCAACGGCGTCATTTTAAAGTTGAGTGCTTATAAGGTAATAGAAAAGATTGATGTAAGTTTCCGTTGCTTTAAAATGTTTTAATTCTATTTTAAAATACTAAATATGGTACTAATACATACAATTACTGTATAAATATAATAGAATAAAATAAATATAATAATGTTTTTATGCTAAGCGAACTGTATTCCTGTGACAGATAAGCCGTTTTTAGACTCCAAATCTCGAGATTTAAGCCTCATTTCGATATTTTGAGAATGTATTACTGTAGATAATTTCACGCTGAATCTAACGATACCCATAAGTCATTTTGTGAAAAAAATCAGATAAACCCTTTTTGTTCTCACCCCTTCAATTGTGAATGTGTAGTTAAATCAATTAGTATGTTTATATAATAGTTGTAGGCAACGTGTAACCTTCTAATGATTTTTAAAAGAAATTTTAAAACTAAAGTCTGTCAGCGGTTTTCACTAAACTATACATCTATAAAATAAGATTCTCTGAGTCATATCCCGACGTCGCTTATAATAGTCATGAACTCAAAACAATTTCTGTTCCTGAAACACACGGTAAAAGAATTTTCCAACGTTTAAATCTAAGTGGAGACCGCTGATAAAATTGAAACACTGAAGCACTTGTTTTACGTTAGCAGCTCACAATGTTTCTCGCTGTGGAGCCTCAAATCGTGCTATCGCATTAATCAAGGTAACGCGAATTATATGTCCTATTTCAAAGCCTGTCTATATTATTCGCAAAGCATAAATTTAAATCTGTTTGTTTTAGACCTATCACGGTTATCACACTAGGAGAGATGGTATTTCGTTTATTTGTGCTGTGAGTGAGGTACAGACGTGATAAAAATAGGCGATACAAAATTCCTTAGTCAATATTTCCGTACCGTAGCATCCGTTCAGAACTTTTGGAATTGACACATATTTATTGAGTTCATGACAAGATTCAGGCACAATTTTGGCTACCTAGACCTAGATGTACACATAACATACCTAAACTAATACTTTTAGCAAAACGCTTACGCATGGTACGTATACAGCCGGACTGGCAATAATGTGTGATGTGAGCTTTGACAGATGGACAGGGAACTACGCTCATCATTACGGAATTCTGGAAGAGGCCTCTTGGGTCCGGAAATTAAAAATAACTTAACAAGAGAGCATCTCTCGCAGTTTCAAGGCTCTTTATTGGGTGCCTAATAAGAGGATAATCACTGCGAGCAATGCTTCAAATTTAATACATTTGTAATCTAAAATGAAACCGTTTAATTACATAAACGTTTAAAATAAATACTGTTTCTCACCAATTTGCGTACTTGTGGTGACAAGTAATAATAACCGTAGCTAAATGTATTATTTAGCTACGGTTTATTTAGCCCAATTATTTGGTTATTATTTAGCCCAATTTATAATTTTTTTTTCATTTTTTTTTGTGAATAATGTGATGGGCTAGTCGTTCACCTGATGTTAAGCGATACGGCCGCCCATTACAGAACAGTACCTCCAAAATATAAAGTTTCGCGTGACACTGCACTGCGCACATCATCCTGAGACATCGGCACAGTCTGGTAATAATTTACCAGATTACCATTACTCGACTATGAGATCAGATGATAAAGTTTCAATTGGCCAATAATTACAGTATTTTAAAATGTAGTAATAAATT
Organism: Ennomos fuscantarius; assembly: GCA_905220475.3. Classification (NCBI taxonomy): domain Eukaryota; kingdom Metazoa; phylum Arthropoda; class Insecta; order Lepidoptera; family Geometridae; genus Ennomos; species Ennomos fuscantarius. The sequence continues at coordinate 12,124,682 of HG992023.1, forward strand.
GGTATTGTAGATGGATGTAGAGTTAGAGAATTTAGCCACAACGTTAAGCGAAGAAGTACCTAGCCGAAATAAGATGTACCTATACTTATCCAGCTGGGTATAAAAGTCAAATTGGTCCCCTTATTTTCGTTCAGCCAAGTAATAGACTGAACTCGTATGAGGGTTACATTATCATAAACGGCGCCCAGGGCTGAATATTGGAATGAGAAAAAGCAAACCTTATTTTAAGAGCATATATACTGAATGCTTTTTACCAGTGATTTCCTTCAGCTTCCTTTGACTATATCAAATGTCACTAGTGTTGTAACTAGACAAAACCACTTTGTAAAAACATGAATGATCCTGAGGGCATTGCTTATGTTAGACGCTAGGGATTACTATAGGTGAACTAGTAATTTCCATGTGTAACCTATGAAGGAAAATAATATGTAGTATTTTTTTTTTGTTAGATAGGCTTGCGTTTGACCACTATCGCACCTGATGGTAAGTAACGATGCGGTCTAGGATGTAGCATAAATATAAATATAAACCAATATAAACAATATAAAAAATAATAAAACAATATAAACCAGATTATGCTTTAGTTTATATATATTCTAACACTATTATCCTAAACGTTAATAAACTTCCGCGTCCATCAACTTAGAGCATACAGAAACGCACTGTTGAGCATTCGTGAATCTGTTATCATTGCCTCCACAACCGCTAAACGAGAATCCTTTACATCTCCTTTCAACTATATCGTAATAGAACCTAAAACAACGCAACTCGTTATTTCACATGGAATCAAGAAAGCGTGTAAAAAGAATTGTAGCAAGCACTCAAAGCAGGAATATTTTAGGTCTCATATGTAAAGTTATATAGGAGTTTTGGCGGGAACGCGAAAAAGATTGCGTCACCGCGTTGTATTATTTTCCAAAACTTGTGTTATTTTCAGTGTTAGTGCATAAAATTAGTGGCATTCTTTTCGTTAAGCGCTGGATTACAGGCGTAAGTGTGGGAAAATGGTATAATGATGGTGACACTTTCTTTTCGTCTTGTTTCCAAAACTCCATAGAAGCTTCAAGTAAAGTTGCCACCATTTTACTAGAAGTATGACTTTGACTAGACTATCAATTGACTATGATTTGACTTACTGACTTCGACTGTGACTTGACACATATTTCCGTGAAATATCATTAACTTGATAAATTATCAATTACTTGACACTGGCTAAATACACGTACGTGTGGAGCCAAAACATAAAAAAGTAATATAGTAATAAAGAGTAGTCTTACATAGGATGATATTCATTGCAATCTCCAAAATCAGGCTGTAAACGACATTTGACCTTATCCGAATAGTTCCCTTTCAATGGTTGGACGCCGAAATCTACATATACACAGAAGAAAGAGTGAATGTAATGAAAGAACTTTCTGTACTCCTTTAGCAGTTCAACGATCACGTGACATCTGTCATCGTGACACGCTGGACTGCATATAGAACAATATACACTGAAGACATTCGCCATTATGGCACTGATTGATTTTTTTCGAACGGACTAATGTTGTTGGTCTCTACCAACCTTTACAGCACCGGGCGGAAGAGCAGGCGCTTAAGGCGCCCAGCCGTCAAAAGTGGGAGGCAACTAGCTCAAGGGCACCCCTGGGGTGCGAGCCTCAGCTTGTGCCGTTGTCGGGATAAGAGGATCGAGAAGACTATAATATAATAAATAATAATAATAACGTCCAACGATCACATATACATAGATCCTGGACCCTAACTAGGATTCCCTGTGTCTAGGGACCCAGGAACTACGAGGACCATGGTTCCACAACACACAGACTCAGAACAAGTAACACCACTTTTTTTTCTGTGCACAAATACTTGTCCTGCCGCGGGAATCGAACCCGCCACCTCCGGGTTATGAGCTGACCTACTTAACCACCACACCACAGTGGCTGTCTTAATAATCGAACGCTGTTTAAGTCACATGGTAAGTGTACTCGGAACTAATTAAACCAACCAATCGGCGCGATGGATATGGAAATTATAATTTTCAGTACCTACGTTTCTTCAAATTAACACGAGAAATTGACAATTTTTTATGAATTTCATAAAACGACAATTCTATCCAGCGTACTACCATAATAGAGATTGGTGGAATTAGTACATACCTCTGCAAGTATCATGACATTGAGTTATTGTTTCGAAATTATTAATAGAAGCCTCGCACCGCCCATAGCTGAATGTCTTGCAATCTTCAAGTACAATATCGTAGTAAAACCTAAAAAATATACATTAGACTTAACTTATTCTTAAATCTCAGATTACGTTACAAACGAACACCTGTTACGGATACCTACGTATCAAAACAATTGTATTAAGATATATTTACCATTGATAATACTAAATATTCATACTATTGGTGTTTCTTAATAAATAATTATATAAATAAATATCCAAACAAACTTACTTTATACTTATTCCCTCCCTCATACTAATTAATAATCATACTGCGTTAGTATGTAGTGTTAGTTTAAATCCCATTACAGGGACTCGGGTGCTTGATGGGGATTTTTGGGATATCAATTACTCTAAGTACTTGTCATTATTTTAATGGTTTTATACTAGTTGCGCCCCGCGGTTTCAGCCGCGGATAAAAAATATTTTAATTATTTGCCCACCCCAAGGGAAAATTTCACTTTTCCGAGATAAAATGTAGCCTATATGTTAATCCAGTGTATAAGCTATTTTGGTACCGAATTTCATCCAAATCCATTCAGCTGTTTGAGCGTGAAGGAGTAACAAACATACACACATACAAACCTTCGCCTTTATAATATTGGTGTGATAAAAACCTTGATAGAAAAACTCCTTTTTTCGTACAATCATTACCATTTGGTTGTAACTTGCACCAAACGTTCCAGTCGTATTCTTTAAGCTCTGGTAAACAAAATTTGAACATTATTAATATCTAAATTAATATATCATAATAGACCTAATGGTCATGTTATATATTTTCATGCGACATCATTTTTGTTTGGTACCTAGGTACTGAGAAGACTAATCGACTGATTCCTTAATTGTTAGCAGTACAACACTAGCAAAGCAGAATTACGTGTCTCCGCACTATTAATGACAGAGATGGACAGTAATAGTGACAGAGATGGAAGATACCGGGAAATGAATAAAAACAGCTGTCTTGTTTTCTAAGATTTATTATTATTCTTTAAGGTCTTTACCTATGAAATTGCCGTATTGCAGTACAGACTTTTTCAAACAAAAAAAAGTTTTGTTTGGCTATGAATTCTAAATTCAAATTAATTTTGTTTTAAAAATATGACATTCTATTTATAATATAAGTCTTTTGTTTATTGATTAGCGTTGTATTTTCATTACATTTCAACATTTTTCCTCATAATGGATACTTTGAAATTTCGTCTAATTATGGAATATGAGTTCCGTCGTGGCACCAACGCGGCACAAACGACACGTAACATCAACGACGTTTACGGAGAGAACTGTACAAACGAACGTACAATCCGTTATTGGTTTGCTCGGTTCCGTTCTGGGAATTTTGACTTGAAAAATGAACCTCGTGGTCGTCCGGAAACTTTGGTCAACAATGATGAATTAAAGGCGATTGTGGAAGCTGATGAATCTCAATCTACAGCTGAGCTGGCAGCAGCTTTTGATGTTAGCATCAAAACAATATTGGTCCATTTGCGACAGATTGGCAAGATAAAAAAGCTTGATAGATGGGTGCCCCACGAACTTAACGATCGCCAGCGCAACGTACGCGTCGAGACTTGCCTTGCGCTGCTTAACAGGCACAGAAATGAAGGAATTTTGAACCGAATTGTTACGTGCGACGAAAAATGGATTCTTTTTGACAATCGAAAGCGATTAGCAAGTTGGTTAGATCCTGGTTCGGCACCAAAGCAATGTGCAAAATGAAAAATGACCCCTAAAAAGGTGATGGTCACAGTTTGGTGGTCTAGTGCTGGTGTGTTTTTGTTCATCATAGCTTTTTACAAAACGGCGAGAGCATTACTGCAGATGTGTACATTGAAGAACTGACCACAATGATGGCGAAACTCGCACGTCTGCAACCAGCTTTGGTCAATCGGTCGTCTCCACTGCTACTTCACGACAACGCGCGACCCCATGTAGCGTGTAGCTACTTTTTCTATTTATATACTTCTTCTAAAAAATGAGTCAGCGAGGCGCGCGCCCACGGAGTGCACGCGTTCGCCGCTCCTGCGCACCTTTTAAAAAAACCGCACCCACATGGATGTGCGCTGAGGGTTTTCTTTGAGGCCGCCGTTCCTACGGTCGGCATGGCGCAGGAGTAGCTGCTGGCTCATTTTTTACGAAGTCGCGTCAAGAGCCCCGGGTGTGGGGAGCGACAGGACGGATCGCCCATATCCGCCCGTGACGACGTCGACTGGTGGCCTAACCAAGATGGCCACATATTTTCCTTCGTGTTGAAGATTTATTTTTTGTTTCGCGGTGGTAGTCCAGCGACGGCTGGCTCCCGCGAAACGACTCCTCCGCCGTGATTGAGTGAGCGTGTCATTTTCTTAATTTCCGATGTGAACTTTTTGCGCCCCCCGTGCGTTTTTTTTAATTTCTCCCCGTTAGTCGTCAGTGAGCGTCCCGGGATTAGCGTTATCATATTAGGTTTACAGACTTTAACTGCGGCCTAGTGTTATTACTATTTTTGTAGACTTTTGTTTTGCATAAGATATTTCTACTTGTGTGTTTTTTGAGTAAATATTGAGTTGTACTAAATTCACTTTAGTTTCACTTTCTCCACCAATTGACAGTCCCAAGCAAACTAGCTGACCAAGTTAGGTAGGGCAGGCGGCACGGTGAGTGCACCACCAGGACGGTCCTTGAAACCAAAGGTCCGGTGTGAAGCCGTTGGCTCTATCCGTGAGCATCCTCCTTACTTTTCCTTTTTAATATAACTTGTTCGTGATTTAGTAGGTGGGAACCACTTTCCCCGGTCGACTCAAAATCGGTTCGGTTTCTTTCACCGAACTAACTATTATTTTTTTTTGTATCACGACACCCATACTGCACAACAGACCGTCTCTAAGCTGCATGAGTTGGGTTTGGAAGCTCTCCCTCATCCGCCATACTCACCAGATCTTGCGTCTATCGACTATTACTTTTTCCAAAATTTGGATAACTTTTTAGCGGGAAAAAAATTCAATTCCCGAGAGGCAGTACAAAACGCCTTTGAAGAGTTTGTTGTCTCCCGTCCTGCTGATTTTTTCAAGAAGGGCATCCATAAACTGCCACAGCGTTGGCAAAGATGCATTGATTGCAGGGGTGATTACTTTGAATAAAAGAAATAAATAAGTTCGAAAAAAAAATACTTTAACTTTTTTCAAATAAAACGGCAATTTCATAGGTAAAGACCTATTATTATGTAAGATCCATGTTCGATCTATTATAGTAATCATAAAAAATATAATAAGATTTCAATTCACAATATTCCTGATATATGAAACACATAAATTAAATTTCTGAGTTTAGGAGCTACAAGTTCTATTATAAAAGCTACAAAGCAGTAAATTTTTTTGTAAGGTTATATTGCAGTTTCATAAAGTGCCGTCATTTTAAACATAATTTCTGTTGCTAAATAAATAGCAATAGTTATAACTATATAATAATAATAATAAATCTTAGAAAACAAGACAGCCGTTTTATATACGTAAGTTATAAACTTACGTATTGCAATGGATACTTTTTATATAGAACTTATAGTTTTACAAGATAGTGGGGGTTGTTAACTATTTTTGACCAGTAATTATTGAGGAAATGGACGGACGGAAGTTATTCTCTAATGCCTGTGTGCCCTAAAATTAGACAGCTCTTAGTTCGCAAGCCCCTAATCAACACAGTAAAAAGAAAATTTTATAAATCTTGAATTTTGAATTTTTTTATATATCATGAAATGGCGTGAAGGCCCCTGATGTGCGTCAAGGCCACCCATACCATCTGCAGTGCCGGTCGGAGCTCTATAAAGTTTCGCGAGGCGCTGCATTGCACTCGATATCCTAAGACAGTCTAGTAATAAGATTACTATATGGACTCTGTGAAATGGTCATAAAGTCTCATTTGCCCAGTAATTTTACTATAGCTAGTAGTGTAGCTAGTGCCCTTTAACCTGAAACACAGCAAACAATTTATATTGCTTGCATACTTGTGTGTAGATAGTAATCTAGGCAGCACAAAAACTGGCAAAGCGATAGTATACCGAATATTATATTAATAGGCGAACTTTGCAATAACAGAAAGTCTTATTGCTTAGAAAAACATTATTACTGACCTTTTTCAGGTTCTGGAGGAGATTCGGAATCTTGTAAGTTGACAAAAAGCACTTGAAAACTAATAAAAATATAATATAAAAGAGTCAGAACGAACATTTTCTAAAATTATAAATGTTTATTTCAGTAAAGTTTTATCATTAAAATGCAGTATTTTGCATCAATAGTTTATATTGTGCCATAAAATCCTATATAGAACTAAAACAAATTTATTTGAAACCAGCAAACTCTAAATTGAATATTTTTTCAAACAATAAAATGACTTTTATTACTTTTGCTGCTGTAACATTATTTCTTATGCCTTTCCTGCGACCGCTGTTAGATCTTGTATAGCAGCGTCTAAGGCTTGCTGCTCAAATTCAGGAGTGATGGAATTTCTGACATTTTGCAGTATCCATTCGATCATCCATTTCTGTTGAATCTTAGTCTCAGCTCTATACCTTTTCACATGATAGTCCATTCGGCCTTTCGTCGTATGATACACATGCATCATCCTCTCCCGATAAACGGCTTCTAATTGCATGGCAATATTCTCTTTTTTTGCATCCATCAAAAGGTTTTGTCCCTCAGCTCTCATTTGTGCTTCACTCGCAGCTTTTATCGCCGCTACATACAAATTTTTTTCATCCTCTCTTTCTTGTTCTAGCTCTTTTTGTATCGCATCCACTCCAGAGTCCAAACTCTTGCCTATGCTAGGACCAAACCTAGTAGTACCCAAGTAAATTATCAATAAGATGGACAAGCCGGTATAATATTCGTGTTCCATCACGAAAATCTCTTTGCTCAACCAATAGTTGATGAGACCAATCCCAAGTAGGTAAGGTCCAGAAACACCAGTTATAGGATAGAAGAAGACAAACCAATTTTCTGGTATGAATCCATAACGAACCGGTGCCGTAAATTCTCTACGTTTAAGACCTGAAGAGCCACACGGGTTATTACTTCTTTGTGTAGGGCAAATATTTGAATGCACCAGTACTACGTTTGGCCACAATAAACGTTTTTGAAGTTTTAATCCCATAACACGACGACAGAACATGTTCATGTGCATGTTCAATAAAATTACTTGAATGCGAGAATTTTGATGTCTTTTAAAATACTCAAAGAAAACTCTTTTCAAATGAAATGTGGAAACTCGATGAATGATACTGTCTATTATTACATTATCTTTGATACTGTCATTATCATGTACGGCTTTGACATCGGTGCAATAAAAAAGGTTTTATGCTTATAAGGTTTAATAACAATTTGATTCATACGATTTGAGGTTGAGCTCGCGGTCTAGTCCGCGATGTCTGTGCATGACGGTCGGCGTCGCTGTCAACATCTAGATGAGACCCGCAGTTCTTTTGTTTTGTTTTGGCTCCACACTTTTGTGTATTTAGCCAGTGTCAAGTTATTGACAATTTCATTTCAATTTAATTAATATGAGATATGTATTATGTGTCAAGTCAAGTCACAATGCAAGTCATCAAGTCATAGTCTAATCAAGTCATACTCCTAGTAAAGTGGTGGCAACTTTACTTGAAGCTTCTATGGAGTTTTGGAAACAACACGAAAAGAAACGTTTCACCATCATTATACTACTTTCCCACACTCATGCCTGTAATCCAGCACTTAACGAATAAAATGCCACCAATTTTATGTACTAACACTAAAAATAACACAAGTTTTGGAAAATAATACAATGCGGCGACGCGATCTTTTTCGTTTTCCCGCCCAAAAAACCCCCGCAGTTTTACCCGTGGATAAAAGTATCTTTTGTGTTAGTCCAGCGTATAAGCAATCCCTATTCCAAATCCCATTCAAATTTGTTTAGCTATTCCACTTTCATATTGATTGATCGAGCTTTTGTGGTGTGATGGTGGAGCAGGTCCGGTGTTGACTAATGTGATGTAGTGAAGTTTAAATCAGCAATACTGCATTTATTAGTACCAATTATGACGTAGACTTATCTTCAAGGGACTATATTCGTAACATAGGTATAGGCAAAAAAACAATTGACTAGCATTGCATTTTGAGACAATTAATACCAATCAACGGAGTCTTGCAACAGAATCTAGGGGCTGAAATTACTCACTGGTTTTTTTTTTTTTTTTTTTTTTTTTTTAATGTTATATAATGATGTGACGAGCTAGTCGTTCACCTGATATTAAGCGCCACGGCCGCCCATAACAGAACAGTGTCACTCGGAACCCTAAAACATAGAGTTTCAAGCGACACTGCACTGCGCACATCATCCTGAGACATCAGCACAGTCTGGTAATAAGATTACTCGACTGTGAGATCAGATCATAAAGTCTCAATTGCCCAGTAATTTCACTAGCTACAGTGCCCTTCAAACCGGAACACAGTAGTGTTTGCACACTACTGCTTGGCGGCAGAATAACTGGCAAAGCGGTGGTACCTACCTAGACGAACTTTGCAGTAAAGTCCTACCACCTAGTGAAACTCACCCGGTTCCTATCAACCTGGGTGTTTAAATTAGTCGTGGCGTGGGATATTTTCTTAGGACGTTGACATGTATAGGAACAGAAATAAATTAAGTATTTCGTTTTTACAAAGCAGGAAAAACGGTGACACTCGCGCCTTGATAGAGGCGAAAGCAACAAGAGCTTGAAAATATACTCCAATTAGTGAATAGTTTCGGAAAAAAAAAAACGTCTGTCTATCTCCTTCCTCTTTGAAATGGGATTTGTTCGTGGTTTGGTCCTGCAGTCGGACTGATGACGGAGTGACCTTGCTGTATTTGTGTATACAAACACTTTTTTTTTTTTTGTTTTGGTATGGCTCCACACTTTTGTGTATTTAGCCAGTGTCAAGTAATTGATAATTTTTCGAGTTAAGTAATATATATGTATGTCAAGTCAAGTCAAGTCACAGTCCAAGTCTTCAAGTCCAGTCATACTCCTAGTAAAGTGGTGGCGACTTTACCAGAAGCTTCTATGGAGTTTTGGAAACAACACGAAAAGATACGTTTCACCATCACTATACCACTTTCCCATACTCACGCCTGTGATCCAGCACTTAACGAATAAAATGCCACCAATTCTATGCACTAACACTGAAAATAACACAAGTTTTTGAAAATAATACAATGCGGTGACACGATCTTTTTCGTTTTCCCGCCAAAACTTCCTACAAACACTTAACACTTCGATATAGGCATAACGGCCGATTATACTCTTTGGTCTTCTGTATAATCTGGCGGAGCGTATGGATGTGGTGCATGGTGGTAAACCCTTTTTGGAAAACAGCTAAACTTCTAAGCCTAGGTAATAAACATAAAGTAATCCGAAGGTACATCTTCTAGATAGATCTTTATACCTCACAGATCTAAAATATTTTTTTTTACTGGAACTTGCTATCAGGAGTTTTGGCGGGAAAACGAAAAAGATCGCTTTGCCGCATTGTATTATTTTCCAAAACTTGTGTTATTTTCAGTGTTAGTGCGTAAAATTGGTGGAATTTTATTCGCTAAGTGCTGGATTACAGGCATGAGTGTGGGAAAGTGGTATAATGATGGTGACACGTTTCTTTTTGTGTTGTTTCCAAAACTCCATAGAAGCTTTAAGTAAAGTTGCCACCACTTTACTAGGAGTATGACTTGAACTAGACTATGACTTGACTTGATGACTTCGACTGTGACTACATATTTGCGTAAATTATCTTGAAAAATTATCAATTACTTGACACTGGCTAAATACACAAAAGTATGAATCCAAAACATAAAAAAAACTTGCTATCACGCTCTTCTTGTTCTTAGTCTCCTTATTCTGTGAAGAAACCAAAAGTATATATCTCCAAGCCTCCAAGACTCCCTTTGGACACCCTACCAAGAGGTCTGTGCGAATCTAATTATGCGTGACACTAATAAAAAAAATAGCTCTGTTGTATGAAATTAAAATAAATTTCATATTAAAATGCGCATATTTTTATAATATATTTATTTTACATCTTATGAGTTTATTAATAATTGAGTAAGATACAATATAAAACTGCTTCCATTTGCCGAATTAGACATAAAAAAAATAAATGATTCGCAAAAGGTAGGTACATACATCTGTTTCAAAACTATTAAATAATTAAAAAGCAATATTTTTAAACAAAGCTTAGATTAATTCATTTGCGAGACTATATTTAAAGCCTGTACTTTGCAGCACGCAAGATTGGGTACTTGTCTCCCGTGCAGAGGCCGCGGAAGTCGTCCATAGACAGATCTACAATGGAAACTCCGCCGAGATTCTTGGACCTGAAACAATGTTGTGACATCATCATTTATTAGGTATACCATAAGACCATCGGTATAGTATAGATACCTGCAACCGGTTGCATTCGGCTCAATACAGGTATCTAGGTAATCTAGGTAGGTTTTTTATTTTATCAGGTTTTATCAGGCTGTGCGTTACCTTTGTATCATTTTGTCATAGAACTATCTGCAGCACCTAGGTGGTAGGACACTTCTGCAAATTTCGTCTAGGTAGGTACCTCTGCTTTGCCAGTTATATTATGCCGCTAAGCAGTAGTGCGCAAGCACTGCTGTGTTCCAGATTGAAGGGCGTTGTAGCTAGTGAAATTTCTGGGCAAATGAGACTGATCTCACAGTCTAGTAATCTTATTACTAGATTGTGCAGATGTCTCAGAATGACGGGCGCAGTGCAGTGTCACATGAAACTCTATACTTTAGAGTTCCGAATGACATTCCAACTGATATGGGCAGCCATGTCGCTTAACATCAAACGACTACCTCTTTACGTCATCTCTTAACATAAAATAGCTATGACACAGCATATTTTGTAATGTTTTATTGGCTACAATTCTATGTACTTAAGTACTATTCATTTCTGCTGCGTCTGACTGAAACTAGATGTTTTGGATGCACCGGATCAACTTTTACTTATGTTGTTAGGAAAGAATTAAACCAACTCACTTGACGTATGCGGCCTTTTGTCCAGCAGTGTCGGGATCCTCGTACGACACCCACAAACCGCCCTCTCCGCTGTCGTCGGGAAGACGGAAAGCGTAGGTTCCTGGAGAACACACATTATTTAACTAGAACAATGAATTGGTAAGGTGAGTTGACAGTCTCAATAGGTATTGATTATTTCCGTGATGATGATTAATGTGTGCACTGTGGACATAAACATAAGGCGCACACCAATATAAAAAAAAATTACGGGTAAAAAGATAAGTTTTGGTCTTTACTCTAGCAAAGTCTCACTTTCGTACAAGATACCTAAGCCATTTAACTGAGATCTTCACACCTCATAGAAATACCTAAATTATTTTCATTGAGCTTATGTATAACATTTTATTAGCACATAACACCACGGAAATACACTTCATATTGCTAACTTTTTTGCGCCCACGTGATCCATTTCGACAGCCTGTGCAGCTTAGAGGCTAGCAAATCTTCGAAATTCAAAGCTACATTTTGTATATAGGTACCAGGAATATTAAAAGCTTTAGTCATATTTTTAAGCTTTTCCTTTGGCTCAACATTACACGTTTGAAAAGTTGTAGGTAATTAAAATTTATTATGATTAGGCCATGCTTTAAGGACCTATGATTTAAGGCTCAGTTGTGCTATACCTTATATAACAGATAATAAATGATTATAAATACCTATTGTACAAGTACGTAGAATAGCGAATACTTTTGGAGGCAAATCAAGATATAAGTTTTAAATAATGTGTAGTTATTATAATATTCAACTTTAATTAGCAGAACAGAACATACATCAGTAAATTAAACTTGATTCCAATAAGTTTATCATAATATATAATTACATGAAAGGTTATCGCAGTTATCTTTTTACACTAGGCTGGGAACAGCAGAGCTACCTATTGTATCCGAGCGTGGTTTATATATTAATTGATACCACATACATTACATAATTTGCGAAGTGTAGAATGGTAACGTATAATCGGGGCTTTGTTTGATAATACCATTTACATAATATGTATATGTACCTATATTATCGTTATGTGCTTTACGCAGAAGTTAACTTGTCAATATTAGGTTCCCCACAAACGAACCTTTGAGGGCGTACCTACTTAACTTTGGATGATTTGTTTCCAAGTTACAATGAAGACGAATGGTTATTTTGGTGTGCTTATAACAGCTATCTTAAAAGGAAAATGGTGCTAAATATTCCATAATGTATATTGTGTACGATTTACTTGTATTGCGAAATAGATAAAGTAGATCCGTACCTATTAATCACACATGATGGGACTTGTGAAATTGCATTGAAATTGGAAAAATTCTAAATTTTGTAATAGCTAACTCTCCCAAGTAAAGAAGTGCATGTGAGCAGGAGTGAGATGCATTAAAAATTGTGCTGCTCAGCTCAAGCTACTTAAGTATAAAGTTACTTACTTTATACTTAACATTATGGAAGAAGTGTAGTTAGCTAGTTAGTTCTATTAGCTTGCAATACAAACGAAGTGTGGTCAGGGTGCTTCAGTAGTGGTCACCAGACGTCATGGTTAATGAAAACCTTGATGACGTCTACGCATGCTCGGACTTGATACTATCTCGACTTGTCTGTCAGTTGCTAATTAACAAAGAAAATCCCGCATATCGTCGTTGTGCGTACAAAAGTCGCTATGTGCTATTTAGTAGTTTTCCGTTTTAGATGCAGTTTTAATCGTTATTTCAATACAAACATATTGTTAAAAGAACTATGTGATAAATGCAATATTTAAGGAGTTACGAAATCTAGCTATATGTTATTCATATATCAAATGTTCCATATGAACACGTTATATATTTATTAACTCTCGAGAAATTATCAATAACTAAATAACACATAGCAACTTTTGCACGCGCAACGACGATATACTGAACAAGTTAAATAGTTTTCAACGCGAGCTATTTGTTGAGGACTTTTAACTACCGTCGGTCACCATAACGATAGATTTTCTATTGTTTGGCGGTCATTCCGCAGTTAAAAGGTCAATAAACGATTACTATTGTGTTCTTTTTGAAGTTTAACGATGCTACGTACAACGAAATGATCTAAAAAATTGTAAAGCTTCTTGGAAATAACGATATATGTGAATAATATTTTGTTCCAACTCGCCTTTGATCGCATTTTTGTATTATTGCATCTGGTTTATTAGACCTTATTAATCTCGGAATAAGAAGATATGACATGTCATATCGATGACCAAATCTCTAATAGCATCTCTCTCGAAATTGAACATTTTCAATGTAATGAAGTGGATTGATTAATTTTTTGGTCAGTAACATCGTTTAAATATACTCCCATGGTCTTTTGTAAAATACCCATTGAAATCGCTATTCAAGACAGCTTAACAGTCCACCACCCTATGCCAATAACAGACCCCAACACCATTTTATACAAATAATTGTTAAGTAAAGCTTGAAGCTATGAATAAGTACCAACCAAATATGTGAGTTAAATCTGCTTCCTTCGTTAAGCCCAGCTCTGAAAAGTTAAATTCGACGGCTGATTCCAAAATCCAGGAAGCGTATAATAGCGAATTGCTTATAATGACAATAATGTATATACATATTCAACTGTCACTAGACTAAATCTGTACATACATAGAATATTTTTTTAATTTTAATTGCTGTACACTTATTTTGATATAGAGATGAAAACCATTTTTTACTCGTTTTTTGTCTGTCTGTCTCTCTTTTTGAACACGTATTATGCTAAAACCACTTAAGGGATTTTGATAAAACTTGGTATGGTTATAGCCAATTTATTATAAAAAATGTTAATAATATTCTACGATTTCAAAAACCGCAGTGTGGTTTGAACCAAGCAATAAAGCAAATCATGCCTGCATTTTTTTTAAACGTGTTTTCGATTTATGAAATAATTATATACAATCAACAATGCTGTAAAAGTTATATCAACATCTTGAATTATGACAAAGTTATTTAGTTTAATCCTCTTGGAGTTCTAAGCCAGCCTTCATAGTTCAGATTGTAACGTGTCCATACGTTACGATAAAACATTGCCGGGAACTAAGTAGAAGTCACTATTTATCCAGTCGAAGCGAAAAGAGAGAAGGGATAAGGGAAAAATAGAGGAAAAATGAATGGATCGAATGGCGAATGCAGACCGGTAGAAGGGAGATAGAAAAGGAAGAAAAAAGAATAAATACAATCTATAACGAGTAGAGAGAAATATATAACAAGTAAAATTTCCAATTAATAAACCATGCAATTTTTAACGAAGTTTACATGCCATTGTAATTTAAATTTTGCAATTTCAAAAAACCATCTACCGGTAAAACTTTTGCTGACAATAGTCACGTTGTCATTACAAAAGTCGGCATTATTATTATTTGGAGGCTCACATAAAAATGAACGGGATTAAGATTAACTGGTGTTATTGTTATTCTACCGGGATCATAATATGACGGCTCAGATGCACCTTATTGTATGTCAACACAATAGTAACTTCAGTTTAATAAAATGAAGGATATGACTTACCGAAACGCTTGCTGGGATCAGTGACCTTCCTGAGATGAGGACGCATGCCTTTTTGATGATTGGGGTTGATCAGTTTCGCGCAAACCTCAGGGTAGCTCAGAATACCCTCGGTTTTGGTGTAGGGACCTAAAAAGATTTATGTATACTTTGAAAAATAGTAGAGAGATAATCTCGAAATTTCAAAACTAGTAATAGTAACTATAACTAGTAATACTAGAAACAAGCACTGGAAAATTTAATATTGTAATTTTTAAATAATTTAATTAATACTTTTGTTAGGGACCTCATTTCGAACATACTTAAGCTTACTACCTGTTTACAGGCTTCTTACCTATGTTCTTTTATATGTTGTGCTTTCATCAGTGAGGCGCTGTATCATAATTTTAAATAGTTCCATGTTAATGAGAGATAACTTGCTAGTATCATACATCATTTCGACGTTTAGCTTTACATTATGAACGCGCCAGTAAATGTCAGTAAAATTGTCAATTAATGCCAACTCCTGCCTCAATTATGGCTGTAGAATCCACGTTAATTGTATTAACGTTTGATTTATGATAATTACTGAATGTTGTTACGTTTAGTTCTATTATAAACTTATGACTGGAGATTATTTGCTGTTTCTACTTGTACTTGTTTTTGCTTTCACTTTAGACGGTTATAATAATAATAATAGCGCTCAAGGATTACATACATAGATCCTGGATGCTTACTATGATTTCCTGTGTCTAGGGTACCCAGGAACTACGAGGACCCCACAACACCTAGATTCAGAACAAGTATTTGCGCTTTGTTTTTCTGTGCGCAAAACCTTGTCCTACGGCGAGAATCAAAAGCGCCGCCCCCGGGCTATGAGCCGCCCTGCTCAACCACCACACCACAGAGGCTGTATGCCCAATTCAATAACAATAATTATTATTATTATCAGTTATGGCACAAGCAATCTTGTTTGGCAGGGTTCTTACCAGCTTCTCCAGGCCCATCAGCGTGTAGCGGAGGCACACCGGCAATCTCACTCTCGGCATCCAGCTTCCAGGTGCGAGCGAAGGTCGAGATGCCCACGACGACTTTTTGAGTGGGAGCTCCAGAGGTCAGCCTGCAATGGTGAAAAGACCACATAATACCTTAGTACCTCTCTACCTATGTATACATATTTATAGGTACCTATATGACCTATTTAAGATTATTATGACCTCCTCGGTTTTGAGTAACGGAAAATCATTAAGGGGTCGTTGTCCCACTATTTTGTCCAACTAGTCGGAAGAAAGTCGGTAAAACGGTAGAGGTAGTGGGTCTATGTAAAATTTTTGTTGCACCATCGCCTCATAGACAGTCACGTGCTCCAACTTAAAAGGTTATGATTTTTATTTTACTGGGAAAACAATAACTGAGATAATCAACAAAAAAAGTCAATCATATTCAACATAGGTAGCGATTTCTTAAAAAGTAGGAGATAAGTGAGTTAAGTTGCCCCAGAGCCAGAACTTTTATACGGACAGGGTCGTAAGTTACCATCAAAGCGGAATTTAGCGATGATCGAGGAAAAGGTCTCACGGGCGCGTATCTACATAACCGTGCACTATCTCATGCAAATTTACGTTAGGCTACTTACCAAATGGTATCGAAATTCATTCGTATCTATTTTACACTTGATTTTTATATACTGACACAAAAATAATGAACTGACTGAGCCAAAGCGGTCAAAACCACTTTCGTCGTATAACGGTCACAAGTTTAACACTAATTTAACACGTTAGCTGCGGCACCAATTTTTGCATACTTTCCGTTCCTGCGGCACGAGGTATAATCGGCCCGTACCGTGACCAGACGTTAGGGCGACACGCGGTCTATTAGACCCCACCTCCTTTTACAGACTAAAATCCATTTTCTGGCGCGAAATCAAAGATAAATGAGAATTTTGGTCCTTATTGATATAGACAGTGAATTGATGAACCCTAATCCACCGTCGCCCCGGGAGCTGATGGCTAGTTTAGGAATTATTAGCAAAACAAAATATGGGATCTTATACACCTCGTAACGCACTGAAATAGGGCAAATTTTCGCTGCGATTAGTGATGGGAAAAATAATATCGACGTTTTTAAACTGTCTTAACTACGCAACGACTTGACCGATTTTGATCAATTATATCTCATTAGATCGTTTTAAGGGCAAAACCTGGCAAAACAACACAAAGCTATCATGGGATAATTTTTTTTTTAAATAATCTAAATTGTGCTTGAAGGCGCCATAAAGAAAAAAAAACCGGCCAAGTGCGAGTCGGACTCGCGCACGAAGCGTTCCATTCTATACCATTAAGAGGCACCTATTACAGACTTATTATTGGAAAATAATGGATTACGGTTTATGCATAAGGTTTATCTTTCTACTTGTATATGAAAATCTTAATGCGGTTCACAGAATAGAAAAAAAAGGCAACCAGAATTAGAAAAGAAACTATTTATTCTGCCTCGGGCTTTAAAAATACAATTATTAGAACTTGAATTAACATTAAAAAATCAGTATCAATATACTTTTTTTATAAAAATCTCAATATATATGTTGTACTTATTTATGAGTGTTTTTCATTGAAACAGGGTAGACAATAAGATTTTTTGCACTGAGTGCACTGAGTCAAAATCTTTTTGGTTTTTTTATCAGCTTCACGAGATGGTAAAAATGTGCGTAGTTTTTGGTAACAACCAACACATCTTCTCCTTTTTTCACCCTTTTCGAGACAATGGCGTGCGCTTTCAGGTGCTGAAAAATAACAAAAATGTAAAGATAACGTAATAAAACTGACATTGTTACTTAGGTTAGATCGTAGATGAGAATAACAATGATAATGTAGGTATAACTTACCTGTTTTGGCTCTGTTTCTGGGTTTTTTAAAATTAACTTCTTCCGACATCGTTTAGACATGTTCGGCGCTGTAAAAGGACGTGCTCTCCAATCGACGTGATGCACAACACTGGTCGCGGGAAGCTCGCGTTGAGTGCGGTACGAGGTCAGGGGGGATATGGGACGTTTTAGCCTCGTTTCGCACTGCATTAAAATTATATTAATTCAGTGCGGCACGAGGCCTAAGACATCCGGTACCAAGGTAGGTACACCACCGAGTCCGGAACCATTAGTGATCTCAAATATATATTTATCTCTTTCCTACACTGGACCAAACCAAAGCTATGCCATTCGCACGACAGAGAAATTCACTTTTTTGCTTGCCGCACCACAGGGAAGTTGCATCAGGGGTGATTTAGGCCTCGCTTCGCACTTAACGTGTTAACCTATGATATTTTTTCATTCGTGCACCTTTATGGTCCGAGCACTTATCGCAAAAGCGACAAAGAAACATTGAAAAGAGAAATTAAAAATAAAAGGTGCGTAGAATCAAAAGATTTTAAGGAAGGAAGGATGGAAGGCTTTGGTGACTTTATTATAATTTTACTGTTTTCTTCAATTGTTGTATTTTCGCATCATGCCAACACACAACGATAAAGGAAAACATCGTGGGTAAGCCCGCATGTTCAAGAAACACAAAATTCGAGGACTTAAAATTTGATACCTATTATGTTTTACCCGTACATATTTGGCCAGCATAGTTGATTATTGCCAACACTCTCTTTGTGAAAAAAGGCATTAAAGGGTACATGTTACCTGATGATATTAAAGAGCCATAAAAATACTGACCAGTAAGATACAGCGCTGTCAGTGTTGAGTAGGGGGTTACGGTTCTGAGCCGCGTACACTGGTGACGCGTAGTCCGCTTCCTTGGGGTTACGCTCGGGTGTGTTGTAGTCAAATGTCTGTATGTTCACGAAGTCCACCAGGTTGATTATAGAAGGCACGTCGTGGTAAACTGCACAACACACATCGGTTTTAATCAGTTAAAAGAATATAATATATTTTACTGACCCACCCGGCTTCACAAGGGTAAATAAGAGCCATAGATAATAATAAGTTAAATATTTGCCTAAAAAGAATGAAAGATCGCCGTAAAATTATCACTTCTGGTGAAAAATCTATCTATATATTTATAACAACTGCCATGTCCAAGGAGGACGTGGTCGAAGAAAGTACTATGCCACGCCATAGTACTTTACATGATTAAGAACTCCAATTCTACGTTAAACTTGAACTTTATATTATATACCCACTTAATCAACCTTTCAAATATCAAATCAATTTCCACAATCTAAATATATATAACTCAAAGATGACTGACTGATTGACTGATTCACATAGTGGTCTATCAACGCACAGCCCAAACCACTGGACGGATCGGGCTGAATTTTTGCATGCAGGTAGATTTTATAACGTAGGCATCCGCTAAGTAAGGATTTTTCGAAATTCCACCCTTAAGAGGGTGAAATGGGTGGTTGAATTACTTTTCCCATAGGCCACGCCGCTGGCGAAGCTGCGGGCAGAAGCTCGTTGTTTCATATTTTGCTAGATATACAGAGGTTAAATATGAAATTACAAACCTCTAAGTAGTAGACTTAGAGGCTGAAGATAGAAGTAATTACGGCTTTGGTAGCTTACCGGAGGCGTTGACGTTAGGAAGGACGGTAATGGAAAGCTGCCTGTTGGGCTTGACGCTGAGAGCTTGCTTCAACTCGCGGACAAGCGCGGTGAACCCTTCGCGGTGCTCGGCCTCTTTCTCATCCACGGGTGTAGTGCCAAAGGTCTTCTTGATGCCGTGCCATATACTACCTGTAGATATTAAGTTATTATATGACGCTAGCAGAACATAATAATTACGTCCAAGTATATAAAAGGTAGAAGTAAAAGTGCAGGAGCTTACTTCTACTCGTCATACACATCCTTTTTATCTTTGTCTGCCTTATAAATAGACTGGCTCCATTATAATTGTGCTGTGAAAGAACTCTAAATACTCCCTGTATAAGAACTGTTTCCCTCCGCAAATTTCACAAAGTACCTGTACGTACCCTATAGATTTTTTTTGCAAAGTCAAAGTTTTTATTTCAAATAAGCTATTTTAGCACTTTTATACTTAGGTAACCTACTGAAGCACACATTTTTCTCAAATCATGTCCCTAAAAATATTTATGATGCTACGATCATATGAGCCTCTTTAGTTATTGCAGACTTTTACATACACAATCCACTATGTAAATAATCTTCGCATATAACTATTTGGTTATGATGAGAATTAACTTTTCAAAGTTCTTTCATCACTTCGCTAACTCACCGAAGGTGCTACGGATCTTTTTGGGCTTGATTCTAGGGAACTGCCAAGCCAAGTCGATGCCATCGAACCCATACTGTTCAGCCAGCAGCACTGCCGAGTTCACGAACGCTGTCCGAGGTTGCGGAGACTCCAACTGTATTAATATATAACGAAATATTTATTAGATGTAGTGACAATCAATGTTACTTATCACAAAATTAATAATACGAATACAAACAACAAGATTCGTGTCCCATTAAACCCCCTGCCATCACCACCGAAGTGGCACAGAAGTGTAAGTGTATTTCCTCTCTCAAAAAAAGAGGATTTGAATGGACGTTACTATTTATGTATTACTTATTATTAAGTTATGACTTGTTTAGCTTGCTTCGTTTACTCAGTCAATTTGCACATTGAGTTTTACATAAGGACGTATGAGAATTTGAAAAGGGTTATTTTCCTTTTCGTCGATTGGCACACTTCCTTATTCCTTGACAAACCTATTTAATCCGTGAAACTTAATTAAATAACTAAATAAATGACTGTATATTAAACACCTGTATTTGTTACTTTAAAAGTATTTAATTTTGATGATATCGTTTGGGTACGATACCTCACAGATAAACGAAATTTTCAACCATATACCTACGTCAAAAACAGGAAGTACCTACAGAAATTGTCCAACTGCATGACCCATTTCCTGTCCCAATAATGTCAGAGATTTATTTTCGTGAATTGTGAAACAGTTTCGACGAACGTACGCCACCATGAAAACGTTTCCATATTTATAGCAACCTCTAATCTGATCGTCCCGGGACAGGTTTAATTGAAATAGCTTCATATGAGATTAATTATTTTTTCTTTTTTGATCGATTTTTGATGAGGCTCCGGTTTAAAAATGCTTTTGAATCCACTGTTAAGACAAGAACCATTATGGAGCTTATACGAGTAGGTACTATATATAAACACAGTCTAAAATGCTTATACCGATTTTAATTAGGTACCTCAATTACATTTTCAGGTCTTGTTTATAGCTTATTTTTGTCGGGTCAAAGGTTCAATGTTAATTAAATACTGCAAGAGCGGATATTATGGATCAGCGCTAATAGAAAGTACTATTATTTATTTTATAGTAAAATAGGCGCTTAAAATAGCTTTGTCGTGTGAGTTTTGTCATTGACTGTTTTGAAAGATGTGCAAAATCGAATATGTAGCACGAATTCAATTTGTTCTTTGAATTGTTTTATAAATAACTAGCTGCGCCCCGCGGTTTCACCCGAGTGGTAAAAAATCCATTTATTCACTCAGCTTTCGTATTTTTTTGAAAATAGCAAAAAAATGCAGTTAGTGAATATATTCCATCTATTCACGCGTGATGCGATGACCAAGGGAAATAGAGATTCATTTATATTCATATATGGAGTGCCACGCAATGATGTCATTTAGATTTAATTTTGCATATGGGCGGTTGACACTATACGTACTGACTGCTACAACAACGCAGCGTATTTTGTGCACCGGAAAATGAAATGTGTCTAAAATTTCAGAATACCAGACAAATCAACGATACCTATTAAAAATAAATAATAAATATGTAACGCCATCTAATCTCAAACTAATACTATGGGAACCAGATAATTGATTCAGTACTAAGATACTTTTTTTTGTAAATACATACATTACACACAATTACACCCAGATACAGAACACCAATGTTCATTACACAAATGTTTGTCCTGGGTTGGAATAGAGCCCACTACCTAGGTTGGTAGTCCAACTGAGCTATCAGGCCTGTCGATTGTGTACAGCATA
The DNA here is from genome assembly GCA_905220475.3 of Ennomos fuscantarius. Lineage (NCBI taxonomy): Eukaryota > Metazoa > Arthropoda > Insecta > Lepidoptera > Geometridae > Ennomos > Ennomos fuscantarius. Next base: position 12,146,481 of record HG992023.1, read on the forward strand.
AAGATAATATGGTGGGGCAAATGACGTTAATAGCGAAATCATCTAATCGTACAACGATAGTTAAACCAATAATATAAAAAATATTGAATTAAAAACACAGGCCCGCACCATGTTTCAAGACAACTTTCATAATTATGCAAAAAACATCTTATTAAAAAAATGTAGGATAGGACTTACCAAGAGATTGTATTTGTTAGGCTCTTCAATATCAACATCGCCACCAACGGAAAGAAGAACCTTCAGTGCTGGGTACTTATTCTTGAAATTGGTCATTGTTCGGTAGTTGGCGTGGGAGCTGTCGACATCCAAGTTCTCGTTGAGGGGCACCATCTTGTAAGTATCCGGCTGAATTCCGGCGTAGCCATAGACTAGATGTGTGCAGAACGACAGAGCGGGTTCCAAGTCCAATGGCAGCATACGAGCTTGAGCTGGGTAAATACATCCCTCAACTGATTAATTGAATTGCAATATTTAATATGTGACTCTTTAATAGATAAAATACTGGCACGGCTTTTAAAAAAACGAGTGTGGTATAGACCACATGACTGAAGCAAAATTTTTTTAGTTTAGCTCCATCTATCGGCCGGTATAACTTTTGCTTTGTTTAATATTAATGTCACCAACTTGACAATTATAAATTGTCATTTTACCTGACATAGCAACATAATAATACAGTCTTTTACTTTGTTATATTGACAATGGAGATCTACATGAACCAACGTCAACTTCCGTTCGCCTCGCATTCACCAGCTTACTCCAAGTCGAGCGTGCGTTAAGAAGTTTTACTTCAAAACGTAAACTTATGACTACTCCCCATTAAGTAAGTACTTTTCATTTTTAATTGCCTCCATCAAAACCCTGTATCAAACGCACCTGGCAGGTTCCGGCCAAGCCAGGCTGGCCCCCACCACTCTCCCATTACGTATGTTTCAATGGTGAGACTATAAAGAGTTCTCTATAATATAGAGTTATAGAATAAAAAGGGTTGTATAACATACCTAACCTATTATTACATATATCTAGTTTCAGTGAGACACAAACGCTGTCGCATTTAAAATAAATGAATACCTAATGTAGGTAGGTACTATACTACTGCATTTGAATCCTTATTGATTTACTTACTCCAAACGTCTTTCATGAATCATTAACAATTGTAACTAACGGTACAATTTAGAAGTTAAATTGAAGCGATTAGTCTCAATTCAAGGTATGCTATTGCCATTCTTTTGCGACGTTTAATTAATTCTAAAGGTTAATTTAAGCGAACTGTTAATATATCTGTATTGTATTGAATATATGTGTGTTACTTACCTACTTATCAAAACGAAGTGGTTTTAGAATCGACAAGTTAGTTTCTTTTTACTGGCCTTATAGCTCGCTAGGTAGTAACCCTGTCTTCTGAACTACGGGTTTTGGGTTTGATTCCCAACCAGGACAAATAATAGTGTGATGAATATCGATGTTTGTTTTGTATCTAGGTGACATATTGTATTCTATGAAGGTATGTATTTAAAAAAAAAAAGTATCTAAGTATTGTATTAATTATCTGGTTCCCATAGTACAAGCTTTGCTTTGTTTAGGGCTAGATGGCGCTGTGTGTAATGTCCACAATTTTTTTTTTCAATATCTCTATATGAATCTAAGCTAATAAAATAAATAACGCCCAATGATCACATATAACCCAGGAACTACGAGGACCCACAACACCCGACAGAACAAGCTATTTCGCTTTTTTTTCATGTGCATTAATACTTTTCCTGTAGCGGGAATGGAACCCGCCGCCTCTCGGTTATGAGCTGACCTGCTCATCCACCACACCACAGAGGCTGTCAGAACAATCTAACGGATTGGAACAGTTCGAAGTACCCGTAATGATAGACCATATAAAGTAAAAAATAAAATATGCCTAACTGACTACATCACACTAATATTATAAAGGCGAAAGTTTGTATGTGTGTAAGTTTGTAACTTCTTCACGCTCAAACGGCTGAATGGATTTCGATGGAATTCGGTATCAAGATAGCTTATACATTGGATTAACATATAGGCTACATTTTATCCCGGAAAAGTGAAATTCTCCTGTGGGATGAGCAAATAATTAAAATACTTTTTATCCGCGGGTGAAACCGTGGGGCGCAACTAGTAATATAATAAACATTGAGAATCGCGGGTATAAAGCCTCGTAAAGATTAATGAGGTTAAAAAAAAACAGTTGTTAGCTTTTTAGGTAGTTAGGTTAGTTAGGTAAGACTGCAGGAAGATATTTTACCGGATTAAGTAAATACGTAAGGTGACCAAAACCAGCTCAAATTTCGACATTTGTATTTTGATATTACATTGACCACTACTAAGTTCCATCAGCTATTAAAGTCTATACGGTTTATAAACCAGGCAATCTATTGTTTCCGTCCAACGCATTAGCCACTTAGCAGCTGGGGCTTGATGACGCAAGTAATCACAGCCACAAGGATAGAGGATAATATTACTTGCGACGATTTAGGCAATTCTTTGTTTGACCAGTGACAAACAAGGAAAATTTTGCATGAATACTATACGATTTACTCAAAACAAAGAGGTACCACACACTTAGTAGGTAGCTATAGGTCCTTGTGTTGTGATTGTTATTGCAGTTAATCGGTTACTTAAAAGAACAAAGGCATTTTTCCCGTTTATGTTAGTAAGTTAAAAGAATAAAGGCATTAAACAAAAATTAATGATATAGAATGTCAATATAACAAAGTGAAAAATACATCACAAGACGAAATTTGGAAATACTTAACCATAAACCATAGTGATGCAAAAACGACTAGCGATGTTTTTTACATTATATCGATATCCTATCAAAGTAATAGCCATGCGCAGTTTTTTTTTTTTTAGAGCGATTTAATGCTTTTGGTCTCTATCGACCTTTACAGCGTTACCGGGCGGGAGGGCGAGTGCTTTAGGCACCCAACCGTCAAAAGTGGGAGGCAACTAGCTCAAGGGCACCCCTGGGGTGCGAGCCTCGGCTTGGGCCGTTGCCGGGATAAGGGGATCGAGAAGACTACGACCACTGGAAGAGTGGATCCATTGAAAGTCGCGACCGTTCTAGCTAACCTACGGGGGGTACGTCGACTTCGCTAGTGGGCCGGTGTCTGATTGTGTTACGCTGGTATCCTATACCGGTGCCGAAAGCGGTTCTTGAGCCAGAAGGGCTAGACTGGCGATCCTAGCGCAGCCGATACTACGGCTGCTATAGGATCATCCGGGTCGCTCAAGACGTGTCTCGGGCGGCGACGACAGGGTGATGCCATGCGGAGATATGAGACTATGCAATCACAGGTAACTTGACTTGGCCATTCTAAGCTACATATACTAGTATTACAGAACTACTCTCAATCGTGAATCTCTGCTCAAGACAAGATTTAATTCATAAAATGACGAAACAGTGAATTAAATCTCAACTTGAGCATCAATCTACAACTGAGCATTGCTCTGTAATACGAGCCTTGTCTACTAGAGCGAGCCACCTTGAGCCATTTATCAATTCAAAGCCAACCTGCCAGAAGGTTAATACTTTCTTTACATTTAAATTGCCCATACATCTATAAGCGTGTTCAAAAAGCAAACTAATGAATGAGTTTAAGACTTTAGTCATTTCTTTTTTGTCATTTAACGCCTCACGTTCAGACTCCGTCATTATGTGACGCGAGTATTGCAGTAGGTATCAAATCGAATCAAATTTGTTTATTTTATTCCGAGTATTTCTAGAGCAACTTTGTTTGTCGTGGTTTTATCTTTATGCCCCTGGTTGACACCCGGAGCGATATACAAGGTCAACGGTAGGTCTAGGTAACTATTAATAATACATATAATATTATCAAGTACTTATTATTTTCTAGAAGAAAGTCATTATTAGCCTCACAGCTCAACGGTAGTTAGTTCTGCCTTCGGAACCATAAGTTGTTGGTTCAATTTCAACCTAGATTCAACTAATACCGATGTTTTTTTGATAGAAAGATAGATAGATAATTATTGTCTCACCAATTAAATTCACATAATACAGGAATGAATAAATCTTAGTTACTAGTTAGGTACTAGTTAGTTTGTTCTGTTTATCGATGTTATTATGCAGTACCTACTTAGTATTTGTGAAAATAAAGTGTATAAGTTTTGCTTAGTACGCTAGATGGCACTGTGTGAAATACAATCATTAATTTATTTAAATATGTGAATGTAATAACCACTCACTCAACGATCGGCCAATGACATCTAGACTACCTAATTCAAACCCCTTTCACATAAAATCTGTGTTGTTTTTTCTGTGTTCACACTCAGATTACGTCACCCATGATAAAAACCTCAGTCAGACTATTGTGGTTATAGGTCCTTTGTTGCTAATTGGTAGGCAGGTTATAGGTAAAGGTAAATCGATATTTTAGAAATCAAGGTGAACGTATCTATTACAATAGGTAGGTATATATAGGATAAATAAGTGATATATATTATTATATAAGTACAAGGATACCGATTGATGACAGTGTCAATGTATCTTTTTTTTATAAAGGTACACAAGTATCATATGGATAAAAACCAATTTGGACGTAGAACACTCCAGGGGCTACCTAAATCTCCTCATGTACTACGTCTACGATAAAACAAAAAATCAGATAGTTTTAGACATTGACAACGGAGGATTGATGAAGGATATTATTATAATTCAAAATAATGTAAGAAGACTATTCATGAAATAGTTGCTTGATACTTATAGCTATTGCTATTGTATAGCCTCATCAGTCTGGCCGTCCACCTCATTTGCATCTGAAATGGTGGCAACAGAAATCAAAGATAACGAAGTGAATGATTGCGTTGCGGTACAATGCGGGTATAGGTACTGCTGAAACTGCAGCCAATTTGTGGGTTATTTCGGTGGTTAAAATTTGGCAAACTGTTGCAGTCAACGGAGGGAAATCAACTTAATTTTTCGCGTATTTATTTTTCATTACTGTGCCTATCACATCACACTAATATTATAAAGGCGAAAGTTTGTATGTGTGTATGTTTGTTACTCCTTGACGCTCAAACGGCTAAATGGATTTGGTTTAAACTCGGTACTAAGATAGCTTATACACTGAATTAACACATAAGCTACATTTTATCCCGGAAAAATGAAATGTTGCCGTGGGATGAACAAATAATTAAAATACTTTTTATCCGAGGGTGAAACCGAGGGGCGCAACTAGTTAGATGTACAGTTACTACGAGGTAATACGGAACTACGAGGAACACGGTCCTACAACACCCAGAGATAGAACAAACAGCTTTTTTTTCTGTTGCTGAATGTCTTTAATACATATTTTCAGCCAAACTACGACAGCTAGCAATAGGTCAGCTACACAAAATGTACGTAATTCCTGTAATAAACTGTTTAAAACAACTGTCGATAGTTATCTCAGTAGTTTTTTATTATCGTGTGTAAGAACTGCTGAGAAATAAAGGATTAGTAGTGCCTTCAACGGATCTGCTAAAGGAGAACCAATGCGATGTTATACCAAACATTCTTTCTAAGAATAGACCTTACTATTTTTCCCAATATAAGATATTATATATGTATAAGGAACTTCATATAAGTAGTCTAAAATATTCCGTACACTTAACAAGAACAAAAGTTTTGTGGACTTCGAAGAACATCAATTACGTTGCAATTGTCACACGTAACATATCAATAAGTACACGAAGAGTGAAAATGAAAAAGGATATGGTATGAATTTGCGTGAATACAGCTCCTTTTCATTTGCATTGTTCCTGCTTCGAATGTTAATAGGTATGTCCAATTGTACAATAATTCGCCGCCCACAACACTTTTTTATTTTGATCTACAAAATTTTGGGCTTAGCTTACGAATCTTTTCATTTGTCCACTTAACTGTACTACTCGAATGTATCATAAGAGTTCTTTTATAAACGGTGTTATCCACTGATTTTTCTTTTGCTTTACTTTTAGTTATTATGGCCTCTCTTAGCCATGATACATTTATCTTATAAGCAATTTTAAATTAACCTAAAACTTGGCCTTTTTCCATTAGAATATAGCCCATTGCGATTCAGCTTTTACGAACGGAAATTGAATCTTACCATGAAGGTACTTATAATTAAAAACCAATGCTAAGCTAAACCTGTCAGAGTTGCAAACAGCTTTATTTACCTTGAAATATCTTCACACACATTATAAAGTGTACACCTTCCTCTAAATTAAGATGCCAACAAGGCCAAGATAATGCCATCGCTATTATTATCTAATCTGTACCATCGCCGAACATAGCTCTAAATATGTATACGTTCTAAAAATGACCAACTTGATTGGTGATGCTTGGCTTATTGCAAACATACTTAACGGAGCGTCACATTCTACGTAGCAAAGATAAAATCTTTAAAATTTTCAGAATGTACCTAATTATTATCAGAATATAAATAGCTATATATATATAAATACCTATTAGCGCACAGTATCTGTCTATTTATTATGTGCTAATAGTCCCTTCTCTACCTGCCTGTACTCCTAAATATAACAAACACTGCTTGTTTGTTTACAGCGTGTGCAGATAATATATGTAATTATAAGCAATTAGATAATCAGCCGTTTTGATTATAATATTGGAAAATTTTCAAACAGATTATTAATTTCTCGCCGAGACAAACGATTTATAGTTTTTTTTAACCTACGTAGTAGGTAGTCCACTATGTAGGGTAAGGAGTATGGATTTTGTATGTGTGTTTGAAAATGTTGATCTTAGCTTACTTTCACAATATCTCAACAAACTCGTTGGTACATATTAACGGAAATCTAAAATGTTTTCAAACTACCCTTCTGTAAAACATAAGAGATGCTGACAATAAAAGTTAATCCTAAAAAATAATCCATTGGGCGCTATTATTATTATTATTATCATCAAATTAATCGTCCATTTTTTTAATACAAGTCCTAATAATAGCCTCGCTTGGCTCGGCCAACTAAAAGTCTATGCAGTCTTAATCTTATCGACCAATATCTAGGTAATAATATATAGGTTCCTACCAACTACATAGAAGAACCTTATCGCAAACATAATAATGTAATAGTTATAGTTATAGGTACCTAATCAAAAAAGTAGGTACGTTGAGCGTGTTATACAACTTTCATAATTTCCAATTTTAACAAATTACGCTCAGCAGTGGGTACGAATACAAAGAAAGAAAGGTATGTATTAAAAAATAAACTTACATTCTCTGACATAGCTTTTGCTATCGTAGTAACAGACGACTTTGCCTGGGGATACCACAGGGTTAGCGACCGCCAAGGCAAGGAGCCCGGCGAAGCAGAATAAAATCTTCATTTCAGTCGAATAATTGAATAATTTATGTGCGAATGTCTGATCCCCACGGAGTGTATGTGGCGAATGAATGACCAACCATCAACCAGTTTACCAGTTAACCGCGCCTCGTCACCTAAGGTCAAAGAGTAACGATGTCCACATCGACTTGTTTCACCGAATCTTATCTGTTGTTATTGTATAGAGAGTAAGAAACAACAAGATAGGCGTTTGACTAACTTGACCGGTTACTGATTAACTATATCATCTGTGGTTTTTTCTTCAAAATAAACTTAGATTCGCGAAGAAAAAAATATTTTAGGTATATTATATATGATCATGCAAGCGCGGAGCGTTATTAGTTCGTTATTAAAGTTTTTTTTGCCGACCAATAGCATCATCGTAAAATAACATTCTCCCAAAAAGGACCTCATTCACAAAACAACAACCTATACAATGCCTTTTTTGTACTTAGTACACCTACTGTCGTGGTAGCCTGGTACAGGTGCTTGATTTCAAAAGTACCTTAAATTACATAGTCTAAAAGTAAAAGGTAAATAATGCAAATCTTTATGTAGGTACTTAGGTAATTTTACATCAATAAATTATTATTCTTTGAGCGAAAGAAACTTAGCACGATGATGTCATCCAGCTACCTATATACTTTGATGCGTCTGACGGTAGCTGCAGGACGAAGAGGAAAAACTATATTTTATTTCTATATGAATAATATGGTCGTCTGACTAAATAGTCTTCTGTGCTAATCAAGACATTTTAAATGATTATCTTATACGTAACGTTTTAAGTATACTTTACTTCAATTCTATTATACCTCTTACCTCGTAACGTTAGGTTAATGCTGCTACATACTATCCCGGCGGTAATGCCGTCAACAAGGCCGGCAGCAATGAGCAGTTTTCCTTTAGGCATTGTCAGTTTAGTTTTTATCGTTAAGAGATGGCGCTCGCATTACATTTGGTTTTTACTCATTAAACTTTATCATGGCAATAAAGAACTTAGTTCAGCCAACGTAAATATTTTTAAAAATCAAAATTCTGTAGAATTATGCATTATAATAATTAATGTATTTGTGATAGTTGCATATTTTGAAATATGTATGTTTGCTCGCGGTCTGAAAATGTTTACCTTAAGTTTGGCAATTGCATACACAAATCTATGTCACAAAGTCGATCATATTATATGATTTGATTAGGCATAGAGAATAGTTTTTTTTATTACAACGAAAATCGTTCGCTCACGATAATCGTCTAAGATAGGTTGATACCTTTTTTGTAAAAATATGATAAAATATTATCTGGCATAGACTGTCATTATAGCAAATGGAGTTTTTTTTTCATCATGTTTTGGCTTCACACTTTTGTGTATTTAGCCAGTGTCAAGTTATTGATAATATATCAAGTTAATGATATTTCACGCAAATATGTGTCAAGTCACAGTCGAAGTCATCAGGTCAAGTCATAGTCTAGTCAAAGTTATACTCCTAGTAAAGCGGTGGCAACTTTTCCAGAAGCTTCTATGGAGTTTTGGAAACAACACGAAAAGAAACGTTTCACCATCATTATACTACTTTCCCACACTCATTTCTGTAGTCCAGCACTTAACGAATAAAATGCCACCAATTTTATGCACTAACACTGAAAATAACACAGTTTAGGAAAATAATTCAATGCGGTGGTGCGATCTTTTTCTCGTTCCCGCCAAAACTCGCAAATGGAGTTATGTTAATGTGTCAACTTTTAAATTAAGAAAAGAGTTTCATCATCAAAAAGTCATGAATACTCTTTATGTTATTAGGATCGATGCTACAACTATTAAAAAGTAATATGTAGCTAGATATAGCATTTTCGACTTTACTGCACACAGTGTGCTAAAGAATCTTAATTTGGAAACTAATAAAAATTTTTAGACCTCGATTGTACCAATATTTATTTCCATCCATGTTTACATCATAGATAAGCTTACATTACACCACGGTCTTACGAATGGTAAGTGACGACGTGATCATCGATGGAGCATACTTGCCTAAAAGGTTCACTTTAGCGTTATAATGTATTTTAATCAGATTATATTAATTCGTCAGGAAACGATTAAGCTGGTAAGGTCAAAACGCTTTGTACGTATTCGAGGAATCTCTAACATACGAGTATACGGATGCCCTGATTCTGTGCGTCTTAGTAGTTGTATGGTAAAATAGGAGTGAGAGAATTAAGTTGAGCAATTCCATCGCACACTCTCCGAAATTAAAATAGCTAATAGAATATCAATAATTTAGAAAGTACCTATTAATAAGTGGAAGGACTTTTCTGCAAAGTTTGTCTAGATAGGTACCACCGCTTTGCCAGTTATTATGCTGCCGAGCAGTAGTGTGCAAGCACTACTGTGTTACAGTTTGAAGGGCACTGTAGCTAGTTTAATTTAATTTAATTTAATTAGTACGGTTACACCAATTACACTAATTACTACATAAATACAATTACAATTTGAAATAAATTGTAATTGTATTTATGTAGTAGTATAAATTGAAATAAATTACAATTAAATAAAAATGAAAGAAATAAATAAATATTGAGTGAAACTAGTGAAATATTGAGTGCCTAGTGAAAATATTGGGCAAGTGAGACTATGATCTGATCTCACAGTCGAGTAATCTTATTACCAGACTATGCTGATGTCTCAGGATGATGAGCGCACTGCAGTGTCACGCGAAACTTTATATTTTCCGAGTGACACTGTTCTGTTATGGGCGGCCGTGTCTCTTAACATCAGGTGGACGACTAGCTCGTCACATCATTCAATAACATAAAAAAGTTTGTACTAGTAATGAATTTGTTACAATACGCCACTTTTTATACACAAGGAAACGCAAAATGTCAACTGTCGCCAAGTATATCAAGCGAGAGGTAAATAATGCTAAAATTACATTTGGAATACTCTGTTTGGCGGCAGACTAACGTACCGTGGTGAAACCCCTACATATACGACATTGTAAAAAAGTTCTACCACCTAGTGATAGTTGCCAGTCATCTATCAGTGTTTTACAGTTTTCTCATATGAGTGTTTACAGGTTACATATTGTTGAGGTAACATTGCCTGTGGGTGACAATAACTAGCCACGTCGGTATAGGCCGACGGCATGTGTGGAGGAGCCTTTAGCCTGTGTTAGCTTAGATTCAAATAGTTAGTTATTATGATCATCCATTGTGCTTGGCAAGTTTATTTACCCACTAATAATATTTATGTAGGCAATAATTACAAAAATAAGGTCGTAATAAAACAAATCATTCTTCACGTAACTGTTATGAATCAGAGCGCAAAATAACTGAGTCAACAAGGGGTTAGGTAATACATATTTACGTATAAAGTTTCATATCAATTTTAAAAACAATTTATGGTATGGTTAAACAAGCACAGAGATCGCCCTAACTTGGTCAAAAAAAGTCAAATTTTCTGAACTGGCATGGTGTCTTCTAAGATAGTTTCCATTTGGTATAGAATTAATAAAAACTGACTATTATGAAGTGTATCATAATAGTAATAATAATAATAATAATAATATAATTTATTGACATAAAAACATAAAACAGATTTTGTTTTTCTTTTTTGCCACAGTTACAATTTTTGTTACATACTGGTACAAATTACTTATAAATTAAGATATAATATATATATAATAGTACCTACCTACGATGCCGTGTCTCTGTGCTTCATGATGTACAGTGATACTACTCATAAAAGAGACAAAAGAAAAAAAAGCCGGTATGAAAAATTACTACACTTTTTGAAATTAAGTGTTATTTTATGTGGCGCTGAATTGTCCTCGGTTTGTCCTTTGTACAAAGCTGGTGAGATAACCTGATACATTTTTGTAGGCAGGTCGAAAACAAAGCGCAAAATGCGCCTAACTCTATATATTATTGTAATAATGACAAAACGTCATTAGGTTAGTCACCAATTCACTACTGAGGAAACTGTGCTATATACAAACAAAAGTGACACGATTCCAGTAGGTACCTGTAGGTGTAAATACCTACGCTATTGTTGCACTGTAGATATGAGTCACACTTGTAATCGAATAAGGCCACGTTTTATACAATTACAGTGACTTGTTAACTCACATGAAGTAATCGACAAATCAGAACTTATGTCTGCGTAGGTACGTCCCTATAGGTACCTACACGACCGTAGCTAAGAGAGGGGCATTGTACCCCTAGCTACCTTAAAATCACAATGCCCTACCTTAAAAATATCAAAAACTAAAATAAATTATTATGATTAAATTTTTTCATCGTTTGAGATTTAAAAAAAAACTTATATCCATGCTCATGTACTTTTACAGAAATTTGTGTAACAAATGAAAAATTTACTTCCGCCCTACCTGTAACCAATGCTACCCTACCTCAAAATTGACTCTAGCTACAGCCCTGGGTACCTACACTAAATCATAGAATATAAAAACTATACACATCGTCCCCTCCACAAGCTTGCTAATTTGCATTTTACATTTTTTTCAGGAGAGCAAAAAATCTACTCATTTACTATGGTATAATTTTAAAAATAGTTCTGATTTGGTTATATACTCTCTACCGTCTCTCCTAAACTATAAGAGCTATAAATACAAGGATTTGCCACAATGTGTATAACTGCCTTCTAAGCTGTTTGCTCAAAAAAAAGACTCATTTTCGCATAAAATGTAGATTTGCAAGTTTGCCTTGGAGGGGACGATATAATAATAGGTACTATACGTGCTTAAATAATAAAAAGTGCTTAATATATCTACTCACATTAATGACTGGGCTAAATTATTCTGTTCATTGACTACACATACACAGCCCGGAAGAACTCCAATGCTGAACACGGGCCTTCCACATAAAACGACACTTTGGATTAGATTAGATTTAAAAGCACCGGGGAGAATGCTCATGCGGCTACCAAGCATCGGAATATCCAGGGATGGATATTCCGATGGTATGGGTTTGTCCTATTTCACAAACAGTAAGTGTCCATTTAATATTTTTTTAGTTGCTATTTAACTCTTCTATGTCGATATTGATGAAACAACAATGTTTTTTTTATTTTTTGTCTGTCTGTTTGTCCTTTTTAATGCAAATCACGCTGAAACTACTGCGCGGAGTTTTAAACAACGGCCAAGTGTGGGTTGCTGGAAGCATTAAGTATGTACCTATATCAATTTTTTATTTGCATTTTTTAAAATTAATAATATCGCCTAACGATCACATACGTAGATTTTGGATCCTAACTAGGATTCCCTGTGTCTAAGGACCTGGGAACTACGAGAACCATGGTCTCACAAAACCCAGACTCAGAACATGAATTTGCGCTTTTTTGTCTGTGCACATATACTTGTCCTGCCACGGGAATTGAACTCGCTGCCTCCAGGTTACGATCCGTCCTGCTCAAACACCACACCACAGATGCTGTCGAAATGAAGATTTTTACTGTTAAAATACTCAACTAACAATAAGCTAATAGGTACTACTTACCTACTCAATCGAAGGAAAGAGAGACGAAAGGAAAAGATAGGGAAAATAAATTAGACGTCGTAGGCAGGCAGGTAAACTTTCCTTTGACAGGGTTAGAGTGGCGGATTAGATAGTAATATATACAGTTACTTTTCAAGTACCTAGGCGTGGTAGGCCAAAGTCGAGGGATAGAGAAAAATAATCAAAGGAGTCTCGGACCCGATTTTGATGGCAAACCGAAGCATTGAGTTTTCTTTTTATTTTAATATTGATAGGAATTGAAAACGATGATTTTGAGGACAAAAAATCATTACCTACCTGTTTTATGTTATTACTCCCCAGAATTACTCTTAGTTCCTTATTAGCGACACTATCTGAATCGAATGGTGTAATAATACAGTGTGCTTTTTTAGATCGGATTTGTTGTCTATTGATTTTTCATAAATTTACTGTTGCAGTTTGAAAGAAGATCCTTCGAATAATTTTCGCTATTCCTCATAATTTCGGATTTGACCTACAATGTGAATGACCACTTGAAAAATTTTGCTCTGTTCTAACTAAAAATAATAACTCTGGAAGTTAGTATGTTTAAATGTGTGTAACCATTAATCTCCGTAAATAATCACTGAACCAATTATAATGAAATTAGGAATGCTGATATACGCTGGATTAATACATAGGATACATTTAACTGCGGGACTGAACTATTATAATAATATTGTTTTAATTATACAATAGTAGTTATTAAATTTTTGTCAAACTGTCTGTCTGTCTGGATGAACTAATGTTCAGTTTAGGTAATCCTAGGTCCGTATTACAGAACGATGCTCAGTCATCGATCGGTGCTCAAGCAGAGATTTCATTCATAAAGTGATCAATTAGTGAAAAATACGGACCCTAATCACGCAAAAACTATTACTGTGCAGGTGTGTGATGACACCAACATGCGACTTCGTCCATTCTTGATCTAGGTATCTATTTATTATAGTCTAACGTAGCATCGTTAATAGGTAATTTAGAAATTCTCAGTATCGTACAAATGACGTATGAACTGATAACAGGAGCAGTGTGAGATCAGTCTTTATAAATACCTATGTAGTTATCACTAATATTGACAAAGACGTCGTTACCGGAAAATTACCCGGTTCCATTGTCGATAGGCTGAGACCGGTATTGTTTTAATATTTTTCCTTTATCTCTTCATAGATACGGGGAATAACTTAATGTACAGGGTTATCCATTTTCTTTCTCCACACCGTTAACACATTATCTATAGGTACCTACATAAGCTAATTATTATAATAATGATACTTTCAATTTCAATTTCAATTTTTATTTTCATTCCACAATGTTGTACAGGTGTAGGTAGTTTTTTAAAATAACAGTTCATCGTGGACCCTGTCGGGCACGCAAAATTAGAAGAGAGGAAGACAAAATTAAATTTTATAGATTAGAAAGGAGCGGTTACTTATTTTATACTAAAATTAAATGAATTATTATTTTAATATACTTACTATGCTAAATTTTATCATTTAAATATTCATTTATAGTATAATAGCTTTTATTTATTAGAAAGTGCTTTAATTGTACTTTTTAAGCTATGTGTTCAGTATATGGTATACTTATATTACGTGGAGTCGTTCACCTGCTGCTTCTCGGCTTCCCAAACTGTTGCTGTGCCATTTAGGATTCAAAATTGTATTTTATGCTATAGCTCACCGCTCACCCCATCGAGCATAGCTGCGGACCGAAACTTTTTTTTTATTTTAAGGAATGACATGAGGAGCTAACCGTAAACGACACTGTTGCCCGTATCAGTTGCAGAGTCACTCGGTACTCTAAAGTATAGTTTTGTGTGACACTGCACTGCGCACGTCATCCTGAGACATCAGCACAATCTAGTAATAAGATTACTAGACTGTGTAATCAGGGCATGAAGTCTCATTTGCCCAGTAATATCACTAGCTACATTGCCCTGTATTGCCCAAACCGGAAAACAGCAGTGCTTGCGCACTACTGCTTGGCGGCAGAATAACTGGCAAAGCGGTGGTACCTACCTACCTACCTACCTAGACGATCTTGCAGATAAGTTCTACCACCTAGTAAATATAATATAGCCCATGTCTACTATAGTATTATAATATAATCTATTTATTTTAGTCTAAGATAGTGTAGCTTACTGTTAGCGAAAGAATTTTTAGAATTGGATCAGTAGTTCTAATTGGCTGGACCGATAATTCATTCGGTATTAACCCGCCTTCTGAACTGTAGGTTTGATTCCCACTCGGAACAAACATTTGTGTGATTTACATCAATATTTGTTCTTTGACTGAGTGATATAATATATAGTATGTATTTTTTTTCTATTTTGGCTCCACACTTTTGTGTATTTAGCCAGTGTCAAGTAATTAATAATTTATCAAGTTATAATTATATTTCACGCAAATATGTGTCAAGTCACAGTCGAAGTCATCAAGTCATAGTCCAGTCAAGGTCATACTCCTAGTAAAGTGGTGGCAACTTTACTTGAAGCTTCTATGGAGTTTTGGAAACAACACGAAAAGAAACGTTTCACCATCATTATACCATTTTCCTAAACTCGCGCCTGTAATCCAGCACTTAACGAATAGAATGCCACCAATTTTATGCACTAAAACTGAAAATAACACAAGTTTTGGAAAATAATACAATACGGTGACGCAATATTTTTCGCATTCCCGCCTAAACTCCTTGTATGTATTTACGAAAAAAAAAGTATCCAAGTATTGTATCAGTTATCTGGTTCCCATAGTACAAGCTATACTTAATTTTGGGCTAGATGGCGCTGTCCTAAATTACCACAATTATTTATTTAAAAAACGGTACTAAACGCCTATGCACGCTGACGTATCAACTCAAATCTATCCAATCTTCATTATATTCTACTCGTACGTATAAATAAAATAATGTTAATTGGTAAAGCGCATCACTTCAGTACGACTGGATTGGACCTCTCGGTAGAATATAGCTATCTATTATAATGTTCTAATTGTTCTTTGAGCTCGTAAAGCAGTGGGAAAGGTAGCTAACTCTCCAGAAAACATTATATATAACTAAGGTCCGTGTCACAGAACGACGCTCAGTCATTGATCTGTGCTCAAGTCGCCATTGCATTCATCAATTGATGCATTTGTGAATGAAATCTAGGCTTAAGCACCGATTCATGACTGAGCGTGGTTCTGTAATACGGCCATTACATTTAAAGGTAATCAAAAATTAAACAAAAAAGGCCAGAATTTTATATTGCGTTTTATTAATCACATAAATACAACTTATTTTGATATTGAAAACGTTTCTACATTAGATAACATCAATGTAAATCTCTTTTAATTTCGAACAGTTACAAAATACTATAGTTTGTGCGCTGAGGATGTCTAATAGGCAATGAGGGACTAGACGTCATTCTAGTGCCGACCTTTTCACATCCATGCAATAGGCTATTTGACTGCTATTTTTTATATAAATAATTTATCTCAAAAAATTACTAATTTACACATTTTAAAATACAGGAATAGAAAGAGACAGCTCAAACACAGTGACGTCAGTTACCAGTCCTTACAGTAATTCATTACTAAGCTGCGGTACCTCTATGGTAGTTGTAGCTATACCAGTGAGATATACAATTTCTTTGGCATGTGACGTCACTAGCAAAACTTCATAATAGGTATGAGGAAGCTCCACACGATCTCTGTTTTGCAAGACAGGGACAGGTGATACCCACTCCAGAAACTTTAAAGGCGTACTACTCTGTGATTTACTTATTTTTTCAATGATTAAATTTATTTTTAAGCTACTTTATGGAAATAATATTTATTTGTGAAATTTTAACAGGCTATTGTGCTAGAAACAGCGTTCTATATTAGACATACTCAGCGAATACAGTGTAGTCATACTAGTCCATAGAAGTTGTAGTAAATATACAGAGCTATACAATGGCTGCGATGCAAGAACAATCAAAATTCTTCTTTCAATATATCAATTATAAAATATAATAATGGAATCAGATAATATAAATAAAAATAGGCGAACGTTCAATAATCAAATATAGTACATTTTAAGTTGACATTACCAGTGCCCGAACACGTCCCTACGCTGAACGAATATTTAAATATATTTACTAAATGGTTATAAACAAGGGTGAGCGATATCTTTGAGCGAAATGTTTCAGCCCACTCTTGTATTTAATATAATTCACGAAAATTTTACATTATACAATGAAAGATCGAAACTGGGTAGCAGAATATAATTATGTGATTAAACTAGTCTACGTTTTTAAGGAGATCCATATTACAGACCAAACCTAAAGTAGTTTGCACAAACCAGACTACACTTATAAAGTGTAGTTGACTATCGGTGATTTATTAACGCATCAGATGGAAAGTCTCATGTTAATCACACGTGCGTTCAGTCTGTCTTATCACGGTGATATTAAGATAACACTACATCAATATACTTAAAAAAAAAGATAATTTCATTAAATAAGTTTGCGCATATTTTTGAATTATAATCCAGATAAACGATATTATACTATATATATTATACGATTGTAATTTGTTTTCTACATAAATAGATAAATAAGAATTTAAGAAAGACACTAATTTATCGAAAATCTTAGGAAGACTAGATTGCATCGTCACCTAAAAAACAGAAAACAAATCAGAAAAATAAAATAAGTTACGAATTCCGAATTTTATTCATTTATATTATCGCAGTCGTAAAAAGCGCTTTATCGAAAAATAGATATAGATAGATATAGATAGTCACGAAGCCCAAGACCAACACAAACCTTATATCTGCTGAATTGTTATATAAGAAAAGAAAATTGTCATAATATGTTTGGCACTACTACACTAGTTAAGAGTAAATAGTAGAATATGAGTAAACTTAAATGTACGACACTAGAGAGTCGACGTATGTTCCCTACCATAGCTGGTTCTTCGTTTTTGTTGATAAAATTATTAGGGAACATTAATCTGAACTCAGAGGTCAAATTAAGACGCTGGCTGCTGCACCACGGGCAGCGCCTGCGGCGCTTGTTGTCCTTGAGCCGGTTGTTGTCCTTGGGGCGGTTGTTGTCCTTGGGGCGGTTGTTGTCCTTGGGGCGGTTGTTGTCCTTGGGGCGGTTGTTGTCCTTGTGCCGGTTGTTGTCCTTGAGGCGGTTGTTGCATTTGAGGAGGCTGTTGCCCATGAGGTGGTTGTTGCCCTTGAATTGGTTGTTGCGCTTGCGGCGGTTGTTGGCCCTGGGTCGGTTGTTGTCCCTGAGGCGGTTGTTGTGCTTGAGACGGTTGTTGTCCTAAAGGAGGTTGTTGCGCTTGAGGAGGTTGTTGCGCTTGGGGCGGTTGTTGCGCTTGAGGCGGCTGCTGCCCTTGAGGTGATTGATACTGGGCTTGTCCTACCGGAGGCTGCTGGTAGCCTTGCTGGGGTTGCTGGTAACCTTGCTGGGGTTGCTGGTAACCTTGCTGGGGTTGCTGGTATCCTTGTTGAGGCTGCTGGTAACCCTGCGGCGGATAGTACTGCTGGCCGGGGTACTGTGAGCCTTGCATCTGCTGTTGAAGCGCCTGTTGTTGCTGATATTGATGGAACTGATGACGAGCCTGTTGCACTTGATGATCAGCGCCAGGAAGAATCCGCCCGTGAGCATCAACCTGAAAAGGAAAAATACTTTAGTTCGCTCCTAGACGTTCATATTAACATATAGGCAAACCACAGAAGACTTTCTCTATATGCAATATATCATAGTCGGACATGAAATGTCATGAGCTAGAATGGGACATGGCATTTTAAGCATTGATTACATTTAAGTAACGGGTATCAGTATAGCTGTAGCAAGTCTGGTAGTGACAACCTCTGAAAATTACCACATCTTCATAATAAGAGGTCTAAATTTTACCAATTACTGCTTTTTTTAAATATATAGATAAGATCTTAATTTAATTTTTTTACATCCTCGTGATATTATTATCTGTTTTTTTTTTTTATATTAGTGAATGAAGTGACGAGCAAGTCGTTCGCCTGATGTTAAGCGATACGGCCGCCCATGACAGAACAGTGTCATTTGGAACTCCAAAATATAAAGTTTTGCGTGACAATTCACTGCGCCTAACATCCCGAGACATCAGCACAGTCCGGTAATAACATTACTTGACTGTGAGATCAGGTCATAAAGTCTCATTTGCCCAGTAATTTCACTAGCTACAGTGCCCTTCAAACTGGAATACAGCAGTGCTTACACACCACTGCTTGGCGGCAAAATATATGGCAAATCGGTGGTACCTACGTAGACGAACTTTGCAGAAAAGTCCTACCACCTAGAAAAAATTTAAACAACCCATTCCCTTTTAGTCTGAACAAAAAATAACCGTTTGTAAGATTTCACCAGCAGCTACAAATTTATAAAAGCGAACGAAAGTCTTGTAAAAGTGATGCTGTACTGACCAGACCACGCTGCTGCAAGTATCTCAACTCCTCTAGTCTCCTTTTTTCGAACTCGTTAAACTCTTGCTGGGTGTAGATCTGATTTTCTTCTATTGGTTTCCAGCCTATAAGCACATTAATATATGATGTCAATATATCTAAAACGCTATGGGTGCAAATTTTAAATCCACGTCTATTTTAATATCTCCAAAAATATGTTTGTTTACCCCATGGTGGTATCATAAAGATAAAACATAAATGAATTAAGTAGTACTATAATACTGACGGACAAGACTTTGCTTATTCTTTGACACTTCACAGTTCCATTTTCGAAGCGAAACATTTTGGTTCAAACTGTCTAGTAATTTCAGTCTACCGTTTAATAATAATAAAAATGTATGATCTTGCTTGTTAACCATTTAATAATAATAATAATAATAACGCCCAACGATCACATACATAGATCTTGGACCCTAACTAGGATTTCCTGTGAATAAGGACCCAGGAACTACGAGGACCATGGTCCCACAACACCCAGACTCAGAACAAGTATTAGCGCTTTTTTCTTTGTACAAATACTTGTCCTGCCGCGGGAATCGAACCCGCCGCCGCCGGGCTATGATCCAACCTACCTACATTTACACAATAAACGTTAATCCATTTTAATCATTCAAAAATACATACCTTCATCTCGATTAAATTCTGCCTTTTGCGTCTCCATCATAAACTCATGGAAATCAATCAGTCCATCGCGGTTCTTATCATTTTCTTTGAAGACATGTTCCCTCATGCGCTCCATTTCTTCTGCCCTCTCGTGGCGATCATTGTTAGGGCCGGCTGGCCCGTATAGCTTGTCCAACTCCTTTATGAATAGAGCCTTAACTTCGTCAGCGTCCCATACTCCGTTCCCGTCGACGTCTATATGATTAAATCATTATACAATTATATACTTCGTTATTACTAATTACTCAGCCTTTATTCAGCCTTTATAACACGGCATGCGGTATAATATCTAATTCAGAAAAGCCTGCATTCAAATTCAATGTTTGAAATTGAGTAAATAGTGAATGAATGGCTACAGCATGCAGATGCAGAGGCACAAATTAGACATTTTCGTCAGTTTATTCATCTTACTATGACTAAATAGTAAACCGTACGAATTCGTGAACTATAAATTTCGTCCCGGATTTCACGAATTCAGCATTATTTCATATTATTTAACATAGTTCTAAAATTATGAGGTCTAAAATAAAATAAAAAACTAAATTTAAGCCTCCCATTTCATAGTCTATTTGACTGATCTTACTTTGAGTATTTCTTACTCCATTTTGAAGCTTGTTACCTCAATATCTTATTAAACCCTCAACTGATTTAAAACACATACCACAATCCATCTGCATAATTTTAAAAATCAAAAACAACAACAATATTCCACATAACATACATCAACTACTAAATACATAAAATAAAATCATGCTAGCATAAAAAAATCTTTACGTTCACTACTAAACTGATGAAAGCAAAAAATAATAAACTCCAAAACAAATAACTCACACTTAAGGTATGCATTTTCACAAAAAATAATGATAGATATCACATCAAAAAACTACAATTAATGAAGAAACAAAATACAAGTTCGAAATAACACTATAATCTACATGCACATGTATGTGACGGTATCAAAAAGTGTTATGATTTTAATGTAAAAAGTACAAACTCGTCGGTTAGTGAATTTAGTGATGCAACTCCAGCGTCTCACGCATTGGATCTTACCGTGCATCATGAAAAACACCTTTGGGTCGAAATCTTTAGCGTCCATACGGTCGCCGCTTTTCCATATTTCTAATAACTGTTCCTTCGTCACTGGGTGGTGAAGCTGTTAAATATAATGATAATAATTATTAATGGATGTAAACACAACTCACCATGCATCATGAAGAATACTTTAGGGTCAAATTCCTGGTCCTTCATGTGGTCTTGTTTCTCCCATACTTCCTCGAGCTGCTGCTTAGAACCAGGGTGGTGTAGCTGCATTTTACGAAGTTATGTCATTCATACAGCTATTTTATTAAAGAGACAGTATTAACGGCGATTCGGTAACAATTATCATAACATACAAATATGAATCTCTATTTCCCTTGGTCATCGCATCACGCGGAGGAAATTTTTCGCTAATTCTTTTTTTTTGTTGTGTTTACTATTACTGTCAGGAGAAGGTTCTTATGAAAGAAACAATTAGGAACGTTTAGAATTTTTTTTTACTACGCTGGTAAAGCTGCAGAGCGCAGTAGTATCAGAATAAAAACGGCCGACAAGATAATTGAAGGGGTGAGAATAAAAAGGATTTAACTGATTTTTTTGACCATATGACTTATGGGTATCGTTGGATTCAGCGTGAAATTATCTTCAATAATACATTCTCAAAATACCGAAATGAGGCTTAAATCTCGAGATTTTGAGTCTAAAAATGGTTTATCTGTCACAGGAATACAGTACGCTTAGCATAAAAACATTACTTTATTTCTTTTATTATATTATATTTTTACAGTAATTGTATGAATTAGTACTATATTTGGTAATTTTAAATAGAAATAAAACATTTTCAAGCAACTGAAACTTACATAAACCTTTTCTATTACCTTATAAGCACTTTACATAAAAATGACGCCGTTGACGTTTAAAGTCAATTTTCTCGAAACTGTCAATTTGTCAGTTAAATCCTTTTTATTCTCAACCCTTCAATTGTTATGCAACAACTGTATATTTGTTGACAATAATCACAGCCAGATAATTTTTTTAAAATATATTTGGGGAGTGTTTATTTATTTAGTTATTCATTAATTCCATTTTCACAGCTTTATCTGTTTCTAAGTGTGTAGTACATACATTTTGTATTTCAAAATATTGTGCTGAGTTTTATACACATCAAGAGGTAATTTACTTTATCACAGAATTATTATTTTTTGAGTTAAAATGATCTAGCTGGCTTAGGATGGCCAGCTATCAGAGATAAAGATAAAAAAACCTGTCATCCCATTAATTTTCACAACAGCTGATTAGTTTAGTAAACGTCATACATTTTGTTCCAAGCATGTTTGTATAACCAAGTTTACCAAAAATTTGCCGATTCAAAGTTAGTAAAATTCGTCCTGTTCGCACGATCTAATCATCAGTGTCAGTGAAGTTGACAACATATAACCCTTAGTCTCTATGGTGTAGCAATAGAAGTTACATTTGCATGTATTTAAAAGTACATTAAAAAATTATATAGCTTATCATCAGCTCCTGGCTCCAACTTCAATGGTTACCATCAGACCAGTGTACCCAATACCATAGAAAGCTAATGTTGTCGAATATACAGCTCCAAGCCAAATTTAAACTCCATCGGACCGCTGGAAGTCGTTCTAAAATCGTTTCAAGATTTTTACCGTACAAACAAACCAACAAACAAACAAATAAATAAAGTCTTGAAGTATAATAAAAGCTTTTAATAATATGCGTAAGATATAATTTTCACAAAAACTATTTATATGACGATCAACATACAGTAAGTGTGATCAAACATACATTATGTACGAGTAGGAAACAAATATGCTTTATTGCTTTATATATATATATTATATGCTTTTGATTTATATAATATATTATGTATATATAGTGGGTTATTGACGTCTCCTAATATTGTTAAAACAATGGTACAGAACAAGGAATAATGGAACAATAGAAGTTATAAACAGTCGTTCGAGGCAATAACAAGAGTCGTATTCAGTTCAGGCACATTTTTTTATGTGCGTTATCGCCACTCAGTCGTAATTTCGTAACATATATTTTACGATTTCTTCTTAAACGAAACGTTATAAAACATTTTCAATGCATAATGCAATATTGCGGCGAGCAAATATAAGGTCGCTTTGATCACGTGTACCACACGATACATATGAAGATAGCAGTTCTTGAATATATGTCGGTCATGGTCGCAGATTCACGATTTTTATTCAGCTTGCTCAACGCAATGAAAACAATCTGTTTACGTTGTTTTAAATTAGGGTTCCAAGAAATCGAACCACCTTTGTAATAATATTATAGAAACTGACGTGAGTAGTACTCATAACTACAACTATTACACGGCTAAAACTCACGAGATACAGTCGAATAACTCACCTTTGTAACGCCATTTTTGGTATGTTTGGCACAAATTTACTTTTTAAAAACTATTGCAGTTAACTCTGGTCTTACACAGAGGCTGTCAATGTCTCTGTAGAAGACATTGGTGTGGTGGTTGAGCAGGTCGGCTCATAATCCAGAGGCGGTAGATTCGATTCTCGCGGCAGGACAAGTATTTGTGCACAGAATAAAACGCAAATATTTGTTCCAAGTTTGGGGTGTTGTGGGACCATGGTAATTCCGGGTACCGAGACACAGGGAATCTTAGTTAGAGTCCAGGATCTATGTATGTGATCGTTGGGCGTTATTATTATTATTATTATTCAAATTTGTCCTTCTTTTATCCCTCTCCCCAATGTCGAAACGAAAAATGTATTATTTATATTTGTCTCCAAAACTAAAGTAGAGTAGTGAATTTGTTTAATTTGGTTTAATTTTTTAACTATCATTTACGAGATGTACCATAGCCATACATTCAAATTCAAGGCTAGCCCCTTTTAAAGATGACATTAGCGATACTTCTAATATTAATTCTGTGCTTCGGGTTTGGACTTGGAAATAAATTACTATACGTGATCCGGTGAATCTCTTTTTTTGGTATTACTTGGGTGATTAAAGCACTTTTCGAATGCAAATGAGTTTAATATATTTTAGGTGCGGTTTTTAATAAAAAAAGATGTCTTTAAACCTCGTAAGATTCATATTACTCGTCCACAGGTAGGTCTTTCTAATATTGGGAGTTAAGCAATACATTCGGGTCGAGAGTTTAAACTGTGACTATACCATTTTTCTTGAAGAGCAGGTTTGGAACAGGAACACTTTTTGTTTTTTACAAGTTTTTATTATACTTAACGACGACTTTATTTGTTTGTACGGTACAAATCTTGATAACGATTTTAAGTCGACTTCCAGCGCTTCCAGTCTTTTAGGATAGATTTTTATATTGTACCGATTTCATTTTGAAGAAATCTCAAAAATCATTGATTCGCAAAATTACTGATTTTGTAAATGTTTTTGTTTATGAATGTCCGAAATTATTCAATTATCCGATCAATCATCACTACTCACAATCAATCGATGCTACATTTTTTCAACTCATCGTGTCCATCAAGGGTTCTTCCGTACGACGCAACCTTGTAAAAAGGTAGCTAAGCCGTTCCTATTAATTGTATGGATTTTTTTTTCGAGACACAAAAGACAACGTTACCCTTCAACTTTCTATGAACTCATAAAACGGTTTACAAAAAGGAAATGATAAAAAAAAGTTACATAGTAATAAAGGAATGATCAAGTTTAGAGATAAATTACCGGTTGGTGGTGTTTCCTAGCTTCTTCTTCTTGTTTGATTTTATCCATGTAGTCCTTTTTCTGAGTTTCATCTAAGCTTTCTAGCTTTTGATGTTTGTCGAACTCTTTTTGCATCTCATATTCCTAGAAGTATATTAAATAAATTAGGCATAGAACATACACACACACAAAATACACAAGACGATTAAAAAGTGGAAGTAGCTGCGCTAGGCATTTCCCATGAAATCCGATGATGATTCAATACCCGTAGCCTTTCCAGCTATATCGCCATAATTATCCCCTCTCGACAAAGTGTTTGTCCCATAGACTTAAGATATACAACACCAAGAATAACAGTTCAAAAGCGAGACTTTCAGAAATTATGTGTGTGAAAAACAGTTGTTCAATCATAAGATTTATCATATCAGCGACAAAATATATACTATAGTTTTTAGTAAATATTGAACATAATATAGGCCGCCATAGTTTTATAAATAAATTAACAGGCATATTTATACTGAGATCCTTCAAACGTTTCGATTCTTTGACACTGTTTCACCATCTCTTTTCATCTTGGGCGGTTTGTATTTGATTGGGACTGCTCGCTCTGACGCTTCGTGAGTCTTTTGAGAATAACGAAAATATTACAGGTCTGCGGTTTGACCAAACAAAATGCAAAAATGTTTCATGTCGTGATCCGCGTGATCGTTCATTGGTCAAACGCTTTCTAGAGAGAAGAGATGTGTCGATTTTTAACGCTCATGCTATCTCTGCTCTATATCTATAAAATTACCACATTCCATAAAAAGGTAAAACTGAACAAAGAGTTATCAAGTCAATGGTGTCGATTCTGTGTCGCATTCTCTAAAGCTAAACGAAATTAACATATTTCCGTCTTTTTCATTTCCCCTTTATCAGAAGAGTACCGTACTTTAAGTACCGAGTACTTTAAGTTTACTTTAGTTTTAGAGAATGCGACACAGAATCGACACCACTGTATTGTACAGCCAGGAGTATGCGAGCAAATAATGCACTACCAGTATTGTACAACTCAGCATTTCGAAGCCCTGTACATGGATGCTTGGCTGTACATTTCGGGTCATAAGTGCATTATTTCCTGTACCAATTTTGCACAGACAGTTTTGTATTGCACAGCCTACTATTTTTATATAATATTTGTATGCCATGTACACCAATTCCTGGTTAAACATTCTTGGACATCCAATATTGACTGTGATAAATCGATATAGGCAATAATGCACAACCAGGGATGTACAGCTAGGAATCTGAGTACTTGGTATATTGAAATGGCATTACTGTAGTTTCGGTTAGCTTCTTTACAGGTCACCCCGTCATCGCCGCCCGAGACACGTCTTGAGCAACCCTGATGATCATATAGCAGCCATAGTATCGGCTGCTCTAGGATCACCGGACTAGTCCAGCCCTTGGCCCCAGGCTCAGGTACCGCTGTCGGCACCGGTATAGGATACCAGCGTAACACAATCACCGACACCGACCCCGCCCGTGAGGTGGACGCACCCCCTGTAGGTTAGTTAGTTAAAATATTGAATATGAGTTACCTTAAACTCTTCCTTGCGTTTCTTATCGGCTGCCTCCAAATCAGTGGTAGTCTTCTTAATTAGCTTCTTCAGGTCCTCGATCTCGAAAGTGTGAGGGTTGTTATGATCCAAATGCTCATTAGTGGATACCACACCATGCGAGTCCAATTCATTAGTCAATTCATATTGCTGGAAAAAATCGAATGCATTAAATGCAATATTGGGTACTATAATTCGCAAGGCACGTCTCGAAATGTATTTGCCCATTGCATCCTTGAATTTGTGGGGCACCCATTTATCAAGCTCTTTCGGCTTACCAATTTGACAAAAATGGACTAATACTGTTTTGATGCTAACATTGAAAGCTGCTAGTAATTTAGCCATAGATTGAATATCATCAGCTTCCGCAATCAAGTGTGTGTGCCACTTGTGCCGCGTTTCTGCCACGACGGTAGTCATATTCCATAATTACTCGAATTTTCAGCATATTCATGGTGATGAAAAAGATTCATATGCGATGAAAACCTAACGCTAATCAATAAGCAATCTAATAATTTGAAAAAAAAAAAAGATTGATGTTTATTACTGCTCGCTTAGTTCAATAAAATGAATCTGAATTTAAAAATCTTAGCCTAACAAAAATGATTATGATTTGAAATGGCCAATACTGCAGAATGGTAATTTCATAGGTAAAGAACCTATTATTAAATCAAATCATACTTAACAAATATATTTTACAAATGCGAACAATAATTATTTAAAGTTCAGGAAGCACAAGCTGGTTGAGAAGGGTTGCACTAACCAGTAAGGTAAGCACTAACCAGTTATAATAGACAGTATGGGTACTATGGGATGGGGCCTTAGGGATTTGGGAATAACCCAGAGAGACAATAAGAGAATAACCCTCATATCTTACTAAACCTAGGTACCACTTAATATATAATAGGTACCTTCGTTGCTAAATGACGAAGTCTTTCCAGTTCACGGCGTTTGATCTCATCCAGTCTGGTTCTGACATTGTGGTTAACAAAGTCCAGTTGTTCAGCAATTTTGCCAGTCTGTAAAGAAAACATACTTATTACATGTTTTTTTTTCTTTATGTTAGTGAATGATGTGACGAGCCAGTCGTTCACCTGATATTAAGCAACACAGCTGCCCATAACAGAACACTGTCACTCGGAACTCCAAAATATAAAATTTCGCATGACACTGCACTGCGCACATCATCCTGAGACATCAGCACAGTCGTAATAAGATTACTCTACTGTGAGATCAGATCATAGTCTCATTTTCCCAGTAATTTCACTAGCTACAGTGCCCTTCAAACCTGAACACAGTAGTGCTTGCACACTACTGCTTGGCGGCAGAATAACTGGCAAAGCGGTGGTACCTACCTAGACGAACTTTGCAGAAAAGTCCTACCACCTAGTAAAATAAATTTAAAATATATTTATAATAAATTACATAATGTGCTCAGAGTTATGCAATGTGTATTATCACCACAGAAAAGTAATAATAAAAAATTATTCCAAAAAATTTCTATAAAAATATTAATTATAATAGGTCTTTACCTATGAAATTGCCGTATTGCAATACAGACTTTTTCAAACAAAAAAAGTTTTGATTGGCTATGAATTCTAAATTCAAATTAATTTTGTTTTAAAAATATGACATTCTATTTACAATATAAGTCTTTTGTTTAATGATTAGCCTTGTATTTTCATTACATTTCAACATTTTTCCTCATAATGGATACTTTGAAATTTCGTGTAATTATGGAATATGAGTTCCGTCGTGGCACCAACGCGGCACAAACGACACGTAACATCAACGACGTTTACGGAGAGAACTGTACAAACGAACGTATAACCCGTTATTGGTTTGCTCGGTTCCGTTCTGGGAATTTTGACTTGAAAAATGAACCTCGTGGTCGTCCGGAAACTTTGGTCAACAATGATGAATTAAAGGCGATTGTGGAAGCTGATGAATCTCAATCTACAGCTGAGCTGGCAGCAGCTTTTGATGTTAGCATCAAAACGATAATGGTCCATTTGCGACAGATTGGCAAGATAAAAAAGCTTGATAGATGGGTGCCCCACGAACTTAACGATCGCCAGCGCAACGTACGCGTCGAGACTTGCCTTGCGCTGCTTAACAGGCACAGAAATGAAGGAATTTTGAACCGAATTGTTACGTGCGACGAAAAATGGATTCTTTTTGACAATCGAAAGCGCTCAGCAAGTTGGTTAGATCCTGGTTCGGTACCAAAGCAATGTGCAAAACGAAAAATGACCCCTGGAAAGGTGATGGTCACAGTTTGGTGGTCTAGTGCTGGTGTGATTCATCATAGCTTTTTACAAAACGGCGGGAGAGCATTACTGCAGATGTGTACATTGAAGAACTGACCACAATGATGGCGAAACTCGCACGTCTGCAACCAGCTTTGGTCAATCGGTCGTCTCCACTGCTACTTTACGACAATGCGCGACCCCATACTGCACAACAGACCGTCTGTTGACAAGCTGCATGAGTTGGGTTTGGAAGCTCTCCCTCATCCGCCATACTCACCAGATCTTGCGCCTACCGACTATTACTTTTTCCAAAATTTGGACAACTTTTTAGCAGGAAAAAAATTAAATTCCTGAGAGGCAGTACAAAACGCCTTTGAAGAGTTTGTTGTCTCCCGTCCTGCTGATTTTTTCAAGAAGGGCATCCATAAACTGCCACAGCGTTGGCAAAGATGCATTGATTGCAGGGGTGATTACTTTGAATAAAAGAAATAAATAAGTTCGAAAAAAAAATACTTTAACTTTTTTCAAACAAAACAGCAATTTCATAGGTAAAGACCTAATAGTTTCACCTAACCACTGAATGGTTTTTCATGGAAATCACACAAACAGAAGGTAATATTTGAAGGGGTGAGAACAAATACTCAAATACTACAAACCCTTTTTATTCTCAACCCTTCATTTATGTTTTTGTTTTTTGTATGTTATGATTTATGATCTAAATGCAGATTTAGTACTTACTCTCACATCATCTTCATCAGCCTTCTCAAGTCGTTCCCTGAAATCAGGATCACTCTCCAAGGCTTGAACTACCTCCTTTAAATATCTATGGTACTCCATGTATCCTTCCTGTCAAATAACAAGAGGAATAAATGGCTGAAAATCACTTTGTGTACAACCCTAACTGATGGATCAAATGGCATACTATAAAAAATCAAGAAACATTATTTCCAAATTTGTTACAAGACATTAAAAGGAGCCATTCTGAATTCAATCATACTTTTTGGTGTAGGTATGCTTTTTTTCCACCAATTGTGAAC
Organism: Ennomos fuscantarius; assembly: GCA_905220475.3. Lineage (NCBI taxonomy): Eukaryota > Metazoa > Arthropoda > Insecta > Lepidoptera > Geometridae > Ennomos > Ennomos fuscantarius. Next base: position 12,176,100 of record HG992023.1, read on the forward strand.
CAATTTGATAATTCTTTTTATTCAATCAAGTATCCTTCTAGGTAAGTCCCATTATGACAAAAGGCTTTGAATAATTTGCCATAATGTTTTTCTTCAAAATAGCACCCAGTAAAGTCGAGCAACATTTACAGGGTACTAAGATAGATTGACCTATGAGCTGCCACAAGCCACATTAAACCATTGGTCCTAAATAGTGTTGTTGCAGGCTTGATAAGTTCAAGTAAAGTAAGACTTTGACACAAAGTCTTTTATATGAAAAAAAAAAACATTGACTTATTAAAAAAATAGAAAAATGTAACAAAGGTCAAAATTGTATCAGTACAAATCTTTCACTAACTGCAGTTACGAAAAGAGACATATAAAAGCCATTACCAAATCATCTTTGATATCATTTTCATCTTCTCCTTTGTTTTTATCGGGTGTAACAGGTGGAGCATAAGAACAATGTAGCATAACACCAAAGCAGAACAGAATTAAATAGAGCTGCATTTTGACCTAGAACAATCAATCATATTAGTGTATCTCAAGCAAAAAATTACAATGTATTATGGTGTTTTCATTAATTGAATACACCCTAGGCAGAAAAGTGCAAACTTAACAAGCTGTCAAACTTAAATGCAAGCAGGCATTTTGAATTTTTATCAATAGTGGGAGCATACACATACTTAGAGTTCTGTGGTAGGTTTACGACCTTTATGCTAGAAGGTCAAGAACATTTAAATTATTATAAGTAGTATAATTATTACAAGTCTAAGCCATGACAAAGTCATGAATATGTAGTGTACAGCGAGAAGAGTTAAATTTCTCCCCGTCATTTTCTACACTGATAAAAACATAGGTATAACCCCAAGAACAATGTTACTCACTGGGAGCCTGATTATTTTAATGGTTCGTAGGTGTACATAGGTAATCGACTTACCACGATCTGAGAAAACAGCTATGCAGCCTCTTTTGTAGCTTTTTTTACTAACGCTGGCTGACAGGTGAACCTATTTGATCGAAATCTATATTTTAATTGAGACAACAGGTTCAGATATTTTAGAAACTAGTCAATTAAATATTCAGCAAGTTGTTTGTAGGTTGGGACGTTCTTATACTAGTAAAATAAATACCTAATAATTAAATACGAGTAAGTACATACTCGACACTCTTCTTCTCTCGATACCAAGCACCACAGAATACTATTACTTCTCCAAGCACAGATTAGGTAGAGAATATCAAGTACTAAAAAGATAATGTAATACCTTACGCAAAGCAAAGAAGAGTATATAATTATTAACTCCTATATTCTGACTGTTAGCATAGGCTCATTCATTCTTGCGATATCTACTTGGTAACAGAAAATCAGAAATAATGTACTTGTACCGTATCGAATCAGTGCTGCAGTGCAGTTTTTGAAACGGTGATGTCAGCATTGGTAATGTCACTATTGTCATCAAGGTCATCATGATGACCGCGTCATCATAAGAAACTTCACGAAATAATTTAGAATCATTTAATAAGCAACAATTAGGCTTACTTTATGAAAAGTACAGTGTTTTCTCTAGAGCTCTGAACAGCACGTTGGCTCAAGTCATGATGTTCTTATACCTAATACTGTAATGTTGGTTTTTACAGACCTGTACCGGTGTCGAAAGCGGCACCTGAGCCAGAAGGGCTAGATTACTCCGGTGATCTTGGCGTAGCTGATACTGAAGCTGCTATAGGATCGTCCAGCAGGTTTTAATGATTTTAATGATAGTTAGACGAAAAGTTTTGAACAAGACGTTTGATTTATCCAATTATGATCATTATTTTATGTTTTGGATAGCCATTAAAATTCGTAAACGTCCTTGCGCTAACATTGTATGATCCATCATTGTGATTAAAGCATGGACCCAAGTACATATTATAAATCACAATATAGTTAAAATAAACGATAAGATTATATATCGATACTTTGGTGGTATCGGAACATCCCTATTGTAGGAAGTAGTAATAAGTTCTCATACTCACAGAGTTCCAACTCTACAGCAAATAATACAAGTCCACATAATAATACAAGTCTATGTTGCCATAGAGCTTCCACTACCCAAATTCCAGAGACAGCTAAGCGATACACGTAAGTGAAAGGTGAGTTTTGCAAGGAAGTTCTTTAGTATATTGTATACTAGCTGGAATAAGCACTACGGAGGGAAGCGCGGTCCAAGGGAAAAATCGACATAGGAGCACTTTGTTTTTGTCACTAGGGTGACAATAAAATAAAAGTTGTTTGATACATTTCCATTATTTTATGTGTCTCGAGTTGTGAATGACTTTAAAATGTGGTTGATATAGTAAACTAGCGCCCCGCCCGCATCGCCCCGGCTTCGCACGGATATTTTATATGTATATATAATATAATTGTACAGTTTCAGAGCTTATTCAATGCAAACTTAACAATCAAATATTTCCTCCTTATAATTTTAGTTAGACTATAGCTATGCTCCACGGTTTCATCCCTTCAGTCTCATAAGAACCACACTAAAGAATCTAATGTCACTATACGGTCCGCTATTTCTCTGTATAAAAAATACGTCATTATATTGATCTGTTGCAGCATGAACGAGACGAAAAGAAACCAAAAAATCGACAAAAAACAAAACGGCCTCCTCATGAATGGCCCCAACCCAAGCCAGTTTATTCACAGAGGCGCCCACTTGGGGTAGTTTGCACTACAATCAAGAATTAGTATCCATGGCCTCTAATATGGATGGTTACGCCTGCATCCAAAATTCAACTTTTTATTCATATTCCCAACGGTTCCCAGGTGTGGTGGGGGCATTTACCGTTCTAAAGCATTATGAAGTACCTACTATACCCGTTCGAACGTGTTAACAGCACTAGAGTAGGTTCTAAGTATAATACCATACGTATAACACCGACATACGAGTATATACGCACACACATAATGGTGCATGAGATCTCTTGCTATTTATGCTTTCTATGCTGTTCCTGGTATTTCTTGGGCTACTTTGCGACAATTTACTATATAGGTAATATTCTTCAGGTACCATAAATAAATATTGCACTCACATACCGAAAGTATGGTGCGTATCAAGTATTTTGTTATCTATGTTGCCTGGTATTTCTTGGGTAACTTCGCAACATTTTTGAATTTTAATTAGTCGCTTCGACTTATTTCTTACGTATGTTCGATAATTATATTCTTTGGTTCATGATAATTACTCATTACTATTATTATATACTCGTTAGACTGGCCCGATAGCTCAGTTGGTAGTAACCCTGCCTTCTGAACTGTGGGTTGTGGGTTCGATTCCCACCCAGGACAAACATTTGTGTGATGAACATAGGTGTTTGTTCTGTGTCTGGGTGTTATATTGTATTATATGTATGTATTTACAAACAAAAAAGTATTTAAGTATTGTATCAGTTATCTGGTTCCCATAATACGAGCTTTGCTTAGTTTGGGGCTGGATGACGTTATGTGAGATGTCCAACACATCTTATATTATATTATTATTATATATTTCGTTAAAAGATGATTTATTTTTCCCAGCCGGCCCCAGTTAGAATTAAAATTAAGCATTAGTATCAACGGCCCTCAGGAGGGCTGGTCAAACCAGCCCTACTGGGGCCGTTGGATACAAACCTTAATTGCCTTCAATTCATCGAAATTCGTCGGTAATTTCAACGTGATGCACAATCAAAGAAATAGACAGACAGACAGACATAATAGTGGATTGTCATACAAGGGATGAAATAGGTAGCCCTTCCGTTCACCTTGTTTACGCCATAAGAAGAAGCTCGCAAGAGGTCTCCGGGCTACGGGGCGCGAGGGAAGCAGATGGCGAACCAGCTATTAACCGCACAGATTAGGCTGTAGAGGTTAATTGACACATCGGCATTCGCGTACGCACTACACCGGCCGTGCCTACTATATAAATATTGCTATATCTAAAGTGTAAATAAAAGTTTATTGTATACAAAACATATATGAGTACGTTTAATTTAACTAAATCAAGAAAATATGTGTCCCGCAAAGACGAGATCACACCTCAAGTAAACTCTGCTTTTCCTTGAATATGAGGAAAGCTATGATTACCTTAGGTAAAGAGCAAAGTAAATAAAAATCTGATTAGATACCAAACAAATTGTAAATATTTTATTAAAACATAAATAAACAACATTGATAAGATAATAAGGATATCTAAATATTTTACACTAAAATACACCACTTCATAGAGTTGAAGATTTGATTCTTAGGTCCATATTATAGAACAATGCTGTCATCGATCGGTGCTCAAGCAGAGATTTCATTCATAAAGTGGTCAATAATTGACCACTAATTATTAGTGAATGAAATCTCTGTAAGTAAGATTTTCATGATGATGAAAATCTTACTTACAGATAGGTACCTCTCTAGTTAACATAAAACTAGTCCAAAAGTGGATATTGTATCATTTTAATAATGAATCTTAACACCCTCTAATAGTGTTGTAAAGCAAAGCTACATCATTTTCATCAGGCATGATCACACACAAGTGTTCTTGAAAACCAAGGCATAATTATGCCATTTTGATGGTGCTGTTTTCATACAGCTATTGGGGATCTACCTTATATTTCATTGCATTTTTTGATAGGCATGCATTTGACTACATACTGTCTCACCAAATGTTAAGTGATTGGAATATACTTGCCTAAGAGATGCAGGTTTACTCTTGCCTTGAAAACTCTCAGAATATATTTTTCAGAAAATAAAGATACTGGTAAGGTTCTTTACCATTCATGTAAATTTGAAGCAACCTTTGTTCTGGGTGTCATGTTGTGGGCTGATAAGTACAGTCTCTCTCTCTCTCTCTGAGTAGGTAGATTTTTTCACAGAATGTGTTATAGACATGGATGGACCTTATTTATATTTAATTCATAAATTTCAACTTTTAGCTTGACATAGAGCTCTATGTTGTCTGTCTAGCTAGACAGACAACAAATTGATATTTCTTAAACTGTTACATTACCCTAAAAGTTTCAAAACATAAAAAAATCATAAAGAAATGTTAAAATATTCTTGCTTTGAGGTTGGAAACCTCAACAACAAGTTCAACTTACTTTTACTTAGTTGGTTTTATTCTTGTCTGACAATTGTATCCAATATAAGAGGTTCCTTAAGCCCACACACTAATCAACAATTCTTTCACTAATAAATAATAAAAAGTAAAATACCTTATATACTTAAATGGCATAGGCAGTTTCATTTTGATACTAGCACTAAATAGTAGTACTAGGATCAAAATGAAACCACCTATGTGTTACAAGGGCGGAGGCTAATTATTCATTTGCATGATGTTTGGTACCATATTATGCAACACAGGTCTGTGTTATGGAATGAATATTGATGTCAGATTGACACTACTTTCTATCTATCTATCTATATATCGATCCTTATATATACTTAATGCAAATATTTTATGATAACTAGATAATTATAAGCAAGAAAATCTTTATATGTCTTCGGAATTTTGGAAAGTTATCATTCCTTGATATTTCATTTCTTTGTACATAATATCTTGATTGAGGGTGTGTAGAATGTCTTGAAATCTCTGCTGCAAAGCTAAATTGTCCATACCAGCAATTTCATTTTGAATTTGTTGCCTGCGCTGTTTTAGCTCTTCAAGCTCTATTCGTGCCTGTTCAATTTGCAGGGTCATAGTATGTTTTGCATGTTCAATTTGATAATCAACAGCAACTTCAGAAGATAGTCCTTGACTCTTTACTCTCACACACTGAGCCTTAGAATTGCACTCATAAGACTTGCTTGGCCCTTGAGGGGGGTCATCAAACATCATAGAACTGAACTCTATAGGTAGATTATTTCTCTGAGCAAGATCAACCATTTCTTGCATAGAACCATCATCATACATACTACTGCCATATGCAGACATCCTGCTGTCTTCTAATTCTCTATTTCCAGTGACTGTAGTATCTTCTTCAAGATCACTGTCACTTACAGCACCACCAAATATGTCTACGACTCTGCTAGTTGACTCAGGATTTACAGGACATTGTGCAGATTCATGTTTTTGGGTATGTTCATATTTGTGTTTTTTTTCAGGCTTTTTAAGTGTATCTTCCTTAGGAGGCTGAACATCATCTTCTATAATAATCTCCCACGTAACACTTTCAGCTTCATTATCAGCTCTGAGTAATCTTTTTACCTCCTTTTCTATTTCTGGAGCCTCAACACATTTTTTCTTTAACGTTTTACGGAACCGTCGCTTGCGTACATTTTTAGTAGGTGGAGTGATGCCATGGGGCCACAGAAACTTTTTCTCAACCTTATATGGATCTTTCTTTTTATTTTTAGCAGGTAAATCCTCTTCTATATTTTGTTGGTCTGGTTCTTCTTTACAAATCATCATTTGGCATACATCAGCAGTCTTGTAGAAACTTTTGTTGTCTATCGTTTTTAATGATTCAACAATCGTCGGAAGATCTACAATTTTGGCGTGCATTGTCCATTGGTCAAGCTTTACTTCTCCGTGCCTCATATCGTTATCGATTTGTATAGTCAACCGATTCCTAAATGCATCACCAGTCTTTAACATCTCCCGTAATTGTTTCGCTGGATCTTCCGGTAGTCTCATGAGAAATTGGGTCTCCAATTCCACCGGGTAATCCAGATCTCTTTTATCTTTGTTCATGATTTTATTTTTATTTGTATGTAGCGTTAAATATCCCCATTGGGTACGTTAACAATAAGGAAAATAATTGTATTTAATACAACCACGAACATAATCTGAACTGAAACAAATACATATCTCTAAACAAAACAAAGCGCTGCCAAAGTATAATATGCCAGTATGTGTGGCAGTAATATGCCAAAGTGACAGCTGCATATAATCTATAGAACATGAAATTTTTTTAATGTTTTAGCTCCACACTTTTGTGTATTTAGCCAGTGTCAAATAATTCATAATTTATCAAGTTAATGATATTTCACGCAAATATGTGTCAAGTCACAGTCAAAGTCATCAAATCAAGTCATAGTTGTGGCGATATAGAAACTTTTTAGTTTCTATGTTTTATAAAGTAGTACTGCTGTTTGAATAACAGACAGCTTGTCAATGTGGTTGTTATTCTTGCTATACATTTTTGTTTGTATTTTGTTGATTAAAACCATTTATTCTAAAGGTTTTATCTTATTTATCAAAAGTATAGTCAAAGTCATACTCCTAGTAAAGTGGTGGCAACTTTACTTGAAGCTTCTATAGAGTTTTGGAAACAACACGAAAAGAAACGTTTCACCATCATTGTACCATTTTCTCACACTCACGCATGTAATCCAGCACTTAACGAATAGAATGCCACCAATTTTATGCACTAACACTGATATTTCCCTTTACAGTGTGATACTGTGAAGGATTATCGTATTATTAAACTGGTGTTATCCAAGATGTACGATCTTTTATTTAAATACGATCTTTTTTAACGAAACGTACAATTTTTTTTTATCTACCCTATTGAAACCAAACAAATGTAAATAAACTGTGGGTTTTTGGCGGGAAAGCGAAAAAGATTGCGTCACCGCATCATATTATTTTCCAAAACTTGTGTTATTTTCAGTGTTAGTGCTTAAAATTGGTGGAATTTTATTCGTTAAGTGCTGGATTACAGGCGTGAGTGTGGGAAAATGGTATAAAGATGGTGAAACGTTTCTTTTCGTGTTGTTTCCAAAACTCCATAGAAGCTTGAAGTAAAGTTGCCACCACTTTACTAGGAGTGTGACTTTGACTGGACTGACTTGACTTGATGACTTCGACTTGTGACTTGACACATATTTGCGTGAAATATCGATAACTTGATAAATTATCAATAACTTGACTCTGGCTAAATACATAAAAGTGTGGAGCCAAATCTTAAAAAGATAAACTGTGGTTTGAGTTATGGCGGAAAAACGAAAAAGATCGCGTCGCCGCGCGCCGCATTGTATTATTTCCCAAAACTTGTGTCATTTTCAGTATTAGTGCATAAAATTGGTGGTATTTTATTTGTTAAGTACTGGACTACAGGCATGAGTGTGGGAAAGTGGTATAATGATAGTGAAATGTTTCTTTTCGTGTTGTTTCCAAAACTCCATAGAAGCTTCTGGTAAAGTTGCCACAGCTTTACTAGGAGTATGACTTGACTAAACTAGACTATGACTTGACTTGATGACTTGGACTGTGACTTGACACATATATAATGTACATAACTTGAGAAATTATCAATTACTTGACACTGGCTAAATACACGGAAGTGTGGAGCTATACCAAAAAAAAAAACTATGCTTTTTGACAGAATTTTAAGACAGTAATTATACTCTTTGGACAGAATACTGCACCAAAATAAGGATTGCTTTAAGTTTATATTTTCTTATTTGAAAACTACTTACGTATGTATTATAGAGGTGTATTTTATTGTAAAATTTCGATTCAGCCCACATAAAGACAACTGCTGCCAAAAAAGCTATATTCCGGCATAAGAGTGACAAGACCCGTTATTTTCTAGTTTACAACCGTGATTTTCATGCAGGAAACCAACAGAAAACATTAATTTTTATTTTAAAAACTGTTGTGCTGTGTTTTCTATAGTCAAATTAGTGATGGAAGAGCTACCAACGACGGAAAAGAAATCTTCGAAAGGAAAGAAGACCGCATGCGAACAGTATGTCCCATGGAGGTTGATGCCACACGTTTACCGTGCAGTGCTTGTTGGCGCCGTGCGGGTCTCAATCTGTGATGAAGTAGAAAGCATTGATGTAGACCTTATCCGTCGACAGCATGAGTCTCTAGTGAGAATACTTCGGGAACTGGATCTCCATGTGATTGATGTCGATCTGCAAGGCTCATACCACACATATCTATTACTGGAAAAAATAGCCATCTCATGTAATGGAATTGTGTTTTTACCTAAGCCGAGAACTGTAGTGGATCAAAGCAATGTTAGTATCTCTTATACCAATACACTATAGTGAACATATTGAGATGTGTTGAGACACCATGTGAATATATAGATAGTATATCGCTTTATACACATAAAGCATTTTATCATCAGATAATGTGGTACCCTACTGAGCCAATTTTAACTTGTGTGTCTTTTACTGCATACTCCACATATTATGTACTCACTTGGTCTATTACTATAATTTAACAAACAGATGTTGAAACTTAAATGTCCAACATTATAACTGAAATACTATATAATAACATGCACTGCGAATATTATTATTGCTTAGTACTTATATTTTCCCTTAGTAAAGTTAATTAATATTTTGCCACTATGTACTACTTCAACTTCATTGTTTTTTAATTATATAATATGACCAGCAGTGCATAGTTTCACATTTTATCCTTTTCTAAAATCTTAGTAAGCACTTAGTGTCTAAGTACCATGTGCAATTTTGCATGCTGAATTCAGCTGTTGTTTTTAATTTCCATGATTAATAACACATGAAGTATTTCTTGCGAAATATTTTTCTTATATATTTGTGTATGTTTGTATAACCCACTTAAGTTCTTTTTGCGATAGTGTTATGTTTTGTAATGTAATGTTGTGGGTACCGTAAGAGCTGGCTAAGGAAATATCCAGGGAATGGGCAACAAATTCTCTTTACTCTACATTATAATCCACTGAGATCACCAAGATGCCTGCCAAGTATGGTAATTATGTCAAAACCCTCCTCTCTGATAGTTCAGCACTGGAAACAAAATGTTGTATATTTATTATCACTCACTAAACTGAGAAACAGCTAAATGAATTTTAAAGCAAGTAAAATATGTAATAAAAATATTATTGCATACAACATGTTACAAAATACCCCATTCATAATATAATTAAATATCAAAGCCAAAAGTTTTGTCAACCCTAGTAAGCTGTCATGTCAGAAAGGCCTACATACCTATTTTACCTAATAATTGTCTACTTTAATCGTTTTTCTATTTTTCATTCATAAATGTTTGCTACCTCAATACAAGGATGTATACTGAAGTAATGGCTTCCAAAAATGACAAGATGGAAAAAAAAAAAATAAGTTGTCAATACCAAATCTTCTAATGGCTATCCTACAACTTTTTCGAGTTTTTTTTGTAACATAATGATGCTTTCTAAATAAAATAACAAAATAAACAACTAAAGTTAGTGTTCGTTTAGGTTGTTTAGTTAGCTTAGGTCTTTTAAAAATTTTGTCATTCCGTGAATTAGGTAGAAATGTAGATGCATTCTGCATACCTAGTTTACTCTTTAATTTTACTGAAATAGGGTTGGAACATCAGTGTTTTTTTTTTGGGGTTATGTTATACAGCATTACTACAGTTCTTAAATATTGTGAATGGACTCATTATAAAGCCCCATTTAACCTCCTTTCGGCTTTACAGGTAGTTTTGTAATATCTGGTATAATACACATATTATTATATCAACTTACTCACATTATACATATACTTACTACATATACACCATGCAATTTTAGGTTTAGAAATTGGCTTATGGCGATAGTGATGACTCAATTAAAACTAATTGGGTTAATAAAATTGTCAACTAGATTGACCTTCTCATTAATGAAATGATGACAATGGTCAAATCATGTGTTGATTTTTTTTTTACCTTGTGGTCAGTTATTGTTATAAGAGTTAGTTATTTTTAAAGCTAATATTTCATTTTGTTTATTTAGGTAGTCCAATAGTATGAATAATACAATAATAGGAACAACTGCATGAATTTAAAAGTAGATCAAACTGAATTACATTAAATTCTATAATGAAAAAATGATAAAATATTAGCATAAGACAAACACAATTTATTAAACTATGTAGTATTTTCAATGAATTCTCATTCAGTCTTAGAGATTGTGAGTTTCATTATCAAAACTACTGTGATGCAGGAATCCGCCATGTCTTTTCATTAAAATCCATTTCAATCTTTATGTCACAACAAACATAATATGAGGGGGTAAATGTATCGTAATAAATGGTGTCTTATAACAATTGAGAATAGTGTAGCTTTTTATCAGTCAAATAATTTTTTGAGTTTGTTTAGATGTTTATATAAAATCAAATGAACAACCTCCTCTTTACAATATTACTGCCCTTGTACCTCTTTACAATATTACTGCCCTACTATGAAAATTATTTTATGTATACTAATCAAAACAAGTTTTGAGGTTTATTTTAATATAAATAAAAATAAATAGATAAATCATGCTCCAGCATAATAAAGTGAACATTTATTAACATCATATAAAGTTAAAATATTTTGATTATCTTGATTAGTTTAGGCGTGACAGCAAAAAGAAAATAAAAAAATTTAGGTGCGTTTTTCTCGAAACTTGCCGACAGGCGAATGCGTTGGTTATGCTTAGGAAGGCAGATTAGTGAACACCGCTTAGATATTTTGACAAGTGTACCTATCAGTCCCCTATTCATAGAAATGTAGATTTCTAAAGGCTATGTGTATTCTTTGTTTTAGGCCAAAATTTTGAAACATATCTTAAAGTCTGAGTGTTCTCAAGTGATTGTTGAGCAAAGCAATCCGTTGGCAAAGGTGTGTGGTTCTGATGTTCTCTTCACAGGTATGTGAAATTCAAAATTAAATTTTAGATAAATATTAAATTTTGGTGAGATTACTACATATAAAATTGTACCAAAATTTTATTTTTGGTAACCTTTTAGTATGGGACACCAAATTATTTGCTACTAAGAAATTTCAGTTCGCTCAGTTCAGCATTTTACCAATTGCATCATTTGGGAATATGGCTCATTAACCTTATTTTTGCTGATGATATAGTGATAATGGCACACAAATAGTTTCTTGAAGATCTTTGCACCATGCTCAACAACCTCAGTAGATGATCATGTATAATGCCCATGTGCCAGCTAAACTGGTAATATTTGGGAAAAAAATTTGGATGGAGTGTCCAAATTGGAAGGCCTTACTTATAGGTTACATGAAGAATCCAACTTGGTCAAAAACGATAATGCAGTCATACATGCCTTAAACTTCAGTAGCTAGTACACATTATACATTAATATCAGGATAATACTATATAAGCTCTCTCAATTTCAGGTGTGGAGATCATCGTTGGTATATCTGATACTACAAATGAAGCTGGTGCCAATGAGTTGGCGGATGCCTTCTCGGATTTTCCAGTCACTGCGTTTAAGGTGTGTAATGCTTATATTTGAAAACTGCCTTCGAAAACAAGACAAAAAAAGGTTACAACAAAAATAAAATGTGTAAAAATTAATCCATTGGTTGTTTAGAAAAAATCATCGCCATCCTGCTCTAGCCCATTTAATTTGAGGTTGATACAGTATGTTCTTTTCATCCACTTTACCCATGATTTTATAGTTATTTCATTAACATCTGCAATTACACAATACAACCACCTTTTTTGTCCTTTCTCTTCCCTTCCAGTAGCCAGCAACATAATATATAATAACTTATCACACTTCTATTAACATACGTTTTGTCCCTTTATAACTATATTGTGTATCACGCCTGGTGCGACTTTCTTACCACCCCGGGCGTCATGCTGGTAATACAGAGATTCATGGCCAGATTAACTTCTTTACATATTCCTGATATGCCAATTTCGTCCTTTAACTTGAGGAGATCAGTGAGCTAGAAGTTGTTGCCGTTGTCGCCATTTAATTCTCCCTGAATACGCAAAGTCGCGGTGGATCTAATTTAAATAGAGCGAAGAGCTTTTCGGCACAGGACAAGAGACACTGTGCTAGTTTTTGTGTTAGTGTACATTACACTTCATGATTTTCCCCATAATTGGCGGGCGAACAGTGAAGATGGCATTCGTCGGTCCCGGCCCGCGCATGAGATCTCACTCTTCTCTTTTATTTTATTGTTGTTCTATAACTTTATCCCATGCTTTCGTATTATATGGCATTGGGTTGATATTCATAGTTGTTGCACTCCGACACATCACCCTTGTCATTAAAGATGGGCACCAACAAATCCTTACACAATTCTTCCAGAAATTTATTAAAGAAAATTCAACCACTCCCATTCATAAACTTCTTATCTTAGGGTTAAGTTCACGGATTTTCTGGTATTTTCAGTACACGGCATGGATTAAACTGACATAAATAATACAAACTTTTAAGAAATGACAATAAACAAAAAATATTTCCAATATTTAAGTCCAAATTGGTCGTTTGATCTCAGTTCACGTGAAATCGCAGAATGTAACATGGGGTGATTTTGATAGATATTACATGCAACCTCAAAAAAAAAAAAAATACCTTGACATGCATGGCGCAATTTATAAGATAGCCATTTGGTTACCTTGTAAATCGTAAAAACGAAATATATTTAAAAATGATCGTGATTTAATTTATCATCACAGATGCCTGACGGAGCTGATCACATAAAGAATTACGTCACAGTCGCTGGCGATATGGTATTGACGGTGGGTCCTAGCGACCTTGCCAAAGATATTATCGACAGGATTAAACGCAGAGCTTCCAGATTCTATAACATAATAGAAGTGGCCGAGGATGAAGCTGCAAACTGCCTGTTTGTTAACCAAACATTGATCCATCAGGCTATTGAAGAAATTCCAGAGTCATTTAAGGTGTGTACATTCTGTCATCACTGACACTTAACGCAATCCCGTGTTTGTTTAAATATTGCAAATATACTGAAGTATTCTAAACAATGCGTTAACTCGAACTCTATTATCCTTATTAATAAACGGGTATTAGTCTCGGACCAGTTACTTTAGCGTTTGTCCTTTTTTGCTACTGGAATATTTAGCTGGATCGAAAGAGATAAAATATGGTGTAACTAGTCTAAAGCTAGTTCGTGTTTATTAATAAGGCTGTAGAAGTTCAAGTTAATAAAATTGGTTAGAATGAGACACAGCTTAATAGAAAGTTCACTAGACTGTGAGATCAGGTAAAGTCTCATTTGCCCAGTAATTTGTAGTACCTACAGTGCCCTTCAAACTGGAATAGTGCCACACAATAGTGCTTGCACATTGCTGCTTGGTGGTAGAATATATCTTTCTTTTTATACTAGGTAGACATGCGTTTGACTATATTTCTCCTGATGTTAAGCGAGATACTGCAGTCCTCTTAGTTGCACCAGTTTGCCGCCTATTGCTATATATATCACACTAATAATAATGCGAAAGTTTGTATGTGTGTATGTTTGTTACTCCTTCACGCTCAAACGGCTGAATGGATTTGGATGAAATTCGGTACCAAGATAGCTTATACACTGGATTAACATATAGGCTACATTTTATCCCGGAAAAGTGAAATGCTCCCGTGGGGTGAGCTAATAATTAAAATACTTTTTATCTGCGGGTGAAACCGCGGGGCGCAACTAGTAATTATTGTAATAAAAGTAAAACTTTGGTTATGGTAACGACTGTGCGTGTGTTAATTTTTATTAGATCATTGATTATCGTGTGAAGGAAAAATACTACATCTTATAATAATAATTATGACGTTTGATTTTTCACAGATATTCATCGAAAAGTCCCGGAACACACGTCGCTCGATTTGCTTTTCAGAGTTCTCCAAATTACGCGCCGGACTAACGTCGGTGTGCATTCTCACCAAGACAGTGATTTAAGCACTAAAAAAACTCATTACATTTTTTGTTAGCACCAATATTGTTTTCGAATTGGGCTGCGTCTAATACACTATATCGCCGCATTTTTGTTAGCCGCACACACTTTTAATCTCTTATTAATCTTTATGACAAAAGCAAAATGTTTGTTCGAATGGACTTCAGATTTTGCCCGAATGTGTTATTTGGATTCCATTCGAATCATCGCCTTGAATGTCTTACTGCCAATCCTACCAGTAGTAATGCTTATCATGTTATGCGTTATCTATAAGCTTACAATTTTAATTATATTTAGATACTATCTACATCTCTACCAGCATAAATTGCAGTCAAGATTGTGTTTTATATTCATTATTTCTACGTAACTTTTAAATGTGGCAAAATTAATAGATGTTGCATTTTAGAGCCTGAAGCATCTATTTATCAGCTGGGTGTTTTTGTTAGTATTTAAGCATAATTGAAAGAGACCCTGTTAACAGTAGCTTAAAGCTTCTATTTGAAGAATGAATATTGATGGCAAGAAGATTTGGTTATCTTTGTATGGTATTGACTATTCGAACGATTATCTTATTCTCCGTTCCCTTAGATGGCATAATCTCATTTAAATTTACTATTTATAATATTGCTTTTATATTATTCAAAAGCGCGTATATACCTATGAATATAAGGTTCTCATTTATTCGCTATGTACACCGCCGCGTGCCGTATTGAAATAACATTGAATACGGCTGGTGGATCTGCCTGTAATACGATTTATACTATCTACCTCACATATTATCAATCATTATTATGATCTGATCTCACAGTTTAGTAATCTTATTACTAGATTGTGCTGACGTCTCTGGATGACGTGCGCAGTGCAGTGTCACGCGAACCTCTATACTTTAGAGTTCCGAGTGACACTGCAGCTGGTATGGGCAGCCGTGTCGTTTAACATCAGGCGAACGGCTAGCTCGTCACGTCATTCCGTAACATAAAAAATAAATAAATTACAAAGCGGCAAAGTTGCGTTGATATTACTTTACAAGCTTTGATATTCGTACCGCGATAGTTTACTATGTAACGTATGTTAGCGTCTAAACTAAAGGCTGGCGCATGTCTCATAATCTTAAGTCATAAAAACAAGCTATAGTCGGATTTTTAATTCAAGACTAATATTGTAAACTTCAGGGATAGATAAAATAGCAAAAAGGCATAGTTAATATTAATTACCGAAATAGGTCACTATAGTTAAAGTGGATTTGGTTTTCTTACAAAAATTGATAAATATAAATTCCTTTTGTAATTTTAGATTTTCAGTTTCTGCTATAAATTAACACCTATTTTTGTTAAAAAGAACCTTGTACCACTCACGTCTTGTCCGAAATTATATGAGATAACGTCAGGGGCATACTGATATTGAGAGCTTTTAAAACTCCATAGAATATATTTTGAACTGTTGTTTTTTAATAATTACAGTAAGTTTGCGTTTGTTTACAAATATAGTATTTAATTAAATGTCAAACTATAGTTGTATTCGCAAAAGTTTTGGAGTCATCAAGTCAATTCACCACCATAACTGTGCATTATTTCGCGCAGTAATGTGAAAGCAATAAACATTTCCTATTTGTACATATTCAGATTTTTTATTTAGGTAAGGAACTCTATCCTTGTCGATACCGTAAAGTGAAACAAACAACTTAAAATTACTTAATAATATATACTTGATAATAATACTGGATCAAGGTAACAAATTATAATTCCTTATTATAATTTATTACCTTGATCCCAATTTGAATAATTAGGAATTATAATTTGTTACCTTGGAATTAGGAACGAAACGAGGCGACATAGATGCGTTGGATCCGTATTTCGTATTTCTTTAAACTAAGTAATTTTAAGTTGTTTTCCTGTTGTATGTTTTACTTTACGGTATTGACAAGGATAGAGTTAATCTTGCCTAAATAAAATATCCGAATATTTACAATGAATATTATAATTCCTAATTATAATTTGTTACCTTGATCCCAAATTGAATAATTAGGAATTATAATTTGTTACCTTGGAATTAGGAACGAAACGAGGCGACATAGATGCGTTGGATCCGTATTTCGTATTTCTTTAAACTAAGTAATTTTAAGTTGTTTTCCTGTTGTATGTTTTACTTTACGGTATTGACAAGGATAGAGTTAATCTTGCCTAAATAAAATATCCGAATATTTACAATGAATATTATAATTCCTAATTATAATTTGTTACCTTGATCCCAAATTACATAGATTCATGTTGTAGCCGGCTTTCATGTGACTGCCATTTCTATCAAGCCACTAAGAAAATAAAACCCATAATTACATTTAGTGAAAGGCACATAGGTCGTTTAAATATTGAAGATAGTTAATTTTCCTCAAAATAAACATTCCATTTTAGGGTTGCCGCAATGTGTGAGCTGAACACACAGTGTTGCGTTGCTGCAAGAGTAGCTATTTAATTTCTCGGAGTGAATCTTCTGTACATGTACTAGTATAATATTATAATTGATAGGTTATCTGTTGTACCTGTATTATTTCTGTGGTAAAACTGCATTCAGTTATTTTCCTGTCGCTTGCCTCAAATGATAATGGAATAAGATAAAAGGTTAAAAATAAAATGCAATGGTAACGTGTAATGTTAGTAGCGTTTCCAATTTGTTTTAAATAATTTATAAACACGATTGCCTTATTCCATTTATTTTTTTAATCTAACAATATAGTTATGTCTCTTTTTTAATATAGAGATTTAACGAAGTTTGTATATGATAGTCTCGATTGTGTTACTTTGGAATTTTAAACATTATCAGGTATTCTGATACATCTACGGAATTTATAGCCGCCATGCTTACACCCACACCGCACAAACACTTTCTAATTCTGTACAAAAAATATTCCTAATTATAAACATTCCTTGTAGTTACTAAGAAGCTTATAGATGTATAGTTATAGCTTAAAGATTTATTTGTTCACCAAAAAATAAAAATACTAAATATTATATTATATACAAGTGTAAGTATACGTAATATATTATATGCAATATATTACGTATACGCATATTAATTAAAAAGTAAAGTGGACTGTGACTGCTGTAGTGCAGTTTGCGTTTATATCTGACTGGCCCGATAGCTCAGCTGGTAGTATCCCTTCCTTCTGAACTGCAGGTCGTGGGTTCGATTCCCACCCAGGACACACATTTGTGTGATGAACATCGATGTTTGTTCTGTGTCTGGGTGTTTATATTGTATTCTATGTATGTATTTACAAACAAAAAGTATCTAAGTATTGTATCAGTTATCTGGTTCCCATAGTACAAGCTTTGCTTAGTTTGGGGCTAGATGGCGCTGTGTGAAATGTCCACACATATTTATTTATTTATATATTTGACTACTTCGTAGGTACTTGCTTTGGACTTGGAGGCACAGGAGTATTACTGGTAAAAAAGTTTAAAATAAATAAATATAATAAAGAAGTATTAATTAAACTAAACTAAATGCATAAAACAACAAATACATAGTATTTCTTAAATTGTTTGATATATCCATGACATACATATACCTCGTATTGTATTTTAATATTAATATAATAATAATATAATTAATATTTTAATATAATTAAGGAATCTATTCCAATATATTAGGTCTTTACCTATGAAATTGCCGTTTTGTTTGAAAAAAGTTAAAGTATTTTTTTTTTGAACTTATTTATTTCTTTTATTCAAAGTAATCACCCCTGCAATCAATGCATCTTTGCCAACGCTGTGGCAGTTTATGGATGCCCTTCTTGAAAAAATCAGCAGGACGGGAGACAACAAACTCTTCAAAGGCGTTTTGTACTGCCTCTCGGGAATTGAATTTTTTTCCCGCTAAAAAGTTGTCCAAATTTTGGAAAAAGTAATAGTCGGTAGGCGCAAGATCTGGTGAGTATGGAGGATGAGGGAGAGCTTCCAAACCCAACTCATGCAGCTTAGAGACGGTCTGTTGTGCAGTATGGGGTCGCGCGTTCTCGTGAAGTAGCAGTGGAGACGACCGATTGACCAAAGCTGGTTGCAGACGTGCGAGTTTCGCCATCATTGTGGTCAGTTATTCAATGTACACATCTGCAGTAATGCTCTCGCCGTTTTGTAAAAAGCTATGATGAATCACACCAGCACTAGACCACCAAACTGTGACCATCACCTTTCTAGGGGTCATTTTTCGTTTTGCACATTGCTTTGGTACCGAACCAGGATCTAACCAACTTGCTGAGCGCTTTCGATTGTCAAAAAGAATCCATTTTTCGTCGCACGTAACAATTCGGTTCAAAATTCCTTCATTTCTGTACCTGTTAAGCAGCGCAAGGCAAGTCTCGACGCGCACGTTGCGCTGGCGATGGTTAAGTTCGTGGGGCACCCATCTATCAAGCTTTTTTATCTTGCCAATCTGTCGCAAATGGACCAATATTGTTTTGATGCTAACATCAAAAGCTGCTGCCAGCTTAGCTGTAGATTGAGATTCATCAGCTTCCACAATCGCCTTTAATTCATCATTGTTGACCAAAGTTTCCGGACGACCACGAGGTTCATTTTTCAAGTCAAAATTCCCAGAACGGAACCGAGCAAACTAATAACGGGTTGTACGTTCGTTTGTACAGTTCTCTCCGTAAACGTCGTTGATGTTACGCGTCGTTTGTGCCGCGTTGGTGCCACGACGGAACTCATATTCCATAATTACACGAAATTTCAAAGTATCCATTATGAGGAAAAATGTTGAAATGTAATGAAAATACAACGCTAATCAATAAACAAAAGACTTATATTGTAAATAGAATGTCATATTTTTAGAACAAAATTAATTTGAATTTAGAATTCATAGCCAATCAAAATTTTTTTTTGGTTGAAAAAGTCTGTACTGCAATACGGCAATTTCATAGGTAAAGACCTATTATTTAGATTTTATTGTGACTGATGTGACGTATTATATTTATTGGAAGTTTGATGCAAATTTCCATGATGTTGTATTTTTTAAATTAAGTTTTGTTTTAGGTTGCATTGATATCATACGTTAATAATTTATTTTATAATATTGTATTCCATTGTACTTATAAAAGAGATTTGTAATCAGTTTGTTTTAATAAGTATATTTCGTAATTTATATTTAACGTTTACATTAAGCATTTTGTAAGCAGCACAAGCAATGATTTTACATTTCATATGTAACAGCACAAAAAAATGTATAATCTGTTAAAACCAATATTAACTGCAAAAATCGGTCGAGTCAGTTTTGCAGCAGAAACTAATTTTGATTATGAAGTCGGTCAAAATTCAAGGGGTGAGATCAAAAAGGGTTTAACTGTCAAATTGATAGTTTCGAGAAAACTGACTTTATAACTTTACCGGCTTAATTTTTATGTAGAGTGCTTATCAAGTAATAGAAAAGGTTTATGTTAGTTTCAGTGGCTTCAAAATGTATTAATTCTATTTTAAAATACAAATATAGTTATAATTCGTACAATTACTGTAAAAATATTATAAATTTAATAATGTTTTTATGCTAAGCGAACTGTATTCCTGTGTCAGGTAAACCGTTTTTAGATTGACCATCTCGAGATTTAAGCCTTATTTCGTTATTTTAAGAATGTATTCTTGTAGACAATTTCACGCTGAATCTAACGGTAAGTCATTTTGTGAAAAAAAATCAGTTAAACCCTTCCTGATCTCATCCCTTCAATTAGTTTTGACTTGGTAATAAATCACTATTATTACCCATTTCTACCGGTTTAGCTAGAGCATAGCCGATAGGTATTTGTTTCCAGATCAGTTTGTTAGATTGGCCTGTTCACGTCCACTGTTCGTGTTCAGTGTCCTTGGCCAGACTGATTAAATTACAATGTCCTTAGTTAGACTAGTAGATGAGGTCAGATGAGCTATTTTGTGTAAATCTAACCACGGACATTGTTAAATGTCTCTAGTTAGACTAATTAAATTACTGTTTTTAATTAAAATTATGGACGTGATCAATATACTTAATTTAAAACATCTAAAAACTGTTTTTTGATTCTGGTTAGATTTGTTAAATTCCTGTGAATTTTAGTTTGTGGTGGACATAGATTAATTTTCTAAAATCTAACAATAGAGACTGTTTTGATGACAGATTAAATTACTGTGGTTTTAGTTATGACAGGTGGACATAGTCACAGGTGGTTTAATTTTTCAATATCTAATCACTGGTAATAGTGTCCTTGGTTAGACTGATTAACTGTGGTTTTCATTAGAGTAGTCGACGTGGTCAGATAGCTTAATTTTTTTTAATATAACCACGGGCGTATTTTGTATCACTGTTTACTGATTAAATTACTGTGGTTTTAGTTAGACTAGTGGAAGTGTTCAGACGGCCTGGTAGGACTGATTAAATTACTGTGGTTTTAGTTAGACTAGTGGAAGTGTTCAGACGGCCTGGTAGGACTGATTAAATTACTGTGGTTTTAGTTAGACTAGTGGAAGTGTTCAGACGGCCTGGTAGGACTGATTAAATTACTGTGGTTTTAGTTAGACTAGTGGAAGTGTTCAGACGGCCTGGTAGGACTGATTAAATTACTGTCGTTTTAGTTATGACAGGTGACCGAAAACGACCTAATTAAAAAAAAATAACCACTAGTTCTGCTTGCTTATTGTCCCTGGTTAGACTGATTAAATTACTGTTGTTTTAGTTAGACTGGTAGATGTGGTTAGATAGCTTATTTTAAAAAATCTAACTATGGTTATTGTTAAGTGTCGCTGGTTACACTTATTAAATTATTGTGTTTTTAGTTAGACTGATAAATGTGGTCTGTATAAAGTTAGCGTTATCTTTGAGACGTAGAAATAATGTCATTGGATTATTGGTCGTTTTCTGTCAACTTTCTTATTTAGACTGATACCAACCCTCAGAAAAATTATCAGTTCTGTGGCGTTTCCTATACTCTACCTACAACGTGTTACAAAATAACCCGTAAAAATACAATTATCAAAGCCAAAAATTTTGTCTACTCTAGTAAGCTGTCATGTCAGGAAACCAGATTATTTAACAGAAAGGCCTACGTACCTATTTTACTTAATAATTGTCGACTTTAATAGTTTTTCTATTTTTCATTCATAAATGTTTGCTACCTTAATACAAGGATGTAATTGTACTCAAATACTGGCTACAAAAAACTTTGTTTATGCTTTGTTTGTTAATGTACATACATACCAACATAGTAATTGAAATTTTTAACTTTGTTGTGTTGACAATGGAGAGCTACGTGAACCAACTTATACTCACTTACTATACATAAACGTATACGTATTAACTTCCGTTCGCCTCAGATACACCAGCTTAAGCTCAAAGAAATTGTACTTTAAAAATACTGCTCTCGTATTTTATTAAAGCAAGAGGCATGATAAACTAATTCTTGTATAAACATTTTTGTTTCCCTTTCACGAGAGATATTTTTGTGCTATAAATACGGCACAAAATCTCGACAAGAAATAACATAATAAGGGGTGCCGGGGCGTAGGTAACAGACACACGGATAATGAAGCCCGTGTGCGAGATAACTCCTTTTTGATATAGCTTAGTGGGTTACTCGTCCGAAAGCTTTGCATGATACTGGGTCATTTTACACTTGCAAAACAAATGGCGGGAAAGTGGCACAACGGACTTCTAAATATTCACACTAGCGCCTTACCAACTTCATAGCAGTTGAATAGTTACTCAGTGGTTCATATTAGTTCATCTTTGCTTGTTTCAATTAATTAGATAGACAAAACACAAATAATTATTCATCCGCTACATGATGTTTATTCGTGAGGGGGTTAATATCCATTTAGGTTTTATAAATTGCTAGCAGTTGCCCGCGGTTCCGCCCGCGTCTATGTTGGTTATCGCTACAAAAAGTATCCTATGTGTTATTCCAGGTTATAAGCTACCTGTGTACCAAATTTTATTAAAATCCATCCAGTAGTGCGCTGAGAGTTCCTCTGATTTTGTTCATAAATTACAATTTGACAAAATTAAAAGCTTTCATCATTTCAGTCGTTCCAAAAAATGACTCATAGGGTTTACAACTCAAAAAGGCACTGTTGCGCTATTTGATATTGAAATAGAACAAAATATTATAATAATAATAATATGTGTGGACATCTCACACAACGCCATCTAGCCCCAAACTAAGCAAAGCTTGTACCATGGGAACCAGATAACTGATACCATACTTAAATACTTTTTGTTTGTAAATACATAAATATAATACAATATAACACCCAGACACAGAACAAACACTTATGTTCATCACACAAATGTTTGTCCTGGGTCGGAATCGAAACCACAACCCACGGTTCAGAAGGGTTACTACTAACTGAGCTATCGGGTCAGTAATATAAAAAAAACCGTTAGAAAACACGTTTGGGGACTTAATTTTTCATAATAATCATAATCAATGATTTATTGGCTAGGAACACATATCAAACACATTTCAGATTTCAGGTACCTAATGTCACAGTTACTGTAGGTACCCAGCCCGCAAGCAGACGTGCAAATATGTAAATTTATGGAAATTCAAATTGCTATTACCTATTATTATTACATGTCAATTATCTTAATTAAATTAGCACTGATACAATTTATTACCTACTCAAAATTTAAAAACTCTTGCATGCTGTAAAAACACTTGTCGATCAGCCAACTATACCAAACATTTTTAAATATTAACAAAACGGCAATTTCATAGGTAAAGACCTAATATTAGGTTTTAACGTAACGGCAATTTCATAGGTAAAGACCTAATATTAGGTCTTTACCTATGAAATTGCCGTTTTGTTTGAAAAAAGTTAAAGTATTTTTTTTTCGAACTTATTTATTTCTTTTATTCAAAGTAATCACCCCTGCAATCAATGCATCTTTGCCAACGCTGTGGCAGTTTATGGATGCCCTTCTTGAAAAAATCAGCAGGACGGGAGACAACAAACTCTTCAAAGGCGTTTTGTACTGCCTCTAGGGAATTGAATTTTTTTCCCGCTAAAAATTGTCCAAATTTTGGAAAAAGTAATAGTCGGTAGGCGCAAGATCTGGTGAGTATGGCGGATGAGGGAGAGCTTCCAAACCCAACTCATGCAGCTTAGAGACGGTCTGTTGTGCAGTATGGGGTCGCGCGTTGTCGTGAAGTAGCAGTGGAGACGACCGATTGACCAAAGCTGGTTGCAGACGTGCGAGTTTCGCCATCATTGTGGTCAGTTCTTCAATGTACACATCTGCAGTAATGCTCCCGCCGTTTTGTAAAAAGCTATGATGAATCACACCAGCACTAGAGCACCAAACTGTGACCATCACCTTTCTAGGGGTCATTTTTCGTTTTGCACATTGCTTTGGTACCAAACCAACTTGCTGAGCGCTTTCGATTGTCAAAAAGAATCCTTTTTTCGTCGCCCGTAACAATTCGGTTCAAAATTCCTTCATTTCTGTGCCTGTTAAGCAGCGCAAGGCAAGTCTCGACGCGTACGTTGCGCTGGCGATCGTTAAGTTCGTGGGGCACCCATCTATCAAGCTTTTTTATCTTGCCAATCTGTCGCAAATGGACCAATATTGTTTTGATGCTAACATCAAAAGCTGCTGCCAGCTCAGCTGTAGATTGAGATTCATCAGCTTCCACAATCGCCTTTAATTCATCATTGTTGACCAAAGTTTCCGGACGACCACGAGGTTCATTTTTCAAGTCAAAATTCCCAGAACGGAACCGAGCAAACCAATAACGGGTTGTACGTTCGTTTGTACAGTTCTCTCCGTAAACGTCGTTGATTTTACGTGTCGTTTGTGCCGCGTTGGTGCCACGACGGAACTCATATTCCATAATTACACGAAATTTCAAAGTATCCATTACGAGGAAAAATGTTGAAATGTAATGAAAATACAACGCTAATCAATAAACAAAAGACTTATATTGTAAATAGAATGTCATATTTTTAAAACAAAATTAATTTGAATTTAGAATTCATAGCCAATCAAAACTTTTTTTTGTTTGAAAAAGTCTGTACTGTAAAACGGCAATTTCATAGGTAAAGACCTATTATTATCCGGCTACATATTATACGCTCATATTAACTACGTTCTTCTTATAAATGTCTTTATGATAGGAAAATGTCTTTATGCCTTTGTGTAGTTTATTATTTGCTAGGTAGTAGGTAATAATAATAATAAAGAGCAACAATCACATACAAAGATCGTGGACCCTCACTAGGTAACTACTAGTATGGTATATAGATTTTGTGAAAATTATCTGCTTAAATATAGTTTAACGTTACTTATTCTATAATTCATCTGATGGTCTTCTATCTCATTCCGTCTATTCGATCCGTTCGTATTTATTTTGTTCCTTTCAGTTCCGGGCCACATACAGTGTGCCAGTTATCATCTACGTCGTTTCCGGCGGCAGCGGTGACAGCACAATTTGTATAGAATAATAGCCTAGATTATGCCAATAAAAAAGAATTGGTTTTTCGTTAGGGCTTTACAGAAAGGGCATCTTTTATCTTTATCTCTACTATACCTACGTCCTTACTAATATGTAAAAGTGATTTATTTGTATGTTGTGTATTATTTAGATGCGACGTTTCACACGCATTGAATTATCAACTTTTAACCCGATTCTCGTTGGATTATGTCGTGTTTGCTAGTCCGGCTGGTGTTCGTAGTTTAAACCCGTCGTCACGATTGAAGTCATTTAACTTTGTAATTTTAATCGCTTCCTTAACCATTCTTGGTATATTGGCATTCTCAGATACTCTCGCCTGTTTCTCGAGGACGCTTAATACCCGAGTGCGAAGGAGGGTAGACCGCTACGTTTACCTAAGGGAATTTACTATCATATACTTAATATTTTAGAGATACGATGATGTTGAAGCGTAAGCATGAAGGTAAGGGAGGAGAATAGAAAGCTCTAGATTTTAGTTCCACGGAGAGAAATCAAATGAGGAAATAAAGGAACGAAGAGAAGGACAAGGGGCGATGGTGAGAGGGAGGGGGACTTTTTACCCTTGCGAGAAACTTATGTGGCAGAGGAAGACTTCCTTTGGCACATAAGTTTCTCTTGATTTCCTTCGTTTTACGGTAAGTATCATAAAAAGAGGTCTAGCTACATATGAAAATTAAAATCGTTCTAGATCTATACCATTTTGTCATGGACCAGTTTTGACTAAACTTATCATTAGGCAGCGACTTATAAAACCTTGACCATAGACGAAACTTGCCAGTTAATCGGTTTTTTGTCGAGTGCATTTTGCATCGTATTGAAGTTGCATAACCTGTTTCCGCCATCACCGTTCCACCATCAGACAATCAGATGTACGAAATATTCCACGGTTACATGGTTAATATCCCACATGTGTCAACTAAGCGATTTGGCTCCGCGTATAGGTATCATGCGAACAGCCAAAGAGTGGAACACTACCGGCGTCTGCATTTCCCGAAAACCTTGGAGGGGAACAGGTATCTTCTAAGCAAGCGTATACCTAGACCGCATCGTCACTTACCATTAGGTGAGATAGACGTCAAACAAAAACCTGTCAAACAATAAAAAAAAGCCTTACCTAAACGTAATAATCCCGTACGAAGCCGGGGTGCGTTAGCTGTCGTATATATTATTGTTACTATGTAGTCCTGTCAAGTCGCTGAGGGCTAATCGATGCGACGCGTTATTACGTTTTATCGGCTTTCGCGAGTAAAAGAGGCATTTCCGTATAAAAACTTGTATCAGAAACATTACCACGCCCCTTCCGATGTACAAATTTTATTAGGTTCATCGATTCACATTACGGCGAAAGTAAGTGTTCTTTTTAAGTGTATGCCATTCTTGTGGTTATTTATTTTAAGGTTATATGAGTAAAAAACATTATGGCCCCAATATATATAATAAAAATAAGAGTTTGATTTATCTAAAAAATATATATTATTTCGTCAGTCCTAGATTCGTCACTTTCTTTGTTTTTAGACATATAAAGCTTTGTAAGTCCTAAACAATGATGGGCTTTCTATTTCCCTGCGAGAACACTTAACGTTTTGGTATTAGCGTTGGGTGATGTTCAACATTTGAATGATCATGTTAAAGCGAAGTTCGATACACTTTTGTTGTAATAGAAGGAGGTCCATAGGTTTGCTGAATTAATGATATGCCGATTGACTTTGTATAAGATATATTAATTAAAAAGATATTTACAAAAACCAAAATGCGGAAAATAAAATTTTCTCTAATATGAAGTCTATATCAACAACATTCGTTGCCCCTAGCAACGAGCTGGAAAAGTTCTCTATTAGAATGGTATTGAAACTTTTTCGTGGGCCAGCACGCCACATCACCCCCCTCCAGAGACCGTCCTACGGGCGATAATATTCTGGAAAACGCACTGTTCGTCCTGATCGAGTGGTGGTCACTGGAGCGTCTCGGGTCTCGGGTGCTGCCACGACGGGAGAATGGTCCAACTCACGAAGTATGTAGGCAGGTTTAATGCGGTCGACTGATACAGTGACTTCTTTGCCTTTTATGCGGAGCTTAAAAACTTTATCCCTTCGTTCTATCACCTCATGCGGCCCTGTGTAAGCTGCTTGAAAAGATGGGTGCGAGGTGTCATCTCTGAGAAAGACGTGGGATGCTGTTTCTAAATCTTTGAAAATGAATATGGAGCGGTTATTCCCATGGTGAGAAGTTGGTAATGGCAACAAATTTTTGGCGAATGTGCGCAGTCTTTCAGTGTATACTGTCAAGTCCTCTGTGCCATCAGCCGATTGACAAAAAATGTCACCTGGGAGTCGTAGTGTCTCTCCATATACGAGTTCAGCTGGAGTCGCTTGTAAGTCTTCCTTAAATGCCGCCCGGATTCCCAGTAGTACAAGTGGAAGTGTTTCAAGCCAGCTGCTGGTCGCATGACATGTAATGGCGGCTTTAAGCTGTCTGTGGAATCTTTCGACGAGTCCATTGCATGCTGGATGGTAGGCTGTAGTTCGTCTGCGTTGAAATCCGATGATGTGGGACAGATGCTTAAAAAGTTCTGATTCAAACTGTCGACCACGATCAGTGACGATATCTTCAGGGCAGCCGAATCTGGATATCCATCCGTGAACTAAAGCTTTTGCCACTGTTTCAGCTGTTATCTCCTGTAATGGTATAGCCTCGGGCCATCGTGTGAAGCGATCTACACATGTGAGACAGTAACGATACCCTTGTGAGAGAGGTAAAGGTCCGATCAAATCTATGTGGATTTTCATGAATCTGGCTCGAGGTAAGCTGAATGATGCTAACGGAGATGAGACATGACGTGTTATTTTTGATCGTTGGCATGCTAGGCAGGAACGAGTCCACTCTCTACAATCTTTTCGCATACTAGGCCATACATAGCGTTCCGATATTAGTTTCGTCGTCGCATTTGTGCCAGGGTGGCTAAAAGAATGCAAGTTTTCGAACACTTGCCGTCGCATGTCTTTGGTCACATAAGGTCTGGCCACATTGCTGCTCTTGTCACAATAGATTTCTGTGTGAGATCCAGGCAGTTTGATTTTTGTCAAGCGCAGAGAAGTATCGCTATCCAAAAGTTGTTCTAGTTCAGGATCTGTGCTTTGTGCTTGAGCAAGCTTGGATAGATCGATGGGCTGAGTAATCTCTTCGATGCGTGATAAACTGTCAGCCACAACGTTATCCTTTCCTGAAATATGCCTGATATCTCTGGAAAACTGTGAAATAAAATCCAGATGTCTGAACTGTCTTGGTGAGCACTTTTCTTTTCGTGAATGAAATGCGAAAGTTATGGGCTTATGATCAGTGTAAATAATGAAATCTCTCGCTTCCACCATGTGACGAAAGTATTTTATTGCTTCGTAGATGGCAAGAAGTTCTCTGTCATAAGGCGAGTATTTCTGTTGACATGGCGAAAGTTTTCGAGAGAAAAATGCTAAAGGTTCCCACAGGCCGTCTTTATGCTGTTGTAAAGCTGCGCCCATTGCTGTGTCTGAAGCATCAGTGACTATAGCGAGCTTCGCTTGGCAGTCTGGATGAGCAAGTAGTGCTGCTTGGCAGAGACTTTCCTTGCAGGCGATGAATGCTTTAGTAGCTTCTTCTGATAAATGCACGGGATGTGAACCTTTAACTGATCCTGTGAGCAGTGCATTCAGAGGCGCTTGATGCCGCGCTGCGTCAGGAATAAACCTTCTGTAAAAGTTCACCATTCCTAGGAATCTTCGCAGTTCTCTAACGGTTTTCGGTGGAGGGTAATTCGCAACTGCTTCTACCTTCGATGGTAACGGCTTAGTGCCAGCTGCTGAGATGCTGTGTCCTAAAAACGTTACCTCTGATACACCGAATATGCACTTGTTCGTGTTGATTACCATGCCGTATTCCTTGAGTCTGTTGAAGAGCAGATGAAGGTGCTTCTTGTGTGATTCCTGATCAGGTGAGAAGATCAAAAAATCGTCCAGAAACGGGAAGCAGAACTCTTCAAGGCCCCTAAGCATCTCGTCCACAAATCGTTGAAACGTTTGGCTGGCATTACGTAGTCCGAACGTCATGAACGGAAATTCGTATAAACCAAACGGCGTCGTGATTGCGGTCTT
Source organism: Ennomos fuscantarius (assembly GCA_905220475.3). Lineage (NCBI taxonomy): Eukaryota > Metazoa > Arthropoda > Insecta > Lepidoptera > Geometridae > Ennomos > Ennomos fuscantarius. The sequence continues at coordinate 12,205,299 of HG992023.1, forward strand.
CGGAATATCCTCAGGGCAGACAGGAATTTGATTATAAGCTTTTACGAGATCGATAACCGAGTATACTTGACAGCCGGAGAGACAATGTGCAAAGTCATGTATGTGCCGAATGGGATAGCTGTCTGGTACGGTTCTAGCGTTGAGCATTCTGTAGTCACCGCATGGACGCCAGCCGTTATCTTTTTTAGGCGCAAGATGAAGTGGTGATGACCATGGTGACTTTGAAGGTCTGGCTGTTCCGTTCCTCAACATATCTGCAAATTCGTCTTTTGCGATTTTTAATTTATCCGGTGCTAGTCTTCGTGGTGTGCTGCTTATTGGCGGTCCTGCAGTAGTTTGTATATGATGCATGGTATTATGCTTCGGAACACGGTGGACACCGGAAGGTCGAGTAATCTCAGGGTATTCGCTTAGTATGTTATGATATACGGAATTTCCAGAAATAACTTTTACCGATGAAATGTTCCCAGTTGACTGTGCAGGTGAAGCTGGGGACGTAAGGCTTGTAGTGTTGTCGATTAAACGTTGATTTCGACAATCCACGATGAGGTTGTAAAATGATAAAAAATCTACACCTATTATGGCCTTTGTAACGTCCGCTACGATGAATCGCCAAGTAAAGTCACGGCGCAAGCCTAGGTTCAGCACTAAATGAGCGTAGCCGTAAGTAGAAATGGGTGTACCGTTTGCCGCACACAGCTCATAATTTGTTTTCTCACGACGTTCCTTGAGTGCCGATCGGGGGAAGACACATACGTCACTGCCAGTATCGATGAGAAACTGCATCTTCGTAGCGCCGTCCGTGACAAATAGGCGACCGGAAGTTTGGCAATCGGTCGTCGCCATTACCGACTGCTGTTCGCGTTTCCCGCATGGTAGTCGCATGGTTTTACGCACTTACTTGCTTCATTGCCGAACTTACTATGATACCAGCACACAGGAAATTTTCTATAGTTCGACTGTGATCGTGTGGAGCTAGAACGACCGCGCGTTTTCTTGTTTGAACGATTCGGTGCACGTGAATGCCGGTTCACCTGCGCAGTTAGAGCTTGCACTTGTTTGGTAAGTTCAGCAATCTGTTGGTTCATGGCTTCTAAAGAGCTTCCTGGTATGGCACTTGATGTTGATGCTACGTGCGCTGTAGGCGACACAACGTCATGGATGCGGTCAGCGAGATCTGCGAGCGCTTCCAGCGAAGACGTCATCTGCGAAGCGATTATCGTTTGCGTGCTACTTGGTAAGCGACTGGTCCAGATAGTACGTAGAAAATCTTCGGGAACTCCAGGTCCAGCCAAATGTTGCAAATGTCTTAGAAACTGAGATGGCTTACGGTCTCCAAGTTCTGCGTGCATAAGTAATTGCTTGACCTTCTTTTCTCGTGACGCGGACAGTCGTTTGATAAGTTCCGACTTCAATTTTTCATACCTGTTGGTGTCGGGCGGGTTGATGATTATATCTTCCACCTCAGAAGCATACTGCGGTTCTAGTTGGCCGATAACGTAGAAAAACTTCGTATTGTCCGTAGTAATGTTCGATATCGCGAATTGGCCCTCAATCTGCGCGAACCAAATGGCCGGCTTTTCAGGCCAAAACGGCGGAATTCGCACGCCCACACGACAAACATCTTCGTTCTTATCGGTTGAGAGCGACATTTTTATGTGAATCAGTATCAGAATTATCGCAATCAGCAACAAAATCAAAATCACACACATTTACTGCAAACGTGGACTTTCGGTTCAAAACAGGTCACCAGTAAAGCGAAGTTCGATACACTTTTGTTGTAATAGAAGGAGGTCCATAGGTTTGCTGAATTAATGATATGCCGATTGACTTTGTATAAGATATATTAATTAAAAAGATATTTACAAAAACCAAAATGCGGAAAATAAAATTTTCTCTAATATGAAGTCTATATCAACAACATTCGTTGCCCCTAGCAACGAGCTGGAAAAGTTCTCTATTAGAATGGTATTGAAACTTTTTCGTGGGCCAGCACGCCACAATGTTATTAATGATGTTTTGTAGATAGGTTGGAATCGTCTGTTTGGGGAAATGTACTTTGAATAATATAATAATAATGTGTGGACATCTCACACAACGCCATCAGCCCCAAACTAAGCAAAGCTTGTATAATGGGAACTAGATAACTGATACAATACTTAGATACTTTTTGTTTGTAAATACATACATAGAATACAATATAACACCTAGACACAGAACAAACACCTATGTTCATCACACAAATGTTTATCCTGGGTGGGAATCAAACCCACAACCCACTGTTCAGAAGGCAGGGTTATTACCAACTGAGCTATAGGGCCAGTCAAGCCAAGTATATAGGGCAAGTCAGCCCAATTCTTTACACCATCCATTAAGTATAACTGTGTTTGCGATCTGATAATGACAAAAATTACGGACAGATCAGATTAATGTAAAAATATAATATCAACAATTCACATGATTAGATAAATAAGTACAATGGTTCATAATTTTTTAATAAATCCATAATAAAATAACTGATGCCACTAGAATCACAGCACATTCTCAAACGTGCATTGATAATATTTTAACTAACATCAAACAGTACAAAATTGAAATATTAAATACAGGTATATCTGACCATACTTCACAGATAATTTCATTTCCGTCAAATTTAAGCTTCAGAGAAAAATATTGGTTTATTGAACACAGAAATATAAACTTATACTTAAACATATTCCTAAAATATTTATCTCAAATAAATTTCTCTGTAGTCTTTACTCATGACGAACCAAACAAAGCATACACAGAGTTTATTGATATTAACAATTTGATATTTACATTATGCATTCCTCTCGAAAAAATTAAAATAACTTTCAAAAAAAGACCAAACTGGAAAACTACAGGCATTAAAATAGCTAGCAAAAACAAACGTAAAATTTATCAAGAAACTCAAAAAGAGAAACATACAAATAACGAAAAACATGGTGAATATAAAAAATATTGTAAAACCTTTAAAAAAGTGATATGTACATCGCGAAAGATTTCTAATATTAGGTATATAAACAGAAGCGTCAATAAAAGTAAAGCTACATGGGGAATCATAAAACAACATACATCACAATACAATAAAATTAAAACTACAGTAGAATCTATAAATTTTAATGATGAAAATATAATGGAACCATCATCCATAGCATCAATCATGAATAAGTATTTCATAGAACTAAACACAATAAGTAAGAATGATAACGATATATCAAAAATAAAATTTGCAAACCAAAATTGTAGGACTATATTCATGAACCCCGTAAACGTCCAGGAAGTTAGGAATATTGTTAGACAACTAAAAAACAAGAAAAGTACCGGCCATGATGGCATATCTATGCAAGTTATCAAAAGCAGCATAGATTACATTGTAGAACCTCTGGTACATATCATAAACTTAACTATTGAAAAAGGGGTTTTTCCAAACGATCTAAAAAAAGCATTAGTCAAACCATTGTATAAAAAAGGCTCTAAAAAAGATATAGGAAACTACAGACCGATAGCAATTTTACCAAACTTCTCAAAAATATTCGAAAAGGTAATATACAATAGAATTATTTCTTTTCTAGACTCCAACAACTTACTTAATGCCAATCAATTCGGATTTCGTAAAGGAAAAAATACATCCCTTGCAATATTTAAAATGTTAAAGCAGGCTTGGGAAGAAATAAATAACAAAAAAACCGGTGTTGCTTTATTTATAGACCTATCGAAAGCATTCGACTGCGTAGTCCACAAAATTTTATTAAACAAATTAGAAGCCACTGGAATACGTGGAACAGCGCTGACTTTGTTAGAGTCATATCTTAGCAATAGGAGTCAGTCAACGCAGCTTGAAGTTTACAATAGAAACTCAAAAATCATAGAACAAGTGAAATCCGAGTTTCAAAATATAAGTTTAGGAATCCCTCAAGGAAGTATTCTTGGGCCTCTCCTGTTCCTGGTTTACATAAATGACTTACCACAGAGCACGAAACACCTCTGTGTTATGTTTGCAGATGATGTTACTATATTTATTCCGCAAGAAAACAATGAGCGCAGCTTTGAATTAGAAATAAATAGAACACTGGAAACTGTTACAAATTGGCTACAACAAATTAGTCTTAAAGTAAACATAGAAAAAACTAAATTGATGCAAATCAAAAATTATAAAATGTTATCATTACAGCTGAATATCAAAAACAAAAATAACCTGATTCGTAAAATAAATGAAATTAATTTTTTAGGTGTGACTCTCGATTCACATTTAAATTGGAAAGCCCATATCAGCAAAATCAATAATAAAATATCTAAATACTGTTATGCCTTGTCGATTCTGAGCCGTGTGTCATCGAAAAATATTGCTATAAACGCTTATTACGGGTATGTTTATCCTCAATTAAGTTATGGCATAATTTTCTGGGGTAATTCTGTTAACGTACATTCAACATTCATAATGCAAAAGCGTTGTTTGCGAAATATTTTTAATTTAGAGAACACAGATTCTCTCCGTAATATATTTAAAGAAAATCGATTTCTTACTCTTACAGGCATATATATTTTAGAAATTTGTACCTTTGTCAAAAATAATACCGACTTTTCTTTACTATACAGTCTAGTCGTACGGGTAATCTTCGCAATAAACATAAATTTAACATTTGTATTCCCCAATCTAATAACACCATGTTTTACAATAGCTCTTTCATCTGTGCCGTTAGAATTTATAACCACCTATCTCCGCATTTAAAAGCTCTCAATGGTAACCGATTTAAACATGAACTCAAAGAATGGTTAATCGGTAAGGTTCACTATAATTTAAATGAATTCTTTGATAATGAGTAAAAGAAGAAAATAACATTTTTGAAGAACATTTTACACTTTGATGTTTTTTTTTTTTTTTTTTTTTTTTTTTTTTAGTTCCTATAGCATTTTAATATTGCAATGTTAATAAATACTTGGTTTTATACCCATATAGTTGCTATAAATGCTGTATGGGTATACTATACTAATTAATTATAAAAAATTAATAATTATATAAAATTAATCAATTAATTAATTATATAAAAATTAAAATAATTATAAACTATATTATTGTACGTCCGGAATGGATAATACTGTTTGTGACCATTTTTATAGCATTTTTAAGACCTTTGCATGTACACAGTTTTTATACAATAAAGTAAATTCTGATTCTGATTCTGAAATAATTTAAAAAAAGAATGCAGCAATAAATTCCTCTGCCCGAGATTAGTCCAGACATATTGAAGCTATGATGCAAGAAAGTCGTGTTAGTTACACTATATTAACTCAAGAACGGCTGAACCGATTTGGCTGAAAATTGGTAAGGTAGTTTGAAACCAGGAGACGGACATAGGATGCTTTTTATCCCGTTCGACCGCGTTTTATTAACTCACCCGTGCGAAGCCGGGGCGGGTCAACTAGTGTATCTATAAATCACTTATGATTGTCTAATTAAAGCGCATATTAAGATAATAATTCACACATTGAAATAATACGCCCATTGAAATAATAATTATCATTAAAAATATCCGATCTTTGCCCGTGGTCCGTCTACATAGTTCACCTACCTGTCATAGTAGCATAGTCCATTAAAATGTTACAATTTAAGGACCGAATATTGCATTTATTAGAGGACGCAATTTTATTTTTGGGACATGTGTGGGGGGTCAATTTAAGCTTAACCTCAAGTTTGTGGGGTCGTCACTCTTGTCCCCCGGGCGCCATCTTGGAAAAAGGAATGAAAACACTTTCCGCTATATCTCGAAAACTAAGCATCTTACAAAAAATTTGTAAAGTCATCATTTGTGTGGCAAATTGTTTTGCCTACAAATGTTTATATAATTTTTTGCCCTAAATTAAAAATTAAAGAAGTTATAGGCAAAAAAGTGAGAATTTTTCTTTAAAAATTTTCTTTTTTGCTCTATAACTATTTTTTAATACATTTTATATAAAACTAGCTGACCCGGCAGACTTCGTACTGCCTAATTAAATTGCAATAAATTCCTGTAAAATTGATTTGTAATTTGACATTTTTTATTTCCTACATATTTTATATTCGGTGCAAAAAAATTGTCCTGAACAGAACCATCACCCTAGTCACCCTATTATAGATCTTATGGGATTATGAGAAATTTTCGCTGATAAAATATGCTGCGAAACATAAACCATCAGATAATTTTTAGAGGTTTTTATATTATATACGGTCTATAGATTATTAATTATATCTCAATTTATTTACTCTATCCACAGAATTTGCCCTATTTACATAAGTAGTATGTTTAAAGTTGTACCTAAATATAAAGGTATTATCATATCAAATACACCAACGGCGAAGTTTATTTCGATCTATAGAAACGTAGATAAAGTAAACTATAGTGGTACAATTGAGATAAGATGACACGTGCCTCGCTGTGGCGTAGTGAACCCCGCTTCTAGCCATTTGGTATAATAAATACTTATATCTCTAGATAATAAAGTCATGCCGTTTGACGGGACAATGTGTGGTAGCACGGAACCGTCGTTTTATTAAAACGGAATAAGACATGAGAACCGAGAAGGGAGACAGCCTCGTTGCCCTCCAAAATATTAAGTAAGTGTTATAATTACTATCTAATATTAGTAGTGATGTGTTAAAAATTAAAAAAGTTTCACACTTGCCATCTTATTGAGCGATATTAACATTCGATTTATCGGGAGTCGTAAATTCATTTACTTTCCGACAAGGAATAAAAGCTTTTGCAAAGTTTTCTTGCATTGAAATGAGGCTGGAAGGCTTTTCAATTCAAGTTTTGTAAAGAACAATCGTGGCCGCGGCACCACGAATAACGACAGTGAAAATAACCATACTTACCAGTTTGCCTACAGCTTTGAAGAAAAATAAGCGTTTTAATTTATAAACATTTAAATAGTAGAAATTGCATTTATATTCATGATTTGTAGTAATTTTATTGAGTACCCATCTAAATGAGCTGTAAGATAATGTTGATTGGTACATACAGTCGTAGACTCGACAAGGTACTGAATGACGGATACTTTTCCCAACTAGATGTATGACTATGTTATTCATATATAATTTTGATGACCATAATTATCTATGTTGCCATGTAGTTGCATTATTGTTACAAGTTAGTAGTGTCACAGTGTTGGTTTGCATTAAAGTCTTAAAATACAACTCGACTGAGCAAAACCTAAAACAGATTAGATTAGTTATTACAACTCGAATGAAAGATGGGTGGAGACTCGGCCTTTTCGACGACTTACAGTACATATATTTATGTACTGCACTTAATAAAGCCATAATTGTATATTGTGTATTCCTGCAAATGATTTTGATTATATGATTTTGATTTTGAAAAAAGGAATTTGAAAGTAGGTTTCAGTATTTGAGAAAATAATAATAATTGGACTACTTATACCCAATATGTAGGTATCTAATTTTCTTTTCGGAGTCTTGTATAAGCTGTATGACTTCATCCTGGCGTTATTTAAACTTTACAAGGTAAAATCTTGTGACACCAAACAAGCATGCTCCTTTAAAACTAATTAATAGCGAGACTAACCGCACTTAATTAATTAAGGTACTGTAAATGAGAATCTTCTAGTTACCGGAATCGGATGTCCTTATAACCGGGCTAGATTATAACTTGCGTATACACCTAGGAGAAGTATGTTTCACATACCTACTGTATATATATATATATATTCTGTATGTTACTAAATATTATTGCTAGATAATGTAAAGAAAATGATAGCGAATGATATTATCAAATACAATTGTCAAATGCAAGCTCATTCAAGCATAAAAAAAACGACCCGGGATAGCCACAAATATTATCTCTATATTGAATACCCTTTCAGAGTGTACCTCCCAGTCTTACTGCTCGGAGCGATAATCTATCTAAAGATATTTATTGCGGAGGATTTGAGCAGAGATTACTAATATGTTACTTGGTCTGAGCCAGTCTTCCAAGTCACTGACTAAGCCATGGTCGCACTTCCTTTCCTTTCCTTTCTATATCTTTTATGCCGACTCATCATTTTTGTAGTATCGAATTTACCTACTACTAATAAATAGTTTATCTATGTAACAACAGGTACAGTAAAATTAATGTCACCAAGGCTGCATAGATATCTTACACTTAGAAACCCATTCCACAATAGCAATCACTGCTAAATCATATTATCATATTAATTTGCGTTTGTTTGTCTGGCTTTCATATCAAATAGAAAGAGCTGAACTAGTCCAGTGTAGTTCTGTCATTTTCTAAGATTTTGGTCGTTCGTGACAGATGAGCCAAATTACCGAATAAAAGATTCGATCATAACGTCAGTCATCGGTCGCGAGAACTTAAATAGTGCGGATAGATATTTTTTATGCTATCGATATTTTATTGAGTAATACGTTATCTTTTCCCCTTTCGCTTTCCTCTTCCCTTGGACAGGGTTAGGGCGTAAAACTAATGAACACGTGCGAAGCCAGGGCGGGTTAGCTAGTGCGATATACAACGACATTAGGATGTGATAAAATGGAGAAAAAATATGTTTTAATTACCAGAATTGCTCCATTGGTCTTTCGGAAAAATTTAGTAGTATCAAAATTTAATTACAAATAATTTCGCAACCATTGTGGACCAGTGAGGAAAGAAAATATAATTTCATTAAAGTAAGTAACACCCACACCTTCAGATATTGCATGCTCGAACTGCGACGCCTATTAAGTATTCTGTGACTTAGGGGAAAACGATTCTCAGCTTAATACAGTGTCTTGATTATACTTTTTGCGGCCATTTAATTACAAATCTCGGCGTAATGCGCTCATTAATCATAAAAATGTGGAAGTGGTCTTTGAAATGAGGATACTTATTACAAAGTTAATGGCACACTGGCATGGTGTGTACTTTATTTACTATGTACGGTGAAAATGTTTTTTTTTTAACTGGCAATACAATGATATATAATAACTAACTCCAAACAGTATCTATTTCGAAAAAAAAATAACATTTGGACTATATACTGGCCGTGGTGACCTATGCCAAGACAGTCCAATTGCTCCAGCCCACTACCAGTAGGCAGCGCACCCAACGTGCTGGCAGCATTGCCCCGCTAAGTTGCAATGCTGTTTCATTATGCCGAATAAGTACTTGGATGTCATCATTGTCACACGAACATAATAATATGATTTGATGATGAGTGTAATATGATTTGTTGACCGTGCAACGAACTTAAAGCAGCGCCAATGAACCTAGATCTAAATCCCAGAAGAATCCCAAATGTATTAAGGATCACTAAAAGAATATTAAGAGTTATTGTCACCAATTGATAAAACATTCCTGAGATACACGGTATTGTTGTATTAGGTCTCTTTATTTTAAATTTAAATGAAAAGAACAGTGGCGTTTTATATCCTAATTTGCAGCGTTAAATTTTCTTTTCTACAAAATTAATGTAAATATTATTATTCATTATTTCAACAATACATGTAAATAAGTAAAATCTTAATACTACTCGCGCGGTGACTGCGTGAATCCTTAAGCAATGGTCTTCCAATGTAATTTCCATGATGTCACTAGGCTAGATGTTACATGTCGGTATTCTTTTCGCTGAACGGATAAGTAAGGTAGTATCCGTTTCGTCCGTCGTTGTCGTCTACCATAATTTTTATATGTACAACCACAGAGCCGTAGCAGGTCGCGCGCGGCGTCGGGGCGCTCTGTCGCGGGGTTTGTTTTATGAACTGTCTGTTTTTATGAACCCTTTATTCATCTCGGGTGACGTTTCAACGGCAATGATTTACATATGATTTAAATATTAACTTAACCTACATAATAAAATTGTAAATGGTTTATTTTGACTAGGGTATAGTTTGGTTAGAGACTTGGAGAGGCGGTATAGCTTGATCCGGTTAAGTTGAAATACTGGGATAATTATTATTTAAATTTACCTACTATTTAAGATTCGGTAAGCAGTAAGGTAAAGAGAATAGAGTTAAAAAGTGGGTAGGTATCCCAATATTTATTTTCTACGATATAATTATACATACTTACCTATCTCATACCTTCACACTTCAACTTTCGCACTCGTATTAACTGTGCTAGGGTCGTCATGCGGTTCTCCCCGCTGTTTATCCGTTTTCATGTGGGAGTTCACATCCTATATTGAGTACTCTACATACCATATTTATTTTTTACTGCCAAATTATCTATACATACCTTGCCACATAATTTTTCAATACAAATAGCATATTTTGCAAGCATTTTGCAAGCGTTGCAGCTTTTACCAGCAGATTGAAGCAATTTTTTTGGGATACAGCAAAAATTAAAATTGGGTGACGGATTGCATGGTATATAGAGAGCTTAAGCAACCCGTGTGCGTAATTGATTTTGGTTCAGCCGTTTTGGCGTGAAAGCCACACAAAAAAATAAAGTCGGATATGAAAAAGACCAACACAATGTCGTTTGCACCATCTTCATTAAGGAACAGTCATCGGTCGCGAGAACTTAAATAGTGCGGATAGATATTTTTTATGCTATCGATATTTTATTGAGTAATACGTTATCTTTTCCCCTTTCGCTTTCCTCTTCCCTTGGACAGGGTTAGGGCGTAAAACTAATGAACACGTGCGAAGCCAGGGCGGGTTAGCTAGTGCGATATACAACGACATTAGGATGTGATAAAATGGAGAAAAAATATGTTTTAATTACCAGAATTGCTCCATTGGTCTTTCGGAAAAATTTAGTAGTATCAAAATTTAATTACAAATAATTTCGCAACCATTGTGGACCAGTGAGGAAAGAAAATATAATTTCATTAAAGTAAGTAACACCCACACCTTCAGATATTGCATGCTCGAACTGCGACGCCTATTAAGTATTCTGTGACTTAGGGGAAAACGATTCTCAGCTTAATACAGTGTCTTGATTATACTTTTTGCGGCCATTTAATTACAAATCTCGGCGTAATGCGCTCATTAATCATAAAAATGTGGAAGTGGTCTTTGAAATGAGGATACTTATTACAAAGTTAATGGCACACTGGCATGGTGTGTACTTTATTTACTATGTACGGTGAAAATGTTTTTTTTTTAACTGGCAATACAATGATATATAATAACTAACTCCAAACAGTATCTATTTCGAAAAAAAAATAACATTTGGACTATATACTGGCCGTGGTGACCTATGCCAAGACAGTCCAATTGCTCCAGCCCACTACCAGTAGGCAGCGCACCCAACGTGCTGGCAGCATTGCCCCGCTAAGTTGCAATGCTGTTTCATTATGCCGAATAAGTACTTGGATGTCATCATTGTCACACGAACATAATAATATGATTTGATGATGAGTGTAATATGATTTGTTGACCGTGCAACGAACTTAAAGCAGCGCCAATGAACCTAGATCTAAATCCCAGAAGAATCCCAAATGTATTAAGGATCACTAAAAGAATATTAAGAGTTATTGTCACCAATTGATAAAACATTCCTGAGATACACGGTATTGTTGTATTAGGTCTCTTTATTTTAAATTTAAATGAAAAGAACAGTGGCGTTTTATATCCTAATTTGCAGCGTTAAATTTTCTTTTCTACAAAATTAATGTAAATATTATTATTCATTATTTCAACAATACATGTAAATAAGTAAAATCTTAATACTACTCGCGCGGTGACTGCGTGAATCCTTAAGCAATGGTCTTCCAATGTAATTTCCATGATGTCACTAGGCTAGATGTTACATGTCGGTATTCTTTTCGCTGAACGGATAAGTAAGGTAGTATCCGTTTCGTCCGTCGTTGTCGTCTACCATAATTTTTATATGTACAACCACAGAGCCGTAGCAGGTCGCGCGCGGCGTCGGGGCGCTCTGTCGCGGGGTTTGTTTTATGAACTGTCTGTTTTTATGAACCCTTTATTCATCTCGGGTGACGTTTCAACGGCAATGATTTACATATGATTTAAATATTAACTTAACCTACATAATAAAATTGTAAATGGTTTATTTTGACTAGGGTATAGTTTGGTTAGAGACTTGGAGAGGCGGTATAGCTTGATCCGGTTAAGTTGAAATACTGGGATAATTATTATTTAAATTTACCTACTATTTAAGATTCGGTAAGCAGTAAGGTAAAGAGAATAGAGTTAAAAAGTGGGTAGGTATCCCAATATTTATTTTCTACGATATAATTATACATACTTACCTATCTCATACCTTCACACTTCAACTTTCGCACTCGTATTAACTGTGCTAGGGTCGTCATGCGGTTCTCCCCGCTGTTTATCCGTTTTCATGTGGGAGTTCACATCCTATATTGAGTACTCTACATACCATATTTATTTTTTACTGCCAAATTATCTATACATACCTTGCCACATAATTTTTCAATACAAATAGCATATTTTGCAAGCATTTTGCAAGCGTTGCAGCTTTTACCAGCAGATTGAAGCAATTTTTTTGGGATACAGCAAAAATTAAAATTGGGTGACGGATTGCATGGTATATAGAGAGCTTAAGCAACCCGTGTGCGTAATTGATTTTGGTTCAGCCGTTTTGGCGTGAAAGCCACACAAAAAAATAAAGTCGGATATGAAAAAGACCAACACAATGTCGTTTGCACCATCTTCATTAAGGAAGATACCTTATTTGATCTACGACCTGGAAATAGGTCCTCCATGTGGCATATTTTTTAAATAAGTAGTTAGTTTCTTGCATGTACTTGGCCTACTGGGTACTTGATGAACTGCGCTTATCAAACCAAGATGTTTATTGGGAAAGTAAGTTGATAAATATAAACAATACAATATTTTTAATAATTATATTCGTAATACCTTTCGCAATAATACATTCAAAGACATCCAGATAGACAACTAAATATTATTATATTATACATGATCATTCAAGACCAATAAATGTATTATTAAAAGTTTGTGTTTCGGATTGATTTCAAATGTTCCGTGTACAGACTGGAAAAACGGCTATTGGTAGAGAGATATTGACCAATATTGAGATACTTTCGCCAATACCTACTGATTTTTTTCAAACCTGTACCTATATGAGGTTATACATCAAAAAGTAATCGAATGTTGGTTTCGAATTATCATAAAGTGGCCTGGATTCAGTACAGCACCCCTACCGCGTAACCATTCTGGGAATCGGCTTCGCCTGCCATCCTGCACGCGCCAATTAACAAGTCCACGAGTGCGAGCAAGAGAGAACATGATTACGATCTCCACCAGACTTACGCGGTAAGGCCCCTGTACAGCTGGGCGATCATATAAATTTATTGCAACCGATGGATTTGACAGTTTCAATACGTAGTTTATGTGTAACGTCACTATGAGATTTTTCAAATTAGGAATGACATTTCTCCTGCTGTATTGCAATCAAAGTTTCGTGATCACCCCCCAGATGTGTTGAATAGATTATATGATTTATTTTCTTATTTTAAAGACTAAATGTGTTAATTTATCATATGGTTGATAATAGTAGGCCTATTTAAGAGATATTATAAGTAGATATATTAACATCAACATTGAAAATATTATCCTATTCATATTATATAAATCTAAGCTCTACGTCAAAGAAACGATTAAGTATGTAAATCAGTCGTTTGAAGAATAACGTGTACCTAACTGAATACTATTAAACTTGTATATTAATAGTATCTAAACATTATAGTCATCAGCAATTATCAATGGTTTGAAATAATGTAAAATAATGTATTTGTATTTGAAATTTTCCCACTTTTTTCCGCTGGTCCCCAAAACAAAGTTTCTCTAGTTTGGGGATCGCTACGGCTAACTTTATATTTAAAAAATTGTGTCACTGTAGGCTTTTGAATTTGATTAATTAATAGACACAAATTGCTGTTGCTCAATTCGTGTGTCTTTAAGCCGCTCATAAATCTTTAAATGTTTTTTTTTAGGTATTACATTTTGCTACTAATATACATAAACACTAAGTAATTTTAGTGTAAGGATTGTGAACAAAACCATATTTTATGTGAGACTGCTTAAAAAATTAACTTCGTTTCAATTTAATAATTATAGAGATTATAATTGTTAATTTTTTTTAACTGTTAAAATATATGATTGTTTTTTATATATTTATGTGATCGTTAGGCTTCTATATACAAAATAAAATAACACATACAGTTTATTTATATTTAGATAGTTATTACTGAATTTTGGAACTACTATGTAAAATTATCTGAGAAAACGTACACGTCGATGTATCCACTTAACATTTTTTCCCAATGCGGCGCGACATCTGATTTTGAAAAACCATTTATTGTTGGGTGAGAAACAGACTGCGTGACGATCTAATTCTTCGTGAATATGCTTAAAGTTAAAAATGCAATCAAATACATTAATTAATGACGGGCATTAGCGGCGCGTAAATAATATTTTAATATTAACCATCAAAAACTTTAATAAAAAAATACAAATACTATGAGCCTAAGTATAGGTGTAGCTTCAAGAAAAGTGTTAGAAAAGCCCGGTGTTACAGATGCGATGCAATAGGTGGCGGTGCCTCACCATCAGGTAGGCCGGTTGTTTATTAGCCACTGATTTCATTAAAAAAACATCACAGATTAACAAATTTTCATTCAGCAACCCATTCTTATCTCAAATATTTTCCGTATTTAAATTTAAAAAAAAATTAATTAATTAGAAAATTAAAAAATAGTCTTTGGAGCGAGAATCAGCCTTTCACAGACGGACGGATGTAGCTGCGCGCATTATTATTTACTTACATTTTATAACGGAAACTCAAACTTTAGTTTTCAGTCGCGGTTAGATTGCACAAAGTTTTGGCACAGCTTGTCTTATCACCCACATCTTAATGTTTCAAATAATACCTTAATCATGTAATAGTAAGGTACATAACCAATTTAAAAATGTTATTTATGTAACTTTAAAGCGTTAGATACATTCACAAGTGGTGTTCTTAAATTATCATCATCAGGACGGAAGCGCAATTAATTTAAAAAGCTGTAAACAATATAAATTTACAATATAAACAATAAAAAGGAGTTTCATAACTTCAGTGATAAATATTTTTTAGATGTTGACTAGCATTAGGTAACCCATAAAATTATCGTTACAAATACCTACATTATAAGTACAATAAGTATACCAAGTCACTATTCTTGATGTAAACATTTTGATATGAGTCCTTATAGAATAAAACTTGCCTTAGGCATATCTATCTTAAATTTAAAATAAAACCATTTTACGGATACGGCGAAAATACAATTGATTGGTTTTAACACAATTCCATTTAAACAAAAAAACCAACGTACTCGTAATAGTTTCATTCATAAAAGTTCGAATTTTAAAATTTTACGTTTTGCTTTGAAATGTTACCTACATATTTTATCAGCGAGAAGACGACATATTAAATCGGACCAGCTGCTTAACCTTTACCAGGCTCAGGTCAGGGCCTGCATGGAGTACTGTAGCTACCTGTGGGATGGCTCGGCTCGATACCAGCTTGCGGCTTTGGACTCAATTGAGCGCCGTGCCAAGAGGATTATCAACGATGAGACACTAGTTAAAAGGAGAATCCAAAGCCTGGAACACAGAAGCAAGGTCGCCGGTCTGTCGGTTTTCTATCGGCTATATTTTGGAGAGTGTGCGCATGCCCTTCATCAACTAATTCCGTCATCCCCTTTCCATCATAGAACTACAAAACTTGGTGATTCTTCACCTCCTTACGTCATTAGTGTACCCCAAGTCCACACTAAGCGTTTTGCTGGGTCATTTATAGTCCGAACGGCCAAGGAATGGAATGCTCTTCCAACAATAGTGTTTCCTCCTGGGTACAACCTGGGTCTTTTTAAGTCAAGAGTGAATGGGCATCTCATGGGCAAGCGTGCTCCACCTTAGTCACTTACCATCAGGTGAATTGTTGTCAAACGCATGCCCATTTTCCCATAAAAAAAATATTTCATAGCATAATTAATTATAGAGCGTTTAAGAAGAAAAGGGTACCTTTACAGATCCTGTCTTTCAATATGACGCGCATAGGTCAACAATCGTAAGCGGCGTATTCCCTTTAGACTGAGTAGCAGGGGCGCGTCTTTGAGCAAAGCATGACCCATATCGGCCTTACTCATGAAAAGTTAAAATTGAAAAAAGTGTTTTGTCACTGGTCGCACTGACATAAACCGGCACGTGTGGAAACGAAACAAAACACATTTTAGTAATTTTTTTTTGATGTTTTAACTTTTATGGTAAATTTTTAGGAATATGTAGGTAAATATTATTACACATTTATGTAGGTATATATGGAGGTACATTTAAATATTGTATAGTAAAATGTTTCAAGATTCTTATGTACTAAATAATCCAAGTTAAAAAACATCAAATTCTACTTCTTACAATAATGATTTAATGGAATAACTGTGAATCTATGCTACATTCACATGGTTAATACTGTTATGTGACCTATGTTTAAATATTTTAAAATAACGACCAGAGACTACAAGTTAAAACTGCAAATGAATGCCTTTTTTCTGCACTATGCTTTACTTTCCTTACCATCGAATATCATATCCATGCATACATATTTCGTTTAACTGAGTATTGTCGAACTAAATGATTTTAATCAGCTCCAGATAACAGTCTTCCGATACCTTATAAAGCGATAGAATACAATACTACCTTACGTGATCATTTAGCCGGATTATATCTACCTATATTTACCGTCCGATTGTCGGAATCTATTCCGATAGAACGTTCCGATTTATCGATCTGTTAGTGTTTGCTGATAGATTTTAGAGCTAAGTGACTATCGGCTAAAGGCAGAATCAGTCAATAAATTACATAAGTTTTGCGATAAAAATATTTTTAAAGAAATTAATATATTAGGCATTATTATCTTTAGTTGACTTCCATTTTAACTTCAAAATATAACATATTGATGATTTGGTTTTATAATTGAAAAAGTTTACTTCCTAACCACGTAATCGTGAAACCCTGATACTCGTTTACTAGGTAAAATCCGTGACGATTTTAAATAGTACTTATTACCTATACCGATATCGTTAATGACGCATCCCATCCACTCCCCTCTGTTGATAGACCATACGACAATATCATTGCGTTGAAATAAGACATCCATTATGTAGCATTGACATTTACTTAAACTAGAATCATAATTGATTGATTACCCACAATGGGACACCGTAGTGTTTTGATTAAACTATACCGTAATCCGGTTACTATTTACCTAATTACACACCGAGAAAATTTAAAAAATTCAATACCGTTTCATTTTCTATCGCATGTAGTCGTATATCGTAATCGTACAGACATCGCTGTGGTCGTTGTTTTTTGTAAGATTCAAACTCTGCACATTACATCCTACTTAATTATAAAAGCAGCCACGTGTTTTAAAATACACATCCGAGTCAACAATCATGGTTCTGCTAGATGACAAGAAACTGACAATTATCCACTTAGGAGCTAAATAGAATGTGTGAGTACGACACTATTGGAGACGGAATCGAACATTCTATTTAGGTCGAGTTTTCGTACGGATGCCAATTGCCATTTCATAGTTCTTATGATGTAGGTATCGTGTGAGTTGCCGAGAGTTGTTCGCTTACAGCTCGTAGAGATCCACAGAGTCCGAGAGGTGCCTGGAGTGGGATGGTCGGCGCACGGTGGCCGCCTCCCGGGCTGAGCATCAGACTTGCGTGAAACTGGCATGCAGGGAAGTTTCCTCTTGACCGATCTGGTTGGCTGGGGTATAGTACTGTGGGGCAACAATTATAACATCATGAAAACTCTTCAGTTTAAAGTTAAAGAACACCCACTTGTCGTAGTATTTATAAAAAATAAACACCTGAATTTAAACCAGCAGCTTTTCAAATGTTTCCGTGTCATATGTTATGTATAAGAAAAAACACAACAAGATTAAAATAGGTGTGCACTATTCAAAGTATCAATCTAGCCCTATTAATTTAAAAGTTTATGCAGTTTCATCGGGACACCAATTCTATGAGACACCAATTCTATGAGACAAAAATTCGAAATATCGAACAAGTAAAGCCACTTTTGTATTTCCATACGCCCAGTTAGTTTTTGAACACATACTAAATGATTTATGAATGAATCTTAATAGATCATTAAAAAAAATATTAACGCGTGCGTGTGCTTGGTCTTTCTGCCAGGGTGATCTGTCTATACGAGCAGAGCCGAACAAATTTGAACAGGAAGGGTTTTTGGCGGGAACACGAAAAAGATTGCGTCACCGCATTGTATTATTTTCCAAAACTTGTGTTATTTTCAGTGTTAATGCATAAAATTGGTGGCATTCTATTCGTTAAGTGCTGGATTACAGGCATAAGTGTGGGAAAATGGTATAATGATGGTGAAACGTTTCTTTTTGTGTTGTTTCCAAAACTCCATAGAAGCTTCTGGTAAAGTTGCCACCACTTTACTAGGAGTATGACTTAACTTGATGACTTCGACTGTGACCTGACACATTATTTACGTGAAATATCATTAACTTGATAAATTATTAATTACTTGACACTGGGGAAATACACAAAAGTGTGGAGCCAAAAAAAAAAAATTTGAACAGTCAAATATCAAATGACAAACACTCAATAACCACGCAATCAACCACAGTTGATTGCAATCAACCACGGTTGATTGCAATCAACCATGGTTGATTGTGTGTGCAATAAGCGTTAATATAATAAAACACACATTACACTTATCGTAGTGGAAATCAACGATTTGCAAGAATTACAGGTAAGAAATAATACATATTATGCATATTTACTGTATTAACCTTCGATGTACCAATTTTATCCACTGTATTGTTTTTTGATAAAAAAAAATATATTATTATATTAGGAGGTATATTTTTCTCAAACACTGAAGGGAAGGGGCACCACTATAAATCTTTTGCCCCGTTTAGGAAAAATCGTAGTCTGTTGTCTAGCAAACACTCATTTGAACTTGCAAAATGTACAATATCTACACCTCTTAATACGCCATTTGGAAATCACCATGAATAGCTTTCTCAAATTAGTGTATACTCAAGCATGATATTAGGGCGAACATAGAGTATGAAAGCTATGTTATATGAGCTGTCCACTGTATTGTTTTTTGATAAAAAAAATATATTATTATATTAGGAGGTATATTTTTCTCAAACACTGAAGGGAAGGGGCACCACTGTAAATCTTTTGCCCCGTTTAGGAAAAATCGTAGTCTGTTGTCTAGCAAACACTCATTTGAACTTGCAAAATGTACAATATCTACACCTCTTAATACGCCATTTGGAAATCACCATGAATAGCTTTCTCAAATTAGTGTATACTCAAGCATGATATTAGGGCGAACATAGAGTATGAAAGCTATGTTATATGAGCTGTCTTCTTTCATTACTGAACTCTACTTCATAACGATGTAACAAGACTCACAATTATACATTACGGCGCCTTTTACATTTCTAATAAAAATAGCTGATTCCGCAGTATTTTTAATATTTCTATTCCATTCGTATTCTGTCTGTTGGGGTCACACATACAATACTATGGAACTATAGCCACCTTATATGATTAATTTTTGAAAATTTGAGTCCCATTGTTGACATTAAGGTAATTTGGGTTTGTTTTTTTTTTGTTTTGGTGTTTTTCTTCTCATGGTTCGTTTCTTTAACTGCATATTCGTAAGCTCTGAAGAATGTATTCTGTCATGTCCGAAACTGTCGATTCCACGACTCAATATACACCGATATTTATAATTACCCGACAGATGTACAGTCCAAATAAATAATTGTTTTTTCGATTGTTATCATCTTATATTGGTGCATACTTTCTTACCTTCTCTCCAACGCCTTAAGTCTCTTTAGTTCTTTATGACGTGGGTACAATATCATTTACAAAACCGAGTATGGATTTGCTTGAGTTCTATCTACGATGCTTCAAAGTGAATAGAATAGAATAGAATAGAAAAACATTTATTCAATACTTGTCTAAAATTAAAATACAAAAACAGGTTAAATTTATACACATAATATGTACATAACGAATAGAAAAAAAAAAAACTAGTATCGAATGGGCGTCGGCTCAGCATATTGCTGGTCATCAGAGACATCCAGCGCTGATTTTCAGCCTAGACCCAGAGGGGGTGGAACCAATGCACAAATTCGAAAAAGATATTATTATTAATGTTTAAACAAAGGATCAACAAGAATACTTACACATAAAACTACATATTATACATATATACATATTCAATCATACACTAATACTACTACTACTACATAAAATATATATGATAATAAATATATTTAAATATAATACATAAAAAATGGAAAATCAGGAAAAGGAAATGAAATAAGGCATATAAAATTGGAATCAAGATACATTTATACCAGTATTGAGAAAGTTCAGAAGTTTACAAAAGTCATGAGAACAAATAGGAACCGAGAAATACTAGAGAAAAAATAAAAGATAAAATAAAAGTACAGTAAATATTGGAAATACGAAAGCTAATTAGCTTAGGTAGGTAAAGCAGGTTTATGAGACGATCAAATGACTAACTGTGGGCACTGCGACCAATCAGAACGTATTTAGTGGCGCCATTTACGTCGTGATGAAGGCAATATATATTACTGATCTGTGAAACTTAATCCCAGGTGCGAATCATGAAAGTATAACATCGCAGGTAACATGCGTTGTGATTGTAGTTTATAATTTTATCCGTCAAGTGAAACTGAAGTGAAAAAAAAAGGTACATGAAACTTACCATTACAAGCCGTGCTTAATAAAGCAAGTGAACATTAGTTATAAAGTGACATAAGGTTCCATAGAAAGGAACCGGCTTATGCAGGTAGGCAAGATTACAAGAACGATATGTCTTTGTTGACATCAGCATTTTTAATCTGCTCTGTGATCAGGTAATTTTTAAGTTGCCGTTTGAAAGTATTCAAAATTTTTAGCTGCCTAACTGGAGGTGGTAAATTATTCCAACACCTGGTTGCTGCATATCGGAAACAGCCTTTAAAAGCCGTGGTGCGGTGCCGAGGTATGGATAGTTGCAAAGACCCGTGTCTGCGAGAACAATTTCTTCCATCACCAATCCATTTAATTTTATCATATAAATATGATGGTTCTTTATAATTAATGACACCGAATAGCAAACAAGCGAGGTGAAGCTTACGACGCGAGTTCATTTTCAGCGAGTAATGTTTATTTAAGAATGGTGTCACGTGACCTCTTGGTGGAATTGAAAAACAAAATCTCGCGCATGCGTTCTGAACTCGCTGAATCAAGCGCTTAGTTCGTGACAGCAGCCGGGGACCATAAACTGTATCAGCATAGTTCAGTTTAGATAGAACTAGCGTTTCGACTAGCTGTATGCGAAGTTCCTCACAAAGAAATGATCTTAATTTATACAAGGTTTTTAATTTATAAAAGCAGTTCTGCACAGATTCAGCTATATGTTTTTCAAATCGCAATCCTGTATCAACATTCAGACCTAGGTTTCTTGCTTCGTGAACTCGTTCTATAGCTTCACCCATAAGTGTTATGTTTACAACAGGTGGTATTAAAGATAATTGATGTCTACTGCCCATGACCATAAATTTTGTTTTGTTTGGATTTAGTAAAAGACAATTGCTTTCAGACCAAGCCGCTACTCTGTTTAGATCTTCGTTCAGATCTTTTATGGCACTATCAAGGTTCTTTGGGTGGAAGGAAATATAAAGTTGGATGTCGTCAGCATATATATGGTATCTTGGTTTTTGTAAACATTTAATGACATCCGCACTATACAAAATAAATAAAATTGGGCCAAGTATGGATCCTTGCGGTACGCCTCGGTTGACTGCAGTAACAGTTGAGAAAAGAGAAGAACCGGAAGGTTGACGCAGCTCCACGCACTGATGTCGATTTGTAAGATAACTATCGAACCATTTAAGTGCAGCCGGATCAAAACCGTAACTACTAAGTTTGGATAGTAGCAACGTGGTATTTATTGCGTCGAAAGCGCGCGAAAAGTCCAAAAGCACCATCAGTGTACACTTGCCTTCGTCTTGAGAAGCCAGAATGTTATCCGTGACGTCCAATAAGGCGGTAGCTGTACTTCTACATTTTCTAAAGCCTGATTGAACTTCAGGGAGGACATTATTTTTTCAATAAAATCAGTTAATTGTTTGCATACTACCTTTTCCAAGATCTTAGACAAACATGGCAATACACTAATGGGCCTAAGGTCAGTGACTCGAGAAGGGTTATTGCTTTTAGGCAAGGGTCGAACAATTGCTACTTTCCACAGATCTGGAAAGATTGATTCACTAATGGAGGCATTCACTATTGCGGTCAAAACCCCCAAGGAATAGGGATCAAAGCCTTCCGCATTAGATTTTAAATCTTTGATAATCTTAAATATGGCATTTGAGTCAGTGGCTTCTATTTTAAACACTGCTTCACCATTATATTGGCGGTGAAACTCAAAATAAGTTAGTTGAGACAGGGTTACGTCTGTTTTGCCAGGGACATCCAAGAAATGATTGTTTATTTTGTTAGCATCTATGAAATGTGACGGGAGATCAATGTTCTTGTTTGATGGTAAAAGAGTAGATTTTAAATTCTTCCAAAGTAACTTGGGGTCATTGATCTTGTTATTAATATTATGTTTATAATATGCTACCTTCTCAAAAAACATAGACTGGCTCACCAATGACTTCAGACTCTTATAGTAAGCTTTTTTACCTTCGAGTTTAGTAAGTCTGTATTCTGAAAGGGCTTCGTTGCGCAGATGCATCATGAACTTAATATTGTCTGTGATCCACGGATAAGTACGTTCTTTAATTAGAGATGACTTAACAGGAGCATGCAAATCAAACAGTGATAGAACTATATTGTTAAACATAACGACCATGTCGTTAACATTACTACAAGAAAAGAAGTAATCCCAATGAATCAAATCCAAATCCCTGTTGAATAAACTTATATCGATATCTTTCAGAGGTCTATATATAACAGTAAAAGGGCGAGGTTTGTTACGTTTTACATTAAATTCACAAATAACAAATGAGTGCCCACACATAGATCCCACTGGCTCAATTAAAACTTGTCTGGCATTTAAATCTGTACATACAACATCAATGAGTGTCTCACTAGTATTAGTAAAATGTGTTGGTGAAGTGACTATTTGAGTTAAATTTAGGCATCGTAAAGTAGTATTTAGATTCTTAGTTTTATTGTCATTTAAATTCAACATATTTATATTAAAATCTCCTAAAAGTAGTATATTATCGCAGTTTGAAAACGAGTTGATAGTATCTGTTAACGCGTCAAGAAACATTTCAACATCTAGCCAAGGGGGGCGATAGGCCGTACCAATGGCAATCTTTTTCCCATTTACTGTAAGAGTGAGCCACATTTGTTCAACAGATCGGTGTTTTGGGTCGACAGGGTGAGGGAAAGAACGCGCATTGACTCCGCGCTTGATATAAAATCCAACGCCGCCTCCGCGGCCCGCGCGCACGCACGTCGGCCGCGGCACGTGACGTAAGCGGAATCCAGGAACGCAGGGCGCCCGGCCTTCTTCCCCGCGCCGCAGCCACGTCTCATTTAGTGCCAAAATATCCAAATTATGCCTATTTACACCTGCTATAAAATCGTCATGATTAGTACCCAAAGAACCAGCGTTGAGAAAACCAACTCTTAAAAATTTTGATTGTATTATCATTCCTTTATGTTCTCACGACCGTTCAGTAGTAGTTTAATAACTAGAATAAACGCAATAATAGACTCAATTCAATATATCAATACCAATGTAAACCCTGTGCAAATATTTTATAATAATAATACTTATATTATATATATATATATAAACAATTTAATAATATAGATAAATTATATATATAATAGTGATTAACTATTTAATAATTAACTATTCCTTTTCGAATAACAGTAGTTCACCCGCCTGCCGGTAATGATTTATATTAAAGAAATAAAACACAATCTAAAAGCAAACTATACACTCTAAATAGAAAGAAAAAAATAAGATTATATTATAGTGCACACGTTTTCGTGATATACAGTTCAAATACATAGGTATACTTACTTACTTACATCCTAGCTGGGCACCTATACATGAAAACCATCTCGAGATGTGTATTTAGAAGAAATAAATAACAGTCACAATATTTAGAAATAATAGTAGCCAATGAATTAGGTAACTATAAATAACTTATATGGACCCATTAGAATGATAAAATTCTTTTTATGTCTACACTCATTACATAACAGAATTAAGTACATAAAATTCAAATTGTTGCTCAATCTTGAGCCCACCTAGGCGATCACGTAAGCTGATTGCAACCGATATAAACACATTAATGTATTGATTTGACACTTCAATACACAGCTTATGTGCATAGTTAGGTACCATGGAAATTTTAAAATTAGGAATGAAATTCCTCTCGTTGCATTGCAATCAACGTTTCGAGATCACCCCAAACATACCAGAAACACATACCTACTAAAAATTATATTATATTATTATAAGTCGGTAACAAATTACGTTATAGAAATAAAATATTTTGGACGGTTAAATGTTCCAACACTACTACCTGTTCAATAAACATTATATTAATTTACCAAATCCGAAACTATTACAACATCATACATAACAAAACAGAACACCGTCATAAGTTATCCCAACGAAAAAAATAAAGCGGTGATTGTATTAACGTAATCAAATATCTAACAATGGAGGTACGGGATTAAATATCTTTTGCAATATACCCTGCTGTAAAATAAAAGTAACAAGTAATATATTATAAATTGACGGTATCCATTTAAAATTAAATGAAAATTAGGGTAAGCCACAACATACTTTTTGGAGTCTACCCTGCCATAAGAAAAAAGTACCCAGCCAGAAAGTAAACAAAACTATTTGTATTGTGGCACATTTTAATGAAGTGATTCGCAACTACGTAACCTTTTTCACTGCGGTACGCCTGGACCTTGTCGAGGCCTCCGCTACGGGAGCGTTTACAGTAGGTAGCTGCTTGGGCGCATCCTTTGAAGAAGGTTTGCTGGCGGCGAGTTCAGTGAGATCGTTGAGACAACTAACACGACGCCGGACACCATCAGGCCCAGTAACGAAGATAAGGCCATCCCTCGTCCAGCACTTAGTGACGCCGAATTTCTGACGTGCTGCCATGTAAACATCATGACGGGACTTAGTCAGAAATTCAGATACGGTAATACCAGAACCTTTCAGTGCCGTCTTAGATGACCATATTTTATCACGAATGCTTATATTACACAGCTTCAGTAAGATTGGACGTGGCTTATCAATATTCGAAACTCGTCCCATCCTATGACATTGAGAAACGTCGCTCGCTGTGAATCCCGTCAGTTTTAAGCGCTCCACTAGTGTCGTAACAGCAACAGAAGTTGTTTTTTCTTGCTGCTCTTCCCGCACACCATGCAGAAGAAGGATCTTCCGCCTCCTGCGCATCTCAAGCTGATCAATTTGGTTTGCCATGACATCGATTTGTTTTTCCAAAGCTCGAAAAGATGTGATAACAAAAGACTTAAATGATGCAAATTCAAGAGCCAATTTATCAGAGTCAGAAGACGAAGGCCCTGGGAGAGATGCCTGCCGCTTTTCGAACGCATCCATTCGCTGACCAAACGCTTGCATCAGCTGATTAACATTGTCCTGAACGGTGTCCATCTTTGTCCGTGCGGTGTGCAAAAGTGATGTAGTGCAAAACACAGTGTACAGTTAAACTTTAGTGCAGATAATACTTACAGGCAGGTGGGTTATGTGAACAAGCTCATTTAATACATTAGTTTCCTTGTTATAGAACTGTAAGTATTATTAATAATTTATTAAAACGGAGCTATCTTCAAATGCGTATTCTTCCTTTCACACCTACCCTCTTATTATGAAAAAAATAAGTGCTCTTTTCATGAACGTTTATCATTAAGGAAAGCCAGTCATACCAGCCTATAGCATGCTACAATGGCAAGTTACAGGTGGAACAATTTTTATGCAACAATAAGCCCTGTACTTTAACTCTGCGACAGCGATAAATGAATTTGAATTCTCAAGGGTCACTTCAATTGTCTTCTAGTGCCTTGTGGTTAGAACAACAGTCAGTATCCTTCTTAATATCAGTAGATATTAATAGATATTAATATCAGTAGATATTAAGAAGGATACTGACTGTGGTTCTAACCACACAATTTGAGTACACATTTTTTCAACCGTTATATTGAGACAAAAGTGTCCTGGCAATAAGTTTTCTCTACCTATACAACCAACAAATTTCCCTATCCTTACATTCTTTTTTGTAGGGAAATCAAGTTTCTCAAGAAGCACAGTGGGTGCTACAAGATATAGCAAGTATTTTAAGCTTGAGTAGCCTATTGGATATTAATATATTTGGGTAACCGACGCCTGAATACGCACGGCTCAATGAGTAACTAAATTTGTACCTATACCTCTTAAAATATAGTACAAACCTGTGTTACCCTAAAAGGAAAATGTGTAAAAATTAATGCTACTGTATATTTATACTTACATTATATGTATACCATAATTCATTTGAAAATAAAGATATAGATAGGTATAAAGCGTAATTGCAGCACTGAATAGATAATTGTACGTCGAGGCCTTACATCGAAAATACCTTTGAAGTACACGGAGCCTTCGTAAAGCTAATCAAACTCGATGCTTGTCGCTAATAATATTGAACGTTTGTAAATCGGAATAATGTTGGTCTCATCAGCTGGGTCTGTTACGACCATCTTTTTGGCCAAATACCTTGATTTTCATAACAATTATTATACAGATAAATGAGAAAAACTAAACATTCTGTACGACTCTGGGTTCTTATTTCATTCAAATATTATATCCATGCTTTATGGGATTTGTGTGCAATACCTCCCCAAAGCCCATTGATGGGAAAATATGGCGATCTACGACGAACTATTCGTTAAATGTACTCACTCCGGAAAAAGCGCCACCGTTCCATCCGGGTCGTTCCTGTTCGCGTTGCTGCTGTGGTTGTGTTGGGGATTTGCGCTCGGCACGGGCGCCCGATGATGACTTAGCGCGGAATGCGGCTCCCAGTGATACGTTGGCCCGTCGGGCCTCCGTGCGTCCGTGTTGGCAAAACTCTAAGAGCGCCACGCCCATTCCCACAGCCAGACCGATCAACAGCATATAGAATAACCCAGCCACTTGACCCAGAGTCAGCTCCGTACCACCCGCATGAGGCTGCAACAATTGCATTTGTCTTTACAACGTCTCTTTAGTCATAAATGCACCATGAAGTTAAGTCCCTTCAAATGTTCTTTACATCAATATTTCACATTTGGTGTCAATGGTGATGTTGATGGTGCAGCCTTGCTGCACTGGATAGAACATTAGAACTGGCTCTCAAATTTTAATACGAGATTAAAATTTTCAGAGCTTGGCGGCAAATTCTTTAAAAGTGACAGCTGATACCTATTGAATAACATTACTAAAGCGACAGAGTAGATTATAAATTTCTAGTACTATATACGATCTCTACAATCACCTTTTAACGGGATAGTGACATGTTTCCAGTAACCCTGTATAATCTTCTAAATATATATAACTTAAAGGTGACTGACTGAACTGACATAGTGATCTATTAACGGGCTGAAATTTGGCATGCAGGTAGATGTTATGACGTAGGCAAAGAAAGGATTTTTCGAAATTCCATCCTTAAGAGGGTGAAATGGGTGGTTAAATTATTTTCCCATAGGCCACGCCGCGAACAAAGCTGCGAGCAGAAGCTCGTTGTGTATACTTATATTAAGATGATATTATGTTCTAAGCAGTTCAGAATAGCTAAAAATAGAAGAAGCATGACGTAAAATACATTGAGAAAATACATAACCATATCAATAAGAGATAAAACACTTAAGTACTGAATGTTACGCACCGGAGACAGTTCGCATTCAGTTTTCGTGAACCATTTCAGCACCAGCCTGTTCAACTCTCCTTCGTTCTTAAGGGCCATCAAAGCAAGATTGACACCCTCACTAAAACAAAACTTACACATAATATGATAGCTTTTTATGAAATTAAGTTATATTTAATTTATAAAATAACTATCTGTTTTGTGAATACCACTACCTATTTTTATGAGCATCGATATATTCGTTGAGTTATTTACCCAAGCATACTTAATCGAAAAAGTAACGCTCACAGTGAAGCCGTTCTTAACCGATCAGGTAACGTCTGGAGTCCATAAACGACTTGACACTTTCCCTAATTGTTTACTTTTGTTAATTCGATACTTTCTTAGAATCGACACATTCTTGGATTGGGCACATTACGCACGCGTGTGTACTTGTGTTTGCTCAGTTCTTTTTTGTGCTGTTACGTTTTCAGATGCAAGGAGGTAAACCACTCGTAAATAAAACACAGCAAACTTTGAGTAAACATCAACTTTAAGATACTTCAATTTCACATCATTTATTTGCTTTTGAAGGTTTAATGGATTTATTTCCTACTTACTATAAACTTCGCACAATTAGGTATTAAACTCGCGTAGCACGCTCGCGTAGCAAATTCGCACATGCTGTTTGACTCGCAGATAAGACATACGTACCGTAGTTTAGATCCTTTAGGAAATCCTACCCCAAAATCCTTGAAGCCGAGGTCAGTAGCTGAAACGACCATTTCGCAGGGAGAGTTGCTGTCGTCGTCTCCCGGGCGGTTGTGGCGGTAATTTAACCAGCCTTTGGTGTAGCTTGAGCTTTTCCTATTGGTCGTATCCTGATGCAAAGTAGCTAAGTTAGTTATAAGTTACATATTACTGATTGTTACTGTATAATTTGGTGTTGACTTTTTTTTAGAACCGTAACCGAACTGTAGTGTAGAAATAGGCAGACGTGTGCCTTTAATCGTTTTTGTAATTTTAACGTAAATATGTGCATTATCTTGATGACATTATAATTTTATTAATCTAAGTTTTTTTGAAATATAGATTGACCCAAAATTAATGCAAGATTTGAATTTGCCGCTATTCGTCCAGTAATGTGGTGGCAACTCTTAAAAATAATAATTATGTAGTTCTAAACAACGAGCCTTCATTATTCAAAATAAAAGAATGAAATTTGGTTGCCACAATTCGAAAAAAATATGCGGGGCAGTTTTGGGGACTGCTGATAGAAGTGAAAACTCAGTAACTAGATAGACAGTAGACACTGGCCTACACGTACATAGCCGTTCATTCATTCATTTGTCTGGCCTGGCTCAATTGATAGTAGTTCTGCCTTCTGAACTGTAGGTTGTGGGTTCGATCCCCAGTCAGGACAAACATTTGTGTGATGAACATAGGTGTTTGTTCTTCTGGGTGTTATATTGTATTCTATGTATGTATTTACAAACAAAACGTATATAAGTATTTTATCTGGTTTCCATAGTATAAGATTTGTTTAGTTTGGGACTAGATGGCATTGTGTGGAATGTCCACAGATATTTATTTATTTATTCAATCTTTATAATATCACCATCACGCATTCTATTTTAAGAAACTTATGTAGTATGTAGCTGCTATTGCTTTGTTGTTAAAAATTTAATATTGGATTGATATGATAGGTACACTATATTAATTTAAAACTATCTCGACTTGAACTCTTATTATAAAAGACTATGATTCTGTGTCCGAATCTAACCCATTCAGGGTTAGATTCGCACATAGAATGCGTCTTACCTCAGGGCAGGAAACGATTTTATTGTAGGTGTAAACTGGCTCAGTTATTCGTGTCAGGGTTAGGAAAGATGCCAGGTTTGCCGTATAGGAGCACACCACCATCAGTGTAAAAAACCACCATACGGAGCCTACGATTCTGCCAGATACGGACCTGCGTAATAAATTGAGCCGATTGTTAGTTATTTTGTTTAATGATACCCACGCCTATTAAAATTGGGCGAAATTTTTCGTATCTATTTTGTTTTTATCAAAATGTGTATATTTCCGTGGTGTTATGTGCTAATAAACTGTTATACATAATAAACTGTTTATACATATTTAGATTATTGAATAGATTTATTGAAATTTCAGTGTAAACAATATTTTTTCTGGAATTCTTAGCGGAAACCGTTTACCAGGCGTATGATCCGATCCCTGAAAAATTAAGTGGGTAGCATTGGTGGGAAACTCGCGTAGGAAAACTAGCCCAAGTCTAATCCTAGAGACGCGCGTGGCCGCCCAACTGATAGCGCCGCTCTTTACTTCAAGCGATACTGGTATACTTAAACCAATATCGCTTGAAGTATGGAAATAAAGTTTAAAATTAATTTACACTGAAAGTACTCGCCACGCCGCCATCTTGGTTGGAATCGGTCCTAAGAATTGAAAACGAGGGTTGATTGTTTATTGTGACTTTAGTTTCATAGATTCGTATTATAGAATTTAGCTCAGTCGTTCATTGATGCTCAAGACGAGATCTTTTCTTTTAACAGTCTTGTGTTTGACTACATTTCCTTTGATGTTAAGCGAAATTGTGGTCGATAATGTAGACACACTCGCTTATAAATATAAGAAACCTTATAAGATGATTATTCATTAAATTTATTATTTTACGAATGAAATCTCCATTTGAGCAGCCATCGAAGTTTTGTAAATATGAGGCATAAACAAACTAGGACCTAATAAGTCTTTATTTATCTAGGCTGGTATAACTTTTTTTTTGATTTGTTTACTGTTAATATCGTCCTCTTGACAATTATAAATCGTCATTTTACCGGATATACCAACATGATAATATAATTGTAAGTAATTTTTAGCTTTGTTATGTTGACATTGGAGATCTGCGTAAATCAAGAACTTTCAACTTCCGTTCGCCTCGTCACGCATTCACCAGCTCACTCCCCAAGTCAAACGAGCGTAAAGAAGTTTTACTTCAAAAATCTAAACTTCACTTCACTTTCGTGGAACGTTATGAATAAGTTCCTATTTCAGTCTTAGCAGTCTGTGATAGTGGGCATGTACGTGTTTTCCATCAATTATTGATTAGGTGGATTCGACATTGATAGAGACCATTTAGAATATTACACAGATGATATTATGAAAATATAGTTATCCTTGTCGTATTCAACACGTGTACGTTGCTTGACGACGACACTTGAACTAGCCATGGGCACTTGCTTTTACGAGGAAGGAAAGACAAACTGTACAGACCAAAGAAAGGCCAATAATAAGTATATTAAAAAAATCACTGACCTCGGTGTAATGTCGCTGCCTTGCTGCATGAAGCTGCCCAATGAGAACCACATCGAGTTCCAAAAACTAAACTCATTTACTATGGTCGTCTGAAATGGTGGAAATTATATAACAAGATTTAAAAACATATCAGATATAAACAATCGGTATCTAAAAACATACGGTTTTGGATGTGTTGTTTATAAAATGGGAATTGGACAATGATTTCTTTTTATTCGCAATTGATCCATGATCATGGCAGAATAGTGATCGATTGGTGTCGATTCGGTGATTTTAGAGAAATTTTAGACCACTTTAAAGTTTTAATTTAGGCACAAGTCGTGACAAAAAGTATTCAGTGTTTTCGTTGAACTTAATTTAGAACTACGCCGAATGATTATATGCTCTTTGCCGTGCACTTTAATTAAGTAACGCCACCTGCGCCATAGGCTCGAGTAGCTGTACTAGTTGAGAGAAATCTATATAGATAAAGCAAAAACAGTGAATCTAACGTTCACCGGTTTATTAAATTCACTTATATTATTTACGTTACTTTTATAACATAGGTTTTTCCTTGAAAATCATTAGGATTTAAAAAAAATATCTGTTCTATGGAGATATTTTTGTTTATATCCGTTATACACGTTTTCCACATTTTATTAATGTGTTGGTCATGGGCAGGCGTTACCTTTTCTGCTAGCACTTTGCTACTTTCATTAGATACATATTTAACAAAAAGACTGATAAATACGATGTACATTATAGCATTAAGTTAAAGTAAAAAGTGTATTTTACCGATGGTAATTTCAAGAAACAAGAATTTGCAACATTATCGTTTCATACTTTCAACTGCGGGAGTTTTTGCAAGGAAAAACATTACCAAAGACAATTCTGCAAACTTTTATTAAGTACCTAATTAAATAAGTGCGAGTAAAAAATATCTAAAATGTTAAAGAGGCTGTAGATCCTTATTTCAGGAAGTATTTAAAATTTCTTAAATTGAGTTATATTTAGACAGGTCACACTTACTTTGGCCGATGTGGTATCTGATTGGTCCGGGGACTGGGAGTCACTTACGGAAACAATCCGCCATTCTTGCGGGGAAAAACGTGACACCAAAAACATGACAACGCTCACTGCCACAAGGCTGCACAAGATGCATAGCTGGAAACAAACATGTAGGTTTTATATAAATGAAATGACACACAGCCCTTCTTTCACATGCAAAAAAAGAGAAAGAAAGTGCATGCAATAACCCACCACGCTGGCTAAAATACCTACTAGATAGTTAGGTATAGGGAAGAATTACGACGCGTCATAGCGTGTGTATGGTAGTTTTTGCTATATACTAACATAATTATTATTAAATACTGGTCGGGCGGGCTAGAAACCATGCGGTTGAGTGTGTGTAGGGCTGTTTGGAGGATTTTTATCCGATATGATATTATTATTACATCTTGTCGGTGTCAGCAGCGGCAGAATATCTATTTTAAGGCTTTAAATCACAAAAATTACTCCATTCCCATTCCCTAAATAGGAAGCCAGACCCATAGCTAACGTTATCGCTCATGGTAGATATTTTACAATTGAAGGGGTGAGAACAAAAAGGGTTTAACTGATTTTTTTCACAATATGACTTACGTATCGTTGGATTCAGCGTGAAATTATCTACAATAATACATTCTCAAAATACCGATTTGAGGTTTAAATCTCGAGATTTTGAGTCTAAAAACGGTTTACCTGTCACAGGAATACAGTTCGCTTAGCATAAAAACATTATTATATTTATTTTATTATATTATGTTTTACAGTAATTGTATGGACTAGTACTATATTTAGTATTTTAAAATAGAATTAATACATTTTCAAGCAACTGAAACTTACATAAACCTTTTCTATTACTTAATAAGCACTCTACATTAAAATGAAGCCGTTGACGTTTAAAGTCAATTTTCTGGAAACTATCAATTTGACAGTTAAACCCTTTTTATTCTCAACCCTTCAATTGCGCACGCAGCACATTGCATCCGCTTTCATTATGCGTACTGCCAAAGAGTAAACCTTATTACCAAATTCTGTGTTCCCTGATAAATTGATAATACGACCTGGATAACTCCAAGTGACGCGTGAATAGGTGTCGTCTAGACTCTAGGCTGCGGTTTAGGTAAACGCGTTTGTTCGTAAACCGCATCATCAATTATAAGTACCTAGGTGACATAGCGGTGAAACGCAAAGGCAATACAATATGAATAAAAATAAGCTTACCCAAGTCTCTCTAGATAGAGGACGCAGAAAGCTAAAGATGGAAGAAGCTTCTTGCTGAGCCTTCCGGGTACCTTGTATGTTAAATGAAAGGAAAGGCCTGCTAAAATCTATGACGCTCTCTCTCTCCATGGTTATTATGAGCGAGCCAATTGCCATGTCCACTTCCTACAAAATAAAACAATTCAACACCAATTATCGGTCAGCTCTGTT
Source organism: Ennomos fuscantarius (assembly GCA_905220475.3). NCBI lineage: Eukaryota > Metazoa > Arthropoda > Insecta > Lepidoptera > Geometridae > Ennomos > Ennomos fuscantarius. The sequence goes on from HG992023.1 coordinate 12,239,033, forward strand.
CCGTAGAAACTCCTAATGAACACTAGTAGATGTTGATTTTTTGTTTATGGTTGTTTATTTTTGCCAGAGTCATGTCAAAAGATGAACAATGAGTTTTTGGCGGGAAAACGAAAAAGATCGCATCACCGCATTGTGGATATTATTTTCCAAAACTTGTGCTATTTTCAGTGTTAGTGCATAAAATTGGTGGCATTTTATTCGTTAAGTGCTAGATCACAGGCGTGAGTGTGGGAAAATTGTATAATGTTGGTAAAACGTTTCTTTTCGTGTTGTTTCCAAAACTCCATAGAAGCTTCTGGTAAAGTTGCCACCACTTTACTAGGAGTATGACTTGACTAGACTAGACTAGATTATGACTTGAATTAATGACTTGGACTGTGACTTGACTTGACACATAATATATATATAAATACATATATATATGGTTAAAAAATATCTATTACTTGACACTGCTAAAATACATAAAGGTGTGGAAACAAAACAAAAAAAAAGATAAACAATAAAATATGGTATATTAATTAGTAATATTAATTTTTAATTTAGAGTAACCATGTGGGACCATGTTCCTTATAGTTCCTGGGTCCCTAGATACAGGGAATCCTATTTATGTCCGGGTAATCTATGTATGTGATCGTTGGGCGTTATTATTATCTATAACAGCACAAGTACGCTGCTACTACGTAGTACAATTATGTATTCTGTGAAGCCACGTGAAGAAGGTAATTATGACCTATTTTCAGTGACCCACATCGCTTACAATTTTTAATAAGTGGGCTTTTATCCAGATCACAAACTTTTCTATGTCTCTGTTATGAGACAATGAAAACAAAAGTGAACCTGTTTTTAATAAAACGGCATTCGTTGCTTCAATATTGTTTCAGTACTAATACAGTCCCGAAGGAGATTCTTAGATACTTAGGCGCCTTGCACACCGATCACGTCTTCTGGCTCTGGTTGTTCTTGTTGTGGTTTTCATTGTTTACTTTTGTATTGTACCTATTGTATTTAAGCCGGAGGCCAATCGCAAAAGGAGAGGCACTAGAGATTTAAAGAATAATATGAGTCTAAACAAATTTATCTACGTAATGCTTCAAGTTTTCAGCGAAAACATTTTTTTACAAATGTAATAGCACTTGTGTTTTTACGTAATCCACAAAACCGACCGCAAAATGAATACAATCTAAAGCGCAGAACCCTATAGGCTCACGTGCTACACTTCGACTCCATCGTCGTCGCTTAACTTGACTTGTAGTGAAATGTTGTCCTATTCCTAAATAAAAAGATCCATTTTCACATCAAAATGATCGTATTGACCTTATCTTCAAGGTCAATATTTTCAACATGTTCAATTAGTAGGTCTGTTTTTCATTAAAACTAAATACGTTTGCATTTACAGGACCCTACGTACTTACGTACATACTTAATACATAAAATTTCGTTGTAAAGTTAAGTCACTCACCTTTCGCACAAGCTCGCCGACCAAGCCGTCCCAGCCTCCGACTATTTGCGGATTTTCGTGGCCGTACTTCCCGTCCTTTACCATGTGAAACTCATCTGTCAAGACCAATGATTCGTTACACGGCGGCGTATTCGTTACAGGAAATCCCTTCCATTGAATCAGTCAATCAAACACCAACAGATTCAGAATTCAGATGAGTAACACATTTAAGGAAAATCATTCGAAATTTTTATAGAACCACTATATATTTGCGCCCTGCGGTTACACCCAAATTTTACCTGTTTCCAATTTGTAGACATGTAAGCGCAAAAGCACAAATACAAAAAATAATAGTTGAATTTTTTACTGACAAATCATGTCACAAAATTGGTGCTTTTTTGACTATATTTAAAATAAAGAAAAAGGACAATAATAAGACCTCTCGACTCAATTTTTTGCATATAATTAGGATGATTCCAATACGTTAAAAAATAATTTTTCAAATTGAGTCTATGACTGCTGTTTGATATTTAGGCACAGAAGAATAACAACAAAAACAAACAGACAGCGTTCCACTTTTACAAATAGGTATCTGATCCACCTCAGCTTCACTCTTTTCCATATAATTTTTAACTGTGGTGTTATAATCACTTGGACATATTGACATGTGAACCGATTGGTTTGATTTTGTCCAAGTGGACTTCTTCGTAATCCCAACCATAGAGTTATACTTCTATACCGGCGATCAAACGGAGGTATGTTATAAGCTTGGTGCGTCTTTACCAAACGGGTAAATCGATATGGATTTTCTTTTCCTTTAAGGTGTGATCGAAAGTTTTCATCATTCATAACTATTATTCAAGGAAATTGTCGTTTGAAGTTTGATGAAGGGAATGCCGATGGATTTATAAATTTTGAAACTAAATTACTCGTTAACTTTGCTATATTTATTACAGGCTGTAAATTTACAGCAATTTTAATTTTTCATTTCCATCTCTGGCTGTAGAAAATTATAGCCATACTATATTATTAATAATTGTTTCTTATTTTTTTGTTACGCCGTAAATTAACTAATTAGTAATCCGAACCGCATGGTTGCAAAAGTTTTAGGAACTATCGTAATAATTTTGTCTGTGGTTTATATTTTATGATCCATACCACAAATCCGAGAATTTTAAGAAAACGTAATATTTGAAATAGGCATTACATATACATATACAATAATGCTATCTATAGAGAAAGAGAACTTCTTTTGTTTTCATACTCATATGTTATAATGGGCTTGCTATAGAATATTTGACAATTATCACTTTGTAATTTTATATGCTTAGTACAATAACTTAACTTTAAGTACCTTATATAATTTTGACTTGTATAAGTGCTAAAATAGCCTATTTGCAATAAAATCTTTTGGCTTTGTATTAACATTTTCGTGTTAATAAAGTAGTAGTACTTACATTTAATTTCCAGTTTATCAGCCAACAACCTAGCAAGATCAGCGCAGTATCCGCGATATGGTTCGTTGGGCATAGTTTCGGGTGCGCCGCGTAGATTGCGGATAAAGTACGGTGGCTCCTCGATGGTCGATATGATGTATGTTTTGTTCCTATCGTAATTTCCAGAGACGTCTAGGGGAACCAGTTTCGGTTTGATGGGTACCAACCCCCTGTGGTCATACCACACCGCCACCTAAATCAAACATTACTTATTTTCCTGATTTTTTCTTTTCTTTTTTGTTTATATCAATGCTCGTTAATGTATATTTAAAGTGCGTCCGGCTTTATGCACTGACAAATAGGCTCATACTTGCAAACATAATGATCAAAACCCGACTATTAGTTGAGTACTTACGCAGTATGATAATGGCTCACCTTGATCATATCACCATCGACGGTGTTTTCCACAATTTGCAGTGAGAAATTACGACGGCGACCAGCCTCGTCGAACCTAAGCAGCCCGCTGAGTCCTTCTATATCGGTCTGAAACAAACAACATGGCTGTTGTCGTTAAATTAAAAATCCTTAGTTGATTGTTTACATTCGCTTAGCACAAAATAGTAATGTATGTTGGCGACAACGGTGGGTGTAATAAAAAGTCGAAGAAGTATAAAAAGTCTCACATTTCCACGCAGCAACGCAACGGCACGAATCCGGGCAGTTATCAAGTACGGGCTTAATTACGCGTTACCGGCGAACCTAATTAATCGTCGGTACCTCGAAACGGTCGCGCGCCCTCTGCACTCGCCTTTTATAAAAAGCGGACCGCGTATTCAACACCTGTGTTCTAGAAAATCAGTGCAATTTAAATTTCGTACCGTCCTAGGGAAACTCGCTAAATAGGTAAGTATCAATTAAAAATAATGCATTTAAGTAAAAACGATAAAGTTATGCAAAGAAAAAATGCCACTTGATGTAATGGCCCACCCGCTCTGGTTGGTATTTTACGAAAATACCTATATAAAACTAAAATAGACAGGTTCTGTCGCAGTAAAGCGCTACTTGGGATTGCGACTCCACTCGTCCGCGCATCCCTTCACGATTTATGTTTTCATAAAAGGAGAGGACACTCTTGTCGTATAAGCGACGTCATTCCGCCCGGCATTTGAGCTTTGAGTTTCCTTTAACGTTTTATCTACTTCCAAAATTCAAGTGTAGTAGGAACTATATATTTATTACAGTCGGAAGGGTACACGGTCTACTGGACGACATTGTATACACACGGTGCTTTAGTTAAATAGAAAAAAAGCCGTTCTTTACCTCACTGGTTCCACGTATACAGTATGGACAGTAGTATCTACACGTTTGCCAGCTGTTGTGTGTGTGTTGCGTTTGTGCGTATTTGAGATATTTAAGTGTGTTTTACGTTTATATAAATTAAAAATAGTGGGCAAGGTTTGCTGGAAACATATCACGATCCCGTTAAGGGCTGTTAGCTCTATTAACACCGTGTTTCTAGTTTAGTGCTCACTACAAAACTATTGACAAAGTAGTAAAATAATTTCTGAAAATAAAAAACTAAAATAACCTGCGTAAATAAACATTTAAAATTATGTTAGTAGTTACTGGTTATCACATTAAAATAAATAACTATCCATGCAAACTTTAAAATGGGAGATTCCGGATCCGGATCATCGGTTTTGTTTGAAAATTTGCAATTTTATTATAAACCTTATTAAGTAACTTCACGAAACATTTTATATATTATTCGCGTAACTATGCCACTGCTATGCAGCGTTTATTAATAATTGTGTTAATGTGTGGTTCTCTTTTGAGAAAGTTAAGAATGAAATCAGAGTTGAAATAGGTATTCGATAGTAACGGCGGCAACGAGCGGGTGGGGTTATATTTTGGGTCAGGGATGCTGCTGGTTAATTATAATAATACAATGACTGTCTTGGCATAGAGTTTGATGTAGGTAGCGTTAACGAGAACCTACCAATAATAGGTACCTACGATAAATTGAATAGTGAGTAAACCATTAGCGTAGCACAATTGCTATTGGCGTTTGCCTCCCGCCGCCAATATCATTGTGAATTTCACACATTCGGTGCGGGTGGCACTAGCCTCGCATATTTCCACATATGAATAACGAAGCATTCGCTGGCACTTTTAATTGAATATATTAATTGTCATCAATCATTCGCATTGGCAACTGGGAATTCACGGTTAAAATAACACGAGAGAATCGTCACTTGGAAAGATAATTAAATAAAATGGCCGCTAGTATTGAAGCATAATGAGGAACCATTACAAGCAATCCCGACGCGAGTAATAAATGTAGATAACCGAAATTACTTTACATAGATTAAACAGTATATTAGACATTGTATCAACCAAACCAAAAAACAGCGATGCTGATAGAAAAGTGTTTATATAAAATTTATATTATAATTGAAGGGGTGAGAATAAAAAGGGTTTAACTGATTTTTTTTCACAAAATTACTTATGATTATCGTTGGATTCAGCGTGAAATTATCTACAATAGTACATTCTCAAAATACCGAAATGAGGCTTAAATCTCGAGATTTTGAGTCTAAAAACGGTTTATCTGTCACAGGAATAAAGTTCGCTTAGCATAAAAAGCTTATTATATTTATTATATTATATTTTTACAGTAATTGTATGAATTAGTACTATATTTAGTATTTTATAATAGAATTAAAACATTTTCAAGCAAATGAAACTTACATAAACCTTTTCTATTACCTTATAAGCACTCTACATTAAAATGACGCCGTTGAAGTTTAAAGTCAATTTACTCGAAACTATCAATTTGACAGTTAAACCCTTTTTATTCTCAACCCTTCAATTTCTAATTAATTAGAAATTATACGTATACCATGTGTATGCAATTAGTTACTAGTTATTCCTTTTTCTCAGTATGTAAGTATACTAGAGTTAATAAAAATAATAATAATGACAGCATCTGGATTTGCCTGGGTTGATGCTCGGCCCTGGTTCACTGACATACCTTTTTTATCATTCTGGAAATCTTCTCGCCGTGTTCGTAAGGAATAATCTTGCCCTTAGGATTGCATTCCAAAACGCGGCTGGCGTTAGAATTTTCGCTGCGTCGGGCTGCATTCCTTATCAGCTCTGGTTTTTTTCGTAGTAAGCGCACTATGGAGTCTAACAAAACTTGCACCCCGTCAAACATTAGCGCGGCTTTAGCCTGTTTAAAATTCACAAACATTAGTAAAGTTTAGTTGATGTCATTTCGTGTTTCGAGCGACTCCATGACACGTCCTCGCTGATTTCCGTAGCAGGATTATTTGCATTCTCTTGCTAACTTTGTTTCAAGTTCGTAAAGTTAATTTTGTCTTAAAATTATCTTCTCTTGAAAGTCTTACCTACTTACATAAAACTAGCTCTGAGCTCTTTATATAGTTAATTAATACTCATTTCTGATACTTTATTTAAATGAGTATAGGTAGTTAAGTGGTTATACTATTTAATAGATAAATTTAGTGACTAAGAATGTAACGAGTTTCTGATCAGTATTATTTTATCATCTACACGATTGTAATCCATTTTAATCCGAGTAGATAAAAATATAAAGCAAACAAGAATATAAGCATATAAGTAGGCGAGACTGAACTGGTGTTGTGAATCGAGCAAACATCCGGTGCAAAATTTTATACAGAAACCATAATAATACACGGATAAAATGCACTCGTGCAGAATAGGACAAAAATTTTTAAAACGACACAGATATATACAAATGTATTTCGTAACGTTTGGGTCCAATCTGACGTTTCAGCGTTTTTCTAACGTATGTCTAATTTATATTAAAAGAGATATAGGTAATAAGGACCAATTGTTTTTAATCCTTAACTCCTGTCCTCGAACCTTTAAGGTTGCCATATTCCCGTCCTTACCCATCACCAGTTTGGTTTTATTGCAATAAAAAGCGTGAATATTTTGTGATGCAAGCGCCATTCAATGTAATATGTACATGTTGTTAGAAACTTTTGTTTGTTGTCCTGTTTAGTGATTACCCCGATCACTAAATTGATTGCAATGTAATAGGAGAAATTTCGTTTTTGATAATTTCTTTATCATCCATACCACTATATGCATATAAACTGCGTATTAAAACTGTGTAATTCATACAATTTTTTGTTTCTATTGGTTGCAATCGAGTTACATGATTGCCTAGCTGATATAATAAGGCCAAACGATGACTAAACGCCTTCCAAATCTAAAGATTTATGACATATAGCAGTATCGCCTATATATAAATTAAAAATGAATATGTTGATGACGCTATCAACCCCGTAAGTTAGTTGCAAAAGATTAGTTCCAAATCCCATTCGTGATTCAAACTTACTTTCAATTTAAAATTTTATAGAATGAATTAAATTTATCAATGATGAATGAGCGAAATTTGTCTGGAATACGACCTGGAATAAATATTTCGCGATTATTTAAATTAATAGTTTAATCTATGAATGTATCATTCATCATTTAGTTGCAATAATGGATAATTAATTTAAGGTCCTCCAAAGATCCATCAAATTAGCAGATGTAGAATTTAGATTTTAGTTCTGCAGCTATTGAGTTGATGCTTAAACAAAAAAGTTGACCGAGTATAAGCAGTAATCTGCTGCTGGAAACCGACGACGCAATGAAGAAATTACGGTTTGAAAAAGCAACTTTGTAAGGGAGCCGTAACGTATAATTTTTAATTTCAGGTGATTGGTTTTGTTTATATGAAAATAAGACACCCAGTCCAGGCTGTCATAACCAATATTTACGTCGATTTTAATAACAACCTCATGATCTTTAGACCCGAGAAAAAAAGCGTACGTGCAAGCGTGCACGACTGACTCACATCCAGATTTTAGTACCAAAGCCTAATTGGCGCGGCCTGACTTTTTTAGAGAGAAGTTTCTTCCTGTTTCGTTTGGCAGCGCATCTTTCATGTCAGAATTCTCAAGGTACTGCTGCTAAGGTGGTGGCAATAGTACGTGCCTCTCCTTTTTTTCGTTTGTTTGAGCTATTAGATTTGCACCGTATAAGATGTACTACGTATCTACGTATCTACGTACTACGTATCTCTACCGCGACACGACCCTCAAGTATAGCTAGTGTATTCAAGTCAACTCGAATAGGAGAGATATTTCCATATAACCAACGAATAGATAGGTATTTAAAGTTCTAAAGAATTATATGCTTTCAAATCAACCACAAACCAATTTGGAAAAGAGACCTTACAATAATCTTTATAATTTTGATGGTACGCTCAAACTGTACAAGTTGTGTTGTAACTGTTTTGTAGACAGCCGAAGGGAAGGTTTCGTCCTTTATTTTACAAAATAGGAAATGAGTTTCGAGTTACCAAATATTATTATTATATCTAAATATAGTGGACCTACCATCATCATCTTTATCCCTACTTTATACTAATAAACGTTGATTTGTAAATTGTTGTTTACGTAATAAATTACGTAATATCCTGTCATTCTGGCTTCAATAGCTTGATCAGTCAGAACAACTCTCGTTACAATATGTATAGATAACAAAAACAACTTAATTTTAAGTACCTAATATAATTATGACTTGTAAAAGTGCTAAAAATAGCAATTTGCAATAAATCTGTTGACTTTGACTCTTTTTGATTTTGAACAAATAAGTATAAATTTTAGCTGCAGAATTTCTTATCTCACCGTTTCATAATTAGGTGCTTATTTAACCCTCGCCTATAATATGATAAATGAAATTACTGCATCTATATAATTAATATCAGTTATGTGATTAATTACTTCAGTAATTTAAATAGGAATAGTTTGTACGTATTCGTTCAGCCAAGTGTCTTTTGCCCCAATAAATCATATTGCATAGAGTTATATAAAATCGAGATGTGGATTATTTTTGACGGTTGGATGGAGTCTGATCACACAATCGCAAACGAGAAATACTGTTGGTAAATGGTTCCAAGTTTTAAAACTATGCCTTTTCGTGTTCTCTTCAAGGCTTTCTAGAGCATTCAGTAAATTATCCAACATTTTACTGTGACATTTACACGCGGCACGTTGACAAAATAGGACTTTGACATGGTATGGCTGTTCAAATTATTCCTCACTTGACATTGGCGGAATTATCACAAAAATGCGATAGGACGCCATTAACCGACGGTGGAAATAACTATCAAATAAATAATCCATATTAGTTACCTATAAACAATATATACAAATATTTTTTTCTTAAACCTGAGAATGATTACGTGACAAAATACTGCGACAAAAACTTGTAATCAAATAAAACACTCACCGAGATAGAATCCTTTTTCCAAAGTTCAAGAAAATCCTGGACAAATTTTCTTGAATGATCTAGAAGTCTAAATCCAGTTATGTTAATGGCACCGAATTCACTGACCTCCCTCTCCCATCGGTCGTCCATCACCTGGTTTATAAAAAAAGATAACCTCTGTATAATATATATAATAGGTCTTTACCTATGAAATTGCCGTTTTGCAGTACAGACTTTTTCAAACAAAAAAAAGTTTTGATTGGCTATGAATTCTAAATTCAAATTAATTTTGTTTTAAAAATATGACATTCTATTTACAATATAAGTCTTTTGTTTATTGATTAGCGTTGTATTTTCATTACATTTCAATATTTTTCCTCATAATGGATACTTTGAAATTTCGTGTAATTATGGAATGTGAGTTCCGTCGTGGCACCAACGCGGCACAAACGACACGTAACATCAACGACGTTTACGGAGAGAACTGTACAAACGAACGTACAACCCGTTATTGCTTTGCTCGGTTCCGTTCTGGGAATTTTGACTTGAAAAATGAACCTCGTGGTCGTCCGGAAACTTTGGTCAACAATGATGAATTAAAGGCGATTGTGGAAGCTGATGAATCTCAATCTACAGCTGAGCTGGCAGCAGCTTTTGATGTTAGCATCAAAACAATATTGGTCCATTTGCGACAGATTGGCAAGATAAAAAATCTTGATAGATGGGTGCCCCACGAACTTAACGATCGCCAGCGCAACGTACGCGTCGAGACTTGCCTTGCGCTGCTTAACAGGCACAGAAATGAAGGAATTTTGAACCGAATTGTTACGTGCGACGAAAAATGGATTCTTTTTGACAATCGAAAGCGCTCAGCAAGTTGTTTAGATCCTGGTTCGGTACCAAAGCAATGTGCAAAACGAAAAATGACCCCTAGAAAGGTGATGGTCACAGTTTGGTGGTCTAGTGCTGGTGTGATTCATCATAGCTTTTTACAAAACGGCGAGAGCATTACTGCAGATGTGTACATTGAAGAACTGACCACAATGATGGCGAAACTCGCACGTCTGCAACCAGCTTTGGTCAATCGGTCGTCTCCACTGCTACTTCACGACAACGCGCGACCCCATACTGCACAACAGACCGTCTCTAAGCTGCATGAGTTGGGTTTGGAAGCTCTCCCTCATCCGCCATACTCACCAGATCTTGCGCCTACCGACTATTACTTTTCCAAAATTTGGACAACTTTTTAGCGGGAAAAAAATTCAATTCCTGAGAGGCAGTACAAAACGCCTTTGAAGAGTTTGTTGTCTCCCGTTCTGCTGATTTTTTCAAGAAGGGCATCCATAAACTGCCACAGCGTTGGCAAAGATGCATTGATTGCAGGGGTAATTACTTTGAATAAAAGAAATAAATAAGTCCGAAAAAAAATACTTTCACTTTTTTCAAACAAAACGGCAATTTCATAGGTAAAGACCATATATACAAACAAGATGACAACAAAGTAAGTAAAATGAATTTTATCCCACTAATACTAATTTTATGAATGCCTTATCTCTTTAACTATTAGATCGATTTTAATGAAATTTAGCACCTATGTAGATAGTGTAGGTTGTGGAATAACACAAAGGCTGTAATCTAATTCAAATACTGCAACCCAAAGGGATTAATTTTGTTTTTATTTCTTGGGCCGATTTACTTTAAAATCGGTCATAATTAAACTCAATCATATACAATGAACGTTTATTTTTTACGGGACAATTAAAACATATTTTGCTAATATACCCTTTACGCCCTTTAGATCCTAAGGAGTCTATGAATGTGATAAATATTTTCATGATATTTCCTTATTATTTTTGATACCAACACTTACCAGACCAGTCAAGAAATAGTGATAATTTCTGCGTCCTAGGTGTACATCGCGTACATGCAAAATGACAACTTCTTTCGCCAGTACAGTGGAAGAGTCAAGGACTACATATTTGTTGCTCCAGCGGTCGAGACTTTCAATTCCCCTTAGAAAACCGACGGCTTCAGAAGCATTGGTGACACGTTTGACGTAAGAAATTCGGAAGGATGCCTTCCCGGGAACCAGGTGTTGGAACAGCTGCTGTAGACGTAGTAAACCTATAAGAAAGAAAACAAATTAGAAGATATGAAATCTCTGTGTCACCCGAAACTGACTATGTTGATCTCGGTAGAGTAAAAAAAATTGCAAAATTTCAATCAAATCGGTTTAGCCGTCACAAAAAGAAATAAACAGACAGCGTTACATTTTCATAGAGATACTAGCTACGCCCCGCGGATATACAGTATTCTATGTATACACATACACACATAAAATAAATATATATAGTATATTGTGGATAGTTCACACAACGCCATATAGCCCCAAACTAAGCAAAGCTTGTATTATGGGAACCGATGACTGACATTGGTGCGTTAGAAAAAAAAATCATTAGTAATAATAATGATGGTGTTATAACGAACGAGTATTAGTTTGAATTCGAACACTACCAAATGATTACTAAAGGTATTATGTAGTTGTTGTATTAAGAATATAGAGGTACAAACTTCACCTGAATTAAAATAATCATGTCGATATTCGTAGGGTGATCGAATACAAATAAAAGCGTCCCGGTCATAACGCCGATGTGAAATGACTTCGGTCATTCATCATCGTGTGTGCAGGCGTTCGGTGTTATTGTCATAATTTTGGAGTTAATATCCGCAAAACCGAATATAAACAAAGACGTCCCGATTTCAACGCCGTCATGAAATGACTCCGGTCATTCATCACAGTAAGTGCAGGCGTTCAGTGTCATTGTCATAACTTTAGTGTAATCGGGACGACTTTGTTTGTATTCGGTTTTGCGGTGGTGTCGATTCTGTGTCGCATACTCTAAAGCTAAACTAAATTAACATATTTCCGTCTTATTCATTTCATCTCACTCTATCAGAAGAGTACCGCCATACTTTAAGTTTACTTTAGTTTTAGAGAATGCGACACAGAATCGACACCAATATCCGCAAAACCGAATACAAAAAAAGACATCCCGATTAAAACGCCGATATGTAATGACTCCGGTCATTCATCATCGTAAGTGCAAGCGTTGGGTGTTATTGTCATAATTTTAGTGTAATATCCGCAAAAAGATTGAAGCGGTGACGAAGGCGAGAATAAGAGGAGGGTTGACGCGAGGGTAATGAAGGCGTTATCGTAGGATTTGTTGGCGCTCGAGTCCCCGAAGACACGACGTTGACGACTAGCCTCATTGCAATTTCATATCGCGTCATACTTCCATTTTTTATTTCACGAACATCTTCTAAATTATTCCGCTGTTACCCATTTTACTCAGGTACCTATGCAAGATCCACATTTCCATATTAGTATAGAAAATTTCTGTGCTTTTTAGGCGTTATATTTTAAAAGACAACCTATGGTTTGTATGATGATAATATAACCGTAGGAATGACTAAATTTACCTATAGCTTATAACCAAATGGATCATCTTTCTGCAATACTAATCATATATAAATGCCATAGTGTGCGTATGTATGTAGATAATTATACCACTCAAAAACTAATAATTTTTAGAACCTAAAGAAGCAATAAGATGATATGATATAGTAAACGTAAGATACCTATTTATTTTCGAATAAAAAACTGATTCAAATATACTAGTAGTTCTTAGTTCCGCAGGCATCGCGAGTTCAATATATTTTTGCATAAATTTGATCGGACGTATACCGAATATTCCTGCCAAATATGATCAAAAGTAGCCGTACACGACCTTACAACCCGTCTTAACAACCTCTTTCCTCATATCTGTTCTAATTGTTTGGAATTGGGTAATTGGGCTTACAATGTCCCTTTCAAATATTATCAAAACATTGTAAAAAGCTGAATTTAAACACTCAAATATTTTTATATGGGTAGGGGGTTAGTAGAGTATTTATGTATTTCATTTAGTTTTTGATAAGGCTATTGTAGCTGTCAAATGCATTCTTTCAGTGGCATAGACTTGGATTTTGAATTATTTATTGATTATGAACTTTGCGACAAGTACCTAAGGTATTTATGAAGTTTGGTGTATTATATATTATAAAAGTTAGTTATAACAGTTATAATACGATTGGTTTCGTCGTCAGTCGAGTAAACTAAATTTTGAACGTCTTTTTGCAGATTCTCCGGATACGGAATCGAAAAGTTTTTCTTTATCTTTAAAGTATAGCTTGGTAACGACGTCGTAGCTTATCTAGATCAGGTTAAGTTTGAGAGTCTTGCGTGAACTTCTAAAACATTGAAATATATAAGTATTTCAACGCCTTAGAAGTTCGCCCGATTTTTTTCTTAAATCTGAGTTGAAATGAATATAAGTATGATGTTTTATTTTACAAACCTATTTATAATAAAAATAAATGTGATCAAGCTAAAAGTTAAGGCTTTAGTAAGATAATTTAGAAATTCAATTATTTGGGAATACCCGAGTATGTATTTAAGTGTGCCTATCTGACTGTTTGAAAGTTTATCAAAAACAAACCAATAGGTGAATTTGAGCGCGGTTTACTGAAATGTTAGTTTTCGTGACCAGGTTCTTACGTATGTTTTTATAAAAATCAGTTCATTCAAAAAAATTGTTACTGGTATTTTAAGAATAGGTATTTTTAGCTAAAAATACCGCAGCGTTCCAATAGACCACCGCGAATATTTTTCGCACAGATGCTACAAACAAATAGTAACTGGTTTCAATAATTTATACCTATATACAGTAATAAAGCTGTGGAGATTTAAAGGTCTAACCATTTCACCACAAATACATAAACAAGGCTTAGACAGGTGTCAAATGTGTGTTTAACAATACAATACAGCAGTTAAACACTAGTTTAAGGCTTGTTTAAATCTTTTGTCGTTAAACCCTATCAGCCTCATTAATAAACACGAACTAGCTTTAGACTAGTTACACCATCTTTTGTCTCTTTCAATCCAGCTAAATATTCCAGTAGCAAAAAAGGACAAAAGCTGAAGTAACTAATCCGAGACTAATACCCGTTTAATTACCCGTTAATAGACCAAACAAATTAATATAAATAAATAAATTTTTCAATTCATTCAAGTTTTGAGTTTTAACAAGACTAACGAACAGCAATTGATTTTTATATAACATATATAGAATATAATAGAATAAGATAGATTATGTAGATAATTATGGTCGTTCTAGAGGTTGGATAGGAAAGGGTGGAGTAAGGACGAATAGATATGTAGAAAGTTAAAGAAATGAGAAAAACTGTGTAGAAATGAAAAGATGAATGTGTAGAAAAAGACGAATGGAGTGACATAGCGGAGAGATGAAAAGGATGATTAAAGGCGTAAAATTAATTAAAAAATGAGGCCGCGGATAGTCTTCTAGTAATGTATAAACGAATGAATGAAACGAATGAATAGTCGTTGGGCGTTATTATTAATTATATTAGTTATTTAAACTTTTGTAAGAAAATGGCAGTAAAAGTTACATTTGTTTCAAATAAAATTATTAATAGCAAGACTGCAGGAGATGTCGGGTCAAACGGAATTCCGGTTGTAGCTCGTTGGACGTGATTCCTCTCTCAACATGATTACGTCTTTTCTTATATTGTGCGAGATGAATGGAGCCCCGACCGTGAGCAAGAAGTCAATTACTTCTGTTCGTGACTCCGCCCGTAGAACCGACCCAAAGTCTACGGTTCACGGTTCACGGAAGTATGGCGATCTGAATGCGTCGCTACGATTCCACGGTGTTTCGATACTTTTAATGGTTTATGAATCTTAGTGGCTAATAGTTTATGCCCGTCTGCACTAAACTTAGACAACTTCTAAGTTCGTAGTTCCCTCTATGACATACCTACTGTCACAGAGGAATAAGTGCGAACTTAGCTGTCTAACTTTAGCACCAACAGGGATTAGTGATAATCCACATAACAGGAATGAATAGATAATAAATGTAATTAACGAAATGTCTGCATTTTTTTCAAATTGTTATGCAGTGCATTGGCATTATAATACAAACTTTTCACTCGTAATTTACACAAGCTGTATTTCGATAATACATTTATTTTACAATGATTTTGAAGTCCGCCACCAATTTTTGATGATGAATATGTATTGCATGTATGAAAATGCTCCCACACAAGAATGTACCTTGTGACGATATCGTATAAGGTTTATTTTAGTATTTAAGCCATATTATAAATGTATACTTTTAGTATATGTATCATCAGAAGACGTTATTACCTGTTAAGTCCTCGAGGCGATACTCGACCTGCTCTGGAGCTTCGTTGTATGAACAACTTCTTAAGTAGGTGCCATTATTCACCAGCAATGGTCCCGCCCTCTATTATTTCATGCGCTTATACCTTTGAAGCTTTTCAAGTCGTGATAATTTTGGCAATATTCTGAGCCAAAAAACATTGTTCGGAAGTATTTTGAGAATATTTTTTGCTGTACGACACTTTAAAACAACCATACATCCAACCAGTCACACAGCTCTTTTTATTAATACAGTGTCTAAAGATAATAATAATACAATGGCTTTAAGTAAATATTAACCGATGAAGTGCTTTTAAAAAAATGATAATTCATCTAACGTAGTTTGGCAAAGAAAAAAAAAAAGGTCAAAGAAATGTGAATAAAGACATTTTTCGAACTTTTTTTCAAGTAGTAGTGAAATTCACCGAAAGGGTTGCGATACCTATTTACGTCATAAAGAGAGTTCGACAACTTATTATTGTGTTTGTTTTCAGACGAGCTATTTGAAAATCACTCTCAAATGTACTTTAACTGTTATCTTACATTTAATTATTTAGGTCTGATAATACAGCATTAAAAGGTTTTCGTCCAGGTTTTATAAATAAATGTCAGAGACGTTAAATAGTTCCGTTTTCACATATGAAAAGGTTTTTCAAAGAACGAAACCCGGATGCAATTAAGTATAATGCGCTTACTGGATACTGCTCCTCTTCCTTTAATGGGACACTTAACGTGGTCAAAAGCGGCTTACTTTTAATTTGCTAGTGGATCTTACATACTCAAAAGCGACAGCTGTCCCTTGGTAATAGTACTTTGAAACAGTTACTTACTTTAATCGTATTATCTCTTCTCGAGAAACAAGTTCTCTTTACTGAACATAAAAGACGACTTATTTTGATGGCTGTTTATTTGGTAGACCAAACCTAAAGTTTATTTAATTCTATAATTTAAAATATATATGCGTACTTGTATATATAATAATAATAACGTCCATCGATCACACACATAGCTTACATATATGGCCGACTAATTGGCCATAATGCTAACATGATAAGGTTTTATGTAAACGACTTCATAGGATTCGGTCCATATAGGTACAGGACTGGTGTGATGACTGGACAGAAATCGGAACATATAGGAACTGTCTAGTGCGATCAGACCCTAACTTTTAGACTTCAATTATTTATACTTAAAGATTTGATATTTTTATATTTGCTGAGATGCCTGTGTAAGCCATATAGAGATAATTCCTATTAACTAATCTCCCAAAATCAAAATGTTGTAAAGTAACATATTCCTTTATCATCAAACCGAAACTGTAAAAGTTTATTTCGCGTCTGTCTCGCAAACATTGTGCAATGTGATTACAAAGGCATTTACTGGGCTGAGTCGAGATGCTAGGTTGTTTTATTCAAAGGCTTGGTAAATCCTTCCTATTCTATTGCGACAATACGTCGGGATCACGTCTCTATTGTTGCTTGTATCGAGTTAGGTGGTTTCAATAACAGGCGATGCCATTTATATTATATCTGTCTTGTCTTATATTTTTGCGGTCACAAAATTGTGCACGTTTGTACAACTTATAATTCACAAGCTGCAAAGCTGAATGAAAATAACTTTTTGACATGTCAAAGAAAACAGAAAATACTTTCGCAGGCGTGTGATTAAAAATACGATTAGATACGGCTTGATCTATGTATGCTATTTCGATAATAATATTAACACGTTACACTATAAATGCATAAAGATTTTCTCATCCCACTTACTTGCTTTTGCATAACCTCGAAGACCTTTTTAATCAATCGTTCTCTTTGTGTAAGTTTTTTCAACTCGCACATTTTTAAACCCCCTATTTAACCTGAACCAAAAACATATCTGGGCTCGTTTGGAGTATTTGTTATTTGTAGGTACATTTAAATAATTAATATTTGTTATTTTAATTTAGAGTATTTGTTATTTAAATATTTGCATTGGGTATGCTCAAGCATATTACACCTAAGGAATGTAAACTTCTTGGGTCTGCTTCTTGTCAAGAGCCGTTTATGTCATTAGATTCAGTACGCGACTGTACATAGCCAAGGTACGTAACGAACTCGGCTTTCATGCTGACAAATATAATGAAACGTTCCCATTGATGGCAGAAAATACTTTAAATTGCAGACGAACGACCTGAAAATGTAATCCGCGCTGATAATGATGGCGTCAGTAACAGATGATCTTGCAAAATTCTGAGTGAAAAGAAAAAAATTGTAATCAGAAAAAAGATTTAGTTTTTGTCGATCTTCGATTTACGGGTGATAAACGGAAAGTCGAAAATTCTAAAATAGATTTTTTGGATTCTATTGATTTAACATACATAGGGGTTAGGGTTTCTGCTTTATTTTCTATGACAGATTTTACTTAGGTTATAAAATAATTGTATATTTAGATATAATGGTTCTACTATGTACAGCTACATAGTGTTATTATATAATATATATATATATATATGTCTTTCAGACATAAATAAATAATAACACACATAATTTAGACAGCCTCTGTGGTGTGGTAGTTGAGCAGGCCAGCTAATAGCCCGGAGGCTGTGGGTTCGATTCCCACGGCAACACAAGTATTTGTGAACTGAAAAAAAAAAGCGCAAATACTTGTTCTGAGTCTGGGTGTTGTGGGACCATGGACGTTCTACGGTACTTACAAATTTAAATAAGAAATCTGTTATGTTAGCCGTTTCCGGTGCTCCGTGTTCATTCCTTTATTGTGTTAATGTTGCTAAACGAACATAGTATAAACTACAATTTATGGATCTATTCGTACATCGCTTTTACATTTTATATGTAAATAAGATTTCTGTTTGCAAAGTGCTCCTTTCTCGGGGAGGTAATCCAAATGCGTGACAGAAAATGAATTCGTTACGATGTCACAAAAATAACTTTCATAACAAGTATCAAACTGCGTTCGCTGAGTACGCTAATGAGACAGACAGCAATGTTTGGTTTACACCTAGCCGACATGGCATTAACAAGGCAGCCGTGCATCATATCCTTTACGAAAGTAAAATTAAACCAACTTCAGTCGCCTTCATTCCATAATAAAAAATACCTCGATAGTATTTATACATTTATGTAGAAACTTTATCGATTTAAGTGTTAGTAAGTATAGCTTATGATGATGATTATTTTAATGACAAAATGATGACAACATAATTAATACTATCTTATCAACCCATTTACTTTTTATACTATTATTATTACTCATGATTATTATAGGAATAGAATAGGACAATATGCAGACGATTTTGTGATATATACGAGCAATAAAAGTATTGACACCTGTGCTTTAACGATACAATCAGCATTGGACGAAATAGACCGTATTCTATCCAGCATTGGTCTACTAATATCTGCACAAAAGTCTAGTTATATTCTATTTACCAGAGGTCGTAGACAATGTAGTATAGAATTATCGATAAACCAAACCGCCTTAAACGCTAGCGAGAACATTAGGTACTTAGGTATTTGGTTGGATCGTTCGCTGCGCTGGAGTAGGCATATAAATGAAGTGTGTGAAAAAACGCAGAGGTGTTTAAACGTTCTGAAGGTATTAGCCGGTAGCAACTGGGGCGTTCATCCTAAGCATTTAAGAAGGCTATATATTAATTTGATAAGAAGCAGAATAGATTTCGGTTGCTTTCTATATGATAATAGCGCAAATTGCCATACTTTAAAACTGGACAAAATCCAAAACCAAGCCCTTAGGATTATCGGTGGATTTATAAAATCCACTCCCTTGCACGTGATGGAAAGTGAAGTATGCATATCCCCCTTATTTGTACGAAGGAAATATTTAGGCTATAAATATTGTTTAAAAGCTAAGTCATGGACTAATAATCCTACCATACTCCTCTTGAGCGAACTGGGTGCCCTTTGTAATAATAGGTATTGGCAAAATAAAAAAAAACCTTTGTTGATGGTAACTTACAATCAAATAAAATTGGAAAAAGTTGCTTCTTCGAGTCCGTTACAGATGTTTTTACAGGAGGTATGGTTAACTAAAATGAATTCTGGGTATTTTATAAAAGATAATTTGGATTGTGTTCAAAAAGCTAAAAGAAATTATAACTGTGATGTTTTAAAGAATGAAGTAGTAAGTGAGTTAAACAGCAAATATAATAATTGGCATAGAATATTTACGGATGGTTCAAAGGGCACCGAGGCGTCGTCAGCAGGCGTTGCATTTTATGATGCAACTAGCAAACAAACCGAGTGTTATAGGAACACGTCGCCGATATGTATAATGACCTTGGAGTTATTTGCTATATCGGAGGCGTTGTCCTACGTGCAATATAGTTGTATGCATAATAGTGTAGTCATACTTAGTGATTGTAAAAGCGCCTTGCAGCATATTTCAGGATGTATTGCCGGAAACCGAGGTTTCTCGATTGCTTATAAAATTCTTCAACAATTAGAATGTTTAGATAAAGATCGAATTTGTGTAAAGATCCAATGGATACCCTCGCATATTGGCTTATCGGGGAACGAGGAGGTTGACCGCCTTGCTAAATCAGCTGCGACCGATGATTCGGATATATTTATCGTGCCTGAGTATACAGAGTTACTTCCCAAATTTAAAAAAATATGCTATGATTATTGGCGGGAGTACTTTGATGAACGATCAAGAAGTAAAGGAATCTGGTACCGTACAATGCAGAGTCAACCTCATAGTTCACCATGGTTTGTTCGCGACGTGAGCCGTAAACTTGTTGTCCTCGCGCACAGACTACGTTCCGGACACATTCCACTCAGGGTATTCGCACACATGATGGGTAAGGTAACGTCGCCTAATTGCGAGATATGTGACAAACCCGAAGACGTGTATCACATACTGATGGAGTGTGCCCGGAACCAGGCAGAAAGACAAAAAGTTTTTGAGGACGTCGGTGGTTCTTTATACAATCTGGGTGAATTGCAGTATCTGCTATCAAATCCTGCATCAAGCGAGGCCCAAATGATTTATGAGCTGGCGACACCCTGTCTCCAGCTCATACGTAATACTTAACATTTTTTTTTATTTTTCTTTTAACTCTTATATGTTTTGTTTTTTTTTTTTTTTGGTTCATCTTTTTTAAATATGTATGTATAGTTAGGGTACAATGGGGCTGGCATAAACTTTGTTTAAAAGCCCCTTAAAAAAAAAAAGATTAAAAAAAAAAAAAAAAAAAATGATTATTATAACTATTACTTACTTATTACTATTACTTGTTACTTTACTTACCATTGTAAATACTCAAATAGCTATAGCTTAGTTCATAAGTTACTGTTTGCCTTAACAATAAATTGCAACACTCTTGTCTGAGCATATATTTTAGGTTACTTTTAGTGTATACTTAAGCACTAAATATATTTAAGCATTAAATAAATAAATAATATCGGCGGGCTCGACATAAGATACTTTTTATTCTGGAAAATATCTCCGCGGGATACGGGAAGTTGCGGGTGAAACCGCGGGGTGGCTCTAGTTACCTACGCATAAGAGAGTAATGTTACTTATCCGAGCAAATTAAACGCAATTTTGGTAAGAGTTAAGGTGCGGACTGCAAGCTTTGTGAAGCGAATAGGCAAGTATGGAGTTTTTTGTTGATTGCTGAAAAATCTAATTGCTACCTTTTATTGCGAAGACGCAGTA
Organism: Ennomos fuscantarius; assembly: GCA_905220475.3. Lineage (NCBI taxonomy): Eukaryota > Metazoa > Arthropoda > Insecta > Lepidoptera > Geometridae > Ennomos > Ennomos fuscantarius. Next base: position 12,260,184 of record HG992023.1, read on the forward strand.
GTTATTGTACAGAAGTAGTACGTATATTTGCCGAATGAAATTCGGTCGAACAACACTAACTCTACATACCAATGGCACTACAAACAAACAAAAACAACATGTTGATTAGATAGACCTCGTCTGACATCAAAGTAAAATCATTACAATTTACCTAACAGTAATCAACGACTGACTGAACTAAGCATTATAACATACCCTGTTTAAGCTCAGACGATTGTTTTCTTAAGTACTATTAGTAATGTGGTAAACCTTATTACTTCGGTATTGAATATGATTAAATTTATTTTGTTTTGGACACGTCATTAACAGTTCCTGTTAAAATACAGAAAACACTGAAAGTAAATCAAGCAACTAAAATTATAATATTAAGAACTGAGTGGTAGTTAGGTGACAGAACTTTTCTGCAAAGTTCGTCTAGGTAGGTACCACCGCTTTGCCAGTTATTCTGCTGCCAAGCAGCAGTATACAAGCACTACTGTAATCCGGCTTAATTGGTATTGTAGCAAGTGAAATTACTGGGCAAATGAGTCTTTTTAACCTAATCTTATTACTGGGCTGTCTCAAGGTGACGTGAGCAATGTCATGAAAAACTATACTTTGCAAGTGCCGAGTAACTCATAGCCGGTCACTTAACATCAGGCAAACGACCAGTTATATTTGTTTGACGGGCCCGAAAGCTCAGTTGGTAGTAACCCTGCCTTCTGAACAGTGGGTTGTGGGTTCGATTCAAACATTTGTGTGATGAACATCGATGTTTGTTCCGTATCCAGATACGGAACAAACATCGATTAGTGTTATATTGTATTCTATGTATGTATTTACAAACAATAATTTAAGTATTGTATCAGTTATCTGGTTCCCATAGTAAAAGCTTTGCTTAGTTTGGGGCTAGATGGCGCTGTGTGGAATGTCTGACAGATATTTATTTATTTATATAAATCATAACATTAAAAAAAACACTGATCCGGTTTTTTAGAGCGAAACAAAATGATTACCTATATATATTTCAAACGGTTCCTTCCCACTAAGCACAGCGACTACTGTGAAACTTTGTTACTACTTAGGTACATCAAACGTTCGTCGGTGATGTAATTTACAATTTTCGTAAAATTCTAAGCTTTACCTACATATAAAGTAACAAGGTTTGCGAGTAGGTAGAATACACATTCACCCTTAAGAAAATTACGGCGCGTTTCATCTAACAAACGTTTTACTGATTTATTTGCATAATGTTGTATTTATTTTCTTATGCGAGGTTTTGTGTCCATAATTATAATATCAGATATGTAATATAAAATGTATTATTTATATTACAAAGTTAAGAACGAGAAGGACCTTTCTGACCCATTACAATAAACTTATAATAACAATCAAAATAAGAACATTAATCTACACACTAAGTGCATTTTTCTTGCACGCAGTTCACTAATACCGGAGATAACACATACACACACAACATAACAACTTTTAGACCGGAAATTTGAGTTCCTGCAGTAAAACGGGTATGTTGATGCGGGTGAAATCGCGAGACGTCTCTAGTTCTAAAATAATGATGTATCAACATTTCCGGTAACATTTATGTAATTATACTACAGGAATTACACATGTTGATAACGCGGTAAATATCTGCTATACATAGAATTTTGATGCCACAATGCAATGAGACATAAATAATATATATAATCTTAAGAAAACCTTTATCTAAGACGCTCCGAGTTTTTTATTGTCCTGTGCATTGTGTAAACGTAAAACAACTCAATTTTTTTGTATAGGTACTCATTAAAACACGTTACTAGCACAATAATTTACATTCAACTCCCCTTTTTTATGTTTTGGCTCCACTCTTTTGTGAATTTAGCCAGTGTCAAGTAATTGATAATTTATTAAGTTAATGATATTTCACGCAAATATGTGTCAAGTCACAGTCGAAGTCATCAAGTCAAGTCATAGTCTAGTCAAAGTCATACTCCTAGTAAAGTGGTGGCAACTTTACTTGAAGCTTCTATGGAGTTTTGGAAACAATACGAAAATAAACGTTTCACCATCATTATACCATTACTACACTCACGCCTGTAATCCAGCACTTAACGAATAGAATGCCACCAGTTTTATGCACTAACACTGAAAATAACATAAGTTTTGGAAAATAATACAATGCGGTGACGCAATCTTTTTTGCTTTCCCGCCAAAAAAACCTTCAACTCCCTTTAGTAGCCGTGTTTTGTTTCTCTCTATCGAATCTATATACTCGTAGGTATACGAGTATATATGATAATGTAACAATTTTTATGATTATGTGTTTTTGGATTTATCTTTATCCAAAATAGGATAATGAGTGATAAAATTGATGTAAAAAAAAAAAATTAAAATCCTAATTATGCTCTGTCATTGGCTGTTAGGCGGAACGAAGTTCACCAGGTCAGCTAGTTTTCATAAGACAAAAATAAAACAAGGTGATACACTGAGTAGCTAATACGCTATTGCATGCAGTGTTTATTAACAAGGTACCTACAGCAAATTTCATTTAATTTTTATGACATTGTGATGCTATAGATACATCGTCGTTTGGTGCCGGACCCACCACTATTCGTAAGTACGTATTACAGAACCATGCTCAATCATAGATCAGTGCTTAAGCAAAAATTTCATTCATAAAGTGATCAATTAGCGAATGAAATCTCAGCTGGAGCACCGATCGATGACTGAGCATCGTTCTGTAGTACTATATTGACTATAAATATCTTTGTGTAATACGGATCGTAGAGTTGTTAAATAAGTATCAAATATTTAGAGTGGAGATACTTTAATGTGTGTCATCATCATTATCCGCCTAATCGTATCCCATTTGAATGGGATCGGTGCAGCGTGATTTTGAAGTAAAACTTCTTTACACAAGCTTCACTTGGGTAGTAAGCTGACCAGGCGAACGGAAATTGAAAGTTGTTGGTTAACGTAGATCTCCATGGTCAACAAAAAAAAAATTAAAAAGTTGTACTATTATGTTGGTATGTCTGATAAAATCTTAATTTATAATTGTCAAGATGGCGACATTAACATTAAACAAAGCAAAAACAAAGTTATACCAGCTGATAGATGGAGCTAAAGACGTTTTACTTCAGTCATGTGGTCTAAAGCACACTCTTGTTTTACTTTGCTATTATCATATCATAGAAACTGATGTGACGTGGTACTTACCATCATGAGAATCGTAGACGTAAATGATGTTCTTCCAGTTATAGTAGGAGATGGTATCAATGACGGCGCGATGGTAATCTGGGCGTAGGCTAACCGCATAATCCACTAGACCCGAGGATGGAGGAATGACCTGTAAGCAACGCATGCAGTATAGAAATTTTGTAACACTATAGTAGATTGTTATACACGGGATGAACAGGACCTATAGGCACAAGATGGGCGCCTAGTTACTGTGCCGAAATAGGTGTTTCAACCGAAATAAACACTTTGATTTCCATTCCGGATATGAAGAAAGTAAATAACAACATGATTAATTAAATAAAATAAAGTTTATACTTTATGTTAACATTAATGAAATGAAATTAAATGAAATTAATTTTAAAATTAATAAAGAATATTGGTAAGATCTTAGCCGGAAGGGGTCGGTTGACTAGTTGGCTGGCTTTAGTAGTAAATTATGTTTCATATCTAAAAAAAATAATTACCTTTTCAGGAAACCATGGGGTGACAAAAGGCATTTGGAATGTATTTAGGTATGAATGTATGGTGTTAAAGGAATCCGGGGAAACTGCGCCGAGCATCGAAATCACGCCGCGGGCGAAATGGTTGCATGCTGAAACAAAACACAATCATTATTAAAATTACTGTGCATAATATTTTGAGACTTTATGACCTGTTAGGTGTTGGTCACTGTTGCAATAAAGTTCCGTGATCGGTCATAAAGATTCAAAGTTAAAAAACACAAACTTGGATGTATTTGACAGTTTCAATACTTTCAATTCATAAATTGTCTGTCTATGTGCGAGTATGTCTCAGGATGAAGTGCGCATGCTTATAGAATTATCGTTTTAGGCACAATTCAACGTCACGAAAGTAGAGTTGTGGGCAGGCGCATCATAGGAGCGACATAGTTCGTCAAATTATTGGTTAAAATACAAAATGGGTCATTGGTTAATCCGAAAGCATTTCGGACACTTGTTTGTCGAGCAAACTCGGCGGACAAGTGTCCGAAATGTTTTTTGGTTTTTCTATATAATTATACAAATCAAGGACAAAACAATGTTGCTGTTATATGATAACAGCCATTAGAGTAGCCCGTTTCGAAAGCACTTGAGCATCCTAAGAATAGATTTTTGAAAGGAAAACGAGAAAGATCGCTTCACCGCATTGTATTACGAGTATTTTCCAAAACTTGTGTTATTTTCAGTGTTAGTGCATAAACTTGGTGGCATTTTATTCGATAAGTGCTGGATTACAGGCGTAAGTGTGGGAAAGTGGTATAATGATGGTGTAACGTTTCTTTTCGTGTTGTTTCTAAAACTCCGTAGCAGCTTTTAGTAAAGTGGTTGCCACCACTGGAGTTACGATTTAGACTAGACTATGACTAGACTTGATGACTTGGACTGTGGCTGACACATTGGATTGTGACTTGTTGACTTGTGTCTGTGTGTAATATCATTAACTTGAGAAATCATCAATTATTTGAAACTGGCTAAATACTAAAATATATAATATATTATAAAAGTGTGGAGCCAAAAATAACCTAAAAATATTAGGATATTTTTAGGTTATTTTTGGCTCTACACTTGGCGTTAAATAGGGAATTTATTTTATTTATTTATTTCGGTTTCCTATTGACAATTACACTGCTTTAAATAATATTACTTACTGAACAATTTGCTTAATGCATTGAGTTTGTCTATTTAAAGGAACACAGCATGCAAATGGAATGATATCGACCCAATCAAAAATTTATTTAAATATCATCATTTGACGTTTAGGTACCATTTATTGATTATATTGCTGAAACTGGGTAGATGGGTGTTATATTGTATTCTATGTATGTAATATACAAACACACAAAAAAGTATATAAGTATTGTATCAGTCATCTGGTTCCCAAAGTACAAGCTTTGCTTAGTTTGGGGCTAGATGGCGCTGTGTGAAATGTCCACACATGTTTAATTATTTATTTATTATTTGGTATTACACAAATACATTGCTCCTTATAGATACTGCTTGCACTGAATAAGAGAAACAGTTGTGTATGTACACGAGACCCTATTCATAATGTTAATTTGGACGTGCATATTAATATCTATTGTTGTTTGGATTCATGTAACAAGTACTGAGCAGAATACTAATGGGGAGCACCGTAGACAAATATTTAGTTTGGAATGAAAGCGGTATAATCCAAAGGCTAAGGCATGTGCGGCTTGCGACATCGGCGCTTTTTAATGTGCGGCTTGCGATATCGGCGCTTTTTAATGTGCGGCTTGCGACATCGGCGCTTTTTAATGTGCGGCTTGCGACATCGGCGCTTTTTAATGTGCGGCTTGCGACATCGGCGCTTTTTAATGTGCGGCTTGCGACATCGGCGCTTTTTAATGTGCGGCTTGCGACATCGGCGCTTTTTAATGTGCGGCTTGCGACATCGGTGCTTTTTAATGTGCGGCTTGCGACATCGGCGCTTTTTAATGTGCGGCTTGCGACATCGGCGCTTTTTAATGTGCGGCTTGCGACATCGGCGCTTTTTAACTGACTTCAGAAAATGTGGAGGTTCTCAATTCGACTGTATATTTTTTTGTGTGTTGCCTCAGAACTTTTGATTGGGTAAACTGATTTTTTATTTGAAAGCTGGTGCTTTCCGTGTTATCCTATTTCATGAATATCTATTTATGTTGTTGACTGGCCCGATAACTCAGTTGGTAGTATCCCTGCCTTCTGAACTGCAAGGTTGTGGGTTTGATTCCCAATCAGGACAATCATTTGTGTGATGAACATCGATGTTTGTTCTGTGTCTGGGTGCTATGTTCTATTCTATGTATATATTTACAATGAAAAAGTATATAAGTATTCTATCAGTTATCTGGTTCCCATAGTACAAGATTTGCTTAGTTTGGGGCTAGATGGCGCTGTGTCAAATGTCCATATATATTTATTATTTTATTATTTTCATTTGGTCCAGTTCTGACAATGGCATCCATGAGAAAACTATACCAGCCTTATTAATAAACGGGTATTAGTATCGGATTGGTTACTTCAGCTTTTGTCCTTTTTTTGCTACCGGCATATAATATTTAGCTGGATAGAAAGAGACAAAAGATGGTGTAACTAGTCTAAAGCTAGTTCGTGTTTATTAATAAGGCTGTACGAGTTATAAGTCAGTTTTTTAACGTTCGCGTTTGTTACTTGGTAGTTTTCACATCACTATGCAGCTAAGTTACAAAAAATATTATACCGAAATGGCCAAATTGCAAACGTCTTCGCCGCCATGTTGGTGTTTTTTTAGGTTTTTAATTGAAGGGTTGAGAATAAAAAGGGTTTAACTGATTTTTTTTCACAAAATGACTTATGGGTATTGTCGGATTCAGCGTGAAATTATCTACAATAATACATTCTCAAAATACCGAAATGAAGCTTAAATCTCGAGATTTTGAGTCTAAAAACGGTTTATCTGTCACACGAATACAGTTCGCTTAGCATAAAAACCTTATTAAGCTATTGCATAGCTTTTATCGCGGGCCTTGAGCGTGGGGACCGAATCCAGAAATTCCGTAACGAAAAAAAACTAACACCCCCCACTCCAACCGCTGTGCCGGTCGGAGTACAACAACCCAAGGAGTATACAACCCGCCTTTAAGTAAATTCTATGCAATAGCTTTACCGCGGCAGTCTCCGAGTGCCACACGTCTTTTTATATTTATTATATTATATTTTTACAGTAATTGTATGAATTAGTACTATATATAGTATTTTAAAATAGAATTATTACATTTTCAAGAAACTGAATCTTACATAAACCTTTTCTATTACCTTATAAGCACTCTACATAAAAATGAAGACGTTGAAGCTTAAAGTAATTTTTCTCGAAACTATCAATTTGACAGTTAAACCATTTTTATTCTCAACCCTTCAATTCACTATCCCTTCTCACGAGCAATCTTTCACTATAAATGGGACCACCGTAGAACAAGCGTTGCTTAGTTTGGGACTAGTGTGAAACGTCCACAATTTTTTATTTATTTATGTTTATCCTAAAGATGGTTGTGACAGCAACCAGGTGTTGGCTTCCCTTCTCTGTCCCATCGCAACTCTGGCAAGTGATTTGATACGGACTCGATAGCCGTTTCAAGACTTGCTTGCCAGAGTTCGGCGTCTGTGACCGGAACATGTACGTACATGTACATGTCAACTGTAAACAATACTATTGGTTAAGTACAATAAAGGTTGATAGTTTATAATCAGTCAAGAATATTTGAATAAAAGGACTTCATTTTTCCTACCACGCTCCCATTAGTACTTCCAAATACTGTTGGGAGCATTCGTGTTGAAATATGTATGCGGTAATAAAAAAAGTAAATATTGCTCGGCCTGCCCGCAGGGGCCTGCGGTATGCGGGTCACGTTGACCAGCCATGGCTCTGATAACTACTCTCGCGATGAAACGTGGCGGTGGAGCCCGCGAGCGCGATCTGCACGAATTTACGTAGGATGCAACGCTATGCAATATTGAAGTAAAACTTCTTTACGCACACTTGACTTGGGGAGTAAGCTGGTGAATGCGTGACGAGGTGAACGAAAGTTGAAATTGGTTCACGTAGTAGAACATAAAAACGTTAAAAATGACTTAAAACTTATGTTGGTATTTACGTCCGATAAAATTACAATTTACAATTATTAAGATGGCGACATTAACATTAAACATAGCAAAAATAAAGTTGCACTGGCTGATAGATGGAGCTAAAGAAATTTCACTTCAGTCGTGTAATCTAAAGCACACTTGTTTTTGCAGAAGATATAAATTTCTTAGGTCATCGATACAGAGTCAGAACTACATGGCCTAGAAAAAGGACTGCTTAAACATAGAATTTAAAAAAAATATGTTAATGTTACTTCGAACCTCTATAATGTTGATGATCTTGAAAAATATAGGTCGCCAAATATTTTTTTGGTCTGTTAGACCTTCTATATGTGTTTCTATTATCCTTCCTATCCTACTCTACCTATCAATAACATAAAAAGTGTTTCACGCAAACACTTTCTTATATTTCTTGTTAAGTCATTGTCAGTCTTTAGTCTTGTATCCTAATTCTATGACTTAAACATGATCGCTAATGTGCTCGCTTCTGCTTAAATGAAACCATAGCCTATGATATCTCTAGCGCCTCTAAACAGTTACTGCTTATGATCGTTACAAAAGTTCATAACGTCGTTGTTCCAGGCCTTTTTGGAGGAATGCTAATAATGATAATAATAATGGTTGCCATTGTCAAACTTCGGATAAATTCTAAACTTCAAACGCTTTAAGGATGTAATAGGTCTTTACCTATGAAATTGCCGTTTTGCAGTACAGACTTTTTCAAACAAAAAAAGTTTTGATTGGCTATGAATTCTAAATTCAAATTAATTTTGTTTTAAAAATATGACATTCTATTTACAATATAAGTCTTTTGTTTATTGATTAGCGTTGTATTTTCATTACATTTCAACATTTTTCCTCATAATGGATACTTTGAAATTTCGTGTAATTATGGAATATGAGTTCCGTCGTGGCACCAACGCGGCACAAACGACACGTAACATCAACGACGTTTACGGAGAGAACTGTACAAACGAACGTACAACCCGTTATTGGTTTGCTCAGTTCCGTTCTGGGAATTTTGACTTGAAAAATGAACCTCGTGGTCGTCCGGAAACTTTGGTCAACCATGATGAATTAAAGGCGATTGTGGAAGCTGATGAATCTCAATCTACAGCTGAGCTGGCAGCAGCTTTTGATGTTAGCATCAAAACAATATTGGTCCATTTGCGACAGATTGACAAGATAAAAAAGCTTGATAGATGGGTGCCCCACGAACTTAACGATCGCCAGCGCAACGTACGCGTCGAGACTTGCCTTGCGCTGCTTAACAGGCACAGAAATGAAGGAATTTTGAACCGAATTGTTACGTGCGACGAAAAATGGATTCTTTTTGACAATCGAAAGCGCTCAGCAAGTTGGTTAGATCCTGGTTCGGTACCAAAGCAATGTGAAAAACAAAAAATGACCCCTAGAAAGGTGATGGTCACAGTTTGGTGGTCTAGTGCTGGTGTGATTCATCATAGCTTTTTACAAAACGGCGAGAGCATTACTGCAGATGTGTACATTGAAGAACTGACCACAATGATGGCGAAACTCGCACGTCTGCAACCAGCTTTGGTCAATCGGTCGACTCCACTGCTACTTCACGACAACGCGCGACCCCATACTGCACAACAGACCGTCTCTAAGCTGCATGAGTTGGGTTTGGAAGCTCTCCCTCATCCGCCATACTCACCAGATCTTGCGCCTACCGACTATTACTTTTTCCAAAATTTAGACAACTTTTTAGCGGGAAAAAAATTCAATTCCCGAGAGGCAGTACAAAACGCCTTTGAAGAGTTTGTTGTCTCCCGTCCTGCTGATTTTTTCAAGAAGGGCATCCATAAACTACCACAGCGTTGGCAAAGATGCATTGATTGCAGGGGTGATTACTTTGAATAAAAGAAATAAATAACTTCGAAAAAAAAAAAAATACTTTAACTTTTTTCAAACAAAACGGCAATTTCATAGGTAAAGACCTAATATTAAGCTTCGGCAGGTTTTGTGTTTATCTTACCTTTTAAGTACATTTAATATTGTTAATATATTTAATAAAATAAGCGCTTGGGCCTTATGTTAATACTTATAAAAAGGCTTTTTGCACTAGAACTTGTATAGATGTGACTTACAGGCGAGTTTTCAGTGGCATCTCTTAACGAATAGGTTATCAATGTAACAGTTACCAGCGTGAGCATATTGGGTACGCTAGAGAGGGACCACTACGGGGGATAACGTTATTTGTCTAATATATACCGTTATTTTGAGAGTTATCACATTTTTATTACATATACAAAAACAATGAAATAAAAACGTTTTGACGTGAAGCTGCCAGTACAGCTTCGGTGCTTGCACCATAATAATGGCATTACACACAGGCGCCGCAAACCTCACGCGCACTCGATGACTACGTTTTTTTTTTAAGTCCTCAACCAACATATTCCTAACATCTGTTATATTTTTCATTATCTCTTTTATCGATATTTTTCATAACGTTACATATTTGTGTACCGTTTTCAATCTTGGTTATGCTACTAGTCGGCGGTAGTGCAATAATGATGGGACATAAAAGAAAAGAAAACAACAACTTAACTATATGTCTAAACTGGTGATAATATAAATAACACCATATTAAATATACAAAATTAAATACACACATTAATACAAATATAAAAGTACTTATGAAATAAAACTTAAATCTAGGTATTATCAAATTTACATTCTAAAGAAAAGCCTTGTGACATTGAACAAAGCAGGTGTTTTATTGCCTACGAAACATTTACAAAGCACTCGGCTGGTGCCCGCGCTGTGTGTACCGTTAAATAGAAATTTCGGCAGTCATGCAGTTATTTTAAGAGGCACTAAATACTAAAACAATATTTTTTTATTAGACCTTGTACTGATATTCTATAGCATGGTTTGAGTACATACATTTAAGTAAAAGAGTGAATTAAATGCCACCTTGTATATATAAAACTCTGTCAATTTTATTTTACTTACACGAGTGGCTCAAGTGCACGCCAATTTTAACGCGAAAGTTGTAAACCTCCACGGAATACTAAGGTAGTAAGTACATTTTCAAGCATTATGCATCATATAGGGATACTAAAATAAACTAAAGGAAAACAACTTCTTCCTGACAACCTGTGAGTGGATAGAGAATAGAGGGATGTAGATGTTGAAAATAAGTATTAGAGGCACCCCGTGGATTTACCCGCAATTAAATTCTTTTCTCTTATATTTTTCGTTACAAAAATATGTTATTATCTGTTATATAATTAGTATTCTGGCAAAGCTACTTGAGCTTACATTGAAATTAAGAAACATGATCATATGATCTATGAAGACCAAAAATAAACCGCACCTACCGTGATAATTTGGAATTTTCTTTTAAATACTTTTTTTTAAAATGTTATTGAATGATGTGACGAGCTAGTCGTTTACCTGATGTTAAGCGCCACGGCCGCCCATAACAGAACAGTGTCACTCGGAACCCTAAAACATAGAGTTTCAAGCGACACTGCACTGCGCACATCTTCCTGAGACATCAGCACAGTCTGGTAATAAGATTACTTGACTGTGCTGATGTATCTGAATGGACCAAGGCTTGGAGCTGGTTTTTGCCGATCCATTCCACAGATGGCTATAATATTACACACAGAAACGGACTTGAGCTACATAGTGGTTCAAAACCTGTCCTAATGTAAAATACTGTCGCACCTTTCATAGAATACCAATCTTTAAAGGATTTTGTGGTTCTGGCAGCTACGATGCAAAATTTAAAATATGCAGTCTATAAATACTATGAAGGTGGCAAATGTACGTTACGTCAGTCTTCCAAAACCCTCTAAGCCTATCTCAGTAATAAAAGTACCTAAACCAAATAAATAAATAATAATAATAACAACGTGAGTATGAAATGGAAACTGAGACGAAGGAAAGAATCTCCGTTTGGTATTCGATTAATGATGCGGAAAGGTATCTAGGGTACAATGCATAGTTATTGGAAAAGAGGTAGGTCCGTTCGTACGTACTGTACCAGTTATTCGGGTCAGAATGTTCCTGGCGATATAGAATGCCCAAGAAGACAGGCTATGTATGCAGTGTTGCCATGTGGCTACATTCTTAAATGATAAATGGCTTTTTCATTTTATGTTACATTTCAAGTTATCCGTGAAATCAAAATTAGAAGCCTTTATTTTTTAATATCATCTATGTTTGATATAAGAATTTTATTTTATAATAAGCAATACTTTATGTATCAATCTATAATATTAATATCATGAGACCGTACGGCGTAGTATCGTTGATACATGTTTTATTAATTTTCTACAAATTAGTGGTTTTTAAATCCCCGAAAAAGATCATTCTCGATTTCAATTACCTAAATTACACTTTGGTGATGCCTGAATAATGTGTAAACCTACTTTTATCCAGCCAAACTAAGAGGTGTAATAAGTGAGAGTCACATAAAGTAATTAAAATTAATTGAAATCAGAGTTTACCTACGTCTACTCGACGCAAATAATTTGTATCAATAATAGTATAAAAAAAATGGCGTGCTATGTCGTTTCTTTGTAGCCACTCAAACATAACATATTGTACTATACGTTTATACTTTAACTACTTAGCTTAGATATTAAGGAATATTAACCTACTACTAAATTAACCCGGATATATTTGTTTACTCGTTTTATTGGTTCGATTTAACGTTTAGTGATGGGTGGTCATAATAAGGATGAGATAAAATATGTAGGATTGCATTAAAATTATATACGTTGAGCTGCTTGTGATAAAATTGTTTATTTCTTTTTAGCCCTATCACAGGTAATGTAAATCCCAAGATTTAAGTTAGTCGAGGGATGTATAGCTAAAGCTACTTATAAGCGCTAAACCTTAATGAGCGAGACACTTAAGGCTTTAGGCGGCTGTGATTTATTTACCACTAGTAGCATCTGTCACATGACACAGGCTCCTAAACGATACTTTGAAGTTGTCAAATTATCACGTACTTTATACCCTTTGAGATTGGGATCTCTTGAACTTTGTTACCAAGTAACTAAATAGTAAGTAATAATATGTTTTATTTAACTTAAAATTACACACATAATTTCCAACAAACACCCATTGAAATGCAATGCAATGAAGTAAATAGCTGAAACAAGCTTAGCTTAAAATTGACTCTTTGAAATTATAATAATTTCAAAAGTCAATTTTTACAAGTAATGTATTTTAAACGGAGCTGAAATGGGCATAAACCATTTTGAAGTTCCTATACAGATATGTGCATTTAGCTACTAAATAGTAAGAAAAAAAATCTACGTCTAAACATATCATTACTATAAGTCTAACTCCATTTTAGTCGAATTGGTTTTAATTTAAAACATACTTTAGATTAAAAATTAAAAGACTACAAATATTTATTAAAAGTTTCATTCACGTTTCTTGATCTAACTTTGTCAGGGTCAAAACCAAAGTTAATTTTATAATTATTGTCAGTGACTGTGATTAGTTCATTTATTTTGTTCTTTTGTTTAATTGAAATTCTCGTTCCGCGTTCGTACACTTTGCTTTATTTCAAGCCAGGACCACAATATACTCTCTAGCAAGATGTTTCAGTAATTTTATGTTTCTTTTCGCGCAGAAAATATCTAGCACCGAACTAAAAAGTTGCTGGCGACAGTTTTTTGAAACTAAGAAGAAGTGGCACTGTTGTAAAAGTGCAAATACTGGCTGAAAGAATTATGCCGGCTGCACTAAAGTCTGACAGCTCCTAAGTTTGCACTTATTCCTCTATGACGTACCTATTATATAGAAAAAAGTGTAAATTTAAGGTATTGTTTCTTTTAAAAAGTTTTATTATGCGGTGATATTTAGAGAAAGATTCATTATTATTTTAGTCGTTTTATAATATATATAAATATGTGTGGACATTTCACACAGCGCCATCTAGCCCCAAACTAAGCAAAGCTTGTACTATGGGAACCAGATAACTGATACAATACTTAGATACTTTTTTTTGTAAATACATACATAGAATACAATATAAACACCCAGACACGGGACAAACATCGATGTTCGTCACACAAATGTTTATCCTGGGTGGGAATCGAACCCACGACCTGCAGTTCAGGAGGCAGGGATACTACCAACTGAGCTATCGGGCCAGTCGAGGTTTTGTAGGAGTAAAATGTACTGCATGATTCCTTTCTTTTCCTGATTGTACATAATTTTTTTACAGTTTTATAGTATGTTAAATAAGTATATATATATCTACTCAAAACTTACGATAAAAATAAAACCGTAACAGTTTTAAGTAGCAGCCGAGATTATGTTATAGCTTCTATTTATTCAAAGCAGCTAAGTAAAAGCAGACATCAAGAAGATGTTCAACCAAGTGTACGATAAGGATTTAATTCCATGAGTTGAACCAGCCCCCGAAATGCATATGAAACGAGAGAAATGAAAGAGGAGTGACCACAACGGGGAGCTCAGTACAAAGATTAAATTGAATCTGGCAACTCGCCAGTACCGTACCCAAATCTACAAAATATTATGCTTGATACTCTGCTCATATATAACTTTTGATTACCGAATCTAGTTTAAGTGTTATGTTTACTACCTCAGCATACTTATGAAATAATAAAAAGATACTTATCGATAGGCGAAAAACATCGATATACCACATATATCGTTACCTTGACATTGTGATTAATAAAACATCAACATTTAACTATGTATTATCTGTAACAGGGCAGGGATGTTATTTTTAGCGGAGTAATTAATTTTGCCCCAAAAACATTACCGTAGCAACCGTGGTGTACATAAAACATCGTTGATATTATATATAAGTACTTTATTTTTTCATTTTTTTACACCTTGGGTAACATTATTGTAGTTTTAGTAGGGATTCTTATTTTTTTTTCTTGCAAATAATACAGCCTGTATTAATTAGTGATAATGTAGCAAACAAATGGTGAAAGTATTTTTAAAATCGGTCCAGTACTTTTTGACCCAATTCGTTACAAACATACTTATATACAAATCTTTCATCTTTATAATATTAGTCTTTTCGGGCACAAAAATTATCAAAACATAATTTCAGTGATCATTACATCGGACGCGACAGAGACTACCGAAAGTTAGAAGACGAATTCGCGCTTTGAGTTTAATCAGTTATAATTGCCAATAGCTATTTGTTTACAAAAGTGAAAATTTGTTTTAATCCACGTGCTCAATTATTTTGATGACCGAGCAAGCGAAGGATCATAAAAATCCTGAAAATTAAAATCCGATAGCGAGTTACAATCACAAAACTATTAGTTTTAAGTGACACTTTACATTATTGATAATATAATGTTTTTTTTTTCTACGTTAAAGTAATAGAAAGCACAAAATATCAACATTACATTTTCTTTTAGCATAATAAGGCTTAGAATTCAACGCAGACCTGTAAGCAAATAGTAGTCCCTGAAGAACGGAAACTCCCATAAAAATTCGTGCCGTCGTCGTCATTAGTCTCAGGCGTGTTTTGATCAGGGTGGGTACTGTGAACTACCGGTGCTATCACTGTTCCTTTTACGAGAAAGAGAAGCCGCTATACAAAAAAGTTCGCTTAAGTTTTTTTCCTCTCGAGCTTGTAATCTCAATGAAAATTCGTTGTAAGACTACGGGTTGCTGATGCGTCCCGCCTCTTTTTATCTTCTACTCGTCGTTTTAAATGAGGCTTCGTGAATAAACCAAGCCGTGGAAGGCTCGCCATTTGAATCCCCAAAGAATTTAAGACATTCTCTTTTCAGCAACAATGATAAAATAGTAATGTTGATTTTGTGTAAAAATTCAAAGAATTAACTTTTTCACTTTGATCAATACCATCAAACAGTGGTTTCCAACGCTAGGAAACGAAAGTACGTAGAGTAAGTTCGAACGTACATAAGCTGTTTTTTAACCATAACTACAATGTAATCTACTAATTACAGTACTATTGCTTGTAATCATATGTGATACATTATGACTAATATATAAATTAATACCAAAAAAATAATAAGGCTGTCAAAAATAGAACAACATTATCATTAAAAGCAAAAATGACTTGAATAGTGAAACGTATTCTATTTACTAGTATGCACGATTATCACCTCAATGGCGCAGGCTACTTCAAATGAGTATTACTTTCGTTGGTGATGTTGGAAAACTTAAAGAACTTCATTCTCTTTGGTTTGCATTACTGCGTACTGGATTGATGCCAGCAATGACAAGCCTTGCCAGTGCTTCATATTTAATTAATATTGTCTATGCCTACCGACGCTACTACCGAAACAAATAAATAATTTAAAACTACTAACACTTACAGTCTATTTTTTTAATATTCCCTCAAAATACTCCTCTTAAAAGTTTATGTCCACAGTCTCGAGCGTAGTGTTAAAGATTGCAGAAAATTTTGCGGGATGGCATGGTACTGTATAGAAGTGCGATTGTATCTATTTTCTATTGTGGTCCGTTGCTATTGTGGCCAATCGAAATTGTGTTCCCTCACGACCTAATCGCTCAATCTCTGGCTGACCAGCATGCGACCTCTGTAAATAAACTGGCGACGTTATTACTGTGAAAGCGAAACACTTTACTGGCTGAACGATTTTTATGAAGGCATCTTTTTGTATGACGTAGGTGACTATTTGTTACTTACATCTCATGTGAGCCAGAATGTATAGATAAAATATGTAAAACCTTCATCTTCATATTATTACGTTACACAAGGTAAATTTGACCCGGTACAAAATATATGCGCATAATTTTAAAAAGGTAACCTCTTAACACGTCTTTATAACCACACTTGGAGGCTGAAAATTACAGTTATGAATTTGCATGTTAGGATGAGCCTAAACATTCATGAATTCATTTTTGTCCAATTTCGTTATGTCAAACTTGATTAATGATTTCGATAGCATTATAAGAAAGTTTTTTTTCCTACGATACAGTTTTAAACGTCGAAGGAAGTATAGAATTACAGCATGCGCAGAGAATATTTTCACAAGACACGGAACATTGTAAGCGTGTGGTTGACAAATTTTGTATTTGAAACTTGAAGCTTGAATAACGTCACGTTTGGTTTCGGAGAAATTCTCGACGCTCAGTTCAAAAGCGTTTTGAACAGCCTACCGTGACGTGGCGTAATAAAAAGGTCTGTCTTGCATTCAAATTAAAAGTCGTGTCAAGGCGGTCACCACGGAATAGCACTTTATCTCGTTGACCCGGGATTCAGTGTGATGGGGATAAAAGGTTTAAATGTTTGCAAGTAGAATCATTATACAAAATAATAAAAAAAAACTTGAGCGGTGTCGGAGGGAACGAAGTTAAAAAAAAAAAAATTAAAAATTTTGTTTTTAAATAGTTTAAATCAGAAATTATCGAATCAATAAAAAAATAAATAATAATATATAAAATAAAAACAAGTTAAATAAAATTAACCTAATTATATTTTTAAAATAACTGACTAAGCGGTTATTACTAGTATTTATGTACTTTAATTAAATTTTTGTTTTATGTGTTCCTGTGAGATATATTTTATGTCTAATATTAAAACAAACATATAATAATATTAGCTAGTAGTTTATTTAAAAAAATAAAAGGAAGTCGTGTTAGTTACACTATTTATAACTCAAGAACGGCTAAACCGATTTGGCTGAAAATTGGTGGGAAGGTAGCCTAGAACCAGGAGACGGACAAAGAATACTTTTTTCTCGTTCGACCACGTTTTACTAATTCTCCCGTGCGAAGCCGGGGCGGGCAACTAGTTAGACACCTGACTGATAATATAGGACTTTAACATGTCATAACCGTACAAGTTTTCCCTCGCTTGAAATTGGCAGAAATTATATTTTAATATAAATAAATAAATATGTCTGGACATTTCACACAGCGTCATCTATCTAGCTCCAAACTAAGCAAAGCTTGTACTATGGGAACCAGATAACTGATACAAAACTATAAACACCCAGACACAGAACAAACATCGATGTTCATCACACAAATGTTTGTCCTGGGTGGGAATTGAACCCACGACCTGCAGTTCAGAAGGCAGGGATACTACCAACTGAGCTATCGGGCCAGCCGATATAAATTGTTAATTAAATAGCGATAGAAAGCTATTACCCAAAAAAGAAGAGGTATATTTAAATCTACAAGTAATAAATACTCTAATCGAAATATAAACAAGGTGAGAAAGGGTAAAGGAAGGCGGTGGAAGTAGAGGGAATGTAAGGGAAAGTAAGGGGATGGTGGAAAAATGTCAAAGAAGTTGAAGGGAAGTGGGAGGAATTAAGGGATAGGTAAGTGAATATAAGTGAGAGAAGGTGAAGGAAAAGGTTTATTACGTTACATAAAATCCTAATTAGGTTAAGCTAAAAATGAACACGTCATTTATTGTCTGTTTGGCGGAATTAGTTAAGAATAAAATATAACAAAAAGAAAACATAAGTTTGTGGGCAGGAACGGGTTGAGGGTAGGTAGGTAGGTTGCAACCTATATAACTATAGGCCTTCAGCATGTCCGCACCGCGCCGTGTCTGGAACAAGAATGATCCGTAGCACACCAATCGATCCTTTTATATAGCCAGACAGGTATGGGCGCCATGACAGTTGCCGGTGCTGCCACTGTAATAAATTTAATGCCACCACAGGGTAAATTACGGTGCTCGATCGCTGTGCATAGAGTTTATAACTGGACGTTGCCGCCGTCACGGCCATACTGACGTGCGTACGTCCTCGTACGCTTAGCTTCACTTTGTACCTGGTGAGAGACATAAGTATCAGTGTTATTGCTCGTTCATCCTGGCAATTAAATTGTGTTAAACTTGAAGTCAAAGTCAAAAGATTACTTTTCAATTTGATTAGTCAAAAGCATTTAACCTTCCAGTCATCGTCAGGGTTAACCCTTCAGCACCATTAGTATACCTTCATTTATAAAAAATGGACCGAATAATGCTAACCGGATAGATATCCCTATAGCAACCAAAAATCATCATTCCTACATTTTTTTAATGGACCAATTAGTGCTAGACCGGATAGATATCCCTTTAGCAACCAACATTTTTTTTTTATGGACCATTAGTGCTAGTCCGGATAGATTATCCCTTTAGCATTCAGACACATTTTTCTTGTCATCATTTTTACATTTTCTTTTTTTCTCGAAAAAAACGAATCGTTACTTTTTTCCATTTTTTTTTTCACTGGTTTGGGTTAACCCTGCAACTAAATTTGATATTAGTGTCACCCGCCGTCACGTCATCATTCACATCACGTCTCGTCACGTTTCGCGTTGCTTGAAGAGTGATGTAGAAATGGGCAATCCCACTTCTGATGTGGGCAGGAACGGGTTGAGGGTAGGTAGGTAGGTTGCAACCTATATAACTATAGGCCTTCAGCATGTCCGCACCGCGCCGTGTCTGGAACAAGAATGATCCGTAGCACACCAATCGATCCTTTTATATAGCCAGACAGGTATGGGCGCCATGACAGTTGCCGGTGCTGCCACTGTAATAAATTTAATGCCACCACAGGGTAAATTACGGTGCTCAATCGCTGTGCATAGAGTTTATAACTGGACGTTGCCGCCGTCAAGTTTAATATTTAAAATACAAAATACAAGTAAATAAGCAAAGCTAAAGAAATGAACGATAAATAAAATAAATAAAACTACATCTTTTCCAAGTAAAAGCCTGTACTTACCTAAAGTTTTCAGGCTGTCAATAGCTATGTGCCGTATCGTTAATAGCGTTAAGCTCTGGACATTTTTGAGCTTCTGAAGTAGCGCGCAGTGCCGTTACCGTATTTTAGTGATTTGACGCTTTTGTGGTCTCTGTTTCGAATGTTGTGTGCATGTAACGTAGAGACGGTTAATATAGCGTGTAGCAACTATAATACCTACTATTTTTCAAAATAATTTTAGCGTTAGCTATTTGATTGCAACATTTTTACTTTCTATTTTTATGTTAATGAATGATGTCACGAGCTAGTCGTTCACCTGATGTTAAGCGACATGGCCGCCCATAACAGAAAAGTGTCACTCGGAACTCTTAAAACATAAAATTTCGCGTGACACTGCACTTCGCACATCATCCTGAGACATCAGCACCGTCTGGTATTAAGATTACTCAACTGTGAGATCAGCTGGCAATCACGTCATTCGTTTGCAACCAAAAGAAACACAAATTTGTATAGATTTAGCAGTTTTAATACGCAGCTAATGTGCATAGTAGAAATTTCTCTTGTTGCATTGCAATCAAAGTTTTGTGATCACACTTCAGATCATAAAGTCTCAATTGCCCAGTAATTTCATTAGCTACAGTGCCCTTCAAACCAAAACACAGTAGTGCTTGCACACTACTGCTTGGCGGCGAAATAACTGCAAAGCGGTGGTACCTACTTGGACAAACTTTGCAGAAAAGACCTACCACCTAGTGAAGTAACATTGCATGCTATAAAGACCATTCGCGTGCTATTGAATTTTCACCGTTATTCACACCATTAATGTAACGTATAGGTTTACCGAAGATTATGGTGCTAATAAGTTTGCTTCATCGCCCGACAGCAACTTAGTTGTGTAAACACTATTGTAAGCTTATGTTGTTTCATATGAAAAGCCCAGAGGACATAGGACTAATATTGATCGGGTTCTAAGTAAGCACCTATTATACTTGCGCTTTTAGGGTAAACAGTTTCATTTAAGGTATGTAAAATGTTTTAATGGTTCCATACCGTTTTAGAAAAACTTAATCCTTATAGAATCACATTTTTGTTCTTCTGTATGTCAATGCCTTTTCTTTCAGTAACCGTTAAAAGTATAACTTAATATATCAAAAAGTACTAGTCTGCAGCCTTATATCCCGTAAAAGCTCAAACTGACAAAAAGTTAGGACTTAAAATCTTAAGTTTTGAAACTATTTTTTTTTAATGAAGTTTGCATAAACATATGAAATTTACAGAAACTGTGAATTTCTATTCTTAGATGTATTTCTAATGAATATAGATGAGAAATACCACAAGATAAAGTTGTCTGTAGAGCCATTTTCACATATAAATAGCAAGTAAATGTGTTCAAAATTTTAAAACCACTACATTCAACAACTAGGAAGAGCTGACGATTTTCAAACGACTGAATGGTTTTTTTATCATACCTAGGAACAACTAGGAACTTGTAAAAGTGCTAAAAATAGCTTATTTGCAATAAATCTTTTGACTTTGACTTTGAGCACACTCGATTAATTTTCGTTTCAAATAACTCAACTGGATGGCCGTCATCATTATGTATGTATCCTTACAAACAGATGAAAACTTAACAAGCAAACAAGATACAGTTACACAACTAAAGGCTGACTATGATATTTATGCTAAAGGCTGTCCAATTAGGTAGGTCCATGTTCAACCAAGAAGTCTCGCGAGGAATTCAACTCCAAACATCTTTTCGTCCGCAATAACTTACGGCAAAAGGTACAAAGTTCTTCTCTATCACGGTAGTATTATATTTTATAGCACTTACTGAGTCTGGACAGCTTGAAGGCATCGGCCGTGTTGATAACGTCGACATTCAGTTGAAATTCGAGACGCGAACGGTTACCAAGTTGCTGTACCATACCGAATTTGAAAGCATTTTGGATTTCATCGGTGTGCTGTTCGAATACGACTCCTGAAATAGAGAGAGACATCATTTAGTATGTACCGCTATTTATTGCCTGTGTATGCACAAAAAACTTAATATAGTACATATTATCTTAAAATATAATGGTCATGTCGGTCAAGAATGTGGATTTGTATTAAGTAGTAAATGATATGCCGTTATTGTCTTGATATAATTGGGATTGCTCTGAATCTGGCATCCGGAATACTGAGGATTGAATATAACTTTCGGTTGTCCATTGAATATAACTAGGGTATACGGCCGTCGTTCGCAATTTATTGTATTGCAAGCATACGCGTAGTATTTCGGCATGGAAGTTATAGCTTAGTCCAGCTCGAGAAAACTATGCAACAAATCGTTATTGCTTATCGAGGTTTGTTCTTTATTAAATATAGTTTTATAATTGTTGAACTCAAAAGAAGAAAGGTAGGCATTTTTTTGAACCTTTCCAATTATTTCGATTTATTTGTATAAAACGCTAATTCCATACATAAAAAATAATGCTAATATTTAATAATAGATAAAAGTAAGTCGTTAGAACGGTAGTTGCCGTTTTTTAATAACAGAAGGTACCGTAGTTTTTATTGATTTTTGCCAACGCCGTAGCAGTTTATTGATGCCCTTCTTGAAGTAATCAGCTGGGGAGGCAACAAACTTTTTAAAGGCATTTTGTGTTACATCTCAGGTAGTAATTTTTTTCCACCAAGAAGTTATTACTGGTAAAGTAGAAGTATGTAGGCGCAAGGTCTGGTGAGTACGTTGAATGACGGCGTGCCAAAACTGGTTGAAGACGTGCGAGCTTCTCCATCATTGTGTTCAGGTTTACAGTACCCATCAGCAGTAATGCTCATCCCGTTTGGTAAGCAGCTGTGTTGAATCACACCAGCGCTAGACCACCAAATAGTGACCATCACTTTTCTAGGGGTAAGTTTTCGTTTAGGGCATTATTTAGGTGATGAAGCATGATCTAACCAATTTGCTGAGCGTTTGCGCGTCAAACAGGATCCATTTTATGTTGCACGTAAAAATGTGGTTCAAACTCCTTCGTTTGTAAACGCACTTCGTGCCGGTGGTCATTGAGTTCGTGGTGCACCAATGTGTCAAGCTTTTTTACCTTGCAAATTTGTCGTAAATGGGCCAATATTATTTTACCATAAAGTCAAAAGCTGCTGCTAATTCAGCGTAAAATCGCTTTTGATTCATCATTGTCCACCACGAGGTTATTTTGTATGAAATTTAATTTCGTAGTTATTCTGTTATTGGGACTGTAAGCGGCGTGCGTAAACGGGTATGAAGCGAAGGTGATCTATGGCTGGAGATGGCGGTTTTCGTTGTGGTTGCTCTGGTGATTGCGTAGCGAAGGCGGTTCAAATCTGGCAGAGAGTTGACAGTTATTGATATACCTATTTGGTATTGTTTTTTGATGTCTGCAGACACGAGTAGAACTACCATGCCAACCATCAGTATCCTAAGGCCACGTTTCGTGCATTTAAATCATTTAGAAAATAATAAATTGAGCAAGTAATCGCCACTCATACTTTGTCTATCTTTATAATAAAAATAATATATTAAGTCTCAAAATAATGTATTAAGTCTTAGTACTTAATATATTAAAGTGTCTTGAATATAGGTATTAAAAAGAAAGAACTACTTTGCTGACTGCTTTTATTAGTATCTTTCAAAGGAAATTTCCAGGTTGAATATTAACAAGTACCGATCGTCAAACGTGGGAGTTATGTTATGGCAGTGCTAGCTATTTTAACTTTATGTCAACTTCTGAAACAAAATGTTCTTGAGCATTGAAAGAGGTTCCAGAAGTTAATATTTTGCTATATACGTTATCAGTTTTGTTATCTTATTCAACGTTTTTTTTTACGCAGCATCAATTTTTTTTCTCTAATACGCTGTTCGCGCGTAGCAGGCGCGGTGCGCCATGAGTACAGTATAAACCTAATATTAGGTGGGGTACGTGAACGAACGAAACCTGCGCGCTAATTTCCACATAACAACAATACGAGTTCGTTTTTTATTCGCAAGTATGATGAACAACGTCTTATGAAATGCGTGTACATTGATCATTAGACTCTCAGCTGCCTTATCAAGCTTGCCTGCGGCTCCCGCCTATAATACTGACATGACCGTAATGAATTTGAAAAGATGATACTTACACACTAGTCCCATAGAAAAGGTCTATTTTTGTTTGAAGGCTGGCATACCTGGTGCTACTATTATCTATTATGTGCTACAAACATATACATACAGTCTGCCGTCTTATTTTTCTGCAAAAAAGAGGCCATTCATAATAATAATAACACCCAACGACAATATATAAATCCTAGACCCTAATTAGGATTCTTTGTATCTAAGGACCCAGGAACTACAAGGACCATGGTCCCACGACACCCAGACTCAGAACAAGTTTTTGCGCTTTGTTTCCTGTGCACAAATACTTGTCCTGCCGCGGAAATCGAAACCGTCACCTTCGGGCAATGAGGCGACCTGCTCGACCACCACACCTTAAAGCTGTAATGTCACTCATAAAACCTATATGATTAGCTATCACTTATACGAACAAGGTTTAGATTTTTTAATGAAAATAGTAGGCAAAAATTACATAATTATCCCAGCATTTCTCATAGGTTTAAGTGCTTTTTTAAAAGTTAATATAAAGTACTAAAAAATGGAAGTACTAGAAGATCAAAAATTTAATAAATAATAATATAAATAAATATGTATAAATAATTTTATTTCATTTATTTATTTATATATAAATATATAAATAAATAAATGAAATTAAAAAAAAAAAAAATTCGATAGAATGTTCCAGCGGGGAACGCGTATACAACAAAAATGCGAGTGAAACTGCAGGACGCTGTTTATTTTCATATATTAAAAATGGATTCAATTAAAACCTATAACATGTCATTGGTTTGCGTGAAAGGTTTAATATCCATTTCCATATAAGTTTAATTGTTTGTCGGACTTTAGTAATCCACAAAATTTACCTTACATTGCTTATCTGTTTCGCGTACAAACATTTAATAAGCTGATTTGCAGCTTGAAAATCTTTTGATGCTAAAATCAAAAAGTGCTGGTAATAATTTAAATCATTCACGTATGCCACATAATAATTTAAATCATTCACGTATTTCAGAGCCGATACCATGTCGGATGATACGGGATTACCCTCCGTCATACAACGAATGTGGGGTGTGTGTCAGAACGGCGCGGCGGCGGTGAGACGCGCTTCACATCCGCACCGGATGCGCCCGTTCTAAACAGATTGAAGCATATAACTACTCGCACCGCACGCAGCCCTTGCCAAAATATTCTTAACCCAGGCACAGAAACAAAGCCTCCATCATCTCATGTAATAACGCAAGTAAATCTACCTTGAAAATTGAAAATTATGCGACAATGCTGAGAATAATATTGCCACATAATTTAGCACGTCACAACTGTGATGATATCGCCTTGAGCTTTTCAGACTCGCACACATTTTAAAAGCTTGGGTGGGATTCGCATAGTCTTTGTTAATGGATTCGTTGTTGCATAAGGCCTTAACTAATGGCTTCTTTACGTAATACCGTAGTCTACATACCTATATGATTAATAGATACTATATTATACTGTATTAATGATGCAAAATATTCACGTATATTGGGGGAAAAAGATATTTCCTACCGCGCGGGATGCGGGGGGCTGGTTTGAATCCAAATTCTTTTTATGGTGTGCGGATGACAGAGGTAAGCGTAAGAAATTCCTGGAAGACCTGACGAAGGATTGGTTCTCAATTTGGACACAAATCTAGGCAAATTGTACATACCAACACAGCGTCGTCCTGCAGAGATTCCAGAGTGCCTAGGTACAGTCCTTAACAAATATATACGCCGCGGTTGCGGCGGGGGCGCACAGTCCTTACACTTTCACTGCACTTATATTTCACAGCGGATTGTTTT
The DNA here is from genome assembly GCA_905220475.3 of Ennomos fuscantarius. Taxonomy (NCBI): domain Eukaryota; kingdom Metazoa; phylum Arthropoda; class Insecta; order Lepidoptera; family Geometridae; genus Ennomos; species Ennomos fuscantarius. The sequence goes on from HG992023.1 coordinate 12,285,631, forward strand.
TAGTAATGTCTTAAAAGAAAGCGGGTGTCGCGGTGCGGGGGAAGGGCTATATAAACCCTTAAATTCAAAGGATTCCAGCGTAACCTTTTGAGGGAAACTCAGATGCGGTGCGAGCGCGGTGAAGTACAACGACCGACTCGTTTGACAGAGCGCGGTGCATGCGCATCTCATTCAAGACCGAACGTGAATTAGCATGCTTTTCAATTTACGTAGATTATGTATACAAAAAAAGAACCATATATGTAGTACCGGATGACTTCGTTATGCATTGAAAAGGAAGGACGGGTATCGGGCGATGGACTTATGTAAGACATTTATTGTTAGTAAGCAAATTTGCGCCATATAAATATATGTCATGTGGTCAAACACTGCCAAATAAGTAAACAATCCCACATAAAAAGGAGGTACCAATAGTTACCAAAAAATTAGATGATACGGACGTAATGAAACATGTATCGAATTTCGTTTACTGATTCTGGTGATTATTTTCATCAATATTTGCCTTATAAAATCGAATGGTGATAAACTAAAACACTATTTCTTGGAATAAAAAATAACGAGCTTTACAGATTTATGTTTAATATAAAGGGAGAAAGGAATGGGATGATTTATAAAATAGCCAATTATGGTGAACAAGTAGAATTAAAAAATTATAACCCTATTGCGATATTAGGTAGGTATGGTTTGGTTAAGACATTCCAAAACAGTAAAATAATTTCATTTTTATATATTTATCTGAAAATGCTATTATTTTCACAGAAGTATCATCGCTTAATTAGTAAAGGTAGATTGTCATATGTACAATTTATGTAGATACCTAAGTTTTTTTTGTGAATTTAATGTATTTATCCATGAGATGACTCATCAACTGAGAGTTACATACTCTTAAAATGAATGTTGTCTCCGTTTTGTACGTATTTTCAATCTTTATTATTGTAACTACTACTATTATTAAATTGTAAATTGTAAGCTTTTAATTACATACTTTTGTTATGATTAGGTGTATAAATAACGTAATCTACTATTGTAAAACCTTTAAATCATTAACGGGAAGACCCTGCATTTTGCAACACAATTTAATTACTAAAGCAAAAGGCAGAGCTCACTTTATCATGTAATCTAATTAAGTGTATTGCAATAAAGAATTTGAAAGAAAGAATTTGAATTTGAATCTGTTTACATTGCCATTACTAAATACTCGTGAGATCTTAAGTATTGACGTAGCGTTACATTCTCTTTGGGTGTAATTTTAAAATAAACATGTGAAAGCTAACTGAATTAACTTATGCAATACATTTTCCCTGTAATTAATTTAATCATCCATTGTCAATGCAGCTGACGTTTTAATGTGTGTGTATAAATGTGGGGATTATTTGCGCTATCTGGCCGGCAATATTATCGCACGTGTTGCCTCGGACACCGCTTGGTACGAATTTTGTTGAATATTAATTAATAATAACAATTATTTGTTATTACAGTCTTTATTAATAACATCTTAGACAATTTAGACATGTATATGTTATGGTTAAGCCCAGGCTTCGAAACTAGTTAGAAAGTTGATTTGCATCCTCGCAATAATTAAAAGTTGGTTTACTGTACATATATAACCAAGATCAATTAAAAAATAAATACCTAAAAATATAATTATACTGTATTTCACTAGCTAAAGTGCCCTTCAAAACGGAATGCAAAAATGCAAAAAAAATGCAAAACTTGCAGATATAATTCCTTTTTAAAATAGAGTTCAACCGACTCAATCCCACCGCATTTGTCTATCACAAAAATGAGAACACCATTCATGTAGTAGAAGTTGAAATAGACAATTTTAAGGATAACTCAAAAACTAACATATTATTAGATCTTGATCCAACTGAAATGGTGACAAAGGAAGCACCAAATTCAAATAAAATATTTATTTTTTTATCGGTCTAATGCTGTTGGTTCTTACCGAACTTTACAGCGTCACCGGGAGGGAGGGCAGGCGCTTAAGGCGCCCAGCCGTCAAAAGTGGGAGGCAACTAGCTCAAGGCACCCCTGGGATGCGAGCCTCGACTTGGGCCGTTGCCGGAATAAGAGGATCGAGAAGACTACGTCCACTGGAAGAGTGGACCGTATTGAAAGTCGCGACCAAATAAAAACATCACAATCGGTTCAAGCAGCCTTAGTAATGGAAGAATGCGACTTCGAATCCTGTTTTTTTCCCCTTTATATTACAATTTCATCTATTACAAAACATTTATTTTATTTTCTACTTAATGTTATGTTACTTACAGTTATGTTAGTAACAGGGATTTCCTACAAAATATTAGGCACTATCTCAATATTATTTTGGTGATGATGGTTCTTTATTATTAATGCAAAAAAGTTTTAAGGTCAAACGTTTTACTTTATTACATTCCTCGTTCTTGAGAAAATAAACTTGACATAATACATACTATAGACATAATAGACTGAAAGTTAAATATACGGAAAACAAAGTGACCCGATCCTAAAAAGGTTATATTTTCCACGAAATATTACTAAAATTTAACGTTAGGTGAATTCTATCAATGATTCAATTCGTGATAACCATCAGTGATGTTTGTTTCATCATTTAGCCTTTTTAGCAATCTTGATTCTAAATTCGTTTTACACATTTTGTCTATATTTTATTTTAAAAACCTAATAAATTATTTATCAGGTGAAATAAGTAATCACTCGGAGATTCGAGAGTGGGATTGGTATGTTTCCATAAGTTTCATTAACGAACAATACTTGCTTTTTATAGGCCAAATCAACCTGAACTATTAATTTAAAACAATGCACTAAGAGCAACATACTTGTTCACTCTACACGATTTATCCACTCAGCAAACTGCACATATAAACATGCTGTTCCTTCGGAAGCTTCGCTTATTGCTTCCAAGTTTCAGTTATATTGGAAGTCGAACATCGGCGCTCTTTTATTAATGTATCACCAATATCATCAATTTTATTTCCTTGTTCTACTACAGATGGTTTGATCTTAGAACGTTGTTATCTTGGTGCAATGGGCTAATACAAATATGACTGTTTGATCAGATAATTAAACTTATGTTAACTGGTCTATTAACATTATTATTATTGGTGTATTAACTGGTCGGAGTAATTTCTTTTTAATTGACGTGTACTTAGCCGTTATTTATCTTATACAATAAACTAATGTCATTAAATTATTATTTAAGTTTTCTGTGGCATCTTGGTTTAATCAATGGATAGTGGTTATAATAATAATTTCAGAAATGTCTGTGAAATTTTTGTCATTTGACCCATTATATAAATTGTATAAAATCAGTTTAATATCTTTCTAAAATGTACAGTTTCGGATACAATACTGCTGTTTATCAAAATGAACACAGACTTAGAATATTTTCACTACGTTTATGGAAACTACGCTTGTTATACTATGGGAGCGACATTAATTTGGATTTGGATGCTTATCATAAGGAGGAGTTTCTATAATCACCTTGGCAGGCAGCTCGGTGATCGCAGAAGAGTTTAACGAGGAGAATGCAGCTACCCATTCTCTGGAGTGTTAATGTGTATGATGGTATAATATAATATAATATATCTATCTTAGATGGGAAAAGAAGGGGTGGTCTCATTTGGGTCTTACACCGCCGGCCTTATATCTCGACAACTTTTTGACCGATTTTGCATATATTTGCAATATTTGTTTATAGAGTACACAATGTTTCTGTCAAATATTATGAAAATTGGCCGATAAAAGCCACCGCAACACACTTTCCCCTTTTTAGGGGAAAATTCGAAATACACATCCAATCAAAAATCTCCGATGACAAAAATATTCCATGAATTCGTAAAACCTGTTTACCAAATTTTGTCTAGATTCGTTGAAAAATGTGGCCTGTACGCAAATACGGACAGATGAAAGCAAATTTCGTGAGTTGAAGCAGATATTATACATTTATGCAATTATACATTTCCCGTACTATGTTTGTGTCACACAAGTGCGTAATGGTATCGCTATTTACTATAAAGCTGCGGGTAGATACTAGAACGCCAACGCGCGTCTGATATTCTTTAAATTAATAACTTTTGCCATCGATGTTCACAAATAATACAAATTAAGTAAGACCCTAACTCACTCAGACTTGTTTGACATTAATATATGATCTTTGTTTGTTTCTGCTGCAGTAAAAACTGAGCGCACTCCATTATGGTCTGTAGCCGTCAAAAATGGAGAGCCACGAGAATGGTCATAAATCTTCATCCCATACGTTGCACGAATATAGATGGATAGGTATTTGTGTGTTAGCGGTGGTTTCAGGCATTATACAGCTCAGTAAGTAAAGGCATTGACGGATGGTTCTCTCATCAATTTTAATTTTGACAGATGGCATATTTTTATTTAAGAACATTATTATCTGACTATAAAAAACTAAACTATACCTAAGAACTTAAAATAAATGAAAACTAAAAATTTAAAATAAACCGTTGGTCGAGGGGAAAGTTCCCAGAATGCTGGCAGCATTACCACGTTGAATGGCAATGCTTATTTTTTGTGCAAAATAAAAGCCAGCATTCTGGTCACCTGAGGCTTCTAACTAAACGTTTGGCCAAACCCCTATATGTTGCCATGGCAGCCGGCCCCCATGGGCCCATTGTCTCCACCCCAAACGGCAAAACGACACAAATATGCACTCCTTGACAGGTCAAGGAGTGCATATTTGTATCGTTTGAGGTTTTTGGCCTTGGCGGCGGCCGCGCCGGCTTGAACTGTAGTTATAGAAAGATGGGACAGAGCCATAGTGTCAACACATGTGGCATCCCACACTAGAGGCCGTCCCATCTTCCAGGGGATGAGGGTCATCCCGTCGGGTCTTTTGCCGTCATCTAACATCAGTCCATTAGGTTCAAGGACTTCTCAATTTACGTATAGGGTTAGTTAACTTCCTCTATCATCATATCAATAACCGGTAGCATATTCAATTTCGCAGCTTTTAGGCACATTTATGATAAAAACCTTATGAAAAATCTTTCGACCTTAAAATATTTTTATAATATTTGGTATTATATTTACATTGTCTTCATTCCAACAAGAAAATAAATGAGGGTTCTTATAAAACAATTTATAATGAGATTTGATTTTGAGAAAAATAATTAATTCCTTGAAACAAACTATTTTGGCTATTATTTATAAAATGACGCTCCACCCAGATTAGTAATTAAATTGCAGTGTTGATTTCAGCGGGGTAACAAAGCGCCAGCAGTTTTTATGTAGATAAGATCAAATTTCCGTTAGGTCATCTTCAAAGCCCATGGTTTGATCAACTGCCAACTAACAAGTTACCTTGACAGTTATGGCTTGTGATTTCAAATATAATATAGCTCAATTTATGTGGAGCTGCGTCAACCTTCGGGTTCCTCTCTTTTTTAACATTTACAGCAGTTACTTCAAATGGCTTCTTTACTGTTTGTTGTATTATTAACTGGTTGCGCCCCGTGGTTTCACCCGCGGATAAAAGTATTTAATTATTTACTCATCCCACGGGAAAATTTCACTTTTCCGGGATAAAATGTAGCCTATATGTTAATGTAGTGTATAAGCTACTTTGGTACCGAATTTCATCCAAATCCATTCAGCCGTTTGAGCGTGAAGGAGTAACAAACATACACACACACACACACACGCACACACACACACACACTCACACACACACACACACAAAACACATACACACATGCAAACTTTCTCCTTTATAATATTATTAGTGTGCTGTGTGTGATGTCATTAGTGTGATTATAAGGAACACAATATCATACGATGAAATTAAATGGATTGGCGATAGAGGAAACTTGTGGTTAAGCGGTTAATGTTTTTATATGCGCTCAACAAAGGAGGATAACCAAGTAAAGTTGCCACCACTTTACTAGGAGTATGACTTTGACTAGACTGTGACTTGACTTGATGACTTCGACTATGACTTGACACATATTTGCGTGAAATATCTTTAATTTGATAAATTATCAATTACTTGACACTGGCTAAATACACAAAAGTGTGGAGCCAAAACATAAAAAAATAACTTTAATAGTATATTCTATACTATAGTAGATTGTACTATTGTACTTGTACTACATTTATTCGATTGTATTGTCATCCGAGCTAAAGGCGTGTTACCAAATCAATCAGATCAATCTAACAACAGAAAAAAGGATAAATTTAGTGATGGAAATTATTCAATTACTTAAAATGGACTACTATAAACGAACAAACTGGACAAGCTAAATAAAACCGTTTAAAAATGATCAAATTAAAAACGGCACCTTTTTTTTTTGACTTCTCGTAAAATAAATAAAGCAAAAGTATATTTTGCTCTTATATCTGCTGCATCTCATATACACTATCAGCCTTATTAACAAACGGGTATTAGTCTCGGATTAGTTACTTCAGCTCTTGTCCTTTTTTGCTACTGGAATATTTAGCTGGATCGAAAGAGGCAAAAGATGGTGTAACTAGTCTAAAGTTAGTTCGTGTTTATTAATAAGGCTGTATCGGTTTTATTCATAAATTATTGTTTTCTATTCATTCATTCTGTGCGTAGAATAAAAACACAATTATAAAAATTGAAACCGTCGTTTTGTAGTAGTAGTTTTTTACCTATGAAATTGCCGTTTTTTTATGAACACTTATTTGCAAGCATACGCGTAGTATTCTGATGTGGAATTTATAGCACAGTGAAAGAAAAATATGGGTTTATTGTTTTAACAGTTTTGTGGATATGACGCATAAAGAAATGTAGTTTAACTATATTTTGAATTTATGACAGCCTCTGGTGTGGTGGTTGAGCACCACAAGAGGCGGGTTCGATTCCCGCGGCAGGACAAGTATTTGTGCACGGAAAAAAAGCGCAAATACTTGTTCTGAGTCTGGGTGTTGTGGGACCATGGTCCTCGTAGTTCCTTGGTCCCTACACAGGGAATCCTAGTTAGGGTCCAGGATCTATGTATGTGATCTTTGGGCGTTACTGTTATATAAAAAAAATATATATATATTAAATCTGATGGCTGTATTCCATCTTGTCAAATTCGTCAAGTTATTATGAGCGCGCTCTCCGAACTCTACCATCGATACCTAATGCATAAAATACCCACATATTCAAATTTGGATTGAAATCGTTTATGACTCCCTATCTAATGGTATTATACTATATACTATGCTCCCATTCTTCGTCGTTTTTTACCTCATCCCAATACCCATACAAGATCTTCGGCCCACTTTTCAACGAGAAAACTAATGAGGAGCGGTTTTGCGGTGAGTTTAAATGTGGCAAAGGCATTTCAGTATCAATTTCGTTATCTATTACTTCTCCCACGTTTGAAATCTGATATTTATTAGCCATCAATACTTTCACACTAATTTGTTGTCGTCATGAGGATAGTTGTATTTTCAGTATCACGCTGACATGGATTCTGTATGTATCATGTTACGTAAGAGTACGGTACAGTACAACAGATTTGGATGAAATTTGGCGTTTAATTATGTATAATAGATGAAGGATGGGGGAAGCCGCTGACAGTTAGCTAATTTTATAATATAGAATGTATTTACTAAGTCTTCTACTTTGATACCACGCACACAATTTTTTCTCATATTATTTATGAAATATAAAGATTGGTTAATAAATCAGTCATATTACATTTAGAGTAATGTCATACATATGTTATATGTAAAATAAAATAAATAAATAAAAATGTTCATTCCGGGTATTAGTAATTGATTGATCATATTGGGGTGTCAAACCGAAGTAGACCTTACGCATCGAAAAACATAAATGTGCTTATATATGATGCATAGTTTGGTAGCAACGATGGAGGGACACACGAAACATGAAATTACCCATTTAGATGGACTTCACTTCACACAAATATTATATTAACATAATAATATTATTATGTATATAATAATTATTTGACATTTCTTTTGTCAGTAAACACAATATAAATATTCGTTTTTTATTTTCTTTGTTAAAAATTATTGTACCATATCCATTGGCCACTATATTGGCTTACGAGGCTACGTACATATATATTATATTTCATGATAAAATTGATAAAATAAACAATCGGCTATTCATTAAATGTGGAATATACAATAAATAACATTTAAAGTTCATTCAGCGTATGTATGCATTACAAAGAACCCTAAAAATATGAAGGGGATCCAAAGCAACATCCAGAATAGAATAGTCAAGTGAATTTCGATAACAAGTGGTAAACTCAATCAGAATAGTGATCCATTTATATACTATACACCGTAATTAATATCTAACCATTCACTGATTGATGACAACATAGCCATTAGCTAACCTAACCAAACTCAACTAGTATTTCATGTGACCTCATCTGTGACAGGTGTGCAATTAGCTGCGATTACGCGTTACATAATGAGATTGCTTAACTGCTGTCTGCTTTGTAAAGATTACCTTTGTATTATGCAGATCTAATGTTGATAAACGTGTATTCTATAAAAGTGAAAACTTGTATAAACCAACATCTCCAAGTTGGGTCGTAATTATATCATTGTAGAGTTTATTATTCTTCTATTTGTTGAGAACATGCATTATGTTGTTTTTGTACGGTTCCATAGCCAGGGTAGAAAACTGTACCCTATTACTAAGGCCCTGATGGGAGTTTTGGCGGGAAAACGAAAAAGATCGCGTCGCCGCATTGTATTATTTTCCAAAACTTGTGTTATTTTCAGTGTTAGTGCATAAAATTGGTGGCATTTTATTCGTTAAGTGCTGGATTACAGGCGTGAGTGTGGGAAAATGGTATAATGATGGTGAAACGTTTTTTTCGTGTTGTTTCCCAAACTCCATAGAAGCTTCAAGTAAAGTTGCCACTACTTTACTAGGAGTATGACTTTGACTAGATTATGACTTGACCTGATGATTTCGACTGTGATTTGACACATATTTGCGTAAATATCATTAACTTGAAAAATTATCAATTACTTGACACTGGCTAAATACACAAGTGTGGAGCCAAAACATTAAAAAAAAAAGGCCCTGATGTCTGTATCCAACTTATAAACGGCTGATACCTATCTCTTGAATCGTGTATAATTTTCACAGAATATGCGTTATTACGGTGGATTACCTAACAGTATAAGAATTACAAATGTGTTAATTAATTGTGAGCGGCAAATATGCAGGACACTGACGCTTATGGAAATCTAAAACACCAGGCGCTGATGATGTGTTGCCAACCCTTAATATAAAAGACATAAACTTCCACAGTGGAGACGTTAACGTTTATAGTAATAATAACGTTACGTTAACTGTCAACTGTGGAAATTTATTAAGCGCATAGCTAAACATATGTAACTAATTCTCTCTTTACTCTAGTGTCAAAAGGAAAAAAGGTCGTTTTTTGCAATCTAATTAATAATAACATTTTATTTGCAATAATTATAATAGTATACATATTGTTTTGTACATATGTGTGTGTGGGCTGAGTTACCACATAGACCTCTAACTTTTTTGTAGTTTTAACATTGTAAAGCCCCATTTTTATCTAGTTTCTATAATTCACTACATTTTGAATTGATTTACATCTCAACCATGTGTGAACTGAGTGCCTCAGTAATCCTAGAGTATGCTCTTATTTTACATTTACGAATTTCCATGTAAATTGTTAATATTAGTACTGAAACAATATAGTTTTTATGGTGCTATTAATAATTTATACGATTTTATATGTAGGAAAATAATTCAACCACCCATTTCACCCTATTAGGGTGGAATTTCGAAAAATCCTTTTTTAGCGGATACTTACATCATAACATCTACCTGCATGACAAATTTCAGCCCGATCCGTCCAGTGGTTTGGGCTGTGCATTGATAGATCACTATGTCAGTCAGTCAATCAGTCAGTCACCTTTGAGTTATATATATTTAGATTATCTTAGTTTCTGTTTTAATTAACGTTATGCACGATAGATATATTTACATGAAATAATTATTTTTGTTTCTGAATTTTGTGACAATGAATGTTACCAAGCACTAATTTTAGGATTTTTTAAATACCTATTACCGACTTCAGTGGCGAGGCGTGTTTCCAAGCAATTGTGATAAAGTTACTTTCTGACTTCAAATTAGACTTCTCCATTACCACTCGTTGTTTAAAAAGTAATATAATTTTGCGTCGCAAATATAAAGATATAATTTTGATTTGCAGAACAATGGAATGCAAAGCGCTTTCGTTTCGAGTTCAAGTCGTAATTTATTTCGCTTTGTGATTTTTCATCGCGTGTCTCGGCCGCACCAATTGTATAGTCACATTTCATGTCGAAAGTTTTCCTTCAGTTGAGTTCACGCAAGCGCTCACCATCTCTCAACTGTCCCTAATGGTGGTTCGTTCCCAGTTCGACGGAGTTGCGGTTCGGCAGTTTCTGCATGTCTGGGTAGATTGTGCATTTGTGCGAGTATAGTGTTGACTGAACAGCTACGTCTGGATCATAGTACAAAATATAGTATTCGGTAGTCTGGATGATCAGTTTTTCTAGTTGCGGCCCGTAAATGCTCATAGTATGAATTGAAGGGTTGAGAATAAACAGGGTTTAACTGTCAAATTGTTAGTTTCGAGAAAATTGACTTTAAACTTCAACGGCTTCATTTTAATGTAGAGTGCTTATAAGGTAATAGAGAAGGTTTATGTAATTTTCAGTTGCTTGAAAATGTATTAATTCTATTTTAAAATACTAAATATAGTACTAATTCATACAATTACTGTAAAAATATAATATAATGAAATGATTATAATAATGTTTTTATGCTAAGCGAACTGTATTCCTGTGACAGATAAACCGTTTTTAGACTCAAATACTCAAGGTTTAAGCCTCATTTCGGTATTTTGATAATGTATTATTGTAGATAATTTCACACTGAATCCAACGATACCCATAAGTCATTTTGTGAAAAAAAATCAGTTAAACCCTTTTTGTTCTTACCCCTTCAATTGAGATAGTTAAGTAAATATTGATGAGTAGCATTTGTTCTTTAGTTGTCTGTATTACTTCTAACTTTTCTAGCATTTGACCACGTTCTCACCCGTTGGGAAGTGACGATGCGATCGGAAATGTAGCATGCTAGAAAAGTCTTCACATGTACCTAATATGACCAACCTAGTCATAATTTTTGCACTCTGCCGCCAACAGTAAAAATCAACTTTAAACACTACAAAAAAAGATAATGTAAATAAATACGACGTGGAATTACGAATAAAACAGAATGTTAAAACCGTATGTACAAGAATGATAACAACGCGTTATGTACAAGTGCATAACTAACATATAGCCTATAACATAACTCTTGTTGTTGCAGTAGTAAGCTAATTAAATATTTTTAAGTTTTCCTAAAGTAAGCTGCATCTTGTATTCATATCGAAAATTTTGTACGTTCACGCAAAATGTTGATAAAATTAAAAGACATGTACCGAAAATGAAATTTCTAAGTTAGGCACATTGCCTAACTTTTAGACATTGGACTCGGTAAGGCAATGGCGTTGTGTTTTAGAGTATATGACATAGAACAGTTATTTTGAGATCATTGAGTTTTTCAGATACATAAAGATAATAATAATATTCATAATAATAACGCCCAACGATCACCTACATACATCCTACACCCTAACTAGGATTTCCTGTGTCTAATAGGGACCCAGGAACTACGAGGACCATGGTCCCACAACACCCAGACCTAGAACAAGTATTTGCGCTTTTTTTAAATCATAGTTCGCATAAAATACTACTTTCTGTGAAGCTTATAAGAAATAAATGAGGTGATTGGAAAGTGACAAAGTAAAGTTCTGTGTTGAGTGAACCAGGATAAATTAATATAAATTAATATAAATTAATATAAATTAATATAAATTAATATAAATTAATATAAATTAATATAAATTAGGCTCTGTTGTTGTAGTTGTAGCTGTTCCGGTTAAGGTTAAGGAACATCGGAATACCATAAAGTTAGAATAAACAACCTCTGTTTTATGTTACGCTCGTTTTATCCGGAACTTTGTTTGCGTTATCACAAAATGTAATTTGTGAAAATGAAAATTTTCCTCATAAATCACTGTTATTTAAAGCCAGGTGCACAATTTTATTCGTATATCGTAAAATATTTATTTAATTATGTGTAACTATTAATTAGTTAGAAATGCGGCGTGACCTCACGATATCAAGATTAATTAATAATAATAATAACATCCAACGATCACATACCTAGACCCTGGACCCTAACTAGTATTCCCTGTGTCTAGGAACCCAAGAATTACGAAGACTTTTTACTAGGTGGTAGGACTTTACTGCAAAGTTCGTCTAGGTAGGTACCACCGCTTTGCCAGTTATTCTGCCGCCAAGCAGTAGTGCGCAAGCACTGCTGTGTTCCGGTTTGAAGGGCACTGTAGCTAGTGAAATTACTGGGCAAATGAGACTTCATGCCCTGATCTGATCTCACAGTTTAGTAATCTGATAACTAGATTGTGCTGATGTCTCTGGATGACGTGCGCAGTGCAGTGTCACGCGAACCTCTATACTTTAGTTCCGAGTGACACTGCAGCTGATATGGGCAGCCGTGTCGTTTAACATCAGGCGAACGGCTAGCTCGTCACGTCATTCCTTAACATAAAAAAAAGAAAAAAAAAGACTCGAGTACTTTTTTTGTGTATAAATACTTATCCTGCCGCGGGAATCGCCACCTCTGGGTTATGAGCCAACCTGTTCAACCAGCACACCATAGAGGCAGTCAAGCAATAGAGGCTGTTTGTCCTAGCTGACCGGCTTTACACGAGTTAATTATTTTTATGCCCTAACCCTACTATCTAAGGGAATAGGAAATCGGAAGGAAGAGAAAAGGCAAAATCACCATTTCTTCGACAGGATAAGGAGTGGTATCATCTTCGTGGTCTTGGTGGCAATTTTTTATCGTATATCCTATGAATCAAACATGTAGATACTGTAAAAAACTTTTAATTTTAATTTTTTAATTTTCTCTTTTCGATATCGTTTAACATACTGCGCTACAATAAATTAAGGTTTTTTAACTATATCTAGAGATGGTTAAATCTACTGAATATAAAAATCTGATACATCTATATATGTTTAAGATGTCCACACGTATTATTATATTAAATTATTATTATTATATGAGCTTTTTAGAGTAAAATTCAAATTGACCTACAATATCAATTAAGAAATAAAACATGAAGCGTTGTCCGTTTGTATTTATACGAAGCTTGTATATCACGACGACGGAAATAGAGATGCCACTGAGTTACTTTTAAGGCCACAAATTATTGATTGACCTATTTCACAAGCAAATAAATTGATTGATTGAAAGTTTTACTGTTCCGCCTTGACATGGATGCCATAACTAAAGACGAATTGAACAACTACTGAAGTATATAAAATTGATAAACTAGAACGGTAACACATAGTACAATAAATAAAAAGTACTATAATGATCTAAGTATGTATTTTTATTATTATAGGTTTGTTGTATTTGGATGTACTTAAAATATTTTATGTGCACTATATATTTGTATGGCACTATTATAATTTATCTCTTTTCTATATTTAAACAGTTTCACGCATACTCACCCCACTTACGCCTACCACACTCACCCTCACACAAATCATAATACACACACATAAACACAATACGGGGTTTTGGCGGGAAAACGAAAAAGATCGCGTCACCGCATTGTATTATTTTCCAAAACTTTTGTTATTTTCAGTGTTATTAGTGTGTCATTTTATTCGTTAAGTGCTGGATTACAGGCATGAGTGCGGGAAAGTGGTAAAATATGGTGAAACCAAAACTCCATAGAAGCTTCTAGTAAAGTTGCCACCACTTTACTAGGAGTATGACTTGACTAGACTAGACTAGATTATTACTTGATTTGATGACTTGGACTGTGACGTGACTTGACACATATATCTAATACCTTTTAATTTGAAAAATTATCAATTACTTGACACTGGCTAAATACACAGAAGTGTGGAGCCATAACAAAAACAAAAAAAAAATCAATACGCTCTCACTACCAATTTCGTACTATGGTTTTGTTTTGTTGTACCTATATAAACTTGATTGCTAGTTTATTACCGATTGAAACTTATTTTTGATTATGGCAATTTAAATAAACAGTTTATAAAATAGTTACTCTCTCCTAGTACATACTTAATCAAATTTTCATGATCCCTGGAAATATTAAACTTAATTCATTGCCTATTTTCTTTTCTTTCTTTTAAGGGTACCTAAATTAATACCATGATTTAGAATTTAGTCTATTATTACATTTTTATATAAATTGGAAGAGAGTGAATCCCACGACACGCAGATCATCCCGGTGTGGGACCCAGGGATCAACCCACATAATATTATGTTCTATAGTGCAAATCTTTCATGTAATCTTTCTATACCTACTGTTTTACTGGTCATTTTCCGTTGAAATAAATGGTTTTTAATTATTATTAACTACGATTACCTTTATTTAACGCTGCTATATAATTATATATTAGTATATTTGTATCAATGTATTCATATTAAAATATATACCTATATGTTTTTATTTATTATACCTATATATTTATTTACTAATGTGTATGCGTTTGTACATTATATCTAATAGCATAGTATTAATATACTAAATAGGTTTTTTGTTCATATTGCGCACCGTTGACTTCTTCTTTTGTGATACTATCCATCCAAAGGTTGCCTGGAAGAGGTCACTTTTAGTGATAAGGTGCTATTGTGCTACCTATTCTAGTACTGTAATATCTAGTTTTATTTTATGTTGGTATACGCAATAAAGAGTTTTTGATCTATTCTATTATATTCTATTCTACAATGAAAACACTAAAATATAATGAATAAAAAGTACATAATCTAAATGTTTAAAAATATAAAATAATTACAACACCAAATACATTAGATATGTAGTCAGACACTTTTTAAACCAGGTACATATGCATATTTAGCATGAAATTATTCGATTAATTTTTTTCCCAAAAATTTAGATGTCTGTGGACTTTGAAATGGAAGCGTTTCAAGCAAAATTAGATTGATATGAAAAAAATTAATAAAAAATACCCTTATTGCTACTGTTTTTGGAAATAAAGTGTCCTATTTGTTATTAAAAATTTCAATAATCATACCAAGTTTAATTAAAATTCATTCAGTAGCTTCTGCGTGGACCGTGTTTAAAGAGATAAAAATATAAATATTTTACTTATAAGTCAATAAAGAAATCTAACACAATTAAAATTTTCAAATGATACAAGTTCCCCAAAAGAAATTCTGACCATGAGATACAGAGATGTATTCAATAGTCAGATTTAGCCGAGTTACAGTTTTATTATGTGTATTATTAATTACATTTTTATGTACATTACATAGATATGTTTCATTTAAGTTTTGTGCTATGATTTAATGCAACAGTTAATGTTTTACAGCAAGCTGTGTTTATTTCAAAAAGATCTTTAGTAGTTTCCAGAAATAAATAAAAGAATAAAGGGACCGGATCGTTGTAGCTGCTCGTAAAATTATCCTCAGTGCCTGAAACTTAAAGCCATGTATTTAATAGGGGACAAAGTCGAGATACATGTCGCGAGTAGTCGCGGGACTTTTAAGTGCGACAACATTTCGCTCATTCGCATCCTATAGTGTCCATTATTATTTGTCCAGTGACCTTGCAACTTGCAGAACACAGCGCTACGCGCTCGCACTATCAAATTCCATAGGGCGACTATCGCAAAACACGAAGTACATGCGACAAATCCCGCGACACGGTGATGTCGGTCGATGTCCCGCGCGACGTCGCCCGACACGTATAATTCGAGTCGCGCGACAAGTTCGCAGGACAAATGTCCCCTAATGAAAACGGGGCATAAGTAATTTCTTAGCGCCGACTCGTAAAGTCCACATAAAAACAGAGAAAAAGCGACGAAGAGGATGGATAAAGAAGTTATTTTGGAATGCAGCAAAAAAATTGCTGTTTTTAGTCACGAGATAAACGAGATAGAAATATTGAGACTTCTTTAATAGCTCAGAGAAATTAGTTTAGTTTGTATAAACATTATAGCTATTAGTAGCGCCTACTATTTTTGGAACATACTGATGTCAATCAAAGTTGCTCATAATTATATTGCTCATAATCATAATTATTATACGTGTATATTTTTATTCCTAAATTCTACCAAACCGTAAGCTAACATTAAGATTAAACAGGTTCCAGCTGATTTCAAGGAAAACACGCACCACTGTATTAGGCCACGTCATCACTGACCATTACGCGAGACAGTGGTCAAACTCTATACATTAATATTATATGCATTAGATGATTCCAAAATCTACAGTATTACGAAAGACACAGTGTCGTGTTGTTATGTTTTTCATACCTACCGTTTCCTTCTTCGCAATGGCGTAAACATCGATGTTGATGAAATTACGCAAAAGGAAGTTTAGTACTTACATTCTTTAAATATCTTTTAAGAGCGTGTCTGACTCTCAGTATCATCCGTTCATCCGTTAGATGAAAGGTATTCAATATGCCCTATAAAGTGACCTTTTTTCTTATTTTGTTTATTTTTTTCTTATACGGCACACGCGTGAGTATTGTGATAATCTACTGAACTGTAATAAATTATTTAGTCCTTTATTAAATGTGATATTTTTGGTGTTACAATTCTATCGAGTAGTCGGTGAATGAAAATGGGCAATCAAAAATTTATAAATAATTTATTGCTCCAGGTATCTAGCGATGATCACTATGACAAGAAAACTGTAGAAAGTATGGTGCTTAATACACTATGGAATAAAGTTTACCACGGTTACGATGCAAAGTCTAAAGAAACTGCGATTACGTCACTAAGAAAAAGCAAAGATTACGAAAAGTTATTAATTCAGTTGCAGAAAGTGAAGAAAACGAAGATTCAAAAGTTGATTAATTTACTATCAGAAATAATCATTACTTACATGGCTTGAGTTATAAAGCTGATTACTTAAGTAAAATATGATTGACTTTTGTGTTTCATAAATAGTGTTTTAATATTTACTCCATAAAATGATAAGTGAAGTAAAGAAAAATAAACATTGATAACAGTTTATTTATTTTTGTGAGCCGTGTGGTCCCGGAAATGTGAGTGTGAATAGGACCAAACGATCTCTTCCCGAGGGTGCCTTAAGGCCGGGTAAGGGAATATCTAGGGAATGGGAAGCATTCTCCTTCTATGAGCACCAAGCCTATATATATAATAATAATAAATTCAATGAGGCAATGCTGCCAGCATGTTGGGTACGCTACCTACCGGTAGTGGGCTGGAGCATTTGGACTGTCTATAGGTCATCGCGGCTAGTATATAGTCCAAATGTTTTTTATTTAGTTGAAAAAAAGGCATATTTGTCGATAAAAAAAACATGTTCGATATTATGAAAAAAAAAAAATATTATGTTAATATTTTAAAAGTGTATTTAGCTAAATGTCTTCGTTCACGATGGATGGGAGGTAAGCGGTAACATTTTAGGTCCATGCTCTAAACGTGCACTTACTAAAAATATGAATTTATACCTATATAATATAATCTTTATTAAGCAGAAGAGAATTAACGAAGGAGATTTTAGTTTGGAGGTTAATCCTCTAATTAGATTATTTAAGACGTAGGATCCAGTAAAGTTAAAGGAAATTTTATTGAAGACATTTTAATTTTTTTTATCTTAGTGTGAGTTTGTTAAAATGCTAAGACTAAATGATCGGAGTAAGGGAGAAATGTAATCATCATAGTGGAAATATCAGTTTGTTAAACTTTTGTTTTGTTCGTTTTGGCCCCACACTTTTGTGTATTTAGCCAGTGTCAAGTAATTGATAATTTCTCAAGATAATGATATTTCGCGCTGATATGTGTCAAGTCGCAGTCCAAATCATTAAGTCAAGTCATTGTCTAGTCTAAGTAATACTCCTAGTTAAGTGGTGGCAAATTTACTAGAAGCTTATCTAGAGTTTTGGAAACAACACGAAATGAAAAGTTAAAAATGCCTGTAATCCAGCACTTAACAAATAAAACGCCACCATTTTTATGCACTAACACTTAAAATAAGTTTTAGAAAATTATACAATGCGGTGAAACGCTCATGCGTGAAATTGTCATTTGTTAAACTTCATCTTATAATCATTTGTGAAGTTGATGACTGTTGTCTACCTGTCGATAAATATTGCTTAATTACCTAGGCTTGCATTTTATTACAAGCTTTACATTGATGATCTTTTTTTTATATATTTGTTACAAATCTTGGATAAGATTTTAGAAACTTCCAACGGCCAGATCGTATTGGAATTTGAAGAGATGTTTATTCCATGACATGAGCTTTATATCGTACTTTGGAGCTGGTTTGATCTGTTTTATTTTCTATCGCTTTTAGTTTTGGCAATGTTGAATGATACATTTTTGTACAAAATATGACTGACATGACCGTTTATATCGTTTCAAAGTCGAAATGAAAAATATTTTACTGTAGGCTCTAGAAATCCTTAAAGAGAAAACGAAAAGGCATGATTTTAAATCTTGGAACCATTTGCCAACACTCGTGCACGTTTACGAACGCTTACGGATAATAGTCAACCTTATCACACATAAAAATTCAAATATACACACACATATATACATTCGAATTCTTTTCAACGACTTGTAAATATGACTTCTATGGCTACACAATAGAGACTCAGGAGTGCATGTGTCATATTTAATGACATCGATGATCGAAGAATATAATTTTTCTCTACCGAGAGCTGATGATTAAACAATGAGCAGCGCGATGTTCATTATCTCCAAATCCTTAAAATGAATAAAACTTGGTATAATATATTGAAATACTAAATATACGCAAGCAAACAAAACTGTAAAAATAGTATGAATCTTGCCCCAAATATAAGCTTGTACCTAACAACTTTTTTTAGGCGGTTTTTTTTCTTAGTCTCTAATAGCGATTTGACCCATAAAGCAATTGCGAAACATTTCAGATCTCTTTTTAATTTTTCTTTATGCAATATTCCCAGAATTTTTTGTTATCAGCTTCTTTTATGCCTCAGTAACAATAGGTTGTTTTTTCCAAAATCAACGAATTCTATTTCGGGGTACGCTTATTAGTATTTCCAAAAACTTGTAATTGGTGTATTATGTAGCTTTATTTTATTATTTTTTGATTAAAATCAGTCTACAGTAATTTGATGAGCATTTTTTGCTATTCCTTATAATTCCAGATTTAGCCAACCGCATCCACATCACGTATGAATCTTTTGTTGTTTTAGTAGTCTCACCAAGAAAATTTGGCATTACGAATCCAATAAAGGACACATATCATACAACTACCTACAGATATCTCCGTTAGATAATGGATAGCAGCAGACTTGATTATATAAAGTGGGTTCATGTGTTTGCTACAGCTTAAAGCAGATATTGGCTGTACAGTCATAGCAACATACCAATCAAGCGGACTAACTATTGAGTGAAGCGTTGAGTGAGGAGGGTGCACTAAACCATAGCATAAATTATTGTGTTTACCGCGAACACACATATGCGGTATATCGCCCGTGTTGGTCTGATCGCAGAATATCGTAGTTTATATCAACGTATTATATGTATATATATCAAACAAATCAAATTGAAAATACCCAATTCGTTTTCAATGAAAGTGCCATTTATTGTTTTATATCATATCTGTGTGAATGATAAAATAGTGAAATTAGAACTGAACGAGTATAAGACAGTTTTAGTATAAATAATATTGGTAATTCTAGTTTTATAAAATAGGTAAAGACAGGTTAAGATAAGATATTGGGTCCCCGGGGGCGAGTTGGCTGGACTGCAGTCACGACCCCTTCTCGCCCCGGTACGGCGGACGAGGGCCCACGGGGGGGTTTTAGTGGGTTTGAGTCCCACATATCCCGAGGGTGGTGGCAGGGAAGTGCGAGGGCATTTCTCCCCTCGAAAAAAAGTATTGGGTCCCAGGTCGTCTCGTGTCTCAAAGTCCCGGGACTTTTTGAAATTTTAGTTGTCTCGAGTCCCGGAACGTTTCAGTCGACACTCGAGGCGAGACAGGATTATCAAAATCAATATTTTTATTTTCGAATAATTGAAGGAACCTAGCGCCATCTGTTAGTTTTATGAATAATCATTACTATGTAACTACAATACAATAAATAAATGCGTTTGGTGCGCCGTCACGATGGACGTTTGGATTATGATTGAATCTGTGTCAGTTGAGTCAGTCAGTCGTCAATTTCATTTACGTTTATATTTATATTTACAGATTTAACTACTTGAAAGTAAATCTGTGTGATTAAAGAAATAAACAAAGCAGTTATTAAGACTAAAATTAACGTTATTAAGAAAATTAAAGTTATTAAGATTAAATTTCTTGTTGTTGTTAATACGTTTCACCAGAAATTATCTGAATTAAATTTCTTCGCAAATGGCTTACCTCTCTGAAAAAAACATCTGAAAAGTCTAGTCCCGTCAATTCCCGGAACTTCATCGTAGGCTATCTCGTGTTCCGGGACTTTTAAATAATTAATTAATTTAAATATCCTCGAATTTCCAAACCCTAAATAATTGAAAAACGAATACTACTACTTTTACTGTTATCATCACACCTTTGCGGTAGTTTCTATAAATGTTAGTGTAACAGATCGATCGATAAATTCTAAGATTTTCCAGTACCCAAAACCTTATTTAAAAATAACTACGGTCAGTTAATTTCAACTTTTTACCAGTTTTCCCTCGTTATATTTTAGGTTTAACCACAGAGACTAATGTTAAGTATTATTTTTCTCTCTTATTAGGTACTCTACACATCATTTAATCTGTCGTACGATTTGTCGACTCAATTAAATTTCGCATATAGCATGAAATTTATTGGTGCGTCAGTTTGCAAGTTGCATTAACTACGCCTGAGCCACACTTGCTCCTCAGAGCAACACATACTTCAAAGTGTTAGCTTATCTAATACTTACTGATGTCGGTGCATCGGAAACTGAAGACACTATTGGTTTTGAAACTAATTCAATGACTATGTATGTAATCGTTGAGCGTTATTATTATAACTGATAACTAGTGAATCATTACGTCACATTGTAGTATGTAAGTATATACGTGGTATAGCCCAAACTAGAAATGTAGGAAGAGAATCACCCTGTATGTTTTTACTAGGTGGTAGGACTTTGTTGCAAAGTTCGTCTAGGTAGGTACCACCGCTTTGCCAGTTATTCTGCCGCCAAGCAGTAGTGCGCAAGCACTACTGTGTTCCGGTTTGAAGGGCACTGTAGCTAGTGAAATTACTGGGCAATTGAGACTTTATGATCTGATCTCACAGTTGAGTAATGTTATTACTACACTGTGCTGATGTCTCAGAATGATGTGCGCAGTGCAGTGTCGTGCGAAACTCCGTGTTTTAGTTCCGAGTGACACTGTTCTGTTATGGGCGGCCGTGGCGTTTAACACCAGGCGAACGACTAGCTCGTCACAACATTCACTAACATAAAAAAAAAAAAATGTTAATAACTATTTACAATAAAATACCTAAAAATATCTTTACCGAAACTAAAGACACAATTTTCCATTGAAAACTGTTTATTTTATTCTAAAATCTTATTACTCTTTAGATGATTATTTTATTGATAAAAATGCTTCAATTTTATAAAACATCATTATAAATAGATACTATTGATAACCATTTGTTTATACTACTATTATTACTCTTGATTAATATTACTATTACTGACTTATTACTATTATTTTATTTTACTTTTTTCTTACTGTCATCTTACTTATTATTGTAAATACTTAAGTAAGTACCTGTAGCTTAGTCCTAAGTTACTGTATAAGTATATATATACTATATAAGTATATAGTATATACTAAGTATATAGTATACTAAGTATATAGTATATACTAAGTATATAGTATACTAAGTATATAGTATACTAAGTATATAGTATACTAAGTATATAGTATACTAAGTATATAGTATACTAAGTATATAGTATATACTAAGTATATAGTATACTAAGTATATAGTATATACTAAGTATATAGTATACTAAGTATATAGTATACTAAGTATATAGTATATACTAAGTATATAGTATACTAAGTATATAGTATATACTAAGTATATAGTATACTAAGTATATAGTATATACTAAGTATATAGTATACTAAGTATATAGTATACTAAGTATATAGTATATACTGTATAAGTATATAGTACAGTATAAGTTACTGTTTGCCTTAAAAAACAATTGTAACACTCTTGACAGAAGATATATTTTAGGTTACTTTAAGTATAATCTTAAGTACCAAATCTACGTAAGCGATTAATAAATAAATACTATACTACGATGAAAAATATATACTTAAATTGAGGCCGGCAGCTCATCGCATTTTCCAAAGTTTATCAGAGCGCCTGGTCGATGCTACGTGTTACAAAATATCTGGCACTTATTTGGGACATCGAAAAAGCATTGCAATTAAACGGGTGCTAGGATGTTGGGTGCGCTACCTACCGGTGTGGGCTGGAACATTTGGACTGTCTATATATAGGTCATCGTGGCTAGTAACTAGTCGTCCAAATCTTTTTTTTAAGCATGCGCGGAAATATTATCATTACTTTTGAATAAAAAACACGCGAAGTACGTAGACTGAAATACCAAAATCACTTCCCGGCGCATACTTTGAATTTGGAACGAAGAGCGCACCGACAATGTTGTATGAAACGGTGTGCTGTTTGAATTAATAACTCTTTCATCTATCGTACACATTGCGTTCTCGTGGCTGTATAGCCACACATGCGTTTACCTTTCGGCACAAACTGTAAAATAAAATAAAAAAATTGGCGGTAAAGCGGAGTTCGTTGTTATTTGGTTGATAAAAATAAATTAAAATGAGTTCCGATGATTCTGAAAGTGAAAATGAAATGGACATTGACTGCACTCCACCAGATTTAAGATCGGAAGCTAAATTAGCGATGGAAAACCTGCTTCCAGTGAAATCAAAAGAAAATTAAATTTGGTATGTCAAAGGCCCTTTTTTCTTTCCTAGCATTTCTTTAAGAAAAGCACTATATATGCCTCGGCCGAAATGGCAATTGCCTGTCTCGTATCATTAAAGTCCTTGCCTGCGGCTCAGCATTCAAACTCATACTCGACCTGCAATTGCCTATTTCGCTGCCTTTGCAATAATGTACTATTTTGTAGTAGTTAGTGTTTAGTAGTAGTTATTATAATTATCATTATAATATTTAGCTGAAAGAATAAAGGCACATAGCTGGTAAAAAAACTTAATTTAAAACACAATTCCACGTTTTGCAACCAGACTTAATATGCAATAAAAACATACTGCCTCGTGGTAAACTATAAATCTCAAGTTGATGATTTCATTGCCACAATTTTAAGCCTTTTGAAGGCTTGTTACTCCTTTAAATTAGTTTTTGAAGTACTAACCACACTGTTTTTTAAATATTCAATAGAAACGATGTGTACAGGCACTCTATAAATAAAAAGCTAATAAAAAATAAAATAAAAATATCTATTAACAGCTCATCGCGTTTTCTAAAAGTTTATCAGAACGCCTAGTCGATGCTAGGCATGACTAAACGGTTGGCACTTATTTGACACAACGAATCCGCATATTGCTATTCAACGGGTGTGGTTAATAATAAACTATATATAGTAAATACACAATATAGTAAATACACTTAAGGTGTATGTACAAAGATATTAAAGAACCAATTATCATTTGTATATTTTTTTTTAATTAACGATTAATTCTTATTTTTTTCTTAATGACTGTTGTCTTACAAGATCCGCGACTGACGGCGTAGCGTAGGAGGGTACACTAAGTAGGTAAAGATCCTGCTAATGACTGAAATAATTATATTTCTTACTGAACCTTGGCTGTGTAGCTTCGATGGTCATGATCCGATCTGTTTAAAAAAAGAGCATGCGTGATGGCACAATAATACTTTCACACCATTTCTGTTCATTCATTATTAGATCTATTCGGTTTATATATATTAATAACTGAATATTGTTAATTATAATCAACAATAACATTTATTAACCAACATTTAATTATGAAAGATTCTAAGTTGTACGTTATCTTCAATCTAATTCTAAATATATATAACTCAAAGGTGACTGACTGATTGACTGACTGACATAGTGATCTATCAACGCACAGACCAAACCACTGGATGGATCGGACTGAAATTTGGCATGGAGGTAGATGTTATGACGTAGTATTCGCTAAGAAAGGATTTTTTGAAATTCCACCTTTAAGAGGGTGAAATGGGTGGTTGAATTATTTTCCCATAGGCCACGCCGCGGGCGAAGCTGCGGGCAGAAACTCGTACAAAATAAAAAGTTAAATAGAATGTTACGTTAATTTAACTAAAAGTAAGTAAGTGGTTAAAAGTTAAATAATCTGAAGTGTTACATGTAAGTATCTGCCACAAACAAGGCGTAGTTTGCAGATTATCACTTCACAAGATCCCATTATAGCGCTTGTAATGGTTTCTAGAGTGTTAGTTATACCTATTACGTACATTTGTAGAACATGGAGGCTGAAGAGAAGCCGGTTACACATTATTACTGTCTAGTGTCTAGTACGAGATTTATGACTTGACGGTCCGTTCGACCCAACGCAGTGCCATGTTTTCGACCCTCGCAAAAGTTAAAGACAGTTAAACTCTACCCTCAGCAGTCTATCTCATTCTATCGAGTATTTTCTTTCAATAGCCATGGAAGCACTTTCTCAACGACACGAACTCGTTTGAAAATGGCTTGGAGACAAAAAAATGTTGGCAATATTTTCAATTAAGACGTTTTAGCAATGTGGTGAAATCCAAAAAAAATAATCCATGGATTTTGGTTGAGACATTTATTTTATAAAATTAACTTAACAATTTGTAAGAATAGTTTTAAAGTTTGTCAACACAAGTGTTATGTAATTATTTTGTAAGACACTAAAGCAGAAGTCGTATTGAGAATGTAAGAATAAAACATGTATACGATACTAGTTCCTGCCCGTGGTCATAAAGGTGCATGTACATGTTAACCCAGAGTAACTATTGCATGATACGGTAAAAAGTTTTCTAAGCTACACAGGGAACCATAATTTTTCCTCTGTAATGTATTTTTGCTGAAATAAATAAATAACTTATTCAGTTTAGAAGGCGAGATATAACTAAACATCAGCAACGTAACGATACTAACTGAATTATCAAAGTTTAGACACGAGATTGTTGATAAAAATAGAGAAGAGAAGTTTCACCAGTCAGATAAGACAGCATACCTGTATTGATTTTGTTGAAAAAATAATAATAACACAACTAAATCAATCACAAAATAAAATCCAATTGATGGCAGATTGTTACAGCTTGATAGAACTCATAATAACAAGAAGAATTTCAATTTTAAATTCAGTTAAACGCATTACTGAAATTTAGAGTTATTTACAACAAATCCCTTTTTACAGAATCTAGTTTGACATTCATTAAAAACCTCAGGCAATGTATCAACATCAGGTCTAGTAAAAGCGGCGGATATTAAAGGATTCTTAGATTCTATGGAGTTAACGAAACTCTAGGAGACACGGAAGAAAAACTCATGCACCTTTACGTCCACGAAAAAGCGATAATAATAATAATAATATTTAATCAAAAAATCACATGAATAGAAGTACAATATACATCTTAGGAAACTGTAGTCTTACAAAATTAGGTGCTTGCACTAGGATAAACCTGTGTCACAGGCGGCGTAAGTGTTACTACGAGTAGGTACATGTGGGTGCAGAATTATTAACAATATTTAACAAAAACATATATTTAGATATAAGATAACATCTAATTACCCGCTATTATTACGCATACTATTCAAAGTACACAATTCACAATCACTGGTAGAATATATACCAGGCACAACATAAAAATTATCGTGATTTTATTTTCGGATCAACTAGTATTTTATACAAACTGACAATATCCCAAACAGTGTAATAATATGAAATTCTGGGATGAGAGTATCGAAGTGAAGTATGGTTTTCTCAGTACTCAAAGCGTGTGTGAAAAGTTCTGAGACAACCAGAAAGTAGATGCGGTATTCCCAAACAAAGCAATATGGTCAAATGATTCTGGGAAAACTGTGATAGACGTATCTCATAATTTAAATTGAAGAACATGTTGTGTATAAATTTTCAAGTTAATTGATCAAGAGAAGAAAATTTTTCATAGATAATTCAACCACCCACTTCTTAGCGGTAGAATTGCCAAAAACCATTTCTTAATGAATACTTACACTTAACAAAGAACATACCCTCCAAATTTCAGGTATCTAGGACCAGCGCTTTAGGCTGTGTTGATATATAAGTCAGTCAGTCAGTCAGGACTTTGAATTTTATATGTACAGAAGATGGAGCAAAGGCAAATTTTAGATTTTAAATCGTGCCTTAAGACAGGCAAATTAATTAGCGTATTTATTAGCTTACGTTTTTTAAATAAGTTTCGCAATATCTGAAATTACATGGGTGTGCTCGCCCACGTAATTTTGTAGACTATTTTCTAGATAATTTGCGCATCATAATTGAAGGGGTGAGAATAAAAAGGGTTTAACTGATTTTTTTCACAAAATGACTTATGGGTATCTTTGGATTCAGCGTGAAATTATCTACAATAATACATTCTCAAAATACCGAAATGAGGCTTAAATCTCGAGATTTTGAGTCTAAAAACGGTTTATCTGTCACAGGAATACAGTTCGCTTAGCATAAAAATAATATTATATTTATTTTATTATATTATATTTTTACAGTAATTGTATGAATTAGTACTATATATATAGTATTTTAAAATAGAATTAAAACATTTTCAAGCAAACGAAACTAACATAAACCTTTTCTATTAGTTAATAAGCACTCTACATTAAAATGACGCCGTTGAAGTTTAAAGTCATTTTCTCGAAACTGTCAATTTGACTGTTAAACCCTTTTTATTCTCAACCCTTCAATTGTGATGGAAACAACGATAAAAACCTGTTACAAAACTTCAGAGTAAAAAATAAAAACCACACACCTATAACTATCTAAATGCAATTGAAGATATCTAACTGTCAAACTTTAGAGCAGAAAAGAACTATCAGTCACTAAACTACAGTTGGTCGTTTATTATTACTATTGTTATTATTATTATTATAACTCTTAAATAGAGAACTATTCGACTAAATATGTTTATTCAATGAATCAGACATCAAGAAACTATATTGAATATAATCTATAAGACCCAATAATTTACCATTTAAGTCTGCTGTAGTTTATCTCTATCGCTACACTGGATAGAATTCTCGATCACGCTAAATGAGTCTCGTTTCACGTGAAGCTAGAAAAATGGTCTTGTTTTAAAAATAGAAAAATCTGGCTTCGCAAAGGAAAGTTAATCTAGATTCTATAGTAAAAAATCTATCCAGATCATAGATTAGAGAAAAAAACAAGTGATTAAATTGAAGACCTTTCATGTGTAAAAAGTACGCTCTTGGGCAATTGCCCAAGAGCGTATAAACTTGCCCCAGTAGTGCGAATGCCCACTACTGGGACAAGCTTTCTATTACAGGGAGATAATATAGAGATACTATAATTCACCACGCTGGCCGAATATGAGTTGCACAAGTCGAAGTAGTCTGAAGGTCAACTTTCTCTCCAGCTTTGTCCGATTAGTGGGGAGAAAGTGAAAAATTACCTTTCTCCCCACTATGAAATACATAATTCAACAGTAAGGAGAAAGATAATAATTGAAAATATTCTCATTCTCCCCACTGATAAAAAACCTGTCATAGTAGTGGGAAAAGTAAAGGGATTAACCAAATTTGGTATAATATAATGTTTCACTCGTCACGATAATGTTTTTCTTCACAATTGTAAGAGCAAGTGCAAATTCTTTCTATACATAACTTAAAAAGTTATTACGGTCGAACAGAATTCAAGCCATAGTACGTCTGTTTGAATATCGCAAGTGCTATTGACTACTTACTATCAATCAGCCTTATTAATAAACATGAACTAGCTTTAGACTAGTTACACCATCTTTTGTCTCTTTCGATCCAGCTAAATATTCCTGTAGCAAAAAAAGGACAAAAGCTGAAGTAACCCGAGACTAATACCCGTTTATTAATAAGGCTGTAGGTGCCCACAGTTGACCTATATTTTTAAACAACAAACAAAATAATTTAGCTCACGTCTATGGTAATAATTATAATCTAGTTAATGACAACCTAAATAAGAGCAGGGCCTTAAAACTTGAGTGCCAGGGTTCCTTGCGCTCGCCGCTGAGATGCTCGATGGAAAATTAAGGGTCTCCTTGTGAACGTAATAAGATTTTGGACTACTTCCTGGGCCATCCTCTCGTTCAATTCAATAAAAGTGGGCAGTTCGTAAATAATTGCACCTTATAAAAATGTTCAGAGTTCCGTTCTGTAACTAAAGTAAAGAGCAAGGAAAAAAAATTGCCTTTAAAATTGATAATATAAATTATTTTAAAATGTATATACATCATTGACCTAGTTTTCACTTAACATTAGGAAGAATGAAGTCTAATACTGATACTGATGAAGTTTTGGCGGGAAAACGAAAAAGATTGCGTCACCGCATTGTATTATTTCCCAAAACTTGTGTTATTTTCAGTGTTAGTGCATAAAATTGGTGGCATTTTATTCCATAAGTGCTGGATTACAAGCATGAGTGTGGGAAAGTGGTATAATGATGGTGAAACGTCTTTTTTCGTGTTGTTTCCAAAACTCCATAGAAGCTTCTGGTAAAGTTGCCACCACTTTACTAGGAGTATGACTAGACTAGACTATGACTTGACACTGACTTGACTTGATGACTTCGACTGTGACCTGACACATTATTTACGTGAAATATCATTAACTTGCTAAATTATCAATTACTTGACACTGGCCAAATACTCAAAAGTGTGGAGCCAAAACACAAAAAAGTCTAATACTAAAAACGTCTAATTCATAATTAGAACGGTTAAGGAATGGAATGCCCTGCCAGCGTCTGTTTCCGGTGAAATATGACCCGGGCATGTTGAAGAGAAAAGTAGTATTTACTTGGCTAGCATGCTACACCTTCGATTGGATCGTCACTTCCCATCAGATGAGAGCGTGGTCAAATACTAGATAAGTTTAAAGCAAAAAAAGATTATATATTCACCAGCTTCACCTGCGCATAAAAAGCTATGTTCAAAATTTCAATACAATACAATAATACTTTATTGAACACCAACTAATACATAACAACGTACCTTAAAAAACTTACAAAAAATGGTAGAACAAAAAAGGGCGGCCTTATCATATTAAGTGATTTCTTCCAGGCTACCTTAGGATGGACAGGAATTAAAGGACTAAAATTGCGGTTGGTGGTGGTTTTCCAAATTAATCCAGCCGTTTGAGCGTGAAAAAGTAACAGACATCTATACATACGAAATTCGCGTTTATGTTATTAGTAGGATTTTTTTATAGCTGGCAATATTTAAGTTTATTTAGATAGAATGAATGTAGGTATAGGTTCAGCGCCTATATAATTAAAAAATATATTTTTCGATTAAGATGCTCATAACGTGCCACCTTTAAGGCCAACAATATGACTTCATAGTTCATTATACTGTTCTCGTTTATTTTTCAAACTTTTTCATCACAATTGCTCGTATAGTGGATCTTTATTACACCACGAGCTTCTGCCCGCAGCTTCGCCCGCGGCGTGGCCTATGGGAAAATAATTCAACCACCCATTTCACCCACTTAAGGGTGGAATTTCGAAAAATCCTGTCTTAGCGGATGCCTACGTCATAACATCTAACTGCATTCCAAATTTCAGCCCGATCCGTCCAGTGGTTTGGGCTGTGCGTTGATAGATCACTATATTAGTCAGTCAATAAGTCAGTCACCTTTGAGTTATATATATTTAGATTTTTAGTTTCATAATCCAAGATATTATACACACGTGCTTTTTACTTTACATTGCTGCATTTGTGGTTTATTATAATATCCCGATTCAATTATTTTTTGTGTAATAGTGCACATTTTCCTGATTTAATAATCAAATCGATTAACAACATGATGTGATTTAAATACTAAATTATTAAATTTTTAATGCCCTTTATTATCTTTCTAAATATTTTTGAAATCAGCTTCGTGCCGATTTCGTTCGCGCTTCAATTATTTTTGCTCTAATCTGTGGTTTACGCCCTTGTATCGCGGTTAGGCATTATACTCTTTGGTATGTATCTGAGCGCGCATAGTTGGCAACGCGCAGGCGCGCGATTAATATAACTGTATAATTTTTCACGAAAGTTAGTAATGTAACAAGTCCTTTTTTCCTCGCAGGTGCGATGAAAAACTTCGTGTGAAACGCGTGTGCATTAATACACTCTCGGCTCCCCTATCGCACTCACCTGCAGCTCGCATGTCTAATACCGCCTCGAGCGCAATAATTAACTTAGCACACTTGTATACTGTTAGCATTACTGCACTATAATAGAAATAACTAGAATAGATAATATCTATTATACTTCTCACCTCATTTTTCAGATAGATAACCATGTAGTTTCACTTTAGCTTACAATGTAGCATCGCACGTATTTCAGAGATTTAGCAGATAATTGCTTAATCGATTCTTCAACGACAAAGTTACCACCTCCCTAGTCTATGTCAAGCCTTCATTCTTTTAGAGACTGATATGGTGAATGCAAAACTTTGTCTCCGGGTTTGGTTTGTTGCTATATCTTCAAATGAGGCGATCATATAATATTGATCGAACTTCGCTTGAGAAGTTCGTTAGATCACATATTATACAAGTCGATCATACAGATGGGCTAGTAACGTATTTAAGATTAAGTAGGATTGCATATGATATATTCAGCATGTAAATACCTACTATTACTATTTATTCTGTATTTTTAGATAGGTACTATATTATACAATCTTAAATGCTCACGATAGTAATTATTATTAATTACACTATGTGGCAGTGGTCAAATGCTTTGCTTATGAACATTGAAGAATACTGCAATGGGGTTAAGCATAAATTTATAAACATTCCGGTTCGCGGATAAGTTGTTTTCCATTGAGGATAAAATTCAAGAGACGTCATCCCCATTTATTTAATCCCGGACGTGATAGAAACGTAAAACAAGGTATAACATTGGAAGTCGCTCAAAGTCAACACAAGCTTTCAGTTTACATCATTTTTCTCACGTTAAAATACTTTTATCTTTTCATATCTCCTACAAATGAAAAATGTCACGTAATCAAACTACGTTATAGATCTAAATATTATATGTAATTCCTTAATGAATTAAATTGATTTTTATTTTATCTGGATAGAAACATGTTGATCTAACAATAGTTTAAACTATCTATAGAATTCAAATTAAGCGGTTTATAATAATATTAATATGTGTGGACATTCTCACACAACGCCATCTAGCCCCAAACGAAGCAAAGCTTGTATTATGGGAAACCAGATAACTGAAGCAATACTTACTTTTTGTTTGTAAATACATACATAGAATACAATATAACACCCAGACACAGAATAAACATCTATGTTCATCACGCAAATGTTTGCCTTGAGTGGGAATCGAACCCACAACCCACAGTTCAGAAGGCAGTGTCCTAAGCCTTGTTTATGTATTTGTGGTAATACGGTCTGTTACTAGAAACTAGGTTCATAAAAAATATAACTTGAATAGACTAATTCGTGGGCGTATATCATCCTCGGGACATGAATCCTGACTCTTATCGCTCTTGCCACGAAGTGTCTTAGAACCGTGATCAACGATATTACCATGAAATTGCTTGTCAGTGTGACTTTAGAAGCCGAAGAAAAAACATCGCGATAAAATGATGAAACACTCCGTATTGCTATGTGAAAACTGGAATAACCGAACAACTATAATTTTTTTTTGTCATTTTTTGTTCAAATTTACACGATTTTATTGGCTATTTTCTTGTTTCAGTAAAATTTGGGATGACAGTTTGAGTGACAAGTTTGTAATAAGTGTCATTACGGAGTTTTGGCGGGAAAACGAAAAAGATCGCGTCACCGCATTGTATTATTTTCCAAAACTTGTGTTATTTTCAGTGTTAGTGCATAAAATTGGTGGTATTCTATTCGTTAAGTGCTGGATTACAGGCGTGAGTGTGGGAAAATGGTATAATGATGGGAAACGTTTCTTATCGTGTTGTTTCCAAAACTCCATAGAAGCTTCAAGTAAAGTTGCCACCGCTTTACTAGGAGTATGACTTTGACTAGAATATGACTTGACTTGATGACTTCGACTGTGACTTGAAACATATTTGCGTGAATATCATTAACTTGAAAAATTATCAATTACTTGACACTGACTAAATACACAAAAGTGTGGAGCCAAAACATAAAAAAAAGTGTCATTACAATGACATGCCATCGTAATGAAGCCCAGTTTTTAATGTCACGAAGCCAATACTTGATATACAGTAACGATTCGGATTATAATAGCTTCTTGTCACTTGTTTTTTTTATTTTATTATTTAAACTAGTTGACCGGCCCCGGCTTCGCACGGGTGAATTAGTAAAACGATTGAACGGGATAAAAAGCACCCCATGTCCGTCTCCTGGTATCCTACCTCTCCTGGTACTGTAACGCCCCCCCTAAAAGGACCCCTTTACCGTATACCCTAACCGGCCTAACCCTAATTGATCTATAATAGTAGTAGTAGTAATATAAGTATAATAAGGTATATAAACGTTAGAGGTGTTATAGAAGGTGATGAAGTAAATATGGCCAAGTGATATGTGATCGTCTAATAATGTGGTAGGACCGTACGTTGTGATTTTGTAGTAACCCTAGTTCTTTAAAGGTAGTGAGACAATTCCTAAGGCGACCTAGCTAACCGATCTAGTGTTTATCCGTTTATTTATTATTAATGACTTTAGGATTAGTTATTAGGATTTGTATCGATACCTAATAATTGACCGCTATTATTAAATTATATTTTCGTAAATATGCAAGTATATTAAGAATATAGGTATTTATTTATTTATCTAGTATACAAGTATTATGGTATTGCTATAAATAGTAAGTAGGTATTTAGGTATTACATTATTGTAATTGTAAGCAACTCCGAACAGATACTAACTAGTGGCATAACGATAATAGAACTTGAGTAGGAACCAACGTATTGTTTTCGTAAGTGATTTGAGTTATATATGAGACCTAAGTAAGACCTAAGTTATTCCTTATAACATTCATCTCATGCTTTCTGAGTTTACATTAAATATAGTTTGGTTGCACTTATCAGCAAAACTACAGCATGTCATTTTCTGCTATAATTCTGTTCAAGGAGCTCCTCCCCGCCCCAAGAATGTGAGATTCGTCACCTGACTGGATACTCCCCACTGATAAGTGCTTTAAAACTGCAGATGGCAGTGCACTATAGTAAGAAAGAGGACATATTCTTTTATCAAAACAGATTTCTTTGTGGGACTCTTAGGTAATTACTGAATTCGTTACCAGAGAGGCCCTAATCCCCCCTCCCCGTCCTACCTAATCCTATCACGATACCTACGCCTAGACGCGATAAAGATATAACCGTTATATTAGAATTAGACATGGAATAATTACCCGTTGGTGTTTATTCAAGTTAATAATATTTATGGTTTATTTATATATTAAAACGATTCGAGTTTATGATTAGATTATTTGAGTATAGATTTTATATAGGTAATCAAGCCATACCTAGCTAGATTACAAGATTTTTAGGATATTTATTTGTATCCTTATGAAATATCATGACATTACTAGCCATTAGTTATTTTATATAAATAATCATGCCATACCCAGCTAGATTACAAGATTATCAGGATATATACTCTATCCTTATTATTCATGACATTACCAGCCATTAGTTACTTTCATATATAAGTAATCAAGCAATACCCAGCTAGATTACAAGATTATCAGGATATTTACTTATATCCATATGATAATTCATGACATTACCAGTCATTTATTAGATGTTTGTTGAATTTAAAACAATCTTTAATTAGATTGATTTGGTCAGGTTAAACCATCTTAGGTTGTCCCCGAGTTTAGATCCAGAATACTATCGCAGGTAGATTTATGTTATATAAAATCCATGATAAAATCCATCAATTACACAAATGAAGAAGAAGCTCTCTAATCTGTACAGCA
The DNA here is from genome assembly GCA_905220475.3 of Ennomos fuscantarius. Taxonomy (NCBI): domain Eukaryota; kingdom Metazoa; phylum Arthropoda; class Insecta; order Lepidoptera; family Geometridae; genus Ennomos; species Ennomos fuscantarius. Next base: position 12,319,955 of record HG992023.1, read on the forward strand.
TAGAGAAACCTCAGGGTACGGCTCCGCAAGACCCAATGTGCAAACAGACTTTATCAAAGTAGTCAGTAGATATAGCCCACTTTATGGAGCATATTAGGTTTAGTGAAACCAGATCTTAACCAAGTTCCAACCTTCAGATTTGATAACACAGATACAAACCCATCTGATTAATAATAACTATTTGTTACCAAAATTATAATAATAATAAGCTATGTATGTACCTATGTATAAATAATTACTCTGAGTAAGCATGACATTTCATAAAGATTATGATTTAATCTCATATTATTTGTTTTGAATAGTATTCATTCAGATATTATTTCTTACAACATTATATTATTTTACTGGAAATTATTTATTGTAATTACGTTTTCACTGTGTAAATTACTTGGATCATTTGGAATGTTTATATTTTAGTATATTATTTATAATGATTTACCATGGCGTGTACCTCGACTTACCGATGACTGACCCCACTTGTATTATCACAAAACACCAATTTCACTTACTAACACTACTCTTAAGAAACGAGAGAGGACATCTAGCTCTTTAACGTACCTAAAACATCAAGGGATCACAATTTCTGGAGTTAATAAACAAATCAGTGAATTGTTGAAAATATGCAAATTAACCCGCGCTCCGAGTACTTAACCTAAAAATATTCTGCGATCCAATCTACTCCTACGACGAACGCACAATCACCCGTTTTATTCGCAAGAAATCACTAATTTCACAAGTTAATGACTAAATATTCGTAATTACGAAGATTATGCAAATAACCCCATGCACCGAGTACAAGCAAAACGTAAAATTAATATTTGTATTCTTTCAACGCGACCTACTCTACTGACCCCCGCCATGGCTTCCCGCTAACTATCCAAATTCCTCTCCAACTAATCTCATCATCTCCTTCTAACGTGTACAATTCTGGCTCTTCTCTTCTCACTCTCACGCTCCACCCGACATTTCGCGGCTTTATCGCTATCTCCGGTGTTTCTTGCCCTTCTAGCCGATACATTTTTGTCACAGATTATATTATTTTGCAGACGGATGGGAAGTTATTGCGACAAAGGTCTAATTCACATTCCGCGACGTACATTTGTTTAAGTATTTGGCAGTTTTAAGTACTTTTCTTTATTACGAAGTAGTTTTATTAATGGTTTCGCTATTTTTTGTTTTCGTAGTAATTTCCGTTTCAAGACATAGATACTTTAATGCTCCGGTAATATTATATGAATGGAACTTATTTATTATGTTTTGTTTATTGTTCATTTAATTACTTAAATGCATTAATCAACTGTTTGAATGGAATTAGTGTTAAACTAATCTAATTTATTTTGATACATTTCTTATTGATTTAATTATTCTAGTATTTGTAGATGTCCATAAATCTGAGTGAATTGTTTCTGCATATATTTCATATATAGTTTTCTAGCGTCCTGTGACCTTGAGCTTATCGTGGAATCATTTTACTTGATTTCGTTAGTATATTTATCCAATATTTAATCTTTACTATATTTGTGACGTTACGGGACTTCTGTTCCGTTACAGTACCTACCTTACCAATTTTCAGCCCAATCGGTTCAGCCGTTCTTGAATTATAAATAGTGTAACTAACACGACTTTCTTGCGTCAATGCTAACATCTACGTCATTGATATTATATCCATGTTTCTTTACGACTAAACTTCCTTATGGAGTTTTGGCGGGAAAACGAAAAATATCACTTTACCGCATTATATTATTTTCCAAAACTTGTGTTATTTTCAGTGTTAGTGCATAAAATTGGTGGCATTTTTAAAGTGGTAGCAGTGGGTATAGAAAAGATTAACCAGATTAAGTTGGAAAATTAGTTTCTGTATTTTCTTTTGAAGCAATCTACTGACAAATGTATATATAGACAACCATCTGTCTCAATTCCATATTTAAAAGTACTGACCATAGATAATATAAATAAGTTTGGTTTACCTACATAAATAGTTCTAACACCGGCCCTTAAACCAAAACTTAATAATGTTATACAGTTGAATTTCAAACAACTATAAAACAATAAAACGTACCTATGGCCACACACATATGACAAAACAACATAACTTTACAAAAAATAAACTTTACAAAATCATTTCCACACTCCTAAGTTTAGATGAGTTACAAACTTAACAAACTTGTCCTTTGCTAAAGGTTTTGTGAGAATATCAGCTGTCATTTCATCAGTAGAGAGATACTTCACTATAATAAACTTCTTGTTTATATTATCCCTGATAAAATGGTGCCTGATATCAATGTGTTTCGTTCTACAATGAAACATTGAATTTTCACATAACCTTTGTGCAGACTGATTATCATTGTAAAGTGTCATTACAGAAGTTATGTTGAAGCATTCTTTGAAAAACGTTCGCATGAACAATGCTTCCTTACATGCATCGGAAAGTGCCATATATTCTGCCTCAGTGCTAGAAAGAGCCACTGTCTTTTGTTTCCGACTTTCCCAAGATACTACAGAGTTACCTATCTTGAACACAAATCCTGTAGTACTTTTGCGATCTATTTCACAATTACCCCAGTTTGCATCTACAAAACCTTGGATATCTAGACCAGACTTTTCGAAAACTAAAAGATAGTGTATAGTGCCCTTTAGATACCTTAGAACACGTTTTGCCGCTTTCCAATGCTCATCAGAAAAACAATCATTAAACTGACTCAAAAAACTTACCGAATAGGCAATATCCGGCCTCGTACAAACTGCAACATACATAAGACAACCAATGAGGTTTCTGTACTCACAGTTTTCAGTCTTCTTTTCAGCTTTAATTAATTTAAGACCATTTTCCATCGGTGTACCGACAGGCTTGCAATCTGACATTTTGAATCTCTTCAAAATATTTGCAATATAATTTGACTGATCAAGAGTGATCTTGCCTTTTTCTCTCGAGACTCGCATTCCTAAGAATTCGCAAACTGTGCCTAAGTCTTTCATTTCAAATTCTTTCATCAACTGTTCTTTGATTTCTTTACAATCATCGTTTGAAGATGAAAACAAAAGAATATCGTCTACGTATAAGGCAATCATAGTTAACCGCCCTTGTTGAGATTTAAAGTAAACACATGGTTCCACTGATGACTTTTGAAAATTCATTTTCTTTGTCAGTGCACTGTTTATTTTATCATACCAACATTTGGCAGCTTGTTTCAAACCATAGATGGATTTGTTTAATTTATATACATAGTTTTCTTTCCCCTTTACAACAAATCCTTCTGGTTGTTCTACTACGATATCTTCTTCAAGATCACCATTCAAAAATGCAGTTTTTACATCTAACTGATCAATATTCAAATCATATTCTGCCGCAATAGCAAACAACATCCTAATTGTTGAATAACGAATCACTGGAGCAAAGGTTTCCTGGTAATCTATGCCATATTTTTGTGTGAAGCCCTTTGCTACTAACCGAGCTTTGTATTGTAAAAGAGCTCCACTTAAACTTCGTTTCTTTTTAAAAACCCACTTACATTTGATGGGTTTCTTCCCCTTCTTTAACTCAGTAAGTGTGCAACAATTATTCTTAGTAAACGAGTTATACTCATCTTGCATTGCTTTATGCCACTGATCTGCTTCCCTGCCACTCAACGCTTCCTTTACTGTTGACGGTTCATCACTCGTATAGATGACGCCACATTCCATAGCGTGCTCATCAGCACTACCGAAGCTCACGGTATCAGAATCTTCCGAGTCAAGTGACGATCTCCCTGGAATATAAGTTTCATCGGAACAGTCATCTGTACTAACAAGAGAGGAATCATTACTGTCAGTGTCATTCAATGAAATTATCTCTTGACGTCTCTCAGTTGACTTAATAGTTTTGTCATCAGATAAACATGTATGATCAGGCAACACAACATTCAGTTGGTCCTCATTCAATGACTCTGACACAAGCGTTAGCGGGACAGATTCATGCACTGTATTGCTATTTGTTACAATACAAGGTGTCTCAATAACACCTAAATTATCATCATGTGACAAACCCTTCGTCAAACCATTTGATATAAATTGATTCTCAAAAAAGGTCACATTTCTTGCCTTTATGCACTTAGTTGGGCAATCCGGGTCTATGAGTCTATAGCCCTTACTCTGTTCGCAATATCCAACAAAAATATATTTTTTAGATTTCGAATCAAGTTTCTTTCTTTTGTGTACTAAAGCGTATGCTACACAACCGAAAACTCTAAGGTGGCTAACGTTTACCTTTTTGCCTGTCCATTTTTCTTCAGGAGTTGATCCCATAATGGCCTTGGTTGGTGAACGGTTTTTTATGTAGACAGCTGTCGACACAGCTTCAGCCCAAAACCGTTTATCTACACCCGCATCCTACAACATGCATCGCGCCTTCTCCATGATGGTCCTGTTAGCCCGCTCACTGACCCCATTTTGGGCTGGTAAGTAGGGGACCGTCGTTTGATGTACGATGCCATTCTCTTTCAGAAATTTCTGAAAATTTTCATTGATGTACTCGGTGCCATTATCACTGCGCAATATTTTAATCGTTTTGTCTGTCTGATTTTCCACAAGAACCTTAAAGTCTTTAAAACAATCAAAAACTTCCGCCTTGCTCTTTAAAAAGTATACAAAAGTTTTTCTCGAAAAATCATCTATAAAAGTCAAAAAATATTTTGCACCTCCTAAAGAACTTTCAGACAAGGGTCCACACAAATCAGTGTGCACTAGCCCTAACGCTACATTCGACCTATTATGAGATTTCTTTGGGTAAGGAAGCCTACACTGTTTCCCCTCTACACAAGCTACGCATGATTTATAGTTCGTATCATCATAACTAATCCCATCAACCATACCTTGCTTCATGACATTCATGCTCCTCGAATTCAAATGAGCAAGTCGCCGATGCCAGGTACTTTGTGAAACCTCACAATTTTCTGTAGCAATCTTCGATGCAGACGTCACCACTTCTGCGTCGACCACAGCCGCTGTAGATTCACTAGAATCACTGCAACTGCTCGAATCATTGCAACTACGTGGATTCTTGTAATCACGCATACTTTGCAATGCAAAACTACGCTCTATTTCTACCGATCGAGTTGAGTGTGGAATTTTGGTTAGTAACCTATACACATTATCGATAAGAGCCGCTTTCGCAACAGTCTCCCCTGAGTCAATAATTCTACATTCGTTAGAATCAAAAGTAACAGTAAACCCTTTCTTCGTCATGGCACTAACCGATAATAAATTGCATGTTAGTTTAGGTACAAAGAAAACATCACTTATTGACTTAACCTGACTATTGTGACAGTCCAAATCTATCTTGACATTACCTCGACCCACAGCAAAAAGTATCTCACCATTTGCAACATTTACCTTTAAATGAGGTTCTATAGCCTGAAAATCACTAAAAACATTCCAGTCTTTACACATGTGATTTGTAGCTCCTGAGTCGATGCACCACAAGTTATCGCCTTTAACAGCAACTGAAAGCGCCGCCAGACTAGCTTTATTAGACTTCTCTTTGTCTTTGTTTTCTTTTTGCTTCAATGGGCAGTTTTTAATAACATGCCCTGGCTTTTGGCAATGAAAACACTTGACCACCTTTCTGACGGTTAAAGCGGACTCTCCTTCACTTACTTTACGAGTGTCATCACGTCGTTGATGTTCCTGAAGAAGTTTCGCCTTCACCAGTTCACTTGATAACTTGCTTGAACCATTTTCCAAAGTCATTATCAACGGATCGTACTCAGCTGGTAATCCACTCAGCATGACCACGGCGACGAAGTCGTCTTCCAATGGAGATCCTATATCGTTCAGTTGTTGTACGATATCTGTAACTTTGGAGAGATAGATTTCCATACTTCCAAATTCCGACAGTTTCATGCCAAACAAATTCCTCAGAAGGCTTAATCTCCTGCATAACCCTCTATCCTCATAAGCGCGTTTTAAATTGTTCCACGCTTCATATGCACTCTTAGCATTTCTCACATGAGGATACGCTGTCGTATGCACTGCCAAGCAAATTTTTGCTAGTGCCTTCATTTGTTTTCGAGCATCCTTGTCACATTCCTCAACACAATCCCACAAATCTTCGTGGATTAGGACCATCCTCATCGCAAACTTCCAGTTGTGATAATCTTGGATGCCTTCAGTTTTTCCACTGGGATAGATGAAGAACCGCTTCCTTCTCCGGACATCTTTTCCTCATTCGGATTCAACGCAAAATTAAAATTTTATATGTTTGCCGTTTTATCCAAAAAATATACCCTGCTATGCGAAGCACAGCATAACTGGGCCAATAACCTAAAGTGGTAGCAGTGGGTATAGAAAAGATTAACCAGATTAAGTTGGAAAATTAGTTTCTGTATTTTCTTTTGAAGCAATCTACTGACAAGTGTATATATAGACAACCATCTGTCTCAATTCCATATTTAAAAGTACTGACCATAGATAATATAAATAAGTTTGGTTTACCTACATAAATAGTTCTAACAATTTTATTCGTTAAGTGCTGGATTACAGGCATGAGTGTGGGAAAGTGGTATAGTGATGGTGAATCGTATTTTTCGTGTTGTTTCCAAAACTCCATAGAAGCTTCTGGTAAAGTAGCCACCACTTTACAAGGAGTATTACTTGACTTGACTAGACTATGACTTGACTCTGACTTGACTTGATGACTTCGACTGTGACCTGACACATTATTTACGTGAAATATCATTAACTTGATAAATTATCAATTACTTGACACTGGCTAAATACACAAAAGTGTGGAGCCAAACCAAAAACAAAAAAAAACCTTCCTTATCGCGGGTCGAATGATTTGCCTTTATATTGCAATGTCGTTCAACATTAAAAATATACCTATAGCGTGTCCCAGGAATTCCAGAAGTAAAGACCCCTGGGGACATCCGTATCACCCTCATGTACTATATTCCATGATTTTCTGCCCTCAACTTAATCACTATTTTGTTATTATTTTTTTTTTAATTTTTTTATTATTATTATTTATTTATTTACAATCTTAAATTTAAGTTTTTTACAATATTTCTATAAAAGTAACATTACAAAAATACAATAAAAAACCTAAACCTAGTGTGCCGCCAGCAGCGGGGCAAGGCCCAAGCTACCGGTGGTTAGGGCTGCAGAGTGAGGAACCTCCTGACAATACGTGCCGTGTCAAGAAGTACTGCCTTCTGAATCTGACCCTTGATCAAATTTAATTTATTATTATTATTATTATCACTGTAGTCTACTATCTATCTACTGATAGATAGATAACTTTTTATTGAAACTCCACATATCAAATAATTAATAAGTGTACAAACTTAACCAAAGTGTAGCAATGGGCGGTCTTATCGCTCAGAGCAATCTCTTCCTGACAACCTTGCACGGAAAGGAATAACGCAGTAATATATGTCAATATAATAGTTATATTATTAATTAATAATGTAAGTACAGTTATGATTTTTAAAGCATAAACCTGCGATGTAAGTTGGATAATTTATCGAGTGCGTCAAGCACTAATGTAAATCGTTAAAGAGTGACATATAGGCGGAAGTAGAGGAACAATAAATCACTCCCCGAAACCTCGCTAAAGTTAGTTGTTCATGTTTTCATATAATTTTCCGATCATTTCATGTCCCGAGAACGCCCATGCACTAATTAAATTATTGTTTCATTTTTAGACTTAGCTTATATGCGGCTTTAACTGCTCGGCGTTTGTAAAATATCACACCATAAAAAGACACTAGGCATAAAAATACTATCTCTTTTGAACAGAATATTAACTAGCACTTCAGTTATTGACCTTAATTATTGTCATTATGCCTGATTTACACGTTGCAAGCTAGCGTGCGAGCCTACTGATTAGCTGCAGTGCAGTAACTTGCATCGTTTAGAAGTTTCTTACGAGTTACTCGCGTGTAGAATAGATAAATATTTAAAAAAAACACCTAACCATCACATGTTTAGACCCTGGACCCTAACTAGGGTTTCTTGTATCTAGAGATCTAGAGCTACGAGGATCATGGTCACACAGTTTGCGAGTTACGTCAACATTTTATGTTTTATACTTGACACTAACCTGTTCGCCCAACAGTAGCTCGGACATGAAAGCGCTCACTCGTGCTGACGCTTTCGGCAGAGTTTTTTAATAAAAGCACGTTGTCTCGATTTTGCGACAATTCTCATGAGACTGGGCAGCTATTCGAATCATGTGGTCAGCACAGGCGAGTACAGGTCAGTAGCTTGCTACGTGTAAATCATCCTTTACTTGCGGCGCTATTGACTTTCATTTAAATTCACGAGCTGTGAAGAAAAGATTAGGTGTGGCCAATGTAGAAAGAATTAAAGGATCAAAGATGGAGAATCTCGCAGTATCCAGCCAGCTTTGGTCTATCGCTCGTCTCTACTTCTAGAAGCTCTACGTCAAAAACAATAATAATAATAATAATAATAATAAATAATAATAACATAATAACACCCTCTACACACTTGTACACACCATACCACCTGTTGGAGACGAGGATCACGGAAGCGACAAGAAAAAGATAAAGGTTTAAAATGAACGTATATATATCGAATGAAAGGGTAAAAAATATAAAAACAGAAAAATCACAGAAAATTGGCCGCCCGCTAGCTCCTACTTTTGACAACGAATATATATGACAAAAACTTAAAAAGGGAATAAATAAAATAAAAACCTAAGATATACAGCCTTCATGAGCGCGTCGCTAACACCACCTATATCTACTAGCACCTACACACTACTTTTTCTAGAATTTGGTCAATTTTTGGCAGGAAAAATCAATAGGCTAGTGGCAGTACAAAATTGCGTAAAAGACTTCGTTGCTGCGGCCAACTTCTTCAAGAAGAACCTTTTCGATTAATCACCACTGCGTGGTTAAAGATGCATCGATTGCATGAGCGAATACTTCGATTAATAGGAAAAAAAAAACTGTAAAATAACTATATAGGTACCTACTTAATTAGTCTGCGAACAGTAACTTTTTTGTAATACTTGGATGTAAGATCTAATAAATGATGTAATAAATTTGTAATACTGGTGTACATTCAATACGTCATGTCGAGCTGTAATCAAAATAAATCAGCTAATACCATTTTTTTTCTTACATTAAAATGCTTGGAATGAGTACCTACCGAATATTTGTATCATAATTCTTGTCAAAATTATTAATATTGGCCACTAGACTCAAAACTCACGACATCTTGACACCTTGTCATATATCTTGACAACAGCTTAACTGATTTTTCTCATATATGAAATTCTTGTTTAGAATTGAATAGGTACCTAATATTTCTGCCAAATACTATCAAGTACACAGTACATCCGGACAGATGAAATGAAAGCAAATTTAGTGAGTTAAAGCAATTCTTGCGAGTTGAAGCATAAACTTCGCTCACTTCACTCAGTCAATTACTCACATTTTTGTACGAAATTGCAGTTTAATTGACTAATATTACAGTTTTGATAAAATATAGCTTTATCAATCTTCTGGAATATCTCTAAATCAAAATAGACGTCCTTTACGTTCTTGCACTGTGAAGTACGAATAACAAATAGCGGTTACGGCCTGATTGAGATCTAATTTATTGGCTCACATTCTGAGAACAGCCACAGTCTAAATCACAATAATGGCATACGGGCCCGCTCTAACTCAAGTCCACAGATTACATGTATTGTAAGCGTTGTCTCCACATATATTACCTAAGCTCTGGGGCTCATTAAATTTAATTAACCGTGTGCTTCATCGCGGCGCTGCCGTCGCTTTGTAAGTTTTGTTTATAAGTCATAAATTAAGTAGTCAGTAGTCTGGTTATTGTAAGTTTTTTTTTTTGTTTTATCTGCGCTCATATCGTAGATAATAACTTGTTTTCATTATGAATTGAATTACATAATGACAAAAAGATAAAATAGGTCCTCCTCTCATCGAAAACGACTCCTTAATATGAGCATCAGATTTTCTTAAAAGAGTGTCATATTTTTAGAAGGCGTATTAGTTGCGTATTTCCGAAATTTTTGGGCTGAATATATTATATAATATGTATTAACATATTAAAATCCAATGTTCTGGGCACTTTTCCCCTCACCAACGGGTTATTACAAGTTTTTTAAAATTTATTTAAGTTTTAAGGTATAGTTCAGTTTTTAGGTCTAGTTTAGTATTCTATTTATATGTAAACGAGCTTCTGCCCGCATCTTCGCTCGCGGCGTGGCCTATGGGAAAATAATTCAACCACCCGTTTCACCCTCTTAAGGTTGGAATTTCGAAAAATCCTGTCTTAGCGGATGCCTACGTTATAACATCTACCTGCATGCCAAATTTCAGCCCGACCCGTCTAGTGATTTGGGATATGCGTTGATAGATCACTATGTCAGTCAGTCAATCAGTCATATATATTTAGATTATAAAATATTGAAAATAGGTAAAATATTTTTTCTGGCCTTACCTACTTTAAGTTTTTCGTCTTATTAGTGTGCTGTACTGACATTTTGTATGCTTCACCAGACTTTTTACTCGGACATGAAGTTTCTTTAGTACCTAAGACATAAATATATTTTAACTGACTTCATAAAGGACGAGGTTTTCAATTACGTTTTATTTTATGTTTGTCCCCCAGAACTCCGTCATATAACAAATTTTGAATTCTCATTTATTGGTTTGTGCTTTTTGATTAATTCTATAGTCATCAAAATCGGTGCAGTAGTTTGGTTTTCAAATCAATTGAAGGGTTGAGAATAAAAAGGATTTAACTGACAAATTGACAGTTTCGAGAAAATTGACTTTAAACGTCAACGGCGTCATTTTTATGTAGAGTGCTTATAAGGTAATAGAAAAGGTTTATGTAAGTTTCAGTTGCTTGAAAATGTTTTATTTCTATTTAAAATACCAAATATAGTACTAATTCATACAATTACTGTAAAAATATAATATAATAAAAGAAATAAAGTAATGTTTTTATGCTAAGCGTACTGTATTCCTGTGACAGATAAACCATTTTTAGACTCAAAATCTCGAGATTTAAGCCTCATTTCGGTATTTTGAGAATGTATTATTGAAGATAATTTCACGCTGAATCCAACGATACCCATAAGTCATTTGGTCAAAAAAATCAGTTAAATCCTTTTTATTCTCACCCCTTCAATTATTATATACAATTATAATATCGTAAAATTATTTCTCATTATGACATTAAGGCGATCAAAGCCGGCTTAAACCCCCCTTTTTTAAAACAGACAGAAAAAAATATACCTTACTAATACGTTTTTTAAATCTAGAGGTCGTAGAAAAGTCGCTTTAGAAGTAGGTTATTCTACGTTCACACGTGATACTTTTCACATATGACGTTTATTATTATGAGCGTGCCTTACGTAATAGCCAAGGGAACGGTAAAAATAAAAGACCAGGTGCGTACCACGCCGAGATGAAGTATGTACCAGCCACTTATATTTCACTCCATTATTTAAGACCTCTTGCGTATTACGAGGTATATAAACCAGTAGTATTAGGATTCATATTCTTCTTATCGTAAATCTTACGTGAGGTTATTTTATCGATACCTATTTTAACATATCATGGTTCTCGCTTTACCTATCGCGTATCAGTATTGCAGGTGGTAAGAAGTATAGTAGCCAGTAATAATATTTATTGCGTACCGACTTCTGCCTTCAAACATATAAAACATCTACTGTATCATCGGAATACGGAACGTGTCCGCAAATCATATTACGTGTCATACCCACCCGAGGAAAATTTAGTTATGTATATACTTGATTTGTACACGACGTGAGCTTAATATTTTTTACCTCAAAGAAGTTGTGGTTTATGTTTACATGTTATCTTGAGCGAAAATATCTAAAGGTAAAAATACCATTATACATAATAACGGTTACTGGGGCAATATAATGTAACAGTAACATTTATTTTTGTCTACGTTATTCACGTTATATGTATTTTACGGCGGCAACGTCCAGTTGTAAATGTAAACTCTATGCGCAGCGGGCAGCGATCAAGTATCGTAATTTACCCTGTGGTGGCGTTAAATATATTACAGTGGCAACACCGGCAACTGCCATGGCGCCCCTACCCGTCTGGCTATAAAAAAGGAGCGCTCGGTGTACTACGGATCATTCTTGTTCCAGACACTGTGCGGTGTGGACATGCTGAAGGCTTATAGTTATATAGGTTGCAACCTACGTACAACCCGTTTTCCTACATATTCATGTTTAACGTTTTTGATTTTTTTTTTACTTTAATGCTATATCAGTCAAAACGTTATACATTACACATATTTAATGATCTTTACTACTGGTTCATGAAATGTTAAAACGGTCAATTATAACTGGTACCACTTATAACACAAAAAGAAAGTAGCGATACCACAAACTCTAGCATTAAATAAAAAATAACTTCCTAGAATCTTAAAATATAATTTTGACGGGTTCTAAAGATACTTACAACTAAAGATGTCTACCTCTCATCGACACACGAAATCATCCGTGTAAATAGTTTGTTATCACGATCAATTCTAAGCCATAGAGCGAGAGTTTGACCAAACAAGTAATGATTGACTTATTTTTATGTACCAATGGAGAGTACATTCTTCCACACAAAAACTACTGTTGGAGTTAAACCTGAACTGATTTTGTTAATTTATTAACAATTTACTACTGCATGCATTTGGGTATGCCGCAGAGGAATAAGTGCGAATTAAGGAGCTGCCAATTTTTTGTACAGACCGGCACGAGTAGCTTTGTCATAGAGGGATAAGTGCGAACTTAGGAGCTGTAAAACTTTAGCACAGATGGGCATCAATATTTTTTTAAACTAGGTAATCGTAAAGTAATCGTGAAACATCAATAAATGAACTCATGTAATCACAGCTTATAATTATACAATAATCATTTTTTATTTATCTACAAAACAGTAATTATTACTTTTTTTTCAAATGTATGTAAAACACACAGTTCAAGTTCACAAGTTCAATAATGGTCAAAGAAATAGTTTGATAGAGGCCAAGGAAAACCACTGCCATGAAAGAAGTAACAATTCGGCTTAATATTAAATTCTCAAATGCGCATATATGCTATTGGATATATAAAAACGTAATCAGATAAATATATACGTGCATAGTACTAAGCCCTGGAGAATTGGAAAATTGCGGAATGATTGCCACGCAGCCCGCCGCCCGCTGCCCCTGTCCAATTTGCCCTTGACCGACCCTTTTGTTTTGCAGTAGAAAAATATGTAACACTGTCTATCCGCAGTATTGTTGGGTTGACTGTGGCAATCAGTCAGTCAAAAACTAAGCCAAAGCCTTCATTTATTTTGATTGATGATTGATAGTTCCGGTCATTGACTTGGTGTAGCCAGCGAAGCGTGCTTGCGCGAATTTTATGGCAAATATAAAGTAAAGCCCTATATAAAGTAAGTGCACATATTGCACCACCACAACTTTAAGTAAACCCCAACTGATCCCTCTAAACCGATCCCATCTAATTTTGTTGCAATTGATCCCACAAAATATGATTCTGTGAAGTGCCCCTGAAGTCTGATTATAATCGAAATTTTGATGTAATAGAATAGACTGTTTCTGATCTATTGAAGTGAAGAACCTCCGTTCCGCAAAAAGCAAATAGATGAACTCAAATCATGTCATGTGTCATTTAAATTCATTCAGAAGTTTCAGAAGTATATATGAAAAAAATAAAAAACAGTTCAAGTTTCAACAATACTAAGTGCCAACCAAAAACCATTTTTCAAAATATCTTCAATGTACATAGTTGGACCTGTTATAGTTTTATTATAGGTATTTTTACCGCTAGATTGTAGTGTCAGTAAAAATTTTAAAATTTTAATTTATATATATTTTCTAACGCAAATCGCGTCCTCAGCTTCGTGAGAGGCAAAGTATGCTGGACAGCTAACTCTGTCTGGCCGACATTAGAGATGTCCTGTATGTCCAGTAAACTCCTAACTCCTAACTAAATAACAAAACCAAAACTAAACTTGGAAAAAATACAGTGCGGTGACGCGATCTTTTTCGTTTTCCCACCAAAAAACCTTATCAAGAGTTTTTTTTTATGTTTTGGCTCCACATTTTTGTGTATTTAGCCAGTGTCAAGTAATTGATAATTTATCAAGTGAATGATATTTCACGCAAATAATATGTGTCAAGTCATAGTCGAAGTCATCAAGTCATAGTCTAGTCAAAGGCGGGAAAACGAAAAAAATCGCGTCTCCACATTGTATTATTTTCCAAAACTTGTGTTATTTTCAGTGTTAGTGCATAAAGTTGGTGGTATTTTATTCGTTAAGTGCTGAATTACAGGCATGAGTGTGGGAAAGTGGTATAATGATGGTGAAACGTTTCTTTTCGTATTGTTTCCAAAACTTCATTGAAGCTTCTGGTAAAGTTGCCACCACTTTACAAGGAGTATGACTTGACTAGACTAGACTATGACTTAACTTGATGACTTGGACTGTGACTTGACTTGACTTGACACATTATATGATGTTAATTAACTTGAAATATTATCAATTACTTGACACTGGCTAAATACACAAAAGTGTGGAGCCGAAATCAAACAAAAAAAAAAACTGTAGGTACCTGTACTATTCCAAGCAAAGAAATCTTAAAAGTGAATGTAAATAATTTCGCCAATTATGATTTTATAGTGTTTCTTGAAGCCACAAGTTCTTTTGAGTTGTTGTTTCAATGGATTTTCGAATGGAAACTACATCCGACACGTTTCGAATAAATATAAATATAACTGCATTTTTCTTGTAAGAAATGAGCAAACCACCCCCTCTTCCAAGAAATTCGCTGAGTTTCAAACGCTGAAGTTATAAAATAATCGCTACTTTTTAAACACCACGGTTAGCCATTATTGTTTCGCGACATTTCGTTTTTCAGGTCAATCATACGTATGGACCTAGAAGGTACTATTGTTATAAATCTGGTCACTCGTTATCAAATCAACCAGTTATGCTTGCATCAAGCTTGCACACACTACTACTTGGCGGCAAAATAACTATCCAAAAAATCCAGTGCTACCTACCTAGACGAACTCTTTCAGAAAAGTTATACTATTTAACGTAGTTAGAATATTCATTGTTAAAATAATTTTCACCAGTATAATACTTTTTCATCGCAACAGATGTAGATAATCATGGAAATTTATCAATCTTTCTTTCACTTAATTACCAATCGTCAGCTTTATGGGTGACTTAACGTTACCTGGTATGTGCAGAGGAACTTAGTTAAGTTGTAGTTTATTAGACTTTAGTATAGATAGGCATTAGATAATTAAGACTTGTGACCATTTTTATATAAACTGTCACGTATTGTGGAATAGTGTATAAACTTGTAATACCACCATCAGACATTCGATTATTCTTTTCATAGTATTTTTTTAATTTGTGTTACGTTTGAATTTGACCACATTTGCAAAGTCAAAGTCAAGTCCATGGATTTTGATGAAAATAGGCTATTTCTTAGCACTTTTACAAGTCAAAATGAGATTAGCTACTTAAAATTAAGTTATTGTACTTGGTATATAAAATTACAAAATGTCAAACATTATATCATAATCCACCACGACAACAACACAATATATACGTATATAGGTTGCGGGGCTAGGCATGTCGGGCAACCTATAAAACTATAGGCCTTCAGCATGCGCACCGGGCCGTGTCCGGTACAAGAATGATCTGTAGTATACCGAGCGCTCTCTTTTTATAGCCAGATGGGTAGGGGGAGCGATGACAGCTACCGGTGCTGCCACTGTAATAAATTTAAATGCTACCACAGAGTAAACTACGGTACTGCCCCCTGCGCATAGAGTTTTCAACCGGACGTTGCCGCTGTCAAGTACAATATATAAGTACTATATTATATAAGTTTAAAAAAAGGAGTTCTGTTTCCCCTACTAGTGCAAGAAATCCGGCACAAATCAGATACTCCGATTCAATATTATAATACAGTATTATATGTAGATCTTCAAGTCCACACGCAAATTATTACTTATCTTTATATTACCAAAGCTTTTCTCATAGTACACTCAAACTTATTGTGCAAATAGAATTCGCTAGGTTTTCGTGAAACAAATGAAGGAGGGTGAACTTTTTCCGCGCCATTAATCTTTCCCCACTCATTTATCGTTTGCACGTGTCGCCTTTAGTACAAATCTTGTACGGTCAGCCGGCGGCTGATTACACCATCTGTCAAAACTGTCTACGGATTGTAAAACTAATATTCACGTGGATAAAGTGTTTTATTGCTTAAAGAGTAACACTAAAACACTCTTACAGGGTAAGCAATGCATTGATGAGACCTCATCCGGCGTTACAGATGTCCATAGGCTACTTCCCATCAGGTGGGCCGTATGCTTGTTTGCTCTCTTTAATATAAAAAAAGAAAAAAAAAAACGTGCCATTTCAGCGTATCACGATACTTTGGTTTTCTTGCCTGTTTTGTGTAACAAAATTGAAGCAATTCTGTTGAAGAAAGACTGCTTTTGACACTTTTTGACAATATGATTTATATGCTATTGAAATTCCTAATTTTAAGAATCATACTTTCGCTGTATTGATATATTGTCAAAGTAAATTACAAGTGTATTTGTAATATAAGTAATTATTGACTGAGTGATTGCGAAGCGCGAGCAATGCGTCTGCATTTCAGCTTAGACGTAAATAATTTCTTCCATTCGGTCGACGTCCGGCTGACCGGCCGTTCTCGACACGTCGCACCTCACAACCAATTTTTATATGAAATTTTGTAACCAAGTACAATAATTTTAATTATTTTGAATTGGCGTTGCCATAGCTTTTTAAAACTAATAATATGGTTTAGTGATCTTACGATGTCAGTACAATAATAAACGTTGAGATGCATATTTTTTGTAAGATATAACTTATCAAGAGCATATTGTAGACACAAAGTTTTAATTACAAACTAAGAAAGAAATATTGCTTAAGCAGACTATGCATTAACACTAGAATTCATAGTCAAGATGGGGGCTCTCTCAGGGGATGGTTCTGGTGATGTTTCTGGTGACAGACCTGTCATTGTGCATCATCATTTCATAAACATAAGTAGCCTGGGGGGCTACTTATGTTTATGATATCTATTATGTTTATTTAATAAGGTCAGTTGAATAAGGGATGTTGAATGACTGAATTTTATCAACCAAACGGTTGCTTTGAAAAGTATTTTTTTATTATTATTTGTGGTTTTTATGAAAATAGAAGTAGATAATAATTAATTGGATTTTATGTAAACAATATTTTCAGTCGTCGGTTTGTTCGTATTTATTCATCCTCTTTTACAGAAAGTAACCTTAGAATACGAAATAATACTTGTGGCCATCCCACGCGGATCCAAAAGCCTTACGACTCCAATTCAATTATATCAAGGTAGACTCCAATTTATAATTACATTAAAAATAAACATTAAGACAGTTACGCACTACTATCTACGGAAAAGAAAAATACTTGACCTAAAAGGCACATAATAACCAATAATAAAATACTATAGATTACTTAATGTATACATGGACATACCATTTAGATTAAAATAGGATTCATTCATTCATTACATCAGTAGACTAAAATAAATAAAATGCTAGTTTGAAAAAAGTAATAATATAATAATAATAATAATATGTGTGGACATCTCACACAGCGCCATCTAGCCCCAAACTAAGCAAAGCTTGTATTATGGGAACCAGATAACTGATACAATACTTAAATACTTTTTGTTTGTAAATACATACATATAATACAATATAACACCCAGACACAGAACAAACACCTATGTTCATCACACAAATGTTTGTCCTGGGTGGGAATCGAACCCACAACCCACAGATCAGAAGGCAGGATTACTACCAACTGCGCTATCGATATATGCTATAAAGTATATAATTATGAACATGCCTGCTATAACTGGGTACATTATGAGCTGTACCTGTATACACTGTGGAAACTAAAGCTGCAAACTTATGCATCCAACCAAGATCCAAGCGCACAGCTTTTTCTGCGGATATCACGGTCTGTCTCTAGAGAACTATCGCTACGTAAGCGAACGGTCCGATACAATTTCATCTGAACGGCAAATACAGGACGATCGGTATATCACACACGATGAATGTACAAAATCTCATCAGATTTGAAGCAATTCAATCTGGTTTATTTATCTCATACCCATTGACCTAATCATTCCGATGGTCAATGACACGAAACAATAAATATGTACCATCACACGTTAAAATTACAATCGCATGGAATTAAATTACACCGGTAAATATAGAATTAAGCAGACAACATTGGATAGCCTTTCACTCAAACTTATACCGCCGCCATTTTGGTGCATCACTTTACATAGGTTTTATACATTCTATTAATATTAGGTCTTTACCTATGAAATTGCCGTTTTGTTTGAAAAAAGTTAAAGTATTTTTTTTTTGAACTTATTTATTTCTTTTATTCAAAGTAATCACCCCTGCAATCAATGCATCTTTGCCAATGCTGTGGCAGTTTATGGATGCCCTTCTTGAAAAAATCAGCAGGACGGGAGACAACAAACTCTTCAAAGGCGTTTTGTACTGCCTCTCGGGAATTGAATTTTTTTCCCGCTAAAAAGTTGTCCAAATTTTGGAAAAAGTAATGGTCGGTAGGCGCAAGATCTGGTGAGTATGGCGGATGAGGGAGAGCTTCCAAATCCAACTCATGCAGCTTAGAGACGGTCTGTTGTGCAGTATGGGGTCGCGCGTTGTCGTGAAGTAGCAGTGGAGACGACCGATTGACCAAAGCTGGTTGCAGACGTGCAAGTTTCGCCATCATTGTGGTCAGTTCTTCAATGTACACATCTGCAGTAATGCTCTCGCCGTTTTGTAAAAAGCTATGATGAATCACACCAGCACTAGACCACCAAACTGTGACCATCACCTTTCTAGGGGTCATTTTTCGTTTTGCACATTGCTTTGGTACCGAACCAGGATCTAACCAACTTGCTGAGCGCTTTCGATTGTCAAAAAGAATCCATTTTTCATCGCACGTAACAATTCGGTTCAAAATTCCTTCATTTCTGTGCCTGTTAAGCAGCGCAAGGCAAGTCTCGACGCGTACGTTGCGCTGGCGATCGTTAAGTTCGTGGGGCACCCATCTATCAAGCTTTTTTATCTTGCCAATCTGTCGCAAATGGAACAATATTGTTTTGATGCTAACATCAAAAGCTGCTGACAGCTCAGCTGTAGATTGAGATTCATCAGCTTCCACAATCGCCTTTAATTCATCGTTGTTGACCAAAGTTTCCGGAAGATCACGAGGTTCATTTTTCAAGTCAAAATTCCCAGAACGGAACCGAGCAAACCAATAACGGGTTGTACGTTCGTTTGTACAGTTCTCTCCGTAAACGTCGTTGATGTTACGTGTCGTTTGTGCCGCGTTGGTGCCACGACGGAACTCATATTCCATAATTACACGAAATTTCAAAGTATCCATTATGAGGAAAAATGTTGAAATGTAATGAAAATACAACGCTAATCAATAAACAAAAGACTTATATTGTAAATAGAATGTCATATTTTTAAAACAAAATTAATTTGAATTTAGAATTCATAGTCAATCAAAACTTTTTTTTTGTTTGAAAAAGTCTGTACTGCAATACGGCAATTTCATAGGTAAAGACCTATTATTATCAATGCGTAAATTTGTGTGTGTGTATGAAGGTTTGTTACTATTCTTTTCCGTGACTATTACACTAATTTTGATGAATTTTGGAATGCAGATAACTTATACGCTGGGTTAACACCTAGAATAATTTTTATCCGCGGGTGAAACCGTGGGGCTTATTAGTTCATGATGTATAAAATAAATAACATTACGCATTTTATCTTACTCTTAAATAATGTTTAGATGATATAGTGACTGCGTAAACAGTATGTGAATTGATTAGATATTTGAATTAATGAAAATCGAGTAGTCAATCTCAAGAACTTACGATTTTCTTAACTGTGTTCCCCATCTAAGTACACTCATGCTCCATAATTATTCTACTTTTTGGGAGGCATAAATAACCTATTTGTAAGTACCTATATCACTCATCTTTGAAACCCAATTCTACCTCCCCTTTAAAAGCATAAATAAAGAGTTTACCAATGTAATGTAATAAACTAAGCCAATTAAACTACAACTAAACTAACCTAGCCTGTAGCAACTTTGATGTTAAATAAATTAAAAAAATATTAAACCACCAATTTGTATGTATTCGACTTTTGCAGTTTTCAGCAGCACGAACTTTTTTAATGGCAAATAAGCAAACGGCCCGCATTAGTAGTGATCACCATAGCCTGAACGTCGTTTGCAGAACGCCGGCACGTTCAACAAAGTTCCATAGTAAAGAGTTGGTCAACCTATAATTAAACTATTTTGAACTTCTTTAAAACCTCTTTTAAAGTCAGTCGTGTTGTAAGCTCTGGGGAAAGACCACTGGCGGAAGCTACACCATATTTCACAGGTGAACGGCAATAAAGTGCGCTTATGTCGAGTCGTAGGTACGTGTTTTCACAACTCAATAATAGTGGATGAGTTTTTTACGGTGACGAGAAGCGGTATAACATCAAATAATCCTTCAGAGATAGAAAATACACAGAGCCATAACATAACATTTCTTATAACTCTAAAATCCATACTTATGTGCTCTAGAACGGAGCACCCAAGTATCAATTTTACCTTTTTAAACTGAGAACGAAAGAAGGATCTAGCATGCTACACCTTCGACCGCATCGTCACTTCCCATCAGGTGAGAGCGTGATCAAACGCTAGAAAAGCAATTTATTTATTTTGATTTAAATATTAACACCTATACTTAATATTAGTATACTTATCTCGATTATTATTAACTAACATATGACGTTGACAATGCCTATAAAATAGTTGAATTATTTTCAAACCTGATGGTCATCAAATAGTTTTATTTATCCTTTTACAACTTCTGAAAATTACAATACGCGGCGCGCGTTGAGTGGATGTCTCAATATTGTTTGTCTACATCCTCAGCTTCAGTCTTATAACTTTTTATGAAGTCAAATTCTATAATAATCTTTGTCTATTATCTAGTTTGTCTTATAAACATTTAAAGCAGTGTAAATGTGCAAAAGGTTTTTTTTGTATCGAAACCACGGATGTTAAAATGTTATTATGTTGATTTTAAACGCATTTGGAAATACCAGTACAAAATACCTATTTATATAAAATTTCAATCAAGAATAATGCAGTAAGTAATAAGTAATGTTTAAAACGCACCAGTGAAAGCTGAATAAATAAAAAAGAACTTACCAATAGGAATTTTTTCACTATTTGCTTGACCCACGATAGTATTAAAGTACAAAATTATGAAAGTCAAAAACAATATTTGAATAACACGAAACATTAATTTAAACGGTCGCATTTTGCAAGTTTATGTAACTGGGCTCAATAAATAACGCGCATTTTCATACAAAAACCCGCTTGGAAAAGTCCACGTGCAGCCACAAGCTGTACGGAGGCACACCGAGGGTAAAGTTTAGACGGAGCTTCGGCAAGCTCCGATGCTACCGAAGCGGCTGTTGGCTGGCGACTGGGGATGATTCCACCCGCCCTTCCCGTACCTCCCCTGAACTGCGGGCGTCCTCAACATCCTCTTTTCTACACGATACGCACGACTTGTTTTATTACTTTTATTTTTCTTTAATAATCTTGCTTAAATGGTCCATTTCGTTGCTTGAAGAAACTTCTTGAAGTTCCTTCGCAAACGATACTCGTTCTATGAATAGGTTTATCAATTGTTTGATGTACTCTGGATTACTGGTCCAAAGATTTGATATACGTTAAAGCATATAACAAACCTATTTAAAAATTCATAGTTATTAGTGAATATGTAAATTCATCTTCTTAAACATATAAAAGGCATTGCCCTGAATGACTGACTGACGGATCAACGCACAGCCTAAACCGCTGTTCGTAGAGCCCTGAAATTTGGAGGGTCTGTTCTTTTTATGGTGTAGGCATCTAATAAGAAAAGATTTTCCGAAATTTAAGCCCTAAGGGGGTGAAAAATGGCGGCAAAGTGTGTATGGGACAACATGATTCCTTGGTCCAATCTACTTCAAATTTAGCATAAACCTTTTTTAACAGAAAGATGAAAGTCGTGTTTCGTATTTTATTGCAATTCATCCTCTAACGGGGTTAAAAAGGGGTGGAAAATTATTTTGCTTCGAAGTTGATATCAATACTCATTAGTGATTTTGACTTAAATTACATTTTATTTTGGCACATGTTTGAAAACTCGATCCGATGTTTTTACGAAATGGTCATTTTCTATGCTTGTTATTGCTCGAATATGGTTATAGATGGCGAAGAAAAACGTGTTTTTTTATTGTTTCTAAAATCAAAAGAGGCTTATAGACCATATCATATATTAAATACCATTTATAAAAAAAATATAATACTAAATGTCGGTATTATCTAGGTGGTAGGACTTTTCTGTGTTCGTTGTTCACATAGGGAGGTGCCATCGCTTTGCCAGTTATCGTGCAGACTAGCAGTACAGTTAGTGTGCAATCATTTTTGAGTTCCGGTACAATATTTTACATTTCCTTGGATCTGTCTGGTTATACTGGTATATATAATCTGTCCCAATTTCCACATAAGATACTTAGGAATTGTTTTAGACGTCCACTACTGAATATAGGCCTCCTCCACAGAGCGCTGCTTGCCTCCTGCATCCATCGTTTCCCGCAGTTTGGAGCAAATCATCGGTCCACCTAATATAGGGAGGTTTTGAAACCGCGCTGAATTTTCCGGTTTGTGGTCGCCACTCGAGAATATTTCTTCCCCATCGGTTGTCAGTTCTACGAGCGATGTGGCCTGCCCACGGCCCTTCGTATTTGCTAACTGTAAGAGCTATATCGGTCACTTGACTTGAATTTGAATTGTCACTTTGATTTCATCATTTTGGATCTTATCTCGCAAGGTAACACCGAGCATAGATCTCTTTATAGCCCGATGCGCGACTTTGAGTTTACTAATCAAGCGAACAGTAAGAGCTACATCCAATGCCATAAGTCATCACTGGCATCACACTAATTGAAAACCTTTGTGGTTGGCCAACCAGGCTCTGCGGTATTTTGGACGAAAAGATATATCGAATCTTTCTGAACGCTGCCCAGCCGAATTGTGTTCTTCGTTCGACCTATTTGTTGAAGTTGTATGTACCTAATTAGAAAGTCTGTAGATCCTATATTCGTCGGACAACTTTTGAGTTATTATTGGGGACGATGCCCAATAATAACCGATATAGCTAATTGTGTGTTACGTACCTGAAAATTTGGTTTTAGCCAAATTACCTACCAATGAAGTTTGAAGACCAAATCATAATGTGCTATTATAGATTGAAAACAAGGTATTTAAAAACGATTTTAATTATATAAACAAATAAAACAGTGAATTTATAAGGAACACAAGTGAGCTATTTTTAAAAGTGTTTTTATAAGCAATGTAAATGTTTAATATGCTTGGAATAATTCACCGTACCCTTGGACGAATTAACCACGTACCCAATAAGTACGGTCAGCAATTAGATTGCTAAACTAAGCACTACCAATCTTGACAGCACACAGTTACATTGTGCGATTTAGGAGGCCCTAATAAAGGTTTTATATTGTTTTGTTACGTATTAGCTACTACTATACAGCTTATAAGTTACTATGATATTCTTTTGGACGTTATTATTTTCAATACAAAATTACTCACTATCCATTGGAAAATTCAGTCCTTATAATTGTATGTTATTGAATATTAAGATTAGATGCTCAAATTGTAAGCACTCCGTAGGTCAATATCACGCTTAATTGGTTTAAAAAAAACGAAAACCTAATGAAGATTGATCTAATCGTTCGCCTGGTTATACTGACATAAATATAAAATATGTAAAATATGTCCTATTTATACTATTACAAGCTGTGCCCCGCGGTTTCACTCGCAGACAACAAAGTAGCTTATATGTTAGTCCAGTATACAAGGTGGAATTTAATTCGTTATTTTCCTTTAATGTATGTATTCAGCCCATGCTATAAAATGCTCCCATATAACTAAATAAAAAAAATTACTTATGAAATAAAACTGATTTTTTTTATTTATTAAACATAAGCACTTTATAATCGTTAATACAAAACTAAACTAGACCTAAAAAATTAAATTATACCTAAGAACTTAAAATATAAAAAATAAAACTAAAAATTTGAAATAGCCCATTGGTGGAGGTGAATGTGCCCAGAATTATGGCAGCATTACCACGTTAAATGGCAATGCTTATTTTTTGTGCAAAATAAAAACTTAAATCTAGGTATTAGAAAATTTAAATTCTAAAGAATAGCCTTGTGACATTGAACAAAGCAGGTGTTTTATTGCCTACGAAACAATTACAAAACACTCAGCCGGTGCCCGCGCTGTGTGTACCGTTAAATAGACATTTTGGCTGTCATGCAGTAATTTTAGGAGGCACTAAATACTAAAATAAAACCATTTTTTTTTAAATTGGCCCTTGTACGAATATTCTATAGCATGGGCTGAGTACATACATTTAAGGAAAAGAGTGAATTAAATGCCACCGTGTATAAGCTGTGTATGTTACAAATTTCATCCAAATGCATCCAGCCATTTGAGCACGAATGACTAATAAACATCCATACATACATCAAACTTTCACATATATAATGTTATTAAGATTGGTCTGTGCAACAGTATTTTAGCGTTACCAATTTACCATTGTCAGATGAAGTCCAAAACATATATCGTCTCGCAGACCAATGTTTGTCTAGAACGTGACTTAAACTTTGTTATATTTTTTTTTATGTTTTGGCTCTACACTTTTGTGTATTTAGCCAGCGTCAAGTAATTGATAATTTATCAAGTTATTGATATTTCACGGAAATATGTGTCAAGTCATAGTCGAAGTCACAAGTTAAGTCATGGTCAAGTCATAGTCTAGTCAAAGTCATACTACTAGTAAAGTGGTGGCAACTTTACTTGAAGCTTCTATGGAGTTTTGGAAACAACACGAAAAGAAACGTTTCACCATCATTATACCACTTTCCCACACTCGTACCTGTAATCCAGCACTTAACGAATAGAATACCACCAATTTTATGCACTAACACTGAAAATAACACAAGTTTTGGAAAATAATACAATGCAGTGACGCAATCTTTTTCGCTTTTCCGCCAAAACTCTGTTAATTTTTTGTATTACCGATTGGGTAATATGGTTGCTAAGCGACAAAACTTTCTTTGATTTAAAAAAACAATTAAAAAATCACGCTTTTCTTCGCAATCTATGACCATTTTGTAAAAAAATCGGATTGAGGATTCAAACATGTGTCAAAATAAAATGAAATTGAAATCAAAATTACTAGGGGGTATTGATATCAACTTCGAACAAATCTACGCAAAAAAAAATTCTTTTAAATTTATTTTTATTTCTACCCCTTTTTAACCGGAGGATGAATTTCAATAAAATATTAAACACGACTTCCTACATTTCTGTTAAAAAAGGTTTATGTAAAATTTGAAGGAGATTGGAACAAGGAATCACGTAGTCCCTTACAAACTTTGCCCCCGTTTTTACCACTTTAAGATTAGAATTTTGAAAAATCCTTTCTTACAATGCTTACGTCACACAAAGCACACACCCTCCAAGTTTCAGGTGTCAACGATCAGTGTTTTGCGTGTGTGCGTTGAACCGTCAGTCAGTCATTCAGGACAAAGCCTTTTATATCATGTATCATGTACAGTCATGTACGGAGAGTGTTCTGTTTTAAATAAAACTTGCGTCGCTTCGCCTTAGACGCCGTAACCTACTCATCAGAAATTATCACGATTTTCCGGTCTCCGATGCTTGCCAAATATCTGTTCATAAATTATTGTTGTTTGACGCGTTACGGCAAAATCTATTACAACGAGTTATTTAGGTCCTTTGCTCACGTTATTATGCAATATAACCCCGTTTATTTATTGCTGAAGAGTACGGGATTTAGGAGCGGCTTAAGTAGCATGTTGAGCACGTACCAATGTATTTCTAATCAGTGGATACATGCGTATTTCGCATAAATATGCGAATGCGATCTCTGTCTATTAATGAATTATATTATCCTGATCCTCGGCTTCGTATACTCAGGGAAAGGAGCGTTATTTTAGAGTTCAAGTTTGCTTCCATGACTGAAACAAAAAGTACTCATGTGCCATTTTTCTAAAAACTAGTAAATTGAATCAAACAACGTCGATTTCAGTAATATTGGTCTAATTGTCTATGCATTGGCGAAGTATAAGCAACATCGAGATGGTTCAGGAAATCTTATTTTATAGCAGAAACACTAATCGTATTGGGAGAGGTGGTGTATATATTTTTTGGGAAAATCATTAACAGATCAATCATGGACAGTCCCTTCAGTTCCAAAACACTTTGTTTTTATTCAAAGGAGGCGCTTCGCTTTCATTTATTAGAGATTTTAGCATTCTAATCCTAAAACTCTAAGGACTAAACGAGGAATTGGGTATACTAGAAAGAGAGAAAGAAAGAACAGAACTAAATACATAGGGGATGGAGAAGGGAGGGAAATAAGTAGGAAAAAATATTCCCTTAAAAGAAAAAAACATCGCTTCGCTTGCTCCTCTCAAATTAAAATCATTAAAAATCTACCCTTAATGTAAACTTAATGAACCAATGCAAACCCTATGGGGGGAGTTAGTTTAGTTATACAAATTAGTTTCAGTGTCATTTTTTTTATTTCCGACTGTTTCATTTGTTTGAACAAAAACACCTATGTACAAGTTTGTCTAAAATGATGATCACACCTCACCTCATTTAACAATATTTGTTCTATCCCACGGTCTGTGGCCAGGGACACGAGTCTCTTGATTTAGCGCAACATAAACAAACAAAGTTAGGTAAGTTTTAAATTGAAATTATGATCACGGGGTGAAACTTTGGGGGTCCTCGGATTCGCCCATGCCCAGAACATTACCGAAGTTAGTTATAGAGGTATATACTTTTGCGTGGTCTTTGTTTAAAAATGTCTTTATTTTTAGACTTACTGCGCCCTGCAGTTTCACGTGCAAATAAAAAGTAGCCTATGTGTTAATCCAGTATGTAAGCTATCTATACTGCAAATTTCATCCAAATCTATCCAGCCGTTAAAGCTTGAATGAGTAACAAACATCCATACATCCATATATCTATACACACAAATTTACGCATGTATAATATTAGTAGGAAGGATTTTCAGTAGATATTTATTTATTTATATATTTTTAATAACTAAGGGGCAGTAAATAGTTTTAAAATTTTAAAGTAGGTTGGTAGTAGTATTAGTAGTAAGACTTACTTATATTGACTTACTTTACATAATTATTCTTTCATTATTAAATTCGATTTCATATTCTTACGTAAAAAATACAAAAAGACTTTTCCTCCGACCTATTTATTCACACCTCAATATTGTAAATTAGCAACTGCCAAATGGTGGCCATGGCTTCGAGATTAAAATAATTTTGAAATGCTGCGGTTGAAGTTGAAATGTTTGAAGCAGCTGTGTCATGTCATTCTTGAAATTTGATTTAGTTATGGAAACAAATGCTTAAGCGAGAGTTTTGGCGGGAAAACGAAAAAGATCGCGTCGCCGCATTGTATTATTTTCCAAAACTTGTGTTGTTTTCAGTGTTAGTGCATAAAATTGGTGGCATTTTATTCGTTAAGTGCTGAATTACAGGCATGAGTGAGGGAAAGTGGTATAATGATGGTGAAACGTTTCTTTTCGTGTTGTTTCCAAAACTCCATAGAAGCTTCTGGTAAAGTTGCCACCACTTTACTAGGAGAATGACTTGACTAGACTAGACCATGACTTAACTTGATGACTTGGACTGTGACTTGACTTGACTTGACACATTATATGATATTAATTAACTTGTGATGTTATCAATTACTTGACACTGGCTAAATACACAAAAGTGTGGAGCCAAAACCAAACAAAAAAAAAATGCTTTATCTTTTACTAACAATAATTTCGGTTTTAAATTATAGAAAGGATCATATATATATATGAAACTCTAACTTATCCTTCTAATATTTTAGATAAATACAAAAAATGTTCCCGTTTTGTAGGTACACACATTATAATTAGGTATGTATTGTAGATATTGATATTTGTTAGCATACGGCATTGAAAGGGCTGAACGAAGTGAGTGTAAATTTTTTAGGTCCCACAATAACATGAATGATACATTAATTTATACCAGAAAATTATGCGGTTCCTAATAGATTAAATCATTGTACGCGCATGCTTAACCTTGAGGCGCAGCTTGTGTGTTTAATATTTTGGAATGACTGATTAAAATATTTACGGTTTCTTCTTCTTCTTCTCTTCGTTTAAGGGCCTGCTATCGCTTTTTAGCGATAATTCTGCCAATGTCGAGTGAGGAATTTTGTACGGTTATGTCAGCTATGTTCTGGAGCATTAAAATGATCCAGAAGGTCGCATTATAATAATGAAACTGTGATTTCGATTAGCCGAGTTCGATAGGTGATTCGTGTGGTCTATATTTTTAATGATTGAATTTTAGTTTGGTTTCACTAAATAAGTAGCGGAGCCTAAGCTCAAGGGGTAGATTATCCTCGAATCAGGAAACAATTAAAGTAGGCAAGTATCTTATTAAACAGGCTTCCAGCTGAGAGAACGTATAATCTAGACAGTCATTGCCGTTGTCGTTGCTAATATATAATGTTTTCTTGCTCAAGTTATAAATAAGTAGAAAAGAAACGTCTCAGAAGTTCCATTCAGTTGATCTATGATGGGGTGCTGGAATTTTTTTCTGTTGAACTGTATGAGGTGTGAGGTGTGTAATGATTTCTACAGAAGACCTCACGTATGCTCCAAACTAAACTGTACCGTTACGATTGTATTGTCTGTGGAGTTGCATTTGAAAATTCGCGTGTTACTATAATGACGGATGCACAGACAACTTAGGAGAGATGGACAGATGTGGATCGACATACAAGATGTTTTTGCGTGTCTAGGTATAAATATGAATGATTTAATGTTTATTTTCTTCACGAATAGATTCAATGGATATTATAGATTTAGGATCTATCTCAATAAAGATTTTCTTCTCAGTAAATCTATGGAACCGTAATATATTTTATACTTACATTGTAAATGTTAATGTTTTTAGTGTTATTGGGGCTCATTTAATTTTTGTGTACAACCAAACTTTCGTTACATTTCCGCGGATCACTGGGTTATATTTTCTTTCTGGAAGCGCCGCTGTCGAAGTTGACATTTGGTCAGTTTAATAAACACCAGCGCTATGCGTTTGTAATAAAGCGGAAATTAACATGTTATACATG
The DNA here is from genome assembly GCA_905220475.3 of Ennomos fuscantarius. NCBI lineage: Eukaryota > Metazoa > Arthropoda > Insecta > Lepidoptera > Geometridae > Ennomos > Ennomos fuscantarius. The sequence continues at coordinate 12,349,414 of HG992023.1, forward strand.
TGCCCTACCTTTTCACAGAACTTGACAAGTTCCGAGCAGTTCAGTTAAGTTCATAAAGCTTGATGATTTTCATACTTTTTCCGTATCTTTGTTTCAATAGCCCTTACGATCTACTATAATGGCTATTATTAACATTATATAGGGCGCAGTATATGTTTCTGAATCTGGTCACTTACAGAAATCACGTTTATTTCTTTTTTTTAACGGACTATGCGCCTTTATTCTATCATCTGAATAAATATACAATAATACTATCTATAACAACTACGTCGAACGTTCAAACGTAACTTTTGAACGTCGCCTACTACGTCGCAGCTGACGGAAATCAAAACTACAGATCCTAAGTATATTTTTATTTACATTTTGTAAACATAGCATCTGCTGAAAAGGAATGCCTAATGTTAGTGTACCAGAACAGTCTGTTTCTAGAAATTTTTAGTAGTCATTTGAGATCAGCCGTACAAATATTCACTTTTTACGGTGATAAAGGCGAGGGACTGAATCATAAAAGTGGAAAAAAGCTACAACTCATTTATGTTGGGAGGACGCTACATTCTCAGCCAAGAATATAACTTTAGCTGCGCTATAGACAGATACTGCAATACGTAGTGAGTTAGTCTACTATACGATTTACAAAAGGATTCTCAATTGTAGGTAAGGAAAGCAATGCAATTGACGACACTGGGAAGAGGCTATTTCCGACATCGGGAATGTTGGACTTGGATTTCTTGTAATTTTTTCCCTTACACATGTGAAAGTTGTTGTAAGAAGCCTTTTGTAATAATCTATATTACTGGCACTTTTATAATAGTTTATATTTTTGTAATGACATTCGTTGTTTATCTTGACTACTAATATACACGCCAAAGAAGCAACATCTTTTTATTGAAATTTTATTTTATTCACTGCCTACGAGCCCCGTATATAATAAAAAAAGTATTTAAATCACATTGCCAATCGAAGACGGCATAATTGTCTGGCAACAACATTCATCGCATTTTCATTATTAACTCTTGGGTTGAGTTATCGATACCGAGAACTGCGGATCTATCAGATGCCATTAAGGTCCCCTTCACCTTCATGTCATCCGCAGTTTTCCTTGGTAATAACAGAGCTCTCTACCTCAAAGTTATTCTGGTACTCCAGCGTTGACGTAGCTCTCAGCGTCCATCCACTGCACGTCTACTTCTACTAGAGTAGTTTTTTATTTTATTGTTAAGTATTATAATTCTTATAATTTACTATCGTATATAACTTTGAGGTTTTGCTGACACAATACACTGATCTATTTTTAATTCTACGAGAATTACTTCTAATGTGCCATCTCAAAATATCTATGTATTGTGTCAGCAAAACCTGAAAGTTACTTAAAATTGGCATAAATAAAGGTTTATATAGCACAAATAAAGAAAAAATACAAAACTCATGAATATCATTACGTTCGATTTGGTCGGACAGATAATCAAATAAAAACATAATAAAATAGTGGTGTCAATTTTGTGTCCTAAACCAAATGAAACTAATATTTATTTATTAGGTTTTAGAAGACTATCGACTATTATAAGCTAAAATATAAAATAAATTTAGGTAACAACAAAGCCATTAAAAAGTCTTCACATGTAGAAATAAAATGAAAACTAAAACAAAAAATACTACACTATCTACGTTGTATACTAGATTAAGAAAAAACAATAATTACACATTAGATAACCACAACGTGAGTAGGTACATTTAACACACATTACTACGTCTTACAACAATACAATTACTAATAAACCTGCCTCCTCGCCACCAAACGCACACGACCACACCTTCCCGTGGGTCTATGAACTACAACTAATAGAATAAATACACACTTATATAATATATATATATATACCTTTACATATATTAACTAACTCACTCATCTCACACCCACAAAGCATCAGGGTATGAACTAATTTATATATTATATACATTATATAATATATATATATATATATATATATATATATATATATTATAATATATATATTCCTACATTATATACCAGTGAGAAAATACAGGTATAATATTGAGATAAGTTTCACTCCGCGCCAACTAAGCAACGTATGTGTTGATCGAGCATTCGAAATTTCATTGAAATCAGCAGTTACAGAGATTAATGGTAACAAACATTCACAAACTTATGCAATTGCAATATTGATAAGATAATTCCTAATAAAAAAATCCTTGGTGTTACTAATATGTTTACTAACTTAATTATTCATAAACAAATAATAAATAAACTGGGCATTACATATTATGTAGTGCAGATTTCAACAAAGCGCTCACCCAGTCTCCTTCTCAGTATAGGTATGCTAGTGTGAAATATATCGATATCGACATCATTACATACTTTGTTAAATGATTTGGAAACACGGTGAACAAAGCTATTCTGACGGTAATTGGTCGAAACCAATGGAATAGTAAACAAAGATGCTTTGCGAAACGATCTAGATGGGGCGTATAGATTAATAAGACGAAGCAGATCGGGACAGTCAATGTCAGACGTAATAATTTTCTTTATATATATCTATATCTATATTAATATATCTATGTTTTCTTTCCTTTCCCTTTACCATACTTTGTTTAGTTTTAGGGATTGAACACAGAATCGATACTAATATCTACTTAAAATATTTAATCCTTTGCTATTTTTAATAAACTACCTCGCTATAGTAAATTTTCTGCTTTCTGTAAAAGTTACGGATTCCCTCAGGAGTTCTACAACATATCGCTACCCCGGCTTTTGTGCCCCTCGACATAATAACGACCGACGATGCGAATGGGGGTTTAAATCTCGCTACACCTTCCCAGCTCTATGTTGCCGCTGGCACCTTCTTACGTGTTCACGAATAATATCTAAGCTCGCGATTATAATCGGTCCCGTAGGGGAGTTCGTAACTTAAACTTAACGTATCCAAAAATGTTGCGTGATTTAATATTATTTACCCAGAACTCGCAAACTTAAAACGATTTCCAGCATAGAGAGAGCCTTTTTGTTAGACCAGAGGAACTGACGGCATACATGTCTTTTTTGAATAATTTTCATTACCTACATTCGAACGTAATTTGTCGGTGAGATTATTCTTACGCACCTACGTATGTAAAAAAATGTGTGTTTTAGACCACACGACTGAAGTAAAACTTAAAAACAATAAAAACAAAAAAAAAGTTTTGTTATATCTATCAGCCGGTATAACTTTCTTTTTGCTATGTTTAAATGTAAATGTCACCATCTTGACAATTGTAAATTGTCATTTTACCGGACATACAAACATACACATTTTAAGTAATTATTAACTTTGGTATGGATTCGTTCAAAGAGAATCCGAAAATGGCGGTTGTGAATTTTGAACTTTTTTCCATTACCCGTGTATTTTCGAATATAATGTGTAATAAGGGTAGATTATTATCCGTTAAGTGTTCGAGTGTTGGCAAATGGTTCCAAGTTTTAAAACCATTCCTTTTCGTTTTCTTTTAAAGGCTTCCTGGAGCCTTCAGTAAAATATCCACCATTTTACTGTGGTATCTTGACTGACAAAATAAGTCTTTGTCATGACATAACCGTACAAAATTCCTCACTTGACATTGGCAGAATTATCGCTAAAAAGCGATAGCGAGCCATTAAACGAAGAGACGACGACGAACTTTGTTATGTTGACAATGGAGATCTACGTTAACCAATAACTTTGAACTTCCATTCGAAGAAGTTTTAATTCAAAAATACGCAATTGCATGACTCTATTTGGCTTAATAACAGCCAATTATTAATGTACATAGATTTAATATCTGTTTGTATACAGGCTCTGATTTCATGAACCCATGTTCCCGGTAAAGTGTGACAAACATTGCCACGAAAAACTATTGTTACACCACCCATACATAGGCTGTTCATTTCATTTTGCCTCATATCGCCCAAAACTCTATCTAACTCTATTATATATTCTAACGTTTATGGTTTGATACAGTGCAATTGTCCATTTTATTACTAATTGGGATTTGTTCTATTTTATTATTATATTTCGTCTACATGTTTATTGAAAATATCAATTGGTAGTTTTTTTTTTGGGTCCCGGGCTTGTTGCATTGCATATTGCAAATGTACGTAGTCACAGCACGTAAACGTATCTGGTTGTTAGAATATGTATGCACCGATATTTTAGTTTCTATTTAATTGCAAACATATCTACCTATATTTCGTTTGTATAAAACTGCAAGGGCTGCAATATCAAACCCATATTCATCGCAATGTAATAAAAGACATTGCGAGCGTCATAAGTTTTACATGTTTTGAAAATGCGTTGTAAGCGACCATCGTGGTGTGCACGCAACACAATGTCACGACTATTGCATTTTTATAAAAGAAAACATCTACAACTATATTTGACAGCCTCTATGGTGTGGTGGTTGAGCAGGTCGGCTCATAACCCGGACTCAGCGGATTCCTCTCCCACGGCATAAGAAGTATTTATGCGCAGGAAAAAAAACGCAAATACTTGTTCTGGGTATTGTGACCAAGGTCCAAGAACCAAGGTCCTCGTAGTTCCTTGGTCCCTAGAAACGGAATACGAGGTCCAGGATCGTATATGATCGTTGGGCGTTAATAAATATTAAAACTATTTATTATTATCTGTAACTTTGACACTATATCCTTTACAAAGTTCTGTTGCAATAAGTTTATTAATAATGATTCATTTTGTAATCATTGTTTTGCCGCTTGGTAAAGACTCTAATGCAACTCTTAAGCTCAGTGTACTAATAACACCGTACGGGTTTACTGAGCTTCAAAGCACCTGATGCAATATAGAGATATTCTGAAGTTCACATATACGTTTGATTTACTTGTAGTTGAGGAAATTTTTATTCCAAACATCGGACTGCTAGTAGTAATATGATATAAAATAAATCAGAAACATATATGTAGTACTCGAAAGAACTAATTATACAGTGGCTAGGTTGTCTAACATATTACTATAATATTTTAACGTATCTTAGGGAAGTAATCCATTAATATTAATAAAAACCTTCCTTCTGGGTGAATGACCTAATGATCCAATAAGATGATAAACTTGCTTTTGATTGCACCTTGAAGGTTGAAACTTGTTATTTCCACCATAACTTATTTTCTATTCCACTTAAACATTTCTCATTCCAGAGGATTGCAAAATTATCAAGTTTCAACCATGTTGCCAAGTTGTATACTATCTCATTTTTATCCACATCGGAACCTCTTGGTAAAATTGACGGCTCCAACATAGACATAGTGTCATGAGTAGGTCCTCCAAGCCTTGGACTCCATTCAGAGACGGTCCAAAAGGCTCATCAGTGACGATGTGTTGGTGAAAGCTATAAACTTCAGAGCTTGGATCACTGTCGTAAGGTTGCTGACTTATCGGTGTTTTATAGACTGCAATTTGGAGAGTGTGCGAAGAAATTACACAATTAAATTCTCTGATCTCTTTTCTTTCATCTAACTATAAAACACAGAGAAACACGGCATTCATTATGGTTCAAATTCCTTCAACCCGCACGAAGCGTTTCGCTTCTAACTTTATACTGCGAACAGCTAATGAATGGAACAACTTTCCAGTTAACTATAACCTAGGAGTTTTCAAGTCAAAAAATAGGTTCTTCTAGGCAAGCATGCCCCATCTGAGACCACGACATTGCTTAAATCAGGCAGTGGTCATTTGACTTTACTTTGCTTATAACCATAAATAATAAAAAAAACAGCCTCTAACATAAATGGATATTGCTTCTTGACGTGTTTTATATTCTGATATTTCTTCTTGACGTATTTTATCTATTGATATTCCTTTTTGACGTATTTTGTGTGAATAAGAATAATGTGTGAATATCTTAGGCATATCAGAACAATGCCTATATATTCAGCCACCATGCAGGATAAAAAAAAAAAAATGACCTGGGATTTAGAAGTGTTGAATTTAAGACCTCAATTTATTCCTCATAATAATTAAACCAACATAAAACAAAGAAAGTGCGTTTTAGACCACACGACTGAATTTTTTTTTTAGTTTAGCTCTATCTATTGGCCGATATAACTTTGTTTTTGCTTTATTTAAAGTAAATTATTAAATGTAATATTTAATGTCGCCATTTTGACAATTGTAAATTGAAATTTTAGCGGATAAGCCAACATAATAATTTTTTTTTTAATTTTGGTATGTTGGCCATGGAGATCTACGTAATTTAACTTCCGTTTGCCTCGCATTCACCAGCTTACTCCCGAAGTCAAGAGTGCTTAAAGAAATTGTTGCTTCAAAAAAAATTACTCAAGTATGTATGTATGTATCATGTCCCAAAGATTGAACGGGCATTGATGTAGATGTCATTATACACGATTAGATGTATAATAAACACCACAGTTATGATAGAAGTTGATAAAAAATAATAGTAGAATGTATTAAGCAATAAAAAGGTGGAATTGTATCGACAGTCGTGCCTAGAGCCTGAGGGAGAATTTCCTTAAACGATGAGGGGAAGGGAAGTAAGCAGCTCGCGAGAATAGCGGCGCGCGCATGATCCACTTAAATAAATTAAAATCATTGAAACAAAGAGAATCATGCACTTAAAAAAACAGGAAATAATGCATAATTGCATATGATGATAGTTAAAAAAAAGCGAACATTATTTAGTTAACTTATCAAAAGTGTAATTGGTTTCGCGCCAGTTTGTATCTGTTAGTACAGTAATGACAATTTTTGATTATATTGATTGAGTACTTGAGCGGTAGTAAAATAAATGAAAATCATATAAATATGTGGGATAAGCTTGCGTGTGTTAGCGTTCAGCTGTCGAGGTGGGGTGGGAGCCGCCCCACGCCCATGCCACACTCGCTCGCCATCAGTCGCCCCAAAGTCTCAGGTTCGCACGCAGCATCCCGACACTTTAACGCTTTATATTTAATACCAAATAACAATTTATACTTATAAAACGTGTCTCTTAGCATGTTTTTTGATACCAGACTATAATTGTTCGATTTTCAGAAAAATGGTGTTTCAAAAACAATGTTTTATTATTTCCATAGTACTGTTTTTTGAAGTAGGTGTGATTACAACGCAGACGTTTTCAGTCGAAAAAATAGCCGTTGGTAAGTGTGCATGTGATCTATTATTAAAAATTATAGTTAAAATGCACGTTAAGTATGTAAACGTAAAAATAATGCAATGATTAATTAATAATACATCTACGGTAGTAGTTCATCATGGTTTACAGATATTTTGAACGTTTTTGGCGCTTAACTACCACAAAGATGCAATATTTCGTTTTATATTTCAAAACTAGAATCTGTTCTGTATTGCTTATATACTACGGTTGAATGGCTCCGCATCGTGTTCGCTGGGGAATCCATATTCCGTCTCTTTCTGTCGTTATGCGCCCATCTCTGTCTTGCATTCGACGCAGCGTTTATTATACTTTAGTGAAGCTGGAAAACGCTGAAGGGTGGCCGAGAGCCGGGTGGCCATTTAAAAATAACTACTTGCTTTTTTTATTATCTACGTAATATTTATATACCATTATGATACGATACTTTTATGCAGATTGCAGAAAATAAATTAATATGATACTTATTGTGAGTCTCCTCGACTCTTTTCCCGCCGCTTATTAACCAAATTAAGACGTAAAATTTTGCAAAAATAGGTATGATTTCCATACATTTATTATGGAATTAAATTCATATGTACTATATACCTCAAACTAGCAGTGACTCGAAAATAAAGCTGAAAGAAACGAGAACTTCAACCTTGTATAATTTAACATCAACATTTCATTTTTTTAATACCAAAATTTTAAACGTTTTGGAAGATTCTCTTATAAGGTATAAAGCGCTCATATAAAAATGACATATTATTTTATATTGTAAAAAAAAAAAACAAATTATTAATTATGAAGAGTTACGATATCGACGTGTGAAGTATAATTTGTAACATAGAATTCACCACAAAAGCTTTTTTTTTTTACTCCTATCAAGAATGTTAATTTTAGCTCTAATTATCATGTTTTACAATAAGAATAGGCAAAATTTTAATAATGCATCAAAACCAAAATAAATCTATACATGTATGTCGTTTTTTAACATTGAATCAATATTTTGAAATGTTCCATTGTGGGTCCTGCTTTCACAAGATATAGTTATCTAGAGTTCATACTCATTTATTCTGCTTCCACATGTGCATATTGATCCAACATTAGATATATAATAAAAACCAGAATACAACAAAACAAGAAAGTAAAGTAAAAGGATTTAAATTTGCACTGTCTTTTTAAATTATCGAGACAATGCGTCAAACCAACATTAATTACTCCTTGCAACGTACACTATCAAAATCGCAATAAACTAGCTAAATATCGTTTCTAAATGCCCAAATCGCAATTGAGTTTTATGAAAATGTATGAAAGCAGATATAATATGAGTAGTAGTATCATATATTCTAATAATATCTTATAAATTGATGATAAATTGAAGGAATGAGAATAAAAAGGGTTTAACTATCAAATTGATGGTTTCGAGAAAATTGACTTTAAACTTCAACGGCTTCATTTTAAAGTAGAGTGCTTATAAGGTAGTAGAAAAGGTTTATGTAAGTTTCAGTTGCTTGAAAATGTATTAATTATTTTTTAAAATACAAAATATAATAAATAATATAAGACTTATTCGTAGAGTAATGGTAAAAATATAATATAATATAATAAATATGATAATGTTTTTATGCTAAGCGAACTGTATTCCTGTGACAGATAAACCATTTTTAGACTCAAAATATCGAGATCTAAGCTTCATTTCAATATTTTGAGAATGTATTACTGTAGACAACTTCACGCTGAATCCAACGACACCCATAAGTCACCCCTTCAATTATGGTTTCATTTTAAATATTTTTTAATTAGTATATTTTTAGAGGTCTCTATACTGACTCTTGTCACTATACACCCGGGTATATTTTATAAACAATATTCACAAAGTCAAAGTCAAAAGATTTATTGCAAATAGGCTATTTTTAGCACTTTTAGAAATCAAAATGAATTTAGGCACTTAAAATTAAGTTACTGTACTAAACATATAACGCAGCTACACACACAAATTGCTCGTTAGTATTCGTGTATAAAACCTAGGTTCCATAAAGCTGGTGAAGGCATTTCTATAGAAATAACTCTTTTTGAAAGCCTGAAAAGTTTCTTTTTGTCTTTTTTAATGAAGTTGTTACTTAGTCTTGCAGTAACACTAGAAAAAAAATCAATGCCAAAAATCTTACTAAAATAACAGCTTTCTTCACACGCAAGTAATATTCGCAGTATGCTATTTAAGTAACGTGTATTAAGTTGTTTTTAGAAAATGGATGAGTTGGAAAAAAAAGTTTTCTTGTTATAGAACAGCATTTATTTATTTTATTTTATTACAAGCACCTACCTTAAAGCGCTTATCACACGGCACCGCGCACCGCCGTGGCAGGCAGTGAAGCGGTTTTTACGTTGCACTGGTTTCTTAGGTCCGTATTACAGGACGATGCTCAGTCATCGATCGGTGCTCAAGCAGAGACTTAATTAATGAAATCTCTGCTTGAGCACCGATCGATGACTGAGCGTCGTTCTATAATACGGACCTCAGTAATCCGTTGATGCTTAACACACGCCCGACCGCGCGTTCGAGCGGTGCTCTCGCCGCCACCGCTCCTCCGCGCTGACAGCCAGCGCGGAGGAGCGCCGCTTCACACACGGGGCACCGCGTAGCCGCGCGGAACATTGTGGGAGAAGGACATGCTACAGTTAGAAATAAAATGGATTTCATGTCGAAAAGTTAAATCCATCCGCGTGGACAGGCGCGTAAACTGCCTCACCGCGGGGCGGACCGCTACAAAATCCATTTAACCGCCTCCGACAATCGCGGCGGTGCTGTGTGATAACACTCCTTTTTATATTTATTTATTGGTTGTAGGCAAAGCATTTGACCACTGCCTCGCCTGATGTTAAGCAATGACGTGGCCTAAAACGGGGCATGCTTGCTTCTTTACTAAATGAAATATCATCAAGTGTGTTTTATGCAAAGTTCGTCATATAGGTAGGTGCCACCCAAAGATAATAAAGCCTGTGGATTTATAGTCAATGGTGCCACCGTTTTCCGGCACTTCAGTTATCTAAACAGTAATATGTAAGCACTATTATGTTCCGGTTTGAATGGCATTGTAGCTAGTGAAATTACTGAACAAATGAGACTTTACGATCTGCTGGACTATCACGTAACTCGATTGCAACAGATAGAAACACAAATTTGTATAGATTTGACAGTTTGAATCCGCAGTTTATATGGATAGTTAGTATGGAAATTTCTCCTGTTGTATTGCAATCAAAGTTTCGTGATCACCCCCCAGATCCCGCGGATGACGTGCGCAGTGCAGTGTCACGCGAAACTTTATTTTACAGTTTCGAGTGACTGCAATTTGTATGGGCCACCGTGATGCTTAACATCAGACAAACGAGTAGCTCGTCACGTCATTGTTTTACAAGTATTTTTTTTAATTATTGCAAAGTCTTTTGATATGATTTAGTAGGTCAAAAAGTATGTATACCTACAAGCTTAGCTTAGATTGGGGCTGGCTGGCGCTGCGTGAAAAGTCCACAAATAAACTACTAAATAAGAAACATTTATCGACCCTATATAAGGTCCTATCGCTTTGCCCTACCCTATTATATCGGTAATTAAAATACTAATATATTTATTAATTTTATAAACTACAGCTTTGTTAATTCAAGGGGTGAGAACAAAAAGGGTTTAAATGTCAATGCCATGTTATGGGTATCGTTAGATTCAGCGTAAAATTATCTACAATAATACATTCTCAAAATGCCGAAATTAGGCTTAAATCTTGATATTTTCAATCTAAAAACGGTTTATCTGACACAGGAATACAGTTCGCTTAGCATAAAAACATTATTATATTTATTATATTATATTATATTTTTACAGTAATCGCACGAATTACTACTATATTTTGTATTTTAAAATAGAATTAATACATTTTCAAGCAACTGAAACTTACATAAATCATTTCTATTACCTTATAAGCACTCTACATTAAAATTAAGCCGTTGAAGTTTAAAGTCAATTTTCTCGAAACTATCAATTTGACAGTTAAAGCCATTTTGTTATCACGCCTTCAATTATATTATAACAACTTATTGCACTATTGTTCCGCACTGCACTAGAATTTTATATTCCATTCACGACATGACAGTCACTGGAATGTCAACTTTTGAGGAAAACATAGTGGTGTGAAAAAAATTTAAATTGATAAAGTTCATTCAAAATAAATGAGCTGATGAATCACTCATTCAGATTGAATATTATGAGACTGATCGCTATCCTTTAACATTATTGTTATACTGGAAAACCTTCCAGGAATCGTAGACTACGGTCTCATACTAGCATGATAAATTATTAATTTTGAGTGATTGATACACAGTTCACTTGTTAATCTGAACTGTAGTCATCACTAACCGGTCTAAGTGTGGCAATATTATTTCAGTGGAAGTAGTTATCTTAAAAAATAAACTCACTACCTGTATACCATTTTTTAAAATAATGTAAGTGGAGACAAATTTGAATTACGTTTTATCTATTGCCTGCAGGTGCAATCTTTGACCAGAACACCGAAGAGATCCAGAACGTGTTTAAATATGCCATGACAGTACATAACCAGAACATCACCAGCCGTAGATTTGAACTTCAGGCATATGTCGATGTCATCAACACGGCGGATGCATTCAAACTTTCACGGCTCAGTAAGTATTTATTAAATAACTAGCTGCGCCCCGCTGTTTCACCCGCGGATTAAAAGTATTTTAACTATTTGCTCATCCCATGGGAAAATTTCCCTTTTCCGGAATAAAATATAGCCTATATGTTAATCCAGTGTATAAGCTATCTCGGTATCGAATTTTATCAAAATCCATTTAGCCGTTTGAGCATGAAGAAGTAACAAACATACGCACATAAAAGCTTTCGCCTTTATAATATTAGTGTGATTATCATTATATTAAAATAGTAATCACGAATATGGTTAGAACTCTATAATATCTATACCGACCACAATGGAAAAAATATTAATGATTTTTTTTATCATTATCGATTGTACTTTCATATGAAAATTACATACTTTATGTGGAAAATTACGAGTTTGTAAAATTAAGAATGTGTAAATTTAGTAATGCGGAAAATCCAGAATATGAAAAAATAATAATGTTAATAATACTAGAACTTGCAAAATAAATAATTCGGTATGTAACGCTGACATCCAGTCAGCTGGTGACTCTCTTATATTGGCCAAACTGATTATTATATTAAATGAGAGTTTTGACTTTAAAATATAAATACCGAATTTCCCAAGCCTCGCTTTAAAAAATAACTCCAGTTTAAGACTAACGGGGCTCACCTTCCATTGTCATTGCACCCTAACACAATTACCTTAAAAGCCTGTCAGGCCGAGGGGCTAAATTTTATGAACTTGGAAATAAAGTGAATTGTGTAATTTAATAAATCTTCACACCCTTGAGAGATCTTCTCATTGCGCGAAAAAAAAAAACTAATCTTACTTCTGAGTATCATCTTCTATCTTTAAATATATATAACTCAAAGGTGATTGACTGACTGACGTAGGTATCTATCAACGCACAGCCCAAACCACTGGACGGATCGGGCTGAAATTTGGCATGCAGGTAGATGTTATGACGTAGACATCCGCTAAGAAAGGATTTTCCGAAATTCTACCCTTAAGAGGGTGAAATGGGTGGTTGAATTATATTTCCATAGGCCACGCCGCGGGCGAAGCTGCGGGCAGAAGCTCGTATTAATATGATAGTCGGTATCTACCATTATCTATTTACGATATAAAGAAATTACAAAGAAGGAGACAGAAAATACATTGAATAAATTTTCTTTCTTCTTTCTATATAATTGGTGCTGGAGGTAAGTTACAAATAAGGGTTCTCCATATTATACATTTTTAATATCTTTGTAATACGCAATCTTTACAACCCTCACTAAAGAAAATCATCTTGTATCTATACATTATTATAATAAAACTGTAACAGGGCTAATATTCTACATTAAATTTATTTTAAATATTTTAATTTCCTTTCACTTTATCGATATAGAGTATAGATATATTTTTTTGTTTGTCTGTTTGTTTGTCTGTCCCTTTGAACACGGATCACGATGGAACCACGGGACGAATTTCATTAAAACTTGGTATGGTTATAACTAATTATTCAGAATATCATTTGGCAGAGCAACTTGATGTTTTAAAAAATGTATAAGTGCAGATTGCAAAAAGCAATAAAGAAGTAATTGTAATCCATGGGTTTTTATTTGTGTATCATTCATAAAATAGTAAAAAACAATTAAGAAACGTTAAAGAATAATTCAACATCTTGAAAAATGACGAAGTTACTCAATTTTTTTCTCGTGGTGATTTTATAGTGTACGGCTGTAGGTAGTTAAGTGATTCCTGGGGTGCGATAAAATAATTAGCCTACAACGAAGATAAAGCCACTAAAACTATCTTGTATAAGGAAAGAGAGGGGGAAACAGATAGGGGAAAAAGATTGCCAGCTTTCCTTTACCGTACCATCCTTTTCCCTTACCTTTTCCATCTCGCTTTCCCCTTCCCTTGGACAGTTAGGGCGTAAAACTTATTTGCCCGTGTGTGCCAAAATGGGTCAGCTAGCTTATAATATGTGATTTACTGCTGCTATCATTTTACATGATTGTATTTATCACACTAATATTATAAAGGCGAAAGTTTGTATGTGCAGTGTATGTGTGTATGTTTGTTAGTCCTCCACGCTCAAACGGCTGAATGGATTTGGATGAAATTTGGTACCCAGATAGATTAACATTTAGGCTACATTTTATCCTGGAAAAGTGAAATGTTCACGTGGTATGAGCAAATAATTAAAATATTTTATATCCGTGGGTAAAATCGCGGGGCGCATCTAATTTTTAAAGCTTTACAATATTACAGTGATATACAAATAATTCGATGTTATCTATAATTTTCTTACCTTTAGTACCGATCACCTTCTGTGGTCTTCTTTTGTAATATTTTAGTTTCATTCTTTGGTCGTATGTAATAATTATTGATTCAATTAGTTTCTACATAAGTACTTATTTAGCGTACCTATGATTTTTTTTTAATTTTAGTCCTAAAGTTTGTTTTTATTGTTGCCACTCACAAAATTATCTTTAGTTTACTGTGTTTCTCCATATTTATGTTAGGATATTTTACATCAGAGTCCCAAGATACAGGCTTCGTGCTTAGTTTGGGGCTCATAGTTAAGTATAGTTTGAAGGAAATGTATATTTTTGCACTGTGTTTCAATTAATTATTAAATTTTATTAAATTTTTTTTTACTTTTTTTTTGTAACAATAATTTTTTTTGGCAATAAAAATTATCTTATCTAATCTTATCTTATTTTGCGTACAGTATGCAACCAATTTGCACGCGGAGTGTTTGCAATGCTGGGCGCCGTCACACCGGAATCTTTCGATACTCTCCACTCTTATACCAACACCTTTCAAATGCCGTTTGTCACGCCATGGTTTCCGGAGAAGGTAAGTTTTTATCATCCTATAAGTATACAAATGAAGTCGATAACATACGTAGTTAAATTTTAAATTGTGTGAGTGATGCTCCGCTCTTTTTGCTACTGCATACTGAAATAAATGTCATAAATGTTTAAAACCTTTTTTTTTTTTTATTATGTTTCCACATTTTTGTGTATTTAGCCAGTGTCAAGTAATTGATAATTTCTCGAGTTAATTAATATATGATGTATATAGTATGTCAGGTCAAGTCACAGTCCATGTCATCAAGTCAACTCATAGTCTAATCTAGTCAAGTCATACTCCTAGTAAAGTGGTGGCAACTTTACCAGAAGCTTCTATGGGGTTTTGGCAATAACACGAAAATAAACGTTTCACCATCATTATACCACTTTCCCACACTCACGCATGTAATCCAGCACTTAACGAATAAAATGCCACCAATTTTATGCACTAACACTATATATAACACAAGATTTAGAAAATGATACAATGCGGTGACGCGATCTTTTTCGTTTTCACGCCAAAACTCTTAAAACCTTTTTACATGCGTTTCGTGGGAATCGATGCGTTTGATAAATTAAAATAATTTTTTATTAAATCAAACCCATGCTATCTCATGTAACCTTATTCATCGTCTTGGTTCCTTGTCATCATGAGCGGATTTCATTCGAATCTTATAATCATAAATTATAATAATGAACGAGTACAATAAAAACAAAAAGAAATAAAAAATAAACAAGTGTGCTTTAGACCACATTGTCATTATACCACACACACCAATGTAATAATACAACTTTTAAAGAATTTTTAACTTTGTTATGTTAACAATGGAGATCTACATTAACCAACAACTTTCAACTTCCGTTCGTCTCGTTACGCATTCATCAGCTTACTACCCAAGTCAAGCGTGCGTAAAAAAGCTTTACTGGAATAATGCTTGTTATAGGTAATACCTCCGTCTTCAGGACTCATTGACCATGCAGTTAGCATGAGACCAGACTATCACAGGGCTGTAGTGGATACCATTATTCTCTACGGATGGAAAGAAATAATTTATATGTACGACTCACATGATGGTAAGTTTATATATTTTACTTTCAATAGGCTGTTTTATCAAAAGCCACACATTTTAACCATTAGAATAAGCAAAGACTTCTCGAAAAAATTGCATTCAAGATAATAGCTACGAATGAAACAGATAAACGGAAAACGCGAACGTAGCGGTAGTGTTTTTTTATATTGTGTTTTGTGAACGCAATCTTTACGGACATCGCATTTCAACAACATAGAGCTCGGATAACGGTAACAAAGCGCAACCGACATCGTACTTGTTATTTTTTGGATTAACTTTTTAATATCAGAGAATATTAAGATAAGAAGAGGCGCAAAAGAACGGGGTTAGCCCGTACAGGCCAAGGCTTACTATCCGCTTTATCGTTTTGCTTTACAACAGAAAATGGCGGTTTTATAAATCGTAAATTGTACTGCTCAGCGAGGATTACAACGGAGCTGACTCCTCCGATAATAAAATGTCGACACGAAAGCGATGGCGGTGAAAACGGCGGCTGCGGCTAATAGTCGCTGCAGGCGTTTAATGGGTGCCTATCACTGATGGAATAGCGCCAACTGCTTTTTTTCAGATCGTAATATAGCTCTATCTTATCACTACCTAAACATCTATTTCGTAATAGTGTACTAAAACAAGGTGTGTGCCATACAATCCATTGATAAATTTAAGCTTTCTGAATGCAATTAAATAATATTAATAATATGTGTGGACATCTCACACAACGCCATCTAGCCCCAAACTAAGCAAAGCTTGTGCTATGGGAACCAGATAACTGATACAATACTTAGATACTTTTTTGTTTGTAAATACATACATAGAATACAGTATAACACCCAGACACAGAACAAACACCTATGTTCATCACACAAATGTTTGTCCTGGGTGGGAATCGAACCCACAACCCACAGATCAGAAGGCAGGGCTACTACCAACTGAGCTATCGGGTCAGTCAAAATATATGATTGACGAGCTTCTGCCTGCAGCTTCGCCCGCGGCGTGGCCTATGGAAATATAATTTGACCACCCATTTCACCCTCTTAAGAGTGGAATTTCGAAAAATCCTTTCTTAGCGGATGCCTACGTCATAACATCTACCTGCATGCCAAATTTCAGCCCGATCCGTCCAGTGTTTGGGCTGTGCGTTGATAGATCACTATGTCAGTCAGTCAATCAGTCAGTCACCTTTGAGTTATACATATTTAGATTTTTTGGAAAAATACTTCGCGATTTATCAACACTTATGGGGTAATTTCAGTTGACATAGAACAATAAAATTATGCAAATGAAGGTTGAAGAGCACAAATAAAAATCCAGAAATCATGATTTTTTTTGAACGGGCTCATGCTTGTGGTCTTTACTGACCTTTGTAGCGTCACCTGGCGGACATTAATGTTCATACTTAGGATGATATATACTAGGAGGTCTTACTGGCACCCTCAGGATGCGAGACTCTCATTTACAGCACATATTCTGCAACCAGCCACCCACATTGTGATTCCAAACATCACAGTTCATCAACTCGAAATCGGCGGCTGATTAAAAACTTTTAATTGAATTTGTTAGAAATTGTTCTGGTGTTTTTGTGTGATCAGCGTTTTAAATGGAAATCAGCTGTTTTACAATTTTGTGACGGCGCTCAGTTATCTAAACTTATCTAATCAGTACACACGCACTGATTAGTAAATGATGGCACACAGATACCATCACAACTCTAAAATTTCGTTGCAAAATAAGTTTGCTTTAGAAACAGAATTTCTGCTAGGCGTCACGTAATTTGATTGCAACAAATTTGTATGAATTTGACAGTTTCAATACGAATTTTATGTGCATAGTGACTAGATATCTAGTGTTGCATTGCATTCAATCCGTGATCACCCCACTGGCTCCAGTTTTGTTAATCATTATCAAACTAATTTCTAATTATCAGTAACCCATGACAATAGATATACAGGTCCATGTCTTATATTAAGTTATGTAAAAGCCGTTTAAAAATAGTTTCGGTACAAACGCATGCATTAAATTAACCTACCTATTTAGTTTTATATCCTTCAACTAAGTAATCTTTTACAGAATCATCCTTGAACAATCAAATTTCGGTCCACCGCGGTATTGATAGAATGAAATAAATCAGAATTTTCAGTGTCTATATTTTGATCATTATACATAGAACAAATTATTTACTGATACCACGGCTTGGTACGTGTTTCACCGAAAACTCGATAGATCGAACGAGATTCTAGTCATTTACGGATGACCTAATCGCCATACATACATTAGGCATTCCAATTCGTAATAAATTGTTTTGAAACTCGATATAGTAGGTATAATGTGTCACTAATCGACGAAAGTACGTTTCAACAAAAGTAGCAACAAATTACTTCGCGGTAGTCACTACAAATTGTCATAGTTTGATTTACATACTCCGCAAGTTTATTTCGAAATTTATCTTAGTAGTTGTTAATATGAACCTAAAGTTAACCAGTAAACAAGAGATGGAAAGTTTGGGTAGCTAATATAGGGATGTGGAAAGGTTTTTATTCTCTACTAGTTACGCCCCGCGGTTTCACCAGCGGATAAGAGGTATTTTAATTATTTGCTCATCCCACGGAAAAAAATCACTTTTCTGGGATAAAATGTAGCCTATAATTATGGTAATCCAGTGTATAAGCTATCTTGGTACTGAATTTCATCCAAATCCATTCAGCCGTTTGAGCGTGAAGGAGTAACAAACCTACACACAAACACACACACACAAACTTTCGCCTTTATTATATTAGTGTGATAATTATCTACTTCGGATCGTAGGCCGCTGATAATTTAATAAGATTATCACAGGGAAATAACGATAAAGTTTTACTTGTGCAGTTATGAGATGGTCTTCGTATTAAAACTCGGGGTACACGAAATGCTTCACTTTGCTTACTAATTGGTTAAAATTAATATAACATCTCATGAATGAATTTTAATGAAAAAAAAAAAGGAAGAAATGATTTTTCAATTAAACCATTTAAGAAATAAATTAATAGATGTTGAGACTACGTCCGTGGGGACCGGACGCTCATTGCGTTTCCTTATTTTTTAATTACAAATACATATCAATTATAAAGTGACATCATTCATGACTATGGTACCGTTATATTATTGAAAAATTAAATAAAAAGTGATTTTCATCGAAATTCCGAAACTTTGCGTTCTTTTGGTGACTTAAAACTCCTTGAAATATTCATGATCATTACTGTGATTATTAGCATTTTGTATTATTTCTATTCTTAGGTTTTCGATAGTTTAGTTTATTTATTTTTCTAGATTGGCGTGGTTGTTTCTAGATTTATTTCGTAATATGTGCAGAATTTTACACAAAGATTTATTTATTTCTATTTTGAGGTTTTTAATATTTTTTTATGTTAAGGGATGACGCGACGAGCTAACCGTTCGCCTGATGTTAAGCGACACGGCTGCCCATATCAGTTGCAGTGTCACTCGGAACTCTAAAGTATAGAGTTTCGCGTGACACTGCACTGAGCACGTCATCCTGAGACATCAACACAATCTAGTAACAAGATTACTAGACTGTGAGATCAGGTCATAAAGTCTCATTTGCCCAGTAATTTCACTAGCCACAGTGCCCTTCAAACCGGAACACAGTAGTGCTTGCGCACCTACTGCTTGGCGGCAGAATAACTGGCAAAGCGGTGGTACCTACCTAGACGAACTTTGCAGAACAGTCCTACCACCTTGTAAAATATATATATAATAGTTGAAATTTCTCAGAATTCTAGATTGTAAGTTCGTAAGGTTTGTAATTTTTTCCCGCTGTAAATTTTTCGGTAGGGTTCCCAGGTCAAAGAGTTGGTCATATACTTATTTACTTATTTTAGTACAAATATGGTTCAAGAGTCACTAAACGTTAATTGTGAAATTGTGAGTCATACCATCATACCAATAGTAGGTGATGGGGCTTGCCTCTTTCGATCCCTGTCCTATTTAATGCATGGGACTCAGGAACGGGCAATGGTCCGTAAAGAAATTGTCAGTCATGTAGTAGCTAATTGGCGGAATTTGCGATATTGTCATATAATGCTAAGTCTAACAATACCGCTATGAGAGATCAATGCACGCACGAGATTCCAGCCAGAGGGTTAAGTTAATTTTATCCCGAAATATTAATGGTTTCTGAGGGATAGCCCACGCGGGCGAAGCCGCGGGCAGAAGTTAGTTTATAATAATGATATTTGTTTATTGTTTCTTGACATGTATAAAATAGAACAGGTTAAAGATGTCCGACTAATTTCGAACTTATTGACACAATTGAAGGGGTGAGAACAAAAAGAAAAGAAATTCAGCGTGAAATTATCTACAATAATACATTCTCAAAATACCGAAATGAGGCTTAAATCTCGAGATTGTCAGTCTAAAAACGATTTATCTGACACAGTAATACAGGTTGCTTAGCATAAAAACATTATTATATTTATTATATTATATTATATTTTATTATTTTTTTACAGTAATTTTACGAATTACGTCTATATTTTATATTTTAAAATAAAAATCACGCATTTTCAAGCAACTGAAACTTATATAAACCTTTTCTATTAACATATAAGCACTCTACATTAAAATGAACCCGTTGATGTTTAAAGTCAATTTTCTCGAAACTGTCAATTTGACAGTTAAACCCTTTTTATTCTCAACCCTTCAATTGTTATTTTAATATCATAGAATCAAGTTGAATGACATTTGTTGAATAAGAATATGAAATTCTGGTCCTCTCTGAGGGCGTGGGTTCGAATCCTACTTCTGACAAACTTTTTGTTTTTTTTTGGCGGGAACGCGAAAATGATTGCGTCACTGCATTGTATTATTTTCCAAAACTTGTGTTATTTTCAGTGTTAGTGCATAAAATTGGTGGCATTTTATTCGTTAAGTGCTGGATTATAGGCGTGAATGTGGGAAAATGGTATAATGATGGAGAAACGTTTCTTTTCGTGTTGTTTCCAAAACTCGATAGAAGCTTCAAGTAAAGTTGCCACCACTTTACTAGGAGTATGACTTTGACTAGACTATGACTTGACTTGATTATTTTGACTGTGACTTGACACATATTTGCGTGAAATATCATTAACTTGATAAATTATCAAATACATGACACTGGCTAAACACACGGAGGTGTGGAGCCAAAACATAAAAAAAAGAATATGAATATATAAATATGAATAATATGAAGAAAGTTGTTAAACGATATGTAGAAAGCAAGCATATTTATGCACGAGCCGTGCTGAATTTGACATAGGCAGACTGGCATCCCAAGCTAGTTCAAATAAATTTGAAAACGATTATTTATCATTCTATGTTCAGTCGTCTGGAGTAAAATGATTTTATCGTCTATGTAAAAATATTGGAGTAAGCAGTCTTATCTTTTGCTTTACGTATCTGGGCTCTGGGCCAGACAGAATGAAAATGCTTTCAAATTTCACATTTATTAATATTTTTGCAACGCATAAGTATTGAGTATATTTTTGCGAATCATTAGCTTTTAAAAAATACATATTGATGTAAAATAAAATGAAATAAAAATTATTTCTAGAAGGTACTGAAATTTGAAAACCATTCTGAGGTTGTCTCTGAATATAGAGTATATATAAAAATATCAGTATTTTTCAAGTTATTAATAAAAAAAAATATAATAATAAATTTTGAGGCTTAATGATGATCGATATGTGAAGCCAAATCCATACAAAAACTTAATGACTGTGGTTCGGGCTTAAGCCCAGGTCCCGAATCCCTTGGTTTATTTAAAATAGAATACTACATAATATAAAATACTAGATGACACACCCCGGCTTCGCACGGGTGAATTATTAAATAAAAATTTGCATTAATTTGATATTTACAAAATGAAACTCAATATTTTTTTTCGTACTACGATAACTGCGATACTTGGTTCTTCCTCGTGGTTAAACTGGACATTGTCATATATCTGGACGTGCTGATACACGGAATTTCACGCTTTTCGTTGAATCTAGTGGCATTGCACCAAGCGACGGGATCGGTTTTTTAGCCTCGGTTAAGTTGTATGGGAGCCACCGAGAGCACATGCCGAGAGATTTTTCACACCCATATATTTGTGTAGGATAAAATTTGTTCGAGCCATGCTTATGTCTTAAAGTGCCTCAACCTTATGGTAGGTCACATGCCTGTCAATTTCGATCATATGGCGCACATAATCGATTTTTTGTTCACAGTGGTGGCCGGGCAATTATCACGAAATGTGACAATCGCAATTAAAATTCTACAATCCAGCTAGGTGGTAGGACTTTTCTGCAATGTTCGTCTCTAGTACCACTGCTTTGCTAGTTATTCTGCCGTCAACAAGTAGTGTGCAAACACTACTGTGTTCCGGTTTGAAAGGCATTGTTTTTGTTGCAAAATTACTGGGTAAATGAGACTTTTCGATCTGGGGGGTGATCACAAAATTTTGATTGCAATGCAACAGATGAAATTTTCATACTAACTATGCATATAAACTACCGATTCAAACTGTCAAATCTATACATATATGTGTTTCTATCGGTTGCAATGGAGTTACGTGATTGCCAGCTGATCTCACAGTCTTAAAATTCTGCTACTAGATTGTGTGATGTCTCAAGATGACGTGCGCAGTGCGCGAGACTTTAATTTACGGTTTCGAGTGACTGCAATTTGTTATGGGCGGCCATGACGCTTAACACCAGGCGAACAACCAGCTTGTAACGCAATTTGCTTACATATTAAAATATGCTATTATAACAGTATTCAAGTAAGCATGCAATGTGTCACAAACTAAAAGCAATTTATTAATTCAAAAGAATTAACACGCATACGATACCTACATACACTTTACGGTTCCTAGATAAACGCTATTTTAAGGCACTGCTCCTAAAATCAATTTCGCTATGACATCGAAATAGCATCTTTCTAATTCAATTTATAACCTATAAGCAAGAATATTGGAATATAGAGGTTGCGCGACTTAGAAAGAAAGGAACAAAAAGATCTGATCAAATACAATTGACAGAAAAAATGGAGTGGTGTAGCTCAAGCCGCAATACCTATTGAGCAAGTAGAAAGAGTCGTAATTATGTCTATATACGGTTTGCAGTAAAAGTGGAATAATTAAAACTATAGTACATAATTTATACTGGAGTTGAATTTATATCAAAGTAATTATTGAGTCAGATTAAAGCTGGCCGCAACTAGCTCATAATTTTCGCATTTCTCCAAATGCGTTCTTCAACTTGCAAGAGTTTTGCCACATTTCGTGCAAATGCTCGACAAAGCCACGACGGTGCGCCGTCGGGGTGACAATTTAAAACTTTTATAACTGTAATTATTGCTTTTGTATACATAAGTTCTGTTGAAAAGCGCGCTTAAGATAAATAAACGAGTGTGCTTTATACCACACGATTGAAGTGAAATTTATTTAGTTTAGCTCCACTGTCAGCCCGTATAACTTTGTTTTTTTTTGTTTAGTTTTGGCTCCACACTTTTGTGTATTTAGCCAGTGTCAAGTAATTAATTTTTCAAGTTTATGTAAGTGTATTATACATTTATGTATGTTGTATGTGTCAAGTCAAGTCACAGTCCAAGTCATCAAGTCAAGTCATAGTCCTAGTAAAGTGGTGGCAACTTTACCAGAAGCTTGTATGGAGTTTTGGAAACAACACGAAAAGAAACATTTCACCATCATTATACCACTTTCTCTCACCCATGCCTGAAATCCAGCACTTAACGAATAAAATGCCACCAATTTTATGCACTTACACTGAAAATAACACAAGTTTTGGAAAATAATATAATGCCCGCAAAAACTCTCAACTTTGTTTTTGCTTTGCTTAATTTTAATGTCGCCATCTTGAAAATTGTAAATTATCACCGGACATACCAACAAAAAATACAAATTTTTTAATTTATTTTGTTGACAATGTAGATCTACGTGAACCAACTTCAACTTGCGCTCGCCTCGCATTCACTAGCTTACTCCCTAAGTCAAGCGTGCGTAAAGAAGTTTTAATTCAAAAATCTCCGTTTTAAAGCATTACATTTAATACCTACATTTGCCATAACTACTGCTTTATACGTGCTACTACAATCGGATAGATCTGATGATCTTTTTGATTGCATCCTATTTTCTTATAAAAGATAGTATAACTGAAATTGCACGTAACGAATAAGATAATTAAAGGGTTGAGAATAAAAAGGGTTTAACTGACAAATTGACAGTTTCGAGAAAATTGACTTTAAACGTCAACGGTGTCATTTTAATGTAGAGTGCTTATAAGGTAATAGAAAAGGTTAATGTAAGTTTCAGTTGCTTGAAAATGTTTTAATTCCAATTTTAAATACTAAATATAGTACTAAGTCATACAATTACTGTAAAAATATAATATAATAAAATAAATATAATAATGTTTATATGCTAAGCGAACTGTATTCCTGTGACAGATAAACTGTTTTTAAACTCAAAATCTCGAGAATTAAGCCTCATTTCGGTATTTTGAGGATGTATTATTGAAGATAATTTCACGCTGAATCCAACGATACCCATAAGTCATTTTGTGACAAAAATCAGATAAACCCTTTTTGTTCTCACCCCTTCAATTTTTAAACACCATATAATAATTACAACTATAACACGGCTAACACTCACGAGATACAGTCGAATAACTCGACCGGTGTTCGGGCAATATAGATGCCCATCCTCAAGGAGTACGCGCGGCGGCGGTGGCGGCTCGGCGCTGACTCACCGCCACCGCCGCCGCCCGAACACCCGTTGTAGTTATGAGTACTACTCACGTCAGTTTCTATAATATTATACCATAGATAATGCACTACAAAACTGGATACCTCAAAGTATAATTTATTACTATACAAATATAGCATGACTATATTTGTCCACACATACACATAAAGCTGGCGTACGCATCTACATTAATATGCATTGCATGTTTGGGGTAAATCCCTAGCCGTATAGCCGCCAGATAAGGTGGGATGAAACTATGGGGGTCCCACTTTGTTATAAAGCTCTGCTAATACACAGATTATTTGCAACGACTGGCGTGATGGCTCAGTTGGTAGTTAGTCAGCTCTGCCTACTGAACTGTAGATTGTGGATTCGATTCCCACCCAGAATAAAACTTTATGTAATGGACTTTTTTTTTGTTTTGGCTCCGCTCTTTTGTGTATATAGCCAGTGTCAAGTAATTGATAATTTATCAAGTTAATGATATTCACGCAAATATGTTTCAAGTCACAGTCGAAGTCATCAAGTCAAGTCATATTCTAGTCAAAGTCATACTCCTAGTAAAGCGGTGGCAACTTTACTTGAAGCTTCTATGGAGTTTTGGAAACAACACGATAAGAATATCGTGTTGTTTCCAAAACTCCATAGAAGCTTCAAGTAAAGTTGCCACCGCTTCCCATCATTATACCATTTTCCCACACTCACGCCTGTAATCCAGCACTTAACGAATAGAATACCACCAATTTTATGCACTAACACTGAAAATAACACAAGTTTTGGAAAATAATACAATGCAGTGACGCAATTTTTTTCGCTTTGCCGCCAAAACTCATGGAAATAATAAATAACACGCTTTTCTAGTAGTTTTCAAACAGTTTAGTTTTCAAACGTGTCAAAATAAAATGTTATTTAAATCAAAAGCACTGAAGAGTATTGATACCAACTTCGAAGAAAATCACAACTAAAATAACTTTCTACCCATTTTTCACCCAGTTAGGGGATGAATTTTAATAAAATACGAAACACGTCTTTCATCAATTCTGTTATAAAACGTTTATGCAAAATTTGAAGTAAATTGGACCAAGGAATCACGTCGTATTATAAAAAAAAAAACCGTTTTTACCCCCTTAGGGGTAGCATCACGGAAAATTGTGGCTAGCATGCTACACCTTCGATCGCATCGTCACTTCCCATCAGGTGAGAGCGTGGTCAAATGCTAGACAAGTTTGAAGTAAAAAAAAAAAAAAAAAAAAAAATCCTTTCTTATCGGATGCCTAAGTCATACAAAAAATACACTCTCCAAGTTTAAGGTATCTACAATCAGCGGTTTAGGCTGTACGTTAATCCGTCTGTACGTCATCCAGGACAAAGCTTTTTATATGTATAGATTGTTCAAAATATCTTGACACGGAAGGAATAATTATGACTGAAGAATAAAAAGCTTCTAAAAAAATTATATGTGTGCATATAGATATAACATTTATGATAGACGAATCGATAACAGAAACGTATAGATAGAGCGTCTAAAATGGCTGACGTAACAGCCCATTAGTCGGCTGGCGATGGGGAAAACCTCAAGGGTCAGGAGTTGAGACGACACATGGCTTGAAACGTCCGGGTGCGAACGAAACTTTCACCGCTATCCTCCCCGCACATCTATCTTTCAAGTTTCAACAGATAAACCAATGACATAAATACCGCCACTTTTGAGACGTTTTTAAAGTACTGCGCTAGGGTGGAGTATTGTTACGTTAAAATTATTCACCATTGATATCGTGATTGAATAATATGGATTTAATTGTTCTTCTTCCGATATATCATAATACTTCTTTTTAAGTAATACATGGTACGGTCTACCTAATATTTAGGTAATAGATAGGTACGATACATTTGTGTGACACAATTCTTATTGATGTGGGTATATCGACATTGTTTCGTGAGTCTTACGCTCCCTCTGAGCCTTTTTATTTTCTGCCCCTTCGAGCACGCCGCTCTGTCGTTTCGTTACGCTTGTGGGGCGCTTAATTCGATAAAATTCGTATAGACTCGGATTGGTTTAGGAAAGCTGGAATGTAGAGCAGCATATAAACGCTTGAACGATACCGTAATGTTTTATATTTCTTTGTCGCTGTATTGAAGGATATTCAATTAGAATTGATGTTTTATTATAATACTTTTTTTGAAACTGAGGGTTGAGACTACGATTAAAAATATTGTGCTCTTTCGTCGTTATTGTTAAATCGTTGATTTTTATTGATTTGGTATCCAAATCAGATCATAATTTTGTATTTCAATAGTATTGTGTTCTTAGGGTTACTACGACTGCAACAGTTCTACCAATCCATAAAGCCGGGAAAAACGGCTTTCAAAATTACACTCGTGAAGCGAATTAATAACGCCACGGACGCTATGGAATTCTTGTTGGCTTTGGAACAACATGACCGCTGGGGAAACAAACGGATTGTACTCGATTGCAATGCGAAAAACGCAAAAAGCATATTGGTGGAACATGTACGAAAAGTGCAATTGGGACGGCGAACCTATCACTACATGCTCAGCGGACTGGTGAGTGCTTTCCATGTTTTGAGAGGGATGGAGAGCTATTATAGTTTCGCACTACAATTTTGTACTGTGTAGTCATTCATATATTCTGACACGAATAAGTTTTTATTGGTATAACTATCGACTTGACTTGACTGGCCCGATTGCTCAGTTGGTAGTAACCCTGCCTTCTGAAATGTGGGTTGTGGGTTCGATCCCCACCCAGGACAAACATTTGTGTGACGAACATCGATGTTGGTCCCGTGTCTGGGTCTTATATTGTATTCTATGTATGTATTTACAAACAAAAAGTATTTAAGTATTATATCAGTTATCTGGTTCCCATAGTACAAGCTTTGCTTAGTTTGGGGCTAGATGGCGCTGTGTGAAATGTCCATAGATATTTATTTATTTATTTAACTATATTATAATATTTATTGATAAAAATATATAAATGTATATTATACAGACATGATATTATGCATCTATATTCTATGTTTTTTGTTTATAGTATTGTGAACTATTTACCTACTAGTCGACTCCGTCGGCTGTACGTACATAGGTTAATTAGTTTTTCGCCTTAGGCCCTCTTGCGCGTTGTCAGGATTAAAATTATAAATGAATAGCTAACCCACAGTTAGCTAAATCGGATTAAGTTGATAAACAGATAACTAAACTTTTGTCTTGCACGTTCGGAAAACTGAGAGGGCTTAGTAAACCTCTAGCCGGTAGCCCATTCTATAAAATTTTATATAAAACTTAATGGTACATACAGAGTAACCAATTATTTTTTACTATAAATTATTAATACATTGAGGGCTTGTCCCAGAATGTCCGGTTAAAGTTCCGGTTAATGTAATAGGAACTAATCTGTTATATAAATACTGTTCTGGCGTTTCACAATCACTAGAAAGAGCTATCCAACAAATATAGTCTTCTTCTTCTTCTCTTCGTTTAATGGCTTGCTATCGCTTTTTAGAGATAATTTTGCCAATGTCAAGTAAGGAATTTTTCACGGTTATGTCACGTCAAAGTCTTATTTTGTCAGTCAAAATGCTACAGTAAAATGTTGGATATTTTACTGAAGGCTCTTAGGACGTTTTGAAGAGAAAACGAAAAGGCATGGTTTTAAAACTTGGAACCATTTGGCAATACTGATGCATGTTCACAAACACTTATTACACATTAAAATTCATAAATACACGGGTATTGGAAAAAAGTTCAAAATACACAGCCGCCATTTTCGGATTCTTTTCAACGACCATCCAACGAATATAGTCTCTATTAACTTAAATGGCAGATTGAGTGGCAACTAAATCGTTATCTGATGGATAAGAAGTTTGTTTGACAGCTGGAGTATGCTTTGAGCAATTTACCAAAAATTCGAGATTATTTAATATAATATTTTATTAAAAACTGCCATTGTACGTTGTAAATGTATAGTAGTAATAAGTTTTCTTTACAAAAATAATGAATATGACTACCTAATAATGATATGAATATGAAAACCTTGCAAAAGTACTGGTATTGTAACATTGTAATATCAATATTGTATCAATATACGATTAAAAAGCCTGATGATAAACAAGGAATGTGAAGCGCGATGTAAGCAAACCGAAAGTTTTATCTTCCACATAATTTACGTGATGGTTAACTACTAGCAACTTTAGTAGCACATTCTGAAACAAGCCCTAAATCTAAAGGCTAAATGGCGGCTTGGCGTTGATTATTGAGGGGGGCTAGGTCAACTACCTATACCTACCCCAAAAATTGTTTTTATTCACATCTCTACTGGGATCTTAACAGTCATAAAACTTTATTGGGACCAAAATCATTTACTTATTATCAGGTTATGGACGATCATTGGGAAAACGAAGTTACAGAATATGGAGCAGTCAATATAACGGGATTCCGTATTGTCGACCACTCGCGTAAGATTGTACGTGATTTCATGGACAGCTTACGTCGAATGGATCCTCGTTTTAAAGGGACTGTGTCGGTAAGTGTTATATTGATCTATCTACGTCCTGTGAAATGTATTATGTCTTTACAATAAAGCACCAGTGACACACCTATCAATTAAGATAGATATATAGAAAATTTTTGACTGCACAAACAACAACAATATAAGGTACAAAGAAGAACTTAATGCTTAATGTAGTTCGTTTATATCGCTGGAATAGACTCTCTCAGACTCAGATGATGGTACAGAATAATTTTATAATATTCAAATCCAAAAAATTACCAGATTTTGGACCGTACTATTGATTTTTGTATCAGATAAATATGAAAAAAGACCTAAAAAAAATATAGTACGTAAAACAGGTAACGTTATCATTACAACACAGAATTTAGATTTTTTTAAATCGATGGACTTTTAATTCTAAATATTTGCCAGGAAAATAAAAGGCAAACAAAATAGCTGAATTCCTTAAACAGCATATCCAGTTACACAAAGAGTGAGAAATTAGCGTGATAGGGCATTTCAGTCTCACACGGCACTATCAAGCATATTATTATAATTATTCATACAAGTAAATGAACAAAAGTATTACAACAGGCGCAAACGGCTCTCATGTACGATGGGGTTCAAGTTTTAATGGATGCTCTTGGCCGGCTCTGGAGAAAGAAACCTGACGCTTTTAGAAACGCTTTACGCCGAGCCGCTGGGTTAGCAAATTCTACAAAGGTGATTGACTGCAATCCAGGAAAGAGTTGGGTGGTACCCTTTGAACACGGTGACAAAATTTCACGACTCATCAAAAAGGTATGACTTTTCGATTCGTTCAAAGTTTTTATCTTTTGACAACTTTTTTTTTTACTTCAAAGTGTCTATAATTTGACTACGCTCTCACATATAGAAGTAACGATGTGATCAAAGATGTAGCATGCTAGCCAAGTAAATACCTATTCACACTTCTCTTGAACACACTCGGGTCATATTTCGCCCGAAAAACAGGTACTCGCAGGGCATTTCATTCCTTTGCCGTTCTAATTGAATTTGGAATCAAATCGCTTGTTGCGAATGGGTGGTATTTCGATCATGAAGGGATGGTGTTTAGCCGAGCGTCTAGTAGTAGCGTCTTATAAATTTGTTTTGCTTACTTAATGATCACATTTGCTCCTAACTTTATCTTTTCGTACTTACCATATGTTTGATAAAAACAACTGCTGAGCTCATAAAAATAAGCTGATATAAAGTCTAACTTAAAGTATCCGCGCATGTATAAAACATTACAACGCATACTTATCATATTTATACTGCGGCTGCGGCAGAAAAACTTTGTGTCTAAACAATACTCTTTCGGGCGAGTTTTGGTTGCGTAATAATCAGTGCAATAGTTTCAAAGTAATATCTGTACTCGTGTGGCAGCTGCGCTCCTGGGTTACTATTACTTCATAAATGTTGGAAGTTTGCCCTTTGATGTTCTGAGAAATGTATTAGTTCACGTATTTTAGACGGATATTGAAGGCCTCACGGGCAATATATCGTTCAACGAAGAGGGACATCGGCGTAATTTTACATTGCAAGTGGTTGAAATGACTGTCCAGAGCGCTATGTTAAAGGTATGTGAAGGTTATTTATTATTTTATGAGTTGCAAATAATGTATAAGAATATAATACAATGCTTTATTTGTTATTCATCTTGGTCCGATCCGATATGAGATGATATCCGACAGTCCGATATGAGGGTGTGAATGATTCCTCTGCGATCTAGCATGAGCCTTTGCGCACCAGATTGCTCGGAAGCCGGCTTTTTGTAAGCCGATTATACAATACGAACTTGGGAAGAAATTCAGTAGGTATTATAAAAGTCTCTAACACATTTTGAAATGAAGCTGAGGAAGTTTAATTTCAACATCAAAGAGCATATAACCACTACGTTTTAAGAGACGGCACTTAGAACATTATCTGTAGCTACAAGTGACGTAGCATAATAAAACCAACATTGCAAAAATTATGAAGGGCTGCCAACATTTACATACAAAGACACTGACAGCATAAGAGATGTGCTAAATGTTATCGATATCTAGTGTTGTCATAGCGTTAAATATTTATCGATAGAAATCGAAATATCGATACTACAGTACCTATAATTATATGATATATTCTTAGGTGTTAATAAAAGGCAAATGACATAAATTTTATAGCTTTATTTAGAATATGTTACAATTCAAGTTAAATTTTCTAGGAGAACGTTTGAATATTGCTAAAGACTATTTTGTTTTTAATATCCCAGCGTTTTCCATGCGGCTTTCGCTTCTGGTTTTTAAAAGTATCTGCTAGAAAGCAGATACTTTTAAACAGATATCAGAATTTTCAAAAAGTTTGACTCTAATTTGTTTAAATTAATAGATACAGCGTTTTAGCTAGTCTTCAGAAAGTCCTTAACAGACTTGAGACGCTGCAGAAGCTTTTCTTCCTTCTGTCCAGTTAATTATTTTCCCCAACTGCAACAAAAAAAGGGATTTATTACAGACAAATATTTGGTTAGCTTATTATGAAATTATTTTACTTGATTAAAGTAGAATATTTATTTGAATATGACACATGACTATTCAACACAAAGCTTCAACTGCAGCAGAAGTTCATTGGTCTGATTAATACTTTGATAAAGTGCCCCATTAGTACAATCACCGAGGATTGCTTGAACAGAATAATAATACTTATTAGCATATTTACATCATTATGCCGGCTGTACCTACATAATCAATCATTACGTTAAATCAATAACAAATAAGAATTCAGATCCATCAGAGTCAGCATTGTAATTACTCACCTCATGGAAATTGTGCTTTTTGACATCCAAGTTTCAAAGGAAAATCAACAAATAACTCCTGTGGAAGAGGGAACTGTGGTAGGTTCAATTTGGGCACAGAAGTTTTCAGGGGACGATTTCCATTCTTATTAAAATCTTCTGCAGCAAAATGAATGCCACGTACAAATTACACACTTATGGAATGATTTGCAAATAGAGTCCCTGTCTCGAAAATACATTTTCGTAAAAAAACCACACAACAGTATCACATCAGACGGAAAGTCCACGTTAATCGGAGGAGAAGAATCAACTCTACAATAATAACGGAGTATCGACGCACAAATCAGTAGAAACTGTAAAATAACAACAGATATACGCGGAGAACTGCCGGTATAAATTTGTTAAATTTTAATGTCGCCATTTTTAATTTTTAATGTCGTCTTGACAACTGTAAATTGTCATTTTACCGGATATACCGTAGAAACATAATAATAAAAATTTTAAGTGATTTTCAGCCTTGGTATGTTGACAATGGAAATCTACGTGACCAGTACAACCCGTGCGAGTTAGCTAGATACATGGTGTGTACCTACGAATGGCAGCGAGGTGCCTAGTTAATTCGTCCGGGTTGCAATAGCATTTCAATGTACTGAGTGACCACCCACTGTTCAACATGTTGAAATGTGACAATGATTTAATGTCCAAAATATTCTTCTTCTCTTCCTTTAATGGCCGGCTATCGCTTTTAAGCGATAATTCTGCCAATGTCAAATGAGGAATTTTGTACGGTTATGTCATGTGTCCAAAATATTAAATATATTTAAAAAAAAGCTAAACCTGGATACATGAAACTTTAATAGACCTCAACGAAGTTGTTTTCGCTTATGGAGGTTTCTCACAAACCATTTCAGTTCTTTTTGTTTTTGTTTTGGCTCTATACTTTTGTGTATTTAGCCAGTGTTAAGTAATTGATAATTTCTCAAGTTACTTAATATTATAAGTATATATATATGTTTGTCAAGTTACAGTCCAAGTAATCAAGTCGAGTCATAGTCTAGCCTAGTCAAGTTATACTCCTAGTCAAGTGGTGGCAACTTTACCAGAAGCTTCTATGGGGTTTTGGCAATAACACGAAAATAAACGTTTCTTAATTTATCAATTTAATGATATTTCACGCAAAATGTGTCAAGTCACAGTCAAAGTCATCAAGTCAAGTCAGTCAAGTCAGTTTACCAGAAGCTTCTATGTAGTTTTGGAAACAACAAAAGAAACGTTTCACCATCATTATACAACTTTCCCACACTCATGCCTGTAATCCAGCACTTAACAAATAAAATGCCACCAATTTTATGCACTAACACTGAAACACAAGTTTTGGAAAATAATACAATGTGGTGACGCAATCTTTTTCGTTTTCCCGCCAAAAATAACCCCATTTGAGTTCTTAGCCTATAGAGATACAGGATACGAGATACGACACAACTACATTTTTGATATTCAGTGAGTTAAATTATATATGTAATCTACACATTTTTATTTATTAGAATTTGATATTAAAAATTTTCATACATAAGAAAAAATTAATGGGTAAAAAAATATTTATACTGCTGCTATTACATACGTCATTGTAAAGTACAAATGAATTTAACAATATGTTACGTTCTGTTTCCTATAGAAGTAGGTACGGATAAGTCGCAGTCTAGTCGAGCAGATAGTATATCTGAGAGCCCACGACTCTCTTATTGAGGCTCCTATTATTCACTCATAGAGGTTTTAGAGGCTAAAAATGAAGAGACCTAGCAATTACTCATATAGTTTTCTCACTTACTCAGGTTTGACTGTATTTGTAAAGACGCTACAGACTACTATCATAGACAGAAATCTCAGAACAAAACATTTGATTTATTTTTTTTGTATGTTTTGGCTCCACACTTTTGTGTATTTAGCCAGTGTCAATTAATTGATAATTTATCAATTTAATGATATTTCACGCAAAATGTGTCAAGTCACAGTCAAAGTCATCAAGTCAAGTCAGTCAAGTCATAGTCTAGTCAAAGTCATACTCCTAGTAAAGTGGTGGCAACTTTACTTGAAGCTTCTGTGGAGTTTTGGAAACAACACGAAAAGAAACGTTTCACCATCATTATACCATTTTCCACACTCACGCCTGTAATCCAGCACTTAAAGAATAGATGGCCACCAATTTTATGCACTAACACTGAAAATAACACAAGTTTAGAAAAATAATACAATGCTGTGACGCAATCTTTTTCGCTTTCCCGCTAAAACTTCATTTGTTTTATTATATGTTCTAAAACGTAGTGGTTATATGCTCTTTGATATTCTCTTATTCTACTTATTCTGTGGAGTCACTACAAATATTTTATTAAATGTATATATTATGAACAAATATAATAAAGCCCGGATTTATATAGTATTCTGTGGGATTTATAGTCAATGACTATGAGGGAACGGCGTTCTATAAATATATGTATATTAAATAATATTTATAATGTTTTGAGGTGGGGACATGGACCGATGCGCATGGTTTGCAACTAACATCACCCAGAAATATTCAAATAAAGTCACCTTCCACTTACAACACAAACAAAACGTATGTAATAACAATGGTTCTCCATGAGCCGTTCTTGATGCAAAATTCCGCTGAATTCGGACTGAAAGAAAAAGACGAAAAGTTTTATGGGTTTTGTAAGGATTTAGCCGATATGATTACAAAAAAAATGGGGATTAAATGTGAGTATAATATACAATCAAACGAACTTACAATTGAAGTTCGATAAATATTATAATAATATTTGTCACATCATTCGAAGATATAAGCACCCACACGCCCAAAATCCCGTAAGAAAGATTTGATTTACTCAATCTTTAAATAAAATGACGAACGTCTCGGGTGACTAGCGTAGTGTGGCCAGAGATTTAAAAAAAACTTTTAATTGATTTAAGCCAAATAAAAAATCGATTTTACTCTGTAAACCGTACGATGCTACCTACGTATAGTAGGGAAACTACATGTTGTAATTATACTTATATCGAGAATGATGTGAAGAAATGTAATTATTATAGTTTCACAATGACACAGTTTTATTTAATACTTTTATTGAAATAGTAGCTCATATGCAAAGATTGAAAAATAATTATAAACGAGTAAATTACAATAAAACGTTATATCCTTAGAAATACGAATGAATGTTTGTTTTTTGTTTTAGATGAAATAAGACTTGCTAAGGATAGCAGTTTTACCACTGAAAGTTCACCGGAAAAATGGTCAAGCATTATAAACGAACTGACCAAAAAAGTACGTACCTATTTTGCATTATTTCAAGGCGGTAATGTATTGAGAGACGGCCATAGATCTTGGGCTATATTATGTATGTGGATTAAAGAGTTTAATTTTATCACTACAAAAGATATTTTAATAGAAATACCTGATTATTATATGGGTATCCGATTATTATTTGCTACGCGTGCTGTGCTAGAAGAGCAGAAGCTATAGCGATAGAAAGAAAGGCATGTTTAAAAGCCTAAACAATTGCAGTATATAAGTATTTGTGCCGTTGAGATAACTGCACGA
This sequence comes from Ennomos fuscantarius, assembly GCA_905220475.3. Lineage (NCBI taxonomy): Eukaryota > Metazoa > Arthropoda > Insecta > Lepidoptera > Geometridae > Ennomos > Ennomos fuscantarius. The sequence goes on from HG992023.1 coordinate 12,384,809, forward strand.
AAAGTACCAAATACATGTACAAAGTAATGGAAATTCTTAACAAAATTTACTGCATTTAGATCGCTAATAGGTAGAAATAAGGACTCTCATTATTTCGTTCTACCCATAACATTGGTAAGACAAACTTGTGCAAAGCTAAAGCTAGTTCTAGAGGTGAGGTTCTTGTAAAATTTGTTACGAAATTTAAATTAACAAAAAGTTTCACTTATTGTAAGAAGCTAATTGTATCTTAATAAAACTGTTTATAATGAACAGATATTGAATAATAATGTGTTTCCCAAAAAAAATTCAATATATATATTTGTAAAATACCCATAATTCAGAAAAGCTTTTCTGAACACAGTAAATAACGATTTAACAATGACAAAAGTGCCGGCCATAAACTTGCAGTTTTCCTGCTCCACGGAGCGCACTGGGATCATACTTTGAAACACGGTATACTATTATGTGTTTAGTTATATTTGACCCATCCGCAAAGTTATAATAAAACTTTAAAATGGTGGACTTAGATGGGTCAATTAAAACAAATCTTACTTCGTAATGGTAACGTACTTACAAAAAGCGACGTTTAAATTGAATAAATAACAACAACTATAAGTACCAACATAGGAGTGCTTCTTACGAAAAGTCACACAACTTAAAGTTTGTTTCGATCCAATCTCCGGAGGTGAGCGACCAAGTGCCTCCTTTGAAAGATGTTGTTTATTGAGTTTTCTTCGTTTTTTCGTAGTTAAGTAAACCTTTGCGCAACCTCTTCGTGGCACTGCGCTGAACCGTTAGCTTAACTTTGCAAAGTAATTTGATGGCAAATTTAATATCAAGAAGAGGTTCGCTCGTAATGTCATTGTGCTTAGGTATACAGGAATCTACGCATTATGTCTTTTTCTCTTTCTTTATTCTTTACAAGTACCTCTTAAGCGCCTATTATTCGTGATCTTATAATCGGTGCTTAGTAGATTTGTAATTATATCACGATCCGATAATTTATATAATTTAGTATAGTATTAATTACATAACTGCTTTTAGGTTACCCATATTGCTGTTAAACTTCATAATAGTTGACTGTTGCGGGTAAATCCTCTATTCTGTAAACTATTACATTCATAATAATTTGGTAGTGCTAAATGCAACTAACTACACTTTACCCAATAATTGCAGTCATTTTGTTAATTTATCTGTAAGGCGATTTTGGATAAGATTTTTTTTATATTACTTATATTCATAGGACAAGCTTACCTACCTTTATATTTTAGGCCGCTGATATAGCCATAGCACCGTTGGCAGTGTCACTTGAGCGAGGACGGTTAGTCGATTTCAGTGAACCCTTTATGTACATGGACAAACCAGTAAATAATGCAAAAGTATCAACGAAAAAAAAAGTAACGGACACATTCGGTTTTCTAAGACCTCTTTCTAAAGAAATATGGGTAAGTTTTAGATTATGATAATACATTTTTAGGAGGAAAAAAAATATCGCATACTGTAGCAAGAGTATAAATACAGACTTTCACCTTCAATAGTAATGAAATAGGATTGGACAAAATAAATAACAATTGGTACATAACAACAAAACTAGCAGAATAAACGGGGCTGAATTAACAAACAATCATAATTATATACTCTGTTTGCTAAGGATGTCTAATAGGAAAAATCAGGGATTGTGATATTGTTAATGTAGCTTGCTCATTGGATTGATTCCACTTCATGACTTCGAGTGTACCTTGGACTGATTCTGGTCACTATAACGAAACCCAATCACGAAAAGGCGGCAACGCCCTTTTTCGTCTACTGAGAAAACTATGATATACAAAATCTGTAAAACTTTCCTTGAGGCTATATTGGCGTATAGAGTCAAATGCATCAAACAATAAAATTTTGAATAGCGTTGCATTAAGAATCATTCATTCATTCATTGAGTGACTATGACTATGACTATGACTTACTTGTTCATTGAGCACCAGTGTTCAACATTAAAAAAAAAAATTTGCAGTGATCTCCTAATAATTCCGAAGTTTTATCAGCAAACACTAAACGATGTAACTCATCTTGTCTAGAAAGTATAACGGACCGTGCAGGTAAAATGTGGTAGTTTGTGTAGTAATCAATGCCAACACAGCCTAAACGTGGCTTCAAAGCATCCAATCTGTCTTCCAATTTTCCGTGCGATTTGCTGGAATCACGGTCAATCAAGGTGCAATGCAGTTTGACTGATTGAGTTGACAAATCATGTTTCAGATTATATAGCGTGTAAAGTATATACTTAATATTTTAAAAGAATGCTTACGGGTGCTCATTGTTCACGGTAATTTACGATGCTAGTGTCGACCTTTTCATTACCATACAACTGTGCAAGAGAGAGCGCCCCATTCTCAGCAAACAGAGTAAAGTTCAAAGTAATTTTGAGTACGTGTGTTTTTATGGAATCTATGTTTCCTGTAACTATGGAACATACTTACCCAGGTCATAACTCGGGTGGATAAAACTTCACGACGACAATTTTTGAGGACGAATGGTAGTAGATAAACCTTGCCTAGCTGTGTGCTATCAGAAATTAATTTAAAAAACCTGATTTTATTGTGTTTTTTCAGTTATGCATAATATTCAGCTTTTTTGCTGTTAGTATTGTTCTATTCTTAGTATCAAGATTTTCTCCCAACGAATGGCGCTCTATTACAATATCTGACACACATTTGGACCACCCAATGAGTAGCACAAACGAGGTATGTTAAATTATGATAATTTATATATTTACAATCATATTTAAGAATCCGATACAACTAATAAGTCATTTTTGTTTTAGATAATTTTGCATAATGAATTCAGCATATGGAACTCATTTTGGTTTTCACTCGGATCGTTTATGCAACAAGGAAGCGACGTTGTACCAAGGTTGTTTAATCTATTAAATAAGCATTTTCATATATATTTGCATCATTACGATCTCATCACCATTCATCAAGTCTTAAAAGGTGTCATAAAAGGGCAAAACTTAAACTACGTCTAATAAACAAATCTTTGTGACACAGCATCAGCAAACCTCTATTACTCTGGTTTTATGGAATACTAGTTGCGCCCCGGTTTTACCCGCAAATAAAAAGTATTTTAATTATTTGCTCATCCCTCGGGAGCATTTCACTTTTCCGGGATAAAATGTAGCCTATATGTTAATCCACTGTATAAGCTGGTACCGAATTTCATCCAAATCCATTTAACCGTTTGAGCATGAAGGAGTAACAAACATACACACATACAAACTTTCGCCTTTTTAATATTAGTGTAAAGTGTGATATTTTTAAATAGCATCCTTATAAACGATACTTTCTTAACACTTTTTTATGTTACTTGTGTATGTTATGGACTTATAATCTTTTAAGAAAAACTAACTTTTCTTTAATCATTACACATAAATAGTTGCTTACGCATAAACTTTATGCCACTATGACTACCTAAGTAAGATTTAACTAGTTCAAATAACCGAATATCATTGAAATAATGATGAATGTATTGTTATTTATAGGTCTCTATCTGGACGGATAGTGGGCACAGTGTGGTGGTTTTTTGCACTGATTCTTGTTTGTTCGTACACGGCAAATCTAGCCGCATACCTAATTTTGGAGAGAATAGCCGAACCTAAGCCGCCGGTGAACTACGCTTCTAACATGATTTATTCCGAAGTAAGAATCGACCTGATTAATACAGAATGCAGGTAACACGTAGTAGTTAATTGAAGCTGCTGAAGCGAATTGGTGATATTTAATCCTAGGTTTGACATCCTTACAAATATTTTATAAAAAATTAAGTAAATCTATATTCACCGAATTTATTCTATGAATTCCTTAACCGCTACGATATCTACATTACAATATACTATATAACTACATTACTTTTATATGTATGTTTTGGCTCCACACTTTTGTTATTTAGCCAGTGTCAAGTAATCGATAATTTATCAAATTGATGATATTTCACACAGATATGAGTCAATTCACAGTCCAAGTCATCAAGTCAAGTCATAGTCTAGTCTAAGTCATACTCACTCCTAGTAAAGTGGTTACAAATTTACAAGAAACTTCTATGGAGTTTTGGAAAAAACATGAAAAGAAACGTTTCACCATCGTTATACCACTTTTTTACACTCATGCTTGTAATTCAGTACTTAGCGAATAAAACACCACCAAATTTATTCACTAACACTGAAAATAACATAAGTTTTGGAAAATAATAAATTGCGGTGAAGCGATTTTACTCGTTTTACCGCTAAAAAGCTCCGCCCCGCGGTTTCACATAGATTCATAATTATCAACATGCACCTAGCTATTGATACTCATGCTGAAACCGATCCTAATCCTAAATTTGGTGATAATTATTATTATAAACGCATGTTTATAAAATGTAAAGAAAAAACCCCGCCCGCGCCACGTGGACGCCCCGCAGTTTATTCATCTGCAACGAATGTATGATCCGAATAATTATAGTGTATATGAGAAAAAAATCGGAGTGGATCTTCAGCCGTTTTGTTTATTTTACTTTTATAATTTAAGTAAAAATATCACGCTACGAAATGCAATAAAAAATATTCTTCTCTTTCTAGATAACGTAGCATATTTTTTGTAGCATATCAACATATTTATATTTTTCGGAAGTAATTTCCTAATTTATAAAAATACTTTTAGAATTACCACGTGATTTCGGATTCTGTAGTGAAGGATTCGATGGTGAGCGACACAGAAACTGTCCATTTCGTCGACAACTCGGAGCGACAAATTACCTGTGGTGCCCCGTCTCATGTCTGCAACTATGTGCACGTAAATTTTGCCGCTGCCACGATAAAAGGATCATTGCTCAGGTAAACTAGACGCATTTCTTCTTATGTAGATACCCCAAAGTAGTAACAAAATCACAAAAAACGAAAACTTAATATAAATTTCTGTACCGTTAAAAAAACAAGTGTGCTTGCCTGAAGATAAAACTTATTTAGTTTAGCTCCATGTATCTAGGCTGGTATAACTTTTGCTTTGTTTAATGTTAATGTCACCATCTTGACAATTTGTTAATTGTCATTTTACGGGACATACCAAATAATAATTTTTTCCTCCTTTGAGGAGAAATGGATTTTTAACTTTGTTATGTTGACAATGGAGACAACGTTCAACTTCCGTTCACCTCGCCAGCTTATTCCCCAAGTCAAGCGTGCGTAAATAAGTTTTACTTCAAAACAAGGAACCATATTTTTTTTTTTTATGTTATTGATTGATGTGACGAGCTAGTCGTTCACCTGATGTTAAGTGACACGGCCGCCCATAACAGAACAGTGTCACTCGGAACTCTAACATGTAAAGTTTCGCATGACTGCTGCATTGCGCACATCATCATGAGACATCAACACAGTCTGGTAATAAGATTACTCGACTGTGAGATCAGATCATAAGTCTCATTTGCCCAGTAATTTCACTAGCTACATTGCCCTTCAAACCGGAACACAGTAGTGCTTGCACACTACTGCTTGGCGGCAGAATAACTGGCAAAGCGGTGGTACCTACCTAGACGAACTTTGCAGAAAAGTTCTACCACCTGTTTTATTATAATTATGATTATATTATAATCTAATAAAAATAATTTTTGCAATAATGATCTTCCATTATACGTATTAGTTCCAAAAACGTATTAATTGAAAAAAATGGTTCAAGTACCAACCAATGTGTGGAATTTGGTGCATTTTTGTTTATTATTTTTATTGTAATGTTACGAATATTGTAGCGTAAACTTTGAAGTGCTGTCGTGGTACATAATTTTATAGATAGGTAGGTACTGAACAATTTTATCTAACGTACTATCTCCTTGTATATCTTAGAAAAGAATTAGGTTATTTTGTATAATATAATGTCATCTAAATATATATAACTCAAAGGTGACTGACTGATGTACTGACTAATATAGTGATCTATCAACGCACAGCCCAAACCACTGGACGGATCGGGCTGAAATTTGGAATGCAGTTAGATGTTATGACGTAGGCATCCGCTAAGAAAGGATTTTTCAAAATTCCACCCTTAAGAGGGTGAAATGGGTGGTTCAATTATTTTCCCATAGGCCACGCCACCGCGGGTGAAGCTGCGGGCAGAAGCTCGTCTGATATAGACTTCAGTGATTTATATTACGAACATTTTATTATTTTGTGTACCGATCGAACTAACTTTTCGGTTTTGTAACAGGCCGTGTTGCGATAAAAAGGTGCCTAAATAACGTTTTTGACATTTGTAGCATGAATGATTTTCAACCATATCCACGTAGCTTACGGCAGTACATAACACAAAATATTTGGTTCACAAAACACGCAAGCTCTGTGACATGTGAAGTAGGCAAAGAGAATTTCTGTTTCTATAGCTGAAAAAAATATAGGTACCTATAACATTTTGTGTCCTAGCCTGTGTCGATGTCAATCGACAGACGTGGATGCAGTCCTTTGACCAGTCACCCGGTTTTTCGCTCCTCGTCACGATGACAACATATTCTGTCAAAAACTCTAGAATCTGAATTATAATAAATAATAATAAAATTGTATAAATGTAAAGTTTAACTTAAATGTAAACGTTAAGGCAAAATGTGCAACCGTAAATAAAATGGTAGTTTTATTGTCATGTGCTTATTATAAAAAAAAGGATAAAGTAGAAGGAAAGACAGGAAGAGGATTACCGAGAAGAACATTCGCGGATCAACTGATTGAAAAGGTTGATGTCATACCGAGAGCTGAAAATGGTCGTATAAAATCGTGAAGAATGGAAAAAAACTACAAACCTGATAAAAACACTGTCAACGCTAACTTAACACTTATATTTTTTTTAATGTATCTAAGTCTTAGTAAATTGAATATATTTATAATATAATTCAGATGAAATTTCTACTACGGAAACTATAAAGTTATTTTGTAAGATAAATAACGGCTAAACTAACGCAATTAAGAAGTCAACATTGCGGCGGGATGCGTTAGTAACTGGCTCCCAGAAGAAAAACATATGTCCGAAACCTGGTCGGAGTAATTTCGACTTTTTGATTTCGTTAGTTTAGCCGTTATTTATCTTACAAAATGTGTCATACTCACGATAGTTTTCAAACTAAAATATAAAGTTATTATAGTTACTAGAAATATCCCCCGAGCCATTTACTTCCAGTTGAGCTTGAACGCCTAAACATTTTAGGTACACGGTGATTGCTTTGTTGACCATTTCGTTTGAGAGATTTTTAAGCATTGCAAAAATTTGTGAATATATGGCAATACCCATTGTTATTGTCATAACAAACGCCGCTACTCACAAACGCTGTTCTCAGATTGGGATAGAAATTCACACGAAAGGAGGATATACAACCGTATATACAATTTTTGGAACAAGTGAAGTTAGGGATGTTGTTTAGTGATCCAAGTGATTTCCTGGAGATTCTAACCACAAGCAGAGTTGCAGCCTATATTATGCTGGCAGAAAATGGGACAAAAACTCTTCCACAATTCTATTTTACTAAAAATGTTTCGCCTGCAATGTGCGGTAACTCCCAGTTGAATACCAAGAAGTCGTAAATTACATGGACTCTTTCGGTAGGCAAGGCGACACTGTACATTTCCAGTTTATAGTACCCATTTATGTGGTACGCGATTTGCGGACGTGATTTTTGACAACAAGCTAAAATTTACATTTTATATGGTACGGACGGGGCTTTATGACACGCTACGATATTGGAGATAGGGGAAAACTTTATTGAACGAAGCGATTTTGCTTTTTTACGGAACACTGACTTAAAAAACTCAACAATCTCAACACTCAAGCATGTCGATATAATTGCGGTTTGATCCATATTGCCTAAGGCCCTTGTAAAATAAGAGAGACAACTCTATGGAAAGAATCGATAACTTGTGTGATTTCATTTATTTTGTTTTTATATAAAACGAGCTTCTGCCCGCAGCTTCGCACGCGGCATGGCCTACGGGAAAATAATTCAACCACCCATTCCACTCTTAAGGGTGGAATTTTGAAAAATCCTTACTTAGCGGATGCCTACGATCGGTCCAGGGGTTTGGGCTGTGCGTTGATAGATCACTATGTCTGTCAGTCAGTCAGTCACCTTTGAGTTACATTATTTAGACTTATAATTTGATATAATTAAAATTAATAAAAAAAAACTATAGTACCCGTCTGTTCTTTTGGTATTAGGTTTTGATATTTGGTCTATTTTTCGCATAAAGTTGGTTTGGTATTTTGCATAAATCACTCCTTTTTTTTAAATATACATAATATTGTTTCACAAAGTCCATGGAGGTTTTTATTATCATCACACGTTCTATTCAGTTTCACTACGTAGTTTATGTGCATCGTGGGTAGGAAAAAAATCAAATCAGATTCAAATTACTTCTGTTGCATTGCAATCAAAATTTCGTGCCGCGTATTTTATAATATTTAGGATATGGCTGCAAAAAAAGCAATCAAAATCATGTTGAGTTGAATTAGGTCATCCTACGAAGAAAGTATTGAACATCCTTATGGTTCCTTCCCAGTACATATTCCAACCTGCTAAATACATTACAGAAACCTTGAACAGGCTAAGGCACCCTGCCTTAGCCTGTTCAAGGTTTCTCTCTCCGGCTACCTCTAAAAAGACTTATGGTAAGTCTATGGTAGTCGTAGAAACAAGTAGATAATGCCTATAACACTGAAGTTTACAATACTAATGATGCTTTCAGCTTTCAAAGACAAAAAAAGCTTCTACTTGTGTATCGGTAAAGAAACCGCAAATAAAATAGGAATGATAATAATTAAAAAAACATTATAAATAAATTAAATGAATGAAATGTTTTTTTTTTATTGATAATTATATAAAATAAGATCTTCCTAAAATATTTTCAGCGAAGGCGTAAACTTGGCAATAGTTAACTTGAAGAGAGACGGCGTTATAGCTAAACTGTGGCGGAAATGGGTCATGTCGACTAAAACAAGAGACTGCGATGAAGCTGCCAAAGAAGAGGTGCGTACAAAGTAGGATTAAATGATACTGCTATTGAATTATTTTTTTTTAATTTCTATGACACTACTACGTCAGTCGCACAGGAAGTCGTACAAGAAGGCGAAATATTTAATTTTACAATAAAAATTTGAACCTAAATTATGAATGGCTAATGTTTCATACGAAAGATGGAATGCTAGAATCTCTTATAAGTAGGCACATATTGTGTTTGTATTACGGACTTACTGGCGGAATTTAGGAATAAGAATAATAGTGTTGATTTATATTTAATTATAGGTGACTAAGGTTTTAGGCATTTCAAACACAATGTAAAAATTGTTATTGAATAAATGAATTATTAATTATTATGAACTATTTTAGAAGGGCCATAAAGAGACATCGTCATACCTGATACAAAGAATTTATGAAAGTCTGCATTAATGACGTTTCAGGAGGCATCAATAACGGAGATGAGCCTGAGTCAAGTGGCAGGCATATTCTACGTGCTAGTGGGGGGTTTGACCGTGGCATTGGGTGTTGCATTGGTTGAGTTCTGCCAGCACGGGCGAGCTGAGGCAGCGCGCGCCAACGTGCCGTTGCGAGCTGCTCTGCGCGCCAAGGCCCGGCTCGCTTCCCGCACTGACCGGAAGCCGCAACCACAACGCGCTCAGCACCGTGATCATGATCGCCTCGGCTGGAACGGCGCACCATTCGGAGTACGTATAACATACCAAATTTTTCATAACACGTAGTTATTTTATTAGTCATATGTATCATCATAAATCATCATGTGCCTGAATAAAAAGTGATAATAAAGAATTATTATGAATGGGCAAGTTACAAAAGGCATAAAATAGATTTGTTATTTATGTATATGTTGAAACTTTATAAACTAATTATTTATATACTAATAGCTTATTTTTAATTTTTTGCGTAGCACAATGAATTTCTCTTAGGAAGGGAGTTGTTGGCGAACAACACACATCGCAAGATTCGTTAAACCAAATTACAATATTACTGCGTAAGTTGTGATCACAGTTTGTTTTGCATTTTAGACATTCATTTGTACTGTGGTCCTGAAAAATAATTATCATTCATTGCACCAATACGCAGTTTTATAAGCATATATACCCAATATATGTAAGTAATGTTTAACCCAATATGAAGTGATTATTGTGATTATAGTGTACCCATTGATGCAACGATCGATATGGAAATGAACGTAAAATTATTGGTTGGACATTGCTTATATAATCCGTAATCCATCTATTACCCGCATTATTATTGATAAATAAAAAATGACATAATTATAAAAAAAAAACTATTTGTTCAATTTTTCCGCGAAGAAACGATGGGACGAAAATCGAAAAATAATCGGATGCAGATTTATATAGGTATTTTACCATATGATTCAACTTTTGGGTACTTAACCAATTGTTAATTATACACAAATTCATTCAGAAATACTTGGAACAAATGAGTACATACATGGACACATGGCACATGGGCAACATCGTATAACGAAATCTAATATTTCCTAACTTTCATGTGACACTGCACTGCGCTAGTGCGTTCGTTATCTTGAGATATTAGCACAGTCTAACAATTAGATTACTAGACAGTGAGATCAGGGTCGCCGCACGAAATTTTGATTGCAATACAACAAGAGAAATTTCCATACTAACTTTTCACATAAACTGCGTATTCAAAGTAATTAAACTGTCGAATCCATACATATGTGTGGTTCTATTGGTTGCAATCGAGTTACGTGATTGCCCAGCAGGTCAAAGGGTCTCCCTTTGCCCAGTAATTTCTTTAGCTACAGTGTTCTTCAAACCGGAACACAATAGTGCTTATAGCTGTACTCAGTTATGTAGTGTTATGTAATCAGTGTATTTGTTAATACTCAAACCACATACGGGGGAAAGAATTAACATGTTATACTTACCCCAGTCAATACGAATTGACACACCCAAGTTTTAGCCCCATGAACATTTTTTGAAGTCAGTAAACCACAGAAAGTATGTAAATGGGAATTGCAACAAACCTCATTCCTGGAAATATTATAATCAAATGAGGATGCGTATATTTCTAGTAATAAAAATTCAACCCATAAATTATAGGATTCGTGCCCACAAACTGTTCGTTTACCGATCAGTCAATCAAGGCTCGCTAGCTCATACCTCTCAAAAGTGACGCTCGACTGGCAACTGATGATTTGCAAAACGTTCAACGGTGTAACTAGAGATTGAAAAACCAAATATTATTGATCATCGTAACGTTCATCGTCTGGCGGGAATAGATTTGTTAAGTACTATCTCAGTTAGAACCCGCTTTGTCCCTAACCAGTAACTACAGTGCCCGTCATTTAAACCGGAACACAATAACGCTTGCACTTTCACACTACCTATAGACTAACTCTTGCAGAGTACTTCCACCACCTAGTAACCTCTTCGTACGTATAGCTTTGCACAATTTTAATATAATTATAGCCTTGATAATATACTTTATTATAGCCTTTAAGGCATAATCTATATACAAAGATGGGTCGATGAATGTATGCTGGCAGTTTTCCCACTGTGGATCACGCACTAGTATATCTCATGCTACAAAGAAAATTATATCTAAATGCGCAGATTGAACACTTCACGATGAAACGCACCGAGTCTCGTTATAGGTTAATTTAAAGTACCTCTTTACCTAATAACTAACTTCGTTTAAAACTCTAAATCCTTATCAATGATATAACTTAGAATAATTCCAGCCATTTTTATGTGTTTCACAGTACTTCACTGCGGGCACACAGATCTCCCAAGAGGATGGAGTGCATGCGAGCTTCACGCACGTTTGATCCGCGGAGAAGACCGCCGCCAACGGGCGCCGGTCCCTTCTCAACAAACAACCCAACAACAATGAACTGTTTCAGCTTTAGCTCCAATTTTTTTTGTTAAAACTGATTATGAGACAGAAGAGACGTGACATGCGGTGAGAGGATAACATATTCTATATTAGGACGAAAGCCCATATGTACCTATAGGTACCTGTAGAGATTTATTTTTATATAGGATGTGACGCCTATATTTTATATTACGGTGATATCACATCTATCAAGACAAAACAGCCTCCTCATCAAACTCTCCCCTCAACCAAAGTTCAACGTGTATCAACCAATTTACTTAATTAAAATCGCTGAAAGCAACATGCAATTAAGCATGTAAGAGTTTTCATGTTTATTTTACATGTCAGCCACATAGTGCCTGAAAAGCACACATCACAAAGTCAAGAGTGCTTTAGGTAGCGGCAAAAACAGTCACTTCTAATGCCATAGTATATATAAATGAAATGAAATAGTTTATTGAATGTTTACAATCATCAGTTTAAGTTTAAAACAGTCTATACGAAAAATACAAACTAGTTTACTCATGATTGGAAAATATTGGAGCATAAGCAATAAACAATAGTTAAAATTTTGGATGAATCGCGTTTTAATAAAAGAAAATTTAATTTAATTACATTTTACATTTTGGACGTAACCACCTCATCGGATTCTACTTTGAGTCCTTGTATATATAACAATGCGTTTATGAACTGTGCAATCTCAAATATTTACTATGACATTTGAAAAAAACGCTTTTGTTTCCTTTCCTTATTTCAGGGCACCGTATTGTGGCCATTACTGAGATGTGTACTCAACTACAGAATTATGAATGACGTGCAAAATAACCCTATTAAAAAAATACATGCATAAAAACAAAATCAGCATTTTGCACCCGCGGGTGTCGGAATATTATGATTATGAACAAGCGGATGATTTTTAAAATTTAATTTTCTGAATAATTGTCATATTCAAATATGAATTTCAATTGATTTGAGCATCTCGTTATACTGAGATAATATATAAAAAAAATATTAGTATCAAATTTGGACCTAGACGACTAACTTATGATACCACAATTTTTTTTTTTTATATCGGGTTAAATTATTATTATTGATAAATTATATGTATATTTGATTGTTAAAAAACTCGTCTGCCCACATTTAACGATTATACCCTGTGGGCATGGGTAATCGTTTAACTATCTTGCATTGTAGAAAAATTTAAAGTGGTGTTTTAACTTTTAACATTCATTCCCTATAGAGTGAACGAGGTATTCCAATGATTAAGTTTAATTTTAGAAGGAATTGAGATATTTAATAAGAAAATTTAACCTAGATTAAATTTTATTGTAAGTTTTTGGTTCGTAATTTAAAAACAATTCATCAACGTTCTTATAACAATAAAACTTGGTTAATTAATACTTAACTCCGGGCATGGAAAATGTTAAAAGAGCTGAGTAATTATAACAAAATAGGAAATTGTAAACATGGCGTAATTTCATATATAGTTCCAAGAAAACATCAATAATTGTCTTCCTAAATATTTTAGTCAACTTTTTTTTTCAAAATTATTATATCATATATATTATATCATAACTAGAAATTAAATTTATTATTATTATTGTATTGAGTAAATATTTTAATAGTGCTACTTTGCGCTTATTGTATGTATAAATAACTGTCCTTAATTATTTTACATGAAATAATGCGAGTATGTTTTTATTTTATTTACTATCGACAGTTGACCTGTACTGCTGTTGTAATAATAGGAATATGGCCTTATTGTTACACTGTCGTAATCGTCATCTATGCAACAAGAATGAATGCATTTTTTCTCCAGATGACTCGTTACGTTTTTATTAAGTTTTATTTAGTAGAAGCACACATACAAGGTACATATTTATGAATGATGTATTACATTGTACAACGTAAGTAATTGAATAGAATTATCTTATACACAACAGTCAATCTCTCTTTTTCTTCAAAAATTTCTGCTATACTTCCGTTAGATGCACTTCGTCACTATTTCTAAATTTATTCTTTTATTTTTTTGTCAAAACATCTTTCGACTACTTTCTACTCTTTCTATTGTAAGTATATCATATTGTGTAGGTAGGTTTGTAAGGAAGCAAATATACTGAAATAGATATCCACTTAACAGCCACATCAAGTCAGGCCATAAAGTAACTGATATTTCATCAATCATTTATTGATCATCGATAATAGTTGTAGGTGGGCTATTTCGCCTTTTGATCAGTGGGGTGATTACGAAACTTTAATTGAAACGAAACAGGAGAAATTTCCATACTAACTTTGCACATAAACTACGTATTCAAACTGTCAAATCCATACAATTTTGTGTTTCGATTGGTTGCAATCGAGTTACGTGGTCGTCCAGCAAGTCAATAGATTTGAAATTCCTAAAACTTTTGCTGTTCTTTTCAATACACGGCAGTGGTCAAATAAACCCTAAAACTGCTGGGCGATCGCTTTACTCGATTGCAACCAGTAGAAACACAAATTTGTGTGGATATAACAGTTTGAATACGCAGCTTATGTGCATAGTTAGTATGAAAATTTCTCCTGTTACATTGCAATCAAGGCTTCGTCACCCCTCTGATGTAAAACTCCAAGTATAATCTACAAATCCCATATACCAAGCACCAACGCTCTTCATATTTCGAAAGGTTTATCATCCACCCGTATTCTCCAGTCTACTCAATATTATTATTATTATAAATGTGCACATGTAGAGTTGACTTTTCTATTTTAACACTTATGAATTGCGCGAGCCGTTCTTCGCCGCGCAATAGCCTAGCGTCGATTAGCTAGCTCCCAATCGTAGTGTGTTGCCTCCGAGTTCCTATAGCCGTTGTGTGTTTTAATATAAGAATTCAAAAGTGTATTTCTCCTATATCATTAACTAGAAACGTATTAATCTGTGAGTAGCTGTTGTGTATTTATGACTTAGTCATGATATAAGATTTGAAGAGTGTAATTTCATACAAAAATTTGTTCCTATACATACATTAAGTCACCAATTAAAAAGGTAATCTGCACTGAGATAAGTCTCTTGAACTTAATTTTAAAATCCTGCCATGGTCGTGCTTGCTAGTATATTTAAGTACATGTGCCAACCAACTAACTAAAGCAATAATATTCTAAACGAGTCTTGATTATATGAACACAATAATTATTGTACATAATAGATTAATATTGTAATATGGGAAAATAGACACCGAACTGTAACAATAGTTTCGGTTGTTACTATTCATTACGATAATAGTACTTACATTATGATACATGTGTTGATTATTACACTTCAGGTGCAGTATGCAGCTGAGAGTGTAATGATCAATACACGTGTGTATTGATCATTACACTACACATTTCTTCACTACACTTTACATTTCGTACAACTCTTTTCATCACACTTGCGAAGGTAAAATAAGCTTTTATGTTGATTAATGACGTGATGAGCTATTTGTTTGACTGATGTTAAGTAGGTACTGCCAGTTTTGATGCAGCCACCTTCATCAAAATTGAAGGGGTGAGAACAAAAAGGGTTTAACTGATTTTTTTCACAAAATGACTTATGGGTAACGTTGGATTCAGCGTGAATTTATCTACAATAATACATTCTCAAAATACCAAAATGAGGCTTAAATCTCGACATTTTGAGTCTAAAAAACGGTTTATCTGTCACAGGAATACAGTTCGCTTAGCATTTACACATTATTATAATTATTTTATTATATCATATTTTTACAGTAATGATGATAGTTGTATGAATTATTACCATATTTAGTATTTTAAAATAGAATTAATACATTTTCAAGCAACTGAAACGTACATAAACCTTTTATATTACCTTATAAGCACTCTAAGCATTAAAATGAAGCCGTTGAAGTTTAAAGTCAATTTTTTCGAAACTAGCAATTTGACAGTTAAACCCTTTTTATTCTCAACCCTTCAACTGTACAAAATCTGCATCTGAACTCAAAAATTCATCATAATTTTATTGCATTCATTTTGCAGCTGGCGCTGTCATGGACTTATAAAATAAGATCTCAATCCATAGTGAAAATTATTATAAGTAGGTATGTCATGGGTCTTAACCAGATCATTACTTAGATAAATGAGCATAAATAGTTAACAGAGTGCTTTTACTAAATTCTCTTCAAAGTACAAACATCAACATGTTCTTCATTATTATAAATTACTAGTTGCGCCCTGCAGTTTCACCCGCGGATATAAAGTATTTTAACTATTTGCTCATCCCACGGGAAAATTTCACTTTTCCGGAATAAAATGTAGCCTATATGTTAATCCAGTGTATAAACTATATTGGCACCAAATTTCATCCAAATCTATTCAGCCATTGGAGTGTGAAGGAGTAACAAACATACACACATACACACATACAAACTTTCGCCTTTATAATATTAGTGTGATAAAAGCACAGCGTGTAATAAAATAATATATGAGGTATACGTTCTCATTATTTATAACTAGCTGATTTGAACTTGCTTCGCATGAGTTTGCAATTTTACGCCCTAGTTCTGTCAAAGGGAAGAGGGAAGGAAGAGAGGAAAATGTGGTCCCAGTAGTTTCAGCGTGATGCGTGTTGATCGAGACAGATCGACAGACAGATAGACGAATGAGAAGAAATAATCAATGTACAGATAAACTAGTTACAGTTTTATTATTATGCATATTATTGATTAATTGTTAATCAGTAGTAAGTAACTAGTTTAGAGGATTTAAGTATAATGTTATTATAATATGTAATAGTGAAAGCATGTTTATGAAAGCGTTTGTAATTGTATTGAAATTTTTCATATTTTTAATTCCATTTTACAATACCTATTTCTAATATTAAATGTTGTGTGGTTCTTGTATAAGTGTTTTTATTGTACCTACTTTTCGCGTGTGTTAATTTAATATCTTTTGATCAGTATTATATTCGTATAGCTAACTGAGGCACAGCAGTCACGGTATTTTTGGATTTTGAAAGTTATTTTCTTATTAGAAACATTACGACAGCTTCTGCGGTGTGGTGCTTGAGCAGGTCGGCTCATAACACGGAGGCAGCGGGTTCGATTCCCGTGGCAGGACAAGTATATGTGCACTGAAAAAAAGCGCAAATACTTGTAGAGTTGAGTTTACTGAGTCTGGGTGTTGTGGGACCATGGTCCTCGTAGTTCCTGGGTCCCCAGACACAGGAAATGCTAGTTGGGGTGCAGTATCTATGTATGTGATCGTTGGGCGTTATTATTATTATTACTAACTTTATTGTACGAACAGCTAATGAATGAAGCTGCTTACCGGCGTTCTTGTTTTCACTTCACTAACTTGGGAGTTTTCAAGTCTAGTGAACAGATATCTACTATTAGGCATGCATGCCCCATCTTAAACCACTTGCCAATACATGACTATTGCTTAACATCAGGCGAGGCAGTGGTCAAACGGTCAAACGCTTTGCCTATGAGCAATAAAAAAAAGGTCATACAGAAATATTCTCAAAACTGGTTCAGTAGTTAGGTTTTGAAATAAAAGTAACTGGAAAAAGTATATATTACAATAAATTTCAAGTACACACTTGAATGATATTGTAATACATAGCTACTTTTTACAGTTTAATACAGTATACTTTAACTTCACTTTTTGGACGACTGCAGGGTTCATTTTTAAGTCGACATTTCCAGAACAAAAGCACGAAAATCAATAACATTATGATGTTATATAACATGATGAGGTGATGGATTCGTTTATAGTGTTCGCTCCGTAAATTTCGTTGATGTTGCGTATCGCGTTGCTGCGCGGCTTGCACGTACTCCATAATTACTGGAATTTTCAACGTATTCATGATGACGAAAAAGATCCAAAGGCGATGAAAAGATAACACTAATTGATAAACAAATAATTAATTTAGAATTTCATTTGTTTTTTAATGAAATAAATTTGGAATTGGAATCCATACCCAAAAAAAAAATTTGGCCCGTAGGGATTTTTTGGCAGGAAAACGAAAAGATCGTGTTGCCGCATTGTATTATTTTCCAAAACTTGTGTTATTTTCAGTGTTAGTGCACAAAATTGGTGGCGTTTTATTCGTTAAGTGCTGAATTACAGGCATGAGTGTGGGAAAGTGGTATAATGATGGTGAAACGTTTTTTTTCGTGTTGTTTCAAAAACTCCATAGAAGCTTCTGGTAAAGTTGCCACCACTTTACTAGGAGTATGACTTGACTAGACTAGACTATGACTTAACTTAATGACTTGGACTGTGACTTGACACATATCTGCGTGAAATATCATAAACTTGATAAATTATCGATTACTTGACACTGGCTAAATACACAAAAATGTGGAGCCAAAACCAAACAAAAAAAAATGGCCCGTACTGCAGAACTGCAATTTCATAGCTAATGACTTATAAGATTACCATAGAAGTATATTCTGTAACATAAATATCTGTTTTTTGCTTAATATGTATCAATTTATACATGTTCGGAAAATTAAGAATTTGTACAATTCATTATTAAGAAAAATTATTTGGAAAATTCATATCTTGTAAAAATAAATATTTGACCTAGTATTAGTTGCGTATTAGTAAGAAATTGGATAGTATAGAACTTATCGCCGACACTCGCCGAACTCCGACCAATCTATCGCCGAGCGTCGACCAACGAGTACCTTTCACATCACATAATCATAAGTTATTTATATTTCAACGATCACATAGATAGATCTTGAACCCTAATTAGAATTTCTTGTATCCATAGACCCAGAAACTTCGAAGTCCATGGATCCACAACCTCCAGATACAGAGCAAGTGTGCTTATTTTCCTGGGCACAAATACATACTTGTCGCGGGAAACGATCCCGCCGCGTCCGTATTATGTGCTGACCTACTCAACCACCACACCATAAAGGCTGTATATACTAAGACGCATAAGGTACGATATTGCAATAAGAGGCGACCAGGCGATCGCCGAGTGTCGACCATCGCCGAGACAATCGTCTTGTCTTCGCCGCCAAATTCCAGCCATCGACTACCGATATTGCGACTACGGGTACACCAATTGTCCACTGTACGCCCGTCACGGAAGCCCGGATGACGGGCGTGCAGTGGACAGCAAAGATACCTAATAGTTAGTATACCATAGTTAATGTATGCACCACTACTTCAGTGCCGTCATCTCGTTCTCGGGTGACGTCTATGTGACGGCGCGGTGGACGAGCGGCCTTAAGGGATGTTCACAAGGCCATAACAAATCAAACAATACCAAATTAATTAAAAAGGTCTAGAACATTGAAACAAGCGTTGGTAAGGTCGTGATTGAGACTAGTGGTTAGAACAGTTAAGTATATATATATAGATTATAAGGTTAGTTAGATTTAGTCAGTGTAGTTAGAAGGATTACAGCACATTAGCAAACCGCCGCGCATTTGATTTTTAGGGAAATTCTGTAGTCACTATTATTTATTCTGTGATTCCTCGTGGCGGATGAACTCACTACGGTATTTATACCCACCCCACTGATAGCACATTGAGCTCGGGCCACAGAATAAATAATAGTATAAGTACCTGCGCACTCTTAATTTTAGGTATGAAAACGTCTAGGTACGACCTTGAGCCCTGCAAGGCAAATATTATAGGCAAATATGAGGAGACAAATTTTAAATACGCATACAATGCAGAGATGTTGACTAAATTGCATTACATATTTTGTCTTGGCTGGAGTCGATAATTGTACTAGACCTATACACATATTTATTAAGTGTATTCTAGTCTAGTAACCTTTCTACTTAATAATATATTCTGCGATGGAACTTCAAAACCATCTTTTTAATAACTTGAGAGAAATAAATATGCCTTCTGCAAAGTCAAAAATGCATTTTTGGATTTAGATGACAATAATTATGAGCGTCATTTATTTATGGACGTACATTTCGCGCGCTCGTTCGAAGTTTTAATGTGGGCGAGTTCCAACACCGAAGTAATTATGAGGTGAGTTGAGTAGTAGCGTCGCATAGGCTGCGGCGGCCCGATGGTCGATAGCTCGACGGCAGGCGGTGCCGGGCCGGGTCATGCCCGATCGATAGCCGTGCATGAGCGGGAACGGCGCGCGCCCGTCGAAGCAGCCAGTTCGCCGCGCGACACCGGCGAGCGGCGACCGGCAATCTCCCGCTGTACGCGACACGCAGCCGGCGCACATGCGATCACACGCGCGATGAGCGGCGCCCGCCCCCGCAGCGCGCCCATACTGCTGGCACTCGCGGCCGCATTTCTACCGCAAGCCAATCATGTCGCGTGAGTCTACTTTATTGCAAACAAATATTCCTGTCTTATGTAGGTACCATATCCCGAAACATTAGTATTCTATGAGCTCTTACGATCGTAAATCTCGGTAGGACAGTAAAACGGAATGCATTATTTTGCAATATTTCTCCACCCCAGAGCGGCCATTATGCAGTGAACCTAGATTAAAATGTTATCATTGTGAGAATTTATTATTGAAATTTTACACAAAAACTTGTTAATTAGATATAAGTAAACAACATTTCTATTGATAAATTCTCAATGCTTTTATTTCGCATGTTATCATGATGTCCGATGCCTAAATTGACGAATGCTCTAAATGACGGTAGTCTCATAAGCTATCGCATATGATTTAGGGCGTTTCGTATGTACGCAGTACTCGCTATCATAGGGCGTCATCAACAGTCTGTGGCTACAGCAGAAATTTATCGAACAATGGTCAACAATATTATTTTGAATACGAGCTCTATAAACATAATGCTGTAAAGTTCTTACTTCAATGAAGCGTGTGAACTATTTAACCTACGTTCAATAATCAAATGGCTATTATACACACACTTGAATGGTGCATTTGTAGTGGGAGAGAGACCCGCATTGATCAATATATTTCTAGTACTGTACATTTAATGTATTATGCATTGTTCGTATGTACGTATTTTGGCTAAATATAGTATTTATAAAGTAATTAGTCGTTAAGGTCACGAACCTGACGAAATTTTAAGGTTTCTAAGGCTTCATTCAATGTCGCTAAATTATAAATAACACAATTGAATACAATTAATGTACTAAAGTAATTGCTTAAAATTCTATTATAAGATAAACGTTGCTTAGGTGGTGCTGTTAATGTATAATCTGTACTGGCATGGCCATGAGGTATGTCAACGATTTACTTCTTTTTTTAACGGCACTTCAACAATAATCGTTCGTGTTTGAACATTTTTAGAGTCCGTTGTATACGTTTCCGCCAATATTGACTGATTTTTACTATTCTTTTTTATATTCTTTCAGGCAAGTATTATATAAATTTGATGATAGATTCTGTCAAATTGTCAGCGGATCACAGCAAACTTTTCGTTTTTTTATCACACTAATATTATAAAGGCGAAAGTTTGTATGTGTGTATGTGTGTTTGTGTGTATGTTTGTTACTCCTTCACGGTCAAACGGCTGAATGGATTTGGATGAGATTCGGTACCAAGATAGCTTATACACTATATTAACATATAGGCTACATTTTATCCCGGAAAAGTGAAATTTTCCCGTGGGATGAGTAAATAATTAAAATACTTTTTATCCGTGGGTGAAACCGCGGGGCGCAACTAGTATTGTATATTCTTAGGAATGTTCCTAAGGTTTAATAATATGTTATCAATGCTCAACTGACCTAATAATAAGCTTCAAATATAACCTATCAGGAACTCTTCGACGAAAATGTAGTCGTGCGTAGTGGAATTAAGGTCCTCTGTTGGAAATCACTGGCCGTAGAGCTGTGAAGGTACACGTTAGTGGTTAACGCTTTAAGATACTCCAATGGGAGTCCTCTACATCAAACTTGTGTAGATTAGGGTGTTGAATTAGAGATTACACAAGGTACTTGACAGTTGTGACAGATAGAAACCATGAGCTGTGAAGATGTTTTATATGGAATTATTGAATGATAAACAACATAGTATATCGTTATTAAGTTATTGTAGTGATCAGATTATCACTAGATGTTTTTAGTTCTATAACGATAAAAAAAATAACGACAATTAAAAGTTTCGATAAATATTCAATGTTGGTACAAATCTATCTCAGTTACAGTTTTATTATAAAATGAAGTACTAGCTTATAGCACGCGGCTTCGCCCGCGTGGCCTATAGGAAACTATGAGGAAATTTTTTCGTAGATAATTCAACCACCCATTTGGTCTCTTAGGGGTGGAATTTCGAAAAACCATTTCTTAGTGAATACACTTTACAAAGAACACACCTTCCAAATTTTAAGTTTCTAGGACCAGCGGTTTAGGCTGTACGTTGATATATAAGTCAGTCAGTCAGTTAGGACTTTGATTTTTATTTGTATATATAGATAAATTAAGAACTCGACACATTCAAAATTTTAATGAGATTATTACTTAGCTATGGTTAAGTTGTCAAAACACATCACAAAACCCTAAAACCACAAATAAAGCCTGCACTTGAACAGTTCATATTCTTCGCGGCACTCCTAAGTAGATTACTGTTTGCCGTGAAAGAAGTCGAACATGCAAACTCCTATTTAACTCGCAATCTTAATGTATTCAAGCAATTTCGAAACATTGCATGACTGGAATCCTGGTTTTAATTTAACTTAAAGGCTGAGTCAAACATGCTACTATTTAACTTTCTAGGTTTCAATTTAGAGGTGCTTTTAGAAAAGCAGAAAAGCAGTATTAATATGAATTTCTATACCGGTGAACTGCAATGCAAACACTAAATTCATGTTAAAGTTCGGTTCTTGTAATTTTGGTAAAACCGCATGTGGCTGAGTAATACGCGTGTTGCTTTTTTTTACTTTCGATGGGTTTGCGTTTGATTACACGTGATGATGAGGTCAAAGGTGGAGCCTGCTTACCCAGAAATAACCTATTTACTCTTGACTTAAAGACACCCAAGTTGTATGTGGATGGAAACACTGACAGGAGTGAGTTCCACTCCCTAGCAGTACACACAATAAAATAATCTGCAAATCGTTTCGTACGAACAAAAGGTAAATCCTTAGAGGATTATATTTCTATGGGTAAATGAATATATATAGCATCTTTAACTTTTTGTATACCTGGGGTTTAATCAATTATCTAATGAATTACAATCTTAGGTACTAAGCACCGTCCTTGGACACCCACTTCTATTTAAGAAGATATATCTGAAACCATGCATACTTCGGGAAGTGGTGATGAGCTAGGATAAAGGCCATTTTTATATACTATAAAAATGGCCAATACTTTATGTACAGTGAAACCAGGGTCCAGGGACATAGACTGGTTGGATTCATGGACAAAGACGGTTTCTTTATGATGAACTCTATTACGAGAAGCGGCTATCCAGGAAAATAGATTTTATCATGACGACAAAGAAGCGCATATTGCATGATGTCTACGTGAGAACATGACATGCATTTGATCACAGTTCACCTAATAATATTAAGTGACAATATGACTGAAAGTGGCGCCGCGCATAACACGGATAATACATTTGACAAGTTACAAGTTGTAATTAATTGTTCATTATCTATATATATATTCCTTTAGTATAAAATCCATAAAAATTACATTATATATTATATATTTCAATAAAAGGGTCCTCCTGTCTATTTTATTACCACAAAATGTTATCAAATTCGGCGGAGCAGCTAAAACGGCGCAAATATAGTAATCTCGGTAGCGGTTACATATTTCAGCCGTTTGGTATTGAGACCCTGGGTCCGTGGGGGCCGAGAGCTCATCGGGTTTTCAAAAGTTTATCGGAACGTCTGGTCGATGTTACGCGTGACAAAAATGCTAGCACTTATTTGGTACAACGAATAAGCATTGAAATTCAACGGGGCAATGCTACCAGCATGTTGGGTACGCTACCTACTGGTAGTGGGCTGGAGCATTTGGACTGTCTATAGGTCATCGCGGCCAGTACCTAAATAGTCCAAATGTTTATTTTTTAGTAGTAGGCAGTGTTTATTATTAGTTATTATATCATTGTGGTATTTAGTTGAAAATTAAAATATGAATTGATTAAATTTTTCTTTTACAGGGGTGCCGGCGGGGGTGGCATGTTTGGTGACGTCAACATTTCAGCGATTTTAGACTCATTTAGCATAAGTTACGACAAAAGAGTAAGACCCAACTATGGAGGTTAGTATATATACAGGTACAACTGATAAAATATAATCTAAGTAGCGGTAAAAAATACTTAATTAGCTTTGATTCCAATTTTTTATCTTTGATAGTAAGTACAACCGAGACAGATAGATACATTTTTACTACGATTATTATGTACGTTGAATTTATGACATAATAACGCAAGATTCGAATCATGCATAATTACCTGAAGACGGGCGATTAGGACGAAAGCAACTCATAAAAATTGACAGTAAAAAAAAACATGAGTCACCAGATAACGAGAAACAAGTAGATGGAAACATGTACACAACTTATTTTTGAAAAATGTTGTACTTATAAACTCATTCGGAAATGTGGGTGGTTATGTATTTTTGAATTAAGCCATAAAAATAATTTTGGACGAAGTATAAGTATAATATTACTTTAATAACTGAGATCAAGTTTCACTAAGGTAATTTCATTAGTAATTGATCCCACAAACTAACGCAACATAATCAATTTTTTTTTCCAAATAATCAAATTTGAAATTTTGTTGTAAAATACTGAAATAAATTGATTGATTAGATGAATTGCATAATACCTATTCGGCTGACTGCTTCAATAGGTAGTTAATTAAATAATTAAATGCTTGAAAATACTATATTATTAAATTTAGACGATATATCTATTATGTAATATAAATCAATATTTATTTTTAAACTCACACAGTTGCAACCGCCCTTACTGAGTTCATGTACCTACTAAACTAGTTGTTAAGACCTAACATAATTATAAATTGTATAAATGCAAATAAATGAATATGAATATGAATAACATATCTTCGTAGCAAGTGGATGTTTTAGCAATAATTTGGATTGGGAGATAGAAATATATGTACACTCATGACGTCACTGATGGAGAGATACACTGAAGTTAATGCCTTAAATATCTGTACCGATGGCGCCGCAGAGATATAATATGAACGTTGCTTCAACTTGGATCTTTACTCTGTCTGATCGAACATAAGCATACGGCACTAACAGTTTTTTTACTCGTACCATCACATCACTATTATTGTGCTGTTGGATTGCTGTTGGCTGTCTTTCGGGCATCATATTAATCCTACCAAACCTAGCTTGGACAATTTTTGCAAGAGAATAGATGCCTTTAATAATTTTTGAATCAATTCTGAAAGTAAGATACAAAAATGAACCTTATTTACATACGTCAAATTCGCAGATATATGCAGAATTTTAAACGTGTCTGACGTGAACTACTTTCTACATAATTAAAAAGACGTCAATCTTGTACATTCAGGAGATATGCTATAATAGGGTCAGATAAATATATGGTGTCTATAATATATGTATGTTTATTATATACATATATTTATTATTGTATATAATATACTTAAATGTTATTTATATTTTATATATGTTATATATATGCATATGGTGAAAAAATTTTATAATACCTTTTTTACATCACGTGACCTAGCCTTATAAGAATACAGTAGGTACATAATAATATTTTTAAAAAGTAAAAATATTTTTTGTATTTTATCAGTTAATATCTCAAAGTTACAGGTTAGGTCTTATAACTTTTAAAGTTTTAAACGTTTTTCCATTAAATTTTGCACAAAGATAGTTCTTTAACTATCTTTGTCTTTATAATGGACAGACAGACATGACATAGTGATA
This sequence comes from Ennomos fuscantarius, assembly GCA_905220475.3. Taxonomy (NCBI): domain Eukaryota; kingdom Metazoa; phylum Arthropoda; class Insecta; order Lepidoptera; family Geometridae; genus Ennomos; species Ennomos fuscantarius. The sequence continues at coordinate 12,410,533 of HG992023.1, forward strand.
AGGTTTCTTTGTAGTACTACGGAACCCCGAAGAAGGTGCGATAGTTTTATGAAAAAAAAAAGATGGTGTTTGTTGTTATTTCAACAGCTTTTATTTCTTCTCAGTATAGTGTTTTGTCATATTTACTTTAACTCAAAAATGTCGTGATTTAACTCCGAAGTTTATAAAGTCATATGCTTGGGAGATTTCAAATAATCTAAACACCGAAAAACGCAAGATAAATACAAATAAGTTTATGATAATTTTAATTAACGGAGAGTAACAAAAGTATTCACGGCTGTATCCGAACCCATTATTTTAGTTTCATTCCAATTAACTAAAAATTTACCATCAACTCAAAAGCCAAGCAGCCTATGGTGCATTTGAATGCTCAGATTTACAATAAGCATCAAACACAATCAATGCCCACAAGTAATTATTGGCTTTTTAAAGAAATCGGAAGGACATCGGGCAAAAAAGTCCAAAATATTTATAACCCAAAATATCGAAACTTATCTAAATGAAGCATCATATCACAGTTTCTTTTGCCTTTAAAGTGAGTACCCAAGATCTACATATAAACTGAATTTATAGTATCTACCATAAAATAGGTAAACTAATATTTAACGACCTTCTGATCAATGGATAAACTACAGATAACCACTCGACTTAGCTTAACAAATTGATTGCTTAGCTCGTGAACAGGCGCTGCTTGCGGGAGCTGGTCTGCTCGTGGTGTATACGCAAATAGAAATAAAGTAATTGATATTCCCGATATTTATATAGAGTCCCAAAATTTAAGAAAAAAGGAAAATAAGTGCATTTAAGCCGCTCCTGTATGTTATGTTAAAAAGAATAATAATAACACAACTAGCAATATGTAAGTAGTATATTAAAAAAGAGCACGGAACCAGGAGTCTGTTGTAAAGCAGCATAAAAATTAAATATATTTTTATATCTACCTAGTTTTTGTTATAGGTTGGTTTTTGGAGTGAATGGCTCTTGAAAATTTACTTCACAAAATAAAAGTCAAGTCTAGATAAAAGCAAGAATTGTTGTAAAGTATCAAGGTACACCTTTATAATACTATCAGGTTTTTTGGTCATTTGCAAAAATAATATAATTGGTACGCCGAAAGAAATACCTAAACACCTTAAGTTGCAAAGTGCCTCAATACAGACCATTGTTTTAAGAGAATATCGACTTCGCAGATTCAGGAGCAGATGTAAACCAGACCAAACGACACGGTGGCTAGAAATCCGATGCAGTTGAAAATTCAATGCATAATAAGAATAGAATAAGTTACCGTTTTAATCAGAACTTCCATTAAAAAACCTCGTTGAATTCTGTCAATCTTTAGACACCTTCACAGCCAACGACATAAAGTAACATCGTGTCAGAAAACTCGCCACCGAGCCTCACCAACGTTCACAATCCAAAACGAGACCCAGACACAAGTTTCTGATTGTTTAAGTACTGCTCAAATAAACTCCACCAAAACTTTTATAAACGTTCCTAACAAAAATATTACTGTTTCCCTCTACAATCGGACAAACGTGTCCAATATTAATATTAACTTTAAATTGATTTAATTTTCAACTATTTAATGCTTTATTTTTGTTACCATGGGCTTTTATTTTCTAACTGAAGGTATGAAATAAGAGTATTCGCCTCTGCGATAACGCCTGTTTTCATCTTGGCCGGTTTAAGCCCATCGCTTAACTCTACATAACTCCCGCTCAGGAGTCAATTATAAATTCCCTCCCACTGCCGTCCATGACGCAAGACACTGTTTCAACCCCTTGGTGCATAATCTACTACAATATCTAAGAAATTATAAATAGAATAGTAGAAATAAATTATTTTTTATTATTTAGCACTCGACGATCACATACATAGAACCCGGACCCTAATCAGGGTTCTCTGTATCTAGAGACCCGGGAAGTACTAGAGCCATGGTCCACAGCACTGAGACTCAGAACAAGTATTTGCTGTTTTTTTACTGTGCACAAATACTTATACTGTCGCGGGAATCGAACCCGCCACTTCCAATGTTTGAGCCGACCTGCTCAACCATCACACCACAGTTGAGACTTAAATAAAAGTAAAAAATTAGTCAATAAATGCAGTCAATGCATTTTGAAATGTTTATTATTACGCTGCCTGGGCCTCAGCTAAAGCTTTTTCAGTAGACGGCTTCATTAAAATTATGAGATTTTTAAAAGGTCAAAATTTTATTGATAATATAATTAATGGATCCGTTTATTTTTTTAACGTACGGTAGTCATAATTTTTAACGCTTCAAAAGTACGCACTTCGATGGTACCCACTATTTTTATTTATTAAGAACTTCTCTAGGCACCAATTTAAACTTAGCTAAATAAAAAACCTCTGTAAGTAAGTATAGAATATTGTTTTATTAAAATCAAACTACCAGTTATTCATTGTCATGAGCTAAATAGCTTGCTAATTACCATCAGCTAATTAGTTACTTGTCATTTGTTGAATGTTATGTCGTTTTCAGGGCCACCCGTGGAAGTGGGAGTTACCATGTACGTGCTCTCCATCAGCTCTCTGTCTGAAGTCAAAATGGTACCTTTTATAAGCCAAAGTTTTAGTGACACAGTACAGCATAATGTTGTCTATGCTCTTTAGTTTTTCACCAACATTACATCGTTCATTGTAGCACCTGTGTCCACGGTTCGATCGAGCTTATAGGCCTGAAACATAATAATTATGTTGCCACTCCGCATGGCACACGATTTGTGTTCAAATGCGTTAATGCAACATTTATCACGTGTTTTGCGTGCCGTGTGCTGTCCGCATACTGCAAGCATCGACGGAGCCATATCCAAATTGGCATCAATCAGTGTCTCTTTCGTCTCCTTCTATGCTGGGCGATGGGACACGTCATCTCTATCTGGTTTGGTTTTCATTGCGCGAGGCGCATTGGCAACTCACTTATGGGCTTGATTGCAGGTCCGCCAGTGGAGGTGGGCGTCACCATGTATGTGCTCTCTATCAGCTCCGTCTCCGAAGTGCTCATGGTACTCGCCACTGTCAGTTCTTCACGCTTGTCTCGGTCGCTCCGGCAGCGCGCACAGCCGCCGCGACCGAGCAGCCCCAGACACGAGGCTGCGAGCATGTCCACGTTTGGTGGAGCAAATCGCCCTTTGTCCGCCCTCTTGCTTTCTTATTATGAAAGAAGTATTAATTTTTTGTTTTTAAAAATCATAATAAGAAATGCAAATTGTTACTTCCGCTACCTTGAAAGTGCCCAACTGTGTGTCTCGCAGTACTCGTAACTCCATGAAATTTAAGGGTACCCAAATGAAATAAAATTGATGAACTTCTGTTGCTTTTTTAAAATAATAATTTTAATTTAATTTAAGCATTTTAAGTGTTGTATTCCAGGATTCAATCAATTAGAAATTCAGTGTGATGGTTGACTTTCAATACTAATAGTATTTATAGTGCGAGAAGGATGTATATAATAAGAGAAATCAAATCATTAATAGCACATGGCAAAAATATCCCGATATCTATCTACAACTTACCTAATACATATTTAAAAGTAAACTATTTTTTGTACGTTTTTGTTTAATGTGATTAACAGATTTTCATCATTTTAGCATTTCCAAATTTAAGTAATTATTCATGAAAATTGATTAAAATTACTAACTGGTTGTTACGATTAAGCCAAAAAGCTTACATAAAACACTGGAGAATATATCGTAAGCATCTTAGAAGCAAGGAATAGTGGTCTTGAATGATGTTACTTATGTTTTTCATCCCTTTCTTACGGGTAAAGGAAGAAAAACAAGCAACATCATTCAAGGCCATATTCTCTTGCTTCAAAGCGTATTCCAAATACATTCTCTAGTATTTGTATAAGCTTTTTGGATAAAACTCTATGGAATTGCGACGACTGTATTACTCGTGACTCATTTGTAGTTTGTTGTCTATGTCTGTACGTATTATGTGTTTTCCTCCAATGACTTGGAACATCGATAAATGTTATATAGCCATCCATAAAAGATATTTTTATTGTGTGTTTTATTTTGTATTTGACAATTTGTATTTTAGAGTCCTTTCGCATCTACGGCTAGGCCACGCGGCTGCAGCGCATTTCAGTCGCGTGATCGCGGCGCGACTCAAAACGTTATAAAAGCTAAAAGCGCGGGTGCGGCGCAGATGGAAACCGCTCTTATTCGTGTGTGCTATTTGATGGCAAGAACACAAGAACTTAATCGGTTTTCCAAATAGCTTAGCTGAGTGAGCTTGCTGGGCGTTATCAATTTAAAGGAATCTAAGATAAAACGAAGTGAAAACCAAATCACTATAGAAACGTCACAATGTGACGTGACCCATTGCCCCGGGTGGGATATTTTTTGATCAATAATTTGCGAATCGTAATTTGTTTCTACTCGTTTATTTTTAGACTATACTTACTGACCTAGTACTTTCGATCTTGTTAGCTTCAATTGTGAGAAAATTACACTTATCGAGCCGTGGTTCACACCTCTGCCGCCACCCTCCTCCATGAAATACATGACGCACATACTTCTCAGTTCATTTTTAGGCCCGTATAACAGACTCAGTTGTGAATCTCTGCTCAAGATAAGATTACATTCACAAAATGACGAACGAATGATATCTCTACTTGGGCATTAATAGACGACTGAGCTAGTTTTGTAATACGGGCCTTAGTCACCTATCCAATGGCTTCATATCACACCACACTTAATACAATTTGTGTTTGATTTTAGTTATTGCGCTTTATGCTAATTTTAACTATTTGCTGTACCTATTCGTTTTAGTGCCAGTGTCCATAAATATATTCCACGCTGTGATACCATTTTTATCTGGAGCTGCAATAACCAAGCTTCGGACATACCTACATATATATATTGTATATGCCCATCAGGTATATTTTACATTTGTAACAGTGTTACCACATGTTATGTACTAATTTCTTCCGAATACCTACAGCATGTATAATTATTATAACTAGATGTTATACGTTTGGTGTTTCAAAAAAAAAAAAATCAAAACTTTTTCATTTATATGTGATCAGCTAATCTTTCACCTGATGTTAAGCGTTAAAGCTGCTCATCACAGTTACAGTGCAATCTATCAGAATTCTAAATTATCATTTTGCGTGAATATAAATTAAATATATATAAATGTCTGCTAAAGTGGCGATACTCGTATTTTACATAATTTAACTTTAAAATAAAAAATGTTTTCATGTTTTATGTAAATTCAATAATCAAAATTTGTATAAACAATGCCTAGGTGAAATATATATTTATATACAGTGAAATAAAGGATTTTGTCGCTCGACTTGTCCAATCAACCTTAACAGTCATACCTAAGAAATAAAAGAAGAACATGGTTAAAGAGCTGATTTTAATTTGCTCTTAACCCTTTTTTTGGGACAGTTTTATCGATGATAATATAATATAATATTAGGTAATATATTTCAGGCTTTGTGATGTTTTGGTGGCTCTGCTACTTACATATCAGACTTTTTTAATACTAATTCACTAATATTCGATTATTCGCACCACAGTGGTTAGAACCAATGTATAAAAATAATTAATAAATGATATCTACAGTTATTTTATTATAGTAAGTATCTTTTAATGTTAGTAAAAGAAGAAATTTAAACTTTGAAAATTTTCGCAGGACTTTACGTTGGATTTTTACTTCAGACAATTTTGGACGGATCCACGATTAGCATACAAAAAGCGTACAGGAGTCGAAACCTTATCCGTTGGTTCCGAATTTATAAAGAACATATGGGTACCAGACACGTTCTTTGTCAATGAAAAGCAATCTTATTTCCACATTGCAACAACGAGCAACGAGTTCATACGTATCCATTATTCTGGTTCAATAACTAGAAGTATCAGGTTTGTCTTGAAATTAAGTAATATACTTTTTTAAGTTGCTTAGTAGCTAATAGCGTTCCTTTAATTTCAGATTGACCATAACCGCATCTTGTCCCATGAACCTCCAGTACTTTCCTATGGATCGACAGCTCTGTCATATAGAAATTGAGAGTTGTAAGTATCTTATTATGTTTACTATTAAATATAAGTAGTTCTTAAACGTTATTGATAAAGTATGTATTATTTATTGATAAAAAATTTTAATTTTAATATTATAATGTTGATAGATGATTCAAAAACATTATGTTATATTATATAAGTATTATGACCAACATAATCTTACAGACAGTAATAGCCTTGATCGTTTCTATTTTATAAGGTAAAATATATGCGTCACGGTCAAATTGACAACATTGTTGGATTATAAACTAACCCGTCAGATTATATTCCGCCTGACATTACCAGGTAGTTTGCTAGTTCTGTTGGTCTGATATCATTGACGATATCGATCAATCATTGCATTGGATCCAAGTCTTTTCATAGAAAAAGTTCTTGGGTTATAAAAAATAAACCACACAAGTCTACCATAAAACGAATAAAAGTACTATGTACAGACGAATCAGTCTACTAAAACATTTATTTAGGTTAATAGCGACTGTCGCTACCACGCAATAAAGTACTAATCAGTTCGCACGTCACTACGAGCTTAAAATTTAGTTGTCTCGCTTATATTGCATCTCTCTTTACCTCTATAATACTAACCATATCTTTTCACACTCGTTTCGACAGTGAAGTTTAAGGAAACAAAACATTTTTGTGAGAGTGCGTCGGGTGTTGGTAGTGGTACTCTTTTCTTAACACGAGGTCCGTATTACAGAAAGATGCTCAGTCATCGATCGGTGCTCAAGCAGAGATTTCATTCATAAAGTGATCAATTAGTGAATGAAATCTCTGCTTGAGCACCGATCAATGACTGAGCGTCGTTCTGTATTACGGACCTGAGTCCGGGCACTCCGACAAGTATTATTAACTTGTTTTGTTCACGGAAGAAAGGCTTGACTTACTCAATTATTAAAATATTCGTTCGGGGGAAAACTTTCTTCGCATTTTATTCGAGAGCTCTATAAAGAATGTACGGAACTAGCACTTTGTCGTTAAATATTTCCTGGATGGAAACGCTTGAACAATTGTGTTACCCTATTTATATTACGTATGATCCGTAAACGGAATAGGGATACCGAATAAGGATAGGGGTTCGAAATTCGATTTAGGGTACATAGCAAAAATACTCGTAAAACATAGTATTGCTATAGAGAAGCTGGCGTAGAATTTATTCTTATTTCAGGCTAATTAGTAATCTGAAACATTTAATTGAAAAAATTCTGAACGTAATAAACTACACCACCATGGGGCTGGTTGTTCCACTGCTGGGGCAAGTTGTTCCAATGCATCTTGTTATAGTTTTGTATGCAGTGATTGAAGATAAAGATCTTCAAATTAATTAAAATACTAGTATTAAATAACGTCTCAATTATATAGAAAAAATATTTGAAAAAATTATGAAATATGTGGAATACCAACATTTCTCTATAAAATGTTTAAAATAACTTAAAGTTTATTATTGTTTATTAAATTACATAAAAGGAAAAGCCTTTCAACATAAATCTTTTATTTGTTGTGTACTTTTGCCCTTGTCTGCGTATCTCTTGCCCCTTTCTTCAACCAAATTTTTTTTTAAAATTATTTTTCGTCGTTTCTTTCTCTTAGCCACTCTTTTATTTTTGGTATTACTATTGCTCTTACCCTTCCCTTATCTTGCCTTTTCTTTAACTATCTATTTTGGCTTACATTATTTTGGCTCTGTTATTACAGATTTTTTTTTATTTGTCGCCTACGTGGTTTGAGCAAGGTTGGTGGCACTTTTGGCAAGTGCGTTCACAACAGCTTTGGAAGAAAATTTATTCATACTGGTCCATATGAAAATATTTATTAATTTTTTTTATTTCACTTTTCTGGCTGATGACTAAACAGCATCGCTTCTTAGAAAATATTCAGCCAAAATAAAGGAGCTAAGCCGACTTCTATCACCTAAATTTAATGAGCAATAAGGTGATATCGCAAACATATTTTTTCCATTTATTTTGATTTGAAAATCAAACTACTCAACGTATTTCGATGAAATTGCTATGGCACCGTATGTCTTTTCAAATAAAAAAGTATCTTTCTATAAATTTAGAAATAAAGAAGTTATTAGATAATAAAAGACAAACAAAAATACAACCAAATAGAGAGCCTCCTTCTGTTTGAAGTGTAGGCCGAAAATACGCAAAAACTTTCCCTCCGACCTATTACTACACGCGCGCCTTGAATGCTCAAATATTTAGTGATTACCTGCGTCTTTTTGCTTGAATACCTCCAGGCTGAAGCGGTTGGCTGACTGGTTTGACATGTTTATAATCTAATAATGTTCACAATTTGACTATGAAATAATAGGTATCTATACCAGGTGTTTCACTGAGACCGTATAATGAAAGAGGGCAGTTTGGAATTTTTATATAAAATACGTAATTCGTCATGGTACCTTATGCCTAGAATTAACAATATTATATTGTAGCACTGAGCCGACAGTGATTTTTAATAGCGTTGACTTGAGTTCAAGTCTAATAATCTGAACTTCATGGAGCTTATAATTTTTTTGAAACGGTATAGTATACTAATTAAGTATTATTTTCACTGCGATACATCAAAGGCATAATTTGATTACGCCATATTTATTAAACTGAATCTAGTGTACCTTTCTTTATTAGAAATAAAAGTCCCCTCGCTGTTTTCTCGTGAGTAGGTACTCTTCATTTTCCAGGACGTTAAAATATGTGCTAATTCTATGGATGCTAATAAAGTCCCAGGACGGCCACTTCTATTTACACAAATTTTTACTCTAGAATTTAAATTTTTAATACCGGTGTACAAGCAAATAGAAACCTAACATTTTTTGTAATAATGATTAAAAGTCACATTGGGAATTTGGGAAAATGAATATAAATTGTTTAAGAAAGAATATAAGTGAAAATTCTAGAGTGTGGTTTCTTTAATTTTATTATAGATATGATTTATCTGTTTCTTTAGGCCTCCCTTGTTGATTTCCTCTTACATTGACCGGTCTCGTTGAAATATCCTGTACCCCTAAGCAAAACTTAATTATAAGATTGTGCTTATAGTTTTCCCTATTATAATAACAGGCACGCTTTGTGTGTATCATTGAAAATGATGAATTTGTTTGTGGAAAGAGCTTAACACAACAAACTTGCACATAAAAAACTGAGCGTGGCATAGAATTTTTTTATGAATAAAGAATTTATATTCCCAATAAGCTGTGTGTGTTCGTTAAGCTATATAAACTCACTGAAAGCAAATACTTAATTTAACGCCACAATGCAATATTATCACTATATAGGCTTAAAGATGTGTTGTGACCACTTTCTAGTATCACAGGATGCTATTCAAGGAAACCCCGTGATCACAACCGTACAACGATACGTCGGCACTCACTGTGATTTATCGCGTGTTTTCATGAGTCAAAACGTCTCCTTCTCGCATACAGCACCCGCAGAAGGCAGATTCGTGTAATAGTAAGCCTCAATTCTCACGAGCATTAAACAAAAGAAATGATAACAAGACATCGATGCTGCGCCATGGCGAGCGGGCCAGGAGGCGGGGACGGTGGCGGCGCGCTCTGCCACCTCCAAAAGCCGTGCCGCAGACGCAGACGGAGGCAGCACCACCGCACTCAGTACATCGCCGAGCCTCACCCGCATCACTGATTAAAACTAGCACTGCATGTTATCCCCTGAACATCTGCTTCTCTGAACGCTCGTTTTGTTGTTGTAAATTTATTTTGTCATCTAGTTTATTTAGCTATTAACCTTATTCGTAGAGAACGATCAATTAATTAGTTTACTATTATATTACATGTAGATTTATAAATTACGTTTATCTTATTTATTTCTATTTACATGTAGAATTCTTAGTCAGTCATATTTTTCTCCCATTTATCTTTATATTGAGCGTGGCCATCATCGAGTCGAGGCTGCGGGAGAGATTCGCAATGCTTCGCAGCGTAAGTGATAGCATTTTGTGTGTTTGGCATGTCTCCGGAGTCGGGTACACGATGAGAGACATTCGGTATCACTGGAAAGATGGGCTAACAAGCGTCGGCATGAGTCAAGAAGTGCAGCTGCCACAGTTTCGCGTGCTCGGCCACCGGCAGCGCGCCACTGTTGTTACACTGACGACAGGTAAATTATCGTGCTAGCAGCTCTCCCAGCACTCGCCCCTTGCTCGCCACTGCCCCCGTCTCCCCTGCTCTCAGCTCGCGCGCAGACGAATAAAAAATATTACGCGACACTATCACACACGCTAACACGATAATTATTGACGCATGACGAAGACGCGTGACGCGAGATACCGGTCGCGTGAATTCTCCGCTCTTCTACCCCGATCGAAAAATGACTCGAGTTTTAAAACCCATTGCAATGGGCCTGGGGTGTTTCATTTATAATAATCCGCTGCGCACAGTCGGCTACACCATGCGGGACATCAGATACAAATGGAATGAGGGGCCCAACTCTGTGGGTGTTTCCAGCGAAGTGTCCCTGCCGCAGTTCAAGGTGCTCGGCCATCGTCAACGAGCTATGGAGATCTCTCTCACTACAGGTACTTAGGTTCGCCAGATCCCTATATTAAATGGAAGTTGAAAACTTTAAGGATCACCACCACGTGGAACACTGGACATACAGCCACGAATCTTTCACGTCCCGCTTTTGTATTAATGCACACTATACACTGAGTGGTGTGATAGAAAAACGATACTAATGTTACGTTGTTTGCCTATTGTAAAAATAATTGTAAAAATACCACAAAATTTTGCAGTGTGTATAATTTTTGTTTGTTCTATTTATTAACATATTAGTTAATTGAATAACACAACTAATTTAATTTAATTTTCAAATTTTATACTTTAATACTAACAAGTAAAATCTTTTACAGGAAATTATTCGAGATTGGCATGCGAAATCCAATTTGTGCGTTCTATGGGGTATTACCTTATTCAAATTTACATTCCATCTGGTTTGATTGTCATTATATCATGGGTATCATTTTGGCTCAACCGAAACGCAACCCCGGCCCGAGTAGCGTTGGGCGTAACCACAGTGTTGACGATGACTACATTGATGTCGTCGACAAACGCTGCTCTACCTAAGATTTCATACGTCAAATCAATCGACGTTTATCTGGGTACTTGTTTCGTCATGGTCTTCGCCAGTCTTCTAGGTAAAATGTCTACCTAATGTAATAAATATATAGTTTGCTAAGCGACACTCATTTTATTAATTTGCCAAAAGTGTGATCGCAAATTTTCGATCACGTTATTTATTTCGATTACCAACATAATGTACACCGTAGCCAGATCCGATAACACAATTAAAAAGGAAACATTGCTAAGCAACATTCGTACCAAGCGATTTGACTCAACGTTCTTAATTAGAACGGCTAAGGAATGGAATGCCTTGCCAGCGTCTGTTATTCCGGCGAAATATGACCCGGGCGTGTTCAAGAGAAGAGTGAATAGGTATTTACTTGGCTAGCATGCTACATCTTCGATCGCATCGTCACTTCCCATCAGGTGAGAGCGCGATCAAATGCTAGACAAGTTTGAAGTAAAAAAAAAAAAAAAGAATAAGTGTCGTCACAGTTACAGGTAAAGACTGCATGCACAATAAAAAAGAGTATAATAATAATAACAGCTGTTCGAAAAATCGATAAAACACTAGGAATACATAGTCATAATAGTAATATTATAGCGAATGTTGTATCTATTTTCTTTAAGTAGTGTTATTAATTGAAACATCTGATTGGGTTTTATTAAATTGCAGAATATGCTACGGTTGGTTATATGGCTAAACGAATACAAATGAGGAAACAAAGATTTGTAGCAATACAAAAGATTGCTTCTGAAAAGAAAATGCCTGTTGATTGCCCTCCGGTGGATCCTCATACTCTTTCCAAAATGAGCACTCTCGGTAGATGTCCACCCGGCCGGCCTTCGGTGAGATTCTGCTATTAAACTACTTTACCACTATTTGAACCGATAACGAAACAAGAGCATCATACTAATATCATAAAGGATTTTAATATAGCAATCCACTTCGAGGTTATACTCAGACAAATATATCAGCTGTTTCTTGAGTGTTAAAGGTCATTATAGGTTAACTTAATTGAGCTTGGAGTACAAAGCTTAAAGTTTATTACCTTAACAGTCACGAACCAAATGATTGATTGTCTGACCTCAAAAACCAACTTCGTGATTACATGCAGAATAGTATTAGTGAAAATTCTTGTATATAATATATTTAACCCTTACTACGTAGTACGTACGTATTAGGGATAAGAGTTCATATACTTCATATCGGGACTGGCCCGATAGCTCAGTTGGTAGTAACCTTGCCTTCTGAACTGTGGGTTGTGAGTTCGATTCCCACTCAGGACAAACATTTGTGTGATGAACATAGGTGTTTGCTCTGTGTCTGGTGTTTGCTCTGTATCTAAGTATTGTATCAGTTATCTGGTTTCCATAGTACAAGCTTTGCTTAGTTTGGGGCTAGATGGCGTTGTGTGAGATGTCCACACATATTATTATTATTATTATATATATCCAGTCCAGAGCACAACCCAGGTCCACTTGTTTGATAGAAGTATAGTCATACATTACAGGATTCATGTCCTCGAATTTTTGAATGATGCACAAATGCTGGTTTCTTCATTTTCTTTACCGTTGTTAGAACAAATATTGCAAATAGACCTAAACCTAGCAAATTTCGCACACAACTTAAAAAATCATTAGTGTGGGGTAAGGCCGAGCGAGATTCGAACTACGGTAGGCCAGCTACACAAGCTACTGCCGAAACGTTTTCGTTTTTATCAACATTACATTTTGTATCCACCTGATTAGGTACGCAGGGATCTCTAATGTGACAAACAGCCTCTGTGGTTTGGTGGTTAAGCAGGTTGGCTCGATTCCCGCGGCAGGACAAGTACTTGTGCACAGAAAAAAAAGTGCAAATACTTGTTCTGAGTCTGGGTGTTGTGGGACCATGATCCTCGTAGGTCCCTAGACACAGGAAATCCTAGTTAGGGTCCAGGATCTTTGTATTTTATCGTTGGGCGTTATGGTTATTATTATTTAGGCTTCATCCACTTTTCAACCTATAGTAGGCATAAATCATATGTTGCTGTTTCATATAAATTTTCATATTTTTTACTATTGTTTTACAGGAGGTTCGTTTTAAAGTACACGACCCAAAGGCTCATTCAAAAGGCGGTACTTTAGAAAACACAATCAATGGCGGCAGAAGTGCAGCAGAGGAAGAAAATCCGGGACCTCCACCACATATTCTGCACCCGAACAAGGTAAGCAATTGCTTTTAGGTTATCTTGTAAGAAGCATTTATTTACTTTACAATTTAATGAAATTTCTAGATATTGCTCGATAGGATTGCTTAGATCTTTTTTTTAAATATTTACTAGATTAATTATTAGGGACCTTTATAGGTCGTTGTCGGTCCCGACGTATGCGCGACTATTAGTTAAGTATATAATAATAATATATAATGTTGACATAAATACGCATTTGCAAATATCCGCTGGCGCTAAAGTATGCTGCATTAGCAATAACTTTTACGCGAATTCTATGTTTAATTATATAAATGTTGAATTTGATATTAAAGTCCTTGTATACTTTATATTACCTAATATTCTTGTAGGTATTCAAAATATTTACTAATTACTAACTCTGCACAGCTAATATCCAGAATCAATTGTTTTTTTTTTAAATTATCTTAGAACTTGTGTTTTATAATTACACAAAATTGATAAGTGTATAAACGGAAGTGAGATTTTAGGGGATTTAGCACTTTAGCTTTTGCCATTTGTTGAAGTGAATTCCCAGATTTTGCGATAAACACGTAAATTTTTACGGTCAGTAAAACCAATCTCAACTTCCATTGATCCACTTTTCAATTTACACTCGTTATACAAACACGAAAAACATACAATTTCGCACAACTTATTTTTAATAAAAACAATGTGGTGTAAAATAAATTTAAAGAAAATATTTTTATATTTCAGGACATAAGCAAACTATTGGGTATGACCCCTTCGGACATCGACAAATACTCACGGATAGTGTTCCCCGTTTGCTTCGTATGTTTTAACCTCATGTACTGGATAATATACCTACATGTTTCCGACGTCGTGGCTGATGACCTGGTTCTACTGGAAGAGGATAAATAGAGGGACTTGTACATAATTCACTTATTTTTCCACTGCTTATATGCGAATAACAATTTGAAACATGCTACAATTTGTATACCTAATTTCACCTAACTTAAAAAAGTTTATTATTGAAAAAGTGTTTTACTAGAACTATGACAAAAAGTTAAAAAATAGTAATATGATGTAATAAAACATATATCGTTTGGGCGGTAAGTTTTAGATTGTTTGTGTGTATCGATGCCGGACTTAAATAAGGTAATTTTTTACATATATAAGTACATGTTTCAAATTGTTAGAAAGTGGTGTAATGAGTGGATGTAACATCTGATGCTCAACTTTATCTGCTTGATTTCCATTAGTACTAGTAGACTATTATTATTATTAACTAGCTGACCCGCCCCGGCTTCGCACGGGTCAATAAATTTTAACGCCTTAACCACGTTCAAGGAAAAAGGAAAGCGAGAAGGAAAAGATAAAGAAAAGGATATATGGATGGAACGGCGAAAAGAGACAGGTGCCACCGTGGTGGTGGACAGGTGCTTTTCTTCGTCCCATCCCATCCATTCAATGTTTTCCCATATATTTTTCCCTCTACCTTCTCTCTTCCTTTCGACAAGATAAATTGTGGCTTTATCTTCTTTGCCGGCAATTTTCTGTCGTACCGCATGAATCACGTAACTTAGGTGCATATACATAATATATCTTCATAACTCTGCGATGTGGAGGTCGGACGTCGCATATCCATATTATCTTACACCAAGAATTCAAATAAGTAAATTCGAAATTCTTCTTTCAAAATATTAAAATGGTTGCCCCTTGTTTTGATTTAATATCAGTATGAAAAATCATACGCAAATATTAAGTTCTTGCGCAATGACTTTCATATTGATTTGAGCAACATTTGAAGTTATACGTATCCTAAATCTTATTTAATAACATTTCCTATAACCACACCATATTTCATTGAAATTCATCCAGTAGTTTTGAGTAATTCACAGACAAAAATTAAAAAAAAGGTTTTCTTCTGCATTGGTAAAGAAAAGTACAACAAAAATATTCAATGTACAGATTTATCCCATTTACAGTTTTATTATAAGTATATAGATAGTGATTGGTTATATTTTTGTATTTAATAGATTACTAGTGACCTGCTTGTCCTATGCTTAGAACTTGTTGGAACACGATCAGTTTTATCTTAGACTTTTTCTTTTTACTTGTAGATGTCATCATATTTTTAAATTTTCAACCCAATTTTTTTGTACTGAGTAATATCATAGTTATCTACAAAGTGGACTTCCAGTTTCTTTTGAAGTCAACTTATTCATCACAATAATAACTAAAATGTACAGAGATCATAAAACTGGAATTGTTATTTGGGAAAATATTGTCCATTTTCATTAGCAACATGCATGCAAGGAGTTGTTTTACGAATCTCTACTTTCTTATTATCCCTAAACTAAGTATTCTTTTTGTCTAACTATTACGCCAAAACGGGTAACTAAACTTATTTGGAAGAAGTTTGCACGCAGGCAATTTACAAAGATACCTTCCGATATAAACGACATTGATCTAAAAATGCAGTTTTCGTGGAAAACGAGTAATATATAGAAGAAAATGCATAACTAATCATAATAGTAAATAAAATAGGCAATGGTGTAGATAAACATCGCCATTTTACATTTTAATATTATACACGATGAGGATTAAGAGCTTTGGTTGCAGCCGTGACAAGATACAAACAAGAAAAGATATGGCCGAATTCTGCCCCTGCACAGTTTTATAATTAATAAACGAAAAAGTCACAGACTAAACCAAATGAATTCCGTTAACCATGCCATGATTACAAAAAATTAAATAATAGATAACACTTTAATCTCCTATTGAACTTTTGAAAATTTGTTCAATAGGAGATTAAAGTGAATTATGACATACGAGATGGTTTTTCTCCCAGGCGACAGCGAGGTTATAAAATAAGTGGATTTATGTACTGAGTTCCACACTCGCACTCTCTAAATTTCCATTGTAAGATAATGAAACAATAAGAAATGAGATACCACATAACAATTAGCATAAAATGTTAGTGCAACAGTTTAGGATGCTTTTACTTCCATTTTATAAATCAATTTCAAATAAAAAGTCTGTTTTCAAATGATATTCTTCAAATAATTATCGGAAAATCAAACATCGAGAAGCCGAGTCTTATAGAGAGTCAGATTAATTTTGTGGGATGCTGAAAACAACATCTTAAGTTTTAAGACTAAACTAGGCTTTCCCATTTGTGTCTACTAGTTTTAATCTCCATCAAATTAGCTATTATCACTAGTCTTGTAACATACTAACTTGAAATGTTACTTTGCTATTGACGCACTTTGTTTTTCCGCCTCAAAAGCATCGATATTGTTTTGTAGGTTAAACTTATATGGATATTCGGCCATCACTTTTGTATGTTTATGATACACAATGTATATAGAAATATTAATGCAATTATAAATATTATAGAGAATGAAAAAAAATGCATGGTTGTAATTATGATGAGTAGGTATTTAAAATCTTTAATTCTGCACTTTGAATAGGTACTGGCCACTAAATTTTTGCAAAATAAAAAAATAATATATTCTAAATATACTATAGTAAGAATACTTATTAATTAATATACATAGAATAAAATGAATTTAGCATGATTTGTAATTTATCTGAGGCTGCTCTTACACTGGCTTAATTTATAGTACTCGTATTTATAGGTACACTATTTCCCGGTACCTACCCTTAAGGGTAGATCATTCTTTATGCCTTTTAATTTCTCTGTAAAATTAAATAAACATTTTATTAAACATATTCATAAACTTGAGCGTTGATAAATTAACGATGTTACACTTTACAGACATAAATAATCTACTTATCTATTTACAATAACACCAACGTAAGCGATAATAAATCAATACTACGCAGTCATAAATAATCTATATATATTGCTTTAGCTACTAACACTCAAGTTCATAAATACACAATAAGCTTTATAATATCTGTCGTCTCTCTTTCACTTGTGACCTTTTATATCCGCGAAAAGTTGAAGCTATTTCATGAACATTCATCATGTTGATGAAATAGCGTTGTGGACGTCAACTCTGTAATAACTGAAAAATAAAATAAAAACATATATTTTATAGGTACGTACTTATAACCAGAAGTATTAAAACAGCTCGAATTTTAGAGATAGATACTGACATTGTGATACATTGGCAACAATTCCATGCATTCGGGAGTTCGGGACAATATCGTCTTATGTAGTTGGCAATTTTCCAACGATTTCGTTTGATGTCTCTCCGTTTTATAAATACTGGCAAACTGTATGTTTTGAGAAACTATTTTTTTTTTCATGATTTAGCTGAAACTCGTAAACTTTGTCGTATATATAGAAAGCTAAATTTTTGATTAAAGTCGGATACATTTTTTTTGTATTTGAATTTAATTAGGTATAGGTAGAAGAATAATCATTATAATATTTACTCGTATGTATACAATTATAAATACCACTCCATTATTATAACCTTTTTATATTAGTAGTCGCACCGTAGTTTTATGCAACGCTTTCTTATCAGTTTAATTTTAGATGAATTAGCTTTTCTGCTCGCTAGTTCTGTCAAAAGCCCTCCAAAATTCCATTAGTAGAGTTGAAATATTACATTGAGCATTAGAATATCGTTGTTTTAATGGGAAGTATGACGATAGCGAGATGCATTTTGCAATTTTAAAAAATGTATCACATCGAATATTCATAGCTATCCCTTTTTGGCAACGATTGAACCCTCAATTATTTGACATGCAGGGTTCCCGTCTTCAGCTACGACCAACTGAATAAAAAACGATGCTCGATTATTAGAAAAATTAATCTGTTTCTGGTTATGTATTTTAGATTAGAAAGTATCAATATTACCTACTAACATGGAAACATTACACTGCCCGTGTAGCCAAGCACCGGAACATAACTATGTTTAGAGGTATTTATTATAAGGACTTAATCTATGTCAATCAGAAGCTCAAAACTAGAATATTATATGAATAATCATCTATTAATTACGCGGAACTATTATACTATTAAATAAATATTGGTAATTACATGTTTTACATTTTAGATGTAATTTTTTAAATCTGATTATAAATAGAAAATAATTTAAGATTTTTTTGGCGTTGACTTATATGAAAACTTTCGTGTATCGTTTTATATTTCATTATTTGTAATGCACAGGATATAGCCTCAATAACGTTAACCTAACAAATTATTGTAATCCTAAGAAATATTGAATATTAATTGTAAACTTTATGTACCTAAAACCACAAAGCATTAAATTGTAACTCATATTTTATGATTTGAATTATAGTAATCAATTTAGTTTATTTATTGATTAGGCCACTCAAAAAACTTGCAATTCTTAATGTTCATCTTTCGAGAACATAATAAACAGCGCACCGCATCGCCGAGCGAAATTATTAAATTGATGGACTAGAAAAAAGAAATGCGTTTTTAAAGGATTTTTATTTCAGTACTTTCACCCTGAAATGTTACATGTAAAAAATAAAAAAAGTTGTCTTAATGGGCTCTGGTCTCAATCCTACCTAACTTACCTTAATATTTTGCCACAGCCTGTATAAAAACACACATTGTATCACACCTCAATACCTAAATAAAGCAAACCATAATAATCATGTAATCGTGCCAATGCTTTATTCAGCAATTGTTGGAAACTATTTGTACACCTATCTTGACGTGAATTCAGTCTTGAAGCACTAAATTTTCTTCGTCAATCCCGATTTAAAAAAAAAAGGATTTACATTGTGTTAGCAACTCTTGATACCCACGGTATGTCCATAAAAGGTAGGTATGTCCTTACTAAACAAAAACGTATATACCTACCTAATAGATTATCCATGCCAGAAGCTACAAACAAATTGCCTGAGATTTTTCTTATACGCAGTTAATTACTACAGGATTTAAGTGGAACTGAATAACTCACAAAATTTTCCTTCATAATATTTACTATATTGTAGTGTATGTAGATATCTAATGATAAAGTAATTCTACGCATATACTGCACTTAGTCAAACTGTAGATTTATGAATTAAGGATATTATTGTTTATAATCGTAAAAGTAACAAATAGTAACATAAAAATAAGTAATAAGATTGTGAATGGTTATTATTTCGACTATTGTAATTTAGATGATAAAACAGTACAATAGCTAATAAGTTAGGATAAGTAGGCATAGCTTAGGTTCGGGGTTCGAAGTAGGATGTTTTGTAGATATTATTGCAATGCATGTACGCATTGTCAATCTGAAACGAAATTCTAAAGTATAATAATGATGATAATTATTAGGAGCTAAATTTAAAAGAATTTAAATGTGACTTATAACTGTAACTTGATTTATATAACTATGTTCTTTATGTCCCCTCCAAACCCAGCAAATTAAGGTAACTTATGTTTAAAAAAGTACTATTTATTATTCCTATTCAAATGTTTATATTTAACAAGATAATTTTAATTATGTATAAGTTTAGAATACAATGTTTTTATTTATTATAAGATACATATAGCGAATGAAAACACGAAGCTGGTAGATCATAGTACAGTTCGAATTAAAACGAAAACATTTTGATTTTTATGTTGTTTTCGTACTTATTTGGAATAATAATAATGATGCTTACTAGTATGGCTAGGTTATTTATGATAATATATCTCAACAGAGCACTTAAACCAGAACTAGCGCCCATTAACCTATTTCCTTGTATAAAATCTACTTGATAATAAATTTATCCACATCTACGATACGCAAGTCGCACTTTATTAATATTCCTTCACTAATTGTTTTTACTTAAATAGAATATAGTGACGTAAGTTACATAAAGTAACTTACATGTTTAATATTTTATCCACAAAAACTTCATTGTTCAAATTTACTATAAATATTGATTAAGTTATCCAAAAAGTTTGAATGTTTCGTATTTAAGTTTTGTTACATTTAAATTTAAATTTGTTTACGGTGAAGTTTGATACACTTATCATCTCGTTTACAAAACAAGTGGACATGCAATATACGTATATCGCTAATACATTCTAACAACCAGCTTTTTATTTTATTATGAATAAGGGAAACTCTTAAATTCTATCTTTTCAGTATTTTAATCTAACAAACACTATGTTAGGTCAGTCAACATCGACATTAAAAAGGCAATATTGAAAATGCACGTCGGTTTACAATTTTCTGATATGTTGTTAGAACATCCGAGAAAAGTTTATGAATAAGTTAGCATATTAGTTTGACCCTAAAAACCTCATACTACTGCTGCTGTCCAAACCAAAATTCAGCTTAATTTTTTTAATAAAGAACTAAGGGAAGCACTTTTAGGGGTACCTTAATTTCATTTATGTAACTAAATTTTGATTAGAGTTATTTAGGCGCATTGATTGCAAAAATACAGCTAGTCAATGTGAGTTTTTTTATAAGCACAATACCGTCTACTAAATGTCCGAAAGAAAGGTCTTGAGAAAATAACTTGTATAAAGGTTGGATTATTTAATTTCACTCGGCTTGGGGACTCATTTAATCTATCAGCTGGACAAGGAAAACGTCCCCTTTTCTTAAGGTAGACATGGGTCATCACATGGCGTTGAGTCACCCACGTCTTTTATCTTCTACGACTAGGACGTTATTACAACTACGCTCTTGGCATAAGAAGCATACTACGGCACTTGAGCCAGGGCAGTAACTGTAGTCGAATTTGAGGTACGGCAACATTGGTTACAGGTAGGGTGGAAGTAAAAGTAAAGTAAAAAAAAACCTTACTTAATCTGCCCTCAAAGCATGGCCAAGCAAGGCCAAGCATGGCCTGCTAAATCAAGCACCATCAATAGCTATTCGTAGACAAATAATTTCTGTGACAGAACATGCTAAGTTTTTTTTTTATCTCAACTTATGAACGAAACAATTTAATAATAATAATTTTTATTAGTTTTTATTTTTAAGGCAGGGCATTGTGATTTCAAGGTAGGGCATTTCCTCACAATGCCCCCCCCCCCCCCCTCCCCTAGCTACGGCCGCGCCTTGAGCCGTGCTTTAAGATCTCATGCTTGTTTTAATGTGCTTGGGGCCAGTCCTCAGATCTAGCTTAGAATAATGACTTGCAAATTTAAGAAAAGATGCGTAGTGACCACACTAGATGTAAGTAAGACCACCACAGTCATCATCATCATCCTCAGCTTACATTAGTCCACTGCTGGACATAAGCCTCTCCCAAGGCACGCCACTGAGCCCGGTCTACCACCGGGTATCACCGGTCTAACCACAGTAGTAACTGCATAAGTAAGCTGACCACAGACGCGTTCGAAATATGCTGAAGGATAATGTTGCGCTTTCTCTGGACAGTCAAAGGACTGATTCATTAATACTCAAGTAGCTCAGAGTGAGCACTAGGCTTTCTTCAATCTGCCTCCAGCGAGATTTTGAGTATTTTGGCCACGTATCCTTGACAACTGATAACCTGGAGAGGCTCATCATCACAGGATAGATGGAGGCGAAAAGGGCTTTACGAATAGCCCTTTTTTGTTTTTTTATTTCATCTGGTATTATATTAGTTTAGATATTATCTGTCAAATTTTAGACAAGAAACATTGCACAATTATAATCATCCATTATTATATTCTGTACTAGTTGCGCCCACGGTTTCACCCACTGATAAAAAGTATCCTGTGTCAATCCAGCG
Source organism: Ennomos fuscantarius (assembly GCA_905220475.3). Lineage (NCBI taxonomy): Eukaryota > Metazoa > Arthropoda > Insecta > Lepidoptera > Geometridae > Ennomos > Ennomos fuscantarius. Next base: position 12,432,498 of record HG992023.1, read on the forward strand.
TATAAGCTCTCTGCATTCCAAGTTTCATTAAAATGCATTCAGTAATTTTTGCGTGAAAGAGTAATAAACATTTACACATACAAAAAGCGAGGGCTCCACTATTTCGGTGTATTTGATGACTAGAAAAATCATTTCACTTTGAAACTCGCAAATGCAAACAAAAATTGGGATTCCGGAATCGGGGATCGCGTGCTCATTGTTTGTAGAGAAGCTTAAGTGGATCGATAAAAAATTAAATAAACGTAAAATCAATCGAGACGTACTCTTATTTGTAGACATGAGACGGATTTATTTACCGCCGGTTTCTCTTACGTTTGTCAAACTTATGTCAACTGAACTTCTTATTCTTATCTTCATTTAGAAGAAGAAAAAGAGAACTTAATAAATACTTTTTTAACCAGAGAAGCCGATAACGATAAGGAAAGAAGTGACATTGCAGTAGGCACAATAAAGTTTTTATTAAAAACCTGGAATGAAATGAATGAATGAAAAAGACTCATTGAATTGCATTGCTAAATATTGTGTCCAAATTGCAGTGTAAGTTAAACAATTTAGGAACAAAATGTAACATGATGTCAAAATTATACTATTCGATTCTCCTAGTGATTCTAAACAAACTACTTTTTAGGTTTACTTTTAGTATGTCATTTACTTTTTTTTTTTCATGTGATAATTTCACATTTGAAATGTTAATTCATAGGTCAAATATAATTAAAGCCCTTACCATATGTTTGTGTTTAATACTTGTTATACTTACCCATTTAATCGTCTATACGTTTAATTTAATCTATGAAAGATTTACTTATAAAATAAATAATTTTTAAATGGGTGTGCCATTTCATTAATTCCCTGTAACACCCACGACCCCACAATGTATAACGCATTGTTTTAAAGTTAAATGAAATTATTAGGTCATACCGATAAAACTTAATGTTACTGAAAATCTTATCTCAAAAAGACGAAATAGATAGACACCCATATGTATATTTAGCTATAGCTATACTACGCTAGATTTGGACAGACCATATGGTTTGGTTATTTTACTTGAATAATTATTTCATCTAACTTAAATTCTCTTGACTTTCAAATAAAATAAAAGATGGTTTACGGATAGTTAAATTTTATAATTAAAACACAAAAGTTAAGCAACCAATATTTGAAATGTCTTTATAAAAAGTCCGTGTAAAAAACTAGCAAACTGTATACATTTATATACACCTATCACTCCTTATTTATTTATTTTAAAATAATATTAATGAAACTTATGATTTAAAAATATTGAAAATATCAGCGTATATTAATAGTTTTTGTAACAGATAAACTGCCTTAATTTTTATTACTTACGTTTCATATTTTATCTTCAAAGCCCATAATCTGATTGTTATAAAAGCTTTTTGCAGTCCTTTCCATGGTCAACTTCAAAGCTTACAAATAAAAACGTGAATGAAAAAATAAATAGCGCAAAATATGAATGATTAGCTACATATTATCGGAAAAACTCTCCCTTAAAAATATTCTCACTACATGAGTGTTAGGGGTGTCTAACACATTTTATGTTAAACAAAAATTACACTCCTAATAATCTAGTTACTCGTGGCTTAGGGATGTCAGCCACTGTGAATTGATTCGCCAAAGTCCAGCATACTGTCTGTCCGTCGCTGTCTGGCAAAAGAAGCTAGTGATAGCGTTTGGAACTCAAATTGAGTCCATTAAAGTCCCTATTAAAGTGCATTTCTCGAAAAAGGAAATATTACTCGTCACTGTCAGCTTAGTGATGAAATTCCTGAATTATCAAGTCATTTTTATTAGATCTGGTTGCAACCCGGTTTCGTATCGTTCCCACATCTTTTCATATATTTTTTCCAGCCCATTTACGTAATGTTTACAATCAAATAATGTACTGGATAAACGTGCGTTCCAAACTTTTGCTCGGATGTACCGTCTGCTGGAAAAATAAAAGAAAAGATTATAAGATTAATTCGCTCGATGTTCAATTGTCTTGCAATTGCATTTTTATAATTGCAAAACATACCCCACATTAATTGTTCATTTTTGCCTAATTGAAACTATCAATTAGTGTTATGTGAATGTACTTAAATTGGGTAAGTACCTAATTAAAATAATTAAACATTCTGTATAAATTGTAGAAAAGTAAATATAAGATGTGAACATTTTTACTTCAATCGACTTTGTTTAGTGTTAGTATTACATAAGTATCTACTGAATAAATATGGTACTTACAATTTATTATTGGTCCCAAGTTTTATAGCAAGTTGCTCGTACTCTTGCATGTTATTTGCGATTAGCTCTGGACATCCTAAAGCATTTAATTGTGACGCAGCAACCCTAAAAAACACTTTATTAGTACTTTCGTCTGTGGTCAAGTTTTCATCGATCAAATGTACCCCAGTCTATGCGTAAACTCTAACAGCCTTATTAATAAACACGAACTAGCTTTAGACTAGTTACACCATCTTTTGTCTCTTTCGATCCAGCTAAATATTCCAGTAGCACAAAAAGGACAAAAGCTGAAGTAACTAATCCGAGACTAATACCTGTTTATTAATAAGGCTGTAACAGCCTTATTAATAAACACGAACTAGCTTTAGACTAGTTACACCATCTTTTGTCTCTTTCAACCCAGCTAAATATTCCAGTAGCAAAAAAAGGACAAAAGCTGAAGTAACTAATCCGAGACTAATACCCGTTTATTAATAAGTCTGTAAAAAAGTAACCAAATAAAACAGAACTTAAGTTAAGAATGAGCTGTTTTGTCAGCAGCGCTCCGATCGCCACCGTGTAGACCTATGCGGAATAAAGAAAAACGAAGGTTAAAACCCCAACATTTTTTTTTTGTTTTAGCTAAGTCTTCTCATTCTCACCTTCACCACCATACCACTATACCTCAGCATCAATATCCACTCTTTTTAACCGACTTCAAAAAATGAGGTCTTCAATTTGCCTTTCATTCGTAATTCGTATTTTATTTATGTTTGTTACCTCAGAACTTTCGAAACGATTTTGATGATTCGCATTTAATTTAAAGTTGCTGTTTCCCGTGTGGTTCCATTTAAATTTGATCAATTTTGACCAGTAGTTTTTGAGACATCCTTAATAATTATTTCGCGTATTTCGATTTTGACTACATTGATTACGTTCTCATTGGGATTGAAGTCGATTAAAGCCCATTTATTTAATTTTTTAATGTTATTTTTACACATAGGTACGTTATATAGGTATATGGCTTCCTAGTTGTGCCCCACGGTTTCACCCACGTATAAAAAGTATTTTAATTATTTCCTCATCCCACGAGATAATATCACTTTTCCTGTATAAAATGTAGCCTATATGTTAATCCAGTGTATAAGCTATCTTGGTACCGAATTTCATCCAAATCCATTCGGCTGTTTGAGCGTGAAGGAGTAACTAGCATACACACAAACACACATACACGTATACAAACTTTCACCTTTATAATATAAGTGTGATGGCATGTCAACATTTTCTTAGATAGAAAGATATGGCAAGCATTTTTCATTTAATATGTTTTTATGAAAAGTTGCATCTAAGGTATATTTTATCAAAGGTATATAATAAAAACATCCCTCTACAAAGTGTCAACTAGTAGATTAGCCCCTAACTCGATATCATCCCCACATATGTACTAGCCGCAGCTATGTGTACAGCATCATAGTTTGAGACTTTATAATCGTTAATATAAAACTAAACTAGACCTATATATACTAGGTGGTAGGACTTTGTTGCAAAGTTCGTCTAGGTAGGTACCACCGCTTTGCCAGTTATTCTGCCGCCAAGCAGTAGTGTGCAAGCACTACTGTGTTCCGGTTTGAAGGGCACTGTAGCTAGTGAAATTACTGGGCACAGTCAAGTAATCTTATTACCAGACTGTGCTGATGTCTCAGGATGATGTGCGCCGTGCAGTGTCGCTTGAAACTCTATGTTTTAGGGTTCCGAGTGACACTGTTCTGTTATGGGCGGCCGTGGCGCTTAACACCAGGTGAACGACTAGCTCGTCACATCATTCAATAAAAAAAAAAAAAAAACCTAATATTAAATTATACCTAAGAACTTCAAATATAAAAAAATAAAACTAAAAATTTGAAATAGCCCGTTGGTGGAGGGGAGCGTGCCCAGTTTGAGACTGATCCGATTCCAATATCACATTTAATTTTATTCTTTGTATCAATCTTGTTTTTATGGCACCCGCGAAGTTCATCAGTGAGATTCAAATTTCCAAAACAAAAATGATTGAATCATGTAAGTAATAAAGAGTTAATCTCATGAAAAAGACCTAATTAATAATAAAAAATATATAAATAAATATTTATAAACATTTCAAACAGCGTCATCTAGCCCCAAACTAAGCAAAGCTTGTACTATGATACAATACTTGGATATTTTTGTTTGTAAATACATATATAGAATGCACTATAACACCCAGACACAGACCAAACAACTTGGCTCATCACAGAAATGTTTGTCCTGGGTGGGTATCGAACCCACAACCTACAGATCAGAGGGTAGAACAACTAGCAACTGAGCTATCAGGCCAGACCTGTATACATCGTCATATATACCTTGATGCTAGAGTTTCTCCTGGCATTGTTACAACGGGGGTACCAGCCCACAAAACATCCATTGCAGTTGTGTGACCATTGCAAAGTGGTGTATCCAAGCATATATCTGCTAATTGACCACGGCGCACGTGTTCTTCCTTACACGATATTTTTGAAAAAATTAAGCGATCTGCTTGCAAGCCTAAAAAAATAAGGATAAATGTTTAAAAAAATATTACCAAACATGTTTTATGACCGCAATTTTTTAAGGCCCAAAACTCAGACACAGAACAAGTATTTGCGCTTTTTTCTGTGCACAAACACTTGTTTTGCCGCGGGAATCAAACCCACCACCTCCGAGGTATGAGCCGACCTGCTCAACCCCCACACCACGGAAGCTGTCAAAAGAGCTATCAACTTATTTTAAAATTTCTAGGTGTTATCATACCTATAATTTATAAATAAATAAATATGTGTGGACACTTCACAGAACGCCATCTAGCCCCAAAGTAAGACAAGTTTGTACTATGGGAACCAGATAGCTGATAGAATTCTTAAATGCTTTATTTGTTTGTAAATATACGCATAGAAAACAATATACCAGCCAGACTCAGAACAAACACCTATGTTCGTCACACAAGCATTTGTTCTAGGTGGGAATTGAACCCACCACCTATAGTTCAGAAGGCAGAGCTACTGCCAACTGAGATATAGGGTCAATCAAATTATTAGAGAGTTTTAGCATATATGTATTAGATATATATATGTTTTTTTCCAAACTTTACTAGCATTTGACCACGCTCTGACCTGATGGAAAGTGATGATATATAGATAAGTCTTTCATTTAAATACCAGGACTACATTATTTTCCGGCACTGTGAAAAGTCAACGGGGAAATAAAGATCCTTACACGTTTTGTTCTTAAAATGTAGCAGGCGTCAGTACTCACCTAATTCACAAGCAATCTTTTTTAAGTTTGGTTCTCCTTCTTTTGGAAAACTTAATAACCATAAAACACTGTTTGGCACCAGTTTCAATATATTTATCCAAACTTTAAATATACTTGGATCAATTTTGTATAATTGATTAAAGTTACAGAATACTACAGCGTCATCAGGCAAACTATATTGTTTTCTTGAAGTAAATATAATACCATCAAAAAGTTCCTCTCCCGATGACATTTTTTTATTGTAACTGTAAACTGATATTCCGTTATATATAATAGCACCCTTCACAAGTACCTGCAAGAAAAATAATATGGATATTACTACAACAATATTGAGGTTTTAAGTATCTTTATTTATCACAATATTAGTGTGAAACCTGCATGAGCCATCTTAGACTACGTCACTGCTTAACACGAAGCGAGACAGTGGTCAAATGCTATGCTTATAATCAACTAGCTTCTGCCCGCAGCTTCACCCGCGTGGACTATAGAAAACGAAGAAGAAAATTTTTCATTGATAATTTAATCACCCATTTCACCCTCTTATGGATAGAATTGCGAAAAACCCTTTTTTAGTGGATAACTACACATTATAAATAATACACCCTCCAAATTTCAAGTCTCTAGGCCCCGCGGTTTAGGTTGTGCGTTGATATACAAGTAAGTCAGTCAATCAGCCAGGACTTATATGTATAGATTAGAGAGACAATTGCGGCCCGTGGTGAATTAACTACATATAGTGTTTAGGAGAAAATGGTTTCATCCTTTAAATGTGAACAATTAAAAAAATGTATTCTTATTAAAACTGCTTTTCTACGTCATTATTTTCACGCAAAGACGTCGTCACTTTAGGTGGCTGTAATGGCTACGCTGATAATTCGAAAATTCAATGAATTAATCAAAAAAATATCGAAAGCAGATTACATAAGAAACAGGTTGGCGTTTTTTGTATGGACAAGAGAATGGTATATTCTTAAAAACAATATATCTTTAAATTTACACTATTATCGAAACATAAAAAGTACCTGTGTTTGCTCTGGATTTATTGTTAACTCTCCAACATAATTCGGAATGCTTATTTCTCTTACAATCAGTTCAATGGGTTTAAAACTTTCATACTGCACTGTTTCTATTGTTTCAACAATATCAAACATTTGGGTAACATCTATATCTTCGGAAACATTGATAATCGCTGCATTGGTATTGTATTTACTATCACATTTCACCAGATATTTGCGTTGCAAATGCGGGAACATTTGCTTATGATCTCCAATAAAATATGTATACGGCATATATGCAAACTTTTCGCTGAAATCTGACGACGCAATTTCAGGGCATGAAATTTCGTCGGTTATAATGTAATCCATATATTCAGCTCCACTTGTACCCGGATATCCGAGCCACATAGCTTGTACTGGTACTGGTTTCAAAGCGAAAATTTCATTTCTGGCTCCCTTAGTATAACCATTCATGTTTATTAATATGTCGATGGCATCCTCGTTTATTTCGCTAGCTGCTTCAATATAAGACAAAGTATTTGATAAATCCTTAAAATTATCTGATTCCTTAAAAATTTTACTGCGGAATGTAGTTCCATCATTAGCGTTTAGGGCATAGGTGAAAACTTCTACTTTAGATCGATCGTGCAGTCCAGGAATAGACTGCATTAAATGTGAAGTGGGGTGATTTCCGAAGTCACTGCTGACGTAACCTATCCTCAATTTTGAATTGACTTTTTTTTTGTACGGAAAATGTACTTTACATGGATAATTCACCTTTTCAGAGTATAATTTAGCATGTCGAGTTGCAATTTCTTTTCTGGCGGCATTTGTTAATGGATATAATATGGAATGATGTGGATGAACAGAAGATAGCTGCTTATTGCTCAATTGTTTTTCTACTATAAGCACAAGCTTGTACATGCGGTCGCTATAATCATCCCAGTTGCATATTATTTGGAAGCAATGGGTCAAATTGCAAAAAGCGTCTGGAAAGTCAGGTTTATATTTTAGAGCATTTTCATAAGATTCGATAGCATCGGTAATCATTCCCATATCTTTATAAATACTTCCTAAGTTGCAGTGTGCATCGGGAAAAGTAGGATTTAGTTCTATCGCTTTTTTAAAACAAATCATGGCACCCGTTGCATCTTGCAATTTTTTCAGGGCATTCCCCATATTGCTATAAGCATCTGCAAACATCGGTTGAATATTTATAGCATGTCTGTAATGCATCAAAGCTTCGTGAAGTTTTCCTGAAATTGAGACAGTATTTATAAATTCATGGTGGAAACGACCGAGATACATGCAAATTTTATAATCGACAGGTGAAAAATATTATGATATATTTTGATATTAACACATACTAGACTAAATGTACTAAAAGATACATAAAACAGTTATAAAGTTATTCTTGACTTATGATATTTATACTTTAAAACCACTAAAAAAAGATTAAAATAGATATTATTGGAAATATCCTAGCTAGGACTTTTCTGCAAAGTTCGTCTAGGTAGGTACCACCGCTTTGCCAGTTATTCTGCCGCCAAGCAGTAGTGTGCAAGCACTACTGTGTTCCGGTTTGAAGGGCACTGTAGCTAGCGAAATAACTGGGCAAATGAGACTATGATCTGATCTAACAGTCGAGTAATTCTATTACCAGTCTGTGCTGATGTCTCAGGATGATGTGCGCAGTGCAGTGTCGCGTGAAACTCTATCTTTTGGGGTTCCGAGTGACACTGTTCTGTTATGGGCGGCCGTGTTGCTTAACAGCAGGTAAACGACTAGCTCGTCACATCATACACTCATAAAAAAAAAAAAAAAAAAAAGGTAGGTACCACCGTATTGCCAGTTATTCTACCGCCAAGCAGTAATGCGCAAGCTTTGATTTGATGGTTTGAAGGGCACTGCAGCTAGTTTAAATTACTGGGCAAATGAAACTTGACCTAATCTTATTACTATACTGTGTTGATGTCTCAGATGACGTACACAGTGCAGTGTCACTCGAAACTATATTTTAGAGTTCCGAGTGGCACTGCAACTAATATGGGCAGCTGTTTTGCTTAGCATCAGGCGAACAACATGCTCGTCACATTCGTTACATTATAAAGAAATTAGGTCAATCAATATGCCCTTGGACGAAATTACCACAAAACATTACATGATTTAATTTGGATGCTCCGGGTACCATGCCTGTAATACTAGTATATTACAGGTGAGTTTATGCAATGGCGCTTTTCTGGACCGACAATAAAGGCTTGAGATAAATAAACTATCAATAATAGTAAATCATTACACGTTAACACATAACTAACATGTTCAAGTAAGAACTAGCATTTTACTGAATATATTTAACCACTCTGTGTTAGGCGCCGAATGTTAGCCCATCGCACAATTAAATACCGACAAATAATCTGACTGACCCGATAGCTCAGTTGGTAGTGACCTTGCCTTCTGAACTGCGGGTTGTGGGTTCGATTCCCTTCCAGGACAAACATTTGTGTGATGAACATCGATGTTTGTTCTGTGTCTGGGTGTTACATTGTATTCTATGTATGTATTTACAAACAAAATGTATCTAAGTATTGTATCAGTTATCTGGTTCCCATAGTACAATCTTTGCTTAGTTTGGGGCTAGATGGCGTTGTGTGAGATGTCCACACACATATTATTAATACCTATGTTTGTTACTTAATTATACAGTCATTACTTCACAGTTTACAGATATTTAGAACTACACCAATTGCTATATGTGTACAATCTTGTCTCGGAAGGAGATTCCTGTGATGCACACTATGCAGGTTCTACCTAGTGTGAAGGACAGTGCTTCGACTTAGGTACATTGTTTGTAAATACACAATAACTTTACGCAAAACAAATATGTTCCTACACTACAAGTTTATGGACCTCCCTTGTTACCTGTGTGAACTAATAAAGTTTTTATTTTATCTATTTAATTATTACTCAGCAAAATTTTAAAATAAAGAACTAAACGATCGAAAGATACTTTTAAACTTACAGCAAAAAAGACATCATGTTTTTGAATTATTGACATGAATGACATGTTTTGAAGATTAAATATTACCACGTAATTGTAAAGTTAATATAAAAAGGTACTAATAACGCGTTATGAGGTAGATAAAAAAATAAACACGAACCTTGTTGTTGTAACAAAGAAGCCAAATTGCTGTGCGTGGCAGCAAACTCGGGAAAGACATCTAGAGCCTGCTTGTACAAATCTGTTGCCTCTGTAATTTTCCCTTGTTCCCTTTTTACATTTCCTAGATTGTTAAGAGTGTCAACATGCGAGGGACATAATTGCAACGCTGAGTTGTAGCATTCTTCAGCCTCGGCGACCAGTCCCTTTTCTTTGAGTGCATTAGCAAGATTGCAATAAGCGTCTGGAAAATCAGGTTGAAGTTCTATGGCTCGTTTGTACGTCTCTATTGCGAGGTCTATTAAACCTTGCCTGTAGTACAGGCATGCTAAATTCCCATAAACGATGCCACTATTTGGTGATAATTTCAAAGAATGAAGGTATACTGCTACCGCTCTAGAACAAAATAAAATATAAATGTATACAATATAATATCAGAAAGGCTTTAGTACTAATTTTAGAAGTTGCATTGGGAAAAAAAAGCATCTATTAACAACTTTATAGATAACATTGTTAAAAATATTTATAATACAGTTGTTATATTTAAGTATAAGTATACATACATACCTGAGTAAAACTGTTAAATCGTCCAAATTACATGAATAACCTTTTTGTAACTGACATTTATTGCCAAATAAACTTATTCTTATAATTAACACTTATCTTTTTCTCTCATGGGCAAGCGTGCTCTACATTAGACAACTTCTTCACCTACCATTAGGTGAGTTGAATCAAACGTATGCCCATTTTAGCATTAAAAAAAGACTGTATTGCCAAGATGATTTAAAAACAAGTATTTGTGATTTCCTAGATATAGATATAAATATAATATATATATGAAAGCATGGAACGCTTTTAGTTTTCAAACTGGGCTCGTGTTGTGTCACAAACTCGTAAATCAGTGAGCCTAAAATAATAAAACAGATATTCGTTTTTATCTCTAAGCTTTTAACTGTGCGCTTTTCTATAATGATAAAAATAATAAAATTGTTCATTTAAGAATTTTGATTATATCCTAATTGTGAATGAGGGTATTGTATGCACTCTTGCAATTAAAATGAATAAAGACATGTTGAAAAATAAATTAAAGATTTTTTTGCACATTCAACGGTTTATAGGTCGGTTCTTTATTAGATATAGGTATCTGTAGAGTGTCCTTTGATCATATGTAATACGCGCTGTAGTTGCTGGTGATATAAAATCTTGATATTTCTAGCTACAGTCGAAAAGGCCTTGGTCTAAATCTAAATTAATTGATCATCTAACACAATTTAGACCTTTATATTTGCTAACAAACAGCTATCTTTTTAGAAATGACGTCTTTTCTTCAATGACGATGCTACGATGATGTTCCTATTTTAATGACTATTATTTATATACCCACAACCAGTTGAATGCTGATGTTTTGTACTACAATAAATTGTCAATTAAAAGACGTAGATACCCACGTTCGACATTCCTGGGGCTAGAAAGTTAGAAGATGAAATTCACCCAAACTAGATTCAGCTATGAAATATTTAATAAACATTCCATTCATAGGCATTTCTTGATCAAAAATATGAATTAGTGTAAATTTGATATGATTCCATGATTCCATGCAGCATTGCTATATAACAAAAATAAGAGCGCCAATGCTTCTTATTCAGAAAACTTAATTATTAGTAGGCTTACTTATTTATGTTGAATTAAAATTACTCTCGCTAGCTCAGAAAGTTAAAACTATGAATAATTTTATTAATAAATTATGTGACGGCAATAAAAATGGGACTTACTTTTTAATTTTATTTTTAAGCCACGTGACACAGCCATCTGAGATGTTGGAAAAGCGCGGTGGCGCAATGTTGATGACGGTATAAACGACGACGCATTGGTAATCCATAACACGGGCATTTCCTAAGCACGAACAGGGTTGTACTGAGCGTTAGACCTGGTGGGAGACACGGGCGAGTCTGGCGGCGTCACGCTCGCGGACCAACACGCGCTGTGGCGGCGGCGCACCTTGCCAACTTCCCGCGATGACGACGACTTGGACGCTGCGTCGACGCAATTCTCGGCCTTCAACTAATACACTATGCGTTCAAGCCACTGACATCTCACTGCTGGAGTGATGAAGGCAAGTAAACCTAGTTCATCTGCCATCATTATTTACAGTTTCTATAATAAAAGGTTTAAAAAAATTTGGTAAAGATAATCCACGTATACTGGCAACCATATCTGGCAACATAAGCCTATATTTTTCATATTGTATGATTATGTACCGCAAAAGTTTCATTTGGTGAGCTGTTATAGATAAATTCGGCGGCGATTGTTTACATTGTGGCGCCAAATGTCGCTGGGCCGAAAAAAGTCGTGAATAGTAGTAATACTGAGATATAAACATTCTTAAATGAATGGTTAGTCGCTAGCCGGAAATATATTTTGAGTAGTCGGGTTATTCTGTCAAGACGGTAAGGTGATAGATTGATAATGATGATCCGCGTTTGTAACCATGACGATTACAGCACGGCGGAGTAGTGATGCGACGGGAGCAAAACGTGAATGCGATCGGTGGGCTTCCCCAGTAGAGGCCGAGTCACTCATTCATTACCTATACCTGTTTGTACTGCTTACAGCCTTTTATTACGAAATCCATTGTTTGTGAGCCAATATTGGGTTAATTTGATGGAAACAACTATGGTATAAACGATTATATTTTTAAAGAAAAACGACTTCAGGAGTAAGCTGGCAAGGTAAACGGAAGTTGAAAGTTGTTGGTTAACGTGGATCTCAACTGTCAAAATAACAAACATAAAAAAATGTATTATTGTGTTGGTATGTCCGGTAAAATGAAAATTTACAATTGTCAATATGGCGACATTAACATTAAACAAAGCCAAAACAAAGTTATGCCGGCCGATAGATGGAGCTAACCTAAAAAAGTTTCCTTTGGGTCGTGTGGTCTAAAAGCACACTGGTGTTTTGTTTTCATACTGATTGCTTAGAAACTGAGACTAAATAGGAAAAAGATTGTATCAGGTAGTAAATAATAAATATCAAATAAATGCATGTTAAAATTAATGACATGACGTGTGACCTAAATGCGGGCACTTATTTAGCGCAACGTAATTCAACGGAGAAATGTTGCCAGCATTTTGGATACGCTACATAATTGTAGAGTAGAAAATGGTACAGTAGAGTAGGGCAAGAGCATTTGAACTGCATATCATCTCTGCTACTATACAGTTTAAACGGTTTTTTGTAGTAAGTAGTGTAGCATTTTGTAGTCGTTGGTATCATTATAATAGTTTATTTTTTATATTAATTGTTTTGATCCAATATATAATTTAGTGGTTGTGATGCTGGTTAGAAACTGGTGCAATTAGGTACATAATATAATAAATACAGCAACGATATTCGGTCTCATTCGAGACTCATAGACTAATAAATAATATATTGCTATGCGCAAGCGGTTTAAATTACTTTCCATGATAGCCCAGTTGGTAGTAGCTCTGCCTTCTGAACTGGAGGTTGTGGGTTCGATTCCCACCCAGGACAAATATTTGTGTGATGAAGATAGGTGTTTGTTCTGTGTCTGGGTGTTATATTGTATTCTATGTATGTATTTACAAACAAAAAGTATATAAGTATTCTATAGAATACTTGTAAATTCACATTTAGTTTGTTAGTTTAGTTGTACTGTGGAAGCTAGTTTACATATATGTAAACTAGTTTCCACATTACAACTTTGCTTAGTTTGGGACTAAATGGCGTTGTGTGAATTGTCCACAATTATTTATTTATTTTATATATTTATTTAATTTTTCATATCATACACACTATATCACACTAAAATTAAAAAGGCGTAAGTTTGTATGTGTGTTTGTGAAAATACTTATTATACGCGGGTGAAACCGCGGGGCGCAACTAGTAATATTATAAAGGCGAAAGTTTGTATGTGTGTATGTCTGTTACCCCTTCACGCTCAAACAGCTGAATAGATTTGGATGTAATTCTGTACCAAGATAGCTTATACACTGGATGAACATATAGGCTACATTTTATCCCGGAACAGTGGAATTTTCCCGTGGTATGAATAAATAATTAAATAGTTAAAATACTTTTTGTCCGCCGCAATTGCTGTTCGTTTGCCTCGCTAAAACTTGAGAACGGCTTGGCTGATTTAGTTGATTTTGGTTTTGAAATGTTTTTCGTAGTCTAGGGAAGGTATAAAGGGTGAGAAAAGAAGAAAAAAACATTCCCTTGAATCTTTTTTAGACACAAAATCTCGAGATTTAAGCCTCATTTCGGTATTTTGTGAATGTATTATTGTAGATAATTTCTCGCTGAATCCAACGCTACCAATAAGTAATTTTGTGAAAAAAATCAGTTAAACCCTTTTTGTTCTCACCCCCTCAATTATGTATGTGTTTATTTACTAACGCGCGGTTTCACAAAACGATTATTTGGCTGGAAACTGTAAACAGATCATAATCTAGCTGTTATTCCAGTTGTTCCTAATTATGCTTCCGGTCTCTAGTAATCAAGACAAAGCGATGTTAATCTATCAATATTTTCTATCCATTGATCCGTTACTGAAAATACCGTTAACGTATGTACAAACAACATTATAAACACTCCTGATTTTTTATGTATCTCGTTATCCAGTAATACTTACGATTATCTGAGTAAGTACTCAGATAATCGTAAGTATTACTATCAATGGTAAAGGCTGATTTATTTTGATAGATAGATAAACTTTTTATTGATACCAAGGTAACAAATACAAAAACAGGAAATAACTAATGAATAGTAATGAGTAGGATACAATGGGCGGTCTTATCGCTAAAAAACGATCTCTTCCAGACAACCTTTGCATGGACAGAGATAGATTATCATTAATCTACGGCAAGGACGGTGGTGCTACAAAAGTTACTATGTACATACATAATAAGATAAATATAAAATAATATAAATAATTTAGGTTTGCTTATTATCAATTTTACAATAACCATAACATAAATATATTTGTAGGTAGTTAAGTAAAAGAAAGTATGTATGCAGAATAACAAACCAACCCTGTGACATCCAAATTTCCAATGTTATAAGCTAATTTTAACGATAGTGTGGTCGCTCACTTGCCAACTTTCATGCGATTTTGAAAGATATGCGCGTAGTTATAATTAAATTCAAGAATCATTGCCAAGGACTATGATTGAAATGAACACAGAAATACAGCGCCAAAGTTTCCGGGTTACTAGCTTACTTCATGGTTACTAGCTTACTTCATGGTTACTAGCTTACTTCATGGTTACTAGCTTACTTCATGGTTAACAGCTATAATTGTAACAATTATCTATAAATACATCTCCGAGTGACACTGCAACTGATATGGGCAGCCGTGTCGCTTAACATTAGGCGGACGGATAGCTCGTCACGACATTAAATAACATTTAAAAAAAACATAATATTACTGGCTCCCAGAAGAAGGACATCGAATATGTCCGAAACCTGGTCGGAGTAATTTCGACTCTTAATTGACGTGAGTTTTAGCCGTTATATATCTTACAAAATGTGTCATACTCACGATAGTTTTCAAACTAAAATAATATTACTGACATACATATTTTTACGTCATTAATTATAATGAAAGAAAAAAGTATCTACCTGCTTTTACAAGGAACTTTAAACATTAGTATTTAGGTACCATACGGTATTACAGCAGTAGTCTGCTTAGTAATTTTAAATTAAGAAGTATGAAACCTATATACGTACTTGAGTGTGATAGTAGATTATTGTAATAATTTTAATAAAGTAAAATTATACCTCATTTCTTTTTTCTAAATATACTTACAATACAGTAATAGCTATGTAATATCATATTAATTAATAATTACGTCTAACGATCACATACATAAATCCTGGACTCTAACTAGGATTTTATGTATCTAGGGTCCCAGGAACTACGAAGACCATGGTTTCACAACACCCAAACACATAAACGTATATATATATATATACGTTTATATATATATGTATATATATATATTAATATTATATATTCGCTTTTTTTCCTGTGCACAAATACTTGTTCTGTCGCGGAAATCGAACTCACTACCTCTGGATTATGGGCCGACCTGCTGCGAACACAACGCTACGGCGGCTGTCAAATTAAAATTGACAATGACAATCAGTGAGCAGAGGGTATAGACTCGGTACGTAATAATACGAGCGCGTTGGAACGTGAACGCACGAGTATCTACAGTGTATGTATGTTTTTATTTATAGTGTCCAAAATATTGAAATCTTGGTAAAACTGAAATAACTTGCTAACCGTTGATGACTATGATGATCCCTCCCGAGAGGCCGAATTGATATCTACCATGATTTTAACGGTCAGCAGTTTACATACTTTTTATATTGGCCCTGAGCCAAGACCAGCTGTTTAATTTTATAATGTTACCGATGTATTTTTATGATCACTAAATCTCCATTTACATAGAGTTCAATCATTCCTGGTTTAACTTTAAATTCGAACTTGCAAGCAATAAACAAAAGTATGCTAGAAGTACAACATTAGGTAAATAATACGTATCGAATCATTTGCACTCTACAAATGTACACTGCTTTGGTAGGTATTTTTCTCGAACTGTACTTTTTTGTCTAAAAAATTTATAATGACCATTAAATGATTCATCAATTTTTTTTTTTTTATTTGTCATGTAGTATATTAATATGCTAAGTATGTCTTGACGTTCGTGGTGCCACAAATGTGTTCTGACTGAAAATCAGTTATTTACCAAATCAGTTAGTTACCAAAATAATATAACAATGCTACATGCAATCGACATCATGCATGCATCCGACTCAGCATACAATTATTAAGGTTCTAAGATCTTCATAATTGTATGCTCGGAGCCCATTCATGACACCATATAGCATTGTTATTATTATTTTGGTGTTATGTATTTGTTACCAGTGGCGTGTCAAATAAATGTTTTTTTCTTTCTTTCTTTCTTATTCATTAAATACAAACAATTTGTTATTTGACATAATGATTATGTAATTCATCCTTTAATGGCGGTTTAACCAAAGGGCTGAAAAATAACACAACTTTTTTGCGATAATTGTTTATTAAACATACATTACATTTATTTATATTTTTATTTTGCAATACATTGTTTTTATAATAAATGATCTACTTAGTAACTTCATAGTATTTTATAGATAATAATATTCATAATTTAACAAGGTTATATATAAATGTAAGGAGGATAATTTGAATTACATGAGATGTAAAATACATTTAAATACATTAAAGAAAAAATAAATTTTCATGTACGATTGAGAATAAGAATAATATAACATTTTACTTCTACTATTAATTATGTTTATACAATATTCCATTTACGGAACAAATTCCGTTACAAAAATGGAGATGGTATTTGTCCGAAACTGTTCACAAACGCATTGTAAGGCGTTTTCAATTTCTTGGACTGGATCTTAGGATCCAAAGAAGGTAACAACATAAATGTCGAGTCCATCGCTAACCTTCGTTTTCCTGTTGTTTTACAAGTCTCAAAGACTATAGCCCCATGCTCACGACCTCAATAATCTCATAACAGGTTGTCCTTAAGATGAACATGGGCAAAACAAAAATCATGGATTAGGTTCCACCGGTAATTATTGAGAACGATACTCGCAGTCGTCGATGAAACAGACTGTCCAATTAAGTAGGTCCAACTTTGAGAAGGAGTTTGCGCAAAGAGTCCGACCTATATTTACGTCCAAAACACCATTATTATTATTGGCACCAGTGATACTATGCAGCTGGGTTTCTCTGCAAGATACCGAGTAAAAGCTAAGGTAACCGATATAGCTCTTCGAGAAGCAATGTCCTACCGGAAAATGCAACAGCCAGTCCACCACGGACCAACGGCCTGATCGAAACCACTGGGAGCACTGATGCAAGAGGCAAGCAGGTTGTTGATCATAATGAATGTATCTAAGGAAAGTTCAGATGTAACCAACAGACAATAACAGTCTATGTATATTACGACACTCGTTTTTATTGTGGCGAAACTTATAGGAATCATTATATTTATTCTGTTAACCAAAGATTTGTGTTATACAAAAGGATCGGATGAAAAAGCGATTACCCAAACAAGCTATTTCCGAATCAGTTTATTCTACTAGCCGAAATTTTGAGTTAATCAAAACGTTGGGATTGAAAGAGCGATTGACCAAACAAGCTCTTTCTGAATCAAATATTCTGCTAAACTATACGAAAAAAATTCAAACCAAAGTTAAACCAAAGTTTTGAGTTAATCAAAACGTTGGGATCGAAAGAGCGATTAGCCATATAAGCTCCTTCTGAATCAGTTTATTATGCTAACCAACGTTTTGAGTTAATCAAAACGTTGGGATCGAAAGAGCGATTAGCCATATAAGCTTCTTCTGAATCAGTTTATTATGCTAACCAAAGTTTTGAGTTAATCAAAACGTTGGGATCGAAAGAGCGATTAGCCATATAAGCTCTTTCTGAATCAGTTTATTATGCTAACCAAATTTTTGAGTTAATCAAAACGTTGGGATCGAAAAAGCGATTAGCCATATAAGCTCCTTCTGAATCAGTTTATTATGCTAACCAACGTTTTGAGTTAATCAAAACGTTGGGATCGAAAGAGCGATTAGCCATATAAGCTCTTTCTGAATCAGTTTATTATGCTAACCAAAGTTTTGAGTTAATCAAAACGTTGAGATCGAAAGAGTGATTAGCCAAACAAGCTCCTTCCGAATCGGTTGTTCTTCAAAAACATTGATGGTATTTATTTGTAGTGACTTCAAATAATTAAATAATGAATTAATAAAAAATTGTTTTACTGTTAAATCAGACTTTTAGAAATAATTTCAGAAGTAAGTGACATTTATGAGCACGAACTGAAATAAATTATGGTACATTTGAACTAAGTGACATACTTCGTGCGCTGCGAGTATAATAAAAATAGAAGTGGTTAATATATAATTTATATAGTGATTAAATAAACAATGCTAAAAATGAAAATGCGAAATGTTCAAAGTGTTGATTAATGCTCAGAAAAAATGTGGCTCTATGGGACTTATGAAATGATAAAAGCATTCATATAGCGCTACCTTGGGCCTCAACATAGCGTAACTATAAAACAATGTGGTTATTTCAAAAATTCAACTTTATCTTGCTTCTTCAGCTAAATGAAAGGAGAAGCAAGCTATGACAAAGTGTAATTATAAATAAAAAATATTAATTTCATTAGCTGAACGTTGGTAAATGAACAAAGTACAAATAATTATTAAAAAATATTATGATATATCACAATGCATAATATTTTGTACAGGTCGTTTATCATACACCGATCTTTTTTCAAAAGCCAATAGAATTTTTATCGTTCAGAATACTAGAGTAGAACTCGCAAGATGGTATTTTTAATCTGCTTAGTTATAAAAAAATATGTTATATTCGTAAATGATATTTAAATTTTAATCCACATAAAGATAAAAATAAATCAACACTATAAAACTAAAAGTATTAGAAGTTAGTAAATGGTGCTAAGATCGGTACTTAAAATGTAATTTATTAACTTCCCTTTCAAAAATTACGTAAACCTTCTAATTTTTATTTCAATGCAGTGTCCCGGTCTCTAAATGGATGTGAATTAAGTTGATATTAGAGTGCAAGCTTTTATTTTCAAGAGATATAATGAATAAATTTGAGGTGTAACCACTGTGAATTTAATTCAAACGGTACATTGTGTGTCCTTTAAAAATATAAATAACAAACACTAACTTTGCGTAAAATAGAACAAACTCTAACGGCATCTATTTAATTTCAACAGCTACACCAAAGTGGATTTTCTATTAATTATAAGTATAGTAGACATTCATTCCTTTACGGCATCCGGTCGTGGGGACGCAGCGCGTTCGGAGTTCGGTGAGCTTGCTCCTGAAGTGTTTTGCTCCACCTAATTTAAAATTTTTAGAAGATTAGTCATCACATTATAAAACTGCCAGTATTTCCTTCACGAAAATAATTTTCCGGTAGTTGGTGGCTGAGGCTGACCAACTTCCGCTGCTAACATTGTTTTTCTCTAAGTTTAGTAGTAGTAACAGTACTAGTAGCTACTTATATATTAACGAGCTTCTGCCCGCAGCTTCGCCCGCAGCGTGGCCTATGGGAAAATAATTCAACCACCCATTTCACCCTCTTAAGGGTGGAATTTCGAAAAATCCTTTCTTAGCGGATGCCTACGTCATAACATCTACCTGCATGCCAACGTTCAGCCCGATCCATCCATTGGTTTGGGCTGTGCGTTGATAGATCACTATGTCAGTCAGTCAATCAGTTAGTCACCTTTGAGTTATATATATTTAGATTATGCTACCTGTGCTAACTCAATAATAATATAATAGTAATAACGCCCAACGATCACATACATAGATATTGGACCCTAACTAGGATTCCCTGTGTCTAGGGACCCAGGAACTACGAGGATCATGGTCTCACAACACCCAGACACAGAACAAGTATTTGCGATTTTTTTCGGCGCACAAATACTTGTCTTGCTGCGGGAATCGAACCCGCCGCCTCCGGGCTATAAGCCAACTTGCTCAACCATCACACCACAGAGGCTGTCAATAAATAACTTTAGGCAGTATGGTTATAATGACTAGAAGTATGATTAAAAATTACAGTAAATGATATCAACAAGAAACTGAAAGATCTATTCAAAAATTTATTTCCAGCAATTACCTATCGTTACTTTGTAACCTAATTATTTATTCTGTGATCTACCTATACCTAGATAAAAAGTTTATCTATCACTCGTGTCCGGTTACGGTGGAACGAAAGGGGATGGCCGTGATCAGGTGTAGGTGCAGCTTTAAACATTTCTTTCATATTATGGAATCTTAACCCTTCTTTTTGCAGTAGCCGTGTGATAAAAAGGTAAGTGTCGTATTTGTGGGAGAAAAGAGGTGTAAGCAAAGAGTAAAAATATTAGATTATGGAAAAAAATTAGGGTAGTGACATGCGGAAAACAGAGAACAAGGATGGGGCCTAGATATCTTCCCATTTATTTAAATTAAAAAAAAAAGTTCTAACTGCGCTTCGCAATTTCATCAGCAGATAATAAAGTAGCATATGCGTTAATTTACTATATAAGCTATCTATGTTCAAAATTTCATTTAAATCCATCCAGTAGTTTGAGCGTGAAAGTTTCGATGTGTGTTTGTGTGTATGTGTGTATGTTTGTTACTCTTTCACACTCAAACGGCTGAATGGATTTTGATGAAATTGGGTAGCAAGACAGCTTATACACTAGATTAACATAAAGGCTACATTTTATCCTGGAAAAGTGGAATTTTCCCGTGGGATGAGTATATAATAAAACGACTTTTAATCCGCGGGTGAAATCTACCACGAATTGCCAACAAGTAAAATTAAGATCAAGATGCTATGAAAAGTTCGAGACAACCATTTTTAATTTATTTTTGTGTGGATCTAAGCGTACAATACAACAGTACGTGTAAAAATACTATGTGTAGTAATTCTGTGCCTATAGGTAGCATAAATTAGGTTGATGATATTCAATAATATCGAATATAAAAACCTTTGATCAGATGATCAAAGCTATGTAGCCGGCTTGCAAAACATTTAGACATAAACAATGTATGGTTAGCGCGATTTAACGATATGTTGCGTGTTGATCCAACGTCCTTGTTACAGTTAACATTTCTGTAAACGTGACCAGTAATATTACATGACGTTACATTTACATTTTAGGTACATTTTTTTGGACTTTTCACACAGCGTCATCTAGCCTCATACTGAGCAAAGCTTGTACTATGGGAACCAGATAACTGATGCAATATTTAGATACCTTTTGTCTATAAAGATAATAAAGATTTTTATGTAAGTTTGTTTGTAACGAATTGGCTCATAAAGTATTGGACCGATCTTAAAAATTATTTCGCTGATTGAATGATACATTATTACTAATTAATATAGGCCATATTAAATGCAAGAAAAAATAAGGATCCTTACTAAAACTACAATAATGTTACCAAAGGTATAAAAAAATGCCTATAAAATATCTTTCATCGCATGCGCTGCGAAAACTATTGATGATAGAACAAAAAATGTTACACAATAATAAAGAACATATCAATATCTACAAAAAAAAATAATTGCGAAAGCATGTGTCTATTTTAGTTATGTCACTATGATTATTATTTAGGTATGTCCTGCATTTATTGTACGTTTATGCCAAAATGTTTAAAAAATAAACGTCCACCCGTGCGAAGCCGGGAAGGGCCGCTAGTTTGTAAATATACACATAGAATACAATATAACATAAAACAAACATCGATGTTCAACACACAAATGTTTGTCTTGGGTGGGAATCGAACCCACAATCCACAGTTCAGAAGGCAGGGTTACTGCCAACCGAGCCATCGGGCCAGTCATTCAAATTTAACTAACGTTACGAATAACTTTCTAAGGCGATACCAAAACTTTGCTTAAGTAATTAAAACACACACCTTATGTTGTTTATTTTATAAAACTGTGTAAATTAAGTACCTGTAGTCCAGTATGCAGCATGTTAGCAATCGTCTCGACGTCCAAAGTGGAGTCTTGAGCCGAAATTTTCTTGATGGCCGATGATACGATACAGAGGTCCCCTCGGAGCTCGCGCACGAGAGCTGTGATCTTTTGTGCGTTGCTGAGTACCTCGACGCTTTGGGTGTATGGATTGTAGCGAACGCCAAACGGACGCTGGATACTGTCAGCAAACGCCCTGTATTTGGTAAATAAAAATAGATCAATGATTTATTTTGACTGGCCCGATAGCTCAGTTGGTAGTAACCCTGCCTTTTGGACTGTGGGTTGTGGGTTCGATCCCCACCCAGGACAAACATTTGTGTTATGAACATCGATGTTTGTTCGGTGTCTGGGTGTTATATTGTATTCTATGTATGTATTTACAAACAAAAAGTATCTAAGTATTGTATTAGTTATCTGGTTCCCATAGTACAAGCTTTGCTTAGTTTGGGACTAGATGACGCTGTGTGAAATGTCCACAGACATTTATTTATTATTATTTATTTATTTATTTTAATTTAGTTTTAGTATTTTGATTCGGCGCCTCACAGCGCAGTTGGGAGTATTTCTGCCTTCTGTACTTATACGTTGTGGGTTCGATTCCTACCAAGATCGCACAAATTTTGTGTGATAAACATCCATGTTTGTCCTGTGTCTTGGTGTTATATTGTTTTGTATATATGTACAAACAAAAAAGTGTGAAACAATTCTACCTTGTTCCCATATTACAACTTTGCACAGATTAGGGATAGATAGTGCTGTGTAAAATGTCCACAGATAATTTATTTAATATTGTTTAAACAACGGTATTGTATTTTCGCCTAAAATGCAAATGATTTACGCAATTTTGCATGGACGAAGAAGCAAAAAACTTTTTTTCTAGTGGCTCAAAATGAGAGAACAACCTATACAGAGTGATTATACAATGGATAATAATGTATCCACATGTAGACCACAACTAGTAAACGGCTAACACTCACGATATACAGTCGAATAACTCGACTGGTGTTCGGGCAATATAGATGCCCATCCTCAAGGAGTACGCGCGGCGGCAGTGGCTGCTATGGGTTGACTGCCCAGTCTGCTCTTCTGCTCAGTCAGTGCAGAACACCGGTCGAGTCATTCGACTGGATCTCGTGAGTATTAGACGTTTACTAATTGTAGTTATGAACACACGTCAGTTTCTATAATACTATACCCAAGACACGACATAAAAATATAGGTGCCAAATTCCCTAACCTCATCTTTTCTTTAGCTTCTTCAAAAGAGTCAGTGTAGTAATATGCGTTTTGGTATGATGTGATGATGCACTCTTCGTGAACAGTTACTTCAGGGTCAAAGCGTTTGATCTTATGAGAAGTAGTAAGGGCGTGTTGTAGTTCTGCTACCGATGACAGCAATCCAGCTCCGTACACTCGGAAGGTCCCGTCAGCTAAACGGCACAAGCCAAACTCGACAGTGAAGAAATAGAGCTGGGAAACAATATTGAATTAAATTATTAAATAATAATATGGAGTTTTGGCGGGAACGAGAAAAAGATTCTAATTCTATTAGTTTATCACTTATATTGACATTATATCATAATCTTCTTTAATCAATAATTAAATTATAAAGGTTAAATGAAAATTAAAAACTATGCATTAGCAAAACTTAATCTAAGAAGCCGCTACCAGTAGGCAACGTGCCCAAAATGCTGGAAAATTAAAAGAAAAAGATTGTGTCATTGCATTGTATTATTTTCCAAAACTTGTGTTATTTTCAGTGTTAGTGCATAATGGTGGCATTCTATTCGTTAAGTGCTGGATTACAGGCGTGAGTGTGGGAAAATGGTATAATGATGGTGAAACGTTTCTTTTCGTGTTGTTTCCAATACTCCATAAAAGCTTCAAGTAAAGTTGTCACCACTTTACTAGGAGTATGACTTTGACTAGACTATGACTTGACTTGATGACTTCGACTGTTACTTGACACATATTTGCGTGAAATATCATTAACTTAATAAATTATCAATTACTTGACACTGGCTAAATACACGGAGCCAAAAATTATAAAAAAAATTATAATATAACTTTATCATCACCAACAAACGATATACTTCCACAGATGATCGTAAATTTCTTACGCCGCAGCAGGCAATGATCTATTACAGTCGACAAGCAGCTATATAGATATTGATGTCTAATTGCTTGCCAAGTGCAAGGAGCTATGATTTACTCCGTTCTTTCATGGTCACTTAAAGTTTTTTGAAGTAAAACTTCTTTACGCACGCTTGACTTGGGGAGTAAGCTGGTGAATGTGAGGCGTAAGGAAGTTGAAGTTGTTTCACGTAGATCTTCATTGTCAACATAACGAAGTTAATTTTTCTTATTATTATGTTGGTATCTTCGGTAAAATGACAATTTACAAAGACATTAACATTTAACTAAGAAGACACTAACATTAACTACAAAGCAAAAACAAAGTTATACCGGCCGATAGATGGAGCAAAAATAAAAAAAAATACTTCAATCGCTTGGTCTAACTAAAGCACACTCGTTTTTTTCTTCTAAAACGGTAATTAGCTCTGCAAGACATTTTATTTAGTTAGGCTACAAGAATATTCACAATTTGTTAAAAATGTTTACAGACGTAAAATTCGCAGTTTTTCAATGGTGTTGTTATTATAAGATAAAAGTGCATTCTGACATGCTGCAGTATTCATACTTACTGTTGCCAATTTGTCAATATCTTCATCGGAAGCACCCAGTGAGGCCAACCCAAGTTCTTGCGAAAATTGAGCAAAACTAGGATTAGCCAGCAAGGGCATATGGCCTAATAACTCGTGGCAGCAATCTCTAAAAACGTAAATAAACGATCAGTAATAATGTATTGCAGAATGTTATTGTAATAACTAGAAACTCTGTCAACGATAGAGCATACTTGACTAAAAAATACCGGGTCTAGTTCATTTTTGACTTGTAAATTGACTATAGTTTTCAGAAAACAATGCACTAGCCAGTGCAGTGCAGTTTGTTACATTTTTTTGCCGTCTGCGTAACAAAAGTTCTATTGTGTTCAGTCTAGTATATTTTAAACTTACCTAATGAGCAATATATATATATATATATATATATTATACCTCTTTACCAATAATTGAATTGTCTCTGAAAAATATATATACAACCAGCCGGAAAATGTCAGCGCAACAAACTGGATGAATAAACCCAGCCGCTTACCGCCTTTTTGGAAATACACAATCGATCCTCGAAATTTGTAGCTAATCAAGGAGTATGTATGTGTGTATGACTATTTTAACATTTCAATGTTTATGTAATAACTAAACAAGAAGGTTTACTACAGCAAATACTTGTAACTGTATTTTTGTTTTAAGGCTAGGATACTATGAGGCTGGCATGCCATGATGGCTAAAAGCCCGTAATAAGTAATGTGTAAAAAAATGACGTCCTGGGAAAGTGCAGTTTTGATATTTAGTACTTACGGTTCCGGGGTGTAAAACGGATCTGAAGAGTGGCGAATATACTGGGTGCAATGAAACACTCTAAACGCTAGTCCAGACAAAAAGTCTCTCGGGGACAGATAGCCCGCGACTGGACGCAGCTGGAATCCCGTCTTACGTTTCAGAAAAGTGCTCACATCCTCCAACTAAGTAATATAAAACACATTGGGTTAATTATCTTTTCTCTGCGGTATTGGATTGCTGCCAAAAAACCGCACAGGAAATGTCTCTTTTTAGAATGGTTTCAAAAATGTTGAACATTGTAGAGTTTTCGATATATAAGATAATTTCAAATTACCTATACTACATTTACAAAACTTGTATAATTAAGATATGGAAGAAAAAGGTCTGTTATTTGGGTATGTAATTTGAGGATATACCTGAGGCAAGTTATCCTCTCTGTAGCCACAGTATTTGACCAGTTGGGGCCAGTTTTCCAAATACTCCTCACACGCATGCTTCTGATATAGTTTGTGAAGTTCGCGGAAAATAATGCCCCTGTAAATTACAGTGAACACGTTTATCAATCAGCATATTAGTAAAAATAGCATTTTCACATCGTGACTATTTGCCAATGTTTAATTTGTAACCATTCGACAATCTTGCATACACATTGAATTTTATTTAACTAGCAACGCGATAGCTTATTGGTTTGCTGTATCTAATCTATACATATAAAATTCAATTCAAAGTCCTAGCTAACTGACTGGCTGACTGACTGACTGACTTGTATATCAAGGCACAGCCTAAGCCACTGGTTCTAGACACTTGAAATTTGAATGTTGTGTTCTTTGTAAGGTGTAAGCATCCACTTAGAAAGGGCTTTTAGGAAATTCCACCCTTAAGAGGCTGAAATGGGTGGTTGAATTATCTATGAAAAATTTTCTTCTTCGTTTCCTATAGGGGGCGACCATGGGCAGATGTTTTTTTTTTTTAAATTAATCATAAAGACTGGTTTTAATCACATTAAAATGTGTAATGGTTGCTGGTGTAATGCTAAAAAATTACAGGAACAATAACTAATAAAAGTACATCTGAGTAACTATGCAATATATTTTTCAGAGGGGATCGTGGTTAAATATCAGGAAAATAAATTGAAAGCTTTGTAAAGTAAACAAAGCGACGCCTGCGGGACGTTTGAGAGAAGCTGCATTGTTATGATATTTTTCTTCTATTTTCTAGGTTTTATTGTTATTATTAAAGATAGACCTTTGGGATAACGCTTTACGCTTTGTTCAAGTACTCGATTATGATTGCAGAGCCGCTCTGCAATCTCGATCGAGTACTTAAAGCTATTTCATTGGGACTTTATAACGTCCTATTGATTTTGGAACCAGATAAAACTAAAATGTGCGTTCCTTGCTGACTTTACACTCCAACGCTTATGTGTATCAAATGAAATTCAACTCACATTGATCTCAGTGAAAGTCAATAAAATTAAAACAGTAGTTACAAGTCAACAAGTACCTAACGCTCAGTAAAGCACAATTTGTGAATGCGAACTATAACTGGGAACAACGAAACGATGCTAAAATAGAAGAGTTAGTAAACACTCACCACGTCTTAATTTCGGTTTCAGTGTATTGTACTTTTGGAATTGGCTGACCACTGTAACAAATAAAACCTCCATAAATAACATTATTTGAATATAGAAAATAAAATTCACTACGATATGTATGTGATTTTTTTTGTTAAGTAATAACGTGACGAACTAGCCGTTGGCTTGATGTTAAGCAACACGGCTGTCCATATCAGTTGCATTCTCGGAACTCTAAAGTATAGGGTTTCGCGTGACACTGCATTGCGCACGTCATCCTTATACATCAGCACAATCTAGTAATAAGATTACTAGACTGTGAGATCAGGTCATAAAGTCTCATTTGCCCAGTAATTTCACTAGCTACAGTGCCCTTCAAACCGGAACACAGTAGTGCTTGCACACTACTGTTTGGCGGCAGAATAAATGGCAAAGCAGTGGTACCTAAGATTAACTGTGATATCAATGATATTTTGCAAACATAAATAGGTACCTACCAACCCTACCACAGAGAAGACGAGACGTATACAAAACAAAATCATCATATCAAATCAATCAGAGTATCGGTCATAGCGACGCTCGACTAGCCGTTATTAGCCGATAGGTAAATGCGATGAGGCTATTTGTGGATGAATGACCGTTGATAAAAAAATGGTGATTACAACTGAGCGATATCATTTTTATAAAAGTAAACACATGTAGGACCTAAATTTGAATGTTATAAAGTTTCTGGTTTGTTTAAAACTTATTTTCGTTCTAATGTCTACTCTATTAACAATCTATTTTTGATCATCTATAAATCAATATATGTCATAATACTTGATACGTACTACTTATAATTATTAGCAATTGCAGCAAATTGCTCGCGTCGCTTTCGGTAGACAGGATCCTTGAAACCTGGATGGTCGGCATCCAATTCGGCGCCGTACATGAGAACATTTTGGGCTCGGTCTAAATCAGAAATCTTCCGGGGAAACCAATGCATCTCACCGAAATCTAAACAAACAAATGTTATACAAATAACTAATATACGTGGTTAAAATAAAAATATGTTTTTAAACATAAAAGTTAGAAAAGAATTTAGTTAAACTTGCGCCTGGAATTCGCGGCCCATTGCCGAATAAAAATATCCACTGAGTGCAATAACTTATCTTTGCGGCGATTTCCATACAAATTATGTAAAAACTACTCCCTTAGTTACTTTGTCTAGCAACCATTTAATACATAGGAAAAAAGATTACTATAGTAGTGTGGGCAAAGCAAACGAAAAAAGATCAATATGAAAGTCATATTGCAATTTGTACTGGTTTCATGCCGCAATTACGGACGGATACACATTACATATCTACATAAATAATCGTTGCTTGCATTATTCAAATTCAGCGGCAACACTTCAAAAATATCATAACTATGGGGACCTATCTTGGATCAGAAGGTTGATGAAAGACGACTGTCAAGTTACTAATTAATTTATTTACAACAAGCCTATATTTATACCAAAATTAAAATTCGCGCATAGTTCTCTCTCGCTCACGTCATATCGTGCTTCCTACTCGCACACTATAAATATACGCGCGGGCACTGCGCACAAATCAAGGGCCAATCAGACACCGACCCCGCCGGCGAGGTCGACGTACCCCCCGTAGGTTAGCTAGAACGGTCGCGACTTTCAATAGGGTCCACTCTTCCAGTGGACGTAGCCTTCTCGATCCTCTTATCCCGGCAACGGCCCAAGCCGAGGCTCGCACCCCAGGGGTGCCCTTGAGCTAGTTGCCTCCCACTTTTGACGGCTGGGCGCCCTAAGCGCCCGCCCTCCCGCCCGGTGACGCTGTAAAGGTCGATAGAGACCAACAGCATTAGCTCGTTCAAAAAAAAAAAAAAAAAAAAAAAAAAAAAAAATGCGCACAAATCAGTTACCGCGCGCAATGCGCGCTAGACATGCGCGCGCGTGCACGATGCTCCCACATCACTCCCCCTCAAGCAAAGCGTACGGTGGGCTTCACTATCCGTCCGGATCTCGTCACATAGGGCTGGTGATGGCGGGGTACGTCTTGAAGGGCGGTGCAGCTTCCATCTTCACTAGTATCGTTCTGTATGTAGGCTGGTTTGAGGCGGTCTAGCGATACGACGGAAGTACGTCGCGGTAGGCGTAGCTTGAAGTACTTGTCGTAGCGCTCGATAACTTCGTACGGTCCATCGTATGGTGGAGTTAGCGGTGAACGAACTGCGTCATTTCTCACGAAGACGTGTGTACAAGTGGCCAGATTTTTGTACACAAATGGCTCTGCTTGCGTGACGTTAGAGCGTTGTATCGGCCTCAGCGTTGCCATCGTGTCTATAAGACGGCGAACGTAGTCGTTGTCTTCCATGTCTGACTTTGCCGGTTGTATGAAGTCCGCAGGTATGCGTAGTGTCGTTCCGTACGTCATCATTGCTGGGCTTAGGTTGCTATTAGCGCGCAGAGCTGTGCGCAGACCCAATAGAACTGTAGGCAGCTCGTCCTTCCAATTCGTTGTAGCACCGCGTGCCATTAGAGCTGTCTTGAGAGTTCGGTGCCAACGTTCGATCATGCCATTTGACTGTGGGTGATAAGCGGTAGTTCGGATGCGAGTGATGCCGAATCTCTTCATCAGCGCATTGAATAATGATGATTCAAACTGTCTGCCTTGGTCTGTTGAAATTCTCAAGGGTACGCCGAATCTCGCTATCCAGTTCTCGTACAGTGCTTTTGCAACGTTCTCTGCAGTGATGTCAGTCAGTGGGATAGCTTCGGGCCATTTGGTACACCGGTCGATGATGGTCAGACAATAGCGGCAGTCATCGGATAGACGTAGTGGTCCAACTATATCCAAGTGAATATGTTCGAAGCGTTGAGATGGCGGGAATTCACTTAGTGGCGTGACGACGTGACGATGTATCTTCGCGCGTTGACAATCTAAGCACGCTCTTGTCCAGTTGCCGATATCGCGATTCATGTCGGGCCAGAAGAATTTCGCGCTAACTTGCTTCCTTGTAGATTTCACGCCTGGATGGCACAAATCGTGTTGCGCTTTATATGCAGCGTGACGATATGCGCTTGGTAGGTAAGGACGTGGTGTTCCAGTTGACATCTCGCATTTGATTGGTCGAGTGAGTCCAGGTATTGTGACGTCAGTGAACTTCAAGTTGGACTGGTTCATAAGCTGTCTTAACTCGGGTCCAGTGTGTTGATCTGTAGCGAGTTGCGCGTAGTCGATTGTCGTAGGGCATTGTATGTCTTCTATTCGAGATAGCGCGTCGGCTACGACGTTGTTTTTTCCATGGACGTACTTAATGTCGGAGCAGAATTGGCTTATAAAATGAAGTTGGCGTTCTCGTCGTGGCGTGTCGCTGTTACTTGCTGTTCTTGATAGTGCATTGCTGAGTGGTTTATGGTCGGTAAATACGTTGACATCGCATCCTTCTATTAATCGACGGAAGTGTTTGACGGCTGTGTAGATAGCTAGTAACTCGCGGTCGTAGACGCTGTAGCGGCGCTGCGTAGCACTCATTGCTTTCGAGAAGTAAGCAAGCGGTTTCCATTCGCCGTTTATTTTTTGTTGTAGCACAGCACCGAGACTGTGATCTGAGGCGTCGGACATGATGGCGAGCGGGCAGTTGGGAACTGGATGCATCAGTGTTGTGGCTTTTAAAATGCTTTGTCGGCAGTTTTCAAAAGCTGTGTTTGATTCCGTTGTCCATTCGATTTCCGTCTTATCGTTTCGTTTCCGGTTGTGCAGGTATTTATTAAGCTCGCTTTGAAGTTCAGCTTGGTTTGGTAGGCAGCTCCGGTAGAAGTTTAACATTCCCAGAAAGCGACGTAGCTCAGCGACTGTCTTAGGCTTCGGATAGTTCGCTATTGCTTCGATGCGTTCTTCCGTAGGTTTGATGCCTTTTGACGAAACTTCATAGCCGAGAAAGTTTATTTTCTCTCTTCCGAATTCGCATTTTTCTATTTTCAGTGTGACGCCGTACTTCTGAAGGCGCTCTAAGACTTGCCTCAGGAGAAGTTTGTGGCTTTCTTCATTTTCAGAATAGAGCAAAATGTCATCGACGAAACAGAAGCAGTCTATGCCTCGTAGAACTTCGTGCATGAATCTCTGGAACGTTTGACTTGCGTTGCGTAATCCAAAGGTCATGCATTTGAATTCAAACAGCCCAAATGGAGTAGTGATCGCTGTTTTCTGTGCGTCTTCTTCAGAGATGGGAATCCAGTAGTATGCCATTTTGATGTCGAGCTTCGAAAATACTGTCTTCTTGTGCAGTTGGTAGTTGAAGTGATCGAGTCTTGGTAATGGGTAGCGATCGACTTGAGTTACTGCGTTGAGTCTTCGATAGTCCCCACAAATGCGTAAGCCTCCATCTTTCTTCTTGACTATGTGTAACGGACTCGCCCATGGGCTCTTGGATGGTCTGCAGATGCCCATTTCCAGCATGTGATCAAACTCTTCTTTGGCAGCCTTGTATTTGTCGGGTGGAAGCGGGCGGGGGCGGGTGAACAGTGGAGGGCCCGTCGTTTCAATGTGATGAACGACATCGTGCTTCGGCGGCTCCTTCAATGACATTGGTCGAAGGACATCAGGATATTCTCTTAAGATGTCGTAGAATGCTTGGTCAGTGCTGATGATGTGTACTGATTCCTCAGGGGTGGCAACTTCGAAGGCGTTGACGGATAACGTTGTTACTTTGTCGATAAGCTTCTTGTTATGGAGGTCGACCAGCAGCTTGAAATGACGTATAAAGTCAGCTCCCAAGATTGAAGTTTTGACGTCTGCGATGATGAAGTTCCATAAGAAACTTCGCCGTAGTCCAAGGTTGAGCCTGAGCGTTTTCTCTCCATATGTGTTGATTGGAGTGTTATTTGCGGCGAATAATTTGTAGGCGTTTGCAGTCTTCTCATTGCGCATGTTGCCAGCGGCTAAAACTGAGATTTCGGCGCCTGTGTCCACGAGGAAACGTTCTCTAGTGTCACGATCGTAGACACATAGGCGGTTTGTGTGAGAAGGGACACCGACTTCCGCCACCGTCGATGTCGCATCTAGTTTTCCGACGGCTTCTTCCTTCTACAGCACGGTGATTCACAGCGCCTGGCTTTATCACCAAAACGATAGTGATATTTGCACTCCCACGATGGATCTCCAGGTTTCATTTTATTTTGTCGCGATCTTGAACGGGAGCGAAACGGCCGTCGATATTGCCGCGTAGAAGAACGTCCGCGTAGCTCGGCGATCTCGAGACTCAGCTTTTCTATTAGTTTCGATAGAATTTCGAGTTGCATAGACGATGCCGATGCGTTCTGCGTAGCGCCCGTGGAAACTTTGGCTGCGTGGTTCTGTTCCATTGTTCTGACAGTGTTCTCGCTTCGAGTTTCGGGTAGTTAGTGTTCTGGTTGCGGGTCAATCACGTCGGGGTCACCACTATGGGGACCTATCTTGGATCAGAAGGTTGATGAAAGACGACTGTCAAGTTACTAATTAATTTATTTACAACAAGCCTATATTTATACCAAAATTAAAATTCGCGCATAGTTCTCTCTCGCTCACGTCATATCGTGCTTCCTACTCGCACACTATAAATATACGCGCGGGCACTGCGCACAAATCAGTTACCGCGCGCAATGCGCGCTAGACATGCGCGCGCGTGCACGATGCTCCCACATAACTAAGCTCGGAAAAAATCGTTGATGCAAGTTTCTTAACATGAGCACAAGAAACCGAAGTCCTCTTACACAAGTGTCAAAAATCCTACGTCAAAGGTTCCGTGAATTTAACTCACTACTGTGTTATGTGATCCTGATGAATGATGCTTACCAAAACTAGCAGCAGCAGAGAGCGGAGTGGACGGTGGAAATTCTTCCCCAACCTGCGGAGCTACAACTTCGAAGTCCTGCACTTCACGCTTCAGCATGCGCTTCAGTTGTTCCATCCTATGCGGGTCGCACTCTACGTCCACGAGAATGTCTGCCTACCATACCATAGATGTTAGTAGTAATAAGTCGAATTACAAAAACCGAAGACTATGCAACCCCTTTTTCGGTAACCACAAAAGACAGAATGAGCATATAACGCATGACTTCTCCTATCGCACATGGAATTAATGATTATCTCTCATTGTAGTATGCTCACCTTCTCCACTATTTTAGATCATCATCGACGATCCTTTTGGTCACTAACTTAAGTATTAATAGGTTACCTAAAGAAAAACGAGATTTTGCATTTTGATGGAGCGTCGAAATGCTAAGTTTGTCAAAAAAGGAGAATTACAAACTTTGAGGATAACGCGGCGGTTTATGCTTTTTGGCTGAGGAAAAAATCAGGCCCAGTTCTCCTTAAAATTTGTCAATATAACCAATTCCTACCTCTTGTTTTAACCTGTACACTTAATCTTATACCGACTGCCTTCTCTGAGCATACCTCGAAAGGTGTAAAGCTGCTGAGACAACCAGTCTAAATTTCCACACCCAAGGTCGTACCAGCACTACCATACGTCTATTACCAGCTAGAAATAGACAGTGCTGGCTTAACTATGTTACTAACTGAGTTGTGTATACCGTATTCTCCACTTCCTAGTGATTTTTCTGTCCCTATGAATCTCATGAAAAGAGACTCTTTTTTATCTGAAACTGCGTTATGCGACCGCTGTATATTTCTGTTATATAATAATGTATTGTTTTTTAGTGTCATTTTTGTCTACCTTCCTTATGTCACCGTTTCATGTTGGTCTGATAAGGTAGGTAGGATCAGGTCCTTGTTAGACATAATAGGGCATTGGGCCGTTTCGTGACATCGTCTTGGTACCAACGGAACTTTGGGAGTTACATGTGTTTATTCCAGTCTATTTTGTATTAGCACTCTCGATGAATTTATAATACATTTAGCTATTCCAATATTTCATCATAATTATTTTAGTTCCATCCAGATCCATAATTCTTATTTTGCATTGATGCAGCAAAATGTTAACGTAAAATTCAATATCCATTGTTTTGGTACTAACTAAATGTCAGGAAACAAAACCCTATCTGATTAATAGGACACTTTAAAAAACAAACTTAAAAAAATTTTATAAACCGTAAATGACTTTGTATATTCCGGTATAGTATACCCAAAACGACCCACTGCTATTCATTAATGAAATTGTGTAGTTAATGTATCTATGTACTATGTGATAAGGCATATTAAATGATTATTTATGAATAAGCCCAAAATAGCACTGGATCTTCTAAAGTACTCACATTGTGATTTATGTTATCAGAGGTAAAGCAGAACGTCAAAAAAATGATTAAACTTAAATAAAACTTACTGATGAAACTTCAGTAACTGATTTCCTTGATTCAATATGGAGCACATTGATACCCAAATCTTGAAATACAGACAGGACTCGAACCAAACCACCGACTTGATTCTTCAGAGTAAAAATCACTGAGATTCTTTCACTCGAAGGTTGTGGTTCCTGATGGTGCTGGGCCGCCATGTGGAGTTCTCCAAGCTTAGGAGCATGAGGAGTTTCCTCACTTTTTACCTGCCATTCTGACCCATTTCTATAAAGCCACAAACCAAGTAAACCTTTCCCAGAACCACTCATTATGACTACTTCTGAAACCAGAAACACTTTTTTACTATGAAGCAAACATAATCTTACTAAATGACACAACAAAAGCTAACTAACTTGTTTAATTGGTGATACGACAGAGCTTAGAATTTCACCTAACAAAATTACCTCAAAGTTTGATCTGAAACCTAGAGTAGGTATAGTTGAGAGTGTTAGTAGAGGAGATGAGCCCCTGCAATGACTAGAATATACTGCGCCTTCCCCAAGCTCCGCAGGGCTTATAAAGTAACGAGAAGCGGGAGCCGACAGGAGGGTGGGTGTATTTGATTGGTTGAATCAAGTGTTCAGAGTTACTTGTGAATCGTCCTCTTTTCATACAATTAGGCGGTGTACACACTGCGATGCAATAAAGATTTATATATGATACGTTTAAATTGAAAAGTTTAAATTGGGACCCAAACATTTACACTCTAAAACAGCAATGATAAATATAAGTTTTCCCCATAATCATAATTCAGCTATACTGTGATATTTAAATTGAATATTAAGATATGCAAAAGATCTTATTATACATCTAATGAAATCAGGTACAATAATAAGTACTGGCTTAAAAAAAATCAATCACGTTTTGTTTTATCTTCTTTCAGCATCTTTATGCTTTACTTACGTAGCCTCGTTCGAGTGTTCATTGTTCAATTCATACACGGTACTTCACACGGCGTTGCGGACATAGGTATTGTTTATTATTAACGGGGCTTCACAGAAATCTGAAATTACAGCATAGGATATATCATAGACGAGCTTCTACCCGCAGCTTCGCCCGCGGCGTGGCTTATGAGAAAATAATTCAACCACCCATTTCCCCCTCTTAAGGGTAGAATTTCGAAAAATCCTTTCTTAGCGAATGGCTACGTTATAACATTTACCTGCATGCAAAATTTCAGCCCGATCCGTCCAGTGGTTTGGGCTGTGCGTTGATAGATCACTATGTCAGTCAGTCACCTTTGAGTTTTATACATATAAATTTAGATATTATACTAGCTTAATCACTCGGCTCGCTCGCGTTACGCCCTAACTTTCCTTCCTCCTCCTTCTACCCTCCCTGACTACATATGTCTTTTCTCTACCCGTTTATCTATTTTAACATCCCTTCCGCTCCCTTTCTTGTTCTTCCATATTTATCGCTCTCTCCTTTTCTCTTTTAAAAATAATAATAGCCTCGTATACGTCATATGGGACGATTTCCATAAAAATATTGAAAGACGTGTTTATTATATTTTTTCTGTTTTCTTAACGTGGCTGGTCTCAGATGATATTTAATTATCATATTATCGTTAATACCTTTTATCACAATTTTAGGGAATCATTTCAGAAAATGTTAAGACAGGCTTAATTTTAATTTTCATAACAAATTAACGTTTATTAATAACAACAACAAAAACATTATTTTACACACATTTCACCTTTTTTTGATTGAATAGTGAAAATTCGTTAGTGCGTGCCTACACTACAAAAAAAAACTATCGTCCCTTTATATACGTTTCTGTCTAGTTGAAGTTTCTTCTTTTGGTTCTTCAATATACGATACATTGTCTTATATATTTCCTAAATGCAGAGATATTTTTGTATACTGTGCAAGCATACTAAGTTAAACGGAAAATCCTTGCCCTCGTTGTGTACAAATACGTGGGTCATCACTCACACAACTACAGCCCTATGTGCACAGACAGACTAGAGTATTGGAGCACCTCCTCCTGGCCGTTCCCTGACGGGTGTTAACGATGCCCGTCGCTGTATTTATTACCATTGTTTAGAGAAAAGAGCATTCGCTATCATTCATTATCAAGGAGCCCGCTACTCCACTTTCTTTAGATAAAAATAAAATCCGGTTTATGTCTTAAGGTTTTCGGTATAGTTTAGTGTTAGTGTTTTGAAATTTGATAAGCTGGTTTTTATGACTTTAAATAGCTAACGATGAGGGAAAAGGGTAGAAAAAGAAATTAGATGGAGCAAAGAAAGAAAAGAAAGAGATGGTAAAGGGAGGTTTAAGTGTATTTTGAACTTGACTTGTTAAAGTGCCCAAAAATTATTTGCGATACACACATTATTTGCAAGGGAAATATTTTTGTTTATTGTTTTGTTTTTTTTTTTATTATGAGCTTGTAACGTCGTTTATTAATATTTACTTTGAGGCTAGGGTTTTAATTTCGCCCTGAGAGAAAAATGTTACTAAAATCCCATGGTACAACAAAAAGGAAGTTGTGGTTGTATAAAAAGAGGAAAAAGGAAGATAGGGGAAAGGATGAAACTAGGAAATGAAAGCTGGACTTAAAAGGAGAGAAGGGAATAAATCCCTCCATATGATGTTTCCATTAAAAGTGGGTAATGTATACGCTAAAATTAAAATTAAAACACCGTGGTGGGTTAAAGAACATCCGGGTTCGTTGGCTTAACTTCATCGGATGGAGCAATGAATGAATAGAGAAAAATAGTAAAGTGAGGATTTTTTTTTTTAATTTTGAGCATGATTTTTAAATTAGTTATAATTATTTACGAAAGAATAATTTAAACGCATGTAGTATCATTAAAAATAAAATATTGAAGGTTAGTTGGTTTGTTCGTTTATATGACCTTGTCAACACGACTGAGCCGATTTAAGTACCTACTTGGTTACTTTTTTTTATGTTTTGGCTCCACACCTCCGTGTATTTAGCCAGTGTCAAGTAATTCATAATTTATCAAGTTAATGATATTTCACGCAAATATGTGTCAAGTCACAGTTGAAGTCATCAAGTCAAGTCATAGTCAAGTCATAGTCTAGTCAAAGTCGTACTCCTAGTAAAGTGGTGGCAACTTTACTTGAAGCCTCTATGGAGTTTTGGGAACAACACGAAAAGAAACGTTTCACCATCATTATACCATTTTCCCGCAGTCACACTTGTAATCCAGCACTTAACGAATAGAATGCCACCAATTTTATGCACTAACACTGAAAATAACACAAGTTTTGGAAAATAATACAATGCGGTGACGCAATCTTTTTCGCGTTCCCGCCAAAACTCACTTGGTTACTTACACTATGGATACAATAATAATATAAATAACATATTATACTACCAAAACCAAAATACAGTTAGCAACTACTTTTTCCCGGAATTTGTCTCCATGTGCCTCAACATATCAAACATCTAAAAAAAAAAACCAAATTAAATAAACCTAATATCAAGGTTTTCTTTGTCTCCCAATGTGTATGTAATCATGTCATTATAATATTTCAATCTAATATAATACGACCCCTATGTCAGTACAGTAAGTAGGTACCAATAGTTCAAAAGCTCTTTGTATTCACGCCCTACGACATTATCATGTTCATGGCTCGTTAAACGAATGCCGCTGACTTAACAGGCTCACTTTCTTAATCTATTCACTCACTTCCAATATTAATTTAGTATAGTGGAACTATGTTGATTAGAAAGAAAAAAATATGTTCTTATAAGATTATACAGTTAATATTACATACACGAACCACGCGATTACACGATTTTTTTTTCACCTTTTTGGTATGTACAAATAGAACTCTATCAATTGATCCGATCAATCATTCGTTTAATTTACCAAAATTATTCGATCAATCGTAAAATTATATCGTTGCGACCAGTTATCGATTCCAAATAACTCTCTGTAAGGTTTTACAGTAATTTCATTTTTTTGGACTGCTCAAAGATAATATCTATGTTTCTATTATTTCCAATTAAATCATTTTTGTATTATCGTCATATAAACCATTACTAATTTCAATTTGACATATTAAAATGTAATGTTTATATAAAATAAAATATAGCATGCCTATCACGGGCAAACTCCATTGTGTTAATATTATTTTTTATTTTTTAAGACCAATTTGTACACAGTTTCTGCAATAAATAATTCATTCATTCATTCTACTTTCTCAAAAATTTAGAGTATTCGTGATGAAATTTACATTATATAATTGGATTGTCTTTTACTTTAGAATACTTGTGCAAATAGGGAAACGACACAACCGTCTATTCTCGTCGTCCTCACTTCTTCCATATTTGGTGAACTTTTCTTTTTGTTTATTTTGGCTCCACGCTTTTGTGTATTTAGCCAGTGTCAAGTAATTGATATTTTTTTAAGTTAATGATATTTCACGCAGATACAGTCCAAAGTCTAGTGTCATAGTCTAGTTCAAGTCATACTCCTAGTAAGGCGGTAGCAACTTGACTAGAAGCTTCTTTAGAGTTTTAGAAACAACACGAAAAGAAACATTTAACCATCATTATACCACTTTTCCACACTCATGCCTGCAATCCAGCATTTAACGAATGAAACGAAAAAAATAAAATAAAACGCACTATAACTGAAAATAACACTAGTTTTGGAAATGGCACTATTTATGCACTAAAACCTAGTTAGGTCCCTAGATGTCCCATGTGTGTGATTGTTGGGCGTTATTTTATTATTGTATAATATAATTATGTAATATATATATATAATATTAGTTAACTTAAGAATGGGAGTTTTGGCGGGAAAAAAGAAAGATCGCTTCACCGCATCGTATTATTTTCTAAAACTTGTATTATTTTCAGTGTTATATTTTCATAAACTTGGTGGTATTTTATTCGTTAAGTGCTGGATTACAGGCACAAACGTGGTAAAGTGGCATAATGATGGTGAAACGTTTCTTTTCGTGTTGTTTCCTAAACTTCATAAAAGCTATTAGTAAAGTGGCCACCAATTTACTAGGAGTATGACTCAGACTAGATTATGACTTGACTTGATGACTTGGACTGTGACTTGATCACTTGACACATATCTGCGTTCTACATTCCGCCCTTCAGACCGTTCCGTTTTCTTTGGCATACTACGCGTTTGTGAAGATTTACCTATAGTTACTAATTGTACCCAATAGATAGGCCTACTAGCCTACTTTTTCAATGTAATGTAATGTAATATTAAATTGTGTCTCTAACCAAAGCTTTGTTTACTTTTTACCGCAGAAGTACCCTTTTATTCTCTCTTCTCTCTCTGATATCAAAACTGGGATATCCAGAATGTATAAGTATGATCATATCTATCAAGCAACGGGTGATCTGCCTGTCCACGGGCAACGCATTATCTGCAAATAGACTGTGCAAATAGAAAATAAAAAATAATGGCGGAAAAAAATCAAAATAGGCGGAAATGTGGCAATCCGATCTTCATTGTTTTTTTTGATTTAGAGTTCTTTTTTCTGATTTTGGAATCGCATGATTCATGCATTCTTTATATATATCTTCGTAGAGCAAAGATTTGTGTTCACTAATTTTTTCTTTAGCTAATTCATGTTTTCATTTTTGTTTTCCTTGTAGTCGTAATGAAAAGCAGAGTGCACGGGTGAAAAAATAAATAAGGTACTATTACTTTTTTGGGGGAGGGGAAATGCCCTTACATTTCCCCTCCTCAAACCACCATGGGGGTGGTGGCAGGAGGTATGTGGAAATCGAACCCACTAAAACCCCCCGTGAGCCCTCGTCAGCCGTTATGGGGCGAGAAGGGGTCGCGACTACAGCCCAGTCAACTCGCCCCCGCCGACAGCCTATATTAAGGTAGCACAATAATCGAATAATAGATTTAATACATTTACTATGCATATAATTAAAGTTGGGTGGCCTTGGTGAGCAAGATCACCCATCAATAGCCGCGAAGAGTCCCGAAAGGGCCAGCCGCCGGGGGCAAGTTGGCTGGACTGCAAACACGGCCCCTTCTCGCCCCGGTACGGCGGACTAGGATTCACAGGGGGCTTTGCGGGTTCGAGTCTCACATAA
This sequence comes from Ennomos fuscantarius, assembly GCA_905220475.3. Taxonomy (NCBI): domain Eukaryota; kingdom Metazoa; phylum Arthropoda; class Insecta; order Lepidoptera; family Geometridae; genus Ennomos; species Ennomos fuscantarius. The sequence goes on from HG992023.1 coordinate 12,473,216, forward strand.
CCCGTGCCTCAAAAAAAAGGATTCTAATCTTGAAAGAATTTTTCGAATCGATTTTAGAGCCTATTCATGCAAACAATCATTCATCATCATCATCATTCATCAGATGCATCAATCATGCATCAATCAAATCTTTCCTCTTTATAATATTAGTTTAGACTTAAGATCAAATTTACAATTCTCATATCAACCGTCAATTTGAGGAACAGTAAACCTTATTAATAGTTCGAGTAGGTAAGTGTTCCGTCCAGAATGCGGTCGAGTCAATTGGTAGGTACTAATGATGGCAGAGCGGCTTACTGTATTGACGCTGCTCTTGGAACGTGCTTCGCAGAGCTCTAGCTGGCTTAGCCAACGAAGAACTTCTAGATTGTAAACATACATATATCTAGAGATTTTATCATTTCCGCCTTATAAATGACACAATCCATGGTTACTATAAAGTTAGTATAAAAATACGGGTGTGCTTTAAAAACACGACTGAAGTAAAATTCTTTAGTTTAGTGGTATCTATCAGCCGATATAACTTTGTATACGCTTTGTTTAATGTTATTGTCGCCATCGTGACCTTTTTAAATCGCATTTTAGCGTACATAAAAAAATTATATTCCAATTTTTTTACTTTATTATGTTGGCTATGGAGATCTACGTAAATCAACTTCCGTTTGCCTCGATACGCATTCACCAAATTACTCCAGCGTAAAGAAGTTTTAGTACAAAAACTCTCGACTACCTTACTTACCCAAAATGGTACTAAAAATTACATAAAGTGAAAAATTTAATTTGGTAAGTCTGTTTGGGAGCTACGATGCTACACACCTCTCTCAGTTTCCATCAGGGGTTAAAGATAAGCGTGAATATATTTAACATGTAGTAGTCAAACGCAAACATATCAAACAATAGAAGAATGTACATAGCTTCTAAATATATACCTAATTAACTACGTCCAAATTGAAACTTTAACAGTTTTATTACAAAACGTGGACTAAGTAGTTTTAAGCCTGGACCAACTAGTCCTAGTTTGTTACGGTACTAAGAAGTTAGAACTTGACTTTAATATAAAACACCGAATTATTGAAGACCAGCTGGTACCAGAGAGTCCATGGCTTAAATATTGACCATAGACAAAATACGAAAAAATTTTGTTCATTTGGACCACATTTATTCACACGATCCTTATTTTCACGTTTCATAAATTTAGAATTTTTGTTTTCGTCTATAATATACGTGCCTTGGCCTTGGAATGCCTATTGTTTGCATATTTTCTTAATGAATAAATAATCAGATTAATAAAAGTCAGCTTTGCTACAATGATTTTCAACTAATAAAACTATTAAGTTTTAATAGTTACCAACGAGGCTTGCGAGAATCAGAACGTAAATATGGCATTGCTTAACGCGCGAAAATTGATATTTCTGTTTATTGTTGTTATAACTAACTGTAACTATAATAAATATCGTAAAAATGGAGCAACAAAATATAAAAACTGAACCGAGTAGATACATTTTATCAAAGACCAAGACAACCTCAAAATCGTGTAACAAAGAAGGTTGATAACCCAACATTGGCGTTAGGTGCGTAAATAGTTTTTAATCTTAAATGTTTCATTTTTTCACCACCGTGGCGCTAGTTTCTTTCGTTTAGCGAGTTAGTACCATAGTTAAACTAGGGTCATCGGAGGACTAATTTTATACCATGGACGATCCCCTTATCAGCGATAAACTCGTTTTTGTAATAAGGTTTTTAAATAGTCTAGGTTTAGACCTAGTACTAACTTTAGTCCACGCTTGGTCTGCGTTTTGTAATAAGACGGTAGACTTTTATTTAAGTTGTACTGTGTGGGGTTCATTAATGACGACGCATATAAAATCTAATATGACGGGGTGCATAGGGTGACATCTGTCGTGTGCGTTACAGACAATATGGGGGTGCAAAGATGCGCGCGCACCAGGCCCGTGCATACGCGGTACATGTTAGGTTCAGATACTCGTACAAAATTCCGTACTTTATTGTTTCTCTTTTAACATGACGCTAGCAAAAATATGATATATAATTGCCATAAAACAAAAATAAACAATCAGGCATTCGCGTCTGCTACGAAATACTAGGCGACATGGTCTCACGACTTTAGCCTGCCCAATAGGAAAAAAAAAGAAAACTTGCCCCTCTGGTCGATATCCATTCGGAAGGTACGCGCGCATGCGAAATTTACTCTTTCCTTCAATCAGGTGTATAGGCGACATGGCTGACAGTGAATTTGAAGAATTTCGCCGCGTTTTCGATAGATTACCACAACATATTAAGGCTCCAACGCCTTTTTACTCGTAAGTACAGCCATTACTATCATTTAATTTTATAGTGAGTGATCCCATTTTGCCATACTTAGCACAACAAAGTAACACTGCATGACACATAATTTGCCATGTATAAGAAAAATAGGGGCGTATCATAAATTACTATAGTTTTCTTAGACGAGGGTCAAAGTAAAACTTCTTAGAAAATCAAAAACTGATGAAATTTTTTTCTAGTAGTTTTTAGTAGTATCTAGTCGTTGTATTATAGTAGTATTTATTTAAAACTGATAAAACTAGCAAGCTGTTTGTTTTATTATATATTTTCAAAATAATGTCAATTCACGTCAATTTCTGCATCCGATGGAACCACTGAGAAAAGCATTTTGCCCACTCGTTCTTAAAGGTCTCTTCGACGACCTTTAGAAACGCAGCCACAGCTGTCTCGGCGGCCATAAAACGTTTTTCTCGATATTTGCCTTTTCGAGTATAAATAAAAATTACAAGATGCGGGGCTGTACGGCGTGTCGGTAATTCCACGTATGACGTTGCTAAATAGTCTTTCGCCTGGTGGTGTGCGAGGAAGCGTTGTTGGCGTGAAGAAGGATCCCACTTGAAGGTCATTTTTTCCGAACCTTTTCCAAGAAAAGTGGCAAACAATGGTTTGAGTACAACTGTGCAGTAACTGTTTTTTAACTCTAAAACAATTGTCGAGTAATGACCTGTCCTTGTCCGAGGCCACCCTCTTTTTTCTCACGCTTCGACCTCTGTTAATTGGCAATTCCTCGGAAGGAAACACCCACTGAGCAGACCGTCCTTGACGCAGATCATCGGTGAGATTAGTGCAAACACGTTTAAACTCATTCAACCAGTTGTAAACAGTGGCACGAGTTGGGGCTTCATCGTTAAAGGCCAATCGTAGTCTATCATAACTTTCTTGTTGAATTAAATGACATCTAAATTCATAAAAAAATGGCACGAAAATTATCTCGCGTTAAATTAACACGTGATTTGACAGATTTTATTTTTATTTTCTGGCTCCCCACTTTTGTGTATTTAGCCAGTGTCAAGTAATTGATAATTTTTCAAGTTAATGATATTTACGCAAATATGTGTCAAGTCACACTCGAAGTCACCAAGTCAAGTCATACTCAAGTCATAGTCTAGTCAAAGTCATACTCCTAGTAAAGTGGTGGCAACTTTATTTAAAGCTTCTATGGAGTTTTGGAAACTACACGAAAAAAAACGTTTCACCATCATTATACCACTTTCCCACACTCATGCCGGTAATCCAGCACTTAACGAATAAAATGCCACCAATTTTATGCACTAACACTGTAAATAACACATGTTTTGGAAAATAATACAATGCGGCGACGCGATCTTTTTCGTTTTCTCGCCAAAACTCCAAGGCAGAAAATTTAAAATTGACTATTTATTATTTTCTGCCAAATCGTAAAACAAATGACAAATGAATAAAATACATAATCAATAATATTGGTAAACAGTTCCATTTTCAAAATGCTAACTTTATTTTTTATTATATTCTTGACAAGTGGCGAGTTGTATCAGTTTGATCTTATATATTATATTTTATAAGCATGCATAAATCAATGGATTTTTGTTCATTTAGGTTAGTGCCAAATGTGGGATTTGAAGACGAATCACCGTCTTCAAAAAGTGAAGGATCGCCGGAAGAAGAAAGAGGATGTGTAGATGCGGATCCGACGACCACAGCTCAGGAGGGAGAAGTTTCACCAGCTCCACAGATGGAGGTGATCGAATCGCCCAGGAGCCCACGCCATCAGACATTTACAAACGGCGAAAGAAGAAGAAGAAAACTGCCGGAAATTCCAAAGAATAAGAAATGTAAGTAATATTTTATTAAAATAATTTCTACATGTTTTGTTTTATTTATTTTTATATCACAACGTAACATATCAAATGGTTGAATATATTTTTGACATTTATGAAAAGCGCTTGCGTTGTAGGTTCACGTTAGAATCACATAAACCCCAAGCGATTTTTACATATATTTTGACGAATGTTTCTATTGCGAATGTTTCATGCATCATTTGTGAAAATAGTAGGCAAGTACTTATGAATGAAATTATTAACAAACGACGCAAGGTGAGCATCGACAAAGAAGTGTACGTAAATTTTGCCTGTTTGAAGTTTTAGAACTATAATTAACGAGTATCTACTATTTTGAGTAGCTACTTGCAAATATTTCATAATTAGTCAACTGTTTCAGCGGTAACTAACACATGCTGATAATGTTTCGTTTCTGCCATCGGATTGCGTCTCATGAGATAAACGTGCATTTTGTAAACTAGCCACGCTTACGCAAGCCGGTGCGTGTTAGGTTGTTAGTCAAACAGCCAGTTTTTGAAACTTAGGTCCATATTACAGAACGATGCTCAGTCATCGATCGCTGCTCCAGCAGATATTCATTCACTAATTGATCACTTTTTGAATGAAATCTCTGCTTGAGCACTGATCGATGACTGAGCATCGTTCTGTAATACGGACCTTAGAGAGCCAGATTTCACTAATTTGACATGATTTTATCGACTCTAAATATTTAGGCTTTCTCTCGGATAAGATTTGAATATTAATCTCATTTCAAACCATGTTATGATCACATGGATGAATAACGAGTAGAATCTTTCAGCAGATACGTGACTATCACGCAGAGGCGAAATTCTCTTTTTTTTTTAAGTCAGTTGAAAGTAGATGTGGTTGAGCGTAGCTCAATTACAACTTGAAAAAATTCTCATAGCTGAACATATTCCAAAACAAACCTAAATCAACCTAATCAAAAACAAATCTAACGATGGACCAAATACGTACGTATTTCCTCTGGCCAGTAAAACTGACAATAAAGCCTCAATCAAGATTTAGAATACATTTATGATATCAGCCTTATACAATAAAAAGTCTAAAAGGCTAAAAAGTATAACAAAAATGACCAGATCAGTAAAATAGGTCCTTAGATCTTGGTTTAAATATTTATTGCGCGATTTACGCAAAAACTAGACGTCTCGATTCCTAGGATCTCACGAAAGAATCCTACGCACACTGCCAGATCTCAAATGGCAGGTGTACTAGTAAAGATAGGGTACCATATGGATCATAAATGGATCATGCTATAAGAACTCAATTCTAAATTGAAACCGAATGCCATAACTCCATCCAAACATTTGAAGTCTTATTATTGTATTAACATTATCATTTTACTATTTAGTTACTATTTATAGTTACCTATCTACATTATTTTTATGAATATGTATAATTTATTCGTTCTTCTTTTGTAATAATTATGTTTCGAAACACAGTCGCAGGTACATGTAATTACTTGTGGCCGAATCAGTTCGTAAACTAATTCGCAAAACTGATGAGGTATATTTTTCTTCTCTAATGGGATTTCATTCCCACTCAATCTTACTAAAACTTTGAGTGGGCTAAGTAATATCCTAAAAAAGGAAAGCTAAGCGTTAAATTTACCCTTTACTCTAAACAAAATAAAATTATGAAGTTCGGCACAATAAACTGCAGCCAGTTTTCGTAATTTATTTGAGTTTTGATATTTTCAGCATCTATCCTGGCTGGCACTCAGCCGGCATCACTAGCTGATGAGCTAGGCTCTCTGGCCGGGTTGGTAATACGCCCAGGATGCCAAGGCCGGCCACTGCTGGTGCTCAAATGCGGATATTTGTTAGATGAAGACTCAAGCCCAGACTCGGAGAGACTACAGAGCTTGGGCGATGTGGATAGTGGACACAGTACTGCACATTCACCAATCGACACAGGACCAAAAAGCATATCACCAACGCCGTTACAACAAAATGGTATGTAACTAAAAGTAATGTTAACTTTTCTTCAATATTTTTTGTAGGCTACTTATTTTTCATAATACAAAGAGTCAGAAAAGTCAAAGAGAATCCAAAAGTTCCTGTACAGTGAGGTAACTTTTAATTAAATGGTTTAATTTGAACCAGCCGATCAAGGCAGCCTACAAAAGTATACCTACTAAACATATCTGAGAGATAAATAAATAAATATGTGTGGACATTTCCCACAGCGCCATCTAGCCCCAAACTAAAAAAAGCTTGTACAATAGGAACCAGATAACTGATAGAATACTTAGATATTTTTTGTTTGTAAGTAATACATAGAATACAATATAACACCCAGATACAGAACAATCATCGATGTTATATAGATAGGCGAAAAGAAACCGAAAATAAAATTGCAGATGCACTTGATTAAATACAATCATTTCTAGTTAGAAAGTAGTAGAAGAAAAAATTCATGATTTTCTTGTAATTTGCAGTATATCTGAATACCTCGACGAATGTATTTCCAAATTATTCTAGTGTCTCCATCATCAAGTTGCAGCATTAATGGTCTTAACTTCGGTGGAAACATGACGACGGTACCTCACAGTCAGCTTGAAATGCTGGAAGCAACACACAGAGGATTGCACAAGTTCAATCCACGGCACCACGATGAAATAGAAGTCGAGATCGGAGACCCCATATATGTACAGAAAGAGGCCGATGATTTATGGTGTGAAGGTCCGTTTTACAGTATATCTACTTATGATTTTAGGTTATTTTTAGTTTTTTTGCTAAAATTTCCACCAAATAAAAAAATCATACAATTTAAACTTTCTTTTATACTTCATGCAAAACTTACGTCTAAGGAGCAACTTTTTTTAATTTTGGTACTCAAATATCGTATCGTTGTTACATTTGACGAGCAAGGTTTCAAAACGTTTAATTTTGCGTAGCGCTTTCACCAAAAAATATTTATGTATGAGTAAATCAATGTAAATCAAGGAATATTGACCTAAGTAAAATGAGCAAATTCTGTGGAATGTAGAGTTGCTCTCTACCAAGATTGTAGAAAGGTTTCTAGATTCGTTACTTTGTATATCCAAATACATCATCCAAATACATTGAGTCAAATGTCGACAATTACGAAGTAATCTACGCCCTGGTCATTAAGGGCTTTCATATTCTATTTGGGTGTGAGTAGTTTAGGCGATCCTCCAGTTTGACATTTCATCCAATCTATGCATATAAAGTGACTGTTATATAATTAATCTACACGATTGCATTCTTCGAGCAAATCTGCTTTAATCCATCTATTCTCAATCTGACATTTTTTTTTCCTTTTATTTTTTAATAGATACTCCAAGCTCTAAGCTGTTTGTATATGACAGTAACAAATTGATACACATTGGACCATCCAATCAAACCGCATCTAAACTGAATTATTTCCGTGTATTTAAAAATACTTCACTCCGATTTGTTATAAATTTCTTTACTCATTAGATGAGAACTAAGAGTAGACATCTAAAAAAATATGTGACAAGTACTTTTGATATTGATTCAAAGTTTTTAGATGTAACTGTAAAACCGCCCGTTGACACTTCAAAATCTCATCATCATCATCATCATCAGCCTGTGTTAGTCCACTGCTGGACATAGGCCTCTCCCAAGGTACGCCATTTAATCTCATACATTATACAAATTTCCAGGAGTCAATCTCAGGACTGGGCAACAAGGCATATTCCCATCAGCATATGCAGTAGACATGGACTATAGTGATTTTGACCCCGCAAACACGAAGGTGAAAAGGGAGCGGTATCTATTAGGGTAAGTATATTAGAAATTATTTCTGAAGTTGTGTTAAATATTTATGACATTTACTAGTATCAAAACCAAGACACAAAAAGTGTTTTATATATTACTGTATTAAATAGTTTACTAGAAATTAAGGATATAAGTCCAGAGTTAGCTTACTTTCAAGAAAATTAATGATTCAAATTCATGAGATTAAAACAATGAACATTTTACTTAGTTCTTGTCAATTAGTAGGTACACGAATTTGCCTTAAACTTAATTAAGTAATTAGGTTGTTGGAAAGATCGAAGATCTAACAGGTTAGTGCCTATATAAAATGACTAAAAATTGTCTTAATTCCTAACATAAAAATCACGGAACAGTCATGTTGCTACGAGTCCGATTCAGGGGGCTTTATATTTTAAAAATCATAACAATATTATGTATATTTATATTATAACTTATATGATTATTTCTATTTTCAATAAATAATTCAGAAGCACTCGTATGTTGGATTACAAGATAATTAAATTGCATTTTCAGATATATGGGTTCCGTAGAAACTTTGGCACATAAAGGCACTGGCGTCGTATGTCAAGCAGTAAAGAAGATTGTTGGCAACTGCACAGTGGAGCCAGCTTTGCAACCTTGCATCCTGGAAGTTTCTGACCAGGGGTTACGCATGGTTGATCGATCAAAGCCAGATGTAAGACTATTTTCATTTACCGGTACTAAATATAAAGTTATATGTAACCAAACAATCAATCAAATATTTATAACACCTATGGACAGTACGGTCATAAAAAACGGGTGAGTGAATGGATTCACGATTCTGTTTAAAGTATCGACGACGTTTTGTTTATAAACTGGGCATATTTCAACTTACAATAATTTATAAGTGAGTATAGTCGGGGAATTAATAGGTTCGTTTTTATAGAGTTTTTCTTTTGATTGTACGCGTGTTAAAGTCTGTTTTACTAATTCTATCATGTCAACGATGCTAAAAATCTTTTGTTTCTGCAACACGTCAATTAATATTAAAAACTGACAACATTTTTCATTCGGGCGTTCAAAGAGCATATAACCACTACGTTTTACGGGCGTTGTATATAGAACCATGTCTAAATATTAGAATAGGGTCATAGATTCAGTTTGATTAAACTAATAAGAATATTCATAAATAATAATTTTCAAACACATCCCAGAATTTCAGTCATTAAGCCTCACCACTATTTCATGGCGTTACTATATAGTAAACAAAAAGCTTTCAACTGATCAAATTAAATCAGAGCTGTTAGTAAATTCAACTTTTATAATGGCAAAATGTGGATTCAAATAAAATTGAAATATTGTAGAGACATTTAACAAAGATTTAAAGTTAACAAAGATCGTTAACGTTAGCTAAAACCATTGTGATTACATATTATCATATCACAGAGATTAGGTAACGTAGTCTTTACATACACTTTTCCGCATCTGCTGAATATGACACCAAAAGCGTAGGGGCAGCGCAGGGGCCTTATCGCGTAAGTCTAGTGAAGATCGTAATCGTGTTCTCTCTTTCTCGCACTCGTGGGCTTGTTAATTGGCGCGTGCAGGATGGCAAGCGAAGCCGATTCTCAGAATGGTTACGCGGTAGGGGTACAGGTGTAGAAAGGTAAAAACTAACATGACTGATGGTGTCTTTTGTTTCAGGGAAATCGAAGCGGCCCATGCATCGACTATTTTTACTCACTGAAAAACGTATCATTTTGCGCATTTCATCCACGTGACCACCGTTATCTGGGTTTTATAACGAAGCACCCGACGCTACAGCGTTTTGCGTGTCATGTCTTCAGGGGACAAGAGTCTACTAGGCCAGTGGCTGAAGCTGTAGGGTAAGATGGATAGAAAACTTTATTTTATCTAAGCGTTTTTTGTTATGTGAAAAGTATAATATAATGATGATACAATTTTGGCTATGAACATTAGAAATTGTACACTTTACAAAGTTCAAATAATACTCACGGTATACCTGGTTGTAGTGGTTTTACCTATTATATTAGAATTGAGTAAGTTCCCGCAGCAGGGTCTATAGTACGGATGATGCCTGCTTGAAGTTCCGCGTTATTTTATCGTAACGAATACCCATTAAAAATTATAGTCAATTGTTTTTCCTTTAATTTGTGAACACATCATCTCGTACAGCTCCAACGGTAGGAACCTACGCAATTAAGCGTTTTAGACTTGTAGTAGATAAACTTTAGAGTTAGCCTATGAAATAGTCTTACTGATCGTGTTAAACATTAAATCAAGCAGCAAAGTCCTAATAGGTCTCAGTTTGAATCGAAAATAACATAAACAGTCTGTTAATAATTTTTTTTTTTGTTATTTTATATAAACAGCCAACTGCTTTATTTCTTACGAACTTATATGGAACAGGATATTAATCCTCTAAAAGCCAATGGCTTTAGGTTATCATTTTCTTTATGTTAAGGAAATGACGTGACGAGCGAAGCCGTTCACCTGATGTTAAACGACACGGCTGCCCATATCAGCTGCAGTGTCACTCGGAACTCTAAAGTATAGAGCTTCGCGTGACACTGCACTGCGCACGTCATCCAGAGACATCAGCACAATCTAGTAATATGATTACTAAACTGTGAGATCAGATCATAAAGTCTCATTTGCCCAGTAATTTCACTAGCTACAGTGCCCTTCAAACCGGAATACAGTAGTGCTTGCGCACTACTGCTTGGCGGCAGAACAACTGGCAAAGCGGTGGTATCTACCTAGACGAACTTTGCAGTAAACTCCTACCCCCTAGTAAATAGTATCATTTATTATATTATTATATTCATTGACAGACTGGCCCGATAGCTCAGTTGGTAGTAGCCCTGCCTTCTGAACTGTGGGTTGTGGGTTCGATTCCCACTCAGGACAAACATTTGTGTGATGAACATAAGTGTTTGTTCTGTGTCTGGGTGTCATATTGTATTCTATGTATGTATTTACAAACAAAAAATTATCTAAGTATTGTATCAGTTATCTGGTTCCCATAGCACAAGCTTTGCTTAGTTTGGGGCTAGATGGCGTTGTGTGAGATGTCCACACATATTATTATTATTATTATTATTCAAATTAAGATATTTTGTTACAGAAGGGCGTTCCAACGATTCTACCAGAAGTTTATAGAAACAGCTTATCCCATAGAAGACATATATATTGAATAAACACAAGCAATGACAGTTAATTTTATATCTCACTTATAAAATCATCATTATTAGAATAAGAATAAGCTTTAATTTACATTTGTCACAGGCAATAAGAAGTAAGTAGTGTATCATCGAATTTCTCTTCAAATTATTAACCCAGAGCAACGACTCATTTAAAAAAAAAAAATGCTTGAAAAATGCACTATGTCTATAACAATAATATCCTCAATGTATTTAACCATCAAATAGCCATTTTGATATATATTGTGTATTAAATGATTACATGCGTCATATTTATTTAAAAAATTATAATCATATTTACTTCATGTTTAGATAATAAACAAAGACCACTCCCAAAAACAGCCAACCCAAATTTAAACATTCTTAAAAAAATCTTACACATTCGCCTGCTTAGCTTAGTTCAATAATTAAATTTTAATGTAAAAGAAAGGTTGATTCATATAAAGCCCTCTTTCTGTAATTACGACTTTCCACTATGAATACTTCTTGAGTAGACTTCTCATAAAGATTGCTCTTCATCATGAGTACTTTCCAAAGGTTTCAATAAACTAATGTGAAAAAATACAAACTTGAAATTAAGCATACCTATGCCTGTGACAAAATATTTATAGCAGTCTGTCTGTATATGCTGCCGCCTATACGTTCACTGTAGAAGATTGCTATCATCATACATATAAGGCTAGAAAAAAAGCTCATTCTAAAAATAACATAAGTACCTTGATTCCCAAAGAGGCCTACTACTACACTACATTCGAAAAAATAAACAATGAGTCACAGACGTAAAAAGTTTGTGTTTGATATCTTTTGATAGAGTTCACTTTTTAACAACTCGAAACAAGGAGTTTTGGCGGGAAAACGAAAAAGATTGCGTTGCCGCATTGTATTATTTTCCAAAACTTGTGTTATTTTCAGTGTTAGTGCATAAAATTGGTGGCATTTTATTAATTAAGAGTTGGATTGCAGGCATTAGTGTGGGAAAGTGGTATAATGATGGCGAAACGTTTCTTTTCGTGTTGTTTCCAAAACTCCATAGAAGCTTCTGGTAAAGTTGCCACCAATTTACTAGGAGTATGACTTGACTAGACTAGACTAGATTATGACTTGACTTGATGACTTGGACTGTGACTTGACACATAATATCTAATAGATTTTAACTTGAAAAATTATCAATTACTTGACACTGGCTAAATACACAAAAGTGTGGAGCCAAACCAAAAACAAAAAAAAACTCGTACCTACTACTATGATACATTACCATATCATCATCATAAATAATAATAATTGTTCTCAGTATTATCACTACAAATGTAGATCGTTTTGAATTCAATTGATAATTTTTTACTTTCATAACCTGAAGAATGAACCTACCTGTAGAATGGTGAACAATGACAGTTTTCCTGCACACTTTAGATCTATAATGGATATAATAGGCTATTTGACTACTATTAAAAATGAACAAGTAAATATTATTTTCATAAAGTAGGTTAAAAATGAATGTAATCATTGTAAAAATAAGTAAAATCGGTAAATTAATCACGGAGTAGTACGCTTTTAAAGTTTCATCGCCTGTCCCTTTCTCGCAAAACAGAGATCGTGTTGAGCTTCCTCACAGCTACTATGAAGGCCATGGCTTGTGACGTCACATGCCAAAAAGATTGTATGTAGAGCTACCATAGCTTAGTAATGAGTTACTGTGAGAACTGGTAACTGACGTCACTGCGTGTTTGAGTTGTCTCTTTCTATTTCTGTATTTTAAAATGCCTGTAACTTAGTCATTTTTTGAGATATTCAAGTTTTGTTTCCACATTTATCTATTTTTTGAGGTATATTATTTAGGTATGTAATAAAAATATAGTAGTCAAATAGCCTATTATTTGGTACCTACAATAAAGAATATGCTACGATCGCTACTAACTACTACGTACTTACACTTGGAAGGTCACAGAAATATTACAGTAGGCACATAGCCCACAAGCTTAATTTTTGCTAATAGTACAAATAAAGGCTTTTAATTTGAATAATCGGACTTAAATTCTTGAGAGTCTGTTGTTATAATTAAGCCTTATTATTACGCCTACGTTATGAAATCAATCAGCATCAATCTTTTTTAAGTTATTTGTAATGATACGTGTAGGTATGTAACCTACAATGCGTAATTGTCTAATGCTAATCTACCGAGCTAAGTATTAATTGTAATTAAAATAATTATCATTAAACAAGCTTAGAAAGTATATCATCATCATGATTATATATGATTAATAATTGTAGTCCTATCAATTGGTTAATGTAATTTAAGTATACAGGAAGTTCTGAAGCACTATATATAGACTTTATGAATACCTATAGGTTTCTCTTAGCAAAACAATGATTGTAACCATTGCGCAATGTTGATATTAGAATAGATGTTATACATTAAAAACATCAATTTTTCTCCATAATTTGAAGTTCTTATGTATAAATAAATACTTTGATACCTAATACACATTCCATGGCCATGGTCGTCTATTATATTGGACATAAGAGTCATAATATATCATTTAATTAATAAACATATTAATAACATTGCTTTACGTAGGTACTATCGATTATTTTTTTTCGATTTACTTTTAAGTAATTACTTTCATAATAACAGGTTTCTTTAATCATTAAACAGTGGTCCTTAATACCTACAATATTAATATCATAATCTCAAAAAGTTTCATTGTCCTATGTGTATCAGTTGAGCAAGAATAATTTTTATTTGCGTTCGTAAACAGCGTGGCTGTTTATAAAAAAATGTCATCTCACATGTCATAGAGCGTTAGGTTCATAGTTTCTTCCCGTGTAATAAGTCATGGAAAGTATTATAATACTACCTGTACTTACCATAGTTGTGTAATCCTGCAGTGATATCACATAAGTACTAAAAAGATGTAAATATTTCTTACTGTCAGCAGAGCAATAAAATTTAGGAATCAAAATTAACGTTCAACAAAGCTGTTTAAACTGTGACGCAGAAAAGAGAAAGAAAAGATTATTTATTTTTTCAGTAAATGTCATAGCGTATTGTCTCCTTATTGCGTAAGGCATTAAACATATTTCTTGGGACTGATTGTATTGTTTTGTTTCATTTTACTACCTCAAATCTAAATAAGTCTTCACAGCGACTAAGCGTAAGACTAGAAAAACAAAGGTTAAATATATTTAAATTGGATCTGCACAAGATCGAGACAAATGACTCAAGAAAAGAGAGGCTTATATCATCCCACTGCTGGACTGCAGGATGTGGATGTTAGTTAACTGGTACATCGTATTTGCCGGATTCTGAAGACCTTGATGGCATACCTATTTTACAGGTTTTTTCCCTGTACTGAAACTCTATAATTAATGTAAATAGTCAAAATAATCAAACAGCATAGCGTTATGGATAATATTTAGTATTATTTATACATTTTCTGTGTAGTTTTCTAACAATCTTCACTAAATATTGCTTTGTGTAGACTTTTATTAATGAAAAAGGTATTTTTTGATGTTTTGGCTCCACACTTTTGTGTATTTAGCCAGTGTCAAGTAATTGATAATTTATCAAGTTAATGATTTTCACGCAAATATGTGTCAAGTCACAGTCGAAGTCATCAAGTCAAGTCATAGTCAAGTCATAGTCTAGTCAAAGTCATACTCCTAGTAAAGTGGTGACAACTTTACTTGAAGCTGCTATGGAGTTTTGGAAACAACACGAAAAGAAACGTTTCACCATCATTATACCATTATACCCAAACTCACGCCTGTAATCCAGCACTTAACGAATAGAATGCAAACAATTTTATGCACTAACACTGAAAATAACACAAGTTTTGGAAAATAATACTGAGCGGTGACGCAATCTTTTTCGCTTTCCCGCCAAAACTCTTTCGAAAAAAAAAAGGTATTTAAAAAGAAAAAAAAATGTTGTTTTGTTATTTCCAAAGAGTATATAATAGCAAACTTTGCGCGACTTCTACTTTTTTCTTTTTTTTAGTAAATACGTTTTAGCGGATATCTGACATTGTAATGCGCCATCATTTGTCAGAATAACAGTAAGTTGAGTGAATGATTCAACGAAATAAACAAAGTTTCCATTCTAAATTGTTAATTCCTTAATAAATTATTAACTAACAGGTGTTAATTTTTGCCTAATCACTGCATCAGCAACCTAATTCGATTTAGCGTTTCTGCCAGCTTAATAGCGTTTGGATATTTGCGCGTCTAAGGTCCGTATTACAGAACGATGGTCTGTCATTGATCGGTGCTCAAGCAGAGATTTCATTCATTAATTGATCACTTTATGAATAAAATCTCTGCTTGAGCACCGATCGATGGCTGAGCATCGTTCTGAAATACGGACCTAAGATGCGAAACACGAATGAGTTACCAAGTCAAAACAGAGGTAATTCGCCAAAAATTCAATGCCAAGTAGCCTTAATTCCACTAATTATATTTTTCTTTAAAGTATCCTTATATCGTCTCATTTGAAGTCAGGTAGCTTTAAAAGGCGGTCTTTAAACCTAATTAATGATATGTAGGTATAGCAAACAAGCATACGGCCTCCATGATAGTCATCGTAGCATATAAACATCTGTAGTGACGACACTAGACGTGCCTTGCGACGTGTCATGCGTCACTTACCCTGTGTTAAGACTATTTTGACTCTTCTTTTAAATTGCTGTATGCTGTAGCTTTGGTGAATATAAAGATTAACCCCATTTTGGGTGGATTAAATTGACAGCAAAGTTTCTTCTAAGCGTTGAAGGAAAAACTCAATATATAAAAAATGAGTTTAAAGTCTGAATGAATATTTTTATTTACATTATAAAAAAATAGTAAGAAGTAGTTATTTTGATATCTACTAAATGAAACTTAATTTATTTTTTCTTATTACGATACCTGCAATCTAATTTAACTACGAGGAAGAACCGGTGACACCTACCTGCGTCATTTTCTTCTATTTCTGTAAATTCTTCTTTATTTCTTGCGGTTCAGAATGATTAAAATTATTCTAATTCGTTATCGTAATCTGATGAAAAAAAGGCTTCCGAAACCATGCTTCTATCATGATAGTTACTTAAAAGTATTTTTTTAATACCTATTTTTTAGATCTAATTTTCTTGGTCATTCAGTGACCATAAGTTACATGCATTTCATTACCTGCTTATGGGATTTTGGTTGACACGAGGCAATATTACATTAGCATAAAATATAGGCAAGAATCGCTTAAACAATTAGATTTTTTTTAAATAGCTTAAATGGCAACCCTTCGTATATTTTAGTCGCTGCAACATATCGATTTAGCCTAAATAGCAAAAATCCACTAAGTTAGTAACACTGACCAGTCGCACCAGTCCCGCTCCGCTGACGGAGGAACACCGAGGGCATTGGTTTGGTCCACTCTGTAAATGAAACGGAACGCACTCCTCAAAGTAAAATATATTTCCGAAACAAAAAAATGATTGCAATATATATATGTATGCTTATATAAACATACTTATATACATTTATTAAAATCTATGACTCCTTCCAGAACTGCGTCACGGATGGTTTAAAGTTTTCATCTGAATAACGTTCCTTCAGTATCAAGATAGGAAATTCAAAAAATAAACGCCACTACCAGATTATAATATATATTTTATTGGATCACAGAACTAAATTTTATACAATGTAACTACTCGTTTTAAAGTTATTCAGTTTGAGCAACATTTTAACTACACCAATACCATTAAAAAAAGTTAAATTGAGGAAGAACAATTAATTGTAACTTATTTTATAACTTAATAATTAAAGTCTACAGTATAATATACAGAACCATTTATATCAAATGAATAACAGCTTCACTGTTCCCAAGTAGCTTGCTTGATCTTATTTTTTCATATAAGGCTTGCATTTCCAAATTATAAAAGTTTAAAACAAATTAAGTAGGGAATAATACGCATATCCTATTCGTTATTTTTAGTATTCGATATAAAGTATTTTCAATTAGCCTGTCTGATGTTAGTACCTCAGAAGATTCGTACTTTCTGTGGTACATTGTGAGAACACAAACAATCATGGATTTCTTTGAATGTGTAAATGGCAGATGTGATGTAATACAAATAATAAATTAAACACTTATGTTTTCCGGCTTGAAGGGCACTGTAGATAGTGAAATTACTTGGCAAATGAGACTTTATAATCTGATCTAACAGTCGAGTAATCTTGTTACCACACTGTGTTGGTATCTCAAGATTATGTGCTCAGTGCAGTGTTACACGAAACTTTATGTTTTGGAGTTTCAAGTGACACTGTTTTGTCATGGGCGGCCTTGTCGCTTAACATCAGGTGAACGACTTGACAATCTAGTCGTAGTATCATTCGTTAGCATAAAAAAAAATTGTTTCTAGTCAAATATATGGGTAAAAGCCGGCCGAATAGGTTTATATCACTGTAAATATGATAATAAATTTTCCTGATTGTTTCATAAAATGGTAACAAATATGAAAAAAGAAAAATAAAACAAGCTAACTGAGAACCTCC
Organism: Ennomos fuscantarius; assembly: GCA_905220475.3. Taxonomy (NCBI): domain Eukaryota; kingdom Metazoa; phylum Arthropoda; class Insecta; order Lepidoptera; family Geometridae; genus Ennomos; species Ennomos fuscantarius. The sequence continues at coordinate 12,490,877 of HG992023.1, forward strand.
TTTTTTGAAGGCAGCTAAAATACGAACTGAAAAGCCACTGAAACCTTAATAACGGTATTTTGGCGCAATATGTCATTTATCTTTACAATATTTCAAGTGCATAAAAATCAATATAATTATATTACGATGTATTACGAGTATTGAAAATGTGATCTTATATTTTTATCGCAAACTCTATGTGAGTTGTTTGATATTCTATTATTGAAATAATATAATAACATTATTTTCCTAACCTGACTTATTTCTTAATTTAATATATTTTATTACATTATAATAAATTACTATATTTTATTTAAATGTGATTTAGAATTTGGTTTCGCGCAAGAGGTTTGTGGGCGAAGCGAGTTATAAATTTTTTATTCACCATACATAATTTATTTATTTATGGTGTGAAGAATATATATTATTATTATAATGCGATCTTCAATGTTTTATCGTTATACTTTTATTTTCCCAGGTTCAGATTCGTAATTATTATTCATTCCTATATTACTAAATCCTATATTTTTTTCTCAAACATACATTTTATATCAATCAACGTGCGCCTAAGCTTAGACAGATTTTTACTACAAGTTTTATACCGGTTCTAAAGAAAAAAGATCCTTTAGTATAATGCATTGTTCATTAATATTATTTAAAAAAAATGTCGTAGAACAGAACTTATTTTATATTTATATATTTAAGTGTTGCAGAAGCTGTTAAGAGGTGATATTACACTGAAACATTATAGTCTACTTAAAAATAAAGTGATGCGATTTACTAAATTTTAAATTATTTAATTATTGAGCTATTTGTTTCAATAAAAAAACATTCAAGATGATCTCTGAATACTGCTGAAACAAATTCGGACTAATAACCTAAAATGTTTTACTCTGAATTTTTATAGGTCTTTATCAAACCTTATTCTTATCAAACTTGACTTCACACTATTATAATTGACGTATAAACATAAAAATGTATCAATTTATAAGTCATGTCAAGACTGATTGAATAGTAGTAGTACCGAAAATTTTGTTGACTTCATCAAAACTTAATGCGACAGTTAGGGCTTCGTTCTCTATATCCGAGTAAAGTCTCGATTTACTACTGTCCACATAACACTAGCCGGCGAGTAGACGTGGCAAGTAACTTGCGCGCGTTTCACAAACGAAAACGGAGTTTCGATTAACTACTCGTTGACTAACAATTTGTAGTCATCTGTGACAAGGTAAATTGTGCATTGTATTCATTCAATTCCACGTCAGTACTGTCAGTTACGTCAAACGTCATTTTGTAAATTTTCATGTATTTGATTCAGATTGTGTAGAGTTGTTGGGTATTTGAATTTGTGTGATTTGTTTTCGTTTTGGTTCACTGCATTTTTAGATAGGCGAAACCTTGCAAAAAAGTCATAATCATCCAAGTCAGAAAAATAATCAACACGTATCTTAAACACACGATTCCTCGGGATTCTTGGCCGAAAAAAATACTCTAGTTCGTCAATTTGATGATCAATGAAATCAAATAAGTCCATTTTTATTTTCATAAAAATCTGCAAATAAACAATACTCCACGCACGAGCTTATGCTGCGTTACCCGTCGATTAAACATACTAATCGGTAGCTGATGTGGCCTGTAAGTTACGGCCTAGGTTACAGGTCGGTTAGCGCTACTCCGACATAGTGAAATTCGTTGCTACAGTTACAGGGAACTTTACGCGGTGATTAAGCAACTCGGAACTTTACTCGAATATAGAGAACGAAGCCCTAAGTCTAATAATTACTTCACTTGAATTACAATTATTTATAGTAGCACCTTAGATAATATTAGTAAACCTTTTACGGAGGAGAAGATTTTTGTTAAATTTAATAGTGATTATTCAATTTTTTTTATATTAAAATTTGGATGTTTATTTTTTATGTAAATATTAAAGATTTTTTGAACTAGTTAAGTATTAAATGAACAAAAATCATAAAATGGCTCTTATTAGATAAAATTAAATCATAATCAGTTTTAACCCGACTCGCGTCGCCCACTCCCCCTCGTGCTATGATACGCTACTTCCTTATGAGCTAGGTGCAATATAATGCATACCTACCTACACATTCTTACGATATAAGGTTATTATCATATAATTGTACATTTAATAAATAATTTATTAAAATTTTCATAACAATAAATTTTATATTCAACGTCATTTGATTTAGTTTGCTCAATGCCTATTTCGCAACTCATCATAATTATTTAAATAGTCACTTGTAATGACTTGCCTTGTTGATTGATAACAAGATTAAGAACATGTTTCAAGGAATGAATCACATAAATTTACTAAGAATATTTATAACTCATTAATGCATTGAAAGTTTTTATTTATTTAAGAATGAAATAATTACTGACTCAGTCTTTATTATTATAAAATATTTCATCACAAAGACAAATTATAAAAAAGCTTAATTTGATAAACAACCATCAATTATACACATTATGTCAAAGTCCAAAAGTATTATATAAACAAAAATAACTCGTTACTTTAAATATAACTAAGTATATTCATTTCATCATTTGCTTTAACATGCTATACCTACATACTTACATAATATTTTTGTAATTATGTAAATATATATTATATTTACCTCTAATTTTAATAACAAATCCTATTTTTTTTCCAAACACTTCTTATAACATAGTTCTTAATGTTGAGCAAATTTAAAAACAACTTTAAATTACTAGTAGTTAATATTACAAGTAAATGTGGACCGTATGTACATAACAATATATAATTATATGATAAAAACAGTCCGACTGTTAAATAAAAAAATGGAAAGTAACCATAGAGCTTATAATCGCGTTGAGGACAGCGTGAAAAAATGATTACATACACGGCAACACAACCATGCCATCAGTGCTGGCATTTTGCTGACAGCAAAGACGACGCCACCGACGCTGCCCCAAATCATTGGCTTTATTGAAGGGGTGAGATCAAAAAGGGTTTAACTGATTTTTTTTCACAAAATGACTTATGGGTATCATTGGATTCAAAGTGAAATTGTCTACAATAATACATTCTCAAAATACTTATTTATTATATTATATTATATTTTTACAGTAATTGTACGAATTATACTATATTTTGTATTTTAAAATAGAATTAATACATTTTCAAGCAACTGAAACTTACATAAGCCTATTCTATTACCTAATGAGCACTCTACATTAAAATGAAGCCGTTGAAGTTTAAAGTCAATTTTCTCGAAACTATCAATTTGACAGTTAAATCCTTTTTATTCTCAACCCTTCAATTCAAATCAGTGCTTATTAATTTGTACAGCTGAATCAAAAACGTAGTGGTTATGTATGCTCTTTGAGTTGAATCCTTAGCTTCCTTTTTCCAATAGTCAAAGTTAATGCTTGCATTAGATGTTAAAGTGAGACATTGAAAAATTCAACCAAACACACAATTCGTGTGTTGCGTTGAATTTTAGACTTTAAAATGCTGGTTGGCATTTAGGTTTACTTACTATTGATATTTAAACTTAGAACACGTAACAGATGTTTTTGCCCACGAAATCTACAGTTAATTGGAAATATTTTAATATCCGATGGGAACTATAGACGTACGTATGTATACATATTATGATTGTTTTTTAATTATCAAATTCATTGTGATACACTGTAATGAAGATGCCCGCTAAACATTGCTCATCTTAATGCTTTTTAGGTTGCACATTTATAATAAGTCAAACACATTATTATTGTTGGTTTTTCAGGTTCCGAATGCATATTATATACCAATTGTTGTTTTTCTGTACGAGTTAGATTAGAAATTATTAAAATATAAATGATTTATATTAAAATAACCGAACGGGTGCTAAGAAGAAAATTTGTTAATTCTTTTTTCAATGTGGTCTAGGCATATTAATTAATTGATACTTGTTAAATAACTAGTATTATTATCGTTCTATTAAAAACGTATATAATAATTATGCCCCTTCTTAACAAGTTATTCATAAATGTAAATAACTACAAATAAATAAAATAAATTTGCAGTTTAGTCACAGCACTGTTTGATAATTTGGTACTCGGTTAGATGCTTGTCTTTTCATTTAGAATTTTGCAAAGTTTATTCAATACATATATTTGTATAATATCCATTCATTACAGTTTACTATAACCTAGCCATTTTTACACTATACTTTTTGTAAATCATGGACATCTTTGATTACTTACAACAAATTCTATTAACACGTTTCGGTGTAATGAACTATTCCTATTGCAGACATGGTTTAGACAAATAATTTATTATATAACTACGTGCAATAAATAGATACTATACCTATACTAAGTAAATTATGTTTCGTGCTCTTACATAAATTTTACTGAAGTGTATTTTACGGGTGGGTACATAATATACTATTCTCCTATTTGAACTGAGTAATATTATAGAAAACCTATAATTGTGTCCACTGCCTAATTGTCAAGTTGCCATTACATAGAGGTACAATATTTTATTCTAATAATCGTATAAATATTGTTATTTAGTATACCTAGAAATACTAATTTGAATAATGTTACATAATATAATTTTATCCAAAGACTACTTTGAAGTCCTCTTCGCATTTCTCCGTTGAATATGATTATTCAATAATAAAGTTTTTAAATTCATAAAATTGTCGGAAGGAACCATTGGTTTATTCACGGACCAAATATCACCTGAAGAAGAGGCACTAATTGTAGCATTAGGGGCTAGATTCTAGCTTTATTTTTTCTATTCTAGGTTATATGAAATTTAATAATAATAATATAAACTGATAAAAGCAGTTATTATTAATATTAATATGCTCTCAATTTGGCATTTTGATTTCCACTTTAAAGCTTATTCGTGTTGGTAATAAAATGACCATATAAATTATGAAATTATACTTACTTTGGTAAATGTTGTGCTTAACTTAAAGTTTTTTGCACTTTATTTTATTGTGATTTTCTAGATATTGTATTGTTATTAATAATGTTCATTAAAATAAAAAATAAACATTCAAACATAGTTTTACTAGGTACGTAAGGTATACATGTGTAATATTATATGTGCTTCACGATTATTTATTTATAGTTTAGGAGCTGCAGGAATTTTTAATCAATTCCCCGATTTCCCCCTAAATTCAATTAGTACAAATCAGTCAAGGTAGAAACAGACCGGCAACGGATCACGCGGCCTATGTAAATGATAGGTCACAGAGGGTAGCGGCCAAATAAAATGAACCAAACCACGTGAAAGGACGCGCGGCCTACCGCATGTCCACGCCGCTATATTTTAACCTTAAAGGCCAAACTAAGGCTAAAACGTTTGGCATTCTGATTTAACCTTACATAAAGGCCTAGTATAGGTTTTTTATGTTAAAAGGAGCAAACAAGCATACGGCCCACCTGATGGGAAGTGGTCACCGTAGCCTATGGACATTTGTAGCACCGGAGGAGGCGTCACCAATGCATTGCTTACCCTGTAATATGTAGGGGAATTGAAGAATAAAAGTAAATGCATGGTAATTCGGGTACGCCAGGGGATGCTTTTGACACTAATTCTTAAACCATAATAATGTTTAACTTTTGTTATTATTTACTCTCCCTCCACGCTCCCACTACAGCGTATTGCCACTATAGACAATACTGCGTGTTGCCACATTTAATGTTGCCATAGTCAAAATAAAATGCACTAGTCGTAGTCATAAAAACAACTGCCAATAATTATTCTTAATATTAATTACCTACATTTAGCTTACAGTTTCTTTTATGCTTTGGCTCCACAATATGAATATATCATATTTAATTATCCAGTATTAAGTTTAAATTAGCACACATCGCGATTTTGTTCGACATGCCACGCACTCGCACAAAAACACACGTTAGTTGTTCAAACATAATTTTTTTCATACTTGGTCTTAGTACTTATATATTATTATCAAAACGTGTACCTATACACTATGAGAGAGAAAAAAAACCTATTAAAATAATTATTAAGGTTAATGGAATAACTTAAGCCTCGCGGAAGATATTCATAATAATATGCCATATCACAGATCGCCTAGTTTGGATTCTTATTGGCTCTTGCTCAATACCGATCCAATTAATTTCAGACCAGAATATATTATTCGATAAAACATAATTTTGTAGATGAGTAATATAACGTAACGTATAATATATGCAGATTCAAACCATAATTCCGTTTATGAAAATATTAAACTGCTTATTACAATGCAAGCTACAATTTACCAGAATATCTTACTTATATAATCAATTCAGAGGTTCTGGGCCCATTACTTAATCAGCAATAGACTATATCACCTTACAAATTAACTTAGTTTTTAATCATATTGAATTGTTGGATTATTCAGTTTAGATTACGCTAGCAACATGATGTCACAGATATATAGTGTCTAGAAAAATAAGATGAGTGTAGAGGTGCAACATAAATGCTGCATCATGAATATTAAATGAATCGCTTAATTAAACCTATTAATAACTAGGTACATAAAATATTATTTAAGAAAATATCTATTATTTTTTTGTGTTTTCTCTTCTTTCTTGATGCTAATTTAAGTTTGTTGTACTACTGAATATAATAATTTTTAATACAAACAGTAGCTATATCTTAATAAAAAAAGGTTTAGCTAATATATACGATCTTCACATTGCTATAGGTATACATACTTAGTTTAAAATTTAATTGAATTACCACAGTGGTGATTTTTATATTATATGAGCAGAGCTCTTGTAAATGAGTATTATCCATTGATGCGCAGTTTATTGATAACTGTGCTTGTATAGTTCAATTTTCTTCTCCGAGCAAGACTAAGTCATCCGCAACAACGTCAGAAACATGTAGGTAAATAATCCAGTACATTAGATTGAAACAAACAAAACACACAGGGAAGACTATGCGAGAGTACTTGTCGATGTCCGAGGGGGTGGTGCCCAGTAGTTTGTTGATACCCTGCAACAAAGGAGCACATTCTATTTATTATACATATTTATTATAAGTAAATGTTGCGTTGATATTGAGACAATAAATAGCAAAAGTTTCAATCTATTTCAATTATCTCCATCAATTCGCAAAGGCGTTATTATTTACAGTACATTTAAAATTACATTCGCCTGAAAATTTAGTGTTATTCGTGTAAACTATATATAGAATATATTAGATATATAGTAGTACTAGCTTATAATTTTTTTTTGCAAAGTATTTATGCACAGTTTCATACTAATACAGCCTTTGTGGTGTGGTGGTTGAGCAGGTCGGTTCATAAAGGGCAGGTAACAAGTTCGATTCCCCCGACAGGACAAGTAGTTATTTCATTTAATAATTGCGCTGTGTAAGATAATACAGCCGGCCTTCACAGTGCACCATATTATATAAATAACTACGTGACGTGAGCCTTACGCACTTCATGATTATTAGATTATTATTGCCGGCATACGAGAGTGAGGCAACTTATTCTAGCGAAGTAAAGAAGCGAAATTTAAAAGATGTGGGAAAAGGATGAATGAATGGGACGGCGAAGAGAGGCGGGCGCTACCTACCTCCCTTCGTCCTATCACTCACCTCTTTTCCTCTATCTTTTTCACTCTCCCTTCAATCTTCCCTTAAGGGTTAGGGCTTAAATTAATCAACCCTAACGAAGCCGAATAGAACGAAGCTAATAGTTCTTCATAGATATGCTAGCGGTTTTTTTTTTTTCATTATTTGTAACGATAAAACCAACTAAAAACTTAAGAGGAACCACGGTTATTTTTTACTACAAACATACAAACCATAGATTTGTGACTTCATTATTGTATAATCTGTGCCTTTGTTTACTACAAAACATACATGAAACATACAAACCGCCACAGCACATTATTTCGCTTCATTAAACAAAAAATCATTGATTCGCAGACGCAGCATTATAATAAGAAACGCAAAGCGTAAATAATCGGCTTTAGACTTATATGGTTTTCTCATGGATGCCATTTTCAGAACTGGATCCAATTGATATGGGACCACGCGGGAAGCACCAGTTTTCAAACAAAAATAAAACAATCATAGAAATCGGTTCACCCAGTTAAAAGTTCTGAGGTAACAAACATTTAAAAACAGCTGAATTGAGAGCTTCCACCTTTTTTTGAAAGTCCTCCTGTTTTGTCGTTTAAAAAGTAAGTTGGGGCTTTGGCGGGAAAACGAAAAAATCACGTTACCGCATTATATTATTTTCCAAAACTTGTGTTATTTTCAGTGTTAGTGCATAAAATTGGTGGCGTTTTATTCGTTAAGTGCTGGATTACAAGCATGAGTGTAGGAAAGTGGTATAATGATGGTGAAACGTTTTTTTTTTTCGTGTTGTTTCCAAAACTCCGTAGAAGCTTCTGGTAAAGTTGCCACCACTTTACTAGGAGTATGACTTGACTAGACTTGACTAGACTAGACTATGACTTGACTATGACTTGACTTGATGACTTCGACTGTGACCTGACACATTATTTACGTGAAATATCATTAACTTGCTAAATTATCAATTACTTGACACTGGCTATATACACAAAAGTGTGGAGCCAAAACACAAAAAAAAAGTAAATTCATCGCCGTTGTCGTAGGTACATTAAATTTACCGTAATGAACAAAATGATCATGCAGGATACCACTGACATTTTCATTTGGACGCAAACACATGCAAAAATAAATAAAATCAGCATAGATAGGATAGATAATAAATAAATACGCTTTTCAAGCCATTGAAAAATCAATGAAATTTTAACCGCTCTGAAGTTAGGTGCCTCAATAAGTCACACAAGAATAGCCTTAATTTTTGAAGTGAAAACTTCTTTGGGCACGTTAAGCACTTCTTGGGTGAGCAAAAAGCGTAAAACTCGCGTCATCGTCACCGTACACTTTCCATGAGCTATATGTCATAGTTACTTTTCACTTCTATTGGGAGTCCCCAAAGACTGCCCCGTACATTTTTTTTACAGTTGTGATGCTTTGCAGTCCTCTTCAACAACTTCAGGACGGCAAAGCTTCATTGACATCTCTGTGCTTAATATTTTTGAAAGTACATACTTCCGTAAGAATAAAATTGGTATCGTTGGTACTTTTATTAACAAATTATTGAATCTTTGAATCTATCCGTATAGTAAATATATTGGTTAGGAAACAACATCAGTATTTCATCAGTATTTTAATTATTATAGTAAAAACAGAAACAAGACAACATTAGCTATTTTTGGAAAAAAATTGTGTGTTTTTGTGTTCACTCAAAATTTATCATCATTCTATATTTTTACAGTTTTCTATATTTGTATACAGGAAATCCTAGTTAGAGCTCATGTATGTGATCGTTGGTCGTTATTATTATTATCAATATAGAAGAATTAGGTATTTTGCAAAACAGACAACGTTTCACTTTTGTATTTGTATGGATAGAGATACTGTATTACTACTGCATATTGTATGAAAGGAGCTGGATTTACGACATTAAAATATCAGGACTGGAAACGCTTGAACTTTTTCGGAAATGGCTTAAACCTTTTTGTGCTATAAGTTACGTAAACGCAACTTTTTTTGATAATTTTATCGCATTGGTTCATGTTTGAGTAACAAATTAAAGATCACTTATAACCTTAAATAGAGTCCCAAAGGGGTGAAAAATGGCTTGTACAGCTTCATTATGGCAATGCAGTATATACAAGGTAATATATAAATATATATTATATACACCAGTTCAAGGCAAACTCAAAGTAATGAACGTTGCGTTTGCCTTGAATTAATAGATTTTTTGATGACTTATCAAACCTTACCTTCGAAGCTTTAATCAGATGCGGCCCACCAGCTTCCTCATCAGTTGGTGGCATTGGAAGAGGGGGAGGAGCAGCTATAGTTGCGCGAGACCCATTAATGGAACTCTCCATCGTTCCACTTTTTGGATATGGTTTAGGCTCATGCATTTTGTATCGGTGCTCCTAAAAAAAGATTATATTTACAGTAATTTACAAGCAAGCACCAAATGAGAATCGATAAAAAAAAATTACCGATGAAGATCTGATTGGAGGAAGAGGCCTATTTAACGTGCTTGTTCTAGGAGGAGGTATCGGCTCAGAAGTGCTGGGTGGGCACTCAACGTTAACTTTCTTTTCGGCAGCTATTTTCTGTACAGCATTAAACCTTTGTTTCCTCATCTGAATCCTTTTAGCCATGTAGCCGACTGTAGCATACTCTGTGAATAAAAATTACATTTCAGTTAGATACACAATCCCTCGCTTTCTATGAAATCATTTTTATTTTTCGTTATATTAATAGTCAGAAATTTGCACGCAACTGTTTATTTAAGGAGGAATCAGATGTCTAGGCTGTATATTTACGTAACGTTTCTTGTTTTGGTTATTGATTAGTATATAAATGTTTTTAAAATGCTCTTATTTTATTACTCTTAAGAAAGTGAATATAATATATTCTTTGGTTAGATTCCCGGCCGCTTGCTGGTCAACATGACTAATGATACACAACACCATTACAAATATGGAGCAGAGGTAAATGTACCGCAAAGAATGCTCAGCATAGTATTGGGTAAGCTTGCTCTGTTACGAATATCTAACTTCAGGTGTCCTATGCGAAGGGAAGTATGCAATCCACTCATAAATAATATTTTAATACGCTATCTTCCCAAAACAGTTCAGTTTACATTTTACTCTCATAGCCTATCTACAAATTTATATATAACGTCAACAACTGCGCTTCTAAATGTCTTCGATGTATATATCCTTATACTATGTTTGAAAACTTAAATAAATAAATATTAAATATTGGTGGACATTTCACACAGCGCCATCTAGCCCCAAACTAAGCAAAGCTTGTACTATGGGAACCAAATAACTAATACTTAGATACTTCTTTTCTTTTTTTTTTTGTAAATACATACATAGAATATAATATAACACCCAGACACAGAACAAACATCGATGTTCATCACACAAATGTTTGTCGTGGGTGGGAATCGAACCCACAACCACAGTTCAGAAGGCAGGGTTACTACCAACTGAGCTATCGGGCCAGTCAACTATATCGTGAGTATGGCACATTTTGTAAGATAAATACTGGCTCCCAGAAGAAGGACATCACATACGTCCAAAACCTGGGCGGAGTAATTTTTACTTTTTAACTGACGTGAGTTATTTATCTTGCTAAACTTTTACTATGTCTTTTGTGTACACAAACAAAGGTATAGCTGAGACAAAAAGTATATAAAATTATTTTAGTAATATGCCGTAAGTTCATTACCTAAAAGGCTGGCAAAGACCATGACGAAACAGGTGCCCAAGTATACGTCAATTGATTTGACATAAGATATCTTAGGAAGTGCAGCATTAGTAGACGACATGAGAGTGGTCATCGTCAACACTGTGGTTACACCAAGTGACACCCGAGCAGGAGTAGCATTGCGATTCAACCAAAAGGATACCCAAGATATAATGACGATCAAGCCGGAAGGAATATAAATCTGGATCAAGTAGTATCCCATTGAGCGCACAAACTGTATTTCGCACGCCAACCGAGAGTAATTCCCTGAAATGAATTCATAATTAAATAAAAATAACCTTTATAAAATAACTTTAATAACATTTTTCATTAAACGCATATCCGAGATTAGCAAGCTTCAAACTGAGACCTTAAAATAAAGGAAAAAGTGAAAATTCAAATATTAAGATGTAAAAAATATTCATGCCAGTTCTTTATAATGTTATGGAAATTTTGTTAATAGTAAGTTTTACGGAGTTGGCTGCTCAGTGTGGTCAACTGTGGTGTTCTGTACCTGTTGTTAGAGAGATCTCCATGGCTCGCTGACGGTGGCCCAATACTTTGAATTGTGGCAGGGACACTTCGCTTGAGACACCCACTGAATTGGGTCCCTCGTTCCACTTGTATCGGATGTCCCGCATGGTGTAGCCGACTGTACCATGCAGAGATATGGACCGATAAAATAAGCACCCATCGCACTGGGACTTTAAGGTAGGTATGAAATTGAAACGAGTGGTTTTGTTGGATGAATCGGTTAATCTACAAATCATTCTAGCATAAACCTAAAAAGGGTGTATTAAATGGGTTTTAAGGGTTTGAAGGGCAATGTATCTAGTGAAATTACTGAGCAAATGAGACTTTATGAACTGTCTCAGGATGACGTACGCAGCAATCATGTTAGAGTTCCAAATTGCACTGCTAGTGCTATGGGTAGCCGTGACGCTTAACATCAGGCGAATGACCAGCTCGTCACGTCATTTAGTAACATTAAAATAAAATTCACAAAAATTAAAGATGATTATTTCCCATTGAAGCTATAATAATTAATAATATTAAAAACATTTAAACATACACAATCTTAAAGCTATGAAAGGTTTCATGGGTAGGTACGGAATCGGTCAATTAACCAGTCACATATAATTTGGTTAGGTATAAGCTATTTTGACATGTTTGATAGATAGCAAAAGTAATTTTAAAAACTCACAGCTCTCAATTTCAATGTTACACAGTTGTCGGTCCATAGGAAAATACTGTAGGTCCATAGGGCACGAAGCCGTTATAGTCAGCCTGTAATAAAAAAAAAGGTTAGAATACTTTGTATAACCCAAAAATCTAATTTAACATAAACGATAAAGTTTTTTTTACCTTATACTTCGTGTTATAGAACCAGAATGATGGATACGAATAAACTCATTACTCGTAGTAGCAATGTGAAAATACGATTGCTTTTCATTCACAAAAAAGGTATCAGGTACCCATATGTTTCTTATAAACTCTGATCCAACAGATAGCGTTTCAACGCCTAGTCTCTTTTTATATGCAAGTCGAGGATCTGTCCAAAACTGCCTGAAGTAAAAATCCAACGTGAAATCCTGAAATAGTATTATTCTACTTTAGCATTTGATGAACGAGTTATCCACTAATTTGTCCAAGACTTAAGCATAATGAGACCTATGTAAAAATTCACTTCAAAAATATGGTAACTGCCATTCACGCACAACTACATGGTCGTATCTGATGACGGTTACCATTTTTTTAAACTGAGTTTTATTCGATTCCTAGAATAGCATGTTTAAGTTTTCAAGTAAGTAATTTTTAATACGATATTCCTAACGGTCGTTAACTGGTTTTCACGATTATTTTTAATTCTATAAATAAATGGTGTTCCATGTAAATGATAACCAATAAAAGACTAGGTATGAGACCAAAACCAGAAATTCTTAATATGGAAGACAACATCAAATGCATCGTGATTTGGTTATACTCGTAGTTAGACATACCGTTCAAAACTGTTCATATAAAGCATACAAAATTATACATAACGATCATAGAACGAAATGAAAGCTGGTACTTTTCGGTTGATAAGATAATAGGCTTTATATTATACTAGTTGCGCCCCGCGGATAAAGCATTTTTATTATTTGCTCATCCCACGGGAAAATTTCACTTTTCCGGAATAAAATGTAGCCTATATGTTAATCCAGTGTATAAGCTATTTTGGCACCGAATTTCATCCAAATCCATTCAGTCGTTTGAGCGTGAAGGAGTTACAAACCTACATACATACACACATACAAACTTTCGCCTTTATAATATTAGTGTGATTATATTATAGGCTATGGAACTCTTATACACACAGCTCATGTAGCGCAATCAGGGCGTAGTGCTATGGATCAAAGGCGGTGTCAAGGCACTTGTCAGTTGATTGAGCCATAAGCTTTGTGTAATAATAATATGAAACTCCTCAATGATAAACTATTTAGTACCATATATTTATAAAACACCTATCTATCGTTTTAAAGTAGTTGTATGTATTGGACATATATAGTGCCAGTCGACCAAACTTTATGGGTTGAAGATTAGAGTTACTCGTATATTTGAAGTGTTTAAAGTAAGTTATACCTCTATGAAAAATTTAGTTTTTGCCATTTCAAAGCAGTGTTTGTCAGCATTTTTACAAACTGACCCAGGCTGATACGCAGACATCTAAAGACACGTAACTAACAGCCTTCAAAACAAAAAGAGGCATATTTTACTTTGTGTTGCGAGATTTATTTAAATATTTTACCTATGAAATTGCCGTTTTGTTTGAAAAAAGTTAAAGTATTTTTTTTTTCGAACTTATTTATTTCTTTTATTCAAAGTAATCACCCCTGCAATTAATGCATCTTTGCCAACGCTGTGGCAGTTTATGGATGCCCTTCTTGAAAAAATCAGCAGGACGGGAGACAACAAACTCTTCAAAGGCGTTTTGTACTGCCTCTCGGGAATTGAATTTTTTTTTAGCTAAAAAGTTGTCCAAATTTTGGAAAAAGTAATAGTCGGTAGGCGCAAGATCTGGTGAGTATGGCGGATGAGGGAGAGCTTCCAAACCCAACTCATGCAGCTTAGAGACGGTCTGTTGTGCAGTATGGGGTCGCGCGTTGTCGTGAAGTAGCAGCGGAGACGACCGATTGACCAAAGCTGGTTGCAGACGTGCGAGTTTCGCCATCATTGTGGTCAGTTCTTCAATGTACACATCTGCAGTAATGCTCTCGCCGTTTTGTAAAAAGATATGATGAATCACACCAGCACTAGACCACCAAACTGTGACCATCACCTTTCTAGGGGTCATTTTTCGTTTTGCACATTGCTTTGGTACCGAACCAGGATCTAACCAACTTACTGAGCGCTTTAGATTGTCAAAAAGAATCCATTTTTCGTCGCACGTAACAATTCGGTTCAAAATTCCTTCATTTCTGTGCCTGTTAAGCAGCGCAAGGCAAGTCTCGACGCGTACGTTGCGCTGGCGATCGTTAAGTTCGTGGGGCACCCATCTATCAAACTTTTTTATCTTGCCAATCTGTCGCAAATGGACCAATATTGTTTTGATGCTAACATCAAAAGCTGCTGCCAGCTCAGCTGTAGATTGAGATTCATCAGCTTCCACAATCGCCTTTAATTCATCATTGTTGACCAAAGTTTCCGGACGACCACGAGGTTCATTTTTCAAGTCAAAATTCCCAGAACGGACCCGAGCAAACCAATAACGGGTTGTACGTTCGTTTGTACAGTTCTCTCCGTAAACGTAGTTGATGTTACGTGTCGTTTGTGCCGCGTTGGTGCCACGACGGAACTCATATTCCATAATTACACGAAATTTCAAAGTATCCATTATGAGAAAAAATGTTGAAATGTAATGAAAATACAACGCTAATCAATAAACAAAAGACTTATATTGTAAATAGAATGTCATATTTTTAAAACAAAATTAATTTGAATTTAGAATTCATAGCCAATCAAAACTTTTTTTTGTTTGAAAAAGTCTGTACTGCAATACGGCAATTTCATAGGTAAAGACCTATTATTTTACCTATTTTTCAGAAAAACATACTAGGTTATCACTTTATTGTTTTGAAGGATGTTAATTATGGTTTTCGATGCCAGTGCTTTATTAGAATCAGGCAAAAGGGTATCGATTCTACAAGATTATAGTATTAAATCATTAATTTGTCTGATTCTAACATATACATACTATTATAGTAACTATAATAACCGGAAACGGTCACGTCCTGAAGTGACTTTTAACGTCCTTTTGATTTGGTTTCCACCAGATGTCAAACCCTGGTCTCAATCGGGGTTAGGGATTCGATATAAGGAACCATTAATAGAAGTTATCTCAGGTATAAATATTCTCAAGTTAAAATAAAATTTCGTCCAAAAATTCAAGGCTCTCTATTTTTTAAATTTTACAAGTCTTTTGATTCAATTTGACTCAATGCATCATATGTTATTACATATAGTAACCCTGTAAATTTAAAGGACTCAAATTACATTTTTACATGAAAATTTTGTAGTTATGAGCTTACACCTTTTATAGTTTTAAATGAGGTTTTTTTTATTTCGTATTACGTAGACAAAGATTTATTGATAATTTAGTAAGGTTAAAGTTGAATTTGTTATCGTTTTACATCTGTTTAAGCTTGATAACAATACTTTAAATATTCAACACTAACGCTACATTTAACAGCTAGAGAAGAAAAATTACGGCAGTGCTGAATTATACGCCGTTTTCAAAGATAATTTAAAAACCCATAGTTATATAAAAACCCAGGTACTCAAAAACATTTAAAGCTTAAAAGTAACAAAACAACGGAGCATTTACGGCTTGCGAGATTGAGATATTTGACACGCACGGAGGGACTCCTACCACTTTGATTATTTTTAATTTACATTAGCGTATTTAATTCAAATTGAATTTATAATAAAAAACAGAAGAAAGTGGTAGTATCCAATCCGTATGGTCTGCTCCATAAGGCTGGCATGCTCGCAGCCTCGTGTCTGGGGCTGCTCGGTCGCAGCGACTATGCGCGCTGCCGGAGCGACCGAGACAAGCGCGAGCACATAATAGCGAGTACCATGAGCACTTCGGAGACGGAGCCAATAGAGAGCACATACATGGTGACGCCCACCTCCACTGGCGGACCTGAAATCAAGCTTGTATGTGAGTGACGCATACGAATCGCGCCGTGAAAACCAAACCAGAGGACGATGACGAATGGACGTGACATCCGGAGCCCCTCGACCAAACGAGGACAGCTTAAGAGTAACACTTTAAAATATGTCCATCGCTCGATCGAGAGCCGCTTTAGCTTAGTCAAATATTGGGTCATATTTTGCTGTATGACCATCTACATAAAACTAGTTTTGCAGCTTTATATACCATTTTCACTTCAGATAGCGAGCTGATGGAGAGCACGTACATGGTGACTCCCACATCCACTGGCGGTCCTGAAATTTTACATCCTCGGTTACCTGGAGGTCAGGTGTTAGGGATACAATTTACTTTCTCTTTTGTTTCTTAAGATTCGGTACAGATTCTAGTATATATAGATATAGATCATTCAACTATACATTTCACAATTTATGTCAAATTTGAAGGTGTAGTATCGAGTTACGTGAAGGGGAGTATAAACATTGATGAAGCGCATATAACGATCATTAAAATTAAAATATACAACATAGATTAAAATTCTCATTAAATCTTTTTATTCCATTGCATTGGGTGTATATGCTGGAACTTTTTACAGGATTGCAAAGCGATAAGACAGAGTAACAGACAGAAGAACAACAAAATGATCCTATACATGGGAACCGTTATTCTAAAACGGTTACCTAAAAACGAATTGTTCCTCATAAAAGTGAATCTGATAAGAACTACATAATGTTATTTCCTCACAGTAACAGTAGTAGCGTCAGTATAATTATATTTTTTACAGCCATTGTGGTGTGATGGTTGAGCAGGTCGGCTCATGACTCGGAAGCGGTGGGTTCTGTTCCCGAAGTATTTGATGCACAGAAAAAATACAAGTGTGCTCTAGACCACACGACTGAAGTAAAACTTCTTTAGCTTCATCTATCGGTATAACTTTGTTTTTGCTTTGTTTAATGTTAAGTCGCACACAATATATACACATAATATAGACTCATAATAAGAGAAATTTTAAGTAAGTTTTATGTTGACAATGAATATTTACGTCAACCAACAACTTTCAACTGCCATGCCTCGTCACGCATTCATCAGCTTACTTCCCCAGTCAAACGCATAAAGAAGTTTTACTTAAAAAAAGCGCAAATACTTGTTCTGTGTCTGGATTTTGTGGGACAATAGTCCTTGCACTTCCAGAAACCCTATATTACAAGGGATCCTAGTTAGGGTCCAAGATCTACGTGGTGCACGCGCTGCTGCGCACTGCCATTATATAGTAGATGGTATATTTTTTAAACTGATTGACACTGATTCAATATTTATTCGCATGGAGCCAAACTTATGAAGGTGTGAAAATGCATGTGATGAACGGAACAAAAAGCGTGCGGATATAATAATAATAAAACTGAACAAAAAGAACACGAAAACGGCGGGAAAACGAAAAAGATCGCGTCACCGCATTGTATTATTTTCCAAAACTTGTGTTCTTTTCAGTGTTAGTGCATAAACTTGGTGGCGTTTTATTTGTTAAGTGCTGGATTACAGGCATGAGTGTGGAAAAGTGATATAATGATGGTGAAAGTTTATTTTCATGTTGTTTTCCAAACTCTATAGAATTTTCTAGTGAAGTTGCCACCACTTCACTGAGAGTATGACTGAGACTAGACTGACTTGACTTGATGACTTGGACTGTAACTTAATTGACACATAAATCTACGTGAAATATCATTAACTTGCGAAATTATCAATTACTTGATACTGGCTAAATACACAAAAGTGCGGATCCAAACCAAAAAAAAAGTCACGTCCCACACACTGGAATGTCCTGCACATTTTGAAAAATAATTTTTAGTCATATTATAGGCAGTTAAATACTCTGTGTGTATAAAATATAAGAGAGTTTTGAATAGGTACGTAAAATTATGTTTAAGCTCAGCAGTTTCCCACCTAACCTTTTTTCGTGCATATAGAAATGAGAAATACATTGCATTTTAGGTACTTATAGACCTGTGAGTCAAGCTAGTGCAGGTTAAAAAGCCTAACGGCCCAAATCATGCATTCAACTTTCGTAAATTGGTCACATATTGAGTTCAATATTAGTACAATAATAACACTATCTCACCTGATGGTAAGTGACGATGTGGTCTAGGATGTAACACGCTTGCCTAGAAGACACCTGTTCACTCTCGATTTGAAGACTCCATAGACTATAGTTTTTCGGAAATACGGACACCCGGTAAAGCGCACCAAAAATAAATTTCTGCATATGGAATTAAAATCCATCCAGTGATATATTTGTGATAAATTTTCAAACAAATAGCCAATCAAACAAGAATTCTAAACAACATATTTTAGGACTCTTTCTACCACTTACAACATAGCGTAAAAAATTGGTAATAAATTCTATTCCTTAGTTACAGTTTTATGTTATTTGTTATGTGTAATACTTATAGATACTATAGAATAACATCTTGTAAGTGCCTATTTAATTTTTTTTTCTTGTAATACGGTTTTCAGTATTTGCAAGGTGCGTGAGAATAAAGTATTGAAACTATATAGGTAGTATGTATTTGTCATATTGCAGGTATAAAATTGCGGAAAACTATACACAGTATAACCGTAAGAGCAAAAAACGTTTAGATTAGATCATAGAAAAACCATTACGGGTATATGCTTACTGAAATGATTTTTAGAGATACTTATAACTAATAATGGTGGCAGTTAATTCAATAAATCAGAGAAATACAAACCTCCATAATTTGGTCTCACTCTTTTGTCGTAGCTTACACTGAGCGAGTCCAGAATTGCAGAAATGTTGACATCTCCAAACATTCCACCTCCACCGGTACCGCTGAAATAAAAATAAATCCAATTGTTTGACGAAGAACAGGATCCCAATAACTAAATTAATTTACTTTATCCTAAAAGAAGCACTCGTATATCTTAGGACGCTGGTGCCGACTTTGACTCGCATTTGGTTTTTAATCTGTAGGTATGTATGTAATTATTTAGGTATGGATTTACTCGCACTGACCGAGCGTGTTAATTATGAAACATTTGCTCTCTTTTGTACTTTTTGAGATAAATAAGTCCTAAATTTCTCTTCTTTCTATATAGCATAAAATAATTTAGCATTATAGAGTTATCTAATTCTTATCTATGATCAAGTGAAGTTGCTTTTTAAGAGGTAGACCATTTCACTGTACGAATATTTTTCCATGTATCGTTTCAATTATACCAAGTCTCAAGTAGTCGCTTATAATCCATACTATCTCAAACTACTAAGATATTATTCATGAAAAAAGTGTATACCGTAAGTAAGTGACCTAAACCATCCTATTAAGAGCTGCAGTAGGATTTGAAAATTAGGATTAGGATTATTAGCGTACTCGTCACCGGCCTTCCACTATAGGTGGACCGAACATCTCGTGAAAACTGCAGGAAGCCGATGGATGCAGGAGGCCAGCAGCCGCTCAAAGTCTCCCTCTGTGGGAAAGGCCTATGTTCAGCAGTGGACGGTTGATGATGATGATCATTGTAAAAGAAAACCACAAAATATTTAAGATCCTCTAGATTAAAGTACGAACATTTCACGGGTATTAAGGGTTGTTCATAAGAAATATTTGATGAGAATCGTGTACTTTCGTAGTCTTCGTACGGCTAATCTATAGTATATAATATACGATGGACCAATAACGTATAATGCCATCTGAGGCTCCTATTATCATGTAATATATAGTTAAGAGTGACAAACAAGCAAGCACTGCCCAACCTGATGGACATAAATGTAGTAAGTAAGTAAACTCGCCCACGGTCAATATTTTGAGTGGGCCAATTACGACAGTCGACGAGCTGAAAGTGGCCAATATTTTGCATTTAAAAAATTACCAACAAAATTTTTAAGTGATGACTAAAAAATTTATTTAGTATTTTTACTAGCCTCTGGTAGAAAATATAGCCTTACTGTTAACGTAATAATTCAGGGTAAGGGGTTGACCCCTTACCCTGAATTATTACATTATCGGTTCAATGATAAACCCGACATACAGGTCAGGTTTATCATTGCTGCCGTTGTCTTGAGCTCATGCTCAATCCTAGGATAGGATAGGATCATGCTCAACAGATCTGGGCCAAACTCATAATAGACTTTAGCACTCTAAAGTCTATTATGAGTTTGGCCCAGATCTGTTAAAACTATCTAAAAGCACAGAATATAATTACACTCTAATGCAAAAAGAACCGACACTCATGCATATTGCGCTGTGTGCGTAAAAGCTTTCACCGCTAAGTGTGCGTGCCAAGTGATAGCAATTTAGCAACTAGGCCACCAGGCCTGGACGCGTGATGTAGGAAGTTGCACTACGATGGCTGACTTACACTGGCTAAAGAATAATGAGTGTGTAAGAGCGTTAAAGAGTAAAATAGTATTGTCTATACTAAGAATGACTAAAAATTTCACTTAGGACCACCCAATTTTTCCAAGGGTGCCGAAAGATTTTGCTAAGAGAATATCCAGGTAACGAGACGCCTAGATGACTAAAGAATCACCAAGACGCCTGTCAAGCATGATGAATATAGCAAATTCCTTAATGGGAGAGCCCTAGATTCAGCAATGGGCATTTTCCGGTCGGTGTAGCCAGCGGGATTCTATAAGAGTGAGCTATACGAAGAAAGGAAGGAGTGGGATGAGTGAGTTGTTTGTCTTCCAGTATCAGGGGCCGATACGGAATCAGATAAACATTTATAAAAGCCTACTACAGAAGCAAAGAGAAGAAGGTAAGTATGTTACATGGGGCGGAAGTGGAAGTAATGTCGTTTAATACTAGAGCGCGCCATAATGACACGGCGGGATCATTTTGACTCGCGTCATCCATTTCTCATCACATCTCACTTATCACGGTGGATTTTTCATAGACTACTTCTATGAAAGGCATTGCTGGTTGAGTCGATAAAGTACAGAATAAGCTGAAAATCCACTAAACTCACTCGTACATGATGGACACTTCTATGAAATTTAGATTTTAGAGTAGAAATATACATAGTCTACTCCGTTCATAGTTGAATGCCGGCAAACATTATAATCGGATATATTATATTCATTCATTTTTCATTTCATTTTTCATTTCATTTTTCATTTCATAAAGAATTAAGGTAACTCGCTATCTTATCTGTCTTTTTGCCTAGTCGGTAAGTGCAAGAGAGCAAGTTTCTAATGAACTTGAAAGTTGATACTTTGATAAATAATAGATTTATCCGAATATTCGTTTTCAGTATAAACCCAAGACCGCAGTAACTGCATGAAATCTTCATTAAGGTCGCGCACCGGCTCAAGGTCACTGGCACGCGAACTCCTCAGGGACATCAACATCAGGGAAATGTCTCCAGTATTGCCATATGGTAGCTTACCGTAATATATACCTAATATTATCACGATAACGTTAATGGCTGTATGTACTAATTGTAAACGAAGCATTTTCAAGATTAAGGAGGAGGAGGTGGGAACCACTCAACTTTTCAAGGAAATGCACCATAGCAAGTGCATTAGGTATGTCAATCCAAAGATTATAACACATGAAATGATTTTCACACTGGCTATTTTTTTTTGTACAATGTTCATTATGTTCCTTGTTCTATTTAATTTATTTAATTACTGAACTAGTCTACGTCTTCTACGATTACTACTGCGACTACTCTATACAGAATATTTTTTTCTGTTTCATCATAACAAAGCTACCAAGGTAAAATATCTAAGCGGGTACATTTCATTTTTTTGTATTTTTCTAATCACTGAATTAAAAAAAAAATGTGTCAGTCTGTTTTTTTTTTTTTATTTTACTTTATCATATCAATTGGAAAAAGCTAGTTTAGAGTATTAGTTCCATATTTACGAAGAATACGCAAACAGGGACTAAAATAGGTCTTTAATCCTTAAGAATTATTCTAAGTGATTTGAGTTTGGAAAGTATTGTCAATAAAAGTACCAATAGCCAAAAAAAAGATCAATCACGAAAATTTTATGAAAAACACAGACCAAGTAGAGGATATGATGACAAAATAACAGGTGCATCACAGATAATAATATAATAATACTAAAACTACGCACAAAGGTTTAAAAAAATATTAATAAAAATCTCGCGACTTATTTTCCTCTTTTGTTTACTCAAATTTGGATTTTACCTACTTTTATGAATAATTAATGTGTATTCCTCAAATAGTGACTATAAAATTATTATATTACTAAAGAGCAAAAATGAGCTTAAACATGCTTGGACGCACTTTAGTCCGCTCAGGATTTAATGATGTCGCCAAAACAATAGTTGTTTACTCCCTTGGTAAACAGTCTATTATTTTAATATATCAGAGTTCATGGAATTTTATCTGTTTGTATACAAATGTGTCAATAAAAAACTATTGGATGGATCTTTAAGTACTAATTTAAAATTGAAAGATACATTTTCAGTTCGTTACGAAGTTTATCGCGTTATTTTGAAATATAAAGTTGCTGTACATCAAATGTCTGTAATGGACTTGCATAGATTGACATCTTTTTTAACGAGACTTTACAAACGGTGCTGTTCTCTATTCAGACTATGCTTAATACACGGAATCAATACAATTAAATAAGAATTTAAGAACTTTTATAATATTTCACTAGGTGGTAGGACTTTGTTGCAAAGTTCGTCTAGGTAGGTACCACCGCTTTGCCAGTTAATCTGCCGCCAAGCAGTAGTGTGCAAGCACTACTGTGTTCCGGATTGAAGGGCACTGTAGCTAGTAAAATTACTGGGCAATGAGACTATGATCAGATCTCACAGTCGAGTAATCTTATTACCAGACTGTGCTGATGTCTCAGGATGATGTGCGCAGTGCAGTGTCGCTTGAAACTCTATGTTTTAGGGCACCGAGTGACACTGTTCTGTTATGGGCGACCGTGGCGCTTAACATCAGGTGAACGACTAGCTCGTCACATCATTCAATAACAAAAATTAAAATAAAAAAATGTAAGCTCCCCACTCAACAACGCTCTTACAGGACTCATACCATGAAATATTTAAGACTATGTACTATTTTGATACGTAGTATTTAAATGCAATAAATGCAAAAGCATGTAATAAATAAATAATTTTTGTGTTATTTGATGATGAAGTACTAAATGATGGATGGATGGACTAATAAAGCCGAAATTTTTAGTGGATTACAGTAAATTCTGCGTGAATTTGGTATTTTATAAATAAAAAATAAATAAATATGTTTGGACATTTCACGCAGCGCCATCTAACCCCAAACTAAGCAAAGCTTGTACTATGGGAACCAGATAACTGATACAATACTTAGATACTTTTTGTTTGAAAATACATACATAGAATACTATATAAACACCCAGACACAGAACAAACATCGATGTTCATCACACAATTGTTTGTTTTGGGTGGATTATTTATTATTATTATTTTATTTCATTTTATATAGCATATAGGAATAGTGTTATAAAGTTATGAACTTCTTAGTGCTCACCTAAGCTAAGACGAATTCTCCATGGAACTCCTCAACGACAAGTATCGAAGTAATAAACTGGTGGAGCCAAGATGCGTGACCAAAATGCTGGACTCTATTAACTCGATAATCTATAAACTCATGCTAAGCATTGCTATTGAACGGGGCAATGCCGCCAGCATTTCGAGCACTACGTTACCTACTAGCAGCGGCTTCTTAGATTAAGTTTACATACTACATTTTTTTTTTGATGTAATAACATAACTTTTTCTTTTTATTCCATTAAATTTAAGCGTAAGTCATGTATATTGGAAATAAGATGTTGTGTTTGAAATCACGGGCCATAATAATCAAGGGATGGGAATAAAAAGGGTTTATCTGTCAAATTGATAGTTTCGAGAAAATTGACTTTAAACTTCAACGGCCTCGTTTTAATGTAGAGTGCGTGTTAAGTAATAGAAAACGTTTATGTAAGTTTCAGTTGCTTAAAAATGTATTGATTATATTTTAAAATACAAAATATAGTCCTAATTCGTACAATTACTGTAAAAATATAATATAATATAATAAATATAATATGTAATGTTTCTATGCTAAGCGAACTGTATTCCTGTCATAGTGTCAGATAAACCGTTTTTAGACTCAAAATCTCGAAAAGATTTAAGCCTCATTTCGGTATTTTGAGTATGTATTATTGTAGACAATCTCACGCTGAATCCAACGATATTTATAAGTCATTATGTGAAAAATACCAGTTAAACTCTTTTTGATCTCATCCCTTCTTGTGAAGGTAATAGCAAATTTTTAATAAATGTTCAAGGATTTTAGATAATACCGAACGGACCTCCATATCAACAATCTGCTCTTGTAGCGCAATCAGGGTGTTAAATTTAAGATCACAGGATATAGCAACTAAGCAAATAAACAAATTATTAGCTTTGTAGAGATCCTATATGTAACACTTCCATGATGAACAGCTTATGTATTGTCATTAAATTATAAGTACATGCAGGAAATAGTTGCTGAAGCTAATTATTCTGTCAATTGGCTTTGAAGATATTCCACATAAACTTCTTAGTATGAAAAGTAACCTACTTGATCGGGTGATCCATTAGGTAAGGATATGATATAATAATAGAAACTCGTTACGAGGGCATAGCTCAAACCTAAATATCACGGAAAATTCTTAAGAACCAATCAGGATACAATACTTATAGTTCTGTCTTTAAATAATTTAAGTAACTTAGGCTCCAAAAAACCACTAATAAATATGTACATAGGAACAAAAACGTTTCAATCTCGTCAAAAATTTTAGAATGACATAACATAATACCATGAGCTGTAAAGTTTCTTTTTTATTAAAAGCAGGTTTGTGATTATTAACATCGAGGTCACCTTATGAGCAAATCAGGTGCGCATTGAACATTGCTAAGTCTCGTCTTTCAGAGATTTACATACACGCCCGCTATGGATTCGCAGATGTGAAAGATGCGAAAGATTCGTCGCGCACGATCATCGGTCAGTAGTGATGTCACGTATGAAATGTGATGGTAATAATACTCACGCGGCGTAGTCAGAGTGAGGTAGCCATGCAATTGCGAGTGCTATCACTAGAGTGGATGTGTGCGCAGCGCGAGCACGGCGAGCATGCATGTTTATGCACGTCCGCGTGCGCCCGGCGGGACGCTGGCTCCGGCGGCCGCGGATCAGCCAGCCGGTGGACTGGCGTGTTCACTTAGCTCCGCTGGCGGCGAGGGCCCGGGCATGCGCTCGCCCGCTTATCGACCGCGACCCGGCCACTTTCTTCCGCTCTCAACGGCGGAGGCGACGCTCCGCTCAGATCTTAGCTAGAAGCCTTATCAGGCGAAAGTCCACTCTACCTTGGACTGGATACCGTTGCTAATTTGGTATAATTATTGTTACCTATAGAATTTGTAAACGGGCCTGATAAAAACGCATCGTGAGAGAGATTGTTTATTTTAAAATTGTTGCATAAAAGACGGAGCTGCATACTGTAGCAGGCCAGTTCTTGTATATTCCTCTCTCATATATCATTTACCAGCCGCTGTCTGTGCTTCGAGCGCGTGATATTGGGTTGGTACCGTGGCGTTGCCATATATTCTGCCGCCAAGCACCAACTAGTAATACTTGAACAAGTCAATTTGAAGTTTATACACGGCTAGTTGACTCGCCCCGGCTTCGCACGGGTGAATTAGTAAAACGTGGTCGAACGGGATAAAACGGATTCTATAAGCTACCTCCCCACCACCATTTTCAGCCAAAGCGGTTCAGCCGTTCTTGAGTTATAAATAGTGTAATTAACACGAATTTCTTTTATAAATATAGATATAGTAGATCTTTAACGAAAACAGATAAAAACACAGACGCAAACAACATTAAATTTAGGATACATATAATTTATCAAGTTATTGATATTTCACGGAGATATATTATGTCAGTTCACAACCTAAGTCATCAAATCAAGTCAGTAGTAGTAATCCAGTGTAAGTCATACTCCTAGTAAAGTGGTGGCAACTTTAATAGAAGCTTTCACGGAGTTTTGGAAACAACACTAAACGTTTCACCATCATTATACCACTTTCCCACACTCACACCTGTAATCCAGTATTTAACGAATAAAATGCCATCAATTTTATGCTTTAACACTGAAAATAACACAATTTATTGAAAATAATACAATGCGATGATGCGATCTTTTTAGCTTCCTCCTTTTTTTCCATGTGCGCATTGCCAGTGGTGACTCACGATACCTGGACGTGTCTTTTTACAGTTGGCCTCATTCGTAGATCAAAGTCGCGTAAGGGGAGTTTCCTACGAGATAATATCCAAAATGAAGAACTGAAACAGCAATGGCAGGCCACATTATTTGTAGAACTGAGAACCAATGGAGAAGAAAGGTTCTCGAATGGCGATTATCAACCAGAAGACAGCGTAGGCCCCCACTAGATAGATCAACGATCTGGTTGGTTGTGTGGGGAGCCGATGGATGCAGGAAAGTGGCACCTTGTGGAGGAGGCCAATGTTCAGCAGTGGACGTCTTCAGGATGATGAAGAAGAAGCAAAAAGGTTACACAATTGATCTGTTGGGTTTGTTTCGATAAGACTCTTGAAAACAAGAAGATTTTATAATATCTGTGAATATAAAATACCACTTATGGTCTATTGGTTTTTCCTCTAATCTGTGGTTTATTGATCTTTTTTCAATAAAAGGATGCTCTCAATTGTTTCTCAGTTTTTAATTTATGTTTGTTACCTCGCAAAATTATTTTATTTATTGACTGTTTTTAAACTTCATTTATTTAATTTGATACGGTAATTTTTTTTTGTTAGGTCCTACAGTAATTTTATCAAAAACAATTCAGTAGTTTTTTTTTTTTAATTAAAATAACTAGAAAAACTATGTTTCGATTATAACATCATCCAGGTATATCTTAGTATGACATAGAGGCGACTGAAGTTTTTGAAAAGAATAATAAATATAATTATAATCATTTATTATGATTGATAATTATAGTGTATAATAGTTCGTATCTATCAAAATTATCAATACCTAAAGAAAGTATACTTAAAAAAGCAAAACACTATACTACGGGGTTTATTGATTAGATTCGGTTTCCAATAATGTTGACGGCCGCCTTGTGCTTCCAGCTACGAATATGTTGGTCAGTGATGGTGTACCCGGAGTCAAACCTGCTCGTTCAAGTGATGTCCTGGACATGCTTATATTATTACTTTGCATAAGCGGCAGGTGGTTACAATCAAACATATCCTGTGAAATTAATTTCATATCTTCATTACTATGCAAGAAGGTTCTATCTCCAATTTTTTTTTGTTACTAATTAGTAAAAGAGTTATCTATCCATGTCATTTATCTACATATTACAATTGTACTTTTGTGTTGGACTTACATCTAAAGCATTACAATTATGGGTGCACTGTCTGGATTGTAGGATCTCAGCAAAAACTTGGCGTCGCTTTTTGTCCTCGTGTTCAGGCGGGCCGTACCGGTTACTGGCACCAAACACTCCCACTATATTCTGAAATGGCTATTATCATTATATATTTGTAAAGAAAGGGGCTTAAAGCCATCTGTGCTTAAGTTTGTCTGCTCCTAAGTTCGCACTTATCTATCTAGCCACCGGTTTATCTACATTTGTCAAATTCATATCAAGTCAACACACCAAATACTGGCTGAAGACAGCCGATGATCAACAGGCAACCAATGAGCGTTCAGTATTTGTTGTACGAAGTTGTCACATATTTAACAAACCTCCGAAAACCCGGGTGAAAGCTATGTTTATTTAAGTTGCATTTTAATAGGCTATAGTGCAGACGGACACAAGTGATTTTAATAAAGTGCTTTAATTTTATTTTGAGTTGTATCATAAGGTGTCTTGCAAAGCAGATGGTCTGATAGGCTGACTTGAGGTACCTAGAGTAGTTTATAAGTTTAAGTTGTTGCCTGTGATCTACAATATAACACACTATACATGAACTGTTTGTTATTGAGGAAATTAGTTCTGTAGTTATTTTAAAAGAAAAATTTTTGATTAACTGCCAGGTAGGTTCCACATCACAGCTTTTGACTGTTGTGGTGGTTGTTGAGGGTTTTCATGGTGTAACGAATCAAAATCAATTAATTAAATTCAACACAATTGAAGGGTTGAGAATAAAAAAGGTTTAACTGACAAACTGATAGTTTCGAGAAAATTGACTTTAAACTTCAACGGCTTCATTTTAATTCAGAATACTTATAGGGTAATAGAAAAGGTTTATGTAGGTTTCAGTTGCTTGAAAATGTTTTAATTCTATTTTAAAATACTAAATCTAGTACTAATTCATACAATTACTGTAAAAATATGATATAATAATATAAATATAATAATGTTTTTATGCTAAGCGAACTGTATTCCTGTGAGACACAAACCGTTTTTAGACTTAAAATCTCGAGATTTAAGCCAAATTTCGGTATTTTCAGAATATATTATTGTAGATAATTTCACGCTGAATCTAACGATACCCATAAGTCATTTTGTGAAAAAAAGTCAGTTAAACCCTTTTTATTCTCACCCCTTCAATTAATGTCTGATTGGTTTTATGTATTTTATATATATGTTTGATTACAATTATTGCTTCTTTGTAGGAAGGAGCTAATTTCTAGAACTTCTGAACTGATTCTAAAATCCTTTTACCGATAGAAATATACACCTAATTATATAAGTAATACTGTTCAGTGTTTTGAATATTATGTAGAATAAAAGACATTTTTAAATTATCTTGCTATAAAATATAAAAGAAATTACATATATCCCGACCACACGACGAGTAACAGGGCAATATCGTATTATATAGGTACGTAGTAATGCCTTATGTTTATATCTGGAAAAATGTGATTGCGCTCTAAATAAAACAAATTCAATACAGTTGTTCCAAAACCGCCACTCTAAAAGTCAGTAACATGCTTTTATGTTCAAGATCATATTCTTAAATTAACACTTATACTTACATTTAGTAACACATAATTCACGATTGTTTTTATTTGAAATGAAATAACAACTAAAAATGAAAATATGAGCCATGCATTATGAACAAGTTGTTTTTTCGGGTTTCCTGTCTGCGTCACAAGGTACGCGTTTACGATTGCAGAACCCTGAAACCCAGAGCATTCATTATTAGGTATATTGTATGCTACAATTAATGCATATTAGTCATAAACTATAGGCATTGCTTCGAAGTACTAGGCAACATACACAAATTGCCACAATAAAGATTACTATGTATTTTCCCAACAAAATACATAGTAATTCTTACGTATCAGAACTTTCTTACAACGAATAAAGCTACAAATTCATTTGCCTGTACCAACGAAGTACAGATAAAAAATTATAAGTTGTGTTTTTATTAGCAAAAACAAATATATATATATATATATATAATATTAAACATGGTAAGATGGATTGCTCAGAAACTCCGGCATCCTCTAAAGCTGAAACCTGGTTAACACGTCATTGAGCAATTAGGATTTTACTGAATTCTTTGTACAGGAAGAGAGCGGAGAGCGCGCAAAACTTTATGAGCAGGACAGCTCATAAAGTTTTGCGCGAGCTATGATAACTTAGTTTAGTTTCCATATAATCACATCCTGAGATCATTTCAGTATCATTTCATTATCCTTAGTTATCTTTTAGTTCGTCTTACTAAGGAAGTTTACTTTTATATTATGGGTCAGAACTATAAAGGATTGGGATGAGATTGGGACTGAAACTGGACAGTACTAGTCTAGGAACAGGATAGAAGTGAGATAAGATTGGAATGGAATTGGGAGGAATAACGAGCAAAGCATAATGTTGTATGTCTATAAAAATGAAAGGAGGCCGTAAGGAAAAAAGATAAAGGAAGGCGAATCGATGAGCGATGGAAGAACATAGTAGGTAATGTAGATAGACAGAGTAAGAAGACAGCCTCCCCTTTACCCGCCACCGTCCAAGGTGAAGGCGTAACATTAACTAACGCAAGCGAAAATGTATTGTTCCCTTACCGATAAAATGACAGGAAGTACAGTCCAGCTTACTATCCAAAACTTTGTTGGCTTAAAACCAAGCCAATAATGAATGTCTTTTGCAAACCTCTTCACCCCGTATACCCACATAATGATTGCTACTTTGTATCCGCCTATAAGTAGCGCGCCTCCATTTACAGCTGCCGTTACACCCCTGAGTCCCGTAGCAAACACCTGCACGTTTAAAAAATAATACTTATTACCAACCTTGTACACAACTTTTTAGATCTTCAGGTAAAGCAAATAATGGAAAAAAATCATAACAAATAAATACATAAAAATTATAAAACATTTTTCATTTATTTAACTTGGAAATGTAGAGTATTATTTATTTTATTACTTAACTACTAAAATTTACACCCGCGACTCCGATAGCGTAGTTTATAAACCCTTCGTTGGTTTTACTTTCAGAGCGAAATCATACACGTAAAAAATTTTATACATTTTGATGCATTACAAAAATTTAGAACTCGATGCACATGTATAGTGCTAGATGAATAAAATGACATATTATTATTATTTATCAAAACCTGATCACGTGTCTTGAATTCGTGCCATTTAAAAAATTTGGCATCACGTTATATGAATATATACATATTATGTACATAATTAACGGCAATATATCTGTATAATTCAGGTATTCTACTTACAATACAAGGTAGAAAATGTCGGAGGCACCCTGGCAATATATGATATACATATATTATGAAGACGTCAAATTTTGTGCCTTCCGACTTTTAGCTAAAATCTTCATTTAGTCTCACATTCACCAATATTTTTCTAACGTGTTACTAGGTGGTAGGACTTTACTGCCGCCAAGCAGTAGTGCGCAAGCACTGCTGTGTTCCGGTTTGAAGCGCACTGTAGCTAGTGAAATTACTGGGCAAATGAGACTTTATGATCTGATCCCACAGTTCAGTAATCTTATTACTAGATTGTGCTGATGTCTCTGGATGACGTGCGCAGTGCAGTGTCACGCGAACCTCTATACTTTAGAGTTCCGAGTGACACTGCAGCTGATATGGGCAGCCGTGTCGCTTAACATCAGGCGAACGGCTAGCTAGTCATGTCATTCCTTAATATATAAAAAAAAATATATATATATAAAAATACGGGTTTTTTATTTTCTTACGGGTCTAAACTTTGAAACATTGTCTTCTAGTGAGACGTTAGTAGACAGTTGGGAGGGATTGGTATGAGTGCCAGAGTGACCCGGTAAAACTGCTCTATATTCAATATGTAATACTGAAACGGGGGTTTTAGTATTACATAATTCATATTATTTTACTTACGTATATCTTAAGTATTGTAAGACCAAATCCAAAGCAGCAGAGTATCCCAACGATATAAATATATTTGATGGAACGAAATTCACAGCTCAACATTTTTGACATCGTAGCGGTTGATATAGCCTGAAAAAAAAAAAAAAAAATTGAAGGCGGCCATTGTTATAACCTAGGGTGCTGCAAACACATTTCTATATTTGTTGTACGATAATAATAATGTTTATTTATATGGTATGGTTATCTTTAAAAAAAAAAGAAGTTTAATAATAGTAATCTATACATATAAAAGGTTTTGTCCTGAATGACTGACTGACGCATAATTTTAAATAATATAATAATAATTTATAATTTTTAATATTTTTTTTTTCATAATTTTTCAACATTTTACGCACAGCTGTAGAGACCTAAAAGTGTTCTTTGTAACGTAAGCATCGGATAAAAAAGGATTTTCCATATTTGTACCCCTAAGAGAGTGAAAAACGGGGACAAAGTTTGTATGGGACAACGTGATTCCTTGGTCCAAGAAGATTTTCTTCAAATATTGCATACACCTTTTTAACAGAATTGATGGAAACCTGTTTCATATTTTATTGAAATTCATCCCCTAAAGGGTTTAAAAAGGGTAGAAAGTTATTTGGTGGTGATTTGCTTCAAAGTTGATATCAAGTATCAAGTAGGTACTTTTGATTTAAGCAACCTTTTATTATTTATTAGTTCAACCATTTCGTTCCATTCTATGTCTCAAGTATTTTACATTTTTCCCTGTAGTACTTAAAAAGATATGACCACAATTTAGCTTGAAAATTTTGTCGAGGAATTATACAAGAAAATTTTTATAAAATTATCATAGATGGCGAAGAAAAGCGTGTATTTTTATTGTTTCTAAAATCAAAAAAGGCTTTGTCGCTTAGTGATCATATCACCCAATCGATACCTAATATACAAAAAAAAATCATTAAACCCAATCCTAAAATACTGTTGCAAAGACCAATCCTACTAATATTGTGAACACGAAAGTTTTTATGTATGTATGTATGTTTTTATGTGTGTATCATCCTGCGAGTAACGGCATGGTTGAGAGGAAACACTACAGACAGCTCAAAGCGGCCATAATTTATGTTATAATATATTAATAATAACATATTCCGCATACCTTACTTTCGGCTTGTTAACGAGTATTTAAAAAATGACACTACCCTGATTGCATATTATGCAAGTACATCCGCGGTAGATAACTATAATACATAACATACTTTTTGTTTAGACCTATAATACCCAGACACAAAACAAACATCTATGTTCATTACACAAACGTTCGCCCTGGGTGGGAATTGAACCCTCAACATACAGTTCAAAAGGCAGAGCTACTACCAATGTGCTTTGAGCTCATTGAACATTTCAAATCCACCGCCAACTCGTTCAAGAGGAAGAGTTATAATAATAATAATAATAATAAATTAATAACGGATAGCATTCTTTGCAGAGACGGTCTTGAAAACAGCGAAGAAGAAACGACAAATCATAACCAGGTACGTTCATAAATAAATGTATAGATTAGAAGAAATGTAGATATATTTGTGCTATTAGAATAATAATAATAATATGTGTGGACATCTCACACAACGCCATCTAGCCCCAAACTAAGCAAAGCTTGTGCTATGGGAACCAGATAACTGATACAATACTTAGATACTTTTTGTTTGTAAATACATACACAGAATACAATATGACACCCAAACACAGAACAAACACCTATGTTCATCACACAAATGTTTGTCCTGAGTGGGAATCGAACCCACAACCCACAGTTCAGAAGGCAGGGCTACTACCAACTGAGCTATCGGGCCAGTCGTAGAATGGCATGTATCTATCTGTAATAATTTTATTTTATTTGGGGGCTTACAGCTATCATAAAAAACTAAATAATGACATAACAGCATACGGACATAATGGCAATAGAAAGCCAAAACGGTGGTGAATCTGGAACTCGATATGCGTGTGAGCGTCGTATTAGCAGAGAATATGTAAAAGTACTACATAGATACTACTGACTAATAGTGTTATCTCGTTCACGTTTCAGTCTTTGATAGTTATTTCTATCTTATTGATTACATTGCAACAAATTCGGAATGTAGCTTAATTTGGGTGTTTGAATGAGTGTAGTTGTAACATAGCCAATTTTTGACTTGCCGTGGTAGCTTAAGAAAAACATGCCCGGTTAAAGGCAATGGTAGGCACGGGCAGGTCACTCGTGATTCAAATGTCCCTTGCATTAACATTAATCCAGCTTTTGAGTGAGCGATGTAAGAAAGTATCTTCTGCCTTTTTTAGATCAATGTTTTACTTACGACGTAGCACACTGCGCCGACTAATAAATTCATATACACGTACAAAGAGTACAATCTATGTGGATGCATGAACTCCGTACTGAATGGTATAACAGAATAAATAAAATAGTGTGCATTTTGGTCTCCTGTCCTTGGCACACATGTTTCCATTTTCTGAATAATAGTTCGTATTATCCATGATCTGATGAACGCAAGCAGGGTTGATATCATGCCATATATAACCACAGAGTTGTCGACCATCATATATGGTGACATGCTGCTGAAATCATGTAGACTTAGGTACCCGACACCGTATATGTTCCCCAGGTGGTACATTGATTTCATCTGAAATATGATAATCAGATTAGCTATTCGTGAGGCGTATGTATAAAAATATAGGTACTAAACCGGGAGGCCGCTGCGTGAATACTATAGTCATCGAATCATAAATTGAACGGGTGAAACAAAAAGGGTTTAACTGGTTTTTTTCACAAAATTACTTATGGGTATCGTTGGATTCAGCGTGAAATTATCTACAATAATACATTCTAAAAATACCGAAATGAGGCTTAAATCTCGAGATTTTGAGTCAAACGGTTTATCTCTCACAAGAATACAGTTTGCTTAGCATAAAAAACATTATCATATTTATTTTATTATATTATATTTTAACATTAATTTTATTCTTTACTATCCTATTCGGGACGAAGATAAATAAAAAAACGCAAATATCATTAAATTGGCCCAGCAGTTCTTGAGTTATAAGTGGTGTAACTAACACGACTTTAGTTTGAAAACTATCAATGAGTATGACACATTTTGTTCGATTCGAAATTACTCCGACCAGGTTTCGGACATATTCGATGTCCTTCTTCTGGGAGCCAGTTACTAACGCAAGCCGCGGCGGCTTTCGCGAGCGTCAGCACGTAACTACTACAGCCTTATTAATAAACGGGTATTAGTCTCGGATTAGTTACTTCAGCTTTTGTCCTTTTTTTGCTACTGGAATATTTAGCTGGATCGAAAGAGTCAAAAGATGGTGTAACTAGTCTAAAGCTAGTTCGTGTTTATTAATAAGGCTGCTAGAGTTTAGACTTTTAATTGACGTGAGTTTTAGCCGTTATTTATCTTACAAAATAACACGATTTTGTTTTGCATATATAAAATGAAATAAAAGGTATTGGAGTTCCATGGTTTTTGGGGTTCTACAACAGGGAGCTCTTTATATGTTCTTCCGTCCATCTTTCTGCGTAAATCCTTTACAACTTTATAATGTACATGCATGCAATTTTGCACAACGATAGACAACCGAAGAACCTAACAAGTAAAAAAATATTATCATTTTTTGTGTTGCAGTGATAGCTCCTGAACATAATAATGTGAAGTAGCCAACTTTTTTTTAAATTATCGTTTGTAATTATCGTTTAATACTTAGGTATTTTGATTCGACTACACCACAATGTGAGGGACATATTTTTCCACTGTTGACTGACCCCCCTGACATTTCAAAGCTACGCTTTAAATTATTTTTAGCAAAATGTGATGATAACTTTAGACTTAGAGATAGGCGGACAAAATTGTAAAGTACTTAAGATGGCCTACTTTAAAATCGTTGGCGAGCGATTTTGAACATCATAATAACTTACACTCTTGGTCCTTGGCTTTAAGTTGTCTCAGAGAACAAGATAGAATTAAACATGCACAGACTAAATTGAATAGATACCAAAAAAACATTAATCAGAACAAATAGGCAATTAATCGCCTCTAATTTTTATTTTTTTGTTTAATTATTGATTTTAAAATCTTTACAGGTAACAGGTAGGTACATAACAAAACTTACATAAGTGGTATTACTATTCCATTTTAAAATTTCGTGAAATGCTGCTGAAGTGTTATAGTCTGATAAAAGTATGAGAAAAATCAATATCACAAATGGAGATATACTTCTTATCGCAAACGCTAATTTGAAGATCTGCAAAAAATATAATTACGTTAATCAAATACTATGATACGAATTTAAGGTTGTATCTATATAATATATGTATCTAGTTAATAATTAATAAGTTAACTTAATAATTATTACTTAGCTATTGTTTCAGCCTCTGTAGTGTGGTGGTTAAGCAGGTTGGCTCATAACTCCGAGGCGGCGGGTTCGATTCCCGTGGCAGGACTAGTATTTGTGCAAACAAAACGCAAATACTTGTTCTGTGTCTGTGTTGTGGGACCTGATGGTTCTCGTAGTTCCTGGGTCCCCAGACACGGGAAATCCTATTTAGGGTCCAGGATCTATGTATGTGATCGTTGGACGTTGTTATTATTATTATTATTAATAATATTCATTATTATTATTATTAATAATAATAATATTCATTATTATTATAAGTTTGTGTTTGTAAATTGTTCCTGTAATGTGGTGTTTCTGCAAGTGTTTTATCGATCTATTTATTTAATTTAGGTAAATGCAACTTTACTAATATTAGTCGGAGATACATGGGTACGATGACGGCAATTCTTAAAGTAAATAAATAAATATTAAATACATTGTAGGCATGTCTGGTACATTTAGCTTACATCAAAGAGACCAAGCCACACACGATGCTCAGCCATGAATCAGTATTCAAGCTGAGATTCCATTCAAGACATGATCAATTTATGAATGAGATCTCGACTTGAACACCGTTTGACGTTTGAGTGTCGTTTTGTGATATGGGCCTTAGGGTTGAAGGTAGGTATTTATATTAAGTGGCCTTTCACCTTACCACAATGTTGTAGTTATATACCTACTAGATATACTAGTAAAGGCTATAATAAAATATAATATACGAGCTTCTGCCCGCAGCTTCGCCCGCGGCGTGGCCTATGGGAAAACAATTCAACCACCCATTTCACCCTCTTAAGTGTAGAATTTCTAAAACTCCTTTCTTAGCGGATGCCTACGTCATAACGTCTGCATGCCAAATTCCAGCCCGATCCGTCCAGTGGTTTGGGCTGTGCGTTGATAGATCACTATGTCAGTGAGTCAATCAGTCAGTCACCTTTGAGTTATTTATGAAGATTTCCGGTAACGAAGATAAAGTCACTACCTACTTAACCTGTAAATGGGAAGAGGGAAAAAAATATGGGGAAAAGATAGTACGGGAGGGCGAAGAGAGGTGCACCCTATCTCCCCTAGTCCCATTTCATTCATTCATTTCCTATATCATTTTCCTTCTCATTTTTCTCTTTCTTTGAACATTTAGGTCGTGAAATTAAATTAAAAACTCATGTGAAGCCTGTCGTCATAGCTCTGTACTGTGAATTCCTGCCGCATAATTTTAATCTATGGGATTGAGGCGAGGCTTCATTTTATAACTTCATCATTTTTCAAGATATCGAAATAATTATTTCACTATTGTTAATTGTTTTTGAAGTATAACTTCTTTACGCACGCTTGACTTGGGAAGTAAGCTGGTGACTGGCGAAGCGAACGGAAGTTGGATTTGGTTCAAGTAGATCTCCATTATCAAAATAACAAAATTTAAAAAAAAAATTTGGTATGTCCGGTAATAATAATAATAATTTAAAATTGTCAAGATAAGAACATTAGAATTAAACAAAGCGAAAACAAAATTATACTGACCGATAGATGGAGCTAAACTAAATAAGTTTTCCTTGTCGTGTGGTCTAAAGCATACTCGTTTTTTTTTTTTTTAGTAACTGCGTCGTCTGCCCCACTTAATATTAATTATTGCCAAGGTATAGTTATTTAGAATTCACAAAAATGCATAAATACTATGCTACAACTGCAACTAAATGAATGTAACACACCTTTGAAAGACTTTCATCTGTAACTGATGAGAGAAAAAAATTTAATATCCACACAACTCCAACCACAAAATACTTCTTATTTAAATAATTTTTATCACTTCCAAACGCTTTACTGAAAATAAAATAAATGTAATGAATGTGTATTATTAGATTTTAGAAACTTATATAGATACTATAACTTCGTCTTCCATCGGTCTATCTATTAAGGCCCTTCTTTTCAGAAATGGCTGAAGCTGAACTGACTATAGATAGATAGATAGATAGATAAACACTTTATTGTACACCGTAAAAAAGAAAACAATTTACAAAAAAAAAACTTACATAATAAACTAGTACTAGTACAACAGGCGTTCTTATCGCTTAGAGCGATCTTTTCCAGACAACCTTTGAATCGGAGGAATCTGTAGCTTAGAATTTTGGGCTTTGGTGTACAGGTAAAAACAAAATGAACTAAAACTATTTCAATGAGTTATCCTACATTATTAACTAAAATAAGTATATATACAAATAATATCTAAACATACAAACAAATATACATACTATATAATATAAATACATATAATTAAATATGGTCCATATTATACTAATAAGGCCCATAGTTTCATAATCCTGTAAAAATAATCACGTTCATAGCTCAATCATCAAATAATAGTTATTTTGTCATGCAAGCTGCAACCATGTTTTTAGGCGCGAGTATTTATTATTCCTTAAGCTCAGGTTTGAAAGATACGAGATGCAGAATAACTTTACTCCCGAGCACACATCTTGTTACTTCACTAAAAAAACAAGTAAGGGTGCATTGCGAGGTGCATATTGTGAAAAAGAAAGAAAACTTATTATTCTAAAACTGAACACCAGTTTTTTGTTTATTGAGCAAATAAATACGCAATACATCGAATGTTAAATTGCGTTTAAAACTTGACTTACCTATAATAATAATGAGCCGATGTCTTGGCGAAAGGATATGAAAAATTTAATTGATAATTACACCTAAACACCAATTCCGCCGTCTGTATGCATTTCTGGTTTTGTTCAGTTGGGCAACGTGCCCAGGCTGGTGTCATTTCCAAGCTTAAGAGATAAAAATGCAAAGATTCTGCCGAATATTTCGCATGCTGAAAACAAAAGCAACATTGACCTAATCTTCATTACAGCCAACTTCACATATAGAAACCATAATAACATAATTTGGTTAAACTGCTTATCATAGTTTCACCGGTGCACATTAAAACTATGCTTTTTTTTATTTATTTATTTATTTATTTATTTTTTTACTTCAAACTTGTCTAGCATTTGACCACGCTCTCACCTGATGGGAAGTGACGATGCGATCGAAGGTGTAGCATGCTAGCCAAGTAAATACCTATTCACTCTTCTCTTGAACACGCCCGGGTCATATATCGCCGGAAACACAGACGCTGGCAGGGCATTCCATTTCTTAGCCGTTCTAATTAAGAAAGTTGAGTCAAATCGCTTGGTACGAATGGGTGGTATTTCGACCACGAAAGGATGGCGCTTAGCCGAGCGTCTAGTAGTCCGGTAGTGGAATGGTGATGGGAGAATGAGATCATGCAGTTCTTGAGCGCATTCACCGTGGTGTATTCTGTAAAAGACCGACAGACTTGCCACCTTACGTCGATGTGCTTATTTATGGGTTAATGAATTAATTTCGTTCATGTTACCAAACCGCTGCCCGCTGCGTCGCACGCGTCTGGTCAACTTTTTCGTGTCCCTATAGCCTATGTTGTTGATCCTCAGTGTTTGTCTATTTTCATAATTTTATTCCACTAAGTTCAGTTGAGTCATTTATTCGAGGATTGGCACAAACCTAACAGACGCAGAGAATCTCTACAGTTAATATTAGGCAGTTTGTTGTGATACATGTCCATGAATTCATTTACGAAGAATTGTTTACTAACCTAGTTGAATACCCAAAGTGAATTACTTACACACGGGGCTTGTGTTCCCTTTGGTGTGGAAGTAGGATTCGTATATCTCTTCACGTGGGTGTCGTAAGAGCCAGTTAAGAGGATATCTAGGAAATAAGCAGCAGCATGGGGTTTTGGCGGGAAAGCGAAAAAGATTGCGTCACCGCATTATATTATTTTCCAAAACTTGTGTTATTTTCAGTGTTAGTGCATAAAATTTGTGGCATTCTATTCGTTAAGTGCTGGATTACAGGCGTGAGTGTCGGAAAATGGTATAATGATGGTGAAACGTTTCTTTTCGTGTTGTTTCCAAAACTCCATAGAAGCTTCAAGTAAAGTTGCCACCGCTTTACTTGGAGAATGACTTTGACTAGACTATGACTTGACTTGATGTCTTCGACTGTGACTTGACACATTTAATGAAATTATCAATTACTTGACACTGGCTAAATACACAAAAGTGTGGAGCCAAAATATAAAAAAAAAACTTCTGTATAAGTACCAATCTAACTGCCAAGCGTGATGATTATGGCGCGTAATGGCGGCAAAATGCGGGAGTCTTATGTTCAGCAGTGGACGTCTTCCAACTGATGATGTGATGTGACATACACACTTTACCAAAGTATATAATCAATTTCATTTACGATACGAAGTTATAAATTAGTCAGATTCAGATATGATACGCCTGATTTTATTAGAGAAGCGGCTAAAACAGTTGTGAATAATAGTTTACCGCTAAAGTCAAAACAAAGTTTTGCACTTACTTACTTTATTTCTTAGGATATTTTTATGAAACAGTCGCTGAATCAAATTTTGAATTGAAGTCGCTGAAAATCGTCTTTTTTTTCGGAAAACGTCTTACTAATATATTTAAATTAATCATCTAAGGATCGTAAATCTTTAGTGTGTATGTAACGTTAAACTGATTTGATATTAATTTTTAAAGTAATATTAAACTAATTAAATATTAAAACCTCTTAAAGTTAAATGACATTGGTTAAAATTGCGCGGTATATTTTTGTATTGTGCTTGCGCAGAACTTAATTGATAATCGTTAATTAACCAAATAGTGAAACCGACTTTAAGGAAACCGTAAATATGTTATCACAAAAATTCCATGAAAATAATGAAAACTTTGTCTTTGTATTGTAAATTTGATATTCTCACCAATATTGTTGTGTTACCAATATTGTAATGTTTTCATAAAATATATATATTGTATATTACATTAACTCATATTCGAAATGAAAAAAAACATAGCCCTTATCTCGGGTGATATATACTATTAATCTAAATTGTATTTTACCCGTTAAATGTTGCAAGTTAGCTATTTCGATGGGGTCTAAGTTTCAAACTTAAAACTTTTCAAGTGTAGGATTCAGAATCACAAAAAATCTGTAGCTTTAAATATCAACTTAATAATATAATTCACACCTTGAGCTAATTTACTTTAAAGCGCCTTATATCTAAAACGAGCTTCTGTCCGCAGCTTCGCCCGCGGCGTGGCCTATGGGAAAATAATTGAACCAACCTTAAGGTTCAATTATTATACCTACGTCATAACATCTAACTGCATTCCAAATTTCAGCCCGATCCGTCCAGTGGTTTGGGCTGTGCGTTGATAGATCACTATATTAGTCAGTCAATCAGTCAGTCACCTTTGAGTTATATATATTTAGATAAACATTAATATATGATTGAAACTTACTTGAACCGTCATAAATCCCGTTTGTAAGAACAAGCCATAAATAACACCTTTTAACAGCGGATTCATTAGTTTTATCGCATCCGTCTTCTTAGTATACTGATGTATAAAACAATCCATAAACATGTAGGACATCCCAATTGTTATTTCCAAAACTATATACTCGTATATTCTTACTAAAAAAAAATATATTATTTAAAAAATTGACAAAAAACACCGCAAACTAAAACAAGGATTAAATGCTAGATCATTTAGGTTTCATTTACCACTGTGCTCACTTGTATTGGTCTAATTAGGTACAATCGAGGTATCCAGGTACAATAATTGCAATCTGTATAATTCAGGCATTCTATATAAT
Source organism: Ennomos fuscantarius (assembly GCA_905220475.3). NCBI lineage: Eukaryota > Metazoa > Arthropoda > Insecta > Lepidoptera > Geometridae > Ennomos > Ennomos fuscantarius. The sequence goes on from HG992023.1 coordinate 12,532,846, forward strand.
GCCTGGGCAATGTAAAGAATGCCGTCCAGGTAATGTAAATATTAAACATTACGAATACCATTTAATTTACCTAGGTAATGTATACAATGCCCTGGAGCGATCGCATAGAAAACCTGTTGGTACACTGGCAATGTGAAAAGTAAATAGATTTTAGTTTGCATTCATCAATTTATATTAATACAAGCTTCTGCCCGCAGCTTCGCCCGCGGCGTGGCATATGGGAAAATAATTCAAACACCCATTTCACCCTCTTAAGGGTGGAATTACGAAAAATCCTTTCTTAGCGGATGCCTACGTCATAACATCTACCTGCATGCCAAATTTCAGCCCGATCCGTCCAGTGGTTTGGGCTGTGCATTGATAGATTACTATGTCAGTCACCTTTGAGTTATGTATATTTAGATACTAGATAAGGGCAAAGTCTGAGTCGGCCGTGATAGATTAGAAGACTTTCGCTTCTCTCGGCTCCCTCATCGCGCTCGACTACGGCTCGCGTGTTTACTACCGCCTCGAGTGTAATGTCAATATATAGCACACATGTGTCATAATGTATATCTATTTTATCAAAATCGCAAATGCGGTTTTTGTATAACTGACCGTTTTAATTTAGAGATAATTTAATCCTTTAAAATTGTACCATGGTATCATTTTCATAGATATTTTTAACAAAGTTTACAACAATGCTACTGGGAAGTTAAATATTTACTACAGAACCAAATATGTTTACCTGATGAGGCGTGTGCATTTGAAAACATATCAAAATTATGTACAGGAATTGAAAAGGCGAATCCCAAATATATAAACTTTTTTATACTGGACCACCTAAAATGGCTACCAAAAGGATCCTGAAAGTAGATAAGATGACAAAAAGCACGTGAAACTCGAGTCCTAAGGTTCTAATCATTCTGAACCCCGTTCTTCATAATCACTTATTAAGAAATATATATCAAAGGAGTGAATTAATTTTACTCGACCAAGTATTAGCCTTTTTTAGGGTTCCATAGTAATACAAGGAACCTTTAGAAGTCCATCCATCATCGGTCGGTATTTATATGTATCTGTCTCTTTGAACACGCGGCACTCTGAAACTACGAGAAGGATTTTGATGAAATTTGGTACTGTTATAGCTAATTTTTCAGAATTACATTTAGGATACATTTTTTACAAAATAGAGGAATAAAGTTTTGAAACACGTATAGGCCTTGTAATATTTTTTCTTAAAAAAAGTGGATTCTGACGAAGTTTATATGAATTGTTCACATCCTTGAGCAAAATATGTAGTACCTATATATTAAAAAAGAGCACGGACCCAGGGGTCTGTAATAAAGCAGAATAAAAATCATCCAAATCAATACACCTATGCGAAGCTGGAGTAAGTTAAATGTAAGTAATCTTACCTTTTTGTCCACCAAGATAGTGGATAAACTAGAGGACAGCTGTATAAGCATGCTTGCCATTTTTTATCTGTTTTATGGTCGTTAACTTTTTAAAATGTTATTTCAGATTGTATTTCGCATATGCTGAAAAACAAACAAAAAATAACTTACTGTGGCCTATTCAGTTTGTTAGTTTAATATGACCAAAAGATTATCTATCAGTTGGAGTAGGCATGGAACTCGAAGGATAGCAATGGCGTTGTTATTGATACTGCCGTTACACTGTTACTATACTTATGCTTCGGAACTAGGCGCAGGCTGATGAGGTTATGACTTATGACAAAACTAAGCGCTGCTGGGGAGGCGCTGGAGGAAAGTGGTGGCCATTTAGGACACCATCAGGTTGTCAGTTGTCAGGTTCATCACCGTCAGTTGAGGCAGCAACGCGAATAAAGCAGCCAGGAATGGTTGCATGGTTTGGTCAATGATTCTCCCATAATACCTATAATGAACATGTAAGCGAGCAATTACCCTCGTCTTAATATGGAGGCTGCTAGGAAGGTTCGTCTTCCTGTAGAGGTAGAAAGTAATGTTGTAACTGTATTCTCTTCGTGATCTAATGCTGAGGGATAGAGCTCGTAAGAAATGAGGAGTGTTTGGGGTGAGAGTCAGAGGGACAACACAGGGATTGGCGTTCCTCCATTCCTTTACTGTGCATACCCAATTGCCCATACGCAAACAAATCAAAAAACTAAGTGGAAGCATATATGCAAGAAACTATAAAACTGTTTTTTTTTTTTTGTTTCATGCACATAATTTACTATTATATACACACCTAAGTGACTTACTGCACGTTACACGAACTTTACGGGGTGAAGGGATAAATATACTTACGAGTAATAATTTTTTTGAGGTTTCGATTCAATATAATATTTCAAAACATGGTTAGTGTCTTCAATTATTTTTACTTTATTATTATTATATTTTTATTTTTTTGTACTATTGCTACGTGGTTATTTTTTTACAATTTTTATGACGCTCTGTACGAATATTTTATAAACAAGCTTTTATTAAAAACCCGTTGAACAATTAGGTTATAACCAATACATACTTTAATTTTATCATCACCAATCACAGTCCACTTATAAGAGACATAGCGTTACATACTCTTTGATAGGAGATACTAGTTTATATATAAAATACTACTTATACTAGTCTATGGCTACGTATGAGACAAAAAAGTTTTTTATCTTTGTCTGGACTAAGGAAGTTCTATAGTTTATTTAGCTCATTTCTGATTTTGTACATTCTCGCCTTACACAATATCCATCTCAGCCTTCGCATTTTGGCGGCATGCAGTCTTCTTTCATCAACATCTCTTGTTGCCAACCCGATTCGTGCATTAGGATAGATCTAAGGATGGATTTTCCCCTTGAAATACCTATTACATAGTTAGGTATCGAGAAGGCTGACGATGCGCGTGTACGGCGGTTGGTGCTGGTATACATACATAATTAAAAATAAGAATAAGAATATCTTTATTGCTTAGAAAAGACAAACAAAACCTTAAATATACGATAAGTAGGTACATTAACAGTTATATTTCAGTAATGCCAATAACTTATTTAAGAATTTAACTTATTAAACAAAATTATTATTAAATATTGGTCAGATGGGCTAGAATCCATGCGTTTGGTGTGTTGTTGGTGTCAGCAGTGGTGGAACATCTGGTAAGGTAATAAGTTCAAGAAGAAATCTAGGATCACACGTGGTTCCCGTGACCTGCCTCCATTTCATCCATCACGCATTTACCCTACTTGTTACGTCCCGCATTGCACAAGTGAAGTCACAGCGGAACCTAAAGCAGATTAGAAGGGGTATACATGTCTTCAACACACGCTATAATTAACTCTTATTCACAAATAAAAATTAAATAAAAACAATATGTATAAACATTTTTATTCAAATAAGATAATGATATTCCATGCCCTATAGAATAAAATACCATTCTAAATACGTCACCATTCTAAATAATTAAGTTTACTTACATCAGTGTTATACCAAATAATCTCACTACATCTACAACGTTATAATAACTTCATATATAATATAACCAAATACACCATCAATATTGCACAGATGCTCGCTCCTTAGTAAGGTTGTAAGAACTTGGCACACTCCGTGCGCTGAGAATTTAATACTATATTTATAATTTTTTAATTAAAATATAGTAATTTTTTAAATTACTATATTTTAATTACACCGGGTGTTGCTTTGCATCCTCTCCATAATATTTCTAGGGTTCATTGTAATGCATACACTTTAATATATAATTATGATATATTTAATTAATTATTATTCGGCAATTCCACATGTAATTACACAAGTAGCCTTGTAGGAATGAGTAGGCTTTGTGGGAATGAGTGGGGAGCATTAGACAGGGTGATTTCATAATTTTCCCAACACTTATCTTGTGTATTTAAATAGGGTCGCACACACGTACTGTCTTATTTATAGAAAATATTTTTTATAAGGTATTAGGTAATTATTTTTTTATTGATTCTTATTTTATAAGTGCAGCACGTCAATATCTGTAAATATTTCTAGGATGCAAATCAACATTCTCTATATTTACAAGTGTTTGACACCAATATACAAAATGATAAGGAACCACAAACCGATTATTTATCTATTTCTAAAGTATTGTTTACTAACGCGATATTTATTGTGTATATTGGTTTTTAGTTGCCGATATTTCGACGAACTACCCGCATCCACCCGCAAGTTATTCAGTCGACCGCGATCATGGTGCTTGCAACAGCAACAAAAAATGCTAATTAGGCATTGTCGTAATTATTAATCTATTGTGATGTAATATAATGATAATGGTAATATAATGATCATATTCTCTCTCTATATATTCTTGTCTAATACGCGGGCTGTGGAATGCAAACACTATATTACGTTGCGCGCAGTCTAAATGCTGTTTTATTAGTTACCTGGCTGACCTGCCCCGGTTTAACACGGGTAAATTAGTTTTACGCCCTATTCCAATGGAAGAAAGTATGTCGGTTTATCTTCGTTGCCGGCTATGTTAATCGCATCGAATGGATTACGTCACTTAATTACCCAACCGGCAAAAATAAACTGAAACACTAAATTAGTGTTTTATGCAATTATACAGGTACTATAGAAGCGATGTAAACGTTTACTTAGGTAGGATTGGACGCATTTACATTGCTATACTATGCCGCCCAGCATATGCAGATGAATGCCGTATTGCTTAAAATCGCTTCGAAAATTAGCCATTAATTGTCGTAAAAAGTAAATAACAAAAAAATGTTATTGTGGGATATCCATAAAAGATAAACATATACCATAGCGGAGTTTAGACCTTTTCAATGTGTACAATTAATACTTATTATTTTGATAAATGTCGTAGGGTTCAGCCTGCGTTTGCAATGTAAGCGGAAAAAATGTAATTATTTACGACATCACATTAGAAACCTCAAAAATACCAGTTATTCTCCACTATTTAATGGATGTTATTATTATACATATAAACCTTCCTCTTCAATCACTCTATCTATTAAAAAAACCGCATCAAAATCCGTTGCGTAGTTTTAAAGATTTAAGCATACATAGGGACAGAGAAAGCGACTTTGTTTTATACTATGTAGTGATTGTGAACTAACGTGTCTTTTTTTATGTTTTGGCTCCACACTTTTGTGTATTTAGCCAGTGTCAAGTAATTGATAATTTATCAAGTTAATGATTTGCGTGAAATGCAAATATATGTCAAGTCACAGTCGAAGTCATCAAGTCAAGTCGTAGTCAAGTCATAGTCTAGTCAAAGTCATTTTCACCATCATTATACCATTTTTCCACACTCACGCCTGTAAGCACTTAACGAATAGAATGCCACCAATTTTATGCACTAACACTGAAAATAACACAATGTTTGGAAAATAATATAATGCGGTGACGCAATCTTTTTCGCTTTCCCGCCAAAACTCCCTAACTTGTCTTTCCTCTTCATTCCACTCCTTCTGCCTTATATGGCCATCTCCCTCCAGGGTCTGATTAGGTAAGATCAAGACAGCTATGCATCTTAGGAGTTTAGGCAAAGCTAATATGTGACAATTATTATTGCAGCTAATTTACTCTCCATAAAAATTGTGTAAAGTCGTCATAAAGACTAATTTTATAATGATTTACCAAAATTATTACAAATGTTACTTTGTTTTACAAATTATGATAGGACTGGCCCGTATTACAAAATAACGGTCAGTCGTGAATCAGATTTGGATGTAGATTACAGGACCCAGATAGAGTTCTGTTAAAGTTCTTGGCAGTTGAGCGCCGAATAGGTACGAGTCCCGACCCAATATCGACCTTAAGGCGAAGAGTATATATATCATAAGGTTATTTTAGGCACGATTCTAAGCAAAAATAAAACTGAGGCTTGAATTTAATACCTATAATATTATGTACCTAATTCATATCTTGAAGTTGTCTGTGACGTATGCTCATTAGAAGTTAGACACGATTACTCGTTAGAAAAAATCTTAAACATTAAAAAATATACATATTATCATTTTTATTCAGTTCCTATAGAAAATATTTTCCCACAAAAATGTGTGTGATTCCAATAAACATTCAAATTTTGTAGTTTCCGTTGTTTTGAAAAATACTATTACAAAACTAAGAGCAATTATTACACAGCAATGTAATGTAGTAATCGCTCTGAGATATCAGAAACCGTCAAAATCAGTCATTGCGCGCATTGTCTTTGCCGTAAGCGCCACGCTGAAGTTTAGACTGAATTGATATTTAAGTCTTCAGTATTAAGATCGGTGTTTTTTGAACAGATTTGACCAACTTATTTTGCTATACCTACGCCTTAAGAGTGAATATCATGAAAAAAGGTACAACATTTTTGAAAAGATCACATCATTATACTTTTTAAGTTAGTGTTAGGATGACGAGAAAATGCAGCTCCTTCCACAATGCTCCTATATATAAACTTATACATATAATAGATTAAAAAAAGGTAAGATTGCATGCTTATTTATGCAACTTTTCCCCATCCCTAGTTTTATCAAGTACGTTCCTAATTATCTATTTTATACAAGTACAACTATTAGGTACTCTACTTGCGCTTCACAAAATCTGCTATATATGGTTTGGGTGACGCAATAAGGCCTATATTGGGTTCATCAGAAGGCAGTGCTCCATTCGAGCATTCAATTTTATACTGTTGTAAGATGCCAACAAACATGAGGAACACGAATGACTTTGCTAAGGAATCTCCGGGGCAGCGTCTTCGACCTGCAAATGAAATACAACGTATTATGCAACAATAATCATGTATAAGTACTTAATTGCAAACGATTTAACTTTAATATGAACTTGGCATTACCTAATAACGCGAAGGGGAGTATTGGCGGGAAAACGAAAAAGATCGCGTCACCGCATTGTATTAGTTTCCAAAACTTGTGTTATTTTCAGTGTTAGTGCATAAAATTGGTGGCATTTTATTCATTAAGTGCTGGATTACAGGCACGAGTGTGGGAAAGTGGTATAATGATGGTGAAATGTTTCTTTTCGTGTTGTTTCCAAAACTCCAGCTTCAACTCTAGTTTCGTGGCTTTTGTGGAGGTGCCACCACAATTTCGCCAAGTTTCAAAACTCCATAGAAGCTTCTGGTAAAGTTGCCACCACTTTACTAGGAGTATGACTTTGACTAGACTATGACTTGACTTGATGACTTCGACTGTGACTTGACACATATTTGCGTAAATATCATTTACTCAACTTTAAAAAATATCAATTACTTGCCACTGGCTAAATACACAAAAGTGTGGAGCCAAAACATTAAAAACATTAACAACGCGAAGACATTTTACCTAAAAATAAAAAAAAATAACTAAATTTTTTACTACTTTGACGATCGACGATGTACGTACATTTAACCTCATTAGCTAATTTATACAAGTAAAACGTTGCGTTTTTTTTGTATGTTTCTGCAAAATTCCATCTAAAGTAGTACTAGCGCTTGTTCACAGATTGCTTATACTCGTACTACCGAGATCAATACAAGATACTTTTTCCTAGAGAAGCTGAGGAAATAGATATAGGATCACATACATGGTGGATTACTAGTTCTAATTGTGGACAAGATTTTTATTAAAAACTGTATTATCCAATTAATATTAGATGAAAGTAACAGCAGCAGTTTCGTTAAGTGGTCTTAACATTCTTGAAAATAGAATGACACTTATAAATATTATTTATTCTGTGTTTTTATCACGATTGTACTTTCATCAGAAAATGGTAAGTATATTAGAGATATTTTAAAATAATGTACAAAATTTAGTAATGTGGGAGATTCAGAATATAAACAATCAGATTTAGGAATAATAATAATAATGTGGACTTGGAAAATTAATGATTTGGAAAGAAGCCCTGATATCTTAGGATAACTAGAAGACTAATGTACATAATACTATAGTAACTATGTACCCACAACAAAGAAAAATAATTCAGTGGTCGCATTGGACCGTACATATTACAAACAGAACGGTTCGTAACACGAGAAGTTCATAAATAAATAAGTCAAATAAACTTATTGGCACCCACCTAATCCAAAAGGGTACATGTGTTCTGAATATTTTAGCATTTCACGCTCATCAATAAATCTTTCGGGCTTAAACACATGCGGATCCCTCCACAGTTTTTTATCAAAGTGTATATCGCCAACGGATATAAGCAATGTTGTATTTTTAGGTATTAAATATGTATCTATAGCCGTATCAAACAATACTCGTCTTGGACCCGCCAAGGGTACTATTGTATAGTATCTTTGTAACTCCAACATAAATGCTGCTGTATATACTAATCTGTAAAAAACATAGAAAACACATCAAAATACATAAACACTCTAGCCAGTTTATAATATAATGTAATAGGTAAGTATTATTAATACAATTATCATCATCATCATCATCATCATGATGTAGTCAATTTATAAATATGTAATAGGTAAGTATTATTACTACAATTATAATTAATTATTGGAGAAAATAGGATAAGCTACATAATACTGACTTGGTATTGTCAGCCCAGCATGGCGTTTTGTCTCCTATAACTCTATCGATTTCGTCATGAATTTTCTTCTGAATAGATTTATTTCTTAAAACTTGTAACAATGCAAATTCGAGGACGTTGCTTGTAGTTTGAGAACCAGCGATAAGTAAATCTAAGCACACCATTTTAAGTTGTTCTTCTGTAAATATAAATGGTAAAAATATTATTAGATTTCTTGTCAATAATCAAGAGTCTACGCGGCGTCATATTACGCTTTAATTTCACACTAAGAAATTTCTTTAAAGCAAACTTTGATCCACTAACTAATACCGTGAAGAGAAAGAGAAGAAGAGATATAGAAAATATGTCAAGCTTCAAAGATTTGTTCAACAAATAACTTCCTTAGCTATAAATATTACCTTAATACCGTTGGGTGATACATTAGCTGTTTGCCGCTTAGAAGTTCCATAGGGTAATGTCTTCAAAGACCATGGGTTTATCGACTAACAAGTTGTGTTATGGCTCGTAATACAAATTTTTGATTCTATTACGTGTTAGATATATTTTTTCACATTTATGTAAACTAGCAGACCCAGCCCGGCTTTGCGCGGTTTAATTAGTTTTACGCTCTAACCCGGTCAATGAGAAGAGGGAAATGGAGAGAGAAAAAGATATGGGACGGCAAAGAGAGGCTTCCCTTTGCCGTCCCATCTATTTATACTTTTCGACGACTTTATTTATCTGTTTGTACGGTATAAGTTAAAATTTCGCTGTATAGAGCTGTATACAAGCTGGGTGATCATGAAACTGCATTGCAAACAATAGAAACACAAATTTGTATAAAGAAGTATTTAAGCTATCAAACTTTAAATACTTATTTTTGGGTATAGTAATTATGGAAACTAGCAATTTAGGAAATATTTTTTTCCTATGACATTGCAATTAAAGTTCCGTGATGATATTTTAAAATTGGTCAGCTGGGCGATCACGTAAGTCGAAGGCAGCCGATAGAAACACAAATTTGTATTGATTTGACAGTTCCAATACGCAGCTTAGTGAGCATAGTTAGTATGGACATTTCTCCTGTTCCATTGCAATCAAAGTTTCGTGATCACCTCCTGATCATAACATACGCTATAATAAAGCAATGCTTTATATCCATACGCTATAATAAAGCAATGCTTTATTATAGCGTATGGATATAAATGGATACCTACCTAACCACGTAATGTATATAATGTATATCTACCTTCCGAACTGTCAAAGCTGGCTTTTATGAAATTCTCAACAGTAGTAAATAAAAACACAACTTGCATTTTTCAATATATTAAAATAATTAAATACAGCGTGAATTTTCCAGTGGGCGGAGTAAGTCAAAACTGCAACTATGACGAATAGCGAGGAGCCAGAGCTTGATAAAAACTAAAAGTGCATCATTGGATTTTTGATAAATCAATATTCATAGGCTTGAATCGAACCTTTAACTTAAAAAAGAAAAACTATCTGTACCATCCAATAGTGTTGCTAACATTGACTATAAATCCAAGTTTCCGTGCATTCCGGGAATCATCATTGGTTGCTAATAAGACTATCATACCAAAATTAGCTCTAATGATAACAAGTTTCATCAAAAGCAGTAATGACGTAATTCCTGTTCAAAGGGACAGACATTGAAAATTAAAATTAAAATTTACTTATATGTGGATAAGGCAGTGTAGCGTAATAATAATTAAGCATTGCAAATAAATTTAACGTAGGTACCTACTTATAGTTTTATTATAAGTATGATGGGTGTGTGAACAAAATGATCACGTAAATTTCAAAGTTTTTTTGTAACTGTATTTGAATTATATAGGGAAAGTTATAAAACATTTTTAAAACACATTGAAATTTGTAAAGATTTGATCAAATAGTGATGCTACTTATAGTAAGTAGGTCTCTCAGTTCTCACGCTGCTGTTTCCAAATCTGGGTAAGTTTATGTATATACATAGTTTACTAGCAGGTTTTGTATACCGACATTTAATGAAACATATTTATATATTTTTATAGATATATGGATCACAAAACTGAAGCATTAAACTAATAATATAATAAAATATTACCTGTAAAACTTTCCTTATTTTGTGACATTTCTTCCAAAAAAGAATATATGAAGTCATGTCCCACTGTTTCCTTTCTTTTGTGTTTGTCTATAGCTTCCTGTTAAAAAGAAAATAAGTTTTATGTAAGTAAAATAAGCTCTTAAGACTAGGTATATCGTATTGTGAAAGAAACGGAATCCGCGGGAGATCCACTTCCAAGTTTTTTTTTAATGTTTTGGCTCCACACTTTTGTGTATTTAGCCAGTGTCAAGTAATTAATAATTTATCAAGTTATCGATATTTCACGCAAATATGTGTCAAGTCACAGTCGAAGTCATCAAGTCAAGTCATAGTCTAGTCAAAGTCATACTCCTAGTAAAGTGGTGGCAACTTTACTTGAAGCTTCTATGGAAACGTTTCACCATCATTATACCATTTTCCCACACTCACGCCTGTACTCCAGCACTTAACGAATAGAATGCCACTAATTTTATGCACTAACACTGAAAATAACACAAGTTTAGGAAAACAATACAATGCGGTGACGCAATCTTTTTCGCTTTCCCGCCAAAACTCCCACTTCAAAGTTTTAAAACTATGCCTTTTCGTTTTCTCTTCAAGGCTTCCACAGACCAAGTAGAGGAAACTTGACGGCTTCCTAGAGTCATATTGAGCATTTTGCTGTGGCATTTAGACTGACAAAATAAGACTTTGACATGTCAAATATAATTTTTACAAAAAATCCTTACTTGATATTGGCAGAATGATAGCTAAAATGCGATAGAAAGCCATTAAACGAAGAAGAAGATAATAGATTCTGACTTACCTCAACAATTTTTGATAACTGTTCATTTAATTTTTTTATAAGGGAATATCCGCTTAGGCGTGGAATAATAAATCTGCACCACGGTATCTGATTTAACAATCCACCTGCCATTGAAAACGCCTTTGACCGTTGTCTGAACAATTCCTGCAAATGCTTCCATTTTTCTTCTTTTATCTTTTCTCCTGAATTACAAACAACAGTAAAAGTGTTCATAAATTGAAAAATTCTAGTCTACTTAAGAACGAACTAAGACTTAAGTCGTGTAATGTAACAAGCACACTCGTTTTTTTTTTTAAATATTTAATTAATTTTTCTTTGTAGTTTATTGGCATTTTCTTTAATTAATGTTTTATATGTCACATCTAACGTGACCGTAAATTACCATCTTCTTAAGTATTTAAACTATGAAATACCATCTATATCATATACCATCCATTCAGCAGGCATACATACTTACCATTCCATATAAAAACCTACTAAATATAACATTAAGCCAGATACAATTCTTTGTAATGTAACAAAATTCTTACCTGCAACATACTTCCATAGCACATTCATGACCGCTTGAGATATGAAACTATTTGGATTTATTGTCTTATTATTATTTTTTAAATATTCCAATACACAAATTAATTCATTTTGAATCTCCTTTTCCATTTGAGTTTTTCCAAATCCCACATTTCTTAGCTGAGTTAGCGTAAATTGTCTATGTATCCGCCACAGTGCTCCATCAGTAAACGTGATGCCTAAAAATAACATAATTGTGAACTTAAAATAAGTTGAAAAAAGAACCAGGTAATAAAACGTCATAAAGTTTTTATACAGCTCAAAATGAATATGCAAAAGAATAAAATTTATTTTTTGCCACCATTTGGCCATATACTTTTAGGTTAGACGCACCACAGAATACTTGATATATTTTAAAGGAAAAAAATCACATATCATTTGGTTTATTAAATGGAAGTGTCACATATAACTAAATTGCAACGCCAAGCAATAGAACTAAGTTAAGAGCTGCTGGGGTAGACTTAGTTATAAGAATAAAACATCTCCAAATTACCTAAAACAACTTTAAAGTTTCAACATGTACCTAACACGTGCGGTATAAATATTATAACTCGCACTATCATCTCGGAACAATTAATAATTACGCAATATAAAAACCGCTACCGAAGAAAAAAACTTCGTTATAGTTTGCGTAAAAGATCGATAATAATCAATCAATAGCCCTGACGAAATAATAATCACGCCAAACAGGAAAATAATAAAATAATAAAATTAATTGATTCTGATGTAACACCGCCTTGGCAAATACCATACAACAAAGATTTATCTTCTAGACCGCGTTCCATAAAGTTTGTTACACTATACCTAGTCCCTAAGTCCCAAGTTGTTTTTTTATTTCCATGCATTATTTACACTTATTATTTTATGACTTTCTTTATTGTAATTTTAGCTGTACTATGGATCTCATGCCCGATATAAATAATAATAATAATTATAATTATTATTATTATTATAAATACCTATTATGCTGCCAGCATGTTGGGTAGATACGTGTGATGCTCAGGTAGGTCACCTTAGATAAAAATAGAGTAACTGAACTATCTTACCCAATCTTTTTCCAAGAGTTCTCAATCTTAGAAAAAAGCTATCCGGACGTCCTTCGAAAGCTTTTTCCGTAAATGCATGACGGACATTTTTCTCTCCATAAACCACTACAACAAGTTCACTTCCCAACTTCAAGCCGAGCACATCTGTAGAATATTTTTTTGATAATTCCAAAAGGCCTTTGTACTGGGAACCATATTTTTTGGTAACATTGTGTAGTACGTTACTGCTGCCAACAAATGGGTACCATTTGGGACCTGTAAAAAACACGTTCTTTTATTTATTTATTAGTAGTTGCGCCCCGCGGTTTTACCCGCGGATAAAAAGTATTTCAATTATTTACTCATTCCACGGAAGCATTTCACTTTTCCGGGATAAGATGTGGCCTATATGTTAATCCAGTGTATAAGCTATCTTGGTACCGAATTGCATCCAAATCCATTCAGCCCTTTGAGCGTGAAGGACTAACAAACATACACACATACAAACTTTCGCATTTCCATTATAATATTAGTGTGATTTATTCATTTAGATACAAAGTTAGATACAAGATACACCGGAATGGATACAAAGAAGGTAGGTTACTTATATAAATATGATCGTTATTATAATTTTAAGCCAATAACCTATATTTTTAATAAGATACTTAAAAATTGGATAAGTACATACACAAACTAATAATTTTTTCATAATTATAGTCTTAACTTATTTATGTACTTACTTATGTCCACACATATTATTATTATTATTATTATTTAAGACGAATACCTTTTATTCTCTACCTAAGTATTTACCTACCTACTTACCTATACCAACACCGTGGAATTGAATTGAATATATTCCTGAAATGTATGGACTTTTGTCGAATGTAGTTCACATTATAGAATATTTCTATGTAACTAAAAACAGGAAAGGTAGTTAACAATCAAAGTAGTAGTTGACTATAAAATGAAACCAAAAGTATTATCAAAAATAGCCAAATTTAAATTCTTAAAGCCTTACCAGATGTTCAGCCGCTGCTGACACCGACAAAACGTAATAATAATACCATGCCGGATAAAACTCGTCCAACAAGCGTACACACACTCCAACCGCATGATTTTAGCCCACCCGACCAATATTTAATAATAATTATGTAGGTATATCAGCACCATTAACAAAATGTCCTGTGACGTGGAACAACAAAATGGGAGTCTTTTGTTTTAGTAAAGAAGAGATGCAGCTGCGCCTGCGTTTTTCTTTTGTCACTCCGGGAGAGCAAGTTAGGTAGCGCAGATGTTTTAGTTACCTACGAAACATGATAATAGTGCTCTGCCAGAGCCCACACTGCGTATATAATATATATATATAGGCATTTCGGCTAACGGAGAATTATTTCATTTATATTACTTATTGTCTTTTAATATGAACGCTGTAGAATATTTCAATATAGCATGGATTGGGTAGAACCTACACGCATTTCAATAAAATGTCGATTTCAACTCCACGGTGTATAGGTTTACTTATTTATTTATTTTACTCAAGGAATTTCATGCATAAACGTAAACACAGATCACAAAATACTATGAACCATAGATGTGCCAACTAGGTGGTGTGACTTTTCTGTACCACCGCAAACTCTTGACAGGCACTGGAGCTAATTAAATTAATGGAAACTAAATTACAATAGAGTAACCTAGAGAGAAAACGCCAACTTCTACCGCAGTACACTTTGCTTTGCTTTGCTTCGCTCTTGCGGGCCGCTCTGGCCGCTTTAACAGGTCAATCGCGAATAAAAATACGCTTACTTCTACCACAAGTCACGTTCGCATTTTACTCGCTCTCCAAATTTCTCACCACAACCACAAAAAAAAAACATCTTAAATTGTAGATTGTAAACATCTTCGCTCACACTCGCTCTGGCGGTTAGTACTTTTATTATATAATCAAAGCCAAAATGAATTAATAACTTTCCATTCATTTTGAACGGTTCCTGTGTATTATCATTATTATCTAATAAATAATAATATAGACAGGAACCATTCATTTGTTCGAGGTGAAAAAGAACTTATAAATACATGCTAGAGCATGCACTTATATAGTGTAAACCAAATCAGTTGATTACCTACGTAGTCGAGTGATAATACCCCATAGGAACCATTCATTTGTACGGGATGGATTGTAAATTGTTTTTAGTATATGCGACACCTCTAATTTTAATTTAATTTCATCTAAATTCGTTGAGCATTTATGAAGTTGAATTTATTATAGTTTCCCACGGCAACGGATTAGTTTTGGTAAAAAAAGTATTCTGTTAGTCCACTCAGTCAGTGTTAGTCCAATATAAGCTATCATTGTTCCAATTTTTATCCAAGTCCTTCCAGCCGCTGCGACGTGAAGAGAACAAAGACACAAAATTTTGCCAATATAATATTGGTGTGATATAAGTAAAAAAAAATTGTTAAAGGTATTATTTTCAATTTATTATGCTTCGATTATGACTCACCTGGTGGAAATTTTTTTGGCTTGATAGTTGTGTTGATTAAATAACCAACCAGCAAAGTTATGACCGTAAAAGCGATAATACTTGAAATCATTTTTTTATTAGCACATAATTTGATGCTTCCTTCACTAAATTATTTATCGTTTGTTAGTTGATTAACAGCTACACTCGTCCTTCTTTCGCTAATTCAAAATAGTTCTAAAATTCACAAGTTTCACACACGTTTTATAAATTATGTTTTAGTAATTACAGTAACTTATTAAAAAAAAACGTGCCTAGGTTCCACAATCACCGGTGAGTTATAAACAGACACGGAAATAATAAATATGACTTTTTATAACACTACTTAGGTACCCCGACAAATGCCATTAATTTGAATAATAATACGACCAGTTGAGAAATGTAATACGACTGTCGTTAGTTTAATATTCCTTCAGTTAATCGGAGTTTTATTTGACCAACAGATCAGTTTTTTTATTTTTTTTTTTTGGCCTGGAAGTGTTTATTTCCTGCATGTACCTAAGTAGTGTAGATGTACCTAATAGATACAGATATTTTAAGCGCGTGAGAAAAATATGGAAGGGCGTTGTCGAAAAGTTATTTAACGTTGAGTAACTCGTACTCGATCACCGCGCACTGAAGCAGTGGAGACTACAACCCAACTGATGGTTCGTAGAAATAAATGAATCGAACATTCAATTGACGACCGTTAATAGATGTGCTTGAAAAATATGACTTACGACTCATGCCTTTCGGTTCATTGTAAGAAAACAAAAATCTTGGCATCGCTTTGTTGTTAACGAAGACTCAATATGACATAATATGTACTCAAATAGCTCAACGTGGTTAGTTAGTAGGCATGTCTTGTTCTAATGCGAAATTATAAAAGAAACAAGCAAAACTCGCACTCAGAGGTAGTTTCCGGTACTCTGATATTTCTCTAATAATGCCTCCTCTGAGAGTCTTTGACAAGTTTATTTAAATGTTTATATCTTACAGCCTCTGTGTTGTGATGGTTGAGTAGGTTGGCTCATAGCCCGGAGGCGGCGGGTTCGATTCCCGTAACAGGACAAGTATTTCTCCACTGAAAAAAAAAGTGCAAATACTGACTCCGAGTCTGGGTGTTTTTCGACCATGGTCCTCTTAGTTCCTGGGTCCTAAATAGACACAAGGAATCCTAGTTAGGGTCTAGAATCTTTGTGATCGTTGGGTGTTATTATTATTTGTTAAAGTGTCTCTCGAGTAGGTATCGTAATTTTTTTATGAAGTCCTTGTTTACGTCTACTTGTTACGTAGGTATAGTTTCCGCTAGTGGCACTATGCTTAATTTCCGATACGGCAACCGTTTTACAGCTATTTCTGGCAAATGACGATGATATTTGAGATATATTCAGAGACACGTCAATATTCCAGTTACCTACTAGCGATACCTCTGATAAAAATAACTTCATTTAGAGCACAGACCCATTAGCTGAAAATACCCTCTAATTCCACACGTTTTCTTGATAGTTTCATCGTCGCTGTGAAACCAAGGGAGGTTTATAGGCGAAGAAACAAGCTCAGAAGGATGAAGTGGTATTGTAGTAAAATCTATGAGATATTATTATATATTTTGTCTACAAAATCTGAAGATAACTTTCCAGTTGACGACGATGGTCAACCTGTGACTGGACCAATTTTATGAGTAGGTATAATACGCCTGAAAGTGTCCAGAGTAGTTATATATGTTCCCTAAATTCATAAAATAAATTAAACTGTAAATTCAATGATTAATTCACATATTATGGCAACATAGAATGATCAAAATAAATTTCTATAAAAGTTTATGGTATCTCCGTTAACACCTATCCCGTCTAACTCTAGATTTATGCCGACCGATTTAGCGGCCCAAGCTACCCCACTCTATTTTGTATCTTGAGACACCTATTTTTGAAGTAAAACTTTTATAGACACGCTTGACTTGAGAAGTAAGCCGGCGAGGCGAACGGAAGTTGAAAGTTGTTGTGGTTGACGTAGATCTCCATTGTCAACATAATAACGTTAACATTTGTATTATTATGTTGGTATGTCTAGTAAAATAACAATTTGCAGTAGTCAAGATGGCGACATTAACATTAAACAAAGCAAAAACGAAGTTTTACTTCAGTCGTATGGTGTCAGTGTATTTTCTTGTCATACAATGTTACCAGCACAACCCAAACTCGGATAACCCAAACTCGGATCAGAATCGATTCACTTACTTATACATTTAAAATCGCATTTCGCGACACGAATGTATGGAGATTCCCATGATTTTTCTTTTATCTGTTAGAGATTCATGAGGTCTGCTTAAAAAATGCCTAAATAAGTAATTTCCGGGAGTTTTGGCGGGAATGCGAAAAAGATCACGTCACCGCATTGTATTATTTTCCAAAACTTGTGTTATTTTCAATGTTAGTGCATAAAATTGGTGACATTCTATTCGTTAAGTGCTGGAGGTGAGTGTGAGAAAATGGTATAATGATGGTGAAACGTTTCTTTTCGTGTTGTTTCCACAACTCCATAGAAGCTTCAAGTACAGTTGTCATCACTTTATTAGGAGTATGACTTTGACTAGACTATGACTTGACTGTGACTTGACACATATTTGCGTGAAATATCATTAACTTGTTAAATTATCAATTACTTGCCACTGGCTAAATACACAAAAGTGTGGAGACAAAACATAAAAAAAAGTAATTTCCGTTAGCCAAATTAAAAAAGACAAGGGGGTTTTGGCGGGAAAACGAAAAAGATCGTGTCGCCACATTCTATTATTTTCCAAAACTTGTGTTATTTTCAGTGTTAGTGCATAAAATTGGTGGTATTTTATTCGTTAAATGCTGGATTAAAGGCATGAGTGTGGGAAAGTAGTATAATGATGGTGAAACGTTTTTTTTTCGTGTTGTTTCCAAAACTCCTTAAAAGCTCCAAGTAAAGTGGCCACCACTTTAACTAGGAGTATGACTTTGACTAGACTATGACTTGACTTGATGACTTCGACTGTGACTTGACACATATTTGCAAAAAATATCATTAACTCGAAAAATTATCAATTACTTGACACTGGCTAAATAAACAAAAGTGTAAAGCCAAAACATAAAATAAAAACATAAAAAAAGACTAGGTCAGTGACAGTGACAATAAGAGTGTATTGTCATTATCAATTGATACTGGCACTGGCACTATTGGCAGTAAAAGTCAACCAAGTCAATCAGACAGAAGATTAAATGTATAATTAGAGAATTAGAAATGTTTTCTTGTTAATCTTGCTTGGTTAATTATTTTGAGTACATGGTTCAATCCAGGCTTAAATAAAAATACTTATTTCTTTATTGTTTTTGTGCATTGGACATAATGTCAAATTATAAGAAATTTGGTTCCCTCGTCGGTGCAATTGACGAGGGCACTTCTAGTGCACGTTTCATAATATTCAAAGCTGAATCATCGGAAGTGGTTGCTATGCACCAAAAGGAACTTGAGCAACGTTTTCCTCAAGAAGGATGGGTTGAACAAGATCCGTATGCCATTTTAGAAGTAGTTAGGACATGCATAGAAAAAGCTGTGGAAAAGTTAATAACATTGGGCGGAACACCCAAGGTTTGTTATTCGTTTTATAAACTGACTTACCTACCTTTTAGCCCTTCCTACCCATGTAATCTTGTGTATGTATACCTACTCTTATCTGCGATTTGAGAGTTCTATTTTAAGCTAATCAGAAGGTCTATTTAGCTGCATTTTTTCAGGATTAAAACTAAACTGCCTCAATCTAGTAGTCTAATTATCTTTTTACATATAGGATAGATCATATACTGAAATCAGGTTACATAATTAAGTTTTTACTTAGTTAAGTGTGTAATATTTTCATTATTAAATATTAGGCAAGTAATAGGTGCTAGCAATGGGTACAAACCATCAAGTCAGTTTTCATTTATGTGAATAGGTAGATATTTATGGCGATTGAGATCACTTCTAATAACGTCTACCAATTATAATGTTTAATTCTCATCCAATCAGAAAAGGTCATTGTTTAGAGTATGATCATGGCTTTAATAATGAGTGGTTTTTTGTTCCTAAAATTAAATGCTTGAAAACAACCAAAGCTGAAGTATTGCTGACCACTTTATGTCTAAGTGTGAGCTAGATCCTAAGTTTCAAAATATTTATGGTATCTAAATCTGTTCAATGAACATTTGTCTATATATATATAGTATACGAAAATATACTATTAAAATTTCATAATAATTTCATGGATTAGGTTCGCTAACTGTTATAATTACAAAATACTCAAAAGATTTATCTTTATTCTTCTAAAAGTATGTTTGACCTTCATTTGACTTACCAATAACATCGATTATCATCAGAGGTTAAGTTTTTATTCTACATGCAATAAATGTATCGAGCCAGTTCAGTTCAGTCAGTTTTAAGCTGACATTTGTGTTTGAGTTCTTATAAAATATAATATTATAATGGATTTGTAGCCCCATTATGGTCATGTCAGTGTTAAGCTTGAATTATAGTAAAGGGGTGGATACATCATAAAATATTCCTAAGAAATTATTGAGATAATATGAAAATACAAGTTTTTCACCTCTATTGCTATGTTATAATCGAAGGGGTGAGATCAAAAAGGGTTTAACTGATTTTTTTCACAAAATGACTTATGGGTATCATTGGATTCAGCGTGAAATTATCTACAATGATACATTCTCAAAATACCGATATGAGGCTTAAATCTCGAGATTTTCAGTCTAAAAATGGTTTATGTGACACAGGAATACAGTTCACTTAGCATAAAAACATTATTATATTAGATTATATTTTACAGTAATTGCAAGAATTAGAATAGTTATAGAAGAATTAATACATTTTCAAACAACTGAAACTTACATAAACCTTTTCTATTACCTAATAAGCACTCTACATGAAAATGAAGCTGTTGAAGTTTAAAGTCAATTTTCTCGAAGCTATCAATTTGACAGTTAAACACTTGTTATTATTATGGTGCTATAATTATATTTAAAATATGTGATATGGTTATTATTACTTCTCAGGACATAATTGCTGTGGGTGTAACAAATCAACGCGAAACTACCATAGTCTGGGATAAGAATACAGGAAAACCTCTACACAATGCCATAGTATGGCTAGATATGAGAACATCTTCAACAATTGACAAACTGTTAGATACTGTACCTAATAAAACAAGAAATCAGAATTATTTGAAGGTAATTATATTATTATTATAAGCCTTAATTATACCTATTACACAATTACTATTTACTGTATAATTCAAAACTTGTAAATTAATTTATATTATTTAATAATGTAGTCTAGCATGGTCTGATTTAACATAGATTTGATATTGTGCCATATCTCAGATGACACAGGATTTCTGAAGTATACCCATTTAAGCCAGGGCCAGGAATTTCAACTATTTTAGTGTAATTTTCAACACATTCATGTAACTTCTATTAAATATAACCAAGGCTAAGAGAATAACAGAGAGAGAGTTAACAGAATTCAAGGCTTTTTTAAGTCATTTCAACCTAGGTTTTGTAGTACATATAAGAAAGAAATAAAGAAAAAACACACTCTTTATTGAGCATATCAATACATTTAAAGTGGCAATAGTAAAATTATTATTTAAAAAAGTTATTTTATCGAGATGCAGAAAAGAAGTAAATTCAGCATCATGCTGTGAATACAAGATTTGCAGCACTGGTTTTCAACTAACTCCTTATGTATTTTCATCTTCTGCTTGGTATAGGCAACTTGTTTTATGTCTGGTGCCGATCTAGTCCATGTTCCACATATGACCTTGACTCTGTGGTTAACCCATCTTGTTGCTGTTGTGTCCACCACTCTGCATGTTCCTTGCTCCACTCGTTATTTTCTTGCCTGGACCGAAGCTTCATCCTGCGTCAGATTTCATACTCATTGTAGTTTGATGCTGACTATTATGTTTAATAAAACGATCACAATAACTATAGGAAGTACATATTTATTGAGCTAAGGAGCAAGACAAGAACAAAAGACAATTAAATACAATAGAAAAGAAGGAAGAATAAAACAATACAAAAAGAGGTTGACTGTAAACTAATATAAAACCTATTTTAACCTGACCATGGATTAATTTTACTGTGATGGGTTGGAATGGTATTATAATGATATTTATATTGTGATCCTTGTTATTGACAATATTACTTTATTTTTAGCCGTTATGTGGCCTTCCTCTATCCCCTTACTTCAGTGCAGTTAAGTTGAGGTGGCTGTGTGATAATGTTGATGCTGTGAAAATTGCCATGAAGCAAGGTACATGCTTTTTTGGCACTGTTGACACTTGGATCATATGGAATTTAACAGGTTAGTTAAATAATAGTATCTACATTGTGACGCAAACACAGTAAATAACATTGTAATTTTTAATAAGTATATATATAAGTATTTAAATAAGATGTATGTACATCCAAATCACACTAATATTATAAAGGCGAAAGTTTGTATGCGTGTATGTGTGTATGTTTGTTACTCCTTCACGCTCAAACGGCTGAATGGATTTGGATGAATTTCGGTAACTAGATAGCTTATACACTGGATTAACATATAGGCTACAGTTTATCCCAGAAAAGTGAAATGTTCCCATGGGAGGAGCAAATAATTAAAATACTTTTTAACCGCGGGTAAAACCGCGGGGCGCAACTAGTAATATCTAAAAGTGTAAACATTATCTGTTTGTATGTATGTACTTTTTAATGTTAATGAATGACATGCAGTTAGATGTACTTTTTAATGTTAATGAATGACATGCAGTTACAGTTGCAGTACCACCCAGAACTCTAAAGTATTAAGTTTTATGTGACACTGCACTATGTGCATCATCCTGAGACATCAGCAGTTATACTTTTTTTAAAGGCAAACTGCCTTTATTCATTCAACTAAAAACTACAATGATATAACAATTACTAATAATACAGTTGTTATGTTTAAGTATAAGTATACATACATACCTGAGTAAAACTGTTAAATCGTCCAAATTACATGAATAACCTTTTTGTAACTGACATTTGTTGCCAAATAAACTTATTCTTATTCTTATTTTTTAATATTTTTTTAGATTCGATAATTTTTAATTAAAACTGTTTAAAAACTGTTTAAAACTGTTTAATAAACACTACCAACTACTAAAAAAAACAGACTGTAGACAGTCCAAATACGCCAGCCCACTACCAGTAGGTAGCCCTACCCAACATGCTGGCAGCAATGCCCCGTTGAATACATTGCCTGAACTTTGATATTGAACTACAGTGCCCTTCAAACCAGAACACAGATAGATGCTCAAAGATATAATAACTCGCAAAGCGGTGGTACCTACCTACACGAACTTTGCAGAACAGTTTTACCACCTAGTTTGTGGCCTACCACAAACTAGGTGGTAAAACTGTTCTGTTACACTAGTTACTGCTAAAGTAAAGCTAATAAGTACTTATTAATAAACGGGTATTAGTCTCGGATTACTTACTTTGGCTTTTGTCCTTTTTTTGCTACTGGAATATTTAGCTGGATCGAAAGAGACAAAAGATGGTGTAACTAGTCTAAAGCTAGTTCGTGTTTATTAATAAGGCTGTAGGAGTTTAGTAGACCCCTAGCACTTAATTATATATGTAGGGTCTTGCATATACAGACAACATAGAAACCAATTGTGAGATATGGTTTAAAAAAAAACCCGGTATGTAATGGCTAAGTCTGGGCCACGCCATGTACTGTTAAATGTGTATATTTTTTTGTTTCTTGAAGTTTACTTTTACACCCGTACATAGTGTAACCAGCCACACCTAGTTCTAGCTGTAAATAAATAGGATACCCTTCAGTTTGATCAGCTACTACAGGTCGCACTTTGCTATAGCCGGTTAAATCTAGACATAGCCGCACTTTGCCTATTATTAGCCGCCTTTAGGAATGACGTGACGAGCTAATCGTCGGCCTGATGTTGAGCGACACGGCTGCCTATATCAGTTGCAGTGTCACTCGGAATTCCAATGTATAGTTTCGCGTGACACTGCACTGCGCACGTCATCCTGAGACATCAGCACAATCTAATAATAGGATTACTAGACTGTGAGTTCAGGTCATAAAGTCTCATTTGCCCAGTCATTTCACTAGCTACAGTGTCCTTCACACCGGAACACAGCAGTGGTTGTGCACTACTGCTTGGCGACAGAATAACTGGCAAAGCGGTAGCCTTGTGTAGTTCGCGAACGACTTAGTTCAAAAGAGCGTTCCTTTGTGCGAACTACATGAACTAAGTATCGGTTGCGTCTGATTTTAGTTCGTTTGTTCTTTGACCGACCGACTTGCGGCGCGCGGCGAGAGAGGCGCGAGTCGCGAGCGGGAGGGAGAGTGATGATCATATGTATCATTCTTACTTAGAATATTTCAAATATCGATTACATAAAGGCTTGTTAATATTTTTTTCACTTAAATGAACATTAAGAATACCTTAGATAGTTTCAATAAATACTCACTTATATCCATCGAAACTACCTATTTCATATTTTTAGTACTTACCTGGTTTACTATTTTTCTATTATTACCTAAGTAGACTGAGTACCTATAGGTACTAATAAAAAAACATTTTTTCTTAAATACTATGCAATGGCACTAAATTAATAAATAAATATGGAAATGTACCTAGTTAGTAGTTATTACAACAGAAGCTATAACAATTTATAAACAAAAGAGAGCATAGGAGTAGACATAAGTACAGCTCTTTCTTCAGCTCTTTGGCTGCTGCGAACTAAATAGGTCGCTCTTGCGACACCAGGCAAGAGATCGCTGAGAGCAATCGTCTTCCCCGCTCTCGGTCCAGCCGCGAACTAGTGAACTAGAAGAACGACCTAGTTCACCAACGACCTGCGAACTAAAAGGAGCGCTACCTGTCGCGAACTAAAATGCGCAAGGCTACAAAGCGGTGGTACCTACCTGTACTAACTTTGCAGAAAACTACCTACCACCTAGCAAACCTTAGTTCACCTATACATTATTAATTCTAGGTGGACCAAAAGGAGGTAAACATGTTACAGACGTCACAAATGCTTCGCGAACAATGCTCATGAATATTGAAAACTTGACTTGGGATCCACTGCTATTAAAATTTTTCGAGGTGCCAAAATCTGTCCTGCCTGCAATTAAATCAAGCTCGGAGGTATAAATTAACATGACAAACAGGTTTTTTTCATTATTATTCAGCATGATTGTAGTGCTAGAGATATGAAGGTCAAATTTTAATTATATTTATCGTCATTTTTCTCACATGTAATTCTTAAAATTGTGTATTTCATATGGTGTCATGCAATTTTATTGTTTTATCATCAG
Organism: Ennomos fuscantarius; assembly: GCA_905220475.3. Taxonomy (NCBI): domain Eukaryota; kingdom Metazoa; phylum Arthropoda; class Insecta; order Lepidoptera; family Geometridae; genus Ennomos; species Ennomos fuscantarius. The sequence goes on from HG992023.1 coordinate 12,557,706, forward strand.
GACAAACGTTCTTTCTTTCTTTCTAATGATGCCATCTCAGTTTAAGTTTTAGGGATATTGTTGTACGTTTTCTCGTTTTCTCCTATCTTTGTCTTCGATTTTATTTTTGTATCCATCGACGATAATTTGGCGGCACAGCGTTCCGAAATTGTCTCTTTTAATGCGACTTCAACAACAGGAGCTGGTTTTCAAGTGTGTTTTTTAGACGATATTTGGTTCACGTGTGTTTGTTTATTCTTTTTATTTAATTTTGTAACGCGCTGTACTCGTAGTACGCGCTAATATATCATAAATATATAGGTCAAGTTAAACAATCCGATGACGGCTAATAATGCCAGTCTTCATATTAATAAATATGAAATAATTAAAAAATAAATAAATTAAATATTTGTGGACATTTCACACAGCGCCATCTAGCTCCAAACTAAGCAAAGCTTGTACTATGAGCATCACATAACAGATACAATACTTATATACTTTTTGATTCTCATTACATACATAGAATACATTATAGCAACCAAACACAGAACAAACATCGATGTTCATCACACAAATGGTTGTCCTGAATGGAACCTGCAGTTCAGAAGGCAGGGTTACTAACAACTGAGCTATCGGGCCAGTTAAAACATTCAAGACCACCCCTAATTTTCGACGTTCAACAAATATATAAACACTGTTTTATGAATTATATATAATGATTAACGTGATGTTTAATAAATTCCAGGTTTATGGCTACATATCTGAGGGGCCATTAACAGGTATTCCCATATCTGGCTGTCTCGGCGACCAGCAGGCTGCTTTAGTGGGCCAGATGTGTCTTCAAAAGGGTCAAGCAAAAGCTACTTATGGAACAGGATGCTTTGTTCTCTATAATACTGGAGATGTCCAAGTTAACTCTGGCCGGGGTCTGCTTACAACCGTGGCTTATCAATTTGGCAGTGACAGCGCACCAGTCTACGCTCTAGAGGGATCGGTCAGTAAAAAATATGTTTTACACAATGCTATCTAGTCCCAAACTAAGCAAAGCTTGTACTATGGAAACCAGATAACTGATACAATACTTATACGCTTTTGGTTTGTAAATACATACATAGAATACAATATAACACTCAGATGCAGAACAAACATCGGTATTCATCACGCAAATGTTAGTTTTGGTTAGGAATCGAACCCACAACCTACAGTTCAGAAGGCAGAGCTACTACCAACTGAGCTATCAGGCTAGTAAAAAATAAATCACCAGGAGTCTAATTTTCTATGAAAACACGGAATCAGAAACCATGTCCTTGACAGTGTAAGTCACGCAACTACCGCGTTCATTTCGCGCAATTTCGCTTAACATGTCATAGAATCGGCGTGGCTTTGAAGCAATGGAATCGTTAAGTGGTCATAGTGAATTGGGGCCCAACTGCGTCAAGACTGACCATGCTCGATCATGCATGTCAACCAACTACGATCTCGAATTGGCTCGTAAAACTTGCTATACTTTTATTCTGAGGACACATCAATTGAGCCGCCCGAGCATGGCTCAGGCTTGCAACGTACTAGGTTGATTAGTGTCGATTCTGTGTCGCATTCTCTAAAACTAAACTTAAAGTATGGCGGTACTCTTCTGATAAAGGGGAAATGAAAAAGACGGAAATATGTTAATTACGTTTAGCTTTAGAGTATGCGACACAGAATCGATACCATTGTCGGTTTAGACGCATTTTGTAAATTTTAATGGGAATATTTTTCAATACACAAATTAGGACAAAATGCATTTTATTTTAAACTAGCCACGCCCCGTGGTTTGACCCGGATAAACCCTATGTGTTAATCCACCATATAAGCTTCCATATAAAAATAAAAAAAAACTATTAAAATATACCAGGATAAAAAGTATCCTATGTCCGTCTCCTGGTTCTAAGCTACCTCCCCAGCAATTTTCAGCCCATCGGTTCAGCCGTTCTTGAGTTATAAGTAGTTCAACTAACACAACTTTCTTTTATGTATATAGACAGATATCTACGATAATGACTGAATAAAACTGGTTAATACAATTTTTTTATAGTTTATGATTATTTTCTGGAGAGCCTTATTTATTTATTTTACATCGTTGAGCTACAAAAGTATATTAAAATATGGATTACATATTGACGCTAATATGGAGTACACACATCACATAACCCAAACGTATAGTAAGATAATAATCGCTAGATATATTTCTTCAGGTGGCTGTGGCTGGTGCGGCGCTGGGTTGGCTTAGAGATAACATTGGACTAATAGATAATGCCAAGGAGTCCCAGGGTTTAGCTGAGAAAGCGACAGAGAATGGGAGCGTGGTGTTTGTGCCCGCTTTCAGTGGGTTATATGCACCATACTGGAGACAAGACGCTAGAGGGTAAGAATACGAATGAATAGTTCCAGGTTGGATCTACATTGATTCATCTCCGGTCTCTACGTCCATATTTCCTGCTTCACAAAGACGTCTGAAAAGGCACACGTGGAGTGGAGATGTGGGATTGAGGATTTAGGGTACAATTGGTTCACATGTGAGAATTTTGGAATGATTGATTGTATCGTGGTCTAAAAGTATAAGCGTCATAACGTCTAGATGCCGAAGGATACAAAATTCCATGGCCGTAATGTTTTAGTGTCAAATGGTCTAGATATCAAAATGTGTGAGATATTAATACGCTCTATATGAGATATCTATATTTTGTACCAATCGCAATTCTAGATTTAAAGTTTTAACATTTATATTAGTATAATAGAAAGGCAACGAAAACTACAAGAGACGAAAGAGCGAATCCAGAACTATGATCACCATCAAAGAGATGGCTTTAAATCAGCTCATTGTGACACTTAGTTGTTAAGTTTAATTTTAAATTAACGATTGATGTGACGAGCTAGTCGTTCACTTGATGCTAATTGACACGGCCGCCCATAACAGAACAGTTTCTTCGAAACTCTAAAATATAAAGTTTCGCGTGACACTGCACTGCATCATCCCGAGAAATCAGCACAGTCTGGTATTAAGATTACTCGACTGTGAGATCAGATGATAAAGTCTCAATTGCCCAGTAACTTCACTAGTTACAGTATCCTTCAAACCGGAACACAGTAGTGCTTTCACACTACTGCTTGGCGGCAGAATAACTGGCAAAGCGGTGGTACCTACATAGACGAACTTTGCAGTAAAGTCCTACCACCTAGTAGCAAAAGTTTGTGATTGTCAATTGTTCCTATTTCAATAAAGAGTTTTATTTATCCATCTGTCTATCACGGAAAATCTCCTTTTTCAACTTACCATATTATTATACAATTGTATCGACATATATCTGCATAGCATGGGAACAAAGTGTTTGATGTTCGCACTTGATTGCAGTGTGATATGCGGAATTACAGAAGACACCAATACGAACCATATCGTGAAGGCGGCTTTAGAGGCAGTCTGTTATCAAGTGAGAGATATATTGGATGCAATGAATGAGGATTGTGGCATACCCCTGCAGTTGCTTAAGGTAACGTTAACACAATTTAATGAAGAAGCTCTTTAAATATCAAATGCGCAATCTAGTGTTAATGTTCTAAATTGTTTGATTACAATTGTATGTATAATCAAACAGACAAGTAGCTGAATAAAAGAAGGGAATATACAGCCTTTGAAGGGTCTTTTCTGTAAAACTAAAATTAAATTATTAATTTTTATAAATATTTGTGGACATTTCACACAGTGCCATCTAGCCCCCAAATAAAGCAAAGCTTGTACTATGGGAACCGGATAACTGATACAATGCTTATATACTTTTTTGTTTCTAAATATATACATAGAATACAAAATAACACCCAGACACAGAATAAACACCTGTGTTCATTACGCAAATATTTGTTCTTTATGGGAATTTCAACAAGGCAGGGCTATTGTCAACTAAACTATCAGGCCATAAGAGACGAGGGAGCTAATCGATAACAATAAGTGATAAAACGACTTCAATTTCATCTTTCACCATTAATACTTTAATTAGCCATGTGGGCCCAGCGGTGTGAGAATAGAACCATCCCATCTCTTCCCGTTGGTGACGTAAATGCCGGCTAAGGTAATATCCAGAAAATGGATAGCAACGCAGAGCTACTGCCAACTGAGCTATCAGGCCATAAGAGACGAGAGAGCGAATCTAGAACTTGTGCCACGCAAAGACTTTTTTCATCTTTCACCTTAAATACATTAATTAGCCATGTGGGCTAAGCGCTGTGAGAATAGAACCACCCCATCTGTTCCCATTGGTGCTGTAAAAACCGGCTTAGAGAATATCCTGAGGATGGGCAGCAGCATTCTACTCTGTACATTGAATATTCCATTACCAAGTCGCCTGCCAAGCGTGATGATTATGGCAAACCTATAAGGGTCCATGACGTTTCTATTCCATGACTAATTGATCCGTATCAAACCAACTATAATTCGAATCAAATTAGAAATAAACAAGCTTGTTTCTTTCCACAGGTCGACGGGGGAATGACTTCCAACGCCCTAGTCATGCAAATCCAGGCTGATTTGATCGGCATAAACGTCACCAAGGCGGGATTCACTGAAAGCACAGCTTTGGGTGCTGCTTTAGCTGCTTATTGGGGCGTGGAAAAGAAACAATTTTCACCGATACCCATGAGCGACGGTGTCACTTACATTCCAAGCATAAGTGATGATGAAAGAGACATGAAATATAAACAGTGGAAGATGGCCGTGGATAGATCCTTGGGATGGGATACCCAAAACTAGGGGGAATTGTTAGTATGATTTCTCGATTACAAATACTATGAATTTGGGCTATTGGTCCACTGAAGCAGGAAATTCACAATTTTGACGGTTTTTTTACTCTTGTTGCTAGCCCTGGGAGGTGATCATGAATCTTTAATTGCAATGAAAAAGGTCAAGTTTAATTCCTAATCTTGAAATTTCAACAGTAACTATGTTATAAACTAATTTACACGATAAAGAGTTATAAATTACAATGTATATGCGGAGCAACATGCGCGCTCGTGACGGTAAGTAGAAGAAAGTTGCGTCCGTGGCGTCAGAGGGCGCTGCCGAACTATGAATTCGTTCCGTAGATTCTGATACATAGATTAATGTCACAGATATTATAATCCTATGTTTACGTACACACGGAAATATATAATTAAATAAATAATTATACGGAAGTATAATAACTGTACAATACTATGGCGCGTACACACACCACATCTTGGGATAAAAATGATCAATAAAAATGCACTTGGTTCTATGCATTGGTTTATAAACAATAAACAGGAGCATTATTTCAATATATTTTTATTAAATTATGTAAAGACACAATCTAATAAAAATATTTTGCAAATAAGATGAAAACAATCTTCGCTTTCCACTTTTATTATCAGGGTGCCATTTACAAAAATTAACTATACTTGTTACAAAGGCTAAAAAACTGCAAAACTTTTGAATTTTCTGCTTGATAGTGGATCATCCACCTTAAATGAATTACATTCAGGTACTCCTACAAAGAGACGTAGTAACTGTTGTAAATATTAAGAAATATAAAAAACAAAAAACAAGTGTGCTTTAGCCACACAACTGAAGTAAAACTTCTTTAGTTTAGCTCCATCTATCGGCCGGTATAACTTTGTTTTTGCTTTGTTTAATGTTAATGTCGCCATCTCGACAATTGCAAATTGTCATTTTAGCGGACATAGCAACATAGTAATACTGATTTTAACTTTGTTATGTTGACAATGGAGATCTACGCAAACCACCTTAAACTTTCGTTCGCCTCGCATTCACCAGCTTACTCCCCAAGTCAAGCGTGCGAAAAGAAGTTTTACTTCAAAAAAATAATGGGTACATACGTAATAAGTTTTTTTTCAATGCAGTTGCGAAAAAAATGCAACTTTTGAGGCTATTAATATGTAGGTTTTTTTACGTTGCAACTTGTTTTCTACATTATTTTCATATGGCAAGGATTTTATAGAGTTAAAATAAAATTAAGCCGAACAGAAACGAAATAAAAAGTCAGGAATAGATTAGAACGTCCTATATATAGAGATAGTAAAAACTGCCGTTTTACATTCTGGCTAGTGGCTAACAGGGCCGTCTTTATCAACGATAAGCCGGATTGCATTATGGCTGAATGAAAGTACGCTGCATTGTATTAGCTGTTTACCTGTAGTTTAAAAATGCGCTAGTTTGTGTCGTTTTTTATTGTAAAGACATAACTTTGTGATATTGTTCAAGTCATGACAATAATATGGAACTAACGCCGCATATTCAAAATAAATTGTAAGTAACTCAAATAATCTTTTGCCGTCCAAATTTTGATATAATTAATTAATTTACTATTTTCCTGCAAATGTATTGAAAAAAATCTTAAGACACTGACGTAAATAGACTAACAACTTCGAGTCAATGTAAAGGCGAAAAACCTTCGGCTCGTATCTACAAATTTTAGATACGATAGCTTGTAATATTAATAATCTATTTACGTCCTTTGTATCACAATGTAATATATGTAAGTAATATAAAAGACAAAATAAAGAAAATAGATAGGTTGTAGGACTAAATTTATACTTATAGTAAAACTGTTATATGGCGATGTGATGTTTGTAAATTATAAGGAAGAAGATAGATAGGAGAGGATAGAAGGGAATTGGAATCAAATATATTTTGTTTAGAATTCAGGAAAGGTTTGGGGTATATATAATATATTAATGTATGTAGGTGATGTAGTAGAATCATATAGAATATCCATATATATATATATATATATATATATATATATATATATATATATATATATATATCTTGTTTATATGTTTGTGTAATTTTGTCACGCGAGAACTATTGGATAGATGCTGATGCCGTATACTGTTGTTTTTTGTTTTGTTTTGAGTCGTTTTTTTCTTGTTAATTTAATTTAAAATGTTTATAGACATTTTTGGTTAAGTTTCCTCACTGTACCGCAATGATTGATTGTTAATAGAAATAGAACTAGAATATTAGAATACTAGACTGTTATACTATACTAGATATATACTAGTACTACTATCTATATATATATATATATATATATATATATATATATATATATAGTAGATATATAGTAGTACTACTAGATTATACTAGAATATTATCGTGGCCATGTAGCTTGATTAGATGTTCCATTTTATAAAAAAAATCCTGATATCAAATCACGAGATTTTGATAACGATCAACCTAAATGAATGGCTCATTATTTATGCAAATTAAACACTTATGCTCATTTCAACTTATTATAATTAGAGACGATTTTCAAATGGCTCGATAAAGGTCGTTTTATAATTTATTAGTCGGATAACATGTGAAAGAACATAAACTAACTAAAACAAAACTCTTTTATTTCCAGTTTATTTTTACGATACGGTTTCTTTTAATATTTGTATTATACCGGTAATTTTTTAAGTGGGCCTTACTTTTCCCTATTCCTCATGTTTCAAATTTGGACTGTGGTAGTCCAAATTTGAAACAATGAGTACTCGAAGGAGTCTTGGGCTCGTTTTGATGAAAACTTCGCATCTCGCTTGCTTCTAATGATAATTAATTTACCGCACATAATTGTAATAGTTGTAGATATAAACTTACTTTTGTCTATATGTCAAAATAAATATTTGACGTTTAAATTTTATCTAATTTGACTGTAGTCACAAATAACTTATTACTTAGTTATATTATTTTGCTCTATTGAACTTTGTCTTTTGATAAAACAATTACAAATAAACCTAATACTACTAAGAACAGATAAACCTAATAATTATGATATATCGTTTAATAAACCTAATAATTATGATATATCGTTTAATTGTTTCAACTTCTAAATAACAGGCTAAAGGGTTTATTTTATTGTCTGTTATATTCAATTGTATATATTCATATTACAACATATACTACATTATGTATCTCACACTAATAATATACAGAATGTATTGATGAGTGCTAGATCAACGGTGTTTAGATGAATACTACCTATCGATTTAACTCCCATATAATTATTGTGTTAAATTTTCCCATTTTTTGACATTTAATCTTATCCAGTGAGTTCCTAGATTTTGACTTAAAAATAACTGGTTAAATACGAAAAAATAAATAAATTTTTCGGTGAGTAATACCAGTTTCACAATTGAAGGGATGAGATCAAAAAGGGTTTAACTGATTTTTTTTTCACAAAATGACTTATGGGTATCATTGGATTCAGCGTGAAATTATCTACAATAATAAATTCTCAAAATACCGAAATGAGGCTTAAATCTCGAGATTGTCAGTCTAAAAATGGTTTTTCTGACACAGGAATACAGTTCGCTTAGCATAAAAACATTATTATATTATATTATATTTTTACAGTAATTGTACGAATTAGTACTATATTTTGTATTTAAAAATAGAATTAATACATTTTCCATCAACTGAAACTTACATAAACCTTTTCTATTACCTAATAAGCAAATAAAGCCGTTGAAGTTTAAAGTCAATTTTCTCGAAACTATCGATTTGACAGTTAAACCCTTTTTGTTCTCACCCCTTCAATTTTGTAGGGCCTTTATCCAAAAATATTGCGGGAATATATTTTTTCCTAATATTTTAAAATCTAGATTAGTCTGGCGGTCATTAGTGTGGAACCTTTAATCATAGCTAGCTAGACACCCTGTGGCCACGATTATTTGTCCCTATTTTAATAGGTTTATGCTCTTGAGGTCAAAATCGGTTTGTTTCATGTGACTGAAGGTGCCTGACAGTGACATTGACGTTTAAATATTATGTCAGAGTTTGGTCCGAATCAAATACATCACAACCGAGAATATATCCAAACATTGCAGGAAACCCATGGATTATACATACGAGGTCAGCGGACAATTTTCTGAAATTGTGACATGTTATTAATTATTTTACAAATACATAGCCAAATATTAAAATGTTAATCTTAATGAAATGAAATAAATAATTTAAAAAATGCACTTTTTTATATTTTGCGAATTATTGTCATTTAGATTATAATGGGTAGGGTAGGTTTCATAAAATCTGTATGTACTATAGATGTACGAGTGTATACTTAATAGACTAATCAATCAATTTTCAGAGCCAATTAGGTATAACCAGACACTTCAATCTTCATACAAGTTGTACGGATAATAAAGAACTGACAATCCCACTAATAGAAAAGTACTTCCCAACGATCACTTACATAGATCCTGGACCCAAAATAGGATTCCCTGTGTCTAGAGACCCAGGAACTACGATGACCATGGTCTCACAACACCCAGACTCGGAACAGTATTTGCGCTTTTTGCCTGTGCGCAAAAACTTGTCGTGGCGCGGGAATCGAATCCGCCGCCTCCGGGCTATAAGCTGACCTGCTCAACCACCACACAACAGGCTGATTGAAAAATATTGTTTGGTAATAAGACGAGAAACTTTCTTCCGCAAAATATTCTTCATTGTAGGTTAAAAATGTGCAAGTTATAAATATGGCTTATAAATCCTTGTAGTACATCATCATCATCATCATCAGCCTATATTAGTCCACTGCTGGACATAGGCCTCTCCCAAGGCACGCCACTGAGCCCGGTCTTCGGCTCTATTTTTCCAGTTATACCTTGCGTATGTCATCGCTCCATCTCGCCGCAGGTCGTCCTACACTACGTCTGCCGATCCGCGGTCTCCACTCCAGAACACGTCGACCCCAACGGTTGTCGGTTCTTCGGCAGATATGACCAGCCCATTGCCACTTCAGCTTGCTAATTCGCTGAGCTATGTCGGTAACCTTAGTTCTCTGGCGAATAGTTTCGTTTCGGATTCGATCCCGCAGAGATACTCCTAACATAGCTCTTTCCATAGCTCGCTGAGCGACCTTGAATTGATGGACTAGTCCTACCGTGAGTGGCCGGTACTAGCAAAGTAGTACTACGGAACCCTAAAAACAGTGAATTTATATTTCTAGGTGGAACTATAAACCAGACTGTGAAATTAAGTTAACTTGGCAGTCGTTTTTATATAACTTGTATAAACAAAGCAATAACAAGTTTGTTGAGTAATTTTCCTAGATGTTAGATTGATAGATATATAGATAAAACTCTTTATTGAAACACCACATAACAGGAACAATTTACAAGCACAAACTTAAAAATTAAGTGTCACAATGGGCGGTCTTATCGCTTAAAGCGATCTCTTCCAGACAACCCATTCCATGGTACCTACCTACCTATTTTTTTTAACTAATAATACCTATTTTTTTAGATGGTGCCTATACCGGACCAAATCTCTGAGAGGTGATCACGGAATTTGGTTGCAATGCAACAGGAGATATTACATTCCTAATTTGAATATTTACAAAGTAACTATGTACATAAACTGCGTATTGAAACTGTCAAAACCATACCAATGTGTGTTTCTATTGGTTGCATTCAAGTTACGTGGTCAAAAGTGTCAGTATCAATATGGCGGAACGGTATCAGTGGTTAAAAATTAATAAAAGCATAGATATCTCATAGCCGAATTGGAGGGTCTGTGGTCACTATCATTCGTATCTATGCGTAGCTCATAATTGGGTGTCACTTTGAGTTTTGGAATAAGCACTTCACTTGGCCCTTTCATAACTATTAATAAGTAGCAAGTTAGCCCCTCATCGCCGTAGACACACGTATGGTTGGCTGGAAGTTAAGTGCAATGCCATGTAGTGGCGCTCGCACGACAGCCTGACAGATGGAGTGGGGCCCGTCGCATCGCAGTTTGCCCTCGGACTCCTCACTTGCATTGAACTCTCGAGCAGATCAAACCTAATTACCTACGCCTTACCGCTAGACCATTGACAGTATAATAAACACATCCCAACCAACAAAAATCCAAACGTTAGTTTTCTACTGTAAACTAACGTTTGATCAGTTAATAAATTACAGTAATAAATAGGCCGTGCTCTAGTCCACCTGCTCAGTTCACCTGGGTATTAGACCACGGGCACTACTTGATTTACTACATTAAATATATCTAATGTATAAAATAAAAGTATTTTATACTGACGAAATAGAAATCAAGCACATGACGGTCTGTCGTGGTACAATAAGCAGAAATTGGCTGCTCAATTATAACAGTCTTTTAATTTTCAGCAAAATGAGACCCAACTTTAGATATTACTTAGGTAGGTAGGTGCTGTTTCATGTGGTGATCCTGATGCATATAATTATCTGTAGCTACCTATCTCGCTGATTGCCTATGTTAAAGATTTGCGTTTTGATTTTCCACAATAAGATTGCCTGCTTCTAAACAAATATTTATTTAATTATATTGAAACTTAATTACCAAACCTTGCCGTTATCTTTACGTTTAGTCTTTGCCACTATAATAAGCCTTGTTGAAGTGATATGGTTCACGGTCAGAGCTCGTCTTTGTTTTGGCATTCCTTTTTCTCTCTTCATCTCTTAAGTGCTGCCTAGCTGAACCTAAATCTACTGATTTTCAAATACTTTATTATTAGCCTAACTCATTAAGAGTCCTAAAACACCACCACCTATAAAAAATCACCTGTTGTTAGGTAGGTACCTACCTACTTATTGAAAGAGAAAAGTAGGTAGGTATAGGTACTTACCTGTTACTTACTTCGTACAATGCATTTTTATGATAAAACACGTTAACTGAGTTCAATAATTTTCTTGTATTGGTTTAATAATTCAGTTACGGAATAATATTGAGGTTATCAGTTCATTAAAATTAAGTCACAGGGGGAGCTGCGGTGCGCGGTGGCGTGCAAATGATTGTCAAGACACGGTGCGTGACGAATGGCCGAACGTTGTCAGCGTCATATTGTTATTTGTACCTAAAATACTCTATGAAATGTTCCCTTAAACTTCTGATATAGTATTTTGCCGCCTGTTTCTAATGCCTCTATAATACATAAAATTGTTTTACTTGTTAGGTCACAAGTAAACGTCACCGTGTCTTTTTTTAGTAGGCTAATGTTACAGCGTCACCGGGTGGGAGGCGCTCACGGCATCCAGAAACGTCACCACTCAAAAAGTTGACGAACGTAAAAGGTTCAAAGTTACAACGTCATTATTTACCTAACACTTCGATAGATCCTCTACATCTAAAGATTGCATGGGTTTTAGCGGTAAGTCCTGTTGAAAAGTCAGAAAACGGTAAATTTTCAATAACTACTATTATAAATATAAAACGTCAAGGCTCCACCATCTAAACAGAAGAAAAACAAAAAAGAATGTTACTCACCTCTACCCATTTCTCGTTATGCATAGAACGTATTAACTAGAGTAGGGACACAATTTTTTCTCATTTATTTAAAACAAAGATACCTAAATATAAGGATGTGTCAGTAAGTAAATAATAGACCCTTATTAATACGGGAAAATCTTCGCTGTCAGTGCATAATAAATTATTACTCTACAAACAAGTCCTAATGCCCGTGTGGTCTTATGGCATACAGCTCTGGGGCTGTACCAAACAGAGCAACACACTCATGGTCCAACGCTTTCAGAATAAGGTACTGTGGGAAATAGTTAACGCACCTTGGTACATACGCAAGGTCGTCACCTCCATCGGGACCTTAAAATCGAGTTCGTTGACAAAGTTGTTCAAAAGTATGCAGAAAGTCGCCAACATAGACTTCATCATCACGTGAACGTCGAGGCAATCCTGCTCCTCGACCACACGAATATAGTTAGAAGACTTAAAAGAACAAAACCATTTGAGTTAGTGTAGTGTTATAGTGTAACGGAGTAGATATTAGTGCAGTGCAACTTGTGCTACATGGAAAGAACACATGAACAAAGTGTCTTCGCTTTAATAGAAACAATAAGATTAGTGTTAAAGGACACAATCTTAGAAATTAGGTATTTAGAAGTTTAAGTTAAATTAAAATTGCTTATTAGCCAAATATCTATGGCTGGGTTGTAATTCAATTAGAGTGCCTACCTTAACGGTACTCTAGAAATAAGGAAAAAAAAAAATTATACGGAGCTTAATAATTATAACTGTCTCCTACTTATAAAGTATTTCTAAGGCGCGGTTTTTCAATAAATCAGATAAAAGCTATTCATTGGATAAAACGAAACACAATGAAAATATAAGAATAACTTTGTATAGTGATTACTGCAGCAATAATGGTACTTTTATTTTAGTCAGATTTTAAATTGTTAGTTGAATAACATTTATCCAGCCATTGAAAAATTGCACCTTAGAGCATTAACCACAGTTGTGATATAACCTACAAAATCATTGTAAAAAAAATCGTAATTACTTTTTCAACTAATCATGTGTGCAAACATGCAGTTTAAAAAGAGGATTTATCGCTTCTTTTCCACTACTCAGCTAAATTGATCAATTGCATCAAGTTGGGCAGTAATTATACTTGTTGTTTTGCGACCTGCCTGCTTTTTTCATGGCGTCAAGCGTGTGTCAAGAAGTGCCAAAAAGTTCGAGGAGATTGTGATAATAGCTAATCTTCAATCAAGCAACACAATCGATTGCCTGCGATTGCCATCCCGTGACATCGCAATCGAGTTAATGAAAATTGCAACGTAGCCACACACATCCACACGTAGTTTGTGTACTTTCGCCTTTAATGTCGTATGATTAAACATGAACCAAGGACTTTATCAAATTTTGGCACGCGTTTGTTCGCTGGGATCGGTAGATAGATGTTTGCCGACCGTGCATGCATCGCCTGCTCCCAGATAGAGCCGTCAATATGTCGACTAGGTACTACCTTGAGTGATTGCTTGATAAACAGATTATTTTTAGCATTTCGCTTTTATATTTGCGTGCTTCTTTAGGACTTTCAACTCTGTCGCCATCACACACGTTGCTATTTAAAATGTAAGGTCGTGACTTGTGTGCTATCTTGTATACCTAGGTTCAACTTTGGTATTTTTTATAAATTTCATCAAAGTACGTGAAAAAAACATCTTCTTTAAGTGAATCCACTCATTTTTCTATTCTACACTTCATAAATCTTTTGTAAATATTTAAACAGGTAAATGTTTTGAATTTATTTATTTTCATAAATTGATATCACAAAATCAATTTGATAATAAGATTTTGAAGATTTCGTCTCAAGGCAATGCATTTTTTGAATTTTATTCTGTAGTTCAATTCAACCAAAGATATCGCCGGTTTTGGTTTCTATATATATAAAAACAAAATGTACTTTTTTGAACTGTAATAAGTAGAGTCTTTATTTATTATTATTCTACGTATAAACAAAGACTATCATATTTGTAGACTCGTTGGTTAAAGAAAAAAAAAAACTTTTAGAGGATAATAATTATGCTGCCTTATCCCCACTCTGGTATCGAAAATTATTGAATTAATGGAGTAGTTCAAATTTTAAAAACTCCTTCCACAAAAGATCGAGTGCAAAAGTCCAGAAATTTTATCCACATGAAATTGCACTTTTGCATTCGAATTTCCAATGACAAATAGAATCTTTCCGAGTTTGTTAGGTGAAAAATTGCCAGTCAGATTTGGCCTGTGATTTTAAACACAAAACACTTCATTTTTGTTACATAATTGACTTATCGTTTAGGAGTTCCTTAGACTAGAGTACCTAACTAAGCGGAAAGCAGATATTATTCATATCTTTATTATTATTTATAATTAATTACACATACATTTTTCATAATAAATAATCTTTATAATAACAATTATTATTATTATTATTATCTACACTATGCCTATCGTTTCATAAACTTATTGAATAAGAAGAAATAAACCATCTACTTAGTTAGGGTAGATATACAAAATACTATTATGAAATGAATAAAAAGTTATAAGAATATTAATTGCTCCTAACGATACACGAATGTTTATATTAACATATCTACCAACAAAGTTTTGATGGTCCCTGTTCAAAAGGAACCACCCTTTGGGGCGATGTTATGAGTAGGTATAAAAGCAAAAGACATAAAGTTCCCCTCTTAAAGCAGACGTGTGCATACAATGGTGCTGGCATTGATTTTGAGTTAAACATCACCCCTTCGCTTCTGCCACGTATTGTAGTAGATAGGTACACCTACAAAGAAAGTACACCAGTACAAATACAGACCTATGAATTATTTTCACCAGTTTTTGTTGTTGACAGATTACCTATCCTTATTAGAAACTCAATAAACAATGCTTTTGATAGTAAAATGTGATCAAATATATCACAATGTACTTAATGTGGTATATCCTAATTGACGGACAAGGGGACAGATGGGTAATTACAAGAGAAAGATAATAAAGCTGCTCAGTTATTGACATTAAAAAGAAATGAAATCAAGCGTCGCAAGATTATATTATTAGATATGCTTGTCATGAAAGTGGAAAGTAAAGCGAGTCTCATACATCCGCCGGGCTTTGGTATATCAATAATATCCTATAGTTATAGAGGATTACCTGCTTTGAACTCTGTTTGTCAATAGGGTAATCTGTAAACACAAACTGCTAAAATCCGCTCTTTGACGGAGAGATGGCCGAGTTTACTCAGGTGTACCCTTTTACAATAACGAGATTGGTTATTATAAGCCTTTTCAGTGTCATTTCTTTGGCCTACATCCTCCCGGTAAATTGATGAATGACAGCTTTTAAAATTAAAGCAAAACATCTGCATAATGTTTTTTTTTATGTACAGCTTTGACAGAAGGTACCCACCGTACCTACCTCACCTTAATTTTCATGTCACTTCAATATAATTCAAATTGTCAATAAAGAGTGTAATTTCTTCGGCGCTATTCTGTTAAATTATGATCCACTTAAAAGTGGTTTTAGTGGGCGAGTGAATACGGTGGTTTGTTTGTATGTCTAATTACCTATCTACCATATCAATAGTTATTAACCTTATACAAAATGTAGTTATCTACTTTCTGTCTATCATAAAACTGAGCCATGTACCTACTCTAGTATATAGATAAGTACGGCCTCTGTGGTGTGGCGTTCTGAGCCAACCGGCTCAGAACGCGGAGGTGGCGGGTTCGATCCCCGCAGCAGGATAAGTATTTGTGCACAGAAAAAAAAGCGCAAATACTTAATCCGAGTCTGGGTGTTGTGGGACCATGGTCCTTGTAGTTCCTGTTCCTAGACACAGGGAATCCTAGTTAGGGTCCAGGATCTATGTATGTGATGGTTGGGCGCTATTATTATTATTATTATAAGTACGATATATAATACGAGCAAAAGTGTAAATAACACTGAATTTGTTTCTCTATTTTTTCCCATTTTCCCCAAGTTTTCCCTTTATTTGCGTGCTGTACAAATAATATGGTTTACCGATATTACCTATTATTTAATTTCATTCCATAATTAATACACTTATTATAATTAATATTTATCACAAGATTTGTCTATTTTAAAAGGCTTTGTCTTTAATTACCGATTGATTAACTGACCGACAAACAACTACCTAACCCCAAGAAAGTAGTTTTTAAAAAACCCCAAAAATTTAGCGGCTAGCCTAGTCTACCCAGAATACATATTTCGCTATCTAACATGGCTGTTATAGTTGGTATTTATCATGTATTTGCATCTAGGTAGGTGCTTAATATCTAATCTACCTATAGGCAAAAATAATAATAATAATAACGCCCAACGATCACATACATAGATCCTGCACCCTAACTAGGATTCCCTGTGTCTAGGGACCCAGGAACTATGAGGACCATGGTCCCACAACACCCAGACACAGAACAAGTATTTGCAGTTTTTTTTCTGTGCACAAAATACTTGTCCTGTCGCGGGAATTGAACCCGCTGCCTCCGGGCTATGAGCCGACCTGCTCAACCACTACACCACAGAGGCTGTCTGAAAAATGTGACGTACCGACAATTTCAGGACCATGTTGTACCTAACTGCCTTACCTACTTTGTTGCCGGCGATATTGCACTGAGAATTTTATTTGTATTTGAATTCCCACAGTTGTATTACAAGCGGTAAACTTCGAGGTGTAGCGCGTCGTAATGCTAAAATCCCATAAGCTTAGTAAAGTCAACTCCGCTGAAAAAAATACAATATGCTCACAGCGCTTTGTCCTTTTATTCATATTTAATCTCCGAAGCGTCTACAAAAAACAATGATTTCACGGTACAGCATTAACGCATGTAGGCATAACAGAGAGGTGAACCAACCCAAAGTAAACATTAGACCATATATTAAAATGTTGTCAACCTTATTTACAGACATTTTACTCTGTGTTTATCTTATAAATCTATTGTGTGCATGGCGGTCGAAATTATGGGTTTTTGAATCAATATTGACTCAAAGCGGGTTTGTCAGTCGTTGCATTTAACACGTCCCACCGGTGCGGTGTACTGTGCTGTGTTAAAGATAATGCAGCGGTTTCGTTTGTAGTCCGCCGCCTCATAAACAGATGGCGTTACTTGTCGTTCTTGTATAGCTTTGTTTCTAATACGAAAGCATTTGCTTTCGACGTTCATAATAATAACTTTTTCTCGTAATCATTCGTATTCGTTATACTTAAGCAGTAATATTACACATTACAGTCGGTGCACCAATGACCCGGTCAAAACCGTGGGAAGCAGTTGGATGGAAGAGGTAAGAAACGGGCATGGTATGGCGTTCGAATTGTCACGTAAATCAAGTGCCGTGTTGGCTTAATTTTTTATTTCTGTCCTTGTTAAGTGTATTAGTCTTTGTTATTTTGTATGTCATTCGTGATGTAACGGGTTTCGGCTGAAAATCAGTAACTGAGGTTGTAATTTTCAATCTCGGTTGTATGCTGAGCCGGGACCTATTCCTGTCATTTGTACATGTTACACACCTTATTAATAAACACAAACACTAGCTTTAGACTAGTTACACCATTTTTTGTCTCTTCAATCCAGCTAAATATTTCAGTAGCAAATAAAGGACAAAAGCTGAAGTAACTAATCCGAGACTAATACCCGTTTATTAATAAGGCTCTAAATGTTTTATTATATTGTTTCTACATATATTGTGTACATTATGTGGGTCTCGAATAAATATATTTCATTTAATTTATATGTGGATGCTTATGGTGAGCAGTGGACGTCTCCTAGCGGAAGATGATATCAAAATCGATTTAAATAAATTCGGTTCTAATTTACTAAGTGCCATATTAGAGATTTTCTAACAGCAGTACTTATTTCTAAGCTCGTGATAATTTCAAAACACATTTCGTATCTTTCTTTTTTAAAAACCTCTTATACTATTAGAATAAAAAACCCTTTAAATTTAAAGTTGAACTCATTGCTTTTTACTAACAATGAGTTTTCGGTAAAACGTGGTCTGTTGGTACCTATACCATAGTTATACATTAGGCACGCCGGGATGTCATTAGCGAAAGCTCTGCCTTTCTAATGCCTAACTGCGCACCGCCCTCCATTGTCACGGTAATAATGAGGAACTAACGATTTAAGCCCCAGCACGCCTTAAAAATCATTTCCGAGCTTTTTGTTTATACTTTGTTTGACGAATTCTCATTGACTTAATTGGACACTCGTATGTATAGTAAATGCCATAAATAAATAAAGTGGAATAAGCTGTGGAAGTTTATCTTCTATTAAATAAACAAGATAATAATAATAATAACGCCCACCGACATACATAGATCCTAGACCCTAAAAGGATTCCCTCTGTCTAGAGACACAGGAACTACGAGGACCATGGTCCCACAACACCCAGACTCAGAACAACTATTAGCGCTTTTTTTGTGCACAAATACTGGTTCTGCTACGGGAATCAAACCCGCCGCCTGCGGGCTATGAGCCAACCTGCTCAACCACCACACCACAGAGGCTGTTAAAATGAAAGCTTCATTCCTACGAAGCAATACAAGTTGACTGGCCCGATAGCTCAGTTGGTAGTAACCCTGCCTTCTGAACTGTGGGTTGTGGGTTCGACCCACCCAGGACATATATTTGTGTGATAAACATAGGTGTTTGTTCTGTGACTGGGTGTTATATTGTATTCTATGTATGTATTTTCAAAGAAAAAGTATCTAAGTACTGTATCAGTTATCTGGTTTTCCCATAGTGCAAGCTTTGCTTAGTTTGGGGCTAGATGGCACTGTGTGAAATGTCCACACATATTATTGTTATTGTTATTATAATAATATGTAAGGCTACAGACCTAAGGTTAAGATTAGATCTGTGGGTAAGCCACAGGGGTAAATTGCCGTTTTGATAATGTCGACGTTCCACGTGACACGGTTGTGCAATTACCAAAGCGGGTGCCATATTACTGTTTGTGAATCACTCTGCTTTGTAACGACTAGCCGAGCTCAAACAGACGCTTGAAAAACAAACTCGGGGCAGTGCGCGTAACAGTATACATAGAAAGCCCTCGTAATGTTTGCCTTCGTGTGATTTATTGGCTTCGGAGGATTTGACGGCACGCACTCGGCCCGGGTAGGTACAGCTAGAGCGATGTTGCGTTACGTGCGGCTATTAGGACACCCTCTAATTCCTGTTGATATCGTATCGTCTCTCGACGTCATGGACGTATAATCGTGCAAGCTCGACGTTCAAAAAAGTCATAAAATCATGTCACTGTGCAAAAAAATATATGCAGCGATCGATGTGAAAACTAATAGAAACTTTTGACATAGCTCGTGGGCAGCGTGCAGTGACGATGAAGCTAGTTTCACGCTTTTCGTTCACCCAAAAAGTACACATAAATGCAATATACATATAGCTCATGGAAAGCATTCGGTGACGATGACGCGAGTTTCGTGATTTTTGTTCACGCAACAAGTGCTCAACGCGCCTAAAACGTTTTCACTTCAAAAGTCAGATATAACCGATATATAAGGAGTGCCATTAATTTGCGCGCGTGAAACCGGAGCAGTTCTGCTACAGTTTGTTAAGTACATTCGTTCATACATACATACATTCAATACATTGACATTTGACAGCCTCTGTGGTGTGGTGGTTGAGCAGGTCGGCTCATAGCCCAGAGGCGGCGGGTTTGATTCCCGCGCCAGGACAAGTATTTGTGCATAGAAAAAAAGCGCAAATACTTGTTCTGAGTCTGGGTGATGTGAGACTATGGTCCTCGTAGTTCCTGGGTCCCTAAACACAGGGAATCCTAGTTAGGGTCCAGAATAAGACAATTCCTTATAATCGCCTTGTAAAATATGTCAAAATCGTTCTTATTTAAGTTCTTAAATTGTTGAATATAAAACAACCAGAGTCAGAACCAATATCTATTTACATCACACAAATATATGTGTTGAGTGGGAATAGAATCTACGACCTATCGTCGCAGAAGGCAACGCGACTTACCATAACCAAATAAGCTTCTAGGCCAGAAGAGTATGAGTAATTAAGTACATACCACACGCAAACTGTCAACACGCTTCTACTGAAGCTGCTTTCAATGAAACGGTCGACCATGGACAATAAAAAGGAGGGAACGCGGAGTCATCTGTTCTGAACATAATTAAAA
This sequence comes from Ennomos fuscantarius, assembly GCA_905220475.3. Lineage (NCBI taxonomy): Eukaryota > Metazoa > Arthropoda > Insecta > Lepidoptera > Geometridae > Ennomos > Ennomos fuscantarius. Next base: position 12,578,155 of record HG992023.1, read on the forward strand.
TCACTTTAAATAACGCCACTAAGCGCCCACCCAACCGTGCTGAGGTTTTATTTTAAAAAGTGCTATTAGCATTAAATTTAGTTTTGCGGATGATTATGTCGCGCTCAGGCTTTGGAGAACATTAACTGCTCACGATTTTTATGAATTATTATTCCGACCGTGCTCCCTCGCCATTTTAACACCCAAAACCAAATGACAACCCTTACTGTTCTGTTAAGTTGCATATCAAGGTCTCAAAATGTTTATCAGTTTTCAAATTAGATTCTTTAGCAGACTGTGTGCAGTAAAGTATGAAATGCTATATTTATGTACATATTACTTTATAATAATTGTAGCATCGATTCTAACATAAAGAGTATTCATGACGTTTTGATGATTAACTCTTTTCTTAATTTAAAAGTTGACTCATTCGCTTGGATCAATGTCGGTATTTTTTGTCTTGTCTTTATCTATGCCTGATAATATTTTATCATATTTTACAAAAAAAAAAGTTTTCTACCCATTCTTGACGACTAACGCGAGCGATGATCATTGTAGTAAAAATACCAATGCTCTACGCAAATTAAAATTGAATAATATCGTCGATTTAGTGGCATAGATTTGTGTATGCAATTATCGATCTTAAGGGTAAACAGTTTCAGACCGCGAGCATACCTATTTTAGGGATTGTTTTATGTGTATTTGTTAATATCTAATTGTAAAACCGTTTCGTGGAAATCGTAGAATAGTACGGATTAAGTTTGTGTAGGTAAACATGCTGATTTTTTTCTACCCAGTATCTACGGAGATTAATTTCTACCCAGTATGGAGATTAAACTGTATTAAACTACTTAGTCGTAAAACAAAAAATGCATGAGAGAATACAGAGTCTAAATAAATAAAAAAATGTACTAGCAGTAACTCACGAATAAGGAGCATCCTATGTGTTAATCCAGCGTATAACCTATTGCGGCGAGGTGAACCTCCTCGCTGCAGTAGCAACCTCGGCGCTGTTCGCCGCTGAGAAAAGTGTTTCTCTGACAGTGTCTCGCGGTGACAGTTATGACAAAAAAAAATTATCACGGAAACTTGTGCATTTGTTAATTCTTTTAAATTGTATATATATCCATTTCGCAGTAAAACCAACAGTATTTTCTCTTTACACCTATTTATCAGATAGCCCCCCACACTATCGCCATTCCAAATTTAATTTAAATCGTTCAGCTGTTGCGGCGTGAACACGGAACAAACTCACGCTCACACACACACACATACAAAACTAAATTTCACATTTATAATATTAGTGTGAGGTGTGATTGTTGAAAGTGAGTAATTAAAGAGATAAAGTAAGGTATGCATTGAAGTCAGAGCGTGGCACTGAGAGTCATCCATGTTGATTTCATTTATTAGGAGGTAACAATTGTTCACTAAACAAACCAAAAATTTAATTACGATTACTACTGACAAGTTTGAAAACTTGTTATTCAAAAATCTACAACTATTACACGGCTAAAACTCACGAGATACAGTCGAATAACTCGACCGGTGTTCGGGCAATATAGATGCCCATCCTCAAGGAGTACCTAGTAGTAGTAGTACCTACGCGCGGCGGTGTCAGCGCCGAGCCGCCACCGCCGCCGCGCGTACTCTTTGAGGATGGGCATCTATATTTCCCGAACACCGGTCGAGTTATTCGACTGTATCTCGTGAGTTTTAGCCGTGTAATAGTTGTAGTTATGAGTACTACTCACGTCAGTTTCTATAATATTCAAAAATCTATTAACCACCAAAACCATAATAATTATTTTTTTTGGTAAGCATTACAATTAAAACACTCTGTTTTTGTGAGAGCACTATATATAATTAAACAATAGACCTGCCCCACACCCTTTCATTACAACCCAATGGCGACGGTTAACACATTCAGATAATCTCACTAAATCGCTATAATCTCGACTTGGGACAAAATTTAAGTCTATTCCACGTTAATTTACTTATGTGAAAATGAGAGTGCCTGCGATACACAGGCATCAAGACCCTCGGTATTTTAGCCTTGGAGGATGATCGGGATAATCTTTTTACGTAATACTATTACGTTGAACTTGTAGCCCTCAAATTATTACGTCATCGTAATAGAAAAATTTAAATATGTATATATAAAAACTAGCGGCCCGCTTCGGCTTCGCACGGGTATTTAACAAAAATTAATATTTATAATACACATACATACTTAAATCCTTCTATCGCATTGCTAATTTTAATTGTATATGTTATTTTAATATTCCACCGTTATTTATGAATTTATGAATTTTCTATGATAGTAATAAATAAATAAGCAATTAAATAAATATGTAAGGAGAACGGGTTGTGCGTAGGTTGCAACCTATATAACTATAGGCCTTCAGCATGTCCACACCGCACCGTGTCTGGAACAAGAATGATCCGTAGTACACCGAGCGGTCCCTTTTTATGGCTAGATGGGTGGGGAAGCGATGACAGTTGCTGGTGTTGCCACTCTAATAAATTTAAATGTTACCACAGGGTAAATTACGGTACTGCCATAGAGTTTATAACTGGACGTTGCCGCCGTCAAATACTTGTGAACATTTTAGATGGCGCTTTGTGAAATGTATATAAATATTCATATACATACAGGATTTTTTTCAAGTGGGCGTGGATGTCTTTAATAATATAAACAGTGAAAAATAGCGAAAAGTATTCAAAGGAGCCTCGGGTCCGATTTCGATGAAAACCAAAACTACGTCATTGGATTTTTTAAAATCAATATTCCACGTATAAAACACTTGCTTAGAAAAAAAAAACAAATATATCTATGTATTATTACACCATTCGTTTTGATTCGTTCGAATTCTGGGGAGTAATGACACATAAAATTCACTTATGATTTTATATATGTCATAATTATCATTTAATACTTTTTTTTTCCTTTTTTGGCCATGACAGGGTTTGTGTATTGTGCCAATTTACAAGTTGCTTTTCTTTTCTCCGTTTCTTATTGACCCTTGTATCTTGTTTTTGTGTTCGGTATTTAGTTTTATTATTTTTGTGATTTGTTGTTTATTATTAATTTTTACTTTCGTTAAAAAGGAATCTTGGGTTCGGACTATTAACGTTTAAATAAGTCTGACACACTTAATACTTACGAAGTCCAAACGCCATCACTTTTCCTCCATCCCCAATATTGTAAGTCAGGATAAACAGTGAGTAGCTAAGTAGGTATCTACTTACCGTACTATTTAGGGTTAGTTATCAAGCTCAGATCCGCTTGCAGTCGTGCTTGTGTCGTACGAGTATGCCGTGGAAGAGCCAGTGTGGCAGCCTAGCCCTTCCCATAATAACGGCTTGCTTGATCGATATCATTCTCACACCGACGTCGCCACCCGAGACACATCTTGAGCGACCCGGACGATCCTATAGCAGCCGTAGTGTCGACTGCACTGGGATCACAGGCCCTTCTGGCTCAGGTACTGCTTTCGGCGTAGGTTAGCTAGAATGGTCGAGACTTTCCATAGGGACTCTTTCAGTGGACGTAGTCTTCTCGATTCTCTTGTCCCGGCCCCAGTCGAGGCTTGCGCTCCAGGGGTGCCCTTGAGCTAGTTACCTTCCACTTTTGATTGCTTAAGCACCTGTCCTCCCACCTGGTGACCCTGTAAAGGTCGGTAGAGACACAGTATTATCCTCTTAAAAAAAAATTTTTTTTTTCTCTTCTTGTGTTGCGTGATTTATGATAAAATTATCTCGCTAAAAGATCACATTAATGACTTTTAATGTATTATAAATTCACAACTACAAGTTATAATAATATAGGCACAATCAGTTATTGACAGATATCAAATGCTTAACACACTAATAAGTAAATATTACAAACTATATCTTAATTAGAGGCACAGATCTCGCGGTTACCATAGCGGTTATCCGTTTTCCGTAATCTCTGTTACTTATATGTTTAAAGTATATAATAGTGATGCTAGAAATTTTAGTGGAATTAATTTGATCCTAACAATGTATATTATTTATTCAACAAAAAAGATGGTATCGCAACTTTATTCAGTAGCCGGTTTAGAATAATGTCTAATAAAACGATGAAAGATAATGCTTATAAATAATGATAAATCTTCTTTTTTACATTAGTAAAGAGCTGGACAAAATTGGGTATTATGAAGAAAGCGAATGGTATGTTGTGGTATCAAGCGTCTTTAGAGTCATTTTATTTATTAACAACACAGTTATAGTGTCTCTTCGCTTGCCGCTTGTTGCATGAAGCCAAACGCAGTTTGACATTAACAAATTACATCGGCTGTCACAAGTCTGAAACAATATACCAGTTGGCGTTTAACTTATCTTAGAAGTTTTCGTCTTGTGTAGATAAAATGTTGTAATACTAAAATGTCATTATGGCTGGTTGGGAGGCCCGGACTCGTAACTTACCCGAGAGATAATATTTCACTGGGCGCGGTGCGGCGTGCAACGATGCCGCCGCGACCGACGCTATCGTTTCAGTTACTATCACAGTTACTGTACCGATTTGTTATGTTATCTGTGTTACTTTGTTCGAGGTTGATAGGTCAACCCGTACTATCACACGAAATATCTGGCCAGGTATAACTAACATTGATATTTATTTATTATAGGCAGGTATTAATAGCAGGTTCAATCGTGTTCGGGGGCGAGTTGGCTGGACTGGAGTCGCGACCCCTTCTCGCCCCGGTACGGCGGACGACGGCTCACGGGGGGGTTTTAGTGGGTTCGAGTCCCACAAGCACGAGAGCATTCCCTCCTCAAAAAAAAAGGTTCAATCGTGTCATTTCTTAATATATACTTATACTACATACGAGCTTACTTACCAACTGGTTTTTACTAGTTTTTAAAAGCGATGATTTCGGGAATTTACGTCTCCTAAATCTGAAGGAGTACACACATAAGTAGTAAAATAAGATTTAGATTTTTTTACTATCAATTCATAATATGATACACCAGTTATCTAAACATCGGTACGTACTAGAAGCCAAAGGTCTAAACAGAAGCGTCAAAAACACGAAATATTACTTTTTAATTAAAAGAAGATTCAAATAAATTTCGAAACCATTTTAGTCATATCAGTTTTACGACAACTTATTAGGATCTTTTAAGCGCGACCCACGTTCCGTAAGAAAATAAAAAAAAACTGATCACTCAGGTTTTTTTATTACTCTGAGTGAGGCTAGAAGTGATTTGTCCAGGGCAATCTATCATTCAAGCACTATGGGAATAATTAGTGTCAGCGAGCGCATCCGGTCGGAGTGCGCGCCAACAATAAGCCGTGTGACGCATCATTCAAACAAACCATTAATAATTTTGAACGCTAGTTTTTCTAAGACGGATTCACTTTTGTAGATAAATGGTACAGCGGATTTTTAACTACCTTCTTACGGAGACATTTTGTATCACGACTTGCCGTTAGATGGTTATTATGGCCGGAGCTCATATTCAAGTATTTAAATGTAGTTAGGTACCTATTATAGCTTAAACCAATGTGGTAGCCGTTTAGGTGAAGATCTGACTCTTATTTAGCTCGAGTCAGTCTTTTTAGCTGGTTTAGAAACCAGTACACAACAACTTTGCTTAGTTCGGAGCTAGATGAAGTGCTATTTAGTAGAAGAAGGATTCATTTCCTTCTCCTGCGGCAGCGGTCTTCTGCCTTAAATTGAGATGTGGGCTAAATTTGCAAAAATACCTTGCCATTTATATCGAAGTTAATAATTGTAACATAACGAGAAAAAAAATTTGCCACATTTCGCAAAGCGAGGACATTAAGCTGAACCGTCAGTATAATCTGACGCACTTAAGTTTGACAATGGGTACCTAATAATAGAAGAATATAGAATAAAATATTTTTGAAGTAAAACTTCTTAACGTACGTTTGATTTGGGGAGTAAGCTGGTGAATGCGAGGTGAATAGAAGTTGAAGTTGGTTCACGTAGATCTTGTCAACATAACAAAGTATTTTTTTATTTATTTTAGTATGTCCGGTAAAATGACAATTTACTAATGTCAAGATGGCGACATTAACATTAAACAAAGCAAAACTAAATACACAAAAGTGTGGAGCTAAAACAAAAAAAAAAAACAAAGCATAAACAAAAGTTATACCGGCTGACAGATGGGCAAGAAGTTTTACTTCAGTCGCGTGGTCTAAAGCACACCTATTTTTTTTTAATAAAATAGTTTTTACATTTTCAATAATCTGCCTCGAGCTTTTGTCACGTCTAAATCCGTCTTTTGAATCGGAGCTCTTTTCGGGTTTGCTTAACACTCCCCTGAAAATCTGACACGCTCGAGTATATTTTTTATCTGCTGTTCTAACCCTTAACGGTCACCTCCGCCATGCAAACCGGCAGATTAACATAGCTCTGTTATCACACGCCTTAGCATTTTACTATCAATATCTGACACGATCGTGTATGTCCATGCGACTGGTTTTTTTACATCTTTTAAAGCCTGTATACGCTCCCCACCTATGAAAGATCATATAACGTGAGTGAGGAATATAGTTTGTTTTTTACCATCCAGCTTAAAAAATCCAGTAGGATCAAATGATGCTTGAGTAAATCCAAATTTACCATCGTGGGATCTCCAACCACTAGGAACCTATAAGATGATGTTGCATGAGTTCCAAGAACAATGTTAAATGAATACCAAGAAAAATTTTAATGAATTCCAAGAAAAATGTTAAACGAATTCCAAGAAAATTTTCAAAATAAAAATTAAAATAAAAAAAATTAAAATTAATTTTTTTTTTAAATCTCTGCATAGAAGGGTAGGCAACACACCGGCAACGTCCTCAGTATTACAGATGTCCACCTCACACTCACTCTACTATCAGACCTATAACTGACCTGCAGGTATGGCCACCACCATACTATACCATCAGGTCTGTTATAGGTCTGATAGTAGAAGAAAGAGAAGATAACAAAAACAAAGCCGTATTTACTTAAATGGCAAAATCTGGAAACTCAATGAAAATGATAAAAAGTTGAAAAAACTATGTTTTCACTATTTCACTTTTCTGGTGTTATCAGAAACGAAAAGTTATACTGAAGTTATTAAAGGTACCTACATTAAAATATACACTAGTCCGCAGGCGTTAAATTATATAATTTAGTTAACCTGAAACCAGGCTCGGTCGACTTGATAATAGTAACGAATAATATAGCTACGAGATCAACGCCACCGCCATCTTCGAAATATATATAACTCAAAGGTGACTGACTGATTGACTGACTGACATAGTGATCTATTAACGCGCAGCCCAAACCACTGGACGGATCGGGCTGAAATTTGGCATGCAGGTAGACGTTATGACGTAGGCATCCGATAATAAAGGATTTTTCGAAATTTCACCCTTAAGGGGGTTTAATTATTTTCCTATAGAACACGCCGCGGGCGAAGCTGCGGGCAGAAGCTCGTTATAAATAAAACGTTTAACATTTTTTAACAAGGCCGTAATCATTTCTTATAATCTGAAATGATCTTATTTATGATAAACCAGGAGTATTTTTAAATTCATAATCAGAGAACATTGCGATATGAGTAAAGATAAAATGACAGCATCAAAGATGGTTGTCCTAAGAAAACATTGCTATTCATAAAAACTGTAATATCTTAATATATATATAATTCTTCTGTACGTGTGTATGTCATTGAACTCGTCTTAAACAGCTGGGCCTATTTTAATGTAACTTTTTGTGTGCGCTTGAGTCTATGGTTTAGATAGTCCGTGCAAAGCCGGGGCGGAGCAGCTGGACAAATGTGATTCAGTTAATTTTACTGCGGCAGTAGCCATACTGCCTTAAGTACCTTCCTGATAATTGGGTACCGGGAAGGCTAACAACAGCCGCGACAACTACAAATTACTATTAAATACTGGTCGGGTGGACTCTAGTTCAGTCTAATTCTAATCCATGCGGAATTGGAGTGTATGTATGCTATTATTGGATTTTTATCCGGCTTCGCTTTATTATTACATTTTTGTGGTGTCAGCAGCGGCGGAACGTCTGGTAAGGCTTTTACCAACCTAACGTAATGCCTATGGTGCACATTCAGTTGCCATGAACAAGAAAGAAAGAAAGAAAGAAAGAAGACTTGATAAGGCGCATGCTGCAAATGCATGAATGACAGTGCGGTGATCTGTAGTATTTTTTTTTTTGTTTGTTGTATTACGGTGGCCAAAATGTACCTAAGTCACTAAAGTATGCTCGTGGTCTGAAAATACCATCTTAAGGTTGGTAATTGCATACACAAATCTATTTCACAACGTCGATGATATTATGTGATTTTATTAGGCGCAGAGCATAGAATTGTTTTATTACAACGAAAATTGAACGTTTTCGATAGTAGTAGTAGAAAATATTTTATTGTATTTTTGTTTAATATCAATGTAACAAATGTAATTATTTTAATGTGTCAACTTTTAAATTAAGAAAAGAGTTTGTCAAAAGGTCATGAATACTGAAGAAAGATTCGTAAGAATCACTGTTACAACTATTAAAAAGTAATATGTACATAGCTACGGCATTTTAGACTTTACTGCACACAGTTTGCTAAAGAATCTGATTTGAAAACTGATAAACAATTTTAGGGCCCGATAGTATGTCAAATAGTATATTTTTGATATAATAATATGCTATTTCCACAAAATGTACGTTCTTAGCAAAACATAAAATATGTTTGTCATAAATTTTATTGCAGGAATGTATGATAAAGATGTACTCGTAGATATTTCATAAATGGTTTATGAAACTTCACATGGTTCCTACTAAACAGAGATTAAACAGTCGGATAATACCTACCTACTACTTAAAACCTTCCGTGCAGCTCGGTTCGCGTTTTAATACGCCCGTTATGCATCAATTTTATAAACTACTCTAAAGTTATTAACACCTTTATTATAACACAATGTTTTCCTAATTAAGTGGGTACCTACAGTTAATTGTGCTTAAAACGGTAAAGACGTTCCTGACATCAGCAGGCATCTAATGTATTCCACCGCTGCCTAAACAATACGAGCTTTTATAGAATGTGTTTTTAAATAAATATTTTGAAATGAAACAAAGTCATTCACACTGGCTCGGTGGCTACGAGGCGTGGAGTGTGGCCGTGACCATTTGCGTTCCTCCACATTTTTTTCATTCCGCAACACAAGCCTATTGTGTAAAAAAGAAACAAAAAAAATGAAAAAAATATTAACTTTAATAAAAATATAAACTTTACTTTAACTTTATAAACGCAAGCCTATCAAACAATAAAAAAACACGTTTGAGTACTTTATTGATTTGCAGTTTCTACCAAAATCACTAGATAGTAACTTATAAGCTATTAGCTGAGCCCCGCGGTTATAAAGTAGCCTATGTGTTAACCCAGGTTATAAACTGTGTTCCAAATCTCATCCAAATCCGTTCAGTAGTTATTGGATAAAAAGCTCGTGGCGTCGCCCTCGTGGTGTTCGATAATTTTCCTACAGGAACATGCTATCGTGATATAAAGTATCCTATGTGTTAATCCAGGACATAAACTATCTGCGTTCCAAATTTCATTTCCAAATATCATTCGATAAAATATATTTAAAGTACCCGTGTGAAGCCGGGGCGGGCCACTAGTATGAAATAATATAGTAGAATCTACGGATGCGGAAGCGCGCTGGCCAACTAGACTAAAAAGTTGGATGCACGAAAGGCACACAACTGAATAGTTTAGTCGCAGTGTGTCTACGTACTACTTCATAGTGGCACTATCATGGTTCATAGTGGTAGCTACCTAAATATACTTTGTTCTTGTTCTATCTTTTTCTTCTAGTCTAGGCAAGTGTAGGATTTTTTTTGCCTCCCAAACGCTTCTGACTTGGCTTTACTTACTTAGTTGTACTTGGCTATGAGCGCTATACAACTAGATATCAAACCAATAAAGACAGCGGTAAATAAAACTGTGTAAGCAATTACCCAACTTCCAAGAATTGTAATATTTAATCATTTAAAAACATTTAAAAACCAACTATTTGTATGATATCTTGTTTCAACTTTAGTTCGTAGGTTAAAACCCGTGTACTACTAAGACACGAGAGGACAGTGACATCAAAATATTCACTTCCGTAGTGAAAATTAATTCTCTCATAATAGAAACATTTTTGTATGGCAAATAAAATTCAACAAGACTTTGTACACACGTCATTTAACCTAAAGCAAAAAATAACATGTTTAAATACGTTTACCCAACATAACAATATAAGGTAATTAAATTACGTGACATGGGTCAAGAGTGCGTCGCTAAACAGTCGGGTTCCGATCCGAGAAGTTTGGTTCGTGGTAAGAACCGTGAATGAACAGGTATCTTCGAGGCAAACGTGCCCTATCTTATACCAAGTCAATGTTTAAAATCAGGCGAGACTGTGGTCAAATGCTTCGCCAATAATCAATAAATAAATGAATCTAAGCTCAACATTCTACTCAACTACTTAAGTTCAACTCAAGATTAATTTGTCAAGAAAAATTTGACTCACAAAAATAAAATTACTAAAACAAATACATTAAAATTTATTAAATTAATGACACCATAAAAAGACTTTTGACATCTATATGTAATGGTTTTTTACTTGTCTACGTTCAAGAACACTTAATTGTTACCTATAATCTGCTATTATTACGCATTCCACTCAAAATTACACATGTTTTATAAATTATTGTACGGAACGTAACAGAACATTATGACTGGGTACGCCGAGTCCTCCTATTTAGGTCCGTATTACAGAACGATGCTCAGTCAGATTAGCTCTAAGCGTACGAGTATAGATACTAAGGTCCGTATTACAGAACGATGCTCAGTCATCAATCGGTGCTCAAGCAGAGATTTCATTCATTAATTGATCACTTTATGAATGAAATATCTGCTTGAGCACCGATCGATGACTGAGTATCGTTCTGTAATTCGTTCCTTAGTATCTATACTCGTACGCTCAGAGCTAAATTAGTTATATTAGTTACCCTTCAAACCTATAACTGAAGAATAGGAAATGTCACTGTAACTGATATCGGCCAGGAATAACTATCATTGTTATTGTCCATCAAACGGTTTTAACCTAATTCATTCAGAAATACATACTGATTTAAAAAAATACTAGTTATTTAAGTGCCACATGAGCGTATTGTAAACTTTGTCGTCATTTATACCTTATTAAAACCAAAAAAAAAACCAGCTTCGAATAAAACTATCATAGGTATCGAGGACTGTGAAATAAAATATGATGCTAAAGCCCATAAAAAGTTAATGAAATAATATCTATGTCTATATAAAATCTATCATCAAAGATGGATCGATTGCGTTAGATCCATCTTTCCATTTTCGATCTCCAACGTAGTGGCAGTTTATTACTGCCTTTCTTGAAGAAATCAGCTGGAAGGGAGGTATAAAACTCATCAAAGGCATTTTGTACTGTCTTTCGGGTATTGAATTTTCTTCCCGTCACAAAATTCTCCAAATTCTGGAAAAAGCAAAAGTCTGTAGGCGCGAGGTCTGAAAAGCAAGGCGGATCACGTAGAGATTCCAACGGCAATGTTGATACTTTGTTTCAAAATAAAATATCATAGTAGCTATTGAACATGGAACCCCAAAAGAGAAATACAAAAACAATGGCGATTAACCTCCTCGTAGATATTTGTGAACGGGTCTTCACTGAGCGTAATAAAGAACTCGTTCATAATTAGCGCTGTATATTAAATATAATGTCTAAAATGTGATAATAAGGAAGTAATGTAAGCAAGATCGTTATAATAAAAATAGAGATTTCTTTATATGTATTACTAAGTGAGTGAACGTTGCATTAAATTGGTTTAAAGTAGATTTTGAATGTTATAAAATAGCAGCTAGTAGTTGAGATAGGCTTTCTCTCAAGTAGAGAGAGGTAGACCCATGATACTGACCAAGCGCGGGTTGGTGAAGATACACTTGAATTTTGTGATTCTTAACATTCCGTTTTACTCGGTTAAACCTTCACTTCTTCACTGCTCATGGTTTTTAAAGACCAATATGGGAAGGAATGTGATAATGCCGGCTGCGAGGCTTAGATCAGAGCATGTTACTCTTAATAAATTTGGTTATATGATGGGAAAAACAAATGCGCAAGCAATCTGGTGGGTGTAACCAGATATTAGCTTAACCAGAATCTGACGATGCCAAAAATCTTTACGATCTGTACCAATCAGCCGTTAAAATTAGATTTATTCAATTTGTTATAATAATTTTTAATCCAGATTAAATATTATATTCTGTAAGAACAAACCTTTGAACCCCCGTTCGCTCCCTTTTATTTATTTTACATCTTATTACAGTGTATTTTATTAGGTTATTATAATTTGATTAAATATTATTGCTTAACTAATTTTAAACAATACAAACAGCTGCTGTCGATTACTTATGACGATGAATGAAAGCGTGCCAAATTGATACTGATAATTATATTTTAAATGTTTTTCCTTCTTTGAGAAGGCATATCAAAGCAATGAAATCCGGTTGACTTTTCGGTATCATTGGTTTGATTACACAGAAGACGCGTTTTCGTTGACAGGTTTAACGACGCGACCAAACAACGCGCTCAGATATCTTTCACCTGAATATTTAGCTCTTCAGTAAAAATAAATCTTTCCGTTTCTTGGAATAACAACAGTGTTAAGTCGGTTTGTCTCAGAGCAAAGATTATACATGTCATCGACAGCCGCATTAGGGTCTTTTACGGGGTGTTGTGGACGCGGTAAACGATTTAGCCAGAATAGCGCCTTTAGGCGACACATGAAACAGATGTTTTGTCATCACACTTACGCTACAAATACGCTTTCTTCTCCATCAAGTGTTAAAAATAAACTAGTCAAGTATGATGTACTTACTGAAGACGTTTGGATATTATTTATAGAACTGTCATCTTTACTTAAATACCTAGTGAACCGTTTCTAATAGGTATCGTATGGTAGTTATCGTGGCTTCTCTATTCACGTAATTACCAACAGAATACGTTCTCATGCCTGCTGGTAGTGACGTGCTTGAGCGTGTTGTTAAGATTTAAAATGTAGGTACTGTATTATAGCTAAATTAGTGAGGCGTAGGCGTAGGGTCCTTTTACTGCTTCTAATAAAGTAATGGTTTTGGTCTTATGCAGAATGATTGTTTTTAGACCGTATCTTTTCAGGGTATGTTTGAACAGGTCTCATGCTCGTCTGTATTAAAGTTTTCCAGCTCCTAAGTTCGCACTTATTCTATTGTGACATATACAAATTGTATTGCATTAGATGAGGAGGGATAAGTACGAACTTAAAGGCTGTCAAACATAGTACAAACGGGCATAAGGCTATCTATTAAGCGTTACATTAGTTCAGCGATTCTTTGTATTGTAATGTTATTTAATATTTAATGAAAACTGTAGAAATTTCCCGTATTGGGAATGTACCCTTTAAAATCACTCATTTCTGAAAGTATGGGTTTTAACTACAATGTATTAAAATTTTTACTACATAAAAGAAACTCTATTGATTCAACTGACATTTAAATAAAAGCATGATTGATTAAAGCCCAAAATGGGGATTTTTTTTACGTTAGTGAATGATGTGACGAGCTAGTCGTTCATCTGATGTTAAGCGACACGGCTGCCCATAGCAGAACGTGTCAGTCGGAACTCTAAAAATATAAAGTTTCGCGTAACACTGCACTGCGCACATCATCCTGAGACATCAGCACAGTCTGGTAATAAGATTACTCGACTGTGAGATCAGATTATAAAGTCTCAATTGTCCAGTAACTTCACTAGCTACAGTGCCCTTTAAACCGGAACACAGTAGTGCGCAAGCACTACTGCTTGGTGACAGAATAACTGGCAAAGTGGTACCTACCTAGACGAACTTTGCAGAAAAATCCTACCACCTAGTAAAAAATTACAAAAATGCACTGAACCGTTGGACTAATGATAGCCTGTTTAAGGATAAGTAGGTACTCTGAAACGATATGGTCTACGCACCAATCACGCTATATATAGAAGATATGGTTCGTTCAAACCAATGATAAAGCTGCTCAAAGCCGTAAATGATGAAGTTACGTGGAATGAAAAATCTATCAAGGGCGGAAACAGACGCTGATCCTCCCAAAAACGGGCTCGTTGCGACGAAAGCGACGGAGGATTTGAGAATATTCCGGAATTAGTCGGTCGCGCCACCTGTCCGTTCACACTCGACCTCTGAAATTTTTCGGTATTGGCGATGCAAAATTTCTCGTTAATATGCAAATTAACAGCTATCTGCGAAGAGGACGCGGGATTTAGGGTCAATTTCAAATAACGTAAAGGACGCTGAAAATATAACTAGAAATTTGATCTTTCATCCAACAAGCATGAAAACCCGTTTAAAGAATTCCATAATTCTACTTAATTCAGAATTATATATAGTACCAATTTTAAAGGATTGTATTTGACAGATCTAAAAATCCTAAAGCTGTTATTGTTCTTGTCAAATAGACGGCAGTGTAAAAGACGGCTACATAAGGACTGTCAACTAAAGTCTTCAAAATCGGGTCTAGCAGGTATGTACGTACATACATGCATTATGTCATAACGTATGCATACATACGTTATGACATAATGCGTGAAAATCTTGATGCGTCCAACTGCACGTAGTTACTTTACCCTAGTTAACGAACTTAATATTTTAACAATGTGTTACAGTGCTTAGTTAATTGAACTAGGCTGTAAAGAAACCCATAAAAATATTTACTGCTTACATTAGATACTTAATTATTAAAATAGAAATTCTCCATAGTGTAGGTATGTCTTTAACAATAAAAAGATTGCGTTTAATTAAGTAGTTACTGGATAGTTTTATTAATTAGAATTTTATGATAATTTTGAAAATATAACGATGTTGTTCAAAGATAATAAAACCAAAGTTTCTCTTAATAGGCAGTTTTGGAAAATGCCATGTGCTAAGTAAACAATAATTTATGTACATCTTCAATTAACACTTGCCACAGTATTCGATTTCTTAGTAAAAATTTCGTTACAGAAGAAAATCAGTAGAAATATAACTTTTTATATCGGCTTATGTAGGTCTATGAGTGTTATTAAGAGTGTATACAATGTGGAAATCATGGTCGTCCATCGGTGCAAGCCGTTCGTGTTCACCTACATTGCCAAAATATGCGCATAGTATGTATATAAACTGTGTCAAAGTATGCGACTTTTAAAGCCTTTTACTTTGTAGTTAGAAGTATTTGTTCCTAGGAAGGTATATTTTGAAACTAGAGGCAAAAAGTAAGTGAAATACTTGACAAAAAAACAAAAAGTAATTTTAAAAATATTTCCAATATCTCGAAAATTAGTATAGTTTGAGTATAAGCACCATCGTCCCTCTAGTCATAATATCAAAACATGAAATTCCATGATTAAGTTTAGGTCTTTGGTACTCAAAACTTTCAATAGAATAAATTACCATACAATTGAACTGATCTTTAAAAAAAATTTAATTGTTTGCGTTATTGTGAACAAATTAAGTTGTGTTTCCAATAAAAATAAAACATAATTCCGCAGTTTTAATTCATAAGACTTTTTTATGTAGGTATACCTATATTCTAACCGTCTGTCAACGCTGATTGAAGCCTCGCATTAATACAAATTAAATAAATCTCAGTTTAAAAAAAGTCAGCTATTGTTTATTTGAAATTCTAACAAAATAACATTTAGTCGGTATGACAAAACCAGCGCTGAACAGGATTGTTGGCGGAATACTAATAAGGCTTAAAAAAGAAATAAAAGAGAGCAGAAAGTTGTGTCGTATTTGTAATATGGACATCAATAAATCATACGGAATCGACCACAATCGTTTCGATGACATGGTATGCTCACAAAAAATAATACAAACAGTCATTCGGATGCTCAGTAGAATTGGGTGGGATGAGAGCTAAGTTCAATAGTATAGGGCTGTACTTACCTTTGGCTTTATTTAAAGTAACTTATGAAAAATTAAGTAAAGCATTTAACTCATGAAAAAGCCAAATAATAATCTGTTAAAGGTGACTTTACAGTAACAGATATACCTTAAATTAAGAAAAGTATAACTGAAAAAGAAGAAAAATATAATGATGATAAACGAGAACCATTCAAGCCTATTGACATCAAAAATAATTTCCAATAAGTCGTTTTTTTTGTCAACCAACAACTTGTCATGAATCTACTATCCTATCGGATATTAATTAGTGCGATAAGACACAAGTCTCTAGAGGCGCCCTGCCGCTTCACCAGTAATTTACCTGTTTCCCACGGGTACTTTATTTACTGGGATAAAAGGTAAAGCAGATCCATTTCCACCCAGTAACGGTAAACCAGTATACAACATATAGGTAAATAATACAGCGAATTAGAAGTAAATACAAAAATAGGATGTGAAATGAATAGAAGCTTCACTAGAAGATACCCATATCTTCTAGTGAAGCATCTCCGTCATCACGTCGGTCGATCTTTTACCATTCAGGAAATCAATGTGAGTGGGTAAAAGTGTAGTTGGTTCTATGGTTTCATGTGCACGCGTGCATATCTTCTTTATTTGACTCAATAGCCGACAGCCTCTATGGTGTGGTGGTTGATCAGGTCGGCTCATTACCCGGAGGTAGCGGGTTCGTTCGTTGTACACAGAAAAAAAATTTACTAGAGTTCTGTGACTGGGTGTTGTGGGACCATGGTCCTTGTAATTTGTAGATTCAGGGAATCCTAGTTAGGGCTCAGGATCTATGTATGTGATTGTTAGGCGTTATTATTATTCACTTATTTATTTTCAATCTTAAATATCAGTGTTTTACATTATATAGGTATATAGACACATGGTCCATATCAGGATCTTTACCAGGACGTTCCATGTCCATATTTCTTATGCAGGCGCGGATTTATCGGGCGAGGAGAATAAAAACCAAGCTTTTCACACAGTGCAGTATAATCAGCGGCTATTTACAGTAATTAGTTCAAATACAATCACCAGCACAATAATTATAGTCCAATTAATAATCCTGGTAAGACACTCCACCGAACACGTAACGCGCAAGCGCGATGCGAACGGATTGACGACTCCGTCCGACAACGTCAGTGACAGCTGTCACTGACGTTTCTTGCCACTCTAAAATAATCGAAGCGCCGTCAGGTATAATAACATATTTATTTTATTATTATTATTACAATATTTTGTAACGATGGCAAAAATAAACACAAATTAAACAAATTGGGACGTGATGGGAGATTTACAGTCAGTGTGGGCTCCCGTGCGACTTTCAAACCCACGCGCGCACCCTTTGCAGTTTTGAATCCCATTTGGCCCTGCATTAGTGACTTCAAGTTATGTGCGGAATTCACACTCGCATATACAATGGTGAAGGAAAACATAGTAAAGAAACCAGCATGTTTAAGAAGTACATGGTTTCATCTGCCAACCCACACTTGGACAGGATGATGCGTTTTGGCCTGCTTACAGCCCTACACTCTCTCCCCGTGAAAGAAGTCCCGTGTCTCAGTAGTGGGACTGTATTGGGCTAATGACAATGTTGAAGGGATGGGAGAAAAAGAAATGAGTAAGTAATACAAACATAATCTGCTCTTAAGTCGCGAGTGAATAGGTATCTTCTATAAGCAAACATGTAGACCGCGTCATTTTTAATTCGGTGAAACTGCGGCCAAATCCGGGGTCTATATAGTTATAAAAGAAGAGAAAAGGATAATGAAAGAGATGAAAGAAGGAAAATAAGGGAGTAAGACGAGGAGGGAGAAGTTTAGATGTTTCCCTCTATTAATAATTTAACGTTAAAAAGAGACGCATCAAAATCCCTATATCTCTCTCTACCAATAAATATTTGAGAAGAAAACGTTGCTTTTATATTTATTTCACTTGTACGACAAAACTACAAAACCAATTTGCATAAAATTTTGCAAACCAGATAGTTGTTATCCATATCTTGGTCCCTTTTAATACATGAAAGTAAAAACTTGCCCTGTTTGTTTCTCTGTGTGGCATTGACACCAAATTGGCTTAACCGATTTGGATGTCCGTTGCACACAAATTGTTTAATGTTTAAGCTACTGAGATCAACCGGTAGTTAACGAAAAGCTTACACCAAGTTCCTGCAGGAAAACAAGTAAGTTACGGAAGAGATCATGAGACACCTTGTTATGATTTGTTATTTTTATGTAGAGTCAAGGTAATGTCAACATTGAACATTTTTGCAATCAGATCAAACATTGATGAAATTGTAACTAAGTACTTCCACGTGGGAGAAAGCTTTAAAAGTTAAAACGTATTTTAAGGTATGCGTACATTCCCTTGACGATCCCGACTCATTGTTTGTGACCACAGAAAGAACAAAACACCAACGCAGATGGAGATGTCCAATATTTTAGATGGCATAGCATTCGCCGCTACGAAACCGAAATTCCTGCCTCAAGATTCTCCTCAAATCGAAACTATAATGCGAAAAAACATCCCTAACTAAATATTGATAAAGTCTTTATTGCTTTGAACAGTTGTTGCACAATGAGACCGTATCGAGACATTTGAACAACGCTTTAGTAACCAGGTATGCAATAGATAAACGTGTTTTATGCTAATCCTATAACAAAACATAACGTAAGTGCACATTTCGAGAATATTTTTCAAGTTATCGAGAACTTAAATTTGAAGCTTCACAAGGAAGTTGGCTTTATTACAGTACAGAGCATCGAAAACTGAGTGTGCACAAGGAATTATGAGCAATCAACGCGTAGATTGTTATGTTGACTCTCGCACGTCATCGACTATTAAGATTTCTTTGTTACAGTAACATGTTGGACTATTTACACAAAACGTCTCTCTCTGAGAGGCTTTGTAAAAATAACTGGAATTTTTTTCGTTACGTTTTGTCGGTCAGCCAGTTTGTATTGCTCTCACGATTTTGAATGAAATCTTCAAGTCACTTAGTGCTAAGAGACGCTAGAATTTGCTTTTATATTATGAATCGTTTCGATAGCTTTATTATACAAACCGAATGACGGCGGTTGAGACTGGTAAAGATACAACAAAGCGAGCTACTCGGGGTGACAATGATGCGTGATTGCCATAAGAGTGAAGAGAGTTTGTAGTTAAATATGATTCTTTTAAGTATGAGTCACCGAACAAAAATGTAGATTGACTGTAAAAATCATAAACAAATACCTCTCCAGATTATACAACACTAGTCTATATATGCACACACTTAAAGAGGAACCTCTTGAATGCTTGATTTTTAAATTTTGCTTCTCACACCAATAAACAAATGAATGAATAGAACAGTTTTCTTAATTATCAATGTGATATCGAATTCTTCCTAATGTTGTTGGTAAGTCGATAATTATTACAGAAAACCAGTTAAATTATACTGTCACATTAAATGCGTTGAATGGACAAAAGTAGTCCGGGCGGTTCTCATGAATTCCGTATAATTCCGTCAGAAGTCCTTTCAACGTCGGTCATCGCCATAGGTTGTGCTTCACACGATTTTGTTTATTTATATGGTCGCCTTTCATCTAGTATACGTGAGCAAATAATGAATGTACGACATATCACACCGCAGCGTGACGTCACTGTAGACACGGTCACATCAAAGCGACGTATATTGATGATTTATGTGTATTTTGTTAGACTTCGCCCCAATTACGTTCACGAAAATTTGTGCAATTTCATAATAAAGTGTTTACAGTTGAAGTTCTTTGATGTCTAATTAGGCAGGGGCGCGTGAGAAATATAGATACATATTCTCGCAATACGTAACTGATTGATTTATTAAATGACAACATTCGATTCAGAGTGTATTATTGCTGTGCAAAGCTGCAAATTATCGTAAGTTTTGTTTGTTTGATTAGTTTGTACCATTTTAATTAAATTTATGTAAATACCGTGAATATGTGTATAGTGTAATGTGGTAGTGAGCAAGTGATATCGCTCGCAGAACTGACAACTGATGGGAAGACATAAAAAAATAAACCTGTGATGGAAAAAAATCAATATTAACAACCGCCATTTTCGGATTCTTTTCAACGACCCCTTGCAACAACAATCGACATTAATTTTTAATTATTTTTCTTTGTTTTGGCTCCACACTTTTGTGTATTTAGCCAGTGTCAAGTAATTAGTTTCGCAAGTTAATTCATATTATATATATATTTATATATTATATATATGTGTGTGTGTGTGTGTCAAGTCAAATCAGTCTATAAGGTCCGTATTACAGAATGCTGCTCAGTCATTGACCGGTGCTCAAGCAGAGATTTCATTCACTAATTGATCACTTTATGAATGAAATATCTGCTCGAGCACCGATCGATGACTGAGCATCGTTCTGTAATACGGACCTAAGTCATCAAGTCAAGTCATAGTTTAGTCTTGTCAAGTCATACTCCTAGTAAAGTGGTGGCAACTATACCAGAAGCTTCTATTGAGTTTTGGAAACAACACGAAAAGAGACATCATCACTATACAACTTTCCTACACTCATGCCTGTAGTCCAGCACCTAACCTATAAAATGCCATCAATCTTATGCACTAACACTGAAAATAACACAAGTTTTGGAAAATAATACAATGCGGTGACGCAATCTTTTTCGTTTTCACGACATAACTCCATAATTATATTTTTAATTCTAGACCTTTGACTAGTCATCTTTAATTTTTTTATTTATCAAAATTGTAGACGATAAATAGAGATAAACAAAGAAGTAACAGGTAAGTACAATAATGTTTATGCTAAAAACCTCTGGGGTGACTGACCTCACTGATGGAGGTGGGTTAGAGAGGTATAATTGATTTTAGCTGATTAAATAAATATAAATTTGGGAGTAAATGTAACATGACTTAAAAATTACACCAATCGAATCTCCTAGTGATTCTGAACAAACTTTTCAGATTTGTACCATACTAAAAATTGCGTTGTAAGTAGGAATTCAGAAAATATAAATTATGTTTGCCCCGCGGTTTTACTTGCTATTATTTTCTCAAATAAGAAATTAGGAATTAAATTTTTCAGAATTTCATTCAAACTATTTGTAAGTGCCTACTTGCTAATGGGTTTCTCATTTGTTTATGTTAAGATTATCGGTCATTTATGGAGTGCATTTTGAAGAGTGTGCATTGGAGTTGCGTAACCTGATTCCACCATCGATGTTCCACCATCGGACAACCAGATATACGAAAACGCCACTGTTACATGGTTGATATCCCATAATAATAGCCAAAGAGCGGAACGCCTTACCTGCGTCCATATTTCTCCTTTAACTATATACCTAACCTTGGAGTCTTCAAATCGATAATGAGCAGGTATCTTCTAGGCAAGCGTGGTACATCCTAGACCGCGTCGTCACTTACCATCAGGTGAGATAGTGGTCACACGCAAATCTATCATACAATGACAGAAATAAAAGATTAGGTAAACCGAAGCATTATTTCATACTGCTAACTATCAAGTTAGTAACAAGTTACATAGATACCTACTCACTTTTCCATATTTACGACTACATAGGTACATACAGTAAAACCTACTATGAAGAAAATTTAAAAAAATCATCCAATAACATCATTACTTATAAACTTTATAAAATTATATGTAATTCATAATTTAGAAAAAAAATTGCTAACCAAGTATTGATCAAATAAATTATACAATACAGATATCAAATTTATTCATGTTTCTGATAAGGGAATGTGGGAGTAGATGAATATTTGTGCGTATAACTGTGCCTACAAAGCCTATGACGGTACCCACACACAGTCTTAGGTTTACACAGTCAATAGATCATTAGCACTAGTAATACGCATAAAATATTCCTTTTATTCAATACAGTTTAGCAACCTAGTTTTAGAACAACCTAAAGTAACCCTAATAACGAGTGCATATAGCTATATACATTTTAGAAACATAATTATAATATATTATGTGTATTATATTGTATTCTATGTATGTATTTACAGATAAAAAAGTATCTAAGTATTGTATCAGTTATCTAGTTCCCATAACACAAGCTTTGCTTAGTTTGGGGCTAGATGGCGTTGTGTGAGATGTCCACACATATTATTATTATTACATATCTTGTAACTGTAGGCTTATAATCCTTTAAATAAATTCAGTGGCATTTAGATATCCATTTATTTCAAGTGGCATATTTTTCAGTTTATGTCGTTTTTAAGATGAGTCAAGAATTAGTTAATTAATTAGATTTTTTTAATGAATTTATCTGATGATCTCTAGCGCGTCTATAGACGCAAATAGAAAGGTTTTATTCGTGCACTGTTAAAGTGGAAAGTGAAAAGTGATTGATGTCTTATTTTCTATTGATGTGTATGAATTGGTCAGACTAAATTTGTGCATTTTACATATTCATTAAAATTTGAAATTATTTTTTAATAAAGAAAATGAAACATTTTTATTGAAATTGTTTTTAGTCGGTTGTAATATTAATTAAGAAATAAAATAAATGATTTTTCTCAATTTACAGGAATGATTCGAAAATAGGAAAATCAAGGTGTTTAATGGACAAAATCTACATTATTAACCCCCTATTATTACTAGTTTTATTTAAAGTTAGTAAAAAAATACAAATATATCTCATCATCTAATTTCACTTTGTTTTCTAACAGTAACAGTGAGAAATACTGAATAATAAACTGATACTTTTTATATGTGCTCTGTAAAGAATAATCTGACACCTTAAAAAATGATTAGTGGTCCACTGTGCCGCTGAGTATATTTCAAGCAAAATAAAACACATTGATCATGTACTTCTGTATTAAATTTATTGCATCTATTCACACATGTTTTGGAAACGGTTAAAAGACGTTTTATGCTAAATAAAGTGAGTACTAAATTAACTATAGAGCCTTCAATACTGCTTAATAGTGCAGTTATATTGTGTTATCTCTTGGTTTATTTTTGTCCATTTCATACTGAGTAGCTTGGCTTTCCTCTCCCGTTCAGGTGATCGGAATTTTGTAACTAGTTTCGATGGAAATAGTACCTAAAAAAAACACCTATTATGTTTTTGTGATTCATTCTTTTACTACCCAATAATAAGGCCGATAATGTTATAAACTAGACTATGTCTTGTGTAGGTAGAAAATGTATGTTACATAACCAAGTAACGGGCAATATACCTATATACCTTTGCTAAATAGTGCATGAAATTTTAATAGGTATGGAAAAAAAAATCACATTTCACACGTGGTTAATAAGTATTTATACAGCATAGTAAATAGTAATGTACTTTGATAATTTCGTTGTAATAACAAACTACTATGAAAACGACTTTTATCCGTAAGTTATTTTTATGTACATTAAAATGATACTAATACAGAATATTTATTGCATTTACTTATTCGATACATTATTATTATTATTATACACTTACAACAGTGACGTATGTATGTACAAAACTAGACTCAATTTTGGACTTTCAGTCTCTACAATATTGAAAAAATATACATTGTATAGAAACGAGCTGATGCTAAATTATAATTTTACACAATTTCAAAGATTACAAACAAGGCCGTGACTCAACATAGGATATTCTACATAAGAATAATACCCGTATGTACTAAAGTTTATTAAAATACAACTAGCTAAGCAACACTTTCTTTCGCCTTCTCGTGTAAGTTTGTTAAATTCGTGTCAAATTGGCAGAGCGAATACTGAACGCTTATTGGTTGCTTATTGATCATCGACTGTCTCAACCAATGAGCGTACAGTATATGGCATGTTGACTGGACACGAGTTTAAGAAACGTACGATAAATCGGGGGCTAGGGATATAACTACAAACTTAGGACTTGTCAAACTTTAGTACAGATGGGTAAATGTTACAGTTATTTGGGAGTTACTACAAAGAGACATATATATTCACAGTTCAATGGTTATTTCAAATGTAAAAGCAGGGCTGGCTAGCAATACATAACAACAAAAACACAACCTCTTATTTGTTGTATTTTTGTAAGTTGGTTAAGTTCGAGCCAGTAAAAAACTATGTACGGTATCAATGATTTATTATACAGTGTCCCGAAAATTAGTGTGCCTAAACAGGAAATTCAGAAAACACCCTCTGAGTGTTCTACATTTAAACTTCGCTTGACACATATTTCTAGGACACTACATTATATAAAAGTTTTATTTGAGTACAATGTAAAGTACCTAAATGCGCTGAATTACAGAAAAAATCTTTTAAATATATAACCAAAATCACAATTATTGTTATATAAAACAACAATCACAACTTTTGTGATATAAAACAAAAATCACAACTTTAGTGATATAAAACAAAAGTCACAACTTTTGTGATATAAAACAAAAATCACAACTTTTGTGATATAATACAAAAATCACAACTTATGTGTATATGTAAAACAAACACCACAAACTTCATAAACGCAAGATTAGGAGGTATCAGTAGGACCACTATTAGTACGCATTGGTCCCACTTACAAAGCCCATTCCCATTTAGTTTATAATGGCTTAAAAACGACAATAATGGCTGTAATACATGATTTATTGAGTTGATTTAACGTATTTTACAAGACGCGAAACACTAAAAATATAATGCAGTATCTATTAGAAATCAATAATGTGACTCTATTAATAATACAAAAATGGAAATTAAATTAATGTTGGCAAATTAAAATTAAAAAAATCATTGCTTTATAGCCAGATCTGAGGTTGTTTGAAAAACTATGTTTGCAAAAGGTTTTGAATGTTTTTAATGACTTACGTAAAATAATTTCATACCTTTTGAAGATTTGAACGGTAATGAAATTTTTTTTTCATCCCTTTTTTCTTTTTTCCTTTTTATTTATTCATGAAACGTATTATTTAAACTATGGCGAGTGTGATCGCTAAACTGTTTTTATTGATAAATAACGTAGGTACATACAGAGATACATATATGACACATATACCTTCACTATTATCTATTATCTGATAAGACGATCTTCCAACGTGAACATCATCATTAAAAGAACAGACCATATGGATATGAATAATTAATAATTTTTATTGTACATAGTGTGCACCCTAAACTTTTTTACTTCTAAATACTTATATTTTTAACAATATCTACATTTGAATGCAATGAATTGATATTATCTTACTGAGATCTTGTGATATCTATGTAAGTATACAAAGTTAAATACCCTAAACATATGGATAGGTAAACTGCGCCAGCCCTCCATTTACAAATCTCATTTTTCATATTAAGTTAAAATTTGAATGATTAAAACATTCATCAAGTCGTTTTAACATCGGTTACTTAATGATAGTCTGCTGACTAGAAATCAACTTTAGTTACAAAAGTTCAATTATCATCGTCACGTCCGATATTCGTATTAGCAGGTAATCTTACAATAAAATGTATTAGTCTACTGACCTTGTATCAATAAATATTAAAATTCGAATGTTACATGGTAATATTTTAAATAAAGAAACTAGACTTTATTGACTAGATTCTTTATTTAAAATATTTATTAAAAATTAAAAACACTGGACGTAAACGAATACCGTACAGTGTATCCCGGAATAAAGTGGAAGCAGTGACAAACAGGAACATACAAATTACTCGTAATGATATAATAATACCATTTAAAATGCAGTCAACACCACTTCAATCGTTTTGATTTCCTACCGAGAAGTGTACTATCTTCTAAGAAATTTCTTAAGTATGGCCCCGTAAGTTTTGTAACTGTTATGCAAAACTCAAATGGTTAACACACAGATTAGAGAAGAACCATCTTTTCTGCGGGTTAAAAGCACAAAGTCTGGAACGTTATTGACTGGTGAGCTAAATAGCTAACATCCATTGAAGATTTTTATCTGATATACTCCATCATCAGATTCTCACTAAATTCATATCCAAGTCACGTTATCTCTAAAGAGTAAAAAAAAAACAGTTATCCAGTTCGGTTCGGAATTGGTGAAGATAAACATAGACAAGAATAAAAAGATGTGAACCTAAAAGGTTGAAACCGAGTGGCGCGATCCGTTCACGGCTTACATTTTCTTTGATCGCTGCCCGCGGTGACCTACCATCATAGGCCACGTGGCCTACCACGCTAGTCTGTTCCAACCTTAATAAAGGATAGGCTCCTTTTGAGAAGTCGTGCTATAAATAAACACATTATAAACTAGAGGAGCCTTTGGGTTTCAACTATCGTAAGAGGATTTATAATATTTCATATTAAATATAACATTTATTATTCGTTGAACAAACATCCAAACTAAAAGATTTGTACTTTTATGATTGTAGGTTTGGTGTTGATATAATGGCAATATTTTGCACTGTGATAAAATGCTTCTTAACAAACAATATGCAGTAAATTAGTCAGATTAAATTTTATATACTTGGCAAAAATTCACCCTCGATATACTTCTCATCTTTTTTAATTTTTATGAATCTTGAAAGTGTCAAATTTTCACATTTTTTATTTCATTTTATAGGAACAAGGAACACTCATAAGTTTGTCATGTTCATCGTCTGTCTGTCTGTCGGATTCCTTCACAGCCTTCATAGCTTCTAAAGTTTTAAACGTACATCAAATACGATAGTTTAAGTGAAGATATCAAATTTCATTAATATTAATAATATAGAGGTAGCACAGTGACATACAAACTTTATTTTATATTTCGAGTAATCATTTATATTTTTATGAGTTTCGCGAAGAAAACTTGTAAATACCTCAAATGTGTTACTTCAAAGTTTAATGACCATTTTACAAGAAGTATTTTCATAATATTACAGGTACTAAATCTAAATACGTGCATCTACGGGGCTCTTACGCATCTACGGGGCGTTACTAAGCTATGACCTGACATGCTCTTGATAAGTTATTACCAATTGTAGCAGCCTTCATTCAAGTGTTCAGAAAACCTGCAAATTAAAAAGAGTGCTGGTTTTTCTATTCCGGGTGTACACTTTATTCTGTGACACACTGTACAATATTATCTAAGGACATCATTTATAAAATAATTTACAATACATACAAATAACCTAAAACAATGTAGATTATCTATAAGAAACATAACACAACATATTAATACCTATTTTTTGAATTAAATCACTTCAATTATACCTTTTCCGGTAGTAAGTATATACCTATGAACATTTTGTAATGTCAAACTGTGTTTAGCACCTAGTATTGTCGGTCAGCCGGCGCGGGTGCGGCGTCGGCGTCGGTGTCGAGCTGTCAACCTCTTGACGCGCTGTTCACTGCGTGTGTCCACTATCACAATTCTAAGCTTCTCTACCGGTGCATACTTCTTTATTATCACGTATTTATACGTAAGTATGTGTATAAATATTTATATTTAGTCTATAGCTATTTACAGGCTTCGAAGGCCTTCGCAGCACTCGTCGTTTGAGATTGCGTTTTATTGTCGATGCGCCAGCGGCGGGCGGGGGGCTAGCGGTCAGGCACGAGGTGGAGGTGGCGGCTCCGCCAGCGATGAGGTGGACGAAGAAGAGGGCGATGGCGCGGGGGGCGCGTGTGGAACCAGCGCTAGCGAGCGGGAGTACTCAAGTAGCGCTACGTCTGCATGATGCGTTGGCGGGTACAGTCCTCGGTACAAATCTGGCCGCCCATAGGGATGCGCAAGGCGCGCCGCAGCAGCTGCAGCGGACTGGTAAAAAGCTGATGCTGACGGTGGCGGCGCTGGCGTCTCCCCGTCCTTGCTTGCCATGTCCGCTAGCGACCATATCCTGGGCTTAGCGGAAGCGGACGTACTGCCTGGTGGGGCGCGTGGTAAGTGCTGGTAGGCTGGGTGAATCGGCCTCTCGTAGGGCTCCGGCGACTCAGGGCCGCTGTCAGCCCGTGACTCAGACCACTCTGATTCGGTTCTTTGTCCTAAAAGATCTAATCTTTGTTGAGGTCTATCTCCATCTTCACTTGACCCAGTACCGGAATCTTTGCCATCTAAAATAGGATTATATTTGTTATTTTGGTGACCCGAATAGTAGTTTAGATACCTACTCCATATCGCCATAACCTTTACATATTCAAATTAATAATAAATTTAATAGTAAAATTTGGTAAAACGAGTGAAATATTTAAGGAGGAATTTGATTCTCACCCAACAAATGTGTAAAATGATCTCAATTACGGACCTTAATATCCTATAAAAGTAATTATGATAACAAACATGAAATACCCATGACGTAATAAATGTAGACGACAACTTTTACGCATATATAAGTTGCCATCCTATACTTGCCTAGCGGCCAACAGCGGCCGCCTGAGCTGAGGCGGTATTCTTTAATCTCGCCAAGAAGGTCGAACGTGGTCATTGACCGGTAGTGCAAAACCAAAATAACATAGGTAACATTATAGCATTTGTATCTACTCTTTAGCAGTAGGTACTTAGTTAATAGAAACCTATATGATCCGATTGGCCAATCTATTGTGCAATGCAAGGATGTTCACCACAGAACAGAGAAAAAATTTGCCACGCACACGCTCGACTCCAATTTTGCTGCTCTATGATGTCCATATTTAAAAGTGTCATAAATTTCAATTCAAAATACTTTTTGGTTTTCAGGGAATTCCTTTTAATTTATTTGTAGTTATCGTTACCTACTTAATTAAGCATACGATTATCACACACTTAAATATTTCACTCGTCTAATCAGCCACACTATTAATAAAAAGTGTTTCGTAACTCATGTTCGACACGCAAAGGTGCTATTTATTCATCCTTTGTAAGAAATTAATGAAAAACTTCCTTTAGTTAATGTTTCTAAAATAGGTACTATTGGATGGGAAAATTCAAATGGCATTAACAAATGCTAGACTTCTGTAAGTCGTAAAGATTTAAGTAACTACTACAGCTAAGACCGCCACTAATAAGTGGTCCGATGACCTGCTGGGCGATCACGAAACTTTGATTGCAATGCAACAGGATAAATGTCCGTACTAACTATGCACATAAACTGCGTATTCAAATTGTCAAATCCATACAAATTTATGTTCCTATCGGTTGCAATCGAGTTACGTGATCGCCTAGCTTGTCAAAACCACGGGGAGCCGATGGTTACAAATGGCAGCCGCTCAAGGTGGCGCTCTATGGGGGAGGCCTATGTTCAGCAGTGGACGTCTTCAAGCTGTTGATGATGTAGATGCACGAGTACACGTTTGGCTCGACTACTCTGAATGGGCGTGCGTTAGCATTCATTCCTGCTAAGTGATTTGTGAACGACATTATGAATTTTAACACAGAGGTCATAGCGAAGCTTGACTAGTCATTCTTAACCAATCAGCAAAGTTAAGAAACATTCGCTGCGGTCACTACAGATGACCAAAATGTTAATTACAACCTAGCACTACTTTGGAAGGCACGTTAAGCCATCAGTTGTGGCTGCCAGACAGCAGTAGTTAAGCCAAGTCAGAAACCTTCGGATGGCTTAACAATTTTGCGACACCAAAACTGACCATTAGCCTACACGAGGAGATAAAGAAGGATTTTAAAAGGCAAAATGAGTTTATTTTTATCCACGATATGACTTATTTTCATCATATGCAAAGATGTATTGGCAATAAAAAGAAAAAGAAACCGAAAGTTCCAAAGGTATAAAAGAAAAAAGCCTCTTGATGCCAAGAGGAACCATTTCCCAAATAATTGGCAGAATATGAAATGTCTAATTTAGTTTGAAGTTTGAAGGCATTCTGAAATTCTCTATGTGTATTATACCCATGTTGAAAAAGCGAATGTAAAAGCGTATGCTTTTAAAATTATGTTTGAATATTTACGTTTACTAAAACATCTTCGTGCACATCATGGATCGGACACAAATTCCAGAATAGACAACGTAGCACAAATAAAGTATACATTAGGAATTCGCACTATTATAGCATTTAAAAATTGTCAACTATAATACTTGATCAAAGTAATTAAGGTGCAAAACATACCTAAAGCGTCCTTTCCGTCATTGCTTTTGTGATCATCATCGTCATTGTTATTATCGTCATCATCGACCCTATTCCTGGGCTCCCACGTCATCTTGTTCTCCTTCTTTAGTCGACGTCGCGCATTCGCGAACCATGTGGATACTTGCGTTAATGTCATCTTTGTAATGATTGCAAGCATAATTTTCTCTCCTTTCGTCGGATAAGGATTTTTCTTGTGTTCGTTAAGCCACGCCTTGAGGGTACTCGTCGTTTCGCGCGTAGCGTTTTTTCTCCGAGCGCCGTTTAAGTCCATTCCGTACCTAACAACAAAAATAATAGTTACAAACACGATTTATAATATCAAAAACGCAAGACATGACTTCTAGAGTGATCGCGAAATTTTGATTACTGCATAGTAATCAAAATTTCGCGATCACTAAAACAATAGGTATTACATTCTTAATTGGAAAATTTCCATAGTAAATATGTATCATAAACTACGGTCTAAAACTGTCATACCCATAAAAAAAATTGTTTCCAATTGTTGCAATCAAGTTTTGTTATCTCGTAGCTGGTATGGGCATGAGATTAGCTAGGCGATCATGTAACTTGATTGCAACCAATAAAAACACGTAAATGTATAAATTTAAGAGTTTCAATACATAGTTTATGTACATAGTTAGCAGAGAAATTTCGAAACTGTCAAATCTACTCTAATTTCTATTTTTATCGGTTGTAATCAAGTTGCGTGATCGCCTGGCAGATATCAACAAAACTTTCATCTTCCAGCTAGGCAATCACGGGACTTGATTGCAACCAATAGAAACAAAACATTGTATGGATTTAGCAGTTTCAATACGCAGTTTATATGCATGGTTACTATGAAAGTTTCAAATTAGGAATGAAATTACTTCTGTTGCATTGCAATCAATGTTTCGTGATCACCCCCCTGGTATTGTGTTACCATGTTATGATTGAATACTTGTACTTCAGCTGTATCAAAAAACCCATTATAACACGTCCAAGAATGGGATTTCTATTGTTGTTTTATTTACATATAAAAAAGTCAGTATCTATTTAGGTGCTTGTCAATATAGCTTACCTAATATATACTGTGTATTTAATACTGTAAGGAACAATTTCAATTTTTATGAAAACATTACCAATAAGACACAAAAAGTCAGATAAGTTCCAACCGGCATAGTAAATAATAAAATATTTCAATTTCACAACGATCCAGTAAATCAAATCGGAATAGACCGACCTTAGACAAGACAACGTATCCCTTCCGCCCAGTGCCACTATCCAGATCGATAGACACCAAAAACATGAATAATTCGTTAAAAAGAACAACATCGGATCCACGCGGATTTATAAATACCAACTTCGAAAATGGCTCAAATTTTGCACTCTTCTTAGAAGAAGAGTTTTTGCACTCTTTACTTCAATTAATACATATTATAGTCTTCAATTAATACATATTATAAAGTAGACTTTATAATAATGTAATAGACGTAAAGAGTGCAAAAATATTAGAGACCTGGGTTTCCAACGTGAATTATGAACTCGATTCGGACAAGATTTTTTAGATTCGAGCCCAATCTGTTGACCCTACCTCGGCTGCCGTCGAGCCAATGGAAGCGGTAGCATGATAATTGAAATCGAGATAAGCCATCAACTGCTGCGCTAGCGTTAAGCTCCGGATTATCTCAGGCGTACGTAAGCATTTGTTGGTCTACCAAGCGCTTTCTCATTGGCGACCAGGCCACGCATTATTGCCGCGATGCGATAAAAATAATTAGTCTCCCGAAAAACTCATTGCAGAATCATCAAGTACAATATTCGCATAATCAGAATCCGAAAGCAGCTAGGCTAATAACTGTTTCAATAAGTTAGTGAAAGGTGATAAAATGAGTCGTAAATATGCCACGTATCACATACTTTGATGAAAATATTTTTGTTTTATTATATTTTGACAAGTTCACGCGATACTGATAACCTGTACTTATTTACAAAGATTGAACTGAACTTATAAATGCCATAAAGTGAAAATATTAAAAAGATGGCCTACAATATAGGATAATAAGAAAGAAACATAACTTTAATGACGTTCTGAACAGGCGGGCGGTATGAAATAACTAGCATCTATAGAATCAAGTGACAATGCGAAAGTGGAACGAAGTCAGGCTTAGGCGTATTTTGCGAACAAAAAAGCTTCATTTATCCACAGCGGGCGTGCCACTTTCTCAGCATCCGTGCTCGCGGGGATAGGTATGCAATGCTTCATTTTTTAATATTTAGCCCCCACAAATGGAGCAAAGAGTGAGACGGATGAGGCTACCGGCCTACTCCCCCATTTAAAACTAACCATCAAACTGCAATTAAATGCACCGACACAATTTTTTCATCTGTGTAAAAATGCAATGTTCAATAGACGGGTGCTTATCGACATGTCTGCTTTGTAATTTATATGATGTTTTCAACAAGGTTTGGTGATGAAAGTTTAAGTTGAGGTTACATGTGTTAATTTTTTTATATATATCCTAAAATATCAAGAAAAATAAATGTTTTGTGCCGAAATAAATGCCGAATTAATTGATAATGTTTTTTTGATACTTTATAATAAAGGATAACTTAATAACAAAATAAATCTGTAATCATTAGGATTTTAAGGTTGGAAATAATTGATTTATATGGGTGAAATTAATCTAAGCCCTGTTTTTTAGTCTCATAGGCCCGTACCCGTATTACAGTAAAATACTGAGATTTCATACACTGAATCTCGTCTTGATTCTTCACAGATTCATGACTAGTGCGTAGTTCTATAATATGGAAAGATAGTTCATTGAATTGCTACATCTCAATACCTAACTAACGAAATAATGTAACTCCTCTCATTAAATTGATAAATATTTACTTCTATGTAAGTATTTACATCAATATAACTTTATGTACCTGTTCAAAAAGTCTCTTGAAGTCTTGAAGTGCCATCTCTGTTATGTGAAAAGTCGCTATCCGCATTATTCACATTTTTAAATTTCATTACATACACACGCACACACACACTTACACACACACACACACACACACTTACACACACACACGCACACACACACACTCTCTCTCTCTCTCTCTCTCTCTCTCTCTCTCTCTCTCTCTCTCTCTCTCTCTCTCACCTTACACGTACAAATCTGGCATACTCTCACCCACTTATTTACACATACATGGGCACTTATACAAATAAACCAGTATTTAACATTGTCCTGTTTTAAGTTTAAATTAAATATAAAATAAAACTACATGTGAGAAGTCTTGGCTCACAGTGTTATCACTAGTTCGGGAGTCTATGGACTCATTAACTTGTATACCCTTTTTATATCAATAAATGATAATTTGATTTGAAATTTGTTTTGATAATTTTTGGTTTTTTATGCTTTTCGGTCCGTATTACAGAACGATGCTCAGTCATCGATCGGTGCTCAAGCAGAGATTTCATACACTAATTGATCATTTTATGAATGAAATCTCTGCTTGTGCATCGATCGATGATAGAGCATCGTTCTGTAATACGGACCTAAGTCTTTGAAAACGTCTACTCTCTACGAATGCCTTTCCATTTTTGTAGACGTCGCTTACACCCGGAGATGAGCCAGTTACGACCCAATTTTGAGATAGGCAGCGACAGCATTACCCCATAAAAATTGTCGGGATAGAAGTTCTCGCGTTTCTGATAGTTACTGAAATCTTTCTGCTAATAAGCAGAATAAATAAACAGTATCAAAACGATAATTGAAGGGTTGAGAATAAAAAGGGTTTAACTGACAAATTGATAGTTTCGAGAAAATTGACTTTAATCTAGACTTTTAATCTAGAGTGCTTATAAGGTAATAGTAAAGGTTTATATAAGTTTCAGTTGCTTGAAAATATTTTAATTCTATTTTAAAATACTAAATATAGTACTCATTCATACAATTACTGTAAAAATATGGTATAATAAAATAAATATAATAATGTTTTTATGCTAAGCGAACTGTATTCCTGTGACAGATAAACCGTTTTTAGACTCAAAATCTCGAGATTTAAACCTCATTTCGGTATTTGAAGAATGTATTATTGTAGATAATTTCACGCTGAATCCAACGATACCCATAAGTCATTTGGTGAATAAAATCAGTTAAACCCTTTTTATTCTTACCCTTTCAATTAAGAACAGTTATATATAGATATTATAAAAAGTATAAACAGGCGTGATATTCTTCCTGATGCAGTTTGATATTAAGTGTGGCACCTTGGGTGGAACCCTTTTTTATCTTACTATCATATTTTTCACATTATCCTCGTGCATATTTTCTAGCTCACTCCATCAAAGGAAATATGTTGAAACTTATTGTTCCTAATGTTTGGTTTAGTAGCTACCATATCGTGATCTGCTAGGCGATTATGTTGATTGCAACTAATAAAAAGACATAAATGTATGAATTTGACAGTTTCGATACGCAGCTTATGTGCATAGTTACTAAGACATTTTAAAATTCAAAATGAAATTTCTCCTGTTGCATTGCAATCAAAGTTTTGTGTTCTTCCACTTGACAAAAGATGACAAGGTACGTATGTCTATTAGTTTAAAAAATTACCAATTATGTTTAGTAGTTTTTGTAATATAGGTACTGGGTACACAATAGGTACTGGTCACACACAGAATCTCATGTTAAAGCCAGTTAATTAAATAGATTATATGATATAGGTTACTAGGTGGTAGGACTTTTCTGCAAATTTCGTCTAGGTAGGTACCACCGCTTTGCCAGTTATTCTGCCGCCAAGCAGTAGTGCGCAAGCACTGCTGTGTTCCTGTTTGAAGGGCACTGTAGCTAGTGAAATTACTGGGCAAATGAGACTTTATGATCTGATCTCACAGCTTAGTAATCTTATTACTAGATTGTGCTGATGTCTCTGGATGACGTGCGCAGTGCAGTGTCACGCGAACCTCTATACTTTAGAGTTCCGAGTGACACTGCAGCTGATATGGGCAGCCGTGTCGTTTAACATCAGGCGAACGGCTAGCTCGTCACGTCATACCTTAACATAAAAAAAAGATATACCTACATGACTACGTAACTATATCTTCGCTCACTACGTAGATTATACTCTGAGTGATTATGCCGCCAGCATCTTGACGTAGGTAGGCACAAATGAAAGACAACAGTTTCGAACATATTATGTTTCTTCTATAGAGAACCAATGACATCGGCGGCACCGGTATAAAGTTACACGGTGCGATATTTTGTGAGGCAAGGTAATAGATGTACAGTGTACACCTTTGTTTTACACTCCAGCGGTTCGGTTAACATTGTAATCCAACTATGAAATACAAAAGTGCATTTGATACTTAGTGTCAGTTTTTTGTAAAGTTAATTTTTTTGTCCTACATTGTCGGTGTCTAGTTCCTTGCCTCAATTCAGTGTTTCCAATTTTTTTTTCTCTATATACGTCCTCCGTCGACGAAGTCTGTTATATTTATAATATACAAGAAAAATACTTCGTTTGTTTTTGAAGTAAATTTTCTTTACGGATGCTTGACTTGGGGAGTAAGCTAATGAATGCGTAACGATGCGAACGGAAGTTGGAAAAATTGTTGGTTCACGTATACCTTCATTGTCAACATAACAAAGTTAAAAATTACTTAATATTTGTATTAATATGTTGGTATGTGCGGTAAAATGACAATTTACAATTGTCATGGTGGCGACATTAATATTAAACAAAGCAAAAACAAAGTTATGCCGATAAATGGAGCCAAAGAAGTTTTACTTCAGTCGTGGTCTAAAGCGCACTGGTTTTTTTAGACAGAAAAATTGCCATTTATATGTTCAAACGTATCAAATAATTATAGCATGTCACTTACGGTTGTAATGTAAAAATGGGTGCACGCAACGACCAATCTCGGGTTATGGACGAAGCTTTAAAACGTACCTGCTTCTAAATATTGGAGGGTAGATAGGGGTGGCGGGGCGCGACACGCCAAAAACACATTACGAGTCGACAACGCGCGATTACGGCCAACCGCACGCTCCATATTAGCCGATAGCTGCCACCCGAACATGGTATCCGACGACTAATTGGTCAACTTCATGCACAAAAACCCCTAATAGAAACAACACCGGCGAGGGAAGCCGCATCACACTTTTAAACGTAAATTAAACCATATACAGCGGCGACCATCAACTATTTTCAACGTTAAAAATGTTGTTCAACGGATCAAGGGCCAATAGTTAACTGAGTTGATCATGAAGGGCGTGTTATCTATAAGTTTGGGCGGCGCATGTTACGTGACCATCCAAATGGAAATAGTCAGCACAACACCCGGCGCTTCATTATTCTCGCCATATTTGTTTTATTTTACAGTCTTGTGACTTTGTCGGTGTTACAATAGAAACTGGGCATTAATATAACGAATATAGAACATAGTAACTTTCTTTTTGACAAAACATATTTCAACTCTAAGCATTGTAAGCTTTACTAGGTGGTAGGACTTTTCTGCAAAGTTCGTCTAGGTAGGTACCACCACTTTGCCAGTTATTCTGTCGCCAAGAAGTTCCGGTTTCGTCCTTTCCTGTCGTTCCGGTTTGGAGGGCACTGTAGCTAGTGAAATTACTGGGCAATTGAGACTTTATGATCTGATCTCACAGTCGATTAATCTTATTACCAGACTGTGCTGATGTCTAAGGATGATGTGCGCAGTGCAGTGTCACACGAAACTATATATTTTGGAGATCCGAGTGACACTGTTCTGTTATGGGCAGCCGTGTTGCTTAACATCAAGTAAACGACTAGCTTGTCACATCACTCACTTACATTAAAAAAAAGCACTTACGTACTCAAAGATGTTTTAAATACATTAAATTCCAGTTAAATAGCATCAAGTATGACCAAGTATGACCAAGAAGACGGTATGGCTTTAAAAACCAAAGATATGAGTCTACAAAATAACAGTCACATATGGGCCTGTATTACAAAACTAACTCAGTCGTCGATTGATTCTTAAGTAGAGATTTCATTCACTATTTGATGATGTTGTGAATAAAATCTCGTCTTGAGCAGAGATTCACGACTGAGCGCAGTTCTGTAATACGAGCCTTAAAACTCGAGTCGTTAAGTAATATACCCTCACTTAAGGAGCCGAAACATAAGCACTCAAACAAGATAATAGGCAGATACGGGATAAAAGTAGGTAGTCTATGAAGGGCGCCGTACTTTACAGGTTCCATCTAAAAGGCTATCTCTAGGTCAATCTATCTGAGAGGTAGAGCTAGTCCCTAATTTGAAATTCTGACGTCACATGTGTGTTTAATGTTGGGCAACCCATTAATCACCTAAATGGGCAGACAGGACACTTAGCTAAGAATAAAAACGGTAGGACACATAATAGTGGCCTAGAGATTTATTTATTTATTAATTACTATTTACCATGAAACATTATATTGCATAACAGTCCAATGCATTAAATTTTATCACTAACTTTAAATAATAAACTTATTAATTCATATAAAACGTTAACCTATATATTATTTAAACGTAAAAAAGCCATTGCGCTTATTTCTAAATAATAAAATTATAGTACTTACATATCACTACATAGTATAAAACAAAGTCGCTTTCTCTGTCCCTATGTATGCTTAAATCTTTAAAACTACACAACGGATTTTGATACGGTTTTTTAATACATAGAGTGATTAAAGATAAAGGTTTATATGTATAATAACATCCATTAAATAGTGGATAAATTTTTGAGTGAAAACTTATTTTTGAGGTTTCTAATGTGATGTCGTAAATAATTACATTTTTTTCCGCTTACAACCTGCAAACGCATGCTGAACCCTACGAGATTTATCAAAATAATGTACTAAGTATTGTACACATTGAAAAGGTCTACAGAAAACTCCGCTATGGTATATGTCTACCTCTTATGGATATCCCACAATAACATTTTTAAGAATTGTTTTACTCTAAATTTAACGCGTGCGGGCCACGGGCAGTAATGAATAAATCAAAACTACTGGATCGATTTTAATCATTTTTTTTAGCGAATGACATAGACTATATATTTTATACTTATTATTTTATACCCGTGCGAAGCCGGAGCGGGCCGCTAGTAATATAATAAATAAAAGAGATATAAGTGCACTACATAAATCTGTTTAATCACACTTATCCAATTATTGTTATTATATGTTATCTATTAATTAATCGATGCTGCTTCTTCAACTGCCTTCCATTCCTACACAAATATGTCTAAGTGTGGGCATGCTACATCTTAATGTTATTGAGATTGCACTGTGCACGGCAGATGACAGATTGCTAACGCGCTGCCGTGCGCGGTGGTAAATTCGCGAATAGAGGGAACTCGCTTGCTGCGCAAACGGGCACGCTGTTCTGGTACTCCTCACAAAAGAGCTCTGGGCAATCCAGCCTGCCACGCAGTATTTGTATTGCAGTGACATTTTGAGCAACTGAAATCTTATATAAGAGTCCCTTCCGTTGTTCAAACAAACTTTGTAGTATATAAACATTTTCTGAAGCTTAAGAAAAGTTTTTGCACCTTTTCCACCAATAGGGCATAAGAATATGAATATTTTTATGCTCAGAAAAGACAAACAGAACCTTAAATATACGACAGGTACATTAACAAATCAGATTTTATTGATAATAACAACAGGTAAGCTAGTAGGTAGGTGCTAGGGAAAATTCCATTGTTCCAAGATGATTCGTGTAGACTCAATATGCAAGCGCTTGTTTCCAGCTTTGACTT
Source organism: Ennomos fuscantarius (assembly GCA_905220475.3). NCBI lineage: Eukaryota > Metazoa > Arthropoda > Insecta > Lepidoptera > Geometridae > Ennomos > Ennomos fuscantarius. The sequence goes on from HG992023.1 coordinate 12,616,917, forward strand.
AACCAGTGCTGTGTATACGAGTTTGATTTCTTGGATATAGGTAAACTCTACATTTACGCGTGACAAACCCTAGCTTTTGAAAACAATCGGCTGCAAGTGGTCGCATATGGTTATGAAGTGTAACGCCGGCTTACTTGCACCAGTAGTGGGAAGGAGAACTGCTTTTTTTCAAACTCATATAAAGTAATGGGCTTGCTATATATTATTTGATAATAAGCACTTTGTAAATTTAATATAGTAAAATAACTTAATTTTAAGTACCTAATCTAATTTATTTATGACTTTTAAAAGTGCCAAAAATAGCCTATTTGCAATAAAGTTTTCGACTTTGACGTTGTCTTTCATGATCCCAACGTACCTAACCCTAAATAATAAAGTTCGCAAATTGTATTGAGATGGAACTATTCTTTCTTAATTTTTAGTAACAATAATAAATGCATTTAGATATTGATATTTAGATATTTATATATATTATTATATTTTTATTTGACGGGATTTGGCACCTGTTTATTTTTAAATAACAGGTGCCAAATCCCGTCAAATAAAAAAATCTTGTTTTTTTATGATACCACCTGATGAACAAGTATCTGTAATACTGTGATAAATTGGCTCAGGCGTTTTTGCCGTGTAAGCTGCAAACAAACAAATCAACAATCAAACCAACCTACAGACCACGTTTCACTTTTATTACTAAGGTTAAAGATTTAAATGCATACGAATTGCTGGCCTTTTAATAAATCATAATTTTATCATTACGCCAAAACATCGAAATTTATTGTTTGGTGATGATAAATTTACAACTGTGTTATATTCATTAATTTTTTTAATCGGCTATTTATAGATCAATTCCAGTGCCTGGCATAACTCCAATATGGCTTATTATTTTTTAAAGACTTTTATTTCACTTCAATTGTATTACGTCTAGAAATATTGTAATTAATATACCTACTACGTCACCTACTACGGATGAAGCTATCAGGCTGAAATTTGGCATAGGTACATTTTAATATGGATGACAATGCCTCGCTTGATAATTGACCACTTATTTGAAATCCAATATGGCGGACGGCCCAAGATGGCGGACTAGCTATTTTATGTGCAAGATATATATATTTTTTAATATATTATTACTAACTTATTAAAAATGTACATTTAAAAAACAAACTACGATTGAATCATATTCACAAAAACATAATTATTGTTGACTTGTTGTGCCCCGCGGTTTCACCCGCGGATAAAAAGTATTTTAATTATTTGCTCATCCCACGGGAACATTTCACTTTTCCGGGATAAAATGTAGCCTATATGTTAATCCAGTGTACAAGCTATCTTGGTACTGAATTTCATCCAAATCCAATCAGCCGTTTGAGAGTGAAGGAGTAACAAACATACAAACATACACACATACAAACTTTGGCCTTTATAATATTAGTGTGATACTACCAATGAAGATCATTGTCAAAGGTCACGTGAGTTATATCATTAACATTTTGAAAAAAATACTTATCTTAAATGTGATTTGCTTTTAAAGCAATCATTTGTTGACACTATAACGTGTTGGTGTAATTAAAACATTTATTGTTCATCGTGTTGTTCACATTTAATTTAATCAAGACTTAAGAGGCAAATTATTTTTTAGTTTTACTTCGGAGTTGACCCTGTAAAGTCATTATAGATAACATGAAATATGCTTGAATTTTTTTCTAATTTTATAAAAGTGAAATTTGCTACCTATCTCTGCTTACTGTGAGACTTCACCACGGAATCTCAAGAACCACAATACTTAAAGCACTTTGTACATATTTTTAAACATGGCGTACTGTCTACCCCATCTTGTATTTTATTAAAATAGCGGCCAATCATAAAACTTATATGAATCGATACCTAATTCTAATACGAACAAGGTTTGTTTGAGACAATATCTACTCTATCGTCACGATTCCAATATACAAGCTTTCAAAGTCACAATGGTGATGCTACCAGTAAGTAAGTCACTAGGTGGTAGGACTTTTCTGCAAATTTCGTCTAGGTAGGTTACCACCGCTTTGCCAGTTATTTTGCCGCCAAGCACTACTGTGTTTCGGTTAGAAGGGCAATGTAGCTAGTGAAATTACTGGGCAAATGAGACTTTATGATCTGATCTCACAGTCGAGTAATCTGATTACCAGACTGTGCTGATTTCTCAGGATGATGTGCGCAGTGCAGCAGTCATGCGTAACTTTACATGTTGGAGTTCCGAGTGACACTGTTCTGTTTTGGGCGGCCGTGTCGCTTAACATCAGGTGAACGTCTAGCTCGTCACATCATTCAATAACATAAACAAGTTGACTTAATTGATTTCACTTAATTGATGACCTTCAATTACCTCAAAAATATTGTATGACAGATATATTGTTAAAATTATAAGTATTACTACTATCTACCTAAAACAAGGACAGTGGTTTTCATAATACAGAAATTATACAACTGTTACAGTTTCTTCGCTTCAACTGACTGGGCTAGGGACCAGAGCGCTTTGCTCCCCGCAAGGTACGAAGCAAGTTTTGATCGTATTCAGCCTGTATAGTCAAAGCGAGCCTTTTTTTTAAATAATAAAAAAAATAATAATAATAACGTCCAACGATCCAACATAGAACCAGGATCCTAACTAGAACTCCCTGTATCTAGGGACACATGAACTAAAAGGACCATGGTCTCAATATACCCAGACTCAGAACAAGTAGTTGCGCCCTTTTTTCTATGCGCAAATATTTGTCTGTTGCGGAAATCGAACCCCCACCTCCGGTTTATAAGCCAACTTGTTCAACAAGCACTTTAATTAGAACGGCTAAGGAATGGAATGCCCTGCCAGCGTCTGTGCTTCCGACGAAATATGACCCGTGTTCAAGAGAAGAGTGAATAGGTATTTACTTGGCTAGCATGCTTCACCTTCGATCGCATCGTCACTTCCCATCAGGTGAGAGCGTGGTCAAATGCTAGACAAGTTTAAAATATAAAAAAACCACACAACAGACTGACGATAATAATAATTTTGTTGTAATTTTGTAAATTGTATTTGTGAATGAATTTCGACCAATCATAAGTAAGGTAAACATACTTTAGTTAGCAATACCTGAATTAATTTGTACTTTAAACATCATTTAGAAGTTTTTCATAAATATGTGCATTTATATATCCTTATGACTGTAGCGTTATCTAAACATTATTGTGTTACATAGTAAATACGTAGCAGACCTCCCAAAGACTTATCAAAGTTCAACTCTCACTAGAAAGATGTCAACTAATGCCATTATTTATCATACGTCAATCAACAGGCGAGTTGTAATATAATGTTGGTAGGTATATGTCGTCGCAATGTTGCGTAGCTTGGCGCCACTGACAGCACGATAGTCGCATCAGACCTCACAAGTCGTCGTATGTAGAACGTATAAAGTAGAGAAAATTAAGTGTCGCGATCACGGGTCAATTACTATCTAAAGTCACGTCTCATTTTATTAGTGACATTATTAATATCAATGTGAACATTGAATTTTATACAGAAAACGCGTATTGTTTCACAACATTGCTGACAAAATTTTTGTTGTGAAACCGTTACGTCATCGTTTTTATTTGTTTGGCATATGACAATGCGGCAGTAATTAGTTAATTAGGAGGCAGATTTTTGATTCAACAAATAAGAAAATGTGCGGGTCTTTGGGGACTGCCGATAGAAGAAAACTAAGTAACTTGTGACATATAGCTTATGGGAAGCGTGCGGTGATAATGACGCGAGTTTCACGCTTTTTGTCCACCCAAAAAGACCAATATATCCACAGTATAAATATAGCTTATAAAAAGCGTTCGGTGACGATGACGCGAGTTTCATTATTTTTGCTCACCAAAAAAGAGCTCAACGCGCCTAAAGAAGTTTTCCTTCAATAATTTAAATCTAACGCAGCCCAATCAAGCTATTAAGCAAGTTATGTCGGTTTTGCTATCCTACACTACTGTATAAGATAGCAAAGCCGACATACACACATGCAAACACAGTGCAGTAGCACTTTGCTGTGACATAACGACCAAATTACATGTAGTGGGCTGGTCGTACGCCTTGTATTATTATCGATCAAGAAACCACAAATTGCATCTGCTCCACTTACTGGACTGATAATATCATAGATACACGCAAGTGGTGTTACATGCTTTATGCCAATGCCGTGCCGTCCTATGTCAGTTCTCAGAATGGTAGATAAAAAGCACTATCTTTAATAATTATTATTTGTTTTTACAACTACTCTCGTGGATGGTGTTTCACTGCTAGGCAAAGGTTATAATTTCTACCAAAACTTCTATAATACCGTTCAGTATTTTTCAAAAATGTCTAGGATGGTGTGTCGTTATCGTGATTATGAATACTGAGAAGTGGGACATTATAAACCATAAAGAAACACGATGATCAAGTAGTCGTTAGGTAATACAAGTTTTTTGCTTTGCCTCAAAGCTTACTATGTTAGTAGGGTATAATAAGCCCCACCTCCCCTTAGGATTGCCATAATCGCTACGCTTAGCAGTCGACTTGGTGATCACGATAGATTGTAATGAAGACTAAAAAGGATGCTGCTACTCATTCCCTGAATATTCCTTTAACCGCTATAATATATATATTATGTAGTAGTATATATATTGGTGTATGATTGAATATGTATATATGTAATTTTATGTTTAAGTATTCTTGTTTATCCATTAATAAAAATATCTTTTTCGAATTTGTGCATTGGTTCCACCCCCTCTGGGTCTAGGCTGAAAATCAGCTCTGGATGCTGGAGGACCAGTAATATGCTGAGCCGACGCCCATTCGATACTTGTTTATTTCTATTCATTATGTACATATTATGTGTATAAATTTAACCTGTTTTTGTACTTTAATTCTACAAGAATTGAATAAATGTTTTTCTAATCTATTCTATTTTGCGGCGCCCACGAGAAGTGATGGTTCTATTCTTAAGTGGAGACCACACGGAACATCACTCCACAGCCAGTTGCTTCCACGTTTAATAGTAATTTTAGTCTTATCCTTGTTTTGCCCTTAACATAAATATTATAGTGGCTTCAACACAGTCATGAATGTGATTAGATTTTTTAAGTATGATCATTGTGGTATTAATATCGTGGCGCTCACACGTCATAGCCTAGCCGCGTTTGGTTTGTAAAGACAACCGCACTAGTTTGTTTCGTCTATATTTGAAAAGTATCTGTTTTCTTTCCTTTTCATAAATTTTACTAGTCAATTCATTTAATTCTCCATATCATGATGGTGATGTAGAAGTAAAAGACGTATTAAATGCTTTTATACCAACGGATTGGTGTTGTGTAATTGAATAAAAATCTAATGAATAAAGTATACGTTGCCGAGCTCGCCTCGTGGCCGCTGCTGACCGATAGGAAAAAGGAAAGAGGAAGCGCCCAATGCGCCTAGAATGAAATTAGCCCGTCGGTCAATTACTCCGAACCCAGTGCCGCGTACTAATGGCACGCGCGGCGTCGCCTGCATACGCCACTGCTCATTTATATGCCTCTGCGCGTCCTCTTTATTGTTCCATAGATTGGTAATACACGGGAGGACTGGCACTTTGTGCTGTAAATCGTTGTCTGTACACGTATCCACGATTAACTGTGTGCTTTGGCCATAGACGGAGCGGGCACCGTGTCAGTACAAGCCGCCTGCGCTGCGCAAGTGTGGATCGATGACATCATGTCCGGAAAGACCGGCCACACAAAACGTGAGGGTACATGTTTGATTGACTCTTATTTATTGATGCGCATTTTATGTCGTACCGCCGATGACACATCGCCCTGCGTTCGGTTCGATCTGACAGTGACGCGACGATTCGAATCGTACCAACGCGTGATGACAGTGTCATCTTTATCTGCCGAGAAAGAACACGCATTATACTAATTACTATTCATGTAAATAATCTTCTATCATTCATTCATTATTGCATTCATTAAACCTCAATGAAGACTTGAGCAGTCATTAATAAGTTAGCAACAGTACTTCATTGTTAAAACTTAATAGTAGGAAATATTTAGGTGCCTACTCTAATTTTTAACGATAAACGCAACCATCAGCCATTTATACGGTTGGATACGGTAGCATTATATATTTATTTTTTTATTTTTCGTTATAAGAATTTAATATAATTATGTACCTAATTCAGGTTGATCCAGTTCGGAATCGCACAGGCTGATTTGTTTTACTCCCAAGGCCTTCGGGCATGTTTAGTCTTATCCAATTTTTAGATTTTATATAATTTTAACTCATAATTTACAAAATAATAATAATAAGTACATTTTAGATTTCGTATTACAACTTTAATTTTTTCAACTTTTCCCTTATAATTCGCTACTTTCATAAAATCATAGAACAGTATTTGTTTATTTCACACTACTTAATTACAATACATAACAAATTTGGTTCATCCAACTTTAAAAACGATATAAAAGATAAATTGTATAGCTTTTATATTAATATTGATAGCTTTTATGCAAGTTTAAACAACACATGTTTATACGGTGTTTAAATAAATAAATTATAATATAAATAATCAATAGCTTTGCAGGTTCCTGATCAGTGGTGGAATATTAATCAAACATTTAGTTATGACAGCCTATGTGGTGTGGTGGTTGAGTAGGCTCATAAACCCGGAGTAAATATTTGTCCTGCCGCGGGAATCGAACCCGTGGCAGAACAAATATTTACTCCGTATTTATGCACAGAAAAAAAAGCGCAAATACTTGTTCTGAGTCTGAGTGTTGTGGGACCATGGTCCTCGTAGAATCCTAGTTGCGGTCCAGGATCTATGTATGTATGTGCTCGTTGGGCATGTATTTATATGTATATTTATCTAGTTGCAGTAGCGGAAAGTACCCTTGAGGGCGGCATTTGAACTATTATGTGTGTCGAAAGCTTTTTTTTTTTTTTGAGGGGGGGAAATGCCCTCGCACTTCCCCCCCTTATACCCCTTGCCACCACACCCACGGGGGTGGTGGCAAGGGGTATGTGGGACTCGAACCCACTAAAACCCCCCCGTGAGCCTTCGTCCGCCGTACCGGGGCGAGAAGGGGTCGCGACTGCAGTCCAGCCAACTCGCCCCCGGCGGCAGGCCCTTTCGGGCCTCTCCGTGCCAATGGATGGGTGACCTTGATGTGTGTCGAAAGCTGTATTATGCGTTGATGGGACCTCCGAGCTGAGTACCCAGGATAGCCTTTCATACAAATGTACGGACTATTAATACGTTATGACGATAAAAAAAATCATTGCAAGTCTTTATTTGGCATGCCTACTTGGCACTTTTGTCGACAATATTATTTTTTTACACATCCTGTTACAAATAATGGATAGTGTAATTTAAATGTTATGACAGTATTACTCACAGTATTATTTTTAAATAAATCCGATTAAAAAATAAATAACGTCCAACGATTACATATAGATCCTGGACCCTAACTATGGGACCTTGTGTCTAGGGACCCAGGAATTTAGAAAACCATGGTCTCAGAACACTCAGACGCAAAATAAGTTTTTGTGCATTTTGTGTAGAAATACTTGATCTGTCTTCACGTGTTATGAGCCAACCTGCTCTACCACCACACCGCGGAGGCTGTCTAATTGGCTATGCCATTTTATTTAACTGGCTTTTAATTATAAGTGGCACTAGTTAGTGATATTGGATTTATAATATATGTATTTATATTTTTTAAAGATAAAGACAAGGACAATTTTCTAAATACTACAATGATTTGACAATGATAACTAATACTAAAAACTACCTACTACTACTACTTAAAAAATAAAACATTTTATATATATCTATATATATGGATTGATAGCTTTTTTTTTTATGTTAAATGCGTTTGACAACAACTTACCTGATGGTAAGTGACGGATTTTTCTAAGGAGGAACACGCTTGCCCAATGTAAGATAGATGAACAATTAGGTACTTATTGTTATTTTAAAGTGTGAATAAAACATTTGCATACATTCTGGCAAGGGACATTAATATACAATTTATTTAATTTCTGAAAAGTAAATGAATTTGAATACATCATAATAATGTATTATTTTTAAGTAGCCTTATATTCAATGTTTTTAAGTTTGGTTCTAATTATATTTTACTATTACTTTTAACCATTGCATTGTGAAAGCTCGTCATAATCGGGGTAGGGATATAATTTCGTTAAAACTGGATTTTTGATAGTGTGACAGACAGATTTGTGTGGTGCTTGAGCATGTCGGCTCATAACCCGGAGGTGGTGGTTTCGATTTGCGTAATAAGACAAATATTTGTGTAAAAAAGCGCAAATACTTGTTCGGTGTCTGGGTGTTGTGGGGCCATGAACCTCGCAGTTCCTGGGTCCAGGTAGATACAGTGTATCCTAGTTTATTATAATGCATTTTGAAAAGATTAGGTACCTAGGCAGGTTAGGTTACCTATCAATAATAACACTAGTGCAACAACCATAAAAAAGTGTTAGTTTTAGCTTCATTGGTCTAAAGTCTGCACACTCGCAGTGATTTATCACATAATATCATTTTAGATCAATTCTGTGTGTATCGGTGCCATCAATGACGTATTAACCTTAATTGATTGTTTTTGTTATATAGATCTAGTGTAGGTTTCGTCCATCGCAATAAAGGTAATTCGATGAAAGAACTAAAACAAAACAAATCTCAACCAATGCATGATTTTGATAATTTGATATTAAATTAGATACTAAGAAAAATTTACGAGCGCCGCATCGCGTATTGGGAAGTTATAACCATTAAGAGAATACAATCGCAATTTCTTCCTGTCGTAAATAAACTTCGGCGGGTATGAGTAATCGTTACTTTGTGTGCACAATATCGGGTCGGGGCCAAATAGATTGGTACGTGCGCGGCATTGTCGATCTCACCTCCAGCTACCGAGTGATAGCAGCTTGGGCGAATTCGACGAAATTCGTCTACCTAGTGTATTGTATGGTGTAGTTGAATTTTCCGTTTGTAATTATGTGTGCTGAGGACGGAAGTGTCGGTTGTAGTTGTAACACTGGTCACGCCGCGATCGGTTGACGACCGTCCGCACCGACTAACGGGCCACCACCGACTATGGCCTGTGGCGCGACTTGCTCGCCCAAAGCTCTATTCACTCACAGTAAAGAGTGCTAATTGATAAGGTTGATAAAATAGCAAAAATACTTACTTATAGGACGTTTTTCATGTTTTTGATTTTGATATAGCTATAACCGACATTTTCAATACTTTTTTTTTGAGGGGGAAATGTCCTCACACTGTATGTAGTACTAGGGGGTATGTGGGACTCAAACCTATTAAAACCCCCCCCGTGAGCCTTCGTCCGCCGTACCGGGGCGAGAAGAGGTCGCGACTGCAATCCAGCCGTCTCGCCCCCGAACATTTTCAATACCTAACTTAATCGCAGCTGATAGCGCTATAAACGTTGTGGATAATGACGTTTATCTTTTATATTATTTTATTCATTGGTTTAAACTATCAGATGAAGGGGATCACTAGGCAAATGCAGTGCTTTTGGAAAACTAAAAGAGGTCAGCGAATCATAACGCCGCAATGCCTCAAGATCCCTGAGTTTTGCCAATACTCACTTATGGATCAGAAACTTGACCACAAATTTGACAAACAAGAGAAGATCAAAATTGAACAAATGCTATGGAGAGGGTTATCTTTGGCATTTTTCTTATAGATCGCATATCCAAAATAGCAATTCGACGGCGTACAAAAGCTGAAGATCTGGGTGTGTGGGTGTGAGGCAAAGTGCAAAGTGGACATGGGCAGGAAACTATAAAGGGATGACGACAGGTGGAACAAGGCACTCACGGAATAGTGCTATAGGAATAACTCGTTCAATGGTCAGATGACATATCCAAGATCGCCATAAAACAGTGATTGAGACTCACACAGGATCGCAACAGACGGCGTGAACGAGAATAGGCCTATACGCAACAGCGGGATAACGTGGGCTGAAATCTTGATGATTATAATGATAACCGACATGAAGTATATAAAATCGATGACAATAAATTACTTTTTGAATTGTTTCAAGTCTAAGCAAAGCGACTTCAAAGTGCACGCTCTAATCAACGGATGAGCCCATTAGGTGTGTATTTCCTGTGATCTACAACACAATAACTCAATTACGTTGCGATACATACTCGTACTTAATGTTACGTCAAACGAAATGTTTCCGCTCTGAATTAAATCTTTGCATTGTCATATGATTTTTTTACAGTTGTAAGAAATGCTTTTGCGCAGCCACCCATCTTGTATATAAAAATAATAATTCATTTAATTTTAGTATAAAATAAGTAACTGCTCCTCTTTCTAATCCAATAAAATTTTATTTTGTCTTCCTCTCTTCTAATTTTGCGTGCCCAACAGGGTCCACGATGAACTGTTATTTTAAAGAACTACCTAAACCTGTACAAAATTGTGTAATGCAAATAAAAATTGAAATTGAACGTGGCAAAACTTCATTGATATTTACCTGTTTATCATTGAAAAGTTCCGTAAAGTAACTTCAAAACTTAGTGATTTTATTTGATCCACATCTTAATGAATGCTTAAATAAGCTTGCCCAGAGAGAATAACCTACTCATTCTGTCAGTAAATAATAAAACGGGCAGACCTTCTGCATTTGGAAGCTTTTTTACCGACATTTATAATAGAACACGCTCTCCATATTAAATCGACTGTTTTAAAATACGCCCCTTATAAAATTTTCAATGGATTTTATTGTACAGCGTCTGTGGTGTGGTAGTTGAGCAGGTCTGCTCATAACCAGGAGGCGGCGGGTTCGATTCCCGCTACAGGACAAGTATTAGTGCATAGAAAAAAACTTAAATACTTGCTCAGAGTCTTGTATGGATTTGACAGTTTCAATGCGCATTTTGAGTGCATAGTTACTATCAAAATTTCTCCTGTTGCTTTGCAATAAAACGTTCCACGATCACCCGTATACACCTACTTATAAAAAAATTACTGACGTATAAAGTACAGCCATAAATAACTAATATAATAAGTAAACACATTAAAACACTACACTCACAACTGCAAAAACTATTACAATTCATACCTTTTAGGTACTGTTTCGTGCTTTAGAAAGAATCAAGTGAGCAATTTAGTTTTGGCGGGAAAACGAAAAAGATTGCGTCACCGCATTGTATTATTTTCCAAAACTTGTGTTATTTTCAGTGTTAGCGGATAAAATTTGTGGCATTTTATTCGTTAAGTGCTGGATTACAGGCATGAGTGTGGGAAAGTGGTATAATGATGGTGAAGCTTTTTTTCGTTTTGTTTCCAAAACTCCATAGAAGTTTCTGGTAAAGTTGCCACCACTTTACTAGGAGTATGACTTGACTAGACTAGGCAAGATTATGACTTTACTTGATGACTTGGACTGTGACTTGACTTGACAAAATATCTAATACCTTTTAACTTGAAAAATTATCAATTACTTGACATTGGCTAAATACACAAAAGTGTGGAGCCAAATTAAAAACAAAAAAAAGTGAGCAATTAATCGCTACTCATAGTCTAAGGCAGTAAGAATTTTCTATCATCTTATCGTATAATTAACTAACATTTTTTACCCATTCTGTTGACATATCGAATGTAAAATGTTTAAGCAAAAAATGACAGAACTCACTCCACGATACCCTGATATTATTTAACACTTGCGATACATTATTTGTACGCGGGCAAAACCACGAGACGGAGCGCAGCTAGTAATAATGTAAAGGTAGCTTTTGTATGACAGTTGGATGGAAAACTTAGTTTAAGGTTTTAAAGTCCAATATTTAGATACTAATGGGTTAGTCCGGAGTAAGCGGGAGTAAGTGCTCCTGGCGGTTTAGAGATGGTTTTTATATTCTAATTACCTACTTTTAGGACGACCGGGGAACGTCACAGTCACTTCCCTGTCAAATTCAGCTTGAAGTTAATTCAAATTGCTGCACACAAGTAAATTTGTGATAAAATGTGTGTTTATTTGTTATATTGGTGTACCTGTATAATTAACTCACACTTTGAATCAAAATAACGTAGAATATATTTTGTTTTTGTTATTTATACAGTTTTGTTCCAGCTCCGGGGTCTATTATTAGACTAATTATGAACCATTTTCATGTTTATTTAGTCGGTATCATTACTGAATATTGCCGGGGTTAAGGTGTAAGATATCCTTCCGATAACAGCTGCTGCGTTTCTCGATTCACACCTGCCCTTTAAAATACTCTTTATATATCAGTACCTATGTTAGAAGTGTATTTTTTTTGTTTTGGTAGGGCTCCGCACTTTTGTGTATTTAGCCAGTGTCAAGTAATTGATAATTTTTCGAGTTAAGTAATATATATGTATGTCAAGTCAAGTCACTGTCCAAGTCATCAAGTCAAGTCACTGTCCAAGTCATCAAGTCAAGTCATAGTCTAGTCTAGTCAAGTCATACTCCTAGTAAAGTGGTGGCGACTTTACCAGAAGCTTCTATGGAGTTTTGTAAACAACACGAAAAGATACGTTTCACCATCACTATACCACTTTCCCACACTCATGCCTGTGATCCAGCACTTAACGAATAAAATGCCACCAATTTTATGCACTAACACTGAAAATAACACAAGTTTTGGAAAATAATACAATGCGCTGACACGATCTTTTTCGTTTTCCCGCCAAAACTTCTAGACGTATATTTGTTTATACTATAAACATAAATCCTTCACAATTTGAATTTTTTTGAAATTTGATTTGATTGATTGATACAATTGTCATCTAAAGATTTTAATCTGTAAAGAAGAATAGGTAACAGCGTCCCTAAATATGAATTTGCCTATTAATTTGACCAATGCAGGTCATTGTTGCGCTTGTTGAGTGATTTAATTTATTCTAAGATAATTTTAATTGCGGTTCACATCTTTATTGTTTATAAGCTTTATTTACTGTTTATTTATCGGTTTATCTATTTCAAAAATGTAACGTTCTTGGATTATGATGAGGATTTTGATGATGGTTACTTATGCTCTAGAAAAACACTTAGAATATCTTTTCAGCCAGAGCGGTTATGCTAGTCAGTTAAATTCGGAGAATGTGAGAATGTGTGCGTGTCAATCGAATATCTATCTGAATCTTTACTACTGTCTTGCATTGTACCACTTTGTCTACGTCTCCGTTTGTATTGAAAACCTCTTATTACGTCTTTATTAAAAAGGGCTTTCAATATGATATTTTAAATCATTTTCATTATATTAATAAGCGCTTGTAATATTTTGACTTGGCAAATTGGTAATAGATCTCTAAATTTACCAAGAGTTATTAATTATGTTCATGATTTATTTAGTTTGAAAACTATCGTGTGTATGACTTATTTTGTAAGATAAATAACGGCTAAACTCACGTCAATTATAAGTCGAAATTACTCCCACCAGGTTTCAGACATATTCGATGTCCTTCTTCTAGGGGCCATTTACTAACGCAAGCCGCGGCGGCTTTCGCTAGCTTCAGCTAGTAACTCCTATAAAACTCCACAACCTATCGTTCAGAAGGCAGCGCTACTGCCAACTGAGCTATCTGATATCTTAATAGCAACTCAATCAATATCAACGTTATTTGTGTAAATTCATCGCGATTAATGTATCCATTACTGAAAAGTTTACTGTAATACGTATTATCTGTACAAGCTACTACGAAAATAACATACAGTTTAGCGCTCACTGCGCTTGTGACATAATGACGATTGTCGACTACATGACCATCATTTGGATCTATCACTTACCCTAAATTTTCTAATCTACAAAGTAAAACATTATTTTGATAAGTACCTTTGCGTGTCTGCTGGCTAGAATCGTGGTTGATTATAATTCATAGTATTATCTCTCTTTATACTACTGTATTTTCATTTGTGTTAGCAACTATTAATGTCACAATTAACCAAGATTTGAAGTTGAATTTCATAATTATAATTAACTAATTTTAGTGAGTTCGCTAATAATAAGATAATAATAATAATAACGACCAACGATCACATACATACGAGCAGATCCTGGACCCTAACTAGGATTCCCTGTGTCTAGGGAATCCTAGTTAGGCAGAGGGGAAACTACGAGGTCCATGGTCCCACAACACCCAGACTCAGAATAAGTATTTGCGTTTTTTTTCTGTGCACAAATACTCCAATAATAGTACTGCCGCGGGAATCGAACCCACCGCCTCCGGGTCCGGACCAGCCTGCTCAACCACCACACCACTGAGGCTGTCAAATAAATAAAATAAGCTTATAAAACACTAATGGACTTGGGTGGTTCGTGTTTTATGTTATTCGTATCGTGTCCCCAAAATTAGGTTAGAAATATTTAATTACTAGTTACGCCCCGAGGTTTCACCGCAGATTAAAAGTGTCCTATGTGAATCCAGCGTATAAACTATTTGCATTCCAAGTTTCATTAAAATCAAATTCAAATAGATTTTGCGTTAAAGATTAACAAACATCCATACATACAAATTTTCACATTTATAATATTAGTAAGGATACCTGATCACGTAACTCGATTGCAATCGATAGAAATACAAATTTGTATGGATTTGACATTTTCAATACGCAGTTTAGTATGGAAATTTCTCCTGTTGCATATATCCATGTTCTCATGTTGCATATGTCCCTGGATGCAATAGGGACAAAAATTGCTATGGTCACAAGGAAAAGGAAACAAATACCACAACTGTCTATTTTGTACATAGGTTGTCAAGTCATGATATTTTTTAATTTGGCCCTGGTATCATCTTTCGTTAACTTACACTGAGCCAGATTAATCCTTCCTGTCAATGTAATTTGTAATGTGTTTTTTTGGCTTTCATGTCTAAATGGTTGAATTGATTTAAGTGGCATTTTGCACACGGGTTTCTTATATTATCACTGAGGTAACTTAGCATTGTAGGTACTCCAAAATCAGTCAAAATAAATTAACCCCAATGACCTCAACACTAAAAGCAGCCGATTTTACTCTGAATTGACTTAAAAATTGTCACAAATTGTGACATTGCCGATAATCATAAACCGAAGTTCCTCGACGAAAAAAAATAAAACAATGGATTTAGCATTAACATTATCTTGTTAATAATAAAAATGGTTTCTTTATTGAAATCCGCTTTTCTTCTCAGTATTTTCGATACATTATCGAGGTTCGCGGAGACTGGATGCGAATTATTTTGGGTCAGCAAGCAGTAGTGGGCAAAGATAAGGACTACTCATAAGTGACTGCGTGAATTAAGGTCACAAGTGATGCATAGAACACTTCATCTTCTCAATGTTTGATATAATTATGAATAAGACCACACATTAATTTACCTAATTGAATTACTTTATAAATAGCTAGATTATTCAACTTTAGAAATTGTTAAAGTATGATAGTGTAGGACAAAAATAAGCAAAGCATCAAGTAAAATGGACGGCCGAATTATTTAAAAATTTTACTCAATTAAAATCTTAATTTTTTTAATGCAAGAGGCGGTATTTTTAACATGTTCGTTAAAAGCCATTTGATCACGTTAGAGGTTGAATTTTTTTATTCTTTTTCTTAGCACAATGAAAGGAAGACTGAATTTCAAGTATACTTACATCATCATCATCATCATCATCATCATCATCAGCCTGTGTTAGTCCACTGCTGGACATAGGCCTCTCCCAAGGTACGCCATTGAGCCCGGTCTTCAGCTCTTCTCATCCAATGACTGCCAGCCACTCGGCGCAAGTCGTCGCTCCACCTAGTCGGCGGGCGTCCTACACTACGTTTGCCAAGTCGCGGTCTCCACTCAAGGACACGCTTTCCCCAACGGTTGTCGGTTCTGCGGCAAATATGGCCAGCCCACTGCCACTTCAGTTTGCTAATTCGATAGGCTATGTCGGTGACATTAGTTCTCTGACGGATCACCTCATTTCTGATTCGATCCTTCAGAGAAACTCCAAGCATAGCCCTCTCCATAGCTCTCTGAGCGACTTTAAGTCGGTGGACTAGCCGTACTGTGAGTGTCCATGACTCGGCTCCGTATGTCATAACCGGTAGGACGCACTGGTTGAATACCTTTGTTTTTAGGCATTGAGGTATTCGCGACGAGAAGACTCGACGAAGCTTACCAAATGCTGCCCAGCCCAGCTGAATTCTTCTATTCACTTCTTTCTCGAAGTTGTTCTTACCTAGTTGGAGCGTTTGCCCTAGGTATACATATTCCTGAACAACTTCAAGCGTAGCCCCGTGAATAGCAACAGGTTCCGGATTAACACGTTCATTGAACATAATTTTGGTCTTATCTAAGTTCATCCGGAGACCGATGCGTTGAGAAGAATCAGCCAGGCCGTCCAACATTTGCTGTAAGTCCTGCAACGTTTCGGCCATTACGACGATGTCATCTGCAAATCGCAAGTGTGAGATGTAGGCACCGTTTATATTAATGCCCCGTCCTTGCCAGTCCAGAGTCTTGAACATATCCTCCAATGCGTTTGAGAACAGTTTCGGGGATATTACGTCCCCTTGTCTCACACCACGACGCAGGTGAATATGTTCAGACTGCTGGTTCTGTACTTGGACGGTCATTGTTGCGGCGTCATACAGACATCTCAACACTTGGATATATCGCCAATCAACCTGGCACCGTTGCAAGGACTCCAAAACAGACCAGGTTTCGATGGAGTCAAAAGCCTTTTCATAATCCACAAACGCTAAGCACAAGGGCTGATTATGCTCTGTGGACTTCTGTATAATCTGCCTCATTGTGTGAATGTGGTCTATGGTGCTGTATCCTCCTCGAAACCCGGCCTGTTCCGGGGGTTGGAATTCGTCAAGCCTTCGCGCAAGACGATTTGTGATGACTCTCGAAAACAGCTTGTAGACATGGCTCAGGAGGGAAATGGGTCGGTAGTTTTTCAGAAGGGTCTTGTCTCCTTTTTTGAAAAACAAAACGACGATACTCCTGTTCTATATCTTTGGAGTTCTCCCAGAGAAGAGGACAGAATTAAATATGTACTGGAGTTCCCTTAAAACAGGCATACCACCTGCTTTGAGGAGCTCCAATGTGATACCGTCCTCTCCTGGGGCTTTTCCATTTTTAAGCTGTTTGAGAGCCAACTCAATTTCGTCTAGGCTGACTTCTGGCAGGTCTTCGGTGAAATGGCGCGTCGAAGTGGCTCTCGAATCCTCCGTAGACTGTTCGGGTTGAGGCGCATGCGACGCGTACAACTGGCTGTAAAAGTCCTTAACTTCCTCCAGAATCTCAGGCTTAGAAGTAACGACTTTCCCACGCGATGTGGTCAACTTCGTCAGTTGGCTTCGGCCGAGCTGTTTCACGAAGACTTTAAAAGTTTTACTCAATTAAAATCTTAATTTTTTTAATGCAAGAGGCGGTATTTTTAACATGTTCGTTAAAAGCCATTTGATCACGTTAGAGGTTGAATTTTTTTATTCTTTTTCTTAGCACAATGAAAGGAAGACTGAATTTCAAGTATACTTACATACCTACTTGAAATTCAATCTTCGATCTTCCAATCAATATTTTCGAGATACATCTTTTTAATATCATCACACTAATATCATAAAGGCGAAAGTTTGTATGTGTGTTTGTGTGTATGTGTGTATGTTTGTTACTCCTTCATCGGTTCAATCGGCTGAACGGATTTTGATGAAATTCAGTACCAAAATAGCTTACACTAGATTAACATATAGACTGCATTTTATCCCGGAAATTTCGCGGGTGAAACCGCGGGGCGCAACTAGTTATGTATTTATAAACGGGTTCGTACTAAGTAAGAAGAAACTGACTGCATGGCACAGTAGATTTCACCAAACTTATAAGGATAAAAGAAACGGGAAGACTTTGGCTGATTACTAATTTCTAAAAACTGATGAACGGCGGTTTTAAAATTTAAAACTCCACCCTATTTAGTGATCTAATCAATCAATGCCAATGAAGATGACACGTCTATTACAGGAACCGTCACAACACAACACTGAGTATATGTGCAGTAGGTTGCAGTTCCGTGCTCTTTACTCCACATTGAGATACTTCGCTAATGTAGCAATAGAAGCTATCCCTAACCTGGTTCTAGCTACGATGGTCTTTATCAGACCAGCTTAAAAATGTTAAAGCGAAGTTCGATACACTTTTGTTGTAATAGAAGGAGGTCCATGGGTTTGCTGAATTAATGATATGCCGATTGACTTTGTATACGATATATTAATTAAAAAGATATTTACAAAAACCAAATGCGGAAAATAAAATTTTCTCTAATATGAAGTCTATATCAACAACATTCGTTGCCCCTAGCAACTAGCTGGAAAGTTTATCTATGAGATTGGTATAGAAACTTTTTCGTGGGCCAGCACGCCACAATGTTATAAGTAGCTCATATCACTATGCCCATGCCAAGTCTCAGTTGAACCTTTCAAAGTCGTTTTCATCGTTAGTACCGCACAATAAAATATCTCACCGTGAAGTGTAAAAAATATCATATGTACCTGAAAGCTAGAGTCATTAAAGCCGTCGTATAGCTATTAGAAAAAAATCTACTATATCGGCGCACAGGTCCATCATTGCTATGGATGCAATTAGAGATGCTGGCTTTGCAATAATTGAGCCTTCATATTTACCCAACCTTGTCCCTCGAGTGATTTTTATCTATTTTCAAAGGTGAAAGAGGATCTGAGAGTACATAGATTCGAAAATGATGAAGCAATCGTCAGTAGTGAAGGTTCCAAAAAAAAAATAATTTTGTTCACGTATATTATGCAAAAAGGCGAATTTTCGTAATTATACGATCTAATTCCCTATCTCTTTTCTTTTATTGAACTACAAGACTCACAGAAATACGGCATCCATATATTGTTGAAATTTCTTCCCTACTTGCACTAATCATTTCGCTACTAACTTTATAATGCGAACAGCTAATGAATGAAACAGCTTGCCAGCATCTTTGTTTCTAGTTAACCTGGGAGTTTTCAAGTCAAAAGTAGCACCCCTATCAAGTAACTGTTCTGGACATGGGCTTCGCCTGCCATCCTACACGCGCCAATTAACAAGTCCACGAGTGCGAGCAAGAGAGAAAACGATTACCATCTCCACCATACTTACGCGGTAAGGCCCTAGGTATCTTCGAGGCAAGCATGCCCCATCTTAGATCACAGGCAGATGATTTGCCCATAACCAACATAAAAAAAAAATTGAACGTTTACCAAAAGTTATCGCCAATACTCACTTTTTATCACTAATTACTAACGCGGCTAGTAAAGTATATCTCTTTAGACTACTATTCAAATCAAAACAAATCCCGCAAACTGTGATTTTACTTGACTTTTGTATTGGTATAAATAGAAACACTCCCATGCAAATCGTTACAAAAAGCGATTCCTGTTTACGTCACGATATGGTACCATCACTAATTATAATTACAACAGAGTCACCGTCAACATGCAACAACCAATAAGAATAACATGAGAATTCTGTTCCGCTATTGACTTTTCTTTTCATGTTCTTTTTACCTATGCATTGCCGAAGCTTAACCATCCTACAAAAACATACTGACAACTACAAGAATTTCTGTTTCCTTTTGTACGTAGATGTATTCATTAAGTACATTTTCATTTGTATGTTTATTAAATTGTCTTATAATTGAAGGGTTGAGAATAAAAAAGGTTTAACTGTCAAATTGATAGTTTCGAGAAAATTGACTTTATTCTTCAACGGCGTCATTTTAATGTAGAGTGCTTATAAGGTAATAGAAAAGGTAAGGTAAGTTTCAGTTGCTTGAAAATGTTTTAATTCTATTTTAAAATACTAATATAGTACTAATTCAAACAATTACTGTAAAAATATAATATATAATAAAATAAATATAATAATGTTTTTATGCTAAGCGAACTGTATTCCCGTGACAGATAAACCGTTTTTAGGCTCAAAATCTCGAGACTCATTTCGGTATTTTGAGAATTTATTATTGTAGATAATTTCAAGCTGAATCAAACAATACCCATAAGTCATTTAAAAAAAAAAAACAGTTAAACCCTTTTTGTTCAATTGTATTTTGAGATATGAAATAATTATGGCGATAACATAATATGAAAATGTTACGTGAAAGTGTCATTATTAGAATGAGTATACATCCGTATGTCTAGAATTAGGAACATTACTTTTTTCTGTCTGACAGGATTGTTTTTCACCACATTATAAAAAAAGGTGCCGCCATGCTATGCCTGTACCGATTTGGAACAGAAACATACCTTTAAGTACTTAATAAGTGCACAAAAATGCCCTGTATATTGCATAGGCAAGGAAAACACCACAGCATGAAAGTGTAGGCAAGGTTTAGGCCACTATACAGGGTTACAGGAAAAATCGTGCTAGATCCGTTAAGAGCGAGGAATACCCATCATTTTTGACTTATTTCACTATGAAACACTCTAGCCAAAAATTAACCCTTTTCGAGATATTCGACTTTCAATTTTTTATTGAAAATTGCTTAATTTTAGTCTACAAAATTTAATTATGTTTATTTTGTTTGGGGGCGAGTTGGCTGGGGGCGAGTTGGCTGATTTTTCCTGTAACCCTGTATATAGGAAATAACTGGAAAACACGATAGCAAGAAGATAGCCTCATGCTATGGTGTTTTCCAGTTATTTTTCTTCATGTACCTATTTAGAACAGGAACACACCATTAACTACTTAACGTAACAAGTGCACAAGAATGGCCTAAATCTTGCCTATACCCTCATGCTGTGTTATTCCGAGTTAATTTTCTTCACCTAAAACTAAAACCCGTTGCAGAATTCATACCTCCTGGATCTCAATCCAACTGAGCTATCATCGGTTCAAATTTCCAAAAAAACACATTTCAATGAGTCAATATACTTCACGTAGGTAGGCATGTTTACCATTGTTATTCCCCTACTAATTTGTGAAGTATTTATTACCTAAGATAGTAAGATCGGCGAGAAGTTACCACACTTTAAACTGGTTGCTTTTAATTTTGTCGGTTCCGGAACGAGACTGCGGCGGCGACACATCACTACAGTGTTGCTAGGACGTAGTCGCTTCACACATCACAGGCCATGGTGATGGTAACGTAGTAACAGTAGACGTCGCTCAAAAACGCACATTTCACTCTCAACAATCACTTCACTATATATTTTATTTTATTTTTTATTATTTGGCTCCACACTTTTGTGTATTTAGCCAGAGTCAAGTAATGGATAATTTATCAAGTTAATGATATTTCAAGCAAATATGTGTCAAGTCATAGTCTAGTCAAAGTAATACTCTTAGTAAAGTGGAGGCAACTTTACCAGAACCTTCTATAGAGTTTTTGGAAGCAACAGGAAAAAAAACGTTTCACCATCATTATACCACTTTTCTATACTCATGCCTATAATTCAGCACTTAACAAATAAAATGCCACCAATTTTATGCACTAACACTGAAAATAACACAAGTTTTGGAAAATAATACAATGCAGCGATGCGATCTTTTTCGTTTTCCCGCCAAAACTCCCCACTATATATTTTATCTTAATAATAACAAAAATAGGTTAATTTATGACCTTTTTGGTTATTAATGAATTTTATTTCCTCATGACATTACTGATTACATCGAAAACACTGGTAACCGGGCTCGTTGTTCCTCTCAACGTCTTATTTTAAGGAATCATTTTTTCTGTAAATTGTATGTGGTTTTGCTCAGGAACCAGCATATAATACCGTAATATATATACCAGCATAATTACAGTACACAAACAAGCTCTTCCAGGTGTGAATAAAGTGGGCTTGTGCTTAATGGTTTACTGAGCGGAGCGCGCGGTACAATGTAACTGGTTCAGTCTTTTAGTTCTTTTAGTACTATTAGTTCAGTGGTACTGATACCGAATGAGTTTTCGTTGATATTTTTTTACTGTGGTAGTGATAGTGCTGGGTTGATTATAATAAAATAAGTTATATTAAATAATTTAAATACAGTTGATATCTGCAATACACACACACACCATTGATAGAGATTCTTACCTATAGGTACAAAACTTAACCAAGTATACTAGCTCATATGAAAGCGTATCAATTAACATAACTAAGTATTTCACCCCGAACCGAGACCTCACTGATATTTTCATATTTTTATCAGATACGTATTTTAAACAAAATTAAGCCGTTAAGTTATTACTTATTAAGATCAAATTTTGTGACAAAGTACATTTTTTTAGCGATAGCCTTTTGAGAGCATCCGAAGACGCAAAGTGCGATCGGACGGGTCCACTCTATTACTCATGCTATTTCGTTCATGGAATGAATGAACAAACACCAAAAGAAATTAATTTGGCTTTGCAGTTCGTAAAGACCTAATAGTAGAGAACTATTTGGGAAATAGTTCGTTCTCGTTCGTAATTCATTCCTAAACATTCTGCGATCGTGAACTACATAAGACTAGAAAAAAGTACGTAAGTATAAAAAAGATCTGATCCTTCAAGTTGGGTTTTAAACCGCACTTTTTATTTCAATCGTAGTTGACGCGAGTCGTCCTTAGTTTTAAATAGGTAAATCATTCTAGCAGTATTATATATAAGCTGAGAATATCGTTGAACTTTTTGTGGCAGGCGCAAGGAGCGAGACAGTCATCCTCTGAACAAAAGTAAATAATTAAATTAAGCAGTCGTTATTGTGAGAACACAAATATAATCGCATATTATTTTCTTTGCAAAACAATCTTTATGGCATAAACAATAGAAAAATAATGTTGGTACAACCGTAAAAAACGAGGACTAACAATTTTGAAAGAGAGGAAATATTCAAAAATACTTAGTTAAATACGTGTTATTGGAATTACTCAAAATATTTTCTACCAAGTGATTTCTACCATAATATTAATAACTTTCTATTATATATATAATTGGTTTTCAGAACTACACACACTTTGTACTTCTGCCATTTTTGATTAATTGAGTTTTTAATCCTACTTCCTACTGACATCATAAATGCAAAAGTTTGCGTGTGTGTGAATATTTATTACCTCTAAACGACATAATGGCTGGACGGATTTTGATGAAATTTAGAATAGAGATAATAATAATAATAATAATAATAACGCTCAATGATCACATACATAGATCCAGGACCCTAACTAGGATTCCTTGTGTCTAGGGACCCAGGAACTACGAGGACCATGGTCCCACAACATCCAGACGCAGACCAAGTATTTGTACTTTTTTCAGTGCACAAATACTTGTCCTGCCACGGGAATCGAATCCGCCGCCTCCAGGTTATAAGGCCGACCTTTTCAACCACCACACTACAGAAGCTGTCAAGAGATTGGTGATTCTTCACATCCTTACGTCTTGTAAGATAAATAACGGCTAAAACTCACGTCAATTAAAAGTCGAAATTACTCCGATCAGGTTTCGGACATATTCGATATCCTTCTTCTGGGAGCCAGTTACTAACGCAAGCCGCGGCGGCTTTCGGGAGCTTCAGCACGTAACGTTACGTACGAGTAATTTCGACTTTTAATTGACGTGAGTTTTAGCCGTTATATTTATCTTACAAAATGTGTCATACTCACGATAGTTTTCATCCTTACGTCGTTACCCAAGTCCACACTAAGCATTAAGCAGGTCATTAATAGTCCGAACGGCCAAAGAACGGAATGCTTTTCCAGCAACAGTATTTCCTGGGCATAACCTTTGGTTTTTTTAAGTCAGAGTGAATGGGCATCTCATTGGCAAGCATGCTCCAGCTTAGACAACTTCGTCACTTACAATCAGGTGAGTTGTTGTAAAACGAATGCCCAATTTATCAATAACAAAAAATAGACTTTTTTACGCTAAAATGGCCATTCATTAAACGTAGGGATGCAGTAGTTAATGGTAGCGCTTATAGCAAAGCTCGACTAGCTGTTATTTAAATTCGGGTGACTAAAGTAACTGTGACGGTAAGGTAACCGCTATCATAAAGATACCAACGTTTGAGATCGTACTCACTGATGGAATTTTGTCAACAAAATTTATTGCGCATGCGTATGCCCTGAACAGTTGACTTCGTGTTATCAGACCTAAAACACGGATAGAGAATATGTGTATATATCTGATCAACATACATTCATTATTATCTAATAAACGCATGTTTTGTTACCTTTACAGTTTACCGCTATCAGCTTACATAAATGTGTTGGCTGTATCAATCTCTATCTACATAGATACGTATTTGTGTTGATAATGACAACTCGTCTGTATAACTTAATATAAAAAATCGGAAAAAATCGGTTAATGTTTTTAAACAATTAATAATTGAAGAGCAACTTCTTTACGCACGCTTGACTTGGGGAGTAGAACGGTTCAACGGAAGTTGAAGTTGGTTTACGCAGATCTCCATTGTCAACAAAAGAAAATTATTAATTTGTATTATTATGTTGGTATGTCCGGTAAAATGACAATTTACAATTGTCAAGATGGCGACATTAACATTAAACAAAAACAAAGTTATACCGGCCGATAGATGGAGCTAAACTAACGAAGTTTTACTTCAGTCGTGTGGTCTTAAGCACACTCGTTTTTTTTATTTTAGTTCTACAATTGCCCAACACAATGAATTGAAGAAATCAAGCAGTGAATAAGCTCACGTCATTGTAGTTCTGCTCCTGTGTCCTTGTTCTATATTTACCCATGGATGATGGAAAAATCTACAACTTATTTGTGATGTATGTTAAAAGTCTCAAACATAATTTTGTTCATTATTGTAATAATTACGCGTGCCACAACTAGTATTTTGAGTAAAAGCAATAATGTGCGTTTAAACCTATTTATAATATATTTATTGCGTATTTTGACGTATATTATTATGAAATAATTTGAAATTAATCATGACATATTACGACCCAAGAGGAAAAAAGTTGGACCCCATGGGGGCAAAGATGCTCACTTGCAACTCAGCAGCTCGAATAGAAACCCTTTGCTGTGAGAAAACAGTGTGCAAAATCGCATTTTATACTATCTGAGTTCTTATTTTTTAATATTATGACTTTGCACGACTAGCGTATTTAGCCAGCTTTAGGTTACATTTATATTTAAGTATGATAAAAATAATTGTATCATATTGAATAACAAAAGTCGAGTCAAACTCCTGCCGAAGTCTGATCAGTGGAAAACATCCACTGCTGAATACAGGCTTCCCTCAAAAACGCATTTTTTTATTCATTCGTTTGTCTTTCTCCATTTTATTTCATGTTTCTAACTTTGTTTTCGTAGTTTAAGGTGTATTGCGTCCGTGATGTCATGAAATGGGTTCCGGCTAAAAATCAGTAACCGAGGTTGTTTGTTTGCAGCCCCAGGTGTATACTGAGCCGGGACCTATTCCTGCCATCTGCAGTATCGCATATTATATACGTGTATACATATACGTTTTTATGGACCTAGTATTAGTTGGTACGATATTGTGCGTCGGGAACCAAGTTCATTTCATTTCAATAACACGTTCGGACATGCTCAAAGAAAAATATTTCCAATTTATTTTTTTATAGTTTTGGAATAACCAAATTTCACCTGTAATTAAGTTCTCGTTGTTGAGGTGAAAAGTTGTATGTGGCAGTCGAGAGCAAAAATTATGCATTACAAATACATTAAATAGTCTTTGCTTTACTCTCTTGTTGCACAAATAACTAATATTATACCTTTAAACGAGCAAGTCTTGTATATACGAGTATATATATCTATATATTCTGAATCTGGGAAACGGCTCTAACGATTTTCACGATAAGGACAGCAAGATGATAAAGAAATTTAGGATGTAGGTACTTAAATTTAAGTAGATTTCGGTCCTTATAACAATGTTGTCAAAGAACTCTATGATCTTCGTTACTTATTAGATGTAATAAGAAGGAAACACGTAGGGTATAAGTAACTTACCCATTAAAAGGATATCCGGCGAAGGCTGCGTCATAGTGATGGTAGACCGAGGGGTAAGGCCAGCTTGCTGCGCTTGCTGCTAGATTGTCTTTCAACTCTATACCTGCAGCCTGTAGGACAAACAAATAAGATCCAATTTTAATATTGTATTAATCCCGGAAAAATATTTCTATACCTACATTAACTTTTATTTTTAGAGGTGCCCCGTGGTTACTTATTGACCGAGCAAGTGCGAAGCGTTTCCGTTTCAGCTAAGCCTAAAATGATTTCGTATGTCTGGTAGAGATTCGGCTATCCAGCTGTTCTTCTACAGGTAGCATTTTTCAACCAATTTTCGTGAAATCTTGATTTGATAATTACCTTTATGCAAATTTTCCTTTTGAATTTTTAGACATTTTCCAAAACGGCGTAGGAAAACATAAAAAATAGTTATTCAGTATTGAACTATCCAAAGACAGATTCGCTTATATGTTTTGTTCGGCACCTCAATTTTATGGGATAAAAAATTATCTTCAATTTAGTCTCGGTAGTGTAAGCAATCTGTGAGCAAAACTTAAACCAATTTGTTTTTCAATTTTAATTTTTTATATTGTTCAGTGTAAAACCCACTCATTCAAACAGGCAAATGCAATTTTAGTTACTTTATTTAAGATTTAGAGAGTAAATTTTCCAGAAAACGTGTTAAAACTCATATACTTCTAAACTAACTCTTCACTTCTAATAGTCATGAATCTGTATACTGTCGTCAATGTTACCCACTTAATGCCATTCATGATTTTAAAATGTTACCAAACTATTAATATTTATTTAAATATAGCTATTTTCGTGTAATATGCAAAATTATATCAGTATGGATTAGTAAAGTTGCTCTGGAAGGGTAAAGTCACTCGTTAATGCTACTATCTACCCATAATTTACGTATACATCAGGATGATAAGGGTTGCCCACGTTTTGAAAGGTTGTTTACTATTGGAGCAGTGACATAAAAAATCATAACTGTCATTAGTTAAGCTTCATTGTTTAAGTATATGGAATCTAGAGAATTTGACTGAAAAAACCCGTAGACTGGTACATGGAGTGCCTTTGATATGTTTGGGTAAGTTGTCTACTATTGTTTCTGTGCTAGGCGTCTTATACAGAATAAATAATAGCCTCTACCTCCAGATTTGTGTTGTTTCATACAAGTTTCTTGGAACAGTCTATATAGTAGTAGAGATATAAATCAAAATAAGAAATTTATTAAAAACGTACATACAGTGTGTTTTCTTAAATCGCAACGTTTATAAAATATAATAATAAAATAATATATCTCCATCTTAGTTTCCGGTAGCTTGAACATAATCCATTACCGAAAACGATCCTCGTCGGATTGATTACTAGATCGATCACTTCAACATTACCGTCTTAACTATTATTATTTAATGGGCGAGATACCAGCGCGCGCGCATCAATCATCTTTCGGTCGACAAATGTATATCTTTGTTTTTTAATCTTGTGGGGATTGTTGAACTTTGCTTTCTTTCATGTCATTGAGATAAATAAATGAATTAGTCTTTGAACATGAGTTTTATTACTATGGCATGTCATATGGATGAATAATGAAGACCGCTTTAGCTTCACGTTTACCTACATCATTGACAAGATATAGTACGTAAGTGTAGCTCGCGCAAAACTTTATGAGCTCTCGGAAGTTAGCGCGGATTGCTGCGCAGTACGCATATTATAGTTATTGTATGGCTGTGACATGCGCCGTACGGTTCTCAGGCCTAACTTCCGAGAGCTCATAAAGTTTTGCGCGAGTTTTACGTAACATGATATTTGGGTAGGTATCAACTTATTGATAACAAATCTGAGTACGCAAGTGCACTCGCGTAAAATCTCCAACAGTATTTTAAGGGTCCAAAAATGTATTACGATGCATTAAAAATAACTCAGAAGCGAGTCTTAATGCGGTCAGTCAGGATAAATCTATCAAAAGATTTTGTTGTCCAACAACTTCATTGGTGGCCGAAACGAAAATCCGATAATAAATTTTACTCAAGTACGACAGCGTAAGCCAGTCGCGCTGTAGCTCTTTGTTGTTACGACCTTTCTGTAATATTATTCCAGTTTTCTGTTACTTCAAATAATCGGCCTAAGCCGTAACGCGAATCTGCAGTTTGCGTGAATTTATTATTATTATGATGGTGGAACGATCTTGCCTAATGGCTGACTAGTCTCACTACTAAACTTTTGCGGTTTGCATAAATTAACTATGTATTTGTAGATCTTTAAATATTGCGACGTGTATTTATTTTTTGATTTTATGTGGAAATGATGCCAGCGTGTTGGGTACGCTACCTACTGGTAGTGGGCTGGAGCATTTGCATTGTCTATAGGTCATCGCGGCCAGTATATAGTCCTAATGTGTTTATATTTTCTAGTAGGTATTGTTTAGTATTAGTTATTATAGCATTGTAGTATTTAGTTGAAAATAAAGGCAATTTGCCAGTAAAGAAAAATGTACAAGATCATTATTTTACATGTTCCTTCCACTGCTGGGAAAAGAGACGGGACTTTCACATAGAGTGAATGTATATATATGTGAGTAATCCACCACGCTGTATGATGGTGGATCACATCAATCAATCCTGATCTGAATCAAAGAAGAATTTTGTGATTCTTGAACTTGCTGGTTTCTTCATTCGCCGTTGTAAGAGTGTGTTCTTTTGTACATTAAACTAAACTTAAAAAGTCATTGACGTGAAGCTGAACGGGATTTGAACCAGGTTGTGTTGGTTCGAAAGTCGTGCGATCTACCGCTGAGCCACATTCGCTCCCTTGGAGAGAAACACTTAGTAGCTCTCTCCAAAGCTCGTTGTTTGACCACGTTTTCAGGCACTGCGGTATTTTGGACGAAAAAATAGCCAAATAGCTTCAGAGTCGGAGATGGCTCCACTACTAAGCGATGAAAACCAACCTCATTCGTGTGATCTTAAATACCCAATACTTAGGTACCTACTTACTAATCTAAAAAAAGTTATATGTATTAAAACTCGTGATCTTTATTGACATCGAGATTATAACTTTAATGGAATTTAGCTATAATCCCATTAACATTATCATGTTGGAGCTCGCTATACGAATTTTATTGAAGGAATCAGCTTAATCCGCGGAGTGGACTCGTGAACACGCAAACCCAGGTAGCGTTATATGGACGCCGAAAGCTTCATCCACAAATGCTTTCTACATTTTTTATCGCTACTTCCATACTTTGAACATTTTATATGTTTTACTGGTGACTTTATAATGTTAAAACGTTTTATTTGTAATATTATGACTTTTATTTTCAATTAATGTGTATAAACATGATTGAAAATAGGTGAATGCTATGTCTTATCATCATCCACCTACACTTATCCCATTTAAATAGGGTCGGATAGAAAGTAAAATAATCCCGGATCACTCTACTCGCTCCCTTGTGTATGTTCCACATTTTTTTTTGTAGTTTCAAAGATACACTTTTAATTATTGTAAAGCTAAAATTTTTCCTTACATTTCATGGTGGTTTAATTGATTTTTTTGTGTTAGTGCTTTAATAGTGGAATTTCCAAAAACTATTATTGTTATTTCGAAGCAATAGCAACTATATACGTTTTAAAAATACTCTTTTTTCTGTTTAATGACTAGGAATATAAAAACATTTAAGGGCATTTTCAAATAAAACAGAAATGAAAAAATGTATTCTTTTTAAGAAATTATATAGCACTCTACCAACATAGTATAACTAAATTATATCAAGTATTACAGATCGTAAATTATTGTTATAAATAAACATAATTAAATAAATAAAAAATATCATTCGATATTTAAGTGCTTATTACGTTTCATTAAAATATAAGTTATAACACGAGTTGTTCCGTATATTTAGGTGTTACAAAATGTTCACATAAACAAATAATAATAATCATTAAATCAGGTGTAATGGGGCTTAGGAATTTTCAGATTTTGACACAGTAGTCACCTCCAAGCGAATGTAGTCATTATCAAGGTATAGGTATAGAAAGAGCTAAAAAGTATCTTTACACAATTGACAGATTTGACAATTGACAATTGACTCTGTTAGTTATTAGATAAAATTATTTTTTTATCTAAAAGTATATAACTCAAAGGTGACTGATTGACTGACTGACTGACATAGTGATCTATCAACACACAGCCCAAACCACTGGACGGATCGGGCTGAAATTTGGCATGCAGGTAGATGTTATAACGTAGGCATCCACTAAGAAAAGATTTTTCGAAATTCCACCCTTAAGAGGGTGAAATGGGTGGTTGAATTATTTTCTTATAGGCCACGCCGCAGGCGAAGCTGCGGGCAGAAGCTCGTATGTATATAAAGTTACTGATGTCACAATTTGGAATGCCTTAAAAAGTCAGGAGTCTGCACTCACATCCATTCAATTTCTCTTCTTTAAATTCCAATCTATATTAGAACTCAAAATTACTCGTTTTGCGTTTTCAAAATTCGTTGGATATTTACGTTACTACCCTATAAGATAATGCCACATGACAAAATTGAGTAAACATATTAATTTGAAACAAAATGGTATGACAGGGTGAGACATATTCTTTATCTATAAACAATAAAAAAATAAAAAAATATATTTTAACAAGTTTAATGGCAACACTTTGATATAACGTTTCCGTAGTTATTTCCACAGTAAAAGTTAGATACAAATATAATAACATAATAAGATAGATTATTTATTGTCTCATTGTATTTATTATATATATATTATTTTATTTATTTTATATTACCTATATTTATCCTTATTATTTTAGTTCTTTATAATACATCGGAATTGTTACTTTAGTATACATAAAAACCGGTACCGGTAACCGGTAGCGAATACGTCAAAATGCATGTTTTTACTCGTACATCTAGCTTTTTTTATTTGGACGTTATATTTCAAGTCAAGGTCCGTATTACAGAACGATGCTCAGTCATCGATCGGTGTTGAAGATTTCATTCACTAATTGATCACTTTATGAATGAAATCTCTGCTTGAGCACCGATCGATGACTAAGCGTCGTTCTGTAATACGGACCTTAGTTCACTTAAGTCCCGGCAATGTGCAGCGCAGCTCATGACGCAACATTACAGATCGGTAGCTTTTAGAGGGAGCTTCCGCTACTCAGCTTCCAAATGTTGAAATAACATTAAAAAATTGTCTAAATTAAAGTGTTTCATTTCTTTTTGATAACTAGAAAGCGGAGGAAGCTCTCCAATCACTAAACACCACTATTTTTTGTAGCTCCCAACACATCTTGCAAAAACGTATCATAAAGTGAAATGTCAGACAGACATACTAGTACTATTCTCAATATCAATTCATGAAGATTACGATGATAATCATATGAATACAAATATTTAACGTAAGTACTCGTATATTTAGCTCTTATAAATGTTTTTTAGTTTTGTATTTGTAGTTACGTACTTTTAATGTAGCTCCTTACTTTTATTTATGTACTTTGCTGGTTTATTGTTTTTAATAGGTTACAAAAAACAATAAACGTAAGTAGATAAAACAATATATGTAACGATTTCCTTGGTTGCCTATGTATACTGGGTAATTTATGCATGTAAGTAAACTGCTCTGTGACAACATCGAAACGGCCCCAATGGAAAACTAGCGCTGATGCATGACCAGCACTATTCAGGTTGGGACCGATTTGTGGCAACTGTACTGTACTGAACTTATTTTGTTTATTTTTTTTTTATGTTTTGGCTCCACACTTTTGTGTATTTAGCCAGTGTCAAGTAATTGATAATTTATCAAGTTAATGATATTTCACGCAAACATATGTCAAGTCACAGTCGAAGTCATCAAGTCAAGTCATAGTCAAGTCATAGTCTAGTCAAAGTCATACTCCTAAAGTGGTGGCAACTTTACTTGAAGCTTCTATGGAGTTTTGGTAACAAAACGAAAAGAAACGTTTCACCATCATTATACCATTTTCCCACACTCACGCCTGTAATCCAGCACTTAACGAATAAAATGCCACCAATTTTATGCACTAACACTGAATATAACACAAGTTTTGGAAAATAATACAATGCGGTAACGCAATCTTTTTCGCTTTTCCGCCAAAAACTCTTTGTTTATTTAAATCATGTTTTTGTCGTTTTCGTGCCTATTGCCATGAATAAACCATTCCTTTCTAATAACTTTTATTATTTATTTAAAGAACTACGATAACATAAATTAATAATTTCTTGTCTTCTTATAACCATCACGTATCTAGCTCTTAGCAGTTATTTTAGCCAATGATTTAATGTGTGTAAGTAGTATACGTACTCATGGCAGATTTCTATCGTTTTTTTGTATCTCTAAGAGTGGAGAAAAGCTAATTATGAATTTAAATTTATTAGAAAAAATTATACGGATTGTTTGCAAAACATTGTATTCTGCT
Source organism: Ennomos fuscantarius (assembly GCA_905220475.3). Lineage (NCBI taxonomy): Eukaryota > Metazoa > Arthropoda > Insecta > Lepidoptera > Geometridae > Ennomos > Ennomos fuscantarius. Next base: position 12,649,335 of record HG992023.1, read on the forward strand.
AAAGAAAAGATAAATTACTTACAAAAAATCGGGAAAAAAAGCGTTAAGACTAGAATCCCTCATATCCCGACCCGTCGTCGGGCGGTTCCAGTTAACACTTTAGCCACCGATGATGTATGATCATGCCTCCATGAATGATTGAATCATCTGCCGGGACACGTTCACGGCCCCACCTTTTAACACCTTCCTCAAAAGTTTTACTACAGATCATATATTACGCACTGTGGCTACTTTTATGTTGTTATGATCATTATCATTCAAAGTCACTACCCACACACGACTTTCGGAGCGGCATACGCTTTTTTGTAGCAAGCTTTTGACATTTTCTATTATTTTCAACTTGAGAAGATCTATTAAAACCTGAACTTTTTAGTCGGGCATAGTGCCTTGCTTTTATTCTTTTCTATACTGTTACACTCATACTAACTAGAGATAATTGAAACTAATAGCTACCACTAGGAGACATACCATACTGTATATTAGCCATGTTGACCAGCTAGGCAATCACGTAACTTGAATGCAACCGATAACAACACAAATTTGTATGGATTCGACAGTTTCAATACGCTGTGCATGTGCATAGTTATTATTGAAATTTTCAAATTATGAATGAAATTTCTCCTGATGCATTGCAAGTTCCGTGATCATCTCGCTGTAGATCCAAATGCTGCAGCCTGCTCCCAGTAGGTAGCGTACGCAGCATGCTGGCAGCATTGTCCAGTTTATTGTACCAAATAAGTACCAGAGTTTTTTTAAACTAACAGAATGAAAGGTTTAAAACATGCATCATCGGATTACGATTCTAATTTATATGTGTTGCCCAAATCGTAAACCGTATTGTTGATAATACGATAAAAAATTCTTAAAGCTTCTTCTTAGGGTAGTATTTTGACAGGAGATTTTGAGATCCTAATTATTTTTACGTAATATCTTTTTGTAGAGATGATTAACTGAGTAAACTGCTATTGATGCTTATTAATCCTTTCCATTTCATGTTGGACAACAAAAAGCCCAGGAGGTAATTTATCTTTTACCACATTTATTACAGTAATAATATCTATGAGATTAAAAAAGCCATCAGTGTCACCATACTGTGTACTTTTATCTATTGAGTAACATGATGGGCATTGCATTACACTCCTTACTTTCGCGCTGTTTGAGTTATGACAATACAAAACGAAATTTTAACCATACTTATTGAAAGTCTGTGGTGTGGTGGTTGAGTAAGTTGGCTCATAGCCTGGAGGCGGAGGGTTCGATTTCCGCACGAGTATAAAATAAAAGAAAAGCTCAAATACTTGTTCTGAGTCTGGATGTTGTGGAACCATGGTCCTCGTAGCTCCTGGGTCCCTAGACACGGGGAATCCTAGTTAGGGTCCAGGACCTATGTATGTGATGATTGGGCATTATTATTATTATTATATAGATGGACTGAGCCGATAACCGCCGTCGAAGGAAATTACCTTAAATATAGAATACAGCCAATTTTACTGAGAAGAAACATTTTGTATATTTGTAGAAATTAGATTCAAAGATTTTTAAAGTCACTTACTACTTACAGACTATAATTATTGTAAAAATATGAGCGATATTTGTGCTACTTTGTTACACTGTAAAAGATACCACCGATATTCCAATAATAATAGCTCCCGATATCTATCGTAGTATACGTTTAAGCTATGGAAGTAATTAATAGTCTAGAAACAGTACATAAGTTTATTCTAATAAAAATAATATGATATTTTATATCCCGGAAAATTAAAAGTTACTTCGGAAAAACGGGTAAGTTGCGGGTGGAACTGCACCTCTAGATATTGTTGTATTTTTAATACAGTCCCTAAAGCAGAAAAACTGTTAAGTAACTATAATTATGATCAGTACTTACTGTGTTCGTGTAAAATGGTGGTTGATCTGCAGCCAACGCTGGGAAATACGCCGCCATGCCCGCGGCAGTGGCAGCGGCCGCGTCTGAGTACGGAGCGCTGTACATCGACAGCGGCACGCTGGACGCTAGCCGCTGGTAGTTCAGCAGCTCGTATTGGCATGAGCAGACTGTTTGTCCTGTGATAGGATCGTGGAATATAGGACGGCCGGTCTCGCAGCACCGAGGTGCGGGCGCTGCCGGCGAGCTGGGCCGCGCAGCACCACTCGCACCTCCCGAGCTTGCACTCATTCCCGCCTGCGCCGGCGGCGGACTGTTGGAGGCTGTCGATATGGTGCTCTGTAAGTTGTAAATTTTGAAATGCCTTTATGGCGCGTTTTCCATTCGCAAGTGCAATAAGAACTAATACTAGTAATAAAGTACTGTAAATATATATAAAGGAGGCCTCCGTGCGCACAGCACAGTCGCATAAGCAATTTATAGTTTGTATCGTGGTATATTTACATGGTTACGTATCCAGTAAGAGCAGTGAGTGGGCTATAAAAAGGCAGAATATTTTGAAAATGTTAAATAAAAACATCATCAAAAACCCAACATATCAAAATGAAGCTGCGTTTGTTGATTGTAGCCCTGTTTGGGTTGGACGAAATATTTTATTAAGAAATTGTCTTTAGACTAATTAAGCTTTTAAACCAGTTTTTCCAATAACGGTAACCAACAAGAATAATGTTTTAAAGCGAATATTAACAGCCGTGATCGTGATTAACATAATGTATGCGATGATGGATAAGAAATGAGTATTTAATGACAGTGTGAAAAGGGGCGAGTACTCTAATGTAGGAACAGCCCTGGGCGTGCCCGTTACGGCATCAATACCAAAACGCGACGGGTACGCAAATTCGAAACGATACGGAGATAACCCTTTTTCAATACAAAATTTAAATTCAAGGGTAAAAGATTTTTTACAGTAAGTAATAAGATTCGGATCAACGATTTTGTATGAGATAAAAGGCAAAATCAGAATGGACATGCTCTTTTTTTGCTATTTTAGATTTATTTGCCTTACTACCTGAATCGATATCGCGGTTGCGGAAACATCCGCCTGGGCGCTGGCGGGGTCCTAAAGCGAAACTCGCAAGTGGAGATCGACCTTTTTTAATTGTACTCTGTGGAATTGCACGTGAATAAATAACTCTCTAAATATTTGTCAACGAAATAAAGAATGGTCTCCGTCTCCGTCTGCCCACAGTTTATTGTGTTATTCAATATATTTATATCTTCAAAGCCAAGACATACCACCCAGTGATGTTTGATATAAACGTCAGAATATTTCAATAAATGATTTTCTATAGCTCTATAATTAAATTTTTCAACCCAATGAATCTCAACTTACAATGATTTATATATAACTAAGCAGTTAATTGCAGTGTTTGCCTAGTCTTGCAAGATGTTGGGGTTGACATAATATGTACAAGCAAGAATTGAAGAATACGAAAACTACCATTAAATGTCTGTTTCTTCTTCTCTTCGTTTAATGGCTTGCTATCGCTTTTAAGCGATGGTTCTGCCAATGTCAAGTGAGGAATTTTTTACGGTCATGTCATGTCAAAGTTTTATTTTGTCAGTCAAAATGCCACACTTAAATGGTGGATATTTTAAATTAATAATATAATTAATATTTTTATTTTTTTCTTACTGTTTATTTTCATTTCAACTAGACAATGACAATTTCAATTTTTACATGACACGAATGATAAAAATATATATCCCTAAATGTCATCAATATCATATGCATAAATGCTTTTCGCTGTTCTTTCAGGTTCTGAAATAAAGTCATTTAGTTAATTACAACAATGTTTAACAAAAATTGAAAAACTAAAATACGACATAAGATAAAAATATTATTTACAAAAAAAATATTACAAAATTATTTGATTAAGTAGGTTTATTGTTTATCTATGCAATACATGCCCTTAAATTACTTTGAGTACACTAAAACTGGTTATCACCTTTATGTACTAAAAATGTCTGGAACCAAATTTTCTGCAGTCATTTAAAATATTGTGGCTCATAATCTTGCAAAATTACTTCGGCCACGAAACGCAAATGTTCCATTGTGTTTTTGATCCCCATTTTGTTAGGAAGGAATTTGAAGTGCACCACACCCGCGGTAGAAGAAATTATTATATGCAGCATAGCTATGGATTTCGAACAGTATTTAATGTATTAATTTGTTTGTAGTAAAGGCTACTCGTTAAACTCGGATGAGCATGACCCGACATCGACGTGGAAAGTTTATTTTATTTATAATATGGTTGCATTTGTGCAGTTCCTGTAATTCACGCTTTTTCTAACTGTAGTATATGAAGAAGCAATGTAGAAAGTTTTTAACATAAATCTAGTAAAGTAACGTTAAGGCTGACATGGCACATAAGCTGGTGCTGTGACCCGTCTGCCAGAGGTATGGCTTCAGCCGCCCTAAGGCACGCATACCCGCCGCCTATCGCAAGTCCACATTGAAACCTATAGTTTCTAATGTTTCGTCGACCTATAGCGCGGGGCTTTAAACGCACACTCACCCGCTTGCACTACAGGCTAAAAACATTTGTTGGGTTGAGGGAATTATTGAGGTAATCCTGAAGCCGTTAAACGTCGAATCCCTGCATTATCTACATTACATACCCAGCATAGTTATTTAATCCTTGCTTGGTAACATTGTCATGTATCCGTGTGTGTATCACCAGTTACAGGGCCTTTGGATAGGTACTTATTCTGCTTTTGTAGCTCATTTTGACCTAACGGTTAATGGAAATAGAATTTCAATCGATCCGTACCTACATTAGTAGCTAACAGTAGGGAAACAGCTTTAATAGACGGTGCGGGATGCTAAAGGGGATACAATCCATTCAAATAATATGTCAGTTGAGTTAAACAACGGAATATAGGCCTTAGTACCCTATCGTATCGTTTAATATCATTCTCCTACCGCCCATGTTCATCAATGTGACAAATTAAACCATTTTTTAAGTTTAATGTAACGATAGATGAAGCGCGTGTTCGTTAAAATAATTTTCCAAACTGACTGAACAAATATTTTTGGTTATTTAACTTTTAGCATCCGTACAACTGGGCGTATAGCTATTTCTTATCAGCTGGGGATAATGAAAATAAGCACGTCCTTAAGTATTGGTAATGTGTGCTTATTAGATAAAAAGTAAAAAAAAGTTGTCATCATATCCTTTTCAAATATCGGACGGTTGGAGGATTAAAGTGCCGCAGCACCTTATCTCCAGCAGACATCTTTTAAAAAACAAACACGAGAAGTATTCTCTTTTTGTTGTGTTTTTTATCGTAACCCGCAGGATGTGTTAGAGTCGTTAAGCCCTTTTAAGTGTTAAACCATGTAACTGAATATTCGAGCGTATAAGGGGTCCCGATCTATTTGTAAAATAATGTAAAAAAGTTAATCTTAGAGAAATCGGACCCAATGACATGAATTTCGTTAAAGACATCAGTCGGGCAAAAAATATCGGTGACATGTCGCTCGCTTGACTAAAACGCCGTGATGACGTTGACAGCCAGGTACCTTGAGGAGTTTCTTTTTTAATCAATTCGGCCCTTTACGGGACCTCATTAAAGTATTGAATTTACGATACGAATACCTTTACTTTGTAATCTTGTGACAGACGAAACAGCAAAACACAGATTTGCTTAAGAAAATTCGTTTTGGTAGATAAAAAAGCGTATCTTTAATGTCTGCCCCTTCCAACGCGCTTCTTGCTCTAACTAAACGAATAGACGATATTTGATAAAATGTGTACTTTTATAGTTTTATTTATTCACTATTGTATTGTCTATATTTTTATTTGGATACTCAACATCCTTCAACGAACGTATTTATGCGTAGAAGAGATATTGTCTCAAACCAGTGTATTTGTCACCGAACATTCTTGGTTGTCATTAAATACTGTACGGCTAATCCTCCTATTACCACCAACGTCATAACGTGTAACAAAATAGTCTAAAGTACAAAATCGTTTAAAATGTATCTTCAATCCTTTCTCTTTTTTTCATAGCTTTTATAGAATTCGTAAATCAAAATGTTTACGGAGCATAGGATGAATTAACTGCATTAACATCTAGCGTTGTTTCACTTTAGGTCAATGAAAGTCTTGATCATGTCCACTCCTGCCAATGGAATTTCGTTTCAATTAACGTCATCCTTATTAGATTATTAAAATAATTTGTTTGACAACGAGCATTAAAGTTAGATTGAATAACACGTACTATTGTATGTTAAATTTTTTACAATAATTAACATAACCAGTATGTTAAATTCATGCGCTTTGCTCATAGCAATAGCGGCGATAACGTCACTCTGGTTTTATAATGAATTGCTAACTAGATACAGTTCTTTTAACAAGTTGTTATTTTCTTTTGTTTTAATCAGTAGAGCAGAACGGTGTTTTTTCTAAATCATTTTACGGAGTAACATAGCCTAGGGTTTATTATTTTTAACAATATATTTATATACTATATTCTATGTATGTGATCGTTGGGCGTTATAATTATAATTATTTTATTTATTTATTTCATATTGGAAGACCAACAGATGTTATAATAATGTAGACAAACATTGACAAAAAAAAGCAGTGAAGTGGCAGTGGGCTGCTCATATTTGCCGGAGAATCGATAACCGTTGGGGAAAGCGTGTCCTTGAGTGGAGACCGCGACTTGGCAAAAGTAGTGTAAGACGCCCATCGACGAGGTGGAGCGACAACTTGCGCCGAGTGGCTGGCACTCATTGGATGAGAAGAGCCGAAGACCGGGCTCAATGGCGTACCTTGGGAGAGACCTATGTCCAGCAGTGGACCAACACAGGCTGATGATGATGATGATGACATTTACAAAAAAGTAAGCTAGTACAATTGAAATGAAGTGAACACCTAAGAGCACTGCCTACATACACACTGCATGTAATTACTAAGTTGTATATAGCTATAAACAATAATAAATTATGAGTTAATAATTCATTAAGGTAGCAGCTAGTCTAGTGACTAAGAATATCACAGTTAATTACGCATTAATTAATCAAAAAAATTTACTGTTCAACCGCTGCCTGGCCGATGCTACGCCTGCACAGAATAGGTCAAAGTTAAAACGCTTATCAAGTACTTTAAACCCGTTGCATATAATTAATCATATGAATATGTGTGAGATTTTAGTTTTTTCACATATCGGTCTAAAAAGTCTATCCTGATGAGTGTTAGTTATTTGGTATCAGCATGATCTATTTCAGACAATGAACGTATGTACGAGTATCGTGTGATTCGGTCTACACTTAATTACCGACGTGCATTCATTATGTATAGCTCGCGTGATCAACTCTTAAAGCTAATTAACTCTCAATTCGTATTTTTTTGTATTGCAATTATGATGCTTAGATAGAAACAATGTTGCCAAACGTGGTGTTTGTTTTATAATTATTTCATCAAATGTTTGCAACTGCAGTTTAGCCAATTTTTTTTTATAATATTAATAATAATAATGCCCAACGATCACATACATAGATCCCGGAAACCCTAACTAGGATTCCCTGTATCTAAGGACCCAGGAACTACTAGGACCATGGTCCCAAAACTCCCAGACTCAGAACAAGTATTATAGCTTTTTTTTCTGTGCTTATAAACACTGTGCTTCCGCGAAAATCTAACTATATAGAACTTATAGTTCTATATATGTTATAAAGAAAAAATCGATATGTTTTGAAAAAAATATCTAATTATGAATGAAACACCTGATCTAAACGGGACCCTCAAAAATATAGTTTCTTAAATTTCTTTAGTGTATAATTACATTACATTTTGACTTTAATTGGACAATTACACGAGGAATCGAGAAGTAAACGAGTGTCTATTCCGGCCGCATCCTGTGTCGTAGATAAGCCGAAACCGGCCCGCCCTCGATATGCATAATGCCTCTTAAAGAAATTCACACCTTTCATAATTACGACCGAATTAAGGAAGAATAAATATTGAAAGGGATCGGCGTTTTTATTTTAAACTCCCATTAATAACGTAAATTTAAGTCGAATTCAATGATAAAATTCATGAAATTAACGTAATGCATGTCTGACATTTTGAAAGATGCTAATGTGATTCTGTAGGCTAGGTTTAGCCTAGTCGAGGTGAATTATAACTACAAATGGAAAAATTTACTATTACGTACGTTTTTAGGCTAATGCAAAAGCGTTTATTAAAAACGCAAAAGTTTGTATGTATAGGAAGACGGGTTGTGCATAGGTTGCAACCTATATAATTATAGATAACTATAGGCCTTCAGCATGTGCACCGCACCGTGTCCGGAGCAAGAATGATCCGTAGTACACCGAGCGGTCCCTTTTTATAGCCAGATGGGTGGGGGAGCGATGACAGATGCCAGTGTTGACACTGTAATAGATTTAAATTCTGCCACAGGGTAAATTACGGTACTGCCCGCTGCGCATAGAGTTTATAACTGGACGTTGCCGCCGTCATATGTATGTGTATCTTTGTTATTTGTTTGTGAATGCAAACGCAGTTACTGTAGTTATTTATTTCATTGATTACATTATAAATCACGTTATAATTGGGGACTCCATTATACAATATTAAAGTAGTACGATAGTAGTAAATAGGCGTTAATTTACAAAAACATTTTATTAATTCTTTAGATAATAATAACAACGCCCAACGGTCACATGCATAGATCCTGGACCCAAACTAGGATTCTCTCTATCTAGGGACCCGGAACTATGAGGACCATGGTCCCAAAACACCCAGACACATAAAAGTATTTGCGCTTTTTTTCCTGTGCACAAATACTAGTTCCTGTCGCGGGACTCAAACCCACCATCTAGGTAATGAGCCAACCTGCTCAATCACTACACCACAGAGGCGCTGACGATCTTCCCGATAGTATACATTGACTTATGATAGTACCGAGATAAAAAAAACTACTTCTTATATATACCCTACGGAACTCTTCAAAGCCAAACAGCTTATTTATCATAATAATGGTATTCTGTTAAAGATAAATAAATAAATAAATATTTGTGGACATCTCACATAGCGCCATTTAGCCCCAAACTAAGCAAAGCTTGTTCTATGGGAACCAGATAACTATATATCTCACTATAACTAAGACTGATACAAAAATTAGATACTTTTTGTAAATATATATACATATAGAATATAACATCGATAAACAGAACGAACATCGATGTTCATCACACAATTGTTTGTCCTGGGTGGGAATCGAACCCACAACCTACAGCTCAGAAGGCTGGGTTACTACCAACTTAGCTATCAGGCCAGTCACTCGCTGTTAATAGGTGATCGTTAGTTGATCACACCAATCTGAACTGGAGTATGTGCGGTAATAATTAAGCTCAATAGCTTGAATACCATCCAAATCCAAATCCAAACCGTTTATTTTCAAATAAAACAAGGTTGTCGAAGATTCATACCATATATGATCCAATACTGTAACCTGTATAGCTCGTGCAAAACTTTATGGGTCTCGGAAGTTAGGCCCGAGTACCAAACTGCGCATGGTACAGTCGAGTGCATTGTAAAAGCGGTCATACAGTAACCATAATATGTGTACTGCGCAGCCATCCGCGCTAACTTCCGAGAGCTCAAGTTTTGCGCGAGCTATAGCTGTGGTTGCAGGTTGCGGTATTGGACACCACAGACCGATAAATCAGTAAAATTACGTCTACCTTACGAAACTTCCAAGTACGAAATTAATCCCCGTCTAAAGCTTGACAAATCCTATTTTGGTTGTTATATCCTTAGCTCTCGGTTTCTCGTGCGTTTGTCAAATTCGTGTCAAGTCAATATGCTAAATACTGTACGCTCATTGGTTGAGCAGCCGATGATCAACAAGCAACCAATGAGCGTCTAGTATTTTGTCTGTCCAGTTGATACGAACTTAAAAGTGTTTCTTAGGAGTTTTGGCGGGAACGCGAAAAAGATTGCGTCACCGCATGGTATTATTTTCCAAAACTTGTGTTATTTTCAGTGTTAGTGCATAAAATTGGTGGGATTTTATTCGTTAAGTGCTGGATTACAGGCGTGAGTGTGGGAAAATGGTATAATGATGGTGAAACGTTTCTTTTCGTGTTGTTTCCAAAACTCCATAGAAGCTTCAAGTAAAGTTGCCACCACTTTACTAGGAGTATGACTTTGACTAGACTGACTTGACTATGGCTTGACTTGATGACTTCGACTGTGACTTGACACATATTTGCGTGAAATATCGATAACTTGATAAATTATCAATAACTTGACACTGGCTAAATACACAAAAGTGTGGAGCCAAATCTTAAAAAAAAAAAAGTGTTTCTTAGGAGTTTTGGCGGGAACGCGAAAAAGATTGCGTCACCGCATGGTATTATTTTCCAAAACTTGTGTTATTTTCAGTGTTAGTGCATAAAATTGGTGGCATTCTATTCGTTAAGTGCTGAATTACAGGCGTGTGTGAATTACATGAGTGTGGGAAAGTGGTATAATGATGGTGAAACGTTTCTTTTCGTGTTGTTTCCAAAACTCCATAGAAGCTTCTGGTAAAGTTGCCACCACTTTACTAGGAGTATGACTTGACTAGACTAGACTATGACTTAACTTGATGACTTGGACTGTGACTTGACTTGACATACTATATGATATACTATAATTAACTTGAAATATTATCAATTAGTTGACACTGGCTAAATACACAAAAGTGTGGAGCCAAAACCAAACAAAAAAAAATGTGTTGCTTAGCTAAGTTGTATTTTAATATACTTTAGTACATACAAGCATAAGGCGATTAAAATCGCAAGACTGCTGATATGAATTAATTAATTAATAATTAACATCGTCACTTCCCATCAGGTGAGAGCGTGGTCAAATGCTAGACAAGTTTGAAGTAAAAAAAAAAAAAAAAAAAAAAAATGAAAGGATAATTATGACTGTCAAAAATTATTTATTCCGGCGTGCCTATGTGTTCCGTTATCATAAAACGGGTACGAAACCTTAAAAAACTTATTCTTTTGTTTTGTATGTTGCGTGCACCAACATACAAAGCAGTGTTAACCTTACATGAGTGCGGGTGCTCCGTTGGCACATAATTGTGTGAAAATATATAAAAAGACGTTAACAATTTTATTCTGCGTTGCTACAACTACATTCTTCGCTTAGGTGTTGTAACCAGGCAAGTGTTATTTTTATCAAATAGAATAATTTTACTTAAAGAAAATACTTATTGACAAGCTAATCCAATTTAACACAAACCCATTTTTTAAATTATTACCGCATTAAATAAACAACGACGGTGCTGTAAAAATCGAACAACAACACTGTAAATTGATCGTCAAATTATTATTAAAATGTTTTATGGCGAGGTGAAATCCTTACCGTCCAACCAAATATTTATGCACTTTAAAAGTCGATTCGGACACGTACCGCCCAGTCTTAGCAGCGAGCTTTCTGCCTCGATTCGCATGTAACTTATTTTTATTGTGTTTCATTCAAACAACTCATTCATAAAATTGCAACTCTTTTGAAAGCAACCGGAGAGCCTGTCGACACACTCCATCGCACTCGTAAATGTGACGGCTTTTACCTACTCCGTTGCTGTGAATTAACAATCGAATGCGATAATAACTCATTATCTGATTCAGTAACACTACTTATATTCGTCTTTAATCATTCACATCGACGCAAGCGGAGCGTTGATTTTGCTAATGAAGTTGTTTCAGATTGTAAGCCAAGATTTATTAGCTTTCGTTACGGCACCAACATGTGCTTCGCTACGGCCTCTTGTCTATTAATAACTTGACCATTATTCTGCATAACACTGCCGTGACTTGGTCGGTCGCACACTTTATAACTTGCTAGGTCAACTAACGCCAAAATGAGAATTAAAGATAATCTCGTGTTCATTAGAAGGTGAACTTCTAATATAAATAATAATGTTTGTGATACGAGTCATTTAGTTTTATGAGCTCCATAACTTTCCGATGTTTTCTGTTTATAGTATAGTAATTATATTAGAGGCGAGTAAGTAGCGGTTTGTTGAGAAAATTTTATGCTAAGTTACATACTTGGCCGATTAAATATACTTAGATGTTTCATTAACTTTTGTGTATTGGCAGGATGACGACACTCAATGCGAGCACGTTTAATAGAGCAGTTGAACGTAGAACTTATTGTAAATACGGTCGGATTTTGGCGTAAAAAATAATATATATTGGAGATTGCGTTCGCGTCGATTTTTCCATTTTAAGGTTCAAATCATATGTTAAATAAGAAATACTTATTGTCGTAACGAAATTAGGTTACTAGTTGGATTTGTTGACACTATAATTATAAATTAACACTTCGTTAATATTTGAATAGTTTTAGAGGTCACTTCGTTTCGTTCATTATTTATCATCGAGATTTTTTTTTCGTAATTGTGTTGTGATTTTCGCAGTTGGAAAGAAGATATGTCGAATGCATAACATAATTTTTTTTTTCTATAATTGACTTACATTTTGGGCAAATTACATACAAATTAGGTTGATTTGGGAGTGTTCAGACTGTTAATTAATATTTCGGTGTCAACATTATCAAAAATATCTAATCCATCGTGTTTATCAGAGTTATAAATATATTTTATTTAAATAAAAATGTGGTTTTGTAAGGTTTATCAGAGCGCCGGCTCGATGCCACACGTGTTCAAAATGCTGTCATTTATTTGGCACAACGAATCAGCATTGCAATTTAACAGGGTAATGCTGCCAGCATGTTGGGTACGCTACCTACTGGTAGTGGGCTGGAGCATTTGGAATGTATATAGGTAATCGCAGCTAGTAAAGGGTCCAAATAGTTGTTTTTGTAGCTAGTGTTTAGTAGTAGTTGTTATATCATTGTAGTATTTATCGTATTCGAAATTGTATTTGTACGGCAGCATCCAGCAATATGCGTTTATTTGCGCATAGAGTGTTGTGTCAGGTTGTATTTGGAATTACGAGCTGGGGACGGAGCTATCGCAAAATTTGAATTATCGGTTAATACAGTGACCATTAAAGCGGTGGCGATTCAAAACATCCCGTGCATTTCCCGCATCGGTCTTTATAGCCCACTCCCTATCGTTACCCACTAATCGACAACTGCGTTACCAAAATAACCCTGTACAAAAGTACCGCACGGTATTAATGTGCTGTTATTGGAACACCGTTTTCAACGATCTTTATTAAATTGCACATGTTTTAATTGTAAAAACCAAATTAACAGACTCGATAGCTCAGTTGGTAGTAACCATGCCTTCTAAGCTGTAGGTTGTGGGTCCGATTCCCACCCAGGACAAATATCTGTGTGATGAACATAGGTATTTGTTATTTGTCTGGGTGTTATGTTTATGTACTAGCTTCTGCCCACGGCTTCGCCCGCGTGGCCTATAGGAAAATAATTCAACCACCCATTTCACCCTCTTAGGGGTGGAATTTCGAAAAACCAGTCAGTCAGTCAGGACTTTTAATTTTATATGTATAGATTTACAAACAAAAAGTATTTAAGTATTGCATCAGTTATCTGGTTCCCATAGTACAAGCTTTGCTTAGTTTGGGGCTAGATGGCGTTGTGTGAAATGTCTACAATACTTATTATCTACTTATTTAATTAAATGTTATATATAGCGATAGGCCTGTAAAAATGTCAAAATCATTAATTGTGTTTTAGTCTGTTAGGTGCTGGTCCCAAAGCTTTGAAATTAAATTTTTAATTATCTCTGGTATGTTTTTCATTTCAATACCCAGATAATGTGTCACCGAGCAAATACTCTTTTTTTTTCGTCTTATACTAATATAAAAATTAATTGCTAGTAGTCAGTCTCGCTTGCTCAAAATTTAATTCAAGATTTAATTTTTTGTTCGCTGTAATACATAGTTCAAAAGGAATGTAATATTTTCTTAAGAATCAGCTTTATGATGTTCAATTTGAAATAAGAATGAATTAAGAAGAATGATTATTAAATTACAACTTGTGTGGTGTGGTGGTTGAGCAGGTTGGCTTGTAATCCGGAAGCGGCGGGTACGATTCTCGCGGCAGGACAAGTATTCGTGCACAGAAAAAAAGCGCTAATACTTATTTTGTGCCTGGATGTTGTGGGACCATAGTTCATGTATTTCGTGGGTCCCTAGGTACAAGGAATCGTTGTTGGTGCAGAGTCTATGTACATGAAAGTTTAAAAAAACTTATTTTTAATAATTGCAAATGAAATTGGCTGCGTTGCTACACTAAACGTTTCTTGGCTATCAATGCAATCATGTATATATATGTATGTATACTCCATTCAATCTTTTATTAATTTAAAAAGTTGCATTCTTTGTAGTTTGTTATTTTATTTTCTATCAATTGAAGCGAAAAGTAGAACCACACATTACCACAGTTTAACGCTGGATTAAAACCTCGATTCTATAGCCAAACATATCTTATAAATTGACTCGTTTTAGTCCCTTATTGAACGATCTACTATAAGCACAGAATACAAACATAATAGCTATCAGTTGAAACATGGGTGTAAATATTCCATTTGATAACCTACCTATCTATTATAATAATAGGTAGGGGCAAATAGGTTGTGGAAAGAGGTTACCGTTGATGTCATGAATAATATACCATATTAGCATTGCAAGTATAGAAGGTAATAAATACTTAATGATATTAATCTGTGAGAATACAGACACTTGGTTATTGATGTAACATAATTATGTTTTGATATCATCTCATTTCAATAACAGTAAATGTAGGTTTAAATGGTATTCTAGAATGGTAATAAAATCACATTTTTTGAAGTAAAACTTCTTTAGGCGCGCTTGGGAAGTAAGCTGGCGAGGCAAACGGAAGTTGAAAGTTGTTGGTTAACATAAGGTTAACATAAATTTCCATTGTCAACATAACATAGTTAAAAATTTATATTATTGTGTTAGTATGCCCGGTAAAATGGCAATTTACCATTGTCAAGATGGCGACATTAAACAAAGCAAAAACGAAATTATACCAGCAGATAAATGGCGCTAAACTTAAAAAGTTAATACTTCAATTGTGTGTTCTAAAGCGCACTTCGTTTTTTTTGTAGTATTCTGTTTTTTTTTTTAATTTTGTACGGTGTAATTATGCCACAAGCACAATACCGTAGCATCGGCGCCTGGTCTAAATTTTAGGCCACGCAATGTTACTGTTGAGTATTATTAAAACTCGAAATACTTTGACTTACATCATTTGTGAGAATTGTGTGAAGTGTGTGTACTTGTAAATAACGAAGACAGACTTTCGCAGAGTTATGCCAACGTAACGACGCGTGAACTAATAATGGGAGCGTGGGCGCTACGCTGCCACTAATTGTCAAACATGTGTATTTTAACTTCAGTCAAAATGTTGGTAGTAAAGTTTCACGACTACCTATCCCTCGGCTCCGATTAGACAGCTACTGAAAGATCTGTGGTCTCAATGCCCCCAAACTGATGTTTATTCGTGTAATACAGCTGTTTTCAGTTTTCTTCGTCTGCAGCAATTTTTATAAGATCCTCTTTAAGTTTGAAAATTATTTTACTTATTACCATGTTTATGTTTGTTAAGTCATTCAATAATTCCTGTTTGCTATATTTATTTACATAAAGTTATTGGCCTAAGTTAAATCTACAATTTGTCCAATTTTAAGGGTAACGTTAAATTCGTTATTTTACAAGCGACTTTTAATTCGTAAGGGTTTACAGCTTAAATTATCATGTTGCCCGGTTTTGATTATTTTTAAAGCGACAACAATAAAAAGGGCCTTTCTCACTTCGACCATTGTGTATGTGTTGATTATTTTTTTGTCCTTATAAATATACATTATATAGATAAAAATTGGAAATTACTCAGTCGATTTCAGCCAACTTTTGCATATTCCTACTACTACAGTAAGTAGGTACTCAACTGACATAATCGTGAATTTTGGGAGATAGGTGCTTTACCACGGTACTAAGTCTCGTTAACTTCTTTTGTATTTTTAAATAATACTACCTAAAATATTAATCTATATAAAAGTCGTGTTAGTTACACTATTTATAACTCAAGAACAGCTGAACTGATTTGGCTTAAAATTAGTAGAGAGGTAGCTTAGAACCAGGAGACGGACATAGAATACTTTTTATTCCGTTCGACCGCGTTTTACTAATTCACCCGTGCGAAGACGGGGAGCGTCAACTTGTATTTTATAAAAATCAGAAGCTCCAAAATAACAGCAAACTCGCAGTTATTTAGAAACCTATCAGTGTTGACCTGACCTGGGGCCGTACCGCGTAAATCTGGTGGAGATCGTAATCGTGTTCTCTCTTGCTCGCACTCGTGGACTTGTTAATTGGCGCTTGCAGGATGGCAGGCGAAGCCGATTTCCAGAACGGTTACGCGGAGTGGGTGCTGGATGGAGATTCAAGATATTCTACGCAGCGTTTATCATAATGATAAAGATTCAAGTAAATTATTCAGCGTTAGAAACTAGTACAGTCATGCCCAATCACACACATAGACGAAATTCAAAAAAGAAGTTTTGGCGGGAAAACGAAAAAGATCGCGTCACCGCATTGTATTATTTTCCAAAACTTGTGTTATTTTCAGTGTTAGTGCATCAAATTGGTGGCATTTTATTCGTTAAGTGCTGGATTACACGCATGAGTGGTATGATGATGGTTAAACGTTTCTTTTCGTGTTGTATCCAAAACTCCATAGAAGCTTCTGGTAAAGTTGCTACCACTTTACTATGAGTATGACTTGACTAGACTAGATTATGACTTGACTTGACACATATATCTAATACCTTTTAACTTGAAAAATTATCAATTACTTGACACTGGCTAAATACACAAAAGTGTGGAAAACAAAAACAAAAAAAATTCAAGAAATTGTGTAATAATTAATACTAATTTTTAGTAATAATTTATGCTGACTTGGTCTTTTTATATTTATTAAATGTGAATATATCACGTATAATATAAACTATAACTATGACTTAGAATTTAAATGGTCTGAGTGACCTTATCTTAAAATGATAACTTAAGTATTTAAAAAACAGGAATGGGTTAATTACATGACAAATTTATCGTGCTAGTTTTTTTAGGTACAAGATGTATTAAATTAACTTCTAGATAAAGAAACTCGTAACATTTTTGTGAGAATTCGTGTATTAGTTTTATACAATTGTTTTTATGTGAAATTTCAAGCTTCTTAGTTTACGGAAAGTACCCTGTATAAAGTACCAATATTATATGACGCATGAAGTATTAACAAATTGTGAAATAAATAATGAGTTTTGGCGGGAAAACGAAAAAGATCACGTCACCGCATTGTATTATTTTCCAAAACTTGTGTTATTTTCAGTGTTAGTGCATAAAATTAGTTGCATTTTATTCGTTAAGTGCTGGATTACACGCATGAGTGTGGGAAAGTGGTATAATGATGGTGAAACGTTTCTTTTCGTGTTGTTTCCAAAACTACATAGAAGCTTAAAGTGGTAAAGTTGCCACCACATTGCTAGAAGTATGACTTGACTAAAGTAGACTATGACTATGATACATATATAAGTATGTTTTATTTCTTTCATACCTTCAGTACCGTTCCTGAGAAAAAGGACCTTTTTTTGTTTGGTTTTGGCTCCACACTTTTGTGTATTTAGCCAGTGTCAAGTAATTGTAATATCTCAAGTTAATTAATATCATATGTGTCAAGTCAAGTCAAGTCACAGTCCAAGTTATCAAGTTAAGTCATAGTCTAGTCTAGTCAAGTCATACTCCTAGTAAAGCGGTGGCAACTTTACTAGAAGTTTCTATGGAGTTTTGGAAACAACACGAAAAAAACGTTTTACCATCATTATACCACTTTCCCACACTCACGCCTGTAATTCAGCACTTAACAAATAAAATGCCACCAATTTTATAAAAACACTAACACTGAAAATAACACAAGTTTTGGAAAATAATATAATGCGGCGACGCGATCTTTTTACATACTGTCATTACAGACTGTCGACTGACAATATACATATAAAGGGTTCCTTTTTTAAACTGGTCCGGAACCCTAAAAAACGGACACTGGACTGTTTCGTGGTAAAAAATTAAGCACAAAATTCAAATCTCAGAATGGATTAAGCATGTTTTCTTGTGCCAACCGTATGTGGTACGCGCACACATACAAGCCGGAATCCGGTTGCGTTTGCGCTTTAGTCACAGTTTACTAAATATGTTACTACGTAACTTTGATTTGGAGAGTAGTATCGCGATGATTCCTTTCTGTAGCCATCACAGTTACAAAATATACTAAACGCGAGAACGTGGTCGCACCCAGTTTCGGGGAAATTAAATCAAGTTTCTGAGAAAAGAGGTTTCATTCACCTATCTGATCAAGCGCGCCAGTGAATGCTCAAGGGGAAGTAATCGAGAAACGTCCCAACCCAAGCGATGCGGTATCAAGTTTTCGGTACCAGACTCTAACAAAAAGAAAATTAATCTCTTTTTCAAGACCATCCACCTCGCCGTTCCACTTCTTTTTTAAATATAGTATCATTAATTAGCTAAAAAACTCTCATAACTTGCTTGTACCTAACTAGATATTACTACAGGTATGATTGTGTCACGACTTTTATGAGATCTTCATCAAGCTTTTAATTTTTATTACAAATAGGTACCTGCGTAAAACACGCAAATGACCAATTAGCCACATATTTGGCTTATATTAGCATAAAATCTAAAAGTAGTATTAGGTTTTATTCGTAAGTACAACCAATGCTCACCTATCGGGGCACCGGTTCATTACCACGAACAAGAACAATAGCCTGAACGTTATTTACTTTAAACATTGACTTTTTACTAAGCAGGTAAACGTAATTAAAATCAAAAGTAGCACCAAAGTTACAATACCGATTGGACCAAAAGAGGTCAGTAAGTTACGGTCAAATGAAAAATGCAAAAATGACGAAGATTGTTCATGGCTCATTATGGAGTTAAATGAATGACGTTGAGCTTTGTTTTCAGTTTATGAATGTCGAGTCGTGCGCGCAGGCTTTGCTAAAAGTAAAGAGCGTTTCAACTTTTTAAACGCTTTGACTGTTGAACCGCTTATAGAGACTTTTTTTCTGTTTTGGCTCCACACTTTTGTGTATTTAGCCAGTGTCAAGTAATTAATATTTTTTTATGTTAATTTATAGTATAATGTCAAGTCCAGTCAAGTCACAGTCCAAGTCATCAAGTTAAGTCATAGTCTAGACTAGTCAACTCATACTACCAATAAAGTGGTGAAAACTTTACCAGAAGCTTCTATGGAGTTTTGGAAACAACACGAAAATAAACGTTTCACCTTCATTATACAACTTTCCCACACTGATGCATGTAATCCAGCACTTAACGAATAAAATACCACCAAATTTATGCACTCACTGAAAATAACACAAGTTTTGGAAAATAATACAATGCGGTGACGCAATCTTTTTATTTTTCCCGCCAAAACTCTTTTAGAGATTTATGTGTAATAAGTATTGTATTAGGTACCTAGACTCTTCACTAGATACGTGCGCCCACTATTTTTTGCCTGATCATCAAATGGTAGCCGGTATTTACTCACGATAACACATTTATTTCGAAAACACAAACTATAATGACTGATAAAATATATACCTACTTACTTGCTTATTAGTTTCTTAATGCGTGAAGCAATCACTCTTCTTTTGCCCAAAAGTCAAGCTTTCCGATTTTAGCGAGTTTTGACAAATTTCAAAATACATATAATAATACAATTTAATGGTAAATCTCCTAAAAATCACAGGTGAACTAGTTTTTTGAATAATCTATTGTGTCTTTTATTATACGGAAGTGACTCATGTATACAAAAAAATCTTTGAAATAAATTTTCTATTCTAACAAAACAGTGCTCTTTCAAGGTCATGTCATGTGCCCAGGGGCTCCAATAAGTTAAAGATGGCCCTGGTATTAAAGCTTTTCTTATAATTACAGAATAGTTAACCTATCTAAATATATATAACTGTAAATATATAGTACTGATTGACTGATTGACTGAATGACATAGTGATCTATCAACGCACAGCCCAAACCAATGGACGGATCAGGCTGAAATTATGCATGCAGGTAGATGTTGTGACGTAGGCACCCGCTAAGAAAGGATTTTTCGAAATTCCACCCTTAAGAGGGTGAAATGGGTGGTTGAATTATTTTCCCATAGGCCACGCCGCGGGCGAAGCTGCGGGCAGCAGCTCGTCTGTTATAAATACAATTTGTTAATTCCGATATTAAATGTTTTGTTTTGCCCAATGACTTCAATACGTTAAATAAACTCTGTCAGAGAATGTAAGTTTTGATTGCGAAGAATCGTATATACTTAGAAAGTTAAAATTAGAAGCTATAGTAACATTTATTAAGTAATAAAATACATTAATAAACGCTATATCGTTATGACTCAACAGATGGTTGTTTCATTAAAATTTCGTTGACTTTTACTAAAAATAGCCTATTTGCAATAAAATTCATTGATTTGACTTGACTTTGACATCAAATCAGAACTTTTATAAGACAGCTCTCAGCTGAGAGGAAACGTATAAACTTTTTTACTTAATAACTAACACTTAACACTACCTACTAAAAAAAACATTGGTCTATTATACTGACCGCGATGACCTGTAGACAGTCCAAATGTTCCAGCCCACTACCAGTAGGCAGCGTACCCAACATGCTGGCAGCATTGCCCCGTTGAATTGCAATGCTGATTCGTTGTGCCAAATAAGTGCCAGCATAATTTCCCAGTCAAAATGATTTTAGGTACCTACCTACTTAAAATTAGATTAAATGAAAATTACAAACTATGCATTAGCAAAACTTAATCTAAGAAGCCGCTATGTCAGATATATATTGTATTAGAATTTTCAAAATAAAACTTAAAATTTACTAATTGTACTAAGCATATAAAATTACAAATTGCTTAGTCTATAATATTATAAAGCAAACCTATTAGGTACAATTTACGTGAGCTTTTTTAAAAAGAAGTTAGCTTTCTCACTACTAGTGCAAGCAATCCGGCACAATGCAGAACAGAAAACTCCAATCCGAAGCTTCGATTAAATCTTTAAAAAAAGAAGCTACAATAAACTTTACAATGAGTTGACGAGTTAGTTCATGATATTAAAATTTTATCTCAGCAGACCAATGTAAAAGATTTATAAAAATTATATGTATGACGCGGCGCTCTCCTAAAAGTAAGAGGGTCTGATAAATTCACGAAAAGAGGTGATTATCGAGGTAGTCGAATGATAATATGAAAAAGTGTAATAAGTAAAAAAGTTAAATTCATTCTCTCACCGGTCGTTCATAGTCATTTATAAACACGACGCATTTCAACGCTCCGAATCCGAACGAAACCCGAGCCCCACACGACCCAAATAATAATAACTTCGTCGTCTTTTGTTCCACCTTGTTTGTGATATCAAAACGTAATTAATATATACGGGTATAAGTAAGAACATTATCGAGTACAATGTCATGACACGTTTAATTATGTTTAAAATAAATGATGCGCATATATTTACATACCTTATACATTTAGATTAATACGGACAGAATTGGTTTCATAATAAAAAGCGTATAAAACTACCTAAATCCATCGACAACATCGTCACCTTTGATTCCTTATAACTATTCCTATGCAGAAATAGGCCCTGGACGGACCATGGGTAAGCATGGTCAAAATGTGGAGTTATAAACTACCTAACCAGATCAGTAGAGCACGTAGACGACGTCAATTTTTTCAATATCCAAGCTTGGGCATAATTATATATATATTATACCTATACGAGCTTCTGCCCGCCGCTTTGCCCGCGGCGTGGCCTATGGGAAAATAATTCAACCACCCATATCACCCTCTTAAGGGTGGAATTTCGAAAAATCCTTTCTTAGCGGATGCCTACGTCATAACATCTACCTGCGTGCCAAATTTCAGCCCGATCCGTCCAGTGGTTTGGGCTGTGCGTTGATAGATCACTATGTCAGTCAGTCACCTTTGAGTTATAAATATTTAGATTACTTCGTAATCGGCCTGATGACAAGGTAAAATACGCTTCAAATTGTGAGCCAAATTTACAGATTGACTCACATATTTTGTGCTTAGTCTGTGATGTAAATCAGATGGACCGGTAATTCGGTAAGGTAGTGCTACAAATAAAATATGCATAGTTATGCTGTGAAAGGTTGTACAAACCTATACATGCGATAATTAAGTAAATTTTTTAGATGTTAATACTTCTTTCTGTAACAAAATAAACTACTTTTTTTTATTTTAATGTTTTGGTTTCACACTTGTGTATTTAGCCAGTGTCAAGTAGTTGATAATTCATCAAGTTAATGATGTTTCACGCAAATATGTGTCAATAGTCAATTCACAGTCGAAGTCGTCAAGTCATAGTCTAGTCAAAGTCATACTCCTAGTAAAGTGGTGGCAACTTTATTTGAAGCTTCTATGGAGTTTTGGAAACAACACGAAAAGAAACGTTTCACCATCATTATACCATTTTCCCACACTCACGCCTGTAATCCAGCACTTAACGAATAGAATGCCACCAATTTTATGCACTAACACTGAAACTAACACAAGTTTTGGAAAATAATACAATACGGTGACGCAATCTTTTTCGCGTTCCCGCCAAAACTCAATAAACTACTTTCGTTTTAAAATATCATTGTAAACATAAACAATGACAGGCAGGACGTCATGACTGCGATCAACGTACCTAGTTCATGAAAAATCTAGAAGATGGCGTTGACTATTTTCCACGATCATTTTGACCAAACAAATTGTTGGTTCCGTCATATTATGATGAGTTCTAAATCTACGTATCAAAGTTGTATTATTTGGAACTTAGACGAAATCTTAAAGAATAAAAGAGCTAACTAGTTTTTACGGGGCAATTTCTACATTTTACATTGTCTTTTAAAATAGTTGATCTACTTATTTGACTATTTACGAAGGATCTCGCCGTTATTTTGATGTGATCGCCAGTATATACTGGCATCAAACAACTCTATAGACATGATAGACTTACCTCCATCTTCTACGTCATCGCGGCTCTATACTCATCACGAGCAATTTGGATGATCCAACGCTAAAGTAGTCGTAACTGCTGCAGCGAGATTGTCCGATCCGTCTAGCCCTTTTAGCTCAATACTGTTTTCGGTACCAGTATAATGCAATCCAATCAGTCACCTTACCAGCGGCGAGGTTGACGTACTCCCCTTAGGTTAGCAAGAACGGCCGTGATAATCCATATCACGATCACTATTTTTTTTTTTTTTGTTTTTTTTTTTTTTATGTTAAGGAATGACGTGACGACCTAGCCATTCGCCTGATGTTAAACGACACGGCTGCCCATACCAGCTGCAGTGTCACTCGGAACTCTAAAGTATAGAGGTTCGCGTGACACTGCACTGCGCACGTCATCCAGAGACATCAGCACAGTCTAGTAATAAGATTACTAAACTGTGAGATCAGATCATAAAGTCTCATTTGCCCAGTTCACTAGCTACAGTGCCCTTCAAACCGGAACACAGCAGTGCTTGCGCACTACTGCTTGGCGGCAGAATAACTGGCAAAGCGGTGGTACCTACCTAGACGAACTTTGCAGTAAAGTCCTACCACCTAGTAAACCATTATTCCAGTAAACGGACTTCTCGGAATATACTTAGGGTACTTCCCGTTGACCTTGAACTTTAGATGAATCATTTGGCGTTCTAGTGTGTCTCGATGATTTATATTTGTCTAAGTATTCTATTAATGATCTGTTAGGCAATCATGTAACCTGATTGCAACCATTAGAAACACGAAAATGTATGGATTTACAAGTTTAAATACGCAGTTTATGTTCATAGTTACTATAGAAATTCTCAAATTTGGAATGAAATTTCCCCTGCGGCATTGCAATCACAGTTCCATGATCACTCCCCTGGATCCCATAATATGCTTTTATTAGTTGGAGGCTAGATGGCGCTGCTGGTATGATGTGTCCACAAGTATTTATTTCAGGCGAAAGGTAAAGCAAACAAGGTGATTTGTGTACTAAAGAAGGATTTCTGAATACTCATCTTACAAGGGTGTGTTAGTGACTGTATGAACAATGAAGCTTGAAAACCGAAGGCATCGGCTCGTAGGTACTGCAATAATTTAAATTAAGCGTTGTAGTTTATTTAACTGAGTAAAATGATGCCCCTGCGGAGTTAGTGAGCCTGGGCATTTAAAACGTACGCTACAACGCAATATAAACGTTTACAACCCATTCTTGTTCTTAATTGCTATTTAAATAAAAACGTACCATGAAAGCAATAGAACCTTTCTGCTGTTAAAAATGTTTAAATTCTCATTAAGCGTACTTAAAGGCAAAGTTTAATCCAGGTTCATGTGATGAAAAAAAGAAATTTAGGACATAGCAGGTGAAAAAGTATTATGGCGATTGAACTTATTGAAACTTGGTTATTTATTTATGCACAAAACAGAACAGTTGAAAAATGTGAAATCTAAAATAACACTGGTTAGATTTGGATACACGTAGACTTACAACTTCCCGTTTGTTGTTGAGACGCAAGCTCCGGAGAAATAATGATGATAATCCCCTGCCTCCAGAGTAAATAAGTCTCTTATCAAACGAGATAGCGAAAGTTGAAAGTAGATCGAGCACCGCACGCACTCGCCGGCTGATAGAATCATTCTAAATTCGAAGTACCTCTATAGCGTTAATCTTTATTAACATTGGTATACCTACTTTCAGTTCACCAAATTAATTATAGCTCATTGATCTGAATTGTTCGATAAACATACCAGTTCAATATAACAACCATGAAATTTATTAACTTCTTATCGGATAAGGGCTCCAGTGAATCTAATAAATAATTTGTTAATGAATCACGTACACTATATTGACAGTGTCATATTATTTTTTGAATAATTAACTTAATATGGTATTTTGCGATAAAGCTCCGTATATTATTAACAGATAGCGATGTTTGCGAACAATGTTCATTGCTTAGTGTAGGTGCATTTAAAGGACAATAATTTGTTCTAATGATAACGAACCGTTGTTAATAATTAATATTAATCTAATAGCAAATACGAACTTTCATACATGTACGTAAAATGTAAATTTGCTTGAACTTTACATTTTGCGTACATATAAAATTATGTATTTCTAATAGCATTGATATTGATATGGTAGCTTAGAAATATGTTGTTAAAATTCTGCGAGAATTGTCTGTCTGTATTTGATGACTAGCGGACCCGCCCCGGCTTTGCACGATCTAGTTAGTTTTATATCCGACCCTGCTCAAAAAAAAAAAACCAGTAGTTTCCGCGTGATGCGTGTTCACAGGGACAAACAGACAGACAGATAGATAGACAGACAAACAGGTACACAAAAAATGTTTTTACTACTATATATTGACAAAGAAGTTTAATGCAAACAAAATTTTCAAAAAATATTATAATGCAAATTTAGCCCTGTAACAGATATTATATTTGATACATACATATTAAACAATATTTAAAAAAAAACTTCACATACTTTTCTATAAATATAAATAATTTTTTTAAAATTAATATTTGTGTAACAAAAGTACTAAAATAAAAATAAAAAAAATAATAAAAAAACATAATTATTACTATTTAATATTTGCAAGTACCTGCTTCTCAAATATATCCATAACTATACCTACATACACTTGCGCGTTAATAGTAAATATCGATAACTTAGGCCTAACGACTTGAGAGGTAGGTACTTACTAGTTTTTATATGAGTGTAGATACTAAAGAAGGTAAATAAAACCAAGAAAAATGTAAAATGCACTAAAATCGTGTAATAAAAAACAGCAAAATGCTCGTAGATTGAGGACTCCATAGCAACAGCAACAACACAATGTCAATAAGTACTTACTTATAATGGCATCAGTAAGAGTTTCAGAGCAATAACTATACAACATAATTATTCTGAGGTTAGAATATTGAGTTGACAGAATGACCAAATTCAAAAATGCCAAACCAATGTTTTAAGTCAAAGTCAAAGTCAAAAGATTTATTGCAAATAGGCTAATTTTAGCACTTTTACAAGTCAAAATTATATTAGGTACTTAAAATTAAATTATTTTACTAAGCATATAAAATTACAAAGTGCTTATTGTCAAATAATATATAGCAAGCCCATTACAATATATGAGTTTGAAAAAAAAGCAGTTCTCTTTAGATGAGAAAAAACTGAAGCTTCCCGAACGCTGCCCAACCCAGTTGGATTAATTGTGCGACCTCTTTGTCGAAAGTATGACCTACATTTTGTCCTAAATAGACATTATACAGGTATTCGTTGGCAACTTCGAAGATATAGTTTCCAATAGCTGGGTGAAACAAAGACATGATACATTACATGATTTACGTCTTGCCCATGGATAACCTGTTCAAAAGACATTGGCATCCCCATTATGATTATACCATCGGCAAGGCCATAGTTATAGTAATGTGCTCGCCATTTATGCTGATGCCATATCAAAGCCTCCTCCAATGCTTTCCAGTCCAAGAGCTTGAAAACATCTTCGAATGTTTACGTGAATCAAACTAATAGTATAAAGGCGAAAGTTTGTATGTGTATATGTTTGTTACTCCTTCACGCTCAAACGGCTGAATGGATTTGGATGAAATTCGGCACCAAGATAGTTTATACACTAGATTAACATGTAGGCTACATTTTATCCCGGAAAAATGAAATGCTCCCGTGGGATGAGCAAATAATTAAAATACTTTTTATCCGCGAGTGAAACAGCGGGGCTCAACTAGTAATTTTATAAAAATAACATTTTCCTGTCCCACGCACATTTTGCAACAGGATTTGTTAAGTGTTTTAATTCTGTAGTCGAGCTTTGGTATTGAAACACTTGAACTCTTGATATACTTATATAGTCAACCTCTAGTAGGTAGGTCACATCACTCGCACATCTGGCGACTGGCCCTATAGCTCAGTTGGTAGTGTCCCTGCCTTCTGAACTACAGGTTGTGGGTTCGATTCCCACCCAAGACCCACCCACCCAAAGACCCACCCAAACATTTGTGTGACGAGCATCGATTTTGTTCTGAGTCTGGGTGCTTATATTGTATTGTATGTATGTATGTACAAATAAAAAGTATATAAGTATTGTATCAGTTATCTGGTTCCCATAGTACAATCTTTGCTTAGTTTGGGGCTAGATGGCGCTGTGTGAAATGTCCGCTCATATTTATTATTTATATTTATTTATCCGACAAGCGATGGGAAAGAAAGGCTCTCAAGTGAGAACCGTAAGTTGGTAGACGCAGCGTAAGCCGGCTCGGCCATTTTAAACACATGTTAATGACGAAAGGGGTAAGGAGTTTTCGGCAAGGTAAGTTAATTGTCTAAAATAATAAAGTAATGGTAGGTAATATAGTTTTAGTACCAAAATTTCTCAAACCCAGGGAAGGAAAGAAAATATTTATTTTGTACAGTCTTTTGTTTTTGAAGACTGAGTTATAAAAATTAGTACATATTTAAATCAATAGTAAAATACTAATATCATAATTTTACGACTGGATTAAATAAAGGTAGGTGTTAGATTATATGAAACTGCTATTTGTGAATCTACTTTCTTAAAATAATGCAGGTAGATTGTATAAAGAGTGTGAATAGGAGGGAAGAAGTAGAGGCATCTTTACCTAAAGGGATAAAAGCGAGTAGTGATTGAGACGGAATGAGGAGAGGCATAGGAGTGATAATTTATTAACTCTTTCCAGGCGGACAAATTGCGTGTAGCGGTTAGACTAATTAAATAATCACACAAACGGATGTTCGCGGCTTTTCACTCGT
Source organism: Ennomos fuscantarius (assembly GCA_905220475.3). Lineage (NCBI taxonomy): Eukaryota > Metazoa > Arthropoda > Insecta > Lepidoptera > Geometridae > Ennomos > Ennomos fuscantarius. Next base: position 12,677,164 of record HG992023.1, read on the forward strand.
GCGTTGTAGATTGTAGAGTTTATATCCATTTCGATACTGCAGCTTTAGAAACTGTATCAATTCTGAAAGAAGTAATTTATTTCTTCAACCAAAACTGAGTGTATATTAAAACTTTATGTTTATTATTATGTATATGACGGCGGCAACGTCCAGTTATAAACTCTATGTGCAGCAGGCAGTACCGTAATTTACCCTGTGGTGGCATTTAAATTTATTACAGTGGCAACACCGGTATCTGTCATCGCTCCCCCACCCATTTGGCTATAAAAAGGGAACGCTCGGTGTACTACGGATCATTCTTGCTCCGGACGCGGCTCGGTGTGGACATACTGAAGGCCTATAGTTATATAGGTTGCAACCTACTCACAACCAGTCTGCCTATATATATATTTTATGTGTAGAAACATAAACAATTTTCTAATCAATATAAAAGATAAGTTAATAAACCCTGTAGCGACACACCTGCCGAAGGTACCACACCGAACGCTCGGCGGCCAAACTATCGGTATTAGGTTGGCATGACACAACAAACGCGCCGAACGTCGGTTTACATAGCGTGTATAGTTCAGCGCATTACGTGACGGAAATTTACGTAGCGTCGTCGTCGGTGTCGCCACTTTATCACTGTCATTTCTGGCTGTAAGCGTGCACTGAACGTTCAACTACGCTCACCGAACTTTTGATCGCGTAACGCACCGCTTGACGTGTCGATTGCTATACAAAATACACTAAGGTTCAGCATTGCGCCGAACGCAACGTAATTTCGGATGGCGTATCATAGACTACTTAAAAAACACTGCGAGCGTTCGGCACAGTGCCTTCGGCAGGTGTGTTGCTACACTAAACCGATCCATTTTCGTTTTCATGACTATGTAGTGGACAAAAAAGAATCTAAAATGGAAAATTAATTACGGCAGGTAATTGTTTAATAATAATTCAAGCCGATTAACATGACAAGCTTATGTTTGCATTTTGTTTCAAGCATATTTATGGGAAAAATATGACTACCATTTGCCATTTGTTATATGATATTATATCCACCTAGGCAAATAAATTAATGTTTTTTTAGATTTACCTATTCCTTTACTTGTGCCCAAAAATCATCATGTTTGTATGCCAAATGTCATGGTACTATGTCAATGGGAATTACTCTATAAGATTTGAAACAAATAGAATCCAATTTAAAAATAAAGGTCGACGCAACTCATTCGTCTTAATTTTATACTGAGTGGTTTTGTATGGTATCCTCAAAGTATACGGTCTAATCAACAGACAAGTAGGTTTATTATTGAAGAGTTGCGTATCAAAATGACTCAAAAACCTCGGGTCAATGAACTGAGAAGTACCTGAACAGCTGTTGTTTGTGATCTCTAACATACCGTAATGTGATATACCTACAATCAACTGGTTATCGTTGAGGAGTTCCGTAGTGTATCTTCCAAGATTATAACTTGATCGACTGACAAGCGTCTAGTTAAGGACTGTGATTTTCAACATAACACTTTTATACAAACATTTTTCCCACACGAGCTATTTATCGTTGAGGAGTTACGTAGGTATCTTCATAGTCCACGATCAGATCAATTGAGCACTGATAGTAGCTCTCACTAGGCTTATAATATTGTTCCCTATATATAGTTTTGCATGATGTCCTGAATTAATGTATTTTATCTTATATTTTTTTCTGTCTAAAAGCACACCAATATTTATGAACATTCTATAAATCTTTACATTCGTACCAATCGTTAAATTGACTTTGATCTCAATAAAATATAGCCTATTTATATTGGCAGCCTCTGTGGTGTGGTGTGGTGAGTTGAGCAGGTCGACTCATAACCCGGAGGCGGCGGGTTCGATTCCCGCGGCAGGACAAGTATTTGTGCACAGAAATAAAGCGCAAATACATGTTCTGTGTCTGGGTGTTGTGGGATCATGGTCCTCGTAGTTCCTGGTTCCCTAGACACAAGGAATCCTGAAGTTAGAGTCCAGGATCTATGTATGTGATCGTTGGGCGTTATTATTAATTTATATAGATGGACTGAGCCGATAACCGCCGTCGAAAGAAATATAGAATACAGCAGATTTTACTAAAAAGAAACTTTTATTTGTAGAAATTAAATTCAAAAATTTTTAAAGTCACTTACAAAAGCCGGTATTTGAACCCGCCAAATATAGAAAATCAATAGCCTAGCTATAAGATCAAATGTAGCTTTCTATATTATATAATATGTATCGCGTAAATCACTATTAAAAACCTTAGTGTAGCTTTCTGTATTATGTATAATGTAAATCATGAGTTCGATTTTACTTCCATGATTAATACTTAAAACTAAGCGCAATTAGTTTTTCTTTAACTCTCTAGTGTTAGTAATAATGTGTAAAAACAGATTTGTAATAAATAAAAAGTGTTACACATGTTATACTTAATTTATGAAGTATGTTTACGCAAATCCTTTGCAATTCTAATGTAAATCGATTTAGATTATTTTTGTTCAATTGTGTACGCTCCGGCAGCGGTATTAAGTGAGAAACTTATTCTTATCGATTTCTGTCTGTTATAATGCACGTGTAGTGAAACAGTCGTACCTATAATGTTTCAAGATGTTTTTGCAGCCGTTTCTTGTAAGTTTGGTGATTCTAGGTGTTTTTAAAATTTCCTCATTCTTTTTTCCATCGTATGCCTCATTCTTCTTTTCTTGTAAGTTTCACGGTTGGTTTTTCAGCCATACAACTAACCTTTCAGTGCCAATAAATTACATCAGCTGGCGGGTATAATAGTAAATTAGTTTGTGTTTACTGTTACTGTTGAATCATAATGGTCTAAAGATTTGCCATGGTAACTATAGCAGCATTTGTTTTCTTTCGTTGGAGATTATTTAATACCGACGGTATTGTAGTAGATTGTTTGTTATCATATGTAAGGTTGATTTTAATTAAAATAATATATTGCTTGATCGGTTAAACTAGAAAGACTAAGGCACTAAATTGTATCTTTATAAATAGGCACTTAATTGTATTTTTATAAGTAGGCACATACAACTTTATTAACATAAAGTGACATAATTTAATTTGGACCAGTTCAAATTAAAACCTATTTTATATTTGGATATCTGCTTATGAATGATGTTAATTTGGATCTACGTTCGTGTTATATAAGAGTATTTTACTTAACATTTTATAATTTGTATTCCATAATATTTTATATTAGTTTGAAATTACTGCATTGTTATTTAAGTATTTATGTTCCATATTGTCGTCGATTACTTGTACATAAGTTATAATATTAATCTTTTGTATAGATTACCTATATTTCATATACTTAGTACCTATAGGTAACCTAATTAGATTTTATTATTTTAAATATGCGTCACCTACTTTTATATGATATAATATATTATTAACACGGTAAGCAAAATAAATTCCATTTAATTCATGGATTGTTTTTATTTTCAGAATAATGCACACTATAGGTAATAATAACCTTGATGAGATTAGTATGATGTAGGCATTTTGTAAATACGTGTGTAAAATTATAATTATTGAAACAAAATTAGTAAAAAACAAAGTAAGAAGTCAGTACTTACAGCTATTAAAGGTATCAGTTTTACTTCTTACAAGCAAAATTAGAGTTAAAATATTATGAAACCTAGAGTAGGCTAGTACCTAGATATAATTGATCGAACTTAATCTAAGAAGCCGCTGCCAGTAGCCAACGCGCCCACAATGTTAGCAGCATTATCACGTTGAATGTAAATGCTTATATCAAATCAGGTTAATTCCTATTTAAAAAATACATGTTCATCTAAAAATGTAGAGCTAAGTTACCTACCAATATGTTTAAAATATGACCAAAATTACGTTCTAGCTGTTTTTTAATCTGACGAACGTAAGCTGTAATTAATATGCAGGCACTGCATAATTAATTATAGTTTGTTTTTACATCTTAAGTATTTTCGTAACACTTGTTGATGAGTAGAGCGGCAGAGTAGAGCCGCAAAATAAGTACATTTCTTGGCAGATAGTAGAGCTGCCTTGGCACAATTATTATGATAGAGTACCTACCGTACCTACGTAATTACCTACACTTATATCAGGTAGTAATCAAATTAGCCTGTGATTGTTAATGCTGAATTAGTGATTTCTTATTTATTACACTTTGATTTAATATCGATTCATTACGCTTAATTTTACCCTAGAGCTATATACTGTATGATGTTTTAAAAAAAACAATGACTATCTAAGTAGCTAGGCCTTTTATTTGACGAATTGAAAATGTAGAGTTACCTACGTTTACCACATTTGCAGGGATATAAACCAAGTAAGTATACCACGTCCAACTACTTCATGTATTTTTCCAATGAAAATTAGATATTCAAAACTTTAAAGCTCGCTAGGCCAATAAAATAATCGACTAACTTTGTAGTCGAAACTAACCTGGTTCGGGGGAGATCCTCTGAAGGCGAATTGCGACGTCATTTTTCACCGCCAACTTGAAGAAACTTTATAAAACACAGTTCATAAAAGTCCAAGTCACTGTCCGTACACACTTCACAATTGCATGTTGGGGGCGCTAACTCCAGTAGTTGGTCGGTTCTCGGAGCATCCCCGAAGACGGTAGCGGAACTCGGGAGCCGGGAGTTGGGAGCGCGGGTTGCACTCGCGTCGGAAGCTAGCCGCGGCGGTGCGAATATCGATTGCGGTGCAGAGTCGGTGGCACAGGAGCGGAGCGAGCCGCGTGGTGCAGCGGGCGCGTGGTCGCGCGCGCGGCGGCAGTGGGTAATGCGGTAGCTGCCCGCCAGGTGATAGTAATTGGCACCGCCGTCCCGCTCTTGCTTCGACCGTCCCTCTCGGCGCGCACACGCACACTCGCTGCTGTGTGCGTGTTGCTAGCACACCGCTCCTTCTTTTCACGCTCGCGTCGCCGTTTGACCCCGCGCCGTCGTCGACGCTCTCGATTTTTGCGGTGCGGTGGGTGGCGCCCGTCGCAGGGGCGGCCCGCCGGGTGGGGGCAATCGGAGGTGGGGGTAGATGCACTCCTTTCTTTTTTAAAGCTTCTCTTTCTTTTCTCGTATTTTTTATGTTAGTATTGGTATGAAGCGGTCTCTTTTATTTTATTTCATATACACCTATATATAGAAATATATGTTTATATGTATGGTGATAATGAACAGTGACGAAGCGCACGACGAGCGAGTTTGCTGAAGCGTCGACTTAATGATAGCTTTGCATTTGATTAAAAAGGTAGCCACAACATTTGTAATTTTTATTTTCTTGCCGTTTGAAATGATGTCTGATAGCAAGGTACATCAGACTGTTTCCAAAGTGAGTATTCACGGCCGTTTGTGCCCCTGGAAGCTTATAATGGTACTAGAGTTGTTTTAGCGGTTGAGACGTTACATTGACAATATTAAACGGTCTTTTGAATGTGTTCATCCAAACAATTGCGGACTATTTACCGTACTAAAGTATTTATACTCCCGCGTATTTCTGACTTTTAATACTCTTGTAGCTAGTATGGCGGGAATTCTACCTAAATTAAGATTTTATACTATTTTAGTAAGTATAATGGTCATTATTCTTCAAATGCATGTATCATACAATTTTGTTAAGTAGGTGCCTATTTAATAATAAGTTAATTCTTCAACTCTTAAGCTTAAATTAAAGAAATAATCTTCATAAAATATTATTATTAAAGAACACATGTGTTAGTAATAAACCATTTATTGAGTATGTGATCAACAATTTAATTTGAACTTACATTGTAATTATTTATGGACCTAGTTACTTACATTAAGTAAGCTTCACTTATTATTTCTTATTGGCGTAGTTCAGTTTTATTAAACTATGCAATGACAACGGTAGTACAATGTATTGAAATAAAAAGCGCAACGTCCTCGATCGATCTGTTCCCCTCTTCTTTCTTATCGCGCGAATATTTCACACTGAACGCATACCGACCGAAAAACTCACACAGATATAAAATATTCAAACGGTATAACATAAAATAAATTATCTTAGGTGAGTGTGAGATTGTGTGCGTTGCCCCCTCCCCTGGGCGGGCCGGCGGTGAACGACCAATTGCGCGGAGCGGCGCGCGACGCCAACAAAGCTGAAGTCACTCATCACGGCGCCTTTGGTGTCGCCACACGCTCTCCACCCGATTCACTTTTCTACCCACTGCCGGTCAACAACAAGATCTTACCTTAACTGTAACAGTTGTTAACGCTAACACACATGCACGCGTGAATTCACACTGGTAGCCAAATCGAAACATAACTCCTATTATTTTTATTACATTATCTGTACAACTGACACAAAAAAATTACAGGACAGATCTACATCTGCCGTACCTACATCTGGACTTTGGGTGTGTCTCACCATAGACAAAGTTCACTTTATTTTTCCTCTATTAAACACTATTGTAATTATTGATTGTTTTAAATTTTAAGACTGTAGTATACGAACAAATCTTATTATTTGGTATTTATTTCCCACAAGTTAGTATTATATAACCGTTTATGACGTATAACTTAAGTTGTAACAATAAATATTAATTATCTGTTAGGTACCAAAATATGGGCAACCAAAATTGATTCTACAATATTTTTGAATTTACAAGTAAATCATAGAGTCATAAGTAGGTAAGATTACCTAAATATAAGATTCTAAATAAAGATGAAAAAGAACGAATCCTTGATGACGTTGACATAAAATTAAGTTAGGGGCAAAAGTGACACCTGTATGATTTATAAAAGGGCCTACTTAGGGAATTATTATTATACGAATTTTCCCTACTGCGCTGTTACATAATTCCCATACATTAGCTTGTTTACCCCGTACATCAAGGTGTATTTGTTAATCCGAAAAATATAAAAAAGGAAAACCAATTAGGTATAAACATTATGTACAAACTAGCTGACCCGCCCTGGCTTCACGCGGGCTAATTAATATTAGGCCCTAACCCTGTCAACGCGAAGAGGTAATGGAGAGAGAGAAAGAATAGGGAAAAAGATGAATAGATGGGACGATGACGATTCTTCGTTACCGTCCCATCTATTGAGGCAGAGAAGCAGGTGGTAACCTGCATCCCTTTGTAATTTTTCCATTTTTTTATTTCCCGTCTGCTTTCGCCATCCGAACTATTCATGAATAGTTCGAATAGCAAGGCGAGGGAAAGAATGCATTCTTTCCCTCATTTCTTCTTCCTTCTCTCTTCCTTTCGACAGGATAAGTATAAGCTTCATCTTTGTTGTGTGCAATGTTTTATCGTATAGCGTTGACATAAGGCCATCATGTAATCATCGCAAAGATTAGTCTTTTTTGAAGATGAAATAATTCTTTCAACATGTCCAATTGTTTTTTACTGTTTTATATTTTGTAACATAAGTAGAAATAAAAATTCATGCACAAAAATTACTTCTTTATTGTTTTTTGCAACCCGCAGCCGTTTTTTAAGACATAAAGCATCGTAATTGCTATTCTGAAAAATTAGCTATAATCAAGGTATCGAAATCCGTAGAGTAGTTTCAGCTTGATGCGTGTTCAAAGGGATTGACAGACAGACAAAAAAATAAAGGGAAAATAGATGTTTTTACTTCTACACATAAAAAAATAAGCCGCAATCAAAGTTTTCAATAAATATTCAATGCATATATAGTCTAGTTACACACTTATATAAGTAGGTACGTCAAACTAGGAAAAAAAATTACACTGTCTAGTCTGCACCAGGATTCCCAGAATACTGACAGCATTAAACGCTTCGTTGAAACATAAGCCTTCGTTTCTGAGTGGAGTAGTGCTAATGCCAGGTTCAGGATCCCGGGAGCCTAGGACCAGTCTGACAGAAATTTGTTTACAGAATTGCTTGCCTGTACTGTTAGGTACCTATATAGATGTACTGATAAATATACCTACCTAACTATTACACATCTATTTATTTATTAAGTTCATCATCAGCCGGTAGACGCTGTTGAATTTATAGGCCTCTTCTATAGGAATCCAATTTGATATTGGCTTTTTTGCCACTTGCATGTATTACCCAAACTTAAGCAATAGGTAAAATATATGTCGGTACGTTTGGCTAATCACTAATCAAAATGAGAAGTGCTTTGTTAAAAAAAATCAATTAATACTAATTCTAGACACAACCGCAATAAAAGGAAGCTAAGAGTGATAAATGCGTTGCTAATTAAATTACTGGGCAAATGAGACTACGACATGATCTCACAGTCGTAATCTGATTACCAGACTGCTGCGACATAACCACAAACCTTAAACTAGTGTTAAACTGCTGTTTTGTATTGTTAAATACACGTTTGACGTCTGTCTAAGCTTTGTTTAAGTATTTGTGGTAGTACGGCTGATGTCTTAAGATGACGTGCGCAGTGCAGTATCACACAAAGCTTTACATTTTAGAATTCCGAGCGGCACTGCAACTGTTATGGGTGTGTCTCTTAACATCAGGTGCACGACAAGCTCGTTACGTCTCGCATTTTGGAGAGTGCGCATTGGAATTGCATAATCTGATTCCACCCTCACCGTTCCACCATCGGACATCCAGATGTACGAAAAAACGCCACCTTTACATGGTTAATATCCCAAATGTGTGAACAAAGCGATTTGCTACCACATCTATCATGCAAACAGCCGAATACTTAATGGAACGTTTTACCGGGGCTTCCGTATTTCCCGATAACTATATAGCATAACCTTTGAATCTTCAAATTGAGTGTGGACAGGTAACTTCTAGGCAATCCTAGACCACATCGTCAATTACCGTCAGGTGAGATAGTGGTCAAACGCAAGCCTACAAAGCAATAAAGAAGTCATCCATTCATATAAAAAAGATAATGAGATTAATAGCTACTTAATATACTGCGGTGACCATAACCTCGTTAATCCTAGCATAAAATACTATAGTAGAGGTACCTACTTATGACAACTGGTATATACTTTTTAGTTATAATGTTTCTGTTATAACAACTACGACATTTTTGTTATAACAACTTGAGGTATTCCATTACAGATGGAATCACGTTCCAGTCGATTGCCAGAAATATTATGAACAAGAGTACTGACTTTCCTTATAAGCCAGCGTGAGCTGCCGATACAATTTCGGGGTTTCGTTTTGCTAAGAAGAATTTATAAGAGCCATCCTTTCCATGGGGTTTACCTAATTGAATTTAGTGAACCAGAACATAATCATTATTTCGTATTAAACTAAAGCACAAAATCTAGGCAAGCGTACGCCGATAAATTTAGTATTTTTACTTTTTTTTGGATTGCATCATTATTTCATTACATGCTTAAACTTATTCTTAGTACGTCATCTATTTAGTAGAAAGAAGTCGTCGTGAAATATAATAAATACTTGTAAAATGTGAGATCTGTTTATCTTAGGCAAAATATGCATAAATATTTTTCACTTATTTTCTGGTTGATCCAACAAAGTGCATTGCCATTATTTTTTGTTCGGTAAACATTTATATTCTAAATGAAATCTTTGCACTTTTGTGCTCCTGCAAAAGATCGCACGAACAGTTCTTAGAAAAGGATCGCAATTTAGAGCTCCGAATGACACTGTAACTATTACGGGACGGCCGTATTGCTTAACATCAGGGGAGCAACTAGCTCACCACGTTATTCATCATTTATTTATTTATTTATTAAATACACTGTGAACTTACAGCTATGCCAAAACATTCACATTGTTATACTAAGTTCTTATATGGACTAAGCAATATATATTTATAAAGCAGACTAAGTCGGTCAGTATGTATGTCATGACAACCTCTCTGGTGTGGTGGTTGATCAGGTCAGCTCTGTAACTCGGAAGCGGCGGGTTCGATTCTCACGGCACGACAAGTACTTAATCATAGAAGAAAAGGTGCAAATTATTATGGGTGTTGTGGCATCATGGTAGGAAAATGGTAGGTTCCCTGTAGGGAATCCTAGTTAGAGTCCAGATTCTATTCACGTGATCGTTGGTCGTTATTATTATTATTCTTATTCATTAACATATAATACAAATAATTGGATATTGCATAGGTAGTTAGAGATTTTAATTGCGCCTCTCTAGCGAACACCTCAGATCGAAATGAAATGGTGATACGCATCGGCATTTTAAAAGTCATGCGCTCAAGAAAATAAAATGGAAGCGAGCGGTTATTTGTTTAAGACAAATGAGTTTCTGACGTCGTCGCTCGCCCGTCTCTCATACATATCGAGTTCGCAGAAGACTGGCTTTATTAGCGCATAGCATCCATCAGCACAAAGACACATCGCATTTAAATATCACACTAAAAGCGTCATCTACATACGTCCTATTGAGCCAATCCTAAAAGTGATTTATACTGAGACCCTATTCGATTGAAGTAGATTACAAATAATGAATAAAATTGCATACGAAATGAGTAGACCGTGAGTCCGTGGGTGTACGGTTGTTTGCGCGGGAGCGCGGGGGAGTGGTGGTGGGGTTATTGCTGTAAATACTTGGGTAGATATCTATAGATTTTCCTACTGACATGTGAAGGTACCTTTGTGTGGATACATTAATCGGCTTTTGATCTCGGTATGGGTGGTAGAAATCATTTCAATGCGCAATATTTGAGTAGGTATTAGAATCTCGCGTTGTATTTTTGGTAAAATACGTCATATGGATCTCTCGTTTATCAAATTCAATTTTGTATTAATTAGCTTTGCCTAGAAGTAATAACTAATGATTAAAGCGTATACCTATAATTTATCGAAATAACGCCATTGCGGTTTATATTTTTCATTATTGACTAAACATTAATCATCACACTTGTTACGCTGCAGCGTTCATAATTAAATTCCGTAAAAGTCAACCATCGGAGAAAAGTATTAAATGAATAAAATTAAATAATTAACGAACGACAAGAAGTTTTCATTTATGTCTAATAAAAACCGATAATATACAATTAAGAACGTGTTAATTCAACTAAGATATTTATGTTAATATATTAAGGTACATTATTGATTTCATTTTATAATAGTGGTTATGAAAAAAAAAACAGTGCTGTACGTGTAACCGGGTAACTGTTTTCTTGGTAGAGAGAGAGGACAAGTTCTAAAATCAGTTTAAGACAAAAGAGTAGCGAAAACCAGAAATGAATCCGGGCGGGCGTAGTGTTTCCGCCGCCCCAACAGGCGAGGGCACGGAAATAACACGGGGGCAAATGCCATAGACATCTGCTTTGTTAGAGTAGGCATCCGACGCTTGCAGTACGAGATAAATTTATAATAAGACATAAATTTAATCCATTTATGCAATGGTACTTACGAAATGTATACAAATATTATAAAAAATCAAGAACAAGGTTATGTAAATTACCAAACACGTTTTTCGTTCAAATACTATATTTGTACTGCGTACAGTATGAATTTATTTTCCTCAACAGCCTTTTTTCAGCAATGGATGGTAATGGCTTTTTTAAATTGATATCAAATACTTCATAAATCTGTGAAATTTGAAGATTCTAAACCTATACTTGCAGTAAATTAGACATGATTAACAACCTTAATTGTTACCTAATCTAATTTGTAGGTTAGTTTTCTGTGTCGAAGTAGAAGCTAAATGCTATTTTGGCATTTTTGGGGTTACTTGGCATGGCATAATGTAAAGGTATATAAAAAGGTCAATTCGCGTACAAAAATTATCAAAACATTATTGACTAACCTAGACGAAGTTCCCAAGTTACGACAAGAATCTTTACAATATGAGTTCAAGTCGCGAAACTTTAAAAAGTGTTACTTGGCATGTCTGATAGAATCGCAGGTCTACTACTGGCCGCACTCACCGAGTATACTGTTTGTGGATACGGTGGCACGGGTTAACAGAGTAGAGGGATGGTCATTTAGTGGAAGGTAGAGTCCACCCCCTCCCTCACCCAGTCCGTGTCTGCAGCACAGACTGATTAAACGGTCCGCTGTCTCGGGGCTTGTTTGCTTCTGTGCTTTCGTCGATACTTCTCTGATTTAAAACGTGCGCGAGTGGCGCTGGCTCATTGCTAATGAATACCTTTTATTTTTATTTTACGCTGAAGTTCAAATCGGTTTTATTCTCCTTTGTATGCAGGTTTTATCGACTGCTTACATTAATTAGACTGATCATGTACTATTTCTTATTGATCATGTGAATTTTTAGTCTGATTAAACGTTTTATTGTTATTGCGAGTTGACTTGACACATATTACCTATATTTTGAAATATTATTACATAACTTCAACTTCAACTCTTTGATAATGGCATTTTATTCCTTAAGTGCTGAATTACAGACGTGAGTGTGGGAAAATGGTATAATGATGGTGAAACGTTTCTTTTCGTGTTGTTTCCAAAACTCCATAGAAGCTTCAAGTAAAGTTGCCACTACTTTACTAGGAGTATGACTTTGACTTGACTATGACTTGACTTGAAGACTTCAACTTTGACTTGACACATATTTGCGTGAAATATCATTAACTTGATAAATTATCAATTACTTGACACTGGCTAAATACACGGAGGTGTGGAGCCAAAACAATTAAAAAAAAATTGAAGTGACGTTATACTCTGACATAGGCCTGTCCGTACGAAATAATGTATACATTGACAATGGTAATTTCGTCGAATTGTCTAATATGGTCAAAGTTTGAATCTGTTTATATAAACATTACTACTAAATATTTCTTACAGCACTACTGTTATTACAATAATTATCCGCTATTTAAACCCCCGACCGAAGCGAGGGGGTATTATAGCTTAAAATGTGTATCTCATCACCCGAAGGCAGCGGGTTTGATTCACGCGGCAGGACAAGTATTTGTGCAAAGAAAAATAGGCGCAACTACTTGTTCTGAGTCTGGGTGTTGTGGGACCATGGTCCTCGTAGTTCCTGGGTCCCTAGACACGGGGAATCCAAGTTAGGGTCCAGGATCTATGTATGTGATCGTTGGGCATTATTATTATCATCTGTGCTAGTAATTTGTAGCAACGTAGTTCTCAAACGGATTAACAAGAGATTTTTCTTTGTTTATTAGGTGACTTTATCAAGAGTGTTTTAACTATTTAGACGTTTTATGTGTCAAGGGTTTACATTTTTAATTTAGGCACCGCAAGCATAATATGTAATGACATTGGTTTTTAAGTAATACATACATACCGTATATTCATGCGAAACGTCAAAATTGGCGGCTGAGTGCTAAATAATCAACAGGCAACCAATGAGCGTTCAGTATTTGGTCTGCCAAGTTGACACAAATTTAACAAATATATACAAGAACCAGATAGTTGGGGATAGTGTTGCTTAGCTTTGTATTTGAATAGACTTTAGTACGGACGGGCATTATTCTTCATTCTTTGGACATACATTACAAACCAAGTTTTATACACGGTGGAATTTAATTCACTCTTTTCCTTAAATTTATGTACTCAGACCATGCAATAGAATATTCGTACAAGGTCCAATTAAAAAATTATCATGCATATAATATAACCAAAAAAACATTCCAATTAAAATAGGTTTTGTTTTAGTATTTAGTGCCTCCTAAAATAGCTGTATGACAGCCGAAATGTATATTTAACGGTGCACACAGTGCGGGCACCAGCTGAGTGCTTTGTAAATGTTTCGTAGGCAATAAAACACCTGCTTTGTTCAATGTCGCAAGGCTTTTCTTTAGAGTTTAATTTATAATACCTAGATTTAAGTTTTTTTTCATAAGTTTTTTTTTTATTTAGTTTGGATTTGGTTAGTATGGAGCATTCTATAGCATGGACTGAATACATACATTAAAGGAAATGAACGAATTAAATTCCACCTTATATATCTAACTTTAAAAAATCATGGAGCTCCCATACAAATTTTCATCCCCTTTTCAACAAAATAGCGTAAAACTTTTTAAAATATTGTTTTTTGGAATTTTTACTTTTTCAGCAGATAGATTTTACCTCCAACTTTCACATCCAGAAGGGCTGTTTTCCAAAAAAAAAAAAATTAATGTGTGTGCGTTGAGAAGAATCAGCTCAGTCATCTAGCATACCTAAGTGACATTAATGGTTTTTGCTGTAACGAGGATTTCCTATACAAGTCTCATTCTCATTTAGATAAGATAAAAAATTAAGGTACGATCCCAGGAAGCGAATGTATCGAAAGACTTAGATATGTTCAAACTGCTGGTTAAGTTCTTCGACAGTCATTGTAAACACTTTTATAAATCTCCCATCTACTTGGTACCGTTGCAAGGACTACATAGTCATATCACCCAATATGCTAGTTAGCGTAGGTAAAAAAATAGCTTTATATTGCAACTGTACTGTATTGAGTTTTGGGATGTTATTTTGGATGGGGTGTTAATAGACAAACAACCAACATAACATTCCAAAATTATACTATACATACTATATAAGCCAAATAAAGTATGCAGTTTCCAAAGACTCCGTGCCGAGATGCTCAAAAAACCAGGATAATTTTAGACTTGAAGTTATGGTTAAAGTGCATCCTATAGAAAACTCATCTTTGTTTATACATACTTTTAAAGTAGTTTTAATTGGCTACAGTTCGAGTACTACCTCTCTATAGGTTTTATATATTAATAAATTGGTTTTAGTCGTCTTCTCAGCGGGATATCGTCTGAAATACCCAACCTACAAGAGCAGTCATGTGACATGAAATAAGTTGAAATTGCAGTTACTAAGCTGTAATCTTTATCGTTATCTGCAAAATACGAAAATAAACAAATTAGAATTTTTAAATACCTATGTGCATTGTGGAATTGCGTGAGCTTTGTAAAGGTTAAGAAAGACTTAGCTCAGTGTTGCAAGTTTAACTTTGAGTTGGAAAGTAGCCAGTGCTGCCAGTTTTATTTCTTAAAAAGCCTATTTATTTCATTTTAACTACTACTATTACGTCGTCTTCTGTGATTAACCGTAGAATAATATAGAACATTACGTTTATGCGATCCAGCTCAACTGTATATCGAATTCAACAATGAAAAATGGCCTCAAATAGTCTTTATTAACACTTCAGTCATTAGAACGTTCATGGATTTTTTGATTTGTAATTTAAATCCAAAGTGTATGCATCTTTTTTTGTTTATTTGTTATTGATTTAAATAGGTTGGTATTTTAAGAATCATTGGACCGTAGTCCTTGTGGCGTCAGGTAATTTGATTGAGATCTCTCTGCTATTGATCTTGTTTAATCGTAACAAAATGAATAGCAGACAGATCGCAACCAAATAGCTTGGCGCCAACTTTGGTCATATCTTCACTAGATGACATGGTGGGCGCTATTTTAACTTGGAAAAAAAATTGTGTGATGAACGTAAGGTTTTTGTTCTTTGTCTGGGAGATATAAATTTGAAAAAAAAATGGGGGGTGTCTGTTATCTGGTTCCCATAGTAAGAGCTTTGCTTAGTTTGGGCTAGATGATGCTGTGTGAAATGTCTACAATCATTTATTAATATAATTATTATTTTAATCAGTGTTACAGTATCATTAGGTATTTGTACGTATTCTGTTCTCTATATAACTAAACCAGTGCGCAAACGTTGCATTACCCCAATTGCAATGGATTGGGGTCAGTAGTATGACCTCGGGAAACCTGTGACGGTTTCATTTTGTAATCAGCATTAACCGAAATAATATGTTCCGCAAATCATCGTTGCAACAATGCCCACATTGTTCGCAGCGGAAGGCACGCTTGAACCTAATGACCTGGTTCAAGAATGTAACACCAACGTTAATCCAGACTATCTACAAATTTGAAGATAAATTGTTATCAACTAAAAAGCAGTTTTGGCGGGAAAACGAAAAAGATCGCGTCGCCGCATTGTATTATTTTCCAAAACTTGTGTTATTTTCAGTGTTAGTGTATAAAATTGGTGGCTTTTTATTCGTTAAGTGCTGGATTAGGCATGAGTGTGGGAAAGTGGTATAATGATAGTGGAACGTTTCTTTTCGTGTTGTTTCCAAAACTCCATAGAAGCTTCTGGTAAAGTTGCCACCACTTTACTAGGAGTATGACTTGACTAGACTAGACTATGACTTAACTTGATGACTTGGACTGTGACTTGACTTGACTTGACACATTATATGATATTAATTAACTTGAGATTGAATTACTTGACACTGGCTAAATACACAAAGTGTGGAGCCAAAACCAAACAAAAAAATAAATTAAAAAGCATTTTAATGGTAATATTAATAATAACGCCCAACAATCACATACATTGATCCTGGACCTTAACTAGGATTCCCTGTGTCTGTTCCCAGGAACTACGAAGACCATGGTCCCACTACATCCAGACTCAGACCAAGTATATGCGCTTTTTTCTGTGAACATATACTTGTCCTGCCACAGAAATCGAACCCACCGCCTCGAGGTTATGTGCCCACCTGCTCAACCACCACACCACAGAGGCTGTCAAAAAAATATATTTTACGTTAACAGAAAATTTAATACATTTGGAGTCCCGATACCTACTCTCGATACAATTTCTATTCTTAATTCTTAAATTAAAAGTATTCAATAATGTAAGTATTCTACTTTTAGAAGTTTATATGATTAAAACAAAATTTTAATAATCACTGATAAAATTAGCGTTATTGATTGCATTTAATATCCGTTTTAACTACTTTTATCCTTTTCGATTCAGCTTATCTTTATGTTTCTTCACGAAGAATCATAAATCAAGATTTAAGTAAAAGATGTCTTGTAAACAATAAACCTTTTACTAAAAGCGGTAATAAATTTTGTGAACCAATTTTTTGTGCCATTTTATTTGACTTTGTTTTTCTTGTCCTTGAATTTATTACTATTTACTGTTCATCATTTCCGTATGATTTTAACATTGACATATAAAGATAGCTAGCTGCGCCCGCAGTTTCACCCACGTGGTGATGAAAAACGGTGATGATGATGATGATAAAAACTAAATAGCAACCTATTCTCAGACCTACCCAGTGTGAATATAAAATTTCATTAAAATCGGTTCAGCCGTTTCGGTTTTTTTATGGTAACAAACACTGAAAAAATCTGATGTCCAACAATATCCCCCCAACTACCCTCCTACCAACCTAACCACTACTACCTTATAACCTACCTACCTACCTTCGCTTTGTCGCCAAAAACCCTATAGTGACTTCCAAGTTACATCTGGGAGTCCCCCCCGCGAGTCATGAGACTACTAGGTCTTTACGAGGGGACTCACGGGGAGAGGGGGACTCCCAGATGTATCTTGGAAGTTACAAAATTTAATTTTGATAATATTCTGTGCGCGAATAGACCCGTTTTATTTATTTTAGTTTGAAAACTATCGTGAGTATGACACATTTTGTAAGATAACGGCTAAAACTCACGTCAATTAAAAGTCGAAATTACTCCGACCAGGTTTCGGACATATTCGATGTCCTTCTTCTGGGAGCCAGTTACTAACGCAAGCCGCGGCGGATTTCGCGAGCGTCAGCACGTAAAAAAAAACGTTTTACCTATTTTACTACTTTATGTCTGTACATTTTGCCCGCGTCTTTACACGCGTAAGTATTATTATCTAAATAAGAACCTAGTACAAAAAAAACTAAATCCTAGTAAAAGAAGAGTAGTGGGAAAGGAAACTACTATTCTTTGTATGATACTTGTTACGCCCTGAGGTTTTACCCGCAGATAAAAAATATCCTATGAGTTAACCTAGCGTATAAGCTATCTGTATTCCAAGTTTCGTCAAAATCCATTCAGTAGTTTTTGCGTAAAAGAGTAACAAACATCCATACATACAAACTTTCGAGTTTATCATATTAGCAAGGATTTGACATTCAGCGCTTTATAATTTTATATGCTTAGTACAATTACTTAATTTTTATTACCTTATCTCATTTTGACTTGTAAACGAGCTAAAAATAGCCTATTAGCAATAAAACCCTTTGATGTTGACTTTGATAAACAAATCAGTATAAGAAAGACCTTCTGTATAATATCCACTAATAAATTTATTGATCCAGTAAGAGTCAGAAGGATCGGAAAAAAAAAACGTAATAACCCCATACAGACTGCGCCCCACAATTTCACCTGTATATTTTTAAGGACACTTTTTGAACACTTATCGATTAAAACTCTTCTTAACCCTTTTAACCTGACATTTTACAATATGGCATTTTTATATAGATAAAATAAGATACAAATTACAAATTAATAGATACAAAGTTTGTATGAAAAATATTATTGCTTTGGTTAGATTCGGTATAAAACTTATAAGCCAATAATGATACACCTATTTTTAATTTTTTCAAAATAAACCCTGGTGTATGTAAAATAGAGTGAACTGTGTTACGCTGGCATCTTTTTTATTGAGGTAGCAGTTCGCAATGCCGATGACCCACAGCGACCCATTTTTTTTTTTGGGTGGCACTGTTTGCTGGGCCCATGCGGCCTACAAAAGCCGGTTTCCGGTGACGCTGTAAAGGTCGTTAGAGACCAACAGCATTAGCTCGTTCAAAAAAAAAAAGCGGCCTACAAAAACGACTGTAGCGAAAGTGACCTGTGTACATTACACATTTCAGCAAATTAGGTTTATTAGTTTCCTATATTTTACAATAAGCATAGGAACAAATAACTAAATAACATATGTAGGTACTTATTGTAAACTTTATTCCCAAATCACTCGTTTTTTTCTGTTGTTTTTTATCATATCCTAATTCGTGATTTTAGCAAGTACAGATCCTACTTTTTTAAAGCTTTATTAGTCAGGCACAATCTTATCTGAAGCACAGGCAGTTGTTCTCAAGACCTCCGGTTTATTGGACTCCGTTTATTATCAAGATAAGTTATCTCTGAAGAGCCAATTAAATTTGAAAACAAAGGTAACGTAATAATGCGCCGCGGTAAACTTGGCCCCTTGAGCGGTGCGAGGCAAAGGGTGGGGGGTCACTGGCAGTTCCTGTCTGGCACCGGTCACGTGCATTGCGTAGGCGCAATGTAGAGAGTATTTATAAGGTTATTATTCTTCTTCAGAGTGCAGTATTTAATTTTTGGTGACCCACACTCAGCAATCATAATCAAACTGACACACCATATATAAAATTATAACCTTCTTGAAAGCACAGTAGTTAAAAATATTTATGGATCAATTAAAGCAATGAAGCATTACTTGCGGTTTTATGCCGACCATCATTTTATATTGTCAAAAGTCTGATGCCCGGTTCAAAGAGCTCAATGTATTTTTGTCTCACAGGTTACCTCCTACTGCCTGGAGCCGTTCATCAAATCAATCTTCCCATTTTATTGCTCTCATTTTCTTTCGAAGGAACATACAAAAAACTTCGTTTATAGCTAATGATACTTAGGTGTGTATTTTAACACAAAGCCGAGGCATCGAAAGGGTACATGTAAAAAATATTCGACACGATATAATATGGGCTCGGCTGCCGTGCATTTGGCTGTTGAGACACTGTGCTGGCACTGGCGCCTATTTTTTGTTGGCATTTTTGAACGCATATTAAACTGAGAGTTCGCACAGCAATAAAATGGCAACAGCTAGAAATTTAACAGTCGCTTTCGGCAAGACCTTCGACATTATAAATTTATAATGGCTGTTACCCTCCCGGTTGGAACAGTCCTCTGTAGTTAATAAAGGAACTTATATTTGTTTTGATAATCACCGTTTTATTATCTTCTCATTTACTGCTCTTACAACTTAAAAACATAGCAGTAGAAAATCAACAACATATTATTATTATTAGGTTATAGTCACGTGTTTTCCAGTGATTTGTTATCATTTCTACAATCCCTATATAACCTTATTCTTTTCATCACGTAACGGAAAACAACTATAAGGCACGCCCACAGATCTCAATTTTTTTATAGGATCTGTGGGCACGCCTTTTAGCGAAATCGGCATAATACTGGAAGAAGTTGCAAACACGTTGTTCATTTTCGGTCGGGCGAATTTTCAAACACCATCTCCAATCTGGAAAATTTCAAACACAGCTTATAGAGAATTTAGTTCATTCCGTCTGAGAGCTTCATAATAATGCGTTTATGACTTAATGGTGCAACGGGACGTGCATCGATTGATGAAATCTAGCTTTGTACTTATAAAAAATACGTTTATTGCTCATATTGGAAACAAAAGTAAAACTTTTTTCCAAAGTTTTCAACAAAGGCCTAAAGAAATTTGTAAGTAGTTTCGTTTCGTGGTAGTTTCATGTACCTAAATGTACAAAAAGCCGGTGGATTAAAATAAACTCAATCCACATTATACCTGATATTGATACAAATATATACAATGAAATGAAATTAGGGCAGCTAGTCTAACTTTTGGCTTGACTTACTTTACTATGTCACGCGACGGAAAATGACAACGAAACATAATGTTACACGAAAATAGGGGTTTCTTTTTTATGTTAGTGAATGATTTGACGAGCTAGTCGTTCACCTGATGTTAAGCGACACGGCCGCCCATAACAGAACAGTGGCACTCGGAACTTCAAAATATAAAGTTTCGCGTGGCATTGCACTGCACACATCATCCTGAGACATCAGCACAGACTGGTAATAAAATTACCCAACTGTGAGATCAGATGATAAAGTCTCAATTGCCCAGTAATTTCACTAGCTACAGCGCCCTTCAAACCGGAACACAGTAGTGCTTGCACACTACTGCTTGGCGGTAAAATAACTGGCAAAGCGGTGGTACCTGAACGAACTTTGCAGAAAAGTCCTACCACCTACTAAAATTAAATGGTGGCTAAATAAAAAGTGATTGAAAATACAAATAAAAAAACATTGTCGTAACTTATGTCATAATATACTCGTATATCATATAATATATCTATTTTTATGAATTTCATGAGTTTAGCTAAATTCATATATATGACTATATATTAGTACCATCATCGCTTGTCTCATATTGGATAAAGGTAAAAGATTTAGCCTTGTGACTCCCTTTTAATTACTACAGCAGTACTTAAAGTGGTTATTAACCTTTCACTATTGACTGGCTTGATAGCTCGGTTGATAGAGTGGGTCTGTCTTCTGAACTGTCAGGTTGAGGGTTCGATTCCCACCAAGGACAAACATTTGCGTGAAGAACATCGATGTTTATTTTGTGTCTGAGTGTTATATTGTATTTTGGTTGACTGGCTCAATAGCTCAGTTGGTAGCAACATTGCCTTCTGAACTGTGGGTTGTGGGTTCGATTCCCACCCAGGACAAACATTTGTTTAATGAACATAGGTGTTTGTTCTGTATCTGGGTGTTATATTGTATTCTATGTATGTATTTACAAACAAAAAGTATCAAGTTATGTATCAGTTATCTGGTTTCCACGGTACAAACTTTGCGTAGTTTGAGACTAGATTGGCGTTGTGTAAAATAGCCACACATATTTATTTATTTATCATAACCACTTTGTGTGGCAATTGAAGGATTGAGAGTAAAAAGGGTTTAACTGTCAAATTGACAGTTTCAAGAAAATTGACTTTTAACTTCAACGGCGTCATTTTAATGTAGATTGCTTATAAGGTAATAGAAAAGGTTTTAGAAGGGTTTCGGTTGCTTGAAAACGTTTTAATTCTATTTTAAAATACTAAGTATAGTACTAATTCATACAATTACTGTAAAAATATAATATAATAAAATAAATATAACAATGTTTTTATGCTAAGTGAACTGTATTCCTGTGACAGATAAACCGTTTTTAGACTCAAAATCTCGAGATTTAAGCCTCATTTCGGTATTTTGAGAATGTATTATTGTAGATAATTTCACGCTGAATCCAACGATACCCATAAGTCATTTTGTGAAAAAAATCAGTTAAACCCTTTTTGTTCTCACCCCTTCAATTGTTAGTTCAGTCAACGCCATCAATGAAAAATAAGAAAGATTGTTTGCAATATAAAATGCGTAATTCCTTTCCAGTAACTTTTTATACGGTATGACATTTTGAAGCTATGATAGCTCAGTTAATAGTTTGGTCGACGTGCAGTCATGGGGAAGGGTCGTGAATTCGAATCCTTCAATGAGCTACTGTTTAGTACTAATCACTATAAAAATGTCCTACCACCGTGCCGGTTCATAGATACATCGCGATGTTTGTTGATGGTTGAAGAAACCACAACAGTGTGGCTTGCAGTCTCCCTTTAGAGTCAGTTTCCAATACAATAGTAGCGTGGCACCACCTCAGGCAATTTTGTCACTTAAAAACAGGTGATATATGGTCAAAAGTTGCCCTGTCGAACATCAAAAATATTATTAAAGTATCAAATAAGGATCAACTGAGTCTTATCAGTTAATCCTTCTTTCGTTCAAAATATTTGTCATAGCATCCTAACGCTCTAGAAAAAAATGAGATACAGGTATATAGGTAGGTATATATAGGTAATTATACATACGTATTGTTTTTATGTCAATAATAAATTTTTAACTAAGTGACACAGTTTTTTCTTGCATTTCCGGGATAAAAGTATTAATTTATTTAAAGACCGATATTATTGTGATATTATTGTGTGACCGATATATGTTATTAGTGGGTAGGTAGATCATACAGTTATGATCCGTAAAAAGGCAGAATCAAACTTAACGAACGATCTTGATTGCAATACACAATACGACTTACCGTCTGGGTTCCATTAGCAAAAGAGTTGGTGTCACGATTCTTGAGCTCGCACGGTGCATATTATTTATTTCCATTGTATTAGTTGCTTGCTGTCGGTACTAGATACTGACTCGGTAGTGTAGTGGGTAACGAAAACAAAATTCAAATCAAGTTAGGAGGACCTTTTGCTAATATATAAATAAAATATAATGACCATATTAAATTAAATCTAAAGCCAGAGACTATATTTAATTAAAAAAGCCAAATTGTAGGTCAAAAGGGGTTTTTAATAAAACAAAGAATTTAGATCACATTCTGCGGAAAGCGTACTCTTATAATAATTGTATGTACTAATTGTATCATTTAATTAATTTTCATAGACAATAAGTAATTATTTATCTATCTATTTAATATGTATATCAATATCTCCTTTCCCAAAACATCAATTCAGGTAGATATCAAAAACTATATTCATATACTATAGCATTATGCGGTAACTCATAATCGGAATCATGGTTATGACGTTAAAAAGATCGGAAGGCTTCGTCTCATTCAAATTTGAACCATCTGATACTTAGATATAAATATGTTTATGTAAAATTATCAGGCATACTTAGGTAAAAATATTATATGTTTTAAATTAATGAAATCCTGGCTCCAGCAGCATCAATGATAACCATCAGATCTTATCATCTGTTATACAGCTCTTTGCAAAATCTCAACTTGTTCGCACCGCTGGAAGATGGTGGTGCTAAAATTGTATCCAAAATTTGTAACGTAAACAAACAAAATAAGTAAATAAAGTAGACGTGAAGTATTAAAAAAACGGGAAATCAAATCATATCATTTGCATATTGCTATAATTACAGTAGTTCTTTAATATTTTCATTACAATAATAATAACAGCCAACGATCGCAAACATAGATCCTAGACCCTAACTAGGATCCCCTGTGTTTAGAGACCCAGGAACTACGAAGACCAGGGTCCCAACAAACAGAGACTCAGAAAAAGTATTTGCGTTTTGCGTTGAGACAGTGCTGTGCACAGCAAAATAAAGAACCTGTCGCGGGAATTGACCCTCCCGCCTTAGGGTTACGAGCTGACCTGCTTAACACACCACAAAAGAAGGAAAGATATAGTTGTTTTTATAAATCAGCCGCAATAGACATAAATATGAATCAAATTCGTTCGTGATGAAAACAAATTGATGTGAACTCTTCAGTTATTTCAGGTACTGTTATAATAATTAATTCCACATTTATACCTAAGCATGAATACTCAACTATAGATAATTATAATCAGGTGCCTAAAACCAACGCGTTCCATAAGTTATTGAAACAATGCCACCTAAAATGTTTAATTTACATCGAAAACACCGTAACAAAAAGGTTTAAATTGTGACATGCGCCGACACACCAAAAGCCTAGCGTTGCTTAAACGCTCGGCCGCTGTGTGCCGACGCAAAAAGGAGGAATCATTAAGAGGCGCCACACGAGATCCCATTAAAAAGTATGAGAATATTTTCACAAAAAGCCTCACATTCAACTCCCGGCACATTCATTTTATGAGAACAATGAGTGATTTTTGTATTTTTCTTTAATTCTATGTCGATTTTATCCGCGGCAACGTGGAGGCGAACCGCCGTGGTTGTCGCCTCGTTCCGACTTTGACTTTTTGCTATGAGAGGCGCAAGTGTCGGCGGCAAACGGTGGTTTTGCGCCAGTGGAAGCGCTCCTTGTCTCTCCTCCCTCGCAAGCCTTCTCCTCCCTCCCGCGGATGCCCTCTAACGTCCTCTCGCCAGCCGGCGCCACATTTCACGCTCGTGACATTCGCTACACCGCCCGACCGCACTTGCATGCCCTTGATGCTCTTCAATGCGTCGACAATCGGTTAACGAGCTCAGTAAATGCGAAAGCATCGCATGTTTGAACCAAGATCTCAACGATAGGGATCTTAAGAGCTGCTGAAACAGTTTATAATTTGCGTTAATGATGCTTCGCCGTACACTGCATTTGTGTGGGTGTTAGAGTCTTGGAGTCGTATTATAGTAGATAATTTATGATATTAATGTTTGGATTCTATTACAAACATATTAATGTATTTTAGTTCAATAAAAACACGAGGCTCACATTTTAATGCAGTGTTTATGAAAGCTAGTAATGAGGAGCTAAAGCAAAATCAATGGCAGCTTCGTTATTTATTTCTAAGAGATCTATGACGGGTGTGCGTAGCCTTTCAACGTGATGGCAAGACGGCATAATGGTTCGGAGACAATGGACTTCAAGACTTGTTTATTGAGTGGATGGAGTTGTTTTAAAGCAGAGTGTACGCAGGAGTGGAGGCGGCGTCCACTCTGCGAGAGCCAATGATAGCCGTTTACTCAGTGGGAGGAACGAGTAATCATGCATTAAGTCTATACCTCGAGCAATACCACAGAGATTCACCATCTTTACGATTCATTATAAACATTTCGTTTTCTATTTGAAGCTCTCATTCTCAATGTTAACAAAAAAATAAACAAAAGGAATTCATTAATTTTATTTTAGTAGAGTATTACATGTTTTGTATCTCAACAGGAAATTAAATTAATATTACGTGGAACAACGGAAGTCAGCTGTATCTCGTATTAGTAATGTATAATTTTATGAACATTTTCTTATCGATTTCATCCCCATGTATATATTAGCTACACTATATACCAAACCCTTATAATTTGCGTGCTGTTTACTATTATTAATTAATTCTTACATTTTACCGTAACTTTAGTATTTGCGTCAAAACTACACTGGTAGCACTGTTATGATTTTTACGTAAGCCCTCCAGGAATGAACCCAATGATGACCTTTTAAAAGGTACCATTTGATTAAGCTCCGAAACTTTATTATTTATGTGGCTTCAAAAATAAATATTTATCATTTTTGCAAATGTTTTATATAGTCTGTTGTTTTTTCTGTAATCTGTGATTTTCTGTAGGTACACAAAAACTTGATATAAACCTTGAAGCTGTAGTACCGCAAATATAAAAATCATTGACTAAAGTGCATTGTCGCAAAATTTAGGTCTAACTGACGTCTTGTAAAATAGTTCCTACAATTATGTAACAAACAAAGAACTCATAGGAGTTTTGGCGGGAATGCGAAAAAGATTGCGTTACCGCATTGTATTATTTTCCAAAACTTGTGTTATTTTCAGTGTTAGTGCATAAAATTGGTGGCATTTTATTTGTTAAGTGCTGGATTACAGGCATAAATGTAGGAAAGTGGTATAATGATGGTGAAACGTTTTTTTTTCGTGTTGTTTCCAAAACTCCATAGAAGCTTCAAGTAAAGTTGCCACCACTTTACTAGGAGTATGACTTTGACTGGACTATGATTTGACTATGACTTGACTTGATGACTTCGATTGCGACTTGACACATATTTGCGTGAAATATCATTAACTTGATAAATTATTAATTACTTGACACAGGCTAAATACAGAAAAATGTGGAGCCAAAACACAAAAAAAAATCATAGAACAATAGAACCAAAAAGAATAGAAACAGTAAGTTGGGTAGTCATAGAACGTAGTGATTATATACTCTTTGGGTAGGCATACCGATATTTACGACTTCTATTATTAATTTTTACATCTATCCTCCATTGCTTTTTCTCCATTTTACTTACAATAAATCGGCGAAACAGGGACAAGGAGCAGCTGTCAATCCCTTTGTGCCACTATAGAGTACTATAACTAGCCACAATCCTTCTACAAGCCTAAAAAAGTTGATTGAAGTAAAATTCCAGCCTATATTTTTCAATGTACTTAGCTATCTAATTTCTTTTAGTCTGTAAACCTATGCTCTTCTCGTATAATAGTCTCTGTACAAGTTTACATGCTCTGTACCATTGATCAACCTATATGATGATATAGATGTATAAAATGCCATCTACCTGCTTACCTATATATTATGTAGTAGGTATTTATCTCAATATCTCTACTACTTCGTCAAAATGTTGACTTAAGGGTACTCACTATATGTAGGTACGGGTTTACTACGCTACAATGAACGATGTTTTTCTAATCTCAGTTGGTAGACCATATTTTGTGTCTATTGGTTACGTATAGACATCCATATGTTTCAAGAATCTTGACTCTTATGTCTACTAGCATCGGCTTTTCTCGGTTCCTCTAGATTCTAACTGTATGACTATAATACTCGTAATTTGATGCCACTGTGAAGAAATTACCTGTATTCTTCTAGAACCCTTTATTTAAAACTTGATTTCTTGATAGTAATTATGCGATATCTATAAAATCAGCTTTGATCTTCGCAATATTTTTCGGTTCTAGTACATTCTTAAAAGCAGACAAAACGGTTTGTCAACTTCACACTCACGCGTGGAAGCGAGCCAACGTATTTACAACCTTAATCTTACTACTTATAACAGTTTAGCTTATCGAGTTCTTTCATTAATAAAAGGGTTAGATCAATTGACATCATCTAAATCTATCTCTAGTACCTATATTAAAAAGCGGGCTTAGACCAAACGAGCGAATGCTCCTTCATCAAATTCTTTTGCTGTAAGCAGAGACAAATCATTCATTCATTGTTCTATTTTGTATTCGGAGATCTATGGAATGTTCTTAGAATGTTTGGTCATTTGATGTTATGTAAACGGCGCAAGAACGAACGAACAGTAGGTATTCTTAAGCGTTGTATTCGGACGTGCTCGCTGGTCAGAGCAGTTTTTAAAAACTTTCTTGCGTTCTAATTCGTAGGTAATAATCGTGGTTATCATGGACTAGTCCATTGGTTTCAAGAAAAATCATTGCTCATAATCAAAATCTACCAGGATTTGAGAAATCTGATGGACTCTAATGATGATAATTATTAAAAGTTCAAATCGGAAACAAGCCCTGTGCCAGGGGAAAAAGTGGACTAAGGAAAAAAAATGCAAGTACGAGCGGGATCATTGATGAGCTCAAAGGAGCCTGTCAATTATCCCGCTCGTATGAATAAAATAGTAATAAGGGTATTTTAATTAAATTGTAAATTGTGCGTACACCCGGAGCACTCATGCTCACTAAAAAGCTTCTTCTAGCGGCGGCGTCGTGTGTCGGGTCGTCCTCTTTCCTCAAATATGGTCGAGGAGGACGATGGCTGGAACATGCGTCAAGCTCATGAACGGGTGCTGCTTGGGGAAGCTGGTTTGCTCGGTGGTGTACGCACAATTAGAAATAAGTACTTATGTTTATCTGTTATTGGCTGTATTGTCCTCCCTGTATTATATATATGTTCATGTTAATAATAGGCTTAATTCATAAATATAAAAAATTATCTAACAAAAAGCACGGACCTAGAAGTCTGTGGAAATGCAGAATAAAAAAAATCGGAAACAAGAGGAAAAGGCAACTATACCTATTGAAGTGTTGAGGAAGCTAAAAAGAACAGAGATTCGCTTTTTCTTCTATATTCTTTCCGAGTCAGCCATAGTTTATGTTTACCGACCACATTCACTTGACGAATGAGCAACGAGCATTCGTTCGCTTGATCTCTAAACATTTAAAAATTCTAGTTCTTGCTCTTCTCCTTCTTAATATTTTAGTGGAAATACTAAAAAACTAATTTACTTGCTTTACTTTCCATAAATTAATAACTCAACACTGAAAAAGAGCAGTGTCTCTAAGTAGATCTTATTTTGAAAAATCAAACTAGATTTAAAATAGGCTGTATGTATATATACAAATAGGTATTATATTCAATGGTATTATGTTAAGATGGAAAGTCTGGGTGTCCTATTATGAAATTAGGCCATCAGAGATTGAAAAGCATAACTAACAAATTCATGAGCCGATGGGTAATTTTGTTTACCCACTTTCCATCAAACTTACAAATACTCCCACACTTATACTGTTTTTATTTTGTTGCTATTAAAATTAATTAAGATTTAAATCAAAATCATAGTTATAGTAAATAACTTAAAATAGTTTTCTCTTTCCTTCTCTTTCAATACTAAATATTATACATACTTACTTACAATGAAAGAGACACAGCTAGCATTGAATAACGCGTACGCATGTTTATCAAGTAGCCCCACGTAGAGAGAAGGAAGAGAGAGCTTCAAAGATCCACTAATAAGTAAATTTACGGCAGTGATAACGAAAGAGGCCACTCTATGGGGCATAAAGTTGAAAAAAAAGGGTCAATGGACTTAGTTCATCCGTAGTCACCTGGGCGAATTCAGTGGGTACATGTAATTAGTTGACTTAATTCACCCAGATGTTAGACGTTGGGGTAGAAGATACAATTCTCTTGTAGACTCACCACGCCGTCACTAGAAGTATGGCCCGTGGTGTAATTGGTATCTTTCAATAAATGAACAATGAACGAGAAATGTCTTAATATCCCAATTGACTGGCCCGATAACTCATTTGGTAATAACCCTGTCTTCTAAGCTGTAGGTTGTTGGTTTAATTTCCACCCAGGACAAGTATTTGTGTGATGAACATCAATGTTTGTTCTGTGTCTGGGTGTTATATGGTATTCTACGTACCTATGTATTTATAAATGAAAAGTAGAATCTAAGTATTTTATAAGTTATATCTGGTTTCCATAGTACAACCTTTGCTTAGTTTGGGGTGAAATGGCGCTGTGTGAAATATCTACAAATATTTATTTATTACTAGCTGAATCGCCCCTCGCTACGCACGGGCTAATAGTTTTACGCCCTAACCCTGTCCAAGAGAATACTTCTTCTTGTTCTTTTCTTTTCTCACCTTATAAACCTTCCCTAGACTTCGACAAACATTTCAAAACCAAAATCAATTAAATCAGCCCAGCCGTTCTCGAGTTTTAGCGAGACAAACGAACAGCTATTGATTTTTATATATAAGAGATTACTTTGATATTTCATATACTTCAGTAGCTGTACGTACGGTGCCTGCACTGGTCTTTGTTGATTCACCAAGAAGAGTGCTTACTTTTCACAATTCGATTGAGATCACAGCAATCAGTTTTATTACTGTCTGAAGCCAACATTCCTGCTTTGAATGCTATCTGCAGTTCCTTTTTTTTTTTCAATCAAACTAGGAACGCTTTGACCAAGTATAATCAGTTAATTCTACTGCATCACCTACAATTAATTCGTTTTTATTTTAATGTTTCAAAGTGCCTACTGTAACAATCGCACTACAGTGCAATATGACACCTTTAAGCAGGTAACTTATCTTCAGTATGCAACAATATGTACTTATTATAATATTTAATACAGATAGGATGTCGCATACTTGTTAGGCTTCGCGGTAACGTATTCCAACTACAAAGAATCTTGGAAACCACCTTAGTCGTTACTAGATACTAACCTAAATACTAGTATACCTACTGCGAGTACAAGGGTTTTCTGCGTCAGGTAAGCTGCACTGCACTGCACTGTACACTTGTAACTGATTGAATAAAGTGGGCACGGAAAATAGAGATAATGTTTTGTGTAATAATACGAGACTTGTGCTATGGTCAATTATGTCCTAAAAATATAGAAACAGTTGACCAGAAAAAGTCAGACGGAGTTACATTGACTTTCAAATCGCGTGTAATTGAAGCTCCGAATTGAAATTTTTGGTTTGTTTTGATATTAATTACTTTTGAATTTTCGTTACTTTCCATCAGCTGGGCGATCACGTAACACGATTGCAACCAAAAGTAACACAATTTTTTGAGTTTTGGCGGGAACACGAAATAGATCGTGTCACCGCGTTGTATTATTTTCCAAAACTTGTGTTATTTTCAGTGTTAGTGCATATAATTGGTGGCATTTTATTTGTTAAGTGCTGTATTACAGGCATGAGTGTGAGAAAGTGGTATAATGATGGTGACACGTTTCAACTCGTGTTGTTTCCAAAACTCAATAGAAGCTTCTTGTAAAGTTGCCACCACTTTACTAGGAGTATAACTTGACTAGACTAGACTATGACTTGACTTGATGACTTGGACTGTGACTTGACTTGAAACATACAACATACTTATGTACAATATAAATTAACTTGAAAAATTAATTACTTGACACTGGCTAAATACACAAAAGTGTGGAGCCAAAACCAAACAAAAAGAAACACAAATTTGTATAGATTTGACAGTTTTAATACGCAGTTTATGTGCGTTGTTAGTATGGAAATTTCTTCTGTCACAGGTAAAACAGTGAAATGTTTTGTCTATAAGTAATAAAAGAAAACATAATTTGCTCTAAAATGAAAGTTTGGCCATGCTCATCGTTCTGGCTTTAGTAAAAGCTAGAGTTTACAAGAAACTGCGTGCACTTAAGTAAAGGCAACATTTATGTTCACCTCTCACATGCAACGCCCGTTAATATTTTTGAAATATTAGTGTAAAAACTCTCGCGGGAAATAAGGTTACTGACGGGTTGAAATATATTATCTAATTTAAAAATATGTACCTAGAGCTGATTTAATAAAACTTACAACAAAATACAGCTGACCTGAGCTGACAGTCAATGAATGTGCATGTTTCGGTTTTTTTTATTTATTTACTGACATCAATTTTATTACTTATTATCCTATTCCAGACGACGTCTTGCCGTTCATGAGTTTTTTTTTATGTTTTGGCTCCACACTATTGTGTATTTAGCCAGTGTCAAGTAATTAATAATTTATGAAGTTAATGATATTTCACGCAAATATGTGTCAAGTCACAGTCGAAGTCATCAAGTCAAGTCATAGTCTAGTCTAGTCAAGTTATACTCCTAGTAAAGTGGTGGCAACTTTCCCACAAGCTTCTATGGAGTTTTGGAAACAACACGAACAGAAACGTTCCACCATCATTATAGCACTTAACAAATAAAATTCCACCAATTTTATGCACTAACACTGAAAATAACACATGTTTCGCATAATAATTCAATGTGGTGACGCGACCTTTTTGAACTAAAAGTGCATAACCTCTTTAAGCTTAGAAAAATTCAAGTGAGGAACTAATATAATAGTATTGTGTCATTCAAGATATTCCAATTTTAAAAAGTATTTGCTTATGTTTTTAAGTGAGTTCAACCTTTTTTGACTAAAATTGGATTGAGTTTTCAAATATTTGTCAAAATATAATGTGATTTAAAGAGTTTTGGCGAGTTTTGGTGGGAAAGCGAAAAAGATGGCGTCACCGCATTGTATTATTTTCCAAAACTTGTGTTATTTTCAGTATTAGTGCATAAAATTGGTGGCAATCTATTTGTTAAGTGCTGGATTACAGGCGTGAGTGTAGGAAAATGGTATAATGATGGTGAAACGTTTCTTTTCGTGTTGTTTCCAAAACTCCATAGAAGCTTCAAGTAAAGTTGCTACCACTTTACTAGGAGTATGACTTTGACTAGGCTATGACTTGACTGACTTGACTTGATGACTTGACTTGATGACTTCGACTGTGACTTGATACATATTTGCGTGAAATATCATTAACTTGATAAATTATCAATTACTTGACACTGGCTAAATACACAAAAGTGTGGAGCCAATAAACATACAAAAAAAAAAGAAATCACCGCCGAAATATTTTTTTAACGATGAATTTTATTTTAATGATGAGTTTTAATAAAATACGAAAAAAGTAGTCCATCAACTCTCTTTAAAAAGTTTACGCAAAATTTTACTAAGATTAGACCAAGGAATCACGTTGTCCCATATAAACTTTGCCCCCGCTTTTCACCCCCTTACGGGTAGAATTTCGAAAAATTCTTTCTTACCGGATGCCTAGGTCATACAAAAAACACACCCTGCAAGTTTCAGATCACTATTATCACCGGTTTGGGCTGTGCGTCGATCCGTCACTCACTCATTCGGGACAAAGCATTACATATGTATAAATTATCTTAACAAAACCTATAGTAGAGGCATTTGTTAAATAAAATAACAAAGCTTTACCAAACGTATGAAATATAACGGGCAATGATCGGTAATAAAAACTGTCGTTCAATATCTGCGGAGCATAAATAAGCGTTGTTGGGTAGCGCTCCATCCTACATCCCAGATCGGCGATTAGACTGGTATTGCGTGACTAACCCCTATTTGTCCGATCATTGTCTTCCAATGCATCCTCGCACCATCAAAACAAACTGGAACACACACAAAACAAAGCAAACGAGCAATTATGCTGCATATTTTTGTCCATGATTATAATTGGGCTCACAGAAAAATCATTTGTATCCAGTTATTTCTACGTTAAACGTTATTTCCAGTTAAACTTACGTTCCATAGAACAGGCGCAACGAATGTCGGTGGCCTAGAAGCAGAAAATCCAGAAATTAAAACTCTGTCTGTATGGTGTTTTGGTCAAATTTCTTACCTTTGTATTTGGAAGTTATAGAATACGTAACTAATAAAGGTAAGAAGTAGTAAAAGTAAAAAGTAAGAAGGAAAAATAAGATTTTTATTATGAAGAGATTTCAGAGTTTGCGAAAATTCTGACGTTTATTCTGCAGATTAACGCTAAAATAACAGTAAATACACCATTTACTTAAAAAAATAATCGTGAAAAGCAGTACCTTCACAGGAATAATAAAAATACTATTATAGTAACAGTTTATAAACGCTAATAAAATTACCATGAATGTGTATAATCTTATCATAAGGTTTAATTGCGAAAACGCACAAAGAGATAACTTCAAATAAAAATGTTAATAGTATAACGTTTCTGTTTTGGTCGTGATTTTTAAAGTGCTATTTACTTATCTTAAAGTGTGGGGGATAACACGACTTATGAATAAAGTAGGTACACATTTTCTCGCATGGCCTCTCGTTATTAAGTTCCGCTCTTATGCTCTAAGTTAATGAGCCAGGACAGTGCGCATTCTCAACTGTGTAACAATTTCTAATTTATTTTATATTTGGTTTTTATTTAATTTATTCAGTGTGAGAGAAGTGGGCAGGTTTCTGATGCTTGTTACGATACGATAATCTCAGCTTACAGGATGTTTGCTGCGATTTAATTGGCACTCGAAATGCTTGGACGTTTTTGCGCCTGCTTTTTATTGCTGGCTAACGAGAAATGAACATAGATATGTGTAAAATACTGTCGCTTGAATCCCTGTTGCTGTTGAGAGGAAATACTGCCATGCAAGTTTGTTTGGAAGGGGATGCACGAAATGATAAACTACTCATAAATATAAACTCATTTTATATCCGTGACCTATTCTGTGACGTTTACGTCATTAGCCATTTTAAACACCAGTCAATCCTGAAATACCTTAGATATACAATGACTCTGTATAGTATAGTAACTCCAGGAAAATAGTGAAACATTAAAAAGGTATTTACTACGAATAAAATAATAGGTTTTTTTTGTATTTTGGCTCCACACTATTGTGTATTTAGCCAGTGTCAAGTAATTAATAATTTATCAAGTTAATGATATTTCACGCAAATATGTGTCAATTCACAGTCGAAGTCATCAAGTCAAGTCATAGTCTAGTCAAATTCATACTCCTAGTAAAGTGGTGGCAACTTTACTTGAAGCTTCTATGGAGTTTTGGAAACAACACGAAAAGAAACGTTTCACCATCATTACCTATACCATTTTCCCACACTCACGCCTGTAATCCAGCACTTAACGAATAGAATGCCACCAATTTTATGCACTAACACTGAAAATAACACAAGTTTTGGAAAATAATACAATGCGGTGACGCAATCTTTTTCGCATTCCCGCCAAAACTCAAAAATAATAGTTACCATTTTATTAAAAGATACAATAAAACCTTATTTTCCGTGATCAGATTTTCGTAAGACTGAACTGAAGAGGTACTGTCTAAAACACTTTTCTCTATAGTGACTAGCATGGAGATTGGTCGGTAGTGGCGAAGAGGTCTGCTTCTCGGCATCACTCTTCTACCAAGACCGGATCACGGGAAAAAAAGTAGGAATTTGGTTCTGGTTCCGTCTCCTGAACTGGAGGACTCGATGAACTTGCCCTGGGTGTAAAAGACGGACAATCATCATCGGTGACTAGAAACTCTGGGTCACACTTCTTTGCCCTTTTAAGTCTTCTAGCTTCTTTTTAACCGACTTCAAAAAAGGAGGAGGTTCTTAATTCAACTGTTTCTTTAAAAAGTTTGTTACCTGAGAATTTTTGACTGGGTGAACCGACTTTGATGACTATTTTTTTATTTGAAAGCTAATTATAGCTTGTGTGGTGTGAGAGAGATGTCGTGGACATCTCACACCACGGTAGCTGGTGATACCTTTGTGGTGTTATTTCAATTTGTTCTAGTTTTGACAATGCCATGAGAAAACTACATAAGTCTGAAGGCAGTTTTTACGCTTTGCGTTTGTTATAATTACTCTTCGTGGCAGTGTGTAACTACTTAGATTCCGTAGATCTCGTAGATCAGCTCAGCCGTAGAAGATTTTATGTCTTCTTACCACGTGGTATTACCCAACAGGACCAGTAGCAGCACTTCTGATTGTGGAGCATTATGGATGCCTTCAGTTGACGATGAAAACGTTTAACGACGCCGTTGTTACCCGTTATCGGACAGTGCTTTACTCTGAGGAGGTTTCAGACAGACTTGGATAGTTATGACAGGAACTAGGCCCCTTGGTCGGTTGTCATATTATATACATTGTGTTCAACCAATTTGAGTTAGCCAGCCAGAGATGAATGCAGAAGCGCATGTCTCAACTGTGTTATTAGCCACAGAGGAGACAACAGGCTAAATCAGTCTATAATGTGAGGCAATATTGATTAGATGAACACGGTAATAGCCTCATTATATTCATGTCAATATGTGTAAATGATCAGATGGAACTAAAAATGGAGAGTAGTGGAAATGTGACGAACGATTTTTTGCGTTAACAATTTGTGAATACTTGTGTCTATTTCTTGCAATCACAATGAACTCGAGGGCAAACAAAACTCATATAGAACTCTGATATAAGTTTGCTAATGTATAAGTGCGGCGAAGATGTTCGGTTGTTCTTGCTGGAGCCTTCATCCTGTCCCCACAAGGAAACAAACAGGAATCCGCATCTATCTACGGATGGCGACACTTTCACCGACATATTATTGCATACAACTTTACCGTACTGTTTTACTCAGAAGCAGTAAAGCCCTATATTTTGTTGTGCACATCTATTGAAGTAGGTAACATATTCAATGTAGCTTAAAGATATTTCAGTGTAAGACAAGTAACAAATAAATATCTATTTTTATTAAATTCGCTATTGTACTGTTTTGTGGTAATGTCGTATACAGATACCTTTTTTTATATTATAAATAGTGATATTTGTAGTTTTTGGCAATACTTTACTTTTTATTATGACTAATTAAAGCGGCTCGTAAAAAGGTACTTATTTAAATTACAAAAAAAGTCACACATCAATCAACTTGCAACAAGCACTGCTTATTAAAGCAACAATGCATTCCAATTATTATTCTACGATGTTCAAATATTGTAGACGAGTGGAGTAGGTGCGTCATAAATATTGAGTGTTGTACTGTTGATGTACTGACGACACTGACAAGAGGCCAGAGTAGCGTGAGAATGTTTTGAGTTCACATACTAAACTTATTTTAGGAATGCTTTAGAAAAAAAATGTACCTACTTATACCAGAACACAAGTTCCATGTATGACCTATTGGTCATGTTTGTCTCATGGAAAAGATACTTTGCTGTGCTGAAAATGTTGACCCGGAGACTCAATTGTAAAGACCAGGTCATTTAAAAAAACAGTCCCAAACCCCCACTTTCCAGCAGTCTCAGTGGAGAGAGTTCCTAATTCTTTTGTGCATTATTAAGCATGTATTACATTTCGAAAACTATGAATCTTTTTGAATAAATATGAATTAAATTCTTTATCCGTTACATTTGATACTCTGCGCTAAGTACAGATTTATTCACCTTTTTCATTAAATAGAGTAAGTAGAGTAGGTCCCTTCATTAAATTATTTATCTTATTAAGACCCAGGGCTTCCATGACTAAAATAAAAATATTACATTAAAGCTCATCGCGTTTTCCAAAGTTTATCAGAGCGCCTGTTCTATGCAACGTATGACCGAAATGCTGGGCACTTACAAATCAGCGTACTAACTAATGACGAATCAGTATTGCAATTCAACGGGGTAATACTGCCAGCATGTTTGTTTCGCTACCTACTGATAGTGGGCTGGAGCTTTTAGACTTAGCTGTCTATAGGTCAACGCGGCTAGTAGGTATATAGTTCAAATCTTTTTTTTTTTTTGTTTTAGGTAGTGTTTAATGTTAGTAGTTGTTATATTATTGTAGTATTTAGTTCGTTAAAATATAGCATAAAGACATATGGCTTATTGGCTATGGCTACCAATAGGTTAATCTTTGCTGACTCTTATAACATTACATTTGTTTAACTTTTGCTATCTTAATAACAATAATTTCCTAGTTAAATAAATAACGCCACACACATAGATAGATCACACACATACATACATAGATCCTGGACCCACTTCAAAAAACTACACATGCACTATAAACAAAATACCAATAAATTAAAGACTAAATAGATACCATTTCCGGCAGCACACAATCAATAGTGGTGCTATCAATCTCCTTTTAAACGAGATAATGCTTTATATGTACAATAGAAAACAATGACAAAACAAATCAATGTCTTCTTAGGCAACGGCGAGAGATTAAATGACAAAGCGTTGACCCCTTGCATTAAGACGAAATCAAAAACGTTGGCTAAAGCGACCCCTGCACATATTTCAAGAATCATCCGTTCTTCCATATTGGGCAGCGGGACAATGGACCGGACAACACACAGTTAATGCCACAAATGCCGTAAGCGTTCATAAATCATTGACATAGCGGAAGTGCGTGGCCTGCCAGTGGTGAGAACACCCCTGCAATAACGGTTACGCGGCTGTCTCCGGAATTTTCAGCGTTATAGATAAATTAAATGCCAACACATCCCGCGCGGGCAAGAGCAGCGTCGCCGCCCGGCGCGCTTGGAATGTCCGAATAAATTTTTTGATAAACGCACAGGAAGCAAAACCTATTACGTGACACTGCCCCCGTTCCGTATTCCACTCCTCGGTTATTGTTTTTCTCAGTCGGCATTTGAAGAATTTGAAGCTTTTAGCCCAACCGGCATACGGGAAACGCGGCGCTTTGAATCGATTAGATCTTAATCGATAAACTGTAATTGGTCAGTTTTGTGTCGGAATTAATCAAGTGTCAAAGGGCTGGCTATAATTGAACGCCAAAGGCTGCGGGTGTGTCGTATATCTCACTAATTAATGGATTCGCTAGGAATGCTCTTGTCACAAAAGAAACCGCTTAAAAACCTTTTGGGACGTTTTATGTTTGGCTAGAACAATAACCCGTCCACCAGCCGGTAGCTGTAAGCTGTAAGTAATAGTCGTTGATGTCGCAATGTAGAGCAATACAAAGACATTGAAAATCGGCTTTATTAGAATTATTTATCCGTATCGGAGGGTCGCAATCGGTGCGTGCAAGTTCGATATAAAGAAATATTAATATTCCCGTGATCATAAACAAGCAGTTTGACGATGATAATTCGAACGCATAAAACAGAGCGTTATCTGCGATTGAAACGCAGCCCCGGGGAGTTTAGTGTGAAATGTGTTCTCAAAGACACCGTTTAGTAGCGTAATGCGCGTGACTGTCGTACAAATTATGCATTTTCGAGACAAGTCGATTTTATTGCCGCGGAAGTGACGTCAATAAACCATAGTGTACAGCACTTTAATGTTCTCGTATAATTTCTGATCAGATCCGTTCACGATATGCATCATGACACGGAAGACGGAACACGTGACTTTTTATAAGGTCGCTTCAAAATATTAACAAGTTGGCCGTTTTATGGGGTAAATAGTTTCGATGTCCTATTATTAATATGACGATCTCATGACCCTAAATTAATAAGTATATTATCATAGTTCAGAATTTTGTCATAAAACGGTATATTATCCCAAACTAGGCGAAATCATCGTTTCATTTCATTACTATGGGAACTAGGTAACTGATAGAATACTTAGGTTGTATATCCTCTTGTCTGTAGATACATACCTTATCAGCCTAACCACAGTGTTCTTTTTCCCGCGGGAACTCGTTATTTTGTAGGACAAGAGGCTAAATTTAATTTTAATCCCGGTTTAAAGCAATCAGTTTGAATTTTTTTATCCAAACTGGTTCTATCGTTTTACTTCCAAAGCAACACACAAACTAAACCCTTGGCCAATGGGCAAATAAAGTTTCACCTTAATCTATGTAGTAGAAATAGCAGTGGTTTAGTTCCTATAAAGTACCGGCTTCAGATGGCCAT
Source organism: Ennomos fuscantarius (assembly GCA_905220475.3). NCBI lineage: Eukaryota > Metazoa > Arthropoda > Insecta > Lepidoptera > Geometridae > Ennomos > Ennomos fuscantarius. The sequence continues at coordinate 12,716,056 of HG992023.1, forward strand.
ACAATATTTCAATTGATGTGTTTAATGAAAATTTCTAATTATCACCTTTCGCTACATTATTTCGGTCGTATCGACAAAAAGTAACAGGTCTGCTAATATAAGAAACATCATAACGCCCCAAATATAAATGGTGTGTGACGCCCAAACGTTTGAACTCCCTACAAGATTTAGCGCCGACTCCAAAAAATGATATACTCGGCACCTTATATTGAACGGGAAATAAATCGTATACTTCCTTTAAGTGCCAATAAAAGTTGGAGTAAATCATAAAAGTATCACTCGAGGAGAAACGTCTATAACAAGTGTGTTATTGCGGAATAATTCAGTAGGTAAGAAGGGTGTTTTGAAGGATGGCTCCCTCTAGATTGGGCCGAAGCCTCGACCTGAAATTCCCGATGCTCTATCAAGCCTTCAATTATTTATCGGACCCATGTCTACTTTTCATTTTACTCCTTTCCCGGCAAAGCTTTCAATGTTGGGAAATAAATATGTCCCGCCGTTGGGAATAAGCTTTACAAGGATAGTGGTATTGTGTCTTACTTTATCGGTTACGGTTATGCGCCTGACACTGATGTATGATTGTATGTCCTAATCAACTTTATCATATACCAATATTTCGGAGTTTTCGTAAGTATAATATAGTAACACCGTAAATAGTATATAGTAAAATGCAGTACTCTGCATTTTACTAACCGGTAACCACAGACTAAAAGCACTCCTTCATATCCACCACCTACGAGCACTGCATTTTTTTATCTTAAGGAATGACGTGACGAGCTAGTCGTTCGCCTGATGTTACGCACGGCTGCCTATATCAGTTGCAGTGTCACTTGGAACTCTATACCAGTATAGAGTTTTGCATGACACTGCAATGTACATATCATCTTGAAACATCAGTAGTAATAGTATTAAACAATATATATTATATTATACATAAAACTAGTAACGAGATTAGGTCATAAAGTCTCATTTGCCCAGTAATTTCACTAGCCACGGTTGGCATAGTGCTTGCGCACTACTACATGGCGGCAGAATAAATAGCAAAGCAGTGGTACCTACCTAGACAAACTTTGCAGAAAAGTCCTACCACCTAGTTAGTGCATTATATTTTTCCGGCTAATCGAATGAACATTGCAGAATTAAAAGGGTAAAAATGAGTTTTGACTCATCTATACAAGATATCTTTTTTTTTTCACGCATCAAGTATTTTTTAACTTTAATTTCGTTTCTTGTAATAAATCAAAAACGTAATTTATTGTTAGTGTGAGTCATAAAATAGTATCATTAGGTTACTAACAGTTGAGGAAACATAAAACTTATATTATCATTTCACGTGTACGCGCGATATGTCGTTAAGTGTAAGTAAGAGCATAGTAAACGCTTTGAATTATGCGATCTGTGAATTATATAAATCATTATTGAGCATTTCGTAAATTTTATGAAAATAATATTTATCATTAAAATGTTTAGGTCACTGAACCTAAATATAATGTTTTTAGAAAAGACTGAATGCAAAAATGAAAAATAAAAACTCTTCGACTCCCTCGGTACTTTAAAATCATAATTAACGCAGCACCAAGTATGATCAGATCATCAGCAGATCATCATCCGATGATCAAGTGATCCTTTTTTTCAAGCAACTGTGTCAGTTTAATAGCATAGCTTAAAATCATAGAAAATGCTTAAAATATCACTTATACTTAGCGTAGCGATAAACGAAACTTATGAAAATTTTGATAATAGTAATTATGAAGCAAAAATATTTTCAATTTTTACATTTATTTTGGGTGGAGTTGTGTGTCACCCGATGGTAAGTAAGTGGTGATATGGTTGAGAGTGAGAAAAGTTATCTATTACATTTTTTGTTTACTTTAGGGATTTGAATTCAGGATAACTGATTCCCATATAAAGGTGATCCATATTTTACTTATAGATGGTAGAACTTCATAGTTCGTCTAAGTAGGTACCATCGCTTCGCACAAGCAGTAGTGCACAAGCTCTGCTGTGTTCTGGATTGGCAATGTAGCTAGTGAAATTACTGGGCAAATGAGACTTTATGACCTGATCTCTCAGTATATTGTGCTGATGTCTCAGGATGACGTGCGCACTTGCGCAGTGCAGTGTCACGCGAAACTCTATACTTTAGAGTATAGAGAGAGCAACTGATATGGGCAACCGTGTCGTTTACCATCAGTCGAATGGTTAGCTCGTCACGTCAATTACCAATAAAAAATATAAAGTTACACATAATCAAATAATCACAGAGAAAGTAATAACATATAAACAGAAGAAAGTAGAAAGCATTTTTTTTATTCTGTTGTAATACATACGACGTGAGGAGGTATTGTTCGCACAATACTTGGGCATCCTCGAGGTTGCGGCCAGTTATGTGAGGCAAAAACCGATGATAATGACAAAGACCATTGGCGCAGAGGGCGCGATGAGGCTCCGCCAGAGGACGCGTGTCGAATAATGATGTGTTTTCAGCACAGAGCCTGGAAACCTTCAGAATGGTCAATCATGGGCCAGACTAAATAATTTGTAAAGTCAGTTGTAAAGTCATAGCCTACGTGTTCAAAAAAAAATCGTAGAAGCAATGGAAATGAAATTTACCCTTACTTGATCGCTCTTTTTGTTGTAGACAGGCATATTTTACTAGGTGGTAGAACTTTTCTGCAAAGTTCGTCTAGGTAGGTACCACCGCTTTGCCAGATATTCTGCCGCCAAGCAGTGCGCAAGCACTACTGTGTTCTGGTTTGAAGGGCACTGTAGCTAGTAAAATTACTGGGCAAAAGTGACTTTATGAACTAATCTCACAGTCTAGTAATCTTATTACCAGACTGTGTTGATGTTTCAGGATGACGTGCGCAGCGCGGTGTCACGCGAAACTTTATACTTTAGGGTTCCGAGTGACACTGCAACTGATATGGGCAGCCGTGTCGCTTAACATCAGGTGAACGCTTAGCTCGTCACGTTATTCCATAACATTTAAAAAAAGCATAGATGAAATGGAGTTTTTATTTATTAGTTAAAACCTATGTTTTTCATTTACTTATATTACTTATTGAAATAATACATTGTAGTCATGGAAAAGTTTTGGCCGCGCTAAACAGGCAATGTAAATTCCCGGCCGCAGATTTAAATATAAATAATCACTCATTAAATAGTTTGATAAATTGCACGTTTGTAGAGCCTAAACAGTCGTACCAATGAAACGGTTTAAAAGAAAGTGTTGTTTAGATCACACGACTGAGAAGTAATACTTCTTTAGCTCCATCTCTCTTGCCCTTACAGTGATATACGAAACGTAATTTTCTCTTTCTATCTTCACGTAGAGCTCTCTCCAGCTATATATAAGTATATCTCATACTAGCTATCTCATACATAGCTAGAGTGAGCTACGTGAAGATAGAAAGAGAGTCTTTTAACTTCCGTTCACTCTCACCGGCTTACTCTCCACGCCAAGCGAGCATAAAGAATTTTTTCTTCCAAAATTACATGGAAAACAAATACATATAGAAAACTACACTATTGGTTAGTGGTGCTTGCGTTAAGTCTGGCCACAATTTCTAGTGGGTTCGAGTCCCATACACCCCTGTGATGGCAAGGAAGTGTGAGGGCATTTCCCCCCTCAAAAAAAAAAGTCTGGCCACAACATTAAGATTGAACGGAATGGTATACGCAAAAATGATACTTAAGATTAAACGTAAGGTACCAAGGAGTAAGACAAATTTTTATCCCGATTAAATAAAATTCACTTTAGTAGACCTATCTGTAACATTTCTAGGGATGTTCGTTTTCGTAATATAAAATCGTAGTGATACTTCTCAGTGGCATGGTGAAGAGGGGAGGCCTAAGGCAATAGTAGAAACACGTCGCGAACATCGTTTGGGGGTCACGTAATGCTACGATACCGAATTACCCGTTTGTGCAAAGTGATCCTTATTGTATACCCAGGGAATATGCCACTGTGAAGATATAAAAGTATCCGGATGATATAAAGTTTTATAGGTTTGCGGATAAGTTGTAATCTTATCTAACGCTGTATTTTCGATGTTAAAGATTTTTTGCTCATGTTCGTGAACATACTAAATATTTGTAGTAAGACAGCCTCGGTATTGTGGTGGTTGAGCAGGTTGGCTCGTAATCCAGAGGTGGCGGGTTCAATTCCCGCGGCAATACAAATGTTTGTGCACAGAAAAAAGCGCAAATACTTGTTCTGAGTCTGGGTGTTGTGGGGCCATGGCTGGGTCCCTAGACACAGGGAATCTAAATTAGGGTCCAGGATCTATGTATGTGATCGTTGGGCGTTATTGTTATTATTATTACTAGTTTGTGAGCTTCTCAGTCTAAAATAATGATAGGTTTTTTTAATTACTCTTTTACCAACTTTTTTTCATTAAGTTTTTTAAACTTGATGTGTAATGCAGATTTTTCTATAAAATAGACTTGTTTCTCATATACTGAACATATTCGCACGCGCGCATTAGATTTTTGCTTAAACTGTAAGGCATAAATAATTCATAATTGGATATGAAAATGTGTACTTTTTATACATCACTTCAATTGTATATTTATAGTATTATTATAATAATTATAATGGTATTAGTATTATAGTATAATATATAGTATATATATATTAGTATAAGTAGTATTCCTTTAAACGGTAACGCAATTTTCTAAAGTTTCCAAAATATCTCAATGCATTTAATTTCCGAACGTTCCTATACATAAGTCGCACTCAGCTTTTTAAAATCTTATTTAAACTTTATAAAATAAGAGCCGCCACCCCTCTGAAGGGATCTCAGGGCTGATATTATTGTGTAGCCATCTGTGACGAGGCCGGGACGGTATAGAAAAGACATATTTTTAGATTTAACTCGTAAATTACTTCGATCCAATTGGTTTACGCTCGTGTGAGAATTAGGAGTGAAGTTTTATTCGTCTGTGTGGTTGTTTATTGCGATTAAATGAAAGCAAGGGGAGACTAAAGGTGATTACAATTTGAAGCAAATAGACAGAAAATTTGATATATTAATTTGTGATGACATGACCCGATTTCTATTTCTTTAATCTACGTAATGTGTACACAATTCGAATTAATAAGAGTATTTTTGTGGTAAGTTTTTGTGGAATATATATAATCCAAATATAGTAATATCGTTTTTAGAATATTTATGTTTGTACATTTAAGTATTAAGATTCTCAATGAAGAAACTTGAGTAGATTGTGATTCTGTTTTAACCTTTAAGATTTTTTTATATTTGTTTCATTGAAATCGGTCTATCCAAAAAAAGATTTGGGTACATTTATATAGACAAAGGGATGCCGTGTTTCGATTGAATTCATTCGCATAGCCCTTGTCACCACTGATTTAATAATATAAAGTAAAGAGCACGGCCGTGCCTGCTTAGTTAATTCCTGACATTAAATTCAAAACTAATGCCCAGCAAGATGTCACCGATGAATAATTGATTATACCGAAAATTTGTTGTTATTGAATTGATAATACGATTTGAATTTGCAGAATTATGAGTATGAAATATAGAGGTGTGGCAGGGAGTGTGCGTAAAGATGAATAGAATAAGAAGAGAGACGAGGAATACCTCATTTCCCATTCCACACGGCATTTTCCTCGCTGGGTAATACTCTTCTTTTTTTTATGTTTTGGCTCCACACTATTGTGTATTTAGCCAGTGTCAAGTAATTAATAATTTATCAAGTTAATGATATTTCACGCAAATATGTGTCAAGTCACAGTCGAAGTCATCAAGTCAAGTCATAGTCTAGTCAAAGTCATACTCCTAGTAAAGCGGTGGCAACTTTACTTGAAGCTTCTATGGAGTTTTGGAAACAACACGAAAAGAAACGTTTCACCATCATTATACCATTTTCCCACACTCACGCCTGTAATCCAGCACTTAACGAATAGAATGCCACCAATTTTATGCACTAACACTGAAAATAACACAAGTTTTGGAAAATAATACAATGCGGTGACGCAACCTTTTTCGCGTTCCCGCCTTAAAAACGGTAATACTCTTAGGAATTATTTTACTCTTTATAACTCTTTGCCCTTATAGTAAGTCCATCCTCTGTTGTGTGCTCAGTAATTACGTAGTAGATCAAGTAATTGTTCATTAAAGTAACAGATGGCGCTAGGCTCCTTCGATCATTTGATAATAATAATGATTACATGATAATTTCGACAATCTTGTCTCGTCTCGACCCGAAAGTCCTGGGACTCGAGACAACTAAAATTACGAAAAGCCCCGGGACTTCAAGACACGAGTAGTTCCGGGACCCAAACCCTAATCTCGTCACAGAATTCAAGACCTGGAATATGTCCACTGCCGAACACAAGCCTCCATCATAAAACACTACTTTTGATTCTTATCATAATGCCTTAATCACACGCTTGCCATTGCTAAGCGTCTTGGTGATTGCAGATCTCAATGCACTGGAGCAGACTGCTGTTGCCCACTCCCTGGATATTCTCTTCGACTCTTAGTACGTCGCCCACAGGAATATATGGGGTGGATATATTCAGTATCCGCACACCGAGACCAGCTAAAAAAAATAAAAACTTATGCCCATATATTGTTTTAGGTTCTCAGCTAAATGTGGATATACTTATTACTAGTTGCGCCCTGCGGTTTCACCCGCGGATAAAAGGTATTTTAGTTATTTGCTGATCCCACGGGAAAATTTCACATGTCCGGTATAAATATAGGCTATATGTTAATCCAGTGTATAAGCTATCTTGGTACCGAATTTCATCCAAATCCATTCAGCTGTTTGAGCGTGAAGAAGTAACAAACATACAACATACATACACACATACAAACTTTCGCCTTTATAATATTAGTGTGATGCACTAGCTGACCCGCCCCGACTACACACGGTTAATGTTACAGCTAACTTAAAGTTTATTATTATTACATAGTTTTACACCGTAACCCTGTCCAAGAGAATACTTCTTCATCTTCTTTTCTCACATTTTAAACCTTTTCTAGACTACAACAAACGTTTCAAAACCAAAATCAGTTTAATTGGCCCAGCCATTCTCGAGTTTTAGCAAGACTAACAAACAGCAATTGATTTTTAAACATTTAGATTTTCATAATACTGCCTGTAAAAATATTTAACTAAGTAATTTCCGTATAGAAGCTCATAAGTTTCTAATAGTTTTTTTTACTTAATCCGCATACGTCGAAAACCACTCTAGATGAAAAAAGGACTCGAAAATAATTGTTGAGTTCAAATCATCACTCTAACTGACGGAATCCAGCGCAACAATAAATGTAAGCATTATTTTAAAATCATATTAAAATGATGCTTGCGTTTATTAACACGGCAATAAATTAATCTATTTTTCATATAATATTATGGAGCTGCTATAAAAACTGTCTGTCACCATAATTTTAAACACAGATTGTTGCTCTAATGCGTTGACTTTAAAGCAAGGGGTTGTCGACCCCTTTTGCTCGATTTTCATTCGTCACACACACGCCGTCGAATGGAAGTTTAATTTTTAAAATTGGATTTTTATTGCTCTTTGAAATAGAATGAAAGTAGTATGATGATATGGAAGTCACTCTCATTATACTGTACAGCTCAGATACATGTGTAGTACTCGATGCACAATACTGTATGGTGGGAATAAAGGATCACTTCGTCTTTGATGACCTGCCACCATTATACTCATCTGCGTTTGCGGCTTTGCAGTTTATGGGGAAAGGTACTGTCTCTACGCGGGTTTGTCAGTCACAACACAAACACCTCGGGATTAATAATAACAAAAATAATAACGCCCAACGATCACGTACATAGATCCTGGACCCTAACTAAGATTCTTTGTATCTGGGGACCCAGGAACTACGAGGACCATGGACCAGCTACCAGACTCAGAACAAGTATTTACGTTTGTTTTTTCTAAGCACAAACACTGTCCTGCCGCGGGAATCAAATCCGCTGACTCCGGGCTATAAGCCGACCTACTAAACCAACCGCAGAGGCTTTCAAAGAGTATTGACTGTCTAATTCCAACTACGCACCCGCAGCATCACTGGATATTCAATATTACGTGAGGAAATCATAATTACCAACACATTTTTTGAGCTAAAATTTTTAGTGATAATGTCATCGTTTATAAGAATTTAAGTATCTCTCTTAATGCTTGATGACTTTGTCAGAATACTGATTTGTTGATAGGAAATCAATGAGCGTGTAAAAATATACAAAGTACTGACGTGGTATTTAATAAACATCGTTGAGTGGTTACTAAGAAAACGAGTTAAACAAGTTCAACCTTTTTCTTTAGTAAGTAAGTACATAATTGATTACAATGTCGCTGACAGTGATGAAGAGCAAAACCTCGGTACATAGTACCTATTATTATTGAGAATTCTGACTGTTTATAGGTATAAATCTATTTGTTTATAGGTATAAACAGTGAGAATTCTGAAATTTCTAGGTCTTGTTGGAGTTTAAAATTAATGCCAGTCTCCACTAAAGTTTGCCAGCTCCTAAGTTCCCACTTATGTAAGTGAAACGTACGAGAACACGGGGCTAAGGATATCCCTAGCTCTTCTCGTATGTTTGTCAAATTCATGTGAAGTCAGCATGCCAAATACTGTTCGTTCATTGGTTGACGACAGCCGATGATCAACAGGCAACCAATGAGCATTTAGTATTTGCTCTGCCAAGTTGAAACGAATCCAACAAACGTGAAACGAGAACCCGGGGGAAAGTGTTGCTTCGTTTATTTGTAATTTAATAGCCTTTAGTACAGAAGGGCAAAGCTGCATAGCAATGATTTATTTGTAAAGTAAACTGGTAGATCACCCTTATACCTAGTTATTTCAAGATTTTTTGTCTATTGGTTGGCTTACTACAAAACATTTAAATTGCAGGATTTTTAAATAAAAGAATTGGAAGAGGAAAAATACTACATGAGAAGAAGTCTTCAGTCTTCAGACAAGTACTTTGGTGAATTAAATTCGAATGAAAATTTATCTCAATAATAATAATATAGTATAATAATAATTATACCTACCTAACTATACATAAATAGAAAATTAAAATAAAATAAAAACCATGCATTTAGCAAATTTTAATCTAAGAAGCTACCAGTAGGTAACGTACCGTTTTTTTTTACTGAATTTATCCGTTGTTGGTGCATAAAAACGACGGTGTTTTTTTTTTAAATTTGTAGCTCTAGAATAATATAATAATAAATATATTATGATTATAGGGACTGATTAAATTAAATACGTAAAATAGAAGGTTTCATATCGAGTTTTCGTACAGTATACATGTACTTACAATCCCAAGGTTTTAAATCAACAGAATAAAACGTAACTCTAAATGTAAGCCGAGCTGTCTCACAAGCTGCCATTTCCGTTATTGCTGTATTGAGTCCAGTCTAGCTCCAGACAGAGCTTAATGAAAATAAATGAAATGTCAGTCTAATGGACTGCAACTATTGATTTTCTATCCTGGGCTTTTAGGATCGCCATTGAGATTATTTCGCGTTGAGCGCTACTTGGCCAAAAATATGTCATAATATCTAAATATGTTTTATGATTGCCGTAGCTAATTGTAGTCAATCTTAGTAAAACGATTAAACTAATAAATAAGACAGATTTATTAAGCTTGACTTGTATTAGTTATTATCAGCGCTCATATAGCTTTGACGACCATTGCTTGGTAAAATTATAAAACATATATTTAAAAAAGACGTTTAAAATGTCCTCCAATATGTTAATATCATAATTGACTGGCCCGATAGGTCTGTTGGTAGTAACCCTGCCTTCTGAACTGTAGGTTGTGGGTTTGATTCCCAACCAGGACAAAAATTTGTGTGATGAACATAGGTATTTGTTCCGTGTCTGGGTGTTATATTATATTCTATGTATTTACAAACAAAAAGTATTTAAGTATTGAATTAGTTATCCCATAGTACAAGCTTTGCTAAGTTTGGGTCTAGATGGTATATTGTAGAATGTCCACAAATATTTATTATTATTTATTTTATTTAATCAATGTGTATTTATGGTAGATGCTAAATGAACGCGTGGAGGTGGCTAGAATTTAATAAAAAAGCTGCCTATAGAGTCCATTATAGTAGCAAAAATTCTCATGAGTGTAATTCATGTTAAATTAATATATTTCCGACTTACGAATAGAGTGTCTAATTCTCGACCAGGTTTCCAGGGAACTCACTGTTTGCATTAGCATTGCTCGGAAAATGGTTGAGATTGAATTGTGTGTTAATCAACACACAAATTGTGAGTTGATTAACACACAATTTGTGAGTGAAAGACAGACACATGGTAATATTGAATCTTCTATTATAGTATAGACGCAAAACTTACTGACATTTTTTTTCAACACTCCCGTATAAATAAACGTACTTAATTACATCAACAAGCGTTAATAACAAGGCAAAACAAACGCTTCATCAACTACTATTAAGCAAATTGTAGGTTACAGCGCTCCGGCTCCGGTATTTGCGTGTATAATAAATAGTTAACTAAATTGCAGGCGTCGAATGAAGGATTGCTTTGCTTGGACATAACAACTGCAGTTCCTAAAATTGCTTTGATCGATAAAATTGTAACTCAACACTCGACGCCCTACACTGAATTTAAATTTTTTATATTTATAAAAGTCATTATAGAAATCAATCGTTATGGATCAGTTTTTTTGGATCGGTGAAATGGTTAGAAATTGATTTGGTAAATTTAATGCAAAGACGACATTTGTAGGGGATTTTCAGAAGAAGACCAAAGCAATTAGAAATAACTATTTTATATTAATAAATAAACACTGCCATTCAACGTGGTAATATTGCCACCATTTTGGGCATTTTTCCCTTCATCAACGGGTTATTATAAAGCTTTGAAGTGAAACTTCTTTACGCACACTTGACTTGAGTAAGCTGGGGAATGCAAGGCGAACGGAAGTGGAAGTTGGTTCACGTAGATCTCCATTGTCAATATAACAAAGGTAAAAATGTGTACTTATGTTGGTATGTCCGATAAAATGACAATTTACAATTATGTCAAGGTGGCGATATTAACATAAAACAAAGCAAAATCAAAGTTGGAGCTAAAATAAAGAAATTTTACTTCAGTCGTGTGGTCTAAAGCACATTCGTTTTTTTAAAGGTGTATAGTTATTTATGTCTAGTTAGTTTAGCATTTCCCCAGAACTTTATCCTTAATTTTATAAAAATATCTATTCACACTTTTATATTGGAATCATATTTTTTGTAAAACAGATTGTCTTCAATATTTTCCGTCTTATTTTCTTTGTCGCGCAGTTTGAACACAAAAGAAGGGTAGAGCTTAATAAGTGCGGGTTCATATTGCAACCGTTCTGAACAATCGGAAAGTTTCTCAGACAGACGCGGGCGGGAACAAACCCCGAGTTAATCGAGACAAAGCCTTACACAGTATAGTCGGTTTACAGTGAAATGGTCTAAATTTCAGGTCATGTATAATTGTGATTCGACTCTTGAATCTTTATATTCAATCCGTAAACTTACTAACTTTTAGTTTTAGTATATTAAATTCTGATAAACAGAAACTATATTTTATTATTAAGTAGTTTACTCTACTGAATAGAAATTTACCTAATAGTAGGTAGGTAATGAATCGACACGGCGTTCCAACTTCGTAACCACAACAAATAGACAAACGTGACTTTTACAAGAATCAGACAAAGACAATTATACATCGATAGCCTCTGTGGTGTGGTGGTTTATTAGATTAGCTCATAACCCGAAGGTGGCGGCTTCGGTTCCCGCGACCAATCAAGTGTTAGTGCGCATAAAAAAGCGCTAGTACTTGTTCTGAGTGGGTGTTGTGGTACCATGGTCCTCGTAGTTTCTGGGTCCCTAGGGAATCCAATTTAAAATCCAGGATCTATGTTTATGATCTTTGGGAGTTATTATTATTATATAAAATTCTAGTATTTAAAGTTACTCACGGGATCTATTGTCTATATCGCTTGTGCAGATAGCAGAGCGACGCCAATTTTAATTATTTATTACCAGGACGGTTTTCTTGAGGAAGTAATTATTTGAGTATACTGGATTCAAGTACAGCATAAAAAGTAATTTAAAGTAATTTTTATATATATCTATTTTCCCAACCGTTTACACTACGATTAACACCGCCACAACAGCTCTGCATAATTTCAAGTATGTGACGTAAATGAACTCGCACCAGTCACTATACTAGTCATGTTTTCAAGCGTCAAATGAACAATTTATTACAGCAAGCCAGCTTCGATGCTATACTACGAACAAAGTGACGCGAGCGCTTTCACAAGCGCATATTCATAAGTTTTGATTCTTTCCATATTTGTGCCTATAGACACAAATAGTCAAATCCAGTACCATTACTTACTTTCAAGAGGAAAGTACAATTATATTCCTTTTTTCATTTCCCCGCCAAAACTAGAGATCATAGACTATATTTCCATAAATATAGTCTATGATTACCTCTAGTTTTGGCGGGAAAACGAAAAAGATCGCGTCACCGCATTGTATTATTTACCAAAACATGTGTTATTTTCAGTGTTAGTGCATAAAATTGGTGGCATTTTTTTCTCTAAGCGCCGGATTACACGCATGAGTATGGGAAAGTGGTAAATGATGGTGAAACGTTTATTTTCGTGTTGTTTCCAAAACTACATAGAAGCTTCTGGTAAAGTTCCCATTTTACTGGGAGTATGCCTTGACTAGACTAGACTATGACTTAACTTGATGACTTGACACCTAATATAGGTGTTAATTAATATTATATGCAATATATAGAAACTTAATTAAAAAATTATAAATTACTTGACGCTGACTAAATACACAAATGTGAGGACCCAAAAAAAACCAAAAAAAATATTTCCAACAAAACTGTAGCCTGTGCAATTACTGAGGGGAATGACTATAAGATGCAAAACTACCTTGGTTCACGTTAAACTTAATTCTTACTACAAACTTTCACGCAGTGTGATTGCGAATTTGAAAAGTTCTCCAGTGTGTAGATATAGGTACATTCCACATGTGGCGCTAAATATCCCTCGCTACACAAGATTTTACCTAATTTTTAAGGGTATACTGTTCAATGTTGCCTGAATATGAAACATACTCCGTTGAGGATGAACGAATATTCTGAACCTTTTCTTACAAGGGTTTTCTCGACTGCTATTCGCACCACAGTGGTGTAGTTTTAATTAATTATAACTATGTAATACTTAATTAATTAATTGTGACAGAAGTTAGCACTTGTATACCTATAATTCAATATTGTTCATTAAATGAAATTAAGTAAAATGAAAGTACTTCTAATAAAATAAGTATTAGTATTCCTAGTTTTAAGTAAAAGATAAATGTTCTATTCTAGAACAAAGGATGTCGACATACCATTTTTTTTAGTGGTCCTTAGAGGTATTTTATAAAGCTGAAATTCGCAGATCATAATTTGATGTCAAACTGTGTCTGCACTTGAAAATGTGTTAATTTTGCAACTTTTATTTGTAGGTTACGTGACCTTATAGTGCACAAATATTTGTCTTGCCGCAGGAATCGAACACCCGCCGCTTCCAGGTTATGAGCCAACCTGCTCAACCACCACACCACAGAGGCTGTCAAACTGTATCTTAACTTAAGCTGTTATTCCTTTAGAACACCAGTCTGGCTATATATTTTGTAAAAAATTATGTGTTATGAAAATTTGGAGCATTTAGTATGCGAATATAAATTGCAAAAAATTGAGTTATTGTCGCTGCATATTTGGAGCATATTTTGGAGACGAAGAACAAGACCAATTTTTTAAGGGTCAATAAAACTATTTTATATTATAAATACCGAAGTACTTCACTAACTTTTATCCGTTATGCCTTAATTTCGTTTAGCTTCTATTTAAAATATTATTATTTTTATATGATTATTTTTAAACATCGCATTGGGCTTTCAAAAATGTGATTTTTAATGTATTATGTGATTAGACCAAGCCTAAATCCTTGAAAAAAACTACAAAAGCCAGCTACTACTACCTACTATTCACTATTACCTACTAAAAAACTCTTTTTGGTCAAGTTGTTCTAAATTTAGATTTTTAAATATTTTTTTTGCTTATAATGTTTAATATTATAGTGAGAATCTGAAGAAAATTCATACATTCGATATTTTAGCAAAAGGCTCATCTTATAACCCTTAAAGTCGAGAATTATCAGGTCAGTTGTCCTGTCCCTGTCCTTTATAAACGCTATTGCTGGCTACACCATATTCTATTACTTGTGATTTTAAGTAATCTGTGCTAGAAATAAATTGTCTGTATAATAGTGTATAACTATTCGCACTGCCTCATAGATAGTCCAAATGTTCCAGTCCCCTAGTCCTGTAGGTAGCGTAGCGTACCTAAAGTGACGGCGACGTTGCTCTGTTGATTTGCAATGCTGATTTGTTGTGCCAAATAAGTGGCAGTGCCATTTTGGTCACACATCGCATCGACCAGCCACTAGCTCTGATAAACTTTGGAAAACGCGATGAACTCTTAATCTCCAGGGATCCAGGGTTTCTACATAATACGGTTCTATATATAAACCTACCGAGTTTAATAATTAACGCCGTTTCATCTGCTTAACCGAGTGAGTCAGTTACACACTGAAATAACCTATTTGGAACAAATTTAACATACAAATTGCTAATACAGTCCAATACAATACAACAACAACAACATTAGATAGAGATCAACATAAATTACTTTTATCCCGGAAAGACAATTAAAAGTCCCGCAAGAATCCGGATCCTCTATCACAATATCTAGTATAGCAAAAGGGTTTTTAGGGACAAGGATCCTTTCAAAGGTGATGGCAGCAACTTCATATTTTTTTATGCACAGTTCGTCTGTTGTTCATCAGTCTTGTTAATTATTATTATTTAGTTGAACAACCCAAAAAGCTGAATGGGTTGTGAAGTTATGACAATTGCTGGTTAGTTACAAACATAGCTTACAGTATTCCAATTCAGCCAGCGCGTTTAATATTAGATAGTTAACAGCAAATCGAATATAAGAAACCATTTGCATTTGCGCAAATGGCGAGAGCTTTTAATAAAACCGTGGAACAAACAGCTCTGATGCAGTATGAACTCTTGCAAATTGCTCTAAGCTGCAACGCGGAGGCGGCGGCGTTTAACAAGGACCTGCGCGAATGAACTTCCTCCGAGGTTTGTTTAAGGCGAGGCTGTCTATAAATAAACAAAACAAAACCTTCGTAGAGACACACTTGTAAAAAAAATCTTAAAGTATATCGTATATGTAACTACAGCTAATAAACGGCTAACACTCACGAGACAGTCGAATAACTCGACCGGTGTTTGGGCAAAATAGATGCCCAATTGCCCAATTGTCCATTCTCATGGAGTACGCGCGGCGGTGGTGGCGGCTCGGCCCTGTCCCGGCGCTGTATCTCGTGAGTGTTAGCCGTGTACTAGTTATAGTTATGGTTCTGCTATTGTAGTATGGACTTGGTCATGTCATCACACAACGTTACATTTGTTAATTTGTCTATTTTATTCTCTTATAATGTAATGTTATGTTGTGTAGTGTTCTGAATAAATGTATTTCCTCTTTTTCTTTTTTTCTTTCTTTATTTATATTTTTATGATAACTACAGCGCCGGGCCAGCACCGAGCCGCCGTTTACTAGTTGTAGTCACATTTATAAGATATAATAATATAGAAACTGACGTGAGTAGTATGAATACATAATATTACTCATATATAACACGAATATACAGTTTCAGCTTAGGGCAAGGGTAAAAGACTTTCAGAATCAGAATCAGAATCAGAATTTACTTTATTGTATAAAACTGTGTACATGCAAAGGTCTTAAGCTATAAAAATGGTCAGACAGTATTATCCATTCCGGACGTACAATAATATAGTTGACAGCACTTACAGTAACTGTATGGGTATAAAACCAAGTAAGTATTTATTAATATTACAATATTAAAATGCTATAAGGACTAAAAAATATCTAAGTATAAAATGAATGTTCTTCAAAAATTTTATTTTTTTATTTTACTCACTATCAAAGAATTCATTTAAATTATAGTGAACCTTACCGATTAACCATTCTTTGAGTTCATGTTTAAATCGGTTACCATTTAGAGATTTTAACTGTGGAGATAGGTGGTTATAAATTCTAACGGCACAGACGAAAGAACTTTTGTAAAACATGGTGTTATTAGATTGAGGAATACATATGTTAAATTTATGTTTATTGCGAAGATTACCCGTACGACTAGACTGTATAGTAAAGAAAAAATCGGTATTATTTTTGACAAAGGTACAAATTTCTAAAATATATATGCCTGTAAGAGTGAGGAATCGATTTTCTTTAAATATATTACGGAGAGATTTCCTTATCTTTCTTATGTTCCCGCCAACCATAGTGATGTGATTGGAACGCTAATGTGATCGAAGGCGAATGGGCTGAATTAGCTAATAAGCCAAATCGAGTTGCCTGATTCAATTATACTATTTGCTGTGCCTCCCTCTAATAAACTAACCATCCAAGCACCAACGTATCTCGTATTACCTTTGCTGTGACTAAAGTAAAGCTGAAAATAGCAATCAACATAAAAATAATCTTGTACAAAACTTGCTAGTATCAAGCAATTTTATAGATGTATGGAATGTCCAATTAGTGAGCGCTGCGCCTTAAGCAGTGCGCTGGGGGCTTGGTGCGGCGGTGGTAGGAGCTTGCGAACAAAACTATGTGGTGGTGCAAAATAGTGAAGCAAGCAAAGCACGCTGCTTCTATTTCACCATTTTCCTTTCAAATTTCCTCTGTCATCTCCAGGTATGTACAAACCAACATATATGAGGTGAACAGCAATCTCATCCACGCTATAGTAGGTACCCTAAACAAGTTCCCAAACAATAGTTTCAGAGAATCTCACCAACTCGATTTGCTACCTAGTAAAATGAAAGTGTTTGATTCAGAGGTGTGAATATATCCTAAGTTAGTTTACCGGCATCGTGTTTCTCGCGACTCTGATTTGAATACGATGTAAGCAAAACTGTTAAAAATAGTTTTTTTGTTTTGGCTCCATACAGCCAGTGTCAAGTAAGTAATTGATAATTTCTCAAGTATATCAATATAATATAATGATATGTGTGTCAAGTCAAGTCACAGGCCAAGTCATCAAGTCAAGTCATAGTCTAGCCTGCTAGTAAAGTGATGGCAACTTTACTTGAAGCTTCTATGGAGTTTAGGAAACAACACGAAAAGAAACGTTTCACCATCATTATACCATTTTCCCACACTCGCGCCTGTAACCCAGCACTTACTAGAATGTCACCAATTTTATGCACTAACACTGAAAATAACACAAGTTTTGGAAAATAATACAATGCGGTGACGCAATCTTTTTCGCGTTCCCGCTAAAACTCTATAAATACTTCTAGTCTGGTACAAAATCAATTTTATGCCTGTACCCATAGAAAATAGAAATAAAACCTCAACCAAACCAAGAAGTTTTTTATATAAATAAGCTTTCTAAGTTCGTTTTGACATATTTCTTATGAAGCAAATTAATTAAGTACCAGTAACTATAAAACTTTCTAAAGACGAGACATCGAGCTCCTATCCATTGTTCACAGAGTAACAAAGCATCCAGTTAGTCGATTGATAAGTTGACGTTGAATTCTTTTTATCCTTTATTATAATCAGTGCTACTTAAATCTATCTATGTGTTCCTGTTGGTTCGTTAAGGTATGATCCGATCACAGTTTTGTTGTAAAGATTATGTTTTGAAGAAACTCCATCCGGTCTTCGGTTGGGACTGCTACACACGAGATTAAAAACAATGTTGCGATTAATAAACAAACTACACAAAACGAAACTTTTATAACTCTATGATTAAAATCTTCTATATAGAATCTTTATTTTAATATTATAATAATATATATTTATAAACTTTGCACACGATTTGGTGTTTTTACGCAATATATTTTAGATATTTTAACAAAGCGCTTTAACGTCTTATCAAATTACAAATTTTTACGAATATTATAGAAACATTGCATCTTTTGTGTATATTTTAAATATCTCAAGATGAATCTTCAGACTGTAATGCGATGTGTACTCTACGAGTATAGTGGTCAACATCGGTCCTCCAATGTCGGACATGTCGCTCCTATCTGTTTCGATGCATTTGTCGTTTAAACACCGACCTATAATAAATCAGCCACCAGATTCCGAATGACTAAACGCATAATCTACCACCATATCTGACATTCAATTTCAATCTTATTGGCAGCACATGTTGGACTGTTTTAGATTGGCAGTATAGTCCAAGATATACCCCAAGTGCATATCTTAATATAAGCCTATCTGGAGTCCACTACAGACACTCTTCATTCAATACTTTAAATGAGATTCTTATCGCACGCCCTTAAATAGATTAGTAGATTAATGATGTCTGTAATAATTAATAATGGATCGTGAATTTTACAACAACAATAAAAGCGGTTCGGTCGCCGTCGTAAACAGTACCTTGCATTTTGTTGTTTTGAATCCTTTAGCTTTACGATCCGTCAATGCGTTCCATATATATTTATTTACCTCGTCTTAATTACGGGGTAGTTATCATCCTGAGTTTATTGTGCTTCGTTTTAAGATGATGAAATTCCTGTTAAGTGGTGCCACTGCTACGTGACTGCGATAAATAAGTGTTTATTATTAAGCCCATACGCCAAACCTAAAGCTAATTACTAAGTGATGGCATTGGGGCTGAATGGCAAATGGCTATAGTAATAGTTCGTCAATCGTTTAAACTTGTAATTATAGAAATAGAACTCTGGACTTGGCAGAGGAGAGCATATGATAGTGATGAGGATAAATATAAGTCATTATTAAATAGACTGACTGGCTGACTCACTGACTGACTGGCCCAAACCACTGGACGTAGTAATGTTTGAATAGGGTATCCTTTTAGACGTAGAGCGTAGGGGTTGTACTAAGTAAAGATTATGAAATGTTAAACTCCTTAAGGGGTTGAAAGTGGTGTTAAAAAGTGTATAAAGAATCGCGGGTGAAACAATGGGCTGCTTCCAGTGGGTATATAAAAGCTATTCAAATTTTCTGTGCTCGTGATTGACCTTCTAATATACCGAGTACGTACACGCAGTCATTAGCAAGTTTCTAATTAATGTGATTTACACATAATATACAATACTTCTAGTATGGTCGTGAGGTCATGCGTGCCTAATTTTTTACAAAGTTCGATTATAGGCCATAAATTTGTGTGTAAATTGCCTTTTTATGGCATAGTTGGACCAGTGCACAGCTATTTTTTGATTTCTATTTTTTGTTAGAATCACGAAGGTCATTAATTATCCATAACTCGCAAACTTAACGTGTTTGTACTTTGTACGTATTTATCTCTTATCCTTATCACTTTATTTGAAAAGCATACAAGAATCATTGAGATTGATTTAATCAACTAAGGCAGTATAACTAAGTAACTTAAAGCAACTCCGTCGACAAGCTTTAAAAAGTTAAGCCCTTTTTGGAAAAAAATAAGACGAGCCCCTAATTGATGCGTCGTCTTTGTTTAGTTTAATTCTAACATGCTTTTCCCATTAAAGTGGTCAGGAATCGGACCTGTACGGAAGATAACGCCGGCTCTTTTACTCTTTACATGCGTTGTAATATTACCAAGTTAGGAATCTCAACAGTTTTAACCGGGTTTTAACCAGCTATTGGAAACGTTCATTGCTCGGTTGTCAAGAGAGGACAAAATAGTGAGTGATGTGGTGTGCCCGCGTGGCTCCGCGACGCGTTTTTACATTGTTCCCGCGTCCCGGGGGCGTCGGTCGGGGCCGCGCATCGAGAATCGATATGTTTGCGCTAAGTGCTTAAGTGCTTCGAGGGGAATGCGTTACACGGATGAGCAGCTATCAAATTTTTGCATCATTCTAATATAGTCACGTGACGATAGAACAATCAAGGTATCAAATTATTCTTTTTTTTTTAAGTTAAGGAATGACGTGACGAGCTATCCGTTCGCCTGATGTTAAACGACACGGCTGCCCATATCAGCTGCAGTGTTACTCGAAACTCTAAAGTATAGAGTTTTGCGTGACACTGCACTGCGCACGTCATCCTGAGACATCAGCACAATCTAGTAATAAGATTACTAAACTGTGAAATCAGATCATAAAGTCTCATTTGCCCAGTAATTTCACTAGCTACAGTGCAATCAGATCATAAAGTCTCATTCTATCATTCTCATTCTATGATCCAATTTAATTTTGCGTTGTTAAATTTATGAATAAGAACCTGTATTTTTATATTATTGATTTTACATTTATTTCACTTGAGTTTGTATTTTAGTGGTACATAAATTAAGTTCTAATACTGGTTGTTAAACCACGTTTAAGTATTTTGTGCAACCGACCAAGCGGGTTTTAAAGACAACTCGGCACCTTTTGTGAGTTTTATGGATTATCTTGGTTTACGTGTATTAACATGTGGAGCTGTGTCCGGTCGCGCGTTCGATCCCGGCCCACGCCCACTCGTTTATCAGTCACTACGGTCAATGCTCGATAATTTTATTACAGAAGTTTTGTCGAATTACTTGGGCCTTCGAATTAAATTAAACGATACTTGGCTCCCATTGATATGAAGCATTAATTTCTGTTAGAGGCTCTCTCGGCTTGAATGGAAAGGTCTTAAGTTTTTGCCGGGTGTCCGACGCGGTGTAACGTGAACACCTAGCTTTACATAATAGAGGGGAGCTGAACGCGCTGAGACAAACAAGAGCATCGCTCTGAACTCCCTCGCTTTAGAAATGACACTGTAAACAAAAGTATCATATAAGTTTATTAATTACACGGCCCCTCCGGCACGAGCCTCCATGAATATTAATTACTGGATACCGAAAAGCTTTAGAACGCTCAAGGAGGGAAAGTTTTACAAAGAGCCTTTATTATTTAAGAAGTAGGTACGTCGATGCGGTGAAACGAATTATGCTCACGAATCGCTGCGTGGGAAAGTGTACGCTTTAACGCTTGTTACAGGGTCGTATTCATTTTGAAGTTGCAGCAATTTATCATAACTCGATAAGAAAGTGACGGAAGAAAGTCAATAGAGTAGGTGCTCGAGGGTAGGCTTACATAGCTCTGGTTTTCGTTTCGCCCCGCCTTAATGAACAAATAACACCGAGCAGGGTGTATACAGCAGAGGCCATTCAAATTTTATGAAAACCGAGATTGCACCGCTAAAACGTTTTTATTTTAACACCAATAAAATGTTATACACGTCAAATGGTCGTGTCTTTAATGTATTAGATTTAATTTTTATATTAGGTTTAGAATTTTTTTGATGTTAAACTTCTTTATGCACCCTTGACTTTGGGAGTAAGCTGGTGAATGCGTGACGAGGCGAACGGAAGTTGAAAGTTGTCGGTTAGCGTGATCTCCATTCTCAACATAGCAAATAAAAAAAAATTTATTATTATATTGGTATGTCTGGTAAAATTACAATTGTCAAGATGGCGACATTAAGATTAAACAAAGCAAAAGCAAAGTTATACCGGCAGATAGATGAAGCTACACTAAAGGATTTTGACCTCAGTCGTGAGATCTAAAGACAGTCGCTATTTTTATGTAATTTTTGGGATACTAGTACTGAAAAGATTTAAGCAAAACAGAGTTCGGCTGTTTATCAAATGACTATAGGTAATATAAAAACTTGTAAAAGTAATCAGTTGTTTCAATCTAAACAAATGTCACGACGAGCTAGCCCTTCGCCGAGTGTGCATAGCTTCTAAAGGAAGTAAATAAATAATTAAATAAATATATTATGTAATATTTGTGAACATAACAAACAGCGCCATCTAGCCCCAAACTAAGCTAAGCTTTAACTATGGGGACCAGATAACTGATATAATACTAAGATACTTTTTGTTTGTAAATATATACATTGAATACAATAACAACACCCAAACACAGAACCAACATCGAAGTTTCTCATACAAACGTTTGTCCTGGGTAAGAATCGAACCTACAACCTACAGCACAGTCTTATTTAAGTGAGCCATAAGTGGACAGGTAGCGAAAGAAATTCACGCTCTAATGACTCCGGTATTTATTTATCACCTAATAGCCTTACTCGATGAATAATCCGAGTACCCACAGATTAGTGTTACTCCCCAAATAGGTACTTATTTTAACTTTGCGGTTTAAAGCGGTTTTACTAGGTGGTAGGACTTTTCTGCAAAGTTCGTCTAGGTAGGTACCACCGCTTTGCCAGTTATTCTGCCGCCAAGCAGTAGTGTGCAAGCGCTACTGTGTTCTGGTTTGAAGGGCACTGTAGCTAGTGAAATTACTGGGCAATTGAGGCTTTATGATCTGATCTCACAGTCGAGTAATCTTATTACCAGACCGTGCTGATGTCTCAGGATGATGTGTGCAGTGCAGTGTCGCTCGAAACTATGTTTTGGGGTTCCGAGTGACACTGTTCTGTTATGGGCAGCCGTGTCGCTTAACATCAGGTAAACGACTAGCTCGTCAAATCATTCACTAACATAAAAAAAAAAAATTCTAAGCGTACCTCATTCATGTTAGTGCTGGTTGTCTATACCTTGCTTGTAATTTTTTTGTTTAAAGTGTTTAACGTTGTATACCTTGTATCAAAATACATTATTATACATAAATAATACAAAATAACTTACAATGCATAACCAAATCATTTGATTTGCATCCCACTGTTTGCGTTTAAAAATACTCAGTAACTTTTTTAAATTTATTTCTGCTACTAGCTTTTTCACGCACAAGTAGCGCCATCTAGTTCATACGCAACGCACCACGGGTAAAATACAAATTCTTTTAACACTCATTTGTTGAATCAATTTCCTTACGAGACCATTTTTTGCAATGAAGCCATTTCAGGAAGCGTCATAACCCCCATCATTACTACACCAGCCACAAGACGTCATGCTGAACATTCATAGGCCTCCGACCAGGCCCACTTGACTGCCAGTGTGGTGTGGTGCTGAACTATGCTGCGTTTTCTGGTCCATGGTCACCTTATAGTCTTCTAAGAAAATATTTATTCCCCCACAGGTGCCTGTTCTGCAATCAGTGCGTCCTGTCCATTACCATGATATTCATATACAAGGTGGAATTCGTTTTTTTTCCTTTAATGTATGTATTCAGTCCATGCTAGAACGCTCCCATGTAAATGAATAAAAAAAGTACTTATGAAATAAAACTGAAATCTAGGTATTATCAAATTTAAATTCTAAAGAAAAGCCTTGCGACATAGAACAAAGCAGGTGTTTTATTGCCATTTACAAAGCACTCAGCTGGTGCCTGCGCTGTGTGTCCGTTAAATAGACATCTCGGCTGTCATTCAGTTATTTTAGGAGGAACTAAATACTAAAACAAACCTATTTTTTTATTAATTGGACCTTGTACGAAAATTATATAGCATGGTCTGAGTACATGCATTTAAGGAAAAGAGTGAATTAAATTCCGCGTGTATATTAACGTACATGGAAAAAACGGAATTCTTCAAAATGGAAATGGAAAAATCATCGATGAGCAAATTTTTTATAAAGAATTTTTCTTTAAGAAAAAAAATTATTAGTAAGAAATAATAAGATAAATTAGAACTTTTAAGAGTTGATACTACGGCATAATGATGAAATTAGATAAGGTGTGTTAGTCTCTCCTTTGTTTCAAAAGTAGGTGGTTGCTAAGTTACTTACGCATTGTTCAATATGAGGTAATTAAAGACAAGGGCATTGAGATTAATGTCAGTCTATAGTAAAGTCTATTAAATATAACTTAGCTAAGTAGCACTTTACCCGTGTTCTCGTATACG
This sequence comes from Ennomos fuscantarius, assembly GCA_905220475.3. Classification (NCBI taxonomy): domain Eukaryota; kingdom Metazoa; phylum Arthropoda; class Insecta; order Lepidoptera; family Geometridae; genus Ennomos; species Ennomos fuscantarius. The sequence continues at coordinate 12,739,968 of HG992023.1, forward strand.
TTTGTTGAATTCGTATTAGATTGGCATACCAAATACTGAACGCTCATTGGTTGCCAGTTGATCATCGGTTGTGTCAACCAATGAACGTCCAGTGTTTGGGATATCGATTTTACATGAGTTTAGAGACGGCTAAAGAGAGAAAAAAGACAAGAACTTAGGAGCTACTTTAGTACAGATCGGCAAGAACGTGTACTAATGGTCAGCACAATTATTATTAACTATTTACATAAAGACACATGTAACATAAAACTTCATTTCAATACTAGTTGCGCCCCGTGGTTTTACCTGCGGATAAAAAGTATTTTAATTATTTGCTTTTTCCCGTGGGATCCCACGGGAAAATTTCACTTTTCCGGGATAAAATGTATGAGATATCATGGTGCCGAGTTTCATCTAAATCAGCCGTTTGAGCGTGAAGGAGTAACAAACATACACACAAACACACATACAAACTTTTGCTTTTATAATATTAGTGTGATTAGTGTAATGGTGATGTGATTATAATGACCGTACAAGCTTCATATATTACTATTTCCGTACGTATTAATTTATGATTAAAAAAAAACATTACCTCATTTAAGGTTGAACAAAGTAATGTGAAAATCAAGTGTTCCACAATGTATAGCCAATTGTCTACCTGTTCATATTATAATACGCGTAGCGAGCGTGTAAACCTCTGCAGGTACAAACAGGTCAAGGCTGAGAAGTTATTATTCAAAGTAATTATTTAATTAACACGGTGTCACGGAGTCTTACCCTCTTAAGCGAGTTTAGAGCTACAAGGAATTAAGTACTAGGCTAATGTTAACACGTACATACGCGGTGGTTATTGTTCCGCTGCCGCCTCAGACCCCCTGTAGCGCTATTTATGACGCCATACCCAACTTTTGGCGCACACACCCCAACTATGAGTACGACTGCTAACAATGTTACTCTTACCCCTCGACTTTAGCGTCATTAGTTGTACGAGATTTCGTACGCGGTACGAAATGTATATTTGTTTTCATAACTCACAGCTCCATAGTGTTTTTAGTTTCTTTGTGCGCCTAGCCGTTTAATCGCTGTGGGAAATAATGTTTTGACTCGCCATTTTTTCCTAATTTATTGACGTAATACAGTTTTATGATAGTCACCGATTATAGTGGCTTAATAATATATATGCGCATTATCACTAGTTTCGTGGAAGCTTCCCGACGTAAAGCTTTTTAAACTTTACACCGCAATTAAACAAAATAGACAAAATATTCATCAAAAATTATACAAGCTTCATATTAATAGTATAATAAAATATTTTTGTTTTGCTTATTACTTTATGCTTTATACGTTTATCTTAACTTGCATACGTAAAGACAGTTAAAGAAATCCATCACGTTTTATACGGCTCCTTATTCAGACGGCAAGCGTCAAAGAGCACTAAAGCTGTGCGCCTTTAAATTCATAACTTTTAATTAACTGGAATGCTAACACAATTACAGGGTTTATGGTCGTATCAAATTTTCCGAAACGGACCGTTCGACGTCGTAAAATGTGAGAATGATTACAAATTTTAAAACAAAGCATTGTAACGTAGAATTTAGTGTTGCGAGCAGCTGGCGTCCCGCTTAAGGGAAGCTTTAGGGCTCGTTGTGAGCTGGAAATGGGTCGTTGCATTGGCTGAGTTTGCTCAAGTCGTGTTAATTTGTCGCGACGAAAGGAACAGATGTTACGTGCTCCGTACAGCCGCTGCCGCTCGCCTCCTTCACGCTACAACTAAATGTTACACGAGAATACCTAATAAGGATTTTCTGCCACTTTAATTAGTCTCACGAGCATGTACGAACAATATTTCAGGAGTCAAACAAGCAAATAAATTTGTAGTCATCATATTAGGTTTGAGAACCTATGATGACTAAACATTTATTTGCGTATTAAGTACCTGTATAACTGCCACAAATCTTATCTGTTATTAATGCTTCACGCTTATAGTTTATTATTTTATTTAAATAATTATGACTTTATAAATGTGAAAAATTAATGATGCAAAGGAAGATAAAAAGTGGCATTTAGATCTTCTATGCACAAAACTACCACTAAAATCGCCGACGCTTAAAATTATCTGTGAAATTGTAGGACCTGCTAGGCGATCATGGAACATGATTGCAATAATAAAAAACCTAAATTTGTGTGGATTTAACCGAGTCAATACATAGTTTATGGGCATAGTTACTATATGAAAATGTTCAAATTAGGAATCAAATTTCTCATGTTCCATTGCAATCAAAGTTCTGTACTGTTTTACCAAGTTTAGTCAACATTGTAGGTAGTGGAAAAATATGACATACACACGTGTACCAACATTCATACTATAAACGGAGAGACGAAAGCCAGTTGTTGCAAAGACTTAACTCGCTTCGCGTCCTGTGTTAGTTATATGTATATGAGGTGAGATTGGGTTGACGTCCTCCTACTTATCTTCTGAAAAAGGGATCAACCGACCTTGGCCGTATAATTTTCAACCTCAATAAAAAAATGTCAAAATCATTAAAACCACCAATTTATAGATAAGAAAGGAAAGATAAGGTATTCTAGGTTTATGTGTATTATGATGTTTTTGGTAGTACCTACCAGATTCATTACGGAAGATCATATTACCACACTGCAAATTACGGAACGCAAATGATTTAAAATTTATTACTCAGTTTAGATGGATTAAATGGAAGCACCACCACTAACCTATAAGTGTAAAATATCATACATATCCTTCCTTCCTTCTTTATCTATAAATTGATGGTTTTAATCATTAACAGCCTTATTAATAAACGGGTATTAGTCTCGGGTTAGTTACTTCAGCTTTTGTCCTTTTTTTGCTACTGGAATGAATGGAAAAGAGACAAAAGATGGTTTAACTAGTCTAAAGATAGTTCGTATTTATTAATAAGGCTGTTAGAGATTTTATTTAGTGGAGGTGAAATTGATACCTTTTCCAAAAGGTAACTAGGTCGTCAGTGCTACGACAAAAAACTTCCTATATGAACTTTTTAAAGCTTCCTACTCATTGATTTTTGAAGATGACCATTGTTGTGTAACTCTAAGAAGACTAGTCGCGTGCCCTCTTTTAATTGTAACCTTAGTATCCAGATGACTTCAGATTAAGTTAGTCGACTATGAACTGTACAAGAACACACACTTGGTTTTTTTTATGGCATTTTAATCGCGTTATTAGCCCCCTGTAACTAAAATTGGGTACATGAAAGGATGGCTTTTTTCGAGACTAGGTTTCGTAAATTATCGCCATGTTGGCTATGCACGATAATAGTTTAGACAGATGATAATATTTTTATATACATACATACTTACCTTTGTATGTGAATTTAATGTAATGTATACTCGCGGTCTATAAATGTTTACCACCTTAAGGTTGGTAATCGCATATACAAATCTATGTCACAAAGCCGTTGATATTATGTCATTTGATCAGGCATTACAACGAAAATCGTTCGCTCGCGATAGTCGTCTAGTAAAGGTAGAAAACCTTTTTTGTAAAATATGATATAACATTATCTGGCATAGAGACGAGACAAAAAATACAGTCGTTCAAATAGTAACGGATACTTTTTATGTTAGAATTGAAGCTACAACTATTAAAAAGTAATATGTACCTAGATATAGCATTTTAGACTATACTGCACACAGGGTGCTAAAGAATCTAATTTGAAAACTAGGAAACATTTTGGACCCTGATAGTATGTAGTAAGCACTTGCATTACATTATATGCAAATTTATCATTAAAAGCACTTATAAACATGATTGATTACAGGTTTAGTGACCATAATATTACTAGTGCCGGAAATTTAGATAGTCTATTGTTTATTTGTGAAGACAGCTTTGCTGTAGACTACATTGCTCTCGATGGTAACATGAAGTAAATTAATTACCTAGTATTTACTTTAGATCCAGTCTACTTGAAGCACCATAAATAACGCGTTGCAGTGACCAGACCACACACAAAGCATTGTATATCAGTAAATAAATGACTAAGGCTGGAAATTCAGTTCTGTTTCCCCGTCGGCGGCGACGGCAAAGCGAAACATCCCGAATTTGTATTTAAGAAAATTTCCCCGTCACCACAAATTCTGACATTAATCCGCACGTTGTCGTGAGCTTTGTTAAATCAAAATAAGTTTTCGCTTTATAATTTAAGCATTTCCATTTACATTCGAACTAGATTCATCTCGCCGGCGTCTTCATCCAAAAATTTTAATAACAAAATAACTTGGCAACTTCGTCTCGTCAAATATAATAGCAAAGTTGGAAGTAATAAGACAAAATTTTATGCATAACAAGGGGAGCCCTTCGAGAGGGAGAGCCGCGGCGGGGTAGTGGGGGGCGAGGCACGAAGGAGGGTTAGCACTTGTCGGCCTACCTAGACAGAAATGAAACGTCAAGCCTTATGAAGATGAACACCGTGGCCTTAACAAGTATAAATCTCCTTTACATTCTGTGTAGGTTTTTTAACAGTTAAGGATAATGTTTATTTATTGTTTCAAAGCCTTAATAGTTGTTATATGTAGGTAGGAAACTTTCACGAGGGGACTCCGTGTATTTTTTTAAACACATTAATTGATTATTTGGATACATTATTGTTTTTATTGTGTAATACTTTATAACTTCAATTTTATGCAGGCTATATATCTATAAAAAAAAATAGGATGACAAAGTAGTACAACTCACGCTTCGGGGGTTCCGGTAAATTAATTTTAATTTTTAAAGGTCTTTATTATACTTTCAAATATACATCTTATACGCACTAGTGTACATTTTATCCTAGTGATATAAAATAATGCGATAACAAATTATTACGCAAGCACACAAGCTTATTGCTACTAATCACAGGAAATTACAATTATATAGAAATTTAAACACCAATAAGTTTTGTATTTTAAATGATAATTTATGTAAGCTTTAGGATAGCATTACATTTTTATGAATCATATGAACGCCATAACGTCTTTTGTGTACCTATTACCGTTACTTGATAAATATGTATTATGATTGCAGATTGATTCATGCATTTTTTCAAAAAGATTCTTTTCTATTGTCACATGTAATTTTTATCGAGGAATGGAAATTTACAATTTTTGTATTTATTCATGCTATAAAACCTTCAGAAAGCATCTGGGTTCAGAACTTCCTTTAATATTCTTCAGAAATCCATTTAATCTTTGGAAATGCCGGGTTGATGACCCGACAAAATACCAAGAAAATGATTGTAAAATTATGATTTTTAATATTTAGACGTACGGAAAATAAAATCCAATAAGGGTTCCAATTTTTTGAACGGGTACAGTACCCTATAATCGACTGAACGAACAACTCGTACGATGCGTAAAAAACAAGCGACAATCCTACATAGGGGATGATCTGCAGCTAACGCCATCTGCGTCAATTTACATACAACAACAAAATATATTAAAATCCTGTCATCGCGATCCAAGACGCACAGTTGCGAAACGTCATTGGCACCGGGCGCGGCGGTGATTAGCTACCCGAGGTGGAGGGAGGAGGGAGGGGTATGGCGACAAGGAAAAAGGGCTACCCAGCAATAATTACTTTATATACCCCCTGTGAATAATTACCACGGCCAGAGATCAATTAGATGGAAACCCCGAATTAAAGCGGTCGTTAATGAACCGGCAAATTTTATTTCAGCGATTCTGATTTAATGTTTAAACTTAATATTCTACTATTATACATTTTAAAGGCAAGTTGTGGAAGCAGCCATCCCGCATTTGGTCAGTGTAATGGATTATGATATTGTACTTTCTCTACCTGTGAAAGAAGGCCCGTGTTCCAATAGTAAGTATATGGACTGATGACGTCACATCATGTCTGTTAAACTAGTTGATACGTCATTTTAATCATTTTTGACAGCCTCTGCACAACCCGAAGATGACGGTTTTGTTCTCGTGGCAGGACAAGTATTTGTGCACAGAAAAAAAAGTGTTAATACTTGTTCTGAGTCTAAGTGTTGTGGGACCATAATAGTCCTCGTAGTCCCTAGATCTCTAGACACAGGGAATCCTAGTTAGGCTCCAGGATCTATGCATGCGATCATTGGGCGTTATTTTTATTATTATTATTTCTTTGGTATTTACTGCCATGATATGGAGCATAGGTTATATGTGAAAATAAAAGCAGACTTCGATAAGATAAATTCAGAAGTAAAAAAATATCACATCAGATAAGTAAACTCCACAGTTTACCTAAGTATCTAATGTGATTTTTTTTAACTTCTGATGGTAATAATTATAGGTATATATAATTATAGGTAGGTTTGTCCACACAAACGTATACCTATATGAAATTTCGTTCGAATCGTTCTCTTAAGAATACCTTAAATATATCTTAGTATATGGATATAAAAATCAAAATAGCTGTCCGTATTGAACAATACAACGTAAATTGCACAACCAAGTTCACGTTATTGGCTAAACTTTTTGAGTAAACCTTATCATATTATTACAATCTCTACGGAAGCCATTATGCAATAAAAAAAAACATAATTGAGATATGTCTTCTCTTCAGCATGCTTCGATACTCAAATTAGTTCTTTATTAGACACTAAAGTCAGTATCGTATTAATGTTATATGTTTTGATTAACAACATTGGGTTTGTAGTCTGTATTTTTGTCTTAATGAAGCACGCTTTTTTTTCCTATTTTAATCATTTGTTCTGTAGTTTCTTGTAAATTTAATAACTATTGGTTATAATTCATGATACGTAGGATAAGCTACATTCATAATAAAACCTAAACATCGTCGAGGAAATCGGCAGATATTTGGCCCTTTTCGTAATTCATTGTAGATAAAAGTCCGAAACATCAAGACAACTGACAGTTGTTTTGCCAAGCCCATTGCAAAAGCTCATTTGTTTACTTTTTTCCTGCTTAAATGAAAAAGTTCCTTTATCGAAGCAGACAGGATGACACCCAGAAAACGTCTGGATTGTCATAGATTCTCTCACAAGTCGTAAAGCATTTTTTCCACTTCCTACTCAAAACGATGTAACGACTTAACATATGGTGAACTAAATTATGTTACCTACGTCTAAACGACAGCAAAATAAAAATGTCCAAACATTTGTATACATTAAATAAATTTATCATCCTGTTTCATTTATAGGAGCGTTGCAGTGAAAAGGAAGCTGCCGTGCGCACATGGGGAGCCGTCAAATCCCAAACGTATTATTTTTTCAATATTAAATCACACGCTCGCTAATACAAGATAACGAAATTCACGACAATCGGATGAATGTTCGCGCCGCGTGAAATCAGCTCTTTTGAGAAGAAAAAAGCTGACATCGAACGTTACGTCCGATGAGAGTAAAGTTCGCGTGGGATGATCGAACACGTGTATGTGGGCAGACGAGGGTACGAGCATGTGACGATACCTGTCAAAATATGACGACTTTCATTCAGCTACAGATGTCACTATTGTCATCGTGCTAATCTAATTTGAAGTCTTATACCGTGAAAGTGTGCGATTAACACATTTTCGTTACGAATTATTGGGAGGCTGTCAGTCGGTTTGCGTAAGCTGTGACAGGAGAGTGGCAGGAGCCATGGGGTGCGAGCTTAGGGCAGGCGCACATGCACGGCTCGATGCTTCGATCCACTGCTGCCGCGCCGTTATCTATCTGCAACTCTGCGTGCCGCCTGCGCTGTGCTGCGTTTGTTGCACGTCGGCAAGCTAATAACTCTCGAGGCACTCTCTCGACAAACACTATAATAGATAAGAAATATGCCTATGTGGTGAGGTACGCACGTCGGCTCATAACCGCCAGTGGGTTCGATTCCCACTGCTAAACTAGTATTTATGCACAGACAAAAAAAACACAAATACTTGTTCTGAGTCTGGGTGTGGTGGGACCATGGTCCTCGTTCATGGGTCCCTAGACACAGGGAATCCTATTTGAAGTCTAGGATCTATGTATGTGATCGTTGGGCGTTATTATTAATATTTATGAATTTCAAAAATACAAAAATGTTTAATAATCTCAATTAGCATATACAAAAATCAATGCCTAATAAAATTAAGTATTACTAAAATAAACCGTCCATATACAGGACTTACATATTAAATTATCTATCAAAAAATAGATAGATAAATCAAAAGTTTTTTTTTTAAATGTTGTTACAGAAAAAACAAATGCCGTCTATTATTAATTCTGGCATTGCCAGCACACACAAATTCAATTGAGACAAATTTACTTCTAAAACACATTTGGTTCGAATGTTTCTTCCCCAATACATTTGTAAAGATACGGCTACTTAGTAAAATTAGAGGGTATAGGGGAGAAGTGTCACACAAAAGTTATTTAGATGTTTACGTGTGCATCGTTGCATTAAATAAGCAACGAATCTATGCGGGGGGTGCCGGCAGCGAGAGTCAAACCTGGGACAATGATATCGCGACACCCGGCCACCCCGGTGCATACAGCAACATAATTAACTTTTGTATTGTTACTCATAGTGGTTGTCGTTGCCATTTTTGTAGTTAACAAACTATCTACTATTACGTTAAAATTAAAACACCTTATTATTATAATACAAATCATTAATATAAACTAAGTTTACTTATTTTAGAGTAAGCTATATAAAGAAGATTTATAATTATCTATTTAAGAGTGCACTTTATAACCTAGTGGGTGATAGCAGTTCATATTACTTGAGATAATAATGAATGATACGCCCAACGACAACATGTATATGTATTTGCCGTAATCAGCTGACGTAATTAAGTGGTAATACTCGCTCGATTCAGTGAGCTATCTCCAGCCAGCCGTAGGGGGTGAGACGGTCGCGAGAACCATCGAATGCGGAGCTAATGCAGGAGTTGAGGAGTTAATTGCAAGCTGTGCGCCACACTTCAGCGTCAGGGGCCCCCTGCTCCCTGGAGATTGTAATTCTCGGAGACCCGCGTGTCAGTAGACAGACAGCGAAAACCCCCGCTTTGACACACGAATTCTTAATCATTCACTTTAAATGGAAATATGTGTACATCTAAAATCGCATGAAATTTGAATGACCCACTTTAAAAGAAAGTGGAACAAAAAATTGTACCAAAAATGTTAGCCGAATTTTATTGTGTCTACGCGTAACAATACAGAAACCACCAACGCAGTCGCTCCAGCGTCCCGCAGTGCAACTTATGAATAGAATAATACGACGCAACACAAAACCCGTGCGAGAAGAACATCATCAATCAATGTATTTAGAAATGTTTCATTAGTAAACATTAAGATGTTTGCTTACATGTCCGAGTGTTGTCGGTCGTATAATATGGCAGAATTCCATGAAATGAGGGATTGATAAAATACTGTCAGTGAAGAAGCTGTGAAGCAATGTATTCGCATGGTATTGGCGCGCTTACAAGTTGCGTTGTGAGTCTGCCACGCGGTAGGTGTCTCGACCACTGCTGTGAGAATGTATATCAAAATCAGTTCACTATGGTTCCATTGCCGTTCTAACCTTCCAATATTGCACCCAACTGTGTGATCCCCATTATACCACCAAAATGACCATAAAAAAAACTATGACCAAAAGTGAGACATCATGCAAAAATTTTACGCACGCCAGGTAAAATAAAAGCCTTCCAGTTTTTTTTATGTGATTTGTTTCGAGTTATTGTCTCCTTTGTGTTGAAAATAAACATGCTTTTGTTTTGACAATGCAAATGTTTCGGCATTATTTTCTTTTTCTGTCCGCGAAGGTTTTGGTATAAAGATGCGAACAGCAGAATATGAATAAATCAGTTTCTCAATGTAAGTACTTACTTAATAGGTATTTTATAGCGTTTGCTCATATTTTGATCAGCTATCGAAAGATGAATTCTTATTTCATATTAATTATATTATCTTTTTTTAAGTAACTTTTTAAGGTATTAATTTAATTTCATTATAATTATCAATCATTGTAACTTTTTGTGATTTTATAATATGTTTTATATCGACTCAGACGGAAAAGCGGAATTAAAAATAAAATAGCAATAAAACTTTATTTTTCTTCATACTCATTATATAGAGGAACTTTATAGAGCGCCTACAGGAAAGTTAAAACATTGCATGCTTGTCACTATCTTGCCGCGTGCGCGCTTGTAGGCGCTTTCTCTGTGAGCAACGAAGTAATTGTTGACTTTATCGACATTACGGTGTTTATTAAATAGTTAAATATTTAGGTACAGTACGAGTACTTAGTGTACGTTTCCAGCAATCTGTGATTGCTAGGAAGTCAGCAGGCCAGTAGAGTAATACGAAGTTATATTCTTTTACTTTTTCTTTTCACCCAAATTAATTTCACATAGTCTTGAGAGCTGATAGTCTGGTCCAATGAAATAACAGTGGACAATCATCTGCGCGTAATGAAATTCGCCACCCGATACATCATTGATCGGCGTGCGATAGTGGCTAGAGTCGACACGATCGGACCGTGTCTCTCCAACACTCATTATGTGAATTGATGATGATTGCATCGATAGGGTCTAAAGCTTTTAAGTCGAACACAAACAAGTTTAGCAATGTTTCTGCTTAAGTACAAGATATTGACCAAATTTAACACTGAAAGACAGACACACGAACTAATATGAAAATTAACATAATTGATTTTGAGAAATAGAATATTTTGAAATAGATTAAAATTTTGTGTGCACTCGGCAATAAATAATAATACCGCCCAACGTTCACATACTTAGATCCTGGACACAACTAGGATTCCCTGTGTCTACTCTAGGGACCCAGGAACTACTAGGATCATGGTCCTACAACACCCCGACTCAGAACAAGTATTAGCGCTTTTTTTTCTGTGCATACTTGTCTTGTCGCAGGAATCGAACCCGTCGCCTCCGGGTTATGAGCCGACCTGCTCAACCACCACAACACAGAGGCTGTCATAACCATAAGTTGGTTGTAAAAGGTAAAGGTGAAGGATAAATTTGGACATGTAATCACTTGTCATGGTAGCTTAAGTAAAGCACGTTCCGGCTTAAGAGACGGATGGATGCGGATTCATATCTACAATTCAACAGTTTAAGGTCAGCCACACACATGCAATATTATTAACAGTATTCATGATATTGGTAATAATATTGCGTGTGTACGTCTAGCCTTAGTAAATATTGACAATGATATTGTGCAGTCAAGGCTTTGTGCAGTGTACGAGTCCATTGATCAATATTATCATTATTATCATTATAATTTTATGTATGTTTAGGCTTCACACTTTTGTGTATCTAGCCAGTGTCAAGTAATATATCAAGTTTATGACATTTCACGCAGACATGTGTTAAGTCACAGTCCAAGTCATCAAGTCATAGTCTAGTCTAAGTCACATTTCTAGTAAAGTGGTGGCAACTTTACCAGAAGCTGCTATGCTATGCTGTGAAGCTGCTAGTTTTGGAAACAACACGAAAAGAAACGTTTCACCATCATTATACATACCATTTTTCCACACTCATGCCTGTAATCCAGCACTTAACGAATAAAATACCATCAAATTATGCACTAACACTGAAAATAAGACAAGTCTTGGAAAATAATACAATGCAGTGAAGCGATCTTTCTCGTTTTCTCACCAAAAACAACAATATTATGTCAATATTGCATATGTGCGGTTAGCCAAATTATTCTATTGTATTACAGTATTTTTCTATTGTTTTTACCCGGTTCACTGTTGTATAAAGTATTCTGTCCAAAATTTGGAAAGGATTCATACAACAGTTACTTACTAATTCATTATAAATTTTAATTTTTTTTGAGTGGACTGGACATTTGGAGTGTCTATAGGTCATCGCGGCCTGTATATAGTCCAAAAATATTCTTAACTAGGTACTGTTTATATTTAATTGTATTTTCTTGTTGTATGTATATACTTATATGTTTTTGTAAATATTATTTTATTTTTGGAAGTGAGTGTTGAATAAATGTTTTACTTACTTGCTTTATTTTCTTCCAAAAGTTTTTTTTTGTAATAGTAGGTAGTGTTTAGTATTAGTTATTATATCATTGTAGTATTTAGCATGAAAATAAATTTTAAATTTACTTAAGTACTACTAATCAAGCAATGACATTTTGTAGCAATAAACAAAAAACAACGTTATTTAATCAGAGGGTTAAATGCGGACAAACACCACAAATAAAGGCTTCACAATCTGAATCAATTTATATTTCATAAATGCTTTCACCGCAACTGCAACGCTCAATCATTCGGCGTTTATTTTAAAATAGGCATTTTAAAGAGGAACAAACAGTCATTTCGGTGTTTATTATTATTATATTTCAAATAACGTTTAATTATACATTTTTATTTAATAGCCAATACTTCTTCATTTTTTCGCCTATAGTCCTTCACTAGGTGGTAGGACTTTTCTGCAAAGTTCGTCTAGGTACGACCGCTTTGCCAGTTATTCTGTCGCCAAGCAGTAGTGTGCAAGCACTACTGTGTTCCGGTTTAAAGGGCACTGTAGCTAGTGAAATTACTGGGTAAATGAGACTTTAAATGATCTGATCTCTTAGTCGAGTAATCTTATTACCAGACTGTGCTGATGTCTCAGGATGATGTGCGCAGTGCAGTGTCACGCGAAACTTTATATTTTGGAGTTCCGAATGACACTGTTCTGTTATGGGCTGCCGTGTCGCTTAACATCAGGTGATCGACTTGCTCGTCACATCATACATAATACATAAAAAAAATCTTGCACAATTTATTACGAGCCCTACCGAGCCTATATACCTAGCGGGTTGACTGGATAACAGACGCAAGAGTAATTTTATTTCCCGTGGACTCGTGACACCAAGGGAGCGTTAGTTTAGAATCTAGAAAATGATCATCAACGTCATTTATCAGACGCCTACTGTGAAACATGGCCTTCCCTATAGAGCGCCAATTTGATACTACTTACCTCATGTATCCAACGGCTTTTCGCGGTTCTGACCAGGGGGTGATCACGAAACTTTGATTGCAATGCAACAGAAGAAATTTCAATACTAACTATGTACATAAACTGCATATTCAAACTGTCAAATCGGTTGCAATCGAGTTACGTGATCGCCCAATCTGTTGCCATTGGCATCAAGAATGAGTTCTTCATTCTCAATTACCTAATTGACTATGGTTTTAACTAATAACATTTTTTGGGAGTTTTGGCGGGAATGCGAAAAGATTACGTCACCGCGTTGTATTATTTTCCAAAACTTGTGTTATTTTCAGTGTTAGTGCATAAAATTGGTGGCATTCTATTCGTTAAGTGCTGGATTACAGGCGTGAGTGTGGGAAAATGGTATAATGATGGTCTACTCCATAGAAGCTTCAAGTAAAGTTGCCACCACTTTACTAGGAGTATGACTTTGACTAGTCTATGACTTAACTTGATGACTTCGACTGTGACTTGACACATATTTGCGTGAAATATCATTAACTTGATAAATTATTAATTACTTGACACTGGCTAAATACACAATAGAGTGGAGCCAAAACATAAAAAAAAAAAAACATTTTTCAGATATCGGCATCTGTATCTCTCTCAAGATTTGATAATATTTATTTTATCTCTAGTGCCACGGATTTACAGATAAACCAAAATTAAAGAATCGACCTAAAAACCCTAATAAGATAAACTATATAAGATAAACCTAAAAAGACATTAGTCTCGATTTTACGGTGAAACTATTGTGATGGATTTCGAAGATATCCTACAGAACTCTTTAATGAAAAACACAGTTATAAATAGCTCTTGTGGCATAATCTGCCTGAATGGCTCATAGCTGTCAACGTACTTGTCAGTTGATCAAGCCATAGTCTTTGAAGGTACCTTTCGGAACTTCTCAACGTTAAACCACTCATGAATAGTAATTACGGTATCGTCTTGAAAATCAAAAGCATTACCTGTTATGGAAACTCTTAGTTTTGCAAACCGTCAGCGTTGAAAATCCTTTACGAAACTTATCAATAATGGACAGCTTATACACCGCGACTAGAATGTAGAACTTAAAATCATAAGTATCTAGTTATATTAACTAGATACTATACTGTACTATTAACTGAGGTAGGTACATCAGCTAGATTGTGGACATATATAATATTCTTTCATTTAAAGCAATAACCAAAACATCAACTTCAATGCTCTTTGACATCATGACAACTTTAATACCTAATAATAAATAGGAAATGCCATTTTGTTTAAACCAAAAATATAATTGATACAATAAGTACTTTCTAATGGCTACACGATACAGCTATTTCTAAAGATAAACGATTATGAAGAGGCCACATTATATCTCCAGCAGAGTCTGCTTGTACAAACATTCCAAAAATTCAAGGAGTAGATATAAAAAAATACCTCACAAATACTCACAATGATTATAACACACTTTTATACTCATTAATCTCGGGATAAATTATAATTTATAATGGCTTAGGAGCGCAGGATTAATAAATTTGGACGGGCGTATTGAAAAATCCCAAGATATGATAAATAAAAAACAACATGATATCGAGGAAGGCAAACAAACAAACATAGGTCACCTCCCGGAGCCGAGGGCGCGTGCCGCGGATTAGTCGTATTTTCATATCAAAGGGCTTACTCAGTTTTATGAATTACTTCTATTTGGGCCCGGCGTAATGTCTTTCTTTATTCGAGGGACGCTTTGCGTGGGAGAATTTAATTTGTTGCACTTTTCGTTTAATCGCATTAGAGAATATTAGGTACCTACAAATACTTATCTTTATTTCGTCGGCTGCCGTTGCCTTATCTTTCGTTTGCATAGTCGTTAAGCGACAGTGCAATTTTTTTCGTTATTCAACAAATAGCTTATAATTCATATGGATTTACCGATTAAGTTGTCTGTGGTGGTTTAAATCAGTAGTTGCTAATAAATTATTGAATAATTGGTAATGCAAGTAATGCTTTTTGGGGGTGTCCTAAATTATGTATATTGCTGTCAAAAATCGTTGATATATTTATTTATATTGACAAATAGAGACGTTTAAAAGACATATGGTGGTGAGCAGGGCATATGTTATTAAGTTGACATGTCATCATTATTCCAGGTTCGCAAATGGATAGCAGGCATTTCAGCGGACCACCAGTACCGGCCATTGTCAGATTTGTCCCCATTTCCATGAATTTTGTTTATTCAACATTGGTCCGATTCTGGGTTTGTTTTGTATTTTTTTTTAGATATACACATGATTTATCTCCGCCCATTAGGTCACGGTGAGTAATGCAGGCGAGCCGGGCCCGCGCCCCGGGGCGTCCGCCGATCACTCCGCGTAGATAGCAACTACACATGTTGTCAACTTGTATGTTTTCATTCAAATGCCGTATATTTGATAAATTTTACATTGGATATTAGTGTGATATCTCGATAAAGATTCCGTTTCATTCTGAGGTGTCAGCTAATAAAGCTCTCTGGTTACGTGAATGTGTTCCCTCTTCCCATCTTTGAGCTCATATTACAAATGCTAGAAGTGAATTGAAACTAAGTCAATAATATTATTTATTTTCTTAGACGGGTAGATAAGGTTATATTTACTAGGATTCCGTAGTACAAGAAATATTGCTTCTCATATTCCAAAATTATTTTCTACAATATTACTTATCAAAAAATTTAAGGAGAATAATTATTATGTGTTTTGGTCTTTGATCGTCAAATCAAAACCACTTATGGTGTTTGTACCACTTTAAATAATGTAGATATAGTAACATGAACATAAATACGTGCTTAAGTAAAATTATATTTCAATGAGACTTAATTTGAAATGTTTACTTCAGCAACTGATCCGTCGTAGTTATTGAGTCAATTGCTTCTTGAATGCTAGAAGTAGGTGACTCCCATTTAAATGTAAGCAGGTACATCGTCGATGGTAAGCTCCCTTCATTAACATAAACTCTCAATAGATATCAATATTTTTAGTTGGTTTCGATAATACAAGTCTACAAACTTAACACAAAACAAATATACCATGTGTTTGTGTGTAGTTGAATAAGACTTTCCTTTAAGCTTCAATAGAGCTCAGTCATCATATGGTGTTATGAACATTCATAAACAAGTTAAACAAATCAACAAATATTATAAACAAAGCCCACTTGTCACCCGACGTAAGCGGTTTTTGTTCGTCGTGCATTTTTATAACAACCGTTTTTGTAGTGAGGCGATGTAGGAAGGAAGCCGCGGCGGGGGGTCTTAGCCCCGGCCTCCCGGGGCATGAGTACACAAAACATTTCGTGATCCATAAAGACAAAAGGAAAATTAAAATCTGTAAAACTCTCGGGACGGCCTGCGCTCCAAGTGTACTTATCCTGACTGCGCGGCTTCGCGTCTCAAATCAAAGTATTTTAGTAGTTTGCTCAACACTTTTCTTATAGAAATGAATTCAAAATTTTCAGCTGCATTATCAAATAATAATAATTATAAGCTTAGTATCAAAAAGATTCCAAATGTCAAGACATATTAGTAGTGTTTTACTGCAACAATAATGATAGTACCCATCAGGTAAACATCAGTATTTAACCCCACTTTAAATTCATAATTATAATAATAACCCACGCATAGTTTATATTTACTAAACAATAAATTAAAAATAGATAATGTAAGCATGAGACAAAAATTTGAGTGATGCGCGAGCGCAGCTATCAGACAAATCAAAAATTTCCGATTGACTAGAAATCATATCTTTGCCAAGTGGTAGGAATTTTCTGTAAAGTTCGTCTAGGTAGGTGCTACCGCTTTAATAGTTATTTTGCCACCAGTAGTGTGCAAGCACTACTGTGTTCTGGCTTAAAGTGCACTAAGGCTAATGAAATGAGACTTTATGACCTGATCTCATAGTCTAGTAATCTTATTGCTAGACTGTGTCTGATGACGTGCGCAGTGCAGTGGCACGCGAAGCGTTAGAATTCCGAGTTACACTGCATCTGATATGGGTGGCCGTGAGCATGAGCTGAACATCAGATGAATGGCTAGTGTCACTTCATTCAATAACATAAAAAAATTAGACAGCATATCATAAATGCCAACAGAGTTATTAGAAAATCCTCTTAAGGGGCAATCAATAACTTTATTACAAAAATGTTTACTGACATAAATATTATAATATTAAATTTATGAATTCCTAGATTCCTGAACTAGCTTTTAAACTGTATTCCAGGAATCAGTGGCTTCTCTGAATATTTTAAATTTTATTATTATGCGTACAAAAAATCAGGTGAAACAGTAAAAACATTATATTGTAATAATTATAGCAAATAACTTTTTTCTTACTTATTACAAGGTAAAGTCTGTTCAAAATTTAGTAATTCTTATCATTTATATTAGGATTTGGATGGAAACAAACTTTTATAAAAACACAAAAGCTCTATTAATTATTTATGGCAATTACATCGTGCAGCATTTATACTTTAAAGAATTTTAAATGTCAGCAAATTGCTGACAGCAGTACAACACAAGTGCTCTCGAGCACTTGAGATTCGTGTATAATATAAAATATGTATAAATGCTCATATTCATGGAAGCAAATGTTTCTAAATGGTTTTTGAATTTGTCGACTTAATACAAAGTGCTTTTGCGAGAGATGGTCGGTATGCCGGCGACATTGCATAATGGATGGCCCCGTTGTCCGCGTTTTTCGCATTTTTTTTCTCTTATTACATCACAAAAAGGTGTCTCTCCGATCGGGTATGAAATTTTGGTTCAAGTTGTTTTAAGTTTCATCCTTTGCTTTACATTGTAGACTAATTGACTGCTTTGTTTGTCACTTATGACTAATCTGTGTGATTGTTTGAATTGTCAAACTTTAAAAAGTATTTCATTCCAATGAAAAAATAAACCGGTTGTTATATGATGTAATAATTTCGTGAAATTCGTGCACTCAAAGTTCGATAAATCATCTCAAGTGTTAATAAAACGACTTTTATCGGTAAAATACAGGTAACTAAGTGAGAAGTAAGTACAAGCGTGAGAGGAGAGTCCAACGTCCGGAAATCAGTGGTGCCATAATAAAGACCTGCGCGAGAAAGCGCCTCACGCTGTGTGATAGATGCCCACAGATCGAGCGACAAAAAAATAACAAAATCGACTTAGCAAACATGTTTAATAAAACGAATGACTCGCCCGTATATCTTCACCTGCTTAGTATGACATAAATTATAATAACATTATGTTGTACACATTCAAGGAGTTCGAACAAATTCTTATTCACTAGAAATTAAGACGTTTAACAAAAAATATTGGACGATATATTTCGAAATAGAGATCCCAACCAACCAACACACAAACGTTTTTGATATGGAATATTTTAAACTGTGATATAAATTTTATATTGATTTACTAATATCCTGTAAGTACTTTTTTCTACTTGCTACTAAGTCACTAAAAGGACTACTAAACTTACAAAAAGGAGGCGTCAGTTCTAAATTTAACTGTAGATTTTTGCATAAAGAAAGAAGAAAGTTACATCGAGTTCACCTATAGTGGGATAATCATGGCAAGATAATCGCGGTGATGATTATAGCTGATAATAATTTATCAATTAATTATCTGTGGTCTGGTGGTTGAGCAGGTCGGCTCATAACCCGGAAGCGGCGGGTTCGGTTCTTGCGGCAGACCACAAAAAGAAAAGCGCAAACACTTGTTCTGAGTCTGGGTGTTGTGGGACTATGGTCGTCGTAGTTCCTGGGTCCCTAGACATAGAGAATCCTAGTTAGGATCCACGATTTATGCATGCGATTGTTGGGCGTTGTTATTAATATTATAAACTATTTACTATAATTTATTTTCTAGTGTATAAGATAGATCTAACAAACAAAGAAAACGATATCATAATCATCACAATTTAATTTAAATAAGAGAGAGAGAGAGAGAAAGTTGAGAGTTCATAGAAAAACTCTTAAATATAATCCACTATAATAAAGGAGAGACCAAAGCAATTTTATTGCCAACGACAGCACCTAAAGGACTCAGTAAAGACAGATTGCCTCCCCAACACCTAATGATAACCAAAGCAGGCTCCACATAATAAGCGTTAAACAATATTTAGCACCGATTAACTCAATAAAGTCGCATTAAATTAGAAGGGCCGTAAAAATCAATTAGAGAGTCCATCGTGATGTAACCGCACGCTTCAGAATTCGTTCTTTTATTAACAATTAGATGGGTTTATGTGTGGAGTAGGTGCGGATTAGGTGAGTTTCGGACGACGTGCGTGTCTCAGTACAACGAGGAGGGCTTAGCCTCGGGGGATGTGGCGACCCTTCAAGCTACACGATGACAGCTGCCTTTGTCATGTCCGAGGAGGAATTTTATACCGCGAAATTGACAGCTACGCAGCGTCATACTTCATCGACACAGCGACGTGTTCCCAGAGATGTTTCGATGAACGCAATAAAGTATTTGGCCATGTTCGCGGCGCTTGAGTGAGGCGCACTCGGAGTTCACGCGGCGGGGTCCGATTTATGTTGTTTTATATTGTCTTGTCCGCTGTTGTTAATGTGAAAACTAAATCAGTGTGTATTTTTGCTACATCACTTTGTTTATTACCACCAAGATTAACTTCATCGTCGTGAGAACATACAATATTTTTTTATTTATGTTTATTAAGTTTTACATGCTTTGCCTTTTTGTATAAAATAATGTAGTTGTTTAATGTGTCTCGTAACATTTTATATTTTACTGATATTCCTAGTTTGTTTGATGTTAGTATTCTTATGTAGTCTCCCGGTATACAATTCTTTTCATACAATTCGTTTTATATGCTAACCGATGTTTGTAAACATTAATAAACTGTTTCATAATATTTTAATTCAAACTATTTCATAGCAAATTTGTTTATTCAAATCATTTTTAAACGTACTGTGAGAGATGCCAAATTTTAAATTAGTCAATAATAAAACATAAACAATTCAGATAAATATGAATATACACAAAAAAATACATACCTCGTTCGTAAAAATACATACCTCCTCGTTTTTGGACGATGGTTAAAAATTTGATTGGACTAATTCCTTATCGTATTTGTATCCGCCAAAAATAGGTACAATACTCTATTTGCAGTGTTTCTCAACCTGCGGTCCATGGGCCCCTGGAGATCAGCAGTCTCATGTCTGGACTATTTAGCAATCCCAATTAATGATGCCAAATCTCGTAATCGCTACGTTAACCTAATGTCAAAAAGCAACACCAACCGTGAATCGTAATATTATGGTAAATTATTTATAATAAAGAAAACAAAACGCGTAGGTAACTATATTAATTTAAAAAAAAAAACATTTTTGGTATGTGTAGCACTAAGTTAAAATTGTAATGCTGTCCTTGATGATTGCGGCGGAATTCCTAAGGGTTCGTGGCTTATAAAGGTTGGGAAACACTGCTCCATTAGTTTTGTTATTTTGCCTTGATGATACTTGCCATTCAAATAAAGTCATACAATAAAGTAAAGTCCATGTTACTAATTAAGTCACTAAAACGGGCTTAAATTTTTGTCTAGGCTAAAAATATACCCCAAACCAAAGAGGTTATAATGTTACTACATAAAGTTTGTGTTGCTATAAAATTGTAGCAAAAATTACTATTGAGAAGTAAGAAAATAAACATAAAACTAACAAAGAAATGTCATTATACATTAGATTAATGATATTCGAATATAAACTTTATTATTGAGAACTGTGACGTTTTATTGACCCGGTTTAGCATGATACCATCTAATATCAGGTGAATCACGTCTAAAGCTGAACTTACTTTAAGAACTTCAAAGTTCCTCAATTCGAACCCTCTACCGGCGCCGTGACGGAATGTTCCATTGATTTCATTCAGATTATGTGTCGTGAAAATATTCCCAACTTGAGCATTAGACCCTGGTGAATATCTTAGTAAATCTTTTATAGGTACATAATCGCTGTGCTATTTTGGTTGCCCTTGTCAATATATACCATTAAGAAATTATTTATTTCTTTTTTTAAAATATAGATTACTAAATTACAAACTATCCAAAATCAAAATTGTAATCTAATAATTTACGAATTTTCTTCTTTTAAGTAAACGTTTATAAGGTTTGTGTTTTTTTTATAGCATGTTTTTACTAACAGTTTGCCTTTTTCTCAAATAATTGAATCCAGTTTAGCTTTAGATTTAATTTAGTTTTAGTCATTATATTTTGTAATATTAGGATAGATCTTAATTAATAAATTAACAAGATAAAGGTAAATAAATAATAGATTTGAATCACAATGTTAATATAAAACCTTCTTAGCTGATCTCGTTTAATACCGCTCCTTTCTGTTGTAGATATAAACATGTTTATTTATTTATTTATACTTTAGTACAAAATAATGTACAAGGAGGACTTAATGCTATGAAGTTAGAAGATTATCTACCAGTCAACCTGGATGTGCAAGAAAAGAAATGGTAGCGGTGCAGTAAAAATTTTTCAGTTAAAACGTTTTTTCTTCTCCAACCTAGAATCACTGTGCTATTGCAGTGTGTGAAAGCATGTCAATGTCAAAGTAAAAAAAATATTGCAAATTGTTATTTTTAGCACTTTTACATGACCATATATGGTTTTATCACGTATATAAATTTCATTCAACCCCAATTTTTACTTAAAAGTAATTGGATCTACAAAAAAATAATTGTGCATATTTCAAATAATATAAATGCTTAATAGTTACACGCGTTTTGGATAAAAGACGAGGCGAGTTCAAACAAATATGCTTAAATAAATGTATAATTCGTAGGTAATGTTTTCAGTTATCTCCGATGTCGGGAGGACGGAATGCCGGCGATCACATCTCGGAGGACGATCGATGTGCCGATATCGTCCGGTACACATCTGGTAGCCGCTAGTTTGTTATCGGCGTGAAGCACCACAAAAACCTATTTATCGAAGTCACGAAGATTTATTGACGCCTATTTTACTAAATAACATGACATCTAACACTATGTCACAATAAATAATATTATCTCGGAATGTACTTACCATTAATATTATTAATGTACGTTTTATGTTTAATCTGAGGACCTAACAAACCTAATAAACACATGCAGATAAAATTAAAAGCAACTAATTGATAGATAACTAATGTGTTCACTAAATTAAATAACCCTGATAAAGATCTAGAGCAATTTTCTTTATTATATAGGTAGAATTATGATTTCCGGTGCGAATCAGGGTTCAGTGATCGCCAACTATTTAGTTTGGTGAATTAAAAAAATACGATTTAACATCTGATCAAGTTAAACGACTCCGGCCCATAAATCGTTCATAAAAATCTGTTTATAGCCGTAATAAATAAAACCAAAGGTCGGAGTGATCTCCATGCATATAAAGGCAATATTACGCAATAGTTTGATTTATAGGTTTCGGCAAGGTGCACAAAATTCTAACGGCCCGCTCTCCTCGGGAACCAACGTGATAGAATTTGGGCTCGGCAATTTTCTCATACATGCGAAAAACTATTCGGAGAGGCCCGCGGTGATAAATGTGGAGTTATGAATAAATTTGCCCCTTTGTACGGAAATCTGGAGTGATTAGGTCCGACACCTTAGGACGATGTAGCAGGTGTTAAAGCACCTGTATGATTATTCTAATCACTACTATTCAACTGTTTTAAGCTTAAGAACATTTATCATAATTACTTTTATGAATTTTAAATACTTTTGTTGTGCCATAACCTAAATTGAATTTGATAGATTTTGAATTATTGCGGTTCTTAGCACTTCGAACTCTATGAAAGGCACAGCGACATTTTTAAAACTGTGAAAATAAATTTATGTTAGAATTTTGCGCAGCAGAATTGACGCAACTGTTTTGTTAGAGATTTAAAATTCATTGAAGAATTGAAGTGCTTCTGATGGTAATGCCTTTTTCAGAGAAAAAGAGAGAGTACTGTTCCATTTTTGGTTTAATGTCGAACATTTATATTAGTAATAAATAAATGGAAAGAGAAGTCTCAAGCAAGATGGTCACTTTTACGGTAAATTAAAGGACAATTGCGCACTACTATTTGGCGGCAGAATAACTGGCAAAGCGGTAGTAGGTACATACCTAGACGAAGCTTACAGAAAAGTTCTACCACCTACACAAATATTAATTTAATTTTGCATATTATTAAGGGATAAAATAATGTTTGTGTATTAAATAAGTATGTTAAAATCATTCAAATTAATAAATGATAGTCTGTCAGAGTTTATTTCACCTTAATTTTTTAAAACAAATAAATTCGCAACTAGTAGTGCCATCTGGCGTAGTTTGATGGTAACTAGCTAACACCTAACCAACCTTCCAAGTTCCTGGTGATATTAAACCACACTGAGAAAATCACTCTAAAAGTACTGCAACTCCTGACAGGTATCATGACCGATGGCCGTTTAATCCGGTCTTTGCACTCATAATAATACATATTTAAAACCGAGGTTGCATTAACACACCGTTCAAAAACATGTATTGTGTTTTAATTCGGGCTGAAAGCCAATTAATTAAAATCAGTGCCTTCAGTAAACATTTTTATTGCGGCAATCATCTGCAATGCTCTCTGATCTCCGTATAAAGGTACGTATAAAATATTATTGGTGTCGCACGGTCGCGGCCTGATTGGTTCCGTACATTATTAGCTGCTATTTGTGTTGTCAATGTTTATGACCGTTTTATGAGCACTGACGGTTTTATTGCAGATTCAATTGCTATAGTAACGGATTTGATTAACTAAAGCAATTGGTCGGTTTTGTTTGTCACCAAATGGATAGGTACAGTTTACGATCCATAACACTGCGAATATGGAATATTACGATTGACTGGTACGTAGGTATTTATTTGTACATAGATAATAATAATAATAATAATAATAATATGTGTGGACATCTCACACAACGCCATCTAGCCCCAAACTAAGCAAAGCTTGTACTATGGGAACCAGATAACTGATACAATACTTAGATACTTTTTGATTTGTAAATACATACATAGAATACAATATAACACCCATCACACAAATGTTTGTCCTGGGTGGGAATCGAACCCACAACCCGCAGTTCAGAAGGCAGGGTCACTACCAACTGAGCTATCGGGCCAGTCAAATTGATTCAATTTTGCGATGAGTATTGAGGTTTAGAATTTAACTTTAATTACAAAACTAGTCTCTGAAAATTTATCGGTAGGACTAACTTACCTATCTTAGGCACGATAGCGTTTGTCAGAAATATTAGTCACTTTTGGTAGCATCACCCATCCAAGTAACGCCAATTTTCAATGATCGGCAACTCCTCCAGCTTCACGGCAATGTAATATTAGTGAAGGTACTTAGTACAGAACATAACGTGATTAGACAGTTTCTGTAGTATCTTTGTAAAATGTATTTTGTTTATAAGGGTAGTTGCAATGAACAAAATTATCAGTGCTAAAAAAACAGCAGTTGTTAAGCGCTGGAAGTGCATGTACACGACCAGATTTTGACTAAAACGACTCTTTGTGCATATCATAAACAATTTTCTACCTAATGTCACTACGGGATAAGTGGTACCTTTCCATCAGTCAAATAATTTTTAGAATTGTGGTAGTAACAGAAATTACCTCATATAAAAAAATTCTATCTCAGAAGCATTGGAAAAATAGTTTAAGCAAGCTGTGTAACTTTAATACCGACAAGCACTAGAATATTTCAGAAACGAAACCTATATTTATATAGGCTTCGTTTGAGAGTAGCGGAAATATTCTAGTGCTTGTCTTTACTAAGATTAGACAGCTGTAAAGTTCGCACTTATTCCTCTGTAACATAATCAAGTGCATTACTTGGAGTTTTGGCGGGAAAACGAAAAAGATGGCGTCGCCGCATAGTATTATTTTCCAAACTTGTGTTATTTTCAGTGTTAGTGCATAAAATTGGTGGCATTTTATTCGTTAAAAGCTGAATTACAGGCATGAGTGTGGGAAAGTGGTATAATGATGGTGAAACGTTTCTTTTCGTGTTGTTTCCAAAACTCCATAGAAACTTCTGGTAAAGTTGCCACCACTTTACTAGGAGTATGACTTGACTAGACTAGACTATGACGCAACTTGATGACTTGGATCGTGACTTGACACATTATATTACAGTAATTAACTTGACAAATTACTTGACACTGGTTAAATACACAAAAGTGTGGAACCAAAACAAAACAAAAAAAAGTGCATTGCTGTAGGTATGCCATAGAGAGATAAGTGCAAGCTTAGGAGCTGTAAAACTTTAGTGCAGATGGGCAAAGGCTTTTGAGCATAAATGCTATTTTTTACTTGGTTGGTATACTTACATAGAACTTGTGGCAAGTCCAGCTGTTTACGTTCTGCGATTTGTCACCTGTCAGTCAGTAGCGCTACGCAGGAGTTAAGTATATCTATCTAAATATATATAACTCAAAGGTGACTGACTGACTGACACAGTGATCTATCAACGCACAGCCCAAATCACTGGACGGATCACGCTGAAATTTGGCATACAGGTAGATGTTATGACATAGTCGTCAGCTAAGATAGGATTTTTCGAAATTCCACCCTTAAGAGGTGGTTGAATTATTTTCCCATAGGCCACGCCGCGGGCGTAGCTGCGGGCAGAAGCTCGTTCTTTTATATAATTGAATGATAAATAGATATAAATTAATATAAGACATATATTATTATTATATTTTCGTTTATTTTCATATGCCGCCAGCATATTGGGCACGTTGCCTACTGGTAGCGGCTTCTTAGATTAAGTTTTGCTAATGCATAGTTTACAATTTTATTTTTATTTTCTATTTATGCATAATGAGGTTAATATTTTAGACAAGTATATTGTATATATAAATAAAATATAGTTTTTGTGATAGCAAAAATATATTTTATCCCGGAAAAGTGAAATTTTCCCGTGGGATGCGCAAATACCTAAAATACTTATTATCCGCGGGTGAAACCGTCAGTCAGATATATTTCTTTGGGCTATAGTTTTTACTTATGTCAGACAAAGTACCAGGTACATTTGATCACCACCATTCCAGAAAGGGTATCAAAAAAGGCCTTACTGAGCTGGTAACACATCGAAAATAGTCTAGTCGGGTCATCGGGTATTTGGTCAAAGCGGGCCGCGGTATGCTTGATGTCTATTGCTCATAACATGGAAAATCACTTAATGTTAAGTTTGGTGACAACTATTAATTTCTACTGACAATTAGTGTAATTGGGAATTTATAATTTACATAAGCAAGTAGGTACATATAATTTATCATTTTACATTAAAACACTTTTCTATTTTAAACTCTTAAAACTCTGTAAATTAAATTTAAGGATGAAATGCCTCTTAAAAAGTTGAAAAGAGTGCTCTTTTATTAGCCCTTAAGCATTGTTTAAGAGTTGGAAGGTAAAGGGATCAACCCCAGTCGGGTAACCGACGACTTTTGCCGGGTCATTATCGACTCTCCCCATTTTGTTTGTGCGTTTCCAGAGACTGAAGCATTTTGTTAAACTTTTTTTTTTCTAACCATTACTTTGATTTTAATATTATTTGCAGGCTTTTGATGCATTAATATTATGGGTAGGTCTTCTAAAACACATTTTTATTTTATAATTTGACTAGAACGATATGTCTATTTAGGTACAAAGTAATGTGATCTAGAAAAAATAATTCCTTGTCTAGTACTTATTTACAATGTGCCAATAGTTTTATTTGGAATTTATTAACCAAATCATTAACCTTCTCTCACCAAAAAAATAAAATCAATTAGCCTGTTAAATGGATACAAATAACGTGTAGGTAATGGTCAAAATAGAATAATGAATGAGAAATAAAACCTTTGTCGTTGAAATAAAGATTTAATTACAATCGTTACATAATTTTACTCATAATAATTAATAGTTATAATATATTCTATAAATATCTATATAGAACATTTAATATTAAGCGAATGTATTCGATTTGGTCACTTTGAAAAAAAAATCATTTAGATAGAAGGAACTGAATGAGTGACCGGGTAAATGATTTCACAAAACTGTTTCAGTTACTGCTACAGAGCTAAAGCTAATTAACATGTTGTGATGGCTTAAATATATTTATATTAAACCTCAAAATTTTCAGTGATTTATCGTACTCCCAAAAAATGGCTTTATGATAACCCTTTTTCAAAACAAAAACTATATCAACTTAATGAAACAATGTATTTTTTAGCTGGTTAATCCGTTTCTTTTATTATGATACCGATCTATGTTAACTGTAAGGAGTAAAATTAATAGGATAGTAGAACAGTGCTTAAATAGCGCATTTGTCAGAGTTGTGATTTACACTTATCGAGATCATTCATTTCAGGTTAGGTATTTATCAGCTAAAAGCTTCCGTAACAAAGGCATAATAGATCCAGCTACTGATTTATTTAACTACGTACTTGATTCGATGTAAATATTACCAAAATCTGTTATAGAAATCTCCAGATATAAATTCAGAAACCTTAAAAAAGCACAAACTTTTTGAATGACATTTCAAAATTATAAGGATTAATTAGCACTTGAATCAAATTAACTTTGTTGCACATTTCCTTTTTAAAATAAATAAAATCAATATAATAGTGCCGTTGATTCAATAAATGCGTTTCTTACAACATATAATTACGTGTTTGCACCGTTGGTAAAGTAAAATATTCAATGTATTTATGTACAGGTATACTAATAATACTTTTAAACTATATTTATAAATCGAGTTCATTCCTAAATGTCCGTCAACAACATCGAACGTGGCCAAACCATATTAAATACTTTGTACACTTCATGTGAAACTAAATTAGAAAATCTACAAAACTTTTTATGTACAAGGACAACAACAATAACCAAATCGATGTGTTTATCGACTGTAGATTACAACAAAAAATAAACAAAAGATAATTGTCAATAATTTTTTTATGGTACTGAATTTTCATAACGAGTGATTTTTTTCTGTCATAATCATAGTATTTTATAATGCCCGTCTACACTTAAGCTTGACAATTCCTAAGTTCGCTTGTGCTTCCCCTCTATGATATACTGGATGTATTTACGTACGTCCTAGAGAGATAAGTGCGAACTTAACCACTGTCGAGCTTTAGCGCAGACTGGCATAAGAGTACCTCTTAAATCTTCGTACCTAACCTAATGAAATCTGGCACCATTTTGGGCGAACTAACAAAATAACAGCTTGCTCCAAATGATGGTATTTGTATACTAAAATAATATTGGAAGAACTTAATAAATAACAAATCAATATAATCAATAGACTCCATATGTAGGTATTAGAAACATACATAGAATTGACATGTATGCGGTGATGATTATAAACACAGTAAACCTACCGATTCAAGGCAGGTTAATCAATAATACTCAATTATTTATGCTCTTCGTCAATTGTAAATAAATTTGCTGTTCAATATTTTCTTATATCTATAGAAATACTGAGCAACGTCGATTCCATACCTTATACCTCGTTTGAATTATTATGTACTATGGAGACAAACGTCGAAATAACAACATCAAACGGAATTAAAGTATACTTAACATTTTATACAATCGTTAATTAACTGTGCATTTTACTTTAGAAATTTAAAAATTACTTTATGCGATATACAAATAAATTTATGTACGAAATTAAATACTTACAAAGTTTATTTTGACCTAGTAATATGTATAGTCAGCCAAAGTCCTATTACTCTACATGTTTTTGTTGACCTTATATAAAATAAATGAAACACTGTGCCACTGAGAGATTTGACAGTTTTTAGTTGTCGTCGGGCGGGGCAGCGACCCAGGTTTCACAAGCTTTACCTGGAACAAGCATTGTAATTTTAATTATTTATAACAATATGATCACCTAATTAACGCCTTAATCACATATTATAATAATAATAACACCCAACGATCACATACATAGATTCTGGACCCTAACTAGGATTCCCTGTATCTAGGGACCCAGGAACTAGTCCCACAACACCCAGACTCAGAACAAGTATTTGCGCTCTTTTTTTCTGTGCACAAATACATACCCTGACGCGGAAAATTAACTCACTGCCTCTGGGTTATGAGCCATCCTGCTTAACCACCACTCCACAGAGGCCGCTAATGATAATGATAATATGATACGCCATTATTATTAATATTATTACCATTATGGTTTTTTTGTTATATTGTTTGTGTTATCAAGCATTTTAAGATCGGTGCCATCCATACTGAAGCACGTCCTACTGACGTCCTATGAAATGCGAATGAGGTATGTGATATATTAGGTCTTTACCTATGAAATTGCCGTTTTGTTTGAAAAAAGTTAAAGTATTTTTTTTTCGAACTTATTTATTTCTTTTATTCAAAGTAATCACCCCTGCAATCAATGCATCTTTGCCAACGCTGTGGCAGTTTATGGATGCCCTTCTTGAAAAAATCAGCAGGGCGGGAGACAACAAACTCTTCAAAGGCGTTTTGTACTGCCTCTCGGGAATTGAATTTTTTTCCCGCTAAAAAGTTGTCCAAATTTTGGAAAAAGTAATAGTCGGTAGGCGCAAGATCTGGTGAGTATGGCGGATGAGGGAGAGCTTCCAAACCCAACTCATGCAGCTTAGAGACGGTCTGTTGTGCAGTATGGGGTCGCGCGTTGTCGTGAAGTAGCAGTGGAGACGACCGATTGACCAAAGCTGGTTGCAGACGTGCGAGTTTCGCCATCATTGTGGTCAGTTCTTCAATGTACACATTTGCAGTAATGCTCTCACCGTTTTGTAAAAAGCTATGATGAATCACACCAGCACTAGACCACCAAACTGTGACCATCACCTTTCTAGAGGTCATTTTTCGTTTTGCACATTGCTTTGGTACCGAACCAGGATCTAACCAACTTGCTCAGCGCTTTCGATTGTCAAAAAGAATCCATTTTTCGTCGCACGTAACAATGCGGTTCAAAATTCCTTCATTTCTGTGCCTGTTAAGCAGCGCAAGGCAAGTCTCGACGCGTACGTTGCGCTGGCGATCGTTAAGTTCGTGGGGCACCCATCTATCAAGCTTTTTTATCTTGCCAACCTGTCGCAAATGGACCAATATTGTTTTGATGATAACATCAAAAGCTGCTGCCAGCTCAGCTGTAGATTGAGATTCATCAGCTTCCACAATCGCCTTTAATTCATCATTGTTGACCAAGTTTCCGGACGACCACGAGGTTCATTTTTCAAGTCAAAATTCCCAGAACGGAACCGAGCAAACCAATAACGGGTTGTACGTTCGTTTGTACAGTTCTCTCCGTAAACGTCGTTGATGTTACGTGTCGTTTGTGCCGCGTTGGTGCCACGACGGAACTCATATTCCATAATTACACGAAATTTCAAAGTATCCATTATGAGGAAAAATGTTGAAATGTAATGAAAATACAACGCTAATCAATAAACAAAAGACTTATATTGTAAATACAATGTCATTTTTTTAAAACAAAATTAATTTGAATTTAGAATTCATAGCCAATCAAAACTTTTTTTCTTTGAAAAAGTCTGTACTGCAATACGGCAATTTCATAGGTAAAGACCTATTATAAGTAATAATTTGGTTATACAGCGTCGAAGCGGTTGCAGCAGCAGTTTGTTAAAATTTGGCGTGTGAATGTTTTACGTTCGAAAATAAAATTTTGCATATGTTTAATTCTTGTGGCATAAAATAGATATGATAACATAGGTTTTCAATTCAAACAATTTCTTAAACTGTAAAAAAATGCCAATTTCCTGAACTATCTAACCGATGATGCCAACTAATCATGCTCCAATTTAATTTTGGATAATAATTGTATAGTTAGCAACTGATTTTAGTGCAAATATATTGTTTGTTATGTAAACTATGTTTGAAATATGGTAGTGTTTCCATAAACTAGCAGAATAAAATAAGGACATGTATGATAATCATAGTACATTATAATTGAAGAAGGTATCGTTTCAGTCCAGGTTAATATCAACGTCTCTCAAAATAAATAGCGGTATTTAAATTAAGAAAAAAGAAGTCACAACCCCATAGCTGTTCCGATTCTATCGCGGCGTCGTCGCCCGCCGCCGCGTTCACACATATAAACCGAAAAAGTAAAAAAAAATATAAACCAATCGAGATGAGGTGACGAAACGTTCAGTCTCATTATCTGAGAATTTATTAACGAATCGCCCGGACCGGAAAACCGAAATGTGAAAGAAATAAAAATTCGACCTCGGCCGCGGTCATCTAAAGCTTGTAGCGGCGTCAATGAAAAAAGAAGTCAAACAGGTTGTCCAAGCGACCTGGGCCTGAATGAAACAGAGAACCCGAGTCAGGATCGAGAGATAAGAGGTAAGATTAGGGTCGTCGAAAAAAAGGAAAGCATCTTTTAATGCGGAGGTAGTGTTGTGAATGAAGAGGATCCATTGAGATTCCGTGCCCACGCAGCTCGCGCGGCCGCAGCGTTATCTCGCGTCCGGAGGACCGCCAGCCATCGTGTGCCTCGACCCTTTTGTCGCATCTATGACAATACTCATTGTGATCCATATAGTATGTTTTCAGTGTTCCAAATAATTGCTGTTGGGGTTATTTGAACCCAACGAGTTGTTAACTCAAGCATTAAGGATACGTCCGGAAATCACATCGTGACATTTTAACTATATAGAAGAAATATAACTGCGTAGTATATAGGATGGCTTTTATGGCTACATGGTTTATTTTTTGTTGCTATATCATTAATGAAAATAGTAAGATAAAACAAAGCAGGCATGTTTTAAGTGGAATGAAAAAAAAAAAAAAAGGCGATTTAAATCCGTTCTTTTGGGCTACTTTAAAAGGAATGCCGCGATAAGGAGTTATTTTCGCGTCAAAGAATTCGAGGGACAAAAAGGCGTGAAAACCAAAATAATACAAAAGGTTTATAGAATTGAATTTGTGAGCGTTTGGCTAAAACAAAATTCTTGGCGATGCCGTCTTGTGCGGCGACGTCGGGGACTCGATTTATTGTAATGAGAGACGGATGGAGAATGCCACTGCTTCTTCTTAGAAAACCGACGATGAGTCTTAGAAGAATGCGCCATAACTGTCCACACTAATAAAAATCGGCTTCACACGTTACATGCTACAAATGCTAGACATCATTAAAATTGGCATAAATAAGATATTTGAATCAGTTTTCAAATAAACCAATACAGATTTAATCAAATCTGCTAAGCATAATAGGAATGTAAAATAAGCATAAATTTGATGAACCGTGAACAGGTCCTATGAATGGGGCGACAACAAAACAATATCAAAATAACGAGTGCGGTTTCGATCACACAACCTTAATAAAACTTCTTTAGTTTAGCTCCATCTATCGGCTGGTATAACTTTGTTTTTGCTTTGTTGAATGATAATGTTGCCATTTTTACAATTTATTTATTTGTTTTGGCTCCACTCTTTTGTGTATTTAGCCAGTGTCAAGTAATTGATAATTTCTCAAGCTAATTAATATTATGTGTATTTGTGTCAAGTCAAGTCACAGTCCAAATTATCAAGTCAAGTCATAGTCTAGTCTTGTCAAGTCATACTCCTAGTAAAGTGGTGGCAACTTTACTAGAAGCTTCTATGGAGTTTTGGAAACAACGCAAAAATAAACGTTTCACCATCATTATACCCCTTTCCCACAGTCACGCCTGTAATCCAGCACTTAACGAATAAAATGCCACCAATTTTATGCACCAACACTGAAAATAACACAAGTTTTGGAAAATAATATAATGCGGTGACGCGATCTTTTTCGTTTTCCCGCCAAAACTCCAATTTTAACAATTGTAAATTGTAATTTTACCGGACATACCAACATAATAATACAAATTTTTAACTTTCTTATGTTGACAATGGAGATCTACGTACCAGCTTACTCCCCATATCAAGAGTCCGCAAAGAAGTATTTCTTCAAAAAAATTAAATATACCTCGTTTCATTTTAAAGAACGGTAAATATCAACATAACCTATTTGTCTTTTTCAACATAAAGTGCTAATGCGTGGAAAGGAAATAGAGCTAATTTGGTCAAGACGAATATGTAGGCGTACGGATCGCGTCTCGCCTGACAATGATAAATGACGTAAGATTGCAATCTGGCCGCCCTCGAGACGCGTCGCCCTTCCGCCTCGAGCGACTCCATTGTTTTCAATTACAAACATGACACCCCGGCGCGGCGCGAACCTCTGCCACTAAACCGCAACTCAGTTTATGGCCTTTTCACTGTAGTACAATTATTTAGTTGAAAAGTTGATTAACATATAATAATAATAGTAATAATAAACCCAACGATCACATACATAGATCCCGGACCGTAATTAGGATTCCCTGTGGTCTAGAGACCCAGGAACTACGAAGACTATGGTCCCACAAGACCCAGACTCGGAACAAGTATTTGCGTTTTTTTTTGTTCAAACACTTGTCCTGCCGCGGGAATCGAACCCGTCGCCTCCGGGTTATGAGCCGACCTGCTCAACCACCACACCACAGAAGCTGTATATTAAGTTTATGCTTTTGCTTATGCTGTATGGAACAATTATTTGAGTTAAAACAATGGCCTAGCAGATGACCAAAGGCCCTGGGGCAAAAAATAAACTAAGGCCCCAACTATGTAAAACTGTTTGTTCCGTATTTAACGTTACTCTAGATTTGTCATAATCCAGATCCGAATGTGGGAAAAAAAATTCACGAGTTCAATTTATAGTTTGTAAGTCAGAATCCCAGGGGCCCCTGAGCTGGGGCCCCGAGGTACTGCCCTATGTAGCCCTCCTATGCCTAGCCATTAGGTAATAAGAGGTATACCTGCTAACCAATCAGCACTCAAGGATGTTACTAATAGTATAAATAGCCTTAGTCAGGATTTTACACAGGTAAAAGTATAACTAGACTTAGTCAAATTCTGAAATGTTAAGGCTTGTATATTATACTATTACCATGTGTTGATGTCTGACGATATTTTAATTTTTTCACCCTTAGAGTTTTTCTAATAAAGTATTTTTGAATATATATATTCGTGTCAACTCGACAGAGAAAATACTGAACGTTTATTGGTTGCCTGTTGATTATTGGCTGTTTCAACCAATCTCTAGTCTAGCAGTCTATGTAAGTTTTTTTAAGGTGCATTGTTATGTATTAGTTGGTGTTCCATAAAGTATTATTGTATTGTATTGTATCTATAATTCAGTATATGTAGTCATAATCCAGATCCGAATACGCCCCGTGGTTTCACTCGCGAATAAAAAGTATTTTAATTATTTGCTCATCCCACGAGAAAATTTCACTTTTCCGGTATAAAATGAAGCATAAATGTTAATCCAGTGTATAAGATATCTTGGTACCGAATTTCGTCCAAATCCATTCAGCCGTTTGAGCGTGAAGGAGTAACAAACATACACATACATCCATACATACAAACTTTGGCGATTGTAATATTAATAGGCTGGTATAGGTTAGGGTCAGCTGGGCGATCACGTAACTCGATTGCAACCGTTAAAAACACAAATTTGTATGGATTTCACAGTTTGAATACGTAGTTCCTGTGCATATTTACTTAGTATGGAAATTTGTCCTGTTGTATTGCAATCAAAGTTTCGTGATCAAATAGCTACTCTCTAAGTAGCTATTTGACTGTTATACAGTGTTTATTAGTAAGGAGAAGCTGAAAACTCCCAATCGAAATGTAATTTTCTTAATATGTGTAGGACTGTACTATTTACAATATTCTATACTCGAATGTTGTAATAAGCGCGCTCGCCTTATGGCATCATCTTCATCACTATGCTGTTAAAAGAAATGAGTCTTTATTACATATAGTTTTAAATTCTCAAATCCAACGTCAGAGAGTTGTCAAAGGAACGCGTCCAACCGATGAGCGGTTATCCTAATGTCATTTTAGCATTATTTATCTCTCGCTAGATGGCGTTGGCGATCGTTTTGGTAACCGTGGTGTGGTATGACATTATACGTTCCCTTGTTTATGGGAAGTTGTGCATCAATTTTGCAGTAAACTCATTACTATTCTATATCTAATAGTATTCGTTAGTAGTATTTTTTACCTTCTTGATATTTATATTCTATAATATTATAAATTACAGCAAATGATACAAAAAGTTCTTAACAAAGTCTTATAGAGTTCTCGTATTCTGATCCATTTTGTTCAAAACTTTCCATGACGTGCCATGACAGACAAACTTCTGTCATTCGGTTATTCTATGTACGTGTATGCCTGAATGTATATACCGAATGGAAATGAATGTACGTAAATATTTCTAAATACATAATCAATCACAAAGATAGTAATTATTCCATAATTTAACAGGTTGACTATTTAATTAACTATCCACGTTTTAGAACGAAGTTCTCCACTTCTATGATAAAGTTTGAAAAGTAAATACCAAACGTGACGCGAGCGCCATCTCTTGACGATTAAATAACAAAACTGACAATACCCAACTGCTCATTTTCTCTCAGCACTTTCAAACCTGCTAATATTGTATTACATCATGGTGAGAACAGAAATGTATAAAATATGTTTCTTTAAGGATATCCTGTCATCTATTCATAATATAATTACTTCAATGTAAAATGTACTAAAACGTATTCGAAGAAGTACCGCGCATGTGTACCGTACCTACCTATACAAAACTCAAGACCCGTGCACACTGATGATATCTCGGGGTTGCTATAACTACGGTGTTTAATTGAACTATCCGTATAAGCTAATAACTTTAAATAATCGTTAAAATTACGAAGAAACGATTACACATATGTGTTCACCCATTTTGCTGATTTATACTTACCTACTTACCTGAAAAACATTTCCAGTTTATTCAGAGAAATATTCTATATATAATTATGTGCTCCCCGCAATACTGATTATTATAGTAAATAACATACCGTTCGGTTAATTAAGGCAAAGCGAATACATTTATAAATAAAATAATGTATATTAGACAGGCAAAGTGAGTTCTTTCTAACAATATCACAAAGGACCAACATTTTTTTAGGTAAGTCTATTCTTATTTACACGGCCACAGAAAAAGGTTTTACTTTTTCATCGTTGTACCGTAACAAGAACAGACAAAAGAGACAAAATTCATCGTTTAATTTATAAATATGAAAATAGTAATAACCTTTTATAGAAGGGTTTGAAGGCGGCAGATCCTTCATTATGGTGCGGCTGGTTCGGCTGGTGGTTGTTGGCGGAGTGGTGCGGGTTGTGGTAACCATCACGGTGCGGTGACTGCTGATGCCGAGGAAAGCAGTAGCCGGCGCCTCCACCGCTGCCCAACGGGTTGGCCACGCTCGGAACTTTCATATTGGGTGGCGTTTGTGGCGGCGTGTCAGTCTGCACGTCAGGGAATGAGGCTGGATGAACGCAAGGGTGCTGCGCGCCGTATTGTGCGCCCGGGAATCCGCCGTAGCGGCCGTACGCGCCGCTCGCTGGACTAGCTGCAGCAGTAGCTGGCAATGCGAAACCGTTAGCGCCACCGTCCGTTGTGGGCGCGCGCTCCGACCCGCCCCCGTACGCATGCTGCGAGTGCGGCCACGGCTGCGCAGCCGGTGGTGGCGTCTTGCATGCAGCCGTATCCGCCAGTGACCATATCTTCGGCTTTGACGCTGGGATCGGAACGCCGCAATCACCCGCGCCCCGCTTGGCTTCTTCTTTTATGCCATAACCGAGCATCTGGTGGTGCATGCCCTGTAGCATATCGTCACCCTTCCGCTCCTCATCTGTAAAGATAATCGTATTCATCGATCATATTTAATGTCCTATTGCCAATAAACACATGTGGGCGAGTCCTCGCAATCAGATTAGTCGCAACAGCCGCCGCTACTAACACGACGACATAAACGAGGGCTTTAAATGTGTTTCGAAAAAATCGATACGTTGCGGATCGGACACGGTCGACGCGGGCATTACGGGCACGACGTAAGTTTCAGATCGTAAGATGTGAAATCTCCGGACCCACCCCAGAAAAGTCGTGTGAAAATACGTTTGGCGTGCAGTGACCCATTCGTTAAGTGGTTATCCGATTAGCGAAGTGAAAATACCACTTTGGGGCGCGACTCCCCCGCCGCGGGCGCGATGCCCGTCGATCCCTTTCGTGTTTAAGCCGAGCATTTATTTCGCATTTTCCGAAGCGCCCCGCGGCATCACGCCGCTCCACCGCACACCACACCGCTCTCTGCGGCATACAGCTCTCCCTCTTAATGCTCTTTTTCCGAGTTTACTATCATAAATTGTGTTAGTTAAGAATAAATTTTAAATGAATTTATTGGTTGAGCGGATTTTGGCCCAATTAGGCCAATAACATAATTGAATTCTTGCAAATAGAACTTTGGGAAACAGAACGTCAAGGGATCGTATAAACGGACGGTTCATCTAAAGAACATAGAGTGCAGGATGCAGATATAAACTTAATATTCTATATATTTTAGCTTCATCTCATACGATATTGATCATACGTATCCATTTTCAAAGTAATTATGTTGTTATTGTACAGTTACATAAAAATGTTTATTCAGCGAATTTTATAACGCTCTAAGTATTATCATAATGCCGTTTTCTGTTGTAAAGTGGCTTTCTAAGAGCGCGGGGGGCTTGGTACTAATGAAATTCAGAGGCCCGCGAGAGGCGAGCGGGGCGGGCTCGAAGTGAGGGGAGTGCGATACAACCGCTCGACTTCATTCGCTTTATTCCATTTAATGCTGACTGCTCCTAGCTTTTAAGAGGGGTTATCCGCGTTGCCCTTCACTAGGGATAAATAGAGACGCCACTGATACTCTGCACGAAGATATTTATCCGGCAAATTGTTTTAATTTTCATTGTATTAATCTAATAAACGCCCACAACGGCGAGAGATAAGCTAAAATTGGATAATTTTGCCATGTTTTATGTTGAAAATATGTTTCGTGAGGCAGTGGAGTTAATTTCTTTTGAAATCGGGGTTGTGAAGAGGGTTTTATGTAATATTTCTATGCGATTGGCGTTGATATATTTTTATTCGATATTGTTACCTTTTTCTAAGCATATTAAATTACAACATGCTCAATGTGATAGCATTTATAATGACGCTAATGTAGCGTCACCACTAATATTCATTTCGTGGTTGATAGGAAAGGAAATTCCTCTATAAATATTTATTGGTCGCTCTCCTGGCTGGATTGTTACCCCCGGATATGCAAACTAAAGATTTATCTGCGTGCTGGCGATCACGCGGCAAATTGTTATTTATACGGACCCCCGGACAAATCGAGTAGTAACGTGGACATTTTGATTGGGTTTGTCATTTAGTTTTGTAACAAAAGAGAGTTCCAAACCTTTTTACATAAATCACACTAATATTATATAGGCGAAAGTTTGTATGTGTATGTCTGTATGTTTGTTACTCCTTCACACTCAAACGGCTGAATGAAATTGGATGAAATTTGGTACCAAGATAGCTTATACACTAGATTAACATATAGGCTACATTTTATCCCAAAAAACTGATTTTTTCCCGTGGGGTGAGTAAACAATTAAAATACTTTTTAACCGCGAGTGAAACCGCGGGGCGCACCTAGTATATACTTCAGCCAGTTTATATATATTATAAACCGGCTTTCCTATTTTATTGTATTGGTAATAATTTTTATTGACTAACCTACTATGATTTTTCTGTATACTGTCACATTATTTGTATTAAAGAGCTACAAGCAAAACACACCCGCCGTCAGTAAGTTTAAATAGTACACTGCCTAGTTTATTGTTAAGACAATAAAAAATGTAACGACCTTTTCTGGCATGCCGTCAAGTGATAATGAGGTTAAACGTATAAAAAGGAAGTAAAAGCCTTTTTTGGGGATATGAACGTAAGGTAACTCGGACTGATATGCGGAGATACGGAGGTAAACGAGTTTTAAATCAAATTGTGTCAATAAAGCGAGTGCTGATTGTAATGTTCATTGTGATTGATTAGCTTGGGTGAACGTTGCCACAAATGGTGTATAGTCGATGCTCTGATGGCAACGCCGCTCGTCCCTAGCGCACCCCCGACCGCGCGCACTCACTGCAGGCCTGCACTTTACTGCAGAGGCCGAGGTCACTGCAATTTATTACTTCGCAGGAGAACTTCGAAGCCCTCCTCTCGCACGATGCTCACTTGTTTGTATAACGTCTACTCGTTTTCCATTAACGCGCGCTGGATTAATATTTTGTTTGCAATGCGTGCGCTCACGACAAAAATTAACATTTATTGGTGGGGTCCGAAAATGAAGCTTTTATTCATGAGTGGCTTAGCGCGGGATAGTTCTGGATGTTTGTTTGCCGACTTCGGTCTAGGGATCGCGTGTGAAAGCTTTTATATTGGCTTTGTTTGCCGTGACTTAAAATGATATATTACACGTCGCTTACATTGACGTTTTTGTTAAAGAATGGTTATATATTGCTCATAGTGTGAATACTATGGTTTATTTGCTCCGTTAGTGGCGAAGTTATAGTTTGATAGAGAAAAAAAAAACTTACAAACGTTCCTTTACATTTGATGGTTTTAAGTATATATTCGAAAGCAAACTTATATTTTTGTACAAGTGGGATGGAAAATTCAATTAATAATCTTGTAAGCTAAGTAACCTTGATATTATAATAGAAGTAAATTAAAAGTAGGAAAGTTTAGTAAAAGTTTAGTAGTTTTAGGAAAATAGAAACATTTATCTAACGTTTTAATTTAGATACTAGCTGATTTACCCCGTCTTTGCAGGGGTTAGTTAATTTTTACGCCCTGGGCCTGGCAAAATAAAGAAACAATGGAGAGAGAAAAAGATAAGGGAAAAGGATGAATAGATGAAACCGCATTATAGGATAGTCAAAGCTGAATAAAATATATTTTATTACTAAAAAAATATTCATGAATATCATCTCTACTGTCTGTCTGTCCCATTGAGAATGGTGGGGTTTACAAACTCACCAATTGCGTGTTGCTGTAGACAATTTTATGATACTTCAATATTTTTTTTATCTTCATAACATTTTGTAATCGACTTTGTTCAAAAACATGTTATTCGATCAATAAACTTATTTTTTGTATTTGTATTTTGTTATTGTATCAGTTTTATTTATATTATTCTGCAAACCATCAATTAGTCTCATTTCTGGTATAAATAAATCGAGGACACACCTAGTTCACTACTAACGGGCTGTGTTTTAAACCGACTCCAAAAAAAGAGGGGGTTCTCAAATCGACTGTATTTTTTTAAAAGGTTACCTACCTCAGATCTGACGACTGGATGAATATAAATATATTTTTAATAAAATAAATTTAACAAATATATTTTTTTTCATGTTAAGGAATGACGTGACGAGCTAGCCGTTCGCCTGATGTTAAATGACACGGCTGCCCATACCAGCTGCAGTATCACTCGGAACTCTAAAGTATAGAGGTTCGCATGACACTGCATTGCGCACGTCATCCTGAGACATCAGCACAATCTAGTAATAAGATTACTAAACTGTGAGATCAGATCATAAAGTCTCATTTGCCCAGTAATTTCACTAGCTACAGTGCCCTTCAAACTGAAACACAGCAGTGCTTGCACACTACTGCTTGGCGGCAGAATAACTGGCAAAGCGGTGGTACCTACCTAGACGAACTTTGCAGAAAAGTCCTACCACCTAGTAAAATATAATGATTTTAACTATCCTTTTTTTATTTGAAAGCTGGTGCTTTCCATGTGGTCATGACATCAACGATTTTATAGGGCCAGGCCAAGATAAAGTATCGTATAAGTCATTGTTGATGGTTACGATGGCAATACTATGTACTAGCTGCGACCATGTTTCCACCAATTATTCGTAAAA
Organism: Ennomos fuscantarius; assembly: GCA_905220475.3. Lineage (NCBI taxonomy): Eukaryota > Metazoa > Arthropoda > Insecta > Lepidoptera > Geometridae > Ennomos > Ennomos fuscantarius. Next base: position 12,780,810 of record HG992023.1, read on the forward strand.
AATGACACCCCCTTTGACGTTGGGGTTGCAATAATAAACCTTAGCTCTTATTAAATTCATTCACTTTTAATTTTTAATCACATCAGGTACCTAATTATTGTAATAAATTAGAACGTCATAATTGTTTAAACTAATATATTATGGTAGTAATGTAAGGGGATATGTACCGAGTTGGGTACTTTGATTAAAATAAAAATATTGAATCATGTAGAATACAGATTTTTAAGTAATGGGGTGGCCTACCCCATAACTTAAAAGTCTGTATGCTACATGAGAACCTCTCTGAAGGGTCCTCTCATAGTGAAGAGGTCTCAACAGTTTATTAACAACGTTCCCTGCCCTCGAGTGGTACGCTGCGAGCGGCGCCGGCGAGCGCGGCGGGCGGCATGTGGCTTAGAAACCACGAATTAAGTACACTCCAACAAAACAGAGGTTCATTACGCGAGCGTATGCCGCGCGTCACCCGTGACGCCCTCGCCGTCGCCTTCCATTAGCACCGTGAACTTTGCAATGAAAACACTCGTGTTCCAAACCATCTTTACAACAACAATGCCTACTTATAATTTATGTTGTTGACAAGCGAAACTAACGCTTCGCATTTCCACTCGACACTCTCACGTTCCACGACTAATACGTATCTGGGTTTTATTATTGCACTTATGGAATCCACAGCTTCCATTAACATATAAAATGCATTCCCGCGAACCCGAACCCGACATATAAGTGGGACTTATTCATTCATATTAATGAAAATCGTGTATGTATTGCGCTGCTTCACTGAAAAAAGACGAGCATTACAAATAAATAACGACGACAAAGACCGCACCGGAAAAAGGTTCCACATTCAATTGGAACACATTATAAATCCCCAAAACCGTACTTACTTAGGTTCCGACGGAATATCCTCATAAAAGAAACGATTCACGAACTCGACAAATCCTTTGGCAAGAACATGAAGTAGGGCAGATCGTCAGACACGGCGAACGCGACCTCCGAGCCTGGGCTCGCGCCGTGCCGACGAACGGAAGACGCGTTATATGAAATTTGGCCCGGGCGCCGCCCACTTTACTACGAATAGGAAATCCGGGAGCGAGGAGCGGTTACGCACAGTTACACGCCTGAGAGTCGCTCCTCTCTTCTCCCCGCCCGCCCACGCCGCGCGCCGCCCGCCCGGCCCTCGCCTCCCGTCTCGTAAACCCTCAGCCGCGTTATGCCAATTCACTCCACGATTTATACACCGCCAAAATTAAAGCAATTTTAAATTGTTTACAACAAGTCGGATGTAAAATAACATGCACTACCCGGAGCTATATATAAAAAATAGTCATTAACAGAATAACGTTATTTATCATCGCAGTCGCATTTAATATTAAAACAGTAAAATACACATAGTTTCAAATTCGCATCGCAACATGGGTCAAAATTACGCTTCTAAAACACTAAAGTCTACTAAACAATACAATCAAGTTAACAGCCGACAGTCAAGCTTTATTATTACCCAGAGAGTGTTTTATCGAAAAAGGTTGACTGTCGAATGTGAAAGGGGAAAAAACTAAACGAACCTTTGTGTGCTTTCATTTTGTCGTCTTGCTCATCTTTGTCCTTCTCTTCATCCGAGAGCATGGTGTCGTCGTCGTCGTCGGTCTTGTTCTTAGGCTCCCATGTCATCTTGTTCTCCTTCTTGAGTCGCCGGCGTGCGTTCGCAAACCATGTCGACACTTGTGTCAGTGTCATTTTTGTGATAATCGCAAGCATAATTTTCTCTCCCTTTGTTGGATATGGGTTCTTTTTGTGTTCGTTAAGCCACGCCTTGAGTGTAGCGGTAGATTCTCTCGTCGCATTTTTCCGTCGTGCCGCTAAATCGTACCCAGCGCCGTATCTGTCGACAAACATGTTTATACTTACATATGCCTAGAGGAAAATATACGCTTCCGACCTTAACACGCCAAGCTTTCGCAGATATATAAGAATAGTTAGTTTTAATTGAATCACGCCACATTTATTGGTCATATTTTGATCATTATTATGATAGATTTGAAAAATTAACATAAACATTATGACAGCATTATTTACAACCCAGGATATTTTTATTGACGTCGGTGTTCAAGTCATATCATAAAAACCATAATATCAACGCTGATAAATCTATAATATTGAGATGAGAAATATTAAAGTATCCGATGTATTTCAGTTTTGCCGTTTCGCCGATGCGTCTGTTGGCTTACAGCGAGTAATAAATTGGCTTTTAAATTTGTAACAGATAGGCGTTTTATTAGGGGCAATAGATTTCACGTAACGGCAGCAAAAATAAAGCTTTCGTGGCATCGAACGACATTCGGTATATTTTTAGGGCCTACGACGACGGTCCCATTTGCATCCGCATTCTGAACATAATTGTGGCGAAACGTTCCGCCTCCCCCAGCGTCGTACCTGACTTCGATTTTCTCGTTGACACGACAAAGGCGCGGTCTGAAGGGTCCAATAAATAGGTACCGCGCGTGAAAATAGTTAAAAAATTACCTTTTCAATTCCAATAACCGAAACGCTCCGCATATTATGATACACAACCATGACGCATGTTGCGATTTGAAAAGTGTGTAATGAATATGAACTTATGAAGTGCCTGATTTCATTATTTTCCATACATGCTGTTATATATTTCCGTATTAAGAAAGATTCATTTTATAAGTCAAGTATGTGATAAATGTATATTTTTCTCAAACTTCCGAGGTTTGCACTCATGGTTATTTGTATACACAGTATATAATGTCTAAAATTAATGTAGGTGTATTATTTATCGGGTAGTTTCTGCGAAGTTTAATCGTACGATATCATTATTATTGTGAAAGTTGTGAAGACAGGTATGATGTGGTTTAGGTTTTTAGGTGCAAGTGCAGGGCGGTACGGTGCAGCGCCAGCGTGGGCAGCAATGGGCGTTCTCAGATCGAATGCGACGCCATCTTGTTTGCGGTACCTACTACATTGGTACTCCTTCCTATATTACAATCAGCTCTCGGTAGAGAGAATTAATGTTTCTTGATAGTCAGTCAGTCTACCTGATTTCCATTTGCTCTAACACTAATCTTCTTCTTCTTTTATTTATATAAATGAATCTCTATTTCCCTTGGTCATCGCATCACGCGTGAACGGATGGAACATTTTCGCAAAATCTTTTTTGTAGTGTTTTTTATTATCAGGAGAAAGTTCTTATGAATTAAAAAAAACTAAGAAATCAAGAAATTTTCACCATGCGGGTGAAACCGTGGAAAGCAGTTAGTCTAAAATATAACGAAACTTTATTTCTCTCAGCTTAATATTATGCATTGTCACAATTTTTCAATTTTTATTTATTTATTGGTAATCGAAACTTACTATTAAAAGTAGTACGTTTCTCTTTACTACATAAATACTGTCTTTCAGCATTGGCTTTCTCCGAGTGTGAATCAGATTGAAGATATTAATACCCTTATGTCAAACGCACATCCATACAAAGCCTCTGAAACCGAACCGCATTAGTTTGAACACGAATAAGCTCTTCAGAAACCTACGGCGGTTAGCGGTGGCGGTGCGGCGGCGCGGATGAGTTGAATGAAAAACAAAGCGCTTCATTGCTTTTTAACGTTTTATTAACGCGACGACACCCGGCTAGTTTTCAGCTACACAGCGCTGACTGTGCTTTTCTTCAAGCTTTGTTAATTAATTTAGACAGGTTACTCAGTCTCACCCGCCCTGTCAGAACACGTGCGTTTGGTTAGGCGATCGTTAATACGTTCATGGGCGGAAGCACTTTGTATCCTTGTTAATTTGAAGATAAAACGTTAATCCAACTACAAGTTTAAAATCGTCTTGATCTTAAACTAAAATAATAAAAACATAGCTATTTTTTAAAATATGACATTTATGGGTTTGCTATAACACTTTTTAAACTTTCCCCTCGTGACCACGGCCAATGTAACTTGGTCGAAACGTCGAGGTTAGTCAAAATTATATTTTGATAATTTTTGTGCCTGAATAGACCCGTTTTATCTTTACAATATGATATTTATGGGGTCATACATTATTTTTTTTTTTTTTACTTCATACTTGTCTATCATATATCTATTATCTACATTGTGAATGACATTATTATAATAATCAATTTTTAAGAAGTTAATCTATTATGGAATGTAGAATGATATACAAAATGTAATGTAAATAAACTTTCAATATTTTATTAGAGCATCAATGAAATGCTTATACTTATTTTGGAAAAGTATTATGTTGGGTGGTGATTATAGGTACTGATACAACTGTCGTACACACCTATTTGAGCCTACACAGTATTCAATTCGCGGTATCGGAGGTTTACGATTTGCCCGCTTGGGGGAATTGCGGCCTTTACTTTACGTGCCCTCCCCCGTAAACCGAACAGCTATGTAACACACGTACATAAGTAATACCCCCCTCCCGAGGGGGACTCTGTTCGTTGTAGAATTAGGATTCGCAACTAGAATGCGAGTCGGGTAGGCATTTTAGAAGTGACGCTCACGCTGTTGCGTTTATTTTGTTGTCGTTTCACTCTGTCACAATAGGTGACACTAAAGTGCGGTCTGTTTATTGTCCTCGAGATATAAAGTATTTTTACTGTCGACCACTGTTGAAATACTAATAAAATGTGACGATGTCTGCTTAGTATTTTGAACACGGCTTTTATCCAAAGAAGTATAGTAAAAAAATGTTTAAACTGCGCCGACTGTTTATAATAGATTTCAAATTTTGTAATTAAAAACAAAACTAAACTTTAAATGTATCAACGGTCAATCACAACAATCGGAATATAAATAATATTTTATATTGTATTAAATGTATTGTTATTTTATTTATATTGTATTATACGTATGAATTTACAAACAAAAAGTATTTAAATATTGTATCAGTTATCTGGTTCCCATAGTACAAGCTTTGCTTAGTTTGGGGCTAGATGGCGTTGTGTGAGATGTCCACACATATTATTATTATTTAAAAAATACTCTAGAAATATTTACCATTTAAATAAAAATTCATTTAAATTTCCTCAAGATGGGTGGAGCTTTATTTGTCTTCCTAGAGCATAGTTTCAGTTTCTACGATGTAAGAAAAACCTGTTGGTCTTCCTAACAATAAATTAATAAATATTAATATACACCTAAATGGCAGGCGCAGCTTCTCGTCAGGGAGCTTTCCAGATGCCTGGTTGACACACCTCGCCCAACGAATTAGCCTAGCTATTCAACGAGGGAATGTTGCCAGCTTTTTAAATACGCTTCCCGCAGAAGGTGATCTAAATTCCGTGTTTTATTTATGACCGTTTTTTCCTTAAAATACCACTTTTTCTACAATAAATAAATATAGTTTGGTTTTAGTACCTACCTAAGTAGGTACTTTTTTAATTAGTCAAAAATCAGTGATGTAATTTATCACACCTAAACTAACTTGAATAAAATATAAAACAATGCAGTAAGTACAATAATATATATGAATGATAAAATAAATAACAATAATATCATTGATACAAAGTACTTTAACAACTATTTTCTGTGCTCGTCGTTGCAGTTGATAATTACGACTAATAATATAATTGCTTATGAATGACGACGCTATACCTCGAAAAACCTCATGAGCTTTGGAATAAGTTTTTAAATGTAACCAAACTCCAATCGAACTTAATCATATATAATCAATATGCTGCGTTAGATCAGTTAATAAATACTCACTCAGGAATTATTTTCATTCATTTTCTAATGAAAACAGTTAAAGTATAATGTTTGTCAACTGTTCTGTATTGGTATCGTACAACATTATCACATGTGTTTTGTAATTTTATACTGTCGTATATTTCAGTATTGACGTATACATGACGGATGTTGCCAGTCACACATTGAGATTACCCTCCAACGCAAGTACTCGTATAATTAGTATCACTAATTACACTCAGTAAAGGTCCGACATTATTCTGTCAAACAATTAATAGTGGCATGATGAACAATTTTAAACGGATGATTGAGATGCTTAAATTATTATTAAATATTTTTGATGTAAAACTTCTTTACGCACGCTTGACTTGGGGAGTAATGCGTCACGTGAGCGTTACGGAAATTGATCGAATGCCGAACGGAAGTTGAGATGGAGATATAAGTTAGTGCAAATAGAAAGAGAGAGCGTTACGTTTCGTATAGAAGTTTTACTTCAGTCGTGTGGTCAAGTACACTCGTTTTTTTTATTATTTTATTTAAATCATTATTTTATTACATATTAGTCAATTAATTTATTTTAAGTGTGACTTTGAATTAAATTAAACATATCTTTATAGCAAATTTTAAGACTTTACATTAACTATACGATTTTTTAAGATTTGTTCTATTAGGACTTCTCTTTAAATAGAATTATAATAATTTCATCATATCGTCTACAAAACAACACATGCCGTTCAAGTTGAAAGGGTCGTTAGCAAATAAATGAACGTTGAAATGGTAAGTGTCGTTTGAATGGCACGTCTCGTTAACAAGCGATGCTTACTTGGTTTATTTAAAAAGTAACAACCCAAATCGTTGGCACACAAATAATTCCCTTCTGGGGCGTCGTACGCTCGAGGCTCAGTAATTTCCTGCGTATTTTGATCTCAATGGTGCGGTACAAGTGCTCCCTCTTCTCATTCTCATTTCTCTAATTTTTGTACGTTTTCTGTGCTCGGGACTTGTGTTAAAAATAGCTGAGTAATTTTTCATTTCGGCGCGCTGCGGGCGTGGTAGATTACAGGCTGTTCAAAATAATACGCTTACGGTACTTAACTCGAATGTGCCTACACTCGCGGCCAACTTTTGTTGCTTGTGTTCGCTTTTCACCGTACTACTTCTTGTTGTTCTGCAAGGTTATTTATTGCGGCCCTTGGAACGTTTTATATCCCGATGAAAATTTTCTTTGAAAGTAAGTTGACTTGTCTACAATTTTGTTACCGAGTCGTTTTGCTATTGACGATTGCACAACAGTTTTCTCATAACTTAGAATGGGAGGACCAATTTGACTACTATAATATGTAATTATTATTATTTACTGCAGTACTCCGTATTTTACCCGAGTGTTATCACTGAAAATTTATTCACTCATTTTTCTTCACCAGCACGCAGTAGGTGTATCCATTAAAAGCCTTTAAGCTTCGTAAGAATTGTAGTTTCGAGAATTTTAAATAAGTTAGTATTTCCCTTATTTATATATAGAGAGATAAAATACAGAAGAAGATAATGAAGGTGACAATAATAAGATCGTAACATTGTAACACCCTATAATAATGGAGGAATAGCGAACAATAGTGTGTGACGCCGGGGACGCTATATATCACGAAGTATTTCCGTGCTCGCCGCCGACTCTACTGTGCGTCTTTTTACGCATAAAAACTAATGTCGCCTCTAATTATTTTTAGATTATAACGCACCGCCTGCTATATATTAAGTCGGGCGCAGCCGAATTGTCAGCATAACTTCGCTTTGATGTGCCATGATTTGTTTTTATTTTCAGGCAGTTCCAACGTGATTCATGGATGGATAAATTTCAAGTGCGCCGTGAAACGTGTATTTAATTGATGCGTCTGCATAATACATTATTATGACACTCTTATGACGAAGTTGTCGATTTATGCGATGATTTAGTTTAATACGTGTTTTTTTTTATTGTTTGATAGGCTTGCGTTCGACCACTATCGCACCTGATGGTAAGTAACGATGCGGTCTAGGATGTAACACGCTTGACTAGAAGATACCTGTTCACTCTCGATTTGAAGACTCCCAGGTTGTAGTTTTCGGAAAATACGGAAGCCGGTAAAGCGTTCCACTCTTTGGCTGTTCGCATGATAAATGTCGAATCAAATAGTTTTTGGTTATTTATGTACAAATAGTATGAAGAGACTACCCTTGCCTGTCGACACGTTAGACGGGTTGTAAAGTTTGCCAAAACGCGACGCACGGCGCGCCGCATGGTGCGATCGCGTTTCAGAGAAAAACTGTGAATTAATCAGGAGCTAGCGCGAGTGGATGTCGCGTCATTCGTCTCTGTCAAACTCGCGGGTGGAGATGTGTCGGAGTGAGATGGCGAGCAACCGGGAGTGGTTACTCGGTCATTTGTCCTGTGCGACCGACACGCACTAGCTAGCACATCACACGTGTGTGTATAACCTTATTGTTAATCGAGCACGCTGCATTATTTGCAACAATTTTGAGGCAATTGTTGTGTATGATTATTATAGAAAGCTGTATTTAAGTCGAAACTGCATTGAATTTAATTTATCTAGTCAGTACCAAATGAATATCGCATTATTAAGAGATATTAGGACTATAAGTACATTATATAATCGAACAAACAACTACTATATACCCAGTACCTACCTTTACGGTACAGTACAGCAGTAAGACAGGACTTGTATCATTAACCGGTGGAACGTCAGCCCGCTACATTAAAATGGATTTATGAATGAACTCTGAACACCCGACACGTCTCAAATGAAATACATATAGTATTTCGTGCTAAAACGTATACTTTAAAATTGTACGTCTTTAATTTTCGACCAGGTAATTAAAGAAACTTTTATTACATGTCTCAAAAACTCTTTATTTATTTAGTGTAAATAGCTAAGCAGCTTTAATTTAAAAATAGTGGTTCATCGACTTGACAATTAAAATAATTGATTGTAAGTTTATATTCAAAAGAGGAACGGAAGAGACTGTTCATAATTATTCATTATTCAAATGAAAACGTTAGCCTAGTAGCAAACCTATGACCGGATAAAAGTGGCCGAATTCAATAAACCATCCCATTTATACATACTTAGATATAAATGGAGATGCATGTGCACAACAAAGCAAAATTTATTAAAGTCAATGTGAGTCGCCAAATACAAACACGAGCCTTTCGCAGTGCAATCTATTAGTGAGATAAGTCTCGATAGGGAGTATTATGTTAATCCGGGCAGCGCGGGCTTTATCTAAAGTGGCGCGGGCTTTTTGGACCTCTGGGGTCTGGGGGCTCTGGGGACTTACCCGTAGGCTGCGAGCGTCGGGTCGTAGGGGTAGTACCCGCCGGAGGGTTGCAGACCGGCCGACGTCCATGCTGACATCTCGCCGCCGCCCTCCTTCAGAGCGTAAGGGTTGCTCTGAAACATCGCACCACACAATAAGGAAACACGTCGATACAATGTTGAACGAACTATGTTTTGTTAGGATTTGATAGAATTTACACCAGCCAGCTGTGATAATATAACAAGATCCTTACCAAATTAGGTAAAGGTTTAAGCTAATTACAATATTACTGCGTGCCTTTGCAATTAATATTGTTCTAGATTATTGGAAAAACTAAATTAATGCCATGAAAGTGCCAGACAATTAACTATTGAAGGGGGTGATCACGAAACTTTGATTGCAATGCAAAAAGGAGAAATTTCCATACTAACTATGCACATAAACTGCGTATTCAAACTGTCAAATCCATAAAAATATGTGTTTCTATTGGTTGCAATCAAGTTACGAGATTACCCAGCTGTAGTACTGATTGAGAGAAAATCTTTACTTTTAATTAAAAAAGCATGAGGATATCACATATGTAATTAGCAGTAATAAGACACAGGTTTATCTTCAAAACTAATTTATCAGTTAAACCTAGCACTACACATCGCTAAGCTTGCATGTAAGCTGATAAATCTCAACGCGTAATACCACTCAGTCAATCGGCCTTACAAATACGCGCGCTCGAATTTAATTAAAGTTAACTTAATAAAAGGGAATAAACTCACGAACAACAATAAAAGTCCCAAGTGTACGGGCTGACATATCACTAGCGTATTTGCATAATGTATGGATGCAGAGGGGAAAACTATTAAGGCCTGACGTAAGTGCGCACCCATTGCGTGATAGTTGTTTAACAGCTAGCGAGTGAGTGCGACGTACCCTCTGTAGAGTTATTCGCATACATTAGGAGCAACTAAATTAAAAGTGTGAACGATCCTAGGGCGCCTCGGGAGTAACATCCCTCACCCTACTGCTTTTGAGCCCGCTCCTCTGATAATAAAATGAAAAGCATTATGATACGTGCGAGTTCGTGCGGAGGCACTGGTTGACATCCGAGATAACTGTATAAAAAAGAGCAAGCTTATTTGTTCCCCTAGTGTTACTGTTAAGTAAGAAAAGTGTGGGTTTGCGTTGAAGACATAATTATTAATAAATCGAATTGATTTAGTGTTTGCTTCGTTTTGCACTTTTCTAATGTACAGTTATTGCAATATTTATTCCCTTCAAAGGTCATGTATGTAGCTTTGGCCACTCCTAAGGCATGCCAAGGAGCCCGGTCTTTGGTTCTACTCTTCCAGTTGCTGCCTGCGACCTTGCGTATATCATCGCGCCATCTTGCTGAAAAGCTTCCTACATTAGGTTTCCACTCTAGAACACGTCTACCCCAACGGTTATCGGTTCTTCGGTAGATATGACCAGCCCACTGCCACTTCAGCTTCCCAATTTGCTGAGCTATGTCGGTAAATTTAGTACTCTGGCGAATGACTTCGTTTCGGATGCGATCCCGCAGAGATACACCGAGCATAGATCGCTCCATAGCTCGCTGAGAGACCTTAATTTTGTGAACCAGTCTTATCATGAGTGTCAACGTTTCGGCTCCGTAGGTCATGACTGGTAGGACGCACTGCTTAAAGACTTTCGTCTTAAAATATTGCAGTGTGGGCGAAGAAAAGACATGACGAAGTATCTCAAATGCTGCCCAGCCCAGCTGTATTCTTCTCCTGGCTTCACTTTCGAAATTGTTTTTTTTCTTTGAAATAAAGAATACCTAATAACACATAGAAGTATTTTAGTGTTGTGTAATAAGAATAAAATTAAAGTCGACTCATGAAGAAAAATACTTGAAATGATAAAGACATACGATTAATTGAATAAATTTGGTTGAAATAATTACAACGTTTAATATGAGCTTGGCTGTTATTCGAACAACAACAGTGCACTTTTAAAAGCTTATCGATTGTTATGAAAATTAGCGGCTTTTAACTGGATCCGCAGATTGGGTGTTTGAAATACGATTTATTTGTAAAAGTAGGCCATTTTCTTAATTTCAAAACTGTCTGTGGTACTCTAAGCCTTCGGCTTGGGTTTTATAAACTTACTAGATAGAGAAGCTTGGATTGGGACCTTGTAGAGATGGTATATAGATGTAGATTTAGTAAAACACTTATTAATATACTTTTGTGATTTATATGACTATTTTAGTTGGAAGTCAAATATCTAAGCGGTGATATGAAACAAACCTTGGATATTTATAACTAGTCTAATTAACTATTTAGTCGGATGTCTGAATTGTATTACGTTTTATTAATAACAACTTTTTTGCTAATTAGTCAAAACACTTGATGTAAAATAAATTACATTCCTAAGACAGATCTGGTACCGTGTGATGGATAGCTGAACACCTGTTGTAGACAGTTCGTTTTAATTGGTAAACCGGATCGCAGCAGTATTTGCATAGTGCGCTTTTACCAATATAATAGGTCTTTACCTATGAAATTGCCGTATTGCAGTACAGACTTTTTCAAACAAAAAAAAGTTATGATAGGCTATGAATTCTAAATTCAAATTAATTTTGTTTTAAAAATATGACATTCTATTTACAATATAAGTCTTTTGTTTATTGATTAGCGTTGTATTTTCATTACATTTCAACATTTTTCCTCATAATGGATACTTTGAAATTTCGTGTAATTATGGAATATGAGTTCCGTCGTGGCACCAACGCGGCACAAACGACACGTAACATCAACGACGTTTACGGAGAGAACTGTACAAACGAACGTACAACCCGTTATTGGTTTGCTCGGTTCCGTTCTGGGAATTTTGACTTGAAAAATGAACCTCGTGGTCATCCGGAAACTTTGGTCAACAATGATGAATTAAAGGCGATTGTGGAAGCTGATGAATCTCAATCTACAGCTGAGCTGGCAGCAGCTTTTGATGTTAGCATCAAAACAATATTAGTCCATTTGCGACAGATTGGCAAGATAAAAAAGCTTGATAGATGAGTGCCCCACGAACTTAACGATCGCCAGCGCAACGTACGCGTCGAGACTTGCCTTGCGCTGCTTAACAGGCACAGAAATGAAGGAATTTTGAACCGAATTGTTACGTGCGACAAAAAATGAATTCTTTTTGACAATCGAAAGCGCTCAGCAAGTTGGTTAGATCCTGGTTCGGTACCAAAGCAATGTGCAAAACGAAAAATGACCCCTAGAAAGGTGATGGTCACAGTTTGGTGGTCTAGTGCTGGTGTGATTCATCATAGCTTTTTACAAAACGGCGAGAGCATTACTGCAGATGTGTACATTGAAGAACTGACCATAATGATGGCGAAACTCGCACGTCTGCAACCAGCTTTAGTCAATCGGTCGTCTCCACTGCTACTTCACGACAACGCGCGACCCCATACTGCACAACAGACCGTCTCTAAGCTGCATGAGTTGGGTTTGGAAGCTCTCCCTCATCCGCCATACTCACCAGATCTTGCGCCTACCGACTATTACTTTTTCAAAATTTGGACAACTTTTTAGCGGGAAAAAAATTCAATTCCCGAGAGGCAGTACAAAACGCCTTTGAAGAGTTTGTTGTCTCCCGTCCTGCTGATTTTTTCAAGAAGGGCATCCATAAACTGCCACAGCGTTGGCAAAGATGCATTGATTGCAGGGGTGATTACTTTGAATAAAAGAAATAAATAAGTTCGAAAAAAAAATACTTTAACTTTTTTCAAACAAAACGGCAATTTCATAGGTAAAGACCTAATATTAAGTAATTAGCCAGGTTGGTCGAACATCGAATTGACCTTTTATAATAAAGCTCTCCCCAGGCGAGGCAAATGTCCTTGAATGCCTGGCTTAGTCGTTTTTTTACCTTGCCTCAGATCAATACACATGATAATAATTATTATTATATTTGACATGTCGCTGCGATGTAACGGTTGAGCAGGTCTGCTCATAGCTTGAAAGCAGCGAGTTCGATTCCCGCTAAAGGACAAGTATTTGTGCACAAACGCAAATACTTGTTCTGAGTCTGGAGTTCGTGGGACCATGGTTTCGTAGTTCCTTGGTCCTTAGATACAGGGAATCCCAGTAAGGTCCAGGATCTAATTATGTGATCATCGGGTGTTATTTATATTGGTTTAATTAGTATTGTGGGGAATGGGGGAAGGGAAGAGGAAATAAGTTATGTGATAAATAACAGCCATTTAATTTTTACTAAATTTCAAGGTTGGAAGTCAACTAGAAATACCCTATAGGTTATAAATATTCCTTTAATATAATATTATTATTATATATACATAAGGAACACTTGAAAGTTGGTAATTTCTGTCTGTCTACCTATCCGTCCCATTGAATCGCTTACAGCCTTTCTTGAGTAATAGCTTAAATATTACCATAAAGTTTCAAAAAATATAAATTAGCTTTTTTGATAAGTATTGTGTATGACGGCGGCTACGTCCAGTTATAAACTCTATGCGCAGTGAGCAGCACCGTAATTTACCCTGTGGCAGCATTTAAATTTATTACAGTGGTAACACCGGCAACTGTCGTCACTGCCCCACCCATCTGGCTATAAAAAGGGACCGCTCGGTGTACTGCGAATCATTCTTGTTCCAGACGCGGCGCGGTGCGGACATGCTGAAGGCTTATAGTTATATAGGTTGCAACCTACCTACCCACAACACGTGCCTGCCCACATCAGAAGTGGGATTGCCCATTTCTACATCACTCTTCAAGCAACGCGAAACGTGACGAGACGTGATGTGAATGATGACGTGACGGCGGGTGACACTAATATCAAATTTAGTTGCAGGGTTAACCCAAACCAGTGAAAAAAAAATGGAAAAAAAGTAACGATTCGTTTTTTTTGAGAAAAAAAGAGAATGTAAAAATGATGACAAAAAAAATGTGTCTGAATGCTAAAGGGATAATCTATCCGGACTAGCACTAATGGTCCATAAAAAAAAAGTTGGTTGCTAAAGGGATATCTATCCGGTCTAGCACGAATTGGTCCATAAAAAAGTAGTAATGATGATAAGACGTTGAGGCTGGTGATGATGATGATGATGAGATGGATATCATTTTCAAGTTTCGTTTCAAGATTCATAGTCTTAATAGACAGAGTAATACAATAAAACAAAACAATTTTATTTTTCTGTAAAACTTATGTTTCATTGACTGCAGGGTTATTATGTCTATAACTGCCCTGCAGGGTGACTATAACTGCCCTGAAGTTCATAGATTCCGTAAAGAATAAATCTTTGATATTCTTTTATAAGAGATGAAATTTCTTCGCTGAATAGTAATGTAGAAAGTGCCAAAAGAATTTAATGGGAATATATTAAAATCAAAAGCTTCGTAAATCCTTAATGAAAGCCCTTGGTCAGTTACAAACATAATTATATATTCATAGCTGCATTTTTCAGATATAGTTATTATAATTATGTATTATACCAAATAGTGCTTTGATCAAACGAGTAGAATCGCAAGAAAAAAAGAATAAATATACACATAAAAGAATAAATATATATAATACATAAAACCTACATCTTCGATTAGAGCTATTTATATAATAATGATCGAGTTTTGCTTGAGAAGTTCTTTTGATCATATATCAATGAACAAATGTATTTTTAGATATTTACCTGAAAAATCGCTGCCTAAATCAAATTATGTGTTGTTATATGACGATCATAGAATTAAAATGGTATTGCACACATACGAGTACATTTGCGCAAGCGCAATTATTTGCTTATAATTATGGACGAGCACGCTAAAATTCACAATCATATTTGTACTTACATGAAATTAAAAGGAAGTCCGACAAAAGCACTATAATTTACACCGCTAATGATGTCAATCATTTCACATATAATATATCGTCATCGAGTATTTACACCGATGTGTGCGATTTGATAATCGCGGGTACACTGATTGCATCACAAAATTTATGACTCAAAAACAATTTTATTAAATTTATCTACACGCATTTTGTTAAAACGTGAACTTGAAAAGACAAACGTACTTATACCATAACCTCACTATGTGGTAGGACTTTTCTCCTAAGTCCGTCTCTACCGCTTTGCCAGTTATTTTGCCACCAAGCAGTAGTGCGCAAGCACTGCTGTGTTCCAGTTTGAAAGGCACTGTAGCTAATGAAATTACTTTAAATGAGACTTTCATTTTGATCTCACAAACTAGTAATCTTATTACCACAGACCAAGTAGAGGATACTATGCTTATTACTGTGTGATATACTTGTGCTGATGTCACAGGATGACATATGCTCGCGGTCTGAAAATGATTACCACCTTAAGGTTAGGAATTGCATACACAAATATGTGTAACAAGGTCGATGATATTGAGTGATTCGATTAGGAATAGAGAATAGAATTTTTTTTGTTGTTTGGTTTTGGCTCCACACTATTGGGCACTTAGCCAATGTCAAGTAATTGATATAATCTCAAGTTAATTAATATCATATATTGTGTCAAGTCAAGTCAAGTCACAGTGCAAGTCATCAAGTTAAGTCATAGTCTAGTCTAGTCAAGTCATACTCCTAGTAAAGTGGTGGCAACTTTACCAGAAGCTTCTATGGAGTTTTGGAAACAACACGAAAAGAAACGTTTTACCATCATTATACCATTTTCCCACACTCACGCCTGTAACCCAGCACTTAACGAATAGAGTGCCACCAATTTTATGCACTAACACTGAAAATAACACAAGTTTTGCAAAATAATATAATGCGCTGACGCAATCTTTTTCGCATTCCCGCAAAAAAAACAAGAATATAGTTACTCATCTCTATCCCAGATAATGTTTTATCATAAAGTTACAAAAAAGGTTTTCTACCTGTGTGGGAAAATGGTATAATGATGGTGAAACGTTTCTTTTCGTGTTGTTTCCAAAATTCCATAGAAGCTTCAAGTAAAGTTGCCACCACTTTACTAGGAGTATGACTTCGACTAGACTATGACTTGATGACTTCGACTGTGACTTGACACATATTTGCGTGAAATATCGATAACTTGATAAATTATCAATTACTTGACACTGGCTAAATACACAAAAGTGTAGAGCCAAAACATAAAAAAAAAAACTATATTCTTTGGAAATGAGACAAAAATACAGACCAAGTACATCCAAGTAAATGTGTCAACATTTATATTAAGAAAAGAGTTTCATTATTCAAAAATCATGAATACTCTTTGTGTTAGAATCGGTGCTACAGCTATTAAAAAGTAATATGTAACTAGAAATAGCATTTTCGACTTTACTACACATAGTGTGTTAAAGGATCTAATTTGAAAACTGATTAACATTTTTAGACCCTCATAGTACGCAGTGCAGTGTCACGCGACACTTTATACTTTAGTTCCGAGGTAGCGTTACATACTCTTTGGTTCCGAGCGACACTACAACTGATATGAGCAGCCGTGTCGCTTAATATCAGGCAAAGGGCTAGTTCAAATACAATATATGTCATGCGTGTGATATTCAATTGGCTTAACAGTTGTGGCACTTAAGGCTGCTTGGATAAGTAAGTTTACCTTTCAGCTGCGATCGCAACCTCGTTTCAAGGAAATACCTACTGTAGTGTGTGTGTGCATGGTCTAATGTCCATTACCAAAAGACTACATTTTTGATCACACCAGAGGTTTTCGTCAGGCGAAGTATTAACAAAATAACTGTAAGATGAAAGAAGCTTTTAATAAACTATGTATAAATGTACTATATTAATAATACAAGTAATTAAGAAAATTTATTCTAAATAAATATTGTTTTCATGATATATGTTGTTAGAACCATTTACACCAAACAAAATCAAACTCTTTATAACTTCTACCTAGACATAAGTTAAAGATCGTTTTACTAGTTGGAAAAAATATTAAGTCTATCATATTCAGTCAACGCCTAAGTTGCCATGACACTTGTCTTTTTAGCTAATAGGTAATGATTCACTCTCACGCTCGCTCTGTATAGAACAAATATTCAAAATAACTAGCGTCGTAAATATCTATTATGATTAAAGTAAACACAGCAAGAGAATCCCTCGCAAATAAGTCACTGACAAATTCGTGATCGCAACTCTTTTGTGGGCCTGAGATAAAAATCGTTTCTTTTCCTGGCCCCGACAGTAAGGTCTGGGGTCTCGTAGGCTCGCTAACTATGAGTGATGATTGTCTCGCCCCCTGCATTAGCGAGCTGGATAGAGAGAACACGTGCCACCGAGGACGTTAATGATATCATCACACGTCTTTATGTTGGTCATTTTAAGGGTTTTTTCTTGTTATCAAAATAGAAAGTCTGAAAAAGTTGAGTTACTGTAGCGAAATTCTATCCTTAAAGATAATTTTAATACCAACTTCAAAACGCTTTGTAACGGAACATTGCAATCTTTAAAAACCAGTTCAAGTATCCCTATTGTTACTGCAGGAAACTTTATAATAATACCTCAAAAGAAATAGTGTATACATTCCGGATGCTTGTTTTACTATCAGAAATCTTATTCAAGCTAATTCATCCCCCTTTTCCGTAAGACTGAATCTAACAACATTTTAATCAATTCTCCACAGAGTTCGCGAGTCAGCGCGCCAGATAGACTCATTACACCAACCCCAAATAAATATAAACAGTAGCGAAAAGGGGCCAGCCCTACTATTAACGTTATTCACACGCGCCGCTAGATCCATAAATAAAAGCCAACTAGTACGCCCGCGACCCCTGAAACAAAAAAGACAAAGTTCACGTTCGAGTGATCTGTGCGGTTCATAAATAAGGCTCGTTTATTTCATTGCATTAAACTGGTGATAAGTTATTTGACGGTTCATAAATTCGTACCCCATCGGTGGCTGGAGGCCGCTTATTGACCTAGCGTGGCGTCCCGGCCCCGCCCGAGGCGCCGCGGCGGCCCGCCGCGGTGCCAAATCGACGACACTTCATCATGCCACGACTCAGCTTTCTGGCTGCTGAACCAACGTTAAAGGCATCATTTTGCTCCGCTGTTGCATTGCCTAATACCATTTTCTGCATCATAAAGTAGATTACCACGTAGCTCTACTATTTGTAGAGACCTCTACGAATAGTACGCACTGTTCGTAGAGTATGCTACGCCAAACATGTTTCGTAAGACATTTTTGTAATTTGGTTAAAAATGTATAATATTATAAAATAAGCTGACAAAGGTTAAAGAACATTTAATATTAATGTAACATAGGAGCAGAACACCTATCCCAACTATTTGCTTACCTGTGAAGAACGTATAAAGTGTAATTCATAATTATTCTTGTAAAATAACAACGCACGGCTATTTCCGAGCGTTGTCAACTTATTGTTGTTATGAATGCAGAATCTAAAAGTGAATTGCGGCAAGTGGAAAAAGAATGTCTCTAAGTGGATAAAGAGCGAATACAAACGAAAAAATCATTTCATGGCGCATGCTGGTGACGCAATCTGGGGCGAATATTCGACTTAGAACTTACATTACTTTCGTTAAGAGTTGTATTCGCGCAACACGAAGACAACGTGGCTAAGTTCAATAAAGCTTTCCCCCAAATAAGCCATAAAACGAGCGGCTACGGGCGCGGGCGGTTTAGGTACGTTCCCGTTCCAATTATTTGTTTGTGGAGGCACAATAATTTTATTTTACGTTTTATTTAACATTTATTTCGTTACGGCAATTTCACGGGTATCAAAGAATTGCTAGATTGTGATTTAAACGAAAATGGTTATTTTCCACTTCGAGGACCATATTTTGTATGGACTATGGGTATCGAGTTAATATTGTTTTATTATGCGTGGATATTTCGAGACCATAATCAGAATTTTACAACTCGTAGAATTGCGAATTGGTCAATTCAAATATTTGCTAGTATACAATATATTGGTTTCCGAATCCTTTTCCATAGTTCTATGTTTTACCAAATGTGTTATTTATTTTCGGTATGTATATTATTTCTAACAATTACTACAACCATTAGTAGTGTTTAGAGAGTTGATAAGGCGTTTACGATGAAACATGAATACAAGGCGCGGTTTTCAGGCAGCCTAGCGTAGATAAATAAACAATAAACTGGGATTAAACAAGTCAATTGGAGCCGAGACGCAGACAATGTGCGGTCACGTTTAACTGCCGTACCCGACGGTAACCGATCGCGGCCGGCGTAATTCAATGATCGTAAACGCTCGCAATGATATCAATTAGACGGCCCCGAAACCGATAAAGCTCCGCTTTAATTAGGAGAACAAACAACAGACGGTTCTTAATGAGCCGTGAGCGTGTGGAGGGCGAGAGAGGTAATTAGGCCGGGGGAGACTGTGAGTTGAGTCGCCGAGCACTGAGCATCGAGGGCGATCAATTATTGAGCTCTCGTGATTGATTTGGTTGAGTTGCGGTGCCGGTCGCCGCCGTGGTCGCAGCCTGCCTGTGTCACGACTGCCATGGGGTTAGGGACGCGACATGCACGATCAAAAATATTATCGATACACAATAATAATCTTTAACGTTATCACTTTACAACATAGGCTTTTTATTATCTTGATGTGTTTGAAAATATACGATTGTATAATTTTATTATGTATAGTTAAATAAATTATTGACTACATGTAATGTTTCTTATAAAGTTTAAAAATAAAATTCATAGAAGCAGGTGCGGAGTATAACTTTCGTATCAATTTTATTCTACGCAATCTGGTTTTATATTGGTATTTCACAGTCATCTCGTTTCTGCCTCTGCAGCTGCCTCAAAATATGTTGACCTTTTTACTACGATAAAATTGCATTTCATGATCACTCCCTCGCCCGATATATAGTAATGACGCGATTAATGACAATGAAATATGCTTGCTCAGAAGATACAAACTGGTTCATTTTACCATATAATGACGTATGACAAAATAAACCGTATTGTTACATTTTAGTTAGTTCAAATCTTCGATATAATCAATAGCATGTATATCTTATGTCGATGTTTTAAATTGTTAACTTTTACATCCCTATAGAAACCGCGACCGCAGTCTTGTCTCGCTCCTAATTCCGATAGACTTGGTTACCAGTTGGTAAATCTGTTTCAGAATATCAGTTAGGTATCTGGTATGAATTATTATAGGAATACAATGTGTAGTGTAGTTTCAAAGAAACCAAATCGACGGGCGTCACCTTTCTAAGCGACGATATGGTCGAATATTTGTACTTTGTGCTCGGTAGAAGATATAAAATAATTACATAGGTACTGATAATTACCTCCTGGAACATTTCTAATTGGCTTGATAACAGATCCTTCTAGATTTTCAACAGAACAATGAAGTAAAATTAGAGGCCATTATAGACAGGGATGAAGAAGAGACGACAAAGATGAATTCTATGTCACGACATCTGCGGCTACCGACTTATCAAGATACATTTCTTCTAATTTGGACTGGCCTGATAGCTCAGTTAGTATTAATTACTTTGCCTTCTGAACCGTAGATTGTTGGTTCGATTCTTACCCAAGACAAACATTTGTGTGATTTACGTCAATGTTTATTCTGTGTGTGGGTGTTGTATTGTATTATATGTATGTATTTACACACAAAAAGTATCTAAGTATTGTATTAGTCATCTGGTTCTCATAGTAAAAGCTTTGCTTAGTTTGGGACTAGACAGCGCTGTAAAATGTCCACACATGTTTATTATTTGCAGTATTCAAAACTTGAAAAATAATAAATTAGATACCAAAACTGTCTTAATAATAGTAATAGGGCCCGCATTTATTGTATTATCTGATGTCTTGCTAATGGCCATCATTGGAGGGTGAAGCGCAGCTGTAAAATTTGACGTGTATAAATTACATATAAAATAAGGACATTAAAAACCATTTAGAGCAATAACTATTATACAGAGAATATAGCTATAGATAAATTCAATATATATTATTTTGATAGAGAACATTAGAGGCGTCAACGTTAATGGCGCCTGCGCGGGGTCGGGACGCGGGGGACAAAGCGCCCCCGGAGCGCTTTTGTTGTTGCGGATTCCCTGCCCGTGACATCTGTCCGAATCGCTACAATAACTCGCAAAAAACTCACTCCAAATTTACTAACTGTAAAGCGCTCTCTCTCTCGATTATTTTCCGCTGAATATAACAATATAACCTACAGCATAACTTTACACACAGCGACGTCTTCATTGGGATATTGTTGTGCGTGACATATCATTTATCCAGTTTTGAATTAGCGCCTCTGGATGTACCCCTAGTGATCTTTTTGCAGCAGGATTCAGTAATAAAATGGTGTCATAATAGTATAATTTATAAACGGCTTTAATTTGGTTACATCACGTCAATTGTTATGTTTTTGTTTGCAGTGATGATAATTTAATGTTTATTTATTTATTTATATTTTAGCACAAAAAATGTACAAGGAGGACTTAATGCTATAAAGCATTATCTACCAGTCAACCTGGATGTGCAAGAAAAGAAATGGTAGCGGTGTACATGTATTTATTTTTTGTACCTAAAACTTGGATTAATAACCAAAAGTGTTTGTAGTGTCTGAGTGCTTTGGAAGCCCCTTTTTGTTAATATCATCATTAGCATTAGTATAGGTCTTTTTACAGAAGCACCACTTTGAGCAGCTGTTTTCTTCCCGCATCCATCGGCTCCCCGCGCTATAGACCAGTTGGGTGATCATGTAACTCAACTACAGACGATAGAAACACAAATTTGTATGGATTGGACAGTTTCAATACGCAACTTATGTGCATAGTTAGAAATTTCTTATGTTGCATTGCAACCCAAGTTTCGTGATCACCCTTCAGATCGTCGGCCCGTCTATTGGGCCTACCCTGCGTCTTTCAATTCATGGTCACCCTAGAACTTTTGTTACCGAAATTAAATGAATTCAATTAAAAAAACACTGAAATCTGATATTTTTTGTTTTAAAATGATATTATAATATTTAAACATACTAAAATTTAATAACAGCTTACTCACAAACTTATCTTGACTTAAATCGACACCTTCTTTTTTATCCGGCTAATGCTTAGCGAGTTGACTGAAGCGAGTGAGGCGGACAAAAATTACGCTTGGATCACGTTTTTTCACTTCCGGTTTAGATAACTGTCAAAATAAGCACCTTTATGCTGTTAAGTGGGCACATAGCCCTTATTAAATGTTTAAAAATTGTTTATCAGCACAAAGCGAAAACCTCCCCTTGCGTCTTTGTAAAAACTTTCAATTATCACGCATTAGACCGTTTCCTTTGGTCAATCGGTTCGCTCGAAGTTAATCGTTTGTGTCATCAAGCGGAACAGTCTCAATATCCACAAGTTCCGGGCGAGACAAAGGGACGTTACACATTTCCTGTACTAGTCAAGATAGCCGACGAATTTCCGCTGAGTTTTAGATACACATAGAAAGTGCATCGCATTTAATGAAAAATGCATCAGTAGCGGGTTTAAAATACATTAGCGGTGTTCGAAGTCTATTGAAACAATCGCTGAAGCATTTAGCTTGACCATTGTTTGATTTATGGTAAAAGCGTGTTGGTAATTTATAAGAGTGCAGAATAGACTGAGGGAGACCGGCCTCCGCGGGACGCCGGGAAATCGGGGAAAATCCGAAGATTTATTAGCGGTGGACCCGAAGGCCCGAGCGGCTGACCGCCACCACCGCTCGCTTTGTTTGCCCACTCATTAAAGTCGGCAAGTAAACGCTTAGTGCGAAGATGAGTATATTTGCGGAGCAATTAACGCTTTCGAGGTGAGACGAGGGTTGCGGGGTAGCCGGTGGTCATTGTTTACGAATTATGACAGACACGACTGGCTGTCGCCCCGACGAATATTTTAGCTACATAGAATAAGTTATAGTACTACGGTAACGTCCATCTTTTGAGTGTACGGTATCGTTAAAATACTTGTGTATCTGTTAGATAAGGCGGCCGATACAGAAGGTGTACCTACGTCTGGATATCGCTGTGTAAACATACGCCATGTCAATCACTGCGAGGCGGCGCTTTACAACATTTTATCAGTTGTCACATAGGTAATCTAAGTATAACGCATTTATGTCAAATCGCCGATGTACCTATTGATAAGCCCACCCACGTTTTACCAGCTCTGTTGCATCATTAAAGCAATGGCGGTTGATATTATTTATTATGTACCACAACACTTACATAGACATGCTATTATTACGGATAGAAAAAAAATAACACATGTTACTTATCGAGACTGCGTGATATGCTCATGCAGCGGGCACTCTAATAACAGGGACATTATAAAAATTCTAATTTACTCGAAGAACGAGTTGTTTCTATCATTAAACATGGCAATGGCTGCCGCCGATGTTAATTTATAGTTGGCACTACATGTGTACTTTAAACATCAAGAACTCTCTATTTCACCACAGCATAAAAACGGCTCATTAATCTATTTTATTTGAAATTGATGCTACTTCTGAAAAGGTACAATATAGCATAAAAATTACAAAATATAAATACCCATAGGTATTGTACGAACTATTACTAATTTATATAGAACTAGCTGATCCGCCCCGGCTACGCACGGCTTAACAGTTTTACACCCTAACCCTGTTCAAAAGAATACTTCTTATTCTTCTTTTTTTACCTTTCAAACCTTTCCTAGACTACAACAAACATTTCAAAACCAAAATCAGCTAAATCGGCCCAGCTGATCTCGACTTTTAGCGACACAAACAAACAGCAATTGATTTTTATATATATATAGATAGTGATAGTAATATTTGTGAACATTTTACACAGAGCCCTTTAGTCCCAAATTAAGCAAAGCTTGTACTATGGGATCCCGCTAACTGATACAATACTTAGGTACATACATTTTGTTTGTAAATACATATATAGAAAACATTATAAATGCGATTATTTTTATTAAAAGTGTGATCTACAATAATTATTTGATTTGTATAGAGGTTTTTTATGTTTGCCAAGTTGATTGCATTTAGTCTTAACAAAAATCATCATGTTTTATTACCATTTTATCGACAACTAAAGAGTACCGAATTTAAAGATAGCTTATCTAAAATATCTTGATTCCATGAGCAACTTATGCCTTTACGTTAAGTACCTACAGGTACTTTTGAAGTTACATGATTACTTTAGTACATGATGACGTTTTCGCGATAATATTAATTATGTTATAACAACTCAAAATTACACTAAAATTCCAAATGAATATATATTAGGATATAGTACAATCAAAGTATAAAATATAATTATTTTTGTTTTGATTTTTATAATTATATACCTATCAATTTTTTTTTAAATTTTTTATTTATTAATTTCCCTTTTTATTGTTTTATGTTTAT
Organism: Ennomos fuscantarius; assembly: GCA_905220475.3. NCBI lineage: Eukaryota > Metazoa > Arthropoda > Insecta > Lepidoptera > Geometridae > Ennomos > Ennomos fuscantarius. Next base: position 12,805,203 of record HG992023.1, read on the forward strand.
TAAATAATATTATGTTGTATGTTACTTATAAATGATACAGGCTACATATTATCCCGGAAAAGTGAAATTTTTTAATAAAGTCAAATATCATTTTGAAACTGCCCTAAAGAGTCAGGTAACAGGTATAAGTAGGAATATTTTTTTACATAAAGAGTCAGGTAACAGGTATAAGTAGGAATATTTTTTTACATAAAGAGTCAGGTAACAGGTATAAGTAGGAATATTTTTTTACATAAAGAGTCAGGTAACAGGTATAAGTAGGAATATTTTTTTACATAAAAGTTATCTTTTTCATTGAATCTGGAGGCAGCCAAGTTGCCATTTAAGTTACGCTGACGTTAAAAATAAAATTAATTTATAAACCTTCTTTTTACATTACTTGGTAGCATATCTGTTATAACTAGTAACGCGTGATGTATTGATAGTACAGAATTACAGATTAGATTATATTAGATCGAGACTTAATCCAACCTGATTAATGAACAAAGTAAGCACTAAAGACAGACCACCCACTGGGAGAAGATGGCTTAATAAGACCCTCATTAACACCTTAATGGCTATTCTCAATTCGCCTGATTTCTCTTCACTTTTATTTTTCCCTCTCGATCGGGCGCTCAGCTCCTGCGCATCACGCCTCTCGCTCTAGCGCCCTTCCTTAATTGAATTTCTGCTCTCCTTTTCCTAAACTTATTCTCTTTGACTTAAGATTAGTGACGTATTTAAATTGGCGTTTTGTTACGTTTTTATAGTCGGCCGAGATCGCCTCGTTATTCCTTTTGTCCTTTCCCGTTTTCTTATCGAACTTTTAATTCGGCTGTGATAAAGAAACGAAGTAAAATAGAGCTTTTAAGCTCCAGTTTGTTTAAATACTGAAGGTATTTTGGGTTAAAGTGAACATCAGAAACGGTACATGTCTTGTGCTTTTCACGAATGGTGGTGGTTAATTTCGGAGTCAACATCGTTATGTCTATCAATTGGATGTAATGCTGTACGAGAGAAGGGTTAGTGGAGGTTTCCGTTTGCAATAAACGCATGACATATAATGTGTGCACAGGACGCATGCTGCACATGTCGCACTTATACCGATGAAAGATGTTATGGTTCTCGACGCGATTGGCTACCGGTTGCTTGAATAAAAATATCGTTTGTGCTCATTTATCTGCAGCAATCGCTATTAAATGTTTATTGTAAACCTAGGCACTGTTAATTATTTAAATGTTTATGTTGTTTTTATTTTTTATGGTAATGAATGACGTAACGAGCTAACCATTTGCCTGATGTTAAGCGACACGGCTGCCCATATCAGTTGCAGTGTCACTCGGACCTCTGAAGTAAAGAGTTTTGCGTGACACTGCACTGCAAGTCATCCTGAGACATCAGCACAAACTAGCACAATTACTAGACTGTGAGATCAGGTCATAAAGTCTCATTTGCCCAGTAATTTCACTAGCTACAGTGCCCTTCAAACCAGAACACAGCAGTGCTTGCGCACTACTGCTTGGCGGCAGAATAACTGTATAATCATAGAATAACACCGTTTTCTTTTTTTCTGCAAAGTTCGTCTACGTAGGTACCAACCTACGCAGACGAACTATGCAGAAAAGTCCAACCACCTAGTAGAGTAGTATTTATTCTGTGATCCAAAGTTTTACTGCGTGAAAAATGACCACACTACGTTATTTTTGAACCTAAAGTAATAAACACCTTCGCAAGGAAAATCTACAAACAAGATTGAATCAAAATCTGTTCAGCCATTTTAGCTCTAAGTGGGAATAAACATACGTATTTCTTTTTACATATGCATTCTAAACATTATCTATATACCTAAATTTACATAGACTTAAGGTTGATAATGCCTAACGGTACTCAAAATTTCCGATTATTTTCTGAACTCATAACAATCATACCGGCGCGATCGCGTCGTTAACTGCGACTGCGACGCTGGTCTGTATCAACCTTTATGTTGATCTCGGTAGTGTAAGTAATCTGTGTAAAAAATCTCAACCATATTGGTTCAGGAGTATCAAAGTTGTATTTTTTTTTTCTAAACGAATCGACCTAGCTGTTCAACGAGGCTTCCCGCAGAAAGTGATCTAAATTCTATTTCTATTATTAATAACCCCTTTTTATCTACAATTTAACTTTTAATCAACTAATTAAATATGGTATAGTTTTTTTTTTAATAAATATAATAAATAGTACATGTTGCTATGATATTGTAGTATTTAGTAAGTTGTATGAATAAAGGCACTTTTCCCGGTAAAAAAATATTTTCTTTTTTCTATTACTCGTTTATAATATTCATCTATAACATTGAAATTATCACTCACTTATTAATCACGATTTTTTGAAACTTATAGCGGTATCCACGAAGCTAAATTTTGACATACATTTTTTTTTTCTTGGATATTATAATAAATATTACGAAAATATAAATTTAAGGGAGTGTAATTAGTCTTTTATGTGTGAATCAAGATTTATGAAAATCAGTATAAATGTGAATTATTTCCAGTATATACATGTAACCAAGCTTTATTCATATGGTCAGATATCAAGATCTATTATAGGTACATTTAAATGACAAATTATAATAATAAGTTTACGTGATATATAAAAATAAAAGTAAAACGTGGTGGCACCAAATAAAACTGTTCATTGATTATCAAAGGCGTACAATAGATAAAAGATGGCGCTGGGGGTATTGTTAGTAAGTTGCGGCTCGAACAGACGGCGCCACCGGAGTCGTCTGTGTTCAAAAATGGTAGTTGAATATTTTCACCCACAATGGCTGTAAACTAAATACGCAAAACTACACCTTATGGTTTCAACAATAGAGAATACAGTCCAACGCAGCAGAAGGAAGACTTACATGAGTGGAAACAGACACGAGTGTATTTGTGGTAGAGCGTCGTCATTGTTCGCTAAATTGTCGCTTGCACGGAACCGGCCGGGCTTGTCGTGAGCCAGATACGACCACAGGCGCACAATGACAGTATACAGTCATTTACACACCTGTTATTAAACATGCACCGGGTCATAAAGTAACAGCGAACTTCGTTTAATGCAACTGCAGATAGAGATCGCTACCGGTGATTTTTGTGATGCATCCATGCCATTATTATACTTTTAGAAGACCTCGTTACCACGGCCATTAGTTGAGATATTCGGGCTAGTCAAAATTTAATATAAATTGTTAGAAACGATCTTACTATGAGTGCAAATCTCGAAAGCTTCTCGAAATTTTAATCCGGTTTAGTAACTAAACCTGATTAGCATCTAATAAACGGACTAGCTCAATGAAAATTTTATGGTGTTACACCATTCTAAACCTTACACTTATGATAAGTTTAGGCGCATAACCAAATATACAACGATGTCAAAAAGGCTAAAATTCCAATACTTCAATAAGGACCTTCGTTCTGTTGAAAAAAGGATCAACGTTTCATGCAGCAGTATTGCTCGGATTATTGGATTTCACATATGTTTTACGGAAACCGGCGATAACGTGGAAAAGAATAAAGAGGATAACATGCTTACTGCAGATTTACCAAATGAAAGATTATTTGTTACTCCATGAAAGCCTTCAGTGCTCAATGAAATTTAACCGCAACGAGAATAATCGATCCTGTAACAAGGCCTTCATAGGTTTACGGATATTGCGTACACCGACTGCTTATTTTTTTGTCTCCAGACAAGGTGCTAAACCAACAGTAATTCCATCCATTCTTTGAGACCGCAACTCTAATTTGTGTCGTAATTTATGAATGCACAGCACATCGTTTCTCATAATTTATACCTTTGGAAGGTAGACGTGAGTGAGCATATTATACAGCGAGAAATTGTGTGTCATTTGCAATGTGGTAAAGTATTTTCCAATGCTGGAGTGAGTTAAAACGTAATTGTGATAATAATGGCGGTCGCTTTTTAAATTCATTTTTTGAGTTTAAATATTTAATGTTTCGTGACAGGGCGTCGCGTCGGCGGCGGGGTCTGCGAGGTGTCGGTGGGTTTTCTGGCTGAGCGCGCTCAGACCGGTTCGCCGATGGCTCGCACGCCAAGCCAGAAAAGCCAAACACGTTGTATCGCAGTGAGAGCGATAAACTTTGCTGCGTATACGGGACAAACGGCAAACGATCGTACCAATTTGCAGTCCACTGTTCGCTTAGCTTAGAGAAAATCTAAACAAGCTTAGATGTACGTCGTGAAATAATTCTAAGCTTGCTTCGTGTGAATTTATCTTATACTTTATAAGTATCATATAAAACTACGTGCTAGTTGTGTTTTATAATCATCAAATTCATTATTCTAATATTTTAAGAGATGTAAAAAGAAAAACCGAGAAAAAGTATTATCTTATATAATCAAGACTCGTTATAATGTGTTGTAAATGTAAAATATAGAAACCTAAAAAGTATAGGATTAGAAATCGTGATCATTACAAGAAATCATGTTAAGCCATTATTGATGATAATAATAATAATAATGATAGTTGTTCAAAAATTTACATGAATGGAATTGTAAGTACAATATAAACCTTAACAGCCTTATTAATAAACGGGTATTAGTCTCGGATTAGTTAATTCAGCTTTTGTCCTTTTTTTGCTACTGAAATATTTAGCTGGATCGAAAGAGACAAAAGATGGTGTAACTAGTCTCAAGCTAGTTCGTGTTTATTAATAAGGCTGTAGGAAACTAAAGTCTTACAGTGATTCAGACAAAAGATGCCAATGCCACCAGCAAAAGTACCAGTTTAACATATTCATACTGTTCTGTCTTGTCCTACTATCTGATAGCATTCACTTTCCAAAGGCTTTATAACTAAAACGCTTCAGTGACTACCTTAACCGTTTGATGGCCGTCAAAATTTAAAACACGTTCTATTTTGTTGTTCAATATGTGGATATGGTTACGACAACGAAAGCTTTGGTTGCTATCCGCAGACTGCAAAATAGATGATAATCAAAGATGTTAGTGAAAATGTCTGTTTTAGATTCTTATGTAGACTAGTAGATTTGTAGTAAGAGTAATCCATACAATTCAAGTAGATAAAAAAGAATACTAAGCATTTAATTGGATAAAGTTCAGAATGTGTCCAGCCTTTCTAGTACAATAATCCAACATCGAGCTAACGCAGTAGGTATGTAATTAACTTGACATCCTTTGTGTAAAAATAACAAATTATGATATATACGTACCAATGGTGAATAAAACGCCGAGCTGTCTACACCGATGCTAGGATAAGGGTTCTGGTCTGTGGACGGATAAGGGCTTCCGTAGACTCCGACGGCTGCGCTGGAGAGGCGCGGGTAAGAGCTGAGCGCCAGTCGTGCGCCATCGTACTGGCAGGAGCAGACCGTCTGTCCGGAGACTGGGTCGGTGATGATAGGTCGGGGGGTGTCGCAGCACGACGCGGCTGGGGTGCTGGCGTGGCTGCCGGCGCCAGGCGATAGCGCGCCGCCAGCCACGGCCGACCCTCCCGGGGACAGCGGCGGCGCAGAGCTAGACCCGCCGTCCGGCGAGGTGGCCGCACCGCCGGCGCCCGCCCCGCTGCTGCCGACCAGCAACTGGAATTACAAAACCAGTGTCAAGCAACGCAGGTTGACGCTAAAAATTTTTTTTTATGTTTTGGCTCCACACTATTGTGTATTTAGCCAGTGTCAAGTAATTAATAATTTATCAAGTTAATGATATTTCACGCAAATATGTGTCAAGTCACAGTCGAAGTCATCAAGTCAAGTCATAGTCCAGTCATAGTGTAGTCAAAGTTATACTCCTAGTAAAGTGGTGGCAACTTTACCAGAAGCTTCTATGGAGTTTTGGAAACAACACGAAAAGAAACGTTTCACCATCATTATACCATTTTCCCACACTCACGCCTGTAATCCAGCACTTAACGAATAGAATGCCACCAATTTTATGCACTAACACTGAAAATTACACAAGTTTTGGAAAATAATACAATGCGTCGACGCAATCTTTTTCGCACTCCCGCCAAAAAAAACTCACGCTAAAAATTAACCGCTTTTCTCTTTATTTCATTTATTGACTGGCCCGATAGCTCAGTTGGTAGTAACCCTGCCTTCTGAACTGTGGGTTGTGGGTACGATTCCCACCCAGGACAAATATTTTGTGTGATGAACATAAGTGTTTCTGTGTCTGGGTGTTATATTGTATTCTATGTATGTATTTACAAACAAAAAAGTATATATCTAGTTATATGGTTTCCATAGCACAAGCTTTGCTTAGTTTGGAGCTAGATGGCGTTGTGTGAGATGTCCACACATATTATTATTATTACTATTATTCATTTATTGGTTTGATAACAACATCATCTTTTAGAACAAAACATGTTTTTTAACAATTTTTTCTATAAGTATTTCACTGAAAAAGTAATAAGCTTCATATATAATTTGACATAACAAAAAGTATACGATTTCTAAAAATATCAGATTGTAATCTTACGCCCCGTCGCAGTTTTACTGTGCTTAAGGCTAAATGGCGTTATACCTTAACACCTGACAAAAGAATCTTTCCTTAAATATCATAACACTCGTCTTCATTTGCCCATATTGATTTACTCCAAGTAAACTTATTCTTCATAATATAGTGTTCATAAACTACATTTTCACCGTTTAAGAACACACACTAAAATGTAGCTACCATTCTCTTGGGTATTATACTATAAAATGAATGCAAATTAATTCTAACTCTAGGGCAGTGAACAGATAATATCACAAACATTTTATCTAAGGAATCTTGTGACGAGCTCGTTTCATAAGTAATAAGTATACTTAAATATATTAATAAAATGTTTACTCTTGGTTTTGAAGATATTTAGTGTGTAGATCTATTTTCAAGAAATAGTAGTATTATTATGGCAGTATAATTTCAAAAACAACAGTTACTTTTGTACTATCAAATCTAGTAGGTAGGTAGATATTATACTTGGTTGGTTTATACGTTATTTAAACATTTTAACTCCGCTTCTTTATTGATATACAACTCATAACTGGTCCCTTAATCTATATTCGATCATTTTTTTGCCAATATATTTGTCTATCAAAACTTTATTTCTCACGAATGGTTGAAGGTTTTGTTGTAAATTATATTTAACACCGACTAGACTATACGTTCTACTCAAAATATCGATATTAATATCATTAAAATTTCAAGCTACTAATTACAATAAAAAAATTATTATTATTTAATTCTTAGAACTATTTGTGGCTACTTTATGATGTTCTAGAAATTTGGTAAAAATCTAAGTTTTATAAGAAAATTAAATAAATAAATTCGATAACTATGTTTTAGTCGTAGTTCATGTAGCTTCTATTCGTAGATGCATTTATCGCAAGGTAAATAATTTGAGAGTAAAGTTACTGGTGTAATTTATTATTGATATCATAGATTACCTGCCAATTATGTGTGAATGTGTGTATGTGTGTGTTATGTAGAGTGCTAATACTACAATAGTCTGACTATAGGTAATTATAATTATTTTATAGTAATTTTTACACAATGGAATAAAACCGCAAAGACAAGTTTGAGAGTAATATAATTATATCAGATATGAGTCCATTCACCGGAACGAGGAGATGCAAAGTCCCGGTGACGCTATAAAAGTCACCAATGAAACTGTAAAGGTCGGCAGAGACCAACAGCATAAGCCCGTTAAAAAATGCAATGAATGTAATAATCGATATGTTTTTTTGTCTCCTTGAACGCGCAAAATGCTGAAGTGTTGAATATATTTTTATTAAACTAGTCGTGGTTATACCAGGATGATTTTTAGGACATTTACAAAAGACGGTCTAGTACGAGAAATTATTTTATCAACTATATAACTATGCTGAAATATAACTATGCTGGTCTGCGAGTGCGTATAAAATTTTTGAGATAGTCACTGACTTTGCACTTTTATAGCTATGAGACGCATGCAACGTATCATAGATGTATTTTATTTTACATGACGGCATCTCTGTAGCATAATGTAGTACAGAGCGTTTGTAAAAATTGCGAATAAAACGCACATCTTTTATATTTGTAATATCTTTATAACTTTCAAGATGATACAAGAATACAATACTATCTCTTATATTAATCTTAAATCAAATAATAACTGTACAATACATCCCTAACCTTCAGTATAAATAGAAAAGATCAGAAAGCTCTTCAAATTCCTCGTAAACTTCGCTCGATATACCATACATTAATCTTTATTTAATAAATATAAAAGCAGTTTTGTCGGAAAAAGATTAAAGGGAATCGGACGTCAACAGATTTGGTCAAACATTGGGGCTAGGTTGACTTAGAAATAATAGCATAAGATACTGAGCACACATAGGACCCTACTTCACCTCTAACGCTCCGTTTGAATGCGTCAACTTGTTTTCTTTAAACAGAGCGAGGTTCAAGGAACGGTCCTCCATTGTACTTATTTGTTGGTCTTTGTTTTCAATTTTACATGTCGCTTGAGCATAAAAACGATACCTTGCACTCTTACAAGTGCACCACCCTTTTTGAAGGTTCAGTTACAATACGCTTTCACGGCTACACCAAAGTTTTCAATATGTCAATATAGGTACCATAAATTAAGATTACATTTTAATTTTGATGTATGACTGTATATCTAAATATATATAACTCAAAGGTGACTGACTGACTGACTGACTAACATAGTGATCTATCAACGCACAGCCCAAACCATTGGACGGATCGGACTGAAATTTGGCATGCAGGTAGATGTTATGACGTAGACATCCGCTAAGAAACGATTTTTCGAAATTCCACCCTTAAGATGGTGAAATGGGTGGTTGAATTATTTTCCCATAGGCCACGCAGCGGGCGAAGCTGCGGGCAGAAGCTCGTAATATATATATCAGTAAGTACTAAATTTCACGGTAATCATAATAATGATATATAATAAAGCACAACGATTACATACATAGATCCTGAACCCTAACTAGGATTCCGTGTGTTTGGGGGCCCAGGAACTCCTCAATCTTATTCTTGACTACGGGGACCATGGGCCGACAATTTTCAGACTCAGAACAAGTGATTGCGTTTATTTTTGTGCACAAATAATTGTGCTGTCACGGGAACTGAACCCGCCGCCTCCGGTTTATGAGCCAACCAGCTCAACGGCCACACCACAGAGGCTGTGTATAGATATTTTCATGTTGAAATGATTGGTAAAGGGCAAGGCTACTCCGTAAAAAACGTTCGAGCTGTTTATATATACGCAGTAATAATCGAATCGATAAGACCGTACCGTGGCGTATAGGTACAGACGGAATAATCAATGACAATAAGTTTTCCATCTTCACTCATTCATTTCATTGCATGTTTTCAAATCGTAAATGAAAACAGCATGGATTTTGTGAATGGAGCAATTTGAAATAGGAGGCAGGTCAACACACTGACTAATCCGAACCGCTCGGCTCGATAATTTTGAATTACAAAGTGCCGCACTGGCTTTACCGCTCGCGATAGGCTGCAGTGGCCATGCCAGTACAAACACCACTATCAGAATAACTTGCGTGAGTCCACGTAATTAGGGATACCGAGTGATAACATTTATAGGTACACTCTTCACGTCATTATGGATCGCGGCGCTAAACTTGCATGTGTATGAAATTGTGGTTCTGATATCAATGACTCGCGGCCAGATAACGCCTCGTCGTATATATGCAGCGTGATTGTCTTTGAACGACATGACTGCAGGTACACGCATATGATATTAAATGAGCTGCATACATCATTCTGGACTCAGTATATAATAATAATAATATAATATTTGTGGACATTCCGCACAGCGCCATCTAGTCCCTAACTAAGCAAAGCTTGTAATAGGACCTGCTGGGCGATCCAGTAGCTCAATTGCAACCGATAGGAACGGAAAGTTGTATGGGTTTGACAGTTTGAATATGCAGTTTATGTGCATAGTTAATAGAAATTTCTCCTGTTTCATTGAAATCAAAGTTTCGTGATCACTCCACAGATAACTGATACAATACTTATATACTGTTTTGTAAATATATACATTGAATACACCATAACAACCAGATATAGAACAAACATCGATGTTCATCAGTCAAATGTTTGTCCTGGGTGGGAAACGAACCCAAAACCCACAGTTCAGAAGGCAGGGTTACTACGAACTGAACTATCGGGCCAGTCAATATGTTCCTACTTACGAGTATCTATAAGTTTTATACATAATTTAGACATGCTTCTGTTAATAATTTTATCTGGTTTCGCTATAATGATATAATGATGTTATTTAGCCGGCCAGATAAATAGAAGTTGTCACCGTTTTATAGCGTAATTATGTACAAAGTCTAACTCATTATATCGTTAACCTATATCGTATAAATAGAGTATCTTCATTATAACAATAATATTAATAACGCCCAACGATGTCTGTCTAGGGACCCAAGAACTACGAGGACCATGGTCCCACAACACCCAGACTCAGAACAAGTATATGCGCTTTTTTTCTGTGCAAAAATACTCGTCCTGCCGCGGGAATCGAACCCGCCGCCTCAGGGCTATGAGCCAACCTGCTGAACCACCACACCGCAAAGGCTGACAATTTACTTATAATAATTGTGCTGTTATTTTATTAAGAAAGTTATGAGTAAGCAAGGGTACGATCGGCTACAATAATATAGCTTCTTTAGAGGGGCGATCAAATCAAATATAAATGATATTATGTCACTGTGTACAAAGAGGGCGAAGCTCTAAGAACGCTCGACTGGTTCGGTCAACAAAACTTCCAATAAAAACTACTTGGACGGAAACCGATCTCAGGAGGACGACAGGGCAAACACTGCTCAAAGCAAAAATACGCCTACATTTCATATTACCCTCAAAATTAAATAAAAAAGCCTTTAGTAATTTAGTCCAATCTGTCAAATGAAGAGTGTTAAGTAAAGAAAGGGGGTACAGATTAATGTTTTATGTGGGTGATATCAGATGTTGTCAAGTAGAGGGGTTGCAAATATCATAATAGTACCGTCATTGCAAGTGCTGTGCCAAGTATTCAAATAAAACTAAACAAAACACTGGCCAAGGAAGAGGTGGAAACGCGCGCCAAGGGTTCTGTACACATGTACTTAAATATATTTATTTATTTAATACTTTATACACAGTACTTGGTACCTTACAAAGGAGGACTTAATGCTAACAGCATTTTCTACTAGCCAAGTTTAGCTCATACTTTTAGTATTTGTTGTTACATTACTTCAGAATACTATAGTTACCTATACCAAATTTGAGGCTTGTGTATATTATCGTTTATAACATTAAATTTGCTTTAAAAATATACTTCTAACTACATATAAACTAGTTTCGATATTTCTTGTAAGGAACCCTTTTAGTTTTTTCATTTTTAGTTAGATAATCCACCACAATAATGCATGTTCTGTCAAATTTCAGCTGGTGACCACTTTGGTTCAAAAGACAGCCTTTTATTTGACAGCCTTTGTGGTGTGGTGGTTGAGCAGGTCGGCTCATAACCTGGAGGTGGCGGGTTCGATTCCCGCAAAAGGACAAGTTTTTGTGAACCAATAAAAGCGCAAATACTTGTTATGAGTCTGAGTAAAGTAAGACCATGGTCTTCGTAGTTGCTGGGTCCCTAGACACAGGGAATCCTAGTTAGGGTCCAAGATATCTTGTATGTAGGTGATGGGCATTATTATTATTATCATTTGATAGGTCGGACAAACGTACAGATACTAGAAGCAAACAGATATAAGATTCCGCTTTTTCCTTTTGGTCACGGAACCCTAAAATTGCTATTTCATTCTATACAATGCTTACAAACTTTAAAAGAAAACTTATTATTGTATCTTTATAGACTTATAAATAGAGGGACGTTACCTATTATGCATCATTCTTAGTAAGTACTTTCAATATTATATGAATATTGATTTAAAATCAATAACTTTAAAGTTTTATCTTCACTAGTCTGTAATTGTAATTTATCACAGTGAACGTCCATTTCCTTGAAATCTATTTCCAAATATGTTTGTGTTATTAGACCTATCGAGCCGCAAACACTCGACTGATTAATTGTTCCGCCGGTTGATATCGGTCATAAAACAATCAAATTCTTGTAAATCTATGAACCGAACACTATATATTAAATATATATGAAATTAACAGTATATACATTGGCACTATTTGATCGTATTGGACGTACCTACATAGCTTACATTTAAGATAGTTGGGCGTTATAATAATAATAATAATAACGCTATAATAATACACTATAAATTATTATTATTATAATAATAGATAATAATAGCGACCAACGATCACATAACAAGGGTTCCCTGTGTCTAGGAGCCCAGGAACTACGAGGACCATGGTCCCACAACACTCAGACTCAGAACAAGTACTTGCGCTTTTTTTCTTTGCACAAATACTTGTCTTGCCACGGGAATAGAACCCACCGCTTCCGGGTTATAAGCCAACCTGCTCTATCACCACACCACAGGTGTGTGTGTGGAGAACTTTACAATTAGTTCTTCAATTAACAGTTATCATCATGTCTTAGAGGAAATTTGGTGATCTTAGTTTAAAAAAAGTCTTACATAATTTATAGCTCATCCCTACGAAATGCAGCTATAAGTGGCTAACGAAAGTGGCTACCATATATATAATTTATCAGCTATGATGGGAAGCGATTGGATTCATTGGATATGCTCGAACCGTAGCCGTTGTCCGAATCTCATCTAATATTGACGGTGGCCTGAAAGCCCCTCGTTACCTTACACACACATACAAGTACTTATATACCTAAACTTATTCACCAGACGCACCTTTTTTACCTTTGATAGGCTTGCATTTGACCGCTATTTCACTTGATGGTAAGTGATGACGCGGTCGATAGTGGAACATGCTTGTCTACAAAATACCGGAACTAGAGATATCGGAGATAATGACAGCCTCTGTGGTGTGGTGGTTGCGCAGGTCGACTCGTAACCTGGAGGCGGCGGGTTCGATTCCCGCAGCAGAACAAGTATTTGTGCATGGAAAAAAGCGCAAATACTCGTTCTGAGTCTGAGTGTGGTAGATCTTTGTGAATTCGTTTTATCTTATTATTCAACTAGTCGAACCCCGCGGTTTCACCCGCGGTTAAAAAGTATTTTAATTATTTCCTCATCCCATGGGAAAATTTCACTTTTCCGGGATAAAATGTAGCCTATATACTAATCCAGTGTATAAGCTATCTTGGTACTGAATTTCATCTAAATCCATTCAGCCGTTTGAGCGTGAAGAAGTAACAAACATACACACATACAAACTTTCACCTTTATAATATTAGTGTGATTAGTGTGATAAAATAATCTAGGTATGCTTACAGTGCGTAACTAAAGCTAAACAATTTTTTATCAAATGACTTCCATGGCCTGGTCCGGCCTAAAGGACAGCGACTTATCTAAGGTGTTTATTTTAAAAGCACAGTTAAAAGGCACAAAGATGATCTCATACTTTCCATTACATTAGCAAACGCATTATCCCGTCGAAGGCCCGGCTCGCTCTAATTTCGCCTCGGCCAACGGGATATGTTAAAGAGGACATTATAATAATTAGATTGTTATCAGATGTTATTATATGAATTTCCCAAAATTATAAGAGCGAACGACGCAGATAAGTCGGTATCGTGACGACGGTAGGAATAGATTACGGAATAGCCGGCGGCCAAGAGGCGTAAGCGGACGCACTAAATTCTGGTCCTTTAGAAGAGCACGCCATATAGCAAATCGATAACCGTTCATTATAATGATTGGCCAGTAAACGCTACTTTTGTTTCTTTTGTGACGCGACGTCGAACGGGAGTCGCATTTAAATTTGAGAGTATTAATATTATAGAAACTGACGTGAGTAGTACTCATAACTACAACTATTACACGGCTAAAACTCACGAGATACAGTCGAATAACTCGACCGGTGTTCGGGCAATAAAGATGCAGATTATTCGACTGTATCTCGTGAGTTTTAGCCGTGTAATAGTTGTAGTTTTGAGAGTATTACACAGATAGGTCAGATAGGACCTCTATATATTTATCTAGATGCACCATATGAACCCAAAGTCCCAATTGCGTTTGAATCCTAGCCCAGGTCAGTTCGTAGTAACCCTGACTTCTAAGCTGTGGGTTGTGCATTCGATTCCCACCCAGGACGAACATTTATGTGATGAACATCGATTGTTCTGTCTGGGTGTTATATTGTATTTTATTTTTATTTATTGTATACTATCCAACTAGCCCGATAGCTCAGTTGGTAGTAGCCCTGCCTTCTGAACTGTGGGTTGTGGGTTCGATTCCCACTCAGGACAAATATTTGTGTGATGAACATAGGTGTTTGTTCTGTGTCTGGGTGTCATATTGTATTCTATGTATGTATTTACAAACAAAAAAGTATCTTTGTATTGTATCAGTTATCTGGTTCCCATAGCACAAGCTTTGCTTAGTTTGGGGCTAGATGGCGTTGTGTGAGATGTCCACACATATTATTATTATTATTATTATTACTATGTATATATTTACATAATTTAATTAACAAAAATGTTATCTGGTTCCCACAGTACAAGCTTTGCTTAGTTTGGGGCTAGATGGCGCTGTGTGAGATGTACACACATATTATTAATATTATTAAAAAGTATCGTATGTATGTATTCTATCAGTTGTCTGGTTCCATAGTACAAGCTTTGCTTAGTTTGGACCTAGATGGCGATGTGTGAAATGTCCAAAAAAGAAAAAAAAATATATATACATATAAAATATAAAAGAAAATCCAGTGAGAACTCGACGCTTAGTTTCATTTCTGTGGTACAGTACAGTTGACACTTCATTATGTCAGTATAGCTGACGGTGGTGCGTGGCGGCTTCTAGTTTAATATAATACATATATTTTTTGATCTCGTATATCCTACACACTTATCGTCATCATATGAAAGAGAAATGAGCTCTGATGTTTTATGTATATTTTTGAGTTGTACATGGATGTACTCATGTTTAATAAAGTGGAAATACGACAAAACATACATAATTACAAAACTTTTGTTGTATCTCTCCATAGCTATAGTTCCGCGAATTTGAGCTTACTAATCAGGTCGACAGTAAAAAACCATGTCTCGGTGCCATAAGTAATTAGAGGCAACAATACAAATTGGTTAAAAAAAACGAGTGTGCTTTAGCACACGACTGAAGTAAAACTTCTTTAGTTTAGCTCCATCTATCAGCCGGTATTTTGATTTTCGTAATCTTAATGTCGCTATTTTGACAATTGTAAATTGTCATTTTACCGAAAACACCAACATAATTAAAATACTTTTTATCCGCGGATAAAACCGCGGAGCGCAACTAGTATGAATACATATGCAAAATTGTCAAAGTTCTAAAATACGATAAACGCTCGATTACTATTCTAAAGTTGAAACCAGGCGTGTGCGTGACGCACGTTGTCATGAAACTCTATTTGGCGCCGTGCCGTGCGTGGCGATCGAAAACACGGCGTACGGTGGCTTATTAGCCATCAATACGGCACACGAAGTAAATGTCGCATTTCATATTAAAGATGCGTCGACGGCACTGGACACAGGACCTTGGGACCAGTGGATGGTAATATCAATTGCACCCGCAACAACAATTAATGGTTATTTAACGCGCTTCCATTTAATTATCGTCAAGCGGATTGTGCTGTCGATAATTCCAATGCCCAAATTCCCAGTAGTTAATACTCAAAGGGTACTTCATTTATGGCTCTTGCCATGCGAGCAATGGACTCGCCACATGTTTAATCGACGACCATTGGACATTAATTCTGCAACGTTCGCAACCGACAGACCGTAAAAATATGTTAATGTTATTATACAATTTAAAAGTAACGGGTGAAAAGCAAAAATGTCAAATGGTGAGATATTTTTAGTGTAAACAGTCACTAAATCGAACCATATCAATATGTATTGTTTGTATTATTATTCTTCATTCATTTATCAAGCCTGCGTTTTACAAAAAAAAAATTAACAATATTATTTAATAATTAATTTAAAAAGCCTTATCAAATTTAAAAGAAACGGCTGAATAATTAAAATATCAAAATGTAAGATATTTTTAGTGTAGTATGTACTTATAGTCATTATTATAAATCATTCATTTAATGCATCATTTAAAAAATACAATAAAAAATTCTTTAAGTTGTTGGTTTATTTCTTAATATGAAAAATCAATAATATTTTCAATAAAAAACATGTGTATTGATTAAATTTAATGTATTTTTTTACTCACGTCAATGTGAAATCGTGGGCGATCGTTGTGCGCACCGTACATTTCTAACAAATCAAATGAAAAAGCATCTAATAGAGTTGGAACCGATAAAGACTAATCAAAACTTAGGTAAGTATATTTAAAATTTAATCAAACTCGACGCGCCAATTTAAGACTCATGTTCCAACTTAAATTATCGACAAGTTTAATAACAAGCATTGAGGCAATAGCAATAATCGCCACAAATTAATTACCAGCTTAGAGCGAGTGCGAAGAAATCAGTAAAAGTAATGACGCGTTGCTGAAACACGGCAGTAGCGGCCGGAATGGGGTACAATAGGCTAAAATGTATACGAGTAGGTTGCGCCGCGCCGGCGGGTATCGGAGTTTGGCTTATAAATAACATTTAGCGGGCGGAGCCGAGGCACGGATTATGAGGTCGGAGGACTCAATTAAATTGTGCTACCGGACCCGGCTTTTATTGTGGACTTTTGCCATGACCTCCCCCGGATTTCCAGATAAATGGATCCACTTTACGAACGACGTTGCCGTTTGCACAAACTTTGACCGGAATGATGATAATTATGTAATAGGCGCAACCTTTGATTGTATTTTCGATTTATACCTACATTAAGATATAAGTATGAATGACAAATTAGATCTGAGGGTTGGAATCTTATTTAAATAAAATTAAAAATATTTGATTGCACACACGTAATGTTAGTGACCCGTATTTTATTAATTTTCTGGTCGACGCGACGCATGACCATAATGCTGGCACTTATTTGGCACAACGAATAAGCATTGCAATTCAACGGGGCAATGCTGCCAGCATGTTGGGTACGCTACCTACTGGTAGTGGGCTGGAGCATTTGGACTGTCTACAGGTCATCGCGGGCAGTATATAGTCCAAATGTTTTTTTTTGTAGTAGTAGTAGTAAGTACTTTAGTTATTAAATCATTGTAGTATTTAGAAAATAAAGGCAATTTGCCGTGTTTAAAATGACCCGTTATCCGCTATACGTACAAGTTTATGATTTGAAAGCCTCAAAGATTCTCAGATTCGCTCGCGTATTATGTCATCCAACCGATTATCGGTTATCTGTTGGATCGAGAGGTTACTAATACTTCACGAATGATAAGAGTTACGCTACGCAGCTTGCAGTTTACTTAAAATATTGAGTAATTGGACAAAAAATTAACTTAGTTTATGGAGCATGGATGAATACGCTTATCCTTTTATAAACAACCCTAATGCACCGGATATTTTTTTGACTGGTAAACAATTAATTAAATTAATCGCTGTAAAACGTAGAGTATAATAAGATTACTTTGACAAGATTCTCTGCCAAACCAATAGAGAAAAAGAAAATATTAAAAAAAAACGTTGAGAGAACAGTTATCGAGAACGCATTTCAATGAGAGTGGAAACATTATACTACTTATATATATGTATATATACATATATATATATACATGATGAATGCATGTAGTCATACTTGTGTAGTCTGGAACTGTATTTTGAGTAGTTGTGCCGTGTTTCTGTAGTCTAGTGTCAGTAAATACTGTTTTATTTTACTCCTACACATCTTTTTATTATCTTTTACTACATCTATTTTTTGTTAACTTGGATACTATAGCATCCTGAGTAATGGTATAGTATTTATATCCAGTCTTTGTTCTTATTCCCTATGTTTTCCAAGGATAGGGACGCCTACATACAGTAGGGTTATTATTAGCCGTTCAGAAAGATGCTATATGGAAATGTGCAAATAACATACCTTTTCAAAGATTTGCCGCATTGTAAATCATTTGTTATCTTTATAAATTTGTTCAGTCAGGGCTACCACATTATCATATTAGGCAATCTAAAGGGATTTGTGCTAGCGACTCTAAAAATTGCTTGAGTACGTTCTGTTTTATCAAAGTTGTAAGTTCCATCAGCATTTTGACATGAATCTACAATACGTACGTTACATTACTATTGATAAATGAAAGTGACATGTAAACTATATTTATACAAATGCCACTACTTTGGTCTTCTAAATATGAAAATCCATTTTCTTAAATATATTTTCCATTTCTTTTTCTTCCAGGCAATATGTCTTCTTACTATAAGTCCTAACCTTTGTCATGAGGTTTTCCTTTTATGGTGTAAAAAAGTATTAGAAAAGGATTTTTGAAAATTCAACCTTTAAAGGGGTCAAAAGGGGTGTTAATTATTTTATAAAGAAACGCGGGTGAAACTTATTTATTCACTATTTGACGTAAGCCGTTATTGGTCACTATAAATAATTTGACGCAGTTTCGTAGGCGGATAATGGTTTCGGATCAAAACCGAACAGGTTTGCTTGAGGTGCTTACTAATGATGATTGTGAACCGAGCGCGTTTGTTTAGATACTCCATAAACAGCAATGGACCGAGTACACTTATGCAACTATACACGGTGGAATTTAATTCACTCTTTTCCTTAAATGTATGTATTCAGACCATACTATAGAATATTCGTACAAGGTCCAATTAAAAAAAAGTTTTGTTTTAGTATTTAGTGCCTCCTAAAATAACTTCATGACACACAGCGCGGGCACCAGCTGAGTGCTTTGTAAATGTTTTGTAGGCAATAAAACACCTGCATTGTTCAATGCCGCAAGGCTTTTCTTTAGAATTTAAATTTGCAGTAATTTGATAATATCTAGATTTAAGTTTTATTTAATAAGTACTATTTTATTTAGTTATATGGGAGCGTATATAGCATAGACTGAATACATACATTAAAGGAAAAGACGAATTAAATTCCACCTTGTATATGTACCAAATAGTAACTCAATGGTGACTAATATGCTCATCCACTTAACACGTTGTATTTCGGTTAGTAAGGTTTATTGAAAGAATTTAAGTACTGAACCACAGATACACAAATCTTGTAATCTTAGAACAAATAATATAATAAAAGCGTCCAATGATCACATACATACATCCTGGCCCTCAACAAGGATTGCCTGTTTCTAGGGACCCAGGAACTACGAGGACCATGGTCCCTTAACCAAACACAGAACAAGTTTTTGCACTTTTTTTTTAATTTTATTTTTAATGTTTTGGCTCCACACTTTTGTGTATTTAGCCAGTGTCAAGTAATTGATAATTCATCAAGTTATCGATATTTCACGCAAATATGTGTCAAGTCACAGTCGAAGTCATCAAGTCAAGTCATAGTCTAGTCAAAGTCATACTCCTAGTAAAGTGGTGGCTACTTTACTTGAAGCTTCTATGGAGTTTTGGAAACAACACGAAAAGAAACGTTTCACCATCATTATACCATTTTCCCACACTCACGCCTGCAATCCAGCACTTAACGAATAAAATGCCACCAATTTTATACACTAACACTGAAAATAAGACAAGTTTAGGAAAATAATACAATGCGGTGACGCAATCTTTTTCGCTTTCCCGCCAAAACTCTTTTTGCACTTCTTTTTCTAGATATTTTTTTTTGAGCTTCTGGGCTATGAGCCAACTTGCTTAACCACTACCCCACAGAGGCTGCAAATAGTGTAGTAACTTCGGCAATATTTTTATATATAATGGCTTCGCATACTTAGGTACATTACATATTAGGTGGCTTCGCGTAGCTTAATTGATTTTGCGCCTTAACGCGGGAGAACACTATATTACTACTATTACAGTAAATAACATTGAATTGCCTCTGTGGTGTAATAGTTGAGCAGGCCGGCTCATAACCCGGAGGCAGCGGGTTCGATTACCGTGGCAGGACAAGTGTTAGTCAGAAAAAAAAAAGTGCACACTTGTTATGAGTCTGGGTGTTGTTATACCATGGTCCTCGTAGTTCCTGGGTCCCTAGACACAGGGAATCCTAGTTAACGTCCAGGATCTATGAATGTGATTGTTGGGCGTTATTATATTATTTATTATTAATGAATTTTACACGATATATTTTCTTACAAACAGACAACAAAACTTATATTCTGAAACTCTACATGACTTTAATACTTACATATTATAATCTAATATGTCCTTTTTTCTGCAATATCTTCCATGTAGGAAGAATATACTGCAGTATTATAATTATATTATATGCTGTCTGTAGGTACAGACGTCACCTTGGTTACAGTTTTATTTAAACTATAGATTTAAGTTGTTACTTAATTGATTAACTTAACTTAACTGATTAGGGGACATAATACAAATATGCGTCACAGGCCCCGGGGTCCGCCACAGCCACAGCCGCAATCTAGGCCACATCAAAGTGTTACAACTGTAACTATTAATCAACTAATGTAATCTGTAATTTTTAGTAGAATCATATGTTTTGAGGAGATAAAAATACCATAATAATTATTTAAATGAATGTCGTACAAGTATAGATTTAAAATGATTTGCATGTCGAGTTTTTTGATAACATCTATGTACAAATCTGATAACTATCGGAATAAATGTATCGATTAAATGTTATTACGTCTCAACCTCAATTTTATTCGAAATGTTTGCTAGACTATAAGTAACGAATCTAATCAAGTTAATTAATTCATTGTATTATTTATAAACAGGTATCTACTATGCTTATATAAATGTTGGTATAGAACCACAATTTATACTCGAAAAAAAGAAAAAATCTAATATAGTTATTAAACTATTTCCACTTATACCTATTCCTAATTTAAAAATTTCCATTGTAACTATGCACACATACTGCTTATTGAAACTTTTTTCTTCTAGCCGCCTAATCGCGTCGATGAGATAGCTAATGTTTTCCTCGCCTTTGTTTGGTCCATATTGGATTTTGGAGACTGGGGGTTGAAATATCCGAGGGGCAAAGTCCAATGTCCATCCTTTTCATCTTGAGGGAATGCTGCAGGTGAACTATGCTGATCACGATGGGGATTCTCGTATAATTAGACAAAGTAAGGTATCTTCAATCTCATTTATGCCCTGCAGGATGGTGTCATCTTGTTATCTTCACAATCATAGAATTCTTCAGGTAAGGGCCCGGGAGTGTTATTCTCCTACGAGTTCAAAGATTAGGCAACCATGACCTCCTGACAGAATAACACTCCCGGGACTAACCAGATTGACTGGTTGTGATAAAAAATGAAAGGAGAGATACGATATTGGAAATGGTTAATATATCTTGATTACATTTTTAATAGTGCTTACGGGATCAGTCAAAATTCACGTTCACAGATCGACTGAAAATCCGGGTAAACAATAATTTAAAAAAAAAAACGTACTTAGATCAGAACGTTCTACCTATTTTCTCAGTATTGTACAGTACAGTACTCACCATTGGTTTTTGAACTATATATATATTGCTTTTGACAAAACACACTCACTGTATCACGTTATTACATTTTATGTACGTACAATTTTTAATGCAGCTTAATACTGGACTTCACGCACTAGATAGTTGAAAACTATCACCGCATTTGAAATTTTGGTTTTTCTAGATCTCAATAGTTTTCTTTATGAACCTGGGATACTCAGTTGATAGCATTTGTGGATTGTAAAATTTTATCTAGTGAAAAATTTCACTTCAATTGTCTAATAAAAATGTATTATACAATTGAAGACTCCTACTTAATAATAAATAATAAGAATAATAGCGCCCAACGATCACGTAGATCTTGGAGCCTAACTAGGGTTCCCTGTATCTAGGGACCCAAGAACTATGAGGTCAGTAACAACTAGTCCAACATTAGAGGAGAGTCTGGCGTACGCTCTAAGAAACTATAACATTATGGTACCAAAGTTAATTAATCTTTGGTATAGATTTTATCGTCAACTGGTTTTATCTGATGTTAATAAATAACTGACGTTATTGGCCCAAAGCAAATTTGTCTGTCCCTTTCAAAATAATAGGTTGATCAACTACTGTGTGTATTTTGATGACACTTGGCATGGATATAGCTGCATAGAGTATTTAAAATATATTTATCTACAAAAACGGAGAAGGGCGAGTGTTACATTACAAAGACATACCTAAAGGTGCAATGATATTTACAAAGATCCACGCCGCCGCGAGTGACGACCGCTGCGGCAGCTGGCCCGATATGGGCAACATTTAGAGAGTAGAATTTTAGAAATAAAAAGGGATCTTTGACTTTTGATATTTGAAAAATTGAAGGTATAAAAAAATTTAAAATTACGTAAAATATATAGGCGAGTCTTCGACGTAGAGGTTAGTTAAAAAAGTTTAAGGTAAAGAGTAAAATAAATAACCCGCGCGTAGCTCTTCCGGTGCAGCTCGTAGGTACTATGACATTTGAGCTTTCATACTATGAAAAACGGGAATATCTCTTGTGGAGAGCTCTATATAAATAAATGAATGTTTGTGAACATTTCACACAGCGCCATCTAGTTCCAAACTAAACAAAGCTTGTATTATGGGAACCAAGATAACTGCTACAATACTTAGGTAATTTTTGGTTTGTAAATAAATACATAGAATCACACTAATATTATAAGGGCGAAAGTTTGTATGTGTGTATGTTTGTTACTCCTTCACGCTCAAATGGCTGACTGGATATGAATGAAATTCGTTACAAAGATAGCTTATACACTGGATTAACATATAGGCTACATTTTACCCGGAAAAATGAAATATTCACGTGGGATGAGCAAATAATTAAAATACTTTTTATCCGCGGGTGAAACCGGGGGACACAGAATACAAATCGATGTTCATCACAAAAACGTTTGTTCTGGGTGGAAATCGAACCCACAAAAGTTCACTAGTTTAGGCCAGTCTATGAATGAGAGTTACCATAGCCTCATTGATGACTCTATCAAATATAAACTTAAAGATTTTCATAATTGAAAATTAAGTATGTTTAAATAAATCTAGCAGTAGTCTGGTCATATAAAATTTCAATAATTAATAATAATAATAATATGTGTGGACACCTTACACAACGCCATCTAGCCCCAAACTAAGCAAAACTTGTATAATGGAAACCAAGATAACTGATACAATACTTAGATACTTTTTGTTTGTAAATACATACATAGAATACAATATAACACCCAGTCACAGAACAAATACCTATGTTCATCACACAAAATGTTTGTTCTGGGTGGGAATCGAACCCACAACCCACAGTTCAGAAGCTATCGGGTCAGTATTAACCATTTTTCCAGGAAGATTAATGTGCCGTAATTGGTAAGCTAGCCAAGTATAAGCAAATAGAATCATATAAAAAAGTGTAAACACGGCACGTTGGTAAGCGAATTAATGCATACAAATGCAATTTTCTTTGTTATTTGTTTGATTTTCCAGCTAGGGCCCGTATCGAGATCCCATTAACTATTTACTGCTATCGAGTAACTTGAATGGTCTATTGCACTTAGTCAATTAGACGGAAAATTGTAGCGAGATTGCACACATACAAAAAGAGGAAACACTTTACGTAATAGTTTTACGTTGAATAGTTCATAAGAAGTAAGTAAGCGTCCTCGAACAATCGATGACGCTTACTATTTCAATTCATTTCCCGTTTTTGTATTAAACATGTGTGTAAATAAGGTCAGGTGTATCATTATCTAGTTTGAGGTTGTACGTAGTCGCGTTTCACCGCCGACAAATCCTGATAAGTTGTTATTAGTTTAGCTGAAATGGCCTCATGTTGATAACGCGCATTATTAAACAAAATTATCCTCTTGGATATTAAAAATAGATAGGTACAAGATCATTTATGCCCGTCTGTGCTAAATTGGGACAGCTCCTAAGTTCGCACTTATTCATCTGTAACAGACCTAAATGCATTTCAGTAGATGTGTGTATCACACTAATATTATAAAGTTTGTATGTGTGTATGTGCGTCTGTGTGTATGTTTGTATGTCTGTTACTCCGTCACGCTCAAACGGCTGAATGGATTTGGATGAAATTCGGTATCAAGATAGCTTATATGCTAGATTAACATATAGGCTACATTTTATCCCGAAAAAGTGAAATTTTCCCGCGGGATGAGTAAATAATTAAAATACTTTTTATCCGCGGGTGAAACCGCGGGGCGAAACTAGTAGAAGGATGGAGGTGCAAATTTAGGAGTTATCAAACTTTAGTACAAACAGGAATTAGTATGTCAATAATTTTTAAGTCTTATTTATAAGAGGTTTTACTTCTTCACATAAAAAACTTTTTGAAGCCACGTGATCGGCCATTATAAAAAAAATGACATTATCAAGTTAGCGTTCAGTCAACCACCTGTCATTCCATTGATTTTCACAACAGCTGATTAGTTAACAAAGTGTACCTCATGAGTTAGAAGTAATTTATTCGAAACTGTTCCAATAGTTTTTGTATAATCATCAGTTCATCAATCTAAAATCAGCCGACTTCGAGTTCTTGCATATCGTCCTATTCCGTGTTCTAATAATAATCACTGTCAGTGAAATTGACATGAGCCTCTATTGTCTTATATTTGCATAAATATGAGAGAGCACTAAAACAATTGACTATTCATGAAATCGTGGCTCTAATTCTGATGGTCATCATCAGACAAGTTTCGAATAAGATAGAAAGCTAATATAAATGCCATCAAATAAATATGCCATCGAACATACAGCTCTATTCCAAATTTTAACTCGAACAGACCGCTGAAATTCGTCCTAAAATAATTTCTAAGATATGTATAAGTGTGCAATATGATATGTCTACTCTAAAACACAGTAATAAACTACCCTACTTTTAAAAAGAAACTGAATCTCATGACACAGGTCGTCCTAGTGTGGGATTCAGGGTTCAGCATTATTTTTGTTATTAGCTTCTTTCGTCCATAATATTTAATTCTGTGTGCTTTGTTTTATGTGAACAAATGCATGACGGCGACAACGTCCAGTTATAAACTCTATGCGCAGTGGGCAGTACCGTAATTTACCCTGTGGTAACATTTAAATTTATTACAGTGGCAACACCGGCCACTGTTATCGCTTCCCTACCCATCTGGCTATATAAAGGGAGCGCTCGGTGTACTACGAATCATTCTTGCTCCGGACACGGCGCGGTGTGGACATGCTGAAGGTCTATAGTTATATAGGTTGCAACCTACGCACACCCCGTCCTCCTATATGCATTTATTATTATTATTTGTACAATACAAACAAATAAATAAATAACAATAACGTAGTTGTATATAATATTGTATTAACAAAAATAGGTGAGTAAGGTATATAATTACATAAGTACATAGTTTCAGTAATTTTATTATTTTAGGCAAGATGTTGATGTTGATCTTGGTTATAACGTTTTTGATTTTAGTCAATGCTTACCAAGACCAAAGTGGCAGATATGCTAAGCAGTAGTGCGCGTTTATGTAAACACTATTTTGTTGCGGTTTGAATGGCTCTTTAGGTAGTGAAATTATAGGGAATAAAATTAGACTTTGTGAACTGATGTTGAAACGTTTTGTTTTTAAACGTGCTAATGCTGTTGGTCTCTACTGGCCTTTACAGCGTCACCGGGCGGATTTTGAAACGCTCAAGCGCAATACAATGCTTAGCTGTCAAATGGTAGACCAAAAATAACAAAATTAGAATAATCTGAAAATGATGCTGACTGTCCTTCGTTTGACTGGCCCGTTAGCTCAGTTGATAGTATCCCTGCCTTCTGAACTACAGCTTGTGGGTTCGATTCCCACCCAGGACAAACATTTGGTGATGAACATCGGTGTTTGTTCTGTGTCTGGATGTTATATTGTATTCTATGTATGTATTTACAAACAAAAAGTATATAAGTATTGTACCAATTATCTGGTTCCCATAGCACAAGGTTTGCTTTGTTTGGGGCTAGATGGCGCTGTGTGAAATGTCTACACATTTATTATTTATTATTATTATTATGCCTATATAACCGAGTACCCACTATTATTTGTACTATGATTATACCCAAGAACTTTCCAGTAGTTATGCAGAATCCTGATGATGAAAACAAAATGTTTAGTAAACTAAGGCAAAGTGTTATCTGCTATCGTCAACATACTTAAGTATTGATAATATTAGTTTAACGAAGACACCAATTTAATTTTTTGTTAAATGTGTAACGAATAAGTATAAAAACGAACATTTAACGCGAGGGTCATCTCTACCTGCTCTTAAAGTGTTATCTGATTTCATTCAATGATCATGGCGCCATCTGTTTTTTGTCTCCAAAATGTGCTGGTGCCAGGTTTCAACTCTCACTAAGTGCTAAACGTTTTATTATTATTATCACCTGATATTCAGTGATTCAAACTGGTTTAAATAGAAATAAAGTTAGTAACTTATTTATCGAAAATAACTCAAAAACAGACAAAAAGGTACATACGTAATCTTAGTAGAATGATGAGTAAATTTAGTTTGGCCTAGTTAATGCAGGTAAAATAGTTATAGCAAGGTCACCCATCCATTGGCGCGAGGAGGCCCGAAAGGGCCTGCCGCCGGGGGCGAGTTGGCTGGACTGCAGTCGTGACCTCTTCTCGCCCCGGTACGGCGGACGAGGGCTCACGAGGGGGGTTTTAGTGGGTTCGAGTCCCACTGCCGGGTGGGGGGGGGGAAGTGCGAGGGCAATTACACCCCTCAAAATAAAAAGGTAAAATAGTTATGATGTGATACGTAACTACATGAAAAAACCTTTAATAAAAGTAAAATTTGTGTTTGTGTTGTTTTGCGTACGCGCCAAAATTACGGAAAAGTCGTAGATCAAAATTTTTACTACTTCATAATAGGTAATTACGTGCTAAGTACGTTTACCTCTATAGTAATAAAGACACTTTTTATCTACGTGATTAAAGATTTAGCGCGGGAAACCAACCGGGTAAGTTGGAAGCGGAATCGCGAGGCACCACTTATTTTGAACCAAAGCTATTAATAATAATTTTATATATATAATAATAACGCCCAACGATCACATAAATTGATATCCTGGATCCTAATTAGGAATCCCTATGTCTAGGGACCCAGAAACTACGAGGAGCATGGTCCCACAACACCCAGACTCGGAACAAGAACTTCCGATTTCTTTTTCTGTGCACAAATACTTGGCGTGCCACGGGAATCGAACCCGCCGCCTCCGGGATATGAGCCTGCTGAACCACCACACCACAGAGACTATCAAATTATGACCCATTTAAAAATGAGTCATAATTTTCTGCGATTAGATTTCATTTTGGTTACAGTTTTTATAATTATGATTTTAACTAATCTGAAAAACAAAAGAATGCATTTACTTATATGCAACATAAAAAAACAACCAAATCGAATAGTATGTAAATATGGGTTTTCTTTCATTTATTTACCTTTGCTAGAGAGATTTTCATTCTGATGATTGACCGTCATAAAAGTATAGAATGTTACTTGTTCGGGTTTTAGCCGGTTTGGTTCGCGAGTATGGGAAGCGAGTTTCTTTTGAGTTAAATGTTCCATCGCCAGTATATAGTTTCCCTCCGGGTGCGGTTAAAAAATTCCAACCTATAATGCATTTACCATTGAGGCAAATAGCCTGGCTAGATCTGGTTTTGGTGTAAGAATATTTTAATGAACAAATATTTAAGCCGCCACGGCTTAACGGCTACTGACAACAACCGAATGAAATGATCAACTAATAAATGTATGCTGTGACTTCTTAATCGTATTCGGCAAAATGTGCTTTTTTTGGCTCCACACTTTTGTGTATTTAGCCAGTGTCAAGTAAGTGATAATTTATCAAGTTTATGATATTTCATGTAAATAATGTTTTCATAAAAGTGAATCGTTAGGCATCAGAGACTGTATGAAACAGAACACTTGATAATGAGTGACTTAAATTAACATAAAATGAAGCACTTAACTCACATAACTATTAGAATAAAATTATACACCTCAACCCACATCTTATAATTGATAAAGAAGGTAAGAAAGTTCTGCTTCTATTTAATTTTATTTTAAATGTTTGTATATTTTTTTTATAAATACTTATACTAAAAATTATTTACTAATATCAAAAATGGCTATCAATTTAAAAAAATTAAATTGTGTTAAAATATATTATCTTACAATTTTATGCAAATTGTTTTTCTAATTTAACTTTATAAATTGGTAGGTACCTATCATTCTGATCCGATTAACCTCTTGTTAGTTGTTATAAAGCATATTAAAGCAAAGGTATTCACAGCGCACTTCCGGCTTAAAAAAGGTTTTTTCAACAGCTGCTCGACCCTACTTGTGACAGGAAAACAGACTCCCTTTGATGAAATTAATTAAAAAATATAAACCATGTTTATGTGTCCACCGTTCATAATTATGTATTAATTATACACAATAATATTATTTTGTTTATATTAGGTAGGTAATGGAAACAGTTTAAAAAACTCGTAGTGTTAAACAAACAAAAAATATCTATTATCGATATCCTTTTTTTATGTTACGAAATGACATGACGAGCAGGCCGCTCGCCTGATGTTAAGCGACACGACTGCCCATATCAGTTGCAGTGACACTTGAAACACTAAATTATAGTTTCGCGTGACACTGCACTGCGCACGTATTTCTGAGACAGCACAGTCTGGTAATAAGATTACAAAACTGTAAGATTAGGTCATAAAGTCTCATTTGCCCAGTAATTTCACTAGCTACAGTGCCCTTCAAACCGGAACGCAGTAGTACTTGCGTACTACTGCTTGGCGGCAGAATAACTGGCAAAGCGGTGGTACCTACCTAGACGAACTTTGCAGAAAAGTCCTACCACCTAGTAAAACCACCAACCATAGTAACCAAACCACAAACCAAAACCAAAGTAAAACCATATTTTTTTATTAAGATTTATATCAGTTTGTAATTTTTTTTTATTTATTGTTTCTGATAACGCAGCTATGTTTCTAAAATTGAATTTACGTAGGGAACGTACCAATTCGTTACTTACGCGACTACGTCAAAATAAAAAGGAGCGTTGTGATATAACTTACTTACCTATACATATAGGTTACCCTAACTACGTTACGCTATTTTTCCCTAAGGCTTTTACTTTTCGCATTCCCGAGGCAATTCTTTAGTGCAAGACGCCACACTCTGGCTCCGCCATTATTTCTTTTGTGAACGCTGCCAAGTGGAGGCATTTTCGATTGCTAGTACCTAGAAGTATTTACAGACTTAATAGATCTTGTTAAGTAGATATTAGCTGCTGTGGGCTACGTAAGTACTTCGTGCTTATTATAGGTAATAGTATGTTTTTTTTGAAACATACATGATTATTTTTCATTCACCTAAAATCTTTAAGGCATAACTCATATCATAACAAACAAGTTTTAACTTTTATATAAAAAACATATAAATATTTATATGTATTTTATATAAAAGTTAAAATTTGTTGACCTTGTATGACCAGTGATAGGTTAAGCATGATTTATATTTGGTCAAAATAAATTAACGAATGTTTATTTAACGTGATGCAAAACGACTTTTTTTAAAAAACATGTTTTCTTCAGTTAAAAAAAAAGGATTTCTAAATAAATAAAACACAGTTAAAACTAATTATCTCATTTAATAATTAATCCAGAATTGCTTCTAGTTAATATAAATTATACTCGATCTGGTGACGTGATCTGCAAAAATATCAATAACATATCAAACTCATGTCATATGTGTACATACGTTAGTAAAAAGACAACAACTACTTTGTCAACAAATTAAGAATTTATATTAGCATTCATTATTTCTACTACCCATCTATATAGTAGATAGTAAATTATCAGAGTATATCTGATAATTAGTTTATTTTTACTGCACACATCAACATTTCACTAGAATTCCAAAGCATAGTAATTGTGCCTACAAACGGTATAAACGCTGTAAAACACATGTACCTAAACCTACCATAATGTTATGCTGTTGAACTTATCACTACACACATATATCTATTCAAACGAGATACTAACAATGAATTAATATTTGTTAATAATGTACTGCAGAATTTAGACCTGCTATTTGCGTTTGTTAATTTCAAACCAAATTTCGTTAAATATAATTATGTTTAAATTAATTATATTTACCTATATTATATGTTTAGTACCAGTACTTAAGCTGTCCAAATTGACTGTTTATTATATAATAATTATATATAATATTATCCTTCCTGTATTATATATAAGTTCATGTTAATAATAGGCTTAATTCATAAATATAAAAAATTATCTAACAAAAAGCACGGACCCAAGTGTCTGTGGAAATGTAGATTGATAAAAAAAAAGCTGTCCAAATTTAGAGTTTTTATCGGTGACAGAGCACAACCGCGAAGCTACTCAAGTCCTGAGTCAGTTACGCCGTTTCCACTATTTGTATGGTCTAAACCCATGAAGGATTAACTTTTAGATCAACCTCTGACATTGCATTTGGTACCGTAGGCAGTTAAAATTAATTTGTTAAATCTATATATATACAAGAAAGTTGTGTTAGTTACACTGTAACTCAAAAACGACTGAACAGATTTGGCTAAACATTGGTGGAGCTTAGAACCAGGAGACGGACATAGTAAAACGCAATGGGATAAAAAGTATCCTATGTCACACGTGCGAAGCCGGGGTGGCTCAACTAGTAATAAATAAACACGATTGCATTAATCCATTTATTTTCTCAATCTGACATTCTTTTTATCCTTTAAAGAAAGAAGAAAAAGATACCTACTCCCTAAACTCCAAGCAGTTTGTATATTGACACAATAACAATTTATTTTATACTATATTTTATTGCGATTATATTACATATTGTATATAACTAAGCTAGCATATTAGTCCAATATTGTAATGCAATTAAAAGAGTGATAATATAAGCTGTAATGAGGCCACTTCATCGGCTACGCAGATTTCAATTTAATAATCTGTTGTTTAAACGAATTGCATAGAAGCCGTGAGTCATAAATTTTTATATAATACTGTATTATCATACTCGTGTTGTACAAGTATTAATATCTACCTAAGAATGCTATTCGCAGAATAGCTATGAGTATATTTAAGAATAACATTTGCCTACACAATTTTCTGTTCATATCTCAAAAAGAGCTAACGACTATTTGTTTATTACGAGGGACTATTATTTCATCTCAAACAGGGTCATCATAAATAAACTGATATATAGATATCACACTAATATTATACAGGCGAAAGTTTGTATGTGTGTTTGTGTGTATGTTTGTTACTCCTTCGCGCTCAAACGTCTGAATGGATTCAGAAGAAATTCGGTACAAAGATAGCTTATAGACTGGATTAACATATAGGCTACATTTTATGACGGAAAAGTGAAATTATCCCGTGGGATGAGCAAATAATTAAAATACTTTTTATCCGCGGGTGAAACCGCGGAACTAATAATAAATAAATATTTGTGGACATTTCACACATCGTCATCTTGTAATATATATTAATGTATATGTATGATTTATTGGTAACATTTTTTTAAAATGTACACTTGTATTTGTCAGCTGAAGTATACAATATCTTGGAATATACCTACACGGCGGTACCTACACGTATTTAGGCCTAATAGAGAGTATATATATCTATAATATCAACGTACCCCTATAAGCCAAATATGTTTTTATAATAACCTTATAATAATAGCCTCTGCGGTGTGGTGGTTGAGCAGGTCCGCTCACAGCCCGAGGCGGCGGGTTCGATTCCCGCCGCAGGACAAGTATTTGTGCATAGAAAAAAAAAAGCGCTAATACTTGTTCTGTGTCTGGGTATTGGACCATGATTCTCGTAGTTCCTGGGTCCCTAGACACAGGGAATCCTAGTTAGGGTCCAGGATCTATTGTATGTGATCGTTGGGCGCTATTATTATTAGTATTATGTAAGACTTATACCCGTTTGTACTAAAGTTTGACAGCTTACACGCCTTTTTTAATGCATTTCACAGAGGAATAAGTGCGAACTTAGGAGCCATCCAAATTTAGTGCAGAGTATTAGTTGGTTAGTAGTATTTTAGAAGTATTAGTTGGTATATTAATACAGTAGAGTAATATATCTTCATCCTGCAATTGATTTGTTTTTATTAATTGAAGGGATTAGATCTAAAGGGTTTAACTGATTTTTTTCACAAAATAACTTATGGGTATCGTTTGATTCAGTGTAATAATACAATAATACATTCTCAAAATACCGAAATGAGGCTTAAATGTCAAGATTGTGAGTCTAAAAACGGTTTATCTGACACAGGAATACAGTTCACTTAGCTTAAAAACATTATTTTATTTACTATATTATATTCTATTTTTACAGTAATTGTACGAATTAGTACTATATTTTGTATTTTAAAATCATTTTCAAGTAACTGGAATTTACATAAACCTTTTCTATTACTTAATAAGCACTCTACATCAAAATGAAGCCGTTGAATTTTAAAGTCAATTTTCATGAAACTATCAATCAGACCCTTTTAGTACTCACCCCTTCAATTTTCGAAAATTCGTATTGGTTTATAACAATCTTAATACTATATAAAGTGCTTGTGTAATTTACTACAGCAAATTTACTATTGCTTATCCAAATTAACTATTTCCTATACTGCCTTATATAACTATAAATAGACCATTTTAATAAAAACAGTATAGTAAAAATGTATTAGTATAATTATATTTTAACCTAGTTTTATTTTTTTTTCGGTTTTAGGCTAACACTATTATTACCTAGGTAGAGTTATTTATACTTGTATATATTACTTGCTTAAACTCTACACAATATGCCAATGCTTTATATCAATGATTGTACAAACCAAACTAATACTTATAAACTAACGAACTACTACTAACTAACTCATATCTACCTATACCTATCTATTTTTTTCCGTTTGATTACTTTTCATACAACTAGTGTATGCGATAGGATTTTGTGTGTAATTCTAGTTATGTATGAACAGCAAAATGTATATCTAGCTATATACGTACAGGGTAAGTACTCAAGTAAACTCAATGAATATATCGGATATTTCAATTATTTTATAAGATTTAAAACAAATATTGATTTAAATGTTTCGCTTAGTTCAATTATGTATGTAGGCCTAAAAAAGGCCAAAGTATTTATTAAAATCTTTATATATTCAAATAACTCTATTAAACCTACTTGTAGTTTAATTGGGAATCTTTTGATTAAATTGTATACAAAAGAGGCTTATATTTAGTGTGCAGTGTGTCTACTTAATAGTCCTTATTCTCAAAGTTTATCTGCAAGTAATATCTTTTGTTTGCTGTGTGTCTGAGTTCAATGATTATAAAATGTATTATGTGTGGGTATTTCTAATTATATCGAATTAGTGCATGCGTGGTTTTTTGGATCAGTGCAATTTATTTCATGCTAATGTCTAAACATAACCTACAAATTACGTAATACACTTGGTGAATAGGCACTAACCTGCGAGGCGGGCGGGTATGAATAGCCGAATTGTGCGTACGCTGCCATCGGGACGATCATATGGGCGGCTTCACACAAATCACTGTCTTTACAAGTCTCTATATTACAATCACGGACGTATTGTTTTCCTAAAATAATTTATAATTCTAGTAAGAAATTAATATATCACAGGTTGTTGTGTGCGCGACAATTGTTCGGCGCGCTGCCATTCCCGCGCGTCAGAGGGCCGGTGCGCGCGCGTCTCGCATGCCGGACCCTCGCTCTACGACCAGCCTGTACCTTCTTCACACGTTCAAGGTTCAACACCGACTGGCGCGCGTGCAAGGTTCGACGCCCCTCCGCCGTAGGAGACGGCTTATTTAGCCCCGCCCTAAAGGCGTGGCCTGCTCGTGTGCTCCAATGCTGAACAACATTTTGTCTCCTTTTCAAAACGACGAATGAGATTACAGTGCCTGATTGGCTGCTATCCATCCCCACTACTCTACAGAGCTCCGCCCACAAGATAACGGCCGCCCACGCTAGGGTGGGGCGCTGGAAAAAAGCGGCAGAGTCGGCTCGACGTGATCATGTTTATGGGTTTCCGTCGAGACAGTCCGCCAGCCCTGTACCGCAAGCAAACAAATCTCTAGTGGCAAAAAATGGCTCGGCTGAGGACAAGTTGTTTCACCTCGTCAGATTTACGAACAAACAACGCGGTGCAGAGTTGAGAATTTACTTTATAGCCGTAACATACCCTGTGTAGGCATAGGAAATGGCTCTTTAAAGTCAAAGACAATTGTACTTAGGTACAAAGGAAGAAAATGTCGCACCTTTAATAATAAAGTGAATCAAGTCAAAAAATTGGGATTCGCCGATTTTGTAGTAAAACTATTTCTATGCTCCTAAAGAATAGGTACAGTTTAACAGCCGCTGCATTCACGGCTATACGAGCGAAATAAAGGAACGTTCGTCTCTTTTTGATTGACTCGTCGATCCCTTCCGAAATCACAAAACGAACCAATTAGAAATGCTCCAGCAGTGATCAAACTGAGACGTGTGCTTGAGTGGAATAATTCAAAATAAATCATTTTATCAATTTTTCTTTTTTTTTTCTAAAATTTTCATTTAATGGTAAACAGCATTATATATTAAAACACCTTGTTTCATACTATGTTTTTACTAACAAAATGCATTAAATACTATTGATGCATTTGTTGCAATCTTTTTTTTACATAAAGACTGTACTAATAAGTATTGTGTCATGAAGTATGATTAAAACTTGACGAAATTTTTAATCAAAAAAAGATCTGCATCACAAAAAATGTTTAATTTTTATTTCAAACCTCAATATTTTAGTAAATATTAATAATTCTAATTATTTTGAAGTCCATTTATGTCCCACCATCATTTTGACAAAACTTTAAAGACATTTTATTTTTTAAAGTGCTCCAAAAATCGAAATATTCGCTGAAACATAGTCAGCGGTAGACTTGTGAAACTTTAAACGTGATTTCCCAACAATCATGAATTTTGAGTTGATTCACTTTATTTTTAAAGGTGCGATGTAGTCAAGTGATGTGAGGAATAACTATATCATAGAGTTAGGTGGTTATAAGTGTAGCATATTTTGTCATCGAAATAATAGAAAACAACATTTTGTTTATTTGTCGTTGTTTATTGATTCGGATTAAACAGGAAAACGTTATACTGATTTTTGTAATACAAAAGACTTCAACGCATTCTTTATTAAACATATTTTTTTACGTGTAATTTTTTAAACTGTTATTTCAATAATCATATCTTACGTTCGACCACATTCCCTGCTGGGCGATCACGTAACTCGATTGCAACAGATAGAAACACAAATTTGTATGGATTTGACAGTTTGAATACGCAGTTTATAAGCATAGTTAGTATGGAAATTTCTCCTGTTGCAATCGCAATTCCGTAATCACCCCCCTGATATGAAGTGACAATATATCCGAAGGTGGCCCCACGCTACGCCTGGATTAGGAAATGTGACACTCAAGTAAAGCTGATTTAAAAATCTTTTCGTTATTGAAAATTTTTAATCACAAACAGAAACAGATCACTCGTTTTTACTTACTTA
This sequence comes from Ennomos fuscantarius, assembly GCA_905220475.3. NCBI lineage: Eukaryota > Metazoa > Arthropoda > Insecta > Lepidoptera > Geometridae > Ennomos > Ennomos fuscantarius. The sequence goes on from HG992023.1 coordinate 12,840,934, forward strand.
ATTAGTACAGACCTATTTTGATTATACTCTAAGCAGATATAATCCATTTAATACAAAATATTTTCAGTGATCGCCGATTTGGTTAGTGGTAGGATTGTGACGTTGGTAATCTGAGCTAAAGGAGCACTAGAAAATGCCATGTTATGAATTACACTTAACGTAATTTTTTCCTTCGCTAAGCTCAACTCTAAGCAGGAATCAAATCCACGAATCGTAAATCGAAGTGACTATGTTAAAACCAATTTAAGCTTTCCCTGCAACCGCTGCACGCTTCAGTTTATGACATTATGATAATTATTTAATACTTATTAAAAATTATAAGTAAGCATGGCTGGTAAGTATTGATTTAGTTTTATTTAGTTACTTAGTTAACAATATTAATAATTTTCATTTATTATTTAATTGAGTTATGGATTAATTTATAAGATACCTTTGTTTATTATCTGATAATGTCCAATGTTATGGAACGAATTAGTAACTTAATTGACTAGGTATATTTTTCTTCATCGCCATCTTTTTTTCGTGACTTCTGCGGAAAACTTATTTACCACGTTTTCACCAATGTTGCCACTACGATACGTAAGTCACTTTCATGATTAGAACCACGCCTTTTCCTTTGTTAAGGAAAATGAAATTTCAGTTACGTTCCTAGTTCGGCTCCCGATCGCTAGGTGGCATTCGTTCGACGCCACATGGAAAATCACTTAGTTCAAATCTGCTATATTTTTTTAAAGGAAGAATTTAAACACAGTCTTTTTAAAAAAAAACATAGGGCTCATTATATATTTACTGTTGTCACTTTAAATTATTAAATTTTCGTACAAATAAATGAGAAACTTATGTTATTGACATGCACAAAAGGAGCAAGTTCAGCATAATGCTGCGAATACAAGCTTCGCAGCGCTGGTTTTCAACTCCCTTTATAATAAAATAGCTACTGCCCGCGGCTTCGCCCGCGTGTACCATAGGAAAATAATTCAACCCCCCATTTCACCCTCTTAGAGGTGACATTTCGAAAAACCCTTTCTTAGTGGATACCTACACTTTACAAAGAACACACCCTTCAAGTCTCTAGGACCTGATAGCGGTTGTCTCTAGCGGTGTAGGCTGTGCGTTGATATATAAGTCAGTCATTCAGTCAGTCAGGACTTTCAATTTTATATGTATAGATTTACCATAAAATGTAGTAGGTAAAAGTCACGTCACGTAGAACTCTAGCCATTTGCAATGAGCGGTTTTTTTAATTCCTGCTTATTATTTTGTCATTTAGTGATATAGCTTTGTGCATAAATACACATTGGATTGCTTTAATGTACATTTTAAATATACTTTAGCTAATAATCTAATGTGCCATTATCCGATTGTTACTGTCTATTATGCAGAATCAATTTATCTTTCTTAATTATTTTTTTTGGCATAAGGCTGTTTAGATATTTTGACACCTTTTTCAGAAGCTTTTTACTATACACGTTGTTAAGAACCTTCAAGCTGTAAAAGTTACTGGCTTCTTCGTTATTTTCTAAAATTGTTTATTAAATCTCACAAATATGGGCACCCAGATTCATAAACATGCAAGCTACCTACTCTTTCATATTCTATTTAAAAAAAACACATCCCCAAAAGAAAGCCGTGAAATTCGACTACTTTTCTGAGATATTTTTAATTTTAACAAAACTTTGACATTATATTGCGTTTGCAAAATTAAGCATTATATCATAATGCTTAATATTGCACACGAAACTTTGCAATGCTACAGGAGAAATTACATTCCTAATTTGAAAAATCCTACAGTAATTATGCACATAAATTCTGTATTAAAACCGTCAAATCCATGCAAATTTGTGTTCCTTTCTGTTGCCATCAAGTATCGTGATCGCCTAGTTGATGCTAACAATTACACCGCCACTCGCAACTCTAAAAAAAAGTTGCCAATTACATACGCAGAAAACGCTAAACTGTTAAAATCAACGAATAATAGAGAAAAACTAAACATAGGTAATCTTATAAAACAATTAAAATATTGTAGCGTGTATATATAAAATATTTGTTTGTGTATCTGTCGAGCCGATGACGCTGTAAAGTTTGATAGAAACCAACAAAGTTAGCACGTTCAAAAATTAAATGGTATAATAATGTTAAGCTTTTATTTTATACCAGTTGCGCCCGGGGATGAAACCGTGGATAAAAACTATCCTATTTGTTAATCCAGCGTATAAGCTATCGGCATTTCAAGTTTCATTAAAATCCATTCATTAGTTTTATCGTCAAAGAGCAACAAACATTCATACATACCTACAAACTATCGTATTATAAAATTAGTAAGGATATTGGAATGGACGGAACTTTTTATTGATTCGGTGAACTTGGACTGTCTTTGTATATAGGTAAGTAATCGCGGCTAACATATAGTCCAAATTTATTTTTAGTACTTAGAATAGCTAGTAAGTAGTATTTAGTAGTAGTTATGATTTTTTTGTTATTAGTTAAAAGTATAAGGCACTTTTCCTGTTAAAAAGGTGTAAAATCTTATTAAAGACGTAAACCATAGCCTTTTTAGGTTTCCTCTAAAACCACATTAAACATTCAGTAGTATTCACTGCTTTACTCAAGCTTGACTTTGACTTGACTATGACTAGACTAGAATTGGGCATGATTTTGACTCGAAACCTTACTTTTGACACTTTTTTTATTTCGATGACAGTATGAGAACTACTTATGTAAGTACCCACTTACTATAATTTTTCTATTAGGCACTTTTATCACAATTAGTTTCTATAAGCAAGAATTATAAGTGTAATAGGTTCTGTGCCACCCGTAATCTACCTTAAGTTGCAATATGCACATTTCGTAAATTATTTTAGAGGGTAGGTAGATAGGTACTCTAATCTCGCAGTAAATAGCAATCACACTTCACACTAATATTATTAAGGTGAAAGTCTGTATGTGTGTTTGTGTGTATGTGTGTATGTTTGTTACTCCTTCACGCTCAAACGGCTGAATAAAATTTGGATGAAATTCGGTACCAAAATAGCTTATACACTGGATTAACATATAGGCTGCATTTTATCCCGGAAAAATGATTTTTTTCCTGTGGGATGAGCAAATAATTAAAACACTATTTATCCGCGGGTGAAACCACGGGGCGCAACTAGTAAATTGTATATTATAATTTTTCAACATGTTTTTATACAAAATCTTTAAACACCCCGTTTGACCATATCAAGTATTGTATAAATCTTTTATTAGCACAACTCTAACACGCTATTAACGAAAGACATCCATAAAATTTTACGTTTATAGATCCCATAGTGGCTTACGCTGCACGTATTATTCAGTCAGTCGGAGTAAACTAAACAGTAGTGTCGTCGCTTTATCGTGAAATTAAAATGAAACTATCTCACTTTAAGGAACTTTTCATTGTTTCATATAAGTTTTCAAACCTAAACTTAACTGCCTTTAAGGTCTGCGGTGTAAAGCAGATTGCTATATGACTATTTAGTAGAATCCTGTATCATTGTCAACGGCCTGAAGATGTCCACAGCTGAACATAGGCCCCCTAGGTCGCCACTTTGAGCGTCTGTTTGCCTCTTCCATCCAACGGCTGTCATAGTTTCGACTTGGGATCATGAAACATTGATTGCAATGCAACAGGAGAAATTTCTATACTAACTATGCACGCAAACTGCGTATTCAAACTGTCAAATCCATACAAATTTGTATTTTTATTGTTTGCCGTTGAGTTACGTGATCGCCCAGCTGGTCGCTGATCTACTTAGGACCCAGCCTAAGTTGCGTCTTCCGGTTCGTATGCGACTCTCGAGAACCTTTCTACCATCATCATTCGTTATCTTTCTGTGAATGACGTGACTTGCCCATTGCCATTTCAACTTGTTAAATTTAAGAACTATATCGACGTGACTGGTGGATCCTGTACTACTCCAACAACTATAAGTGGCACAAAGCGACTGTAAAAAGTTTATCGCAGTGAATGCATTTCATTTAAAATATCGCTACTTTGAACTATTTAAATGGATCTAGATCCATCACCATAAATCGCGAGTCGAAAAAATTAGAAATTTGTAATTTAAGTATGTGATATCGCTCCGTCGGATTACGGCGTGGTCTAAACACAAAACACTTTGTTAACGCCTAGTACGATGCGTCGTGTTAAAGTAATCAAATTAAATAGTAGTGTAAATCACACTTCACATCACACTAATATTATAAAGGCGAAAGTTTTTATGTGTGTTTGTGTGTATGTGTGTATGTTTGTTACTCCTTCACGCTCAAACAGCGAAATGGATTTCGATGAAATTTGGTACCAAGATAGCTTATACACTGGATTAACATGTAGGCTAAATTTTATGACAGAAAAATTTTCCCGTTTGATAAGTAAATAATTAAAATACTTCTTATCCGCGGGTGAAACCGCGGGGCGCAACCAGTAGAAAATAAAACGAGATACAGGGATAATTGAATAAAGCTGAAATGAACACTTGGAATTATTAAAGATAAAATCATATTAATGACTCCCAAAAATTTTTTTTCAACGCAGTGCTCCAAAGTTTCAGCGATAACAGCAGATTATTTTTATGTACAAATTAAATAGCCGAAATTGTTATAATACCTATTTGATATCCATATTTCTCGTAATCCACAAGAACCCGCAAAATTAACACATTGTCAAGCACACACCCAGTTTGACATCAAATTATGATCAGCTATTTTCAAATTAAGCATAACCTTCTAAAGACCCCGTCAAAAAAGTGCTATATTACCGCTTTAAATGTAGAAATACATAAAATATAAAAATCTAAGACCAATTAAAAACCTTGACATATAAATTATATCATACAGTTTTTTTAAATCTTACAAACCATTCGTGATTATACTAGCATTATAAAGATTTGGATTTTGCTATTAACATGTGCTCTTAATTGTAGCAGTGATAATAGGTACTAGAAAAGAACAAGAATTTACTTAAAAACATATCAATCTAAAATTTTACGAAGTGTGACGGAAATAATTATGACATACCCAAGTACCCTTCAAGCGCGGGTCGAGGAAAAAGATCATAACTAAGCAACGTCGTAAATTAATTAAAAATAACTTATTGTAACTTATTACAGTGTTATTTTTTTATCAGTAGATATATTTTTAAACCTACTGACCATCGATAATCAATAAAAGATCCTTAATAGACAAAGGCACTAAAATTGAAATTAGGCTTTCTTCATTAACCACTGTAAAAATAAAAATAGACCCATTCTACTATAAAGCATTATAGATGTTACCTAACTACAAAGCTGGCCACAAACATTATCAACAATAGATTAAAAGGCACCAAAGTCCGTTATTAAAATAATATTAGATATAGAGTCGATATCTCAATAGTAAAAAAACTTTGTCACTAATTGCATATCCATAGCACCAGTATCAACACATCCGATCAGGCGGCTGGACAGATTTCAAATGATTAACGGACTACATTGGTCTCTATGTCTATAAGACATAAGGCTATTTTTAAAATGGTCTCTCCAACAGGGCTGGCGCCAAGACATCTGTCATCGTTAATAACAAGCAATTTGAGCCAATTTCGCATTTTTGGAATATAGAAGAGCGCCCAGGCGTCTCACTCTCACGACAGGAAGTAACACAAAAACTCACACTAAATAAAGTAGTGGTTGACATGTTTAGTTTTTGCTCGGTTTACTAATTACGCGGGCGCAACCGTAGGTGCGTGAGCGTTTGCGTGAACCGTCGAGGCGAACGTTAGCCGTAAATGCTAACAGTTTAGATATTTATGAACATGTGTACGTAATTAATTTTTACGATGGATCAGATAACGGAATCGTTGGAGCGATACGCTTGTCGCAACCGCGGCGTCTCGGATACGACTCGAGTAAAGGTTAATTAAACCTAAATTAACCGGTAAGAAGGTTTTTCCGAGGCGGGCTCGGATTTGTTGAGTATTAGAATAAAGGAGACGCGGTGCGGGTCATGACTCTTGGAACAATAGAACAGACATGAACAGCGCGCATCCGTTTACAATTTACATCAAGTGCATTACCGCCCTACCACTAGCACTAAGGTGACGATGTGTAAACAGCCTTCAGTAAAACATATTTTCCATAGACACCTTTAAAATATGTGTTTGGTGAAACAAGGGAACTAGTTTTACTCGCTATTCGAGACTTAGGTCCGTATTATAGAACGATGCTCAGTCATCGATCGCTGCTCAAGGAGAGATTTAATTCATACAGTGATCAATTAGTGAATGAAATCTCTGCTTGAGCACCGATCGATGACTGAGCATCGTTCTGTAATACGGACCTTAGACATTAAATATAAATTTAAGGCTTATTGGTCATTTGTCTGGGTCAATGAGCGTCTGGCTTCTTAGATCAACAGACTAATATATGACCCATAAAATATGACCCGGGCGTGTTGAAGAGAAGAGTGAATAGGTATTTACTTGGCTAGCATGCTACACCATCAGGTGAGAGCGTGGTCAAATGCTAGACAAGTTTGAAGTAAAAAAAAACGCTATACCTGATACGCCGATACGACTAAATATCTAATTATTTCACTGCCGAAAGGAGTTAAATGGAACGTAAACGAGACAAACACTTCCTATAAACCGGTCTAATAATAAAATATTTTTGTAAGTTAAAGCTTTAGTAAATTCGATAAAGACGGGCGAATAACTATTAAAGTGGTAAATGTTAGTTACTTACTGCCTACTCGGTATGTTGTCTTTGCCCAAGGGGGGTTTCACCCGTTTCGTTCCACTAAGATGCGCTTCAAGTTTCTTTTACCCCCTGCAATGAACGCGACACCCCCCGAAGCAAAAGGCGCCTTCCTGCTTGCTGATGCCGTACACATTAATTTTGTTAATTTATGCCAAGAATTGTGATTTATTGATAAAATTGGAAAAAGAAATAGTTGGTTTATCAAAATGTTTGTCAAATAATATGGTCTAATATACCTATTCGACGAGGATGCCTCCAACGTTTGCAGGTATCCAAAAACGCTGGAGGCGTCCTCGTTCATTTGTAATTCACATTAATTAACTAGCTCTCCCCAAATAAATGCCAAAAAGTAATCTTTCCAGTAACAATGGGCACATAAACCTTTTTACGGTTGGCGCAAAAAAGGCTCGCTCACATAGATACATGTGTCCACATGGGACGTGGACGGGTACCTACAGCGTGTTTATCCGTTGATTAAACAGAGCCACGGCCGCAATGCGTATGCAAGCGAACGGACATATTACCAGGGCTCGAATTCTGATTGTTTAGAGAATTTATTACTCTCGTGCCTTGTACAGTTAATTGAATTCGCCTGTAGAATAGGCATGGGCTGAATTGGCCGGCAACGTTTATCGTGTCTTCCCAGTGCGTGGTCCGACGCGCACAAGCGCCATTTTTGTTCCTAATAGGTTTGTGGGGGAACAATAATTTTAGTGACAGATAACACGCTAACATTGTCAGCTTTTGCACAGGTTTATGTAGAAGCTAACATTTACTTTAAAACACTTTAAGAATAAATAATATTTAATTATTTTTTTTGCTTTTTTTGTGTTGAGACCCTGGGTTCTTGGGGGCCGGGAGCTCATCGCGTTTTCAAAAGTTTCTCAGAGCGTCTGGTCGACGCGACGCGTGACCAAAATGCTGGCACTTATTACACAACGAATAAGCATTGCTGCATTCAACGGGGCAATGCTGCCAGTATGTTGGGGACGCTACCTACTGGTAGTGGGCTGGAGCATTTGGACTAAGCTAAGCGTAAGAGCGAAAAATTAACGTATAAATTTAGCGCTGATAATTTTACAATTAAATTGGCCGTCATAAGACAGATTGACACGAGAAAAAGGTTTTCTGTAGGAACTTTAGAACCCTATGTCTAACCACGTTGTTGTTCTATACATCTCATGACCACTAATTATCTAAAACTAAACACTATTTTTTATCGTGAGAGCCAAGACATTAATCATTCTAACCAAAAGGATTTGTAGTTTAGGTTCGCAGCTTTTGTACCTTATCTATTTCACATAGAGTCCAAAATACTCTATACAATATATATAAAAAGATTTAGTAATCTTTTGAAACGGTTAGAATCATCGACTACTTGAATTAAAAAGTGCATTATTCTTTTGGACACCTAAAACTGATTTAATTTTAATTAAAATAAATTTGTTTTGTATCAAAATATGTTATAGTAAAACTACTTTAATAGTTTTCTCGTTAGTTCAAGTTTGGTTTCAGTTTAGTTGCCTTCAAATACTACATAGTAAAATAACGGATTATTTTACTTTTGTCTAACAAGGAACTTATAAAACACTAGCTTCTGCCTGCAGCTTTACCCACGTAGCCTATATAAAACGAAGAAGATTTTTTTAAATAAATAATTCAACTTAATCTCTTATAGGTGGAATTTCGAAAAACCCTTTCTTAGTAAATATCTACACTCTACAAAGAACACACCCTCCAAATTTCAAGTCTCTAGGACCAGCGGCTTAGGCTGTGCGTTGATATATAAGTCAGTCATTCAGTCAGTCAGGACTTGGGAATTCATATGTATTACGTGCTCGTGCTGCAAATCAATAGCTTAGCGTTACGATGAAGCAAAAAACGGTTAGGGGTTTGAATATTTTAGTATGAAGCCTGGTATACCTAATGTCCGCCATCTTGTTTTATTTTCAGTAATAGTGGCCACCCATAAGACCTATATTAATAGATAGTAATAATAATAATAATAATCTGCATTTTGGGCACGTTGCCTACTGGTAGCGGCTTCTTAGATTAAGTTTTGCTAAGGCATAGTTTTTATTTTATTTTAGTTTTATTGTTTAAACGTATATTTGTTCTTGAATAAATTAGTATTAGATGATCATGGTTTTAATGTTATTTAGAGACATCGATAGTTAAATAAAAATAAATAAATATATAATAAATAAAAGTTGATACTAATACAAGCAAGGTTTTTTTTTTGTTTTGTTTTGGCTCGACGCTTTTGTGTATTTAGCCAGTGTCAAGTAATCGATAATTTCTCAAGTTAATTAATATTATATGGTGTCAAGTTAAGTCACAGTCCAAGTCATCAAGTCAAGTCATATTCTAGTCTAGTCAAGTCATACTCCTAGTAAAATGGTGGCAACTTTATCAAAAGCTTCTATGTAGTTTTGGAAACAACACGAAAAGACACGTTTCACCATCATTATACCACTTTCCCACACTCTGCCTGTAATCCAGCACCTAACGAATAAAATGCCCTGAAAATAACACAAGTTTTGGAAAATAATACAATGCGGCGACGCGATCTTTTTCGTTTTCCCGCCAAAACTCAACAAGCAAGGTTTGTGTTAAATATTTTCTCAAACTTGACATTTCCTAGTTTTCAAGAAGAATAGGCATATCAAATAAAAAAATAACATGTGTAAAACAAAAGTCTAGCTATTTAATTAGTCAAAAAAACGTTGTTTTGAAAATTTGGAGCATTATACGATGACAAAGTATTTTTTCGGGGTCATATGATATAATGTCATATAATCTACGGTTTTATTTTGGAAAAATCATACAATTCATTGAAATTTTATTCCGTCATTATTCTTCGTTTTATTTTCTATATTTACAATTTTTTCTTTTCTAGCGTAACACCGTAATTACGACACATGAGCTGTTTATCGGCTTACAACTGGCTGTAATATCGTATTACATACATCTAAATCTACTTAAAACTGAAACTATATGCTGAAGTAGCAGTATCGTAATATTGATAGTAGTTCGGTATCAATATTACGTATTCCTTTTTAAGTAAAACTTCTTTACGTACGCTTGACTTGGGGAGTAAGCTGGTGATTACATAACGAGGCAAACGGAAGTTGAATGTTGTTGGTTTACGTAGATCTTTATATTCAACATAACACAGTTAAAAATTACTGAATTTTTTTAATTACTATGATTGTATGTCCAGTAAAATGACAATTTACAATTGAAGGGGTGAGAATAAAAAGGGTTTAACTGATTTTTTTGACCAAATGACTTATGGGTGTCGTTGGATTCAGCGTGAAATTATCTTCAATAATACATCCTCAAAATACCGAAATGAGGCTTAAATCTCGAGATTTTGAGTCTAAAAATGGTTTATCTGTCACAGGAATACAGTACGCTTAGCATAAAAACTTATTTTATTACTTTATTTCTTTTATTATATTATATTTTTACAGTAATTGTATGAATTAGTACTATATTTGGTAATTTTAAATAGAAATAAATATTTTCATGCAACTGAAACTTACATAAACCTTTTCTATTACCTTATAAGCACTCTACATAAAAATGACGCCGTTGACGTTTAAAGTCAATTTTCTCGAAACTGTCAATTTGTCAGTTAAATCCTATTTATTCTCAACCCTTCAATTGTCAAGATAGCGACATTGACATTAAACAAAGCAAAAACAAAGTTATACCGGCCGATAGATGGAGCTAAACTAAGGAAGTTTTACTTCAGTCGTGCGGTCTAAACACTCGTTTGTTTTAACGGGAAAGTCTTTATTTTTTTAATTAAGTAGAATAATGTCGACTACTATTAAATTTTGCTATTTATTATAGAATTATTCAGATTTATGACAGCATTATCTGCAATAGATAATTCAGTTGCGTTTCCACTCTGTCCTCATTAGGTAAGATACAAGATATATTCGATTGAGTATATACACAAAAGAGAAATAATCAAAGTTACAAACAATTTATGAAAGTGTGACTTTCACTTTTAAGAGATTACACAAATTGCTTACACTACACAATCTAATACTATATATACTACTATATACTACTACTTTTAATCCCACCAGAGAAACCTAAGATCTTACCATAAATTATCGATCTGATAGAGTATATAGGTAGCCGTACCGTATAAACTAGATAACTTATAAAGCGTTTATGAATAAGAATGTAAGACTAGACTTAGGTCCGTATTACAGAACGATGCTCAGTCATCGATTAGTGCTCAAGCAGAGATTTCATTAACTAATTGATCACTTTGTAACGGCTTGTTTTCCATTCTTAGAATAATTCAATTGAGATTGGCTCGCGATTATAGTCATTCATTTTTCTTAACCTGTGGCTGGCTAAATAATGCTCCGGCACAAGTCAGTCTCAAAAACTTAACAACAACTATAACTTTCCGACACGAAATTGTCAGTTATGGTTGTTGTTAAGTTTTTGAGACTGACTTGTGCCGGAGCATTATTTAGCCAGCCACAGGTTAAGAAAAATCAATGACTACAATCGCGAGCCAATCTCAATTGAATTATTCTAAGAATGGAAAACAAGCCGTTACAACTTTATGAATGAAATCTCTGTTTGAGCACCGATCGATGACTGAGCATAGCTATGTAATAGACTAGAAGACTAGACTAAGGTCCGTATTACAGAACGATGCTCAGTCATTAATCGGTGCTCAAGCAGAGATTTCATTCATAAAGTGATCAATTGTGAATGAAATCTTGAGCGCCGATCGATGACTGAGCATCGTAAGTACGTAAGTACGTAGCGAAACGCTTTATCCTTTGTCTTTCTAGTCCGTCCATTTTTAGTCTTAGGTATCTATAAGTTTTTAAAATAAGCAAAACTAATTTTGCGAGGTACGTTTATTTTATTTTAGCTTTCCAAATCAAATTAGGACTTCACTTAGTGGTTCCTTTTTTGCCTCTCACTACATACAGAGCAGTTTTAAGACATTTTATTCTCAGCACAGATATAGCAATTAGAACTTCGGCCAGCAGAAAATACCACTCGCCTTCAATTTTATATTTCTGACTTATGACCGAGTTAAAGAATGTTATGATAAGTTTAACTATATTTCACTAATTGTATAAGTAACTATAGCGGCCCGCTCCGGCTTTCCACGGGTATTTTATATATATTTTCTATAGCCTATGTTCATCAGGGATAATGTAAGGGTCTAATGGTGAAAGATTTTTCAAATCAGTCTAGTAGTTTCAGAGCTTATTCAATGCAAACAAACAATCAAATCTTTCCTTTTCATAATATTAGTTTAGATGAGATATAAGCGATATCAGTATGACTCGGGGAATCTTAATCTACTAATCTAAGATGTATTATGGGGTGTGTTTTATGGAAAAATTTATGTCATACTTTTTATAAAAATAGGAGTAATCATCTATAATTGGAAATATATCTCACCCAAAATAGTTGCAATGTTGAATTGACCCGCTGTTACTATCACTGTGCATTAGCTTTAAGACCAGAACCCCTATCGCGTAACAGTTCTCGTAATGGACTTTACCTGCCATCCTGCACGTGCCAATTTACAAGCACATTAGTGTGAGCAAGAGAGCACATGATCACTATCGCCACCAGACTTACATGAAATTGTCCCTGACGTAAATTTGGTTACTCTAACCCTTTAAATTGTAACATAAATACAAATTTATTAAGGACAAAATAACATGCATTTTTTAAATGATTTAATCATATTCTTTGAACTTTTATTTCCTTTTATAATTATCCCCAAATTATCGCCCAATTATCGCTTAAACCATGATCTTGCTTCTTCTTCTATCTTTGTAAAGCAAAAACAAAGTTATACCGGCCGATAGATGGAGCTAAACTAAACAAGTTTTACTTCTTGGTCTAAACACACCTGTTTTTTTTTTTACATCTTTGTTTATTGACCCAAAACTTTAATCGTGTATATATATATCTATAAATGGATGTTGCTTTATTTTCTTAAATAAAAATAACTTCTACCATTGGGAAACCATACTTAAATTTATTTGAATTCATCTAACAAGTACTAACAACTCACTTAAATTCACACTAACACAACAACAACACACAAACTAGGTACAAAAACATGCTCGTCAAATTATTCAGTTAGAAAAATTTCGGCTTTTGCTGGATTTCGTATTCGTGCCAACACTATTTTGTAATGGCAGACTAAAGACAGCATTAAAAAATACTAACACATAGAACCTAAACAACAAGAGACCGTCCGTCCATTTGTCCGAAGTAACCCTTTTCAACCGACTTCAAAAAGAAGAAGGTTCTATATTCAATCGTATATTTTCTGGATTTTTATGTAAATATAGTTAAACCGATTAGGAAAATTATTAAAACTATGTCAATGAGACATTTTGCTTTAAAAATACTCTCTAAAATTATTAAAATCTTTCCGTTGTGTTTATTACTTTTTCAGAAATAAAGAAAAATCTGAAATTTACTCAAGAATTCTCTTTCAATGGCTAATTTAAAAACAGATTTTTAATTTGTAATAACATCTACGGAGCCTACGGAGCTATCTACTGAGCACGGCATAACATGCTTTCGACAAATTATTAGGTAATTTCACACGCACGAGTGTCGCAAGCGGTACGAGCCTTAATATTTGGCAAAGCTTCAAGTAGCCCTTTTTATAATGTAGACACGCAAACTTAACGATACAAAAACAAAACATCTGCCTTTTATATCAGTCTTCGTTGACTTCTCTCAAGGACTCCAAAACTAATCGACCGACGGCGTTTAAAAAAACCGCTTGTCAAGTCACTCTGAAATAGCGGAAACAACTTATCCACACCACTTGTGTAGTCTATATCTGTTGTACACGTGTCAAAAATGTTTACAGACGTTTTCGTTGCTTTATCGCTTGTGAGAAATGCGCTTTTTTTAATCAACTGAAGTAAGTAGGTGCACGCAAGGTTTTGGTGATTCGATACGTTAGTCTAATAACTTCAAGTCACTCATCCGTTAAGTACCTTCTCGTAAAATGTTAACCATTATTTGTTAAAAATAGTAATGTCGTGTTCCTGCGCTTATATGAAATATGATACAAAATATGCTTGAGCTAAAGATAACGGCTTATCTTTTTGTAAACGTTTTAGCTTGTACCACAAAGGAATATGGCGTTTTGTTTTTCCAATTGATTAGGTGAGCGTTGTAACTACGTAAACGTTGTTACTACTAAGACCTATAACCGCAATTCACTATTTTACATCAGTTTTATTTATGTACCTAATTCATTTAAGATGTGAAATTAATTTAATAATTGTACTGAGATTAAACAAAGTTTATGAGAAGTCACCTCCGCCCGTATATTTACGTAGTTTAAAAAAAGAATTTTGCCTGTTATTAAAAAAATCTATTTGCAAGTTCTATTAAAAAATGCTAACGTTATTGTATTGTAAAGGCAAATTTGCCGAAGTCTAAATGGAGATTTAACAGCTTCGAATTACCAAGTTCGACACCAGTTTGATTTTACGTTATTCATACGTCGAACAGTAGGTTTGCCATCGCTAAGAGCTTTCCAAGACGAACCCTCCAGAAATGCATTTACATGTCACAAGATCCTATGGGAAAATCTGCACATGCCATTGATTGTCTGCTTGTACCTGCCTGTACTATTGGAGCGGATCTATGTTATTATCCTATCGATACTATGCGATTACGTGTATTTATAGTACACGTGTATTATACACGAATTATATATATTGTGCTTTGATGTGATACTGTGAATTAGATGTTTTTTTGTCAAAACTTTTGCCACACTGCTTATGTTTTGATAGCAAAAATATTTAAAAAAAAACACATAGGAATACTTAAAGAAATTCCCGCTGAAAACTAAAATGTTCCCACGACTTCAACATTAAATAAAATTATGTGGTAAAGTCTTAACAGTAGTAAGTTATTAATTTGTTCCGTGTTTTCCTTACTAAAGATCCTATGGAGAATTATTTTGACATGCAAACGGAATATATCGAAGTTTTTGCAATACCATAATAAAAACCCGGCAACATGACAAAATATTTAGAGGAAACTTAGCATATTTTTTGTAAGGCAATCGTCTATAACAAACAGTTGTGAGTACAATAAGGTATTGCTAGATTGTGTTTATTTAAATGTGACAGGAAAACGATATCCTTCTATAAGTTATTGATGTTAAACAAATATAGTATTCAACTCTTTTGATAAGCCTAGGTATAAAATATTTTTTTAATATAGAACAGAACAGGAATGTTTGTAATGGGGTAATACCTCCTATCACATTACCTGTAAGATACACGATCAGTGAATAAACGGAATTCAGCATCTGTAGAATAGGGTTAGATAGTATTTACCGCGTTTGTATTCCAAATTAGGGATGGATATGCAAATGAGAAACCTGAATATTCATTCACAATGGATCTGAACATTCTATATTAAACCTAATCAATATCTTTTGGAAAGCAGCCACCGCGTTATTAATGCAGACATCATTAATTAATCTCACCTAACCACCCTCACACATACCACACAATTTGTTTTATTTAGAGTATACTCGTAGTTACACGATACTGCATGTAATTTTGCCTGTTGCGAATTTTCATTGTTTTTATTTTTCATACATTCTTTATGAAATCGTGTGAATTAAGCATGTTTTAACAAAAAAGGGCTCAAAAGTATAACGTCCAGTCACGCTAAGGAACGAATCCAAGAAGCAAAGTGCTTGATTGTTTAAATGTGTAGATATTTCACACAACGCCAAACTGTAAAGCTTGTACTATGGAAACCAGATAACTGATTGAATATTAAATTGTTTTTTGCTTGTAAATATATACTTACCTATAATATATGTAACACCCAGACACATTATAAACATTGACAATAATCACACATTTTGTATGTTAAATAATTACATGACTAGCTTGTCTTTTGCCTGATGTTAAGCGACGCGGTTACCCATTTCAGTAGCAGTGTCACTCGGAACTCTAAGGTATAGTTTCGCGTGACACTGACTTATTAGACTACTAGACTGTGTGCTCCTAGTGAGCACTACAGTGTTCCGGTTTGAAATAGGTAGAATAACTGGTGAAGTGGCGGTCGGTACCTACTCGTACCTACACGACACTTTGTAGAAAAGTCTAACCCAGAATAAGTATTTATTTCTTAGACGGGAAATTGGAATCGAACTCATCACTTGAATGAATAAAAGAATGCTTTTTTTATAATTACATCAAAAAAAAATTCAATATAAAATTGGTGTCATGTTTTCCCATTTTTTCAGAATAATAAATAAATAATAATAATAACACCCAACGATCACATACCATACCATGCGTGTCTAGGGACCCAGGAACTACGAGGACCATGGTCTCACAACACCCAGACTCAGAACAAGTATTTGAGCTTTTTTTTCTGCGCACAAATAATTGTCCTGCCGCGGGAATCGAACGCGCCGCCTCCGGATTATGAGGTGCTCAAACACCACACCACAGAGACTGAGAATGTCCTAACCATTCATAACTACCCAACAACACCTATAGCAGAGAGGTTTGGTTAGAACAGGTATTGACTCCCATTGTACTAAGGTTTATTAGCGTCGTATTTGTTCAGCGCGGAGATTACTCGCGTGCGTAGAGTGTGGTGAGCAAACGGATTTAGGGAGTAATCTGGCGGCTGTTGATGTAGGTTGTTTTCAGGTATACCTACCTACTTAAAATTAAACAAATATGCACCGATGTGCGGCACATATTCTCTAGTAACGTGAATTTAAACGTATACACTTAGCGGGTTCCAGGTAATAGAAAATTATAAAGCAGCCGAAAGCGAGGATCGTACACTTACATAAATGTAGCTTTTTTCCTCTCGTCTCCGCTCTTAGTGGTCTGAAGACCCAGTGGATATAACCAATTATTAAACTTGCTATTCTAATGGGGAAAATAAATACCTGTTTTAGAACCATTGATGTATCAAGCTTTTCCCACTCGATAACCAGTTATCAAACTTGGCACTTTAACGGGAAACAAATGCCTGTTTCATAACAATAAATGTAACATTTTTCAATTAGATAACCAGTTATCAAACTTGTCATTTTAATGGAAAACACAAATTCCTGTTTCATAACCATCAAAATTACATTATTCCCATTATATAACCAGTAACCAAACTTGGTATTTTAAAGGGAAACATGAATTCCTGCTTCATAACCCGAAGTACAACAAGAATGTTTCTTCCTACTAGATAACCAGTTCTCAAACTTAGTATTCTAACGGGAATAAACCATGAATAAAATGATATTACAGGCGCGCGTGCCATGCCTTGTGGCATGTTGTAACTGTGGTTACTTTCGTCGTAAAATATTGACTGTGGGTTTTTTGTTTTTTTTTTTTGGCTCCACACTTCGTTTATTTAACCAGTGTCAAGTAATTGATAGTTTATCATGTTAATGATATTTCACGAAGATATGTGTCAAGTCAAAGTCCAAGTCATAAGTCATAGTCTAGTCAAAGTCATACTCCTAGTAAGTGGTTTACTAGAAGCTTCTATGATTTTTTGGAAACAACACGAAAAGAAACTTTTCACCATCATTATACCACTTTCTAACACTCATGCCTGTAATACAGCACTTAACAAATAAAACACCACCAATTTTATGCACTAACACTGAAAATAGCACAAGTTTTGGAAAATAATACAAAACAGTGACGCAAGATTTTTCGTTTTCCCACCAAAACTCTAACTCTGGGTTGCCAGCTAGTTTTTCACTAAAGACACTTGGCCACTTTTCATTGGTTATTAACATACCGGATTCAATTAAAAAAATGAATTATTATTTTTATATGGACAAATTTGTGTGTCTTTCTTTACGCGATCTTGATTATATCAGTTGATAACCCTTCGTTGTCCCTCCAGTAATCTACTCATGAATTGATAATGATCATCAAATTGTAGCAAAAGCAAATAATCTATAGTCAAATTGTATTTAAATTTTGTAAAACATTTAACCCAAAAACTACAAGAGAGAACGAGCATTTTAAATTGCAGATTTTAAAAAAGGCATAATTCTAATAAATTTTATTTTGAAACGTCTTTTACTGGTACAAGAGTAGGTACTCGAGACGCGTCTGCATTTTACGTTTAGTGCATATTTCTAGGACAAGCCTGTAGATAAAAAAGAGTAATCCCTGACTGGCAAATGACGCGCAGAGCCTAAACTGCTGGACTAGTCCATCGTAATATTTTGTGCTAATAATAATAATAACGCCCAACGATCACATACATAGATCCTGGAATCTAACTAGGATTACCCGGATCCAGGAACTACGAGGACCATGGTCCCACAACGCCCTGACTAAGAACAAGTATTTGCGCTTTTTTTTCTATGCACATATAGGTATTTGTCCTGCCCAGGAATCGAACCCGCCGCCTCGGGTTTATGAGCCAACCTGCTCAACCACCACACCACAGAGGCTGTCGAAATAAACAATACAGTTTGTTTATACCTATAATATTATCTATGCCTAATGCAAATAACGTTTATACTTCACTTGTTCGTAGGAAACAACTTTGTCAGTCGACTGCTTGTTTCCTAACGTATTCGGTGTTTAGAATAAGATTATAATATTAAGAAGCATGCCCAAGTCGTTGCGCCGCCTGGATCGGAAACTTGTGGAAATGTTATTACGTAGTCACGGACTAATTATAATTGGAGATTAGTAGCTTTAGAAATAAATTCACATAGAAAACATCAAACGCGCATCGCAGTTTAACCTCAGGGTATAAACGTATGAAGTAGCTCAGTAGTACCTACGTAAACACAATACCTAATTATGTTAAAACTAAATGATTTTGTTACATACTAAAAATTTTAAAGGTGTTTATATCCTGTAAAACATAATAATTTTAAGATAGATATCGCTTAGATTCTAATGCTGGGTTCTGCGTAGCATGTAATATTTATTTAAATAAAGAATTTTTGAAATTAAATGAAGTTTAACGCGCGTTAAGTTTGCGCAGCTTACCATCTTTCACGAAATTTAAATGTTTTATTTGGGATAAAATACATCATAATTATATATCATGAAATGAAATGAAATATATTTATTCGAGACATATATGATTACATCCATATATTAAGTCAGAAGGCCGAAGAGTACAATCAGGTGTTATACACAGCGTTTGGATTATGGGAAAGATTCGATCCAATCAATACTTACAGCGATGCCGAATAGACTATAAATATTTTTAGTAGTGGTTACGAGATCTTCGCTGTGATTGAAATCATTTTTTCCCGATATTGAAGTAAATTGTAGTGAACAGCCGCAAAAGTTTAAAGCAGTAAACAATATATTGAAGTGTTGAATTCTTATAGTGTTTGTACAGCAAAGCCACTATGTCACTCCAGCCGGATTGATCTACAAGACTAAGCGATCACGTAACTTATTTTCAACCCATAGAAACTCATATTTGTATGGATTTGACAGTTTCAATACGCAGTTTATGTACATAGGTAGAGGGAAATATTTTCAAACTGGAAATGAAATTTCTCTTATTGCAATGCAACCATAGTTCCAGATCACGGAAACATGCCATTGCAAAGAGGCATGAGATAAAGAGACGTTATTTCTCCGAAACTTTTCACCATCGCACGAGTAAATGATTTGGCATCAACATAAAAATGGCAAGTTCATCATTAACCTTTATTTTGACGATGATAATGGTCATAATGGCGGAGTCGCGCCATGGGTCTCAGTATCATGCTTAACGACCTCAATAGTGTTTTCCTAGAGACAGGTTGGTCTTAAGATTAACATGTTACCACATCTATAGTATTACCAAATATGTTTTAATATGGGTTTTTGTTATGGTTTAAGAAATAAAAGAAAAAGTTACATCTCCCAATTGTCAAGACTGCGGTGTTGTAGAAGACATACAGCATGTTCTTTTGGAGTGTGTCCGGAACTCAGCATTTAGACATACGCAGTTTGGTGCTGCAAGAGATATGGATGTCGGCATGTGCAATAGTATTTTGGTGGAGCCTGCGTCAGCCCATGCAAAAATTTTGTATAAATTGTTAAGTTTAGGCCTAGATAAGAACTAAAATGTAAGTCAAATAAAATGTGTATATTCTCACAGGGCGATGTGGTCGCCAAGCGACAAAGCCCTTCAAATAAATTAAAAAACCAAAAAAAAAAAGAAATAAAAGGGCACATCATTTAGATTTTGTTATCTGAACATTTCATTCAGGTGTTTCATTTTTGTGTAGGTAAACTGAATAACGCATTCGGGAACCTAATTAAAATGAAATGCATTAAGATCATCAAGTTTTGGCTGCAATTTTTCCCGTTGTATTGCACTAACTTAGACCAGACCAGACTTAATCTACAGACAGAATTATCTATCATCCATCTGTTTTCTAGTTTCTTCATTAGACTACACCTAGTATGCATTGCTTATTAGAATTTATGCCTTAAATTCTTTATTTTTTCCTTTCTGTACTTGACATTTGCTATTAATGGGTGTTGGCGATATCTAATGAGGCTTTGTTAATTTTTTTTTGTATTCTATCATAAAAATGACGGTTAATAAATAAATAAAAAAACTATCAAAATCAGTTGACAAATGGCCGAAATATCTATCTATCTATCACTAAGCAATATACGTATCTCTTAATTGATGTCAAAGCACTTTATTATAAGGTCGCGTCAAAAATCTCTAATTAGGAAAAAAAACACGATGACGATAGGGTCATTATATTTCTTTTCCTAATTCAAGGTGGATAAAAAATCAATAATAAAAAGGTAATAATGGGTAATTTTTACCTTCGCATTGTTTAACAATGTAATCGTAAGAGTCGGTTAATTATTAGCACTCCACACCACACAGTTGTTTGTATAATTCGAGTCCTAAACACTCTGTTTTAATGAGTTGTTGTGTGCTTGTACAATTTTATTCAACTTAAAATAAGCACCATTCATGTAAATTGTTATTTACATGCATAATGGTTGCTAAGAGTTCGTTTTTGTATGCACAAGAACTTATTTAACAGCTGGATTTAAAACAGGCATTAATACTTATTGCCTGCGAATAAGCACAAAATATATCTGTATTATTAATCTTTTTGAACGTTTACTATTGGCAGAGCGTTTTTTTTATGTTTTGGCTCCACACTTTTGTGTAATTAGCCAGTGTCAGATTGATAATTTATCAAGTTAATGATATTTCAAGCAAATATGTGTCAAGTCACAGTCGAAGTCATCAAGTCATAGTCAAGTCATAGTCTAGTCAAAGTCATACTCCTAGTAAAGTGGTGGCAACTTTACTTGAAGCTTCTATGGAGTTTTGGAAACAAGACGAAAAGAAACGTTTCACCATCATTTTCCCACACTCACGCCTGTAATCCAGCACTTAACGAATAGAATGCCACCAATTTTATGCACTAACACTGAAAATAACACAAGTTTTGGAAAATAATACAATTCGGTGACGCAATCTTTTTCGCTTTCCCGCCAAAACTTGGCAGAGCGTTTATATCTGTAACTGTAAGGTGGCATTACATACGTAAGTGATGTTATATATAAAATTTTGATATTAACCTATGTTTTAATCAAATCTAAATCTGAAATATGACAAAATACCGACTCAAATTACAATATACATAATACTGTAAGCTGATCAAATACAGTAATAATATAATAATAATAATAACAAATATTTGCTTGAAATAAACTTTCGTAAATTCACTCATGTATGATCATATCTCAAGCCTAAGTAATTTTTTAAAATTAATATTTCTGTAATAATACTACCCTTAAAAAGTTAAACCGATTGCAGATTGAGGAACCTCAAATATATTGGAGTACCTAGTACTGCCATTTGAATCCAAATCTTTGACCCAACGGTCTAAAGATAGCTCCTTAAGATATTGGTCGAAGCTCTTTATCTACATTATTCTTATACTATTAGTATTTACACATATGATAATAATCTATATAGATAAAACATAATATAATTAATTCGGTGCTTTAAAAGTTATTCCTGCGTGAACGATTTTTTGATTCGATCGATTTTGCGTTAGTGGTACATGAAAAACGAGGTAAAAGACATAACGTGTGTGCACGTCTGCCCACACACACAACGACATAAAATGTTCATTCACAAGGGCTAACCTGTCCCTTGTCCTCTGAACCCATCCTTTTCGTCTTTGCTTATCTTTGTTCATTCATTACCATCTAGTTTTATAAAAGTCGACGGCCCGAAAACATATCGCGCCTCCACTTTTTGTCACACCACTTAATTATCTGGATTTATATCAAGATAAAAACGATTGACGCTAGGGAGATAAAATACATACTCTTGTAAAAACAATAGTTCTAAAGATCTCACTGATGCATATAATCATGAACTTTATTTCCTTTAAACAATTGCCTGCTCACAGGCTTGGATAATTGTAAGTAAAGGTAACAGTATTATTGTATAAAATTATTAAAGCAGGTAGTTAAGGAATAAAGGCACTTTGCCAGTATTAAATTAAACCGAAATAGGTATCTACAGATATTTTTGCATTTATACAAGAATAAAACATGTAAAGCGTTATATATGTATTAATATATATACACCACAATATATTGATTATAATGGAAGGAGGTCCATGGGTTTGCTGAATTAATGATATGCCGATTGACTTTGTATACGATATATTAATTAAAAAGATATTTACAAAAACCAAATGCGGAAAATAAAATTTTCTCTAATGTGAAGTCTATATCAACAACATTCGTTGCCCCTAGCAACTAGCTGGAAAGTTTATCTATGAGATTGGTATAGAAACTTTTTCGTGGGCCAGCACGCCACATCACCCCCCTCCAGAGACCGTCCTACGGGCGATAATATTCTGGAAAACGCACTGTTCGTCCTGATCGAGTGGTGGTCACTGGAGCGTCTCGGGTCTCGGGTGCTGCCACGACGGGAGAATGGTCCAACTCACGAAGTATGTAGGCAGGTTTAATGCGGTCGACTGATACCGTGACTTCTTTGCCTTTTATGCGGAGCTTGAAAACTTTATCCCCTCGTTCTATCACCTCATGCGGGCCTGTGTAAGCTGCTTGAAAAGATGGATGCGAGGTGTCATCTCTTAGAAAGACGTGGGATGCTGTTGCTAAATCTTTGAAAATGAATATGGAGCGGTTATTCCCATGGTGAGAAGTTGGTAATGGCAACAAATTTTTGGCGAATGTGCGCAGTCTTTCAGTGTATACTGTCAAGTCCTCTGTGCCATCAGCCGATTGACAAAAAATGTCACCTGGAAGTCGTAGTGTCTCTCCATATACGAGCTCAGCTGGAGTCGCTTGTAAGTCTTCCTTAAATGCCGCCCGGATTCCCAGTAGTACAAGTGGAAGTGTTTCAAGCCAGCTGCTCGTCGCATGACATGTAATGGCGGCTTTAAGCTGTCTGTGGAATCTTTCGACGAGTCCATTGCATGCTGGATGGTAGGCTGTAGTTCGTCTGCGTTGAAATCCGATGATGTGGGACAGATGCTTAAAAAGTTCTGATTCAAACTGTCGACCACGATCAGTGACGATATCTTCAGGGCAGCCGAATCTGGATATCCATCCGTGAACTAAAGCTTTTGCCACTGTTTCAGCTGTTATCTCCTGTAATGGTATAGCCTCGGGCCATCGTGTGAAGCGATCTACACATGTGAGACAGTAACGATACCCTTGTGAGAGAGGTAAAGGTCCGATCAAATCTATGTGGATTTTCATGAATCTGGCTCGAGGTAAGCTGAATGATGCTAACGGAGATGAGACATGACGTGTTATTTTTGATCGTTGGCATGCTAGGCAGGAACGAGTCCACTCTCTACAATCTTTTCGCATACTAGGCCATACATAGCGTTCCGATATTAGTTTCGTCGTCGCATTTGTGCCAGGGTGGCTAAAAGAATGCAAGTTTTCGAACACTTGCCGTCGCATGTCTTTGGTCACATAAGGTCTGGCCACATTGCTGCTCTTGTCACAATAGATTTCTGTGTGAGATCCAGGCAGTTTGATTTTTGTCAAGCGCAGAGAAGTATCGCTATCCAAAAGTTGTTCTAGTTCAGGATCTGTGCTTTGTGCTTGAGCAAGCTTGGATAGATCGATGGGCTGAGTAATCTCTTCGATGCGTGATAAACTGTCAGCCACAACGTTATCCTTTCCTGAAATATGCCTGATATCTGTGGAAAACTGTGAAATAAAATCCAGATGTCTGAACTGTCTTGGTGAGCACTTTTCTTTTCGTGAATGAAATGCGAAAGTTATGGGCTTATGGTCAGTGTAAATAATGAAATCTCTCGCCTCCACCATGTGACGAAAGTATTTTATTGCTTCGTAGATGGCGAGAAGTTCCCTGTCGTAAGGCGAGTATTTCTGTTGACATGGCGAAAGTTTTCGAGAGAAAAATGCTAAAGGTTCCCACAGGCCGTCTCTATGCTGTTGTAAAGCTGCGCCCATTGCTGTGTCTGAAGCATCGGTGACTATAGCGAGCTTCGCTTGGCAGTCTGGATGAGCGAGTAGTGCTGCTTGGCAGAGACTTTCCTTGCAGGCGATGAATGCTTTAGTAGCTTCTTCTGATAAATGCACGGGATGTGAACCTTTAACTGATCCTGTGAGCAGTGCATTCAGAGGCGCTTGATGCCGCGCTGCGTCAGGAATAAACCTTCTGTAAAAGTTCACCATTCCTAGGAATCTTCGCAGTTCTCTAACGGTTTTCGGTGGAGGGTAATTCGCAACTGCTTCTACCTTCGATGGTAACGGCTTAGTGCCAGCTGCTGAGATGCTGTGTCCTAAAAACGTTACCTCTGATACACCGAATATGCACTTGTTCGTGTTGATAACCATGCCGTATTCCTTTAGTTTGTTGAAGAGCAGATGAAGGTGCTTCTTGTGTGATTCTTGATCAGGTGAGAAGATCAAAAAATCGTCCAGAAACGGGAAGCAGAACTCCTCGAGGCCCCTAAGCATCTCGTCCACAAATCGTTGAAACGTTTGGCCGGCATTACGTAGTCCGAACGTCATGAACGGGAATTCGTATAAACCAAACGGCGTCGTGATTGCGGTCTTCGGAATATCCTCAGGGCAGACAGGAATTTGATTATAAGCTTTTACGAGATCGATAACCGAGTATACTTGACAGCCGGAGAGACAATGTGCAAAGTCATGTATGTGTCGAATGGGATAGCTGTCTGGTACAGTTCTAGCGTTGAGCATTCTGTAGTCACCGCATGGACGCCAGCCGTTATCTTTTTTAGGCGCAAGATGAAGTGGTGATGACCATGGTGACTTTGAAGGTCTGGCTGTTCCGTTCCTCAACATATCTGCAAATTCGTCTTTTGCGATTTTTAATTTATCCGGTGCTAGTCTTCGTGGTGTGCTGCTAATTGGCGGTCCTGCAGTAGTCTGTATATGATGCATGGTATTATGCTTCGGAACACGGTGGACACCGGAAGGTCGAGTAATTTCAGGGTATTCGCTTAGTATGTTGTGATATACGGAATTTCCAGAAATAACTTTTACCGATGAAATGTTCCCAGTTGACTGTGCAGGTGAAGCTGGGGACGTAAGGCTTGTAGTGTTGTCGATTAAACGTTGATTTCGACAATCCACGATGAGGTTGTAAAATGATAAAAAATCCACACCTATTATGGCCTTTGTAACGTCCGCTACAATGAATCGCCAAGTGAAGTCACGGCGCAAGCCTAGGTTCAGCACTAAATGAGCGTAGCCGTAAGTAGAAATGGGTGTACCGTTTGCCGCACACAGCTCATAATTTGTTTTCTCACGACGTTCCTTGAGTGCCGATCGGGGGAAGACACATACGTCACTGCCAGTATCAATGAGAAACTGCATCTTCGTAGCGCCGTCCGTGACAAATAGGCGACCGGAAGTTTGGCAATCGGTCGTCGCCATTACCGACTGCTGTTCGCGTTTCCCGCATGATAATCACATGGTTTTACGCACTTACTTGCTTCATTTCCGAACTTACTATGATACCAGCACACAGGAAATTTTCTATAGTTCGACTGTGATCGTGTGGAGCTAGAAAGACCGCGCGTTTTCTTGTTTGAACGATTCGGTGCACGTGAATGCCGGTTCACCTGCGCAGTTAGAGCTTGCACTTGTTTGGTAAGTTCAGCAATCTGTTGGTTCATGGCTTCTAAAGAGCTTCCTGGTATGGCACTTGATGTTGATGCTACGTGCGCTGTAGGCGACACAACGTCATGGATGCGGTCAGCGAGATCTGCGAGCGCTTCCAGCGAAGACGTCATCTGCGAAGCGATTATCGTTTGCGTGCTACTTGGTAAGCGACTGGTCCAGATAGTACGTAGAAAATCTTCGGGAACTCCAGGTCCAGCCAAATGTTGCAAATGTCTTAGAAACTGAGATGGCTTACGGTCTCCAAGTTCTGCGTGCATAAGTAATTGCTTGACCTTCTTTTCTCGTGACGCGGACAGTCGTTTGATAAGTTCCGACTTCAATTTTTCATACCTGTTGGTGTCGGGCGGGTTGATGATTATATCTTCCACCTCAGAAGCATACTGCGGTTCTAGTTGGCCGATAACGTAGAAAAACTTCGTATTGTCCGTAGTAATGTTCGATATCGCGAATTGGCCCTCAATCTGCGCGAACCAAATGGCCGGCTTTTCAGGCCAAAACGGCGGAATTCGCACGCCCACACGACAAACATCTTCGTTCTTATCGGTTGAGAGCGACATTTTTATGTGAATCAGTATCAGAATTATCGCAATCAGCAACAAAATCAAAATCACACACATTTACTGCAAACGTGGACTTTCGGTTCAAAACAGGTCACCAGTAAAGCTAAGTTAGGCACACTTTTGTTGTAATAGAAGGAGGTCCATGGGTTTGCTGAATTAATGATATGCCGATTGACTTTGTATACGATATATTAATTAAAAAGATATATACAAAAACCAAATGCGGAAAATAAAATTTTCTCTAATGTGAAGTCTATATCAACAACATTCGTTGCCCCTAGCAACTAGCTGGAAAGTTTATCTATGAGATTGGTATAGAAACTTTTTCGTGGGCCAGCACGCCACACATGCATCGCCTTATGACCTTTTAATACTAATAATAATAATAATAATAAAAATAACGCCCAACGATCACGTAGATCCTGGACCCTAACTAGGATTCCCTGTGTCTACATAGGGGCCCAGGAACTACGAGACCAAGAAAATGTAGTATATGCGCTTTTTCTTTCTCATTGATATATATCTACTATTTGCGCCCGGCAGTTTCACCCACGGATTAAAAGTATTCACGTGTCAACCCAGCCTATAAGATATCCTGATATGCATTGCAAGTTTCGTTAAAATACATTCAGTAGTTTTTGCGTGAAAGAGTAACAAACTTCCATACATCCATACAAACTTTCACGTTTATAATATTACTATATTATTATTATAGTAAAGATTATTACTGAGATATATCGGGTATAAATGCATCGTAAGATATTATTGAACCAAAATATGACATGATTCATCATCCGCAGCCCGTAACATTGCAAGATACATGTTGTTACGTGCGTAATAGATTGTTGTGTATTGTGTAATGTTTTATTATAATATGTATTTGATTTGAAACAAAAGAATAATACACAATGAACAATACCAATAGTACAATATAGTTTAATACATGTATAAAGCTTTCACGTTATATGCTAAAGCTTATTACAAATTAATATCTTTAAAGAAAGTGAATAAAAATTTTTCACCTCTAACAATAAAATTTAGGTTCAGTAAAATAAGTTTACTGACCGTAATATTTAATACGTGTACTAACGAAAGGAGTTCTGACCTTTCACAATGTCATCAAACTGAGAGCGTCAGCGTTTAAAGCTAAAGAAAAATTGCAGCGTTAGTAAAGGAGCCAGTAGGTATGTCGATACATTGAAAGTTTATGCGAGGAGGTGCATTTTTCAAGAGTTGTGTATCCTTTGTTGTGCAGCTTGATACATTGGCGGGCGATTCGCTCAGTTTTAGTTAATTACTGAGTGCGACTAAGCGCCGCATACGCTGCCTCCGCTGCCTCGCTGGTGGCCACAACACAAAAGCGGGTCGATGCCTTCGATAACGAAGCGAGTTTTTTTTGTCTTCCTTTTTTAACGCTTTTAATTAGTTAGGAAAATATTCTCAAATAAAAATAGCCCCGAGCGACCGCCAGCCGCCAGTTCTCGATTTAAGGATTGTCTTTGACCGCTGCGAGCCTCGGGCGCACCATAATGGAACCGAATACCTCCGTCATTTCGATTGGCTTCTGTATTGCCGATAACATTAATAACGGTCATTATTTAGAGTATATTATTTTAATGATTTTCTTACTGCTTGTTATGGATGGTTGTCTATAAAACGAAATCACCTATTAAATGTAAAAAATTGTATGTTTTGTTTCATGTTCTCAAACGTTCTCAGACAAAATTTTCTCTGAAAATATCTGTGTGTTATCAAAATAAATTAATAAAACCAATATTATCGAGACAGTTATAGGCGCATAGTAATTAATGTAGGCGATTTAGTGGATCTAGATCTCCATTACTAGATTACATTAGACTAACGCTAACTATTAGTTGGTGATTGTATCTATAGCAAAATCGATTACCTTGCTATATGGATGTATACAAGTAGATTGATATGCATAATATTCATAACTAGCTTGTTCTACTTGTATTTCTATTCTGCATTGTAAATTGTGCTACATTCACCACCGATATATCATATATACCTACCTACTTATCTACCTTGATCAATAGTAACGTAACGGTTCATATTTTTTAACCTTAAGCTAAATGTACATGTAAACCGTTTTTACTGACTTCTTAAAAGAATTTGTTATTGTTCGGCACCTCAGAATTAAGTGATTCGTAAACTGATTAGGAGAGTTTTCCTTTATTTGAAACTAAATTATAACGATTGAAATGAAGGCGGCTTTTTTTAAATGCAATGTCTTTCCCTATGAAATTGTCGTTCTGCAGCACTGACTATTTCAAATCATAATACTTTTTCTTTATAAATGAACGCACCAACTATTATTGGTTTGCTCGCTTACATTCTTTCATTTCAACCTGAAAAACAAGCCCCGTGTTGATTCGAAAACTTTAGTACTAATTAAAGGTGATTGTGGAAACAAATATGAACGCTACCGTGAAGTACTCGTTGAGACATGCCTTCCACGGCTCAACAGGCACGCAAACGAAGTAATTTTGAACCGCATTGTTACCTGCGGCGAAAAGTGGATTCTGTTTGACAATAGCAAGTGCTCAGCAAGTTGGTTGGATCCTGGTTCAATACCTAAACACAGCCCATACGATAACTTGCCCCTATGAAAGTGATGGTCACTGTTTGGTGGTCTAGCGTCGATGTAGTTCATCACATCTTACCAAACGGGTTGAGCGTTGCTGCAGATATGAACTGTGAAGAACTAAACACAATGATGAAGAAACTAGAACGTCTCTAAACATCTTTGTTAAACCGCTCGTCTCCAGTGCAACAACGCATGACTTCATATTGTACAGCAGATGGTCTCCAAGATAGAAGAGCTGGCGTTGGAAGCTCTCCGTCACCGCCGTACTCAGCAAACCTTGCACTTACTGACTTCTAATTATTTTTTCCGGGATAATAGCCGAAAAACAGTACAAAATGACTCTGAAGAGTTTGTTGACTCCCATCCAGTTAAATTCTTCATCAATAAACTGCCATTGTGTTGGCAAAGCTGCATCGATTGCTTGAATGATTACTTTGATTAATAAAAATAAAAACAAGATGTAGATATGTTTACCAAGTTACAGGTAATAGTTTCTATTTATCTGTATTTCTTTTAATTTTTATATCGTTTTTATCTTTGAGACTTTCCATCCAAAGTTAGCTGGAAGAGATAAGACCACCCATAGTTGCACTAGTATGTAAAATGTATATTATTCCTGTATTATATGAATTTCATTGGTGAGACAATAAGAAGTTATTTATCTATCTAAAAAAAAATAAAAAAACAATTACGCTAACTTATTTCATAAGAAATGGCAATTTCATAGGTTGGACTTTTATAGAGTTAGACTTATATATTACTTGCTATTTAAGGCAAATTTTAATCTACCACTAAAACCAATATCACAATAGGTATTTATTTACTTGTGTTTATGATTTTCGTTTTAACAAATGTATTATCAAAATAAAACATAAATAAATACCGTAAAACGCCACAAAACGATCAATAAACGTAAAGATATCAGACAAAATCTTAATAACAATGAAACAAGTTATTCAATGCAGATAATGATAGGTAAGCTAATTCTAATTACTACGGCTGAGAGGCAGTTGGATACGTTTCATAATTTGAATACATGAATAATTAAATACAACAATAGTATTTTATTACTGTGTTCTCAGCAATGCTATAATCAAGTCATAATGAAATCTTAAGTATCCATTTGTATCGAAAAAAAATAAATGTTACTCTAGTATCGTTACTTTACATATCATTGTTTTAACACTTTTTGCTTCATATTATTCGTTTTAAAAAGGAACGTTGGCGTATACTAGCTAATAACATTGTATTAAATAATAACATATAATTAGTATCTACCTGCTACAAAGATAAAGGAGGGACAACGGAGTTTTTAAAAGCTGTTTACAATCAACCGTAAGTGGAGGTACAAACGATTACTAAAGGTTTATGAAATCTCGTTAAAGTATTAGATATGTTAGTCATGAAGAGTGGTTACAAATTAAGCGCTATCGGTGCATAAGAGGCATAAAAATAAGTATTTAGCTAGGTATTGAGAAAACATTATCAGCCTTATTAATAAACACGTACTAGCTTTAAACTAGTTACACCATCTTTTGTCTCTTTCGATCCAGTATCCAGATCCAAAAGCTGAAGTAACTAATCCCAGACTAATACCCGTTTATTAATAAGGCTGTATGTGATTAAACAGAATATAAATATGAGACCTTATCAACTATTTTTCCTTTAATTTTATGCCGTTTTGAATCATGTGTGTGTTGCCAGTGATGACTTATGGCACCGAGACGTGGTCTTTCACTGTTAACCTCATTAGTAAGCTCAAAGTTACACAACAAGGTATGGAGAGAGCTATACTCGATCTTACCCTGAGAGATAAGATCCGAAATGAAGAGATCCACAGGAAAACTAAAGTGATATAACGCTTAGAATTAGCAAGTTGAAATGGCAACATCGCTCGTGGAATTGACAACCAATGGGCAAGAAAGGATCTCGAGTGGCGACCACGAACCGGAAAAGGCTACGTGAGCCAGCCCCCAGGTGGACTGACGAGCTGGGCCCTTACCACGTAAGTCTGGTGGAGATGGTAATCGTGTTCTCTCTTGCTCGCACTCGTGGACTTGTTAATTAGCGCGTGCAGCATGGCAAGTGAAACCGATTCCCAGAACAGTTACGCGATAGGGTGCAGGTCAAACCGCGGCAGTCCACGGATGCAGGAGGCAAGCAGCCGCTGAAATCGGGCCCTATTGGCCTAATAGCTCAGTTGGTAGTAATCCTGCCTTCTGAACTGTTCAATTTCTACCAAGGACAAACATTTGTGTGATCAACATTGATGTTTGTTCTGTATGTGTGTTAGTAGTAGTGTTAGTTATCAGTTATCTGGCTCTCATAGTACAAACTTTGCTTAGTTTGGACTAGATGGTGCTGTATGAAATGTCCACAAATATTTTTTTTTTTATTTTAAGTTGGTGCTCCGTGGAACGCCTATGTTGAGCAATGGGCGTCTTTAGGTTGCTGTTGATGATGATTATGATGTTTCAAGTAATGATCCTATCAAAAATAAATATGCTTATTATAACAGCTAACAATGTCACTCCCTTCGCAAAAACCCACCATGCAGATATAGGTCCTACCCAAACTCTATCCTACTAATTATATCGAAAGTTTATGTGTATTAGAAATTTTGTGTGTAAGTGGTGGCAACTTTACTTGAAGCTTCTATGGAGTTTTGGAAACAAGACGAAAAGAAACGTTTCACCATCAACCATTTTCCCACACTCACTCCTGTAATCCAGCACTTAACGAATAAAATGCCACCAACTTTATGCACTAACACTGAAAATGACACAAGTTTTGGAAAATAATACAATGTGGTGACGCAATCTTTTTCGCGTTCCCGCCAAAACTGTTTTTTTTTTAATTACAAATAGTATCGAAATTGGATCAAAATCTATGTATCGTCAAAAGCGTTGGTCAAAAAATAGAATAGGCTGATACAAAAATTTGCTGGCTTACTTGTGAGCACGGCTGTACTGCGGACGTTGGGCTCGTTACCACGTTATCAAGGGCCCGCGCCGTGATGCTTATCTTGACAGGCACGTATGTGACCACCTCTCGGATCCTTCGTCATCGACACCTCCGTACAATAAATTTAGCTTGTTAACCCTCTTTGTGCAACAGTCTTTAGTTTTCTTGTGAGCGTATGAAACGTCATACGCATTACACATGGCAGGTGCAACAATAAAATTATTAACAATCCTGATAATGATGCGCTGTAAAAGACGTAGTATAAGTAGTTGAGTTACTATAAAGTAGTGAGAGCTCAAGTGCAGTTTAAAAAGGCATTTCTTATTAATTATTCTTATTTCGATGCAGTCACTACTTGGATGGTGACCGCTATAAATTGTATTCTCTCAAAGCAACCACCATGGACATATAGGTAAATTGTATTCTCTCAGAGCAACCACCATGGACATATTGGTAAATTGTATTCTCTCAGCGCAACCACCATGGACATATTGGTAAATTGTATTCTCTCAGCGCAACCACCATGGACATATAGGTAAATTGTATTCTCTCAGCGCAACCACCATAGACATATAGGTAAATTGTATTCTCTCAGCGCAACCACCATGGACATATTGGTAAATTGTATTCTCTCAGCGCAACCACCATGGACATATAGGTAAATTGTATTCTCTCAGCGCAACCACCATAGACATATAGGTAAATTGTATTCTCTCAGCGCAACCACCATGGACATATTGGTAAATTGTATTCTCTCAGCGCAACCACCATGGACATATTGGTAAATTGTATTCTCTCAGCGCAACCACCATGGACATATTGGTAAATTGTATTCTCTCAGCGCAACCACCATGGACATATTGGTAAATTGTATTCTCTCAGCGCAACCACCATGGACATATAGGTAAATTGTATTCTCTCAGCGCAACCACCATGGACATATTGGTAAATTGTATTCTCTCAGCGCAACCACCATGGACATATTGGTAAATTGTATTCTCTCAGCGCAACCACCATGGACATATAGGTAAATTGTATTCTCTCAGCGCAACCACCATGGACATATTGGTAAATTGTATTCTCTCAGCGCAACCACCATGGACATATTGGTAAATTGTATCCTCTCAGCGCAACCACCATGGACATATTGGTAAATTGTATTCTCTCAGCGCAACCACCATGGACATATAGGTAAATTGTATTCTCACAGCGCAACCACCATGGACATATTGGTAAATTGTATTCTCTCAGCGCAACCACCATGGACATATTGGT
This sequence comes from Ennomos fuscantarius, assembly GCA_905220475.3. NCBI lineage: Eukaryota > Metazoa > Arthropoda > Insecta > Lepidoptera > Geometridae > Ennomos > Ennomos fuscantarius. The sequence goes on from HG992023.1 coordinate 12,874,319, forward strand.
AAATTGTATTCTCTCAGCGCAACCACCATGGACATATAGGTAAATTGTATTCTCTCAGCGCAACCACCATGGACATATTGGTAAATTGTATTCTCTCAGCGCAACCACCATGGACATATTGGTAAATTGTATCCTCTCAGCGCAACCACCATGGACATATTGGTAAATTGTATTCTCTCAGCGCAACCACCATGGACATATAAGTAAAATAGAAAACATTTCGAAATATAAATAGTAATGTACTAGTATCTAAAAGTAAAAGAACATTGCATTCAGGAAGTTTTACTATTTACTATATAAACTAAATAATCTAATTAAATACATATAAACGATTGAGAGTCCAGTCAAAACTAAGGTAAAGTGTTAATGAGTGCATTTTTTCAAATACATAATTTGAAAATAAATACCGCCAGTCACTTTGGCTAAAAGAAAAAACTATTAAGGGGGATTTATCAATGTCGGGATAAAGGTCATTCGACTAATAAATTATAAAACGACTAAAACAAAAAAGGTCAATTTCCCAGTATGTGATCGTTTAAAAAAATTGCTTTATATTTTCAATGTATTTTGTTTTAATTGAATGATTACGTTTATCTGATTATTATTGAAAAAGCTCACCTAAACAAAATAATATTCAAAACTGCATTTTTTTTTATTTTACACGTGACATTTTCACCTTAATTTATTCCATACACACACTATATAGCCTAACTACCTAACCACATAAATAACGAAAGTTTTTTCTATATAGGACCGGTTTTCGGTCCCCTTACTATTGAAAGTAAGAGATTTTTAAATAGATAATTGACGTTTTTCTTATCTCCATTACTGATGACATAGTACATTACAACATATTTTTCTATGTAATTATGTTATAATTGTGGTTTCGGATGTCCCCATAATGACCCTTTTTGATGTTACAACCTGCTTATTTATAGGAAAAGTTATATTAGAAAAAAACACATGTCATTTAAATTCAAAAAGGATTTGCATATTATATGATTATTGTACAGTGAGCATAACCCATTGTGAAGTGTGCATTGTTGACAAGTTTTTGTTGTCTAACGTATCCATGCATCGTGAACGATAAATTTAAGCCAGCCAAGCTGCCGGCAGCTCCTTATGAATAAATTATACTGTGGAGCAGGTGGAATGACCTGACACAAAATGTTTTGATGGAATTGTTTTAATTGGACGTTATCTGCTTAAACTATCGCACCGATATTAATTTTTGTAAATATGAATTTGTTGGCCGGCGATTCACACCGTCACTCGTCTAATTATCGTTTTCTTTTTCATAAACGATGTGATAAACAATAAGTTTGGATACATACTTTGTAAGTTGTTTAACGAGCGATATGCATAAGACTAACAACTCTGTCATGTTTTATAGTTGTTTATAATAATAAATTAATTCAGAATGTAAATAGGTATTGTAAAATTTCTTCTCATCTATACTAATCATACTAACGAAAAACCCCGTCAAATTGTAGTCGCAATTTTTTGGCATTTTTATAGGGTTTTTGCTGTGAACAGTTTCTGTCCACGGGTAAGCCGTTAGCAACACAGGATTCTCGAAGTATTATTATTTGTAGAGCTGGCAACAGCTTATTTTATTTTGCTCCTATTTTATTTCGGTCTACTGCTAATTTGATATTTTTGTTTCCATGTCAACGTTACCTGGCGACGGCACGGTTGGCCTCTACCATAATATAACCACTACGTTTTACTCTACGTCGTCGCTGACGGACATCAAAACTGATCTTAAGTGATCCATCCTCTACTTGGTCTGTGTCCTAAGTTTACTCTTATTCACATATTGTAAACCTGAGTAATTATATTCTTTGTTGTAAACACAGACTACAGAAATAAATATTTAGCTAAAAAACGCGTTGCTGGAAACTAAGATGCAATGTCCAGAGTGCGCCAGGTACATTTTTTCAAGGGCCAAAAAGTCGTTAAAATGTATAGGACTTTTTGGCCTTTCAATCGAAATAACACAGAGTTATTCAATTTCCTTTGCCAGACCCTGTTTCTGGCTCGGTCGTAGCCAGTAGCAGCCCTACGATCGCTGCTAATCCTTCCAAGCCGTTTTAGGAGGTGAATTATTCTAACTAGCAGGCGAAATAATATTATAAATTCAAGACAAAACAGCAATTCGGCTAACATTAAAATAGTAGAGAGCAAAGTTAGTGGCGGCAATATTAACGGTGTCGCGCGTATCCTGTTCTCTGGCGACACAATTTATTGTCCCATATTGTTCTGAGACAATTCAATCATCACAGGACAAACATCTACCTGCAGCAGCAAATCTCCACCTCCCCTACCACCGGTGTGAAGTTGGCAGCCATATGTAGCTGCCATATAATCCGAACAAATTAAGATGGTAATTTTTGTCACGGTAAAAGCTACAAATTTCATGCCTATTTTACAGGGATAACTGCTGAAAAACTAATAACTGAGAACGTGCATTTCCAAAGATAGATAATAATGATTAACAACACTAAAACATCAGCTCATGAGAGAAATAAATAGAAACATTCGCCATACCGGCTGCTATAACATTGCGGATCATAAACCCCTGATTTATGAGAAAAAAACGATTGAAACGTAAAGGCGTATAACCAACGTACCATATCTATGCCTTTTCAGAGCGGAAGAAAGCCTATTTAACCCGAAAATAGTCACTCAAACATGACATGGATTTTTTTACCATGCTCTTTGAACAAGTGTTGGGTGCTGGTATATAACGATATCTTATCCCCTGATTTTTCAGGAAAAAACGACTGAAACGTAAAGGTATATAACTTACGTACCATATCTATGCCTTTTCAGAGCGGAAGAAAGCCTGCTTAACCCGAAAATAGGCACTCAAACATGACATAAATTTTTTTACCATGCTCTTTGAACAAGTGTTGGCTGCTGGTGTATTACGATATCTTATCCCCTGATTTTTCAGGAAAAAACGACTGAAACGTAAAGGTATATAACCTACGCACCATATCTATGCCTTTTCAGAGCGGAAAAAAGCCTGCTTAACCCGAAAATAGGAACTCAAACATGACATGGATTTTTTTACCATGCTCTTATCTGGTGAACAAGTGTTGGCTGCTGGTGTATTACGATATCTTATCCCCTGATTTTTCAGGAAAAAACGACTGAAACGTAAAGGTATATAACCTACGCACCATATCTATGCCTTTTCAGAGCAGAAGAAAGCCTGCTTAACCCGAAAATAGGCACTCAAACATGACATGGATTTTTTTACCATGCTCTTATCTGGTGAACAAGTGTTGGCTGCTGGTGTATTACGATGTCTTATCCCCTGATTTTTCAGGAAAAAACGACTGAAACGTAAAAGTATGTAACTTACGTACCATATCTATGCCTTTTCAGAGCGGAAGAAAGCCTACTTAACCCGAAAATAGGCACTCAAACATGACATGGATTTTTTTACCATGCTCTTTGAACAAGTGTTGGCTGCTGGTGTATTACGATGTCTTATACCCTGATTTTTCAGGAAAAAACGACTGAAACGTAAAGGTTTATAATTTATGTACCATATCTATGCCTTTTCAGAGCGGAAGAAAGCCTACTTAACCCGAAAATAGGCACTCAAACATGACATGAATTTTTTTACCATGCTCATTGAACAAGTGTTGGCTGCTGGTGTATTACGATATCTTATCCCCTGATTTTTCAGGAAAACACGACTGAAACGTAAAGGTATATAACCTACGTACCATATCTATGCCTTTTCAGAGCGGAAGAAAGCCTACTTACCCCGAAAATAGGCACTCAAACATGACATGGATTTTTTTACCATGCTCTTATCTGGTGAACAAGTGTTGGCTGCTGGTGTATTACGATATCTTATCCCCTGATTTTTCAGGAAAAAACGACTGAAACGTAAAGGTATATAACCTACGTACCATATCTATGCCTTTTTAGAGCGGAAGAAAGCCTGCTTAACCCGAAAATAGGCACTCAAACATGACATGGATTTTTTTACGATGCTCTCATCTGGTGAACAAGTGTTGGCTGCTGGTGTATTACGATATCTTATCCCCTGATTTTTCAGGAAAAAATGACTGAAACGTAAAGGTATATAACCTACGTACCATATCTATGCCTTTTCAGAGCGGAAGAAAGCCTACTTAACCCGAAAATAGGCACTCAAACATGACATGGATTTTTTACTATACTCTTATCTGGTGAACAAGTGTTGGCTGCTGGTGTATTACGATATCTTATCCCCTGATTTTTGAGAAAAAAACGACTGTTACGTGAAGGTATATAACCTACGTACCATATCTATGCCTTTTCAGAGCGGAAGAAAGCCTACTTAACCCGAAAATAGGCACTCAAACATGACATGGATTTTTTTACCATGCTCTTTGAACAAGTGTTGGCTGCTGGTGTATTACGATGTCTTATACCCTGATTTTTCAGGAAAAAACAACTGAAACGTAAAGGTTTATAATCTATGTACCATATCTATGCCTTTTCAGAGCGGAAGAAAGCCTACTTAACCCGAAAATAGGCACTCAAACATGACATGGATTTTTTTACGATGCTCTTATCTGGTGAACAAGTGTTGGCTGCTGGTGTATTACGATATCTTATCCCCTGATTTTCGAGAAAAAAATGACTGTAACGTAAAGGTATATAACCTACGTACCATATCTATGCCTTTTCAGAGCGGAAGAAAGCCTGCTTAACCCGAAAATAGGCACTCAAACATGACATGAATTTTTTTACCATGCTCTTTGAACAAGTGTTGGCTGCTGGTGTATTACGATGTCTTATCCTCTGATTTTTCAGGAAAACACGACTGAAACGTAAAGGTTTATAATCTATGTACCATATCTATGCCTTTTCAGAGCGGAAGAAAGCCTACTTAACCCGAAAATAGGCACTCAAACATGACGTGGATTTTTTTACGATGCTCTTATCTGGTGAACAAGTGTTGGCTGCTGGTGTATTACGATATCTTATCCCCTGATTTTTCAGGAAAAAACGACTGAAACGTAAAGGTATATAACCTACGTACCATATCTATGCCTTTTCAGAGCGGAAGAAAGCGTACTTAACCCGAAAATAGGCACTCAAACATGACATGGATTTTTTTACGATGCTCTTATCTGGTGAACAAGTGTTGGCTGCTGGTGTATTACGATATCTTATCCCCTGATTTTCGAGAAAAAAATGACTGTAACGTAAAGGTATATAACCTACGTACCATATCTATGCCTTTTTAGAGCGGAAGAAAGCCTGCTTAACCCGAAAATAGGCACTCAAACATGACATGGATTTTTTTACGATGCTCTCATCTGGTGAACAAGTGTTGGCTGCTGGTGTATTACGATATCTTATCCCCTGATTTTTCAGGAAAAAATGACTGAAACGTAAAGGTATATAACCTACGTACCATATCTATGCCTTTTCAGAGCGGAAGAAAGCCTACTTAACCCGAAAATAGGCACTCAAACATGACATGGATTTTTTACTATACTCTTATCTGGTGAACAAGTGTTGGCTGCTGGTGTATTACGATATCTTATCCCCTGATTTTTGAGAAAAAAACGACTGTTACGTGAAGGTATATAACCTACGTACCATATCTATGCCTTTTCAGAGCGGAAGAAAGCCTACTTAACCCGAAAATAGGCACTCAAACATGACATGGATTTTTTTACCATGCTCTTTGAACAAGTGTTGGCTGCTGGTGTATTACGATGTCTTATACCCTGATTTTTCAGGAAAAAACAACTGAAACGTAAAGGTTTATAATCTATGTACCATATCTATGCCTTTTCAGAGCGGAAGAAAGCCTACTTAACCCGAAAATAGGCACTCAAACATGACATGAATTTTTTTACCATGCTCATTGAACAAGTGGTGGCTGCTGGTGTATTACGATATCTTATCCCCTGATTTTTCAGGAAAACACGACTGAAACGTAAAGGTTTATAACCTATGTACCATATCTATGCCTTTTCAGAGCGGAAGAAAGCCTACTTAACCCGAAAATAGGCACTCAAACATGACATGGATTTTTTTACCATGCTCTTATCTGGTGAACAAGTGTTGGCTGCTGGTGTATTACGATATCTTATCCCCTGATTTTTCAGGAAAAAACGACTGAAAAGTAAAGTTATATAACCTATGTACCATATCTTTGCCTTTTCAGAGCGGAAGAAAGCCTACTTAACCCGAAAATAGGCACTCAAACATGACATGGATTTTTTTACCATGCTCTTTGAACAAGTGTTGGCTGCTGGTGTATTACGATGTCTTATCCCCTGATTTTTCAGGAAAACACGACTGAAACGTAAAGGTTTATAATTTATGTACCATATCTATGCCTTTTCAGAGCGTAAGAAAGCCTACTTAACCCGAAAATAGGCACTCAAACATGACATGAATTTTTTTACCATGCTCATTGAACAAGTGTTGGCTGCTGGTGTATTACGATATCTTATCCCCTGATTTTTCAGGAAAACACGACTGAAACGTAAAGGTATATAACCTATGTACCATATCTATGCCTTTTCAGAGCGGAAGAAAGCCTACTTAACCCGAAAATACGCACTCAAACATGACATGGATTTTTTTACCATGCTCTTATCTGGTGAACAAGTGTTGGCTGCTGGTGTATTATGATATCTTATCCCCTGATTTTTCAGGAAAAAACGACTGAAACGTAAAGTTATATAACCTGTGTACCATATCTTTGCCTTTTCAGAGCGGAAGAAAGCCTACTTAACCCGAAAATAGCCACTCAAACATGACATGGATTTTTTTACCATGCTCTTATCTGGTGAACAAGTGTTGGCTGCTGGTGTATTACGATGTCTTATCCCCTGATTTTTCAGGAAAAAACTACTGTAACGAAAAGGTATATAACCTACGTACCATACCTATGCCTTTTAGAGCGGAAGAAAGCCTACTTAACCCGAAAATAGGCACTCAAACATGACATGGATTTTTTTACCATGCTCTTATCTGGTGAACAAGTGTTGGCTGCTGGTGTATTACGATATCTTATCCCCTGATTTTCGAGAAAAAAATGACTGTAACGTAAAAGTATATAACCTACGTACCATATCAATGCCTTTTCAGAGCGGAAGAAAGCCTGCTTAACCCGAAAATAGGCACTCAAACATGACATGAATTTTTTTACCATGCTCTTTGAACAAGTGTTGGCTGCTGGTGTATTACGATGTCTTATCCTCTGATTTTTCAGGAAAACACGACTGAAACGTAAAGGTTTATAATCTATGTACCATATCTATGCCTTTTCAGAGCGGAAAAAAGCCTAATTAACCCGAAAATAGGCACTCAAACATGACATGAATTTTTTTACCATGCTCATTGAACAAGTGTTGGCTGCTGGTGTATTACGATATCTTATCCCCTGATTTTTCAGGAAAACACGACTGAAACGTAAAGGTATATAACCTATGTACCATATCCATGCCTTTTCAGAGCGGAAGAAAGCCTACTTAACCCGAAAATAGGCACTCAAACATGACATGGATTTTTTTACCATGCTCTTATCTGGTGAACAAGTGTTGGCTGCTGGTGTATTACGATATCTTATCCCCTGATTTTCGAGAAAAAAATGACTGTAACGTAAAGGTATATAACCTACGTACCATATCTATGCCTTTTCAGAGCGGAAGAAAGCCTGCTTAACCCGAAAATAGGCACTCAAACATGACATGGATTTTTTTACGATGCTCTTATCTGGTGAACAAGTGTTGGCTGCTGGTGTATTACGATATCTTATCCCCTGATTTTTCAGGAAAAAACGACTGAAACGTAAAGGTATATAACCTACGTACCATATCTATGCCTTTTCAGAGCGGAAGAAAGCCTACTTAACCCGAAAATAGGCACTCAAACATGACATGGATTTTTTACCATACTCTTATCTGGTGAACAAGTGTTGGCTGCTGGTGTATTACGATATCTTATCCCCTGATTTTTGAGAAAAAAACGACTGTTACGTGAAGGTATATAACCTACGTACCATATCTATGCCTTTTCAGAGCGGAAGAAAGCCTACTTAACCCGAAAATAGGCACTCAAACATGACATGGATTTTTTTACCATGCTCTTTGAACAAGTGTTGGCTGCTGGTGTATTACGATGTCTTATACCCTGATTTTTCAGGAAAAAACGACTGAAACGTAAAGGTTTATAATTTATGTACCATATCTATGCCTTTTCAGAGCGGAAGAAAGCCTACTTAACCCGAAAATAGGCACTCAAACATGACATGAATTTTTTTACCATGCTCATTGAACAAGTGTTGGCTGCTGGTGTATTACGATATCTTATCCCCTGATTTTTCAGGAAAACACGACTGAAACGTAAAGGTATATATCCTACGTACCATATCTATGCCTTTTCAGAGCGGAAGAAAGCCTACTTACCCCGAAAATAGGCACTCAAACATGACATGGATTTTTTTACCATGCTCTTATCTGGTGAACAAGTGTTGGCTGCTGGTGTATTACGATATCTTATCCCCTGATTTTTGAGAAAAAAACGACTGTTACGTGAAGGTATATAACCTACGTACCATATCTATGCCTTTTCAGAGCGGAAGAAAGCCTACTTAACCCGAAAATAGGCACTCAAACATGACATGGATTTTTTTACCATGCTCTTTGAACAAGTGTTGGCTGCTGGTGTATTACGATGTCTTATACCCTGATTTTTCAGGAAAAAACGACTGAAACGTAAAGGTTTATAATTTATGTACCATATCTATGCCTTTTCAGAGCGGAAGAAAGCCTACTTAACCCGAAAATAGGCACTCAAACATGACATGAATTTTTTTACCATGCTCATTGAACAAGTGTTGGCTGCTGGTGTATTACGATATCTTATCCCCTGATTTTTCAGGAAAACACGACTGAAACGTAAAGGTATATAACTTACGTACCATATCTATGCCTTTTCAGAGCGGAAGAAAGCCTACTTACCCCGAAAATAGGCACTCAAACATGACATGGATTTTTTTACCATGCTCTTATCTGGTGAACAAGTGTTGGCTGCTGGTGTATTACGATATCTTATCCCCTGATTTTTCAGAAAAAAATGACTGAAACGTAAAGTTATATAACCTGTGTACCATATCTTTGCCTTTTCAGAGCGGAAGAAAGCCTGCTTAACCCGAAAATAGGCACTCAAACATGACATGGATTTTTTTACGATGCTCTTATCTGGTGAACAAGTGTTGGCTGCTGGTGTATTACGATATCTTATCCCCTGATTTTTCAGGAAAAAACGACTGAAACGTAAAGGTATATAACCTACGTACCATATCTATGCCTTTTCAGAGCGGAAGAAAGCCTACTTAACCCGAAAATAGGCACTCAAACATGACATGGATTTTTTACCATACTCTTATCTGGTGAACAAGTGTTGGCTGCTGGTGTATTACGATATCTTATCCCCTGATTTTTGAGAAAAAAACGACTGTTACGTGAAGGTATATAACCTACGTACCATATCTATGCCTTTTCAGAGCGGAAGAAAGCGTACTTAACCCGAAAATAGGCACTCAAACATGACATGGATTTTTTTACGATGCTCTTATCTGGTGAACAAGTGTTGGCTGCTGGTGTATTACGATATCTTATCCCCTGATTTTTCAGGAAAAAACGACTGAAACGTAAAGGTATATAACCTACGTACCATATCTATGCCTTTTCAGAGCGGAAGAAAGCGTACTTAACCCGAAAATAGGCACTCAAACATGACATGGATTTTTTTACGATGCTCTTATCTGGTGAACAAGTGTTGGCTGCTGGTGTATTACGATATCTTATCCCCTGATTTTTCAGGAAAAAACGACTGAAACGTAAAGTTATATAACCTATGTACCATATCTTTGCCTTTTCAGAGCGGAAGAAAGCCTACTTAACCCGAAAATAGGCACTCAAACATGACATGGATTTTTTTACCATGCTCTTATCTGGTGAACAAGTGTTGAATGCTGGTGTATTACGATGTCTTGTCCCCTGATTTTTCAGGAAAAAACTACTGTAACGTAAAGGTATATAACCTACGTACCATACCTATGCCTTTTCAGAGCGGAAGAAAGCCTAGTTAACCCGAAAATAGGCACACAAACATGACATGGATTTTTTTACCATGCTCTTTGAACAAGTGTTGGCTGCTGGTGTATTACGATGTCTTATCCCCTGATTTTTCAGGAAAAAACGACTGAAACGTAAAGTTATATAACCTATGTACCATATCTTTGCCTTTTCAGAGCGGAAGAAAGCCTACTTAACCCGAAAATAGGCACTCAAACATGACATGGATTTTTTTACCATGCTCTTATCTGGTGAACAAGTGTTGGCTGCTGGTGTATTACGATGTCTTGTCCCCTGATTTTTCAGGAAAAAACTACTGTAACGTAAAGGTATATAACCTACGTACCATATCTATGCCTTTTCAGAGCGGAAGAAAGCGTACTTAACCCGAAAATAGGCACTCAAACATGACATGGATTTTTTGACGATGCTCTTATCTGGTGAACAAGTGTTGGCTGCTGGTGTATTACGATATCTTATCCCCTGATTTTTCAGGAAAAAACGACTGAAACGTAAAGTTATATAACCTATGTACCATATCTTTGCCTTTTCAGAGCGGAAGAAAGCGTACTTAACCCGAAAATAGGCACTCAAACATGACATGGATTTTTTTACCATGCTCTTATCTGGTGAACAAGTGTTGGCTGCTGGTGTATTACGATGTCTTGTCCCCTGATTTTTCAGGAAAAAACTACTGTAACGTAAAGGTATATAACCTACGTACCATATCTATGCCTTTTCAGAGCGGAAGAAAGCGTACTTAACCCGAAAATAGGCACTCAAACATGACATGGATTTTTTTACGATGCTCTTATCTGGTGAACAAGTGTTGGCTGCTGGTGTATTACGATATCTTATCCCCTGATTTTTCAGGAAAAAACGACTGAAACGTAAAGGTGTATAACCTACGTACCATATCTATGCCTTTTCAGAGCGGAAGAAAGCCTACTTAACCCGAAAATAGGCACTCAAACATGACATGGATTTTTTTACCATGCTCTTATCTGGTGAACAAGTGTTGGCTGCTGGTGTATTACGATGTCTTATCCCCTGATTTTTCAGGAAAAAACTACTGTAACGTAAAGGTTTATAACTTACGTACCATACCTATGCCTTTTCAGAGCAGAAGAAAGCCTACTTAACCCGAAAATAGGCACTCAAACATGACATGGATTTTTTTACCATGCTCTTTGAACAAGTGTTGGCTGCTGGTGTATTACGATGTCTTAACCCCTGATTTTTCAGGAAAAAACTACTGTAAAGTAAAGGTATATAACCTACGTACCATATCTATGCCTTTTCAGAGCGGAAGAAAGCGTACTTAACCCGAAAATAGGCACTCAAACATGACATGGATTTTTTTACGATGCTCTTATCTGGTGAACAAGTGTTGGCTGCTGGTGTATTACGATATCTTATCCCCTGATTTTTCAGGAAAAAACTACTGTAACGTAAAGGTTTATAACTTACGTACCATACCTATGCCTTTTCAGAGCGGAAGAAAGCCTACTTAACCCGAAAATAGGCACTCAAACATGACATGGATTTTTTACCATACTCTTATCTGGTGAACAAGTGTTGGCTGCTGGTGTATTACGATATCTTATCCCCTGATTTTTGAGAAAAAAACGACTGTAACGTGAAGGTATATAACCTACGTACCATATCTATGCCTTTTCAGAGCGGAAGAAAGCCTACTTAACCCGAAAATAGGCACTCAAACATGACATGGATTTTTTTACCATGCTCTTATCTGGTGAACAAGTGTTGGCTGCTGGTGTATTACGATATTTTATCCCCTGATTTTTCAGGTAAAAACGACTGAAACGTAAAGGTATATAACCAATGTACCATTATTATGCCATTTCAGAGCGGAAGAAAGCCTACTTAACCCGAAAATAGGCACTCAAACATGACATGAATTTTTTTACCATGCTCTTTGAACAAGTGTTGGCTGCAGGTGTATTACGATATCCTATCTTCTGATTTTTCAGAAAAAAACGACTGAAACGTAAAGGTATATAACTAATGTACCATATCTATGCCTATTCAGAGCGGAAGAAAGCCTACACTATACACCAGCAGCCAACACTTGTTCACCAGATAAGAGCATCGTAAAAAAATCCATGTTATGTTTGAGTGCCTATTTTCGGGTTAAGTAGGCTTTCTTTCGCTCTGAAAAGGCATAGATATGGTACGTAGATTATATACCTTTAAGTTTCAGTCGTTTTTTTCTCGAAAATCAGGGGATAAGATATCGTAATACACCAGCAGCCAACACTTGTTCACCAGATAAGAGCATCGTAAAAAAATCCATGTCATGTTTGAGTGCCTATTTTCGGGTTAAGCACGCTTTCTTCCGCTCTGAAAAGGCATAGATATGGTACATAGGTGATAAACCTTTACGTTTCAGTCGTGTTTTCCTGAAAAATCAGGGGATAAGATATCGTAATACACCAGCAGCCAACACTTGTTCAAAGAGCATGGTAAAAAAATTCATGTCATGTTTGAGTGCCTATTTTCGGGTTAAGTAGGCTTTCTTCCGCTCTGAAAAGGCATAGATATGGTACATAGGTGATATACCTTTACGTTTCAGTCGTTTTTTCCTGAAAAATCAGGGGATAAGATATCGTAATACACCAGCAGCCAACACTTGTTCACCAGATAAGAGCATCGTCAAAAAATCCACGTCATGTTTGAGTGCCTATTTTCGGGTTAAGCAGGCTTTCTTCCGCTCTGAAAAGGCATAATATGGTACGTAGGTTATATACCTTTACGTTTCAGTAGTTTTTTCCTGAAAAATCAGGGGATAAGATATCGTAATACACCAGCAGCCAACACTTGTTCAAAGAGCATGGTAAAAAAATCCATGTCATGTTTGAGTGCCTATTTTCGGGTTAAGCACGCTTTCTTCCGCTCTAAAAAGGCATAGATATGGTACATAAGTGATATACCTTTACGTGACAGTCGTTTTTTTCTCGAAAATCAGGGGATAAGATATCGTAATACACCAGCAGCCAACACTTGTTCACCAGATAAGAGCATCGTAAAAAAATCCATGTCATGTTTGAGTGCCTATTTTCGGGTTAAGCACGCTTTCTTCCGCTCTGAAAAGGCATAGATATGGTTCATAGGTGATATACCTTTACGTTACAGTCGTTTTTTTCTCGAAAATCAGGGGATAAGATATCGTAATACACCAGCAGCCAACACTTGTTCACCAGATAAGAGCATCGTAAAAAAACCCATGTCATGTTTGAGTGCCTATTTTCGGGTTAAGTAGGCTTTCTTCCGCTCTGAAAAGGCATAGATATGGTACGTAGGTTATATACCTTTACGTTTCAGTCGTTTCTTCCTGAAAAATCAGGGGATAAGATATCGTAATACACCAGCAGCCAACACTTGTTCAAAGAGCATTGTAAAAAATTCATGTCATGTTTGAGTGCCTATTTTCGGGTAAAGCAGGCTTTTTTCCGCTCTGAAAAGGCATAGATATGGTACATAGGTTATATACCTTTACGTTTCAGTCGTGTTTTCCTGAAAAATCAGGGGATAAGATATCGTAATACACCAGCAGCCAACACTTGTTCAAAGAGCATGGTAAAAAAATTCATGTCATGTTTGAGTGCCTATTTTCGGGTAAAGCAGGCTTTCTTCCGCTCTGAAAAGGATTAGATATGGTACGTTAGTTACATACTTTCACGTTTCAGTCGTTTTTTCCTGAAAAATCAGGGGATAAGATATCGTAATACACCAGCAGCCAACACTTGTTCAAAGAGCATGGTAAAAAAATTCATGTCATGTTTGAGTGCCTATTTTCGGGTAAAGCAGGCTTTCTTTCGCTCTGAAAAGGCATAGATATGGTACGTAAATTACATACTTTTACGTTTCAGTCGTGTTTTCCTGAAAAATCAGGGGATAAGATATCGTAATACACCAGCAGCCAACACTTGTTCACCAGATAAGAGCATCGTAAAAAATCCATGTCATGTTTGAGTGCCTATTTTCGGGTTAAGTACGCTTTCTTCCGCTCTGAAAAGGCATAGATATGGTACGTAGGTTATATACCTTTACGTTTCAGTCGTTTTTTCCTGAAAAATCAGGGGATAAGATATCGTAATACACCAGCAGCCAACACTTGTTCACCAGATAAGAGCATCGTAAAAAAATCCACGTCATGTTTGAGTGCCTATTTTCGGGTTAAGCAGGCTTTCTTCCGCTCTGAAAAGGCATAGATATGGTACGTAGGTTATATACCTTTACGTTTCAGTCGTTTTTTCCTGAAAAATCAGGGGATAAGATATCGTAATACACCAGCAGCCAACACTTGTTCAAAGAGCATGGTAAAAAAATCCATGTCATGTTTGAGTGCCTATTTTTGGGTTAAGCACGCTTTCTTCCGCTCTAAAAAGGCATAGATATGGTACATAGGTTATATACCTTTACGTTACAGTCGTTTTTTTCTCGAAAATCAGGGGATAAGATATCGTAATACACCAGCAGCCAACACTTGTTCACCAGATAAGAGCATCGTAAAAAAATCCATGTCATGTTTGAGTGCCTATTTTCGGGTTAAGCACGCTTTCTTCCGCTCTGAAAAGGCATAGATATGGTACATAGGTGATATACCTTTACGTTACAGTCGTTTTTTTCTCGAAAATCAGGGGATAAGATATCGTAATACACCAGCAGCCAACACTTGTTCACCAGATAAGAGCAACGTAAAAAAATCCATGTCATGTTTGAGTGCCTATTTTCGGGTTAAGTAGGCTTTCTTCTGCTCTGAAAAGGCATAGATATGGTACATAGGTGATATACCTTTACGTTACAGTCGTTTTTTTCTCAAAAATCAGGGGATAAGATATCGTAATACACCAGCAGCCAACACTTGTTCAAAGAGCATGGTAAAAAATTTCATGTCATGTTTGAGTGCCTATTTTCGGGTAAAGCAGGCTTTCTTCCGCTCTGAAAAGGCAAAGATATGGTACGTAAGTTATATACTTTTACGTTTCAGTCGTTTTTTCCTGAAAAATCAGGGGATAAGATATCGTAATACACCAGCAGCCAACACTTGTTCAAAGAGCATGGTAAAAAAATTCATGTCATGTTTGAGTGCCTATTTTCGGGTAAAGCAGGCTTTCTTCCGCTCTGAAAAGGCATAGATATGGTACGTAAGTTATATACTTTTACGTTTCAGTCGTTTTTTCCTGAAAAATCAGGGGATAAGATATCGTAATACACCAGCAGCCAACACTTGCTCAAAGAGCATGGTAAAAAAATTCATGTCATGTTTGAGTGCCTATTTTCGGGTAAAGCAGGCTTTCTTCCGCTCTGAAAAGGCATAGATATGGTACGTAAGTTACATACTTTTACGTTTCAGTCGTTTTTTCCTGAAAAATCAGGGTATAAGATATCGTAATACACCAGCAGCCAACACTTGTTCAAAGAGCATGGTAAAAAATTTCATGTCATGTTTGAGTGCCTATTTTCGGGTAAAGCAGGCTTTCTTCCGCTCTGAAAAGGCATAGATATGGTACGTAAGTTATATACTTTTACGTTTCACTCGTTTTTTCCTGAAAAATCAGGGGATAAGATATCGTAATACACCAGCAGCCAACACTTGTTCAAAGAGCATGGTAAAAAAATTCATGTCATGTTTGAGTGCCTATTTTCGGGTTAAGTAGGCTTTCTTCCGCTCTGAAAAGGCATAGATATGGTACATAGGTGATATACCTTTACGTTACAGTCATTTTTTTCTCGAAAATCAGGGGATAAGATATCGTAATACACCAGCAGCCAACACTTGTTCACCAGATAAGAGCATCGTAAAAAAATCCATGTCATGTTTGAGTGCCTATTTTCGTGTTAAGCACGCTTTCTTCCGCTCTGAAAAGGCATAGAAGTCAAAGTCAAAGTCAAAAGATTTATTGCAAATAGGCTAATTTTAGCACTTTTACAAGTCAAAATTATACTAGGTACTTAAAATTAAGTTATTTCACTAAGCATATAAAATTACAAAGTGCTTATTGTCAAATAATATAGCAAGCCCATTACAATATATGAGTTTGAAAAAAAAGCAGTTCTCTTTCTCACTACTGGTGCAAGCAATCCGGCACAATGCAGAATTGAAAACTTTGATCCGAAGCTTCGATTACAACTGTAAAGAAGAAGCTACAAGAAACTTTACAGTGATGTATTTTTTTTTTGTCTTCTTTCTACTGTCTTTTACAATGTATATAATTCATTACAATTGAGATAATGAATATGTTACAAAAATAACCACCACGTCACACCGGTGCAAGAAAAATACCGTGATTATCTTATTATAAACATTACAAATAGAAACTGAATTTATAGATAGGAATAGGCAATAGGCAAAGTACCTAAGCTTTCATACCGTTAAGCTTGGAATATTCAGGCCAAGCTTTTTTGTCCGACACATAATCATTTATTGTGTAATAGGCTTTTTTCATTAAGTTTGACTTTATGAATAATTTAAATTTACGCATTGACAATTGTTCGATACCGTCGGGCAACTTGTTATAAAAGCGTATACAGTTTCCCATAAATGAACCATTAACTTTCTGCAGTCTGAATCTTGGAACTTTCAATTTATTTTTGTTCCTAGTATTAAAGTTATGAATGTCGCAATATCTGGGAAAAGAGCTAATGTTTTTGCGAGTGTACATCAAATTGTCGTAAATGTATTGACAAGCCACTGTAAGAATATTTAACTCCTTAAATCGTTCCCTGAGAGAGTCGCGGGATTTCATGTTATAAATGGAACGAATTGCTCTTTTCTGTAAGACAAAAATTGATTGTATGTCCGCGGCTTTACCCCACAGTAAGATGCCGTATGACATAATACTGTGGAAGTAACTAAAGTATACTAATCTTGCAGTGGCTTCATCAGTAAACTGTCTGATTTTACGCACAGCATATGCAGCAGAGCTCAATCTACCAGCAATGTTTGATATGTGAGGACCCCACTGTAATTTAGAGTCTATAGTTATGCCAAGGAACGTGACAGATTGTACCAAATCTAATGCCTCACCATTCAGTAATAAATTTGTAGGAGACCCCCTAACATTAGGTAACGAAAACTTAATACATTTAGTTTTCTTACTATTTAACAGTAGATTGTTTTTAGTAAACCAGTTCAAAACCAGTGAAGTTGCCTTGTTAACGTCGTCAAAATCATTAGTAGATCGGTCAACCTTGAAAATAAGAGACGTATCATCTGCGAACAAAACAATATCACATAGGTTCTTTACAAAAAATGGAAGATCGTTAATATAGGCCAAAAATAAGAATGGTCCTAGTATTGAACCCTGCGGGACCCCCATTTTAGTGATAGAACCAGATGATCTTGCTCCATTAACTTCAACTGTCTGAATTCTATTACCAAGATAAGAAGAGACAAGATCAAGAGCTTTCCCACAAACCCCGTAATGCTTTAATTTAAAAATTAGGGTTTCGTGACATACGCAATCAAATGCTTTGGATAAGTCACAAAAAATACCTATGGCATCCTGTGACTTCTCCCAAGCACCAAGTATATGTATAAAGAGTTCTACGCCTGCATCTGTAGTTGATCGTCCTTTTGTAAATCCAAACTGTTGACTGTGAAACAGTCCGTTAAGGTTAAAAAATGTTAACAACTGATTAAGAATTTCTTTTTCAAAAATTTTACTTATTGCAGGTAACACAGAAATTGGCCTATAGTTCGATGGATCATTCTTATTTCCAGACTTAAATAATGGAATCAATTTACTATTTTTCATTACGTTGGGAAAAACTCCTTCGTCTACACATTTATTAAATACTTCTGCTAAATATGGTGCGATTAATGTGACAATGCCACTTAAAACCCTGGTAGACATTCCCCAAAGATCCTCAGTATTCTTTATCTTAACAATTATAGCCGAATTAATATGTCTAAATCTAAAAACTACTTCACATTTATCAACACACTCTGCAAGAATTGCACAAGACTCACTAGTCGATGAATTTAATGACTGAGTGGTAACTACAGGTATATTTACGAAAAAAATCCTCAAATGCACCAGCAACTTCACTGTCTTTAGATATTAATCTGTTATTAATACTAAGAGTGAGTTTTCGGTGCCGAGGCTTAGTTTTGCCGGTCTCGGTATTAATTATTTTCCAGGTTGCTTTAATTTTGTCGTCCGCTCTATTGATTTTCTTACTCAAGTACAGAGACTTAGCTGTCTGGCAAACGCGTTTAAAATTTTTTGAATAAGATTTTAAATACTCAGTAAATTTACTGTCATAAATATTATCTGATTTCTGAGAATATAAATCATACAGCCTGTTTCTACTTTTATAAATGCCAGGTGAAGCCCAGTCACTCAATTCTGCTTTAACACCTCCTCTACACGTCTTTAACTTGAATATCTTGTTAAACTCTTTATCCATAACATCAAACAACACATTACAAAGATCATTAGGGTCATCAGAGAGTGGTAATAACACAAGTTTGTCATCTAGATTTTGAGTAAACTGTTCCAAGCGGTTGGTTGTAATAGGTCTGTAAGTAAACTCATAAGAATTTTTTTTCAGTATGAATGGAAATACAGCACTTTGACCACAATGATCTGAGCTAAGTTTATCAATAACTGACTTGTTTTGTGGTTAGATATGGTACATAGGTGATATACCTTTACGTTACAGTCGTTTTTTTCTCAAAAATCAGGGGATAAGATATCGTAATACACCAGCAGCCAACACTTGTTCAAAGAGCATGGTAAAAAATTTCATGTCATGTTTGAGTGCCTATTTTCGGGTTAAGCAGGCTTTCTTCCGCTATTAAAAGGCATAGATATGGTACGTAAGTTACATACTTTTACGTTTCAGTCGTTTTTTCCTGAAAAATCAGGGGATAAGATATCGTAATACACCAGCAGCCAACACTTGTTCAAAGAGCATGGTAAAAAAATTCATGTCATGTTTGAGTGCCTATTTTCGGGTAAAGCAGGCTTTATTCCGCTCTGAAAAGGCATAGATATGGTACGTAAGTTACATACTTTTACGTTTCAGTCGTTTTTTCCTGAAAAATCAGGGGATAAGACATCGTAATACACCAGCAGCCAACACTTGTTCACCAGATAAGAGCATGGTAAAAAAATCCATGTCATGTTTGAGTGCCTATTTTCGGGTTAAGCAGGCTTTTTTTCGCTGTGAAAAGGCATAGATATGGTGCGTAGGTTATATACCTTTACGTTTCAGTCGTTTTTTCCTGAAAAATCAGGGGATAAGATATCGTAATACACCAGCAGCAAACACTTGTTCACCAGATAAGAGCATGGTAAAAAAATCCATGTCATGTTTGAGTTCCTATTTTCGGGTTAAGCAGGCTTTCTTCCGCTCTGAAAAGGCATAGATATGGTGCGTAGGTTATATACCTTTACGTTTCAGTCGTTTTTTCCTGAAAAATCAGGGGATAAGATATCGTAATACACCAGCAGCCAACACTTGTTCAAAGAGCATGGTA
Source organism: Ennomos fuscantarius (assembly GCA_905220475.3). NCBI lineage: Eukaryota > Metazoa > Arthropoda > Insecta > Lepidoptera > Geometridae > Ennomos > Ennomos fuscantarius. The sequence continues at coordinate 12,893,951 of HG992023.1, forward strand.
AAAAAATTCATGTCATGTTTGAGTGCCTATTTTCGGGTTAAGTAGGCTTTCTTCCGCTCTGAAAAGGCATAGATATGGTACGTAAGTTACATACTTTTACGTTTCAGTCGTTTTTTCCTGAAAAATCAGGGGATAAGACATCGTAATACACCAGCAGCCAACACTTGTTCACCAGATAAGAGCATGGTAAAAAAATCCATGTCATGTTTGAGTGCCTATTTTCGGGTTAAGCAGGCTTTCTTCCGCTCTGAAAAGGCATAGATATGGTGCGTAGGTTATACACCTTTACGTTTCAGTCGTTTTTTCCTGAAAAATCAGGGGATAAGATATCGTAATACACCAGCAGCCAACACTTGTTCACCAGATAAGAGCATGGTAAAAAAATCCATGTCATGTTTGAGTGCCTATTTTCGGGTTAAGCAGGCTTTCTTCCGCTCTGAAAAGGCATAGATATGGTGCGTAGGTTATATACCTTTACGTTTCAGTCGTTTTTTCCTGAAAAATCAGGGGATAAGATATCGTAATACACCAGCAGCCAACACTTGTTCAAAGAGCATGGTAAAAAAATTCATGTCATGTTTGAGTGCCTATTTTCGGGTTAAGCAGGCTTTCTTCCGCTCTGAAAAGGCATAGATATGGTACGTAAGTTATATACCTTTACGTTTCAGTCGTTTTTTCCTGAAAAATCAGGGGATAAGATATCGTAATACACCAGCACCCAACACTTGTTCAAAGAGCATGGTAAAAAAATCCATGTCATGTTTGAGTGACTATTTTCGGGTTAAATAGGCTTTCTTCCGCTCTGAAAAGGCATAGATATGGAACATAGGTTATACGCCTTTACGTTTCAATCGTTTTTTTCTCATAAATCAGGGGTTTATGATCCGCAATGTTATAGCAGCCGGTATGGTGAATGTTTCTATTTATTTCTCTCATGAGCTGGTGTTTTAGTGTTGTTAATCATTATTATCTATCTTTGGAAATGCACGGTCTCAGTTATTAGTTTTTCAGCAGTTATCCCTGTAAAATAGGCATGAAATTTGTAGCTTTTACCGTGACAAAAATTACCATCTTAATTTGTTCGGGTTATATGGCAGCTAAATATGGCTGCCAACTTCACACCGGTTCCCCTACCAAATGACGTCACCGTTGAAGTGACCCCACAGAACATTGCTGCAGTCATTACGTCTTTCCAGAGTGGAGCAGCTGGAAATCATCTCATCAACAAGTCATTGTTTATGAGCTAAAGGCATGATTAAAGTCCTACACTACGAGAACATATAAGAGGCATCCTCAAAAAATGTAATTTTACTATTGAATGCCCATCAGATGATACACAGAAAAAATTATAATCCTTTAAATAATCAAATGTTTATTTCAGGTAACTTAAGATACCCCACACGATCATACCAAATTTAAAACCTTCATTTTGGGACCTTCATTTCACTTCAAATTGTTTCTGCTGTAGTATACGCAGGCATGTAAGTTTTATATTTTGATCTAAACTGTAAATTGCATAATTAAATAACTCTTAAGACTAATAAGTAATTCTTAAACATATCTTACACAGAGATATTTAGACACGGACATTGAAGATTCAGCATCAGAGTTAATTTTAAACGTATCTGTCTGGAACCCTACAATAATCTGGATCACGAAGAAAATGTAGGCACTCTTACCTACCAACGTGGTTACAATAAAACATATCCTTTGGTTTTCAAGCCTGTGCTTGTATATTAACTAAACGATACCAATCAAAAAGTAATATTAGCAAGGCAGATTAAACATGAAATTTGATACTTCGGCGTCCGCAATTTTTATCAACCGACCGCAAAATGAGATAAATGCGATAACATTGGCAGCTGCGGCAAGGTAAACTAATCCGTTTATCCACAAAATGTGTCATTATAAAGACTCCATGGTTTTAACATAGTTTTATACCACACAACATGCTATTTTTTTGTATACATTGTAAGTGACAGTAACGTAAATAAGACGTAATGTTTACCTACTAGGTACATTGAAAAAATTCCACCTATAAACAGAACTCTCTGATATATACTTTATCTTGGTATTGACAACATTTTTTTTTATAATACCTCTAATCAAAATCGTATTTCTGTTATGGACCTCTTTAGTTTTTTGAACCTTTTTAGTATTGGCGACATTGTTTCATTGGTTCCTCCTGTTTTTTGGCGGCAATGCGAAAAAGATTGCGTCACCGCATTGTATTATTTTCCAAAACTTGTGTTATTTTCAGTGTTAGTGCATAAAATTGGTGGCATTCTATTCGTTAAGTGCTGGATTACAGGCGTGAGTGTGGGAAAATGGTATAATGATGGTGAAACGTTTCTTTTCTTGTTGTTTCCAAAACTCCATAGAAGCTTCAAGTAAAGTTGCCACCACTTTACTAGAAGTATGACTTTGACTAGACCATGACTTGACTTGATGACTTCGACTGTGACTTGACACATATTTGCGTGAAATATCATTAATTTGATAAATTATTTTAATTACTTGACACTGGCTAAATACTCAATAGTGTGAAGCCAAAAGATTATAAAAAAATTAATTCATTGGTTCCTGGCTGATTACTGCCTGGGCTGTGATTAGAAAGCTATTAGAAACGGGGCAGGATTTCGCTATGTTATTGTTCGTTTGCATACACTCATAGATAGGCGATAATTATATAATTTGAGTTATTTGAGTAGCTCTACAAGCGATACGGAATGAGGCTCGTATTAATTTTACTCTCCGGAAGTACGTCGCGTGCTTCCAGCGCCGATAGCCCATTGAATTATTTATACTTTTAATATTGTAATTATTATACACCAGCGGTTGTTCCTTATTATCATTTATGTTATTATATTAAATGTTATAATAACGCTCACCGTGGAAAGGTTAGTATACGTTGATAAGGAGATAAAGTCGACTGTCAGCGCTTAATGAGCGTTTTCGTTTGTGGCCATCGCAACGTCGTTCTCGCATGTTAATTCACTCGGCAACTTGTTCTTTATATTACTGCAGCCAACGCATAAATTCTTTTACAATTTGTAGTCGTTTGTCGTACTTGATGATCCCGTTTCGATACCGAATGTTATGAATGGTCCAATGATGGCCTCACGAATTTTTTTAATTACATTTTAAATTGTGTATCAGTCGCAAGCTGATAGTAAAATTATTTTTTGAAATTAAGTTATTTGGACTATATAATCATTACCTTACATTTCAGCCTTTATCAAAAATAAATGGTAGGTGTAATCAAACTTCAACCACTTGCATAGACATGGATTTATTTTGTCTTTTTAGTCGTAATCTCAACCACTCGATGTTAGCTAAACGTGTGCTAATGTGAGTATGAAATGTATATTTGGCTTATACGTCTGGCCACATGCAGCAGCTGCATTGTAGAATAGAATTTCATTAAATTTACCGGTTCTTGAGTAAAATAATGCGGGTGGAGGAATGGTTGGCGAACGGCGGCGGGCACACGTGTCCAAGGAAGTAAGTACCTTCCTAAGGCCACCTGAATGCCACGCAGCGTCAGTGGACGTTCTCACGGCAAGACCGTAAAATGGTCTAATGCGTCTAACTTAATGGTAAAACCAGTAACAGCACTTAACAGCGCACTGCACTAGTGTTTCTTGACAATTTCGATCCTTTTTTCGAATGGACACTTAAGTGTTTTTATTATGGGTTTAGAAGTTTGGCGAATGCAATAAATAAATAAGCATACGTAATATTTAACATAGAATAAATTATCAAATTGATAATATAATATTAGTATTTTTTGGAGTTAATCTTAATTATACAAATGAGTAGTCAAATATATCTAGAGTTAGGTAATTCTACTTGATCCGTTTGTTTTATAATTTAGTTTGTCACTAGATATTCTTGTGTCATTTCTTATATTGTAGATCATCTTATTCCCCGACCGAGCGCAAAACGTTTACGTTTCACCTTGGGCAAAAAATTTCGTATGTCCAACTGTTTTTTTCTACAGGTCACATTTCTCAACCAATTCTCGTGAGATTTTATGGAAAAAAAAATCCATTTCAATCTACCGGTTGTGATAGAAACTATAGGTTCACTTATCCCTACGATAAAAATAAATTGAAATAAATTGGCAAATACCTTATGCTTATAAAATACGGATATATCAATTAAGAAGAGGTTCAGGCGTCACCTACTTCTCATGGAGACAAGGAAGTGAACTTAGAGTTTCCACCTATCCAGTAGATCTATAAAGTAATAATAATAATAACGCCCAACCATCACATACATAGATCCTGGACCCTAACTAGGATTCCCTGTGTCTAGGGACCCAGGAACTACGAGGACCATGGTCCCACAATACCCAGACTTAAAACAAGTATTTGCGCTTTTTTTGTGCACAAATACTTGTCCTGTCGCGGGAATTGAACCCGCCGCCTCCGGGCCGACCTTCTCAACTACCACACCACAGAGGCTAAGTGAATGTTGTTCCAAGGTATCTCTATTGGTAAGTGTACCAGGTAAAATTTTTTGAGCAGGTTTGATAATTAAATCATTTTAGTGGTCGATTTTATAATTAAAAATATTTCAAAATAGCAGATCTGCTACGTTCAAAATGATTTTGAATTAAATTGAATACCGACTGATAACAAAATATAATTATGAGATATGTCCCTGGAGATATTGTAATACACTTAGTTCCTAAGCTAATAAATATAATTAAGAATAGTATTATGTGATAATTTTACTGTAAATATCTAACCTGCAGCTCACCGGCTTTTAGTTTTAATATAAAATTACATTTCCCTGTAAGTGAATTTGTAAATTAAATTCTTATGAGACATAATTTTTTTAACCGTAAAAATAGTTCTTTGGTTTTAACTTATGAAAAGAGACTCGCTAGGTTTACAGTACACACAGCCGCTACATAATAAAGTTTCATACTTAACATACATAACTATTGTGCAGAGTTTACTGACTTACTAATGTGATATAGCAGTCTACGTTACTAAATTCATATGTAAAGAATACTGTACAAGTAATAATTACACTAAACTTCTTACTTTTATTTTTACACTGAAAAGTGCTGTTATTATAATTATTTACCTCAACGTGCTTGCAAACTCCGTTGTGACTGACATTAAAGTCATGCTAACTTTTAGCCCCTTGCATACAAAATAATGTACATATCATATACCGTACGTGAAATTTTTTGCCTTTTTTATATTCCTTTCAATCAAATTTACATAAAAAAATAAATAATCATTGATAAAAAACTCACTTTAAACTAATAATAAAACTGTTACTAAGGTCAAAGATAGTATGAAGACAGCTAGAAGATAATTTAGAATCTCATAAATTTTGCTTGTAGTTTCAAATTGTAGAACCAATAATATAGTTAATGAATTTCCCTCATACCTATTTACTAGCTATTGCTCGTTGTAAGTTGACTAGCTTAGCACATAACAGCTAAACTGCTATAAGCCCATTTCCATGAATTTTGGTATGGAAACAGATTGAAATCTGAGAAAGGACATAAATGGCTACTGTATTGCGTTAAACCGTAGTCGACTCGTGTCCCAACTAGTGATTGAATAATTTCGTTAAATTTAGTGAAAAATATAACTTGGTTGACCTGATATCTCAGTTGGTAGTTCTGCTTTCTGAACTGCAGGTTGTGAGTTCGATCCCTACCCAGGACAAACATCTGTGTGAGTAACTTTGATGTTTGTTCTGTGTTTGGGTGTTATATTGTATACCATGTATGTATTTACAAACAAAAAGTATCTAAGTATTGTATCAGTTATCTGGTTCCTAAAGCTCTGCTTAGTTTAGGGCTAGATGGCGCTGTGTCCACAAATATTATAAGCATTATTATTTACTAGTTGCGCCCCGCAGTTTCACCCGCGGATAGAAAGTATTTTAATTATTTGCTCATCCCACGGGAAAATTTCACTTTTACGGGATAAAATGTAGCCTATATGTTAATGCAGTGCGTAAGCTATCTTGGTACCGAATTTCATCCAAATCCATTCAGCCGTTTGAGCGTGGGGAAGTAACAAACATACACACATACACACAAACACACATACAAACTTTCACCTTTATAATATTAGTGTGAAGTGTGATTTACAAACGATAATATATCACACGAAAATGAATCAACCTTTATTAGACTATGCATAAAGGTTTCTCTGTAAAAACACATTTTATAAACAATGTCTGCCTAACGACAATCATGATTCCTGTGAAATTAGGGCTGTGCTATTCGAGAACCAGCGGCGAACCTGTAATTTACGAGCCCTGAAATGACAAGTTATGTTTGATAATTATGTGTACGTAGGGCTTATCGTTTGTTGCATCTATGAAAGAACACTTAGTTGATTCAAAACGTAAAAGCATTTGATATTTTGATTTTAAAAACTTTGACAACATACATGAAGTTCACTAAGAATGACTTGAGATTAGTTTATTCATACGGTACAGCTGCTGAGCGTCTAAACAAATGAATTGAATTCGAAGGAAATAATGACGTGAAGAGAGTCAATCCGTCAGTTAGTTTACATCACTCAGGTACTTTTAAGTTAGAAGGAGGTATTTTCAAAATATATTTTTATATTACATACTAGCTGAACTGGCAAATATTGTATTGCCATATAAATAAAAAAAATAGGGAATGGATTAAAGTAGAAAATTTAGAGTTGTATGTATTTTTAATTCCACATCCAAAATAAAAAAATGTATGAAAAATAAAAAGTAAAATTTTTGGGGTGGTGTTATTACTTAGGGGGTTGAAAAACAGATAACAACCTATTCTCAGAGCTACCGAGTGGAAGATAAAATTTCATGAAAATCGGTTCAGCCGTTTCGGAGGAGTGTGGTAACAAACACTGTGACACGAAATTTTTACATACAGATTTATCTACAAGAAATCGATTACGTAGAAAGTAATCCGTTTTATTGAAGTATCGTGTACCTCCTTCTTCTTTAAATTAATTCTTCATTTAATTGTAATTCACCTAAAATTTTACACGTGTTTTGATTTTTTGTAGTATTTATATTGTACAAAATAATTATACAATGGAAGCAAACAACTTTTGTAGTGTATGTCACAGCCAGAACTTATAAAACAAGTAAATACTAATAGATTTCGAAAAAGTGGGACTATGAGTGAAGCTAGGAGGTGAGTTAGGTCACTGGCGACTCTATCGTGCCAGTACCTAAGCCAGATTTGACAAAGAGCGTCGGTTAAATTCAATTTTTTCTATGAATATCGGACAAATTTTGTCATGTTCTCTCGAAATTAATTTTGACGGATTTCATCTGTGACAGATAGAGTATAAATGATGTGTAAAAAAAAGTAAGGGGTCGTTGAAATAATCCGAAAATGGCGGTTGTGAATTTTGAACTATTTTCCATTACCCGTTTATTTTTGAATTCTAATGTGTAATAAGGGTGAATTATTATCCGTTAAGTGTTCGTGAACGTGCACTAGTGTTGGCAAATGGTTCAAAGTTTTAATACAAAGCCTTTTCGTTTTCTCTTCAAGGCTTCCTAGAGCCTTCGGTAAAATATCCACCATTTTACTGTGGCATTTTGACTGACAAAATAAGACTTTGACATGACATAACCGTACAGAATTCCTCACTTGACGTTGGCAGAATTATCGCTGAAAAGCGATAACAGGCCATTAAACGAAGAGAAGACAAAAGTAAGTTCCTACGTCAGGGTTCTACCTACTTGTTATTGCTCGAAGACCTACTACGTATAGGGTGAATTCTGTTGTTTCTACATTAGTAAGTACCGTAGAGGTACATGTATATTGTTGTCTAATAGTTAGAAATGTTACGTACGTGAGCAAAGACAGAGTACCGGATATGTGAATTTTGCGGTGAGCAGCGCTCTTACCCGGCAATTAAGCATTAACCGACCGAACGTTACCGGCCTCGGGCACCTTGCCACATGGCACCCGACTCAAATCTCATTCGATACTAAAACTGCATGTTATGTAATGATTAGACACCTCTAGGATTAGCAACAATGTTCTACTTCTGTTTGCCGATCGATGTTTTAATGAATTTGTTTCCAATAGGTTGGCGAATGGGTTTTCATTTACCTACTTGATAAAATCTTCCAAGTAAAAATCTCAAGTAAACTTCTTTATGCGCGCTTGACTTGTGAAGTAAGCTGGTAAATGCGTAACGAGGCGAATGAAAGTTGAAAGTTGTTGGTTCACGTAGATCTCCATTGTCAACAAAATTAAAATTACCTGGGGATGGGGATCGGGCTAGGGATAGGATGGAAATGGGGATAGGAATAGGGATAGGAATAGGGATAGGGATAGGGATAGGGATAGGGATAGGGATAGGGATAGGGATAGGGATAGGGATAGGGATAGGGATAGGGATAGGGATAGGGATAGGGATAGGGATAGGGATAGGGATAGGGATAGGGATATGGATAGGGATAGGGATAGGGATAGGGATAGGGATAGGGATAGGGATAGGGATAGGGATAGGGATAGGGATAGGGATAGGGATAGGGATAGGGATAGGGATAGGGATAGGGATAGGGATAGGGATAGGGATAGGGATAGGGATAGGGATAGGGATAGGGATAGGGATAGGGATAGGGATAGGGATAGGGATAGGGATAGGGATAGGGATAGGGATAGGGATAGGGATAGGGATAGGGATAGGGATAGGGATAGGGATAGGGATAGGGATAGGGATAGGGATAGGGATAGGGATAGGGATAGGGATAGGGATAGGGATAGGGATAGGGATAGGGATAGGGATAGGGATAGGGATAGGGATAGGGATAGGGATAGGGATAGGGATAGGGATAGGGATAGGGATAGGGATAGGGATAGGGATAGGGATAGGGATAGGGATAGGGATAGGGATAGGGATAGGGATAGGGATAGGGATAGGGATAGGGATAGGGATAGGGATAGGGATAGGGATAGGGATAGGGATAGGGATAGGGATAGGGATAGGGATAGGGATAGGGATAGGGATAGGGATAGGGATAGGGATAGGGATAGGGATAGGGATAGGGGATAACTTCAGAATTTCAGTTTATTGACAGACATTTTGACATTTATCCGATAACCATCTAATTATGTTGCCATTATTGCCATTATTGAATAGTCCATTTACATTTTAAGCAATATAAAGGAATCAAATTAGTGAATATTGGGAATGGTTTAATTACTGGTCGAAAAAAGGTTGGTGAAATAAGATCACGAGCAATTCAACCACACACATATTCCCTATGTTCCCTATTGTCTATTTCCAAGTGGCAAAGCTGCAAATTGAACGTTTTCAACAAATCGGTGAGTGTCAGTCTCGTCTTATCTATGGATCTACAATAAAGTCATACGGACCTTTAGCTGCAACTATTTGAGGTATACGGCTAGCTTATTATTATATATCCCCAATATTATTATTATTTTTACCACCCCTCGACTAGGTGGACTGACGATGTGGTAAAAACTGCGAACCAAAAAATAAATTGTTTTTATGTGTTTGTCATACTTAAAGACTTAACTTGCGTGGGAGGCACCCTGCGGTTTTTCCGCTTTTTACCCATTTTCCCGCGGGATTTTTTAATTTTCCGCGACGGTTGTGTTTAATTAGACCATGGTAATGTCTGCAATCTGGGCAACTTCTCACTCATATTATCTGTTCAACTGTTTTGGTGTGAAAGACAAAAAACTACAAACTAATAGACAACGTTTCGCTTTTATGTATAAACTGTATTAGGTATTTATTTGTACGGTACAAATCTGGAATACGTTTTTTGGCGGGAAAGCGAAAAAAATTACGTCACCGCATTGTATTATTTTCCAAAACTTGTGTTATTTTCAGTGTTAGTGCATAAAATTGGTGGCACTCTATTCGTTAAGTGCTGGATTACATGCGTGAGTGTGGGAAAATGGTATAATGATGGTGAAACGTTTCTTTTCGTGTTGTTTCCAAAACTCCATAGAAGCTTCAAGTAAAGTTGCCACCACTTTACTAGGAGTATGACTTTGACTAGACTATTGACTATGACTTGACTTGATGACTTCGACTGTGACTTGACACATATTTGCGTGAAATATCATTAACTTGATAAATTATGAATTACTTGACACTGGCTAAATACACAAAAGTGTGAAGCTAAAACATTAAAAAAAAAATGGAATATGATTTTATTTTGACATCCAGACAGTGACTATGGACTTTCAACGCTCCGATTGATTTGAGATTTAGCATGGAATTTTATATATAAGTATTCGATTCGAGTTTTTTATATTAGGTATCTTATGTAAAAAATTATGGTTTTAATTTGATAATGACATGAACTGTATTGACGTAAATTCAACTAAATATACAGATAATAACTTTGGAAATGTGGTAGATATAGTACATGACCTTATATTACAACTACGACAAAGATAATTGTCATAGTTATTGCCATTATCTTCTATTTGGTGAATAAGTTGGTAAAGATTATTATTGCCAATAAAACAGAGAAATGTTTGAAATGCCTAGTAGGTAAATAATGAAAATATTCTGTATTTATAAGAATGTTTTTAATTTAATTGGTGTTTTTTACTCATCTTACAATTTTAGAAATTTATTGTCTTCTCAGGCATGCTATGTATCCGAATGAAAATGATTCTAAGTATCTTCTTATTCTTAAAAAATCTTAAGTGTGTTGACATTCGTTTTTTTTTTTAAATGTTAAGGTATGACGTGACGAGCTAACCGTTCGCCTTATGTTAGCGACACGGCTGCCCATGTCAGTTGCAGTGTCACTCGGAACTCTAAAGTATAGAGCTTCGTGTGACACTGCACTGCGCACGTCATCCAGAGACATCAGCACAATCTAGTAATAAGATTACTAGACGGTGAGATCAGGTCATAAAGTCTCATTTGCTCAGTAATTTCACTAGCTACAGTACCCTTCCTCCCGCAACACAGTAGTGCTTGCACACTACTGCTTTGCGGCAGAATAACTGGCAAAGCGGTGGTAGGTACCTGGACGATCTTTGCAGAAAAGTCCTACCACCTAGAAATCGTTTAATCAGTGATTACAATTACGACAAAAGAAATTCTCTTAGCTCCCAAATTTATAAAAAAAAACATGTGAGGCGAATCGGATTTCTTAGGGAATGCATTAACTCTGAATTTAACTGCCGCTTGATTCTTCTATTCTATTCTACTGATTTCTGAGTTTCTGAGTTGGTTTTTATCATGACCAAAAATACTTTAGGTACCTACTGTGTCTATTTAATAAATAGTTGATTCTGCTATACAGCGGGGGCTTAGTAAATAATATAAGTAAGCAATAGTTACCTACAATCATTTTACTTTAAGATGCAGGATTTTGTTTTTACCCTGCTCATAAATTGTTGTTTTCTTTTGTTATGTTTGTACGTTAGTTACGTAGCTAAATTAATTTATACCAATAAAATAAAATGTTACTAGCTTTTATTATTTAATCAAAGAGCGTAAATGTAATACAAAGACGGTTCTCTAAATAAATTTGGATTTTTTTTGTGGGTAGAAAGCTTGCAGCAAAAAGTATTTATAAAAAAAGTTAGGTAGCTAAATCTTGGTAGATATCCTTTTATGACAAAGTTTAATTGTCTTATTCAATATGGGTACTTACAAATGTAGTTCTAATTTCAAATATTTAAACATGTGAACGGCAATCTGAACGAGTATTTTCCAAGAATTTTGTACCTACTTATAAATAAGCAAGTAGTATTAAACGTATGTAGTTGTTTAATTATGTAGACTAGGTAGTTATGGAAAAGTTTGTCATAGAACTCTGTGGCACTACAAAAACTATTGTATCTTTTCATTAATTTCAAAATTAAATTCATAACTAAGTATTTAATTTTTGTATGGATGAGTAGAACATTTACTTTATACGGTTTTTAAATTGTGGTTTAGTTTGTTAGCTGTCATCGTCTGACAAAAAGTAAATATTTAAGGAGGTAGATGCTGAAGTAGGTATTACCTCCTTAAATATTTTACTTTTTAACAGACGTAGGCACGTACGAACTAAATGCTATTTGACATAAATCCTACCTATTTAGTATATTTTTCTGTTTAGTAAGTAGGTATACAAATATGTTTAAGAGGGTTTTAGCTTTGTTATGTATATAATTTTTATGATCTACATGACTTACGTCTTGCTGGTTAAAAAAGTCATCTTGGGCGTCCTCGCTCGCACACCCCATGTCTTGCAGAAGCGGAGTTACGTGTCGCTCCCAGTCATCCATTATTAATAAACTTCCCTCAAACTGATAGAAACAACGCGAACCGATTATCACAGCTCACAAAAAATAAAACAATCAATCATTTCAGCGTTTTCCACTGATAAACGGCATTCCAATAAAGCATAGCGCTGAACCGCACATTTCGCGCCAAAAACTTCTTAACTTTTCCGTGAGCTACCGGTAGTGGCGGGAAATGAACGAGATCGCACGCGACACTCGATTGTCACAAGCTCGAGCGAAAGAGAAAAAACAGCTGCTGCGGCCGCGGGCGTATCACGTGCCCGCTGTTACCGACGCGCATTCAAAAAACGTACTAGGAGAAAAGTCAGTGATAGTGATAGCACCGTGCGGAGTCAGTATGGCAGGGCGCGGGATCCCGGCCGCCCGTCGACGCGACCGGAACAGGAGTGCGTGGCAGTCCGCGAGGTCGTACGCCCTCTGCATCGCGCCGCCTCGCGATCCTCTCTCTCCGGCGCCGTTTGGCCCTGTCGCGCCATCCTTTTCGCGCAGACCAGCGACGCACGCCTCCCATGGGCGGCCGCAATTTCCCGCCGTCGGCCGTCCGTGGCCACAACATGGCCGTATGTCTTCAGACCTCCGCTCACCAGCATCAACCTCGAGCATCATCGGCTGCGCAGACCCAGCGCTCTGGACATGACAGTTGTCAAGGCGAGATACCCTTCATGGCGGCGTTGCGTTGCGATTCACACTTGACTTTGCACTTTTAAACTTCGTAATACTTATTTTTGAATCATTAGAGGAGCCCAGTGGTTTTACCTTAACTGCAACCTACTCGTTGTTCCTAAGGAACTCTTCTGGCTTAAAAAGTGGATGGGTATCATAATTATGTTGATCCCGGTAATCCATCCAAATCAGTTCAATAGTTTTCACGTGAGAGCCATACAACAACTTTCACTTCTATAAAATATTAGTGAGAAAAAGGGAATTAGGGAATTAGAAGAGATTGTAGGCAATTAGTAATGAATAGCGAGTGTGTTGGGCATAAAGAATTAAATGAACATACCTATACAAGTAGATATAGATATAGGAAAAAAGTGGGCATACGATGCAAAAGCATTTTACCGAACCTTTTGTTTTCACCGAAGCATTTGACCAAAAGGAAAGTGCTCAGTAGGTATTCGAATCTCGTTTTAAATATAATAAAATAAACAGATATTTGACCTAAGTAGGTATCCTGACCTAGGTACGTACCTATCAAGTTAAAAAAAATGCCTTGATAGATAAGTGTGGCACTCCCACAGAAGTCGCACCGCGGCCTAGTAAAAGATACATAAGGGATCAGATCGGGACTGTATGCAAGATGGCTCATAATCACCTATGTTTACCAAAAATCATTTGTTGTTTGGCCGTATGAGAATTATCGTAGTGCAAAATGATTCCTGGTTTACGGCATTCGTCAATAACTTGCGGCAAACAAATGGTCGTGTAGCAATCATTCACGGTATGACAATTCTCAACGTGTCCAGTTCTATTAAAAAAAGAAGCAATCATCCGCGTAGAAGCACTTTGTATGCGCGCCACTTTGGCTGCGCTCGATTGCTGCTTTATTTTAGGATTGTAGAAATAAATCCATGTCCAGGTTACAGTAAGTAACAGGTGACGGTTACTACGTCCCACGCCAAATTTGACGCCCCTTCCTTGAATCTGGTAAAAGCAGTATGAAAGCACAGCTCTGATGAGCTGCCACATCACCCTTAAAATTGTAGAAAATCATATATCGAAAACATTAACGTTTATGTAGACTCGAAATTTCTAAAATGACGCCACACCAAAATGTAAAAACAAGACACAGTCAGTTCTAACAAACTGTTCTGCAGCTAAAGAGTTCCATTTTCAAATGCTACAATTACTTTTAAACACTTTATGTAAGTGGCCAGTTCTGGAAACCTAATGGAATGGAATAATTATATGCCCACATATGAAAGTCAGGTCATGGCATTGCAATATGGTATAAAAATCTGATTAATTTACTGACAGATTTTGGTAATTTTGGGTAAAGCATAAGCATAAAGATCTACCTTCGTATAACATAGTTAAACACTTACGACGACCAAAGTTCCTGAAGACCGTACAAGCGGCCAATTAAAAGTTAAATGTCTAATTCTTGTTAGACGCGGGAAGTCCGCAACTAGTGGGTATACTACTACATTGAAACTTCTTCATTGTACCGTATAGGTACGACAAGGATCGTCGGGGTTACGATGGACAACGTTAAAATCTAATGACAAAGTTTCGTTATTAAATTATTCAGGAAAAGTGTCTGTCCGCAACATAGGTACGTTCAAGTTAAGGCGATGATTTTTAATCTCTAACTAAACGAGAAATTTATCTGAATATATATAACTCAAAGGTGACTGACTGACTGACGTGTGATAGTGATCTATCAACGCACAGCCCAAACCACTGGACGGATCGGGCTGAAATTTGGCATGCAGGTAGATGTTATGACGTCGGCATCCGCTAAGAAAGGATTTTTCGAAATTCCACCCTTAAGAAGGTGAAATAGGTGGTTGAGTTATTTTCCCATAGGCCACGCCGTGGGCGAAGCTGCGGGCAGAAGCTCGTAAAATATAAGTTTTCAGTTACTGTTTGTTTTTCACTCTAATATCTCTAAACCAATTTGTATACATTTTGGATGGATTTAGTAGATGGGTTGCTTATAATTTACTTATAGAACAAGAAAAATTTAATAGTTTCGCCCGTTATGTCCTTTAATTTATCTCTTATGATAAAATTTTAACATCCAACATAAAAAGTGATTTGGAACGTAGAATTTCGATACTAATGTTGATTGTACCCTCATTAGTTAGTTTCTTTTGTTAGAATAAAATCATCAGTATTTTTTTGTTACTAAATATGCTGCCCTTAACTTTAAGCACATTTAAATTTTACACAGACTTTTTAATTTGCCAATAAGGACTTTAAATTTGTCCTGGACGAATCCCCGTAAAGCCCTTTGTTATTCTACTGTCGACATTCTATATAGTAATATCAAATGAAATAAACTTTATTCCCCTGACGCACAATATCGCATAGGTAATATAAGTACAAAGACAATAGAAACATATATACACAATCTTACACAATAATATGCGATCCTGCGCGATGTCAGGAATAGGTCCCGGCTCAGCATACAACTGAGGCTGCAAACAACAACCTCGGTTACTGATTTTCAGCCGGCACCCATTACATGACAATAAACATTACATAGGTATAAGTAGTACCTCTACGAACAAAATCTAAGTATCTACCTGCTAAGTTTTAGATTGAGGTTGGCGGAAATACTCCATTACTCGAGCATTATTCTTTAAAATAAAAAGGACCTTTCATGTATAAACTTCCGATGTTCTCGACTGTATGATTCGTTTTTGGATAGGTATAAGTATTAAGTTATATTTCTATGGTATTAAGTGGGTAGGTATTGAGTATGCCTGAGTATTTAAGATTAAGCAACGCTTTGGAACGGATTTTAAGCATGGTATTCCAGGACAATTTTCTGCTCTGTGTAGTACAGAGCTTTGAATGTTGAAAATGAAAAGATGATTTTTCTAGTTTTCTATGCCTTATAGCTTATGAAATTAGAAAAATTAACGCCTTTGCTCTTTGCACTTGTCTTTGAAAGAAGGAAGAAAAGCCCTGGAAGGCATAATTTGTATGTATGTGGTATGGCATTTCCCTGCATAGCACAATTTTTGATTTTTCAAATTTTTCATGTAGCCCGTATATAGATGATTTGAACCCTACAGGCCCTCTATATTGCGTGATCTTGTTCCAAAGGATCGTCCGCTCTAGAGCTTCTCCTGTTGACTCTTATGCTGTTGGACCAACTTATAAGTACTGGACGTCAGGGACGTTTTCCTTATACTTTGACCAGCCTATGGGATCGCATAATGTGCTGATAAATCTGACGTTCTCTGCATCCAGTCAAGAGTTATTTTGCGATGATCATAATTATAAATGTAGCAAAATTTTGGAAATACATAAACCAGCTATTGACTCATAGATTCTGCTTGTTTTCGTCGCCTATGTCACAGCTTAGACGATTGTCGGCTAAAAAATACCACTATTCGTTTTTATGGTTAAGAATTTACATCTGTTCTTTACTAGTTCGTCTGAATTTATCTACAGTAAGTACCACTCTGCTATGCAGTCCAATTCCTAACGCTGCACAATACTTAAGCAGTGGACTATTAGTCTACATTCTTTTAATATGTTTATAGGCAATGCATTTGACACATGATAGAAGATACATGTGGTGGTTGAGCAGGTTGGCTCATAGCCCGGAGGCGGTGGGTTCGATTCCCGTAGCAAGACAATTATTTGTGCACAAAAAAGTGCAAATCCTTGTGAGTGAGCCTGGGTGTTGTGGGACCATGGTCCTCGTAGTTCCTGGATCTCTAGATACAGGGAACTTTAGTTAGGGTCCAGGATCCATGTATGTGATCGTTGGCGTTATTATTATTATATAGAGGTATACATTTTATGATTTGGAAGCACGGACTCATTTTGCTGAGGGTGACCTGCCCAGATCATCAGCCCCGAGTGTATATTTCACGGCGTGTTATTGGCAATATAGATTGTCCAGGGTGTCTGTCTTAGAAGGTAGATCGCTATGGCCCTTGGCTTGAAAACTCCCAGGTAACTGGAACCAAGGACGCTGGCAAGTTATCCATTCATTAGCTATTAGGTAGTAGCAAAAGATTAGTGCAGGTTGATGGAATTTCAACCATAAGTAATATCGAATGGATGCCGTGTTTCTGTGCGTCTTGTAGTGCGATGAAAGAAAGTAGATGGGGAATTCGATCTTGTAATTCCTTTGCACACTCTCCAGAATGTAGCTTATAAATTTGATAACCTAGAAACTTTACGCCAGTGATACAAGCTTTATAGTCACAGATGAGTCTTCTGGCCCGTCTCTAAATAAAGTAGGTTCACTAGGTGGTATAGGACTTTTGTGCAAAGTTCGTCTGGATAGGTACCACCACTTTTCCAGTTATTCTGCCGCCAAGCAGTAGTGTGCAAGCACTACTGTGTTCCGGTTTGAAGGGCACTGTAGCTAGTGAAATTATTGGGCAAATGAGACTTTATGATCTGACCTTACAGTCGAGTGATCTTATTACCTGCTGATGACTGTCTCTCAGGATGATGTGCGCAGTGACACTGCACTGAAACTTTATAATTTTCTTGTTCCTAGTGACACTGTTCTGTTATGGGCGGCTGCGTCGCTTAACATCAGGTGGTAGACTAGCTCATCATATCATTCAATAAAATAATAATATTAATTAACAATAAATTAATAAATATTTTTTATAAAGTATAATGTTAGCTCCCATTATAATTCAATTATCATACCCACAAATAAATAGGAGATGAAATTTTTTTTCGCATCCCATCATGTTATTTGTTCATTTAAATAGGGCAAATTATTAAAAAGTCACTCATCGCAGACACTTGTAAATTTTTGTTGTTGACTTAATCTTAGTTTCTATTAAAATTAATTTGACAATATTAGGTAAGTTATAGTATTAGTATAGTACCTAAGATTAGTATTATGTAGGTACCTAATTATGAAAATAAGTGAAGAGTGGCATGAAATTATCTAAAACTTTCTTTTGTCAAACCTGAGTTTTTTCTACATTTTCAAAACGTTTAAATTGTACGTTTTATGTTTGACATTTTTATTACGGTCCATTTGCCTCTAGTATTTAAACTGCTACAATACCTAATATCTACTACTACAAGATCCTACTAGCTCCATTATCTACTACAAACATTTGGACTGTATATTAGGAGCGAAAATTACAATATAATAACTATAACGGGGTCACATGTGCTCCCAGCTCGATGACGTCACATCGGCGGTACGGTGGGTGGTTGTGTACCTATTTCAGCGAGGTCTACAGGTATTGTAATCCACTTGACTCTAAATACTCGCTCATTCGCTCATCTAAAATCTCGCTCGCTCATGGTCTGGCATGCTCTTAACAAATTAGTTTTCATAATCAGTAGGCTCGATTCCTTGGTAAAAAAATTGTTTTTTCATCTATTAATTATTTATTTATTTCATGTGATAAAAACGACAAAATTAATTTACATTTACCACAAAATAATTCATACTTTAAAAAATCAGAGTTATCAAAAATATAATAATGTCAGAGTTAAAAAAAATTAGATTAATAGATAAATTATTCAATATCACTACTATTGGAATTATCCGTATTAGGTACCTACTCCATTGGTCACTCATGTATACAAGGTGGAATTTAATTCGTTCTTTTCCTTTAATGTGTGTATTCAGTCCATGCTATAGAATGCTCCCATATAAATAAATAAAAAAGTACTTTATGAAATAAAACTTAAATATAGGTATTATCAAATTTAAATTCTAAAGAAAAGCCTTGCTACATTGAACAAAGCAGGTGTTTTATTACCTACGAAACATTTACAAAGCACTCAGCTGGTGCCCGTGCTGTGTGTACCGTAAAATAGAGATTTCGGCTGTCATGCAGTTATTTTAGGAGGCACTAAATACTAAAACAAAACCAATTATTTTATAAATTGGCCCTTGTACGAACATTCTATAGCATGGTTTGAGTACATACATTTAAAGAAAAGAATGAATTAAATTCCACCGTGTATATAGTTTTATTTAATATCGATCCCTCTCTCCTGCTACTGAACTTCGTTCTCTATTCCGTATACTTTCGTATCTTCGGCTATCCACGCATAGTTGAAAATTCACCTGCGCCTTACACTAAATTAAACAGAAATTCAATAAAGTTTCACCCGAGCATATATGACACTATAAAAACGCAAGATTACTTGCTTACGGCCTGATAATGAACACGAAAGTTACACTTTTCAAGCAATTACTTAATGAAAATAAAAATAATGGTTAGGGGTTAATATATCTTCGGGCTCATTTTTGTTTCATATCTAAATAATAATTTTCTGTAATATGTGTAAATATCATCACGACAATACAAAAGTTAACTGTGCTATCCAAAAGCAAAAAGTGATAAATTTTAAGTTTCCCGCTGCAGTGAAAATGTTATAATAATATATAAACATAATAAAAAATCATACTGACCATAGCTTAGCCAAGTAAAAGAGAAAAAAGTGTAGAATGGACGAAAAAATTAATTCGTCCAACTGTCAAGTGTCAATGTCATTGTCAAATCTGCCATACTGGCTGACAATTCTCTATTATCTTCGCGTATTTTATTGTGTGAAAAATAATGTGTTGCTGGTGCTGATGTGTTTGTGTGTAGCGTTGTTTGAAGAGATTTGAAAGTTTTAACCATAGCTTAAAATAAGTATTTATTTGCAATGTCGGCCCCTGCTGAATTAAGTTACGATGAAATACTCAAGTTTATGCTCATGCACAATGGTAAAGTAACAAATCATGAGTTAGTAAAGCATTTTAGAGTGTTTCTTATGAACCCTGATATGCGTGGTGAGTAGGTACTTGTTACTAATAACAGTCTTTCCCGTTTTTATTTCCTCCTATAGTACATTTACTTAAACAACAACTCTGTTATCTACTCTCCAGATGAAGCGAGGAGCACTTTTAAGAAGCATGTTAACACATTAGCAAATATTAAAAATCAAAATAATGAGAAATGGTTGATTCTAAAAAAGAAATATATGCCAATGAACCAAAACGATGACGTGAACGATGTTAAGGCCAGTGCAACAAAGACTCCCAAAACTTCTGAAGCTGCAGAGGACTCCACATTGTCTCAGATGAAACCACCATGTCTACCATCCCCTCTACAACTAAATCAAGACTTAAGCATTTTAAACAACCTTGTCCAAGAAAATAGTCCTAAATCTCCTGTGCCTTCTGTAAGTTCTAAAATACCAACAAGTGAATCAAAAGAAAGTTTAGTATCAGGTCAAAGTGATGATACACCACCAAAAGTTTATCCGAGGAGAAAGTCTTCAGCTGACAAAGTTATAGAAAGAAAATCAAATGCACTAAGTCCAGATAGCCATAAATCTTCAATACCTGATGAACTTGTATCTGAGATGAATGAAACGTCATCAACATTGACTTCATCAAAAAGTGAGAGTATGTTGTTGGATAGTGAACAAAAAATATCTGTTAAAGAAAGAAAACAAATGTTCAACAGGATGGCTTCGGAAAGTGATGTTGTAAAATCCAATAAGCTGGGAGGTTTTGGGCCACATGTAAGTTTTTTAATTTTATTAAACTTTACTTAAATGGTATTTTCTGTATGGACAATAATTATATTATGATCTTGATATCAGTAATATTTGCTTAGTTTAATTATGCATTATGAAAGCTATAAATAAATATGAAATAATGCCCATCGATCACATAGATAGATCCTGAACCCTAATTAGAATTCACTGTGTCTAGGGACCCAGGAACTACGAGGACCATGGTCTCACAGCACCCAGATTTAGAATAAGTATTTGTGCTTTTTTTTTCTGTGCACACATATATGTCCTGCCATGGGAATCAAACCCGCAGCCTGCCGGCTATGAGCCGAGCTGCTCAACCATCACACCACAGAGGCAGTCAAAGCTATTGCAGTTGATTTAAGTAGCTCTTAAAAATAATCCATCCCTTAAAATATTAACACAGGTACAAGTTTTTATGGTGGGAAATATATATTTTGTTTTTTTTTTTTTATGTTTATTTATTTAGTTTTCATTCATTTTCCATTCATTCAAATAAAAAAAATACATTCCATATTTCAAAATAAATGAGTTTTCTACATATTTTGAGGTTAACTTCATCACATTAAAAACTTTATTGAAGTTTGGATTATCAGCTGGCTATCAGATAGTAAGAAAAAATAACAAAAAATATTAATGTTATCTATGTGGCATCTTGTCATTCCATTGTCTGATTTAAAAAACAGCTGATTAGTTAATGAGTAACTGTTAAAAATTTGAAGGAATTTGTTTAAAATAGTTCTAGGCGTTTTTGTGTCATCAGCATGTTCCTAAAATCAGGCGATTTAGAGTTTTAGTTTGAGTTTGTCAGTGAAGTTGACAATATACCCCTTAGTCTCTATTGTCTAGCAATATAAGTTATATTTGCATGTATTTGAAAGAGCACTAAATTAATTCATATAATCTTGGCTCCAATTTTGATGGTTGTCATCAGACCCGTTTTAAAATACCATAGAAAGCTAAGTTTCTGCATATTCTTTTTAAAAAAATAGGTATAAGCTGACTATAATCGCTCTAATTTCTTACTAAGACACTTGTCTTTGATAATTTTTTATAGAAAAATGGGTATATGTTGGATGTATTAATGGTTTTTTTGATTATTAAAATCAAAATCTATACTTTGATTAATTTGGGACCATTCTAAAATTATAAAAATGGAATTTTTCGTTCTCAAATGGGCTAATTAAATGAAAAGATATAATGCGGAAACAAAAATAAAATACCAGAGCAAAAATATACAATTGAGAATCTCCTTTTCTTAAAGTCTATTGAAAATAAGGTTGATTGAGACCAACTTCTTTATTTCTGACAAAATGTCTATATCAGGTCTCATGATTGCTTGATCCTTTGTGATTTTGTTCTTAGGAATCATTAGATTTATTTTAAAGATAAATCAAAAATATAAGAAGATATTCGAATTTTAAAAAAATTTAAGTTTTACTAATAAAATACAACTATAGGAAAAGCAAGTTGCTATTTAATAAATTCAAAAAATAAAAGTAAAAATATCTGTGTTGTAAAAAAATCTAGTACTGAGAAAAAATAGGTAAGCATGTATATTCAATGTTACCATATTTTTCTTTGAAATTGAATTAGTGTTTTAAGTTTAAGCTGAAATTTTAGTTAGTCCTTAACCTTTTTAAAGATTATTATTTAAGTAGATGGTTACAGATTTTGAAAAAAAAAATGATATTGAGCCAAAGTGTCCAAAGTGGTCAATTTTACATAATAACTTTTTTATGCCAATTGGATGTGTTTATTGTAAGAAAAAAGTCTTTAAGAGTAACTCTATAAAGTAGGAGCTTCCACACATGTAAAGACGAAATTGAACTTAAACTCATAAATAAATAAATAACGCCCAACAATCACAAACATAGATCTTGGACCCTGACTAGGATTCTCTATATCTATGGACCCAAGAAGCATGCTCCTAGAACAATCATTACAACAATTTGCGCTTTTTATCCTGTTTACAAATATTGGTCCTGTCGCGGGAATCGAAGCCGCCTCCTCCGGGCTACGAGCTGGGCTGCTCAGCCACCAGACCTAGAGGCTGTCAATTATAAAAGTTCCACTACTAATCATGAACCCTAATTACGAAATCATACACTTTAGTGAAGGAGCACTGCTCCGAGCCTTAAAAATAACTTAATTAGGTACATAGATAGACAGATAGATAGATAAAACTCTTTATGGAAACACCACATTGTAGGTACAATTTACAGGCACAAACCTAAGGATTAAGTGTCACAATGGGCGGTCTTATCGCTCAAAGCGATTTCTTCCAGACAACCCAAGTTATTACATACTGCAAGTCATAGATTTCGTTAAAAGTGAGCTAGAACTGGATTGTCGGGCGTGGGTTAGGTGCAATGTAGATACACTGAGCCCAGTATTTCCAGGGGCTTAGCGTGTCTACCCTAAATGGCGCCAACAATAACCTCTGTCAAATTTGGAGTAAGTACATAAGCGTTTTGCACTGTTTGAAGTATTTTCTGCAGTCGCAGCAGTGACTTTGCGGTGTTTTTGGAAGATAGAACAGCGCCGTGTTTACATAGCTAGCATCCCTCACTTTAAAAAGATCTTAAAAGAAATGAGCGTTATATGATCCGAGTCTGGTCCTTATCTATCGTCTCGCAATAGACCATATTTTATTGAATTTAAAACGACTGCAATGTTGGCGCTTTCCATGGCCCGCCGGATGACGTCACGAAGGAACCTGGTACCTATACTATTCTGTGACCGTGGCATTAGCTTTATTGTCACACTATGTCACACTAATATTATAAAGGTGAAAGTTTGTATGTGTGTATGTTTGTTACTCCTTCACGCTCAAACGGCTAAATGGATTTGGATGAAATTCGGTACCAAGATAGCTTATACACTGGATTAACATATAGGCTACATTTTATCCCGGAAAAGTGAAATGTTCCCGTAGGATGAGCAAATAATTAAAATACTTTTTCCGCGGGTGAAACCGCGGGGCGCAACTAGTGCTAGATAAATCACCTGTACCACATATCCGTACTGGTCTATCCCTATTGGTGCACTTTTCGCTACTGGACATGTTTTTCGAATATTTATTATGAACTAGTTGCGTCCGTGGTTTCACCCGCGTGGTGTATATTTTATAATTTTCCACTCAATTTTCTTATATTTTTTCTTTCACAAGAACCTTCTCCTGATAATAATAAACACAAGAAAAAATAATTACCAAAAATGTTCCATCCGTTCGCGCATGATACGATGACCAAGGCAAAATAGAGATTCATTTTTATAAATTAGGCAAAATAGAGTTTTCTTTTTTATATATTAGGTCTTTACCTATGAAATTGCCGTTTTGTTTGAAAAAAGTTAAAGTATTTTTTTTTTCGAACTTATTTATTTCTTTTATTCAAAGTAATCACCCCTGCAATCAATGTATCTTTGCCAACGCTGTGGCAGTTTATGGATGCCCTTCTTGAAAAAATGAGCAGGACGGGAGACAACAAACTCTTCAAAGGCGTTTTGTACTGCCTCTCGGGAATTGAATTTTTTTCCCGCTAAAAAGTTGTCCAAATTTTGGAAAAAGTAATAGTCGGTAGGCGCAAGATCTATGATGAATCACACCAGCACTAGACCACCAAACTGTGACCATCACTTTTCTAGGGGTAATTTTTCGTTTTGCACATTGCTTTGGTACCGAACCAGGATCTAACCAACTTGCTGAGCGCTTTCGATTGTCAAAAAGAATCCATTTTTCGTCGCACGTAACAATTCGGTTCAAAATTCCTTCATTTCTGTTCCTGTTAAGCAGCGCAAGGCAAGTCTCGACGCGTACGTTGCGCTGGCGATCGTTAAGTTCGTGGGGCACCCGTCTATCAAGCTTTTTTATCTTGCCAATCTGTCGCAAATGGACCAATATTGTTTTGATGCTAACATCAAAAGCTGCTGCCAGCTCAGCTGTAGATTGAGATTCATCAGCTTCCACAATCGCCTTTAATTCATCATTGTTGACCAAAGTTTCCGGACGACCACGAGGTTCATTTTTCAAGTCAAAATTCCCAGAACGGAACCGAGCAAACCAATAACAGGTTGTACGTTCGTTTGCACAGTTCTCTCCGTAAACGTCGTTGATGTTACGTGTCGTTTGTGCCGCGTTGGTGCCACGAAGGAACTCATATTCCATAATTACACGAAATTTCAAAGTATCCATTATGAGGAAAAATGTTGAAATGTAATGAAAATACAACGCTAATCAATAAACAAAAGACTTATATTGTAAATAGAATGTCATATTTTTAAAACAAAATTAATTTGAATTTAGAATTCATAGCCAACCAAAACTTTTTTTTGTTTGAAAAAGTCTGTACTGCAATACGGCAATTTCATAGGTAAAGACCTATTATTTCTAGCTGTGCCCAGAGGTTGCACCCGCATGGTGAAAATTTTCCTTCTTAACTTTTTCTTTCATAAGAACCTTCTCCTGACAATAATAAACTCAATAAAATAAGAATTAGCGGAAACGTTTCATCCGTTCACTAAAATAGAGATTAATTTTTATATATTATAGATAACATAATATTATTTGCTATATAACTTTTAGTATTATTTCCTAACTGTTAAAGTATTTAATTAAATAAAAAGGGCAAGTGTAAATGGCTAAAATAAAACTATGAATTAGTTATCCGCTCTATTTATACCTACGTCTTGAATATTAAATGTTAAAGTTCCAGCTCGTCCACACCTGGTGGAGCTAATTGAATTGTAAAACCTTCGTCATGGCCCTTTGGCGGTCAAAATGTTGTCGAATATGATTATTATCGATAATAATTTTGAGATCGCGCCGGGATATCAAAAGGGAACAGGAAATCGCTAATGTTTTTTATTAAAGCTTTGAAAATATTAATATTAACTCCCGAAGTCCATAATAAAGCTTGTATTAATAAAGTGAAGACTTTAAACTACGAGTATCTCCAAAGAGTTTTATCTTGCGCTTCTATTTTATCATAATAACTAGTTTAGTTTAATAAATGAAAAAATATTTTAACTAATGGTAACTCATCTATCACTGAATAACTATAATATTAGGTACTACGTGGTACTACTAAACTACTATTAACATATCGGTAGAGACAAAAGGATGCTTCTTTTTTATACTTTAGTATCTTCTGCCCATGACTTCGCACGGGTATAACTCGGAATAAAAAATAGTGAGATTAGAATATTAGTGAGAATAGAATAGATTATCATTCGATTCATGTGAGTTTTAATTATCTATATCCTTTAAACAGGTGAAGTCGACAATTGGTCGAAGTAAGTTGCGTATTCTCGCATAAAATAATCGCACGCCTCGCCCACATTTCAAGAAACTCTTCTTGTAAATAAGCCTTGCAAGTACATTACACGTAAGAGCCGTCTGAGGCGCGTCTCCATCGCGTTAAGACGTGTGCATATTGGTATAATATTTTATATCGTTTTGCTGAATCAAGACTGCGGTCTGGCTGCCCTGAGCGTAGTAAGAGCTTCATTTAGCAGCAGTAGCAGTAGCAGTTCCGCGGCAGGACAAGTATTTGTGCACAGAAAAAAAAGCGCAAATACTTTTTGAGTCTGGGTGTTGTGGGACCAGGGTCCTCGTAGTTCCTAGGTCCCTAGACACAGGGAATCCTAGTTAGGATCCAGGATCTATTGTGATCGTGGGGCGTTATTATTACTATTCTAGTGTTATATTGTATTTTATGTATATATTTACAAACAAAAAATAATCTAACTAAATATATCTAACGAAGTATTCTATCAGGTATCTGGTTCCCATAAAACAAGTTTTGCTTAGTTTTTGGCTAGATGGCGCTGTGTGAAATGTCCACAATTTTTATATAAGTCCAAATCTATTCAAATACATTTGCGAGTACGTTTTTAGTTTTTGTTTGCCCAGTGCAGATTTAGCCTTTTTACAGAAAAGAACACAACGAAAGTGTTTGTGATTTATCAATCGGATTAGTTCAAGTTATGACATATTTTCCCCGTCCCTGTCCCCAAACGAGGGAAGTATAACACGACACGAACAAAAGCTTCTAATGACAAATATTAGGCCGCTGGTGTACGCCTCCGCTAACCTAATGGACTTTACAATTGCTTTATGTCGCGTATCCCACATTGTATTCAATTAAAAGGACCAGAAAACACATTAACCCGTGTGTAACGAGAACGGATTTTCAACCTACCTGCTGATTTTTATAACTAATTATAGCTACCTATTTTTCCTGTTTTTAGGGTTATTAGGACACTACGTATACCCAGAAGGCAAACGTAATAAGCTAATATTTGAGCACTATCTATCTATTGTTCATATATAATAAAACTGTATCTACTACTGTGCGAACAAAGAGATTTGGCTCTACATTTATCATGCGAACAGCCAAAGAGTGGAACGCTTTACCGGCATCCGTATTTCCCGAAAACTACAACCTTGGAGTCTTCAAATCGAGAGTGAACAGGTATCTTCTAGGCAAGCGTGTTACATCCTAGACGGCATCGTCACTTACCATCAGGTGCGATAGTGGTCAAACGTGAGCCTATCAATCAATAAAAAAAAAATACTTAATCAGTATATCTAGTTTTTTTTTTAAATAGTTTTCAAATTATAATACATATCCTTATCGATATCATAGAATTATAAACAATTTCATTTTATTTTCCGTATGTCTGTCTGTACGTCACTTGGAACGCGCTTTACGCTTTAATTACTCGATGGATTTTGATGAAATTGGTGTGGCAATGACACATTTTTACAAGCTTTTATTATACTTCACGGTGACTTTATTGCTTTTACGGTACAGATCTTGAAAAAGATTTTAGGACGACTTCGATATTTAAGTTCGTGAACTTTGTCCTCTTCGGTGATCTAATCATCAGTATCGGCGAAGTACAGTGAAGACAATATACATCTCTTAGTATTTATTGTGTATCAATAGAATTTACATTTGCATGTATTTGAAAGAGCAGTAAAATAATTGAAGGGTTGAGAATAAAAAGGGTTTAACTGTCTAATTGATAGTTTCGAGAAAATTGACTTTAACTTCAACGGCGTCATTTTAATGTAGAGTGCTTATAAGGTAAAAGCTTTATGTAAGTTTCAGTTGCTTGAAAATGTTTTAATTCTATTTTAAAATACTAAATATAGTACTAATTCATACAATTACTGTAAAAATGTAATATAATAAAATAAATATAATAATGTTTTTATGCTAAGCGAATTGTATTCCTGTGACAGATAAACCGTTTTTAGTCTCAAAATCTCGAGATTTAAGCCTCAAAGCGGTATTTTGAGAATGTATAATTGTAGATAATTTCAACCACTGAATCTCACTGAATCCAACGATACCAATAAGTCATTTTGTGAAAAAAATCAGTTAAACCCTTTTTATTCTCAACCCTTCAATTGACTATTCATAAAATCCTGGGTCCAATTACGATGGTCATAATCACACCAGTTTCAAAATACCATAGAATGCACATCAGATATACCTACATTCCATGTAAAATTACACTCTACACACTCGATCGGACCGATCGAAGTCGTCTTAAAATCGTTTCCAAGATTTTTACCGTACATACAAATAAATAAATAAATAATAAAATTGCAATATAATTAAAATTTTGAAACAAATTAATGAACGAATGTATGAAAAGGGAGGCTTGCCTCCTTTCGTCGTCCCATCCATTCATCTTTTCCCCTATCTTTGTCCCTCTCCGTTCTCTCTTCTCTTCGATAGCGTTAATACGTAAAATTAAATAGCCAATGCGGGACAGGTCCTTTTACTCCTCATGTATTAAAATCCGAGTAATTTGGTTATAATATTATAGAAACTGACGTGAGTAGTACTCATAACTACAACTATTACACGGCTAAAACTCACGAGATACAGTCGAATAACTCGACCGGTGTTCGGGCAATAAAGATGCCCATCCTCAAGGAGTACGCGCGGCGGCGGTGGTGGCGGCTCGGCGCTGACCCTTGTCCTTGTCGTCCTTGTCAGCGCCGAGCCGCCACCACCGCCGCCGCGCGTACTCCTTGAGGATGGGCATCTTTATTGCCCGAACACCGGTCGAGTTATTCGACTGTATCTCGTGAGTTTTAGCCGTGTAATAGTTGTAGTTATAATTTGGTTATGTGTAGTGT
Source organism: Ennomos fuscantarius (assembly GCA_905220475.3). Lineage (NCBI taxonomy): Eukaryota > Metazoa > Arthropoda > Insecta > Lepidoptera > Geometridae > Ennomos > Ennomos fuscantarius. Next base: position 12,922,615 of record HG992023.1, read on the forward strand.
AGAAAATTACCAGTGCCATAATTTTCGTATTTTTTTTATTGATTGGCTAAATCATTCCTTCATTACCTGCAATCCTGCCTTCTGTGCTTTCACGGTCTTTCAGGGTACGTAAAATGCGTGGGCGTGCAGACCACCTGTGGTTTTAATTTGCTTGTGACATTTGCCCGTCGTGGGTTGTACCAAAAGGTGCGAATGCGAATTGATTTAAGTCAATATTATGATTATTATTCACAACGCGGCCATTGAGTGGTGGCTCGTGACATGTGGCCGATTGTCCCTGGATAATATTGTCGTGTGATACTGATGGGCACGTGCCCACGTACGCTGCTTTTAAAAGCTAAAGAGGGTCATTCGTGATGTTCGCTAGTCGTGATGTGGTGTTTTGTTTAGTTATTACAATAATTTTTGTCCATATCTTTTTAATTAATTTCATTCGAACGTTTTAGAAGAATAGTTGACTTCGATTTAGTTTGCATTTAAGATCACACTACCATGCAATTATCTATATATACATCTATTAATTATATTGCAATAGTAATAATATAATTAAGCGAAATGTATGCGTATTTGTTACCTTTTACGCTGAAAGAAGAAACAATGTCAAATTATAGGAATTAGTCTGCTTTTTGAAAAAAAAAGTATATTCACTATAAATTATTACATTTAAGATACTTTCTATCCTGGAAAGCCTTAATATACGTATTAACCGGTTTGCATGGAATAGGGTTATATATAACGCAATTTCGTAAAAATAAGTTCTAACATCTGCTAACAAACGAAATACTTATCATCTCATGGGACATTGTCAACCATTTCTTTTTCTAGGATAACAATACATTCAACTTCGGACTGTGTAGCAAAAGTGGCCTGTGGTAGCATTTATTGTTTGTTTTTTTTTTTTCGAGGTCGCTCTGTTCAAGCGGTTCGTTCGTCCTCTTTTATTAATTAAATGAGTAAATGAAAGAATAAATGAAGTTAATAGCAGTTACTAATTCAGATTTATATTTTATATTCCCAAAGTATTAGTATTAATTACAAATATATTTAAATAAAAGTGGTATATCTAACAATTCCGTTTGTTTTAGTTTTTATAATAGTGAAAAAAGTCATTTACGGAAGTTGAAAGATAGTGACGCTGTTAGAAAAAGCTTAACCAAAAATTGGAGTAAATAAACAGAAATAGTAGATGTACGTGATTTAGAAACATACCAAATATAGATAGGTATTCCTTAGGTATCGTCTTTATTTTTATTTAAATAAAATGCAGTATATTCGAATGTTTTCTGAGAACAAGATCTTCTACTACAAAATTACTTACCACATATCTTTATAGTTCAGTTATTTTGCTCTATCTCATGTACTGTTAGGTACTAACCTAAAGTAAGTAATTGTTGTTGTAAGTAAATCAACACGGACTTAGTTTTTATTTGACCTCTATAACGTTTTCACAAACGCCAGTCATAGTGAATTAATTGAAATTATTCAGTATTCTATTTAAAACACATCTAATTATTTTGCCAATTAACCGGCATAAATTTACCGAAGTCGTTATCTTTTATGACATCTCATTTAATCCCCCACTATTGTTTTTTATTGTCTTTATCGTTTGCTGCTATAAATCTTTCAGCGAGGTAGTGAAAATAGGCTTCGTTTTAAGTATACTGTACATTATCTCCGTTTTGTATAAATGCATAGTTGTTATGCATGATGATGTAGATAAGCTGGCACGGTCGGCTGCAAGTTGGCAGGAAAATATGACCGATTTCATTGTTCTCTCGCTGCCATTCAGCCTGAGAATCACTTGCAGACATCAACATCGCGGATGCCACACTTAACGAGCCTTGTCGAAGTGATGGAAATAGGAACGGATAAATTAGCTACCCGCTATTGAAAGATAAAAAGTCCCAGACGACCGCGAACACAAGATATGTGCTGATATGCAATTGAATGTGCGAGGTATTTTATGGCATCGCAGTTTTTGCAGCATTCTCTTTTGTTTATCATTTCACTTACGTTTTAATATTAAAGATTTTATATTATCTCTTAAGTAAAAAATGTAAATCATAAAATGCAACCAAATAAATGAAATTGGTGGCGCTGGCGCCGGTGGCTTGATATTATCTTATCTTTTATCTATACAATGGGCTCGAAGGCCGCTAATTCTTTGTGTCGGTTAACTCCGGCAATAAGACTTGATTAATTAATTGTTGACGAGGTTCAGTTTATTACATATTGGATTGTTTTAATTTGTTCTTTTAATGAAAAATTAATTTGTTTTAGTGAATTTTCTGTAGAGTTCCGGTGCGGAGCTTATCACTGCACAGGATTCATTGCTCAAGTAAGAGTAAAAAGAAACCTCTGATTTTATTACGAAATATATCAAATACTTTACACTCATATATGTAGAAGGTATTTTTGAATAAATCGATGCAAAACCAGAATACTAAGTATACCAATACTCCAAAATAACATTATAAATTCTAAATTAACTCCTAATATCATAATATCTGTTTGTTATATTTTCACAGCTAAACTGCTGAGCTAAAATCCAATTTTGATAAAATCTTGTATTCAAATATGTTTTTTGAACCCTCGGATATGGCATAAAGCGTCAGGAATAATAGTAATTATAATATATATTATTTAAAAAAATATTAATTCTTATTCTATTTGGGGGTAAGATCTGCACTGACGTCTCGCATGGGGTGTATTGTGCATTTCCTTCTGCCAGCATCTACCCGAGCCAGCCCACCTCCTTCATGTAGCGGAGCACTGCCTTGCCTAAAAACAATTTGTTAGTTAATGGTTTAAAAAAATAAACACCAACTAAAGCAATTATCATTTATAAATTAAATTATTGAGTCCTGATCTAGGGTACCATAAAGAAACGCTATAGAAACGACATACTGTCGAAGGGCCATAGAGGAAAGAGCCACTTTCACACTTGCAGCTACGAATACACGATAACTACTGCACAATTCCCAAATTTTCAACCGGGCTAAAAGTTTATAGTCGATCCTCTTTTACAGAAAGTATCCCTTTATTACCTTTCGTGCTTTGTACTTCTCCACTGGATGAACTGGGTTATGCTTGATCCGGTAAAACCACTTACATTGTATTGTCTTCTGTTTCTTTCAAAGCTTAACCAAAATCCAAGTCTTTTTATCATTCAGGGAATCAGTCTTACTCTGCATGGCTTTACGCCATTCTTTGTAGTTAGGAAAAAGAATAGCTTCTTTGAATGTTGTTGGTGTTGACATGGTTCCGTGTTGATCGCAAAATCTTTGAATTTGGTTTGCCAAGTCTAGCCTAGTCTAGTCAGCCTCTCTGGTTAATATGGTTCCTCCACACGATTATATCAATGAGGTCATACTCGTACATGCCGTTAAGCAAAGCACGGATTTTACATTTCCAGTGGATCCAATTGCCACCATCCACTTTTCTTTATTTGTATTTTTGACAACACCATTTTGACGTATTAATCCCAAGAAAATATTCCCATAACCAGTACCTACTTGGTCTTACCAAATGTTGGAGCACCGTTAACACAAATACGACTACAAATCGTTTAAATCTTTAAATGGTCTACTTTTTATTCAATATATCTATATATTGGTATATTTAAAAAACTATGTAGAAATACGAAAAAACAACGTTTTCTTCAAAATTTTCTTTTTAAATCACAACAACGGTCAACCGAATCCAAACCTTTTTTTTCATAGTTATTGGATTGTATTTACAGGAATAAAACCTCGAATAACAGAGTTCATTAAACAATTAAATAGATTACCTCAGTACAAATAAATAACTGAATGCCAAGAGCCGGGCAATGCTTAGGTAGATAGGTAGGTAGACCGTATAGATTCACAGGTGAAAAACGTACCTATTATATTTTTTAATATTTTGAAAATTGACTATAGAAAAAAGGTCAATAAACCTTGAGTAGAACATCTGAAGTATTTAACAGATTTCTCTTTTTATCTCAAAAACGTTACAACATTTTTACTAGGTGGTAGGACTTTTCTGCAAAGTTCGTCTAGGTAGGTACCACCGCTTTGCCAGTTATTCTGCCGCCAAGCAGTAGTGTGCAAGCACTACTGTGTTTCGGTTTAAAGGGCAATGTAGCTAGTGAAATTACTGGGCAAATGAGACTTTATGATCTGATCTCACAGTCGAGTAATCTTATTACCAGACTGTGCTGATGTCTCAGGATGATGTGCGCAGTGCAGCAGTCATGCGAAACTTTACATGTTGGAGTTCCGAGTGACATTGTTTCGGCCGCGGCCGTGTCACTTAACATCAGGTGAACGAATAGCTCGTCACATCGTTCCATAACATAAAAAAAAATATTTTGCTTGAAGTAATTTTAATAGAGAGTCTTTACAAAGTTTTATAAACAGAGCATAATAAGTTTGGCTCCCTCTACATGAATCCACAGCTCTGTTTTCTACGATGCGAAGATTAGAAATGGGCGATACTTTGCAACTTTGGCAACCCATATTTCTTAAGTGATACACCTGATAAAAAATGGTATAGAACCTTACCTATTTTAAAAGACCTATTCAGTGTCACAATAAACGAGGGTGTTGAATGAAATAAATAATTATCCCTGCATACATATTGTGACAGCCACCCCATAAACATACAATTACGACTTTTCGTAATTGCCATTCAGTGATTGTTATATCCTATTTAATAAGGTACAGCGAAAAAAAATCTCATTCTGTCTTTACGTCTTACGTCAACGTAGCTATCCTTATTATACAAACAGATAGGTAGACAGACATGACGAACTTATACAGCCTTGACAGCCTCTGTGGTGTGGTGGTTGAGCAGGTCGGCTCATAACCCGGAGGCGGTGGGTTCAATTCCCGCGGCAGGACATGTATTTGTGCACAGAAAAAAAGCGCAAATACTTGTTACTTGGGTGTTGTGGGACCACGGTCCTCGTAATTCCTGGATCCCTAGACACAGGGAATCCTCGTTAGGGTACAGGATCTATGTATGTAATTGTTGGGCGTTATTATTATTATCATAAGGGTTTATTGTATTACCGAACTCCAAAGAAGATTATTTATATGTTTTTAGAATTGAGAGCTTCAATTCGTTGCGTAATATTACATGCATAATACCTACCTTATAAAACAAAAGAAGAAAGATACGACCCTAGATTTTTGAAAGTGGTCCGTGTCAATTAGGTGTAACGCACACAAATGGCGTAAAATAGAAACAGCCGATTTTGATGGATAGAAAGCGCGATGCGTGCCTCATTTTCCCTCTTTATACTCGTAGTCCACGCACGGTTTCTACAATCCTGTAAAATGTTTAAGTTATACATATTACAAGAAATATCTCGATGTGACAATGCTATGACTTTTTTTTATTTGCAGTATATTATTTATCCACATGTCCATAAATATCTTAAATGGGTCGAGGGAACTAATGTAGTAGTCATTTGGCAATTTTACAGCTGTGGGGTGAAACAACTTGCGTTAATGGTCGGTCGCTGTATTAATTTAGACCTAATTTTAATCATTATTTCCTTAGAATAAAAAAACTACCAAAATACAAACTTAATCTTATTATTAAATCAAACACATCACATTAAGGATGTTATCTTGTCAATATCAAAGTCCCTAACAGTGAGGCCAATAGTGTAGACATAAATATGTAACGACAGGTGGTAAAGTGGTCATGCTGAGCAGCGCACGCCCGTCTTAGCAACAATAAACATTGTATATTTATCAATACATTGCTCAAAAATGAACTGTATTATAATACAACGTATGGTTTTTAATTACATTCAACCTTTCAAATTACTTCTGACTTATCATTTCTTGCGTTAATCGCAGCGCAAGCCTGAAGACGGGAGAATTCGAATTTATTGACCATTAATTCAAAATATTATTTTCACAATATAAGTACTCATTTATTAATTTTGAAATATTAGGTTCCGATTAATTTATATGTGTCGTTAAGATATTTATTATGTATGTAAATATCGTCTGTATTTATAATCCTAAGCTTTTGTTTTCAGACGTTAAGTACTTTAATGTATAGTAATTTAATAAATAGTGCGCTATAAAATAACATGCTAAGTTTTAAATATATATATTAATGTTCTGTTATCATAGTTGATAGTGAAGAGTTCTGCTACAGTGATTAAACCCAAGTAATTTTGTTCGCAGGGCGTGGATGAAGAAGACCGAGTCTCTGTAAGTAATTTGGTTCGTGTTGATATGACCTAACAGCGAAATGCCCCATAGGCAAAATGTTTTATAAGCGAATCGGTCATGTTGTCAAAATTAATTAAGCATATATTATATGTATATGTAATCTGTCTTCGAAACATCATCATTGAGACATTTTGCTTTGAGTAACATAATAAACCTGCTTGCTGTCGTAAGAAAAATCTTGATTACCTGTAGCAATTTATTCGTAACGAGCTTCTTCCCGCAACTTCGCCTGTGCGGCGTGGCCTATGGGAATATAATTCAACCACCCATTTCACCCTCTTAAGGGTGGAATTTCGAAAAATCCTTTCTTAGCGGATGCCTACGTCATAACATCTACCTGCATGCCAAATTTTAGCACGATCCGTCCAGTGGTTTGGGCTGTGCGTTGATAGATCACTATGTCAGTCAGTCAGTCACCTTTGAGTTATATATATTTAGATCCGCGCGTCTTCAAAACCTATAAGTACTTTTCCTTGACCTAGAACCGTGATACTTTGTAGGTAAAGTTTGTATTAGCTTAAGTCAAGGATGAAATTTGAAAAGCTTATATTTCAATGTGCAATTATATCACAAGAGCAACTTAAGCTGGGAGTCAGTACCTATCACACACAATGTGTAACTATGACAATAAAAGTTGGTCGGGAAATTATTCCACGGAGGTGTTGAGGAATTAAATAAGGATGCAAGTGTTATCTGTTACTTGTCGTCTCGACCCATAATCCACCATGCTGCCTGGCCAAGTACGCGTTAGTGGATGATACAAAACTTTAGTCTTCGGGGGTCGAGTGGGAAACAAATCAGTGTGCATCGGTTCGTATTTCACGAGTTGCCGCTTAGGTAGCGACCTTCGATTTTACGTAGCTGTAATGCCAAGTTAAACATTAATAATTTTAGAAATCGTCTGTCTCGTAGAGTTGGATAACTGAGTTTTGGTTTGGAAAGGGGACGATAGGGTATGATTTCGAAGAAGGGCGGGAAGAAGTTGGGAAGGGATGGTACGAGTAGAGGAAGCTAGAAATGGAATTCAGATGAACTTTTGTACTCATTTTGATTATATACCTTATAGCTTAGAGCGTTATATTTCTATGACTAGTACTAAGAAGAGAAACTGTGGAGTGCCTTTATATGTAAATAGCATTCGTGAATATAGATAATATATATATTAACCAAATTATTAGTAGCAATAATAATAAAATAATATTCTTTTTATATAGCTTGATCAGAAAAACGAAGACCCATTGGATTCTAAGCAAAAACAATGGATACTCTGTGCAGCGAAAGGAGAGTACCACGCCTTGGCGAAGATGTGCAAAGAAAACTCTAAACTGGTGAAAACAAAGGTAAGCGTTAGATTAATCATAAAGAAATAATAAAGTTTACAAAGAATAAACGTAAAAGAACGTTGAAAAATTTTGCATCAAAGTTGTTTAGAAAATAGACATAAACAGCAATGAATGTCGTTGTCCCGTATCCGTATGTTTTTAGAGACTAGTTAGCACCAAGTGAGAGCACATGTCCAAAAGGTGTGCTTCTAATTGGGTCTCGGGGAGCACGGCCGGCGCCAGGCCCGCAACCCCCCGCTGCATGCTATCTTGACACATCTCCGGACGTAGTCTCTTGTTTTATTTTACGAGCCATCTCTCAAGCCCCATCTTTTTTTCTCTTTCCTACTATTGTGTTTACGCAGTTTCATCTCGCGTACGTACTTGATATATAGATGCACCGTAAGATCGCTAATTCTAAAGTGGATTGTCTTCATTGATTTATTGGAATACAATTAAATAGGCTCTCACCATTCCGTGCCTAATAGTAACATAGTTAGCATTTATTCTATAAACCTTAATTAGTCATAATCAACATATGATGCCACCTTCATTTATTTATTTTGAAGGAATTTGCAATTTAAAATTTTATTAATAACATATTTAAACGATTTAAAAATTTCATTAAGGGTTGATGATTAAACGCATCTAGTAAATAGGTTAAATTACTTGCAATCCCATGCAGCGTCCTAAATTTTTAGAAATAAATTCCTACAAACTTATATTAAATATGTAACTGTAATATAAGAGAATGTTACTGACTTCCTAGTAAATAATGAGTAAAAAATACCACTAATATTGAAATAATCAAATCTGTTGACCTGCGGTCGCCACCACAAATTACCAAGTACATTACTTTTATTGAATGCGCAATAAAAAAGGTAATGATAGCCTTCTCTTTTATTGATTAGTTGTAAATCAAGGGTCGACGCAATTGGATTTGAATTTTATTGGCATCCTGTCGTAGGTACGTGCATAGTTGTTAACAGAACTTAATGGCAATTAACCGAGAACTGCTTTTAAATAAAAGAAAAATCGGTTGTGTTTTAGCGTGTGCTTTCTAAACCAATGCATGTACATAAATAGTATTATGAAGACTATCGATCGCGTATTCATTCTGTTAACCCAACGCCAGAGCGTCTTGGTATTACCACAGAATATGTTATAGTTACCGCACGTGTTTTTCAATGTAGAGTTTGAGAGATTGTTTTCATTTTCTTCTAACCGCTTCCCGAGCTAATAAAGCAACAGTAAATATTGTCAGACAATATGTAACATGTGTTAGCCACTGCGGCTTGATGGTCGACATTATTTTGTCGTCTTCCTCTAAAAAACACTTTGATGCTTATTTTCGTATTTGCCTCACTTGCTGATGGAATTATAGATTTGTGGAAATATCTCTGTGTGTGGTTTCTTATGATATTTTTTTTATTGTCCGCACTGCTTGTATCTCTTTGAAATTTTAAAGGAGATGTTTAAATGTGTCAGCAGAACTTCCTACTTGAAGATGTTTCATTACCTATATTCATTAATAATCTAATGTATATTAGATGTGATAAATTATTTCAATATTTAAAGGTTAAACTTTTATCTTTATGATTTCTAATTATATAAGCTCGTAAAACAAAAAAAGAATCGGTATATCTTAAATTTTCCCGTCTCGAACATAATATGGAAAGAGGACACCACTGCAGTTGCGTATTTTTCCCTAGTAATCTTTAATACTTAATTTTGTTGAACTAACGCATTTAATTGTTCGTAGCTTGCGATGCGATGTCGTAAGATGGATTATCTAAACCGTTAAAGTAGCAAGCTGATCGAGAATTTAAAAAAAAAATACAAATGCCACAACATAAAACACGCAAGTTCTTAATACAAAAAGTAGTTTAATTTTAAAACTGTGCATAGCAAAACAATTAAAACATAATAGTGATTCATGTACTGATCAATAATAAAGGCTCCTTCAAAAAATGAGAGTTACCTGTCTAAAACGTTCGTTTGATTTAAGTACCTACACATTAATCAACATCATAATCATCCTATAGGTATTATTTCACTGTTGAACATAGGCCTCTTTACACTACTGAAAGCCCACTGCTATCATTTTAGTTTTGTCAAAATATCTTGTAAGTAGGGTAATTAGAGAATATTTAGATCTAAACTAAAGCTATAAGTGAGCGTTCTTGCTGATTTCTAAGAAATCGTTTCATTAATATATAATCGTTTCCTAACGATCATGTAATTGTGTTGATAAAGATTTGTTTGGTTAATAAAAAAGACGAAAGCTCTGCATTATTATTGTTGATTTACGACTATTCGATTTCGAACGGGGCGGAGCTGTTGATCCAAGTAATTAAATCGAAATCATTTGATGTTGCCTTACGAACAGTTATATTGATACGATCCAATAATGGTATTGTTAATTACATCTATACTGAGTAATATAAGTGGATATTTTATTATCATTGAATGACTACTTAGGGTTTTATTTGTTTGTTAATATCATTTAAGTCCCTGCAGTAAATCGAATGGATTGGCATGCTCTAATTGGTGAGTTTACGTCGGGTGCGATTACAACCGCATCTATAACGGTTTTTTGTTGGCGCCAGCTTCGAGACGAGGTGTACTATTTCAAGTAAAAAAATATTTCCAAACATTCGTCTAAGATTTCGGTTGCACGCGCTATTAACGCCAAGTCGACGGTGGGAGTGTCGTTGCAGAAAGCAATTTAAATCCTGATTTATTCCGGTGCAAGCCATCGGCTCCGTTGACATTTCTCACTCTAATTAGGACGCTGATTTTCTAAATGATTTATATGTTTTTAAATTTACTACGAACACGCTGTGAATAGTGTTATTTAATTGATCAATTAACGTAGTTCGGATTTATTACATTACCTACTTGAATAAGTGCTCAGCTATATTTTAGTTTAATTTATTCATACCTATTGTATTTCTATTTCTTATTTCTATCAATAAATGCTAAAATGATTGTATCAAAATTGGGAAATCAAAATTGAACCATGACGATGACGCGACAGCTCATTTGTTACGGTCGCTCGTTACATTGGGAACTAAAACACGACGACAGAATTTGGTTCAATGTTTTTTGTCAGTTTGTATGGTTGTGCTAACTTCTCGAATGAGTCGGCCGGCGCCACGGCGCGGCGGCGGTGCAACCCGAGATTTGACGCCGCGCCTCATTTGACCCGTCCGTCGAGGCGCGCGCTATTGTTTGGTATGCATGTCGAACACACGGAGGGCGGACAATAATGTTTTCCATTTTATATTTTGGTTTGTCACCCCGACATAGATTTAGATGCTATCGCTGTTTATTAGTTTAGATAAGGCTTAACCATTCCTATAACGATGACTAACAATTTCATACCATATCTCTTGTTAGACATAATCAGGTAAATAACACATAGATGTAAATCTAAATACCAATAATTACACTTGTCTTAATGTAATATAACAAAATCTCAGTTGTTTATTTTAAAAACTTGAATCAAGAAATAGTATAGTATGAAAATACTATTTTCGCCCTTAATTTACGTATACCGCTAGGTACTTATATATTGCTAAATACCACTGCGCGTTTGTTTCAATATATGTTATAAAAGCAGAAATCCCATGGAAGACTTCAACAGATCGATGATTGAACCAGGCGTGTGGCATAAGGCACTTCCACAATAGCGAGCGAGTGCAAGTCATCCCCACAATAAGTGATTTCTAACATGGTGACGCAGCGGTATTGTAATTGTTGTTTGTTTAGTGGTTCTACCTTACTCGTGTATCGACCTAATCATATATGCCCATAGTTTTGTTTTTATACTAACGTTTCATTATAGAGTTCATACTTCATAGGCATGTGATGTTGGACGCAATCAAATTTAAAAACGACAGGTTACATTCGTGCCGCTTATTAATTTGGTTCTGGCGCCATCAGGTGTTAGATTACACCCAAAAATGAGTTCTATGTTATGGCAATTGGCGATTAATTTAAAAAGACATTGTGTTATTTGATCGATCTGTTTATTTAAATAACAATTTGCTATACTTTTTATATTAATAATTGAAGTAAAAAGCAAAGTGTGTTATGTAACTCGTGCATATTGAATCAATTTTATATCCGCCCTCACCGCTCGAACGGTCTCTGCTGGAATAATCATAATGAATATTTGTAGACACGCAGCGCCATCTAACCTCAAAATGGTTTGTTTTACGCACTTGTTGTACAATCTACTATTTTCAACGTTTATGTCCGGTCCAATTGATTGCGTTATTGAGTTAGATTGTGTTACTTTGAACGCTAAAAAATCAGTTCTAAATCCAAGTACCTAATCCCTTAATATAACGCGAGGCCAAATTATATGCCGAGAATCAATTCGAGACGCAGCAAATTTTTTATCTTTCTTTCATCGAATTCCTGTTCTTTTACATTCCTTTTATTTTTGAGGTTTCGGGCTAGTTTAAGGATAACATTATTATATTTACCAGCCGCCAGCCCAGCTACTTCTAGCGACAACTTCATACCCCTGGGTTGACGTAACCTACTCAACAGCATAGCTCTTAGGCAACGCAGCTCAGTTTTAAATCTATACACAAGTCATTTCATTCATAAAATAATCATTTGTATATGGCAATTTTTTTTATAAACCGAAGGGTGTTCAGTATTAAATCCAACAAACAGAATTTAAAGAATCCAAATGTTGACACAATAAACAATGACTACCATCTCGTCAGCCAGCCAGATATGGATCTGACCGTCGACGCGCGTTGTATTTGCAAACGCGATTCGAATTGTTATTGCGAAACATGAAAGCATGCTAATTGAAATTCAGCATGAAAGGGATAATGAAGGCGCCGAAACCTTCCGTGCCCGCTCTGCATTTCGTCAATCCTTAGTGATATCGTGAAAATCGCTCCAAGACCGCCGCTGAACCCGATAAGATGACTAAATAAATATGTCCCAAAAACAAATCATATCTGTTCCCAGGTGGAACTGTCTCAAGACATAGTTAACTTGGAAGTTATTTACACATCTTGTATGAAAAAAACCACACATATTTTGTTAATTACTCCAATCTGTGGTCTTAAGGAGGTACCGAAAACCTCAAACGCGAGTTTGATTTAAAGTTACATCACGATGATACACTGTGAAAGGTAAAATAAGTACGTGTAGGAGAACTCGCATGAAAAAATATTTTATGTCCATTAGGCACATAAATAAAGAAATATATAGTGTATAGCAAAAGAAATTGACCTAAATGCCCGTAGCTGCTAAATCATTTAAAAAATCCTTGATTGTGACATATAGAGTGATTTCTATGGAAAGAGTCCTCTACCTCAAAAGTTTCAACCATGTTTTATACTTACCTACTAAGCCTCAATAAGTAATCAATGCCTCAAAAATCCATTAAAAATGAATTTCTTGAAAAACAAAATTGTTGTAGCTTTATTCTCTTAAAAGTGTTGATATATCAGCATTAATTTCACCATGTTTGAATATAAATTTATGCTAAATCACGTTTAATTTCTCTTAGTATTTATCCAACAGCCATGAGATATTCCAACCCATAATAATGTTGGTCCAACATTCGTGTTTAAATATGTTAACACTCGCATGCGAGTCCATGTGCAATCGTACTTCAACGGTGGTTCTGTGACAAATGACACCACTTTATACACGTTGAAAACTTCTCATTCGCTTATTTTTGCCATGAAGAAGACTATCCGTATCTGCTGAAGAACTCTGCTACCTGAGCTTTGTGTCTCCATGATTTTAAACCTTAAAATAAGCTAATAATAAAACCTCAAAAAGAACATATTTATGCATTAACATTAACACGGCTATCTCTTACGGGCGTCGAGTTTTAATTTACCAAAATTGGAGCTATTGTACATGAGGGAGATGGGTGCGCAATTTACGAAACCCGAGTGGGATGCGAGGGAGAGACCTCGCACTTTACCATGGCACATTAATTAAGTGAGCCGAATCTACATACGGCGCCACAACTACGTACAGAGCCCACTGGTGGCAAGAGCGTAGATTTACGACTCGTTCGACCACCATTTATCGGATAAACTAATTGCAACGCAGAGCTATTGTTTCTAAACACTGGGCTGAAATAGAACAGGCAGTCTAGGCGGCGAGTTAGGACCGTTTGATTGTACACAATGTACACCCACAGAACCATATTCGATTGTGCAGAATGAATGGAATGAATCTCCAATCGAGTGATTTGCGTATGGCTTCGTTCAGTTTGGACAGGCATGTTGTTTCTACTTGTTTCAGGTTTCATTGCTTTTATAATAAATCGAAAAAACTGGAGCTAAATTAATATTATGCAATAAACCCTCAATAGTAAAACCGTATGTACATTGATTGTAAATGACCAGAAACTTAAGTTACATTTATTTAACAAGCCCTTATATTACTCGTTCAAAAAAATATGGATGATTCATATAATATTAGGTATATAACACAATAACAAAATCAAAAGTAAAATAAATATCATTTTATTTTCAAAGTTGTTTCAAGGAACTTATTTTAACCATCAATCCAAATAAATTCTATGATGTTTCGGAAACAAATATTATGTCATGTAGACCTTTGAGTATTGCAGCTTTTGAATTTTAAGACTTTACCTATTTAATAACTCTTATTAGTTTTGGAGCAGGATTTGTATTTTGAATCAGCATAGATAGACAGATAAACTCTGTATTGTACACACCACATATTAACAAAATTAAAAAGATTATAATGAATTATAAGTTACTTGTTTAGAAGTTTTTCTTGATATTTTTATATTTCATTGGTGGAACAATAAAGAGTTCTCTATCTATCTATCTATGAGAAAAAGGGAACAATGTCCTTGTCAAATACCTTGTCGGTAAAATCGATCTCTTCCAGGCAACCTTTGGATGCAGCGTACGTCATATCGGATCTTAGATAAATGGATTTTCGATTGATTGTTTATTTGAAAATAGTCTATTTGTTAAGCAAACGGAAGATAATTTTAGTTATAACAGTATTTTTGAGATTTGCGGTTTGAATAAGCGATGAGTGTGTTCATGTGAGGGTTGGATCGTCATGTCGCCTCACAGCCGCCGCCGGCGTACAAGCCGCGTGCCCTGCTCGCTCTCGGCGATCCGCACACATCCGAACCGTTTCCCTTATCTATTATATCCACAGAAGATTATTTTATTTATTCGTAAAGTTCAAAAATGCCACTGGGCTCATACACGCACGGGTTTTTGGCGAGGACTTGAAGGACCTTCCTTGACAACCGTTCATATATCTTGCCAGAGTTCATGGGATAAGCGAAACTAAAAATTTGAAAACTCATGTCTCAGTTACGTCCTAGTTACGGTATTCCGCCTGGGGAACGTTGAGAAGATGAAAGCATATATACACGTAATACACACACAAAAAATGTACATTTTTATCAATAATTAAGTAGGTATAAATGTTTATTTTCACGTAAATATATAAATTCAGCATAATTATTAATTTATTGTTGTGAGGAAGCCCTTATTTTATACTAAAGCAGATCTAATCGGCTAATCCATGGAAACGGTGCAGGCGTCAATCTGTCTCAATTCACTTTCATCTTGATCTATACAAGTATCTCGCGCGCTGTCTTACGACAAAAATAATTATAACCGAGAGGCGGTAGCAGTAGCAAAGCCCGAGGTGCTCCGCTAAGCCACTACAATTCGTTTGCGGCGGCAATGAGCGGCTTGTAAATCAAAGGGATTCTACATAATTAAGCTCATAATTAATGTAACGACTCCTTTATTTATAGGCGCAGTCATTCTTAAAATTGCTCCCGTTTTGATAAGGCGTCCCTAAGAGGATGTGATTAACACATGTAACATGTTAATGGCTCCAGATAACGGTATTAAGAAGGATTCCATCTTTTTATTTCGACTTTTTTTTTTGTCATACTTTTTTTCTATATCAACAAAGCTGTGTTGTTAAATATACATAGGCGTCATAAAAAATAACTAAAGAATTATGTTTCCTTAATACTGTCGACCATAATGAAAATGTCACAGCTAGACAGGAAATGTATATTTAATAAAAGTAGAAAAACGTTGGTATCTGGGCGTGATTTACTACTTGAGCTTGTAATATTTTTTCTAAATGCATTAATGACAAGCGAGAGCTGTTCTTCATTGAGCCCACAGATTGAGCCCCCTAATACGTGAGTGAGTATCTAAACGATGCCCCCACCGCGCGGGACTGTCTGGCTCCCTATTAATTTGTTTATATTAGAGACGTTCACTTGCGCAGTCAATCACGATTGTCGACGACCGACCGATATACGATTTGTTTTCGAAAGATCTTAACCGTGTTTTGGTTATTTCTGTACAATTGAAGCTTTTAAATTAAGTGTCACCGCAACTCTCTGGAGACGCTTGAAACATTTGTCTCGGGATATTAATCGCCGGGCTAGGCGAGTATATCATCCAGCCAGCATTGTGGCAATCGATCAGAAACCGCGCTGCCTCGTCTAAATTGATTATTTATTCAGGATTAGTTAAGTCTTTTGAACGACTGCGTTATTTGTGAGCCCACAGGAAGTGGTTTAAATGCTTATACGAAATGTTGCACCAATTCATTTGTCACCGTGACAAATAAAAATGAATCGGTACCTTCTTATGGCGATAGATACATTCTTTTGTGGTAGGTTATTGTTTACGTACAGAAATAGTTTACCTACATAGATCATTCAATCAATTTGTTGTGAATCAAGTTTAGAAATAGCTGGGAAATTCATCAGGGTATTTATTTTCTTATAAAAACAGGCACAGAGCAGGCACGCATCATATATACGTATTATGATGATGGTGATGATTAATATTATTATTCTAACCGATTATTTATTATTATTACTTAGGTAACCTTCCATTTCCATTCAAACATGTCCTGAACCACTCTGTTCCACGCCACATCACTCCTGCGACTTGTCTAATGTCGTCATCCCACCTTTTCTCCGATCTACCTCTTTTCTCCTCTTTCCTTCCCACTAAGATATTATTACGTCACAATTCTACTCCATTTGTCCTATTTGTCTTGTTCTATTTTAATGTGGCCTGGCTATCGCCATTTAATTGATATTGTATATATCTGAGACATTTGGCTTTCTTTGGATTACATGGTTTTTCAATCGTTCTGACTTTTTCATATTCAGCATATTTCTTTCCATTGTGTACTAGCAGGTTGCGAGTTTGCTTGTCATGTCCTACGTTAAAGCCCATGTTAGCAAATAGCACCTAAAAATAATAATTACTATTAAAAAATTTGGTTTTTAAATTTATGCAAAGCTTTTTATCTTTCATATCCTCTCTCAAGCCCAGTATCTTTTCCAGCTGTTGTTAATTATTCTCTCTACTTTACGTACGTAAACGTATGTACTGTCGCAGATAATTGTGATGTAATCATCTGTATAATCATTTTGGGTGTTGTCTAAATTGATGGTTTCTTTTTCAATTTGTCATCACTTGTTTTATCGGGGTTCAGTTTCAACCCTACTTTCTCGCCTTCAATTGCCAGTTCGTTATCTTTCTTCTTATGTATCTAAAGTTACTTCTGCTTGTTACAGTTAAGTAATATACACACCATGTAATCTGCCGTACGATTTGTCAACTTAATCAGTCGTAGAGACAAATTGAGATAGATTATGCAATTCGTCGTCCACCATCACCACGCGGTGTGTAGGCCTTTACGAAAAAATTGTGCATCAAGAAAATACACAGGGCCCTCTTAGTCTAGAGATGATCTATATATCTGGACTTCCGTTGGAAACTAATTTCTGTTTACCTCATAATGATTTTTTTCCTTTAATGCCTATAGAACTACCTATAGAAATTTCTTCAAAGTAGAACTATGATTAATATGTTAAATACGGTCTTTATTGTTACTCTATTATATTTATTTATTATAGGAATATAATGTAACATTTAGAATTTCGATTAACTCTCGCAAAATTTATAAGTACACATACTCCTTGAACCTAGTTAAATTTTTCAACACTATAAGTTGAGATTACAAACACAAATTGGCCAGCATATTAATGAAATCTTGCCTGTGCACCAATTTATAACTGAGTGTCGTTCTGTAATACGGGCCTACAGCTGTAAGTGTATAGCTTAACATATTTCTGGAGCCCTAAGGTGTGCTATTAATATGGATGCAAAGCTAAATAAACAAATACTAAATAATGTAATTATCGAAATAAAAGGTACTAAACTAAACAAAATAAAACATTGTCTGCTTTAAACACTATAACAAAGGGATCATTTTGCCTACAAAAACTTAGCACATGCCATTATATCCAAAACCCCGCCGACATTTCCCTTTATAATTATATTAGCTACTTGAAAATACTTCTGTGTACAACACAAGGGTCACAGCCGCATGACCTCCCGGGGCAAACGGGATAAGTACACGCCGCACTCGGGTAGAAATATAAAACATGTTCATTATTTTAAGGCTAATTGGGAAAGGCCGCTTGCAGCGAAGTAGGTGCGAGCATACCGCCGCCCGCCCACGGCAGTACCGAATTCGAGACCGTGTTAAGCTCTCATTACGCGAATATATGTATAGACACAGTTTCTGCATTAACCTGAAGTGCTATACAGCGCTTTGTAAGATGTTTCCTGTATACATACTAAGTAAATGCGCTCTCAAACTCATGTATTCACATAAGTAGCGCGCACAATATCCGAGTATCCGACCAAGTTATGAGACTAAATTAATATTACGAGAGTATTAAACTGTGTACCCTTTGAATCCTTTCACTAAATACTAAAATAAAATCTCTCTTTATTTCTATTTCATACTTGGGGTAAGTAACTCTCAAGTTTAGAAACAGGTTTTATCTCGTCTTTCATGATCTCCTTGCTTCAGGCGTATACGTTATTGTAAAACTTTTATATTATGTTGCAGATTGCGCGTTGTTCTACTGAAAAACTTCTCTATAAAGGATAAAATACAAAAGAAGTTGATTAAACCCCTTGAGCTAAAATATTTTTCACAATAAACTTTTAATTAAGTGTTAGCTGAATTAAAACATGGTGAAATTTAAATCTTTATTTATAATTAGCTGCGCCTTGTCGTTTCACTTGCGGATTAAGGGTCCTATATGTTAAACCAGCGTATAAGCTATCTCCATTTCAAATTTCATTCTAATCTATTCAGTCTGTTTCATCACATCACCATTGGTTTATAACAACCACGATTATAACTAGATAAGTATCGCGGTTTCACACTTATTTTACCTGCATATAGTTAAAAATTAACTGTATCAGAAGAATACAAACAACCTTTGTGTTTTGGTGAACAAACAAATTATGAAGGAGGAATAAAAAAAAACGAGTGTGTTAGTTATTTCTTTAGTTTAGCTCCATCTATCGGCCGGTATAACTTTGTTTTTGCTTTGTTTAATGTTTACGTCGCCATCTTGACAATTGTAAATTGTCATTTTACCGGATATTTATTTATTTATTTCATCAATTACACGGCCAAAGCCAATTACCATAATCAATATAAGTAAATTCATCTAGTCATATTTCATATACAAATAAATATATAAAATAATACACATAAAAATAATTAAAATAATCAACTATTAATCACACTAATATTATAAAGGCGAAAGTTAAACTCAAACGGCTGAATGGATTTGGATGAAATTCGGTACCAAGTTAGCTTATACACTGGATTAACATATAGGCTACATTTTTCCGTGGGACGAGCAAATAATTAAAATACTTTTTATCCGCGGGTGAAACCGCGGGGCGCAGCTAGTATTACATAATTACTACGGACACGTACCTTTTATACAATTCTTCTCGCAAAACTGCAAGCAGTCTAACAAAATCACCTTCCATTCATCCGCAAATATATCACAATCAGGTCTTGCGCTCAGGAGAGCATAGAGCTCAGCAAGGCTTCGAGGTATAAAATAACGGGCTCGCGCGACTGTACGGCATTTCGGCACCACAAATAATCTATATCTCCTAATACGATTGTAATTATTAGGGACGAAGAAACGCGACAGATCACCATGATATATGTTGGCAATGGAGATCTATGCGAATCAACTTCCGTTCACCTCGCTTCGCATTCACCAACTTACTCCCCAAGTCAAGTGTGCGTAAAGAAGTTTTACTTGATAAAATACAGTTGACTGTGTGACTAAAAAAATAACATGAAATTAGGTGCTCGACAAAATTTAGGTCCCTATTGCAATTACTAGGAATAGTAACCAATGGTTTTAATATCTGATATAACCTAGGCGCCCCTTTCGTTTATGTATTTTTTTTTTATGTTAAGGTATGATGTGACGAGCTAGCCGTTCGCCTGATGTTAAACGACACGGCTGCTCATATCAGCTGCAGTGTCACTCAGAACTCTATAGTAGTATAGAGGTTCACGTGACACTGCACTGCGCACGTCATCCAGAGACATCAGCACAATCTAGTAATAAGATTACTAAACTGTGAGATCAGATCATAAAGTCTCATTTGCCCAGTAATTTCACTAGCTACAGTGCCCTTCAAACCGGAACACAGCAGTGCTTGCGCACTACTGCTTAGCGGCAGAATAACTGGCAAAGCGGTGGACATATCCATTATTATCAGAGTGGTGGGTGTATCCTTTATTCCAGTTTATCCATTATTTACCGGAGGAACCAGTATGTCAGTCTGAGCACATAGATCCTGTGAAATATTTAGGTATATAAGTTTATTAAATCTAAATATAACGATACTATTTTCACAGTTAGCTTGATTGAATTGTAATCCTCAGGGTGCATAGTATGTCGTATCTATTAAGCTTGGTCCCTTCCAATTATCACTTGTGATTGAAAGCGAGAGATATCATATACCCTAACGCACAAGCAGTGTGGAACGAAGGCGGACTGTAGTTAAGCTAATCTCAATTCGCATCTGCGATGAAGTCAGTGTTGCTCGATTGTAATTACTTCGTGTGTTGATATAAGCTTTATTACGACACGGGGTAAAGGGATTGCGCCGTATATTATATTGAAAGCAGTATGCCAGATCTTACTGTATTTGAAAGCCAAGCAAACCTAACCTTTAAGCAAGAAAGTATTTCTTTTTTTAATTGCTCTTCAGTATCTGTTATATATATTTTTTTTTAACCCGGCAAATTGCCTTTATTTTCTAAATACTACTCATTTATATATTTATTTTATTATATTATGTGATGTTTTTCATTAACTGAAATCTCTGGAAGTTCATTTTTTTCATTAATTAATTAAATGTTGTACCTGTCAAAATGAGAGCGTTAGGTAGTACTCCAAAAGTAAAATTCTTCTAAATAGTCCAAAAAGACCTATACACTCAGCTTCTTTGTCCATATATTACTGCGTTATTCCTTTCCGTACAAGGTTGTCTGGAAGAGATAGCGAGAGCTCTGAGCGATAAGACCGCCAATTGTTACACTGGTTAAGTTTGTTCACTTTTTTAATTATTCAAGTTTAGTTATGCCCCGCGGTATCACCCGCGGATAAAAAGTATTTTAATTATTTGCTCATCCCAAATTTCACTTTTCTGGGATAAAATGTAGCCTATATGTTAATCCAGTGTATAAGCTATCTTGGTACCGAATTTCATCCAAATCCATTCAGCCGTTTGAGCGTGAAGGAGTAACAAACATACACACATACAAACTTTCGCCTTTATAATATTAGTGTGATGTGATGTGGTGTTTAAATAAAGAGTTTATCTATCTATATATGGAAGTATATTAAGCTTATACCCCCAAAGATACCTACTTTATACAATCACTGCACTGGCCAACGGAGGTGCCGCTGCGGGAACTTATTAAAATATTAAAGATAAGATCAAATTTTTAGTGTGGATGAGGTGGGCCGGCCGGCTTTAACAAGAATTGGACCCAGGCTACTTCTTGCTCTCTCGCTTATAGTTTATGTATTTACAATTGTTTCATTTAATTATTAGTTTAACAAACATTCAATTTACTTTTGTTTGTAATTATAGTTTTAATTTTATTTGCTGTTTTATAATTGGCTTCTAATATTAAGTGATTATCATGATCGGTGATTTCGTTATGCGTTCTATTTTGTTGATGTCTTGCATTATTTTAAATATCGTCACCAAATAATATACCTACCTAGTAAAATTAGATTTCTAATACAGATGCTTAATAAATCTATTCGTTCGCAATAGTTCTTTTCGTAGTCTAAACTTGTAGAATTTATAATTTTTTTTTGTATCATGTTTGTTGTACATATCATGTATTTATAAATAAAAAGGCATTATCGTGGTTTTATTAAACAAACCTACACAATTATTATCCTTCTGTCGTGAAGTAATAAAACCTCTAAACAATCTTGGAGGTGGTCAGATACAGTGAATAACCGCCGGAGGGCTTCATCTGCGTAATATACGACAGCGACTGAGCATACTTTTAATTAGGATCAGCCTACCGACTCAACAAGGCCTCTATTTGTTTTAACCGAATGCAACTGAGGCGAGCAAAATGAAAAGGAAACCATAACGTTTTATTTCTGAATAAACCGTTAGAAAGATTTACTCTCAGATGCCACGGTACGGGTTAAACGCCACAATCAATTGAGCAACGAGAATTAATTACAGACAGGGTAAAGGGGATCTTAAACAACCTTAAATTGCATCATTAAACCATTTCTTTGAGTAAAATTTGTGCGTTATAAAAAAAACAATGTTTTCTTGGTGAAAATATTTACTTGCGATGTTTTTCCTGCTGCTTTTGTTATACCTAACAGAAAAGTTGGAGAGTTTGAGCTTTGTAAGATTAATGATGTTGCTGTCATCACAAATTAAAGTTCCTTTCAAGATTTTAATAAGGCTATTGTCGGAACTTCAAAATTTATGCAAATTGATAAGTTTTAAGTGAGTATTTTGCCAGTATGTTTTTCACGTTAGTTTCCACTTATTATAAAAAAATAAAAAGTGCTTGCGTATTGATTAACGATTGAGAATACTGCAGGCACTAATCCCCAATGTATAAGATTCAATTAAAATTCTTTGCTCTCGCTACCGCTGTTGAATTGTTCCAATGAAACCAGTCGTTTTGCATAAAACGCCCGCCAGCTGTTTACAATAATCGATGATACGTTTTTACGAGTTATATTTTCAATTTTTTTTTTTTTTTTTTTTTTTTTTTTTTTTTTATATGAGTGAATGATGTGACGAGCTAGTCGTTTACCTGATGTTAAGCAACACGGCCGCCCATAACAGAACAGTGTCACTCGGAACCCCAAAAGATAGAGTTTCACGCGACACTGCACTGCGCACATCATCCTGAGACATCAGCACAGTCTGGTAAGATTACTCGACTGTGAGATTAGGTCATAAAGTCTCATTTGCCCAGTAATTTCACTAGCTACATTGCCCTTCAAACCGGAACACAGTAGTGCTTGCACACTACTGCTTGGCGGCAGAATAACTGGCAAAGCGGTGGTACCTACCTAGACGAACTTTGCAACAAAGTCCTACCACCTAGTGTTTATTGTATTATTATTATTGTAGTGTATATAGTATTTATATTATTAGTGTTTATTGAAATTATTCATTTTTGGATAGAGAATTTATTTGTATCTTCAGACTTGATTAATTTAGTCGTTAATTTGTTGATGGTTTTATGATAGACACTCGTCTGTTAATAATGTATTGATTCTATTGTTTTAATCATAGTTCAATGATTTCAAAAGATGTTAAAAGATAGCTACAGGCATTAACAGGAAGAAGACAAAGGAATAAAACAAAAAGTAATACAGGCAAGCGTCCAACTCCATTCTCATTGTTTCTGTGGTTCATTCTGATTTCTCATGTTTTTTTATTTATTTGTCCCTTCTCCAAATCCTGTTGAAAAGTAACCTCTGGAGCGTTGACTCGAATATAGTCAGATGTATGTTGTATTGGTGCAACTAACTGACGACAGCGGGTTGAAAACAGTTTTTCACATCCCGGTAAGATAAGTGCATTTGCTTGTAGCGACGAGGCGCGGCGCGGTGATCGGCTCGCCAGTCCGCCCGAATGGGCGCGCGTTCTTTATTTATATACGCCCTTTTGTAATTAACGATAGTAAAAGGAAATATATCTTTTGATTTATATCATATCATTCTGTCTTTGAGCGGGTTGGGAAGTTCGAAAAGTTTGCTTTTGTTTTAATCTAATTTTATATGATCCGGAATTATGTTTATATAAGAACGGATTATTTTCAAACCTGTAAAAAGTACGATGTCCGTATGGATTTAATATAAATAGATATGTGGCGAGTAAAACTCGCACCCTGCGGGTACAGGTACCTTGTAAACACCTGCTGTGCAGTGAGTATGCTATACCGATAAATATCCATTAAGTGGAGTAATTACACGACAAACTTATCTTTGCGCTTTTAAGGTTCCGTAACCGTTTTAGAGATAACCCATAGGATCACTTTCTTGTCCGTTTATCAGTCTGTCTGCCAAGACCTCTTTTAGGCAACAACTGCAGGTATTCTGTTGCACAATCTACGGCCTAATATTCCTGTAAAAATACAAGTTTCTAAATCATTACAATAGAAAAATAAATTACAATCTAAATCAAACTACAGTTTAGACCAGTTCGTGTTATGCACGTCGTCGCGAAAACTTTAAAACTATCTATAGGGTATACTACCCGTTGACCCAGAGTTTCCGTTGATACTTGCTTACATATTTTATATCCTAATTAATTTGGTTTTGATCTTATGTAACTACCGTTAACCATATTTTTAATCATTGTTTCTACTCTCTGGCTAACACTGGTTAATAACATTTTTAGAAGGATATGCTAATTGACCATGGCTTATCTAATTTAACATCCTGTGAGACATAGTTATTAGTTATATCATTTTTTTTAAATAGATTTATATTGAGGAGCAACCGTCGATAGTTACCCTTTACAATCGACTTCCCCATTTGCCGTAACAAATTTTCTAAAAATGGTTAATTTTGTATTTGTATATAGGAATAAAGCTTGCCTTTCTTCGACCAAGTTACAGTATAGTTTTAGTGCACTTTCTATACAAGCCAAGAATTAGCCAATCCAATTTTATGATTAGACTGAACTACTCTAGTTCCATTTTGTACGAGTATTTTTGATGGCTTGTATTTTTGAGAAACTGGAACGTTACAATTGAAGGGGTGAGAACAAAAAGGGTTTAACTGATTTTTTTCACAAAATGACTTATGGGTATCATTGGATTCAGCGTGAAATTATCTACAATAATACATTCTCAAAATACCGAAATGAGGCTTAAATCTCGAGATTGTCAGTCTAAAAACGGTTTATCTGTCACAGGAATACAGTTCGCTCAGCATAAAAACATTATTATATTTATTTTATTATATTATATTTTTACAGTAATTGTACGAATTAGGTCTACGTTTTGTATTTTAAATAGAATTAATACATTTTCAAGCAACTGAAACTTACATAAACCTTTTCTATTACCTTATAAGTACTCTACATTAAAATGAAGCCGTTGAAGTTTAAAGTCAATTTTCTCGAAACTATCAATTGGACAGTTAAACCCTTTTTATTCTCAACCCTTCAATTGTATTATTGTTTTTTGTGTTAATTTTTTTAATATAGTCGTCAAAATATTTGGTTTGTGATTTGATAAAACATGCTACATTCCAGACACGTTAGTCTAACAAAAGCTCAGTTACAAACGTGTCAAAGCGTCCATGACGCCGTTGTTAACTAATTGGCAGGCCAATTTATACTTTCCTTATGTTTTGTTCGAAATCAATGTGTTCTTAATTTGTTTACCAGATGTGAATTCTCTTTTTGTTTAAGTTCATGTTTTTAAAACAGTCACCACTCTGCCTTTCTGTTTTCATTGTCTATAAACTTCTCATAAAATTAGAAAGCATTTCTTATTGATTTTAGCATATGATAGGGATAAAAAAAGAATACGTATTTATATCTTGTTTCTGAAGGACGCTCAAAACGTGTCTTCATATAATCTACATTAGGATTAAAATGACATACTAGCTGTCTAGTTATCACATGCAAACAACTTCTACGCCCGACTCATGGAGTAGTTTCAAGCACTGCGAAACTAACACAGCATCGCATACATTGATGACATTGCAAATCGTACTTCTAAAAAACGATTACGAACTTTTCTGACCACTTTGACCCGCTGTAACTTGGTAATTTCATAACATTCTTGCTTGCTGGTATTTTGTATGATTGCATACATCCTTGAGTATTTATTAATAAATGAAAAATCTACATATAATATATTATTACATTAACAGTATTATTTATTTTTTACTATTATTATTATACATCATTTTATTTTTAAGAATAAAATTTTTCTTTATCTATATTATGCCCACGTGAACATCCTGAGAGCTAATATAAAATTGAAAACTGGTTTTCTAATATAATATACATGTTGATTAAGTTGAATGCTTCAAACAATACGCTTATTTGACTGCGTATCTGTATAATTACGATCATCAGGTTTTAGCTTTGATCTATTTCTATCTGACTATAAATAACCATCTGCAATGAAACTACGCAATGTTCACAGATTAAAATTACTTTTTTTCTATGGATTAATAATATCCGCTCATAACAACGATAACTTTAAAGTCATGATGAACGAATATAAAACATTGAATAGGTACATCAATTGCACCTACACAGCTAATGTGGAATGGGTTAGCGCGCAACGAAAACGATAATGCTAATATAAACAAATAAAATGGCAAGAAAACGAAACGAAAATTGAACAGAGCGTTGATAAAATAAGAGAATTTAGGAGTAGAGCGTGAGGAATGAGACATCGACGCAAGAGTGCAGAGGCGGTGGAGCAGCTGACACCTGTCATCACGCAATTTATTAGTCGCTCCGAAATAACAGAGTCACTGAACGTTCAAACAAAATGAAGAGACACAACGCTCTATTAACGACACATACTCACACTGCACCCGTTAACATGGCCACAATTAAACGCACAATGTTCAGCCGACCGGACAATATGCATTTTATACATTACCGATTGTACACTTCGCTTTGTCATTACTATACTTTACTGCACGATTAAAACCGCTGTAATTTTTACGACCAACTGATGAACGGTTCTTATGATGGTTTTATTCTGTAATTGCAGCTTTGATCAAGAACGACTTCAAATGGAAGTTATCAAATTAAGAATGATGCGCTTTTATTGTTTTTGCTGTATTTTTTTTATAGATGTTTTTAATGTGGAGTAAGTTTATATATTTGAACATTTGAACAGAGAATAATGTATTCGTATTTGTCAGTGTTTTAATTAATTTAGTTTGCTAAGTGACACACGCCAAAGAGTTGACAATATCCTCGGGTGTCAGCGCGTTTCATCCTGATGCAGTGTTCTAGCGCTTAATAACTGTCGACGAGTGTTTGCGTCACGCCGCCGACTGCAATGCTCGCGATAATAAATTGTTTCTTATTTTAGAAGTTCTCATTCAACATGTTTGATATCCATGCTGGAATATAATTTAATGTGCCCGACACACATTTCTCGAAAATGTCATTTGACGACTGATTACTTTATTGTGGCTGCTTGAATTTGATAATAATTGAGATTAATGATATTTTTTTATCTTATTATGACATCACGGAAATCAGTGTTTACTATACACAACATTTAATTAAGCTAAAATTAGAGGAAATTTTCATCATATGTGTATTAGATTATCACATATATTTATGATTTCATAATAGTAATCCATGTTTTTTATGAAATTCAAATAGATTCATTGAGCAAAGGTGAATTATTATCGAAAGGCGGGTCGGGTGTGTTCAGTCGCAGTCGCACAGTCATTACTGGGCCTCATCTTTGTACACGCACGGGGTATAGCACTGATGGGATATTAAGGTTATTACCAACGGCAAAATTGGCCTGCGACCGCTGAGGAAGCTACCCAGACCTATTAGTGGTATTACATATTTCATATGATCCACCGTCGATCGACGATTATGGGTGTATTAAAACGCCGTCTCCCGATCATGGGAAATATGCACGGGACTCACTTTTATCTACGTTTTTTACAGTTTAGTTGGTAATTCGGTAATCACGAGATCGGCCGAAGTACATTATGGATACTCCGAAACTTAAATGATAATCTTCATTTTTATGCTCCCTTTTGCAAAACCGTGAGAATTAAAAAGTTCAAATGAGTACTACTTATTTGATATATTTAAGCCTTACGCGTAATAGCTTATTGGTTAATAAAATGTTTTCAATATTTATCTGGAGTCGAGAGGGAGTAAGGACAAATTCGACTTACATGCTAACAAAAAACGGTTAAAAAGCTAATCGATTTGGATCAATTTTTATTTTATTGTACATTTTAATTTTAATGAAAAGTTGATAATTTGTTTTATATAATTAACCAGTCTCTTATAGGTAGTCACCAAAAGCAAATGCCTATAATTCTGAGAGGAAACCACTGAATACTATTCACTGGTTTCCTCTGACTAGACTAAAAGAAAGTTCTATAAACTGAGCTGGCTTATAAAACGCCAAAACTAAGTATTGTACAAGTATATAATATAATATAGTTTTAAAGGAATATATTCTATTATTGAAGAATTATAGGCATTTGCTTTTGGTGACTACCTATAATACTTCTTAATTCCTTAATTTTAAAGGAATTAAGTCCTTTAGGTAACCGACGGACTTAGTTCTCAGACGGTCCGAATACGTTGGTGCTATTATGGTAGCTATTAATTTATGAGTAGATATATACAGTCACCCATTGTAAATGTTTCTAACCTACATTGTATAATATTTAGCCCTTTTTTGTTTCAGGACCCCTTTACGGTAAGACAGATGTAACTACTATACTGAAATATTGTAAGTATTAGTCAGACACACATTCATAAAAAAACTTACCACCCCGTCAGTAATGTATGAGCTAGGTTGAATAGTTGTATAGTTTTTACAAAAATCGTATCATTTGATTTGTTACGTTACTTTGAGAAAAGAAGGGCGAAAACATGGAATTGCGAGTATCCGTGTATTTTGAGACCCAGCTTTCTACGGCAACACACAGTACAGATATTTTTGCTACAGTTAGTACATCCATAAAGTATCAAAAAAGTAAATTGAATGTAGTTTAATTCAATTTGCTGAAGTTGGGATAAAATAATAATTGAGGGTATGTCAGTACATAATTTTATACCTATCATATATTTCGTATTACATATCTTGTTGGTAGGACGGGTAGTGCAAAATATAGCCGAAGAAAAAAAATATTGTTTATATTTATGGCTAGATTTTTAATTTAATGTAGTAAAGCGCACAATATTTTTACTGCAGCATTTGACGACAATTTCGTAGCTAACTCGTAGAAAGTAGTATATTCTATGGTTGTGATAGTAATGGAATGTACAAAGCTTGTTGCGTTTATTTCATGCAAAGTTTATAGTCAAAATGTACAATTTTTTCTTGTGAAGATACTTATTGTATTCATGAACGGCACTTATATTTTTTAATGTTGGATCGTACGTTTCGTTAGTCAGCGTTGTTCTTTATCTTATGAGGAAATAGTGCCGATGACAGGTTCGTTTCAAAATGCTTGCTATTTGATTCCCTCTATTGGAGAATTTTAGTTGTTTTCTCACCTATGTAGCTGCACCAACTTGTTTTATTTTGTGACTAATGTTTTATGGGTTGTATTGTAGTTTTCTGGAATATCTACCATTATATATCTATATATTTGTTTTCTATAAAATACATAGACATAATACAAAAGAAAAGGCAAAACGTACCCTTGTGGTCTCATAATTTTACTCCATCCTAATTACTGGCCTGTGGCTTATAAATGTATCGTATTAAACCTATAGTATAAACGGCCTGTTTACAAAATTTCATCTCAATTGATAGCCGTTTCGTGATAACCACGTAAACAAACAGGCAGGGCTATATATGTTTGTATTTTCTTGTAGTAGGGATGTATCCCACTTGTCTATCTCAGGCCCCATCATTATTGAATCCATATCTACCACAAAAGCTTATGTTTTAATGCGCAAAAAAGTCAGTTCTTGATATGGCGTTGTCAAATAAGAACTGCCTTTTTTGGGTAGGCACTATTGCACAATATTTAAAAAAAAAATGTTTTTTTTCCGATGTCATCGTATGCTGCGAAACTGGAACAAACACAGGGTGTAAGTATTATTAAATTTATTATTAACTACTTAATAAAGACCATAACTAGCTAGACATTCGGCAAGTGTTACTAGAGATATATAGAGATACTATAAAACACCAAATAAAATAATGATTAAAGTCCAACAAATATTGAAGAAGATTATATATTTGTTAGCCGAGTAAGTACATCAACGTCTTTGTCAAACTATCTGCATAATTACACACGTGAGCTAGTTGACACGACGATAATTAGTGGCGTGGAAGACGCATCGTTCCGCGAAACCTAATTGATGTACATGCAAACGCAATCAATATGGCGTGGTACCGGATATAACGCCAACACGGCAACATGGGCCACGTCCTGCTAAGTAGCCATTGTATCCTCACTTCTCAGCCTTAAAGCCGAATACAGTAGTTACCTATCCGAAGTTTAAAATGCTAATGATCGATCGTAAGATTAAGTACTTACTAAATTTGTATAAATTGTACAAAATATTTAATGTATTTTCATAAATAGTATTATTATTAATATTTGTTTGACAATGATATCACAATCATGAGAGATCATCAATAAGTTCTCGTGACATAATGATATATGAATATTTGTAAACACTCGTCGTAAGCAATCATAAACAGCCGGAATCAAATTTACCGATATTTAAATCTATCTGTCATTTTCACGCTAACGAAAAATTTCACGTGTGAAAGCTAGTAAAAGATTATTTTAGATACAACATCATATTTTAAAAATGTATGTTGCTATAAACGAAAGCTAGAACATTCAAACCACTAATTGGTAACAACATTTATTGGTCTGAAACTAATTTGTGAGAGCTCTAGCTAAAAGAGAATTTTATCTTGAACGTTAAAGGCTCGTTTGACACAGACAAGAGATTTATATCGGGCAAATTATAAAGCTTTGCTTTGCGCACGGACCACGTAATCCTGTTTAAAATTTATTGGGTTAGCCGACAATAAATTTGTAAATTCTGTAGACCGCTGACCCGGAAATGTCGTCTTTAATGAGATTTTTATTTAAGGACTCGAAGGACCCTTTATTCCTTAAATCCGTTGTCTATTTTATATTTAAAATAGACAATGAATACTTCGACGTAACTTTTCCGTTTCAATTACTCAAGCTAACGTATTTTTTACTTTTTTCCCGCATGTCATTTCCCGCCTACTTCCTTCATTGGTGTGAACACATGCAACATGCAGTATGTGAGTATTTTTAATTACCTACTTCTTAACTACTTTACTACAGTTACATTGCATAATGATACTTACAAGCCTCGACGGCTTTTTCAACAAAGAACTTGCTAATATACTTAGTTACAATATTGTTTAACTAGCATGATTGATAGATGATAGTGTTGTGGTCATTTTAGAATAACTGAACCGTTTTAGCATAAATTGAAGCCCAATTAGTGGCTAATTCGTCCAAGCTGAACCCTTACAAAATCTTTTTGTAGCCCGTCTGTCGGACTGTCAAGTCAAGACCGTGTTTCTTTGGAATGACCGAGGTCATATTCCGGTAAAAAATTGAAGCTTCTCTCTAACCTAGTGTGGTAAAAAGTTTTCGCATATTGGTGAAATATTTATTTCAAAGTAAATGAATAAATTCGAAAACCGTGAATTCTTATTTGTGTGGAATTGTGACGAGACAAAAGTTAATTTGGGAGTCATTTTCATACAAGTTTGTCGGGTAATTGCAGGGATATTTATCGAGTAATTCGCTTCTTGTCCTCTTATTCATCTATCAAACGTATAAAATTGCCTTCAAAATATTTAACTAACTTTAATAACCATTGGGTGTGTTACCTATATTGTGACCAGCTTGCCAGTGCAGTCGATGTTTCTGTGAAACATCATTTCAGTTAGGCTCCGAAATTCTACACTAATATCGACGTAGACAGGCAATTCGCGTATATAGATAGATACGTGGAAAATCGTGCCTGTAGCCAATGTGCCCTGCAAATTAACAGCGCTTCCCTCGGGACCAATATTTCTCCGGGCGACGTCGAACCTAGGACCGCCCGCCACTAACTACCCCACTGAATCAACGACGATCACGCCTACATCTTGTACATACGCCGATTGGTACGTAACTCGTACCCTCGCTTCAGATAAAGCAATATATATTCGAAAGAATCTTAACTGCTGACTAGACACCGTCTCACCTTAAATAAGTACCTGCTCCCTTAGTCCATTCCACTCGTAGATAATACCGCACTAACTCTGAATTGACTTATTGTAAGTGAAAGGCATGTTTTACTGTCATTCACCTCTCTCGACGGAAAGTGATGACAAAGTTTACCGTGGAACATGCAGAGATGTGCATGTTCCACGAACATTTTACACGAGTTTTGTGTCGATTTTTTACAGTTCTCATAAAACTTAACGATAGGTATGATATTGGGTAATTAACTATTTATGGGTAGACCTAATAGAAACAGCATTGTTATAATTGTAAGTAAGATGCAGTATATCGTTGTTTTATATCACAAAGTCTCGATTATCTAATCGCGTCAGCTAGTCGTACAAACTGTCGAGTAATACCTGCAATTAAATCTAAACCTTATCTGTAATTCTGTTCATTATAATTATGCTTTGGTTACCATAAAGATTTTAATATTTAAATGACTAACGCACGATGATAGCATGATAATTCCCATAACTATGCTAATAACACCTACCTTCTCCAAAATATAATCTTTAATCTGGATGCAAATCATCCTAATACGTTCCGATTATAAAGAGCTATAATTTCGACATTATATTGTCCATCAAAGTGTTTTACATATATAAAAATAAAAGCCTGGCAATCAAGCAATTTGTTTCTCGACCTACTAAACTCTTTTCGTGATGGAATCGTGCTGATCTTAGGTTCTTAATACTCAAGCTTCATAATTTAGTATCGATTTGGAAATAACGGCATTAGTTTATAATTAGGGTAATTTTAGGAACCTGTGCGGCTTCCATTTAATTTAGTCGATTTGTAACAACATTATGTCTCGTCTAATTTACGGTTTTGTGTATTTCAGACCGCAATGCACTGGGCTTGTAAACGCGGTGATGAAAATTTAGTAAAACTACTGGGTGGAGTCGCCCGCCCCGTTGTCAACGAACGATCTGTGAGTATTCTAGACTATTATTTGAACAGCTCTTATTGCCATACCCTATTTCTGCTTTCACTGGATTTTAATACAAATGCCGCTTCGAAGCTCATATGTTAAATTATATAACGTCTTACTTATCTACATTAATGACTGTAATTCTGTGATAATAATATGATATAATAAGATGAATTTCTACATCTTGTTATTTTTCTCTAAGTTTTCCGTAACCGTGATATTTTATGAATTAATGCACTTACATACAATTTGACACGGCTGATAATCTTGGCAATTTAACAGCGCATTTATGGCCTTGCATACGTAAAGCAATAATGGTACTATTAATAATATATGTAATAAACCACGTTGCATAATTTAGTCCAGGCTTTATAAAGATTTAGTCAGACTTGAGCGACTAAAGCGAAGCGTGAGCGTCGACTTACTGCGAAAGCGTCACCCAAGTGGGCCTATAACAAACGAGAAACTGGTATTCAAGTTTTTATTTTACCGATATCATATATAATATCGTATCATCTGATAATTGAAGGGGTGAGAACAAAAAGGGTTTATCTGATTTTTTTCCCAAAATGACTTATGGGTATCGTTGGATTCAGCGTGAAATTATCTTCAATAATACATTCTCAAAATACCGAAAAGATGCTTAAATCTCGAGATTTTGAGTCTAAAAACGGTTTATCTGTCACAGGAATACAGTTCGCTTAGCATACAAACATTACTATATTTATTTTATTATATTATATTGTTACAGTAATTGTATGAATTAGTACTATATTTAGTATTTAAAAATAGAATTAAAACATTTTCAAGCAATTGAAACTTACATAAACCTTTTCTATTACCTTATAAGCACTCTACATTAAAATGACGCCGTTGACGTTTAAAGTCAATTTTCTCGAAACTGTCAATTTGTCAGTTAAATCCTTTTTATTCTCAACCCTTCAATTGTAATCTAGTCAATGTTTGTTTTATTTTTTTTTCGTCACATTCTTGTCAAAATCCAGTGAAGTGGTAATTAATTTACTAAGAGCATATGTAGAAATTTGCAAAGAACAAGAAAATTTAATTTATCAAGTCTTATTAAGTGACACTTGTTTGGAAAATGATATAAAGTCATTACCTACACTCTTTTCTTTTCCCAGATTAAATTAAAACTATTAAATAAAACTTGATGTACTGCAGCTGCTGAGATACTGCATATAAACATATGCAGTATCTGCACGTACGTCAGTCCTGTCCACTTCCTAGTCACAAAGGCCTTTTCTGCTGACCCGTCGTAAAATCAAAGTCCAGTAGCCCATAGTAAATAATAGTATTTACTTGTCAGTAGGTTCACAAGTATGAGTACCGCACGATAGACGCCACAGCTCCGCAGACGCTTAGATCGCTTAGATTTGACCTCCAAATCTCCAATGTATAATTCTATATGAAATACTCAGTATATTCAGAAAGCTATCGATGAATAAAACAAATTAATAATTGCGACATAATCGATCTCATATGGTGATGGTGTCAAAGTCAAAAGATTTATTGCAAATAGGCTAATTTTAGCACTTTTAAAAGTCAAAATTACATTAGGTACTTAAAATTAAGTTATTTAACTAAGCATATAAAATTACAAAGTGCTTATTGTCAAATAATATATAACAAGCCCATTACAATATATGAGTTTGAAAAAAAAAAAGCAGCTCGCTTTCTCACTACTGGTGCGAGCAATCCGGCACAATGCAGAACAGAATACTCCGATCCGGAGCTTCGATTACAACTGTAAAGAAGAAGCTACAAGAAACTTTACAGTGATGTATTTTTTTTTTCGTCTTTCTACTGTCTTTTACAGTGTATATATTTTATTACAGTTGCGATAATGAATATGTTACAAAAGTAACCACCACGTCACACCGGTGCAAGAAAAATATCGTGATTATCTTAATGAACATTACAAATAGAAACTGAAATTACAGATAGGAACAGGCAATAGGCAAAGTACCTAAGATTGCATACCGTTAAGCTTGAGATATTCGGGCCAAGCTTTTTTGTCCTTGGTGTTTAACATACTAAAGTAATAATAATAAAGTATACGATGAATATTAAATACATTCCTTTTACCATTATTGAAAACTGTCAGTAAGCAGATTAAAAGAAAGCAATTTGTCTGTAAATGAGAACTGAGAATAATGTGTTAGCACTAAACTACTTAATCGTACTCTTAACGCGCTACCTAGAAGCTTTAATGCTCAATCAAATCTACTTGTTGGTGATTATTCTGGCTGGTTTACTGAATCGTTAAAGTGGTCGTTACACTCTTTTTCATGTGGCGTTCGTCGTCTCCAACGGAAACAGAATGGGGTGAGTCTTTCGCTTTTATTGTTGAACTACTTGTAGATTCGAGAGAAGCGATAGTAAACTTATCCTTGTACCACTCGCATTTTAATGTTTCTCTTTTACTAATAAAACTAAAGACGTTTTATGTCATTTTTATGCTATGCCATCTCTGTCAGAACATGTTGCTTTTATAGTAAAAGATCAATTATTGGACTTGGGTACGTTAAATATCATTTGAACCACTCACGCCATCTAAAAATATATATACATGTACAGTCTTATTAATAAACACGAACTAGCTTTAGACTAGTTACACCATCTTTTGTATCTTTCGATCCAGCTAAATATTCCAGTAGCAAATAAAGGACAAAAGCTGAATTAACTAATCTGAGTCTAATACCATTGTGCTACCTATTCTAGTACTGTAATATCTAGTTTTATTTTATGTTGGTATACGCAATAAAGAGTTTTTCTATTCTATTCTATTCTGAGTATAATACCCGTTTATTAATAAGGCTGCTTTTGTCTAAGACGTACTACCCTACAGTGGTTAAATTATCTAGGATATATTATGATGTAAATTATTCATAAAACAGAATTATATTTCGCGTGTCTGGTCCAGTGCGAATCTGGTACAAAGATTGCGTCGAATTTGATATTTCACTTTTTGTATACCTAAGTCATGTATGTACACAGGTTTCTGACGGATTTGTACGGTTTGACATCTGTGTCCGTCTCGAATAGCTTGATATTAGACTGAAGTATGCCGAGTCCTCCAGTCTGTATAGATGGAGTCCATGTACCAATATTAAGTACCTGAATAAAATATTCTCATCGACTTACGATTGTAGAGTTATCAGCGTGATTGATAATTATTTTGTTATTGATGATGATAAAATTAAAGCTTTGTGATATAATCTGACTCATTTTCAAATATCATTTGTTTTAAAACCGTACAATCAGCAACGAATAATGTTGCGGAGTTTTTTGGTTGCAGCTGTCTTTTTTATATTCTATAATATCCATGCGAGTTTAATATCTATCGTGTATTCTGTGTAAGTATTAGAAACGGGAACGAGGGCGATACGATATAATATGAAGCGAGATGCGAGCAGATGTTCAACCCTTCGTAACAGTGTAACAACAAGCAGTAAGGTTACTCTATAAGAAAATATAGTCCACAAAATTACGTTGCCTGTTGTAGGCCAATTACATGTTTCTACAATATTTCAATTACACACTTACCGGATGTAGCACTGTAGCCGTCAAATAAACTAGTTTACGTTTGAGTACGCAATTTCTATCCGTATAAGTTTAAAAATGGTATTTACAACTTTGCAATATAAATATAAGTGCTATATCAAATCCTGTTAATTTTTTTACCACTATTTACTACTGATTATCACATTATAAGTACTATACAATTACTTATCCGACTGCGAAATCTACTACAGTTTTTAACTTAGTCATTTTAAACTTTTGTACTTATTACATCATGACTATATACAAAAGGTACATTAAGGCAACAATCTGTTAAAAATTATGTAAACTAATTTAAAAAAATTATATCGGCTACCGGCAGTGAATTGCTTGATATTGTATCGTGTTATATCTAGGGAGTCTTCTTACTGTTACAATGATTAATACTCTGGTATATTTCAAGTAGACCGGGGCTGCGTGTAAGTCGCTCTCGTTCGACTTGAAATATTTTATAGCAGATACGATTGCAGAGGTGTGATCTTCGAGACTTGTTTGTATATTGAAATGTTCTATGCAATATCTGCACCTATGTACATAATATTAGATACCTACCTAATACCTATACGTAGATCAAGCATGTTGTATGTATGTCTCAACTCTTCCTTGGAGCGTTTGATTCACTAAAATATTAGCTCTTTAGTTCTATATCTCACTATGAATGCTTTAAAACGGGTAAAACCCTGTATTTTTATGTATTGAGGTTTATTTTTACGAGTTTATTTTTTGACAGCCTCTATGGTGTAATGGTTGAGCAGGTCGGCTCAAAACCCGGAGGCGGTGGGTTCGATTCCCGCGACAGGACAAGTATTTGTGCACAGAAAAAAGCGCAAATACTTATTCTGATTCTGGGTGTTGTGTGACCATGGTCCTCGTAGTTTCTAGACACAGGGAATCCAAGTTAGGGTCCAGGATCTATGCATGGGATCGTTTTTTTATTAGAAAGAATATAGAATGGCGTTTCTTGATACTTGTAGAAATGTATTGAATGACATAAATCTAGCATTCAATCTGATTTAACGATAATTTCAGTTACTTTAGTGAACGTTGTCTTTTAAAATAAAGGGAGCTTTATTAGGTACGTGAGATACTGATTTCTTTAATGCGAAGTTTTATCTCTTTTACAGGGATACACGCCATTACACATTGCAATGCAGTTTCGACATGAGAATGTGTACAGGCTGTTGGTGGAAGTTTATGGTACGTTTACCAACATAACAATCTTAGTCTATCTGTTTAATATAAGTAAACAAGAAGTTTTCAGCATGTCACACGACAAACTGTGACAGCCCTGGCAATATAGAAGTAATAGACTTCAAAAGTTTGTTCTGTTTTTGAATCACTACACCAATACCTACTTATGGAAAACAGGCTGCGCGCCGCGGTTTCACACGCAGATAAAAATTAGCCTATGCGTTAATCCACTATATAAAATATCTATATTCCAGAAGAAAAACTAATAAAAAGAACGTGATAAAAAGTATCCTACGTCCGTCCGTCCGGAAAACTATAAAAATACAGATTGTTTTTGTTATATTTACAAATTTTCGAACAGGCATAATATGGAATATGAACGGATTTTTTAAAATAAATTAGTTACCTACAGAGTTACCTATTGCTTTATATTGTCTTCTAATGAAATCCAAACCAGTCAGGCACAAACTGAGCAACCAAAGAAATTCAATATCACATACATTTGTACAAAATATGTAATGACTTTTCTCCGTACTGTTATAAATATACTTTCCTCAAAAGCCCATGAAATTGGTCAAAAACATTGTGGAAACGAGCGAAATGTAAATGATCGAAACAAACGGATTCAGAAGTCAGTAAGTACCTACCTAGGACTTTTGGCGGGAAAACGAAAAAGATCGCGTCGCCGCATTGTATTATTTTCCAAAACTTATGTTATTTTCAGTGTTAGTGCATAAAATTGGTGGCATTTTATTCGTTAAGTGCTGGATTACAGGCGTGAGTGTGGGAAAATGGTATAATGATGGTGAAACGTTTCTTTTCGTGTTGTTTCCAAAACTCCATAGAAGCTTCAAGTAAAGTTGCCACCACTTTACTAGGAGTATGACTTTGACTAGACTGACTTGACTATGGCTTGACTTGATGACTTCGACTGTGACTTGACACATATTTGCGTGAAATATCGATCACTTGATAAATTATCAATAACTTGACACTGGCTAAATACACAAAAGTGTGGAGCCAAATCTTAAAAAAAAAAAAAAAAAAAAAAAAGTACCTACCTACTACTTGACACTGCACATGTTGTCGGTAGATTCATTCACTCTGCAGCCTTAATCACCGACCGGTAGACAATAAATGAAGGGGTGAGAACAAAAAGGGTTTAACTGATTTTTTTTCACAAAATGACTTATGGGTATCGTTGGATTCAGCGTGAAATTATCTACAATAATACATTCTCAAAATACCGAACTGACGCTTAAATCTCGAGATTTTGAGTCTAAAAACGGTTTATCTGTCACAGGAATACAGTTCGCTTAGCATAAAAGCATGATTATATTTATTTTATTATATTATATTTTTACAGTAATTGTATGAATTAGTACTATATTTAGTATTTTAAAATAGAATTTAATATTTTCAAGCAACTGAAACGTACATAAACCTTTTCAATTACCTTATAAGCACTCTACATTAAAATGACGCCGTTGAAGTTTAAAGCCAATTTTCCCGAAACTATCAATTTGACAGTTAAACCCTTTTTATTCTCAACCCTTCAATTATGAAGTAATTGCAATGGGAATAGATAAAGTGGAACATAAAATGCAATACATGTTCATTTAAACACAACTAGTTAAAAGGAGTTTTGGCGGGAAAACGAGAAAGATCGCATCACCGCATTGTATTATTTTCCAAAACTTGTATTATTTTCAGTGTTAGTGCCTAAACTTGGTGGCGATTTATTCGTCAAGTGCTGGATTGCAGGCATGAGTGTGGGAAAGTGGTATGATGATGGTGAAACGTTTCTTTTCGTGTTGTATCCAAAACTCCAAATAAGCTTCTTGTAAAGTTGCCACCATTTTACTAGGAGTATGACTTAGACTAGACTATGACTTGACTTGGGGACTTGGTTTGTGACTTGACACACATCTGCGTGAATATCAATAACTTGAGAAATTATCAATTGACACTGGCTAAATACATAAAAGTGTGATTACAAAAAAAAAAAAAACTTGATATAAAAATTGGAGAAGAGATGACTAATCTGTCTAACTATTCTGCGTTTACTTTTTCAGACGCTGATCCTAATGTAAGAGATTGGTCGGGAAGAAAACCGAGGCAGTACTTGGTCCACATGGATACTTCGTTGTCTCCGGGCTCGTACAGAAGTGAGTGTATGTAAAACTTTGTGACAAAAGGTACAAAGTATAAATTCACTATTTGTTATACTTACCTATAGATATAATAATAATAATAATATAATATGTGTGGACATCTCACACGACGCCATCTAGCCCCAAACTAAGCAAAGCTTGTACTATGGAAACTAGATAACTGATACAATACTTAGATACCTTTTTTTTGTAAATACATACATAGAATACAATATAACACCCAGACACAGAACAAACACCTATGTTAATCACACAAATGTTTGTCCTGGGTGGTAATCGAACCCACAACCCATAGTTCAGAAGGCAGGGTTACTACCAATTGAGCTATCGGGCCAGTATATTTTATTGGTCATCATCATTTATAAAAAAAAGTGTCTTTCAACTCGCAACGTTATAAAAGGTACGGTTTCTATAAAAACCTAGTTGATTATTTTGGTCAGCATACTACGCCTAAAAAAAGCCCCTTTTATAAGTAGCAGTAAATGAGTGGGAGTTCGAATTCCAATCCAGCCTACATAATCGGGGATGTTGAAGCTGAGTATCACCAACTGTTGGGGAGGTCATTAGCGACGAACGTTGTGAAAATAAAAAAAAACTAGTGTATTAAAAACATTTGTAAACAGCATTTCACGGTTATTATTCCAAACACTATTTTATAAGTCGTAGCGATGTCGTGCGCGTGCTGCCATCTAGTGGCTGACTGAGGTAACGGTTGAATGCATAGAGTGCCTCGGTTCTCGAGAGAGTTTGTACAGACGAGTTACGGGACTAAATGTTGAAGTTAGAAAACAGCGAAATAGTTCCTCCGTAATGTTACAGAGGCCGACACTTATGATTTAAGAAGGACCGTCACCTCTCCTCCTGCAATAAGAATCACGTCAAGTACAGTAAATCCACATTCAAGTAAGAACAACAAACCGCCTTCTGTATTACTAGCACCCAACACAACTCAACCAATTCATGTACAGTTTTGTGTAAATTACTGCTCGTAAGGTTGGAAGTACGAAAACTATTGTATCTGCAAAATTAAAGCACTTCTCCGATCAATTTACATAATATCCTACTACTTCTGCGGTCTGGTTCTTCCACTTTGTTTTTTCTATAGTGTAATTGTCTCTTGCTATTCAAATTGTAGTATAGGCACTGTTTTTCTAACACGTTCTACCATTATAGCTCGTAGTATGTGAATATTAAACAATAAAATGTATAAGCACTGTGCACTTGGGATTTTAACGGCTTTTGGATTCAGTTCCGCTATCTGTACTTTTTTTTAAAGGTAAGCTATGGTAACTGTTAATTTTTTCTAAAAGGGTTAGAAAATGACCGCTGCAGTATAATGGTTAAAATTTGGAATTAAGTAGGAGTAGTAATTTAAGTAGTAGCTGTTCGAGCTATGTAAAAAATATCTCTCTTCATCCTTCAAAGTGTTTTCATTAGCAAATCTTATTCAGTCCTTAAAATTTTAAGGGGTAAAGTTTTTATTTATTTTAGTCGTTATTATCAAGAGTATAAATTTTATCTTTTCTAAAGACTCTTCTTTTCAATGTCCAATTTTAAAAATAACGCCATTGAACGTTTTTTTATTTGAGTTTTTGATAGTGGAACTAAAGGTGACCTTGTAGTAGCGTTTTTTGGCGATCATTGTATTTTAGTTTTTTTTTTAATAGATACTCGTAAAATGATACAAAAAAACAAAACAAAAGCATATTGAAATACATGTAGTGAATTCAACACAAGATACAGACAGATTCGCATCAAATCATCATCATTTCATCAATCAAACAATTAATTTTTAATGATGTTTCAAAAACATACATTTTAATTGTTACTTTGATAACATTACCGTACAGTATAATTTAATCTACGTACTTGCAGAAAATACTTAAATTAATTGAAAGAAGAAAAGACGTTTAAAATCCATTTCGTGACATTGGTGAAATTGTGGCAACCCCACGCAAGCTACTCATAATAAATGAATTTATAAAAGTGTATTGAATTCGTCTCCGTGACTTTGATCTTAAAACTGAGACTATTAAATGAAAAATTGGCCAAGATTTATTGTAAAGTTAACCTCAATTAAGCTAAAGGTTTAAAGCTATCGGTTCAAACCTTTGAGATATTGGGCGTCTTATTTTTATTGATTTATGGTAACATTAATTGGTTCGCAAATTCATTTGTAAATATAAATAGTGTACATATATTGCGTAAACTTGGTTCGACGGTTCTTTATATCAAATGAATGGTGTATTCGATTTCAGAAAAAGAGGGCTTTCTTCGCATCGGTTCGCTCAACGTTCGCGTTAAGAAAACTACTGAAGCGTTTAGCAATTTCCTTGGGGTGGGTGCCACGAGATCTTCCGCTTATATACCTAAGTCCGCTCGGGACAGAGAAGATAGACGGTCGGATGACTACGACCAACTACACAAGAGTTGGGGCTCTGCTGATAATATACAAGTGAGAGCTATGCACCGTGACTTATTGCATGCATATGCCATTGCATGTAATGTAGTGCTATTAATTCACGCAACTGTATCATTATTGCCTGAAAAGCACATGATTATAATTGGAGTATATCGAAGAAACCATTCAGTAGTACAATAAAACTGATATTAAAATAACCTAAACGAATGCAATGCAAATGAAATCTTTTGAAAAAACTAGTTTAGACTGTAGAAAGCTTTTCCTTGACGGAATTCGCACACTATCCAATCTTGACTTGGATTAGCAGCACATACAATTAGTTATATTTTTGCTTGAAAGCTTTTATACATTAACAGGAATCAACGGTAAGGGATAAGCCGTGTGTAAATTTAACGAAGAGAGACTTGTCTCATCTTTTGGTTTTGGTATTCGTTATTTATAAGTAATATTTTTAGTACCTTTTTAACCATTACCCATATCACATTGAAACAGGAAAAACATATTTTTCCAAAATTAACTTACTACTATACTAACTATACATATTTTCGAATACTTTGGCTATTTGGTGTTGGTATTTAACTTGAATGGATATTTTTTTTTAGTTCTACCTACTTTAAAGACGTTGGCTGTATATACACACTCGCTCGGTACAGTTCGTAACACTCGGTAACTGGCTTTGCTCACATCTGTAATTGGTTTTGGACATCCAGTCTATTCCCCTTTTTTCCTAACCTCGATATATATAGAAAATTAATTTCCATGCTATTCTATAGATAGATAGATAGATAGATAGAAAATGCTTTATTGCACAAATAACAAATGTAGGTACAAAGGCGAACTTAATGCTAGAGAGCATTATCTTCCAGTTAACCTGGGTGTAATATGGAAATTTTTGCAGGGCAGTGCAACGCAACTTAAATATAGATTGCCTAAATAACATATAAAAAAAAAAAACTAACATAAATTAAATTATCCTGTATCCCCTATTCACATACATAGCTACTTAATAACTACTAATTTAACACGTATAAACTAGGAGTTTTATATATTATATGTATATATATATATATATATATTTGTATACACTACACATTATATATAATTCTATTAGGCATTTCCAGTTCTAATATGAGCTCCATTTATAATGCAGTATAGTTTGGAAGCCCTCTTTATAGACCATTTAATGGCTACCCAGCTGTAATTATGAAAATGCCAAAACTCTTTATAATAGTTAGCTGAATTGGGTTTTAAAGAATTCTTAAAGTAGTCTATTTTGCACCTAATTAAAGACACAAAAAGATAAACATTCGTAATTTTTTAAGATTTATTGATTTAGTTTACTGCATGCTCTTACAGAAAAAATCTCTGGCGCTTCATTTTTTTTATTATTTTAGTAGTTATTGCTATTAAACCTCATGCAAAATTGATTCTGGGATTTTATGATTATTGCACGCATTATGTACATATAACTGCACACAATCTGTATACAAAATGTAACGTAGCTGCATGGGGTAGTGTATTATTAAAAGGTATAATTGATCTATTAAAAATACCGACTTCAAAACTTCCAATATATATTTTTTGTGAGACAACTTCGACAGCTTCTTTTATTGAACAAAAGTTTAATACCCAAATCCATCTGTCGCTTTAAAAAGTCTACACAGTGCTGAATCAAAAATTCTCTTCCTTCTTTGAAGTCAGTTATAAAAAGCATATTTCATTAGCTGATTAGTTGTATCCAATAATTCCAGAAGGGGGATAAATTGATGCCACCTCCTATGAGCAGTAAAGTGAGAAGACGGGGAAATAGTGGTCGGCGAGGCATTGGCGCAGCGCATAGCAGAAGTACACCATCTACTCCCGACCAGGTGAAATTAGTGGAACTAGTACTTGTCATAAATTTCTAACATTCCTCTAAAACTAAGCATGCTTTATTGCTACAAACAGCAAGTGTGCAT
Source organism: Ennomos fuscantarius (assembly GCA_905220475.3). Classification (NCBI taxonomy): domain Eukaryota; kingdom Metazoa; phylum Arthropoda; class Insecta; order Lepidoptera; family Geometridae; genus Ennomos; species Ennomos fuscantarius. The sequence continues at coordinate 12,966,855 of HG992023.1, forward strand.
GCGCGTAACCCTACGCTCGTCGCGCCGTTCCCAATTTCTTCTATTCAAACTCTGATAAGCCAGCGTATTACGTGTCAAGCTGCTGCATATTCCGAATCCGGAAATAGAATGCCAATAATATTTTCACCATACAACATCTGTTACGGATCAACTTCACCTGAAAGTGTGTGATTTGTAATGGGCTAGTAGAGATATTGAACTATAATATATATATATATATATATATATATATATATATATATATATATATATATATATATATATATATATATATATATAGCTATATATATATATATATATATATATATATATATATATTTATATATATATATATATACTAGCTCAATAATAGTTATATATATATATATATACTATAACTATTATTGAGCTAGTAGATATGATTTGTAGAACGTACAAAATCTGTTACACCACCACACGCATTGGCGCCGTCATTAAAATGTCTACGATGTAATTAAACTTATGACCAAAACTTATGATAGCAACCTAACTTTACCCCAAAAATTGGTTTACTGTGTACTTACATTTCATATTTTAAAATGCAATACTCACTGAACTTCACTTCTAAAATGTCCCTAAGTCAACTTTGTAAGTTTCATTGTTTTACTTAAAACTCTTTTCATAATAACATTAATCGCATAAAAATAATTGCATGGTAAAATAGCTAAATTGACCGCCTGCAAAAATGTGAAATCACTTATGTGTTAATAGAGGTCAGTGAATGCTAATGCCTAAGGCTAGTAAGTCGAGTAACTTGATGGCAGTTTCAATGCGCATTTATGTACATAGTTGGAGTGAAATTGCTCTTATTGCATTACTGGAAAAGTGACGCATTCGCCCCGCGTGGCTCGCTCTAACGCACGCGAAATTCAGTATCTATAGTTTTCTCTCGTGGACATAATTACGTCCATGTTTTTCCTATCCAACCTATAGATTACTAAATATGTTACTAAAATCTTTTGTGTGCAAAGGTGTGGCAAAATCCTGAACTAAATTGCCAGTTTTAAATATGTGTTTTTCCTTTTTTTATTAATATATTACAGGAAAATTTTCAGCGGTTTATAAATGTTAACACATTATAATCTGATTAAAACAAAATGACTGCAAAATTGTTCTTTAGATTTCACTGTGTTTTGTTTTATCCAATGAATAGCTTTTATCTTATTATTGGAAAACCGTGCCTTAGGTTATCAAATTTATGTTTAGGCTTGTGTATAACATAATGGACCCAGATGTCTGTTAACATGTAGTAAATATACATAGTAAAACTATTCAGCAAAGCACCTGATACTGGCCTATCACAATGTTTGGATACTCACTTCCAGGTTCGCGTTGTAGCAAATAGCGGTTGCCGAGCGAGCTATATAATCTCGAGAGGTTGCGCATTTCTTTTGTCTCTCCTGCATTTGGCAGAGGATTGCTACTTTATGAAAACAAAAGTCTATCAACGTTTTACATAAGAATTGAATAACAATTAAAAGGTGGACAGGTGGATGTTCGATCTTCTTAGCTTGCACTCACAGAGAATGGTTTACCTCAATTTCAAAAAATATCTTATGATGTAACTTTTCGATTTGGCATTACAAACAAATCTCGTTATTGTCTGACCATTGCACATTTTCATACTTATTAGAGGTTTTTCTCGTTGCTAAATCTTTCTTCCAACCGATTGTACCACAAAACCCTTTTTATAAAAGCCTATTATCAAAAGGGGGTAAAATTTCAGTCGCCTTGATTCCATGCCATTCCGTAGAATAAACAAGTAATAGTTAAGTACAAGTAATACGAAACGTAAAAGTGGTGGGATCTATAAGCTCCCCACCAGTTTCCATCATCCTTCACACAATGTGAGGACGAATGCAATAAAATAAAGACGTGGATAAATTTTATTTGTACATAGGATCAGGTTATCGGTGAGGTTCTATCGTATTATATTTTATACAATTTACCTAAATATATATCACTCAAAGCTGACTGACTGACATAGTGATCTATCAACGCACAGCCCAAACCACTGGACGGATCGGGCTGAAATTTGGCATGCAGGTAGATGTTACGCATCCGCTAAGAAAGGATTTTTCGAAATTCCCTCCTTAAGAGGGTGAAATGGGTGGTTGAATAATTTTCCATAGACCACGCCGCGGGCGAAGCTGCGGGCAGAAGCTCGTTTATTAATATTTTGATACCTTATTACTGATATTGATATTAAGCTACGTGATTTCAATGAAGAGATAACAAGATATAAGGTTTCATTCTAAGAGCTTGCATATGAATTCTATATAAAAATGGATATAATATTATGTAATCAAAACGTATAATAAATGTCAACACGGTTTATTTCTAGAAAAATATTTTCTCTAAATGACAAGGGTGTTCGTAGACATCGTTCGTCAACGAACAAAATGTGAACCTATCGTTCTACGAGGGCGCGTTTTTAAGTTTGCGGAATGGGGAGGTTGGAGTAAAAATAAAAACAATATTATATTTCCTTTTCAATATATTCTCCTACAAGACGAATTAATTCAATTCATTAATTAATTCAATTAACTTGTTTATGCCTTCATCTAAAATATTTTATCTTTATCTGAAAAATACGCTAAAACTGCTTCTTTAACTTATTCTTACACTGGTATTTTTTTTCCCACGCAGTTCTTTTTTCATATTGGGGAAAAGGTAATTCGTTACATATTAAACGAAACAATAAGGTTGCACTGTCGCATAAATCATTTTTTCAGTGAATGACATAGGCTATATATTTTATACCCGTGCGAAGCCGGAGCGGGCCGCTAGTTCAATATAACCTCAATTTCTGTCTACATATCATGTGACTCCTAAAAGCCTATGCACAGCGGGTGACGACTATTTTTTTTTATGTTTTGGTTCCACACTTGTGTATTTAGCCAGTGTCAAGTAATTGATGATTTATCAAGATAATGATATTTCACGTAAATATGTGTCAAGTCACAGTCAAAGTCATAGTCTAGTCAAAGTCATACGCCTAGTAAAGTGGTGGCAACTTTACTTGAAGCTTCTATGGAGTTTTGGGAACAACACGAAAAGAAACGTTTCACCATCATTCTACCATTTTCCCCACACTCACGCCTGTAATCCAGCATTTAACCAATAGAATGACACCAATTGTATGCACTAACACTGAAAATAACACAAGTTATGGAAAATAATACAATGCGGTGATCTTTTTCGCTTTCCCGCCAAAACTCCGCGTGACGACTATTTCGATGTGATTTGATTGTCAAATTCAACATACCGACTGTTCTTATCAACATTGCCTACAGATGGCGCTAAAACAAATGGCTTTACTGGACTCGTGTTTCAAATCAAAAAACAAATAGCACAATCTTTCATGAGACATTCGTTACTTATTATAAAATTAACATTTTTATTTTATGGATATTGGTGCTAAATGTTGATTACATTTGGGTACTTTCGCTGGTATAAAAATAGAATTTATGCAAGTTAAAAACTTTGATTTGACTTGATCAGTTGAAAGCTTCCTGTTTACTTAGAATTTTTTGCACAAAATTACCGTCTTGGATTATGCGCTTTTCAACTATATTAATGAGGTTAACAACTGTAGTAGCCATTTTCTTAACATAATAATAAAATTGAATAAAATGTTTCTCCACACAAACTTTGACACCATATTTCATTCTTTTAAGGATTGATTATTCACAAACTGTGAAACACGTGTTATTTTTTAAACTATGTGTGTTCAAAACGGTACCTGAGCCAGAAGGGCTAGACTGGTCCGGTGATCCTAACGCAGCCGATACTACGGCTGCTATAGGATCATCCGGGTCGCTCAAGACGTGTCTCGGGAACAATAGTACAGTGTGATTACACTTATTCCTTGTGATTATACTTATTCTCTCCGCAGCCTCGAGCCCAAATCGGCGTCAGCGAAGAAGGTGATTCAGACTCGGATTCTGCTGCCGGTTTCCACTCATCCTGGCGGCAGCAGCGCGCTTCGCATTGTACGTGACGCCTTGGACACAGCTTCTTTAATTAAAACTAGTTGCGCCCCGTGGTTTCACCCGCGGATAAAAGTATTTTAATTATTTGCTCATCCCATGGGAAATTTCATTTTTCCGGGATAAAATGTAGCCTATACGTTAATCCAGTGTATAAGCTATCTTGGTACCCAATTTCATCCAAATCCATTCAGCTGCTTGAGCGTGAAGGAGTAACAAACATACACACAAACACACATACAAACTAAAATTAACATTTTTATTTTAACTTTCGCCTTTATAATATTAGTTTGATAAAATTTAACTTTAATATAATATCTAAGATAGTCACAAATAATGAACAAAAATATAGGTACTTATGAACTTGTAGGTTTTTTTATTACAGCTGCAGTGTCACTGGAAACTCTAAAATATTAAGTTTCGCGCACATCATTTTGAGACACCAGCACAGTGTAGTAATAAGATTACATGACTGAGAGATCAAACTAGCTACAGTGGCCTCAAAACAGGAACATAATAGTGCATGCACACTACTGCTTGGCGGTAGAATTACTGGCAAAGCTAGACGAACTTTGCAGAAAAGTCTTACCACCTTCTAAGGTATCTAAAAAGAGAATTTTAAAAATTCGTGCGTTGGTATGTATTTGAGTTCTGATCTATTATATACAAATTATATTTACCTAAATAATGATGAACTATAAAGTGATGCATGCAGTTATAATAATTATTATTATTTACTCATATCAGTATTTTGTTAATGATTCACTCGCGAGTGCCTTATGTTATTTTTATGTTATTAAGGAATTACCATTATTATGAATGAATTCTATATTTCTATTATTCTAAGACTTACCGTTCATATTATATTAATTATTTTACACTTAAATCATTCTGTATAAGACTTAAGTAATTTTATCAAGCGATAAGTATATTTTTCAAGCTTATTCGTTTGTAAAACTATTATATACTATAGTGATAATTATTGAAAAATAAATTTACTTTTTTTAAAGAAGAATTTTATTTTCAACATAGCCAAATATGTCTCTGAAATTGTATTTGTAGGTATCTGCCATGCAGATCAGTTATATCACTTAATTTGAATTATTGACCAAGAGGTCGGACCGCTCAATATTAAGTATAATAATGTATAACTGACAAAAAACTTAGAACACCTCTGAATCCTTACCACCTACTTGACTTATAATGAAACTAACCAAGGCGCTAAATAAATATATCAATAGTGTCCTACATAGAAAATAATGAAATGCGAAAAATATCGTATTGAAGTAAAACTTCTTTACGCACACTTGACTTGCGGAGTAAGCTGGTGAGCCAAATGGAAGTTGAGAGAGAGAAATACTTATACCTTTCACTCTACGTAAAGATAGAGATAGTTACGTTTCGTATATTACTCTAGGGGCAAGACAGATGAAGCCAAAGAAGTTTTACTTCAGCCGTGAACACACTCGTTTTTTTTTCTTATTTCTGTATTAGACTCCAAAATTGTCTACCTATCCAACAAATATTGAGTGGACGGACATTTGGAATCCGGGAAAGTTTTATGATTGTTTCATCAAAATAGGTTCATACAAAAGACATCGCATTCTTAGACCAGCACCCTTCCCGCGTAACCGTTCTGGGAATCGGCTTCGCCTGGCATCCTGCTCGCGCCAATTAACAAGTCCACGAGTGCGAGCGAGAGAGAACACGATTACTCCACCAGACTTACGCGGTAAGGCCCCAGGTACCGAATGGACGAGCGCGATGGTGGGACCGATTTTAGAATGAGTCGGGTACTACCAATCTACCTAAAACATATCTTGAGAAAAATACTTCTATCTTAATAGACACATGGCAACTTTCTACGTGGGTAGAAACATGGGCGTCGCATAAACAAAATAATACCTACACCGTAGGCATTTAGGGCGCAGAGCACATATAAATGGAGTCGGGCGCGGTGATGGCACGGCAGCTGCCCGGAATAGGAAGCTTCCTATTCCATACAAAATGCATAGAAATAAAACGCAATTTAGGACACATGGTATGCAGAAATTTCGCGTCATAACCGCGTCCGAGCAACGACATACCTAAATTGTACATCTAACTAACACTGTCCTAAATTGCGCTTTATTTCCATGCATTTTGTATCAAATTTGAATAGAATAGGAAGCCGCCCGACGCTATTTATTTGTAGCTTGCGCCTATGGACTGTTCCCAGTAGTTATACTAGTAGAACCATTGGGAGGTTCTTTACCATTTTTTATATATAGGCAAGTATACATACTTCATATAGGCTACACTTCACTCATAATCAGCCGGAAGACGGCCACTGCGAAATACAGGCCTCGGCGCTTATCATATACGAGAGTTTGCCATATTGTTTGGATTACACGACAAAGAAACTATGTATATAAACAGGTCTACTTTTGAAGTAAAACTACTTTACGCTCGCTTGACTTGAGAAGTAAGTTGGCGAGACGAACGGAAGTTGAAAGTTGTCGGTTTAGATCGCCACGGTCAACATAACAAAGTTAAAAATTTGTATCATTATGTTGGTATGTCTGGTAAAATGCAACATACAATTATTGTCAAGATTACATAGACCTAGATACTGAGGATATTTACATATATAATAATAATTATTATTACATACCTGTTATCGTATTTTTATCGTAATGTGTAAATTAGGCCCACCTAATTTAATTTTAATTTAAATACGAACAAATAATAATAATTATAACACTGGTTAGAAATAATGGTGGTCATACTTTTTACGAATATTATGTACCTAATACTACTGTAAAAAGAAAACGAACGTGCTTTACCAGACGACTGAAGTAAAACTTTAGTTTAGCTCCATCTATCGATCGGTATAACTTTGATTTTGCTTTGTTTAATGTTAATGTCGTCATCTGAGGAGTTTTGGCAGGAAAACGAAAAAGATCGCGTCGCCGCATTGTATTATTTTCCAAAACTTGTGTTATTTTCAGTGTTAGTGCATAAAATTCGTGGCATTTTATTCGTTAAGTGCTGAATTACAGGCATGAGTATGGGAAAGTGGTATAATGATGGTGAAACGTTTCTTTTCGTGTTATTTCCAAAACTCCATAGAAGCTTATGGTAAAATTGCCACCACTTTACTAGGAGTATGACTGGACTAGACTAGACTATGACGCTTGATGACTTGGACTGTGATTTGACTTGACACATTATATAATAGTAATTAACTTGAGAAATTATCAATTACTTGACACTGGCTAAATACACAAAAGTGTGGAGCCAAAACAAAACCAAAAATAAAGAACTAAATAAAATGCTTAGAAGTTTTTTTTGTAAATACATACCTACCTACATAGACTACAATATAGAACAAACATCGATGTTCATCACACAAATGTTTATCCTGGGCGGGAATCAAAACCACAACCTACAGGTCAGAAGGCAGGGTTACTACCAACTGAGCTATCGGGCCAATCTGTTGTCTGATGCAGTCAATATAAGTACTTACCATGTTACAAATACATAAACAAGGCTTAGACAGACGTCAAACGTGTATTTAGCAATACAAAACTGCAGTCTAACACTAGTTTAAGGCTTGTTTAAATCTGTGGTTAAACGACTAGTCTTTTGAACACAACTGAGCGTTTAGCTTTTGTTTAGTTTGTAAAAATACCTACCCATTTAAAAGATACCTAAATAAATGGTAGTCAACAGGTTACCTACTTATCGTTGTATCTCGAGTGTCCGTGACATTGGCTAGCCCTAGGAGCGGGTGACATCGCCAATCCGCCTGAACTCTGAAGCTGTCGCGCCGCTAGGGCAGATAGCTTCCGCCCTCCAGCCGACACCGACGCGTCCGCCCGGCAGGTCTGTCTGGAACCTCGTGCTATCACGCACTCGTGCAAACTTGTGCTCCTAATTACTTACCACTTCTCATTTTACCAATTACTCAGTGACAATATTGCCTCAGTGACGTGAACTTTACCAACTTACAACTACTATACGTCGTCGTAGTCTGAACATACAAACACGTTTCACTTTTGTAAGTATATTCTTATCAATAAAAGTGTGTGATGGTTTGATAGTAAAGACAGTAAGTAGTAAAGATTATGTACTTATAATTATGACTCGTAAAGTTTTCTAAAAGAAGAAGAGGTGTTAATAATCGAAAATTTTTAATAAAAACAAGTAATAGCAACACTAAATGCTCAACATCTAGATGGAATTTTCCAGTTTGGAGAGACTGTACTCTCATACAGCCTTATTAATAAACGGGTATTAGTATCGGATTAGTTACTTCAGCTTTTGTCCTTTTTTTGCTATCGGAATATTTAGCTGGATCGAAAGAGACCAAAGATGGTGTAACTAGTCTAAAGTTAATTCGTGTTTATTAATAAGGCTGATAGGGTTTATCTTCATTTTTCTCGCTTACTAAATCTTCAGATTCCTCTCGACGTCTGGTAAAAAGGTTGATATAGGTACCATAATTGAAGGGGTGAGAACAAAAAGGGTTTAACTGATTTTTTTTCACAAAATGACTTATGGGTATGTTTGGATTCAGCGTGAAATTATCTACAATAATACATTCTTGAAATACCGAAATGAGGTTAAATCTCGAGATTTTGAGTCTAAAAACGGTTTAGCTGTCACAAGAATACAGTTCGCTTAGTATAAAAATATTATTATATTTATTTTATCATATATTTTATTTTTACAGTAATTGTATTAATTAGTACTATATTTAGTATTTTAAAATTGAATTAAAATATTTTCAAGCAACTGAAATTTACACAATTCTTTTCTATTACTTAATACGCACTCTACATTAAAACGAAGCCGTTGAAGTTTGAAGTCAATTTTCTCGGAACTATCAATTTGACAGTTAAACCCTTTTTGTTCTCATCCCTTCAATTGTGGTTAGCTCACACAAGATTTTCCAACTGTCCGTCTGGTATCTTTATAAATATTTTAAAAAAACATCACAAGTAAATTTTTTTTATCTATGTACTTACTCGTATAATTGAAAGAAAAATTTTACTATTTCACTCCGAAAAACATTGCATTTTTTCCTAAATTCGTAATAAACAACGTTTGACCCAAAAGGCATTTAAACGCTATCACAAAAGGTTGTAAGTACCTATATGAACATGGTGCCAGGCTGCCAGCAAATATTTTGATAGGTACTGTACTGCGTTCAGTTAATTAGCTGTCTATCTGCTTTAGGCCGCTTCCCTCTCGCTCCGACGAAAGAATTGAAAGAACGATTAATGGAAATTACCTACTTTACCTGAGGGGTTCAACTCAGTTACTTAAATTAATTTGCCTATTCACCTTCTATTGCCAACAAACTTAAGGCAAACCGCAGAACAAATTTGTGTACTGAGAAAAGCCTATTAAATTCCCAGAAGAAGGACATCGAATATGTCCGAAACCTGGTCGGAGTAATTTCGACTTTTAATTGACGTGAGTTTTAGCCGTTATTTATCTTACAAAAAAGCCTATTAAAGCCTAAGCACTAGCATTTAAATTACTTCGGTACCTTTTTAGATTGTAGAACACATCATTAGTTATTAGTATTCGGTAAGAATTAATGACATGTGACATTGAATGTTATAATTATACTAGTTGCGCCCCGCGGGTGACCGCGGGGCGCAACTAGTGGCGCGGGTGGGTATTTACTCATCCCACGGCAACGTTTCACTTTTCCGGGATAAAATGTAGCCTATATGTTAATCCAGTGTATAAGCTATCTTGGTACCGAATTTCATCTAAATCCATTCAGCCGTTTGAGCATGAAGGAGTAACAAACATACAAACTTTCACCTTTATAATATTAGTGTGATAGTCATGGCTTATACAGCGTGAACCATCGTAGACTCCATCGTATCTTTCCATCAGCTTGGCGATCATGTACCTTGATTGCAACTGGGTGAAACACATATTTGTATGGATTAGACAGTTTTAATGCTCATAATTTATGTGTATAGTTACGATAGAAATTTTCTCCTGTTGCATTGCAATCAAAGTTTCGTGATCAACCCCCAGGTGAGACAGTGGTCAAATTTTTGTCTATATATTTTTTAATTTTAGAATAAATATATTTAGAACAAGGACAGTGAAATCAGAATTTCATTGATAATCATTTTTTTAATATGGGTTCCAATACACGCTAATAATATTCTATTCTATTCTAAAAAAAATTCTATTTACAACCGACTTTTAAAAAGGAGGAGGTTCTCAATTCTACAGTTTTTTTTTATGTTTGTTGTAACAGAACTTTCTACTGAGTGAACCGATTTTCGCCATGGTTACTGTTGGTGACGACCAGGCTTAGGCGTTTCCAGAAAATAATACTATTGTGCGAAATATATATAAAGGAGCGGCAGAGTTATAAAAAAATTATAAATTTTACATGAACTAAACAGACATTTTTTTTTCATGTCATAGCATAACGTTCTTAAAAAACTAAAATTATAAAGCGACCAAAGAAGGCCCTATGCTTTAACCTCTGTGTCGCTTAGCGTTATAGTGGGTAAACTATAATAGTGGCGGGAAAATGGCCAAATATTGTTTTTAATATTTTGCACACTAGTCCTAAGTCCATCTAAAAAAATTAAAAAAGTAATGTGATCAGATAGCAAACTCGTTTTTATTTCTAGATACAACCACTTATAGGTACTTAATAAAATATTGAAAACAATATTCGGGCATTATCTCGCCACTATTATAAAATTTACCTACTGAAACCATAGCGGAAAAAACAATTTGAAGCTCATTTTTATACCTTACTGCGATTAAATTTCCTAAAAGGATTTTAATATTCTCATCAAGTACGGGTTAAAAGAGAACTACTGTAATCGATTATGGGCTCTCAAATTTTACTGAGCAGGAAATCTATGCTAATACAATACAATATAATACAAAAATTATTTATTGTACACAGGACATAAAAACAGTTACAAATGATGAAACTTATAGCTATAGTACAATGGGCGGACTTATCGCTAAAAGCGATATCAGTAGGTTTCAGGTGACTGAATTCAGTTAGTATTATTATCACCAACACGTCCTGAAAATTACACTGTCGCGCAGTGTAATATTTCACTGTAAATCTTCATATAGAATTGCAATAGGAGAATAAATTAGTGAAGCATTTTTTGGCATACACTGAGGAATTTACAGTTTTATATTGCAATACTTGTATACTCATAAGCTATAATTTTAATAGAAGAAAGAAAGAAAGAAAATTTATTTTGTAACAGAACAAGGACATAGAAAAATACATGAAAATTACCTAAGAACGTCGCTTTCAAGTTCTGTCACAAACCGGCCCCAACTCAGCATGGTGCTAGTTCTTACGAACCGGCGCTGGTCTTCCTTTTTTCTTTTAATGAGGCACTGTTTGTTTTCCCAAATAAAGTAAAAAAAAACACCATTGAACCCGCATCAAACTAAGAAGTATTAAATACAGTAGACCGTATAAAGAAAAGAAAAAACAAAATGGGCTTATAATTAGTTTAGATTATCGTCTAACATAAACAAAAATAATCATACAGACGAAGAAAAGAATAGCTTCATAATTAGAATTAAAATTTATTTTGTTGTATTAAAAACTATGTTCATGCAATGGTCTTAAGCTATAAAAATGGTCACAAACAGATATTTTGAATATAGAATAGTTTGAATTTTCCATTCCAGACATACAATATAGTTGAGTATACAGCACTTATAGTAACTATAAGGGTATAAAACCAAGTATTTATTAATATTACAATATTAACATAATTACATGTTTTATTCATTTATCTTATTATGCGTAGTACTTATTCAGAATAGCACAAATCTGATGTTTCCGATGTTTGTCGAAGTTTAATTATTTTTTGTAAAATCAGGTGTTCATTATTGCGTGCTCAAGCATTAGTGATACTACATCTAGACGTGAAGACCTTTAATTGGCTTCCCAATGCATAACATGAGTCTACGATGTAAGAAAAAGCTGTTGGTCTTCCCAAAAATAAATAAATAAAATGCTACAGGAACTAAAATATATCAAGTATAAAATTTATTTTCTTCTATAATTTTATTTTCTTGTGTTACTTATACTCATTATCAAAGATTTCATTTGAATTATAGTGAACCTTACCGATTAACCTAACCTCTAACCTTCCAACTTTCATTTGTTGGAGTCACGTTAAAAATAGTCTTAGGAATAGTAGAAAAAAACTATCATCTTGCTGTTGAGTAAAAACACACATAGCCGACACATCAGTTAAAACCGTCAAGCAAGTGACACTCCCATAAATTGCAACTCAATAAATAGCGCTTTACGCAATAATCAATAAGTAACTAACCCTCACAGCTAAGCATAGGCCGTCCTCGTTTAGAATACATGGTAGAGAATACTAATAAGCACTTGCAGCGATGGCAACTAATGGATACTGATAATACACAGCCTGAACCTGAAGTGTGACTAATAATAAAATAATAATAACGCCCAACGATCACATACATAGATCCTGGACACTAACTAGGATTCCCTGTGTCTAGGGACCCAGGAACTACGAGGACCATGGTCCCACAACACCCAGACTCAATTATTAGGAACAGATATTTGCGCTTTTTTTAGTGGCACAAATACTTGTCCTGCCGCGGGAATCGATACCGCCGCCTCCGGGTTATGAGCCGACCTGCTCAACCACCACACCATAGAGGCTGTCATAATTAGGTACGATAAAATATAATAGAATAATGAAATAAAACGATAAGAGAAATAATAGTTAAGAAAATTAATATAATTATGTATACTCGTATATGCGGTTTGAAGTTATAAGAACTTGCATCATCTAAGGTATACAGAGGTATATAGGGTGTAAATTAATAAGTGGATCACCAGAAGTCTGGTGGTAGAAGACCTCAGTCGCTATCGATTTAACCCCCATGTACGTAGTCCGACTTTTTATAGTACGCTCGTGCTACGGGCATCCTTTATCATTTTCAGAGAATTTCTAGATTTACTATAGTACCTAGTATAGTTATATAATTTCTATTGCATGCCTTTGGGTTTTACAATTACATCTATATTCGAGTTCGTTACGTCTAGAGATTTCATTGAAAATAACTAATAAATAGGACGTCGGTCTGATACCAATTTCCACCTATAGTGAAATATCAGATTTTGAATTACCTACATTTTAACCGTAGGCCAATGTCAAAGTCAAAATCTCGAATACTATTTATCATTTTGTGTAGATAAATAGATAGATAAAAACCACTAAGGAAACACCACATTACTGGAACAATTGACAAGCACATACTTAAGTGTCACAATAGGTGGTCTTATCGCTTAAAGCAATATCTTCCAGAATAGGTATTTCTATTCTTTTTGGGAGCAATAAGCACTGACGTCTCATTGGGTATATTGTGCGTTTCCAACTGCCAGCAGCCTGATTTCAGTCGAATCCCTTATCGCTGTCCTTATTGGTTTAGATGTGTTTATCTGATAATCTCTAAATCCAATTATTTGTATGGTATTATAATATATAATAGGTCTTTACCTATGAAATTGCCGTATTGCAGTACAGACTTTTTCAAACAAAAAAAAGTTTTGATTGGCTATGAATTCTAAATTCAAATTAATTTTGTTTTAAAAATATGACATTCTATTTACAATATAAGTCTTTTGTGTATTGATTAGCGTTGTATTTTCATTACATTTCAACATTTTTCCTCATAATGGATACTTTGAAATTTCGTGTAATTATGGAATATGAGTTCCGTCGTGGCACCAACGCGGCACAAACGACACGTAACATCAACGACGTTTACGGAGAGAACTGTACAAACGAACGTACAACCCGTTATTGGTTTGCTCGGTTCCGTTCTGGGAATTTTGAGTTGAAAAATGAACCTCGTGGTCGTCCGGAAACTTTGGTCAACAATGATGAATTAAAGGCGATTGTGGAAGCTGATGAATCTCAATCTACAGCTGGGCTGGCAGCAGCTTTTGATGTTAGCATCAAAACAATATTGGTCCATTTGCGATAGATTGGCAAGATAAAAAAGCTTGATAGATGGGTGCCCCACGAACTTAACGATCGCCAGCGCAACGTACGCGTCGAGACATGCCTTGCGCTGCTTAACAGGCACAAAAATGAAAGAATTTTGAACCGAATTGTTACGTGCGACGAAAAATGGATTCTTTTTGACAATCGAAAGCGCTCAGCAAGTTGGTTAGATCCTGGTTCGGTACCAAAGCAATGTGCAAAACGAAAAATGACCCCTAGAAAGGTGATGGTCACAGTTTGGTGGTCTAGTGCTGGTGTGATTCATCATAGCTTTTTACAAAACGGCGAAAGCATTACTGCAGATGTGTACATTGAAGAACTGACCACAATGATGGCGAAACTCGCACGTCTACAACCAGCTTTGGTCAATCGGTCGTCTCCACTGCTACTTCACGACAACGCGCGACCCCATACTGCACAACAGACCGTCTCTAAGCTGCATGAGTTGGGTTTGGAAGCTCTCCCTCATCCGCCATACTCACCAGATCTTGCGCCTACCGACTATTACTTTTTCCAAAATTTGGACAACTTTTTAGCGGGAAAAAAATTCAATTCCCGAGAGGTAGTACAAAACGCCTTTGAAGAGTTTGTTGTCTCCCGTCCTGCTGATTTTTTCAAGAAGGGCATCCATAAACTGCCACAGCGTTGGCAAAGATGCATTGATTGCAGGGGTGATTACTTTGAATAAAAGAAATAAATAAGTTCGAAAAAATATACTTTAACTTTTTTCAAACAAAACGGCAATTTGATAGGTAAAGACCTAATATTTTTATTGCTTTTACGTTTTTGTGCTCTAAGTCTACTTCGAAATAATGTCTAGAATGATTTTAGGAAAAAAATGATGACTATTTTCGGAGGAAATCGCAATGAGCTTGTACTTTGTAAGTTTGTTTAGCTTACGCCGACAGAATAAGATGGATATGCAGACGGATGGCTAACAATCTTTATCTTAGCGTTAGATCTGCAGAGTTGTATGAAATGAGCGGTTGTGACAATTGTCAGACTGACAACTAAATGAGTACAATATTTTTTATAAATTTTTAAATCACCTAAAGCATAATAAATGTTCATTGTTAAGCACTATTATTTATGTCTATTATTTAGTTAATATTCATTGTTATACTTATATATGTAGAAAGGAACGTGTTGTGGGTAGATTGCAACCTATATAACTATAGGCCTTCAGCATGTCCGCACCGCGCCGTGTCTGGAACAAGAATGCCCCGTAGCACACCAATCGATCCCTTTATATAGCCAGACAGGTAGGGGCGCCATGACAGTTGCCGGTGCTGCCACTGTAATACATTTAATGCCACCACAGGGTAAATTACGGTGCTCGATCGCTGTGCATAGAGTTTATAACTGGACGTAGCCGCCGTCACGGCCATACTGACGTGCGTACGTCCTCGTACGCTTAGCTTCACTTTGTACCTGGTGAGGGACATCAGTGTTATTGCTCGTTCATCCTGACAATTAAATTGAGTTAAACTTGGAGTCAAAGTCAAAAGATCAGGTTTCAATTTGATTAGACAAAAGCATTTTAACCTGCCAGTCATCGTCAGGGTTAACCCTGGTCTCCTCTCCACAAAGGTCATTTACAAAGAGTTGTAATTGAAGGGTTAACCCTTCAGGACCATCAGTATCCATTCATTTACAAAAAGTGGACTGGATGGTGCTAGACCGGATAGATATCCCTTTAGCAACCAAAAATCAACAAACGAATACCTTATCCCTTCATTTATAAAAATGGACCGGATAGTGCCAGACCGGATAGATATCCCTTTAGCAGCCAAAAATCATCATTTACCTTATCCCTTCATTTATAAAAAATGGACCGGATAGTGCTAGACCGGATAGATATCCCTTTAGCAACCAAAAATCATCTTTCCAACTAATACCAATTAGTGCTAGACCGGATAGATTATCCCTTTAGCATTCAGACACATTTTTTTGCCATCATTCTTACATTCTTTCTTTTTTTCCTATTCTCTTTTTTCAGTTTTTTTTTCACTTTTTTTTTAAACTTTTTTCTTACCCTTTTTTTTTCTCTCACGAATCATTACTTTTTTTACCATAACTTTTATTCTCTTTTTTTTTTCACTGGTCCGGGTTAACCCTGCAACTAAATTTGATATTAGTATCACCCGCCGTCACGTCATCATTCACATCACGTCTCGTCACGTTTCGCGTTGCTTGAAGAGTGATGTAGAAATGGGCAATCCCACTTCTGATGTGGGCAGAAAGGTGTTGTGGGTAGATTGCAACCTATATAACTATAGGCCTTCAGCATGTCCGCACCGCACCGTGTCTGGAACAAGAATGCCCCGTAGCACACCAATCGATCCCTTTATATAGCCAGACAGGTAGGGGCGCCATGACAGTTGCCGGTGCTGCCACTGTAATACATTTAATGCCACCACAGGGTAAATTACGGTGCTCGATTGCTGTGCATAGAGTTTATAACTGGACGTAGCCGCCGTCATATATATAATATAAAATATTTATATAAATAATTATATAAATAATTATAAATATAATAAATAGGTACATAATGACTTCTTTATCACACCAATATTATAAAGGCGAAAGTTTGTATGTGTGTACGTGTGTTTGTTACTTCTTCACGCTCAAACAGCTAAATAGATTTAGATGAAATTCAGTACCAAGATAGATGATACACTGGATTAACATATAGGCTACATTTTATCCCGGAAAAGCAAAATTTTCCCTTGGGATGAGCAAATAATTAAAATACTTTTTAAAACGTAACTAGTACTTTATAAAAATAAGTTATAAGAAAAACTACAAGTGATGTTGGTTGGTTTCAGTCAGATGTTGGAGTGTACGCAACGCTTTGATTATGTGGGCGTACATTATAGCTGCGGCCAGAAGAGACTCCCGCCATTCCACACGTAAACGCAACCCAACTAACGCATCTGACGATCACTTGTCGTAAGAACCTTTGTTATAATGCTTTGTAGTTAAGGAATAAGGATGTGTGAAGATAAAGTAATGTGAGTATCTTTCTTCTTTGGGTAGTTTGAATAATAATATTATTTACTAGCCGCATCTCGCAGTTTCACTCCTTGTGTATTTTCATATAAACGTTTTCTCTTATTCACCACGTATAATCTTTATCATTTATTAAAACTTAAAATTAATATAATTTAAAAAATATCTTTTCAACCTGATCCTTTAGATCGAATAAATCTACATAAATATAGTAATGTAATTGTACCGAACTGCTGCATTCCATTGGGATAGGATGATCTCATAAATACCAGTAGGTAACATGCGTCCGAAATAGCCTGTATGGGTAATCATATTATCGAGGTAAAACTTCTTTACGCACGCTTGACTTGGGGCGAAAGCTGGCGAGGCGAACGGAAGTTTAAAGTTGTTGGTTCACGTAGATCTCCATTGTCAACATAACAAAGCTAATAATTTTTTTTTAATATAAAGCAAATATAATTTTTCAATATTATTGTGTTGGTATGTCCGGTATAATTACAATTTACAATTGTCAATACGAATAATTAAAATGGTGACATTAACAATAAACAAAGAAAAAACAAAGTTATGCCGGCCGATAGATGGAGCTAAACTAAAATTTTAATTCAGTCGTGTGATCTAAAGCACACTCGTTTTTTTTTCTTTCATTTTACACAGGTATTTAATATAGTTTTACTGGAATACCTTAGGGAAGGAAGGTTCTCGAATGGCGATCAGGACCTGGTAGGCGTAGGCCCGCCCAAACTAGATGGACCGAGTCAGAACCGCGGGTAGTTAGAACCGCGGGGAGCCAAAGGAGGCAGGAGGAAAGCAGTCGCTCTATGGGGAAAGTCTATGTTCAGCAGTCTTCAAGCTGTTGCTGATGATTATAATAAATACAATATTTGAATCAAAATATATAATTTTGATTTAGAAACGGCCATAGTCTTGTTTTCTTATACAGGACAAGAGCAAATAACTGTATTTAGCCAGTGTCAAGTAATTGATTATTTCTCAAGTTAATTAATATTAGGTCTTTACCTATGAAATTGCCGTTTTGTTTGAAAAAAGTTAAAGTATTTTTTTTTTCGAACTTATTCATTTCTTTTATTCAAAGTAATCACCCCTGCAATCAATGCATCTTTGCCAACGCTGTGGCAGTTTATGGATGCCCTTGTTGAAAAAATCAGCAGGACAGGAGACAACAAACTCTTCAAAGGCGTTTTGTACTGCCTCTCGGGAATTGAATTTTTTCCCGCTAAAAAGTTGTCCAAATTTTGGAAAAAGTAATAGTCGGTAGGCGCAAGATCTGGTGAGTATGGCGGATGAGGGAGAGCTTCCAAACCCAACTCATGCAGCTTAGAGACAGTCTGTTGTGCAGTATGGGGTCGCGCGTTGTCGTGAAGTAGCAGTGGAGACGACCGATTGACCAAAGCTAGTTGCAGACGTGCGAGTTTCGCCATCATTGTGGTCAGTTCTTCAATGTACACATCTGCAGTAATGCTCTCGCCGTTTTGTAAAAAGCTATGATGAATCACACCAGCACTAGACCACCAAACTGTGACCATCACCTTTCTAGGGGTCATTTTTCGTTTTGCACATTGCTTTGGTACCGAACCAGGATCTAACCAACTTGCTGAGCGCTTTCGATTGTCAAAAAGAATCCATTTTTCGTCGCACGTAACAATTCGGTTCAAAATTCCTTCATTTCTGTGCCTGTTAAGCAGCGCAAGGCAAGTCTCGACGCGTACGTTGCGCTGGCGATCGTTAAGTTCGTGGGGCACCCATCTATCAAGCTTTTTTATCTTGCCAATCTGTCGCAAATGGACCAATATTGTTTTGATGCTAACATCAAAAGCTGCTGCCAGCTCAGCTGTAGATTGAGATTCATCAGCTTCCACAATCGCCTTTAATTCATCATTGTTGACCACGGTTTCCGGACGACCACGAGGTTCATTTTTCAAGTCAAAATTCCCAGAACGGAACCGAGCAAACCAATAACGGGTTGTACGTTCGTTTGTACAGTTCTCTCCGTAAACGTCGTTGATGTTACGTGTCGTTTGTGCCGCGTTGGTGCCACGACGGAACTCATATTCCATAATTACACGAAATTTCAAAGTATCCATTATGAGGAATAATGTTGAAATGTAATGAAAATACAACGCTAATCAATAAACAAAAGACTTATATTGTAAATAGAATGTCATATTTTTAAAACAAAATTAATTTGAATTTAGAATTCATAGCCAATCAAAACTTTTTTTTGATTGAAAAAGTCTGTACTGCAATACGGCAATTTCATAGGTAAAGACCTATTATTATATGTATATGTGTCAAGTCAAGTCACAGTCCAAGTTATCAAGTCAAGTCATATTCTAGTCTAGTCAAGTCATACTCCTAGTAAAATGGTGGCAACTTTACCAGAAGCTTCTATGGAGTTTTGGAAGCAACACGAAAAGAAACGTTTCCATCATTCCCTCACTCATGCCTGTAATCCAGAACTTAATGAATAAAATGCCACCAATTTTATGCACTAACAGTGAAAATAATACAAGTTTTGGAAAACAATACAATGCGTTGACGCGATCTATATCGTTTTCCCTTCAAAAAGATGACTGAAAGATTATTATTGTTGGAAGTACGGGGGTATTTACATCACTAATGAATACCTACTACGTACCAACAGCCATCTCAGACTCAGTCATATCATCACTGTGGAAGCTTCCACCTTCCATCATGTAGGTAGAAACCATAATGAAAGGCGCGAGCTAATACTAAATAGTTGTCCATACAAGTAGTTCGGACGCATGTGTGATACTGGTGTTATAGGAGTGTGAGTCCAAACTTTGAATTCATACACTGTTCACCAACATCTGTATTGGGTTTGGATTACCATCTGTCCATAATGTTGTAGATATCGTGATGGAAAGGTGTTCACCCTTTGTAATTCCGTGGCGCCTTTGCCTGGACCCTCGCGGCTGAATGTTCTGGATATACCCAAAGGAACAAACGAACGGATCAACGTTTCATTACCAACAAACAATAGTATAAAGCTGTTGCCCATGCAACCTGCAAGATTAGAAGACGGCGTGCAGCCTTACGAAACAGAGGTGAGTAATAATAATAATATAATAATAATAATAATATGTGGGGACATCTCACACAACGCCATCTAGCCCCAAACTAAGCAAAGCTTGTACTATGGGAACCAGATAATTAATGATAAAACGAACTTACCCTGTACGTGAAGTTCTATCATAATTATGCGAGCTGCTCAATTCTCACGATTAATTTTAACTTGTAGTACTGTTTCGTATTTCCCGGCCATTACAGATAATTTTAAAGACAATAAGTACCTAAACTGAAAAATAAAAAGAAAATTAAATTGTTTTTTGACTTTTTATCCCCACTCCGACCAAGTAGGCTCTGCGTTTGCCGCGCCATTTTTCCGTCATTAAGTTTAAGGCATTTCTGGAACAAATAGATTAGGTACCTGGGTAGGTCCTATTTCTAATAATGACTGCTATATTGGCTAATACTGATTTTTTGATGAATTGGGAGGGTTGGGAGGGTTATTATATTAATCGTTTCGAATTGAGCAGCTCGCATAATTATGATAGAACTTCACGTACAGGGTAAGTTCGTTTTATCATTAATTATGCTTACGCTGCTCAATTCTCACGATTAATTTTAACTTGTAGATGTTTAAAGATCAACAAAATCAGGATATCACCCTTAGTCGTTTTTAGAAATAATATGACTGGTTTACATGTACATATGTACATATGTTACATGTACATATGTATCTGGAAGTTAAAAAGTTATTATTATCAATGTATGTATTTTGCAAACTATATTTAATTAAATATATAGCAAACACAAATCATATTTAAAATCAGTCAATCTCATTATAAATAATTATAGGGATTGAAGCACTGCATGTGCAAAAGAATCATCTTGTGAAATAATATCTCTGTTGTAAAACCTCGCAAAAACGGCAGAAGATGAGCTCCAACCCGCGGTCTTTTTAATTGTGTCAACGCTAACGCCAACAGCTTTCGCGTTAGACGTCGCGGCATATCGTGAGCTTGAGAGCTATATATGCTTGTGTCGATACCGCTTTTGTTGAGCATATCTTTTATCCAGTGACTAAGAGTTTGAGTGGTCACTTTTGCATGAGGTTTTCTATAACTAATAAATAGATTGTTTTCATTAACTCTTAAAGATTCAGTCTTATCTTTATAACACAGCAAGGTCCGTGCTGGACAAATTTGGGGCTTTTCATTATAATATGGTAATTTTAACAATGGCTGATAAGCGTTTGGTCTTGAAGTCTTAATTAATTCAGAAATCATGAAAAAATTATATTCTTAATTTCAATCTTCGACAAAGTCTGAACTCTATGAGCTGTGACAATAGCTAGTAATGTGATTAGTTTTTTAGACAACAATTCAAGAGTCAAATTTTCATTTGGGTACAACTGTGGCAAATTATTCAATACAATGTCAACATCCCATGTAAACTGATACTTTGGTTGTGGTGGGCGAGATCTAAATACACCTTTCATAAATCGCACAATTCTGTCATCATTTATAATGGTTTTACCCAAAACGGAGCCTAAGGCGGATTTGCAACAATTTAGACTTCCGTATTGATAACCTGAATTATAAAGTTTAGTTAAAAAATAAAGCATGTTTGGAACTGATGCTGCTAAATAATCAACGCTGTGGTTTTCACAAAATGTGTACCATTCTTTATAATAACAATCATATTGCTTTAGGGTATTAGGGGCTAATGAGTTTATCATAATATCAATGGAAGAGGGGGGCACACTTCTATTTAAGAGGGCTTCCCTGATAATACTGCTGCTGCCAGAGTAAGGCTTTTATGGAGACTGTGCTGTAACCTGGAATTACCAGAAAATAACAAATCATCACTAGGCTTGAAAAATACAATATCAGATACAACCAATTTTTTGAATACCGGATACCATGGCTGGGTGGGCCAATCAGGCACAACAACTATACCTGCGGCCTTGCCCGTGATAATTTTATTTAAAGTTTTCTATATTATTGTGAAAGGAGGAAACGCATAAAAGAAATAGTCAGTCCAACTCATTGTAAAAGCATCAATACAAAACGCAAATGGGTCAGCTTTCCATGCAACATATTTTTTACATTTTGTGTTAGATCTACTTGCGAATAAATCTATTTCGGGAGCCCCAAGTAAATAAGTGATCTTTGAAAATGCATAAGGCGCTAATTCCCATTCTGTTTCAGGCTGCAATTTGCGTGACTCAAAATCTGCAATGATATTTTCAGCTGATTTAATATAGGAAGCGTAAATAAAAACCTTCCTTTGTTCGCAAAAGTTCCAAATTTTTCTGACAATTTTATTTAAATGGGGAAACTGCACATTGCCCATACGATTGACACATGATATTGCAGTTGTATTGTCTACTCTAAGCAAAATTTGTGTATTAAAAACATCTTTAACAAAAATCTTTAAAGCAAATAATACTGCTAATAATTCTAATATATTTATATGGTAACTTTTTTCTTCGTCATTCCAAAAACCATTTGCCTTTTTATTCAGGCATGAAGCCTCCCAACCTGTCAGACTTGCATCTGAAAAGATCTCAAAACTATAGTTAAGGGGGCGAATAGGACACGAACAATTGCTGATATTGCTATACCACCATTCAAAGTCATCATTTAGTAAGCTATAATCAATATACATAAATTTTTCGTAATTTTGACTGTAGCCTAAAAGTAAAAATTTTGTCTTTCGAATAATTTGGTGTGTAACCAACAATATTCAACGCCTGGCCAAATAGAAATGAGTAAACCAATGAATTTAGCAAAATCACGAATTTTGCATTTAGAGATGGTTTTGAATTTTTCTAACTCGGTTTTTACTCTATTTCGTTTTTCTTGTGGAAGTTTTACTCAAAACGTAGCCATATCCAATTCAAAACCTAAAAAATTACAGTTAGTCTTGGGTATTACATAACTTTTTTCGTAATTTATGATAAACCCTAAATTTTCTAATAGACGTACAGTAGCATTAACGTTTTTAGTACTTCCTTTATATTTTATGAGCTATCAACACACAATATGTCATCTAAATAAATAGTAGATAGCCATCCATGCAGACGTAGGTATTCCATGACTGGTTTCATGATTTTTGTAACACCGGTGGACAAGAGTTCAAACAAATGGTAAACAGGTAAATTCATAACAATTTTGTTGAAATTCGAACCACAGGTATTTTCTATGTTCTAGGTGTAATAAATAAGCGTCTTTTAAATCGACCGAAGCTAGAAAACAATGTAGTGTAACAAGTTTTATAGCCGTTCTTAGGTCCTCCATTTTAAAGTGCAAGTTTTTTTTTTTTTTTTTTAATTTAGAATAAATCTTTTGTCTCCATTTGGTTTGTCCACAAAGAATTTACTAGATAAAAAAAACATCATCAATTCTTTGGCATTGTGAGATAGCGCCTTTACACAGTAACTTATTAATTTCAGTCTGAAATGCTGCTAAGTCACTTTTATTATTAGGCTTGTTTTTGGGAAAATCCGTCTGCACAGGCACTGATGTAAATGGTATTTTATTCCTTTGATCCAGGAAAGTATAATAGGATCATTTGTAAACTTTTGCCATACATGAAAAAAGTTTTTCAATCTACCTAGCTAGTTTAGTTACCTGGGTATCAAGTGCTTCTTTTGGTTCTTGTAGTAGGCACTGGTGCGATTGGCACGTGACGGCACTGGTTTCCGCATTGTCACGTTCCGATGAGCATTCGAGCTCGCAGTCCGATGAGCCATAGATGTCATTAACTTCCGGTTGGTGTTCTGAGGATTGGACTGCGGGTGCTTCCAGTTTAAGTGGTTCGTCACGTTATGCGCAGGTTTATGAATATTTTTTGTAGCAGGCTTTGGTTTTGTCACGTAAGATTTTAAGTATTGGCTAGACCTGTCAATCACTTTAGAAGCTTTCAGACAATGATTCTCCAAAGAGATGTTTATCTCGTTTTGAGTCTTTTAATGTGTCCTTCAGTTTATTGTAAAGAGTGGAAATTAAAAAATTTCGTCTAAGCTTTGTATCTATAATACAATGGGAGTCGCAGAGCAATCGACAAGCGTTACTCACGTGTTTTAAAATATCTTGGTTATTACCAGATTTTTTACTTACTAAGATGTCCATTGCGCTGGTTAAAGCCGATAAGGCAGCACCTACTTGACCTTGCCGTGCAGCCGGTGACGCATCTTTTTTCTGCAGGATTTCTGACACAGCAGCTTTAACTTCAGCATTTAATGTTGGGGCCTTAAACATTTGGCAATTTCCAGGGATCGGATATTCTTCTATCACTTTATCTTTTTCCTCTTTTTTTTAAACCATTTTGTAGGACATCTTGTAATCTTGCTGCTATTTCAGCATGAACATTTTTTCTTATGGGAGCTTCTTCCTTCGGCGCTTCGCCTAGAAGTGATAGTATGTCATCATCCAGATGCGCCTCCACAGATGTGCCATTTTGGTCACCATCTGCCCCAGCGGTTGCGCATGTTGATGGCTGTGGCGTAAGCTCATCCAACACCATACTTGCGGGTGGATATGTCTCAAAATCTTCAATATCTGACCGTGGGTAGTAAGGGACATACGCTTCAGACTGGTCAGAACTTGGAAAAGCCATAACATTTTATGGCAAAATAAAACTGTGAAGGTAATGATCCCGAAAATCATACGCATCACTAATCAAGTTAGGTACACAAAACCTCTGATATTGTTATAGTATCGAAAATTGTATACTACCAATTATATTAATCTGTGAAGGTAACAGTCCCCATTCGTACTGTTCGCATCACTAGCTTGGGGCTGAAGTATTCCCAAGTTTACAGATAATGAGCAATGCTTCAATTTTATTAAAGTAAATAGCATAATTATGTAAACATCACGTAGTGTCGAATGTTGTACACTACCTATGATATGAATGTATGACGGTAACAGTCCCAATATGTACTGTACACATCAGTATAGATAAAAGGAAGAAGTATTGCGTAATGTCCATTATCGAAGGTGCACTTTTGTTGTTGTTGTTGTAAGTAATTTATAAGAGGGTAATAGCTCAAATGTATGTGCTGCTCTTTCGATTACTTAATGAATCATTAAATTTTTACTAAATATAAAAATATGAGGGTAGCAATATCTCGCATCAATATAAAGATTTTATCAACATAAACATGTTATTTTCGTCGTAAGTATTATGTAGCTATACCTACATGCAAATAAAACATTTTTTATGATTCAAACACTGAAAAAGAATGGCAAGTAAACACTTACTCGAACTTTTCTCGCCATTTGTGGAACTAGAAGATATGACCTTTCGACGTCTTTTTCGTAGTTCATGTCGCAGTTTTTTCAATAAACGTTCACTACTGTCTCCATCTCTGTGTCTCCGCTTTCTTCCCATTTTTAAGTTCAATTTCACTCGATATAAATTAATCACTGAAAACACTAATTATAAGCTAAAAAGTAGGGGATTATAATTACGTAATTATTACAAAAATGTTGCGAGGAGTAACGGCCGGTACTGAACGAGAACAGATAATGACGGAAAAATGGCGCGGCAAACGCAGAGCCTACTTGGTCGGAGTGGGGATAAAAAGTCAAAAAACAATTTAATTTTCTTTTTATTTTTCAGTTTAGGTACTTATTGTCTTTAAAATTATCTGTAATGGCCGGGAAATACGAAACAGTACTACAAGTTAAAATTAATCGTGAGAATTGAGCAGCGTAAGCATAACTGATACAATACTTAAATACTTTTTGTTTGTAAATACATACATATAATACAATATAACACCCAGACACAGAACAAACACCTATGTTCGTCACACAAATGTTTGTCCTGGGTGGGAATCGAACCCACAACCCACAGTTCAGAGGGCAGGGTTACTACCAACTGAGCTATCGGGCCAGTCAAAATACTGATAACAGTAGTCAGTAGTCAGTAATACTGAATATGCTTTTGTTGCAAGAATTATGTACAATTATGTATCATACATATGGGTTTATAATATTAATATTATAATAACGCCCAACAATCACATACGTAGATCCTGGACCCCAATTAGGATTTATTGTATCTAGAAACCCAAGAACCATGGTTCCACAACACCCGAACACAGAACAAATATTTGCGCTCTTTTTTCTGTGCACAAATATTTGATATACCTGAAAATACGGGTACCTACCTAAAGGGGTCAATTATCGTGACCGCGCGAAATGAATATAGTTTAAAAGTATACAGGAAAACATTAAGTTTAGTATTTCAACAATGACAAAAAATTGTCACGTTTTATACTGAATCAAGGACATTTTGCTACCATCCGTTAGCGAAATAAATATCTAAATTGTGACACTACATTGACTTTGTCAGACCAGTTGTTTCCAAAATGATCGTTTGTGAAACGTTAATTGAACAGAATTCATTTACGGAAGGCCGTTCCCTATTTTAGTGAACCATGCTACTGCATTAACCACGAATGCACACCACCTTTGAAGCACAAAGCCAATACAATCAATTACAGTCAAGTTGGAACAAAAGGCAAATAATTGTACCTGGATGATATCAAATAGGTAAATGTACCTATATGACAACTCTACGTCATCAAAACATTACTAACGGTCGTATTTTAATAGAAACACCTGACAAAACCTTCTTGTTGTAGCTCATTATTTATATCAACTCGAAGCAGTGTTTCCACTTACAATTTTGGTTTTACCCTAGGTTTTTTATGAATCACCCCTAAAATTCCCTAATACATCTTCAAAATTCTTTGGTTTAGGGAGCACTATCATAATAATTTAAAACCTGTAAAATTGGCCATAGAATTTGCAGTTTGGTAGCAAGCAAGCAGCCTTTAAGGGTTTCTTTGATAAGACTATCTTTTGTCCGTTGTGTCCTAAACCTTAAAACGGAGAAGATGGTTTATCATAATTTTCTGGATTTTTATATATAATTACTTCTAAAGGAAATAATAAAATAGTTAAACTTACATATACATTTAAAACTAGATGCTTATGATCACTGTAAACTGTTATATTTGTAACTTAAAGCGTTACCCAATTTTATCTGTCGATATTTGTAACTTTTAAAACTACATATAATATACATTTACGATTTCCCTGTATTAATATAATGACACCCTGTCCCTGTGGAAATTAGTAGAACTTTTAGGTGAATATTTCAAGTGAAATATACGATAAATTGAACAGTATAACCATTAATTATTATTAGGCGGGTTGGTATCAAAACGACAAGTTTAGTATCTGACAATGATTCAGGAAAAATAACTTAATTTGGTTGAAACGTCCAGATCACAAACGTGGTATTAATTAATTCGAGGATTCGGAACATGATGAGCTTAATGCATTAACTTTTAAAGGGGCAATTAGACTTATTACGTTCAGTGATGGTGGTCGAGTAATCAGTATTTACGATGGAAGCAACGGTGAACGCGTCATAAATGTCCATCGGGAAGTCAGAAGTGGTGCGCGGTCCTTATAGCCCATTGTTTCGAAGGTGCTGCCTTGGACACGCACAGACTAACCCATTAAATTTCGACTTGATACTCATTCCAACTTCGACAGTGCTAGTAACTGCCGCTGTAACAAACTCACAGACGCGCTATATTTACCGAAATATCATTTTCTAATACGCGCTCTAAACAACGTTTGTAACTGGCCGGTTCATTTGATCGTGTTAACGAAATTTTCTTTAATTGAAGTTCGTGTCACGTTGGCGTAACCTGCCCTTCTTCTGTCTATTAGTTTGATACCTATCTTTATTATTTGTCGCCGAGTCTTAATGACTCTATTTACTTTGAAGAGCCAGTGTCGCGAGGAAGTGAACGATACTATGTTATAAAAATCTAGTGACAGACGCGGACGGTTGGGTGTCCAATAAATCAAAATGAGTCCAGTTTACACTATTCATAAGTTTCGACTTAACAACATGGTGAGTAAATACGATAAATTGATAGAATATTTACATTATAAACATTATATTATTTTTAATTATGGTATCGATTCTCGACATATTTTCAAAACACTTTATCAAGTTTGTATTAAAAATTGGTCCATGATTATTCGCTAAGCGTAAACTAACATTTGGTAGGCATTTATTTGGTTATCTTCAACAACTTACAAAGATCGTACAATAAATAATACAATCACTGTTTATTTAAATAATTGTGCATTGTAATTACTCAAATAAGAAAAATAAAAATGGCCGAAATAATGCCTACATTTTCTAATAAATAGGTAGAGCTGCCCTAGACCTATCTCTATCAGGGCCATACCTTAACCGCTATGGCGCGATTCCTTTGAAGACATAAAGTGAATCGGAAATTGTCCCTTAGCGATGCACTTAGGGTTTTAATTGAATTGCACTATAAAGGTAAGTAAGGCCCTGCTGACCACAAAATGCGGGAGATAAAATATGACCTAACTTTTAGCCTGAGTGACATCATACAGCCAGTGCCTTTCGTATACAGCGAGAGAGTGCACTAAGAAATGGTTTTCTAAAATTCAACCCTTAATGGTGTGATATGAGGTTTTAAAGGTCGTATGAACAACCGCGAGTGAAACTGTTGGCTATTTTTATAATGTAGGTATGACTATACGCTGGCATACCCCTTTACTAGTTGGTAAGACTTTTGTGCCAAGTTCGTCTGGGTAGGTACCATCACTTTGCCAGTTATTCTACCGCCAAGCAGTAGTATGCAAGCACTACTGTGTTTCGGGCACAGTATCTAGTGAAATTACTGGGAAAATAGATTTTATGAACTGATCTCAAAATCGAGTAATCTTATTACGAGACTGTGCTGATGGCTCTGGATGATGTGCGCCGTGCAGTGTCACGCGAAACTTCATATTTTTAGAGTTCCGAGAAAAAATAACCCCGCTGGAATTAATGGTCGGCAAACAATTGTGACAAAATAGATATAAAATGTTCAGGCTCTGAATTACACCTCTCTCCACTTACTACCCTCTCGATTCTCTAACTTAGATGGGGCTCCTGCTAATTGCGTCTATTCTAACACTTAATAGCTCAGCTCATTGCACGTACGCAAATTAAACGTTCGTGTCTGGCGTTCGCAAACCAACATTGTCTTTGTGCACAACCTATAATACACTGCCAAAATAATACCATTGTCATTAATCATAAAGTTACTATTCATCGATTATGAGAAAATCGATTTTCCTAGGTTTCGTTAAGCTTTTAAGCTGTTTTAAGCTGATGTTTTGGTGTAACTGCATCTGCATAGCTGAAGTTTATTTATACCGAATAATCAACAACCAACGATCACCTTAAAACTGTAAGTGTTTTGTTGTATCTATGCTTTAAATACTAAAGTAATTAATAACAAATCGACTAAAGTAGCGTATTACAAAACCAACGTGTTTTTCTTACAATTTTAATAATTTCTTTAAATTTCATTTAAAACGCGGTCAGGGCATTGTAACTTTGTAAAAAAGGCTGTTTTATAAAACGATTCTGTCAGGTGTGGGGTTCGAACCCACGCTCCCTCTCGGGAACCAGAGCTTAAATCTGGCGCCTTAGACCACTCGGCCAACCTGACACAGTACTAACAGCGCAAATTATCATATCAGTTATAATTTTAATAAACTTGCATTATTTATCATCATTAATTTAAAATACTCTCTAAAGAATGTAGTAAATTTTTTTATCAATATTTTGTTGTTTATTTTCGTTTGTATGTTACCTACTACTAATTGTACTACCAGTTTTATCCGTCAATATTTATTTCCAGTGCTAGTGCCCTAGTAAAGAAATTTTCTATAATTTCAATATTAATAGATACTCCGAAAATTAAGAAAATTGGGCTTATAATGTTCAAAGTTGTTCTATATGACCAAATGAGAACGTCTCCATGCTTATATATAAAATACATTTTGTATAGGTAATAGATGCAATTCAATTTGTTTGTCAGCTTATGCCTCGATCGCTCCGGATCTTCGATCT
Organism: Ennomos fuscantarius; assembly: GCA_905220475.3. NCBI lineage: Eukaryota > Metazoa > Arthropoda > Insecta > Lepidoptera > Geometridae > Ennomos > Ennomos fuscantarius. The sequence goes on from HG992023.1 coordinate 12,996,970, forward strand.
ATAGGTACTCGGGTGACGCATCCACGCGTAATGAGCTAGTTACCAAACACACAACGTATGCCAATTGAAGGGGTGAGAAAAAAAAGGGTTTAACTGATTTTTTTCACAAAATGACTTATGGGTATCGTTGGATTCAGCGTGAAATTATCTACAATAATACATTCTCAAAATACCGATTTGAGGCTTAAATCTTGAGATTTTGAGTCTAAAAATGGTTTATCTGTCACAGGAATATAGTATAAAAATAACATAATAATAATCATACAGTTCGCTTAGCATAAAAACATTATTATATTTATTTTATTTTACTATATTTTACAGTAATTGTATGAATTAGTACTATATTTGGTATTTTAAAATAAAATTAAAACATATTCAAGCAACTGAAACTTACATAAAACTTTTCTGTTACCTCATAAGCACTCTTCATTAAAATGACGCCGTTGAAGTTTAAAGTCAAATTTCTCGAAACCATCAATTTGACAGTTAAACCCTTTTTATTCTCAACCCTTGAATTGTTAAGTACCATATTTAAAGTAAAACATAAATTGATATATTCGATCCTGATGTCATTTCAGTGATTGTTGAATTTTAATGGCACAATTATTCGAGGTGTGACGCTGTTATATTCTATTATGTATTGCCTTTAATAAAGTTATTTGTGAGATCGTAAATCGTAACATACGATGGGGAGTCGAGAAACTTCCCCTTCCCACATATCCTTGCTGCATTCGTCATCTTGCCGTTTTTTGTGGAACATTCATTACATAGTGCGTTATTATATTTTTGGCATATGAAAAGTATAATGTTTAATAAAACAAGTGTGCTTTAGACCACACGACTGCAGTAAAACTTCTTTAGCTCCATCTATCGGCCGGTTTAACTTTGCTTAGTGTTAATGTCACCATTTTGACATTTTACCGGACATAACAACATAATAATACAAATTTTAAGATTTTTTAACTTTGATATGTTGACAATCGAAATCTACGTGAACCAACATCAACTTTCGTTCCCCTCGTTACGCATTCACCAGCTTACTCCCCAAGTCAAGGGTGCGTTAAGAAGTTTTACTTAAAAAATGCGGTTATTTTTTTCTTATAAATCGAGAGCATGACTCCTTTCGGGATTTTTAACTCTACTTTACTCCCTAACTCTCGTGGTTTCGGACTTGGCTATCACCTATTCTATTCTATTCTATTCTTATAGTTTGCCCTCATATTCTTAGAATGTAGCATTCATTCTAAGCCGAAAAGTGAAACGATATAGTAAAATCAGCATACATAAATGTGAGAATCTAATAATCTGATACCAACATATTAATACAAAAATAAAACGTGCGTAGAAAAAAAAAGTTAACCTACCCGCTCTTGAAATTTGCAATGACATGGTTCATTTTGAAGTATAGGCTGATTTAAATTCATTGCCAACCCTGTATTTGACACTCGCCCATGCTATAACGACACTCATCGCGAGCGTGGCATCCCATACTAACTATCTACCAGCAACATCAAACCACCTCGTACGAGGTAAGATCATTCATTTAGTACGGAAGCTATTTATAAATTGTATTGTTATCGTAGGGTACAAACGATTTGTACACTTTGCACCTTGGCACGCCACGGGTCTTGCATTCAATCAAAAATAGTAATGCAAAGGTTATGTTGAAGGTCAGTGAAGTGTTGCAATTTTCAAATATGCGCAACACGCCAGTTAAAAGCACCAAAATGTGTCGAGAATTAGGAATCTATACAAACACTTGTTCAATTGAAGGGTTGAGAATAAAAAGGGTTTAACTGTCAAATTGATAGTTTCGAGAAAAATCTACTTTAAACGTCAACGGCGTCATTTTAATGTAGAGTGCTTATAAGGTAATAGAAAAGGTTTATGTAAGTTTCAGTTGCTTGAAAACGTATTATTTCTATTTTAAAATACTAAATATAGTAGGTACTACATACAATCACTGTAAAAATATAATATAATAAAATAAATATACCTAATAATGTTTTTATGCTATGCGAACTGTATTCCTGTGACAGATAAACCGTTTTTAGACTCAAAATCTCGAGATTTAAGCCTCATTTCGGTATTTTGAGAATGTATTATTGTAGATAATTTCACGCTGAATCCAACGATACCCATAAGTCATTTTGTGAAAAAAATCAGTTAAACCCTTTTTGTTCTCACCCTTTCAATTGTTTTGCACAAATATTCCCATCATGTGTGAGATCCAGATGAGATTCTCGAACAAAAGACAAACGCGAGAAAAATAAAGCCTGATGCTTGAATGTATCATCTCATACCGAATCACTACCGAAGTGCTGGGTATAACTATAGAGCGGGGCGTATCCTGCTAATGCCGTAGAGTAAAGTACCGTATCTGCTTCCATAATCCCAATTTCTTTTTTTTTATGTTAATGAATGATGTGACGAGCTAGTCGTTCACCTAGCGCCACGGCCGCCCATAACATAACAGTGTCACTCGGAACTCTAAAACATAGTTTCGCGCGACAATGTACTGCGCACATCATCCTGAGACATCAGCACAGTCTGGTAATAAGATTACTCGACTGTGAGATCAGAACATAAAGTCTCAATTGCCCAGTAATTTCACTAGCTACAGTGCCCTTCAAACTGGAACACAGTAGTGCTTGCACACTACTGCTTGGTGGCTGAATAACTGGCAAAGCGGTGGTACGTATTAGACGAACTTTGCAACAAAGTCCTACCACCTAGTTAATTAATATAATTGTAGCTATGATAACGAAACAAAAGTGAAACTTTGTTTGATTTAGTGACTTTAACGCTATATAGGCTTATAACGGCTTAACCGATATGAATGAAGTTTTGTACACTGATTACTCAGACTACCAAAATCAACTAGCCCGGAAGGTTCTCTTAACTCTCCAGAATAAAAACGCTGGGTAAATCTAAGGCTATTTTCTTTAAAATAAAACTGTATTTCCTAGATAATTAAAAAAAACATTTGTCGGGAATACGTATGATGGGAGTAGAATCCAAAACTAGAGTTATGAAAATATAAATGGATGAAACGAGAACAAAAAATAGGGAAATGAGATAAATTAATTAAGCCATGCAATCATCAGCGGGTCGGCTAAAACAATAATAATTACAAGAATGGCACGTTCGTCAACTCAGGCGCGTGGTTTTACCAAATTTGTAAACAAAAAGCGTTCGTTTTCAACTGACTTTCAAAGATAAAGATAAAGATCATTTATTGTAAAACATGGGTAAATACATTATTTTTCAAATGCAGGTGGTAACATTTCATAAAAGTATGCTTATGTTTAGCATGGTTAGACATACAAAAAGATTGGTCAAGATGGCCATGCAATAAAATAACGAACATTTTGATGATTTTAAATCATAGATTAGAGAAAAAAAATGCATGCAGATTAATTAATTAATTAACAATGATGTAAGTAATGTTACAAAAAAAAGAATAAATATACAATATATAATATGTAAATATATATATAAATATATAATATGACAGAAGAAATATATAATTAAATTAGGCAAGTACATAATTAAATAAAAAAAATATGATGTCCTATTATGATGTCATGCGTATTAGATATGGTTAAAAAAAAGGAAGTGTACAAAAAGGTCTATATTTATTTAGTAAGTAGGTAGAACTTGTAGGTAGTATCTATCTACTTCGCTGACACCCATTTCAAATAGATGAGTGGGTAGCGCTTATAATAATTATATTAATTTATTTTTCGGTTTGAGTGCCTATTTGTGATTTTGAAGTCTGTTCAATTTTTTTATGTTAATATTTTTAATAACGCTAAGCTTGCTAGCTTTCTTCCGAAATTGATATCGTTTGCTTTTTTTTAAACGTAGGTACCTATTCTAAGGAACAATTAATTTCAAACAGCCAGGCGACAAGAAAAAAAGTTCCTTCCATTTAGCGCAACGACTCGACTGTCTGATGAATCTAATAAAAGACTTATACACATGATATATTAGTTTCATGATTCTCAAGATGATTAAACGTTCAGTTATGACGGCCATAAACGAGTCCAAGCGGGACGTGGGCTAGATGTTATTGTTATTCTAAACAATTTTAAATTTCTGTTGTCCTCAAAACTGTCCAGCATATTCCTAGAATTTTTTTTAGAATTCGCATTGACGACCACTGATCCAAATGAAAAACTACTTGTTTTATAGTAATAGTTTTCTTTTTACACAAATTGAATGTATACTTTTTTTATGTTTTGGCTCCACATTTTTATGTATTTATCCAGTGTCAAGTAATTGATAATTTATCAAGTTAATGATATTTCACGCAAATATGTGTCAATTCACAGTCGAAGTCATCAAGTCAAGTCATAGTCTATTTAAAGTAATACTCCTAGTAAAGTGGTGGCAACTTTACTTGAAGCTTCTATGGAGTTTTGGAAACAACACGAAAATAAACGTTTCACCATCATTATATTATTTTCCCACACTCACGCCTGTAATCCAGCACTTAACGAATAGAATGCCACCAATTTTGTGCACTAACGCTGAAACTAACACAAGTTTTGGAAAATAATACAATGCGGTGACGCAATCATTTTCGCGTTCCCTCCAAAACTCGAAAGTTTACTTAAGTAATTAAGTTAAAAGTAAATAATAATAAATAAATAATAATAATGCTCAACGATCACATACATAGATCCTGGACCCTAACTAGGAATCCCTGTGTCTAGGGACCCAGGAACTACGAGGACCATGGTCCCACAACACCCAGACTCAGAACAAGTATTTGCGCTTTTATTTATTTATTGTGCACAAAGACTTGTATTGCCGCGGGAATCGAACCTACCGTTCGAACGTACCGTTTTACGGTTATGAGCCGACCCGCGCAACCACCACATCACAGAGGCTGTCAGTGTAGTTACAATTAAATAAATAGCGTCCTGGGCAGACAATGGAGATATGCTCATTTAGGCCAGGCCATCTACTTAAACTGCAGTCAAAACTGGCTAACGTTCTAGTATGTTATCTCCCCGTTACATAATGCAATAAATAAATAAAAAAATTGTTAAAATACGGACGGGATTGACGACCACTGATCCAAATAAAAATATACTTGTTTTAGAGTAATAGTTTTCTTTTTAGACAAGTTGAATGTATACTTAAGTGATTAAAAAGTAAATGCAATGCAGTTACAATTAAATAGATAGCGTCCTGGGTAGATAACGGAGACACGCTCACTTAGGCTAGATTGCACCATCTACAGTTAAGTAAAACTACAGTTAAAACTGGTTAAAATTATGTTATAAAAGTATGTAACTGTTCTAATATGGTTAAAAACTGATAAACATCATGTAGAGTATATAATTTAATAACGAATATGAACTGTCAACATATGTTTGTTAAACGTCATGGTTAAGGTCATGGTTACATTAACTTATTATGAGTTAGCTATTTTAACCAGAACAATAACTTTAACCGTCATTGTGGTACAACCCTTCAGTTTAAAAATTGTAGAATAAAGCCTTTAATAGCATTACTTATCAGTCGTTAATTTTTTTGTAATTTGAACTCCGGGGGAGTTAAAATTGATAAATAACACCATGAGATGATATAAATTCCATGTATCTAGGGACCATGGTCCTACTGCATCTGATGAGCTCGATTGCAACCAATAGAAACAAAAATTTGTAAGGATTTGACAGTTTCAATACGCAGCTTATGTACGTAGTTAGTATGGAAATTTCTCCTGTTGCATTGCAATCAAAGTTTCATAATCACCCCTCAGAACAAGTATTTGTGCTTTTTTATACACAAATACAAATGACACAAAATTATTAATTTAACCAAACATAAAGAATACAACAATAGTTTATTTCAATCTTGTTTCCATAATTGATTATTTGTTATAGAAAGAAAGAAAGATTTTTTTATTTAAGACATCACATAACATTAAATTTTTACGACTAGGCACTCATACAAGACAAATCACACAAAAAAATGAAATAAACTAAAAATATAATTTTGTGTGACGTGATGATATAGGTCCTGACTCAGCAATTAAGTTCGTAAGACCTTAATAACTGATTTTCATTCGGAACTCATATTCATGATATCACGAACCTCAAGAAACAAAGAATAAATACAACTAAAAGCACATAATGAAAATAAAATAACATGATACAAAACTAAATCGCGAAATATGATAAAAACAAGATTAAAACAATTAAAAGCAATAGCTAATATGATACATATATAGTATCAGAATTGCTTAGAATGAATGGTAATAATAGGTAGAGATAATTATATGAAGTCGTAGCATTTCGTAGCTTCGTAGAGGTTTGACTACGAAATTTATTTAAGTATAACGTATAACCATCGTACAAAACTAGACTCTGATAAATCTATACATATAAAATTAAAAATCCTGGCTGACTGACTGAATGACTCACTTATATATAAACGAACAGCCTAAACCACTGGTCCTAGAGACTTGAAATTTGGAGGGTGTGTTCTTTGTAAAGTGTAGGTAACCCTAAGAAAGGGTTTTTCAAAATTTCAGCCCTAAAAGGGGGAAATGGGTGGTTGAATTATTTTCCTATAGGCCACGCGGGCGACGCCGCAGGCAGAAGCTAGTACTTATATCAACTATCTATCGCAGCAATTACAAAGACACATACCTATAAATAATGATTAATAATTTTTTTTCGCAGGCTGTTGGTGAAGTGAGTGATGGAAGGACCTGGTATCAAAGGCAATGGTCGCGGTTTACTCAGAACCTCCGCTATCGCATCAGTGGCAAAGGTCGTACCAAACCCCCAGACTGGTTCCTAGATAAATTCTCTGCGAAAACCTTTACTGATCCCGATGAACCGCTCTACCAAACTAAAAGATCTAAGTTCTTCTGCGGTCTGAAACTTGCATTTGACCCTACATTACCGGCTCATTACCAAGTAAGTTAAAGTTATCTTGAAATATTTACATATCTATTTACCTACAGTAGTCGCATGACCTATAATAATAATAACGCCCAACGATCACATACATAGATCCTGACCCTAACTAAATGTACTTGTAAAGAATTCTTTAAGTCTAACTATGTTCTCATGGAAGTGACTTTTTGTCTTATTTGAGAATACATTTCTTTAAACCTAAACCTAACTAGGATTCCCTGTGTCTAGTGACCCAGGAAATAATAGGACCATGTTCCCACAACACCTAGACTCACAACAAGTATTTGCGCTTTTTTTTTTCTGTGCTCAAATACTTGTCCTAAAGCGGGAATCATACCCGCCGCCTCCGGGTTATACGCCGAACTGCTTAACCACTACACCATAGGGGCTGTCAATATATAAATTTATTAAGCTATATGCCTTAACTAACTCTAAATTTAAGTTGTGTTTAAGTTACTAGCATTTTTTTTTCTAGTGGCTAGCGGTTGTGTCGTTGGCCATTCTCTACAATGTGGTGTTTGTGATCGGGCGAGCTGTATTCTGGGAGCTGGATAACTTGACGCCTTTCTGGTTTATTATGGATTATGCGTGCGATTTTATCTATCTTACCGATACAATCGTACATCTTCACGAAGGTATGCAAATTATGCACTTATATAACTACCTCTTCCTGCTTTGCATGTATCTATTATTTTACGCTCTCTCATCTGTCCTCTTCTAACAATCCACTCCATTGTACCCTTTTCCGTCTTTCTCTATCCCTTCTTCTTTCTCTCATTCTTCTCCGTCCTCTTTCATCGTTCTTACGCTCTCTCTTCCTTTTCTAGCTGTCTTGTTGCTATGCTCAAACGAAAGAGAGAGCGATATTAAACAAATATAAATAACACGAATTTTAAGGCAAAATAAGTAAAGATACTCTAAACAGACTTTTAATAGTATTTGTAATTGGAACAAATAAAGATCATTCTGTTATAGTTTTATCAGTTTGGTTATAATTTTAGACCTTAAGGTCTACTATATAGGGGTTATATTTAGAAACGCAACTGAACAGACGAACATTTGCCTTCGCGTTTTCAGCAAATTCGCTTTAATAGCCAAACGTCTACGATGAGGAATGTACTCGGCGACCGTTGGGCTGGCTTCCACGCAAAATGTCTTTATAGTAAAGGGTTTGGTTATGTGAGACTCAAATTTCAGACTATTATACAGTTAAAAAACATCTCTATCTTTTATGGGACATGATTTAAATTACTTTTAATGCAATATCATAATACTGAGTACTGATTATACTGTATTATAATGGAATTCATTGGAATCTTTTGACATTAGGTACTACTCCTGACAGCGGTCTCGTGTGGACTAACATTTATGAAATCAAACGCATCGACTATGATTTTGATAATAACTTCAATAAATGGCCAATGGAAAAAAATCGTGCCAACTACATGAAGCACCGGCGACTGTCTTACAACTCAATACATTTTCACAATTTCAATACATTTCGTATCATATTTGCACTCTTTCCTCTTACAAGAAATAAATAAATTATGTACAATCATGTCTACTACATTTATGCTAATGAATTCATTTTTACCCTATATATGATATCCAATTTAAGAAAATTAAATACACCTGTTTTGTATGCATGTTAAATCGATTGTGTTTCGATCGTACTTATAATCATACTTGGTAGTACCTAAGTGCAATGCTGTCTGCGATTGATTATTTTTAAATTGCCAATGCCGAATGAGTTCCTCCAAATTAAGGCGGAGACCAAATACAAATTTTATGTTATTGACGTCTCTAGAGGGCTTCGTTTAAAGTTGAATATCGCAGTTCATATGTGACGACAAACTGGATCTGCGCTTAAAAATGTGTTAATTTTGCGGATTTTTAATGGATGAAATAGGCATAATGAAAAAAACCGGGGATATGCTTAAAACACTATTCCGGCTATTTAATGCGTAAAAAGTGTTGTTATCGCAAATTCAGTCAGCAATTATGTACAATCAATAAACATAATATATTGGGTACGCTATCTACTGGTAGTAGGCTGGAGCATTTTGACTGTATATAGGTCATCGCGGATAATATATAGTCCAAATGCTTTTTTTGTAGTAGGGAGTGTTTATTAGCATTTATACTATTGTAATATGTAGTTGAAAGAACAAAGCGAATTTGCCCGTATAACAATAAAAAGTATTTTTTTAAAACTTGATATGATTGAAGGACTGTGATTAATATTTTTTTGTAAATGTGATCCGTTTTATGGTAACCGTTGAGAACTTTATTGGTCACGAATCACAACAGCATCAATTACGTACATATAAAACAATTTTCACTATATGGTTTCCGACTGATCAATTTAAGCGGAATCGACACTAGATGACATGTAATGGTTTTTCTAATTCACATCGGGTGTGTTCGGGCACTTTATTTTAATAATCCTTATTGTTGAGCATTCTTCAATGTTGTTCTTAACCTTTTTATAACAACAAAGTGCTGTTACAGAACCAGTTTATAATCTTACAACAACACAATCATGACATTACTACAAGTCACTGAAAAAGTAGTGACACAAAACGCCGAAGGACAATCGATGTTATTTACAAACGATATTACAAAGTTGAAGGTGGTGCTTTCGAGTGCGGTTCGCAAATCAACAGGTTGACACCCACGTGCCGCGCCTTGCGTCATCAAATTTAGCTAACGTGTGGACAAACATTCGACCCAGCCTAGTTGCTCTTTCCGCACAAATATTTCATTGATCCGGAGCGATTTCTCCGCGACTTGTGAATGATAACTTCATTAATATCCCGAATACACGTGTAAACTAAGCGTCACTTGTAAATTGTATTGTTTCAGGATACTTAGAACAAGGGCTTATGGTAAGAGACTCTAGGATGCTGAGAAAACACTATTTTAAAACAAATGCGTGGCGATACGACCTGGCCTCATTATTACCTACTGACATAGCTTATTACTGGTGGCCTCCCGGAACATGTGATTGTGTAAGTATCTTTTAATTTTTGTATACTATCTTATGCATGTACATCAGAGCTATTTACGTAGTTCACTGTAAGCATTGATGACGTCATAACTCATACTTGAGAATACCCCACTTAAAGCCTACGCATGAACAAGAAAGTTCCACCCAGACATTCTTTAACTTTCTTATTGCTAAAGTGTCAATATTGGTCGTGTTCCAGAATCGTTTGCCGTGCCCTGTTATAGTGCGGCTCAATAGACTATTTCGCCTACCTCGAATGTGGGTGTGGTTTGATCGTACAGAGACCGCAACTAGCTACCCAAATGCCTTCAGGATATGCAAGGTTACACTTTTCAATATTTTTAAATAATAGTCGCTAGTTATAATTATTTCAAACACTGCAATAAAATATTACTATCACATTGCTTGTATATATTTAGTTTTTAATAACGTTGTCTCGACGATAAATAAGAAAATTATCCTTTGAAAATGTCATACGTTATTATACACGTCTAGGAACAAAATGCATGAGGGCTTGGATGTGAATGGCGGGCAACGTTAGGCGTTTTATTGACCCTCAGTTTTATGTTTTCAGGTCGTCATGGCTATTATCGTGCTTATACACTGGAATGCCTGCCTTTACTTTTCTATTAGTTATGCCATAGGTTTTGGTACCGACAATTGGGTGTACAATATAACGGGTTCTCGAAACGAGACCCTCGCACACCAGTACATTTACAGTTTTTATTGGTCCACTTTAACACTCACCACCATAGGAGAAACACCCCAACCAGAAATCGACCCGGAATATTTATTTGTAGTTGCAGACTTCCTAGCTGGTGTTTTGATATTTGCAACTATTGTTGGTAACATTGGTTCCATGATATCCAATATGAACGTAGCCAGAGTAGAGTTTCAAAACAAAATGGACGGAGTGAAACAATATATGGCGTTTAGGAAAGTCAGTGGTGAATTAGAAGCAAGGGTCATCAGATGGTTTGCATATACTTGGGCTCAAAGCGGTGCTTTAGATGAAGAAAACGTTCTGTCATCGTTGCCCGACAAGCTCAAAGCTGAAATAGCGATTCGAGTTCACTTAGAAACCCTACGCAAAGTAAGAATTTTTCAAGATTGTGAGCCAGGGCTATTGGAAGCTTTGGTATTGAAACTTCGACTACAAGTGTTTAGCCCTGGAGATTATATTTGCAGAAAAGGTGACGTTGGCAAAGAGATGTATATAGTTAAACGAGGGAGACTTCAAGTAGTGGCCGATGATGGCAATACTGTTTTGGCTACTTTGAGTGCAGGGTCAGTATTTGGAGAAGTAAGCGTTTTAGAAATTGCCGGTAATCGTACTGGCAACCGTCGGACTGCCAACGTACGTGCCCTGGGGTACTCTGACTTATTTTGCTTGGCGAAAAGAGATCTTTGGGAAGCTTTAGCCGATTATCCTGATGCAAGAGCTACGCTCACCGAACGCGGTTGCCAGTTGTTAAGAAAGGTAATTTTCTTGAACATTTTTGCTTGTTGATAGTCTCCAAAATGTAAGGGATAAAATATAATTATTTATATCTCTGACAACAAAAAATTAAAAAAGGTTCCGTTTGGGCTGAACTCTTGATGCAGGAGATTATGAGATTTTACCTACTTATATTGATCAAAATACTACTACCGTTATCCCTTATTCATTCTCTCCGTCTTATGGTATAATGCGTAAAACAACTTTCAATCTTCATCGCTATATAACAAATTTTGCAGAAGGAAAAGTATAAGTTAAACTAGATATTTTTTACAAAATTGTCGACTTAACGCACTGCTATCAGTGAATAAGAAAGGTCTTATTACATGAGGTCGTAAAGTCAATGATAAGTTTTATTACACATTTATATCAAAATTATGACTCAATTTCTGACGTGTCAAAGCAATCGTATATACCTACATTCAACACAAGACACTCGGCAACAACAGCCAACTATTAACTCGCATCCACTTTTCGGGGTCAAACGATAAAACAAAATCTCAACCGCTTAACAAGATCAAAGACAATTTTATTAATTATAGGATGGTCTATTGGACGAAGCTGTATTTGCTAGCGCGCAAACCACCCAAGAAAGCCTCGAAGAAACTGTTCACAATCTTGAAAACACCGTGGAACTTTTGAACAATCGCTTGCAGAGCCTGCTCAATGACGTGGGTGAAGAACAAGCCAAAATAAAACAAAGAATAGACAAAATCGAAGTCAGGTCAGTAAATTTTTGGATTGTACGTACCTACATAGTTGGACTGGCCCAATAGCTCAGTTGGTAGTAGTAACCCTGCCTTGCCATATTGTTATTATTGTTACTTGTATGCGATGCGATTGCTTTTAGCGAATTTCGAACAATACTCTGCAAAAACATATATAATTAAAATTCAGATTTTGACTATTCATGTAACTCTATTTCTCAGGGTTGCTGTGCAAGAAGAAGATTCCGATGAAAGCACGTCGGCTGAGTCAGATTTACAAAGCGAAGCCCCGCAATTATGTGAGGTATCAGTGTACAGCGATAACGAATCCACGAAAAGTCCCGATCTAGTAATTAGTCCCGACCCTACGCAGAGCTCTACCCAAGACTTTTCGATGGTGGTACCGCGGCATTCCCTGCCCGTACGTGAGCGCGGGCTATCCCTAAGCGTCGAGAGAATCCCCAACCTGCTGCGGGTCGTCGCGGAGCCACGAAGCAAGTCTCTGCGCTTGAAGAAATCAATTAAAGAGTACGAGTGAAGTTCAACCATCGATTGCAAGAAAGAAGATTAAAGAAACCTATGTACAGTGGCGTAGCTACCGGAAGGCTAGACGGGGCAGTTCCCCGGGGCCTCAAGTTCAGGGAGGCCCTTGGGATCTGACTTACAAACTATAAAATGAACTAGTGAATATTTCTCCGACATTCGGAATATAAATTAACCTGCACTGCAAGTACCGTTCTTGTCGATCGCACAATTTGATATTTAGAATCGTCATAATTCGATAAAAATTATTTTATCGACCGTTGCAAGTAGGTACGTCACCAACTTAACTAAGTTGGTGATCAACTGATTGGGGCCATTTATTGTGTAGTTTATTTTTTTCCCCAGAGCCTTTGGTTACCTAGCTACGCCACTGCCGATGTGAAATTAAATTTGTAAATTACTAAAATATTTTTGATACCGTTAAGGGAGTTTTACAAATTCCGTAATAATATTTGAATTTAATATTATAACGTGGATCGCATCGTAACGGTATATTGTGCAGTGTTTTATACCTTTGTGCAGAAATTATGTTCGAGCACAAACACGCTAAAATGAACATGTACCTATTGCCGTGGAAGGTTCGAATTATATCCTTCACAAAGGAGGATGGTATATGTGTTAGATTTGTAATTGTAAATTTAGTATAACTGTAGTTAATTAGAATAAAATAACAATTGTTGTTATGTTCTGATAAAGAAATTATGAAACAGATTTCTCGGTTTTGAGAATAATCTGTTTTGACTTATAAGACATCGTTTTTCTTTGAACAACGTATTTAATACCTGTTTATATAATTTTGGTTACTTTTAATAGAATTATTACAAATGGATTATAATAAAAATGAGTCCATTGATGGCTTAATAAAACAAAAAGATCTTAATCAGCATTGTTAAAACGCGTGTCAATGAAAAGTGGCTTTAAAGATGAAGAAGGTTTATAAAGTTTTACAAACTTTATGAATATCACTATTTTGAATATAACGTTTTTTACATCGTCTTTACTAACCAGTGGACATCACTAAAAACATATTATTTTCTTTTTAAATTATATACAGAGTTTTAAAAAGATAAATAGAGAAAGAGAGAGAGAGAGAGAGAGAGAAATATTAATCCGCATAACGTTCAAACGTTTTGGTTATAAAAACATTAATTTGTTTATGTGTCTTTCACCTTAAAACAGCTCTATTCTCTCTCTATGGAACCCACCCCCCTGAAATTACTAAAGAGTATTAATATATTTTACGATTGGCCAAGTACGAGTAGCACGACGCAAAGGGTGCATTCTTTTAGACAACAATTTTATTTTATTTTTTAATGTTTATTTGTGTTCTGTGACGTATACAATGAGGGTAGAAAAGTGGATGGATAGGATGAGAATGATAAAATATATAATAATTCACATATATACACGAAACTTTTTTTCTTTGCATTTTATATTCTTACGCAATCGTGATAAAACAGCGGAAAATACATTCGTTTCCGTATGTAGGTACTTAGGTATTAAACAATACAAATTCAAAATAAAAACATTTTAATTTTAGTGAGTGCATTTTGTATACGGATGGGTAATTTTATTTTGCTGTGAAATTGTATTAGTTTAGCCTTTGCCATTGTGACTGTCATTATACACCATCACAGATAATCAAAGGTGACAAGATACCTAAGTATAATTTAGTCATAGATTATACAAGTCCAATACAATTCAAGTAAAGTCGTAAAAATTGTTAGTCGCGTCAAGTAGCAAATAATCTATGTTTTATTTTTCTTATTTTCATATTTTACATTATATTTAGATGTCCATTTGGTAGCAAGTCATAGTTTTGTATGATATTTTAAAATAATATATAAGTAGGGTAGGTAAGTATTTTTAAAGAACTTATATCACATAGATTGCCTATTTCTTAGGTACGAGTACATTATAAAAATACTCTAATAATTGTACATGGTGTAAGTTAGTTGTAGTAGATTGTTGTTAAACATTAACAGCCTTATTAATAAACACGAACTTGCTTTAGACTATACACCATCTTTTGTCTCTTTCGATCCAGCTAAATATTCCAGTAGCAAAAAAGGACAAAAGCTGAAGTAACTAATCCGAGACTAATACCCGTTTATTAATAAGGCTGTAACTGATTAAATAGTAGTAAAACTCGTGCCCTAGGGTTCCGTCCAATTCCCCTTTAACACCAGTGAATGCACACAATTACCTGTTAAATATTCATAAAGGGTGAACTACCCGCGAAAATGAACAGTGCTGCTGTTTTTTGTACTGTCATCAGCGTGAAGATGCCCACTGCTGGACAAGGCTTCCCCCATAGCCACTATGATCAGCTATTTGCTTCTTGATGCATCGATAGACTCCTCGCAGTTTTGACCAGGGGCCTTCCCATTCAAGTGCAGACTTAAAACGAATCGCCACAATACAATTTGTACTGTAGCTATTCACTTTATGATGGTAATTCCACTCGTCGTCGGTTCACTTACCGCCTACGCTGGGTTTTCAGGATTGTACATGCCACTCGAAAGTTTTCTCCAACTTCTTCAACTTGTATCAGTATTTTAAATTCCATCTAGGAATAGACGTTTATGATTTTTAGATACATTTTGATGATTCCATATTTTTGTGTCAACGATAAACCGCTAGTAAATATTCATATTGTTTTCATTTGCATTGCGTAAGATGCTTGTATTTTTTACAGGTATGTGAGGTCATGGACCTCGATTATTATTAAGTGTTTATAAAATATCATGATTTGAGAAAAAAGGTATTAATAGGTAATTGACAGGCCTTATTATATGGATTATGTTTAAAGCGTGCGACGAACCCTACCTACATGGTTGTTTCTGGAATATTCTTAATAATTCCGGGATCCTTAATAATACATAATTAATATTACCCAACCGTATGTAACAATACATGAGTAGTACTTATACTATACTCAATAAGTAGTATAGGTATGTAATATAATATATATTATTACTTACTTTATTGATTCGAAGTGTTTTTAAATTACCGTAAAAAATGTTAATAATCCCATTTACGTATAAGTATTAAGAAATATTGGAAATGTAACCGAATGTTTTAGAATTTAATAAATTAATGGCTATCTCTTTCATTAATTCCCATATATTTCGTAGGAAGTAATGATAGTAACAGTCGGCGGACGGCATCACTCCGCTTATCGCAACTTTTATTAACCGCATCGAGTGGCCCTCGAATGATATCGCGATATTATCCTAGATCTGTGAAATTGTCATTGATTTTTAGTGTATTTCCAACTTATTGTAGTTTAGTATTAATAAAAAAGTTAAAATAGTATAAATTTACTTTTTCTAGGACGCACAGTCGTTGACTATAATAATAATGACCTATGGTCAGTGTACATTATATAGGTATAGTATTGATGGATTATTCGTGTACCTTTCTCTTTTTGTTTGTTAAATTATTACTATAATTTCTTTTTAAGTTACTAAATATATAATTACAAAGAATACAGTAATTAATTACTAATATTTTTGTATTTCCAAAGAGAAGTAAAAGTGATATTATTTAATTTAATAATAATTTGAATACACTTTCTTACGGTCTATAGTAATATGAATGTTACCCATAACTGTTCTATGTTGTGAATATAATTTGAAGAAATTAAATTTTAAATATATTTTGTTGTATTTTATTTGATAAAATAAAACTAAATAACGACAATCTCTTCATCCTCTTTATTACGAATTGTCTCAAGTATTAAATGAAAATATGTGTATTGAAATGAACATTCTTAAATTAAAGAAATGGTGGAATAGCTGTTTGAGATCAACATTAAATTTAATCAAATATTTCCGGGGTGTGACACAGGTCCCTTCTCTCCGCGGTAGACAGCTCTATCAGTTTCAAATGTACGGAAGTGACTTATCTACGTAACATCTATATGAGATAAAAACAACATAATATTTATAATTCAAAATCACTTTAGACTTATATAAATCAATCAACATTTAATTTTATTGATTAACATCATAATTTTCCTAATTTAAATGCACACTTATAGTAACATTTTTACACAGTGATCACTATTACATCAACAATTAAAAATACGATCAAATTTTCATAATATCACTCAACAAGAGCGCTTAAAGTATAACTAGTCTTGTATCCCTCCAACTTTGGTTTACATAAAACATTTCGAATACGGAGCCGCATTAAATACGAGACTGGTCGAAGCCTCTTCTTTTACGCCAACTGCCGAAAGAAAGACTACTCGTTACAATAAATATCAATAACATAAGCACAACGAGAACATATTATTTTTGTAAGACGACGATACGATTGCTTTTTGAGCTACCTGCTTAGACGAGGGTACTAAGCAAGTACACTGCCAAAAGCCTTTTATTCACCGTCAGGCCAAAAGGGGAAGCGTGCACCAGCGGCGTCCGAAGACGATACTGCCTCATGGCGGCGGGTAGGCGAGAAGCTGCTCGACGGCACGTAGCCACCGTTAGGGCTGGGCGAACCTCCTGCAACAAGCCACATCGCATCTTAAATACCTACTAGATAGTTCTATCAGGAAGGCTGACGACAGCCGCGTCGTCGCGTGTATACAGCGGTTGGTGCTGTATACCTACATAATTATTATTATATACTGGTCAGCCGGCCTAGTAGACATGCGGTTGGAGTGTGTGTAAGTTTGTTGGAGTATTTTTATCCAGCATGGTATTATATAACAAACCTTAGAGAATATAGCCGCTTATGGTAAGTTCATAATTGAAGGGTTGAGAATAAAAAGGATTTAACTAACAAATTGACAGTTTCGAGAAAATTGACTTTAAACGTCAACGTCGTCATTTTAATGTAGAGTGCTTATAAGGTAATAGAAAAGGTTTATGTAAGTTTCAGTTGCTTGAAAATGTTTTAATTCTATTTTAAATACTAAATATAGTACTAATTCATACAATTACTGTAAAAATATAATATAATAAAATAAATATAATGATGTTTATATGCTAAACGAGCTGTATTCCTGTGACAGATGAACCGTTTTTAGACTCAAAATCTCGAGATTTAAGCCTCATTTCGGTATTTTGAGAATGTATTATGAAGATAATTTCACGCTGAATCCAACGACACGCATAAGTCATTTTGTGAAAAAAATCAGTTAAATCTTTTTTGTTCTCACCCCTTCAATTATTAAGGTAAGAACACCCGCTTTCAAGTCATCTATCAAACAAACAAAAAAAATCGGTTCAGGTACCATAGACTAACCTTTAACACCCGTCTGCTTGGTTGGAGGTAAAAAAATAAACCTCAAAAAAGCTCGCTAAAGAGTAAGCGGCCTCAGGTGGATTTTCCCAAAACTAATACTAAACGTTGCGGCATGGTGTCGCCATCTATCGCTTTACTCTAAAACTTGTTGGAGAAAAGCTTCCAAATATTTGTCTAGCAACTGTACCATAGGAAAACTGCACTGCATACACTAATGGAAATGTGATCTTCAATATTTTAAATAGATGTCGTTTATGGGGAGATGATCACGTAAGTTTGATAATACATCAACGGGCGCATTCTTAATTGATACTTTTCTATATTAACTATTTGTATATACGCATAAATTGCGTATCGTTATTTATTTACTTATAAGGTTTTAGACGACTACCGACAATTTTTTTTTTTGTTAAGGAATGACGGGACGAGCTAGCCGTTCGCCTGATGTTAAACGACACGGCTGCCCATATCAGCTGCAGTGTCATTCGGAACTCTAAAGTATAGAGGTTCGCGTGACACTGCACTGCGCACGTCATCAGCACAATCTAGTAATAAGATTACTAAACTGTGAGATCAGATCATAAAGTCTTATTTGCCCAGTAATTTCATTAGCTACAGTGCCCTTCAAACCACAACACAGCAGTGCCTGTGCACTACTGCTTGGCGGCAGAATAACTGGCAAAGCGGTGGTACCTACCTAGACGAACTTTGCAGTAAAGTCCTACCACCTAGTAGTGCTACAATATACAATTACATTCGATGACAATAAAGTGGTCATATCAAGTAATATTAAGTTTAGCTTATTTCTGTAGTTGCCCACCTTTCTTATATACCTATACCTCATGTATAGATAGATCAACACTTTATTGTACACTGTAAAATATTAATTTTTCAAAAAGAAACTCTTACCTAATTTACTAATACTAGTACAATAGGCAATCTTATCGCTTTAAGAAATATATTTTGGACAACTTTTGATTTGGAGGAATATTTTGGTGGAGCTTAGGGCCTCGGTGTTCAAATAAATCAGAACAACAGAAAACTATTACAAAAATTTGTTCTACATTGTAATGCAAAGTATATGCAAATAATAAGCATACATAAAAATATACATACTATATAATATAAATATATACCAACCAATAAACATATTTATATATACTAAATTAAAAATATATGATTTATGTTATAGAACCAACTACCAGTAAATTACTTCATACCGATTTGCGATCTCAATCGTCGCTTGATACGCTCATTCGTCGATTGATGCTCAATTAAATATTTAATGTCCAATGATCACATACATAGATCCTGGATCCTAACTAGGATTTCCTGCGTCTAGGGATCCAGGAACTACGAGGACCATGGTCCCACAACATCCAGACCCGGAACAAGTATTTGCGCTTTTTTCATTTACTATTTGATCATTTTGTGGATTAATTCTTGTCTTAAGTAAAGGTGTAATTCGGGCCTATGAAAATACTATGGCTTGAGCTTTATCGTTAAACAGGCTGTAGTAGTACTGTTACCAAATACAATAAAGCTTTAGCTCAACTAATAATGGCTTATGGACTAGCTTCTGCCCGCGGCTTCGACTGCGTGACCTAAAGGGAAAGGAAAAAGATTTTTTTATAGATAATTCAACCACCCATTTTACCCTCTTAGGGGAGGAATTTCGAAAAACCCTTTCTTAGTGGATACCTACACTTTACACAGAACACACCCTCCAAAATTCAAGTCTCTAAGACCAGTGGTTTAAAAGAAGGTGCGTTAAATATAAGTTAGTCAGTCAGTCAGGACTTTGAATTTTATACGTATAGATGTCAAATAAGTTTCTGTTTGACCACATTTCGCCTGATATTAATTGATAATGACTGTTTCATTTAGATATATGTATTTTTCTGACTAATCCATGACCTTGCATGCACTATTTTAATCCACCTTCCTACCATTAGCCTTAGATTAATTAGCGAGCTATTTGAGAAGAGTTTAAATTACGGATGGTTTGTTACCTTCAGCCCAGAAAGGGAATCGGGGTACCGCCGCGTCGGATGAAGTGACTATGTCGTGATGCCGGGTTGGAGAGAAACCCCCCGTCGTTGCATATGTGGGGCCAGGACTTGGAGATCCGTCTGCGAATATAAGCAAATTGTATTGATTTATCTCTAGATTATAATAATAATAATAATAATATGTGTGGACATCTCACACAACGTCATCTAGCCCCAAACTAAGCAAAGCTTGTACTATGGGAACCAGATAACTGATACAATACTTAGATACTTTTTTGTTTGTAAATACATACATAGAATACAATATGACACCCAGACACAGAACAAACACCTATGTTCATCGCGAAAATGTTTGTCCTGAGTGGGAATCGAACCCACAACCCGCAGTTCAGAAGGCAGGGCTACTACCAACTGAGCTATCGGGCCAGTCAAATTTCTGCATTAAGTTTTGTTTTTTTTTTTTATGACTCGTATTTCAAAACTACCCTTAGTGACATCGGTGTTCAAGTCGAAAATTTACTTTTGTTATAACAATAAATAATAAATAATAGGTCTTTACCTATGAAATTGCCGTATTGCAGTACAGACTTTTTCAAACAAAAAAAAGTTTTGATTGGCTATGAATTCTAAATTCAAATTAATTTTGTTTTAAAAATATGACATTCTATTTACAATATAAGTCTTTTGTTTATTGATTAGCGTTGTATTTTCATTACATTTCAACATTTTTCCTCATAATGGATACTTTGAAATTTCGTGTAATTATGGAATATGAGTTCCATCGTGGCACCAACTCGGCACAAACGACACGTAACATCAACGACGTTTACGGAGAGAACTGTACAAACGAACGTACAACCCGTTATTGGTTTGCTCGGTTCCGTTCTGGGAATTTTGACTTGAAAAATGAACCTCGTGGTCGTCCGGAAACTTTGGTCAACAATGATGAATTAAAGGCGATTGTGGAAGCTGATGAATCTCAATCTACTGCTGAGCTGGCAGCAGCTTTTGATGTTAGCATCAAAACAATATTGGTCCATTTGCGACAGATTGGCAAGATAAAAAAGCTTGATAGATGGGTGCCCCACGAACTTAACGATCGCCAGCGCAACGTACGCGTCGAGACTTGCCTTGCGCTGCTTAACAGCCACAGAAATGAAGGAATTTTGAACCGAATTGTTACGTGCGACGAAAAATGGATTCTTTTTGACAATCGTAAGCGCTCAGCAAGTTGGTTAGATCCTGGTTCGGTACCAAAGCAATGTGCAAAACGAAAAATGACCCCTAGAAAGGTGATGGTCACAGTTTGGTGGTCTAGTGCTGGTGTGATTCATCATAGCTTTTTACAAAACGGCGAGAGCATTACTGCAGATGTGTACATTGAAGAACTGACCACAATGATGGCGAAACTCACACGTCTGCAACCAGCTTTGGTCAATCGGTCGTCTCCACTGCTACTCCACGACAACGCGCGACCCCATACTGCACAACAGACCGTCTCTAAGCTGCATGAGTTGGGTTTGGAAGCTCTCCCTCATCCGCGATACTCACCAGATCTTGCGCCTAACGACTATTACTTTTTCCAAAATTTGGACAACTTTTTAGCGGGAAAAAAATTCAATTCCCGAGAGGCAGTACAAAACGCCTTTGAAGAGTTTGTTGTCTCCCGTCCTGCTGATTTTTTCAAGAAGGGCATCCATAAACTGTCACAGCGTTGGCAAAGATGCATTGATTGCAGGGGTGATTACTTTGAATAAAAGAAATAAATAAGTTCGAAAAAAAAATACTTTAACTTTTTTCAAACAAAACGGCAATTTCATAGGTAAAGACCTAATATTTGTGGATATTTCAAACAGCATCATCTACCCCCAAACTAAGCCAAGCTTAACATATGGGCCGGAAAGTGATTTTAATTAGATTGGTTTATTTACCTACCAATTGTAAAATTGGGAAATCGACAATAGTGGTTTGTACATGAAAAGCTTTAATTATTAATGCAACATTAACAATTTTAGGTTTAAGATATTTGTTTTCACTTAAAGAATCATATTCACTTGCAAGTGAAAATACAAAATAACATCTTTAAATGCGAGTAGGAACGGTAACATACATATTTTAAATAATTTAATTAAAAAATTCCTTATGTCTTACCAAGAGCATTAACCCCGAGAGAGTTGTAAGTATTCATGGACATAGTCTGCATAGGCTGTAGTGAGTTTTGAAGCTGAAAAGATAATCATTATAGAAAAAAAAATAATTTGAAGTCCTAAGAACAGGAGAGAATCTACTCCTTCAAGATTTTGTAAAATCAAAATATGGACCTGAATTTGGGTCAGTACTTAATTATTTTTTTTTATATTAAAGCGAGCAAACATACATATGGCCCACCTGACGGGAAGTGGTCACCGTAGCCTATGGACATCTGTAATACCGGACGAGGTGTCACCAATGCATTGCTTACTCTAAATTATTTGTCTTAACTACAATAAAATATATATTAGTTTAGCTTAGGTTAACAGTTAAGCTAACTGATTTAAAAAGTAGATGTACTTGAGTAATTTTCTATTTGCAAAACAATGCCATATTATGAGTTTCCTAAAGCCAATAATAACGTTTTAAAAATGAGTTGTTGTGCCACCTAAATACAAGAATAATTGTAGAATAATGCTTCGACTCGATAAAGCCTTTCATAAAGGAATTGAAGCATTCAAGCGTCAACCCGCAAACATACTGTTTTACGACTTTATGACACGCTGCTTAAAGTTTAATCTTAATTTCATTAAGTACAGAATTATAATTTTAATTTTCTGTTCATGAATGGTTCTAAACCGTTAAGTTAGTTATTTACTATGTGGAATTACATTTCAGAACATATCTAAACTGGAATTTTTCTGGAATTGCATTCGTAGAATTTATATATAAAAGCACCGAGGCTAAAATATTCTTACTTTTTGAATATATGTATATATATATTACTAGTTGCCCCGCCCCGACTTCGCACGGGTGAATTTGACACGCACGGCACACGATTGAACAAGATAAAACGTATCCCATGTCCGTCTCCGGGGTCTAAGCTACCTCTCCACCAATTTTCAGCAAATCGTTGCAGCCGTTCTTGAGTTATAAATAGTGTAACTAACACGACTTTCTTTTATATATATAGATTTAAAAAGTACATATATCTTTAATATATAAATGATATATTTCCCTTTATCGTCGCATAACTGGGAACGGAACTGCGGAAGGAACTGTGGAAACTTTTTCGCTAATTCTTTTTTTGTTGTGTTTATTATTGTCAGGAGAAGGTTTTTATGAAATAGATAAATAGAAAACTTTAGAAAAATTTTACTACGCGCGTGAACACGCGGGGCGCAGCTAGTATATACATAATAGATAAAAGACTCATAATGATTGTCACAATACAAAAAAACGAAGTTCTATTTCCATATCTATATGTTTTTTTATATGTCACCGATGTCTTTGATTTTGAAAATTCTGTTTTTGTTTGAAATTTATCTATTTTCAGGTTTATGTACCTCCTGAATATATCTTAAAGTTCAAGAAAAGGATCAGGAACACGAGGGATGGCTCAACAATTATAGTAACTGAAATTAATACATTCTTGTATTTTTTTTCATTGCATTTATTTATTTTCAAACTACACTGTTCATCCGCACAAATAAATGAGGATAATAATTTGTAAGGGAGTTTTGGCGGGAAAACGAAAAAGATCGCGAAACTGCATTGTATCATTTTACAAAACTTGTGTTATTTTCAGTGTTCGTGCATAAAATTGGTGGCATTTTATTCGTTAAGTGTTGGATTACAGGCATGAGTGTGAGAAAGTGGTATAATGATGGTGAAACGTTTCTTTTCGTGTTGTTTCCAAAAGTACATAGAAGCTTCTGGTAAAGTTGCCACCGCTTTACAAGGAGTATGACTTGACTACACTAGACTAAGACTTGAGTTGATAACTTGGACTATGACATGACTTGAGACAGGTATATATATAATAATAGGTCTTTACCTATGAAATTGCCGTTTTGCAGTACAGACTTTTTCAAACAAAAAAAAGTTTTGATTGGCTATGAATTCTAAATTCAAATTAATTTTGTTTTAAAAATATGACATTCTATTTACAATATAAGTCTTTTGTTTATTGATTAGCGTTGTATTTTCATTACATTTCAATATTTTTCCTCATAATGGATACTTTGAAATTTCGTGTAATTATGGAATGTGAGTTCCGTCGTGGCACCAACGCGGCACAAACGACACGTAACATCAACGACGTTTACGGAGAGAACTGTACAAACGAACGTACAACCCGTTATTGCTTTGCTCGGTTCCGTTCTGGGAATTTTGACTTGAAAAATGAACCTCGTGGTCGTCCGGAAACTTTGGTCAACAATGATGAATTAAAGGCGATTGTGGAAGCTGATGAATCTCAATCTACAGCTGAGCTGGCAGCAGCTTTTGATGTTAGCATCAAAACAATATTGGTCCATTTGCGACAGATTGGCAAGATAAAAAAGCTTGATAGATGGGTGCCCCACGAACTTAACGATCGCCAGCGCAACGTACGCGTCGAGACTTGCCTTGCGCTGCTTAACAGGCACAGAAATGAAGGAATTTTGAACCGAATTGTTACGTGCGACGAAAAATGGATTCTTTTTGACAATCGAAAGCGCTCAGCAAGTTGGTTAGATCCTGGTTCGGTACCAAAGCAATGTGCAAAACGAAAAATGACCCCTAGAAAGGTGATGGTCACAGTTTGGTGGTCTAGTGCTGGTGTGATTCATCATAGCTTTTTACAAAACGGCGAGAGCATTACTGCAGATGTGTACATTGAAGAACTGACCACAATGATGGCGAAACTCGCACGTCTGCAACCAGCTTTGGTCAATCGGTCGTCTCCACTGCTACTTCACGACAACGCGCGACCCCATACTGCACAACAGACCGTCTCTAAGCTGCATGAGTTGGGTTTGGAAGCTCTCCCTCATCCGCCATACTCACCAGATCTTGCGCCTACCGACTATTACTTTTCCAAAATTTGGACAACTTTTTAGCGGGAAAAAAATTCAATTCCTGAGAGGCAGTACAAAACGCCTTTGAAGAGTTTGTTGTCACCCGTTCTGCTGATTTTTTCAAGAAGGGCATCCATAAACTGCCACAGCGTTGGCAAAGATGCATTGATTGCAGGGGTAATTACTTTGAATAAAAGAAATAAATAAGTCCGAAAAAAAATACTTTCACTTTTTTCAAACAAAACGGCAATTTCATAGGTAAAGACCTAATATTAATAAACTTGAAAAATTATTAATTACTTTACACTGGCTAAATAAACAAAAGTGTGGAGTTAAAAAGAATTGTAAAACTATGGCATAGGTACTTGCCAGAAAATTATTTTCTTTATTATTTACAGATAACGAACTTCGCAAAAGTGACTTTTATTTGCACTTGTGATATTGTTGCTATTGAAAGTCACTTTCTTCTCGTTGCGATAATCTTTGCGTTTTGCAGATAGAGGTTAATAAAGGCGTAAGTATCCTGATAATGCATTCCACTCGTAAAATTTTTGATGTTAGAGGTTATACTTGCAAATTTGACTCCTATTATTGATTTGTTTCCAGCCATAAAAGGATATAGAATCATCTTGCATTTTTGAATAAAAATTACGAGCACCTTACACGTTTAAATTTCATGTAAATGTAATGTGTATTCAAAGTTACATGATTGCCTAACCGTTTTACTGTTTTACATCCGTTTATTATTATTACCTAGATTTAATTTTTAAATTATTCCTAAAGTGATGCCTTAATTATCCTAAGTTTTTGTGTACGAAAGAAGTTTCCATTGTTAATATTTTAATGAAATGAGACAAACAAGCAGGTTTTGCCGTGTGCAGGCAACACCGCGGATGCGTATATAGCACTCTTTTAACACATTTCTTGAATCTCCCCATATATTGTAGTTGTATTAGGTGCTTCTACCATAAAGATGTGGTAAATCATTTACCTACACCTTCATGGGTTCTGTTCACCTGTCCTTGCAGTTGATGCGTGGCGAACGGATTGACGCCCACTGGAGAGGATTGGTGCGGCAGCGCGCTGTGTGGCGAGCATCCGGGCGGGCTGCGTCCCATGCCACCGCAAGGGCCAGGGTAGCCCAGCCCGCTAGGAGACTGCGTCAACCAAGTCCTGAAACATTCAAACCAGTTGGTTTGACTAATACAAGAGTATATAGCACTTTGTCCATACCATAATAACCTTATAAAAAGGGCTTAAACTGCCTTATTTTCATACTGAGAAGTATGTACTTGGAAGACATATTTTTTACAGTTATTTTGATTTAAAATCCAAACTTTTAAACCGATTCTGATGAATTTTGTATCGGACCAATCTGAAAGGATATAGTTATTATAAAAAAGAATTCAACTAAATAAAAAAGTCACAATATTTAAGCATGCTAGATTGATGAATAGATGGTGAATCAATTCCACGCACAGACCTAAGTCAATTTCTGCGAAGGCACGCATTAAATGATAGTAATATGTAGGTAAAGGGCAAGCTACTCAAATATAGTGTTTTTTTAGATAATGGTAATCTAGGCAGGCTAGTATAGGAAAGAAAAAGCGTAAGGACAAATATAAAGGGGGAAATACAACTAAGGAGGGTAGGAGGAAACACGTATGGGGCAGAGGTGGAGAAAGAGAGAAAAATGTAGAGAAAGGACGAATGGAGTGGGATAACGGAAAAAGAAGAAGGACGAACCAGTTTGAAAATAGTAATATTATATAATAATAGTCAATCAGAATATTATATAAAAATAATAATAATAATCGATTAGTATTTGATTAGTATCTGTCCCACCCCACCCCCCACCTCAGCTTGCACTTACTAATTAGTTATATGTCTTAAGTGTGAGTGGAGGGAAATATAGGGGAAGCCATGCCACTTTCACACATTTATCGATCGTTCCCTCTTTCCCCATCACTATCTAGAAATTTCTATGTTTTCTTTTACAGCAAAATATAAGTAATTTTAAATTTGCTTAAATATGTATATTACCTACATATCTGAAACACTTTATTAAGAAAAAAAGTAATACCATCAGGACTACGTGCTGGCAGCTTTCAACCCCGTAGACTTCGATAAATCAAAACATAAGGACCTTTTGGTTCTTTAAAGAAACATAAAAGCCAATCAATTAAATGGTGGACCTCCGTTTGATTCAACAAATCCAACCAGCTTGCAGCTTGCAGTTCTCAGAGCGTTTGTTGCAGTTTTTGCGGAGCAAAAATTGTTGTAGTCAGTAAAGCTAATCTTTTATCTCCTTGAAATACTTCGATGCGCTTCATTGCCCAAAATTTTTATTAATTTAAATTTAAAAGATGTCTACTGACTTACTAGTTAAAGACCTTTCGAAACGTCTGGTTGAATCCATGCGTGACCAAAATGCTGGCCTCTACTTCGGCCAAAGATTGAGCATTGCCATTCAACGTGGCAATGCTGCCAGCATAATGGGCACGTTGCCTACTGGTAGTGCTTTGTTTGATTAAGTTCCTTTTTTATTGTTTTATGTTTATTAAATAATATTATGTTGTATGTTTCAAAATAAAATACCTATCTACTAAAAAAAATCATTCAATTTTGATTTGAATTGAAATTAAAATTGAATAAATTTGATTAATTAATAATTTCTTACTAGTTTAAATTACATTTTATTTGACTATCCATCCATATATTATATTTACTACGTAAACAATCCTTAGTTTTATCGTAAAATAATTCGGTGATAATGTGTATTATTAACCTTTGGTAACATTGTAAGCAGTAATTTTGAATTATAATAAATAACACTTTTTATCAAACTGAAGGTACTTAAAGGTCAAAAGAACATTCTACGTAAACAGTGTACCTAACTCAGGTGGCCATCTTATCTAGTATAAAGGGCAAATCTACTCAAAACAAGGTCATGAACACTTTTGTATCGTCCAATGGTCCAATGCAATGTTATTGCGACACTATTGATAACTCCCGGTACTATGGTTCCATCTGTAACGGATATCGGAAGCTAAATCTTGACGAAAACAGCACATCATAAGCGTTTATTTTGTAAACATTCGTAAATATTTAACACAATAACTATTACTACGTGTAATATTGACACATAATAAACATTATCTAAAAAAATACAATGTACACTGACTGATTAATTTGTATTAGATAAATTTAACATCTACGTTTTTTTCCTTTTTTGATCTCACAACTTATATTTTGGTATTATATTATCTGGTTCCCCGTAAGTTTATAGTTATTGTAAATAACACAAGTAGTTCCTACTTAGTCGCATTATTAATATACTGTACAAGTTGGTACAATTTAGAATTAACATTATACAGTTTAGATTTACATTTGAACTATTTAAAGTAATGTCAGAATTAATTATTAATATCTCTCTGTTGTCCGTATTTATAATGTAAGGGACCTTTTATTCCATATAAAGTAAATTGTGGGTGAAACTGAAGGGTTTCTTTAGTTCCAAAATTTATGAAGTACTAATGATAAATTTAATTTTTAATGCTTGTTCTTGTAAGTATTGGGTAAGGAAGATAAACTTACGTGTCATATCTTGGATACGACGGCGGATGATACGGCGATCCGGAGCCAAAATAGTTTCTGGCCCCAAGTGGCAGGGGCTGCATATGTGGAGGTACATGTTGGCCAACATGCGTGACGTGGTAGCTCTCGCCAAACAACGACTTAGAATATGGTGTAGCACGGAAAGGCCGTTTCATTCGCCGCCTCCGCCTGAAGTTGCCATTCTCAAACATCTCGCCGCATTGCGGATCTATAACAATTCTACACTGACGACACCCGAACATCTATAAACATCTTATTAATATACGAGACGCTTAGCATTTCGCAGTAATGTAAAATCAAAATTACGCTTTGCAAAACGATCGCAATGCTCGCTAGTTTCAATGACACAACATAAAATTTCAAAGATAAAAATTAACACAATCTGTTTGACCTATGAGAATAATACTTATACCTAAACGAAACGCAACAAAGAGATAAAGAAACCGATATGTTTTTAAGAATACGATAATCTTACCAAGTGTCCAGTAATTGCCTTTACGCTCTCCGCCGCCTTCCCGCGGCACCTTGATAAAGCACTCGTTGAGACTTAGATTGTGTCTGATAGAATTCTGCCAACCTTTTTTATTTTTCTCAAAGAATGGAAACTCTTTGGTAATGTAAGCGTATATTTCACTGAGGGTGGCTCTTTTCGTTTGGCTATTCTGTATAGCCATGGTGATCAAAGCGACGTAGGAGTAAGGCGGTTTAGTGAGAGTCTGTGACGTTGGCGTTGTAGACTGTGGCTTCATTTCTGAACTCCCTGGACTAGTCGGCGTTGAAGGTTTTGACTTGTTCTTCGAATCGTTGCTGTGGATATTATATGTTCAGTATTAAGAATTTGAGTGATCAATGCTTGGTTTACTGTGGAATGATTATGAGCATAAAGTGAAGTGTGTCTATTGAATACATTTTGGTGTTTATAATAGCTATATATATGCATATGTTACCTGGTGCTTGGACTAGCGTCGTCCCTGGGAAGCGTTGGCAGCGACAGCGTTTGATAAACACGAGACAATTCTTCCTCGGACTTAATGTTTTGAGAGGTTGATGTGTCGGCCGCATTGTTGTCCAGTAGGCAAATACCGCTATCATACGACGATGCACCTAAAAATACATAGTTACTGAGAATTGAAACAAATTTAGGGACATTGTAATAGAATAGAGATGTGCTTAGTTACAATTACTCATTCCGACGGTCGGTAGATCGAGTGTGTCGAGAGTAAACGTCAAAATAAATAAAAAAAGTGAATCTTTACTATATCTAACAATCTCTAGCTTTATCCTTTGAACATAATGCAAATAGCATAATATCTATTCTATTTATCTTCTATTTTATCTATTATTATTAAATATATATATACCAAAGGTGACTGACTGACGCTACTCTATCAACGCACAGCCCAAACCACGGATTGGGCGGATCGGGCTGAAATTTGGCATGCAGGTAGATGTTATGACGTAGAAAATCCGCTAAGATAGGATTCTTCGAAATTTCACCCTTAAGAGGGTGAAATTGGTGGTTGAATTATTTTCCCATAGGTCACGCCGCGGGCAAAGCTGGGGGCGTAAGCTCGTATAGTATACGACTATACGCTGCTAAATCATCCTTAATTCTGTTTGGCATAGGAAAATTTTATAAGCACTTTTGTTATATTGGAATCAATGCACTTTACCTAGACTTATCGTTGCTAACACTCGAAGCTATTGGAATATATTTTTTTTTAGTTTTTGTTTAGCTCCACACTTTTGTGTATTTAGCCAGTGTCAAGTATTGATAATTTCTCAAGTTAATTAATATTATGCATACTTGTGTCAAATCAAGTCACAGTTCAAGTCATCAAGTCAATACTACTCCTAGGAAAGTAGTGGCAACTTTAAAAGAAGCTTCTACGGAGTTTTGGAAACACAAAAAAAAAGTTTAACCATCATTATACCACTTTCCCACACTCATGGCTGTAATCCAGCACTTACCAAATAAAATGCCACCAATTTTATGCATTAACACTGCAAATAACAGAAGTTTTGGAAAATAATATAATGCGATGACGCAACCTTTTTCATTTTCCCGCCAAAAACTCCTGGAATGTTTTTTTTTTTTTTATGTTTTGGCTCCACACTTTTGTGTATTTAGCCAGTGTCAAGTAATTGATAATTTATCAAGTTAATGATATTTAACGCAAATATGTGTCAAGTTACAGTCGAAGTCGTCAAGTCATAGTCTAGTCAAAGTCATACTCCTAGTAAAGTGGTGGCAACTTTACCAGAAGCTGCTATGGAGTTTTGGAAACAACACGAAAAGAAACGTTTCACCATCATTATACCACTTTCCCATACTCATGGCTGTAATACAGCACTTACCAAATAAAATGCCACCAATTTTATGCATTAACACTGCAAATAACAGAAGTTTTGGAAAATAATATAATGCGATGACGCAACCTTTTTTATTTTCCCGCCAAAAACTTCTGGAATGTTCGTCAAAACTTTTGTTCCAAGCCCATAAGTATTATTATTATGTTGTAACGTTTAACGCTTGAGATTTAGCCAATCTTGCGCGTACGTGCCTCCCGATACGGATTTCTCGGAATTCGTCGCTTAGTGTTGTAGGTAACCATACTCAAAACATACTAGGTGGTAGAACTTTGTTGCAAAGTTCGTCTAGGTAGGTACCACCGCTTTGCCAGTCATTCTGCCGCCAAGCAGTAGTGTGCAAGCACTACTGTGTTCCGGTCACATCATTCAATAATATAGAAAAAAAAAATACCACAGTAGTCATGTAACCCTATAAATAGGTACCAACGCACCGGTTTCCCTACGTATTATGTATTGTTTCAAATAAAAATCATAGGAGAAATTTAAAAAATTGTATTTATCAAAAGAACGTTTTATTGTAAATTTGTAATCGTGAGAATTTAGCAGTATGGTAATGTTTGTCAATTGTTAACTTTACTGATAATACAAATATGTTAGTTTATTCTGTACTAGCTGCGCCCCGCGGATAAAAAGTATTTTAAGTATTTGTTCATCCCACGGGAAAATTTTAATGTAACCTATATGTTAATCCAGTGCATATCTTGGTACCAAATTTCATCCAAATCCATTTAGCCGTTTGAGCGTGAAGGAGTAACAAACATACACACATACAAACTTTCGCCGTTATAATATTAGTCTGATGACGTTCATAGTTGAAAAAATCAATAAATACCGCCGCTATAAGCTGTAATTTGCATCATTCCGTTTAGTTGCCTATAGTGCCTGCTACTAAAATAAATACAACTGTAAATATTTATTAATATATCATATAATGAACCTATAGGTCCATAGCCTCTAACCAACCAATCAACTTAATAAACTTGCGCGCTGTGCTTGGTAGTAATTAAAATAATAATAAATACTTTGAAATACGCTGGAATAGAAGACCCCTGCACGTGAATTAGCTATAATTGGGCGATTATTATGTTACACTACTGAATCGAGGAGGGTATCTTGATTGAATATACTCGTATAACTACATCTTTGTAATGTTATGTGATATTGTAAGTCTCACTAGTGAGACTAAGTGACTGAGATCTGGTTAGTTACTTTTTATTTATGTTAAGGAATGACGTGATGAGCTAGCCGTTCGCCTGATGTTAAACGACACGGCTGCCCATATCAGTTACAGTGTCACTCGGAACTCTAAAATATAGAGCTTCGCGTGACACTGCACTGAGCACGTCATCCAGAGATATCAGCACAATCTAGTAATAAGATTACTAAGCTGTGAGATCAGATCATAAAGTCTAATTTGCCCAGTAATTTCACTAGCCACAGTGCCCTTCAAACTGGAACATAGCAGTGCTTGCGCACTACTGCTTAGCGGTAGTATAACTGGCAAAGCGGTGGTAACTACCTAGACGAACTTTGCAGTAAAGTCCTACCACCTAGTAAATATTAAAAATAACCTAAATTCATATATCAGTTATACGAAGACATTAAATTAAAGGGCTGTAAAGGTAGTAAGTAGAGTTGATAAAATAAAAGTGTGAAAATGTTTTATAGCAAAGTTGATGTTGAGAACAAGAATGTGTCCGACGGAGTGGGCAAGGCAGTAGCATATCGGATTCGAGCCGAGGCGCGAACACCACGAGGTATTGTGTCGCTTATAGAACAATGCGTCGTATTTATAAAACATAAAAGCCGGCGTATCGTTCGTGAAATTAATAACAAATAACAATTGTGAAACGTTAGTTCGGGAGCTGTGCGAATTACCCATGCCGTTGAATAACTGACTCCTGAATGTGCAAGCCGATGAGACACGGTGACCGGAAAATAAATGAATTGAGATAAATCTTTAAAAATGTTATACACATTTCGCTTTATGTTATACACATTTATAACCCGTTATTATTTTGTTATATGGACTTCAAAACAAACTAAAATAGATTCCTTATCAGAAAATATAAAACAAAACAAACCTTTATAAATACTACCAATAGATTCATCTATATATAATACGTTTGTGTCTTTTGGAAATGAGTCGAAGTTACCCTCCAAGGCCTCGAGCAAAAGAAATCTAATCTTTTCGCTCAATTAACAACTGTTTCCATGGATCGGAACACCTTGAGGCCATTATTATTTGAACACCTGATTTCAAGACGGAAAGAAATGAAATGTTTAAGAGACACAGTAATTAATCTGTCACGAGAGAATTCTTATAATTGCTGAAAAAGAAAAGTTCTAACATTGTTTGTAAATAATAATACGCCGGATTGTAAACAAGCTCGTAAAATGTCAAATGAAATGAATACACATACGATGAAATATATTTTTAGTCCATTGTACTATCGTTTAAATATTTTGAAGCTTTTCATAGCAGCGGTATACAATATAAATATATAGCGCATATTAATTTCTTCAAATTTAAATATCATCCTGATACCAAGCAATGTCTGCGGGTCCATTGTTACATAACATAAAAAATAGATAGATAGATAAAACTATTCAAACACCACATTGTAGGAACAATTTACAGGTACAAACTTAAGAATTAAGTGTCACAATGGGCGGACTTATCGCTGAAAATATAGATACAAAATTTCTTGAAGATAAACATTTTTTAAATCTTACTTTAATTTCATCATAAGACTGTCAACTAAATACATGTCATACATACTGCAAACATTGTTGATATCGGCATTAAAACCTAAAAAATTGTTTATCGCCTAACGATTACGTACATAGATCCTAAACAACACAATTTTATAATAAAAAAACTAGTGTGCTTTAGACCACACGACTGAACTAAAACTTTTTTTTTTAGCTCCATCTATCGGCCGGTATAACTTTATTTTTGCTGTAATTCATGTTAATGTCGCCATCTTGACAATTGTAAATTGTCATTTTACCGGAGATACCAACACAATAATACAAAAGTAATTTTTAATATTGCTATGTTGACAATGGAGACCTACGTGAACCAACAATTTTTTTTTAATTTCATTTCGCCTCGTTACGCATTCTCCAGCTTACTCCCCAAGTCAAGCGAGCGTAAAGAAGTTTTACTTCAAAAAAATATAGCCGTAGCTCCCTTCATGCTATTTACCATGATGGCGGTTATGGCAGAGAACGGGTACTTAAAAATCAATTTTGACAAGTCTCTTGGCTCTGGATATATTAAGTATATTATTTATCGGGCACAAGCTACCACTGAATGAGCAACTGGCTCAGCTTGAAGAAGAATTATAAACAAAAGTAAGGTATGTATGTATGTAACGTAAAAATGGCATATTCATAGATTAAGCGAAATCTGACATTGAGAGGGGAGGATACCATAAAATTCACATCAGACTATCTCATAATGTCTTTAAATAATAATCAATTATATTGAATTCTGTATTTATCTCTGAGAGAACCCCAAGACTTACAATATGAGTGTGTAAAGACATAACGGATAAAGACTTACTGGAGAATCAGAGATTTTTCCTTCGTGAATACTCAAATGATTTCAACCCAATCAGCCATAAGGACGAAATCGTAATTATGGGTGGTTCAGTCAGCTACCCTCAAGTGTGAGATCTACCTTACACTTGCTAACGACATCGTCTACCAGGCTGAGTTTTGAGGAGCGTGCATAGAGTCCACTGCACGATTTTACGGTTACTATTATGGCTTGACTGGGATTATCTGTATTTTTTATGAGGAATGATGTTCTGAAGAACTATTCTAGCTAATACCAACTTCGCGTTTCTTACAAAAGGTCACTGTCTAGTGACTATCCCACTAGGCAGTGCCGCAGAACCTATAACCATTAGAGTAGTCATGTTTTTGAGTGGAAACCGTAACTTATTAGTAAGGAGTATTGGACGCCCTATGACTAGCTCAGACGACTTGCTGAGGGACTGGACAGCAATTACCTTTGAACCGACGACTAGGATCAATGGCGTACCTTTATGGCTAGCTGGACTAATACATGCTGTTAATGATGATGTTGATGATAGTTTTTTTTTTTGAACGAGCTAATGCTGTTGGTCTCTACCGACCTTTACAGCGTCACCACGCTTAAGGCGGCCTGCCGTCAAAAGTCGGAGGCAACTAGCTCGAGGGCACTCCTGGGTGCGAGCCTCGGCTTGGGCCGTTGCCGGGATAAGAGGATCGAGAAGACTACGTCCACTGGAAGAGTGGACCCTATTGAAAGTCACGACCGTTCTAGCTAACCTACGGGGGGTACGTCGACCTCGCCGGCGGGGTCGGTGTCTGATTGTGTATCGCTGGAATCCTATACCGGTGCCGAAAGCGGTACCTGAGCCAGAAGGGCTAGACAGGTCCGGTGATCCTAGCGCAGCCGATACTACGGCTGCTATAGGGTCGCTCAAGACGTGTCTCGGGCGGCGACGACGGGGTGATGTTGATGATAGTTAAAACCTTATGCAAGTATCTGGTAATAACAAGAACAAAGACGTAGTGAGAGTTAATGGTTGGTTATACGTTAATTGTTAAATAGTCTGAATTCGATACTCTGACGTTACTTAAGGCGTGTACTGATTACGGCGACGATATCCACTGGCTGGTACAAAAGGTAATTGTTCTCTTGAACAATAATGCTCAATAACGTAATTTCTAGGTAGACCGCGAGCAAGCATTGTAACACTTTGCCACGGCGACCAATCTGTGGTTACATAATGTCTTTGTTTTTTGTCCAGATTGATCGTTATACACACACATTTTGTGAATGTGAAGTAGGCGTAGCTACTTCACATTTTGTAGGACAACGATTTGAATTTTGAGAAGAAATAAGTTGGTACAATATATAAATATATATGTTATATAAATTTATATCTATGTTGTTCGTTGATACATATTTCAATAATATTGTATAAATAAAGGAAATGAAAGGCCGTGCTATAGAAAATAGCAAGCTCTATTTTTCATTCGGGGGTTTTTTTTTATTGGTCTATGTTGTTGTTTGGTTGGTTGCTACCGAGGTCTGATTTTTTTTCATTGTGGGACAGTTCCATTCAACAATAAGCATGTTTTAACTTGATTGCAACCAATAGAAGCAGAAATTTGTATGGTTTAAGCAGGGTTTGACAGTTGCAAAACAAAATTTAATTTAAAATTTCTCTTGTTGCATTACAATCAAAATTCTATGACCACAATTATGTAGTTCGGTCAAATTCATAGATTAATAAAGGAAAAAATGGAGATCAAATTAAAATGAATTGCAAACACTTACGATAAAGATCATAAAATAAATATTGGAATCGCGGGAATTTACCAAAGTTATTACCTACAATACAATTATTTTTGTTATTTCGACAGAATTAAACAAGTGACTGATATAGAAGTTTTTGGCCCTAATACCGGTTAAAAATTACTATTATTTACAAATCGCAGAAATAAATACAAAAATATTTAAAAAAAACCTCAAACCTTCCGTGATTGCGGTGCATCATACAAAACTGCCCAATACAAGTCACAAAATTTTGTAATAGGTACAGAAAAGCTAATTCTGAACATTTTACGCTGTTCATTACTTTCTAACTCCGCTCATTTTTACCTCGTTTATGTTTTAAGTTTTATAAATTCAGCAAGTTATTTCGATAGGACCTACATACTACATACATCGGTGAAATAATTCTTTTAAATTTAATGAATATCGTTAGCAGTTCTAGTTTGGTATTGGTAATACATATTATTGAATTATGCTCAGTTTGCAATAAGAATGGCCAGGTTAAGAGGACGTGACCCCAGATGACGTCAAGGGCAAGACGATCGGAGCGCCGTGCCCGCTAGATATCACCCCGTTGTTACAGATAAACGACAGCCTCGGTGTAATCTTGGCTGATAATTCAAAAAAACAACTTCATCTCTGAATTAAAAAATATTCATGCTTTATCATTACAGCAGTCACGTGTATCTAAAATTGCTTGTATCTACCTTGAATTATTTGGGAAAGATGAGTTTTAAAAAATATTTTGTAACCATGCAGAAGCAACAAGTTTTACATGTCTTACACTCCACCACTATTTCTCACATTTCTTTCATAATTCTTCCCCATATAAACATAATATATGTTATTCAAACAAGTTATGTAGGCGGTGGTACGTCGCTGAGGGATTTTGATGAAATAAACGAAAAATCTTGTAAAAATTCAGCTTTTTGACGTCAAAATCCATCCTAAGTTTATAGTTTATGAAATAAAAAAAAAGGAGGTAAGGACCCAGGAGCATCAAATATATCTAAGGAGGAGGATGGAATATCTAAGGAGATATAGGGAATCCTAATCAGAGTCCCGGGTCTATGGATGTGATCGTTGGGCGTTATTATTATTATTATTCATATATGTACAATAAGAAAATACAGACTAACAGAAAAAAGTTCTATTACTAATTGATTATATTCAAGTGTTACTTAAAAAAACGATTACACCAAAATTTGCTTACAATTGAATGGAATGTCAGATTTTAATAAACTAAAAATTAATTTACAAGGATTTTATCGACAGAAACATTAATATGTACAGGCGCTCTATAAATAAAAAGTTAACAATTTAAATAAGATAATTTATTTTTTGTAATAATGGGTTGCTTTTAGCTGTAATAATTTTAGATAATGACGTAGATGGAAATGAAAGATTCTTGTACGTACAATTTTCCTATGTTATGCACTTAAAATTCATTTTAGCTTTCTGCTGGTAGTTTTATCATCACCTCTGAAGGGTGATGATAAAACTACGTATTGTAATGGAACTATCAGCACAATACTAATCGATTTCATTCGATGTCTAATCGATTAAGGTGTAAACTGTGTTAAAGCCTCGACGCAACATAAAGCCACGAAGTACACGTTTATATTTGTACTGGATTCGCTATGGGCTACTTTATAACCGTAATCATGGTTTAAAAGCCCTTTACATACTTGGAAGTAAATCGTACATAAAAACTTTTCTGTATTATGAGTCTCAGATTCTTTTTTTTTCATATAATAATAAAAATTATAATAACAACGCCTAACGATCACGTACATAGATCCTGAACAAAACAATTTAACATAAAAATGAGTGAGCTTTAGACCACACGACTGAAGTAAAACTTCTTTAGTTTAGCTTCACCTATCGGCCGGTATAACTTTGTTTTTGCTTTGTTTTATGTTCATTTTGCCATCTTGATAATTTTAAATTGTCATTTTACCAGACATACCAACATAATGATACAAATTTTAAACTTTGTTATGTTGACAGTGGGGATCTACGTGAACCAACTTCAAGTTCCGTTCGCCTCGCATTCACCAACTTACTCTCCAAGTGTGCGTAAAGAAGTCTTACTTCAAAAATTAAATCGTACAGGTGTAGATTACAATCTATTCAAACGATTGACTTCGAAAACAATAAGGTTTGTCAGGATTTAGAGGGTGAAAACCATTTTCACCCAAAACGCTAACGTGTACTCACTCGCGGGCTCTATTGTCTCTATCATAGAATAGAATTGAATAGAAAAATATTTATCCAATACTTGTCAAAATTAAAGTACAAAAAACAGGTTAAATTTATACACATAATATGCACATAATGAATAAAAATAAACAAGTATCGTCGGGCGTCGGCTCAGCATAATGCTGGTCATCAAAGAGATCCAGCGCTGATTTTCAGCCTAGATCACACGTGCAGACAGCAGAGCACGATGGCAGTAACATATTAAAATACCTGGACGTTAATATTATTTTAATTTCTTACTATTTTAATTTACATAATAATTTTAAATGCCTTCAACCAGTCCGGTACAAATACTACAAAAAAAAATAACAACTACATACGCATAAACTATTCAAAATACATTTTCCTCGATCAATCTTTTCTATTTTGGGTACACTCAGGATTCAATAGATTCAGATTTCTCCATAAAACTTAAATAATTTATGACAAATAGACTAAGTTTAGCACTTTTACAAGTCAACAAATCAAACAATTTAAAAGATCTCATTTATATACTGTCTTAAGCATTTAAAATTATATATTATATACGACTTTCATAAAAAAATGTTCTCTTTTCTGCTACTGCTGCAAGCAATCCGGTATAATGCAGAAATGAAAACTCCGATCCAAAGCTTTTATTACACCCGCAGGAAAAACAATATTTTATTAGCATTTACAACAGATTATGTTATTAGAAAAGTTACAATAATAGAATTCAGGTACTATGGTATGTGTAAAGACTATCACCAGTTTGCTAAAAAAATCTTACGCCACTCAAAATTATTATGCTAGGACAAAAAAAATGCTATCAATAAAGTTAACAAAAACACCGACAGCAATCTACACTAGTGAACGATTAAAAATTGTAATAGTTGAGTTAAAAACTTTTTGAAAGTTAGCCATATAAATCTCGTAGAAAAGGTATATAACATAACGTAACCGATCAGGCAGAATGATCTCATAGAGCTAAGTAGGTATAGCACACGGCGATTGTGATTTTATTGTAAACAAATGTACTCAAGTACTTACATCCATTCCAACACTAGTTACTACAATGATTGGTATAACGACGCATGCCCAGCAACATTGTTATGTTATACCGTGTAATAACTAGCAATATACACCTTACAAAATTTTGAAATTAACTGCAATTAAAATTTTGCTGGCACTATTGAAAATCCTTTTCATTTAGATTCACTAGACAGTAGAACTTTTCTGCAAAGTTCGTCTTGGTAGGTACCACCGCTTTACCAGATATTCTGCCGACAAGCAAAGTAGTGGGCAAGCACTAATATTTTCCGGTTTGAAGGACCACTGTACAGGACACTGTAGCTAGTGAAATTACAGGGCAAATGAGACTGTACGACCTAATCTCATAGTCTAGTAATCCTTGTACTAGAGACATCATGACAGACATCAGCACCGTCTAGTAATCTGATGTCTCAAGATAACGTGCGCAGTGCAGTGTCACGTGAAACTCTATCCTTTGAGCTTCGATTCCGAGTGACACTGCAAATAATATGGGCAGCCGTGTCGCACTAAGCGAACGTCTAGGCCGTCATGTCATTATTTAACATAAAAAAGTCAGGAAGTACTTCGGAAAATTTAAAATACTTACTGAATGACATTATAAAACGAAATGACGTTATTTTGTATATGCTCCTTGAATGATCTTACTTTCATACTAAGGAGCTGGGTTGGTGAGATATCTTTAAATCACTTCGGTTAAAAAACAATAAACAGAAGAGTACAACAGCTAGTGATCTTCAGTGCAATAATAAGCTGGTTCTGTAGGGTATCTTCGAAGCTCATTACTTGATCAACTGAAAAATACCCTATAATACTATCTGTAATCTTAACACAATATCGTAATTACGATAAATGAGCTATTGAAATTGAAGAAATCCCCAGAGAATCTTCAAAGTCAGTTTGGTGGTGCATTGAAAGCCTATATCTTTAAATAGACATATCCAACAACCAGTCCAGTGAAGTCATAAGTTTAAAATGTAAAAGGTAAATAAACTAGACCAATTTTGATCGGGCAATAAAACTACAATGTAATATAGGATATTTTATGATTAAAAATGTGATTACGGAAGGTCGATGATAAGCCTCCGTCACAAATGTACCATTGATAAGTACCATTCACGGTACAATTGGAACTGAATTTTCCCGTTAGTACCATTTTTTGTAAAACTAGTACCGACTTATTGTGACTGTACTGGATGTTCCATTGAGCAGTACCATTGATGGTACAATTGGTACCAAATATATTAATTGATTTTGAACTCACAGGTTTGTGCTCTATACCGCCTTCTGATGTGCTGTCCCGTGCACTTGTGGGTTGAAATCTTACGCAGGACAAACTTTGTGAGATCAATGTATACGTACTTAGGGATATTCACCAGTCTGTATAATCTACCATAAGTATATATTTACGTTCTATACATTAAAAGGCTAAAATCTACATAACATTTCTTTTGAAAATTAATTTTATTCGAAGGCACTTCTTTGTCGGTATAGAAGTAAAAGGATTTTTTTACTGTCTTTTTGTCCATCTGTCTGTCCCTTTGATCACGCATCACGCTGGGACCACTAAAGGGTTTCGATGAAATTGGTTTAGTAATATAGCAAATTTTTCAGAATAACACGTAGAATACTTGATGTTTTCTAAAACGGCCAAGTGCGGGTTGCACGATACAATACGGAAGTAATTTTTATGCATCACTAATTCTGTATAAGGGAAGGGGGGAAAAGATAAGGGAAGGGGGGAAAAGATAAGGGAAAAGGATGAATGGATGGAACGGTTAAGGAAGGCAGGCTCCTGACAACTTTTTTATGTTAATTAATGACGGGACAAGCAAGTCGTTACCCTGATGTTAAGCAACACGGCCGCCCATAACATAAGCTTTACTTAGTTTGCGGCTTGATGGTTACATGAAATATAGGTGCCAACATCTTAATTATTTTATTGATTAATGAGATTATTATTTTTATTGAGTTTTATATATTTTCAAACGTGCTTTTAGGCTTTCAAGCACTACTTAAACTAGAAATCGAAACAAAATAACCTTAAACCTGTGAAATAAGAACACTTCTTTTTCCCGAGTTGATAATTTTATACGTTTCAAAAACTACTTTATTTTAAGATAAAGCACTCTTTGTAACGAGTGTTACTTGTGCAAATTTGATTTTACTGATAAAAGTTTATGTCATTTTAGACAAAACCCGATCAAACACACATCATTCACAGTCAAAATCAAAGCTATTATCGCAAATGAACTATTTTAGCACTTTTGCAAGTCAAGCATTACCTACATTACCCTCCACCATTGACGCAAAGCAACTTTTATAGCTTACTTCAAGGATCTTTGAACGCTTCTCGAAAATAGATCTAGTTTTTAGTGCGGCGGGCAAGTCAACCGGACGGCATTAATGACTTAGCAATTTACTTCTCGAATCAAATTCACTGTACTGCGTTCAACGCTATTTCAGTGCGGGGCGATTAAATCTATCAATGAATTTCCGGCAGCAGCCGCTTGACACTTTTAATATCGCCAATCAACCAAACCCAGTTCTGAATGAACAATACTCGCTCGGTCGTAAATTAAATATTCCTAAGTTCGTGCCAACGCAACTGAACGTTTAGCCCAGGGCCGCGCTACGAACACTCGGGCCAGTCACTTGAAACAGTTTATAATGAATACTATGACACATTGCGTGTATGCAATGCACCTCATACATTAATTGAAGTTCATTTTTCTTTATTCTTTTAACCTACTAGGTGTTAGGACTTTACTGCAAAGTTTGTCTATGTAGGTACCACCGCTTTGCCAGTTATTCGGCCGCCAAGCAGTAGTGCGCAAGCACTGCCGTGTTCCGGTTTGAAGGGCACTGTAGCTAGTGAAATTACTGGGCAAATGAGACTTTATGATCTGATCTCACAGTTTAGTAATCTTATTACTAGATTGTGCTGATGTCTCTGGATGACGTGCGCAGTGCAGTGTCACGCGAAACTCTATACTTTAGAGTTCCGAGTGACACTGCAGCTGATATGGGCAGCCGTGTCGTTTAACATCAGGCGAACGGCTAGCTCGTCACGTCATTCCTTAACATAAAAAAAAACCAAGCAAAAAGTACAATGATAATAAATATTTAAGCTATCTATCTATATATATGAAAATTAACCTCTTTTTGCCTTGGTCATAGCATCACGCGTGAACGGATGGAATAATTTCGTTAATTCTTTTTTGTTATGTTTATTATTGTCAGGTGAAGATTCTTATGAAAGAAAAATTTACGAATATCGGAGTGGAAAATTAGTAAATTTTCACCACGTGGTGAAGTCGCTGGGGGCAGCTAGTAATAAATATTACCATTGGCCATTTCGCACAGCGCGATCTAACCCCAAACTAATCAAAGCTTGTATGGGAACAAGATAACTGATACAATACTTAGATACTTTATTTGTAAATACATACATAGAATACAATATAACACCCAGACACAAAACAAACATCGATGAGATCACATAAATGTTTTTCCTGGGTGGAGATCGAACCCACAACCTGAAGTTCAGAAGGGGTGACTACCAACTGAGCTATCGAGCTAGTCAAATGATATAACAACCACTAAACACTAACTATAAATAAAAAAGGACTAAAAAAAATAAATCACAATCTAGTAACGATGAGTTGACTTTGATGTTAATGTAATTGTTTTGTTCCATTAGCAGAAATTTTGTTTCAGATTGAACCCTATCAGGGGAAGGTAATGGGATATAGATGCTTGAAATAGCTCGTAGGGATATCGACTACGTGTCCCGAGGCAAAATACGGCAGGGGTCGTGAGCGATCGTAAACGCGATCTTTTTTCAATTTCTCATTGGCTAATCTTTACTATAGTTTCTCATTGGCTAATCTTTATTATAGTTTCATTTCTACCGTCATAATTAAGAAAGTTCGGATATAAGTAAAGTATATTAGACAACACACCTAATCCGATTTAG
The DNA here is from genome assembly GCA_905220475.3 of Ennomos fuscantarius. NCBI lineage: Eukaryota > Metazoa > Arthropoda > Insecta > Lepidoptera > Geometridae > Ennomos > Ennomos fuscantarius. The sequence goes on from HG992023.1 coordinate 13,040,545, forward strand.
TTTAGGCTCTCTACTGTTATTCGTACGTCACGACATATTACATAAGTAGTCAAGTTAACCAACTTCAAAAATAGAAGGTTGCCAGTTCGACTGTATTTTTTTACTGTATTGTTACCTTTCTTATTTGAAAGCTAGCGGTTCTATTTAAATTTGATTAAGGTCTGATAAGTAGTTTTTGAGTTGTCCTTACTGTTACTGATTACTGACTACATTGAACTACACTCATCCAGAAAACATATTTTATTAACTAGGTGGTAGGACTTTACTGCAAAGTTCGTCTAGGTAGGTACCACCGCTTTGCCAGTTATTCTGCCGCCAAGCAGTAGTGTGCAAGCACTGCTGTGTTCCGGTTTGAAGGGCACTGTAGCTAGTGAAATTACTGGGCAAATGAGACTTTATGATCTGATCTCACAGTTTAGTAATCATATTACTAGATTGTGCTGATGTCTCAGGATGACGTGCGCAATGCAGTGTCACGCGAACCTCTATACTTTAGAGTTCCGAGTGACACTGCAGCTGGTATGGGCAGCCGTGTCGTTTAACATCAGGCGAACGGCTAGCTCGTCACGTCACTCCTTAACATAAAAAAAAAAAAAAAAAAAAAACATAAATTAATCAATAAATAAATACAGTGATATTGGACTCATTCCCGCTTACGCCTACGTACATTCATGACCCAGCGGCTGTTTACTACGAAGTTGTCTGTATATTGTAGTAAACGAGTGTGTAATAAAATAGTTCTATACAACCATGATATTTGTGTAACGTACTAAATATTATGATATGTATCTATCAATTCTAGTTATTGAATAAAAGCAGTTGGGCTTGTTTATAGGTTCTAAAATCTCTGTAATTACATCAAACCACTTGCCTTTTGGAAACAGTACATCATGCTGTGTCAAAAATATCGCTATATTATACTTACTAGATGATCACATAAGTTGATTGCAACCAATCGAAAAATTTATTTATATGGATTTGGAAATACGGATAATGGAAATTTTTAAATTAGGAATGTCATTTTTCCTGTTGCATTCCAATCGAAGTTCCGTGAGAACTTTTTACTTTCTAGAAGAAGAGAAAACGCGTTTATCTGCTTGGGTTGATATGATGAGTTCATGAAATCCATCATTAAAAGAAAATTAGAGCGTAAGTAAAGAACGGCATTACAGGGAATGTTCCGTGGTACAACTAAAGTAGGTTGATGTCATTTTGTACCAAGATCAGAATGAAGATGCTGGCCGAAAATCGCGATGAATGAAAGAAAGGGCACATATAGGAATTCAACTCATGAATTAAAAAAATAATAATTTTAATCACTCTTCATATAAATTAAAACATTAGATAAATTAATCCCGGAGGCGGCGGGTTCGATTCCTCCTGCACGACAAGTACCTATTTGTACTCAGAAAAAAAACAGCGCAAATACTCGTTCTAATTCTGGCTGTTGTTGGACCCTGGTCCCGTAGTTCCAGGGTCCTTAGACATAATAATCCTAGTTAGGGTCTCCAGGATCTATTTATGTGATCGTTGGGCGTTATCATTATTATTATTATTTATCTAATAAAATCAATCAAATCAATTTAAGTTCTTACGTACGAAAAGCTGCAGGCAAAAGTTGGATGAGAAGGGCTGAACTGAAGACCGGGCCCTGTTGCGTTTTTTAGGAGAGGCCTATCTCCAGCAGTGGACTAATAATGGTCGGTGATGATGATGAATTTAAGTTCTTTATCATAATAACTGGCTCAATAGCTCCGTTGGTAGTAACCCTGCCTTCTGAACTGTAGGTTGTGGGTTCGATTCCCACTCAGGATAAACATTTGTGTTTGTTCTGTGTCTGGGTGTTATATTGTATTCTATGTATGTATTTACAAACAAAAAGTATCTTAGTATTGTATCAGCTATCTGGTTCCCATAGCAGAAGCTTTGCTTAGTTTGGGGCTACATAGCGTTGTGTGAGATGTCCAAACATATTATTATTAAAATATATTACTATTAAATAGTAGTAGGTTTCTAATAATAGAGCTAAATTATTGTGGTATAACACATATTCTTGGGTACCTAATCATTATAAATTGACACTACTGATAACCTTTATCCATTCTTTATCCACTTTGCGAGTCCAATCATTTGCCTTGGGCGCGTCTCCTTTCGTATATATTTAAACTGATTCGTAATTCAAAGCTCTTTGCTAAATCTACTGTCATAAAAGTCAACAGTTATCTTTTGTAAGGTAATTATGTAGATTGTAAATCACACTAATATTATAAAGGCGAAAGTTTGTATGTGTGTTTGTGTGTATGTGTGTATGTTTGTTACCAAGATATCGGTACCAAGATAGCTTATACACTGGATTAACATATAGGCTAAATTTTATTCCGGAAAAGTGAAATTTTCCTGTGGGATGAGCAAATAATTGAAATACTTTTTATCCGCGGGTGAAACCGCGGAGCGCAACTAGTCACTATTATAAGAAAACTCCCTGGGGCTTTGATAACTAAAATACGGCAAACAAATTGAGCTCCGGTGAAGAGAATATCACCTGCGCAGTAGCATATCAATATGGGGATGTCAACGAAACTTCTCTGAGATGCTTTAGAAAGAAAGAAAGACTTTTATTCAGGAGATCACACAACATTACATTACATCATACGAAACATACAATATGATTTTAGAGAATAGACCAAATAATAGTGTAATGGCGTGTGATGTCATGACCAGGGGGGTGGGTGATCACGTAACTTTGATTGCAATGCAACAGGAGAAATTTCCATACTAACTATGCACATAAACTGCATATTCAAACTGTCATTTTACCATACAAATTTGTGTTTCTATTGGTTGCAATCGAGTTACGTGATCGTCCAGCTGGTCCCAACTCAGCATGAGATTAAGGTCAGCGCGTGACCTTAAAAACTGATTTTCAGGCAGAACCCGTAGTCATGTCTCATAGTCTTTAACATATCATCTACTACGCAGCCATTCTCGCTAACTTCAAAGTGGCAAAGTTTCGCAAAGTATTGCCAGGAATTAAGATCAACTTGTTTGCCTCTTAAGTGTACAACCAAATTTTGTGATTAATATCTACTGGATTTAATCAAGAACTTAATTTCTTTGTGTGTTGCTATCCAAACTAATTAAAACTATATGCCTATAACTATATAACTAGTATAGAGTCTACATGTTTTCTGTGGGTAGTAAGTAGGAAACTTCTAGCACCATTTAGTACCTAGTACATATTGTAGTATCTCTTTAAAGAATAAAGGTAGTATTCTACTTTGAAAAATCGGCATAATGAAAACCAATTCAGCATGGTTAAAAGTGATACATAAATGTATGAAGGATTTATTTTACTGACCTGATAGGTTGACCGAGCAAATATTAGACGGCGCTGCCAAGGAGTAAGACGGCTCATCTTTAGGCTTCAGGAGCTCGTGTGTAGACACCGCGTGTATTGCCAGCTCCTGTACAAAGCAACCAATAATTAAAGGGTTGAGAAAAAAAGGGTTTAACTGTCAAATTGATAGTTTCGAGAAAATTGACTTTGAACTTCAACGGCGTCATTTTAATGAACAGTGCTTATAAGGTAATAGAAAAGGTTTATGTAAGTTTCAGTTACTTGAAAATGTTTTAATTATATCTTAAAATCCTAAATATAATACTACTTCATACAATTAAAAAAATATAATATATATAATAAAATAAATATAATAATGTTTTTATGCTAAGCGAACAGTATTCCTGTGACAGATAAACTGTTTTTAGAGTCAAAATCTCGAGATTTAAGCTTCATTTAGGTATTTTGACAATGTACTGTAGATAATTTCACGCTGAATCCAGCGATACCCATAAGTAATTTTGTGAAAAAAATCAGATGAACCTTTTTTGTTCTCACCCTTCAATTATGTCAGTATTACCAAATAGACAGTATAGTCAGTATTACGATATATTTTATTAAGGCAAAATGCCGTTAAAAAAGGCCATTGTAATTATATAGAAATGCATTTTCTGTTTCAATGAGTTGGACAGATTAAAGTCATTTAAAATAAACAATGTGTAAAAAAATATCCTCGGTATGTAATATTTTTTATTCGAAAAAAGGAATGCAGAATACCTAATTTTTTTTAAAATTTTATTGCATTATGTGACGAGCTAGTCATTCACCTGATGTTAAGCGACACGACCACCCAAAACAGAACAGTGTCACTTGGAACTCCAACTTGTAAAGTTTCGCATGACTGCTGCATCCTGAGACATCAGCACAGTCTGGTAATAAGATTACTCGACTGTGAGATCAGATCATAAAGTCTCATTTGCCCAGTAATTTCACTAGCTACATTGCCCTACAAACCGGAACACAGTAGTGCTTGCACACTTGGCTTGCTTTATTAAATATTTTTGATAAGTTGGGTATTTTGACGGGACGTTCGAAAACCACGCGGTGGCTGCTGGCGTAAATCGCTATTTACGCTATTTACGGTATGTCCGCTGACATACCGAACAAGTAAAGTAAATTAATTGAACCAAAAAACTTAATCGCTGATCCATACCCGTTTAGCTGAGCTTCACTTTGGCAGATAACGCTCATACTTTATACATATTACTAGGTATGTTTAGACTACATTTCAGTAACAAATATGGCCGGAAGAAGACAAATTTATGCAGACTAAAGACGGCCCGTGTTACAGAAGGATGTTTAGTCATCCAATGATGCTTAGTCAAAATATCTACAGGTATATATCCAGATACTGAGACACTTAATAAGTCCCTATATATTAGGTCTTATTTGAATTTATAATAACAGCTAAACTTACGTCAATCAGAAGTTAAAATTACTCCGACCACATTTCGGACATATTCTATTTACTTTTTCTGGGAGCCAGTTACTAACCGTAAGTTACAAAAATTATATTTATATATTTATTTCTAATAATCAAAGTAATCTTTTAATAATCAGAATAATTTGACTGGTACGATAGCTCAGTTGGTAGTAACCACTGCCTTCTGAACTGTGGGTTGTGGGTTCGATTCCCACCCAGGACAAACATTTGTGTGATGAACATAGGTGTTTATTCTGTGTTTGGGTGTTATATTGTATTCTATGTATGTATTTACAAACAAAAAGTATCTAAGTATTGTATCAGTTATTTGATTCCCATAATACAAGCTTTGCTTAGTTTGGGGCTAGATGGCGTTGTGTGAGATGTCCACACATATTATTATTATTATTATTAATACAATCCTTATTTGAAATAGATCATGTAAATTAGTTTCACAATACATTGTCAGGTTGGCCGAGTGGTCTAAGGCGCCAGATTTAAGCTCTGGTTCCCGAGAGGGAGCGTGGGTTCGAACCCCACACCTGACATCGTTATTTTGCATTGTTATGGTAGTGGATTTCAAAAAAAGATTCTTGGAAATGATTAATGTTTTTTTTTTTCATGGCTGAATTATGTGTTTCTAGACAATTATAAAAGGCTTATTATAGCACAGGAAAAAACATTACACGCGTTGGGCCATAAGCGTAATTTTTTTTTTGTGCTGCTGCCTGCATGGACGTAATATAATACTATCGGATAATATTACAGGTAAGGCTAATAGACAGCTTTTATCCAAATTTTATTATTGAAATCGGCTGTCAATATATGCGAAAAATACATGATAGGCTGAAAAGCAGTCCTGAATGTTTTTGACAGAATGCAGAGCCTACGGCCGTCAGTCATTGTTTTACTGTTCAAATTATACCGTGTGAAACAAATGATTATGATTTTTGCTTAATAAAAAAGCCTACAGCATAAAGGGGTTTGCTATATCCTACTAATCCCTACCTTGTACCACTTTCTAATACTTAATACATAAGAAAGTTTGTATTTGATACAATTTTGCGCTTCAATTACTAAACAGGTTTTTATGGAACATGCTTTATGTCTTGCTATAGGGTACTTTTATCCCGGAAAATGCATGGTTCCTGTGGCGTAGTGCGATCATTGGCCACGTAACACCGCGGGGAACAGCTAGTTATAGGTATCTAGTTATTTTAAGGTGGATAACGGGAAGAAGTTGTCACTGGTCAGTGGACAGTGACTACATTTCCTTTATTTTTTCTTTTATATTCTGTTTTTATTATTAACTCTATAGAACGCGTTAATTTTATACTAATTTAATATTAATTTAGAACACATTATATAATTGAACTTAGGAGAAAGAAAAAAACTAAACTATATATAAGAACTTAAAATAAATAATAATTGAAGAAAAAGTAATATTGTAGGTAAAAATTTCATCATTATTTTATATTCTTGTTTTTGACGACAGCTTTCGTGGACACTTCACCGAGTGCCACTTCGCCCCAATCTGAAAGCAAATCTTGTATTTTGTCTTTTTCGGCCTATAATTAATTTGTAACTATATTTTAAGAAGTTGTCATTTTGAAAAGTTGGCGTTATACGACCGGTTAACAACGGTTAACAATTTGTGAAGTTGGCATTATTACCTTACACTACGCAGCCGATCAAGGATTTTAATTTATACCACTGTTCACAGCATTTGATTCTAATAGTCGTACTACACACGTAGTTATACGATTGATATGAAAGGGTCAAAAGGATGGAGGACGCGATAAAAAAAAGTGTGACCCACACTTTTTTTTACCGCGTCCTCAAACTTTGTCTAAAAGTCTTTGAGGACTGTCGTTAGAAGTGAAAACTAAGTAACTTGTGACATATAGCTCATGCGAAGCGTGCGATGACGTAGACGCGAGTTTCAAGCTTTTTGTCAACCTAAAAAGTACACATATATACACAGAATACATATGAGATATATGAATACTTAGTTGAAAGAATAATTGAATTAATTGAAAGCGTTTGGTGACGATGACGCGAGTTCCATGATTTTTGTTCACCTAAAAACTGCTAAATGCGCCTAAAGAAGTTTTCTCCCCAAAAATGTCGAGATAGGACGAATGGTGTAGAACTGTGGTGAAGCAGTTTGACACACAGCTCGTGTAAGTTCATCTCTTAGTATTAGGATATAGATCTCAAATTAGTAAACAAATTTTGTCATCATTTCCTTTTTAAATTGAAATATCAACTCGTAGGACAAAACATCTAGTTGTCCTAAATGAGGACCAAAATCCAGAACCTACAATGGCCATTAGCGCAGAAGACACAGTTAGGTATACTGAGCTGTTATGTGAAACCAATGTTGTTTTTCGTAATAACGAAATATACAAGAAATGCCCAAGCCTATTGGTTAATTCTTTAGGGAGTCATTGCTAAGAATAATAATCATGATTTAAAATAATGTATATATTTTAAATTACATTAAAAATGTATAATAATGTCCTTATGAAATAACTTGTCTTCAAATAAATTAGCGTTGATCGCATGACCACGTGTGTACGATATTTTTCTAATGTTAATATTAAATCGAATCCCAAAGAGATAGCCAATAAATTTTCTACAATATCTATTTTTAAATACGTAGGATGCTTTCTCCGATCTTGAATGAACGGAGAGGCGACCCTCCTCGTAATGTCTTTGCTTGTTACGGGGCAGTTCACGGCACGAGCGAGCAGCGGTTACGTTTTATAGATTTCAAAAATTGTTATAATATTGAAGTAAAACCTCTTTAGGCACCCTTGACTTCGGGAGTAAGCTGATGAAACGAGAGCGTTAAGGAAATTGATAGAGGCGAGGCGAAGAAGTTGAGAGGGAGATAAGTAAGTGAAGATACAAAAGAGAAAGAGTTACGTTTTGTATAGAAGTTTTACTTCAGTCGTGTGGTCTAAAGCACCCTCGTTTTTTTTTAAACTTACTCTTCTGCCAATTAGCTTAAAATGTTTTGATAAGTCTTTTAAGAGGCATTTGTTTTGAACCTTAAGTGTTTTCACCCGATAGTTTTTATCGAATAACTTTTAAGTCAAATACAAAGAGAAAAAAAATTTCGTAAGTAAAAATTACATATGTAGACTGTAGAGCATTTTATCTACTTTAATCTTTTGCATATTACGTATTACTGATCTGAATGGAAATATAATTTAAATAATAATAAAATAATAGAAATAAGTCTAACATACTAAATTATTCATAGTGTCTTAAGGGATTGCTTCTTATGACGGGTTTTTTTTTCTAATTCACATTTTGATATTTTTTTTCTGGTCGCTGACATGATTTTTCGCTTCCAGACTGTATCATGCACCGTGGCATTAGCTTTTTGACACTGTCAGCTATATCCGAGCTGATTTGTTCGCAACAGCTGCGTGAGCGCACCTATTAACCGCTGATACATGTTTGTCAGTCGGCTATTAGTGTGAAAGAGATAAAATTTCGGATTCATCTATATAAGAGCGAGATCGATTCATTTCTCCAATTCACGACTAATATTTATTTGCTGCACCGTGACACTCGAGAAAAATTCTTGTACCAAAAATTTTGAATTCAAATACAAATGTGTTATCTCCGCTGGCAGGTCATTTTTCTTGTTTCTATATAAAGAAAATATTGGTCAAGGAATGTTACTTTCGGTCGCTGAATGTGTCGCATGAATCGTTTATAACAGTGGCTAATAATGTGCATTGTAATATGGCAATTGCCATTACATTGGCTTTTATCAGCAGTTAAATAGAATTAAACATTAAGGCAATATATATAAAGAACATATGATGTTGTTCACTGCTGGTCAATTAAAAATATCTAGTGGCTCTGTATAGACAGCCTCTGTGGTGTGACGGTTGAGCAGGTCGGCTCATAGTCTGGAGGCGGTGGGTTTGGTTCCCCCGACTAGATAAGTATTTGTGCACAAAAAAAGCGCAAACACTTGTTCTTTATCTGGCTGTTGTGGGACCATGGTCTTCTTAGGTTGTGGGTCCCTAAATACAGGGAATCCTAGTTAGGGTCCAGGATCTATGTATGTGATCGTTAGGCGTTATTTATTTATTAGATTATTTAAAAAAACTTATCAGATTATACCGTTTTGGAACTTTTCGGAGAGAAGAAATTTTTAATCTAGATAGGGTACCAAGTAGTAGCACGACTGTGTTCCAGTTTGAAGGTTACTGTAGCTAGTGATGTTACTAGGGGAATGAGACTTCATGACCTAGTAGGCGATCACGGAACTTAATTGCAATTCTAATTTCAAATTAACTTTATTATATGAGATCTTTTTTCAAAATTTTCTTTTGTTTTTTGTTTGTCGTTATTTTTTCATCGCATTTGAATCCTTTTCGTCATGATGGATAGATACAAAATTAGAGTAGGTAATTATGACATATTAGTACTGGCATCATCAACGACGTTTACGGAACGAACGCACCAACTGTTATTGGTTTGCCCGCTTCTACTCTGCCAAGTACGACATGAAAAATTAACCTCGTGGTCGGCCAAAAACTTTTGACGACAATGACGAATGAAAGGTAATTGTGGAAACTGATGATACTCAATCTACGGCTGAATTAGCGGCAGCTTTCAACGTTAGCAATGAAATAATATTGGTCCTTTTGCGTCCAATTGGCAAGGTAAAAAGCTTGACAAATGGGTACCCCATGAGCTCAATGGTAGGCAGCGTGAAGTACGCGTTGAGACATGCTTTGCACTCTACAGGCACACAAATACAATGATGGAGAAGTTCTAACCTCTCTAAACACCTTTGGTCAACCCCTCGTCTCCACTACTCCTGCTCTACGACGCGTGTCCTCATGATGTACAGCAGACGGTCTCCAAGTTACAAGACCTGGGGTTGGAAGCTCCCCGTCATCCACCGTACTCACCATACTTCCAGAAATTGTATATACTCTTGGCGGGGAAAAAATCAATACCCGAGAGGCAGTAAAAAATACCTTTGAAGAATATGTTACCTCTCCAGCCAGCTCCAGTCCAGCTGATTTCTTCAAGAAGTGGAGGGAAAAGCGCCCAGCATTACGACGTTGAATGGCAACGCTTATTTTTTGTGCGAGATAAAAACCAGCATTCTGGTCACCTGAAACCTCCAGCAAACATTTAGCCCAGTCCCTATATATATAACTGTAAATGTAAACGGCACAAATATATAGGCTATCATGGATTGCATTTGTCGCTTAAGGTTTTCGGCTACGCCGCCTTAAAATGTAGTTAAAGGAAGATGGGACAGAGTCAAAATGTCAACACATGTGGCATCGTGGCTAGAGGCCGTCCCGTCTTCCAGAGACTGAGAGTCATCTCGTCGGGTCTTTTGCCGTCGTTTGGCATCAGTCCATTAGGTTCTAGGACTGATGGGACACCGGCACTATCTAAAGCCCAACGGATGATATCTGGACGTTGTCTATATTTTTTTTTTTTTTTGTTTTTTAATCTGCATTTCCACAGACAACAGGGTCCGTGATTTTTGTTAAATTATTTTTATATTTATGAATTAAGCCTATTTGTCTATATTATTATCTAATCTTTACCTATGAAATTGCCGTATTGCAGTACAGACTTTTTCAAACAAAAAAAAGTTTTGATTGGCTATGAATTCTAAATTCAAATTAATTTTGTTTTAAAAATATGACATTCTATTTACAATATAAGTCTTTTGTTTATTGATTAGCGTTGTATTTTCATTACATTTCAACATTTTTCCTCATAATGGATACTTTGAAATTTCGTGTAATTATGGAATATGAGTTCCGTCGTGGCACCAACGCGGCACAAACGACACGTAACATCAACGACGTTTACGGAGAGAACTGTACAAACGAACGTACAACCCGTCATTGGTTTGCTCGGTTCCGTTCTGGGAATTTTGACTTGAAAAATGAACCTCGTGGTCGTCCGGAAACTTTGGTCAACAATGATGAATTAAAGGCAATTGTGGAAGCTGATGAATCTCAATCTACAGCTGAGCTGGCAGCAGCTTTTGATGTTAGCATCAAAACAATATTGGTCCATTTGCGACAGATTGGCAAGATAAAAAAGCTTGATAGATGGGTGCCCCACGAGCTTAACGATCGCCAGCGCAACGTACGCGTCGAGACTTGCCTTGCGCTGCTTAACAGGCACAGAAATGAAAGAATTTTGAACCGAATTGTTACGTGCGACGAAAAATGGATTCTTTTTGACAATCGAAAGCGCTCAGCAAGTTGGTTAGATCCTGGTTCGGTACCAAAGCAATGTGCAAAACGAAAAATGACCCCTAGAAAGGTGATGGTCACAGTTTGGTGGTCTAGTGCTGGTGTGATTCATCATAGCTTTTTACAAAACGGCGAGAGCATTACTGCAGATGTGTACATTGAAGAACTGACCACAATGATGGCGAAACTCGCACGTCTGCAACCAGCTTTGGTCAATCGGTCGTCTCCACTGCTACTTCACGACAACGCGCGACCCCATACTGCACAACAGACCGTCTCTAAGCTGCATGAGTTGGGTTTGGAAGCTCTCCCGCATCTGCTATACTCACCAGATCTTGCGCCTACCGACTATTACTTTTTCCAAAATTTGCGGGAAAAAATTCAATTCCCGAGAGGCAGTACAAAACGCCTTTGAAGAGTTTGTTGTCTCCCGTCCTGCTGATTTTTTCAAGAAGGGCATCCATAAACTGCCACAGCGTTGGCAAAGATGCATTGATTGCAGGGGTGATTACTTTGAATAAAATAAATAAATAAGTTCGAAAAAAAAATACTTTAACTTTTTTCAAACAAAACGGCAATTTCATAGGTAAAGACCTAATATATCACCGTATGGTCTGTTAATAAAACAATAAATAAATTATCTATATTATAAATATTTTGCAATAATGCTCCTGCTATGCAATAATTTGATTCTTAAACCGATCAAATAACAATATCCTCTGCTTGCAATTGTCATTAAAAGATGATGATTAAAAATAATGATGACGCTCGCTCGAATCACAGTTTAGCTAGACGATCACTGAACTTGCTTGAGATTGGAACTATAACAAACATATATTTGTATGGATTTGATAGTTTCAATACGTAGTTCATGTGCATGTGTGTGTGTGTGTTAGGGTTGCCAACATTTTTTCAGCGATTAACAGTATTTTTCAAAACAAGATAAAAATATATATTACTATATAGACAAAAAAATGTAGATGCATTCGGGGTCCGGGATTTGGTTACACCTCACTCGAAATTTTATATAAATGCACGTTAATTATTTTTTTTAAAATAAGAATGTTTGTTAGATTTCTTCCGGTATTAAAAATATAATATTTTTGCTTACTATATATTTCTTCAACAGTATATAGTACGCCGACTCGAAATATAGTACAATACTATATATTATAGTACGGTTGCCAACCCTAGGGTGTACTAAGGAAATTTTGCTATTACGAGTAGGAATGAAATTTCACCTGTTGCATTGCAATCTAGGTCCCGTGATCACCCCACAGGTTGGTGAGGTTACGCTCTGCTTTTGGACGGTTTAGTGTGGGCTCGATTTCTATTATTTTTATAGGTTATAGATTTATTTTCTACACCACAGTAAAACGTTTATGTGATGAATATTATTAGACATATTATATTACTTTGTTTCTGTAAGGGTGTTGTAATGTATTGTAAGCGAAAGTTTACAAAAAAAATTCCAGCTGAGGATGAACAATGATCAGATACAAAAAAAATTACAGAATTATATCACAGATAACTTATAATGTGTAATTATAATTAACCTATAATATTTTTGCAACAGCGCATATATATATTAACTAGCTGCGCCCCGCGGTATCACCCGCGTGCTGATGAAAAACGGTGATAACAATGATGAAAAATAAGTATCAACCTATTTTCAGACTTACCAAGTGTGAATATAAAATTTCATCAAAATCGGTTCTAACATTTCGGAGGTGTATACTGACAAACACCATGACAGGATTTTTTTATATTTATAGACGAGCTTCTGCCCATGGGAAAATAATTCAACCACCCATTTCACCCTCTTAAGGGTGGATATTCAAAAAATCCTAAAAACGCACAGCCCAAACCACTGGACGGATTGGGCTGAAATTTGGCATGCAGGTAGATGTTATGACGTAGGCATCCGCTAAAAAGGGTTTTTCGAAATTTCACCCTTAAGAGGGTGAAATGGGTGGTTGAATTATATTCCCATAGGCCACGCCGCGGGCGAAGCTGCGGGTAGAAGCTCGTAAGTTATAAAAACGGTTTATTAATGACAAAGACTACAAATTAAAGTGAACGAAATTAATCATAGATGCGGTAATACTTATAGCTGTTGCTTTGTTATTGTTACTTGTATGTCGTAGCAAGCTAGTTCAGGGAATAAAGGCATTACGCAGTTAACGAAATACTTAATTAAAGAGATTTCAAAATAATATTAGTGGGATAAAAATATAAACATTTTGGATTGAATAAAAAGTGTCTGGTGAATAGAGATGTGACGAGACGACAGTGGCTCGCAGGGTGGGATTAAACGAAAATAGCACTCTAATTAATGGGCGTTTTCAAGCCCACAAACTCAACACGAGACGCATAACGGGAATTCCATCTCGTATAATATAATAAAATCATCAAATATAATATTCAAATTTACAACGCTTAATTTTATACGAAAATAAAAGTCTCACTGAAAAACGGAGATTATATACCGTTAAATTTTTACGACAAATTGTACTGAAGTGTCTATAGGGATATCTCAGCTCTTTTAGTTAACTATATTATTCCTATTGTCATTCGATAGAGTATATATTTAGACTATATTGTGATTATTAGTATGTATTTACAATCAAAAGTATATGAGTATTGTATCTGTTATTGTTTCCATAGTACAAGCTTTGCTTAGTTTGAGACTGATGGCATTGTGTGAAATGTCCACACATATTTATTTATTTACTATTATTATAATTATGATAATGCTGAAATTATAAACTGTACAACTCTGTTCTGCAAATATGTACTTAAACTGTAAATAATTTTAAATCCTTCATCAGCAAAAGTTCGCGATGGGATCCTATGAAGTTTATACATCGTGAGTCAAGGGAATTTAATCAAGATAAAAAAATGCAACAATGTGAATTAGCTCGTGAAATAGGTCCATTGTGCTTAGTACTCGACCGATTTAGCAATGTGCTTTATCAATATTTCCGATAAGCAGCTTTAAAGCCTCATCAGCATAACTTGGTTCTTTGCATCCGCTATTTAAGATTGAAACTTGTTTGCGCACGCTGAGGTATGAAAGTTGACGCTCGAGTAAAGTATACATATGCAAAAAAGTAGTTGTCGGCCACCCACGATCACTACGCAGTGCAAATTCTCTGCACGTGAATTCTGTTTCATTACAGACCACGAGACGTGCAAAAGCCAAACGGCCTTTTCATTATTTTTAGTCCCGAAACGGAGATGAATTTGTGTTTAACAAGAAACCCTCTATATTTCTACAATGTAGGTACTCAAGTAGAAAGCTCTAGCTGCAATACAAAGTTCGCGTTAATCTCAACAGGCAGGCAAAAAAATCGTTTACCAAAAGTGGAATAATAATAATATGTGTGGACATCTCACACAACGCCATCTAGCCTTAAACTAAGCAAAGCTTGTATTATGGTAACCAGATAACTGATACAATACTTAAATATTTTTTGTTTGTAAATACATACATATAATACCATATAACACCCAGACACCAGAACAAACACCTATATGTTCATCACACAAATGTTTGTCCGGGGTGGGAATCGAACCCACAACCCACAGTTCAGAAGGCAGGGTTACTACCAATTGAGCTATCGGGCCCAGTCAACAGGTATTTTCCACTATAGTCTGTAGATTCTACCAAAGCCAAAAGTTATAAATAGCAGTACACGTAGCACTACTACTATATGTCTTACTGATGTCAGCAAGTGTGTTATAATCAGACACCTACACAAATCGTGCTACTAAGCCTGCCGCATAGTGGATCGAGAACGCGTTCTTATATTTACCAAGGATAGTGTGGCTGTCTTAAGACTGCGTGTATGGCAGCCGCACTGAAGGTTCTACAATTAGAAAACTTACAAAAGTACATAATACATTGTGAAGCTACAGAAATAAATTGACAGACCTTCTAGAGAGATATATATATATATATATATATATACATACATATAATACCATATAACACCCAGACACCAGAACAAACACCTATATGTTCATCACACAAATGTTTGTCCGGGGTGGGAATCGACATATATAATACATATATATAATATCTAATTTTTGTTTGTAAATACATACATATAATACCATATAACACCCAGACACCAGAACAAACACCTATATGTTCATCACACAAATGTTTGTCCGGGGTGGGAATCGACATATATAATACATATATATAATATCTAATTTTTGTTTGTAAATACATACATATAATACCATATAATACCAGGCTTTGCTTGAGAATAAATAGCACAGCCCTAATATTATTTAATGTTTATTTATTTTTATTTTATTTTATTTGCTCAGCCAACAGCTTTCTTACTAAATAATATGAAAACAGGGTAATAAATACTCCTAACCCAAGTACAGATGTATCATTCTTAGACTCGTTTATCATCGAGTAAGTTATAAGGAAACTTTGCCTTGTCCGTATACAATAAACTATAGTTGATCTATGTATAATTTCCTAGACTTACTATTATAAAATAATACGCACAACTAATTTGTTGACCCATTTTATGTTTCATTCGTAGGCGGTTGAAAATGTAAATAAAGAGAGGGAAAAGGATGATTGGATCTGCACTGTGGAGGGCGGGGGTTCTAACACCAAGAAAACGCCGCGAGAGTTAAATTAAATAATTTCGTCATTTATAATTTAGAGCGACAGACGTCTAACTAATTAATTATGAGGCTTTGCTTGAGAATAAATAGCACAGCCCTAATATTATTTAATGTTTATTTATTTTTATTTTATTTTATTTGCTCAGCCAACAGCTTTCTTACTAAATAATATGAAAACAGGGTAATAAATACTCCTAACCCAAGTACAGATGTATCATTCTTAGACTCGTTTATCATCGAGTAAGTTATAAGGAAACTTTGCCTTGTCCGTATACAATAAACTATAGTTGATCTATGTATAATTTCCTAGACTTACTATTATAAAATAATACGCACTACTAATTTGTTGACCCATTTTATGTTTCATTCGTAGGCGGTTGAAAATGTAAATAAATGAACGCACAAAAGTGTTAGTAAGGAAATTCTAAATAATACGATCTAAGCAAATGCAGCAATGCGAAATAAGCTGAAAAGTCAATTTCGACACAATATTAACATTGGCACATTTTATTAACTATTACGCTTCATTTGATTGAGGTCGCATTGCGACATGCGATACTGAAGTTATAAGTTACGCGATGGCTTCTTTTGGCAGTATAAGTTAAGTTAAGTGGTGTATTATTGGTAATATAAAATATCTATTCAACAAATTTTCAGCATTGCAAGACAACGGGGCCACGCTGCCAATATTTTAGGCACGCTACCTAGTGAACTACCTAGTGGTATAGGTCATCGCGGCTAGTACTGATGATTATTTCTTTATTCCGTTGAGTGTACCACTACAAGTCCTATATACATTTCGTGAAGATCTGATGATGAAGTATGAGATATGAACTAGAAATTCCCATTGGATCATAACAAACGCCTCATGAATTGATTTTTATTATTTATTGAAAATTTCTAAGAAATACTACCGGGGCCTCTTGAGCCAAACCTGTGCGTCAAGTTGCGTCGGCGATGCGGGAGCGTCAGTCATTTCAACTAAAATCTCATCAGTAATAAAAATGCATGTAATCTGTGATTATGCCACAGAATGACCATGAAGATTAGACCTAGTAAATAGGTATTTAAATAAAACTCAGTTTTACATTTTAAAGTAATTATAATGGTGGATGCATGGTATTGGAAGTTCTTTTCCATCAGGGGACAAATGAAATAGTATATTTAATTGAATTTTAGTGATTCGGATGTGAAATATGTTAAAGAAGTGTTGCAGGAACGGACGTAGGTAAGGTTTTATTTTTACATATTTGGATTATTTTAATTTAATTCTTTTGATGAATGTTATTATTTGTTCCAGAAGACAATTTCACCACTAGAATTTTTTCCTGTTAAACAAATCATACTATCCAGTTTGACCATGAGAAAAAACCCGATATCGCAGGTATCGTTATAGTAAGAAAAAATATATAAGTTTTGTTAACTAAATACCAAAATAATACTAACTTTTTATAAGTACATAATAACATTTATTCAGAATTAAATTAACTCTTTTTTAACATGTTTCTTTTCGGCGTTTAGAAAAAACTATGCTTTCAATTTAATCCTCCAACATTGGGAATGGGGTTAATTTATGGGGTACTAATGGAGTAAATCTGTATATCTCTTAAAAAAATTAGGTTTATGTATAAATCAGAGAATTTAGGCTTAGCATCGAAGTTTTGGCGAATTTGCTCTCTTTTGACTTGGCAACTAGTTCGTGGTTCACGTCGTAAATGCACAGGTGTGCATACCAAAGTGTCCCAGTCGCTCCCGCTTCTCAGTCGCGCAGGTTTAGGCGAAGCTTTAGGGTGTTGTGTTAAAAAGTACAGGCCATAGCTGTCATAAATCCATACCCTTTGAAATACAGAGATGTTACCTAGTTGTAAATTGGATGGACCAAGTGATTGTATCTCAGCTTGTGGATCTTTGTGGAGCTCAGGCTTGGAGTTTTCTTTAGATAAGAACCGAAATAAGAAGAGCCCTAGGAGAAATAAAGTCACCGATACAGTTCTTAGAATTAGCAAGGTGTTAAGATAAAGCAGTGGGCAGGACACATCGCTGGAAGAAACAAGGCCCGATTTTAAAAAAACTGAACCGATAACCGATGGGGAAGAAGAGTTCTAGCAGTAGTAGCGATCAGGAACCGGAAGACGCAGCATGTAGGCCAACCCCCCAGGACTAGGTGAACCAACTACCTGGGGCCTTACCGCGTAAGTCTGGTGGAGATCGTAATCGCAGTGGACGTCTTCAGGTTGATGATGATGTATTAGGGAGACTAAAAAAAGATTTTATTGGAGCTTAAGATTAATAAAACTTGCTGTGTGATTTTGGTATAACTGCTATCATATCGATGACAATCATTATGTTCGAGGGAAAAATTTGAGTGCTTTAATCAAGAGAAAATGCTCTTCAAAACCCAGTACTTCGCAGTACTCACATACATTTTTAACCGTATGATTTTGTAGGTTCAAAACAATAATTTATCGAAAATGTTTGTCGTGCAAGTAAATTTCTTGAATCAAACCAATGTCACATTTCAACTTGTTGACCGAGAGACGATTTTGCTTAACAAAGCAACATTAAAAATGAGAGGTAAGCACGGACGACGGTAGGTCGTATTAAAAACTCAATACTTTTCACATTTGTCACAGCGGGAGCTACTCGAGTTACAGTGGAGTCATTCGAGACATTCGAGTCGCCGCGTGCCGACCAGCTGGCAATACGTCATCCGGCAAATGCTTATAGAATGCTGACTATGCCAGCCATTATGATGTCGGTCATCTAATTTTCTTGCTTAATTTTTAATGTATTTATTTTGATAATCCTACAGCGTTACATTTTACGGATGACTGCTTTATAGTATTTTAGTAAGGTGTATGAAGGTAAGGTGTTGTGAACGAGGGAGGGGAAAAGGAGAGGGTACGGAAGAAAGGGTGCGGAGAGGGTGAAAATAAGTTGTTGACAGGAATTATGTGAAGGGTGAGTGTTGTATGTTGTGACTAGTTCGGGAGTCTATGGATTCATCATAACTTTGCAATCAATTGTGTTGATAAATAAATATGTATTTGTATTTAGTGTGAGTGTATAATGCCTTGTTGAATTATTTTAATCTATATTTTCAATTTCACAATGTACGTTCATAATTTAACAACATATATTTCGAGCTTATTTATTGCTTCAGTGACTCAACTTTAGTTAGTGCTGACTACCTAAATTTTTTACATAAATATGCGAATGTACATTTTAGTAATTTTATACATTTACCTGCTTCTGTGAAAAAAGCTGTAATATGTTAAACAGACAAGCATTTAGTAGCCATACCTACCGATAGAATTTTGTTTTTTATTAGGTACAAAGTATTTAATTATTTATTAAATTACGTCCGCTGATACTTATAATATAGGCTTACATGTAAAGCTGTTAGTTTTCCACTCGGTAGGACGGTGACGAAGTTCGCTCTGTGCCTTCCCGTCCGTTCATTCTTTTCCCCCGTTTTTTCTCTCTGCTTTCCCTCTTCTCTTTGAGAGGTTTAGGGCGTAAAACTAATCGAACCCTGCTAAGATGCAAGGTCAGCTAGTAATAGATATGGTTGAATTCAAATCATGTATCTACGCATCGCATTTCAACAAAAGCACCGAAACAAAATATCGGTGCTGTTTTCTCCTACAGGATCATAAACAGCAGTGACTTTAATATAAATTGCTCAATTTCGAGACAAGACTGTGCAAAATCCACTTAAAACAAATAGGAAAGAAGATGGTAGGCTTAAAAACCAGCAGCTCACGTTATTTTGAAAATTATGTGCCATAAATGCAAACTGCAAGTCGTACCGTCTCAAATAAAAGTGACTATACTTTACTACTAGGTATGCCTAATATGCAAGAACGAAAACGATTCGCACAACAAGAACTCTTAGAAACGTATTTAATGATGAAGCACATTTAATGTACAGAACTTTTGTTACTGGTTGTTTTAAGAGAGTCAATAGGTACTGAAGATTTATTACAAGAAGGATATTATTGTGGGTACGTAATTCAGCAAGAATGGATATAAACCCACCACAGTCGGCTCACCTCTACATTTTTACTTTTGTTTGAGGGAGTACACCAAGGTTTGCATTTAAACTTCTTTAGGTTCTACTAACTAAGTTAACTAGGCTAACTTCTAGGTTTTACAACAACAATCTTACAGCGTTGGTATAATTCCAGCAAGTTCAGGCGGATATTTTCTTGTATTCCTACAAGAATGTATCTAGAATATATATAATACGAGCTTCTGCCCGCAGCTTCGCCCGCGGCGTGGCCTATAGGAAAAGAATTCAACCACCCATTTCACCCTCGTAAGCGTGGAATTTCGAAAAATCCTTTCTTAGCGGATGCCTACCATCCATGTCATAACATCTACCTGCACGCTAAATTTTAGCCCGTCCAGTGGTTTGAGCTGTGCGTTGATAGATCACTATGTCATTCAGTTACCTTTGAATTTTATATTTATAGATAATGGTATAATATTGGTACTTGCTACTCTTCAATTTCAGGGTCCAAACGCAAGAGTCACACTTAATTTATTTTCAGTTGTTAATTTATTTTCAAACTTGTCAATAGCCGTTGTTCATCATTCGTTGTTAATCGTATTTTTCATCCATTATTCTATAAAACAGATTCACGATTTCATCATAATTATAATTTTTAGCTCTACTAGCGATAATTAACTGAATCTTATTGACAATCGTTCGGTCCGCGATGAACTTGTGTCAGGGGCGTTTGATAAACACTACTGCCAACACACTTATTTTATTTTCCATGAAATTATAAACTGTTATTAATCATTATTAATCTTATAGAAAAGTACATTTTATATGATCAGTAGATATGATAGCATGTCTACAACAAAACTTGTACCTGATCCGGATCCTGAGATTATCACTAAGAGCGATCTCTTTAAAAATTAAAATACTCGTACTTACGCAGCCTTATTAATAAACGGGTATTAGTCTAGGATTAGTTACTTCAGCTTTTGTCCTTTTTTTGCTACTGGAATATTTAGCTGGATCGAAAGAGACCTAAGATGGTGTAACTAGTCTAAAGCTAGTTCGTGTTTATTATTAAGGCTGCTTGTGTTTAATCACTAGGGTCCTTATATAGAGACCATGCTGACATGAAACAGGAGTTCTCTGAGCACGACTCAATAATATTAGGTCTTTACCTATGAAATTGCCGTTTTGTTTGAAAAAAGTTGAAGTATTTTTTTTTCGAACTTATTTATTTCTTTTATTCAAAGTAATCGCCCCTGCAATCAATGCATCTTTGCCAACGCTGTGGCAGTTTATGGATGCCCTTCTTGAAAAAATCAGCAGGACGGGAGACAACAAACTCTTCAAAGGCGTTTTGTACTGCCTCTCGGGAATTGAATTTTTTTCCCGCTAAAAAGTTGTCCAAATTTTGGAAAAAGTAATAGTCGGTAGGCTCAAGATCTGGTGAGTATGGCGGATGAGGGAGAGCTTCCAAACCCAACTCATGCAGCTTAGAGACGGTCTGTTGTGCAGTATGGGGTCGCGCGTTGTCGTGAAGTAGCAGTGGAGACGACCGATTGACCAAAGCTGGTTGCAGACGTGCGAGTTTCGCCATCATTGTGGTCAGTTCTTCAATGTACACATCTGCAGTAATGCTCTCGCCGTTTTGTAAAAAGCTATGATGAATCACACCAGCACTAGACCACCAAACTGTGACCATCACCTTTCTAGGGGTCATTTTTCGTTTTGCACATTGCTTTGGTACCGAACCAGGATCTAACCAACTTGCTGAGCGCTTTCGATTGTCAAAAAGAATCCATTTTTCGTCGCACGTAACAATTCGGTTCAAAATTCCTTCATTTCTGTGCCTGTTAAGCAGCGCAAGGCAAGTCTCGACGCGTACGTTGCGCTGGCGATCATTAAGTTCGTGGGGCACCCATCTATCAAGCTTTTTTATCTTGCCAATCTGTCGCAAATGGACCAATATTGTTTTGATGCTAACACCAAAAGCTGCTGCCAGCTCAGCTGTAGATTGAGATTCATCAGCTTCCACAATCGCCTTTAATTCATCATTGTTGACCAAAGTTTCCGGACGACCACGAGGTTCATTTTTCAAGTCAAAATTCCCAGAACGGAACCGAGCAAACCAATAACGGGTTGTACGTTCGTTTGTACAGTTCTCTCCGTAAACGTCGTTGATGTTACGTGTCGTTTGTGCCGCGTTGGTGCCACGACGGAACTCATATTCCATAATTACACGAAATTTCAAAGTATCCATTATGAGGAAAAATGTTGAAATGTAATGAAAATACAACGCTAATCAATAAACAAAAGACTTATATTGTAAATAGAATGTCATATTTTTAAAACAAAATTAATTTGAATTTAGAATTCATAGCCAATCAAAACTTTTTTTTGTTGGAAAAAGTCTGTACTGCAATACGGCAATTTCATAGGTAAAGACCTATTATTTTTCGCAGGTTTCCGCTCTTTTCCAGGGATGTAAAAGTTACGCTGTTCACAGCGTACTGATGCACTTGTACAAATGCAGCCTGCGGGCTGACTACCCCTAATAAAAGCTATACTACTCCGCAATACAAGAATGAGTTTAGGGCGGTGATGAGTTGTGCAGTAGGCTATGAGAGAGAGTAGAGATCTATAGCCAGAGGCAAAGAAGGTATTTATGCCAGTTAAACATTAAATTGCCTTCTCATAACATTTGGTTAAAAACTATTGTTTTTATTTTATTGAATGGCGTGTTTTTAATATTATCAAATTTTATTAGTCATCAACATATTTTAGTAAAATGATTATAATCATATAAATTGTTTGTCCTTTTGGCAGTACAAAGCAACACTTTTCTATGTAGAGATGCAGTTTTGTAACCCTTCAATGCAAGTGAATTGTAATGATAATTTTAAAGCCACCACATTACAGCTTCAGTCCATGACCAATTCAAGTATATTAGTATATTATATTGTAGACTAGTTATTGATATCTTTTCACACCGACCTGTTTCTGATGTCGAAGTCATGGTGGAACAAAGTGTTTTACTTTTATTGTAAGAGACGTATCCTTTGCAGAAGGCTCATTTTACTCTTATATTGGTTTAATTTGAATTATTGGATCTAACATAGTTGAATTAGGAGTTTCTTCATGGAACTTTGTTGTTAAAAAAAAATTATTTCTTCTGCATAGCTTGAAGGAAGGAACTCCTTGAACTGCATAGCTTGAAGGAATCATTTTCTTTATCCACTATTAGACGTTATAGCTATGTAAATGTAATAAATAAACTATATATTTTAAGTTCACGTGCCTAAGAAAATGTAATGAATATATATGTATTTTGGTATAATATAAGTATGATAAAACTGAGAGAATACTGGAGTCAAACAAACAAGGTCGGTGATGTAATGAACAGTGACGGAGACAACAGTTATCGTAGTTCACCGCAGTAATTACGACCAACGTCATATAAAGATCAACACCATTTATTATAAAAGCAATAGACTATTTGACTACTATTAAAAACGAACTAGTAAATACTATTTTAATTAAGTAGCTTAAAAATGAACCTTATCATTGAAAACATAAGTAAATTTGGTAAATAAATCATGAAGTAATACGCTTTTAAAAGTTCTGGAGGGGGGTATCGCTTGCCCCTTTCTCGCACAACAGAAATCGTGTGGAGCTTCTTCACAGCTACTATGAAGGCATTGCTTGTGACGTCACATGCTACAGAGATTGTATTTAGAGCTACCACAGAGGTACCACAGCTTAGTAATGAAGTACTATTGAGGACTTGTCACTGACGTCATTGCGGTTTTATGTATTTTTAACTTTGTAATTTTTTGAGATATTTCAATTTGTTTTCATGACTTAAGGTATACTATCATTGAATAAAAATATGGCAATCAAATAGCCCATTATAACATTAAGAATAAGAAAAAGTATCTGGAGATCGTGACCAGTAAAGGACGACTGTGGCTAAAATGTATACATATACCAAAATATTATATAACTAAGCGGGGTTGAAGTTCTGACTTCTAGGCGCTTCGGTAACACAAACCCGCTAAATATTATCTTAATAATACAAGCGTATTAATTGATAAAAGATATTCAGTAAATAAGTACTTCGTTAACCTTATATCTTATTATACTTATATATTATTTATTTATAATTATTTATATCATCTCATGAAGATATACTTACATTGGATTAGAGATTCAATAACTACAATCTACCTATTATTATAAAAATATTTCCATGACACACTCGGAAAGAACGTCTGAAGTTGCCTGAGAAGCAGGTTGAAAGTAATACTTTTCAGTCCTAGGGAGTATCGTTTTCAAATTATAAAAAAGCTAGTTCTATTTTCACATTTCTATTGAACTATGTTCCAAATTTCTCTACATCCACTAAAATAGGGCGATGTGAAATTGAAATAACATAACATTAAGTATTAATTAAGGAATTTAGTTTTTAAATTGCTGTATTATAATTTAGGATCAAGTTTTTTTTAACATAGATTTGGGCAAAACATTCACCATTTTTTCAATGACGAAAACGAAATATAATGGCTTGCCGGCCACAGAAAAAAAGCAAAATAGGCGGGAAAGCGGCAACCCGATATTCATTTGTTTCTTCGAATTGGAGAGTTGTTTGTTTATACTTCCGTATAGCAAAGATTTATTTGTATTCACTAATTTTTTCTTTAGTTAATTCATGTTTTTATTTTTACTTTCCTTGTATTCGTAATAAAAGCACAGTGTTTATTTACCTCTTAAGGCTTTCATCTAACTAATTATGTACTATACTAGCGGTCCTTAACGCCTAGTTATACATTTTACTGTTACAGTAAAAAAAAATAAGTATTAAAACCTATGGAAACAACCTATTAAAAAATTATCATTTTCAGGATTATGATGATGATAACATATAACAACTATAGGATAGAATTTATATGTGTGTATAAAGTTTTATCTCGGCCAACCTTTACACATGACATTAAGGCATCCAGCTGTCATAGGATCGAGAAGACTGTGCCAAAGGAAACCCTCCATCTCCAATTTCTTCAATCAATTCTCCATAGACAATTTATGGAGGATGCATCTTAGTTGTTTGTTCTGTGTCTGGGTGTTGGTTCTATGTAGGGATATTGGTTTCTATGTAGGTATATATTTATAAAGTATCTAAGTATCGTATCCGTTTTTTCGCGGGAAAACGAAAAAGATCGCGTCACCGCATTGTATTATTTTCCAAAACTGGTGTTATTTTCAGTGTTAGTGCATAAAATTGGTAGCATTTTATTCGTTTAGTGCTGAATTACAGGCAGAGTGTGGAAAATTGGTATAATGATGGTGAAACGTTTTTTTTTTCGTGTTGTTTCCAAAACTCCATAGAAGCTTCTGGTAAAGTTGCCACCACTTTACTAGGAGTATGACTTGGCTAGACTAGATTATGACTTAACTTGATGACTTGGACTGTGACTTGACTTGACATATTATATAATATTAATTAACATGAGAAATTATCAATTACGTCAGTCTATTTTTATCTTTTATACTATCTAGTCAAGTCACATTCCTAGTAAAGTGGTGGCAACTTTGCCATATTTCCACGATAATAGCATAAGTGAACAATGCCTTACTCTTACGAAGTGGTAGCGGTGGCGGGGCGAATGGCCACTTGCAGAATGGTAACCCTATACCTCAAGGTACATACTACGTAAACCTTCAAATCACTCATATTTTTTCGTCTCGCTTTGCACTTCATCTCTGAACAATTTTACTGTTGACATTTTTACGACTTAAAGACGATTTGTTTTGCCGTGATTTAACGAGTCGTACCTATATTACATTTTTATTTTATTTGTTTTGGCTCCACACTTTTGTGTATTTAGCCAGTGTCAAGTAATTGATAATTTCTCAAGTTAATTCATATTATATATATTATGTGTCAAGTCACAGTCCAAGTCATCAAGTTAAGTCATAGTGTAGTCTAGTCAAGTCATACTCCATGTAAAGTGGTGGCAACTTTACCAGAAGCTTCTATGGAGTTTTGGAAACAACACGAAAAGAAACGTTTCACCATCATTATACCACTTTCCCACACTCATGCCTGTAATTCAGCACTAAACGAATAAAATGCCACCAATTTTATGCACTAACACTGTAAATAGCACAAATTTTGGAAAATAATGCAACGCCGCGACGCGATCTTTTTCGTTTTCCCGCCAAAACTCATATTATATTTTAGTACTCCTTCATATTTTCATTTGTCATTGTTTTTTTTTTTTCATAGTGACACGTAGCGTAACTGGCAAATCATATGTACTGTAAACAGTTTTTTTTTTGCGCATTGCGATTATGCGACCTCATGATAAAATAGTTCAACTACACATTACGGTCACGAAAATTTCACTTTATATACCATACGATGAGACTATAATTTTCTGATAATTTAAACGCATTGTTAAAAGTACGGGGATAGTTCATAAATGCCGTTGAATTTCTCCATCAATGGAGATTTATAGAAAGAAAGAAAAAAAATTTGCGACTTTCAATGGCGTCCACTCTTCCAGTGGACGTAGTCTTCTCGATCCTCTTATCCCGGCAACGGCCCAAGCCGAGGCTCGCACCCAGGAGTGCCCTCGAGCTAGTTGCCTCCCACTTCTTGACGGCTGGGCGCCTTAAGCGAAGTGAGGCTGTAAAGCTCGGTAGAGACCAACAGCATTAGCTCGTTAAAAAAAAAACCAAAACGCACTATTAACGGCCCATTATTGAGCTTATGATGGTGGAATACATAGAGAAGAAGTCTCTTTACAGCTAGGTTGAAAAGTTTCATTTCTATGTATGTATTAGGGACCATAATATAGAAATATAAGATAAAGAAATTAATATAGAAATAAAATAACGGCTTTTTTAAATATTTGTGGACATTTCACACAGCGCCATCTAGCCCCAAACTAAGCAAAGCTTGTACTACGGGAACCAGATAACTGATACAATACTTAGATTTCATCCAGAACTTATTAATCACAACCTATATTTATCACACATATGTTTGTCCTGGGTGGGAATAGAACCCTTTTTTTGAACGAGCTAATACTGTTGGTTCTACCGACCTTTACAGCGTCACCGGGTGGGGGGGCAGGCGCTTAAGGAGCCTCGCCATCATGGGAATTGAACCCACAACTCACAGTTCAGAAGTCAACGTTACTACGAACTGAGCTATCGGGCCAGGCGATATTCTCCCTCAGAAATTGTTTTAGAATATAGCACCTACTACCAGCTAAAGTAAACTTGGTGGCACATGTAAGATCTACGTATGTGGAAAGCCAAGGTACGTAAAACAAAAGTGTGACTCACCGTAGGATGTAAGTGTGGATGCGAATACAGCTGCATTCTGCGCGTGTCCAATGAATACGTTGAAGGAGGCAGCTCGTTCATCTCGAAAGCCCGCGAGTGGGCTGCGTTTACCCGAGAGACGTCCTCGATGCCCCCATCGAGGCCTGCCCCATCGGAGCTTCGCGCCACTGTTTACAATAATATTCATATTACTTACTTCTGCATGTAAAAAATAGTGACAGTTTTCCTAAGTAATGAACTGGAAATTTGGACGTATACAAGAGAGGGTATATAAGAGGTTAAAAAATAATACGCACTCGAAAAACGGTAGTCGTGCGTAGGTACCCGTTTGGTTGCATGTGAAATTTAATCTATTGGAACCGGTCACTGGTCTATGAATGTTGGGATTATTCATTGGATTTTACATCACAAAACTACAAAAAAAATTACGTAATAAAAAGGAGAAAAAGGAGGTTGAAAGGGGTTAAAAGGGGGTAAAAGGGACTTCAATCGCCTTAATTTTATACTGAGACCAGAATGCTGGCTTTTATTTTGCACAAAAAATAAGCATTGCCATTCAACGTGGTAATGCTGCCAGCATTCTGGGAACTTTCCCCTCTACCAACGGGTTATTTTAAATTTTTAGTTTTTATTTATTTTAAGTTCTTAAGTATAATTTAGTTTTTTAGGTCTAGTTTAGTTTAGTTATTTATATGTTGTATATTGTCAATTTTTTTCTACAATAAATATTAACTGTAACTATGTACTGAAACGTACTGAGGACATACTTGGATGATATTATACATACATTTTCCAGTTATTTTGATTTAAAAACCAAAAGTAGTAAACTGATTTGGTCCAAATGCCTATGGAACCAATCTGAATATACCTCTTAAATAAAAAGGTATTTTCAAAATCTGTTTTAAAATGACAGAGATCTAAGGTAATGAAGAGAAAAAAATACAAAAAAGTGGTTGATTGATTCATGCCTGATCTCCCTAAGTTCATCTTAAATCTTTACTTATATTATAAACATGAAAATTCGTATTTATGGTGTTTTGTTACTCTTTCACGCAAATACGGAATAAATATGGAATTCAGATAGCATATACACTGGATTAACACATAGAAAACATATTATCTGCGGGTGAAATGTCAATATTGTACAATACTTTATATTTAATTAAAAAACATATTTTCTTTACCAGCTAGGTATATTATTTTTTTGAAGTTTGGGTCTTTACTCAATCTATCGTTGAGCAAATTTTCATGCGTTTATAACTTTAAAAGTGTAAAATATTCAGACTGAAAGACAGACAGACAGATAGACGAACTTATAAGGGGTTCATTGTAGAATACTATAATAATAATAAGTATAATAATAATATGTGTGGACATCTCACACAACGCCATCTAGTCCCAAACTAAGCAAAGCTTGTATTATGGGAACCAGATAACTGATACAATACTTAAATACTTTATGTTACTATGAAACCCTAAAACAGCTCATCTCTAAGCTTATGGCATTACTATGTATGGGTTATTAACTCAACATTGTCAGTTGTCTAATCATTGGACGAACAACGCAATTCGACTAGCGGAATAGGAATTCACCTGATATGCATATTTTGCTTTGATTTACAAGTGCTCTCACTACAAAATATGAGATTGTTTTTACAATTTAATTCAATTCTTTATTTGCTTGGTCATGAATACACATCAAGATGATAACAATAATAATTCCTTCTAATCCTCCTGGCATACAAAAAAATACATTTAAGACACACAGAATACTAAAATAAAAATTATCTAAATTAAACATTAATTACATTTCTATCTTACACACTTTACAGTTCTTATGTCAATCTGTCAAATAAAATATATTAACCAATCATAATTAAATATCCCCAGAATTGTATAAATTAAAATTACTGCGATTTGTCGGTTAAATATTCTATAATTAATTGTTATTTTTAACGATAATTGTCATCTTCAATAACTGAATTTTTGAGTTGTTGACCGTTGTTGTGAAAGCTTTAGAAGCATTAGGTGAGTATTCTGGAAAGAACTTATTATTTTATGTTAAGGAATGACATGACGAGCTAATCGTTTGCCTGATGTTAAGCGACACAGCTGCTCATATCAGTTGCAGTGTCACTCGGAACTCTAAAGTAGAGTTTCGTGTGACACTGCACTGCGCATGTCATCCTATGACATCAACACAGATAATGAGATTACTATACTGTGAGATTATAAATTCATAATACAATAAATATTTGTGGACATTTCACACAACGCAATCTAACCTCAAACTAAGGATAGCTTGAATATGGGAACTAGATAACTGATACAATACTTAGATATTTAAAAAAATTAGGTCATAAACTCTCATTTGCCAAGTAATTTCACTAGCTATAGTGCCCTTCAAACTGGCACACACTTGTTTGCGCACTACTGCTTGGCAGCAGAATAATTGGCAAAACGATGGTACCTAGATAAACTTTGCAGGAAACTCCTACACCTTAAACTTTGGTTTTCTTAAACGGTCACTTTGGTCAAAATGTCCACTAATTCCCATTCACGTCACTAGCCCACTACGTTTCTTGCTGAAATACGGGCCTATTATCAGAGACAGAGAGAGATAGAGAGAAAAAGAGAGAGAGAGAGAGAGTATATGTCACAATTCACCACGTAGCCAAGTGCGGGACGGTGGCTGACACTTGTTCTCGAATTTAGTAATTCTTGAATATACCAGTTTCCTCATTCGTAGAGGCATGAATAATTTAATAATGATTAATTATATATTAACTAGTTATTTAAAATGTGAACAAAATGCTGGCACGAGTCAGCATTTCAATGCAACGGGACAATGCTGCCAGCATGTTGGGTACGCTACGCGATAAGACCGCCTATTGTACTAGTACTAGTCCTAAAGAAAAACTTACATCGCTTAGTCGACACTTACTACTCTACTTAGAAACAAGTACAGTTTATTATGTAAGTTTTTCTTTTTGTAAATTGTTTTCCTTTTTAATTGTACAATAAAGTGTTGATCTATCTATCTATCTACAGAACCGCTCAGTATAAATACAAAAGTATGGATATCTTTTTCTGTATACCTTTGCAGAATATAAAATGAAGACATGACTGGCCCGACTGGTCGCTCTAAGCGATACGACCGCCTTTTGTACTGGTACTAGTACAATAGGCGGTCTTATCGCTTAGAGCGATCTCTTCCAGACAAGGTATCTACAAAACACATGGTCTAATTGACAGACGAATAGCTTATATAATTCATCATAATATTTGACAGTAATATCCTGTGATCCCTAATAAAATAACATGAATACCATACATAATTAAACTGTTAATTAATTGAAGAGTTCCGTAAGGTATCTGTAAGACCCATGCATGGTTTGTGCAACTCTTTAAGCTACAGCTCAATAATTATGTGGATGAACTTATACACGGTAGCGAGAGTTGTGAAGGCAGAAACGCGATGTCGATATTAGATTCAATAGTTCTTCAGAGCATTCTCCATTGTAGATACGGTAGAAAATACAAAGAAACCGATATACTTTGAGAGGCTCTAGACTATGACTTGACTTGATGACTTGGACTGTGACTTGACTTGATTTGACATACATATATTTATTACTTAACTCGAAAAATTATCAATTACTTGACACTGGCTAAATACACAAAAGTGTGGAGGCATACCAAAACAAAAAAATAGAGGCTGAACTTACTTGCTACATTCTAAATGCAAGAACAGTAACTCGATGTAAGGATCAAAGAAAATGTAAAAATACAAACGTGTTTCAAATGTTTTTCAGCGTTATTATCGTAAGACACGCTGTATAGATTTTCTTGAAACACATCAGTATTCATCTATCTTAAAAACATGAGATGAGCTAGCAAGACCGACTTGTTCAACATGGCATAAATAAGCACAAATATTGTTTCATCGGGCTTGAGTTTTTTTGTCATGTATGTATTGTAAAACGAAAATACGGTGATTTCTGAGAAGGATTTGAAGGTTTCCTCTAGTTGTTTCTAATTTAAATCTATGTTAATTGTTTTTTTGCTTTATTTATGTACTTACTTTGATCATCATCATCAGATGATGACGACCACTGCTGAACATTATTTTAATTTTAAGAAATGACGCGGCGATTTAACCCTTCGCTTGATGTTAAGCGACACGGCTGCCCATATCAGTTGCAGTGTCACTCGGAGCTCCAAAGTATAGAGGCTCGCGTGACACTGCACTGCGCACTCATCACTGCACGCAACATAGGCCTATAGGGGGGGTCAAGACGTCTCTTAATATAATATTTTTCTAGTTTTGAGTTGATAACAAAATAACAAGAAGAGAGATCTTCTCTTGTTATTTTTTTATCAACTCTAGTGTCATTAAAATGTCATGTTTCATTACGTTATGAATAAATGGCATGGTTTAAAGAAAACTAAATGAGTTGCTAGTGGATAAAATCTTTTATACGATTGACAAATTACTTATAAAGTTCTTTAATAATAGTTGTTTTCAATGTCTTCCTTAGATTCATAATAGGTCTTTACCTATGAAATTGCCGTATTGCAGTACAGACTTTTTCAAACAAAAAAAAGTTTTGATTGGCTATGAATTCTAAATTCAAATTAATTTTGTTTTAAAAATATGACATTCTATTTACAATATAAGTCTTTTGTTTATTGATTAGCGTTGTATTTTCATTACATTTCAACATTTTTCCTCATAATGGATACTTTGAAATTTCGTGTAATTATGGAATATGAGTTCCGTCGTGGCACCAACGCGGCACAAACGACACGTAACATCAACGACGTTTACGGAGAGAACTGTACAAACGAACGTACATCCCGTTATTGGTTTGCTCCGTTCCGTTCTGGGAATTTTGACTTGAAAAATGAACCTCGTGGTCGTCCGGAAACTTTGGTCAACAATGATGAATTAAAGGCGATTGTGGAAGCTGATGAATCTCAATCTACAGCTGAGCTGGCAGCAGCTTTTGATGTTAGCATCAAAACAATATTGGTCCATTTGCGACAGATTGGCAAGATAAAAAAGCTTGATAGATGGGTGCCCCACGAACTTAACGATCGCCAGCGCAACGTACGCGTCGAGACTTGCCTTGCGCTGCTTAACAGGCACAGAAATGAAGGAATTTTGAACCGAATTGTTACGTGCGACGAAAAATGGATTCTTTTTGACAATCGAAAGCGCTCAGCAAGTTGGTTAGATCCTGGTTCGGTACCAAAGCAATGTGCAAAACGAAAAATGACCCCTAGAAAGGTGATGGTCACAGTTTGGTGGTCTAGTGCTGGTGTGATTCATGGTAGCTTTTTACAAAACGGCGAGAGCATTACTGCAGATGTGTACATTGAAGAACTGACCACAATGATGGCGAAACTCGCACGTCTGCAACCAGCTTTGGTCAATCGGTCGTCTCCACGGCTACTTCACGACAACGCGCGACCCCATACTGCACAACAGACCGTCTCTAAGCTGCATGAGTTGGGTTTGGAAGCTCTCCCTCATCCGCCATACTCACCAGATCTTGCGCCTACCGACTATTACTTTTTCCAAAATTTGGACAACTTTTTAGCGGGAAAAAAATTCAATTCCCGAGAGGCAGTACAAAACGCCTTTGAAGAGTTTGTTGTCTCCCGTCCTGCTGATTTTTTCAAGAAGGGCATCCATAAACTGTCACAGCGTTGGCAAAGATGCATTGATTGCAGGGGTGATTACTTTGAATAAAAGAAATAAATAAGTTCGAAAAAAAAAAACTTTAACTTTTTTCAAACATAACGGCAATTTCATAGGTAAAGACCTAATATTAGGTATCTTATTTAGTTTAATGTATTAATTATAAACTATTGTAAACTACCAAATAACGAAATTTTAGAGAAAACGCTTGCATTTCACGACGACGGAAATAAAGATACTATTATGTTACTTTTAAGACCACAAATTATTGTTATACGTACACAAGCAAAAAAATTTATTGGATTTGATTTGCTTTAAAATCTAATTTTTCTTTCTTTTAAAAATATGTTTTACTTGTAACGATAAAATTAAGATAAATATTGAGATATTCAGCTTAAATTCATGTTATAATACCTACTATGGAATGGCTTTCATTTATTAACTACATTGTAGGTATAATAGCAGTGCAGCCTTGCGTAAGAAATAATTTACGACCCATTTCAGTCAATAAGGTACTTAGAACAAAAAAACTGTGAGCGCATCGAGACTTATAACGTAAAAATTTAAAAAAGCAACTAACTTATCAGCGTTTAATATTATTAATAAAATTTCAATCACACACTTATTTTTTAACGTTGAGTGATATAAAATACGATAAAAAAGAGCATAAGTAGGTAGATATTATAATGGTTTTTATTGCAGTTAAAGCACTTTTGATCAGTAAAGAGTGTGTTTGTATTAAGTATTTTGTTACATTCACGTAGATTATATTTTTAAACTTTTTCAGATTTGTTCAAATTAACAAATATAATAAA
Source organism: Ennomos fuscantarius (assembly GCA_905220475.3). Taxonomy (NCBI): domain Eukaryota; kingdom Metazoa; phylum Arthropoda; class Insecta; order Lepidoptera; family Geometridae; genus Ennomos; species Ennomos fuscantarius. The sequence goes on from HG992023.1 coordinate 13,074,174, forward strand.
ATGCTGCAGTAATCCACCTTAAAATAATTATATAGGTTAAGAATAAAATTATGTGAGAAACTTATATTAATTAAATTTTACTCACCCACTTTTTTAAAAACCAGGTACTCCTCCACTGTCGTTTTGTCGACTAGAAGTTACCGCAAAATGCAACTAAACTACACCATAAACACCTTCGTTAAATCACCACTAAAGTTCATAAAGTTTCGTTTAAATCCACTTTTCTGTTCCATAAAAAATATCAGACACAGTTAATTCAATTCAATGTTTATACAGTAAATATTATTGTAACAATAATTTAAAAGCGCGGGGTGAAGGCGGGTAGGAAAATTTTCGTGTCTGCGCTGAGAGTGCACTACGCAAGCTTTCCGTGATGCGAGTGACGCGCGACGTGTTCCGTGGCCGAGCTGCGAACTGACTCCGCCACTCGGCTCGGACGACTCGCACTGAACACGAAACGGCACCGAAGCTTCACGCAACGCATATACATTATACACTTTACCTACTCTATATTCTTATTTATGCTGTCGAACAAACACTACGTAATCTATGATCAAAAAAATCACTGTTCAGAAATGGCTTGATCCATAACGAGTGGTCTAGTTTAGAGAAAGCGCCAGCTCAGGTTTTCAGTAGCCCAGTACTATTGTACTACCGGCAGGATGACCTACCTCACCCATATTGATGGACAATTATTTAAATATTTATTAGTTTTCTCAATCTTTGGAAAACGTAACCTTTGCATTAGTGAATGATCGTGAGTGGGGCAAGACGCGGTCTCATTGGCGGAGCGGTGGCGCTCGAAGCCAATGGCAAAGGAAGGAGGAGTCGTTTACGGACCGCTTCAAAGTTCGTCGAGACAAGATGCCGGCCTCCCTAATTTTCTTCTTTTTACCTAAGACCGCTACTAAAATAGGCTTCGAAGCTCAAGTACCGGACCGCCTCCGCGCATACTTGCTCTACATAATTCGGCCGCTCTACTCATAAGCGTAGAGCGTAGGTGTAAGGATGTAATGCACATCAAATCTTCAAAGATCTAGTGAAAAATGGTCTATACGGCTGTTTAGGCCTGTTGACCAAATTATGGTGAAATCATTTGAGTGCAGTATAAAATCACAATAACCCTATTTAAAAGATTAGCCATTGCAGTGCGTTCAAGCGTGGACCACGCAACCGTTTTTACCGTGGGTAATGCTTAAACCAAGTCAAAAGTCGTTCAGCTATTCGACTTTGTCACTCAGAGTTGATATCAACCAGGTGAAAAAGTTATTGGAAAATCTTATACAGTTTAACCTGGGGTTACCATAAATATGGTGCATTATTGCAGGCATTTTCTAACTTTCTCAATTATATTTATAGATACATATGACACTGGATATATTTTCGTAATCTTTTCTTGGTATAATCATGTGAATAATGAAATAAATAAATAAAATAAAAATGCCTTTATTTCTGCTGAATATAAAATTTACACGTTTAGGTATGTACCCATATTTAATAATTTTTGTTGCAGAAGTTGCTTCTGCGGCATAGGCTTCCTCTATCTTTTTCCAATCCTCACTTTCCCTAGCTCTTTGGATCCAGTTTGGTCTGTTGTAATCATATAGTATGTTTCAATTGAAGGGTTGAGAATAAAAAGGGTTTAACTGACAAAATGATAGTTTCGAGATAACTGACTTTAAACTTCAACGGCTTCATTTTAATGTAGAGTGCTTATAAGGTAATAGAAAAGGTTTATGTAAGTTTCAGTTGCTTGAAAATGTATTAATTCTATTTTAAAATACTAAATATAGTACTAATTCATACAATTATTGTAAAAATAGAATATAGTAAAATAAATTTAATAATGCTTTTATGCAAAGCGAACTGTACATTCCTGTGACAGATAAACCGTTTTTAGAATCAAAATCTGGAGATTTAAGCCTCATTTCGGTATTTTGAGAATATATTATTGTAGATAATTTCACATTGAATCCAACGATACCCATAAGTCATTTTGTGAAAAAAATCACTTAAACCCTTTTTATTCTCACCCCTTTAATTGTCATGTCAATTTTTTCACGTCTTTTTTCTTCAGTATTTTTGATTGGGGCCACTCTGAAACTGGGGCTGAAGTGTAAAATGACTGATGAAAATTATTTACTAAACTTGCACTTATAAAACTTATACCTCTATAGGTCCACCTACAGAAGAGGTGTAAGTTTTATAAGTGCAAGTTTAGTAAAGAATTTTCATCGTAGTTTTGAGTATCCTGGAGGATAATGTATCGTATAAGCTTTACAAATAAAAAATAATGACAGTATCTACCTAGCACAGTGCTCTTATAATAAGTCGCCTTTTCGACACTTCTCATACAATTCAAATCCATCTTAACTGGGCAGCGTTCGGGAAACTTAGACCTATCTTTTTGCCCAAAATACTGCAGAGCCTGAAAAAATAGGTTTTCAATCAGCCTGTGTTTCCAGTGATGATTTATAGCAAGCACTGAGAAGTGTTTTACCATTGGCCTCATTAATTACTATTTTATTTAGTAAGCTCAAAGTCCCAGTGATCTATGGATTTGGATAGAGTTATGCTTGTTTTCCCCTGCGAGATATGATCCGAAATGAAGAGATCCGCAGTACAACTAACGAGACCGATATAGCCCTTGACCTAGCAATGAAATGGCAATGGGCAGGCCACATATCGTTCATTGAACTGACAACCGATGGGGAAGAAAGATTTTCGAGTGGAGACCATGAACCAGAACCCAGGTGGACCGACAATCTGGTTAAATTAAAAACATGGAGAGCCCATGGATGCAGGAGTTGCCTCCGCAGCTGCTCAATGTGGCGCTCTATGGCCTATGTTCGGCAGTGGACGTCTTCATACTGATGATAGTGATACAGTTAACGCGCGTTGTATTTTTAAATTAAACCTTGTGGTTTACTTGTGCCGATGACATATTTTTTATTTTATTTCATCAATTACACGGCCAAAGCCAATTACCATAATCAATATAAGTAAATGCATCTAGTCATATTTCATAGAACAAAAATCAAAATCAATATTACTTACACATAAAAATAAATAAAATAATCAAAACTATTAATAAAGTCAGGACATTCACAGCCTTATTAATAAACGGGTATTAGTCTCGGATTAGTTACTTCAGCTTTTGTCCTTTTTTTGCTACTGGAATAATTAGCTGGATCGAAAGCGACAAAAGATGGTGTGGTGAAAATGTATACAGTCATTAATGTTTGCACTCGGCGCCTACTGCTGGGCACGTATGTTAAAATAAATAAAAGAATAAATAAATAGCGTTCAACCTTAGAGGAATAACGCTAGTGTTATATTTCTATGCGTGCAACAATCACATACATAGATCCTGGATCTTACTATTAGGGTTCCCTATATATAGGGACCTATGGACTACGATGACATGCTACAACACCCAGACTCAGAACAATTAATTATGCTTTTTTCTATGCATAAATACTTATCTTGCCGCGGGAATCAAACCCGCACCTCCAGGTTATAGCTGACCTGCTCAACCACCAAACCACAAAGACTGTATAACATATTTATTGTTATTACTTTCGTCTTCATCGGGACGCAAGCGTAATTTGTTTTCCTGCTCTATGGTACCTAGATAAAGCCTTGGGACGCAGAATAAATTCTAGTACCTACAAGTAGGTACCTATAGCTTAGCACGAGTCCTACTAATTTCCTACTAAGCTGGTGTGTCCCTACAACACACCAGCAGAAAGTACGTCACCGAATATTCGGCAAAATTACGCTCGCATTGTTTTTTTAAGTACTTTACCAATGGTCATATCAGCCGAAATTACGTCGCGTTCGACATAGTGCCGCCGAATCTTTGACTATACCGCCAGACTTTCTCGAGTCCTCTTTTTATTTAGCTGATATACCTACCAAAAGCTACTAGGTATCCCTTGATGTATCTGTTGGTTTGCCTTTCTGTCACTGTTATTTGTTTAAAAAACGGTAAGAGGTTACAATTAAGTTGAAATTGATACCTACTTATACTATAGTGCTCAGAATTCGAGATCAAAAAAGTAAACAAAGGGGATAACAGCACAATAAAATTGATGTAAAATTGTGCAGTCTACAATTAGCTGATATAAATTAGTTTTACTTATTTTTAGAGCATAATATAATACAATTGAATTATTAAATTATTTTAAAGCTTTTAGTTTTACATGGTTATTATTTACCTAAACCAATTTAGACGAACCGAAAGTATTCTCGTGCAGTTATTTTTCTTATAAATAAATAAATATAAATATGTGTGGACATTTCACACGGCGCCATCTAGCCCCAAACTAAGCAAAGCTTGTTCTATGGGAACCAGATAACTGATACAATACTTATATGCTTTTTTGTTTGTAAATGCATACATAGAATACAATATAAACACCCAGACACAGAACAAACATCGATGTTCATCACACAAATGTTTGTCCTGGGTGGGAATCGAACCCACGATCTGCAGTTCAGAAGGCAGGGATACTACCAACTGAGCTATCGGGCCATCTCGCATTGGATATGTGAAAGCAATGGGTTTGAAGCGTCGATAAACGCGCCGCATTTATTGTTTGAGTGTGGCGCCATCTATGTACATATTTAGAATTTAGATTTTTTTTTTGTTTTGGTATGGCTCCACACTTTTGTGTATTTAGCCAGTGTCAAGCAATTGATAATTTTTCGAGTTAAGTAATATATATGTATGTCAAGTCAAGTCAAGTCACAGTCCAAGTCATCAAGTCAAGTCATAGTCTAGTCTAGTCAAGTGATACTCCTAGTAAAGTGGTGGCGACTTTACCAGAAGCTTCTATGGAGTTTTGGAAACAACACGAAAAGATACGTTTCACCATCACTATACCACTTTCCTACACTCATGCCTGTAATCCAGCACTTAACAAATAAAATGCCATTTATGCGCTAACACTGAAAATAACGCAAGTTTTGGAAAATAATACAATGCGGTGACACGATCTTTTTCGTTTTCCCGCCAAAACTTCGAATTTAGATTTGTTATATTTATCTGTTTCCTTTTTGTCTGTGTCTCTGTGTTTCTATCTATGTCTCAAGTGTATATATCTATAATCATTCACACAATATTCATTCACTCCTTTTACTTACCCCATTCTAACTTACACTTGCGACCGTCGCGGCGAGCAAGTGTTGCTCGACGCCTTCATTGTAACATAATATCAATTATATTAAGTATATTTTATGGTGCCTCGAAGAGCAAAATCGTAGTCTCTAAAATATAACGTTGTACCAAACACCGGATTTTATTAAAGACAGCATCCTGCGCCTTCGTCGCCCAAAGGTTATATAAATACCGCTTTATGACACAGAAAAACAGGCCTAGAGACTTGCGAGTGCGTCTCCAGCTACCGATGATAAGGCGAGCGGCCAACCATCACTGGACAGGAGTATCACGTACAATCAAAATCTCGGGTCGGATCTCACTGTCTTACTACTATGGCTTGCAACACGGACACCAATACATTGAATATTCTGGCATTATATACAACATCACTTCACGGACCAATCGCCTTCGAATTGATCGAAATCGAAAGCAATTGGTCTCTAAACCACCCATACCATCAAATGCGACAACACTGGATCAAAAAAAAAAAAAAACTGTAACAGTTGTGACAGCGACCCAAGGCAGTGCTCCGCTACATGAAGGAGGTGGGCTGGCTTGGGTAAATGCTGGCGGGGAAATGCACAATAACCCCATGCGGGACGTCAGTGCAGGCCCCCAAATAGAATTAGAATCACATGACGAACACTCAAATACTCAGGGATTAAAACTATTCTTCCAAAGTAGATACCATTAAGGGATAAAAAAGGGGTACACGGGAAAACTACCGGCTGCTTTGTTCAGGAATCGGAAATAATAATAATAATAACGCCCAATGATCACATTTATAGATCCTGAACACTAGGATTCCGTGTCGAACCCAGGAACTACGAGGACCATGGTCCCACAACACCCAGACTCAAAACTAGTATTTGCGCTTCTTTTTTTGTACACAAATAGGTACTTGTCTTGCTGCGGGAATCCAACCAGCCGCCTCCGGGTTATGAGCCGACCTGCTAAACCCCTAAGGCTATCAATAAGTATAAGTAATAATTATATCTAGTTTCAGACTTTTTCTTCTTCTCTTTGTCTGGCAACACTAGATAATTCTTTAGTTTTCTCCACAGAATTACAAGCGCTATTTATAATTCTACGGCTTTCTCTTACGGCACCATGTACCGACCGATTATTTAATATTTAGCAGTAACATTGGGTACTTAAATGTACTTACTCGTAGTATTTGCTATATGCGCAAAACCGGTCAAGAGGTTGTGAGTTTGGACGTACTAAAATAACATCACAACTATACACAAACTGACCATAGTTGTTGCAAAAACGTTTTCGCTTGCGAGGTCTACCGTTCGAAGAACTACTTGTACCTACATGTGAATTTTTTAATTGGGCGTGGATGGCTTTGTCCAAAATTATGAGGAATAGTATAGTATAATATTATAGTAACGGAAAGTACGCAAAGGATTCGCGGGCCCGATTTTAGTGAGCTTAAACTGCATCATTTTCGTCATGTTTTAGAATAATCAATATCCTAATAAAGGAATCTAACCCAATGATATTGAACAAATACTGTGTATTATTTTGACCATTCGATAGTGTGGCTAATAAAGATGGTATTCTGGAAAGTAATAACATACGGAAAACTAGGCTAGAAATATGAATTATTCAAGAATCCAATGATGGTTAGGTTCAAGTCTTAGCTTTCATGAAAATCGGGTTTAACACTCCTTTGAGTACTCTTTGCTATTTCTCGTAGTTTCGGGTTTAGCCACACGCCTACTTGAAAAATTCACCCTGTATAGTATTCTTATATTTGTTTTAACTTAGACACTTGCAGGCCTGCACTAAACAGTGAAAGCTCTTAAGTATACACTCATCTCTCCAGGACGAACCCAAACCAAATGCCCTTCCTGTATTGTTCATGTTAATAATAAGCTAAATTTATAAATATAACAATAATTTAACATAAAGCACGGACCGAGGTGTCTCTGGAAATGTAGTTAGAAATAAAAAACCAAATACGTTGCAGTTGGTACGGTAGGTCATAAGAGGGTGGGTATAAGTTATACAATAATGCACCTACCTTATTACGTAATAGGTATCAAAAGAATTTTTAAAATCAATCCATAACCATAATTGAACAATACAACTGTATACTTCGTAAATCACATTTATTAATTTGTAAATCACATTTATGGATTAAAAAGTAATAATTTACGTAGCATAAAATGTATAAAACAAGCAAAACATAATAAAAATAAGTACATTTACCCCGCCGACTAAACAGCTAAATAGGAACATTACAACAACCTATAGGTTGATTTGAAAGTAATAAAAAACAACATCCATAATCATTAACGTAATAAAACATCCAAGCAAACCAATAAAAATGATAATACAAATAATATTCACAGTTTCGAAACATACCAACAATAAATCTATTTAAAATAGCAAGCTGCAATACAATAATGGCCTTGCTTGTTAACATTATTAAGTAATGAGTCCATGTTACCTGGATCTTTTGTCTCGCTCGCGCATTGCGATATATTCAAAAATATTAAATGACTGAATTTACTTACGAAAAATCACCATCATCAACAGAATCAAAAGTAGTTTTGTAGACATTTCTGGCGCAATAGCTCAGTTGATAGCAACCCTGCCTTCTGAACTGTGGGTTGTGGGTTCGACCCACCCAGGACAAATATTTGTGTCATGTACATCAATGTTTGTTCTGTGTCCGGGTGTTATATTTTATTCTACGTATGTATTTACAAACTAAAAGTATCGTATCTAAGTATTGTATCAGTTATTTCTGGCTCCCATAGTACAAGCTTTGCTTAGTTTGGCGCTAGATGGTGCTGTGTGAAATTTCCACAAATATTATTATTATTATAATTTTGTTTGGATTAATGATATTGTCTTTTAATGATTGTCTTTTTTCTCGCCAGATGTGATGTGATAAAAAATGTCGTATGCAACGCGTGTGCGTTGATCATTACACTTTCGGTTCCTTCCTTATACATACCACCTCTAGTGTAATGATCAATACAGCATATTTGTATCATAATGTACTATTAAATATGTCGCAGAACGCGGGCGAGGTAGAGGATCCAAGCACTTCGTCAAATATAATCAGTGTTTTAAATGACCCCTCAACTTCTCGCTAACGTGGGTCACGAGCGAAAACGAGACCGGACATTTTAAACATTGATTAAATTTTACTAACGTTTGTAAGGTTGGTAGCACATAATTTAATTATCACTTAATCTAAACCACTTAAGTCACAACTAGAATAAATAGACACAAAGATATTTTATAAAAACGTTGAAACATATTTGGAACATATAAATTGATTGTATAGTGAATGTTTGAGAGCAACAATAGTCACGGCGTACCATTACATGGTACGTAAGTACCTACTTACATTGAAAAATATGCTTCCAAAGTTTTGAGCTACTCATTTCATAAGAGATTTATGCTAGATCGTCATTCATGTAAATAAGTGACGATTAGTCTATCTAAATTTACTTCTATGTTTACGACCTAAATAAGAGTGTTCCTCTTCAGTAAAATTGGCACTATAGGGTTTTATAATTCTGAGCGAAAGTTCTACATTAGTGTCCACGCTTGTCTTATAAAATGCTCTCGAAAACTTTTCATTTATTATATAGGACCGATATGTTATATAATGTCATTAATATAATAATGATACAAATAGATTCAGTATCGAAATACCTTAGGGCTTACATTAATATAAATATTCATATATAAAGTAGATGTATATATATATATATTATATTATATATATATTTATTTGGTTACATCAAAACTCTTAAAAGCCTAAATGTTAAGTACTTATGTCATTGTACGTGCATTTTACAAATGTATTAGACAGCTTTGCAGTCAGATCTTAAAAACAATTAATGGAATGTTCACTAACACTATTGACTATTGAGTATATAAATAACATCAAAGGCCTGCCCTCAATTCAAAATACCAAGTTTTATTTTATGCTAAAATGAGCATACGTACATGGGAATAAGAAAGTTATAAATTGACATTACAAACAGGCCTCGAAGATTATAAAACATGTATACAAATAGGAGGAATGGTTTTCACTATTTAATAATATATATATCTACCTATAATTAAGTACTATAACATTGACACCCGTTTTAGAATACTATGTAGATTTATTATAAGAGTTGGTGGCAGTTATTGATGGTCACTTTAGGTGTCGTGAACCCGGGAGTCATGCATGTCTTCGAGCATGTAGACCATGTCAGTGGGTTGCTCGTAGCGGATCACTGCCGTGTAACCTGTAATACAACAAGTAATGTTAATAACAGGCTAATAATAATAATAATAACGCGCAACGATCACATACATAGATCCTGGACCCTAACTAGGATTCCGTGTCTACGGACCCAGGAACTACGAGGAACATGGTCCATATACTAAAACACTTCATAAATCAAATAAACAATACAATAACAACCAATCGTTCAATTATGTATGTGATCGTTGGTCGTATGTTTATAATCAACTAGTTGACCCGCCCCGGCTTCGCACGGGTGAATTAGTAAAACGCGGTCGAACGGGATAAAAAAGATAGATAGATATCCTATCTCCGTCTCCTGGTTCTAAGCTACCTCCCCACCAATTTTTAACCAAATCGGTTCAGCCGTTCTTGAGTTATAAATAGTGTAACTAACACGACCTTCTTTTATTATATATATAAAAAAAGGTCATTTACACAAAACACGCTTTGGAAATTCAAATTTAAGTTCATCTAATTTGTGAACTAAAATTTTACTAATTGTCCACTCCATAAACCAATCAATTGTAAGCTGAAAACTATCTATCAATTTATGCACGCGTGAGAACGAGACATAACATTTTATACATTATAAATATTGTGTCGAAGAACGTTTTGAACGCTCCGTTATAAATGAAACGTAGGTATCCTATAATCCATTTAGAGCTACAATAATACAGATATAAAAAAGGGTTTTAGTAATATATAATAGTAGATTAGCTCAAACTAATAAATATTTTATCTATGATAAATAAGTCAATTTATATAGCAGCAATTGTGATCATGAGGTCGTATATTGGATTGAGTTAATACTTTAAAGTGGCTACAATTAAACTGTATTCCGATTTAGAAGAACGCCAAGAACGTCTGTTTCATTGAGCGGGACATGTTGAATTGATCGTAGGCATCGACAAGTGTAAAATTTTAATTTATTGGTACAGTTTTTTTTATTGTTTCGGCTCCACACTTTTGTGTATTTAGCCAGTGTCAAGTATTTGATAATTTCTCAGTTAATAATATTTTATGCATATATGTAGCGTGTCAAGTCACAGTCCAAGCCATAGTCTAGTCATACTCCTAGTAAAGTGGTGGCAATTTTACTTGAAACTTCTATGGAGTTTTGGAAACAACACGAAAAGAAACTTTTCACCATCATTATACCACTTTCCCACACTCATGCCTGTAATCTAGCATTGAACGAATAAAACGGCATCAAGTTTATGCACTAACACCGAAAATAACATAAGTTTTGGAAAATAATGAAGCGGTGAAGCGATCTTTCTCGTTTTCCCGCCAATACTCTGGGTACAGTTTATAACTTGCTACAATTATTAAAATGTTTTCACATTGTACCGTATGGAGAACAAAAACACAGTATTTGTCGCAATTTTTCCAAAACATCGAATTTGCTGTGATATCTGATATGAACAATCTCGTCTGATCTCGTCAAGTCGCAATGTTTTACGACTACGATAACGCCATCGGACAGGACAACGAGAAATCATTCTTAGGCTTAAGTGCGATTTTCAAGGTTTATAAGAGATAAATCTTTATATAGCGTTAGATAAATTCTGAAGAAATTCAGTTGTACGCCAAGCGTTTGACAAAACAGATGTCTGGACTTATTACACTTTAACAAAATAAACGTTACACAATCAGTAAATTCCAAACGCTATAATGAACGTGATAGTGAAACGTTTCACGCAATACTTTTGCCTGCGTATTATTTTGTTTTACTTACAATATAGTGCCAAAAATATCCATTTAGTTTATTGTGTGGCTATGTAATCCATCATTGTCTGTGTCCTGTGTAACATTTTACAGACTTTTTTTAGGTACATGCCGGAATTATAGTTTACGACAAGCAGCCTTACTGGATTAAACCTAGATCTTAAGTTCTAGTGACCACTTGTCTTAATAAAAAGCTTATTTTTTGCATTAACTTTCGTTTTGCAATCTAATAATGTAGTCAGGAATAGGTAATTATTTTTATGGTCACATTTTAAATTCATTAAAACAAAATATATTTTTTAACATATGATTAAGTATGTTCAATATATATTTAATGTTTGTAGTCTTATGGTACTATTCAGTTTATATATTGCTTATTACATTTTTCCTCATTGCCCGTGATAACAAATATGGGTATCGGCTAAATGCAAGACTGATCTGTTTACGGCCAACGATGTGTAAACGATATCTTTTTGGATTTCTTATTATAATTTTCATCACTATTATCATCTAATTAATAATGAAAGTATCCTAAGTGTTAAAAACATACAATAGCAAGGCGTCAAAAATTAAACTACAATTTTTTTAAACAAATTTATATTTAATAAATACTGTAAGGAACGCATATAATACAACTTCGGAATACGTACGTAGGTACTTACTTTAATCTTAGCAATAATTTATTTAAAGTAATTTTAGACAAATCTTAAAAAATACTAGGAACAGAACGGGTAAAACGGAATGTTTTGTAAGACAAATAACAAACACCAAAGCAATAATACAATATTAGGTAATACATCTACCTATACCTAGCTGGCAATTGTTTAGTAATTACACTAATATTACTACTAATGTTTTTTTTTTATATCCACGTTACTTATAATTAAATGAAGCTATTGTATAGCTCAAATCACAACTAGCTAACAACTTAACGACGTAAATATAAATTAATTTCTGAAACGTTTACGTATAAAATATAATTTCATGCCAAAGATGATATTTGCCTTACTTGAAACTGATAGAGTTTCGCTCATAAAATAATGACAAAACGCACCAAACTGATCTACTTCACTATCCGAAGGTTATAGTTTTATTTTTCATATTAGTTAGAAATGAATGTAGCACGAAGAAAATTACTTAAAAAATAAAGCGTGTATTTAATTCGATATTTTCTTGAACTATATGTACTCAGTCCATGCTATAGAATGTTTATTTATAACTAAACACAAAAGTACCTATAATATAATTAAAACTAGGTACTATAAAATTAGTCATGCAATAATTTGGCACTCCGGGGTGGGCGGTGCAGGTGTTTTAACTACCTAAGAAACGTTTGCCTGCTGCGTGCAACGTGAAATAGACGCTGCGTCTAACGGCGCATCATTTCTTAAGACTTTTTATTGTTCTATTGCATGGACTGAGTACATATATTTCAGGAAAACATCGAATTAAAATTCCACGGTGTATTAGAACAATTGATATAAAAATACGGAACCTAGAGGTTTGGCGGCTCCCTAATAATAATAACTTCAGCTTGACGCAAATTTCTAGGGCAGAAGATACGATAGCAGAGATAAATACAAGGTCTTCGGTATAAATTATTACTGTCAAGTTACGGCAGACCTTCACGTAGTACCACTACTAATGGATACGCGACCGAATCCAAACTAAATCATATAATTATTACTACGAATACTGGTTGTTGGGAACATCAAACTATCACCTTAATAATTTCTGAAAGAAATGTATTCTTCAGCAAATCCATTTGTAAATGTTATGGCGCACGGCGCAGTGAGTAGTCAGAACATATTTAATAGTGTAAATAAAATATTTGTTATTAAAATCCTTCTTAAGTTCTTTATGTCATACGTAACAAAGCGAACAAAATCTGAGGGGAATTCAGCTTTGTCTACCCGAAGCTCAAATGACATCGACGATAGTGTTATAAGGTTTTAAACAGATTATTTAAGTAAAGAAAGGTTGTATTGTGTGGATTTTCGTTTCATTAATCAGCTGCAACATTGTCTTTACCTTGCGTGACTCCCGCTGTCGGGATTCTGCCCCTCAGCAAATACTGGCCGAGCACGTGAATGAAGCAGCAGACTAGGGAGCCGTAACCGAACCAGCGGAATGTCGCCCAGCCGCCGTAAGCTCCGTACAGTCGCCCACCGATCAAACTGCCAAGAGACGTGCCGACGCCTTCGAAAACAGCGCCCACTAGACCCTGGAGGAAAATTTTATGTCGTATTTTTTTAACTTTCCTTCCTTCTATTGTAGACAAGTGCTTAATACATGGTGTCAGAAATTTAACTCGCCATAGCAAGTAGACTTTTAATGTATGTAATGTAACTATAATGTAACAGTTGGCACGATTTTAAGGTTGCACCTTCGAAAACACCGCCCACTAGATCCTGGCGGACAATTTTATGTCGTGTTTTTTTTAACTTCCCTTCCTTCTATTGTAGACAAGTGGTTAAGACTTGGTGTCAGAACTTTTAACTCGCCACAGCAAACAGATTTTTAATGTATGTAATGTAACCATTGGCGCGATTTTAAGGTTTAAATAATTTAAATGAACGACATTTGATGTTCGACTTTTGTCCTTATTTCCTTTCAGTGTAGGCTAATAGTTAGACTTGGTGTCAGAATTTTGAACTCACCACAACAAAGGGTTTTTTAATATACGTAATGTATTTGGTGTGGTTTTATAGTTGAACTTATTTATATTTTTTTTTTTGTCATGTTTTTTGTAATTATATGTAAGACGTAGGAATAATAGTGCTTTTAATCCTTCAGAAGCTAGTTTTGTGAAGTGAATGAAGGACAACTGATGAGATATGAATAGATTTCTTATTGCAATTACCTGTACTGTGGTTTCAGTTCCGGGCGGGGAGACGATGTTAGCATACGACGTCATAGTTGGATAGAACATGCCAAACGTGATGCCTTGTAGCATTTCTATGGGTAGAATCCACCATGGGTTTGACAGGAGCGAGTACAAGATGAAACGGACGCCGAACGCGAACAAAACCAGGCTCATCATGTTCACGTGACCAACTTTACGCAGAATATAACCTGAAAATTTAAAGTTACGTAATAATAATAATCGCCCAACGATCACATACACAGATCCTGGACTCTTAGTAAGATTCTCTGTGCCTAGGGATCTAAAAACTACGGGACCATCGTCACCCACAACTCCCAGTCTCAGAACAAGTATTTGCGTTTTTTTTCTGTGCACAAATACTTTTCTGCCGCGGGAATTGAACCCGCCACTTCCGGGTTATGAGCCGACATGCTCAACCACCACACCACAGAGGCTGTCATACAATATTATCGTATTTTGGTCGGTACTCAGGTGGGCTTATTCCTGTCACCCCGGATCATGAATCAACTGCCATCACACCTTTGATCTTCTCAGAGTAAAACGTCACATACTCAGTCGGAAGACGTCCACTGCTGAACAGCACCCCTATGGCGTAACTGGGAATCGGCTTCGCCTGCCATCCTGCACGCGCCAATTAACAAGTCCACGAGTGCGAGTAAGAGAGAACACGATTACCATCTCCACCAGACTTACGAAGGCCCCAGGCCTCCCTTACAAGACGCCACTTTGGATGCCGATCCTAGGAGAAGTTTGCCATAATCACCACGCTTGGTAGGCGTCTTGGGGATCGCAGGTTTTAATGTACCGATAAGAATAAGACACCCACTGGAAGAGATACCGATCTCTTTGACTTTGACATGATATAACCGTACAAAAATTTACGGAACGAGATAATTAATGGGAACGAGACTAAGAAACCCACTGGAAGAGATACCGATCTCTTCCAGTGGGTTTCTTAGTCTCGTTTCTATTCTCACACCACCGGAACCACTACGTCGAAACGTGTCGCCTTCTCTCTCTTTGTTTAATGGGGTCAGTGATTTCATTAGTGATAATTCTGCCAATTTCAAATAAGGAAGTTTTGTACGGTTGTATCATGTCAAAGTCTTAGTTTGTCAATTAAAATGTCACAGTGAAATGGATACAAAGAAATAAAAAATATTTTACTGAAGGCTCTAGGAAGCCTAGAAGATAAAACGAACAGGTATGGTTTAAACATGGAACCATTTGCTAACACATTCTCAAAATGTCACGTTAGCAGAAGTCACGTTCCAAGTCTTCACTTGCCACTTACCCCCACGTCTATCTCTTTCTTTCATTTGTGAGACGGATTAGTGTTCGGCCACATCTCACCTGAAGGTGAAGGTGAGAAGGTCTATTTATACTATTATTCTTACGGATAGTTTAACTATGTTAGGAGAAAGGAGTACATTTACGCCGTCAGGTTTAAATTACCTTTAGACATATCGTCACTTATCATTAGAAAGGTGTGGTTAAAACGCTACCATTTTCAAAATAAATAAAAAAACTTAGCTATCGTAGTAAGGTGCGGACATACTGTGTACCGAAATGGGAAAGTTTGAATTATGTCGTACCAGAAACAAATAAAAAGGGTATTTCTCCGCAGAAGGTTTGTATAGCGCTGACCAGTCCCTGCAAAGTCTTGATATAGGCGGAGCCGTCGCAAGTAAGCCCAGAGATATCTTCGAGCAGCCAGAAAAGAAACTGCCACAGTAAACCGGTGCACAATCCCACAGCAATCGTCCATAACAGGAACAAAAATGTAGGCAACGATGAAACTAAGGTACCCACATCCGCTAGTATGTTCATCGACATCTTTGTTGATTCGATCTGAAATAAAAACGACTTAATCATGACCAGCCTTATTGTTTCCAATTCTAACTGAAAGTATTCTTATCTGTTAAAAACGACAAATAATATAATAATAATAATAATATGTGTGGACATCTCACACAACGCCACCTAGCTCCAAACTAAGCAAAGCTTGTGCTATGGGAACCAGATAGCTCTGTGCCTGTTGCGCAAGGTGGGTCGACCAGTCGACTCGCCTTCCGCATACAGGCCCATAGTGCTGCTGGATGACACGGGAAAGCTACTGGAGAGGGTGGTGGCTTCCCGTGTCATCCGGCATCTAGAGGGGACGGGGCCTGCTCTGTCCGATGCCCAGTACGGGTTCAGGGAAGGGCGGTCTACGATAGACGCCCTTCTCTGGCTCAAAGGGTGGACACAGCAGGCGGTCCGCGAGAGGGAAAAGGCATTGGCTGTATCGCTCGATATAGCCAATGCCTTCAACAGCCTCCCGCATGGAACAATACAGGAGGCTCTCCGTTACCACGGAGTGCCCCTGTATTTGCGGAGGCTGTTGGCCGACTACCTCCAGGACCGCGAGGTCCTGGTGGTAGGACGCGACGGCCTAAGGCACCGTCGCGTCTCTTGCGGGGTTCCACAGGGGTCGGTGCTGGGACCGCTCCTGTGGAACATAGGCTACGACTGGGTGCTGCGTGGCACGCTTCCCGCCAATATGCGGGTAGCGTGCTACGCAGACGACACCCTGGTCGTAGCGAGAGGGAGGGACCTCGGGGAGGCGGTGCGGTTGGCCACGGTAGGCACTAGCCTCGTGGTCGACCGCATACGCGCCCTGGGTTTGGAGGTCGCTCTTTCCAAAACCGAGGCCCTATTGTTCCATGGGCCTCGGGGGGGACCCCCTCCAGGTACGCGGGTGGTACTGGATGGGGTGCCCGTCCCGGTTAAGGCCCAGATGAAATATCTGGGCCTTACCCTGGACGGGAGATGGGCTTTTGGGGCCCACTTTGCCCAGTTGGCCCCAAAAGTGGTGGGAGCTGCGGCCGCCTTGGGGAGGCTGCTGCCCAATGTGGGTGGCCCGAGCGCCGTATGTCGCCGTCTATACTCCGGAGTAATCCGGAGTATGGCGCTGTACGGGGCACCGGTCTGGGTGGACGCCCTCGGTCGCAGTAACAAAACCCTGCTGCGACGTCCGCAGCGGGTTATTGCGACGAGGGCGATACGCGGGTACAGAACGGTGTCCTGGACAGCGGCATGCGTTCTAGCCGGTGACCCACCCTGGGAGCTTCAAGCCGAGATCCTCGCTGAAGTTTACCACTTCGTGGCGGCGAGGAGATCTCGGGGAGAGCCCCCAGGGTGGGACGAGGTTAGGCGCATGCGGCAGCAGGCGCGGGCCACCCTATTGAGGCGGTGGGTGGAGGACCTGGCTCCACCGGTCCCAGGGCAAAGGACGGTGGAGGCCATCCGTCCGGTCCTCCAGAGGTGGGTGAGGCGGCCCCACGGGTCGCTGACCTTCCGGTTGGTGCAGGTGCTTTCCGGGCACGGATGCTTTGGAAAGTACCTGCACCAAATCGCGAGGCGTGAAGCGACCCCTGCCTGCCATGAGTGTGGGGCGCTGGAGGATACAGCGCCCCACACACTGGAAGTGTGTACCGCTTGGGACCCGCAGCGGCACACACTTTCCTTGGCAGTAGGCCACGATCTCTCGCTGCCAAGCGTGGTGAGAGCCATGCTTGACAGCGAGAGATCGTGGCAGGCGGTGGTCTCCTTCTGCGAGTACGTGATGGCGCAGAAGGAAACCGCGGAGCGGGTCAGAGAGGAGGCCGCTGGAGCTGACCCGCTCCGGCGCAGACGAGTGGGAGGGAGGAGGAGGCGTTACGCGCACCTCCTCCCTCCCCCGTAGTGGGGCCACTGGTGGAGAGTCGGGGGACTCTCCGCCGGCTTGCACGGCCCCACACGTCTGGCCCATCCTTTGGCGCGGAGAGGCCCGAAAGGGCCTGCCGCCGGGGGCGAGCTGGCTGGACTGCAGTCGCGACCCCTTCTCGCCCCGGTACGGCGGACGAGGGCTCACGGGGGGGTTTTAGTGGGTTCGAGTCCCACATACCCCCTGCCACCACCCCCGTGGTGGCAGGGAAGTGCGAGGGCATTTCCCCCCATCAAAAAAAAAAAAAAAAAAATGGGAACCAGATAGCTGATACAATGCTTAGATACTTTTTTGTAAATACATACATGGAATACATACATGGAATACAATATAACACCCAGACACAGAACATACACCAATGTTTGTCCTGGGTGGTAATAACTTTAATTATAACCCTAATCTTTCATTAATTACTTTTAAATAGTTGAAACTAAAACCATATTAATTTTTTGAAAGAACGAGTAGTATAAGACATGTATCAAAGCATAAATAACCTGAAAGTTTATCACTTTCGCTGCACGAGAGTCGATGTCTAACTAAATAGGCGCATCCTACGGCGATAACGTTACTGATATAGTTACTAAAGACAAGTGCACGGGAAAAACGTGCAACGTCAGTTAAGTAAAACTCATATAAAAATGCTGCTTCCTATCCCTCGAACTGAAACGGTTTGCATAGCAAGATTATAAAGGTACCTATCCATTAGGTAGTTAGGAATTTGGCGAACACAAAGCAAAAATTTAAATAATAGATACGTACTAAATTAGACTTTAAACTAGCTACTAAAATAATAACAACTACAGCTAAAAGCTTGGGACTTTAATAAAATTTGGACTTTATACTAGCCGCACTGACCTATAAACAGGTCAGGTGCTCCAGCCCACAACCAGTAAGCGTACCTAGCATGCTGGCAGCATTGCTTCGTTGAATTGCAATCCTGATGCGTTGTGCCAAAAAAGTGAGCTAAACTAGACTAATTCTACATAATAGAATAAGTAGAGAAAATTATTATGTAACCTTTACAAAGCTGGAGACTGCCACGTCGCCCGTCATGAAGACGAACATTAGCACAAACGCGACGGTGTAGTCCTTGTAAGCGCCATCACTGAACACGTCGATCAGTGTGCCCGTGAGAAGCGAGAATATACCCCACCCCACAGAGCCCCACAAACGCTGCTTTCCGTACAGCGAAACTTTAGAACCTGCCAAAAACCACACAACTCTATATAATAATAATATGTATGATTCCACCATCACCGTTCCACCATCGGACAACCAGATGTACGAAAAAGCGCCACCGTTACATGGTTAATATCCCACATGTGCGAACAAAGAGATTTGGCTCTACATTTATCATGCGAACAGCCAAGGAGTGGAACGCTTTACCGGCGTCCGTATTTCCCGAAACCTACAACCTTGGAGTCTTCAAATCGAGAGTGAACAGGTATCTTCTAGGCAAGCGTGTTACATCCTAGACCACATCATCACTTACCATCAGGTGTGATAGTGGTCAAACGCGAGCCATTCAACCAATAAAAAAAAAATGTGTGGACACTTCACACAGCGCCGTTTTGTCCCAAACTAAGCAAAGCTTGTATTATGGCCTAGGAACCATATTTTTTACTTCCAACTTGTCTAGCATTTGACCACGCTCTCACCTGATGGGAAGTGGCGAAGCGTCCGAGGGTTAGCATGCTAGCAAATTGGGGTCAGTCGTCTCAAGGTTAACCAGTGGGACGAGCTGATTTTAATTCGGTGATGCAAAGTAGAGGATAATAATGATTAATTGAATACTTATATACTTTCTGTTTGTAAATACATATAATACAATATAACACCCAGACACAGAGGTTATGTATGGTCTATGAGGTTCACACATCATAAGCCTTTTTGCATCCACCGCTGAACAAAAAGTTCCGTTTTCAAACGTAATTGATTTTTAAATATTGTTTATGTAAGTGGCCAGCTTCCGGAAACATATAGTGCCTATGTGCTTGATAAAATACACTTTAAACTCTCATGAAACTAAAATGTTAGTTAGGATCTGATGATAAAAAAAAACCGAAAATTGCTCGGTCGATCGCAGCCATCTCTTTGTGAATTAGTTTCATTATATCACATATTAATCTAAAGGCTTCTTTATTAATTCGACCTTCATCATCGTGCATAAAATCGTAAAAATAAGTGTAAAATGTGTGTAATTTATCGTGCCCAATCATCAATATAAATGCGTAAAATGCAATTGTTATCTTACTGCTTATCTTAGTGCTTACCGAGTAGATTAAAGCATATCGCATCAGCAAACGTCACCACGACGGCTTGGCCGATCCAACTAATGATCATCATAGTGAAGAACAGCCAAAACTGTCTGGTGTATTGTGATGTTTCCACAGTTCTGCTCTCCATTGCTCCCAAGAAAACCTCATTCGCCTGTAAAATTTAAGCCATTGAATTCTTACATAGTGCTTTACGAAGACGACTATCGATTGCAAAAAGGTTTATATGACGCATGTTAAAACATTCTATCTCATATCTTCTATATACTAGGTCGTAGGACTTTTCTGCAAAGTTCGTCTAGGTAGGTACCACTGCTTTGACAGTTATTCTGCCGCCTAGCAGTAGTACGCAAGCACTACTGTGTTCCGGTTTGAAGGGTACTGTAGCTAATGAAATTACTGGGCAAATGAGACTTTATGATCTGATCTCACAGTCTAGTGAACTGATTACCAGACTGTGCTGATGGTTCAGGATGGCGTGTGCAGTGCAGTAACACGCGAAATTTTACATTTTAGGGTTCTGAGTGACACTGAAACTGCTATGGGCGGCCGTGTCGCTTAACATCGGGTGAACGACGAGCTCGTTACGCCATTGGTTAAAATATGAAAAAATATATACAAATATATATATATAAAAATCAATTGCTGTTCGTTTGTCTCGCTGAAACTCGAGAACAGGTGGGCCGATTTAGCTGATTTTGGTTTTGAAATGTTTGTCGTAGTCTAAGGAAGGTTTAAATGGTGAGAAAAGAAGAAGAAGTAGTATTCTGTTGGACAGGGTAAGGGTGTAAAACTATTAACCTGTGCGTAGCTGGGGCGGAATCTATAATAAATAAATTAATGATTAAGAATCAACCATCGCAACTATAAGTTTTAGAGCTAAATACTTTGCTATATTGTGGGTTACACAGCATTACACTTGCACTAATAAATCAATACCACCAAAGTCCCACCCTAAATAACAGATACATACGAAATTATACATTTTTGTAGTAGAAAAATTTGCGTCTCACCAGTTCGTTATCACAGTTGATTTCACAGGATGATTGAAAAAGTTCAGTCTCTTTAGCGTACTTTGTACTTGATAAACAATATGGATAGTGTATTGACCCTGTAAAAAAAATTAGAAATTATGATGTATTTGCTACGTAAATAAATATAAACAATAAACGTAAGTATAAACAAAGATTTCATTAGTATAGACAACAATTTCAGTGACAAATGTAACCATAACCATGCATACTCTTCATCTCGTGGGCGTAATTGTATATGAATTTTTGATATGAAAAAAATTGTATATATATGTATGTATGTATATAATACACATGTCAGAAGTGAGTAAACGGTAGACACAATCAAATAGAGCCTTAATAACCGGTTATACAGGTTACAATTGAAATAAAAAGATATATTTCTCTTAAAGCTAACCAACACGACGAATTAAGGCCGGTATAACTTTGTGTTTGCTTTGTTCAATGTTAATGTTGCCATCTTGACAATTGTAAATTGGCATTTCACCGGACATACCAACATAATAAAACTAATTTTTAACTTTGTTATATTGACAATGGAGATCTACGTGAACCAACATCAACTGCCGTTCACCTCCTATTCACCAGCTGGAGGCGGCGGGTTCGATTCCCGCGGCAGGACGAGTATTTGTGCACAGAAAAAAAAGCGCAAATACTTGTTGAGTCTGGGTGTTGTGGGACCATGGTACTCTGGGTCCCTAGACACAAGGAATCCCCGGGTCTAGGATCTATGTATGTGATCGTTGGGCGTTATTATTATTGTTGTATGCAAGAAAGAATCCGGTATCTCACCATCCGGTAATATAATATGGTTAAGCTCGATAAACAGGCATTCGTGTTCCAACATGGCAGTTGACAGAAGTATCGCCCCAGTGAAGGACAGGTTGCTCGGTAACTGTTGGCCTGTTTCAGCTCTAGGCTGACAGGAATCCGCGTCGTCCGCCTTCCATCCTTCGCAGATTTCCATCAGTTTCCATGGCGACGATTTGTCCAGATCGCAATAAATCTATGATAAATTAATTGAATGAGTGAGAACAAAAAGGGTTTAACTGTCAAATTGATAGTTTCGAGAAAATAGACTTTAAATTTCAACGGCTTCATTTTAATGTAGAGTGCTTATAAGGTAACAGAAGGGGTTTATGTAAGTTTCAGTTGAATGAAAATGTATTAATTGTATTTTAGAATAATTAATTAATTCGTACAATTACTGTAAAAATTTAATATAATACAATAAATATAATAATATATTTAGGCCTAGTATTTTGTATTAACGATTATAAAATATTTATGTTTAATGTAATAAATAAATAAATATAATATTTTAATGCTAAGCGAACTGTATTCCTGCGTCAGATAAACCGTTTTTAGATTGAAAATCTCGAGATTTAAGCCTCATTTCGGTATTTTGAGAATGTATTATTGTAGATAAATTCACGCTGAATCCAACGATACCTATAAGTCATTTTGTGAAAAAAATCAGTTAAACCCTTTTTGTTCTCACCCCTTCAATTAAAAGTACAATACAAATTTACACAGTATATCTATGATAATTTAATTAAAGGTATTTATTGTACAAAGATAATTAATTCGTCTAACACAGATTTTGTAGATGTCGCCACGACTGCTTAGTGTAGGGGCACAGAATGCTAACGCGACAGAAATCATTGCACGTGATCACCGCGCCGCTCTGGCCTCTTCAGTCGTCTCTCCACCAGTACCGCGTCATGTTGTAGTTTAACCGATTATGTATACCGACTCGAAATATATTTATTAGTTACCGTGAGCCCTAGTTTTTCTTTGGAGCCCCCCGCACCGTAGATAAGAACACTCTTGGCAATGAAGACCAGACAGAATACGTACACCCCCACATTAGTCTGTACCAAATATTGTCCTGAAGATTCTTGCATCCACTGAGAATGCGACCGTAGCTTATATGTAAAAGTGTCGTTAGAATTTTTAGGGACCATCATATTATCTACTTGTTTTATCTTTTGTTTTTAACCGACTTTCTAAAAGGAGGTACACCAGTGAAGGCTAATAGGTAGTATATAGATACTACCAACAAGTAACTACCTAATTACTACATACTCGTACATAGTAGTTTGTCAGCCTCTGTGGTGTTGTAGTTGAGCATGTCGGCTCACAACCCGGAGGCGGCGGGTTCGATTTCCGAGGCAGGACAAGTATTTGTGCACTGAAAAAAGCGCAAATACTTGTTCCGAGTCTGGGTGTTGTGGAACCATGGTCCTCGTAGTTCCTCGGGCCCTAGACACAGAATCCTATTTAGGGTCCAGGATCTATTTGGCTATATTTCTTGGCTGGTATTGATTTCAATAGATGTGTGAGTAGCGCTTATAATATTTATAATAATTTATTTTTAGTATTTGAGTGCCTATTTGTGGTTCTGAAGTCAGTTTTTTTTTTATTTTTTAATGTCAATCTGGAAAGCAGTCAACTTTAAGGAGTAAATTTAAACATAACCTACCTCACAGCTACTGGCGTGCAAAGAATCGTTAGTGAGCAGTTTTAGCTGCGTAGTGTTGCTACATGAGCGATAGTTGAGAGTCTGATCCACGCATGTCATGTTAATTTCATCGTTGCCCAATGCATTTGAAAGCTCTGCATTGACGCAGTGAATTTGGCAAGGCTGGTTGATGTCGGAGTGCCCATCGCCAACGCGGCAGCTCGGAGTGTATGTGTAGCCTGGAATCAACATAATACATAAGGACTATCCCCCCTTCCCCCCACTAATGCACAGGGTGATTGTTCAAAGATTACGATTATTTAATACTAATTTGAATGCCAGTAGTTTCATTGCCACATTTTATATTTTAATAACAATTTAATCATTTTTGTTTATTTTAAAATTTGCTATAAACAATTTTTTTTGTTGTAATTTTTTGCTTAAGATAAAAAAAATCAGCTATGAGCAATATAGCAAAAAAAAATTTTGTAATTTTTATTAATATTTTAAATTTTAGACTACGACAAAGTTGAAGCGCTGACTCAATTTGTTAACAAACAAATGGCTGTAACTTGGAAACTATTGCAGAAACAGTTTTCGACCTTCAAGTCAATTTTACACAGCATAAGTTTCTCTTTGTGATAAATTTTAATTCAAACATTTTTCTATTGTTGCTCTTTAGTAAAAAGAGTTTGTGTTTATTAGTTAAAAATGTTAATAATCTCGAAAATCTCATAAACAAATAAGGTTAAAAAAATAAAAAATGTATTTTTGAATAGTGTAATAAATAAATAATAAAAAAAGTCCTGAATCACATTTGTCATAACATTACTTGTTTACGAGATATAAGGCCTATACGGAATATAAAATTAAGATTTTTATAAATAAATACGTGTTACTAAAGAGCAACAATATATAAATGAATGATTGGGTTATTTTTAAAATATCATTTAGTCGTTATATGTATGTACATTCAGAAATCAGTGACAAAAACGAGCGTATTTAAAATTTTCTACAAATTTTGAATATTTCGAAACTAGTAAATTATCGCTAACTAATGTAATGCTTAAAATATAACCTGTTAAAATTATACGGTCTTGTAAAACCAATTATCTTTTATATTGTACAACATTGTCTGTTTGTACAGATTGCACACCAAAATGGTAGAATCAGTTTGGCTGAAATTTTGCATACAAATGGTTGCAGATGATGACACTACTATAATAAATGGAAAATTTTAACACGGAAAAATGAGTTGCCACTGGAAAATGATAAATAGCGAGTGAAACCGTAGAGCGCCTTTATGTAAATTATAGCATATATCCTGTATGTCTGTCATTCTATTGCGATAAACTGCAATAACGCAAAAAAAACCTGCCTTCTATATGCAAGCATGCACCATCGCGTGAGACTTTCCATCAAGTGAGAGAGAGGTGAAAATTAAATGCTTTGTTCATCTTCTATCTATACATATAAAATTCAGTCCTGACAGACTGACTGACTTATATATGAACGCACAGACTAAACCGCTGGTCCTAGAGACTTGAAAGTTGGAGGGTTTGTTCTATGTACAGTGTAGGCATCGACTGAGAAAGGGTTTTTTCGAAATTCCACCCCTAAGAGGGTGAAATAGGTGGTTGAATTATCTATGAAACATTTTCTTCTTCGTTTCTTATAGGCCATGCGAGCGATTCCGCGGGCAGAAGCTATATATAAAATGATGACTCAGGATGGTGTGCGCTGTGTCACGCGAAACTTTATATTTTTGAGTTCCGAGTTACACTGTTCTGTTATGGGCGGCCGTGGCGCTTAACATCAGGTGAACGACTAGCTCGCCACATCACTAACATAAAAAAACAACATTAAACAAGCAACGACCGTTGCTTGAAGACGTCTTGTACGAATCACACTAATATTATAAAGGCGAAAGTTTGTATGTGTGTATGTGTGTATATATGTTACTCCTTCACGCTCAAACGGCTGAATAGATTTGGATGAAACTCGGTACCAAGATAGCTTATACACTAGATTAACATATAGGCTATCTTTTATCCCATACATGTTACATATACATGTTATATATACATATATATGTCTTCTATCTTCTATATATATATAGAAGATAGAAGACTAGCTTCTATATATATATATATATATATATATATATATATATATATATATATATATATATATATATATATATATATACAAAAATCAATTGCTGTTCGTTGTCTCGCTAAAACTCGAGAACGGGTGGGCAGATTTAGCTGATTTTGGTTTTGAAATATTTTTCTTAGCTTAAGGGAGGTTTAAAAGGTGAGAAAAAAAGAAGTATTCTCTTGGACAGGGTTAGGGTGTAAAACTATTATCCCGAGCGTAGCCGGGGCGGGTCAGGTAGTAATCAATAAAGTATGTTTTACCATCTAAAGTAACGTTTTCAGCTTCAATATAACCGCAGTCATCTCTCATGGTGACTTTGCTCAGGTGTGTTGTAAATTCTATCATGTCGGTGTTACTGTAGCAGTAGTTAGGTATGTGCCAATGCTCGCACACCGTCTGCCACATCTTCGGCGACGTCATGTCACAGTTCATCTGGGAAAAAACAAGTGTGCTTTAGACCACACGACTGAAGTAAAACTTCTTCAGCCTTATTAATAAACGGGTATTAGTCTCGGGTTTGTTACTTCAGCTTTTGTTCTTTTTTTGCTACTGGAATATTTAGCTGGATCGAAATAGACAAAAGATGGTGTAACTAATCCAAAGCTATTTCATATTTATTAATAAGGCTGCTTTAGTTTAGCTCCATCTATCAGCCGGGATAACTTTGTTTTTGCTTTGTTTAATGCCAATGTCAACATCTTGACAATTGTAAATTGTCGTTTTACCGGACATATCAACACAATAATACAAATTTTTAACTGTGTTATGTTGATCAATTAAGAACTACGTGAACCAACTTCAACTTCCGTTCACCTCGCATTCACCAGATTACTCCCCAATTCAAGGGTGCGTAAATAAGTTTTACTTCAATAACTTATTTTATGAATAGATGAACCTAGTGATGTTCTTTGGATTTGTCTATACTACAGAAAATTTAACAGTAAAGGTACACAAGATTCACTCCGCGAAGTCACTTCAATAAATAGCTACACTTGCTGCTACAACGTAATAAATGTAGTTCAGCTCGCACAGCGCTACAAGCCTACCTTAAACAGTTGCCTCTCGTTCTATCACTATAGCCCTGCTCTTTTGACGCGTTACGCGTAAAGGATCGACCCGATAAGACGGGCCGGTCCCATGTACTTGTACTTGCTTATATATCTATCCCTGCTAATTACAAGAATATTATAAATGTTTGTGTGTAAATGTGCTTGTCCGCACTTCACGCAGCAACGAGGTAGGTACTAGGTGGTAGGACTTTTCTGCAAAGTTCGTCTAGGTAGGTACCACCGCTTTGCCAGTTATTCTGCCGCCAAGCAGTAGTGCGCAAGCACTACTGTGTTCCGGTTTGAAGGGCACTGTAGCTAGTGAAATTACTGGGCAAATGAGACTTTATGACCTAATCTCACAGTTATGTAATCTTATTACCAGACTGTGATGTCTCAGAATGACATGCGCAGTGCAGTGTCACGCGAAACTATAATTTAGTGTTTCAAGTGTCACTGCAACTGATATGGGCAGTCGTGTCGCTTAACATCAGGCGAGCGGCTTGCTCGTCATGTCATTTCGTACCATAAAAAAAAAAAAAAAAAAAAAAAAAAAAAAAAAAAAAAAAAAAAAAAAACGACAACGGATTTATTCGACTGAAGATAGCTTAGTATATGCTGAATTAAGACAGGCTATTTTTTATCTGCGCGTGGAACCGCGGGGCGTTTCTAGTTACCTAGAATTTGAAGTCTCACATTACTACCATGAAGCGGTTACGAGTAACTTGAAGCCGCTGGTTTGATCACGCGTGCTGGCTATTTAATTATTTATAATTATAATCCTTACTTTGCATAATGCAGTTATGTTCAGTTCGCCCAAGGCGTCAACTTTGCACGAGTCAACCGATTCCTTATCATCGTAACAGCTTCTCAACATTGTAACTCCATCGTCGCAGTCCAGCCCAACAGAAACAGCCGGTGCGTTTCCTGGTATGAAATATATAGCCGAGAAGCTTACTATCGTCACTATTTGGAATATTATGAACAGTGGTTTTTGAATTTTAAACCTGCAAACGAAAAGGATAATTTGATTAGACTCTATTAATTATTATATGAAATAGCTAGCTGACCCGGCGAACTTCGTTCCGTCTAATAATAAATGAATGTGCATGTTTAGGATTAAAATGTGTTTTTGTTTTAAGGATTGTCATCAATTTTATTACTTATTTCGGACGATGATAAATCCAAAAGCACCAAAATCATAAATATTGGTCTATCCTTTCTTGAGTTATAAGTGGTGTAACTAACACGTTTTGTATATATACTAGTTGACTCGCCCCGGCTTCGCACGTGTGAATTAGTAAAACGCGGTCGAACGGGTAAAAAGTATCCTATGTCCAACTCCTGGTTCTAAGCTACCTCCCCACCAATTTTCAGCCAAATTAGGTCAAGCGTTCTTGAGTTATAAATAGTGTAACTAACACGACTTTCTTTTATATATAAAGATTTCCGACCTTATTGCTGTATATGTTTACATATACAGCAATAAGGTCGGAGAACGGGACACACGAATTAAAAAATATTAACATTAAAGGATCATAAAGTCAAACCAAAATAAGGTCGGAGAACGGGACACACGAATTAAAAAATATTAACATTAAAGGATCATAAAGTCAAAGCAAAATCCCATCGTAAAATACATGTAGGTACCTACAGTCTATTAAAAATAACCCATCAAGATTTTTGATTCGAAACGCGTAATTAAACTGATTATTGATGGCAAGGTCAAGTTAATAGTAGGCTATACTTCTGATAATATGAATGACTCCATACAAATGTCGTACCGTGATTAAGAAAAACTGTTTAGACAAATACGTAGGTACATATACCATATAATATTATAGCGACATCGGACCATAAATTCTTAAGGATGGATTATTAAGATAAGCAGTTGTAGATAATGATTGCACACTGCGGCCGGTTTCAATTTTAACGAACTATCTTGGATAGTAACTGTCGAGAGATTAAAATCTAGCGTTCATGCATGAACAATAACTTTATACTAAAAAATCTTAATTTACATTAATTTGACGTATGTTAAAATATTGCTGTCACTATATATTGCATATTATACTGGTGTAGTCGCGTAGTAAGTCGCGTTTGTTCGAACACGTATAATATATATATACAAGGTGGCATTTAATTCACTCTTTTCCTTAAATGTATGTACTCAGACCATTCTATGGAATATTAGTACCAATTTTTAAAAAAAATCGTTTTGTTTTAATATTTAGTGCCTCTTAAATTAACCGCATGACAGCCGAAATGTCTATTTAACGGTACACACAGCGCGGGCACCAGCTGAGTGCTTTGTAAATGTTTCGTAGGCAATAAAACACCTGCTTTGTTCAATGTTACAAGGCTTTTCTTTAGAATTTAAATTTGATAAAACCTAGATTTAAGTTTTATTTAATAGGTACCTTTTTATTTAGCTATATGGGAGCATTCTATAACATGGACTGAATACATACATTAAAGGAAAAGAACGAATTAAATTCCACCTTGTATATAGGAATCTCTATTTCACTTGGTCACGCGTCATTTTTGCTAATTTTTTTTTTGTTGTGTTTATTATTATCAGGAAAAGGTCTTCAGTCTTATAAAGACAAAAATTAAGAAAATTTTAAAGTTTCACTACGCGGGCGCAGCTAGTAATAATATAATAATAATAACTCCCAACGATATAACGGTATAACTCGAGAACGGCTGGAGCGATTTTCATTGTTTTTAATTTGTTGTATTTGTCTCCATCCCGAATAGCAAAATAACTATTAAAAACATTGGAAAATCGACAAACAAGATCATTTTTCCATACAAATTGTTTATGAGTTTCGTAAATGTCAAACATCCATTAATATTCATCTATATAGGTACTTAATTTTTGTACCTGTTTATTTCTTTTTTTGTTATTATCTTAATAAAATACTGAGCTTAATATTTATTTTGTATTCATTGTATTACTTTCATAAAATCATAAATTAAGTTCTGCTAATCTATAACACGACATTCATTGAATATTAGGCGGTACGAAGTTCACCGGGTCAGCTAGTATTATATGTATATATACGGCAAGACCGAAGACTGAGCCTGCTACTACGCGAAATAACTCGCGGATATTAGCTAGTACTTTATAACAGTTATAGGTATATTGTTACCTGTCAGCTATAACACCACAAACAGGTTTGGCAATCAGTCCAAATATGGGCAAAACTGTGTATATCAATCCAACAGTTGTTGAAGAAAATCCCAACTGTCGAGCATATGTGGATAGATATGGAACTAGAGGAGCTGTACCTGAAAAGACATAACAAAGGTGATGGATGTAAAAACTTAATATGGAATTTAAATTTACTCAAATTCTTAAATAAATATTTGTGGACATTTCACATAAATTATGTAGCGCCATCTAACCCCAAACTAAGCAAAGCATACAACTTTGGCAACCAGAAACTCATAGACTACTTTTATACAGCGTGGGTACCTTTTCATTCATAGTTAGAAGATATAGTTCTCAGAATTTAACTTTAATCACAACCGAAAGATGTGCCTATTGCATAGGGCGCTTATATTGTTTCCGGAACTGGCCACTTACATTAACAATATTTATACATTAATGTTTTTTTTTTGTGAGTAAACTCATTCTTTGTGAGCAGGTTCGGTTCGACAAGACGCCCAAGTCTATTCTCTAAAATTCTCGATAGAGGGTAGCTAATGTAGAGCGAAAGTATAAAACATGTCGATTCAGTGGGGTGTCAAAATTGACGGAACAACAGTATTTAATTAAATGATAAACTCGAAAAAATAATTTTCCTACAAAATGGATGGTTTGACCGGAGCATTCTCCACTCTGAATGTGTTCAAATAATGAGGTCATCAAAATTATCCACAGAGTATCCATGATAAGACTTTTTTCATTAATAACAACTGAATTTAAATATTTTTTCTTTTCGGGAATAAGGTATAGAATACAATTTTATCACTATGGTTTTCCCAAAGTAACTCATAACAACAAATTGTAGTAATTTACAAAAACTCATTACCTATTGTTTATTTTTTGTGAAATTGTAGTATTTTAAGATGGTTTACAATGGAAGAAAAATTAACTATTTCAAAATAAATTGCCAATTTCACTTTTAACTAAATTTATAAATGCAAATCCTAATCCTTCAAAACATTAATAACAGTCCTATTTCAATATTTTGTCTGTAGCCACAATTTGGTTATGTTACACAATCTAAACTGTACCTAAAGTACTCTGTTATTTTTGCAACTACAAACATTATGAAAGCTTTTATCAGAATCCACATAACTTCAGTCAATCTATACATACAAAATTCAAAGTCCTAACTGAATGACTGACGTATAAATCAACACACAGCCTAAACCGTTGGTCCTAGAGGCTTGAAATTTGGAAGGTGTATTCTTTGTAAAGTGTAGGTATCCACTAAGAAATGGTTTTGAGAAATTCTACCCCTAAGAGGGTGAAATAGATGGTTGAATTATCTATAAAAAATGTCTTCTCCCCTTCTTATAGACCATGTGGATGAAGCCGCGGGCAGAAGCTAGTCTGTTACAAAATGTATATGTTATATATACATATAATTTATAAAAATATCTTATTTAAAGATAATATATGTATAATATATCTTTGCAAAGATACTTTGCTTAATTGTTTTGTCTTAAAAAGAAAAGAAAAAAGGTTTTAACTGTTAGTTAAAAATATGTTGGTCTCCAACATATTTTTAAGGCAAATTTTATTCAGATTGATGTTATGTTTTTATAGACAAAATGCAGTTTTAATAGCTTTAAAATAGGCTGTATGCTTCTTAGGAATAAACATTCTATACACAAAGTAAAAGGTACCTAACATGCCTTTTATGCCCAAGCCCTGTATACTATACACAAGACAAAAAAATTACCAACAGCTCTTGTCAAATAAATGTGTTATACATAATAAGTACCTGCATTGAAGAAAAAATAATGTCCTTTTATAGGCAAGAGTTTTTTATTCACTTGCATTTTGGATGAAAACTTGTTACAAGTTTGCAATTTTTATACCTGAAAAGGGAGAACAAAATGATTAATACTACCAATAATGAGCTTATATGAAAGTTGGATCATTAACCAAATCAATTGATGAATCATTTATTTATTTTGTTTATATTATTATTATTGTGGTATTTCTCTAATGTACACAGGGTACAAATAGATAAGTGACATAACACAAGCCAGGTGGAAAAAAACCTGCATTTATCAATTTAACTCTCATGTACCTATTTTGCCTAATTGAATATAGCATGCTTTATATAAGCTAAGTTATTTACATTATGAATGAAACAGAGCTAAGTCTTATGAGACTCAGCGGAGTTTTCACTTGTTATGATGATATTTGCACTCATATTTTAATTAAAGATGCATAAATTAAAAACTTTACATAGTTGAACTATGGGAGCAAGCCATTGTTCTACTTCATATTTAATAAGCCAACTATGTGCCTCCTGTTGAAGAGGCATTAAATTATAATTTTATAACCCAAAAAAGTAAGCAAAAAATAACATAATAGAAGGGATAAATATCCTCTTTGTTTTACACCTTGCTCCAAGGGACATATTTCTTTTCTCCTTATCGTAGCGTATCGTCGTCAGTATTAAATAAAATATTAATGAATAGATAAAAGCACGCAGCTCCTGAATTTAAATTATGTGTTAATAAAGTATTAATATTTAGCAAGCACATGGGCAGATCAGACACCTAACAACCTACCTTGGATATAAGCAAAGAAGTTACCATTGATCGCACATTCTAAACAATATTCTTGGATGGTGATCATGGATCTTACACATTCGTGTTAGTAAATACAACATAACCTTGTACACAAGTATATAATATGATCCAAAGTAAATTACATACCTACAAAGTTTTCTTTGTTACAAAAATACGCCGGTGGGAACACAAAAACAATTATCTTTTTTAAAAAAAATTGCTCCTTTACAATCGGCAGCAATATGTACGTATTTTCGACTTTTATATTTTAATTCACAGACCAAGTAGAGGATAAGGGATACTTTTAATTCGATTTACCACAGACAGACAATAATACTATTACATCTCCCGAGCGGTTTACACTCTTACATACTTTTTTTTTTTTGTTTTGGCCACACTTTTGTCTTTCGCCAGTGTCAAGTCAAGATAATTTATCAAGTACCTAAATGATATTTCACGCATATATGTGTCAAGTCACAGTCGAACCTATCACGTCAAGTCATAGTCTAGTCAAAATCATACTCCTAGTATAGTGGTGGCAACTTTACTTGAAGCTTCTATTTTTCTAGGAGTTATGGAAACAACATGAAAAGAAACGTTTCACAATAATTACACCATTTCCACCCACTCATGCCTGTAATCTAGCACTTAACGAATAAAATGCCACCAATTATATGCAGTAATCCTGAAAATAACACAAGTTTTGGATATAATTCAATGTGATGATGCGATCATTTTCGTTTCCCCACCAAAACTCCCTTACATACTTTTCAACTCAACTATGAATCTACACATTCCGTATTATGTTATTACCGATAATATCACGTTAAAAGTCATTCCGAATTAGCTTGAGTGCTTTACTTGAAGCGTGAGTGCGACAACAAAACTACAGTACACAACTATGTTCAGTCGTCGATAGATGCTCAAGTAGAGATTTCATTCACCATTAGATGATTTTGTGAACTATAGTGCGACACAAAAGA
The DNA here is from genome assembly GCA_905220475.3 of Ennomos fuscantarius. NCBI lineage: Eukaryota > Metazoa > Arthropoda > Insecta > Lepidoptera > Geometridae > Ennomos > Ennomos fuscantarius. The sequence continues at coordinate 13,107,694 of HG992023.1, forward strand.
GTAGAAATTAATTGTTCGGGAACTAAAAAGCCACTCTTGCGGGCTACACAAAAAAAGGTACCTGAGTTGTCAGTAATTGTAAACACAACTTATAAAATTGAAAATTGAAAAAAAAAAAAAACGAGAGTTTTTGATTGGTTTGTGTTATTTTTGGCTTGCGTATAGTAAAACCGTATCATCATGAACAAAGTCAGTCATCTATCAAAGTTTTCATGCGGTGTATGGCCGAATCTGAAGCTGGAACATGTAAAAAATTTGAAGAAGAATATTATGATGATGGGAGAACATTATACAGTTAGAATTAGGATTAGTCATTCGGGTTGATGAAGAAAGATACTGAAGATAACACAGAACGGGACAATTGCAGAATAGCATACAAAAACTTAGGGGCTGGTACATCGCAAAAATCAAGTAGCCTCATGAAAAAAGTGGGATACTTGGATATCGACCTATTGTAATAACTTTTTTATACAAGTATTGTGAATTGTGAATAAATGAGAAATGTTTTGATTTATTTGTTTTTTTTTTTTCTTATTAAATATACGATATATTAGGATTGGCGAAGTTTTGTTGGGTTGATTATAATAGCTAACCTATTAAAACGGAGCAGTAAACATCGAGCAATTTTGATTTTCAACAAAAAAAAATAAATGATGATAATATGTAAATATATGTAGCAAAAAAAATTAAATATACAAGTATCAAGATCGGTTGCGTCTGCTACATGAATGATGGTGGCGCCCTCATTTATTTTCTACTCGTTTATGTCGCACTGTAAATTTCGTCTTGAGCAGAGATTCATGTCTGAGCGTAGTTCCGTAATACGGGCCTCAGACTAGGCCGCTAGGACCTCAAATAAAGATAGATAGTTAAACTCTTTATTGTACACACCACATAATAACGAAAATATCAAATATACAATAAATCACAATTCACAAGTAGTGGGGAACAATGAGGGATTTAAAACGGAGCACCAGATTATATTTTCTTTTTTTTTCTTTTTAGTTTTTTTTTCATTAGCTACTGTTTTTTGGGAATAGATTGGTTTTTGTCGCAGTCGGGAGAAGTAATAGCATTCTGTGGTCGCAGTTGTCGTTGTCATCAGACTCCACTTGTCACTTGTCATCAGCTCGTCACAATCACAAAATACGTAAAGTGAAGTGAATTGAATAAAATCGGGTGATACAATAAAATTTCATACTACGATTTTCAAACATTTACCTTTCCAAATCATGGTGAAAGCCATGGAAATTGTTTTAAAATACAAATAGTTTTATATGGCTTTTGATGTTAATACAATAGAGAACATTATAACAAAAATCTGTCTGCGAAAGGTCGAATAAGATGTAAATAGAAATTTAAGAGTCCACGTCGCGACATGGGTTCCAGAATAAGGTAACGTTTACAAAATGCTCACTCTTGCTTAGTTTTTTGTTGGTATCGGTATATATATTGTGTTTACTTGTTTTGCCAAATCACATAACCTAAATAATGTATCAATAACTACTTGTACACTGTTAACTCCATCTTGTTTCTGTTTTGTTTTATTTATTTTTATTTTTTGGCGGAAATCGTTTGAATGTAGCACTTATCTAGTTAGTTTGTCCACTATCATATCCTGCCTTTGTTGAATGCTAAGTGATAAAATTTCATTAAAATTGTATGTAGAATTACATTCAATATTGTTAGTGGCTTTTGTGACAATTTCCCAATTTTATCAAAGTTGTAAGTTTTTATTATTGTTATTTCTTACTAAAATGTTTTTTAGTATGTAACTCCAGGGCTCTAGAGGTTTTTAATTGCTTAATACCTTCAAATAGCATAGAAAACAGTTTGAGTTTCTTGAATTGGATTTATTCATTTGGTAATGAAGTAAATTCAGTTTCACAAAATTTAACTCAACTTCAGCCCTCATTTTAGGGCCTCTGTGGAGTAGCCATCACACAATTTTGCCAGTGTCAGGTAGAATGTGACTCAAACGTGATAGCAGCTGTGAATTGTGACCACTTGTTATCTCTCATTTAGAACTGTCAATATAGATATATAGCATAGTTTTGTTGAAGTTCATTTAATATTTGTCAACAGTGCTGTGCTCAGATGCTACAACTAAATGCACTGAGAGCTTGTGTTGTTTTTTAAATTACTCATAAGTTTGGAATGACATTGATTGTTTTAGTTGGCCCTAAAGTGGAAATTATCAAACCTTAGAAAAAAATTAGTCCTCCCCATAGAGTAATAACCCAAGAACAGACTAAGATTTTCTTATCAGCAGTTGTTAAATGTCAGTGTCTTTACTAACAAATTTTTAGCAAAATTGTTGAAAAGTTGCCATTTAACTAATTTATTAGAACAATAACAGCACAGTTGGACATCAGTAAATTGTAATTAACACTGATATTGTGAATAATGTAAAGCAATGAACTACACAGAGTTGGCATAGGGTGCAGGCATTCATACATTTTGAATTAATACAACTGAAGCAGTAACGCACCTCCAATGTGCCTGAGCCATGCCAACGGCTTATATCACTTCTGTATAATTCACGCTCTGAGTGTGTAGCTTCATTTAACTTGTAATATTAGTTGTTCTAAACAAAGACATTAAAATTTTAACAGTTACACTTTTTTCTGTTTTTCTTCAGTGGGTATAATCTACTGCCTACAATATGTGATCTTTACTGTTACAGAGAAACTGTACGCTTCTTGTTTGAGTTATACTGTGAAGTGTCACCAGGGGATGATACAATTGAACCTCATATTGTAAAAAAATACCCTGATTCATATAAAAACGAGGAAGAGTTGAAGAATATACCAAAATTCACATTCCCATGTCAGATAGAAAAGTAAGTAAAGTATGGGTGTCAAGTGACGTTTTCTTATTTAGCATAAATATATATGTATTATCCATAAGGCGTAGTTCAGATAATGTTAGTCTATTACATAATAATAAGAAATGCAGATACTATATTTTTTAACTAATTTGATATTTTAACATGTGGCTCAACATTCACCATTATTGTTTTTGTAAACTTAATAATTGAATTTGTGAACACTACATCTAGGTGTATTGAAGACAGCTATTTCATGCTACTTTTAATCTATTACTTCATATAATTATAATTTTTTTACAATGACTTTTTATAATGACTATTACCTAATAAGTGTGTTTATTTTCAGTTCATTTGCTCAACATTATTCATTTGTTTTGACATCAGTGGACTCTAAATACACATTTTGTTTTTGTCGATATGACCCAAAGGCAAATACAGCACTTGTGCTGTTGTCACATCTACCATGGCACGATATATTCTATAAGTGAGTACTCATCATTATGTTTATATTTAGCTATTGCTGTGAATGTGTTCGTACCTCTTTACACAACTCTCTTTACAGTGGTGTGGATGCTGATGATTTCTATATTATGTAGACACTTCATCTATATCCTTAATTTAACGTGACATAAACAAAATATACAGGTTCTCTATTATGTATGTTTGTTTGACAAGCTTATACAAGATAGATTATCTCCATCAGTTGTGAACTTGATTGATGATTTTATATATATAATGTTCTATTTAAGTATACAATGATCTAATCATGGTCTAAAACTCATAATCCATGAATTCAATAGTATTTCAGTTACGTGAGAAGTTATGACTCATTACTGAGATTCATAAGTCATGCCTCATTCGTTGCTTACCTTGGTCACTTGGTCACTTTGTCGACTCTGCATATTATAATTGTTTTGTGATAAATAATGATACACGATGCCGCGATACATAAATGAAACATAAGACATGGATTTACGCTGATGATATAAGATATTTTGTTGTTTGTGAAAATTATGTCAGTGTTGTCTCGTGGTTTTCAAATAGAGCGCAAGTAATTTCTCTCATGTGTTTGTTACCATATATAAAAAAATTTGGTTTAAAAAAACGGTTGAACCTACTTCAATCGTCTTCATTGCTTGCTGACAAATGAAGATATTATCTAAAAAAAAATTCCAGTAATTTGGATTTAAAAACCAAACCACTAAACCGATTATGATGAACTAAATATGACACCAATCTGAAAGTATATCTTTTGTAATAAAAAAGTATTTTCCAAAGCGGTTCACAAATTATGGAGATATAAGAGGTAACAAACATAAAAAAATATACAATTAATCTACGCCCGTTAATCACATACATAAATCCTGGTTCTAACTAAGATTTTCTGTATAAGGTAATCCAGGAAACTACGAAGAACTGTGTAATATAATATTTTAGTATTATACTAAAATTTACTATTTTAAAATAATGTTCTTCTAGCGAATTCGATTAGGTTCTTCGCTGCTATGCGCACCATATTAATGTATTAATTTATGCCTAAATGAAAGCTAAATTGATTGTATTATAAAATTATTGTATGTTTAATTATGAATATTTTTGATGACTCATTATAGGCTAGCGTTTTACTTTAACACTACTTCACGTTACGTTAAGAAATATCATGGTCATATGACACTTTAGGACGGCGATTGCGAGTTAGATTTCAAGATCAAATGCTGATACATTCATTAGGTATTTAGCTACAAATTTTAATTTAAGCTCAAAATATTATAGGTAACCAGACAAGCACTAGATAGTGACTAATTATTATATAATGCTAAGGTTTTTTATATGACATTTCTTAACGATAACTCATGCACATTTGCGAAAGTTATTTTTCTGCAGTTCACGATGCGAACGAGTAACGTCGCCTAACTTTTCTAGAACAATAAAATTGCATACAGATCACACTAATATTATAAGGGCGAAAGTTTGTATGTGTGTTTGTGTGTATGTGTGTATGTTTGTTACTCCTTCACGCTCAAACGGCTGAATTGATTCGGTACCAAGATAGCTTATACACGGGATTAACATATAGGCTACATTTTATCCCGGAAAAGTGAAAATTTCCCGTGGGATGAGCCAATAATTAAAATACTTTTTATCCGCGGGTGAAACCGCGGGGCGCAACTAGTTGTACATACTTAGGCTTGTAATTGTCGCTAGATTTAAATGCCTTGCTCATATTATGATTGCTTTGCGATGCGATGAAATGGTATTTCAATCCTATAATCAATGTTTAATTGCAGCCATACTCTAAAATCTGCGGTTTGAATATTAACAATGATGCCTCAATTTCAGATTACTCAATAGTATAGCGAATCTGGTAAACAGTTCAGAGAAAGGGGAGTTGAGTTCGTTTCTTGAAGCATGTCGCATCCGGCCGCCAATGGTGGGCCACACGCTGAAAGTGACCTACAACGCAGGGCACAGCGTGTTCACCTGTCAATGTCCTGACGCTAAACTACCTAGTATACCGGAAAACGTGAGTATCCATCTCAGTCAGGCTTCTTAATAGTAACATTGGTTGATTATTAGGCTGTCACTTGTTAATGCTGTCCATCATAAGCGGTGCATTTTTTTTTTTATGTTTTGTCTCCACACTTTTGTGTATTTAGCCAGTGTCAAGTAATTGATAATTTATCAAGTTAATGATATTTCACGCAAATATGTGTCAAGTCATAGTCGAAGTCATCAAGTCAAGTCATAGTCTAGTCAAAGTCATCTTCCTAGTAAAGTGGTGGCAACTTTAATTGAAGTTTCTATGGAGTTTTGGAAACAACACGAAAAGAAATGTTTCACCACCATTATACCATTTTCCCATACTCACGCCTGTAATCCAGCACTTAACGAATAGAATGCCACCAATTTTATGCACTAACACTGATAATAACACAAGTTTTGGAAAATAATACAATGCGGAGACGCAATCTTTTTCGCTTTCCCGCCAAAACTCCTAACATAGACTTATGTTTACCTGACTAATGCGCAGCTTTTGTGAGAGTATGAAATTGCATTTCAAATTCATCGCTCGCAGCAAAAATCAACAGTGCTCTCTTCTTGCACAAATAAATAATATTACTTTATTCTTGCCTATTGAAAATTGTTTCAACTATGGCGACAACCATGAGATTTTTTTGAAAATGGCTATTTTTTCCTAATTTAGGCCTTAAATTAGGTCGTAAGCGCTTTTTTATTTTTTTAATGTTTGATTGCGTGTAACTACTATTTCACCTGATGTTAAATGACGATGTGGTCTAGGATGTAATTCGCTCGTCTAGAAGATACCTGTTCACTCTCGATTTGAAGATTTAATTATGTTAGAGAATTAATTAATGTAAGAATTAATTATAGTTATAAATTATGTTTAATTATACCTTGGAGTATAATTAAACATAATTTCGAGAGCGAGTAGATAAGCTTGAGGTTTTATAATTATTTATCCTCTCTTCCAGTGCAATTTAACGGAATACTTTAGCGCGATGGACAGCAACTGCATGGCAGGTCTATGGGCGGCTTTGTTACACGAGCGCAGGGTCGCTATAGTAGCATCGAAACTGTCGAGGTTATCTGCGTGCGTCCAGGCGGCCAACGCGACACTCTTCCCGATGTCTTGGCAACACATATTTATACCAATTCTGCCGAAACATTTGGTCGATTATCTGCTTGCGCCTATGCCCTTTCTTATTGGAGTTCCTAGATGTGTTATGGAGGTAAGATTTTTTTTAAACTTTTGATAGGCTTGCATTTGACCACTGTTTCTCCTGATGGTATGTGACGATGCGGTCGACGATGCAACGTGCTTGCCTAGAAGACACCGGTTCACTCTTGCCTTGAAAACTCTCACATTTTTTTTCAGGACGCAGAGACGCTGGTAATTTGTACCATTACTTTGCCGTCCGCGCAATAAATGTTGTGCTGGTGTGGTGCTTAAGGCCCTGTGCCTTAACCTTCACCAGTGCTTCGTCACAAATGAGCTTTATTCCTCGTCTTTGAATCGAGTCCAAGGCATCGAGCTGATACTTAGCTGAGCCATCCCAGAGATGGCTGCAGCACTCCATACACGATCGGACTTGTCCTTGATAGAGATCTAAAAGCCTGGTGTAAAATACTGCCTAACCTTCCCAAAGATACCCAGCTTCTATGCAGCTAGTTTTGCGTTTTAATTTTGGTAATCCCTACCCGTAGTAATATATAAAAGTGGAAACGTTGTCTGTTTGTGTGGCGTTCTCGCCAAAACGGCACCAAATCGAAGGTTCCGAACGCGGGCGAATCCAACAATTATAGCGGATGAATTCAATTTTTTGACATGTCAATAACGAAGCTAGTAAAAACTGTTTATTTAATTTGAATACGTTTTTTATCTAATATCTGCCGCGTGGTCCCCGTAAAATAAATCGGACCAACCCATCTTCTTGTGCTGTAAGAGCCGACTAAGAGAATACCCATGAGCAGAAGTTCTCGGTTTTCATCATAACTTACTGCGATCACCAAACCGCGTTTAAAGCGTAGTGATTATAATGAGGAAGCGTGTGTGGACGTCTACGAGCTGATGATAATATCAGGGCACTGAATATTTCAACGTCTATCGTACAACATACCCCTGCTTCACCTTAGGGAACAAAGAATTTCAGTCTTTTCTTAATGTACAATAATCAGCTAATATTTGGTATTTATTTTTGTTACAGACTGTTAGGATGTCAGAAATAGGCGACGTGGTGATTTTAGATGTAGATAACAATGAGCTTAGATCTCCATTCCGTGATTTAGAGAGTCTTCCGCCTGATTTGGTAAGATATTTATATGTTCTTACTTTTTTATTTCATCCACCACACGTTTTCATGCGTGTGGGCACATTTTCCCAGGACATAATTACCTTTTAACTTTAAAAAATTCGACTGGCCCGATAGCTCAGTTGGTAGTAACCTTGCCTTCTGAACTGTGGGTTGTGGGTTCGATTTATTGATATTGTATTTTATGTAGGTATTTACAAACAAAAAGTATCTAAGTATTGTATCAGTTATCTGGTTCCCATAGCACAAGCTTTGCTTAGTTTGGGGCTAGCTGGCGTTATGTGAAATGTCCACACATATTTAGTATATTTATATTTATTTATTAAAATCTCAAAGTTTTACAGTCTAGCAGCGCGGCGTTATAAGACGAATTTTCGCCCTTAGATGTTCGTATTTATAGTAATAATTTGACGAAATAAAAAGTGAGAACTTATAATATACGTGATAATGTTCAGAATATTGACAATAAGTATTGTCAAAGTCTTATTGACATAATTGTTGTTTTTCAGGTAGTAAGTTTGAAAAAAGCGTTAAGTGATAAAAATGCGTTAGGTGATGCAGTTTCGAGAGCTTTTTTGCGCTCTCTAGTATGTTTAATAGGTGGATACCGGGATGCAATTAAGTAAGTAGTTATGAATTAATTTGTTTATGTAACTTTTAATTGTTTGCAATACTGTGGTCGCTCTTGCATCTAAACTTACAAAGCTTGCATCTTTTATCGTAGTCACGTCAGAGTACGATTTGCGCAGATGTTAACACCTTTTCCATAACACGAACAACGAAATTAGCATTTTGTATTAACGCGGCTCGAACGTTAAGTCGATAGCTGTTTCATATAGCAGCCTAATACAATATGCATCAATTATTAGGTATTCGGATATCAGCAAGGTAATCATTGAACTTTTTGCATCTTTTACCTATTACAGAATAGAAAATGGTCAGCTGATAACGTTCAATCCTGAAGCTTTTGTAAGAACGAGAAAAAATATGCAGCCATTTTTAAAGAAAATATTGCAATCTCAAATATTTCAGCAGGTGAGAACAATATTTATGGAGGGTTATTTAATTTTAGACTTTTTCCTTTCAGTGTGTGTGTGTACATTACACACAGGCTATCTTTTATTTAAGCAATATATATTTAACTAAAACTTATTTATTTTCGAGTTATATCAAACTAAAGGGCACGCTCCATTATAAAGTACATTAGAAAGTTTATCGCTCACAGGCTAAGTGTGTATTCTATTTACATTTAAGAATTAAAGAAAGTAAGAAGATTAGATAAACTCAAAAGGGTCGGGAATTCGACCTTGACATGCCGAGAGCCCTTTAATCATTTTCGCTTTCCTTCATGTCGTCTCCATTTGATGTACGGGCTGTTTTCCACAACTAGGTCGTCCTGCGGCCCGTTTTGCGTGATGGCCTCATCTCTATTGAAATGAAACCTTTTATTTGAATTGCCATTTAATATTACTTTTATGTTTAATATTAACCCGAATTTGATCTACATCATCACACAATTTTTTTTTTTGTCATACATCTATTATGTACCTACAGATTTAGTTTTTATCGAAATCAGTCCCAAGTAGAGTTGCCAAGTGGCTGGGACCCACCGGAATTGTCCCGGAATGCCAGCCTGTGTCTCGGAATTCCCATATATATTTCGGCAATTCAAAATGGTATTAAACATTTTTTGTGCTCGGCAATGGTTATAAATAAGGAGCGCCCCAGCTGTATTTCAGACTCAACCTTTTCTCTGTTAAACGTCATATAAACCGTTTTCTAACAGTAATTTCATTACGATTGGAGGTATGATTTTGAACATAGCTGAAAATATATACGCTTATGTAGATTTATTTATAAACATGCAAAACAGGTGCTCGCTTCGCTCCCGCGTCTTTATTGACCTTTCGTTGTAATAACATTCGTAATTGGATTTGGTCTATTTATATAAACTCCTGTAAGTGTTAACGCTAGTTTCACATGCATCTTTATTAGGATTGAGAGCTGTAATTATGCATACAGCTGAAATTTTACATGTTTTATGTAGATTTATAAACGTGTAAAATGATGGCGCTCGCTTCGCTCGCGCCTTATTATCGTAATTATGCCGGTCGGGTCGTTGTTATTAAATTAGTAATCAAATTATTATATTTATGTTTGAACTACTGTACGTTTTTAGGCTAGATTCGCATGCGCTTTCAGGTCTGTCATTTTATTAAGTTTGGGAGCTTACGTTTTTATGTAAATTTTATGTGTTTAATCTAGATTTCATTATGAATTTGCAAAATCGCTTTGCTCGCAAAAAATAACGTTATGTTTACTAGCCTAATACATACGGTCTGTACTTTACGCCATGTAATATATTTTACGATTAATGTTCAATTCAATTTAATCAGGTAGAGAAAATAAATGAATATGCACATATTGTCGTAATATAATAAAGGTAGTCGTGGTATCTATAAATTCCAAAAATAGGGATGTTATAACGCTAGAACAGTTTAAACATCAGTCATTAAGTATTTGCAAATTTTAAACAAGACAAGATCACTTATTAATTAATTTTTAATTATATTGAGGAGGCTAAATAAGTTTTAGATCCTGAGTCCTTGAGTCGGGTTTCGCAAAATGTATACAAATACGTTAAACTTATGTATATTGTATACTAATTTTAAAAAATCAGTTGTTTGTTCGAAATGGGTCAAACTTCTATCATAAAACAGAGCTTTGTGTGTTGCGGTTCTATGACCTCGCGCAATAGATGAATAAAGACGCAGGATGCATCGCTCCGATGTAAGTATACCTACTACTAAGTACTATTATTATATTCTGTGCTGCTACGTAGTACCAAACAGTTCACAGTTTGTAATGGGTTTTGTTTTGCCTGAGCAAAATCTCTGTATTATCTCGCTAAATTTCTGGCTTTCATCTGTCCGGATGTATATTGGTACTCGCGTACAGATCGTATTTTTTAATTTATCTCAACGAAACTTGATAGAAAGATTCTACAAATTCGCAGATTTTTTTTCGTCGGTGATTTTTTTATGTAGACCTATTTTTACCGAGAAGAGAGGAAGTTCTTCTCTTCGTTTAATGGCTTTGTATCGCTTTTTAGTAATAATTCTGCCAATATCAAGTATGGAACTTTTGTACGGTTATGTCAAAGTCTTATATTGTCAGTCAAAATGCCACAGTAAAATGGTGGCTTTATCACACGTTAAAATTCAAAAATACACGGGTGATGGAAAAAAGTTCAAAATTCAGAACTGCCATTTTTGGATTCTTTTCATCGATCCGAGAGGAATTTTATTATGTGTTTATACGCTGACATTTACTAGTAAATTCTATAAGACAGAAACATTCTCAATGCTAAACTTTTTTAATATGAGCATAAAGGTCAAGAAGAAAAGTATGTGCTCGAGAGGTCTACTGTTTGCAGATAGACTAGTAGTATAGGTATAGCACTCTCCAAGGCTCCGCGCAATTCTTTTCACTATCTAAACATATGTGTGTCGTTGTATGATGTGATAATCTGATTTTTCGCGAAAACCCTAGGGATATTGGAAGATAGGGTTTTCGCAAAAACACGAGCCGCTCTTGAATTCTATATATAAATAAACCCCAATTTCCCTTGTTCACCGCATCACGCGTGAACGGATATAAAATTTTCGCTAATACTTTATTGTTGTGTTTATTACTGTCAGGAGAAAGAAAAAAAATGAAGAAAGCAGAGCGTAAAATTTGAAAATTTTCACCATGCAGGTAAAACCGCGATTGATTGATATGAATGATGGTTAGGCTAGGTGAGTGGTGTAGGTGCTATTTATTTAAAAATAATAATTAAATGGTCCCTGACGGAACCCCAGAAAGGCAGCCGAAAACTGCTTGGTATTAATTATTAATAGATTAATAAAGTGGGTTGGTTAGATTAACAAAAAATAAACAAAAATTCTACAAAAAAATAGATTAAGCAAAGAAGTTTACAAAAAAATTACGTTGGGTGAGTGCAACCAATCAGTGGATGTCTCCGATCGCCCAATCAGCGTTTCCCAATATTACTGGAGCGACTAGTGTTTTAGCAACAACCGTATCTTTTTCCATTATGATTGAGAAATGATTTCACCATTCAAATTATCCGTGTCTTCGCAAAATCCCTAGACCTTTCACGAAAAATCGCATTATCAAATAGTCCTGCGACATGGATGTTACGAAGTGACGTCATCACCTCGTTGAATGGGAATATTAAAGAGTTTGACTTACATGACTTTGTCACTTATGCAAGGCTGTGCCTAGGTCCTTGAGAGCTATAAATGTACGAAGATGTTGACTGACTGATAGATTATTTGAACTTGTTACTGCGACACTGGTCGGGACTATTATTGAAATGATATTTAATCAAAACACTCGAGCTTGTGCGTTAGTTCAGAATCAATATTCCTTTTGCTGGGAGAGGTCGTATATATCGTTCTTTAAACTGTGTTTATTCTTACATTGCAAGTAGAGCAGTATTGTTAATGCTCGGGTTGCCTCTATTGTGATGCCAGCAAAAGGGATCGAGATACGAGTCCGGCTTTGTGTGCATTGATTGTTATTTCCTTGATGTGTTGGATTGTGATGATATTAATATCAAATTTGCGTATATTGTTAATGCTTTCGTACTTTTTGGATTGATTACCTAAAAACAATAGTTACTTGAATATCTATAAAATATATAATTGGCGTTTTTCTTGAGTAATAAGTACAAGTTAATACAACATTTTAAACGCTGTTGATCAATTGAATAAATAAAATAAATTTACACATCATCGTATAAAATTTTTGAAACACATTGAAATTGTACTTATTTTGAATACACAATCCAAAATAGCTTAAAAATGCAAACATTACGGCGTGCCAGCTTTGGCTACAAAACGGTACATACGAAGTTTCAAACGGTGTTTTTGTTTTATTTAAAACTATACATATCGATAACTCACTTTTTTTTACAGTTCATCGACGAAAGATTGGACCTCCTCAACTCTGGGAGAGGTTTTAACGACGAGTTCGAAATGGAATGCAACAATTACGCCGACAAAATGAACACGGGCAGTGGTCAAAAACTGAAGCAGCAGTATAGAGACTGGGCTAAGACTGTGAAGAAAGAAGGAGGCGCTTTCTTTAAAACTTTCAAGGATAAGGTAGGTACTAGTTTAAATATATAGTCAAACTGTGGTGTGGTTATGTAGGCAAATAACGATAAACTTTTTGCTGGAGTTATTTAACCGAACTATAATTATATTAGAACTGTCATTGCTATGCTCTTTCGCAAAACGTAAAATAAACATTATTTCACCAAAAATTTCCCCAACCTCGGGTCTCGTAATATCAATATTTTTTCTCAATTCATTAAAAATAACTACGTGGTTCAAATAATACTAATATTTGTTTTGGAATGTACCTACTAATAAAATCCTTTCATGTGACAACCCAATTGACTTGTTGCAAAAAAAATAACCACTTGGTGTCAGTCTCCAACAAACCTTCGAATGATTGGTCATATACAAAATTCTATAGAAACGATCTACATAAAACTTCGCTGCGTTTAGTCAATTCTCCGTTTGATATTGTATTTTTGTTTTATGCGCTATATTACTTATGCTTCGTAAATTATTTATTTTATGTTCTATGATGATCGGCCGCATAGAACAGTCAAATCAAATACAGCAGAATTTTGCGTGTGTGGAGGCTGTGTGTGACCATGGCTGAAAACCCCAACAAAATATAAAAAAAAAATACAATAAAAAAATATTTGAATTTCAATAAAATAAAATAGTCTTTAGTTTTATTAAAAGTGCACAAATATGAATCTCAAGCATTAGTGCTACTAGACGTGAGGACCTTTAATTGGCTTCCTAGTGCATAGTATGTTTCTACGGTGTAAGAAAAAATCTGTTGGTATTTCTAAGAATAAATAAATATACAATAATAATAAACAATGAGGGCTTATTAACATAATTTAAAAGAGTGAAATTCGACAATCGTTGTTGTTCCACGAGTTGTTCTGAAGGTTCACATTGTTATTTTATTCGATGGCATAAACATTTAAGTGAAATCCACGAAAATTTTATGTGAATAATAGGTACATTGGCGAAAAAATTATCTCATTGTAAGGTATCGACTGATATATTATTATTGTATAAATGAATTATATTCGTTAATATTATAAATAAGTAGTCGTGAATATCAAAATTAAATATTTTCAATAATTACCAAAGCTAAGACAAAACAATAGAAAGAGATAGCTCAAACACGCAGTGACGTCACTTTTTTTCTTCGTAGTACCTCTTTAAGAAACTGCGTGTGATATTTCTTTCTTACTTAATTTGTAATATTAATAAAACAATTACACCTTTATCTAAGCGCAAAATTAATTATAATGCTATCGTCGGAAAACCTATCTAATATTATTTTATCGGTTATAATATTGTACGAGTAATAACTAAGTTGAAGCCCTAGAACGCTTGCATGCTGTAAATACTTGAGTTTTCCTTTTTTGCTTTAAAATATGAATAATTTACAGGCGAACCCTGCAGTGCAATCGGCTGTCAAATCGGTGAGTCTTGGTGAACTCTTACGGAGTTTTTCAACTTGACAATTCTGCTATTCATTACTTCGTGGAGTTTATTTATAGGTACCTATTTATGGTAATGTAACACGCGCTCTCGTATTTTTCGCAAGTGTGTCGCGATAATTGTAATAATTTTAACATTTCATCAGAGATGTTAACTATTTTATTATAGCGCTGATCTCACGAAAAGATTCTTCTCTACTCCTTTCGTCGTTAATAAATCGTAATCGTAATTTTATTGCGACTGATGTTGTTTTTTTTTTTCTTGAGACGTATAGATATTAAAGTGTAGTGGATCAGTTAATCATTTTTGTTTAGAATATGTTCTATATATCTATAAAGCTATCAAGAGGTAAGTTTAGTGTAAATAGACTAATTTATATGTGTTCGCATGTAAGTTAGATAAGGCCGTTGATAACATGTTCGTATTGCTTTTCCTCTAATAGTCATTATATCGGTGTCACCGGAAAATTGACCCCTGTTATATCCCGTTACATTTTGTTCTCCAAACAGATTAAACAAATGACGATAAAAATCGCTTCAACAGTACATTTATGATGCAGAACGGTCCAGACTGGCCCACATGAAATTAGGAAAATAGTAAATAAGTGTATTCAAGTCAATCGAAAACAAACAATGTTTAAGGTTACCTTGCGTCTACGCTTCTTTTCACTACGACCTAGTCTACGACTTGTAACACTTATTCCCGTGTGCACTAAAGTTTGATGGCTCAACTTAAAATCTGTAAAACTTTAATGCAGATGGGCATTTAAATGAACATGAATATGAATAAGTTTTTGTACCAATCTCATATAAAATTATACTCACTTTTGTCACGGATTACCTATCAATTTAAATAACGTAGCGCAATTAAATATCTCACTAGATATGAAATGTAAAATAATAATCTCCACAAAGTCTTGAATACCAGTTGTAACCATCAAAATTGTAGTCTGCACTGGGTTTAATTTAGATGATGTATTTAATGCATGCAATCGCATAAAACGTTCGGCTTTCGCCGCTTCTTGCACAGGTAGTGAATATAAGACAGGATATACATATCCAAAACTATCATTGCAGCTACATATACAGCTGTTTTACTGACTGTGTGTAACTTTATATTTCAGCGGCGTTATAGTAGCTTATGGGAATTAAGGCAGCAAAGTTACATAAAAAGTCATATAAGATTATTTATCCATAGCCAATGTATTTTAATTTACATTATGTATTGCTTCGTTAGGCACTGCATGCAAGCAACAAAAGTTTACAATTTCACAATAGATTTCTATCGTAAATAAACTCGTAGGTATTGTAGATAAAAACATGAAAACTAGCTACCACTCTCTACTTAAAAATTTTTTGCCAAGCACTTCACAGTGAGTCACTAGTCAGCGGTGTAGCCCGTACGACTGGCAAACCGACGCACCCTGGTTTAAATCCCGCTCGCTTCCGCACCAATAATTTTTCAAGCTATGTGCAGAATTTAAACGGTTAAGGAAAACATCGTGAAGGAACTGGCATAGTCAATAATCAATAAACTCGAGCACATTTTGTCATCCACCAAGTCAAGTGCGAGTAACTTGGCCGGCGGAGCAGATTATGGTTTACACTCTCTCCCTGTGAAAAAATATCCGTGTCCCAGCAGTGGGAGCGTATTGGGTTAATGACGTGACTTGACATTACGGTGAGAAACAGTAAGGCCCACTTGCGCGTTCCGTTTTAACACCGGGCTAGCTAACTAAATAACTAATCCTGGGTTAGTTTTATAGTTTATCTGGCACGTTAACAAATTGACCACTTATTCTGTTAAATTTACAACCCAGGCTTAATTTGTTAAAATAGAAGACGTATGTTAAGGTATCAACTGTTGATCAATTTATTATTGTATAATCTCTGTTAAATTTCGCTATGTACCATAATAAAGTATTATAGAATGGCTTGCCGATTGGAGATTAAAACTAATTTCTGTCAATTTTCCGAACATTCAAGATAAAAGTTTGGATAAATGTCAAAACACGAATAACTCTGGGTTAGCTATTCAATTGTAATATTAATGCTGACAACGCGCAAGTGAGCCTAATAGACGATACAATATATCACCATTGACAGTTAAGTGACACTATGGCCGTAAGATTAACGTTCCGGCTGGATGGGGAACTGGCTCTCACGTAAAGCACACCATATCTAGTAAACTTTGAAAACGGTATCTAGTCAGGCAAGCACGAGAAAAATCTCATATCATTATGTTACTTTACAATGTTTTCCTTTACTGACAGCTCAAGCTAATTGTAGGATTCAAACCCAACTCAAGTCGACCACACCATCTAATGTGCTATTATCTTCGAAATCGGTTTCTAAAAGGTCGGGTAGATCACATCGATTACATACCTCTGCAGCTACTTGTAACTGTCGAGGTCACTACTATATTTATATACTAGCTTTGTTTAATGTCCTTCACTACATTTTACCAGCTTCAATACCTTGTAACTATTAGATTGAAATACCCATAATCTAAACATAAATTGATCGCAGTTCTGTAGTAGTTTGACAGATCCTAAGTTCACACCTATCTCCCTTGATTCCGGTTTATCGTACGTTATTCAAACTCATGTCAAGTCAACATGCCAAATACTATACGCTTATTGGTTAAGAAGACAGCCGATGATCAACAGGCAACCAATGAGAGTTCAGTATATGGTCTACCAAGTTGACACGAATTTAACAAACGTTACGAGAACCTGGTGCGAAGTGTTGCTTATCTAAGTTGTATTTTAGTTGCCGTTAGTACAGACAGGCATTTAAATTGTAATTTTCTTCCATAGGTTCGCCAAGGAGGCAAAAACATGAAGTCTGCCGTAAGGGGGCTAAAGAATAAAATGCCAAAGACTGGATCGCGACCTTCGTCTATAAACACTACAGATGATAGCAGGTTAGCACAATACTTCTCCATAACAACACATCGTTGATCGTATTCCGTGATTTTAATGGCCGTTTTTATTTAAAGCTCCCATTTTCAAGCCATACAAAAGGTGGTTTACTATTTTAATTTTTTCGAATAATAAAATTGAAAATATGTTTTGCCTAGAACTTATTACATATTCACAGTTACAAGTACAATATACACATCCAGACACAAAACAAACATCGATCCAATATTTGTCCTGGATGGGATTTGAACCTACAGTTCATACATTTGTGGTAAATATGTCGTACTGTCAGTTCGTTAGTATCGTCGTACTGTCGTTCAGCAGTATGTAACTATGTCCCGGCTGTTGATGATGATGATATCGTATATGAAGGTATTCGTGCGGATCGGCGACTCCTGTATCCTCGGACTCGTCGGACTCTCCGGCGCACGAAACGCCGGCACCGCGTGAGCCGCCCCCCGCCCTCCCTCTGGATCTCCTCACAGAAATGGAGTTCTTATTCGCAAAAAAGAACGCGCCACGACGCGACAGCTTCCCAAACAGCTCGTTCAACTCCGAAATCAGTCTACAAGACAAAGCCGTAAGTTGCACGATAAAAGACTATCGCCACGTGTATATTTATTTCAAATTTCATGTAGCATTTCGTTATCGCTTAAGTCATTTTATTTCGCATTTAGTATGAAAGTTCGTAACAGTATGGAATTGTTAAGCGAAAGTTTACATTTCCTTTAAATAAATTTAGTTCATTTTATGTTAGATAATATCGATTCAATGTCAGCGTTTTAGACCGAATAAACTAAGGTTGACGTTCCATACTGTTATCACAGTAATCAGTGTACTGTGTTCGTAGCTTCTGTCATTTTATCTCATCGTCGCCTGTTAGCTCGGAATCACGACTTTCGATACGCTTTGCATAATATTAATTTCGTATGCTGAAGCGGCACTGTTTTGCATTTTGATGTTATTATATTTGAGTTAGAGCCCGCGGAAATAGCCCGTTTATGGAATCGTATATAGGAGCGTTGAGATGTAGTTACGATTTCGCGAGGATTATTTGATTACATCGTTTATTGCTTACTGCTTAAAGGGTATCGAAAGTTTTGATTTCTTTTATTAGGTACTTAAATGAAAGAATGTTTTGCGATTTGTTATGGAATATGTACATAATCATTAGTGAATATTCATTACCTACGCTTATTTGTCTTTAGAACCACCCACTCGGTACATGCAACCGTCATCTTGTAATGTGTGTTTCATCTGTATCATGTATTCGTGGAATCGAGCATGCGTTCGTAGCAGCACCGTGGCACATTATTCAATTTTGTTTTACAGAAGACACTGTCACCATGCCCTCCACCGCGGTTAGCGGAACGTCCCCAACTCCCAAACCGTTACCCAATAATATCCACGAGGAAACTGATAGATTTGTCAGACGCGCCGACGCCGCCGCCGCGCGCCATCCCCGTCAACAACCACTTTGTTAGTAACATCACTAAAAATGATGTGAAAACGCCGAACTTCCACACCAGCACTATATGCTTCGCAGAGGGGAACGATAAGCCTAAACTAAAGCTTACGATGTCGTCGAACCAGAGGAAAGCGCAGGCTACGGCGAATGTGCCGCTGAAAACGGCACAGCCTTGTAACGGGTCTGCGCCGCCGGCGCGGCCGGAACGCGCGCGTCCGTCTCCTGCGCTCTCGCTACCTCCCTCCAGAGGGAGAGGTATCCCTCAAGAGGTAATTGCGATATGTACCTTCGTTATCGTATCAGTAATGTACCTTCTCATAAGAGACAAACTGTTACTGTTCGAACCCTAAAACGTCGAGAGTGGAACTGTTTGCACTAACACACGGAGATATGATATTCATTCTAAACAGTTATTTTTATTTTGTTTCTTATTATGGACATAATTATATTTTTTTAACACTTTGCAAGGTTGTCCCTTTATTCCTCACGTGGTTATTTCCCCAAACCCTTCTTTTGGTGCTCGGCACGATACTGTTCCCTGCTTAACCCACCGGTGGTATAAGGGGGCATCCCTAAAGACCCGTACGTACACTCAGTGGGATGAAGGGGAATTTCTTGCCGCCCACACGGCCTCCTGTGGGATGAGAAGGTATTATTGATTACCGGTGTAGAAACCGGCCACCACTACCATTTGTTCTCAGAAAATTACATTATCTAAATATAACATGTTCAAAATGTCGGATGTAATAAACATTTTCGTATAGTGCTATTAAAAATCATGACCTAAGCAAGGGTATATAGACTCCTTTTTCGTTCTTTAGTTTTGTGCTGTATGTGTAAAGTGAAATTCCTCCTAATCCCACTGGTGAACAAGTCAGGAAGGCTTCCATCTCATCCCACGGGTGGGTTGAGCCGGTGGGTGCACGGATCAATAGCCTATGGGTAATACGGCGATGGTGATAACGAACCAGAGATTCACTCTTCTATCCCTTTAGTTGATGGTGTTAATATATTTCAATTGCATTTATTAAAGCGAAAGATTTCATTATAATTATACATTAACGTTTTCTAGACAAATAACAATTAATATTGAATCTGCAGAGTAACGAGGCAGATCATTTTATGCTCAGGTAATTATTAATTAATATTTGTTTTCAACGTCCTCGTGACTTGCCGAAATTTTGCTCATGAACATTTTAACAGTGAGTCTTTGTGCTGAATAACGGCCAGATCATTAACGTTGTTGTATTTAAATAATGTCGGAAAATACGCGCGTTGATCACATAACGCTTGTTTTTATTATCAAAATACTTTAACAACTAGTTTATTTTTTATTATTACATTTCAAACGTTGTGTTATTAATTCGACAAAGCAATGAAAGGTTTGACAAAGTGATGGCATGAAACAATTGTGATGTGTCCTATATAAAAATAATTAACCCTGAGCTGTCTTCTAATCATACTGCGACCCATAAAATTGAAAGTATGCTCTCTCAAACAATATCACTGCATGATATTGTTACTATCAGTGAATCGAAGGAATATCTTATACATAGTAAGTACAGTTCCTTCGACTCAAATATATTTTTTAGCGTACAACTAGACGGGATTTCTTTTTCTTTATCCATTTATCTATGCACCAGCACGGCTTTTCATGCAGCATGATTGTGTTTTATCTAACATTACATATATGCATTTTAGTGCACAGTCATTAACTTTGCAAGTAGAATTGTAGCTTCATGTAGCATATGTTTACTATGTAATGGGCTTGTTTATGTTTTTTTTTTGTTACGCTTTACTTATTTTCATTATGGATTGAAACAGTGTTTATAATAAATACAGTAGCATAATAGTAATGAAGAGCTATAAAATGTTGGTAACGTTTGGATAGTTGATTGATTTTAACAGTGTGCTGTTGATATTTGTTCTAAAATATTTGAATGAAACCTATTGATTGACGCTTTATGTGTTATTATAAATTGTATTCGATTTTGACTACATTGCCCTTTATAAATAAATGTAAAACGTCCAAAAAATACAGAGCACTGAGCTAGAATTGTTAAGTTAGAATGTTTATATTTTGTTTGGTTGGGTTTTATTTGTGGTGACAATGAAACGATGTCTTTTTTCTACAATGTTATGAGTTGTCTATTCTGGCTCAATCATATTTTCGTATATTTTAGGTGCCTACATTTTATTGCCATGCCTTGTTTATTTATGATGCCTGAGCTTAAAGCACGCTTGCTATCGGAAACGTGGACTACAAAATAACTTGAACACATCTATTTATTTTACTGTTGTATCTGTGAATTATTTACTAAAAAGGTAACATGTAATTGTCTTACTATTGATAGACATCCCATAAGATATCTACTAGAAGCAGATTGAATGGGTCTAATTGTTATTTAATCCATCTAGTTACAAGAGGTCAATAACAGACATATATATCATTATAACATTTAATTTACGTAACATTTAAGTTATTGGTGGATTTATATTATAATCTTTTGTGATATAACGCCTACAGGAATAAAACGCACGGTATCATAACGGAGTAAAACAAATAGCGTTGTGTTTAATTTGTGCGTTTCTTTTTCAGTCGTGTGACTCTGATTCTGATCTCATAAAACTGGATGACTCACCTACTGAATTGGAAGATTTCGATCCACTGAAATCGCGTGACAAAGGCCAGAAAATCGACCAAATCAAGACGTCTACAGACAGTGCTCTATTGCACGAATACGGGTTAGATTTTAGTCGGTTCGGATTGGTGGAGCTCTCGGCTGGCACAAGCACTCAGCCCGAGCCGACCCGGGCTGTGCCTAGAGGCTGGACCACCTTTAATTAGAAAGCGGCCTTACGGATCCTACTTCCTTGTAAAAATGTATTATTTGTATATGTCGTGATATGTCATATATTTATTACAATACGACAAAGTAACGCTGTTGTATACATGGTATAAATAAATGTACATAATGTTACATATCAGTGAACTGTAATTACATTTGAAACATACAACTATCGTATTTGTATATTTGTCTTAGTAAATTCATATGTGTATAATGATTGTAGAAATAGGCGTATGTTATATTGTTTTAAATATAATTTCTAACAAATAACTGGAAACTTTTTAGTTACGAGTGTGTATATAATGTTCTTTCAGATTTTATTTATTTATAGTTGTTGTATTTTTTCTCATATTTTCAGACGTAATAGATTAAACGTGTTATGTTTCTTGTTAGTACATATAGTGTTATGAAATTAATCCGTGTTATGTCATTTAGTCATAAAACTTGTTCAGGATCGATTTATAAACAAAACAATGGAATGAATCCGTGTTATGTCATTTAGTCATAAAACTTGTTCAGGATCGATTTATAAACAATACAATGGAATGAATCCGTGTTATGTAATTTAATCATAAAAACTTGTTCAGGATCGATTTATAAACATAACGATTGCTGAAATATAAAAAAGAAATACATAAGAACATTCATAAACAATTTTCATTCTTAATCTTAAAACTTTGATGTAACGTATTCGAAATATCGTTTGATTCACATTGAGCTAAACAATCACCACCATATTAAATCTGAGGTGTTATACAAATTGTTAGACACAATATTCCTCATTTTGAAACAAGTTACTGATAATTTGGTATCAATTAATAGGACTCTAACATGCTCTCTTGACCTGCAAAATATATCCGCACGATTCAGCCATGAATTCTACATTTTATTTACAATAAGTAGGTATTTCGTTAGCCTGATTATTTGTAATCAATAGTACAATTAGTTGAATTTTTAAATAATTAAATTGTTTTGTCTTTAGTTATGTAACGTTCTTTTTGTTATAATGTACTATGTAGTATGCGTAAAAATACCTAGGGTGCTGTGTTATTAGATACTGCTAATGTAATAAAGAAATATATTGTGATATATCTAATCAATAGCACATAATTATAGTCTGAATACTGAGATCTGTGTAACATGCACAAAACTGAACTTTTTAAGCATAATTTGTTGCATTGTAAATCCTGATAGTAATTTGGCGGTAGTTTTTACTTGTTTAAGCGCCCTAAAAAGAATTGTATGAAGTCCTGATAAGTAAACATTTTTATTGCCTATTCATCACCCCTATCATTTTCATCTTCGGTCACCTTAGAATAATAGAACCAAATAAAAGTTATCATAGCCGAAAATAGTTTTTTAAGTCTATTTTTACGTAAAACGATCAAATTATATTTAATCATCTTGCCTGAATAGTGGCAAATTTTAAGTTAGCTAATATCAGCCTAACGTATATGTTTAAATAAGTTTGTAGAAGCACAGAAAGTAAGTTTTGAAGTCTTTCGCCGATTGAGTTAGGTATAGGTACCTACCTGCTAGAATTTATTTACCTACTTATGTTGATTGCTAATAAGTTAAGAGTAAGGTTTGTAAATGAAACGGCAATAAGAACCAGAGAGGCTAAATTTATTAATTAATTTAAGATACCTAGTTACTTTTCATTCGTGTAGATCAAAATCAACTGGGCTTATCCATTAGGTTAGAACTGCGACAGCAAGCGCAAGCTGAGCAACCAAGAATCCGAGCGTCGTAAGTAAAGGCATGCGGTGCAGCACTAGCGGTCATACGGCATATTGAATATTAATTAGAAAACGCTCAAATATCTACCATGACAATTATATCTGGTATCTATATTTACCATGACTTAAATTAATCTATTGACTGACGTTATAGCTGTTCCCCTGATGTTAAGCGTAACGCCCGCCCATAACAGTCACTTGCGTTGGAACTTTGAAATATAAAGATTCGTGTGACTACACTGCGCACGGTATCCTGAGACATCTGCACTGTCTAGTAATATTATTATTGACTAGTTGCGCCCCGCGGTTTCACCCGCATATAAAAAGTACAACAATTGGCCTATATGTTACGATAGCTAGCTGTGAATGTTCAACTGAATTTTACACATTTGTCTATATTGACTCAAATCACAAATTTGAGTAAATACAACAAACACATATAACATTTCTTAAACCTTGTAAATATGAGATCTTATAATCTGTTGTAGCCCAATTTTTAAGGCCGTCTTATTGCATGTTTTATTTGACGAGTTCTATAAAGCGCTCTGTTTGAAAATTGCAGATCATAATTTCATGTCAAACTGGTTCTACAGATGATAATGTGTTAATTTTGTGGATTGCTTTGAAACATGGATATCAAATAAATATTTTATCTAGCCATACTTTAGAACAGCAATCTAGCTATTTAATTGGTAAAAAATAGTTCTTATCGCTGAAGATTGTGAGAACTACGTTCATATCTACGTTCATTTTCATTCGATTTTATTTTAGACAAATTATAGAATTTTTATTTTGTGTTGTTATTATTATTAAATTTTTGTTCCGTCGTTCCTATTTTTCGTAATATTTTCTATTTACCTACACAAATATGTTTCCGTTGCTGTTGGGCTTACAACGCGCAATAAAAAAGGCATACTAAAAAAATTGGGTAAATAGCAACAATACGAATAATTAACAACATAAAACAGTATATGTTCCTTATTTGTTGATTCGGGTCCATATAAGCAGTATACCTACATCTATAAATATTATTCCTGTTTAAAACCACAGCTACTATTTATGAATACCTTATAAGACTTACATACCCTGTCTAATGTCCGTAGCTCTTAAGTGCGCACTTATTCCTCATGTTTGGATATGCAGTAGGTATGCCGTCAAGTGCGAACTTAGGGGAGCTTAGGACAGACGAGCAAAAGTTATTAATACTCCGACATAAGTAGGTACCTATACCTTTCAAATAAGACGGCTTCATCCTAATTACTAAAACTAGATAAACTAATAAAAAAAGTACATTAAAGATGACATTTTTTGCAAGCCACGCTCATTTTAAGGAAAACATATTATAATATATTAGGTATGTATAAGGATTAGTTATTTTTATTTACCTACACAGTTATGTCTTCACTGAAGCTTCGTTGTTAAAGTTATAGCTGCTACATTGCATATAATACTGTAATGCAATAAAGATAACTTGTACATAGTGGTACCTGAAATAGGAAGACAATTATATATTACATTTATTGTTTCTTTAACCACCACCCAATGCTATCATTGACGCTATCTGAAGAGTGGCTTAAATGTTAAAAGGCTGGATCGATATCGGTAATGGATTTCAAGGCAGTTACCATTATATTATTATCTAAATCTATTTTGGCATATTATTTGACTACCGCTCCTTATATTTGTTTATTTACTTGCTTACATATATTTCTATTACACACTAAATTCCCACTAAATGGAACTAATAATTATTGAGCTACTGGGTACGGATGTAATCTCGTGTTATTTTAAATTTTTTTAACTAAACAAATGACTACCTAGTAGATTTGATTGTATTATATGTTCATACAAAGACATATTGACGCTTTTATCGCAGATGGCTTTGTAATTGATATCTTCGTAAAAGCAGATGAATCCCTTGTGTGTTACTCGCGGGGTTCGCGGGAAATTACTTCACAATAGTCTCGCACATGTAGTGTGCGTATCAAGGGAGGGAAGGAAACTCTTGAGATTGAATTCAATTTAAAGCGTACCTATTTCCACTTGGGTGTTTATTATACTTATGCCCGCCTGCGATAAAGTTAAACAGCTCTTAAGTTAAAAATATAATAAATAATAATAAACGCCCGACGATCACATACATAGATCCTGAATCCTAACTAGGATTCCTTGTCTCTAGGGACAGGAAATACGAGGACCATGGTCCCACAACACTCATACTCAGAACACGTATTTGAGCTTTATTATATGCACAAATACTTGTCCTGTCACGGGAATCGAACCCGCTGCCTTCGTGTTATGAGCTGGCCTGCTCAACCACCAACCCGCAGAGGCTGGCAGTTCGCACTTATCTCTTTAGATCGTACCTAAATGTGTTGTAATAAGACCGTCTTGGATGGATAATTGCGGATACAGTTGTCAAACTTTGATGCAGATGAAGATTACTGTTGTAGTTTTTGACAATTAAACAACGTCACTGATTGTACATAAGTAGTCTCAATTTATCAGTAAGTCATAAAAGTCGCTTTACTACCGCTGTCTGACATATACAGACATATATATGTGAGACAGGTCCTATATACTCTTTATGCTCAGCCACGTAGTCATATATGTACTTACATGTGGAAGCCATAACGTAGCCAGTAGTCGGAACACACATAAAACGTAACTAAGAAAGAGTAGGTATAGATACTCTTTCATATAAGATGATATATCATCTTATAATATCTTATAGCAATCGACTTTTTACCATCATGTATGTAAATTTGTTGTACCAATTCTGCCCTTACCCGAACAAAGGAACATGTATATAGAAAAAATATCATATTTTATGTTCTAGGTGTTTATTGCAGCTGTCATGCAGCATAACGATTCTCGATGGGTACTTACATGCGCCCATTCCCATTGGTTCAATTATTAGTTCCATTGATTGTACTTACTAGTGGCATTTTTGTGTATTTTTTTAATCTATTTTACTACCTACTCCTGAGTCTGTGCCCTTTTTTAATATACTACACTATGTTTTTTGTATTTATGTTTCAACAAAATCAATACGGGAGGGACATATATTCTTCTTTCTTTTTTTCTTACGATTTGGGACACTATGATATAACATTTACACATCGGGAATGTGAAAGACTATTTCTATTTTCGTAGGTGTACACCACGAGCAGACCAGCTCCCGCAAGCAGCGCCTGTTCACGAGCTTCATTTTTGTGTTTGGAATTATTGGATCATAGGTTTGGAATTGTCATGGGTTCTGCTTAATACATACCTAGAAGATGTATGAAAATGTCTTTCATTAACCCGCACTAAGCCAGCGCATTATGTTCTATAGGCACTCTCTGAGAGAAAGCCCGAGTCCCAGCAGTGGCAACGTATTGGACTAATGACTAAAGGTATTAATTACCTACTTACGAAAAGTCTAGCTAATATCGGCCCAACGACAAACAAGTTTTCGCACATAATAACAGGGTAAAAAGAAAAACCTTAATTCAGACTAATGATCGATAAGTCAGTCCTTATATTAAGTACTTAAAACTACGACAGTTCTTTTTAACTAAACGCTTATATTTATTGATTATGTGCTGTTAAAAGTTCGGGAATCTTCGAAATACGTTTCCGTAGCCGTTCCCCGTGTAGTGGTTTTTGGCGCTTTTATCGTCTGCCTGATACTTGGCCAGGAGCATAGGCCATCCCTTTTCGGCGTCTTGGTTATTGGGATTGGCCTCCATTCGCTGTCTGATCTTGGCCGCCTTAGCGACCACATCGGCGTTCAGCATGTTCTCCAAATATCGAAGGTTGTGGGGGAGAATTATTTTGCTCGTCTGGAATTGTTAGGTAAGTAAGTGCATCATTAGTATTGTAGTAAACCCAAATAAAGAAAGATTAGTAATCTCGGTTTCGAAGACATTTAATATCTTGGTGTAAATTGGTCCTGCCAGATACCTACTGATATTCTTGAGTGTGTATCTTTTTATCATATTATTATAACCTGCTGTGGCGAGACGCCTCGTCAAGCGTGGTGATTAGGGCATCCCCCACCCATCTGTTTCCAGCAGATGACGTTATTAGGCTGATGATGAAAAAATTAAAAGAAAACTGCAATCATAAGTTTCTCTGTCTGACCAGTTAGTTACTTTAATATTTTTTGGGCTAAACAGGTGGTTTATAGTAGATCGATTTTACTGCTACTTTCTCCAGGTTTTTTAAACTGTTAATTAATTATGTAACGAGCTAGTGGTTTCCTAATGTTAAGCGACACGGCTGCCCACAACAGAACAGTCACTCGGAACTCTTAAACATAAAGTTTCGCGTGACACTGCACTGCACACATCATCCTGAGATATCAGCGCAGCGCAGCGCTGGTAATAAGAGTACTCGACTGCGAGATCAGATCATTAAGTCTCCATTACCCAGTAATTTCAGTGATGCCTACTAGTAAACTGCTGACCTTGTTAACGTTAGGTATCTGTGGTGGTAATGCTGGTTAATTATTATTGGCCGTATTACCTACCCCTACCTTGAGAAAGTTTATAAAGAAAAGCGTATGCTCATCTTTATAGTTTTGGTTTTTGGAAACTTGTAGTAAGGCTGAGAGGGATTCGAACCAGGACTTCTTAGTTTGAAGTCCCACATGTTGCCGTTGGGCCATTATCACTCGGGCGCAATATTTAGGCAGGTAAGTGAATTACGGATCCCTTTTAACAACACTTTGAAACTGAACAAAATATAATCGCTTTAAAACCTTTTTAACTTTGCTATTATTAACGGTAGATCAATTGAATGAAAGTCTTTGTTGACAACGTAATGGACGAAGTAAACTATAGTGTAGTTGAGTGGTTATCTACTAAAGAAAACCTTTTAACCAGTCAAGCTTCTTAACCTTACATTATTAGTAACAAGTTTTTGTTTTATAAATTGTTAGATATTCTACTTAAAGGTAAGGAAAATAATTAGTTTTTGTCATATTATCATATCCACATTTTAGTTTCAGAAAAGCGCTTTTTGTTGGTATACCTAACTATATTTCACTTACCTAATAATATGTTGGTAGTTAATAATAATTGAATAAAAATAACACTTACGACATTGACAGTCAAATATATCAAGAAACAAAGCAGCAGAGCTCTTGAAATCGCCATGGTGAATCAAAGAAACGACTGAAAGTTCCAGAGCAACAATTTGGAAGTGGTCGTTAAGTTCCAAACACCCGTTATCGCACATCAACCGAGTGTGAATGTTTAGAAAACTTGTGTCGTGTTTATTAAATAATGTAGGCAGTTAGCTTATTGTCCATATAGAGGCACTAGAAGGTAACTTTTAGATTGCACAATAATTTTTAACTGCCTCCATAACAAAAGATTTTTTCCGCTGGACTGAAATCGTCTGCCTATTCGATTTAATGAATCAAAATTTGTTTTGTTGAGAAATCAACGTAATTAAAACATCAGTTTTATAAAATTTGTATTATAATATGATGAGATCAGTGGTAAATTAATTCATTTTACAAAGAATAAATAAATATTTGTAAAAATTTCATACAGCGCCATCTAGCCCAAACTAAGCAAAGCTTGTACTATCCAAACCAAATAACTACTTCCACAATTTTTCTTTGTAAATACATACACCTATGTTCATCACACAAATATTTGTACTGGGTGGGAATCGAACCCACAACCTACAGGTCAGAAGGCGTTGACTGGCCTGATAGCTCAGTTGGTAGTTGCTCTGCCTTTCGAATATTCAAACGTGGGATTCGACCCACGTCCCACCCAGTACAAACATCTGTGTGATGAACATCGATGATTGTTCTGTCTGGGTGTGTTATATTGTACTCTATGTAAGTATTTACAATTAAAAAGTATCTTCTAAGTTCTACCAGTGCTCTGCTTCTCACCCATAGTACAAGTTATACTTAGTATAGGGTTAGATGGCGTTGTGTGAAATTCCCACAAATATTTATTTATTTTTCTAGCCCAAACACCGAACTCTACCCGATTTTTCTTACCCCAAAAAGCCTAATATGCTATAGAGGTGAAGAACTCGTAATTATGCTTGCTTGTGACGGAATTGGAATAGAAAAAAAATAAATACGTAACTTTATTTAAAAAAAAAATTGTTCTTTGAGCCGTGTACATACCGGAATACAGAATATTTTATCAGATACAACCTATTTGCTAGCAGGTTGTTGTTTGGTCCTGTTGTTTACCTCAGTATTATACGGTCGTACCTATACCTACTCGTTTAGAAAAACGGAACCGATATCCATACCGAGTATCGTAATATATTTAATATGGTGCTGTGTGAAATGTCCACAACTATTTATTTATTTACAAGATGTCCTTAGTACGTATAGTTACAGCTAGGGATTCATGAGATTTCATGTAATATTTTACTATACTTACTCGATATCGAGTGCAGTAATATACATTCGAAAATCTGTGTAAGAGTTCTCATTACGTCAAAAGACCGTCGCATTTCTCAAAAATGGCTCCGAGGATAACGTTCAATTTGAGAACATGTTGCTTAGGTTCATTCACGACATTATAACCCTAGGTCACTTAAAATAAAGAATACTGAGGATCTTTGGGGAATGTCTACCAGGGTTTTAAGTGGCATTGTCACATTAATCGCACCATATTTAGCAGAAGTATTTAATAAATGTGTAGACGAAGGAGTTTTTCCCAACGTAATGAAAAATAGTAAATTGATTCCATTATTTAAGTCTGGAAATAAGAATGATCCATCGAACTATAGGCCAATTTCTGTGTTACCTGCAATAAGTAAAATTTTTGAAAAAGAAATTCTTAATCAGTTGTTAACATTTTTTAACCTTAACGGACTGTTTCACAGTCAACAGTTTGGATTTACAAAAGGACGATCAACTACAGATGCAGGCGTAGAACTCTTTATACATATACTTGGTGCTTGGGAGAAGTCACAGGATGCCATAGGTATTTTTTGTGACTTATCCAAAGCATTTGATTGCGTATGTCACGAAACCCTAATTTGTAAATTAAAGCATTACGGGGTTTGTGGGAAAGCTCTTGATCTTGTCTCTTCTTATCTTGGTAATAGAATTCAGACAGTTGAAGTTAATGGAGCAAGATCATCTGGTTCTATCACTAAAATGGGGGTCCCGCAGGGTTCAATACTAGGACCATTCTTATTTTTGGCCTATATTAACGATCTTCCATTTTTTGTAAAGAACCTATGTGATATTGTTTTGTTCGCAGATGATACGTCTCTTATTTTTAAGGTTGACCGATCTATTAATGATTTTGACGACGTTAACAAGGCAATTTCACTGGTTTTGAACTGGTTTACTAAAAACAATCTACTGTTAAATAGTAAGAAAACTAAATGTATTAAGTTTTCGTTACCTAATGTTAGGGGGTCTCCTACAAATTTATTACTGAATGGTGAGCCATTAGATTTAGTACCATCTGTCACGTTCCTTGGCATAACTATAGATTCTAAATTACAGTGGGGTCCTCACATATCAAACATTGCTGGTAGATTGAGCTCTGCTGCATATGCTGTGCGTAAAATCAGACAGTTTACTGATGAAGCCACTGCAAGATTAGTATACTTTAGTTACTTCCACAGTATTATGTCATACGGCATCTTACTGTGGGGTAAAGCCGCGGACATACAATCAATTTTTGTCTTACAGAAAAGAGCAATTCGTTCCATTTATAACATGAAATCCCGCGACTCTCTCAGGGAACGATTTAAGGAGATAAATATTCTTACAGTGGCTTGTCAATACATTTACGACAATTTGATGTACACTCGCAAAAACATTAGCTCTTTTCCCAGATATTGCGATATTCATAACTTTAATACTAGGAACAAAAATAAATTGAAAGTTCCAAGATTCAGACTGCAGAAAGTTAATGGTTCATTTATGGGAAACTGTATACGCTTTTATAACAAGTTGCCCGACGGTATCGAACAATTGTCAATGCGTAAATTTAAATTATTCATAAAGTCAAACTTAATGAAAAAAGCCTATTACACAATAAATGATTATGTGTCGGACAAAAAAGCTTGGCCTGAATATCCCAAGCTTAACGGTATGGAATCTTAGGTACTTTGCCTATTGCCTATTTCTATCTATAAATTCAGTTTCTATTTGTAATGTTTATAATAAGATAATCACGGTATTTTTCTTGCACCGGTGTGACGTGGTGGTTATTTTTGTAACATATTCATTATCTCAACTGTAATGAATTATATACATTGTAAAAGACAGTAGAAAGAAGACAAAAAAAATACATCACTGTAAAGTTTCTTGTAGCTTCTTCTTTACAGTTGTAATCGAAGCTTCGGATCAAAGTTTTCAATTCTGCATTGTGCCGGATTGCTTGCACCAGTAGTGAGAAAGAGAACTGCTTTTTTTTCAAACTCATATATTGTAATGGGCTTGCTATATTATTTGACAATAAGCACTTTGTAATTTTATATGCTTAGTGAAATAACTTAATTTTAAGTACCTAGTATAATTTTGACTTGTAAAAGTGCTAAAATTAGCCTATTTGCAATAAATCTTTTGACTTTGACTTTGACTTTGACTATAAAAGTATTTAAACTAACTCTGCAATAAAAAGTATATGACCAAAAATCTTGATTTGTACACCAATTAAATTAAAAGTGGTTCCACGCATGATCCAAATCTTTAAAAGGGGCAAAATCTAAGAACTATGATTTTCTGTTCAATTCGTTGGGAGTTGTTTTCACAAAACTTGTACAGCAATGGGCAGGCCACGTCGCTCGTAGAATTGACATCCGATGGGGAAGAAAGGTTCTCTAGTGGCGACCACGAACCAGAAGATGTCGCGTAGGCTGGCCCTGTACTGTAAAGTGGCTGGACTATAAAGTTTCTCGTAGCTTCTTCTTTACAGATGTAATCGAAGCTTCGGATCGGGGTTTTCTGTTCTGCATTGTGCCGGATTGCTAGCAGCAGTAGTAAGAAGGGGAACTTTTATCATTATTATTTTTAGATTTTTTTTTTAAACTCATATATTGTAATTTTGGGCTTGCTAAGTAATGTTTGACAATAAGCACTATGTAATTCTATATGCTTAGTAAAATAACTTAATTTTAAGTACCTAATACAATTTTGACTTGTAAAAATGCTAAAAAAGCCTATTTTCAATAAATCTTTTGACTTTGACTTTGCCCTCCACTAGGTGGACCGACACTGACCTGGCCAAAACTGAGGAGAGCTGATGGATGCGGGAAGCAAGCAACCGCTCAAAGTAACCCTTTGTGGGAGAGGTTTATGTTCAGCGGTGGACTTCAGGCTGCTAATGGTGCATAGTTGTATGGAAAAACCGCAAAGATAAGTTAATCGATTAAATTATTCTTAACTCTATGGACATTTGTAACTATCAGGCAAGCCACACGAACGGGAGGGTTCTTAAAGACTATTTCTCTCCAAATTATTTTTCATACAGGTAGAGATAATAATAGGTCTTTACCTATGAAATTGCCGTATTGCAGTACAGACTTTTTCAAACAAAAAAAAGTTTTGATTGGCTATGAATCCTAAATTCAAATTAATTTTGTTTTAAAAATATGACATTCTATTTACAATATAAGTCTTTTGTTTATTGATTAGCGTAGTATTTTCATTACATTTCAACATTTTTCCTCATAATGGATACTTTGAAATTTCGTGTAATTATGGAATATGAGTTCCGTCGTGGCACCAACGCGGCACAAACGACACGTAACATCAACGACGCTTACGGAGAGAACTGTACAAACGAACGTACAACCCGTTATTGGTTTGCTCGGTTACGTTCTGGGAACTTTGACTTGAAAAATGAACCTCGTGGTTGTCCGGAAACTTTGGTCAACAATGATGAATTAAAGGCGATTGTGGAAGCTGATGAATCTCAATCTACAGCTGAGCTGGCAGCAGCTTTTGATGTTAGCATCAAAACAATATTGGTCCATTTGCGACAGATTGGCAAGATAAAAAAGCTTGATAGATGGGTGCCCCACGAACTTAACGATCGCCAGCGCAACGTACGCGTCGAGACTTGCCTTGCGCTGCTTAACAGGCACAGAAATGAAGGAATTTTGAACCGAATTGTTACGTGCGACGAAAAATGGATTCTTTTTGACAATCGAAAGCGCTCAGCAAGTTGGTTAGATCCTGGTTCGGTACCAAAGCAATGTGCAAAACGAAAAATGACCCCTAGAAAAGTGATGGTCACAGTTTGGTGGTCTCGTGCTGGTGTGATTCATCATAGCTTTTTACAAAACGGCGAGAGCATTACTGCAGATGTGTACATTGAAGAACTGACCACAATGATGCCGAAACTCGCACGTCTGCAACCAGCTTTGGTCAATCGGTCGTCTCCACTACTACTTCATGACAACGCGCGACCCCATACTGCACAACAGACCGTCTCTAAGCTGCATGAGTTGGGTTTGGAAGCTCTCCCTCATCCGCCATACTCACCAGATCTTGCGCCTACCGACTATTACTTTTTCCAAAATTTGGACAACTTTTTAGCGGGAAAAAAATTCAATTCCCGAGAGGCAGTACAAAACGCCTTTGAAGAGTTTGTTGTCTCCCGTCCTGCTGATTTTTTCAAGAAGGGCATCCATAAACTGCCACAGCGTTGGCAAAGATGCATTGATTGCAGGGGTGATTACTTTGAATAAAATAAATAAATAAGTTCGAAAAAAAAAACTTTAACTTTTTTCAAACAAAACGGCAATTTCATAGGTAAAGACCTAATATACTATCCTGAATTGTTATACTAGATA
Source organism: Ennomos fuscantarius (assembly GCA_905220475.3). Classification (NCBI taxonomy): domain Eukaryota; kingdom Metazoa; phylum Arthropoda; class Insecta; order Lepidoptera; family Geometridae; genus Ennomos; species Ennomos fuscantarius. Next base: position 13,141,734 of record HG992023.1, read on the forward strand.
AGTCTGTATCATGGGCTGGGCCTAGTCGGCAGAGCAGTCGTTGCCAACTGGCGGGTTTCATGATGGTAAGTAATAATAAAATTATCAATGTTTCCAATTACCAAAGGTTGGAGCTTATTAGTTATTTGCTTTGCAGTAGGTATGTGTGTACGTACCCTTTACCAATTCCAGATCATTGATCAATTCGAGAGACGCTTTTAACATGACTAAGGGCTTATAAATAATGTTTCCGTGACCTTTTAACGTTACCTGAATTAAGTTAACACGCTTAGTATCGGGGTATATTTATGTGTGTGTCCTTAAAAGATTATAAAATACCTATAAGTACAATAATATTTACTTTAGATATTTCGATCGATATTTATAATTTCCGCTATTATGTAAGTTGTATAGTTTAAAATGATCGAAAAAACAATAAATGTCAAATGGGAATACAAAAGTAATATTCTATGGTATCAGTTGCAAAAATGTTAGGTGAAATCGGTTTGATGGGATCCGTTGGGACTTACCCTTATGTAAATGGGCCATTCAAATAAAACAAAATAACAGCTGCCTGAGTGTATTCGATAGAGTAATCACACTAATATTATAAATGCGAAAATTTGTATGTGTGTTTGTGTGTGTGTGTTTGTTACTCCTTCACGCTCAAATGGCTGAATGGATTTGGATGAAATTCAGTACCAAGATAGCTTATACACTGCTTTAACATATATGCTACATTTTATCCCGTAAAAGTGAAATTTTCCCGTGGTATGAGGAAATAATTAAAATACATTTTATCCGCGGGTGAAACCGCGGGGCGCATCTATATAATATATAATATGTTAATGGTATCTGTATGTACCTAAGTACCTACTAAAAGTGAGAATGAGTACGTTGCCGATAACTTTTGTTAAATTTTATTTTATAAATCGATACACTGCACAACTAATGCTTCAACATTTTCGAATGTCTGTCCTCGGAGACAATTCAACCTTGGAAATAGATAGAAATCACTAGGGCAAGGTCGGTTGAATATAGAGGCTGAATTATTTTGAAGCCAGCATGTCGAATTGCAGCCATGGCAACGGGTCTGTGTGCCGGGGCACTTTTTATCTTGATGAAATAAAACAATTTTTGCTATTTTGCTTCGCTGTTTCTCGTATTGTTAAACAATTTTATTTGAGCTACTTACAAAGAGCTCTTTTGGCTCTATACTTTTATGTATTTAGCCAGTGTCAAGTAATTGATAATTTCTCAAGTAATATAATATTATATATATTTAAGTGTCAAGTCAAGTCATAGTCTAGTCAAGTCATACTCCTAGTAAAGTGGTGGCAACTTTACCAGGAGCTTCTATGTAGTTTTGGGAACAACGCGAAAAGTTTCACCATCATTATACCACTTTTCCACACCCATGCCTGTAATCCAGCAGTTAATGAATAAAATGCCACTAATTTTATGCACTAACACTAAAAATAATACAAATTTTGGAAAATAATAGAATGCGGCGACGCGATCTTTTTTGTTTTCCCGCCAAAACTCCGACCACTCCCACACCCACACCCACTATCCCAGAAAAGCGAGCCCACAGCTTTACTGGCAAAATGCATCGCCTTAAATTTCTTTGGGGGGATGATGGTCTTTTTTGATAGATCCCTGATTTGATTTATTTTAAAATCGTAATGGTAAAACCACTTTTCGTCCATGCTTATAAACGTAGACAAAAAACGATCAGGATCTTGTTGTAACAGCTCCAAAGAAGGTCGAGAAATGTTTGCTTTTGCAGCCTGGTTTATTTTTGGGCATCGGTAAGCGTTCTGGGCTGGGAACCCAAGCATTCGGTAAAATGCAGTGCACAGCTGTACCACTCGATATCATTGTTTCTTCGGTTATAAAACGTACTGTAACACGGTAACCGACTAAAATGGTTTCGACGTTTTTATTATCACCTCGGTCACTTCCATTGACTACGAAACCGTCACTACCGTAGGGCGGCTCGAGCAAAGGTAATTTTTATATGTTGTGTTCTTCTCATATAATAAGTATTATATATGCTTTTTATTTCTGGATCGCTACTCATTGCTTTTTTTAGATTTGGTAGGTCTTTGCAGCCAGATCTCGATATATCAGCAGGAACCCCGCGGGAAACCCAAATCACTCTTTTTTTTTTTTATTTATGTTAAAGAATGACGTGACGAGCTAGCCATTCGCCTGATGTTAAACGACACGGCTGCCCATATCAGCTGCAGTGTCATTCGGAACTGAGTTTCGCGTGACACTGCACTGCGCACGTCATCCAGAGACATCAGCACAATCTAGTAATAAGATTACTAAACTGTGAGATCAGATCATAAAGTCTCATTTGCCCAGTAATTTCACTAGCTTCAGTGCCCTTCAAACCGGAACACAGCAGTGCTTGCGCACTACTGCTTGGCGGCAGAATAACTATATGCATATTGCATGATTAATTTAGTAATTTTCAGTCAAACCCCCGACTTTTCCGTGGACACACCAATGATAATTTTTGTAGTGAAACTTCTTTATGAACGCTTGGCTTGGGGAGTACCTAAGCGGGCGAGGCGAATGGAAGTTGAAAGTTGTTGGTTAACGTAGATCTCCATTGCCAATATAACAAAGTTAAAAATTTATATTAATATGTTGGTATGTCCGGTAAAATGACAATTTACAATTGAAGGGTTGAGTATAAAAAGTATTTAACTGTCAAATTGATAGCTTCGAGAAAATTTACTTTAAACTTCAACGGCGTCATATTAATGTAGAGTGCTTATAAGGTAATAGAAAAGGTTTATGTAAGTTTCAGTTGCTTGAAAATGTTTTAATTCTATTTTAAAATACTAAATATAGTACTAATTCATACAATTACTGTAAAAATATAACATAATAAAATAAATATAATAATGTTTTTATGCTGTATTCGTGTGACAAATAAACCGGTTTTAGACTCAAAATCTCGAGATTTAAGCCTCATTTCGGCATTTTGAGAATGTATTATTGTAGATAATTTCACGTTGAATCCAACGAAACGCCTAAATCATTTTGTGAAAAAAATCAGTTAAGCCCTTTTGTTCTCACTCCTTCAATTGTCGAGATGACGACATTAGATAAACAAAGCAAAAAAAAAGTTATACCAGCTAATAGACGGTGCTAAACTAAAGAAGTTTTAATTCAGTCGTGTGGTCTAAAGCACACTCGTTTATTTTTAATCATCTTATAGATCCAAGAGTAGGCCTTTTAAAAAGTAGGTACCATTGCCATTTATTAACAAACATAAATTACTCGGCCTCAAAAATACTTTACGTGTCATATAATATAAAACACTTTACGTGTCATATAATATAAAATACTTTACGTGTCATATAATATAAAATACTTTACGTGTCATATAATATAAAATACTTTACGTGTCATATAATATAAAAATCATGTTTGAGTGGTACGGTTCGCATACAAATCTGGAAAGATTAAAACAATTACACACTATATAATTCTATCTTCTTATTAATAGTTTAAAAATGTCTTTGTTTAGCCATAAAATGATTATTATACTAGCCAAAATACAAAACCCAAAAAAAATTAGATTTTGAAATTAGAAAACCTATTTATTTCCGGAATCATTTTAATAGTAAAAACATCACAGTTGATATGTAAATACCACTTTTTGTAGCGGTCACCCATCCAACAGATCGAAACGGCTAGCGGATTTCGCTATTAACGCTACCTTCATATTTTTAAATTTAATGTTGAGCACATACCTAGAGTATTTTCGCTTGGTGTGGGAGTGTGAATTTGGTTCAAAGGATATGAACCTGCTTGCAATTGGTTATTGTAATTTTTTCATACCGCTACCCCTAATACTACTGAAATTACTGGGAAATTGAGACTTTATGATCGGATCTCACATTTGAGTAATCTTATTACTAGACTGTGCTGATGTCTCAGAATGATGTGCGCAGTGCAGTGTCGCGCGAAACTCTGTATTTTAGTTCCGAGTGACACTGTTCTGTTATGGGCGGCCGTGGCGCTTAACACCAGGCGAACGACTAGTTCGTCACATCTTTCACTAACAATAAAAAAAATACTAATTATTAAAATATACATAGCTGCACACTATCAATCTTACAACTATAAATAGTAACAAAATTAGAGCAACGTATTGGCATACTAACGTGCCATTTCCTTTTCCTGTACAGATCGAAGGTAACGGTTAGAAGCTACGCATGGCGTAGCGTGACGTCACAAAGTAACGTAAACCGCCACCCCTCGGAGCCCTTTTCGCACGAACATAATATATGTATCTACGCTACAACGATAGCCAACACCATTCTTAGCCCACACCACACAATCTGTCTACGTTACCCATTATCGACTTAACAGTTTCATTTTCCACCTATTTCCTATTTATAAGCAAGTGGTTGCTTAATTTATAATTTCCCAATTAATTATAAAACAACAAACCGCATTTTGCCTACGAACAAAAGGTAAAGGCCACTTACTTAAATAACTAAATGCTATTTACCGAATTATTATATATAAATAATTATATATTTACACTGTTTATCAAATTTAACTCTAACAGACGCCTGTTACGACTTAATTGTTAATTTTTGCCAGAGTGACCGCTTAGATAACGCCTGTCATGACTAATTAATGCTTGGGTAGATAAGGGAAAACTTTCAACTCTCTGTACAAAAAGTCCATTAACCGAGTGGGTAATCAATTCTTGTAATAAAGCTTTATAATTATCGCATCCTTACAATACATATCGATAAATTTACCGAGCCAGCGAACAGCAGTTTCATCGACTCGCCGTGTTTTCAACTGTTTGTTTAATAGTTCTCGTGTACAGGTCATATTTTTCAACTAACATTGACAAAGCTTAGTTTACAGATAGATAGAATTTTATTGATATGTGCTTTTGTTTTTTTAAAACGGGGAAGTTTGTTGCGGCACTATTTAATTTTACTAGCCGATCATATGGTGAGGTTCGAGTTCGAGAACACAATAATAAATAATAATAATCATAACAATAACGCCCAACAATCACATACGATGCCTTGTATCTAAGGACCCAGGAGCTACAAGGACCATGGTCCCAGAATCCTCAGAACAAGTACCAGATACGGGTTATTTACGGGCTTGGTGATCGCAAAATATTTAATGTCATGAGAAATTTTTCCTGAGTATTCCCTTGGCTGGCTCTTATGGAACCACGGGAAGATATGGGACTACCCTATTCACAGTGTACAGTTTACCTTTTAAGGAATATTTTAAAACTGTTACGTAAAGAGACCAACCATTTTTGTGTAGCTCTATAAAACCAGGTTTTAATAATTTATTCCGCTGCGTATATTGCGAGGCTACAAAAACATTTGTTATTTTTATATTCTATCAACGTATCAATTCCTGACAATTCAATACAGTTCCCGTGTCGAAAATGAAAACGTGATGCTCGTAATTTTGTACATTTTATTATTAACCAAAATATTTTAAAATACCTAAAATAGAATTTAAATATTTATGAATGTGGCTTTTAAACCAAGTCTGATCATGTACCTACTCATTATTGACATTTTCGCTTTCCTTTAAAGTTGAGTCGGAATGTTATTTATGTATTTTTTGTCTAATATAATATGATGCGTACGTTTGTATGTGTGTATAGGTAGAATGAAGGCAGCGGTCGGGAGGGCGCGAGGGGCGAGCCGCGAGCGTTTCTGCGTGTCTAGTGTTGTGGTAAAGGAACTCGTGAAGTTATTTTTTTAAATGAATAATAAAAAAGTAACCAAACAATGAAGCGTTTTGTAAAATTTATAAAAATCTAAAGTTGAACATCGTTAATTTAAACTTACATATTACCAGAGGCGCCCTTTTACCTGATATTTACGCGTATTTACAAACTCTTAATTTTATGGGATTAAAAGAAACTGCATTCAAATTTGTTTCAATGTTTTGACATGTTAGCCACACCAAAACAAACAAAAAGATAACGTTTCACTTCTATATTATGCTATATTAAACTATATTATACTATATATTATACTAAGTTCATCCAAATTCGTCCAGCCGTTGCAATGTGAAGAAGGTACAATCACACTTACACAACTTTTCAGCTTCATAATATTATTAGTGGTTAGTAGAGATTTACTTAGTAGCTTGACTTCCATGTATTAGCACCGTACTTGGCAAATATGGAGATTCTGGACATGATGAAGTTCTTGTGTAGCAATATAATATTTTTTTAAATGTTATCTCTCTCTAAAGATTATAGAACTTGCTCAAATCTTTGAATTTAAGATTTTGAAGATAAGAGAATTTACCGTATCCAACTGTATGTGTAAAAAAGGTCTTAAGTTATAACAATTGTCACAAACAGTATTATCCCTTCTGGACGTAAAATAATAAAATAGGTAAACAAGTATTATGGTATAAATGGGTATAAAATATAATATTACAGTAATTAAATGCAATAGGGAGCTAAAAAGTCACTAGTTATAAATTAACGATCTTAAAAAGTTGTCTTTTATTATTCTACCTATACTCACTATCCAAGAGTTCATTTAAATTATAGTGAACCTTACCTATTAACTATTCTTTAAGATGCAATTTAAATTGGTTACCATTGAGATTTTAACCGTGGAGACAGATGATTATAAATTCTAACGGCACAGACAAAACAACTTTTGTAAAATATGTAATACATAATGTATAATATAATACATAATGGATAATATTTATACACATTCAACATCACGTCTTTATATACTATAAATAGTACATAGAGCTCACATTTCTGTCTCCACATTTTCAGTGCTTCGGCTCCAAAATTAATAGAGTGAACCGCGATCACGCTACCGAAAGCTCAAATTCGTTTCTGTGGAAATTGGTAATCGTGCACTTCACTAGCGCTAAGTCGGTGGTACCTACGAGGCAGCTGAAGCTCGCGGCCGGCCTAAACGAAACGAACAGTCGAGCGCGGTGCCTGGGGTTGAACGAGCGCGTTTCACCCGCTTGCAGCACCCCAATAACATTTGCGTACCTCACTCAATCGTTGGATGTTTTAAAATAAATGAAACTCTACAAATTTAATATATTTCAAAGCAGTCTAAAAATGTAATAATAAATTTAAAACCATTCTTTTAAGGTTGGGACTTGTAATATGAAGTAAAATTGTTAGTAAAGTTCGGGTTTACTCAAGAATTCGGCAAACGACATGATCCATAAAGCTGAGTCAGCTACAATGGTCAGAATCCCCTCGTTTATTTAAAAGGTAAGAAAGAATCGAGTTAATTAAAACTCTGGCTCGTCTAATTTGCATGTTTCATGTAAGAATATTTTTGTTTAGATTAATGTGCTGTAGTCACAATTTGTTTTGTTAAAACTCTGTCATAATATTTGCTGTTTTATTCAGACTACTATAGTTGGAAATTTGTGTTAGATTCTCATTTCAAAACTTTTGGTGAGCTTTTATGAAATGAAAATTGCATTTTGTCTGTGAAGTTTTCAGTACGAACTTTACTTAAACACTTTCTTTTTTTCAGTAATTTATTGTAAAATATAAGAGAGATTTATAATTATATTTACTTAGTGTTATATTTACCTACATAAATCTCAAACAGCTTGGAACAGAAGAGTAATAACGTGCGTGGTTCCTCATTAATTTCAATTTATTGCATCGACTAGAAACTAATTTAAATTACCTATTTCTTTGTTGAAATGCTTTTATGCTTTATTTCTTTGTTGATCTGTTTTTAAGGGGTATAAATTATCACTTTAGTTTTTAGGGACTTAAATTATTTTAAATAAGTATTAGCGTATCATACGCAATATTTCTTTTTGTACCATCACCTAACTACGTTATAGTAGTAAATAATAGGTATTTTATTTAAGCTGTAATCAAATGCTTAGGAAGACACTAGGTGATAAGGGGAGTGAGTGATATGCATCACCTTCTACTATAACTACATTAATACTTCAACTGAGCTTAATAAATCTGTTATATTATATTATTATCCTTGATCCAGTATATTCAAGGTTCTACCTTCGATCTTTTTTTGTTAGCAAATATGCTCTAGCACTGTCACGGAATAAAATGATGGTGCAAGGTGTAGCGTGTAGGTACTTATTAGTTGGTAGTGCCGGATGATCAACAATAGGCTATTTGACTACTGTCAAAAATGAACAAGTAAATATTATTTTCATAAAGTAGGTTAAAAATGAATGTAATCATTGTAAAAATAAGTAAAATCGGCAAGTTAATCACGGAGTAGTACGCTTTTAAAGTTTCATCGCCTGTCCCTTTCTCGCAAAACAGAGATCGTGTTGAGCTTCCTCACAGCTACTATGAAGGCATGGCTTGTGACGTCACATGCCAAAAAGATTGTATGTAGAGCTACCACAGCTTAGTAATGAGTTACTATGAGTACTGGTAACTGACGTCACTGCGTGTTTGAGTTGTCTCTTTCTATTTCTGTATTTTAAAATGCCTGTAACTTAGTAATTTTTTGAGATATTCAAGTTTTGTTTTCACAGTTATCTATTTTTTGAGGTATATTATTTATGTATGTAATAAAAATATAGTAGTCAAATAGCCTATTGCCTCGCCTTTGTTTTTCTTTAACTATGAACTTCATGGGTATGGCCATCCATGAAGTGGGTGTGGATACTCCGACGGTACCACCATAAATGAGATGGATTCAATCAAGGTTGAAACCGGGGTTGAAATCGGTATCGATCAACGTATTGTGAGTGGTACTTTTTACATAAAACACAATCTTTAAACGCCACTTCACTGGTACAGTGTGCGCTAGATTCGAATCCTTACTAAAAAATTTGAAGACCTCCATAATTGCTTCCCGTAGCTATAGCTGAATGTGGTAGAATGCAAGAATTCGACAGGTGGAAATTGTCTAAGCTGTTTGACCAAATTCTTAAAGACAATGCTGATTTAAAACTCAGAGTTTTGGAACAAATTACTGGAAGTAATGGCAGACTGATGCGAAATGATGTTGGCCTAATAGGATAAACGTCATATGATAAATCTGGAGGTTCATGCACATGACTAGCATGTCTTTAATACTTCATGTATAAGGCCGCCAACGGCCCGCATTGGCGTTCATCATATACAGCCTGAAAACGTCCACAGCTGAACATAGGCCTCCCGACAGCGCTAATTCGAGCGACTGCTTGCCTCTTACATCCATCGGCTCTCCGAGGTTTCGGCTAGATCGTTGGTCCACCTAGTAAGGAGCCAGCCCACGCTGCCTTCCGGTTCGTGGTCGCCACTCGAGAACCTTTTTCCCTCATCGGTTGTCATGGCCGGTGATATGGCTGCCCATTTCAATTTCAACTATTGCAGATTCTAAGAGTTATATCAGTCAATTTGGTTATACTGCGTATCTCCATGAAAAGAAAAATATCCTTAATTATATTATAAACGCAAAAGTTTGTATGGATGTTTCTTACTTTCTCTTTCTTTCTCTTTCACGCAAAGACCACTGAATGGACTTAAATGAAACTTGGAATTCAGATACCTTATACGCTGGATTAATACATAGAATACTTTTTATCCGCATGAAACTGCGGAACGCAACTAGAGTAATAACATATAAATTAAAACATAATAATTATAGCGGTGGAACGTGCCATTATCGCAGACTTCCTTGCCATACCAACAAGTTTTCTTTTAGACGAAACTAATAATACCCTGTTGATATCTAGTAAATCGATATTCTGCGCCAAGTAAGTTGATATTTTTATGTATTCTTCTATAAACAAAACAGAAAGCAATAAAGTAAATAAATAGTATTTATCAGCAACAGACAAATGAAAGTATGGTACAGTCAAACGACGCTTGTAATAAATCTGTCGCAAATCGACCCCAACGCAGCATGGTGCTAGTTCTTACGAACCGGCGACGCCTGCAAATGCAAAAATTTCATTTTCTATAGTAACACTCCCGGATATTAAGGCTCGTATTACAGAACTACGCTCAGTCGTGAATCTCTGTTTGCAATGAGATTTCATTCACAAAATGATACAATTGTGAATGAAATCTCTATTTGATTTCTGTAGGCCTAAAACGGTCAAATTCATTCAAATTTTGTTTCACCCGGTTGTATTGAAGTTACGTTATCGCTATTGGCTGTTTGATACTTCGATAAATCTGTGTGCTTACTTTTCGTTTGCGCTTCAGAATGTTTCCACGCGTATGAACTTCGATTAAGTACCTGTTCTAACATTCTTGTTTTCATGCCATTTGAGTAATTTGATCCAAATTCTAATTAAACATAAAATCATTCCGTTTGAGTAAACATTTGCAGTGTAGCCTCACGCTCCGGGTATAGTCCGTTAGCGTACCCTTGCCGTACCAAGACACGGCCTTGAATCCGAGTCCCGTTTTCTGGGTTATCATCTGATATTAACGCTACCGCCGTGTTTAGTTAATGAATAAGCCCCTTTATTATATTAACCACTTTAAAACCTAGTGTTTATAAACAACGTGTTATAAATTTATGCATAAACGCATTGAAAATTTGTTTATTACTTTAGTATTGCGTGGAATGACGTTAAATAATTTGAGCAGAGCTCATAAATAAGGCTTCAGACCTTCTTTCAAAGTTAAAAGGTTGCCGATATTATTTTAAAAGTAATTATTTCTTTTACTTAATATTAGACACATTATTTAAGTATTCATAATTATATTAATCTCTTTGCATTCATGTACAATTTATATATTATGTCAGGTCTTAATAACTAGTTTAGGTAAGTGCATTTAGAAATAAAATTATTGATTAAATTATAATTATATATAGAAATGTAGTGAAAAATTTAATAATTTAGATTTTTCAAGCATTTAATAATTAAGTTATTACCTATCGATTTACGTATCTAACTCATATTCAGAGATATATAAATTTAGTCAAGTGTAGTTGCGCAGAACTCAAAACAAAAACTGTCAAAGTTCGGTCAAAGGTAATTAAATCGGCTTGCAGAGATTTACATAGAGATTTTATTTTATCATCAAATTAAAACGAGTTCGAAAGGCAGCTCAACGGATTTTAATCATATCATCGACGGCGACGCAAATGCCGCTTATCAAGATAGTAACCGTGGTTATTATCGTAGCCTAAAAGATTGAAGAATACATTTAATATTTTATTTATAACGAACTCTTCTGCCCGCAGCTTCGCCCGCGGCGTGGCCTATGGGAAAATAATTCAACCACCCATTTCACCCTCTTAAGGGTGGAATTTCGAAAAATCCTTTCTTAGCTGATGCCTACGTCATAACACCTACCTGCATGCCAAATTTCAGCCCGATCCGTCCAGTGGTTTGGGCTGTGCGTTGAGAGATCACTATGTTAGTCAGTCAATCAGTCAGTCACCTTTGAGTTACTATATATATTTAGATAGATTTAATAAATCGTTATTTTTGCAAGTTACGTATATTGAAATGCTAGATAGGTAGGTATTGGGCCACACACACCTGGCCACACATTGGTACACGGTGGTAGAACTTTTCTGCAAAGTTCGTCCAGGTACCTAGTACCACCTAGTACCACCACTTATCCAGCTATTCTGCCGCCAAGTAGTAGTGCGTAAGTTCTACTGTGTTTCGGTTTGAAAGGCACTGAAGTTAGTGAAATTACTGGGCAAATTTGCGACCTAATCTCACCGTCTATTAATCTTATTCCTAGACTGTGATGATGTTTTAGGATGACGTGAGCAGTGCAGTCACGCGAAACTACAACTGATATGGGCGGCCGTGTCGCTTAACATCAGACGAGCAACTAGCTCATCATGTTCAGTCCCAGCAAGTAGTCGGGGGTTGCCGCTGAAGCTTCCAGCAAGTCTTGTCTACTCCACACGTATCTGTAGCTCACGTTGCGCTGAACTTTGTCATTTTGCCATTCTTGAATTAAGTTTCGTCTTCTTAGACCACTTCTTAGACCTTGAGTACCTTCTTCGTCAACTGTAAAGCTTGGTAAAAATTCTCATCTTCCACCTCTCAAGATCACCTATAAAATACGTAAGATAACAAAAGTTTGCTTGTGTTTGTTTTTACGCCAAAAGATCTGAACTAACTTGGGTGAAATGCACACAGATGGCCTGATATTACCAATGTTAACAAAAGATCTCCACGGAGCAGGTCAGAGAGGACGATGCCAGCTCTGACTTGCTCCGGCACCAAAGGAAGTCTTTTGCGCGCCTTGTCTATCCTCCGTAGTGGGGTCGCGGGCGGAGATTTGGAGGACTTCTCGCCGCGCTTACACGGCCCCACACATCTTATGGGTAACCGAAGTGCAAGATTAACCCATTGATGCAGTGTCCCGAAAGGGCCTACCACCGGGGCGACATGTTAGCGTACCCCCATCTCGCCCCATCACGACGGCGGACGGATCACAGGTGGTTTTATTAGGTTCTAATCCCACATATCCTCTGCCATCACCTCCGTGGTGGCAGACGAGTGCGAGAGGAAAAAGTATACTTTTATGCCTGAAAATTAACAATTCTATGAAACAACGGATAAATTGCGGATGTAACCGTGGGGCGCCTCTATTATAGTAAATGTATAATGAAGACAGTACTAGTACGTACGTACCGTTTCATGTTCCCTGATTCTATCCAATACTATGTAGGCTATTTTTATGACCGTGAATACGAGTATGAAATACGTTCGCGAAGAAAGATTAATAGCGTAATAGAGATCGCGCAACATTGGTCGTAGGTAATGAACATACCCGCTTGTACAGCGCGTTCACGTTGCGATAAAATGTTGTCAGTCTGCGTTACCTTTTGTTCGTAGCGGAAGTTTCGTTTGGTGTTCTTTGTGATGGATTATAGGGTTCCATAACTAAAAGGTAAAAGCGGGACCTTATCACGCCTCCAGTACACCATTACACATCACACCTGACGTATAAACGGCTTTATCTCTTGGACCGCAATAGGTAGCTGTGGACAGAATACTTGCATGTGTTATTATAGCTGATTTTCTAACAAAATATAAAAATATTAAATGGGTCTCCAAACAAGTTTTTAAATAAATTCCCAAATTTGGTAATACGTAATATATAAGACTCAAACTTGGTATCATTGTAGTGCATACTCTGTAGTAAAACAAAAAAAAACACAAAAAAACGGCCATATACCTCACACATGACCGGTTTTTTAAATATTTATTAGGTCTCACGGTAAATGTACACGGGTAAGGAACCCTCTGTGGGCGAGTGCTACTCATACTGGTCCGGTTTTTATTAATTTTGACTGAATTCTATTAATAATGAAAACCGGCGTTTGCATTGCATTGACTACTATCTTGACTGATTCTTGTTTCTGTGATTCGGCACAGAAGAACGAAATCCCCAAATGACAGCAACGACCTTTTACATTTCTTGTGCCACCACTTCCCTTATCGATACAAATGTGGAAGCTTATATATTTATATAATAAGAACATCTTATTATAGACAAATGGCAGACCCGCTCCGGTTTCAAACGGGTCAAACAATTTTACGCCTCGGCCACTCTCCACAATCTTTCTTATTGCTAATTCTTTACACTTAACCCATCTCTCCTTTCTCCCTTCCCTTCATTCTTACTTTGTCTGTCAGAAACGACCCTTTACAGCTTAAAACAATATCACTTAAGTAATGCTATTCAGGCAATATTTTTTTATTTTTAATAATAGCTATCCTTGACCCGTCGTATCATGATCACTCCATTCGAATGAATATAAGTAACAAAATATATTAAAATGTGTTTCAGTTGATGCTTTTACGAAACTCCATAGCGTAGAATAAATAATTCAATTCAATTAGCTGAAATTTGATCTTCAGGAAAATGGATTCGCGCGAGATTTTGCTTGAAAATCAAAACCTTCATAATTTTATGTATGTTGTTATGCTGGTATCTTCATAGGTTAGGATCGGCGCTGTTGGCACAACGAATCAGCATTGCAATTTTAGAGCTGTCAGCATATTGGGTACACTTCCTACTGGTAGTGGGCTGGAGCTTTTGGATTATCTGTAAGACGTCGTGGCTAGTAGTAGCCCAAATGTTTTTTTTTAATTGTAGGTAGTGTTTGGTACTAGTTTTTATATTATTGTAACATTTTCTTGGTACTTACGCTTAGTGAACTGAAACCAATATTGATGGCTGTGATAAATGTAGCTAAATTTTGGGGAAGATCCGATAATGGATCCCCCATTAGACAACAAAACTCGCACTCGCAAGAAACAGCTGTTTAGGGACTATTAATAGTATATTTGATTGCGCAATAAATGATTATGTGTCAGACAAAAAAAGCTTGGCCTGAATATCCCAAGCTTAATGTTATGAAATGTTGGTACTTTGCCTATTGCCTGTTGCTATGTATAATTTCAGTTTCTAATTGTAATGTTTATTAAGATCATCTCAGTGTTCTTCTTGCACCGGCGTGACTTGTGGGTGGTTACTTTGTAATATATTCACTATCTCAACTGTGATCAATTAAAAATATTCTAAAACACAATAGAATGAAACTTAATTGTAAAGTTTCTTGTAGCTTTTTCTTTACAGGCGTAATCGATTTTGGATCGGAGTTTTCTGTTCTGCATTGTGCCGGATTGCTTGCACCGGTAGTGAGAAAGAAAACTTCTTTTTTTCCCAAACTAATATATTGTGTATTTGACAATTGAACACTTTTAATTTTATATGCTTAGTAAAATAACTTAATTTTAAGTACCTAATATAATTTTGGCCTGTAAAAGTGCTAAAAATAGCCTTATTGCAATAAATATTTTATCTTTGACTTTGATTTTGATTTAAGAGTATAAATAAGAGACCAAAGAGTAGGACTGAGATAATATCCTGAACTTTTCATTGTAATTAAGGCGATAAAATCGCGTAAACCTTGTGAATTTTATTTTTAAAGTGAATTACAACTTTACTTAGGAGCTACATATTTTTAATTATAGTTTAGAGATAAATAATCATTTATGTCTTAGTTTAATCTCAACATGCCATAAGTTGTTGTGTGCCTTAACTTGTGGTTGTACTAAAACCACAACGATTTGAATTTCATTACAATATGCATATAATAGGTACAAGTCATGGCAAGGCTTCCTTAAATGTCACTTTAAAATTAAACGTGGTTTAGACCATTGTTGGATTTACGACAAGGCTGGGTTGCACCATCTGTAGTTAAGTTTAAGCTACCGTCATAACTGCAGTTAAAAAACTCGTGAAGCAGAAATGCGTTGCACCATTTAACTATGGTCAAAATGACGTCATAACTTAACGGTAACATTAACTACGCAAGATTGGCTGGTTAAAGTAAATGTTATAGTTAAAAGCTGTCAAACAGAGCCTCCAACCTCAAATTTACCACGACAAAGGAATTCACATAGTGGTTATATGCTCTTTGGGAAGTTAGTGACACTGACTGACATGCATGACAGTATTTGATGAGAGTAACTATGTTCTTTGAGACTGATTAACAGGATTTTTGCAGTATTGCCATAAACAAAAATATTATTTTCAAATACTATAGGGAAAATGGCACATCTTCAGACTAGCAACTTAGTTAACCGTAACTATAACAACAATAATGATGGTGCAACACATGCTGGCTAAACTTCATGGTTAAGGTTAAAGTCATAGTCAATTTAAACTATAACAGTAACTGTAACTGGGATTATGGTGCAACCCCGCCTTAATGAACCCAGAGTCATCAATTTAGGTGTTCATGAAAACTCATTGGCTTGCAAAGTTTTTAGTTTGTACATATCAGCAGGCCTAGCACGGCCGGTGGACAACTTCTCCCCAGGGAGTAGATAACAAACTTATCCTCACTGTCACTTTATTCCACTCTGCGAGCACGGCCGCGACAGTGGAAAGCTTTATCCGGGGGATAAACGGCGGGAGTAGCGTTTTTAGATTTCTCTACCGTATTGTTGCCAGTACGAGAAAATTTAACTAAAATGACATTACATGCTTCAATATTTTGTTCAGTCCATCAAACCATCGATAATTGTTCGGCTAAATATACTGGGATTGAAGACAAAATATAAAAATTAAGAAAATATAAG
Source organism: Ennomos fuscantarius (assembly GCA_905220475.3). Taxonomy (NCBI): domain Eukaryota; kingdom Metazoa; phylum Arthropoda; class Insecta; order Lepidoptera; family Geometridae; genus Ennomos; species Ennomos fuscantarius. Next base: position 13,157,799 of record HG992023.1, read on the forward strand.
GTTTTTGAGTCTGTGTCCCTGTGTTAATCAAAGAGTATGTAACGACTACTATGCATATGAGTGAGAGTAAGTGAGTAGTTTAAATTAAAATTTTATTTTGTTTGTAATATGAGCGGAAAAACGTGATTAATTATTGTGTAGTAGTTATATTTTAAATTTTTATATGTATATATTTTATAATAAAATATACTCAAAAAATATACGCATCATTTAAGTTAATTACGTAAATTAAATAATTTCCTTATTAAAACTAAACTAATAATTGTATTTTCACGAATATTTCGCTATGTATTTTTTTTTGTATTGAAACTCATTTCCCGGGATTTAGAAGGGATTACTTGTATTCCGAATGCTTCTCCCGGTGTAACTTTCGCTCCAAAATTTGAGTTCAATCGCGATTAAACATAGTTATAATAGGCACGCGACATTTTTGTGCCTATTAAAACACTTTAACTTCCTTATACCCACCTACAAGAGTCGAAGATAAATACTCTCTGCTTTATGTCAATTCAAGAGAATATTATCCACTTTCTTCCGAGTCCGTGCTCTGAAGCGGGGAGTAGCGGCATATAATGTCTACGATAATGTCAAAGGGAAATATTTCTTTCCTCTCCTCGTTGCCGTGCTACGTAAGGTGGAGAGGGGGATTATTTTAACTGACAGGTGGAAAAAACCGGGGGAAAGACAATTTCTCCACATGCCGTGCTAAGCCTGCTGATACCATATAGATATAATACTAGTTGAACCCCGCGGTTTCATTTCGGTTAAAAAATATCCTATGTGTGAAAGCAGCGTAAAAACTATCTCCTTTCCAAATTTCACTCCAATAAGCCGTTTGAGCGTTTTAATTATTTGCTTACTCCCCGGGAACATTTCACTTTTCTGGTATAAAATTTAGTCTATATGTTAATACAGTGTATAAGCTATCTTGGTACCGAATTTCATCTAAATCCATTCAGGCGTTTGAGCGTGAAGGACTAACAAACATACACACATACAAACTTTTGCTTTTATAAAATTTGTGTAATTAATGTGATAGTTTGATTTATTTACAAATTCAATAAAGTTGTATCATAATGCTTTTTTTTTAACGAGCTAATGCTGTTGGTCTCTATCGACCTTTACAGCGTCACCTCGCTTAAGGCGCCCAGCCGTCAAAAGTGGGAGGCAACTAGCTGGCGGGCACCCCTGGGGTGCGAGCCTCGGCTTGGGCCGTTGCCGGGATAAGAGGATCGAGAAGACTACGTCCACTGGAAGAGTGGACCCTATTGAAAGTCGCGACTGTTCTAGCTAAGCTACGTCGTAGTACGTACGTCGACCTCGCCGGCATGGTCGGTGTCTGATTGTGTTACGCTGGTACCCTATACCGGTGCCGAAAGCGGTACCTGAGCCAGAAGGGCTAGACTGGTCCGGCGATCCTAGCGCAGCCGATACTACGGCTGCTATAGGATCATCCGGGTCGCTCAAGACGTGTCTCGGGCGGCGACGACGGGGTGATCATAATGCTAATCATAAGCTGTATCATAATCATGTTACTCTGTTCAGACCTGCAAAGAAATATCATAAAGTCAATGAATCTTGGGTGCTTAAAAGGTCTTACTCCATACTCGAAGGATCCTTTACGTGACGGTTGACTTTTTAAAGAATGTTTCGTTTTCTATTCATATTTATTTTATATATTCCTACGACGTTACCTTTCTGCGCTATGCCTTTGTAAACATGTTGTGTAGGTGCTTTAGAGTTTTAGAGTACCTTAAATTGTTTCTCGAAATAAATTGCACAACCATTTTAATGCTTAAGTAAAGTTATTTTAGCTAGATAGCTAGTTGTTGAAAAATTTTTTTTAAAAGTAAGTACACACCTACTTAGTATTCCCGCCAAATATCAAAAGTTGCCGCAAGTGGAGCTATTTATTATTGTACAGAACATCCCTAACTTAGAACTCACCGATCTTGGCTATTTTTTACTCATATTTGAAATAGGTATATACTTATTAAAAATTGAGTACTGAATGTTTCTCCCAAATATTATAAAAATTGGTTAGTAAATGGCGCGGCAGTAGCTTCCATACTTTTTGGAGGGAAATCGCTACCGCGTGTTTTCCAATCAAATGTTGCTGAAGACCAAATTTACCAAACTGTAGAAACTGTGTACAAAGTTTCGTCAAGATTAGTTGGAAAACACGACCTGGTAGGCGAGTACTAACATCTGGCAGTTGAAATCAAATTTCGCGAGTTGAAGCAGGGACGATACTCGCTTTGCTCGCTCGGTCAATAATTCAAATGAAAATATGAGTTTGTCTTTAGTTTTGTTTAATATTATTGTGGCAAACTCTTTGTTTTTCACTTCGAGCAATAAAGGTTTTTCATATAAAATCTACTTTATTTAATTCAAATTTTATAAACTGTTTACTATGTCATTTTGGCATTAGGTTTTGATATTTGGTTTTTGATTTATTGCCTACGAAGTTTTTTTGGCTCCACACTTTTGTGTATTTAGCCAGTGTCAAGTAATTGATAATTTTGAATTAATTATATATAATTTCATATAATTAATTTATGTGTCAAAAAAAAGTTAAGTCAAGTCACAGTCCAAGTCATCAAGTCAAGTAATAGTCATACTCCTAGTAAAGTGGAGTCATCTTTACCAGAAGCTTCTATGAAGTTTTGGAAACCACACGAAAAAAAGTTTCACCATCATAATACCACTTCCCACATTCATGCCTGTAATCCAGCACTTAACGAATAAAGCGCCACCAATTTTATGCAATAACACTGAAAATAAAACAAGTTTTATACAATGCGGCGACAAGATCTTTCTAGTCTTCCCGCCAAAAAGTTGCTTTTATTTTTAATTTTGCATAATTCTCTGCTTTTTAAATATAATATCATTTTACAAGTACATTCAGGTTTTTATTAACATTAGCATGTTAGTTCTATTCATTTATGTTTATATTTAAACTGAAGAATCTGAAAAGAAAAGTTTGTATTCCCTCTATTATCAAACCTTAGTGATGTCCAAGTCATATCCTATAGCGGGATAAATATTCTGGTCCTTTTAAATATGCGGATAACAAGCCACATGTGGAGAATCGGCAAATAAAGAACTTACATAACTGGCAAGAAATGAAGCACGTTCGCATAATATAAATCAATGGCTTGGTTTTTTCGCGGGAAAACGAAAAAGATCGCGTCACCGCATTGTATTATTTTCCAAAACTTGTGTTATTTTCAGTGTTATTGTGTAAATTGGTGGCATTTTATTCGTTCAGTGCTGGACTACAGGCATGAGTGTGGGAAAGTGGTATAATGATGGTGAAACGTTTCTTTTTGTTTTGTTTCCAAAACTCCATAGAAGCTTCAAGTAAAGGTGCCACCACTTTACTAGGAGTATGACTTTAACTATGACTTGACTATGACTTTACTTGATGACTTCAACTGTGACTTGACACATATTTGCGTTAAATATCATTAACTTGATAAATTATCAATTACTTGACACTGGCTAAATACACAAAAGTGTGGAGCCAAAACATAAAAAACAAAAAAAAAAGCAGTTATTTGAGGAAATACGTAGATACACTGACAAAAATTATCTTCGAAGAAGGTTTGAACAATTCGGCGGAAATTAACCAACATTATTGAAAATTAGTTTACATAGAACCTAGATAGAATGTACATTTGTTAATTGAATTTCCTAATACTAACACACACACAGCCGACAAAAATGCAATATACTTAATGTTACAAAAGGAAGATTTATTAATACATGCTTGTTGAAAAAAGCGACTTTGTAAAGTATAAAAATAAATATTTTTGTATTGGTGTGCCATATTTCCTAACTAATCACTGTAAGCATTTTTCATGAGAGATGTGTTTGTTTTCATAGCCTAGTCAAACGAATAAATCTTCACTATGTTTGGAATATAGATAATTTAAAGCTTTGTTTAGTTTGTACTTATAGTAGTGATTTCATCATTGTGACTTACTAATTAGGGATGGGAACCGGTTTCATGAATACCTAATGGAACGGTTTTTGCGAAAACCGATAATCACCGGTGCTTATTTATTTACAATCACAAAACCCGTAGGTATATAACTGAATCCTCAATATGCATCCGAACGTCCGTTCAAAATCATTGTTTATATATAAGTATATGACGGCGGCGGCAACGTCCAGTTATTAACTCTATGCGCAGCGGGCAGGACCGTAATTTACTCTGTGGTGGCATTTAAATTTATTACAGTGGCAGCACCGGCAACTGTCATCGCTTCCCCACCCATCTGACTATATAAATGGAGCGCTCGGTGTACTACGATGATTCGCTCCGGACACGGCCCGGTGCGCATGCTGAAGGCCTATAGTCATATAGGTTGCAACCTACGCTCAACCCTATATTATATGTGTATATATAAATGAATCTCTATTTCCCTTGGTCATTGCATGACGCGTGAACGGATGGATAATTTTCGTAAATTCTTTTTTGTTGTGTTTATTATTGTCAGGAGAAGGTTCATATGAAAGGAAAAATTAAGTATTTTTACCATACGGGTCCAACCGCGGTACGCAGCTAGTTGTTTAGAATACAGCGAATCGCCGAATATTCCAATTTTAAATTACGTGATGTACTTTTTGGACTTTTCAGATTCGTTGTCGAAATAATGTTGGTAGGACTTTGTTGCAAAGTTCGTCTAGGTAGGTACCACCGCTTTGCCAGTTATCCTGCCGCCAAGCAGTAGTGTGCAAGCACTACTGTGTTCCGGTTTGAAGGGTACTGTAGCTAGTGAAATTACTGGGCAATTGAGACTTTATGATCTGATCTCACAGTTGAGTAATCTTATTACTAGACTGTGCTGATGACTCAGAATGATGTGCGCAGTGCAGTGTCGCGCGAAACTCTGTGTTTTAGTTCCAAGTGACACTGTTCTGTTATGGGCGGCCGTGGCGTTTAACACCGAACGACTAGCTCATCACATCATTCACTAACATAAAAAAAAACCCAAAATATTAGGCTACATAAATAAATTATGCCCAACGATCACATACGTAGATAATGGACCGTAACTAAGATTTCCTGTATATACGCACTCAGGAATTACGAGGACCATGGTCCCAGAACACACAAGAACAAATATTTAGACGCCTTTTTTCTGTTCCCACAAATACTTGTCAAACGCCGCCTCCAGTTCATGACCCGAACTGCTCAACTACACCGCATAGGCTGTCGAATTTGATGGGTACTTTAAGTATTTATTTTTGTAAAAAATAAACCAAAATAAATACCAAGCCTGACAATCTATAGGTACTCTTATTTTTTGGAAAAGACCTAAAACCCGGTTTTATTCAAAACTAATCGGTTTTATACTGGTGTGTAAAATCGCAATCAAGAATTAATTAATTAATTAATTATGCAATAATTTACGCAACCGTATCGTTTATCATCAGGCGAACGATTAGTTCGTCACGCCATTCTTTAACATAAAAAATGCAATCTGAAATGTTTGTATAATTATGATATAAGAGATCTACTTATATATCATTATATAATATCCAAATAAAAAAGTGTTAAACTGACTTTAATCATCTTTATTTCATATTGAGAAATAAGAAATATTAAATATATTTTTTGGTTATTTTATTTTAAAAACCAATAATTTAATTATAATAACGCCGAACGATCACATACATAGATCACATACATACTGGACCCTTACTAGGATTTCCCTGAGTCTAGGGACCCAGGAACTAAGAGTACCCCATGGTCCTGTGTGACCATTCCCACGACACCCAGACTCAGAACAAGTATTCGCGCTTTTTTCTGTGCACAAATACTTGTCCTGCCGCGGGAATCGAACCCGCAACCTCCGGGCTATGAGCCGACCTGCTCAACCACCACACCACAGAGGCCGTCAAATTGAGTGATTTAAAAACCAATCTATTGAACCGATTTTGATGAAACTTCTATGAGACTAATCTAAAAGTATATAATTTCAAATGAAAAAGATTTGAAAATTACTTGGTTATTCTTAATAAAAGGTTACTATATATACTTGGTAAGATTAAAATGACCCAATTTATTATTAGACTATTGTCTATGATGATTGAAATATTGAATAGTAATATCTGGGATCCGAATTAATTAGTGCCGTCTGCGGAAATTCAATAAGATACGCTATAATCAGACAAGTATCCAGGAATGGAACACTTGGGATCTCCCCACACACTAAGACACTTGGATATATTCTTTTATTTGAAGCCCCGTATTTATACTAATGAAACTATTTATATATAGCCTATTTGCAATTAAGTGATGCCCGTCTATACTAAATTACATTAAAATACAACTTAGCTTAGCAAATACTTTTCGCCGCAATCTCATATACTTTTGTTAAATTCATGTTAACTTGACATACGAAATACTAAATGCTCATATGTTGATCGTCAACTGTCTCAAGTCTCCACCAAATCTTACAGTTTTGGGCATGTTGACTTGACACGACTTTACAAACGTACAAAAAACCGGGGACTAAGGATATAAGTACGAACTTAAGAACTGTCAGCAAACTTCAGTACAGATGGGCATAAGTATTTGAATTTATCCCTCCCAAACCAAATTCTAGATACGTTCCTGCGCTGTATCGTCGATCTTGAATATCCGATTAGTGAAATTTGAAGCAGACAGGTATTGAATGCTTGTCAGGGTATGTAAGGAACAATGTTGTTGGTTTATCGTTCTCTAACTCCAATCTTCGTTTATTTTAATATTATTTTTTGTTAAGGGTGATGCCTTATGTGAGACTTCACGGAAAGGAAGAAGAGCAAACCGTGTGTTACAAATAAATACGTATCAGAGTAGCGAAAATATTTTAGGTCTATAATCTAGACAGAAAGATTTACTTACTTTTTAGAACAAAAATGTATGTTGATCAAATAAATATTTGTATTAGATGTCAATCGAACGTACTGCGTAGAAGGCAGATCCAATAAACTGAGCTAGTCCATTTAAATATATATTATGAAATAGCCGATGTGTACTGAAAAATTGAAACTCGTTTTTTTCTAAGTTGTAACAAATTTATATAATCAAAATATTTACCCTCATAGTTGTTGCTATGTAAATGGAAGTTCATTTATGCCTTTAGAACAGAACTCTGGCGATCTAGATTCGACAAACCGTGTGAAAGCATCTTGTACTGCTTCCTGGGAAGATATGTAGTAAATTGTCCAAATCACGAAAACAATGGTAGTCTGTTGGAGCAAGGTCTGGCGAGTTACGTATGATTTCTAACTGTAGCTCCTGTAGAGTTACAACGGTTTCTCGTGCAGTGTGAGGTCTTACGTTATTATGGAGCAATAATGGTGAAGATCTATTCACGGGATGGGGCTGTTTCACTCCCAGTTTCGCCATCATTGTTCGTTAAACATCTGCGTTTATTGTCTGACTAGATCTGAGAAAGCTATAGTGAATAACACCACAAAGAGACACCAAACACTTACCCTTACCTTTTATTGATAAGCTTTGCTTTAGGACACAGTTTGACCTGGGTCAGCCATTGTATTTTTCGCGTACGGTTATCTTAAACAATCCACTTGTCGTCACATGTTGCAATTCGATCCAATATTCATTTATTTCTGTACCGATTTCACAAGGCAACGCAATTTTCAACACGTATTTCATTCTGCAGATCCGTCTGCAGATTTTAAATATTTTTATTTAATTGAACATTGAAACGACAAGCAATAAGGCGGTGGCGATCAAATTGCCAATGCAATAGCAATTTTAATAGTTTACCTACTTAAGGGCCGTTTGTTTATTTGTCACAGATCCCGATAGAAGTTCAAGATGACGTTGATTAAATCGTGCTGTTGCTGCCGCAGCCTTCGCATGGGTTGCTACGCGGCAGCTATCTACACTTTGGTAATTATCATATCAATTGAATAACTATATTACATTTATCTGCAAATCTTTGGCTTGTACCGAATTGAAGGGTTGAGAATAAAAAGGGTTTAACTGTCAAATTGATAGTATCGAGAAAATTGACTTTAAACTTCAACGGCTTCATTTTAATGTAGAGCGCTCATACGGTAATAGAAAAGGTTTATGTAAGTTTCAGTTGCTTGAAAATGTATTAATTCTATTTTAAAATAGAAAATATAGTACTAATTCGTACAATTTCTGTAAAAATATAATATAATAAATATAATGTTTTCATGCTAAGCAAACTGTATTCCTGTGACAGAAAAACCGTTTTAAGACTGAAAATCTCGAGGTTTAGCCTCATTTCGGTATTTTGAGAATGTATTATTGTAGATAATTTCACACTGAATCCAACGATACCTACCCATAAGTCATTTTGTGAAAAAAATCAATTAAACCCTTTTTGTTCTTACCCCTTCAATTAGTTTCTCGTTGTCGAGCTCTTTTCAAGTACAGAATAAATAGATTCAAGTTGGCTCGACTACCCATTCTTATGGACAATCAGTAAGGTTACGAAATGTTCTTTGCTGCCACTACTTGGACCAAGCGTCAAGTAAAACTTGTTTAGTTTAGCGCCATCTATCGGCCGGTACCACTTTGTTTTTGCTTTGTTTAATGTTAATGTCGCCATCTTAACAGTAGTAAATTGTAATTTTACCGGACATACCAACATAATAAAACAAATTTTTAACTTTGTTATGTTGACAATGGAGATCTACATGACCCAACAACTTACAACTTCCGTTCGCTTCGCCAGCCTACTCTCCAATTCAAACGTGCGTAAAGAAGTTTTAGTTCAAAAAGGATATATATACAACTAGGGCTACGCGTGCTTCCGGTACCGGTTTTTCTCGTAAGCCTAGTCAAAAATCTTTGGGCGGCCTGAAAATTATGAGGACCTTTGGTTTACATGAAAAGAAGTAGTGTAATGTAGTTTATTTTATTTCTGTTTCCTTCAATGTTAGCAAATATTGATCATAAGTGCTGTAGGTACATTAATAATTTTCCGTGTCGTTATATTTATCTAAATTGTGTATACACACTTATTTTTCTAATTCAAAGAAATTTAATTAAAAATCATCTTATTAGGAAACCATCGAAACAAGTCTATAATTTCATATTACGCTTTGAAGAAAAAAAAAGCCTTGTCCACTTTTTGTTGAAAAGCAATTTTAAGACGAATAATTGATTTTGTTATTTTTATTGTGATATTTAAAAAAACATTAATCTTTTTTACTTTAAGTAAAAAAGATTAATGTTTTTATCTCCTTATCACCAAACTCGACATTTACAAAAAAATGCGTACTAACGCCAAAAAAAAATCTCATGAGTCCAGACAATGTTGTGTAATATGTATTAGTGTACATAATGAAAAATTGTGTACAAACTACTTAATCGCCTTTTTTATACATATTAATTTGCTTTATAATACTTTCCATTGTTGCAGGGTTATTTTACTATAACCATTATAACCATGGGCCACTTTATCGAGGTAGAACAACGCTATCTCAAGGGACTTATGATTGAGCCTGAATCCGAAAGTTTTTTGCAGCCTTCCAAGATAACACCAAGTAAGTTTGTCAAAGTGCCTTTTGTTTGAGTATATTAGTATGTATGATAATTTCTTTTTATATTTTTAAGGGACAGCATGCCTTTATTCTTTAAGCAAACATTACAAAAATCATGTCAACTACTACTAAATGCTACAGGGAGTAATAACTACCTACACTATCTGGTACAAAAAACATTTGAATTGTGCGAATGTAAAGTAGTCATTTAGTAGTCAGAAATTAGTAAGTCAGGTAAAGATTGAAATTTCCATTAGTTATGGACTAGTTGAGGAAAAATAGGCTGTGGCGATATGTACATAACGACAGATTGTAGAGGAATAATTTGAATCGCGATCGGGATTTCCACCCTCTCCGGACGTCCCTAAATCCGGGGTATGCTTTTCTTAAGCTATCGTGACAAGTGGTTTGTACTTGTAAATCCTCTTCAGCTTTTACAACTAACTTACAAGGTTGAATTTGTTGTCATAGTGAAAGCATGATCGAAATTTTTATGAAGACAGATTTTTTAGATTCTATTGATGTAAATAATTAACGGTAGATATAAAGATACCAAGAAAATTAAAGGACTTAGCCAATATACACCAATAAACATTGTGCAGTGGAGGAATAGTTATTTTGTGTGAAATAAGCAAAGATAAAACAACTTAAAACTGAATAGCTATTCCACCGCTATGCAGTGTTTTAGTAATGAGACGAGGTATGGTTGGACTGATAGATCTTCCGATTTGTGGCAACGGGCAAATTATTTTATTGTTTGTTACACTTACTTTGATAGTGTCGCGTCAATAAAAATAGCGGACAATTTTAAAATTTCCATTCTATTTTAAAAATTTACTCTTCGCACACAAATGCTAACCCAATAAATACTTAGGTATATAAGTTTCCCTACATGCAAAGTACAAATTCCACATGTCCCGCTTAAGGTATTTCCACAAGAAAATTTTACAATTTTCTCGTTGGCTTATTCTAGATTTCTTTTCTGGAGTATAGTTCGAACGCAAATATTTCAATTTCCATGTGAAATAAGATCAGGCAAGGTGACTATATAGCAAAGTGTTTTATAGCTGACCAGCCCTAGCTTCACAAGGGAACGATGTACATTTATTTATCTTTTTAGGGTTTCGTATTAGCACTACAAAGAGCCATTATAAAAGTTCCTCGTGTCCAATGTCAAAGTCAAAGTCAAAGTCAAAAGATTTATTGCAAATTGGCTAATTTTAGCACTTTTACAAGTCAAAATTATATAAGATACTTAAAATTAAGTTATTTCACTAAGCATATAAAATTACAAAGTGCTTATTGTCAAATAATATAGCAAGCCCATTACAATATATAAGTTTGAAAAAAAAAGCAGTTCTTTCAATCGTAATTATTTGCCGCCTTGTAACTTCCTAAGTTATGTACTTTTTTATGTTTTGGCTCCACACTTTTGTGTATTTAGCCAGTGTCAAGTAATTGATAATTTATCAAGTTAATTATATTTCACGCAAATATGTGTCAAGTCATAGTTGAAGTCATCAAGTCAAGTCATAGTCTAGTCAAAGTCATACTCCTAGAAAAGTGGTGGCCAACTTTACTTGAAGCTTCTATGGAGTTTTGGAAACAACACGAAAAGAAACGTTTCACCATCATTATACCATTTTCCCACACTCACGCCTGTAATCCAGCACTTAACGAATAGAATGCCACCAATTTTATGCACTAACACTGAAAATAACACAAGTTTTGGAAAATAATACAATGCGGTAACGCAATCTTTTTCGCGTACCCGCCAAAACTCCAGTTATGTACTTACACGAAATTTTTCACAATGATAGAATAGTAATTTGTTATTTGATTTTTAATTTAAATTTTTTTATTTAAGGTAGTTACTTATGGAATAATGTGTATAGTAATACATGTAAAGTTGGGATATCTTTTTTTTTTCTGCAATACCTCATTAAATAGGTATTTTAAGGAGAAAGTAAAGGCCTACATGTGTGGTGAATATGGCAACCCCCCTGCCCTTATACTAAGCGTCCAAAGTGACGCTTTAAGGTTGATGATAAAAGGTTACAATGTACCTAAAGTAAATTGCGTCCAAGCCATTTCTAACTAAACTTTCATCTTCTCTGCAAACTTTCTTTTCAAACGATTTGAAAAGCATAGAAAAATGTAAGAAAACTTTAAAAATAATATACCTTTACATTTAATGAATTTTATTATATCAATTTTTTTTTCGGGCCATGTACTTTTTGATTTTTAATTAAATGTACTTATTAATATAATTATATGTGTGTCACGAATACGAAACGAATGAACGAATACGAAAACCACTCAAATTTACTAAAATATAGGTTAAAATAGGGAATTATTTTATCGTCGGAGATATAAAAACATACACACTACACACATATCTACACAAGGTATTTTTATGGTAGGTATTAAACATACAGTCACGATTCACGCACAGAATTATGAACTTACACGAAATGTGCAATAGATAGACACTAAATTTGTACTACGTTTGCCAATACTAAAAAATTTGTATAAAATAAGTTAAGTAGTCTACTTTTATAAATAACATAGGTCACACCCTACTGTTGTATTCAGAGATCAACTATCATAATGTTTTTATGTACGTAATTGATTATTTACAGTCGAAATGTTTAATGTTGATTTTCCACAAAGATAATAAAGCACTTGATAGCTCGCAAGAGCAAGGATAAAACGAGACAAAGTCATACGAAATTACAAAGAATAGAGTAGGACGGAGCAAAAGACATCAACGGGTTCCCGCTTCTTCTTCTTCTTCATAGTGTTTGTTTTTAATTTCAAAATAGATGTACTAAAATTTCTCTAATTACCATATGCAAATTGCTTACTTGTGGAACGATATGCCATCCTTTGCAGAGCCAGACGTCTTGCTATTCTCGCCGCACACTTTCACTGAGCAATAACTTGTTTTTCTAATATTCTATGATTTTTTTCGTTAGCTGTTTCTCCGCGGAAATCCAAAACGAAATTGGCGTACTCGCAAAGGCTAGTAGTGGAAATCAACTACTATTATTCGTGTGAGGGGACGTTGTATCATTGGTCAAGTGGATTTATAGTCTATGATTTTCTATCTACTTTAATTAGCTAATCGATCTTTGAGCTTCTAGTACCGATTTATTTCTACTTTTTTTAAATCCATTATTATTTTTTATTTATTCTTACTTTTATTACAGTGACGGTTGCATTAAACATCTCACTTCTGGGATGCAGCATCATCGGCCTTGCCGGGTGCATCTTGATGATACTTGGAGTTTACAAGGTAATTCATATTCTATCAAAGGCTGATTTAATGCATTAGTGGTTTTTAAGTTAGTAAATTATAGTTATAGTAATCAATCATAATTTTATATTGCGCACTAAATTTTGGCCCTTTGTCCCCACTGCCAACTCAGTTTATTAATAACGATGAAGAAGTACACAAAGTGTGAATGTTCACTTGTTCAATAGACTTTTTGGGGTTAAAAAAGGACGCTGGGATGACAAAGTCATTGGGGCACTTGATATTGAAAACTATATACTTATATGCTCTTTGTTCCCAAAATGGTCGGCAGGTTTGTCAGGATTTACTCCTTATAAAACGTTGCGGATCCCTCTACAGCACGTAAAGGCCCGCGCACATAAGGCGGGCCGCATCGTAACGAATCGCTAACAAAATCCTCATACACTCTAAATACTCATCACTTTCATTACAGTTTATATTGAACTAGTATTTATTTTTTAGTAGTGTAATAAAATATTGATAGTGCCTAACGATTACATACATAGATCCTAGACCCTAGGATTCACTGTATCTAAGGATATATGAACTACGAGCATGGTCAACCTCCAGACTCGGAACAAGTATTTGCGCTTTTTTCTGTGCAAAAATCTAACGTAACGCGGGAATCTAACCCGCAGCCTTTAGGCTATGAGCCGACCTGCTCAACCACCACACAACACAGGCTGTCATATGCATATATAAACCTGTAGTATATGATAGTTTATATAAAGTTTATTATGCGATGCGTTTCAATGCGGCACGCCCTTTTGTGCGCGAGCCTTATCCACCACGGGGTCACATAAGGAACAAATGAAAAATAGTTCAAATCCAGGTTAGGGTTAATAATAATTAACAAACATTAAAAACATAAGAATGGGAATATACAATAAGGGGCATTTAAAACCAAATTTGCTGAAATTTTACAAAATTTTTGTACGTGTATTTCTTTCACTATAGTATTTTATAATAAGAATCAGAATCAGAATTCACTTTATTGTATAAAAACTGTGTACATGCAAAGGTCTTAAGCTATAAAAATAAAAACTGTCACAAACAGTATTACCCATTTCGGACGTACAATATAGTTGGGTATACAGCACTTATAGTAACTATATGGGTATAAAACCAAGTATTTATTAACATTACAATATTAAAAGCTATAGGAACTAAAAAATATCTAAGTATAAAATGTAGTTCAAAAATCTGTGACGCAACACAATTACACAACTTTTAGGTATACTGTGACAGCATTTATGTCAAGCAGTGGTTTTATAATTTGAATGTGATACACATCATTCATAAATATGTGTCTTGTATTTGTGCTTGTAAAATAAATAAATAAAAAATATTAATTTAAATATGTACTACTAGGGTTTTCATAAAGACTGTACGCGTGTATACTTACACTCGTGGGCTGAAAATGTTTTCGGTTGTGAATTGCATACACAAATCTAATATGTCACAAGGTTGACGATATTATCTGATTTGATTAGGCAAAGACTCTATGCTCTATGCCATAGAGCATAGAATTTTTTGATTACATCGAAAATCGGACGCACACTTTAATCGTCTAGGATAGGTAGAAAATCTTTTTTGTAAAAATATGATAAATTTATCTAGCATAGAGACGAAGCAAAAAATACAGAACTTCCAGATCCAAGAGAGGTTGTATTTGTTACTAAAAAATGAAAATAGGAATAAATAATCAAGTAGGAATTGAAAATATCTTAATTTTTTTAAAGGTAACTATGATACATTGTCTTAATTACTAATGTAGCCTCCATCAGCAGCGAGCTCATGGCCTATCTCGCATAGATGCGACAAACCGTGCGCATAAATCAGTCCCTCTGATATTCATCCCAAACCCGTGCACAATGTGACTAAGAGTTTCAGGGCTTTCTTCGTTCTGACAGTCCTAGAGTTGAACCACAATGCTCCACAGATTTTCAATCGGGTTCATATCTACTGACCGAGCAGGCCTTTGAATGAGATAAATTTCTTGGTCCAAGTTGAACCACGCTGTAGTAGCCCGAGCCGTGTGTATCGGTGCATTATACTGAACGTAATCAATTTATAAAAATTCTGCTGATAAAAAGGGTTAGACCTCAGTGATACATATGATAATATACATGCTATCCCAGAAGCTAACGTCAAGCCGGAAACAATCAATAAACTAGCTCATAATAGTTTTCGGAAAAATATTAAAAAAATATCTAAATACAGGCATGGTTTTTTAAGTCCTATTACTATAATATTTTTTTAATTTTCAACTTTATTTTTAATATGCAAACTATACTAATGCCTCTGTAAATTGTGGGACTTAATCACAGGACGTAAAAATATTAACTTAGTTATATTCCAATATTTTACCGATAACTACTGTGACTTGGTCTATCACCTGTTTCCGGCTTGACGTCGTCTCCTGTGACACTCTCTATAGTCAATTGTTTTTTCTCTAATCTGTGACGTAGCGTAAACCTAACGAGCTTTAATGGTATGTATTATGTAAGTTTGTTTAAGTTTAGGTCTAGCGCTTAACTGAGTAGGTTCCTACGGTAATGGACCGGTGCGAAAGGTAGTGTTCTTGTTAATGTTGACGCGAGCCTTCAGTCGGGCGTCGGCATCGCTGTCGCCAACACGTGCTATTAGGATAAGCCGCATCAAACAAAACGCACACGAGATTCACAATTCAAGATGATTTCTTCGATGTATATTATATCTGAAGATATATTCACTCAAATTTGACCGAGAAGAAACGAGTCACAGTTCAGAGATTCAGTAGACTTTGCTTAGTAGTAGAGTAGAGAAATGGCAAAAAATGGGGGAGTAAGTAGTACCCACAGCAAAAATTACCATTTTAGCGACGAGACGCAACGAGATAATGGATCAATTTATTATAAAATGACTGGGGAATTAGATAATGAAAGCGATTCAAATCATACAGACAGCGATTCGAGTAGCGATATGAATACAAATTAATTTAATTGGATTCAATTTTTAGTTTAATACATTTATGTGAAATCATATTGTACCCAAATAATTTTGTCAACGTATATTTACATTTTTAAACATCATAAAAGATATTTCCTTACTATTCGTCACGTGTGTACCGAGAGAGATGTCCGCCTGGTGACGCTGTAAAGGTCGACAGAGACCAACAGCATGTTAATTTATATTATTATTATTATTATATACTAAAAACCATCTTGGCTATACCTGTATTTCTTTTTTTTAATGTTTTTAAATCGGTTATTCAGTGTTCGTAGTAATTTAGGATAATAAAAAAACGTCAATCCGTCGTCGACTATAGATATACAGAAAACTTTGACTTGGTATTTAGGTAGAATATTCAGTAAATAGAAAACAAAAGATAGTTTAGCTGTTCTGATAGAGTTTATTCTTCATAATTCCGGAAGAAATTTGAAGTGGATCTGTTTAAAATCAACAGAACAAAGAGCCGCATAGGTACCCGCAACTTTCTCCCCTCTGGTGGGAAAAAATAATGTATCCATTGAGTGTGCTTCCAGTTTCGCCCTATATAAATTTGGTGAAGCTCAATAATAATAATATGATGAGTACGAGATAAAAAAAATAAATCAAGCTGATCTGGCAGTGGGCTGGTCCTATCTGCTAAGGAACCCATAACCGTTAGGGTAGACGTGTTTTGGAGTGGAGAACCTGGAAGAGTAGAACCGAAGACCGGGCGCAGTGGCGTAACTTGGGAGAGGCTTATGTCCAGCAGTGGACAAATATAAAAATCATTGTTTATTAAATATCCCTTCTAAACTATACAAACACAAAATTTGAAATTGAATTTTCATCCTGAAGTATTTAAGTAAGTAACACGCGAGGCAAGCTGCGGGAATCAGCTAGTAATTTTACTATAATTCAAAATAATACATTATGATTCTAATACATATTATGTCTTGCATGAGTGTGCTAATTATAAATACATTTATTTTTCGATGAATATTATTAAGTTTTTTTTTACAGGACTTGAAGTTTTTGTTACTCCCGTGGCTGTTTGCTATGATCCTCGAGACTTTCGTCGAGATTATAAATTTGATTTATCTCGGATACCTTCAAACGGTAAGAATCTTTAATTTCAAATATATACCTAAGATAAATAACGTAGCACCAATACTTAATTCAAAACATAACAACTAATTCGTTGTAATTAGGTAGTTATTATGTTAAGTAAAATGTTGGACTTTTATGACAAATCGACCTATGTTGTTGATTGGCCCGATAACTTAGTTGGTAGTAACCCTGAACTTTAGGTTGTGGGTTCGATTCCCACCCAGGACAAACATTTGTGTGATGAACATCGATGTTTATTCTGTGCCTGGATGCTATATTGTATTCTATATATATATATAAATATATATATAATAACAAGCAAAAATTTATCTGGATCCCATAGTACTTTGCTAAGTTTGAGGCAAGATGTAGTGTGAAATGTCGATAAATATTTATCTATTATTTATTCATAATAAGGAAAGTAAAAGAAATCATTCAGTAAGTATGCTTCTCCCCTTTGACTCAGGGTTGGGTACTTTTAGTCGTTTTAGAATGTGGTAAACATTCTAAAACGACTAAAAGTACCTACTCTTATGTACTGAAGCCATATAGCTCAAGAGAAGCTCACATACCCTTCCCTGAAGTCAAAAACTTTGCTCCCTCCATGCACATTACACCCTATTCTGAGCAACTCATCAATGGATTACTCTAGATTTGGGTATTTGCGTGTACTGTGGGTCTTATTGAAACAAATTGAGCTACGTCTTTTTAGATTATATGTCAACCAGATATTAATTAATGTATAAAAAATAAATTAAAAAATGGATTATTTAATAAATGTATTAATAAATCGTAAGCAAAATGATGGGTTTCATCATGGACAAATTGTTGATTCGTGATCAAACCGTAGACCTGGGTGATTACGGGACTTTGATTTCAATGCACCGGGAGAAATTCAATTCCTACTCGTAAGTTGAAAATCTTCTTAGTGATTATATACACATAAATTACGTACTGGAACTGTCACATCGATTCTAATTTCTGTTTCTATTGGTTGAAATTAAATTCCGTGATCGCCAATCTGGAAATTTTTTGCACAACATATTATCGGATTTTCAATTGAGTTGCTATTGTGCTTATATGCTTTTACTGTATCTTATGATTCTTACCTACCTGATTTGGATCATAAAATATAATAATATCTTTGTACTTTACGATAGAGCGGAACTGAAGAAGAGGCGGATATAACATGGAATTTTATTACCGTACAGTATTGTCAATGGGGATTGGAAGATTACTTTTATAAGCCAGTAAAAAGGTTACAGGGTAATAATGAACCGTTTAATCAACGTAATTGGCGGTCGGCAGATATGGTCGTCAAGTGAATCGGGTGTTAACGGTAATAAAGTGGTGAAAGACGGCGTTAAATTCAAGTCCCTTTTGAACGAATACGCGTTTTTTGTAAAACTTTTGTTTATAGATCATGATTTATTTAAAACTTACTCGGCCGAGTTTTGTGCTTCTGCCTTTTTCAATAACACTTCATCGGGTGTAGGTGTACAGAAACGTGGTAGAATACAAAATTCACATATGATGGATAACTATTGTAGGAAGATCACAATTCGTTTCTACCTGCTTATTATCGATCTCTAATATTAATTAAATGGTAGTTTAAAGACGGTGGAATTGAATTGCACTTGATTCGCATATGAAATAATTAGATCAAGTGCAACATTACCATGAGTTTTGATAGTTCAGCTGGTTGTAAGATTGACTTATGTGATGTGTGGGACTAGTGTGAAGTTATCGGTCTAAAGATAGCGGCCATGATATAAGTTCATGCATTTTTGAGAACAACTTTCGATAGGGGTTTTCTTAAGTCTATCAGATTAGTATAATTTCATGAACTCCAGGTGCCTCAGACAATAAAATTTAAAAAAAAAACGATAAAAAACCTTGTGCTACGACAGAAATCTTGAAACTGATATAAAAAGTCGACATAAAACACCAAATTAAGAACAACATATGATAAAGCCCTGTAAAGTCTATCAGACATGTATAATTTTCTAGACTCCAGGTACTTCAAAGAAGAGAATAAAAATACCTCTTGCAACGACAGTAGACATATATAATATTAAATATGAAAAGTCAGCGTTAAACAGCAATAGAACAATAAGATATCTCTGCTGCTGCTAACTTCACAACGGTATGCGTAATAGTAAGTCCAAATCCTGCACTGAGTTTGAGCTACGAGTAGGTATCGGTGAAGGAAAAAATTTTAAACAATAATACGATGGTAATAGAATAGTACTCGTTAGCCTGGTTAGCTGCAACTTGTTATATATAACGGCAATGTCATTTACTAGTACGAAGCTTGATATTCCGCTGGGCCACCTACGGCCATATTGCTATGTACTTACCGGTGTAATATCTAATAATAACGTATCTGATATGTAAAAAGGATCCCGGCCCATAACCCGCAATAGACTGTTAAGTTTAGTTGTGTTATTTACCTACCTTTTAACTTCAGCGAGTTTAATTTGCTTATATCTATATTTATTTTACCAAATAATGCAATATGGTTTACATCGTTACATTCTTACGAGCTAAAACACTCAATAAACACAATATAATAAAAAAGTCAATACAATAAAACAATATGAAGGAGAAAAAAAGTGAACATCATAAAGTACAGTGCTCAGAATAGAGCATGCTGTTCTTTGTAAGAGATTGTGATTGATACGACGTGTATATGGTAAGGGAATATAGATTACAAGATATTTAAAACACTCGTAACGCTCAATCAGCTTATTAAAGTCAAAGGCATAGAGATTATATTCTCGTGGATGGGGTGTGATGTACCGGTGAAGCTTATAACTTTATGTAATACGGCTAAACTGAAATGACCTTTTGGAGTCTATCCTTTGTATTTTTTATGTTTAGAAAATCGCTGACGTGCCGATAATAGCAAACAACGCCTCGTCGAAAACACAGTCCAGCTCTACTACGCAACTCCCTCAATTGAAAGACAATGTGAGTTATCTGTTAACTAAAATATTTTTATTGTACTTAGAATACCGCCTAGTTGGAATGATCCATGCTCCATCCACCTTCTAAAATAGAAAGCTACCGCAGACCAGTAAGAAAGCGTAATTTTTGTAATATACAGCTATTGTTGTATCATTTTGTACTACCGATTTGGATACGCCTGCCTCGACTCTCGGAACACGTGACAATCAAAAATGGTAAAGTCCAAACTTTGAGATACGCATGACAAATCCCGGGACCCAAACACTAGCTCACCTACAAAAAAATACTCGTACCTATAATAAAAGGGACATTAATATAAGGAAAAGAGTTCAACTATCTGTTGATGAGTAGTAAGAAATAATAGTTATGCTTAAATATTTAATCAATTACCATAAAATTTGTTTAATTTTCGTTTGTAAAAGAGAATGTTGAATGTTGTGAACAGTTGGGAATGTTGGTATATACGTCAATACGCGTGAACGCAAACCACCCGCTCCATCGGTTAGAGTTATTACCCCCATTTCTGTGTAAAATGTTTGACGTTTGGTCGAAATTTTATATAGATTGGTGAGGATTGGATTGGTTTTTTATGAGGCTTTGTATTTGAACGGACATGTCGAGATTTCAATAATACTTATGCGTAATGCGTAAAGTGTGTTTCGTAATTTTTCAGCGTTTTCCGTTTGCGTATATCAAACTGTAGAGAGAAACAAAATACAAAATTACTAGTATTCTTTCACTGGATATGACTGAAGCAAACGAAATAGGTACCTCTAGAGATGAATTTAATTTGACATACAGATAAAATTTGTGAGATAAGCAAGTAACGGTGCCATAAGTTATTTTTTTTAAGTCGCTCGGTTCCTTTGTTTGCTATTGGCCCGTGAGGGCAGCGAAGGCGACCTGAGTTAGTAGTTGTTTTTTTTTTCGAGGTCACTGTTCCCCCGTGGATCACTCCACACATTACGGAACTTTGATTGCAATGCAACAGATGAAATTTCCAGACTAACTATGCACATAAACTGTCAACGTATTCTAACTGTCAAATCCATACGAATTTATGTTTCTATTTGTTGCAAACTAGTGCGTGATCGCCCATTGTATCGATATTATTGTCAATACTTTTGTTATTATTACCGTAGCTTAGGTTGTAAGTGCAGCGAGACTCACGCATTTTTTTAAATCAAACGTAAGCATCATTATCACAACTGAAGCAGAACAGAGGTTTCGAAAAATCTAAATCCTTATCGTTAATAAATATGTAGTTACTAGTTTCCTTAAATATGCTTTTGAACTTAGTTAACTTTGATCACAACTACGCAGGTGAAACCACGGGAATAACATAGTAATTCATATTTACTATTACAGCACATTGAACCTTATAACAATCTTCAGTTTCAACGTTGGGCATCCCACACAACGCCATCTAGCCCCAAACTAAGCAAAGCTTGTATTATGGGAACCAGATAACTGACACAATACTTAAATACTTTTTTGTTTGTAAATACATACATATAATACAATATTATATAATAATAATAATAATCCGTTATTATTAATGTTTATAGATATAGTTACAAAAATGTAAAGAATTTTGGTTTTTTATGTAGGGTATTGTCCAGCCTTGCGCGAGCCATACTGTATATAATATTGTATGCTATCAGCAAAACATATAAAATAAATGCTTAAAAGTTTGTACAAGTAACATCTCTAATGCACGTATTATTAATGCTTAAAAGTTTGTACAAGTAACATCTCTAATGCACGTATTATTAATGCTTAAAAGTTTGTACAAGTAACATCTCTAATGCACGTATTATTAATGCTTAAAAGTTTGTACAAGTAACATCTCTAATGCACGTATTATTAATGCTTAAAAGTTTGTACAAGTAACATCTCTAATGCACGTATTATTAATGCTTAAAAGTTTGTACAAGTAACATCTCTAATGCACGTATTATTAATGCTTAAAAGTTTGTACAAGTAACATCTCTAATGCACGTATTATTATTTTTGAACGATTCGTAGAACATTTCTACGCAGCACAGTGCTGAGCCTACTCCTGTTGCCAATTAATTATAACTATGTTTACTAATATTATTTGAACGTGCCCAGTTTTTTTTTCTTTATTTGGCAAATATTATAATATTTATTTATTCTTATGGATGGAGCGGAGTGGAGTTATGAATGGTCATACTATAGAGCTAAGGGCGCACAACGACAAAAATCTTTGATAAAAATAACAAGTGAACAACAGAAATATACTACAATCCGTGCACTGAGAAAATAAATCAAATAAAATTTATTGACATAATAGTTCTAAATATATTGACACTGTATTGCAGGAGCCATGGCTTCGCCGCTTAAAATAGTATTTCGTATGCGATTTTACTTCATATTTAAAAAATCGCACTAAATATATTTCTTAGTGCGCGCTTACCCTAATAAGAACCAAATATATACATACAATTAACTAGCAGACCTCATTGTCGTTGAGTTTAAATTTCTCACACAATAAATATAGAAGACTTCAAATTTTTGACGAATTCAAACATTTTCGGAGGAATTTCCCCAAATTTTTGTTCCATTAAAACCTAATTTGGATTATTACGAACAAACCGATACATACAGTCGTTCTCGTATGACGCGAAATACCATCATACAGCATTTATTTATATAGGTATATGTACTTTATATTAAAGTATATATACCTATACATACAATAATATGAACAATTCGGTTAGAGAAAAAAATTTGGCCGAGGACAGGGCAGCTAACGGACATCAAACTATAATTAATACAGACAATATGACCAACACACCACCTACCTTTAATGCAGACTTACGACTTACAACTTTTAGCATTCGAGAAAACCTCGGAGCTAAACTAATTAACTTGGCAATGGCTGAAAACCCATTCAATCGAAAGTTGTTTTGTTTCAAAGTATTATTCATTTCATTAGGTAGTTTTTTTTTGTATTTTAGCTCCACACTTTTGTGTATTTCGTCAGTAACAAGTAATTGATAATTTCTCAAGTTAATTAATATTATGTGGTATGTAGTCAAGTCAAGTCATAGTCTAGTCTAGTCAAGTCATACTTCTAGTAAAGTGGTGGCAACTTTACCAGAAGCATCTATGGAGTTTTGGGTACAATACGAAAGAAACGTTTCACCATCATTATACCACTTTCCCACACTCATGTCTATGATCCAGCATTTAACGAATAAAATGCCACCAATTTTATGCACTAAAACTGCAAAAAAAACACAGGTTTTCGAAAATTATACAATGCGGTGCTGCGATCTTTTTGTTTTCCAGCCAAAACCCCCATTAGGAATTTATAATAATGTAAGCGCGACCGGTGTGAAGTTAGCAGCCTACTTTAGCTGTCTTTATAATATAATAGCGTAAAAGGATATTTTCGCATTTCTGTTTTAGTGTCCAAGTACAGGAAATTCGGTGTCTGAAATAGATTTGTTTAATTTTTCAAAGGCTGACCACAGTGCATGGTAAAAAATGCATGTCATATTTTAAACACATAATTTGCCTTATTACATAGGATTTCAAATTATTAGTTTTGGATTACATAGGGTTTCTACCGTCCTGATATTGCATAGAAATGATACATAGGTTATATGGCTTTGCGTTTCAATCGTTTTCTTTCCAATTTTCTGGGATTATGATTCGTAATTTAATAACAGCCAGTATGGTGAATATATATATATTTATTTCTCTCATGCCCATGTTTTTAGTGTTATTGGTTATTATTGTATATCCTTGAAAATATAGAAGTCCGAAATTATTCGTTTTTCAGCAGTTATCACTATTAAATATAGCTGTCGCTTTTACCGTGACCAAATTACTATCTTAATTTGGTCGGATTATATGGCAGCTAAAGTTGTCTGCCAACTTTACACAGCATTGCACATATGTTAGCGCGTAGATACTCCCTTTTGATAGCGATAATAGATACAAAACAATAGATGGATATCAAAACAAATGCAACTAACATGAATTCATATAAAACTTTATGTAGTAAGTACCAATATAATTGTTTTACTTACTTGTTTATTTTTCAGACAAATTTCAACCCAGTAACGTCGTTCCTCTTCACCTTGGATTTCTTTATCATATCTTTAAATGTAAGTATTGGTGGTTCAGTAATATTTGACCGGTCCTGACGTCGTACGAGTCAACTAAAGGTGGGTATAATATAAAACTATGACGATCGCGAGTTCGTTCATTCGCTGCTTGCGACGAGTTATCACTTACATCGGCCGCGTGGTCTTTTGTTTGCAGTAATTTTACAATTAACATCAAAAATTTATCTAAAACTTACGACAATTTATATGAGTTAGTAGTAAAATTGGTGATGATTATACCGAAGTGAACGATACTCCAGAACCATGCATAAAATTAACACTATGGAAATTCCTATTATAATTTAGATATATCAATTTTTATTTATTTCCTCATGTGTTAAAAACGTTTTGCTTATAGACCAAATTAGTTGAAATTCGGCAAGACATTATTTACGAGTGTTTATAAAACAACCTATAGTTATATTACACAAAGAGAAGTTTTTACCTGCCTTATTAATCTTATTGTCATAATACAAGCATATTTTTAAATTATCTTTTTATTATATAAATATCTCACTAACTAGCAAAAAAGGAAAACGGTGACATCAGTTTGACAGCTATTTATACTTAATAATATATTATAAGTACAAATCAGTTTTGGCAGGGAAACGAAAAAGATCGCGTCGCCGCATTGTATTATTTTCCAAAACCTGTGTTATTTTCAGTGTTAATGCATAAAATTGGTGGCATTTTATTCGTTAAGTGCTGAATTACAGGCATGAGTGTGGGAAAGTGGTATAATGATGGTGAAACGTTTCTTTTCGTGTTGTTTCCAAAACTACATAGAAGCTTCTGGTAAAGTTGCCACCACTTTACTAGGAGTATGACTTCACTAGACTAGACTATGACGCAAATTGATGACTTGGACTGTGACTTGATTTGACTTGAGACATTATATGATAGTAAATAACTTGAGAAATTAACAATTATTTGACACTGGCTAAATACACAAATGTGTGAAGCCAAAACAAAAAAGTACAAATAGCTGTCAAACTGGCATGACACAAGATAATAGTAAGGTAAAGTTCCTAATATATTTGTCATACACATTCACATGTATTAGGGGGTGTAAAACCATTGTACAACAATCAGGATCACTGTACCATAAGGACATAAACGATGCAAATTTGGTCAACAATATGTACTTCATTTTCAGCCCAACTATAGAATATATATGATAGCCGCCTACCGCTTCACGAAGAGTGACAGCAAGCCCTTTATAGAATTACGTATGGAAATGAAGCCTATATGGTGGTGGCGAATACGATTAGAAACCTCTCTTGTTTTACTGACCCAATTTTTGCCAGATAGATTCGTCTGGTAGATAGATAGGTCACATTATTATGTTGAGTTTATATAAGTTTAATTAATAATTAGCTTTCGCGAAAGATATTTTTTTGTGACGGTCTTTTAGGAAAAAGTCATATTTCTGCGTGATGGAAAGCGGTAACCGTCAGTGTGTTGAGTTGTTTGAACAGCTCCAACACTAGGTATAGCGTAGTTCTTTATCGATGCGTTGCCAGCTCAGTAAGATCCTCATTTTGATAAACTGCAAATTAAGCATAATTAATAATTACAATTTTATAATTTTCAAAAAGGACACAAACAATGTGAGTGATCACGGAACTTTGATTGCAATGCAATCATTCCTTATTTGAAACTTTTATAGTAACTGCACATAAGGTGCGTATTAAAACTGTCCAATTCATACAAATATGCGTTTTATTGGTTGCAATCAAGTTACGTGATCGCTTAGCTGATGTTTTTTTGTTTTCGATTAAACATGAAAAACAGTAAACACTACATACCGCGCCACGGGCAGCGGTTAGTAACAAAATATAGACCTATCCACTGAAAGTACCACGCAGCATCTCAACAGCTCACATTGACTGGTAAAAGTAAAAAATTTACAGAAAATGTAGCATATTTCATGTTGAATCCGCTACCAAATAGGTGTTAGACAAAAGATACGTTTGGCGTTGGTCGACCTCATACAATCCCTTGGGAACTGTACATCGACTGGACAGTGTATGTAGGCACTGTAGGTATATTTTTCCCTTCGCTCTCTCGAACCGACCTACTTACCTACTGAAATGAGAGCCACGGGGCTCACCCTGGTGAGTTTGCTCACTTCATCCGATATATTTTAGCTAATGATACGTTATCGATTGCTAATATTGCCGATGTTGTTTATACATCTGCATTTGTAATAGGTAAAACTGAAGACAGTTACGGATTTCCCTTTTGGCTACCTACTCATTCTCAAGCGGGCAAATAACACTACTTGTACTAATACTACTAACGTAAGTTTTTAAACAATAACACAAAAAAAACTATGCAGTAGCAAAACTTAATCTAAGAAGCCGCTACCAGTACGCAACGTGCCCAAAATGCTGGCGGCATTGCTCCGTTGAATGGCAATGCTTAGTCTTTGGGCTAAATAGAGACCAGCATTTTGGTCACGTGTTGCCTCGATCACTTCGAGTCCGAGTTCCTAAAAATCACTAACGTTAAATTTTTTTTTATTACGATCACTTCTACTTACGTTAAATATTAAATAAAAAAGGTGAAAAAAATTAAGATATATAACACTTATCTTTGCTCATTTATTTATATGTTGAAGTTTATTAAAATAAGTAAATTAAAAAGTTAATCGTGATGCTATTCTGACACGTATTTAATTAGCCTAATAACCTTGCTTTTGATACAATGCACGGCATAATTTGTCTCAATTATTTTATTATGAGATTCAGGGGTATAGCTATTCCATTCCACCTCATATTTTTTTGTGTTAATTAATGATGACATGACATGACGAGCTAGCCGTTCAACTGATACACTAGACGGCTGCCCATACCAGTTGCAGTATCACTATAGGAACTCGTAAAGACTTTAGTATAGAGTTTTGCGTCACACTGCACTGCACACGTCATCCTGAGACATCAGTGAAATTAGGTCGTAATTCCTTATTTGCCCAGTAATCTCACTAGCTACAGTACCCTTCAAACCGAAACACAGTAGTTCTGTAAAAGTGTACACAGTAGTGTGTTAGGTGTCTGATGTATACTTGCTTAGTTTATGCTTATGCAATGAGCTTAGCTACTAATGCTTAGTTGCCACTCACACATGACAGGTAAGTTCTTGTAAACTGCGCGAACGGGATGAAGACGCATCGATTGGACATAATGAGATAAATTAAAGTAGATACTTAACATTCGCATTTATAGACTTAAAACTATGTAAACTAATATATATTTTTGAAACTAAGTCTTCAAGAGGATTTATTTTGGTATAAAAACGACATAACTACCTACTTATCGAAAAATATTTTTCACAGACTTTTACTTTATGTAAGTAATCTATGGTATTAAGATAATAATAAAACTTTAAATATCCGTTTAGTCTATGACCCATGGATGCCGATAGCCTTCATGATCCCGTACGAACGGGATCATATCTAGACTGTAAAAATCATAACCTTACTATTTTAGTTAGTCCCCCACATGAGATTTTTTAAAATATATTTTCAATCATCTACACTTGCTCGTTTTAGGTGAAAATGAGAGTAGAAAATGTAAGCGCGTAGTAAAACTCACTCTCAATATTTTATGCCACATAAAAATCTATGAATTAATATTTGTTTTGTCACTGATAACATTTTACGAGCGTGTTATAAAAGCTAACAATGATTCGTAACCTGCGTAGGTAGAAAGGTGTTTCAAAAGTAGCCTGTGCTCATATTAGGATGCGAAAAAGTCGTAATTTATGCGTTTGAATGATGTCGTCTTTTCTATTCTCATCTCTCGGCAATGACTCAATCTGAGGATCGGACTCGAAGTAGTTAACTCACACTTCTGGCGCCTGGGTGCCTCACGCACCCGTTTCGCCGCCCGGTTACGCTGTACAGAACCACAGCAGCAACGATAAAAATACAAGTACGATAATTAGAATCATAAACAAAGTTTATTGTTTATATTTACTCCTAATATCTGTATTTCATGTACGTATGTATTTTCATATATAATAATATGTGTCATAGTATGTGACATCTCACACAACGCCATCTAACCCCAAACTAAGCAAAGCTTGTATTATGGGAACCAGATAACTGATACAATACTTAGATACTCTTTGTTTGTAAATACTTACATAGAATACAATATAACATCCAGACACATAACAAACATCGATTTTCATAACACAAATGTTTGTCCTGGGTGCGAATCGAACCCACAACCCACAGTTCAGAAGGCAGGGTTATTACCAACTGAACTATTGGGCCAGTAAATATATTTCTATTCATCATCGAATTTCCATTATTGTAAAGTAGGAACCGGAAACTATTTGATAGAAGGAGGCTTGTTTTAAATAATATTTTCACTCCACACAAAATAAAAGTAATACCGACGCAGAATTTTGCTGAATCTATTTCCACGATCGAGTTGATGATCCGTAATAATGTGACACGCTTATTTTGTTCGCAGAGGAAAATAAATAATTTCTTCGGTTCCATCAACTTTGTGGATAAAATGGCCCATAGAATTGCTGGTGAGGCTATTCGATATTTGGTATGCAAATTGTCAAAGTCATTAACAAACAACACAAAATATATACTTATAGGTACATGTGTTTTAGACCCAAGCTAATCCCGAAGTGAAATTTTGAATCCAATCCGTAGAAATTCTTGATATAGCAGTACGTATACAATTTTCCGTACAAAAACATACATATTTGTACCTATAACATTTAATATCCCATTCCAGCAAACATTAATATTAGTTTAGTCGTTTCAGCGCTCAGTTTATATACAAACATGTGATTGTAGGTTTTACTAGGTGGTAGGACTTGTCTGTAAATTTCGTCTAGATAGGTACTACAGCTTTACCAGTTATTCTGCTGCCAAGCAGTAGTGCGCAAGCACTATTGTGTTCTGGTTTAAAAAACGTTGTAACTAATGAAATTACTGGGCAAATGAGATTATGACCTTACCTCACAGTCTAGAAATCTGATCTGATACTGTGCAGATATTTCAGGATGTCACATGTCATTCCTTAGCAATAAAATATTTAACATTTAGTTTACTTGGAAAACGATGAAAAGGTATTTATTTGTACAAAAGTTTTGGCGTAAATGCCGCACCAAAATACATATAAAAAGATAACTTCTCACTAAGCAGTAGTTGGTAGAGAGTTTAGTATAGAGATTAATGCCTACAGATCGAGGAAACGGAGAAAGGATCTAAAACTTATAACACAGTCTTGATAAAAAATGGTAGGTAATAAAAAACAGAACAAACTTCCGCAATGTAAACAAAGACATCTAATTTTCTGAATGTAAGCGTAATTGATTTATTTTATTCTGACCCAACTCCAGCTAGCATCTGTCGCAATTTCACTTTGCATAATTTTAATGAATTAGGATTGCATTTAAATCAAATTATTAAGAACTTACTGTTATTTCATTCTTGAATTAAAATTACGATTCGAGAGAACCTTGCAACATTATTTTTCTTTTCGGAATGCTATCTGTACTTTATTTGGTGGGTAAATATATTATAATAAGTCGGTCTTTTCGTATTTTGTACCTACCTATGAATTAGAAATCGATGTTTTTTGTTGTACTTTTTGACTTAAAAAAAACAAGTGTTAATATACCTGTGTTTCGTTTACGAACCACCTGTGGCGCAAGTGACGATAGAACAACATTTCCAGTCTGGAAATTTTTATGTAAAAAATGTAGTTAGTTTCGTTAATTCTACTGAGCTCTCGAACAAAATAGGTACGAACAAACATTTACCCCGACCTAATAGGTTACTGAAGTGCTTTCAATAGACACGAACTGTCATGTCAACGATATTTGTTCCGTATAAGCATATAGGCGTGTAAGTTTCATAAATATACTAGTTGCGCCCCGCAGTTTCACCCGCGGAAAAAAAGTATTTTCATTCACATCCCACGGGATTATTTCACTTTTCCGGGATAAAATGTAGCCTGTATGTTAATCCAATGTATAAGCTATCATGGTACCGAATTTCATCCAAATCCATTTAGCCGTTTGAGCGTGAAGGAGTAACAAACATACATACATACACACAAACACACATACAAAGTTTCGCCTTTATAATATTAGTGTGATTAATGTGATTATTATAATGTAGCCCTTAAACTAAAGGGTTACAACCACTTCAATCTTCTTCATTTCGTACAATAATGACCTGGATGACATTATCATAAATTGTTTCCCAGATATTTTAATTAATAAACCCAAACTAGTGAACCGGGCTTAATAAAAGTATTTAATGAGAAAGTTATTAAAAAAAAATATTTCAATCGATAGATACATGATTGATTTCTGTCAAGGAATTTCGATTGCAATGCGACAGGAGGTATTTCATGCACATTAACTGTGTTGAAAATGTCAAATCCATACATTTATTTGTTTCTATAGATTGCAATCAATTCACTATTCAATTTTTAAATTGTAACTGTGGTATTAAAATTAAAAGTAAAACGTTTTTTAAAAAGGCAAAGTTTGTGCGTTAAGGGTAATTATGAATCTCCGCTCTTCATAAGCTTAGTTTATTCAGCGTGTGTACATAAAATTGTTTACTATAAAGAAGAGATTATTAATATTCTCTTCCTTATTGAGGGAAGCGTTTATTCCTTGTTATGGAATTATGATTTTCTATTTATTGTTTATAAATCTAAAACTGATAAATGAACATGATCAATGATGACCGATAATCGTAATGATTTCAACGTCACATGTTTTAGGTACATCATACGGCACGGGGAGTGGTCTGTAAGCCAATTTAGCCGTGGCACTGATGTACCTATTACACTTTTAGAGGTTTGGAGAGATTGGCTCCCACAAATCACTCACACAATCGAGTTACACAATCGAATTGAGACGAATTTTCTCAAAAGGGGAAACTTTTACTGAAACGGCAAGTATTATTACAGTACCTTTTATTGTACACGCAGAGCATAAAACCGTTACATATTGTAATATTCGTTATCCTAACCTATTTTGATAATATGTAAGAAGTTAATAATAATATGATTTCTTACATTAATTATTTTTATTTTTATTTTTTTTATGAATACACATAACATTGGATTAATACACACAACAAACGACCTTAACTTCTTTCATAAAAAACCCCTTTTCTGGCTACCTCTGCCTTCTATTTCACCTACGAGCATAAGCGCATATAGTATAGTATTAGTGCCATATCCAATAGTTTTAAAATGTCACAGCCCCATAGGTCTTCTTAATAATTGATTTCAAATTCTCTTTCAAAGTATAAATAGCATTCCTAAATGCAAAATAATGTTGCCAGGGTCTCTTGAATAATAATCTAATTTGAAGAATGAAATAACAGTAAGTTCTTAATAATTTGATTGATAAATAAATAAATGCTATCCTAATTCATTACAATTATCAAAGTGAAATTGCGGCAGCTGCTGGCTGGAATAGATCGCTGTGAAGCTGTTGCTAGCTATAGGCACCTTTAATTCCAAATATTCGAACAACAAAGAAAAATAAGTGGCAATTTTCAGAGTGTGGTATTTTTCAGGATGATTTAAGGAAATTAAAATTTTGCAAGCAGTTCATTTCAAGAAGTTGAGCTTTTTATACCGGCGGGATTGGAACGTCGAATGGACGCCCGTCCAGTTTTTAAGTGTTAATCAATTGAAGGGTTGAGAATAAAAAGGTTTTAACTGTCAAATTGATAGTTTCGAGAAAATTGACTTTAAACTTCGACGACTTCATTTTAATGTAGAGCGCTTATAAGGTACAATAATAGAAAAGGTTTATGTAAGTTTGAGTTGCTTTAAAATGTATTATTTTAAAATAGAAAATACAGTACTAATTAGTACAATTACTGTAAAAATATAATATAATATAATAAATATAATAATGTTTTCATGCTAAGTAAACTGTATTCCTGTGTCAGATAAACAGTTTTTAGACTGAAAATCTCGAGATTTAAGCCTCATTTCGGTATTTTGAGAATGTATTATTGTAGATAATTTCACGCTGAATCCAAAGATACCCATAAGTCATTTTGTGAAAAAAATCAGTTAAACCCTTTTTGTTCTCACCCCTTCAATTGTTATGCAAAATCGACGAGACATTTTTTAGATAAACTATTCAACTAAACAGTAACAACACTAATAACTCAACATTTAATGGCAGACGCCAGTGCCAGATATCGCAAACGAAACGTCAATCGTAACCAGGATTCCAGAGATCTTAAGTATTGTCACAAACGAAATATCTTTAGAACTGTCAATTCCAATAAGTACTCAATTGATCTTAATAATATTCTGTTTGTTTCAGCTTTATGGCATGGCATGCGTTTTATCACAGTTTCAAGAGTACCTCCAGGGGCGCGGAACTGCTGCGTGTGAACGCGATGATGGAGTAAGTCGCGTCGCATTTTTTTCATGACTAATAACTACGTTGATTTATAGTCTATTGGCTTAAAATATATCCAACTCGCCCTAAGAATCCATAAAAAATTAATAAATTATTGGGCGAACAGCAAAGCGAATTCCTACTCAAACAAGCTCAAAAGCGGCTTTTCTCTCAAGTATTTTCTGAACAGAAAAGTAGCTCGATTAGTGTAGTAAATGTTTCTTTGAAGTTTTCTTCACCGTGGCAACTTTTAATTCTAGACTAAGCACTAAGCGATTGACAAATCACCCACATCGTCTAATGTATTTGAGGGGACCAAACAACACCAGCTATAGGGACTCACCCGTACCACTACCACGTCTTCTAACCATCACCCAAGACCGTACATAAGAAACTGGACTAAATCGCAGATTTTCTACTCCACAATCTAGCGTACAACTGGAACCTACAGAACCCAACATTTAAGCTATGTTCATGTAAAATTGTAAATGTGAATAAATAAAGATAGCAAAAAAAGAAACTGGACTGAGTTGGTCTTCATCATAAGCCAAAAGGGCCGTAAAAGGGGATTATTGACAAAATCCTAAGAATTCTCCATTTACATGGAGAAATTCAATGATGCTTTGTACTAATACATACTGGCAAAGAGAAATGCAAAGTACTTACAGTGTGCCCCAAATAATAGGATAACAATAAGAAAGAGTAATCTAATATGGTCTATATAAAATAATATCAATATAATAATATAATAATAATAATATATAATATGTGTGGACATCTCACACAACGCCACCTAGCCCCAAACTAAGCAAAGCTTGTACTATGGGAACCAGATAACTGATACAATACTTAGATACTTTTTGTTTGTAAATACATACATAGAATACAAAATAACACCCAGACACAGAACAAACATCGATGTTCATCACACAAATGTTTGTCCTGGGTGGGAATCGAACCCACAACCCGCAGTTCAGAAGGCAGGGTCACTACCAGCTGAGCTATCGGGGCCAGTCAATAATAACAATAATAACAATGCCCAATATTAACAATAACGCTATTATAAAGTAGATTATATCAGTGAATTCATTTGCGAAGTAGCAGACTTGACCGTCGCCCTTGCCCTAACTCCCCTTTACCAATGTTTTCTTTTTTAAAACCCAATTCAGAGAGTTAAAAAAATTAGAGAAATCAGCCTAGTCATTTTCAACTGATGCGCTTACCAACGTTATATTATGTATGTAGTATTATTAATATTCTCTCTAAAAATAAATATATGTTACCGGCAATCTGTGTAATCCGGCATTCTGTAGAATTGCCTAAGCAATATATAGAATGCCTAAAATGTTCAGGCAATGTATGAAACAAGAGATTATTACGTATATATATAAGATATATAGATAAGAGTTTTATACCTTTTCTAGGTATATACAACACCAAACACGCAGCCGGCAATATGTGTAAATGACGCGAACAGGGAATGGGAAACGTGCGGGTAGCTAGTAAACGCGCTGCGAATTGCTTTCTTGCTTGTTGCATTTTATTAACGGGCTAACAGCTAGTTAGCTAACAAATGTAGTCCAAATGTTTTTTGTAGTAGTAGTAGGTAGTTTTTAGTATTAGTTGCCAGTATTGTATATATTCTGTTAACTAACTAGTTTAGGTTTTTGTATGCATAATTTACAAATTTCCGGTGGACCAGCAGGCATTCTACATGTGCAATCACTGGGCATTTTATATTATTACCTAGGCAACGTATGTAATGACCATAATATTCATAATATTTCGTACATTACCTGGACGCCCTTTATTTATTCTATACATTGCCTAGGCACTGTACAGAACGCTAGAATTGTATAGATTTCCGGTAACATTTCCCCTTTTTATTTTTATTTACGTAGACCCAGATAATACAAAAGTGTATGCATAAAAATAATAAAACTATGCACCATTGCAATGCAGTTTCCATCATTGAATTAAAATAATCTTAGAAAAAGAAGTTATGTACACCTTATTTCACTGTGTGTTGAGCCTTAGTCAGATAGGCTTTGTGTTGTGGTGATTGAGCAGGTTGACTCATAAACCGAAGACAGCGAGTTCAATTCCCGCGACAAGAATAGTATTTGTGCACAGAAAAAAACGCAAATACTTGTACTGAGCCTGGGTGTTGTTGGACCATGGTCCTCGTAATTCCTGGGTCCCTAGATACAGGGAATCATAGTTAGGGTCCAGGATCTATATATGTGATCGTTCGTACTTCGTACTTTCAATCAACTCACAATAAAAACGAGAACTTTTTCTATCAAGTTTCCAAATCCCTTAACATTTTTCCTCGTTGTTGCAAATTGTATCTATAAAGTTGTTATAGCGTACTATTAAAAGTATACTTTAGCTTACAACGGGAGTCGGGACCTAAGCCGATTAGTTATCCGGCGGCCTTTAGGGTCTATGCACACGGTGTATTTTTAACGCACTGAACGACGCGAAGATGACTTCAACCCGCGTGCTTTAAACGAAATTCAGACGCAGTCCTTTACAGCGACCTTGCGAGTGCGCGATCGTGAGAGGCGTGTCGTCAGCGCGTTAAAAATACGCAGTGTGCATAGGCCCTAATGGCTGGCGGGTCAAATCGACCACAGCAGATTAACTAAACACTGAAACCGATAACTTGAACACAGTGTAAGAGCGGAAGTTGGAACGAATTAACCTATAGAAGTTTAGGGACTGTATTTATAAAATAAAATTAGTACTTCCAAAATATTATATACTAGTTACGCCCCGCGGTTTCACCCGCGGATACAATGTATTTTAATTATTAAGTCATCACGCGGGAAAATTTCACTTTCCGGCATAAAATGTAGCCTATATGTAAATATAGTGTATAAGCTATCTTGGTAGCGAATTTCATCTAAATCCATTCAGCCGTTTGAGCGTGAAGGAGTAACAAACATACACACATACACACAAACACACAAACTTTCGCCTTTATAATATTAGTGTGATAGTGTGATTACGAAAATTTGCAATCGGTGGGTTAGTGTTAAAAAATGGGGGCTTTGGGTAAAGCGGACCCGGCTAAAGTATTTTTTAATGTTTGGTAAAGTTGCTTTTGACCACTATCTCACCTGATTGTAAGTGACGATCCGGTCTAGGATGTAACACGCTTGTCTAGAAGATACCTGATCACTTTGATTTGAAGACTCCAAGGTTATAGTTTTCGGGAAATATGGACGCCGGTATAGCGTTCCACACTTTGGCTGTTCCCATTATAAATGTAGAGGCAAATCGCTTTGTTCACACATGTAATAAATAATAATAATAAATATGTGTGTACATTCCACACAACGCCATCTAGCCCCAAACTAAGCAAAGCTTGTACTATAGGAACCAGATAACTGATATAATACTTAGATACTTTATTTAGGATATCACACTATCACACTAATATTATAAAGGTGAAAGTTTGTATGTGTGTATGTGTGTTTGTGTGTATGTTTGTTACTCCTTCACGCTCAAACGGCTGAATGGATTTGGATGAAATTTGATACCAAGATAGCTTATACACTAGATTAACACATAGGCTAAATTTTATCCCGGAAAAGTGAAATTTTCCCGTGGGATGAGCAAATAATGAAAATACTTTTTATCCACGGGTGAAACCGCAGGGCGCCACTAGTTAACCATATAACGATGGTGTTTTTTCGTTCATCTGGTTGTCCGATGGTGAATGGTGATGATAAAATCAGGTTATGCAACTCCGATGCACACTCTCCATAATACACCCCATAAAAGGACGCTGAACTGGCAACTTTGAGCCTAAGGTTTTCCAGCTGGTATTTAGCAGATCCCTCGCAGCTGTAATCCATGCACGATCGAACTTGAGCTTGGTACAAATGTAAGTATTATATTACAGTAACATTAAAAAACAACAGTCAAGGAGCTGGTTTTTACAATAACTGTCGAAATAAGCTCAGTTTATTTTGAGTTAAAGTGTTAATAACTGTGTAGAGTATTTTTGGAAAAGGAAAGTAGAACAAACGTGTCCTCTTCCTCTTAAGGGATTTCGAAGCATTCTAAAATAGTTTTGTTTGTTGATACGGTAACTTCGAAAAACAATGCCCTCACTCTCATTTCACACGGAATTTTAGTAGGTAGCTTTTTTATGTTAAGGTATAACGTGACGAGCTAGCCGTTCGCTTGATGCTAAGCGACACGGCTGCCCATATCAGTTGCAGTATTACTCGGCACTCTTAAGGTATAAACTTTCGCGTGACACTGCACTGCGCACGTCATCCTGAGACATCAACACAGTCTGGTAATAAGATTACTAGATTGTGAGATCAGGTCATAAAGTCTCATTTGCCCAGTAATTCACTAGCGACAGTGCCCTTCAAACCAATCAGCTGAAAATTACAACAATTATTTGAATGTACATTATACATTATTTTGAATAAAATTTCGAGCGTCAATATGATTTCACCCAGTTCAAATATTAACCTTAAAGAATAGGTTTAAATGATTGTAACAATAACAAGTCGTTGACTAATCCATTTATAATTAATTCTTTTTGTTTTTTGATAGTCATTGAAATTCATCAATGTCTTAGCGCCAATATATATACATAACTATTTAAAGCAGTGCGAATATGTATTAAAACTTCTGTTCTTTTAGTAGATAATACAATATTTCCATGGTAAAATATAAGCTGGCTAACAAGATTTGTGATGTAATCTCATCTCTGCTCGCGCATTCTTATGTAATCTTGCGTTATTTTCTTTTGTAAATGGAATAAACGAGCAATAACCGTGCTTTTGTTATGGGTTTTTTAGAATATGATTACGTACGTTTGGTTATTAACTTATTACGTATTGCGTAGCTCACGACGGTGCAGTATACTGCGAGAGCGCAGCCCACTCAGACCACCAGCTCGGTGATGAGCGCTCGCCGCCGCTCCGCCGGCCGCGCGATGCCCTGCAGTCGCCACGACCCTGAAGAATTCTCCGAAGCTCCTTCTATGGCAATGCCACGTAAGTACAAAATACTATATATTGATTGCATGTAGATTTGCTAATTGAATAAGTTTCTCCAAAAATCGATATTATTTGCAGATATCGATACTATTACTTAAAAATACAGCAGTGTAGAAGTAATTGGTTTTATTGTATATCATATTACTTAAATAATATTCTCAACTCCATTTCTCGGTAGCACTTAACACTTTTCCCCACTTGCCCTCTTTCGTCTCACTTACCCCAATGACCCTACATTCCTCTCTCCTTCCCCACCTTCCTCCACTTTCCTCCACCTTCCCCATTTTCCCACACCTTCCTCTTAATTTTCCCCACCTCTATCCTGTTATTCGGTTTTGAAAGTTTTGTTTTTATTTGGTACGACATAAGTACGCTTAGATAGCCTTATTAATAAACACGAACTAGCTTTAGACTAGTTACACCATCTTTTGTCTCTTTCGATCCAGCTAAATATTCCAGTAGCAAAAAAAGGACAAAAGCTGAAGTAACTAATCCGAGACTAACACCCGTTTATTAATAAGGCTGTCAATGTTTTAAGTTTGGTATTTAGCCGACTTCCAAAAAGTAGGAGGTTCTATGTTCATCTATATGTTTTTTTTAAAGTCATAATAATGGGACAAATATAGATGATTGTTTCATCCAAGTATTTTTCAGCAAAGTTGTAACCCTTTTTTTAAAGGATATTATGAGATATCAGTTGCATATTATTTTTAGACTGGTCCCAGTTACGCAACTTAATCAATCTTAAGGATAGGTATTCATATCGAAACCAGCACAAATCGGATACCTGAAACACTTCAGAATTTTGGGTCCATAAATACCTACACAACAGAGGTATGCGCTCCTTATTTTGGGCATAATAGATTTATTACCGAACAGAGTCCAAACACGATACAATTTACATCTACGTTATTATTGGTTGCTCTAATTAGACTTTTATTGTAATTGGTAATTGAATTATATAATATACACATAGGTATATATGAGTAAGGTTAGATATATAGTTAATATAATGAACTGTAGGTACTATTGTGAAATACTGTTGTGTAATATAATTACATGCCCAATATAACGTGATCTTATAATGTGGTCAATGAAATAAAATGGTTATGAAATGAAATAAAATGGTTGATAATCTTGATCGGGGGTTTTACCTCATTTAGATGTGTGTTCACTTCATTCCGGGTTGGTGTGTGGGTAATTAGTTTTTTTTTTTTTTCAATCTTGTCTGGCTTTTGATCAGGTAAGCCTGATGGGAAGTGACGACGTAGTTATTTGTAGATTCGTTCTCTTTCACTTTCTCGGAATTATTCTTTCATGAGAATCTTTTGACAATAACTGACAATAATGAACACAAAAGAACTAGCGTAAATGTTCCATCCGTTCACGCGTAATGCGATGGCCAAGGGAAATATATATAGATTTATATATAAATAAATATATACAGCACAAATATATATATATAAATAAGCTCGAAAAAAAAAATACTTTAACTTTTTTCAAACAAAACGGCAATTTCATAGGTAAAGACCTAATATATATATATATAATAGGTCTTTACCTATGAAATTGCCGTTTTGCAGTACAGACTTTTTCAAACAAAAAAAAGTTTTGATTGGCTATGAATTCTAAATTCAAATTAATTTTGTTTTAAAAATATGACATTCTATTTACAATATAAGTCTTTTGTTTATTGATTAGCGTTGTATTTTCATTACATTTCAACATTTTTCCTCATAATGGATACTTTGAAATTTCGTGTAATTATGGAATATGAGTTCCGTCGTGGCACCAACGCGGCACAAACGACACGTAACATCAACGACGTTTACGGAGAGAACTGTACAAACGAACGTACAACCCGTTATTGGTTTGCTCGGTTCCGTTCTGGGAATTTTGACTTGAAAAATGAACCTCGTGGTCGTCCGGAAACTTTGGTCAACAATGATGAATTAAAGGCGATTGTGGAAGCTGATGAATCTCAATCTACAGCTGAGCTGGCAGCAGCTTTTGATGTTAGCATCAAAACAATATTGGTCCATTTGCGACAGGTTGGCAAGATAAAAAAGCTTGATAGATGGGTGCCCCACGAACTTAACGATCGCCAGCGCAACGTACGCGTCGAGACTTGCCTTGCGCTGCTTAACAGGCACAGAAATGAAGGAATTTTGAACCGAATTGTTACGTGCGACGAAAAATGGATTCTTTTTGACAATCGAAAGCGCTCAGCAAGTTGGTTAGATCCTGGTTCGGTACCAAAGCAATGTGCAAAACGAAAAATGACCCCTAGAAAGGTGATGGTCACAGTTTGGTGGTCTAGTGCTGGTGTGATTCATCATAGCTTTTTACAAAACGGCAACAGCATTACTGCAGATGTGTACATTGAAGAACTGACCACAATGATGGCGAAACTCGCACGTCTGCAACCAGCTTTGGTCAATCGGTCGTCTCCACTGCTACTTCACGACAACGCGCGACCCCATACTGCACAACAGACCGTCTCTAAGCTGCATGAGTTGGGTTTGGAAGCTCTCCCTCATCCGCCATACTCACCAGATCTTGCGCCTACCGACTATTACTTTTTCCAAAATTTGGACAACTTTTTGGCGGGAAAAAAATTCAATTCCCGAGAGGCAGTACAAAACGCCTTTGAAGAGTTTGTTATCTCCCGTCCTGCTGATTTTTTCAAGAAGGGCATCCATAAACAGCCACAGCGTTGGCAAAGATGCATTGATTGCAAGGGTGATTACTTTGAATAAAAGAAATAAATAAGTTCGAAAAAAAAATACTTTAACTTTTTTCAAACAAAACGGCAATTTCATAGGTAAAGACCTAATATATTAGGTCTTATATATATATATATATTAGGTCTTTACCTATGAAATTGCCGTTTTGTTTGAAAAAAGTTAAAGTATTTTTTTTTTCGAGCTTATTTATTTCTTTTATTCAAAGTAATCACCCCTGCAATCAATGCATCTTTGCCAACGCTGTGGCAGCTTATGGATGCCCTTCTTGAAAAAATCAGCAGGACGGGAGACAACAAACTCTTCAAAGGCGTTTTGTACTGCCTCTCGGGAATTGAATTTTTTTCCCGCTAAAAAGTTGTCCAAATTTTGGAAAAAGTAATAGTCGGTAGGCGCAAGATCTGGTGAGTATGGCGGATGAGGGAGAGCTTCCAAACCCAACTCATGCAGCTTAGAGACGGTCTGTTGTGCAGTATGGGGTCGCGCGTTGTCGTGAAGTAGCAGTGGAGACGACCGATTGACCAAAGCTGGTTGCAGACGTGCGAGTTTCGCCATCATTGTGGTCAGTTCTTCAATGTACACATCTGCAGTAATGCTCTCGCCGTTTTGTATAAAGCTATGATGAATCACACCAGCACTAGACTACCAAACTGTGACCATCACCTTTCTAGGGGTCATTTTTCGTTTTGCACATCGCTTTGGTACCGAACCAGGATCTAACCAACTTGCTGAGCGCTTTCGATTGTCAAAAAGAATCCATTTTTCGTCGCACGTAACAATTCGGTTCAAAATTCCTTGATTTCTGTGCCTGTTAAGCAGCGCAAGGCAAGTCTCGACGCGTACGTTGCGCTGGCGGTCGTTAAGTTCGTGGGGCACCCATCTATCAAGCTTTTTTATCTTGCCAATCTGTCGCAAATGGACCAATATTGTTTTGATGCTAACATCAAAAGCTGCTGCAAGCTCAGCTGTAGATTGAGATTCATAAGCTTAAAAAAATCGCCTTTAATTCATCATTGTTGACCAAAGTTTCCGGACGACCACGAGGTTCATTTTTCAAGTCAAAATTCCCAGAACGGAACCGAGCAAACTAATAACGGGTTGTACGTTCGTTTGTACAGTTCTCTCCGTAAACGTCGTTGATGTTACGTGTCGTTTGTGCCGCGTTGGTGCCACGACGGAACTCATATTCCATAATTACACGAAATTTCAAAGTATCCATTATGAGGAAAAATGTTGAAATGCAATGAAAATACAACGCTAATCAATAAACAAAAGACTTATATTGTAAATAGAATGTCATATTTTTAAAACAAAATTAATTTGAATTTAGAATTCATAGCCAATCAAAACTTTTTTTTGTTTGAAAAAGTCTGTACTGCAATACGGCAATTTCATAGGTAAAGACCTATTATATATATATATATATATATATATATATAAATATATATGGATAAACAATATCTCAGTCGGCTATTTTCAGTATGCAACTAAATAACATGCCAGAAATGAAATGTCCACCACAACAATGATATTCTTGGAAGGTTTCTTATTCTTTGTAACGCTAGCGATGTTTTTACCCACACTGTTTTTACTACTTTAATTTAAAATATTTTAGTAATATTGAATATCTATTGATATTACGTCCACTTGGAAGCGATAAAATCCCGACATCACAGACCACTTAGGAGAGACTAGCCCACAGAATACTATTACTCCTAGCGGAGCGGACTAGCCCGACATTGCCGGGGCATACAATCGAAGGAGGTGAGAACAAAAAGGATTTAACTGATTTTTTCACAAAATGACTTATGGGTATCGTTGGATTCAGCGTGAAATTATCTTCAATAATACATTCTCAAAATACTGAAATGAGGCTTAAATCTCGAGATTTTGAGTCTAAAAACAGTTTATCTGTCACAGGAATACAGCTCGCTTAGCATATAAACATTATTATATTTATTTTATTATATTATATTTTTACAGTAATTGTATGAATTAGTACTATATTTAGTATTTAAAATAGAATTAAAACATTTTCAAGCTACTAAAACTTACATAAACTTTTTCTATTACCTTATAAGCACTCTACATTAAAATGACGCCGTTAACGTTTAAAGTCAATTTTCTCGAAACTGTCAATTTGTCAGTTAAATCCTTTTTATTCTCAACCCTTCTCAATCAACTATTTTTTTTTTGTTTTTTTTTTGTATTTAGCCAGTGTCAAGAAATTAATCAACTAGTTGCATATTTTTTTTTGTTTTGTTTTGGCTTGACACTTTTGTGTATTTAGCCAGTGTCAAATAATTGATAATTTCTCAAGTTAGTTACCATTGTAATAATGTGTCAAGTCAAGTCATCAAGTTGCGTCATAGTCTAGTCTAGTCAAGTCATACTCCTAGTAAAGTGGTGGCAACTTTACAAGAAGTTTCTATAGAGTTTTGGAAACAACACGAAAAGAAACGTTTCACCATTATTACACAACTTTCCCACACTCATGCCTGTAATTCAGCACTTAAAGAATAAAATGCCACCGATTTGATGCACTAACACTGGAAATAACACAAGTTTTGGAAAATAATACAATGCGGCGACGCGATCTTTTTCGTTTTCCCGCCAAAACTCCTTTTTGCATGTTTCTTTTGAATTTAGTTTCCGCATGCATGTAGGTAAGACTGGCGTTTGTTTGTCGAGCGTTTAGCCGCTCCCATCGTCTATACCCGGGACCGTAAATTTTCAATGCAGTTTATGTCGGATCTATAAAGTGGCCAATCTAATAGTTATTGATAGTTCCTTTATATATTGTTTTATAAATACTTTTCATCACACATGTTCTTAAAGTGGGTCTTATTACACCACTTTTAAGCTCAAAATCCAAGTTATTAAAAATGCGTTTTGTGTACTTTATGTTACCGTTAACTTTGTGTTTTATAATAATGGCCCGATTAATATTCTAAATTCGTATGTCACTGCAGGTTACCTACACGTATGTAGACGAAGAATTCTTAATTTACCCGCATAATACATAGGTACAGATGGTTTCAATATTTTACCAAAAAAAGAGTTTGTGTGGCTAAAATTAGTACACATTTTCTTGATTAAAGAAATTGTAGCTACTTAAGGAACATTTAATTTTATCAATCTATTCACTATAATATGTTTTAAATACGAACATATTTACTAGCTTAATATTTTATTATCGGTTGCATGTCGATGTTTTTCGCGCCCTGGTTATTTATCTAATAGTCTGTGTTTTGCGTCCTATAGCATAAATACTCTTGAGTGAATACCTGCGCGCGCGTCCAAATAGCGCGACGGGAGTTTTGGCGGGAAAACGAAAAAGATCGTGTCACCGCATTGTATTATTTTCCAGAACTTGTGTTATTTTCATTGTTAGTGGATAAAATTGGTGACATTTTATTCGTTAAGTGCTGGATTACAGGCATGAGTGTGGGAAAGTGGTATAATGATGGTGAAACGTATCTTTTCGTGTTGTTCCCAAAACTCCATAGAAGCTTCTCGTAAAGTGGCCATCACTTTACTAGGAGTATGACTTGACTAGACTAGACTATGACTTGACTTGATGACTTGGACTGTGTCTTGACTTGACTTGACCTACATATATATAACTTAACTCGAAAAAATATCAATTACTTGACACTGGCTAAATACACAAAAGTGTGGAGCCATACCAAAACAAAAAAAAAATATCACGGCGCACGGTAAAAGAACCCTAGATGAGTTTTGGCGGGAAAATGAGAAAGATCGCATCACCGCATTGAATTATTTTCCAAAAATTGTGTTATTTTCAGTATTATTGCATAAATTTGGTGGCGTTTTATTCGTTAAGTCCTGGATTACAGGCACGAGTCTGGGAAATTGGTAAAATGATGGTGAAACGTTTCTTTTCGTGTTGTTTCTAAAACTCCATAGAAACTTCTAGTAAAGTTGCCACCACTTTACTAGGAGTACGACTAGACTATGACTTGAATTGATGACTTTGACTGTGACTTGACACGTGAAATATCATTAACTTGATAAATTATCAATTACTTGACACCGTCCAAATTAACAAAAGCTTGGAGCCAATACACACAAAAAAAAAAGAACCCTAACTTATAGCACCATTTTCTATGAAGGTTAGGTAAT
This sequence comes from Ennomos fuscantarius, assembly GCA_905220475.3. Classification (NCBI taxonomy): domain Eukaryota; kingdom Metazoa; phylum Arthropoda; class Insecta; order Lepidoptera; family Geometridae; genus Ennomos; species Ennomos fuscantarius. Next base: position 13,202,179 of record HG992023.1, read on the forward strand.
GCCGTCTCTCCTCAAGTATAATGATCAACGTAGCGTACTTGTATCATAATCTACTATTTAAACTCATTTATCACCTCTTACATGTGTTTTGGATCGTTAAAAGCTTGGTCGTCGTGTTAAAACTTACAAATTACCGGTAAAATTGTCATCGGCATACTTGGTACGTATGGCGTATTCATGGTAGAGCTAAGTTTGTTTTATCATTATAACGTGAGTATTTGCTGATAATGACAAATAATTTACGGTGTTTACAAATTGAATAAAGATCCTGAATGATATACATTCTATAGAAATTTCTTAAAGATTTCTTACTTTGCTTTTAACACGGGATTTATCCGAATTATAAAGTTTTGGAGTACCTACTTCAGAACGATAGTCGGTGATAACGTTAGGGACTCCTGGGGCTCTTGAAGCGATCGCCTTATTCATGCCAGAAACACAATGGCGTAGTAATAGCCCTATTGTGAGAGCCAACCTGCAATAAATTTTCTAAGGCATAACAATTAATATTAAACTGAAACGATCAATGTATTGTTACATCTTGTTATAGATAACTTAACGATATTTGTTAAGATGAATAAAAGCTTACAGAATTAAGCTACTGTGTTGTGATTTGGCCAAGGATCAAACAAAATTACGTTGATATCTGGATTTACCTAACAGCTCGCTTTCAAAGTTAGCAACAGGGAAGTCATTATAGGCAAAATAATTATGACATAGAATACTGTGACTGCATATGGGTTGAAAGTGGAAATAATTATATTAAGTAATACCTTATTATAATATTTACACTTTGAACCCAAGCGTATCGTGGCACCACAACCGCCAAATTTTCATTAGGTGGACCGAAGTGGTCAAAACCGCGAAGAGCCATTGGATGATGCAAGAGGTAAGCAGTCACTCTGCAAAGTGGCGATCTGGGGACGGAGGCCTATTTTCAGCATTAGACATCCACAGGCATCTTCAGGATGGTCATTGTGTGATCAGAAGTAAAATAGCTTAACATGACTAAGTTATTTAAAATTTAATAAAAATTTGTATTGTAAGTTTACAAAACTGGATATATAATTATATATTACTTAATTCCCTATAAAATGTAAGCCTAACTTACTTGCCATGTCTGTGCCAAACTTTATTAAAATACAACTTAACCAAGCAAGACTTTCCACCGGGTTTTCGTATGCGTTTGTTAAATTCGTGTCAACTTGGCAAACCGAATATTGAACGCTCATTGGTCGCCTGTTGATCGTGGACTGTCTCAATTAATGAGCCTACAGAATTTGGTGTGTTGACTTGACCCGAGTTTCACAAGCGTACGAGAAACCGGGGGCTAGGGATATAAGTACGAACTTAGGAGCTATCAAAGTTTAGTGCACTAGTATGTACTGCTTAGTCGGTTGGGTAGCACGAAACCCAATTGTTTTTTTTACAATCAGACACCGACCCCTTATGTAAGTAATAATAAATAAATAAATAATATACTATAATAGAATGACCTAGTAGCCCCCCACTTTTGACGGCTGGGTGCCTAAAGCGCCTGCCCTCCCGTCCGGTGACGCTGTAAAGGTCGGTCGAGAACAACGGCATTAGCCCGTTCAAAACAAAAATGAAACCTGATTACGTAGAATATACACAATTGAAGTCAATTAAATATAAAAAACAGAGTTCCACGAAACGGCTGCTTCCGTGGCGAGGTAAGAAGATTCTGGAAACTCTGGAATACTTAACAATAATGGATCTTTAATGAAAACACAGGTATTTCAAAATATTCTTACAATCGCAAAATCAATGAACTCGAACGAGATATTCTTAGGAATCGAACAAATAAGTGATGTATGGTGTAGGGTGAAGTTTGAAGGAATAATGTTTTGCCAAATATCGGTCTAAAATGCTCAGCTCAGGGACGTCACCCGAGAACGAGATGACGGCGCTGAAGCATAGCAGCCATCTACTGCACGCCCGTCTCGAACAAGCCAAAGCATGTTAGCACCTCAGACTAGAAAAATAATATTATTCATTAATCTTATAAAATTTCAAAAAATCTTATTTGATGAAAATCCAATTATATCTTCTTATATCCGATAACCATTTGGTAACCAAAGAATAATGAATAGTACAAACTTGAAACTTGGCCGATCCTTATGCCGTAGGGTTGAAAATCGCACGTTAACCGCTGTAAACGCGCTAGCTGTTCCAACTATTTATTGCTTAGTTACTCATACTTACAATAAAATAGAAAAATTATTAAATAAAATAGGTGAATGTTTACTGAATAAAATAGGAAACCGTTCAAGTTACGAGTCGAAATAACAGGTAATCATAAATAAAATGGGAGCATATTATAGGTTTATTGGCAATAATAGTTTTGTTTGTGATGGAAGAGCATTCACAATAGAGAAAAGCACAATAATTTTCTAAAAACTTTCCCAATGTAGTAATTCCCCTTTAGTTTATGGTATCTTGGGATTGGTTATTATTGATTTACTTCTGGCAATAAAAAAGCTTGTGCACTTTTCACGGTACTACAATTTACTTATAATGGTAAGACAGATTTCCGCGGGGTAGAAAAGACGTGCCTGACAAGAGAGGCGACCGTTCTTCATATATTAAAAAGAAAGCAAAGACATTTATTATATATGGGTAATATCATGAAGAACGCTTATTGTCTCTGGTCAACTTTCCGGTAGTTGGTCGTCTTGACAATTTCTTCCACAACGACGCCGACAAAACCTTTAGTTTTCCCGAGCAGTTTACTGACTTACGTAGTTGTTTCATTGTTACGCGGTATAAAGTTGTATTCCTTCCGTATAGTTCACAAACGAGTTTTGGCCTTTTAAGTTTTTGTTAAAAGCCTGAAGTTCATCATTAGTTTCGCCTTGAATTAGTACTTACTTATATTGATTACTATCTGCGCCCCGCGGGTACACACGCGTGGTGAAAATTTTATAATTTTCCGCACAAGTTTCTTATTTTTTTCTTGCAAAAGAATCTTCTCATGACAATAATAAACACAAGAAAAAGAAAAGATTAGTGAAAGTGTTCCATCCGTTCACGCGTGATACGATGACCAAGGGAAATAGAGATTCATTTTTATATGTAAAGATAACGAACGCTTTTGCGAAAAAATGCTACATTGAATAAAACAGCGGCACAAGATAAATGTTGTTACAACGCTGGTCGGACATTTTTGTTTAGTATTTATACATAACATTAACCCACCTTCGTATTTGGTCTTCAATTTGGTGATACTCAACATCCATTTGCATCAGTTTATATTTATCGTTTACTGTTGTTTCACCTACGTGGTGCAAATTTCCTAATTTTCCGCTTAACTTTCCTAACTTTTTCTTTCATAAGAACTTTCTCCTGACAATAAAAAATACAACAAAAAAGAATCAGCGAAAATGATTTTTATATATTTTTTATACGTGATTTTTATGTATATAGATTTCTTGATCAAAATTAGCTAAACGATATTTTTACATATAATGGAATTATAATTTGTCAAGTATAGTCGTCAATTTTCCCTCAAAGAGGTATTGTAATGATCCAAATTGCATAAAACCCTTATCATTATTTATTATTATAAAATGCATACGTTTTATTCGAGCACATTTATTTTAGTTCTGTCATATTATCAATCTCTTTCTCTGTCCCTGTATATCTTTTAAATTACATTCGTTGCTCTCTGAACTTTATTTAAATGGAAACGTAGAGCTTTGTATTTGTTCTTGTCTATAAGGTTTTTGCATATCTAAGACTAGGTAAGTGCTTTTGCTATGTTAAAAGAGATTGCCAATTTGCTGTATATGTAGGTAGGTATCTATGTAAGTGATATTGGACAAGATACGGGGATAGGGTGCTACATAAAATGATATCAAACGCAGTATTTCGTTCATCTTAACATAAGTGTTTCCTAATCCAATCTAGCGCCTACTGAGTTGGTACTCTTACCTTGTTTGCATATATCTATAGAATAGGTAATGCAAACTCTCCAAGAGATCATGTGTCTTCAAACAATTTATGTAATGGACTGTATGTTAAAATATGTGAGCAATGAAAGAACTGTGTCCGTATAATCAAGGATAGTTGACGTAATATTCAAAATAAATATTTGATGAAAGATAGACAATGAAATAGTAATCAAAGTTAATTGGTGAATAGCGACCCTCCTCGATTGAACAAAGTTTACCAAGGCGCCCGCGTCCCTAACGAAGGGACGGGCGAAATATATTAAAGGTTTTTCGCCTGTTGGTAAATGACAATCAGAACTATATTTATTATCTGTGACTCTAATGGTACATTTCACTTTATTATGTGTTATTAATTAGATGAGAATTTTATAGATTTATTGACTTAAATGGAATAGTACTAGAACAGAATATGAAACAATTATCGAGCGTCAAGTCAATATCAACTTTCTACACCGGAATTCATTAGGAAAGTTATGGAAAGATGAATACAAATGAGGATAGGATGGTATAAATACGGAAATAAATCTTGTAACTTATGGTTAGAAGCGGTATTCATGACAGTCTATTTAAGATGATAGAATTTGGCCTTTATTTTACAAATCATTATTTTACTTAAGATCAAGTACCTAGGATATGTAAAACATACCTTACTTTTAATTTTAAGTATACGGCTCTAGCACAGTAATAGGACTCGAATTTATATTAGGGACTTATGCGAAGTATTCTTCCTTTAATCCATTATTTATGGCAGGAGTTTGAAACTGTAGTACATTTAGCTAAGAAATCATCAAATTCAAAGCAGACAATGGTTTTGTTTCATTTAACCCGTATATGAGGAAGTGAAACAATCACCATAATAATATATACATTGCTGAGTCTACAGAATTTTTTTAAAGACTAAAATAACGTCGAATTGCTTCTATCTAATATGGGTCAAATTATCTCAAAAAAGTCTGATTTAAAATAATAATTTCTGAAATGATTCTATTTTTAAAATCGTAGTAGGCTCCAAGTTTCATAAAAAAGTTGAAGTTCTTTGTACGTAAACCCGTACCTACGTAGTCAGTGTTGTCGTATTTACAAATTAAATATTATATTAATAAAAATTTGTTTGTAAAGCGGCAACGCCCAATTTGTGACGCGTACTTTATACAAGTTAGGCAATCGTTTATAATCTGATAGCTTATGCCCGCGGCTTCGTCCGCGTGGCCTATAGGAAACGAATGGCATATTTTTCTTGTTGTGTATAAATTTTCGACTCAATTGATCCAGAGAACAAAAACTTCATAGATATTCCACCACCCATTTCACCCTCTAAGAGGTAGAATTTCGAAAAACACTTTTTTAGTGGATACATATCCTTTACAAAGAATACACCCTCCTGATATCAAGTCTCTAGGACCAGCGTTTTAGGCTGTGCGTTGATATATAAGTCAGTCAGTCAGTCAGGACTTTGAATTTTATATGTATAGATTTGCTCTGAATTATAATAATATACGTATTTTTTTTGTTAACAGCTTCTCTGCTATCAAAACCGAGTCGCACCAACATAAAGAAGCACGTTCAATTCCCGGATGAACAAAGCTGCATTGTGGAAGATCCGGAAGCGCCGCCACCTTACGAGGCGGATACTGAAGAAAAACCTGGTCAGAAACTTAACCTTTCTTATACTCCTTACTAATGAAATTATTTTTTGCACTTACGCAACATTTGGCACACTAATCTACCTACATGTTTGAAATTTATGTTTCCCGTATAAACGCAGAAGCAAAAACTCGTGAACTGTTGGATTTTTCATTCAGGACTTGTCTCAAGTTTAATTGGAAAATTGGTCCCGCTCTTGCACATGTTTAAAACAGTTTACAACCAATTTTTCGTTTTCGTTACGTTTCAAACCAATGTTTTCAATTATAAAAGCACAAAAATCATACCGGATTATCCCGGATAATCGGTACCTATGTAACCGGTAGATATACGTATTTACGTTATGTCTAATTTAGTGATATCGGCGACCTTTTTATAGATTTCGCAGAGTTTTGATTTGATTTCTGTTTAATTCCAAACTACAGCAGTTTTGACTGATAATCTCAAACTGCGCAGTGTACATTTTATCTAAAAAATTCACTCTATGATATGATATTTATGCATGTAATATAAATTTCTTTAAAAATGTATTTTTGCAAAATGCAGGCACGGTTCCGCAAGACAAAGAGGTATTCATGAATAACAATGTGGTATCCACTGACACGTTTATCACTTTCTGATATTTTATTTCATGCTCATATTCGCCACCTCTATATCATTTCTCACTACAAGTGTCTGTTACGAGAGAAAAACTGTTCAAGGAAAATTATTAAAACTACTTTATGCAGTTATTTTTGTTTGTGTTTAATGTTTTTAGTGTTTTTCGGAAAAATCTATGTTTATATTCTAATATGCCGTCTGAAAATGAACCGGAGTCACAGTTTTGCCAATTGATTAGCGAGTTTCTTAGTGGAAGTTACGAGTAATAATTTATCTTTGCGACGACACTATCTCATCTTGTGTATGTCAAGTGAGATAACAACTTTCTGTTTCCACTTTAGGCAATTCGTTACATTTCGTGTCTGTGCGTAGTTGTTTGGTTTCTTCTCTCCATCAATAATGATAGTTGGATTGGATGTTTTTCATTACGAACTAGAACATTTTTTGTAAACAACGTGATCTAATAGCAGTAACATTGGTGTCGATTCTGTGTCGCATTCTCTAAAACTAAAGTAAACTTAAAGTATGGCGGTACTCTTCTGATAAAGGGGAAATGAAAAAGACGGAAAGATGTTAATTTCGTTTAGCTTTAGAGTACGCGACACAGAATCGACACCATTATGTACCTTTAATAACTGTACCTCTTGTATGCTCAAAGTCCTGTATGTTCAACAATTTCTTATAGTTTAAAGGGGCTATGATGGATTCAGTAATTTTTTAGTTAATCTCATGACAGCACCGGCGAGGTTTTTTAACTAAACGCCTTAATAGCCTAAAATAACCTAAATTCAAAAGAACCTTCATTACCGTCGCGAACGTCAAACAACTATAAATAACTATCAATGTATCTATAGTCAAATAACTATACAAAGCGCTGTCTAAATAAAACACTTTTAAGTTCTTCAGTTTTAATCATTCTAAGAATGCTCAGTGATAATGGAAACTTATGTCACTGTCATACAAAAGTATTTTAGAATTAGAATTTAGACAACTTATGCTGCTGACATATAGTTTCCTCTACCTCATATTTGCAGTGAAATGTTGCTAGCACTAGGAAATGGAATTGGGAAATAGCGGAACTGAAATCCCAGGAAAATAAGATTTTCGGTTTATTGGAATTGATGGTACCGATCCGATCCATTGATTCCAAGTAAAGTGATTTTCGTTACCTACTTAGTACCTAATATTAGTAAATTATAGTTGATTTTAAATAATTTTATGGCCCTTAACTCGCTTGGTTTAAGCTAATTCAATCAATTACTTAATTTTAAATGGCCTGTTAATTTCTATGTGACTTACTCAAAGTTAAGCTCTTTAATTAACTAGTTTACTGATTAGTTTTAACCTAAAGTAAAGGATAAACTTAAAACAAAACACATAAAATAATAAAACAACATTAAATAACATTTGGACGATATCATCAGGTAATCGCGGCTTGTACTAGCCGCGATGACCAAAAAGTTCAAACACACGTTTCAACCCACTACCGGTAGGTAGCGTGCCAGCATGTTGGTTAATATATTGGTAGCATTTCCCCGTTGAATTACAATGCTAATTCATTATGCCAATTAAGTGCCAGCATTTTGGTCACGCTTCGCATAGTTCAGGGGCTGATATACTTAGGAAAACGCGATGCGCTCCCGGTCCTCACGGACTCAGGGTCTCAACGCCAAACGACTCAAATATGTAGGTAACCATTTCCAAGACTATATTTGCGCCGTTTTAGCTGCTTGCCCGAATTAGCCGGCGCCGGCCCTAACGTATGTCTCGGGAAAATGTGACGGCGCCACAGTGTCGACAACTAGCATCCTACACTAAAGGCCGCCTCATCTTCTTGGGAACCAGAGTCAAGCGGTCAGGTCTTTTTTTACTATGGTCACGCATGAAACTATTCGGTTCAGGCGTCTGGAAAAGCCTAGCTAATGATGTAATTAAGGCTGGCGTGGCGCGATACCCGACCAGCACTTTTCGAACACGATAGACCGTGATGCCAAGCTGGTCAGCTGACTGAGGACTACGGTCTACTGCAGTTGCAGTACCGCACTGGCAGTGATGGGCCACACCACAGCATCTTGCACCCAAACGGAAGCTGATAATTAAACGAAAAACAACAAAAAATCAAGTTTATAGGTAATGGACATAGGTGTTTGTTCTCTGTCTGGGTGTTTATATATTGTATTCTATGTATGTATTTACAAACAAAAAGTATCTAAGTAATTGTATCAGTTATCTGGTTCTCATAAAACAAGCTTTGCTTAGTTTGGGGCTAGATGGCGTTGTGTGAGATGTCCACATATATTATTATTATATTATTAATTATAATAATTCCCGATATAGGAGTAGACATACAAAATACAACAAACTTAGTTTGAAAATTGGGTCAGTTATTATTTTCGTATGCGTATAATTACTCAGTTATTAATATAGGATTGGAGTTTTGGCGGGAAAGCGAAAAAGATTGCGTCACCGCATTGTATTATTTTCCAAAACTTGTGTTATTTTCAGTGTTAGTGCATAAAATTGGTGACATTTTATTCGTTAAGTGCTGGATTACAGGCGTGAGTGTGGGAAAATGGTATAATGATGGTGAATTTCTTTTTGTGGTGGTGTGGTGCGTTTCTTTTTGTGTTGTTTCCAAAACTCCATAGAAGCTACAAGTAAAGTTGCCACCACTTTACTAGGAGTATGACTTTGACTAGACTGACTTGACTATGACTTGACTTGATGACTTTGACTATGACTTGACACATATTTGCGTGAAATATCATTAACTTGATAAATTATTAATTACTTGACACTGGCTAAATACACGGAGGTGTGGAGCTAAAACATTAAAAAAAAAATAGGATCGAATGTCATATCTACAATGTCTAAATTCAAATGTATGACAACAAGCGTGATTGGTCCTCAGAATACTGAACATATTTCAGTCATGCATGTATTACACTATTCGCCAGAGAAATTTGTTCATTGACAGCTCATACAAAGTTGACGATTCCTGTAGCGTGACTATAGATACTATGGGTGTGGATGTGGGTACGTCACGAACAATGTTGCATGTATTTGCAGTTCAGATAAGCAATTTACGGCTACACAAATTGGTTCTCCGACCCACATAGACAAACATCCCTCTTTCTAACAAATACTGTGTAGTAGAAAAACAGTTATTTTGTGTTTTGTTTATTTCTGTCAAATCTGAAATAAGCAGAGAAATATCAGTCAACATGTTTGGCGGGAAAGCGAAAAAGATTGCGTGACCGCATTGTATTATTTTCCAAAACTTGTGTTATTTTCAGTGTTAGTGCATAAAATTGGTGGCATTTTATTTGTTAAGTGTTGAATTACAGGCATGAGTGTGGGAAAGTGGTATAATGATGGTGAAACGTTTCTTTTTGGTGTTGTTTCCAAAACTCCATAGAAGCTTCTGGTAAAGTTGCCACCACTTTACTAGGAGTATGACTTTGACTAGACTGACTTGACTATGACTTGATTTGATGACTTCGACTGTGACTTGACACATATTGGCGTGAAATATCGATAACTTGATAAATTATCAATTACTTGACACTGGCTAAATACACAAAAGTGTGGAGCCAAAACTTAAAAAAAAAAAATCAGTCGGTAATAAATTAGAGCGTTTGTTCGCTAGTGACAAGAAGAGAGAAGAATTCTTACATGACGCACTGGTGTACTATGGATTCACTCCATCGGTTTTTCGGTACCATAGATGAATTATAAGAACGTAAACTTAGACATTTGACCGTACAGATGCTATCTACTATTAAGCGCCTACCAAATAGCGCAAATACGTCGTAATTATTATTAAGTTCGGTAGAGATCATTAGTATTGGTCTCTTTAAAACAAGATTTAACTTTCTGATACTGAACTAAGCAGTACAGTAAAACCTTGCAGGACTGCTTTGACTATAAGGGCCTAAGGCACACGGCGTATTTTTAACGCGCGGAGAATTCGCTACTTTTTTGATTATTTGTAGCGGGCCCGAGAGCGCGCTATAATGAGCTTGAGCTATCAGGAAATAAAAAACCGCCGGGAAAACGGTAGGGCATTTTCTAATCCCGTTTAGGCACCTCTAATATTCATATTCATTTATTTGCATTCATATACAATTTATATATTATGTCATGCTTAAACAACTCTCAAATCAATCAATTTATTTGAGACTTTTTCTGTTACTGTTACAAATATTAATCGCACTGGTTCAACGTAGATAAACATGCATTTAACAGTGCGTTCCAACAGCTTCATTGAAGAGCTAACAGGCATAACGTGACCCCAACGCAAACGGCCACTAAATAAAAATATTAAAAATCACCCTAGATACCCCTATTATGGACTAAGATTTGTTTTCAATAACAGATACCCGCGTGATCAGCTCGCTCTGGGTGGACCTGGAGATGGAAGTGCCGCCTCCGGACCGCTGACGGCGTCGAAGCGAGCAGTACTACCGGCCGGTGTCGCGCGCGCGCATTCATAGCCGCAAGATGTCGCATGCCGGCGTACCGCTCGCTACCGTCGAGGACATTGAGAATAAGGAATCTTCCCTTTAAATCACTGCAAGATGGTCATGACACATCGCATCGTGTGTTTTCTATGGAACACAAACAATATGCTTGATTTTGCTGATTTGAATTTTTTCTTCGTAATAAAACTTTTAGGTGTGCTGGTTTTGTTTGCAAATACGGTGCGAGCCGTCCTAAGCGAATTAAAGTGAACTGAATGTGAATCGTCTCAAAATAAATTTTCTGTTTTATTTTTCTTACCACTATTTCACAAAATGGATTTAAAGAATAATCAAAGCAAAAATCACCAGCTTGTTATTTGACTATGATTCATTTGGCTTTTTTTTTAAATAGTGCCATTAGTTATTTTAATATATAGTGCCAGCTAATAAAATATACAGTACCTACATACCAAGTATTTACCATACATTTAGAGACGCCTACTAAATTTGCCTCCTAGGCAGATATTTTAATACAATGTCCATTTAATATAATGTAATGCTTTTTATAAGTACCTGTATAATTTTTAGATTACGCAATGAAAAAGTAATCTCGACTCACATCCCGTTCGGTCATTTATTAAAAGGGGCACATTTTTTAGTCTGGCATCTAAATATTTAATGCCTAACGGTCAAAGGGAAGCCGGATGTTCCGGATATAGCTGATTGAAACGTTGTAGATATTGGCTCACGAAGCGTGTCCAATCAAGTTCGCATCAAGGATTATTTCGAAGCACGATATGGTTATACCATACATAATATATAAACAAGAATTAATTTATAAGGAATGGAAAAATTCCTACCCCTTTATCCGATCGCCTATAAATGCATTTGCTGGACATATTTTACATAGGTAACTTCTAGCTAAGTTGCAACTTAAATAAATAATTAAAACTTATACATATGCAGTAGTCCTGGGCAGGTAGGTTATAGAGATGATAGTTTCTTCAGAAATAAAACTCGATCAAATAGGTAGCCTTAACAAAACTGTATCTATGTACAGGTAATGAATTAAGGTTTGACTGGCCCGTTAGCTCAGTTGGTATTATCCCTGCCTTCTGAACTGCAGGTTGTGGGTTCGATTCATCCCAGGACAAACATTTGTGTGATGAAAATCGATGTTTGTTGTGTTTCTGTTTGTTATATTGTATTCTATGTATGTATTTACAAACAAAAAATATCTAAGTATTGTATCAGTTATCTGGTTCCCATAGTACAAGATTTGCTTAATGAAATGTCCACAGATATTTATTATTATTTATTTATAGTGATTTTTTTTAATTCGTAGTACCTCGGTACTTTAAGAGGTGTCGGCTAAGTGGCCGTCGGGTCGCGCTCTCCTTCAAACGATTTTCTGGGGACAGCGACCGTCTGCGTCTCTGTATGAATTTAATAATTACCTCATAAATAAAACTAAACTCAAGCAGACAGAAATATTTTACAAAAATTCCTGTTATTAGACTATAAAAATTGGAATCCATTTCATAGCAAAAATACAAATTGACAGCAACGAACAAAATCAGCTTCAGGTGAAATAAAGAAGTTTCTTTTTCTTTTACGCAAGAAAACTGTTTGCTCAACCGTGAAAAATATGAGCCTCGTAAATTCAATCCAAGAGCTTTCTTGCTGCATTGATGAAGAATATGAAAATATATTTAACCATAAATACCTGCACACCTACCTACCTACACGCCTATACGCAACTAATGGTTAAATTGTTTTTCAAAGATTTTCAGTGAAAATTTATAGCTCCATTTAAATGGCATAGCTTGCTGATTTAAATGGATATGAAGCTTTATGGGGGAGTGTACTCAGATTTAATGTCCTGTTTGAACATAGCGCCTGTGGAATTACAAAAGCAACATTTCATTTTTGTTTGAATACTGCGCAATATTTATATCGCGATGCCTTTAGTATGCTGTTTAGTTTTTGCATATGTCAAAAAAACGTCGGGTTTTGGCAGACAGTTGAATGTCTTTAGGTTTTTGGGTACAATGGTTTGGGTTTTATAAGTTTGATGATGACCTGGGTGACGTCTATTAGTCTGTTTGTGGCATAGATATAGGTGGCTTCATAGCACTTCGTAGCTTCCTAATAGGGCTTTCAACACGTTCAGCGTGGTTTTTTTTTAGAACTTGATTAGCTGTTTATCAATATTCTGTTTATTGCAGTCACTGGAAGTGCGCGTTTGTGGTTTATACATTATTAATTCCACGGTTCATCTCTACCTACTTACATCAAAGCTGTTATTTTGTAATAACCCCCGCCCGGTGACGCTGTAAAGATCGGTAGAGACCAACAGCATTAGACCGTTCAGAAAAAATTTAATTGGTTCTTGAATTGATTCCTTGCTAATATCATAATATATATAATATAATAGGTATAATTCTTATTATTCATTGCGTTAGGTAAGTTAAATTCAATCTATTTTTTTAAGAATGGCATTTTATTTACCTAAGCAACTAGGTACCTACGTTTTATTTATTGTTTCAGGAAGTAGGTATACAATATATCTTAAATAATTTAGGTATAACCTACATAAACTGGGATGATTCATCTTACAATCACTAGTTTTTACTTTACTTTCTAGAGGGGTCATTTAAGTATGTAGGTTACCTTTCTCTACTCTTATCCTATTACTAAAACTAAAACTTAAATAAATCCTATGAAAATCTGATAGGTATACATAGCATTAGTTAATCGAAGGCGGCTTTTATGTTGATTTAATAACACCGGAAAGACAAAGTGCCGCTGAAGTATATATAGAATAGTAAAGCTCGTACTTAATACTTAATAAAATATATTCTAAATTCATTATTAATATATTTTGCGATGATTCACAAATCTAAAGAGGATGTAAGCTAGTATTAGGATAGGTGCCAAAGTCAGCGGTTACAACTGGAAATAAGCGAAACAATCTTTGTTCATTCAATTATGTAAAACGACGAAATAGCTTTCCAATGGATTATACAGATATGGTTACGTGCAATGCACTTATCCACATAAATAAGAAATTATAATAAATAATAATTACCTGTACCAAATACAATAACTATCAATAAATTGGCCAAATATTGTTGTTGTGTAATGGGCTATTTAAATTGTTCATTTCAGAATTTTTTCATTAGAAAAGTATGTAGATTTTAATCACAATGTACCTAAGTTTTGTGCAATAGATAGATTATTACATTAATCGTCGGCAACGTATTCATATTTGGCGGTTTTTGTTATTACTTAGAATAATATAATAGATACGTAATACGTTATTTATGTGTATAAAATGTAATTCGTTGTATCTGATATAATTTAACTATAAGGCATGTAATGACATCAGTTTTAATTATGTCAGGCGAAAAAGTGTTTAGCTTCCTATTTAGGTTTCATAAATTATAAATCTTTCATCTTATTTATATAAGATATCACTATAATATTTATATACCTATATAAATTGGGACCTTCCGAGAAAAATGGGTAAGTACGTCGTTTTTTATAAAAAAGAAGGTAGTTAAGGAATTATCAGGGTCGAAGCTAAATAATGAAGTAGTTTTTGTAGTAGACAACTGCTGAACTTTTGTTGGATTCTTTCTTATTATGAAACGGGCTGAAAGCATAGGTACAGCAAGATATTGTAATAATATTTAAAATAAATGATTATTTTTATTTTTACTAAATACCTATTAGTATATATATTTTATTGATGTTTCTAATTAAAAGAATTTCTGTAATAAAAATATGTTCATATCAAATCCAAAAATTATTAGCTAACTAAGATATCTACCTAAGATTTTAACTTGTGTAGAACAAGTAGGAAATATAATTTCCTTAGAATACGTGGCTCTGGGCCCTAATTCTTGCCAATTGGACTTTTCTGTAATCGTTGAACGTTCTTAGTTATCCGATTTTGTATTAAAAACGACAATGACGGAGATAAGCCGATCGAGGCGAGAATTTGGCCCCTGTATTGTTCCAATTTGTGTATTGTAATAACCAATTTATTGAATAAACGGCATGATTGTGATTTATGTTTATTATTTTTCTCAATCATTGGGTTTTTACCGACTCCGAAAAAGGAGGAGGTACCTACTATGTTCGTCTGTATGTATTATTTTAGACGTACATATTTGTCAGTGTATACACATATACTCAAAGCTGGTTATTACGAAAGCATTTGACGCCAATTCAAAATAACCACCAAAGTATATAAAAATGTCCCTTTTTTAAATTATGCTCAAAAACCAGTTAAGTATTAGGTTCAGTAATTGGTAGATATGTACGTGGAATTTTGGTGGGCAAAGGAAATATATCGCGTCGCCGTATATAAGTTGTATTATTTTCCAAAAATTGTGTTATTTTCTAAGTGCATAAAATTGGTGGCGTTTTATTCGTTAAGTGCTGGATTACAGGCATGAGTGTGGGAAAGTGGTATTATAGTTTCATACTTCCTTTTCGTGTTGTTTCCAAAACTACATAGAAGCTTCTGGTAAAGTTGCAACCACTTTACTAGGAGTATAGCTGGACTAGATTAGACTATAACTTGACTTGATGACTTGGACTGTGACTTGACACATATGTATGTATTATACACGGTGGAATTCAATTCACTCTTTTCCTTAAATGTATGTACTCAGACCATGCTATAGAATGATCGTACAAGGGCCGTTTAAATGTGTTTAATGTTTACTGTTTTTTTTTGTGTTTAGTGCCTCGTAAAATAACTACATGACAGCCGAAATGTCTATTTAACGGTACACACAGCTCGGGCACCAGCTGAGTGCTTTTTAAATATTTTGTAGGCAATAAAACACCTGCTTTGTTCAGTGCCGCAAGGCTTTTCTTTAGAATTTATATTTGATAACACCTAGATTTAAGTTTTATTTCATAAGTACTTTTTTATTTAGTTATATGGGAGAATACATTAAAGGAAAAGAACGAATTAAATTACACCTTGTACATGTAAATTCTCGATTTCCGTAATACCTACCACTTACCGTACCTTAACAACAGTTACAGATTTTAATAATAAAGGCTACTTAGGATGGTATTTAGCCCATCAGCTGTGTAAAAGCACAGCTTTATTATAAGTTCAGCATGACTGCTGACAGTGCACTTAAGTTGGAGAACTAAGGTGACCGATATTGAGGGATCCAATTATTCACCTATAGCTTTATTAACTCGGGTTTCGCAAAGTTTTTGACAACTCCATTAAACTTTTACTATTTTCTACTAAATATTTTTGTGTTTCAATGATGTGATCCTTCAGTCCAATGCACATCTTAGAATTAGTAAGTGGAAATGGCAATGGGCAGGCCACATCGCTCGTGGAACCGACAACCGATGGGGAAGTAAGGTTCTCGAGTAGCGATCACAAACTGGACCGAGACGAACAGCACCCCTACCGCGTAACTGTTCTGGGAATCGGCTTCACCTGCCATCCTGCACGCACCAATTAACAAGTCTACGAGTGTGAACAAGAGAGAACACGATTATCATCTCCACCAGATTTACGCGGTAAGGCCCCAGGTCACTACCGTGGCGAGCCGAGAGACAAACAACCGCTCAAAGTGGCGCTCTTTGAGGAGGCTGTAGGCGTCTTCAGGCTGCGGATGAATAGGTGATAGTATGTAATGCCCTTCAACTTTATAATTGACAACATTGCTATGAAGAAGTAATTTAATTCCTTATCATAGAAAGCTACTGTGTTTGATTAAAAATATTCTGCGGCACAAATCTTCTCTCTAAAACCTTTACAGCCTTATTAATAAACACGAACTAGCTTTAGACTAGTTACACCATCTTTTGTCTCTTTCGATCCAGCTAAACATTCCAGTAGCAAAAAAAGGACAAAAGCTGAAGTAACTAATCCGAGACTAATACCCGTTTATAAATAAGGCTGCTAAGGTCCTTAATAAAGCTACTTATACTTATAGTACTAATCCCTAATGAACATATAAAAGTTTCTTTGTCTGTTTGTTTGTGTAGCGCTGAAACGGCTCAACAGACTTGAATACTAAGTGGATGTGGGACCATTCGGAAGCGGGAGTAAAAGAACGGTAAAAAAGTATGAATGTCCTGCTTCAGAGGGGATCAACATTTACTCCCTTACGTAGCACTAGCTTCTGCCCGCGGCTTAGCACGCATGGCCTGTAGGAAACGGAAGAATATTTTTTTCATAGTTAATTTAACCACCCATTTCACCCTCTTAGGGGTGGAATTTCGAAAAACCCTTTCTTAGTGGATACCTACACTTACAAAGAACACACCCTCCAAATTTCAAATCTCTAGGACCAGCGATTTAGGCTGTGCATTGATATATTAGTTACCAGGACTTTGAATTTTATATGTATAGATTAACAAATCAGTTTTTTTCAAACTCAACAGAGAAAGACAAAATACTAAATAACTATTTTTTTGCTACACAATGTTTATTAGTAAGACGTTTATGGCGAGAAATTAAAAGTAACTACGGGATAACGGTATACCACGGGGAATAGAATAGAATAAACTTGAGCTACTAGCACACTAATATTATAAGGGCGAAAGTTTGTATGTGTGTATGTTTGTTACTCCTTCACGCTCAAAACGGCTGAATGGATTTGGATGAAATTCGGTACCAAGATAGCTTATATACTCGATTAACACATAGGCTACATTTTATCCCGGAAAAGTGACTTTCCCGTGGGATGAGCCAATATAATACTTTTTATCCGCAGGTGAAACCGCGGGGCGCAACTAGTTATGAAATAAAACCAGGCCAGTTTTGTAAATAATATGAGTTATATTCTTAAAACTATAACGGATACAGTAATTTGTTTAAGAAATTCGATTTCAAATACAAGTTGTGAAGTTAGTTGTATTTTCGATGGTTACGTTAGCTTTTGAGACAATAACTAATAAACGTAGACAATAATTAAAACATTAATTATTATTTAGCAAAACGTCTTATAACGTGATATATATACATTTATATCATGTTATTAGAAGTTATATATATATTTACATTGCATGTATCTGCAATCAGGCTGAGCACAATAATATAATGAAAAATGTATCTAACATTTAAAAAAAAGTACAAGTATCCATAATATTATAATCTATACGCGACATATTGTGTTTCACGAATATAAAATTAAAGCATCATATTAGATTTGTGCAGTCTTACACAATAATACAATTATATATATTTTATTTTTATTATTATAACAAAACTATAATATTTAACTTAAGTAACGTTATAATCTTTAAGATTTATTATTTATTTTAATATAATTAATATAGTTATCAATTTAAACTAATATAATATGTTTATCAGCTGTTACATCCCTTCAGCCTGTACCAATATAATTATTTCTTTATATGAATACTTGCATTTATTTAAATTAAAAATGTCAACCCTAATTGGTACATGAATATCAACCTACGGCGAGCTAATATTTATATCAGATAAATACATTTAATAAAACAATACAAGATATCATAACAATACGTGTAGAATGAATTTTTCAAGTGAGCGCGATAGGTCAAATCCTAAAGTGAGGAATAGCGAAAAGTATACAAAAGAGTCTCCGGCCCGATATTCCCAGACAGGATTAGAAACCGTTGATTTGAGAAAAAAAGCACACCTTTATACACACCATTCAATAGTATCGCTAATAATAATAATAATAAATAATCACACTATAATTATAAAGGCGAAAGTTTGTATGTGTGTATGTGTGACTGTGTGTATGTTTGTTACTCCTTCACACTCAAACGGCTGAATGGATTTGGATGATATTCGGTACCAAGATAGCTTATACACTGGATTAACACATAAGCTACATTTATTCCCAGAAAAGTGGTCATAAAATAAAGCAAAGAGTATATAAAATATAGATTAGTTTTCACTATTCCTCATAGTTTGGACGTTGGCCTACCACGTCTACTTAAAAAAATCAACCTGTATATCTCCATACGATCGCATCATCACAAAGCATTGTCCCATGTCATGGATGCCAATCACAAGCGTTTATTTAATAAGATACAATATAAAAATTATACTCTTCGGAAAACATACAAACTTATGATGAATCCTAGCTCCAGTTTAATCAAAGTCCGTAGCTTCCATCTTATAAATTAGGTCGTAACACCGGTGTTAATAGTAACATGAAGATCAATTTGCGTCGTTAATAAGCTTAAGATACTTGTGACTACACTATTTAATATTTTAAAGCTTAAAGCACGAAATTAAGTCGTGGAAGCGTTCTTGTAACAACGTAATGGTAATTAGACGTATAAAAACTAACTTATTGTTATAGTGTAATATTAAACATTTTTAATTTTACAAAATGGTCAGCAGCTATCTAAAGCAGTCGTTTTTTTTTTTTTCGAGTCCCGACGTCTAAAGTAATTGAAAAATAAGTAATAAATTGTATGAAATGGTTACACAATACAGCCATGATGGGTTTGGTGTGAAAGCGATGGATATTGGCATGACTGGCATTATTCCATACATAATAACCATTTAAAAAATTAAGGCCAATCATATTAGTTAGTCCAACAAGTTTATTAATCCTTGTGAAGTGAATGTATTTAAATCAGGACCATTACTTTCATCTAAGAAGCGTAAAATATTTTCATACTAACAACAAGTAGCTATGTAATGTAATAGTAATGCCATGTTTACTTCTCGTATTACATTATAATTTAATTTGTTGTTGTTATGTCAATGTTTTATTAATACGTAAATCAATTTTGCATTTTATCTGTGGGCTCTGATTAAAATCAATATTCTTGTTGAATCAGAGCACACATCCGTGCATTTGATTACATATTGTAAAATGGAATGAACAGAACTGGCTTATATATTTAATCAAGCAAAGCTGCATAGCGTGAATATATTTAATCAACACTACCGACGTGCTTACAATACATATTCGTTTAAAATATTAACATACTTTATTATTTTTTGCAAGTAGAATTTTTCCGTGTTTGGAGAAATCTACTCTATGGACATAAACTTTATATCAGAGTCTGCAATTCTTAGCCCATAAAAATCAAATATAACGTACCGAATTAGTTTCGAAATGGTCATCTCATATTACGTTGCCGCAGTAGAGGGTGATCAAGTCAGCTAACATCAATACATGAAGTTTAAATAAAAAACAGCGATACATTATATATCAAAGGTGACGAAGTCTGAGGCATGGTACTTACAAATCAAATATGTAAAATTTAACAAGCGAGGTTTATAATAACAGAAACCTACCTGATTAGTCTATTTGATCGGACGTGTAACGCGTAAAATGCCACCGGTTGAAGGGCTGTAAGCTTCCATAGAGCCGGTTCGAATTTGGTTCGCTTATTGCCGCTAGACGGGCGGTATAGTCCACAGCACGGCGGTCTTGTCGGCCGATGTCGATAGGAACGAAAAGTCATCGGGATGCCACCGAGCCGATATCACCTTATCAGGGTGACGCGCGACAGGCACGCTCGGTAGCGGGCATGTCAGGTCACCTGTCAACAAACATTCTGTTAATCTCACAGTCACATAAACCTGTTCGCAATGCTAAGTTTGGGAACCTATACCACGACTTTGGATTCGATTTCCGACTTGACAGCTAACAAGTTCGTCTAGGTAGGTACCACCGCTTTGCCAGTTATTCTGCCGCCAAGGAGCAGTGTGCAAGCACTCCTGTGTTCCGGTTTGAAGGGCACTGTAGCTAGTGAAATTACTGGGCAATTGAGACTTTATGATCTGATCTCAGTCGAGTAATCTTATTACCAGACTGTGCTGATGTCTCAGGATGATGTGCGCAGTGCAGTGTCGCTTGAAACTCTATATTTTAGGGTTTCGAGTGGCACTGTTCTGTTATGGGTGGCCGTGGCGCTTAACATCAGGTGAACGACTAGCTCGTACATCATTCAATAACATAAAAAAAAAACAAATGTCAAAACACGAAATAAGTTCCCACAACTAGACCAATAGCGGTGTCTACAGTTCAGATTAATATGTGAAATCTGTATTAATCACTCAAAATTAGGGATGTACAAATAATGCAAACTTACGAGCTTTTTGAATTCAGAGTTATGTTCGATATTCAAATATGAAATTAACAACTAATATGCATTTTATTTAAACCATGAAATATAATTAATCTAAATTTTTTTGTGTTACTGACAGAGATGAACATATATTGAAATTGAGCAATTGTATTCTTTTTAGTAATTGTATTCTTAAGTAGAATATTTTATACACGATGTAATGGAATCAAATTGGAAATAATAGGAAATATGGTGATATTTGGATAACTCGCGGATCTGAAAAATTTCGAAAAATTGGAATGATTTGAATAATCAAAAAAATCGAATTTAGAATTGTTCGATTTTTTTTTTCGATTCGAACGATATTCGCACACCCCTATTTAAAATGTATCAACTTATCATGCTAGTATGAGGCCTTAGTTCAAAATTCTCGGCAATCTTTCCAATATAAAAGATGTGAAAGGATAGTAATCAAAGTCTCATAGCATTAAATTTGGATGGGTGATTATTTCAAATAATTCCAAAATTCGAAAAGTCCGATTCGAAAATTAATATTCGATTCGAACGATATTCGCACACCCCTATTTAAAATGTATCAACGTATCATGCTAGTATGAGGCCGTAGTTTACAATTCCCGGAAGGCTTTCCAATATAACAGATGTTAAAGGATAGTAATCAAAGTCTCATAGCATTAAAGTTGGATGGGTGATTCATTGGCTTACACAATCGGATGAACTGTCAATGTCATTTTCATCTTCCAACGTTGCATCTCACTAACTGGCATGTAGTGAATTTAATTAATAAACATATAGGTATTTTTGTTTTCAACAATGATTATATCTGTCAATAAAAATGATCTTATGCCTCAATTCAGCGCGCTTGCGAATGTTATACGCGTAGGTATTTATTACGTAAAATACTATATTTCGTTTTGAAAATACATCATCATCATCATCAGCCTACACTAGTCCACTGCTGGACATAGGCCTCTCCCAAAGCACACCACTGAGCCCGGTCTTCGGCTCTACTCTTCCAGTTACTGCCAGCTACCTTGCGTATATCATCGCTCCATCTTGCCACAGGGCGTCCTACACTACGTTTGACGATTCGCGGTCTCCACTCTAGAACACGTCTACCTCAACGGTTATCGGTTCTTCGGCAGATATGCCACTAACACACTGCCACTTCAGCTTGCTAATTTCTTGAGCTATGTCGGTAACTTTCTCTGGCAAATGACTTCGTTTCGGATTCGATCCCGCAGAGATACACCGAGCATAGATCTCTCCATAGCTCGCTGAGACACCTTAAATTTGTGAACCAGTCCTACCGTGGGCACTCACGTTTCGGCTCCGTAGGTCATGACTGGTAGGACGCACTAGTTAAAGACTTTCGTCTTAAGACATTGCGGTATGGGCGATGAAAAGACATGACGAAGTTCTCAAATGCTGCCCAGCCCAGCTGTATTCTTCTACGGGCTTCACTACCGAAATTGTTTTTCCCTAGTTGGAGCGTCTGCCCTAGGTAAACGTAACTTAACTTTTTAACAACCTCAAGAGCTACTCCGTTTATAGCAATCGGTCCCGAAACAACGTGCTCCTTGAACATGACCTTGGTATAATCCAAGTTCATCCGTAGACCGATGCGTAAAGAAGAATCAGCTAGGCCAAATTGAAAATACATAGAAATTATTTATTATGTAAAATACTATATTTCGTTTTCAAAATACATAGAAATCAAAAAGACAAAGCCGAAAAGTTTCCCATTGATGTATAATTTAACAAACCCTGAATTGATTTTACTTATACACTAATGAATACATAAGGGCATATAATAATTAATTCTAACGCAATATACCTGCTAACCACAAATGAAATTGTTCGTAAACTATCATCGCCAAAACATACAAACACTTTCAATACCGAGAATCGCCTCAATTGATCCAACAAATAATTTAAATAATTCACAAAACACGACTCTATTATTAGTTTGTGCTAGAAACTATTTTAGCATGCAATAGAAACATGGCAAAATTTATAAAGTTTGATATAGAGACGATCTAAATTAATTTGAGGCATTCAATGCTTCACATAGCTTTCAAATATTGGTTAGATAGAACAGGTGCCAAACGACCGAATAAACAACCGCAATGCGACGAACGAGTCGTTAAGTAAAACGCGCCATATTGCCCGTAAAACCACTGTTAATAAAGCAAGTTCGGCCACGGTTCATCAGAGCTAAGTCAGCGTCTGATAAATAGAGCTCAAGCTAGAGGTCAAAATACAAGTAACTAAACACATATTTCGTAACTATGCTAAAATTAAATACTGTTCGTTGGTAAGCACATCGCTTGAGCTCTCTACGGCTAGACTGATTGGGCTAATTTTTGGGAAATGTTTTCATAGCAGTCCGGCTAAGGTTTACTCCAATCCGGTTAAGGCTACTATTACGCCAAGTCACGGGCAACAGCTAGTTCATAATCAAAAAAGGAATAAAAAAAGTTTGGCTGGCCTCATGAGATTTTATTGAGTTTACCAGGAAAATAAATCGTTTTACCATTTATTTTATGCCACAGTTCTATCGACATTATCCATACGTGTGATGATGAGATATATAGTAGGTATCGATAACGTAATAACTCAGGAAAAAACATACGCATACACAAAAATAGATAAGTACGCATCCAATTCACCAAAAACCGTTCCCTATTATGACACTTCCATAACATTTGAAGTGTATATAAAAAACGGAAGCACGCGATGGCCCAAATAAAAGTTGCTACGAGCTATCTATGTTTGAAGGTTCTTGGGAAGCATTAAATCATAAATAAAGCGATCCAACGGAGAGCTAGAGTCGGAACGTCAAAAGCGCGGTGCTAGAAAGTAAATACCATCACTTGTAGCGATCACCTATATGCAAATAGTGACCGCAGAAAACGTTGTTTTACTTTACCGATCGAATAAGGTTATCAAATATAAAAGTCCTACTTTAGTCTGGTCAAATTTAAACTACTTATCAATAAAAAAATATTTTTGGAATTCGTTAACTAACATGACTAGAAGTCTCGCCCTGTTTCGCTCTTTTCTAGCGATTACGGAACGACGTTAAACATTTAAACATTAGGTACCGTCGCCATTATCAGCCTAAAGACGTCCTAAAATTGTTGAACATAGGTTGCCCCATACAGCGCTACTTTGAGTGGCTGCTTGCCTCCCCACGGTTTTTTATGTTAATTAACGTATAGAGCTAGTATACTTCGCCTGGTGTTAACCATCACGGCATCATCAAAATAACTGGCAAAGCGGTGGTACCTAACTAGACAAACTCTGCTGAAAAGCCATACCACCTAATAAGAGAAAGAAGAAAGCTATAGAAGTTAGTTGATGATAATATTGTTAACGAAGAAGTGTTGTAGTTTACCTTGCAGGTCGGTGAGCACGACGCGTCCGTCGTACCCGGCGGTGAGCAGATAGTAAGCGCCGGGTGAGAAGCGCACGCTGCGCACGTCGCCCGAGTGCGGCGTGAAGCGCTGCAGCGCTCGCGAGCCGCGCACGTCGTGCAGTGCGCACGAACCCTCGTCGTGCCCACACACCAACAGCCGCCCGCTCGGGTCCACCGCCAGCGACGTCACCGCTGAGCCCTAACCACGAAATATATCACTTTTTATTTTTAGTTTGGCTCCACACTTTTGTGTATTTAGTCAGTGTCAAGTAATTGATAATTTTTCTTTTCAATATATATATATATATAAATTAACTTATATGTATATATGTGTCAAGTCAAGTCACAGTCCGAGTCATCAAGTCACGTCGTAATCTAGTCTAGTCAAGTCATACTCCTAGTAAAGTGGTGGCAACTTTACCAGAAGCTACTATGGAATTTTTGAAAAAACACGAAAAGAAACGTTTCACCATCATTATACAATTTTCCCACACTCATGCCTGTAATCCAGCATTTAACGAATAAAATGCCACCAGTTTTATGCACTAACACTGAAAATAACACAAGTTTTGGAATATAATACAATGCGGTGACGCGATCTTTTTCTTTTTCCTGCCAAAACTCCAAAATATATCACTTTTTTAGTATTAAAATTCTCATGAGTGATTCATTTTAAATTAATATATTCCCAACATCGACATACTATTCGTGAGTAACAGTCGGGAATATATTAATTTAAAATAGATCACTTTATAGTGTTCGAAATTAAAACAATAACCAACTAACAATCGCACACATAGATCCTGGACCGTAACTAGGATTCCTTGTATTTAGGGACCCAGGAACTACAAGGACCGTGGTTTCATAACACCCAAACAAATAACAAGTATTAGAGCTTTTATTTTCTGTGCACAAATACTTGCCCCGTTGCGGGGCACAACCCTGCCCGGGCTATAAGCCAATCTGCTCAAGTGTAATAAGCACACTACAGAAGGCAGCTAAGTCAGCCAGCCAGTAGTTATTACTAAGCCTCCATTGTATGTCTGTGCGTTTGTACAAACTATAAAAGGCTGTATCTCTTGAACGGTAACTTTCTAAAAATATGTGTTATTACGGCTGCTTCATTTTTCCTTGACAAAAAGGAAAAATTAAGCTCCTCATATAAGAAACGTTTATTCACGGTATATTTATTTATCTATTACACGATATTAAACGTGTAGATAAGCCTCGATTTTGGTACGATTATGATGCATATTCTGTAGTATAACAACAAAGACTTAACTCTTCACGTTTCTTCTTACTTATTTTTTGAACCCATGAGCTAGCTGTCACCTAGACGACTGATGTGAACCAATACCAAGTATAAGTCAGTAGAGATTAGAAGCATTAACCCGTTCAAAAAAGGCCGTTGACGGGAGAAGAGGATCGAGTAGACTATGACTACTTGAAGAGTGGACTCAATGAAAAGACGCGATGGGTACGTGAACCTCACCGGCGAAAAAGGTGTCTGGTGTTTGTGTTACGCTGGTATGGCTTAGCTACAAGACTAGGCTGGTCCGACGATCCTAGCTTATCGTCCGGGTCGGCCAAGACGTGGCTAGGGTGACGATGACAGGTCGTAAATATATCACTCTAAACACAGAATATACATATCACTGACGCCAAATACATCATCATTTATGCATCATCATCATCATACAGACGTCCGCTGCTGCATTGCCCTCCCTCATAGACCGCCACACGAAACACTTTTAGGGAATCGTTTGGTTAGGTTGTTAGGCATAGGTAGAAGAGGATCGCGAAGATAACTTCTAAGATCATAAAAAATTGAACCTTGGAAATCATGTTAATTTTTGTAAATTAGGGCCCTTTAAATGCATTGGACCCTACGGAAAGTAGTAGACCCTATGGAAAGGATTATACCCTATGAAAATATATGTATTTATAAAAGAAACCCGTGTTAGTTACACTATTTATAACTCAAGAAGGGCTGAGCCGATTCCGCTGAAAATTGGTGGGGAGGTAGCTTAGAACCAGGACACGGACATAGGACTTTTTATCCCGTTAGACCTGGTTTAACTAAGCCACCCGTGCGAAGACCGGGGCAGGTCAACTAGTATTTTATAAACTAGTGAAATTATTATATTATTAACATCGTAACAAATATTATTTAACATTCCGACTGTATATCGCAGTTAAGTAGCAAATATAATGAAACAGGAGATAAAATACGAAGAAATATGCATCCAACACACATCGTTATCTGCCTTTCACCGCTTTATCAAACTATGTTCCACGCAAATATTTAAGTTAGCTCAAAGCAAGCAACTATATACCCATTACGCGTGGTTCATCAAAATCTTATAGAAACATGAAACTGGCACAACAAAACAGAATCATTTTTTGCGACGGTCCGATTGAAGTATTTAACATTGACAATGGACATGTCACATCAAGTTCAACGGTCGGCGACGTGTGATTATTTAGTGCCCGGCATGGGCGTTTAAAAGCGTCGTAAAGTCAGTAAACCCATTAAGTAGCTGCTAAGCATAGATGCTTACCTTGTTGGGATGGCCGGTGGGCGGCGGGATGATATTGACGCAGCCACCCGTGCGAAGGTCCCAGAACCTGACCGTTTTGTCCTGGCTTCCCGAGACAAACATGGCCCCACCCCAGTTGTACAGCGAGAGCACGTGACCAGAGTGTCCGCTGAGAGCCTGTGGAAACATCCAATTTTAATTCACGAAAAGGTTATTGTTCGAAGCGCACACCATGTGTGCTGCTTTCAACGAAATTGGTAATTCAGCTTTCAATAAAATCCATTGGTATTCAAACGTCAACGTTCGGCTGGACGTCAGAAGGACGGGCAATTGGGCATCTTCTAGACTGTAAGCAGGTTATTTTTTTTTGTATGTTTTATATTAGTTAAAATCTGTAGCATTTTATTATTACGACCATATTTATAAGAAAGTTTCATTCAAGTCATTTAATTTAAATTGTTAAGATGTCTCAAAGTTATCAACTTAAACCTTTTGACATTCGCAGTATTAGTGATTCTTTGAATAATAAATTCTTATACTGTGAATCGAGTATAGCGTCACCTTCGACTGTGTCTTCTTTTAGTATCGAGTTACACAGTCATGTGGTCAAATCCAAAGTAACATACGCAGTTTGATGAAGAAAAAAGAAACGTATTGTTAATGTGCCAGATGCCCTATTTAATATTAATGAATTTGCTATTATAACTTCCATCAGTCTTTAAACTTCAAAGTATGGACCGTTTTAGTACCGCATCGAGAAATAACGAAAGATATCCATTTCAATCAATAAAACTTTCCAGCATGTACTTCCAACTGAACTTTATTTCATAGTGTCATTCAACTCCTTCGTTGCGTCACCAAGCAAGCTATAGTGGCTTTGACTACTGCTTCTCTACATACTTCAATAGTTGAGCAGATTTGATAAATCGTTTTGTAGGCGTGAAGTTAAGAGGTCATAGAGTCACTCGTTTGTCTCTTTTTAGTGGTTTCTTTTTATAAAGTAACATCGAAGCCCTGGTCGGTTTGACGCCTATTCAACGCTTACACAATAGAGTCTGTGAACGGACGTTCTTTGTTTGAGCTACTCTGATTAATTTGCATTAAGCTTCATGATTGCCGCCAGACAGTTCTGCCTATTGGCAAAGTTTAATCAATCAATTCGAAAATATTTTTTTAAATAATGTCACTAAATTAAATAATGCCGGTGGGGACTTGTTTTCTTACACCGGTGTGAAGTGAACATAGTTACTTTTGTAGTATATTTCATTATGATTTATTAATCGTAATAAATTATACATATTGTAAGAAATATTAAATTATAAATTTAAACAAAAAATCAGCACATCATTACAGGTGTTATCGAAGCTTCAGATTCGAGTTTTCTGTTCTGTATTGTACCAGATTGTTTACACTAGTAGTGGGTTTTTTTTCTAACTCACATATTGTAGGCTTGCTATATAATACGAGTATTTGACATTAAGCACTTTGTAATTTAATATTTAATTTGAATAGTTTAAGTACCCTAATTTCATTTTAACTAGTAAAACTGTTAAAAATAGCCTGTTTGCAAAAAATCTTTTGATTTTTAATTTTTGACATAAAGTAAGTGGTAGCGTTATTGCACATATTTTAAAGCAATCGCTAACACTTTTAAAATATAGAGAGCATTATAAAGAAATGAAGATTTAAACATATAAGAATGAATATAGTATGCGTAAAAATCAAGTGAAGAAATATATAAAATTGACAAAATTACAAAAAGACTTAGGATGTCACGAATAATAATCACTAATCCACTATAGATAGATAGATAAGGTATGGTTTTAATAAAAGTAGATAAAAAATAGTATTAAATGTATTTACATTCCATGATACAGAAAGAATATACAGAGACCAACAAAAAGTTATGAAAATTATCGTGCAGCTTAAGGAAAAATACGTACGGATCACGTAAGCGGATTATGGGATTTGTCAATACAAAGAGATCGATACCCCTATATGAAATGGAGTCAATGGAAAACATTCTCATATTATTTATACACCAAGGTTTTTTTTATTCTTTCATGCGACTTATTGACCGATTTATCATTTATTTAGTAATTAAATAAATATTTGAATGCTTAAAAAATCAATATAATTATGAAAATTTGCTATAACCATTCATTTTTAGTAATAAATTTCTTTGCAAAGATTGATAAAACCATACAGACTTTTTTTAAATCGTTCAGGTCGTTTCTCATTCCAAAATTAAGAGATTATAAAAAATAAAGATATGGTTATTGTTATCATGTAAATCGAGGGAATGATCCTTTGACAATTTTTCTCTAACTCTCGTGATTTCGGAATTGGTTCTCACCGCCCTCAAAAAACACGTATATAATTATAATTTAATCAATAAATTTATTTCTAAACGCACTCAGTTGAAAGCGCCCTTACAGGGTTCACTTACCTACCGAAGCTAGTTATTTAGAACGAATATAATATATAAATTGTACATAATAATAATAACGCTCAACGATCACATACGTAAATGCTGCAACCTAACTAGGCTTCCCTTAGAGACCCAGGAAATACGAGGATCATGGTCCCACAATACTTAGACACATACTTGTCATGTCGCGGGAATCAAACCCACCACCTCGGGTAATGAGCCGACCTGCTCAACCACCACACCACAGAGGCTGTCAATGCAAATAAACGAATATGAATAACATAATTTTCCGAAATTTTAAAGATATTTAAGAAAAGTGGCGTAAGTAGATAATTTTTAAATTCCGAATTAATGTTTTTTTTTTTAAATGTTAGATCAACCACGACCGATGCACGCGTACGAGTTAGTTTACTATTTAACTACAGTATTAAGTTACCTACATACCCGATCCGTCGTTAGCACCGCGATTACCGGTTAAACTTCAAACGGAACCACGCACAACACCGGTGACATTTACTTACCGCAATGATTTGCCACAGGAAATCGACCGGTCAAACATTGTGAACACGATACCGCGACTTCAAAAGGCTTTCTCAGCTTGATATCTCAAGATTATAAAAGAAGTTTAGGAAAAAGTATGTATTTAATTACGCTAAAACACATTTTTACTTATATCGACGTTTGGTGTCAATTCTGTTGGACAAAAACTTAAACTAAACTTAATTTGTATTTCCTAAAACTATTGCGGTCCTTGTCATTTCGACCTTTATGGACGGCAATATTTTTAAGAATTGTCAAAATTATTTTAGTTTAGAATTTGCACCACTGAATCGACATTACTGTGTACTAAATATAATTAAATTATTTATACTTAATACTTAAGTACCTACTGGTAGTGGGCTGGAGCATTTGGACTGTCTATAGGTCATCGCGGCCAGTATAGAGACCAAATGTTTTTTTAGTAGTAGGTAGTGTTTAGTATTAGTTATTATATCACTGTAGTATTTAGTTGATACTTAAGTTAGAGCCAACGTTATTTGCAGTCATTGAAACGATTAATTCCTAAACCGAGTTCATTTTTCGTCAGTAGTAAATTTTTTATTGACCTGGTAATAATCAAAAAATCGTAAAGCGACGACCAATAAAACAATACCAGGATAATCATGCTCGCTCACTCGCGAAAGCCGCCGCGGTTTGCGTTAGTAACTGGCTCCCAGAAGAAGGACATCTAACATCATCAATTTCGACTTTATAATTGATGTGAGTTTAGCCGTTATTTATCTATCAAATGTGTCATACTCACGCTAGTTTACCAATTAAAAATACCAGGAATACATTTAAAGTTCAAAATCAACCAATACGCCGATATTGAGTAACTGAATCATAATGAATAGATATTGCATGTCATAGCCTATACTTCGGACAGGTAGCAGTTACTGGCTTTCATATACTTGCAAGTACCGGTAAGAGAGCATAGCACTTACCTGGAAAGTCTTCCCCGTGGCACAATCCGTGACGTAAATCTTGCAGTCACCGGCACCGCCGCTGACTAAGAGGCTGGTCTTGTTAGACGTGTCCTCGATAAAGCAAACGTCGCGAACCGTACCGTCGTGCATGGTTAGCTCCACCTAAGGGCAATAAGTGTGTCGTAATTTCATTCTACTGCAAGGATTTTGAAGAAAAATATGCTATGGCAGAAACTAATATACAAATAATTATATAACAAACACCGATTCAATTATGGTTCGTAAATAATAATTTAGGTTCAATATGTAACCTGTTTTTGACATTTTCGTGAGATATAGTGATTGCAGTGATCATTTATCCGTCATACAGTGGAAACTAGTACAGAGGGTAGTCGTAAATCATTCAAATAATTCGCTTTGGTTGCTTTGTCACTTATAAATACGTACCACTAATAAATACGTAAAAATAAAGTTTAAAGTAAACTAAAGTTTGACAATTTTATTCCTCTGACACACCTACTGCTATTTATTTGCGTATGTCACAGAGAAATAAGTGCGAAATTAGGGGCTGACAAAATTTAGCAGAGACGGGCATAAGAATCTTAAAATATGATAAGATCAACAAGGCCATGAACGCCATCGTATAGTTTCCATCCCACAAGCGATGAGGATTGCGTTATGGCGGCTGACGATCGTATATCATTATTTTGTTCCTGCATCAGTTTAAATATTATTGATGATTTTAGACCGTCTAATAATTTTATATAGGGTTCATTATGTGCCTTTACTATTTATTAGTTGGATACATTGTTACCTGTTGTACCTCACTGCGATATGATAATCGTAATAGGTGTACCTATACACCTATTACTTTACAGTGTTAATATCCAGTTTATAATTAATATCGATACTATTTAATTTCTCTTACTTATTTCAAGTAGGTATCTAGTACATAATTAAAACAAAACTTTGGAGTACCAAATAATTAATTCCAATATATTACTACCTACCTTGCCTATTAGTTGCTCCAAAATAATACTAGTCTGTAAAATCTACTTATGTATGGTTATGGAACAATCGCGATGTAGTAGTATCTGCCGTAGACGCTTTTACCATCTTCACGAGTAAAACTGGCAACACCGGCACGCAACATTAACAACAACATACGTGTTTTGGAGCTTGTGTTATGTTACTGATGCCCTTTTGCACTAAGTTCGACAGCTCCTATAAGTTAGCACTTATCTCCCTAAACCCCGATTCTTCGTACGTTTGTCATACTCGTGTCAAGTCAACATGCCAAATACTGTATCCTCATTGGTTGAGACAGCTGATGATCAACAGGCAACCAATGAGCGTTAAGTATTTGGTATGCCAAGTTTACACAAATTTAACAAACGTATACAAGAACCCGGTGAAAATCTTACCTAAATTGTATTTTAATAGACTTAGAACAAACAAGGGCATAAGTCTGCAGTTTTGCTTTATTGGGTTTAGGCACGAGTTATGCAAACGGCAAGAAATAGTGTGTACAGGTTGTGTAAGAAGTGTGATAAAAACATATTCATTCATATTCAGCAGGTAATGATTACAATTGTAACGCAACGTATAGGCACGCAACGCAGTACTGGTTTATGTATCACTTTTTTCAAATTCGGAATTCGGGAAGGGAAGTGGTATAAGCTACTGTTTTCCCTCTGCCGACGTACACACGTGTGCTGAACGAAATATTCAGATTGCAGCATTGATCGATTTGTGCGCTTGTAAGAGACGTCTTGATTATTGGATGAGTTATGAGTAGTAAGTGAATGTGTGTTATACATATTCACTTCACTCCCTCAAGAAATATGGCAATCTACGAACCTACGCTGAGTCAGCATGATAAGGAAAATTGGCCCGAGATCTAAATATTTGAAGACATTTCACACCTCTAAACTAAGGGAGTAACTGATATTTAAAAATATACATAAATACTCTGTGTATGTAAGTACATACATACAAAACAATATAACATAAAATAAACGTCAATATTTAACACACAGATATACCTGAGTCATATCAAAACCATAACTTGATAGATTACATGACATATTTTATCTAAGAGAGAAGAGATTGGTTTAATAATTATTTTACGTAAGTACCGTACTATTCACATTTTTAAGTAAACATATTTTGTTTGCATGTATAAAATTTAATTCCGGTGAAAAGATTTTGAGCCTTATTTGTAACTATATAATAACAGATGAAATACAAATGTGCAAGCTTTCGACTAGTAATAATTATCTTTTCCTGTTCCAGTTTCTTTCGTTTTCTTCTAATTGAGCACGCGGGCTTCTAGCGCGCCCTAAATTGAGGCCGGCCGTTTTACCGTCTATGAAAGCAATTGATTTACATCATGAAAAGGAAACAAAATTAACATGCTTTTTAATACAATTGCTTTTAACCGTAGGAAAACAAAATTAATTTGATTTGTACCCAAGCACGACGCTTTATGGAAAACGGGGGATTACGCAAACACATGATGACTCAGAACAAATGGCTACATTTCCCTATACAGGAAATAAATTGATGTGGATCAACAAATGTCTACTTTGTATTAAACGACAATGGTATCTTTTACAAGAACCATTATCGGAGCGTTTACACAAATAATATCCGTCTAAGATATAGGGGTTAAACTGACTTCAATCGCCTGAATTTCATACTTGGATGATATTATAATACATATTTTCCACAAATTTTGATTTAAAAACCATACAAATGAAACGATTTTGATGATTGAAATGTCTATGGAACTAATCTTAATGTATGCCTTATAAAATAAACATGAGAATTTTCTACATCGGAATTCTGACGTTTCCACCCCCTTTTTGCAGTCGGTTGAAAATAAACCAACTGATGTTCATTTTTGTTATTTGTTTGACAAATTTAAGGGACCTATATACTATATAGGTATATACTGGGAATCCACTGGATGATATAAATGTCCGTAGCTTCCAAACTATAAAAATAACTATAAAATAAGGAGTTGAAATCGATGGGTATTGATACCGAGGTTCCCTGCTTTCTATTAATACTCCACATTCCACTTACAAATTCACACCATGTATATAACCTATTCGCTCCCATAGCCGAGCATAAGCAAAGGCTTTTTTTTCCTCCTTTGCTATATAAATACTCGTATAATTTGATTCGAATAGAAGAAAAACACAATTTCTATTACGAAACGATAATTACCTACGTCTATGATACAGAGGTATAGTTAAAAGTATATCGAAATCTGATATCAAAGTAAACTAAATATTTATCATGCCTAAGTGGCACACATATTTATATCTTTATTATTATGTTATCATTAGAAAAAGTTATAGATATTTGAATAATGATAAAATAAATTTCAAATAAACAATCAACACGCCTAAACTCTTGTAATTAGAATATGTTAGTAAAAATTTTTTGTCCATATTCTCCGGAGGGTCTTTATCTTTTAAGCGTGCATATAAAGAAAAGGTAACATCTAAATATATATATATATAACTCAAATGTGACTGACTGATTGACTGACTGACATAGTAATCTATCAACGCACAGCCCAAACCACAGGACGGAACGAGCTGAAATTTGGCATGCAGGTAGATGTTATGACGTAAGCATTCGCTAAGAAAGGATTTTTCGAAATTCCACCCTTAAGAGGGTCAAATGGGTGGTTGAATTATTTTGCCATAGTACACGCCGCGGGCGAAGCTGCAGGCAGAAGCTCGTTATACATAATATTAAACTGAATAAAATAATCAGATTTGCAAACAATAAAGCCTGAAGGATCAAGTCAAGCCCATATTTGTGATGGCTGTAGCGTTTTATAAGATGTATCACGTACACGACACCATATTGATTGATTGACAATACGTGTATGTAAATATGCGCGCTAATGGCCTGAAAGCTCCCGAGCAAACATATGGAGACTCTGTCGCAGGCTTTATTATACAAGCACGTCCTGAGGCTTTGATTGACACACACAATGATTTCGCATCATCATCATTATCGAACGCATATATTTCGCATACAAGTAAAACGTTATGAGGTAACGTTATCTCACTGATACACTGAAACGGTTAAACTGGTCCAATGCTCGTCAGACGATATTTACCGTTAGTACCTATTACCCTATAACTTTTTTCATTGAAAACCCTCAACTAGCCAACCCAGCCGTGATTACATAAGTTTCTAGGTCAGATTAGAAATTACCAAGGGGAGCGGGGGAGTGTCCCTTGGTCTTCTTATGAAATTGTTGGGGTATTTTGTATACATTTAAGCCACATTATTATGGAAGACGTGAAAGAAACGCATAAATAGCAGATTGTTTACAAGGTTTTTAATAAGATTATGATATGATTATAGGAATATGATATATATCTTCATTATCATATTCAATGAAATCGTTTAATTTAACGTTTGTTTTGTGTCTAGGTGTTATTTTGTATTCTATGTATGTATTTAGAAAAACAAAATGTTTATTAGGTTCCATCAGTGATCTGGTTCCAATAGTACAAGCTTAGTTTGGGACTGGATGACACTGTGCGAAATGTCCACTAAATTTATTTATTTGAACATCAGATCAATCTGTCAGATCAAGGCAAGGCAAGCTAAATAAATCTTGGGATTTTTTTTTAACTTGCCTTGCCGTTTTTCGTTTGTTTGGGTCAAATTTAGTTGGTAATTGAAATTTTGCACTTTTCCTGCTGACAGATTGATTGATGTTCAAATAAATAATTTTTTGTGGACATTTCGCACAGTCTTCTTAAGATTTATTTAGCTTGCCTTGCTCGTTTTAACATACATTAAATTTTTTAAAATTTTTTTTTAAATGTTTTGGCTCCACACTTTTGTGTATTTAGCCAGTGTCAAGTAATTGATAATTTATCAAGTTAATGATAGTGCACGCAAATATGTGTCAAGTCATAGTCGAAGTCATCAAGTCAAGTCATAGTCTAGTCAAAGTCATACTCCTAGTAAAGTGGTGGCAACTTTACTTGAACTTTCTATGGAGTTTTGGAAACAACACGAAAAGAAACGTTTCACCATCATTATACCATTTTCCCACACTCACGCCTGTAATCCAGCACTTAACGAATAGAATGCCACCAATTTTATGCACTAACACTGAAAATAACGTAAGTTTAGGAAAATAATACAATACGGTGACGCAATCTTTTTCGCTTTCCCGCCAAAACTCCAATTTTTTATTTACCTGTCTTCAAGTTGTATTCGAAATACGAGTACCTGTCAGCTCTTAGACAACCACTTACAATTTTATTATGGCACCGCGTCGAAGCGCATGCTACGGCAGCCAAAGAGTATGTAACGGCAGCGGCAGCTAGTCATTCTCTTTGCTTCTACTGCACTGTTTGATAGCTCTTAAGTTGGCAGTTATCTCTCTAGGATGTACTCAAATGCGGTGCAGTATGTACTGTGCAGATGACGTGTAATGTATTGTTTGAATATTAGTGTATATGACATGTTCGGCACGAAATTCGTGGCAAATTTCGTCTTCATGGGAGCGCGTGTGTCATTTTTTTCCTGCTCTGTGGTCAGAAATAAGGAACAATGGACATGTTTAAAGTAAGTACCTAACCTTGGTTTATTTGAAGCTTCATCATTTTAATATGTTCACAAAAGTAGAAGTAGTTAGGCACATAATATGGCAATGAAATATTATGATAAATCATTCATTAAAAGAAAATTACCCTAACGTCGTTAGAAAAGATAAGAGTTACGCGATAGGAAGTGAGGAAAGTTCTAGGTGAATATTAAAGGTCAGTATCGCTGTGCAACCTTAATTAAACTTTATTGTGTTGGAGCAAGAGTCGCAATTTATTTAAATGACTCTGCGGGGTGAGACTTCTTGCCGTGCCGCCCGCCGAGTGCCGCCACTTCTATTTGAGAACACCTAACATAGGTCCCATCACGAAGGCGAAACACGTACATATGTTATGACATTGCGATGACGTTTATGTTGATTATTATTATTATTCGTCCAACAAGTCGATGTTTCATCAAACCGATGAGATATCTATTCTGTGTTAATATATACAAAAATGAAGCATTGTCTATATTTAAACGTTGGCTATATATCTATATATAAAAGTGAACCGTTGTCTGTTGTCTAAGTCAGTTTGGATAAAATTATGCAGTGCTTGTTTACTCTAATGACACCAACACTATATACTCCAGGAAAATGAATTTTCCGCGTATAAACGAGTACAGTAATGCGGATTAAACTAGGAGAAATCTCTAGTCATATTATAGTAATTTTAATAGTGCTAGCCGCTTTGTCGTTGTGGCACTTTCTACTTGAATATTTATGATATACTATAACTGTTATGAAATACCCGTGAATAAATATATATAGAGGCTGTGATCGGAAAGCGTTTTGAATGCTTATTACCACTTCCATTAAATATAAAATGAATGAACTAATTCATTCATTCATTCATTAATGAATTAATGATTTATTTGTGAAAAACTTAGCCTAATACACTATGAAGGTGCATGTATTTAGTTTTATACAAATATTACAAACTTAAATAACATCTACTTAATAAAAACTTGTAAGTAAAAATTAAATGTGTGAAATTTGATTAAAACTGGTTCGGCTCTTGTTTGTCGTCGAAATAATTGGAATGTTTTTGTTTAATTAAACATATCGAACAGATTGCTGACGCTCAAGTCAAATACGTACGGGAAATTACGTTGCTGATTTTTGAGGTTTCCAATTGCGGTAGGTAATGCTAGCACTTATACCCCATCGTTATCCCACTTGCGAGCGAAACGTCTTGAAATCAATTACGTAGCTAAAGCGATGAGGTTGTTAATCTCTACAAATTCCTGATGCGCAAAGAAAAATGTACCAACTTTAGGTATCTTTTCAAGTTATTGCTCGGTGTTCGTATTACTTGCGCTGCCCTGAGGAATAGCATCGCTTACTTTATACCTACACTTCACCCCTTTTATTGTACCCACCACTACCGATATTTTTCTGCCAATATTTACTTCAACACCATCATTTCGTTTCTATATGTAGAATTTTGTTTTGCTTCTTAGTAAAAATTTATGATCAATAAGTCATTAATTTGATTTCAATATTCGTTCCGTACATTTAGCCCAATTACAGTTCATTATTTTATCATGATTTTAATACACATTAGATTTTAATACATAACACATTAGGTGAATAATGTACAAAGTTCAAATACCTACGGTTAAACTACAAAAGGTTTAAACAAGTTAACAAGTTTAACTATACTTATACTGCTACTTTGTAGTATTAAACACACGTTCTACATCTGTCTAAGGCTTGTTTATGTATTTGTGGTACTACATCCTACGACCAATTTTCATAATGTTTAAAGGCTAACTGATCAGAAAGTCTAAATTGTAAATACCATGCGTAACGAGCATAATGCCTAGATTCACAATACTCCTCAGCATCTTTCATCAGCAGATTTCGGGTTACAAATATATTAAAAAGTAGAGCCAGACTCAAGAATAAAACATGCATGTATCCAATCAACCCGCTACACTATGCACTTTATAAAGGGTTTACAGAATTATTTACTGTGCAAAGCTAGAAATGAAGTAGAAAACTGGATTTTTAAATTTTCACGTCTGAATTTTTACGATTCATTTCAATACCATTCATGTCAAAAATAGATAAATTTTCCCTGGTACATTCTATTCAGACACCGTGTTTTTGAGATACATTTACTTGAAAAATATAAACCTCGCACATTTCTTAAAATGTAGAGGTGCACTCAATGAAATGTCATAAAATACATATTTTTCCTGTTGAATTCTAGGTAAACTATGTTATCCTGATTTCTTTTTGAAATTTTACTCTGCGTTCTACCTACGCGCGGCTTTGCACTCATCACTGCATAAAATGCATAGGGTTGACATTCGCTCAGCAATCGAAGAATTAAGTCTATGTAGAGTCATTAGTGTCACAATTGTGCACTTGCACAAGATAATTGACAATTAATTATTATAAAAACCGTGTCTCTTCTAAGGGATGGGTCATAGTTTGGTAGCCCGTTTTATCGTACATTAACGCTAATAGCATATTGAATGTAATAATATAAGAGGGTGATTGCCATAATAATATGTGGACGAATATTTTATGTTACCTAAACACGGAAACAATGCTAAATATGAATTCGTTTTGTCGTTATTTTCTTTGTAAGTATATTTATTTCCGTAAAGTTTAAAAAAATGTATTCCTTCTAAAATTATATTGTAGTCCATCTGTCCATTAAGCGAGACCCTCTGTCTCAAAAATCACTGAATAAAAAGAACATGTACATTAGTTTCATGCAACATTAAAAACTTCTGGTTTAGAAAGTAGGTATCCAGAGAGGATCGATTGACTTAGAATCTTGAAATTCGGCATAAATTGTGGTTATAAAAGAAATCTCAAAGCCATAAATTCTATTTTCACAAGACTTGACTAAATCTATTAGGTTTGAAATAAATTTTCACGCGGCCAGTCTACAGAGCAAATACCTGCTTTTTAGATATTTATCTTTTGTATACTTAGATATCTGTTAAGAAAGAAGATACAGGAACTGAAGAGGCGTAAGTTTAAACTTCCTATTTGTCCTCTTACTTTTGTATTTAAGAACGTTTTTACATATCCAATTGAATAATTTGTTTAATATACAGATTTAGCTTGTTTATTAACCAGAAAAAAGTTAACGAAAATATGTTACTAATTTTATAAATGACGTCTAAGATCAAGCATATCACATTTAGGTCAAACTGCTTCATACAGTGTGGTCATTGAAATCCGCGTAAAATATCTGCGCCGATAACATACGGTGATACCATTTAGCATCCAACCAGTTATTATAATGATGCAAATTTCAATTATATTCATGTATGTATGTCATTCGCTTTGTGGAAACCGCAAGTTTAATGGTTGGTAAATGATGTGTCAAGTTCAAATAATTATGGCTGCAACCGATATTGATGACAACAGTCATATTTATTAGGCACAATACGCATAATTACCGATGTTATATAAATAATGAATTAGATTTTTAATGTTTGTGGTATATATACTCGTAGTATAGGCGAAGTAAGTCATTTAATAAATCAGTTATAACTGTATTATAGCTTTCAGGTAGCGGCTATGTAGGTACTAACCTCTTGTCCTTCCAGATTGCAGGAGTGGCTATCGAACCTCATCAGCTTGACTGTCTTGTCGTTGGAGCCGGTGGCGAGGAGGTCTCCCGCAGGGCTCCACGCTAGGCAGTAGATACTGCCTTTGTGGTGTTTCGTTCTTTTAAGAAGCACTGTTGGCGCTGTCGGTGCGCTGTTGTCTCTACACACACAAACAAGAAAATTTAATATCAAAATGTGCACCTTAAAAATATACGTTGTGTACAAACAGACATTACTAATAAACTCTGCATAACAGCGGAACAGCTATTCACTGTTTATATTTTGTTTGATGTTTACCTATTTTATATATAATTTGATAGCCTCTGTAGTGTGGTGGTTGAACAGGTTGGCTCATAACCCGGAGGCAGCGAGATCGATTCCCGCGGCAGGACAAGTATTTGTGCACAGAAAAAAAAAGCGTAATTACTTGTTCTGTGTCTGGGTATTGTGGGAACATGGTCCTCGTAGTTCCTGGGTCCCTAGATACAGGCGTTATAATAACATTAATATTATTATTATTTCAAACAGATTATCGATTTTATACGGGTTGCATTTTAAAGACAGCGGCTAAAAACTGCTTGTGACAATTCCGTTATCTCCATTTCGACATAGGACTACCAAGGCGCGGAGAGTCGTTTCACCCCTTTGTAGTAGATTTTTCTACACCTTCGACTGCATTGTAGCGACAATGTTTTTGATTAGTTGTTGTTGTAGCGATGAGTGCAACTCATCTGGTGTAAAGCGTACATCAGGTGAGTTGCACTTAAATGTTAGACTAAGCATACATTTAAAAAAAAATCGATAGATAGAAAAAAAAAAACATAAAATACCTATACCGTCGCTACACAATGTTTATTAGTAAGGGGGATGAAATAAAGGCCATTATAAATATATAGGTATTACCATTATTAATATATCGAAATGTCAAATCTATAAATAGCCTATATAATATAGCCCTAACATATACGTAAATAAAGTTTAAAAAGATCAGCAAGTCGATTCAGAACCTCACGATAACTCAGTTGTCGACCGATTCGGTTTGGTATCGTTCGATTATATATATTTTCAATTCACAACAGACGTTTATGCTGTCAACTTATCGAAATCCATAACGAATCGAATGATGACGTCATCCCGTACGATAAACTCGATTTATCGACATGTAACGCTATTCAGAAGGCAGTTATCGAAACAAAGTTTTCGAACGTCCGATTATTCTAGTCGATACTTTGTCGACAGCTGCAAGGCACCCGATAACGTTTGCAAGTAGTATATTATCACAAGTTTTCTTCGATATTCATTGGAAAAATTGAAAAACCTTGCTAAACCTAAGATGCAAAGTGTGTTAGCATGGAGTCAGCGACGAAGTGCCCAAGAAGAAGTATCACGCAGGCGTATATTACAATCACTCCGTGATACATCCAATCCCTTTTCAAGTCCAACTCCGGTGTTTTTGGGGAAATATCGTCTTTCCCAAGACTTAGCATTGGCCTTGATAGGGGAAATAAAAGGATTTTTTTTTTATCAGGAGGAAGCAAATGTTTAGCCATTAGTCTAGTAATAAAGGTAAGATTAATAACCTATAACCTATAAATAATTCGAAAGTAA
The DNA here is from genome assembly GCA_905220475.3 of Ennomos fuscantarius. Classification (NCBI taxonomy): domain Eukaryota; kingdom Metazoa; phylum Arthropoda; class Insecta; order Lepidoptera; family Geometridae; genus Ennomos; species Ennomos fuscantarius. Next base: position 13,243,637 of record HG992023.1, read on the forward strand.
TTTACCTATGGTTACACAAATAATTTTACATAGGATAGGATATGTAGCGTGCAGCATGTAATACAATCGAATACGATACCGTAACCGAAACCGAATCGAACACTCCGGACGATTCTTCTGAATAGCTCAAAAATTATCGAACGATACGAGAACGCTGTCCAATCGAATCGGTTCGGTTCGTTATCGAAAAGTTCTGAATTGGTCAGCTGAACCCTTGTAGGTATCGTGGGCGGTCAAAACTATGAAAATCTACGTTTGATCATGAAGGGATAAGCTCGTAAGGCTATAAGATTATATGAGATATACGGTAAGAAACCTTTAATTATTTATGTTTAATGTCGTTATGTGTCTACAAATATGTTCTAGTATTAACAACACATCTGTGCTGTTTCCTTCACTTAAGTTACTATACTGTATAAGCTCTATATGTAAATACGAGCTTCTGCCCGCAGCTTCGCCCGCGGCGTGGCCTATGGGAAAATAATTCAAACACCCATTTCACCCTCTTAAGGGTGGAATTTCCAAAAATCCTTTCTTAGCGGATGCCTACGTCAAAACATCTACCTGCATGCCAAATTTCAGCCCGATCCGTCCAGTGGTTTGGGCTGTGCGTTGACAGATCATTATGTCAGTCAGTCACCTTTGAGTTATATATTTAATAGGTCTTTACCTATGAAATTGCCGTATTGCAGTACAGACTTTTTCAAACAAAAAAAAGTTTTGATTGGCTATGAATTCTAAATTCAAATTAATTTTGTTTTAAAAATATGACATTCTATTTACAATATAAGTCTTTTGTTTATTGATTAGCGTTGTATTTTCATTACATTTCAACATTTTTCCTCATAATGGATACTTTGAAATTTCGTGTAATTATGGAATACGAGTTCCGTCGTGGCACCAACGCGGCACAAACGACACGTAACATCAACGACGTTTACGGAGAGAACTGTACAAACGAACGTACAACCCGTTATTGGTTTGCTCGGTTCCGTTCTGGGTATTTTGACTTGAAAAATGAACCTCGTGGTCGTCCGGAAACTTTGGTCAACAATGATGAATTAAAGGCGATTGTGGAAGCTGATGAATCTCAATCTACAGCTGAGCTGGCAGCAGCTTTTGATGTTAGCATCAAAATAATATTGGTCCATTTGCGACAGATTGGCAAGATAAAAAAGCTTGATAGATGGGTGCCCCACGAACTTAACGATCGCCAGCGCAATGTACGCGTCGAGACTTGCCTTGCGCTGCTTAACAGGCACAGAAATGAAGGAATTTTGAACCGAATTGTTACGTGCGACGAAAAATGGATTCTTTTTGACAATCGAAAGCGCTCAGCAAGTTGGTTAGATCCTGGTTCGGTACCAAAGCAATGTGCAAAACGAAAAATGACCCCTAGAAAGGTGATGGTCACAGTTTGGTGGTCTAGTGCTGGTGTGATTCATCATAGCTTTTTACAAAACGGCGAGAGCATTACTGCAGATGTGTACATTGAAGAACTGACCACAATGATGGCGAAACTCGCACGTCTGCAACCAGCTTTGGTCAATCGGTCGTCTCCATTGCTACTTCACGACAACGCGCGACCCCATACTGCACCACAGACCGTCTCTAAGCTGCATGAGTTGGGTTTGGAAGCTCTCCCTCATCCGCCATACTCACCAGATCTTGCGCCTACCGACAATTACTTTTTCCAAAATTTGGACAACTTTTTAGCGGGAAAAAAATTCAATTCCCGAGAGGCAGTACAAAACGCCTTTGAAGAGTTTGTTGTCTCCCGTCCTGCTGATTTTTTCAAGAAGGGCATCCATAAACTGCCACAGCGTTGGCAAAGATGCATTGACTGCAGGGGTGATTACTTTGAATAAAAAAAATAAATAAGTTCGAAAAAAAAATACTTTAACTTTTTTCAAACAAAACGGCAATTTCATAGGTAAAGACCTAATATTTAAGATTTAAGATTTAGGGTATCGAAAAAAAACACCAGATCCCTTATTGGTTCACTTTGCATTCCGTCTGTATGTTATTTATTAATAAGATATATAATAATAAGAAGAATATATATATAATAATACGCGCCCCGCAGTTTTACCCGTGTGGTTATCATTTTCTATTATTTCGCATAATTTCTTTAATTTATACTTTTATAAGAACCTTCTGACAATAATAAACACAACAAAAAATAATTAGCTAACATGTTCCATCCGTTCACGCGTAATTCCATGACCAAGGGAAATAGAGATTATATATTATCTTTAATTTATTTGATATATCAATGTAATATATGCTCTGAATTTTAGCTTAACTTATAGCCTCAAGAGATTCTCCAATCTTTTCGTTTCTCAAGCGGAGACGATCCAAATTAAGATCGGAAATGCTGGCGAATGGATTGGAACAGCGAACTTAACGTGCGGCGGGCGGCTGAAGCAAATGCGGTGGAAAGAGTTCTATTCCAAAACAGAAAATATTTTTCATTTTACCAGTAAAGCGCATATAATTGGGTATTTAGACGCATAAGAATATTATGTTTTGAACTCGTAACCACGTTATGCGCAGAACCATTGTTTTCTACCATTAGAAAGGCTATGAAAGCAGTGCATCCAACAACCAGCACCATTACCATACCTAACAACCGTCACAGAGTGCCATTATTTGTAATCCGGAGCTTATTTCATACAACTATACAATGTAACTTCGCATTGTTATTATAATTTACATCGCACACAATAAAACAAGTTATTAGCAACCATTGTTTTTCCTTTAAAGCGATCTATCCCCGATGTTTTTGTCGCATTCACATTGCAGTCTTTATTTACGATTGGTTACAAAATAGAACATGTGAACGTTACGATTTATTTACAGTAGTGCGCATGAACGTGTCAACGCACTTATTTTGTAATTTTGTGACGAGGCCTGTGCGAACTTTTGAATGTCTATAGCGGTTGGAGCGAGACGTAATGTTGTCGAGTGTTTCGTAAGTGACCAAATTTACGGCCGACACGTAGGAAACTGGTCGCTTTCTCACCGGCTCGCCGCATAGATTCAAACTTTGGGCAAACCTGACTACTGCGTTCATATCATCTTGAAAGTAATGGCCTCGTCTACATTCGTCGCCGACGCCACCGGCGTGCAGCAAGGCAGCTGTTACAAGAACATCCGGCTTAAAAATTACAAAATATGGCATTACAAAAGTGTTGACACTTATTGTATTACTATTTCTCATATTTGTGCCTACTTAAATTAATTCAATTAACACTTTCGTTAACGCATTTATAAATCTTAAATTACCGTACACAAATAATAATTATAATGATTTTAGTTCCAAAACTACCGTGAGTATGACACATTTTTGTAAGATAAATAACGGCTAAACTCACGTCCAGTAAAATGTCGAAATTACTCCGAATAGGTTAGTAACTGGCTCCCAGAAGAAAGACATCGAATTTGTTCGAAACCTGGTCGGAATAATTACGACTTTTTATAAGTAGGTACCTATGTATGATCTGATCATAGTGTGGGTTAGTGTTGTTTAAAGTGGAAACTAAAATAAATACATATCAATTATGTCTAGTATCGTTCAAAATTAAACTCGACAGTAATAGAGCAACAGCGATTGAAGAACTTTATTATTCAAACTACGAGTTGTTAGTTTCTTAGTTTCAAAACAAGTTCATTTAATATTTATCATTCTGAAGTAATATGAATAGAGGCAACATAACTAGATGTTGTGCTAGAGTTAGTAATGATAAGCAAACTACTACTGGGGGTCATCGACAGTCGACACTACACAATCTTAGTCACTGCTTTCAAGCTTCATACGCTACGCTACGCGATATAGAATAGAAAATATACTCGTAACTTGAATTGCATAGTTAAGTGTTTTACGCAAACGCGAGCCGTTTCCGGATTTTAGAGGGGACCTAATAAACAGTACAGTAGAATATAGATAATTCGGTATTTTAAAGTTTTTTTTTTAAATTTGTATTTTAAAGAAAATATTCTGCTGCTGCGTCATATAAAATAACAAATGATTTAATGTGCGATTGGAAATTCATTTACGCTTTAATACCACAGATTTTAAACAACCTGGCATTATACCGAACTCTAAAAATAGCCACAAAAATGTTAATTACCACTCGCTATTTCATACATTTTAAAACACCGAAGTATCTATATTTTTATCAATATTATAAAGGTTGTGACGTTGTACGTCAGTACATGCTAATCACTGGAACTACCGATCGTATTCAAAAACTTCTGAGCACTGATAGAAAGTTACTCTCTCTGTGTTAGTGAAATACGTAAGTTAAATATGATGTTTTATGGCGGTACAAAATTACTACGCTTGTTTAAAATTAAATAAACCTAACGAAGCGGGCTGGTCATATATAATAAAAAAAATATATCACTCGTGACGTAATAGGAGTAAACAGTAGCTACGTAAGTAAATAGAAGCATAAAAGACTTCCGCCCGTGTGTACTAAGTCTATTATAATACAACTTAGCTAATCAAAACATAAACAAAGTGTGATTTACGTACTATCTTCCTATGCACTAACCATTTACAGTTACGGCAAAACGACGAATTTCCATACTTGTTGCGATAAAAAAAGTAAAATACCTTTTTTTATCCAACCAATATCAAAGAGTATATAAACACTACGTTACAGTCGAACTAGAACTTTTCTGAAAGAGTTTAGTTATGGTACGTACCACCTCGTTTGCTGGTAGTTATGCTGCCATTAAGTAGTAGTGCGCAAGCATTACTGTGTGTCATTAAGTTGATTCGATAACGCTTGAATAGAGAATATATACGTAACTACGTATCAATATATATTCTCTATTCACTAAACTCTTTCAGAAAAATTCTAGAAGCCACACGTAGAAAAAAAAAACACGTAGTAACATGTCTAGTAGTTACTAGACATGTTACTACGTGTGGCTTCATGGACAGTGAATATCGAAATAGTGCGTGAAACAATAATAGTATATCTAAATAATTATTTTGTATAAATATACATGCACATACATACACATATACATACACATACACACATACATACACATACACACACATACACCAACACATCATACACATACACATTCATACGATCTGACATAAATCAAATGTAACTAGATATTAAATAGGAGAAGCCACTGACTCCTGAAACACAGTGAACACTAGTTCAGGAGTCTATGGATTCACTACATAAACTGTTTTAAAATATTTACGTCAATAAATGATTTGTATTTGTTATTTGATTTGTATTTATATCGTGCTGTTTAAAAAAGTAGGGATCACATATTTATTGCCACAAAATAGATGATCAGCTGATTTCTACAAAGAGGAAAAGTGATTTGTACACTTTTTACAAGAATAATTCAATAATACAATCATTAATTCAAAACGTGTGGGGTGCAATTTTCATTCATAAATCATTATATTCTAGATTATGGAACATAGATCTTTAAAAACCCTACCAAATCATAATTAGCAAAAATATATATATGTAATTTATTTAAGGATTTTCTTTTATTTATCTCAATTTGTGAGATTTCTTTGCTTGGAATAGTATACTTGTACGTGTAAAATCTTTGGTCAATATTTAATCTACATGATAGTTTTGTTTGACACTACCTATCAATTGATACGCGCTTATTTGGCGTTAAAACTTGGAAAATCGATTTTATAAAATTTAAGCAACTGGCTAAGTTTAGTGCAACGCATTTTTATCGTTAAGTAAGCCCTAGAGAGATATAGACCCTATAGATATATACACGGTGGCATTTAATTCATTCTTTTCCTTAAATGTATGTACTCAAACCATGTTATAGAATATTCGTACAAAGTACAATTAATAAAAAAAAAAGATGCATTTAGTGCCTCTTAAAATAACTGAATGCCAGCCGAAATGTCTATTTAACGGTACACACAGCGCGGGCACCAGCTGAGTGCTTTGTAAAAGTTTAGTAGGCAATAAAACACATGCTTTGTTCAATGTCACAAGGCTTTTCTTTAGAATTTTAATTTAATAATACCTAGATTTAAGTTTAATTTCATAAGTACTTTTTTTATTTAGTTATATGGGAGCATTCTATAGCATGGACTGAATACATACATTAAAGGAAAATAACGAATTAAATTCCACCTTGTATAGCCCTAGAGAACTTAGGAGCTGTCAAACTTCAGTACAGAGGGGTATTAATGGTACAGGCACAGATATAATACGATACTAGTATACATACTGTACAAGTATAAGTATCACTGATATAGACGTGAGACCATTTATTGTTCGTCAGCCCAAATATAGCACGACTAAAACATTATCAAACAATTTCGTCATCAAGGCCTGAGAATTAGTTCAATTTAATAAACGTTCACTGTTCTCCGTAACAAAGGTTATGTAAAGTGACGAATTAGAGCTTGTTGAATAACTTTTGATGGATTAGGAAGATTGGGTCAGCATTCAAGTAGGTTTCGGCTTTATTCGTTCGGTTTTCATAATTATGATAATAACAACTGACACAAACTATTATACTTAAATCTAGTACAAAATTTGGAACACATCGTCGAGCGCGATTGTGTCGTGAATCGAGATTATTTTTTAGCCGGTAATAAATTTAGAGTAATTACTCTCGAAGTTAAAGTGTTTCCAGTACCAGCCAGGTCTTAATTTCATTATTCGTAGCATCACTCAGGTTGTGGTGGCGCGATGATTTCATATAATGCCTCCTGCCTGTCATTGAAACCGCAGCTTAAGCGAGTCCGTAAGCAGAATCGACTATATGAATCGTAAAATCACCTTGGCATTTTGAATATACCTACATATGAATTCTGTCATATTAAACACGCAATATTTTAATGACTTTGCGGATTTCTTTAAGTATACAAACTACATTATAAAACAGATATAATGTGAGATGAAACTTTCTTGATGTGGCGCATCTCTTTTACATAATATTATATCTAAAGCCCATTCGTGGGTTAAGAGTGCGAGTAGGAGAAAGTTTACGTAACATTTAATTAGCGAGTTCATCGATGGAATTTTGTAACACAAGTCTATTTACAGTAGAAATACGCATACGACATATTATTTTTTCTAAACGGTTTGCTTTAGTTTGAAGTTTGTGTTTTGTAAGTTTTTTTAATGGTAGGTACCATTGACGCTAACTGGCCTCAAGTTCATTCACACTTGATGCAGTTGCATTCTGTTAATTCGTGAGATATGCGATTCAAAGCACTGCGTAAACGATTAAACTTTTTACACATACAGGCTTAAATATGTGGTTCCATAGCGACCAAGCCATTACGTAAACTTCAAAATAACTCTAGTGGCATTGACGACATTTTTGACCTTTTACATAACTCGTGAGAGAGAATGCAACAGATTTTTGTGCTGCGGTTCACGAATCGTGCATAAACGATACAACGGAACGGAACAATTTGCCCATAAGTGTAGCTCTACATCATATACGGAAAAGATTAGAGAAACTATCAAGTTTAACGCGAACAGAATAACCAATTTCCGCATTAAATGTGTAATAAAATTCGTAATAATAACTGAAAAAATAATCAGCTTAAATAACCGGTAAACGGAATAAATAACACATACCTACATTCCGCGGTATCTTCTTTCTAGAAAGTGCCTGAACTTATGGCCTATTAATAAACAAACCCTGTTCTGAGTTTCAACAACCCTGAATGTTAACTAATAGTAAAAACAAGCCGGAAAACAGTAACTTTATTTTATTACAACGTTAAAATTAATATTGAATTGCTTAATATCAATGGTTTATCGTGTGAAAAGATAGAAGTAGATTTACATAAGATACGGTGACTGCTTTCCATCTTCCGGCGGACCGTATACGCGCTGCCTTACCATCAAATACAAACTGTCTATCTTATTTGCGCGGCTAATAGAGAGGAGTTATGATTGTTTCATCTCAGAAAACAAATTAAAGTTAAATGTTTTAGAAAATTTACACAGCAACCACGTTTTAAGTAAATTCTAAAACAAGAAGCCAAACAATGATCCCGCTACTTCGTAGGATTTGTTTCCAGACAATATACGATGGTTCGAAACGTAATAGGAACTGTAAACTGTCCCGTTCGGTGGCTGGGTTTTGTTTGGCTTTTGTAGACACAACGCAATTCTAAGGCCGCATAGAACCCTAAGTAAATACGATTCCTATCAAAAACACAAATGTATAAAAGGAGCACTTTCAAAACAATGAGAATTGTTGTATTAACAAATATCATTTGGCTTTAAAGGAGTAGCTATGTTCTTCAAAAGTTGTTTCTGTCATAGTAACAAGGAAAAAGTTTTATTTATTTTACTAACTGAAAAACGTTTGCATTTGCGTTATTATTTTGGATGCTATTTTGGTGTTGAGTTACCCTTTTTTTATTTGCGGAACTTGCGTGCTCACTATTCTTATATGGCCTATTCTTCTCGCTATCGAGTACTGACATTACTACCTTTAGCTCTACAAATCTAGGCATACTCGAACTTCCCTTCAAACTATCGCACTTAAAAGTACTCGTCATTGGCAAGGATAAGCTCGTTAAAATCATGTGGCTAAGGTCAATCAACCCGCCTAGCTCTTTCGACTCTGCAATCTGCATTTTCGGGAACAGTAGGATACCAACGCAGCTAACTTTACAAAATCACCATACCCCGCACGTATTAGCTAAGATAAGCGAACGCAAATTAACATCAAAAACCACATCAACCATGGCGAATTTGGCTGTAGCAGTGAATAATATAATATAGATAAAATATATGTCTACTCACTTGACATCTTCGATTTTGGGATAGGTGCATATCCTAAGCGTTTTTGTGTTGGATCCGACAGCGTACAGCTTCCCGTTGGGGTGGAATTCCGCGCACCGAACCGCCTGGAGATCCTCCAAGACTGTCACTGGCTTAAACGTAGGGCGGGTACCGTTGACTTCTGGTCCCACCACGGAACTTGCAGCCGACGCAGGTATGCCTTGGTGCCCACCGTTTCTATTTTGTGTCTGTAACAATAGATATTATGAAAACTTCTGTTTGAAGCAAACGATGCGTATTTTCTGAACTTGAATTTACTTTTACATAATAGGCTATTTGACTACTATTAAAAATGAACAAGTAAATATTATTTTCATAAAGTAGGCTAAAAATGAATGTAATCATTGTAAAAATAAGTAAAATCGGTAAATTAATCACGGAGTAGAACGCTTTTAAAGTTTCATCGCCTGTCCCTTTCTCGCAAAACAGAGATCGTGTTGAGCTTCCTCACAGCTACTATGAAGGCATGCCTTGTGACGTCACATGCCAAAAAGATTGTATGTAGAGCTACCACAGCTTAGTAATGAGTTACTGTGAGGACTGGTAACTGACGTCACTGCGTGTTTGAGTTGTCTCTTTCTATTTCTGTATTTTAAAATGCCTGTAACTTAGTCATTTTTTGAGATATTCAAGTTTTGTTTTCACAGTTATCTATTTTTTGAGGTATATTATTTATGTATGTAATAAAAATATAGTAGTCAAATAGCCTATTACAAATATGTTGCGTTGGCGATCAATCGTAGATGTGAACGACTCCCAAAGTATTGACTGAAAGACACTATATTGTAATTGGCAAGATACAACTACAACAACGAGAGTTCGATCGGCTGAGCCTATAGTTGACAATAAACTACGCAGTTCAGATATCCGCTGGAATAATGGTTGAATTGTCAGCAAATATTGAATCTTCGTAAGTCAAACAACGACGGTAAAAGGATTAATTTAACCGAAAACATTTTAATGAGGGATCTCCTAAAGGATTTCCTTCGGTTACCTGTTAATTACAAAACAATGAACTACCGGTTTGGTAATACATATTGTGTAATGTTCAGGTAAGTTTACACAATAATTTGTGTTGTGAGTTAGACGCGTTATCGAATGAATTCGTCATGTCAGTACATAACAATAAGGCAAATATATTTTAATTGATTTAAATGTCTATTTAATGTACTCGTATCTTCAGATTTGTTCTTACAAAACATAACTATAGTACTTTAAATTTACCTGATATATTTAATATCTTTATAACTGATGAGATTTAAGCAGTTCATAAGAACTTCAGTTCAGTTCTGCCTAATTCTCTGAAGTTATTAATACAAGTATCACTACAAAGAGCCCCTTAGCAAAATAGCTATAGAACCCGTCTACAATTTGTATTGTATGTTGTTTATTTACGGCTGACAGCACAACGTACATGAAATTCGTAGGAGTTCAGATTTTAATAACATAAAATAAATAAATATTGCTAGCCAAATGTAAAACATATAATTCAGGTAACCATGATATCAAATAAGGACTACGTTGGTACAATAAAAGTATTTTGTTCGTAGAACTTTATATACTTTCAACATTTAATATATGTTATTTATTAATTAAATGTAAACAGTACGTGTAAAACATGTAACTATTTATAATTATTTTTTGGCTTGCCCTGTGTAACGTGTTTGTGTGTGTGCTAGCACATTCAATTATTGTTTTAGAAAAAATAAATTCTCTCTCTCTAATTTTTTTATAAATAGTAGTATCTTTAATCAAACTACAAAGCACTAAGCTCGCGGAAGCCGTGATGTTGATACCTACGTTGTTTACTGCTAGACTACGGTGAATAGAATATACCCTATCTGTAGTGAAATTTTTTGTAATCAATGCGCTAAGCTTTGTATTTTCAGTCAGTTCATTAACAACAAGAGATATTTACAAACAAACAGAATGTTTTTCATAAATGTTTTTCTTCAGTTTATTTAATATCTGTTTATAGGCATCTAAGTACCTACATAATTATATAGGACATGTCAAAATAAACCCCTGTATAAATCGTTGAATTAGCTTTAACGTCATTGTACATCTTAAAGCCCTGAACAGACGAGAGATTTTTGTCCCTGGCCGAACAAAATCACAGTCTCGTCAAAAAAAATTCTCTCGTAGACTTACCGCGGTCTCAACGCACACAATTTGTGATCATTTGTCAAAGGGAAGTATAGTGAAGCTATTGAAGTAAACATTATATATTACTTGAAAAACAGAAGATGTTCTGAGTTACTGCCAATAATTTTTGAAACATCCTATAAGATCACTTGACACAGTATTTTCTTAATTAGTATGTGACGAGAAGAAAAACTCAGAAATAGGTATAAGTATAGAAAACCTTTTTAATTTATACATTTTGATTTTTTTTTTGTTTTGACTGACTGTTTTTCCTGGCGGGTATTCCATACATATTGTTTCATTCATTTTTTAATATAATTTACTGCAATTTGACCCGCCGCCACTCATTTCTCATACTAACGAAGTACTTTTTCGGACATGTTTTTAAGTTTAATTTCGACGAATGGTTCGGTACTACACGCATTCAGCGTATAGTACCGAACGATTCATGTAGCGACTGTTTCCCTGAGAATACAATTTATTTAGTATAGCAACCGACACATAAGCCGCGGTACGAAAGTTCGGCGAAGTACACTACATTCAGCAGGTGTATCGCTACACTTGGAAAGATGATTCAGTGATTATCACGCTCATAGCATTTCTTATCGTCTCTGCTTTCCAAAATAATAGATTTACAAAAACACAAAAGTAATAGTAGTTAAAGTAGCTTACCGATTCTCATTATCATATAATACTGACGTAAATGGTCATAACTATTAGAAAACCAATAATAGGTAGCGACAACGAAGCATTATGACATCATGACTGTCAATTGTAGAAAAAAACCAGTCTCATGAATTATATAAATCATCGCTGAGAAGTTTCTCGAAGGCATGCGAGAAACAGCTGATTTTGAGCAGGTTGAAATGTAAAGAGTCCGTCAACATAGCTGCATTTGGATGGTGATGAAAGTGGCTTCGTGCCGTAGCATATTAATTAATACGTATCGGATTGACTCTCCAGCCAATAAATCAGGACTCTACATTGATCTATTTTATGGCGACCAGCGTCATACATCACTTTGACTGTAGAATTGAAACCATTGGATATATATCATAAGTACTACTACTATTATCTATTCTGTGCCTATATCTAGAAATTACTTTAGGTCATATTTAGGTTCTACATTTTAATCGTGCTTGAAAAAAATATCATTTCTGTGTAAATTAAATACTACATTACATTAATAAATATATATTAGTGTTAACGGATTTAATCTGAGAATAAACTAAATAATCAAAAAATCTTTAAAATACCATGAAATGATCAACTACTTGCCAGACTTGTTCACCAAAATTTATCTAAAATACACGAGGGACTAACTATATAAAAAGTGAGCTAATCTAAACTATTATTTTTATATTATTATTAGCAATTATTAGGAACTAAAGAAATGACTTTTATTAAGGACATCACACAAAATTACATTACAATATAGCAGACATAAAAGTATAATTTAGAGAAGAGCCAAAAAAACAATGTGTGATGTCATGACCAGGTCCCGACTCAGCATGAGATTAAGAACAACGTGTGACCTTCAATAACTGAACTCAAGTCATAAGATTTCATTTGAACGGTAATTTCACTAGCTGCAGTGCCAGCAGAATTTATGTGGCAAAACGATGGTACTGAGACGAACTAACTTTTGTGTGACACTGCACTGCGCACGTCATTTTGACATCACCACAGCCTACTGCGACTTTTAATTCGATTTTCGACTCGACAGCTAACCATTTTTTTGTTTTATGTTTTGTCTACTATCTATTTAGCCAGTGTCAAGTAATCGATAATTTATCAAGTTAATGATATTTCACGCAAATATGTGTTAAGTCACAGTCGAAGTCATCAAGTCGAGTCACAGTCAAGTCATAGTCTAGTCAAAGTCATACTCCTAGTAAAGTGGTGGCAACTGTACTTGAAGCTTCTATGGAGTTTTGGAAACAACACGAAAAGAAACGTTTCACCATCATTATATCATCCCACACTCACGCCTGTAATCCAGCACTTAACGAATAGGATGCCACCAATTTTATGCAATGAGTAATGGACGCCCTTCAAATAAACACTCCGTGCTTCATGCATGGAATAGCTAACTACTCTGTTTTCACTTGTTTTATTTTTACCCATTTAAAACTTATCAGACAGAGACGACACAAAATAAGTAGATTTATGATTTTATAGCAGTATCGCCTGCTTTGCGTAATCAACAGAATTTGTAATGGAAAATTTTGAATCAAGAACGGGATTTGAACCATCTGCCCCTAAAACCGGGGCATGCTTTATATACTTAAGCTACCGTCTCATGTCCAAATTTATCATCCTTCAATTTTTCCTTTACAAATTAATCTGTTCACAAAATAATTGACTTTTCTTCTGTTACACAACACAATGTTTATTAGTAAGGAGGTAACTTTATAGCACAGGTTTTAAAGTAGATGCCAATTCTAGGTGAACAATTTTAGCAACCTAGTTTAGAACCAGCTAATCCGGTAAGTAAACTTCCGCAAACAATTTCAAATTAGAAATCTAAAAAAGATATGTTGGCACAAACTGAATCACTGTAATTATTTTAGTGACAATTGTATGCCATTCGTTTATTTATTACTAGTTGCGTCCCGCGGTTTCACCCGCGGATAAAAAGTATTTTAAATATTTACTCATCCTACGGGAAAATTTCACTGTTCCGGGATAAAATGTAGCCTATATGTTAATCTAGTGTATAAACTTTCTTGGTACCGAATTTTATCCAAATCCGTTTAGCCGTTTGAGCGTGAAGGAGTAACAAACATACACACAAACACACATACACACATACAAACTTTCGCCTTTATAATATTGGTGTGATAGTGTGAAGTGTGATGTAATTTGAAGAAACATATTATGAACTTCTCAATAGTCAATTTTAATCATATTGCTCTCGTTTTATTAATAATAGAGTCGATTAGGATAAACTAGCTTTTTAATACTAATGCTAGCCTAGTATACACTGACTATATATTTTCCAAAAACTATTTATTATTTTTTCAAGAGTTGCAAAATAGACGGCAAAAAGTATTTTAAATATTTACTCATCCTACGGGAAAATTTCACTGTTCCGGGATAAAATGTAGCCTATATGTTAATCTAGTGTATAAACTTTCTTGGTACCGAATTTTATCCAAATCCGTTTAGCCGTTTGAGCGTGAAGGAGTAACAAACATACACACAAACACACATACACACATACAAACTTTCGCCTTTATAATATTGGTGTGATAGTGTGAAGTGTGATGTAATTTGAAGAAACATATTATGAACTTCTCAATAGTCAATTTTAATCATATTGCTCTCGTTTTATTAATAATAGAGTCGATTAGGATAAACTAGCTTTTTATTACTAATGCTAGCCTAGTATACACTGACTATATATTTTCCAAAAACTATTTATTATTTTTTCAAGAGTTGCAAAATAGACGGCAGTAGAACTTATAATATTCTAGGGCTACCTATTAATAGTAAAACATGACACAAAAAATAAAATCGTACGTTACGTAAAACAGATAGCTTCCGATTATAGCACTCTATTGTCGTCAATAGAAAATTAGCTATTAAAACAGATGACGATTTAATCGATTTATCGACATAAAATTGAAAAACGTTAACGATTTTGACGTAACATTCAATTATAGATTCAGCAATAGAACTGATCGTAGAGAGATAAATATGGAACATCTAAAATGTCAAGGTATGACGATTTTTACTAGCTTGTATCACCTTGTACTTTAAACGTAATAAATGTGGCTCTAAAATAATTCTCTAATAATAAAACTGAAAAGTATAAAACATTGTTAAATGTATGTATGCCTTTCACGGTAACCACGCGGTGTTTAGTAATATAGTAAAAAAATCGCTTACAAATTCTCGTTTTATGTAGGTACTAGTTGGCATTGTATGTAATAATATGTAATAATGTATGTAATAATATAATGTATGTAATAATATAATGTATGTAATGTATGTAATAGTATGTAATAATATGTATAATATGTAAAATAATTGACATGTAATAATAACAATAATATCAATTTGAATTTCAATTAATTTATATAAATATTTGCACGCCTGGTTGCGGGCCGGGTACAGTGACTGTGACATTACCTTTAATCTGAAATGTATTTGATGTGTGTATCCTAGCAAATAAATGATTGATTATGATTATGATTATGATTGTCAATTTTAATACTACCACTTTAATATATCTTAAAATATCATTAACAAAAAGAATACGTTAGTTAACATTTACAATCGCGTAGCGTATTATTGTCTTATAATAGATACTGAACTAAGAAATATATAAAACAAGCCAAGTGCGAGTAGGCCTCACGCACCGAGGGTTCCGACCACACTTGGCCCATTTTTAGTATATTATGTATTCACACTATTATCACGCCTAGTTTGAAGTTTGTGTGTATTCCCCGTTTCTGAGCTATGAAAAAGAATTAAACACTGTTAAAAATAATTCACAGAAATGCATGTTTCTTGTGTTCTCTTAATTCTTTCCTTTATGTATTTTTTTAATTCATTAAGTACAAGTACTTTTTTTATGTTTTGGCTCCACACTTTTGTGTATTTAGCCAGTGTCAGTAATTGATAATTTTTCAATTAATGATGTTTACGCAAATATGTGTCAAGTCACAGTCGAAATCATCCAGTCAAGTCATAGTCAAGTCATACTCCTAGTAAAGTGGTGGCAACTTTACTTGAAGCTTCTATGGAGTTTTGGAAACAACACGAAAAGAATCGTTTCACCATCATTATACCACTTTCCCACACTCATGCCTGTAATCCAGCACTTAACGAATAAAATGCCACAAATTTTATGCACTAACACTGAAAATAACACAAGTTTTCGAAAATAATACAATGCGGCGACGCGATCTTTTTTGTTTTCCCGCCAAAAAACCTCTACAAGTACTTAATTACAGTATTTATGATAGTTATTAAGTACAGTTATTTATATTCAAAGTTATTGTAAAAATGCTATCAAATATACATTTTTTATAGATAACTCCTTCAGTTTTCTATTCCATTTAAACTACGTACGCCAACGCTAGTACAAGTAGCATACGCTGCGTAGTTCGCAATAGGCGTTTGTAGCTTTTTGTTTATCAAAAGTGAGACAATACCAATAAGTTTAATACATTACTATATGCTACTGTTCAAGAAATATTCAAATATATTTAGGTTATATTTAACAATGTTTATATACATTTCAACTGACACGTTTTAGGTGTCAAAAAAAATTTAGGCCCACAATCACCACTTCTCACAAGTATACTTCATGAATAACTAACATTATTCATTAAGTAAAACCTAAACATGTTTTAAGTTATTACTTTTACAATAAATAATCAATATACATGATACTTGGTTGTAAATACCATTGTGATGATATGGAATTAATGTTATACTCTGCAGGCGTGTATTTTTTTACATATAAAAACCAAGTATCGAACATCCGTTTCCGTTACATAGACGTAGGACGGTGTTTCGGTTCAATGGAGCTGAACGAGCTCTGTCTGGCGCAATGCTATACTCCCATACGAGTTTATTATCGACAAACATATATTCTTACTTACGTTATGCGACCTACCCGTAAAAACGAAATTCGCCTTAGCACAATAAATAACCATACATAATTCGCTCTGCTCGGTGATCCGACTTACAAGACTAGAAAGTGCGCTGCATGAAAAAACAGGTGAAATATGTGTTTAAATAAATAAAATCATCGGCCAGGGATATCGTGTAATGGCGTACAAACTAACTATCACAACCATCTCAATGAGTCGGCTGCCTCAATAGAAAGTTAACTTAATTACCTGAAAAGCGGAGATCCGTTTAGGTGGCAATAGCTGTGGCGGTTTGTCAACCAGGTTTTCCATAGAGTGGCGCGTGAGATATCCTTGCTTCTGGAAAGAGGCACTCGCTTTGTAAGAGGTTTTGTTGAACTTGGTGGCGGGTGCAACTATACGGTTTCCGTTTTCATCGTCATCCTCCCACTCGGTGACGACCTCGGTACGAACGTCCTCAAGGGACCTCGAGCGGCTGCAAGGACACGTGGTGGACGGGGACGGGTTCGAGTTGCGGGCTTGACGTTGTCTCTCTCGCGCTGTATACAAGTCCACGTGCCCGCTCGGCGTCGGCGCTCCTGCCGACCGATAGCTCGGCGACAAGAAGTAATAGTCCCGTGACTTATTGCTGTAAGCGCTCATACCGGAGAAATCCGAGTAAGTAGAGCCTTTTGATGAGGCCGTCTTGAAATTCCTCAAATCCATCGGGTCCGGGGGGCGAAAATAAAAATTTGACTGCGTCTGGCGTGAGAGTGGCGGCCACGGTTTGTACGGCGGCGCGTCTACGTAGTGTGCCGGTTTGGACTTCATGTCAGATCGCGATAGAGCATCCGAGCGCAGCGGTGGCCGCTCCGTGCGGATGTTGTCGAGGGAACTGTGCAACTGTTGGCGCGCGCGGCGAACTGCGTCAGCCCACCACCATTAGTATTACACACGTTAGAAAGAGATGAGAACAGAGAGAAAGGCGCGCACGCGTTCCGCTCGATCCGTTGGACTTTGAGGCGAACACAAGTGAAAGGGGTAGCCCGAGTGCGGTCAATGCGTTTACAAGCTCGGACATTGTTCGTAAGAGCACGACCACCAGATATCTCCTCGCATGAAACCGGACTACTAGTACTAAGTGAATGCACTTGCAACTTGATGTTGTCATACGATACTACCAACTGTTGCGCAATGCGCATAGGCCTCGCTTGGATCATGGCAAATAATGATAGGTACTCACTTACTACTTTTATAGTAAACTGTCAATATAGGAACGGAGTGTAGTAAACATAAATTAGATCATTTTATTTTAAACTTTATGTAATTCCAAAATATATCAATCACGGAATTAAATGTGGAGCACACGAGCAATCAATTATGGCACCGTTTCAAACTATGTACGTTGGCTACAAACGCAATTTTAGAAAAGAGCGTTTAACTCGTCACGCTCGCATGCCACTTTCGCTTCTTGCTTACGCCTCAATAGTTATAAAAAAATGCCATAACCGAAAGAAGAACTCCGCAATGTTTGATCAGTAACACAGCGATATCTATTAGGTACCGTCGAGGAACTTATATGCACAACAAAGCAAGATATAATACGAATATTGCTCACGTAGTCACCCACGCCTGTCTAAGAAATAATGTAGGAAAATTCAAACATTTAATTAGTCACCTTATTCGTAATGAAGGAACTCAAGGTTAGACCATATAGAGACCATAATAATAAACAAGTATGTCAGAACTCATCATAATCTTAGTTTCAACCTACGCATGGAAAACGAATAATTAAGATCATGTTGTTTATACACATCATAAACAAAAGAGCTACTGCTTCATTAAGCAATGTCTGCACACTTCAAAAAGTTCAAAACGGAAACCTGTTTCGGATGAATAAACCTTCAGACCTGTGTCCATTTATCATTATTATTAATAATTGTTGAGACAATTGTGACTTTTTCACATATTTCATTGATCTCGACTTAAACAGAGGAACTAGATCAAATTGATGTCAACTTATTTCTCACAAGATGTGAAGTAAACATGGAATCGCAAAGATCACGATAGTTTTTCTGTCTCGCTAGTAAAAACGCGTTCGCTTCAAACAACAAGTGTAGATAAAGTAGAATGTTATGAACAGAAGTGTTATATAAATTGAAAGAGACAACGTCGGCATGACTTCATGGTGAGTCACAGTTTACGCCAAAAATCCTCGGCAACATATGGAAGTAAACATTGACACAATTTACCAATACACAGTACGTTTGCTAATACCGATGATTCAGTAAGAATCATCGGTATTAGCAATGTCTTTGGCTCGCTCGCCAACAATTGAACTTGATTGGCTCACTAATTGTTGTCTTGTCTCTGTTTCGCAAACAAAGATTCGTTTTTATTTATCACCTATTTGTCTCATTTGTAATTGGATATACACGAGTGTATTTATAATCATATGTATACTAATATGTATTACACGGGGAAGACTCGTGTAATGTAGGCTGTAACCTAATATGTAGTAGGTTACAGCCTACATTACACGAGTCTTCCCCGTTCCCCGATTTTATCTGTGTTCGATTAGCATTTTATTTATAGCCTCCTTAGATTTGAAATGTGAGCAGGCAGAAATCGAAATGTAAGCAATATATATGCTGTTTATATACGTTTAGACATTGAACTCAAAAAATAGTAGTTACGTTAGGACTAAACTAATTAGGAGTAATATTACAATAAATTTCAGTTTTCCTTCAATAGTACCTTTACAATAATAGTTAATGTTTGCTTATAAATTATATGCTCTTTGCATTTCTGTCTATCGGTATTGTATGAAAAGCCAAATAAAAACATTATGCTTATAATCACACTATTAAATGGAGAGAAATAAAGATTATATAAGGTGCATAGTACCTACTTAATGCTGAATCCGTTAAAGGAACATTCCCCACTCCAGGAAATATCAGAAGCTACCGTGAAGTACGCAAATGAAACAAACAGCTCACTTTAGCTCGTTTAGAGCACATTGTACAAATATTGCAGCTCGGCGCGACAAAGAATGTAAATATTATCATGATTTGCCGACACTGGTGGCAGTCGGCGGCGTTGTGGCCTTTTATGGGCGTATAGGTCACACCGAACCCGTCGTGGTTCGCCCTAGCGTCGGACCATGTACAGCGAGCCAAACTCAGATGTAACATTTAGATATCCACCAATTTCTATATCGATACGAATATGAGAGGTGCGAGTCCAATATGGTCAGGCGTCTAATCAAGTTTGCCAAGAGATTTTGGACTTTATATAATCACAGCTTTAGATAATAATTCTAACAATAAAGCAAAATCAAACCTATGTTCTACGAAATAATAATATAAAATATGTTTATAAGGCCTGTCATTTCATAAGCATCATGCCCTTGAAGCCACATCACACACAGGAGTGCAACCTTTGCTTTGCTGTATTAGTAGGACGAGATAATAAGTGGGACAAAGTTTTCAGCCTCAGTCCGTTATAAATTTTACAAGATTACCAGATTACTTCATAGCTTTACACGACCATAATAGTCACATACAGTAGACGTGATAATACATATAGTAAATATCACAATATAAAGTTTACACATGACTGTATTACAGTCATGTGTAAACTTTGTAGTGCCTGCGCAAATCACTAAATTGAAGCGAACAATTAGGACAATTGAATTACTCACGTTCCATAAACGTTAATTGACGTAAAACAGTATTATTGTACGATTTTTAAATTTTATCATGTAATAATTTTTTTACACAAGAAAAATAAGGGATTTGTTACAAATCCTCGTGTATTTTGGTAGCATATTGCATAAAATTTTAAATATTATATTAATTAAACCAAAAGATTTTTTTGAGCAGTGAGGTGTTACAAGTATATGGTGAATGTTTGATGATGGGAGTAATAAAGTAAAATAGTCAAAATTTACCCGTCGAACCACGATGATGATTTAGCTTAGTGATCATTTTGAACATTACAGGTAACCTATTAGTTTGATACGGAATGTGTAGACAAAGAGAAAATAAAGCGGAAAATAATGATATAAAGTTATAGCGCGATAAAGATGAATTAATGCACCTTTATTTTATGTGTTACATTGCAAGCTTCACGCTCTCTGAAGCCATGATATAACGGAACCATGTATGTATTAATAGAACAAAAAAATTGAGAAACTTATTGTATTTTTAGATTAAAATTAATCATTTTAAAAACTATGTTTATATCGGTTGTTAAAGATAAACCACAAGAAAAACAGGATGGTTTTCCGTTTATGATATGTGCAATTTCAGATCAGATTTTAATGAAAATTGGTGTGTAGATAACATGCTTTATACTCATTCATATCATTACATTATTCCTCGAAAATCGTGCGGTTGTATTGCGACCAATAAAGTGAAATATCCGCACGAGTGAAACAAAAATAAGTAGTTAGTAGTATTAAAAATGTTTATAATTTTTTTTTACTGTTTTCCTCATTCAGACGCAGATAATCACCACTAATAATATATCCAAAAAGTAATAGTAAAAGTAATATTTAATGAGTTTAATGATACTAAAGGTTAGCGTTATCATAATGCCTGCATATTAGAATCAGTGATGACGTAACATCCGCCACCATATTGAATTATATTGATTACTGAGTTAATCGACAAAAAGATAGTGTCATCATTTAAAATTAAAGACAGTGTTAGCTCTGTTCATTATAATAATTACCTTATTATGCCCATATGAGAGTCGGTCGTCATGCAGTAAGGACGATACTGAATCATTTTTGTCTGCATCCCAAGAGGTATGCCAGAAGTCCAAAGAATCTGTCGATGACTTTTTTGTATCAATAGAACTCTTTCTTGATAAAGAACTCATTGATCCAATGTAGTCTCTGGAACTCTTTCTAGGAAGAGAATTCATAGAACCGACGTAATCTCTCTTCATTTCTCTTATACCGTTGCTAACGGTAGAGTCTCTTCTATTGTAGTTGACGATATTAGTGCGGCTGAGGTTAGGGAATGAGCCCATAGAATGCCGTTTTGTATTGAACTTTTGTGTGGGACTAGGAGTATCTCGGCGAGGAGGCGTCACGGAGGGGCTATGGCGATCACGCCGGAGTATGCTTGGGAACGTCGACGGATGCTCTAACTCGCGAGCCGGAGATGCTGAGAAGCGACTCGAGTCTCTTCGCCTGTTCATAACAATCGTGGTCAGTTTCATCGAAGTTTACCCAACAAAACGATCGGTCAAGTTATGAATACGAATACAAACCTTACGATGAGCCCGTTAGTAGGGGAAGAGGCATCTCTGCAATAGCCGGGCGTAGATTCCCTGCTGTGGAGATACAGTGAAGACCGATAAGGAGTGGAACAACGGCCATGTACGTCACAGCGAGGGTCGTGCTCGATGGTGGAAGTGACGAGCGGCGACCGCCGACCCTCTCCCTCCAGGCTCATGTTGCCAAACATAGAATCCAGCTGACGCATTGCCAGCGCTTTCTTCACCGCAGTCATTGCTCCACTTCAACACACCGCGATCGCAATAAATTTAAAGAAACACTTCAGTGAAAATAAATTAAGAAAGCTCGTTAGTCGTAACGTGATTAAATGCGTGACTTAAGTGACATGTATGTCCTCTAAGTATGCCGCGACGCGACTGGACTGTTCGGTCGGCATTGTGCGCACAACGCTTACCGGTGACTCATATAGAGGCATGCGCGCGAGCAACAAGACTTGCGATAATCGCGCCGTCCTACAATATACAAGGTATTATATAAATACAGGTGACAAAGAGGTAAATAATGGACCAATCGGTATAGTTGAAAAAATCATCATTTATAAACGAGAATGGACCGTGGGTGTCGCACTAAGTACATGCGAAGGTCGATGAAGTGCAAAACGACAGCCTTCGATTTACGGCACAAAGTGGACGTTAATTAAAATATAAAGTTAAATCGTTAATGAGACGAGACCCCGCGCCCGCCGTAATTATTGGGAATTTACCCACTTTTTAAGATTATTAAATGGGAAGTCAGTTTGAGGTTTTGTTTATTTTAAAAAATCAGAATATTTTTTGATTATAGTCAGTTTTTAATACTGGAGTATGGTAACTAAGCGCACGGTATGATGGTAAGCGGTCACCATTAACTATGGATATCATGCATGCATGCTCAACGTCACGTTGCTCATTTATGCGACCGAAGAACTAATTACTTTGACATCTTACAAATAATTGGCTTCACGGTCTATATTATCATTTAATTTTGCATGAAACATAACTGCATGCAATACATATTTTAGAAAAGGTTTAGGAAGGACAAATGTGTGCAAAGAAAGAACTTATGATGGATCCTTACGGAACTTCAGAAAATAGACGGCGCCAGTAGAACTAGAAAATGAAGGCAGTATACAAAAAATTTCACAGACTCGCGAAATACCGCTCGCATTATTCTTGAATTAAAGGCCGGGCCGATTCTTAGAGAAACGTTCTCGAGATAAGCCCAATTATGTAGAATGACATCCATGTCATAAAAATCCACTTCTAAAAAGATCTACAAGAGCGTTCTCCATTCACTAATACGTCCAAGGCATACTTCTAAGGTTCGATTGTATCAATTGTTATAGTTACATAAAATAACTATTAATTTGAGGATTAAACGTATAATAATATAATTTTAGTTTACTTTAATTAACTTTTCATTGTGCTAACATTTATATAGGTTTTTCTTTATAAAGCATTTCAGTTTGAGTCATAATATTATAGAAACAGAAAATATGAGAGACGTAAACTTAACACCCCTTTAGCCGTAAAAAGCTTTAATATAAACTACTCGATGTTTATGACATGACGCGCGCGATAGTATCGATCAACAAATAAAATTTAAAATGCGAGCAAGACAATCTACAGTGCTAGAGCTGATTTATCAATAATATTGAAAAAAATTATATAGGTAAAACGAGCTTCTGCCCGCAGCTTCGCCTGCGGCGTGGCCTATGGTAAAATAATTCAACCACCCATTTCACCCTCTTAAGGGTGGAATTTCGAAAATTCCTTTCTTAGCGGATGCCTACGTCATAACATCTACCTGCATGCCAAATTTCAGCCCGATCCGTCCAGTGATTTGGGCTGTGCGTTGATAGATCACTATGTCAGTCAGTCAGCCAGTCAGTCACCTTTGAGTTATATATATATCTGGATAGATAATAATAGAATAAAAAAAATTTTTTATTAAAAAAAAACATAAAAAAAAACTAGGCGTTACAGTAATATAGGTAGCACAATGGGCGGCCTTATCACTAAAAGTTATCTCTTCCAGGCATATTTTGGATGGATAGTATCACAGTGGGAGAAGTCAGCGGTGCGCAATATAAACAAATAAAAAGATTTAATGTAACTAAAATTAGACAGATTCGAAAATGTTTGCACGCAATCATTTTTACAAACAGATTGCTGTTAGGTATGATGTACATACACATATACATAAATATGTATGTAGTAGTTAAACTATTTTCCCTAAATATATTAATTTTTCTTTAAATACAATTATCTTTATGCTCTTAATTATTAAATGCAGAACAAGGTAGGAACCCGACATTAGTCTAAGATATTAATGTACAAGTTACGCGTGGAAACTAAATTAACTGAACTCATAAGCCCTTGAACCTAGAACAACATTGGTCCAGACTCCAGACCACTGGTTGGTTGGCTACAACGGAATAATATCAAATGGAATGATTCCAAGGCTCGTGAATTTTCTTGAATTATAATAATTCCATTTTATAATTACATAAACTTTCTTCGTAATTACAAAGATAATTAATAATCAAGTCAACAAGTTCTTTAATATAAAACTAAAACAATCAAAACGCAATTTGTAAACATATAATCTTTAAATAATTTTACCTGTCCGTATTTTTCATAAACATGTTGAATCATGATAATTGTTTATGAATATAATTTAACACAACATAATAAATCATGATTCAAAAGCATAATATGTCAGCCTGCGGATATTTCATAAAAACCGGTAAAGATGAAAGAGAAAAGCCAAAAATGCCCACGGCAATGGGCTAAGTTTAAAGAAGAAGATGGCAGATTGGCATAATCCCTTTTCTTACTCGCTACTTTTTTCGTTACTGTGGTTGACACACGCAAATGATTTTATTCTGATCGCAGATTGCGATTTTTGTATCTGTCCGATGCCCGTCTGTACTAAAGTTTGACAGCTTCTAAGTTGACACTTATCACTATGGCACACCATCTCCCATGCATTTAGGTATGTCACAGAGGAATAAGCACGAACTTAGAAGCTGTCAAAAGTTAGTGTTGTAATTCGTGAGAGTGATCTATTTTTATTTTCAAAATAGTAATCTACTATTACTACTTTTAAATTTAACAAAAAATATATTAAAATATACATGAAGAATTGAGGCAAAAATTTAAAATAATTAGAATAGAACTTAGATCATAATAGAGTGCTGTACAAGAGGTCTCAGCTTACACATTAAATAGGATCATAAGCAAATTTTATTTTTCGTAGACCGCTCGTTTTAAAAAGAACCGTAATTAGTTCCGATGTTTTAGAGACGTAAAAATCAAAATAATCTGAGTAAAAAAAAACTTCCCGGCCCTGTCAAAGTTGATCTCTTATGCTTTCTCTACTTCTACTAATAATTTGAATGCGAAAGTGTGTAGGTACATATAAGTTTATTTATTATTGTAAAAATTAGAACTGCTGTAAACCATAAAGGTTCCTGGGAAGACTTATGATTTTTCAAGTGATAATAGTGCCTTGAATCTTTTTTTAATAATATTAAATGAACTTACGTTACACTACAGTTTATATTTAGTTTGTGTACGTTTTTTTTTTTCGTTTTTAGCGATAAGATCGCCCTTTGTTACACTTTATACAGATAATAGTTTTTTCTTTGTAATTTTTTATTTTTTTTTATAATCTAGTGTGTATGATAAATAGTTCATCTATCTATCTACAGTACATGCTGAGATGAAGCACTCTCGCTTAAAAGAAACCTGTTCACTCTCCTTTCTAAACCTTACAGTTTATAGATTTTATAATTAATGAATGTATTAATCATTTATAATCGCTAGTTTTGGACTTTTAATACTACTCTTCGACAATCTTAGATTCCACAGAATCATTAAAAAAAGCATTCAATATCATTAGAATATTAATAGAAGCTTTATCCTGAGTGTGATTGACTCAGCGCCAGCGAATTGGGCTATACGTTGCCCGTTTAACCCAAACTAGAGACTCAATATTTGGAGGGAGCCTTCCTTCTATGGCGTAGGAGTGTACTAAGAAACCGTTTTTGAAAATACAAGCCTTAAAGGGGATCAAATCTTTGAATGAAGACAAGCTTTACCTGCGTCTGTATTTTCCGAAAAACAATCTGGAGTCTTAAAAGTGAACAGATCTTAAAGGCAAGCGTTCCACATTATCACTTAACATCAGGCGAAATATAGTCAGCTTGATATATAATAGCCTGTTACATCCTAAACCGCATCGCGTCGTACCTTCAGGTGCGATAATGGTCAAACGCAAACCAATAAAATAACTAAAAATACCGTGTAGTAAAAATAAAAATAATAACATCAGCGTTAATGATGATCAAACGAACTTACCAAGTGAAGTTCGACCAAAATTATATTGACAAATCCATTCGAAAGTGAAGTTCGATTAAAATTATATTTGTGAATCAATTCGAAGCGATTTATAAGGGTTTACATTGTGTAGTCTGAAATTAAGATAAAATCTAGAAATCTTTACTACTAGTCACCAAAGCCCACGCATCGGTTTTTAAAGATTTCTTGATTTTATTTTTATTTTTTCGTTTGGCAACTCTGGATCCTCAACAACTAATGACTAAACTCACCACACCAAGCCACCAGCTCGATGTTGCTGTAATTTCTACATTCTGTGTTACCTGCTGTGTACCGAGCATAAAAGTATAATTATTGTAAAAAAGGTTTTGTTATTTCAAACGCAAGAAGAAAACGGTAGAAGAACAACGGAGTGGAATCATTGAGTCTGCAAATATTGATTTAATTGGAATATGGTGCGTTATGGCATACCCTGGCCAGACACTGCCACAAATATTTTCCATCCTAATCAACGATACATATGCATAATCATGATATGTATGTATTGAGGGTAAAGGAATAGCTTTGGAGATTTTCTTGTAAAACCGTTAAATTCATGCAATATTCAAAACTTTTTAGTAAACTTTGGCACACATGACGGATAATTTTATTATCACCTAGATACAATCTATATACAATCTAGATAGATCTATGAATCGCGAATGGAACCGTTGATATAATAGGACTTATTAAAAGTGGGCGTCAGACTATCCGGTCTAGTTTACTTGAAGGTCATAATAATGCGCAGATAAGTTATAAACAAACCGTTTTACAAGAAAATAAATGGTAAAAATTGGCGCGGAGTTTACTCGATCACGGCTTCCCGGTGAAACTTTATTGAAGGTTAGGTTCATCTGATCACACCCTGAATACGGTTTTTTTTATAAGTACCTTCACGAAATGCTCATCTAAAGACCATTTATATTATATGTGTGTATGTAGTAATCTATAAATAAAAATGCTTTGTGGTGAATGACTGACTGACGGATTAACGCACAACCTAAGCCGCTGATCGTAGAGACCTGAAACTCGGAGGTGTGCTTTGCATGACGTAGGCATTGAATAAGAAAGGATTCTCCGATTTTATTCAAAAAAGGTTGAAATCACTTAAAAACATAAGCAAATACTCTTTAAAACTGGAATGTCTCGTAAGTCAACGTACTTTATTACAACCTCATTTGAAGATTTCTAAGGTTAAAGAGGTTATGCACTTTTAGGACACGGCCTCAAGTTGCAAGTAAAAACATTCCTTCGCAATGTAATCGAGGCAACTATACTAAACGATTGTTCTCGAGGAGAGTCTGTGTTTATTCCTAGGATTCCCCTTAACACTATCAAATTACCCCTTCGAATTCAAGAGAGTGCATTTTTCCATCTAAGTCTGCATTTTAATAACTATAAACAAAGCTCAAGGTCAAACTCTTAAGGTAGCGGGAAT
This sequence comes from Ennomos fuscantarius, assembly GCA_905220475.3. Lineage (NCBI taxonomy): Eukaryota > Metazoa > Arthropoda > Insecta > Lepidoptera > Geometridae > Ennomos > Ennomos fuscantarius. Next base: position 13,271,314 of record HG992023.1, read on the forward strand.
AGATTCGTGGGAAAGCTGTTTCTTTCACGGCCAGTTGTATGTGGCATGCTCCAGAGTAATTGCCTGGTGATTGTAGCTCCCGAAGGAAAAACAAAACATATTTTTACCAAGAAATACTGTGGTATGTGTGTTTCGATTTCGTTGTAAAAAGATAATACCCCCGTGTAACTTTCACCAGATCAAAGGCCGGGCTTTGTGTTCACAAAATATAACAAAATTTTATTTTATTTATATGTTTATTGAACCTTTGAATCCCTACACTACAATAAAGATTGTTATATTTATATAAATGTATAATATATAATTTTATATGTAAGTATTCTTGTTTATCCGTTTTCAACTAATATTTTTTTTACTTTTTAGAATTGTGCATTGGTTCCACCCCTTCATTTATTTACATTTGAGATGAGACCAACTAAATAGCTTTCCTCAATTGAATAGCGAAAACCTTCATAGCAAGTCCAACACGCACTTGGCCAGTTTTTAGTCTTCGTGATCCAACCCCCTTGATGTTATCTGAGAGTTTAAGAATGTTAGGATTGGTCGAAAGTACCAGATACAATTAATACTACTCACAATATTTTCATTACTTACGTACCTATGATTTATTATCTGAGTTTATTTATGAGAGACATCATAATTCTTCTAGGCGTGCGTGCTACGTCGAACATATTATCACTTAACATCAAGCAAAATGTGGTCATACCTAAGCTTAAATAGGTATGAAATCTAAAAAATCTCAAAAAAACTATACTGAAACGTGTCCAGCGTAGAGTTTCACGTAGGTATTATTAAACTAAATGTACCGTGGTCAGCTGAGAATGGGGTTAAATAAGAGTAACCAGCAATCAGTAATACTACAAACTAGATACATGTATCCTAAACAAGTTTTAAACCACGACCATTGTAACGTAATTGCAGAATACAATTTCATTTACGAATGAGTAGAACTCTAAATATCGTATCTCATGCAGTTACGTCTGTTGTCATCAACAATGTGTCACGCAGTAACGAACGAATCATCCAATTTATTTCTATTATACTGTCTTCTTGGTAAATGATTTCTTTCATTAAATGTGTTAAAGCCGCAAAAAATAAAAATGAAACAATAAGATATATAATTGATTGACTCGGATGTGAGCTTGCGGAAGTTTACCTTAAATACAACATGTAACCAGAATATTTAGTGTAATTCCACTAAAATGTTTACGCTTGCGCTTTTTTTAGCGGAAAACTTATTTGTTTCATCTAAGATATATACCTACTCGATTATCGTAAAATATCGAGAGCACATAATTTACGTGTTATATATTATAATATAGAGGAGGATAAAATGGCTACAATAAGCCACGTGGCACCACAAATGCATTTTATAATTTCCGGGAAAAACGTGCTAAATGCATTTTAAATGGAAATTATGCTAAAATCGTCACCGGAGCCTTTGGCTTATTTGCAGATTTTGAATCTTGGTAACGAAAGGAGTGCATGAAAGAAGATTTCCTGCAGCGCAGATGAGATGTGAAAAACCTGATTACGATCAAATTTAGCTAACCAACGCCTCATGGTGTATAAATGTGGTATACCATTGCCAATAGCAGTTTGAAAGCGAACACCGCACTCTTGCTCAGAAATACAACTAAAAAGTATATGTGCAACATAAACAGAAACTATACGTGTATTATTTCGAAAACGAAACATTTCCAACTTTAGCTTTAACTGTGATCATGGGTGCAAAACTTTCTGTTTCTCCTAGTTATTACAGATGATAATAATAGTATTCAGTTACTTAACTTGTGCGGGTTCTGGCCCGCTCCATACAAAATGCAGCTATTTTTGACTGTTGGATATGTAAGGACGGGACAAACTCGCTCAAACTAGTAGTAACAATGTGTAAGCCGAGGTTTAAAAATATTTGGTTACAATGGTTGAAACATAATAGTACCAAAGTTAGTTTAGAGTTAGTATATAAAATTAAATTGCGTGTTGTTTCATTTTCCCGATGACGCTATATTTTATAGAACAAATGCGACCTGTTTAATATATGCCTACCATCTTTACAAAGCTTCTTCATTACGTTAACAAAGCTATTCAACACGTGAATTTTTATTTTAAAAAATCTTCAAATTATGATTTTTATGATGGTGATGAATGATAATCTAAGGAAGATTCTGAGTGATATAATAATGTGTTATAATATAATAATGTTAAACTGACGTTAAACATTACACGTTAACCGCACGTTTAACGTCGTATGTACCATGGTTCATGGATCATGATTAAAATTTGGTGTATTGGGATGACCCAATACAACCAAATTTTAAAGAAAAGCCGCATTAAAATAGTTCAACAGACAAAAAAGTACGCAGCCAGACAGACCTAGGAGAAAAATTTATAACACCTCATGTTTTTCGACGTCGATGGCATAACATTTAAAAAGCAGTCTATATGCGCTAACTCCTGTGACTCAATGCTTCCAGCCCGCACCCCTAAGAGCCCTATATATTTTATGGCCTACTTCACACTCACTTAAGATTATAAGGGTGCCCTAAAAATATAATCCACCCATTATACTACAGACGTAAATAGTATTTTATTTTAAAATCATTGCGTCATTCTAATAACATAATCCAATTATAAAAACGTATAAAATTATTAAATACGAGCTTCTGCCCGCAGCTTCGCCCGCGGCGTGGCCTATGGGAAAATAATTCAACCACCCATTTCACCCTCTTAAGGGTGGAATTTCGAAAAATCCTTTCTTAGCGGATGCCTACGTCATAACATCTACCTGCATGCCAAATTTCAGCCCGATCCGTCCAGTGGTTTGGGCTGTGCGTTGATAGATAACTATGTCAGTCAGTCACCTTTGAGTTATAAATATTTAGATTACTTCGTAAGAACAGGCCTGATGACAAGGTAAAATACGCTTCAAATTGTGAGCCAAATTTACAGATTGTCTCACATATTTTATGCTTAGTCTGTGTGAAAAATTGGGTAAGGTAATGCTACAAATAAAATATGCATAGTTATGCTGTGAAAGATTGTACAAACCTATACCTACATGAGATAATTAAGTAAATTTTTTAGATGTTAATACTTCTTTCTGTAACAAAATAAATTACTTTCGTTTTAACATATCATTGTAAACATAAACAATGACAGGCAGGACAGTCAGTCACCTTTGAGTTATATATATTTAGATAAATGTGCATGTTAGTATGGTACGGTTCATAATTAGATCGATTAAATATCTATCCTACTTTGGTCTAAAGTATTATGCATCATAATTTTATCGTAGAAGTTATTAATTTTTAAAGGAAGACTTCAATTCAATAGAAACACAATTTTGTATGGATTTGACAGTTTGAGTACGCAGTTTATGTACATAGTTAGTATGTAAATTTCTCTTGTTGCATTACAATGAACGTTTCGTGATCACCTCCCTGGAATAAGGTTTCCTTGAGCGGAATAAGCGCATCAACGTTGGAGACCGATACGCATATATAATTGTATATAAGGTAGTGTCGCCGAAGATGGCCCGGCTCCTAAGATAGCCCACTTTAAAAAAAATACAGTTATGATTAAACGAAACATTTTAAATTTCGCGGGTTTATGCTACTATTACCATAGACAATAATGCAAGTGTGTTTTAATTATTATTATTACAACTTCCATTATGTTTTTTCTATACTTTATTTATCTGCAAGATTTCACGAGGTTTTGAAATTAAGTGGGCCTTCATTGGCTCCTGTACCTTATTATGAGCTTAAAAACAACTCCCTTCGTTCTTAGACATCGAGGTTAATTAACAACTGAAGTGAATATGTTAGAAACAAATATGTATTTATAAATTGCAGATTAATCTTACGAATGTATGTGATGTATGTTATTTTTCACCACATTTTGAGTTTTATTGGTGGGAAAACGAAAAATTTCGCGTCACAGCATTGTATTATTTTCCAAAACTTGTGTCCTTTTTAGTGTTAGTGCATAAAATTGGTGGCGTTTTATTCGTTAAGTGCTGGATTACAGGCATGAGTGCGGGAAAGTGGTTTAATGATGGTGAAACAAAAAAAAGTCCATAGAAGCTTCTGGTAAAGTTGCCATCACTTTACTAGGAGTATTACTTGACTAAACTAGATTATGACTTGACTTGATGACTTGGACTGTGACTTTACTTGACACATGTATATATGAAATATTAACTTGAGAAATTATCAAATACTTGACCCTGGCTAAATACACAAAAGTGTGGAGCAAAAATAATACAAAAAAAACACCACATTGCCATGGTGCATCGTCAACACACACTGGGCTGAACGCGTTTGCTATAGGTCATTTGTTGAAACTAGATTGACGACAAAAGATATGATGAAATATTGTTATTAGAGAACACCATATTATTTGAAGGTTTCATTATTTTAAGTACACCGTGTGAACATGTTGCAAACAACATAGTAACGGTACTCGACCTGTTAATTTAGCATATGGCGACATCTATCGGAGAATTGTGATACTACAACATTTAAAATCATGTAACAAGATTGCTTACCATTAGAGTTAGCGGTACTAATAGTGGTTTTTAACCACTTCAAGTAAACGAAAATATAGCGTGATTTTTTTAAAAATATAAATTTAATTAAAGCTAGTTATATTATATATGTGAATGATTTCGCTAACACCTCCATCTCTGTCCTCCATAATCAAAGTCCATACGTAAAAATACTTTTCTAGAGTAATAAATAGAAAATGTATTATCTCAAAAAGTTGTGCGGCCTGTGGGAATTATTTCTTATTTATTTTGTTATCATTGTTCACGCAGGTAAAACCGTGAGGCACAGCTAGTATAATAATATAATCTATAACAAGCGTATAAATAATTTACTCCTTATAAACACGATCAGATAAAATATTGGGACATCACTTTTCTTTGAATTTGTTTTAACTTGGTCTACTTTTTTCTATAATTTTAAAATACACTTACTTTTCACCATTGACATTTCAGGGTTACAAATCTCTTGTGACGGCTGAGCCGAATAGGGTAATAAGGTAATATCCTGGGACAGCAGCCTTCTTCTCAGTCTGCTTTATAATCTACTACGATAACCGTGACGCCTGACGAGCGTGGTGATTATGGTGATGATGATGATTTTCATTGTTGTTTTAATGAAATATGTCTGAAAATCAGTTATCAGAAAGCTACACTACTTCTAACATTGATTATGAATTGTTTTTTATGATACTTGTTTATGATTGCCGCTATGAATACATTAGACGTCGGATTAACACCAATTTATAACAGACTTGAAAGAAGGAGAAGGTTCTCAATTAGATTGTTGGTTTTTGTTTATTACGTCAGATTTCCGTCATTTATAAACCGATTCGGAAAGTTGTTTTTTATTTGAATGGATTATACTTTAATATTGGTGTCATAGAAATTTCATCAAAATCGGTTACGAAATACCTTTTTTAATGGGTAAATTTCCTTTATTTTTATAACTAACTAAATACTACAGTAATATAACAGCTACTACTAAATACTATTACGCTCTAAATACTAGCCGCGATGACCTATAGATATTCCAAATACTCCAGCCCACTACGACTAGGTAGCATACTCAACATGCTGGCAGCATTGCCCCGTTAAATTGCAATGCTGATTCGTAGTGCCAAATTAGTGCCTGCATTTTGATCACGCGTTGAATTAACCAGGCACTCTGATAAACTTTGGGAAACGCGATGAGCTCCCGGTCCCCACGTACCCTGAGTCTTAACACCTGATTACTCATTATCAATTATCAGCCGAATTAGCCACAGCGCTGGCTCTTGTAGCGTGTAGCTACTTTTTCTATTAATTATAGTCAGTTTCTCCTGACACTTTTGCAATAGCAACGTTTTTGTACTACTCTGCTCCCGCATTAAGAAGGCCAGGCACTTTGTGATATGAAAAACAATTATTCTTAATTATAGCTTTACCATTTGCCCTATCATTTGGATAGTAGAATAAATACTTACTAGGTACCTTAAGGTTTCCCAAGGCTGATGAATTACAAAATGATTTAAAGTATTTCTATAAGATTTTGATGCAACTATTTTGGACAAGGAACCTGACAGTCATGTTTTCGTTTGTTTAAAGTACGGGTCCTACTGACAAACATTTATCAGAAACAGCTTAATAACGATTCAGTAATCACATTTCATACTCGTAGTAGTCTGTGGGACTTGTAATTTACCAAAAGTACATACTTGTTATCATTAGCTTCTTGTCGGTTTTTTCCAACCAAATATCACAACAATTCGAACTACAAGAATGTCATTATAACGGGTGATCTTAACTTAAATATAATTTCTGAACCCACTGATTGTAACGCTACTGAATACCTCGATTTAACAGCTATGCACGGCTTACTGCCAGCCCATATGCTGCCCACACGTGGAAATAGCTGTTTGGATCACTTTATGTTACGATCATCTTTTGCATGCCAAACATTAGTAATTGAAAATTCTGTAACTGATCATTTTACCATTTTTTTATCCTTAGACATCAAACAAAAAAACCTTAATACTCCTAAAACTTTTACTAAAACAGACTATCTAAGCATAAACAACTGCATAAAATCCACAGACTTTTCCAACATCTATTTAAGTGACAACTGTAACACTGGTACAGACGATTTTATAAAAATTATATCAAATATAATTTTTTGCAACACAATAACCTCAATTATACCGCGAAGAAGGGCTGCCAGAAAACCTTGGATCACTATAGGACTGATCCGATGCATGAGAAATCGAGATCGCATGCACATGAAGGTCCGAAATCAACCTAATAATACCATTCTACAAAAAACTTACAAACGATATCGGAACTTCTGCAAAACAATACTTAAAAAAGCAAAAACAAACTACGAAAGAGATCAACTTACTTCCGCCTCTAAAACCAATAATATTAAAAAAACTTGGCGAATTATTAACGAGATCACTAATTATAAAACAACACCTAAATTGTCACAAAAGCTTCTTGAGGTAAGCGACTCCCCTTCAACTTCGGTTGACAAGGTCAATGACTTTTTCGCAAATATCGGTCGATCAATAGCACAGCGCATTAGCACTGACAAAAACGACGCGGCCCTGACATTGACTAAACAAGTCGCTAATTCAATGGTAATGTTTGATACTGACAAATTAGAAATTATCTCTATAATGGGCTCATTAAAATCAGACTCCTCAATAGGATGGGATAATATACCGTCTAATGTATTAATACAAAACAAAGAAATTCTCGCTCCAGTCATATCTCACTTAATAAATATCTCTCTGCGCACGGGTTGTTTTCCTAAGGCCCTTAAACATGCCATTATTATACCTATTCATAAATCTGGTGATAAAAAACTCATTGGGAACTACCGGCCCATATCCATACTTACATCACTATCAAAAATTTTTGAGAAAGTTATTAATAAGAGACTCGTTAAATATCTTGAAATGCACAATTTACTATCTCCCAATCAACATGGTTTTCGTAGAGGCAAATCTACCTCTGAAGCAGTTCTTAAACTGACAGACTTCATTACCAAAAATCTTGATGTAAAAAAGAAAACCCTAGCTATCTTTCTTGATTTAGCCAAAGCTTTTGATAGCGTATCTATTACACTCCTGCTTAAGAAGTTAGAAAGGCTAGGAATCAGAGGCACTCAGCACAAACTGATCGCAGACTACATGAGTGACAGGTCACAAAGTGTTAAAGTCGGTGACCATATTAGTAGCCCTTTGCCCATGACCTACGGCGTCCCACAAGGAAGCATATTAGGCCCAACACTGTTTCTCGTGTATATTAACGACCTCTGTGAACTGTCAATGAGACAATGTAGTATATTAACGTACGCTGATGACACGGCCGTCATGGTCCAAGGAGATAGCTGGGAAGAAACCTATGAACTAGCACAGTCTGCTTTTAATGAGATTTCATCATGGCTTAGAAATAACCTACTCAGCCTTAACGTTGATAAAACTAAATACATAACCTTTGGTATTCGTGAACCACCGTGCAACGATAGACTCTCACTAGTTAGTCATAATACAGGAACATGTTCAAATACAACATCTTCATGTGACTGTTCTGTCTTAAAAAAAGTAAACACGATTAAATATCTGGGTATCATTATTGATGACAGACTTTCCTTTGTACCCCACATAACTCAACTTACGAACCGAATACGAAAGCTCACAGTGGTTTTCAAAAGTATCCGAGACAGTGCTGACTGGGAAGTAATACGACTACTGTACTATGCAATCTGTCAGTCTATCACCACATACTGCATAACATCCTGGGGAGGTGCGTATAAAACACACATGTTGCCACTCGAAAGAGCGCAACGAAGTTTACTCAAATGTAGTACAAAGCAACCCTACATATACCCTACGATTAACCTGTACCGTGACTGTCAAGTTCTCTCAGTCAGGCAGCTTTTTATCCAACATGTTGTCCTTCATCAACACACCCTGGTTAAATTTACTCAACCAACTAAGAAAAAACGTACGTCACATAATGTATGTACTGTTCCTCACGTTAGAACAGCATTTGCTGGAAAATTTATGAAATTCCTTGGGCCTTTTCTCTATAACAAACTAAATACAGATAATAACATTAAATCCCTCAGTGTGTTTGAATTAAAAAAAACTCTGTTCACTAAGCTAAATGGAATGAGCTATGTAGAAACTGAAAATTTACTTGTAGCATTAAAATAACCAAAAAATAAAAATATATTGTTATTACGTATACATACCATATTATCTTTACTATATCGTATCTATTAATTATTAATTTTTATATATGTATTACACACACCACACACACACACACACACACACCCACACGCACACACACACACACACACACACACACACACACACACACACACACACCACGTCATTTCTCACATTCGCAAATCTTGGTTAGATTAGTATTCTAGCATGCGAATATTAATCTAAAAATTAGTGCGTATTTATTTTTTATCTTAACTTAATCTTTAATTTAAAAAATATTTGTAATTTATATAAATATTTGTAACCTAGCTTAGGCATTTCCCATATTATTTCCGGCGAAAGAGGCCTGGACCGCATAATACGGGCTCTGAGCCTAGTGTGGGGACCCAGGTTTTTCTAACCTAATGTAATGTACTTATTTGCCTTTATCCAAATAAATGTGTTTTTTCATTTTTTTTTTTTTTTTTTTTTTTTTTTTTCAATTACTGAACCATTCTTGGACGTATTTGTATATAAATGATCAGAAAAATCCTCTTAGTTTTGTAATGTACTTGTAATTAAATAAGATTAAAATAGTTAATAAATATAGGTTATTGATTGTATATATGAGAGAGATAGCCATATTACGTGGAGGCGAGAAGACGCGATAAGCGCGGACCGCGCCCAGCAGAATCGTGCCGCGAACCAATCGCCACGACAGTCAGCGAGGCGCGCGCCCACGGAGTGCACGCGTTCGCCGCTCCTGCGCACCTTTTAAAAAAACCGCACCCACATGGATGTGCGCTGAGGGTTTTCTTTGAGGCCGCCGTTCCTACGGTCGGCATGGCGCAGGAGTAGCTGCTGGCTCATTTTTACGAAGTCGCGTCAAGAGCCCCGGGTGTGGGGAGCGACAGGACGGATCGCCCATATCCGCCCGTGACGACGTCGACTGGTGGCCTAACCAAGATGGCCACATATTTTCCTTCGTGTTGAAGATTTATTTTTTGTTTCGCGGTGGTAGTCCAGCGACGGCTGGCTCCCGCGAAACGACACCTCCGCCGTGATTGAGTGAGCGTGTCATTTTCTTAATTTTCGATGTGAACTTTGTACGCCCCCCGTGCGTTTTTTTAATTTCTCCCCGTTAGTCGTCAGTGAGCGTCCCGGGATTAGCGTTATCATATTAGGTTTACAGACTTTAACTGCGGCCTAGTGTTATTACTATTTTTGTAGACTTTTGTTTTGCATAAGATATTTCTATTTGTGTGTTTTTTTGAGTAAATGTTGAGTTGTACTAAATTCACTTTAGTTTCACTTTCTCCACCAATTGACAGTCCCAAGCAAACTAGCTGACCAAGTTAGGTAGGGCAGGCGGCACGGTGAGTGCACCACCAGGACGGTCCTTGAAACCAAAGGTCCGGTGTGAAGCCGTTGGCTCTATCCGTGAGCATCCTCCTTACTTTTCCTTTTTAATATAACTTGTTCGTGATTTAGTAGGTGGGAACCACTTTCCCCGGTCGACTCAAAATCGGTTCGGTTCCTTCGCCGAACGTAACTTCATTTTTTTAATTTTTTTTTTATATATCACGACAGTGGCGCCCGAACAAATTATTTTTGTGTATTTTTAGCTTACTGCCCTGCTAGTACAGTTAATTTGCTATGGATATTGGTATAAAAGTGGAATTAAGTATATTGGATACTAATTTTTTGGTATTCTGTGTAATATTTTCACAGTAGGTAAATACATTGTTATAATCTACATTTATTATTTACAGTTCTGAATTGTGGTGATATGATGGACAGTTTAATGAGTTTAGACGAGCCACTTCCACCTACTACTTCGGTGAGTACTGTTCCACAGACTATTGTGCCTGAGTCATTACCAGTCACAACCTCTGATGATTTTATTCGTTCAAACCTCGCGGATAACTTGTTTGGCAATACGAACCCGCGACGGCCAAACATAAACATGACCCCAGGTCAGCTACAACAGCTGCAACCCGGTACTAGTTTGACTTATACTACCGTGCATAATTTACAGCCCAGTGTTGGAAAACCTTATGATAAGAATTTTACTCCACCCCGCATTGATAAAAATTCAACACTTTATAATGATTTTGATAATGGGGCACCTAAGGCTTTAATTCCTTCAGTGGTTTATAATATTTACAATAGCAGTCAATCTTTAAAGTCATGGAACTTGAAGTATTCTGGTTCCGATCTGCCCAGTCTTGAGGTAGCGGATAGAGAAAAGTCGGCTACCGCGCTGAATGAACTTTCTGATATATTTTCGCAAGTCCAATCAGCATTGACAGAAGCATACCAACGTAACGCAACTAGATATAACCGTAGGCGTAAAGATGTTGTCTTTCAAGCAGGCGACATCGTCTGGAGACGAAACTTCGTACAATCCAATGCTGCAAACTTCTTTTCTAGTAAACTAGCACCACGATTTGTGAAGTGTAAAATATTGCAAAAATTGTCTGATGTTGTTTATATCTTGCAAGATCTTAAATCTAGCAGCTCTGGAAAGTACCATGTTAAAGATATAATAAAGCATGGCACTCTCACTAAGTAATATTTTTCTTGAATTTTTTTTCATAATTTTTCATTCTCACCGAAGTGACATGAAAAAATTAAAGTTGATATTTTTCAAATTTTCAAAAATGTTTTAATACCTGCATATTTAGGTGAACCTAGAACAATTTTTATTTTTTATTTTGGACTTCTAGTTTTTGAGTAATTTCAAAAATGAAGTTTATTTTGAGGTAATGATGAGGTGTCATCTAAGATGAACCCTATTTTATAAGAAGTAAATGTTGGTAAGCGGTACTGAAGGCTTACTCAACTGATTTTATTGGATTATTTGGTGTGTTATCTAAACCCATAATATGTTACTATTTTTTATCAGTATTACAATTGAAGTAATACTAGGTATTTGTTTATGATATACATTCACACATATAGATCTCTATTCTTTGTTGTTGTTTAGAAAGCAAAGTCTAGGAGGACAACATTTTGGTCCTATTTATAATAATGTCTTATATTTTGCATATATTAAGTTGACACTACTTATTAGTATTAGGAGGATGTACCTGATTTTTCATAATCTGGGATAATTCATCCTACATGTCACATGTTCATTGCTTATGATGGTATCATATTTAAAGCAATTTTAATAGTAGCACAATAATTATTCAACATTAATTTTTGTGGATAAAAATATCCCTATTTTTTTCCAACAGTTGGAAACTAGTTATTAATATTATTTCTTAACATCTTGTAATAGTGCTTCTACATGTACGTGACTTACCGAATACAAGACACAACCACGTCATTGTAAGGTTAGTCCTACAAAACAAGAATCGCTCGATTTCTTTACTTTTTTAGAAACATGAGTTTGTATTCTTACCTTTTTCCTATAACCACACATTTTTTAAGGCAAAGTTTCAGTACTTTAATGTGAATTTTCATTAAGTTCATAGAACACAATTCCAGCATTAATGCATATTTAGAGTATGATGGCTACATATACGAGGCAATGGTATGTATGTCGTGATGATGATGATGATGATGATGATGATGTGTAAGAATGATGAATATGAGAAGAGCATGATTAAGGAGATGTATGATAGGGTTTGAAATAGTTAAAGGTATACCAACATAAAATAGAGTCAGTGAGGGTAAGTAGGAATCGAAAATTTTTGGAAAAATTTTTTTTTTCCTCATTTTTTTTTTTTGATTGGAGTATATATGTTGTTTTTGCCTGCTCGTAATCTACTCACAACCACTTAGCAACTGCCATAGAAAAAATTTTTCAGTCAGTTGGACGTCTGTGTCGCGATAACTTACGTTATCCGCTTTTGCAAAAAAGGGGGTATTGTAGCGTGTAGCTACTTTTTCTATTAATTATAGTCAGTTTCTCCTGACACTTTTGCAATAGCAACGTTTTTGTACTACTCTGCTCCCGCATTAAGAAGGCCAGGCACTTTGTGATATGAAAAACAATTATTCTTAATTATAGCTTTACCATTAGCCCTATCATTTGGATAGTAGAATAAATACTTACTAGGTACCTTAAGGTTTCCCAAGGCTGATGAATTACAAAATGATTTAAAGTATTTCTATAAGATTTTGATGCAACTATTTTGGACAAGGAACCTGACAGTCATGTTTTCGTTTGTTTAAAGTACGGGTCCTACTGACAAACATTTATCAGAAACAGCTTAATAACGATTCAGTAATCACATTTCATACTCGTAGTAGTCTGTGGGACTTGTAATTTACCAAAAGTACATACTTGTTATCATTAGCTTCTTGTCGGTTTTTTCCAACCAAATATCACAACAATTACTGAACCATTCTTGGACGTATTTGTATATAAATGATCAGAAAAATCCTCTTAGTTTTGTAATGTACTTGTAATTAAATAAGATTAAAATAGTTAATAAATATAGGTTATTGATTGTATATATGAGAGAGATAGCCATATTACGTGGAGGCGAGAAGACGCGATAAGCGCGGACCGCGCCCAGCAGAATCGTGCCGCGAACCAATCGCCACGACAGTCAGCGAGGCGCGCGCCCACGGAGTGCACGCGTTCGCCGCTCCTGCGCACCTTTTAAAAAAACCGCACCCACATGGATGTGCGCTGAGGGTTTTCTTTGAGGCCGCCGTTCCTACGGTCGGCATGGCGCAGGAGTAGCTGCTGGCTCATTTTTACGAAGTCGCGTCAAGAGCCCCGGGTGTGGGGAGCGACAGGACGGATCGCCCATATCCGCCCGTGACGACGTCGACTGGTGGCCTAACCAAGATGGCCACATATTTTCCTTCGTGTTGAAGATTTATTTTTTGTTTCGCGGTGGTAGTCCAGCGACGGCTGGCTCCCGCGAAACGACACCTCCGCCGTGATTGAGTGAGCGTGTCATTTTCTTAATTTTCGATGTGAACTTTGTACGCCCCCCGTGCGTTTTTTTAATTTCTCCCCGTTAGTCGTCAGTGAGCGTCCCGGGATTAGCGTTATCATATTAGGTTTACAGACTTTAACTGCGGCCTAGTGTTATTACTATTTTTGTAGACTTTTGTTTTGCATAAGATATTTCTATTTGTGTGTTTTTTTGAGTAAATGTTGAGTTGTACTAAATTCACTTTAGTTTCACTTTCTCCACCAATTGACAGTCCCAAGCAAACTAGCTGACCAAGTTAGGTAGGGCAGGCGGCACGGTGAGTGCACCACCAGGACGGTCCTTGAAACCAAAGGTCCGGTGTGAAGCCGTTGGCTCTATCCGTGAGCATCCTCCTTACTTTTCCTTTTTAATATAACTTGTTCGTGATTTAGTAGGTGGGAACCACTTTCCCCGGTCGACTCAAAATCGGTTCGGTTCCACCGAACTAACTAACTTTTTTTTTTTTTTTTTTTTATATATCACGACACTCTAAAGCGTGTCTCGGGAAGATTTTAAATAGTTTGATGATCAATATATTGTTCTATTTATTTTGATATAAATATCAAGCTACTGAACAAAAAAAAAAAAAATTTCCCAATTAGTTTACAATTGACGCAGATATAAGGTAAAATACAAGTTAAAAAATACAACCAAAACAGCACCCGATTTTTTAACTCGTTTAAAAAAAAACCTAATACATATGATAGTAATAATGATAATAATAATAACGCCCAACGATCACATACATAGATCCTGGACCCTAACTAAGATTCCGTGTCTAGGGACCCAGGAACTACGAGGACCATGGTCCCACAACACCCAGACTCAGAACAAGTATTTGCGCTTCTGTTTTCTGTGCACAAATACTTGTCCTGCCGCGGGAATCGAACCTGCCGCCTCCGGGCTATGAGCCGACCTGCACAACCACCACACCAGAGGCTGTCGAAGAAATACAGTCATAATTTTAATTTTTTTAAGTAAATAAGTACATATTATCATATTATATTAACGGGGCAATGCTGCCAGCATGTTGGGTACGCTATCTACTCGTAGTGGGCTGGAGCATTTGGACTGTCTATAGGTCATCGCGGCCAGTATATAGTCCTAATTTTTTTTGTAGTAGTAGGTAGTTTTTAGTATTAGTTATAATATCATTGTAGTGTTTAGTTGAAAATATTCAATTATCATAGTAGCTGTGCAAAATTCAAGATGCATTATATTACGAAGAGAATCATTGTAAACAAATGCTCAGTTTCTTCAGTAAGTGAGGTCATGTATTGCCAATTGTCTGTTCAATGAGATCAAATACTCAATCGAGACTTTATAAACCAAGTAGCTAATTTCAAACTCAGTCGACTGAGACCAATTATACGTACGTAATTATAAGTACGGATACATGTAATTAAACACGCTCTGTTCGGTAAATAGAAAAAAACTTACGCTTGCTAGATTTCCCGTATCCGCCAACTCGGTAATTTCGTTCTCCCTGAAACACGAGAAAATAATGAGATAGAATTTCAGTTTACTTCATAACTGTTCTCCCTGTTTCGTTCACTTAAGTGTAATTTATCGGTCAGTTAGAGAAAACAGCATTAGACTAGAGCAGTTGGCGACCAAACATTCGGAACAAATTGCTTGCTCGCTCTACCGAAGAAAGTACCACACCGTAAGAAATTATTGTTGTCTGATGTTCTAGCTGCATGCACAGATAGCCATCGTACATTCACTTACTCAAAGTTCCTTTATCGCAGATAGATAGAAACATAGTATATAACTATACTAAAAATATATATCGTATTTGTAATATTTAATTATGTCAATCTAAACTGTAATAATCTTATTTCTATCAAACAATATCTTCATCAAAGATGTACCTGATAATTTGTGCTTGTTCATGGGAAGGTTCCATCATCGCCAACGGCGAAGCTGTCTTGAAAGGTTGCGGAAAAACTGATGCAGCCTCTGGTAAAGGCTCCATTCTGAAAAATATAAAACAAAATGTTTATAAAAAATGATTTTAATTCAAACCTAATTTAACCACACCTGCAATAACATCCTAATGAAGTTCAGTAGTGTACTTACGTTTTCTGTTGCCTCAAGTCCGTAGAGCATAGGTTTCGTAGGTAGTCGTCACACTCTCGTTGTTTTTGTATCTGGTACTCCTTGAGCAGATCTCGCCTGAAGTCTCCGTCGGCGCCGAGGGGCATCGCGGCCTCGAGCGGGAGCGGCGCGCGCTCCGCGAGCGATGACCGTTCAGTGGACACGCCAGTGTTGGATACCGAAGTCGACGCCGAATAGTCTTGACCGCGGTGTTCCGGCGTGGTAGCTGTCGACGCGCCGATACTACTTGGCGTTTCAGTATTCTTCGACGACAATTGCTCATCTATAGGCTTCAAGCTCTCGCTAAAAATGCTGTCACCGTTTTTATTGTCAAAAAGTCGATCCACGGACGTATTCATTAATTTGTTCCCTTTGATGCCAGTCAGGTGAAATCCGGCAAAACAAGAGGAAGATGGGCCGTAATCGATGGCAGATAGAGCCATGACGGCGGGATGTCGTGGAGCACCATCGGGCAGTGGCCTTAGGGATCGCGTCATTGCATCAGCGGCAGAACGCGGCCTTCTAAAGGGCATGGCCAAATGAGGAAACGTTCGTGGCTTTATGGGCGTCACAAGCATGTGTTCAGTCCATGAGGTGTGTAGCGATGGACGCTCTAGTTTCTCTACATCCACGTTCAACATTCTTTGTTCAAATGGTACGCTGAAAGTTTCCGCCGGGATAGATTGCAGCCAGGACAGCAAACTCAAGTCAGATTCATCAAATCCCGACCCGTCAAGAAGCCTTGAAAAGTTAACTTCATTGGACTGTGCCTCTTTCGATCCCGTTGCTTTAGCTTGACAATAATTTACACATGATTCATAGAGAATTCCTTTAATAAGTAATTGCATCAATCGATCATTCTTCGCGCATTTGGATATAGTACTGCTCGACTTTTTATCGCACGGTAAAAATTGTTCTACTAAAGGATACACCTCCCTGAAGCACTGGACACGGGCATTACTCGGATTCCATTTCTTAAACTGTGCATGGTCGGTAATGCTAGGTAAAGTTAACAATAAACATAGATTAGAGTATTCTTCTTTCGAAGGGGCTAGTTTTTCGAGATCACTGAGAACTTTGACTACTTCATCTACGATATTTTCCACATTGTTGTAAGCCTTGATTTCAGATCTGATGCAGAGGAGTTCAATGTATTTATGCCTAAGGATTGCGTAGTTGAATTTGTCTGCTTCGAAAGTCTTGAGGGCGCTGAGGGGTTGGATGAACTCGAGAACGTCATCCCATTGTCCGTCGAGAATCAGTTGTCGTAGGAAAAGGACGTCATCTGCATAGTTACCGTTGATGACGCCGGTTTCCCGCTCCAGTGACAATTGAGTGATGTGAAGGTCTCTATTGTGAAGGAACTCTAATGCCAGCCGAACCACATCGTCTTCTTTTAAATTTAAATGGGTTGATGGCATTTTGCTTTTGTCGTTCTATACCTGAAACAAAATAAACATTGTACATCATCTATGGGGCCGTTAAAATATTACGTAAGCACTATGGGGGGCGTCTTTGCTTTGCTTACTTTGGATGACATGGGGGGTAGGGGAGTCTACATGATGATTACGTCATCGGTAGTCATTTACCTTTTATAGCAACCTCCACATTGTCTTTGCTTGAAATACTAAACATTATAATTATAATATTTAAAAAAAACTACATTCATTGAAAAATGTTTACGTAAGCATGTGGGGAGGGGGTAAAGAGCTTTGCTTACTTTTGCTGACGAGGGGGATGGGGGGTAAATAATTGTAATAAATCTGCTTACGTAATACTTGAACGGCCCCTATGTATATAACATCTACCTTATATAACTTACATTATGGCGTTAGTGATTAATTAAATTGCTTCCACCGTCAAACAATGATGACATTTTTAAATAAAACCGTAGTTATAGTCCAATGTTCTACTTTATATTATAATAATTCAGATTTATGAATTGGCTAAGACATAAATGGCTAATTAGTAGGAGCTCCATTTAACAAGGATTGTTTATAAAACTGCTGCAGTAATCAGGCTTGCTTTTCTCGCGCAACATGGACGTATGAGATGTCCATGCGTAACACTCACAGTGGCTTCGTTGTGCTTGGTAATATCTATTCAATGTATATATGTGTCTATACGTCTCGCGCTGGTGATTTCATCTTGGCTTCCAATGGGCTCCAATTATGGTGAATTTATTACAAAACACAATATAATTTTCTTATAATAGGGGTTAATTTTTTTATTTAATAATTGGGAAGATCTATTTGTATTGTCTATCTTCAATTAACTAAATTTACACGGGACTACCGTGAGAGAGCGCGCGTAGGGTTCTACTACCAAACAAAAAAAATGGTCCAGAAATCTCGGAAAATATACATAAAAAGGCCTCTTTTTTGAAGGCAGTTAAAATCTGATATTTTAATGCATATTATCAGATTATTGACTACTATTAAAAATGTACAAGTAAATGTTATTTTAATCATGTAGCTTAAAATGAATGTAATAATTGATAACAATGAGTAACTTTCTCGCAAAATAGATATCGTGTAGAGCTTCCTCACATCTACTATGAAGGTATACCTTCATAGCATGTGACGTCACATGCCAGAGATTGTACGTAGAGCTACCATAGAGGTGACTGAACTGTCTCTTTCTATTCCTGTAACAATTATTTATTTTTTAAGGTATATTAATTGATGTATTGTATGCAATAAAAATATAGCAGTCAAATAGCCTATTATATGAAAAATAAAACAACTATGCAGTTGCCATTAATGCAGCCACTATTACTAAACAGATTATCCACGATCTATTTAGTATTTTGATGTACTCCATAGGTTAGCTAGGACGGTCGCGACTTTACATAGGGTCAACTTTTACATTGGAAGTAGTATCCTTAATTCTTTAACAGACATATTGGTATTTTTAATTCAATTGCAGACCTTCCATCCAGTGTGCAGACGAAGCCTCCGTGTGTCGACGTTATTGCTTGTATGTGTGCAACACTTGCAGATTCCTCTACTGCGACACTGTTTTGGTGCGACGGAACTTCGCTTTCCATTTCCACTGCTGCGCGAATTAGAGCTTTAGCAAGTTTTCTCAACGGAAAATTGTCAAGAGTTGTGTAAATTTTTGAAGGTGTGATAGCACGACATGTGAAAAGCATGTCTGGACAAGGTATCAGGTTGGCTCATTTATTGTTATGGGTCCGCAGTCGGGTGCATGGTGCATAGTTTTATGAAATTGTTAACTGACATATTGATAGTAAAATAAACATTGTACATCATCTATGGGGCCGTTAAAATATTACGTAAGCACTATGGGGGGCGTCTTTGCTTTGCTTACTTTGGATGACATGGGGGGTAGGGGAGTCTACATGATGATTACGTCATCGGTAGTCATTTACCTTTTATAGCAACCTCCACATTGTCTTTGCTTGAAATACTAAACATTATAATTATAATATTTAAAAAAAACTACATTCATTGAAAAATGTTTACGTAAGCATGTGGGGAGGGGGTAAAGAGCTTTGCTTACTTTTGCTGACGAGGGGGATGGGGGGTAAATAATTGTAATAAATCTGCTTACGTAATACTTGAACGGCCCCTATGTATATAACATCTACCTTATATAACTTACATTATGGCGTTAGTGATTAATTAAATTGCTTCCACCGTCAAACAATGATGACATTTTTAAATAAAACCGTAGTTATAGTCCAATGTTCTACTTTATATTATAATAATTCAGATTTATGAATTGGCTAAGACATAAATGGCTAATTAGTAGGAGCTCCATTTAACAAGGATTGTTTATAAAACTGCTGCAGTAATCAGGCTTGCTTTTCTCGCGCAACATGGACGTATGAGATGTCCATGCGTAACACTCACAGTGGCTTCGTTGTGCTTGGTAATATCTATTCAATGTATATATGTGTCTATACGTCTCGCGCTGGTGATTTCATCTTGGCTTCCAATGGGCTCCAATTATGGTGAATTTATTACAAAACACAATATAATTTTCTTATAATAGGGGTTAATTTTTTTATTTAATAATTGGGAAGATCTATTTGTATTGTCTATCTTCAATTAACTAAATTTACACGGGACTACCGTGAGAGAGCGCGCGTAGGGTTCTACTACCAAACAAAAAAAATGGTCCAGAAATCTCGGAAAATATACATAAAAAGGCCTCTTTTTTGAAGGCAGTTAAAATCTGATATTTTAATGCATATTATCAGATTATTGACTACTATTAAAAATGTACAAGTAAATGTTATTTTAATCATGTAGCTTAAAATGAATGTAATAATTGATAACAATGAGTAACTTTCTCGCAAAATAGATATCGTGTAGAGCTTCCTCACATCTACTATGAAGGTATACCTTCATAGCATGTGACGTCACATGCCAGAGATTGTACGTAGAGCTACCATAGAGGTGACTGAACTGTCTCTTTCTATTCCTGTAACAATTATTTATTTTTTAAGGTATATTAATTGATGTATTGTATGCAATAAAAATATAGCAGTCAAATAGCCTATTATATGAAAAATAAAACAACTATGCAGTTGCCATTAATGCAGCCACTATTACTAAACAGATTATCCACGATCTATTTAGTATTTTGATGT
This sequence comes from Ennomos fuscantarius, assembly GCA_905220475.3. Taxonomy (NCBI): domain Eukaryota; kingdom Metazoa; phylum Arthropoda; class Insecta; order Lepidoptera; family Geometridae; genus Ennomos; species Ennomos fuscantarius. The sequence continues at coordinate 13,291,723 of HG992023.1, forward strand.
ACTCCATAGGTTAGCTAGGACGGTCGCGACTTTACATAGGGTCAACTTTTACATTGGAAGTAGTATCCTTAATTCTTTTTCCCGCAACCGCCCAAGTCGAGGCTCACAACCTAGGGCTGCCCTTAAGCTAGCTGCGTCCTATTTTGACGGCTGGACGCCTCAATGCGCCGCCCTGCGGCCCGGTGAGGCCTTTTGATTGGTAAAGACCAACATGACAAGCTGTTAAAAAACCTAGTGTTTACTACTTAATTTGACTGCATATCCATAGTATTTTTAATTATTTCGTTTTGTAAATACTATTTCAAAGCGATTTAAGTTACTGAATATGTAAAGTTTTTTATAGTTTGGGTTACACAATTTATTTACAACTGATTTGTCATAGTTAAGGAGTTTATGATTTTAAGTGAATTCCCAGACTTAAGTCACTGCAGTTAAACTAAGAAATAAAATAAAATAGATACCTAAGTAAAACTGAAACCAAATTACTAGTCCCAAGTTACATTTTCAAGATGTTGCGATTAGATTAGTAATTAAGTTAGGTGCATAATAATTTATATTGTCTGCTTGTGAAATAGAGAAATTAATAAAATAATTTAACAAATAATTATTTTTTTTCTAAATTACCGTATAGAAACTTCATGATTTTTTGAGTTTTACTCAATGTGATAATATATTTATGTTTTTTTTTTCAACGCCATGTAAGATTGTATCAAATTGATATTTTTTTGAAAAATGCATTATTGGAACAGTTACCGTCAAAACCTCTAACTTCGCCTGGTTTTTGATACATTATCATATCTCAATCTCAAAATTTTGAGTGTATTAGGCTCCAATAATTAAAAATTTTTTCTATCTTATTCAAGCTATAAATAGAGATTTAAAATACATACTAAATTATGATACAAATGATTGAAATCACACATTAAATGTAGTAAGCAAAGTTTAGGAATAGTTGAGTTGAGTTGAGTTGATAGTAATGACACTGCAATGCACAATTCACCCTGAGACATCACCGCAGTCAAGATCACTTACTCAGATCAGGTCATAGTCTCATTTGTCTAGTAATTTCACTAGCTACAGTGTCTTTCAAACCAGAACACAGTAGTTCTTTTCACTCCTTATCCCTATTATTTCATTTGTGTTTTCCTCATTTATACATAGATCATTTTGGTAAAATTAAACAGCATAATGTCAAACAACTCTAAAACCATACCGAGATCATCTGATCCATACCATAACTATCCAAGTCCTTGTATGGTCAGTGATAGTTATATGGACCTGTCATTTTTATTTTGGTTTTATTGACATTGATCTTTTGCTGTTAGTTTCAAACAGTGAAAAAATATAAATGCAGAAACTTTAACTTTTGCAGGTGATTGATGTTTTAGATAATTAATGGCTGTTCCCTGCATAGCAGCTAGATAGTGATAAAATGCTAGAATTCCACAAGAAATGCTAGATAGTTAATTTAAAAAAAAATACAATTACAGTGATAATCGAAATTTCGCTACAAATGAAAAATCTATCTACGGGACTTTCGCAAGAAAAATGTATGCGTAATTTATTCTATTTTCTAGAGAAAGCCCGGCAGATGCGTGGATAGCTGACGTGACTTGATGACTTGATCACATAATTCTCATGTAGCAGTCATTTCATCAGTAATATTTTGATTAGTTCCGAGTTAAAAATTGACATGATAATATCACTAATCAATCACAAGCAAAATAAAACATCCTATTAAAAATCGACAGTACCAAAAACAAGTCGCCTACGCGCAGCTCAACTGCTTTTTGCGTCTGCATATCGAGCCATCAGTGAATTAGCGGCGCACCTGTTAATCATCACGTTAAAAGAAAGCAACAAAACATAAAAAACAGGATTGTGTACAGTTAAGAAAAGTGGTTTACCTATTACTAATAATTAGACACACAAAGTAAGGGGGTTTACCTCGGCAGGGTTACAGTTACTCTATTCACTATTTTATCAGTGGCAGCACAAAACTATATTACTACAGTTGCTATTGCTATAATTATCGGAACATTTACAACTTTGTTCAATTTATTCCACATTTTATCCAGGGGAGAGCATAGAAGAAATTCGGTTTGACTATAACACAGACCACAGATTAGTAATAATATGTAACTAGACACAGACTAAGGAACATATATATATATTTACTCAAGGTCATTGTATTATAATGGACGGAGCCATGCGGCGTTGCCACTCCGCATCCGTCGTGTATACATATTGTCTCGTATCTCTGTCTAAAACACGAATCGTCGCATAGAGCGATTGAATACATTGACATGCGATAAAGCTGTTGTAAGAACGGCAACCTCGTGCCGCGTGTAATGTGACAGAATAGCCGGTGACAACATTGAATTGCGAGAGCATATAAAGGTGAAAACATAGTGATATATTGTAATCAGGACTAAATATTGTGTCCTATAGTGAAACTACACGCGTTGTGTTGTGTTTTATTCATCAAAAACAACAAAAGGAGTAATAATGATTTTAGAATCATCATTTCACACGTAAGTGTTTACTGGCTAATATTACGTTAAATATCGAAGTTTCAAAGTAAATATGCATTTTACTTTAAGGATAAACATTTTTGGCATCATATTATTAGCATGTTGTCAAAATTACTTGGAGATTTAAAATTTTAATTGATATTATTGAGATTGGGTGTTTTACGCCACTTGAATAGTGATGCACCCGGATACGGACCGATTTTGATTTTGATTTTTTGATCGACTTTGTCGATATTTGTAAATCTCATACACTTGCACAAAATTACTTTGATTTTTGTGAGAGTAAAAAGTAGAAGATCTCTTACCTTAAAGTGACTGAATGGATTTGGATCAAAGTGCAACCTTAAACTTGGAAAAAACTACAAATCTGCTAATGTGAATATTGGCACCTTATACTATTTTCTACAACTTTTGACATAATTATGGTTGAAACGTAGCGTATAATATAGAAGTCTCATAGGGTTCACTGTCGTTACTCATAAAATCGATTATCATAAAACATTCTAAGCAATAAAATTATACAGGTTGATAATATACCCAGATTATACAATTTTAGTAATACCACAGATCTGTTACCTCATATAATATAAATAATATAAGTTATTAAAATCATTACAGCTCAATGTTAAATAATGAAGATTTTGCACATGTAATAAAGTACTTACTTAGAAAATTTTTTCTTCCTACTATTTTCTGCAAGACTGTTTGGTTAGGTTTAGTATATATCGATACATTGTGTAATACATTGTGTAATAAAAATCATTTCCCTACTCACGCACACTAATGCAGTTTTAGATACTCATACCAACAGAAAATGGACACGCATTTTTTTAATAAGCTCTGTCCATTCTGATTCACGGTCCTAGTCAGTACCTATACGAAGTATCTTAGTCTATGCTTGGACTGCTTGGCATTGGCAGTGGCAGTACTGGCAGTTGGCACTTGGCAGTATAAAAAGAAAGTTAGAAGGGAACGATCTAATTTGCCCTTTTTTTGGAAAATAATTTTATTATCATAGTTGAATACGAAATGGAAGAAGAAACGGAGAACATTTTGATAGAAGAAAATTTTTATCAGCTGCTGAATGTGTCTAAAACGGTAAATATTGCATCACATGTGTGTTTACTATCGGTTCACATAATTTTATATTATCAGCGTTATATAACTCCAATTTTAAAATACTTTATCGGCTATGTTAAGATTTTTTTGGCTTGTTTGCACTATACTTAGTAAATCCGTATTGGTTTGAACTTGCATCATTTTTATTTTTAGGTTATATTAGAAGTGGTAACTACCCTTCAGGGGGATGAAATGTAGAACTTTTCATTCTTCGAAAGTAATAATTGCAATCGCACTAATTTTTATTTCTAGGCTATAATTGCACTACGGAAGTACCACCCTAATCTAACACCATTTAGTATACCAATAATTATTCGGACATGTTTCACATTTGGTTGAGGTACCTTTAGAACTATTTTAAAATCATATTGTAAAACATACTACTACTTTCCATACAGAAATATATTATGCACTGGATCAAAATGTCCATACTCCAGATTCAATATAATGACTGTCCATTTATGTCCATATACCATTGATATGCCATGGAAAATCTTTTACAACCAAATAGAATTATGCAATTTCTATCATTTAATACGAAAGCTTAGCTTTATGTATGTCTGTTTGTCCCATTTGTTGTTAAACGGATTTACATTTTTTGTGGGCAAACAAAAGGAACTTAAATAACCATGGTTCCACAACACCCAGACCCAGAACAAGCTTTTGCGCTTTTTTTTCTGTGCACAAATACTTGTCCTGTTGGTGGAATCGAACCCTCTGCCTCCGAGCTATAAACCAACCTCATCAACCACTACACCACACAGGCTGTCAAATATTTCTTTTACAATAAAATTAATCATGTTAAAGTGGTAAACTTTTTGTGAATAGTGCAGGGCAACTATATTTTCTGCCCAGATTAACAAGTCATTGCTTAAATATGATAAGTTTCAGGTTGTAAGGTGTTAAGATGATTCTTTTATTTTTGTCCCCACAGGCAACACCAGAAGAAATAAACAGTGCATACCGGCGTTTCTCGCGCATGTTTCACCCTGATAAGCACAGCACGGATCCTAATAAGCAGAAGTGGGCCGAACAAATATTTAACAAAGTCAAAGAAGCATATGAGGTCCTCTCAGATTCACACAAAAGAGCTATTTATGATACTCTAGGTATGACATCCATAACTGTTTTGACGGTTAATTTCATTCAAATATCTTGCTGTTATTCATTCTTCATACTCCTTCCCATATACAAAGGCTCTTGAGGAATGTTAATTTAATTTGTCCCCTACATTGTATGCAATAATACCTTACCTGGTCTCTGATAATACCTACAATCATTATAAATTGGTAAAAGACACAAGTAAATAAATTTGCATCGGTAATTATGTATTTTGCTCTAACATGCTTACCACAAGAGACAATTTTGTATCTTGATCATCTCATGTAGAGAACCGGGTATTGCCCTATGAAGACTTCAACCGTGTTTTATTGTAGTAACATCAATTTAGGTAATTTAATTTTGTCTGCGTTTTCATTAACACCACCATTTTAATGTCACATGCACATTGTAAATTATATTAGCTTTGATCACATATTATGACATTTGCTCGTATTTGTATACTCTTTGGTGTATCTGATTTAGTTTTTTGGGGGGAAACTTTAAAAAGTCGTTAACGGCGGTGAATTTATGAATTGAAAATTTTAAAACAACAATATTGTAATAGAAGTGATTAAGAAAATATGAATAAATGATGTGGGAAATAGCGAGCCGAGTCTAGATTTTAGTCACTGATCGATTTATGTTTGTATTATAAAATCTCTCGTTGCATATTCACTAATAGTAATAAGATAAAGGCTCATTGACGACGACACTTTGGTTGGTGAAAGGCTCCAGAGCCTTGCACATCGACGTAAGGTGGCAAGTCTGTCGGTCTTCTACAGATTACACCACGGTGAATGCGCTCAAGAACTGCATGATCTCATTCTCCCATCACCATTCCACTACCGGACTACTAGACGCTCGGCTAAGCGCCATCCTTTCGTGGTCGAAATACCACCCATTCGTACCAAGCGATTTGACTCAACGTTTTTAATTAGAACGGCTAAGGAATGGAATGCCCTGCCAGCGTCTGTGTTTCCGGCGAAATATGACCCGGGCGTGTTCAAGAGAAGAGTGAATAGGTATTTACTTGGCTAGCATGCTACATCTTCGATCGCATCGTCACTTCCCATCAGGTGAGAGCGCGGTCAAATGCTAGACAAGTTTGAAGTAAAAAAAAAAAAAAAAAAAAAAAAAAAAGATACAAGTACAATATCTTAGTGTTGTCTAATGCCCGATTCTAATAGCATTGCGAACTTACTATTTTGCTTATTTTTCCTAAAAAAACAGTCCTTTCTTAAGTTATTAGAACCATGCATAGAAGACTTCATAAACAGACTTCATAGTCAATAAATTATGAATGGTACATTAAAATCATCCATGATCTTCTGGCTGCCTGCCAAGAGCGATGATTATGGCAAATCTTATGATAAGCATTAATTTGCAGTCATGCATCAGTTACAATATATTATATTGTAATTGTATAGATATTTTTGAATGTTTACTAAAAATTTCAATTTCTGTGATTAAATCAATAAACTTATTTTCACCAAAATATTTTGTTCCTTCTATATTTTAGGAAAGCGAGGCTTAGATGTAGAAGGATGGGAAATCATATTCCGCACACGCACCCCAAGAGAAATACGAGAGGAATATGAAAGGTTAAAATATTTTATTTTTTGCGCATACATTACATAGTATAATATTTTAAAAACAGAATTATTATTTTCGCCATTAATACAATATCTTTTATTTTAGTTATCAAACATTACAATGAACATATTCATCTATAACTCTAAAATTAATATAGGTGTAATAAATAATTTTAGATTAAAAAGGGAGAGAGAAGAGAGACGGCTTCAACAAAGTGCTAACCCTCGTGGTACTATCACCCTCTCGTTCAATGCAACAGATTTATTTACGAGATATCAAGATGAGTATGAACTGTAAGTAAAGTTTACATAAGTTATATAAATTATTAATATTTATGTTGTAGATCATGTATAGTATTATATATGGAACTCCTAGTTTATACATGTAAAATTAGTAGTAATTTAGTAGTAGACAATTTATATTTAAGCTGCACAAAAACTGCCCTGCCCCACAAAAAAGTTCTATGTTACACCAAGGTTAACTGGAAAATAATGCTCTCTAGCATTAAGTTCGCCTATGTACCTACCTACATTTGTTGTTTTTGCAATAAAGCATTTTCTATCTATCTATCTGTATATAAATTAAAATATAAAGATTTAATTTTTGCTTTTGTACTCTTTTATCATCTACCTGACATAATCAACTCTATTGTAAGATACATAGGGCTTTTTTAAAATTAGTTTCTGTGTGCTTATGTTCAGACTTTATCGCAGTTACAGTTTTATCATTATATATAGAGCAGAGGCTGATGAGTGGTTTTTGTTGATTTAGATGCAGATTTTTATTGGTTCCATAGTGTACATAGATGATACATATAATATAAAGAAGTAAGGAACGAAAGCAGACTCTTTATGAACCCCGTCGGGCATATTTTGAGAGAGAGAGATTTTATAAAGGAATTCCTTTATCAAAATAAATTCTAATTCAATTGAATTAGAATTTATTTTACATACATTTTATATATATATTTAAAAAACATAAATAAGTTTTATAAGATTATAAATTAATTTTGTATCTACATACTTACAACTTACATAAAATAAAAATTAATTGAAGGGTTGAGAATAAAAAGGTCAAATTGATAATTTCGAGAAAATTGACTTTAAACTTCAACGGCGTCATTTTAATGTGGAGTGCTTATAAGGTAATAGAAAAGGTTTATGTAAGTTTCAGTTGCTTGAAAATGTACGATTTCTATTTTAAAATATAAAATATAGACCTAATTCGTAAAATTACTGTAAAAATATATATACAAAATATAAATATATATATAATAAAATAAATATAAAATAAAATAAATATAATAATGTTTTTATGCTATTTATTTCTGCGACAGATAAACCGTTTTTAGACTCAAAATCTCGAGATTTAAGCCTCATTTCGGTATTTTGAGAATGTATTGTTGTAGATAACCCTTTTTGTTCCCACCCCTTCAATTACATTTGAATATTGTCATACTTATTAATCCTATTAATCCTTAATATCGAGTCAAATGTATATTGTTCCTACATCACATCACACTAATATTATAAAGGCGAAAGTTTGTATGTGTGTATGTTTGTTACTCTTCACGCCCAAACGGCTGAATGGTTTTGAATGAAATTCGGTACCAAGATAGTTTATACACTGGATTAACATATAGGCTACATTTTATCCCGGAAAAGTGGAATTTTCCCGTGGGATGAGCAAATAATTGAAATACTTTTTATCCGTGGGTGAAACCGCGGATTTGATTAATGTTATTATTAATTGTTATTAATATTTTTACAGGGAGGAGTCTCCATCATTACCCACCATAGAGGTTTCGGGTATGAACATTCAACAATCCATTGATGCACCAATCACTATGAGGAACACCATGACAGTGTCCGGTAACATATCTACTCAAAACGGGATAGGTGAGTTGACTTAAAATATTGAAGCAATTTTTTGTCGCTTCAGATATTCGATTTCAATTTGCACTGCATGGTTATAGGCATTTATGATATTTATTCAACAACCTGCACTTAGCCAGCGTTTTGAATTATGGCCTATGATCTCTCTGCTAGCAAGGCGCATGCCACAGTATAGTGGGAAAATGTGGGCTGCAGTATGATATATAAAAAACAACCGTTGGTCAGTAATTAATTTGAATAAAGTGAACAAGATATTTTAATGTTTTATGTTTTTGTATTATAGGCCAAGGTTCTGTGAATCTAACTAACCGATACCTGAGCTCAGAGAAAGGCTGGACTGAAATGGAGTGTGGCATCGGCAACGGGCCTCTTGTTGGTTTCAAGATATTTCGCACCATATCTCGCCTGATGTTTCTAAACTGCGGAACGGTGTTGCAATTCTCTTCTCGGGGAATAACACCCAGTTTCGTTTCCAGTGAGTATTGAAGTTTTGTTTTATATCCTTTATGGCAATAAATATACACAAAGTAAATATCAGAGGTCCGTAAAATAAATTCACATATTTACTGAATGTGAATTATAATTTTTAGGTCATTTGGTCGCCATAAGTTTTTTTTTGTACGGGCTAATTCTGTTTGTAGCTACCGACCTTTACAGCGTCACCGGGTGGGAGAACAATTGAAGGTACCTAGTCGCCAAAAGTGGGAGGCAACTAGCTCAAGGGCACGCCTGGGGACCTTTGCCTTGGGCCGTTACCCAAGACACAAAAGCTGACATTTGGAATTAGAGAATCGAGAGGACTATGTAGTCCCGACCGTTCTTACTAACCTAATGGGGATGCGACCTCACCGGTGGGGTCGGTGTCTGATCGGTCGGAGGTGGCCTAAGACAGAAGCAGCCCTATCGCGCACTCGCTTAATGTGGGCTTTGAAGTTGAGTTTGGTTAAAAGGGTAATTCCCAGGTATTTCGTAGGCGGAACCCAAGGAATGGCCTTTTCGAACAAGGACATCGGTGTCAATGGTCAATCAACTTTCCCTTTCGCGGGTCGTACGATTTGCGCAATTGGTTCGGGATTAGTTTTAAATCAATGATATTCAAAATTTAACATAATATGTCTATAATATATCTATATATGCCTATGACGTGTCCCAGGAATTAAGTATCAAGTGGAAATCCAGAAGTACGGGGACATTCGGGCCTAAACTCTAACCAATAAAATCAACACATTTATGATTTTTTTTAAGTCTGAACCTGCTATATAATGTGGTCTACATACATATATTGGTTCATCACTTATCGATACTCATTTACCGTGTGCATCAAGCACTACTGCCAATCGTTAAACAGGGACAGATATGTATAGGTGGAAGTAGAGTAGCAATAAATCACTTCTCTTTCACACCGCAAAAGTTAGTTGATCGTAATTTCATTAATTCTTCCCGAACAGTTCATGTCCATACGTGCATGAAAAAGCCACATTAATTGGTTTATATGCGTGTTTGGTACTGTAAAGGGCTTAAATTCTTGTGAGACAGAAATACTAGGTTTCAAAGCAGTTGAAATCATCACCATTGAGTTATCTTCTCTTTTATTTTTCCAGCTATGGCGCTCCAGTTAGATGCCCATTCAGTAGGGTACCTGACATACCGGGCAGGTGGGCAAGGTGGTTCCTCAATGAGCACCATATATGTGCGGGACTCGGAGAAGTTCCATACAAACACAGCGGTGCAAATTGGCAACCCACACTCTTTCATATCATTCAACATCATGTGGAAGCTGCCACAGTATGACATGAAGCTCAGGCTCGCTATGAAGTAAGTTGTCCCTCACAATCACTAAAAAGTTATTATTATAGGAAATTCATCAGTGTTGCAAAATGCAAATAGTTTTTTGCATCATCGGGGTTCTATTTTTTGTGCTGTGATTTTAAGTTAGCCAGATATTTTCTTTAGTTAGTTAAATGCTAAGATAAATTAAAAGCGATTTTTCTGTAAGTAATTTAAACTGCTTAGTTATACTGTACCGTGCATGACAATTATAGCTATATCACGGGTTGGAATGACCTTGAATGTGTCGGGTAATATTCTTAAAATGATTTGCCATTAAAACTGTCTAAATATAGTCCAAAGTAGTCCAATCAAATCAAACGGATAACTTGTGTGTAGCACAAATTTAAAATTTTGAAGTAAAACGTCTTTACGCTCGTTTGACTTAAGGAGTAAGCTGGCGAGGCGAACAGAAGTTGAAAGTTGTTGGTTAACGTAGATCTCCATTGTCAACATAATAAAGTTAAAAGTTTGTATTATTATGTCGGTATGACCGGTAAAATGACAATTTAAAATGATCCAAATGGCGATATTAACATTAAACAAAGCAACAAAGTTATATCGGCCGATAGATGGAGTTAAACTAGAGTTTTACTCCAGTTGTGTGGTCTAAAGCACACTCATTTTTTTGCTTGAGCTTGTTTGGTTTATATTGGTTTCTTTATTAAACACTAGCTGTGCCCCAAAGTATCCTATATGTTAATCCAGCTTACAAGCTATCTCTATTCCAAGTTTCATTAAAATCCGGTGACCATTGAGAATTTAGCTGCCAAGTGAGAACGAACACACATTGGAATTTTCGCATTTATAATTCTATTTTATTTATTTATAACGCCCAGCGATAACGTAAATTACGGACCCTAACTAGGATTCCTTGTATCTAGGGACCCAGAAACTACGAGGACCATAGTCCTACAACACCCAGACAGAGAACAAGTATTTGCGGTTTTTTTTCATTCACAAATACTTATCCTGCCTAAGGAATCGAACCCGTCGCCTCCGGGTTATAAGCCGACCTGCTCAACCACCACACCACAGAGGCTGTCAATATTAGTGTGATAGTGCGATACTAGCTGCGCGACACGGTTCTACATGAAGTTGCCTTAGTTCAATTAATACTGTTATTGTGCTTAAAAAATATTCTAAGATAAATTTTTGCTTACAGCGATTTCGCACGCATGGATTTAATATAATTATAGTTTATCGCGATATGAAGTATCTTTATATTCAGAGTTCAAACTTATACCGCATTACATCAAGATTAGTTTAGCCGTTTAGTTGAGACAATGTAGCACACAGACAGGGAGACTATGTTACTTTCAAATTTATAAATGTATATCCTATGTGTTAATCCAGCGTATAAGCTGTCTGCATTCCAAGTTTCATTAAAGTCCATTCAGTAGTTTTTGAGTGAAAGAGTAACAAACGTCTATAGATACAAACTTTCACGTTTATAATATTAGTGAGGAAAATATAAATTGTATAAAGTAAGAGAGTGTAAATATATAATCTGATTATAATAAATAATCCTATACATAAAATAAGAACACATTCTAATCCGCTTATATTTTCATTTTACATTTCTGCATGTGTTAAGCTTATGCCAGTGCGTGTGAGTAGTATGTACCGCTTATGTGTGTTATAGCTACGCAAGTATATTTAATGAAATTTATTGAAAAAATTTTGCTGGCGTTTGAGTACAGGCTAATATTTGCAGTGACAATATGGCCGAAGGTAGCCACGCTATTATTATGCCCGTTTGCACTAAAATTTGACAGCTTCTGTCCTCTAAGTTTGCACTTATCTCTCTAGGACATACTCAAATGCAATGCAGTAAGTATGCCATATAGGGGTAAGTGCAAACTTAGGAGTTGTCAGAATTTAATGCAAGTGAACATTAGACTAGAAACGGCGTCTCAAAGATTACTAGAACACACTGTTAAGTGATAAATTGTTATGTTGCAAGTAGTAGCTACCCCGGCGAGCACCAAATTATACCCTGAGATCAAGGTAATCTTCGATCAGATATTACCAGTATGGGGCTAGCAAGCTGGCGTCAACTGCTATGTTCTTATTTTGCGATCTATAAAATGTAAAATTGCAACAAACTTCATGATGCGATGTTTTATACTTTATAATTAACTCAAAGAAAAATCACAAAAAGGCAATTTTTAGTACTTTGTAAAATCTATATTAAAGTACTACATATATTAAGTTAATTTAGTATATTATATATATTAGGTCTTTACCTATGAAATTGCCGTTTCGTTTGAAAAAAGTTAAAGTATTTTTTTTTTCGAACTTATTTATTTCTTTTATTCAAAGTAATCACCCCTGCAATCAATGCATCTTTGCCAACGCTGTGGCAGGTTATGGATGCCCTTCTTGAAAAAATCAGCAGGACGGGAGACAACAAACTCTTCAAAGGCGTTTTGTACTGCCTCTCGGGAATTGAATTTTTTTCCCGCTAAAAAGTTGTCCAAATTTTGGAAAAAGTAATAGTCGGTAGGCGCAAGATCTGGTGAGTATGGCGGATGAGGGAGAGCTTCCAAACCCAACTCATGCAGCTTAGAGATGGTCTGTTGTGCAGTATGGGGTCGCGCGTTGTCGTGAAGTAGCAGTGGAGACGACCGATTGACCAAAGCTGGTTGCAGACGTGCGAGTTTCGCCATCATTGTGGTCAGTTCTTCAATGGACACATCTGCAGTAATGCTCTCGCCGTTTTGTAAAAAGCTATGATGAATCACACCAGCACTAGACCACCAAACTGTGACCATCACCTTTCTAGGGGTCATTTTTCGTTTTGCACATTGCTTTGGTACCGAACCAGGATCTAACCAACTTGCTGAGCACTTACGATTGTCAAAAAGAATCCATTTTTCGTCGCACGTAACAATTCGGTTAAAAATTCCTTCATTTCTGTGCCTGTTAAGCAGCGCAAGGCAAGTCTCGACGCGTACGTTGCGCTGGCGATCGTTAAGTTCGTGGGGCACCCATCTATCAAGCTTTTTTATCTTGCCAATCTGTCGCAAATGGACCAATATTGTTTTGATGCTAACATCAAAAGCTGCTGCCAGCTCAGCTGTAGATTGAGATTCATCAGCTTCCACAATCGCCTTTAATTCATCATTGTTGACCAAAGTTTCCGGACGACCACGAGGCTCATTTTTCAAGTCAAAATTCCCAGAACGGAACCGAGCAAACCAATAACGGGTTGTACGTTCGTTTGTACAGTTCTCTCCGTAAACGTCGTTGATGTTACGTGTCGTTTGTGCCGCGTTGGTGCCACGACGGAACTCGTATTCCATAATTACACGAAATTTCAAAGTATCCATTATGAGGAAAAATGTTGAAATGTAATGAAAATACAACGCTAATCAATAAACAAAAGACTTATATTGTAAATAGAATGTCATATTTTTAAAACAAAATTAATTTGAATTTAGAATTCATAGCCAATCAAAACTTTTTTTTGTTTGAAAAAGTCTGTACTGCAATTCGGCAATTTCATAGGTAAAGACCTATTATTAAGAGAACAATGCCTGTCTGTATTAAAGTTTGAGAGCTCCTAAGTTCGCACTTTCTTTCTCTCTCCTCTCTCTCTCTAGCCTATCTCTAGCCCTCGGTTTCTCGTACGTTTGTCAAACTAATGTCAAGTTAACATGCCAAATATTGTACCCTCATTGGTTGAAACAGCCGATGATCAACAAGTAACCAATGAGCGTTGAGTATTTTGTCTGCCAAGTTGAAACAAATTTAACAAACGTTTAAGAGAACTCGGGGGAAAGGGCTTACCTAAGTTGTATTTTAATAGACTTTAGTACAGACAGGAGAAAAATTGCATAAAAACTAAGTGGATGATTATGTTAAAATACTGCAAGTCTTTAACTATGCAAGCAAGTACAAACTCTTTGTTATTTCAAACCAAAAGAGGTTTTCTGGCTCGTTCACGGTGAAAAGATGGGTGAGGATTGGGTTGAACAAAGGCGCTATTAGAGTCGGCCCGTTGACCTTTAAACAGCTGCCCATCCTAGATATCGCTGGATAGACATTATAACTGGGCTGAGTGGTCTCGTGTGAGAATACACAATTTCTTCCTAAAGATCCGTAAGAGATGGCTAAGGGAATATATCCAGGGAATGGGCAGCAGCATTCTCTGGTACATTTAAACCTGCGATCACAAAGGCGCCTGCCAAGCATGGTGATCATAGCAAATCTATATACTATGTAACCGTGGGACCATGCCCCCATATATGGCCTGTAGGGACACACGTTTGTTTACGTTCTTGACGACGCCAGCGCTGACCTATATAAAGGGCGCGAGATTTAATAATAAAAGGGTTGCATAAGAGTAGCCCTTTGAGGCGCGTGTCCACACACTCCGGGCTTATTAATTTTATAAGTATTTTGTGAATTATGTGTTCGGTTCGTGAGAACAATATATGTGGTGAAAAGCAACAATAAAACTTTTATTTATCCCACTCCGGTAGTGAGGTTACCAATGAACTTAGCACGTAAAGGCCTATATTCAACAGTGGACGTCCGGCTGTTGAAGATGTGTGGCATTATATGGTATGTATGTATAAAAAAAGGGACAATAAGAAACATTACCTACCTCACGACGGGCGCAGACTCAGTATGATTCACTGAACCATAAGAGTTCATGATGAGAGTGATTTAATCTAACTTGTTACATGGAAATAATTACTCAAACAAACAAAACAAACACTTTCTAAATAGTTTAGCGACTAAACTTGGTCATAAAGGGCAGAATAATGTTTGCAGGGTATTTTATAATTTAGACATGATGTGTATGTAGGTATCTCTTAGGTGTTCACTTCATTTAAATTGTACTCTTTTTGTCTATGCGTATACATTTAATTGGCTTCCTTTTCCTATGTCTATAGAATTATAACAGCTGTTGATCTTCCAAAATGAAATAAATAAATAATAAGACTGATTTTATATTTTTTACCTACAGATACGGGTCGTTCGGGGCTATAGCTGAATATGGTGCGGAGAAAAAAGTGTCGCAAAACACTAGCGTCTCCGCTGCTGTCATGGTTGGCATCCCCAGCGGTGTTATGCTTAAACTCAAGTAGGTATATTGTGGTAGCCTCAAGTGTTTACATGTACGAAATTCCAACTGTTTTATATTAGTATCATAACAAACATCAGTGCTGCCAGACACGAAAATCCTTGCTAAGAATTGTACAAAACCGTGAGATTGTATGAAAATTAAAAAAGCGCCGTTTCTGGTTAGGCTTAGAAACTAGGTCTTTTCCTCTATTTTGGGTCAACGCCGCACAAACCAGGCTAAATATTGAATTTTTAAAAGCGCTACTTTCGTTATAATATTCGTGCCTAATCTTCCAAAAAGGCAGATCTAGTGACGTAAGCGTTATAACGGCAGGTATACAAAACGTTCACAACGGTTAAATTTTACGACTTTTATGTACAATCAATCAAGCGGCAATGTATTTGGCCTGCCAAATTGACACGAATTTTACAAACGTATATTTCTTTATTTAATTAATTAGTACAGTTGCACCAATTACACTAATTACTACATAAATACAATTACAATTTTATTGAAATAAATCGATAGCCCGGGGGAGTGTTGCTTAGCTAAGTTATATTTTATATACATATATAATAGACTTTAGTACAGGGTTCGAAAGGATAATTATCCATGATAATTATCGTGATTACTACAGATGAATAATTATCGATTGATAATAACAATAAAATTGCGTTGAAAGTGAACTGTATTTCCGCACTTGCATATATCCGAAAGCACAAAGTGTCAACGTGCCGCATTAAGTTAATAATTATTAAGTTAGTAATCATTAAGTTAATAATTAAGTATAAACAATATGAAGTGCTACTGTAAATTCCCAACATTAGTCGAAGAGTTTTTAATTCTAATGTCCTTGTCCAAGATGGTCGTGCGCCACTCAAACCATTGTGGTACCGATCCACCTGTGCGAGGAAGTGATGCCGTCACCGGTGTTCTACGCAACAGTGGTGCCCGTGGTTTCCTGGCTTCTGCTTAAGAAAATCATCCTAGACCCTATCGCTAAGGAGCGCGAGGAACGGGAAAAGCGACGCTCTATGGAGGCTAACTTTGAAAGGTATGACTGCTTTATTGTTTTGGGTGTAGACTATAGTCTTTCCGTTATATATTTTTTGTTTGTATTTGTTTACCGCTGGGCACAGGCCTCTCCTAACGCACGCCACTTAGCCCGATCTTCAGGTAATGTCATCTAGTCAGACACTCGGCGTATATTGACGCTCCACCTAGACATGACTGTTAAACACAAAAAAAATATGAGCTTGCCTCAATTATTGTATACAATGTGCTCTCGTCATTGTAAATTCCACTCGCACGATGTTGTGCTTAGATATAATCACAAAGCAACCAGCGCACTAAAGCTGATAGTAAAGGGAAAAGTAGTCAAAAAGCAAAGAGGTACTGAAACTACAAGTTACCTTTCTCTAACGCATATTAGCTTTGCATCAAAAGATCGCTCTCATCTCATCATCATCGTTATACTATTGTGAAGTGCTTTCCATTGACAGGTTACAAGAGATGCAAAGGCAAGCGCGCGCCACGGTCGAGCTAATGAAAGCCACCTATTCTCGAATCCGTTCTGACGAAGATAAGAAAAAAGGTTTGGTCATTACAAAGGCCATGTACGGAAAGTTACCCCAAGGTAAAGACATTCTTTAATAGTCTTATTAATAACCACGAACTAGCTTTAGACTAGTTACACCACTTTTTGTCTCTTTCGATCCAGCTAATTATCCAGTAGCAAAAAAGGACAAAAGCTGAAGTAACTAATCCGAGCCTAATACCATTTTATTAATAAGGCTGTTAGTGTGTGCGTATATAAATCATGGATGGATCATCTTCGGGACATGAAAAGTTCGGGAATATGTATGAAATCAACCAACGAGAGGTTAAGGGGATGTGATCTATTATTGCTGCTCTTTTTCCACCCATACATCTGTTAACTACTTAACTATTTACACTAGTGCTTGACGCACTAGATAAATTAGTATCGATGATATAAAAAACAATGTGTATTTTTGGTCACCTTAAATCGAAGGTTCTTAAAAAAAACACGGAAGTAAGTTGCTATAATATTGGCTACATTGATTAACTTTAGGCCCGAATCGGGTGGTATGGAAGAAAAAAAGTGCTGGAAGTTCTTAAATCACGGAACATAGTACATGAGGGTGATACGGGTGTCTCCAGGGGTCTCCACTTCTCGACTTCGCTTGACACTTAATTCCTGCGACACGCTGTAGGCATATATTGTTAAATTTTGAATATCATTGATTTTTAAATAATCGCGAACAAATTGCGCAAATCATACGACCCGCTAAAAGGAAGGTTAGTCGTAACAACACATCGATAAAATATAAATTACATATAAACTTTGATAAATAAAATTTCCATTAAATAAATAAATAAAATAAATAAATAAGTGAGGACATTTCACACAGCGCCCTCTAGCCCCAAACTAAGCAAAGCTTGTACTTTGGGAACCAGATAACTGATACAATACTTAGATACTTTTTGTTTGTGAATACATACATAGAATACAATATAACACCCAGACACGGAACAAAAATCGATGTTCATCACACAAATGTTTGTTGTGGTGGGAATCGAACCCACAACCCAGAGTTCAGAAGGCAGGGTTACTACCAACTGAGCTATCCGGCCAGTCAAGTATATGCACGTTCCAATCTCTTCGGTAGGTACATATCGATATTATTCATCAATAGTCTCAAACGTTATTAGAAAAATAATATGAAAAAAAAAAAATATTTTAGCGTTTTGCTTCATGACGTTAAAAAAATATGGTTCTTCTTCTCTTCGTATAATGGCTTTCTATCGCTTTTAAACGATAATTCTGCCAATGTGAAGGGACTCATTCTTGTACGGTTATGTCGTGTAAACAAGTGTTGGCCGACTGGCCCGATAGCTCAGTTGGTAGTAACCCTGCCTTCTGAGGTACAGGTTGTGGGTTCGATTCCCACCAAGGACAAATATTTATGTCATCAACATCGGTGTTTGTTCTGTGTCTGGTGTTATTTTGTATTATTTATATAATATATATTCACAAGAAAAAAGTATTCTATCAGGTTCCCATAGTACAAGCTTTCCTTAGTTTGGGTCTAAATGGCTCTGTGTGAAACGTCCATAAATATTTATTTATTTGTTTAAATGTTAGATTCAAAATCCAGATGAAAGTCGCTTCAGTAACTGATACCTTCGTATTTTTAATGTAAACTTATTTCAAATGCGCACGTTATTTCTGTTCGCAGATTCTACTAGTCATAGCATACCAGAAGATCCAATAGGCGACATGCCATCGCCGGAGTCGCCATCCTTGTACTCAGAAGTGATTGATGTCACCATACCCCTGCAATGCCTGATCAAAGACTCGCGGCTTGAACTACTTGATGCTAGTAAGGTATGTCCAGAAACTTGTATACTACTTTCAATATGGTCCACTCTCCCAGTGGACGTAGTCTTCTCGATCCTCTTATCCCGGCAACGGCCCAAGCCGAGGCTCGCACCCCAGGGGTGCCCGCCAGCTAGTTGCCTCGCACTTTTGACGGCTGGGTGCCTTAAGCAAGGTGACGCTGTAAAGGTCGATAGAGACCAACAGCATCAGCTTGTTCAAAAACAACAAAAAAAGATCATACTCATTACAAACATAACCTAACCAGTAAAATAAATATTGAGTGATAAAATTATCTAATTATTTTTCCAGAACAATAGTCATTTGTTGTGATATGAAGATTTAATAATAACCTTATAGATATTTGGAAGAAAACTAGCTATAAAATAAGGTGATTGAATATGTGATTTTTGGGTGCAAACTTGGCTGTATTAAGGCTTATAAAAAAGACTTATTTGTGTTGTAATTTCTAGGCCGAGCTTCCTGGATTCTACGACCCATGTGTGGGTGAACCTAAACACCTAACCATCCACTACATGTTCCACGGTAACCTTCATTGCTGCACAATAGAAGACTCGCAAGCCATTGTGCTCCCACGCAATAGTAAGTAAAATCACTGTAACTTTATTAATTTATAATACACGTTTTTATTGATATATGTAATAATAATAATAATAACGCCCAAGGATCACATACATAGATCCTGGACCCTAAGATTTAGAACAAGTATTTGCGCTTTTTTTTGTGCACAAATACTTGTACTACCGCGGGTATAGAACCCGCCGCCTCCGGGTAATGAGCCAACCTGCTCAACCACCACACCACAAAAGCAGTCGATATTGTCAATAACACCTGGAGCACCTCTTACATTTCTGTTTATTCTTACATATAGATTGTAACTTATCACTATAGCAATGCAAAAATCAAGAAACTGAATGCTTTTTCTGCTCAATCGTCTGACTCTCTCGTCCAATCGAGTGCCAGTCAGTCATAAATTTTACCAACTTAGTTCCGAAAAATAATAACGAATTAATTTTCAATTATTCATGACATTCATTATTTGAAAACTTTTATAAATCGTGTTAAAGAAAGTGTTAAATTTAATATGTAGTTATTATATGTGAATTGCTTGATACAACGCTTGACGCTCTTTTAACTAATCGATTTTATAAAAAGATCCGTCAACTTCTCGCTGACGCGACTTGTCACGTGTGAAAGCGAGTCAAAAACTCTTTATACAGCAGATCATAAATGTTCGATAAGTTTAATATATAAGAGGAATAATCTTTATCTATTACCGCTACTTATTCAAACTTTTAGTGAAACAAGCTATAGAGACTGCTAAGATATAGAATCTAAAATGAACTGAACAATTTTAATGTTGTCGTCTAGACAGGGCTTTTATATTTACAACATAACTAATACGCTTATACGTTATTGTAAAGGTAGTCTACCTGTGTAAAAATATGAATAGATCGCCTCGGTTTCGGTTCGGCTCTGGCCCCGGCCTCTATTAACACGCGTGATGTTTACAACGGAACGCTTACGTGTTTCAAGTAGCATATCAAGCTGCCTTCAACCATGTCATATTAACTGTGGCTTATTAATTTTCTTAAAAACCGAATGGAAATAGCCAACAATGGTTGCTAAACTATGCGTTAGCAGGACCCTCTTTCCTGTATGTCACGTCATCAGCCTAACACGATCCCTCTAATGGGACACGGGCATTTCGTCACATGGATATCACCACACTGTTGTTGATGAAAACACGTATTCCCGAATTTACGGGAATATTTTGGAAAGTCGCGCGGGGCTAACGATGAGCCACATTCGCTCGACGCAGCTATTAAATTAGAGCGTCCTTACCGTATATTATTTCCATTTTTATACAGCGTTCTGACGTTTATCGGTTTTATAATAATAATAAGGCCCAACGATCTCTTACATAGAGACCCTAACTAGGATTCACTGTGCCTTCGGACTCAGGAACTACGAGGACCATGGTCCCACAACACTCAGACACAGAACAAGTATTTGCGCTTTTTTTCTGTGCACAAATACTTGTCTTGTCGCGGGATCCGAACCCGTCGCCTCCGGGTTATAAGCCGACCATCTCAACCAACACACCACAGAGGCTGTCAATTCTAAATTAAATCAATTCAATCAATTATAAATTATATATATATTATATAAATATATATTTGAC
Organism: Ennomos fuscantarius; assembly: GCA_905220475.3. Lineage (NCBI taxonomy): Eukaryota > Metazoa > Arthropoda > Insecta > Lepidoptera > Geometridae > Ennomos > Ennomos fuscantarius. The sequence goes on from HG992023.1 coordinate 13,312,478, forward strand.
TGGCCCGTTAGCTCAGTTGGTAGTATCCCTGCCTTCTGAACTGTGGGTTGTGGGTTCGATTCCCACCCAGGACAAACATTTGTGTGATGAACATCGATGTTTGTTCTGTGTCTGGGTGTTATATTGTATTCTATGTATGTATTTACAAACAAAAAGTATCTAAGTATTGTATCAGTTATCAGGTTCCCATAGTACAAGCTTTGCTTAGTTTGGGGCTAGATGGCGCTGTGTGTAATGTCCACACATATTTATTTATTTATTTATTATTTATTTATTATATAATTCTAATATTTTTCTGATTATTTCTCGTGACGGAATAAAAATTTTAACTGTACCTTGACATTCCACAAAGTTTATGAAACTCTGTAACAAATCATCTTGGCATTTCAATGAGGGCCGACAATAGCTCGACTGGAACTTAAAATATTTCTACATATGCCACTAATTATAATCAGATTCCACACAAAAACAGGTGGCACTAAAAACACACAATAAGAATTTTAATTTATCTGTCATTTTTAGGAACCGTTCGGATATAACATTCTCGAATCATATTTTAACTGCGAAAGGTAAACAAGCTTGAAAAAACCTACTGATATTAGATTAAATTCGAAGTTCTCAAATTGGTTATACTGTATTGTTACAAGGAATTTCAACGATGGTTTATTTTATTGTTTTCATTCGCAATTGGTGGTTGTGACGTTCAAATATGTCTTAAAGTAGTTGTGGCATGTTATTATGTAATATAACGCGCGCCAACGGAAAAGCAATCAGTTAATGACGATAATTTTTGCATATTCTAGAACGTATCGAATTAAGAAAAAAAAAATGCAATGGGAATTATCTGTCGTTCGTATTAATCTGATTTAAAATATACATCACGTGCTATGCTAGGTTAAGTTAATCTAGTCAAATTATGGACGTATCATCTTCGGAACATGAAATATACGGAAAGACGTAAGAAATCACGATCAACCTACTTTTGCGGGGTAAAGGGGTAATTTATTCCTACTCTACTTTTATCTATACATCTGTCACTGTTTAACGATTTGCACTAAAGCTTGATGTATTTGATAAATGAGTATCGATAAGTAATGAAACAATATGTGTATGGCTATTAACTACAACTATAACACGGCTAACACTCACGAGATACAGTCGAATAGCTCAACCGGTGTTCGGGCAATATAGATGCCCATCCTCAAGGAGTACGTGCGGCGGCGGTGGCGGCTCGGGTACTCCTTGAGGATGGGCATCTATATTGCCCGAACAATGTCTGTTAGCTACATTGATTAAGTTTAGGGCCGAATCAGGGGTTTTGAAGAAAATTTGTAACGCTGATATAAGTCAAACAAGATCGAACCAATGTTCTATAAAAGAACGTGCCCAGTTGTGCTGTTAAAGGTTATACGAACGATTCCCAAGAGTGGTCTCACAACACCCAGACGCTTTTTTTTCCTGTGTGCGCATATACGTGCTGCCGCGGGAATCTAACCCGCCGCTTCCGGAAATGAGTCGATCTGCTCAACCACCATACCACAGAGGCTGTCAATGTTTTGAATAGGTATTATTATACTCGCGTTTTATAACAAAATCATTTATTTTCTATTTGGACGTTAGTTTCAAGTCTCTGGGTAACCGCATAAATAGTTTGCTTTGTTTGTTGTATGCGGACTGTGACAAATAGGGCGGCAAAAATCACCTTCAGTTATATCGTGCCTTCTATGTTTATGTGTCAAAAACATAAAAACTAGATAACGATAATAACGTACCGGATCTTTATTAAGGAATTTTTTTTATATTATGGAACGGACTTGACGAGCTAACCGTTCGCCTGATGTTAAACGACACGGCTGCCCATATCAACTGTAGTGTCACTTGGAACTCTAAAGTATAGAGTTTCGCCTGACACTGCACTGCGCACGTCATCCTGAGACGTCAGCACAATCTAGTAATAAGATTACTAGACTGTGAGATCAGGTCATAAAGTCTCATTTGCCCAGTAATTTCACTAGCTACAGTGCCCTTCAAACTGGAACACAGCAGTGCTGCGCAAGCATGCTACTGCTTGGTGGCAGAATAACTGACAAAGCGGTGGTACCTACCTAGACGAACTTTGCAGAAAAGTCCTACCACCTAGTGTAATTGTAGTAATTTACTTTTCTATTTCAGATCATAGAATAAAAAGATCCTGAGGGTTAACTAATCGGCGGATCAGCGTAGCTGCCGCCATCGAGAGGAGTAGTCGTCGCGCTGCTCTGAACCTTCCTGTTGAGGGTTAGCTTCCCTTCATGGTTCATGCCCGAACAAGAAGCCATTAACCGCACGTGACCGCATTTAGATATCATACATTTAGTAACTTATTTCGCTGCTTATATCAAGTTTACTGTTTGATTCATTTTTATTTATAACAGTTTCACACGTGGATTAGTATAATATACCTACGAATCATTTATTTTAAACAGCGACCGTGTATAGAAAGTGTGACTTTGTTCCACGGTCGTTCGTTTTCTGCTGCCTGAATTGCGCTTTTTGTAATGGTTACTATTGGTAATGTTCGATCCGAAATGAGCCATATTCACGCCCATTATAGCAATATGAAATCAAATGACAGTCAATTTCACACAAAAATAGTTAAAGTATACATGAGCGGGAGACGTTCAATTGTTTTTGTTTATCTTTTCTTCTGATGTACATTATGTCGTTCTTGAATTATTGTGTGATGTAATATTTATAATGGCCGGGCTTGATGATCCAATCGTGTTTCTCCTCTTATATACTACTCATTTTGTTGTGAATAATTGCGCTCACAGTCGAGCCTAATTAAATGCGTATCGGTTGTGTATAAGTGTGTATTTTTTAGATTTGGACCAACTGTTTGTAACGTATGCGGAGTGTGCTTTGTTGGCGTTATTTGGACGGCAGTGTTAGTGTTACTATGATGGTATATGGTACAATTTGAAAGGTGGCCGATCATTGATTGTGTAAAAGTTCCGCCGTGTCGTGAACAAAAGACATGACCGATTCTTGCCTCAGAGTAGTTTAACATTTAGTGAAAAAGCCACAAAGGTACACAAAGCCATTTTAATCAAATCATATTTTTAAACTATAAAAAAATGTAAACATTACCTGACATAGTGGGGATAGGTCAGAATTTGACAGACAACTTGATAAATTTTAAAACCTTGTTAGATACTTGTAAGCTACCAACAGAGACAAAAAAGAAAAATAAGAGCTACAAAGTTTTGTTTGATAGCGACGCAAGTAAATTTTCTTCTGGAAGCAAATATGGGGCAAACGTGTATAGAGGATCGACCACCTGGCCATAAGCTGACTTTTAATCATGAAGACAAAAAAATGTGTAAACCTTATATTTATACTTGTTTAATTCACGGAATGTATTTGGTTGAAATGTCCAGAAAATTAGCGATACTTCGGCAGCTGTTTCATTATTCATTAATTCGAACCACAAAGTAGGAAATATAAATTTTCTTTGATTCTAAGTAAATGTATGTCGTGTCACAGAAATCTTAATAACAATTATAAATATGCAATAGAAATGTTGAATAGATTATACATTTTAAATTCTTAAAAATATTATTTTTATGACTTGGTTACGTACAGGATCGGTTACTTCTTCAGATAAAATTCGCTTGCCTGTTGTTGCCATCCCATTCCCAGTCGCGCTTGTCAGGCGAAATCGTGATGAGTGATTGTGAACAATTGTCCTATAATATTCTAAATTAACTAATATTTCCAAAAATTATATGATTTCTGCAGAGATCAAAAATAATGAAATTTTAAGTTTGAAATTTGCTCCAAAACGATCGTCGGTATCATGTCGTATGCTAGTGACGTCACGGTTAAGTAAACGCAATAAGCACTAGAGAGCCAAAGCAACAAACCAGTTATTTTAATATGAATACTAAAGTGAGCTAATGCAACCCTAAACTCCCAACAAATTATTTGTTATGAAAAAGTGGCTCAATCAAGAACGGCGAGACCCAAATTTATTTCTGTTAAGATCATTTTGTCGTAATGTTTTACTTTATGTCCTACCTAAATTGATGTGTGACTTTCTTTAACTAATCTTATAATGAATTTATCCTTTATAAGTTTAGATTTCGTCTCTTGAACATTTTCACCACTGTTTACCTTAATGGGTGCTTTATGAGTTTTCCAGTTGCCAAACGATATGCTCAGTTTGATGGAGTATCATGTTGAGATAGGGTCGGGGTCGTAAGCCCCCATGAAACCAGGGTACCTATATTCCCATAAAATTTGAGTGTCAATCAGATGAAAAGAACCGTCTAATGCTACAGAACGACTATACTATAATAAATAGTGGGCATGTCCAAGAGAAGAGTGAACTATTTACTTAGCTAGCATGCTACACATTCGATCCCATCGTCACTTCCCATCAGGAGCGTGGTCAAATGCTAGATAAGTTGGACAACAAAAAATATTAATATAAGAATAAAGATATTATTTCAAGAATGTATAAACGATTTAGAAGAAAGAGATATTCATATAAAATATTTTGAGGTTTTGATTTGTAACTTATTATTATTATCATATTATTGTTTGATTAATAATATACTTAATTTGAGAGAGAGATTGTAGTTTATGCAATTGTAAACTACTGAACAAAAGATTTTTTTTCATGTCAAAAAGTTTTGCTGCCCCCAGCATCATCAACAAATCAAATCTAAGCAAATCTGAGATACTTGTCTTGCTAAATCCTTTTATGTCACGAGAACACAAAACTAAGCAACTGATCGATGGAAATCACGAATTACTTTTTAAAGCACGAAAATCAACCTTAATCTATTTAAACTATAGCAGATATTTTCGAAGTTCGTATGAAACATTTTGATGCTTACAACGTTTACCCAATCGTGACGTGATTCACCCTTATTGCTTATCATGGCCGACTCCTGTTTATTTTTTAGTTTTATTTTATTCAATCAATTATCAATCTGACTCTAAATATATAAATAAATTTTCTTTTAAACCTATTTATCCTATCTCATTAGATAAACACATTATTTTAATAATTCTTAGTTACTGTCATCATACCTATTGGTCCGGTCGTTAAAAATGCAATTTTTGGCAAGCAGTGTAATGTTAGATGTCTCGACAGATCAGCGGGATGCAACCGCTGTTTTTCTTTCTATTAATAATCCAGCCAAGATTAGCTTGTACTCATGCGACGCTAAGCCGCGGTGTCCATGTTTATATTCACGTGCAGTTAATTGATGCTCAATGAAATTTCGCACGAGTGCAGTGAGGGGATTAATCTTTTTGCCCCGCTCATATTAGTGAAGGTCACAGGAAGAAACATAAATAACGTTCGCACAAATATTAAAACCTCGTATTTTATACACGACCTTAGTTCTGAGTACTATCTTGTGATGTAGACCTAATTAATAAAATCATCATAAGCTGTGATTTTTAATGCCAATATTAGTCGAGTTGGTATTTATAATTCATCTCAAGAGCGCATTTCAGAGCCAAGATTGGTTGAAAAATTTTAATATATATTTGATTGTATATGAGGTTTATAAGTTAAAATTTAAATCAAGAGGTCATTGGCAGAGTTATGGCACAATAAATAATAGAACTACGTAACTACGTAACGAAACCCAAGTTTCCTTTAAGAAAGGTTTTGCTTAATACGAATAACCTCGTCATTAAAACTAATTTACGTGAAATCTAAATGCACGTCAAAAGGTTAAGCATCGAGTTCCTTATAACCAGGAACGCGGCATACATTTTTTTTTTATTAATTTTCTTGAATTATCAATCCCGAGTAAAGCTGATTACTGTAATAATGATACTGAATAAAGTGTGCTTTTGAAAACAGCTGGTTGTGTCACGTTCTCACGTGTTGGCTACACACCGCCTTGTAAAGGTGGGCGGTACTCTGCCTCAGCTGAGGCCATATAACAATATAACACTTGAAATTGCTATGTATTTAACAAAAGATGGTACCGTATCATTTTAGATTCGCTATTAGAGATACAATAACTTTGCAAGTCACCATCTTGCGAGTGCGTGAATACCTACAGCACGTTGTTGGAGAGCATGTTTTTGTTATAAATATGAAATTAAGCCCGACTATCGAATACACGTGCTCGCTCGAGACTTCATATAATGACGTTTAAAGCGATTTAGGTAAAAATACGGTTTTAAATTTGGGTGTAATTATGTTTTTTTGTAGGATTCAGATGATTCTTTTTTATTCCATAGAGTTTCATAAAAAGAGCTGATGATTTGTAAATGTTTCTTGAATAACTAAGAATATATAAGAATAAATAGCTAAGAAAATTCAATCAAGCCACCTTTCAAACAAAAAAAAGAAAATCTTAATTGGTTTATGCGTTATAAAGCTACAATGCCACAGACCGGCACATAACTACCGTCTGTTTGGTCAGGGATTGAAAATTAAGGCGATCGAAGTTACAGTAACATAACTTTCCTTTTCTGTGACCTGTTATCAGATAAGTGATAGAATACAAAGATAATTTTAACATACATATTATATAGAAAACGACCCTAATATGTTGAACAGAAAGGCATTTAAACATATTTACATATTAGGCCTATGTTTAAAATGCCAGACAAAAACAACGCTATTTAAATGTAGGTACGCATTATCATAATTTTCTGGATTTTTCAAGCGTAGGTATGTATTGGTGGCGCATGAGTATTGATGTCAATTCTGTGTCGCATACTCTAAAGCTAAACGAAGTTAATATATTTCCGCCGTTGGTCTTATACATTAATTCGTAAGGATGACAAATATACGTACTTAAAATTTTGAGCCAATTTCACAGATTGGCCTACATTTGCGTTTAGTCTGTGCTGTAAGTCAGACGACAACGGTCAAGTTCTGCAAAGAAAACATGCCCAGTTGTGCAGTGAAATTTTGTACGAACTACTCCTAAAAGTGTAATAAAAAGAAATGCAAATATTTGATATTATATATACTTTATATTTTGTAACATAATAATATACTTTCTATTTGGAATATCATAAACGTAAACATGATAGGACGCCATGGCGGCATTACCTACCCAGCTTAACGTATTCATAAGACATCTGAGAGAACATTGAGTTTCCCACCATTTTAACAAAAACAATTTAGTTCGGGCATATCCTGAGATCTATGATCTCCGTCGTTTTTTTTTCCTCTCTATCAGAAAAGTACCACCATACTTTAAGTTTAGTTTAGCTATAGAGAATACGATACGGAACCTACACTATATAAAAGTACACTCGGCGGGAGATAATCGGCTTGTTTCGGAGCGTGTCTACAAAACGTCACATGATTTTTTGAGTGACAGAGATGTACGATCTACGAATCTACAGTAGCCTATTTACTCCCGTTGAGTGACAGAGATAATTTACCTCCGAAACCTGTATATGTACAAGCTAAAAGGGAGATAATCGGCTTGGTAAAGCGTTATCTCTATCACTCTGACAAAGATAATTGGCTGGTATCGGCTTTGTAGAGCGGCGCTGTGTCACTCAGTGATTGTGACGTTTTTGTCGCTCTAGTGTTCAGTGACAGGATGACGCTCTACGAAGGTGGATCCGGAACTAGCCGATTATGTTTCTCTTTGGCTGGATGTGCATTATTTATCGACGGTAGGTTATGAATTCTAGTAATTTTTAACTTGAGTGAGCTTTGTTGTCGCGCTAAGTTGGTTATTTTTAACATTGTTAATATTATAGAGCGGTAAATAATTGTTTTTTTTTGTAAATTGTTATTTGATTTAGCATGTTTGCAAAGTAGTTTACGTTTCCGAATAATAAAGTAGGTAAAAAATTATATTAGGGTATGATATATTTGTGTCTTTAAATTATGTCAAAGATCGTTCGTACATGCAATAATATATCTAATCTAATACATAAATACAGCATGAAATATTTGTATTTTTAACTTTTTATTCCTGGTACCTCATGCTTTATACTCGTGGCGCCGCTGGTAAGTTGACTTTGTATTTAAGGTATCATCTTCCTTCATCATCATTCCAGCTTTCCACCTGCTTTCGTAGTTTTCGTATCAAATATTGGCCATTCATGATTTAGAACATTAGTTGCATTTTCATTTTCTAGACTTTTGGCATTCTACTATAGCACGCGGAAGCGTAAAGTTCGCTGCTCGCTTTACTCTATAACTAAAAAAATGTACAATGAAAATTAGATTTTCACAAGTGTGAGTTGAACCAATTTATATTATTTTATCTTTCAGCATTTGTTTAAATTTCAGCTAAATTATTATTGTTTTTACCACAAATATACTGTCTCCCGAGGATTAACTTTAATTTCATTTTGTTCGTGCAGTCTCATTATAACTTCGTGTTCCCGTGAGTGTCCTTCCCTATAGAGCTGCTGGGAAAAGGTTAGGAAGGACCTCCGGGACACCCTATACCCATCCGACATGTTGTATGCACACGGATTCAATGTGAATTCACCTTTCAGCTACCTAGTGTCAGAAGTTTTTATGGTAGTTACATAGATGGCATTACTGATTTTCTTTAACATGCTGCACATTCAGATTAAAATCACTTAAGTTGCGTATTTCAAGGGAGATAGGGTAGTTCATTAATAGGTAGTAGGTAATAAAATAAGGATTATTAATAAACTATGGTAGTAAGTAGTAACGTAACTAGTAACAGTATAGCACGATCCGTAGAGATCTCCGTTCATTTCATAGTACATTGTTTAAGCCTCCGTTTTAGGTGCTAATGTATATTCATCATATTTACTCGTAAAGTGGATCTTATTACACTGGTTTCAGGTACATAATCCAAGATGTTCACGTGTGATTTTTACTCAATATTACTGTACTTTGTTTTATATAAAATTCTTCAGTAATCATCGAGAAACCTACCTACTTATCAGTTTCTAGTCCTAACTATTCTTTTGAGCCGTCACCCTTAACTTGTACGCCTCCGTTACCACTACCTCCAGCAGAGGACTTACCAAGCTACCAAAACATAATTATTACATAGTACATACCTATACACAATTTTCACCAAAATAGCCACCTAGTTATTTGCATTGACGCACACTCAGATAAATAAATAAATAAACAAAAACACCTTTGTCAAACATTCATACACACAGTTCCACACTTAAACATTCACCCTCACACAATATTGCAGACATTATGAAACTAACATATATTAATATAATTTATTTCGGATTCCTACTTGTGTCTTTACACAAATTTATAATAATAATTACTATTAATAATAATACCAATATTAATAATGATTACATTAATAATTGTAACTTGGCGCCTTGTATATTAATTATACAACAATCAAGTATTTATTAATCATTGCATTAACTTATTTTTATTTTATTTTATTAAATTGTGTTAATAGTTATTAACACAATTGTGTGTTATAGTTAAGGAATGCATGTAACCTTTCTGGCTAAATATATATTTACTTTACATTACACATTACACTCTCGGCTCCGTTATAACGCTCGCGATCGAGCGCGCATAACGCCTCGAGTCTAATGATCAACATCCTACTATAATATTACTTTACAAGTTCTTATGTGCACTTTTAAACTCACTACCGGAATGGGATAAATTAAAGATTAATAATTGTTACTTTTTACCACATATATTGTCCTCGCGAACCGAACACACAATTAACAATATAAAATGAGTAAGCCCGGAGTATGTGAGGACACGCGTCTCCGAATGCTACTTTAATGCAACTCTCGTGCAACTCTACTACTGCGACTCTTACGCGACTCTTACGCGACTCTTACGCGACTCCTACGCGACTGCTACGCGACTCCGCTTTAATTAAATCACGCGCCCCTTAAATAGGTCGGCGCTGGCGACGTCAACGTAAACAAACGCGTGTCCCTACATTACCATAGATGGCACTACTAGTAATATTTGTTCCATGTTTGTCCTAAATGTGTTGTTGGACTAAGGTCGCAGAACCACTTCATTAATTTTCTATTTATGAAACTAAAGGGTGTTATATAAGCGAACGGAACCACAAACAATACCCGTCTACGTTTTTCCTTCGTCTTTATATACTTATATATCGAATAGGTCGAAATTTAAAAAAATGTCTATGGCTTATACTTAAAAGTTGCGTTAACTCTCAACAAAATAAGTAGAGGATAAACAAGTTTCTCTGACCTATAGATCTGCGGTTTGTCCATCATTTTCCTGTATGTTGTGCATCTTTAAAATATTGATTTTTTTTCCTTTTCCCTTATTAGGTACCTATTGGTCAAACCCGCGATGTCACTTTAGTATTCCAGATCAGTCCTGCGTCCTGAATCAATGATTTAATTGAATCGCTATGTGCGGTTTACCGTCGAGTTGTAGAACATTTCTAGGAAACCGGCTTTTCAAAGAATTACAAAATTATGAGACATGATGATGTGTGGCTTACTTGAAAGCTTTTAGCTCTTGATTAGCTAACTCCTCAATAAAACGGTGGTCTGAAACTGCAACTAAATGTAGAATCACGAAAGCAAAGCACAAATGCATTGCCCTCATAAAAACCAAGGTTTTATCTATCAAGAATCAAGATCTATTTCAGACCAGATGCGCTCCGCGGTTTGATCCGCAACTTACCGCTTTATTTAACTTGCATTTTCTGGGATTAAAAGTGTCCAACGATGTCCCTGGTAGTATACCTACCTATAAGCAGATATATATATTTATATACTCATAGAATTAACGAATTTCAATAAAGGAGAGGAGTTTAATGTTTCTCTGTATGTATTTTTCAACAGGCTTCAAAAAATAATTTCTCAATTCAATTGTATGTTTTTTTATGTTTGCCACTTCAGTACTAACAGAACATAAAAACCGATTTGTAAAATTCTTCAGTAGCAAAATTTTATCAAAATCGGCTCTGTAGTTTACTTTTTAGTTACAAGTACTTTTCATTTTAAAACCCCTTTTTTTAAAGGATATAATTATTCTTCATCTATATATCAGTCAATTTGCTGTGATCATAAAGCTCGCAGATGCAAGATATCAAAACAATGTGCTGAAATCTGAAGTGTGAAGGTACTACGAAGTATGCTTACGATTTGATTGCCTATAGTCTGCCGATATGATTGCAAACGTGAATTCTAAACCGATTCGCAAAGCAAACACCGATCTGTGATTGCGCGATGATTGTCTGCCAATTGTGAGTACGTAATTTCTCTACACCACAGGGCTCGCCACCGGCCGTGCTCGGGAGATAATTAAACTGTTTTGCATTATTATGCGTTTGTATACAAGAACAATAGATAATAACCTCGTAATGGCCATTAATACGACATTTATATGCGGTTTGGTCACTCAAAAATGATTGCTGATGTTGATAGACGGATTTTTATAGAAGAGCCATTTTAATGTGCTTGTTGTGCACCTACATGATACAACTCAAAACTTAAGCACCAGCAGGAATCAATATTCACACGTATCCTACCTAACTATTATACCCAAGCTTATTTTTATTGTTTTGGCGGGAAAACGAAAAAGATCGCGTCACTTTGATCAAATCACACGTCGCATTGTATTATTTTCCAAATCTTGTGTTATTTTCAGTGTTAGTGCATAAAATTGGTGGCATTTTATTCGTTAAGTGTTGGATTACATGCATGAGTGTGGAAAAGTGGTATAATGATGGTGAAACGTTTATTTTTGTGTTGTTTCCAAAACTCTATAGAAGCTGGTAAAGTTGCCACCATTTTACTAGGAGTATGACTTGACTAGAATAGACTATGACTTGACTTGATGACTTGGACTGTGACTTGACTTGACACATATAACATACATTGTGTATAATATAAATTAGCTTGAAAACTTAATAACTTGACACTGGCTAAATACACAAAACTGTGGAGCCAAAACCAGAACAAAAATAAAGCTTATTTTAGGATACAATACTACAAAAAAGTTTTCATACATTTACAACATTCGAATAATGTCCTTAAAAAGGGGGTAAAACTGACGGAGAATATACTTGGATGATATTATAATGCATACTTGTTCGGAGTCTGGGTGTTGTGGTACCATGGTCCTTGCCCTAGTCCCTTGGCCCCTAGATACAGCGAATCCTAGTTTGGATCCAGGATCTATGCATGTGATCGTTGGGCGTTATTATTATTATACTTTTTCCAGTTATTTTGATTTAAATACCAAACTACTGAGCCAACATCTATCTATACAATGTCAATCTATTACTAAGTATCTACTACATACTATCAAATAAAAGCTCAATAAAAAATTAATTTATAAATAACTGCGACATGAAATGATAACAAACATAAAAAAGAAAATACATACGATCGAATTGAGAACTTCATCCTTTTTTGATATCGGTTGAAAATGGAAACCTTTTTGTAGCTGACATAAATTTTTGCATTCATATGTATAAATGCACTACCGTGTTCTCGGTTTGCTAGAGTGTCTGGATTTAATACTTATTACTAATTCGACATGCTTACAATATTCTAAGTAGGTATATTTTATGATATTGGAAACGCATCATAATAATATACGCAGTTACTTCCTATCATTTTAAGTGGTAAGTACATTCCACTTCCAGTGGTACTATTACCCATATAATACTTAGTTTGAATCGGCAAATTATACATATTATGTTTTCTGAACTTTTGTCATTAGGTTTTGACTGATGATAAGTAGATTTATTACATTTCCTAAATAAGAAGTTAATGACCAAGAAATGAAACGAATGAAGGCAGCTGTGATGAGAAGCTGCGTGTTATTAGAAATCAGTCGCGTGCGTCACTGTCGCACATTGATCTCGTGATAGTGAAGTGTAGTTTAAATCAATAGTAAATGAATGGTACTTATAGTTATAGATAGGTAGTTACTATAGTAAGAAAAGTTGCATCTCTAGGTCCGTCAGGAAGTCATCTTTCAAACAGTGCATTCATGTATATGCGAAGCTATTAGTAGCTAAAGGACATTTCCTGGTTGATAACATTATACGCGGTAATGGAAATCATTGGTTGTTCATCACAAAGAGATGTCCTGACAGTCTTATGGCCACAGTGAATTCGTGTTAGCATTCTGAATTTGATTAGTAAGTAAATCTAAGTCAAAAGCGTGTGTTTTACAATGGCAATGGACGTGGATGCCATATTAATCTGATGCCATGGTAATTGCAGGATGTCGGTGACGAAACGCCTCACCGTTATTATGGCACAGGCTACTTAGCTTTGTTATACTATACCTAATAATCCGTCGCATGTGGTCTAACTGGGCTAGTTCGTGATGACCGCTAATCTGCGACGAACTAAGGAATCATCTATTAATCACGTGAGGTTTGAAGGGGCGGGTAGGGGGTTCGGTTTAAAACCCCACCGCGTATCACGTATAGCTATTATTTGTCTATTAATTTGTGTGCATGTTTGACAATCACTATCACACTTCACACTAATATTATACAGGCGAAAGTTTGTATGTGTGTATGTTTGTTACTCCTTCACGCTCAAACGGTTGAGTGGATTTGTACGAAATTCGGTACCAAGATAGCTTATACACTCGATTAACATATAGGCTACATTTTATCCCGGAAAAGTGAAAGATTTCCCGTGGGATGAGCAATTGACTAAAATACTTTCTATCCGCGGGTAAAACCGCGGGGCGCAACTCGTATAGAAATAGTTTTGAAATTTGAGAGGAGGGTAGTTTAATTCAATAGTTTCATATTAATTAATCTTTATTATCGGTTAAGAGGTTGTAGGTTCAATTCGAAACAGTTTTAGTATTATTTTATTTTTAATTATAAGCCAAAATGACAAAATGCGTGAGAATAAAATAGGTAAAAAATAGATAAATTACTTATTTATTACTAACTAAAGACGCTCTGCGGATAGAATAATGTTTTATCAGCATGTATAATATCGGTTCAGCCGTTTTGGTATTAAATTGCCATTTAATACCAAAATCACCAAACTAATACCAATATATTACACAGAAACAGCTCTTCATCTCCGAGAGGACACCTACATAAGTTGCGGCAGTAGGAACTTAAAAGAAGATAATAACATTACAGTTCAGGCATATCTATTTATATAAAAACAATTTTGTGGAAGGACGTGCAAATAATAATAATATCGCCCAACGATCACATACATAACCCTGGACCCTAACTAGGATTCCCTGTATCTAGGTACCCAGGAACTACGAATACCCCATGGCCCTCACTTGGTCTGAATGTTGTGGGACCATTCCCACAACATTCAGACTCGAGAACAAGTGATTGCGTTTTTTTTTGTGTGTAAATACTTGTATGTACGGAAATCGAATCCGCCGCCTCCGGGTTGTGAGCCACAGAGGCTACAATCATAACATTCAATTAATTTTGATGTTTATGGGCATAGTCGTAATAAACTAACTAGCTGCGCCCCGCGGTTTCACCCGCGGACAAAAAGTAGCCTGTGTTTGTCCACTATGATAAGCTATTTATTTTCCAAAGATTACCATTTTGCTATGGAACGCTAAAAAATTCGCAATTTCGCAAAAAAACGCTAAAAAACGGAACGGGAACATACTAATAATTAAAAAGTATCCTGTGTTAATCCAGGTCATAAACTATCTGTGTTCCAAATTTTAATCCAAATCCTTTCAGTAGTTTTTGCGTGAAAGATTAACAAACATTCATCCATGCGTCCATACACACAAAATTTTGCATTTATAATAGTAGATTATCTAGTAGCATTGTAATGTACCTAGAGCTCATTTGAGGGCTCGCCTTGATAGGTGTCCGTACTGTATCTACCGTCGAATAGCATTTATTTGCTTAAAAATATATCCTTTCTTACCTACTAATATTATAAGCGCGAAAGTTTGTATGTATAATAATAATAATAAATAATAAATTTCATTTTATTACAGATAATTCAATCCAGTTTGTTGGTAACAATAAGACTTACAGCTATATTAGTAGAACCATCATTATTATTAATTACTATAAATGTCAAGCACATCACAAATTAAATGATGATAGTATAGATGTATGGATATTTGTTAGGTGCTCTTTCACGTAAAAACTACTAAATGGATTTTAATGAAACTTGGAATGCAGATACCTTATAGCTTATATATATAAAGCGTTCGACTGTCGTACGAATAATACGTTGTACGTGGCTTCATTAGCTCCATGAGAAAAGAATTAGAACAGATATCATAGTCGTGTCACTCTGTAAACATTCTCCAAAGCTAAACGAAGTTAAATATCTCCGTCTTTTTCATTTCCCTTTGATCAGAAGAGTACTGCTATACCTACTTTAAGTTTAGGTAGGTATAGCGAATCGACACACCTACCACATACGACAAGCAACATACACCCAACAAGCCCGGTACCCCTTACTGCAGCTATCTTCGGGGTCCAGCTATACTCCGGCTTGCCGCTGCCACCTTGGGGCCACCCACCATCCGGGGCCCCCGACATTATCAGGACAGTACTTTTCCCGCGGTGGTGTAGGAAGCTTAGAAACTAGTTAAAGTGCACAAATCCACGGCCCTATAAATATATGTGCCTACCGCTAGCTGCCGGTCAAATTTTTTTATGTAATTTTTTTTGTAATTAAATTTAAAATTCGCGTATATACCTTTGGTTATTTATTTCTCCCTACTAATCTAGGTAGGTGGAAATTTCCATAGGGTAAAAGGCACATTATGTACTATAGGGTTAGGGGTACAAAATACATGGTTGAATCAACAACACGTGGTGAGACATATGACATATATGTTGTTGTACAATAACAGCAGTGTGCAACAATCCGTAACTTTCCCACAGTATATTGCTCGTCATTTGATTCTCTTTAACAGAATAGCAATAATTTGATTCGTCGGTGTTACAGTGAATAAAGTTCACACATACGCATGTACTTTGTGTTATATTAAATTCATTACTACGTGATATAACCTATTGTAATTTAAACGTTATATTTCTATGTTTAAGCATAAGAAAATCACGAAGCCATACGGCGAGTTTTGGCGGGAAAACGAAAATGATCGCGTCACCGCATTGTATTATTTTCCAAAACTTGTGTTACTATCAGTGTTAGTGCATAAAATTGGTGGCATTTTATTAGTTAAGTGCTGGACTACAGGCATGAGTGTGGGAAAGTGGTATAATGATGGTGAAACGATTCTTTTAATTTTGTTTCCAAAACTCCATAAAAACTTCTGGTAAAGTTGCCGCCACTTAACTAGGAGTATGATTTGACTAGACTAGACTATGACTTGACTTGGTTGATTTGGACTGTGACTTGACAGCATATATATTAATTAACTTAAGAAATTACCAATTACTTGACACTGGCTAAATACACAATAGTGTGGAGCCAAACCAAAACAAAAAAAGCCATACGGCAACTCTGCTGAAATGTTACCATTTTTCATTATTTAACATTTCTAGCTTCTTTACACACCGCCTGTACCTACCTAAAATATGAAAACGTGAATAGATCGGAGAAAAGTCTTTTCGTAATTTCACGTGTTATCTGAAATCAGTTTTTTAAAGTGAAACTTCTTTAAGCATGTTTGAATTGGGGTGTAAGCTGGGAATGCGATGCGAACGGAAGTTGAAGTTGGTTCACGTAGATCTCCATTGTCAACACAACAAATAAAAAAAATGTATTATTATGTTGGTATGTTCGGTAAAATGATAATTTATAATTATTATTATGGCGACATTAACATTAAAAGCAAAAACAAAGTTATACCGGCCGATAGATGGCGCTAAACTAAAGAAATTTTACTTCAGTCGTGTGGTCTAAAGCACACTCGCTTTTTTGTAGCTCCTGTTAGTACCTGACTAAATTGGTTATTATTAGAAGAAAACAATGCAATAAATACAATAATTTAACCAAGTGCTATATTTATTTTGCTTTTCCGATAAAAACGGACAATCTGCATGTAGTGTGAGGATAGCACAACGTGGTTTCAAGTGTGATGTGGCCACTGCGGAAATATTTACCGTCGAAAATGCAGTTCTCCTTAACAAAATACGTAGAACATACCTTATGAGAAAAGCACCGTCCCCTAATTGTGTTGAGTGTGGGGTCATTGAGGATGTCCAGCACCTCTTGATGGAGTGTGTGCGGAATGAGACGTACAGAAGATCGTGGGTCAGTAGGAACGGATGTGTCGGGTAGTGTCATAGCATATTAGCCTTACCACTATGTAATAAAGCCATTATGCTATATAGGCTAGTAGAATTAGGTTTAAATTTCAGGTAACCTTGTGATTTTTATCAATTGGGTGATGTGGTCGCTCAGTGACAAAGCCCATTAAATAAAATAAAAAAAACGTAGTTACATAGAAATATAATGCTTCCTCTGAGCGTAGAAACCTTTTTCCAGAACTTGTAATTTGAATCCTAATTTGACATTTGTTCAATATAGAAAACCACTCGCTCAAGCTCAATAAGCTCGGTGGCTTTTTCTAAGAAGATCTGACAAAAGTGGCTAAATTGGGATTGGAACATGGAACCGTGTCTGTCACACAGTCTCCATTTAAAACACTGCATTTTCAGAGCACCTACAAGTTTAATAGAATTGTTTTATTAGAAATCTTGAACTCTCATATACTGTTCAACTGGGTGTGTTACAGAACCGCCTTCAGAGTCGGACCGTCGCGCGTCGTCGGTCGTCGCTAACGTATAGCTGAATGGACACGAATAGTCACATTTTTCCGCTGTTGGTGAATGTCAAGTTTAGATTACCTACACAAGTAGTCATTGGCCTTCGGAGCCTAGTTAATACGGTGATTGGAGAATAGCTTCAAAAGTCATCTCTGCTAGGAGAACCTATATTTCAACTTATAAAGTTATATAAACACTAGCGGCCTGCCCCGGTTTCGCACGGGTATGATATATATACGATAGGTATATATGTACGATACTATCTTTGAAAAAAAAAAACTATCGCCTATGTTCATCAGGGGATAATGTAGGATTCCAATGTTGAAAGAATTTTCCAAATCGATCTAGTAATTTCAGAGCCGATTCAATGCAAACAAACAAACCAAATTTTTCCTCTTAATAATATTAGTTTAGATACATAACAGAAAGGATTTTAATAGGTAGGACTTTTCTGCAGAGTTTATCTAGGTATAGGTACGGTTTATCAGGTATTCTACCGCCAAGCAGATCTTATTGTGCAAGCAGTACTGTGTTCCCGCTTGTAAGGCACTGTAGGTAGTGAGATTACCTACTAGGCAAATTAGACTAGACCGCAATCAAAGTTCCGTGATCATCCCACTGATCTCATGTGGTGTTAACTCGGGATGATTGTGCAGTGCATTATCACGTGAAATTGTATAAGTACTTTTTTATTTATAGTGGCACTGCGCTCCTGTCATAGGCGGTCGTGACGCTTTCATTTTCTTTCTCAAAAAATATATTCTATGAAATTTGAATATTCTTTCTTTATATCCAAGAAAAATATTATCTATAAAAAAATTTAAACTTAATAAATTATTTCTTAAATGGAATATTGGCTTTTCGCTACACTCAAAAGACTAACGAAGCGTGGCAGCGAAAGGGCCCTAGTTAGTGTACGCCGCGGCGAGAGAAAAAATGACAGCAAAATAAGATGGTGGTGTGTAATTTTCTTACGCGAACTAGGGACCGTAGCATCGGTCTGTTCCAACTCGAGATGAATTTTAAACTTTTGGCTAAATCTTTAGATTAAAATATAAAATCTTTATTCTGTAATCATTGTATCATGTTCAGCGAGTGAATGTGACGTTATAAAACATACTCACCCGAATAAATACAAATTTTGCTGCATAATTGTTAATCATATTTTGTAAATTTTAGTGCGTTAATAGGCTGAAAACTAATATTGTAGACGTGGAATTTATCTGGCTGAAAACCCTATTTATATTGTACGTCTATAAGTCGGGAATGCTCCTTCGGATACATATGTATATTTCAGTGTTTAAGTTTTTGAAGGATCTCAGTAGAATGCCTGTCATTGAAAATACTATGATATGCTGTTCCGAGGTTCAACATTTAGTAAAAACTAACGTTAAAATGTTACTGATATGGTCAAACATAATTATTACAACAGTATTTCACACACATACATTCTTAAATCTCTTGTGTGTAAACTGCCATCCTAATCCGTCATGTGGTCTAAAAACCACATTTCGAGACATTTACATCTTTTATTATTAAACACGAACTAGCATTAGACTAGTTACACCATCTTTTTTCTCTCTTTCGATCCAGCTAAATATTCCAGTAGCAAAAAAGGACAAAAACTGAAGTAATTAATCCGAGACTAATACTAATACTAATATACTAATACTAATATATGTGTGGACATTTCACACAGCGCCATCTAGCCCCAAACTAAGCAAAGCTTGTACTATGGGAACCGGATAACTGATACGATACTTAGATACTTTTTGTTTGTAAATACATACATAGAATACAATATAACACCCAGACACAGAACAAACGTCGATGTTCATCACACAAATGTTTGTCCTGGGTGGGAATCGAACCCACAACCCACAGTTCAGAAGGCAAGGTTACTACCAACTAAGCTATCGGGCCAGTCAGTCAGGCCACTAATACCCGTTTATTAATAAGGCTGATATAGTTTACTATTGCACAGCTACTTTATGTGGTTGAATTCAAATCTCTTCAATCATCTAAAGATATGAAAGTAAGTTAAATCTTAATAACTTGTACTTAACAGACTACTGGAAACTCAAAGTCAAAGAATTTTATCGCAAATAGGCTATTTTTAGCACTATTATAAAAGAGTAGGGGCTTAAAATACTTAAGTAATTGTATATAAGTCTTGTTTTTTAGCATTTGAAAGAAAGAAAGAAAGAATGAAAAATGTTTTTATTCATGGCAACAACAATTTGTTTACCACATCTTTGCCAGCGCCATGTCAAAAAGATAATACGGAAGTTTTGATTATTGATTAGGTCTGTGAGAACACTAATAATATGGCTTATCCACTGTGAGATTACTGGCTGGCACTTTATTTGGCTGGAATTTTAATGTGGATTAAGATTCAATCCACATTAAAAAACTACCACTATATTAATTTTGTAGGCTGTTGATACATAACGAAAAATATAAATTGCTCCATATAGACTAAATAAAACAATTTTAGCCGTCTAAGCTTTATTAAAATAAAAGTACACACGTATAGAGCATGAGATGTCAAAAAGTTAACTGTTTCATTAGTCAAATTTAGTCTCATATTCTGGCTTTCATACTAAACACATGGGTTGATGCATATAATTAGGTAGGTATATTTATCTGTAACAATTTATTTGAAACCAAATTGATAGTCCTCTAACTTCTAAGATAAATCATTGACAACGTGTCACTAATGGTTTGCTGCATCACAACTCCTATTCATTGTAGAACGTACAATGGTACCCATAAATACAGGTTTTCATAAAACCAACATCCGGTCTTGAAGTCTCTAATTTAACGGTGACTATTTCTAGAAGTACTCTTAACTCTAATCATAGTGTAAAATAATACATCATCATAGAAGCACATTATCACACTAATATTATAAAGGCGAAAGTTTATGTGTTTGTGTGTATGTGTTTATGTTTGTTACTCCTTCACGCTTAAACGGCTGAATAGATTTGTATGAATTCGGGACCAAGATAGCTTATACACTGGATTAACATATAGGCTACATTTTATCCCGGAAAAGTGTAATTGTCTCGTGGGATGAGCAAATCATTAAAACACCTTTTATCCGCGGGTGAAACCGAGGGGCGCAACTAGTTATTATATATTCCATTAGTGAAAAATCAGGATATTACAACTAATTGTCGATAGCCGACAAGCGCTGACGACGTTAAATTCCTGGAGTGGAAGCACGGACTGGAAGACGTCATATTAGGTAGGTTTAGGCGCAGTACGCCTCATTAACAAATTGTTACAACGTTGCAGTCGCAGAAGATCCCATTCAAAGATCGTCCTTCTCAGTATGTTTTATTTCATCCTTTAGCAGTTTTGACATGACAGCGTAAGCGGCAAACCAGCAATTTGATATCTATATATATATATTTATTATATCGTTGTTTAACCTATAAAATTTTTGCAATGCGCGCACCCCGACGACGCCGGCGTCAACCGATGCTGCGCAGGCGCATGCATTTCTTCACCACCCACCCTGCTGAAACTTTAACAACCCCTTCAATATGTTTCAATGAAAAAAATTCCACCCTAATTCCTATGAACTAGGGCGGATTTTTTTCATTTGCGCTTAGATAAGACTGGTTACAACCAGTCTTATCTAAGCGCATAGCACAGTGCTGAAGAGCATGCAGCGATAAACTGTTTTGAGGCCATTTCGACGTACAGGAAGGAGCGCGATGGCAATAACATTTTCAAATACCAGGACGGTCCTCTAAAGGATACCCATGAAAAGACCTGTTTAAAATTTCACATATCTAATTAAAAGAATTTCCATATAAATAAAAAAAATCATATGTTTAAAAGGCCGAAAATTACGGTTTTATGCACGCACATTAGGCACATAGATGAGAAAATCAAAAAATTTCAGTCCGAATGGAATCAAGTTTTTTTGATTATGCCCTGATTCATTGTTCCTATAGACTGTTTTCTTGAATAACCTATTTGAGTCAAAAGTCGGTAAGAAGTAAGATATTTTAGTGACCTATCAAAAATTGTACTGGTTGGCCGAAAAATACATAATTGCTTAAAATTTTGTAATGCAGTCTGTGCTCTCACTACGGACAACATCTCATGAAAAGATGTTCATTGTAAATACATACGTTTTACGTTACAGAAAAATATTATCAATGTAAATCCTTTTTGTCATTTTATTTCAGTTGGCAGTCTTCAATTCTCCTGACTAAAGCGCACAGATTCGCAGTCAGAGAATGTGAGAACTCACTGGACGCATCTCTCTCCATACAACGCAAAAATAATCAGTTTGAAACAGCCAGCGAATTGAATTATTGTTCTATGAACAGATTGCCAAGTAGCACGATACAAAAAAAAATATTTCAAGAAAAGTATTTAGTCAGTCTGATTTCGAACCAAATCCTACATCAAAACTGTCACAACAAAAAACAGATATATTAGGGACGTTTCCTTTGCCAAGATTTTTAGGTACCTTTGCGTTATTATCAACCGATTTAAAAAGAAAAGAGGGGCAAAATGCAGGAAATTTTTAATTTGGAGGTTCTAAATTGTAAATATTTATGGTTTTTACCTCAGAAGTCCGTCGTTTATAAACCTATTTTACCTATTCGGAAAGCTTTTGTGGTATCGTGGTTGAGCAGTTCGGTTCATAACCATGAGGCGGCGGGTTCGATTCCCACAGCAGAACCTATGTCATCGTTGGGCGTTATTATTATTATTATTATTAATTATTTCCACTACTAATTTTAGTATGGTGCTCACAAAATGAATGCTCAATTATATTTTATGTCCAATGCCATTGATCTAGGTCAAAACATCAAAAGTTATAAAAGGACAGCCTGATCGTTTTCCTGCAATCATTTGCTATTAGGCACCAGCCGGCACCGTTATTTAAATTCCTATATGAAACTATAATGCAGCAACATCGTATAGATTAAAAAGTTTGCTAAAAATACATTCTACATTAGTTTAACAACAAAACATAATACAAACGCGCGTTGATGTCTAATGTAAGTATAAAATCTGATAATAGAAAATTTAATAACAAGTGTATTATCCGATTTTCCTTATCACTTTTGACAAATCCGCAAGTTGCATGTTTAATCATCGTAGGTACTACATACATATAAAAATGTTTTATAAGTAGGACGGTAGTTTATTTTACATTTGTTATTTCGTTTGTGAAGAGCTACGGTTCGAAACATATTGAAGGGGTTGTTAAAGTTTCAGCAGGGTGGGTGGTGAAGAAATGCATGCGCCTGCGCAGCATCGGTTGACGCCGGCGTCGTCGGGGTGCGCGCGCGCTTCCATATAGCGGCCCCCGCGCCTCGCGGCCTTCAGTCCAACCAGAGCTCCGCGAACGCCAACACGCTTTCGCGACGCCCACTCACGCTACGAATCGCCGAGCCACTACACGCGAGTGATCGCCTGTGAACGAGTTGCGCGCCCTTTCTCTCACGCACTGTGATCGTGCTTCGGTACGTGAATGCAAAACCGGACTACTCTCTTGACACTAGGCACCACTGAGGAATCCGCGGTC
The DNA here is from genome assembly GCA_905220475.3 of Ennomos fuscantarius. NCBI lineage: Eukaryota > Metazoa > Arthropoda > Insecta > Lepidoptera > Geometridae > Ennomos > Ennomos fuscantarius. Next base: position 13,335,713 of record HG992023.1, read on the forward strand.
TGGACCTGGGAAATATCCAACCAGGTGAGTTTAATTATAATTTATATTTTTATTTCGTAAACGGGCACAGCGAGTGTTACATGCATTTGCGAGTTTGCATCGGAGTGGACGTATCGATGTTACTTTCCAAAACGCCCGCGCCTCCTTGAGCACGGTGCGGGTAGTGGGAGCTCAATCGTCATGTCACAAAGATAGCCAGCCTATTCGCAGATTATGCGTTGGCTTTCGTGTACAGCCGTCCGCTCCCAGACTGTTTTACCGTTTATACTCTAAGCAGGTTTTATGCATATTGAAGATATTGGTTAATAGTTTCGCAGCTGTTGTGGCTCAGATCTACCTACAACACGGTTTGATTTTTCTTTTTATATAGGTACCTTATTTTTCTGTTAAAGCTAAGAACATTACGTTGATAGTACACTGCTACAGTGAAAAGTGGCGCTCGATTCGACGCGTATGTTCGGTTCTTTGTTCGCGCGTTATCCGCTCGCAACTTGTTGAAACACAAAAACCTATTTTAATAACATGTGGATTTGTTAATATGCAAACATATCTTGGTATATTGTTGATTTCTGTAATAATTTTTTTTAACAACCGCCGACGCTTTGTTTTGTAATGACTAACATTAAGCAGATAATTGGTCTAATGCCAACGATTAAAACGGTTTCCATATTAAGTTGTAGAGGTAGAAATTAATAAAAATATATAGTATACAAAAATATTTAATGTATTTATTTAATGATGTTACTAGCTACTTACCCACGATTGTACACGTAGATTAAACCTATTGTTTCTTTCTGCACGTTGTGCTGAGTCAACGATTAGTTATGACAACAAACTGGTAAGATAAAGAGTGACTAGTGCTGTTTCCTATTCCACTGTAGGCACTGATAAATAACTTGTTATACAATATTAGGAATCAATATTGACAGCTATTTAGGTATTCAATTTGAAAACATTTATATTTAAGTAGTTGACCCGTCCCGGCTTCACATGGGTTAATTAGTAAAACGCGGTCGAACGGGATAAAAAGTATCCTATGTCCGTCTCCTGGGTCTAAGCTACCTCCCCACCAATTTTCAGCAAATCGGTTTAGCCGTTCTTGAGTTATAAATAGTGTAACTAACATGACTTTCTTTTATATACAATATCTAAGATTTGACAGCTTCTGTGGTGTGGTGGTTGAGCAGGTCGGCTCATGACCCAGGGGCGGCGGGTTCGATTCTCACGGCAGAACATATTTGTGCACAGAAAAAATCTGGGTGTTGTAGGACCATGGTCGTCGTAGTTCCTGGGTACCTAGACACAGGGGATCTTAGGGTCAAGGATCTACGTAAAAAAACATCGGATAGTTTATGACTCCACTCACTCACCTCGACCTTCTTGTAGTGCAGAAGTCAAATTATTTCTACGGACACGTCGACAACGACAAAACCTTCCTCCTCCGTCCGCCGCCCTAAACAAGCCCTGTAGCACTCCCGTCTAGGCGTTATGTACCTATAGGATACCGTTTTTGGCGAAGTTTTTGACTTCTGGGTAATGTGCGACCTGCTCAATCACCATACCACAGAGGCTGTCAAAACAAGCATAAAAGACTTATAATATACTCGTATGGTTACTTTTCTCCAACGGGCACGGAACTCTAAAAAGGAACGCTGAACGCTGCGTAGAGAACACAGAACACAAGTGAACCAAACCCGTTCTTGGCTATTACATGCATATTCGCTTCCTCATACCACAATAGTATAGTTTGATATTCTAAAAACTTTAATTGACTATTGTATATATACAGTTAAAAAGTAATTCTGATAGTGATTAAAACTACGTCCGGTTATTTAAGTCAATGCCAATTGAAACAAAATGATCGAAACAATAAATAAAAATCTAATATAAAACTACTATCATCAGTATTTTTGAGGCAGTTAAGGCGGAGTTTGTTCACAAATTCAACAATAAGCACTATTTTTGGAAACCCCGTGTGACGTAACGTAATAAAATAATCAGATAAAAAAATTATTGTAAATTAGAAATAAAAGGAAGAAGAACGGTGACCGTATACAATTTAAATATTCAGCGATAAAAAGTTTTAAATATATATCCAGTGTGTTCTTTTATTTGTAATTCCTATTTGACTTAACCCACAAAGTTTGACATAAAATATGATTTGTGCAGCCCTCAAGAAATACATAAAAGTTGTAGCTTAAGCATCGCAGCTCACCCACTAGGTGCTCTAAAATATATCAATACTGTATTATAAAACCTTAGCTTAGTTATTCGCCCTATGTAGTCCTATGTATAGTATAATTCAAGCTAGCGTTTTTATTTAAAGCAGCTAAAACTTGCTTATATTTATGGTATGCGTGACGGATTCTATACAGGTTGAATTTTGAATAAAACTGAGTAGAAATTAAACCTTAATTAGGGTAGGGACCCAGGAACTACGAGGACCATTCCCACAATAGCCAATCACAGAAAAAGTATTTGTGTTTTTTTTTGGTGCACAAATACCAATCCTGTCGCGGGAGTTGAATCTGCCACCTCAAGGTTATAAGCCAACCTACTCAATCACGACACCGCAGAGGCCGTGTTTAAATTGAGTGAATCCAAGATTTGTTGTTTTTGAGCAATTACATTAGTTTTTCGGTTGAACGTCACTTTTTGGACCATTTTGTATATTATGCTGTTATCATTGAGTATCTACAAATATCTATAACTTTACAAACTCTGCGGTTTTGTGGTGAAACATGCATTTTAATTTTACCGTTTTAGAATATAATACAATGGAAATATATGACGTCAAGTTTTTAATCACATCAATTTAATCAAGAAACCACTAGTAAGCTAAAACAAAGGCTTGACAAATCAATTATCATTATTATATTTTGCATTTGACTTTTCCACTTTAAAATGCCTAATAATATACATCATTACTAGTGCACTTCGCGGTTTCACTCGCGTGGTCAGTGGTTATTATATTATATATTTATCAAAAAGCACCCTTAAGAAGAGAGTATACCCCGCTCTTGTGAACCCCCCCTACCCTTGTACCCCGCTAACCCTAAATGTTATCCGATTTCAATTTTTCTTTCTTTTTTAAGTTGTATACCTTGTAAAAAACTATGCTAGGGTTTTTACCTTATTGGAATTTTCGCAATATCTTGTCTCGTATCGAAATAATATGTATAGCTATCTAAAGTAACGAATTTTTTGAGTTATAACTATATATTACAAATATTCATTAATATAAAAAAGTAGTTTGTATTAGAACACAAACTTAAAAAGTAGTTTTATGTGATAAACTTTCATGTACAGACAGAACATACAAACATTCTTAAACTATAAAATTTAAAAGTATTTAATATTTTATTACTAAAATATGTTTTAACTGACAATACAAAAATTTCAAAAATGCCGTCACAAACTTATATCAGTGATATTATCTACGCTTGCGACCGTACCTTTAAGCCATTAATATTTTTCCCAGTCACTAGGATAGTATATACTAATTTATATTATAGACACCTTTAAAAGCCCTGAGAAAATGAAATCAAACGCATTTTCCTCTTACCCATACAATTCTCTAGGTGCCTAGGTTTTAATAGACACCGCAAACGTATTAGTAATTCAGACAAAATTAGCTATATTAAACTTATACTCAGTTTTTATCACACTTCACACTATCACACTAATATTATAAAGGCGAAAGTTTGTATGTGTGTATGTTTGTTATTCCTTCACGCTCAAACAGCTGAATAGATTTGGATGAAATTCGGTACCAAGATAGCTTATACACTGGATTAACATATAGGCTATATTTTATCACGGCAAAGTGAAATTTTCCCGGGGGATGACCATATAATTAAAATACTTTTCATCCGCAGATAAAACCGCGGGGCGCAACTTGTAAAATAATAAATAATCTTGTGGTGTGAGAATGCGACCATGCAATTATAGTTTGCGCATCGTTCGCGACCAGTTTGGTCCTGCCGACCTTCAAGTCAGACAAGTAAATTATTCTTCTTACTCACACAGCATAGTGAATTTTCTTTTGTAAAACGTCATTTAAGCTTTGCGGTACTTTAGTAATTTTGTTATGAAAAACCTGCATTTCACAGCCGTGTAAACATGCACACACGCTTAAACAAGTGAATAATATGCAAGACGATTTCTATCAAATTTCCGCCCATTAATGCGTGGGTAAAACCAAAGCATTCGCAAAAATCTTAATACGTAACTGTTCGTGTCCTTTATGTGGTACATAGTAGGAATACAGGTCTATGTTATTATTATACGCGTTTCGTAAGTGGGGTGACGACGAGGACGCGTTTACGTTCCGTCTGAGATTTCGAAACCGAACTAACAAGAAACAGAACTGTATTTTACGAACGCTTCGAGTCTCGTCGATATCTTATCTTTGACAAATTAACATTCATTTATTTCGATTTTACTTGTTGGAATTCGAACATTTGGGTCGTCATGATTTAGTTCCACGGTAATTTTAATGAGCCGTTTTGTTATGATTATGTAAGGGAGGATCATTAATTAAGCGGCTTATATAGCATAAGCCACTAGTGCGGTCTGCGGTTATCCGTTGGCCGAAGAAAACAGCTTAAAATAATACGTTGTTATTTCATATTAACTGGATGTAACTAGTATTTACTAGCGCCAGGCGGTTCTTGGCGGTATGAAGAAACATGGAAGGTGGCTGTCGCGTTGCATAACTAAACTGGGGTCTTTATGCTACGACTAAACAACTGAAACTTAATTTTGTATTCGTTAGAGGATGGAACATGCTTTGTTTTCAAATCTAGCGATTAATCGTATTTTGAGTTAGTTATGGATTAGTCATTGATAAACCGGCAGAAATTTTCTGGCGTAAGTATTTTTGAAACATCACTGAGATTTGTTATGTAACAAAATCAGTATACGTGTATTTCGTGTTATGTGTTTTAAAAATTCTCGTCGATAACGAAAGTAATTCATGCTTATGTTTACATGAACATCAACATGCGTATAGAAAGCCAGTAGGACGTCCTTGATGTTCAATAAGGTGACCACAACCGTATGAGCAAAATGATCTTAAGACGGCGTCAGTGCATATTTTTGGGAAGGGGTTTCTAAAAGGATGTGTTTAAAGTCGCAGACCATAATTTGATGTCAAACTGGGTCTGCGCTTGAAAATGTTTTAATATTACGTATTTTTGTGGATTACCTTTAATATGCATATCAAATTAATACATAATAATAATAACGCCCAACGATCACATACATAGATCCTGGACCCTAACTAGGATTCCCTGTGTCTAGGGACCCAGAAATTACGAGGACCATGGTACCACAACACCCAGACTCAGAACAAATATTCGCGCTTTTTTTCTGTGCACAAATACTTGTCCTGCCACGGGAATCGAACCGGCCACCTACGCGGATTATGAGCTGACCTGCTCAACTACCACACCACAGAGGCTGGTATATTTACAAGTAATTCTTTTAGAACACCACACAAGCTAATAAAGTGTATACTAGAAGTTATTAAAACGATTTTATTTTAGGAAAATCCAAAGTACTTAAAGTTTTATTCGGTTGTCCCTGTTTTTCGTTGTATTTTATATTCACACAATTTTGTGACGTGTCGCACAGGGCTTTTAAAAAATGTTTTATTGATTTTGTGTTTAAACAGCGCCTTAATTTATTTTATAGAACTTATTCCGCTGTCACAAAAAAAAAATAGTTATTATATACTATGTATGTTGTAATTCTATGCGTAAATGTCTTATTTCACGTAAGTATTTTAATGCTCAAATTAAGATAAACAAAATCACAAATAAGGCGTAGGTGTAGATGTGGGGGTCGGTGCAGCATAGATACAGGTGGATTTTTTACGACTTTTTGCCTGCCCAGTCACAGCTCTTAGCGGGAATTCAATTGGTATTTGTGAAAAGACCGCCGTCAGTCGTTGATCAGCTTAGGTCTTTTGAGTATTTGCTACCCACAGTAACCATAATTTACTTACATCACTACTAAGCTTGCATACACAGAGCGAGTGGCACCGCGAGGCGCAGCTATAATACGAACATAACGTTACCAGCTGGGCGATCACGTAACTCGATCGCAACAGATAGAAACACAATTTTTTATGAATTTGACAGTTTGAATACGCAGTTTATGTGCATAGTTAGAACACCAGTTTGGCTATATTTGTAAATAAATGTCCTTATTGCATAAATTCGGAAAACTACGTTCATAAAGTAATTAGTAATCTGACAAAATCATCCACATAGGTCCGTATTACAGAACGATGCTCAGTCATCGATCGGTGGTCGAGCAGAGATTTCTTTCATAAAGTGATCAATTAGTGAATGAAATCTCTGCTTGAGCACCGATCGATGACTGAGCATCGTTCTGTAATACGGACCTAAGAGTTTTTTTTAGGTTAAATTCCTAAGGGTGTAAAATAGGGGACAAAAGTGTTTAATATGTCTACTATGTTAATAAGCAAAGAAAACATAAGCAACAGTGTGAATAGACAGATATAGGGTTTGCATTTTTCATATCCTCACAGAAAATTTACGCTTTACATACGTAATTTTATTGCATAAAGTCACAAATTCACGATTACTTTAGGAGAAGGAAGAGGTATCACGGTGTCGTCGATTGAAAATACGGAATTCTCAAAAATAATTTTCCTCCTAATTTAGCTTAGAAATGTTTCCCTGCTTAAAGCAAACAAATGGGGAGCACAAAAAGCAGTCAACGAAATATTTTTGAAAGTTTTACATCAAATTAAATTTTACTTATTCTTGTAAAAATCAGGAAAAATTTAACTGAATTACATAAAACTATACGTTTAGTTTTTAACCCTTACTTATCATTCCTGTAATAATTGCAGAATGATTATTTTTGTCTAGAAAAAATTACATTAAGCATTTCACAAATAAAAACGAGTATATACTACAAATTTTTTAAGGCTCGTGAAACGTTCACATTTATTTTTAACAAATACAAAAAAAAAACTATATCTATGGGCCTTGACAAATTTCTAGCCGTGAAGTGGTGCAAGTATTAGTAAGTGATGGAGGCATGAAACTAAAGTGGTATCACTAAAGAAAAAGAAAACGGGACCATATACCGACTAAATTCATCACTACGGGCGTCATTTCGAGCTGTAAACTGTAAATGAGATGATTTTCATCCATGATGTTTTTCACCAGCAATATTGTATTAGATTTTAGTCAGTCTGCAAGCTTGCTATGAACGGCGTTGGTTCTTTGTGCAACACGAAGCGTTTAATTCTTTTTCAGTTTCTTTTTTGGCATTATGAACACTCCTACGCTGTGTACGTTTGGAACCGGTCACGGACTCGATGGTGAGATAAGCGAAGAAACTGGTTTGTGGAGTGCTTCGCCCATATGTATGCGGATTTGGCTATGTAGGCAAATGCATCAAGACTCGAGACGGGATACTCAGATATCAGGTATTATTATTATTATTATCTTCCAATTATTTGGAGCTTACCTGCATCAATATTTAACTCTTAAAACAGAGCAGTTTATGAAGATTAATAAAATAAAAATAATGGAACACTTCTGTGCTTTTTTAAATAATGATTTAGGTATAACGCTGGGTCTGAGTTGCTATACTAGTTTGAGTCTTTGGTAACCAATTCATGTCAATGAAAAAGTTGTTAGTTGTACCTTACTTTCACTATAGAAATAATTCAGAAAACGTGGTCCCCCAAAACCTAGAACATATATTAAAAGTGGTACCATATATATAATAATACATATACATATATACAAAATAATACATAAATAAGTAGGTAACCATCACGGATAGCGTAACGAAGCAATATTAAATGAAAATAATCTTTTTCATAAAAAAAAATCCAAATGTACATTTAAGTAAAGTAATTTTGATCAAGCGAATAGAATATATATGTCGTGATTATAAAGGTACGGATACGGGTAGAAAGATTGACTATTAGAGTATTATCATTAAAAATTACTGTGTTAGTTTTAACACAGTAACTGAGTTTAGGGCAAAATCGGGAATGTGACCCAATATTACTAAAAGTCCCAGATTCATGCATATTGAGAGTGGGTTACGTACTGTAAATTGTTATACCAAGGAATGCAGAACCAAAATTAAATTTATTTTAAATTTAGTCATTTCCGAATTTAACACTAAATGTTTTTTTTTAAATAAAATATAAGTAAATAAAAATCTATCTATATATTTATTTGGCCTGACCCATACATTAAAAATACATTACCCATATAAAAAGTCAACCAATTCCTTTCCATTGAGTGTCACATATTCTTGGCAAGCGTTGAAAATTATACTCAATCGATTTTCTTGCACGTGACTAATATAGTATGATCACTATACTTACCTAAATGAATTTTTTTTTCATGCATATCAAAACAATATTTTATGGAACGAAACTTAGAAAACTATTTAGATACCTAGGTTTCTAGTTTCGTTCCTTCGTCAGTGATAAAACGTGATACCGGTATATACCGGTTGTTAATCTCGACTCACGTTTTACTTACATATACATATTTACTAAAACGTATATTTTGCTCCACACTGGATCTCATGCCTCATGCCAATACCACTTCTTAAATCGTCAATTTCTTAAAATATCCAACATATGAACTAAAGAGACAACTCTCTACGAAATCGATTACCCTTTAAGCAACAGAAACAATGCTCTACCACGCCAATTAACTATAAATGCATTATTTACCGACAGATATGTATTTTCACATAAGTCACAATCATAAAAACCGTCTTCAGTTCTAAATATGATGATATAAGTTCTAATGGAGTAATCTTAAGTTTGAATTTAAATCTGAGTGAACCGTGGTGCGTATTACTGTTGCCTTTTAATACATAATAGATGTCACCCGCAGCTTTTACTTACCTTTACTTAACCCATGCCTATATATCATACCTTACTTAATCTATGTATATATATCTATGTTGGACCAAACTGCTCAGAAACACCTTGTTAAGCTTTGAAAAGTTAACCAAAACAAAAGGCAGTCGATTTATACTATTCATAATGTATTATTAATAATGGATATATAGGTAAATATTTATTGTTGGATCTTAACTAAGCGAAGCCGAAGTAACTACTGTACTCATTCTACATTGTCTTGAATCTCGACCTGAATCAAAACAATAAGGTGACTAACTAATGGGGTAAAACCTAAAAGTATCTAACATAACAATTTTTATGAAGTGGTAAAGGAAATAACAGAAATGATTATATTATTATTATTTATGTTTATATATGTTTATTTAAATGTAAAATCTGCGTTTGGCTACATGGCCCATCTGATGGTGAGGGGCACTCCGCAGGTTTATGAGGTACATATTCACTCTTGTCTTAAAAAGTCCCAGGTTAAATTTATTAGGGAACAATACGCTGGGAGTAAATTCCATTCACTAGCAGTCCGCATACTGAAGGACGAAATTCTTGGTGCGGCAAGTTGGCATATCTACTACATAGGGATGAAATGACTCCCCGCGCCTCGTAGCTCTGTGCCGGAATGGAAGTGTGAGATTAATTCGCCATGGTATAATCAGTAGAAAAAACAGAACATATAAAGACATGCTACCATTCGTCTTGTGCTCCAGGCTCTGTAGTCTTCCTATAACTAGCACATCTTCATTTTTGAGTTATTCGGCGCGACGTTCGATGGAATCCAAAGAGACGAGCTGATACTTTGCAGAATCATCCCTATGAATCCACTATGATAATACTACAATTGGACGATATCAAGTATAATTATGTGACCAAACTGGAGTAGTAACTACCATGTTGCGATTTTCCTTTAGTCGGTTGCTTAAGTTTTTATCCCACTAAAACAGAGAGTGAGTACACATTATTTACATCAAAAAAAATCCGGTGCCAAATACATTTGCCTCCTGGCTATAGTTATTAAATTATAAACTCTGGTAATACCTTAAACATTATCTCCACGTTGTGTTAATTACATAAAATGTATGCAACGATGACCACGTGTTTGTTCGTGCGGTACTTATTATATTCGCTACGGTGCGGCGCTCATTAGTGAATTAGGATTGATTCCCCGTTATTTCCGAATTAATTTACTATTATATTTAGTAATGATGAATTATCAAATGACTATGTGGTTAAAACTCTTATAAATGCAGCGTCGTTAATTTCCTTATTTCCTTCCTCCAGTGATCAATAGGCGTTCGCGTGGCGCAGTTTGTGTTTGCAGGAATCGACTAGTATTATTTTATATCGGGACATTAATAATAATAATAATAAGTATTGTAGACATTTCACACGGCGCCAACTAGCCCCCAAACAAAGCAAAGCTTGTACTATGGGAACCAGATAACTGATACAATACTTATATACTTTTGTTTATAAATACATCCATAGAATACAATATAACACTCAGACACAGAACAAACATCGAAGCTCATCACTCAAATGTTTGTCCTGGGTGGGAATCGAACCCACAACCTGCAGTTCAGAAGGCAGGGAACCAACTATCGGGCCAGTCATGTACTAACAGTAAAGATAATGCGGGTAGTTGGTGAAACAGCCTGGCTTGCACGACGCTGACACTACTGGAGTAGTGTAGTGTAGTAGTGCGCCCACTAATGAACAAGACTAATGTAACTTGGTCCAAACGTCGAGATTACTCATAATAATATGTAAATATTTTGATAAAATTTTGTACGCGAATGAGAACTGTTCTAACGTTTTTAATGGTTTTATAATAGCTGCTGGTAGATACATAAAACGGTATAGAAAATCGCGTCGCGTAGGCAACATACCCACAGTCTCGGCGACAACCGTTAGACTAAGCAGTATCCTTTATTTATAAGTAAACATTAACTTTCTAGTTCGTCCGCAAGATAACTAGCTTACGTCTAACGCTATTTCGCTTGTGACTAATGCGTGCTCAAAGTAATTAATGAAGCCAAATGATTTAAAAACCGGTTGTGGCAGGTTGTACCGATCATCTGTCCGTGGCATTATCTACTCATCTTCTTTATAAATCTAAGAAGGCCATTACTATTTTGGCCAAGGTATTGCGAGGAAAACGGTCAACCGTTATAATAAATCACACTTCATATCACAGTAATATTATATACACTGGATTAACATATAGGGTACATTTTATCCCGGAAACGTGAATTGTTCCCGTGGGATGAGCAAATCATTAAAGTAATTTCTATCCGGGGATGAAACCACGGCGCGGGGGCGCAACCGTAGCCTAATATATAAGTATGAAGTTGTAAATGTTAACTTTGCCACCCTGTGCCTCTATAACCTGTGATTTACAAACTAGAGAAATTGCTAGAAATATTGTAAAGGAATAATTGCTCAAGCAGCGTTCGTAAATCAGCAGAATTGCGATGCGATATATAGGAAATTGTTGCTCTTGTATGTATGTATGTTTCAGTTCAAAGGGCTATATAATAATAATAATATTTATAATAATAATTACTACAATTATTAGATGAAAATATCTAAATTAGGTGTGACGAGTGCAAACCGCAGTAGATTTCGTTATGTAAAGTGTTGCGTGTGGGTGACAATGGCATTTTATACATTTCATGATTATTACTATAGTCATCCTAGCATACTAACAAACTCTTCTATTATTTTTTTTCCTTTTACAGGTTTTCTAGTCAAAAACATAACGAAACATATCATGTAATTAAATTTTAGAGTTTCCATATTTGTTTATCTTTGTATAGGTACAAAATAGAGAAGTGTTTTAGAAAACGCTGATTTGGCATTTGTTGTTACACAATTGTTTATTGTGTTATCAGAACAATTGCACATTCCGCACAGAACTTGTAAGTCATTGGTGCAAAGCGGAATTTGACCTAGAGCACGTCAGTTTGAAAGTCGCATTGGCCACCACTGAGCCATACGCGGGTGGTATATACTATATACAAGTATCTATCTTTATCGTTCATAAACGATGAAACTTTCTTCATTTCCTTCCTTCTCTTATAAAATTAGAATGAATCACGAAAACCATTATGATTAGAAAATAAAACGAGCTCTTTTTTGAAATGGACGTCTTTGTCTTATCGCGTCGGTTTCCGATTGCACTTACTAATTAACTGATAAAAGAAAGGTTTAATGTTTTTACAGTTACGTTAATGAATAGTTAAGATAGCGACAGGCTTAGTTCACGTCCATAGATAAACTACTTTACTCTAACTCGCAGTAAATATTAAGTTATGCCAGGTCGGTAGCACCCTGTCGTCAACACTGTTGACGATTGAGAAAGAGAAGCTTCGTTCGTTCACATTGTTGACGAATGCTACTTTTCATTTTCCTTTAGTATCTATTATTCTAGTAAATGAGTCAAATGTTAAGATGTGGAAAAGTAAGTTTCAATAAGTCATGACGCGGATTTTTTAATGTTAAGGTATCAAATTACCTTTCAGGGCAGATTGGTATGGCGACATAGAGTAACTTTTTATACAGCTTTTTAGAAGCCAGTTGCAATCAATCGAAGACTTTTCGTCCTTATACGAAACCAGTATTTGTAATAATGGTATACTAACAATGCTGATGATTATTCTTATAAAATTTAATACTTTTTTCTGTATTTAATCTTGCAATTTTCTGTAATTATATCTTTTATGACGTGAATATATTATACTCAGGCTAAAGTTTGGTCATTTTAGTTTGGTCAGTCGCGTTTGTATAGCTGTATCAAGCATTTACACTAAGTAGTGCTAATGTAACCTACTGTAGAGTCCTACCACAGAATAATTAATGGTGTTTCGAATTAAATATAAACATTCTTCACAAAATTATTATATGATATGAATGTATACCTATTAAAATGCTTAGTTTTAGGCTTAAATAATTACAGTAACTATAAAAAAATCTGGAGGGGTGAATTGCAACTAAATCCAATATATTGTTGTTTCAATTTAGGTCTACCCTCCGCACTAGTTTGCATACGTAGTTGTTTATTTATTTAAACAGTGTTAATAATTAAATTGTGATACGGTACAATTATACAAGTACTATCATACCGATTCTTTCTATCAACTTCAACTCTTTGTCTGGCCTTTGTGGAGATGTTACCACAATTTTGCCAATATCACGTAGAGTGATAGAACATCAAACGAAGATTCTTCAGTGAGAAATGTTGGTACATGTGGGAAATAAATGTGAGACGAAGATTTTTGAAGACAGCGTCATAACATAACCGCAGTTCATCATAACCATTAGGCTAAGGTTGAAATAGTCTAAACCATAAACTTGCTGTCAATATTATAACCACAGTAACTAAATTTAGGCCAACCTCGGGGATTTGGACAAACATGATTAAAATATAATAATAATAATTTTAATAATAATAATTTATTTATTCAAAACAGTAAAAAATCAACATAGTATAGGGTTGATCCTTGGATCCCACACTAGGATGACCTGTGTCGTGGGATTCAGTCTCTTCCAATTTATATAACTTAAGAAACTTAACTTAAGAAAAGAAAACTTAAGAATAAGGGTAGACTAATTTATACGTATTTAATGTAGTAACTACACTTAAAAAGAAGAAATAATAATAATCATTTTCTTAGACTGCGTATTGAAACAAACATCCATAATTCTACTTCAATCGGTTACAAACCAGCAATCAAGTGTATCAACAACGTACGGAATTACAACAAAACCATAGTACGAGATTGTAAGGGAGAATGAGGATTAGGTATGTATGCACGTGTTGTACTTGTGTGTGTGTGTGTGTGTGTGTGTGTGTGTTTGTGTGTAATATGATTTGTTGATATAATTGTAAGACTATAAAAAATCGTAAAATATACATGAGGTGATTTCAGTACCTTCTAATGCCATGTCTCTCTCAATTAGTTAGATCCATACACCTTGAGACTGTCTGTATAGCGATATTAAAACTTTTGTCATCGTAATACAAAGTTTAATGGCTTCGATAAAATGTACATTATTTTTAATTTTTATGATGAGTAAATACCACAACCTTACAGCCCTTTATTAAACGATTACGCAAGTATGTTCGGTGTAACGATTAAATTAAAATCACTAATTAGCTCCAAAACTTTACATTCTGTACACGGCACCGAGAACTTTGCAAGCCTGCCAAGCTCAGGAGGCTGTGCGCGCTTAAAATTGCACGGTGTTGCGTGGCAGCAAGACTGTATCTATATAAATATCTTATCGGAGTTAATCTCCTGTAATGTTAGTTACTAGTATTTATTTTGTTATTAAGTATATATAAGAATCTGTGTAAGTATGTAATTATGGGTGCATGTAAAGAGACGTATAGAATTACGTGATACTTATTGCTTTGGTCAGTCGATTAGCAAAATTATTTGAACATTCTTCGAGAACTTACCTTCATTTATATAAACAATACTGATGATGAACTCTGCTGCGGCACGTCTTGTTGCCAACTGCGTTCATCTAGAAATAGAAACAATTTGGTAAATGCTCATCTCCGGGTAAGCCGCGTTATTAAAAATATGTGGTTTCTATGAAATGAACGCTAGTCAGTTTAGTTGTTAAATTTTAAAGCTGCAGGTTTATGTGATAGTCTTGAATATTTTAAACGACAATCAGCAGATTGGTGAAAATAGCTATTTTCATTAATCTGCTATAGCGTTGCTGCTAGTAAATACATCCTACAACTGGCTAAAAAGTTAAGATCTCTAAGAACTCTCAGAATTTAGCCACTGTTTAGTAGCATTTTAGGATAAACTAAAATATATTTTTATTTATACTCACATTCCGTGATCTATATGAAAATTTGAACATTAAAACATTTGATAGAAAAGTTGACTTGATGACTTGGACCTGTGTCTTGACTTGGCACATATATATAATATTAATTAATTTGAGAAATTATCAATTACTTGACACTGGCTATATACACAAAAGTGTGGAGCCATAATAAGAAAAAAAATATTTTCTTTTATTTCATAAAAACCAATATTTTTAATAACTTTTGGATTCGTTTATGGTTATTAAAGTGCCGGTAAAGTTTTTATTTTTGTAGCTACCTCTTACACTATTATGAGTTTTCAGAACAATTAAATCGGGTTCTCAGAAGTATTTTTTATAAAATATAGTCAATTGCGGATATTGGCTTATTATTTTGTATCAATGTTAAAGAATCAGAACATGACTCGAGCTAAATTTTTGTCCATACACAAAAGTGATTAATAACTTTGAATAAACATAAAATCTGATGAATTATGGTCAAAATTGACGCAGTCGTTCTTGTTTTTTATACAATTTTTTATTGAACAGAACCCAAGAATCCGTGGTACAAGAATTGAAGAGGCAGTTAAATGCAATGGGTTTAGAAGGCAATAAGTCAGGAAAACTCGTTAAAACGCAAACGAAATTTTAAATTGCGCCCATATTTTATGAACTGCGAAATTACTTTTTGTAAGATGATATGACAGGGGCCCGATTTTAATTTATGGCCAGGTTCTCTGAGATTTTTCGATACAAATGAATTTGGTGTATTGTATAAATATGAATACACTGATTATAGAAAAAGAGAGTATGCTTTAGACCACACGACTGAAGTAAAATTTCTTTAGTTTAGCTCCATCTATTGGCCGGTATAACCCTACTTATAATAATAATGTAATAATATTATAAACGCGAACGTGGGTTCGTCTGTGTGCGTGTGTACGTGCGAGTGTGCGTGTGTGTGTGTGTATGTGGGTGTGTGTGTGTGTGTGTTTGTTACCATTAATCTCGCTAACAACTGAAACAATTTTGATGAAATTTGGGATTTTACACATTGGATTAACACATACACATTAGGATCTCTTATTGCTTTATCTGTGATAGTGGAAACAAAAACCTATTTCGTTTTTCTCCATTTTCCTATAGTAGATAGATAGAGAGAGAGAGAGACAGAGAGAGTTTACGTAACTATAAGAAACGGTCTTCAGGTTTATTATTGATTTTTTTTTGGAAGAGACACGCGCTACTTTGCCAAATTAATGGAATTCAATGACTTCTGAAAAAGAAACATCCACTGAACAACGTTTTGAATGTGAGATTGCTAAACCTTATCGCTGCAAAGTCATTGTGTAACGAAATTTCAATAACACGAATGCTAAGTGGAAATGCTGCATTTCGGAAGCAAGGAAGCGCTCAGGACACAACTTTTTCATATGGAACAAATATAATTTATCTAATGTGATTTTATGTCTAAAGTAGATTTCAAAAAGTTCGCTCAAAGCGGCGGTCTATGAAGGAGACGTCAATAGGCTTATAATTATCAGCCCCTGTGGCGAGGCGGTTGAGCAGGTCGGCTCATAACCCGGAGGCGGCGGGTTCGATTCCCGCGGGGACAAGTATTTGTGCACAGAAAAAAAGCGCAAATACTTGTTGTGAGTCTGGGTGTTGTGGGACCATGGTCCTCGTAGTTTCTGGGTCTCTAGACACAGGGAATCCTAGTTAGGGTTCAGGATCTATGTATGTGATCGTTGGGCGTTATTATTATTATATTATTATAATTATCATTATAGTAGTTACAAATGACTGGCCCGATAGCTCAGTTGGTAGTGACCCTGCCTTCTGAAATGCGGGTTGTGGGTTCGATTCCCACCCAGGACAAACATTTGTGTGATGAACATCGTTGTTTGTTCTGTGTCTGGGTGTTATATTGTATTCTATGTATGTATTTACAAACAAAAAGTATCTAAGTATTGTATCAGTTATCTGGTTCCCATAATACAAGGTTTGCTTAGTTTGGGGCTAGATGGCGTTGTGTGAGATGTCCACACATATTATTATTATTATTATAATGTATCACAGTTTCCATTCACTCATTTATATTGGTACTAGTTTTTTACAATGTTTACTATTTGTTTATGTTCTTATGCCAGTAGTTGTGGCACCTATGTTGCTATAAAATTAACAAAGCCACGATGTTCACGAGGCCGTAAGTCTGAATAGGACATCAAGTCGATACTGTGCGTATCCTTTGAATCTTCCTTAAGGTCAACTGCTTCAATTTGTATTCTAATTAAATCAATATTGTGTTTCCTGCTGGCGGTATAATTTATTATATCTTTAATAAAACAATAACTTGTTTTGCAATAATCGTAGATAACTTTCGACCGGCATCCTGCAATCGTGCCCAATACGTTCTGTTTTATACAAAGAATGTATTATACTACTAATACTATTATACTAATAATACTATACTACTAAATAGTCATATTTTTTTTTTTGTTTAATTAGTTTTTTATTTATTAACTTATTTACTACGTTATGGTGTTATATTCTGAGATTTTACATGTTCATTTTTATAATTTTATTTAATTGTGTAAATAATATATCATTTCAAAAAATGTTTACGTAGTTTTGATCGCTTCATTGAATTTCTGAGGGTCTTTGTAGGATATTTTTATAGCACATGGCCTGTGTTCATGGCCTGTGCCATCGATAACTATGATCCACTAAGAAATGTCCGGTTTTTATTTTGTATTCCAACATCTAATCCTCTTCTTACATGCGGGGACCAACGTGGAGTACACACTCTGTGAAATAAAAAGAATTATAAAATCAAATGCAAATGCAAATACTTGTTCTATGTCTGGGTGTTGTGGGACCATGATCCTCGTAGTTTCTGGGTCCCTAGACACAGGGAATCCTAGTTAAGGTCCAGGACCTATGTATTGTTGGGCGTTATTATTATTATTTTTTAGTTGTACAATGTTTATAGCTAGTGTCTAGGTCCAGCAGTTTGTATCAGCCATTCAGGATTAAACCTTTAATTAATAATTATTTAAAAAAAAGTCACACAGATAAATATCTATCTATCTTAGAAATATGTACATAGATTCACAAGCAATAAGACAACAAGCAAAAGAAATATATTAATAAGAATCTTACCGTTAGGTCGACACAGATGAGTGCAGTGGTCAGTCGTATAGTCGGCTGGTTCGACAACGATCTGTGGTAGATTATTAAATACGGCCCTGACTCTGAATGATATTTATGATAATATAGTTACTCACGATTGATTGGAGAGGGTTACATTCTTTAACTGTTGGATTGACGGGTTACTCGGGTATGATACCTCAAAATGATCCACTGCTATTTATTATTGAAATAAAATATACCATCCCATAGTTCCATAGATATTATATTAGTCGCATCATTCGAAAGTATAGGTATAATTGCGATGCTACCTTGTAGGGAAACTACACTTAGTAACTATACTTATATCTCGTAATTATATTTCTTTATATTATATAATTCTGATATATCATATATCATCCTGATATAAAGAAATATAATTACTTTTCGAGCCCCCAACCATTGTATATTCCAGTCAGATCCACCAGTTAGATTTTGAATGGCACTCCGGTTATGAGATGAATCAGTCATAAATAAAAATTGTTTAAGTATCAAAATTATAGCCTAGGTCCAGCAAAAGTAGAGCAATCCGAGCGTTCAATTAAAATGGACTCATTTTAAAATATAAATGCAAGGAACTCCAAATATAGCTGTTATTATATGTGTTGCTTACCTTGTCTGAATTTATTCAATGACAATATTTTCAAGTGGTGGCGTTCGCTCTGTCACTAAAATATTTTTTGACTCAAGCTGGCCAAGTTTTACTTTAGAAGGTGGTTTTAACCGTGGTATTGCCATAATTATCTTACTAGGAAGTATAAGGTAATGAAACTACAATAATTGCATATAGATCATATTTCTGCAAACTGTTTGTATTGAGGCTCTTTACTGAAACACTCACGATCACATAATGCACCACAGATATAAAAACTAGCAATATTTTATACGAGCCATAACTGTATGGATATAGTTACAACAACATTGCAATTGCCTTTATTTTCTAAATACTACAATGATATAATAACGAATACTAAAACCTACCTACTACTACAAATACTGGCCACGATGACCTATAGACAATCCAAATGCTCCAGACCACTACCAGTAGGTAACATTGCAATTCATTTAGGAAGAAGTTTTTATCAAAAATTCCGTGTTTTTATTATTTCTTTTTGACATGACGCTGGCAAAAATGTGGTAAACAATTCCATAATAAATTCAGTGTGTCATTAGAACGAAGCGTTGACCTTTTTACCAGATGTTTCCAAATCAAAACGGTATAAGGTATCGTGTAAATATTTGAACGTCAATTTGAGCTATCTTCGTAAATCGTTACTGTCGCGCCCATTGAATGTTATGAATGAGCGTGAACGCAAAAAAGATGTCATCTCATGTTTATAGAGTTGATCGAGTCCTCGTCCTAATTGTTAATAGACTAGGAGACTAGTGTGCTATTTCATTGAGTAACTGAATAGACTAATCTGTGTGTAAGATAGGCGACTTTTAAAAGAGCTTAAAACTATTATTAGTCAGTCATGCGTTGGCCAAAATACTGGCAGGGTTTCCAAATAAAAGGTTTTTGCAATTTGTAATTTTGTATGTTTAGTACAATAACTTGATTTTAAGTAAGTACCTAATAATAATTTTGACTTGTAAAATGGTTAAAAATAGCCCATTTGCAATACATCATTTGATTTTGACTTTGACTTTGCTTAGACAGACCTGATCGATAATGGGAACATGGGAATGAACAGGATAGAATTCCACTGATTCGAATGATCTTTTTCTAATCTCGTAACTATTCAGTCATTAAGTTTAATGTTTTTTATCGTTACATATATTATTACATTCTGTTTCTCGAAGAAGTAAATTTTACTAAACTCTTCCTTGTATAAACGCGATTTTCTCTAAATTATAACCTAATCCAACTGATGCTAGAAACTAGCGTATATAAAAAATTCAATCTTTGTAGTGTCTAAGTAAAAAGTTTTCACTAAATTGATAAATAATAAACGTGATCATATCGTAACTTATAATGACTTCTTTTTTAGTTAGTTTAGTTATGTATGTGATCGTTGGGCGCTATTATTAATATTATTATAGTTCTATATAAATCGGTGAATTAACCCATCAAGACAGTAATCGGTGATGACAAGCAAATATGACCATGACTACGAGACCGTGGTCCCAGTTGTAACCACTCTTCTTTGGACCGAAAGGCTAGACGCATATTTATAAAATGCATCCATATTATGTATAATCTGTGTCAATCCCAAACATCGCTCGGCTCGTGACAATAATCTAAACAAGCGACGACACTACGAAACCACATTTCACCACAAATTAATATCGTTCAAATGGGTTGTAATATTAGTTACTCATACACGTTACGTGTGCAGCTTACCTAAGAAAGATGTTTATGAAAACATTTGTATTACGCGTAGCGACGATTGTTTGGCATAAGTACTATGCTAGCGTGTAATCTACCTGGTTTTCTGTTTCCGCTGCTGCGTGTTGGATAGACGCAAAATAGTGTTTTTAATGCTAGTGACATAGCTGGTTGATTACTGTTAGTTGACATCTCTTATGAGCAAGCGTGACTTAATTATTTGCTCATCCCACGGGAACATTTCAACCGGGATAAAATGTAGCCTATATATTAATCCAGTTTATAAGATCTCTTGCTACCGAATTTCATCCAAATCCATTCAGCCGTTTGAGCGTGAAGGAGTAACAAACATACACACATACAAACTTTCGCCTTTATAATATTAGTGTAATTATTGTTGTATTGAAGATAAGTACAAAAATTGCCTTTGATACGTTCGCGCCAGTTTATTTCAATCATAAGAAACGAAGCACACATTTTCAACACATATCGTCGTCCGTTTGGTTTTTAACTCCATTTTGTGTTAAACATATTTAAGTAGTTTTAGCGGGAAAACAAAAAAGATTGCCGCACCGCATTGTATTATTTTCCAAAACTTGTGTTATTTTCAGTGCTAGTGCATAAAATTGGTGGCATTTTATTCGTTAAGTGCTGGATTACAGGCATGAGTGTGGGAAAGTGGTATAATGATTGTGAAACGTTTCTTTTCGTGTGATTTCCAAAACTCCGTAGAAGCTTATGGTGAAGTTGCCATCACTTTACTAGGAGTATGACTTGACTAGATTAGACTAGATTATGACTTGACTTGATGACTTGGACTGTCACTTGACTTGACACATATATCTAATACCTTTTAACTTGAAAAATTATCAATTACTCTATTACTCGAAGCAATTACTTGATACTGGCTAAGTACAGAAAAGTATGGAGCCAAAACAAAAACAGAAAAAAAAACATATTTAAGGCTGTTTTGTTTTACTAGTTAATAAAGGGTAGTAACAATGTACGCATTAGGTTTTTGTTTACCTGCAGTTGCTTCCCAATAACTACATACCTACAAAAGCGTCATTATATTTTTATTGCTGTGTTGATATATGATTACAAGTCTCTGTTTTTATGCGCTTATGTATTTAATTGCATACTTGTATTCTTTAAGCAGAACGTCAACTATTAAATATTCTATGAGATCGTATGTATTGTGTGAGACAATAAACAACATTTTTTACCCGCAACAACATTTCGGCGTTATTTCCATAATTTACCTTTTTGTAAGCTATCTCAGTTAGTCTTGTACTATTGCAGGTGGTCAAAGCTTCAATAATTTCACAGCTCAAAGCTTGCCTCTTATGATTTAGACTATTTTTGACATACTGGTTACGATCAATGTTCTACGGTTACATCCGCAATTTATACGTTTTCTCGCGGGCACGATCTCTGAAATACAAGCAAAATTGAATCTAATTCGTATCACGTTTTGGCGTACACTAATAAGTTTTATTAGGGGGTATATCCCTATATACCCCCTAATAAAACTTATTATCCCTATTACTGCCATTCATGCATTGATTTATTCTACGGCAGCTACAAGTGCGAACCTTGAGGAACTTTTTCTAGATACAAGTATTCAACGTCAATTACCTATTTTCTGTGAGGTAGGTAATTTGTCATCGTTTTTTTGTAATTGCCTGCAAAACAATAGAATCTCATTGAAATAAAACTGAGGTAAGTACCGAACGTAAGGTAAAAACATAATGGGATTCAAAATGAATCATGATTGAAATTTAAACGATGTGACGCTTATGGAGAAAATTTACTAGAGTTCAAAAATCAAAATGTAAAAAAATTAATTCAATAGAATTATTAGTTTCTCATTAGAAATCAGTCGCATATTTTTTTCATGGCTAGTATTGGGAAGTTTTCCTCGACTTATATATCTTGAATCAAAGTTTCTCATATAAGATGTTAATAAAAAAAATGGGTGGTTATACAGGATTTTTTTATTTTTTTATTTTTTTTTGTTTGATAGTGTTTCAGGAAAAATCGTGCTAGATCCGTTAAGGGCGTGGAGCACCCATTATTTTTGACTTATTTCACTATGAAACACTAGTCTAAACTTAACCCTTTTCGAGATATTCGACGTTTAATTTTTTATTGACAATTGCCAATTTTTAGGCTACAAAATTTAATTTTGTTTAGTTTGAGTGTCTTATTATTATTGCATTTTTACATGTGTAATAATATGCTTTAGGACGTCAATAAAATAGTACATAAGTTAATTGAATAGGCCATAGTAGACAAGTGAAAGTAAAGAAATAAAAAAAAATATATTAGAAACTGTATATTTCTCTAAAAAAAATATTATGTTTAAGCTAAAGTGTTTCATAGTGAAATAAGACAAAAATGATGGGTACTCCACACCCTTAACGGATCTAGCACAATTTTTCCTGTAATCTGTATAAACATAGAAAGGAATTTAAAATGTGATGTTCCATGCGACGTCTAATTTATTAAGCCGCGTGCGTGTGATGCTACCTAAAGCACACGGTTTAGCTGATGATATATCGTAACTACATAAGTACATACATACATCGAAGTTACTCGTCGTCCTTCATTGATTAACTAGTAATTAATGAAATCTATTCTCACCATCTAAATATTTCAATAGTGATATTAAAGTCATACAATTTCTGCGTGAGATATAGGTATTTTCATTGAAAGAGTGCCTTTATTTATCGAACTTTAAGATATGTTCTGCATTTAATTGAACGTTGAAAAATATACTCGTGGCTAAATCATATCACATTCCGGTCCTAAAACAAAACAACGCAACAGGCAATATTGGCGGGTCATCGAACGCAGTATGCAGGGCCATTGCCATTATTCTCGCGATTTTCTTTCTTTCATATAATGATGACTAAGCACTATTTTGAGTGGCATACTTATAAATTAAAAAATACAGCTTACTGACATTTTTCTTTCCCGGAAAAAGTCTAATACTACCAGAGACCTAGAATATTAGTGTGTTATATGCGATCATATACGTAAGAGGAACGTCTTGGTATTTCAAAATGTTAGTGCTGTCGCTCTGCTGCAAGTATAATAGAGATAACAGAGCCCGTAAATGAGTTTACCTACATTTTTGGTTTTTGGGGAAAATAGTTTTCACCCTGTAAATCTTGACGAAAAGGTTTCTGGAATCAATCCATTGCACAGATTATAATCTATGTCTATACACGGTGGAATTTAATTCACTCTTTTCCTTAAATGTATGTACTCAGACCATGCTATAGAATATTCGTACAAGATTCATTTAAAATAAATGATTTTGTTTTAGTATTTAGATTTAGTGCCTCTTAAAATAGCTGCATGACAGTCGAAATGTCTATTTAACGGTACACACAGCGCGGGCACCAGCTGTGCTTTGTAAATGTTTCGTAGGCAGTAAAACACCTGATTTGTTCAATGTCACAAGGCTTTTCTTTAGAATTTAAATTTGCTAATACCTAGATATAAGTTTTATTTGATAAGTAAGTATAGCATGTACTGAATACAAACATTAGAAGAAAAGAACGAATTAAATTCCAGCTTGTATAATCTACATTTTGTTTTTTTAAATATGTTTTGTATTCTAATTACAACTACGTACGTCGTAAATTCGTCACTTTACGGGGCTATAACTAAAAAGGCATTGCAAAATTACAAAAACTCATAAAAAGATGATATAAGAACACAGTTTTTCAATGTGTAAATGGTACATATAAAAAATCATCCAAATATCACGTTCAGGCGTTCTAAAAGTTGGTGCTTTTGTCTGTACAAGAAGGGGGCATACTCTTGTTACATAAGTGCAGATTAATTTCCGACGCGTTGCAGCCTTATGATTCAAAATGAAAAAGGATTTTAAAACTGTATTACCTAGTTTATTTACTTCTCAGAATTAGTGTATTATCGGTGGTCTTTGTGTAGCGTTTATAAAGTGTGCATCGTCACCTACCATCAGGTGAGATAGCGGTCAAAAACAAACCTATCTGTTAGTATGTAGGTAATAAGGTGCCTAATAGTTACCTATTATCAACTTACTTATAGTGAGTTGTCAAATCAACTCACTATAAGTAAGTTAAACCGCAGGCAGGTGGTTGGCAATTGTATAAAATAAACTCTTTTTTATGAGGAAACTAATAAATCCTACAGCACACTTTGATGAGTCAACATTCATAAAATTTGCTGCCATTCACAATAAATCCATTATTACCCTTTAGACACATAGAACAGACGAGAGTACGGCGCCCTTTAAACTAAAAAAAGGAAAGCAAAAAATTTAATGCACAATCGGAAAATCACACCATTTTGCCATCGGCAGTACTGCTACAGCGAAATTTAGGAGGTGTCAATACATGCCTAGCTAAGCGGAAGGGAAGCCTATCACGATCGCAACTATGCTTCTAAACACTGCTTGAGCATGAGACTAGTGAAATGATGTGATTTTTCTATCTAGTTTTTTTTTTGCTTCATCTATTTGATCGTACCATCTACGCTACAGTCATCTCGTCTTTTATTACCGTTCACACGATTTGTAAAGGCAGTGGACTGCATAAATGCATCGTATTTTGTATTGTTATTTATGATTGCCACAATAAAATTGCCATTGCTGAAAGTGATGGATATAAAATTATATTCCGTGTTACGAATAGTGATGTATCATTTTTCTTCATGTTTCTGCAAACTTTACTTGATTTTTTCCGGCATCATCCAATATTTAAATATGAATATCAAATTATCGGTTTCAGCCACGAGAGGGGCACAAAAACTTGAGATGAGGTTAAACATTTCAATGGTTCTGGAATAGTTCTTCCGTACATATAAGTAACAAATGCATTGAAGTATAAAAAACGGGAGTAACCAATTTTCGTAGGTAATTCCTTTTGCAATTATTTTACTTATGTTTGTTTATTGTGATAAGATAATAACAATAATTTACGCTTAAGTCAATTATTTTAATAACGCAAATCTTAAACTAATACCATAACCATAAACCAAAGTTGGAATAAAATGTGTTAATAGATGTTGTAAATGAATATTTGTTTATTGTCTTCATTAATTCTCTGTTTCTGACATATTGATTAATACTAAACATGTTTTAACGATTAACGAATTGCGAAATGGACAGGAAAATTACAGCTAGATACTTGTGCTCAGAAGCAAAGGCCGCCCGCGCGGGCGCTCGTGATGGTGCGAGAATGATTGATAGATTGAGCAACGTAAGGAAGCGGTCACCTCATTTAATGTTGTCTGCTTACACCGAAACCTTGTCACAAGGTTGTTTCGACGATACCTCGTGCGCTGAATCCCAAGTAGCCATGCTATATTAATATTCGTTCTCAGTATGCGAAACGTCTCCATTTTTCGCCTATATATCTGAAAGAGACAAATGTTGGACTGGTATTTGAATAATAAATATCTAATTACCTACTTTGAGAGAATGTTTTGTGAAACAGGTAGTTTTTTGTTACGTAAGTTAGGTAACAGTAAGAATAAACTATTGATTAATTTAATCATTGTATTTATATGGATATAAGTTACGGTAACTTATTTCATAAAAGTTTCATAGGTAAAGACCAGTATTGCCTTATTCGGTTCTTGTATGTTTTCACTGAGGTAGGACAACCGGTTGGCAGCGTAGTCGTCGGCGTCGGCGCCACAGCGAGCTCCACGCATCGCACGGCTTAATGTTACCAGCAAGGGGAGCGGGGATCTTATTCGCAAGTCGTAGCACGAATTTCTTACACGCTATGTTGCTGCGCATCGGTCCATCGCATTGTACAATCTAAGCTCGACTGGGTTTTACCAGTAGATCAGGGAAAAAGTTTCTTCGTATTTTGTTCGATAGCTCTAGAATGTAAGGTTAAAGTTGCGTTTTTGACGTTAAAATTTTCCGCACTGGAAATACTGGAACAGTTGTGCTATCTTCACTTACATTATATATGATCCGTTATATAGCACATATTTTTTTTTATGTAACAATTTCATTTCTTTATGGGAAAACAAAATTTTCAAAGACGGAGAAAATGGAAATAGAGCGGAAAATGGTATTTTCATTTTAATAAAATGTGGATATCACTTGTATAGCTTTAAATTGCCTTATTTATTGATATTCAAATCAGTAATCTAAAAACATTAAAACCAAATTTCCACCCAACCAAAGTGTAGAAATACGACGATACGTTTTCTCTGACTTACTAAAATATTGTCTACATATTGTTCAATTGGCTAATAATCGAAACAAGCAAATTAAATTAATAAACGCAAAACGATTGGGTTTAGGTATACAACACAACACTATCTAAATTGTAACATTTAGCACTAGTTATTAGTGACAACAGCATATTGTAATTATGTGTAAACATCCGAACAAGAGTGCT
This sequence comes from Ennomos fuscantarius, assembly GCA_905220475.3. Classification (NCBI taxonomy): domain Eukaryota; kingdom Metazoa; phylum Arthropoda; class Insecta; order Lepidoptera; family Geometridae; genus Ennomos; species Ennomos fuscantarius. Next base: position 13,362,411 of record HG992023.1, read on the forward strand.
ATCAGTCTTCGGTAACAAAATTGATGTTAATTTCTAAACAAATCAGTTAAACAAAGACCAACACTGATTGGGACGTGCGTGCATGACCCATCGACTCGTTACTATTTGCTTTAACATAACACCGATATGAATTTAGGACATCGATATTTTGTTATGGAGGTGTTTAGAACGTGTCTGTGATAATAGAAAACATTGTTGGTGTTGTTTGTTTCAAGTTAGAGGCATTTGTAGATAGGGCACAAGTTTGCGGTAAGCCGGAAATGTCTGACTTCTGTGATCATACCTTTACCTACTTGGTAGTCATGTGATATTAGTGAAAGATTCCCACTACCACTATTTGTTAGACCTATACACTATGAAAAACTATGCATTAGGATAACTTAATCTAAGAAGCCGCTACCAGTAGGCAACGTGCCCAAAATGCTGGCGGCATTGCTCGTTGAATGGCAATGCTTAGTCTTTAGGCTAAATAGAGACCAGCATTTTGGTCCATTGTTGCCTCAGTCCATTCCGAAAGATCTTTATAAATTTTGTGAGCACACGGTCTATCAAAAAAATCTTAATACTAAAACTGTTAACAAACTAAGGTCCGTACTACAGAACAATGCTCAGTCATCGATTGGTGCTCAAGCAGAGCTTTCATTCACTAATTTATCACTTTATGAATGAAATCTCTGCTTGAGCACCGATCGATGGCTGAGCATCGTTCTGTAATACGGACCGAATGTACTTACTGATGCTGCTGTGCGGTGCAACGCGAAACTATGTGTTAGAGTTCCGAGTGATACTGCAACTGTAATGGGTGGCCATGTCGCTTAACATCAAGTGGACGACTAGCTCGTCACGTCATAGTAAAAGTACATCAATCTTCATACCATGTGAAAAAAAGTATTTTTATATATTTCTTTATAAATGTAACTTTATAAGATCCGATTCCCACCCAGGACAAACATTTGTGTGATGAACATCGATTCTTTGTTCTGTGTCTGGGTATTATATTATCAAAAAGTTAGTTAGTTATCAAAAAGTATCTAAGTATTGTATAAGTTAACCAAGTACAAGTTTTGCATAGTTTGGAGCTGGCTAGATGGCACAATATCCACAAATATTTATATTGTATATTTATATCTCAGAATATAATGTTGTTCTTCTACCTATGAGCTATATATGTATAGTAAAGTATACAGATCTATATAAGTTATTTGAGCGTGGCAGTGATATATAATACATAATATTCAGCTGCCAGAGATCCCGTTGTCGTCCTCCTTTTCCTATCTGTCAAAAGAGCTTATCTGTCAGACAATTATTCCGTTATTAAAACTTCTTGTAAATTATACTTAAGGCGCATAGCACGTTTTTTTTTTTGAGAGAGTCGCTATAGCGCTCTGTTTAAAGTTGAAAATCACACATAATTTGATATCAAACTGGGTCTGCGCAAGAAAATATTAGTTTTGCAGATTTTGTGTGTATTACGTGAAATATGTCATTCTTTTAGAAAACGAGTTTGGCTATTTCATTTGTAAAAACATGCGTTTTTATTGCTAAAAATTTGAAACCTACGTTCATAAGGTAATTTTTTGGGACCATTAGAACGATTTTATTTAAAACTTAAGTACTGAGTTAAGTATGATTTGGTCATTCCTGTTTTTGATTTTATTTTCTATTCTATGTTCTATTTCTGGGTAGTTTCCTCCCCACCAACGGACAATTATATGTTTTTAGCTTTTTCTTATTTTTAGTTCTTAGGTACGTATATATAGGTAAAGTTTAGTTTAGTATTAACGGTTGTATAATAGTTATACAACCGGTTATGCAATAAATTATTTTATATTATTTTCAATTTTTAACTAAATACTATATTGATATAATAACTAATACTAAATACGCTACCGACTACAAAAAAAAACCTTTGGACTAAATACTGGCCATGATGACCTATAGACAGTCCAAGTGCTGTAGCCCACTTATCAGTAGTATAAATTATTATATGTAATATGATTTTCTAATTACAAAATTTACTTCATATGATTATGTATACACGTTGCACATCAGAGATGTCAAAAAAGTGCTTTTAATGATTTTGGGCTTACACGGCTCCTTAATATTGTATACATAAAATGAGTTCTCGTTGCTTGACTAATATGCAATAATATGAATAAAGTCTTTGATTGATCGTCATGTTGAAGTTAAGTTTAGTATTGAGGGTAGAGTTAATGTAGCTCAGTTACCACTGAGCTACATACGTACATACATTCGAGCCAGTGTCACCTCGGTTCAAACCTGGCTCTGCCCTGCACCAATTACTTAAGTTATGTCCGTAATGTACACTCGCTTATTATTAATACCCTCATAATCCAACGCTTACAGAACAAGGTACTGAGGGAAATTGTAGATGCACCCTAGTACATACAAAATAACGACCTACATCGGGACCTTAATAAAGAGGTCGTCGTCAAAGAGTTAATAAGAAGTATGCAGAATGTAACCATTTCTGACTTCACCATCGTGTGAACGTCGAGGCAATCTAGCTGCTCGATCACGCGGATATAGCTAGGAGATTGAAAAGAACAAAACCATTTGAGTTGGTGTAGTATGTGTCTATTATATAGTGCATCAAGTATATAAGTGAACGGGCTTCTGCCCGCAGCTTCGCCCGCGGCGTGGCCTATGGGAAAATAATTCAACCACCCGTTTCACCCTCTTAAGGGTGGAATTTCGAAAAATCCTTTCTTACGTTATGTATGTTATGACGTAGGCATACGTCATAACATCTACCTGCATGCAAGATTTCAGCCCGATTCGTCCAGTGGTTTGGGCTGTGCGTTGATAGATCACTATGTCAGTCAGTCAATCAGTCAGTCACCTTTGAGTTATATATATTTAGATAGATAGAAACAAATGCTACCTAAAAAGAATACAACAATAAAATGTCCTAATAGAGTCTATAAGGAACGTGTTATTGGACATATTTTTAGACACATCGGTTATTGTTTAGGTTAACTTCTAATTACTCATTAGTCAAATATATGGCTTCATTTTATATAAATGGAGTGTCTACAAGGCATCAGCGGAATAAGAAAAAAAAATCGATCAAGAAAGGAAAGATGTAAAAAGTATCGCCATTCACCTCGATTGATCATTTGGATCTGGTAATGGTAATTACATTTGCAAATTAACACTACATAACTGGATGGTCCCATTGATTTGCCGACGGCCGACGGCGGCTGGCGCCTGCGTTGCCTACTTACATACCTGCACGCAAATCGGGGCTACGTTGATCTTTGAGTTCGACACATCACGCAATTTTTCAACACAAATAAGCACGAAAATGGTGTGAATTTGTGTGAAAAAAATTATCAAAAATCAGAATAAGGCTGGATAGCTTTTCCTTTTACTCATCAGAGCAAATTATTTATCATTAATTATATTAGGTCTTTACCTATGAAATTGCCGTTTTGTTTGAAAAAAGTTAAAGTATTTTTTTTTTTCGAACTTATTTATTTCTTTTATTAAAAGTAATCACCCCTGCAATCAATGCATCTTTGCCAACTCTGTGGCAGTTTATGGATGCCCTTCTTGAAAAAATCAGCAGGACGGGAGACAACAAACTCGTTACGTGTCGTTTGTGCCGCGTTGGTGCCACGTCGGAACTCATATTCCATAATTACACGAAATTTCAAAGTATCCATTATGAGGAAAAATGTTGAAATGTAATGAAAATACAAAGCTAATCAATAAACAAAATACTTATATTGTAAATAGAATGTCATATTTTTAAAACAAAATTAATTTGAATTTAGAATTCATAGCCAATCAAAACCAGCCAGTGGTTTAAGCTGGGCGTTGATATACATTTAAGTTATTCAGTCAGAATTTTATATGTATAGATGGACTAATATAATACAAATGACTGACCCGATAGCTCAGTTGGTAGTGACCCTGCCTTCTGAACTGCGGGTTGTGGGTTCGATTCCCACCCAGGACAAACATTTGTGTGATTAACATCGATGTTTGTTCTGTGTCTTGGTGTTATATTGTATTATATGTATGTATTTACAAAAAAAAAGTATTTAAGTATTGTATCAGTTATCTGGTTCCCATAGTACAAGCTTTGCTTAGTTTGGGGCTAGATGGCGTTGTGTGAGATGTCCACACGTATTATTATTATTAAAACTTTTTTTTAAATTTAATTAGTACGGTTACACAAATTGCACTAATTACTACATAAATACAATTACAATTTGGTTAAAATATTTACAATTAAATGAAAATGAAAGAAATAAAACATAGTAAAACAGTCAGAAATAAATTAGATTGTAAAAATGTAATATGTCAACGGTGGAGACCATACTCGCGACATAAACGGTACTCCAAACAAGTTCGTGACACTGAGATGGATGCGCAGGTGTTCAACATGCACCAGCGGCGTACAGTCGCGTACAGTCGCGTACAGTCGCGTACAGCCGCGTACTTCCATCGAACCGATCGAGTTATTACTTTCAAGTTTCAAAAGACGAAAATATCCTGTTTTACAACCAAGCAACCACTTACCAGTCGCCGACAAGCCACTTTATTTACCGAGACAAATACTTGTAACTAACTCACAATATCTGTGAAACTGCGGTGATCTCATGAATATATCTTACTAATATAACATATATTTATTTTATTTTATTTGGGGGGCTTACAGCTATCATAAAAAAAACTAAATAACGACATTAACTTGAAGAGCCAATTAAAAGCCTCCTACTAATATTATAAACGCGAAAGTTTGTGTGAACGGATGTTCGTTGTATGTTACTCTTTCACGCTCTAAATTCCTCCAATTCTAAAATATCCAAGATTTTGGAATATAATAATAATAATACGTGTAGACATCTCACACAACGCCATCTAGCCCCAAACTAAGCAAAGCTTGTACTATGGGAACCAGATAACTGATACAATACTTAAATACTTAATTTTTTGTAATAACATACATAGAATACAATATAACACCCAGACACAGAACAAACATCGATGTTAATCACACAAATGTTTGTCCTGGGTGGGAATCGAACCCACAACCCGCAGTTCAGAAGGCAGGGTCACTACCAATTGAGCTATTCGGTCAGTCAAAATATACATACGAGTAGCTTATATAGTGGATTAACTTTTTATCTAGTAATGATATGTTATTTGGTACCGGCTGTATTGTACAATTCTAATTATATAATATTAGTATCTAATTTCAGACATGTATTTTATATGAATAAATGACTATTGACCTTTGATCAACCGTGGGTGCATCCGTGGGGTGCAACTTGCAATGTATACGCAACATTAAAAGTCACCATATTTTTTATTATTTGTTATAAAATAAGGTTATTTAAGTATAATAAATAAAACGACATTATCATCTTTCATAACACCTGCGCGACCCGAGACTGATCGCTCGGAGGCTAATTACCTAACATCGATGGCCGTCCAATAACATTCGTGGCTATGAGCGATAAACGATCTTTATTATGACACCCGCGATCTGTCAAACAATAGGCAGTAACCGTTGCCTCTTTTGAATAGACCTTTGCGAAGTTTCGCGAAGTTTTTAAATCAAGGTTAATCCATCGTCCGCTATCATAAGTCAAAATATGAATAAGAGTGTCTTTATTACTTAGAAAAAACAAACACAACCTTAAATATACGATAGGAACAATTAACAGTTCAATTTTAGTAATATTAACAACAGGTAAAACACTTTTCGCTGTAGCTAGTAAAGTTACTGGGCAATTGAGACTTTATGATCTAGGGGGTGATCACGAACTTTGATTGCAATGCAACAGGAGAAATTTTGCATACTATGCACATAAACTGCGTATTCAAACTGTCAAATCAATACAAATTTGTGTTTCATTCGTTGCAATCGAGTTACGTGATCGCCCAGCAGATGTCACAGTCGAGTAATCTTATTACCAGACTGTACTGATGTCACAGAATGATGTGCGAAATGCAGTGTCACGCGAAACTTATTTTGGAGTTCCGAGTGACACTGTTCTGTTATGGGCAGCCGTGGCGCTTAACATCAGGTGAACGACTAGCCCGTCACATCATTCACTAACATAAAAAAAGTTAAGTTAGTAGGTACGTGCTGAGTGAAATTCAATTATTCTACATATGAATTATAGTAATTATTATAGTGACTATGTATTAAGTTTTTTAAAATTGTTAAATAGGTTTTCGTTTGACCACTATCTCACATGATGGTAAGTGACTTTATGGTCTAGGATTAGAAGACTCCAAAGTTGTAGTTTTCGGGAACTTCGGACGGCGGTGAAGTGTTCCACTCTTTGTATAAAATAAGCTTGTTTTCTTAAAGAAATAAATAATATGTGTGGACATCTCACACAACGCCATCTAGCCCCAAACTAAGCAAAGCTTGTATTATGGGAACCAGATAACTGATACAATACTCAGATACTTTTTGTTTGTAAATACATATATATAATTCAATATAACAACCAGACACAGAACAAACACCTATGTTCATCACACAAATGTATGTCCTGAGTGGGAATCGAACCCACAACCCACAGTTTAGAATGCAGGGTTACTACCAACTGAGCTATTGGGCCAGTCGGGCCTTGGTATACAATATCAATGATAATTATTATGATGATATCAAAATGTTGGCTTAGCATGCCAGTGCACTAATGTTGCACTGTGCCTCTGTGTGCTACATTGTTGTATAATCGAAAACTATGCAAAATTCTGTAGAGAAACTATCTCTGTATCTTGTCGACTAGAGCATAATACTCAAGTTTGCTAGCGAGATGTTTTGTAATATGCACTGAAGAGGCAGTTTTTGAAATCTTGAGATAATGCTGATGAAAGATCAAATCTTATTAAATATCTTATAACACGGTTATTAATTAGTTTTCTTAATTAGTCAATACTTGGAACTTCCAAAAGTGGAACACTTACCGGCGTCCGTATTGCCGAAAACTATAACCTTGGAGACTTCAACTGCTATGAGCAGCCGTATCGCTTAACATCAGGGGAAAGGATAGCACGTCACGTCATCAATTAACATAAAAAAACAGGTACCTTCAAGGCAAGTGTGTTACATCCTAGACCAATCGTCACTTACAGGTGAATCAGGTCAAACGCAAACCTGTAAAACAATAACAAAACCTTAAAAGGTGAAAAAATAACAGTTATAATTTTTCATTAGCTTAGATATATAATTATAATATAGTTTGGTTGTTGAAATTTTACAGTAAGTTTAACACAATGCAAATTCTAATAAAAACGTTTTTACTCGTAATGATGATTGATTTAAATTATAATAGAAAAATTTAGGATAATCGCAAAAAATCAAACAGTAGTTATTCCATGAACTGATGAGGCATACGATTTAAAAAATTAGCATGCCTTCCTGCAGTTTCTTGTTCAACCGAGACCGATTCGCCACGAATAGCCTTTTAATTACCAGTCATGTCATGACGACGCCATTAAATATTTAACTGCATAGATAGGTATTTAAAGTGAGGTACTTGATAGGCGTGTCGATGTTTATAAAGTAATTGAAACAAAATTAACCTTATTGTATTTTTATCAAGATCAATTGCGCTTTAAGAACAAAGCACAAAATGAATTTTATAGTGGTCTCTACCAATTACCATGCACAGTTATGTACGTGAAATACAGCGATTGATGACAAAGAAGTTTTGGCGAGAATAGGAAAAAGATCGCGTTGCCGCATTGTATTATTTTCCAAAACTTGTGTTATTTTCAGTGTTAGTGCATAAAATTGTGGCATTTTATTCGTCAAGTTCTGGATTACAGGCACGAGTGTGGGAAAGTGGTACAATGGTGGTTTTACTAGGTGGTAGGACTTTGTTGCAAAGTTCGTCTAGGTAAATAAATAAATACCACCGCTTTGCCAGTTATTCTGCCGCCAAGCAGTAGTGTGCAAGCACTACTGTGTTCCGGTTGGAAGGGCACTGTAGCTAGCAAAATTACTGGGCAAATGAGACTTTATGATCTGATCTCACAGTCGAGTAATTTTATTACCAGTCTGTGCTGATGTCTCAGGATGATGTGCGCAGTGCAGTGTCGCGTGAAACTCTATCTTTTGGGGTTCAGAGTGACGCTGTTCTGTTATGGGCGGCCGTGCTGCTTAACATCAGGTTAACGACTAGCTCATCACATCATTCACTCATATATAAAAAAAATAATAATAATAATGGTGAAACGTTTTTTTTTCGTGTTGTTTCCAAAACCACATAGAAGGTTCTGGTGAAGTTGCCACCACTTTACTAGGAGTATGACTTGTCTTGATAGCTTGGAGTGTGACTTGACTTGACAAATATATATATAATTAACTTGAGAAATAATCAATTACTTGACACTGGCTAAATACACAAAACTGTGGAGAAAAACAAAACAAAAAAAAATGATTGATTAAATTACCTAAAAAATTTCAAGTAAGCGTTATGTAGTCAAAACACACGTTTTTCATTAGGTTACACCTAATGAAAAACGTGTGTTTTGACTAGTAAGATAAAAATATGGAGATTAGTTCACAAAAACGGCAACAACAATAGCCAATAGAGTGAGGGTGGACCCACCATTCATATTCACGTCGTGAGCTCATATGCAACCCATTGTATTTATAGCATACACGAAAAAAATATTGGTTTCAACAACAACCCGTAAACTCGCGTAGAAAGAAACACAGCTTAACAAAACGATGACCCTCTCAATGTAGCCTACGCAAATGTCTACAACGAAAGTGAAATTAAACGTAAATACCTTTTATATACATTTTATGCTATGTAAAAAAAAAATAAAGCATAAAAAAGTTATGTTATCGATTTCTTTGAAACTGTCTAAGGCGTATGTAAAATTTGCGTTAGAGTAGGCAGTTAGGTACCTACCTACACATAATTACAATTAATAAATTTAGAAACGTTGGATTATACTTTTATAATTGAGTAACTATATATCTCAGTATTGTTGTATTGTAATGGAATTGCATGTTTCAATAATAAGAACTTGCCAATTGAACACTTATATAGGCATCAATTGATAAGCCTTAGAAAAACGCGTCGTCTCCACATCTTACATAGGTATACCTGATAACATAGGCCCGTATTACAGAACTATCGCAGTTGTGGATCTACGCTCAAGACGAGATTTCGTTAAATAAATAATCAATTTTTGAATGAAATCTCTATGGCAATAGTAAAATTATGTATTAAGTACTATAATTTTTTCTGTGGCAAAAATTGGAACAAAAAATTATGTTTAGATAGACTGAAAAATATCAGAATATTTATCTTCAATTTATAAATAAGTACAAATACGCGTTCAACTCATTTAACCTAGTTTTCAAGAGTTGCACAAATCTATCTAATAAAGAAAGTGTTACACACATACAAAGTTTGTTCAAGTGTTTGGTCATAATATTTGTTTAAGGGCAGATACCCAGCAGACGCCATCTAAAATAATAAAATGTTAATCAGCCTGACAGCCTCTGTGGTGTAGTAGTTGAGCAGCTTGGCTTATAACCCGGTGGCGGCGGGTTCGATATCCGCGACAAGACAAGTATTTGTGTACAGAAAAAAAGCGCAAATACTTGTTCTGAGTCTAGTTAGGGTCCAGGATTTCTGGATGTGATCGTTGGGCGTATTAATTTTATTAATGATGTTACTTAGATACATACACTATTTTTCAATTGTTATTAAATATAAATGTTAACAAATTAGAATATGTTATATTCGAAGAACTTGGGTCGTAAATTAATTAATAGTGCATTTTAATATAGTGTAGGTCTGATTTTTGCAAACAGTTCCACCTTGCTATTTTAAAAAGGTTTAGGTAGCTATGAAATGAAACAAATATTAAGTTTACTGAATCATAATTAATATAGGACAAATAGCGCTTACAATTTTAATCGTACAATATATAGGCAACTACTATCTATAGGTACCTAATACCGTTCATAATATTAACACATTTTTTTCTGCTTTATGAACGTACCTATATGTTATGTTACATATATATTATTGTTGATTCACATTTACATACCGTAAGCGGGTAATGACATGTAAAAACATGCTTCATTCAAATTTATGAATGTAAATAGTAAAATACAATTTGGTTGAGTCATAAGCATATTTGTAAATAGGTACAAATCATTTATAAGAAAATATTTCAGCACATTATTTTTAATGGAATCTCATGAAACTGATTAGAAAAGGAAAAAAATCGTATTATAATTGCATTGTATTAAATACTTGAAGAAATGAACTGGTGTTCTCGCAGGAAATTACTTGGCAATGAAACTCTCTAATCATCTTGAATAGACATCTTGAGACATTAGGGTGCGCTAAGTAGAGTCCCGAGAGAGAAGAGTTCCGAGTGACACTGAAAATATTATGGGTGGGCTTTGAATAAAAGCCTATAAATGTACAGAAATATATAATAGATATATAGGTTTTCATTTAGTTTTAAGATTTATTTATTTTTAATTTTTTTTGTTACTGAATGATTTGACGAGCTAGCCGTTCACCTGATGTTAAGCGCCATCATAAAGTCTCAAATTCTTTTGTTTAGTGGGAGAAAGAAGTTTCTGTTTTTGTAGTATGTAGAGCAAAAAGGCACGAGCTAGTCGTTCACCTGATGTTAAGTGACACTGCCGCCCAAAACAGTTTCAGTGTCTAGGGACTCAGAACATCCTGATATCTCAGCATGTTTATTAGAGATGACATACAGCCTTATTGCCCAGTAATTACACTAGCTACAGTGCCCTTTAAAACGGAATACAGTAGTGTTTGCATACTGCTTGGTGGTAGAATGAAAGGATGTACTTACCTAGACGAACTTTGCAGAAAAGTCCTACCATCTAGTAATAAAGTGTGGTTTTTAATACATGAATGTTTTAAAGCTTGATTGAAGGGTTGAGAATAAAAAGGGTTTGGGTTCAAACTGTCAAATTGATAGTTTCGAGAAAATTGACTTTAAACTTCAAAGGCGTCATTTTAATGTAGAGTGCTTATAAGGTAATAGAAAAGGTTTATATAAGTTTCAGTTGCTTGAAAGTGTTTTAATTCTATTTTAAAATACTAAATATAGTACTAATTCATACAATTACTGTAAAAATATAATATAATAAAATAAATATAATAATGTTTTTATGCTAAGCGAACTGTATTCCTGTGACAGATAAACCGACCCAACGTCTCAAGATTTAAGCCTCATTTCGGTATCTTGAGAATGTATTATTGTAGATGATTTCACGCTGAATCCAACGATACCCATAAGTCATTTTGTGAAAAAAAATCGGCTAAATCCTTTTTGTTGTCATCCCTTCAATTATGTGCAATTTTATACATACTATATAGATATTTATGTACTACTATAGTTTTATACATATATTATCTGTCCCAGATTTCGAAACTTAACATAGGTACTATGCAAATTAGTAAATTTATGCTGTCTGGTTATAAAACTATGTGCATTATATTCTGTGACCAAAATAGCCCATAGAATATGTATAATGCAGATAACGTAAGTATAAAACTATGACCTAGTTTTAAGCACATTTTAGTACCTGTAAAAAGGTCTGCCCATAGTCTAATATAAGAGTGCTCAGAAAGGGGTGTACAGGGATGGGAGCAGAAAGTTTTATTTCAGGGATGGGTTTAGGGTTCTTAATAGAAGGTAAAAATACTAACGACAGTCTGCACTAAAGTTTGACACCTCTTAAGTTCACACTTATCTCTCTAACACATACCCAAATGCGTTGCACTAGGACTTATAGAGTTGTATAGAACTTTGTGAAAATCGATGTCCCTAGTACATTCATTGGAATGGATTGCTCTCATAATTATTGAAATTACTAAAACATACAAAATCAGGATTCAAAAGATAGGTAATAAGATACATAGATAATAATAGATACGCGTATGATGGATACTTAGAAAAATCTGTAATGAGTAATCTCTGCAGTGAAAGTTATTTCGTATTTGCAGATATTATTTGCGATGTATAAATAACTTAATTCGTAATTGTACTAGCAGTCGATCGTTTTAGTGAGTTGTAAACGGGTTTGAGTGTGCATGTGCTGTGAACGTTACCAGCCTAAGGCGATAACGGGAAAATCCTATGCAACTAAACCTTTATTTTTATCTAGGTTCATGCAACTGGCGGCATGTTATTGAATAAATATTGATTTTGTATTTGTTGTCTCATACGGGTAAAGCAATACGGATGCATATTTTCAGTATTAGATACACGATTGTAAAAGGAGATTCTGTTAACATTATTTTGAAACAATTATAATAAAACTTCAAAATTTCTTAAATGTGACATTTGCTAAACCCGTTGTCTCAGCAGCACATTCCAGGTAGTCAAAAGCTATTTCACGTTTATGGCTAAATTAAGAAGTGAATTTTTTTTGTGTATATAATATAAATACATAAATATTTTTGTGGACATTTCACACAACGTCCAGCCCCAAACTAAGCTAAGCTTGTACTATGGGAATCAGATAACTGATACAATACATAGAAACTTTTTGCATGTAAATACAAAACATAGAATGCAATTTAACACTCAGACACAGAATAAATATCGATGTTCATCACACAGATGTTTATCCTGGGTGGGAATTGAACCTACAGCCTACAGCTTAGAAGGCAGAGATAGTTACTACCACCGACTGAGCTATCAGGTCAGTCAATGTTTCGTTCAACATATTTGTTCTATTCTATTTTCTTAACTAAAATATTTAAAACAATTTAATTGTCAAACAAATTTCAAAGTACAATGGTTGTGTAGTACAATCTAATTTGGGATACATTGAAGAGAGTCCGAAAATGGCAGTTAAGGATTTTTCCGTGTATTTTGGATTTCTAAATGTGCAGGGTGGATTATTATCAGTTAAGTGTTCGTGAACATGCACTAGTGTTGGTTGGCAAATGGTTCTAAGTCTTAAAACCATGCATTTACGTTTTCTCTTCAAGGCTTCCTAAAGCCTTGAATAAAATATCCACCATTTTACTGACGCACTTTGACTTTGACATGACTTATCCGTACACAAATTCCTCATTTGACATTGGCAGAATTATCGCTAAAAAACGATAAAAATCATTAAATGAAGAGAAGAAGAAGAATCTTTTAATTTGACAGTGGCTATAATAATTTTGCTGTTATATCCAGCAATATTCTTCAAAATAATAAGGGCTGGAATAGCTCCAGGTTTACTTCAGGATATTGTACAACAAAACCGACACTAGTGTAAAACTATACGGGGGTGACGTCAAAGGCTGACGCGCCTTATTGTTTGAGCAGCTTGTGAAACGACATGTTTGTGTCCTGATACTATTGTCAATTCGGTTTCTGTGAGCCCACGCTTCACTTTTATAGTTAAACTCAATCGATAGGGTGAATATCCGTTTATACTGCAAAACCAATATATTTTACAGTAAATTTTAGGAAAAATAAATGTACAACTTCTACAATAGAAAGTGAGTGATATTATTCAGAGAATAAAACTTTATTTGAACCTCTAAGATGTTTCAATAAATAGAACATGCTGAGGCGCAGAATATATAATAGTATGTACTAGTGAGGCCTTACAATGAATTATTATAAATATTGATGGTGATTTATTGATGTTAATTTTATTTGTAAGTGATAAAGCAGCTAAATTAATTCTATTAGCACCATGATATTATCCGGAAGTTGGCTATTAGCGTCACAATAATCACAGTTTCTATGAATGGAAGGAAAAATATCATTAAGCCGTTATTAGATTTAATTGTTCCACTATCCTGGTTAAGTTTGATGATGGCTTGAAAAGTAGAATCTGCGTCCGTCGGTGATCTACAGAATGAACCGCGTTTTCTATCATATCTTTATTCATACATTTTACAACGGTTGTTAATCATTGATACTTGTTTGTAGACAAGACCACGGGTAATTTTTTTCTACTTACATAATAATAATGCTGACGTACAGCTACCAGCATCAGGCTGATTATCGCTGTCCTTTACCGACATAATGTTTTCGTACGAGTAAATTTCACATTTACTTTCTCCAATCGTTTTATTTGCAAACCGCGACACGCCGACACCTTTGGCAATACGACGCTCAAGAGGCCGCCAAAATACATAGAAATCCACCGAAGGCCAGGGATCATTGGTTCGCTTGACCTTGCAGCGGATACTTGAACAATTTTAACAGTTTTAGCTGCTTGCAAAAAAATACTTGATATGTGAATATTCCACGAAGCACACCGCGTTACGACGTCTCAACTGGATTCCGATTGGATGGCGAGATAAATCTCATCTACATTAATTTAGGTACCTGGAACGTGTTACGGTGTTCCGCAGTCATGCGTTAAGATAGCTGCCATGATTATATTTAATTAGAAAAATATAACTACAATGATTGTATGTACATATTTATAAAATGTAACTATATATGAAATGATTCATATCAAAGGGTCACAGGAAGAGAAGGAAAGGTCAAAAGAAAACTAAGTTTAAAAATAATATAATTGTAATAAATAATAATAAATAATACCCAACGATCACACACATGTTTTCTGGACCCTAGCTAGGACTCCGTGTATCTAGGGAACCACGAACTACGAAGACCATGGTCTTACAACACCTAGACTCAGAACAAGTATTTGCGCTCTTTTCCTGTGTTTTGAAAATACTTGTCCTGCCGCGAAAATCGAACTCTCCGCCTCCTATGACCTGCTCAACCATCACACTGTCACAGGTTATGTATCACACTAATATTATGAAGGCGAAAGTTTGTATGTGTGTATCTTTGTTACTCCTTCACGCTCAAACGGCTGAATAGATTTGGATGAAATTCGGTACCGAGATAGAATATACACTGGATTAACATATATGCTCCAGTTTATCCCGCAAAAGTGAAATTTTCCTGTGGGATGAGCACATAATTAAAATAATTTTTATCCGCGGATGAAATCGCGGGGCGCAACTAGTTGTTTATAATGATTAGTTTCCTGGTATGTCAAATTGATAGGTTCGAGAAAATTTACTTTAAACTTCAACGGCTTCGTTTTAATGTAGAGTGCTTATAAGGCAATAGAAAGGTTTATGTAAGTTTCAGTTGCTTGAAAATGTTTTTATTCTATTTGAAAATACTAAATATAGTACTAATTCATACAATTACTGTAAAATGTAATATAATAATGTTTTTATGCTAATCGAACTGTATTCCTGTGACAGATAAACCATTTTTAGACTCAAAATCTCGAGATTTAAGCTTCATTTCGGTATTTTGAGAATGTATTATTGTAGATAATTTCACGCTGAATCCAACGATACCCATAAGTCATTTAGAGAAAAAAATCAGTTAAACCCTTTTGTTCTCACCCCTTCAATTATTATTCAATATAATATAAATATTGAGACTGACGAAATACATATAATATTAAAATAACTCATAATAATAACTTCCAAGCGATATCAACGTTTAGGAAAATTATAATTGCGGCAACAATGCGATCATAATTATGCTGAAAAGATTTTTCCATTCATAAGCTAGTTTACCATTCAATGTTTGTTATAATAAGGCATCCTGTGAATCATGGTTGATAAGAAAATGTTGTCATAACTCATATTTACTTTTCAACGCGTTTTGCGCGTCGCCGTGAGTTCGCCTTAAGAAACCACATATGTATATAAGAAGCCTTCAATTTCAATAGAAATGGCTCGGCGTTTCTCACATTTTGTAGAAGCCCAGACCATAGTATAGACGGCGTTTTCAGAACTTTACTGTCGCAAATCATATCATTTCGCTTGTTATTCCGGAGCAATGACCGGGAGCTTAGGGAAATCTTAGATGGAAAAAAGATAGAGTATTCAATAAAAAAACGTTATTTGAGAATAATGCGAGCAAAGTTATAAGGTTACCACATTTTTTTATTGTTGCTACTTCCCGGTACAAAGCACGTTGACTAAATTATCTTTTTAGGAGTCTAATTATCTACATTCAAGTATTTAATTAAAAGCTATTCAAAACCTTAGTTATTTGGTATCTTTTTATGCCAACCTTATCATTAAAATATTAACCATTGTACTTTATTAAAAATGACGTGTCTCATCAGCGTCACTAGTTAAGATTATACCTACATAATACGTATATATATATATATATATATATATATATATAATAGCGTCATCGTTACATCCACACACTATATAGAAGCTATAAGATTATAAAAAAATGTTTTAAATTAACAGTTAATATTCAATTTTGACATTGTTTATTTATTTTTTAATAAATGATCCACCCCGGGTACGTACGGGCTAATTAGTTTTTGGTCTTAACCCTTTCAAAGGGAAATTAAGAAAGAAGAAGCAGATAGAAGAAAAGGATGAATAGATGAAACGGCAAATGCAGGCCCTTTACAGGACTATCTTTAAAAAACAACCTTTCCAACAAAAAAAAAACGAATTTAATTGTACTAAGCGTTAATGAATCACAACTAAGAAACTACACAATTTTTAAACTTCTCGTTCTCTCATGAGTACCGTGCTGAATTTCGAAATAAAAGTTATCCAGTGTCCTACTGCATGACCGACTACTGACCGATTAATCTAAATTCATTCAGATACTTCGGCATGATGCGCCGTCAAAATACAGACAGATAGGCTATAATAAAAAAATATTATAATTTTGGCTTCAGTCAATTCTTGAGTGCCATAAGGTTTTTTCCAACGTATTTTCAGTGTACAGAATCTAACTTATAATTTTATTGTAATAAGATTAGGACGATCCAATAGTTACTTCGTAGTAACTTAACTATGCACTAGAATGCCAAGATCCTCGCGTGTAGTAATATTATAACACTAATGCTTGAGCACAATCAACACCTCAATTCATTTTATTTAAATAATATAGATGTATGTAGCGCTTAAGGTTATCAAACGCATTCTCTCAGCAGTTGGACTGTGATACAGTTTAACAGCTTCATTACACTCTAAAGGGCTTTTTGTGCAGGGAAATTTAATCGAATTGTCTTATATAACGGTTACTTAAAGGGTTTCATAATGTTACTAGGCGAGAGTGTATTGTCGTCATCCTTGCCAACGCCGGCTACGGCGGCTCTTTTCTGCGTCAGTCCAGAGAGAGTGAGTGGCGTGTTCTTAAATGGCTAATGTATCCGATTTTAGTTGGAAAACTACGCGCACAGTGAATGCACGTCAGGATGCCGGTGACAAGGTTATTAGTGATGTTAAAAGACGGTGTTTTGAGTTGGTCGCCTATAAGGTCTAAACCACGCCTCTTTTTACCTTCAAAGGTTTATACCTGATTTTCGACTAGTCGTCGCCAGTTAGGACGGGTTTCAGCCAAAGTTTTCCAATGAGAGGGCTCAATACCACATCTTTTCATGCGCCTTTTTAGGACGTCTTTGTAATGCAGGAATTGATCACCCCGCATGTAATAAGCACAAAACGCACAAAACATAATATTTCACACACAATGAAAAAATAAAAAATATTTTATGAATGTGAACACTTCTAAAAATTTATATACGTATAACTCAAGAATATTGGCTATACCAATTTTTATGATTTTTGTGTTTTGGTTTTACCTTCATCTGGAATAGGATAATTAAAATGTTGTTAATGAAATAAAAAAGATTTTAAATCTAGACATGCGCATTCATTGAGTATTAGGCAGAACGAAGTTGGGTCAGCTAGTCATTTATAAGCCTTTATAGCTAATTCACCAATAAATTTTATTATATACCTACTCAAATTAATACTTTTTATGAAATGAAAACAAGTAAATATAAAAATAAAACTGCATTTTAGTTGACACCAAACCGAAATACATTGGTTTCAAACTTTGCTACTAATTGCTATACGCTAGAATTGTAATTGTAAAAGTGATGGCGTAATTCTTTTGAAATAATGTTTTGGTTATATCTTTTACATTTGTTGTAGGTCCCCGAGTCGAACTAAGTATAAGTATAGTAAAGAAAGTTTATTTCAAAACTGTCTAAATGTAAGAACTAAGTAATTAACACTTAGAAGAAAATGATCTCTTATAATAACGGGCTTGATTGTTGGTTTATGACCTCAGATAATATTTTAGTGACAAATTGATTAGGGTTATAGATAATCTGAAAATTAATGAATAATATATATCATTATATTATAATTGCAATTTTATTTTAGTAGAAAACACTGAATAATTAAATAAATAATAAGGATATGAGATATATGAGATAAATAATAAGGGATAGTGGAACCTGTAATATCTACCTAAAGTTTTGTGACCATGTTTCTCGGCAAATACAGAATTTGATATTTGCTTATATCAATATTTATGATGACGTTAAAATGACATTAAATAAGGCATAACAGCGTAATAAGGTAATACGAGTAGGAGGTATATTTGCCATATATTAGAATTGTTTATTTTTTACGCTGCTATTGGTACGGCCTACCCCCGGGTACGCGGGGGTAGATTTAAGCATACATAGGGACAGAGAAAGCGACTTTGTTTTATATTATGTAGTTACGGCCTACCCCCGCGTACCCGGGGGTAGGCCGTAACTACATAATATAAAACAAAGTCGCTTTCTCTGTCCCTATGTATGCTTAAATCTTTAAAACTACGCAACGGATTTAGATGCGGCTTTTTTTAATAGATAGAGTGATTGAAGAAGAAGGTTTATATGTATAATAACATGTAAAAATGTAACAAATAAATAAGTAAAAATGTAGTGTATGAATTTAGATATTGCAATGATAGCAGGAAATCTTCATGGTTTAGAGAAAGGATTGTTTTTCTCTAAATTTAACGCGTGCGGGCCACGGGCAGTAATGAATTAATCAAAACTACTGGATCGATTTTAATCATTTTTTCAGTGAATGATTACATATTTTATACCCGTGTGAAGCCGGAGCGGGCCGCTAGTTATAATAATAAACCATTGCCTAAACATTAGTTTATACGTGCGATTATTTTTATATAATTAACGCGCGATGTGCTGTGGTTACAATAAAGTTTAGTTGGTAGGACGTAGTTTGTAAGTAGGACGTTGGTAGTCGACTAGGTGGTAGGACTTTTTTGCAAAGTTCGTCTAGGTAGGTACCACCGCTTTGCCAGTTATTCTGCCGCCAAGCAGTAGGGTGCAAGCACTACTGTGTTCCGGTTTGAAGGGCAATGTAGCTAGTGAAATTACTGGGCAAATGAGACTTTATGATCTGATCTCGCAGTCGAGTAATCTTACCAGACTGTGCTGATGTCTCAGGATGATGTGCGCAGTGCAGCAGTCACACGAAACTTTACATGTTCCGAGTGACACTGTGCTGTTATGGGCGGCCGTGTCACTTAACATCAGGTGAACGACTAGCTCGTCACATCATTCACTAACATAAAAAAAAAAAAAAAAGCTAGAGTCAACCTGCCACCATTATGCCAAATTGATTGCTATTGTAAAATTATGGCCATAAATCGTGTCTACAATTAGGTGCTGTCTTAATAATGGCCATAACTATTGCCATATCACGGTCGTGTGGTCACAGAAATAACGCACAATCATCAACCGGCGCTATTATTAGAAGTCGAAAGCATATTATCGCATATTTCAGTCATGATTAAGAATAAACTTTAATCTGTTCTAGAAACCACAAAGATAAGCCGACCATTCAAATAAAACCCGTATTCTTTAGTATTTTACAGATAACTCTTTACTAGATAACTGTGCTCCGGTTTGAAGGGCACTGTAGCTAGTGAAATTACTGGGCAAATGAGACTTTATAATCTAATGTCACAGTCGATTAATCTTATTGCTAGATTGTGCTAATGTTTCAGAATGACGTGCGCAGTTCAGTGTCGCGCGAAACTATACTTTAGAGTGTCAAGTGTCACTGCAACTGATATGGGCAGTCGTGTCGCTTAACATCAGGCGAGCGACAAGTTCGTCATGTCATTTCGTAACATAAAAAAAAAACACTCTTTAGCATTAAATGTCATATTAAATATGTTTACAATAGTAAGTTCCTTAGTTTAGCTTAATTGAATACTAGATGACCCAACCCGGCTTTGCTCGGGTGAAGCAGTTTTACAGCCTAACCCTGTTAAAGGGAAGAAGGAAGTGAAAGGAAAAAAGATAAAAGAAGGATGAATAGATGGAACGAAGAGAGGCAAATTGATCTGCCCCCTTTCCTTTGACAAAAATAATGGCTCCATCTTTGTCACCTACCTGTTTTATCAAAGCGCATGGATAATGCCGCGTAGGTATATTATATAATAATAATATAAATAATAATAACGCCCAACGATCACATACATAGATCCTGGACCCTAACTAGGATTTCCTGAAGTAAGGAACTAATGGAACATATTTTTTCTGAGTACAAATACTTGTACTGCGCGAGAATCGAACCATAATTTGTCAGGATATTGAAAAACTGTTTTATTAATGTTAATCTTTTTTTATGTCTAAAGACACTTTATAAATGTTCCTAATGATAATGTGGGTATTTAAAACGGCAGCAAAATAATTCGTCTTCATTGCTTACTGACATTGTAAGTCCTAGTCCAGTTACATGTTTTGTTATTTTTTGCGCTACCAACCGAAAAAGTAATCTACATCGCGCGTTCGTCATTTAAACAAATTGAAAAGTAGTTGTATCATCGTCCATTTATTGTACCGTTAATATCTTGTGGTGTAGTCAAGTAGAGCTTCCCGAGTTGTTTCAAATAAACGAAGCAACACGTTAACAAATTGTTTTGTAGACAATTAAGTATTTTTGTAAAATTTTACGAAATCTCATTTAACGTTCATATATTGTGGGCTTGATTCCCACACAGAACAAACATTTGTGTGATGAACATAGGTGTTTGTTCTGTGTCTGGGTGTTATTTTGTATTCTATGTATGTATTTACAAACAAAAAAGTATCTAAGTATTGTGTCAGTTTTCTGGTTCCCATAGTAAAGCTTTGCTTAGTTTGGGGCTAGATGGCGCTGTGTGAGATGTCCACACATATTATTTATTTATTATTGTTGGTTTTTTTTTACCGGCAAATTGTCATTATTCTTTCAACTAAATACTACAATGATATAATATTTAATACTAAATACTACCTACCACAAAAAAATTGGACTTTATTGGCCGCGATGACCCATAGACAGTTCAAAAGCTCCCGTCGACTACCAGTAGGTAGCGTACCCAACATGCTGGCAGTATTGCCCCGTTGAATTGCTATATTCATCACACTATTACACTAATATTATAAAGGCGAAAGTTTGTATGTGTGTTTGTGTGTATATGTGTTACTCCTTCACGCTCAAACGGCTGAATTTATTTTGATGAAATTCGGTACCAAGATAGCTTATACACTGGATTAACATATAGGCTACATTTTATCCTAGAAAAGTGAAAAGTTTCCGTGGGATGAGCAAATAATTAAAATACATTATATCCGCGGGTGAAACCGCGGGGCGCAACTAGTTTTAATATAATAACGTGAGGTCTATAAAACTAGACTTACGGGTTTTTTTTATGCTGGAATGAAGATTCAGTAAGATATTAATAAGAGTGGTCAGCCAAGCGCGCCAATCAATGATGTTCTACATGAACAAAAACCGCAAATTGTCTATTTATAAACCTTAGTTTTATCATTGCAAAAAGGCAATTTGAACATATTAAAGTGTTATAAGGTAACAAATTAAAAATGTATAATTCCAGTTTATTATGTGTGTAATAACGATAAAACGTTTCTCAAGAAGGCATTCACGTGAATATCATTTAAGAATCAATCGAGGATCTAAACGTGTCGTGACAAATTACTCTATAACAATATAATAATAACTTCTATATTATTGGTTATGATTATTAATTTAAGAAAAATGTATAAATAAGAAAATATGTACCATCAGAATATATGCATAAATGATGAAATAGCCTTTAAGTTTTCTTTCCTTCCGTATTCAGTAATCCTACCATTCTTAAAAGCCTGGAAAAATATAAAATGAAGGAAAATGTTACCATATAAACGTTTTCTAATGTTTTTTTCAACTACATTACAATAAATAAATAACGGCAAACGATCATATACATAGATCCCCAACAATCACATACAGCCTTGTATACATAGATCCTGGAGCCTAGGGACCCAGGAACTACAAGGGCCATGGTCCCACAACACCCCGACACAGAACAAGTAGTTAACGTTTCAGTTGTTAATACCATTGAGGTACGAGTACGTACGTATAAATAAATATAAATAAATATGTGTGGACATTTCACACAGCGCCATCTAGCCCTAAACTAAGCAAAGCTTGTACTATGGGAACCAGATAACTGATACAATACTTATATACTTTTTGTTTGTAAATACATACATAGAATACTATATAAACACCCAGACACAGAACAAACATCGATGTTCATCACACAAATGTTTGTCTTGGGTGGTAATCGAACCCACGACCTGCAGTTCAGAAGGCAGGGATACTACCAACTGAGCTATCGGGCCAGTCAAATAACCACATTTCGTACATACCTACTCTGATTTTGTAAATGAATGAGATGTGGCTTTACTTGTTGGTCCATATCTCAGAAAATCATTATGCATCGCATTACGGTTATGGTTATTTTTAAAAGCCAGTAAATAACTCTACTAGATACCTTTTAGTACTTATACGTGCTATCTCTAATGACCATCAAGTTCAAGGAATGTAGGCAAGATAAAATAATAAACCATTTTTTCTGCCCAGCTTTTGTATCGTAACCTCATTTAATTTAATTAACCTGTTTTTAAATTGCAACTTCTTATACTTTATAAATATACATTTAACGTTGGTAAGCGCACGCTCGAAAGGGTTTTCAAATGTTTGTAATTAAGTCTGAAATAGGTATTTATGGATAGAAAAATTATGCACTGAAAATGTACGTCCTTTTTCTATATGATTTTTGTATGAAAGGACAGGGCAAAACTAATTTTGACTATGAAAATCACTCAAAATTTTGTCGTCATCATTTTGACCGGTTTTGCGCAGTCAGAATTAGTTTTGACTGGTTATGAGTTTTAGTACATATTATGCCTCCTGAAATGTTAAATTATAAACGAAATTTAGGTATACACAGTAGCTCCCTAGATTTTATTATTATATAAAAAAAAATATGCTTAATCTTCTCGTTTTTTAATTAAGCCAAATGAGGAAAAATAAAGGTATATTTTAAACCTTACTTTATCATAACTCCATAATTGCGGGACAAACAAAGCTCACGATTTGTACATGGCAAATATTTTTGAAACACGTACGTACTTACTTTCAAGTTCATTTCATGTGCTAGATAATCTGGATTTTTGATACACGATATGATCCAGTTTTGTGTACACCTTTAAAGGTTTTGTCAAGGAGCATACCATTGCATATAAAATTTGATATGTTTTATATGCGCTCTTTACAGGATGATCTCGAAATAATTTTCGAGTTTCGTACCTTACAAAATACGCAATGTTCTTTTCGTGATTATCCTACATAATATGAAATGCTTTGTATTGATTTTTTAAAGTAGTTTTAAATATGTTGTTAATATTGCTATTGGACAAATATTCCAATCACAATAAGGTC
This sequence comes from Ennomos fuscantarius, assembly GCA_905220475.3. Classification (NCBI taxonomy): domain Eukaryota; kingdom Metazoa; phylum Arthropoda; class Insecta; order Lepidoptera; family Geometridae; genus Ennomos; species Ennomos fuscantarius. Next base: position 13,386,047 of record HG992023.1, read on the forward strand.
AAACAATTTCAACAAAAATGAGAATTTTTTGCCACAAAATTATATCAGGATAGACCAAGGATATACATATGACCTTAACAAGAACAATGACAAATTCAAATATTTTTTTGTAGAATCGGAATGACTTACTTCAATCGCAAAAAACATACACCATCAAAGACAAAATGATCGTAACAAATATTTACTTTTAGGGCGAAACAAAATCCATCCGACAAAAGTCATCACTGCGTAAATCAAACAAACAACTGGCCCTATCGAACGGACGAGCGGGCACGCCTGGCGTTGCCACAGGTTGAGACTAATTGCTAAGTGGCCCTTTCGTGCTATTGGGAGAACTATGCTTGTTATTTCGGAGAAAAGCTGGCGTCGTTTTACACGCCTATGGCATTTTGTACGCCTCTCCCTAATATAACATTTTATATCATCTGCCAATCGAAATAATAATAATATATGTGTGTGTGGATATCTCACACAACGCCATCTAGCCCCAAACTAAGCAAAGCTTGTACTATGGGAACCAGATAACTGATACAATACTTAGATACTTTTTTTTTGTTTGTAAATACATACATAGAATACAATATAACACCCAGACACAGAACAAACATCGATGTTCATCACACAAATGTTTGTCCTGGGTGGGAATCGAAGCCACAACCCGCAGTTCAAAAGGCAGGGTCACTACCAACTGAGCTATCGGGCCAGTTAAAATATAATAATAATTAGCTGCGCCCCGCGGGTTCACCCGCGTGGTTATAAAAAACGGTGATGATGAAAAGTAGATAATAATCTATTCTCAGACCTACCAAGTATGAATGTTAAATTTTATCAAAATCGGTTCAGCCATTTCGGAGGAGTATGGTAATAAACACTGTGACACGATTTTTTTATATATATAGATAATAATAACGCCCAACGATCATATACTTGGATCCTGGACCCTAACTAGGATTCCCTGTGTCTAGGGACCCAGGAACTACGAGGACCATGGTCCCACAACACCTAGAATCAGAACAAGTATTTGCGCTTTTTTTCTGAGCAAAAATACTACCTGGAGCGGGAATCGAACCCGCCGCCTCAGGGCTATGAGCCGACCTGCTCAACCACTACATCACAGTCTATCTAATATAAGTTAAGTAACTGATTTCCTTTTTCTATTACTGGAGCAGGTAAATAAACAATGTACTTATGGAAGCAATTTGCACAACACAGAGAAGAAAACTACGTCCCGGATATTCGATTACACGTGAGCACGACGTGTCGTAGATCGTTATCTATTGGAATAGTACCCACCAATTGTATAAAAACTAAAGTTAAATAAAATTACTTAGTGCCATTTAGGCAATTATAACCGGTTTTTTGCGGCATTCATAATATTGTAATATAATACCATAAAAATTGACTTTGTGTAAAATATATAAAATGCCTCAACGTCAAATAATATTAACAAATTAGCTGAGTTGCTCACTTAGATGCAGGTAAATCATATAGGTAAATGTTGGCTCTAGTTATACAGACAATAAAAACACACTTCACGTCTATTGTGTAAATAAAAACGTACATATTGTACACGTTGTGTAAAAAATATAAAATGCCTCAAACTCAACTGATCATAACAAATTAACTGAGTTGCTCACTTAGATGCAGGTAAATCATATAGGTAAGGTTAGTTTCAGTTATAAAGACAACAGAAACAAACTTTACGTATATTGTGTAAATTAGGACGATGGTGTAAAAATATAAAATGCCTCAAACTCAACTGATAATAACAAATTAACTGAGTTGCTCACTTAGATGCAGGTAAATCATATAGGTAAGGTTAGTTTCAGTTATAAAGACAACAGAAACAAACTTTACGTCTATTGTGTAAATTAGGACGATTGTGTAAAAAATATAAAATGCCTCAAACTCAATTAATAATAACAAATTTACTGAGTTGCTCTCTTAGATGCAGGTAAATCATATAGGTAAGGTTAGTTTCAGTTATAAAGACAACAGAAACAAACTTTGCGTCTATTGTGTAAATTAGGACGATTGTGTAAAAAATATAAAATGCCTCAAACTCAACTAATAATAACAAATTTACTGAGTTGCTCTCTTAGATGCAGGTAAATCATATAGGTAAAGGTTGGCTCCAGTTATAAAGACAATAGAAATACACTTTACGTCTATTGGGTAAATAAAGTACAACACAACTATTAGTGCATAATGCAGAAGCGGAACTAAGTGCTGTAAATGCTGTAATGAATTATCCTGACGCTATCGTCGGTTCAATCAACGATGCACTCGGCACACGGCCACTCTATTAAGGCTCATGGTTTCCGTTCCGCTATTATGTATAAGAATATTTGCTGGAAGCGACATCAGGCTGAATAAAATATTTCGAGATCACTGCACTTTATGAAATCGTTCCTCTTGGACTCCAAGAGATATTGTTTATTCGTTTACCGTATCGTAGGTGTACCTAATACAACTTTCCGTTGAATCATAGTGAAAGACCGATTTTTGAAGTAAAAATTTTTCCCGCTAGTTTGCATTGGAGATTAAGCTGGTGAATGCGACGCGAACGGAAATTGAAGTTGATTCACGTAGATTTCCGTTGCCAAAATTGTATTATTATGTTGGTGTGTCCGGTAAAATGACAATTTACAATTGTCAAGATGGCGCCATTAACATTAAACAAAGCTAAACCAAAATTATACCGGCCGATAGATGGAGCTAAATATTTACCTCAGCTGTGTGGTCTAAAGCACATTTTAGCGTAGCGTGTAAAGCGTATTTTTATATAACTAGAACCTAATTATGTAATTATGAGTACCTACATAAATAGATACTTCGGGGATAATTATTAGAGTAGTTATTTCTCTATCCAGATCATTAGGATATAAAATAAAATGTAGACAAAATAAAATAACGCTTCGCTGACTGCCTGAAGATCTTGCCCATTGTGCAATGATAAGTAATCCCATGAGAACTGATTTTAATTAATTCTGTGCCACCATGATATATAACTAGATATAATTTTCGTTTACGAAATCACGTGATTAATTAAAGAGACGCTTATCACCATTACTTATCCAAGTTTTCTTTCATGTTGTCTCAGTATGATGCAGTGTCAGCCAATTACATTTCGCATTTACACATTCCTGTAAATAAAATGTTGATTTTTCATATTCGAAAGGGTCCAGAACAAGTATGGTTTTGATAGTGTCTTAAATACCTATTTATTTATTTTACTAATTGTGTGTGTGTCAATAATATAATTAATTTTATGTTCTTCTTATTATATTAATTTTATTTTTATTAACTCAAAATTACCTTACTTTATAATTGAAGGGGTGAGAACAAAAAGGTTTAACTGATTTTTTTCGCAAAATGACTTATGGGTATCATTGGACTCAGCGTGAAATTATCTACAATAATACATTCTCAAAATACCGAAATAAGGCTTAAATCTCGTGATTTTGAGTCTAAAAACGGTTTATCTGTCACAGGAATACAGTTCGCTTAGCATAAAAACATTATTATATTTATTTTATTTTATTATATTTTTACAGTAATTTTATTAATTAGGTCTATATTATATATTTTAAAATAGAAATCATACATTTTCAAGCAACTGAAACTTGCCTAAACTTTTTCTATTACCTTATAAGCACTCTACATTAAAATGAATCCGTTGGCGTTTAAAGTCAATTTTCTCGAAACTGTCAATTTGACAATTAAACCCTTTTTGTTCTCACCCCTTCAATTATGTACACTAAACTTTAAAATCCCTAAATGATGAATAAAATAAAGTAGGTAAAAAAAGATTTTAAAAAAAAACTCAGAATTTACCACCATTTACACCATCATTACAGATCACCACCGCCATTTACAATATGATCTGTTTCTGACAAGCAGTAAAGTTCAAATATAAGAGTTCAACTGGTATGAACTAGATATTCACAGCCGTCGATTTCAAGCTGTAATTTCCTTTATCGCAGTGTATATAACAATAGCGTGTTATATAATAATTACAACGTTTTATTACTACTATTACACTCGAATATTAGTTGTTTTCTGCGTAATTTAATAGCATTTGCAGACATTAATATTCGAGACAACAAAACTTTTAGTTTATTTGGTTAGCCTTGCCTGGTACGGCACGAGCAAAATTAAAAATAACACATGTGCTGTTTGTTTGTATAACATAAGTTGTCTACCATTGGTTTTGCTGCGCGATAAAAAATGGTTTGGAGGCTTCCTAGTCGTTATTGCTGGTGATTGGAGCTGCGCGAGTGTTTGCCAAGCGAACTGGTTTGAAGTGGCACGCACCGGTCTGATCCTCTGGTCTGGTTATAGCCGCCGCGCCCTGGCCGCCTGCCTGCCCGATCGAACCCCGCCAAGCGACGCGGGGCTTTCGCCACAGCCGTCTTAAAGACACCACGTAGTACGTATCCTAAAGTTTTTAGAATCCTATAGAAAGTTGTATTAAAGATTAATAAATTTAATAAACGAGTGAACCGTAACTGAAGTAAAACTTCTTTAGCTCCATCTCTATCGGGTGGTATAACTTTGTTTTTTCTTTGTTTAATGTTATTGCCATTTTGACAATTGTAATTTGTCATTTTACCGGACATACCAACATAATGATACAAATTTTTAGCTTTGTTATGTTGACAATGGATATCTACATGAACCAACTTCAACTTCCGCTCGTCTCGTATTCACCTGCTTACTCCCCAAGCGTCGAGCGTGCGTAAGGAAGTTCCACTTCAATAATTAAATAAACAAATTTTAATCACACACACTGCAATCTGTTATCGGCCGTGATGCTTAACACCAGACGAACGACAAGCTCGTCACGTCAAAATTACTAAGCAGCAGTGATTCTTATTATGACGGCTGGGCGCCTTAAGCGCCTGCCCAGTGACGCTGTAAAGGTCGGCAGAGACCAACAACATTAGCTCGTTAAAAAAAAAGACGTATACTGTTCAAATTTTGGTTTTAACACGGCAATTCTAAATTAATAATTCTGTTCATTATCTTTGTACTATGGTTTTATTTTTGCTATCTTGTAGCATTAGTTTCAATCAGAGAAGCGTCTCGGCTTGATCTGCCCGATTACTATTGATTATCCACTCGGCGCGAGCATCGCGTGTCAAATTTAGTTATCCGTTAATCGAGCTGTTTGCTTGAACTTCACTCCATAGTTAACTTTGTGTTATCCAGTGTGTTTAGTGTCAGCGGCGATTGCTGCAGGTTGTCAACACAACATTGATTGTTCGACTTGTTTGTTGACATGCGCGCTCACATTACAAGCGAGTACAGTACGAGTTTTCCTGTTAACAACCTTTTATGTCGGTTACGACGTTCTACTTATATTGGCGACTAGCTTCTGCCCGCAGCTTCGCCCGCGTGGCCTATAGGAAACGAATTGCATATTTATCTGCCGAAGCAAACATTATAAACGCTCTCGCTCTCTCCCGCAATATATCATAGAAACTGATAATATTTATATTTTTCATAGATAAATCAACCGCCGATTTCACCCTCATAGGGATGGAATTTCAAAAAACCCTTTATTAGTGGATATCTACACTTTACCAAAAACACACCCTCCAAATTTCAAGTCTCTCGGACCAGCGGCTTAGGCTGTGCGTGTATATAGAAATATAAGTCAGTCAGTCAATCAGGACTTTTAATTTTATATACTAATATCAATTTCATCTCCTTTTAAAAACGAAAGACCTTTGTCTAATTGGGTTGAATCAAAATTAAACGGGTTTTTATTTTTTCCCCTCAAATTATAGGAATATATTATTATGATCGCTAATTAATGTATGAGCAAGTTATAATTGAAATATTATTATTACAAGTCTTGGCTGAAAATGCAGCTTCGTTTACTTAAAAAGGACTCCAATGGCGCCTCGCCGGCTCCTCGTTCTATAAATTTACTATATATTATAACAGCCAGTAATACATATAAAAGAGAATTGTCCGCTTATTTATATTTACTTAGATAAGTAGCCCCATGAAAAAAAAAAAAATTATGTTCAAAATTGTATACTTACTAGCTGACCATTACCAACATAGAGTAAATTTATCTAAAAAAACTAAGAAGTGTCGTGAAATGGGAAAACCGCGGGCACTTACATTACATTACATTATATTACATTACATTATATTACATTACACTATACGAATGTACTTAAGCCTATAGTGCTTCCAATATAACTCGGAAATCAAGTATTGCTTAATATTAGTCTTTTTTTAATGGGCTAATGCTTTCTTTACCGATATTTAGATCATAAGGCATCCAGCTGTCAAAAGTGGGAGGAAACTGGCTCAAGGGCACCACTGGGGTGTGAGCCTCGTCTTGGGCCGTTGCCGGGAGTTGCAAGAGAGTCGAGAAGAGTTATGCCAGTCCGTACTAACTTTGACAGCTCTTAAGTTCGCACTAGTTCCTCTATGGCATCCCCAAATGCATACAGGCATAACAGTGGACCCTATGAAAAGTCGTAACCGTACTGACTAACCTTGCCGGCGACCGTTTTCCTTGAAATTCCAATTGAATAAAATATACATGTCCAATTGTCCACTAAGACCACTATATAAAAACGACCACTTGACTGAGTTGGCTTTCTCAGAATTTCTTTGTTAATCATATTATATGACGCATGCCAAAACAAGCATTGTAAAGAGTCTAGGAAGAGTTATTGACTCTGACTCGTTATCTTCGATAAAAATGTAATATAAAGTCTGCGTAATGTGAATAAACCCTAGTATTGTATTATTATGGTAGCCGGTTTACTTTGTCCAAGCCATATGTTTCATCCGCAGCTATGAACTTTTTTGTGCCTATGTAAAATGATTTTGATCATTTTAATATACAGGAATAAAAGGCTTTGTTCAGACTGACTGACACGTAACGTACACCCCAAACCACTAGACTTAGAGAATATTTGAAGCAACACAAGGTAACCGCGAGTACGGCCTTCCGCGGCCTGTGACCGAGTGACGCGTCCGCGGACCGCGATAGCACCCACCCGGGTCGCCAGTACCTACTATTATTTATTCTGTGACGCGTTGTAAGACGTGCTGACTTGTGCAACGTTTATATGGAACTCCCAATCGGGCCGTTTCTGATCATCTTCTTTGACAGCCTCTGTGGTATGGTGGTTGATTAGGTCGGTATATAACCCGGAGGTGGCGGTTTCGATTCCCGTGGCAGGACAAGTATTTGCACATAAATAAAAGCGCAAATACTTGTTCTGTGTCAGAGTGTTGTGAGACCATGGTCCTCGTAGTTCCTGGGTCCAGGATCTATCTATGTATGTGATCATTGGGCGCTATTTTTACTATTATCTGCTACTCGTAGATTACTATTATTATTAGGTATATATATCTCTTGCAACGTAACTTATGTTTCTCCGTCTAATATTAGAAAACAAAATTAATACAAATTTAAACGACTATAATTTGTACTTACACTGACTTATTAAAAACGAACGTGTAGACAACGCTATCAGGCAAAGAATCACCAATCGGTAGCAGTTAATAGGTTTTTGATTACTTTTGTCAGTAAGAATTTGCTGGTTTGGCATATATTATTGACTAATCAATTAATAGATGAATTTCTCAGTATCTGTTCTTGTTATTTTGTTACTTGCTTTACTTTACTTGTTTTATTATATAGCTAGCTAATTATTAATCACTTTGGCTGACGTACCCCAGTTGTTTAGATAGAACGGTTGTTCTGACGTACCCCAGTCGTTTAGATAGAACGGTTGTTCTGACGTACCCCAGTCGTTTAGATAGAACGGTTGTTCTATCTAAACAACTGGGGTACGTCAGCCAAAGTGATTAATAATTAGCTAGCTATATAATAAAACAAGTAAAGTAAAGCAAGTAACAAAATAACAAGAACAGATTCTGAGAAAATCATCTATTAATTGATCAGTCAATAATATATGCCAAACCAGCAAATTCTTACTGACAAAAGTAATCAAAAAAGAAGATGATCAGAATTTCATTAGGGTCCACTCTTCCAATGGACGTAGTATTCTCGATCCTCTTATCCCGGCAACGGCCCAAGCCGAGGCTCGCACCCCAGATGCTCTTGAGCTAGTTGCTTTCCACTATGCACGGCTGTGCGCTTTAAGCACCTGACCGGTGACGCTGTAAAGGTCGGTAGAAACCAACAGCATTGAACCTGTTAAAAAAAATCGCTTGGGCTGAGTTGTAAAGCTATGTTTGTAGTTTTAGAGGAAGAACAAAACTCTGTCTGTAATAAAATACGACGGATTGAAGATAATGACTATTTGTATGTATGATAGCACAAAACTGAGATATAGTACTTACTTAGTACATACGTAGTAGCTTACTTAATTCGCAATTTTACGACTCGGTGTCAATTGTAAAAAGGTTTTGAATTTATTCCTTTGGTTGGTGTGACTTTTGCCCAAAACAAATCTACCGGTTTGGGTCAAATAGTAATAAGTCATTGCTAACATTAACAAGACCACAAGATAGGATACTTTTTGTCCCGGTCGGGAAAACGGGTAAATCGCGGGTGCACCGTAGAGGGCCAGTTTTACTCCTGCCACCACCGCAACTGAGTTACAAGAAAAATAATTTGTGCTACGCAACCAGTTAATAAAGATGAAATTCTATTTTTGAACATTTTATATCATTAGTGGTACACTGGTGGAAAGTCTACAATATTCAATACCCAAGAAAGCTAACATGGGATTCTTTACTTCCCCGAAACCTTAAAATGGTATTGGGCTCTATAAATGTTTTGTTCGTGTTGTCGACGCCAATATCACTTTTATTGCTACCAAGAATATGCGTTGCGAGATTCAGCACTCGCATATTTCTTATTGTTGTAAAATTCAAGTTTTCAAAAGCTGTTGCGAAGCAAAATGGGATGCAAATAAAACGTGCTACCGGTATTGTAACTGCCTGAAACTGGTAATTTGGATATTTTGAGGTACCTATCGTCGTATGTCGTATATAGTCGTTTTTAAACTCCTAAGTTCTTTTGTTATAACTAAAACTTATTGTATTATCTACTAGGTAGTAGGACTTTTCTGCAAAGTTCATCTAGGTAAGGTACCACCGTTTTGCCAGTGATTTTGCCGCCAAGCAGTAGTGCACAAGCACTACTGTGTCCCGGTTCGAAGAGCATTGTAGTTAGTGAAATTACTGGGCAATTGAGACTTTATGATCTGATCTCACAGTCTAATCTTATTACCAGACTGTGCTGATGTCTCAGGATGATGTGCACAGTGCAGTGTCGTACGAAACTTTATATTTTAGAGTTCTGAGTGATCCAGTCATAAAGTCTCATTTGCCCAGTAATTTCACTAGTTACTGCCCTTTTAACAGAACACTTTGTTTTTTGTTTTTTGCTTTTAACATAACGGTTGTATACTACTGCTTGGCGGCAAAGTAACTGGTAAAGCGGTGGCACTTATTTATACCAAGACGAACTTTGCCAAAAAGTGCTACCACCTAATTATTACCTTGGCCTACCATCTGTACATATTTTGTACATTAGCTGAAGTCTAAATGATAAACACTAAAAGTAGTATATAAAATTATACATAATATATATATATAAAAGTAATATATATAAGTAGAAATAACTATTTATGTTTATGTATTTTCTTGTTACTGGCTGTATTGTCCTTCCTGTATTATATATAATAATATGTTCATGTTAATAATAGGCTTAATTCATAAATATAAAAATAATTTAACAAAAAGCAAGGACCCAGGTTTCTGTAGAAATGCAGATATAAAAAAAAACACTAAAAGTAAAAATTATACGTACTTGTTATCCAAATTAATGAATAGTTGGCAACTTGAGACACCGAGATAAGCCGCGGGGCGTCTCTATAGCGATAAAACTATATCTTCTTTAAACATTGTCGCACGAAACAAAGCGCATCTGTTAAAGGCTATCTTCAACAATTGCTGTAATTAAAGAAAAGACAATGGTTTTAATAATTTTTGAGGTCACACAGTCTGGAAATTACAGAATAATTTAAACACGATATATATTAAATATATTAAAAATATATTAAAATATCGAATATATTAAAAATATACTAAATATAAACTTAAATACGTACATAATTTTTTAATTTCGTTAAAGTAAATCTCGGACAGTTTGATCTAGTCAGACAATTCATCACCAATGCGATTTTTACGAAAATGAATAATGTAGTCTTATTTTTAAAATAATTTTGTATTTATTTTTATTTCTATAGATGGCCCGCTTAAACTTTAAATTGTTCAAAATAAAAGTTTATCTTGGCAGTGCAAGCAGTACAAAGTTTTATCCAAATCGGTTTACACATTTGAACGAACTAACAAAAATGATCAATGTTCCTCTATATTAGTAGGAATATTATCTTTATGGATGAACGTCCCGTCCCGTTAATAAAGATAACGTTAATTCAATTTAATATAATTCCGTAGACAGTGGCTACATATTTGCGCCTTTTGGTCTCGAGATGTTGGGGCCGTGGGGACCAAGACTCACAAAAAAAGATCTTTCGGAACGACTGATCGAGCAACACGTGACCAAAATGCTGGACTTTATTTAGCACAAAGACGGACAATTATTAACCGAAAGCATTGCCATTCAACAGGGCGATGCCACCAGCATTTTGGGCACGTTGCCTACTGGTAGCGGCTTCTTAGATTAAGTTTTACTAATGCATAGTTTTTAATTTTATTTTAGTTTTATTATTTAAAAACTTATTATTTGTTCTTGAATAAAACTGGAGCTAGTTAATTTCGCAATTAGTATTTTCCATTTTAAGCAACCAAAGCAAGTGTCCTATTTTCTCTGGTCTTAACGAAATACAACCAATCGTTTTATTCTATTGACTCGTTAATGAAACGTTTCTGAGCAATTGTAGTTTTTAGAATGCAACTATGTGTGTTTGCCACCGGACAATAGTATGACGACACAGTTGCTCCAACGTCTAGACACAGAATATGCAAGAGAAGAGAATAGGCAACATAATTTACAGCTGTATAAAAATAGCATCTGTGGTTTTATTATATGTCACAGTCAAAACTGTAATATTATAAATAAATAAATATATGTGGACACAAATTTCACACAGCGCCATCTGGCACCCAAATAAGCTTGTACTATGGTAACCAGATAACTGAGAAAATACTTAGATACTTTTTGTTTGTAATACATACATAGAGTATAGTACAATATAACACCCAGACCAAAAAAGTGTGCACCCAATGACGCGTATTGCATGGAATTGAAGAACTCTTCGACGCTGAACGCCTGTTTTATCGAATTGCGCATTGTCTTAATTAATATTTATTGTTATACCTAATCCACTGTAATTGTCTGAAACAAGTGTTTTTTTTTTTTAAATAAAAATTGAAAGTATAAAATAACCAGTATAAACTGCGTATTCAAACTGTCATTTGACAGACACCTTTACAAATTTGTGTTTCTAACTGTTGCAATCGAGTTACGTGGTCGCCCAGCAGGTTCCAAACAAAGCTTGTACTATGGGAACCAGATAACTGATTTAATACTTATATACCTTTTGTTTTTAAATACATACATAAAATACAATATACGACACAGAGCAAACATCGATGTTCATCCAAAAATGTTTGTCTGACTCTGAGCACTGATGATGAATTGGCTACGCGCATACAGCGCAGGATCAGTAAGATCAATTTCAGAGATCAGAAAGAATGGTGTCTTTAAGAAGAGTCCTATGTGTACAGTCCTATATGTTCATCTTAGCATACATAGCATAATAAGATGTAAGAGTAATTTAAATAAAAAAATCGAGACTTTAAATAGAAAAATCGAGACCAAACAATAAAACAGACATCGCAATTTCTTTATTAGGAAAACAAAAATAATGTTCGCAGATAAAGATTTATTATTTTATTTATGATAATTTAACACCAACTACGTCTACAATACTTACTCTGTATTTTACAAAAGTAGAGAATTGTATTTATTAGTTTCCGTACTATGGCCGGTAGTTGTGTACGTGATTATTTTTCTTAATTGATAACATTGAATTGTATCTAAGCAAATAAATAGCATCATTCCTTTACCAGCGATCTATAGTTAGTGCACGTTTTTACCTTATTCTGGGAATTGGCATTTACTAGTACAGAACTTATGCAAATCATGTCTTGCTTTCCAGTGCGAACATGTTGCTGGGTCCACTCACAGTACTGTTTAGAGACATTGGGGTAAATACGGAACTTTGACTACAATGCAACAGGAGAAGTTGGTATGGTAACTATGTACATAAATTGCGCATTGAAACTGTCAAATCAATATTAATATCGGTTTCTATTGGTTGCAATCAAGTAACGTGATCACCTAGCACAAAAAAAATCTATTAGTAGAAATTATTTTCTCTTATATAGAAAATAATTTGATTAAATTTAATACAATCCATATGTTCACACGTATAGCTGTTTACCTGACTAAAATATTAATTTTAGATCTGTGATATTATTAGACTAATAAAAATAATTAATGGATGTAATAAAATCAGATAGAACTAATATAACAGTTCGACATATACAAACCGAATACGTGTTTTGGATACTAGTATAATGCATCGACGTATTACTTATTATACTTATAAAGGCTATACGGACTGCATTAACTGTCATTGATTCATTAATTATGTAACACATATTCACGTCACTGCGACTTCTATGACGAACAATGTTTGTTTATACTTAAAAAAATTAAAATCTGTTGTGACCGCTTGATCAAGGTCAACACTACCATCGTCGGCGCGACAACCTTCTAGGGAAATTATGTAACTTTCCTTTTAGTGTTCGAAAACGGCTCGCGTTTGATTATACTATCAGAACAACCAACTGAGCAGTTACTGTGAACCAAGGATGAAAAACCTACGAACGATATCCTTGTAAAAAGGAGGTTAAGCCGCCTTTGATCGCTTTATCGTCATACCGAGAAATACTTGGATAAAACATCAAACAGATATTTTTCCAGTTATTTTGATTTAAAAACCATTATATATGTACACTTTGACGAAATTTATATAGGACCAATCTGAAAGTATATCCATCCAAATGAAATTTTTTATAAATCGATTTATTAATGACGAAGTTTTGAGGTAAAAAATAATTTTTAAAAAAGACATGCTATCGTGTTGAATAACTTTAGCCACACATTAACAATTAACAACACTTCAAAGCCCTTTTTGATCAAATTGTACAGACAACACAAAAAGTACAGGCCTATGATATACTAATAGGTCTTTACCTATGAAATTGCCGTATTGCAGTACAGACTTTTTCAAACAAAAAAAAGTTTTGATTGGCTATGAATTCTAAATTCAAATTGATTTTGTTTTAAAAATAGGACATTCTATTTACAATATAAGTCTTTTGTTTATTGATTAGCGTTGTATTTTCATTACATTTCAACATTTTTCCTCATAATGGATACTTTGAAATTTCGTGTAATTATGGAATTTGAGTTCCGTCGTGGCACCAACGCGGCACAAACGACACGTAACGTCAACGACGTTTACGGAGAGAACTGTACAAACGAACGTACAACCCGTTATTGGTTTGCTCGGTTTCGTTCTGGGAATTTTGACTTGAAAAATGAACCTCGTGGTCGTCCGGAAACTTTGGTCAACAATGATGAATTAAAGGCGATTGTGGAAGCTGATGAATCTCAATCTACAGCTGAGCTGGCAGCAGCTTTTGATGTTAGCATCAAAACAATATTGGTCCATTTGCGACAGATTGGCAAGATAAAAAAGCTTGATAGATGGGTGCCCCACGAACTTAACGATCGCCAGCGCAACGTACGCGTCGAGACTTGCCTTGCGCTGCTTAACAGGCACAGAAATGAAGGAATTTTGAACCGAATTGTTACGTGCGACGAAAAATGGATTCTTTTTGACAATCGAAAGCGCTCAGCAAGTTGGTTAGATCCTGGTTCGGTACCAAATCAATGTGCAAAACGAAAAATGACCCCTAGAAAGGTGATGGTCACAGTTTGGTGGTCTAGTGCTGGTGTGATTCATCATAGCTTTTTACAAAACGGCGAGAGCATTACTGCAGATGTGTACATTGAAGAACTGACCACAATGATGGCGAAACTCGCACGTCTGCAACCAGCTTTGGTCAATCGGTCGTCTCCACTGCTACTTCACGACAACGCGCGACCCCATACTGCACAACAGACCGTCTCTAAGCTGCATGAGTTGGGTTTGGAAGCTCTCCTTCATCCGCCATACTCACCAGATCTTGCGCCTACAGACTATTACTTTTTCCAAAATTTGGACAACATTTTAGCGGGAAAAAAATTCAATTCCCGAGAGGCAGTACAAAACGCCTTTGAAGAGTTTGTTGTCTCCCGTCCTGCTGATTTTTTCAAGAAGGGCATCCATAAACTGCCACAGCGTTGGCAAAGATGCATTGATTGCAGGGGTGATTACTTTGAATAAATAGCAACTTTTCCACTAAATATTACAATGATATAACTAATACTAAACACTACATGTTACAAAAAAAAAGCGTTTGGACTATATACTGGCCGTAATGACCTATAAATAGTATATAGTACTATGATATACTTTCGTAAATTTAAAATTGTCAAATATAGCAACTGATTTTTATGTTCTACTGGCGGTTCGACGTGGTATTTTATACTCATGCCGGGTGGGATAAGTTGTCCATAAAATGATCCTAGCGTCTCCCCTAGGGCGGGAAAATATCTGAACTTACATTTACGTCCGTTGAAAAACTCATCGACTTCAAGTAATTTACAGTGTAGGTAACGCAGTCGACAAAGTTTACGTCATCATTATTGCGCAGCTGTAGTAATCAACGTTTTTTTGTATTTTTAACCAGTTAGTCCTTGTTTTATAGTTTGATTATCCTCCAGAGTAGATGCAGATATTTCATATTGATGGTAAACATTCAAAAGGTCATGAACGTGATGTCATTATTGACAAGTTTCGAAATCGATGTTACTGTCGCGTGAGATTATTAATGATAGAATATTAATATTATTAGTTTGGGCCTATTCATTTATTATTAATTATTATTGCGTATGTATATATATTTATTTATAGTATTGTTTAGAATGTGTATATATATATATATCTCTTCTATATTTTAAGATGTTAAGTATTATAATTATAATTATGTCCTTTATATGCACGAAATAGTTATGTGCACCCCGTCCTTTACCACTTCGTCAAATTCTCTCCAACCAAAGGTTGCCTGGAAGAGATCGCTTTTAGTGATAAGGTCGCCCATTGTTACACTTTATGTAATTGATTGTTTTTTTTTTCTTTGTATTTTTTATTATTTGGTGTGTACAATAAAGAGTTCATCTATCTATCTATCGATTAATATTGGTATTCAATGTCACAGGAAAGTGCACTGTTAAGCAACGAAAAATAATTCCAAACGACTAACTTATTTAATTACTTATGGAATTACGATTCAGAAACATTACCGTTTATGTGATAAACCGCATCCAGCTCAAGAAAGCATTACAAGTCATCCAGAGTATACCAGATTGCACTGGCTGATCTCGAGTAAAACAGTGCTGACCGGTTCTTATTTATTAAATTCTTCAGTGATGATAAATTCACGAGTTTCCTTGAACATCATACGGTTTATTTATTTCATCGTACACCAAAGACATTTGCAAACTAAATTGGTCAGCGGTCGATGGCGTCGGTCACTTTCACTAAATCGTTGTTGGCGTAACAAACAGTTTTTCTATGTCGCTTTTCTTTGCGAATCTGCGTTTAGAATCAGATAATGTTATGTATGCTATTATATATTTACGCGTGGACATAAAATGTAAAAAATATATATATTGTAAAACTCATTCACGAATTAAAAAAAAAAGGTTTAAGCGTACATTTTCTTAAAAATAAACAATAAGCAGTTTCTAATAACTACAAAAAAGGGATCGCGTCTTGTTCCGCGGGTTCAAAAACTTAAAAAAGGTACCAACGCTTGTCATCCATTATTTTGCTCCAACCTGTATAATCTACGTAATTTAAGTGTCTTGACAGAGTCTATCATAATCACTACGACAGACTTTGCCCACACTTAAAGGTATTTAAGCCTAAAAAGTAAATTTTGCGCTGCTGCGTGGGCACTTATCCTTCTAAGAATATCGTAGTTAACGTAGTCTTGTATTAGGAAACTAGTAAAACAGGATTGCAGATGCCTAGGCCAGTTCTAGGCATACTGAGCACCGTTATAAAAATAACGCCTGCAAGAAAGTGTTCAAGATATAAATAGAACCAAGTGTAATTACCTTGAAAGCTTCGTCTGGCATGGGTGTTGTGGCACCATGGTCCTTGTAGTTCGTGGTTAGATACAGGGTATTCTAGTTAGTGTACAGGGTCTATGTATGTGTTGGGCGTTATTTATATATTTATAATTTCGTTATATTATATGACTGACTTTGGCTTGATTTCCAACCAACGCGACGGAGAAGGAAAAAATTGTAAGCAAACTGATATGTTCAAGAACGAACGCGTTAACCATTATTTCGCACTTCGCCAACATGGAGTACAATCTATGTGAAAGGAGCAATGGAAACGGTTTGGGTGATAATAAAAAAATATATCGATTTTCGTACGAAGTAAAAAGTAAAATTTTATTCGTTTTGAAAGTGAGAGGCCATGGACCTCTCTAATTTACTGCTGTGCGATCCGTGCTGCTTTATCATTTATTAACATCTTGTAAAACGGGATAATATTTTGAAGACTGACTATGACCACTCACCATTCAGTCAAGTGTAATGTTGTAATGCAATTCTATTGACATAATACAGTATTAATAGTTTGTGGAGTAGAGCAACAGCTGTCTTTGACCACTATTATCTAAGGCACGTCCATGATGGACTATGAGACGAGCGACGCGTCGAGGCACGACAATCTCGTTACCCCGGGACAAAGGCCTTCAAACGCAGGCGAGCGTTCGCACTAGAAGCAAGTACCTCCGAACGGACGCCGCTACTGTTTAGAAACGATTAATTGTCAATTTGAATTAGTGATTGGTTTGGAAACCTAAAAGCTGTAATAGTCCCTGCCTATGCATTACTGCAAGATCGTAATTTGTTTTTTTTTGTGCCAGATTATTCTATGTTGAACTAGAGAATTCGAAAATAAAGCATTTCAAATTTAAAGCGATTTTTTAGTCGTGCATGACGAATCCATAGAAACAAAGTTATATATATGCATATGCAGTATGTATATGCAGTAATACCAGCGAATACTCATGTTCTATTAGAGGTGAAAGCTCAATATGGAAAATTCAAAATACTTTATTTTCGGACCAATCTGTTAGTTTGTATTACAATTATTTATAATGTAACTAATTATAATAATGAATACAAAACAATTACATAAACACATCTCCGATTGGTACACTACACGTTATACCCTCTATCCACAATTGAAGACATAAAGTTTCCCATGATCGGCGAGTTGTATCGTTCAGCAACCATTTTCAAAAGGATGTGCGTACCAAGCCCCCGAAGAGGTGCCGTGTTTTTACGGATGATGACCCGAAACCCGCCAGTCTGAACCTGAACAAACGACTTTGAGGTACTATAGTAACTAGATAGACAACATCATTTTGAACGCATGATTATAATGAACTCGACACAACGTGTTACTCGCACCGCCAATTCCTTACGCTCCCTCTCAATGCCGACTTTATCTATGCTCCCGTTTACATTGTTCCTATTACATTCTACAATATCGAAAATAGCTTTAAAATGTTCGGTACAAATATGTTTGAGGTCCCTAAATTGTTTTACTCTATTTGTATCAAGACCGTTTTACCTAATAACTCTGCTCCATTATCCCTAACTTCTGCTCGTAGCTTAAAACCGAATCACTGTACCCCTAAAACAAATCATGTCAGCACTCCAATGATGTAAGAGTGTTTTAGAAATAAAGTGATTCTTTTCTTTTTTTGGACTAGAATTATCAGGTGGATTCATTAGGTATAGAATCAATCGAGCTTTCAGTTTTAGGGACTGATGTGCCCAAATTCTCTGCGATTGGCCGCTGTCGAACATCAAAGCGCTCTCTTTTTGTAACTTGGTTGAATCATAAAATCACGACAAGTTTGATCTTGACTTTCGCAAATGCAATTGAACGTTTTTTTTTTGTTAAGCGATGACATGACGTGTTTCACTCAGAACTCAAATGTATAGAATTTTGCGTAATACATTACGCACGTCATCCTGACACATCACCACAATCTAGTAATAAGATTACTAATCTGTGAATTTAGGTTATAAGTCTCATTTTCATTTGTCCAGTAATTTCACTAGTTACAGTGCCTTGGCGGCACTGGCGGTTGTGCCTACCTAGACGAACTTTACAGAAAAGTCCTTGTGATCAAAAACGCTAGTACCGCTTAGCCAATCTCTAGACTTATTCGAATTTATGAGCCGACCTGCTCAACCACCACACCACAGAGGCTGAACTTTGACAGCATGTCGGTTTTTTCGCGATATTTTCCTTCACCGTTTTAACCGTTGTTATAGTGAGTACACATTCCGCGCATAACTCGAGAAGTCATTGGCAGGGCCAAGCGGAATTCGATTAGGGTGCGTTAGTTTAAAAGTCGCTCTGGCTACCACTGAGGCACAGTCGCTCTCGTCCCATTGAAATTATTAATTTTGAATCAAGCTTAAACTAGGTCAATAATCACAATAAAGCGTGTGGATAATTGAACATGATGCGTACACTCTCACTCTCGTCACATGAATAGGTATGTGCACATGTTTAGAAGGGTCAATGGCATGATTAAGAACTGCTTCAATCCCGATGGACCGAATCACATTGGAAGAGATCAGTCTGAACCGGTGCAAGCCAGCCAATTAATTGTCGCGATGTATTAACGATTATGTAGCGTGTGGCGAGTGTTTATTTTAGTAATTTTAGATCCCACCGCAGTTTAACAATGATAAGTCGCAGTTAGCTTTCGTATTCTTCCCTACAAGTAGCGTTTCGTTATTCGCACAG
This sequence comes from Ennomos fuscantarius, assembly GCA_905220475.3. NCBI lineage: Eukaryota > Metazoa > Arthropoda > Insecta > Lepidoptera > Geometridae > Ennomos > Ennomos fuscantarius. The sequence continues at coordinate 13,405,117 of HG992023.1, forward strand.
CGCTGTTACAGCCGCTAAGCTTTGAATACTAAAAACAAATTTAAATCGCTTATACCGTATGCACCGGGTCAAAAATCTTTAAATAAATACAATGTATGTAGCTTGTTTGGGAGTATAGGCAGACAGTTTGTATATTCAAACGGTCTCAGAAACGGTTTCAATAAAGTTTTGTGTTCATTCGTATGAAGACATTAGTGAGCTAGAAAATGCGTATTATAAAATCGTGACTTATTTTTCAGGCTTCTTTGTGATGAGCGTACCTTTGAGGTGGTTGTGTGCTGCGACAAAACAGATGTTTCTCTTTATTATTAATCACTCACACTAATATTATAAAGGCGAAAGTTTGTATGTGTGTATGTTTGTTACTCCTTCACGCTCAAACGGCTGAATAGATTTGGATGAAATTTGGTACCAAGATAGCTTATACACTAGATTAACATATAGGCTACATTTTATCCCGGAAAAGTGAAATTTTCCCGCGGAATGAGCAAATAATTGAAATACTTTTTATCCGCGGGTGAAACCGCGGGGCGCAACTAGTATAACATATAAAGGCTGGTGAGAAGCTGAAATTAGAATAAATTGTCGCTATTTCACTCCCGCAAACTCTCGCTCAGCTCACACACAAATTATATTACTTTAACTTGCACAAAAAGCATTATAGGTCTGCAACCTATAAAGTGGCCGTTTTTTTTATGAAATAAGTTACCTTAGTAGCTAGCTTAGCTAGCTAGCTTAGTTTAGCTAGTATATTTTGTTTTTATTAATCAAAGTAATCACCCATGCAATCAATGCATCTTTGCCAACGCAGTGGCAGTTTATAGAAGCCTTCTTGAAAAAAATTTGCTGGACGTGAAGCAAAAAATTCATCAAATTTATTTTGTACTGCCTCTCGGTTATTGCATTTTTTCCCGCCAAGAAATCATTCAAATTTTGGAAAAAGTAGAAGTCTATAAGCGCAAAGTCAGTTTCCACAATCATCTTTATTCGAAATTACCAGAACAAAAGTTGGAAAATCAATAACTGGTGGTGCGTTCGCTTGTAGCATTCGCTCCGAAAACATCGTTGATGCTGCGTGCCGCTTGTGCCGAGTTGCTGCCACGACGGTACGACGACGGCACGACGGGCTCATATCTCATTGTTACACGAATATTTAACATACGAACGACGAAAAAGATTCAAATTCGATTAAAACATAGCGCTAATCAATAAACAAAAGACTATGTCGCTCGGATTAATGATAAACGGATTTTCTTAAATTTCATTATTATTATTTTTTAAATCGCCATTTTTACTCCATATTCCATATACCTTTACGGTGAAAAATAAAATATTATGGAAATATACAATCTAGAGAACGATAAAATTAAAACCTAGATATGTACTTACATGTTGATGATTAGAAAAGTAACAACTTTGCTGCTTTTGTGTGGAAATTTGGAAAATCACGATTGTCTTAAATTGTGTACTACTCGTGTTAATCTGTTTGCTATTATAATAAAAGCACAATTTGTACATTATTCAGGAGTCTATGGATTCACTACATAGACTGTTGAAAAATATTTATGTCAATAAATGATTTTGTATTTGTTATAATGTCACGGCATGATCTACTATAACTACAAAAGCAAAGATTTTCATTATGATAATCAAAATTAAAAACTTAGTTTTTTGGTTAAGGTAACTTCTACCTACCTTTATATGTTGTCCGGTATATTTTAATGTGTCATTTACCTCGTAAAGTATGCGGCATCTGGCATTTAAATAAAGAAAACAAAATTTAAATACAAGATAACATTTTAAACAAATTCCAACGGACCAGGAAATACTAGATTTGTAAGTGCGTCAGACAACTTCACCAGCACGTGTTTTATATATGTACGTGTATATAATATACTATATTAAAGTACTTACACAAAGAAATATTAACGTGTCACCCAGCTACTTACGCTTTGGAATGTACATATTTTATTTTGCTCTACTTATCTGTGATGCCTAATCGCGGAAACGAATTATTTTTATAGCAAACCGGTCTGGAACTTTTGTGTCGAGTCCATTAATGAGTGTGTACTGACAATAAACAGCATTAGTATTGAAAAGTGAGCCTTCACCCGTGTTTTTCTATTTTTCCGTAGGACCAAAAATTTTCTAGATGCTAATTACCGTATGTATTTATTGTGTGCCTATTATATACGAGCTTCTGCCCGCAGCTAAGCCCGCGGCGTGGTCTATGGGAAAATAATTCAACCACCCATTTCACCCTCTTAAGGGTGGAATTTCGAAAAATCCTCTCTTATCGGATGCCTGCGTTATAACATCTACCTGCATGCCAAATTTCAGCCCGATCCGTCCAGTGGTTTGGGCTGTGCGTTGATAGATCACTATGTCAGTCAGTCACCGTTGAGTTATATATATATTTAGAAGTTACTTCGAAGTATGTTAACATGTTACCCCTGGATTGCAAGAAAAAAAAAAATCTTCATTATGTACCAATGTTTACCTAATTCATTCATTTATTAAGTCGCGTAGAGCATGCGTCAGAGCTTTGCTTGCGGTGTGCGGATTGCTCACAAATCGTTTTTTGCGTTCAATGCTGTTTCCATTATCTTCAAAGTCATTGCTGTAAAGTCTCATTGCTATCAAGTAGATTTTATCTTCAACATTCCAGTTTAACCGAATTCTAAAGTAATATTTTGTGTGTAAATACAATTATGATGTACAAGTTGCGCCCCGCGGTTTCACCCGCAACAAAAAATATCCTATATGTTAATCTAGGTTATAAACTATTTGTGTTGTAAATTTTATTGAAATCCGTTTAGTGGTTTTTGCGTGAAAGAGTAACAACATACATCCATACTCACAAACTTTCGCATTTATAATATTAGTAGGTGTAGGATGTTTAATGTGTGTAAGCTTATAAACACTTATGTAAATTTACTAGTAAGTGAAATAAATTTCAATTCCTACTTTATCCCTTCTTTCCTGTGGCACACTGAAATTTGCAATGAGAGAGACAGAGAGAGAGAGAGAGAGAGAGAGAGAGAGAGAGAGAGAGAGCTAGTCGTGAACGTTTTATCCGTGAACTGAACTAGTTATGTTTGTAGGCTAGTCAAAGCCATTCCGGTTATTTGGGTCTCTTAAGAAGCTACATAATATCTGAAAGTAATATAAAATTTAGTTCCCAGTGAGTTTTTAATAATTGAAGGGGTGAGAACAAAAAGGGTTTAGCTGAACTTTTTCACAAAATGACTTATGAGTATCGTTGGATTCAGCGTGAAATTATCTACAATAATACATTTTCAAAATACCGAAATGAGGCTTAAATCTCGCGATTTTGAGTCCAAAAACGGTTTATCTGTCACAGGAATACAGTTCGCTTAGCATAAAAACATTGTCATATTTATTTTATTATATTATATTTTTACAGTAATTGTATGAATTAGTACTATATTTAGTATTTTAAAATAGAATTAAAACATTTTCAAGCAACTGAAACTTACATAAACCTTTTCTATTACCTTATAAGCACTCTACATTAAAATGACACCGTTGAACTTTAAAGTCAATTTTCTCGAAACTATCAATTTGACAGTTAAACCCTTTTTATTCTCAACCCTTCAATTAGTATCAAGCATATTATCTCTAAATGAAGAAAAGGTAATAAGCATCCTATTGAAACTCATTCACATATAGTACTCGTTCTCCGAGTATGTCAAGTCGAAAACCTTAGAGAATAAGCTTTATTCGGAAATGTATAAGTTGAAAATACCATAAGTGTACATTTACAAACCAGTTAGTAACGAGAAAGAAGGTAAGCGCGCAGGGCTCTAATGCCACCTAACGACGTTGGGGTAAAATAGATTTTAAGCTTACTGAAATTAAGCTCATTTTCGTAACATCAAATTATTTCGTCTAAGAACGTCTTCACAAATGTTAAAATTCACGGCGTTCTAGCTTAGATATAATATATATAAAATTTTAAATATAATGTTTAGAATATCAAGAATCATAGCATATTAGTACCTATTATTAGAAATTTAAATTGCGAATACCTATATAATAGTACTAACTAGGTGCCTAAAGTCACAAACTTTACTGCGCTCTTGAATCAAAAGGCGTCGCGTTTGTTCGTTATATTTCAAGTACGTTACTTGGATTCAACGAACGGGAACAGAAACATTTGTTTTGAATTTACATATCTACTACAATTTGTTCGTTTTAAATTATCGATACTTCAGCATTGTTGTGAACGTGGAGCGACGATATATTCTTTGATCAGACACGCCCACATTCAAAATGGTATAATGACGTGATCTGTGCCAATCATTTTATAATCTGTTCAGATTATAATTGTATTTTTAAACTCAATCAAGTGTTTGTTAATGCATCTAGCAGCGGTGAATTGAATTAATTGATTTACTTATTGACAGCCACTGTGGTGTGATGGTTGAGCAGGTTGGCTCATAACCCGGAAGTGGCGGGTTCGATTCCCGCGGCAGTATAAGTATTGGTGCACAGAAAAAAAGAGCAAATCTTGCTTTTTTTATGTTAAGGAATGACGTGACGAGCTAGCCGTTCGCCTGATGTTAAACGACACGGCTGCCCATATCAGCTGCAGTGCCACTCAGAACTCTAAAGTATAGAGTTTCGCGTGACACTGCACTGCGCACGTCATCCTGAGACATCAGCACAATCTAGTAATAAGATTACTAAACTGTGAGATAAGATCATAAAGTCTCATTTGCCCGGTAATTTCACTAGCTACAGTGCCCTTCAAACCGGAACACAGCAGTGCTTGCGCACTACTGCGTGGCGGCAGAATAACTGGCAAAGCGGTGGTATCTACCTAGACGAACTTTGCAGTAAAGTTGTTGTTCTGAGTCTGAGTGTTATGGGACCATGGTCCTCGTAGTACCTGGGTCCCTAGACACAGGGAATCCTAGTTAGGGTCCGGGATCTATGTATGTGATCATTGGGCGTTATTATTGTTATAATAATTTAAAACTTTTTTGTTTGTTGATAGGCTTGCGTTTGACCGCTATCGCACCTGATGGTAAGTGACGATGTAGTCTAGGATGTAACACGCTTGCCTAGAAGATACTTGTTCACTCTCGATTTGAAGATTCCAAGGTCCAACTATTTTGGTCATGTAAGTTGAACTGAAATAGGTTAATTTAAAATACTTTGGATTGTTAAAATTAATAGCGGGCAACTTGATCGTTAATCTAGGGCTATTTTATACAGCGTTAATTAAATAAAGTATAGTGATTGCTGATAATTTTTAGTTTATTTACTTTGTAAGTAATCAAAGCTGTCATTGTATGGGAATTATGTTAAAGATACGATGAAGGCACAGCCGCATACAAAAGTATTTAACTATTTCGTGTTTTTTGGCGGGAAAGCGAAAAAGATTGCGTCACCGCATTGTGTTATTTTCCAAAACTTGTGTTATTTTCAGTGTTGGTGCATAAAATTGGTGGCATTCTATTCGTTAAGTGCTGGATTACAGGCATGAGTGTGGGAAAATGGTATAATGATGGTGAAACGTTTCTTTTCGTGTTGTTTCCAAAACTCCAAAGAAGCTTCCAGTAAAGTTGCCACCACTAGGAGTATGACTTTGACTTGACTGTGACTTGACTTGATAACATCGACTGTGGCTTGACACATATTTGCGTGAAATATAATTATCATTACCTTGATGAATTATCAATTACTTGACACTGGCTAAAAACACAAAAGTGTGGAACCAAAACATTAAAAAACTGTTTCGTATTTTAAAAGACAATAATAATTTAAAAAAATGTGTATAATGTAAAACATTGTCTATAATGTAAAACCTTCGTATTAAATTAAAATGATAAAGATTTTTAAATAATGATTTTTACGACCGCCTCATAACCCGGAGGCGGCGGCGGCCCGACAGGACAAGTATTTGTGCACAGTCCAACAACGACCAGTGCCGATATATGTATATGTATCAGCATAAGTATTTATATGTATATTACATGGCTCGATGTTGTTTCTGCATGGCAACGCTTGAATTATTCTGAATGTGTTTGTGCACACCTAGAAGACACGAACACACGGACGCAAACCTGATCCGTTGTATTTATATTTGTTTCTTTATCTATCCGTTAGCTCGGTTCCTTCTGCAATATCTCAATTTACGGGAACTGTTCAGTCTAATTAATAAATACGTACGTACACATAAAAAAAAAAACACCGACTACTTAAACGAAAGGAAATATATCTTTTTCTAATACTTCAAATTTATTTTATAAGCACCCAATCTTTAAATGCGTTAACAGATAATTTTTTATATTAATTTTCAACAAAATAGTATAAACTATTAAGGATACTTAAAATGTATATATTGGTGTAGTAAGTATATTATTTTATGCCACAAAAGTAGATAGGTACATCTATTAATGGATACTTTTAATCTGAAATGGATATCCATAAAAAGTCGTTCGTAACTACGTAGTGCAAAATTGTGTTTGTACGACTACGATAATTGTATCGTCTTATGATGAATATCCAATAACTTTTCTCGGTCCAGCTACTACAAATTGTACTGTAGATAATAGAAGAAATCCTTATCTTATGGTGAATGTATGCAAATATTACGTTAGTTCTATACTAGTACTATTATTGATGAGAGTGGTTTGGTTTAGCCGTGAATTATTGTGCCGGAGGAACTACCTACCTGGGTACATATAGTGTTAGGCAGTGTCGTGATAGCTAAGTATACGGTTTATAAAGAGTGAATGGTCTATCAGCATCAGGTTCTTAAACAAACCGGTAGTACTAAAGTATTTGAAACCTATATTAATGTGGCGTGAAAATACACAATGCAAGATAGATGATCAATTCATTAGTTTAAGAGTGAAGGCGACCTTGTGTCATAATAAGGATGGTCCATGTCTACAGATTAACAAGATTGTATATCGATAATGATCATCAAAATATTCATGGTAACTTATAATCCACAATATTATTTAGACATCATTCATTCCTCAATAGGGCAATGCTGCCATGCATGTTGGGTACGCTATATAGTATATATACCTACTGGACTGTCTATAGGACATCGCGGCTAGTATACCTACAAGTGGCCTACAATTTAAACGTTTTTGTGATATGAAGTTTTATTTAAGGTCAAAAAATTACGGTTATTATAATTATGTCGTTATACAGTATTTTATGTAAAAGATGCTTTCTAGATAAGTTAATGGAAGTGAACAATGGGTTTTACGTTATATTGACCCATGGTAAACATTCTTCCTGTTGTATTCCTCTTAATATTTGAAATTATATAACTGTTCTTAACAATCTCCTACCATCCATCCTGCCAAGCCCTCTATTTTAATATTTATATAGCGAAAGCACAGCTCGGTATTAATTTGATTTTTAAACAAAACGCCTAAAACCTGATGTTTGTAAAACAATTTAATCCAATTTGTAGGATGTGGGTAAATAGTATCGATAAACTTTACATCGACGTTGAATTCGACGCCAAGGGTACATTGCACGAATTTGATGTCGATAGTCTATTTTACTTCTCTCACAGCTTTACTATTAAACTAGTTTTATATTGAGACACACATATTGTGCTAAGTTATTGGCTAACGAAATATTTTAATAATAAAAATAAGTGATACAGTTGCAATCTGTTGCAAGGAGGAATAGCGCAAAAGCGTGTGGCAATGAAATTTCGTGACATTATTTATGGTATTGTAATACAATTTAAGCTTATCACGATAGATAAGCTTAATTTTATATTGTAAATATAAAATATATACAATATTATATATAAATATATATAAATAAAGAAACAATAAAAACAAAAAGAAACAAAAACTGTACGTAGACATAATCATATTATAATCATATTAAGCGTTATACTTAAATAATAACCATACTAAAATATCCACTGCTAACCTAAAAAATATGATCTTGACTTTACATTAGAACTTGAACTCCAGTATTTTACTAACTATAATTAATACTAAATGTAGGTATAAATAACTATTATAGGTGTGAAACTGAGGTAAGAGGTCAGCATTCGCAATAAATTTAGAGAAGTTGAAGGCTCTACTGCTAATAATGCACTCATTTCCGTGATTATAGACATTAACGTGATTAACGATCTGAAACGGTTCGTTCGCGACCTCGACACTTGTCAATTTGTTATTACAACAATTAAAACAAATTATCATATAATTAAATATAGAATAGAGTCATCTAAATTCCATGAGAGTCTTTTTGGGCCCTATGTGAATAAAGTAATTCAAAGTAGAATTATTATTATCTTCTATTATTATTATAATCATTGTTTATAGATTACTAGCTTTGCCCCGCGGATTCACCCGCGTGGTGAAAACTTTTCATGCTTTCTTAACTTTTTTTTCATAGGAACCTCCTGAAAATAATAAAAATACTAAAAAAAGAATTAGCGAAAATGTTCTATCCATTCACGCGTTATGCGATTCATTTTCGTCGTCATAATAACGACAATTATGAAACATGGCTTATTTATGTTAATGTTAGCTTGTATAGTCCAGAGATAGTATGAGTCCCTTAAGAGTATAAAAAATATATTCGGTGTATGTTTGATCAGTACTTTTTAAGACATGCTGGTTTTAAACTCATGACGATTTATTTAGGTTAAACTTTTGAACAGTATGATCGCTTAATTACCACGTTATATTAATTATAACAATAAATACTGACCTAATCGTAATGTTCTTAAGCAAAATCTGTAATATTTCATAACAATAGAAATAATAAATACTAGTTTATTACAGTTTTAATAATAAGGAATCAATATTTTGTGGATATTTCACATATCGCCATCTAGCCCCAAATTAAGGAAAGCTTGTACTATGAGAACCAGATAACTGATATTAAAATGCTTAGATCCTTTTTTGCAATATATAAATATATATAACTCAAAGGTTGACTGATTGACTGACTGACATAGTGATCTATCAACGCACAGCCCAAACCAATGGACGGATCGAGCTGAAATTTGGCATGCAGGTAGATGTTATGACGTAGGCATCCTCTAAGAAAGGATTTTTCGAAACTCCACCCTTAATAGGGTGAAATGGGTGGTTGAATTATTTTCCCATAGACCACGCCGCGGGCGAAGCTGCGTGCTGCGGGCTCATTAATAATAATAATAACGCCCAAAGATCACATACATAGGTCTTAGACCATGGCTAGGATTCCCTGAGTCTAATGACCTAGGAACTACGAGGACCATGGTCCCACAACACCCAGACTCAGAACAAGTATTTAAGAATTAGAAAGATAATGGTGAAAGATCGTCTATATAAATAAATAATAATGAATCTTCACTCAGCATAATTCATGCAAGCAGTTACACTTGCATAATATTTTTGCATAACTTTGATGGCCTTGAACGCGACACACTATGATGACAGGGTGGGTAGCGCAGGAAGTGAAAATAGCTGGAAATTAGACTCGTTATGTTAAGCCATACTGTGTGACGATTGTGTTCCGTGGGAATGTTAATAGAGCACCGCATTGCTAGGTAACATCATGCTAGCCAATGAATTAATAGCCTGGCCTTCGAGAAGAATATCGACATTGCATGGGCTAATAACAATTGATGAAATGAGCATAACTATTCACTATTGACGTCAAAATATACAAAGTAGGTGCAAATATGTTGAAGCCATTTATTATTATGTCGAAAGTATGCAAGCATTATTGCAGTACGAATACGAAACATTATTCGAATGGATGGATATTTTGAAATGCCATCGTAACCTTTAAAATCATGAACATAGTAAAATCGTGGACAAAACTGACTATAAACATCGAAGAAGGAGGACTTTTGGCGGGAAAACGAAAAAGATCGCGTCGCCGTATTGTATTATTTTCCTAAACTTGTGTTATTTTCAGTGTTAGTGCTTTATGAACTAACACTGAAAAAATTATGGAAAATATATTGGTGGTATTTTATTCGTTAAGTGCTGGATTACATGCATTATTGTGGGATAGTGGTATAATGATGGTGAAACGTTTTTTTTTCGTGTTGTTTCCACAACTACATAGAAGCTTCTGGTGAAGTTGCCACCACTTTATTAGTAGTATGACTGGTCTAGACTAGACTAACTTCATTACTTGTACTGTGACTTGACACTATATAATATTAATTAAGTTGAGAAATTATTAATTAACTTGACACTGGCTAAATACACAAAAGTGTTGTGCCAAAAAAGAACATCGAAGAATATTCTTCGTCATCAGTACAATACGTTCCTATTGCTGGTAAAACGGCCCTGTCCCACGTTAAGGTCATAATTCACCACGCTGGCTAAGTGCGGGTGGATGACACAATTCAAGGGGTGAGGTCAAAAGGGTTTAACTGTCAAATTGATAGTTTCGAGAAAATTGACTTTAAACTTCAATGGCTTCATTTTAATGTAGAGTGCTTATTAAGTAATAGAAAAGGTTTATTTAAGTGTCAGTTGCTTAAAAATGTATTAATTATATTTTAAAATACAAAATAAAGTACTAATTCATACAGCTACTGTAAAAATATAATATTATTTAATAGATATTATAAGTAATATAATAATAATATTGTAAATGTTTTTATGCTAAGCGAACTGTGTTAATATTATTATTATAGTAATATAATATTATAAATATTTTTATGCTAAGCGAGCTGTATTTCTGTGTCAGATAAACCGTTTTTAAACTGAAAATATCGCGATTTAAGCCTCATTTCGGTATTTTGATAATGTATTATTTGTAAATAATTTCACGCGAAATCCAACGATACCCATAAGTTATTTTGTGAAAAAAATCAGTTAAATCCTTTATGATCTTATATCATATCATCCCTTCAATATTGTGTTCACAAATATAATTTTTTTAAAGGCTCTATCTGTGTTGTTAGCAATTGAAAAAAAATCAATGATGCCAGTAAATAGTTCCCGAAACACAGGGAATCCTAGCTTAGATTTCTAGTGAACATAGCAAGATCTGAATCACGACAAACACCACAGACTACTTATATAATAGTACTATGTACCACCACGCCTAATATTTTATGAATGAATGTGTAATGTGTAAAGCGACAAAAGCAAACGTTTATAAAAAAATACATAATCATCATCCCGTCATCGACGCAATAGAGAGATGTCCTGTCGCGACGACATCCGCGCAGTATTATTTCTCATACTGAGAGACTTAGGTATCTTATAATGTGTGGAGTGGATAATGGTAATGTCAGTACGTCATCTAATACCTAATAATCATATGTGTAATAAAACTAACTGTTTTTTCTATACGTGTGCAATATATATGTGTACAAAATGACTTCTTAATTGTTTTGTAGCAGATAGCTTTTAGCAGTAGTTTGGTGTCATTGTACCTACTAAGATATTTCTAGAACAACAAAAGATAACTCTTCCGTTGTGGTTAAGTTATCGTTATTTAAATGTGTCATAGCCCACTCTAATCTTTAGAAACGTGCCGTCTAGTAGCCTCAAGTAGAGTACTTAATAAATGTGCGTTCATCTAGGATTTTCTGAATTTTTCATTGGACTAATATGCTTATTTTTCATCACAAGTACGTACATATTTGTTTCTTACTTGTGCATGTGACTGAACTGTGACGTCAGCGATAGCAAGTTTTAACTAGGTACGCCAGGAACGTGCCAATTTGTAGAAGGATAAGTTGCGCACCCATAGAAAGCAATCAACTTACAAATTAATGTAAATACGCAGTCTTTTTAATAAAGCTGCCAATTCCTACAAAAAAAAACGCTCTTATATACGACGAATATCAAAACTAGCTTCATACACACACGGTGGATAGCAAAACGTTGGGCGGTTCATAGTCGATCGGAAATATTTACATGTATGTAAATGTATGTAAAAGATGTACATTAGGATGATCGTGCCGGCCCTGCTGATAAATAGGTCAATCTCAGTTACGTTCGTTCTCAGCAGGCATATGGAACATGTACTGAGTAACAGACTCCTTGGCATACCTTAAAGCAAGTGACTGGAAATATGAGTCCCTACGTACGTAACCGGTTCACTAAAGATCTTTATGCGTATGTCACCCACATCTGAAGCGAGACCATTTAGTAGTGGCGAAGTACTCGTTTCTCTGAATGCCTCAAATGCCTTTGATAGGGTTGTGTATCATCGACACACTCAACAGCAAGCTTACATGATTTACCCACCAGTTTGTGTTTATCGGATTTTCCTAGAGACCGATCACTCCAAGTAGTCATTGTGATTGTCTGCTATTTTACTAGGCGGTAGGAGTTTACTGCAAAGTTCGTCTAGGTAGGGATACCTACCTAGACGCAAGCGGTGGTATACCACCACTTTGCCATTTATTCTGAACAGTAGTGCGCAGGCACCGCTGTGTTCCGTTTTGAGGGGCACTGAAGCTAGTGAAATGACTGGGCAAATCAGACGTTATGATCTGATCTCACAGTTTAGTAATCTTATTACTAGATTGTGCTGATGTCTCAGGATGATGTGCGCAGTGCAGTGTCACGCAAAACTCTATACTTTAGAGTTCCGAGTGACACTGCAGCTGATATGGGCAGCCGTGTCGTTTAACATCAGGCGAACGGCTAGCTAGTCACGTCATTCCTTAACATATAAAAAAATGTCGTTGTTGCTCAGGCATTGGTTCCACTGCAACGCTGTTATTGGATAAATTCTATGTTATATACAAAGGCTAAGGTCTAGGTCTAAGGCCCGGAACCTTAGGTATGCACACAATAGCACCATTCTGAAGATATAGATAGACTCATTATTGTACACACCATATATTAACTTTTTTTTGCAATAGTAAATCTGGGCATCCTTAGGAAAGACAAACCAGGACGGTTCTTAGATCCTTATCAAGCACAACTCTGGTTACGTCAAATACTGCAACCAGCTCTGAGATGGTTCGGCCCAGCTTAAGCTCGAAACCCTAGACTATATAAAAATAAGTACCATAATCATAAATTAATATATTCCCGACTGTTACTCACGAATAGTATGTCGATTTCTCGACCAGGTTTCGAGCATATCCGGCGGCGGGTAATTTTTCTTCTCTTTATAAGCTTAAAACTTGTCAGTTAATTTCTGTTGTATTGTAGTACCTACTAAAATTTAATATTATTTATATATATTTAAGAGATTTAAGTATAAGGAACATACTTACTTAATACTTATTTTCAAGTACAGAACTAACAACACAAATATTTAATGATAGTAAACGGTATGTTCGGTAGCTAATGCGTGTTTTCGTGTCGTCGACTAAACCATGGGAAAATTTCAAACAATGATGCCCGTAGCTAATGATTACGCTGTATCACCTTTAAAAAAACCCAACACTATTATAATTATACTACAATATCTAACAATCAAAATATCTTATTATCCGGAAAACCACGTCAAAATTTTGTTATACGTATGGTAGGTAGCAGACAATCTATTTTTTGTATCCGATGTATGTAATTGTTATTTATGTTCTGTATAGGCTTTGTTTTGTAAATATTCTGTGGGAGCTAGTCTGTGTGTCTGTTCGTGGTAGCAAATACCCAAATAGAAATAAAGTAATTGATGTTCCCAATGTTATATAGTGTCTAGGTGGTAGGACTTTACTGCAAAGTTCGTCTAGGTAGATACCACCGCTTTGCCAGTTATTGTACCGCCAAGCAGTAGTGCGCAAGCATCTCTGGATGACGTGCGCAGTACAGTGTCACGCGAAGCTCTATACATTAGAGTCCCGAGTGACACTGCAGCTGATATGAGCAGCCGTGTGGTTTAACATCAGGCGAACGGCTAGCTCGTCACGTCATTCCTTAATATAAAAAAACTGTTTTTAATAAAATAGGAAAAAAAGTGTTAATAATTCCCTCATGTATATAATAAATAATAATAATAACACAACTAACAATGTGTAAGTAGTATATTAAACAAGAGCACGGTCCCTGGAGTCTGTGGTAATGCAGAATAAAAAAAAAAACATATTCCGTGGAAAAATAAATTGTATTTATAAAGCAAAAGAGCATATCCGATATTATAGGATATATAATATTTAAGGAAGAATAAAATAGTCCACAAAGTTGCCTAAAACAACACCTGAGAGTTTCGATGACAATTTTTTGGACTATTTTATTCTTCCTTAAATTTTATATAATTCTATCCTATAATATCGGATTTGCTTTTTTGCTTTATAATACTTTTCTATTGTGTTTGCAGAATTCTCAGACACTACCTGTTTGTAGATGACAATGTAGAACTTCATCCATCTGAAGAATTATAATTGAAGGGGTGAGAACAAAAAGGGTATAACTGATTTTTTTAACAAAATGACTTTTTGGTATCTTTAGATTCAGCGTGAAATTATCTACAATAACATATTCTCAAAATACCAATATGAGGTTTGAATCTCGAGATTTTGAGTCTAAAAACGGTTTATCTGTCACAGAAAAACATTATTATATTTATTTTAATATATTATATTTTTAAAGTAATTTTATGAATTAGTACTAAATTTAGTATTTTAAAATAGAATTAATACATTTTGAAGCAACTGAAACTTACATAAACCTTTTCTATTACCTTATAAGCACTCTACATTAAAATGAAGCCGTTGAATTTTTAAAGTCAATTTTCTCGAAACTATCAATTTGACAGTTAAACCCTTTTTATTCTCAACCCTTCAATTGTAACAGTCAACCAGTTGGCACTAACACCATATCCGACATAGATTCGAGTTTCACAATAGAACATTCAATCACCATTGATGATTTTCGTGCGATGTGATTGGAATAAGTCCTGCGTGATTTCGACATGTCTTATAAATAAACAGTAACAAAACTACAGCCTTTATTTTGTAAGATAAATAACGGCTAAACTCACGTCAGTTAAAGTTAAAGTCGAAATTACTCCGACCAGGTTTCGAACACATTCGATGTCCTTCTTCTGGGAGTCAGTTACTAACGCAAGCCGCGGCGGCTTTCGCGAGTGTCAGCTGGTACGTAAAGAGTAATTTCGACTTCTAATTGACGTGACTTTAGCCGTTATTCATCTTACAAAATGGGTCATACTCACGATAGTTTTCAAACAATACACACCGGTACAATTAGCGGAACAGAAAAAAAAGGGAAACTATGAGATAATAACGCAAATATTTGACGAAAATGTATATTAGACACAAAATAACAAATTGATTAACATCTTTTAACACCGACTTTGAAAAGTCTTCGTTATTTTTTATTGAAAAATAAAGAAATTTGAAATAAGTGAAACTTTTAGATGATTATGAACCATCACAAAAAATAAAAAAGTAAGCATTAAATGATTTAACAATAAAATTAAAGCAAAATTAATAACGAGTGTTTCCCCCTCTTGCTCTGATTACGGTTTCCATTCGTCTGGGCATGCTACAGATTATGTTATCGATGATTTCTTGAGGCAACTGCTCCCACTCCTCAAGTAATGCGTTTCCAAGTTCATTCAGATTGTTGGGGGGTGGCATTCTGGATTTAACCCTTCTTTTTAGCAAATCCCAGACATGCTCTATCGGATTCATATCGGGGGAATTTGCTGGCCACTGCATCACCGGTATACCTACGTGGCTCAGATATGCCTGTACCGATTGTGCACTATATGAGCACGAGCATTATCTTGCATTAGAATAAAGTCGTCACCAATAAATGGGACAAATGGTACAACATGTTCTTCTAAAATGTCTCTGATGTATCGATCTGCTGTCATGGTCCCTCCTGTGACTATCACTAACTCCGTGCGAACTCCCAAACATATCGCTCCCCAAACCATAATCGAGCCGCCACCATAAGCCACTGTGTGTTCAAAATTAGACTGTATGTGGCGTTCTCCTTTGCGTCTCCATATTTGCTGTCTCCCATCGATCTGTTTTAAAAGAACTCTGCACACATCAGTAAAGAGAACCTGCTGCCATTCGTTCAAATCCCAATGACGATGATCTACTGCTTTTTTGTGTTCCGCTAATTGTGCCGGTGTGTATATAATACAGCCTTTATGTTATGAAACACATTTTATTCTTTAAACCGTGTAGTGCATTACTGTAGGAATAAATCGTGGCTTAAGCTTTATAGTGGTCACAAACAGGTTACTAATAATTTTCGTATATGACATCTATACACATAAAATTCAAAGTCCTGACTGAATGACTAACTTATATATCAACGCGCAGCCTAAACCGATGGTCCCAGAAACTTGAAATTTGGGGAGTGTGTTCTTTGTAAAGAAAGGGTTTTTGACATCCCATCCCTAAGAGGGTGAAATAGGTGGAAGAATAATTTTCCTATAGGCCATGCGGGCGAAGCTGCGGGCTGAAGCTCGTTGCCTATATAAGTATTGTAATTTGAGTATTATACAAAATTTTATTCTAAAAGAAACACAACTGTAACGAAATAAAAACCAAGCGGAACATAAATGTTAAAAATGCTGTACCAGGGTCGCACTGAGGTAAAAGTACATGCGCGAGAATGAGTACGAGACAGTTTTAATAATAAACTTCCCGAAACACTCAACACTTAACCTATCTAGCTATTCTATTAAATTACTTGCGGCATAACTAAATTATAATAAGTTTCATGGCTCAGAAATTATTTTCATTGACAGAAATAAACAAAATAAGAGCCATAATTTGCCTGTGTTGTGCGACCATGGTCCTCGTAGTTTCTTGATTTCTAGACAGAAAGCCCTAGTTAGAGTCCAGGATCTATGTATGTGTCGTAAGTCTTTTTTTATTCGTATTGTGCACCGCTGCCTTCTCCTATTGTGATACTATCCATCCAAAGGTTGCCTGAAAGAGATCAGTTTTAGTGATAAGGTGTTGTGCTACCTATTTTAGTACTGTAATGCCTAGTTTTATTTCATGTTGGTATACGCAATAAAGAGTTTATCTATTCTATTCTTTGTGATCGTTGATCATAATTCCGGATTTTTAACTAAAACCTCTGTAGCGTCCATACCGTGTTTATAGTGCTCGGTTTAATACACACCTCAGTGGTGGCCGCAGCCAACAAATTTAACTGCTGAATTATCCTCGAATTAATTAGCATTTGTTTATGATTCAATCGGTTGTTGAAGACCTGGACTGAAGAGATGAGAGACCATAACTGTCTTAAATAAATAAAATAATAATAATAACGTCGTAACGGTCACATACAGAGATCCTGGACCCTAACCAAGATTCTCTGTGTCTGAGTGTGTATATAGGTACTAAAAATTGTATATTAAATTCAGTGGTTAAATTTTTTTTAAATAAATCATATCTGGCAGCCTCTGTGGTGTGGTGGTTGAGCAGGTCGGCTTATAGCCCGGAGGTGGCGGGTTCGATTCCCGCGGCAGGACAAATATTTGTGCAAAGAAAAAAAGCGCAAATACTTGTTCTGAATCTGGGTGCTGTGGGAACATTATCCTCGTAGTTCCTGGGTAAGAAAAAAAAGCGCAAATACTTGTTCCGAATCTGGGTGCTGGGGTTTGCGCTTTTTTTTCTTTGCACAAATACTTGTCCTGCCGCGGGAATCGAACCCGCCACCTCCGGGCTATAAGCCGACCTGCTCAACCACCACACCACAGAGGCTGCCAGATATGATTTATTTTTAAAAAATTTAACCACTGAATTTAATATACAATTTTTAGTACCTATATACGGAATACATCAAGTTTATTGATTCATTCTATTGGAATTAGAACCTTGAAAATATAATTTTATGTAGTTAATAAGCAGTAAAAACATAGTTTGAAGTAAACTATTTCATCGCTTCTTTACAAAATGGCATCTGAAAAATGTATGTGCGAATCATTCGCTAGGAACGTGATGATTATATCATGACAAAACATTTTGTGAAACTACGTAGCAAACAATAGTGCGATATGTACCTATTTAGCCGATGTATTCCATTGTGCTGATGCGGATCAAATTATACCCAAGTGTGACCAAAATCACAACAGCCCCTTTCCGGATACGCGCTCGTGGCTGTGTGCGTGCGTGTACGCGCCTAGACAAACACTACCTTTCAGCACTTAGTATCTCAAAATAAATCATTGTTTTGCTAACGATCCCGCGATGTTATACCTTTTTAGACTAGACCAAAACGTTATCCGTTACATTAACTAATACATAATTTATGTTTGTTACAGGGGTAAACGAGTAAAACGGCATGACGGCTACGCACGGTGGCGGACGTGAAGATGATCGTCCGGACAAAGATTCCGTGTACACCATCAAAACGGGCCTAAAGAATGAAGGATACCAACACGACCGAGATTCCAATGACGATATTGTTAAGCCCCCACCGTTACCTATCGAAGAAGACACTTACCCCACCGGAAAAGTAAAACTACCGAGAAACGAAAAATGGAGAATACTAAAAAATATAGCAGCCGTGAGCTGCGCTTTTATGGTCCAGTTTACAGCGTTCCAAGGAACAGCGAATTTGCAGTCTTCGATCAACGCTGCAGATGGACTTGGGACAGTTTCGCTGAGTTCTATATACGCTGCACTTGTGGTCTCTTGCATATTTGTGCCCACGTTTCTGATCAAGAGGCTAACGGTGAAGTGGACATTGTGTTTGTCCATGATGTGCTATGCACCGTACATCGGAGCGCAGTTCTACCCGGCGTTCTACACGCTTGTGCCAGCTGGTGTGGTAGTAGGACTGGGAGCTGCGCCCATGTGGACCTCGAAGGCCACATACCTGACGCAAGCGGGAAGCGTTTACGCGAAACTTACTGACCAAGCCGTCGACGGTATTATTGTACGGTTTTTCGGATTCTTCTTCCTTGCTTGGCAAACCGCTGAGCTTTGGGGCAACTTGATCTCAAGTTTAGGTAAGTTGAAAGATTTAAAATCTACTTAAGTTAAATTGATTTGATTTCAAATCTTTGGATTCCGTTATAATAAATTACAGTCGACTTATGATTGGGAATAAAATAAAAGTTTAATTCTTCCAGTATTCTCATCCGGAGTGCACTCCAGTAGCAATTCTACCACCGAGAATACGAGTAAGACGCTTCTGTCTTGCGGTGCGAACTTCTGCGTGATCGGCGGCGGTCACCATGACAACAGGAACCTGCACCGACCGCCAGACAGCGAGATCTATGAGATTAGCGCAATATACCTTGCATGCGTCGTCGTTGCCGTCCTAATGGTGGCGCTGCTTGTAGATCCTTTGTCTCGGTGAGTATACTATGTACCTTTTTAGGGCACACTAGGTTTTACTATCTACCTATTTAGGGAACATGTTAGCTCAAACACAACAGCTTTAAGACTATTATTTTTCAGTTATTGCACCTAATTGTTTATTATCATAATATAAAATCCTACTGATTGTTTTCTTTTGACATCTTTCTTTTGTTTGTCTGTGGTAGGTACTTTAGAGCAAAGGTTGAGAAAAAGCACCTAAAATACATTATGTTTAAAAAAGGAGGTTCTTTGAAAAAACAATAAAGACTTATCTTGATCGATTTACGTAAACTAATAAATAATATAAACTTTTAAACATAAATATAAACCGATAAATGTTGCTGTTTTTGTGCAAAGCTCTTAAATCCGTGTCGTTTAGCTAATGGAGAAAAAATAATATGTGTAATTCTAAATCTTACAAGTCACACCAGTACAGTCCGCTTCAAAAGAAGCTCAGCAATTGAATTTTCAACTTCTCTTATTTTATTATATTATTATTCTATTTTCTTTTGAATATACTTACTTACTACGTGTTACGTATAATTGTACATATGTACAAACGTTTATATAGTAAATAAAATAAAAACTAAATGTTCAATAAGTAAGTACTCGAAGATTTTGTCCGGTGGAGGGCATTGGTATGCCAAAACAGGTTTTCCTAGTTTGGGTACCAAAGTTTTCCAACCAGGAGTAAACTTATTTTTTTATATTTATATTTTTCGTAGGCTTTTATATTTAAAACGATGTTTGTACACATTTAATAAACTATTTCATTTCATTTCATTTTAACTTCAGTTAATTTTAAAACGAGTAGCTGGAACAAACAACTTAACCCCACAATGCTAAAAACTGCTCAAAGAGATCAAATGCTAAAAATATAAATTATCAGTAATATAAGTAGGTTATATTGTATTTTTAAGCGATAATGGCTCAGTCGGTAGTGATGTTGACTTGCAATTTGTCGATTACGGAATCTAATCCTGCAATAAATTGCGCGCGGCTCAACTGAAAATTTCGGCAGTTCACTGTCTAATATCCCTTCCGCCAAGCCATTTACTGTGTCTTCCTACAACCCAATGAGAGCCAATTTCCCAACCTCGACGTGACGTGACGTAACTTTCTACCTTATTGTCACATTACATAAGATAAAATTTGGTCATCATCCGCATGATATAAAAAAAATAATGCCGTTGCAGACTATGAAGTTTATTTGTATGTTTTACCTTGTTTGGAGGAAATAATAAGCATTTTGTTTTATAGGTATGGTGAAAAACAAAGGAAAGCGGATCCTTCAAGAGAACTGTCGGGCATCCAGTTATTATCTGCTACCGCATACCAGCTGAAGAAACCTAACCAGCAGCTCTTGATACCTATCACTTTATGGATCGGGATGGAACAAGCCTTTATTGGTGCTGATTATACCCAGGTAAAGGAAATAAGCCTTTTGAATTACGAGTATCATCTAAGTGCAATGCTTTGGGAAATCTTGTGCCTTGTGTCTATCATAAATGTAATGTGATATGACTTCCATTTTTGAAGTAAAACTTCTTTATGCTCTCTTGACTTGAGGAATAAGCTGGTGAACGCGATGCGAACGGAACTTGAAGTTGGTTCACGCAGATCTCCATTGCCAACACAACAAAGTTTAAAATTTTGTATTATATTGGTATGTCCAGTGAAATGACAATTTACAATTGTCAAGATGGCGACATTAACATAAAACAAAGTAAAAACAAGGTTTTACCGGTCGATAGATAAAGCTAAACTAAAGAAGTTTTTCTTCAGTCGTGTGGTCTAAAGCACACACGTTTTTTTATATATGTAAACATTTCACACAGCGCCTTCTAGCCCCAAATTTACCAAAAGCTACTTAGGGACCAGATAACTGTTATAATCCTTAGATACTTTTTTTTTGTAAATACGAACACAGAATACAATATAACACTCAGACACAAAACAAACATTGAAGTTCATCACATAAATGTTGATCCTTGGTGGGAATTGAACCCACAACCTACAGCTCAAAACGCAGAGCTACTAACTGAGCTATCAGGCCATATCAATACCACAAGACTAATACAAGTCCAGAAGTTACACTAAGCTAAGACATTTAAAAAATAGCGACTCTTTCCACAGCGTAATAAAGTGCTATTAAGCTTGCATTGCATAACGATGTGAACGTAGACACATATTCCTAGAATTTTATTTTAAAAGTAATTATATAGATTTTTAGTTTTTTTAAGTTAGTAAGTATCAGTGTTATATTTTAAAATGTTCATATTGAATATATAATCATAATATTCAGAATAGAACACACTAAATAATGACTTAAAACTATGTCCAATGACCTTGTTCACTACTTGAAACTAAAATTGTAAAGCAAATTAGAAACGGTAGGGATATGTTTTAACAATTCAACATTTTTTGCTTCTAAAACGACCTCTACCGTATTACGTGTACCGTTATATCGTAACTAGGATACAAAATTGTATTAGATTCAAAAGAAACTCGACTCGCACATTGCTATCAATTGTTATTGACTTCTCCAATGTCAATAAATACATATAGAAATGTACTTTACAAACTGAAATCAAATCTACTGTGTTTTATAAATATGGCTTTGGCAATGTTTCACACATGCGTTAACTCGCTTACATGAAATATTAAATACAAAAAAGACAAACTCCAACGGGTATAGCGTTAGGATCTTAAATGGGATTTGGGCTGGAGCATTAAAATCGGTAGCCTAGTACATATGACTTTTGACTGACCTGATAGCTCATTTAATCTCTGCTTTCTGAACTGTAGGTTGTGGGTTCGATTCCTACCCAGAACAAACATTTGTGTGATGAAAATCGATGTTTGTTCTGTTGTATTATATTTTATATTATAACTTACGTCAATTTTATTACTTATTATCCTTATATTCCGGATAAATATAAATCTAAAAACACAAAAATCATAAAAATTGGTCCAGCCGTTCTTGTGTTATAAGTGGTATAACTAATATGACTTTGTTTTATATCTTACTTTAGTAGAAAAAAAACGAGTGTGCTTAGGACCACACGACTGAAATAAAACTTCTTTAGCTCCATCTCTCTTGCCCCTACAGTAATGTACGAAACCTAACTCTTTCTATGTTCATGTAGGTATACTCGTACTTCTATCTCCCTCTCAACTTCCGTTTGCCTCACCAGCTTACCCCCAAGCCAAGCGTGCGTAAAGAAGTTTCACTGCAAAAAGTTTTATAAGAGGCATGTTTCTTTCAGGCATATGTCTCGTGCGCTCTCGGCATCCGATCGATTGGCTACGTGATGATATGCTTCGGAGTGGTGAATGCGATTTGCTCGCTGCTCTTCGGAACAGCCATGAAATACATTGGCAGGTAAAACTTCAAAGTAACAAGATAAGCTGGGCGATTACGTAACTTGATTGCAACCACTAGAAAACGAAATTTGTATGAATTTGACAGTTTGAATACGCAGTTTATGTGCATAGTTAGTATGGAAATTTCTCCTATTAGATTGCAATCAAAGTTTCGTGATCACCCCCCTGAATACATAATATACATTTGATATGACAGCGTCTGTGGTGTGGTGGTTGAACAGGTTGGCTCATAACCCGGGGTTAGCGGGTTCGATTCCCGCGACGGGTTGAGTACTTGTAAAAGCGCAAATACTTGTTCTGCGTCTGGGTGTTGTGGAACTATGGTCCTCATAGTTCCTGGATCCCTAGACACAGGGAGTCTTAGTGTGTGTGAGTGGTTAGGTTAACTTAGTGGGAGTGGCATATCTTTTCTAGTTATTTGGATTTAAAAACAAAACCACTAAAGTCATTTTAAATTTTGGATTTTTATGAGGCGAATGTAAAGGTATATCGTTTTAAATTTTAAAAAATACAAATCCTTTTATAAATGATGACATTTTTAGGTAACAAAAATAAATAAATACAACTGACTTGATAGCCTCCTCTTTTCTGAAGTCTGTTTAAAATGCATCAAAAAGCATGCAGGAAAGGCCTGTGAGTACACCTACTAAAGTCTACACGAGTTAAGTATCTCACTTGTAAAAGCGATTCCGGTGAAACGTTAAAGAACAATCCACTCCCAAACACGCTAAATGTAGTGAAAAAGAGTGGAAAATAGAAATATCCAATCTTCCCAGAACTTGTTTTATACAAAGACTACGTACTGTTTGTGATATTTAAACTGATTTTATCGCTAAAGAGCAGCATACTCAGTACTCCATCCAATGTAGTCTTTATTTCAAAGGAAAGGCACTTCCGCTTTTCTAGGATTCTCCTGTAGCAAAGAAAATTGTAAATTAATTCCTACCTTCCGTGTTTTAACTTCTCGCGCTCAAAGACCTTGCTAACGTAACTCAGCAAATGTGAATTTATCCGGGCTTTCCGGCTTATTGTGAAGCTTTTGTAACCACTGGCAGTGCTTAACTAGTAATTAAATATCAAGCCCAAATTAATATCCATAAAAATTACGACTTACTTCATTAATATATAATAAGCAGTGTCAAACGATTTGGTTAGTAGTAGTTGTAGTAGTGGGTAGTTAAATTATTTGGCTGCCGTATGCTTTCCTTACATACTAACTCAATAAACTCAGACAGTACAGATTTTTAAAAATAAGGTTTTATATTGATTCATGACCCTCCGGCATAAGAAACGGCAGTAACAACAATATCTGCAACAAAGAAATACGTAAAAAATTACGGCTTTTTCATTAATATATAATAAGCAGTGTTAAACGATTTGGTTCTTAGTTAAATTATTTGGCTGCCGTATGCTTTCCTTGCATACTAACTCAATAAACTCAGACAGTACAGATTTTAAAAATAAGGTTTTATATTGATTCATGACCCTCCGGCATAAGAAACGGCAGTAACAACAATATCTGCAACAAAGAAATACGTAAAAAATTACGGCTTTTTCATTAATATATAATAAGCAGTGTTAAACGATTTGGTTCTTAGTTAAATTATTTGGGTGCCGTATGCTTTCCTTGCATACTAACTCAATAAACTCAGACAGTACAGATTTTAAAAATAAGGTTTTATATTGATTCATGACCCTCCGGCATAAGAAACTGCAGTAACAACAATATCTGCAACAAAGAAAATACGTAAAAAATTACGGCTTTTTCATTAATATATAATAAGCAGTGTTAAACGATTTGGTTCTTCTTAGTTAAATTATTTGGCTGCCGTATGCTTTCCTTGCATACTAACTCAATAAACTCAGACAGTACAGATATTTAAAAATAAGGTTTTATATTGATTCATGACCCTCCGGCATAAGAAACTGCAGTAACAACAATATCTGCAACAAAGAAATACGTAAGGTATCTTGTATGGCATCTTGTTCAGCATATTAATTATTTTTGTTTGCAAACTTTACGGTTCGTCGTTATTTGAAACCAATCAGAGAAATTCGCCGTAAATCTCAAATCGCCAAGATCTTATATTTTTTTACTTAGTATTTTTTCTAGAAATTGGATATTTTAATATTGATGAATGTGATATGGTTGGCGTCGTTTTCTTTTTTTTTTTCAAGAACGAACAAACATCGGTGTTTATCACACAAATGTTTGTCCTTGGTAGGAATCGAACCCACAACCAACAGTTCTGAAGGTAGGGTTACCACTAACTGAGCTATCAGGCCCGTCAAATTCTTATTTTTACGTAGTATGAAACGAATATTTATCATTACGTCATTTTGACAGATTCCCCATTCTAGTGATGGGTGCAGCACTGCACTTGGGCTTGATCGTGTGGCTGCTTATCTGGAGACCAAGTCCGGATCACCCTTCCACGTTCTTCATTATTTCTGGCCTTTGGGGAGTGGGGGATGCCGTCTGGCAGACGCAAGTCAATGGTAAGACTACTTATTATATATAATTGAAGGGTTGAGAATAAAAAGGATTTAACTGACAAATTGACAGTTTCGAGAAAATTGACTTTAAACGTCAACGGCGTCATTTTAATTTAGAGTGCTTATAAGATAATAGAAAAGGTTTATGTAAGTTTCAGTAGCTTGAAAATGTTTTATTTCTATTTAAAATTACTAAATATAGTACTAATTCATACAATTACTGTAAAAATATAATATAATCAAATAAATATAATAATGTTTATATGCTAAGCGAGCTGTATTCCTGTGACAGATAAACCGTTTTTAGACTCAAAATCTCGAGATTTAAGCCTCATTTCGGTATTTTGAGAATGTATTATTGAAGATAATTTCACGCTGAATCCAACGATACCCATAAGTCATTTTGTCAAAAAAATCAGTTAAATCCTTTTTATTCTCACCCCTTCAATTATATTTTACTTTAATTATTATTATTTATTAAAACTTTAATGAGATTTTTTTAATGAAATCGTCCGTATTTTACACATTACATAACATATACATTGTACACTTAAATAACACACATTGCTTTCGGTCCCTCAAATAATCCACCCCTTACCGCTAAACACCCCTTAACGCTTGCCGCATTGCCGCGCTGGATGGCAATATCAAATTTTCGCCATCGCTTTAATTGAAACCTTTAACAAGAAACTTTAATTGAAATGCCAAACATTAAATCATGCCTGAACCGGCATGAGCGGCTCTCGTCTTATCCTATATCACTTTATATAAATACACAGACAAAAGTGTACTGGAGATATAAATAAGAGCAATTTAGTAAATCAATTTAAAACAGAAATGGAATGGACCAAGAATACCGTAAACATAAGACGGCGCGCGGCCTAAATATTCTGACACCAGGGTTAACCACTTACTTAAACATGAAGGAGACTGTCAACATTCTACAATATACAACAAAGTTAACAATATGCCTGAATATCTTCTTTAGTAAAACATGCAACTCATGCAAGGCTTGAGAAATAAAAAGGCATACATAACGGCTGTCATGTAAATATTTGTGTCATCCGAAACAAAGGGTCAGGGCTCCTGCACGGCTCCAACCGCGAAGCTATTGCACCACGTGACTCACGTGTTTTGCACACATAATTTGCAAGTAAAGTGACATAATTAACTTTTCCTTTATGTCTTTTTATATGTTGGTGTCACTCAACCAACCAAACGGTTGTCAAATTGCAATCGCGGCCTTAAAGCTCTCTTCCTTTGTCCATAGCAAAGGTGGCTGTACTTTTAAAGTATGCCGTTTACAATATAATTCAAGATAATCCAGCGGTCTGCCGACATTAATTAAAAATAACAGGACAAAACACTAGACATCAAAGACAGTTTTACTAGGTGGTAGGACTTTTCTGCAAAGTTTGCTCACGTAGGTACCACCGCTTTGCCAGTTATTCTGCCGCCAAGCAGTAGTGTGCAAGCACTACTGTGTCCCGGTTTGAAGGGCACTGTAGCTAGTAAAATTACTGGGCAATTGAGACTTTATGATCTGATCTCACAGTTGAGTTATCCTATTACCAGACTGTGCTGATGTCTCAGGATGATGTGCGCAGTGCAGTGTCACACGAAACTATATATTTTGGAGATCCGATTGAGACTATTCTGTTATGGGCGGCCGTGTAGTCTAACATCAGGTGAGCGACTAGCTCGTCACACTATTCACAAACATAAAAAAAATATTGCAAGGAAATTACTAAAACCACTTAACAAATAAAAAAAATGAGTACTCTGTGTAGATGGTCCGACGCAACTCGCTCGCTCGTTGCGCGAAAAATAAAAATGGCACTTTTTAGTCAGCGGACTACCGCAAATACTTCCGCGGTCGACGTCTTAGCCACCCCGCTAGGCGATCACAAAACTTGATTGCAACAGATAGACAGAAGGTTTCAATACGTTGTTTATGTACATAGTAGAAAGTGTTCAAATTAGGAATGAAATTTCACCTGTTGCACATGCACCCGGTCTATAGTATAGACTCTAAAACAACCAATCTCCAAACTCGGACCGGTAAAAACTGTTAACAATGCAATAAAGTCGTTTTAATTCCATGTGTCCCACGTGACTGTTTTATCAAACGGGTTTTCAAAAACAGCTTTAACATGTTTTTAAAAGTATAGTAAATAAATTAATCCGTTTATTATGAGGAAAATCATTTTGGCCTCGTGCAAGGTTTGATCACCTTTTTGTGTTAGAAAATCGGACTTTGTCCAAGCAAATAAGAATTCTACTTAGCACTGTAAAATACTGCTTTCTTGCTTAATATCATAAATAACGTAGATTTTAAATAAAATATATATAATAGTAATATCAAGTTTTTTTTGGATTGTATGCGTAGGAAGTTTCTGAAACTACGGATAGAAAGGTACGTAATTATATCCCTCAGTGGCAACAGGTAATTGTTTCTATTGTGAAAATAGATTCCACCCCAGCTATGTGTTTGACCACTCAACGAATTTTTGTTTGTTATCGCCGGGAGAAATACGCTTTGTGATATGTGGGAGCGATATTGCTAAAGCTGAATAGATCCGTCTAGTTAATTATTCATAATTGAATAAACATATTTTATTACAAAATTGTTATATTGCTGTATTTTGTTTCATCTAATGAATAACTTTTATCTATAGCCGCAACTTATTGAACTTAGCCCACTGTTTTGATGGGCAAGGAATTGAAATTCCAACAAAAAAATGATGATATGATTATACTTCCACGATCCATCATCACAAAAGACTTTTTTCGAGATACGGTGGAACAGCGTTTTAGCGTTTTTCATCACTCTATTGATATCATCCATCTATTGCCTGCAATGTTTTTTGTGTTGTGTTTTGTACCTACGATTTTATTGGGGTTCTTTTTTTCTTTTTTAAGTTCGTCGCGCACGTGCTTGAAGCTGTAAACATATTTTTTGTAGATACTAGAAGTACAGTGAACTGTGATTTTGATGTATAAAATTAAATTTAAAGTTTCTACTCGTTTAGACCCAAGTATTTCCTTTTTGTTCTTCTTGTGGTGAAATGGTACACGGGCTCGGATACCACGGACTGTCCTGTATAAAAAGTACAGGACGAATACCACGACACGCCGACTTGAACGATATCATCCGTCGGGCTTTAGTTAGTGCCGGTATCCCATCTGTCCTAGAACCTAATGGACTGATGCGAGATGACGGCAAAAGACCCGACGGGATGACTCTCATCCCCTGGAAGATGGGACGGCCTCTAGTGTGGGATGCCACATGTGTTGACACTATGGCTCTGTCCCATCTTCCTTTAACTACAGTTCAAGCCGGCGCGGCCGCCGTCAAGGCCGAAAACCTCAAACGACACAAATATGCACTTCTTGACAGGGCCTACATGTTTGTGCCGTTTGGGGTGGAGACAATGGGTCCGTGGGGGCCGACTGCCATGGAAACATATAGAGACTTGGCCAAACTTTTGGTGGAAGCATCAGGTGACCAGAATGCTGGCTTTTATTTTGCACAAAAAATAAGCATTGCCATTCAACGTGGTAATGCTGCCAGCATTCTGGGCACTTTCCCTTCCACCAACGGGCTATTTTAAAATTTTTAGTTTTATTTTTTATTTTTCTTTATTTTAATTTCTTATGTGTAATTTAGTTTTTTAGGTCTAGTTTAGTTTTGTATTTATAACTAATTTTTAAAAAAGTATTTCCTGAAGATAAAATTTAGTCTTACGATTTATGTGCTTTAAAATAAATAAAAAGTAGCCAAACAAAAAATCCTCTGAAGTAAATATATCGTCATTATGGCGATAGGCTAAATTGACAGGTCTAAACGAAAACGATCACTACACTTATCGAATACTTCATAATGATAGTGATAATTCGTGTTGTTGGCGGTTTAAAATGTTCATATCGCTTCTAAATTAAGTAAAAACTAAATATATTCCTAATTTTTTTTTAAAGTGTTGGTGTCAATGCGTCTGTAATATAGGTATTGGTAGTGTAATATTATAATGTAGTATTAATACAAAAATGCATAACTTTTGTTTTGCGTAAAAGTTACAAAAGAATCATTTCTTCTGATATATTTTTGTACCTAAATAAATGAAGCCAGACCCACATTATTTTAGGAACTAGAATTTATTTTGGAGTCTTCATGGATCTCGCGATGCACGGGTCCCACGGGTATGTCTGACTCCATGACGACCTACGGACTAGACTAGACTCTTTAGTTACGGCAGATATTACGTCGCACCCTTTCTTATTAAATAATTTTTTTTGGTAATTTTATTTTGTATTTTTTTTAAATTGAACTTGAAGCTAGAGAGTCCAGCCTCGCAGTCTAAGTGCGAAAAGTAGTAAGTTTGAGAAAACCTCATTTTATTTTTGTGTTTTATTATCACGTCTCAAACTATTAGCATCAGATTTATTATTTAACTGTAAGATGTATTGGAAATGCGTAGTCATATAGTACGTAGGTACTTAACTCTTGTTACTTTCAGCCAACTTAGTTACAATAAATCATAACCCTTCCTCGGCAGTAAAAAAAATCGAAGTAGATGAATTACAAAGGAACTGAGTAAGGGGTCGTGGCGAAAGTGGTTCTGGTCAATGTCAAAAGGTGGCGTTGCATGTCGCTCATTCCAATATCTATATTCAATATATAATGAGAAACAATTCGTTTTTCTTCTGAAAATAGAATGCTCAGATGCTAAAAAATAATGACTTGGCAAAGTCATGCGTCAAGGCACGTGAAAGTAACAAAAATTTACTACAACGCAGATACGAAAGAAGGTTTCAAAGACCAAGCGAAGAACAATAATTTGAATTGCTAAAAAAGAACTCTAACAAAAAAAGATTCTTTAGCGCAACACTAGGAGAGTTTTGGCGGGAAAACGATAAAGATCGCGTCACCGCATTGTATTAATTTCCAAAATTTGTGTTATTTTCAGTGTTAGTGCATAAAATTGGTGGCATTTTATTCGTTAACTGCTGGATTACATGCATGAGTGTGGGAAAGTGGTATAATGTTGGTGAAACGTTTCTTTTCGTGTTGTTTCCAAAACTCCATAGAAGCTTCTGGTAAAGTAGCCACCACTTTACTAGGAGCATGATTTGACTAGACTAGACTAGATTATGACTTGACTTGATGACTTGGACTGTGACTTGACTTGACACATATATCTAATGCATTTTAACTTGAAAAATTATCAATTACTTGACACTGGCTAAATACACAAAAGTGTGAAGCCAAACCAAAAATAAAAAAAAAGACTAGACCGCTTCAATATGCAATGAATGGTGGCAAGGGAGTTGTACGGGCTATACCAGCTACTAGTAGACTATATACATATATATAGACTTAAGATTTAGACGTGATTTTTGTTAAACCAAATAACTCGCAAAATTTGCTTGGATAGGTGTTATTATATATATTATATATATTTTTATCATCTTATTATATATATTTTATTATATATATTATTATATATATTATAGGTTTATTTGGCAGAATCAGAACTACCTGATCTTGTCAATATATGGGTGCGTACTCGCAACTCCGTACCCAATTACAAACTCGTAAAAAAAATCATACTCGTAAAACATACTCGTAGTACAAAAATGCGCCAATCCTACTTTTCGTGTTTTATTAGATAATGGAGTTTATTACTAGTTTTATTATTTTTAATAATACTCATTGAGAGGCATATTAATGTAGCATGAAATAAACTTTAAGTGCGTACTCCTAGACCAGCCTTCGATATACCTAGATATTACTTGCTAACTTTTTCATTGACGTCAAACATTTATATGTCTGCCAGTGCAAATAAAAAAAAAAACTTGTATTAAGTTTTTTATACATCAATTTGTTTTGCGGCACTGAATTGACTTGATTTTTATTTCGTTTGTGTTTAATATAAATGGTTCCCTCAGCATTTTGGAGAAGGTCATAATTGATGATAATAATTAAATTGACCGTCTGTATGTATGTGTGTACCTATTTCACTGTTGATTTGATGAAAATTGTTGGAAGGTAATACTATCTTACGTAAATAACAAATTAAATTACAAAATAAAAATTCCTACAAAAGCTGCGTTGTCATTAATAGCTGCATTAATAAATATATTTTAAATAAAATTTGATTAAAGCCCCCGACATTTCCTTCGTCAACTATGTATCATAAGTATCCTTTAAAAAGGGTGAACCCACTTCATCGTCTTAATTTTGATGAATCGGAAAGAAAAGCCTTACAGATAAAAAAAAATATGGTCCTAATCACACTAATATTATAAAGGCGAAAGTTTGTATGTGTGTGTGTGTATGTTTGTTACTCCTTCACGCTCAAACAGCTGAAAGGATTTGGATGAAATTCGATACCAAGACAGCTTATACACTAGATTAAGATATAGGCTACATATTATCCAGAAAAAGTGAAATTTTCGCGTGGGATGAGCAAATAATTAAAATACTTTTTATCCGCGGGTGAAACCGCGGGACGCAACTAGTCAGTTTATATATCTCGGAGATAATAGGTCAAAAACATTAAAAATAAACATACAACACATCAACTTTTTTGAAGTCATTGGAAAGAGATTCAATCGGCAGAACAGCACCCCTACCGCGTAACCGTTCTGGGAATCAGATTCGCCTGCCATCCTGCACGCGCTAATTAACAAGTCCACGAGTGCGAGCGAGAGAGAACACGATTATGATCTCCACCAGACTTACGCGGTTTAGTATATACATCTATCTTTAATTCCATTTCGAGGTATTGATTACTTGGAGATACTGACACTTAATGTAATAAACCAATCAACAAGTGATCAAGACTTAATTGACCTCACCTTAATACAACATCTTGACCAATTTTGCTCTTATACGAAACTAGTTGCGCCCCCCGTTTTCACCCGCGCATAAAAAGTATTTTAATTATTTGCTCATCCAGCAGGAAAATTTCACTTTTCCAGGATATAATGTAGCCAATATATAATACGGAATCAACTTGTCCATACGTGCTCAAGCTTCGCAGATCGTGCCCGCCTCTTAGCCACTGCAAAGTGGGAATCAGGTTTGTGGCTGCAAGCTCTCCCATCACGAAATACTGGCACATTGATGGATTCGTCATCTTTTAGAACTGCAGCATCTCTCCGCTTGGGCGCATCGTGCTGTGCTCCACACCGCTGCCAGTGTGGCAGTGCTGTCGACCAGTTCGGTCACCATGGCCTTTCCTGCGTCCGCAGTGCCGGGAGGATTCCTCGCCACGCTAGTCTGAACGATATCATTCGTAGAGCTTTTACCAGCGCCAACTGCGCCGCTATTTTGGAGCCTAATGGCCTCGTTAGGGACGATGGTAAAAGACCCGACGGTATGACTTTAATTCCTTGGAAGTTGGGGCGGCCTTTGGTGTGGGACGCTACATGTGTTGACACCCTTGCGCCGTCACATCTTCCTGGAACACAAGTTAAGGCTGGCGCGGCGGCGAATTCTGCTGAGCAGCTAAAAAGGCGCAAATATAGTAATCTTGATAGCGGTTTTATATTTGCGCCTTTTGCAGTTGAGACACTGGGGCCTTGGGGACCGAGTACTCACCAAATTTTTAAAGACCTTTCGAAACGTCTGGTTGAAGTCACGCGTGATCAAAATGCTGGCCTCTACTTCGGCCAAAGATTGAGCATTGCCATTCAACGTGGCAATGCTGCCAGCATAATGGGCACGTTGCCTACTGGTAGTGGTTTGTTTGATTAAGTTCCCTTTTTATTGTTTTATGTTTGTTAAGTGTTAGTTATTATATGGATTATTTGATTATTTCGTAAAATAAATTAATCTTATGTAGCCTATATAATCCAGTGTTTAGCTATCTTGGTACCGAATTTCATCCAAATCCATTCAGCCGTTTGAGTGTGAAGAAGTAACAAACATGCACACATACACACAAACACACATACACACATACAAACTTTCTCCTTTATAATATTAATGTGATTCTTATTCAGAATGTTATAGATGACAAGTGCTGCCCAATATTATTCAAATCGGCTGTTAAAAAGCGCAACAGCCAACTTCTCCAAAAAAATTAAACATATAAATAAAAAATATACCCCTCAATTACAAAATAACACCAAGTTCAGTCTGGGCAGCCGTCTTGCTTAACTTCAGGTGAACGATTAGCTCGTCACATCATTCACTAAAAAAAATAGTCAATATTAGTTGTAATACACGACCCGTGCGTGGGTGCCAATATTCATACATACGAGTACATTCAGATAGATGGAAGCAAATGCCAGATGGTGCAAAGACTTCGCTCACTTTAGCAATAAAACGCTTTGAGATCAGACTACGAGAACCGTGGTCAACAATACCTATACGGATTAAACGTGAGATTTTTTGCAAGGAACGTTTTTATTTTGTGTGCGGAACATAAAATCGTTTCCTGGCAGTTGTTTGTCTGTTGCTTCAATGTTGTGTTTTGAACGTGTATAGATCGTGTATTTAAACCAGTCACGTGTTTTGCGAGCCATGTCTACATGTCTATAAATATATATATACATCCAGTCAGCAATTAGCGTTTGTATCCACTCCGTCCTATTACTAGCGTAAATAATACAGGATTACCTGTTCATATAATTCTTTTCTTATCTAGGTGGATCTTAACAATTGCTAATGGTGGGTGGCGTCATTCTCCTTGCCCACTCGTGTGGTTTTACACAGTCATTTTCTAAGATTTTGCAATGTCTTGAGAAGATTATAATGAATCTTCAAGTTGTTTTATTTACGGATCTTTTTCACGTATCTATCTTGTTTTAATAGATATAAGTGCAGTTGTTCTTTAACCAAAAAATACATTTATTTAATGTTTTGTTTCATTGGACAAAACAAAACGCAATAAAAATTAAAACTTAATTTTGTATATCAAATATTGTTTTCTGTTTTCGTTTTACTCGGGTGTTATAATTTATTAGCCAGATAACATACATTCTATATTTTCGTCTAAAACACCGCAGAGACTGAAAACAAAGGTTTACATTCAGTACGTGTTGCCAGCGATGACCTATGGCACTAAGATGTGGTCTCTTACGGTTACCCTCATTATCAAGCTCAAAGTCGTGCAACTATGTTCGGGGCTTATTTGCGAGATAAGATCCAAAATGAGGAGATCTGCAGGAGAACTAAAGCCATCGATATAGGCGATATAGTTCAAAAAAATTACAAAGTTAAAATGGCAGTGAATAAGTCACATTGATTGCAGAAACGACAATCGATAGGGACGAAATATTCTCGCGTAGCGACTGCAATCCGGGAGACGCAGTGTAGGCCGATCATGACCCATTGAAAATTTCATTAATATAGCAGTTTGGCTTCAAAATATACACTACAGCTCATACTGACACTGTATTCAAAACAAAGCATGCTATCTTCTTCTTCTAAATATATATATATATATATAAGGTGACTGATTGACCGACTGACTGACATAGTGATCTATCAACGCACAGCCCAAACCACTGGACGGATCTGGCTGAAATTTGACATGCAGGTAGATGTTATGACATAGGCATCCGCTAAGAAAGGATTTTTCGAAGTTCTACCCTTAAGAGGGTAAAATGGTGGTGGTGAATTATTTTCCCATAGGCCACGCCGCGGGCGAAGCTGCGGGCAGAAGCTCGTTAATAATATAGTTTATTATATTTAAAAAATATACCGAACAAGTTCAGTCTAACACGCGTTGAATTCTCTCGACTAATCAATTAATCTATTGCAAAAAGCGCAATCCTCAAATCGTGCCACTTACTACGAAAATTCTTGATGAACTGTTGAGCAAATCTCTCTCTAAGTGCAGGTATTATGACGTCGGCGTGTGCTAATTAACTCCCGAACGAAACGCAAACAAAGGGGTGGTATAACTTTGACGTGTGTATTTATGTATCTAAATAAGATGTGACATTTGTCTGTTGCATCGTTAGCTCCTAAATGGATGACACAATATCGTTTTATTTGTCGAATATGTTTCTAGGGAAAAGTGGAAAAAATTTAAACTTTCCCTACATTGAGATAGGCTGGTAAGGGGCAAGTGAAAGACATTGTTCCAAAATATGTTTGTCAGGGGTTTTAAGAACTTATTTTTTTGTTTTCTTGTTTTCTTTCACATCTTCAAGCGAACGTATACAAAAAAAATATTAGCTGCCCAATAAATTTTACGTATATACGAGTACCTTTCTAGTTATGATTTTCTAGTAATAAAATTTTACGTAGATAATCAAATACAGTATGAATAATAATTCATTATGTATATTAAAACAATCAAACTTTCAAAGTTGCAGCTATATTTTCTGATAATGCAATAGCTCTAACTCTTATTTGGCATCTCATTTAAATACGGCATAAGCATTACCCGACCTTCTTTAAGTACACGTAGATTGATAGTAAAATCCCATTTTTGTTCCAGGTTTATACGGAGTTTTGTTCAGACGCAATAAGGAAGCTGCATTCTCTAACTACCGCCTGTGGGAGAGCGCTGGGTTCGTGGTGGCTTACGCCTACTCCACCCATCTGTGCGCCAGGATGAAGCTGTACGTGATGATGGTAGTGCTCCTAATAGGAGTCGGAGGTTACATTGTCGTTGAAATTCTGCATAAGAGAAAGGTAAGCTTCCTTTGAAATCTAACTTTGGAGGGCTTTATTTAAAAACAAAAACACTCCATACATGCAAAAAAAAACTCCTTTAATATTGGGCTATAAGAATTGAAGAACCACGTTTCTGTGTTTCATATTCATGATAAAGTAAAATAAGTAAATTACAAAAATGTATGCCCATAATAATTTATGCACTAAAGTTAGACAGCTTTTAAATTTGCAATTACAGTCCATTCTGTAGATATTCCCTTAGCCGGCTCTTAGGGCACCCGCGGGAAGAGATGGGGAGTTCCTATTCTGATGGCACCGGGACCGCACGACCAAGTTTTCAATCTGAAAAGGCCATAACTATTTATTATCTGAGATAGTATAATAGAATTCACACTTACTGCTTTGCTTTCCATATGACAGCCAAGATGAGGTTATATAAAAATTATAAAAATCCATTTAAAGACATTACGAGTCTTAAGAAAGATCTTAATAACTAAGAGCTGTTTAAAAACTGTGTCGAACAGTACCGGGCCCGAATCGCCCGAGATTCAGCACGACTTTTAATAATTATCGCCATAACTACTTGAAAAACCAGCTCATAAAGTACCTATACAATCTGTCATACGGCATGTAAGTAAATTCTTCAAAATATTTTTATTCAGTATCCATCTGAAAATTTAATAACGTGATTTATGCGTGCAAATGAATAAACACACTACATTAAACTACAACTTCATGGCTAAACAGGGACAGAAGTCATGCAACGCTTCTTTTATTTAAAAGCTATTCGGGTTTCTGGTATCCTGGTACCAAGTAATGGAGATTGAATCAATACAGTGATATGCGCGCACCTGTCGCGCACCAAGCTGTCAAATGTTTATAAAGTTACTGTCAAATAGATATATTGACAAACTAAATTAAATCTAAAGCTTAACTATTTTCATTAAAAAAACCAGTATTGTACCAATTGTAGGTAGAAAGGGGTTATAAAAAAAACACAGAATTTAGATCACCTTCTGCGGGAAGCTTACCCCAAAAGCTGGCAACATTCCCTCGTTGAATAACATTTGAATAATAACTGTCAAATTCATAACATAATAATATAAAATAGATTTATCTATACGCTAAAATAACAATATTTATTCAGAATAAATTATCGCCGGGATAGTGATTGAATTTTATGGAGCTTTTATCAAAACCATAATACATGATTTTTGCATAAAGTACAGATTGGCTTAGCATGTGGAACATTGTGGAATGATTTCATCTGTAACTAGGTCAACGGTCACCTACATGGTATACCAATGTGTTAAGGGGTAGAATAGAAACATAAAATTTGAATGTATTTAGTGTCTGCATAGCGCGTCTCTTTTTAAATTACTAATAATTTTTTTTAATTTTATTTAGTTGTCTATTTTTTTTTCTCTGAAACGACGACCGGTGTTTGTGCGGAACCTGGAAATGCAAACACTAACTTAATAACACTTGCTGGGTTTTCTGTTTTCCCAGTAGCAATCATGCAAAATTTCCTATTGTGGTGCAACAGGCGTGAATTTGCTAAATATACTGCTTGAAAGCAGCATCATTTGCTGGACAGTAAATAACATATACATGATACATTTAAGCTACTTCAGGAAAGCTTAGAAAATACAATTACATAACAGTCAATTCAGTTGTAGATGTACTTTATTTGCTCTTTTGTCCAACAAAAAACGTGCCTTGAATTTAATTCATGCAGTTTATACCTTCAAGGATTTATGTTCTCCTGGTATATTTCCCGGGGCCTCCTTCTTTAGGGTCGACATTGTTTGCTCATTTTCTGGGAGTTGGGAGTAGGTACATATTTTTGACTTCTTTTCGTAAACTTTTGTATAAAAACCAACTATATATGATGTATTGTATAATATAAAATTAATATGATGATATGATGTACGATACCTTTCCACGGGATCAGTATGCGGTACATCTCCTCATTATCCACAGAAACAATCGGCAAAAGTTTGACCTGCTCTAATTCAATTATAACCATAAAGCTGACACTTAAAACATTTCGAAAATTTCGTTAATTAAGTGAGCTTCATTAACCACTACCGTCTAAGCATGCTTTACCATGCTAATCATAACTACCGACTTAAAAATTTATTGTTCTGATTTAATAAGGCAACTATCAATATTTTATTTTTGTACAAATCGAACCTTAAGTACACTCAAACAAAATTAAAAGAAAAACAAAACCGAAGTTGGTTCATCCGTTTAGGGAGTTACAAATCTACGATGCCACAGACGAAAGCATAGACATATACAAGTGGTCAAAGAGGAGCCTGTTACAAATTACACTTCGACAATAACTGTGACCTGATTCCGATAATTCTTCTTTTTTACAGCATCTCCAGATCATATAACATTTACGCGGCCGTTAGGCTAGAAAATGAGCTTTGAAAATATCTTAAGAAAATCATCCATGTCAAATATGTGGCGATTGAACACAAACCCTTTTTGAGAGATGGCTATTGATTGGCTATTTTTTGTTTAACAATTTTTGTTTTACTGTCTTCAGGCTCGTCGCATGAAAGCTATTGCAGAGGATCCAGCTATTGCCGCCGAAGCTGCTAAGCAGCCTCCAGAAGAAGACGATGAAAAAGACGAAATCGATGACGAAATTATTATTACCCATCTTTAAACCGAGCGGCCCCATTCTAAGTGTCCACACTTCAAAATTACCACCAATACCATGTAAAATTGGGCACATGAACGTTGCATTTGCCATAACACTTTTTTGGTAACGTACAAAACCCACGCAAATTAATGCCACATTTTTATTACACTCGAATTTAATTAGTGCTATTCATGTATCCAATAGTTAAGTTATAATAATAATAATAACACACCCTACGATCATATACATAGATAGATACATCTAGGGACCCAGAAACTATGAGGACCATGTCCCACAGCACCCAGACTCAGAACATGTATTTGCGCTATTTTGTACACAAATACATGTTCCATCGCGGGAATCGAACCCGCCGCCTCTGAGCTATGAGCCGACCTGCTCAACCACCACATAACAGAGGCTGTCAAAATGAAGTCTGTAAATGTCAATAAGAATTTGTTTCACAGATTGAAGCTAAAACTAAAA
Source organism: Ennomos fuscantarius (assembly GCA_905220475.3). Taxonomy (NCBI): domain Eukaryota; kingdom Metazoa; phylum Arthropoda; class Insecta; order Lepidoptera; family Geometridae; genus Ennomos; species Ennomos fuscantarius. Next base: position 13,444,021 of record HG992023.1, read on the forward strand.
TTGATTTACAAGTACAAAAGTGTTGCTTTTTAGGCTGTCGAAATCTTTATAGTAGCATAGAAGTGGGTCACTTCCCTGCTGCCCGTATAACTACACGGCTAAATATCTAAACAAAAATCTGTAATCTGTAAACAGAATACTACGTAGCTACTATAGTAGCCTAGGGTTTTATTCCTGTCATCTTGGTAACACTATCATTAACAAAATAAAGCATCACATAACTTCCGTACCTATATAACATTCCATAGTTTCCATAATTAAATTATGGTTGTGACTGTGACCAAGTTAGTGTTGTTGATTTGTTTCGTATAATTAAAATCTATATACTAACTACAAATTGAAATATGTATCGAGACAATAAGAAATAGAAAGAAAAATTACAATGGGCAGGAATTCTGTGATACGTATCGACAGTCTAACAAGGGTCGAATAAATGGATCTGTTGTTCCGAACTAAACATCTGTTTGTTGTTCCTTTTTTCACAATCAAATTGTATTGTATTTTACTGTCGTGCTTGTTGCAGTGTCTTGTATGAGTATGACTCTATACATCATGTTAACAATTTCACAATAATAGCAGAATCGCAGCGAAAACAAATAACGGAGAAAACGTTTACATTAAATTCTTAACTTCCCCAGAAAAAGCGTTGCTAGAATTTGATAAATTTGGAAATGAAGGCGGCATGGAGTAAATTATTTCTTCTTAATATGTTTTTAAGGGTTGCGTCTGACGTTTATCTTCTGTTTGTTTTAATGATACATTTACACGTTTAGGTTTCGTTTTCAAATTTTTGTTTATTCTAACACTTTTATTGCCAAGTGTTCTCGTGTGCGTAATAATAAGGTATTATTAATTGTATTAGGTACGTCGAAGTAATATTAGGCATAAGTACTTACTTAAACAAACAAAAATTGTAGTCTATTGGTTCCAAGATTATTTATTCATATTTATTTAAAGTTTTCAGTTATAAATTTGTAATAATGTTGTAAGAATTGTGATGCTGCTATAATATTTGATTTTAATCGCTATAGTGGCTGCTCTTCATGTTATATTGTATTCAACAATTTTTAATAGACACTAAAGATGTGTGTGATTCCTGAATGAATTGAGTTAATGTAATGACGAAATCTTTATCATCACAAAAAAGACATTAGACTCAGTATTGGTATTCCACCATGTTGGTGGTGTTTCTAGAATCCATTATTACCGACTATGCTGGAGCTGTTTAACAATTGTAAGACAGACAACAATACATGAAGGTTTTTTTTACGGAAGAATAGTGTTTCAATATGCTGTTATGAAAAAAAGATAAGGGCCAAAGTTGATTGCGGTGACTTTTATTCATTTTTATGCGAAACAGCAATTAATCTGACTGTTCAAAGCATATAGTGCCTTCTGCTTTTAGGTTAGTATATTGAATTAGTAGGAGTTCAGGCCGATTTATTCTTATGTTGGATTATAAAGAAAGGGGTGGCGCGTTTACCTTTACCATTAAAAAAACCTCCAGTATTGCTTACGTACAAAACGGTCAATGTAGCTATTATTAGGGTTTGTATGACTGTAATAGTCGCAAAGCCAAAAATCTTTTTAATAACACTCTGCACAAATGAATCATGGCCGTCTTTGCGTTTTATTATTTACAATTCGAAACAGTTAAATTATACAAAATCATAAGTTTATATACATTTAAATAGATACGTTAATGAATTTATTTGAATTATTTAAATATTGTCGCAATCGCGAATTTACCATACTATAAGATACTTAGATCAAATAGTTAAAACTAAATAATATTATTATAGTTAGTTGTAGTTAATAAATAGATTGAATATACATCAACGTTTTCAATTAATTGAACTGCAAATATAAAGGAAGTATTTAAAGGGCTTACCGTGCCTTTTTTTGTCAAGTTTATTTTATATTGCCGAGGATATAAAGGTATGCAAAGGTGTCCCACACGGTACGATATAAATAGGTATAATGATTTACTAGTTAATAATTACATGATATACGTCGCAACAGTGCAGCAAAGTATACCATTTCTCATAAGCACAGTTCGTTTTAAAGCTACGTTTTAATGCTACACTGTATTCCTCTCTATGTCCGAATTGGTTACCTCCATCTTACTTGCATGTGTTTATTTTTTATTGATTATACTATAAATAAAAATACAACTTTTACGTAGGCGAGGTTGGGGTAGCAGCCCTTCAAATGTGAAAGTGGCGTTTTTCTCGATATCTACAAGCATTTGTATATTATAGAGTTGTTATTCTCTCGAGGCTTTTGGGAATGGTTACAATTTAAAAAGTAAAATCATACCTATCTATAAACATAGGTTTATAACATAGCCACCCATCGCACTTATCATACTTCGATGTCAAAATATTGTGGTTCTTTGAATTAATAAACGGAACCCAATTATACGCACCTCTTTGCTACGTAAAAGCTTTACGGATTCATCGCGACACAGTTTCATAATGACTTATTCACATTCACACACACTAATTAATTTGACATTATTTCATTTGGACTCGAAGTACTGATGATTATAGGTAGGGTAACAATACCACGTGATAATACAGTAAATATATCAAAGTAAGAATGTAAATTAAATGATTATCATACATTATGTTAGCAAAGTAAATAGAATAATGAAATTGCTCTATATTTGAAATAACACAATTTATGTACCTATAATTATTATTATTTAAGATAATATGTTATTTTATAATATCGTAATAAATATGAGTTGGTGATGAAAATAAACACTATCGTTTGGCAAAGTTTTGTTTTATTGTTCATATCATTTATACTTAATACTAGCTGCGCCCCGCGGTTTCACCCTCATGGTGAACATTTTATAATTTTCCGCTCAACTTTCTTAATTTTTTTCTTTCATAAGAACCTTCTCCGGCAATTTTTTTTTATAAACATAAAAAAAAGAATTGCGAAATTATTCTATCCGTTCAAGCGTGATGCGTTGACCAAGAGAAATAAAGATTCATTTTTATATATTAACACCTATAGAGTGCCTAGAGTTATTACTTATTGTTATCTTTAAAGAAACAATTTAATTGCAAAATGTAAGGAAATCATTCTTGACATTTATAGTCATTATAAGAGTTATTGAAAACAGTAGGTTTTGGTTTCCCGGGCCCCGTTTCCCTGGGTGTAGATAGATAGATATACAAGGTGGAATTTAATTCGATCTTTTCATGCTATAGAATGCTCCCATATAACTAAATTAAAAAGTACTTACTTGTGCCTTGTGACATTGAACAAACCAGGTGTTTTATTGCCTACGAAACATTTACAAAGTGTAATAATTTTCCATTAGAATGTTCATTTTCTCATTTGCATTGCTAGCGTTACACAAAGTTTGATTAATTACATGAGAATATTTAGAAAAAAGATAATGAAAGTATTGTTTATTACATATTGACATAGTTCTCCCAAATCTAATATTTATATCTCTATTATTAGTGACTCTAATTGTAGTATTCTAAATATTATAATGTAGCTGAATAACATTATGGTCTGACAATTTATCATCCAGTACCCTAGCACTGTGATTTACAAAGTTTGTGTCATGGTTAATTATAAAATTATCTATACAAGTTTCAATTTTTCCGCTTATTCTTGTCGGTTGCCTTAGCATTATCGTACATTTAAAATTTTCTACTGTGTTTAAAAATTGATCAACTTTTTTATTTGATTTTATTACATTTAAATTAAAATCTCCTGCTATTATTATTCTTTTATCCTCTCCACACACTTTATGTAATATATTTGTCAAAACATTTTCAAATATTTTAAAGTCGTAATCTGGTCTGTAAACACAAACTATTACTATCTTAAGTTTTTTTTAAATTCAATGCTTGCTATTTCGCAATTCATTTCAGAGCTAAGCCTATTTATGTCCTGTCTAATTTTATAATCTAAATTATTTTTAGTAAAAATGGCTGTACCGCCGTGTTCAAAAATACTTCTTATATAATATGTCGCAAGCGTGTAGTCTGCTATAGTTATAGAAGATAATTTTTGCTCATTAGCCCATGTCTTAGACAAAGATAGGACGTCACAATTTGTAGTTTACGTCAAAAGTTCTAGTTCTAGATACTTGTTATATATACTCTGAATGTTGGCATGAACTACATTTAACCCTTTGCTGCTGTCTTTAGTTTCAACGGAAAATTTGGAACCACTTTAGATTCCTTCTTGTCTTGTACATTATTGCAATTTATAAATCGTAGTGATGACGTTCCTTTGAAGTAGTTGATTGCTCTTGTTATCTCTTCTCTTATAACATTTCTTGTACTTCTTCGGTTTATAGAGTTCAGGTCAAGATATTTAACATTTTCAGTGAAACTTGCTAGACGTGATAGCTCGGTGTTTAATCTATAAATATATTAATTGTCGATCCAGTCCCAATTGTATAGCACACTTCCGATTACTATATTAATCTCTCGGGAATTATTGCATATCGATATATCTGGTAAGCTTCGTAGTGACTCATTATTTTGTGTGTCTGAGGTGTTTTGGAAACTATGCTGGTGAGTGTACGATGAGTTGAATTCAAACATTTCCAATTCTGACATTGATCGTCGTCGTTTACGTCTTAAAGTGATGTTATTATGTTCCAACTCCATAGTTAGGCTTATTTAAAGAAATATAACGTACAAAAAGTACAAAAATTCACACACCCTAACCGGACGCGATATCGGCATCTCCGACTCGCTATCAGTATGTTTAAGCCACTAGACCAATTGCTGTTGGAATATAGAGCCGAAATAGTGCTATAGATTTTTGTTCACTACAGTGAGTATTTAATTTTGTTGAAGGTAGTTTAGTGCAATTGATTTATGTGCACTGAATTAATTCATTAAATCTGTTTTCGATACTAGTCGTTATTTAGTGTTTTCCATAGTGATCAATTATTGTCTTAGTTCAGCCTGTGCACTTTCCGTTATTTTTCCAGATTTAGTAAGATGTATTAATGCAATCCACGTAAGTAAGCATTTACCATGAATTTATCGCATGTATTTGACACTTCAGTTATTTACTGCTTTGTTTATCACTTTTTACAAACACATCTTAATTGGAGTTAGGCGAACGGTTTGTCAATTATAATTATCCAGTATTTCTTTTTATTTGGATACAACACAGTATTTACTAGTGTTTACGCATGACTTTTATACTATTACACACAAATATTTCAACTCGTAATGCAATTTAAAACACTGTTTACATTTTTAGTTGCTCAAATAATAGCAGCGTATGTAACGTTCCCAACTGTAGGACACTTAGCACATACTCTAACTAAGAGTGAATTAAATGCCACCTTGTATAGACAAACTCTTTACGAAATACACACGAAATAATACAATTTTACAAGGAATACAAAGATTTTCAAAACATGCAACAATGGGTAACCTTATAGCTAAAGGGCAATTACTTTGGTGTAAGAGATCGAATGATAAATATTCGCGAGCAAGTAGTCTGTGGATGAGACGATGATGAGAACTAACTGTTAAATGGAGAAAGATGCGCAAGAACGTAACACAAATGTAAGTGAAAATAAACACTATATATTTGAAATATTTGCAATGAATTACATAAAAAACAAAGAAATACGAAAACTTAAACAGCTAAACTTAATTTGACATCAAAAAAATGAAAAAAAAAAGAAATAAATGTATATGAATAAGTATTATAAAAGAAGTAAGTTCCGTGGTTAATAAAATTTCAATTGTTTTGATAGGTCGATGATCAACGTTCTTTTTTAAAAAAAACGGAGAATGTAATTTGTTAAAACATTTTTATGTATCAGTTCGGAGTTCTCCTTCATACTGACCCATCTCGGTACCTATAACCATATGTAAGTAAGAAATGAATTAACAAACACAATACCAAACAGGTTCTTTCAGGTATTTTACACAACACTTATTTACAAAGGGAACACATCCCGTTAAGTTTATTATGCGGCTGATTCAAGCCTGTATTGTACCAGGGACAGGTATCGTATTGACAATAGACAGACAACACCCCACTACAATTTGGTTGAACTGTGAGGTGGGTGGTGATAGTGATACAATATCAGATACACACAAATCTGCAGCGTACAGCAGTACCTGATTAAAAGTGACACACGGCAGAACAGTTTTTGATATAAACCTTCTTTACGCACGTTTGACTTGATAATCAAGAAGTTGAAATTGGTTCACGTAAAGCTCCATTGTCAACATAATAAAGTTAAAAATTCGTTTTGTTATGTCGGCATGTCCGGCAAAATGACAATTTACAATTGAAGGGGTGAGAACAAAAAGGATTGAACTGATTTTTTTCACAAAATGACTTATGGGTATTGTTGGATTCAGCGTGAAATTATCTTCAATAATACATTCTCAAAATACCGAAATGAGGCTTAAATCTCGAGTTTTTGAGTCTAAAAACGGTTTATCTGTCACAGGAATACAGCTCGCTTAGCATATAAACATATTATATTTATTTTATTACATTATATTTTTACAGTAATTGTATGAATTAGTACTATATTTAGTATTTGAAATAGAATTAAAACATTTTCAAGCTACTGAAACTTACATAAACCTTTTCTATTACCTTATAAGCACTCTACATTAAAATGACGCCGTTGACGTTTAAAGTCAATTTTCTCGAAACTGTCAATTTGTCAGTTAAATCCTTCAATTGTCAAGGTGGCGACATTAACATTAAACAAAGTTATACCAGACGATAGATGGAGCTGAACTAAAGAAGTTTTACTTCAGTCATATAGTCTAAAGCACACTTGTTTTTTTTTTTTTTTTTTTTTACTTTTAGTTACGCATGCTTTAATTTTACTGTACATTTTTAGTTTTTAATTGAAACGTAAGAGTTGTTTATATTTTTTGGAATATAATTATCACCATCATCATCATCATCGACAACCTGAAGACGTCCTTTACTGACCGTAGGCCTCCCTCACAGAGCGCCTCTTTGAGCGGCGCCGTTATACCTGTTTGTGTGTCTGACATGAATCCTGTGGGGTGATACGGAAATTTGATTGCAATGCAACAGGAGAAATTACATTCCTAATATGTCCATATTTACATATTAAATATGTACATAAACTATGTATTGAAACTGTTAAATCCATACAAATTTGTGTTTGTATCCGCTGCAATCAAGTTCCGTAATCGCCTAGCTGGTGCACCTTTGGCTTGAATTAATTTCAAAGACCAGTCAAATTAGATATTACTTTAAAGGCAGCTGGTCTATTCTTGCGTACATTTTAATCGTTGTCAAAGCTACAACAATGTAAAAGAAAACAATTATACAGAAATTGTTATTATTATATTTGCTCAGTCTCGCGGACTGCGTGGAGAAGGCTTTTAGCGAAAATACTATATCAGTGTAGGAAAACCTTTTGAAATTTGCATACAAAACTTTTCATATGAAAATATAGATACGTTCCGCCGATAAGATACGCTCTCAATACCATTATAGATAGGAAAAGTTTATTTCAATAACGTAAGTTGTAGCTGTGAGGCCCGTATTACAGAGTTCTGTAGCATAATTGAAGGGATGAGGTCAAAAAGGGTTTAACTGATTTTTTTCACAAAATGACTTATGGGTATTGTTGGATTCAGCGTGAAATTATCTACAATAATACATTCTCAAAATACCGATATGAGGCTTAAATCGTAATAGTACTATATTTTTATTCGTATTTTAAAAAGAATTAATACATTTTCATGCAACTGGAACGTATATAAACCTTTTCTATTAGTTAATACGCACTCTAAAATGAGGCCGTTGAAGTTTAAAGTCAATTTTCTCGAAACTATCATTTTGTCAGTTAAACCCTTTTTATTCTCACCCCTTGAATTATGCTCAGTTGTCGATTGATGCTCGTTGATTTCATTCACTATTTGATGATATTGTTAATGAATCCCGTCTTTGAGCAGAAATTCACGCGTAGTTATTTAATACGGCGATGAGTGTGATAAAGTTATTGCCTTTTCAGCGCAGAGCACAACCGAAAATTGCGTCACTATAAAGACGACCGGCTTAACACTTTTCATAAAGTCAAGCGTATCACGTTATAGAAGAGATCTTCTATAGCTCACCTGCGCAGGTGATATAACGATGTGTTCACATATTGTCATTAGTGTAAGCGGGCGGCACCTATATTATATGCTCGGCATGAATATTGTTGTTACTTTTAGTCTCTACATTTAATTTCCTAGTGCGTAATCTATTTTCCTTCTATAGCGTTTCAGGCACCGAAGTAACATAAGGTTTTAAACTTACATGATTATTTAAAATAGGTACTATATCTACGTACCAAATACCAATACCAAATCTACCTACCATACCAAATATTTCTGCCAATAAATATCAAAATTTGTCACTATGTGGTGTTGCTGACGACGACTAGGTGTTTCTGTGGTAGAAGATAGTAAGTAAAGTGCGAGATATCAAAGTCAAAGTCAAAGTCTAAAGACTTATTGCAAATAGGCTATTAGTACTTTTACAAGTCAAAATTATATTAGGTACTTAAAATTAAGTTATTGTACTAAGCATATAGAATTACTAAGTATTTATTGTCAAATATTAAATAGCAAACCCATTACCAATATATGAGTTTGAAAAAGAAAACAAATTCTCTTTCACACTACTGGTGCTAGCAATCCGGCGAGAAGGAGCAAAGAAGCGGGTAAAATGGCAAAAAATCTAAATTAAAATTTTCACATATAAATATAAACCGTCTTTCAAACTAAAGTTCTTAAGCAACTTTTTAAAGTAACAAAAAGAGGCCATACGCTGCAACCTCCGTGTCACTTACAATGTGGAGTTATTAACTCTAACCTCTCGACCCTATGTTTTGAAAACTTCTAGAACGATTTCGCTCATATCTGTCACTTCTTTAGCGAATATTTTTGCCATATGTTATCATAATTGGCCGGTAAATTGCGCGACAGCACACTTTCACTTTGGGGGGAAATGCTCCTCCGCTCCGCTCCGATCCAATCGCTAAAGACAAAAAATCTGTGAAATTAAACCTGTATATCAAGTTTCGTCAATATTAGTTGAAACATACGACCTGTTTGTACGTGTACATTTGGACAGATGAAAGCAAGCGAGTTGAAACAGAACTCTCTGACTACGTTCGCCCGATCAATTATGGACCCTTAAAAAACAATATTTTTAAACCTTAGTTTTATAGGCGTGTTGTAGTTTTGCATTTTGCTATTGTACATGTCTAAAAATAATGGCTGCTTTTTCTTTTTAATTGATTTTTGTGGACATTTCACGCAATTTTTAAAACCTAAGTTGTAACATGTAAAGTATAAAACCTATATGTATTAATATATTTTAATTTATATATTTATTTTGTTATTATTGTAATTATCATTAAGTATAGTTTGTATAGCTTTTCCTGTATCTGAAAACCATCGTCCTTATTTAATTGTTTTTTTCCCTACATTTTTGGGTTGTCTGGAAGAGATCGCTTTAAGCTATAAGACCGCCCATTGTGACACTTAATCCTTAAGTTTGTGCCTCTAAATTGTTCGTACAATGTGGTGTTTCAATAAAGAGTTTTATCTATCTATCTAAGAACCTAAAATAAACATGTAGGCAACGTGCACAAATGAGACGGAAGAAAGAGCAAATGGCCAAGTCGTGTCCCATAATCCGCGCGACCTACAGAAACTATCTAAGCCGCGACAGTAATACAACAGCCGCACGCATCCAACTGCTATTTACGGGTACATCAGGCTGCGCGGTACAGACGGAAATCAATTAACACAAATTCAATGACTGAACTCATGATAGTGCTTTGCCGGCTACTATTATATAATATTGCTTTCAAAAGGACCGTCGTAGTATATGAAAATGTAATTACAGTCGCTCTGCAATTTGCACGTATATTAAGGACAATAGAGCCCGTGAGTTTTACCTACGTTTTAGCGTTTTGGGGGAAAACGGTTTTCACCTTCTAATTTACAAAAGGAAGACGTTCAAGCATAGTTTTTCTGTTTAAATAAAATGTATTAAGAAGAAACATTTTGACGCTTTTTGTATGGACGAAGATATGCTCTCTTATTAACGGTCATCCGGATTTTAATCCAGTTACTGGAGCGGGTAAGGTTTTTTTAAAACATCAATCTTGAATAAAAAACCAGTTTCATGTCATGGTAGCTTTCTTATCACACCATATTTTCATAATATTTTCGTCTTAGTAGAAAAAGTGCTGTTAGTTACTGTTAACAATGCCTTTTTGATCAACCATTGATTTTCAATGAAAATGAACAATGAAATAACATCAAAACACCACAAGCATTATTATTGACCTTTAATTAAACCATCGGGCATGATTCGAAAATTGGGCAGCGAATGCATGCACCTACTCTAATTACATTATCGAATACCAAAGGGTCACAAAGGGGATTGAGTGGGTGATCAATACGTCCATATCATTGAACCACGTCGACAAAATTCATACAGTACATGTAATGAAAGATAGGTATGATCCAGTCTGAACCACTTGACAAGTTGATTTACAACTAATAGATACTTGATTACAGTTTTGGCGGAAACACGAAAGAGATTACCGCATTGTATTATTTTCCAAAACTTGTGTTATTTTCGGCGTTTTCAATTTTTTTTTCTTTTTGTTTTGGCTCCGCATTTTTGTGTATTTATCCAGTGTCAAGTAATTGATAATTTCCCATATAAATATTTCATATGTATGTGTCAAGTCAAGTCACAATATAAGTCATCAAGTCAAGTCATAGTCTAGGCTAGTCAAGTCAACTTCTAATAAAGTGGTAGCAACTTTACCAGATGCTTCTATGGAGTTTTGGAAACAACACGAAAAGAAACGTTTCACCATCATTATACCACTTTCCCACACTCATGCCTGTAATACAGCACTTAACGAATACTGAAACTAATACAATGCAGTGACGCGATCTTTATCGTTTTGCCGCCAAAACTCCCAGCCTACTTTAATCCACTGCCGGACTAGGCCTCCCCAAAACACACCAGTAAGTTGCGGTATTCAACTCTTTTTCCAGTCAAGAATTAATGCGGGACTTATATTATATTTATCATATAATAAGTTAATACAAAAATAATAAAAAAATATTATATAAATTTATTATATTATATATAAAATTGATTGATAAGTAGACATACTACTTCTCTGATCTGCAATAAGTATAATTTATTTATCTTTAAACACAGGAAACGACGTAGACTGACGTATCGACACAGGTAAATAGCTCCAGAAGCGAACGGCTTCTGCGGTAAACGATTTGTTATAAAAGGAAATTTTAGGAATAGGCATTTTCAACTGCAATATACGTGTAAACCTCAACGAACGGGATTTATTGCTGAGAGTGAGCAAACTCAAAGCATTCCTTAAATTAGCCTTGAATTTGCGTAATATTGAACAGTATTCTGTACTGCGGGTGGGTGATTGAGTCAATTCACATCAAAACAAACAGATAATTCCAAATAAGCTAATTTTAGTACTAATATACAAATCGAAATCAGAATATTGGAAATATTTAATTTAAGCTTTAGTTATAAGCAAATAAAAACTATTTGGACATTTTGACATGTGAACCAATTAGACTCAAATCAATTACATTATTTATGGTCCAATTCACACCAAGCGCTTAATTTAATAACAAATATAGTAAAAAGTGGAGGATATAGTTACCCACAGCGTTTTAAGGGACGCTGGCCATTGTGCTACACCAAGGAGAATGCGAATCATTATGGCCGGTGCAGTGGAGCAAGTAGCTCCGAAACTAATTAACCTTGACGAATGTAATGTAATAAATAATAATAGTCTTAAGAGCATATCGAAATCAATGGTGTTCAAACATCATCAGTTGATAATGAATTAATACCATTACACACTAAGTGATTTGGCTCCACATTTATCATACAAACAGCCAAAGAGTGGAACGCTTTACCGGCGTCCGCATTTCCCGAAATCTAAAACCTTGGAGTCTTCAAATCGAGAGTGAACTGGTATCTTCTACGCAAGTGTGTTACGTCCTAGACCACATCGTCACTTACCATCAAGTGCGATAGTGGTCAAACGCAAGTCAATTAAACAATAAAAAAATGAATTAATGATGATGACGTGAAGACGTCCACAGCTCAACATAGCCCTTCCCCATAGAGCGCCACTTTGAGCTACTGCTTAATTAATAAATGTGATGTTTCTTTAATACTAACCTAAGCTAGACCTAAAAAAATAATCTTTCATAAAATACTGTGCATTATTGCCTAAGTAATAAAGCATGTCCTGGCATGCTCTTGACAATTTATTTTTAGAAATAAGTACTGAATGCTGTCTAATATATAACAGCCAATAAATAAAAGCAAACTTCCCTTCCTTTTGGTAAATACAACTTTAATTTAAAAAATCCTTGATTTGTTGCTAAAAAGCGGCTGACTGAAGCTATAAATAAAAAATATATATTACATATTAAAAAACACCCAGACCAACTCTTCAGATAGCAAAAAAGCATTTTTTTTTTTAAATTCTGTTTTTATTTCTGAACACATTGAAGATTTTCAGCCTTTCAACTCACATATTGAAATCGAGAGAGAGGTACAGTATTGTTGCTGCGTAATTGATACCCACCAAAATTATTTAAATTAATAGTTGCGAGTAAAAACATTGCTATCGTGGCTTCTATACTGACCGGTGGTTCCCGTGGAGAATCTGTGTTTGTTCAGAGGATGCCTATAACACCATCAAACTACCCCTTCAAGAATCAGATATTTAAATTAGCTGGGATAATTGAAGGATGATTTTAGGAAAACTGTGATACACGTATCTCATAACTTTAATTGATGAACATTTTGTGTATAAATTTTCGTTGTTGTTGTTATAAATTGATCCAGAGAAGAAAATTTTTCATAGATAATTAAACCACCCATTTCACCCCCTTAGAGGTGGGATTTTGAAAACCCCTTTCTTAATAGGTACCTACGCTTTGCAAAGAACACACCCTCCAAATTTCAAGTCTCTAGGACCAGTGGTTTAGGCTGTGCGTCTAATATATAAGTCAGTCAGCCAGTCAGGTTTTTGAATATTATATGTATAGATTGACAAAAATACAAAGGTTTCAACAATAAAAAATGAAATTGAGCTCCTTCATACAATACCTAATGTATAGCTCAAAGGATTTTTTCAAAATTAACATGTGTGTGTTTATTAAAAAAATAAAAGCGGAAAAGTAAAATAAAACAAGACGGGTTTAAACTTAATGACATCAAAGGTTTTACACTAGTGCAAAACCGCGATTTACAGATATGGAAATATCCACATCTAAATCGCAGGGCCCGGGATATTAATTTTATATCGGATAGACACCCTTCCTCTTAGTTCACATCTAAGAAGAGTGTTTTGCATACATAAATTTAAAGCGCGAAGTATTAGTATGATAAAATGAATAAACACTGTCGCGTCATGATAAAGTTTAATCGGACGTATAATTTGCAAAGTTATCCATAAAAATAATGATATGCAATAAAAGTATGCATAAAAGATAGGTACTCAACAATGCGAAGATATTCTTTATAGGTCTGTAACTTGTATACCTCTTATTTAATAAGCGAGTCTGGCTCAAAGGTAGCTCATGTGACTTTCAATCAATAATGAGCCATGATTCAAAACCCGCTAAACTCCTTAATTTACATCTACATTCAAATTGGTTCATAAGATGCATAGATATGTGTTATGTATGATGTTTTTAAAAAACTATAGAAGTTTTGGTTCTTATCTAATATACCAAAACTGTAAAGAACTTCTGTTGAAATGGAACGCTGAAGTACGATATTCAATTATTCGAAATGCGAAGTACGCAAGTTTTTCATTTTCAACGCGCTACAAAGTTATTCATTTAGAATTGCTGCCCATTATTTTGTTTTTGCTACAGCTTCATCCCTGGCTAATATACTTATGCTGACAATCCTGTAGTCGTTTGCTACGTTAGTGCTACGAAAATACGTCGTAGCCCATAATGAGATAAGTAGGAATAAAAAATTTAAGAAAAATAAGAATAAGATAAAAATAAGAGGTTTGGAAAGAACTAATAAGTCATAGACATTAATTTAAGATGAATTTATCTTAGTAATAGCAAGCTTTGTCATTAGTGGGTGTCTGACTGATTGACTGCCGACAGACAACGTATACCGGATCTAGAGACTTGATGTTTGGAGATTGACTGCCTTTTATGCTGTAAGGGTGATTTAAAGAAAAGTTTTTGAAAATACAACGCCAAGGACAATTGAAGAGGTGAGAATAAAAAGGGTTTAATTGATTTTTTTCACAAAATGACTTATGGGTATCGTTGGATTCAGCGTGAAATTATCTACAATAATACATTCTCAAAATACCGAAATGTAGCTTAAATCTCGAGATTTTGAGTCTAAAAATGGTTTATCTGTAACAACTCTCTCTTTTCTCGAAACTTTCAATTTGTCAGTTAAACCCTTTTTATTCTCAACCCTTCAATTAATTTACTAGTCAAAATAGTGTCTTATACTAGTTTAAATAACGTTAAGTATACACATATAAATACTGATAATGTAAATGATTTCTTCATTCAATTACGAAGTATTTTCAGTGATTTTTTGTATTTTCATTATTCAATTGCGTAGCTAATCTAAAATAGTCATATGCATATATAGGGTCGTGGGTTCGATTCCCACCCAGGACAAACATTTGTGATGAACATAGGTGTTTGTTCTGTGTCTGTGTGTTATATAGTATTCTATGTATGTATTTACAAATAAAAAGTACCTAAGTATTGTATAAGTCATCTGGTTCCCATTATACAAGCTTCGCTTAGTTTGGGGCTAGATGGCGTTGTGTGAGATGTCCACACACACATATTATACTATTTTTTATATTATATACATGCTGGCGTTCAGGCTTTACAAAAACAATGCGATGAGCTTATCAAAATAGTGTCGCAACCAAATAGTAATAGAAATCCAATAATAATAATAATAATCGCCGGTCTGTCGGTCTTCTGTCGGCTACATTTTGGAGAGTGTGCCATTTCCATCATAGAACTACAAGACTTGGTTCACATCCTTACGTCGTTAGTGTACCCCAAGTCCGCACTACGCATTTTTCTGGGTCATTTATAGTCCGAACGGCCAAGGAATGGAATGCTCTTCCAACAACAGTGGTTCCTCCTGGGTATAACCTGGGTCTTTTTAAGTCAAGAGTGAATAGGCATCTCATGGGCAAGCGTGCTCCACCTTAGACAACTTCATCACTTACCATCAGGTAAGTTGTTGTCAATCACATGCCCATTATAACAAAAAAAAAATTACAACTATCTTTTTTTAATCGTAAATGCTTCTCTTGCCACTGAGTTACGACCACATGTAGTGTGTTTAGAGTTAGAAG
The DNA here is from genome assembly GCA_905220475.3 of Ennomos fuscantarius. Taxonomy (NCBI): domain Eukaryota; kingdom Metazoa; phylum Arthropoda; class Insecta; order Lepidoptera; family Geometridae; genus Ennomos; species Ennomos fuscantarius. Next base: position 13,459,478 of record HG992023.1, read on the forward strand.
TTTAGCCAATTTATGCGCGTACATGAGCCGAGTCTTTTACCAGAAATAAATAATTTAACAATATTTGATGCATAACAAAGCATATTTACTATTCCAGTATTTGATATAATGATCACAGAATTCGCGATGTTTAACTGTTCATGTCAATGATTTAATCCTGAATCTATTTGTGTAGTCATAGTTTTAGTTTTGTAGAACAATCGGTTTACAATTCAGCAATGACACTTAAAATGTAGCATCTGCAAATTATGAACGCGTCGATAGGTCAAAATATATAAAATAATTACCACACATTGTTCCCAGGTTACAGCTAACATGTACAGAAATTACTTTACCAAATCTTTTTGAACTAAATCGTCTTTACGCACACTTGGCTTAGGGAGTAAACAGGTGAATGCGAAGCGAACGGAAGTTGAAGTTGGTTCACGAAGATCTCCATTGTCAAAACTACATGTCGAGATGGTGACATTAATATTAAACAAAGCAAAAACAAAGTTATATTGGCCGATGGATGGAACTAAACTAAAGAAGTTTTACGTCAGTCGTGTGGTCTAAAACCCACTCGTTTTTTCCAACGGTATAATGCTATTACGAGTAAAGAAAATTATGGGGTGTTACCTTCACCACGTAATATTCGCTTATTTTTAATAAACTTATCTCAGTGACATACTTTCCGGCTCTATTACATTATAAGTATATGACATTTTCTTCCTCGCTGTTAATTATGTGAATTGTCAGTAGCCCGGCATAATATCTTCTTCTTCTAAATATATATAACTCAAAGGTGACTGACTGATTGACTGACTGACATAGTGATCTATCAACGCACAGCCCAAACCACTGGACGGATCGGGCTGAAATTCGGCATGCAGGTTCGGCATTTTTCGAAATTCCACCCTTAAGAGGGTGAAATGGGTGGTTAAATTATTTTCCCATAAACCACACCGCGGGCGAAGCTGCGGGCAGAAGCTCGTGGTGGTATAAAAGTATAATTACAAAATTTAAATAATAATCATCATAAATTGCTGGCACTTATTGGGCCCAACGAATAAGCATTGCAATTCAACGAGTCAATGCTGCCTGCATGATGGGTACGCTATCTACTGGTAGTGGGCTGGAGCATTTGGACAGTCCATATGTTTTTTTTTTGTGGTAGTAGGTAGTGTTTAATATTAGTTATTATATCTGTAAGCAGAAACGGGTTGTACGTAGGTTGCAACCTATATAACTATAGGCCTTCAACATGTCCACACCGCGCCGTGTCTGGAACAAGAATGATCCGTAGTACACCGAGCGGTCCATTTTTATAGCCAGATGGTTGGGGGAGCAATGATAGTTGCCGATGTTGCCACTGTAATAAATTTAAATGCCACCATAGGGTAAATTACGGTACTGCCCGCTGCGCATAGAGTTTATAACTGGACGTAGCCACCGTCATATCACTGTAGTATTTAGTTGAAAATAAAAGCATTTTTCCGTATAAAAAAACAAAACATAATGGCACACACAAATACCTATAATTAATTTACATTTGTAACAAGATTGTTACAAATGCATGTGCAAAGCACATCTATTAAAAAGTAAAAACCTCTGGCCGGAATATTGCTCGAGGCTTTGTTTGTTGGCTTAATCGGATATCGCTTTTCAGGAGCCAGTCAGTGGAATATTACTGAGTAACATGGCCCGGGGGCAGTTTCCATTTGGCGGCTTTTCATTACTCATTTCAATTTATCTAGCTGCTATAAATTTTACGCTAGTTTCGCTCGAACGTTTAGGATATATTATTATTCAATAATTTAAAGTTTAGATTTAACATTTACTAATTTTTTTGCTTTTAAGTTTGTCGGTCATAACAAAGGATTTTGATTATACCATTATTTTACCCTGACTTAAAACTCCCCTTCATTCGTTTATTGGGTGACGTTTTATTATTTCATCGTATAGGTACTAATGAGGCGTTTTCTTAAGAGAGATAAAGTTTTTTTTGAACCATTAAACTAAATACCAAATAATGTTACCCCTAATAACACAACGCTTTCATTTTAACAGAGATGTGACTTATTTGAGGTACAATATAAGTATCTTGAATGCAGATGCAAGTTAAAAAAAAACATATTTTCTTCTACCTTATGTTTTATGTTTAGATACCATTCGTATCTTATATTTCGTAAATACTATCCGTGTTACTACAAATACATAAACAAGGCTTAGACAAATGTCAAACGCGTGTTTAACCATACAAAACAGTAGCTAAACACTTGTTTAAGGCTTGTTTAAATATTTTGTGGTTAAGCCGTAAGTTTCCTAATATCTATACGTTTTTTCATTCACTTTATAGATAAAACTGAACGCAGGGTTTAAATTGAAATCAGCCTATCAAAAGACTTAAAACTCTGTAGTTTAATCGTTTTTGCTAGTCGCCATCGTCGTCAGTGTCACCCTCGGCGCGCCCGCCCGGTTCATATTATATTGTGTTGTGTTGGTCACGTCGCCGTTGATAAAGTTGGAGCTTGAGACAATTATGGGGGTGATATTAAAAAAGTCAAGAGGAGAAACTTATTTACATGTTCTTAGACTCTTCTCAGACTTCTTAGACTATTCTTGGAGTCCTCTAAGAATATGTAAATAAGTCTAGTGCAGCACCGCTGATTTAAAAACTAACTGATTTATCTGATTAATCCTGATCTTTTCATTTCATTTTTGAACCTTTATAATAAAATGTCTTTCAATTCTAACTGTATATTTTAGAGTTTCGTGTGATCATGCAACTATTTGGGTGGCCGTTTCACTTAACGTTACGATTAGCTCGTCATGTCATTCTTTGACGTAACACCTATTTGCCGAGTTCTGCCCCTTTGAAGCGACTCCTCTTTTGGAGGTATAATTATAAGTACTACTTTTACTTAAGTCTCAATCAAAACTATAAAAATCTCTTGTTTTGTCACATTTGCTCAATTAAAGTTTGTATTATAGAACGATGCTCAGTCATTGATCGGTGCTCAAGCAGAGATTTCATTCACTGATTGCTTTATATCGATCGACTTTATATCTATCGATTTACTAGTACTTTTGTATTATTTTAAAAGTAGAAACTCAAATTGAATGAAGGTGAGACTGAAGCCATTATGTTTTCAAAAAAACTAAAAACCCTAATAAAAAATTAGCCATCAACGGACATGTTATCCACTGGAGTAAGTCTGTAAAATATTTCGGCGTCCATTTAGACACTAAACTCAACCTGTCTTATTACAAAATGCGGACTAAATGGACATTTAAGCCTGGACCAACTAGTCCTAGTTTGTTACGGTACTAAGTAGTTAGACCTTGACTTTATTACAAAACGCCGACTAATCGAAGACAAGCTGATACCAGAGATAGTCCATGGCTTAAATATTGACCATAGACTAAATACGAAAAAAGTTTGTGCATTTGAACCACATTTATTCACACGATCCTTTTTTCACGTTTCATATATTTAGATTTTTTGTTTTCGTCTATAATATACGTGCAATAGCCTTGGAAAGCTTATTGTTTGCATATTTTTTAATTAATAAATAATCAGATTCATAAAAGTCAGCTTTGCTACAATGATTTTCAACTAATAAAACTATTAAGTTTTAATAGTTACCAACGAGGCTTGCGAGAATCAGAACTTAAATATGGCATTGCTTAACGTGCGAAAATGGATATTTCTGTTTATTGTTGTTATAACTAACTGTAACGATGATAAATATCGTAAAAATGGAGCAACAAAATATAAAAACTGAACCGAGTAGATATATTTTATCAAAGACCAAGACAACCTCAAAATCGTGTAACAAAGAAGGTTGATAACCCAACATTGGCGTTAGGCGCGTAAATAGTTTTTAATCTTAAATTTCTTTTATCCACCACCGTGGCGCTAGTTTCTTTCGTTTAGCGAGTTAGTACCATAGTTAAACTAGGGTCATCGAAGGACTAATTTTAGACCATGGACGATCCCCTTATCAGCGATAAACTCGTTTTTGTAATAACGTTTTTAAATAGTCTAGGTTTAGACCTAGTACTAACTTTAGTCCACGCTTGGTCTGGGTTTTGTAATAAGACGGAACTAGTCTACACATGTTGATTATATTCAATAAAAGGGCTTTAAAGTGTTTGGAGCACTTGGCCTGATAATAAACCAAAAAAGCGACATAAGGCCTAAAACGAAATTAAAAATTAATTCTTTACTAATACGCCCCTGCATTACTTACGCTGTACCAGTTTGGAGTAGTACTTGTGAAAAGAATCACCGTAAACTACAAGTATTACAAAACAGAGCATTTAAAATTGCCTTTAATACTAAATTTCGGACAAACATTGGACAACTCCACGATAAAAAAAAATTCCCGCTACTAAAACGATATATATTAAATCAAACAAAATCTAATTCAAAATTACCTATGTACAAATAAAAACCATAATAATAATTTAATTTCATCAATTGGCAAAACGAGACTATCATCACTTTCATATTTCGATACTTACAAAAGATACCGCTTACCCCATCACTACGTCCTTGAAGACGATGACGATGAGACCAAGTGAGTGAGTGACTGAGTGAGACCGATAGCATTCGTAAATAAATTGAGGGTACTTTTAAGTGCGCCATCCTAGTTTTATTTTAATTTTGCCGACTTAAGCTTGATATTTTACGTTCTGTTAGTTAACAAACTATCTAAACGTTAATGTTAAGTGAAGCTTATATTTTTATGTTGAATGAACAAACTAGTGTGTGTGAAATTGTAATAAATGTGCTCTGTTACAAAGGGGACATTCCAAATGCAATATAAGGTAGGAACATTGAATTAATATCTAGTTTTATTTTACGTTTTACAAAGTTAAGTTTTACGGCAATAAAAGTTATTTTTCTTTTGTTAATAGATAGACTTCATAAAGGTGTTTTAGTCTGTAAGTCACATTATCAAATTATAAGTAAACAGTAGCTATTTGTTTGTGTCTTGTAGTTTTTCCATTATTACTATATTTATAGTATAATTGAATAAAGATATTTTAAAACAAACGAACAAAACTGGTCGATGACTGAGCATTGTTCTGTAATACGGGACCTAAGTCTATTCATAAATAATGTAATAAACTTATGATCAATACAATTAGCTTATCTTTCAATTAGTATTTTATCATTAAAAAGTATTCAGAAAATACGTTTTGTGTGTTATAGGTATCAAAAAGCACAAAAAAGCATATAGCCTTCCGTGAAGGATGAGATCTCCGTTCGCTGTGGAAGTCTGTAACACAAGACGTGCCCCTGCATTGCGTAGGTACCGTGTTTTGTATCTAGTATTTCAAATACCATTTCAAAAAGTACCCGGTATCTGGTATCGCAAATTATAGGTCTTTACTTACCAAGTTGCCGTTCTGCAGTACTGGCCATTTATAATCAAAGTATTTTTAGTTGGTCAGAGAATTCTATTTTTTTTATTTTATTTTAAATAAAATAAAATAAAAATAGAATAAAAAAGCAGTTTTTTAACCGTGAGTATTTCAAAATTTGTCTTTTTTTATTAGTTGCGTAGTTGTTATCGCATTGGCAAACTTTTTCATTATTATGCATACCTACATTAAAAATGCGACTAATCATGGAAAATAAGTACCGTCGTGGCCGCATTTATTTTTAATAATTTCGATATCGATTATCAATACTCTAGCTCTTCAAAATCGAAGTTTTCACCCGATAACCATTCAGCCCTGTTTTCTGTTGCTCTGTTTATAAAATTATTACATCAACATTGTATAATTTTGAACATTTTCACTGGACAGCTTTGGTACAGAGAATTTGGTATCATACACCAAATTCTGTAACAATCGCATATCATCTCTTTGGCTCGGTGTTGTCGAACAACTATTTGTAGTGTATGAACACCCCCGACCTACATAGTTTAGCTGACATAGCATAAGTTAGTTAATGAGCCAGAGTCATCACGTAGAAGACGAGCAATACACTTGTGCGCCGCAACATCATCTTTCATAGCCATCGGATACAATAGGAGATCCCACCTTCACATGGCAAACTTGGCCTTTACCGCATTTACTTTATTAATTCTATTATTTCACTGACCCGATAGGTCGGTTGGCAGTAACCCTGCCTTCTATGCTGTAGGATGTGTGAGTAGGTAGGTAGGCCGTTTTTCCATTTCTTTATTGGGTCCTTTGTTAATAAATAAAGTTCTAATTGATGCTACTAATAGTATTTCACTTTTATTAGGTAATTTGTAATTCAGCTAATAACCTTAAAGTCATTTAAACAAACGCCTTTAGTTTTTTAAAAACTTAATATTCTCTGTTTTTTATGTTTAGGAATAAAATAGTAACAAAAAATATTACATTTATTTTCATTGGGTACATTATGACTCTTTTTGGTGTTTAATTTATCATCAAAGAAAAAAGTAACAACACATTTTTTTTATATAAATATTAAATGGCATTTAATAACAAAAAAACTACAATTAACCTTATTGTTATAGTTGTATGAAATGTGTCACTCAAAAGGTACTTACAGAAGATTTTAATAACGTGGTAAAACTTTCCTGCAAGCGTTTGTCTAGATAGGTACCACTGTTTTCCTAACAAGCACTGTAATATGGTGTTCCGGTTTGAAGGGTACTGTGTTGCTAGTTAAATTAATAATGAGACTTTGTGACGATGTCTCAGAATTAGTTGCTTAAGTACTGAGTGCAGTATCACGCAGTACCTTTCAATTTAGAGTTCTGGGTGGCACTGTAACTTCTAGGAGTGGGAACATTTTTTTTAATTGTAATGCCGCCAAGCAGTAGTGTGCAAGCATTACTTTGTTAAAGGGCACTGTAGCTAGTGAAATTACTGGCCAAATGAGACTTTATTTATCTGATCTCACAGTTGAATAATCTTATTATCAGACTGTGTAATCTTATTAGATGTCTCAGGATGATGTGCGCAGTGCAGTATCACGCAAATCTTTATATTTTTGAGTTCCAGGTGACACTGTTGTTGGTGGCCATGTCGCTTAACACCAGGTGAACGACTAGCTCGTCACATCATTATCTAAAATTCAATCTTCTTTATGTCAAAAACGGTATTTACCTGAAAAACTCTTCAAAAATCCCCACTACTCATTAAATCTATGCTTAATACCGTGTATAACAATGGCCCAGACTTGGGATGCTACAGGCTATGCACAAAAAGTCTTGCATAAAATGGTGCAAATAGGACACAAGCGGATTATACACTTATTAAAAATTTAATGTGAAATATAGAAAAAATAATACATTTACTAATTAGTACTATAATAATCATAGCTATAACCTCAATCATAATCATTTAATTAGTAAAAATAATTGATACGTCATATAGGTACTGTGTGTACAATTGAATACCATATCAGTCACACCGTAATTATAATAATAATAATATGTGTGTACATCTCACACAACGCCATCTAGCCCCAAACTAAGCAAGGCTTGTATTATGGGACCCAGACCACTGATACAATACTTAGATACTTTTTTTTTTGTAAATAAATACATAGAATACAATATAGCACCTAATTAAAGTAGATATGTAAAAAAACGAGTGTCCTTTAGACCACACGACTGAAGTAAAACTTCTTTAGCTCAATCTCTCTTGCTCCTACAGTAATATATGAAAAGTAACTGTTTCTTTCTATCTTCGCGTAGAGAGGGAGATATAAGTATATTTACCCCCAAATCAAGCGTGCGTAAAGAAGTTTTACTTCAAAAATTAAAAATAGAAATATGATTGAAAATTAGAAAAGAAATTTACAGCCCAGAATGAAATGATCCGATTCACAATTCCTAATAGCTGATCAATTTATTCTAAACGTCAATAACTCGTCGTATATGTACATTCTGTGCTTATACTTTATACTCGGTATAGAAAACTCACCTTGTATAGTTTTCTGACCGTCGTTTAATACCTATAGTTTATGAAGAATACCTAATAATAATAAATTAAGTCTTAAATATCGTATAATCCATCCTCAATTTTATTTCCAACAATGCTTTTTGAATTTTATCAAAGGTAGTAAGTAGGTACTACTTTTGGACATCAGAGTGATAAAATTTCGATAAGTGATGCATCCTGCACGATGCCTTAGCTAATGGTTTTCCCATTTAATAACGCTTTATCTCATTATGGGATGCTTACAATAGCCTTAGCGTCTCTGATATTCGATATTGTTAGCGCATTATTTAGCTGAAGAATCGAAGGTTGTTCATCTCTTTGAGATAACGGAAATGACAGCTATTATTATTATTACATCAGTAAATATTAAAAGCTGCCGTCAGTGGTTTACCACTATGATGATCATAATACCGATGATAATGGTGATCTGAATCTCTCAATATTGTAAAAGAAAAACCTACGAACTAGAAGATGATGACAGTGATGAGATAAGGAAACTGTTTTCTAACAAAACAAGTAATCATTGGATTGCGTGCTATACCAGTACACATTGTCACCCCGACACCGACAGACAATAGGCAATCAAAATTCCAACCCTTTTTTCGATATCGAAGGGACCTCATTTCAATACCGGTGAAACTGCGGCTGTTACAAAGCAAATTCAAGATGGCTACCTACCTATATAATATCCCTGACAGGAAGGAAAAGAGCTTCCTGCATTTTACGTTGAATTAATCAGATCAAATAGTACGGCGACTATGATAAAAGCAATCTATGATAAGAGCTCTCCATAAATTAAATTCACGTTTCACATTTCTCCGGTAATTCAGTAGCACTTATTACAATGGTACCCTATTATTACATACCAATCGTTTGTTTCAATGCATTTTACTATTTCTTTTTTATAAAATGTACAAAACTTTCATTATAATATAATAATAATAATATAATATGTGTGGACATCTCACACAACGCCATCTAGCCCCAAACTAAGCAAAGCTTGTGCCTATGGGAACCAGATAACTGATACAATACTTAGATACTTTTTGTTTGTAAATACATACATAGAATACAATATGACACCCAGACACAGAACAAACACCTATGTTCATCACACAAATGTTTGCCCTGAGTGGGAATCGAACCCACAACCCACAGTTCAGAAGGCAGGGCTACTACCAACTGAGCTGTCGGGCCAATATGCCGTTGGACTGTGGTTACAAGAAAGATATTTATATAGGTTGCTATTCTTCCTGCAACGATGCCTATCTTCCTCTTATTTTGTTAAATAAATTGCTTAAAATATTAAACATACCAAAATAAAGCCTGATAGTCACATTTTAACCCAACTTATGAGTTTTTACGTCGAAGTATATCTATATATTAAATTTCTCTTTAAAACTTAACGAAGTATAACTAGGTACCTATAATAATTTATACAAAGTGAAAACTTGAATCACTTGATGGAAATGAGCTCACTTGCTTGAAAATAATCTCCGTCTCAAGCGGTACACGGGAATCAGAATTGTATTTGAAGCTTTAAAGGTTGGAAAGCATCGGCTTATATTTTCAGCCATTTTCTCAAGGGAGGATTCTACATAATTAGAGAGATAGAGAGAGTAAGAGAGGGAGAGGGAGGAAAGGCTCGTGTGAAAAAGATAATTTAAAATACAAGTAAAACTATTTACTAACTACTTTGAATAAATATAGGTAAATCAGGTCACGGTCACCTTGCACATGTTTTTCGTGTAATCTTTGACTCATCATCCTCTCCTGCCCTCACCTTCTGTTACTGAGGAAAGAGTCCTTTATTAATATTACGAGTAGATATAGATTAAATCCTTGATACAAAAATAAAGCTTTACTACTTGCTTGTATTTCAAGTCAGTGCAGCGTGAACATATTTACTACTTACACAAAATAAGTAGATGGGAAAGTCTATTACTGAAACTTCGTTTTGGTGCGCCAAAATCAAAATAATATGATAGATATTTCACCCCTTCGGCGCATGCAACAGTTAGCCGAAGCCTTGGCGGCTAGTCTGGGGGGAGGGGTTACCTGTAATTTCAGTTTTGTGCCTTATAGCCTGTTACAGAGAGACGTAATTGTATGCAGTCGATGTGCATAGGACCTAGGTAAACTGGGTTTCAGCTTCCCGTCTCTCCTGGATGCAACCCATTACGCGGTTGCTCATCGGACATGACACGCGATTTATTGCCCTACGCAATAAAGTTTCGGGAATAAGTTTTCAGCTGAATATTTAAAAAAGTTAAGTTCGTTTTTTAAAATCTTTAAAACATTAACAACCTCAAACTTTAGTGTGTAAAATCATATTATATAATTTAGAAAAAAAAGTTTTAAGTTGTGTGAATGTCCAACCTTAATGCAGGTAATGTAAAAATGAAAATGTTAAATAAAATGGAAATGCTATTAATTAGTAAGCGCATAACTTGCGAACAGGTTGACCAAATTGGCTATTTTTTGTCATAAAATATTCATAACGGTCCGTAAAAGAAAAATGGAAAATATGTTAGGAAAATTTTGAATTCGTTTATAGCTGTACGTCTTTTTTTTACGATATTCTAGTATGAATAAGATATTTCAAGGCCGCAAGTCCCTAATAGAAAAAATAGTACTCGCTTAGTAATAAGATTCAAAACAAGTTATAGGTATACTTATTGGTTGTAATCTAAGCTAAACAGTTATTTGTTACTACATGCACGCCTAAAAATAAACCTAGTTATTATGGTTACATACATACGAGAACATCTAATAAATAAAGATTTTTTTATGTATTAAAATTAGTCTAGTAATAGTAATTCTTAATGAGTTAATAAGTTACCAGTTTTGTGTTTTAATTACTCAAGCTCATTTTATGCAGAAAAGCTGAGTATTCCGTGTTCGTAATATCGTTGTCGCCTTTTTGGAGAAGCTTGGAGAGCTTCAGTGATTGAATTACATTTATTTTATTATTAAATGACCGTCGCGTAAGATATAGATAAAAATTGATGCTGGGTTATATCTTCAATACTGCATCTGGATACTCTTTTAGTTTTATACAATATCAAAGCGAAATGTCTCTCAATAAATGGCATTATACAGATCATAAGAAAATATGTTTTCGTGTTTATCTGTGTCTGTTTGTAATTTTTACTTTTTTGTTCGAAAGCCGACTTGATCTAGAGTGTTTTTTGCTATGATAGCAAAAGATAATGTCGGGGTTTAAAAATTTTAACCAAAATCTATTTTTAAGTTAAGGGGTTTAAAAGTTTCAAGTTTAAGTTACTTGTGACTTAATATTATAATTAAACTATAAGGTACTAATAAATAAATAAAATACAATGACTAAAACTAAATTAAATATAAACTAAATATCTAAACTTATTAATAGAAACCGCGTTTTAAGTTGCTGTCTACCAGGTAAGGTGTCCAAAAAGCTGGCTACATTACCTCGTTGAAGCGCCAACTTAGTCTTTGGCCGAGGTAAGGGTCAGCTTTTTGGTCACCTGTAAATCCTACTAGGAAAAAAAGTATCATAAATACACGTGTATTTAAATTATTTCAAATTACCAACAGAATGTACGTTAACAAAATTTTTTTTTCGTAAATTAAGTAACTGTTTGTTGTTCCCTTTTTCACGGTCTCACATGCCCGTAATTTTATTTTTTCTAACCATAATGATTTTTCTTGTAGAATACCCGTTGACTATTTCATATCATAAACGTTTTTCGATTATCAGTTTTTAATATTAGTATGATCAAAATCAGTCAACTGCCTTTTGACCAAAATTATAATAAAAAATATACAGGGCTTGGAACTTATATAGAATTTTCCATCACCAGTATATTATGTAGCCAATGTTGTGGTGGTAAAGATAAAATTTTGTTACTCTCACTGTCGAGACCAACAGGCTTCTGCACGATATTAAAAATTGGAATTTTCAGAAATTGTAATACTTGATGGCCATAACGACGATATTACTGATGAAGTCATGCTACCGGAAGAGCTGGTAATGCTTCAACCGACTGAAACGGAAATAGAGCGTCCACCACGACCTAGGGCGCCACTACCCTTCGTCTGGGAAGAATCTTCTTATGCTGCGATTGCTGCGGAGTATCCCGATGAGAATACCACTCGAAACAGTTTTGAAACAATAGGAGCAATGCGAAACCGGACCTCCGCTACTAGCCGTCGCCGCCGGCGCCGTTGCCTTTCAGATACAATGCTTGCCCAATTTCGGTACTTTCACAAACCAGAGCCGCGGAGACCTACAGGTACTATGACCCATATATTACGCTTAATATATAATATTAAAATCATATATTTCATGTTTGGGAAATAGCTTATATGTTACTTATGACAGCGAGTAGTTTTACCAACCAACTTGAAAAAAGGTTATGTTATATAGGGTATGGTTATCAATTCAGTTGTATTTTTTCAATGTTTGTTCCATCCGGTAATTTTTTATTGTTTGATAGGTTTGACCACTATCTCACCTGATGGTAAGTGAGGAAGTGATTTAGGATGTAACATGCTTACCTAGAAGATAGCTAGATCTTCGCCATTTATTAAATTATTTGGATTCTATTTAAATCGAATCTTTCACATTCGTTATATTATCAATATTTGAAATATTATCAATATTGGTATATTTTTAAAATTTCCAATTGTGATAATATCATTCAGATAATTTAGGTATGAAATTAAAGGATGTAGCTATTTTTTTTAAGAAATTATCTTTTGTTCTAGACCTAAACGAAGCAGGTATATCGGAAGCTGCTACTGCATCAGCTTCAGCATTCGGTGAAACTGCAGTGGAAGAAGAGGCCAGCGCTTCTCATTATGAACACAACAAACCACCCGTGGCGCAGCCTCCTTCAGACACATCAGTTGACGACCTGACTGCAATTTTCGGGTCAGTTTTTTACACAGACAAGTGAATATAATAAATTGCCTTATTTTAGAGACCGTTATTGCAAGTCTTAACAATATATAATAAATATATAAAGTGGCATAACGGTTAAGACCGTTATGCCACTTTATATATTTATTATTGTACTAACAGAGACGGGTATTTTACCCGAGCGAACTACGATGACTATCCAAAGAATGGTTTTCCAGAATTAAAAAAATAACGAGTGTGCTTTAGACCACACTACTGAAGTAAATCTTTAGCTCCATCTATCGGCCGGTATAATTTTGTTTTTGCTTTGTTTAATGTTAACGTCGCCATCTTGGCATTTGTGAATTGTCATTTTACTGAACATGCCAACGGAATAATACAAATTATAAGTAATTTTTAACTTTGTAGTGTTGACAATAGAGAACTACGTTAACCGAAAACATTCAATTTCCATACGCCTCGTCAAGCATTCACCAGCTTACTACCCAAGTCAAGCGTGCGTAAAGAATTTTTCCTTCAAAAATATGTATATGTACTCCAGGACCACTACTACTACGACTACTTACACTCGTCAATTAAAATCTGTTCAGCCGTTATAGCACAAATATTTACATTATTTATATTTGCATTATAATAGTAGAGTTAGTAGGATGATTTGGCTAACTTTTTTAAGTGCAAGATCGGTTTTTATATATGTAGTACTTTATCTTGGTAAAAACTCTTCTTCTAATCTAAGGATGAAGAGTGTAACTATACATATAATATAATCTGATTATTGAAGAATCGGGCCTTATTTTACTTTTGATCTGCGTAGGTACGTGTACCCCCTTTAAAGGTAGGTAGGGAGCAGTGGGTAAAAGTTTTTAAGTCTACCTGATAAGACATCGATGTCCATTCTGTCTCGAACTATCTAAATATTGAATATAAAACGTACCATTCTGGAAATGAAAATGACTGAAACTTAGAAACTCCGTTTAGCTTCAGAAAAGTCAACCCAATCGCTACTATTACAGTATAAATACCTAGTGATTATTCCTTTCACAGCAAACGGTGGCTGTAAGGCGATGCAGAAGCTATTCAAGAGATACCAACGAGAAAATACCAAATAATGATTAAAGAAAAAAAATGTGTTAGATTAAGGTTTCAAAGTTTTAAACATATGTGTATAAATAAATTTTTGGTGTGCTCAGTCTAAATTAACGTTGTAAAAAATATTAAACCATTGAAAATAATACGAGCAAGTAATGTACGTTTACCTACTGAATAAATAAAAATTCGAGTAATCATTCTTTGTGGTTTTATTTTACGCGGAGGGAGACTTGCGGTTTCAGCCGCTAATTGCCCGCTTTTCCCCAGTCTCTTGTTTTTCCACGATAAAAAGTATCCTAATATTGTGTTAGTATTAGCAAATACAACGTTTAACTTTTATGTACTAGGAGAAATATTTGTTATATACAATGATAATATACATAAATTTATTTCAAAATGAATAAATTTTTTGTATGGGACCGGTTGCAAGAAATACTAGATGAAATAGGTTTTGTGGGATTTACCCTATACATTTATTAGTTGTGGATTTATGGTATGGGGGGGGTACAGCAAAAGATTATTTCTGGCTGATTATGATATTTCAACGCAACCCGTGAGTTAGTTGTGAAAATGCAAGGATTTAGGACATGAGATCGCTTGTATAGCATAGCATAAGAAAATATTGTTCCGTCTTTAGATTCAATTCACATGCGGTTCATGATTCGAATTTTTCCTTTACATTAAAACACTTATCTAATCATGTTTGTGTTCACTTAACACAAACATAATTACAATAAGCGAAGTAAAAGTTGATAGTCAAAGTTATAGCCAGACCTTCTATTAGCACACACCGATGAAATATAAGGTTCATTAAATCACAGTCGGTTATTGTGGACGCAGAAGTTCAAACGAAAGCACAAATTTTCACGAAATGAATTATTCACACTTACACTGACCACATTGCTTACGATACACACCGAATGCTTCAATACATAATTATGTTCCCACACATAGATCCCGGATTCCCTAGGTACACAACAACTACGAGGACCATCCCACCCAGCCCCGACTTATGAGCCTACCTGCTAAACCCCTACACCACAGACGTTGTCAAATAATATTTCCCGGTAGGTTCTTCTACTTTGTTTATTTTTCTAGAACACGTTGAAATGCAGCATTATATTTATTGGTATAGTGGTTGTTAGTATAATATCTTAATTAGGATATATAGAAGCTGTTCATGATTGATGAGTTCAACGACCACGTACAAGCTGCACTACTACGCACGTTATCTTGATACAACAGCATAGTCTAGCAATAATCGCGGGAAATGAATCCGCCGCCTGCAGGTTATGAGCCAACCTGCTCAACCACTGGGGCAGACCACACTTGATGCTCCTTTAACATCAATAAAAAAAAGAATCATCGAAATCGGTAAACAATTGGCGCAGATAGCGCATAACTTACACGAAAAATAACAAAAACGAATTGGATACGGGCTTATTATGTAAACGCTAAACATTTTTAAACAATCTGACAGTAAAACACATTTTCATTTCTACACGAGCCTTTGCACTTTTTTCGTAAAAAATACATTCAAATTACACAAAGCTTAAAAATGCGTTAAAATCAATTCTCACACAAAAACTGATGATCAAACGAACTTACAAAGTGAAGTTCGATCAAAATTATATTAATGGTTCCATTCGAAGCGATTCACAGGATTTACATTTTAAATGCAATATTTTGAGGTTTGTGTGAAATGTTTTATTTTGTCACTTTTTCACGTTATCCGGAACGAGCGATTGTAATTATTAATATTTTGTTTATATATACGTGTTTCCAATGTAAGTAGTTCGATATATCTGTATGTAGCAAAGTGCGTCGAGCTGCTGATCTGGCACATGTTAGCACCTTAGGATCTTAGCGTGAACGTTACACTGGTTGAGGAGGTGCTTATATTAATGAGTAATAATTTCATATAACCCGAATGTAAAGGTTAAAAATATATCTATATATATATAAATCAATTGCTGTTTGTTAGTCAACGACTGGGCCGATTTAGCTGATTTTGGTTTTAAAATGTTTGTCGTAGTCTACGGAAGGTTTAAAACGTAAGATGAGAGAAGAAGAAAAAGTTTTATTCTCTTAGACTGGGTTAAGGTGTAGAACTATTAACCCGTGCGTAGCTGGGGCGAGACAGCTAGTACAAAACTAAAAAGAGAAAATTGGCTCGGCAAAATATTTTATGCTTTCTACATTTGCGATGACAGTAACTTAAAAAAGAAACAACCTATAAAAAAAACTTAAGATATAAAACCTTCATGAACGCGTCACCGTATACTCCATCCTTCTAGTTATACCTCCATACTCCATCCGTCAGTTTATGAAAGATGCATCACGCCGTTATTTTGATGCGGCACCCCATCACTGCAACCTCCTCGTAGTCTAAGTATCAAGCTACTCTACAGGCACGATAGACTCGCCACCCAGTCGTCGCCGTCCGACACCGTCTTGGGCGACCTGGGCAATCCTATAACGGCCGTAGTATCCGCTGCGCTAGGATCACCGAACCAGCCTAGCCATTTTGGCTCAGATACTGCTCTCGACACCGGTATAGGATACCAGCGTAACAAAGAGACTGACACCGCCGACGAGGTCGACGTATCCCCGTAGGTTAGCTATAACGGGACTTTCCATACGGTCCCCTATTGCTATGTAGTTTTCTTTATCCACTTATCCCGGCAACGGCCCAAGCACCCCACCCCAGGGCTCGCACCCCAGGGGTGCCCTTGAGCTAGTTGCCTCCTCCTACTTTTGATGGCTGGGCGCCTTAAGCGCCTGCCCTCCCGCTAAGTGATGCTGTAAAGGTCTTAGATGCCAATAACTAGCCCGTTTAAAAAATATTCATTCATTCCCGAATCGTAAAATTTTCCTGCTGGAAAACGAAAAAAAGCTTTTACGATTCTGTATTAATTTGCGCTATTCCACAACAAACAAATCCACCAAAATCGGCTAAATGGATTTGGCTATTTTTGTTTTAACAAAAAAACCTTTTTTTTCTTTATTTTTACAGTTTTTCCAGCTTGAATCATGTATGATATGTATCGCATACCACCTACTCGCCTGAGGTTTCGTTTTTAATTGAACAAATTATCGGCAATTTCATTTCCCACTAAAATTGGCCTGTTTGGCGTGCAAACGGAAACTAGGTAATGAAAGCAGGTAATGTGTAATCAATTTCTGCAATTACGCAAATATTAAATTTAGTATTTACTTTCAAAGATGCAGAAGGTTTTTAAATCGGTTATTTTTCATATTTTTTAAATATCGTTTAGGATTTTGTTTCTTTTTATAAATTTAAATAAAAAATGATTTGGATGTATATATTAGTATATATCTGACAATATTATCTAAATATTTGGCAAAATGAATGTAAGGCAATCGGAGTTGGCATATAAACACTTTTTTAAAGATAGATTATAGGGACCTTAATAGGCATGAATGTCACACAATGACAATGACGAAGAACTAGTATGTTTGGTTGGTTGGGTAACCATTATTACTTATGTTATTTAATGCTTTTCACTGAATAGGCCTGCACTTGACGGCGGTCTCACCTAATGGAAAGTGACAACGTGGTCTACGATTGTAGGTACATACTTGCCTAGAAGATACATATTCACTCACGACTTGAACAGCTCCAGATTGATCTTATTGAAAAGTAAAGACGTTGGTAATTCATTCAATAATAAGCGCAACAGGACAATATTTTTTGTTTTTAAGCATCATAATGTAATTGAAATGTTCAATGGTCAAATTGATGTTCTGTGATTATGAGACAAGTTTATGAGCTTGTGGGTATTTTGTTAATACGTGGTAGCATATATTAAATAAAAACTAATTTTCTTGGTTGGTCTCGTTTTTTGGTACGGGCAGACAGAATACTAGCACGTGTGTAACACAAGGACCGACCGCGCCGGCGAGGTCGGATGTGTAGGTATACATGGGGATTAAAAGGTTCGTCAGGTTTCAAATTGATTTATTTAAAGTATGGCAAGCGTGCTTACCTTTTCGAACTACGTTACAGAACACATCGTTGTATAGATACAAAATTACGCCCAAACGTTACATAACAAAGTTGAAATGTAATGGTGCGTTTTCCATTACATGCCAATACACGATATTCACATCACACAAAGAGCCACACGAACATGCCTTAGGAGTAGATTATTGTTTCAATATTAAAATTGTCGCACTATAACTTCATTATTTTATAAATTTTATCAAATGTTCAACCAGTGTGCCTCATTATGGGAGAAGACGGCGGACCCCGAAACACAGTTTCCAACGAGTTCGGAGACAGGAGGCTTCATTCAACCATTTTGAGTAGATACAATATGCTAATTTAAAAAAAAATTGTTTCATAAATTTATTGTATGGGATCAACTTTGTTTGATCTTTTATCTTGTTTTGTTTTTTGTCTTATTGATCTTGCCAAAGAAAATTATTTATTTGTTATTCATGTTAATTTGACATGAATATTTCATAATTGCCTTTTGAAGTAGATAGTATAAATATACAATAGTAGTGTTATCACTTTTGAACGGTTTGTATAGGTCTTTGTGGGTTTTAGTGGCAGTTTTATCAGTTTGTAACATCAAAGAGACACACGGACACAATGATATGACATGACGGATTCGGTAAAACCGTGAGGAACAGCTTTTTCACACGTGTATTAGCAAAATTATTCCCTCTTTTGCAGATGTGCTAGAACAGTCGCCAAATTCCAAAGGGTCCACTCACGTTCCACTATTCCAGGGAATATAGTCTTCTCAATGCTCTTCTCCATGGCAACCCCTTGACCTAGTAACCTTATGCGAGGGTGAAGCGCTGTAAAAGTTGATAGAGTATAACAGCATCAGCGCTTTAAAATTTCTGCTTTTAATGCTTCTGCCCTAACTTCGTATCGACAGTTTTTATTTATAAAATAAAACTCATAACTTATGAGCAGCAAACACTATCGATAAGTATTTGTATATAAGTAGTTAGTAAGTAATTTTGTCACATTTCGTGCTATCGATACAGCAAAATTATTGACGAGGAATCATCGATATGTACTGTCGAAAGAACGATCAATATTCTTGCTATAGATAGTGGAGTATCAAATTTTCAACTACCTATACTGCCTACACTACCTATACTATATACTACTTATCCTAGTATATATACTACCTGCACTATGTATTCAATACCGGATATATCAAAAATACAAAATCAAAATCCCCCATCCCTGCGATACACATTCACCCCACTCCGTGCAAATAATCTGTGGTATAGTAGCCCGAAGCACAGAATAAATAAAATGGTACTACCCGGTACTATTTTATATTCTGTGCCAAGGGGTAGAATTTTTTCAAATTTATTTAAAAACTCATCTGCAGATCGGCATCAAATATTGGTTTACTTTATTTTGAGCGGCTTCATGCATGTATACGTCCATGGCAGACATCCAATTTTGTTTTTATTGTTGATGATAATATGAAATAACATTCAAAGAACTTTCGAAATTACGTGCTTAAGTCTTTTACACATACTCGTTCATTATGTAGATAAGGTTGTATACGCAAGTAGCAGTTCAAAGGGGCAGTGGACAAATTGCAATGTTCAACAGTCGATATCTTGTTGCTGATGACATGTGAAGGATGTATTGTTTTCCCGTAGGAAAACCGTAGCTCAATACTCCATACAACAAAACAAGAAACAGAAGAAAAACAGTAATTTGTTTAGCAATGTGCTACATTGACAGTCAAACAATCCACAACTGACTATGAACATAAAAGTGGAATGTTGTGCGTTTGTTGTATTGCTTTCATGCCAATATGGTTGAATCATTGTTCAATCTGTTTGTTTTTAAGTTGTTAGTATTTTGTACAGAATACTCTGAAAGCATTTTACTTGTACATGCATACGTACCTACCTATACCCCATTATATAAGTAATTTCATCCATTTCCGTTACCAATCGAATACTTTTTTCTCACATATTAATTTCAATGTGTAACGCAGTTACATTTTAAAAATATTAAAGTATTTGACCACTGTCTCGGCTGATGTTAAGCAATGACGTGGTCTAGTTAATGGTTCATTCATGGGAAACTATATTCGCTTTTATAACAAACCGCCTGGCGGTATCGAACAATTGTCAAATGCGTGAATTTAAATCATTCATCAAGTTAAACCTAATGAAAATAACCTATTAGACAATACCTACATGATTATATGTCAGACAAAAAATCTTAGCCTGAATATCCCAAGCTTAATGGTATGAAATCTTAGGTACTTTGCATATTGCCTGTTCCTATCTATAGTTTCAGTTTCTGTTTGTAATATTAAGATAATCACGGTATTTTCCTTGTACCGGTGTGACGTGGTGGTTACTTTTGTAACATATTCATTATCTCAACTGTAATAAATTATAAACATTGTAAAAGACAGTAGAAACAAGAAAAAAAACACATCACTGTAAAGTTTCTAGTAGTTTCTTCTTTCTTTCTTCTAATCGAAGCTTCGGATCGGAGTTTTCTGTTCTGCATTGTGCCGGATTGCTTGCACCAGTAGTGAGAAAGAGAACTGCTTTTTTTCAAACTCATATATTGTAATGGCTTACTATATATTATTTGACAATAAGCACTTTGTAATTTAACATGCTTAGTGAAATAATTTACTTTTAAGTAATAATTTTGACTTGTAAAAGCCTATTTGCAATAAATCTTTTGACTTTGACTAAGATAGGGTATGCTTGCCCAGAAGATACCTATTTTCCAAATAGCAAATAAATAATTACAGGACGTAAAGGAAATGGGCTTCTTCGTGATCATAAAAGTAGGAAAAATTAATAGATCCACGAGGAAACACTCGGTATAAGTAAGTATTGATTAAACCTATTTAGGTAGATTAGGTAGTAAAACGGTTGATTCGGGTTTCCGTGAGGTGATGTGATGAACGGACTTAGCGCGCGCGGACCGCGTGCACTTGTATGGGTGAAACGGGTTTGCAACACGCTGTTGTTGCTTGCTGTAACTGCCTCGCGTCTTTCACATTATCTATACATATAAAATTCAAAGTCCTGACTGACTGAATGACTTATACATCAACGCACTGCCTAAATGGCTGGTCTTAGAGACTGACTGAAATTTGGAGGGTGAGTTATTTGTAAAGTGTATTTACTACGAAAGGGTTTCTCGAAAATGCACTCCTAAGAGGGTGAAATGGGTGGTTGAATTATTTTCCTATAGGCCACGCGGGCGAAGCCGCGTGCAGAAGCTCGTTTTATATCTACCGCCAAAAGGCTATTTTTCTAATTGCTTAATACTATTCATAAAAATGTAATGCTATTCTAAAACTTACATAAATTATCATACAAAACTTATTGGAGTGTACGTTTCTATATAATTGTAATTTCCTGTCATAAGCCTGAGTGCTTGCGTAATAATTTGTTATTGCATTATTTTATATCACTAGGATAAATGTACACGTATGAGATGTCTATTTGAAAGTACAATAAAGACCTTTAAATATTAAAATTAAAAGGTGATGGATGCCTTTGGTCTTGATAGTTCACTCAATCTGTGTGCAAAGTTTCACCAAACCAATTCAAACGTTACAGCACTCTCCGTAAAAATTACGTACTTTACAATACAATACAATATTACTTTATCGAGCACCAACATATATAACAATCCACTTAAAAATATTTACAATAGACTGGTAGAACAAAGGGCATCCTTATCGCATTAAGCGATTTCTCTCAGGCTATATACTAACCTACATCGTTATATTTTTCACTTAAAATTTACTACTCAATTCGATATTTTTTCAAGAATAGACATCCTTGTCCGTGTTTCAACGTTACGTACCTACTATAATATATATATGTATGTGTCGTCATCCAATCCCAAACCAATTAATATTTATTTTGAAGCCGGACATGTTGTTAATTCGCAGACAATGGCTTGTAAGAGTATTTAATTAATTTAATCCCTATTTTATTGGATCCTCAGAATTCAGATATAAAAGTATTGTTTTTAACTCGCTCAGAACACCAAGCACCAAAAAAAGGAATACCTACGCCGAAATCATAAAATCTTAACACTTCACCCAAATTATTCTTTTGCAATAGGTAACTTAACTGGAGGAAGCGTTTGTTTAAACTTTACCCACACCTACTTTTCACGTCAAGGGGATGCTTATTTCTCATCAAATCCCGTCAGTGGTTGTACCTTAACTAAATAACTTAAACTTTTTTATTTCGTTCTCTTGTGTGTGTGTGCATCTTAATTATTTTTAAACATTTAAAACCCTCGTAATTTAATGAATAAATATTTCTTAGGGTAACTCTACGGCACAGACCTTCCTTCTGTGTTTGCCTGTGCTGTGCGTTTGTGCATATTTGTCTGCGTGAGTACACAAATCTGCCCTCGCAGCGTTAATTTTCTTTGGTCGCCCTGCGGCTGGCGCCTGACGCGCGGCGTTGCAGCTTCTCGCGTAATAGCTCTCGAAATCATTGCGCCAGTTTCATTTAATAACTATGTAATTTATCTTTTCCATGTAGTTGTAATTATTATTTTTATACTGTTTTGCATGTAAGGCGAAACACAAAAATATGAAGTTCTTGTTTACGGATGCATACCTACTTAATGCATGGTACTATGGCCAAGACTAACGTAATGTAGTACCTACAAGTATATAGGTACTTCACCATTTTTGTATGGAACTTTTACATACAATGAATCTAATTATGCAGAATATGGAGTCTGAGATAGTTTTAAAATTTTACCGTAGCAGGGGTACAAAGGGATGGACAGACATCGAGAAATAAAAAAGGATGGGCTATTATGATTTAACTAGTTCATTATTAGTCTATTTCTTATAAATACCTACATGTGCCAAACTTCAGTTCTATCGGCTTCACTTTAAGTATAGGTACTTACTACGAAATTTGTATGAGAAGATGGTTATTTCGTTTTCTTGTAACTGTTCGTCTATCATGATAATTGAAAAATAACAGCTTTTCTTTCAGCTTTACTTTTAAACTCTGTTTACAAAGTAGTTTAATTTAAAAAGGCATTCATAGGTTATGTTTGAATTTAGGCTTTGACCTACTAGCTCTTAAAAAGGTGCAGAAAAACATCATAAGAACCACCATGTTTATTAATATTATGGAAACTAAGGATAATAGTGTTCTGTGATAGAAACTGACATGAATGACTAGTTGCACTTTTTTTGTTTGGTTTTGGCTCCATCCACATTTTTGTGTATTTAGCCAGTGTCAAGTAATTGATAATATCTCAAGTTAATTACCTAATATCATATAACGTGCCAAGTCAAGTCACAGTCCAAGTCATCAAGTTAAGTCATAGTCTAGTCTAATCAAGTCATACTCCTAGTAAAGTGGTGGCAACTTTACCAGAAGCTTCTATGGAGTTTTGGAAACTACACGAAAAGAAACGTTTCATCATCACTTGACTTTCGATCAATTCATAATTCATATAAAATTCACGCGTCATTAAAATATATAGGGTACCTGTACCTATTTACTTACCTAAAACATTGTTTGCCTTAAATGCAGGTGTATTATGGCACAAGCAAAGGAGAAAAATCTATAAAGCATGAACTTCTCTCTCTAGGTGCAATAATCACAAGGCCAGGCCAGCTTTGGGAGTCATTTTAAACAACTTGTATTTAAAAAAAACTGCAGATTTCAATGAAATTACTCTACTTTATATATAGGATACCAGTTGTTATCGAGTAAGGCTAATATGCATAGGTGCTTAACACGTATTAGGTAGGTATCGGAGCCACCAGGACTCAGTTTCACCCGCTTATCTTTTTATTTATGAAATGCTGTTTACCGCGCGGGAGGCAACAATATAGGGCACTCAGTCGTCAAAAGTGGGAGGCAATTAGCTCAAGGGTAGCACTGAAGCCTCGGCTTAGACTGTTGCCAGAAAAGCATCGGGATTAATCCGTTCCGCTCGGCTGTTATTGTACATATACCCCTTTTGTTGTAGAAACCCCGCTTTACTGGAAAGTGAACCGACGCACAGTGGTCCCATTTTGAAAAAAGGTGGACTTAGGACCGAAAGTCGGAATTTCGGGCTGTTTTTTTTTTATAGAATAGGTCTTAACTATCCTAACAACATCTATTCTATAAAGAAAATCCGTAGGATGCATAGTTTTCGAGAAAAAAAATAATCTTTTTTTTCTTGTATGGAGAAAAACATACTTTATTATTTTTCTCAAGTTGGGTGAAATAGTGACGGCTTTTGTTGATATTTTATGAAAGCCCTAGTGGTATTGTATCCAGAAAAAAATAAAACCAATGCGGTCACCTGCGGCCGCGGGAATAATCAGATGTCAAAAATTGATTAATTTTTTTTGCGTATTTTGCAAACATTGTTCGTTTCTGGCCAATTATTTATGTATTTTAGGTTAGCGCTCCATACTTTAATTCGAACTATTATATAACATTTCAAAAAAATTAATCAAAATCGAGTTTTTTTTTTATAATTGCTGTTTCATTCATGAAAATGCACGCATACATGGTTAATTCAAAATGCAAATCCTATATTACTCAGTATAATGTACAAAATAAACATGCACGTACCTAAAACGTAAAAAAAAAAAAAATTTAGTTTTTCGTTTATGCTTACTAAAAGTCACTGGTAATGGTTACCGACATTACTTACCTACCACTGGCGGGCATTATCTGCATAATCGATTTCTTGCTTTGTATTTTCAAAACTGGTTTTGCGACAGCATTTTCACAACCGCGGTTGTTGAATGCGAGGCAGGATATAAACAAACGAGTCACATCTGATACTAGCTATGACTGGTCGCTTTGTTCCTGACAAATCCTGACAACAGGATAACTCGTATATGCATGCAAGTAACTACCCCCTAAACATAAAAGTGATATAGCTCATCAATAATAATTGGCGTATGTTATACACCAATAATGTTTGTTATTGGTGTGTGTTTTAATCTTATGTAGTTGTGTACGTATGATTTTCTACCAGAAACATAGATAAATGTGTAGCCTTGAAAAGGGCTGTTTTATATGTAGTTTTTTAAAGGATAAAATAAATAAAAAATTATAGCATTGGATCTGGTATATTTTCATTTTCTACTCTTCTTCCACGTATACGCACTCCGAGTCTATTTCGAGCAACTGAATTGCCTCAGGAAGCATCTCTAGATGATTAGGCTTTGAAAATTTTGGTCTAAGCCATGATATGTGGGGGTCTGAACTTATTAAAAGCCCGTGTAGTATGTCCTCGTTTGTTTGGATCCTTCCTGTCTTTCTCGTGTTCTTCTCTCTTACGTTCCGGAAGTCTTTATTACGAGCCTCGGAAGCTTCCTCCGACAAGGACCCTAAAAATAATAAAAAATATGCTATAATTATACGTTGAAGTTGACATTGAAACTATTATTTTAGTGTTTATAGATTTACAGTTAGTTAACTGCTTTATATTTCATTTGTCTTGATCTATTATTACTTACCAATAGGCAGAACTGAAAAATGACTGCAAATATCTGCTCCGTGCATCAGAAGTTTGTGGACACTAACAGGCATGTAGTACCACGGATAGAGATGCACATACAGTTCTGCTGTTTCTTTGCAATAACGTCTGAAGTTCGCAATATTGACGTTCTTTCCTGAAGATATAACTTGCAGAATGACAGAAAATCGGAGTAACAAATCTTCATCAACTCCAGTGATTCTCGATGATCTTTTATAATCTCGGAAAAAACGTCTTGCAGTGTTTCCATCGTTAGTTGTTCCAAAGCCCTGCAAAGAAGAAATTAAGTTAGTAGAGCATACAAAAACAGACGAGTATATAATATAAAGGAAGCAAATTAAAGGAAAAATTACCTGTTTTACAATATCGATGAGTATTCCAGTCTGTTCCCGAAACTCTTGTTGTGTGGCATTTTTCTTTGCTTGCTTCAATTCCTTGTGATCGCCACGAGCACTCCAGCGCTGGAAGTCCATATTATAAGATATATGAAGTAGACACTCCATACATCTTATCTTCATATGTAACGATGAAATTCCATATTGGTACAAATCCTGTCGAAGCGGTCTCGTGGCCAAAAGCTCCAAGTTATTCATTTCACTTGGTTTCGCCAAGCAAATGGGGCACGTTGCTGATGAAGGTACATCTGCAATAATATTCGCCACTTTCCCATCGATCATAGTCATGTGCAGTTCGTGGGCTATCTCCACATCACCACAATTTGTTGGTACCAATTTTGTAATTTCGCGCTGCATTTCTAAGTGTTCCCCTTTTATGAACTCCGCAGTCTCTGAAGTAAACGTGAATTTCACTGGCCGACAGTAATGTGGTGAGCAAGGATTTGGGTTTTCCCAAATAATCATTTCTCCCCCATCAACTAGTCGGAGTGGGACGATGCTGATCAATACAACAGAGGAATCGTCAAACTCAGGAGCTGAGACTTGTTTGTAATTACTCTGTGACGATGCTCCGTCAAGGCCCCATTTCCATATCAACTTCAGTCCTTCTTTGGTTGAACTTGTGATTGGTCTTAAGTCTAACAAAATTATTTCCACTGTGTGGTTAAGAAGTCCTTGCAACCTGAAAAATAAAATAAATTAATAAAAGTAAGCTAATGAAGCTTAAAAATTTTAAAACAACATATAGTATAATTTTATAAATACCTTATGCGAGCTCCCATTTCCGTTACTTCCACGTGTTCTTCAGATGGGTAACATCTCTTTTTAGCGTCAAGTAACTTGTGATAAGACGGAAAGGCAGCTGAACAATTTTCATCCTTCAGAAACATTCTCAAGGATAAGTATTGCCATTTGGATAGGCTAAGGGCTGTGTACAAAGCCAAAGATGTATCCTCTGCTATACTGACTACTTTTTCTTCCTTGAAAAGGAGTTTTGTTACATCTGATACAACTTCGGGAGTCTCGCACAGATATTCCACAATCTTCGCTAAAGCATATTTTCCATTTTCTTTTAACTTGGAAATAAAATAATACTGTAGTTCTTCTTCAGAGTTATCGTTAACAAAGACACTGGAACGTCTTTTCTTTTGTTTGTTGCCCAAATCGGCAAAGGGCACTCTAACTTCTTTTACAGTAGAGGTACCTGCTTCCGCAGTGCAGACAGATGGAATAGCAACCGGCAGTAATTCCGGCTCTTCAACTAAGTCCTCTGGCATTCTCATTGTAGTAACAAGATCAACCGTATTGCAAGTAGGCCAATTAATATTGGTCTCTAACCACTTGCGGTTGTTTTCCCGATTCATAAATGTCTTCAAGTTTCTGCTTGCATCTTTCCACTTCTTAGTTACAAGATTGGTGAATAGCCGACAAAACTCCTTAATTGTTTGATGGTCATCTTCAGATATTTCACATGGTATTTTGGAAACTATAAATTCACACAATTTATTGTAATCCTTAAGATTTCCACTATCTTTAAGAATCAAGAACATATCAAAATATGTGCCTAAGCCAGCCATTGCAAATTCAAAATAGTAATTTTTAGTACTTCACAGTTAGCGATGAATCAATTTAAATTAACATTGCTCTGTATTTAATACGCCATAACAGATAGGTCATTAGTCACTATGTGCAAGAGCAAGGTAATAGTAAACGACCAATCACAGCCATTTATCAAAAATGACTCATTTGTTTGTATAGATAAAGTCCGCCAATGGGAGCTAAGTAACGTGTAATAAGTAATCAGGAATCTGCACAAACAAATGAGTCATTTTTTCTGGTAGAAAATCATACGTATACAGATGACAGAAAGATTAAAACACACCAATAACAAACATTATTGGTGTATAACATACGCCAATTATTATTGATGTAGCTATATCACTTTTATTTTTAGGGGGTAGTTACTTGCATGCATATACGAGTTATCCTGTTGTCAGGATTTGTCAGGAACAAAGCGACCAGCTAGCGACCAGTCACAGCTAGTATCAGATGTGACTCGTTTGTTTATATCCTGCCTCGCATTCAACAACCGCGGTTGTGAAAATGCTGTCGCAAAACCAGTTTTGAAAATACAAAGCAAGAAATCGATTATGCAGATAATGCCCGCCAGTGGTAGGTAAGTAATGTCGGTAACCATTACCGGTGACTTTTAGTAAGCATAAACGAAAAACTAAAATATTTTTTTTTTTTTTTTTACGTTTTAGATACGTGCATGTTTATTTTGTACATTATACTGAGTAATATAGGATTTGCATTTTGAACTAACCATGTATGCGTGCAATTTCATGAGTAAAACAGCAATTATAAAAAAAAATTACTCGATTTTGATTAACTTTTTTGAAATGTTATATAATAGTTCGAATTAAAGTATGGAGCGCTAACCTAAAATACATAAATAATTGGCCAGAAACGAACAATGTTTGCAAAATACGCAAAAAAAATTAATCAATTTTTGACATCTGATTATTCCCGCGGCCGCAGGTGACCGCATTGGTTTTATTTTTTTCTGGATACAATACCACTAGGGCTTTCATAAAATATCAACAAAAGCCGTCACTATTTCACCCAACTTGAGAAAAATAATAAAGTATGTTTTTCTCCATACAAGAAAAAAAAGATTATTTTTTTTCTCGAAAACTATGCATCCTACGGATTTTCTTTATAGAATAGATGTTGTTAGGATAGTTAAGACCTATTCTATAAAAAAAAAACAGCCCGAAATTCCGACTTTCGGTCCTAAGTCCACCTTTTTTCAAAATGGGACCACTGTGCGACGGGCCCATGGCTATTATCGTAGCGCACTTAGGCCCGTATTACAGAACGATGCTCAGATATCATCAATCGGTGCTCAAGCTGAGATTTCATTCACTAATTGATAATTTTATGAATGAAATTTAATTTATTCAGCACCGATTGATGACTGAGAATCGTTCTGTAATACGGACCCAAAATATATATAGTTTTACATACATACAGTTTAAACTACCTATTTCGGCGGACAAACCCCGAGGACTATTCGTCGCCTGCTCACGCTCTTATCGTTGACCCCGTGATACAAATTGAATTGTTTTTTTCAAACAGCTAGTCAAAAAGTAAAACGGCGGATTATATAATCCGACTGCGACATATACACCACCTATGATTACCTATGTCTATTTTATCAAGAGTACACAACACGGCGGCACAAGGGCGGTGCGGCGCGTTATAATATTTTTCAGAGTGAAATCATATGTACTTGTAACTATCTTCTGTGGTGAAGGTAAATCGGGTCTGTCTTGCACACAGAGGTGGTATAAGTCGTTCGTGTACATGACTGATTGTAAACAAATACCCAATTCAAAATGCACTTTTATTGAGAAATCGGAAAACAAGTCACAAAATTCAAAGCCGATACAAATTTTCACGTGTCCATCTTTCGACGGCGTTAAATTGTTCAATAGGTAAGTAGTACCATTTCAAATTCAAAGTTTTCAATTTTGTGCGCAAAGGTAAGTTTCACATATCTAACATTTATGCTAACATGATAATGTGGCGAAAATTATGTGCCCAAACGCTGCATAGTGAACGGTCTCTTATTCTAATTACTGTGTGCATTCCGTGCTACTTCCTCTGGGTAGGTACCAAGTATCGACGTAGGATCAACCGGTTTCTTTACTTATTCTAATTACTGTGTGCATTCCGTGCTACTTCCTCTGGGTAGGTACCAAGTATCGACGTAGGATCAACCGGTTTCTTTACTTATTCTAATTACTGTGTGCATTCCGTGCTACTTCCTCTGGGTAGGTACCAAGTATCGACGTAGGATCAACCGGTTTCTTTACTTATTTCCAATACCATGTCCTTGGTTACATACAATAAATGATTAATATTAAATATTGTTTGTTCGTAAACTGACATAAAGCTACTTGTATACTTATGAAAAATGACTACATTTTAATAACGACAAATTCATTTTTTATATATAAACTAAAGGAATAATTGCTGCTTATATGAAGTCTATATCAAATATTGCCGATTAAGCAATTATAACAACGTAAAGCTTAAAATAGAGAAATCATTTAACGTAAAATTAAATAACAAAAATAAATGACTGTACAAATTAGAAATAAATAATTACAAAATTACAAAATAAAATTATAATAAACTAAGAAGAAATTAATATGAAACAATAATATTTATAATGTCAAATTATCGTTATATATATCGTTTAAAACGTTCAATGGAATGAAATATACAATTTTATAATGATTGAATTATGCACTGTATTGTCTCTAAAAACTATAATCTTTTAGAAGCTCTTAAAAGTTAACCAGCTATTGTAATCATACAATAATCTACCACATTCTATACTGTTACAAATTTACTACCGGCAGTGATTGATTATCACCGAAAATATTTAATAGTAAGAATATTAAACAGTATTGAATACACAGATAAACATGACTGAATATGATCGTGATTGCGTGCGAATGTGGAATAAATTAATGACACAATATTT
Source organism: Ennomos fuscantarius (assembly GCA_905220475.3). Classification (NCBI taxonomy): domain Eukaryota; kingdom Metazoa; phylum Arthropoda; class Insecta; order Lepidoptera; family Geometridae; genus Ennomos; species Ennomos fuscantarius. The sequence goes on from HG992023.1 coordinate 13,489,888, forward strand.
GAAGATTATCGCATAAATACTTCAAAAATGTATAAGTAGGCCGTTAGTACAGGACATTATTCATGATTCACACCGAATACACGGAAAGTGAAAATGAGTTGGCACTTTGGAGCATCATTTTTCTTCAACCAAAAAGCCGGTTATTTTTTTATTCAATTAATTTAACAAATAGTAGAAGAACAACTAAATGGATGAAAACATTTGCTAAAAGTTAAACGAATCTCAGTTATTCCATCGAGCGTATCGTTACTTTAGTTTAAGTATGCACATCAATAACTATATTAATTAAAAACGGTATATAGAAACAGTCAAGGTCAGCTTAAAGTGACAGAGATGAAGACATACAAGTCGAATATACATATATTGTCAACGATAAAAAGAACCACGAACTAACATTAACACATTAAATGCAGTACATTCAAATTAAATACATAAGATTACGCTAACTCCATATCATCGATTGTGATACAATTATACATCACTAGAATTTCATTTAAAGTTATACGACGAATAATAATCACATCAATATGATTGTGTATAATTCAAAGTATGGAGCTTACCGCTCAGAGATTAGGGACCACATACCATCGGGTTTTCAGGGCGATGCAATACATAAATTAAAAAAATATGGCGTTTCCCAGCCTACCGCAAGCACAGTCAGTCATTTGTTTACTAAAACTATTACGGTAAAATATCGCAGTGCCTTGCCAACTCGTTACAGAGCCTAAAACCCGATAGTTGCTCACATTGAGCCATTGTCAGTTCGGAAAAATAGTTCCGACGCGCTTCTTGCCTGCCACACTACTACGGTAGAGTCAGCTAAACTTGCAGAGGGAGATACTCGAAATAAACAAAGTACATATATGCGCATCCAAAGTAAAATGTAAATCAATGTAGAATTCAGACTTGCATCAGTCTTGTCGCATCGCAGGATACAATAAAAAAAACTCGAAGCTACTCTTAGTCAACACTCAAACTAGTGTCGTAGATATCGTGACCTAAAAACTAGGCTTTCTATCGATAGAATTTACACGTGACAATAGCATTGATAGAGCTGGACGAATGGTACTGTCGATAACGTAAATACTATTGATAATCTTGTGCAACGTTACTCTATCTCTAATGTTGTGCTTATAAACAAAAAAGTATGGGAGAAAAATCTAAACAATCGAATTTTCTTAAACTATCGCTGTAATCGATACGATCATTCCATTATACACAACTTTTAGTCTATTTACCAATGCATATAATAAATTAAGATTAAAAGATTTGAATTAAATAAATCATTCAAAAATCCTATTAATTTTACATAATACATCATCGTAGTTTAAACCCCAGTTTCTCGTACGTTTTTCAAACTCATATCAACTTAACGTACCATATACTGTACGCTTATTCGTTGATAACCAGCCGATGATAACAGACAACCAATGAGCGTTCAGTATTTGGTGTGTTAAGTTGACACAAGTTTGACAAGCGTACTAGAAACCGGGGGTAAGTATCGATACTACCGCCCGTGTTAATACAATCATTAATAATATTAACAAGGTAAACAATCGATAGTCAAACTATCGACAGTTGAGCAACACTACCGCAAACGATAAAACACTGACTCTAGTAGTTGGCGTTCGCGCGATGCGGTTACATGTTGTATGCTATATAAATGGCATCGATTTGGTCGGAGAGGAATCCGTCTCGCAGGTGCATGCGTTGTTTTTCCCCGCGAGAATTGATCGGTACAACGCCAGGATCGACGACCACCACGACGCCGACGATAAGGTGGTGCTCTTCGAGAACGGTGTTGGTGACGAGTGGTACAAGGTTCAAAGCCTCACTGTCACTGCCGTCTAGCTCCACTACAACAACTAGCAGGTTGGTCCACGTGAATACGGCGCTGTAATAAACAAAATGTTTTATTGTCAATAAATCCATAATACCAAAGTAATTATCTGTATCCTTTCCAGGACCAATCTGAAGTAAATGTTGGTGGTAAGGTGTGAAAATAGTTTGATCCGTTGCCATGACGAGAGCATAGCGTGCAATACAAAGAAAAATACATTATTAACTTTCACAGCGTTATCCAGTATCATTTGCATAGGGATAAAACGACAAAGAGTAATAATAATAATAATAATAATAACGCTCAACGATCACATACATAGAGCCTGGACCCTAACTAGGATTCCCTGTGTCTAGGGACCCAGGAACTACGAGGACCATGGTCCCACAACACCCAGACTCAGAACAAGTATTTGTGCTTTTTTTTGGTGCACAAATACTTGTCCTGCCGCGGGAATCGAACCCGCCTCCGGTTTATGAGCTGACCTGCTCAACCACCACACCACAGAAGCTGTCTAGAGTTTAGTATACTATAGGCTATTTGACTGAAACTAAAAATATAGAGAATAACGTTTTCTTAAAGTAGGATTTCAAATAAAAATTGCTAATTTTTAGAATACAATCGATAAATAAATGGTGGCTAGGTATGCTTTTACAGTTTCTGAGGGGGTCAGCTCATTCTCGCAAAATAGATGAATACTTATATAGGAAAACAGTCAAATAACATATACAAACATATATTTTGTGTAAGGATAAAACTAGTTTCTATACTGAAAACATTGTATTTAAATTTGTTTAAATTTTGAATTTTCATTTGTTTATTACTGTCTAATCTCGTGGTAATTGCTAAACCGCGGCTAAACCGATTTAAATAAAGAAATATTTTAGCGCAGCCAGTTTAGGAACATTAGTGGCAAAAGCGTATGCCATACACATATAGTTCTTTCGTGAATTGTTTTTCTATTTCAAATTTGAAATTGCCAAATATAAAACAACACCAAGTGTTTTTTGTTGTTACGCCGAGCAAGTTATTACAGACCACTTTAATACACAAGTATTTGCTTTACTTCAATAATCCCGCTATAGCGGCAGGCTAAAAATCCACATAGTTTCTTTTTTAGTAAGGAGAAAAAGGTTAATTCCCGTTTGCATCAAAGTCTGAGAACTTATTTCTCTGAGAGTACGTTTCAGTAGGTACGTCATAGAGGGAAAGTACAAACTTAAGAGCTGTCAAACTTAAGTGTCAAAGTCAAAGTCAAAAGTTTTATTGCAAATAGGCTAATTTTAGCACTTTTACATGTCAAAATTATATTAAGTACTTAAAATTAAGTTATTTCACTAAGCATATAAAATTACAAAGTGCTTATTGTCAAGTAATATATAACAAGCCAATTACCATATATGTTTGAAAAAAAAAAAAAAAAAGCAGTTCTCTTTCTCACTACTGGTGCGAGCAATCCGGCACAATGCAGAACAGAAAACTCCGATCCGAAGCTTCGATTACAACTGTAAAGAAGAAGTACAGATAAGCATTAGTCTTACCATTCAGCGATCTTCTTATGGCACCGCATGACAGAGTTTTCTATATCGATGGGATGGTACCGCATGCCGCGCAGCATGATGGTCTCGTCGAGCGCGCCGACCACGAACACCGCGTCGTGCGCGTCGTGCGGCTCCGCGACCGTGCTGCACGTCGACGCGACGGATTCCGTATCGCTATCCCGCATCGCTATCTCATCGATCACACCGCCCGCGCTTCCTTCTGTGCGCCTCAAGAACCCCAAGTACCCGGTACGCGCGTAAACCTCCCCAGTGTTACCAGTCACCAGCTGCGCGCTAAAGTGGTCCGCGTAATCGCTCTCGTCACCGTAAATAGTGAAGTAACCGCTCGCGTTGTGTGGCGACTGCACCCATATCTCGCCTAGATGCGAGTCGCCGCATTGGCCTTTCGTTTCCGGGTTCGCCGTTATCACTTTTACACCTGGTAATAGTTTGCCGGACTCCATTAGACAAAGAGAGTGCGGGCTTCCGCGCTCTACCAGCGAGACGCGGTCGTTGCGGAGCGCGCGTAAGTCTACGTATACTGTTGACGGTTCGGGACTGGACGCGCCTTGAAGGCAGATCGCGATGTTCACGCGGCAGCCAAACGAAGTGGACACAGCGCGCGGACTCAGCCCTAAGGCAGAGAATAGCTTCGAGAACGAGTTGGTCAGGTTGATGCGCGGCCGCTCCTCTGCGACAACCACGCACGTCCGCACGCACGCGAGGTTTATTCCCTTCTGCTTGAGTTGGTTCACAGTACCGCCGAGACCTTTCGTGCACAGCTCCATCACGCCGTACGAGCAAAACGTGTCGCGTACTTTGTACTGAGAGACTGCACTAAGCCAAAGACCTGGATTGATCTCTACTTCGGAGGGTGGGATGAGGATGGAGTGGTGCCCGGAGTAAATGCTGCTGAGACACCATAAGGCGAACCCGAGACCGCAGTACGGGTCGAGGCAAAGAGCAATGTGTCGGGAAGGATACAGTTCGCATGCGATCTTCATCGCGCGACACAACGAAGTGACGGCCGCGTGCGACATTTTAATACCCGCTAGCATACCCGTAGTGGACACACTGAAGTCTAAGTACGCGAGCATCTCGGCTGTCGGTGCGCGGTACAAAATGGGCAGTTTCTTTTTGGGCATATCATCAGTGTCCAGTGTGAGCGGCCAGGACTTGCTTTCGAGAACGTTGCTGGCTTCTTTGGAGCGCAGCAGTTTTATCACAGATTGATTGGAGAGTACGAGCGTGGCCTTGCTAACGTCTACGATCATGCGCACAGTTGGCAGCGTGGTGTGAAGGTTCTGTGGATGGGGTGGCCGGATGGTCACAGGTACCGCGCCTACGTAGAGACACCCGTAGAATGCGGCTATGAGATCGAGGCCCGGCGGGAATATCAGCGCCACGTGGTCTCCAGTGTTCACTCTCCCCTTCTCTAGCAACAAGTTGCCGATCCTTTCTGCCTTTTTGTGCAGATCTGCGCATGTGAGGGTTTTAGCGACGGCGCCTTTTGAATTGAGCAATGTAAATATTACGTGGTCGGACGTGCTTTGAGCGCGCCACCTCAGGATTTGGGATATGAACTGGTACTGAAACAAGATAGTTAATATTGGAATAGAATAGATGTTCCATTGGTATTTGTAAATAAATTTGTTACATGTATCATTTTGGAAGCATAAGCTAGTGTTACCTTTCTGGCGGCATCAGAATCGTCGGTGTATCCCATGTCGCGGCCCTGAGCGACGGCCAGACGATTGCCCTGAACTAAATTTCCGACTATCACGGAAGCAGGGCCGACGTCTGAAAATAACAAAAGCTTGTATTATAAGTGACGCCTTGTCTACCAAAGTATGGTGTGAAAGTATAATAAACGCTAATTTCACGAAATTATTTTAATATTGTTTTTATAAGAATATTTTAATTTTCAAAATCGTTATTATACTAACTTAATTACCACAGAAATATATTTTATATTTAACTTTGCAGAAAAGTCCTACCACCTATATTAGTTAAATCAGGTTTCTTATAATAATAATATAATATCATCAGCCAACACGTTCCTACTACTGAGACATCGGCCTTCTCTTACTGGAAAAGTATGGACCATAATCCATCACGATGGCCAAGTGCGTGTTGTTAGATGACATATTAATTCTTCCGAATTTAGTCATTCATAAACATGCAAGTTACTTCACGATGTTTTCTTTAACCGTGGTAATAGCGAGTGGGTAATCATCACATAACATGAAGAGTCAGTTGGTCGTCAAAAACAAGGTTGCATCTCTTTTAATGTCGCTCTAGTTACCACTGATTCACGCTTGCTTCAACCAGCTCGACGAATATGTAACTTGATTACACCCTATAGAAACGCGAATTTGTATCGATTTAATAGTATCAATACGCAGTTTAGTTACTATGAAAATTTTCAAATTAAGAATGAATTTTTTCTGTTGCATTGCAATCAAAGTTCCCTGATCACCCTCCAGGTTTCTCGTTCAAGTTTGTTTGTTACAACAATCATAATGAGAACCAATGGAATTAAACTAAATTATTTTTTAAACTTTGTCATCGCTCCTTTAGTTTGCAAGCTACATGCCACAGACATACAAACAAACGTAGGCATAAAAGTAAAACCCCCTCGTTTTAAAAAAAAAACCGCTATTATCTCACCTACTGGTGTTCCTAATTGTGTGTGAATCTCACCGGAATGTATTTCCCTCGGCTTGGGAAGGTTAGTGACGCAGGTGTGCGGGCACATGAGAACGTTGGCCGGGTGAAGTGTGCCGTCTAAGAAGCGACGCTTGCACTCGCTGAGGTGAATCCCGCCTAGAGGCGTCTTCGGCAGGAAGTTTGGTTGCACCAGCGCAAGGCAGTAGATGCCGACTTGGTGGATCGAATCTACTGCTTGTAGCACGCGAGACATCCATTGGAACGACTGAGGGCAAATGTAAAAGTACTGTGATTACCTCAAAATAGAATGGCTATTGTTTAATATACTGGGTGTGATTGAATTCATTAGCATCCTTTGAAACTAGATCTATCTACTCCTGATACCGTTCAGATGTGAACCAAAATTTATGAAATCAATCGCATTGACATTGGTATTGATTATAACTCTAAATGGCATAAATAAAATAACCGACTGAAATGAAATGATATTTATTTTCAGAAATAAAAATAGGTATTCTATTTTTATTTACTCAAACATCGTTTAAGACATTTTCAGCCTTATTAAGAAACACGAACTAGCTTCAGATTATTTACACCATCTTTTGTGTTTTTCTATCCAGCTAAATATTCCAGTAGCAAAAAAAGGACAAAAGCTGAAGTAACTAACCCGAGACTAATACCCGTTTATTAATAAGGCTGTTAGAGCTACATTAAATATACATACTTATATAAACTTGGATTTATATTCTGCTGTAGTACATAATTAAATTAAAATAATTAAGAGCTGTTATTAATTTATTTTAATTTTATTCATTTAGCACAATGCCACAAGGCGCCAGAAATCTTCACGATTTTCACACAAAACTTCATAAAGTGGCAATTTTACGTAATTGCACAGCATTGCACTGTACTATACAATATTTTCTGTATTAGATAGACTAATGTTGTGGACGTCTTCAGACTGATGATACTATACAGATAGTACTATACTGTATTGTGTATACTGTAGTGTACTGTATAGTACTATACTGCGCTGTACTGTGTAGTAATATACTGTTGTGTATTGTATAGTACCTACTATACAATACACTACATTGAATATAATACAATACATGTGCTATATTGAATTGTACTGTATATTGTTTTACTGTATTCTATGCCCTTACCTCTTCCTCGCCACAGTCAGGGCGTTGTTCCGCCACGATGCAGATCCTCTCGTCCCGTAGCACCCTCACAGAGAAGACGGCGATGCGACCGCGGTATATAAACTTCATCGGCTCCACGGCGAGTACGGTCGCTATAATATCGTCCATGTTATGCTTGCGTCCTGTCACCGTCATCAAACCGTCTCGAGATCCGCAAACGAACACCAGCCCTAAACATTCATAAATATATCACAGATGAAATTACAGGAAATGTTTAAAATCAAATAAATATTTTATTATTTCATAGGTCATATAACAGTGGCTGTTCACAATTACAAATAATAAGTAAACAGCAAAACCAGTACAAAAAAAAATGCATTGTAAATGAAACAAATTTTGCATAGTAACAACATAATACAAATTCTAATGTATAAGGCAAAAATCTTACTTAGTAGCTATCATACTTTAGTACAGTCGGATGATCTCTTCAATCATAACCATAACAATAATAAGAACGAAATCCTATACGAATAAACTCTTGTACTTCTTGTACTATTAATTATTATTCTGTGCCCTTGGGGATTTTTTTGAACGAAATGCCTACTATTTGCTAAGGAAAAGGGATTATTGAGGTTTTTTAGCTCCATGTAACTTTTCTTGTGTAATAAAATTCGTACAAATTTAGCATGTATTATATTGCTAATCTTTTTCGCATTGACGCCCAGCCTTCGCATTTGTGCCTTATCTATGAATCTAAATTTTCTTATTGTAATCATAACAAAAATGAAACATTAGCAAGACGACCTGATTTTGAAATGGCAATACCATTTTGGGTTTGGCTTCGCACATCGGCCCGCATAATTAAATACTCGATAAGCTAAGGTGTAGTTTAACATTGTTTGTCTTGCGTGTCTCTAGTATGCAAGAAGTTTTCGTCGTTATTGACAATAGCGTAACGAGCTTTTAGAAATATATAATGTATCAGGGTGTTTATATGCCTAGTCTTTATCTGTTCTATAGGTCTCAATCTATTTGCGATTTTTTCACCACTTTAGGCAATCGTCCCTCAATATCGTTTTGCTTTCATATTCTGCGAGGAAGTAGTATGCAAGCGAAATTGCGATTTTCTATGGTACTTTAGTCTTACTTATTATGTGGGTAATATATGCGCATAGATTTTCGGAAAGCATACTATTCAGGCTGTAAACCGAGTCAAATGTTTTAAAAATGTAACCCTATGATGATTAGAAAGAATAATTTAAAATGGGATTCGAACCCCTTACAATGTTTCTGTCTTAACGCAATGATCATCTAACCAAACAAAAATCATCACCAAATGATATATTTATACAAGCTGCAGCGCGCGACTTCGCAAGCGTAGACTATTGCAGTTGCCGGATAAAAAGTATCCTGAGATCCTTCCTAGGTTAGAAATGGCTTAAACCCCAGGGTTTGAACCTTCATACCAAACTTCAACCAGATGTTTATCGATAAACATACATGGAGACAAAGAAAAAGAGTTACATTCGAAATGCATAATGTGAATAAGGATTTCGCTTTGAAATGAGAATGCATAAATATATATTAAAAGCTTATAAAGAAAAAAGAATGAAATTTATTGCTTGTATAAATATTTTAAATGTATAATTGTTTTACCTGTTAATAAAAAAATAGAGCCAATGTACGTAATCAAATGCATTTTAGCTAAATATTTGTACTATATGATGTATATAATCATCTCTGCCCGCAATTATCATTATCAGATCAAAAGGTTACAGGGCAAGATTGACTGGCCTGATAGCTCAGTTGGTAGTTGCTTTGCCTTCTGAACTGAGGTTGTGGGTTCGATTCTCACCCAGAACAAACATTTATGTGATGAATATTGGTATAAGGTGTTTGTTCTGTGTCTGGGTGTTATATTGTATACTATGTATGCATTTATAAACAAAAAGTATCTAAGTATTGTATCAGTTATCTGGTTCCCATCTCCATCTCTCTATCTGGTACAAGCTTTGCTTAGTTCGGGACTAGATGGCGCTTTGCGAAATGTCCATAAATATTTAATTTAAAAAAAACTAGTAAACATTTTGAATTTCCCGCTTCAATGGACCTCATCAGCTTTAAGTTAACATTTATTTATAAATAACCCTTTTTCAGGTCATTATTTTATTATTCATAAACTGTAAACGAATGCTGGTTTCACTCCGCTATCGTCGGTTCCATGTAATTCCAATCATTATCTCGTTTTGAACCAGCTATGGTGAACAAACATGAAGATACCAATATTTACTAAGAAACTGTGCTATGACTCTTTCCTATCAATGCCAATTAATATGACAATACCAATTCGTCACACAATGTCGCTGAAAACGCAAAGGAATGTATGACACACCATCGCAAATAATAATAGAGTACAACAGTCGCAGATCGCAGTCGAGAAAAGAATGAGCTGTTGAACAACAACAATAATAAGTATAAGTATAAATAGTTTAATCAAATACATACTTTGATTGTGATAACACGCGACATAGGAAAATTGATTTTGATAAATACTACAATAGACTATTTTCTCAATATATCTAGTGTGAAACGTTTGAAATGTTTTTTTAAATAGCGCATATATTACACACAACCACACACAATATTTCAAGCGTTACTAATTTTTTTTTAACAACTAGACAAACAATGGGGACACCTGCTCCTCCCCATTGAGAATAGAATATATATCAATATCCTTACCGCCAGGTCCAAGAAAGCCGAGTAGGCCGCTCCGCACATAATGCTCCTCTCCTATTGGCTCGCCATCTGCGTCTAGCGGCCGCACTCGGAACACAGTGTTAGTGAGGCCCGGGAGGCCCCAGTACCCTGATCCGGTGGCTCCGGATAGCACGCATATCTCGCCAACCTCGTCCGTCTTGCACAGGAACGAGGGGCCCTCCATCTTGACTACTACTATCACGCCTGGAAGGTAGTGTTAAGGTTAGCTGATTATAATGTCAGAAATAACGGAATTTACACAAGCGTCTATAATCGTAGATAGCTTCTAAAATGTACAGAAATAGTAGTACAATGGAAATTTTAGTAAGTGCCGCCTCAAATGGTCCAATGTTGAAAGTGTCTAAAAGTGTGTAAATAAGAATAAGATTTTGAATAAGATTTATTTCAGCAAACAATAGCAACAATAACAATATCATCCTTACTTAAGTAGGTATGTGAAATAATCAAATACAAGGTCATGATTTTAGTTGACAGTAGATATTATTATTCGAGCCCTGGACTCCACACTAGGATTCCCTGTGTTGTGGAGGCCAGTTTTACAAACATTTGTTTTTCTATTTTTTTTGAGACGTTACAAAATTGTTCGTTGGATTTGAACAGTTAAAAAGGATTTAATGTTTAGATTACAGAAAAAACATAAAAAATAATAGTGAATGAAACAGAAATGAGAAGTTATTAGAATTTTAAGAATGGTTGTAGAAATTGTATAATTGATCCGAGGCTGTCTATGGATTGAATTGTAAAGTATATATGAGTAATTCTAAGAACTTAAGGTATGTATTATTGTAAGAGCAGTATGAGTGATTGTAAGAGCTGTAAGTACGAATGATTGTAAGGACTGTATGAGTGATTGTAAAAGCTGTAAGTATGAATGATTATAAGGACTGTATGAGTGATTGTAAAAGCTGTAAGTATGAATTATTGTAAGGACTGTATGAGTGATTGTAAAAGCTGTAAGTATGAATGATTATAAGGATTAGAGTATGAGTGATTGTAAAAGCTGTAAGTGTGAATGCTGAACAAGTTATAGTACACTCGTAAATAGAGGTCAATGTTACAGAATTAGCACAGTAGCATAGTGTATAGCGTAATGTATTTGATACTGTATCATGTGAGTAAGTAAGCGCGAACCTGCTGCGAGCCGCGGACCGACCCACCGATTTGCGGGTTTATCGCGAGCATAAATGGTGTTAGCTCAATATGCGGTGATCATGGACGACTCGTACCCACTCGTAAATTGATTACGTATCAGATACATTACATGCTACAGCTCTAAAACTTTGTCCAATAATCAAATGAGGCCCGAAAATGCGTTTGAAAACAAATAACAAAACATCATAAGGGGAGAGATGGGTGTAGTGAGATATCGCGTGGATTGTTTTTTCGTAACGTACGATTTCCAAAGCGAACGGGGCCCTTGATTCGGCGTTGCCAGGCAACGATTTCCCGCCTTCATTTTTAAAATAATTTCTACCAAAAAATACATGTGTTTTTGGATAAAAGGGGAGCCCAAAACCTCACCACGTATCACTAAGAGGGTTTTAAAAATTGATAAAACATCACGTGAGTATGTATTGAGCCACATCTGTCCGCACGAAATATGTGCTATAGTATTGCTGATGCTGTCAGGCGCTATAACACCGCACCAACTACTTTCCCGCTCTATGGGATGACGATCCTGCGCGATAGAAAAGGATAGAGGATTGAAAAAATATGAATTCGTGCTGACAAATTTGGCTCAAACCTAAGTGAGTACCCAGTAAGAGTAACTTACACGAGGGCATGACCTGGCCGCAGTCCTGAAGTGTGAGCGAGGTGAGCGAGTTCTCCGCGTCGACGCGCACCACTCCGTACGAGAGACCTGACATGGAGAGCACGCCGCGGCCGGCGGACGACCCGCCGCGACCGGCCCGTCGCACGCACACAGTCATAGACTCGCTAGAGCACGCGCACGGGCAGATCGCGTCGCCGCGGACACCTGCACAAAGATTTTTTTTATATTAAGGAATGACGTGACAAGCTAGCCGTTCGCTTAATGTTAAACGACACAGCTGCCCATATGGCATATACGGAACTGTAAAGTATAGAGCTTCGCGTGACACTGCACTGCGCACGTCATCCAGAGACATCAGCACAATCTAGTAATAAGATTACTAAACACATCATAAAGTCTTATTTGCCCAGTAATTTCACTAGCTACAGTGCCCTTCAAACCGGAACACAGCAGTGCTTGCGCACTACTGCTTGGCAGCAGAATAACTGGCAAAGCGGTGGTACCTACCTAGACGAAATTTGCAGTAAAGTCCTACCACCTAATGATCATATCGTCATCAGAGCAATATGTTACCACTGCTGGTACACTCGTCCACATGGAGAGTGAAGGCATAACCTACTTGTACTTTTCTGATAGACCATTGTAAACTCTTTAACCATAAAATCTCCAGAAGGGGCGAATTCGCCATGAATCTTATCGCAAAAATCCATACGTGCGAAGAATAGATAATGGGCGCCAACACATCGCGTCCACAAGCATCATCAGCGTATTTCAATTCTACTACTACTTAAACTTCAGCAATCGAATTATCTAAGAATGTGTTCAATAACACGTTTCTTATTGTATCTATTAAGGTAAAGACACTTTGTTTAAGGGTATTTTATTAAATATATTTTTCCATTCCTAGAATGCCTCGTTACTTGTTAAGTACTCTATTTATATTACATTACTAACCAATCTATTTAACTAATGAGTAATTTGAATTTAACCCAAACATCAACATCGAATTATCTAAAAATGTGTTCTATTGAACACATTATAAACAGAAAACATTTTAATAGATACAGTAAGAAAGGTGTTATTAAAGTAAAGACACTTTGTTCTTGTGTTCTTTTTATGTAGCATTTGACTCTCTGCACTTGTATACTTGATACACTATGACACTACACCAACTCAAATGGTTTGTTTCTTTTCAATCTCCTAGCTATATCCGCGTGATCGAGCAGCTAGATTGCCTCGACGTTCACGTGATGGTGAAGTCTGTAATGGTGACTTTCTGTATACTCCTTAATAACTTTGACGATAACCTCTATATTAAGGTCCCGATGTAAGTCCTCATTTCGTATGTACCAGGGTGCATTTACAATTTCCTGTTGTTCCTTATAAAATAAACTGGGCACATGCGTGTGGTGGGTGGAAACATGACCTCAAATTGTGTTTCTTTAACATGTCTGTTTCCTCACGATTTTCTTCATTATATTCATTCACCGTTGTAAGAGCGAGTGCAAATTCCGAACATAAGATCTATGTGATAAATGTGTAAATTTAGGTCTAATAGGTCGAGTAAAACCTATTTTCGTACTTTGACGCATGCATAAATTTAAAATTTAATTCTTTGCTTGTACTGTTTTATCTAACTGACTTGAAAATAAATAGAAGGCAATTTAAAAATACAATATGGTAATAACTTTTTCATTTTTTAATATATAAAAAAATCACTAGGCTCAGTTCGTCTGGGTGGATCACAACCGTGGCAAACTTATTGTGTTTCGTTTACGGGCCACCTGCAATACACTGCACCCACCAACGTTGTACTATCTTCACTTGCGAGTGAGGATATCACAGCGTTGGTTCAAGCGTTACCAGTCCGAAATGTTTATCGTCAAATATGCAGCTGGTGCCGTACATTCTAAAGAGCTCTCGAACAAATACCAAGAAGCTTTTTATATATGAGTATTAATAGACTATTTAAATAGCTTTAGATATACCTTTGCTTTGAAAAACTGACAGGAACTGGTCACAGGAAGAAAGAGACCATGGGTTGGCACCATCAGCTACCAGAAGCATTCGCAAGGAAGACAATGAGATCTCCTTGTGATCACGAGTCGCCAGCAGACCCCAGTGCAGATCGCGCGACTTCACTATAGCCACTGATGCCCTGAAATTTTTAAATAAGGTTTTATCTTTTTCGTCTCGATCTCTCTAAAAAACATAGTATCAAAACTACAAATGGCAAATTCGAGATTTTTACAATTTTCAATCAAAATGAAACTTTATAACAATATGATGTCTTACCTGTACTTCGTAATCATGTGCATCCAAGACGCGGGGCTGACCTTCATGAGTGCGTACGGAATGAATATGACATGCATGCCATTGAGTACACTCGCCAAAACCGCGTGCCATAGACCTGTCTCGCGCTTGAAGTCCAGCACGCACACCATGTGCTCGCCTTCCGTGTAGCTGCAAGCCACCGACAGCATGCGGCAATGGGCCAGCATTGAAGCCCTGGAGAGTAACGTCACTGATGGTTACACAAGAATCAAAAGGAACGAATTATCATGAACTAAGTCTGAGCACCATTTGGCGACTGAGGACTGAGGCAACGTTTGTTTGTGGGGTTTATTTATGCCAAGTATTAAATGCTCTGTGCTCGTAGCCGAAAAAACCTTATGCACGATTGGAGATCCTAACTTTCGCTCTCGCAGTCAGGTTTCAAACTGGTGTTTAAAAAGTATTTCTTCTCAAGCAAGTTGGTTTTATTAAGCCTTTTATTTATAAAATTGAATAGAATACTAAACAATAGCTTAAAGAATCTAGGTTACTATGTGGTCCATCCAATAAATAGGTGCAATAAAAGAAACTAGCTTTCAGAACCAAGCGTTGCTGATTTGAGCGTCGCCCCATTATCCGCTAGATGGAGTTGAAGTAAGCATTTACAGCCTTATTAATAAACGGGTATTAGTCTCGGATTAGTTTTTTTTTTTTTTTTTTTTTTTACTTCAAACTTGTCTAGCATTTGACCGCGCTCTCACCTGATGGGAAGTGACGATGCGATCGAAGATGTAGCATGCTAGCCAAGTAAATACCTATTCACTCTTCTCTTGAACACGCCCGGGTCATATTTCGCCGGAAACACAGACGCTGGCAGGGCATTCCATTCCTTAGCCGTTCTAATTAAAAACGTTGAGTCAAATCGCTTGGTACGAATGGGTGGTATTTCGACCACGAAAGGATGGCGCTTAGCCGAGCGTCTAGTAGTCCGGTAGTGGAATGGTGATGGGAGAATGAGATCATGCAGTTCTTGAGCGCATTCACCGTGGTGTAATCTGTAGAAGACCGACAGACTTGCCACCTTACGTCGATGTGCAAGGCTCTGGAGCCTTTCACCAACCAAAGTGTCGTCGTCAATGAGCCTTTTGGCACGCCGTTCAATCGAGTCCAGAGCCTCAAGCTGGTACTTGGCAGACCCGTCCCACAGGTGGCAGCAGTACTCCATACACGATCGGACCTGTTACTTCAGCTTTTATCCTTTTTTTGCTACTGGAATATTTAGCTGGATCCAAAGAGACAAAAGATGGTGTAACTAGTCTAAAGCTAGTTCGTGTTTATTAATAAGGCTGTTTGGGTTTAATTTTACAGACTTAGTTTCCCCGCCCGATTAACAAAACTCTTATTAATCTAGCAAGAAAATTTGTACATACTGTTAATTTTCATTTTTTACGCTGAGTTCAGATTAAACTGCAGCACCGAGGTGTCTAAAACTTAGTTTATATATTTTATATATAAATAATTACCTACCGGTGGAAATCTTTATGGGAAGGGCAGACCTATCACGTGTTTATGAGACTTATTATTTGCCAATTGAGTAGCATTACAATATTTAGTTGTTAATATTCATGTTAAAGGAGACATAAACGTAGATAACATTAAATATATAATATGATCAGGTATATTTTTCATTTTATTGCTCTTGTTACCAGTCGTCAGAGGCACCAATATTTATGAAACAACATCTAGATTTTTAAGGTTCCGTAGTTTTTCAAGAAACTATTATGCGTTCGTCATGTCTGTCTGTCTGTCCGAATCTTTTACAACCTTCTAAAGTTAAACACGTGTATGCATGAGATCTTTCAAGTATCAATATTAACTAACACGACAGTACAATTTTATAAATTCATTTATTAAGATCACCCAGAATTTTTGTATTGTATTCTACGTATATATTTACAAACAAAAAGTATCTAAGTATTGTATCAGTTATCTGGTTCCCATAGCACAAGCTTTGCTTAGTTTGGGACTAGGTGGCGTTGTGTGAGATGTCCACACATATTATTATTATTATTATATTATTATAACTCTATGCCTAGAATGTGTAGATCCATAATTTATGCTTATACTCGTGAGTTTGACGTTTGAAGTCTATGTAATGCAACGCAATTGTTAAAAATGCGGTTCAATATAAGACAATCAAAATGCATTGTATCCTAAGATGCGCATCTTCTATTCAAACCGTTGTTAATATTTTGAACGTGTTTTATATCCTGTGTACTGGGTGTAGTCCCAAAATAGACTAACTGAAATCACAAGGGATTTAAGTACTGTGATAAGAGATAAGACAAATGTGACTGTAACAAACGGTTTTACTCTTACTAGGTAGTATAGGACTTTTCTGCAAAGTTCGTTACTCGTACCACCGTTTTCTCAGTTATTCTGCCGTCAAGCAGAAGTGCGCAAGCACTGCTGTGTTCCGGTTTGAAGGGCACTGTAGCTAGTGAAATTACTGGGCAAATGAGACTTTATGCCCTAATCTCACAGTCTAGTAATCATATTACTAGTCTAGTAATCTTATTACTAGTCTAGTAATCTTATTACTAGTCTAGTAATCTTATTACTAGACTGTGTTGATGTCTTAGGATGACGTACGCAGTGCAGTGTCACGCGAAACTCTACACTTCACAGTTCCGAGTGACACCACAACTGATATGGACAGCCGTGTCATTTAACATCAGGCGAACGACTAGTTCGTCATGTCATTCCTTAACATAAAAATTTTCCCAATGGCTCTCATATTTACATTTACCGAATATTATTTGAAGCATTTGATAATAGCACGAACCTTGAGTTTGGAAATTTACTGCTCAGGTCGAGCTACGAAATATTTAGCAACCGGTTAATAGGTGCGCAAATATTTAACGATAGAATGCAGTGCGGTGGTGTCTTGTGAATTCGGAACTATGCGAAGAGAACGTTATTACTTCTTTGTTCATATAAATGAAGCTATTAGAGAACGTTTTCAAGGAAGAGGTCCAATTTCGGGGTAAAGATGTACTTCGCTTAGTCATCATTACTAATTCCGTAAATAAAAAGATATAAAAATTCACAAGCTTAATTATTTTCATATATATTTGTCAGCCTCTATGATGTGGTGGTTGAGCAGGTTGGCTCATGACCCGGGGGTGGCGGGTTCGATTCCAGCAACAGGACAAGTATTTGTATTTGTAATCTATGAGATGTAAAAAATATAAACAATTATAATCAATGAAATCATTCGATTTTCCCCTTAATGATTTAAATGACTACCATATATTATATCTTCGAATGAAACAACTTTTATAATAACCATTATACTTCACCAAGAAGTTCGTTTAATCATCAATAAGTTAGCATAAGAAGGAAGACAAACAGCACGTATAGTCATTTACACGAGAGAGATGGCCTAATCTTTAGACTGAAATCAAACTTTGCTTGTAAAATATTATTTACTGTATAAACCAAAAAAAGATACGAGAGTTGTTTAATTTACCGAATTAAAATTATCTGTTAAAACACATGTATGTATTTCTTTCTCCGAGTTTAAAGTTGTATAAGGACTTCGGCTCATGAGCCTATCTATATTCCTGGTACAATAGCTGGAGCACCGACAAATTGAAAGCTATAGCGAGGTAGGTAAGTATAATATCAAAGAACCTAGGGTGGGTGGCTAGACAGTAAGAGGGGAAATGCACAATACACCTTAGGTGGGAAATCAGTGTAGAATATAACGCCACTCACAAAGAAGAAAGGTTGTTGCCAGGTTGTTATCACACTAATATTATAAAGGCGAAAGTTTGTATGTGTGTTTGTGTGTACGTGTGTATGTTTGTTACTCCTTTAAGCTCAAACGGCTGAATGGATTTGGATGAAATTCGGTACCAAGGTAGCTTATACACTGGATTAACATAAAGGCTACATTTTATCCCGGAAAAGTGAAATGTTCCCGTGGGACGAGCAATTATTTAAAATACTATTTATCCACGGGTGAAACCGCGGGGCGCAACTAGTGTCTAATATTTACTGCAGTAAGAAATAAGAAGATTGCGTTGAGTCGTATTTCGCTATTGTTATGGACTTAAGTACAACCTATTTTATCTAGTTTTTATTTTTATAAAGAAATTTACCTGATTTATGATTTCATTTCTGTTACGTAAACTGCCATTCATAGTAAAGTATCAATCTCAGCGCAATGAGCACTTTATATAAGGCCGGGGACAAAAGTATCTTCGTATTTTGCTCAAAAATTCTATAGAATGTAAGGACAAAACAGGCAAAATTTCGACATTAAAAATTTCGGACGAGAAACTTGAACCAACGTTATACTATCCTAATTCCAAAGCACATATAAGCCATAAACAGAATGCATATTCACGTCACGGTTGTTTTATTTTTTATTGAAAATACTAAACAATTAGTAACAATTTCTTAGTTGATTTCACTCATTTTCATAATGCGGAAAATACTGTTTACACTTTTATTACATTGTATTGCAATTTACATACAAAAAGTCTTCCCCGACCTATTTATCTATCTCATTATATAAAATTCCGCTATATTTCTTGGTTCTTGGCTGGTTTTTTAAATAACCACGTTCTCATATAACTAGCAAAGCTCACGGTTATGGGTAGATAATATACCCGGTAGTTAAAGTGCACAACATAAGCGTGCTCCAAGGACTTTACTACTAACTACTTACATACTTACTTTAAGCAAACTCGTGTTAGGAAATATGAGCTGTCGCTATTCAAATTCAATGCAAATTTTATTACGACTTAGCTGGTGACGGCAATAAACTTATTCTGGTTGTTGGTCCGTTGAAGCTAAGTAAATGTCTGCATTTTCTTTCGTAGCTATGGCAACTCATTTTTACTGATAAAAATTAGGAATGGGTGGATTCTGACAGAACCAAATAGCCCGATATTGTCATGAAGTTTGAAATTTCCTTTTTATGAACCTTAGATGTGGGAAATTACATGCAATGATGATGATGATGATGTTGAAGATGACGAAACCGGGTTTTGAGATGGCAAATCTCATGTTTTCACATTCATTTCAATTATCTTAATTTGCGGAATTTTGCGTATACGACAGTCTTACGCTTTTTGATTGTTCATCTATTTTTATGCAAGCTAATGGCATCCGATAGGTAGATAACGTAAAGGGTAGGGGAAAGTGGTCCATATATTTAGTACACACGTGCGCTCGCCTACCGTCCTGTTAATGAGCCTGGACTCTGTGAGGCCAGTTCCTAGATGCAATAACTTTGTCGATAACATTGTTAGTGAAACGCTTGCAAATTTCGAACAGCGCCGGAGATGACTACTAATGACATTTTGACGTACAATTCTGCTACTCCCGCAAACTTCTTGACAACCAGGCAGTAAAGTACTTGTTCACTGCGAAGCAGAGCTTAGCGCACTGCAATAAGGTTTAAAGTGTAACTCTAGGAAACTTAACAAACTTATAGGTTGTGGTTGTGGTAATATTATATTCTGCACACGCGTCAGCGATGTTTGACTCAGACTAGAAAAATTTTTAAACGACATCACAATTCTTAGTGTATACCTACACTTTACAAAGAACACGCCCTCCAAATTTCACGTCTCTAGGACCAGCGGTTTAGGCTGTGTTGATATATAAGTCAGTCAGTCAGGACTTTGCATTTTATATGTACAGATATTAATTCGACATCAACAAAAGTTGGGGATATAGTGGATAATAACAATACCAAGAGACATACACCTACTCTATTTACTTCTAATTAATCAACGAAAGACCAATTCGTCGAAACCAAAAAATAAATATCTAAAACTATTTTACGATTTTAAATAATACATATAATATGAATTTTTATTATTAAGTATCGTGGGAAGCTTTGATGTGCTAAATGCCTTTAATTAGCATCAAAACTTCAATTCTTTAATACAAAAAGTATGGGTTCTGTAATGGCTCTTATTGGAAAAGGTAATTATTCGGAAAAAAAAAGGTAAAGTATGTATGCAATTTCACACTGACCTGGTGACTATGACTCCCATTGCGGACCCATCGGCCGCAGAAGTATGCTCGATGTGCGCGGGACTCTCCTCAGAGGGGCGGGGCGGGGGTATCCAGTCACGAGGGGGGCGAGGAAGCTTTTCAGTAGACACCCACTGCAGTGACGGCCAACCGCGAAAAGAAGCGACATCACCCGATGATGTTTTCGGTAGCCCTGCGACAAAATATTCGTAAAGGATTAAATGCTCGTCTACATAATACGTCACGATGTCTCTCTACTACCGTGCTGTAGTTGCATCCAGAGGTTTTTCTCCATAAAAAGCCAGAATCCTAAACGCGGTATTCTTAACTACCTACGGCTCGTGAGCTTCATCAGCTTATCACATCAAACCTATTATAATATGTAGTACACTAAGGTTTAATAATGTCTTACAATACTAATATTATGGGACATATTACATTAGCAAAGAATATAATATGAGGAAACTTGCACTCAAAACTCACCTTTAAGACAGGCATCTGATGTGAGCGCATACTGTACGCTGCAAGACCCGAGTAAGAAGCCTACTTGCTGCAAGCCCGCGTCCCTTCGAGTCAGCGGCACTTCTATGGGGACGGGCACCACACCCGCTTGCAGGCACCCGTAGAACGCGCAGACGAAGTTGATGGGATCATTGTTGGGATAGACTAGAGCCACGCGATCTCCCGGCTTGATGGAGTTGTCACCAGCTAAAGGGCCACCGCTGCTGTTCTTAGACGTGAACGTCTTGTTGAGCAAAGCGTGAGCGATTTTGAGCGAACGGCTGAGCAGTTTGCCTAAAAGAATAAGGAGACATTTGAAATACTGTTATTAACATAAACTAAAATTTGTAAGTATTTCTAACAAGATTAAGAAACTGTTCGGTGACAATTAATTATTATTTAAGGACAAAAGAGTAACATTTCAATTAAAGTATTGATTACTAGTTCAAAGGATTGTCTTTGTTCCCAAAAAATGGATATCATATTTTCTCTTAATTAATTCATCCTGGCAGCTTTAAAAGTGCTGCCTGCTATTTTGATATTCCGTAATGAGCAACATTGAAATGATTTTAATGGTATCAAAAGTATACAGCTAATGACAAACAAACGATACCATTGTTATGCATTTAAAACGGCATCACAAGCAGCAAGTATAACAAACTCCCCGCGGTTTTGCCAGCTATTTACCCGACTTCCCGTTCATAATTTTCCGGGATAAAAAAAAACAATCAATAGTCTAAAAAGTTAAACTCTATATCAAATGAAATTTGTGTACTTTCATCCAAATAGATTAGCCAGTGTATGAGTATGAAAACCAGCATGCAAACAAACAGACAATGTTTCACTTTAAATTACTATATGTAGTCAGCACGTCAAAGCCATTCCGAACAATACAACCGCAACCAAGCGACACGCTGATCGATGCTGCGATTTAAATTTTCCATTATCCATGAGTAGATTCAACTGGGTTATTGTCTGTTCATTTAAACTCGTCCGTTGGTCGTAAATCTGGACACGTCAAAGTACTTATGCCTCGAAATTTCATGAAATGGTAAACTTTTACCAAATATCTGTCGTATTAGCATCAGTCGCATGGCCACTTTATGTACAGGCTGGGCACATTATACGGATATAGGGATATAAAAAAAAATGTTAATATACCACGAGCTGCTGGGCGATCCTGTGATTCGATCGCAACAGATAGAAACACAAAATTTGTATGGATTTGACAGTTTGAATACACAGTGTATGTGCATAGTTAGTATAGAAATTTCTCCTGTTACATTGCAATCAAAGTTTTGTAATCACCTCCCTGATCAACTTATTAATCTGGCCACATTATACGGATATAGGGATATAAAAAAAATGTACCACGAGCATCTGATTAACTCATTAATTTGACTTGGGTACCAGTTCGCACAGATTTCTTTTGTGAAGTATATATGAAGTATAAATATATAAAGTAATAAATAAAGAATTGCAATATATTTATACCGTAAGTAAGAGAATTGCTGAGCTTTCCGTTGGGGTCCAGAACAGTAGCAATATTAGCTTTGAAAGACGCCGTTCCATATCTTTGAAGTGCCGCTTCGAGATTCCTCGGTAGTCCGGCGGGTACGATCAGCTGTTCCCCCACTGCTGGGGTCATGGTACCGCCTTCAGGTTTCGGTGCGTTGGGATCTTTAGGGTTCGCTGCTAATTCGAGTTCAATGTCATCATCTTCATAGAACTCTGGTAAAGGGCGACGTTTAGGCCGCTTAAGCGTATTAAGAAGCTGCTGAATCTTGGCAGATACCTGGTTGGGGAATAAAGAAAATTTACTAGTTATTTTACAAACATAGAATCATCTAATTTAACGACAAATACACGCGTATCATACCTTCCACCTGCCAGTGCCGGTGCCGGAGTCTTCAGGCTGCGAGTAGCACTGCACCCGGTCAGCCACAGAGCTGCCACCGCGAGCGATGCGCGCTGACGAGACGGTGTGAGTCACATCTGGCGGGACATCTGAACAAGTAACTTTTATGTTAGGATAACGTGTAAAAGAGAACATTGAAGCTATCGCTTCTTCTCGTCTTCTTCACTGAGCAATCTTCCGGTAGAAAATGCCTTTTATTTTAAATACCTTCCATGAAACACAGAATGGGATCTTAGCTGATAACATTGACCGATGAGAAAACGCATTATAGTGCCATTACAAATTATAAAAATAATGGTGTTTACATATAAAAATCTTTGATATATATAATATTAATGTACATAGTATCTGACTTCTAGCTGCCGTATTGTGAATTGGAATCAAAGCCCTAGTACGAGTAGAAGATATAATATTAATAATAAATGGGACAGAATAATTAATTTCGTAAAAAGTTGACGGACACAGATATTTCATTATAAGCACTCTACAGATAAAGCCTCTGTGGCGCTCGCTTTCGACACTCGGTCTCACTCACCGTATGAATATTACAAAGTAGCGAGCGAAATATTACCTCGCTTTACGAGTACACTTTCCTGGTGAAATATACGAAGTCATAGTTTCAAACTATACAATGAGTTCGAGTTGGATTCTCACTGCAAATACAATTAACTTTTACGTTTTTCATCATCGTTGGCATATTTTGTTCTCTGCTACATAATATAATAATGCCTCGCTGTGCGAAAATTTTACAGCTCCTAAATCGCACTTATTCCTCTATGTCACACCTACTGCAATGCATTTGAGTATGTCACAGAGGAATAATTGCGAGGAATAAATAAATATAATAGTACAAATGGGCATAAGGCTCCTTAGAACAGCCACAAAGCTAAGTCAAAACGTACATTTCTTAAGAATCTCAATAATCACTCGGTACAACGTAGCGGCAAAGAATTGAAAGAAAAAAAAAATTAAATAAAGCTAAATTTTTAACTGAAAAATCTTTTTAAGGAGACTTTCTTTGGAGGGAAAATAAGCGGAGTTTTCCTACTTTATTTTATTATTGTTCGTGCTATTCGTATAATATTGTGGGCCTTCTGGAAATTTTAGTTACTTTTAATACATATATTGAATAAATAAAATAAATAAATTATATAAAATAGTGAACAAAATCAGAAGACTTTCTGTCACTTAGGGGTGCAATTTAGATATATTACTCTCAATTCGTTAAACGATCGTGACACTGGCTAGATTAGTAAAAGCAATTAATCTCCAGTGTACTTTTATTAACTGTAACTTAAAGATTCTACCTATAGGTAACATAATACTTGATTCCACGTGACTGTATAGGAACACGTTTTTTCTCTGTAAAACTTCGAACTTAATGTAATTACATAATATCTGTTGGTAAGGTTGGTAAACAAAGCTATAACCAACAAACCCTTGTGACGTTCCAATGTTACCGCTGAAAAATTAAATTCTAAAAGAAACGACTTTTTAGGACTTTGATTACCGTTCAATAAAAAGGTAAGACTAAAAAATAAAATACCTTAAGTATTACATTATAAAAAAATAGCCAATGATATAATTATTTGATCGGATCATAGCAGCGTTATTTCATAAATCAATGTTACAGAATTTTGAAAAGCCTTCCGGTACACAGTTACTCACTCTCAAGAGAAATGAATATACTAACAAGAAGGCGGAGGCAGACGCGCGGCTAGTTCTGGCCAGTCAAAGTCAGTCTTCTCCCGCGGTGGTGCTTGTTTCTTCTCCCGGTGATGCTGTGGGATGGGGTGTGGGAGTGCGGCGCGGGGGTGAGGGGCTGCGGGGCGGCGAGCAGGTGGTGACCCCAACTCTGGTGGTGGCGGGAGTTCATTGTCACCGGCGCACGAGTCCTCATCGGAGGACGATGCTGGAGGAACAAAGTGCTGTTAAAATTTAAGTGTGCTCTACTAAATACCGCGCCACAGCTCAGCTAGCATTTATCTACAGTGAAATAATTGAAGCATAGAATAGAAGAAACTTACAAAGATCATGTCGCTCTCTGTCAGGACTTTTGGCCATCATAGATGTCCTTTTAGAGGGCATAGGAAGAGAGGGCTTAGGCCTGTTCTGCATCTCGGCCAAAGCTTGTTGCACTGCCTCTTGCCTTACCTCTGTAACATACATTTATAGTGAAGTTGCGTAATCCAACTGAGCTAAAAAGATATCACAATCACCTCATCATATAAAACTGAATTGCAAAAATCTATCGTTGTCACATAGTTTCTTAAGCGCCTGCAAAATGAAAATATTGGTATTTTTCAGTTATATATACTAAGTTCGAATAAGGCGTTCTTAATTTCGGAAACTTTTATTGTCTCCTACAAAACTATAAATATCTAGCCGACATCAATGTAATTTCGTAAGCCAATACACTGAAAACACTTATTTCACTTTACACATTATTTACAAAATCACCAATCATGAACAAATCATTGAAACATGCTTTAATTAGCACTTTATGATACATATGATAAAGCATTAATTAACCTAAGTATGTTATAGCAGACCGCATGCATGGTCTGCTAGTGCTTCTAACTTCTATTAGAACGCATATATACATACAAACAACGTACATAATATGGATGTGAAATGTCAATATTATTCAGCATTAAACGTTTTATAACGCATAACAACTTACACGGGTCGCACCTCTCCTACAAATACAATAAATTATAAAACTATTTCCATACATTTCGTGTAAATACTACTATACCCATACTAATAATATGTACTAAAGCTGCCCGCTGCTCCAACTTGAAAGGTGCCATATTTTGATTTCGGTTGTATAAGCTTGTTTGGTTGTATAATTGTATAATATAAATGGATTATTTAATTTGTATATATGCCTACATACTCGTATGTATTCTAAGCATTATTTTACGTTACTTCACCGTCCTCCACCATCATACAAATTATCCAAGTAACTCATGACATCTGTGAAATGGTGTAGACGAAAAGAAATTCGCGGAATTAGTAGTAGCAATTTGAACTTTTAAATATGAATACGCTTCATCATCCTCTCCAGCGTCTGCACTGCAATTTAGAAGTATTCAAACCAATTTTACTCGTACCTGTCCTTGCTGGTGAAAAGGTATTATTACTTTATATGTTTGCTTGGTCCAAAATTCTTATCGTTTTTTTTATTAGAACTACATAATATTTTTAGATAAACACTACAACTACATTTGAAAATGTAAATGTAATATCACATGTAAAGACGTAAAGGTAATAAATGGCGTACATTAAATTTGCAACTGGATATAGCCGGATTGATGAATGTGTTTATTTTTAGTTGTGATAATGTAACGATTATATTTAAATGCGATATTGTATGACATTCATAAATAAGAATAAATAACTACCAACCAGGTAAAATAAACCTTGTTTTATGAATACAAGTAGAATTGAGATGTCTCTGGAAATAGCTGGAGAAATTAAATGACAAGTTCATCGTTATACAACAGAGTATTTAAGAAATGATAGATATACATTATGAAATACAGAAGGAAAAACTACTAAGCTTACGTATAAGTAAAATTAATGTACCAAATATACCTAAATATATTTTGGGATCTAGAAGACTAAGAAATAACGGTACAAAACCTAAACAGTTATTGTCTAATACAAATGATTTTTGATTTCTATACATTGATAATGTGTCTATTGAAAAGGGTACAAAATATATTTAGGACTACCTAAAAAATAA
This sequence comes from Ennomos fuscantarius, assembly GCA_905220475.3. Lineage (NCBI taxonomy): Eukaryota > Metazoa > Arthropoda > Insecta > Lepidoptera > Geometridae > Ennomos > Ennomos fuscantarius. The sequence goes on from HG992023.1 coordinate 13,516,137, forward strand.
TGTACAGACTACTGTACATTATTTTTTATATGTTGTTATAAGATAATTAGTACCTAATGTGTAAGTGTAGGTACCTACTATCTTGCACTAGATAGCACTATTACACAGTAGCGCTCTGGCTGTGTCAATCACTCGAGCCAATACCTACTTCAGCTTATAAGAAAAAAATTTTTAAATAAACCGTTGCCGCTAAAGCTATGTAGCGCACCCTTAGAGAGCAGTCAATATATCAACAGTCAAAAAAAGGTTTTTTTTTTTTTTTTGAAATATTATGTTGTTAATTTATTTATTTAGTATGAAATCGCTGCCGCATGCATCTTGATACATAAACAACGTAATCCAAGGTCATGAGCGAAACTAAACACACAAGTTTCTGTTGAATGCACATCCTCCTCATTATTTTCTGATGTAACAATGGTTTATAATATTATGAATATTCATTTGGAAGTTTTGTGGTGTTTTAATGATGTATCTTGTTTTTGATACTACTACAAGGTACAACTGTATGGAAAATGCTGACCAGCTTGTGGGCCATGACATTAGGCGTACGATTCATAGTAATACTGTAGACAAACTGTCAAATCTAGTCAAGTTTATCATACAAATTAATGAGAGCACAGATTACATACAATCTTGCTACTTTCATAATTGAAGGGGTGAGAATAAAAAGGATTTAACTGATTTTTTTGACAAAATGACTTATGGGTATCGTTGGATTCAGCGTGAAATTATCTTCAATGATACATTCTCAAAATACCGAAATGAGGCTTAAATCTCGAGATTTTGAGTCTAAAAATGGTTTATCTGTCACAGGAATACAGTTGCTTAGCATAAAAACATCACTATATTTATTTTATTATAATATATTATATTTTTACAGTAATTGTGTGAATTAGTACTATATTAGTAATTTTAAATAGAATTAAAACATTTTCAAGCAACTGAAACTTACATAAACCTTTTCTATTACCTTATAAGCACTCTACATTAAAATGACGCCGTTGACGTTTAAAGTCAATTTTCTCGAAACTGTCAATTTGTCAGTTAAATCCTTTTTATTCTCAACCCTTCAATTACAAGAAATAGTAAGTACACGTTAAAACCAACCCACAGCAGGTAGTAGTGGGTCGCATAACTAATAACTAGAGTGTAGTAATTCCGCATAGACTATGTGACACAACTCATGCTCGTCTTATGAAAACGAGATGGGGTTGCTGAATAGTGTTGCCTGATTTTCAAGCTATGCTTCCCATTTTGGTGCAGCATGACCATTTGGAAATTTTATTTTGCCTTGAAATATCGTACTGTTATGATTATTTCAACTCGGCCTTCCACTTTATGGATATTACAATAACAATACTACTGACATAATCAATATAATATAATGAATATCTAGTACTCTAATGATAATCCATTTTAATTAAATCAGGCTTATCGGGCGGATATTTTGGTGTCAGGCGGATTTGCTTTGCTATAATATTTGCTATCCTAATTTCTACTATTCTATATACATGTTAGACATACGAAAGCTTGTACGTGTGTACATAATTATGTTTGTAGCCAATTAGGTGCGGATTTTGATCAAAGTTGTGTAGACTTTGGGTTTTAGAATAACATAATAGAATACTTTTATCCCGGTAAAACCGTGAGGAGCCGATGGATGCAAGAGGCAAGCAGCTGCTCAGGACTTCTTCAGGCTGTTGATGATGACTACAATACGTGTAACCCTTAAATTTATAATATAATTATTTCATTATGCTAGCGGTTTTATTTTTTCAGACTTATTATAGCAACGTTTTCATAGAGCTGCTTTTTAAAGCGCGACATGTTGTTGAACCTATCAGAATAGCGAAGTATAGAAGTTTAATAGACTTCGTACTAAAACAAACTTTAAAAAAAGAAAAAGGCTCTACAATTTATTAAGCAACGTTTACATGAGCATGGGAACGGTAACTTTTTAGTGAACATAAAATGAAAAATATCTTTGAAAAATCATAAAATATATGGGAAATGCCGAAATAGTTTACGTATCAGCACCAATATAATATATAGCCATATATACCAATATAATATAATATATAGGTGCTGATTATAATTATATTATTATAAAACTTGTCAACAAGCAAACTCATAGAATTGGATTGCTGAATGCATCTTCTTCTCACCTTGAAAATAGTATAAAGGCGACATTTTGGTGCTATTTTTTATCATACACACAATCCAATCAAACAAATTGAATTTCCACATTCTACTCTGCCACACTAACTCTAAACATATTTTGCATTGTCATTGGTGTCGATTCTGTGTCGCATTCTCTAAAACTAAAGTAAACTTAAAGTATGGCGGTACTCTTCTGATAAAGGGGAAATGAAAAAGACGGAAATATGTTAATTTCGTTTAGCTTTAGAGTATGCGACACAGAATCGACACCATTGTATTTGTAAATAGGTTAATACCTATTATTATAATCCTAAAGGATTTGACTATATTTTGGGCAGTGCAGATGGGTGCGAGCAACGCTCAATGTTGCTACTTACTTTTATACTTGCTACACCAATATAGTCTATCTACTTCATAATTATGTGAAGCGTTTGTATGGAGTGTTAAATTATAGAAAATTAATTATAGCTTCCTTAACTACATTTCTCGTTAACTTTATTTTGGCTAAAGCAGGCATCCGTGGTCGTCGATGACTTTGCATAAGAATGTAGAAGTATATGTAAATAGAAAGCTACATGATCTAGACTTGTCTCACCGGTCTTAATAGCAAGCGCTTCACCTGTTATCCAGTTATACTGTAACGACTATAACTCTAAATATTTATTCGTAGCCGTAGTTGACCATCTGCTTCCTTAGAATTATCGAATGAAATTATGCATATTATGTATAACATTTAGCCCATAATTGATGATAAGCAGAGGATTTTAATAATTCTTCTCGTTCCTCTATTCCCGGTAAGGGCCGAAGCCGAGGCTCGTAGCTCAGGGGTGCCATTAAGCTAGTTGCCTCCCACTTTTGACGCCTTGGCCCTTAAGCCCTGCCCCCCCCACCCGATGACGCTGTAAAGGTCGGTAGAGATCAACACCATTACCCCTTATTACAGAAAACGATTTTAAAAATACTCTTTGATTTTTATGTTATACAAAACAAGAACATAATAATAACACGGACCACTTGATGAAGATACATAGAGAGCTTTCGTTCATGGCTTGCCATCTGCGACAATCTTGCTAGAACAAAGTCGTGTGACAAAAATAGTCTCTTGCTCTACTAACATTTCATTAAAGGTGCAAATTCATAAGCAAACTAAATTAACGAAAAAAAATCGAAATACTTCACATTTAATAAATATAATAGAATACTTTTAAAAGATTCTTCAAAAAGAACCCTCTTAGTTCCCGAATGGCAACTAATAAATGCATGTATTTTCTGAAAATTCCATTGTACACATAATAAATTAGTTGCAAAGATATGATAGACGGAAATAATATATTTAAATAGGAATAACAATGATAATCACAGAATCGTAGATTCATTTATTGCATGAAAGACACCAGATGATAAAAATATAATTACATAAATAATATAAAAAAAAATTATATATTATTATAACAGAATAGAAAAGAAAAACACACCAATGCACGCCAACACTGTCTGAATAGATGCAAAAGTTCCAAACACCAACCCGAAAGAAGTGAAGATAGGTCAAAATGCGACGTATTACCAACAAAACACCATGTCGACACGCCCTTGACACTCCTGCACCGGCGGACATGCAAGGCCTTACTTATAAAAGTTAGTTATTAATCAATGCTTAAAATCACAAGTCTAAACCTCTAGCTGCTGTGAAGTGCCCCGTGCGAAAGTGAGACAGGGAATTTTAACCATTGACTAAATTTAAGTAACGTTTATAAGGAATGCTGGCAGAAGCAACACGATGCAAATAACTATGCAAGTGATCGTAATCATAATAACAACGGGATTGTATTTTGATAAACTAGCAGCCTTACTTATATAAAAAATATAAGGTTGACTGGAAGAGATCACTTTTAGCGATAAGTCCGCCTATTGTACTATAGCTTTAAGTTCATCTTCTGTAAATGTTTATTTTTTCTGGTGTACAATAAAGAATTTTTGTATTGTATTGTATTAGAATTGTAATCTTTATTATGCCCATTTTTGTTTTTGCTTACGACATTTCACGTCAGCGAGAAATTGACAGGACATATTAGGTATTGATTTTAAACTTAAGCAATGTTATACCGATATCGACGCCCACGTCCTCTAAGGCGAAGGGTATAAAAACAGGGTGTTTTTGACACGTTTCCTGGTCAAGTTAAAGCATGTGAAGCTTAAAATGTAATATTACATGTAATTCATATTTTGTAATTTCATGTGACATTCGCCGATACAAGACAAATTAATTTGGCTAGACTGAAAAAAATCTTAACTTTCTTTCAAAACTTTAATGAAAAGTGTTCAAGCCCAACAAACATTCTAATATTGGAGTTTTCAGTGTTTTAAAAAATACAAAATGAACATAAATATTGAATAAAACTTGTCAAATACGAGTATAGCCTTTGCACGTAACGTTTTTGCCGTAAGCGCCGCGCTGAAGTTCAGGCTAAATTGATGTTTAAGTCTACAACGTTAAAATCAATGTATCTTAAAACATATTTTGACCTGCTTATTATTTTGCCCTACGCGTACAGCACTTTGGCATAACGACGACGAACAACATATAAAAAAATGATCTCACAGAATTATCCCAATTGGGTTATGGTGCAATTTATCACGATTGGTGATGTTCACTCGCTACGGTCAAGTCACCAACAAGCGTCCTATCACAGATAAGTAAATCTTTGCCAGTTTTGCTACACACAAGTTAAAATATTTGCATCATCCTGGTTCGCATTACATTCTGGTCCGGTGAAGCGGGCGGTCGAACAACAGTGACTCACCGGAGTGGTAGCGGCTTTCATTGCGCGTGAGCCGCCGGTTGGTCCTGCCGGGCGGCGAGCGCAGCGCCGCGGCCGCCCGCGCTGCGACCCGAAACAACCACACGTACACGTAACCACACGCACACACTTATAAACACGCCACGAAACACTTCATTGGAATCAATATTCAGCACCAAATTATAAAAAATAACAATATTCATATTACATTAGATTATCTTCTTCTATAATTTTAATTATAGTGTACCTAATACCATCATGAATATAAACCACTACAAACCACTATTTTTTCATAGCACCAGATGACACAAAATGACCACATATTATCTTAGCACTCAAAGACAATAACGTACCGAGCCGGCGAGGCCGAGAGTGTCCCACGATGTCTAAATAAACTAGAAATCCTTGTTTCTACCCCTAGGGAATCGAGAGATACAAGATCCACAGTTCCACAATAAAACTCTTGTCCAAAAATGTATCGAAATAGTGATTTTATTTGCGCACTGAGCAACTACTTATCAGCTAAAACCAACATTTCCAGTTGTGTAAGTGCCTCATGTTCACGGAGATCGGAAAAGCAAAAGCCAAATAATTAAGTATAAATTAAGCACGACATCATCATCGAAAAAACACGGGACTGCATTTGAGTATTATTATTTTGAGTATACTAGCTGATTCGCCCTGGCTTCGCACAGGTTATTTTTTATGTTTAATCTATTTTTCTCTACATTTTCCCCATCTCTTATTTCCTCCCACCCTCCCTTCGTGTTTACTTCTTTTTCCTTTTCCCTTTTACAGACATAACATTCGTTATTTACCCTCCAGACGGCCATCCGGTGGTGCGGTGCGGAAGCATGTCGATAAACACTTATTAACTCCTTTTTTGTAATTATTATAGATACCATAATAGACCGATTTAATTTAGCACAAAATCGGCAATTTCACCAAAAATTATAGTAAATAGGTTAGAGGATGATTGCAGTAGTTCTTGGTGTCCTCTACCTCCTAATTCATTTTGATCATATCTCTTCACATCATCTTGTATAATCACTACGTATGCGGCATTTTAGTTGAAGACTCAATAGTGAAATAGTTTGTCACGGTTTTAATGGTCACATAAATAATTAAGATCTACAAGAACGTTACCCTGAACAACGTACATTGTCATAATTCGAGGATATCAGCCGCGTGCGGTCGTCCACCTGAACCTATATATAGACTCTTTAGATATTAAAATACAGTCCATTAATAAAATAGACCAGAGCGTTGCCATCCTCCCTTCGATTAGAACTTAACGGAGCTTTCATTTCCGTCCTGTCGATTTCCATTTCAATATAATATCATTTCATTGAACATTATATCCATTCTTTAGGTTTAGTCAAGCCCTTCGGTATTGTAAGCCAAATTCTACAACATGCTATATTTATGCTATATTTACTATAAAAAATTATAATAAATATAGCATGGTAGTACTACATGTGTGTTCTCTACTGGCTCTTGCCAAAAATATTTATAAAACCCAGGTCCTCCCGGGTTTGATAAATATTTTTTTAAATTTCGGATAGAGGAAGAGAAATATTTTAATGCAGAACGTTATTCAGCATGATGCGTGTTCAAAGGGTCAGATCGATAAAAAAAGGTAATGTAATAAAAATTCAAATAAATTCATTGTACGGAACTAAACCTAAACTAAAGTTGAAGTCATCCCTGGAATGCTTCCGAAAAAAAATGGCTGCCATACAAAATAAATACATTCAAAATTGAAACGCTTAAAAACAGAAGTAGGTGGGGTTTAACAAAATGTCAGGAGAGTATAAAAATAAAATTTTGTACTTTCGCAAGAAAAGATAACAAGTTTAGCCAAATCTATTGCAATTTTTTTTATAAATTGCCAATAATAACGAGGAGACCCGTGCATTAATCTAGTTGTTATTATAAAACTATATAATACAATAGCCATAACTAAAAAAATTTAGTAAAGAGTATGTAAGAACAATATTGAAGACATACATTTGATTTAATTACAGTCTTGGACGAATCAGCTTCATCCTTTTCAGTTGATGTAAACTAAATAACTGAAACGATCTTCAAGTACATTGCACCAAGCCACTGTAACTCATGTTTTGCACCGACACTGTAATATGAGACGCACTTGATAAAATACAATCGAGGAAACAGATATACTTACACACATTAACAGTACTTACTACTATAATGACTCTTAATCCGAGAAGTCACTGACCATAAAATGCGTCAATTATTTTATTAAAAAATTGTTTATTTCAGACGCGTCAGATTTATGCGTCCATTGTGAGGCGGCGAGAAATACCTTTATTATTCTTTAGGTTGGAAACTTGAGTACTTGCCAAAAAGCAATTACGAGAGACATAAAAAGTATAAACTCTAAGAGTAGAATATTAAGGAGCTAGGCTAGCTAGGTAAGGTTGAACATTCGAAGGGCGAGTCATTGACATTAGTATACTGCGACGCGACGGCGACGGCTAGAGTGCAATGCTATGGTAAAGTCAAAAGACGGGCTTTGTGCCGATTTAGTAGATAGAATCTTAAATTGATCCTATTTAACAAGGACAATATTTAGCCATTCATAAAAGATCGTAGAGTCGTGCAACGCTCGGCCCGGTTAGTACACGTGATTGCTTCTATAACTAAGCGCTACGGTAATGTTGTCGACCTACGTCTGTAAAATAAGCCACAACGGAGGCCGGGCTAGGACCCTACACCTGAGCTCTATGAGCACTTCCTTATTCAAGAAGAAAACAAACATAGATACAATATATTTATATGTATTGAAAGAGAACACAATGCATGTCCTGACTTTGATTATATTCTTAAGAAACCTTCAGCAATACATCAATATTTTCTTTTGGGCGTATTTCCGTAAACTTAATATTTTTGATATGTCTACGTTGACAGACAGAGAATATTTTTCTCAATTAGCTTATTGAGCAGCTATCGATCTAAGCGCCGTTCTATACTTAATATAGGTTAATCTTAATAATATTAATTCAAGTCCTCGCTTGGTATTATTGTGAGTCTCAGTTTTATTAGTTAGTCACACCAGACTATCACTTTAACCGCAAGGTCAAAGATATTTACAAAATATAATTTTAACAGAGTTTCTTGGCCTCTGGCCGTGGCTGAGTATTCGTCCTTTTTGATCTCATTCAAAGATATAAATTTATATAGATATCACCCGAACTTTTATTAGCTCTAATGGTCTATTTGTATTTGAAAGAAAGTAAAAAAGGTAAAAGTAATATAAATTTTCCGATTTTATAAGCCCGCACAGATTTTTTAATTAAATTAACTTCACGATAAAGACAAGAGATAATTAAGACTAAAATACAATCTAAATCTATGTCATATTTTCTCTATAAAGTATATACAGAGATTTGTTTTAATTATTTAGTTTACTAAAGCTAAATTCAATACCGTTTGTACCCTTCAGATAATAAATTATTGTTTAATCATGAATTATATTTTATCATTGTTTAATTATACAAATTCAAAATTTACGCAGCACTAAAGAGATATAAATTTAATAGATATAAAATTAATATAAGTTCTTTCGAATAAATCAGTAGGACATAATCACAGAACATTCAATAGTACGAGTACCAACCATGGAACGGGCTTCCATAATTATGTGAAAGATACCTTTCCAATCCATCCTTATAATAGGCAAGTATTTGGGCCGAGTGATAGGTACTCCGGAAACACGCACCGTCATGTTCAATGGTAATGATTTTGGTATCAATGTGATAGTGTTATTATTTGAACACTTGTGGCAACTGAATACAAAGCGTTATATTAATCATATATTTCATCTGGATTTTAACTCGTTTGTCCTTGGTATTTTTATTCATATACCATCCACCGAAAAACATTTCACGAGATGTTTTAATATAAGACGGAAGCTGTCTTGGCTGGTATGTGAGCGCTGATGACATTACTTCGGCGGACTTCCACTCATTCAGGAAAGAGCAACACCGGATAGCCGCATTGACAAGGAAATAGATCCAGGGAACGGAAAAGTGTTTGTAGTCATGATGTATCAAAACCAAAGACGTGATGTAGCAAAGAAGGGCCTGGAAGCCGAACGAAAAGGGCCTAGAACTTGCGCTGCTCGCGAGGTTTAGGGACAACTTAGGGCTAGTTCCTAGAACTATGGACGGATGAAGGCGTCAAGTCTTTGGCTATCGTTGTTTTTGACAGGCAGGCGAAGATTTTAGCTAATTCGTGCCAGTAGTATTTGCGAGAACTTTTTTTGTATAAATTAATAATGTACAGTACATACTAATGTAAGGAATAAATAGTTTTATGAGCCAGCCGCTTACGCTTAAATACGAGACGAGCTGCATTTTAAACTGAGCACTTTCAAGCGTAACAGAAATCCCAGAATGGCTACAATAGAATAAATATAATCTAGCTATTAATAAGCAAAGGGCTTGCAAAGTTATTTAATTACTATTCGTAACGCTAGCCATCAAGGTTATTCATTATGTCTACTGTTGCAGATGTGAACCTATGATAAAAACACAACCAAACAGCAAATTATAAAAATGACTGTACACGTACATTTTCCATGTAAATTGCATAATAGGAAAACGGCGTATTATATTTATTTTACATATTGAATTCATGATTTTTATAGTTATATACACATCGGTTACAGATTTAAAAACACTGACGTATATTTATTTACACAATTGTTTAAATTATAAGTCGTGGTTTTAAACATGTATAAATACTTAACGCAATAAGGCGCCAACAGTTTTCTATTAATTTTTACAAAACAACCCACTGACCCCGCTGGAGGCCTCTTGCGAAACTCTTGCACCGGGACCGGGATGCATTTAGCCGATAATCCGACTAAATGTGAAGGCAAGGCACGTAATAGAAAGTCAATTGCGCAGATGAACGTTTCCATTTGTCAAATTTACGCACCAACGAGCACGACGCCACTCGTGGCGGTGATGTGGATATGACACGTCCCGAATCGGCGTTTTCTAAATATTTCATTTGCAAATGTTAAACAACGTACATTTATTTATAGATATTAGTTAATGATCATTAGCACTAATCATAACAAAATAATGTATTTTTAGTTGAAACATGATAGAATGTTGTACAGCTTGATTTCAGTTACAAGAACAGTAGCTTCTTATAGGTATTTAATTGACAAATCACATCATCTTCTATTATCAAAAGATAACAAATAAAAGTTATTAACATAACTACAAAAAAAAATTTGTAGATTCTACAGAACTACAACATGCACATAGAACTAAATAGTAGTCGTAGCTATGCACATAAAATTATGCATAGCACTACACAGCTGAGTAAACAAATCGTTAACTTATCGTCATCCCTTACCGAGAATGACGTTTATCACTCCATTGATTAGCAGACACGATATATCTTGTAAAATTATCAACGCAAATACACACGCTTTCACTCGTTAACAGCTGCAAATACACGCCATTTATAAGAGTTTAGTTTTTTTGCTAATATTTAGATACTACTATCAAAATAATACCTTTAATTTATTATTTATTTAAGAATATTCACATTAAACTATTGCGAAGGTTTTCAGCATTTCTAAAGGTTTTCGGTGCGAAACAGCATGCGTGTAAAGCTTAAAAGTCTAAATCATGCCATAATTTATGACTAATATAAAAGATACGGAACAAAAAATAGAGTAGCTACGTGATTCAATCTCTTACAAGGTTGAAAGGGCCGTGAACATTGATAGTTGCCACCTTTTTGTGTCGATGAGGCTTATGAATACACCAGTAAAATTACGTTACCGACCTAAATAGCTTCAGAGATACAAAAAACGGACAGTAATTTAAGTACGTACAATAATATTGTGTAAGGTTAATTAAGGCTACTTTTATTAGCTAAATATTTTATTAATATCTCTTACTAATATAATAATATGAGGACATCTCACACAACGCCATCTAGCCCCAAACTAAGCAAAGCTTGTATTATGGTAACCAGATAGCTGATACAATACTTAAACACTTTTAGTTTGTAAATACATACATAGAATACAAGATAACACCCAGACACAGAACAAACACCTATGTTCATCACACAAATGTTTGCCCTGGGTGGGAATCGAACCCACAACCCACAGTTCAGAAGCCAAGGTTACTACCAACTGAGCTATCGGGCCAGTCAAATATAGTAATATAAATCAGAAGGGTTGTTGATCCGTCTGTGTGCCTTGCAAATCGAAAAGGTTAAACCGAATTAAGATTTAAACATTAATGCATTGATATTTCGTTAACATCACTTTTTCTTTTCCGAAAAATGAAATATTATAAACTGTGCCTAGAGGGTAAAACAGGATAATATATTATGATAAGCAATATATAAAATAGATAGGATATGGATGAGTTTTGTCGTAGATATTCAATTTGACTTTTAAGGCGCGGTGTAAAAACACTTTTTCGACGTCGCTAATGGGAAGTGACGTGACAAAATATTCATATGAAAAAAAAATTTGTGTAAATAGAAAACAAAACAAAATACCGAAATGACCTAACAAAGCTTAACTAAGTACTTTATCTTTTCTAAAATAAAATCGTTCTAATGACCCCAAAGATACTTTATGAACATAGTTCTCGTTTCGTCTCGTTGTTGTTTAATAATACGTAAGTTGTAACAACACCAACTGCAATTTTGGTCCTTTCATTCCTGTCCATCCTAAGGTAGCCTGGAAGAAATCGCTTAATGTGATAAGGCCGCCTTTTGATCTACCATTTTTTAAAAGTTTTTTTTAAGGTGCGCTTTTATGTATTAGTTTATTGAACACCAAATAAAGTATTATTGTATTGTATTGTAGTTCTCCAAATTTTCAGCGATAACGGCACATTTTTTTTACAAATGAATTAGCCAGACTGATGTTCTAAAGGAATGGCCAGATATAATATTTATTCAATATCCATATTTCACGTAATCCACAAAAACTCGCATATTAACCACATTTTTATGCACAGACCTACTTTTACATCAAATTATGATATGCGATTTTTAACTTTATGTTTAAAGTGCATACGTATGCGTAGCGATATAGACCCCTTAAAAAAGTTATCTTAATAATGCTTAAGGGCAAAATCTTAATTGCATATCATCAATTCTAATACGTCTAAGATAAAAATCTTATCATTATTGTAAATAATCGTTCCTCAGGATTGAAACAACCAACATACTAATTAACATAAAGATCCGTTTGTTCTTGATATAGGTAAAATACAGACCGACACAGTTATTTTCTATACAATATAATATTAGTGGGTATTATAAGTTAAAATAACATCCGACAATGAAATTTAGATATAAGTAAGTAGATTGAAGAGATAAATAATATGAAACCAGCCTAAATATTCATCGATTCACTTACTATCACCCCAGTAATATAAAATCCACTATCATGGATAACGGCTATATTTCAAATTGTTGGAGCTGCAGTTGCGTTTAAAATCATCTAACTGCCAGTAATTTATAATGTCAATATAAATAATAAGCTAGATCAAAATTGTATTTAACCAGGATCTCGCGTTATATTAAGTATATCTATCTATACCATCATACTGGAAAACATTGTATATAGCAAATAGAAAAAATGGTAGAACTAGGCTGCTAGCGTAGCCCCGGCATTGGCATGAAATAATTGTCGCAAATCAGACGGTAACGAGATATTCTCGCATAGCACTTTAATGCAACAGTGGCGTTTGCGTGTTGCTCTCCGTGTACAATAGTACATACGTATGTAGTACACATAGGTACATAGATGAGGTGCACGTCACGCAGCAGCACGGCCATTGAATGAGCGACAGTTAGAATATATAAACCATTTAAAAAAAAATTTTTTTTTACAACTTCAGTACAATCATCTACATCTTTTTAGACAAAGATTTTTTACTTGGCTAGCATGCTACACCTTCGATCGCATCAGGTGAGAGCTCGGTCAAATGCTTGAGTTTGAAGTAAAAAAAAGATCAATTATCTATGTTTTTTCAGACAAATATAAAAAAAGGGATTCATTATTATATTTAATTGTAAGTCACTATTCTTTCAACTAAATACTACAATGATATAATAACTAATACTAAACACTACCTAGATTAAGATTATCTTTACTATTATATGTTTTGTATTGATATTATAATACGAAATAAGTTTTATACGAGCTTCTGCCCGCAGCTTCGCCCGCGGCGTGGCCTATGGGAAAATAATTCAACCACCCATTTCACCCTCTTAAGGGTGGAATTTCGAAAAATCCTTTCTTAGCGGATGCCTATGTCATAACATCTACCTGCATGGCAAATTTCAGCCCGATCCATCCAGTGGTTTGGGCTGTGCGTTGATAGATCACTATGTCAGTCAGTCAGTCAGTCACCTTTGAGTTATACATATTTAGATAGCTAGTCAATGCATGGGGTGACTTAAGGCGGAGTCTAATCACAAAATCAACCAAAAACATCAATTTTAAAAGCACAGTGCGTCGTGACCATACAAAATAATCAGATATAAAATTTGTGTAAATAAGAAACAAAAAGAAAAAGAACGGAGACCGAATACAATTTTATTTAAATAGTTTAGTAGTTCAAAAATAAAATCGCAGAATGACTCCCAAAAATATACTTGTCACTTTTTAACGAATTAAATATGCAGACTAGTGTTAAACAATTACCAATATTTTTATTTTTATATGATTTTTTATTTTATGTAAATAACATAAAAGTTGTGCTTGGACGCCGCCTTCATTGAAGAAACAGTGGATCCAGTGATGATCCAGCGCAAAACATTGCACGATATGGCAAAACATTAACAGCCTTATTAATAAACGGGTATTAGTCTCGGATTAGTTACTTCAGCTTTTGTCCTTTTTTTGCTACTGGAATATTTAGCTGGATCGAAAGAGACAAAAGATGGTGTAACTAGTCTAAAGCTAGTTCGTGTTTATTAAAAAGGCTGTAAATTCATATCACATAATTCTTAAATCGCTAAACTAATGGCATATTACAATCATTATACAGAATCACACGTTTCAAATCACCACGGGGAGCATCAATCATGCAAAATACCCGCCGTATTCAAAGCAAAAAGTGTGTCTAATCATAATCACACTGCGCTATTAAACAAATAACTAACACAATGAATACGCGTGAATTATCTTCTGCATATTCCAAAAAACAGTCTGCAGTACGGTGAAGTGTGCGGAAATGCAACACCGGAATGTATTATTGGAAATTGTAGTCCCTCGCTATTTTCATAGAATGCCATTTCAAACCAATAAGGGAACAAATATTGAAACATAGATGTATAATAGATGTATATATATAACAATAATAATAATAACAACCAAAGATCACATACATAGATCCTGGATCCTAACTAGGATTCCCTGTGTCTAGGGACCCAGGAACTACGAGGACCATGGTCCCACAACACCCAGACACAGTACAAATGTTTACGCTTTTTTTTCTGTGCACAAATACGTGTCCTGCCCCGAGAATCGAACCCGCCGCGTCCGGGTTATGAGACGACCTGCTCAACCACCACACCACTGAGGCTGTCAAATGATATATACAATGTTATGTAGGTATAACTTCGTTTTCTTTTTTTAAGTTAACAAGAGTGGGGGCCTTTGGATGAAAGATTATGCTATTAAGAAGCCGCTTAAGAAAGCGCTCTATATTCAGCCCTATGTACAACAATAGACGTCTTCAGACAGTTTATGATTATATAGACTTGAGACTTTAGAAAATAAGAGAACTGATGAACGGTGGCGAATATGCAATACTTCTTTATGGAGCAAATGGAAAAATTTGCTTTCGTCTATCCGGTTATATGGATGTTGGTACTTGCGTCCAGGTCGTATTATGAAATTGTACAATATCATGGAATTTTTGACTGCGGGGATTTTTCTTGGTATGAGTATGTCCCTTAAAAAAAGATTCGAATAATATTTCACATAAACATTTGGTACTCAATTCTAAACAATGATAGATCAGATAGATAGATAGATCAACACTTTATTGTACACCGTAAAAAAGAAAACAATTTACAAAAAGAAAAACTTACATAATAAACTAGTACTAGTACAACAGGCGGTCTTATCGCTTAGAGCGATCTCTTCCAGACAACCTTTGAATCGGAGGAATCTGCAGCTTAGAATTTTGGGCTTTGGTGTACAGGTAAAAACAAAATGAACTAAAAACTATTTCAATACGTTGTCCTGCAATATTAACTAAAATATATATACAAATAATATCTAAACATACAAACAAATATGCATACTATATAATATAAATATATATAATTAAATATATACATATATATTATATGATTAATAATATGAGTAAAATCAGTCAAGTGGTTGAAAAGATAGGTCGTGAGGTCTCAATACGAGATTTTCCGGTATGATTTGTTCATATTTCGTTCACTGTCAGTATCCACAGCCACCGCCTTGGGATGGTAAACTTTTACATGATGCACAGACTGAATAAAATAATTGAAGGGTTGAGAATAAAAAGGATTTAACTGACAAATTGACAGTATCGAGAAAATTGACTTTAAACTTCAACGGCGTCATTTTTATGTAGAGTGCTTATAAGGTAATAGAAAAGGTTTATGTAAGTTTCAGTTGCTTGAAAATGTTTTATCTATATTTAAAATTACCAAATATAGTACTAATTCATACAATTACTGTAAAAATATAATATAATAAAAGAAATAAAGTAATGTTTTTATGCTAAGCGTGCTGTATTCCTGTGACAGATAAACCATTTTTAGACTCAAAATCTCAAGATTTAAGCCTCATTTCGGTATTTTGAGAATGTATTATTGAAGATAATTTCACGCTGAATCCAACGATATCCATAAGTCATTTGGTCAAAAAAATCAGTTAAATCCTTTTTATTCTCACCCCTTCAATTGTTGTCCTCGTCAATTTTACTGTTCACACTACATGACTATTGTACAACAGCTATTAATTTACAATACATTTAAGGGTGATATTAAGTATAGTGTTGAATATATTTATTGATATGCCTTCAATTTGTTAAGATATATTTATGCAAGTTTCAGGGTCATTTGTGGTTTTATTAGTCCAGAAATATATACGGGTAGCTAATGTTGAAAAATATTATAAAGTATACTAAGTAATAATAGATGAACAAACCACAATGTATTCAGCGATCCAATGCATGATGGTAGGTTTGAAAGCAAACTGTTGTTAGCTACACCCGCATAAACAACACATGTCATCTGTAATTTTTTTTAATGGCTGCTCCGTGGTTCGTTTGTGACCGCAACATAAATTATGTATATTCCTATATTTTAAAACCTATAACAGGTGTTTAGTTTTATAGAAATATTCGGAGACGCGAATTCGATCAGAAATATGAAACATATTATGGTGCTACTAAAGATTTAAACAAGCCTCAAACCAGTGTTAGTTTTTTTTTTAACGCACAACGATCACATGCATACATCCTGAACCCTAACTAGGATTCCCTGTGTCTAGGGATCCAGGAACTACGAGGACCAACTCTGAACAAGTATTTGCGCTTTTTTTCCGTACATAAATACTGGTACTGCCGCGGGAATCAAACCCGCCGCCTCCGGGCTAAGAGCCGACCTGCTCAACCACTACACCACAGAGGCTGTCAAAAAGTGCCGCTTTGTATCGTTAAACACACGTTGACGTTTGTCTAAACCTTGTCTATGTGTCTGTCTGTATGTGGCACTGTAAATATCAAACAGATAGACTGATTTCAATATGCACTACACACGTACATAACACATTTTTCGTTTTAAGTCATAATCTAATGACGTCATAGAGGCAGGTGCGTCCCACTAACACACTGAGCAAAGAACTAAACAACCGATGGACCGGAGACAAGAGAATAAAGACGGCGAAGCGCGTAATTTTTTTGTCTAACTTTACACATTAGTCATGACTAACTCTCGGAAACATATTTTAGAGTTTACTTTTACTAACTGATCAGCTCGCGTTCGATATTTCGATTGCAAATTACATAAAATTGTTTTTAAATAATCTTATTTTCAGTTCTTCTTCTAAATTCAGTCCTCAGAAGCTCACGAGACCGATTTGACCTAGATTTGATGTTACCGCTTCGCACTTATATTCAAAATACGACAATCATGGCGAGAGTAAACTACAAATTCAATAAATTTGATTAATAGCTAATATTGTATCTTGTGCATTTATTACAAATCGATAAGTGCACCTTTCGCCAACTACTATAAACTTTGAATTAATGAAGCGCCAAAATATTTTTTTATGAAGCGCCAATTTATATTTTATTATTATTATATATTTTATTACTGCACGGCAGTACTAGCTAGGTCATAGGAGTTTTCAGCAAAAGATCGATCCGAGCGATCTTTTGCTGAAAACTCCAAAAAAATAGATAATGATAAAAAAAACTCAATAAAATAGGTAACACCTATACCGGTAAAATCGCTCTTTATCACTACTGCAAAAACGACTGCTGTGTTCCGGTTTGAAGGACACTGTAACTAATGAAATTACTGGCCAGATGAGACTTTATAACCTGATCTCAGTCTAGAAATCTTATTACTTAACTTGTGGTACTCGCAATAAACTCTTTATTTTTAAGAAATTTATTGAGAGTACCAATCGCGTGTGTACCTACTGAGCATTTTGAATTTGTATACACGGTGATACGTAGACGATCATAACTGAAAGGTAATAAAATTGAAACCGTATAATTGCGTACACACACGAATTATTACGGTTTAACTTTAAGACAAGATTATCACATGTTACTATGTGTTTCAGATTTAGCTTGATTCAACATTCAAATCGTTTTCAAATCATACATCTGACGGGAGCGGCTGCTATAATTATCAAATAAGCGAGAAACAAAGACCTGACACAACTAATAATTAAATATTCTCTGAAGATTATTCAACATTTGGATCTTTTTGTTGGAAATGAAGATTACGGATGGGACGAAATAAAAGATGTAGGTATAGCTTGAACGTACATAAACCGAATTCAAACGTAAAAATATAAACGGAAATAAAAAGAGAAAATTGGCAAAACCGCCTGCTCGCTTTCACTATTTGACACCGAATGTAATGACAATAACTTAAAAAATAATATAACTTATACAATAACTTAAAAAGGGAATCTATGAAAACATCTAATATAAAAAACCTTCATGAGCGCGTCGCTAACATTTTAGCCGTCAATGAATATAATATGTACTAAACTAGTTATACTAAAGTAGTATACACTAGTTGCGCCCCGCGGTTCCACCCACGGATAAAAAGTATTTTGGTTATTTGCTCATCCCGCGGGTAAATTTCAGTTTTCCGGGATAAAATGTAGCCTATATGTTAATCCAGTGTATAAGCTATCTTGGTACCGAATTTCATCCAAATCTATTCAGCCGTTTGAGCGTGAAGTAGTAACAAACATACACACATACACACAAACACACATACAAACTTTCACCTTTATAATATTAGTGTGATAGTGTGATGAGGCAAAATAATGTGACCTCAAGGGCATAAATGTACCGATGGGAAAGAAAGGTTTTCGAGTAGCGACCACAAACCGGAAGACCCTTTTTTAACGGGCTAATGTTGATACTCTCTACCGACCTTTACAACGTCACCGGGCGCAAGTGCAGGCGCTAAGCCCAGCCCCTTGGCCTTGGCCCATCCATTAAAAGTGAGACGCAACTAGCTCAACTAGCTTTCCCAGGTGTGCGAACCTCGCCTTGGCCCGTTGCTGGGATAAGAGAATCGAGAAGACTACGCCCACTGCAAGAGTTCTTCTTACGGAAAGTCACGACCATTCTAGCTAACCTACGGGGGTACGTCGACCTCACCGGCAGGGTCGGTGTCTGATTGTGTTACGCTGGTATCCTATACCGTTGCCGATAGCGGTACCTGAGCTAAAAGAGCTAGACTTGTCCGGTGATCCTAGCGAAGCCGATACTTTGGCTGCAATAGGTTCATCAAGGGTGGCAGAAGACCCAGCGTAGGCCGGTCCCCTTTTAAGTGAACCAACGATCTGGTCAAAATTGCGGACAGAACCTATGGATGCAGGAGGCAAGCAACTGCTCAAAGTGATGCTATGTGGGGGAGGCCCATGTTCGGTAGTAGACGTCTTCAGGCTGTTGATGATGATGGTGATGAAGGGCATAAATGCGTTTTAATCAGTAGTACCATTGACTAATACCGTTGATGGTACAAGTGACACAATTTTGTATCATTAATAACACCAAAGAAAAGTAAAGATTAACCCCCACCCGTAATATTATTGTAGAAATACATTATTTTCATGTTATCTTAAGTTACCTAAAATAAAAATATTATTCTATTATTTAGGTTATTGCACAATCTTATGCTTTGATTCGGTAAGCTTTGGGAGAAAATGATCCTGATATGAAATAAGGTCGATAGAAAACCACTTTATTTGACACAAATAACATTTATAGGCTAATAAAAAATTGTGATTAAAACTCCAATAAAACCTTTTCTTTCTACAAGTGCAATAACCTTTTTTCAGCAAATTAAAAAAAAACCTGCCCGTGATGTTCTATTATTTTGCCCCAACCTGTATAGGTGAAGGTGGCGGCAATTGTATTATATTTACAACTTTATACATAACAGTTTAACAATACAACACACCTGCATAGACTTACTTGAACGCCAAATGTAGTCTGGGTTCTGTTATTGATTTTTGTAGTTGTTGTTTTTATAACAACTCTTCACGATCTAAATACCAAATACAGGCTCTTCATTTATTTGGATTGACGATTTTAATACCGGGCACTAAGGTTGAAATTTAATAAAACATGAGAGCAGTTCGTCAGGTGTCGGCTTTTATGCAAGCATGCGTTTGTTTGCACTCGGGCTTTCTCGCTAGCTAGCTAGTGGTAGGCTGACCTTACTCTGTGCTTTTAGTAACGTTCATGTTTCGAATTTTGCCTTTAATTAATCTTTTAAATACCGTTTTCAAATATCTGATGAATTAAACAGATGAATAATTGACATTATTCTCGAAATGGAACTATTGATATATTCTTTAGTAAGTTCATAAATACTGGGATGATGTAGCCGCCCGCGCACCACTGGTACTTTCTACATAGAAGCACTCTGTTCTCGCACTATGTGTTTTCTTTTTATAGCAGTATCCAACCGGGTAACTGAACATTAAATATGGCGCAACTTCAATGGCCACCGGCACATTGGTAAGTACTCGTATGCAGTAATCACATTTTGTGCTAGGCAGACCACGGGCGGGGAAGGTAGATTGACGTCCTGTTTTTAAGCGATATCTTAGGCTTGTATTATGGAATAACGTTCAAATGTCGATCGGTGCTCAAGTCAAGATTTCATTAACAAAATATCTCGACCGAGCGTCACTATATATATATATAAACTATATCTTATTATTGCCAAATAATCCGATATAGTTTTAGGAAACGTTTACAAATGTCGGACTTAAAATAAAGCTTATAAACTTGAATTGGAAAAATATAGAGGATGTACCCGTTTTAATTTTTTTTAAATCGACACTGAGATTCTTTTGAGCATATTGAGCTATTTTTGTATATCCATCCTACTTTTGAAATAGAGACTAAATTAAATATTTTAAAATAAAATATGGTTGGACCTCTAGTAAAAATAAAAAGTACATACATTATGTGTAGATAACGTACTAATTTGGCATCGCGCGTGTACTCGATCGAACAGAGCAAGCTCTCACAACAAAAACTAATGGAACGATAACGTCGTTTACACAATGTACATCCAGTTGTCGACCATTACAAGTTTTATCAGATAACAAGTGATTTAGGTTTATGGATAGCTTCAATTGTAGTCCCGGATGGATGTACACGTTGAACATTGCAAACCGTGTAGAACATGCTATATATTTATGCACTGTTTCACTGGCAATATAATTATTTAAAATTAGTTATGCAAAGCATATTTGACCACTGTCTCGCTTGATGTTAAGCACCGAAGTGATCTAAGATGGGCCATACTTGCCTAAAAGATTTTTAGGTTAAGTTCCAATTGACAATGGGTCCGTGGGGGGCGGCTGCCATGGAAACATATAGAGACTTGGCCAAACGTTTGGTGGAAGCATCAGGTGACCAGAATGCTGGCTTTTATTTTGCACAAAAAATAAGCATTGCCATTCAACGTGGTAAAGCTGCCAGCGTTCTGGGCACATTTACCTCCACCAGTGGGCTATTATAAATTTTTAGTTTTATTTTTTTTATATATTAATGTCTTAGGTATAATTTAGTTTTTTAAGGTCTAGTTTAGTTTTATAAAATTACAATATCAATATTATAACACGTAATGAAAGTCCCAATTTTTTTGTTTATTATGAGCCGGTTTCTCAACTAAAAATCAGAATGCTGTTTAAACTAAGCTAAAGAACTCAATGACTGTCTGCATCAAATAATGACAACTCTTTTATTCGCACTTATCTCTCTAGGACATACCCAAATGCGTTCACGTTATAGAGGGACAAGTGTGAACAAAGAGGCAGTCGAACTTTAGAGCAAACGAGCATAAGTCATCACCTAAGCTGTGTTTAATACGTTTTCAACAAACTTTTCAATTTAATGAACCTCCCTATAAATACGAATGAAAAATCTGTGATTTCTATCTATTTAAAAGAAAATGAAATGCTGTATTGTACAAGCTAAGTAGTAAGTCTTGGAAGCCATTGCCTATTTTTTGTTTTAAAATGTTAAATTTAAGTTAACAGAAAGTAAAAAATGTACTTTAAGTTCATACATCAGATTGCATTCTATTCGATGACGGATACCAAAACATCTCAGTGATTTGGAAATAAGCCAGCCCGACAAAAATAATTAAAAATTCTTTTGGAACATGCCATAGCCCACGCAAGATTGAAGCTTTGTTTGATTTGTTTCTTAGACAAGTACATGGTTTAAATAAGACTTAATTAAATATAAATCAAGGTCTATCTTTTTTACTTAAACCTGACTATTAAAAAAATCCTTTTAATAAGACTTACCAAATACATCACTACGCCGCCGTTAAATTTTAACAGCTTCGCTAGACAATCCAATTAAGGATATCCCGGTCAGACTTCTGGAGTTGATATTGTTGTATGATTCGATTTATGCCAATTAATTTCAATTTACAAGTTCCAAATGCAATAGCGTAAATAAAACTCTTCATTAATTATCGATGATAAGCTATTATTGTATGAAGCGACGCGAGTAAAAATGTTAAATGTGAACCAGAAATACACAGCAAAACAATAATATAATTTGGTATTTATATGATAAATTAATAGTAATTGTACCGTAGTAGTGTAAATAAAATGAGTACTGAGTTAAACCTTTGCGCTATAATATTACGTCACTTTCGTGCGGAAATTCATTGTGATACAATAATAATGGGCAGTATGAAAATGTACGTGTCAGGTGGCAACTACCAACTAGCATCCCGTTAGGATACCTGAGTGGTATCTCTTCTCATTGTGCGTGACGCGGCGGTGCGTGCGCCGATTCCTCGTGTCGCGCCGGCTGCCGCTGGACTCGACGCGAGGTCCGCGAGGCGGCTGGCTGCCTGCTGCGTCCGGAATATTCCACATATCACAATGCATACTTATTTACAAGACGCTAGTCTTAAAGCTTTACCATGTGTCTGAAAGATAAGTAAAGGTAATGAATGGGCCAAAAAGGTAGACAATTGACTAGTTTTAGCGTGATGGAGTTTCTTCGTTTCGGTCACACAGAGTATTAAAGCGACAATATTTTACATAATTGAAGGGTTGAGAATAAAAAGGGTTTAACTGTCAAATTGTCAGTTTCGAGAAAATTGACTTTAAACGTCAACGGCGTCATTTTAATGTAGAGTGCTTATAAGGTAATAGAAAAGGTTTATGTAAGTTTCAGTTGCTTGAAAATGTTTTAATTCTAATTAAAATTACTAAATATAGTACTAATTCATACAATTACTGTAAAAATATAATAAAATAAATATAACTATGTTTTTATGCTAAGCGAACTGTATTCCTGTGACAGATAAACCATTTTTAGACTCTAAATCTCGAGATTTAAGCCTCATTTCGGTATTTTTAGAATGTATTATTGAAGATAATTTCACGCTGAATCCAACGATACCCCTAAGTCATTTTGTCTAAAAAATCAGTTAAACCCTTTTTATTCTCACCCCTTCAATTATGACTGAGACGACGCTCGACGAAGCCAACACTAGCCTCTTTAGCTCCATGTGCATTATTTACCACCGGTACCTGTACTCCAACTCCAGCAGCCAAACTGGTATAAGTATATATACTCTTCACACCATACAATCTGCCACACGATTTTTTAACTCAATCAAATCACATCGTGTGTTGGCGACCTGCTGGAATCGCAGCTCGATTGACCGTGATCCCAACAGATCGCACGACAGATTGGATGGTGTGAAGCCATCTTAAAGTAACGAACACAGTATCTCTCTTCTTGACAGTCATAATATAAATTATTGAATTATTTCATTTCTTGATTTATTCGTATCTTCTTAACCGCAAGTCTCAATAAACAGTTGATGGATAGAACACATTTTGAACCATTTTTCACGCTAATTGTTTTCATAAATAAATATTTCATGCGGATTGACAAATCAAACTCAAACTTAGTTGCATTTCGTAACAATTTTTGGTTACATTTATTCAATTGAGTTTATTAATTTATGGAAACCACGCGTTCAAAATTTCAACAGAGAGCAAAATAAAATCATTTATAACGATGGCAACATTAAATTGCTTTCATTTTATTTATTTTTATTATTTACTGTGTCACAAACGCGCTGGATCTTTGGAAGCTCTATTTCCTGGTAATATGGCTGTAAAAATTTCATCCCGTAAACAATATGGTTGAATTTCGACAAATATCTCGAAAACTGTTGGGTCAAATGTCTTGGCGCCTTCAAATTAAGTCAATATAACATCATTAGTATAAGTCGAGCGTGGAATATAAACAAATAATTATTGCATCACATTGAATTTGAAGACGCCTGTAAATTAATACGTAATACGAGCAAATAAAAATGTAGAGCAAAAATAAAAACATAAAAATAATTGCAAGTGGTGTGTTTCTAAATAGTGCTTATGTGAAAACGCAGTATTTTGTGCAATAAGAAACGTATCCAAATAGAAATTATACATAATTTTTACAAATTTTCTTTATTCCTTGTTCAAAAATGCACATTGCCGTCAGTACGTCTTTAAGAACGGTCGCTCAGTGTAAAAAGTTTATCATGTCAACAATACGTAAATTAAAGAATGTACCTATTAAATATATTTCCTTATTATTATCAGAGCTGATTTTTACAGTTTATACAAACCTCGATAATTTGACATACATATACTACACGAGCTTCTGGCCGCAGTTTCGCCCGCGGAGTGGCCTATGGGAAAATAATTCAACCACCCATTTCACCCTCTTAAGGGTGGAATTTTGAAAAATTCTTTCTTAGCGGATGCCTACTTCATAACATCTACCTGCATGAATCATCAATTTCAGCCCGATCCGTCCAGTGGTTTGGGCTGTGCGTTGATAGATCACTATGTCAGTCAGTCAGTCACCTATGAGTTATATATATTTAGATATAATCTACCTGCATGAATCATCAATTTCAGCCCGATCCGTCCAGTGGTTTGGGCTGTGCGTTGATAGATCACTATGTCAGTCAGTCAGTCACCTATGAGTTATATATATTTAGATATATATAACGCACTTCAAAAATCTTGTTCGGAGTTGTGGCATCGAATAAATAATAGTACGCGTATTGGTCATCATGACCGAATAGGGTTATTTTGATTTGTATGGTTGATTGGAGAATTGGTCATTATGCGTCACAATCCCTAATCCATCAGTTATTTAGTTAAACACCCCAAGATTTCATTGCAACTCACCCGTTCACCTGCGGGGATTTATCCCCCGGGATAAATGTATCAATTTTATTTAGGGTTGGTTCTTTCGTTTGTTCGTGTGGATTTCACGAGAAAACGGCAAAACTAAATTGCATGAAATTTACCATACATGTGACTTACATACCGCGAACAACCTAGGATACTTTTTATCCCGGAAAATTAAGAGTAGGGACTCTTAATGCGAGAAACGGGTGAGTCGCGGGTTAAATTACGGGCGCCTTTCTTCCCTCTTCTTATTATAACTTAAGAAAACATAATTATGTTATTCTAAGTCCCCGAAAGTATATCATCAGATCATATTTTGCTGTCGCAGGCTATAGCCACTTTAATAATAACAATAAATAGATGTATAATAAGTTATCTAGAGCGTCATCCGAATTCATTATGATGAGAATACAATAATTGATCTTTTGTGATGCAATTACGTAACTTTAATTTCTCAGTACAAGGGTGTTTGTTAGTAGCAGCAAAACTACGATTGCTTGTAGTTCTTGTAACTTTTAACATGTCCTGCACTTGATACTTGAGTAGAGTTATATGGGGCTTCACTCGTGGCTAGACTGTCCTTTCTGTCTCTCTCCTACACGTAGAGTGGAACGGGGAAGCGAGTTCAACCGTGTTAAATGATGTCGACGCCCGTACAGGCGTACGCCGGAGGTGTGGATGTGGAGGTGAAACCAGTAATTGACAATTTAGCGACCGGGCCGATTTTATATTAAGCCTCGTAGCGATTGACGTAAAATCGTTACTTTGTTTTTTTTTCTCGTTTTCAGTAACCAGAGTGCAAGAGTTTATTTAATATTTATTTACACTTTACCCGTTAACGTAGAAAGAAATTTGATTAATATGAAGTAATCCTTGAAGTGCCTATTTTAAACATTTACTTTTATGTCTAAATTATTTACGTTACAAAAGTAAGGCAGTCGACGTATACTTTCGATATATGTCAATGCACTAAAACCAGTGTCGTCATTCTTGATAAGTTATCAAACTGATAAATTTTGCCTAATATCATATATTTCTTTGAATTGAACTGTTGCACCGTTGAATAGGATTTGCACGCCTACAATGTACTAATAGCTTAGGAACTTTCAGATTATTTATTCCAAAGTTTTGATATTCTTAGCTTCACCGAGTCCTTAATATTTCCATAAACAATAGTCGCGCCCCACAAACCGGTTGCGGTTTACGAGGCTAAACGTTGAGCGGGTTATCACGCGGGATCGTCGACCTCGCAGGCTGATAACACGCCTGTTATCAGGTGGCGCAATGCAGACCCGAAAACTGGAGAGGTGAGCAATCGATACTTCAGGACGGTGCCGTATGCAAGGTGCATGGTTTTTCACACCTAAGTGTTTCTTCTTGATGAAATTGATGCCAATCTAAATATATGTATACATTGTCAGAGAGAGTAAGATTTTTATGTTCCAAGTCAATTAATCACGTCGGCGCCGGAATTTTACGAGCAATAAATTCAATTTTAAGGATCCTTTTATAATACATGTATTTTAAGAATAATTAGTATTCATAACATTTTATTATATTAATTTAATTTTGCTATAAGTACCGCTTTGTGATAATTATGAAGAACACTTTCAAATATTTCATCCTCTGCGCAAGGACGCTACAAATATGTTTTTAAATAGTCGGTACTCTATAATAAGTATTCGCTACTTAGATTTCTATGGGTCAGATCCTGCATTCATATTTCTTTGAGCAATCACATAAATCTATTTAACTCATAAAATTTGTCTGCATTTACATAGTACTTCAGAGGGCTATTATGGAAAAAGCTATGCTTGGAGTTTTATTGAAGAATGAAATTAAGAGTGAGGTGATCCGACAAAGAATCACAGGTCACCGATATAGCCCACCGAATTAGTAAACTAAAGTGGCAATGGGTTCGCCATATGAAGAACATGCCGCAGAACCGACAACCGTTGGGGTAGACGTAATTTTGAGTGGAGACTGCACGACATGGATAACGTAGTGTAGTAACACCCACCGACTAGGTGGAGCGTCGCGCGACTTGCACTGAGTGATTGGCAGTAATTGGATGAGAATGCCGGCTGACGATGATGATGGAATTGTGTGCATTGTCGACACACGTCCGTCGCAGTTAAGGGTGGTGTGATAGAAGATGTACAGTAAAGGTTCACTTCTAGAAGATAGACAAACTTTTTATTGTGAACACCATATTACAGGAACAATCGGGTTATCAGCTCATCTGGATAGAGTAAGAAACTTTTTCTGCCAGATGGTGAGCCCACATATATATTAGGTCTTTACCTATGAAATTGCCGTTTTGTTTGAAAAAAAATTAAGTATTTTTTTTTCGAACTTATTTATTTCTTTTATTCAAAGTAATCACCCCTGCAATCAATGCATCTTTGCCAACGCTGTGGCAGTTTATGGATGCCCTTCTTGAAAAAATCAGCAGGACGGGAGACAACAAACTCTTCAAAGGCGTTTTGTACTGCCTCTCGGGAATTGAATTTTTTTCCCGCTAAAAAGTTGTCCAAATTTTGGAAAAAGTAATAGTCGGTAGGCGCAAAATCTGGTGAGTATGGCGGATGAGGGAGAGCTTCCAAACCCAACTCATGCAGCTTAGAGACGGTCTGTTGTGCAGTATGGGGTCGCGCGTTGTCGTGAAGTAGCAGTGGAGACGACCGATTGACCAAAGCTGGTTGCAGACGTGCGAGTTTCGCCATCATTGTGGTCAGTTCTTCAATGTACACATCTGCAGTAATGCTCTCGCCGTTTTGTAAAAAGCTATGATGAATCACACCAGCACTAGACCACCAAATTGTGACCATCACCTTTCTAGGGGTCATTTTTCGTTTTGCACATTGCTTTGGTACCGAACCAGGATCTAACCAACTTGCTGAGCGCTTTCGATTGTCAAAAAGAATCCATTTTTCGTCGCACGTAACAATTCGGTTCAAAATTCCTTCATTTTTGTGCCTGTTAAGCAGCGCAAGGCAAGTCTCGACGCGTACGTTGCGCTGGCGATCGTTAAGTTCGTGGGGCACCCATCTATCAAGCTTTTTTATCTTGCCAATCTGTCGCAAATGGACCAATATTGTTTTGATGCTAACGTCAAAAGCTGCTGCCAGCTCAGCTGTAGATTGAGATTCATCAGCTTCCACAATCGCCTTTAGTTCATCATTGTTGACCAAAGTTTCCGGACGACCACGAGGTTCATTTTTCAAGTCTAAATTCCCAGAACGGAACCGAGCAAACCAATAACGGGTTGTGCGTTCGTTTGTACAGTTCTCTCCGTAAACGTCGTTGATGTTACGTGTCGTTTGTGCCGCGTTGGTGCCACGACGGAAGTCATATTCCATAATAACACGAAATTTCAACGTATCCATTATGAGGAAAAATGTTGAAATGTAATGAAAATACAACGCTAATCAATAAACAAAAGACTTATATTGTAAATAGAATGTCATATTTTTAAAACAAAATTAATTTGAATTTAGAATTCATAGCCAATCAAAACTTTTTTTTGTTTGAAAAAGTCTGTACTGCAATACGGCAATTTCATAGGTAAAGACCTATTATATTAAAAATGTCTGTAGAACTCAAGAAGCAAGATTCGTGTAAATTTAAATCAACGCTCAGACACTCATTTATTAATTGAAACAATTAAGCCGGCAACGAAACGCTATACGTAAGTTCGCAAACACCTAGTCTCGGCATAAATCATTTAAGTTTGTTTCTGCAACTGCATCAGATGAACGACGATAAAACAGCGAGTTCATAATTGAAGGGTTGAGAATAAAAAGGGTTTAACTGACAAATTGACAGTTTCGAGAAAATTGACTATAAACGTCAACGGCGTCATTTTAATGTAGAGTGCTTATAAGGTAATAGAAAAGGTTTATGTAAGTTTCAGTCGCTTGAAAATGTTTAATTCTATTTTAAAATACTAAATATAGTACTAATTCGTACAATTACTGTAAAAATATAATATAATAAAATAAATACAATAATGTTTTTATGCTAAGCGAACTGTGTTCCTGTGACAGATAAACCGTTTTTAGACTCAAAATCTCGAGATGTAAGCCTCATTTCGGTATTTTGAGTTTTGGTATTAGGTATTTGATTATAATGGATTACAGTAGATAATTTCACGCTGAACCCAACGATACCCATAAGTCATTTTGTGAAAAAAATCAGTTAAACCCTTTTTGTTCTCACCCCTTCAATTATAGGTTTAGTTTTGACAAAGAAAATAGTATCTGAACCCAATGTGGGTTCAATTACTCCCATTTTCTTTGTTGTATAGGGCTTCCGGCATTGTACGGTCAGCTCTACTTATAATTAAGTACTATAGAAGTATATAGGTGTCTCAAGAAGTATGGATCTAAACTAGTTTAGAGGTAGAGTACTCCATTGGCTACAGAAATTACCCCAATGAATGTTCTACGATTTTCTTGGTTTGGGATTTGCTTTTTGTCCAAACACCATAACATTTTATAATCGTACATTCCTATCTCTTTTCGCTTATTATTAATACATTATTCATGTTCGTTTCATTTAAGATCGAGATGGGCAGCGTTAATATTATAGTTTTTAGTTCTCAAACGCAATTAATAATAATATCTGAATTATTAAAAATCAGAACATGCCATACTGCGCACCCGTTACATTTCACTATTAAAACAATAATTTCTCACGCAACTACCGCATTGTTTAGTTGAAGTTCATAACACAAGGTAGTATTGACTGACCTTGACTTGTTTCTTGTTTAGTATATCGTGGGCCTAAAATCTGTAATTAAAGTTGTGCTCAAGAGTAAGTATTACACAAAATAGACCAGCTCATTCAAATATTACTACGGTTACACGTGATGTAAATTAATGAGTGGATCATCGTAAGATTAGTGTAACAACGATTATTATAAATTTCAAGTCACATGTAGATTTAAACATTCATTCATTTATCTTACTATTCCCATAGAATAGTTAGAAAAATCTATAAAAAAATAATGTGTCTTGAAAACCTATAATCCAGTTTTCAAGACGTTTCTATTAAGTTGGGCATCTGTTGATTGCCAATGAAGCAATAGTTAATATAATTTTAAGAATAAAAATGTATTGCACAATTTATTAAAGATAAAGCCCTACATACTTTTAGAGGCTGGTTTTACTCTCCATAAAAGTTCACATGGTAAAATGTTTTTCGGAGCCATGCATAATAAGCGACAATGATGTTTTAAAAGACCGAGTTCGGGCTTACATAAAAAAAGCTGCGCGGCCATTAGTTTAGTCACAGTGACTATGATAAAACAAAATCTGGAAATACACAAAAATGATAAATATGTGTAAACCTAAAATAAAAAAATTGGCATTAGACACGGGATCATTCAATCGAAAGTACCGAAGTTCCCTACCACAAAACTTTCGTTGATCAACTTATCAACCCACATCATATATATACGCTCTTAGGGGTGGAATTTCCAAAAACCCTTTCTTAGTGGATACCTACACTTTACAAAGAACACACCCTCCAAATTCCAAGTCTCTAGGACCAGCGGTTCAGGCTGTGCGTTTATATATAAGTCATTCAGTCACTCAGTCAGGACTTTGAATTTTATATGTATAGATTAACTAAATAAATAGGGGAAAAATACCGTATTTCTTAAACTTTTTGAACCCACTTTAATCTGAGAGGAACACATCGACCGTATAGATCTCGCACGATAACCTTCGATTCGTATTATATTAATAACCTTTTAGTGTACCTACTTATGGTAGGTTGCTAATAGTTCCATTAGCAACCTGATATCATAGAAAGGGGTGTACAAAGTAGTCTAGCTACTACGTCATTACCACGCCTTTAATATGGCAGACTTTTTTAAATTTAGGTCTCTGGACTTAACTTTTGCGGTCGAATGCAATGATTATATACACGGCAGCTTGAAGGTTTATGCCATCAATAGCCTGAACATGTCCTGCTGACCATAGGCCTCCACCACGGAGCGTCACTTTAAGTAACTACTTGTTTAATGCATCCATCTTCTCCCCGCGGTTTTGACCAG
Organism: Ennomos fuscantarius; assembly: GCA_905220475.3. Lineage (NCBI taxonomy): Eukaryota > Metazoa > Arthropoda > Insecta > Lepidoptera > Geometridae > Ennomos > Ennomos fuscantarius. The sequence goes on from HG992023.1 coordinate 13,547,179, forward strand.
ACCGCCGCGCCGGTTTGTTGAGGTTTATGTGACTCATAATTATTGTTTTGTTGGTACCGGCTCTTCTATATATTATACCTGCATCCACTTCAGTAGCTACGTAGTACTATTTCGTACATGTTCTGTACCCGCACAGAACATGTAAGTACTAGTACTAAGTAACAAGGTGGATTAGGTTGGTAGAACGTAATGAATGTATACACATATAACTCTAATATATTATAACCCCTTTAAATTAACTAACGTGAAATTTCTATGCAATACAAAAATATACTTCGCAATTTTATCTCATGTCATGTAACTATGTAAGCCTGTAAATACAGCAAAATACCTATTGTTAGAATGTACGTAAAGACTACACTGTTACTCACTTAAAATATGATAAACTGTGTAAGTCACTTGATAAGATATGAGTGTATCCACTGCAGTTGTTCAGCAATAAAAGAATTAACAAAAAGTTATCGAAACTGGTTCATTTGATCTCCTTCTAAGAAAATAGCACGAGATATAAAAACTTTTAAAAAGTTTATAAAACAATGCGAGCACTTACGGTTTTTTTAAAGGCTCTGAATAATATATTGTTTATCAACCGTCTTCAAGAAGGAGACTCTTATAACTCAGTTGTATTTTTTTTTTGTTTGTTGCTTTTTTCTCCTTCTTTTATATATGCCGATTTAGAAAATTGTTTGGTGTACACTTTTAGATTGGTCGTATAGAAATGTTATAAAAAGGGTCAGCTACATATATCTACGACCTATGATAATATCAGCATTAGGCGATTGAATTCAATTTAACCCCAATTTAATAGGACAATATATTATTAGTTAAAATCCCTTGTTCTTCTATGTTCTTAACATTTGTTGTTTGTGCCATAAACCGTTTTCTATTTATCTATCTATGAATTAAACCTGTTTTATGTTACTGATGATGATCTGTTTTAGGGCTCCATAACAAAGAACTCTTATGGTTACGATTAGTCAGCCAGTCTGCGGAAAGTAATCCTTTAACTAATTATTAATATCTGCAGTTATAAAAGTAAACGCATGTAATTTTGCGCGAATAATCTATATCCATTTATTAGTGAAATGAAAATTAAAAGATCATATTCTTGTATCTTAGGGATAAATGTTATTTTAAGCATGTTAGAAATATATATCAAACCGTTAGAACTTATGTTTTACTTGTCTATTGTTTTTATAGTTTCCCTTAGCATTTTATTCCAAGACGCACCGGGTATATACGAGTATAATAGCTACGAGACGGTAGTGAGAGCTCTGTAGATTTTTGTTTAAATATTATTAAATACGTGTCAAAATCGACCTATTAATATATGTAAAAGCGCTTAACTTAGCCTTTTAATATTTTTATACACTTTTAATCAACTGACGTTGTCTAAAAAGGATCTTGACAACTGAAAAGCGCACTAATGCTCTAGAGCGACAAGCAATTGATTCAAAGTGTGATGTGTTTGTCAAGTGGCTGATAAACGTGCATAAATAATAAACACTGCATAATATAGTGGAATAACTAGATACTCAGTGTTTTATTTTGTTTTATCTTTACCTTCTTCTAACTCGGTTCTCGGGAGTTTAAAGTTGATAGTGTTTTAATTACTTTATTTAATGTATCCACAAATTATTTTTGAAAGTACATATATTTCAATACAAAGTTCATATATATCAAAAAACATGTATTTGTTTGTTTGTCTAGTTTTCACGCCCTTCACCTATTTGTCTGAAATTTCACACATATACATGGATTGACACTATCATGATCAACTAAATTTACTTTTTATTAAAAAAAAATAAGAAATTATCGCGGAAAACCAGGTAAATAGCTGGTGAAACTAGGGGACGACCTGTAGTGTCTATCTCAAAACTCAAATACTCATTTATTGAATAACCAAGTTTACAAGTCACCACACTATCCCTGCTATTCATTAATGATCAATAAACAATCTGGTTTGTAAAAGTTCTTGTTTATCTTTCACACGTGCTTGTTCTCCACGGAAAAGAAATTGACAGACCAAGGAGTGAATATAATATAAAATGAGAAATACACTCACTATATACTTATAGCATAAATCAGAGAATAAAATAAAGAATATGGTATTAAAACCATGAGTAAATAACTGATGTGAAATACTTTTACAGTCACTTTGATTTTCTTCAGCACACCGACATGTTAGCAATATATCAGGTGCAAAAAAGTCATCATTTAACTCAACAACTATAAATGAGTATGCAATGCAACAAGTAGTGATGTCGTTCCTATACTCCGTCGGTCTCTATTGCGATGTAGGTATACTCATTGTGCTTATAACTTCATACGAACACGAGATTAGGAACTTCTAATAGTATGGAATTAGTAATAGAACTATATGAATGAATAAATATTGCGTCATCGCATGTATGCATACCCTCTATCTAGTTGGATAGAATGAAAAAACTTCTGTTTGATAAATAAAGGTGTCTATTATATATGAACTAAACTGCTTAAAATCGTATTGCAGTTTATTAAAGTATTTCTAAAATCACAATTTATATAGAAATAATAAATCCTAAACACGTATAATAAATCTCGCGGCAAGTTTTAGTACAATTTATTGCAGGCAACAACACCGTAAGCAACTAAAGCAGTTTCGCTTCGGCAGTGCCAACTATTATGGTGTCTATGAGTGCCGTGATAATGTGTGGTTGTGTGCATGTGTTACGTCTAACTAAACCAAAACAATAACAAAAAATAATTAAAAAAAGATAACTAAATCTGAAAGTAAACAAGTCGCAGTCGATGGTTGCTGGTCAGGCGTCCTCGTTTACTGTTTAGATTAGCGGCGTTTTTTCGCGTCGGCCAACGTTGAAGGCCAACCTCATTACTTTTAATAATTTCAACCTCCTAGCCCAGTGCAACATTTACCTGTCAGATCTAAACATAGCCGTTGTTGGCATGAATCGATAAATTTTCATAATAAATTCACTTGCTGAATATCTGTACAGTAGCAGCGTAACGGGAACAAAGAAATTATGTTTGGAAATTATAACCGTGCGGTTGGTCTCGCATCGTTTATATTGTAGCGAGCTAAGCATAATAACAATCAATAAAATTGAAAAAGTAAAGTTCAGTAGGGATTGGAAGATGCGTTGAATGGCATACAGATATTATAACATATTTGCACTGCACGGCAATCCAATGTACAACACAAAATAGTTCTTATCGCAACGGTACAGCGAATTAAAAATATTTAAGATCCATTTTCGAGGTGGCCTTACCGTTTGACTCCTATTGCTGAATCGGGTCGAGTGATAGTTTCGCGATTGTCCAGCATCCATCGACGACGACTAATTGACACTTGACCCTGCAACGGTTTGTCGCGATCTTGACTCGTAAGTACTGAGGCTAATTAGTTTCGTCATAAATTTTAACCAGTACTCACGGGTCCTAATAATTCACCTATTTTTAGTTAAAGCATTAAGGTTAGCAGCGATTGCATTTGGTGTTACCGGTGATGAGGAAGAACTTACCTTGAGGCTGTTGCGGTGTGGAGAACGGTGCGAGCAACCGAGAACGTTTCTTCTCATAGCCCTTTTGTGTGATGTCACCTGTAAAAAAGAAAACAAGCGTTAAAATTGCAGACAAATGTTGAGCATACAAACATATAATTATTAGAAGTAAATGTAGTGAATGAATCTTTCTTGTTTCTTTCCTTCTAAGGGATAGGTATCTACCTAGTATTCTGGAATGTATCCAATTTTAAAGAGTTAAAAAAAATTATTACTTTAAAAAATCCTTAAGTAAGTCAATAACCTAAACATTTAACAAAGGTTCCACTGATATAAAACCTCTGTTCAAACAAACTAATGCAAACAGCAATGGAAATATAGCCATCGATATAATCAGGGACAATGCAGGCGGCTATCACCGACAGCGCCAGCCTAAACCGGTTACCAGCCTCACCGGCAGGAGTTGAAATTTAAGGAATATAATTAACTCAAATTAATAGTTGTACAATCTCCGCTTTAAGTGGAAATAACGTTCTGAATGACGTTATTACACAGCTCGAAAGTGTTATACGGCCTATGGATGAAGGTCTTGATGTCTTTAGAAAATAAATTTCTATATCTTTTCTAAGGAAGTAACTACAGTATGGTATACACATACATTTAGTAAAGTAGAAGTACTTGTTTGAAGATCTAAAATGCAACTTACAATGCCAGTAACAAGAAATATAATTTTACCACCTTTGCGAACTTTTTTAAATACTTGAACGCACTATTGCGATTTCTTTACAGATCAAGTATGTATTTGTTGCTGGCCAAGTGCCCAGGCTTGATATAAAGCAATTGACCCTTCAATTTTTTCAAATATACCAGGCTCGTTGTTCGAACTCATAAGACCACGTATCAGTGCCACAATCATTACTGGAAATATACTTCAAAATTCATGTTTACACAAAAATTTGCAAGTTGCGATTTGTATAATGGATACACCAGCACATAGATATATATATATCTATGCACGATCGTAAAGTTATAGATACATTGTGAAAAGAATTTTATCCTTATATGCTTCTCAAGAGTTGAGGGTGTAATCTTCTTCCATTTAAGTGACAATATCGGATGGCGCAAGTGAATTTACTTTTTTTTTAAATCAACGATTTCGATACCCGTGTAATAAAATATTATTTGATAATAGTCTTTAGACTGTTTAACCTATATCTTTGTCAAATGCATTAGGTCCGGGGGCACTCTCTTTGCAACACCGATCCGGCAAGCCTAGAAGGAAGCAGCCAATTGTAGTTATTGTCCATGATTCAATTAATAGCCTATTAGGTAAATGCATAAACTATTTACGAAGTATTATAATAAGTTGGCAGTCCACAAATTTGTTACACGTACTATTTCACAAAGTGAATTATTTCGTACACATATAAAAAAAACGCATAACGGACGCTTCATTACTGTTAGTGTCTTGAAAAATATCATGTTATATCGTCTTGTGAAAAATTAAAAGGAGTTCGCAGCCACCACTAGTAAGGAGTACTTATTTAGTCCTATGTCCTACTATTATACATGAAATAAAATCCAGGAAAGCATAAAGGCACAGGTAAGAAAGCAAGTTTAAGAATACCGAGATATATGCTCAGCTGAGACTTTCATCAATAGGCCACCCTTTTGTGATACTGAAGGGTGATAGAAATCAACGCCTTCAATGGGTTAAAAATGTTTTTGCATTAATGTGTATACATGTAATGCTATAAAACAAGCTTTAATACAGCACAACTTAAAAAACGTGTAGGGTTGTTTGCAGATTAACCTCAGAACAAAACGTAATTATCTTCTCTAACAGGAATTGGGCTCAAAACTTTCGAAACTTACATTCGTATTTATCCAAGCAGTACATCGAACGACGACGGGGAAGCGGTTGTATCAGACGTTTTGAAGATAAATCTTTATGATACACACAGGAAACTGTTCAGTTAGGTTAGATTAATTGCACGCAACTAACAAAAATACTCAAAGGTATACGAAACGGTCTTTACTCACGAGTATTACAAATAATGTGAACATAAACACTTGAGGTGTGCTTGGTGCTTTGACTCGTGTATATGAAACTCGAGTATTACACAGGTTAACAAAAAAATGTTTTGGGTTTCTAATGCTTGAATTCTGATTCCAAACATGCAAAAACACTCGGTCCATTTTTAACTCTTAAAGTTTGCTTTTGTCTGATTTATGTTGATAAGTACGTTTTGAAGATTTTAATTGATTTTTATGGCACATTGATTACTAATTGCAAATTGGACTTTATTTTTGAACGGCACTAGTGAGTGTTTACTTGTCTACTACTATTTAAAATTATATTACTTTATAAAATTATAAAATTATATTATTATTAAAGTATATTAGTTGTAACTACCGACTTTTATGTCGTATTAAGTTAGAAAATGGCACCAAGACATTGTAAACAGGATGTTGATTCATTCTGTTTTATTTGCGGTGAATTTATTAAAATAAGAAACAAAATTGCTTTGGCAACGAATTTGAAGGATTGCTAAGAAGAGACTTATTATAACATCAAAATACGGAATTAAGATAAGCAATGGGTTCGGTGAAAGCTCACTTTGCTTGTGTTAATTACAAAAATACTTTAGAAGGTAAGGAAATCCAATACACCTCGTACTAACACCGACGATAGTGAGTTTATGATAAAATAGCAGAGTTTTGGACCACATTTCATCTTCTCTATGATCGATCTTAACCTACCCAAGAGTAAATCAGAGATTTTAGGTACACGATTGAAACAGTGGAATTTACTTGAAGATGATGTGAAAATAACAGATCAAAGAGAACGCCATAAAAAAACAATATTTTTTACAAAAGAAGCCAGAGTTTGTTACTATATTATATGTATATTATGTATACCTTCTGACTGGCGGCTTTTCCGGTAGCACATTCTGTTATGCTTAAGGAAAATTACGATAGTGACAAAATTATACTACAATAGAAAAGTTAAAATATACAGAATACAATTGGCTAGTAATAGGCGATTTAAAAAAAGGTTGGTTTTCTGATAGGAATGCAAGGCGGATACACTGAATATCCTTGTCACTTATGCTTACGGGATAGTAGAGCAGATTCAGAACATTACCAACGGCGTGTAAGGCCTGATCGACTTGAATTTCAAATTGAAAAACAATGTGAAAGCGAAACCAATAGTAGAGCCTAAAGATATTAGGTCTTTACCTATGAAATTGCCGTTTTGTTTGAAAAAAGTTAAAGTATTTTTTTTTTCGAACTTATTTATTTCTTTTATTCAAAGTAATCACCCCTGCAATCAATGCATCTTTGCCAACGCTGTGGCAGTTTATGGATGCCCTTCTTGAAAAAATCAGCAGGACGGGAGACTGCCAGTACTGCCACTCGGGGATTGAATTTTTTTCCCGCTAAAAAGTTGTCCGAATTTTGGAAAAAGTAATAGTCGGTAGGCGCAAGATCTGGTGAGTATGGCGGATGAGGGAGAGCTTCCAAACCTTCATGCAGCTTAGAGACGGTCTGTTGTGCAGTATGGGGTCGCGCGTTGTCGTGAAGTAGCAGTGGAGACGACCGATTGACCAAAGCTGGTTGCAGACGTGCGAGTTTCGCCATCATTGTGGTCAGTTCTTCAATGTACACATCTGCAGTAATGCTCTCGCCGTTTTGTAAAAAGCTATGATGAATCACACCAGAACTAGACCACCAAACTGTGACCATCACCTTTCTAGGGGTCATTTTTCGTTTTGCACATTGCTTTGGTACCGAACCAGGATCTAACCAACTTGCTGAGCGCTTTCGATTGTCAAAAAGAATCCATTTTTCGTCGCACGTAACAATTCGGTTCAAAATTCCTTCATTTCTGTGCCTGTTAAGCAGCGCAAGGCAAGTCTCGACGCGTACGTTGCGCTGGCGATCGTTAAGTTCGTGGGGCACCCATCTATCAAGCTTTTTTATCTTGCCAATCTGTCGCAAATGGACCAATATTGTTTTGATGCTAACATCAAAAGCTGCTGCCAGCTCAGCTGTAGATTGAGATTCATCAGCTTCCACAATCGCCTTTAATTCATCATTGTTGACCAAAGTTTCCGGACGACCACGAGGTTCATTTTTCAAGTCAAAATTCCCAGAATGGAACCGAGCAAACCAATAACGGGTTGTACGTTCGTTTGTACAGTTCTATCCGTAAACGTCGTTGATGCTACGTGTCGTTTGTGCCGCGTTGGTGCCACGACGGAACTCATATTCCATAATCACACGAAATTTCAAAGTATCCATTATGAGGAAAAATGTAGAAATGTAATGAAAATACAACGCTAATCAATAAACAAAAGACTTATATTGTAAATAGAATGTCATATTTTAAAAACAAAATTAATTTGAATTTAGAATTCATAGCCAATCAAAACTTTTTTTTGTTTGAAAAAGTCTGTACTGCAATACGGCAATTTTATAGGTAAAGACCTATTATATTGATGCCACCGTCACATATAAAGTTAGGTCTAATGAAGCAATTTTTGAAAGCTCTAGATCATAATTCTGAAGTTTTTGAATATTTATAGAGATTCTTTCCCAAATTATCTGAAGCTAAAGCAAAAGCTGGTATTTTCGTCGGACCACAAATAAAACAAATAATGAGCAGCTATGATTTCACAGAATTCCTTAAAGCTCATGAAAAACAAGCTTGGAAGAGTCTGAAAAGAGTAATCAATAGTTTTCTTGGAAACCATACAGTCGACAATTATGAAGAGTTGATTGAAAATATGCTTTTAAGGCAAATTGCCTTTATTTACAACTAAATACTACGAGGGACTGGTCCGATAGCTCAGATGGTAGTAACCCTGCCTTCTGGACTGTGGGTTGTGGGTTCGATCCCCACCCAGGACAAACATTTGTGTGATGAACATCGATGTTTGTTCTGTGTCTGGGTGTTATATTGTATTCTTTGTATGTATTTACGAACAAAAAGTATCTAAATATTGTATCAGTTATCTGGTTCCCATAGTACAAGCTTTACTGAGTTTGGGACTAGATGGCGTTGTGTGAAATGTCCACAGATATTTATTTATTTATTTAACTAATACTACGCGCTGCCTACTACAAAATAAAACATAAAGACTATATACTGCCCGCGATGACCTATAGACAGTATAAATGCACCAGCCCACTACTACTAACTACTGCAACCAAACTAAAATCAACATCCATACATACGGTTATTCAAATAGGAAAAGTCTAAATTTGACATTGAATCACAGATTAACAACGCACATCAGAAAGCTTTTCACTTTTATATTTATAGAGTAATCTCACATGACAGCGTTATCTTTAAGTTTATCCTCATACTACATAGTGACTAAATGGATATTATGGATCTAGTTTATGGGTCCCCATTCACAGTCCCCGCAATTTCTCCATAAGAACTATCGCTCATCACGTCATGCTTCTGCCATCCTAATTGGGCATTAACCCATTGACACAAAACGGGGCGAGGGACCGGCGCAGGCGCAACGTCGATATCGTTTTCAGTTAGCACTCGCTTTGTATCAGAATAAATAAACTAAGAACGAAGCAACTGGAAATACAATAATACTATTAAACATTTCCTTTGATTAATTAACGCACCTTTACATGTACCTACATTGAAATAAACCGACATTCATAATTAAACATCATAACAAGCTTATTTGGTTTGATAAATCTTTTCTGATCTAAAATGTTATTGTGGCTATGAAAAGCCTGGTAAATGGTGATGTTTTATTTTAGTAAAATTCCATGTAAACAAAATTTCAAATTAATTTACGACAATAGTCTTCTCAAGAGTTAATAATTATCTCGGTAACAAAGTGAATTTTTAACAGGGCGTGTGGATGGGCAATCCAAAAGTATGAAAATTGCAAAAGTATAAAAGTGCCCAAACGACGATGCCGAATTTCATAAAACTAAAATTATATACTGACTAGATTTCAGAACTATATGTTTAAACCAGAATCGTTGATTTTGACATATAGAACACATCCTTAATTATTGTTCCATTCATAATATCACTTATAAGGATTGAAATGCTAGAAGAAAATTTTTTAACCTATTTTGAAGAATAAAATAGTTTTATTTTAAAGTTGCTATTAAGTATTCTGTATAAGAAGCAATAATAAACAATAAAATTGATGAACTGTTCCACGATGTAGTGTCTGATAAAAAGAAATCAATTTTCAACATGTCCTGCACTTACACATTTTTTTTCAGCCTATTTTATTTGTCAAACGTAGAAGGTAAATTGGCTTAGCAGCTACTTCACACACTTTATTTACCAGAAAAATATGATGCACATTGTATTTCCTTTCCATAGCTCGCGCTGAACATATTACATGAAGTAGTCAAGCAGAAGATCGGAACGATCTTAAATCAAAGATATTATAGTTCTTACAAAAATATTTACAACCAGCAGGATTTGAACTCGCGCATTCTATAACACATCGGATATTTAGGAATTATCCTTGTAGTACCTTAAGTGTGGCTAATTTATTTCACGATCTTAACTCATGCCAGAAGCCCTATGTTGTTAATCTCGATTTAGCGCCATTTTTTTCTTTGTTTATATAACAAAATAACTTCAGTATAGGTATAACAATTATCTAAATGCCGTAGTTGATGATTACATTATTATTAAAGAATAATAAACATGGTCTATTACCGTAATAATGTAGAAATAGAGAGCTACTATCATGTTGAAATTGTCATTGCATAGCAAAAACGTTCATAAATACCTATTCACTCAAGCACCGCAACCTTGAGTAACGCACAACCTTGTATTTTTTTACATTATTAATACACATTTTGCATTAATACACATTTACTGGTTTTATATATTTACAAACGTAATAAAAGCATGTTTGAATGAATATTTATACTAATACTATGAAAAAATAGACGTAAAATTGTGTGTACTTCAATATCTTGTTCCTTTAGACCAATTTCATGTCATCAAACCTATAGAGGGCGTTACTCCACCGCACCACCACCGGGACGTCTGATGGTGCCGCATTAGCCTGTCGAGTGGCGAGTAAATGTATGTACCACTCGTTGTCAGATGACGAACTGGTGACGGTTCGGTGGAGAAACGCTCTTTATATTAGTCGTTGAAATAAATAAAACCTTGAAATTTGGCATGATCGATGGTTGTAGAACACAAGTAGAGACAAAATCTAAAATCTATTATTTATACACACACACGTGCATAAATTACCTATTATTAATTAATTAAACGTTACTACTAATAATCATACACCTAACCCTGCAACCTTAGCACACCCTCATAATCACTCTTTTAAACATACGTAATGCAGTGCGAGCTGTGTCTCTTTGATTATAAAACTTGTATTACTATCGAGACCTATTATTGGCTACATTCATATTCTGCTTTTATGTAATTACTATCTATTTTATCCTAATGCTGTTGGTATTTTAATAAATAAATATACTTCCATATGCTAGGTGCATGTATAAGTTTTACGGTTTATTTGTTTGATATGTATCGAGTAAGGCTATTATTTCAGGAGGTATCGAAAGTCACAGGACGCGAGTTTCACTTACTTTTTGTTCTATGACGTTTTAATAATAGGTATAGATTTATTGTAATAAAATACAATATCAATCATAAGATAGTTTTCTAAAAGAAGCAAAAAAAATTTACAAGAAATAAAAGAAAGCTGCTAAATAATTTGTAGTTCCAAGTGTTACGATACCGGCGCGGCACAAAAAGGCCTAAGAAAATAGCATAATATATGTTTATGGAGATGGCTTAGCCTCTTTGTAAATTTTATCGGTAAATATTGGTACTGCTATAGAAGCCGCATTCACCAGCACAACATACGAACATTGAGTTATCTACTTTGTTTTATAATACGCTGGCATACCTTTACGCCACCGACCGATGATAGTCACGTGCGTAATTGCTAATTAAGGCACAGTTCCAAAAGAACATCAGTTTCTTTACGAGAGTAGCACGTGTTTACGTTTACTTTAGTATGAGATGTAAAGGGTTACAGCAAAAGGCAAACATTTGTCAATTCCAAGCATGTCAGTACAGTTCGGCGGGCAGCTCGCAAAAACATGGCGTGCTCAGCAAGCAACGACTCCAGTTGTAATCAACTATGTGCGCGTAGGACAATTTAAGCAACGTTCTTCAAAGTGTCAATTTTTTTAGTTCTTCTCATCATGAAACTATAAAGCTAAAGGTTTAAAACCAATTAAAACTAGTCATTCTGCGAATAATAGTCAAGATTTTTATACAACAATTGTGTTTTTTAGTATAATTCCATCTCGGGGCAGTGACTGCTTGTGGATATACTGAATGTGAATGAACAAAGCTTAAAGAGGTTAAGTCATACCGGTAAATCTGGTAACTGACACGACCTTAATATGTTTATAACCTTTCGATAAATTTTTCCCATATTCATAATTTTGTTTGGGATTCAATAGCGAATGTTTCTGCCAAATATTAATAAACAGCCCATAAAAGGCGCCATTTTGGTAGAAATATTCAACAATCAACGATTTTTAATTGGAGGAGGAGTCGAATCATAAATCTCTACATACGAAAAACCTGCAAACAAAGTTACGACAAAACCTGTATTAGAAAACGCAAATATTCCCTAAACGGACCCATTCAAATAAATTTTGCGAAAAAACTATTCTAACTTCACTCGCTCGATCAATTTGATATTTCTACCATATTTAATACATACGTATAAATTAGGTTAATACATTAATATTATTCATCATTTGTCGGTAGAGTGCTAAAAATAAGAAGTGTATTTTAAAATTAGCCCCAATATAAACAAATGTGGGGGAGACGACTTTGTTCATTTCATTAGTTTATTCTCAACTTATCTTTGCAAATAAAATAAAGACTTGATGAAAAACCCGAAACATTCAAAATGGGAAATTACTCCAAAATGGGTTCTCGTCAAAAGTCGATATGGAAAATCTCTAAATGACAAGTATGGTTCAATTTTGGTGACAATATTAATGACAACAAAACCATAGGCTTGGTAGTTTCAGGACATGCACGGCACCGCGAGGGGCATAGAATACCCCGCTTCACCCGTCTTTTTACGGCTTTCAAGTTGACAGTTTGTGCGCCACTCAATACATAAACCTACTGTATTAGCATATGTACAATACCTTTGGGCCATTAAAAAAAGAACAATTTTATAGCATACTACATATAGTAACACGTAACTATAAACAGTTCATTTGGTCATACAAATAATTCGTCGCGGGAGGATAAGATGTAAGTGTAAGCGAGTGTGCGTAAACATAACTCAAGGACAAGCGGTTCGTGTGGCCTAATTTAAATTGTCCAGATTTGTAAGATGCATTTTTAGCTAAGCAATGAACTTAAAAAAGAAATAGAAACATAAACCTTAAAGAAAAAGGAATAAACTTTTTTTAAATTTTAAGTTATTTTGTATGATATTGCGCTATAATTGCTGATTAATACTTGCGCTTATGACATTGATGATGACATTGACACGATTAATCTTTTTATATACATAGTTTGGCTATTAATTTATTTAATGCTTAATTATATATTTAGGAGTGCGGAACTCATAGTAGCAGCTATAATGACTCCTATATAGTACACAACCAGCCGCACAGAATAAATAATAGGCGGTGAATAAAGCTGATGAGCGATCTATGTCTCCTATGGAAAGGGCTATGCTCTGAAAAAGCCCTCTTGGATCGGATCAGGTAGGAGATGATCATCGACCTTAAATTAACTCACACTTAGAACTAAGATCTCCGACATTTCCCAAATAATTAGCAGAAAGTGACAATGGACTGGTCACATTTGCTGCACGCGGAACATATAACGACTCATTGTTAGCGTCAAAAACTCAGTGGCGTGCATTAAAGGCATACTTTCAGCAATGGATTAAGTAATACAGGCTGATAATGATGATAAAGTTCTCCTATTATAATTTGGGAAGCGACACGAGGTTCAAAAGTCTGCTTTCTTTATTCTGCCGAGGAAACTTTCATGAAATTTTTCATTTCCATTTTATGGTAAAATTTTCGCTTGCTTTCACTACTTCTTGGTTAGCGTCTGAACACTTGTAGCATAACACTATTTATGCAAATTGCAGTGTGCTGTGGACACGTCACACGGCTGGGTGTTGGCCAGTGGGTGCAGTTAAGTTATTCATCGTACGATTCATACGTGCCAGTCTTGGATCTATTATAATTTTCAGATAAAATAATATGTAACTGGCTATGAAACTTTATAAATTATCTACTAGAGGTTCCCCGTGGGTTTTCTTTACTATGTACCCATTTTTCCACGGAAACTCTTTAATTTTCCGGGTCACAAAGTATCCTGATTTGATCTCAGTAGTATTATTATGTTAAGTTTTTCTGATTTTGACTGATAAAATGAGCATATTTGAAATAAGTTATCTGAGTTTTGAGTTTGTTTGCAAAACATCCATCCTCTCAAATTCTTTATGGGGTGACAGATATACATACAAAGAGACCGACAACGTTTAACTTCTAAGTATTGTTTATTAATAATAAATAATAGGGATGGGCTAAATGTATCATCGTCTGTCTGGAATTAATAAATTACATAATATAACGTAATAAATAATGTTTATATTACGCGCATTAAAAACTATAACTTGCATAATAAAAATATTGAATATATATATTTTTGAAAAGTATAAAGTGAAAACGTACAGGATTTATTGGACCTTTAAAAACTTAATTAATATATATTGAATCATTGGTTTATGGTACTAGTTCTTCAGCAATATATACATTAGCACATAAAACCTGGAACACTGACATCTGGGCTATCAAATTAGGAAAGGGAAATGGTGGGATCAACGACATACGCTTTATCCCGGCTACATTATAAATCTAACTGATGCATCATTCAACTCACACGGCCTTGCGTTGCGTCTTGCTCCCGAAAGTGACCCAGTATAATAGGTACTTACTCGTATACAAAATATGTCTCTTTCTATTTATATTAAGCGGGTCATTTAATAATAGTGGAGTTGCCGGGTGACCGTTTCAAGAAACATTATACCACAGTCAAAAACGACGGGTACTTGAGCATCTAATATTATATATTCCGCAATGTTAAAATATGACATCAAAGTTCCATAATAATTTCAGAAAAGCCAAACCGTAAAGTTGTAGGTTTAAGTTCGATCAAGTTTATGTCTAACTGTATGCCATAGATGTGTATCTATTAGAAGCGAAGAAACTGGAATAATAAAATTACACCATCAAAAACAATTATTACTTTCGAGAAGCGTAATTGGGGCCACGGATCGGCGGGTTAGTCAGAGTAGGGTCCGTCACGACGCTCGCGCCGCCGCCGACGGAACAAGTTTGCGGTGATGCGTCATTTTGAGCCACGCGGGGCGTAAGGACGTATGAGCATTGAGCTTGCGTACCGAGACAACAGGCCAGCGCACGAAACGAAACACCAGCATACAATCTATGCTATAAACAGTTGGTGTAAATACAAGCGCAAGTCCTATGAGTAATCTTGCCGTAAAATTGGCATAGGTTATTCAGCAACTGGGCTCAGTAGTAGTCATCACAATGTAATAACATTAGTCACATATAAAAACATTTTTCATATTTAACAAAATCTTTTTCTGATAGGTTCATCTTGAGTTTTTGTCCAATATCATTGTTTAAGATATATGTACATTTTTTAAAAATTTCTATACTGCAGTTTATAATTATAATTGTAACTAACCTACGTTTTACTGTGAGTGCATGCACTATTCGACTTGTTGAACAGGGGAGGAGGGAGGATAGAGATAGTAAATAGATGCAGGATATGGAGTAGACCGTAACGTTAGACATGCGTGATAGAAAGTATGTCACGTAATAAAAGTACAGCTATTTCTAAAATACAAAATTATACAAGATATATCTATTGAATATCTATTATCTATCTTGGGGCACTTAATGATTGATGTAGAATAGATATAAATGTAAAATTGATAAGAAAAATATTTGGTGTAATATAATATTTCAATTTAAAATAATTTCCTAGTTCATTAAATTTATTTCAAACTAAATGTGACAAAAATAAATACAATAAAAATACTGTCTGTTTCAGAACCTACACGTGTAATATTCAATTTAATCCAGGGGTGACCCAGAAGTAAATATTTTACTTATTATTTGTGATGTTTTTAGGACAGACCGACCCTGTGATAAAAATAATCTAAAAATGTCAACTTTGACTAACCTTCATGTATTTATTTTTGATGAAAATAAATGAATTATACATAATAAAAAATCTCCTAAATGATGACAGGCCACAGACAAATTTTTTTATGGTGCTGGTCATGAATGGTAAACTGGAAATTTTAAATGGTTTTACCAAAACATCAACTCTCTCCTAAGATGAAATTATTCAAAAAAACATTTCTCCAAAACTCCATAGAGATAGTTACGGCATGAAAAAAAGCGCAATATAACGACTTAAATTTTAACTATATTTTTTAATGAGGCCATAAGGTATGTGTAGCCTGCTCACCTTCTACTCAGTTTATCAATTGTGTTAAGAAGCGAATCTTTTGAGAACAGGTGACGTGACCGACTTTTTTGCCTCCAAAATTGATTTTCATTGACTCGATACAATGGCTGGGAAAGAACGTCTCGCGCCTAAATATATTTATACCTAACGAGATAAAAAATAAATGAGAATCATCCAAATGACAAAGCTGAGTAAATAATTCGCTAATTCAACTGAAACATTCAAACAAAACATTCAAAAACAAAAAGCAAGAAAATTCGCATACAAGCACGTTCGCAACATATAAAAGCATAATGAAATATATACACACAACTAAACCGTGGAATAGGGTTTTTCAACATCGCATACGTAATATTTCTCCCAAGAGCGTTATAAAGTGACCAAAGAATATGTAACGCTACGCTAAGAAAAGTAACAATAAAATACTAAGAATGGATTTCTTACTCGACCTAAGACGAACCATAGGCGTACTAACTGACTGACTGGATGTATTTAATTAGCGAACGGTAACGTTAGCCGAATTCTCTATATATCCCACAGACCCATCCCATAACCAACAGACCTCATAAACATTTTTTTTTTTACATCTCACACAACGCCATCTAGCCCCAAACTAAGCAAAGCTTGTACTATGGGAACCAGATAACTGATACAATACTTAGATACTTTTTGTTTGTAAATACATACATAGAATACAATATAACACCCAGACACAGAACAAACATCGATGTTCATCACACAAATGTTTGTCCTGGGTGGGAATCGAACCCACGACCCGCAGTTCAGAAGGCAGTGTCACTACCAACTGATCTATCGGGCCAGTCCGCATTGGCGAATGGCGTTGCAGAATTCAGACAACACTTATTCTTTAACGTGTATAGGTATGAAAGTGAGCAGTATGAGTAAAGTTTAATATGTTTCACCCATTGTCCTTTATTGTTTCTATTATGGTGTCGACTTTCAAACAAACAATGGTGTGTCCGCACGGGTATTGGCAGGCGTCGGAGTAAACCCGGCTTTGAAGATTAAGATAAATATGATTTATGGGTATTATAGGCACAGGATACAATATACTATATTACAACAATTACAATATACAATAATATACAACAATATACATACAATATACAACAATATACTATATAACTATATGACAATATTACTACGTTATAAGTGAGAAAAAGTTACAATTATAACAAAAGATTTATTTTATACTAGCCGTTACAGCGCTAAGCTGTATTATAATACATATTTGTAATCATGATGCATATAAAACATAATCTTTAGCAGTTTCATTTTTCTTATATATTTATGGAAGAGGCTTTATTGTTAAAATAGTTTGCGATGTTTTTCACGTTAAGACCTAACGTAATTTAAGTTTCAAATGTTAGCAGCTTCGACACCCACCTTCGACCATATCACAGAATTAACATATCGTACTCTTTAACGTAACAATAAACATCCAACGATCTCACGCACTTTTTCCTAAACTTGTTTCAGGGAAATCGGAAATCTTACCATTAATAAAAAGGGGGAAAGGAAATGTCTGCATCATTTATGAATTTCATTCAATATTAAGACAAAGATTTATCGAAGCTAAACAGTAGTATAAAAATGTCTCGCTTTCACGCGTAGCATTCCTCATCAGCGAGAAGTTAAGATACCATTTTAATAGCATAGACTAATTTATAGCGTTTATCAATGTGCGAGTACTTGTCTTTTCAGTGCCTATAATTACTATACCCTTGCGAATCCAGAGCTATAAGATAGGATATGACACCCCATCATCCCAACCCTCTTGTAGCCCACGCGTCAAGCATTTCCACAGACACCACAGATAACGGCGCCGCCAAGACACATATTGGACGACCCAGACAATTTCCGCCGAGTATCGCCTGCAAGTTTTAATCACCAGTATATACCATAATGATTACGCCTACTATCATTAACACTACATTGTGTTTATATTTGCACAACGCTAACGGGTAGAATATGCGCGCGCGCATAATTGTTATTGTTATTTGATGCAATTCATACATACTTCTATACTGATAATACTAATTGACTCTGTCTCGCAGTCTGTTCGCAGGCACGTATCGAGGGGTGGGGTAGTCGGGATCTGTCCCCTCATCTTGAACATAACGCCACGGGACGCGAACTGTGGCCTATCTTCGTCCCGTCCAGTCATTCGACAATATAAGCTTTATAGGTCTGATTTAATGGGATTAACATCCCAGCCAGTCATTATTGTGTAAAACGCTGTTAAGGTGTTTTAAACAAATTTTTAGTTTTTTTATATTTAGCTTATTATCTTCAAAAGGTAAATTACTCTTTATAAACCAAGGAATGTTTTTGGGTTTCTAGCTGCATTATAGGTGGATACATGGAAAAAAGAACTTCCTTTCCTTTTTTTCCTTTCTTTGTTTCATTTACCTAGCCTTTTTTTATGTTAAGGAATGACGTGACGAGCTAGCCGTTCGCCTGATGTTAAACGACACGGCTGCCCATATCAGCTGCAGTGTCACTCGGACCTCTAAAGTATAGAGGTTCACGTGACACTGCACTGCGCACGTCATCCAGAGACATCAGCACAATCTAGTAATAAGATTACTAAACTGTGGGATCAGATCATAAAGTCTCATTTGCCCAGTAATTTCACTAGCAACAGTGCCCTTCAACCCCTTCAAGCCTGATTGCAATAAAGTAAGTATTTGAATATATCCCTCTCTGAACGAAAAGACTGAATAAATCTCTGGTTGTTTGTTACCTTTTCTTTATGAAAAGACTGAAGCAATTTTGTTATAATTATATTTACAGTTTCAGACCTGGGGAAGGACTAGGATACTTTATATCCCATACAAAGCCACAGGGATCAAATCTGCTGAATCAATAAACATTAAATTAATTATGCATGATGAAATTGATCACCTATATATAGCAAAAGAACCTGGGATTGAGCAATAAGTACATTATCTATTTACAGATAGATAAGTCATGAATGTATAATGTAGGGCCTTCGAACTATGGTTAAAATGTACAAACTCTTTTTTCATATTACTTATTTATTAGTCAATTTATTGACTTTATCAAATGAATTAAGAATAACTAAACTAGACCTAAAAAACTAAACTATACCTAAGAACTTAAAATAAATAAAAACTAAACATTTAAAATAACCCGCTGGTAGAGGAGAAAGTTCCCAGAATGCTGGCAGCATTACCACGTTGAGGGGCAATGCTTATTTTTTGTGCAAAATAAAAGCCAGCATTCTGGTCACCTGATGCTTCCACCAAACGTTTGGCCAAGTCCCTATATGTAGCCCTGGCAGACGGCCCCCATGGACCCATTGTCTCCACCCCAAACGGCACACACATGTAGGCCCTGTCAAGGAGGGAGTGCATATATGTCGTTTGAGGTTTTCGGCCTTGGTGGCGGCCGCGCCGGCTTGAACTGTAGTTAAAGGAAGATGGGACAGAGCCATAGTGTCATTTTTTATTAGTTCACCCATGGTTTCTAGTAAATTTTAATAAATCATATCATAAAAGCTAAAAAAAAAATGATAAAATTGTTTTTTTCGTAAAACAGAATAGAATGAAAAGGAAACTTAAACTAACAAACCACTACAGGGTACATGCCCAATATGCTGGCAGCATTGCCATGTTGGATGGCAATGCTCAATCTTTGGCCAAAGTAGAGGCCAGCATTTTGGTCATGTGTTGCTTCAACCAAACAATAAGAAAGGTTTTTGAGTTTTTATTTATGAGTTTATATATAAATGTTAAACACATTTTATTTTTGCTTCACATTCAAAATCTACTGGAGAGATTTTGATGCCAGTTTTAAAACATATTTAGTAATTTAGTAGGTAAGTACCTATATTTTCGTTACAATATTTCATAAATAGAAAATAATAATTCTAACTGAAAAATGTGGCTGCAAGGAGATGCTAACATTTAGAGAAGTAAAAAATATTAGAATATTTTTTGAGCCTCTGTGGTGTGCTTGTGAGCAGGTTGGCTTATAACCTAATGGTGGCAGGTTTGATTCCTGCAGCAGGACAAGTATTTATGAATAGAAAATAAAAAGTGCAAGTACTTGTTCTGTTTTGTTTCATTCTGGGTGTCAAGGGACTGTGGTACTTGTAGTTCTTGGGTCCCTAGATACAGGGAATCCTAGTTAAGAGTCTCGGATCTATATATGTGATCGTTGGGTGTGGTGTGTTATTATGTTAGTAGCTTACAGAGGTAATTTACTTTAGTGGCACTGGTAGAATTATTTTTACATACAGGGGTTTTTAATTACGGATAAACTTAATTATTATGAATTAGGCATTCACTGAGCTTGTCCATTTATTTAATACTTGTGAAATTAGGCAATATTTATATACTTAAGTGTATGTATATAGCGTGAATAATCCATTACCAAAAGAACTGACTGAAAATTTTGTCAAGGAACCTACCCTTTTCATATTTTTAGACCTAAGCTGAGTTGTTCTTGTGTGTAATGAATAAAAATGTAAAATGATTCATTCTTGATTATTATTTGTTTTTGTTTATGATGCTGCTGGTTAGAATGTTGGCAGAAAAGATTATATTAACGATAGACCCATCAGAGATAATTATTTTATTAGTGTCGATTGTGGAGTTGCATTCCTCGACACGCGATGTGACAAAGCGCCGAGTGGAGCGTGACCGAAGCGTCGATACATACCCACCCCATCTCAACATTGGTGCCATCAACCGGGAGAACCGTCTCCACTCTCAATGTAGCATCTGTATTTACTTAAAAACTATGTATCAGCTGTAGAGTATATTATTACGTCAACATTAAAAAAAACTCAATAGAATACACGAAACTACACAAAATCGCATTAAAAAGCAACTAGACTTTTTAGTCGGCTAGTTTTAAAGCTATTTTCATAAACAAATAACAATAAATATCGATTAAAAAATCAAACTTAGCAGCTTATTTATCTACCTTCAGATAACTCCAAGTCCAGTTCGGCTAGTTTATCTCTCACATCCTCCGGCAACTTGGAAATATCAACACTAAAGTCAGCCATTGTGAAAAACACAATTCTCTCACAAATTAAAGTTTTTAGCGACTACAATTACTCAGGAGCCCATCATGACACATGGCCATCTTGAATTAGAAATATTCTGTCTGGATTCCCGCACGAAACTGACTGTATTTGACTACTGACTACAAGAACGGCGCTCGCTGCCGCTAGAGGACGCGAAACAGCGAATGGATGGTTTCAGTTTGTTCTTGTTTACGAAAGCGGGAAGTTAAGTACTGTACAGACCTCACAATCTACACCACAATTAGTCAAAACTTAAAGTGTGATCATGTGGAGACTGGTTGCGGCTCGATATTCGATTGATCGTAATTGATTGCGATTCCTGCAATGTATTTAGTGAATAGTGGACAGATCGCATAGATCGTTAATTCGTTATGTGGCAGATGGATGGCAGATTGGATGGTGTGTAGCCACCTTTAAATTATTCAGTAGTGTGATTGGTAAAAAAATACATGATGAAATTATTGCGTTTCTATTGGCTGTATTGAGCTTCTGACAAAAATATTAAACCTAAGTTCACGTAATACCACGGATCTGCATAGTTCGTAAATTCAGGGGCCTTACCGCGTAAGTATGGTGAACATCGTAATCGTGTTCTCTCTTGTCCGCACTCGTGGACTTGTTAATTGGCGCGTGCAAGATGGCAGGCGAAGCCGATTCCCAGAACGGTTACGCGGTAGGGGTGCAGGGATAGCGTACTTAGGTCCGTTTTACAGAACGATGCTCAGTCATCGTTCGGTGCTCAAGCAAAGATTGCAATCATCAATTGATCAATTTGTGAATGAAATCTCTGCTTGAGCACCGATCGATGCATGAGCATCGTACAGAACGATGCCTAATTTCTGATTTTGCCTGTGAAAAATGCAATGTATTTAAATAAAAATAGCGATATTAACAGAATATAACAAGTTATTATTAAGTATAGAATAGCTCTGATAGCTTCTTTTTTACCGTCTCTGAGCTTAGGTCAGAACAAGAGGCAAAAGGAAATCTTGAAAATTCATCCTCTATATTTGGAATGTAATGGTTGCTTATATCACATGGTATCGGGCCTTTGAAGTCAATAGTAATCCTTTCAAATGGAGCATTTGCTTTAATTAAGGTGCCTATCGTCCTAAGAAAATGTAAATGTTTATATCCAACCCAGTAAACCATACATGTTATACTGGATGATATAATTTGTTATTAAGCTCAAAAAGGTTGTCGTTGGCTGATTGAGTTGATGCCGTGCGTGACGTTCCCGCGTGATAGTACTTCTGGACAATTAGTGATATCGAAATTGTAGCTTGAAAGTTCCAAGCACCAGCGTTGAATTGTATCATTCTTGATTTTAGAATAATACTTCTGATCAAACATAAATGATACTGATGTTTCAATGAGTGCTCTCTCGTAGTGGTATTCCTGTTAATGATGACGAGAACAGTAGCTTTACTAAGATCCGCTGCTGGTGATATGTATGAAAATGTAAGTAACGTGGTGGGTGATTCGTGAGTATTTTAATTGGCTTCTGTTAGAGAACTTGATGCCTTTTGAGAAGCTCAGCTGAGACATACTTAATTGCTTATTTACCACAGTGGTAATGGGCTGTAAAATTTACAATAATTAAAAAAAATATGATAAAAATATTATTTTATGTATGATTGATGCAATGAGCGGCAAAAACTTATCAAATTAAAGAATTTTGTACATTTCAAAGCTCATAAGAAGAAAAGAAGCCTATTGACGACAGAGCATAGTTCTGTGAATGAAATCTCGCCTTAAATAGAGATTCATGGCTGAGCGTAGGTTTGTAATACGGGCCTAAGACAGAGAGAATATACATTTCAGTGTGTTTTCGCTTACACAGTTTTCTCCATAAACGATAAAAGTTTTATGCAAAGAGTAATCCAATTAATGGTAATGGCAACACCATCTTTACATACATCCGCTAGGTGTCGCTAACCGTATTCATTCTTCTTCCGTCATTCTCAATCCCTGCCTAGTTTTTCTTTTTACTTTACATACATTTGGTGTGTAGGTACTTTAGTTAGCTAGCTGTAAAATTTTATTCTCGTAATGGCTGCCACGCTAAATGTGTAGCTTATTGGTTATGTCATGTATATAGAATCGGTGTCCGTATGTGGTATAGTTCGAGATCAACAAGTGCACAGGACAATGTTCACACGAAAGCTGTTTTAATATCAGTCTCCCTGGAACGTTTCCTCTTTCATGTTTCCTTTTTTGGCGATTAAGTTAAGGACTCTGCGTTTGTGTACTGTATGTAATAAAAACATAATCTATGCTGGGTGAAAAGTGCGGAGACGGTCCATATTGAGTGCCAAGTGGTCAGTAGAGAGTGAAAATGACGGATAATAGGTCGTCGTCGGCGCTGTTCAAGCGGGCTGAACAGTTGAAGCGATGGGAGGAGTCGGACACGAACAAGCAGAGTCCGTCGCCAAAACGCGCGTCTCGAATCCAGTTCTCGTCGGGGATTGTGTTCTTGGCGGCATGTACTGCGGGCGACAAGGAAGAGGTGCAGCGCCTGCTGAAGATGGGTGCTGATATCAATACCGCCAACGTCGACGGACTCACTGCGCTGCATCAGGTATCTTATACATTATTCACTGCACTGACTCTGATAGATAGTTCATTGATTGCACCATTGATCCCACCTCCAAAAAGTATCACTTGTGACACTCATGCTACATGAAGTCATTGGAAAATTTTATGTAGGAACTTGTGCTAGTGAGCTCGTGTCAAAATACATAGTTAATATGTATCCACCTCAAACTCTGAACGCTATATTTACAATTGTATTGACTAGTTAACAAGCAATAGAACATTCAAGAGGTTATATATATTTTTTCAGAAGTAGAAATGGTAACATCATGTAAATATTTACATCAATGTACAAGTAAGATACTTATTTATATAGAATAGCATAACATAATGTTTATTCAATTTCATATTGTTTTACACATATTTAATAAAGTGTAAGTAACTAGTTTGATTAACCATTATCTAACCGGGCTTGATTTCCTATCTTTTTAATTTCAATACCAATAAAAAAAGAATATCCTAGACATATCAGTTCTTGTGACAGAATTGTCAAGACCTTGATATGTTTAACACAAACTTTTCCAACTTGTATATTGAAGCACATTGAAGATGGAATAATATATTATATGCAATAATCATTCATGTACTCAGACATATTGACATTCTGATTGCCGCTGTACAAGCAACAATTGGTTTGACAATGGACACCATTAACTACAGACCCTATAGTACAATGCAAATTATTACAATTGCTCAAGTTTGGTATGATACTTTATAATCACAATAAATAAATAAATATCTGTGGACATTTCACACAGCGCCATGTAGCCCCAAACTAAGCAAAGCTTGTGCTATGGGAACCAGATATCTAATAAAATACTTAGATACTTTTTGTTTCTAAACACATACAGCCTTATTTATAAACACGAACTAGCTTTAGACCTGTTACACCATCTTTTGTCCCTTTTGATCCAGCTAAATATTCCAGTATCAAAAAAAGGACAAAAGCTGAAGTAAGTAATCCGAGACTAATACCTGTTTATTAATAATGCTAATAGTGTACAATATTACACCCAAAACCAGAACAAACATCAATGTTTGTCCTAGTTGGAAACTAACCCACATCCTACAGCTCTGAAGGCAGAGCTACTACCAACTGAGCTATTGAATCATTTAATTTTATATTTTAACTTAAGGGTAACTTAATACAACTAGTCCTAATACCACGTATATAAATGTTTTACAGAAAAAAAAAATTAAAATATAATTTACACAATTTGTAAACATCTAAAATTTTTATTGGGTAACACAAACCCATATGATATGGGTTGTGTGTTGGTCATAACTTTAACATTTTTATTTGTTATAGGCAAAGCACTTCACCACTGTTTCACCATGATGTAAAAATATTTTGATCCAGTGAGATTATAAAACATTGATGGTTGAATGAGCACTGACTTGTTATTTATTACAATATAGTTGTAGTTGTCTAATTATTATTTATTTATTTTCTAACAAATATTATTTAAAAAAATTAAACACATGCTTAATCCAAGAAACATTAGACATATGCTACTTATATTTTTTAAATGTTTAATCTACTATTATGCATAACTTTCATTAAAAAACATGCAAAATTATACACCACAATCTTTTAGATAAAAGAATTTGCAATTTTACTTACATAAGAAATTTTGACTGGCCCGATAGCTCAATTGGTAGTAACCCTGCCTTCTGAACTGTGGGTTGTCGGTTTGATTCCACACCCAGTATAAACATTTGTGTGATGAACATAGGTGTTTGTTCTGTCTGGTTGTTATATTGTATCTATGTATGTATTTACAAGCAAAAAGTATCTAAGTACCTATTGTATCAGTTATCTGGTTCCCATAGCACAAGCTGTGCTTGGTTTGGGGCTAGGTGGTGTTGTGTGAGATGCCCACACATATTATTATTATTATTAGTTTAATATTAGCAAACAGGGTGGATTTTTGAGTTGAAGGAGCAGGTACCTTAACCATTATGAGGACACAACATGCCAAAGGAATAAATAGGGTAAGGATAGGTAGGCAATCAGTGCTCAACTGACCTAAGCATGAACTTCACTATATGATATTCACTTTAAAACATCAATGTCATATACATCCAAATTTATGTTATAGATGTTGTATATATATATATTATTAAAACTCATTATTAAAACTCCTGGTTTATACATGTAAAATTAGTGAGTAGTCATGTATTTGAATGGTGATACGAGTAAGTTAAAGTTGTAGTAGTATTTTTTATATTTGCTATGTTGCACTACCACACAAATATTTCTGCATTACACTCATGCTAACTGGAAGATAAGTTTGCTTTGTTAAGCCTAAGTTTGTATGTGTGTTTGTGTGTATGTTTGTTACTTCTTCACGCTCAAACTGCTGAATGGATTTGGATAAAATTCGGTACCAAGATAGAGCTTATACACTAGATTAACATGTGGGCTACTTTTTATCCCAGAAAAGTGACATTTTCCCTTGGGATGAGTAAATAATTAAAATATTTTTTATCCACGGATGACACTGCGGGGTGCCACTAGATATGATATATGCTACTATGGATAGAAAATGTAATAGACCACTAACAATTCTCTTGTATGTATGTATAGATATATATAGAGAGAATTGTTAGTGGTCTATTATGCACAATTAGGTATAGGATGTTGAATTGGAGATAAGGCAATATATATTGACAGCAGCTTCAAAATGTTGACAAGTGAAGGACAGGATATCGTCTCTCACAGACTTTAATACCATATTACTTTACCACAACTTGTTAATCGATTTTATTGATTCTATCTAAATGGAAATATTTGTGTTTAGTTTTTATTTATAAGAAACTAATATTCCCTTGTTATTTTTTTTGTTAATGTCAAAAAGGGTTTTATTACTTAGTGATCATATCGCCCAATCAGTAGCGTACAAAGAAAAACAACAAAAAGTTTAAACTATGTTCTAGACAATTTTCGCATTGGTCTGCAAGGCGGTGTATGTTTTCGGCTTCATCTGACAATGCTAAAAGGCGGTTGCACTGACCAATTTCAAATATTTTAGTTCAACCGAACATAGCAATTCTGAATGAATGAAAAATGAACAAATAAATGTTATCTCTATCTTTATTTGTTGCTAGCATTCCAAGCACACTGCATTAACACATGTCAATTGAAGGGGTGAGAACAAAAACGGTTTAACTGATTTTTTTCACAAAATGACTTATTGGTATCGTTGGATTCAGCGTGAAATGATCTGTCATAAACACATTATCAAAATACCGAAATGAGGCTTAAACCTCGAGATTGTCAGTCTAAAAACGGTTTATCTGACACAGGAATACACTTCGCTTATCGTAAAACATTATTGTATTTATCATATCATATTACATTTTTACAGTAATTGTATTTCAAGCAACTAAAACTTACATAAACCTTTTCTATTAACTTATAAGCACTCTACATTAAAATGAAGCTGTTGAAGTTTAAAGTCAGTTTTCTCGAAACTATCAATTTGATAGTTAAACCCTTTTTATTCTCAACCCTTCAATTATACTTAAATAATAGTTTAATAACAGATTATAATGAAAATATTCGTAATAGAGATGGGTAAATTCAAAGCTAGAAGTCATAACAGAGTTCAAAGATCGTAGAAAGAAAGTAGTAAGGTAAAGTCAGTTGACGAGACAAAGTTTATGAGTGTAGTTGAATTTTTTTATTTGCAGATTATAACTGATCTCCGTGTTGTGCATTTAACCTGTAGTTTCGGCTAGAATGCGGTACCGAATCATGTGCGTCGGAGTTTAACACTCGGAATAACTTTCGATTGTTTTTGCCTTACGGTTACGACGGACATCATTCGGACGGATTTAGATTCTGACACTGCCCGTCTACTCATTATTTACAATACATTGCTAGTTTAGTTTGTGATCAAGTTTTTGGTATAATATAACTAACTAACTCGCGCTGGCTTCGCACGGATTAATTACTCCGTTTTGGTTTGACCGATTTTGATGAAATAAACGTAAGAGCCTGCTCAAACCTCCATAGAATACATTACAGCAAACGGCATCAAAATCCATCTGAATGGATTTTGATGCCGTTTGCTATAATATTGGCGTGATGTATTTTCATTAGATTGATCAAAAATTCTAATAATAACTATATCTTTAGATCTTACTATGTATTTCCCATTGTATGTAGATGTACATCTACATACAATTTTTAATTTGTCTTCTATGTGCAAAAGTTACCTTGGTTACAGTTTTATTATAGTCATACATAAGATAACGACATAGGTGCTGCCTTGGACCGATTCAAAGATTCAAATAACGACTTCGACTTCGGTCTGACAAGTAAATTTATGTTACGACGTGACGTGTCAGTGTAATTATACTTTTCGATTTTTTGATAGCTTTAGATAGATTTTGGCATCGTTTATTTAATCGATTTAACATCTTTTGATGGAAAAGCAGAAACGTGCCAATATAAATACTATTTCTAATTTCCTTTCCTTCAGGGTTTATACATATTTTATACCCAATAAACATACCAAATTAGGTTTTATTATTGATAAGAACTAAATGACTTCATCGTTTTATGCACACGATCTTAACCCGTTTCGAGATTTAAACGTTCGGTCAGTTAATCCACAGGATATTATTAATGAACCTTAATAGAGGTAATTAACATGACCCGTCCGGGTCTTTAGAGTTCTTTATCCTGAAAATAACCGTAAACTCTAATTTATAATTCTCATGATAGAACATTCGATTTAAACCTACAGTACCTAGTAAGTTAGGCCTATTCTACATGTCCTAATTGTATAATGGAACACCATCCAGTGGAGTGTCGACAGCATGTATTGGTTAAATCATTGCTTATATATTCAGTTAGAGATAAGAATTTAGTTTTTATAGATATCTGATACTTCAAGATTTCAAATTGATGAATAACGATGTGTTTACAAAGGAATCATTAACATTTATCAGTCACGTCGACTTTATGGACATTACGAGAGTGAAAATGCGTTTAGATGTATCCACCAGTTACAGAATTTAAATACGTCAATCCATAATATCTTAATAAACGCGCAGGTGACTTCCGTGACGAGCTAGTCTGCAAACCCATAGACTTAGGACTTTTTCGCTAAGCTCAAATGACCTACGAAGCGTGGGAGCGAAAGGTACAAGGTATATGCCACCGCGAGTGAAAAATAATAGGCGAAACAAGATGCTGGTGTGTCATTGTTTACGCGAGTAATGAGGCTATTGCGTCCCGGCCGGTAAGTCGGACTCGAAATGATTTTTGTGCATTTGGTTAATTATCTTGCGATAAAAACACGAAATCTTATGATCGCTGTGGCTTGTTAAGTGAGAAAATGTAACGTTTCAAAAGATACTAACCCGAATAAATATTTTTTTTGCAGCAAAAACTATATTGCATTAATTTTTGCTCATACATCTTTGTTAATTTTAAATTTTATTTGTTAGAAGATGAACGAATAGCTTGTATTTCTTTTACATTTAAAAGTTATAATGCATAGCTGTGTAGGTATCGAGATCGGGCTGCTGGTATAATTTACAGTAGTAGGTACCTACCTACCTATAGACGCATTTGATTTGTTATTTATTGTGACGAAGATCATCGGGTATACATACGCACATCAAACGATCGATGTCGTTATTCATAGAAGATTAATAAATGCGGTCATTAGTCGGTCCAATGATTACCAAAGAAATTAACTGTATTTAACTACATTGAATACTTCACGGTTTTAAATTTATTCAGAACTGTCAAAATGTATGCTACATTCCCATGAAAAATGCGCTCTATGGATTCCATGAATTATTAGAAAATGCATGCTAGCCCTCGTGTGTGGGACGTAGAAAATCTAATTCATCAAGCAGCTCGTTTTTGCTGATAAGAGCAGTCTAAAAAAATAAGGAAAAAACGTGTCAGTTCAAATGTAGTTCTTCTAAAACTGGGTGAGAATAGGATAGCAGTTATAGTGAGCTATATAATCATAACATTGTCAGCATTGTACATATTTGTATCAGTTTTGGCAGCATCTATGCCGTGAATGTTATGATTTAGTAGGCACAGTATATTTACACACATGGAGGCGCTCTACAAGTGTTATGCACTGCAGTCTCTAATCCAGTGCGCTCGAGACACGGCTGGTTAACCAGCCACGACCTATTTGCGACGAGTCTCGCTAATACCACAGGCCCCAGTGCAAGAGCATGATAATACAAGCATTGGCACGGAACTTCCATGTGCAAGAAGTGCAAAGGGAAGTTTGACGCTGTCGCGGTTATGGTTAACACTTGGACAACGTGCATGTTTCTTTTGATTTATCATCAATGTTTATCTTTATCCAATGTGTGATTTAATAATATATATTTTATGTAACTAATACATTTGTTCACTTTTCTCGCATTCACAAAAGCATCATGTTAACTTGTATCATGTTGGATGCCTGTGAAATTTTCAGCAACATTCTTTATCACATTTCGTTGAAACCGTACATTTATTTGCATTATGATAAAAAGTGATTACATTTTGTGAGGTACAGTATCAGCGTTTTCCAGACAAATAACAACAACGGTGTCATCGATATGTCCTATTTCGAAATATTTACTTTTTTTTTCAAACGGTAGTATAGTACCTAGGTAGGTAAAAACATGAAAAATTCTCCCGCTTGTTGCCGCTGGTATTCGGTATGTACATTGCCAAAAAATTTCATCGCTAACAAAACCGCGACGACGCATTGAGTTCATTAAAAAAACTCAATCCGTCGCTGCCATGTTCCGGATGAGGCCGACCCGCCCTGTTGACTACCCTGTCGCAGCCGTAGTATCGGCTATGTTAAGATCGTGAGACTATTTTAGCCCTTCTGGCTCAGGTAACGTTTTCAGCACCGATATGCAATTAAACACCGACCTTGCCTTTGATGTCGACGTACTCCCCGTGGATTAGCTAGAATGGTCGTGACTTTACACAAAGTCTGCTCTTCCAATAGGCATAGTCTCAGTTTTCTTTCTACCGGCAATGGACTAAGCCGAGACTTTGCGCCTCAGCGGTGAAGTTGCCTTCCACTTTTGAGGGCTGCTTGCTTTATGCTTGCTTTTGTTCCGCCGGGTGACGCTGTAGAGATCAATCAGTTATAGCCCATTTAAAAAAACAATGTAATCTAGTTATACTGAAAAATGAAATAATGATGCAGGGTTCTTATATAACGGATAAGACTAGAATGAGTGCCTTATCTGGTGCACGGATTCTTAAGGCATTGATTTATTGATAAAATAGAAATTAAATTATACCTATCCTCCTACTCGATTCAGTTCAACACAAGGGATATTGCATTGCTTAGATGGATACTTCAATGTGAATTGTAACTTATTTTCAGAGAAAACATTGTCACGGCTATGGACGCGTTGGTAAACGTTGATTGTCCGTTTCCAGAAACGATAACATCGGCTGTTTACTCTGGCGCTTTGCGCTCTGAAAATGATGCAACGGTCAACGAGACTATAAACAAATAGGTACTCGTATATCTACATTTACTTTCATGCTGCCCGTTAGATAGTGTGTTGGTAGCTTATCCAGTTTGCAATAAAATAAACCGGAGCTATTACAAAACTACCATCCCTCTATTGGGCTTGAGTCTTGTTGATGTATGTAACAGTTACGATTTCATGCGCAAATTATTTCTGGATTATTTATCGACACAAGTAATAAATACCCATTTGTAACTATAGGTAGGTAAAGGTGCATTCGCGGAAACGTTTTTATAGATAATTTGATGGGCTATTATAATAGAATTTCGTAATTAATTTACGTTTAAGTAAGAATAATATTTGCTATAAAATTTAATAAAGAATAAAATTTAGGAATTTTAAGAATGTAAACTTATTGACTCATTATTAACTTGTTATCTTAGTATTTATACAATCAGTATAAACCAGATCGGAGTAAAAATGGTGGTATAATATATATGTATATATAAGTATTTAGTCTGTTATAAAAATATGTTTGAGAGGGCATTTAGTCTTTTTCAAATCACATAACAAAATAATTGTGCGTGCCAAGCAAGTCTTGAAAAATAAGTATACCTTACTTATTTTAAGTTGAATACTTTTTGTGTATTGGACTATACAATGAAGATTTCCTCGTCAAGAACACAATCACCGATTGTCATCAGAAGCCATCAAGATTGACACAGCAATTGTGCCTAAGTATTAAACTCCTTCACAGAATGTCCTCGTCCTCAGGTCGATGAACGAACAAAGCAATTTTTAACATTCTGGGTCTTAATGACCATATTTAGATGTTTAAAAAATGTGTATTCCATATAATATGTACCTAGCTTGTTTAGGCGTTCATAAAAAAAATGTTCTTTCAATCAATTTAAAGCTATTAAATTAATCCTTTAAATCCAAAACAAAAAGTTTGTCATACGAACATAAATGACTGGCCCTATAGCTCAGTTGGTAGTAACCCTGCCTTCTGAACAGTGGGTTGTGGGTTCGATTCCCACCCAGGACAAACATTTGTGTGATGAACATAGGTGTTTTTCTGAGTCTGGGTTAACACCCAGTAGTTTGTAAATACATACATAGAATACAATATAACTATTGTATTCTATGTATGTATTTACAAACAAAAAGTATCTAAGTATTGTATCAGTTATCTGGTTCCCATAGTATAAGCTTTGCTGAGTTTGGGGCTAAATGGCGTTGTGTGAGATGTCCACATATATTATATATTATTATTATAAAAGATTACGAGCGACCGGGAAATTAAGGTCTAGTAGAGGTTTGGACGATTAATGACATGAGCATATTTAGTATTCTATATAAAGAATGAAATTAATCAGTAGAACAGGCTTAAAGTATACAGGTGCACTAAATGAAAAAAATCTTCAGTTCTAAAGCATGTTATGTACAAATGGATGGCGTTGTGTGAGGTTTCCACAAATATTATTATTAAATATTGGGATTACGTAAAGGTATATATATCTCTAAACTGACTTAGTAGTCGTGGCGTTACGGCCTTCAGACCCTGTGTTACACAGGTAAACTATTGGTTCGTAGTAAAAACGTAGTTTAAAAGTATGAATTCACTGTTTGTAATTATTAATACATTTAATATTAATTAATAACTAATTAATATCACTATTTGCTCAACTCTCAGGGAAACATTGTCGAACCCTATAACCTAAAATGCCTCATGGTGCTGGTGTGGTCTCAACCCGATTTGCGTCCGTAGAGATTGCGTCACAGCTCTCTGATGACGCATAGGAACATGATACGGGTTAAACCGCTGGGCGGGCCGAGTGCACGTAAAATGTAACAGTAGTGGCACATGTATACTCTTTTGTTATAGCCCAGTTTACTACCCTTCGTGTGCTTTTTTATTAGCCTGCCGGCCATTTTTATGGTTCGTAGATTTTGGCGTGTTCAATGTTTCCAAAATCGTATTGAGCTGGGGGGCCGGTAATGCTGCGGCTTGTTGGTATAGTAACGATCTTCTATCTGGAGTTGCTGTTCTATTTGTCATCGATTTATTGCGTGTTAATTATACGACCTAGTACTTATTCAGACAAATCTGTTCAGTCATCAGAATTAGTAATCAATTTTCAAGTAGAAGCATGACATAACATACATTTCTAACTTCTTCCTTCTTCATAATCTGAATAGCCTTGAACTGGTGAGCAAGAAAAAGAATCACTCTAATATTATAAATGCGAAAGTTTATTTATGTGTGGGTTTGTTTCCTCTTCACGCAGAAATAGCTGAACAGATTTTAATGAAAATTGGTAATAACTTGATTTCTGGATTAATACTCTGGATATATTTTATTTGCTGGTGACGCCGCGAGACTTGCGTCTTGCGAAAAGTAAAATATTGGCGACTGATGAAATTTTATTCACATACTTTTACAGAAGTACCTGTTTCAATAGTTAACGTAAAGGTCTAAGTTCCCTTTTGTTCATCTTGGTTTCGATTCATGTAATCGAATCACATAACATCCATTTCGTACGAAAATATAATGAAATACAGCGCTAACCAATTTTACGTGCCTGCTAATAACCCTAATGTCTTTAGCGCCTCCTGGGCCCAGAGAACAGGGCCTTAGTGCTAATGGAAACGTCCGCTTTTGCCGTAAATTATCAATATTTGACATATTGTTATGTGCGCGTCGTCGTTCCACTAGTTATTTTTATTTGTCAGATTAAAAATCCGAAATCTATCTGAACTTAACATACGAGTAATATATACATACAACTAGCTGGGGGAAATCTGTATGGCAAATATTATTTGATAATATGTTTTCGCGGGGTTGATAGATTTATTTCTATACTAGCTGCGCCTCGCGGTTTCACCCGCGGATAAAAAGTATTTTAATTATTTGCTCATCCCACGGGAAAATTGCACTTTTCCGGGATAAAATGTAGCCTATATTTTAATCCAGTGCATAAGCTATCTTAGTACCGAATTTCATCCAAATCCATTCAGCCGTTTGAGCGTGAAGGAGTAACAAACATACACACATATACACACATACAAACTTTCGCCTCTATAATATTAGTGTGATAGTTATATACATAAACCCGAATGCTTAGAAACTTACGAGGTTAATGATTTACTACTGCTATTAGATAAAGCTTAAAAAGCATAATATCTGTAAACACTTTTTGGGCAGTGATAATGTGATAGATCGACGTGTGTTGGCTGTAAACTACTGGGTTTACAAATCGGCACTGGTGCCGGGTTGGCAGCCGTAACGACGCCGCGCCGCCGCGACGCTTCTCCGTGCCGACCTATAACTGCTATAGCCTGTAGCTAATTATGACAGCTGTCCGATACCCTATATGAATTGAACAATAACTTTTTTCCAAAGAAAAACGTGTATATTTAACATACGTTAGTATTTTTTCACAATAAAGATGCATGCTATAGATGCAAGAGGCAATAGCAGCTGTTAAAAGTGGCGTTCTTTGTAGGAGGTCCCCATTCTTCAGTGGACATCCTTCGGCAAATGATGATGTTGATGAAGGTGATGTGTATGTATTATTTACACGGCACACACAACTTTCACACTAGGTGATTATTACTATATTAGCATATATTCGTTTCATTCCTTTTTAACGAAAATTATGTATTTATATTTATTGATATCAAGATTTATAGAGCAGTAAACACCTTGTTTTTATAAAATTGAGTATTTTTTAATGTCTTTAACCATTACCTATCCCTAGTTCTTATAACGAAAACCTAAAATATAGTAGGTTGTCTGAATTATGGCTTACGTAACCAACGAACGTTCAAATTCTATAACGTAAATTGTATCGGCTTGATTTACGGCACTTATAAAACTGACTAAACGTTAACTGTAAATCTGTAGAAGAACAAATTTAAATATATTGAGGTAACCTTGTGCGTAAAAATAAAAATGTTGGTGTTGTTCGCGGGGGACAAGAAACGGAAATATAGTAGCGTGGCAATTTTGCTCTACGTCAATGGAAAATATATTTGGCGCAAATGGATGCAAACGTTTTTATACCTACGTACCTATGTACCTTCTTCGACCACTTATCATTTCTTATAGCGTAATTCTATATAGTCCAAACAGATGTACTTTACAACGTAATTAAAAAATAAGATGGTTTGGAAATGTACGCGAATTCTATGTAAAATATTTGTGCAGCCTATGTGGTGTGATAGTTGAGCAGGTTTGGTCGTAGCCTGGAGGCAGCGGGTTCGATTCCCGCGACAAGGCAAGTATTGGCGCATAAAAAAGCGCTTATACTTGTTCTGAGGCTGAGGATCATGGTCCTTGTAGAACCTGGGTACAGCGAATCCTAGTTAGGGTCCAGGATTTATGTATGTGATCTTTGGCGGTTATTATTATTATTATTGTACAAGAATTACTATTAATCATGTAAATCGATTTCGAAGTCGAGTGGTTGCTATAGGTCCTTAAAATAGTCTTAATGGCTTATATAACTTTCTTTGAGGGAAGCCTAATTAAGATAAAAAAATTACCTTACTCTTTACCTCAGTTGCTCAAAAGTATGTTCAGGGATGGAATGTTTTCTCTACAACTAATGAAAATTTCTTTACTGTAAGTAATTTCATAATGCTTGCTAACATGCATGTCATTGGAGTCAAAACTTAACCATGTAACCAGGTTTTTCAACGTATTAAAGTTTTTAATATTAAGATGGCTAATTTAATTCTTGTTGCATTTATCTGTGCGACCTACTTGTTTGACAAAAGTAGCTTGAACGTAGAAACCGCATTAACCTTCAAGTACACGAACGCGTGCGGTTTTTGTAGCGACGCGGTGACGAGAGGTCGCGCTTAGCTTTTGCGACTTATTTATTTATTGATAGAACGCAAATTTGCCAAAAAAAAAAAAACAAAAAAAATTAACGACGGGTAATAATAAAAAAAACCGTTTCTGGTCTATCGTAAGCTCTCACGAAGTACAAGTCACCGTAATTGGTGTTTAGCTCAAATAAAGCGTTTTCTTCTTTATTATTTGCTCTTAAAGTACCTATAAAAAAATAAAACTAATGCTTTTAGAATATTAATATCGATATGTTTCGCAATAATAATAGTTTGTTTAGGTACTAGTACTGTGATCTTTATCCAATACATTTAGGGTCTATATCTTCGACGTGTACGGATCGATCTCGGTTTACATCATCGTAACCGCCGCGCACAGATCATTTTATCGATTTGCTATATATATATTTACATTCACGTGCCGTACTCGTATCGCATCTGGCGTGTGTGCTTGCCCTATTTATAAAGTGCGGTTAGTTACCTTAAAGACCAGATACAACATGACAACACTAGCGGTGTGCTTACACAAAAACAAGAAACTTATACCACAAAACAAAGAGAGCTGTACCTATACCGATATCATGCGTTATTTTTATCGATAGATCGTTGTGTCAATGATCTCAAGATGTTGCCTATCGTATTTCCGTGCACATTACGTAGATAATAGGTCTTTACCTATGAAATTGCCGTATTGCAGTACAGACTTTTTCAAACAAAAAAAAGTTTTGATTGGCTATGAATTCCAAATTCAAATTAATTTTGTTTTAAAAATATGACATTCTATTTACAATATAAGTCTTTTGTTTATTGATTAGCGTTGTATTTTCATTACATTTCAACATTTTTCCTCATAATAGATACTTTGAAATTTCGTGTAATTATGGAATATGAGTTCCGTCGTGGCACCAACGCGGCACAAACGACACGTAACATCAACGACGTTTACGGAGAGAACTGTACAAACGAACGTACAACCCGTTATTGGTTTGCTCGGTTCCGTTCTGGGAATTTTGACTTGAAAAATGAACCTCGTGGTCGTCCGGAAACTTTGGTCAACAATGATGAATTAAAGGCGATTGTGGAAGCTGATGAATCTCAATCTACAGCTGAGCTGACAGCAGCTTTTGATGTTAGCATCAAAACAATATTGGTCCATTTGCGACAGATTGGCAAGATAAAAAAGCTTGATAGATGGGTGCCCCACGAACTTAACGATCGCCAGCGCAACGTACGCGTCGAGACTTGCCTTGCGCTGCTTAACAGGCACAGAAATGAAGGATTTTGAACCGAATTGTTACGTGCGACGAAAAATGGATTCTTTTTGACAATCGAAAGCGCTCAGCAAGTTGGTTAGATCCTGGTTCGGTACCAAAGCAATGTGCAAAACGAAAAATGACCCCTAGAAAGGTGATGGTCACAGTTTGGTGGTCTAGTGCTGGTGAGATTCATCATAGCTTTTTACAAAACGGCGAGAGCATTACTGCAGATGTGTACATTGAAGAACTGACCACAATGATGGCGAAATTCGCACGTCTGCAACCAGCTTTGGTCAATCGGTCGTCTCCACTGCTACTTCACGACAACGCGCGACCCCATACTGCACAACAGACCGTCTCTAAGCTGCATGAGTTGGGTTTGGAAGCTCTCCCTCATCCGCCATACTCACCAGATCTTGCGCCTACCGACTATTACTTTTTCCAAAATTTGGACAACTTTTTAGCGGGAAAAAAATTCAATTCCCGAGAGGCAGTACAAAACGCCTTTGAAGAGTTCGTTGTCTCCCGTCCTGCTGATTTTTTCAAGAATGGCATCCATAAACTGCCACAGCATTGGCAAAGATGCATTGATTGCAGGGGTGATTACTTTGAATAAAAGAAATAAATAAGTTCGAAAAAAAAATATTTTAACTTTTTTCAAACAAAACGGCAATTTCATAGGTAAAGACCTAATATTATCGTATCGATGCAATGTGCAATGGAAATGAAGTATATCTGATAGAGCATTGATCGCAGAAAAATGTGTTTCTGCATCCTCTATGAATAACCTCGCATACGCACGACTCTGGATTGATGTGTGATTGCTTATTGCGTCAGGGTTATAATTATTGTGCGAGATAGTCGTTCAAAAAAGATATTATCGAAGTGGGAACGGGCTCGTCTGCTGCTAGTCTGGGCCGCTAGCGATCATTTGGCACGTTCCCTCTGTGACATTATGCTTTTTTGTTTCACTTTATTAACTATATAATTTAAAGGAGAACGTCTTTCACTCTCCCAAAGCTGAAACTAATTACATCAAGCGGTCACATGCCATCGATAAATCTTAATTTAAATAACATGTCGACCCGGGCGTTTCGAGTACATCTACGAGTCTTCGCCCTGAAGTCAAATAAAAATCGAATGGTCTCATATCATTTTAAAAATATCATAAAAAAAACTATGCATCTTGCCAATTTTCCAGCACTACAATATTCATGAGTTTTATAATTAAAATTATTAAATAATATTATACATAAAAATTATACTGACACTTATTATATACTACAGTACCTACCCAATTACTTATAATAATAATTTTATTGTAAACACTGATATCTGTTTAGCCATCACCTCTTGAATTATTATTTTGGCAGCGTTTGATCGCGGATGCGTTCTGTCCTTGCTATACGTATCATAATATATTATTTATACTGGTTAATATAATTATAGTATGTGATCATTATGCTGCACATAGTACTACGGCAGGCAACGTGGAACACTAAAACAGTGTTCGGGTAAACTTAAAACTTAGAGTGTTTTTATTTTTTTTTATAATATACCTATTCCTCAGCAATAGTCCAAAAATCTTAGGTTCCGTAAATTAAAATGGGTATGGAATTCTATAGACATTTCCAAGCTATACGAAAATTATTGTTTCTAAATAGTTTACGGTCATTTATAGTTTTCATAGAGCTCTGAACACAGAATAGCTAATAATAGGTAACTTAGAAACTGGTATAATTGTGCATCCCATTTAAATATTTGTCCCTATTATTATACCGAATTCCACTAGTCTAGATTCAGAATTCGATGCTGTCACTGACCGACCCAAATATTCCGTGATGGTGTGACGTGTGCTGCGTTGAATAATATAGCGCCGCGTTATTTTCGAATTGGGTGAGAAAATTTTCATTTCGAGGTCATGTAGAGATTAGGATTCGTAGATATTACCCGATTACGTCATCCGTGCGCATA
This sequence comes from Ennomos fuscantarius, assembly GCA_905220475.3. NCBI lineage: Eukaryota > Metazoa > Arthropoda > Insecta > Lepidoptera > Geometridae > Ennomos > Ennomos fuscantarius. The sequence continues at coordinate 13,586,518 of HG992023.1, forward strand.
TTGATTTTTACAACTATTTACGACGTATCAACCATATCAATCCGTAAGTTATTAGTTACACCTGCGGACATAATATAAAGCAAAGAAATACCAACAACAGGTACTATGAGAAAAGTATGAAAGTTAAAGTCAACTTCTCGCTCATGTGAAATGTCATTTATGTCACGAGGGGCTAAAAAAGTACCGAGAGGAAAAGGCATTTTAAGCATTGATCAAACATAACTAAAGTTTTTAAGTAAAGCCCATTCATTAACTTTAGTAACTTCAATCTGGTTTGACGTTATAAAACGCATTAGCGTGTTAAAACACTTAAATTAGGATTTTAATGCCCGGTTACACTAAAATTCTACAGCTTTTAAGTTCTAATGCAAAGCAGAGGAGTTCTTAAGAGGGACAAGTGCGAATTTAGGAGCTGTCAAACGTTAGTGCAGATGGGTATACGTATCTGAAACACGCTGCGTTCAAAAATTTACTATGCACCTACATGTCATGAATTAAATTGACAGTGAAACATGCAGAACATCAATAATATATATGTATGTAATAATAATTACAAAAAAAAGTATTCACACATTTTAGTCGCTTGCGTTGAAAACTAAAATCTAAAAGGTGCTTCCATTTTATTAGATCTCTGTCTGACCAATGTTTGTGGTTCATCCAAAGTTTGAATTAATGACAAACGTTAGTAATGTAATGTATATATTCAAATACGTTAGAATTTCAAACGTGTTTGAATGAATACATTTATACATATATGTCAATGGAATGTCTAAAACAGTTTATCCTTTTTATTTTGATAAGGCCAACTAGCTGAAACCATGACACTGTAATACATCAAATAACAGTATGGATAGGCTGTGCTCGTATTGTCTAACTAGTCTAGATACAAAAAACAAGTACTAACTGTGTAACGTAATGTCGTACGTAACAGTGAGCCGTTTGTGCTTCCACAACGGTAATGGCACGCGTATCCGGAGTCCCTTGATAATGATGACCTTGATATCACAAGTTTGTCCATTGTTTGCTGTAGTCTAAAATGATAGCAGTCTCTTCCAAACCCTTACTCTGACTTTAAAAAAAAAACAGAGAAATACGGAGAGACAGAAATACTAGTTTCTAGGCCCTAGTTAGGTAGTCGAAGTCATAGTATTAGCATGGAAATATATCAATAATATTCATATTATGAATATAATGATCTTATATTAAATTAAATCACTGACCGGGATTTCATTTAATTCCTGAAATGTAGGTGCATAGTTATTTTTTGAACACTTATCCCTCTAAGAGCTCCTCTGCTTTGCATTAGAACTTAAGAGCTGTACAATTTTAGTGCAACCGGGCATTAAAATCCTAATTTAAGTGTTTTTAACACGCTAATGCGTTTTATAACGTAACAAATTACATCTCATCATAATAGATGTAAGTAGAGGAAATTTGTTTCTCGCTGTTAGCTTAAATTACATGCAACGCTCACAATTTTCCGCAGGAAAAAAGATTTGCGATTTGCGCATCTTTAGTATAATAAGAGCATCAACCAGGGCCAACATTGCCTTATCTTCCCTCTTTTAATTACTTAGTAATAAATGCTTGTGGCAGACTGATTTGAAGGGCTGAGTATAAAAAGGGTTTAACTGTCAAATTGATAGTTTCGAGAAAATTTACTTTAAATTTCAACGGCTTCATTTTAATGTAGAGTGCTTATAAGGTAATAGAAAAGGTTTATGTAAGTTTCAGTTGCTTAAAAATGTATTAATTCTATTTTAAAATACAAAATATAGTACTAATTCGTACAATTACTGTAAAAATGTAATATAATATAACTTAAATATAATAATGTTTTTTGCTAAGCGAACTGTGTTCCTGTGTCAGATAAACCGTTATTAGACTGACAACCTCGAGATTTAAGCCTCATTTCGGTATTTTGAGAATGTATTTATGTAGATAATTTCACGCTGAATCCAACGATACCCATAAGTCATTTTGTGAAAAAAATCATTTAAACCGTTTTTGTTCTCACCCCTTCATTTATGTGTTTCAGTGAGTTACTAAAAGGAGTTCCTTTTAAATAGCTAGGGGATCACGGAACTTGATTGCAATCAATAGAAACACTAATTTGTATGGATTTGACAGTTTCAGTACATAGTTTATGTTCATAGTTACTTTGGAAGTTTTAAAATTAGGAATGAAATTTCTGGTTGTATTGTAAAGTTCCGTGATCATTCCACTGGTCTGGCGTAGCGAATGTTATATAATATAATGTGTCACGTTAGGGAATTCGTGGAATTTACTAGCAACTCTTGGCGAAAGTGATTCACCAAAAGGAAGTGTGCGTCAACTGTCCAATGCGGGTTTCGCACTGTTCCAAGACTGATTTGTTAAGTGAAAAATCGATACACAAAAATCAATTAAATCTACATTAATTCGGTAGCTTACCGCGTCAGCCGGTAAACTACTGATCTAAATACTGAATTCAAAACCTCGTTTTGATTTAAATGTTTGTATATTTTCATGAACTATGTATTGCACTGACGCAATAATACAGCAGTTAAGTATATCCGTTATTTACGGAGTTCCGAGATTTTATTGACTAATCATAAACGGTAAAGAAATAACACATCCCATACCACACGTTTTGTGCAAGTAAGTAATTTAAAAAATCAATATTTTTATATAATACTTTTACTTATTGGTGGTTTAAACAAGAAAGCTGTGCGTTGGACTTGATCTGGTACGATGAAGTAGAAGATAGTGGTCTAGAAGTATACATTTTAGTTTTGTTAGTTGGTGCTTCTTCTTTGATCTTATATGCCCGATCTTCTGAAAAACAATATATAAAAGTAGAATATTGGCCGCAAAGTTTAGTTCTAGCATCACCTAAGCATAAACAATTTTTTTTAGCGTGACACGCTCGCCGGACACGCGCTAGTGCCAGCAGTCATGGCACTGACCCTGCATGGGTTCCGCTCGTTGCACAATGCATCTAGTTGCACACTCGTGCTCTGGCCAGTTTACCACCAGCTGTAATAATTAGGTATATTGAAGAACAGTTTGGCAACTACATCGTATTATGAACTTTCAACGTGCGCATTTAGGACCCACAATACGGCGTTGGTACTACTAATATCAGAATTCAAAAGTAATACGCTGTCCAATTTAAATTTTATTAAAAAATAGTGTGATTTATGATCTCTATCTCATACTACAATTTCCTATCTACTAAAAAACTGGTCAGACTTTTAAGAACCTGTATAAAAGTTCTGGAGCTGCCAGTTGCCGGCAGTAATTATAAAAACTGATGAGATTTGATATTCGACAAGTTTATCACATAGTTCTATCATTCCAAATCGCGATACCGATAATTATTGACAAAATAAATAGAAATAATATAGTTAATAATTATTGCAACAATTAATTTTAATGCTGGCAAATATAATGTACAATATTATATGTCTTATATACCTATATATTAATTATATTACAATGTCTTATCTATCAGCTAAGGCGCTGCGAAAAGTCCATTTAATACAGTGCAGATACGTAAAAGTAGCGCAGGCACCTTTACGTTTGATAAGCGAATGTACACTTATGATTTTCTCTTTCATCTTCTTGTTTGATTGCATAAAGCGAGTGTTTTATTTTGGTACTATGGTTCATATAATATAATTTGCGATTTCGCTTTTTTGTGTTACGTGAAGTATGCACGATTTCAAGTACCCACATAATTATGTACAAGAGGGTGAATGACAAGATGATGATGATTGTGTTGTGTTCTTTGGATTTCACTAATCTTTACAGCATTATTCATACTTCTAATTCCAAACTGTAATACTAATGTAATGAATTCGAAAGTGCCTGTGTATGTTTGTTACTTTTTTTAAATTTAACAGATGTGATGGCGTTCGACATGAAGTCATTTTGATTTTTGGGTGGACATAGAATATTTTTATCATTATAAGTTGTCGCTCATAATAAATCCAAAAAGCGCTCTATACCGCATAGAACCCGCGCCCCGCCTTCGAAATGACATCTCTGGAGTGAGAAACTCGGCGTAGCTGAAAAAAAAGTACCAATGACTTTTAGGTGTGCTTGAGTGGGTCCTAGAGGGCTACGTTGACCTCGCAGGCGAGGTCGCTGTCAGATTTGATTAAATTTATTTGGCACCGTAAAACTGCTATGGTGTCGAAATATGGTACATACCAAAGTTGTATACTCTGCATGCATATCGAGTCTACTAACCTCGCCTGAATAGAAAAAATTTCAATAGCAATATGAAATTGTTCTAGAATTTGAATATCATTGTTAGTTACGGTGTAAATGTTAAAGCCGGGTAGATATGAGGCAGGTAAGCCGCTGCTATTCGCTGGCGTATACTAATAAGATGATTATGCTTGTGAATTATGCTACCTTTGTATTCAAAGTTACATAAAACTCAACATGCACAAAAGGTTACTGAACTGAACTTGTCATTTAATACACTTTGTTCTTTTTATCAGTATTGCATTTTAATTTAGTAGTAAAGAGGCCGATAACCTCCGCAAATAAATGTTTTTAACACGTTATTTGCTACATATTGTTTTCGGTAATGGTGTTCGAGACTAGTTATCGTAACTGGTTCATAGTCAAGACGATTTTCTGATTAGTGGCATTTTACACGTTACCTAGCTTCGAAGTCTCATATCTGCGTACGCGAGTCAAGGTATTTTAAACCCAGTTTCTTGGGATCATGGTTTTCTTCTTTGTAAACGACATTAAAGTTATAAGAGTTGTAGAGCATAAAATTAACCATGTATTCAATTTTTTTTTCGTACTCTGATTCGTGTATTTAAAACTACTGTTGATATTGCAATAGCAATCATTAGTAAACCTTCGAACGTTTTTTGTTTTCAGGCATGCATAGACGACAACCTGGACATGGTTGAGTTCCTAGTCACACACGGGGCTGACGTCAATCGCGGCGACAACGAGGGGTGGACTCCATTGCACGCTACTGCTTCTTGCGGCTTCATCAGCATAGCCAGGTATTTACAGGAAAACGGTAAAACCGACCATTTCCGCCGACACTCGTATCAACCCACTGTTGGGTAATAAAGTCTCGGAACAAAACTAATCTGATACATATTCTCAAATCAAATAATCATTTATTGACATAAAAGGGGTATACAAGTTAATGAGTCTATAGACTCCTGAGGTTATGAGAACACTGTATTTCAGAAGCCAAGGCTTCACCTTACTTTGACTTCTATATAATTGTCATTCTAGTTTACATTTTAATTTAAACTTTTAAACAAAATAATGATAACTAGTGGTTTATTTGGTAAGGCGATAAAGTGTGTATAAATTCACACCTCATTTGGACAGCCTCTGTGGTGTGGTGGTTGAGTAGGTCGGCTCATGACCCGGAGGCGGCGGGTTCGACGCAGACACACGGAATCCTAGTTAGGGTCCAGGATCTATGTATGAGATCGTTGGGCGTTATTATTATTATAATTCTTATCAAAGGGTGCTTTGCTAGAAATTCAACGTGACTTTATTAGTGATGCGAAGTCTGCTATGTTGATAATACACACATAAAAAATAAAGCTATTTTTTAAACTTGCCCAGTGCTAACTTACCTTATAGTTCATTAGTTAAATGTCTGGTTTTCTAGTAGTTAAATAAATAAATAAATAGTTATTGTATTACGAATAGCTTTTTTATTAAATTTCAAATGAACAAAATAAGACAAGTGAATACACCGAGTAGCAATTTTACTCTGGTATTTCTTAGAGTGTGTACAAATAAACTGACAAATAGAACAATAATTTATAGTACTTTATGTGTACATGTACTACATGGGTGTACAACACTAGTTTTCGTGTAAAACTTTATTATTTAGGCAGCCCTAAAAAGGTTTTCTTTAAAATAATCGAGTCCTAACGCATTAGTCGGTCCAATCGTAGCGGTATAGAAATCACAGTAACGGGTTAATTGACTTGTTGAAAATTCCCAATTTATTATTCACGAATTTATCATCGATTTGCCCTTTACATTTGTTGTTCTAGTTTGGAATAACCATTTGTACCATCAATCTCTGTTTATCACGGCAACCGCATGCGTAGTGACGTATAAACGACAGACGGTGCACTGTAAACAAAGGCTGACTCACTATGACCTAGGTGCCTACCAGTACAAGTAGCTGACGATTCATTTTTAGGGCAGTTCAGTAGAACTGACACGATATAACCATGACGTCCTAGTCATTTCCGTTTTGTTATTAAAACTATGAATGTTATCAGAACGATTTTGTACGACTAAGAAAATCGGTATAGTATTTTCGATTAGAATGACAACCATAAACAAATTGCTATAAAAATCTGCTGTCATGTAAAAGTTATCTAAAATATATTTTATTAGAAAGTAGATCCATACAAAATAATAGTATATTTAAAAAAAATGCTGATTATATGGTAATGATTATATAATGGCCTAGATCTCTCATTGTAAGATTTAAAGCAAACCAATAACAATATTTCCCATAAATCTCCTAGTACTTGCTGCTGCGTACTGGTATAATGATATTCTTTATACCTAAACCTAATAGAGCACATAAAGTCAAAGTGGTTATGTTCTGCGGTTTGTTGGTTTTGTAATGGAACCGAGCTAATCACGCAATTTTAGCAGGCCTGACACAATGACTAAGAATATTAAGGACATAATGCGTAGATAATAAAAAAAACCCTTTATTACATTTGCATACTCATTGGAATATTTTTATAATAAAGTTAAAGATTTTATTGCAAACTAGCTTCTGCCCGCGGCTTCGCAAGCGTGGCATATAGGAAACGAAGTAAAAAAAAATTCATAGATAATTCAACCACCCATTTCACTGTCATAGGGGTGAAATTTCGAAAAACCCTTAGTGGATATCTACACTTTACAAAGAACACACCCTCCAAATTTCAAGTCTCTTGGACCAGCGGTTTAGGCTGTGCGTTGATATATAAGTCAGTCGCGCAGTCAGGACTAAATTTTATATGTATGGATAGGCAATTTTTTTAGTACTTTTACTAGTCATAATACTACATTAACTTGTATTATCTCACTGAGGTATTCTATTCTAGTCCGAAGCCTAAAATAAATAATTTAATAATAAATAATTCGAACTCAACGATGACATTCACTAAAAGAACCAAGCAATACGCGATCGCGCTTATTCGCGATCGTCTTGAACCAAGGTTACCGCGACATTTTGACACGCCGTACGGTCACTTGCATCATGTCACAGGGGTTCAAATGTAGCTAAATTTAAAGATGCTTCGTGAAGATATCCAGTTATATTACCCGACGTATGACGATGATAAATTGCCCCTGAGACGACTGTGTCAGCTGAGGTTACTAACAGCATAGGTACCTATTAGTAAAAACTAAAGGAACTGGTAGATCGATGTGATGAGAAGCAGTTACTCCTATTTAATGACTGTGGGAAGGTGTTCTACCTGAGAATTACCTCTTTTTATTTCTTAGATGTTATAATAATATCCTATTTTAGCATTAAATATATATACGACCCGTAAAATCCTTATAGTGGTCTAGTTAGTTGCACGGTAAACTATCGGTACTAAGATTCTATAAAAAAAATATTGCTTGTTATATTTCTATTAAAGTTCACCATCTGTTTTATCAGTGTTGTCTGTTTAATTTCGGTGTTATCATTTCCAGGTATTTGCTAGAAAATGGCGCTGACGTGGCCGCTGTCAATTACGACGGTGAGCTACCCGTAGACATTGCTGAAAGCGACGCTATGGGAGACTTGTTGCAAAAGGCGATCGATGAAAAAGGTGATTATAACTAACCGAACTCCTTAGTTCCTTGCATGAAGGCCACCGCCTGCTATGTTCGAGGCTAATAAATAATCTATCGTTCTCTTCCTGAGTGTGTATTGGATGTTAAAAACAAAAGAAGTTCTATAAATTTACCCTCGAATATGTTTTTGACCAACAAATGGATTATTTTAGTCCTTAAATACCGATGTTTGAAGCACAACGCGAACTTAACCGTAGCTTTGTGGCTCACCCTCGGCTTGATATTATCGCGGTATAGTTGTATAGTCTTTATTACAGAAACTGTTTTATTTTCTATTTCAAGCAGTACTATAAACTCGAATTGTAATTCAGGACACTTGCTTTATTACAGGCGTCGATTGCGAGAAGTCCCGGAACGCGGAAGTTGACATGTTAATGTCGGACGCCAGGAACTGGGCAGCCAACGGTTACGTTGAAGTACGAGATCTGAAGACAGGCGGCACGCCTCTACATGTGGCCGCCGCCAAAGGATACCTCGAAGTTAGTATCATGGTCATTTAAACTGGTAAACAATGTTGCCACTTATGTTGCAAGAATTTTCACTGCGAGTTATGAGGAAATTTTGTTACAACTGTATTATGTTAGCATCAGTATTATGCTATCTTAAAATGCATATTTTGCTTCCGTCGTAATTTGATTTGAGCATAAAAAAAAAAAAAAAAATCCGACACTTCGTTGGTGAAAATTTTAGGTGAGCTTTTTTTTTTCTAGTCTAAATAGAATGCCGTACCAAGAATATTTGCACAAACGCTTAGTACTTTGGCGAAAACTTTTGTCAAGACTTTTATCACGAATTTGTGAATGTTTTAATATAGGGTTGTATTATTAATTGTGCTGAGTTTCACCTCAAAACTACAACCAGTTTGGAAGAAATCTTGTACAAATATTACACCTACAATATGGAAACCAACGTGGATACTTTTTAACCAAGAAAAAGAAGAGATAAATAGAAAAAAATACGTCTAACATGACAGTGAATTGAAAGTTAGCGCAATTTATGCCCTAATTTCAAAGTTAAACATTAAAATTAATCTAGATCAATATAAAAATAGATCAATCCTACACAAAGTTATTTGGACCGCTGTCAGTTTGCATTTGGCTTATAAATATTGTATGCAAAACGAGGTCATTCGTCAAATTTTATTGTTATTACTATACGATCCCATTTTGAAGTTTCGGTCTCATTTTCAGGATACTGGAGCAATTTGGTAATAAAGACCTGACACAAATGTGTAACATTGTTTTATAAAAGCTTTCTTTTACCATACTTTGGGTAGATAACCTAATTAGGCTGAATGAACTTATTGTGTTATATTTAATACTCGTATATAAAATCTTCAGCAACTACAACTGATTAGTTACGTTATCGCATTTACTAGTCAACGCCACGTTGGTGTGACTATGGAGAAAACGTTTTTTTAGGTTTATAATAATTTTCTATAAAAATGTATCGCAGTCTTTGTTCAGCATAGTAGAACAGAAACGGGCATCTATGTCTCGATAAATATATAAATAAAACTTTGTATTGGTAGCTTTACCTTGAAGCTCTGGCATCAAGAAAGATTACTACTGTGTTGAGTATTGACGGGGAGTCAGAGATTGCAATAAATATGGTATGAATATTACTAACTAAAATATCAGGGACAAGAGCAGTGCTGTTACCATGTGCATTTTGGTGTCAGTAATTAGTATTCTTTAAATTGGTTATATCTTAGCTAAGCCTTTGTTTTGAGTAATGGCGCGGTCTATCATTGTGCATGATTAATTGTAAAAGGTAACAAGGCAAGCATCCATGACTGCCAAATTGCCATAGTAAATGAGACGTATTATGATGTGTAAAGGTTTGAAATTGTTTGCCAGGTCGCTAAAACTCTGCTTGAGGACTGCAACGCAGAGCCTGACTGCTTAGACTTCGAGGGCTGGACCCCGTTGCACGCGGCGGCATTATGGGGGCAGAAAGAAGCCGCCGGGTTACTACTCAAATATGGCGCCGACCCGATACTCAAGAACTATTCTGTAAGATATAATACTAACAAATTTAATGTCTATCTCAAACAACAATTTCGTCATATCGGTGCTTCGAGCATTTATAAAAGAAATGTTAACTTTACAATCCTCAAACATTATTATCCGCTGATTTTTAGGAGGGCAGGTAAACACGCATAGCACAAGCGCAAATCGAAGTCTTATCCATGTAAACGCAAATTCATAACATAATAATTAGTGGTTACAATCGTACTAACTACAAGTTTATATAAATAGATATACTACTACTACTACATGAAACGTTCAGACCGGACATTGACCATTCTATTTATAGAAAGTGTAACATGAATATGCTCATCAACATCTGCATTCTATATATAAGGGGTATAGAATCAAAAGCAGCTAGTTGCATTTTTTTTAAAATCTGACCTATGAATGCAAAAATATAGGTCTGTCAATTGTGTATGATCTCAACTTATAATTTTGCATCGAAACCAGCTTAAAATAATACCAAGACCAGATTAAAAATCTGCATTGGGGTCAAAGTCAGCTTAAAAACGGCATGCAAACATCAAAGACAGCTTAAATTTTAAATTGAAGGTTGTGCTCGTAGCTGCATTTGATTCTATACCCCTCATATATTGACAGTCTTTGTGGTGTGGTAGTTGAGCAGGTCAGCTCATAACAGTTTGAGGATTGCAGTCCTTGCGTCCGTAGGTTTACCCTTGAAGCACTACACGTCTTTCCGGTGCTAAACGAGTGACCCATACTGCAGCCATTTCTGGGGGACAGGAAAAAAAAATGTCCCGAAGGCGGCGGGTTCGAGTCTCGCAACGAGACAGTTATCTTGTGCACAAAAAAAGCGCAAATCCGTGATTTGTGTCTGGGTGTTGCGGGACCATGATACTCGTAATTCCTGGGTCCCTAGATACAGGGAATCCTGGTTAGGATCCTGTATGTGATTGATGGGCGTTGATTTATTTCTTAATACATCAAAGTTTACATACCTCATAAATCAATTATTAAGTGACTGTTATTTGGTTTCAGGGCCAAACTTGCCTAGACCTTGTGGACCCGTCCATATCATCGTGGCTGTCAGACGCCGTGCTGAAGTCGAACCCTCGCCGCGTCAAGAACAACAACAATAATAACAACATAAACAAACGCAAGCTGAGCCCGCCGCGACACGAGGTCAAACGGGTCGATATAGAGATCACAGGATCCACAGACAATAAAGTCGTTAACGGTAAACACTTACCCTCTTAACAATAAACATTGTGTAGCAGGGAAATAGTTAAATTGTGTTTTGTTTCTTTCTATCAAATATGAAATAAAACGGGAAAAACTGATTAGCTATGCCACTGCTATGCTATATGTTTGTTTGTAAGTAGGTTTCCGTCATATATAACTAAAGGCGCCCTGTAATTTCATATCGCAAAACTAAATTTTCGACTGTAAAGTTTTCTATATATTATATACAATCGAAAATTTAGTTTTGCGATATGAACCCACATTATAAATGTATCAGTACTGTAAACAAATGAGACTACAATCTAGGGATCACTTAACTTTGATTGTAATGCAACAGGAGAATTTTAAATTCTAATTTGAAAATTTCCATAGTAACTATGCACATACACTGTGTATTAAAACTGTCAAAGTTTTGGTTTCTATTTGTTGCAATCATGTTACGTGATCGCCGGCTGATCTTTCAGTCTTGTCTAACCATATTATTATATGACACGCGACTATAGTGTCACGCGAATTACACATGTTAGAGTTCCGAGTGACACTGCAACTGTTATGAGCAGCTATCGTTTAACATCAGGCAAACGTCTTGCTCGTCACGTAATTCATTAATATATATGTGTTTTGTAAGATAAATAACGACTCAACTCACGTCATTTAAAAAGTCGAAATTACTCCGACCAGGTTTCGGACATATTCGATGTCCTTCTTCTGGGAGCCAGTTACTAACGAAAGCCGCGGCCGCTTTCGCGAGCGTCAGCACGTTTAGCCGTTATCTTACAAAATGTGTCATACTCACGATAGTTTTCAAACCAAAATATATGTGTGGGTAAAAAAGTTGATTGATGATTGATTGCAGAGTATGATATTTGATATTATACAGTAGCAGCCTTATTAATAAACACGAACTAGCTTTAGACTACTTACACCATCTTTTGTCTCTTTCGATCCAGCTAAACATTCCAGTAGCAAAAAAAGGACAAAAGCTGAAGTAACTAATCCGAGACTAATACCCGTTTATTAATAAGGCTGTTAGAGTTTAATCTATCAATAGATATCAGCTTGTTATACAGACTTGAACCCATTCATTTGACTGAGATCATCATGATCATGCTACTTATATACAAAAAAATATTCATTGTGATTCAAATATCATGGTCAATAACGTTTTATCCAATGTTGGTCAACAAATTTGTCTTTTAAACGGCAGATTAATAGCATTGATTTAACACATTCATGGACATGAACAATAGCAATGTCTGTTAGGATTTTTCTTCTATGCCTTAGTAAAGTTTGTGCTAAATATTACAATTTAACTTACAAATTGTGAGCTTCGATGTGGTGTGACAAATCTGTAAGATATTATAGAAACTATTAGTAAAGGCAGGTGATTCACAAGGTTGGCGTAATTTTGTCATATTGTGAAGATTGCTCATTTGGAACCAAATAGTAGACTTGCGTTGTATATGTTATGCCAATACAAGGACCCACAGAAACGGGTTTCGAGCTAAACGTGCGTATTGTTAGCAGATTTTATCGAATACAATAGTTAAAGCTCGATAAATTTAAACGTTACATACTTAAATTGAACTCATATAGGTATTTATAGCCTTCTTGTTCTTTGTAACCATCTTTATAATCATCTTATTTCATTGGTAAACTTTTTGAGATCACAATGAATACAATAGGCACTTCATGAATCCGTGTGCTAGGAGTACATACACTTTCGACTGATGATCACTTTCTAACATGTGAGATGTAGTAAAAAGCCGACGCAAACAACATAAAAAAATACTCCGGTCAGGGGGGGTGTGATCACGAAACTTTGATTGTTATGCAACAGGAGACATTTCCATACTAACTATGCACATAAACTGCGTATTCAAACTGTCAAATCCATACAAATTTGTGTTTCTATCATTGCAATCGAGTTACGTGTCGCGCAGCTGAACAAATAGGTTGACAGAAGCGGGAGGGTGGTCGGCTTCATCCTTTGTAGTGATATAAAATAAGTTCTTCGTTTCATGTGACGAGCAGACAAGCCGCCGGCACCGCCCGAGATAATCAAGGTGGCGGACAGTAAGCCGCCAAAGGGGCGCGCGCCCTCGCCCGATGCCGTGGAGCCCGGCGACTCCGCCCCCGCGTCAGACGAGTCTCCCTCTTGGCGCAGATCCGCTTCTTTCCGCAACAGACAACCAGACGCAGCGAGTAAGTATTGCAAACGATAACTAGCACAAAAACATGAGTACATTTTTTTTGCAACCGCATCCATAAAGGAGGATGGACTCTCAATTCAAATTTTTTTTATGTTTGTTATCTCATTTCTCTGTCATTCATAAACCAATTTAGAAAATAACTTTTAAAGATAAAAATACTTTTTTTTTTTTTTTTATGTTAAAGAATGACTCTCAGTGTCACTCGGAACTCTAAAGTATAGAGTTTCGCGTGACACTGCACTGCGCACGTCATCCTGAGACACCAGCACAATCTAGTAATAAGATTACCATACTGTGAGATCAGATCATAAAGTCTCATTTGCCCAGTAATTTCACTAGCTACAGTGCCCTTCAAACCGGAACACAGCAGTGCTTGCGCACTACTGCTTGGCGGCAGAATAACTGGCAAAGCGGTGGTACCTACCTAGACGAACTTTTTAAACTTAAGTAAATATAGTTATTTGTTTGAACATGACACATAAAAATACTTGTATTGGTATTATGGTGTTTTTAGTCAACAATCATAGTTAATCAATCCTGCAATATTTTGGTGTAGTATTTCGAGGTCATGGAAGTAAAACTAGATAACTAACAATATCATTATGGCGAGAAAACGACGAATTAGTGGCTTTTTTTGCAAATGCAATAATTATTTCTGTGAAACGTGTATTTATTCGGCTCAGTACGTTTTGTAACATCACCTTCACTCAATCAATATCTATCTATCTAAATATATATATTTAGCTGCACAAAAAGCAGGATTATTGTATATGATAATAAAGTTTCATTCGCCGTGGCACATCTATCTACCAACATTACTTATTTACGAGACCACTGGGCTCTTCTAGTCGCCGCAGTCCAGTGGGCACCGAATGTTGATAATATGGACTTTTGGTTGGTTGTAATACAGCTTATACGCCAACTAAGCAACTTTGAGTCGATAATGAAGGTGTGGAGTATTAGTTATAACACAATATTATTTATGCGTTTCAGGAGACAACAACAAGCCCGCAAACAACAACGTTGACAATGATACAATCCTGCGCAGGACACACAGCTTCGAAAATGACAAGACGTGAGTTTAATATTAATTCTGCTTTTGTTTCTACATTGATATCATTTAGCATGTGCAGGAACTAAACATGTCATTGTTATCATTTGTATACAGCGGCAGTAATATTTTTAAACAGTGTTCCTCCTTGTCTGATACATTGTATTTTTTAGAGTACTAAAATGAGGTTAGCAAAAAAGAAAACATCGAGGCCGTTAAGGCCGTTATTTACTGAGCCCCACTGTTTAAAACCATTGCTTTATTCGTTTAGTGCTGGTTAATTCATAATTCTTGATCACTGATCAATGTATGTTTGAAAAGGTTTGTCAGTAGTACTCGTTGTTTTGGTGCCTATGGCCCCATATACTTCTCTCATTTCAAAAAGCACATATATCATTCGTTTTTTTATAATTAGTGATTATTGTTGTTAATGTTTTAATTGGCCAGCACTAATCAAATACTGTACCATTTACATTTCTTCTACAGCATAAATACGAGATAATTTTAATCAAATAACAATGTGCTAACTGTTACTATACCATTCATGTAATGATGTTTTCAGGGCAAAAAGCCAAAGAAACATTGTCGGCTTACTAATATGCAGATTTGATAAGCAAAAGCGGTCTGCAAGGGTTATTGAAGATTTGACTAGAGCCGAGTTAGTCATACTCAGTATAATACGTGTTTATATTCGTTAGAGATGTGTATAGTTTTCGGATAAAGTTGTGTCGTCCAATGTCCGTGTGGGACGCATTGTTGTGTAGACTGTGCGACGGAATGGAGAGCTATATGCACGTCGTCTTTTCAGCTTTTTGTGTTGTCTAAACATCACTGGCTTCTGATTTCTTTTGCAAAGCTTGATATATTTCTCATTACATCACTCAGAAAAATCTCGATTATTATAAATAATTTTCATACGGCAATGCGTGCTCATTATTTTAAACCACACTCATTGAAACTAAGCTGAAATAACGGAGTATCAATGGCACAATGGCACTCATTACGAATTTCATTGACTTTATTAAATTAGTGGTCTTTGTGAGAGGACAACATTAAAAGCTCAGACTGATCATCATACAAATACGATACTAACATGGGTGTGTCGCGAGTGGCTTCATTCCGTCGCGCGGTAGACACGGCACCGCCACTGCTGCAGCTTGCTTGTGTGTGTGCACAGCTTCTACCAACGGTACCGGGACGTGACCGCGCGTATCAAGGCCTCGTCGTGCCCTTCGATACCGCCGCTGCCGCACTCGACGTTACCCGACATCGAGCTAAGGAAAAAGCAGCCGACTAATGCGACTGACACTAACGAGGATGTTCAGACGAGGTTCATACTCACCGTACACAGTTTTCAGTCGCAAAAGCGAAGGCACCGTTGTTTGCGCATTGCATTTATCTTATTAAGATTTTTTTTTGTTAAGTTTTCTATCGTTGTATTGCTGCAACGTAGCACGAAATAATTGGTAAATTCTACCTTCTTACACAAACGAATTAGTCGTAAACCTGGTCAAAATGTGTGTTTTTATAAATGTACCTATATAATTCGGTTCGATTCTACAACAAACATTAAACCTACCTTAAAGCTGCTAAGCTATCATGTAACTTGATTGCAACGATTAGAAACACATAAATGTATGGATTTGAAAGTTTCGATACGCAGCTTATGTGCATAGTTACTATGGACATTTTCAAATTTGCAATCAAACTTCCGTGATCACCCCCAAAGCAATAAAGTTGAGCATTTGACTACCTTCAATATACCAATAACATTCACTTTCGCACTGCGCCTTCGCTTTAGCGACTTTTGACAAAATCACACATATAGTTTGCGTATTTAAATACTATGTCAGATCTTATACGCCTGCTTGACCTAAAAAGGTTGGCAATATTTTTTAACCAAGAACACTGAACTGCCAGTCATATATTGTAGATTATTATTGTCATTCATATAGATATTCATTATTATTGTATTTTAAACGTCTTTGCTAACAATGTTCTTGGTATTGACTTAAGGGTGTAATGATCGATCGCGACGAATGTTATTTTTCGAGTTGACTATAAAAGAAAATGGACCAATAGCAAACACAGCTTAGGTTTGTTGACTAGATTTTCGTTTTAGTATTGTACCGATTCTGTAATTTCCTATTAAAATATTCGTCTTCTCTCAATGATGTTCGACTAATAGTGTATTATGTATTACGGTTCAGTTACAATAAAATTATGAAATTATTCAAGTAGACACTTCGATTACATTATGTTACAGTTTCATTAGTACCTTTTTTGAAATATAATTTTTTGACAGTTTAATTTCATTAACGCAGGAAAAATTATATCAAAATCGGGAAAAGAGTAACAGTAATATTTTGCTGTAACCCAAGTATCATGCTCAATTTTAAAATCACAGTTCACATGACAGGTCTCAGATACTCCGCAGAAGTAGATTATTTAACAAAAGCTGACATTCTACCGATGCTGCCTTCAAAACAGTTTTTGGTAACATATTTCCGTCTTTTTCATTTCCCCTTTAACAGAAGAGTACCGCCATATTTTAAGTTTACTTTAGTTTTAGAGAATGCGACACAGAATCGACACCAGTATGTAAATTATATTTGAATGTTCCCATAAAATGTATCGTGATTTGGTTTGTCGTCGTCATATCGTATTTATGTTTTGTTTGTATATATGTATTTATGTTTATGTAAATATTCACTTGTATATATCCTATACTTATATTATATTTATATAAATTGTCTGGAAATATATGAGGACTTTCTGATCTTGTAAGATATTCAGTTTTTTTATACATTTTTTTTTATATTTTACGAATTGTGGATTAAATAGTAAAAAAAATGTTTGGAAATATATGAGGACTTTCTGATCTTGTAATATATTCAGTTTTTTTATACAAATTGACATTTTTTTATATACCTTTTATATACGCTTATCTTTTAATTTTGACTCGAAACTTTGGTTGCCTTATAGAGTGCATGTCCTTCAAAAACCTTAATTATAAACATTACTTAAATTTAACGAATGCTTAAAAAGTCCTGATTACTTCTCGTTATCGTGAAAGACCACGAGCAAAAACGAAGTAGGATATTTTGAGTAATCATTCAATTTTAATAACGTTTATAAATTTCAACCTAGTCACTTAGTTATAACTATATATTATATAGGCTAACTTGTTATCTTTACGGGTGCAGAATTAGCCAGACAGAGCGACAAGACCGGCCGCAACGGGAAGCGAACACGTGGGCTCCGAACACAACCTCTAACACAAGTCCAACCACCAACACACAGACCGCGGTCAGAAGGTAAATATCTGGTAGTTTCACTTTGCGAACATTACACCTGGGTTTAATTAAACCATTATTGATTGTGAAAGTCCAGTAGAGTAATCGATATGTTAAGACAATTTTTTGTTATAAAGAAAGCCTTTAAATAGTAGATGTATGAGCGTAATCAGTTGTTCAATTCACTTCACGCCAGCGCGACGGACTCTGAGTCGAACAGTAGCAATTCAACGCCAAGCGGTGCGACGCCGACCAAACTGTCGCCCGGCAACATTTTCAAGAACTTCTTCAAGTACATACGAACTGTAGTTCGGATCTCTTTACTTGAACACGAGCAAAAATATCACTGATATTATAAAACATTTTAGTACATAAATAAAATACGGATTGCGCAAAAACGCTAGCATAAAATCGTTTGTGTTCAAGTAAAGAAGGTATCTGTGTGTAAAAGTTGTTTGAGGCTTCGTCTGTTTGTGCTCAGAAGATTTATTTGCAAATTTTAGTTTTTAAAGCAATGTTCATTTGCATGGTTTGTTTTAGATACACAATATAAAACTATACATTTCAAATAGCATTTTAACTCTTTCAATTGCTTCTTATTAATATTGTTGTCGATAGATAGAATAATTTTACTCGTTTTATTACAATCGTTTGCATTGATGTGCATGTGTTTTGTTTTAAAACTTGTTTTTGCGCTTGAATTTTTCCGTTGATGATTGAGGGTAGTTACGGTGTGTCGCAACTCGCAGGTCGTTTGTGCCCCCGGTGCGGGACGAAGAGAGTGAAACGCAGCGAAAGGCGCATGCGAAGCGAGTGCGGGAGACGCGACGCTCCACGCAGGGTGTTACGCTCGATGAGATCAAATCCGCTGAGCAACTCGTCAAGAAAAAAACCGGCAACGGCACCACAGAAACGCACACACCAGCGCCGGCTAGTCAGAAGAAAAGCGACGAAAATACGCCTCCACTAGTTAATTCGGACAACGGGCCGGTAAGTGATGGCTGTCCATAGCAAAAGTACCATAGTCTTGTTGTTTTGCAGGTTGCAATTGTACAATATACGTGTATATTGTATATTCTTTCTATTTGTAACGTGTAAAGTTGTTGAATAAATGACGAAAAAGTGCTTCATAATCATATAGTTTTTGGTACTTTTGCGTGACGTATATAATTATAAATCAGTAATGATTTTGAAAATGTCACCTGTCAATAATTTCATATTGCTATTTTCCATACAGGAAGTAACGATTGTAAATATAAAATAATGAACCTTATAGGGAACAAGGTGATATTATTTAACAATACTTTCTTTAATATTATCGTTTTGAATAACTATAGCATAGTGAAACTTGTACATATGTTGAGATTGTTGTGATTTTACAAGTAACGTGTTACGGTTCATCCGATAACATGTTCGTTAATTAACTTTGTAGTGTTAGAGTCATCGAACGTCGACTTTGTAGTGATATTATAGCTATTACATCCGAATATAATCATTCTGAGACAACGAAAGAAATATTATTCGATACCTATCTTTAAAATATTAAGTAAGTCGCAAATAAAAAAAGTAAAATGGAACATTATCAGAGAAATAATTGCTAGCATGCGGATGAATACGCAAACGCTCACGCATTACGAATCGCGTGCGCATCATGTTATGACATGTAAATAAAAATTATACATATTTTATTGTTACGAAATTATGAACTGCAAGCTTATATTCTAAGTTTTCCGGGTATTCTATGGCTTAGGCGCGTGCCGTGAACAGCGGCGACGTAGCGGTGAGTCTCGCGCTGGCGTGCGCGACCGCGACCGCGACCGCCACCATCGCCGCCAACAGCGAGCGCCGGCCCTCGTGGCGGCTGCGGCTCGACCCCACTAATAAGGTCCTTATTGCCACGGCACAAGCGAGATTTTCGAACTAATCTTCATTGGCCAACTTTATGGTTCAGTTAATTATACAAGCTAGACCGTGTGATTGTTACATTATTCAAATTCTATTAGA
Organism: Ennomos fuscantarius; assembly: GCA_905220475.3. Lineage (NCBI taxonomy): Eukaryota > Metazoa > Arthropoda > Insecta > Lepidoptera > Geometridae > Ennomos > Ennomos fuscantarius. Next base: position 13,606,160 of record HG992023.1, read on the forward strand.
TTTGTTTCAAAATATATCGTTTTTGATTTTTAGATCAAACATTCCGATGCACACGATACATTCCGGTAAAATAATACTATTATTTCGACGCGTTCATAGCAAATACTAGACATTAGATGTACAATATGTATAGAATCACTAGTTACATGCTAACACTAATTCAGTAATGGATTTTTATTTAATTGTTGCTCCACATACACATCCAACTCAAGTAGTCAATCGAAAATCTTGCTTGGTTGTTTGTTCGGGCCTTAAATCCGGAAACACGCATGGTGTGCTAGGCTACCGTAGGAAATGCATTGTCGAAAGCTTTTGTTCGGTGTTACAATTATTAGTTTTCTAAATTATTTGCAGCATTCGGCATGTACACCTTAATTTGTTGTATTCCGCGCTCGTTCACCAGTAAACCAAAACCGTTCCAAAACCAATTCCAATGATTTGATTTATAACAATACCAAATAACACTTTAAATAATTCTTTTACACTATTAATAGACCGTTTCGCTGCTTCTGCAGTGTTTGTTCTCGTTGTTTTTATTATACGACTTTATAAGCATGTCGCATCTAGTATACACCCACCCGCTTTGTATCGACATTTCGCCTAGCCTAAAACGCCCAGTTAATGAATTGTTCAAATTCATTTCCCGAATAGAAAGAATTCAGTGAACGGTCCATGCAATTAGTGGTCTTAGTTGGCCCTACGTACTAAGGTTGACCGTAACACAGTCGCAACACCAACCTTACCTGTAATACGGCTATTATATCACTTTGAGCTTAATGTTGCATGTTTAAATATTTGAAATACGCCCATAATGCCAAACCTGACGTTCGTTATGTTTATGTGTGTGCATTCGTATAACATCGTTTCGATGCTTTTTTCACCGTGTATTAATTATTATTATAATATTGTTTTTATTTTGTGATTTATAAGCACATAATTATAATATTATAGAAACTGACGTGAGTAGTACTCATAACTACAACTATTACACGGCTAAAACTCACGAGTTATTCGACTGTATCTCGTAAGTTTTAGCCGTGTAATAGTTGTAGTTATAAGCACATAATTGTTTATCAGAAGTTTTCAAAATGCATATGAGTTCCTTTGAACCGAGATTTATACGTGACTTAAAAATTAGGATATACAATATCTAATTTCAATCTAAGTAACTAGTAAAATGATATATTGATGAATCAATATTTATGTAACTTAATAATGAAGTGTTGTAAACATGTATGTGACCATTTATGTTTTTAACTGTAAATGTTGCACGTATCTGTGTGCTACCTCTAATACATAGCAGGCATTAATAATAGACAATAACTGTAAACAAAATATAAAAAAAATTACGTGTTCTATATTATTCTTTTCGTTATTATCACACATACAGTTAAATATCCTGCATAATACATGACGTCATTATTGACCAGTTATTTTATTAACTTCTATAACTGAAACCATTAATGATGCAATGCATGTCTTTTGACGTTATGTTTGTTATAATAAATCTATTAAAAATCGTACGTAATATTTCGATTAGCGAAATTGGTTTTCGTCGTTTGCGGCTAATATTGTTTACTTGTTAAAACAAATAATATAGAGCTTGAGCATCGCTTTAACTTATCATTTATTACTATTGTAAAAGGGCACATGCAAAGAGAATAGTAGTATATACACTCTTTGCAGGGCAATGACGCTTAGTAAGTTATTTGTTACATCCTTTAAAGCCACAGATGCCACATGTGCATTAAGGGACAAAGTCGAAAGACACAATTGAGTAACTGGGCCCGTAATGGTTTTAATAGATAAAATTTCAAATTTTCTTACTTTGTAGAGTTCAATAAAGTATAGATTTAAATGCGCCTTTAGCTGCAACAGAACTGTGTCCTTTTAATCTCTAGGGACAATGACGCAAAATGACGCGACATTAGCGTAAAGAAGGATACACGGACCAGTGACTTTGAACACAAACTTTGTCCCATAATGAGAATATTGATATGAGGGTAATGAATACACAGTTTGAATGTTGTTATGGCGATGTGAAGGCAGCAAGGTGTCGTCGAGTTTGAGAGCAATGTCGTTATAGTTCGAGTTGGAGGACGCGGGCCGTGCGTCCCCTCGGACGGCCGCGGCGACTGAGGCGACGGTGACGCTGCCCTTGAGACGCGCGCCCGCTGCTTCCACTGCCAACACAACTTCACCACCGCCCAAGGATGACACCCGGCCGGGTCAGTACCAAACACTACCAGATAATGTGTATTACTACGTGTACAAGTATACTTTTCATCGATAATAACAAAAGGCTTAGGTGTTTTGTCAAGCTTGTGGAGGTTAAAAAACACTATTTGCACAGTCGAACCAAATTATCGATAAAAACTTACATCACAGCTGTTGCAAGTTATTTTAAATCGATGATATCGATAGTTTCTATTCCTTACTTATCATAAACACGTACATGTGACCAACATACAAAATTTCAAGACTGTCCGTCAAGTTTTTGTTTTTTAATTTTTTCCATACACCTACGTGCTTCTTGGTAGCGCTCTGTTATGAATGCCATGTTGCTTAATTTTTATGACTCGGTAAAGAGAGTTAACATAAGTTCTTCGACATATTTAGAATGCGCTTCTCAACGCCTTTAAAATATATCATTTTTATATATTTTTTGTTTGTTTTTATGTCCGTCGTTCAGTCTGTCTATTTTTTTTAATACTATCCAGCTGAAGAAGAGAAAGAACGCGAGGGGAGCGCGGAAATCAAAACGTCAAGTAATTCATCGCCGGCGAGCACGCAAGCCGCATTCAACGTGATCCAGCGCCGGCGCCGACCCAAGCGGCGCTCCACGGGCGTCGGGCATGTTGATATGGATGTGAGTACACGCTATTGCCTATCTCTTTCCAACCGACTTCAAAATTGATGAGGCTCTTAATACAGTTTTGTAGACGCCGTCATTTTTAAATAGATTTTGAAAGTTTATTTGAAAGGTAATACTTTCAAATTGATCCGATATAAATTCCTGGATAAAATGGTCGATAAAATTAAGGCGATTGAAGTCGGCTTAACCCCCCTTCTTTTTATTATAAGGATATTTGGTGTCGATTCTGTGTCGCATTCTCTAAAACTAAAGTAAACTTAAAGTATGGCGGTACTCTTCTGTAAAAGGGGAAATGAAAAAGACGGAAATATGTGAATTTCGTTTAGCTTTAGAGTATGCGACACAGAATCGACACCATTATCTAAGAATTATAAGGAACCTAAATGAGACTTTATTATGATCACGGAACTTTGATAGCCATGCAACAGGATAAAATTCAGTCCTTATTTGAAAATTTTCTATGCATATAAACTGCGTATTGAAACTCAAATTTATAGAATTTAGTGTTTCTATCAGTTGCAATCAAGTTACATGATCGCCTAGCAGATCTCACAGTCTAAAAATCTTATTGGTGACTGTGTAATGTTTCAAAATGACGAGCACAATGCATTGTCATGCAAAAGTAATTAGTAATTTAGAGTTCCCAATGATGTTGCTATCTGTTATGAACGGCCGTGACGCTTAAAATCAGGCGAATGACTAGCTTGTCACGCCATTACTTTACATAAAAGACCCTCATATGTACGTTCTGGCTATCTATAGGTTCGGGCTTATGCTTGCAAATTAATTTATGAGAGAACAAAAATGTGATAAAATGTGATCGGGCGCTAAAAATGTGATACAAATAATCGGTTGCACTTATTTTCTCATATAGGGTCATAAAAAGTAGTGTCCAACTCGGGAGCAACACTATTTTGAGCTCGAGTGATTTGCTTGAATCCTACTCTAGAATCTTTCGATCCGCTCTAGATTCAAAGAAACACTGTCGCCTTAGAATAGTTCTGTTGCCGACGACTAGGCATTTCCGTATAAAAGGTAAACAATAATGTACGAAATATAAAGGAGAAGCAATCGGGGCGAAAAATATATTAAAAATTATAAATTTTACATAAGATTAAACCGATATATTCCCCAGTCACAACTTACGTTCTTAAAAACTAAATATAAAAAGCAACCAAAGGAGGCCCTATGCTTCAACCTCCGTGTCGCTTACAAGTTCTTTGCTACCTTGGTAAAGAATCTACTGTCTTCCATAGGGCTACGGTGACCACTTCCCATCACGTGGGCCGTACGCTTGTTTGCTCGCTTTAAAAAAAAAAACATTTTTTTATATACTATACAATTTATTATTACTATCTATTTTCTATCTATTAACCGTTGAGTATACGGGAACTTACCTACCTAAATGAGGCAAATGTAAATAAACAAAAATGAATGACATAATTAGAAAATGCAAGTTCAACAAGTTAAGACGTTAATTTTCTATTTCACTGCCGTTTTTGATAACACCAAAGTACGATCTATTTATATAAATTGTACGTATAAAGACTTTAGCTGACAAAGACAGGTTCGTAAGTATTATATTAAAAACGGTGTACCGGTTAAACCTAAATTCCACTTGACAAACAAATGAACAGTATTTTCATGAACAGTAAGTCAAAATTACAATAATTGAAGATAACTCGTATGTAAATAATTGTTTTTAGACTTAATGACTACTGACTAACTACTACTACTACTGAAAACATTTATTTTGTGCTCAATTAAATGAAACGTTAATTAATTCTAGTAACAAAGTCGTTATCGGTCACCAAAACCTACTTTTTCATATATATTTACAAAATACAGGTTGAAATGTACACGTAATTGTGTCAAGGAACAAGTGGCCTATCCGAAAATACTGCGGTCGGTTAATATCTATTGAGAAATCACGAATTCGCTTTCCACTGTATTAGTAATACAATAAAAGTACGCGTGAAAATTTCAAATGATAATAAAACGATAACGACCACCGATCACATACATAGATCTTGGACCCTAACTAGGATTCCCTGTATCTAGGGACCCAGGAATTACGCAAATACTTGTGTTTATTTATTGCGTTTTTTTTTCTGTGCACTTGTCCTGCCGCGGGAATCGAACCTGCCGCCACCGGGTTATCAGTGAACTGTATTCCTGTGTCAGATAAACCGGTTTTACGAGTAGACTAAAAAACTCGTTTGTAGATAATTTCACGCTAAATCTAACGACACCCATAAGTCATTTTGTAAAAAAAACCAGTTAAACCCTTCTTGATCTCACCCCTTCAATTATTTCACAAGCTCATAGAATTTTAAATATTCATAGTACTACCTTCGTTTTATCCACTTACCGACTTAAAAGAAGTAACAAAATAATATTATCGTGTGTGTTTTGTTTGTAGGATATCGTGAACGATCGCGGTGGGGGTGGCGAGGGCGATGCTGACACAGATACGCCTCAGGTAAGCTAAAACGAACGATAAAACGCAACTAAAATATAGAAAAAATAGTTATTTTATGCCGTTTCCATTACATTTAAACGGTGCATAACTTTCGTACACTGAGAATAATATTGATCAATTTTCAATTAGAATCCAATATATTTTACGCAGTGTAACTAATCCCAAAAGAAAAATACCAATTTTTTTTTATGTTAAGGAATGACGTGGCGAGCTAGCCGTTCGCCTGATGTTAAACGGAACTCTAAAGTATAGAGCTTCGCGTGACACAGCACTGCGCACGTCATCCAGAGAATCAGCACAATCTAGTAATAAGTTTACTAAATTGTGAGATCAGATCATAAAGTCTCATTTGCCCAGTAATTTCACTAGCTACAGTGCCCTTCAAACAAAATATAACTATTATCATACTAATAAAATAAAAATACGGGTGATTTCTTAATGATTGGATGTGTAAGGCCGTGTGCATTTTGCACACTTCACTATTTACTACAAATGACCGTTAGAGGACCAAGCGCTGAGCTGTAGCCATATATCCAACCCACACATGAATTCGTTATTAAAAAATATTTTATTACTTGTGTTACCTTATTCGGAAAACGTTGTAATTTATACGGCTTTTAAAAGTTATATATATTTAACTAAGTTTCATAATTGCCTGGTTAGATCGTACACATTAAAGAATCAATTGATAAATGAAACTTGGCGCATCGTTTTGTTAGATGTAGATAGGTTGTAGAATATTCCTCACTGTCATCTCGGACTGTGTTAGGTATAGGTAGTTCACGTTAAGCGGATATAGCTAATAAGATCAGTAAACTGTGAAAAATTAAATGTGGAGCGGAAAATTATTCAGAAAAATACATTTGTTTTGATGAGTGTCCCCGGTCACCGACCTCGTCTTTGTGATGGCGAGAACAAACGGAAAAGGATTATAATTCATCTTTATTCACTGTGGCTCTGACAGGTTTTGTGGCTCAATTATAAATATTCAAATATATTTATAATGCAAAATTTCATTGTATGCATATATTTTTACACAATCCATCAATATTACGTATACTCCAAACGTATATCTTTTTTTATGCCCGTGAATGATGTGACGAGCTAGCCGTTCACTTGATGTTAAGTGACACGGCCGCCCATAACAGAACAGTGTCACTCGAAAATTCAAAATATAAAGTTTCGCGTGACACTGCACTGCGCACATCATCCTGAGACATCAGTACAGTCTGGTAATAAGACTCGACTATGAGATCAGATCATAAAGTCTCAATTGCCTAGTAATTTCACTAGCTACAGTGCCCTTCTAATATATAAATATAATAATATTATAATATTCCTTCTTCATATCTTCTTAATGCAATTCATACTCCGATATTTTTTTCATATTTTCTCAAAGAAATATTAAGAACAGCCATTCCATTTCCTGTTTTTTAAACTGGCATCAAAACATGTCTTCCGAGATACATGATATTAGACTCAGTGTAAAAAAAAATCTTGACGGTAAATATTGGAGAGCAAACAACCGAAATAGATGTATTGAAGGTCTCACATATATACCGTTCGCGAAACCCTAATCGATTTATAGCTATGAATAGTTTGATAGCCAATGTGAACTGTGTGCTCCAACATCTCTACAGTTTTAAATGCTAAGATAAATATTTTCTACCGTTTAATTTCAGTCGAATACCAACGTTAGGTAAATGGTAAAGAAAAATTTGGACAACTGGATGTGGATGTTATGCACATTTACGGCAGTATGTATTTTTAGGTTTAAAATTTAATTGTAACTCTCATAAAAAGCATAGTATCTGTTTTATGTCATTGATTTGCGTTTAGATAACAACTCGTACATCATCTCTACGCAAATAAAGCTCTCTTACGAAACGTCTGCATCTGCTGGCATTCAGTATCAATGGCGTAATTCCTATTAATTAGTCCCAGCATTGAAACCATGGCGGTAATAATTATAATTTAATTAATAATCCGTGTTGCATTGTCAGTAATATTTATTGGGCGTTTAGTGCGTGACACAATAACATAATTAGACGCGCACAAGACTGGCACCTGCGTGGTTCATTCAATTACTTTGACACTGAGTATAACATATTTTATGATACTGTGCGTACGACCGCAAACGGGCGCCTTATGCGCCTTATGCGCCCATGATAGGAAGGATCTAATGATTGACAGAAACAACAACAATGATTTTGTTTAATGCGACATATTTGCATATACGCAGCCTTGGATTTTTTACGGCAATTTTTACTGTTAGAAGGCTACACTGAAAATCTAAAATACAAATCAAATATGATATAACATGATTGTTTATATTATTCGATGTACACTTCTGACAAAGTGGCTTCTTGACGGTGGCTTTTGCCTTGAAATGGACTGCTATCAAGATCTCATGCCTTCTTAGTATTCATACTATTTTGGTTTGTTGTTCATCTTTGTTCGTTGAGTATCGTATCCAAATCGCATATCTAAACATACTCTTTCGGTCATACCTATAATATTCTGATGATATATAAATGGAAATTTCAAATCATTTCTTTTGATTAAGCTGGTTCGTCCAAGATAAGAGTTTTTAGCACTCAAAAGCAAAGCAGTCTGTAATAAAGGAAGACTACCAAATCACGGCCTGCATTTGCGGCTTCGAAATGAAATATAAAAAATGCTCGTAAATATCTTAAAAGTATAAGTTGTTTGAAAAGTTATCCATCAACCTCTAGTACAAAAGTAATATATTTCTCACCTTGACCAGCCTGTATTAATCCGCGATATAATTTGTGATATGTACACGAAAATCACGTTTTAAAATAACTCGTCGCTATTTCAGCCTCGCCACGACCGTATTGACGTAAGCAAACAATAGTCGGGTGTATTTTTGTTTGTCGTAACAGAGATCCGTCAAACCGCCGTTTGACAAGCCATTTGACGGCGTAACTGATACGCAACACATGAAATGTTTTGACAATTTGACAGTATTATTGGCACACTATTTATCATAGTTAATTTGTAGTTGATTTTTTTGGGTATTTCAAAAGAAATTGTGTAGATTGCCTTCTGAAGAAGTGTAGGTAGATAGAACGTATGTTCGTCTATTGTACCACACCATCTAAATTTATCGATTGAAAAATAGTTATGAGATGTTCACTGTTGTTGATACTGACATATTATACACTTTAAGATTGATTACTACCCTATCAAAAAAAAATCAAGGGCGTGTTCGCCTGATGTTAAGTGTCACGGCCGCCCATAACAGTTGCAATACCACTCGGAACCCTAAAAGTTTATAAGTGATACTGCTTTGCGTAGTGCGTAGTAACTAATTTCACTAGTTATAGTGCCATTAAATTGGAACACAGTAGTGCTTGCATAACTGCTTGGTGTGTGAATGGCAAAGCGGTGGTACTTACCAACGCTGCAGGAATGGCGCACCACCTAAAAAGCTAGTTGTCAGAAAATCACTTTTGTTGGTAGTTGAAACGATACAGTTCTTCAAAAATTCCTTAGCACACAAATAATAGATAAATAGATATCTTAAATAATTGACCTTTCTATGTTGTATTGACATAAAGCAGCCTTAAACTATGTACTAATCGAATAAATGTAGCGTTCCTTATTTTGGATTATAAAGCTGTCATTATATCTAGTGAATTATAAGTATCAGCTAATCAAGGTTCATGTGTACATAAAGAACAATTTAACAGGACCGAAAATCACACTAATATTATAAAGGCGAAAGTTTGTATGTGTGTATGTGCATTTGTGTGTATGTGTGTATGTTTGTTACTCCTTCACGATCAAACGACTGAATGGATTTGGATGAAATTTGGTACCAAGATAGCTTGTGCACTGAATTAACATATAGGCTACATTTTATCCCGGAAAAGTGAAAAGCTCCCGTGGGATGAGCAAATAATTAAAATACTTTTTATCCGCGGGTGAAACCGCGGGGCGCAACTAGTTAATCATAAATGTATTGCGTGATGAAAAATGGCTCCATGGCAAAATGAGAAATCATCAGACGAAACTGTAGGCTATAATATGCTTGTTTCTTCATAAAAGGCGTCGAGTTGGCCGCACGCATTCTTCACTCCCGTGTCACCGTTTATTTTCTCGCTCGTGCAACAGTGATTCACTGCTACGCAAGCTGTATGAGTGACGAGCGATGTATTTATGCGACCGGCAGCAAGGTTAAAATACGATGGGATTAGGAAGAGTTGCCTTCTTATGTATGTATACGAACGACTTGCCGAGTTGTAGAAGTCGAGTTGAAAACAGGGTCGTTTATCTTATGTTCAGGGTCACGGCTGCCCGTAACAGTTGCAGTCTACTCAAAACTTGCACTTGTGTGAAATTGCACTACGTACGTCATCCGTGATGTCAGACACATCTGCTCGATGGTAACGTAAATTGATTGCATTCGATAGATACACAAATATGTATGGAATTGACAGTTTTACCGGACACCCTGGTTAGTACCGGTACTGTAATTCTTACAGAAAAGTACTGCAAATGAATCTAAAATAGATTGCAAAGCTAAAATATGTTTTGCCGTAAGAAAGTAAAATAGCAAATACTCTTTCTCTCCCTCGCTACCATTTTCCTCGTGTATAATATATCATATACATTTTCTTCGGCTTCTTTTAGCCATCATAATATAACATAAAAATTAGGTATCATCACATTATAGTTCTGAAAACGGCTCCCTTTTAGATCTCGATCCAATTCTCCGCTTTCCAATTTTTCATTTCATAAACTAGTGAAAATTATAAATTGTTTATTCGCGGCAATAAATCGCACTTACTATGACAACATTGGCGGTAATCCAGCCTTATAAACACCGATAAATTGAGGCTGAGTGATTGCTACAGACAGATACGAACTGCTTTTAGCGCTTGATTTCCATTGTTTATATTCTTCCTGGACGAGTGTATCGACCTGTAACGTTAAAAGAACTCTTTTAAAGGCTAAACTTTTATTTTCTTCTTTTTGCTTAGCCTGTCAAAAATGATGTTCCTTGAGCACAAAGGCTTTTATTCTATTGTAAAAAGTCCTTAACAGTTCTAAAATATAATAATCAACGCCAATGTTAATAACATCTGTTAATTTAACTCAAGCCTAAACCGGAGAACTATACTGTCAGGTTATACCTACCCTGACACCTTGTAACACCAGAGAGAATTAATGGCGCATTATGGCGTGTGCTTGGAACCTTATTATTTTTGGCGTACGTATTCGGCGATGACGACTACAGCTCGAGTGCACACATGGCCAAGCCGACAGACGTCTTACCACAACCGTTTACATTTTAACTCGCATAATACATCTATACCGCGGCCATAATATTTCCACACTAACAAAGATATTACTCATGAAGACTATCAGTCACTTCACGACTTTATTTTAAAATCTAGTGGAAAATCGTCTTGTCAGTCCTACTAATTTAATACTAGCTGCCGTGTTGTTTCGTTTGCTAACTGCTGCGTAAAAACAGAAACTACAAAACATACACACATACACAAGATATTTTTACCCCGGAAAATTCCGAGTTATCTTATGTTCTATTCCTCGACGTATATATATAATAGTAACTACATACCAAATTTCATTAAATTCCGTTCAGCCGTTTCACTGCTGAATGATAAGTAACATACTTATTCTTTCACATAATATACATACATAATAGCAGTAAAAGAAGCATAAGATCAGTATAACCGTAGCATATAGGCTTGTTATCTACTGCTTATCATATTCTACAACCCTAAATCGTAATCTGCATTTTTTCAATGTGGGCATCAGATTTTTATCTAATTATGCGCCATGAAATTAAAATTTGACGCCTGTCGAATTCTGAGCGAGCGGTAACGCCCTGATTTTATGGTCAACATCTAATATACAAGTACTTTGTCAATGTCCACGATATAGGACAGCGCGTTGTAGAACGAGTCGTAGCCGTCGTCGCCCACTTGGTTAGCGCGACGATTAGCGCACGGCTCACGAGACTTGCGACAGAGTCCTCTGCAGGTGGCGAAACAAATAAAAAAGTTTGTCTATCACGCTCGTGCTACACGCAACTAAACAAGGGCTTCAATGGAAATACGCACTTGCTGACGTCGATCGACAGAGTTTTATGTTCTTACGAAGTAGTTCGTTTAATCATACGCCGGATGTCGGGCAGTTTTACAAAAATAAAATATTTTGTAATATCATTTTGCGCAACACTGGAACTAGCTGTCGCTTCGCAGCTTCGACTGGATGATGTCAATATCGTACTCTTCTAAACTTCAGTAAAACGTAACAGTGCACTAAACAACGTAGAATTTGGGTCACTATTCCGAACAGACGCGTAAACTTGAATATAGAACGTATTTATAGCGAAACAAGATAAAATCTGACCGAGTTTTATAAAATAGTTCAGAGCTAGAGACGCACACAAAATTATATATTATATAAAAGACTAAAAACATTGATTTTGTTATTTTCGAGTAGTCTTTTGTTCTTCCTAATTAGCACAAATTATTTTTGTGTGTTGAAACAATTGTTATGAGAGGCACAAGTGCGTATTTTTAGTATGAAAACGTGCGTACCTATAATGTCAAATTGAGGGCCGCGCCAGCCCTCTATCTGCCAACTCGGGGATACTGTTAACTGATCGATGGGCGCAGCCGACAATAATAGGGTACTGGTAATCTCTATTTGGGACACGTCTTTGAGCCCCTGACTTGACCACACTCGTAGATATCGGGCAACGATCCCGTGGCGATGTCGGCCTGTATATTTACAGGTGATAGTTCCTCACGTGGTGCGCGCTTCCACCGCCCTGCCTCAGCATGGCAGTGCGTCACCGGCGTCTCACCCGCGCTCTCCTGTCGGCGTTCAGCGTAGGCGTCGACAATCATTTCACTAGAATTAAAACTCGGGGAAACATTCAGTGCGTTTTCGTTACGCGTGGCGTCCGCCCGCCCGCTACTGATGAGCTAAAGAGTGAGATGTGATTGAAAATGAGTCGCAAACAGGATAGGTATACGTCGCGGCCAAGAAGTCTCACTTCGCAGTATGGCTCCTCGCCGAGCATGCTGGGCTCGGTGCTCGGCAGCCAGTACGGCTCGTATGGTAGCAATTACTCGAACTATAGTCCGAGCACGTACAGAAACTACAACCCGTACACTGCGGGCTTCGGACGCTCTTCCTCCAACCTCGGGATATACGGAGGCACGAGTTCTGGGTACGGGGGGGTTTACTTGAGTGGTGCTTCCTTGGGATCGTTAAATTTGATGACGCCAGTGTTGAAAAAGTTAGACAAAAGATTGTTAGCGAGTCAAAAGAACTTTAAACCGAAGGCGGTGCCGCCTGCTAAGGTGCAAGATGTGCCTCCGGAAGCATCAGTGGAGGTTCCGCCGACTGTCGTCGCTGATGTGCCTCCAGTGAGGCCGGAGAGGAAGTCCCGTGCGAATAAAGCCGGTAACTTGAGCAAAGAGCGTTCGCGATCGCTCAATTCGCTCGACACTACAGGAGCGTTCGGATCCCGCTCACTCAGTCTCAACTCGCTAGCGTCGGATGGATACTGTGTATGTCTTTTTATTTAAATGTATCTAAAATGTGTAATTATAAGTCAGACATCAAATTTATTAACCATTAAACTAAGCAGCTTATAAAAAAGTACAAATCTAATTGTGTTATACAAAACTAAAATTAAGTGAGTCGTAAAATAAATCTTATGTATATATTATCAATCATAGTATTTAAAATTAAAGACTATTCTATATACTACTATAAATAAAAGTAAAGCAACACAAAAGGATTAATTTCAAAGTTTATTTATTTGTTGTCATAAAAATATATTTCGTTGGTATAAATACACAATATACACAAATATAACAAATATACACAAGCAAACAAGATTTCTTTACAAATTTAATTAGTTGAAATATTTTCTATTATTGCGTATGAGTTTCAGTGGGTTTCAAAGTCTGTGGAAGATATTGTACCTATAAACATAAGTTTCAAAATTTGCTTATGTCAATGAATGCCTCCGTATTTCCCAAAAACTATAACCTAAGAGTCTTCAAATCGAGAGTGAACAGGTATCTTCTAGGCATGCATGCATTAGGTGTGATAGTGGTCAAACGCAAAACCTATCGAACAATAAAAAAAATGTACGATAGAATACTCGTATAGACGCTACATTTGACTAATTTTTCAAACGTCGGTTTATTTAAATATCTTACTTAGCAACTAGTATACACTACAGGCTAAATATTGACAGCTCTTTAACTTTTATAAAGACATGGCGTCACGGTTAGATGAGCTTATGGATTTTCTCGGATGCTATTATTCACATTCTTGAACAGCGACGTGCCATGTCTCCTTTACTACTAGCATCATTGCGCTATCTTGATTCTTATAATTATTATTAATTCTATATTCCTCGGAGGACACGTTAAGCCGTTGGTCCAGGCTGTTGTCGTAAGACAGAAGTCATTAAGACAATTAGTCAGTAGTATTTGGGACACCACGGTTGGCCATTTTTCCTACACGAGAAAAATATAATATTCCTAATTATATAAAATTCTATCCGTTTTTATTAGTGTTCCACACCTAAACGGACTAGAAAAACTCCTATTACTTAGTCTACTCTTTTCAGGGTCTACATTAACACAACAACGGGTATAAAATTAATTAATAAGGTATAAAATTCTAATTGTTTTGGTAGGTAATACTATAATGTACTTATAGAAAATATTTATTCAATTTTGCTTAAAATAAGGTACAAAACAAGTTGTATGAATATACTTATGAACTACGGAGGCATTGGCTCAGCATATTGCTAGTTCTCGACGACATCCAGCACTGGTTTGTATCTTAAAAAAACTATGAAAGAAGGCCAGTGTCTCAGCTGTGGAAGCGTATGAGCCTATGTTTCTCTAATCGCCATTTCTTTACGACAATGGTGATTCGTTTGTGTGTAGCTGGAAGTGCGGAAGGTTCATAGTTGAACAAGTATTGCTTTGTGGTTGCAGTCGGGCAGTGAGCGCACTGAAGAAGCCGAGGATTGCGACTACAAGGCTCTGTACGAGGCGTCAGCCGGCGAGGTGCGTCGCTTGCGCGCGCTTCTCAACACATCCGAGCAGCAGTTGCGCGATGCACGCTCCACGATCACCAGGCTCACGCAAGTGGTACGGTTCTTTGTTATTATCCAACCAATAACCGTATCTGTTTGTAGTATACCATGCAGCGTAGGCTGTATATTCGTTTATGTTCCAGCACAAGGCTTTTGTAGTCTGTTATGTGATGGTTGTGCCATGCGAAGTATAACTGGAGCCCGAAATGGGTTATATAGAATGCGTCTGGGGCTGATATGAATGATGAAAGATAGGCCTGTGCACTGATTTTCTAAAAATGGTAAAATAAACTAGTACAACGCATAAGAACCTTTAAGACATGATCGTAGGTCTGAAAATGCATTGGAATGATAATGAGTCGGCGAGTGAACAATATAGACTATAACTACATGATGATATGTGGATAAAAGTTGCTTCTTTATGCGATTGTATAACGAAACTCTAATTGCCACTGTTAAGATTATTCAAAACGTGGATGTTATTTTCGGCGCATCAGAAAATGCTTAGATTTGAGCGGCTAGAAATCGTTTAACATTGTAGAACCAAAGGGGGTTTTGGCTTTATATATTACCAGTTGCGCTTCGCGGTTTCACCCGCGGATAAAAAGTATTTTAATTATTGGCTCATCCCACGGGAGCATTTCACTCTTCCGGGGCAAAATGTAGCCTATATGTTAATCCAGTGTATAAGCTATCTTGGTACCGAATTTCATCCAAATCCATTCAGCCGTTTGAGCATGAAGGAGTAACAAACATACACACATATACACATACAAACTTTCGCCTTTATAATATTAGTGTGATTGTTGTAGGAACAACGTGGTCTCACGATGATGATGATAACTATATGATTAAAACGAAACGATGCTGAGATGTAAAATTGGATCGAAACTAAATTAAACTTAGTAAAGGCAAAACATTCTACTACCGCCGGCTTTTTCTCTATCTGGTGTACTAAATATTTAATGTTATGCTTGCTCAGCGATTCTTAGTATAAAATTGGCTATTGCAAAGTAAATCTGCTAACAGCAAAATGGTAACGATACAGTGTTTATTATTGGTGGTGGTAAATGTGCTCGCGGTTTAAGCATATATTTACACGTTACGAATCTATTCGCACATGCAACGTATAATGGAACATACTTAGATGACCTTGAGCATAATAAACACTAATTTTGATCTCTGGCGTTAATTATGTTGTCAGCATTTAAATTATAATGTTTATGTATTTGATTACTTGCCAAATTGTAAACTTATTCAAACTCTGGACGTATAGTGTATGTACGCATTACAGAATGGATGCCTATTTAATCGATTTATAGATTTTTTTTTTATCGATTAATTGTCACAATTGATGAATATATATTACTCTTTAATACCACAGTCGCATTCATAATAGTTAATTTACTCTATAGCATTTGTGAATATGTTAACCAGTCCTTTTATATCGTTACTTCACAACGAAATAATAGGTCTAATAATCACATTCAATCTAGTACGGCGAATCTTTTTTAAAAGATTAACGGACGAGTAAAGTGTCAACTCCCCTTATAGATTTTTTATTTTCAGCGGCGTGCTTTTCTTATTATTTTATATATGTTCTCCAAATAACAGTTATAATGGATGTTAGAATATCAAGTGATCTGTCACATGTGTTGATTTACTGTTCATTATGCATCAATTGGTAAATGAACATGTGAGCAATATTCAGATAACAACTTAAAGTGAGATTTAACATTTTTAGAATAATGTTATACGCAACATCTCATTGCGGAGTACCAACGTATCATTTAACGTATTAAACTTTTTGCAATCATAGCCTTTGTTGTTGTCTTTTTTAGCATGTCATATTATTTATAGTATTTTTTTAATATATGACTTGGATGAAGCTTGGGAATTTCTATATATAAAGCAAATTCACAGCCTCTGTTTATAGAGCAATTGGCTAATTTACTCCTACAGAAAGTCACTAATTAAGCAGGTACATGAGACAGCTGACAGATCGGCGCGTCTTATGACCTTCATGTTATTTACTCTTGCTTTGCCGTTTTTAGCGAAATGTACTGAAATACATTTAGTTGACTCATTCACTATATTTGTGCTAAGTATTACTAAAGTGTTATTTGGATCTTTTTATTATTACAGAATCAGAATTCGTTATCTGAAATCGAAAAACGAGAAAAGAGGGCCATGGAGAGGAAATTATCCGAAATGGAGGAAGAACTAAAGGTATCGTATTTCATTTGTACGATGTGATCCAACATACATTACACCACACATATATTTACAAAGACTAGCCGATAGTTTTTTTTTAATATATAGGAACTGATTACGTTTTTCAAAGATAACCGAGGTGAACGTCGATGTGGCTACCGCCACCGAGGATCGTTAATGATATTTGTTGGTGTTCGTTTTATAGCAATTACAAAAACTTAAAGCCGAGAACGAAAGGCTGCGGGCCGAGAATCGCGCCCTTACGCGGGTCGTGAGCAAACTGACCAACTCTGCCGCCAAATAGGTAAATGTGTACTTTGAGCGATGTGTTCAGGAGTGGCGCCGTGTGGTGTTTTGGCCTTGAGATCTTTGCGTACTGGCAACTGAACGAATCGATTAAAATCAGCAAACGTTAAAACAGGTGGTATTTATTCGCCAGTTTATGTCAATAAAAAGTTTATCATGAGTACAAACTACATATAGGATAACTATTTATTATTAAATTCTATTTAGTCTAACATAAACCTATTTGTGAATAAAAATAAAACTGATCAATTATAAGACTATTTTATATTAAGCTAGTACTTAACTATATTGCATTATACTCCATAAAGTCGTTAAGATTTTGGCTTAAAGAAATTAAACGATCAGCTGGAATGAACATGGAACAATAATGGAACACCACCGTCATTATATTACAGCGTTATTCCTTTCCGTGCAAGGTTGTCTGGAAGAGACCGCTATGAGCGATAAGACCGTTCATTGTTACACTTTGGTTAAGTCTGTTCACTTATTTTAATTACTTAAGATTTGGTGTTTCAATAAAGTGTTTATCTATCTATATATCTAACAATCTTGGAGTTTAAAATGGTGGATTATTATGTAAAGCGAGTGTAAATGGCAGGCATCACACGGCGTCACACGATTTGTTGCGCGGCCCTACATTAACAGTGTGCCACGGCGAGCATGTTTTGGTACGTGATTAACTTGCATTCGGTGCGGCTGTGTGCGTGCGTGTACGCACCGCCGCGTGTGCGCACGCATTCGGACGCATCGTATGTACGCATTGTGTTTTATCAGAACTGTCTAGTGTCACTTTAGACGTGAGTTAAACATCTATTAATTACATATTAGTGTGAAAGCGTGGGTTTTTATGCGTGTTTAGTTTAGTTTAGGTAGTAGGATTGCACATATTACGCACAGCTCATCTCATTCCAACGTATAAATCCAATGTCTCATGTCTGTTAAAATTAAATAGCCACTAATCTACATTTTATGAAAACCGTGAATGTTTTATATAAATATACATATTTAAATTTAGTCTGACCGAAACACAATGCAAGCAAATGTTCGCTAGAGTGTGTTGCATGACCTGTGCCCGTAACAATCATTCAAGACAAGACATACGCACAACTAAGCTAAAAGATGCGTAGACATGATGTTTAAAATTAAGATTTAAGACTATTATTTATTAATTTCAATTTGTATAGTTATGTCGAGTAAGTTTCCAGGAAACATATTTTTTTTAAATTTGAACAATGCTCTCGTGTTACTTTAGTACATTACTTACATACAAAATAGCGTAAAAATATAAACGATAGTTCTTAATAAATTTGACCAACCGGGCTGAACCCTACGCTTTTTATTCGTTAATACTCGTCAGGTCCAGAATTTAACGAAGCGTTTTTTGTGAATAGTCCCATTGAGTTCAGAAGCAAAACATGACTAAATATGACCGACCTTAAAGTTTTTTCTTTTAATTAATAAGACGACATTTGATCTGTAAATATACTAGGTGGTAGAACTTTTCTGCAAAGTTCGTCTAGGTAGGTACCACCGCTTTGCCAGTTATTCTGCCGTCAAGCAGTAGTGAGCAAGCACTACTGTGTTACGGTTTGAAGGGCACTGTAGCTAGTGGAATTACTGGGCAAATGAGACTTTATGACCTAATCTCACAGTCTAGTAATATTAATGCTAGACTGTGCTGATGTCTCAGAATGACGTGCGCAGTGCAGTGTCACGTGAAACTACTTTTGAGTTTCAAGTGTCACTGCAACTGATATGGGCAGTCGTGTAGCTTAAAATCAGGCGAGCGACTAGCTCGTCATGTCATTTCGTAACATAAAAAAAATACATTGTAAGGATATTTAGGAATTTAGCAAGTACCTACTTATGGTTGCACAGTTAGGCGTTCGCAGATTCTGTGATCTGATTCCGTGTCTACTAGGCTGCAATATTTCATTCTGATTCCTAAATAACAACAGGACCAGCTATATAACGAGTACCTACTGCTTGAACTCTATTTTCGGCTAAATGTTAACAGTTAATTACGTTCCAATTTACTTTAACACACATTGCGCACTGTACATATAGCTTTTAGTTTTAAGTTGAAGTTAACGTGCTTACAGATGTACTGGATTTTGATATTTGCAATGATGTCGATGGTCGTCAATCGCTGTCAGCGTCATTTGCCATAGACTATAGTAGATGGCAAGGCATTTGACCACTGTCTTGCCGAATGTGAAGCGATGACGTGTCTACGATAGGGCACGTTTTGGTCAAATGCTTTTCCTTAAACCAATGAAAATAAATAGCTATCAGATTTCAAGGTCTATTAGTTATTTTATTCCCATCTTTTTCCAGCAGTAGCCTGCTATTAGTTTAAAAAAAACAACACTATATTGCAATAGCACTGATATAACTGTTGCACACCATCGTGTGCAGCGCTGAAAATATTTCGATGTATATGAAAGAGAAGGGATGTTTATGACTTTTAAAATTATATTTTAGACTTAGCACAACAGAATTGACATCGTCTATTAGGTACATTTTCTTATTCTTTTGAGTAATGGCTTGCTAGTTATTTTCTGGCAATCGCGTCTGTCAGTGCTTATTGATGACGCGTGTTACCTTTGTAATCTGCAACGGACTCTCCAGCAAACGTCATACAAGTAGTTTAGAAGAATATATAATGTATAGCATAAATATAGCAGCCAGAAATAGTAGTCATGTTTAGTGTCCCTTAGATTCTCTCATAATATAAGACTGGCCTTGCGAGCCTTTGCTATGTGGGCTTTCACCAACATCAATCTCCTGTATAAACAAACATCAATGCATAATAAAAATATTTTATTTAATATTTTTTACGTAAACTCGGGCTTTTTTATCGTGAGATCAAATGGTATTGAAATTCTGTATTATTCAAACAAAAAACTGAAATACAAAAGCTATTTAAATTGGGTTCTTGGATAAATGTAAATTATTATCATATCAAGTTTATATTCAGCTGTCATTCTAATACAACTGTAGTATAGTTGAGAAAAGGTTATAACCATGTAAGATGTGAAGGATTAGGACGGGATTGCGGAGTTCCATGATGCGTTAGCATAGATTATTATTTGTACGTCATAAAATATACGATACCATTTGTGTTTTTAAAAACTATGTAAATAACAAGTAAAACCTATCCAATGTTACCTGAGTTCAGTCTTATTTTTTCCACGGCATGAGTCCTATATACGTCAAAGCATCATATCCACTTAACCCGTTAAATACTCCGCTAGGCAACATTAGCATAATCTGTGTATCCATATGTGGCACCCCATCGAAACATTTTATGGGTT
Source organism: Ennomos fuscantarius (assembly GCA_905220475.3). Lineage (NCBI taxonomy): Eukaryota > Metazoa > Arthropoda > Insecta > Lepidoptera > Geometridae > Ennomos > Ennomos fuscantarius. The sequence goes on from HG992023.1 coordinate 13,626,487, forward strand.
ACACGGGTTAATCTAGACAACACAAAAATGAAGGTATCATTACATAGTTTCAATATGTGTTTTAAACAATTTCCAGTATCAACAGGCGCTGCAGGCCGAGAATCAGCGGTTGAAGGACGAAAATGGCGCCCTTATCCGAGTAATCAGCAAGCTGTCGAAGTAAGGAGCCCCTCGGCTCTCCGCCACCCCGCCCTTCGCGCCTCCCTGTAGTCATCGGGAACCTTGATCAACCATATTCATACAACGTCAGTGCTTCGATAGTTTCAGGAGTATTTTAAATCACGTGCTTGTTGCAACGACCCGTATCATTCCTAGTAAGAGTTTATTCGAATGCACGATCAATCAATCGAGTGTCGTGAAATGTTTATATGTAATCCAGCACAGCGTCACTAGGCGGTAACTGTACGTAACTAAGGTTTCCATCCATATCTTTATCTATACTCGATAACGAGTACTTGTATAAGAATCATCAGTTGCTAGGGATACGGTTACCCTCATTACGATTTTATTCCGATGTATATTACTGTACTCGGTATCGAATATCGCTTAGTATACGTATGGAATCCTTAGTTGCGTATAGCTACCGCTAGGAGCTCTGAATTTCATATGTATGTTCCTCATTCTTACAAAACTTACTATTTGAATAGAAATATGAATTGAATAGAAATTGAATAGAATTTATTATTACAAATAAATCGTGAGCTGTTGTCGTTGAATCTGTAATAATTTAAAATACTCTTCAAACTATTATAATGAAATACCAAAATGGTCCATAAAGTACCTGTTAATTCTGCTGCCAGCAGGCTGTAGTTGAAAGCAACGGTTAGTAAGAAATCAACATGTACATATAATTTGCAATTTTAATCTTAGCTTGTGAAAAGAGTTGTTTATAATATAATACAACAAATTTGATGGAACCCTTTGGGAGAAAATTAAAGGGCCAAGTCAAACGTGAGTCGATCCGGGTTGAAAATAATTAAACGCTAAAAAAAGCTTGAATGTTCTCACATTCAAGCATTTTAAATGAGAGATGAAGGTTGCAAACTACGTAAACAACTCTTTACCACGGCTAGTATAATGTTGGTCACTTGGACATCGTGCCTAAAGAAAGGTTCCTCATATTTATATACTATTTAATTATTCATTTTAGACTTGTATGTTCACGTGTTCCGTTATCAGATAATATGTTAGTCACAAACATGCCTTACTTTATATTTTTATGTTGCATGTAGTATTCTATATAATAATTTAGCTATAATTTACTATGTGTTTCAGCTTTATATTGATGATGAAATAATAAAATTGTTTTTGTGAAACAGAATACACGCCCCATGAACGGATTTATAAATGAAGTTACAAATTAATGATAATGATTCTGCGATTTTAATAATTTAGCTGATAATAGCAAAATTTTAAAATGAAACATTCGATACTAAATTTACGTAAAGTGTTTCCTGGATTAAGAGTGCCTATCAAGCGGTTATCCTTAGCCAAGTTCTTAAACTAATCGTATTTTTAGTTTGTGATTTCCGATGACAGATTCGTGTTTGTATAGAATAGGTTTAGTGATTGTATTCCGCTAATAATGCGTTTATACATAATATTTTATTTATTGAAAGTGCCTTTAACATAGTATTCTGTTTGAAATATAATGAATTATTTGTGTACTTATTTTTACGAATTGTACCGTCTCTTGTACTTAGTTAAATAGTTATGACGTTGTACAAAAGTTGCGAATTTTATGCCCTGACATTTTTTGCCTTGCTCTGCTCATTAGTCCTCAGTATGTGTTATAGATATACATAAATATTTATTTCGTTACTGTTAATAATATGACATTTTTTATTCAATACCTACTCTACTGTGCGCAACTGGATTGATTATGATTATTATTTTGGCATAATATTGCAACATTTGTTTGCGTCATTTAGACGGAAATCGAATAATAAACGTTATATTGTATAGACAGACATGAAAATCATAAAATTGTTCTGTACGTGGATATTCCTAAATGAACTAAGTGTAAAGTAGGTTTAGATATTAAATAATTGTAGACTGAGACTGATGTCTCGCCTGTCTCTGTAATTTGGTATTATAATGTCGGCTATCGAATAATCAAATTGGCCTATGCAATGTGATTGAGCGAAGCGATAGAGCTTAGGGTCCTAAATGAGTATAAATCTGTGGAGTGTACAAAAAAACTTGAAATACGGTGTCTCAAAATTTATTCCGTTACGCTCGATTCTGAAGTTACACATTTCTTATATGTAGGGATAGACTGTTACTATATGTGTATTTCCAAGTAAACAAAAAAAATAACAGTACTTACCTCCAATGTATTAATACATTACATACATTTTATATATACATAAATGAAATTAATAATTTGTGGTCTACCTTTTGTGAGCTATCAGCTTCATTATAATGATTATCAGTCAGCTCTAGTGTCTATCTGTAGATGTACATGAAACTTGTACATAATAATTTTTTTTACATTTCTGTAATAATTATTATTATATATTCTAGCTCTAGTTTGTGACTTTCTACACAATGTGGGTCATCCAACTTGAATTATAATTGCGCATAGATTGTTTGCAATCCAAGACAAACCTAAATGCAACTTTTAATCCCTAAAAATTATGTTTCCACAGAATAACTGGTGCAACCGCAGTGTGTTTCTGGTTTGATTCTGTAAAATTGGGCGTTAAGATGATAATGATACCCAATATTATTATTTTCAGATAACATGAAAATAATGATACCGACTCTGTTGCTAGCAAATTATTTGGTGACGTGAATGTTTTGGTAGGTACTACGAAAGGCAAACACAAGGTTATCATAATTATATTACCTTTCCATCTTGGGTCCTTGTCTCTTGGGTGGATCGTATAATGAGTAGTTATTTTAGGAAAGTCCGAATACAACCGTTTGGCAGCATTTGTTAGCCTCCCCACTGAAAAAAACAATTGAAAACTTTACGAAACTGTCAAAACATAACCAATATAAACAAATGAACTTTGAACCTTTAAAATTAATCTTCATTGCGTAACATTACATAGGAATTAAGTTTAAGGATTACTCGGAGACAATTTTCTATCATTATTTATTACAATAAGTTATATTGAATAAGTCATGAAAATAAAAATTAACCAGTTTTCATGCACAAACAGCTGATATGCAACGTCATATAAAACAACTTTTCTAAATTAAAAACTTCACAATTCAACACTCACGCTACATTTCTACTTATGCAAACGCGAATTGCGATGTAAAAATTTGCGGTAAAAGTACTTAAAACCAGTAGAAAAGTATTTATTTACCCTGACGAGCCGAACTAACAAGTGCCGCCTAAAAGTTCTGATAAAGACGAAAACAAAACTGGATAATTTATAATACGATCTATGATCATAATTCACTGTCTCGACCTTAGCTACAACAACACACTGCCGATTTCACTTTAACCCCACAGTGATGCTGCCATACAATAAAAGATTTGATTCCCTCTAGTGCTACGCTAGTAGATCCTAGCAGTCCACAGATGTAGCGTGACGCTCCGGCATTATAATAATATATTTATGTATGTATCTCTTGTACGTTATACCCGTGTAGATAGTGATGTCGGTGTAAAATCACCATACTTACACTCGGAACTATGTCAGATGTTACTCTCATGCCTGTCTGCACTACAGATTCACAGCTCCTAAGTTTGCACTTATCCCTCTATGACATATCTAACGAAATGCATTTGGGTATGTCACAGAAAACATAGACTGTCAAACTTCAGTACATACGGGCATCAGAATACCATCGAGACGACATTTTTGAATGGATTTTAAGAATATCTAATGTTACTAAAACTATTTCAGATTAGTTATTGCTTTTTTTTATAAACAGTAGAAGGATGATATTAGGCAATTAGATTATTAAAATGAGTGTAGTTATTTTGTGTAGAAATTGTGATTTTTGAGACGTTTGTCAATTTTGAACAAGAATCTATGTGTTCAAAGATATTGAAAAGCAATATTTTTACCCGACGTTTTTGCAATAGTCGAGTAAAAAGCTTTAAATTTACACAATGTTTGGTGCCATTACAAAAATAAAAAATCCGATCATCGTACAACTTTTGAACATATAATGCGCAAATAACCCGTATTGGTAATCTTTATGGTGTTTGCCCACCTCACCGTCACCATATCAAAAGTATGTACCACTTCTTTGAGAATTTATTTTATACAGAACAGTCGTACATCATGAATTGAAGTATCGCACTTGCCAGATCAAAACCTTTGTAAATGTAAAAGAATACAATCCTTTATTTATATAATTCACTCACTCAATGTTTTATTATATCCTCTGAAGTTCATGTAATGTAATGCTAATGTAGAAAGAGTTTTTACTCGTGTATCGCACACCGGTATCACTGGCTATACCTAAGAGAGTTATGGCCTACCGTACTAAAGTTTGATAACTCCTAAGTTCGGACTTATCCCTCTATGAAATACTGCAATGCTTCTGGGTATGTCACAGAAGAATAAGAAGCTGTCAAACTTTATTACAGATCTTTAATTAAATGTACGGTGTCAATCTCAAAATTATTTTAGTAATGATTTTCATGGGTCATTAACATGTTTTATAAATTTGATGTATTGTATAATTGGAAAATGTCATAAATGATCTTCTATTACTTAATTTAGGTACTTCATTATGATTGTATAAATTTGTATCCAAACATAGATTTTTGAAATTTTTGTTCATAAAGTTTTTATTTATTTCAAGAACTAAGAGTTGAATAAAATACATGTCTTCATTATACTTTCGTTTTTTAATTTAATTTTTATGCTTCCTCGTTTTCGTTATTGGCATAGTTTTATTTATTTTGTATTATATAAGCAGTGAAAAAATGTTGATGAGTGCTGAGTACCTATTTGAGTTTCATCTGTTTCATCCATTTAAAACTGCGCCAATTATCTATTGATGCTTTTGAAAAAAATAATATTACAACAGTCGCAGTCAACAAATGAATTTCAGTTACATTACATCTGGCAGGTTTATAGTGTACAATTTATGAAAACTAGAGTAGCACCAAACATAGAATTTTGAACCAAACCCATTCATTCAACCTGTCTATTGCTTACCAAACCGAATGGTAGGCTAAACTTTCGGCTGAACTATTCGGTTCGTCCTGCATGAACTTTGCTGCGCGAACAATACAACATCCACGATAATTTTTGGACGTATATAATTTCTATCGATAGTAAGATTACCTTTATCATTTCTAATGAGTACGTAACTTGATTTCTATCTCAATCAATCAAAATTATTAAAACAGATTTCATAAAAACAAGCGAACGTTGTTTTTGCGTACTTTTGCATTTCTTTATATTTTATAAAATCTTTTCTCTAATCAATTTAGATTAGACTAGTTGCGCCCATCGGTTTCACCCGCGGATAAAAAGTATTTTAATTATTTGCTCATCCCACGAAAAATTTCACTTTTCCGGGATGAAATGTAGCCTAGATGTTAATCCAGTGTATAAGCTACCTTGGTACCGAATTTCATCCAAATCCATTCAGCCGTTTGAACGTGAAGGAGGAACAGACGTACACACATACAAACTTTCGCCTCTATAATATTAGTGTGATGACGGAAAAAATCCCACTCAATAATGTACTTTATTTTGCTAAGGCTCGTTCAACAAAAATACACCAGCTTACGTTCAAGTTCCCATTAAAGATGGTAAACTTGGGACAATATATTACGAGTGGCTTAGGTAATTAAATATTCGGTTATAATGCTCACTTCAAACTATTCGGCCAGATACCGAACATGTCATGACGTATTGATAAAGGGATCTCGATTATCGTTCTAAAGAAGTTCCAGTACGTATATTAGCCGTACCTAATATCTAGTAACCCGTGGACGCCACCATCGCGAACGTGGTTACAGTCGCCCGCACCACAGATTAGTTGGGAAAACGCTGGCTTGCACACATTTCATTGTTTACCACATTCATATAGTTTTCTTTGTACATCATTATGAATTGAAGGGTTGAGAATAAAAAGGGTTTAACTGTCAAATTGATAGTTACGAGAAAATTGACATTAAACTTCAACGGCCTCATTTTAGTGTAGAGTGCGTATTAAGTAATAGAAAAGGTTTATGTATGTTTCAGTTGGTTGAAAATGTTTTAATTCTATTTTAAAATACTAAATATAGTACTAATTCGTACAATTACTGTAAAAATAAAATAAATATAAATATAATAATGTTTTTATGCTAAGCGAACTGTATTCCTGTGTCAGATAAACCGTTTATAGACTGACAATCTCGAGATTTAAGCCTCATTCCAGTATTTTGAGAATGTATTGTTGTAGATAATTTCACGCTGAATCCAACGATACCAATAAGTCATTTTGTGGAAAAAATCAGTTAAACCCTTTTTGTTCACATCCCTTCAATTATGAATTAAATTATTGATTATTTTCAACCAGTCACCCATTATAATAAAATGATTGTTTATAAACTTGCATGCATGACCTACCCTATATCCATATTCTATTGACTACCTGATAGCTCAGTTGGCAGTAGTTTTGCCTTATGATTCAATTCCCGCCCAGAATAAACATTTGTGGAATTAACGTAGATGTTTTTTCTGTGTTTGGGTGTTATATTGTATTTACAAACAAAAATTGAATAAATATTCTACCAGTTATCTGGACTCCTAGTAGAAGCTTTGCTTAGTTTGGGACTAGATAGCGTTGTGTGAGATGTCCACACATATTATTATTATTATTATTGTTATACATTTAATATTAGAAATCAGCCTGGATTATTTAAATGGAGGAGCAGGTACCTTAAACATTATAGACACAGAAAAATATTCCTAGGAGGCCATTATACCTCCTTTATACTTACATAATACTTATAGTGATTTACAAATATAATTAATATAACAACGTATATTATGTTTGTAAATGTAATAGGTCTTTACCTATGAAATTGCCGTTTTGCAGTACAGACTTTTTCAAACAAAAAAAAGTTTTGATTGGCTATGAATTCTAAATTCAAATTAATTTTGTTTTAAAAATATGACATTCTATTTACAATATAAGTCTTTTGTTTATTGATTAGCGTTGTATTTTCATTACATTTCAACATTTTTCCTCATAATGGATACTTTGAAATTTCGTGTAATTATGGAATATGAGTTCCGTCGTGGCACCAACGCGGCACAAACGACACGTAACATCAACGACGTTTACGGAGAGAACTGTACAAACGAACGTACAACCCGTTATTGGTTTGCTCGGTTCCGTTCTGGGAATTTTGACTTGAAAAATGAGCCTCGTGGTCGTCCGGAAACTTTGGTCAACAATGATGAATTAAAGGCGATTGTGGAAGCTGATGAATCTCAATCTACAGCTGAGCTGGCAGCAGCTTTTGATGTTAGCATCAAAACAATATTGGTCCATTTGCGACAGATTGGCAACATAAAAAAGCTTGATAGATGGGTGCCCCACGAACTTAACGATCGCCAGCGCAACGTACGCGTCGATACTTGCCTTGCGCTGCTTAACAGGCACAGAAATGAAGGAATTTGAACCGAATTGTTACGTGCGACGAAAAATGGATTCTTTTTGACAATCGAAAGCGCTCAGCAAGTTGGTTAGATCCTGGTTCGGTACCAAAGCAATGTGCAAAACGAAAAATGACCCCTAGAAAGGTGATGGTCACAGTTTGGTGGTCTAGTGCTGGTGTGATTCATCATAGCTTTTTACAAAACGGCGAGAGAATTACTGCAGATGTGTACATTGAAGAACTGACCACAATGATGGCGAAACTCGCACGTCTGCAACCAGCTTTGGTCAATCGGTCGTCTCCACTGCTACTTCACGACAACGCGCGACCCCATACTGCACAACAGACCGTCTCTAAGCTGCATGAGTTGGGTTTGGAAGCTCTCCCTCATCCGCCATACTCACCAGATCTTGCGCCTACCGACTATTACTTTTTCCAAAATTTGGACAACTTTTTAGCGGGAAAAAAATTCAATTCCCGAGAGGCAGTACAAAACGCCTTTGAAGAGTTTGTTATCTCCCGTCCTGCTGATTTTTTCAAGAAGGGCATCCATAAACTGCCACAGCGTTGGCAAAGATGCATTGATTGCAGGGGTGATTACTTTGAATAAAAGAAATAAATAAGTTCGAAAAAAAAATACTTTAACTTTTTTCAAACAAAACGGCAATTTCATAGGTAAAGACCTAATATTAGTCATAATATTATGCACTTAGTGAGTCAAAGGAGCTGGTGAGCGAGCTTTTGGTTCTGAGTAGAGAAAGAAGTATACTAAGTATACCTATATATTACCTTCAATTGTCAATAGATCAATACAAAAGGAAATTACTACTTAAATAAATTAAAACTGTGTATACAGACATATATTTATTTAACGGATTGGTTCTTATTATTTATTACCTATATTTGTTGCAGGTCGTAAATATCTAACAAAAAATAACAAATCTATTTTGATGGTGACAATAAAAAAAGCAATTTCATTGAAATTATTTCGTTACTATAATGGAAAATAACAATATGTAAGACCAGTAAGTCTAAGAATAGCATTAAAGATAAGTATCAAAATAATAAAAAGGATAAGTAGGTACTACAATGTAATGTAGAATAACAGAAGATGATTATAAATCGCAAAAGTTTATGATTTTATATAATTTAAATTTTCATGGTTCACAAGCTTCGAGCATTTAACCAAATGGTTAAATGATCGAAGTTCACAAGTCCTATCTAACATCAAAGACATGGTATTTTATTCTTATTTACTTTTATTTTACATTTAATATATCCTAATTAATATGTACAAAACATCTAAAGTATTGTAATTATGTTATGTTATCAAAGCATAGAAAGAAGGCGTTCATTTAATCATTCATAAGTTACCTAATGGAAACAGGGAAACTGTCCCAATATCTACCTAACAATTAGAAAATTAATAATCGATTCAGGCGAAGTATTTAATTTAAAAGGAACCATAACATAAGCTGTTGTTTACGTTAAAGTGTTTGAAGCAGATATAATTTTGGCATCAAATATTTTAACAATAAATATAAAACATTTCTTTCGGCTAAAACTAAATTAAAGACGGTAATACTTCTAATTCACTATCTTAGTTTTGGTAATGAACTAAAAGTATTACTTCTTACAAGGACTGTAACTCGTTAAAAATAATCATATTTTGGCAAGTTGTTTTTATACATCATATAAAATACACCGCATAATATGAAAATATTAAGCGTATAATCATACATTTATCAAAAAATATACCTACCTGCCTACGTAAAAATAATAGACGCAAATCTACAAAGTTTTACGTTCAAGAATATTTTAATAACATAATACTTCTGACGAAATGAATCTAATATTAGTAGGTATATGAGCTACAGTCCTAACATCCATTCGGATCCAACACATTTACATCTTTGGTACGATACCTATAAAGTTGGTGATCGCAACGAACACATCTGACATCACACTAACCTATTTCAACTTTACACTCGAGTGGTCACCATCAGGGGCCGCATACTTATCATCAACAACTGCGATTCTGCTTTAAATGTTACCGATTCTAAAATATACGTTGGTACAAGTAGAACCTAAGTATAAGGAAAATTAGGAATTTTATCAACAAAACAAATAAAAACTAATCTCACAGGTACAGTCAGTAATAGCATAGCGGAAGAAATAAATTGAGTCATGGTGAAGCACTCCGTAACTGGCTCAGCGTACGAATTCGCAAGTCACGTGGTTCCTCACCAGGGCTCAACTTCAGCCCTTCATTATACTTTCTAAAACATTAATATCCTTGGAATAAACGACCACTCCAAAGGCCCCTGACTAAATAAGGGTAACATTTTCATCCGGGCGCGGATCGACATCAAACCAATTTATGACACAGATTGGTTGTATAACTCGTTACAGGAGGACCGTTTTAGCTTGTTCAAACTTTATCAAAATTTCGTTTAGGTATATATATTCCCATCTATCATCTTCGTGTTAAAACCAACTAAATAAAAACGGTCGAGCTGTATGTCAGCATGCCGGCTGGTATCAGCGCACGGCGACGCCATTAATGGTAACGACAGCACTCGGTCCCGTTGGCTCCGGTTCGTAAGCAGAATCTGTATCGCTTCTCCTTCCGTAAGCCACATTGTCTGACAAATGTTCGCTGTATGGAGAATCGTACACGTTATCTGTGACGTGGTCGTAGATGTGACGACCGTTCGTGTCGTGTAACGTTGCGTAACTCATCACAGCCGCGTTCTGGTCTTCCTTCCTCTCCGCACCTTCGATGTTCTCCGTATTTTTCACTGGTGTCGCTTTGCGGCTGAAAACATTGTTACAATAAATAGAAAATTAAGTAAAATAGGCTAATACCTAAGTGCATTTGTAATAACATAAACGCAACCGCAAATAACGTTGTTAAGAAATTATAAAGAACACTTACAGTCTCAAATAAATGACTCCAAGCAGCATTAGCAGGAATAGTACAACCCCACAGCCAACTCCAACACTAAGCGGCAGCGTTCCACTTTCAGCGGCTTCATTAGTCGCCAGTTCACAGCTCGGTTCCTCTCCCGACCACTTGCCGTCGTCCATACACTTCCTCAGGAATGGACCGACACGCTGGAATTGCGGCAGGCAGTGGTATTCTATTGAACTGCCAAACAGCGTCGAACTGTTTGCTATGATGATGCGTCCGTTTTCAATAGTGCCGGGAGATTTGCAGTCTATCGCTGTGGACAAAATTATTTTATTATTGTTGTTTGATGTGTTATCATATTTTAAAATTCATTACCATCATGGCAACAATGAAGACACAAAAAGAAGTTGATTGATTCGGTCAAATGGTCAAAGCAGAGAGACAATTAATGTAACTGAGGAAAGAAAGATGAAGAAGAAGACCTCATCTTGTTTCTAAAAAAGAAATGAAAGAAAGATTGATAAATGAAGACAAGAAAAAAACCATCGTCTTTTTTCTAGAAAGTCAATATAAGAACAAAGAAAGAAACGCTCATATTGTTTCAAGAAACGAAAGGTGAGAAAGATGAAAAAAAAAGGAGACAAAAATGAAACTCTCATGTTTGTTCTACCACCCATCAAGCAATTTTACAATCAAGCTATTTTATTCCACGTTCAGGTACCTAATTAGAAAGGCGAAGGAATGGAATGCCCTGCCAGCTTCTGTATTTCTGGCGAAATATGACCTCAACGTGATCAAAAGAAGAGTGAATATGTATTTACTTAGGCAGCATGCTACCTTCGATCTCATCGTCACTTACAATCAGGTGATAGCGTGGCCAAATGCTAGATAAATTAGATGTAAAAAAGAACGAAGAGGAGTGTCTAATCTAAATATAAATGAAAATTAAAACAAACGTGGAAGTCTATAGAGTAGATTGGAGTAGATCAATGTCAAGCCATAGAGAGCAGCGAAAATATAAAACGTAAAAAGCCAAAAATCAATAAATAGATGATTAAAACAGTACAAATAAGGCGAATATCAAGCAAGACAATACAAACAGCAGTATATAGTATCTTCACTAACTTATATCTCCCTCTTAACTTACGTAACGCTCTCGTCACGCATTCACCAGCTTACTCCCGAAGTCAAGCGTGCGTAAAGAAGTTTTACTCTAAAACGCTGTAATTGACGATTATCAAATTAAGAAGACAAGAAAAGCTCATCTTTCTATACTTACGGATGCAGACTGGTGGTGCGCCGGCCCAGTGACCACGCGGTAAGCAAGCACGCGTGCCATTCCCTCGCAAGCTGTAACCGCGCTCGCAGCGATAGTGCGCCGCGCCACCGATGCTGAGGGTCGAAGACGCGACCAGTAGACCAGCGCTACCCTTGATCTGGATCGACGGGTCCGGGCATGTTATCTCTGGAAATTATTAATAATTAAAATTTGGTAATGATTATAGTCGTACCAATACCACATTGGTGATGAAGATGTGAAATATTCCAATTAAACCAGCAGTGCAAACAAATAAATACAGTCTTAAGGCTGTTTTTCTATGGGAAAGTACATATAATACTCATGGTAATCAGGAGGATGACAAAAACGATATCGATCGATAACGATGCCGAAGAGGATAACTTAACTATAGCAATGACAATTTTATTACGATCACAATTTTGGAATCAAAGTCGCCATTGCCAATGAAATTTTTGATACCAAGACCAACAATGATAGGAATGACTTAGATGCCGTTAACAAAATAATGATGATGAAAGGTGTTACCTTTGCAAACTGGTGCTTCTGAGCTCCAAGTTCCATTATCCTGGCAGAGTCGCCTGGACACGCCGTCGAGTTGCCAGTGCTCGTCGCATTCGTAAAGTGCCGCAGCTCCATAATAAGTGGCGTTGGTTGCTAGAGTAACCACTCCGTTCTGAATACGGCCTGGGTTTCCACAATCCACATCTATAAGTTAGTAGAAAAAATTTGTGAGTTAGTGAATGCCGTTAGTAATTAAGTCAGAGTTAAATATATATAGGTGTCGATTCTGTGTCGCATTCTCTAAAACTAAACTTAAAGTATGGCGGTACTCTTCTGATAAAGGGGAAATGACAAGGACGGAAATATGTTAATTACGTTTAGCTTTAGAGTATGCGACACAGAATCGACACTAATATATATATATATATATATAAATATATAAATTACTAAATAATCAGTATCACTCTAGCGACATATCGCTTTTCGTCTAGCTCTAAATCAAACTATTACTTACATTGACATTTAGGCGTGACTCCGCTCCACTGTCCATTATCCTCGCAGGTGGAGAGGCTTTCCCCAAGGACCTTGTACCCGCGCTCACACCTGTACTTGACGAGTGCACCGATACGGTACGTGTTGCCATTGGTGGCGCTAACTGAAGTGCGGATGAGAGTGCGTCCGTGCATGCGGTCGTTACCCGTCACTGACACGATACTGTTCTCAGGAACCACCGGGTCGGGGCATCGGATCTCTGTAAGTTGACAGGTGTAGTGAAGACCATATGTATAATTAAAATTCACAAATTTAAATAATTTAAGTGCGCGTTTCGCTCAAGACGTGTCTCTTGCGGTAACGACGGGACGAACAACAAATGGTTACAAAAAGCGAGTAAAGCTCAACGATAGTCCGTGCGACTTTCAAATCGACGCACCCTGGTTCACTTGCCCCTGCACCAATGACTTCTCAAGTTACGTGCGGATTTTACGCTCGCTCTGACAACAGTGAAAGAAAAGATGACGAAACCGGCATGTTCAAGAAAATCAAAATTCAATAACATGACTGTTGCTAAAGTGAGTAAAAAAACACATAGCTTGATAATACATTAGTGTGTTACACCAACATGCACTTTGCACTTGGCCACTACACTCTCTCTATTTAAGAGAAGGCCTTTGTCCCGACAGTGGAATGTATTTGGGCTGATGACAATTTACCATTATCGCAACAACTAAAACACCATAAATGTTTTGATGAAAAGTTATGAAATATTTTGACTAGGTAGTATCGAGGTCAATAGCTGTCAATAGGTAAAAGAAATTCTATCGACTTTAGTCTTTAGACTTTATTAGTAACGAAAATAGTCCTTATACCTTCGCATCTTGGCGAGGAGTCGCTCCATTGATAGTCCACAGTGCACACCCTTCTGACCGGTCCCACCAGTCGGTAATTAGTAGTGCAGGAGTATTGGATGATGCTGCCGAGGTGTGTTGTCCCGTTGAGCAGCTCGGCGGACCCGTATGGAAGGGACGGCAGTTTGCCGCAGTCCACGTCTGTAAGTGTTAAATCGATGTCAACTAGCTATCTAATACATACTACTGGAATTTAAAAAGTCACTAAAAAGATACAAAAATAAGATACTAAAATCGATACCATAAAATTAATTTTTTGTACACAAAGTGCTCGTTTATTAGAGCAGTTAATAATCGGAAACGAGCGAGGAATTTTCATCTAATCAATCTTAGGTAGGTTATAAGAACGGTGTACACACGTAACGCAACATAAATAAACTTCTTATCTGTAAAAGTCGATCCACATTAACCCTGGTTAAGTCAACTGTGATCCGAATGTGCAATATAATTAATTGTCCATGGCTTGATTGATTTGCTGGATTTTTTTGCAACCTAACTGCTACTAAATGTAGACGATAAATTTTCTACCGATAACCAAAATATCGATAGATTCACAACACTATAATGGAAACGCATGAACAGCCGAAAAATAAACGAACTAGACGATTATCACAGGGATTTGCTATAATCACCACACTTTGCAGGTGATCGTAGAAGATTTTAATTCTATTGCCGTTGTTTGTTTGAATATTTTATCCCTAAGCCGGTTATAATGAACGTTAATCAGTAATTACTAAGCTACATACATTCACACTTGGGGGATTCCCCACTCCACTCGCCGTCAGGCTGGCAAGTGAGGCTCGGCTCTCCAACCAGCTTGTGTCCTCGCTCGCAGTGAAAGTCGATGGTGGAATGTACATTGTAATCGAACGCCTCCATATAACCACCCGCTGGAACTTCCGGGTCCTGGCATGTTATCACTGTAAAATCAAATGTTTCATTCTGTTAGCGACGCGCCAAAAAAAAAAACAAGTTTTGCCCGCCTTTAAAAAGTAGGGCAGTCTTTATATTAGTTTATTTTGACAAAGGTAATGCACGGAGTGCGTGCTGAGGTGAGGAACAGCACACCTTCAAAACCGATCAGTCATCATTTGCGCATGACGCGCGTTGCCTACTTTTGTATTTTTTGTACCTACCTCCAGTTACATAAAATAGTGCAAGTGTATTTCTGGGATTTTACTTTGCTACTATCGGGTGCTTAGGTATAGTCGCCAACAAAATGTTTGGTACTAGTTTAGAGTTTTGATCGCCGTACCTGGGACGAGAAGGGGTGACGACTGCAGTCCAGCCAACTCGCCCCCCCTTATTTATTCCCTAGGCTAACAATGTACTATTGTTGTACAAGATGAAACTACAACTATATACAAATAGTAGTTACAGAAAATTTCAACGCAGGTAGTTGTGGGTGCTCTAGAGTGTTTACTACACCAAAACGTAGCAAAAAATCTATTTTAATATACTTACATTCGCAAGTAGGTATGTCATGCGACCACTTCCCGTCTCTGTTGCAGATGAGATCCTCAGCGCCGGCGAGCCAGTAGTCCGGCTCGCAAGCGAACTGCGCCACGGAACCGTAAGTGGTGGTTCCGTTTAGCAGACGGAAGGAACCCTTGTAGACGAGTGCGGGAGTTCCACAGTCCACGTACTTGCAGGAAGGAGGTGCTCCGGACCAGCTGCCGCCAAGAGCGCAGCTCACGCTCTGTAGATAGATAATTTCAAATCTATATGGACGTATAGATATCTGGACTTTCAGGCTCTAGGCCCAAATGCCTTACAACCCTATATTAGGTTAGTTAGGATATTAACGTACTTATTTGCATAAATATCATCTTAATGATGTTTCACTCCTTAGAATGGTAAAATCACAAAGTAACAAATAGGTTTTCTTAAAAAAATGTAAAATAGAACTTCAGTATCGAGAATACTACCACAACATCTCCACTGTCCCTTTTTATTTGTTTTATTTATTAGACCAACTAGGATCATAATCTGCACCAAATAAAAACATATCAACAAATATAATGGTCAAAATTTGAAAATAACAAAATCATCAATTAAAATTAAAATATAACAAATTGAAATAGAAATTAGAATTAGAAGTTATGACCGTCTGCTTGACCTGTCATTAGTAAAACGTTTTTGGTATACTTATGTGGCTTTCACGACAAAACGGCTGAACCAATTTCGATGAACATTCACACAGATAGCTTACACTACCGAGATCAACCTTTTTTAGCATTAAAGTCAAAGTTATTAAGTACACATAGTCATCAAAAGCGGTTGTTATTTAAGGTACAAGCAAGGTTTTTAGAACCAACTCGGCTTGCTCTCGACGCGGCAAGCGAAAGCGAAGGGAACAATTCTATCTACTGGTTTGAGATAAAAAAAAAAGTACAATTAGAATCTCTGCAAAGAGGAACAAGTAACTCACCGGCGGGCCGAACAGTATGAATCCGTTTTGGCACGAGTACGTAGCAAGCGATCCTGCTGTACGTCCGCTGACTGAGACGACGGCTCCGGCCACGGGCGGCGGGTCAGGGCACCAGTCGAATAGACACTTCGGGGCCTCGCCCTCCCATACTGCCTGGTCACCGCACGTCCGGTCCGGGACGCCGACTAGTGTGTGGTTCTCTTTACATGTGTACACGGCCCGTGCGCCATGCGTCGTGCGCCCGTCTGCGAGAGTCACCTCGCCGTCTTGAATGGACGGTAACCCACCGCAATCCACATCTGAAAATGAGCACATATAGATTGAATCTATTTGACTGGCCTGACAACTTGGTAGTAGCTCTGCCCTCGGAACTGTAGGTTGTAGATTTGATTCCCACCCAGGTTTTGTGCACAGAAATCAATTATATTCTGAGCCTGGGTGTTGTGGGACCATGCTCCTCGTAGTTCTTGGGTCCCTAGACACAAGGAATCCTAGTTAGGGTCCAGGATCTATGTATGTGATCGTAAACGTAATGCGTCGTAATGCGTAATGTAAGTATTTACAAATAAAAAGTATCTTCTACCAGTGCTCTGCTTCCCGCCCATAGTACAAGCTTTGCTTAGTATGGGGCTAAGTGGCGCTGTGTGAAATTTCGAGAAATATTGATTTACTTTTTGGCTTAATGTAAAGGGGACATTATGCTCAATAGCTTTATATCGGTACGTTTCAAGCCAACAAAATGTAGCGCTTCCACAGCACGCGGCGACAGCGCATTCCAAAGGAATTTCCTTTGGATTGCGCTTCATACATAGCTAATGAATCTGTATTTAACAAAGATTGTCATACAAAGAGCTACCAGTACTTAGTCTGAGGACCACATATCAGTAATTTGCATAATAGATGCACATTTTTACGTAACGGTCACGCGTCGCGGCGCATTTACAAAATAGGACCATAAACGTGAAATTAAACAACTTAACTTAAATTTTTGCAAATGATGTACTTAGATAACATATATTTAAACTTTCAATAAATTATAATGCTGCGTTATTATGAAGTATAGGTATTCCATGTATGGTACAAGCAACTATTGAAGTAAATCTGCCTTACGCACGCTTGGTTTGGGAAGTAAGCTGGTGAACGCATGATGAGGGAGACGGAAGTTGAAAATTGTTCACGTAGATCTCCAATGTCAACATAACACAGTTAAAAATTACTCTAAATTTGTACTATTTATTATGTTATTATGTCCGGTAAAATGACAATTTACAATTGTCAAGATTGGCGACATCATTTTAACAAAGTTATACCGGCCGATAGATGGAGCTAAAGAAGTTTTACTTCAGTCGTGTGGTCTAAAGCACACTGCTTACTATATAATGCTTACTACACTTTCTTTCAAGAATATGAGGTACTTACATTTACAACTAGGTGCAGTTCCCGACCAGAAGCCGTCCTTCATACATTCTCGGGTCTTATCTCCAATCAGCATGTGTCCTTCAGGACATTTGTACGCGATGCTCGCACCGACGTGGTACCCGTTTGCTTCGATGGTGGTGTTCAGCAACTTGTCCGGACTGCCGCACGTCGGGGGCACTGTCATATGATATAAGTATTGAATGGTTGATGGCATAATCTTCAAAATTTCGCCACAATAGAGTAAAAAAGACAATCGCAAAAGCTACAATATTTGAGTATTTATGCCGTTTAAAGTGTTGTAAGTTTACTAGGTGGTAAGACTTTTCTGCAAAGTTCGTCTAGGTAGGTACCACCGCTTTGCCATTATTCTGCCACCAAGCAGTAGTGCGCAAGCACTACTGTGTTCCAGTTTGAAGGGCACTGTAGCTAGTTAAATTACTAGACAAATGAGATTTTATGACCTAATCTCACAGTCTAGTAATCTTACTGCTAGACTGTGGTGATGTCTCAGAATGGAGTGCGCAGTGCAGTTGGCTTTGGCTTTGGAGGTAAGTTTTAGCAAAGTATAGAGAGATATGGACTTAACGATTAAATTTTACGCAGTAATCCGCCATTTTTGTTTTGTTTGTAAGATTACAAATTTTGCGATGTAACAATAGTAATAAATAAGGCTTTCAAACTACTGAACCGATTTGAAACATTATTTTTACCATTCGAGTCTTGCAATGATAGTCCCTGATAAACATAGGCGATAGAATATATACTTATATATAAAATACCCATGCAAAGATGGGGCGGGTCGCTAGTATAGTAAACTCATATAGGCTGACGATGATATGCACGCCAAGATTGGGGCAGGTCTTTGACATATAGTTGGCTGGACTGCAGTCGCGACCCCTACTCGCCCCCGGTACGGCGGACGAGGTGCTCACGGGGGGGTTTTAGTGGGTTCGAGTCCCACATACCCCCTGCCACCACCCCCGTGGTGGCAGGGAAGTGCGAGGGCATTTCCCCCCCTCAAAAAAAAAGAAAAAAAGGTCTTTGACCTATACATTTATAATAACTGTATCTCATTAGCCATATGAAATTGCATCTAAAAAAAAACTATTTCATTAACTCGCTCAGAGAATTGCCACAGCAAATGTAATTAATTCACTTTGCGATGCAACAGCTATAATTATAAACTATACAAATTAAGTTAAATATTCATATCGCATTGCATGCAATTGTTAGATCAGAAACTGATACAAACTATGATTTGTTCAAGATAAGTGTGAGTATATTTAGGTATACATGGTTTATTATACAATTGATTAGCCATGACACTAAATAACCAAGCTGCACTACTGGTAGTATTTTATTAGGCAAGCTTGCCATATCATCATGCATCGCATGAGTAGGTACCATCAGGTGACACCGACCATTCGTAAGGGGTAAGTCAGAAAACAAATGAATTTCTTAACCGATTACTTAAACAAGAGATCTCAAGAGGTCAACGAATTCCATATAGTGTGGCACCGAACGAGCTCCCATTCCAGACGAACATATATGTCAATATGAGCATCGAAGTAGAACCTCTATGTTACATCTGAAGAGATTTAAGTTAACCACCTAGTACGTGTCTTAATATAGTGCATCATTACAAAATTTCGAGCTTAGATATAAAAATCATATTTTAACTTAATTTTCTTCAAATCTGATTCTCTGAATTGTGTGATAATGCAGTGTAAATTGAGACATAGACTGGTAAACCCAAATAACTTCTAATGTAGCAACTCGTATAATTATGGTAGATATTTACTTAAGGTAGGCTTTTAACCATAAATAAATAGATTTTGTGTTGCAAGTACGGATTCTAATCATAAGTAATTTATTTATGAAACAAGTTAAAAGTAATTACTAGCAAATAAAACCGGTACATGCTTGAAATCACAAGGCATTTTATAAACATAATGTGAATAAATTAACAGGTAAGTAAGGTACGTTCGCAAGTTTGCGCTTGGTTAGACTTCTAATAAATTTAAATTAACATTCATACTTTGAGGGCAAGGCTAAATATTATAATATACATTACGATGTAACTCCGCTAAATAACATTTCAATGTTTTTCTTTAATTCATTCAAGACCGTCGTGATAATAATACTTTAAGCAAGCATGATAATTTATACAGTTTTGACGTTACAGTGAAGTTTCTGTTATTTAATTTTAGTATTTAAATTTCATTCACTTTTGTTAGTGGTCTCGCTTACGTGCGCGACTTACGTAAATAAAACGGCAAGCGCAAAACATGATTAATATTTAATTGGGTTTTTGTCTGGTACTTAGACATTTACTTAGTCGAAATTAAGACTAAATAGCAAGCTTCATGTCTATGAAGACTATATGTGACTGTGTCTGAGAAAGCAATAAGACATTTTTTACTGCGTTAAACAGACGCCAACTCTTGAAAGAAGGCCTATATCACAGAGGTGAAAACTTAATTGGCTGATAATGATTTTATTTTCGAGGGTATGTATGCGAATTAAAATATTAATGGTCTCTGCCTTCTGTGAGGGTGGAATCCAAATTTCAATTCGCCAAAACTAATGCCACTATGATAGAAGATAAATAAGCCCATGACATTTTAGCATTTGTTAGTAGTTGTATATTATTAAAAGATCGCTAGTATCTGCACTACATAAAAAATCAAATACCTTCGCACATTCGCCTTGCAACAAACAAAACAGATATGTACCTATGAAGGTGACACTCACGGTACTGGCAGATCCAGTGTAGATAATCGAGATTACATCCGACATCGTTCCACAGCCAGGCTCGTCCACCGTCGAGAACCACGCAGTTCTGTTCCCCGTTGTAGTTGTTCGGCTGGTCTTTGCCCCAAGTCGGCTTTGAGACCACCTCACCTAAACATAAATATACAAGTTAATACCAGCCAAAGACCATGAAGATCGGGTGTACAACGGACGCAGTCTAGTCAACATGGAAAATCATTACAATATTGTTTGTAGTTGGAGACAACTGACAGGTGACCAAAATGCTGATCTCTTGAATGAATGAAAAATGAGCCCAAAGGATGAGCTCAGCGTTGCTATTCAACACGGCAATGTCTCCAACATTTTGGACACGTTGCCTACTGCGGCTACTTAGATTAAGTTTTCTTACTACATTGCTTTGAATTTAAATTTTGTTTAACTAATTTGTAACTCGTATATTTCAACGACATTTTTTAATGTAACAGACAACCCATTTAGCGTATACACTAAAATACTTATACTCTATTAATTTATCTACTACTGACAAGACGATACTATATAATAATGCTAGAAACCGACAAGCGGCTAACAATGCAATTTAGATTGCTTACCATCAACCCACTTCCAAGTTCTCGAAGTAAGTCCAGGTTCTTTCTGTGCTCCAATCCACACCATTTGCGTTTTCAACTGAGTTTTCCGTCTCTCCAACTCTTGGATGAGAAAACTAGACGTCGCACCCTAGAAACGTACAAGAAATAACTTTTAGCTTTCATTTGCAAATTTTCATTTCATTGAGCAAAATAATAACTTAATAATAGGTACTTTCTTACTTAGTAATAGTATTACTGATACTGATGACTTAAATGATATACAGGATCTAACCTAATTATCCAGCGATTTGAAAGCTTATCGATATTATCAAATCACCAAACTAAAAGAACACCTAAAACTAAGACAAACAACGAAGTGCTAAAAAATCTTTTCCCAGAATCGACCTCATTCTTTCCATTAGTTATATACCTTTTCGAAATACCTTTGGAAAATCTAGGTATAAAATGACTTTACATATTTGTTGAAAAACAATTAATGTATTAAAATATAACAATATAATACAATTTTAATTGAAAAGCCATGATAGCTGGTTAGGATGTGATGTCACTTGGGATTCATGATTATTAGGTTCTAATCTTGCAATAAGATTATGCTTTCAGTGAAGAAAAATATCGTGATGAAACCAATAGCATGATCGTAGGAAATTTTATTGTACTCGCCCAGTCACTTAACGGTGTAGAGCCACTTCCTAATCAAGACGTAACATAACGTTATCTTCGGTGATATTGTCACTTAATATCGTTACAGTTAAACGCTACACCAACGGGCATAAATAATCACATAAACATTTTCATCGATACGGACCAAATACGGATATAAACGAATGACAACTCGAGACTTACAAGACTGGCGAGTGGGAGGCAAGAGCCGCCTAGCTTAGCATTAAGAAGACTTTTCTTATTCTTGCTCACCATAAGATCTCAATCAGATCGTTGCATTGTTGTGAGTACTAAATACTGGCAACCGCTTCGAAAGCTTTCTCCGTTTCTAGTGAGGATCATTAACGTCCCAATTGCATGTTAACACAGCTCGTTATAAGCAGCACCATTGTAATTGACGCCTCACTCCTATTGTTAATCTAATGACTTTCAGATTGGCCGGTACAAGGAGAGAAAACGATCTCCATATTCAATTGATTAAGGCGAATGTCACACGTTGTTGCGTCCCACTACTACTTGTTCTTGTTGTCCATGTTGTAGGTACTATTCTTTATTCTCACACTTCTTTATTGATACACACACTTTTTCGCTACTTATGCTGCTGGTATCTACTAGTGTCCTGGACAACCGTGGTAGAAACCACTGTACCTACCTTTATGGCGGCGGTCTTGAGCTGGGTATTACAGAACTAAATATAAGCTTATTACGAGCGATGACGACCCAACTTGTTTCTATTATATTCGAAGAAATGATGCACGTAATATTTTAATCAGTGGTTAATGTCACATTTTTGTGTTATGATATAAGATTTATTATGTAATAATAAAATAAAATAAAATGAGGTGTCAACTTTAGGTCTAATAGCTTTATTACATTGGTATTTAATATATTTAATCGCGAATTTTGATGCTGTAAATCGATTATGGGCTACCAATATGGTTCCCATATAAATAAATGCAGCTTATTATACAAACTTTAGTTATAAATGTCCATATAAATACATTGTATTTACAAAGAAAACGTCTGCAGGTACAGAATAATTGCAAGGTAACACAGCATACGTTTTGAATGTCAAAATCCCAAAACAACTTGACCATGAAACGATATCTACTTGGAACTCGTCTAACTTGTATCTAAAACCGAATGCATGGTTTTTAATAACGTGTAATAATAAATAAAAGTTATGTTAATGCCTACTATTCTATACTTTTAAAATAATCATTTTAGTTATTAGTTTTACGTTTAATAATCAATTCAAATTAAAAGCAGAACTACCTTTTTACAAATAATAAGTTTCAAGTAAACAAGTTCCACATTCGAATAACATTCCATAACAATAAAATTCAATTAGTACTTAATTGGTTTAGTTGGCCGGTGAAAATATTTAGGTCTATGTGCAACTATTATCTGCTAACCCGCCGAACGTGTATCTCTCAGACCAACAGCAGATGATGGAAAAATGCTACTCCCACACTCTCATAACACCTATTCAATAATATTATTGAATAGGTGTTAGAGGAATTCCGCTCCGACTAAATCCCAGGATAGGTATATACCTATCCTGGGATTTAGTCGGAGCGGAATTCCTCCGTAACAAACCGCGCGATTGTCTAGGATTGATAGGACGAGGATTATGAGTTTAGTGTCACCTAACGTCACATGCTTTACGGATAGGAAATTTTTCAATTATGAAAAGTTTGCTTATATATTTTGATAATTGAATCTCTGTCATTTCGTCTGTGTGTAGGTACTTAAAAATGGCGCTCGCGAAATTAAGTTGCATTGAATGAGCAGTATTTTTGTACAAAATGTTTACGGTTACCTGGAAGCCATGGATGAGGTCGCCGCCGTGTTTCTGACACTGCTTCCTGGATTCATCGAAAGACCCTCCCTTCGCCACATTGAACTCGTAGCAGTTTCGGGAGAAAGCAGCAAGCTCTATGTCAGCTGGAGCACTGGCTGGTGCGCAACGATCATTTGAGAATTCTGGAATAAGTAATTTAGGATCGATTAGGAAATGGCTAGGCGCTAGGCTCGGTTAGGCGCGTGAATAAGTGAGTTCAATGAAAATTATTGTGCTATGTAGCTCGGCAGTTATTATTTTCTGACAGGGTGTCGATATTGCACTATTATTCGTTAAAAACCTATATGTTGGATTGCATTCCTGGTATCGAGTTTTTTTTTTGCTGATCTGTTTACCTTTGTAGTGTTAGATTATATTAGATAAGTATAGATTAGATTAGATTACGAGAGATTTAAGCGAACAAATGCAATTTAATTAATAATTCATTTCTCATTATCTATTTATATATCTATACAAATAAAATTCAAAGTCCTGACTGACTGACTGAATGATTGACTTACATATCAACCAACAGCCTAAGCCGCTGGTCCTAGAGACTTGAAATTAGAAGGGTGTGTTCTTTGTTAAGTGTAGGTATCCACTAAGAAAGGGTTTTTCGAAATTCCACCCCTAAAAGGGTGAAATGGGTGGTTGAATTATTTTCTTATAGGCCACGCGGGCGAATCCGCGGGCAAAAGCTAGTCGAATATACAATATTAAATGAAATTACCTTATCCTATTATTTATAAAGTTTGGTGAATACTAGCTTACCTTCAGTAGTAAAGACTTCCACCTCACAAAGGGAGAGTGAGCCTTCGACTCCCACAAGCTGCAGAAACACATGCTGACCTATCAACGGACGAGCACAGGTGAATGTTTTCGTCACGCCTTCATCTGCAAAAATGCAATGGTGCGATAGGTAAACTTAAGTTGGAGAAAATTCATATTAATATTTAATACGGCGTTTCTAGAAACCAAGGTTAACTTTGGTGGTTCTGGGAGCTAAATATATGTCTATTGAATTTTGACTTGGAAAATGAATAAGATAACAAGTCACAGGATAACTAAAAAACGAGTGTGCTTTAGACCACATGACTGAAGTGAAACTTCTTTAGCTCCATCTATAGCGGGTACAACTTTGTTTTTGCTTTGTTTAATGTTTTGTTGTTAGTGTCACCATCTTGACTTAAATTTACATTTTACCGAAAATACCAACATAATAATACAAATTTAAAGTAATTTTTAACTTTGTTATGTTGACAATGGATCTACGTTCCAACAACCAACAACTTACAACTTCTATTCGCCTCGTAACGCATTCACCAGCTTACTATCCAAGTCAAGCGTGGGTAAAGAAGTTTTACTTCAAAAAATTACATGACTCTATATCTAGAGACATTTATAATGGTAGTTATTATATTGTTATAATGTCATTATTATCAGAGTAGCAGTTACAGCATGTCACACATAGTACAGTACAGTACAGTGTCGATACGTGTAAAACGGACCGTTGAATCGCATGGAGCTTTTTCTCTCGGAATTTAGCGCAGATCAATACATAAAGATGAGCAAATATTTATGTGACGTCACAGTGCACTGGTGACGCCATAGAAAGAGATGGCAGTAGTGTGCAAAAGAGAGGAATTGAAACAGTTTATGTTCAAAACATGAATCTTCTTTCATTCTACCTACCTACTACTGCCACCTACATACTTTCTTCTCTATCAAGACTTTATAAGGTACGAAGTGGCCTAATCTGGCGAGACGTGTGTATGAAATACTCTTTCGGGTTTTGTAGTAGGTACTACTACGGGAATACATACATTTTTCAATGTTTTACTAGGTGGTAGCGCTAAAGAGTCGAAGTATTTCTGGTTGACTTGAACGAATAAGTTCTGGTGGCTGGTTTGAACCCTTACAGCCTTATTAATAAACTGGTATTAGTCTCGGATTAGTTACTTCAGCTTTTGTCCTTTTTTTGCTACTGGAATATTTAGCTGGATCGAAAGAGACAAAAGATGGTGTAACTAGTCTAAATCTAGTTCGTGTTTATTAATAAGGCTGTTAAAGTTTTCACATTATACTTTGTTTGCTGAGGATGTCTAATAGGAAAATCGGGAGTGCACGACATTGGTCACAGATAACGGACATAAGGCGCTTGCACGCCGCGAACAAATTTCTGTCTTATTACTTATATATTATATACTTAGGAAAGTATACGCCATTGAGCGGACTAAAAATTCCGACACCATGTCTAACCACTTGCCTACATGACAAGAGGCAGGAGATAAGTAAAAACGATAATATATTATTACGAAGCAAATATAATTTCATACACATTATAAAATTTATAATAATTACATACATAATATAAAATTGCTAAAGAAATTACATATGCTTTGCATACATTGTATAAAATAGTATATAGCAATACTCGCTGTTTATCATGTAATTATGTTTAGTGACTTGTAAGGTTGTCTTATTAATATCAAATAAAAAAAAATAACAATAATTTAACACAAAACTAATTACCGTTTTTCTATGCTATGTAAAATAATTTATTTTATTTTTCTCAACAATCTCATGGACGGTACGTCCATGCTGTATTTACAGGCTTATGGGCCGGACTCTAAAAATTACGATGAAAATACGTTGCGCAAAATAAAATAGTTTCTATGCTTATTTTGGGTATAATTTGGAGCAGAAAGTGGTAACACCGGTCATAAAAATCAATAATGTAACTTATGGGGTGTGTAAACAGAAAGGGAAAGGGGTTATGACGTCATTGCCATGCCAGTGCATAGAGCATTTACAGCGCACGATATTTGCACGCGTTTTTATACCAAAATTTTTTCGGTTGTTCTTTTTGTAAACTTCATTTCCCCGTCATTTGTGAACTGATTTTAAAAATTCTTTTTTATTTGAAAGGATACTTTCAGATAGATCCCATTGAAATTTTATCAAAATGGATTCAGTAGTTTGGTTTTAGAAACAAAATATCGGGAAAAATATTGGATATCATCCAAGTATTTTTCAATACCAAATGAAGGCGGTTGAAGTCGGCTTAACACTTTTTTTTAATGGGAAATTACTTGTGTGTGAATTAGTTCGTGATAGTACCAGGCGACTTCAGAAATAACTTGTCAAGAGCATGATTGACCATGCTTTTGACGATGAATGTAGCATATAATTAATTATGTTATACGTAGCTATAATGATTATAAATATTGTTTTCTAAGGCATGTAAACCTAAACCTAAACATGGCCGTCTTTAGTATAAGTTTCAATATTACTACTAAATATTTTACTCAAAAATATATGATCACTTTAGGCTCAACATTACATACTTTTACTTATTTGTACTTGTTATTAGTGAATTTTTTTATTACCACCAAACTGCTTCTTCGACTCAGGTGTAAAATAATAGTAGAAACTCTAAACGGAGCCACGATGATAAAAAGTACCCAATTACTCATGTAAGTAGTCCTAGTAGAAAATTGGAGTTCGTTGAATAAGGCGGAATGGGAAAAACTGAACTGGAACTTGGATGAAAAATAATAGATACGTACGTAATAATAGATACGATAATATTACTGGGCTTAAAGTATGGATGTGATTTCCACACTGAAGCCACTGCGTTGCTGGATGAAGCTGCCAGCCTAGGGTTGAAGGTATGCATGCTTTCCTGTTCATGGAGGCAAAATGTTTGCAATAATTTTTTAGCCTTGTACATCTCTACTGTCCCATAGTAATTTGTAAGCTTACATCTAGTAGTTCTGCGAACAGTTATAGACCTCCGGAGTACAATCTTCTATATTTCCGAACCGTACTCCGTACTTGCATGCGGTCGTGGCATGAGACATACACAATACCTAATTTTTATAATCAACTTTTTCATAGAGCTTTTTGTTGTTTATTTATAACCAAGCTAACGGTCATAATCTAAGTAATAATAACATACTGTCACGCGATTGTCAGGTTTGCTAGAAGTTATTGCAATCCCACCCTCTTTAAAGCTTTATTGGCAATTGTCCTGTCGTCACAAGGTTAATGAATACATTGGCTTTACTTGTTTACAAAGCATTGTTTTGAGTAGCACATCACAGTGACTGCACATTATGAATTCTCGTCATGGCAATCCTTCGTTGGATGAGCACTGAACACGCGCGAGTTTAGCGACCGTCTAAACTAAGTAAGCTTTACCTACACAAATCATTGATGAAATAATTATGTACCATACAATCATCACCATAAAATAAATACAAATAGAAAGTATAAAATGAAATCAAACACACCCGTGTTATTTTTGATATACGATCGAGACGTTCCTACGTCTAATCATTGGACTTCGCAAGACGATCATACGTCTAATCACTGGAATTCATAAGACGATCCTACGTCTAATCATTGGACTTCGCAAGACGATCATATATCTCTAATCACTAGATTTCGTAAGAAAATCTACTTCTTGTCACTGGAATTCGTAAGACGATTTTACGTCAAATTACTGGACTTCGCAAGACAATCATATTATATGTCTAATCACTAGACTTTGTCAGATAATCATATACGTTAATAACTAGAATATGTGTATAATAATTTATAATAGTTAATACGTTCAATAACTAGAATTTGTGCCTGTAATTGACATAAGAGGTATCGAACGTCATGCGATAGCTGCCAGTTATTCGCGAGGAATGGTGTGATTTTATGATTTTCAAATATCATACGTATTGCTTAGAGCGCAGAGCATATTTAGTTACTGAAACTGAGTTTCCATCTTGTACGTATTCTTTTGTGCTTATAACTCTGAACCAAATAAAGTTATATCACACTATGTTGTATCATTAGACGTGACCTCCGTAATGTGACAATTAGTAAAACAAAAGGCAACTAGAGTTACGCAATACTTGCATCACTGTCATCGCTTTACGGCCTAACAGCGGCTCTGCAAAGCAATTAGAGTAACGACGTTTCTATTAAGTGTGGGAATTGTTTGAATTTTCAATAATATTTTTTGTTCATCGTTTTAGAGAATGTGGCGTGCCAGTAGATTAGAAAGCGCAAGCTGGTATCACTCTCAATTTTATTTTTGTTATACACAACTAATATAATCACACTTCACACTAATATTATAAAGGCGAAAGTTTTTATGTGTGTATGTTTGTTACGTTTTCACGCTCAAACGGCTGAATGGATTTGGATAAAATTCGGCACCAAGATAGATTATACACAAGATTAACATATAGGCTACATTTTATCCAGAAAAGTGAAATTTTCCCGAGGGATGAGTAAATAATTAAAATAATTTTTATTCGCGCGTGAAATCGCGGGGCGCAACTAGTCTATTATAGAGTTATTATAAACTTATTAGAGGAAAATGTTTATAGCGTTTCTGGTATTAATCCATTCCTCAATTAAAATTCATTAAAACCAAAAATTATGAACGATTCATTAAAAAAACATTTTTAACTTACATTCTCAATGGGTAATTTATTTTGTCGACAACATTGTTCTACTGAGTTCTTGGTCTATTTACTCACACAGTGTAACGTGTTACTTGCTATAATTATTATGTATAATTTTTTGTGTTACGATTACATAATGCCATTTAATTTGCGCTTCACTGGGTCGATTGTTATTTTTTACCCTTCTCAGGTCAGGAACCCGAGTTATCTAATATAATGTTAGTTTTACCTTTCATTCGTACAGCATATGCAATGGCCCGATTTTCGGTAAAGAGTTGACCGTGAGATGGCAACATTTAAGTGCAAACTACACTCTAGAGCATAGAACGATAGCTTAAAAAATAGCTCATTCCATTTTCGTCCAAAAGGTGTATAATTATTACTTCTTAATATTTTACAAAGTATTAATTTTGCAAAACAAAAATAAAGTAGGTAAGTAATAATCGAGGGCTCACGCACGCCCCTAAATAATTGTTTGATAGATAGATAGATAGAAAATGCTTTATTGCACAAACAACAAATGTAGGTACATAGGCGAACTTAATGCTAGAGAGTATTATCTTCCAGTAAACCTGGGTGTAACGTGTAATTTTTTGTGGGGTGCAACGCAGCTTAAATATGGATTGTCTATATAAACACATAAAACACTAACATTAATTTAACTTGTATCCTTATTCTCACATTCATAACGACGTAATTACGACTAATTAGTATTTGATAGTAGTGGGAATAGTATTATTTTAAGATATCTTATTTTTTCTTTTCTTAATTAGGAACTGAGCGTGCGTGCCGCGTCTAATATTTAAACTTTAAGCTATTAAATCTCTACATAATATTTGTGAATTTCTAACCTATAAATCTAAAATAGATACAGTGATATAAAAAAACGCGTGTGCTTTAGACCACACAATTGCAGTAAAACTTCTTTAGTGTAGCTCCTTTTATCGGCCGGTATAAATTTGTCTTTGCTTTGCTGATAATTGTAAACAGTACCAGTACCAGACATACCGACATAATAATACAAATTTTCACCTTTGTTATGTTGACAATGGAGATCTACGTGAACCAACTTCAATTTCCGTTCACCTCACATTCACTATCCAATTTAAGCGTGCGTAAAGAAGTTTTACTTAAAACATTATTACATAATTATAAATAATTCATTCATTGCTATTAGTCAGTACACTACAACGATGTTAAGTATTATTGATCGAGTTCTAATAACATATAAGTTGATCAAAAGAAAGTGGAAAACATGTCACTAATGTTTCACACACGCTCTCGCCGTGGGAACCACCGACCTCACAAACGCATTGGCTCATATATGTTTACAAATGAAGATTAGGTAGTATCACTTTCTCGGTATCGTTCTTTGTAAAAACCAATAGCTATTTACACAATACTACAATTGTCTCATTTTCCTATGGGAACTATAAAATTTCCGGATTAAAAAGTATCCTAAATTGCTGTACATAGGTTACGTAATCCGTGTGCTCAATTTTATTCAATAGTAAACCTATTACTTTTGTAAATTCGACTCTTTTGGCGTGATAATCACACAATTAATCATCAAACATATACAAACAAATATACTAGGTTCACTTCACATAAATTTAATAGGGATAACATGGGATCAAGAAAAGGAATTCATGGGCTTGCAGTCACAACTTTCTAGAACTGCGTAACTGACATTAAACTCATGAATTTCTTCCGCAAAAGGCTTGTGAATGGACGCTATATGATCACAACAATAGCCACCACCGGAAAAAAACAGCACGTCACGTAGAGCCACGGAGGGCAAAATACAATGGTTCTTGGTAATATCTAACCTAGTAGGCGTAAACTAGTTCAGTTGCGCCATAATTATTTTTTCCAAAGCCTATAAAATAGGTGATCTCAATAATGTAATCAGGCACACTGCACACTGTTTATAAGAATAGTTTGATTCACTGGCAAGCCTTAAATTGGGTCACGATCGTCTGGTGCAATGTAAGCTTATTGTATGAATAAAGATTTTTCGTACCATTTTGCTATAATACATTATAAACAAACGCGCGATACGCATGGAACAACAAAGATATACAAGTATCAGTAGAAAATTGAGTAATTCGGTATTCGGTATTTGAGTAAGTTTTTATGATATTGCCGAAGGCAGTGAAAACCAATACTACGAATATTTATATTAAATTATTTTTATACATATAAATTTTTCAGTTAAAATATTGTTCAAGGTTAAATACTACTAAAAAATTAAAAATCAATTGTTAAATCTATTGACAAACAAATGGAAAGTTGACTACAAGGCTGTCATGCACAAGGCTGAGAAAAAAGTGCAAGTACCTGCCTATAAGACCTAGATAAAGAAGATAAATAAAAACAAGGGTGCTTTAGACCACACGACTGAATTAAAACTTTTTTAGTTTAGCTCCATCTATCGGCTGGTTTTGTTTTTACTTTGTTACTAGTGTTAATGTCGCCATCTTGACAAATGTAAATTGTTATTTTACCGGACATACCAACATAATAAAACACATTTTAATGTTATGTTGACAATGGAGATCTACGTGAACCAACTTCAACTTCCGATTGCCTCGCATTCACCAGCTTACTTCCCAAGTCAAGAGTGCGTAAAGAAGTTCTACTTCAATAATAAAGAAGAAATAAATAAATAAAGACATACATAATACCTACGTACAAAGATTTTATGTAGTAACATAAGTAGATAAACAATCTGACTGCCCGCCTACTTGTAAGCAGTTACCATCGCCTATAGAGTAGTAGAGTTTGTTTTTTTGAACGAGCTAATGCTGTTGGTCTCTATCGACCTTTACAGCATCACATTCGCTTAAGGCGCCCAGCCGTCAAAAGTGCGTGGCAACTAGCTCAAGGGCACCCCTGGGATGCGAGCCTCGGCTTGGGCCGTTGCTGGGATAAGAGGATCGAGAAGACTACGTCCACTGGAAGAGTGGACCCTATTGATAGTCGCGACCGTTCTAGCTAACCTACGGGGGCTACGTTGACCTCGCCGGCGGGGTCGGTGTCTGGTTGTGTTACGCATCCTATACCGGTGCCGAAAGCGGTACCTGAGCCAGAAGGGCTAGACTGGTCCGGTGATCCTAGCGCAGCTGATACTACGGCTACTATAGGATCATCCGGGTCACTCAAGACGTGTCTCGGGAGTAGTAAAGTATAAGGTATATTAACTAAGATTCAAGAGAACTAAAACAAATTGTAGGTAGTTAAATGTTTTTTCCTACTTACCAATAGTCCCTGGGAACCACGCGCACAGAGGATTGCGTTGGAGGTCAGAGCTGCTGTTGCCCACTCTAATCTCCAAATCTTGAAGCGGCTGATGACCTGCGGGTGAATATTCGAATAAACTTCTATAAGGCAGTCACTATGATGCCTCAAATAATCTACTAAAACCTGCAATTCAATACTTAACTGTTAAAAAAACCTTAAGAATATGTTTCCTATGACGAGACTAGATTGAATTAAAATTTACTGGATTTCCCCATCTAGATCCAGATTGGTCTCTAACGAGTCCCACCGAATCATACTTGTAAATTTATCATAAAATGAAAAATACTATAGCTGATTTTCAATCAATAATAATAATTCACAATGAAATATATAGTGCCCTATTCATGAGGACCCACTTTTGTTAGTGGCAAAGTGCTTTAATTCTTTAAACTAACTATTACAATAAAGCCAACTAATACAAAATACTACTAGCTCTGTGACCTACTCACTATCAATAGGCTGCGTACCTAACACGCTGGCAGCATTGCCTTTGCTTCTTTAATGTACATTGCATAGTAAAATAGTAATAACAGTTGCGATCCTTTAGCAACATCCACGAAAGGAAAATGCAACCGTCGCCGTCCCGTCACAAGTGGCAACGCAGCGTCGTTCAGTCGCATCGTTGCGACACGTCTGACCATCTGTGACGGATCGCTAACATATCTGACATACGCTACACGGTGAATGTATTGTACGCTTCAAGGAACATATTTGGCAACTCATAGTTTTGCATTTGGCTGTCTCTGTTTTGTCCTGAGATAGGTGATAAGTATGGTAAGATAGGTAGTAAGTTTTTTTTTGTTTTGGCTCCACGCTTACGTGTATTTAGCCAGTGTCAAGTAATTGATAATTTCTCAAGTTAATTAATATTATATAATATTTCAAGTCACAGTCCAAGTCATCAAGTTAAGTCATAGTCTAGTCTAGTCAAGTCATACTCTTAATAAAGTGGTGGCCACTTTACCAGAAGCTTCTATGGAGTTTTGGAATCAACACGGAAAAAAAACGTTTCACCATCATTATACCACTTTTCCACACTCATGCCTGTAATTCAGCACTTAAAGAATAAAATGCCTCCAATTTTATGCACTAACAGTGAAAATAGCACAAGTTTTGGAAAATAATACAATGCGGCGACGCTATCTTTTTTGTTTTCCCGCCAACACTCTGGTAGTAAGTTAATGATGACTCGTGATATTTTCTACTAAATAAGCAATTATAAAGAAAACTACCAAAAATAATGGCATCATACATAATGTGGCAATACAATTTCGTATTAAAGAGGTTGTCTTAGAATTATGAGAACTAGGAAAACTTACGAATACAAATTAAATTTTGTATGTTATCTAGACGCTTACTTTACTACAAAATTATTAATTAATTACCTGTATAGCTAAAGTTGGTTTTCTATGCATTACTTACTTTTTTAACTTCCGACTTCTTTAATTTGTAGTATTCAATGCCTACTATTATTAAAACGGATGATAAAAGACCTATTAATGTCAAAGTTATTATTTCCTACAACGGGACACGTAACTGTCGGTGTAATAGATACATTTTATATATTTCTCATGAATGGAAAGTGGGTAATCACACTAATATTATACAGGCGAAAGTTAATAATAATAAATAATAACGCCCAACGATCACATACATAGATCCTGGACCCTAACTAGGATTCCCTGTGTCTAGGGACTCAGGAACTACGAGGACCATGGTCCCACAACATCCAGACTCAGAACAAGTATTTGCACTTTTTTTTCTGTGCCCAAATACTTGTCCTGCCTCGGGAATCGAACCCGCCACCTCCAGGTTATGAGCCAACCTGCTCAACCACCACACCACAGAGGCTGTCAAGTCAGTCAGAGTTTGTATGTGTGTATGTTTGTTACTTCTTCGCGCTCAAACGGCTGAATGGATTTGGATGAAATTCGGTACCAATATAGCTTATACACTGGATTAACATATAGGCTACATTTTATCCTGGAAAAGTGAAATTTTGCTGTGGGATGAGCAAATAATTAAAATGCTTTTTATCCGCGGGTGAAACCGCGGGGCGCAACTAGTACTGTATATAGATGGAACGTCGGAAGTTGAACATGATGGAGAACTTTCTGGTTAGGTAAATGTCATTTCCACTCCAATGTTATGACAAAATCATCAATCACTTGATATTGAAGTTTGCGAACTTTTTTACAGTATCAGAGTGCGGTTTCGCATTATTTTTTGGAAAATCTTATTTTATTTTCAGGACCCATGATTTTTACAGCGATTACGTTGTGTGGTAACACACATACTCAATATAATACGCACTTAAGCTTTCGTATTTTATTATGTAAAGGATTGGTAACCAGGTATTCTTATACTTTACTTATGTACAATTTAACTCAAAGTAATTTAACGGTAAAAACTGAAAACATTTAGAGTTACGGGAAAAATTGGATCAATCAATCCTATCCGAACACTATTCATATATTTAAAATAAAATATCAATGATGATAATAAAATTATGTCTATGTATAAGTATCCAAAAATCGTATAACATTGACAATAGTCATCCTCAAATCAAAACTACTGATTTATAACTAGCAACGCCTCAAACACGTCTTTTTTATATTTGGCATTGATATACGTATCCAATAACTAGCATCAGTCGACGCTACGCGTGACCAAAATGCTGGCACTTATTTGGCACAACGAATCAGCATTGCAGCAGGGCAATGTTGCCAGCATGTCGGGTACGCTACTATTGGTAGTGAGCTGGACTGTCTATAGCTCATCGCGGCCAGTATATAGTCTTTTTTTTTGGTAGTGTTTAGTTGAAAGAATAAAGGAACTTTGGCGGTAAAAATTAAAAAATAACTTATAATACGTACCACAACATCCTCTGGTTGTGACCCTGACAACTTTGACCGCGTAGTGCCGCAGCAGGTCCACCTGCCACCAAGGTGACGCTTCTCTTTGCGTCTCGGTACATCTCTTGCCGTCGTGTTCAGTAGTTCGCTCGCCGTCATTGCCGTTGGCAGCAGCGCCACCCCGCACAGTCGTGGATTGGTTTGCTGGCTTTCGAAATGCGACGTTAGTGCCTGAGGACAAAGACGGAGTAGCCGTGATATTACAGAAGTAGGCAGTCTTAACTATGACATCTATAGAAGACCATCAAAAAGGGAAGAGTTGATATATAAATCCCAAAGTAGTGTTGATTCAACCAACACGTACCTACATGGACTGTTGACCATATGTTCATCTATGCTTTAATATTAGGTGCAGAGAGATGGCTGGACTAACGTCTTGTCCATAGTTTTTATAAGTAGACACACATTGAGATAAAATCAGGTACAGCTGTAACTGTAAAATAAAAGTACAGCAAATAAAGTTATCATTACATACTTATAATTAAAACTGTATACTCCGTCAGTCCAAAGGTCAAAAGGTCTGAACATGAATTTTCAAAAGGTACGGATTTCAATTGGCGTAACTGTTCTTACGTACCTTGACGATTTAATGATTTTATTTTGATAATTTGGGTGAACTTTTCTAGAATTTTCAAGAGAAGGTTACACTGGGGAAGGTTACAATGAGTCATAAAAGTTAACGTTAAGTATTTTTAAGGTTATATTTACCACAAAACGGTGGCTCAAGAGTCCAGTTGCCTCTCAGCGTACATTCTCTTTGATGTGCTCCGAACAGCTCGTACCCATCATCGCACTCGTACGTGGCTGTGGTCCCTGGGACTATGTCGTTCTCGTTCGGTAATGAAACTCTGGCGTTAGGCGGGACAGCTGGATGACCACATCGGCGCTCTCCTGAAACAATGACAAAATACTCTTGTTTAAATTTTATTCGGAATCAAAAAAGGGGGCTGTTTTTTAAGTTGAAATTTATTTGTTTACTACCCCATTACACCCATCATTAAATTAAGAATATAAATCAGTCTGTAGAAGTCTGCAGAATTCTGCAAGAATATTACTTATTTTTAATTACCCTTCTAAAGACCTCTTTAAAGAATACCATGTTATATAATATATATGCATGGAAATGTATTTTATTATTAACAATTATTATCTTAAAATTGGCTTTTTGTGCTACGCTGCTGAAGAAGCATAACTAAATAAGGTCTAATATACAAAAACATACCTAAGTTAGAAAGCTTGAATTAATAAATTTTAATTAACTATTGTAATCTGCTTTTCTTACAATTATCTGTACATATAAAATTCAAAATCCTAACTGACTGAATGACTGACTTATATATCAACGCACCGCCTAAACCGTTGGTGCGAGACTTGAAATTTGGAGAGGGTGTTCTTTTTAAAGTGTAAGTATCCACTAAGAAAGGGTTTTTCGAAACTCCACCCATAAGGCCCACAGACCCACAGGCCACGTGGGTGACGCCGCGGGCAGAAGCTAGTAGGTAATAATTATGACACGATATATTGTGATTAGGTAAAAACTGAGTAAAACAGTAGATAATTAAGTAAAATAATTAATTGGAATAAGGTAATGACTTACTTATTTATTTATTTAAGAATTTATATTAGTTTGATAATGTTGATGTTGATGATCACTACATAAATAAATAATATTAGGAAATAATTCCCCAATATATTGATATACAATTGACATTACAATTTAATTAATGTAATAAAGAAATGCGGAAGGTTGTTTGTTGCATTGCATCCTAGATGTTACTCAACTAATATCGAAATCCCTCAGCTCAGCACCGATGCGTGTTGGATAAGAAAAAGATAAAGAGGCGGTCCTTGCCACCAGGCGATGTAACGCATCGAGTTCTTGTGGTTGCTGTTAGATTAATTCATAATATCAGTAGTCAGTACGTGGTTTGATATTAAATTGTATAATGTTTAATATGCTGGAACACGCCTACTAATTTTCATCTAAAGAGGAGCTGTTTTCGAAAGCTTTGATGTTTTTTTTGGTGAAATTCTTGCAAATGGTGGTGGCATTGTGTTCAATAAGTACCTAGTTAGTATTCTTATTGGGGTGTTAATGCAGATGCAGTAGTATAAAGCAAGCAAAAAGCAACGGATACATCGTTCCGATAGCTCAGTTGGTAGTAACACTGCCTTCTGAACTGTGGGTTGTGGGTTCGATTCCTACCCAAGACAAACATTTGTGTGATGATGTTTGTTCTGTTTCTGGGTGTTATATTGTATTCTATGAATGTATATATAAACAAAAAAGTATCTAAGTATTGTATAATATGTTATCTGATTCTCATAGCTTGTAAGTTTTGTGGCTAGATGGCAGTGGTTTAGCAGGTTGGCTCATAGCCAGTGGCGGGTTCGATTTCCACAGCAAGACAAATATTTGTGCACAGAAAAAAAACTCATTTATTTGTTCTGTCTGGGTGTGGAGCCATGGTCGTTGTAGTTCCTTGGTACCTAGATACAGGGATTCCTAGTTATGGTCCAGGATATATATATGTGATCGTTTGGCATATGTTGGGCATTATAGACAAAGCATTTGACCTCTGCCTCACCTGCTAGAAAGAGATGAGTAGTGTCGCAAGATGTCGCAAATTTTTTAAACTATAATATTAATATTAATATTATGTGAACCTTTTTTCACAGCGCCATCTAGCCCCAAACTAAGCAAAGCTTGTACTATGTGGACCAGATTACTGATACAATACTTAGATACTTTTTGTTTGTAAATGCATACATAGAATACAATATAACACCCAGACACAGAACAAACATCGTTGTTCAACACGCTAATGTTTGTCCTGGGTGGGAATCGAACCCATGACCCATAGTTCAGAAGGCAGGGTAACTACCAACTGAGCTATCGGGCCAGTCAAAGTAGTCTACGATGTTGAGGAACGGGAACCTACCTATATATAAGCCACATACTGTCTTTACCATATCATTGACTGTTCTTCAGTCAGGGTATGCGTCTCTAATGACTACATTATTTACGCCTAGCACATCGCTTTATATTAAGGCCTTTATTTTATTTTAACTAATGTTAACAGCCAGTGGATGTTGAGAAACAAATGATACTGTTAGTATAGTTACCGTACAGAATCGTGCCATACAATACAACGGCCGGTGCTTTCAGTAGTGAGAACATAGTGAAGGACAGTCTGACATTTGGTTCAAATTATATGACTATGGACAACGTTGCGAAAGCTGATTTTAATGTACCAAAGCATATTGAAACATTAACCAGGTAATAGGTATTATTCAAACAATGTTTTTTATATTTTACACTTTAGCGGAAGAATGTGTGAATTTTCTTTTTTTTATGGTTAGATAGGCTTGCGTTTGATTGCTTTTTTTTTTCGTTCGTGAAATTATTTTTATAATTATGAATTAAGCCTATTATTAACATGAACATACATAATACAGGAAGGACAATACAACCAATAACAAGAACATACATAAACATAAGTACTTATTTCTAATTGTGCATACACCACGAGTAAACCAGCTTCCGCAAGCAGCACCCGTTCACGAGCTTGACGCATGTTCTTAAAATCACTTTATATTTATCATTTAGCCTAAAGCTGTATTTCTTATATTTCCTATACCTATATGCGTACTTTAAACGTCTTTGTTGACCTTTTTTTAAAGTGGAGGTTTCCGATGGTTCTAGTGCAATATTAGTGTTATTCTATTGCTAGTGCATCATATAAGAAAATACAGTAAATATATGATCATATTAAGATATGAAGAGCATTAATAGTGATCAGTCCAAGAGTACAAGAGATTCCTAATGACACGAAATGCCATGACTGGATCGTGTCAAAGCCTCCGTGTATACAGGCATCGCATACAAATCACGTAGAAATGCGGCTAATCACTAAATACGAGACACGAAGTTTCTCAGAATTGCTATAATCATTGCAATTTCTACACCATTAAGAATATAATGGGACAAAAACTTTGTGGGTTAATTCAAAGGTCGACGACTTTTTGATTTCTTTATGAATTCACAGGTACCTGATGTTATGTTCAATTTGATATCTAGTGTCACAATTATTGTATAGTTTATATTTCACAATAAAGCTCATATTTGCGACATCGTCACAGGTTAAGCAATGTCTATGCTATATAAGAACCTTAAAATAGCAATACTATTACTACTAGGCTATATAATATATACTATACTACTATATAATATATACTAGGCCCGTAGGTTTTACGTCAGACGGGACCTGAACAAACGGAAATTTACAACGTCGAGGCTTTGACTTGTACATGGTTGGAGCGTCATGAAAATGCCAACACCAATCATTAACCAGGGAATTGGGTGTAAGTAGATGTAAAGGAAAATTGTTATTTCCTGCTTTATGATAAAAAAAAAAACTCTGTGGCACCATCAGCTAGGTACATATTACATATTATAAAGCAGATAATATAATACATTACATGCAATAAGTATCAAAAAAGCAAACATACCTATTTGTACATTACTACAACAAAAAACAGATAAACAAAGAGACTTTGAACCTTTTGAAAAAAGGCTGTGCTTGTAGTTGTACAGACTTTTTCTATAGGCAATAAGGTCGCCTGTAAAATATCAATCAGGCATAGACGGTTGCGTGTCTACAAGTAGTGACTTTGCGTAACCATGCACCGGGTAACGTTACGTTTATTACATGCGTAATGATGCCGTGATTTGTCTGTTTCCTTGTCCTATAGTCTACTTGTTGATCGGCATTGGTACAGATATTATTTATATATTGTGTCGATACTTAATCGTAAATTAAATAGGAAAATAATTCTAGAGAAGTATCTACACTAGACCAAAGGTATTGGTAACTTTTGAATTCAATGTAATTTTTTTTTTATGTTAGTGAATGATGTGACGAGCTAGTCGTTCGCCTGGTGTTAAGCGCCACGGCCGCCCATAACAGAACAGTGTCACTCGGAACTAAAACACAGAGTTTCGCGCGACACTGCACTGCGCACATCATTCTGAGACATCAGCACAGTCTAGTAATAAGATTACTCAACTGTGAGATCAGATCATAAAGTCTCAATTGCCCAGTAATTTCACTAGCTACAATGCCCTTCAAACCGGAACACAGTAGTGCACAGTAGTTGCACACTACTGCTTGGCGGCAGAATAACTGGCAAAGCGGTGGTACCTACCTAGACGAACTTTGCAACAAAGTCCTACCACCTAGTAAAAAAAAAAGGTATAAAAAAAAGGAAAACCTTTGAAAAAAAAACCAACAAATATTAAAACTCTGTTATAGAGATGTTCAAAAAAAATTGTGCATAATTTGTGTGCCTTTACCGACTTTTACAGCTTCATCTGTTTGTTATAGTCTGATTTCTTCATTAGTAAGTAAATAAATAATTTATTTGCAATTAACTAAGTAACAATCTTATGCTAGTTGTTTATGCGTTAATTATTTTAGTTTCCTACCAAATATAATTTATTTTAATTTAAAAGAAAATAGTAGGTAACTATTTAATATAGGTATTTTTTATGTATTTATTATATTTATTCATCAACAGAATTGTAGCATCATTACAGACAAATATCCAATGCGATGTTACAACTTATAATAAATATTATTATTACAATATGTATTTATAGTTAAGGTATACTATTAATTTCTATATATCTTAGAGCTACTTCTATGAAGTTCGACAGGCAGCAGTTGAAAATGTCCACTCCCTCAGATATTAAATTAATCCAACGTATATACGTAACGTATAGGTAGGTAAATTATATATATAAGACATCGTAGTACTTTAGCATAATCTTTCGAAAAACAATGAGTAACAATGTTATGATAGAGTATTAATAAAAATTTACTAACATCAAAATTATTTATCTAATCAAATTATTCATAGAAAGTAAAAGTGATTGCCTGATCTAAGTTTAACATTTCAAACATTGCAAATCTTTCCTTTTAAAATTGACTCCATGTTCAGG
Organism: Ennomos fuscantarius; assembly: GCA_905220475.3. Taxonomy (NCBI): domain Eukaryota; kingdom Metazoa; phylum Arthropoda; class Insecta; order Lepidoptera; family Geometridae; genus Ennomos; species Ennomos fuscantarius. The sequence continues at coordinate 13,667,595 of HG992023.1, forward strand.
GTTACGAACTGATTTCGTGTCATATCATTGCAGTCAGAAGACAGAATCTAATTTCGCCCACCAGTATAATTTCCTTTTATGTAAGGCTTAGCATCGATTAAATTAAATCGATTGTTTACTAGTTGTAAACTCTACAAAACAGGTACGACACAAAAACTTTCTTTGTTTTTGAATTAGCAGACCTCTTTAGTTTACTAAATGCAGGCTGTAGTCCAAGTCACAAGCATATGACATCTTTTTATCACTAAAAATAGAACCAAACAGCTTATATGGACCTACTGCTACAAAGGCCATTTAATAATATACGTAATATTATGAGAATCAACGTACATACGGTAGTACGTACTCTTATTATTCAATATGTGAATACATCCTTCTTAAATATGGATCTGGTATGTGTCCTTGTGCTAAATAAATAAAAACAAATAAATGCTTGTGCTAATTTACTTTGTATTATTGTGTAATTTAAATATAAATAAAATTAATTACGACTTATATATAATTTAAATAAGTTAAAAATTTAATAATACTATGTCTATGCCAGTCCTATAGTAAAACTATTTGATAAAAGTAATGGAGACGGCTCCATATTTACTACTTTTTTATGATTACACTTGCGTTTGAATACATCCTTTTTAAATATGTATCTTGTATTTGTCCTTGTGCTAAATAAATAAAAAGAATACTTGTAATTTACTTTGTAAATAAGAGTTCAAGATGTGAGTAAATAAATAAATATATTAAAAAAAAATAGTTAATAGTTTAGATACGTCAAAAAATCTTAAAATACTGTGTTTATGCCAGTGGTTTTAAATCAAAACTACTTGATACAAGTAATGGAAACGGCACCATATTTTACAGTTTTTTTATTATTTTTGATTAGACTTGCGTTTGACTACCACCAATTGAAAAAAAAAGAAAAAACTTCTAAAAGCGACAAGCAATGGCTGTACACTGTACACTGCTTCACTGTCATTAGTGGTCATTTTAAGTTGTAGTCCAAACCCAACTCACTTTTTCACAATGGCACCACTATACAAAATACTAGAGCGATCTAGTCACGTCGCGGTTACCGAAGCGTGCCGAATTGGAAGTCACCTCGTAACCGACGCTTTGCCGTGAATATGGCACAAACACTTGAATGGCACGCAATAAAAGAAAAATTGTCACACTTAACGCCGCTTGTTCGTAAACATTTATATAGCCTTATTTCTAGAAAACAACAGCCTTTTTTGTGTAAAGTGGAAATTTGAATACAAGTAGAGATGCGTAGTAAGCCTTCTATTTCTCCGTCTTTGCCTTTTAAATACTTTTTATTTTCGTTATGATATTTATTTAACTCCTAATTTTTATTGAAATTAACAATAATAAGCACTGATGACACCAATGAAATCCAAATGTAATTTTGAAAGACCTTTTCGTTTTAATACTTTTGTAATATACTACCTCGTTAGAATTAGCGAAAAAAGTCATGGCCATGATTAATTTGTAGGTTTATAGGTGCTGGCTTTAACTTGAAACTATCGCCAAGAAATGCCCATAACTTACTATTCCTAGCAGATCCCCGTGCTGGGTCAAACGCCAGCCGGGTCCGAATGGCCGGCATTGGCCCACATTCCGGTAACGGTAGCCGATTGTTCTGAGCACAAAACCTATATGTGGAGACGCGCGTTCTACTAACCATTCACATATTTATTGTACATTATCATACTACCCATTTAGGGTATAATTATGTTGTATTTAAAATCGGTATACAACAAAATTTGAGTGGGCGTGCAGAGTTTCTTGGAACTTCTTCTTTACAGGTGTAATCAAAACTTCCTATCAGAGTTTTCTGTTTTGCATTGTGCCGGATTACTTGCGGTAGTGAGAAAGAGAACTTCTTTTTATGTCAAACTCACATACTTTGTAATTTTACGTTTTTGTAAAAGTGTTGAAAATTGTTTATTCGGAATGAAACCTTTGACTTTGAATGTTTATAGAAAAGTTTTGATACCTATTGTATATGTCGTACTTTTTTTTTTCTTCTATTTTAGTTATGTTCATTTGTGTGATAACACTCATAAAACATGGACCTCAATTAAGATTCCTTGTATCTAGGGATCCAGGAACTACGAAGACCATGGTCCACAACACCCAGACCCAGAACAAGCCCATTTGCGTGTTTTTTTTATATGCATCTATAAGTACTTGTCCTGTCGCGGAAATTGAACCCACCACCTTTAGCTATATCAAAGGCTGTCTTTGATCTTATATACATGTTCAAAAGCTACATGAAGATTTTTACAACTGACTATTTACCAAAGTAAGTACTTACATAAACTATACTATTTTTATTTTTTTTTGAGGGGGGGAAATGGGGTATGTGGGACTCGAACCCACTAAAACCCCCCCGTGAGCCCTCGTCCGCCGTACCGGGGCGAGAAGGGGTCGCCACTGCCAATTTTCGCTTGTAAATACATACATAGAATACAATATAACACCCAGACACAGAACAAACATCGATGTTCATCACACAAATGTTTGTCCTGGGTGGGGATCGAACCCACAACCCACAGTCCAGAAGGCAGGGTTACTACCAACTGAACTATCAGGCCAGTCTACATATATCAGCTATTTTATAATATGTGAACAGAATAGTGCTATTTTGAGCCTTTAATGCTCATGAACTCTGAAATTTCTTTATAGATTTGATTGGTGTCACAGTTTGTGATATTTTCTGTGCTAATAGTAACTATGAAAATTTCCAACTAGGTGGCAGGACTTTTCTGCAAAGTTAGTCTAGGTAGGTACCACCGCTTTGCCAGTTATTCTGCCGCCAAGCAGTAGTGCGCAAGCAATGCTGTGTTCCGGTGTGAAGGGCACTGTAGCTAGTGAAATTACTGGGCAAATGAGACTTTATGACCTAATCTCACAGTCTAGTAATCTTATTGCTAGACTGTGCTGATATCTCAGAATTTACTAGGTGGTTTCAGATTATTATAATATTCTGTGGTGCTATATAGAAACTTCACGCAGGTTACCAAATTTCTCTGGTTTAAAAATATCATTATATTGTTTTCGGTATAGTGTATACAAGCTATTTGTGTGTAATGTTTGTCCTGAGTGGGAATTGAACCCACAACCCACAGTTCAGAAGGCAGGGTTACTACCAACTGAGCTATCGGGCTAGTCTAATAATACACACAGAACTTAAATTTAAAGCTTAGTTTTTATTTAATAAATGTGTCAAGATGCGTCACAATAAGCGTGTTTAGTTTTGAGTCACATTGATTCGTCACTTCTTTAATCCATACATATACATATGCGTTGATAGTGACATATTGTACATAAGTACAATACATACTATGTATACGTACGCATAATCTAAAACATGGACACTTCTTCACTCTAGCCTTATTGCTCTTTAAACACTTTCATCAAATGTTATTTATTTTATGCTAATATGATAATGATAATGATAATGATAATTTATTTGACAAAAAACAATACATCAGATAAAATAGGTACATAGAATGTTGGTACAGTAAAAGAGGGTATGATAAGTATGAAACTCTGAATCCCACACTAGGGCAACCTGTGTTGTGGGATTTAGCGTCTTCCACTGTTAATAGTTACATAATAAAGAATAAACAAGAAGAAGTTAACAAATTATGGCTATGTAAGTACCTAGTTAAATACATTCTGTGAAATAGAAATAACAAGACCTAAAAATTAAACAAACAAAGAAAGGCAAACATCACAGTTTTCTCGTGTGTTTTGTGTGATGGTGTGAGGTAGTTACATATATTATTCATGTATGCAGTTATGAAAGATGAATGAATGTTATTAAGGCTTGACTGTGTGTTTGTGTATGTGTGTGTGTGTGTGTGTGTGTGTGTGTGTGTGTGTGTGTGTGTGTGTGTGTGTGTGTGTGTGTGTGTGTGTGTGTGTGTGTATATATATATATCACTCTACATGAAAAGGTTCCTAATGTTTGAGTTGTGTACATGGATATGTATATGTATGGCAACAATAAATATATAAGGCGTACATGTATGTGTGCTTGGTAACTCTGGAAATAATGATAAGGTGGTATCTGAATTGGAACCTCAAAAAGGGGGGTTCATTAAAAGTTCAACGAAAAGGTTTTATGAAAATAAGTGGCTGAACAGGAAAGAATATTGATTTGTGGACACAGAAGGTTTATTAATAAAATTATGATTATACCTTAGTCACGCTGGTTTACTAGTATTGTGCTTATTTCGGTACCTATTCTAAATTTTAAATAAACTCTAATTACAAAAATGTCTCTCACGCGTGGCTTGTACCGTCAATGAGAAGCTGACACATATTTTATAGCATTGATTTTGTTTGTACAGCCTTTACGAATAAGAGGGTTTAGTATCAATTATACGGATAGGTTATTTCGAGTTTCTTATTTAAGTAATTACATATTACTTTAACGCAAAACAATGCAAATGTGATATCCTGTGAGTGGCTTATTATGACATTAGTTAAATGTGGGAAACTGACAACAATAGAGCGAGCCATAGTTAAAGTTAGCGGTTGACCTTGACAGACCGCTTGTAGATTTATATCCTGCAATAGTTAATACGTTGAACATCAATTAAATGCTAGACGTTATATTCTTTACTAGCTGCGCCCCGTGGTTTCACCCGCGGACAAAAAGTAGGTTTTTGTTATTTATGTATTTATCCGTTCAGTATTTTTTGCGTGAAAAGCCCGCGGCGTCGCCCTCGTGGTGTTCGATAATTGTCCCACCAAAACGCACTATCGGGATAAAAATAGTTCTATGTGTTAATCCAGGTCATAATCTATCTGTGTTCCAAATTTCATCCAAATCCGTTGAGTACTTTTTGCGTGAAAGAGTAACAAACTTTCATCCATACATACATACTCACAAACTTTCGCAATTATAATATTAGTATACGTAATTATAATTAGTTTTATGGAATAGAGGTCATCACTGAATTGAATTGATCGGATCGGAGTTTTCTGTTCTGCATTGTGCCGGATTGCTTGCACCAGTAGTGAGAGAGACCTTTCCCTTTTTTTTTTCAAACTCATATATTGTAATGGGCTTGCTATATAATATTTGACAATAAGCACTTTGTAATTCTATTCTATTCTTAGTACAATAACTTAATCTTAAGTATCTTATGTGATTTTGACTTGTAAAAGTGCTAAAACTAGCCTGTTTGCAATAAAATCTTTTGACTTTGAAGCAGGTACCTACTTACATAGGTATAAAGTATCTAAAGTACGTGGAACACTGACCACGCAAGACATTTGATACTCAAGCACTAAGAAGCCGCGGTGAAGTAACTGTTAATTAATCTGTTTCTGTGTCGACGGTTTCGTTCTTATTAGATGCTTCAAGTAGTGTATATCCAACTTGTTTTATCGTTGGGTCTTGATTTTCTGTACACAGAAAATCAAGACCCAACGATTAAATTAGACAAGACAACGAACAAGTAATTAATTTCTCAAGTTAATTAATTTTATATATATAAGTGTCTGGTCAAGTCACAGTCCAAGTCATCAAGTCAAGTCCTAGCAAGTGTCTAGTCTAGTCAAGTCATACTCCTAGTAAAGTGGGGGCAACTTTACCAGAAGCTTCTATGAAGTTTTGGAAACAACATGAAAATAAACGTATTTTTTATTATTTTACATTGTATTATTTTCCTCAACTTGTGTTATTTACAGTGTTAGTGCATAAACTTGGTGGCATTTTATTCGTTAAGTGCTGGATTACACGCATGCGTGTGGGAAAGTGGTATAATGATGGTGAAACGTTTCTTTTCGTGTTGTTTCCAAAACTCCATAGAAGCCTCTGGTAAAGTTGCCAGCACTTTACTAGGAGTATGAATTGACTAGAATAGACTATTACTTGACTTGATGACTTGGACTGTGACTTGACTTGACACATATCTGCGTGAAATATCATTAACTTGATAAATTATCAATTACTTGACACTGGCTATATACACAAAAGTGTGGAGCCATGAAAAAAAAAACGATTTGTCATTGATATCTTAAAGACCATACATAGTATCCTCTACTTGGTCTGTGGACCAGACCAGACATTCCGCCCGCTGCTGAAACTGACGAATTGTAATAATAATACCATGCCGGATAAAGATCCTCCGACAAGCCTACACATAGTCCAACTGACTAGTTTTTAATAATAATTATGTATGTATCAGCACCTTACGCGTGACGTCACTGTTCTACTTTGCTAAGACAATAAGCTATATTTTTCGTGTTTTTTAATTACTTCTGCAGCTTGCAAATAAGATGGCCATAGTAATAATATTTTTTTACGGAAATTTTTTCAGCAGTGTGTAGTGGTTCTGTTTCTTTAGTTCTTAGTCTGTATGCCTATGATACGACTATGACTATATGACTAGTATACCATTGAATAGTACCTACCGTTAATAGTAAAAGTTACATATTCATAAACAAATATCTGAACTTTTGTTTTTTTTTTTTATAATGGAAGAAGTGAATAATATATCTACTTGAGCACCAATCGATAACTAAGCATGGTTCTGTAATACAGACCTTAGCTTCTAAGACGCGATAGCCGATAATATAACGCCGAAGCCAAATAGCTTCATCGGCCGCCAGTACCGATACGCGAACTAAGTAATTTCACAACTTTTGTTATAAGTTGTGAAACTACTTAGTTTTGAGCCATGATTGGTTTCCGGAATTTTTATAATAACCATATTTGCACTGTGGCACTGATTTTTTAAATGTTTAATCTATGCATGTTTTATATTATTTGAAATTCGTTTTATTTTATAATTAAAATGTATATTTGTACCTCAACAGTTGTATTGTTAAATTATATTAAGGTAAATTAATGTTAAAAATTATGCTCATTCCACGCCTAATCAAATTGTTTCTCTGCAAGCCTTGGTTGACTGGTAGAAAATGCTGTTAGCATTAAGTCCTCCTTTGTACTTTTTTATGTGCATAATGTGTTAAATAAATAAAATAAGTGTAGTATAATATTTATTTTGGATTAATCAGTTGTATGCGCTCCTCGGCAAGGGAATTTTGCTGGGTGAATTCAAGTTCATATAATTAAACATAATTTTACTCGGTGGAATTTAATTCACTCTTTTCTTTAAATGTTTGTACTCAGACCATGCTATAGAGTAATCGTACAAATTACAATTTGAAAAAAAAAAAAGGTTTGGTTTTAGTATTTACTGCCTCCTAAAATAACTGCATAACAGCCGAAATGTCTATTTAACGGTACACATAGCACGGGCACCAGATGAGTGTTTTGTAAATGTTTTGTTGGCAATAAAACTCCTGATTTGTTTAATGTCGCAAGGCTTTTCTTTAGAATTTAACTTTGATAATACTTAGATTTAAGTTTTATTTCATAAGTACATTTTTTTTAAATAATTTTAATTATATGGGAGCGTTATATAGCATGGACTGAAAACATACATTAAAGGAAAAGAACGAATCAAATTCCACCTTGTATAATTATTTATGTACTCTGCTTAATTAAAATTTTTGGTTGTCAACCCCGTAACCAAAAGCAGATAGCGCCACCTAGTATTTATTTATTTATTTGAACACCAACATAACAAACACCAATAATTCTGCTTCAGTAATTAAATTAAAAATAATACATAGCTAAGTGTCGATATAATTATAGGTGAAGACAGCTTGCGAACTTTCTATTAGAAAGAATTTTTTTTATGTGAGCGAGTACAAAATTATAGTATACGTATTGTAAGATGAAATAATTAAACCATTACTTATTGCTATATTCTTGAAAAAACTAAACAATGGATACACTATTCAGGCGCACGCGCATGTCACAGACTGTAGGCCTGTGACACAGATGTTGTCGGGAATGGCCTGCGAACTGATTTATTGAGCATTTGGTCCCGCCGCCGCGCCGCGTCCGCCCGGTTGGTAGCAGTTTTTGTGGCCGGCTTTTATGGGGAGGAGCATTCTAGGGTCAAAAGGGACTGTTGTCTGAGAATAACGTCAGAGAATAAGGAAGTCACGTTATTCAAACGAAATCATAGATATTCATCTGGCAAAGTTTTGTGCAATTAACGTTTTGAAGGTAGATTGATACTTAAATTTAAGTGTTTTTTTCATCGATTGCTATAGAAATAATTGCACTTTCAGAAATACCTCGGACTAAAAACTAAGGGATTTCGTCACCGGTATTTGAGTAGGTATGATATAAGGTTGCGTGCATCGTTCCCCCTTGGTTCGCTCCCCCTAGCAGGAAACCCGTGCAATTAGGTCTAGGTATGTAGGTATATACACAATGTGGTAGGAATAATTAAACATTTTGAAAGCTTAAATTTTGTTACCGTTTGCTGCAGACTTACTGCCGTCACACATCCAACAACACATCCACCTATGTGACTTTAGGCATACCTAAAGTCACATAGGTGCCTCACATAGGCATACCTAAAGTCACATAATATAGGTATTACGTAGTTGTGATGAATGGTGATATGTCAACTACGTAATACCTATATTCAATATGATACGAGGGGCTATTATGGTTTCATTGATTTTCTTCAAAAGTTAATAAATTTTAATACAATAAGAATAATATTTAAAGATTAGGACCAAGTGCACACAGAACTTACAAAGATCTTTCGGAATAACTGATCGAGTTAACACGTAACCAAAATGTATCGTATCTAATTAGCTCAAAAACTAAGCATCGCCATTCAACGGGGCAATGCCGCCAGCATTATGGACACGTTGCCTACTGGTAGCTGCTTCTTAGACTAAGTTATGCTACTGCATTGTTTTTTAATTTTAATTTCAAACTCAGTCATCGATCGGTGCTCAAGCAGAGATTTCATTCATAAAGTGATCAATTAGTGAATGAAATCTCAGCTTGAGCACCGATCCATGACTGAGCATCGTTCTATAATAAAGAACTTAATATACTTTTTTATCTAAAATGAAGGTGTACCTAATTGAAGAAAACGACATTTCGTCTTATTGCTCCACTATAGTCAATAATGGAGTAATAGTCAAGTCTACGCATAAGATGTAGTAATTAGCTATAAACCAATCACCTATATTTCCATTACCTGTTTAAATATTATATTGACTAAACAAATGCGAAACGCACAGAAAGAAAAGAAAAACGATAAAACCGTTCAAACAGAGTGGGATTTTCCAAAACTCTAAATTTCTCAATGCATCTATCTGATTGTTTATGGGTGTTGTTTTTGTAACAGCGTCTGTTATTTGAAGTCGATCGTTACAGTAGTGTCGAAATGTTTTCGTCAGTCGGACCGTGTTATGCCGAATGTTCAGACAATGCTGAGCCTCTGCCTCGAATGTTAAGTGGGCAATGGAGGCAACTACAATCGTCTGTATGTTGCAATGCTGCGCGCTGCTTTGTCAACTGCAATGATATAATCGATCAATTAAATAGGCCAATTAGCGATGTCTTTATTCATAAATTTCTCCATTATCAACGGGTTTCTCGAATCTTAACTCATATCCTATCTTGAGAGTGGTAGTAATTTGTATTTCTACACATCCGCATTTCGTTAAAATATTATTAATCTTAATTCATTGCATCTAAACTAAGTTTTAGTAGAGATGCAATGAATTAGTGAAATTACTGGGCAAATGAGACTTTATGACCTAATCTCACAGTTATGTAATCTTATTACCAGACTGTGATGTCTCAGAATGACATGCGCAGTGCAGTGTCACGCGAAACTATAATTTAGTGTTTTAAGTGTCACTGCAACTGATATGGGCAGTCGTGTCGCTTAACATCAGGCGAGCGGCTTGCTCGTCATGTCATTTCGTAACATAAAAAAAAAAAAAAAAAAAAAATTAAAAATTGTATAGTTACTTTATTGTAAAGTTATTATACATTAACTTTAACTTAGAGGAATTACACTTTTTACCATGCTACATTTTTACTATAATTGCATCTGTAAAGTTTGCGATTTAATTTTTGTTTTGATTAATGTTTTAGTCAAAAATTAAGTATATTTAGCGGTGAAATGTAATCTTTACATCCGTTTGGCGTTTCCTGATGAGTTGTGACATCCTTTATAGTTAAACACAGTAAGTCATTTTTCGAATTTTTTCACGAGCCCTTTGCTGTATGATTTGATCTTGAGCACTGACGTGCCGTGAGACGTTTGGAGTCCGTTCAGACCACAATGAAATTGCATCAAATCGCAGGGGCCTACTGTGATTTTTAGCGTTATATTTCTATGAACTTTACTATATTAGCCATGGCCCAATGACGCCCAACAAAGCCAAGCCAAGCGTATAACGCTAACGCCTAACGGTCTTTTAGCAGTTACATTAATATGATACGTAATAGTCCGAATTGTAAATATCTTGCCTTACCATTATTTTATCTCATCATCAGCCCAATACGTTCTCACCGTTGGAATACGGGCCTTTTCTCACTGGCAGTGAGTGTGGCTGTAGGTCATAATCTACTACGGTAGTTAAGTGCGATAGCTGACGACACAAACATTTCTTCAAATTTTGTGATTCTTAAACATGCCCCTTGTTTAATGGTTTCCTTCCAGTGCAAATTCCGCATATAACTTAAAAAGTCATTGTTGCATGGCCAGCGGGATTCAAACGAGTGCGACGGTTTGAAAGTTGCACGGGCTATCTTGAGCTCTGTTTTATCTGTTTACTACTTATCTATTATACCATATATAAACAAAATCGGGTTTATTCGAACAATTATAACTCGAGAACGACTGGAACAATTTTCATTGTATTACTTTCATAAAATCATAAATTAAGTTCAGATAATCAGTAACACGACATTCATTGAATGTTAGGCGGTACGAAGTTCGCCAGGTCAGCGAATATAATACGAGTGGTTTAAAATAAAAAAGAAAAGGCATTCATTATATTATTACGGAAGGTTGGACTAACGACTGACCCTCACATCCATGATAGGTAACTCGCCTCGTGGCATTTGGCCCTCTCATATTTCATTGTAACGAACAATGACCTCGAAATGCAACTTACGATATAAGCACCGAAGAATGTCTCTCTGGTGTGCTAAAAACCTCTAAAACTCATAACAGTTTTTTTTTTCATTACTCATACTCGTAAAATATTCCTGATGTGCTTGAGGAGCGGGTTGAAAGTAATACTTTTCAGCCCTAGGGAGAATCGTTTTCAACTGACAGCTATCAAATAATAAAAAAAACCTAGTTCTGTTTTCACATTTTTATTGAACCGTTTGCCAAAACTAAAGCCACTAAATTACCGCGCGATGTGAAATTGAAGTAACATAAAGTTAAGTATAAATTACGTAAATAATATATTTATTAAAATGAATTCATTATAACTTAGGTTCAACTATTTCTTTTTCAAATTTACCATTTTTTCAATTACGAAAATTGAAAATAACGGCTTGTTAGCTACTGGCTGGTCACAGAAAAATACAAAATAGGCGGGAAAGCGGCTATCCGATCTTCATTTGTTTTTTCGTGTTGTAGAGTTTTGTTGCATTGCAATGCATTGCTTACCCTGTAAAGCTTAACTTTCCTTGTATTCGTAATGAAAATCACAGTGATTACCTCGGGTTAAAGACTTATTTAGTCCCTCGAACTATTGTACCCCGCCTCGGGACTAAACCAGTTACTTTCATCCCTAGGATAACAATGCACTGTTTTTATAATGAATCGTATATTAAATGTAGAGCAGTATTTGGCGGGAACGCGAAAAGTTTGCGTCACCGCATTGTATTATTTTCCAAAACTTGTGTTATTTTCAGTGTTAGTGCATAAAATTGGTGGCATTCTATTCGTTAAGTGCTGGATTACAGGCGTGAGTGTGGGAAAATGGTATAATTATGGTGAAACGTTTCTTTTCGTGTTGTTTCCAAAACTCCATAGAAGCTTCAAGTAAAGTTGCCACCACTTTACTAGGAGTATGACTTTGACTAGACTGACTTGACTATGACTTGACTTAATGACTTCGACTGTGACTGGACACATATTTGCGTGAAATATCATAAACTTGATAAATTATCAATTACTTAACACTGGCTAAATACACGGAGGTGTGGAGACAAAACATAAAAAAAAAATGTAGAGCAAACATTCTCAGCCCATGCATATCCTGTCAAGACCAACCCTTTTCCTCTTCTTCACTTTTTCCTCTTCATCTTGCATTTATTCCGATCTTGTGCGACCCCAATGAATGCTTATCCTGCTTATTTTTTGACTGTACTGAATATTTAACGCAAGGCAAGGCAAAGTCTAATTATGGTTTAGTTGATTTGACAAAACTGGTTTAATTTATAAGCCAACGATTTTAAAAGAGATACCACTGTTTTTGGTTAGGTATTACTCAAGATTTTTGGAAGTGCTTGCTCCACACTTTTGTGTATTTAGCCAGTGTCAAGTAATTGATAATATTTTATCAGGTTAATGATATTTCACGCACATGTGTGTCAAGTCACAGTCCAAGTCATCAAGTCATGACATGTCATAGACTAGTCTAAGTCATACTTCTATGGAATTTTGGAAACAACACGAAAAGGAACGTTTCATCATCATTATACTACTTTCCCACACTCATGCCTGTAATCCAGCACTTAACGAATAAAACGCCACCAAGTTTATGCACTAATACTGAAAATAACACAAGTTTTTCGAAAATAATACAATGCGGTGACGTGTTCTTTTTCGTTTTCCCGTCAAAAATGCAACTATGTATACCTTTTATATTAACTAAATAGAAGAAAACTAACTAAATATTCAACGCAGAGTATTTGAAAGCATCCATCAGGTGAATACCTAGAACCTGCTAAATTTGTCGTCAGAAAGGCAACGAATTGGCCAAGGCTATTTTATTATAAGCGATTGTGTCTATAGAATTGAGACTACACGATTTGCCGATAAAAATACAATGTCTTAAAGCATGCAACAAGAATGGTCAACTGGTACCTTATACACACGAAGTGTTTGTAATCAATACGTTTTAAAAATTAATGATAAACTTTCAATTCCGTATTTCAAGCTACAATTGTATGGGAAAGCTAACGTAGGCACTACTATCATTATACATAATAACGTAGTCGTCCCGTGGCCCTTATTAGTGGAGAACAAACATACAATAATTTATATGTACATTGTACATACATGAAATTTAATTCACAGTATATGGAAACAATGATAATACATTGCTATGTTGTATGGTGCACTTTTAACTTGCAAGCTCTTAATTTTACCTTGCTGTATCAGCTTTGGTAATTGCATTATCATGGTCAATAGTATCTAAAGAATTGGGTGCATTCTGCTTGTACATGTCAACGCAACCGGCGTCCGCATGCAAGAGAAAAACGCTTCTTTAGCTTGTAAAATTAATACACCTCTCTCTCTTAATTTAATGGCTTGCTATCGCTTTTAAGCGATAATTCTGCCAATATCATGTAAGGAATTATTGTACGGTTATGTCATGTCATAGTCTTAGTTTGTCAGTCAACATGCCACAGTAAAATGGTGGATATTTTACTGAAGGCTCTAAGAAAACTTGAAGAGAAACGAAAAGGCAGGGTTTAAAAACTTGGAACCATTTGCCAAAACCCGTGCATGTTCACGCACACTTAACGGATAATAATCCACCCTTATGACATATTATTAAAATTAAAAATACACGGGTTATGGGTAAAGATTCAAAATTCACAACCGCCATTTTCGGATTCTTTTCAATGAGCCCTACAATTGGATCATTTTTCATCGCCATATCTGTCTTTGACAATGACGTCTATTACGTATTGTCCATGGCGCCTACGCACGCGGACATTGCTTTACAATTTGACAGCTGCTGTCAAACTGCATCTGACATTTTTACTGAAAAGTCAAGGATAATATCGGTGCGCGGCCGCGCCGCTGTCGAGTGCAACGTACTTGTTCGCCTACACCTTTAAATATTTGTTAGCTCTCCATATTAAGAGTACCTACGACTAAAAAGTATTATTTTTGATAGATGAATTGTAAACTTATATGATGAAAATTACTGGAGATTTGGCCTCATATAAAAACTAAGCATGCTCTCTAATAAGGGTCTGTGGTGATCATTGTAAAAATCGTTCACGAATTAGTAATTCGAATTAGTAATGATTGTATTCATATAAGCATTGACTATATAGCCACAAAAATCAATATATTAAAAGCATATTACATTTTTTTTTATCCATAGTCGAAGAGCGTCGTTTGCTCTATCAGACAATGTGCGTAGGCGACATTAATGCGTGTTCATTGACACGGTATAAGCGGCCGGTTTCAGTAGAAGTACAAAACCTCAGAAAGAAGGTTGGTGCAGATCGCGGCCAGCCGCACTAAGCTGTTTCAACCTCTAAGTAGGATATATAAATCATAGATAAATGAATATATTAATTATAATTAATAACACTGATATTTTCAGCGACAGAAGCCTCAGAAAATTTCCAACGGAGGTAATATGAATCTCCAGTTAAAGATTACATATTTGCACCGTTTGGGTTCATATAATGGGCCCAAAAATAAAGAAAACGGCAAATAAAATATAGTGTCGTCACCTAAAATAATATATTATCAGTGGTAGGCAATAATAATCAAAGTCACATTCTTCAGTTCCTACAATCGAGCACTTAACTTTTTAATGTAAGGAAGCTTTGACAATATTAGGTGTAATTTACGACGAACGTCAAATGCACGGTACTACTTATCTAATCTTTGCTGGGGGCAATAAAATAAATCGAGACTCTACTTATTCAATAGTCACATAATGTTCTAGTTCTAAGATTGTAGAAATTTTAGCGAATAACCCCCTTCAAGAACGGCCTGATACATCCGTTGCTAAGGTTCGATACTACCCATTCTAAGTACATAATATACACTAAAGTGCTTTACTATTTTTCTAGTTTGAGTGTCAAGAAGGTATTTAAAACGCCAGCATTTATTTTCAGCAGATCAGGAACTGAACGGGGTTTGCCACGGCTGATTGTCACGTATCAGCAATTTTGAACGCTTTGTTTTCGAGACACTATACATGTGTACGTATGATTAAGCACTGTACAATAAATAGGTGTAGCACGAGTCCGTGACTTAACTATAATTTAGTTTATTAAACATCTCAAGTACGTTTTAATTCATCCCTATGTTATTCTCATTAAAAATCATTACATGAGATAAATAATATGTAAATGCCCATAAAGTCCAATTATCAGCACACCCAAAACTATTATAGCCTGGAAAATTAAGTATTCAACCTACTATGTTTTAGCAAGCAATTTACTTCTGTAGCAAAATTAGGTATCTATGCAATCTTCTTCTTTCTTCTAAATATATATAACTCAAAGGAGACTGACTGACATAGTGATCTATCAACGCACAGCCCAAACCACTGGAAGGATCGGGCTGAAATTTGGCATGCAGGTACTCGTAGATGTTATGACGTAGGCTAAGAAAGGATTTTTCGAAATTCCACCCTTGAAATGGGTGGTCGATTTATTTTCCCATAGGCCACGCCGCGGGCGAAGCTGCGGGCAGAAGCTCGTTTGCAATACAAGTGACTTTATACCAACCGGATTCACAAATGGAAGGAGTGACGCGTTATCCAAGTTTCAGAAATTTTATAAGAAAAATACCTGCATTCAACAAAAAAAAGGTAATGACACTCTAGAGAGGCGATGCTGAATATGCAGTACAATGACCAAGTATTAGATAGCATTCATAACCGCAAATTTCGCAAACTGTGGCCACGTCACACCTGCTTCTTTTTCTACCAATAATGTGATTTTATCCTGTATCTTTCTACATTTCTACATGCTTATATGTGAGGATGGTATGGGGTTCCTACAGATATTGATATATCAAATTAAATTATGTTAGGCTTAAGTATTGTTATATTCAAAGCTATTTCAAATTAGTCATTTAAACTTTGTACTTAACATAATCTTTACTTTTTACTTACTAGATAATTTGTAGGAAATAAAAGGATTTTTATTTTATTTCTTTATTTTATATGTGAGAATGACACAGACATGAGTACACTCTAGTCCACTGCCAGTATATAGGCCTTTTCCAAGACACTTCACTAAGAACAATTGTCAACTCTTCCTTCCAGTCATTACATTATAATACCACCTAACCTACAAATGTCCGAGCGCTTACAAATTCACTATCTTCACTTGAATAAACGTCTTTCCTACCAGTTTTTCATTCTGCAGCAGATATAACCAACTTAATGCCACATGAGTATAGGCTAATATAAAAGAAAGTAATATTTTCCTGTTGTATGAAAATTCTCAAGTGCAAAGTATCTAGTGAAAAGGGTTATACATACTATAAACACTTTTGTACTAATTAATTAGTATAATTACATGATAAAATATAGATTCAGTATATATTAGAGGCAGCTATCTGCAGCTGCCTTTTTTATGAGGTCATTGCGTCACAGATCTGTTTACATCTCATCAATTGCAAGAGTCGTTACACTTTTAATTCTAGCATGTCCTTGTTAATTCGCGAATAGACACAGAGGGTATGAGAACTACAAAATGAGGCCATTTTCATACACGCTGCGGTCGTTGCATAAGTAAAGAGCTGTCAGCGACTTGAATTGGCGCATGTCTGCATGTATTTTTTTGTTTCTTATGTTTTCTAATGTCCGTATTATACAACACTGAAGACGAGATTTGAAATCTCTATTTTCGAAATTTCTCTGGTCGATGACTGAGCATCGTTCTGTAACTCGGGTCTTATTACTCATATTGTGATATTTTACGTTAATGAGAAGTTGACATAACATTTTAATCATTGATTAATAACTAACTTATAAGTAAGGCAAAATCACCGATTGCGATACAGAAACCTTTATTAAACATTAAACTATTTTATACCTTCTAAGTTAAATTATAAGATCATAAATACGAAAGCATATAGCTAAATTGAATTATTATAATTACGATGTGGAAAATGTTTTGCTGTTGGACCAAAAGTTGAGTGTAAACATTCATTCAAAAGATGTCTTTATTCTGTTATAGTAATGACGAATTCACTATAAATCGAAATTGAGCACCTGCTAACCGCGAAGTATGTTGTCAGCTTTGTCTCACGAACACGATTCAATCAAAAGCTTAAGAATGAAGCCACACCCTAAAGGCGAACTATTTGTAATATCTAACCAACATTACTTGACCTCTATTATTAACAGCTACGAAATGAACAAGAGACCTTTCAGTTTAGTTGGTTACTTTAATACTATCTGCAGAATTCATTACGAGCCAGTATGTTTGAGCTACATCTATTATTGTTGAGTCACCTATTGAAGCTGGATCCTACATTAACCACTATTTAGTGTTATATTTAGTACCTCTAAAACGCCACTATTGGTACAAAGGGAGATATTTGATATGTACATATTAGGACTATGCCATAATAGTAAAAAAAAGTGAAATATTAAGTGATCATCAGCACACAGATCAATTTTTGCGATTGAGGTCACATCCGCCAGGATTCCACTTTCGACCAATCATAACATTTTGCCACATTATTCATATAATGGCTGTTTAGAATACAAATAAAAATAACATTTATTCAATACTCGCTTTTAAAATATACACTAAATAAATTGCGGGCGAGATCTGCATTTTTTTTTATGCTAAGGAATGACATGACGTGCTGGTATTTCCACTTATCTTAAGCGACTCGACTTCCCATACCATTTGCAGTGTAACTCGGAACTCTAAAGTTTAGAATTTCGCGTGCACTGCGCACGTCATCCTGAGACATCAGCACAGTGTAAGATTACTACGCTGTGATATTGGGTCATAAAGTCTCATAAGACCAGTAATTTCACTAGCTACAGTGCCATTGAAATCGGAACACAGCAGTGCTTGCACACTACTGCTTGGCGGCAGCATAACTGGCAGAGCGGTGGTACCTACCTAGGCGAACTTTGCAGAAAAGTCCTACCATTAACATCCAGTGTTAGTTTTAAGTATATATACATCACATTTTTTTATAAGCCCCTGTTGTATTAATTTTACTATTTCCTTCCTACTTTGCAATTATACTATCTATTATTTTACACATAAATAACAATAATAGCCATTTTCTAATAGGCGGTACATAACTCCCATACAACTTTGCCTTCTCCTTTATTAGCGATGCATAGTTTTTTATTCTGTCTTATTAATGCTTGAACATCAGTTAAATATATTTCCTATTGTTAACTCCATCAATCAGTTTGTCGCTACCATTTCAAACGAGAAGCAAATTAAATTTCGCCTACGTAACATACCGGTATGACATAAGAATATTAATTTACTTTAATTTCAAGTTCAAGTTGAGGAACTTCTTTTGTTTTGTGCAATTAGACCTTATTGCTTGATGCAGAAGATCTCAGTAAAAAGACACTAGTAAATGAGATAGAAACAATGTGTTGGCGGAAGATGAGCTTCGCTGTTTGTTTTGTAATTTATCAAACTATTTATGACAATCGTGTCGGCGTGTTGGCATTTGTAGAATTTAAATTTGCAGTTGGTAAGTTTGACATAACAAACGGTCGTTGAAAAGATTTTTTTCCAGAACCCGTGTATTTTTTAATTGTAACTTGTAATAAGGGTGGATTAATGTCCGTTATGCGTTCATGAACGCGCACGAGTGTTTTGGCAAATGGTTCCAAGTTTTAAAACCATGTATTTTCGTTTTCTCTTCAAGGCTTCCTAGAGCCTTGAACAAAATATTCACAATTTTACTGTGACATTTTGACTGACTAAATAAGACTTTTATTTGACGTACCCGGACAAAAATTTTTTACTTGACATTAGCAGAGGGTTGTTGAAAAGGATCCGAAAATGACGG
Source organism: Ennomos fuscantarius (assembly GCA_905220475.3). Classification (NCBI taxonomy): domain Eukaryota; kingdom Metazoa; phylum Arthropoda; class Insecta; order Lepidoptera; family Geometridae; genus Ennomos; species Ennomos fuscantarius. The sequence continues at coordinate 13,686,467 of HG992023.1, forward strand.
TTATGAATTTTGAGCTTTTTTCCATTACCCGTGTATTTTTGAATTTTAATGTGTAATAAGGGTGGATTATTATTCGTTAGGTATTAGTGAAGTGTACGAGTGTTGGCAAATGGCTACAAGTTTTAAAACCTTTTCGTTTTCTCTTCAAGGCTTCCTAAAGCCTTCAACAAAATATCCACCATTTTACTGTGGCATTTTGAGCGACAAAATAAGACTTTGACATGACATAATCGTACATAAATTCCTTACTTGACATTGGCAGAATTATCGCTAAAAAGCGATAGAAAGCTCCTACACGAAAAAAAGAAGTAGAATGAATTTGCAGTAGGTATGTTCGACATAACAAACAGTATAATATACACATTCATAACCCTGAGTTTTTTACTTACATTAATTCCGGCTGCTTGTAAAAAACTCTAGTATTGAATCAAGCCGTAATGTAATTTAAAAATATACAAAATAGCATTATTTTACGTTTCACCACAAACTGCCCGCCATTTGAGAAAGTGGCAATAGCAAACAGTATAATTTCTAAAATTGCCTCGAATAGCTTGTATGGTATAAAAAATTTCCATCAAGTTTTTAACGTGTATAGCGGCAATTAATACGGTCGTTTAAGATTTTAAGCTTATGTCGAAAAAATCTTAAATTGAAACTTGTTTGGATCGATAACCTTCACATTTATTGAGGGTTTCACTATAACAGCCTTATTAATAAACGGGTGTTAGTCTCGGGTTAGTTACTTCAGCTTTTGTCCTTTTTTTACTACTGGAATATTTAGCTGGATCGAAAGAGACAAAAGATGGTGTAACTAATCTAAAGCTATTTCGTGTTTATTAATAAGGCTGTAAGAGTATTACAAAACGCAATGGCGCCTGTGTGATTATTGTATATAATTTTCAATAAGAAAGGTGGTAAAATGTGATGATGATGATGATCACCGCTGAAGGTGATCTAAATTTTGTGTTTAATTTATAACCTCTTTTTATTCAATTTGGACTCAATTTGGACTTTTAAATTAAATATAGTTTAGCTTTAGATTTAATTTAGTTTGTCATTATATTTTATTTATTGGTAAATAAAAAAAGGTATATGAAAAAAAAACACTATTATTATATAAGTATACAATATATACAGTAATATATGATGTTGTATTATGTAGTAACCTTCATATGTAATTTTTTATGTATGTATACTAAATATATGACCGGGACTTCGCGTCGTTTTCCAAAGGTTATCAAAGCGCCTGGCGATGCGACGCGTGACAAAAATGCTGTCACTTATTTGGCACAACGACTTCGCATTGCAATTCAACAGGGCAATGCTGCGAGCATCTTGCCCTACCTACTTGTAGTGGGCTGGAGCATTTTGACTGTCTAGGTTATTGCGGCTAGTATTTAGTGCAAATATTTTTGAAGTGAAAACTTGTTAAGGTGCGTTGAGCACTTTTTGGGTGAACCAAAATCATGGAAATTGCGTCACCGTCACCGAGCGCTTTCCAACCTATACCGAGTACCTATATATAATTATGTGTACTTTTTGAGTGAACAACAAGCGTAAACTCGCGTCATCGTCACCGCACGAGCTATATGTCACAAGTTACTTAGTTTTCACTTCTATCGGCAAGGACCGCCCCACACGTTTTTTTTTTGTAGTTGTAGTTTAGTATTAGTTGGTACATTGTGCTAAACGAGCTTCTGCCCGCAGCTTCGCCCGCGGCGTAGCCTATGGGAAAATAATTCAACATCCCAATTCACACTCTTAAGGGTGGAATTTCGAAAAATCCTTTCTTAACGGATGCCTAAAAGCGAAAAGGCCGAAAAGCGGTCATACAATAGCTATAATATACATCCGCGCTAACTTCCGAGAGCTCATACAGTTTTGCGCGAGCTATACCTATATAATCGGCGTTTCTAGTGATCTGATGTTACGGCGATAAATGGTGTTATCTAGCGGTATTTCCTAGTTTCGAGCTGTTAACACCTGCGCCACACGCCCGCCGCCGTTGATTGGTCAACGGTAAATATCATTGTATTGCTTTTCGGAAACCATTGACACACTATTGAAGAAAATAGACATAAATGACTAAAGATACTGGTAAATGTAGGCCAGTAAGCTCATCGATGAGCAAGGTATGGATAGGTAAGTTTGTTTTAGTATAGAAAGAGCGACAGATAACTGATAGTACCTACATAATAGATGTTTCTGGGCTGCGACCCACCATAGGCCAGAAAAAATAGGATTTATGTTCGCATTAAATTTTCAATCTAATTTATTTTTTTATAAGGTTTAGGGTCTCTTACTGAGCATAATATTACCAAATGCAGACAGATCCAGCGGAGTTTCAAGAGCCATCTTGACCCAAAGTTTATGGTAATTATATCGAAAACTATGAACTTTGGGGCAAAAATTATGTAGGCCATTATCGTCGAAAATAAAATTTTGCATCTTTTATTTTTACAAACTTTTTTGTCAAACTTACTGTTTAGGATTTAGTGAACCGCTTTTTCTATCTCGGCCGTAAATTTCTCGTCTACTCTTAAAACTAGAAAAAGAGAGAAAAATCGGTTCATTATATAGGCCATAAATCGTAAACGGTAAGTTTTCCTCTTTTTTGTCAATGTTTAGATTATCGGTTAATTTATTTATGTTGAATAAAGTGAGGCAGGCCGGACGTTTACCAGGCGACCGTGGCGCCCCGAGTGGACAAGGCCGACTGGCACCTTACCATTTTCCGCCATGTGGCGTCATGTCAACTCGACCATACGGCCCACATCATTCATATAAGCTGAGCTCGAAAGTAAAATGTGGTTTTACCACTCATTATAATTTAGTAACAGATGACTCTAATGCTATGGCTGCAGGAATTAATTTTGCAGAATCACTAACGTCTGCACATTCTATCTTTTTTCGATTTTTTACTGGCAATGACAAAATGGTCATGCAGAGTAATATTGCAATGTAATACACTTGCATAGTTAGCCTTCAGATTAAGCGCCTAATACCGTCTTACTTGGATTGAAATAGTGAAAGTGAAAATGTTAAAGAACTCGTGACAATGAAATGACTACCGAAGACTACCTACTTACTTACATTGAAATAAGCTCATATAGTAGTAACCAGTAGTAAAATATGATCCATACTAATTAGTACCCTAAATCCTGCACACATTGAATACACTTAAGCTTGTTTGTACTAAAGTTTGACATTTATTTATTTGTGTTCAAGTACTCACTGTGCTTACAGAACGATGCCAAATCGCACAGAGCTATTAATAAGTCTAAAATAAATAAATATTCTTAGATACTAATTCAAATTTAAAAATTTTAAAAATTTCATGTCATAAGTTCGTAGGTACTTATATCTTTAGCCCCCGGTTTCTAGTACGTTTGTCAATTTCAAGTCAACATGCTAAATACTTTACGCTCATTGGTTGAAACACCTGATGATCAACAGGCAACCAATGAGCCTTCAGTATTTGGTCAGCCAGTCACCAGGTTATAGGTTATTTATACATATATAATCATATATATTTATTATATATTATCTAGGTAGTATCCAGAAGTCCACTCGAACGTATTCGCGGGCAAGAGCAAATTTTAAACATGTGCTTGTTTGTATATACTTAATTTTTGCAATTATATAAAAACAACATGCCATTGCCAACTAAAATAGCCCGTATACAAGTACGGCAACCATAAAGTGAGAATATACAAATAATGCAAATCACTGCAGCAAGCTGGGGCCAAAGGCTTGCAAGCAATTTGACAGAAAGTCCGTTTCATTAGAACCCGGTGTTGTTGGTCAAACCGGTTCGGTCGCTAGTGACGTCATGCAGTGGGCTGCTTGCTGTCGACAAAAGCGAGTATGCTTTGCGATTTCCTGCTGTGATACACGGTGTGGTCATTCACAAACTTCGGTCTCGTGTAGTCGCTATTGTGTGCTCATTGTGTCGACCCTGTGTCTTATGACCGAAAAGCTTCATAAAAGGCGGCGGTTTATATTAATTTATAATGATTACTTATTTGGTATGATTGCAAATAGCCGTTGACTTAAAATGTTTATCAAAGTCGACAGGTTTCGACATCAAAACCGACATCGTATCTAATTACTCAACTTTTTTTTTGTTTGGTTTTGGCTCCACACTTTTGTGTATTTAGCCAGTGTCAAGTAATTGGTAATATCTTAAGTTAATTAATATCATATAATATGTCAAGTCAAGTCACAGTCCAAGTCATCAAGTTAAGTCATAGTCTAGTCTAGTCAAATCCTCTCTCTCTATACTCCTAGTAAAGTGGTGGCAACTTTACCAGAATCTTCTATGGAGTTTTGGAAACAACACGAATAGAAAAGTTTTACCATCATTATACCACTTTCCCACACTCATGCCTGTAATTCAGCACTTAACGAATAAAATGCGGAAAATAAAAATAAATAATATTATTTATTATTAATAATAATAAATAATATCGTCTTCTAAGGTACCTAATATAGAGGTCATAATTATAATGGTAGAATGTCAAAGTTCAATATGGTCGCGTTTTTGTCAAACTGTCCGACTGTGGCAATTCTCAGGCAAAGCACTACGTAATTTTAAAAAGAGGAAATTTTTGTTCTCCTATTTTTTCCAGGAGACTGGGTTCGGTTGGTATGTATGTATTCAAACAGTCTAAGCAGGTACTTTATTATTACAAAGTACATATAAAAATCATATCCTGTATCTTAATATAGTATTCATTACATTTTCAAATAATATGTGATAATTTTAAAATGTGTTTGTACATTTTTGTAATAATAACAAAACATTATTTACTATCTTTTAAAACTCACGTGGAATTAATAACACTGCGACAAACACAAACACATTTGAGTAGGCACTAACTTGGGTTTCATTGTCATGCTCTAATCTGATCCTTCGGAGCATAAACCGCTTTGTTTTTACTTTCAACAATTTCAACTCCACCCCGCAGCGTAATAACGCATCGTCAATGTAGGTATTGTGTTCGTTATTATTTTCGTTGATCTCAATTGCATCAGTGAAAGTTACGTCAAATACGATTGATGAACCGTTCAGGCAAACTTTGATTAAGTAATTCTCATCTGTACTAAAATTTTGACGGCTCTTAAACTCGCACTTATTCATCTGTGACATTTTTTTATCACTGGACTCGGGTTTCTTTATTTTTTTTTTGTTTTGACTCCACACTTTTGTGTATTTAGCCAGTGTCAAGTAATTGATAATTTCTCAAATTAATTAATATTATATGTGTCAAGTCAAGTCACAGTCTAAGTCATCGGGTTAAGTCATAGTCTAGTCATACTCCTGGTAAAGTGATGGCAACTTAACTAGAAGTTTCTATGGAGTTTTGGAAACAACACGAAAAGGAACGTTTCACCATCATCAGTGGTATCACTTTCCCTCACTCATGCCTGTAATTCAGCACTTAGCGAATAAAATGCCACCAATTTTATGCACTAACACTGAAAATAACACATGTTTTGGAAAATACAATGTGATCACGCGATCTTTTTCGTTTTGCCGTCAAAACTCCCCTCGTATTTTTTTCACTATTTTATTATTTAAAGCCTATAAAGCAATGAAGAGTATGGATGAATTTCTCTACGTGTAGTTTTGCAATTGTACCATTATCATTTGCAGCAATCTACGTGTCACGATTCTGTTTCACAACACTAACATCAGTTGTGCATAGATTTTTATTGCTGGTCATCTCCGTTTATTTGAACTTATGTAATGACAGTCATGGACGCCATCAGGGCTGTTTTCAAGAAGGCTCCGCTAGGGACCGCTAGTTCTGAGCTTTCGGTCGAGGCAGACAGCGAGAGAGCACGAGTGCATTCAAATTTCAGGCCAAGACGGAAAAAATTTGAAAAAATGGCGCAAGTGCAGCGACAAAATTTACCACTTTTTAGAAAAATATATAATCATAAAAATAAATAAATACTACTTGAATTGAGAATAGTAAAGCAATTTAAACACGAGAACCGTTGTATAATACATCAAAACTTAAATTTACAGGAAAAGCGTGAGCTTGTCTGACGTGATAGAAATTGTTACATAGTTGATCCATAAAATCTCAGAAAAACACAATAATGAAACAAAAGCTGTTTTTTAACGGCCTAATGCTTGGTCTCTACTGACCTTTACAGTCATCAGACGGGAAACAATAGTGAGTTTACACAGGGACTTATTAAGATTTTTACTTACTAAGATTAGGCAGCCTCTGGGGTGTGGTGGTTGAGCCAGGCCAGGTGCCAGGTGGTGAGTTTGATTCCCGCGGCAAGACAAATGTGTGTGTAAAAAAAGTGCAAATGTTTGATCTATGTGTGATGGTTGGGTGTTATTATTATTATTAAGGCAAGAGATGGTTACTGTCTACTGTTGTCTGGTACTTGCACTGGTTTAAGTATCTTGGAAGAAGGTCATCTAAAGCAATACGATATATTGAAAAATATTTATTGCCATATTCATATCTTTTTGTTTACGCAAATAACTAAATCAAGCGGTGGTACAGTTATTGTTTTTTAAATAAATAAAGGCTAATTAACTTGACGGAAGTGAGGATAGCACAACGTGAAATCAAGTGAAGCGTTTCCATGATGGAAATTTTTAACGTCAATAATTCAGCTAGTTCCGTACATTATAATAATAATAATATAATGCATTAAATAATTTAGAATACCTACTTCTAATCACCCTAATTTGAAAAGATTTTCAATATAAGCAATATAATTATATGTACTTTTATTTTTGAAAATATATAAATAAAAATGTGTATGCTGTTATTTTGTGTATTTATTGTGAAAATTATAATATATTTAATTGATATTAGGTTATCTTTCGAGATAAAATAATTCATGTTATTGTAAAGATAATTTTCTAACCTCTAAAAATTGTTATCTAATTAAAAGTATAAAATTGTACCTACCTATTTTAAATGTATATAATAACTGCAGAGTAATAGTATATTCCAATCAGTAAAAGGAAGCTAAGAGAAAGTTTATGACAAACCAGCTTTAGCTTATTAAATAAGCAGTTGTAGATGTACTTGTTCTAGCAAATTGAAAGAAGAAAGTATGCTGATACTACTGCAGAACCACTATCTAATAAACGCTTTGGAATGAATCAATATTGATTTAGTTTTTGGTAGATAGTTTACCAATCGTTTTCCTACATTTGCAAAATCTCGGTGAGATCTCGCGTTGAAACTTGTAGTATGTATCGTGAAAATCAAAACAAAATAATGAATTGAATTGAATTACTGGCTTATGCGGCAATTTCGCCACAATTACGCCAATGCCATGTACTAACATCAAATGCAGGAGATTGTTCGGTAATTTAAAGAATTTGGCAGGTGAAAATGAGTGTTGTGTTGAATTTTACACTGAAACTAATCTGAAACGAAAACTAAATAATCTAAATTATGTAATTTATGTTAATGATTTAAATACAGTTGTGAGTGTAAAAAGTTTAAATTTTTCGAGGTCAGTTGTTGTGTTAGAATCAACGAGACGAAAGCTATTAAATATGTACATAATATTAGTTAGCAGTAAAAATGTAATTGAGTTGTAGCAGATGAAAAATCACAAACAAACTCAAAGACTTATTAGTACGTAGTACATATGACTGAAATAGAACAAACTGGATTATTCTGTTATAATAGAAACTCACAAAACACTCCAATAGCATTATACTCATTTAGAATATCATTTAAAGACGTGGATAATGCGCAAAAACTTTAATAACAGTAGAATTAGCGTATTTTTAATTCCTGCTTATTCAAATGTACTAAGTATATAATAACTGTATGTAACTGAATCTCTATAATATCGGTATAATCATAATAGGTACTATTTAGTAGTATTATGATTATACTATTTTACTTAGGTATCTATTTAGTAGTATGGAATCAGCAGGAATTAAAAAAACGAGTGTACTTTAGACAACACGCACGACTGATGTTAAACTTCTTTAATTTAGCTCCGTATATCGTCCGGTATAACTTTAGTTAATGTAAATGTCGACATCTTGACAATTGTAAATTGTAATTTTACCGGACATACCAATATATTATATATATATAATTATGTTGATACAAATTTTTAACTTTGTTATTTTGATAATGGAGATCTACGTGAACCAACTTCAACTCCCGTTCGCCTCGCATTCACCAGCTTACTCCCCAAATCCCCAAAGAAGTTTTACTTCAAAATACGGTAGGGCTTCGGATTGCTAACGCTGTTGATCTTCTCTAAGGTCCGTATTACGGAAAGATGCTCAGTCATCGATCGCTGCTCAAGTAGAGACTCATTCACTAATTGAACACTTTATGAATGAAATCTCTGCTTGAGCACCGATCGATGACTGAGCATCGTCCTGTAATACGGACTTGAGTCTCTAAGTCTATTCTGGTGAAATATTTAATAATTATTATGAAATGATTCTCAGAAATTATATTCCAAAGTGGACATCATCATAATAACTAGGTTTTACAAAATGTTCTCACATTTATTTTAAACCTCTACAGCCTTATTAATAAACGGGTATTAGTCTCGGATTAGTTCCTTCAGATTTTGTCCTTTTTTGCTACTGGAATATTAAGCTGGTTCGAAAGAGACAAAAGATGGTGTAACTAGTCTAAATCTAGTTCGTGTTTATTAATAAGGCTGCAAATGTTTATTTCACTCACTTGTTTAAGTACCTATGAGGCAAAATACTATGTGTGTAAATTTTTAATTAAATGAGCTGTCGGTGTATTTTTTATTGGTTGACGCAAAGCCGTTTCCGTTGTAATTTTGCTCAACTAAACGAAGCCACCAAACCTAACATATGAAAACACCATGTGGCCTTCCGCCCTACACACTCCCGGCCCTAGTAGCAACCGGTCAGAATATCGTTCAGTGGAACGTGTCAGCGGGTTTCACACATGCAAACACACACACACGTGTGCAGTAAGGATAAGTGAAAGCAATCTGCGCCGGCGCACGCGATTTCGCACGACACGACAAATCAATCTAGTTTTATTATTGGATATTAAAATCTAATTTGATCAGTTTCAGGAGATGGCGTAAGTATACATAAGCACTTTTGTAGATAATCATATTTTGTAAGCCGCTTCAATCTAAATAGAGTCATTGTAAGTAAAGAACAAGACATAATAATGGATTTTTCAACACGAATTAGGTACTCTTTGGAATACTTAGTTAGATTGCAGTTTATGCCCAGCGATATTATTTTTATCTCATGAACTTCTCTTATCCGCTTAAAAAGATATTTTATAAATCATATAGCAATTTGTAAGTATTAAATAAAATATATTTCTCCCAATTTGGTAAAGCTTACGTGTTGGTGTCTAACAAATCGTTAATACATCGTAATGACTCCTTCCCGGTTTCCGATTGAGCTGAAAATTTGCATACTTATCAAACTTAAGTAACAACATCTAAAGAGGGTAAAAATATGCTTTTGAAGTCAGTTTAATATAAAAAAGTGAACCTTTGGTTAATAGATACGTACATAGATTCGCTGGTGAGAGAGAAAATATACTTAATAAGGCAGATCGCGTGCTTGCCTACACTAGTTTACGTTTACGTTCCACGACACCAATACTATAGTCTTGCTAAGTCAATGATCCACACCTTTGTCATTTTACCAACCCGCGATTTAATGTGCAGGATTTCAAATACAAGTGATTGGACGAGAAATAATCAATCTTCTATAATGTTTCCGATTATTAAAACGATAATAATTGAAGCATTAGGATCAGGATGAGGCATGTCACAATGTGTACAATGAAACGAGAACATCATCTTTTGGGCCACTTGTTTTATCTTGTGCCTTTATAATTATGTTGGTAGGGTCTACAAATAAAATATGCAGAGCTTTGAGTTATATTTATCATCTATATTCCATGCAGTTTTTGATTTATTTGCTTAGTAAGTCCTGTTTGAATTTGAGACTACGATTTGATCTCACAGTCGAGTAATCTTATTACCAGACTGTGCTGATGTTTCAGGATGATGTGCGCAGTGCAGTGAATTTTGAAGTTCCGAGTGACGCTGTTCTGTTATGGGCAGCCGTGTCGCTTAGCAAAAGGTGAACAACTAGCTCGACACATCATTCACTAACAAAAAAACCTAAGCCCATAACTTTTGAAAAATAATTATGCCTGTTGGTACAGTTTCGACAGCTCCTAAGTTTGTACTTATGTCCTTAGCCCCGGTAGTACGTTTGTCAATTTCGTGTCAAATCAACATGCCAAATACTGTACCCTCATTGGTTGAGACAGCCGATGATCAACAGGCAACCAATGAGCGTTTAGTGTTTGGTCTGCCAAGTTGACACAAATTTAACAAACGTATACGAGAACCCGAGGGAAAATGATGCTTAGCTAAATTGTATTTTAATAAACTTTAGTATAGACGGGCAACGAGTAATATTATTACCTATGTACTATCTGATACGCATGTAATTATGAGTATTACTGTTTCAGCTATTTAATTAGCTTTGTCTTATTATAGCTGTCTCTTGCATATAAAATTGCTCATTTTAAAATTTTGTCTATGTCGTTATTCTATTTCCCAATTTTGATTTATTAAATTTTTAAAACTTTAGGTCATTTCTAAATGACGAAAGGGAAATTTTAACATTTTCAACAAAATTACTTGTTTTTTAATCAAATACTATAATCATATAATAATAATAATAATAATTTCTGTGCACAAATACTGGTCCTGCCGCGGGAATCGAACCCGCTGCCTCCGGGCTATGTGCCGGCCTGCTCAATCACCACACCACAGAGGCTTTCAAATAAGCACTATTGTGGGTAAAATAAACGAAGGTTGGAACAGACGAGCGCGGTAGGCCGGCCGCGCCGCCTAATGTAAATAGCTCACCGCGGTGGGAAGTTGCCATAATACCGCGACCCGCCGCGCCTCGATCGCGCCAGTTTGTTACAACCTAAAAGATTACTAGCAACAAAAACATTACATATATTACTATTCTCCTAGTCAATTTAATTGCTTGCGATAAGTAGACCTAAGTAATAAAGGGGTACCTACCTACTTCTATTGTGATTTCGTACACTTATTTGCATATTTCTCAGACTTATTATGATGTATTCAAAAAAATATTGTTACTAACTAGTATTTAAATAGCAGATACACAATTACACAATATACCTATTCCAGTATAACTTAAGTAGCTAAAAGTATGTATACGTCCTTCACGCAACATAAAGTAGATAAAAACTTTTCTGAATACGAACGAAACTTTATAAATTTATGATACATTTTAATGAGGTTTTAAATTAATTCTGGGACCGGACTTCCCAAAGTTACATTCACTAGTAAAGCCGGCTGGTTGCCCTTATACAATTTTATATGAGGACAGAGTTTCGCAATGGCATTTGTAGTAGAAGTACTTTTACCTATCCGTAGCAAACAAATGGAAGGTTAAAGCTATCTAAGTAATATTCGCTCCTCAGGACGGCAATGGCAGCTGTGCTTATGCACGCTGCATTTTTTCGCATAATAATCAAGAATTTTTCATTGTTCCACTCACCTTGGGTCAAAGCCGGTGCGAGAACTGCGCTCCAAATAAAAAGGCAAATACACACCAACATTTTGCAATTAATATGTCTTTATTTTGATAATAATTACGAAGTATCGTCACTCGCTCATGGCATCGCGCACAACACTCTTGCACATTAAAAAAAATAAAAGGAACTGAAGAAACCGCGCGAAAGTAAAAGTTTGAAACTCGATTCGGAACGCAAGCTCGTGCAGAATACGTTCTCGCGCAGAGCGTCGCGTCTGACGTAGGGCTGCGGCGGACTGTGGCTGGCGAGCCTGCCCCCTCTGCTGGCCGCCTTTCACCGTTACAATTCGTAACCAGAAAGACTGCGTTGAGCAAGGCTATATGACGATTGACATTCAACAAAAACGGCCCCTTTGCCATACGGAAATAGTGTTTACACGGCGTAATGGTCCTGGGAGAGGCTGTGGCCTGATCCATATTATAAGATTGAGCGGCTCTATTGTTTTTATTCATTTCCAAAACTTTATCTTTTACTAGTTACACCCCGCGGTTTCACCCGCGGATAAAAAGTATTTTAATTATTTGCTCATCACACGGGAAAATTTCACTTTTTCGGGATAAAATGTAGCCTATATAGTAAACCAGTGTATAAAAGCTATCTTGGTACCGAACTCATCCAAATCCATTCAGCCGTTTGAGCGTGAAGGCGTAACAAACATACACACAAACACACATACAAACTTTCGCCTTTATAATATTAGTGTGATAATAATAATAAATGTTTATTTCCAAAAAAGTTACAATAGTTTATGTATGAGTACACAGAGTACATATAAAAGAAAGTCGTGTTAGTTACACTATTTATAACGCAATAACGACTACACCAATTTGGCTGAAAATTGCTGGGGCGATAGCTTAAAACCAGGAGACGGACATAGGACAATTATCCCGTTTGACCGCGTTTTACTAATTCACTCGTGCGACGCCGGGACGGGTCAACTAGTTATAAAATAAAAGACACATCGCCGGTACATAATCGAAAAAGACTTTATTATTTGTGCAAAAGTAATATGTACTTCAGTTTAGTTATACACAAAGAGCTCGTTCCTTATGTTTAAAGCTTATCGACACAAAATACACAAATTGCAATTAGAAACCCGTGAAATGTTTTATATCATCATAAAACATAATTGATGACTCTACCAGCCTCGAGAGAGTTGATATTAATTACATTCTTCTTATTCACAAAGAAAAAATTGTGGGAAAGATAATCAAGGCAAATATTAAATTGTGTTAAGAATTATATCAATAATTTCAAATAAAATAGCGAACTTTAATATTCATTTCACTTTTTAGATATAGAGTAGAGAGAGAGAGATAGAGTCTATCAATTGGTCATAACTTATCTTTATTTATTATTAACCTAAAAAGTTAAACACATTATTTTTTTAAGAACACCGTTTCATAAAAGCTCTAATTATTAAGATTTTAATACCATCTGTTAAGTATCGATACAAATAGAGCTCAAGATCAAGATCTTGAGGATCTAGTCTTGAAGGCTATGCTCTATGCTATAGAGCATGCTATGCTCTATGCTATAGAGCATAGCCTTAAAGACTAGCTGAGCATAGCCCTCAAGACTAGCTATTAAGTTTTATAACTCATTGATTAAAATTCGGCGGCTGGTATTTATTATTTATTTATTTACTCAACTATTTCCACCTGGGTGAACAAAGTGACAATAATGGTACCCTCAATTCACCTAGGTGAATTGATTGGACATAATCGGTGTCATTTGTTCACCTTGATATAATTGAAAGGGTGAGAACAAAAATGGTTTAACAAATTTTTTTCACAAAATGACTTATTGGTATCGTTAGATTCAGCGTGAAATTGTCTACAACAACACATTCTCAAAATACCGAAATGAGACTTAAATCTCGAGATTGTCAGTCTAAAAACGGTTTATCGGACAAAGAAATACAGTTCGCTTAGCATAAAAACATTATTATATTTATTATGATATTAAAATGTATTAATTCTATTTTAAAATACATAATATAATATTAATTCGTACGATTACTGTAAAATAAAATAGAATTAATACATTTTCAAGCTACTGAAACTTACATAAACATTTTCTATTACCTTATAAGCACTCTACATTAAAATGAAGCCGTTGAAGTTTAAAGTAAATTTTCTCGAAACTATCAATTTGACAGTGAAACCCATTTTATTCTCCAACCTTCAATTGTAGAGCGGTAGAGCTAATATTCAATATGCTTATAATCATAGGCTATCGATTCACCAATCACACAAAATGTTTAATAGAAAATTAGATTAGTGAAAAACTATTCGAAATGCTTGCGTAAGTACAAAACAGTATGCAACACAAGAAAAGCAAATAGTAAGTAATAATTAATATCGCCACAGGTTAGGAAATAGACATATATTGTTGGAATCGAATATCTATACGAGCTTACTGCTAACTGCATTTTTTGGACAACATAATTACTAACAACACACAAGTAGGTAATAGATAGGTCTAAGTATGTATTATCGGACTTAGAATCAAACACATTTTTAGTTTCGTTTCTATACGGTTCTAATACAGCTTGGTTTCAGGAAACAATTCATTAAAATGGATATTTTTATTATTCTTAACCTACTAACAATTAGACACTTAAGAGCTAATATGAAACATTCAGTACACAATAGCGGAGTATAAATATCGATAGAAAATATTTATTTTATAAAGATACATATTACTATATAAATATATATGCATAATTGTATACGTATATGCTAATGAATTAAAAAATAATATTAGAAATATTTTATTTGAGAATAATTAAAAGGGTTGGCACGCGATTGGTGACGTGACATTAGTTTAAAAATACTTTTTGTGAACATCATCACCAAATCCCAAAAATTTACAAGTTTATGCTTAATTTGATAAAACATTATAATCTGAAACTTGAGACATTATCCGCACCATAATTTAACTTTTAAGTTAGCACCCACGGTTCTTTAATATTCCCATCTCTTTCCTACAATTCGTAATTTACATTGTAAAGTTTAAACAATTTCATTCAAGGGACGGATGTGCATTAGTCATCCAAAAGTTCAAAAATGAACTTGTTAAAATTTTGTTTCAAATGAACTTGTAAAAAAGTTTACATTCTACGTAAAGAAATGTTAAAATTTCGATCCAAATGGCTACTATACATATATCGTGGCAGTATGTAACATCTTACGTTCTATGTAAAATTGAATTTTATCGGATGTTCTTATTTTTGTGCAGCAATAATAATGATATAATAAACTTTAACCATAACATAAGAAGCATACTGTAAATCAACACATTTTTTGTGCGTTAATGGATATACGACAAATGCGCAACGCGCGACTGTGTAACTCGTCACGTCATTCGTTTACATTACATAAATAATAATAATAATGAATATACTAATTAGGTAGTCTTACATTAAATAGTATCTAACAAGCATACATTTAGTTTACAACACCGAATATATAACTATTATATTAATACTGTATAAACTTCGACAATATTTAGTAGTTAGTAAAACACTCAATATTAAAGTTTAAAAATACCCAAATTGTACAATTAGATTCAGTTTAAAATGTAGGCAGATATCTAACACACATATATATATCATATAGACACCATTATTGTATTGTTATTACTAATACTTTTACATGTATATCTTACTTAAAACTAATTCAGTATTCTAATCTTGTTTCAATCGCCATTGGCAGAATTTTTCCTTTTTTTAAGATATGCGAGTGTGAGGCCTTTTTGGTAATTGCAAGATATATGTATCTAATTATTTTTCTTCAGGCTCAGCGATCAAAATGACAATTTGTTATTTAAGAGTATACCATTTTTGCAATATTGCAATTGCAATGCTATAGCAAAATTTGAATTTACATTAATTGCAAATTCGGCTGCTTTGTTGTTCCAAGAAATAAACGCACATACTTATAAATAACCTTAACATCCTAGAAATATGTTTAAAAAGACACAAGTAAATGAGACCAAAAATAATCTTTATATAAATATTATATTATTCAATTATTAAATTGTATAATTTAGCTCTTTTGTGTAATTAAATAATTGATAAAAAATTTGCCAACAAAAACCTACAATAAAACAGTTATGTAATATAAATTTATAAAACATGGTTCAAAAAATCCAGACTATGTAAGTAGGTAGTATAAAAATAAAGATGTAAAAGTACCTTATTATTTAGGTATGTGTTTATATTCTATTTGATCGATATTCTTGTGTGATAATGTGCAATGTTTGTGCACCATTTTATAGTATATTATTCGATATGGTGTGAATCTAACCACGATAATTATTTCTACGAATTAATTGAGATTTACAACACTTGGTAATTTAAATACCAATTTTTTCCGGAACTTTGGAATGAACTTGATTCAGATCTACTACCATTTCAATAGAATTTTATCGATTTTGTGCTGGATACAAAATACAAAGATAGAATACATTGCCGAAGTGTGTCACATAAACTACAAACGCGAAACTTACAGGTACTAGCATAAATAAGAATGTGCTTTAAATATACATCTTTCCGAGTTCTCTCATAAAAATATGGAATCAAATTTTAGAAAATTATTAATTTAGTTGGTGAAGTTATTTTTAGGAATAATTTTTATTAATGCTATTGAGAGAGTAGGTATGGTTTGTACAATTGGTTCACTACCTATGTAACTCTCTTTTCCTACACGATTTTTCATATTCATGCGTCTTATTTGAAATGCTTACACAATAGAAGAAGAAAGAGAAAGGTGACCATAATACCTATATGCCAATTTTCACATTATATTATATGTATGTACTTATATCGTATGAAAATTGACCGTTCAACTCGCTATAAATGTCGAATTCAACTTTTATTGTCATTACGTCACGTCTTATCGCAGCGACAAAAGAAGAAAAACTTCCTTAAACTATACACACAGTATTTTTCCTCTAATACGTGATTATACAGCGGAAAAAGACTTTTCTTCGTCTCATGTCATAATATTGAATATTAATAATCGATGCAGATGTAATCCATTCGCCACTGAAGTGTTTATTTTTTGTTATTTTAGTGAGTTAATAAGGCGTATACGATATACGTTAGGCGCACTAACGGTTTCCAGAATGTATAAAAAAAATTACTATTAACATGTGGTCACAAATTAATTAATTATTATGTAATTATTGATTACTGTTGATTTTCAAAATAATCTCCTCTAGCGTAAATGCACTTTTTCATGCGAATAAACCAATTTTATAACATTCGTGCATTTCCTACATACATCCTACAAGAGGTAGGACCTCTTCGGCGTCTTCTCGTGGTGATGAAAAATTATTGACCAAGTAAATAGTTCTTCATTTTTGGGAACAAATAACTCACTATGTCCCAGGTCAGCTGGTCAAGCTGCTACACCAAATTTGACGTCTCTTCGTCGAATCTGGTTAACAAGTGACACGGTCCGTTTTTGAACCTCAGTCATATTGTATGGGACCCACTGAGAGTACAGCTTTTTTACACACAAGTGTTTATGTAAGGTTGACTGTATTTGACTCATGCCTATATGTCTAAATATGACCGAATCTCATGGTAGGTCACATGCATGATATCGATCGTACAGTATCGATATTTTATGTTCACAGTGATTGATGGTCACCATCACGACATTCATCACTGACATTATAAATAAATAAATAATCGTCGGAAATCGTACTACCAAAACTCTCACGAAGTAAATGGTGTCGACAAACACGCAATTTTAAAAATGCCGCCACAATGTAAGATCAAATGACAGTCAAATGAAACAAACTGCATTCTACAGCCAAAGAGTTCCATTTTCAAATGCTGTAATTACCTTTTAAATATTGTTAACTTAAGTGGCCAGTTCCGGAAAGATATAGTGCGCCTTATGTAATATGTAATTTATTTGAAATTTGTTTTTGAAAATTATAAACTTCTGTAAATTTTTCAACGGGCGTGGATTGTTAAATATGAAAGTATAGGGAATATCGAAAAATCTTCAAAGAAGTCTCGGACCCGATACTAAGTCTGTATTTTTTATACATATAGCTTTTTTTAATAATTTTTTTGTTCCCAGTTTACATAAAATAAAATACAAAAATTATTTGCTTAAAAAATGTTTTTTTAAGTACGTAGTGTAGTATTACACCTTTAGTTAGTTATTACACTATTATTTGTAGTTGTTTTATTATTCTAGTAGTTAATGTTAATTAAAAGTTCGATTGATGTAGGAAGTTCCAAAATTGCAACGTGTCATAGTGAGACTCGATGGGAAGAAAAAAACCCATTGTGTCATACCTATTTATAGGATCATCAGTGTGATTTTCTTATTAAAATTAACGGGCTTGATTCCCGACTAAAATTCTTTATTTTTTAATTTAATAACACAGTTTTAGTGTATTTGAACTCGAGATTCTATTGACTATTTTTCTCTATTCCCCGTACTTTTGGTTTGGCCATCCACGCTCAGTTGGAGTATTCACCCTGTTACGTCTCTCTCTATTGATAAAAGATTTGGCATACCACGAAAAAAATCTAACTCTACTTATATTTTGTATAACGTGTAAGCACTGAATTCATCAGCGGCGAGAACCCGGTTTTTACGGCAACAAAATAATTACAAATGTGCGACTCGTTCCATCGCATTGGTTTGCAAACAAAGCTTGTTAGTGGACAGGTTAACATGACCTCCTATATATATTTCATAACTTTCGGCACTGAAGCATTTCCGAGGTGACGTCGGAAATTGCCTTGAGGTCGTAGAGTAATTCGTATTCTAGACAACTCGCCATTATAAGGGACTGGCTTATGCGTGATTTCAAATGGTCGATGTGCACCCATGCATTTTTTGCAAAGCAAGTCCCTGTCGTTTGCCTACATTTCCAACCTAGGGGTGTCTCTTGAACTGCTAGCCGTAGCTGAGCGCTGGGTGTTCAATCCTTTTGACTGCTGCATAATGTGAACTCGTATGTCAGTAGCAACTTTGTAATCAAAAGGTCTGCGATGGCGGTTATTGAACGGAGCGGTCATGCTGCTTTTGCAGCAGCAATAGTAAAACAGGTGAGCAAAAGCACGCCTAAAGTTCCTATTCAAGCTGCTGTAGAGGAAGCTCGTAATAATCGAACGAGACAAACCAAGCCAAACGCAGTTGTAGTAGTTGCTGTCCGTAGTGCTTGGGTACTTATTTACGATTACCAAATACGGCAACCAGGCGACAACGTAAAGTATGTAACAGCCAATGTTAAGATTAGTAAACCCGTAATCACGGTCATATTGCTGCGATCTTTTGTAGTTGATTAGACGAATTGCGCGAGCACGAAGTATGAGCGAAGAAGTGACGAGCGATATTATCGTTATCATGAACGGGATGCCATGTAATATCAATGAGGTTAGCAGTCTAAAAGTGTAGTTGCCGAAGGTTTCGCGAGTGCAGTAGTCGTAGTCCATGCCGAGGTACACCCCTACACCTGAAGTTACGAAGCTGATGACAAATATCAGGAAGGAGACTAAGCCAACGTGGAGGGTCAAAAATCTTTCGTAGCAAGCCCGAGTTCGGCATAGTCGTGTGTAAGTTTCCAAAGCGACCATCTGAAATACCACACAAAGAAAAATTATGACAAAGGGATTATAATAAAAAAAAAGTTGTTGTGGAATTGGGTGTTAGGTTAATTTTACTATCATTACGGTATGTTGTTCACCCTCAGCGATCAAAGCTTTTGCGTCAGCGGGTAGTACCATTGATGGTACAATACAAGTGACACAACTTTGTATCATTAGTAGCCACAAATGATTTCTAAAGTATTGATAGTCAGTCCGGAGTTTCAAAATAGAGATGAAGTTTAAAACCCAGTCGTAAATCTTGTGAAAAAATCAGCTTACCTATAATGTTATTATTTTAAATAAACTTACTGCAAAAAGTAGGCTGTATGTATATGTAGAAGCTTGGGCCAAGAACTGCAAAGTGTAGCATACCGGTGCTAATTCCCAAACTCCAGATATCAAAACCACGGCAGAGGCGGGCATCACCACAGTTGTGATGACCATATCAGCCAATCCGATACACGCCAGATAAACATTTCCTGAAACAAAATTGCCTAATTACCTAATATTTGCATTCGCTTGACCCATTTTATAACTAGATACATTCTTAATTTTTGTGGACGCAATCGCACTATACCAATGCTAGATATATAGTGCCTTAAGAGGATGTAACCACTATCACACTATCACCAATCTCACATATTAATTGTAACCTATCTGTCATCGATAGTGTTATTGTAGATATTAAAGCCAGATTTCAATGTTAGAGATAGATAGTGCCAATTACACTATCACCAATCTCACATATTAATTGTAACCTATCTGTCATCGATAGTGTTATTGTAGATATTAAAGCCAGATTTCAATGTTAGAGATAGATAGTGCCAATTACACTATCACCAATCTCACATATTAATTGTAACCTATCTGTCATCGATAGTGTTATTGTAGATATTAAAGCCAGATTTCAATGTTAGAGATAGATAGTGCCAATTACACTATCACCAATCTCACATACTAATTGTAACCTATCTGTCATCGATAGTGTTATTGTAGATATTAAAGCCAGATTTCAATGTTGGAGACAGATAGTTCCAATTACACTATCACCAATCTCACATATTAATTGTAACCTATCTGTCATCGATAGTGTTATTGTAGATATTAAAGCCAGATTTCAATCTTAGAGATAGATAGTGCCAATTACACTATCACCAATCTCACATATTAATTGTAACCTATCTGTCATCGATAGTGTTATTGTAGATATTAAAGCTAGATTTCAGAGTATAATATAACTAGTTGCGACCCGCGGTTCCACCCGCGGATAAAAAGTGAAAACTGCGGGTGAAACAGCGGGGCGCAACTAGTATAATATAAAACAACGTCGAGTTTGTTCGAACACTTATAACTCGCGAACGGCTGGACCAATTTTCATGGTTTTTAATTGTTTATATTTGTCTTTGTCCCGGATAGCAGAATAATGATTAAAACTATGGAGAGTTGACTAAAAAAAGAAGAAAAAAAAAAACATTTACAATACAAGATTTTCATGACTTTCGTAAATGTCAATCATTTCATAACTAAATTTTTGCTTTTTTGCATAGCTTTTTTATTTCTTTTTGTAGTATTTTCTTAATAAAATACCGAACTTTATATTTATTTTGTATTTGTATTACTTTAACGAAATCATAAATTAAGTTCAGCTAATCTGTGACACGACATTCATTGAATGTTAGGCGGTATGAACTTCACCGGTTCAGCTAGTATTTTATAAATGTGCGCTTATAAGGATGGAATCTTGATTCTTGATAAACTATAATTATCAACTAAAGAAAAGTAGATCATCCACTTACCTGTTTTTTTCAGAGGGTTTTCTATGAAGAAACTTGAGACGAAGAATCCATTGATTATAGTTCCAACAGCAGTGAGGAAAATAATGAGTATGAGCCTCCACAAGGTAGACCATTCACTATTCAGCGTTAACGGAGAGTATGGCTTCGTGTAATTGTAGGCAAGCAGGTGCCTAAGGCCCACGCCATACATCGAGTTGCCTGGTGCTGAAAAAATCCTTATTTATAAAACTATTTCATAAAGTCTAATTTAGCAAATGCAAAAAGTGCGAAAACTGAGTTAGTCCAAGTATTATTTCACCCAAATCAAAAACTTATATAAATCACAATGCATTGCGAACTACGCATTGAAACAAGGAAATGTATTGTGGCTTTGAATGACGTTTCTTATGTTTAACTTACTCACATACAGTTGGGCTTTGTACAAGCTTCTTGGTCTAAATATACAGAAACCAAACCATATCTTTACCTATATAATGTACTATTATAAGAAAACTTACTGTGAAAAGTAGGTTGTTTATCTAGGAGACTTGGACCACTTAAAACTGGTCTAAATAAAGAAATATTAGTCCAAGTAACATTTGACCGAGGCTTGCTCAAAGTCACTTGGACATTATATCTTAGACAAACTGCATTTTTATATTTTTTCATTTTTGTCAAGGGTGTTCTAGACAAGTATATACCATCGTAGACTGCGTCATCACTTGTGAGACAGTCAAATATCAATCTCACCATCTGGTGAGACAGTCAAATAGTTTGCCTATAAAATTTTTAAAAACATTGTGCATGCGTCTCAAAAGACAACTAGCAGGAACCATCTTACCGAAGTATATAAATATAGTGGGCACTGGGAGGAACATTATACATAAGACTCTAGTTTTAAATAACAAATAATTGCTACATCGAATATTTCACATACCGTACAGCCCCCCTCCATAAAGCAAATAATCAGCCGCCCCTACGGCGGCTGCTGCTTCAGCCAGTAGAATTTTGGCTTTTTTCTTGCCCCCCTGTTACAACTGAAACAAACATTATTGATGAACTAAAAACAGTATACTTTGAGTTAAGGTAAGATATTATTATGATCCTCGTAGTTTCTGGATTAGGTACTGCTTACGCGGAATCCTATTTAGAGTCCAGTATTTATGTATGTAATAAACAAAATAAACGAACGTGAAGATTGAAAGTTACGTTTCATATATAGGAGCAAGAGAGATGGAGGTAAAGAAGTGTTACTTAAGTCGTGTGGTCTAAATCACACTCGTTTTTTATTTTTTATTCATCTATAAAAATTGGTACATTAGAAAGAGTCGATAGCATCTCTATCGCATTGATTGACTTTTAATTATAACATATAAGGTAAAATCAAAATGAATGTTAAAAAAATGGGAGACATGCCTCATTCTTTAAGCTAATTACCACAATCATACTTACTACGAATAAATGAAGTAAGTATGTGTACTGGTATCAGACTGTATTATACACGGTGGAATTGAAATGGTTCTTTTTCTTAAATGTATGTACTCAGTCCATGTTAGAACGCTCCTATATAACTACACTACCAAAAGGACTTAAATCTAGGTATTAATAAATGTTGCTGCGAATAAAAATTCTAAAGAAAAGCCTTGTGACATTGAACAAAGCAGGTGTTTTATTGCCTACGAAACAATTGCAAAGCGCTCAGCCGGTGCCCGCGCTGTGTGTACCGTTTAATAAATATTTCGACTATCATCCAGTTCTTTTTTATTTTTATTTTTATTGCATCTTGTACGATTATTCTATAGCATGATCTGAGTACATGCATTCAAGGGAAAGAACTAATTAAATTCCACCGTGTATAGACATTTGCAACTCTACTTTTGATTCCGATTTCTAATATGCAGGGGCCATTATTTTTTTTATTATGCATTTCCACAGACACCTGGTTCCGTTCTTGCAGGGACCATTTTATGTATGAAACCTTTATGGTATATTTAGTCGGGTAAACAATTATTGCGATTATGAGATTATATATTAAGACCATGCAGTGGCAGAAAATAAGAAATGAAAAACTAGAATATATCTCATATCAAGATCAGCCATTAATCAAAGTTATGATCGCTGTCATCGAAGTATCAAATTCCAGACAAAATTTATATAATGGCCTTCCAACACGAAACAACCAATATGAAATAATCCCATGGTACCCCGACTGGTGGCCTGGTACTTGTTTGCTTGGTGAAAGCTATTATTATCGACACAGACGATAAATAAAATACACACGATTGTAGGTACGACCATAAATTTGTCAAAGATATGACTTAGTTTTATAGATTTTCAGAGACAAAAATTAGTGTTCTTTACCACACGACTGAAGAAAAACTTCTGTAGTTTAGCTCTATCTATCGGCTGGTATAACTTTGTTTAATTTTAATTTCACCATCTTGACAGTTGTAAATTGTCATTACTGGATATACCAACATAATAATACAAATATTTAACCTTGTTATGTTGACAATCGAGGTTTATGTAAACCAACAACTTTCAACTTCCGTTCGCCTCGCCAGCTTACTCCCCAAGTCAAGCGTATGTAAAGAAGTTTCACTTAAAAAATCCGGTAAGCAAAATGACAAGTTTACTATCAGAAACGACCACGCATTTAAAGAATGCAGTGTATTGCAGTGTGCCTTTGACTAAAAGAGAATTCTTAAAAACTATATGAACAACCGGCATTCTAAAAATTTTCGATCAAACAGAATTAATGATACCTACATGCACTTAATTACTAGTTTCTATTTTTATATTTACAATTCTTTTTTATGTCCAAGCAGTTGTTTGCTTCACTTATAGGTTTTATCTATTAGGTCACCAACTACATTTCAAATGTTTAGACCTTCGTTGTTTAAATAAAATTAACTGTAATAATATCAGCTATTATTTCATACTATCTAGCATTACATTACATCTAGCACTACAAAAAATATCTTGACTGTGTATAGTGCTAGTGACTAAATTTTAGACTCTTACAGCCTTATTAATAAACGGGTATTAGTCTCGGGTTAGTTACTTCAGCTTTTGTCCTTTTTTGTTAGCTGGATCGAAAGATACATAAGATGGTGTAACTAATCTAAAGCTAGTTCGTGTTTATTATAAATGCTAGCCCATAGCGAAGCTCAACTACGGTAGAGTTAAGAGGACCGTTTTGGTATTTGGAAAATGTTGTTCTGCCATCTGGAAATGTGATAGAGATATTTCAAGGGTAAATTTTCACCCTCTAAGATCTAAATCTTCACAAAACCTTTTATTTTTGGTGTTAATCGTTTGTATATATGATATATGCTTCTACGTTTTGATTATTTCGTAAATATATTCTAATTACAACTACTTTCGTCGTCATAAATTTGACAAAAAAAAAGTCACTTTAGATGGCTATAATTACAAAGATATTACAAAAACTCGAAAAAGTAATACAACAATAGTTTTAGTGGGAGTTTTGGCGGGAATGCGAAAAAGATTGCGTCGCCGCATTGTATTATTTTCCAAAACTTGTGTAATTTTCAGTGTTAGTGCATAAAATTGGTGGCATTCTATTCGTTAAGTGCTGGATTACAGGCGTGAGTGTGGGAAAATGGTATAATGATGGTGAAACGTTTCTTTTCGTGTTGTTTCCAAAACTCCATAGAAGCTTCTGGTAAAGTTGCCACCACTTTACTAGGAGTATGAGTTTGACTAGACTGACTTGACTATAGCTTGACTTGATGACTTCGACTGTGACTTGACACATATTTGCGTGAAATATCGATAACTTGATAAATTATCAATAACTTGACACTGGCTAAATACACAAAAGTGTGGAGCCAAATCTTAAAAAAAAAAAATATGTAAAAAATTCATTTATATCAGATACAAAAAGGATGGCATGGATCCATCCTTTTTGTATCTTATATAAATGATTTTTTTTTTGTTGTTATTAGATTCTCCGATCCAACTCAAGAATAGACTCAAATACACCGTTCTGATTGGTCGGCATAGTGCTGTTTAGTCAACTGGACTGCAAATGTCAAATTCGAATTTTTAGGATTAGCTTGAATAGACACAAAAATGACTTCTGTATTGTATGTATTTTAGTGACAAAAAGTATTGTAGCACTCAATATTGGCAAAATTAAGCCACTAAATAAGAACGTTTTACATACAATTTTTTTTAATGTTACGAAATGACATCACGTGCTAGTCGCTCGCCTGATGTTAAGCAACACGACTGCCCATATCAGTTGCAGTTACACTTGAAACTATGAAGTAGTTTCGCGTTACACTGCCCATTTGCCCATTAATTTCACCAGATACAGTGCCCTTCAAACCGGAACACATTAGTGCTTGCGCACTACTGCTGGGCGGCAGAATAACTGGCAAAGCGTCAGTTCCTATACCTAGACGAACTTTGCTGAAAAGTCCTACCACCTAGTTAGATCACTTAAAGTGTTTTTATCAGTCAAGTGTATTATTAAAAGCTCGCCGTATACTGTCAATTTTAGCTTTTATTTCCTAACATGCTGGTTATCTTATATATACAACTTTTATACCTACTTATATTTATATACTATATCACTTTGATAAACTGAACTTGGTAGTAATTTGCACACTTGTATGAAAAAACCGCAAACAAAAGCTATTCAGGTAAAATCAGGTACAATAATAAATAAATAAATAATAAATAAATATCTGTGGACATTTCACACAGCGCCATCTAGTCCCAAACTAAGCAAAGCTTGTACTATGGGAACCAGATAACTGATACAATATTTATATACTTTTTGTTTGTAAATATATACATAGAATACAATATAACACCCAGACATATAACAAACATCGATATTCATCACACAAATGTTTGTCCTGGGTGGGGATCGAACCCACAACCCACAGTTCAGAAGGAAAGGTTACTACCAACTGAGCTATCAGGCCAATACAATATCCATAGAGTGGGGATAGGTCAACTGGTCAACTATGGGTCGGGAAATGTTTACGATGTAGGCGCCGGGACCCCGATGAACTAGTTTCACATGCTGCTTGTCCTCTTAAATTGACGATTAGCAATGTTATAAATATTGACAATTTAAAAATATATCGTTTTTAGAATTCCTTTACATGTATGTTAGTTTATGTTTAGTTAGTTTACATAACTGAGAATACAATATGTAAAAATTATATTTTTCTTTACCGAGCCAGAAAGCCTTGTTATTCCTGCGCTCATAGTTCCTGGGTCCCTTCTACATACCTACAATACAAAACAATTTTTGGGCGTTATTATTTATTCAACAAAATGCAATGAAATTAATTTAGGACTTACAAAATTGTTTCTTTTATAAATGAAGCACTTTTTAGTAGAACATATTGCTTTCTAGCTTTCCGAAAACATTATGGATAGCTCGAGGTATAAGTAGGTACCTACTGTTCCGGGACCAGTGGTCCTAATGCGCGACGACCGCGTTTAAGTTGAGTAAATTCCGAACCAAAGTGTTCATACACACGCCACCGCTAGGGCGCTGTACATTTCTCTATACAAACTGCGCGTAAAAAGCAAACACGGAGACGAGTTGTCATGTAGCGAAACTCTGCTACTGCGCGCTGTGAATGATGTGACGTAAGGTAGGCCAAAGGGAAAGGGCCGCGCGGCGGCGTCGTCGGCGCGGCGTGGCTAGTATATAAACGTCATTATATAGCTGCACCGACACCCTGACTTCGTTAGTGCTTCAAATTATCAGCCTGATGTAAAACTTCTTTACGCACGCTAGACTTGGAGAGTAAGCTGATGAATACGTGCGAAGCTAACGTAATGATTCACACAGATCTCTATTGTCAACATAACAAAGTTGAAAATTTGTATTATTATGTTGGTATGTCCGGTCAAATGACTATTTACAATTGTCAAGATGGCGACATTAAACAAAGCAAAAACAAAGTTATACCGGCCGATAGATGGAGCTACAGAAGTTTTACTTCAGTCGTGTGGTCTAAAGCATACTCGTTGTTTTATTCCACTGCTGAACATTTAGGGTTGCCATAATAACTAGGTACACTTGGCAGGCGTTTAGGTGAACGCAGTAGATTATAATGCAGATTGAGAAGAATGCTGCTAATTGATAATTGATAGAATCAGGCGTGACTTCGCGAAAGTTCATCTTAGATACAAAATGAAATAATAATAGCTAGTGTAATTCCGCTGAATTCAAGTACTTAAATTCAAGAAAGAGTCTTTCGAACGAGCCTTTCGAGTCAACACGGTCCTGAGGATGCCTCGTGAAGAGGCGAAACACGTGTCGAGGGTTGTCTGTATTGGTGTTTATTTGTAATAATAATAATTAATTTTATAATATTTATTTTATATTTTAAATTTCAGTTTTATTTATAATTATATTAATAATAATTAATTTAATAATCATAATATTTTTAAATTTATTATTTTAAGTTCAGGTTTTAAAATAATTGATTTTATATCAATAAAAATAATAATAATTAATTTAAATTTCATAATAATAATAATAATTTTTAAATTTGTTATTGTAATTTCAGGTTTTTTAGGTTTTATCAGGGTTTTTCATTAATTTACCTACAATAATCCTTTACGACTGCCCCAATATAGATAATCTAAGTACTTGAATTCAGCGGAATTACACTAGATATTATTATTTCATTTTGTATCTAAGAATGCTGCTGCCCATTCCCTGGATATTCACTCAGCCAGTTCTTACGTATCCCACGGGAAGAGATGGGGTGGCCGTATTCTTACGCTGGGACCACATGGCGTGGGATGTTAGTACTTAATGCTTATCTATTCAGTGCCCTGGATCAGCCATTTAAATATAGGTACAGTAGTCAGCAGCTGGAATAATAAAATTATGAGCATCACAGCTCAGTACGTAATATGACGATCGTATCTAGGTCGTTATTGTACCTTGATTTATTTTAAAATAGGGGTTAAAACTACTTTAATAGCCTTCATTTTATACTGAGAAATTGAATTACTAAATTGGTTAAATTTCTTTGGGACAAGTCTGAAAGTATGTCAATTGAGATAAAAAAAAAAACTATAAGGTATATATAACAAACTTTAAATAAGAAGAATAACAATACAACTGAACTCTGAACCTCTTTTGAAGTTGGTCGAAAATCATAATAACCGAAGTAGGTTTCCATCTCACTTAAGATCCATCAATAATCATCGATTTCTGTAATGTTAATGTTGTTTTTTTTTATCATAATGACGGCTCATTATGATGAAAAACAGGTTGATATATAGTTAGATAAGACTACTAATTATAGAATAATAATTGAAGTGGTGAGAACAAAATGGATTTAACTGTTTTTTTTTTTTCACAAAATGACTTATGGGTATCGTTGGGTTCAGCGTGAAATTATGTACAATACATTCTCAAAATAACGAAATGAGGCTTAAATCTCGAGATTTTGAGTCTAAAAACGGTTTATCTGTCACAGGAATAGAGTTCGCTTAGCATAAAAACATTACTATATTATATTTTTACAGTAATTGTATGAATTAGTACTATATTTAGTATTTTAAATAGAATTAAAACATTTTCAAGCGACTGAAACTTACATAAACCTTTTCTATTACCTTATAAGCACTCTACATTAAAATGACGCACGCCGTTGAAGTTTAAAGTCAATTTTCTCGAAACTATCAATTTGACAGTTAAACCCTTTTTATTCTCAACCCTTCAATTTATATACAGGTGTCCCTAAATACTTAAATTATGATTGCATTTTTCTACATTGTTTCTTAGTTTTCCGCAAAAAATATGTTAAAAATCGTTGTATGAGCCAACCCCCTTTGTGATCATCGTTATAAAAATGCTAATGGTTTTTGAAAGGCCGACTTTTGGACAAAACAAAATAAATCATTCAAAACAAAAGAGTATCTATGAACTATAAATAATATGTCATAACTGCTTTGCTATTAGTTTACTCACAGAGACTAAATTTAGTAAAACAAAAGTGGAAGGCAAAACCGAAAATAAGTTTAAATGCCCAGAGCTCATTACATACTATAAAAAGCGCAGATCATACTTGGTACAGGTGATTCAGGTGACTCAAGAGATGCTCTTCCGCTTGATACTGATTCGGTCAGGGAATGTAATGATGGTGTAAATATAAAACTTAATAATAAAAATAATGCAAATTTGAACGATTGTTCTGTATCACCTATAACACAAAGTTCACTGTAGTGATGACTAAACTACAGGTCTCTCGAATACTGTAGTGATTTGTTAGATTAGTTAATTTGTTAGATAGTAGTTTTCTTTTTATTATTTTTCTAGCTTATAGTTTTCTAGTGAGTAGTTTAGTTTTAGCATTAGTAATTGAGTGTAGTAAAATTATTAAGTATCATTAATTTAGGTAGACAATAACAGGAAAGCTACAAAAGAAAAGAAATAAGTATACAAAGTAATAATAATGATAATAATTACGGCCAATGATCACATCCATAGATCCTGGACCCTAACTAGGATTCCCTGTGTCTAGGGACCCAGGAACCACGAGGACCATGGTCCCACAATACCCAGACTCAGAACAAGTATTTACGCTTTTTTTCTGTGCACAAATCCTTGTACTGTCGCGGGAATTGAACCCGCCGCCTCCGGGCTATGAGCTGACCTGCTCAACCACCACACCACCGAGGCTGAAATATAGATATATTTCTTCAAAATGTGTAAATTTAATAATATTAAATTACTTACTTATTATTCTCCTACACCAATCCAAAGAGAGAACAAGGTGAAACAATGAAATTAAAAAACATTTATCCATTCACTATTTTAACGTCGCCGAGTAATTACAAGTCTTATTAGAAACCGATATCTAAAAAAAGATATCAAGATCATTATCCACATTTTCAATATTTTTCTATTAACACGTTTCAAAAATCATTTTATGACAGTAAAAATGGTGGTAAAGCCTTATACGCGTCACTGTATATAATATTAGCGATTTTTCTCGAATGATTAAGATGAAGGACGGTATCGCAGGGAGCGAGGCTGTGAATGACGTAGGAAGCTGGGACAGGGCAGGACCCTGCGCTGTGCGAAGGAAAGCTCTTATTGCGCAGCTATATCTATACGAATGCCGTTCCTATTTTCACGACCGATCGGCGACCTCAATATTTTAACTACGTCAAGCCTTCCGAAATATAGATAGCTAACAGGTAGTACTTATTTTCTCAAAACAGGGTTTTCTCTAGTTTTCCGTTTTGATATTACTTCAAAGAACTTGATCTTTTTATAAATACTGGTCATCAATCCAATTACCTTCTTGCTCGTATGATCTCGGAACGTTTATTGCATTGCACAAGGGGTAAAATTCCTAATTCAATTTTTTTTATAGTACTATACACATAATCCAAGTATGTATGTGTCATCATCGTCAGCCTATATACACTAGTCCACTGCTGGACATAGGACTCTGCTAAGGCACTCCACTAAGCCCAGTCTTCAGCTCTACAGTTTTCTGCCAGCTACCTTGCGTATGTCATCGCAACGGTTATCGGTTCTTCGGCAGATATGACCAACCCACTGCCACTTCAGCTTGTTAATTCGCTGAGCTATGTCGGTAACTTTAGTTCTCTGGTGAATGACTTCGTTTCAGACTCGATCCCGCAGAGATGCACTGAGTACCAGTCCTACCATGAGTGTCCACGTTCCGGCTCCGTAGGTCATGGCTGGCAGGATGCACTGATTAAAGAATTTAATCTTAGGACATTGCAATGTTATGGGCGATGAAAAGACGACGAAGTTTCCCAAATGCTACCCAGCACAGTTGTATTCTTCTCCTGGCAGAAGCCATACACGTAAAAAAAGAAAGTACGTTTACCTAGGGCAGACGCTCCAACTAGGGAAATCAATTTCGTACTTTTTAACAACTTAAAGAGCTATTCCATTTATAGCAATCGGTCCCTGAACAATGTGCTCGTTGAACGTGACATTGGTGTGAAGTATGTATGTATGTATGAAACTGTCAAACCCATACAAATCTGTGATTCCATTAGAAGTTTAGGACTAGCGCAGTTACCAGAAGAAGGTTTAGGTAATAATTCTGAAATTGTTTTATTAAACATTTCGTGTGTACAGTTAACTGGTCAAATTTAGCACGGTTTTTTTATTAGTTACAAACTAGCAGGTTTTATGGTAAAGGGTCAATTTATTTAAGTATTTATTTATACTTCTTAAATGATGATCATAATAATGCGAAATAGACGTAATATTATGTAAGTTCGGGGTACTTACAGATTGAGTAATCAATAGTGCATATATTTTCAGAAGGCGCTTCGAGTGTGATCCAGAATTCACTACACAAAAATTAATGATGGTGTAAATATAAAACTTAATAATATAAATAATGAAAATTAGAACGATTATTTTGTATCACCTATAACACTAAACTGGCAAAGTTCACTGTAGTGATGACTAAACTACAGGTCTCTCTAATACTGGTAGTGATTTGTTAGATTAAGTTTTCTTTTTATTATTTTCAGTTTATTCTTTTTCTAGCTTATAGTTTTCGAACCGTGGGAAGCCAGGTTAAAAGAGCTGTGGCTTGACGCGCCGGCCCATCTACTGGAAGCTTATATACCCGTTTCATACTTAAAGCGCGGAGTGAGATATGACATGACAGAAGTACAAAAACCTCAAAACACAAAATTTGAATTATTCAGTTTCAAAACAAATTGGGACGATAATATTTTACCACATTATTGTTAATACTAAATATTAAGGATAAGGGCATAAAAGATTGATGGCCACCTATAAGAAACCCTTTTTGCCCATTCTTCTTTGGTATGGAGGTAGGCACCCTTACTACTTTGCATCATCATCATTCATCACTGCTTGGTGAACCTGCGGGGCGCAGCTAGTATTTAACTAAATAACGTAAAAGTTCTGTAAAGTTCTATAAACTAATCATTTAATTTAGTATAAATATTAAAGCAAACAACTCGTGCTAAACAAATTGAAATAGACTTTGAATTCGGGTTAAGTTTATCAGTACGTTATACGTAAGTACAGTACGCCATGAGAGCAGCCGGGGCTGCGAAAGAGTTCAAAGAGCCTGTAGCTCCAGCATTCGGGAACCAGACAGTCATCTTTTTTCGCCCGGTGAAGCTCTAAAGATCGGAAGAGACCAACAGCATTAGCAATTTAAAAAAAATGTGCGGGACAGTCTTTGAGAACTGCTGATAGACGTTAGTAACTAGTGACAGTCATAGCGTTAGCGTAAGCGGTGAAATATGCTTTTGTCACTCTGAGCAGTTTTTCCAAGTTTTTGGATTTGGCTGCAGTTGGTGTATTGGTTGGTAATGGGTAACAATGAATCAATAATAATGACATCCATCACGCATATATCATTTATCACCGGTATCACAAAAACATTCTTAATTTTTGTCTTGGCGAATTCTGTGTTTATTTTATACCCAAGGAAGGTCTGAGTTTGAGCTCAATGGTTTAAAAACTTGGAACGATTTGCTAACACTGATAATAATCCACTCTTATCATATTCTTTTTACACATTAAATATCAAAAATACAAAATGTTATTAAAAAAAAGTTACAACCGCCATTTTCGGTTTCTGTTCAACGACCGTAACAATTTTCTATAGACCATCAACTTTACTGTGCCCAATATAAAATAATTATAAAAAAATCATATATCGCCCTTCAAATATGCATGGCAGATTGTATGGTGTGTAGACTGGAGTACTTAAACTGGACATTGGCTAAATACGCTAGTCGAATGAAGTCAAACTAAAAAGAGAATTATTTGATAGACTGGTAACATTATACATTGACGTCAATGTCATGTCGACATCTTCGTGGTAGGCGGGAATGCACACCTTGGGCAGCCCGTACTGTACGGCCGAAACTGATGTACATGGCTTTCAAATATCAGTCGCACAATATCGTCATCGAACAATTTTGGTACAGTTAATAATCATGCAGCCCGAAAGGCATACAATACAGTGATCAAAGTTTCGTGATCACGATCATACAATATTGGCCGGGAAATACCATGGTCTTAGGATTTTAATGGACGGAGCCATGCGGCGTTGCCACTCCGCATCCGTCGTGTATACATATTGTCTCGTATCTCTGTCTAATACACGAATCGTCGCATAGAGTATGCGAGAAAGCGGTTGTAGGAACGGCAACTTCGTACCGCGTGTAATGTTGTGGTAGAATAGCCGGGGACAACATTGAACGTTTCATTTCGTGTTATTTCCAAAACTACATAGAAGCTTCTGGTAAAGTTGCCACCGCTTTACTAGGAGTATGACTTGACTAGATTAGACTATGACTTGACTTGATGACTTGGACTGTGACTTGACTTGACACTATATAATATTAATTAACTTGAAAAATTATCAATTACTTGAAACTGGCTAAATACACAAAAGTGTGGAGCCAAAACCAGAAAAAAAAAAAAAAAAAAAACAGCTGTTTTGTTTTGTTAAACACAGTCACGTTTGGCGTCTTTTGAAGCCTTGTTTAAGTATTTATGGTAGTACGGCAGATGCTTATTTTTTGACATTGTCAATAGAAGAAAAATTTGGGTTTCAAGATATTATAGCCACTATCTATTCGTAATTCGTAACGCTAACGGCTCGAGCGCGACGGTGTGCCAACAATAATAACGGTAGCCAAGACTCATGATCGCATTAGGTTTACTTACAGACGAGGCGACTCTCAACAATGGTCAACAATTACTCAAAATTCAAAATTCTGTATTTTTATTGTTTCTCGTTTACATGAGCACAGAATACTATTACTTTTCCCGAGGACATGACTTTGTAAAAATTCGGTAAACTATTGTAATTGACGGTCGACTTGCGGTTCATTGTCGGACTGGACGACAGCCAGTTGTTGCGCCGACTCGACAGAAATATAAAGCGAAGTATCTCTTCTTAGTCCAAGAGCATAGAAATACTCTCTAAGTATATAACGCTACGCTAATCCTTAGTCTGTGGGCGGTTCTCTACAAATTATAAAACTACTTTCTTTTGGTTCAAATATGTTGTATAAAATGTCACTGAAATCTTAAAAACAACGTAAATTTGACTACATAATATATTTAAAGTGATTTATTTGCTGCGTTTTACTATAAAAATCGTGTGGAAGCTGACTCGGTAGGTTGCTAAGTCTTATCGAATCTCATTCCGGCTCCAACCCGACCTAGCCCCTGTCTCAGGCGGGCTGTTTGCGGTAGATATAGGGAAATGAAACTGTTACAGCATCGTGACTGTGACCACTTTAAGCGCTTTAGTGATAGTTACAATGGACATTGTAACAACATTAAAGTGCATATTTTTAAAAGTGAAAATGTGTATTATTTATAAAAATACGTTCCAATAATTGAGCCGATTGATTGAGTGTGGTAAGATATACATGTAAGATTTTTTACCGGTTGGTACCGGCGCGGCGCATGCAATTTGAGAGGGTGACGATCAATAATGCAATCAAGGCCGGGGGTGCAAGTTTTCATAACCTGTAGCTAGGTGTGAGTGTGACCGATTTATTGTGGATCTAGATATTTTCTCTAAAATATGTCCAAAGCTTCCTCTATAGCGATATGGTATGGTGAGTTGCTAATTTTTGTAAGTACCTGGATAACAGTGTGTAATTATGTGTTGTAAATTAACTGGAAAAGTATGCAACAGGATGGTTTGACCTATTTATTAAAGTATGCAGTAATTATGTCATTGATTTTAGAAGCTTTTAAAATGTATTATGTATAAGTTACAAAATAAATGGTCAATTGTAACTAGATTACAATTTAAGCACTGATCTTTCAGATAGATATTTTTTTAATATATTGGGTGAGAGATCATCATAAAAGTAAAGCTTTGTAAGCAGTAGACTTTGCAAGTACAAATTACCTTGATTTTATAATTATCCAGATAACTTCTTGACAAATTACGCTCATATTCAAAATTACTATTTTTATAATTGAGTATCAAATATTATCAAATTCAGCCGGTCATATCAGCAATAATGTTCCCCAATTTATATCTCTCTTTTCCATTTTTCTTTACTGGAAGATTACCCCCCCCCATACTTTGTTTAGTTTTGCTTTTGAGAATTTGATACAGAAGGGACACTAATGAATGAAAACATTTGTTGGTACACTATTATGTAGTGCTGAGCTACCATACAGGCATAAGAATCATGAAAACAGTTATTTATAACGGTTCCATTTTCTTTTAGGCGCAATGGTGACATCATCCTTCACTATGGATATGGCAATAGCAGTAAGGGTCATTTCTTACTGCCTGAGCACCCTTACCATACTATCATGCCTCTTCTTGAAGGTGCCTCAGATCTTCTACATCACAGAAAATAAGTCCTCTGAAGGAATCTACATTCAGGCTTTGGCTATGGAAATCATTGGGTGAATTTTCAATTATATATAATTTAATAGACAAAAGTTATGATCTGAGCTAAGTATGCTAGAAACAAATCCATTACCTAATTGTATTGATGTGTATGTAAGGATGTTGTATATAAGTATTGTATCTATGTCAAAAATTATATCCAGTCCACATACATAGATCCTGGACCCTAACTAGGATTCTCCGTATCTAGGGATCAGGAACTACGAGGACCATGGTCCCACAACCCCCAGACTCAGAACAAGTATTTGTGCTTTTTTTTTTGTGCACTTGTCCTGCCGCCGGGATCGAACCGCCGCCTCCAGGTTATGAGCCAACCTGCTCAACCACCACACCATAGAGGCTGTCCCTGAAAAAATACCTGTTAACGGCCGAATTGAACACTAAGGTTATAGTTTTCAGGAAATATGGAAACTGGTAAAGCGGCTGTTCACATGATAAACATAGAGCCAAATCTCTTTACTCTCTAACTGTCTATCAAACTTGAGCTTGATACAAATTAAGAAGTGGTTCAGGTGCCAAGTACGAATACAAATTCCTCTTTTTAGGTACACAATCATGACTTTGTACAACTACACAAGTAACTACAGTGTGATGACATACTTGGAGTACCCAATCATCCTGATCCAAGTGTATGTGATGCTGTACTATGTGCTCAAGTATAGGGGTATGCTGGACTTGACAATTGTGCCGTTTCTCACTGCTACCTACTTTGCAACTATTGCCGGAGTGCTCTTGGAGATACTTCCTAAGACATTTCTGTCATACTTGGTGGTATGTATTACATAGTTTCTGATAGATAGATTCTGATCAAAGGGATATTATTTAGGAGTTTATGACTAGGTTAGGGTTAAATATTGCTTATTTACATAAACACATTATTTCTCCACTTTTTAGAAGTTTATATTTACCCATGGATTAGTTATTGGATAGAAAGAAAAAAAATCATACATTCCATTTTAATTACAGCCACTTTGCACACCATTGAGCGGATTTGCTAAGGTGACCTACATTTATGGCATTATAAAGACTGGCAATGCTGACAATGTGTCTTTGACTACTTGGATCATATCTATGCTAACTAATCTGGGTGAGTCATAATCATAAGTAGTAAGTAGTATAATATTTCTTTTATACCAATTAGTATTAATTACTTTACTGTTACTCTTAGTAGCTCCTTTTACCTAATAAGCATTTCATAAAGGTTCTACAAAATTCTTACTTTGAATTAATTTGTTGTTGTCACTTGCAGTTTTCATAGCTAAGAAAAGAGATGTACAAAAATATATAATATAGGTAAATTTATAACCTTTAGTGTCCATGAATGTTTACAAGTGAAAAGTAAACCAAATTAAGGCTTACCACAGATAAAAAAATTAAAAACGCTCCTTTATGTACACCTCTGTGGCACTCCAAGCTTTATTGGATCTTGAAAGCATTTTATCTTTTTTCCAGTGGTGTTTTTATAATATTGGTTTAAAAAGTACTATGTTGGCCTCAGTAGTGCATGCTCACCAACGCTCAAAATATAATCCAAAGCGGTTCAGCTGTTTGCAACTTTGATTTTGTTATGTAGAAAGATAAGAAAATTAGTAGTTCCTATGTGGCTAAAAGTTGAGATTTCAACGTAACTGCCTTAAACCGCTGGATCGTTCAAATCTCTACTGCTAACGAAATTTTTTTTTCGTTTCGGCCTATAGGCTTTTTACTAGAACGCCTAAAGTTTATTATTTATATAAATTGATATTTACAGCTCGCGTGTTTACTGTGTACATGGACTCGACTGACACGAAGCTGATGGCTAACTTCTTCATCTCGACCGTTCTAAGCTCCGGTGTTCTTGGCATCGCACTTTATTACCAGAAAGCGTGCAGCTCGCCCCACGAACAGCGCAGGAAGTCGGTACGGCGCCGCAGTCATGCCGACTAGAATGACAACAAAATTGCGTTCCAGTATTACTCGGACCGTCTCGAAACCGGATATACGCCGTACGATTCAGAAGAAGCCCAAATCGAAGCCGTATTTAACCAACGGCCGAAAATGTTAGAGCCTACTAAGTGCCCCGCGCGTCGCCACCGAGGCAAGAAAGAGGAGGCCAAAAGGAAGACCGTTGTCATGAGCCGGCGTGAACGTTTACAGATGCAAGCGCTTAAAGCAATCGCACAAGCCGACAATAAAAAGCGGCGAAAGCGCAACAAGAAAACCAAGGAGGCTAAAACTACCAACGAAGACCATGACTAATCGTCTGCGGTTTCTACTCATTTCTGGGCCCATACCTCTGTGAACTTAAGATTACCATACAATATCTACTTGTATGTTAACACAGAGGCTCTTGTCCATGCAGAGCAGTACTAAGTGGTCTGGTTCTAACAGTTAATTTCGAATCAAGCTACTATAGGATGAAGATAATTTCCGATACACTTGAGAGCACTGCACATCGATCGGGTGGTGATTTAGATTCGTGGTCTTCACCTATAGTAACTAGGTCGGTATATTCGGTATAAAAGTAGAGACGGTTTCTACACTGAGGACGTCGTAGTTTTACTTGCAGTACTCAAAGCGGTTTAACGGCGAATAAATAAAGATGGATAAAATCTGGTTAGATTTACTTATATTGTATTTTCTAAGGATCGTAAAAACGGCTGTGCTGCAAGATTAGTACTATTGTCTTAGAACGCACATATAATATTTATAATCAATCGAGTAAACTGGAACGCAATTCCACAAGGGTGGTTCTATTTGGGTAAAGAAATTATAAGAGTTGAACTCTTTTTAGAACGTTAATCACTGTTGTAGTTTTTAATAATGAGCAGGACTTTATAGGGTTGAGCACACTGAATGATCGGAATGAGTATACTTGAAGGGCGACAGGCATCTCAACGGAAAACTGGCAATAATATACTATGTCAATAAAGAATTTGGTACAAAAGGAACCGGTTTACGGGTAACGCAAGATATTTTTACTCTTTAAGGAAAATAAATAATCAATATAGTTTTACTTCTCATATTTAATCATAGTTATATAGTTTTTCGCACAATCTCAATGGATAGCTTAAAAAGTTAAAAAACGTAGTTTATTTGTGTTGTAAACGTATTATGATATAGGTAGAATCTTCAGTGTTTGAAAATACTCAGTGAAATTTCTTGATTTACTAGTGTATCTAGTCAATGTTGTTATTATAGCAATAATCATTGTATGAGGCGGAATACTGCCTTCGGGAACTATGTTTTTATTTACTTTGACTTTCCGAAAGTAATGCGTGCTGTGAACGCGGTTAACTATTTTTTATCTACCCACGTTCTCACGTCAGAGAGGCTAACATATTTGTTACACAGGCTTTTATTTATATTTAAATGACCTTTACGTTTACCCAAGTCTTATTTTTATTTATACTAATATTCAGTTATACCTACAAATGTTATTTATAGCGTAGTTAATGGATATGAATGTTTTCATTCTTTGGTTCCTAAATTATATTTTATATTGCGCTTTTCGCATTTAATTATTTCCTAGTCCATAATAACTTCTATAAAAGACACTATGTAATTTTAAACCTGTGTTTTGTCTCACTAAAATGGTGTTAATTAATTGATAATTATTTAATGATAAATTGAACTGTGTTGTTTATAATTTATTTATATCAGAAATATTAGATGATACTTTATAAGAACTGATATGTTTTCGATAGAAAGTTTTAACTATGTGCCATTTAATTAAAAGACATTTAAACATTAAATTTTATTGTGTGCCGAACACGGTTTTATGTATATTTAGATATATTTTACTAAACGGTGTCGTGATCTGAATATTTAACTAGTGTCATAGAATGTAATAAAAAAAAATTAATCGAATAAATTTATCGTGGAATATGTTGTCTTTTATTTTTACTATAACAAAAACTAACCTTACAAGTATCCCAACATGAGTCCTTTTTTCAAAAGCATTCTATAACAAAACGGAACCTTATAGACTAAGGTCCGTATTACATAACGATGATCAGTCATCGATCGATGCTCAAGCAGAGATTTCATTCATAATTATCAATTAGTGAATGAAATCTCTGCATGAGCACCGATCGATGACTGAGCATCGTTCTGTAATACAGACCTAAGAATGGTCGTTGTGGGAAGATCAAAGATGACCACATTTTATGAAGTTAACGTATTGGGGCGAAACGGTTTTGCCATATCCTATGTCCGTAACTATATTAAATATCACGTTCCTACTACAAAGACAGTGGCATTTCCACACAGAGAGAAATGTACGCCACAATCCAACAAGCTGGTCTAGTTCGACATGTCATTACACCAAAAGCCAATTTTCAATCACGGGTCTTTAGCTTTGTAGGCAGTCTGATCTTATGATCAAGGAAAACGTCTTGAAGAAAGGAAGGAAGGCTGTACGAAGAATAACAGCCCTTATTCCTTTCCTCAAGACGTTTCTTTTTATCGTAAGCGAATGCAAACTACACATAACTTTAAGTCATTGTTGCGGGGCTGTGTGGGATTCGAACCTGGGCGCGTGGGGTTGAATTCGCACGGGCTAACGCCAAACCACTCGCTCTCTATGCTATAGAATATTAGTAAAAGGTCCAATTAAAAAAAAGTTTTAGTATTTAGTGCCTCTTAAAATAACTGCATGACAGCCGAAATGTCTATTTAACGGTACACACAGCGCTGGCACCAGCGGAGTGCTTTGTAAATGTTTCGTAGGCAATAAAATACCTGCTTTGTTCAATGTCACAAGGCATTTCTTTAGAATTTAAATTTGATAATATTTAGATTTAAGTTTTATTTCATAAGTACTTTTTTTATTTAGTTATATGGGAGCAATCTTATAGCATGGACTGAATACATACATTAAAGGAAAAGAACGAATTAGATTCCACCTTGTATAACAACGCTTAAGGGCGTTGAAAATTTTAGTATGAAGCTGAAAAAAAAGGTGATGAAAAACATGGTGGCATGCCTAGTGTTCTCCATGTTTTTTTCTTTATTTCTATGACTAATTAATCCGTGCGAACTCAGGGCGCGTCAGCTTCTTGTCTGAGGAAAACCAAGTGTAGAGCTAATACCTACAACCCCACATAAGAAAATGCAAAACATCTTGACTGTAGTCATAGCTCTATTGTATAAAGGTAAGAAGTAACTACCAATAATATAAATGTCTTCACTTTTTAATTCACGGAATCTTTGTAAAATCCTTTGCGCTAGCGGTTGATTAACAAAAGTGGACGACCTAATAGTGAGCAATTTCGACCTCGTCTTTCGGGGTAGATGTGACATTTTCTTTCTAGAAGAAGAGCTCTCCCTCGATGATCTTAAATGCTTGGCTAAAAGTAAACGGGAACACAGAACTCTAGGTGATGTCATTTCGAACGACGACGACGACGTAAATTTAGCCTTTGGTGAAGAAATTGAACCATGTCGAGGTGAACTTACGTAACTATGATCGCATTTAAAAACGTCATGTATTGGATCTATTCTGGAGCTTTTTATGTCCGGAAGAGCGGGCAAATCTTCCGGTTCACTCGGAATTGATTCTTCGGTACTCGGAATGATATTTTCTACCAATATCAAACCCTCCGGCTCCTGAGATGTAAAACTCGAGTGACAAGCCATTTGACGTCCTATCCGTCTAGCTTTCGCCTTTGCCATGTCTGCTGCGCCTTTACTGGCCATTAAATGCATATTCTGATCAATATATCTACAAACAGCTTCTGCTTCTTCTTCTGGAGACAAATGAACGTCTCTAAAAAATCCGTACCCATTACGAATGTCGTGGATACCTTCGATAAAAAGACAAGCTAGTGTGCCTAAAACAAGGGCTAAAGTAGTGATCACTGCAATCGCAGTTGTTAAATCAGGTCCTGATAGCTTGTGATTGATTTGTCCAAGCACTCCATAGGTTACAATATTTTTGTTTCGTTTGTTGTGGTGTGATCGGCAAGTATAGAAACCTCTGAGATTATTATTTGCAGTGGCTACCAATCTAAGAATTTTTCCGTCATCTAGTGACCGTATTGTCTTATCTTTGTGAGCACTGTCAATTACAGAATCTAATAAAAGCCAGTGTGCAGAGTTAGGCGACCTGGTAGAACGTGCGTGTAAACATGTTAGGTTGAGACGTTTAGACATTCCCCATGCAGTTTCGTAGTAAGAACCAGAAACGCTAGCAGTTCTCGAAGATACTTGCACATTATTATCACTTTTATAACGCTCTACACTGAAATCGTTAAAATCAAGAAGAACTTTGTTAACAGTCAGTGATGCTATGATACCGGACATAGAAGTCATATCCTCAAACGCAAGGTTAGCTTTCACATCAGAGGGTACTCCTCCCACAAAATATTCATCGGTACATAACGCGAAACCATTTTTTTCTTTCCTTTTAGTCATCGTATAATTTTCGTAAGTTCGACGCTTCCTCGCATAATCATCGAGATCTTCAAACTGTACATGCAAACGTTCATCGACGTTAATTGAAACTTCTATGTTATTCGAACCCCCATTTTTCGAAACGGTGATATCAAGCCACTGATCTGGTGGACAATCAGAGTAACTTATACTCTCCGATCGAAAATCTCCCACAGCCAATTTTAGCTTCAACCTCATATTCTGTAAGTATACATGAAGCCATGCTCGAGTATGCAAATCTTGAAGAAATAAAATTGTTCCCGTCTCCGTTTTAGATTTTAGAGTCAGTTTTATTCGCCATTCATGTTGATCGTCAATACAAGGTAAACGTAGGTACTGATCATCGTCAAGAGTTAAATATGCTTCTTCTAGACCTGCTTTTTCATAAGCTACATTAGATCCTGTACTTGGACAAAAATTAGACTTATTATCTTCATTTCGATCTAACATTAAACATAATGGAATGAAATTCAGGATTAATTCTTGGATTTCGCCATGAAGCTTTTCCCCTACAAAAATATTAATTTTCTCATTAGGTAGTTCCGGATCACAAGAAAAGGTACTTTTTACCGCGATTGGTTCATCGTCAAGTCTCATTGTAGTAGCATCACTCGTTACGGTAACCAAAACTGAATGCCACATGGCAGGTTCTACCACTGCACGAGAACATATTCTAGAGACAGTGCATGACCTCGAAAATCCTCCAGCGTCCAAGCAAATATGCCACTTTTGTAAACTTAATCGCACCAGGGGATTGTGCACGTCCCCACGACGAACTAAGGTTCCATGCGGAGATAATGGTAAAAATCTGACATAAAAATGGAATAATGTTGAACGTTTGTTCAAATTGTACTGCAAAAACGATTCACCATTGAACGTCGCGACGGTATGCGAATATGATGTGCATGGCGTTAAATGGCATGAGCCCACCTCTGTTCTACTTCCACTACAGAAGGTGCCACTGCCCGCCGGTTCTGGCCTCGTGCAAGATCTTGATCTGGAGCGTCTACCAGCGCCGCAACTTTGAGAGCACGGACCCCAGGCTCCCCAACCCGACCATCC
This sequence comes from Ennomos fuscantarius, assembly GCA_905220475.3. Lineage (NCBI taxonomy): Eukaryota > Metazoa > Arthropoda > Insecta > Lepidoptera > Geometridae > Ennomos > Ennomos fuscantarius. The sequence continues at coordinate 13,729,416 of HG992023.1, forward strand.
TCCATCGAGTTTACATTCTTTATTTTCACATACTTCCAACTGATCATGCTGTCCTCGACAATGTGTGCCCCAAGAACCAAATAAGCGAGGTGTATTCATTTCCAAGCAAGAACGTTTACGGCGCCTGATTCCTGCACCACAATTTTCTGAGCAAGTGGACCATGCTCCCCAATTGCTCCAATTTCCCCCAGAATCACGTCTATGAACGGCACACTGATCACCTTGACATTCGTCCACTTGTAGAGGAGTCCCAGTGCAAATAAGATGAACGCTCGATGGAGGTGGAGTATCACACTTTCTGAACCTCCAACGCAAACCATATCCACACCGGGCGCCACACGCCGACCACTCGCTCCACGAGCCCCATTCTCCTATAACAGGACAACCTAAATTATGCTTCACGCATTGAAATGAATTCCAAAGGGATTCGGGATTAATCTGCCAAGTGTTGTCGCTTGCTAAAGCCGCTTCAATTGCCTCGAAGGGACATTCCATTAGCAGACAGCGTTCCATAAGATCGGGAATAGCCTCGATTTGTCGTAATGCTTCACTTCTGATTGCATCGCCTTCAACAAGCTTGCGGTAGTCGCGTGTTGTGCAATTAGTGATGTAACAAGGCTCTATTTGATGATCTAAACCATAACATGGGAGGCCGTCTTGAGCAGGAGAAGGATTGTTGCATTCTCTGTATCTGCGGCGGTGTCCAACTTCGTCGCAAGGTCCATTGCAGATAGACCATGGACTCCAAGGGGCCCATCCTCCATCCACTGGACATTCAATATCTGTTATAACACCTAATTCACATTCAAGGCGCCAAACAGCTTGCTCCTGCTTGTCACTTGGTTTTTTGGATTGAACCCCAGTCAACAAACAGGCAAAAGTTATGAACAGGATAGAACACATTAAACAAATTTCCGACCACTGTCACTAGGTCTAAAAAATTATAACCTTGTATTGAGGATGTAACCTTGATAACATTGCAAAAACTAATATTTATGTTAAAACCCCTCCTCTACTTGGTCTGTGAAAACCACATAGAACAAAACAACCGTGACACGCAAGAAAACTTGAAGATGTAACCTTCTTGATGACACGCCAAATTATCTTCATATTATGTACAAAACAGCTACGCAAGTGATCAAGAAGGTTATATACTCCAGTACTTTTCACTGAGGTTTTCACAAATTTTCACAATGGAACTATGATATTTTTACTTTGACTGCCACAGTGAAAAGAAAGAAAAGAGAATACCTACACAGGTATCAATATCCGTCATTTTGATATAATCACAAGTTGATCAGGGGCGCTCAAGCATATTACACCCATACTTCTTGGAGGCGCTACACCTTAGTCGGTCCGGTTCAGTTCAAAGAGCATAACATAACCACTGCGTTTGTTCAGCAAACGTGCCTCTCCAGATTATAAAATAATACTAGTTTACGGGCCCGCGTCTATTCAGGATGTCGACAACAATCTACGTAATTTATATAAGCAGGTAAGTCTCTTTAGTTAGGTACCTACTCTTATTTTACATTTTCTTATTTCAAGTCCGAATTATCTTTTTCTTTGTGAACGAACGGCTAGCACTGATGCTTTCGTGAAAAACGAAGAGATCAGTCCAACACCAAAACCTTAATTTTAATTAAATTAAAAATGCTGTCAACATAATCGATGTTTTTTATTAGCAAAAATCACATAGATTTCACAGAAATGTCTTATACATGACTAATAGCAGCACTGCCGCTAGCGCGGTTTACAGTTTTTTACCTTCCCTGGGTAATTAAATATATACATAAGTATGTATTTTCATCACACTTGCTCGTAAAGTGGCTCTTATTACACTGCTTTTAGGCTTATAATTATAAAATCAAATTATTTACAACCTTAAATAACTATTTTGTATTTTTAATATAAGCTGTATGTCGATTTTGTTCACGACACTATAGTGTATTCACGGAGACGAGTTAGTAGAGCGTTATCTCACTCACACAATTTTTTACTCCGATTGGTAGTGATAAACGCTAAGGCGGTGTACACAGTACGAGTACTTTTTAGTCTACTCATACCATAGAAAAGTACTCTGTGACTCATACTTCCCGTACTGTGCAGACGTGCTCTTACTTGTGACTATACTCAACTTGTGAACCGGCTGGTGTATAGGATTTTATGATTGATTACTTTCTTGACGACTTGGCGGCTTGTGACTATGCGTTATAACAAGTTTTGTCTCTAATACAATGTGGTTATTACCCGCATATTGTTGGCGCGGGCGCCTAATAGTATACATAGAATATACCGGCGCGTGAATAAAAGAAACCTGCGCACCATTTTCACATAATTTTAAAAAAACTGTGTTTTGCTTCTCGCAATTTTGATGTTAAACATCGTATGAAACGCGTGCGCATTGATTATTAGTCTCGGCTCTCTTATCCGGCTATCTCCTAGAGTGGTGCGTGTTTAAAGGGGCATTCTAATTCTATTTGGGGGCGGTAAGGAGGCCTGCACTGACGTGCATTTCCCCCTGCCAGCATCTACCCAAGCCAGCCCAGCTCCTTCAGTTAGCACTGTGTTAAAGGGGCATGCAGACAGACAAAAAATAAAATAATAAAATGGTTTTTAATAAAAAAAAAAAGAAAAGAAGTACATTTCTTACTTCTGCATCGATAAAGAAAAGTAATGCGATTAATTTAAAAAAAATTGCAATGCACAGTTTTTTTATAAGTTTAGATAAGATCGCTAACATAATCGATATGCAGGCGATACAAGTAATATTATATAATAATATACGAAATATTTTCGTATTTGGAAAATAACTTGCTGGGTATCGGAATTGATTTGATTTATAAAAGGAACTTAGTGCAGCATAATGACCCACATTACGAGCAAGTGTGATAAAAAAAAATCAGTATAATATAGTATATAAGTATAATTATCAGTATCGCCTATGACTTTAAATAGTCAAAGCCGGCGTAGAATCAAATCACACTAGCGCGGTACTGTTTCAATAGGTATAAATTTTTACATTAAAATTAACCTGTGTACCAAAATTATTTTATTAATAAAAATAAATCTAGTACAATTTTTAACCCTCAAAAGTCAGCAATGTTTACAGGGGGTTTCGGAGCATTTTATTATTTAAATAAGCATTTATGCATTTAAGCATTTATGAGCTATATAGTAAATATATTCTGTCAGGATTGCAATAAAATATACAAATTATAAAGTAAAGTAGATAATAATAGTAAATATCGCACATCTTACTATAGTCTAATGTAACAAGATGGTATATATAATACCTAAAGCCTATAAGCATAATTTTTGAAAAATGTAAATAGAAAATTGGATTATTACCGTCAATGCTTATTTAATTAATTGGTTATTTATTACATATTACACAGGTTCACAGGGATTTAAAAATAATCCGTCCAATTAATTATTCATTAACGATTTTTCAAAAACGTATTAAGTGTTAATAAAAACGTGTCAGTTATCAATTTTATAAAGTTAGATAAACGAACATTGAATTAATACTGTTAGTAAGTAACCATAGAACAACTCTCATTGCAGTATCATATTTTTACCTGCAATGGAAGAAAACACTAGTGCTATTTATAAATAACTCACACTGTACATTAGCAAAATACCTATTTCTGCCATTTGCAGCCACAAACGTAGACGAAAAGAAAAAACACAATGCTCAGAGAGGTTCAGTTTGTTGGGCATATTTTATTTATTTAGATAGTGGACAGGAAGTGTGCCAAAATAATCAAAGCCCTTTATATAACACTAGCCTTTGCCCGCGGCTTCGCCCGTGGAAACGAAATATAAATTTTTTCATAGACATTTCAACCACCCATTTCACCTTCTTAGGGGTGGAATTTTGTAAAACCCTTTCTTAGTAGATACCTACACATTACAAAGAACACACCCTCCACATTTCAAGTTTCTAGGATCAGCGGTTTAGGCTGTGTGTTGATATATAAGTCAGTTAGTCAGTCAGGACCTTGAATTTTATATGTACAGATGATGGGATTATTGAGCGCGTCAAGAGCTTAAACAATAAAAATCAAGCTACATATAACTAAATTAGCGTCGTGTCGAGCATGGAGTACCCCTAATTTTTTAATACCTATTAGTCTTGAACACAGTAAATTCTATTATTTTAATGAGATATATTTTAAAAGGCAACTATGTACATTGTGCACTGACCTTTCTATAACAATGTTATATAGTTTTTTAAATTAAAAAAGTAAATTAACTCAATGTTTGTTTTAACATAAAACTATATGACCAATAACATAAAGTTATACTAAAGACCATACTAGGTACCTACATAACACTATGTTGTCTCACAACATTTGCAACTCATAAATAAAACTATGCCATTGGTGTAAATCAGAATAACATAAATAAAAACACATTAATTAAACACTAAATAAATAAAAGCTTTAAAAGCAAAATATATCACATACCATCAATAAAGTTTCTCAATATATTAGAACCCAATTCTGTGGATGGTTGTACGCAAGGAAAATAGGACAATGTAAAATTAGAGAGTATGACATCTTGTCCACGTTTTGTGAAATTGTAAGCCATTGTTTGAGCCAATCTTTCAAGTCCTTGTTTGTCAAGTGCCTATCGTGTAGACCTCTAATATAGCACGCATTCCTCAGCGCTTCTGTGCTTAATTCTTCAACCCCACCTTCTCTCAGTATTGCCTTATCCATTTCCAGAAGTAGCAATGCTTTGTACTTCAATCTGTTTGTTCTGAATACTGTTTTCCGCTGGCCATGCATTTTTTGTAGATAACCCTTGAAACAATAAGATATTCAAAATGAGTATTAATCAGCTATAAGCATACTAATCCAAGGGTTGGGTTTGGTATGATAAAGATATCTAACATACATCAGCCCAGTGTCATAGACCTCACTGTGTCACCACACTCTAAATGACGTCAGAAGCTAGTCGTTAACCTGAAGTTAAGCGTCTTGGCTGACCATAAAAATTGTATGTAGTATATAGTTTCGCATGACACTGCACTGTGTACATCATCCTGAGACATCAGTCTAGCAATAAGATTAACACCATGAGATCAGGACATAGAGTTTTACTAGCAGCGGTCCAGCAGCCCAGCAGTTTCACTAGCTTTTGTTAGTATACTCCTTTAATTGTTGTGTGTAAAGCATTTGACTACTACCTCATCTGATGTTAAGTGACATTGTCTCATATGGCATGCTTGACTAGAACATACCTGTTCACTAGAAAACTCCCAGGTTACAGTTAACTGGAAATAATCACGTCGCTAAGCTTATATTAGCTGTTTGCACAATAATTAATGGTGAACCATTTCATCTGGGTTAAAGGAACGTCAACCATATATGAATGCCGTGATTCTGTATGACTTGTAGTCCGATGAAAGAAACGAGATGGGGGAACTAGATTGTGTATTTCTTACACACACTCCAAAATGCAGTTTATAAAACACCGATAAGCCAGGAACTTTACAATTTTGATCCAAGCTTAGTTTCAGCCAACATGCAACAATGCAATGCTTGGAGCTGGTTATATTGCTAGTGGAGTGCAAATGCATATGTAACATCAATTTCACTTATAAACTTACCATATGAGCATAGGTTAGGCAATGGAGTTGATAAGGTCCATTACTAAATAAACTTTTGCAGGCAAGAACTTCATCCGTCGTTGGATGCACACCAGAGCCGAGCAAAGCAACAACACGACTGAACTTCTCCTTCATTTCTTTATCCGTAATGGAATCAAGTTTAGATTGTAGAGCACGAAATACAGGCCTGTTGTTCTTGAGCCGTTCTATCATTTCTTGAGTAGAAAACTCAGCTTTCTGTTGTATTGACCAAAAATGAGAGCAAAGCAGTGTTTTCGGTTTCCAAAACCTGAAATTGAAAGATCAAACATTTTAGTTGGAAAAAGCATGTAAATTAAATAATAATAATAATTCTTTAACAGTTGACATTTGCATAACCACATATTTACGATTGAGAACTGAACACAGTGACATTTAAAAAACATAGTAACATTTGAATTGGTACTCACGCCAGAGGAAATATCACATAGTTGCCAAATGGTATTGCTGATAAAATTAACACTGGTGCTATTTTTAACATATCACTAGGCATTTTTTGATACAGTTCAATTTCTTGGCGGCTTAATGTTGAAAATCCTTGTTCTTTCATTATTTTTATTCTCAATGTTATGTAGGTCTTAAGATCTTGCAAGAAATCTTTTATTCCAATGCTAAATACTCTGTACATTTTCATGGCTGTCGGAAACCGCTCTTCAAAAAATTTTGTGTAGTTATTAACATACTCTATATATCGTTGTACAACATATGTTCTTAACTTTTCCTTTTCTTTTTTTAGAGCTATGTTTTTGTAGCGGTTTATGATAGGAGACCTGAAAATTACAAACAGGTTGGAGAGGTCTTAATATATGAAGGCTTTAGGTGAAGTTTTAAGTTGCGGAAACTAACACTTATCAAGATACATTTCCAAAATTTGCCTTTTTGAGTCACAGTTGGCCATGATAGGTTAGAGGACTAACACAGAAAGACCAGTAAATTAAGCTCACTTTACTAGTCTTTCTTTTCCCACCTTTGTCTTTATAGTTCTTTTTTATACAAAATAAAACTATACTTTCTGGAAAACATCCATAAATCCAGTGAAAATAGCTGAAGTTTTAACTTTTTAGTTCTTAACCTCAAAGTGCAAAACAACTCATAAACTATATATTTCCTAGACTCGACTCTCTAGAGATCTCTTCCCTTCACTTTCATCTCCTAACTCGAGTACAAATAAAAACATGAACTCAACAAGTTTTCCTTTCGTGTTTTCCCCCCCTTATCCATTAAAAATACAAAAGAACTAAAATAAATTATTACAATTAAATTGTTCATTTATAGTTAGAGGTAAAAAAATGTTAGATTCATGCTCATGTTCTGCTACAGAAATTATTTGTCTACAAATAGCTATTGAATATACCATGTGATATATATATGTCATTTAGGAGCTTGTGGCTCTGAGGCAGATTTTTGATAAATATGATATATTTTTTACTCCCACCCTACCTGTAAGCAATGCTGCCATACCTCAAATTCGACTCTAGCTACAGCCCTGCCCCTTTAACCCCCCTAAAATTGAATTGTGGTAATCTAAAGTCCTACCTAAACCATAACTGAAAAAGATATCAAAGTATGGTAGTGTAGAATTAAAAATATTGTTAACGTTAAGAGCAATAATAATGAGTGTAAGTAATAAATAGACATATATTAGTCAAAATACCTACAAAAGGTATTAATAATTAGTAAGATGTGTAAGTTATATCATAATATATTCTACACTACCATAACTTGAATGATACAGGCACATATCCATAGGTATCAAAACTACCACACCAAGTTATCTAGCATCATGTAAACTTTACACATTTACATAAGATATTGTTTTCAAAATTATTACGTATTTACCTACCTGTTGTTTTGTGAAAAATTTCTGCAAAGAATGGAACTGGATCTGCTGCATTGTAATGTTAAACTGTATAGCCTATGAATAGGCATATTGTAGTTTTAACAATCCAAGTATATAAAATGATTTGATTATAACAAAAAAAATGTTGCAATTACAATGTATCTTTTTGTTTAATAGATAATGTACTAATACTAATAAAATAAACTAAAACCAACAACACTAACCAACATCAACAACTATGGAATTAGATTGAGTTGACAGGTAAAACGAACTTCATTTTCATTGTCAACTTAACTGTTTAACTCAATATCACAGTCAAACTAGTCATGTAATATAGCCATAGAGTAAGGAAAATTAAAAAGAGTAGTAACAATACTACTCTGCCCGGAGGCGGCGCGGCGCCCCGCGGCAGGACAGGTACAGACTTGTCTTGCCAGGAGGCGCCGCCTCCGGGCAATGAGCCAACCCCACACCAAAGATGCTGTCATACATTACCTTAGTTTTGGTAAAAGTTTTATTTTTTGGTTTAATAAGTCCGTTATTGTAGCGTACCAGAGCAGGGAAAGCATTTAATCTTCTAGGAGTTAAAGTTTTATTTATTACTTTTGCCTGTAACGACGAATTAAAAAAAAAAATTAAACGTTTTTATGTATATGTTACATTCTATTTCTTTGTAAAACTAATATGTAAATAAAACAAAATGAGATTTTTGCAACTATATTTATTAGTATTTACCTGCTCACTAACATTCATTATTTTAGATATTTATGTATATAACTATGTTATTAAAAGACACTTAAACATTTCGAAATATATCTCATAAGAAACGGTATTGCGGTCAGTGGATTTCCTCCGGCCCACGATGTAGTCGAAAGGTGTAGCACGTTGACCAATGAGGAGCCTATTCACTCTAGTCTTAAAAGGAACCAGGAGGAAGGATATTGAAAATAAACAATATTTGGCCAATTGATTTTATAAGTAGGTACTTCATTTATAAATTTAAAACGTAGTGGTTATAATGCTCTTTGGATAAATTTAAAAAAACGAGTTTGCTTTAGGTGTACCACACGTGACACGATACGACTGAAGTAAAACTTCTTTAGTGGGAGTTTTGGCGGGAACGCGAAAAATATTGCGTCACCGCATTGTATTATTTTCCAAAACTTGTGTTATTTTCAGTATTAGTGCATAAAATTGGTGGCATTCTATTCGTTAAGTGCTGGATTACAGGCGTGAGTGTGGGAAAATGGCATAATAATGGTGAAACGTTTCTTTTCGTGTTGTTTCCAAAACTCCATAGAAGCTTCAAGTAAAGTTGCCACCACTTTACTAGGAGTATGACTTTGACTAGACTATGACTTGACTTGATGACTTCGACTATGACTTGACACATATTTGCGTGAAATATCATTAACTTGATAAATTATCAATTACTTGACACTGGCTAAATACACGGAGGTGTGGAGCAAAAAAAAAAAAAAAAAAAAAACTTCTTTACTTTAGTGAGTTTTGGCGGGAAAACGAAAAAGATCACGTTACCGCATTATATTATTTTCCAAAATTTGTGTTATTTTTAGTGTTAGTGCATAAAATAGGTTAGATTTTATTCGTTAAGTGCTGGATTACAAACATGAGTGTGGGAAAGTGGTATCCTTGAGCTCTATCTATCAACCGGTATAATTTTGTTTTTGCTTTGTTAATGTCGCCATCTCGACAAATTGTAAATTCTCATTTTACGGACATACCAACATAATAATACAAATTTATAACTTTGTATCTCATTAACCAACTACTTTCAACTTTCGTTCGCCTAACTTAATCCTGAAATCAAGCGTGCGTAAAGAAGTTTTACTTCAACAATATTGGTAACTGATAATTATAATCTTAGCTCTACAATAAAGGGTTAATTAATTTTGTAAGCGAGTTTCTCGTGTACCATTAGGTACAACTATTGCCTATAAGTAGGTATCTGTGTACTAAGTATAATTGACCGACTGAGCGAGCGAAGCGGCGACGACTTCTTCAAGTCGCGAATTTTGCTTTCATCTGTCGGGATATAAATATTCGCATGCAATTTCATAGAACTTTTTCAGCGTCGGCAATTTCTGATTGGAAGTACTTTATATTTCCCCTAAAAATAGGGAAGTTTAATGTGGCACCATTTACCAGCCTATTTCGATCATATTTGGTAGAAAAGCATTTCGTAAGTACTCAATTCGAACCAAGTATTACAAATATGAGCAAAATCAGTCAAGAGGTTGTCTAGATATTATAATGTCATTAAATCGGAGTTCGAGAAGATAATTGTTCCAAAAAAGTTTGTGCTCGTGTAGTCTAAGATCTACTATGAAGTGTTCTGTGCTGATGATACCCATTGGTTACCATAGTATCCTCTACTTGGTCTGTATTGGTTACAATGATTGATGCTAGTACCTAAAATGAACTTAATTATTAATAACATAAAAATTAACAGACATTTCGCTTATATACCTATATTAAGGATATTTTTGTTAAAAAACGGATAACTGAGCTAAAAATACCGCGAAGGCGACCAAATTGATTAAAATTCAAGATGATGTATTTTCTTACAGACGCTATTACTATTACTATATTAAGTTATGATTGATACATACACAACTTATTTTTTTACATCATCTAGGTATGGGTACTAATTGTAATATAATTTATAAAAAATAACAGAACTAAAGATAGCGTGAAAGTGCTAAAATTGGACCAAATTCAAGATACGGTATTTTTTAACCATCAATTACAATATTAAATTGAATTATCACTAAACAGGTAGATACATAATCATACTTAGTTTTCCATGACATATTTGTTATAAGTATATAACACATCATATCTAGTAACAATAGAAAAAATTGAAAAAAAAAATTCCCACAATGCCATTTAGGTCCAAACTACTCGTAAACAAAGCTTGTAGGTACTATGGAAACAAGGTATCTGATAGAATATGTAGGCTGAACGGGTTGTGCGTAGGTTGCAACCAATATAACTATAAGCCTTCAGCAAGTGCGCCGGGCCATGTCCCGAGCTAAAATGATCCGTAGCACACCGATCGCTCCCTTTATATAGCCAGATGGGCAGGGAAGCGATGACAGTTCCCGGTGTTGCCACTGTAATAAATTTAAACGCCACCACAGGGTAAATTACGGTACTACCCGCTGCGCCTAGTGTTTATAACAGGACGTTGCCGCCGTCAAATACATAGATACTTTTTGTTTGTAAATACATACATAAAACACAATATAACACCCAGACAAAGAACAAACACCTATGTTCATCACACAAATGTTTGTTCTGGGTGGGAATCGAACCCACAACCTGCAGTTTAGAAGGCAGAGCCACAACCAACTGAGCTATCAGGCCAGTAGTAAATATTCATGCCAATTTATAATTACTATTTATATTCGTGATAGATAAGTATGTGACAATTCAGTGAAAACCCATGATAATGTCATAACGCCATGAAAATTACATATAATAAATAATATTATATATAATATATAATAAATTGTTTGGTGATTTTTTAAAGTTTCCGGTATCAAATAAAACTGAGTCCAAGTAGTTTAATAATTAATGTCATATTCCAAAATTAGCACTTGTCGACTAGAGGTGTGCCGAGGTGTTTTTTAGCTTTCGCATTGATCAGACTCAAGATACCAGCTTCAAAAATATTGAGGTACCTATGTCCTTCGGGTTCGCTTGTCGCGTAATACGTAAGTAAACTTATTTTGTTTGCCTTTTTTTATGTAATTGTTGTTTGTTTTAGTTTGAAAACTATCGTGAGTATGACACATTTTGTAAGATAAATAACGGCTAAAACTCACGTCAATTAAAAGTCGAAATTACTCCGACCATATTCGATGTCCTTCTTCTGGGAGCCAGTTACTAAAGCAAGCCGCGGCGGCTTTCGCGAGCGTCATGTTTGTTTGTCGTAATGTGCTTCGTACTTATACCTACATTATAGATATAAATCAGCTAAAATAAAAATTTGTAACGCTTACACCGATATAATGCTTAAGTTACACCTCTTCTTTTGCTTTCATAAAGTACGTAAGTAAATCAATTGGTAGTGGGAAAACTATGGTAGAGTTCTTCTCTGCTGATATTGTGTTCAACGTCTGTAATAGAACAAAATAATACGTTAAAAATGATTTAAATATTGTGTTCAACGTCTGTAATAGAAAGAAATAATACCTACGTTAATAATGATTTAGATATTGTGTTCAACGTTTGTAATAGAACGAAATAATACGTTAAAAATGATTTAAATATTGTGTTCAACGTCTGTAATAGAAAGAAATAATACCTACGTTAATAATGATTTAGATATTGTGTTCAACGTTTGTAATAGAACGAAATAATACGTTAAAAATGATTTAAATATTGTGTTCAACGTCTGTAATAGAACGAAATAATACGTTAAAAATGATTTAAATATTGTGTTCAACGTCTGTAATAGAACGAAATAATACGTTAAAAATGATTTAAATATTGTGTTCAACGTCTGTAATAGAACGAAATAATACGTTAAAAATGATTTAAATATTGTGTTCAACGTCTGTAATAGAACGAAATAATACGTTAAAAATGATTTAAATATTGTGTTCAACGTCTGTAATAGAACGAAATAATACGTTAAAAATGATTTAAATTCCGCTATGCGATAGCTGAATACACAGAGCGTCGACACCTTTACCTTAAATTACTAATTACGCCACACCTTTATGTAAATCACGATTTCTTGGTTACCCATGTATAGTGTTTATTTTATTGCAAGTAAGTTAGTTATTCTCTAGTTAAGCATAATTGAAGGGTTGAGAATAAAAAGGATTTAACTGTCAAATTGACAGTTTCGAGAAAATTGACTTTAAACGTCAACGGCGTCATTTTAATGTAGAGTGCTTATAAGGTAATAGAAAAGGTTTATGTAAGTTTCAGTTGCTTGAAAATGTTTTAATTCTATTTAAAATTACTAAATATAGTACTAATTCATACAATTACTGTAAAAATATAATGTAATATAATAAATATAGTAATGTTTTTATGCTAAGAAAACTATATTCCTGTGACAGATACACCATTTTTAGACTTAAAATCTCGAGATTTATACCTCATTTCGGTATTTTGAGAATGTATTATTGAAGATAATTTCACGCTGAATCCAACGATACCCATAAGTCATTTTGTCAAAAAAATCAGTTAAATCCTTTTTATTCTCACCCCTTCAATTAGTTTATTGTTAGTGTTTCTTAAGTTAGATGTAAGCTGCTCGGTGACGACACCGAAATGGTCCCATCGGCAGACCAGCACTGGTTGCATGTCACATAGACATGTTTGACAGTCTCATTACGCAGTTTGTGTGCATAGTTAGTATGTAAAAAAATTGGGAATGAAATTTCTCCTGTTGCACTGCAATCAAAGCTCCGTTTTCACCCCCTGGTTGTCTGATGGTGGAAAGGTGATGCCGATTCTGTTTAGTCTCAACAATGACTGTTTTCATAACGTGTTTAAGTGCTCCGCGCTCGGAAGTTATAGGCACTTAATCGAACAAGTACTTATGGTCATTACATTAAGGTATACATTATGATTATACCTGTAGATAGCGTAACTGTAAGGCGGCAGGGCTGTCACCAATCACCTCGGAGGCTTCGCGGAGAGCTCGAGAGGCTTTTTGTTCCCCTTCTGCGGCAATCACTTTAGCGCGAGCCTCGCGAGCAGCCTCGGCTTCGGCAGCCATAGCACGTTGAAGTTGAACGGGTAAGCGCACATCTTTACTATTGGACAAATGTAAAGTAGTATATATTTATACGTATAATATATAAATATATATATATATATATATTTATACGTCTTATGTATGTATTCGTGATAACAGTTATAACATTGAGTGTGTGAGTGAGTTATAACAGTCTTGAAACAAAAACTGTGCTAATGACTTACAGCTATATTACAAAATAGCGGTCCACCCTGGCTTCGCACGGATATTATATATATTCTATCACCTATGTTCATCAAGAATAATGTACAATTCTAATATTTAGGTGAAATAATTTTTCAAAACGGTCCAGTAGCTTCAGAGCCCATTCAATACAAACAAACAATCAAATCTTTCCTCTTTATAATATTAGTTGAGATATTCGTGTTTAGTGATATAAGTACACATAAAATTAATATAAACTAATAACTGTGATCTACCTTTTTATGTATATTATTTAAAATAAAGCTTGGCGTTCGTACGCCACCTTTAAAACCATATACATAAAAAGGTAAGTAAAAGGACTCCTTGATGATACGTTTGACAATGCATTTCACTGCACTTTAATGATTCTTTAGTACCTCACTTCAGTATTAGTTTCAGGTTGCGTTCCATGCTCTATTTCTCATGGGCCTTAGACAATGATCAATTTACTAAACACTATACTTCTACTTCTACTACTTCTAGTACTTCCTACAAACTCTGTTGGGCAATCGATTCAAAACTTTAAATTAATAAAACTATTTAGTTCAAATAGTAAATTAATTTATAAGTATACCTATTGCATAGACCCTGCTGCAGACCAAATGGATTGTCGATGGAAATAATGATATTGATTCAAGCAATAATATTCCTCCAATGTCCAAAATGCACCAAAGAGTATGTGGTATAATATTATATAACTCCGATTAATAATAGGTTACCTACATATTTGACAGCCTCTGTGGTGTGCTGGTTGAGCAGGTTGGCTCATAACCTGGAAGCGGCGGGTTCGATTCCCGCGGCAGGACAAGTAATTTTGCACAGAAAAAAACGCAATCGCTTGTTCTGAGTCTGGGTGTTGTGGGACAATGGTCCTCGTAATTTCTGGGTCCTTATACACAGGGAATCCTAGTTAGGGTCCAGGATCTATGTACGTGATCGTTATTATTTATTTATATTATTACATAACATTTGGCCGTACATCTAAATATATATAACTCAAAGGTGAGACTGACTGATTGACTGACTCCCATAGTGATCTATCAACGCACAGCCAAAACCACTGGACAGATTGAGCTGAAATTTGGCATGCAGGTAGATGTTATGACGTAGGCATCCGCTAAGAAAGGATTTTTCAAAAATTCAACCATAATGGGTGGTTGAATTATTTTCCCTTAGGCCTCGCCGCGGGCAAAGCTGCGGGCAGAAGCTCGTAATTTATAAGTGTATGATAAAATATAAAATCCTAGGAAAATATTTGTTACAATATATTTTTTATTGTAAGTAAATAATATGGGAAACCTAGCTTAGTCCAGCTATTGGCGAGTTCATTGGGTTTGTTGACCGAAGTCTATTGAATACTTTACTAAATGCTTTATTCAATTTGTAGATAAAATAGTCATAACTGTCCTCGAGCGATAACTCAGTTTAAGCATGACGAATTTATTTTCTTTGCCTTATAGCTTTGAACTATATGGCAAAGAAAATAAAGTATACTTTGTTTCCTAGTTATCGATCGTTTCACGTTCATTAATTATTTGTACTGGTATGGAACCGAACATCAAAGTTACTTAGGTACTGCATTGCAATTTAACTTTTTATTATTTTATTAATTCTTTAGTGAGAACAATATAGTTAAAGAATGACTACGCGATGACTCACATAATAACCATTATGGAATTGGTAGACAGTTGACATTATTTAGTGGAAAAACCTGTACACGAATAGTTGTTTACGCATCCATGTTTTAAATAAAACTCAGTGGGACAGCTTTAAAGTTTTGTTTACAAAGACAAGGCTTTAGATGACCGATCTAAAACTCTTAAAACTATTGCTGTTCTTGTCAAAAAGACGGCAATATAAAGGACGGCTAAGTTTTTGGCGGGAACACGAAAAAGATCGCGTCGCCGCGCATTGTATTGTTTTCCAAAACTTGTGTTATTTTCAGTGTTAGTGCATAAAATTGTTGGCATTTTATTCGTTAAGTGTTGAATTACAGGCATGAGTGTGGGAAAGTGGTATAATGATGGTGAAACGTTTCTATTCGTGTTGTTTCCAAAACTCCATAGAAGCTTCTGGTAAAGTTGCCATCACTTTACTAGGAGTATGACTTGACTAGACTATGACTTAACTTGATGACTTGGACTGTGACTTGACTTGACTTGACACAATATATGAAATTAATTAACTTGAGATATCAATTACTTGACACTGGCTAAATACACAAAAGTGTGGAGCCAAAACAAAAAAAAAGGACGGCTATATTTTTAGTAAGTTAAGGACTGTCAAGTAAAGCCTCAAAATTGGGCTTATTATTGTAATGCGGTTACAATTATAACTCAAATATTGTTAAGTTAATTTTTACTCAAAAACATCAAAATGGTTAAGAATTAACATTAATATGGGAAAACCAGTTCTAACGTTCTGCCTGTCTAGTAAATACCAGATAATGATTTATATGTTGCTTTTTCCGAAAGTAATTAACTATCATTTGTGTATTTTTCATAATTAGTCGAATGATGATGTTTAGGATGACGGTTGATCAATAATTAAAGGCTGCACTGGCGTCCGTTCGTCCGATATTCCTTTCATTAAGTTGATCTATACTCATAAAAGGCCCATAGACCTAAAATATGTAGGATCTTTTTTCTATATTTTTTTGTAATAGGTGTGTGCTATAAAAGGTTTCCAAAAATTTGACCATCAAATTTCTTCATACAATTTCTGATATCACGTTTGAGTTTATTTTTGACGTTTATTTGAAATACTGTATTACAAAAATTGTGTAAAACTACGGGCCATTTGTATTGATAAATGTTACTTAATTAAATATATGGTAATTGTGTAATAATAGGTCTTTACCTATGAAATTGCCGTAATGAAGTACAGACTTTTTCAAACAAAAAAAAATTTTGATTGGCTATGAATTCTAAATTCAAATTAATTTTGTTTTAAAAATATGACATTCTATTTACAATATAAGTCTTTTGTTTATTGATTACCGTTGTATTTTCATTACATTTCAACATTTTTCCTCATAATGGATACTTTGAAATTTCGTGTAATTATGGAATATGAGTTCCGTCGTGGCACCAACGCGGCACAAACGACACGTAACATCAACGACGTTTACGGAGAGAACTGTACAAACGAACGTACAACCCGTTATTGGTTTGCTCGGTTCCGTTCTGGGAATTTTGACTTGAAAAATGAACCTCGTGGTCGTCCGGAAAGTTTGGTCAACAATGATGAATTAAAGGCGATTGTGGAAGCTGATGAATCTCAATCTACAGCTGAGCTGGCAGCAGCTTTTGATGTTAGCATCAAAACAATATTGGTCCATTTGCGACAGATTGGCAAGATAAAAAAGCTTGATAGATGGGTGCCCCACGAACTTAACGATCGCCAGCGCAACGTGCGCGTCGAGACTTGCCTTGCGCTGCTTAACAGGCACAGAAATGAAGGAATTTTGAACCGAATTGTTACGTGCGACGAAAAATGGATTCTTTTTGACAATCGAAAGCGCTCAGCAAGTTGGTTAGATCCTGGTTCGGTACCAAAGCAATGTGCAAAACGAAAAATGACCCCTAGAAAGGTGATGGTCACAGTTTGGTGGTCTAGTGCTGGTGTGATTCATCATAGCTTTTTACAAAACGGCGAGAGCATTACTGCAGATGTGTACATTGAAGAACTGACCACAATGATGGCGAAACTCGCACGTCTGCAACCAGCTTTGGTCAATCGGTCGTCTCCACTGCTACTTCACGACAACGCGCGACCCCATACTGCACAACAGACCGTCTCTAAGCTGCATGAGTTGGGTTTGGAAGCTCTCCCTCATCCGCCATACTCACCAGATCTTGCGCCTACCGACTATTACTTTTTCCAAAATTTGGACAACTTTTTAGCGGGAAAAAAATTCAATTCCCGAGAGGCAGTACAAAACGCCTTTGAAGAGTTTGTTGTCTCCCGTCCTGCTGATTTTTTCAAGAAGGGCATCCATAAACTGCCACAGCGTTGGCAAAGATGCATTGATTGCAGGGGTGATTACTTTGAGTAAAAGAAATAAATAAGTTCGAAAAAAAAATACTTTAACTTTTTTCAAACAAAACGGCAATTTCATAGGTAAAGACCTAATATCTATAAATATCCTCCTTCAGGATCAATAACTTGGGTCAGAGTATATAGGACGGTAGTTTTTTCAGTTGTAGATAGTGACTAAAATAGCTTCAGGGAGTTTTGGCGGGAAAACGAAAAAGATGCGTCACCGCATTGTATTATTTTCCAAAACTTATGTTATTTTCAGTGTTAGTGCATAAAATTTGATGGCATTTTATTCGTTAAGTGCTGGATTACATGCATGAGTGTGGGAAAGTGGTATAATGATGGTGAAACGTTTCTTTTCGTGTTGTTTCCAAAACTCCATAGAAGCTTCTGGTAAAGTTGCCACCACTTTACTAGGAGTATGACTTGACTAGAATAGACCATGACTTGACTTAATGACTTGGACTGTGACTTGACTTGACACATATCTGCGTGAAATATCATTAACTTAATAAATTATCAATTACTTGACACTGGGTAAATACACAAAAGTGTGGAGCCAAAACACAAAAAAATAGCTTCAAGATGAATGAATGAATGAATGATTTATTTGTAAAAACTTAGCCTAATACACTGTGACTGTGACTGTGAGATGATTTGTAAGACGATAACATTAAAGGTTATCTAGACTAACAGCAATATATTTTACATTGAATAATTACAATACAACATCGTTACATAAAATAACTTACATTTCAACTCTCTCCACTTTGATACCCCAGGCTTCGGTGGCTTCGTCTAAAGACAATTGCATGTTACCCGAGAGGGTTTCCCTCTCACTTAAAATTTCATGAAGAGGCCTGGTGCCCATGGTGTTGCGTAGGGTTGTCTGAGCCAGCAGTCTGGTTGAGTGGTGGGCGTTCTCTACATTTGCAATCGATGTCGTAGCGTTGTGGACGCGGTAGTACACCACTGCATCGACGGATACCGTCACACTGTCCTTAGTGAGGACCTAGAAAACCAAAACGTATTGGGTTCTTCCTCCACTACTATGCCTGGACTACGAAGATTTGTTCCACTGCGGTTGATTCACATAATTTTCAATACTCACCTTGAGATTTATAGTTTGAAAACTATCGTGAATATGACACATTTTTTAAGATAAATAACGGCTAAACTCATGTCAGTTAAAAAGTCGAAATTACTCCGACCAGGTTTTGGACATATTCGATGTCCTTCTTATGAGAGCCAGTTACTAACGCAAGCCGCGGTTTTCGCGAGCATTAGCACGTAACTGACCTGACGTCAGGTCAGTTACGTGCTGATGCTCGCGATCTTGTGATCTTGAAAATCATTGACTAACATATTGCATTCCACACTTTATTGTTGCAAGAGCTTTTTTTTTTTCTTTTAATGCTTTCCATGGGAATTAGGTCAAGGTTGACAATGTCACTCCCGCAATACTAGTTAGAAATTTATGTGTACACATTTACTATGTTTCTCCGTAAAGGAACAAATAGAGCCTTATCATGGTTTTGGGCTCTTCCGATACCGGCGAAGCCGTTGCAAGAGCTTCGGATTTAAGTTTAGTAATAACAACCCTCCCTATAGTAGAAATTCACCTCGTTTTATATCAATAATTTTAAAATTTTCCTATTAGACGTTTGCCTAAAATAATTGATTTGAAAGATTCAATATTTGAGATAATATGGCAAAGTTCTAATACACTGGTGGAGAACTAAAGCAAAAAAATCATCTATTTAAAACTGTTGCAATTAAAAAGTGCGATAATGCAGCGATTATTGTTTCCAGGGGGTTATCGGTCTGTTTGTGTATTAGTTTGCTTATAATGCCAAAACAAATGGTTTTAGTTGAAATTCTGCATACAGATTGCTAATAATACTGCGAGATCAACATATGGTATATAGATACTTTTATGTCGAAACATTAAGTTTCTACGGGAATACGGGCCATTTGCGGGTGAAGTCTACAACCCTTACCTTAAGTGTGAAGTGTCAGGCTTGTTTGGATGTTATTGTATTATAAACGGGGGCAAAGTAAAAAGTATATTGGTATACTAACCTCTTGTGGCGGCACATCGTACGTCCGAGTTCTTAAGTCCACTCGTGCATACGTGTCGATGCACGGGAGTATAAAGAATATTCCTGCACAAAAATAGGTTAAGTATTAGGATTAAATCATTTTTCATCATATTAAAAGCCCTGGCAAAGCCCTGACCAGTTGGCACGTTTTTGCACTTTTGTAAAGCTTCTTTATGCACGCTTGACTTGGGGAGTAGACTTGTGTATGCGTAAACAGGCGAACTGAAGTTAAAAATTGTTGGTTAACGTAGATCTCCAATTGTCAAAATGGCAAAATTAAAAAATTCTTAAAATTTGTATCATTATATGTGTACCGGTAAAATGACAATTCACAATATTGTCAAGATTATAACATTGAACAAAGAAAAAACAAAGTTATACCAGCCGACAGATGGAGCTATAGAAGTTTTACTTCAGTCGTGAGGTCTAAAGCGCACTCGTTTTTTTTTAAACTAGCTAATAGATGAACCTTTTGGTTTTACCACCACGATCGGTACTCTGTCGACAGTTATTTACAAATGGTGGTATGTATATTGTAAACCCCCAAAGATCAATTCACTTAATTCAGGTCAGGTCGGAGAATGAATTGGTTGATTGCGTGTACACATGTCTGTAGATACATGCTAATTTAGTTCTACTCTATATACACAAAGGAATAAACAAACAAACGAAAATCCTTCTTTAATTTAACTTCTGAATTTTGGAGGCTAAGGTCAGCTCAAAAATGAACTGAAAGGATTTTTATAAACTCCTAAACTCCTCCTTGTTTTTAGACCTTGCTTATATGGATTGATTATATGGATATGATAAATCTTCGGCATAAATTCTACCATTATTTATGTAGCATGGATTTTTTCTACCCTAATCAACTGCATGCGCAGGTTACCTACCTTCAAAAAACAGTGCGTGTGTTCACTTAAGTGCCCTGTCGGTCTGGGACATTCTTATTGAGCTACAGTGGGAGCTTGCGAAACCATACTAAACTTAGTTTGGTGGATTGGTTTTCTATTATTGGTTACTAACTATACCACCTGGCAATAAAGAGATCCGTATGAGAACTAAGGTGAACGATATACCTAGCTCTTAGTAATAGCAATTTGAAATAGCAATAGGCAGGCCACATTGCTTGCAGAACCGACAACCGGAGGAGAAGGTTCTCGAATGGCAACCACGGACTCAAGATGCACCGCAGGACCCACAAGGTGAGTCAACGACTTGGTCAAAACCACGGGGAGTCAATAGATGGATCTATTGACTCCCCGTGGTTTGAAGTGGCAAGAAGCCACTCAAATTGGAGCTCTCTGCGGGAGACCTATGTTCAACAGTGGATGTCTTCAGGCTGTTGTTGATGACAATGATGGTGGCATAAGCCTATGGGTTTTTTCTTAAAGTCTATGAACTAGAGCAAGATTTAATAATATACTCACCAGGCCCTCTCGCTCCTCCTGCCACCAATCGTCCCAGTCGGAATATCACGGCGCGTTCATACTCCTGTACAACCTGTAATTTTATTTGATTTAACTGACAGCATATAACATTTGGACTACCCGCGATGACAAAAATGCCCTAAATCCGTAAACTTACCCGTAGCAAAGTGATGGTCCAGCACCGCAGCCTCTTACCATACGGGATGAGCATTACTACAGATGTATACTGCTAAGAACTAAACACTTCCGGTACCCTACCAACAGGCTGGAGCATTTGAGCTATAGGTCATCGCGACTAGTATATAGTCCATTTGTTTTTCTTTCTAGTAGGTAGCATAGCTAGTAGTATTTAATAATAGTTATATTATTATAGTAGTTAATAATATTTTGGTAATATTAAAATTGTCATTGTACTAATTCTCACATGAGGTCAAGCACCCACGTGGGATCGGACTATTGTCAGTCATCGTATTTTAACATTCAGTCCCTTGGTATTTGTGCACACTTATTTAGATAGGACACAGTCAGAGACATCATATATAATAATAGTACCTACCTTATTATATAGCCTCGCGATAATTCAATAAATATGAGGTAGCTTAGGTGGTAGGATTTTGATGCAAAGTTCGTCTAGGTAGGTACCACCACTTTGCCGCCAATCAGTATTGTGCAAGCACTACTGTGTTCCGGTTTGAAGGGCACTGTAGTGAAATTACTAGGCAAATGAGACTATGATCTGATCTCACAGTTGAGTAATCTTATTACCGGACTGCGCTGATCTCTCAGGATGATGTGCGCAGTGCACTGTCACGCGAAACTTTATATTTTAGAGTTCCGAGTGACACTGTTCTGTTATGGGCGGCCGTGTCGCTTAACATCAGGTGAACGACTAGATCGTCACATCATTCACTAACATAAAAAAAAACAATTAACGTAAATTATTTATACTTATGCTTACTTTGAAACATATGAAGAGCGAAAACGGCATCGTCAAAACCACTAAGATCCAGGAAAGGCCCACAAATATTTTTCCGCACAATTTACTTTCATGATCCGAATCGTCGTTAGTTGCTGTGAAAAAATAAATAAACTGCGTAAAAATATATTAAAACCGAGACCAGCATTGAACTTTCTAAGCACCGGACCCACTCGATGTTATTGTAGGATACAACTGCTGTCTACTAGACATTTCTACCATCATGATACTTCTTTGCGTTCTCGCCAACGAATGTCAACTAAACTGTATGGCTCAGTTTACTGTTATATATATGAAGCTGCGACTATTAATATTGAATGTGGGAACTAAAAACTGTTATTTATACGAGTCGATCATTAATTGAACACGAACCATCGACTTCGATGATGACCCTGGGTTCATCGTTACGTTGGTAGTATCGTGCCATATTTTATCGATTTACAAAACGTGTGTCAAGCTGGCCGTCTACCGAGGTACTGGGCAGTAGCTGTTACTATCAGATTATACAGGGTTAATGGAAAAATGCTAATGACACCTAGACAATTATAGCGGGATGGATCACTCCGCTGTTAAATTCAATTCATGTTGTTTAACCTGTTGAGTGTCGGTTAAATAAAGAAACTGTACTCCACGTGAAATTGTAGGTAATTTCTAACAGTTTATTTTTAATCCAAGACTCTAAATATTCATTATCTAGCCATTGATTATTCGTAATAATATAATTGCTGCCATCATGGTCAAATTTTTGATTCTGAGCAACACCAAAATGTTGGCCTCTACTTTGGCCAAAGATTACCATTCAACGTTGTCGTTTGTTAGATTAAGTTTTATTGTTGTGGTTTTTTTTTTATTACTTAATAATGATTTGAGATTGCTTAGTAGTTTTCTGGTTATTAGGAAAAAAAGAATCAATATATTTTTGTCTAAAAGCAATAACCCTTATTGTTTATTACCTATAATTATCAATAACATGTACGTTTATATGTATCCCCCGCTGCCGTGCAAATTATCGTAGAAATTCTTTCTTTCCGCGTACGTTTAAAAGCTTTAACTGCAATTTTTTTTCTGAACTGGATTAGGCAGAATATTTACATAAATTTGATTTCCAGTGAATTCTTTGACCAGACTCATTCTGTTACAATATAAGAAAAAATCGATATAATTTATTGATGAATCTAGTAATAATAATCATAATAATATAATCTAAACTAATCAATAACTTAATACTTTCGTTTAAAATGTTACTCTTACCTTATATTTATATGGCTTTGATGATAATAGTTTTCCTTTTTGTTAAATGTCACAAACAATATGTTGAGGTAAGTACCGACCTTTTTCTTTGTAAACACGTATTTATTCGTTCTAAGAGTGATAACCTGTATTTGGCTTAGGAGTAGTTATTATCCTGTTGTCATATTATTTTGTAAGAAAGCTGTTGGTTGTCCAAATAAAATAAATAACTTCAGAGGACTGAAAATAATTCAAACGGGCAAACATCCAGACATAACGAACTTATAGGAGTTCCTTGTAGTACTACGGAACCCTAAAAAGCTTTGTCTTGATTGATGGCTGGCTGCCAACGTTCACGTTTTGTTTTGAGAGTTTTTTTTTTGGGTTGGATTTTCAAATACCCTTTCTTATAAATAAGAAAGGGTATTTGAAAATTCAACCCTAAAGGGATCAATTGAGTTTTGCAAGTTTATATAAAAAAACGCTGGTAAAACCACAGGCAGCCTCTAGTCCATTCTTTTATTCCCAGTAGTTAAATTGATAGTTACATTATCTGTACTAGTGGGACTTTTCAGTCTCATTAGTTCAATTATTGGCGGTTGACTATACTGTTGACACATCTGTGTTCCCAGAAGTGCAATTACACCAGTTCAATTACTGTTTATAGGTCAGTATATGTACCTATAACTGTGAAGCTAATATTATTTGTACAGTGTGGCGTTCAAAGGAAAGCTACCTAATATCGATCGATGGTCTACAAACGTTTGTAATTTATTTTTAACCTGACACAACTTTATGAAATATTAATCTTTATTCCAATTAATCAAACTTTAGTAGGGAATTTAACTTATTTACATAAAAGCACATATACTACTTAATTTAAAAAAAAACTTTTATATTATTAATATATTATATTATTTTAGAAAAATTGATTATCCGAAAAAGTATTGTTGCTGCCATCATGGACACATTTTCGTTTCTGAACAACACGTTACCAAAATGTTGGCCTCTACTTTAAACAAACCACTACCAGGTAACGTGCCCATTATGCTGGCAGCATTGCCACGTTGAAGCGGCAATGGCAGCGTTGCTTTGGCCGAAGTAGAGGCCAGCATTTTGGTCACGTGTGGCTTCAACCAGACGTTTCGAAAGGTCTTTAAAAATTTGGTGAGCACTCGGTCCCCAAGGCCCCAGTGTCTCAACTGCAAAAGGCGCAAATATAAAACCGCTATCAAGATTACTATATTTGCGCCTTTTTAGCTGCTCAGCAGAATTTGCCGCCGCGCCAGTCTTAACTTGTGTTCCAGGAAGATGTGACGGCGCAAGGGTGTCAACACTGTCCCACACCAAAGTAAAAAAAGTAAAAATGTTAGTACTAAAATAATTTTTATTCGAATCATTATAAAAATAGGTTGTAGTCATAGTAAAATAAAGCTTATAATATTTGTAACAGGAAAATGATATATAAACGCCACAGCTTGGTTTACCCGTTTACTAATTTGTAACACAAAGGGTCCTATGAAGATAGTAAACACTATGGTAACCAACTGCCTTTCTTTGAAATTAAACTCAAAATAGAACAACAACATCTTTCAATTACCTAAATAATTTATTGAAATACTTGTTTTAAGTATGAAATTATAATCACAATAATAATAATAATATAAACGCCTAACGATCATATAAATAGATCCTGAACCCTAACTAGGATTCCCTGTGTCTGGAGACCCAGGAACTACGAGGACCATGGTCCCACAACACCCAGACTCAGGACTAGTATTTGCGCTTTTTTTTCTTCTGTGCACAAATAATTGTCCTGCCTCGGGAATCGAACCCACAGCAACTGGGCCATGAACTGACCTGCTCAACCACCACACCACCGAGGCTGTCAAACATCAAATGTCTTAACATTATTGTTACTGTTAGCAGGATTCAACACCACAGGTTATAGGATGTATACACCGGTATAACATATTATACATTATCGGAACCTTTGACTTGTAGGGACACACGTTCGTTTATGTTGACGTCGCCAGCGCCAACCTATTTAAGGGGCGCGTGATTTAATTAAAGTACAGTAAGCAGTAGAGTTGCATTAGAGTTGCACGAGAGTTGCATGCGAGTCGCATTAGAGTAGCATTCGGAGACGCGTGTCCTCACATACTCCGGGCTTACTCATTTTATATTGTTAATTGTGTGTTCGGTTCGCGAGGACAATATATGTGGTAAAAAGTAACAATTAATCTTTAATTTACCCCATTCCGGTAGTGAGTTTATTAGTGAACAAAAGGACCTTGTAAGCTGGTGACCCCGACGCCCTGTAAAGACTCTTTTTGGTAATAAAAGTCTATAAAGACAGCAGCAGACAGTGCAAGGCGTCTCTTTCGTATAACAGTGATTTGACAAAGATGCAGCTATTTTAGCTGGCGATTTTAGGTAATATCAAAAATTATATCGTAGCGTGCATATAAGTTCAAACTATATACGGATCTATATCACATTGTTAGTGCAAGGTTGTTGAATATAGTTTAGGCAGAATCCTCTGTTGCCTACGTCGATAGGCGCTTCGACGTTGTCCGTGTGGAACCAGAGCCTAAATGGCTTCACTGTACCTGAAAATCAAATCAAATTTAATCAGCCAATAAACTATTAGTTCATACCCTGATGCTTTGTGGGTGTGAGTGAGATGATCGAATTGGTTCATATATGTAAAGGTATATATATTCTACTATATAAAAATAAGTCGGGTTTTCCTTCCTGACACTATAACTCCAGAACGCACGAACCGATTTTCACGGTTTTGCATTCGTTGGAAAGGTCTCGGGCTCCGTGAGGTTTATAGCTAAGAAAATTCAGGAAAAATTCAGGACAAACCAACATTTTAAGTAGATGGCGCCGGTGCGTGATACATTGTTTTTCGTATATTATAATATGTTTAATAAATAAACGTCCACCCAAGCGAAGCCGGGACGGGCCGCTAGTATATTATATAAGTGTGTATTTATTCAATTAGTTTTAGTTCATCTATAAATCTTAGTCGAATAGACCCACGGGAAGGTGTGGTCGTGTGTGTGTTTGGTGGCGAGGAGGCAAGTTTATTAGTAATTGTATTGTTGTAAGACGTAGTAATATGTGCTATGTTAGGAGTATCTCTGCGGGATCGAATCCGAAACGAAACTATTCGCCAGAGAACTAAGGTTACCGACATAGCTCAGCGAATTAGCAAGCTGAAGTGGCAATGGGCTGGTCATATCTGCCGAAGAACCGACAACCGTTTGGGTAGACGTGTTCTGGAGTGGAGACCGCGGATCGGCAGACGTAGTGTAGGATGACCTGCGTCGAGATGGAGCGATGACATACGCAAGGTAGCTGGGAATAACTGGAAAAATAGAGCCGAAGACCGGGCTCAGTGGCGTGCCTTGGGAGAGGCCTATGTCCAGCAGTGGACTAATATAGGCTGATGATGATGATGATGATGATGTAGTAATATGTGTTAAATGTACCTACTCACGTTGTGTTATCTAATGTGTAATTATTGTTTTTCTTAATCTAGTATACAACGTAGATAGTGTAGTATTTTTTTTTTAGTTTTCATTCTATTTCTACATGTGAAGACTTTTTAATGGCTTTATTGTTACCTAACTTTATTGTATATTTTAGCTTATAATAGTCGATAGTCTTCTAAAACCTAATAAATAAATAAATAGTTCCATGTACTACTAACGAACCACTCAAACCATCTACCTTTCTTATCCTTACTTTATCTAGAACATAATCGCTTTACTTCTACGTATAATCCGCACTTGGCCATTTTATAATAAGCACACCAAGTAGTTTAACTATTATTCTGAAAAAATTGCCAAGTTTCATCAAAATTTATCTAGTGGTTTCAGCGTGATACGTGTTAAAAAAGTCAGACAGACAGACGGACAAAAAAAATAAATATTTATTTTTACTTTTATACAATGAAAAATATTCAATGTACAGTTTAGTCTAGCTATTATGTAGTCATTGTATGTATAGGCTAGCTTCTGCCCGCGGCTTCTCTTGCGTGGCCTATAGAAAACGAAGAAAATTTTTTTTCATAGATAATTCAACTACTCATTTCACATTAGGGGTGGAATTCCAAAAAACCCTTTCTTAGTGGATACCTACACGTTACAAAGAACACACCCTCCAAATTTCATGTCTCTCGGACCAGTGGTTTAGGCTGTGCGTTGATATATAAGTCAGAAAGTCAGGACTTTGAATTTTATATGTGTAGATTAGCAAAATTACTGTAAATATTTAGTTACATAAATAAATATATACATAAATACACATAAACACAATAGGCAGATAAGTTTATTGTAACAATGCTGAAGGCATGAAGAAGAATAGGTACTTACTCAACACTGAAGAGGACTGCATCGAAAGGTCCGCTGAGAATGTGCCTCCACAGATCCTATCGGTGCATAATGCCTGGTTCGGCTGTATGCGACCAACGTTGGCGGCACACGGCACCAATAGCCAATCATTCGCGCAGTTGTTGGGCCCTGAACCAGAGCCTGTCATGGCATTTACTGGAGTATTGCTATTGCCACTCAGCGTGAACGCGCGAGACCTGTTATTTACTGGAACAGCAAATATCAATCAATCCAATTTACCAATAACAGGCTGGGAAAAGTATTTCTTTGTACCTGACTGGTTTGGATATCATTAAAAGAAGACAATTTAAAGCAATATAATGCATGCCAAATTTCAGTCCGATCCATCCAGTGGTTTGGGCTGTGCGTTGATAGATCACTATATCAGTCAGTCAGTCAGTCACCTTTGAGTTATATTTATTTAGATTAATCAATATGAAATATTTCACGCCCACCAATTTATTCACTCTGAAAAAAAGTGAAAATAACTCACTCGCATTTATCCTCAGGAACCCACCTAATTCCGTTTACTTCTTATGTTAAAAGTGTGAGTTTGACGCCTAAGCTGTCTGCCTATTTACACATATACAGATACATATACAGATGGTATGATGGTTAAGCAGGTTGGTTCATAACCTAGGGTAGCGTGTTCAATTCCCGCGACTGGATAAGTATATTTGTGCACAGAAAAAAGCGCAAATACTTGTTCTAAGTCTGGGTGTTGCGGGACCATGGTCTTCGTATTTCATGGGTCCCTAGATACAGGAAATCCTAATTAGGTACCAGGATCTATGTATGTGATTATTTTTGTGTGAATTTTTATGTGAGGGCGTTATTGTTATTATTATTATTTCATTCTGAATGCGTTTATAGTAAAAAAAAACTTAATAATTTTATTTTGAAAATTCTATGGTCTTTACAAATACATAAGAGTATTACCTGAACCATAGTCATAACTGTAGCAGAGAAACTTTGTGTCAGCTAAAATTTTACTTCTGGTCAGGTCTAAAATGTTGCTAAATAACTTACCAGTGTCAGGACAAGCGGTGTACTGTATACCACAGAAGTTCCTCTCCATCCTGATGCAGATGCCGTAGTCTTGATTGCTTAGTTGCAACCCAGAAGCCGGGTCGTAGTTAAAGGAGCGCAGTTGACCCGACACACCAGTGTAGTACTGAAGACAGCCTTCATCAGCTACAAAAACGATGCACCATTAATAAATAACAATAATTAAGTTACAAGTTTTTTTTATCATGTTTATAATAATTTAAGGGACCTTTATAATTAATTTACATGTCGGTCCCATCGTATTCGCAATAAGCTTTACAAAATAGAAGGTCACCTGAAGTGACTCATTACTAAGCTGTGGTACCTCTAGCTTTACATATAATTTCTTTGGCATGTGACGTCACTAGCAAAACTTCATAGTAGCTGCGAGGAAACTCCACACGATCTCTGTTTTGCAAAAAAGGGACAGGCGATGCCTTCTCCAGAAACTTTAAAGGCGTACTACTCTGTGAGTTATTTTACCGATTTTACTTATTTTTTCAATTATTACATTCACGTACAATCAATTATTACGTCACGTTTTGTTAACTTTAATTTTAAGATAACAGACACAAATAAAATATAATACTAGTATAAGCGACAAATGTAGATGGTCCATACGATGTGTTTATACATTGACAATCACAGACGAATCCAGAACAAATAGAAGCAATATTTAGATGTAGCATAGATGCTCTGTGCGTGGTCTAGTGAAGTGATGACTTGCGGAAAGTGGCAGACATAAAAAGTAGGCATTACTGTATCACAACCTAAGGCGATAGGCCAATTACCCTACATTCAGCAATTAACAAAACACTCATGAAAATAAACCGATCAATATACATCGTAGAAATTAACTTCTGAATTGTTGATTCGACACCGATACCGATGAAACATGAGTGTTGTTATGAGTTAAGTATTATTTATGACAAAGCCATGCTTGAGGTACAGTGAACCTTGCCTTATCGGTTTATTATTATATTGTGGTGTGGTAGCACGTCGGTTCATAACCCGGAGGCGGCGGGTTCGATTCCCGCGGCAGAACAAGAATTTGTGCACAGAAAAACAGCGCGAATACTTGTTCTGCGTCTGGGTGTTGTGGGACCATAGTCTTCGTAGTTTCTGGGTCCCTAGACATAGGAAATCCTAGTTAGGGTCTAGGATCTATGTACGTGATCATTTGGCGTTATAAAAAAAATGCATTGATTTTTATTTGTGTACAAGTCAAACACGAAAAATGGCCTTACATTGTTTAAGCATATCGGGAATGGATCAAAGGATACAACTAAAGTACTTATTTTCTAAGGGACTCCATAAATAAATAAATATAATAGATTCCATGTTATAAGTAACTAGACTAGTTTGCTTTGCCGCGTGTGTATTTTGTTACTGTTGAAGCGTCAACCGCATTTGCATATACGCGCAGTATTTATTGAGAAAGAAACAGCGTAGTTAATGCTTGAAAGCTGCACACATGGCGTACGCCTGTCGCGCTATGAATAAATCAAAGGAGTCGCCGCGAATTTCACTCTAAGCCGTCATCGTCACATTATTGCTTGTCAGGTGATTACGTGACATTGTAATCAAACGTTAGTATAAATCGTGATAAAAAATATTGAGGCAACAAAATATGATCATTCTAGCATAAATAAATAAATGAACAAAATATAATAGCTAGAACTAATTTAAATCCAAACTAAAATAATCGAAGTATCTAAATCTAAAACTATATCTAAACTTATAAATAACGCGATTAAGTAACTATCTGCGGGTAAGGTGTCTAAAAAGCTGGCGACATTACCTTGCTGAATGACTGAATGTAAGAAGTAGAAGGTAAGAGTCAGCTCTTTGGTCACCTGTAATTTCTACTAGGCACCTGGACCGCTGCTTCATGAAACTTCGAGTGGACGAACTCCACGGTCCCATAGTCTCTACACCAAACGTATTGACTTACTGTTTC
This sequence comes from Ennomos fuscantarius, assembly GCA_905220475.3. Classification (NCBI taxonomy): domain Eukaryota; kingdom Metazoa; phylum Arthropoda; class Insecta; order Lepidoptera; family Geometridae; genus Ennomos; species Ennomos fuscantarius. The sequence goes on from HG992023.1 coordinate 13,760,090, forward strand.
GGATTTAATTTGTACTTTACTTGTGGAAATTATTGTATATAGTCTATGATTAGTTTTTAGTTTTTTAATCTGTGTTATAAAAAAAAGCAATCTCTCTCTTGGCTCTTGTGAAAAATAAAACCAGCGCCATGGTTAATTCAAAAATATAAATCTAGTTTTATTACAAACTTTACAATTCCATAACACTTACCTTTGTAAATGGTACTGCACGGTATCTGCGTAACCTTGACTTTCCACATTCTTTCAAACGAGTTTCCACTTGAAACGAAGGTTAGCTTCACAGGGTTCGTCGTTCCTATGCCAGCATCTACGTACACTATTAACAAGAAAATAAGGCAGTACTAAGTAATCTAATTCTAAAGAGTTTTATAGATAGATAGATAGATAGAGAACTCTTTATTGTTCCACCAATGAAATATAAAAATATCAAGAAAAAATTATAAACTAGTGTTACAATGGGCGGTCTTATCGCTGAAAGCGATCTCTTCCAGACAACCTTTGGATGGACAGTATCAAATGCAAAACAGTATATTATTTTACTCTATAAACTGACGTGACGATGCCGAGACGAGGTATGACGCTTTATATAGATATGAACGCAGTGTAAACTAATAAGGGTCCGTGAATTTAGCGCTGAAAAGAAATATAACGCGTTAGAGCAAGATAAACTTTTTTTTACTATGTGTGGTGAGAAAATATGCGCTACGGTATACTACGCTACGCTACGTAGTAGCTACGCTGTGTAGTAGTTCCGCTACGTGATATGCTGTGAAGTTACTACGATGCGTAGTACTTATGCTACGGAGGACACTTCTCAATGCTACGAAACAAATAGAATTATGGTACGAAAATAAAAGGCCACAAAAAACATCATGTGAACTCACTATGGCTGCCTTGATTGGTGCCGCAGATGGCCGGCACTGGGTTACCACCGGACACTATGAACTGATCCTGGTTGCAAACGTGATTTATCTGCTCCGGACCAGCTATTGAAAACCGGTCAAAATCTAATCTAAGGAATATTTGTAAAAGATTAAAATTAGAATTAAAAACAATACAGTAGCAAAACTTAATCTAAGAAGCCGCTACCAGTAGGCAACGTGCCGAAATGCTGATGGCATTGCCCCGTTGAATGCCTGTAGGCTAAATAGGGACGAACGTTTTGGTAACGTGTTGCCTCGGTCAATCGTTCCGAAAGATTTTTGTAACTTTTGTACTAGTAGTTTTTTAAAAAATATTTTAAAACCACGATTTTAGAACCACGACCCACGAGATTTTTAAAAAATATTTTATAATTTCAAATCCCCAAATTCCAAAGAAAACAAAATCTAAGGAAAATTAATGCTCTAATAAATCAAATTGTAAAGTATTATTCAGTTATTTTGGTGATACGTGTATATTTCTACTATCATTTGAAAGTGAAAGTCGTTTGTTTGTTTGGATGGATTTCACACCAAAATGTCTCAACTAAATTAGAAGAAATTTTACTTAAAGCAATCAGTAAAATTGCGAAGACAAACATGAATACATTTGAATTACTGAAACCGTGGGGCACCGTTAGTAAATAATTCTATCAACACGTCAAAGAACCTTAAAAAATTAGGATTCACGTTAAAAAGGCTGAACTGTTTCTATGAAATTTTGTACACAGATTAGTGAAACACCGAGGTCAACATTATATATGATAAGCTAGTATGAATATGAAGAAAAAGTGAATTAAACCCCGGTAAATTTAAATATCGCACTTGTGGATGAAACGGGGCGCCTCTTATAGTAAATGGATAAAGATAAAATCACTTCATACCTAAACTCTTTTTTGTTTGGATTTTTTGTTTCCACTTAGAACAGATGGCATTTTTCTTATAAATAGCATAATTTTAATATATATTATTCTTCTGTACATGTGTACCGCGTAGTCTCGGTATGCGTGATGGTACTATACCATCTCATCTCTTCCCGTGGGTGCTTTAAGACTCGGCTAAGGGACTATCTAAGGAATGAACGGCAACATTATCCTCTGTCTTCATCATAATCAACTGCGATCACCAATCCGCCAAGCGGCTTGGTGAGCAAGCGGTATGATATTTGACAATAAGCACTTTGTAATTTTATATGCTTAGTAAAATTAAGTACCTACTCGTAATATTAATTACTTATTACCTAATTTGACTTGTAAAAGTGCTAAAAATAGCCTATTTGCAAAAATCTTTTGACTTTGACTTTGGCTTTGACTTTGACTTTGAATTTGACTTTGACTTTGACTTTGACTTTGACTTTGACTTTGACTTTGACTTTGACTTTGACTTTGAGTTTGACTTTGACTTTGACTTTGACTTTGACTTTGACTTTGACTTTGACTTTGACTTTGACTTTGACTTTGACTTTGAATTTGACTTTGAATTTGACTTTGACTTCGACTTTGACTTTGACTGTGACTTTGATTTTGACTGACTTTGAGATTATAGCAACCCTCATGATCATCGTCCAAAGTGGCGTTTTATTGAGGGAAGCCTGTTATGCAGCAGTAAACGTCTTCCAGCTGTTAATGTAGGTACATGTGTATTGTGTGTTATTGAACTCCTGGCAAACTTAAATGAAATTTTCAGTGCGCTTGAGTAAGTCCCTGGGAGTCTATGTGAAGACGTTATAAACTTAGTTACCTTATTTGGCAGACATCAGGGTGTGACTTCAGGATAGTCAACTCACAGGAGCCTGTGCCGTCGTACGATGACGGATATCCGGAATTTACGAAGTACGTTCCATTTTCCGATGTGGAACTACCGCATGACGTCATAACTGTGACAGTAATTAAGTAAGAGAAAGATATAGATTTGTTTTAGAACGGCAGTCAGTTGTAAATAATTAAATAATTCCCAACGATCACATACAAATATACTTCATGGACCCTAATTAGGATTCCCTGTATCTAGGGACCCAGGAACTATGAGGACCATGGTCACGCAACATCTAGACTTAGAACAAGTATTTAAAAAATTGTACACAAATACTTGTCCTGTCGCGGGAATCGAACCTGCCGCCTCCGGGCTATGAGCTGCTCAACCACCAGCACAGAGGCTGTCATGACCCCGTTTTCACTACATGGCATTGTAACGTGTCATTGTCAAAAAGTGTTTTTTTTTTTTTTTTAGAAAGTATGGCGGTCGCTAGGTGGCGCTTTTACAAATTACTCAGCGTTCACCTATTATATCTGTTCAATGAGATTCGACCCTAGCTAGAAATAAGCTTATTTTTTCGAAATTGTATAATAAAATTGACTATAAAAATAATGAAACGTGATATAAAAAATGACACGTTACAGCATGACTGGACCACACAATGAGCGGTCCCATAAGGGTGCTTGTCCGTCGCATTGTGATAAAGACATATGATGTATATACTACTGCTTCGGCGCCGTCATCTCATTTTCGGTGACGTCCCGGTGACGGTGAGATTAAATTTAAGGGTTGAGAATAAAAAGGGTTTAACTGTCAAATTGATAGTTTCTAGAAAATTGACCTTAAACTTCAACTGCGTTTAATGTAGAGTGCTTATAAGGTAATAGAAAAGTTTTATGTAAGTTTCAGTTGCTTGTAAATGTATTAATTCTATTTTAAAATACTAAATATAGTACTAATTCATACAATTACTGTAAAAATATAATATGATACAATAATTATAATAATGTTTTTATGCTAAGCGAACTGTATTCCTGTGACAGATAAACCGTTTTTAGACACAAATTCTCGAGATTTAAGCCTCATTTCGGTATTTTGAGAATGTAGTATTGTAGATAATTTCACGCTGAATCCAACGATACCCATAAGTCATTTTGTTAAAAAAATCAGTTAAACCCTTTTTGTTCTCACCCCTTCAATTGTCGTGGAATTTGAAATGAATGAATGAATGAAATGAAACGGAATCATACATAGCATAAGGACCTTATGCTATGTATGATTTCGTTCGTTTTCTTTCTGTTATATGTCAATTGTCGATCTTTGATGGTTAAGGTTTTTTGATATCCAGATGCTAAAAAACGGTGGAACCATCACGATTGCATTCGGTAAATTTTCATATTAAATGTCCTTACAAATGCAGCACAATCCAAAACCATTGGCACAGTAGCCGTTAGCGGACCCAGATCGTAGTGAGCACTCTCGAGCAGTCATGCAAGTGCCGTTATCACCGGAGGCCCCTGCACATGCTCCATTTGGGAATGTCACCACCGTGAACAATGATAGAACTGCGAACGGTAAATATTTTTCATTACCTAGTTATTTCATCAAAAAATATTTTATAAACTGAATTGACTTTATTACTAAAACTATAAATGATAATCAGCCAGAATTTCTATATAGGCAAACAAACTGCGCCCTGGCAAAGCTGGAGGCAGGAGCCGCGTGAGATGTCCACGCAGACCATTTAATTGTATTAAAAAAACTGTTTTTGCCACTCAAGAACCTTTGTTTCCCATTGATTATCGGCTCTTTGAGCGATATGGCCCGGTCTTTAAGAGTATGAGTATAGTCTTATGACTGTAACTTTAATTTCTTTGCGAATCTTCATATTTCAAATACTCTATATTTATTACTCTATATTTTATCTATATTTCAAGGAAACCCGTGCATAGTTGCGTGACTTCGAGCTTAATTCAAATGAGGCCTACATTAACAGACTAGTTCTTAGTGTTATAAGTCATCACTGGCAACTCACACTTGTTGAAAATATTTATTTTCTGGCGGTCTTTTCAAAGAAAAGTTAAGTCGAAGCTTCTCGAACGCTGCTCAGCCGAGTTGGTGATGATGAGTTCGTGCGTCCTCTTGTTGAAGATGGCCCTACCTAATTGCCTAAAATAGCCTGTCCTAGATATATTAATCGACAATCAACAAGATTATCGTTCCCACCAATTACCGGTATAGGTGGAACAATGGCATAAGACATGATTTTCGTTTAATCCATGTTTATCTTAAGACCAACCTGTTGGGAGACTAATAAGGTCGATCAGTATTGAACCATCCTAGAATGGATCCGCTATGGCTACTATCATCGGTGAAACGAAAGTTAGACAATGTACTCGCCTCGTACTTTATATTGATGCCAGATCTTTCCTGTAAGAGCTTGAAAACGGCCTCCAATGCGAACTCATTATCCGATTACGGCAAAAAGAAGGTTGGACAATACAGTACAGTTAAGAAAACCGCTTGCACACAAATACTTAACCTCATCATATTATTAAAATATGCCTTGTAGTTTCGAGAATATTAGAGACGAAAATCAATTTAATATACCACAGAGACATACATCAAGGGCTCAGGTCTCACTCAGATAACTGTTATAATAAGCATATAATTATACATACAGGTGTATAAGTAGGTACTATGTAAAATTATGATATTAGATACTTAAAAAAAATATTACAAGGACACTTGAATAATTTCGTAGAAAATTATTTTGATTGTCCTATGGAAGTTATATAGCCTTATTTGTCGCATGATGTTAAGTTCTATAGAACAATTTGGACATATTGATAATAATTTTACTTACATCGACTTTCCTTTTGCACCGGCCAAAACTCCTTGTCTTGCACGCGCTTTATACCTGCATATCCTCTATTCCATCTTGGGAAATGCACTCCATTTAACCTTCCATATTTTTCATTACTGACATCGTTTGCCTTACAAAGTTTAATAAGCAAAACCAATATCAACAATAGCTTCATATCTAATTGATCGATGTAGCGTAGTAAAAACTGTTGCGTTGAAATTATAGAGCGAAACTTTATTTTGACGAAATAGTAACATGTAAAATGCGTTTATCGCCGTCATTAGAATATATAGCATTTTAACGGGAAGGGGAACAATGTGTTTTCACCCGTTATTGTGTGATGGTGACAATGGCCACTTGATGATAATTTCTGTTTATATTTAACATCCATCAGCGTGTGGAAGAGCGACAGCGTGGAACGGAAAATATGTTATAAGTTGGTACATACTCTCACTAATGAGAACATAATACTGCTCTTTGCTTTACGCCTCTTGAAGCTATAATACTAATTAGGGGGCGACCGAGAACGCAGTTTCAGTTCTTCTATGCGGTAGTTACTTATACCGCAGCACACGAACCGGATTTTGGAACTATCCCTCAAGCGATTTTTTTTCCTAGTACTACTGATATGGGCAGCCGTGTCACTTACATTAGGCGAACGACTCATGTTATTCCTTAGTTGCAATCGAGTTACGTGATCGCATCGCACATTGAATATTTGTCATATTTTTTAAATTTATATTTTTAATTTTTTTCTTCTTAATGGCTTCTTGTTAAAAGCTTAATTTAGTCTGGTCTTATTTTTTTTGTCTGTTGCTTTAACGCGCATCATGCTGAAACTTAAGGATTATGATAAAACGCGCCATGATTTACCCTTTATGTTTTCAAAAACGGCCAGGATATATTTTTTGTGTTATAATTTTGTTTGTACCGTTGTTAAAAACAATGAACAACGCTAAACTAATAAGTTCAATATATCTTGGTAAATTTCAAATTTTAATTTAATATCAATATAAGAAAGGAAGAGGAAAAGTTAAAGGGAATTAATGAATTCATCGGACGGCAAAGGTAGGAAGATAGAAGATCTTTTTCTTTCCTTCTCCTCTTTTCTTTAGGGTTAGGACGTAAAAATGCACCCGTGCATCTGAATCTGAGGCGGATCAGGAAATGGTTTTAGTATAAGGTTACTAAGTGTTATAAATGAGCCATTTCCTTCATTATCAATAATACAATATCTTGCAGGTCTTGATCCTTTTTAGTTATCTTTTGATTTAATGAAATTAAATCTGCCATGTTTATTAAAAACATACCATCTCATATCTTTATCATTTAAAAATAAAAGAAATAATTTTACGACAACATACAGATTTTATATAACATGAAATTCATCTTACAATAAATTGATTATTACGTCATGTTTGACTTTACGCTTACGGAACATAATTATAACTATTCTATAAATATTAAGTAGTACATTAAAAATTCGAAAATTATTAACCTACATCTATAACTTTTGTAGCAATACAATATAATGATGTCATTGTGTTTTATGTAACTGTTTGTAGATATACAATAAAATTATATCAAAAAATTTCTGTGACAAGACAACGCCTTCATACTAATAAACTCTATTGTAATATAGCGGTGTCGAAATTAGTTTAAATTTAACATGATTTAATAAAAAATAACATCACAGACTACGGAACTAAAATGCGTTATTCTATACATTTTTTAAATTTTCGAGTACCTACTACAAATACACTGTTAAGTTCATACAAATTTCTGTTTCTAATGGTTGCAATCATATTTCGTGATCGACTAGCTGTTACAATTAGATAAATGTGAGGAAGGCTGAAAATAAGTTAGCCCCTGCGAGCGAACACTATTTTTGAGAGACCCATATCAGACCAAAACAGCAATCGAAGGCGTCAGATTAAAGTTAAAACTATTAATTCGAATTGACTCCACATAAGATCACCATTGATAAAAAGTTTCAACCATCCGATAGCAGGTACGGTAGACGATAGTTAACCTCCCTTGTTGAAGGATTGTGCCGTGCGCAGTTTCTTGCGGATCCTTGGCGAGCTCCAGCGAGGGACGACGCGCGAGTCTCCTGGCGACACCCCCTCGTCGACGTCGTCTGCTTCAGTTTTAATTTCCATTTTCTATAATTACAAACGCAATTTTAGGCATTTACTTGGTAAGGTTTTTATTTGCTCTTACAGTCTATTTATACCGCAATACCAGCGAAATTCTTTCAGATACACGTCATAATGTTGGCGATGATTACGTTTTCAAATTACTAGTCAAATGAGACTTTATGATCAGCTGGGCGATCACGGAACTTGATTGCAACCAGTAGAAACAGAAATATGTATGGATTTGAAAGTTTCAATTCGTAGTTCTTGTGCATTGTAATTATGAAAAATTTCAAATTAGGAATATAATTTATTACGTTGCATTGCAATCAAAGTTCCATGATTACTCCCAAATCTCACAGACTAGTAATCTTATTAAAAATTAAAATATGTAAAAGTGCTAAAATTAGCCTATTCGCAATAATTTTTTTTACCTTGACTTTGACTTTGACATTATGATTTTTATCATTTAATCGTTTCATTAAAGTATATTTAAAATCTTATTACTAGACTTTGCTAATGTCTTGGGATAACGTGCGCAGTGATTTATCTTCAAAAATTTATATTTAGTGTTCCATGTTCCAATGCAACTGTTATGGACGGCTTAACATCAGACGAATGAAAAGCTCTTCAAGTCATTCGTTTATACAAAAAAGGTTCCGTAAGCAGAGGTCGGTTAGAAAAGTACCATTACTTTGCCTGTTTTCCAACATTGAGCAATCCTAGTGAATTGACAAGCCCGCGCAAATTTAGACCTTCGAATCTAGGAGGTAAACGTAGTGGTTATCTATTATATGCTCAATTGCTTTTTGCTTAGAGGTAGCATTGCATATCATGTTGCAAGGTGATGAGAGAATTATAATCAAGTGCGTTTCGTTTGTATCCTAGGTCTTTTGTGTAGACCTTATTGAGATTATACCAATTTAAAAAAGGGCGGAGAGTTCCAAAGAATGTGTACCTGAACAATCAATCTGATCAGTGTGTGCTGCTGTTCCATCATTTGTGAAATGTCGCGAAGCCGACGTTTCTGTTTTTCCAGTTCAGCGGTAATATAATCTTCACTGCTTTCCAACACGAGGTCGAGGCCAGCTGACAAATGAATAAAACATTATAAATAAGACGATTATAGTATTATCCTTTCGATACTCTTTAAAAAAAGGGTTAAATGGCCGTAATTAATAAATAGGTATACTTAGCACGTTCTTCATAATTTATCTTCTTTTACACTAATTTGTAGCTGCTTTTTAGATTGAGTTTTGCTACTGCAATTTTATTTATTTATTTATTAGACCAACTAAAATCATAATCAGCACCAAACAAAAACATATCAATAAATAGAATGGTTAAAATTTGAAAATAACAAAATCATCAATTAAAATTAATATACAACAAATTGAAATAGAAATAAAATTAAAATAAAATGCAATATTTTTCATTATAAACTGTTATTTTAATATAGTAATACATTTAAAAAACAATAATTATCGAATGTACGAACAAAGCAAACTTTTTTGCACGTAGAACACTCCTGTGGTCTGGTGATTAAGGTCGGCTCATAACCTGGAGGTGGCGAGATCAATTCCCGCGATAGGAACAGTATTTGTGCACACGAAAAAGTTTAAATACTGAGCTTATATAATGAACTTGGTGTTGTGGTATGAACTATATCGTAGTTTCTGGGTTTCTATTTGCACTTGGTTGTAGTTTGAGTCCAAGATCTATGTATGTGATCGTTGAGCGTTATTTCTTTTTTGCACGACTTTGTAACGATAGTCGTAAAATCTCTATTTCTCGATTTCCCTAAACCAACTTGCTTACATGATTCTTATACTAGCGACGGATAACATCCAAAAAGCGATAGTAACAAAACTTACCATCGTCAGAAAACGGATTACAAAACCATTTCCGCAAAATCAAATCCAGAAAGCCAAGTTTGCACTTCTTGTTATTTGGATATTCGATAAGTTCGTTTTTGTCGACCTTTTCTAGCAGGAACGTCGGTAGTTTTCTTTCCAACTCAGTATGAAGGACTACCTTATGAAAAAAAAAATTTATTAATATTTTAAATGTAATCACTTGTTTTGTAGATAATTCAATAAATTTTCAAAAATGTTTCATTAGGTGTTTGTTCTGTGTCTGAGTGTTATATTGTATTCTATGTATTTATTAACCAACAAAAAGTATCTAATCATTCTATCAGTTATCTGGTTCCTATAGTACAAACTTCGTTTAGTTTGGGACTAGATGGCGCTGTGTGAAATCCACACTATTATTTATTGTTTATTTATTTAACAGTGTTGTATTATAATCAGCTCTAGGCAAGATATTTCAGTTCAAACTGCTTACCTGCATAGCGAGGCGTTTCAACTGGGCATTTCTCCTCACACTCTCTATATCACCGACTGCCAAACCGATGAGCAAGTTCATTAGTAAAATCGGCATGAGAACCATAAATAGTCCAAGAATTAAAAAAGTCGGCAAAGGGAACGGCAGTGCTATGTCCGTCTCGTCTTTGTAATATGGCTGTACGTAAGTCCCGACGAAATCCAGTTCTCCTAGCATCATTGCGAAGGTTCTCATTAAAGACATTGGTATACTATTGAAGGATAGGTGATTTCCCTGAAAGAACGATACATTTTATAACGATATCTGTTTTACAATGTGTTATTTTAGTTGTTTATGTTTTTCTTTCTTTCTTAAAGTATGCTATGTATAGAAATCATCGCACGAGCCGAACATTTCATTATTTCGCAAAGTGAAACATTCACAGATAATCGGGATGTAAGAACTATTAAACGCTAAGTAACAAAACCCAGCCACTGATTCGCGCGATTAGACGTAATGAGAGCATAGCATTTTAGAAATATATACAGTTGATTTTAATATATTTATAATGTGCGTGTGACGGGAGGCTCTATACAACATGGCTTTATTATTTTGTTTTGAATTGCGTCGTGAACGCATCCCGTCCTACGCACATTTAAGTGTCTAGAATTTTCTAATCCATTCAGTACATAGTTCAATAATACATAGAAATATAGAAATAGCAGAGCGTGTACTTTCGCTATATTGTATGACCAATAACATATTATACAATTCCAAATAGCTTCTTAAATAGTCTTCGCAGTTTCGTTACTCTTCTTGGCATTAACTCAGTGGAAAGAGAAACATCGTTATGAGCCAAAATTCACGCTACCACGTCTTCTTGTCCGAATTCGTATACCCAACTGGAGTGTAAAATCTAATTATTAATTTAAAATTGTAATAAATACCATTTTATCAGAACCCACTTTTGAGAGTAAAATGAAAAACGCCAAACCAAATGCGATGATCAAAATCGAGAAGACCATCAGAACTTTGATCAGAGTTTGCAGGATTTCCAGAAACATCACCACGTAGATGCCGACTTGATCGAACCGTTGTAAGAGGAGGAGCAGCTCGAACCAAGACAAGAATACCGTAATCGCTGCGGCTGAAAACTGTCGATAAAATAATAATATCATAAAACAAAAACAAAAAAAAAAACTCACATCTGATTCAACTGTATAATACAAATCCTGTTATTGAATGAGAAAGTACTACCTACCTACGTACTAATGAACATTAACACAAAATAGATACTAAGTGTGTAATATTATTTTTCTACTGTAAGAAACAGTAATAAACTACTCTACATTTCAGAAAGAAAGTGAATTCCACGACACGGGTTGTCCTCGTGTGGGATTCAGGGTTCATTATTATTTTCGAATGATATAATATTTGAAAATAATTATAATAGATAATAAATATTATTTTTTTGAAATCCTTGAAAGTTTTGTAGTAAATATATATCTGAAGGAGCATTCCTAATCTACAATATAAATAGGTTTCCCAGACAAACAAGACATACACATTAACAAAATATGGTTACTAATAATGAAATGAAATTTTGTTGTGAAACGTGTATTTATTCGGGTTAGTATCTTTTGTATGATAAATTAATAAATAATATGTTAATAAATATATAAGAAGTACATCTATATGTATTACCTGAATGTCACTGTAACGGCCGAAAACCGTAGGGTACACAGTGAGTGTGGAACTTATGTAGAGCATCCAGGACACAAGGTTTGAGGGATCCACTACGTAATGCCATTTCTTTTGTTTTACGTTATAAAACTCTCGGAGTAAGCAAATGCAGTTGTACACAAGAATTGCCACAGTACTTGTATACATGACCAATTTGGCTTCAAAATCTAAAATATAAAAACAAAACTAAGACTTATAATGGCATAGATTTACAATTTACAAATTTAATATCCATAGTGACTCATCTAAAAAATTTGAATAAAATAAAGCCGATAAAAACATTTGTTTGCTGCATGACATATATATGACAATAACATGCATATAATTAAAATTAGTTAATATATATCAAACTAGTTGTCCCGGCTTTGCATGGGTGCATGGTGGTTAACGCGGTTGAACGGTATAAAAAATATCCTATGTCCGTCTCCTGGTTCTAAGCTACCTCCCAACCAAGCAGCGCCTCGAGGTTTCACCCGCGGATTAAAAGTAGCCTATGTGTTAATCCACTATATAAGCTATCTATATTCCAAAAAAAAAACTGTTAAAAACAAAAGGGGATAAGTCCGTCTTCTGGTTCTAAGCTACCTACCCATCAACTTTCAGCCAAATCGGTTCAGCTGTTCTTGAGTTATAAATAGTGTAACTAACGCGACTTTCTTTTATATGTATAGATTTCATCAATATGTGGTCGAATTCTCGTTTTAAGATTTTCTAAAGAGTATTTCAAATATAAGAGATTAGTCAAAATACCTGGTTCGAATTCCGTGGTAACCTTTCGAGTAGTATTAACCGAGCCCGTCGAAGAGTTCACGACGTCACTAGCGTTCTCAACAGAACTACTCACAACTGCACAGCAGCCTGAAAGCTTTTTCATCGCTGCGGTGCTCGGATTAGCATTCATCATAAGCAGAGACGTGTAGACCGTGACAAATATCAAGAATATGCAATAGAACAACAGGTTTGCCAGATGAAAGTACTTTCCATACGAATTCCATTTCATTTGAAGATATTTTTGGCTGAGTGGGTGTGCTAGGAGTTCCACTCGACCGTGTGCTACCATTGCCTGAAAAAAAACAGTTTTAAGTTTATTAATAGTGTATAAACTGTGAGTTTGTATTTGATATCTTTTATTATTTGCCTTAATATGGGCAATTTAAATGTACCACCATCAATTAAAATTACTAGTGCATACAGTGGTGTTATTTACAAAGCTGAAATACAAAACGTCTAGACATTTATGTCCTCCACCGCCGTGTTTCGATATTAGCTATTTCGTGTTCTCCGTGTATTTTCAATTATAGTGCGATGCCACCAAAACAACATTTTAAGGTTTATTCAGTATCAACAATTCAACAACAACTTTGAACAATTTCAACCATACCAGGATCATGAAGTCCCGGAGGATTGGTAACCACCAGTGTAGAGAAAATAACAAGTATTAGTTAATTATCGACAAAATGTTGTTTCGTGGGCAAAAAAGGCAAAACGAAAAGCGAGGTTCCAAGTCATCTGTGGATCTCACTCACGTTAATCACACTTAACGGTTCAGGGCGGAACTTTGGGTCGTTGAGCGCCAGTCTCAGCGCATCGAGCTCGAGCTTTGATTTTTGGTAGTGTTTGAAAGAGTATTTAATCTGCATAAAAGCAAAAAGAAACTTTAATAAGTTAGTTAATCATTCAACTTACATTCAAAGCTGGTAATGGAATTTTCTGCGAATTCGGAACGCTCTCCGTTTTTCTGGTACAGTCGTCGTCTTTCAGTTGAGGACATAGAGCGTCGAAACTGTATTTGATCTAAATTATCCAAATTAGTTACACAGTTGCCATTATTATAATATTAATATTTTTTCATCGCTACTTAATACATAAATACTGTAGTCATTAATAAAATGCTTTGTATTGAGTAATTGTCTGATTGACGTAAATTAAAATATTGAAGTAGTATAGGGATGATCAATGAAAAGGTTTTTGAAAATTCTTCTCATAAGGGGATGTTTATGATTTAATTAAAAAAACCGCAGGTTGCCTTGTAATATACATGTATAAGATAAAAGTGATATGTTATTGTAATGGCTTTATATGTTTTTCATATTGTTTTGATTATGTGATTTTAATGCCAGTTCAGCTGAAGTAATTGACGAATAAAAGAAGATTTTTTTTCCCGCCCTGTGACCCTGTAACCGCCCGGTGACACTGTAAAGGTCGGTAGAGACGAACTATATTAACAGCAGCATGAAATTCTTACGCCAGGAAATCAGAGTTCAGTAATTAACGCGTAAAATTGGGAAGTGCATCTTAGGAACGAATAATCTACAACTAGTATCACAATCCATTTAAGCGCTACCGTAGTACCTTCAATAACCTAATATTACATTCCCAATTTCTCACTGCTTAAACATAGGTTTTCACAAGTTCTACTTAAAGCTAAAAACTTACAGGAAAGACTTGAGATGTACTGGCAAACTTAAATGCCAAGTAATATTTTTAAAACACTCACGTAGAAGCTTTTAGAATCTTTCTTGCAGTTGGCCTTGGTAATGCATTTGTCTTGGACCGCTTCAAACACACGTGGCATACATGCAATTAGAGCCAAGGTCACACAAGGGTGTCGGTCGGAGCGCAGTGCCATTACTTCTTTTGCCCTGAGATTCAGAAACAATTTATTAAAAATTCGTGTAAGTTTTCAAATTCACATTATTATAACAAAACATAGTTTACCGTTGCTCGTGAGTGACCATAGCGAGAGCCGCTTCAGGGAATTTGTAGTAGATTGCGTAGTCAATAGCACTCATGTCCAAGTTGTTGTAAATGAGACGACATCCCATGGAAAGTAACAAGGCTATTGAGTTCGGCTTGTTTTCCATTGTTGCAAGATGAAGTGGCGTGTTCTGGAACATACTTATTATTGACACTCGGAAATTTCAACAGTGATGTATTTTATGCTCGAAGAGTGCATAGTTTTCATTCTAAAATACATTGTTTTGCAGCGCTCCTACGTTTCACTGGTTAATAAACGTCTCTGTATAATTTATTTTCGACTACCGACATTGAAAAACGAATTGTTATTAGTTTACATGACACCTATGTCTGTATATCTGTTATATATGTGTATGCTTGTGTAGCCTTTAAATTAAGTAATGATGAAATTTATTGATTTCCTCATCGGTTTACATATATCTATCAACAAAAACTGACCCCATCTTTATCGACCTGGTCCAGCAGATGCGAATGCACCGAATGCAGTAGCTCAATAGTTTGCGTGTAACCGCTCATGGCCGCTAAGTGTAGCGGATTGCGGCCATTATGGTCTCGATGCAGCAAGGCTCCACGGTTCAACAAGAGTTGCACCACCCGAGTGTGGCCCTCGCGAGAAGAGATATGCAGTGGAGTAAGGCCTTCGCCGTCGCTTTCGTTGATTATGAACGTGCCTTTGTCCGAGTCTAGAAGCTGACACGCAGTGTGGAAACGACCGTATCTGGAATTAATTGTTTTGTCAGACTTGCAGCTGTTTACCAATCCAGAATTAGAATGGCGTCATTTTTGGTCATATTGTCACGTAACATCAGGTGAAATGTGGTCAAATATCTATGCTACCCTATCAGATGATGAGATAAACAAGGAGATGAGATAAAACATTAATTAATAATACATTCTTTATTTATTATTAATTAATGTTTTATCTCACGTATTTGACACATGTTTTGCATAATAAATTTATCATAGTGTTAATCCGACTGTGCAAAAATATCCGCCAAATTTAAAAAAGTCGGTATATGATAAAAACGTATTGATGGTTAATTAATCCCCTAAATATAACGATGTTGATGATTTTGTACAGATTGATTACCAACTAATTATAAGAACATTCTCATTTTTTTCGATTACTTTGACACAGTGAATATATTAGCACCTAAATCTAAATTAAGATATATTACCTACTTAGGGCTGTATTACAGAACAATGCTCAGTCGTCGAGCGCTGCTCAAGTCGAGATTTCATTCACAAATCGATCATTTGGAGAACGATTGCGCCTTGATTCACAACTCAGCTTAATTTTGTAATATGGACCTTAGATACCAGACAACAACCTACGATTTTCCAGTAATTGAAAAATACCTTGCAGCGAAATGCAGCGGGCTCTCATTATTGTTGTTCTTCAGATTGATGCATGCGCCAAGGCGGATTAAGTTTTCCAAAGACCTGATGTGCCCTTCACGGCTCGCATAGTGCAGCGGAGAACAGCCAGTATTGTCTTTTTCATTAAGCAGCTGCGCTAGACTCAGTTCACAACGATCCTGGAATATACATTTATCTTTACCTATATCGGACAGACTCTGATGCTTGACGGCAGTATAATTGGCAAGGCGGTGGTACCTATAGACAAACTTTGCAGAGAAGTCCTGCCACCTAGTGAAAATATGATGTTGGTTATTTAAATGGTTAACGTAAAAATATAAACCCGATATGATAGTAGATATAATATATGATAGATATGATATATGATTTGTTATAGTCAAATTAGAGTGTGTATAAAATATCTAGGTTAGGTAAGTAGTGTAGGAACTACGTCAGTTTAATTTTTGTGACTTTTCTCGCCTTGAGAAACTCTGTGAAGAGAAAATGACACTAAGTAAAAGCCAAGGTAGTAAAAGTTCAAGCAACAACAAAACTGACTTATATCACCACTTCAAGTCGCTTAGAATGTAACGAGACACTGAAGCACTTAACTCCGCACATACATTACTTTTCATACACACAAATAGGTATTATAAAAGGTCACCTTCTACAAATAATCACGTATGTATACAAAGGAATTTCAATGAAAGTCTTACCCTAAATTTCATGTCTGTACTAAAGTCTATTAAAGCACAACTTAGCTAAACCAAACTTACCTCCGGGTTCTCGTAAATGTTTGTTATATTCGTGTCAACTTGGCAGATCTTATCTTGGAAGTATTTGGCATGTTGAATGGACACGAGTTTGAAACGTACAAGAAACTGGGGCCTAAAGAGATAAGTGCGAACTTAGAAGCTACGAAAGACGGGCATTTTAAGGGTCTGTTGAACGCAAATTGTCGATCCCACATTGATATTATAGAAGTAAGAACAATATTTATTAGTTAAATATTTTACCAAATAGATAAAAAATATGTAATATATAAGTATATATATATAAATTTTTAGTTTTATTTTTTTTATATTTTAAGTTCTTAGGTATAATTTAGTTTTTTAGGTCTAGTTTAGTTTTGCATTAACGATTATAAAAGTGTATATATATATACTATATATTATATAAACTTGGATTTTTTTAAATTAGGTAGGTATACGATAGGTTTTTAAAGTAGTTATTCCCACATTCAGAAATAAGTTCCTGCCCAAGGAGCAATTAAACTTTTGGTAACTTCGTAGGGGGACAGGGCTCCCCAGTTTCACAACATTTAACGCGGCAAATTCTACACGACCCAACTGGTTAGTGAGGCACTTTCATCTAAAATTGAGTTAGCTGAGTCGTTTTATGAACGTGAGCTACTGTGCGATGGCGAACTTTGAAAAATGTTGCTATGATTTATTGAACAAAGTGTGCCAAAAATTGGATAGGTAGGTAGATTTATATTATTTTAATAACTAACCATAGCGTAACATATCCATAGACTAGTGGTATCATCGAGAAGAAGAAAAGCTGAGTAGTAATCAGATTATTAGCATTTGCGATGTACCAAAAAATTATTATATTCAATTATTATATCAATAGTCAATCAATACATTTAAAAAAATATTAAATTACTAATTTTAATAAATTTTTTTACTCAATAATTTTTTGAAGTTTAACAAATGCAAGTGGCATTATTTCCATACTTGTTAGAAGTAGCACAAACCTTGCAGCTGGCTGCAAAATCTTCAAGACGACCTCCATTCATCACCACTAGATGGAGGACATTTCTTGAATTTATATCTTTAAGCTGGATATCGGCTCCAAGACGTATCTAAAAAAACGTATAAAAAAACAAAATGTATTCAAAGCGACTGAATAAAATGAGACAATTTTCAATGTGACTCAATCTTTTTTACGCGTATGTTAGATATTTACGCCTATTATTAAACAATTCGATCATAAAAATATAGTACCTTATATACAACGTATTGTATCGTTCTTCTCATATATGTTTAGTATCCATTCTTATCTGATCAGTAATAGTTAGTAAATAGTACAAAAAATGGTATTGACAATTACAGTGCTACCGCGCTTCGGAAAGCATGATAAGGTTTTCGGCTATTGTAAAACTATTGAAAAACAGAAAACTTTGGGTAGTCTAATATTGTGATACCTGCTAAGCGATAACTTGACTACAACGGAAAGAACTACAAAGTATGGATTTGACAGTTTAAATACATAGTTTATGTACATAGTTACTAAGGAAACTTTTAAAAATGTATCCTTTTGCATTGCAATCATAGTTCTGTGATCGCCCCCCAGGCGTAACCACTTGCATACCAGAGAAGGAAGCAATGACATCTTCCAAATACAGAAACAACTAACAACAAAATGTACTAGAAAATGTACCTATATAGGATAATAAAACTTTCTAATTGGCTAACCGCGCTATGCTATCATAGATGATGGAAACTTAAGAGAACTTCATTTACATATTAATCATAAAAGTTGAGATAGATAATGGAATAAGTACTTTATTGTCTACACTATAAGATGTGCATAAACTCGTATAAAAGTAGAAAGGAAACAACAAAATTCAGACTATTAAAAATTTGATGGGATTATATTTTGTAATGGTGAATACTATAGACTACGATAACAAAGGAAATATCCAATGATGCGAGACAAGAAATAAAAAAAAAAATCACTTACCATACATACCTGTGAAAAGTATATATAAAAATGAATCTCTATTTCTCTTGGTCATCGCATCACGCGTGAACAGATGGAACATTTTCGCTAGTTATTTTTTAATTTGTTTATTATTGTCAGGAGAAGGTTCTTACAAATGAAAAATTAAGAAAGTTGAGCGGCAAATTAGAATATTTTCACCACGCGGGGCGCAGTCAGCCACAAATAAATAAATTGAATTTATATATTTTAATATTTATATTAATAATCTACAAAAATACAAAAAATAATGTTTGGTGGTAAGCGCATCACCGGAGAATATTTGGACCGATTTGGCTATTGTTTGTTTAAAAAGAAAAACAGGAAATCTTCTCAGAAAATGTGACTCCGTCTTGTAGAATAGTATGATATACATTAAAAATAGCTGCTCTCATAAAAGAAAAAAATGATAAATAAGAGTGAAAATTATATTTTAATAACGCACCAAAGTGTGAACTGTCCTCCAACCGGCTCTTGAAGCCGCTAGCAACAGTGGCGACCTTCTTTCCTTGTCCAAGGGGTTCACGTCAGAGCCCTCAGATATTAAGTAGTTCACAATATCAGGGTGGTCAAACATAGCTGCGCAATGAATCGGGGTCATTCTCTGAACATCACATGATGTAAGACAAGCAAGCTTTTCCTTTGGCTGCATTGTGAACATTAGCTTAACTATTTCTAGCGCACCCTGTTAAATAATTCATAGAAATAATATTATATATTTTTAACAAATAAAACCAGTGCATTATTGGTTTTTTCATAATGATTTCTTTGATACACTTACTTGGGCACAAGCTAAATGAACAGGCGTCGATAAATCATGTTGCTGGGTCGATATTTTAGCCCCTGATTTTAGACATAACTCCACTGCCTTAATGTCTCCTCCGTGTACAGCCGAATGCAAGGGCACATTTCCTTCGTTGTCATATAGAGAAATCATCGATTCCCTGGTACAGCCCTTGGATTCTCCCCATTGAAGAAACTCTTCCATAGTGCGCGAAGATGCGTTTTTGGCTGCCTCATGAATTGGGTAGTACCCGTTATTACAAGGACGTTTCCATTCAGCTTCCAGCTCTGTTATCTGTGAAAAAAACCAAAGAAAGTGCATTTTAGTCCTGGACGTATCAGAGGATGATACGTCTATGATTTAATCTCATAAAAACGCAGACTGTCACAAGTGAAGTCTAAGTCAAGTCGTAATCATTGCTTATGGAAAGTATACCATAAATATAAAGCGTTATAAAGTATTCTTCAGCTGCCTTCTCAATGATATGCTATCTCCTGATTTTCTGGCGCTAAAGCAATACTTTTATGCTGTTATTTCCATTTTGTTCACATCCTATATTCAATATATCTGCTGGCAAAACAGTACACATTGGTAGATAGTTTACCGCATGCAAATTAACTCTTTTTTTGTTTTGGTTGAAAATTAATTTTCACAGACAGTAATACACGCTTTGTTCATATTCCTATTTGCAGAGGACAATCTTTACGGATAGAAGTTACGGTCGTTTAATGCAAAGGTAAAATTTCAACATATATAAATGACACTACTTTTTAAAAAATGTTATTGAATGATATGACGAGCTAGTCGTTCACCTGATGTTTAGCGACACGGCCGCCCATAATAGAACAGTGTCACTCGGAACTCAAAAATATAAAGTTTCGCGTGACACCACACTGCACACATCATCCTGAGACATCAGCACAGTCTGGTAATAAGATTACTAGACTGTGAGATCAGATCATTTGCCTAGTAATTTCACTAGCTACAGTGCCCTTTAAACCAGAGTACGGTGTTGCTTGCATACTACTGCTTGGCGGCAGACTAACTGGCAAACGGAGGAGGCGAACAGGGAACCTTGACGAACTTTGCAGAAAAGTCCTACCACCTAGTAAATAATTATGATAATAATTAAGTATAATAATTATGTTTAGACTGTCAGTTCATTTCAGTAACCCAGTTCCGAGACACCTACACCTATCTACACCTAAAAAAGCATGGTCCATACAAAACTTACCAGAACCCTGGCACATTTGTCGTGGTCGTGAATGGCAGCAAAATGAAGCGCCGTCCGCCCGTGCTCCCCTCCCAAGTCGACGTTGAATTGGCTTTTGTACTTGGCGAACACTTGCAGTACTGACACCTTTAAGTAGCAAGTCTAGGAGGTTAGTTATTGCTAAATAAATAAATAAATTACTATTTATTTTCCTGTTACATTGCAGCGAGGTTGCGAGATCGCCTATGTGGTATATTGTACCTACTTAATCAAAGTTACATGAAATTTTAAACTTAATTCATTCCCTAGTACCTAGTACCTTATTTTTATTATTTTTCTTTCTATTCGGTGTACCTACTATACCCTTACCCTTTACCTTTACCCTTCACCTTACCCTTATTCTTAAGTTATTTATATAAATTGGAAGATACTGAATCTCACGATACAAATCATCCTAGTGTGGGATCCAGGGATCAACTCTATACAATGTTACTTTTTTACTGTTGGAATAAATAAATTATTATTATTATTTCAACCAACAAGGGTCATAGTGGGTTCGTAGTGCTTCATATTTTATTAGAAGACTATTGTAATAAAAATATTAAACTACACAAAAACTGAAAAAATAAACATTACTAGGACAAATATCATTATAATAATTTTCAAACGAAATCTTAATGACACTTTATTGTGTTTGTTCATTCAAGTATTGACAGTCAAAATTTTACACAAATGCATTCAAGATGCGTATGTTCTTAATATTTGACAAAAGTAATTTCTATCAAGTTAATTGACTTTCAGATTATTCAGTGGATAAGCTTTTGTTTTCAGTACACAGAAAACTTCGAAAATGTTCAATATAGAAGCTCAACAAAAATACGAACATATAAAGCAACAAAAACTTTTTAAAGTGCGTATCTCTACAGTTCGATACTTAGTGAAATTTTTTAGTGACTGTCGTATTCCATTTTATTTTACCATGTGCAATATTTTATGTGTATACCTTATTTAATTCTGTTGCTAAATGTATTGGTGCTTGAGTCTTCTCATTCAATATTCCTGTATCAACGTGTCTGAAACAAGTTATTTCTTTATTTAGATACTTCGTTTTGAAAAAGATTTTTAAGAAGTTCTTTTTGAGAAAGATTTGGTGCGAATTAATTTTATTTAAATGTATATTAAAGCCTATATGAATCATGTAATGACCGCGTTTGCCATCATTTAATACCAAGTTAATCATTCTTTATGTAAATAAAACTCTGGTTTTACTGTCTAACAAATAATTTACTTTTGACTGGCCCGATAGCTCAGTTGGTAGTATCCCTGCCTTCTGAACTGCAGTTTGTGGGTTCGATTCCCACCAAGGACAAGCATTTGTGTGATGAACATCGATGTTTGTTTTGTGTAGGTGTTATATTGTATTCAATGTATGTATTTACAAACAAAAAGTATATAAGTATTGTATCAGCTATCTGGTTCCCATAGTACAAGCTTTGCTTAGCTTGGGGCTAGATGGCTCTGTGTGTAATAAATAAATGTCCACACATATTTATTTATTACTAGTTGCGCCCCGCGGTTTTACCCGCGGATAAAAAGTATTTTAATTTGCTCATACCACGAGAGCTTTTCACATTTCCGGGATAAAATGTAGCCCATGTGTTAATCCAGTGTATAAGCTGTCTTGGTACTGAATTTCATGCAAACCGCTGAATGGGTTTGGATCCCGTTTCGGTCCCATTTGAGCGTGAAGGAGTAACAAACATACACAAATACAACTTTCGCCTTTATAATATTAGTGTGATTATTATTTAACTAAAACATAATTGAAGAGGTGAAAATAAAAAGGGTTTAACAGATTTTTTTGACAAAATGACTTATGGGACTCGTTGGATTCAGGGTGAAATGATCTTCAATTATACATTCTCAAAATACTGAAATGAGGCTTAAATCTCGAGATTTTGAATCTAAAAACAGTTTATCTGTCACAGGAATACAGTTCGCTTAGCATAAAAACATTACTACATTTATTTTATTATATTTTTACATTAATTGTATGAATTAGTACTATATTTAATAATTTTAAATACAATTAAAACATTTTCAAGCAACTAAAACTTACACAAACCTTTTCTATTACCTTATAAGCACTCTACATTAAAATGACGCCGTTGACGTTTAAAGTCAATTTTCTCGAAACTGTCAATTTGACATTTAAACCCTTTTTATTCTCAACCCTTCAATTATTATACAGTTATGCTTTTATTAATAAATAAATATGATAAATTTGCACTCACTGCTGAAGCAAAAACTCGATAGAGTCTAACGCTTCATTTTCTACTGCAATATGAAGTGGAGTGTTGCCACTGTTATCACGAGCGGTTAGATCTGTGACAAGATGGGACTTATCAAACTTCAGGATTGAAATATAGAAATATAAGCGTATGGTTTAGAGTTTCCTCGAATTCCACTTGCTATCAAAATAATATACATATAAAAACACCAAATGTAGTAAAAGTTAGAGACAGTGAAAATAAAACATTCTTTTAAAAATGTAATAAAAACTATGACCTGGGGTTATACCAGATCTTTGCTGTGTGAAGGAAAAATGGAAGATTTTATTCTCATGCCTTTAATGGGGGTGAACTGTTTCTTGCATTAGACAATAAAATATGGCGTTATGGTGCCTTAGCAGTTTTTTAAAGTTGTTTTCTGGTTTATATGATGATTAGCGGCCCGTCCCGGCTGCGAAATATGAAAGATATTTTATAGGCATTTTTTACACCTTGGGTAACATTATTGTAGTTTTAGTGGGGATCCTTATTTTTACTTGCAATTAAAATAACCTATATTAATCAGTGATAATGTGAAATTCAAAAAGTGAACGAATTTTTAAAATTGGTCCAGTACTTTTGAGCCAATTCGTTACAAACAAACATAAAAATAGTAACTCCTTATAATATTAGTATAGATTAGTAAACGTCTGTTGGTGCTCACCTCCCCCGTAGTTACTTATAAAGTGCAGAATATTAGTGTTATTGCGCGCAGCTGCTTGGTGTGCTGCGGAGCGACCTCTGCCGTCTCTAACAGTCAGTCGAGATGGTTCGCTCATATACAACCGCATAAAGTCCTCAACATTACCACTCTCAGCAGCCTACGAAAAAATAAATAATAATAACTACGAGGACCACGGTCCCACAACACCCAAACTCAGAACAAGTATTTGCACTTTATTTCCGTCCCCTTGTCCTGTTGCGGGAATTGAACCCGCCACCTCTGGGCTATGAGCCAACCTGCTCAATCACCACAACACAGAGGCTACCTATAATGTAAAATGTATAATTATCAATTAGAATATCCTATAAGCGTACCTGAAACAAGTACGAAGATCGCATAAAATATTGCTTACTTTGACTATTTGACTTAGGCACACATAACATTTTATATATTTGAGGTTTTTTACCTATAAAGTTGCCTCTTTGTATGAAATAAGTTTTATCGTATTTTTTTTCTATATATTTTATTTCTATTAAGCAGAGTAATCATCCATGCAATGGATGCATCTTTGCCAACGCAGTGGCAGTTTATTCATGCTCTTCTTGAAGAAATCCAATCGACGGGAGACAAACAATTCTTCAAAGACATTTTGTTGGTATTTAATTTGACACAATGTGTAAGAAAATGTATTTTTTATTTAATTTACTATTATTATATTAACTATTTTGATTTTAAATGGCCGGTACTGCAGAACGGTAATTTTATAGGTACCTGTTATTATTTTATATTCATTGTTCCTATGCTGTCATAGATAAATACATAAATATGCTATTCAATAATAGCCTATTTATTATATATTATCTTTTTTATGTTTATTTATTTATTATTGTTAGACCGTATATAATTCACATACAATAATGGGCTATTAATATTATGTTATTATTTTAAGCCTATGTACTTATTATGTTAGAATTATGAACATTAATTTAAACCTAATATAAAGTTAATGACAACACAAGAACATATTAGTATACTTTAATATTAGGAGACTTTTCTTAGTCCGTGAATGCAGCAAAAATATCAAGTTGCATGCTTTCTTATTATACTATCTGGATGACACTTTATATACGAGATATTCTCCTATAACGATCGTCTTACAGCTACAGTCCAGAAAAACATAGAGCAATATAGAAAACAGAGATATCATAGTCGAGAATTTTCTCTCCTTTAATATTATGTTCGAAGCTAAAAGATTTTATGAACGTTCAATCCACATCACTATCTTATAAGAGACGACATTCATTTAGCTTCACGTATCTAGTATTTTATTACGGGTACCTAGTATAGTATCATGATTATTATCTGCGGTACGGGTATCGTTAAAAGCATTCAATTTAAATGATGGTCGACGTTTAAAGACAAGTTAGTAAATTGCATAGGTTAGTGGCACGCAACGCAACTAAGCTGTACCTACTAAATGAAAAAAATTCAAGAGATGATGGGTGCATTTTTCTTAAACGTACTGCGTGTAAGAGTCATGAAGATCGAAGCATATTATTTTTAGTATTCTTTTAGTTGTCTATTAGATAGTATATAGAAGTTGAGAATAAGAAAAATTTCTCTTTAAAATAGTAGAATTCTAGTTCTATTTGAGCTTTTGCCTCAATACACGCTTCCTTTAAATATCTCACGCTTTATTATTTTCCATACAGCGTTTTATATTTTATTATTAAATAAATTTAGTAGAATCCGAAACACACGAAGAAAACTGTTATCCTTAGACGTTATACTTTTGGAAAAGACTAATTGCCAGTTCGATTTTTATATATAAACTTTTCGATTTTGCCTTGTGGATTACACCATAATCGAAGTAAAAATTACTTGTAATACATTTTATTACAAGTAAATGTAACCCTTAGCCACGAAATGTAACCAGCTTTTTGTTGCACCATCATATTCGCCGTTACATGTAATAGATAAATAATTACTCCACATTATCTTTAATGTTTGACTGTTTTTTGACCATTAATCGCTCTTAACTTATCACTTAACTAATCGCTCTTACCTGGTTAAAGTGACCGTTAAATTATGAAGTTATTTGAAATTTGCTTAATGGTGTAACCGGTTTCCGCTTATCTAGAGATTTACCTGCAGATTTGACTGTTAAAACTTAACAGTAGATCGTGCAACCCAGACTTGGTGTTCCTACTCGTTTTCGATTAAAAATAAACTACTTTATATTTCTAGCTTACTTGATGATTATTTACTTCCTTAGGTACCATCCATCTAATCAACTCACTGAAACTTTTTGGCTCCCGCTTTTACTACCATAAAGTAAGGCATTTACATAAATCCCGATAAGGAGTGAAGAAATTACTCAACATTCGCACAGGCTGACTGAAAAATGTAAGATGGGATCATAAATAACTGAGTTTAGGCATATTATTCGTAAAACTAAAATATGAAGGTGTTTATCTATAAAACACCGCTATGCGTGTTTGCAAAAATAAACCAAGAAGCATGTACAAATAAAATTGAAATTCAGCAATCAGAGGAAGAATTTCAGTCTCTATTCAACAAGCACAAAAAGCTGTTCCCTTCGATTAAAATTCAGATATTTTTCAGAGACAAATTCCACATTCCACTATTTGAACTTGTTCGACCCCAACTTTCTCTCTCCAGAAAAATAATGCAACTTTAAGCGGAATTCACATTGTCATTCAAGATGAAATACCAAGTTACAATTTTATATTAGGTTGTCACGATATCGTTAGTTATTTACATTTACATTTTATATTTTGCACTAATGTAGGTAATCATAAGTTGATAACATAATGCCTCGCCCATCAGCTTTTAGGTATTTTTTTATTTATTTATGATGGGTTTACAATGATTGCGATAGAATTTTCTAATCACCCTATGGGCGGCAAGTCTATCATGTCAAAAATTTTAGAATAGATTGATTATAGGACTATAAAAGGGTTGGATTTTGAAACAATGAAGAGCATCAAAGTACCAGTGATCTGTATTCTTTATCTATCCGATCAAGGTAAGTACATGATCACAGGGGAGGTCGGAATTTTTCTAACACCGTTGTCTTGGTCAACTTGCGAATAAAGCGATTCTTAATTATCAAAAGCACACAATAGATTAGTTACTAATGTAATGTAAAAAATGCACTTAGGTCGACATACTAAAAGATTTTTTTTTAGAAAAAAAATACTAAGCAAATGTTAATGTAAATAAATAAGTGAATTATATTATTTAAGAAAGATAAAATAAAAAAGTGGTCTAAGTGATTTTTTTCTCTATTGTAATCGAATTTTCTGTATTCTCGTGTTAATAAATAGAATATTACAAGTAAAACTTTTTGCAAAACCTATCGTACTGGAGAAAAATAAACTTGAGCAGCTAGCAAAGTATACGAATAAACAATTTAAAATAAATACAATTTCGTTTTTGTTTTATTTTGTTAAGTATTTACCCACCAAGGTCTTTTCCGGCCAAGTATTATTAATTATATTTTATTAATAATTATTAATACCTAAATATCTGAACTGCACTGAATGAGAAAGAAATTCAACGAGTTACGTGCCGCACCAACGACTTCATAAATATAAATAACATTCTTAACCTACCTACATTTTATGAACACTCCTCGTAAAAAGGAACCCTTTTATTATAAATAGAATTAATTAAAATGAATAAAAACCTTCAATTTTGGCTTAAAATTATATAAATAAAAATGGCATCAGTATAATAACGACCATTACTAACACAGTCTGTATTATTAAGGTTATTTTAAAAGTCATTAACCTTTATCTATTACCTGTAATATTTCTTCAACAGCAGGCTTACTTATATTAGGTCTTTACCTATGAAATTGCCGTTTTGTTTGAAAAAAGTTAAAGTATTTTTTTTTTCGAACTTATTTATTTCTTTTATTCAAAGTAATCACCCCTGCAATCAATGCATCTTTGTCAACGCTGTGGCAGTTTATGGATGCCCTTCTTGAAAAAATCAGCAGGACGGGAGACAACAAACTCTTCAAAGGCGTTTTGTACTGTCTCTCGGGAATTGAATTTTTTTCCCGCTAAAAAGTTGTCCAAATTTTGGAAAAAGTAATAGTCGGTAGGCGCAAAATCTGGTGAGTATGGCGGATGAGGGAGAACTTCCAAACCCAACTCATGCAGCTTAGAGACGGTCTGTTGTGCAGTATGGGGTCGCGCGTTGTCGTGAAGTAGCAGTGGAGACGACCGATTGACCAAAGCTGGTTGCAGACGTGCGAGTTTCGCCATCATTGTGGTCAGTTCTTCAATGTACACATCTGCAGTAATGCTCTCGCCGTTTTGTAAAAAGCTATGATGAATCACACCAGCACTAGACCACCAAACTGTAACCATCACCTTTCTAGGGGTCATTTTTCATTTTGCACATTGCTTTGGTACCGAACCAGGATCTAACCAACTTGCTGAGCGCTTTCGATTGTCAAAAAGAATCCATTTTTCGTCGCACGTAACAATTCGGTTCAAAATTCCTTCATTTCTGTGCCTGTTAAGCAGCGCAAGGCAAGTCTCGACGCGTACGTTGCGCTGGCGATCGTTAAGTTCGCGGGGCACCCATCTATCAAGCTTTTTTATCTTGCCAATCTGTCGCAAATGGACCAATATTTTTTTGATGCTAACATCAAAAGCTGCTGCCAGCTCAGCTGTAGATTGAGATTCATCAGCTTCCACAATCGCCTTTAATTCATCATTGTTGACCAAAGTTTCCGGACGACCACGAGGTTCATTTTTCAAGTCAAAATTCCCAGAACGGAACCGAGCAAACCAATAACAGGTTGTACGTTCGTTTGTACAGTTCTTTCCGTAAACGTCGTTGATGTTACGTGTCGTTTATGCCGCGTTGGTGCCACGACGGAACTCATATTCCATAATTACGCGAAATTTCAAAGTATCCATTATGAGGAAAAATGTTGAAATGTAATGAAAATACAACGCTAATCAATAAACAAAAGACTTATATTGTAAATAGAATGTCATATTTTTAAAACAAAATTAATTTGAATTTAGAATTCATAGCCAATCAAAACTTTTTTTTGTTTGAAAAAGTCTGTACTGCAATACGGCAATTTCATAGGTAAAGACCTATTATTAACCAAGCCAAGCATTTTCGACCAATGTCGAGGTAATTTTATAGCGCCGCTTTTCAAACTTTGCAAATGTTTTAAACGTTTAGTTTGATTAAAAGAACCCATGTCAAGGGATTACAAGTATATACAATTTAATCAATTTAATTATCTATACCATGTGCCCTACGGACCGACATGACTGTAATGAGTGTCATGTCT
This sequence comes from Ennomos fuscantarius, assembly GCA_905220475.3. NCBI lineage: Eukaryota > Metazoa > Arthropoda > Insecta > Lepidoptera > Geometridae > Ennomos > Ennomos fuscantarius. Next base: position 13,789,060 of record HG992023.1, read on the forward strand.
GCACAGGGTTGGGGCGCGCGTGAAACTGCAAGAGGCGTGCGACGCCACCGGTATTATATCTTGAACTGAGAAGTAAGTGAGCTCACCGAACGCCTTGACAACCCTAACGAAACGTATGCAAAATTGTCTTGTCTATTATTTGAATATCATCGAATATCTTCACATGAAGCGAAGTTTGAATTTTAGGAAACCTAGTTTAATAATATAAATATGAATATGCCTTACATTAAATTTATAAATTATCTTGTATAATAGATAATTTATCAGACTTTTGTTTTTTGGATGAGCTCGTTTAAAGTTTGGAACAATATCAGGTGAAATTACTAAAATGAGCTTTGGAGTTTGAAAATAAAATAGCCTTAGAGTTAAAATGGGTTTGTATTTTGTTATTTTTCTTTCACTCCAATTAGTAGTTAGGTAGCAATTTTTTTATTATTTTTTGATAGGCTTGCTTAAAATTTGAGCTACGAATAAACGAATAAAATAGGGCTAGGTCAGAGAGTACTTTTTTACATGGGTCAGGGGTCGCCAACCTTTTGAGTATACAAAATCTCAAAGTTTTTGAAGAGCCATAAACATCATTTTTCATACATAAGTAGTGTTTTTTAAAATCAAATTAGATAATATACATATATGGTATTATTTGATAATCACTTATAATTTGAGAAAAAAAAAACAGAATAGGTGCCTAATTTTCGTTAATCGGTTCAGAACGATTTTCAAATGATTTAAAAAAAATAAAATATATAATATTTGTGTATGGAACTAAGAGCCGTAGTTTCACACCCAAAGAGCATATGTGGCTCGCGAGCCGCAGGTTGCCGACCCCTGGGCTTGGTTGGCCTTAAGTTTGCTAATTAAACGTGTGAAGTCAATACAGTGCGTTATGTACTAACGCACCATTTTCGTATGAAGTATGAGTATGAATGAACAACGTGATTAATAATAATAATAGTATGTGTGGACATCTCACACAACGCCATCTAGCGCCAAACTAAGCAAAGCTTGTGTTATGGGAACCAGATAACTGATACAATACTTAGATACTTTTTGGTTGTAAACACAAACATAGAATACAATATAACACCCAGAAACAAAACAAACACCTATGTTCATCACAGAAATGTTTGTTCTGGGTGGGAATCGAACCCACAATCCACAGTTCAGAAGGCAGGGTTACTACCAACTAAGCTATCGGGCCAGTCGATTTAAAACGATGTCACAATTAAGATTTTAAATTGTAAAATTTGAATAAAAACGACACATTTATTTATATATCGACGTATGAAGCACACTAAAATGAATCATTTATACATTGAAAATTTATGAATTTTCGCCGAGACGACCAAATTTCACTCACTCAATACATTGGCAGTGAGAAATCGAGAGCTACAGAAATATGTTGTTATGAATCATGGCATCCATTCTGAAAGCATTCCCCTCCGTAGATATATACAATTATCTGTTTACACAAATTATCAGTTCGTAAAACGTGGGCTAGTACAATTTAACCATCATCAATTTATTGGTATTAAAGGATTTTCCATATTATAATAACAAAGGATAATACAAGTGTATTGAAATTGCAGACAATCGTAACCGTTCATACTTAATTCATTTGTAATCCTGAAAATATGTTATTTCTTGCTACAATAAAGGAATTGGACATAGGAAAAATACATAAACAATTAGAGATAGAAAACATGTTATTCAGATATAACCAGCCAGGGGAAATTACTTTAAAATTGAGAGAGGATGTATTGTACAGTGTAAGAAAACAAAAAGAGCATAATATAATTCTATTTACTGTTGAATTAGTTTTTTGATGGAGAAAATACATATTATTACAGGCACAAAGTCTAAAGAGATTAAGAATAATGAAGAGAAACGAAAGTTTGATCTTCTTTTTCTTGTGCAGACAAGTTTAAGCCTTTTCTGAAGTACCTTACGAAGCCGCACAATTCATGGACATGGGTATGTAATGATAGCCTTGAGAAAAACTCTTCGTATTGGTTTTACTTGAGAGACTAACGAACAGCAATTGATTTTTCTATGTATATAAGATTATGACATTACAAATACAAAAAAGATACCTGACTCTTCATTAGAAGACTCTTAGGTTAGGTTAATTAATCATAGTTGTAGTATCTGTAGGTTTAACGCGTGTGTCTGCAGTATCGTAGCTATTAAACGGATCAATAAATTTACCGTTTTTTTGTTGAACGTGAATCAATCGAGTGTTCGAGTAAGTATAGAGATTTTTTTTACTTCAAACTTGTCAAGCACTTGAGCACGCTCACACCTGATGGTGAGTGACGATGTGATCGAAGTTGTAGCATGCTAGGCAAGTAAATACCTAATTTATTATTTATTTATGAGATTTATTAAGTAAAGGATTTTAAATTTATTTTTTTATATATAAATTAGCAACTTTAGTATTATAATATATTGTTTAAAATAGCTATGACGTATTTATAAAAACATTTAAATAATATACTGGTAATAGAATACTCAAGCACCTACTATTTAATATTGTAAATATCAAGTTGTAACTACTTACTATGTGTAATATGTATCTAATGCCTTTCGGTATGCTTTGCACTTTGCAATCCATTCCGAAATGTAGCTTAGCTATTATGCAACTACCCTAAATTAACAAACTATTTAAATATTTATTGGTATATTTTTGAACATCATATTAGTTAATTACTTAAGTCTGCTAGCCGTTTAGTTACCTTTATGTTACCGTTCCTACTCGCATTTAAAAATGTTATTTTGTATTTTCACTTGCAAGTGAATATGATTCTTTTAGTGAAAATAAATATCTTAAACCTAAAAAAAAAAATAGTTTTCCTTGTGTTCCAATTTAATAAATAACGTTTGAATGTGAACATTGTGAACAATTAAAAAAGTTAGTTGTGAACAATTTAAAATGTGACGAATAAAAAATTAATTCAAATAGTAAATATAGTTCAATGTCTTAAAAAATTAAATACTCACAGCATATAGCTTTGTTGGTGTCACCGGTATAATAGGAACAGTGTTCGCTCGACGAAATAACCACATTTTCTAGATTATTTATCAGATGTGTTCCTGCACACGTCCTAGCATTATGATCCTGTCGATATGATACGGTATTGGTGATTTGAAAAGCTTTCCGCTTATCTGCTTCGATCCATATACATTGAATGTCCATTACCTGTTTAAGTTATGCTTTTTATCAATGTCGTGATTGTAGCCATCATGGATTAGTCACGCTGCGCGCTGATGATGATAACATATTGCGTAAAGTATAATAATAATAAATAAATATGTGTGGACATTTCACACAGCGCCATCTAGCCCCAAACTAAGAAAAGCTTGTATTATGGGAACCAGATAACTGATACAATACTTAGATACTTTTTTTGTAAATACATACATAGAATACAATATAACACCCAGACACAGAACAAACATTAATGTTCATCACACAAATGTTTGTCCTGGGTGGGAATCGAACCCACGACCTGCAGTTCAGAAGGCAGGGATACTACCAACTGAGCTATCGGGCCAGTCAGTATGTTTATATGCAGTTAATCCCTAATAATCAATACTAGCATTGTCAAGCGTGATTGTGAACATTTAAAATATAAATTGCTCTGTAATGGTTGTAACTAATTTTAATGAAATTATCTAGTCTTCTTTATAAAACATTATCTTGGTAGTAATGAGTTTTATGCGACCTGTCTACAAAATGACATCCAAGTTCAGTCCTTTTTTATTGTTTGGTAGGTTTGCGTTTGAGCATTATAATGGTAAGTGAGAATACGGTCTAGGATGCACCACGCTTGCCTAGAAGATACTTGTTTATTCTCGATTTACAGAAAACGATGTAAGTATATAAGAGAAATATGTTGAAACAAGTAATCTAAACCAATAGCAAATATTACTTTTTAACCAACTTCCAAAAATGAGGTTCTATGTTCGTCTGTATGTTTTTTGTGTTATATGTAGGTCTGTCTGTCTAAAACATTATGACGCAATGATTACGTCTGTAGTTTAGTACTTGTATTGTTTGATATTAATGCAATTTATTGTAATATAATATTTATCTTTTAAGTTCTTGAATGATTCTTAAAGATTATTATTATTAATATTATTATTGGGTTTTCTTAATTCTTAGTTACGTTACTATATACGCGTAACATGGCCAGTCCAAGGCTCAGCGGTAGCCCATGAGACTTTCAAACCTACACGCTCTACTTCGAATCCCATACAACCCTACACCAACGACTTTTAAAATTATAAGAGGAATTAATAATAATAATAACAATAACGCCCAACGATCACATACATAGATCCTGAACCCTAACTAGGATTCCCTGTGTCTAGGGACCCAGGAACTACGATGACCATGGTCTCACAACACCCAGACTCAGAACAAGTATTTACGCTTTTTTCTGTGCAAAAATACTTGTCCTGCTGCGGGAATCGAACCCGCTGCCTCCGAGCTACGAGCTGGCCTGCTCAACCACCACACCACAGATGCTGATGAATAAGCACTTTCTCTTACAATGGTGAAAGAATACACGATGAAGAAACCAGCATATTTCAAGAAACGCAAAACTCGACAACATATCGATGGTCTAGAAGACAAATGTGCTAATTACAAAATTTTGATATTTTAATGCCAAATTATACCGCATATTATGCCGTATATATATAATGAGCATATTATACCATTTGCACTTATTCAAATGCCATAAATCCGTCTACTTCTGTCAAACTGTATTTGTACACTCATAGCAAGTGATAATTTTGGAGCCAAAAAACGGTTGTTATTTACCAAAAGTTCAAACTACAATTTTTTTTTAAATAGAATTATATCAGTTTGCTTGCATTTTAATAAGCTAAATATTTTTATTAATTTTGTCATTTTGTAACTTTCAATTCCCTAAAATATTAAAAGATCATTTCAAGTGCTGGTAGACAAATGGTTTAAGTAGTATTATGTCATATTCACCGGCCCACACTTGGCTAGCATCGTGAATTATCCTACACTACTGTATGAGAGAGAAGCCGATGACAAGGAGGACGAATAAAATTAGGTTTATCAAGAGGAAGAGAAGGCGGAAGGACTTAGAGAGGGATGGAAGTAGTAAAAAGTGGCCAGGAGAGAACGAGATGATAATAAAATAAAGTATAGAAAGAAGACACGTGGAAAGACACGGAAGAGGGCAAACTTTAGTAACCCGTCCAAAGCCGGGGCAGGTTAGCTATTGAAAAAGTTATTAGGTATGTAAATAAGTGCTTACATTATAATAAAAATGGTATTACCATGTTCCTTGTTGTACTTACTAAACCTTTATACAAGCTTTGAAGAATTAAGTAGATGTTACTTAGTCTCAATAATGGGAATTGTTTTAACAAAATGCTATGTAGTCTTGCTTGCTACTCTAAATGATTTTTACCGTGAGCTTTTTGTTTTATGATGTGAAACATTAACGTTGTTATTGAGACACACTTTACTACTCAAGTATTATAATATAACATGGTTAGATTTTTAAAAGCACTATTAGATTTGTAATCTCTCAGACATAGCTTATTATATTACAGTACGCATTATTTAACTGAGTTAGTTCGACATACATTTTTATTGTAAGAATTGACTGTAAGATTTTTTATGTTAATAGATTTTTAACCGCCCTTAGCTAGCAGATAAAACCGCCTATGACGCTTGTAAAAAATTTCTTTAGCTTTCGGCACATAATGGCTTATGTGTGTGTTATACTCCAAGTAGAAAAATATAATATTAGCAGCGCCATCACTTGAGTCGTGTGAACCCAATATTCACACAGAGAACTTTCTGTCAGCCACACCGAACATTCTGTCAACCACACTGAACTTTCTGTCAGCCACACCGAACATTTTGTCAACCACACCGAACATTCTGTCAACCACACCGAACATTCTGTCAACCACACTGAACTTTCTGTCAGCCACACTGAACTTTCTGTAAGCCACACTGAACTTTCTGTCAGCCACACCGAACATTCTGTCAACCACACTGAACTTTCTGTCAGCCACACCGAACATTCTGTCAACCACACTGAACTTTCTGTCAGCTACACCGAACATTCTGTCAACCACACTGAACTTTCTGTCAGCCACGCCGAACATTCTGTCAACCACACTGAAGTTTCTGTCAGCCACACTGAACTTTCTGTCAGCTACACCGAACATTCTGTCAACCACACTGAACTTTCTGTCAGCCACGCCGAACATTCTGTCAACCACACTGAACTTTCTGTCAGCCACACCGAACATTCTGTCAACCACACTGAACTTTCTGTCAGCCACACTGAACTTTCTGTCAGCTACACCGAACATTCTGTCAACCACACTGAACTTTCTGTCAGCCACGCCGAACATTCTGTCAACCACACTGAACTTTCTGTCAGCCACACCGAACATTCTGTCAACCACACTGAACTTTCTGTCAGTCACACTGAACTTTCTGTCAGCTACACCGAACATTCTGTCAACCACACTGAACTTTCTGTCAGCCACGCCGAACATTCTGTCAACCACACTGAACTTTCTGTCAGCCACACCGAACATTCTGTCAACCACACTGAACTTTCTGTCAGCCACACTGAACTTTCTGTCAGCTACACCGAACATTCTGTCAACCACACTGAACTTTCTGTAAGCCACACTGAACTTTCTGTCAGCCACACCGAACATTCTGTCAACCACACTGAACTTTCTGTCAGCCACACCGAACATTCTGTCAACCACACTGAACTTTCTGTCAGCTACACCGAACATTCTGTCAACCACACTGAACTTTCTGTCAGCCACGCCGAACATTCTGTCAACCACACTGAAGTTTCTGTCAGCCACACTGAACTTTCTGTCAGCTACACCGAACATTCTGTCAACCACACTGAACTTTCTGTCAGCCACGCCGAACATTCTGTCAACCACACTGAACTTTCTGTCAGCCACACCGAACATTCTGTCAACCACACTGAACTTTCTGTCAGCCACACTGAACTTTCTGTCAGCTACACCGAACATTCTGTCAACCACACTGAACTTTCTGTCAGCCACGCCGAACATTCTGTCAACCACACTGAACTTTCTGTCAGCCACACCGAACATTCTGTCTACCACACTGAACTTTCTGTCAGTCACACTGAACTTTCTGTCAGCTACACCGAACATTCTGTCAACCACACTGAACTTTCTGTCAGCCACGCCGAACATTCTGTCAACCACACTGAACTTTCTGTCAGCCACACCGAACATTCTGTCAACCACACTGAACTTTCTGTCAGCCACACTGAACTTTCTGTCAGCTACACCGAACATTCTGTCAACCACACTGAACTTTCTGTCAGCCACACTGAACATTCTGTCAGCTACACCGAACATTCTGTCAACCACACTGAGCTTTCTGTCAGCCACACTGAACTTTCTGTCAGCCACGCCGAACATTCTGTCAAACACACTGAACTTTCTGTCAGCCACACCGAATATTCAGTCCATATTGCTTAGTATAGTTATAAATTACTGTAAAAGCGTGGTATGAATGAATGAATGTGAGCCAATAGACATACTGAAATAAGGCGTAGCTCCAGCATAAGACAAGCGGAACATATGAGTTTGGTAATTAAGCATTTCCTTTTTGGGATTGGATTACCGGTTTTTAATGGTACACTGCAATTTTTCTTCTAGTTTAAGATCAGCATATAAACATTTTGTAGATTTAGTAGAAATAGAACATTTTACCCTTAATATTCTGTAGGGGGATTCGGCGAGAAAACAAACTTCTCCAGAGTTTGATCGATCAGGCGTCTGTGCTGGCAACATGATTTGTAGCTCACCACCTGGGTCTAAAGGTTTTTCTCGCCGCTGTCGATCTTGACCTGTTATTGTCCACACCCATTCCTGTAACGAATCGTATTTTTTTTTAATATAAATTTCCGAGATTATGATAATCATTTCTTCTTGAACTATCTGTCTAAAGAAATAAAAGTTATTTTATTTGTGTACACATGTGCAATTCAGCTCATCAAAAAAAAAACCTATGGCCGGAACAGATATTAAAATAATTGGGACGTCACACAATTATTATTAGCATGCGGAAAATGATAATGATAACGTGCGAGTTTAAAAAAAAACATATTAATGTCAAATATCATCGACCTCAACAAACAATTATAGGTACAGTTGTACACAATGTTAATACCGCGTTATCCTAGAATACTCTTTAGTTGAATAATTAGTAATTAATTAAAAATAAAATGAAAATGCATTATAATATGTATATATGAAAATTCTAGCTGACCCGCCCCGACTCCGACTATCCAACCAAACCATTCGGGACTTATCACAAAATATAATTGCAATAGTAAATTTGGGCAAGCCGTTTTGGAGGAGTTCAGTGGCATACGTAAAGGTTAAGAAAAAAGGTATATCTTATTGTGCAGTCAAAGCTCTTAACCAGTCAGAAAAGTAACTGAAGAAAAGCAGTCAAAAATAGTTTTGACTGAACAGTTTAGTCAAAGACAGTTTTGACTGCTGCTCGTAGTCAAAACTACTTTTAACCGCTAAAGCAATCCTACATAACGTAAACGGTAGAGCAAGACTAACGTAATATAATTTTAGTCTGAAGACGAAGACACACGAAATATTGTCGCTCACGGCGCCAAATTAAACCAATTTATGAAGCAGACGTACGACAATAAAGGAACGAAGACTATGTCTTATTTTTCCTTAACCTTGTTTTAGGACTATACTTAGTCTGTTGCTGGCCTATAAGAAAGTAAACTATTTGGGTAGGTCCTAGCTCGCCAGTCTCATAACGAACATTTTTTGAAATAAGTGAATGAAAGTAAACTTCAATCCCGGATAGTCCAATTACACGCATAAAAGAGAAAATAAATACTTATACTCTATATTCTATATGTACTCTTATACACGTTGTATATGTACCTACTAGCGTTGCCATACAATTAATATTACTCATATTTGTCCCTAATTAAAGTGCACATCTTGAACAAAATTAACACAGAAAATAAAAAATAAGCTCTTTAGTTGTATATTTCACTGTCCATACAATACCGTAGCGTAGATTACACAACCCAGTATCTAAATCGTGGTGCCTAGGCCTACTATATAAATAAATAATAAAATAAATAAAATGGCAATCTTCGTAGGTAGTTCAACCAATATATAGGTACTTATTACCAGCGGCGTGGCACAACAGTCGGTCGGATACGCCGTCAAAAGCCTTTTCATTGTTAACGAAAGCTGTATAAATAGGCGTAACTAAGCAAATGCTAACTTACGTACGTTCGTAGTTACAAAACGTTACAAACGTTACAAAATTTTTTTGCTTATTTTATAGAAAACTTGTCAACTATCTCGTTTTCGCTCAGTGAAAAGTTGACAGAAATTATTATCTTCTTAATACATAAAAACTAATCTCTATTTCCCTTGGTCATCGTATCACGGGTGAACGAATACAAAATTATCACATTTTTTAAAAATTGCGTTTATTATTTTGAGGTGAAGGTTTTTATGAAAGAAAAGTAAAAAAAGTCTTCACAAAAAATTTCACCACGCGAGTGAAACCGCGGGGCACAGCTAGTTATTTATAAATAACGTTTATATGTTTAGTACAAGGCCCTGAATAGTTTATATCTGATTTATGAAAATTTTCACCGTTAATTATCGTAACATTAAAAATATGGTCCTGTCATTATCTCAGATTTATTACCTTAAATAATATAATAAACTGTAGACCTGAGGGTCGTTGAAAAGAATCTGAATATGGCGGTTGTGAAATTTCATTTTTATTCCATAACCGGTCTATTTTTGAATTTTAATCTGTGATAAGGGTGGATTATTATCCATTAAGTGTTCGTGAACGTGCACGAATGTAGGCAAATGGTTCTAAGTTTTTGAACCATGCCTTTTCGTTTTTTCTTCAAGGCTTCCTGGAGCCTTCAGTGAAATATCCACCATTTTACTGTGACATTTTGACTGACAAAATAAGACTTTAACATGTAAATGTGTGTATATAACCGTATAAAAATTCCTTACTTGACATTGGCAGAATTATCACTAAAAAGCGCTAAGCCATTTAATGAAGAGAAGAAGAAGAACTGTAGACCTCATTACGAACTACTTCGCCGAGTTGCTATAATCAGGGACTTCATCGTATATAATTATTAATAAATCTAGAAAAAAAAACTTTTCCCTCAACCAAAGTGTTATTAAGTCTTTTTTTAGTTTTGTTTTAAGTTTTTTTAAAGTCTAGTTTAGTTTAGTATTATGTTCATATGTAAATAGAAGATTTTATAACGCGTATAAGTACTAATATTATAGAGAAGATGGTAAAAATCTTTTCCCCGTTTTTTATCTTTAAAAAAGTTAGCTTCCAAAATAAAACACTTTTAAAATGTAATGACGGTCACGGCTATACTTCAACAAGCTCGTTTTTGTGAAATTGTCTTGTATCTCTTGAGTAAATTGTTTTGCGAGCTTACGTGAGTGCAATATTTGTATATACAAAGTACCTTACTATACGAGCAAGACGTTTAAAAATGTTTTCCACATATCTGGAAGTGCGCAATAAGTAAGGTCACAGCCACGTGTAGGTAGAGAATATTCTTTATTGTGTATACGCCGCAATGTTCATACCAATAGGTAGGAACTTTTGTAGCATATTCTGCCTTTCAGGGGCTTTATAATCAAAGACGATTCGCGCTCAAGTTCATTAGTAAGTGTGGGGGGATATCTGATATAATAGGTGATAATAGATGATATAATAGGTATACTGCTGGCTTTACTGCGAAATAGATATATACAATTTAAAATAATTAATATTATATATATATATATATATATATAATATTATATAACCATTGATTGAGATACCTTTTTTCAGGTAATTTTTTTGTGTTTATTGAGTGAAAATGTGTAGCACATATGTGAGGAAACTTTATTATTGCTAAGCAAGTCGCCGTCGCGCGCGCGCACTCACCTTCAGGAAGGCTGCCAAATGCAGTTGAAACTATAGTCGGATAGTCCGGCCAATTTTAAACGTGAGTAAATCCCGTACAAATAATACAAAATGTGTGAAAACCACGTTAGTTTCCATAATAAAACTTTTATATTGACTTAAGAGATACCCCTCGATTTCATCCGCAGCTGTTCAGTATTCACTTGGCTTCGTTTTTGGTTTTTTTTAATGTTAAGGGATGACGCGACGAGCTAACCGTTCGCCTGATGTTAAGCGACACGGCTGCCCATATCAGTTGCAGTGTCACTCGGAACTCTAAAGTATAGAGTTTCGCGTGACAATGCACTGCGCACGTCATCCTGAGACATCAACACAATCTAGTAACAAGATTACTAGACTGTGAGATCAGGTCATAAAGTCTCATTTGCCCAGTAATTTCACTAGCTACAGTGCCCTTCAAACCGGAACACAGTAGTGCTTGCGCACTACTGCTTGGCGGCAGAATAACTGGCAAAGCGGTGGTACCTACCTAGACGAACTTTGCAGAAAAGTCCTACCACCTAGTATTAGTACCACCTAGTATTGTACAAATTAAAATTGATTTGAATTAGTGGCGACGGGCAGCCATTCCAGTGGTTACTCTTTTTCAGGGCTATAGTTATAATGTACTTTTTCAGGGCTATAGTTATAATGTACTTTTTCAGGGCTATAGTTATAATGTACTTTTTCAGGGCTATAGTTATAATGTACTTTTTCAGGGCTATAGTTATAATGTACTTTTTCAGGGCTATAGTTATAATGTACTTTTTCAGGGCTATAGTTATAATGTACTTTTTCAGGGCTATAGTTATAATGTACTTTTTCAGGGCTATAGTTATAATGTACTTTTTCAGGGCTATAGTTATAATGTACTTATACAATTAAACCTGGTTAAGTGAGACATCAAGGGACCTGCAAATTGGTTTCACTTACAGAGGTATTCCACTTACCCAGTGTCTCGGATGTTCAGGTATAAATGAAGAAATATATATATCTGTCTCATTTACAGAGGGTTCTATTAATAGAGTTCACAATACAAGCTATTTTAGTTGTAGAGGTGCGATTATGAAATTAAATATCGTGTTATGTAAACATTATAAATGAGTTTTAATAAAAAAATAGTAATACCTAAAGGTCATAAAATCAATACAATACAATCATAGTCAAGTAATCAAGTATAGTATAAAATAGTAATCAAGTACAATTGTAGTATGAACTCCATCCAAGCTGTTTTTATCACTACGTCTATATTCACACTAATTCACACTATTCACACTAATATTATAAAGGCGAAAGTTTGTATATGTGTTTGTATGTATGTGTGTATGTTTGTTACTCCTTCACGCTCAACCGGCTGAATGGATTTGGATGAAACTCGGTACCAAGATAGCTTATACACTAGATTAACATATAGGCTACATTTTATCCCGGAAAAGTGAAATGTTCCCGTGGGATGAGTAAATAATTAAAATACTTTTTATCCGCGGTTGAAACCGCGGGGCGCAACTAGTAATAAATAAATAGGCAACTCTTTTGGGAAAGTTATTGAGAGCAATTGAAGCGAAGACACCAAATATTGAAGTGTAAACTTCGTTAGGCGCGTTGAGCACTTTTTGGGTAAACAAATTCATTGGAACTCGCGTCATCGTCACCGAACGTTTTCCATGAGCTATTTGTATACTGTGTTTATATGTGTACTTTTTAAGTGAACAAAAAGGGTCATTTTTGCGTGATCATCGCCACTGAGTAACTTGTGACATCCTACGATGTCACAAGTTACTCAGTTTTCACTTCCATCGGCAGTCAACAAAGACGGCCTTGGATGTTTTTTATGTATTCGAATACTTACTGCTAGCCCTCTTTTCTTTGGTGTTTGGCTAAAATGCAGTGGGCGTGTAGGACCACCTGCAGCACCTAGTACAGCTGGGATTTTACACGAACTCTGTTGTGGCCGTCCGCTGCCTCTCCCTCGAAGCCACTTGCCCGTCATTGCGTTACAACCTGGCAATAAAAAATATTATTCAACACGACTAACCTAACCCGATAGCTCAGTTGGCAGTAACCTTGCCTTCTGAGCTGTAGGTTGTGGGTTCGATTCCCACCCAGGACAAACATTTATGTAATGAGCATCGACGTTTGTTTTGTTTCTGAGTGTTATATTATATTCTATGTATATATTTTTAAACCAAAAGTATTTAAGTATTCTCAATTTCAATTTCAATTTTTATGTGCATTCTATAACGTTGTTTACAGGTGTAGGTACTTTTTTTAAATAACAGTTCATCGTGGACCCTGTCGGGCACTCAAAATGAAATGAGATTCTATCAGTTTTTTTTTGTTTTGTTTTTGGCTCCACACTTTTGTGTATTTAGCCAGTATCAAGTAATTAATTTTTGAAGTTAATCAAGTCAAGTCACAGTCCAAGTCATCAAGTCCAGTCATAGTCTAGTCTAGTCAAAGTCATGCTCAAGTGGTGGCAACTTTACTAGAAGCTTCTATGGAGTTTTGGAAACAACACGAATAGAAAGGTTTCACCATCATTATACCACTTTCCCGCACCATGCTTGTAATCCAGCACTTAACGAATAAAATGCCACCAATTTTATGCACTAACACTGAAAATAATACAAGTTTTGGAAAACAATTTTTTCGGTGACGCGATCTTTTTCGTTTTCCCGCCAAAACTTAACTTGCATCTTTATGATGGGGACAAAAAAAGAGACCATAAAGTCCTACAATCGTTTTAGTTTAAACAGGTTGATCCAGGAAAAAATTATCCGGAAAAAAAATAACTCTAACAGCCTTATTCATAAACGGGTAGTAGTTTTGGGTTAGTTACTTAGCTTTTGTCCTTTTTTGCTACTGGAATATTTAGCTGGATCTAAAAAGACAAAATATGGTGTAACTAATCTAGAGCTAGTTCGTGTTTATTACTAAGGCTGTATAGGACTTACTACTTTTAGATCTATGAAAATTCTTGGGATCTAACAAATAATTTATTGCTTAAATGTTTGTGCCTGAGTTTCTTATATTTTTTTTTTTTTTTTAAGATTTGGCTCGACACTTTTGTGTATTTAGCCAGTGTCAACTTATTGATATTTTATCAAGTTATCGATATTTCACGCAAATATGTGTCAAGTCACAGTCGAAGTCACCAAGTCAATCCATAGTCAAGTCAGTCTAGTCAAAGTCATACTCCTAGTAAAGTGGTGGCAACTTTACTTGAAGCTTCTATGGAGTTTTGGAAACAACACGAAAAGAAACGTTTCACCATCATTATACCATTTTCCCACACTCACGCCTGTAATCCAGCACTTAACGAATAAAATGCCACCAATTTTATGCACTAACACTGAAAATAACATAAGTTTTGGAAAATAATACAATGCGGCGACGCGATCTTTTTCGTTTTCCCGCCAAAACAATAATGACCAGTAACCCATTCTCAAGGGTTGCGTAGTTAGTGGTAGCTTAATCCCAAGAGATATGATAACACTATGATGATTATAATAATTCTGAGGTTGTAGTACTGAAAATTTACATCATCGTGTAAATCACACTATATTATACAGGCTTTGTATGTGTGTATGTTTGTTACACCTTCACGCTCAAGCGGCTGAATGGATTTGGATGAAATTCAGTACCAAGATAGCTTATACACTGGATTAACATATAGGCTAAATTTGATCCCGGAAAAGTGAAATGTTCCCGTGGGATGAGCAAATAATGAAAGTATTGTTTATCCACGGGTGAAACCGCGAGGCGCAATTAGTATAATTAACAATAATTAAATAGGTACTTTTTTCATTTGTAAAACGTCAAGATATTTGTATTGATACTTACTTCAAAAAATAAGAAAAATATCCCTTTGTATATAGTTTGTATGTCCCTTTGTATGATATCTTCGCAGTAGAGATCTTAATATTACCTATGAAATTGCCGTTTTGTTTGAAATAAGTTAAAGTATTTTTTTTTCGAACTTATTTATTTCTTTTATTCAAAGTAATCATCCCTGCAATCAATGCATCTTTGCCAACGCTGTGGCAGTTTATGGATGCCCTTCTTGAAAAAATCAGCAGGACGGGAGACAACAAACTCTTCAAAGGCGTTTTATACTGCCTCTCGGGAATTGAATTTTTTTCCCGCTAAAAAGTTGTCCACATTTTGGAAAAGTAATAGTCGGTAGGCGCAAGATCTGGTGAGTATGGCGGATGAGGGAGAGCTTCCAAACCCAACTCATGCAGCTTAGAGACGGTCTGTTGTGCAGTATGGGGTCGCGCGTTGTCGTGAAGTAGCAATGGAGACGACCGATTGACCAAAGCTGGTTGCAGACGTGCGAGTTTCGCCATCATTGTGGTCAGTTCTTCAATGTACACATCTGCAGTAATGCTCTCGCCGTTTTGTAAAAAGCTATGATGAATCACACCAGCACTAGACCACCAAACTGTGACCATCACCTTTCTAGGGGTCATTTTTCGTTTTGCACATTGCTTTGGTACCGAACCAGGATCTAACCAACTTGCTGAGCGCTTTCGATTGTCAAAAAGAATCCATTTTTCATCGCACGTAACAATTCGGTTCAAAATTCCTTCATTTCTGTGCCTGTTAAGCAGCGCAAGGCAAGTCTCGATGCGTACGTTGCGCTGGCGATCGTTAAGTTCGTGGGGCACCCATCTATCAAGCTTTTTTATCTTGCCAATCTGTCGCAAATGGACCAATATTGTTTTGATGCTAACATCAAAAGCTGCTGCCAGCTCAGCTGTAGATTGAGATTCATCAGCTTCCACAATCGCCTTTAATTCATCATTGTTGACCAAAGTTTCCGGACGACCACGAGGTTCATTTTTCAAGTCAAAATTCCCAGAACGGAACCGAACAAACCAATAACGGGTTGTACGTTCGTTTGTACAGTTCTCTCCGTAAACGTCGTTGATGTTACGTGTCGTTTGTGCCGCGTTGGTGCCACGACGGAACTCATATTCCATATTTACACGAAATTTCAAAGTATCCATTATGAGGAAAAATGTTGAAATGTAATGAAAATACAACGCTAATCAATAAACAAAAGGCTTATATTGTAAATAGAATGTCATATTTTTAAAACAAAATTAATTTGAATTTAGAATTCATAGCCAATCAAAACTTTTTTTTGTTTGAAAAAGTCTGTACTGCAATACGGCAATTTCATAGGTAAAGACCTATTATATGTAGCTATTTTGTGTGTCAATGAACTCATCGTGAAAAGCTGAGCTATTTGGATTAAAAAAAGTTGTGTAGGTTCAATTAGATCTTACACGGCGCCCCACACGCTGTAGGTATGCGCTGCTTGGGACTCCGAGCGGCGCACACTTTCAGCGGTCATTGGCCGGGACCTCTCGTTGCCGAGCGTGGTGAAAGCCATGCTCGGCAGCGAGAGTGCGTGGCAGGCCACGGTCTCCTTCTGCGAGAGGGTGATGACGCAGAAGGAGGCCGCGGAGCGGGTCAGGGAGGATAATACCAACTCTGACCCCCTCCGGCGCAGACGGGTGGGGAGACGGAGGAGGCGCTTCATTGAGCGCTTTCTCCATCCCCCGTAGTGGGGCCAGTGGCGGAGAGTCAGGGGACTCTCCGCTGCACTTACATGGCCCCACACGTCTGGTGGGCAACTGAGGTGGAAGGTTGCCCACCCACTGGCGCAGAGGCCCGAAAGGGCCTACCGCCGTTGCGAGATGGTTAATGCAGTGCGTCTCCATCTCGCCCCATCCCGGCGGCGGTCGGATCACGGGGGGGTTTTAGTGGGTTCGAGTCCCACATACCCCCTGCCACCACCCCCGTGGTGGCAGGGAAGTGCGAGGTCATTTCCCCCCTCAAAAAAAAAAAAAAGTTCGATTAGATGATTTAGATCGTGCAAAGCCGAGGCTGGTCAGTTAGTTAAGTAATGTTTACCACTTATAGCAGACCCGCTTTGGCTTCGCACGGGTTAATTAGTTTTACGGCGGTACCATACCTAAGAATGAAGCAAAGAAGAGGGTTCTTTTTCGCAGTTAAACTGAATAGTCTAACTGAATATTCCAAGAACTATTTGCTAAATACCATGTATCATTACGCACAATATTCACACTCGATCTAAAACCCCTAAAACTAGAAATGAAACGGATATCCGGTAACTATCCGGTATATCCAGCCTTGTTTTCACTATCCGGCCGAATATCGGATAGAAAAATTGAAAAAATTCCTACCTACTATTTTACACAAGGGTAATTGGTTATGGACATTGGACACAGTTTACTTTTATAATTGCACGTCAAAAATGTTTATTTTATTAATTAGTTTAGTACTCAAAAGTAACAAGTGACAATTTATGGTAAATGAATACCAAATTCTCCGCAATTGTTGGTAAGAGGCGATTCCACTTGGCTTAGTATACCAGACTAGCTTCTGAAAATAGCCTTTCGCTGTAAACGTTACAGTCAGGTGCTGAAAGCCACTACGTATCCTGTCAAAGGGAAGAGAGAAGAGAGAAGGAAAAAGATATGGAAAAAAAATGATTAGAACGGCGAAAATAAGCAGCTATCTCCCTTTGTACCATCACATCCATTCATCCTTTTTCCATATCTTTTCTCTTCTCCCTTCTCTCTTCCAGGACAGGATACGTAGTGACTTTATCTTAATTGCCGATAATATTTTAACGAAGCGCGTAGATCATGTTATGTCTATACATATTATATTTAGTATAACAAAACTCTGTAAACACAAATAATGTTCTTAATTCATTGACGATGAATAAAAAAAATCTGTAGTTATATGCTATATATAGTAGTAGAACTAGCCTACTTTGCATAGAGTTCTTGGACTCTTTTTAGATACGACTAGAGAAATGTGATATGTCATGTTATTGGTACTACGTAATTAAACTTAGTGAAATTCTTATTGTTTAATAAATCCAACATTTCTTTGGTTTTGTCTTTATCTTGTCAAAAACAAAAGGCAATAGCAAATTTGAATGAATATTTAATGTACACGGTGTATCTAAATATAAATAACTCAAAGGTGACTGACTGACTGACTGACTGACTGACATAGTGATCTATCAACGCACAGCCCAAACCACTTGACGGATCGGACTGAAATTTGGCATGCAGGTAGATGTTATGACGTAGGTATCCGCTAAGAAAAAGGATTTTTCGAAATTCCACTCTTAAGAGCGTGAAATGGGTGGTTGAAATATTTTCCCATAGGCCACAACGCGCGCGAAGCTGCGGGCAGAAGCTCGTTGTAAATATATAGATAATCAGTAAGCACACTTCGTTTGATACAAAATAAAAATCAACTAAAATTATTACACTTAATACATACAGCTAAAGTTTTGTCAAAAGCTACAAGAAAATTCATTTTTCTAAACAATTAAAAAGACACCATACTCAATTTGTAAAAACGGTAATTTGATGTCACTATCACTTTTGCCATCATTCATTGGGCAAATGGAACCACTCCCTGAGCAAAGTTTGAATGGGGCAATATTTTTCAAGCTGTACACTCACGGCCTTGTTTTATAAAACTACAAGTCTTGTACTTGTAGTGAAAACTAGCAACACACCCAAAAAAATATCTATTGTATTTTATAAAGCTGTAAGATAACAAGACAAGTGTACTAATACATCTACAAGCACTTTTTTGTAGATCAAACATTAGACAAACAATCGTGCGTTTTCACTTTTTTAATGTAAACTCGAACATAATTGGTGGAGAAACTGTTCTACATCTCACAGGCAGCCATGGACACATCTACTGGAAACAACGACCCGTGCCAAGTTATGGCGGTAGTCAATGGAAAGAATTTTATCATCGGTATTCCTGAAGAACAAAAGCATTCAGGTGCCATTGGCATCAAGCTTCTTCATAGGAAATACACAACACATTTCTAATGCGGTATCTATCAATGTAAAGAAAGTATCACACAAAGCACTGCTATAAAAGAAGTAGAGTAGCAAGAGAAATTTAATTTGTTCGGAATGTTTTAGTTTTATTAGTAGCTGTACAGTCTTTGCCACTCTAAACCAACGTGTTACGAGTGCTCTCTTTATCACACTGGTGATACCTGTTCCATCGAGCAAGATGATGCCATGCAGATGCATTTGGAAAATGTATGAGGGCAATCATTTTGCAAACAGCGAAATCTGTCCAAAAATGAAACGTCAAAAAACATCAAACACAGAATGTCAAAGGAGTGCATCTCATGTTTAGAAGCCTCAAAAATGTATGATCGAAAAAAATGTATTAAGCCCAAAGCTTCTAACCCTGCTTTTCTAAAAAATTAACCTCTAAACCTCGGAAAATCCATTATCAAAAACTTGTATCTAAATCTCCGCGTGCATCCCATCCTGTGAGTATAGCGTATCACACTACACACACAGCTCACATGAATATTATTAGGGATGATTTTTCTAAAGCTTTCTAAAACTTATTATGCTTATCTCGATGACATCACAGTGTGTGGGAAGTCAGTAGTATTGACAGACACTTCTGCCACGGACCAGGCAAGTACTGGCCGACCAAGTATTTGCTTTATGACGTAATCTCGCGAGGTTTCTTGGTCAGCCAATATGTTGTCAGTAGAAAACCAACCAAGTTTTTAGTATGTACTATTGAAAATAACACAGTATGCATAGCTATGTGGTCTAGCTATGCACTGTGGAGGCCGGCCCTAATATTACTCCAAGAAGTCACCGTGAAGATTGAATAAACAACTTCGTCCCTTTTAGCCAATATCTGACGCCTTTGGAAGGGTTTGACTTTGACAATTAAACCTACCTATACAACAAAGTGTGCAGACTAACTTAAGACAAGCCATATGTTCAAAGGTTCCTGTACATTGCGGGTTTCAAGTGATTTTGGTTCTAATACTGAAGGTTGAAATATTTACAGCACGATCTTTAAAGTACCTTCTTTCTAACAAAAAAGTATGAATTATATCGAACTACAAGTTAATTAATTGCGACTACATAGTCGTATGTATATATAAGAATTTATGGAAATGGAATAGAATAGAATTAGTAAGGATGAGCAAAGTAAGAAGAAGGTAGTGGAGATTACTGGTATAGAAACTATATAATAATATACAGGGGAAACAAACAAAAAGAAAACAGATCAGCAATAGTTTTAAACAAAAAAATGGGGCGAACTTGTAGAAAACACTATACATCACAGCGACCGATTTTTTGAGGGAGGCCGTTTGCTTGTTTGTTGCCATTAGCATACATTTTTTTTAAAGATGCCGCATCCTTGGAACCTCTTACATCTGAGAGCTATAACCCAAGTGATCAAATCACTTTAATCAAGAACTGAAGCCGTGCCTCTACACCCCTCACACGTTCACGCCATACGACATAGACAAACTTTGCTAAGCATCGAATTTATGAGCAATGCACGAAATGCATTTCAAAATTACTATGTAGGTACAACATTATTGTTACTTTTTTCAACGGGCTAAAAAAACGTTCTCATTTCGGGTGAAATTTTTTATGTCTGTTATCTCAGATTCCCGCCATTTAATGAGTGGATATGGGAAATTCTTTTTTCATTCGCAAGGATATCATATACTATAAAAATGTTATTAAAATCAAAGTATAGGATATAATAATATCATCTAAGTATTTCTCATGCATGAAATTATGGCGTTTGAAGTTGCTTGAACCCATTTTTAAAGGATATTATATAAATTCAATTTTTTTATTATGTACATAGCTTTGAGTTACATGATTTCTTATTCTTCCATATCTTGATAAATCTAGTGAACTTTAGTAATAATATGGAATATCATTAATTCGTTCACAAACAAGTATTGCTTTACTTTAGCCATACAATTAATGACACAAAAATCGTTTTTTGAATATCTGGCAGCTTGTGGGCTTTTTATTTTCAGAGAGAGAAATTTATTTATAGAATAGCACAGCATAAAAAAATTGTACTATTATTAGTACAGACCTGCTTGTAAGATCGGATGTGTAGCAGTTGTTGCCGGGAAGTGCGAGAAAGCATTCCCCCCCCCACCCCTAAAAATGTCCTATTGTTCAGCCTGCTTGTGGGTAGAGTTCATTTTAAAAGTTGAGAATATTAACACAAGAAATGTGATTAAACGCAAGCCTCTACTCTACTCGTAGTTTAAAAAACATTTTTCTCAATAATCCATTGCTTGATGGTAGTGTGTATATAATACATTATACTTGGTATAATCAGTTAAGAACTTGACGTCGCACTAGGGTGTGGGCTTAAACGAGACTAATGATATTACTTACAATTAGACGTTTGACGTGTTTTTACTGGACTAGATAATGTTTTCTTTTTTTTTAATTATCACATACATAGATCCTGGACCCTAATTAGGATGATAATTAATTGACATCAATTGAAGTTTCGAGAAAATTGACTTTAAACTTCAACGGCTTCATTTTAATGTAGAGTGCTTATAAAGTAATAGAAAAGGTTTATGTACGTTTCAGTTGCTTGAAAATGTTTTAATTCTATTTTAAAATACTACATATAGTACTAATTCCTACAATTACTGTAAAAATATAATATAATTAAACAAATATAATAATGTTTTTATGCTAAGCGGACTGTATTCCTTTGGCAGATAAACCGTTTTTAGGCTCAAAATCTCAAGATTTAAGCCTCATTTTGGTATTTTGAGAATGTATTATTGTAGATAATTTCACGCTGAATCCAGCGATACAATTAAGTCATTTTGTGAAAAAAAATCAGTTAAACCCTTTTTGTTCTCACCCCTTCAATTGTTTATGTGTGTACTCTAATATGCATGTAGCCATGCATGAATGAAAAAAAATATTATTGTATATATTTTACTTCGAGTTTTAACTCAGCTATAGTGCGACAAACCTGATAAAACGAGTATCACTTATCACTTTTAATGTTTTACCTCAAAAGTATGGAAAACCCGGAAGCATTTTTATGAATAGCAAACAATTTTTTTAATGTCATATTCCAAACTAAACAAGCGTTTTAATAAATTAAACTCCAAAGTTTAAGATAAAAGGGTTTACAATGATACGAGTGAACACTAACGAATCATAATCTATGATAACAACGGAAACAACATATGAGTTGGCATAAATTTTACCAAGATTAAAAGTTATTTCCTAATTATACAATAATGTTACGATATCCACAATTATTAAAGTAGGTATTAACGGACTTTTCTACAAAGTTCGTCTAGGTAGGCACCACCGTTTTACCAGTTATTCTGCCGCTAAGCATTAGCGTGTTCTGGTTTGAAGGGCACATAGTAGCTAGTGAAATTACTGGGCAATTGAGACTTCGAGTAATCTTATTACCAGACTGTGCTGATGTCTCAGGATGATGTGCGCAGTGCAGTGTTGCAGGAAAATTTTTAGCTTGTCACATCATTCATTAACATCAACATAAAAAAACCTATGGATCTTTTTGTGTGGATTCAAATAAAATATTGTTTAATCCTAGTATGATAACTTAAAGCTTAATATCGTTTTGAGATTGATTCAGAGCAGCAAACATTTATGTTAATATATTTACAATGTATCAATTACATTTGTATTTTGTACTATTTTAATGAACATAACAATTTCATCGAAAACAATAACATCAAGTTCTTATAACTAACTAATCTATTTCGAATGTATTATTTGTTTGGCCATGAATGGTACGGCTGTTGAAATCTCTATTTTTTATGCATGGTATATCCCAAAATGTTCGGGTTCGCATCATTCCTTCCACTTCGTTTATGGTTTGAGGCATATCTCTTTGAGCTGTTTCTGGCAAGTACAAACAAAGTGCTGCAGCAAACACTGCAATAGCTCCTATAACTATCATTGACAGCCAGCTAACATAATTGTCTAAATACGCTATAAATGGGGATATACAAGTTGCAATGTAACCACAAACATGGATGATTGATGTACCAGAACCTCTGACAGGAGTTGGTAATAATTCCGCAGACCACTGGAGAACTGAATTAAAAGCCATATTAACACAAAATCGGGCTGCAACTGCACATAAAACCGATGGTAACCCACCACCAATAAATGGCGTTATTAAACTAAATATACCACATACGAATAAGGAAATTATTGACAACCATTTTCTACCCGTCAAGTCTAAAATAAACGATAAAAGAAATAAAGAAGGAAATTCAGTAAACGAGATGACAGTAAACGACACAAAAAAGTCAAACTTAAGAGCCCCTATGGTTCTTACAAGTGCATCAAATACAATCATACAACACAGATATTCTAAACACGCACAAATAAACATGTTCCGGAGCAAAGGTCGTTTTAATAGCTCAAGTAAACTTACAGATTTGTCCTCAACACTTTTAGCACAAGATGTTTTAAATTTTTCAATTAATTTCGCAGGCACATCTCTTTTATTTGTTTTCGCAATAATTGTAACGTTACTTATAACTTCATCGATACGACCCTTACTAAGAAGCCACCGAGGGCTTTCCGGAATTATAAATGGTGCAAACAAAGACAACGCCAGTGGGACACTAGTCACTACTGATATTATCTTCCAATTCCCACAGGCTAAAGATATCCAAGGAAGCACTGTTACACCTAGAGTAAAGAATATGGCGAATGATAGATTTGAAATCAAAGTTCTATATTTTGGAGCAGTGTATTCTAATACGAGAAGATAAGTCATGATCATACAGTTATCATAAGCCATTCCCATAAAAATACGACAGATGGTAAACTCTACAAAGCTTCTAGTAAAAGTGCTGGTAACTCCAGCAACACAACCAATTATGTTGGCAAAAACAGCAGCAGGAATTCTTCCAAAACGGTCTGCTATCCATCCAACTATAAAGGCTCCGATTATAGAACCAACGAAAAAAAGTGATTGGGCTGTGGCTTGATAGCTATCCTTTTCGCATACCCACCCTAATTCACTTGATATTGTCACGTAGGGTATTTCCGTTGTATTGAATTCCCATCCGTACTGACACTTTTGTGTTCCCCAAGAGTGATCTGGCTTGTTACCGGTAATGAGTACTTCAGTCCAGTTGGCCACGTATGATGTGCATTGAGAATACCCAAAGAATGAGTCCTTGTCTGTTGGTATACCAAGAGATCTTCTTTCGATTGCTGTCATATTTTCCAACTCTGGTATCCAACACCAATGATTCGGAGATACTTCTGTTAGGAATAACTGTGAGAAGTAAACAAACGCTCCAAATATGTAAAACGGGCTGGTTTTGAAAAAGAGATATATTTGATATATGCCAAATTCTCCAGCTGCTGACAATAAATGGTCATATTCTATCTCTTTTTCTTCGGCATCTTCATTACTTTCAACTCCATTTTTGTTGTTATTTTGGCTATTTCTTATTTGCAGACTCATTATTTCTTTAGTTGTAAAATGGATTTGTATTGTTGTAATTTTCTGTGTTAATGTCTAATATTATAGATACAAAATCACAATCTCGCAACTTCATCTGTTTCAACTTTTTGACAGTGAGTTTATTTTTTCTGCACTAATATATAAAGAAATCTGACGAGCCGTCTTATCGTTCGTATTTAAATACATTTAATCAAATGATAATTGAAGGGTTGAGAATAAAAAGGGTTTAACTGACAAATTGATAGTTTCGAGAAAATTTACTTTAAACTTCAACGGCTTCATTTTAATGTAGAGCTTATAAGGTAATAGAAAAGGTTTATGTAAGTTTCAGTTGCTTGAAAATGTATTAATTCTATTTTAAAATACTAAATATAGTACTAATTCATAAAATTACTGTAAAAATATAATATAATAAAATAAATATGTGAATGTTTTTATGCTAAGCGAACTGTATTCCTGTTAAAATAAACGGTTTTTAGACTCAAAATCTCGAGATTTAAGCCTCATATCGGTATTTTGAGAATGTATTATTGTAGATAATTTCACGCTGAATCTAACGATACACATAAGTCATTTTGTGAAAAAAATCAGTTAAACCCTTTTTATTCTCACCCCTTCAATTGTTTTAAGTACAAGTAAACACAAGATTACAACATTTTTATATCATTTTGTCAAATAAAAAAATTCCCAAAGTAAAAGACCGATAAAATACATACATTATGTTGCGTTCATTATTTTAAAATTATACTTTTTATATTATTTAACGGTTCTATAACCAGGCACGTAAGAAGTTTAACCTGGTGGTATTAAGTATGACGTCTATTCACCACCAAAGTGTGACATAGGCTCGTATTATAGAACAGCGCTCAGTCGTAAATCTCGACCTGAAAGTAGATCTGAGTTGAGATTTTATTATAGAACAGTGCTTGAGTCGCAATGCAGTGATCAGATCTGATCATAGTTCACCTGAGTATTTTCTTATTACAGAAAGTCACTCAGACGGTAATTGATGCTCAAGCACAGATTTAATCTCTGATTTCCCAAGTGTGGTCGCGACCACGCTTGAGTAATGATTTCATTGCATTAGACCATTGTTTGTTACATTTTTGTAGCTCTATAGTACTACTACTTTTCCGCTCCATGCCGTGTGATTAATACTGACTATTATATGAGAGAGACTAATTCAACATAAATTATTTTTCAATAGCATGTGTCGAATCTGGTAAATTACATTGGAAAAATGGTGGTTACCAGTACCAAAACCCATAAAGAGAACCACAGAGTTAAAGTTGAAAGTCAAAACATAATTTTATACAAATAATTAAAACCTAAACGAAATAGCCACAAACCAAGTAGATGATACTACGGAAACAGCTGTGAGATGAGGATCGACATTTTTATTTTTACGTTCCGTTGTAGTTATATAAAATTTTTTGTACAATAAAGTAAAATATTACAAAAACACAAAAGTTGATCCTAAAAGCATATTTCTTTATTTCAAATAGTTTTATAGGATCTGTTACACTTTAATGTTTCTTTTTTTATTATTAAAATGTGTGTTTTTAAGATCTCTTTCTATTTCTATGAGCGATGACTAACACCTTGACTATGCGTTACGTGGAACGGAGTTGTTAAAAATATTGAAAAGTAAATGAAAACAGGCTGATTCATAGACAAAAAACACACTCTGCCTGAGGCTCGATTCAAATCTACATTCAGGTAAGTAGCGCTCAAGCACTGTTCTATAATAAGAACGATAGCTGAGCATAGATTCTATTCTCAAGTAATGATTACGTGATTGTAGATCAAACGTCACTTGAGGCACGTTCTATAATACGAGCCTAAGAAGCTTACCATAAAATCTCCCTTGTATGCTTCACAGGCATTGTGTTCTTCACACAGAAAAGTTTTAAACATCACACAGAAAGGTTTTAAACAAACTAAAGTTATTACAAGTAAATTGATTCATGATTATCAGTCTACTCTACTACTTAAGCATGTGTCCGATTTCAGATGTCCTTTTTATGACTTGCTAATTTAGATCACTCATCACAAATGTTACGCTAGATAGGAAACAAACACAAAAACTGCATTGAGTTACAGTATAACCCGTAAGAAAAATAAAACCAGGTTACATTGAGCTTGTACAAAGCGGACAAACACACGATGGTGCTACTTTGTATGGCGGATCATACTTCGGTTACCTCTTTCTTTTTCGTCCCCTTTGTCATATACTACTTCTTTTTCCTTTTTAAAATACAATATTTGGTATTCAACCCTTCGATTGTATACATCCGGGAGGTATGGTGTGGAAACGCTTATCTACAAAAACCGTTTTTGGATAGACCGATTGATAAAACTCTAAAAAAATCCAAAAATCCATCAATATCCATCTAGTTAGTTATTGCATTTGCGTGATGTTTTTTCATAAATAAAAAAAATCTAAATTCTGCCTATTGTAAAAATAAACGTATAAAATCATTATACTTACGTATACATTTACTTAATAACTCCTACTGAAATTAAATTGGTAATTTTAATCATCATATCTCTATATATGCTCTGGGTAAATTTTGCCAATTTCACGGCACGCTTTTGATCTTTCTTTCATGTAGTTTTCCTCGCTTTCATTTGCTCATTTTTTGGGTCTTCCCCAATGTAATAGTATGTCTAATATTTTTATCATGGTATACCATTGTGCATTGTCATTTTACCGGACATACATACTAACATAATGATGGGGAGTTTTGGCGGGAAAGCGAAAAAAAGTGCGTCACCGCATTGTATTATTTTCCTAAACTTGTGTTATTTTCAGTGTTAGTGCTTAAAATTGGTGGTATTCTACTTATTAAGTGCTGGATTAGTTATTAGGCGTGAGTGTGGGAAAATGATATAATGATGGTGAAACGTTTCTTTTCGTGTTGTTTCCAAAACTCCAAAGAAGCTTCAAGTAAAGTTGCCACCACTTTACTATGACTTTGACTAGACTATGACTTGACTTGATGACTTCGACTGTGACTTGACACATATTTGCGTGAAATATCATTAACTTGATAAATTATCAATTACTTGACACTGGCTAAATACACAAAAGTGTGGAGCCAAAACATTAAAAAAACATAATGATGGGGCCACCAGCTTACTCCCCAAGTCAAGCGTGCGTATAGAAGTTTTAATTCAAAAATTGTTACGGACTAGTAACAATTTTTGCAGAATTATTATTACTGACTAGTAACAATTTTTGACGTAAGAGAAAATAAATAACTCCCGATCCAACTAAGATTTGTTTGTGTCTAGTATAAGAAAAAAAAATTGGCAACCCTCAGCTAGCATTCCACGGCCGTCGAGTTTAATTTGCTGACGACGACAGTCAATTATTTTCCAATATCGATACCAAAGATGTAATGCATAAAATAGTTACCTAAAAGCTTGGACGCACCGTGGTGGCAGTAGTAATATATAGTATATTGAATACACAATTCAATTCAATGTTATAGCGTATATTTATATAGTATATTGATACATTATGTCTACCACAATACCTATCCAAGATTATGTTAGTAAATGATGTGACGAGCTAGTCGTTCACCTGATGTTAAGCGACACAGCCGTCCATAACAGAAGAGAGTCACTCGGAACTCTAAAATATAAAGTTTCGAGCGACACTGCACTGCTCACGTCATCCTGAGACATCAGCACAGTCTGGTAATAAGATTCCTCGACTGTGAGACCAAATGATAAAGTCTCATTTGCCCAGTAATTTCATTAACTACAGTGCCCTTCAAGCTGGAACACAGTAGTGCTTGCACACTACTGCTTGGCGGCAGAATAACTGGTGAAGCGGTGATACCTACCTAGATGAACTTTGCAGAAAAGTCCTACCACCTAGTAAATATATGAAAATGATAATGATGATAATGCTGATGTATCTATAAATTTGTACGTTTATTATGCAATAGTATTTTCCATTTTTGAATAGAAGGTGGTTGATTATGATTATTGTATTGAATAGATTTATATGTATAACGAGCTTCTGGCCGCAGTTTAGCCCGCGGCGTGGCCTATGGGAAAATCATTCAACCACTCATTTCACCCACTTAAAGGTGGACTTTCGAAAAAAAAATTCTTAGCGAATGCCTACGTCATAACTTCTACCTGCATGCCAAATTTCAGCCCGATCTTCCAGTGGTTTAGGCTGTGCGTTGATAGATCACTATGTCAGTCAGTCAGTCAGACAGTCACCTTTTAAATATATATATTTAGACTAGCGGCCCGTTCCGGCTTCACACGGGTGGACATTTTTTAAACATTTTTATCTAGCAATTAAAATAGTCTATATTAATTAATGATAATGTAGCATTCAAATGGTGAAAGAATTTAAAATCGGTCCAGTAATTTTTGAGCCAATTCGTTATAAATATACTCACATACAAATATTTCCTCTTTATAATATTAGTATAGATATAAGCGTTACGGTATAGTATCACTTCCTTATTTGACCCATTTTCTCGTGGAAATTTTTACACCACTGCTTCCGTGCTATATCTACTCTTTTATTTCTTTTATTATATACTGCTAACTAGGTACTGTTTATATTTAACTGTATTCTCTTGTTGTATGTACATTCTTGTAAGTTTTATTTTATTTTTGTATGTAATTGAGTTTTGAATTAATGTTATTCTTTCTTCTTTCTTTCTTTCTTCCATTTCGGGATAGATGTTTCAACCGTAACAGTTTTAAATGGTTTATGTGCAAAATAACATTTCCCATGGTACAACCATTTGACGTGATGACGTTTAATAGATTTAGTATTAAAGAGATAAGTATAAACACAACGCAAGCTCCGCTAAATTCGTTTGTGACAGCAAATTGGACTATAAAAGAGCACCCTTGTTGACACGTTTCAAAGTTCATGGGGGACGGACTAATTGTGACCTCAATATTGTATTCTTTGGTCTTTACATTAAGTAATAACCCAATTAAATTAAAAAAAAAAACGTATTCCTATAATATAAAGGTCAGGTTTTTACATACCACACACGCAATAGAATTGCGGTGGTAAAGAAATAAAACATTAAATTGAGATAATAACTGTTATGTGCTAACACACGTGCTTATAAATAAAGTAAATAGCCATGAAAAGATATGATAACGACTTACCGCATACGAATCACCAGATGACAACAACGAAACATGAATTTTTTTAAACAAACACAACTTTTGGATTTTTACACAATTATTACTACTTTTATAACCTGTCTATATTAGAACTAGCGTATTTTAGATGCTCCCGATTGCGACGGCTATGATCATCGCGGTTAGAGCGTCAATATCTACTGAATGGAGTGTTTTTAGCGCACGTAGACATGCGTGCTGCGATGCGTTGTGATCGGAAAACTAGCCAGCACAAATTTTCCTGATAACATATATAAAAATGTACCGTATTATAAGGATATTTAGCCATTGAGCCCTTGATTTGCATGGCACTCCCCGAACTAATTTTAATTTATGTTCAGGCATTTTTTTATCTATTTCGTGTGAGTCCCCAAATTTTGCCACTAATTTAATAACTGTGCCCAAATGAGTGTCTATTATGTTTCTTTGTATGCACTCCGATAGTAATCGCAGTCTCGATCACAACGATTGATATGGCTTTTAAAAACACCGCATATATTTCGTTTCTAAGGCTGGGTTGCACCGTAATCCCAGTTAAAGTTACGGTTACAGTTTAAATCAACTATGACTTTAACCTTAACCATGAAGTTTAGCCAGCATGTGTTGCACCATCATTATTGTTGTTATAGTTACGGTTAACTAAGTTGCTAGTCTGAAGATGTGCCATTTTCCCTATAGTATTTTAAAATAATATTTTTGTTCATGGCAATACTGCAAAAGTCCCGTTAATCAGTCTCAAAGAATATACTTACTCTCATCAAATAGTGTCATGCATGTCAGTCAGTATCACTAACTTCCCAAAGAGCATATAACCACAATGTAACTTCCTTTGTCGTGGTAATTGTTTTGAAAATAGGTATCGTTTGTTGTAATTTAATATTCTATATTGTATTGGGGTACTAAATACTACTAGGTAATTTATAATTGTAATACACTGGATGTTGATTTGCATTGTCTTCACATTTATAGATTTATAGATGTAGGTATGCTACACTTATGGAACACGAATCAATGAAAATATAAAAACATAAAAATTATTCTTTGTAAAAAAATAATTGACTTTTAAATAAAACTGGATTTGTGTGTGATCTGATTTAACAAACAACATAGTTCTTGTGAAATTCTATTTAGAATTTAAATTTTATTATAACATTATTAGATGTAACCGTTGGGGTCGACGTGTTCTGGAGTGGAGACTGCGAATCGGTAGACGTAGTGTAGGACGACCTGTGACAAGGTGGAGCGATGACATACGCAAGGTAGCTGGCAGTACCTGGAAAAATAGAGCCGAAGACCGGGCTCAGTAGCGTGCCTTGGGAGAGGCTTATGTCCAGCAGTGGACTGGTATAGGCTGATGATGATGAAAAAAAGATGTATAAACGTTACAATGGATTCTACAAATTCTCCATCTGTGATTGGGTTACTCCAGGTGCAGCGCTAGCGCTCTAGCTATTGTTTTGGATACTCGGAATCACGCTAAAGTGAGTCATCGTCCCCTCTTGGCGAAGCGATCAATTCTAGGAAGATGCAATTTTTTCTTATTAATCTCTACATAGTGTTCATCATTTCCACTGTCGGAGGAACTTTCCCACTAAATTTCTCGCAGTAGAGACATGATTGATTACAAGTTCTACACGGAAATGGTAAGTTGGTAAAGTTGAGGTTGGAGGTGAAAGAGGTTGGAAGCTCTGTTTGACAGCTTTTGACTATAGCGTTTACTTTAACCAGCCAATCTTGCGTAGTTATAGTTACCGTTAAGTTATGACGTCATTTTGACCATAGTTAAATGGTGTAACGCATTTCTGCTTCACGGGTGTTTTAACTGCAGTTATGACGGTAGTTTAACCTTAACTATAGATGGTGCAACGCAGCCTTAGCATGAATGTTTTCACTTTCACTGATTATTTGTAAACAATTTATTTTTATCTAAGCTTTTTGGATACGCTCTTTGCAGAAGGTGATCTACATTCTGTGTTTTATTTTTAATCTCTTTTTAAACTTTTTTATGATAAATTATTTAGCTAGTAAAATTTAATTTGTTTAATTTAATTTAAATATTTTGAAATAGTTATTATATTATATTTTGCCCCATTAACATTAGTAAAATATGAATGTATGTAATTTGAGAGATATTTTTATAGTTTCCGACATCACATAGCGTGTTTCACACTCGAAAATCTATTCTGTGCTAGTCTATTTATGAATTTAAAAAAATTAGCTCATGTTATAGAATTAAGATATTGTGTTTAAAATCCCAGGTCATAATCGTTAAGGTACTAGTTACTTTTCAGGCTTAAAGATACCCCTCTTCAAAATAAACAGCTCATGTAACGCAATTAGGTTGGAGATTACAAGATAAAGCTGTTAAGGTGCTTCTCAGTTAAGCAAACCACTTTTTAAATATCCTATATGGAATTTTTCAAAGATATCGTATTGTAAATTGTACTTGAGATCACAAAAATAGTTGATAGTTGTTAAAGTGCTTATATTCGGTCAATCACACCAAGTGATTTGAAGATACCCTACAATTGTATTGTGTCATTATACACTCCCTTTGTTTGTATTCCTTACCCTGGGACGCTCTGATTATTCATTCCGATTTTGATTGGTTTTGGTTTTGGAATGAGTAACATGTACAAGCAAGAGAACTCGATCGTTCTCGTAATACTTATAATATTTTATTATATTTTTTTTTTATTATATGTTAGACGAATTATTTTCGGACAAGTTAACTATTATAGACTAGATCGATTCGCTCCGCACAATGTTGCTATACCCAAGCTGGGTGATTATATAACATACTTAAATATACTATTATTAACACCCGCATGTAAGCAATAATGTTTGCAATAAATGAGTATTGAGTATTGTATGTATTATGACTATGGAAAACTCCTAAAAAAAGAACACGCGAGAAATTTTAATCGATAATTTCAAAAAATAATAAAAAACACATTCACTTTATATGGGTTTTATTTATTTATTTCATTATAAGCTACATGAATGCATCATAAAATCTACCCTTATCCATAGATGTATATAAAAGTGGAAGACCAGCTGGGCGATCACGTAACTCGATTGCAACCGATAGAAACACAAATTTGTATGGATTTGACAGTTTGAATACGCAGCTATATAAAATGTACATAACATAGTTGGTATGGAAATTTCTCCTGTTGAATTGCAATCAAAGTTTTGTAATAACCCCCCAGGTACCTATTTTGTAACATCGATTTGTCAAAAACTGGCCTTGACGCTCTAATTATCACTCAAGAAGTGTATCAATACAATTTTGAGTGCCTCATCTTCCATCTTTATTTGTATCTATGCACTTATCCAAAGAAATAAGCAAACGTGATATTAGGAAATTCCCAATAACAAATAACTAGTAACATTGTAAGAAGAATTGCTCCTATAAGATATTCAGCACCACCTCGATTGAAGACGCTTTCTAGAATTGATGATTTAATATGACTTGTAAATGCATCCCGACGGCTGAAAAATATAATTATCTAAGTGAATGGTACAAAAACAAGGGAGGCGAGGAAGAGCGTTAAGTTGATCTTTTTAAGTTAAGTGATCAAAATAAAAAAATAGCATTCGACACATTCGTAAAGAATTATTATTATTAATTAACACTATTAATGATTATTCGGTCTAGGTTTTGAAATCTATGAGT
Organism: Ennomos fuscantarius; assembly: GCA_905220475.3. Classification (NCBI taxonomy): domain Eukaryota; kingdom Metazoa; phylum Arthropoda; class Insecta; order Lepidoptera; family Geometridae; genus Ennomos; species Ennomos fuscantarius. Next base: position 13,822,347 of record HG992023.1, read on the forward strand.
TAGTGAAATATATATTTAGTGTAATTTTCTTAAATTTACGGACACTAAATATATTGGGAACATCAATTTGCGTATTTGCGTATACACCGCGAGCAGACCAGCTCCCGCAAGCAGCGCCCGTTCACGAGCTTGACGCATGTGCCAGCTAAATATATTGGGAACATCAATTTGCGTATTTGCGTATACACCGCGAGCAGATCAGCTCCCGCAAGCAGCGCCCGTTCACGAGCTTGACGCATGTGCCAGCTAAATATATTGGGAACATCAATTTGCGTATTTGCGTATACACCGCGAGCAGACCAGCTCCCGCAAGCAGCGCCCGTTCGCGAGCTTGACGCATGTGCCAGCTAAATATTACTTTGATATTAAGAAATTACAGGTGACTTGCTGGCTCTTACCTCGCCCATAGATTAAGTTTGAACATTCAACGAGGTAATATCACCAGCTTTTTGGCCATCTTACCCGCAGACAGCGAATTAAATGAGGTTTTTTATTTAAGTGTTGACATAGATATACTTAGTATATTTTATATTTTTAGTCATTATATTTTGTTTATTAAAATGATGTAATATAAAAAAAAGTGGAAAAAACCTTTGATATCATTTCAAAGATTTTATGTCGCAACAATAATGAGTACTCATAATTAGAAATGACTTTTGTTTGATTCCCGTATACTCACTCTGGTTCTGGTAAAGGAAAAGGGGCATCTCTTCCTAAGCCGACTGGCATTACTATAGCTTTCTCTTTGGGCAACAGATGTAGTTCCAAATCGATCATTCCCTGGTTAAAAATATTTATTAGAACGATCTTTTCTCCTAAAAGCAGTGTTCCCAGAAGGTAGTGGGGAAAATATTGCTCGTGCAGCATAGCTTTCTAGATAAACTGACAAAAAATGTAGCCTTCCGGACAGGAAGAGATCACTTTATAGACAAATATAATATCATTAGACTTTCAAACTAAAAAGATTTATTTAAATCGGTTTAGATTTGGCGAGAATATCGATGAGCATACACAAATACATACAGGTGAACATAGAACCTACTTCTTTTTGGAAGTTGGTTAAAATTGGGTTAAACTGACTTCAGTCACCCTAATTTCAAACTGAAAATGGATGATATTATCGTCTATATATTTTTACAGTTATTTTAATTTAAAAACCAAACTACAGTTTAAGAGAATTTTTTGGAAGAGATCGCTTTCAGCGATAGGACCGCCCATTGTAACACTAGTTTATAAGTTTTTTTATTGATATTTTTATATTTCATTGGTGGAACAATAAAGAGTTCTCTATCTATCTATCTATCTATCTACAGTTTAAATAAATATATACAAATTTTATACAAACTGATTAGTTTGTATAAAATTTGTATGGGACCGATCTGAAAGTATATCCTTTTAGTCGCGGCGTCAGACTTCTTTGACTAATGTATAATATACATAGACAAGGACTGAATAAATAATGAGATTGACAGAAAAATACTTCAGAAGACTAGATAAACAATACGTAATATTTACAAGAGAACTAGAGCAGGTAGAAAGCCACCCGGCTTTGTACCTGCTCTAGTTTCTGACGATGACGACGATGACCAACATCCCGATTCCATGAAAGACTTTTCAATTACAAATCAACGAAAAATTTCAAATCAGTGACGTACCTAGATCCTGGACTCTAACTAGGACTCCCTGTGTCTAGGGACCCAGGAACTACGAGGACCATGGTCCCACAGCACCCAGACTCGGAACCGGAACCCAGACCCAAATATTTGCGTTTTTAATTCTTGTGCACAAATACCTCTCCTGCCGCGGGAATCGAACCCGCCACCTCCGGGTTATGAGCCGATCTGTTCAACCACCACATAACAGAGCCTGTTAACGTATGTATATCACGGAGGTATGAAGTAACGAAATATTAAAAATAAAAACCAACAGAATTGGGAACTTCCTTCTTTGAACTACTAGACTTCAGAAGGCTTCACTGTTTATAATGCCTATGGCCCGATAGCTCAGTTGGTAGTAGCCCTGCCTTCTGAACTGTGGGTTGTGGGTTCGATTCCCACTCAGGACAAACATTTGTGTGATGAACATAGGTGTTTGTTCTGTGTCTGGGTGTCATATTGTATTCTATGTATGTATTTACAAACAAAAAAAAAAGTATCTAAGTATTGTATCAGTTATCTGGTTCCCATAGCACAAGCTTTGCTTAGTTTGGGGCTAGATCGCGTTGTGTGAGATGTCCACACATATTATTATTATTATTATTATTATATTGATAAAAATGGCCCAAAATAAGCATTACTTCTAATTTTACAGCTCCAGAATCTTGATCAACTGATTTTAGAGGCCACCAAGAGCGCAACGATCTGGCAGAAAAAAGATTGATCTTCGTTGTTTTATCTTCCTTGTTTATGGTATTACGATTACGGCAAAGTCTTTTTGATCCTCGAGGTACAGCGTTTAAATCAAGCGCCAATGTGCCTGGAACAAAATAACGTACCTTCACGTCATTATTGCTATCATCGTAACGGAAACCTCAGTCTAATTAGATATCCTAAGTTAAGAAGTATTTGTTTTATTCAAGGATTGAAGAAATGGCATAACACGGTAATATTTATTCTTCATCATTTTACAAATAAAAATCGCGTGTGCTTTAGACCACACTACTGAAGTAAAACTTATTTAGCTCCATCTATCGGATGGTGTAACTTTATTTAATGTTAAAGTCACTATCTAGATAATTGTAAATTATTATTTTACCGGACATACCAATATAACAAAAAAATTAAGTAATTTTTAACATTATGTTGACAATGGAATGGATGAGATTAGATGACAATGGACTACGTGAACCCACAACTATCGACTTCCGTTCTCCTCGTTACGCATCCGCCAGCTTACTGCCCAAACCAAAAGTGCGTAAAGAAGTTTTACTTCAGAAACGTTTGCCAAATTTTTGATATAAACACGTCGGTGCCACGTGAAATAGGGTCGAAGGGAGTTTTGGCGGGAATGCGAAAAAGATTGCGTCACCGCATGGTATTATTTTCGAAAACTTGTGTTATTTTCAGTGTTAGTGCATAAAATTGGTGGCATTCTATTCGTTAAGTGCTGGATTACAAGCGTGAGTGTGGGAAAATAGTATAATGATGGGGAAACGTTTCTTTTCGTGTTGTTTCCAAAACTCCATAGAAGCTTCGAGTAAAGTTGCCACCACTTTACTAGGAGTATGACTTTGACTGGACTATGACTTGACTATAACTTGACTTGATGACTTCGACTGGGACTTGACACATATTTGCGTGAAATACCATTAACTTGATAAATTATTAATTACTTGACACTGGCTAAATACACAATAGTGTGGCGCCAAAACATAAAAAAAAAATAGGGTCGAAGAAGCAACGAAAACTTTTCCGTGGATTTAATCTAGAATTCTTAATCATAACATTATCTATAAACAATAAATATGGGTTCCAACTGAAAATCAGTTATTAAGGTCTTACGACCTTAATTGCATGATGGGACGCGACCTATATCATGACGTCACGAGACATACATTTTTTAATTTCGCTTTGTTTCGTGTGATTTGTCTTGTATTGCCTATTTGTAAATGTAATATAGTGTGATGTCTTGAATAAATGTATTTTATTTCTTTCTTTTTTCTTCTTACATGAACTCGTTGAATTTAAAATGCTAACCTATATATTCATCAATAGAAACCGCATCACTATCCGCTACTTGCACTACTAATATTGGTGGCAAACGCTCTTCATATTCTGTAAATGGGCCTTTTTCCATCATAATTAACTGAAAAAGTAAAAAAAAAGTATTTGTTTTGCCTTTTTGATTTGTATTACTCGTAGGCAATGATGGTTAGTGCAAACACCATATAAAATTAAATACATAATAAAACTCCCATTTCTAAATTGGCGAAAAGAATATTAATAATAACGCCCAACGATCACATACATAGATCCCGACTCTAAAAAGGATTCCCTGTATCTAGGGTCCAGGAACTACGAGGACTCCATGGTCTCACAACACTCAGACACAAGTGAGACACAAATACTTGTTGTATTTGCGCTTTTTTTTTCTGTGCGCAAATACTTGTCCTATCGCGGGAATTGAACTCGCCACCTCTGGGTTGTGAGCCGACCTGCTAAACCACAGATACTGTTATTGGTAGGTATTGATAAAATTTATTTAATTGCCAATAAGTAAATGCTAGTGGCTTATGCTAGTGGCTTATAATTATTAGGTATAGTTTTCAACTAAATATCATATATTTAAAAGGAATACATCTTTAAAAAAAAAGCAGTTGGTAACTATTTAAACATAGGTAGGTAAGTTACAAACATAAGATATCTAAGCACTTTAGCATCCGTACTAGGTTACCCTGTGTTACGTTTGCTATGCTTCCGAAAAATTTTTAGTAACAATATTATAGTGAACAGAAAATTGAAAAATAATATTAAAATATTTTTTATTACAATAACCAATAAACAACACAAACTACTAAAAATAGACAATATCTATATATATATATATATATATATATAAAAGAAAGTCGTGTTAGTTACATTATTTATAACACAAGAACTACTGTATCGATTTGGCTGAAAATTGGTGGGAGGTAGCTTAGAACCAGAAAACGGACATACGATTTTTATCCCGTTCAACCGCGTTTTACTAATTCACCCGTGCGCAGCCGGGGCAGATCAAATAGTTTCTTATACAAATATACATAACAAACCTTTTTATCAGAATGCTGATATTGAAAATGAAAAATCATCCTCCAATTAAAGTTAGCTTCACCGTTTACACTGTTGTAATGGATGTCGGTATAGTGAGCCTGTTCCACGCTTCCAATACAACTGTAATAATTTTAACAGGTAGATATAATATTGACACATTTCAGTCATTTGACTGGCCCGATAGCTCAGTTGGTAGTGACCCTGCCTTCTAAACTGCGGGTTGTGGGTTCGATTCCCACCCAGGACAAACATTTGTGTCATAAATATAGGTGTTTGTTCTGTGTCTGGGTGTTATATTGTATTCTATGTATGTATTTACAGTATCTAAGTATTGTATCAGTTATCTGGTTCCCATAACACAAGCTTTACTTAGTTTGGGGCTAGATGGCGTTGTGTGAGATGTCCACACATATTATTATTATTATTAAATTATGAAAATTTTAGTTGCGGTCATAAAGCCGTAATTGATCTTCTACCGCTACTGACACCGACAAGGGAGATTTGGCGGGATAGCGAAAAAGATTGCGTCACCGCATTGTATTATTTTCCAAAACTTGTGTTATTTTCAGTGTAAGTGCATAAAATTGGTGGAATTTAATTCGTTAAGTGCTTGATTACAGGCGTGAGTGTGGGAAAATGGTATAATGATGGCGAAACGTTTCTTTTCGTGTTGTTTCCAAAACTCCATAGAAGCTTCAAGTTGCCACCACTTTACTAGGAGAACGAATTTCATCCAAATTGATTCAGCCGTTTGAGCGTGAAGAATTAACAAACATACACACAGACACACAAACACACATACAAACTTTCACCTTTATAATATTAGTGTGATACTTACGCTTTCACATACAAATCCAATCCTTTTTTTGCAGTACGATTATCTTGTCTTAAACTTTGTACATGCCAAACAATGACTCGTAGCTCATATTCTTCGACCTTCCGTGGAGTAATATCAACTGGCAAAGGCATGTAAATGCCAGTTTCCATTGGAAAAATGTCAATCCACATCAAAACTTTTCCCTGAATAGAAGAAAAACCAAACGAAAATATCAATGAGTACTAAACGACATGTAACAAAAATTACCAGCTGGACGATCACGTAACTCGATTGCAACCAATAGAAACACAAATTTGTATGGATTTGAAAGTTTGAATACGCAGTTTATGTGCATAGTGCATACTATGATCACCCTTAAGTTAATGTGCAATTGTACAGTCCGTTATACCTGTTCTATGCCAGGTTTGTCAGGATTATAGAGTTTTCTAGTTTCGACGTGTTCAGGCACAATATGGTAACCACAAAGTGGAAGCGTATGCCATTTATGTAAGAGGCTCAAACATAAATTTTCTTTTCTTTCGGAAGCTGAGATGTACGTTTTATCTAAAAATTATAAATACGGAATAAAGTTTTAAAACAAATAACTACACAATTATATTTATGTCACAAGATCATGTGTACTGTACATTGGACTTTACTAAATAATATTAAATAAATAGATAAATAAATAAATATGCGTGGACATTTCTCACCACGCCATCTAGCCCCAAACTAAGCAAAGTTTATATTATTTGAACCAGATGACAGATAGAGAGAGATAGATAGAGAACTCTTTATTGTTCCACCAATGAAATATAAAAATATTAATAAAAACTTATAAACTAGTATTACAATAATGATATAATACTTATTTACTTTTTGTTTGTAAATACATATATAGAATACAATATATCACCCAGACACAAAACAAACATCGATATTAATCAGGCAAATATTTGTCTTGAGTGGGAATGAAACCCACAACCTACAGTTTAGAAGGCAGGGATACTACCAACTGAGTTATCAGGCCAACAAAATATGTAGTTTCTTTTTTAAATTTAATACACAATCACGCTATTTTTTTTCTATCATTCTCTTTCAAACGCATATTCTTCTGGGTTTTTAAAAGAAAAAAGTGCTTACTGCTCTTATCAGCGTCTCTGTACTCAACACCATTCACTACCACGGAGTTCCCGTCAGGGTACTCTGGTGGTCGTAAATGGTTTCTAGAACACAATTGCGCCAATATATCAGAAGGCTTTTCTATATCCCTCCATTTTGCTGATCCGGTTCTGCAACCCACGATATTAACTCATAACAATAATTAGCTTTTGTTAAGATTATAAACAATGAAACATTCAACCTATAATCTAAAACGAGAAATGATGACACCTGCTGAAGTGTCATATTGTGTCGCAAATGAAAACATGCTGTAATGTGCCCTCCGTCGAAAATCGGTGTAGTAAAGTTACTTATATACACATAAACAATATACTTAACAAACACCCTAACAATAATTTTAAACGATGAATATGTTTGAAAATATTTGAATAATTTCATTAGTTATTTTAGTTGTGAAAACGGTAATAATATAACGGCTACGGGTTCAATTCTAAAAGGTAAGTTTAGATTTTGAATGAGAAATTTTCCGAACCAGCCACCATTAGGTGTAACCATATATATGACCTAATAAAGTACACGCACATGGCGGCGAACGGTGTTACTACATGGCAACATTGTAAGCCATTCGAGAAAAACAGGAACCTCTAAAAGTGAGCAATACTAAAAATGGGGTATCATTAATTTCGACTGCTAAGCATTCTGGCAAAACTATACAGAAAGTAAAATTCTGTGCGACTACGTTTTCCGATAACAATGGTTGGATTTTAATAAAGACTGTTTGATTTATTTTGTAAACAATAAGAAAAAGATTTTTTTCTTTTTTTATATTTTGGCTCCACACTATTGTGTATTTAGCCAGTGTTAAGTAATTAATAATTTATCAAGTTAATGATATTTCACGCAAATATGTGTCAAGCAACAGTCGAAGTCATCAAGTCAAGTCATAGTCTAGTCAAAGTCATACTCCTAGTAAAGTGGTGGCAACTTTACTTGAAGCTTCTATGGAGTTTTGGAAACAACACGAAAAGAAACGTTTCACCATCATTAGACCATTTTCCCACACTCATGCCTGTAATCCAGCACTTAACGAATAGAATGCCACTAATTTTATGCACTAACAAAGAAAATACACACAAGTTTTGGAAAATAATACAATGCGGTTTCGCAATCTGCAATACTGTCCATCCAAAGGTTGTCTGGAAGAGATCACTTTCAGCGATAAGACCGCCCATTGTAACACTAGTTTATAAGTTTTTCTTGATATTTTTATATTTCATTGGTGGAACAATAAACAGTTGGTTCTCTATCTATCTATCTAATCTTTTTCGCATTCCCGCCAAAACTCCAAGAAAAAGTTCTTTAATTACCCAAGCGAAAACCATCCTTGCGGGAATTCAAAGACTTCCATAAAAGTTACGCGGCTTATTGATTTTATCTATCGATTATTCGAAATACAATTTATGCGATCTATATTCTTACGTGTTATACTCAGCAGAAACTCCGACTCTGCCTCTGTGTTTCGAGTAGATTCGATCTTCCAAATCAATATTGGTGTTACCGATTAAAGTATCATGTGGAACTGCTTCACGATCATGCAGAGATACTGACAATAAATAATCTTCAGGTAAGGAACATCTAAATTCAAATGTTCTGAAATTAATATTATTTATAGAATTAATAACTTACCTACGAACCAAAACGTCAATAAACGTCCTTTTATTTCTTTGAATTTTAACATCGCGTCTTATTGAGAATTAACATACAAGAAATTATAGGGTATTTGATCCAAAATGCCTAATTTTTACCTTCCAAAAATAGGATTCATTGTATTTTGCAGAAATTGATTCCGATCTCCATATTCCTTAGCACCGCATTTGATTACAACGTAAGGATCACATTTTGAAGTAAACTCTTTTGGTGCAAGGTGCAATCCTCTCACAATGTACACCCGGACTAAAAACTTACTCGGATTGTTACTAGGTAAATTGTCAAAAAATCTAAAAGAAAAAAACGAGTGTGATTTAGAACACACGACTGAAGTAAAACTTTTTTAGCTCCATCCATCGGCCGGTATAACTTTTGCTTTGTTTAATGTTAACGTCGCCATCTTGACAAATTGTTAACTTTGTTATGTTGACAATGGAGATCTACGTGAACCAACCACTTTTAACTTACGTTCGCCGCGTCATGCATTCATCACTCCCCAAGTCAAGAGTGAGTAAAAAAGTTTTATTTCATTATAAGTGTTATCGTTTCGTTGACTTCCATTACAAACGTGAGTCTGTTAAGACATTATGAATCATACCCTCGCTTTAAGTCCACACCACTGCAGCTAACAGCTACAGTGTCGGAAGGCGGCGGCCATCTATATATCGCAATACCAGCCTTCAAAGTACCACATCTTAGTCCTTCGTCTTTTTGAGGTAAACCTGTTTTCTTCCCATTGTACAGTTTTAAGGTACTGCACCAATCTTTGAATTTGTAGAACTCAGGCTGGCTTTCTAGTTCGGAGTTATAGATCTGTAAATTTTTGCCATCAGCCTCAACAGTCAGAACTGTTGAATATAGGCCTCTCCTACGTAGTACTACTTTGACCGGCTGATTGCCTCCTGCAATGGCTGCAAGACTTCCTGCGTTTTGGACCAGTTCGTCGGCCCATGTAGTGGTCACCACTAAAGAACTTTTCTAAACCATCGGTTGTCAGTTCTACGAGTGACGTGGACTATGCCCATTGCCATTTTAACTTACTAATTCTAAAAGATCTATCGGTCACTATAAATCTCCTATAGATTTCTCCTCAGTTCAGATCTTTTATCACAGGGAAACACTGAGCATAACTCTCTCCATAGCTCGTTGCGAAACTTTGAGCTTACTAAAGCGGCTAACCGTAACTTTTTTACAATTATTGCCAATGAACATTAAAAATAAAAGATAATTACATCGCAAATTGTCAGTTGATCAAATCATGACGAGGTTTGAAGAACCGAAAAAAAGTTATAATATTGAAGATCACAGGAAACAACTGTTTCTTAACAGTTGACAAATGAGTATATTTACTCGATTTGTAAAACCGCAATTGAGCTTAGAAATTTATAGCTTGGTAAATAAGTGCACGCAAAAGGAGTGTTGTTGGCAACTGGCTGAATACATGCTTTACTTTTAAGTTTTTAAATGGTTTTTCCTTTTACATTTTATTTGAATGTTATGGAGGTTTTTGGGTACGTGCAGTCACGCTTATTTTATTTTCTTTAATTTTTATTGTAAATATTCACATATAAAAGTTTTAACCCATCCATGTAGTTTATACAGGTCCATCGCTAGCTATTAGGTGTGATCGCTATCAGGTGTTGATGTAAAATTCGAAAGCAGAAACTTTAACTTTGGAACTTTGTTTGGACTAGTAAGTTGCTAAAAGTCCCCCACTCTTCGGAGGTGAGCCTTAGGAGGGAGGGGCTCAAAATGTCCAGTTATATTGTTTTTTGTTTATACCTCGAAAACGATGCGTCATAGGAAATTTTGTTGTGTTATGAAAGCTGATACAATTCGTGGAGAATTCTATCAGCTTTTATGCTATTAACTTTTTATTTATTCCTAATTGTTGTCTAGTATGAGCAACGTAGTAAGCACAGAAATGATGATTAAGTACTTACTTAACGATAGAAACAAACCGCACCATCTTGGTGCAACCTACGTAGTTCCGGATAAGTCACAGTAAGTTAAGGCTCTCGTAATAATAATGCATTATGTACTGACAGATGGATCATGGCTCAGATTCAGGAGGCAGTACTCCTTGACACGGTAATTATTGTCAGAGGTTCCTACCACCGATAGCTTGAGGTTTGCCGGTGGCAGTAAAGCAAAGCAAGTAAGGCAGCAAGTAAATCAAATAAATGAATGCATGATTAGCATTGTACTAAACTCACTTTAATTTTTCTTGTGCATCCGACGTTGTCAGTTGCCTCATGATCCTGTATATAATAATCGAAGGTTATTCTAGATCTAATGAGGATTATTTCACCAAATTAATTTCCACAAAAATGAACTAAAATAAGCTTTTACTTTTATACTAAGAAAAGCTTTGATTAACATAACATGGGGTTGTTTTATTAAAGATCTACCAACAAAAACAATATAACAATTTAAACATGCCACTTGCACTATAAAGGCGTACGCCTATAAAATGTTTAAAATGAATTGCAAGAAAGTGAATTACGGAAAAAAGACCTTTACATACATTATACCAAGCAAAGTATATTTGATATTAATACTATTTATTTTCAAATAAATACTTTTTAGGCGATGTAATTATAAATTAGTGACGTCTAGCGTTGGTAAATATTTAGTCGGTGGAAACTCTCGCCAAAGTGTTTAACTCATTAGAAGACATAGATAGAACTAACATAGAACTTGAAACAATTGATAAATTTAGGGAACCTTATAAAAAATTAATTACCTTTTGAGAAGAAAAAAACCTTGACCACCAATCTTGGTATTCCGCCTCAGAGGTATTATCTGTCAACTGATTTTCTTTCAAATTGACATGCACTGGAAGTAACACTAATTCGTCTTCTTCTGGTTCCTTTCTGCAAAACAACCTTTTCCAGGTGGGCCACTTTTTGTGGTCAACCAGACTGCTGCTGATGGTCATTTTACTGTATTCAGTTGAAGTATTACAGGATGGCGTACTCTTCTTTACATACAATGTCTTGCTTACTGTGATAAGAAAATCAAATTTTAAGTTTAGTGTGATACTTATATCCCACTAAACTACCACACATTTTCACATTTTCATTTTTAGGTACCTAAGTATATACTTATTTGTAAGTGTGATAAAAAAATAGATGATTCACGGGTATAATAAATTACGCATTATAAAACACGGATGAAAAACTGTTTTAGCAGTGAGTGAAAGTTTAACCAACTTTCAAAAAAGAAGGGGTCGTATCATTCGTCCTTATGTTTTTTATTGTATCTTCATCGATATTTTCGCCAATATAGAACCGATTTTTAGTTACAATGATTACACTCCCGAAGTGGTCCCATTATCATCAAGTCAGAATTTAATGATGGAAAAACTTACTTACAATGTAATAAAATCTTAGAAGCCAATTTTGACTCACTACCCAAAAATATAACTTTAAGCCACAAATATATAATACCAAGCCAAGAAGGTAGTAGATAGACACTATGATGTAGTAAGTAGGTAGATACTTGTAAGTAGTATCTATCTACTACAAACTTCGCTGACACTGACTTCAAATTGATGAGTAGGTAGCGTTTACAATAATTACATTAATGTTTTTCGCTATTGAGTGCCTATTAGTGGTTTTGAAGATGTATAATTTTGTTTATGTATTAGAAACATTTAACACCGTTTAACTGTGCACATCAACGCACCTTTATAAAAATTTGCAGATGTGAATGACGCCGTTTTTAACGATGCATCTCTCTCGTACTCTGGAAGCCAGTCCACAAGATATTTGTTTGGATTCTTTACAGCGTTCGTGCCCAAGAATATAATTCTTCCAAATGTGCTGCTATCGCATAGCTTTATAGTTAGTAGAGGAGAATAGGTTTTATCTAGATGGCCTTCGAACGTCTGAGAGATTCGCCCGTTTGGAAAGTTGCAATTAGGTTTCTTGCTGGCTATAGCGTCCGATCTTATTGCCAAGTCGTCGATTTCTAATATAGCACATGGTTTTCTTGAGATACCCACATCACGCAATCCCCACCAGTAGACGTCTACTCTGTGGATGAAATTGGAAATAGGCCATCAAACTAAATTTGCAATCAAATACCTTACTTGCAGTGCGTATCATATCCTATCTATTATCTACCTACATCACACTAATCACATCACATCACACTAATATTGTAAAGCCGAAAATTTGTATGTGTGTAGGTTTGTTACTCCTTCACGCTCAAACGGCTGAATGGATTTGGATGAAATTCGGTACCAAGATAGCTTATACACTGGATTAACATATAGGCTACATTTTATCCCAGAAAAGTGAAATTTTCCCGTGGGATGAGTTAATTATTTAAATACTTTTATCCGCGGGTGAAACCGCGGGGCACAACTAGTGGTCTGTAATTTAAAGATGCTGTACTTGACAGCTAAATAATATTAAAAGAGCGTAAAAATAATCTGATTCTGTGACTATTTTTGGAGATCAATACAAACTAAAGTACCTATACTTTACAATTTTTATTGACTTACTTATACGCTGAAAACTTTGGTTTTAGACATAGCGGCAATTCTTCAATTATCTCTTTTTCAGTTTCTATAGTCATGTCTTGGGTGTACGTCTCACTTAGTTCATTCACTGAATTATACATTGTAGACTTTACTAGAGTTTCTGGTACCTAGTATAAAAATAGCAATATAGGTTAATGCGACATCTACTGGTAATCTTTTGAACTTATAGAACTTACGTCGCTGTCTTAATATCAGCAAACAACACACTCGAATACGATAGCGTAAAAGTACGCATGAACATACAAAGATGGCGCAATAGTACAATTTTGACAATTCATTAAAATACGAGCGTGAGTTCCGCGAGGCGACTTCTGTGCAGCCTTCTTTGTTGATTAGATTGTTACATGTTTTGTTCATTTTACTTATTATGCGTATTATTTACTTATTCAGTATAGCACATATCCGATGTTTCCAATCTTTGTCAAAGTTTAATTATTATTATATTGCGTGCTCAAGCGTTAGTGCTACTATACTGCTAGACGTGGGGACCTTTAATTGGCTTCCTAGTGCATAGTATGTTTCTACGATGAAGAAGAAGCTGTTGGTCTTCCCAAGAATAAATGAATACACAATAATTTAATTTGAGGAAAAAGAAATACATTATTCCGCAATATTGCTTGATCGGAGAAACTGCAAAGTTGAATAATCGGCATTTGGAAAATTCCCAAATAGGTATAATGGTTTCCCGGATTAAATAAAAAACATACAATAATGAAAAATTAGATTGCGTGCGATAATCGAGACACGAGAGCGCTTGCACGCTTGGGACCCGCGACGCACCCTGTCCTGCAAACGGCCCCCGCTCTTTGTAGTGCGTCGCATGCGATAGTCTCAAGTCTCAAACCGATAATGAAAACTGCATGCGTGCCTATTACGGGGCCATAGAGGGAGAAACTAACCTCTCAGTGTACCGTGTTAGGATTTTGCCTTTGTTTCAGACCTTCAAACCTGAGCGACTTGCTCATGACGGCTTTATATAGTAGGTTTTTTCCCTTTCTAAACAATAGTATTTATTTATTCCATTCTAAGGAATAGTAAATTCACTTGTATCTAGTTGTCAGAAATATTCGGTGTCAAAAACTGAAAGCGAGACGGTGGTTTTGTTTGCCGTGCCAATTTTCTCTTTTCAATTATGTATATTATTTTTACCTTTACGTTTTACTGTTTATGTTATACCTATGTTTTTATTTTGTCGCAGACATGACCGTCATTTTCAGCACCGGCACGAGGCAGTATGAGTGTTTCTAGGCAAATAAATGCGCAATTGAGAAGAGCTTTGGAGGATGCTATTTCCCAATATCGGTTCACACCCGACTTTAGACCGCAGAGAAGTTTATCCAGAGGAATTAATGGGCACCCCGTCGTCGCTGCCTGAGACACATCTTGAGTGACCCTGATGATCATATAGCAGCGTATCGTAGCAGCGTATCATATAGTTGCGGTGTTGTGGGATCTAGTTTAGGGTCCAGGATCTATGTATGTGATCGTTGGGATGGAACGTTTACCTGTCTTACTGATGCTGACATCAATATATGCCCAACATTGTTGAATTCATTGCGCAGATCGTGCCACTCCAGTTTGGGGGCATAATTAGCAACAATCGTATCACCTACAACCGGTCGAATCACCAAACGGCCAATTAATTCAGAGTTAAACTGAAAAAATAGATGTTTAGATGTTACGAAAATGCACTTGCACAGTAAAAGTCTGAAGAGAAGAATAATCAATAGTGATTGTGACTATCTCTGGCGACGTTTTTCTATTGAATAATAATAATACGTGTGGACATCTCACACAACGCCTACACACCTAGCCCCAAACTAAGCAAAGCTTATGCTATGGGAACAAGATAACTGATACAATGCTTAAATACTTTTTGTTTGTAAATACATACATAGAATACAATATGACACCCAGACACAGAACAAACACATATGTTCTTCACACAAATGTTTGTCCTGGCTGTTTCCGGTTTCTTCATGATCCTCAACATATCGGAATGACTAAAAAGAATTGAATTAACTGACCCGATAGCTCAGTTGGTAGTAACCCTCTGAACTGTTGGGGGATCGATTCCCATTCAGGACAAACATTTGTGTGATAAATGTCGATGTTGGTTCTAGGTCTGGGTGTTTTATTTACCTATTATGTGTTTAAAACCATAAAAAAGAGTATTATTTTAGTTATCCGGTATCCGTATAAACTTTGCTTAGTTTAGGACTAGATTTTTACTAAATTAAAAACTTACCAACGAATCGAAATCGCACACCTCTACCATTATCTCGGGAGGGCTGGTTGTAATGCGTTCCTGAGAAGTCTGAGCCATGCAACTTACTGTGAGTACTTGGTCCCAGACAGGCATCATAGTTTTTTGCTCAACCTATAATTTAAATAGTTTTAGTATTAAAGAGAAAATGTATAGAGACTAGTGTGGAGAGGTCCCGATGATCGTCCGAACACTAAATGGTTCACGTATGGAAAATAAGGACACACGGTAATAGCTAGAACGACTTTTGCATTTTTACAGCTCAAAATCGAAGATACTAGTGGTAGGGTCATCTTTTCTTTAGTCTGGATGCTAAGTCATGTATGACTCTGTATGAGATCACTCTAACAGAGTCCGTTATGAGTTTTGGCGGGAAAACGAAAAAGATCGTGTCGCCGCATTGTATTATTTTCCAAAACTTGTGTTATTTGAGTGTTAGTGCATAAAATTGGTGGCACTTTATTCGTAAAGTGCTAAATTACAGGCATGAGTGTGGGAAAGTGGTATAATGATGGTGAAACGTTTCTTTTCGTGTTGTTTCCAAAACTCCATAGAAGCTTTTGGTAAAGTTGCCACTTCTTTACTAGGAGTAAGACTAGACTAGACACATTATATAATATTAATTAGCTTGAGAAATTATCAATTACTTGACACTGGTTAAATACACAATAGTGTGGAGCCAAAACAAAACAAAAAAAAGAGACCGATATTGCCCGGTATTTTTTTTAAATATGTATTTTATTTTTCTTATTTTAATAAATTATTTACATTCATATTTTCTTATCATTTATTATTATTATTATTATATATGCAGTAATTCCCGTGTGGGAGATAGAGAGAGCGAGCGAAACCTGCACCGCTTTCACATTTTATGACAAAAAATAGTAAGCAGCGAGTAAAAATCTATACATGGTAAGTTATAATAATTAAACGTACATATGTAAACTCCGTTTTTCATACTTACTTTTGTTTCTCTAACAGAATTCATAACGTTGATTCTTACAAATGGACTCGGAGTTGAGACACTTTCGATTTTGGTTAATTTTGCTTTGTAGATGAATATACGAAATTCCACCATCTATCATTCAAAATTATTATATCAGAACACTCATACACTTAGGATGTACAAGGCTAACAATTACAGTTCAAAGGCACAACGAATAAGCATTGCAATTCAACGGGGCAATGTTGCCAACATGTTGGGTACGCTACCTACGGCTGGGGCTGGAGCATTGTCTGGACTGTCTATAGGTCATCGCGGCCAGTATATATAGACCGCCATAGTTATTTAAGTAATATAACATTCATTATATTTACACACGAAGATTCTTCAAATTTTTGGATTAAAATAGCTGAACAATAAAATTGGACGCATTTTATTTGTTAAGTGCTGGATTACAGGCATGAGTGTGGGAAAGTGGTATAATGATGGTGAAACGTTTCTTTTCGTGGTGTTTCTAAAACTCCATAGAAGCTTCAAGTAAAGTTGCCACCACTTTACTAGGAGTATGACTTTGACTAGACTAGACTATGACTTGACTTGATGACTTGGACTGTGACTTGACACATATATATATTAATTAACTTGAAAAATTATCAATTACTTGACACTGCCTAAATACACAAAAGTGTGGAGCCAAACCAAAAACAAAAAAAAAAACAAACAAGACACTCATATAATTATGATAAATCTGAAGAAGCATTCCCAATCTACATTATAAGTAGGGTTTTCAATCAGATAATACACCAAAATGAATCAAATATGGCTAGCAATCTGGTGACATGGTTAGTTATATATAAATGAATAACTATTAAAAATGTCTTGTTCCTTTGGTTATCGCATCACTCGTGAACGGATGGAACATTTTCACTATTATTATTTTATGTGTTAATTATTGTCATAAGTTTTTTATGAAATAAAAAATTTTAAAAGTTGAGAGGAAAATTAGAAAAACGCAAATTTTCAGATTACTCACCATAATTAAGGCCTTCAGACACATGTCGTATTCTTTAGCTTTGAATCTAAAACCTTGAGGCAAACAGTACTCTAAGTAAGTTAATTCCGAGTATAAGCCCATCCAAATAAGAAGTTCCACTTTTCCAGCAATACATGTACAGCCGTTCGAAACAAGGTTCACGTGCTTCGGACATTTTAAAGGCTGAAATTTTGAATGGTACGAGAAAATATAGAGCTAATATTTTTTATTAAAAATAGATTTAAGCGTCACATTGTGTAAATTCATGATAATTCAATCAATATTATTTTTAATCCACTGAAGCGTTACTCCAACGCGTTTCAAGAAAATGTATTGTTACAAGAAAAATGCAAGTATCTTGTTTAATCATTTTATGGATTAGATTATTACACATGGAAAATTAAACCAAGGGTGCTTGACTGGGTGTCTAACTCTGGTCACACTATAAATTACTGCCCTGAGGTAAAAGGATCTAATCTTGGGTTTCTAAGGTTTTTTCATAATAATTGTATGTATTTACAAACAAAAAGTATCTAAGTATTGTATCAGTTATCTGATTCCCATAGTACAAGCTTTGCTTAGTTTGGGGCTAGATGGCGCTGTGTGAAATGTCATATCAGTTGTAGTGTCACTCGTAACTCTAAAGTATAGAGTTTCACGTGACACTGCACTGCGCACGTCATCCTGAGACATCAGCACAACCTAGTAATAAGATTAATAGACTGAGATTTCAGGTCATAAAGTCTCATTTGCCCAGTAATTTCACTAGGTGCAGTGCCCGGAAACTCAAACCGGAACACAGCAGTGCTTGCGCACTACTGCTTGGCGGCAGAATAACTGGCAATTCGGTGGTACCTAACTAGACGAACGTTATGTTATATTATGGCACCCCGGTGCTGCCCACAGTAAATTTAATTTTCTTTATTTGCCATCAGATTCTGGTAGACCTCACCCACTCTTGTCTCCAAGCAGTCTTTAATTGGTTTAAAGCCTGCTTGGAGACAAGAGTAAGTCACAATCTCCCAAGTTCTACAATAGTATACAGATGTATATTCTAAAAGCTTACTTTCATATAGATAGTTTGTATACGACCACAGTCCTTGCCACTTAGCTCTGGTATTTTGGAAAAGAGCACATCAGGCGAACTAATCTTATAATATGCGAACCTCGAGCCTTCGTTGAGTAACCATATGACAATGTCTGGCCACCCTTCTGTAGACTGTCGAAAAAAGCTGAATTAGAACAGTTTCTAACCATGTAAAATTAGAAAAATATAAATATTATATCCACTGCACTAACCTTAAAAACAAGCGATTCAAGCTTTTCTGCAAACACATTTGATTCAGCTAACAACATTTTGACATTCTTTTTTGATACAGAGTAACACTCTTTAGAAACCTTACCAACTAGTTTCATAATATTGACGGAAGAGCTATGTTTTATCTTTTCTTTCATTTGATGGTATATTTTTTCCTAAAACAAATTTTTATTTCATTTCATTTAAACTTTTACAAATTATAGTTGTTATAAGGATATTGGTAGTATTATATTGGTAGTGTAATGAATTGTCATTTTTATTTGTACGATAACGAAACTGTTTACGAGCCAATAGTGTGATAAATAGAGGGTCCGCGGGGTTTCATGGTAATATTTTAGAACTGAAAGTGTTAATCCCAATAATTTAACAAACAATTCGTTTAATATTTCGCAATAATAAAAAAAGACGGAAAAGCTATAACATTAGTATTTTTGAAAGTGTATTGTATATTTATACGTATATTTGTTTATTTACAAATACTTACAAGTTCTTCTTTCTGTAGAGCTAATTGTTTTTGATCCAGTTCTGTAATATAGCTATTTGTGTGACCACCGACTTCGAAGTGCGGATCAAAAATGTGAACAGCTTCAAAATATTTACTAATATTGTCAGCAGCAAGTTCGATGGCGCAGACGAGGCTTTCAAGCAGCACGCTTGGATTCGCATATTCATAATGTATAAGCTTATTTTCCACTTCACGTAAAGAATTATTC
Organism: Ennomos fuscantarius; assembly: GCA_905220475.3. Lineage (NCBI taxonomy): Eukaryota > Metazoa > Arthropoda > Insecta > Lepidoptera > Geometridae > Ennomos > Ennomos fuscantarius. The sequence continues at coordinate 13,841,569 of HG992023.1, forward strand.
TGTATTTTAAAGGCAAATGTGTTAGTTACTTATAATAATGTTCATGTTATTAGTGGCATTAGTATATAGTTTATAATGATAAACCATTTAATTGGCCAGATTGTGATAAAACTTGTAGGGTGTTCTGATGAAGATCGCGAGGGTTTCTGACCTAAAAAAATCTATATAAATGTATGTAATATATCATAATAAAATTCTCGAATTAGTTCCTTTTAAGCTTTTTATCAAAAGCTTTCGTCTCACCTAATTAGTCTTTACCTAATTAATTAAAAATGACAACACAAACTTGTAAGACTATTCAGACGACGAACTCGACTAAATCCCTCAGGCAATCATATTCAAATACAAAGCGAGTCGAGACAACCTGACAAAGCATATAAGCTTTGTCATTACAGTTCGTTTCGATTTCTAAGCGTATGCGCTTTGTCAGTTAAGACATGTACAGTTAGCGTCAGAATTAAAAATCATCGGTAAAACGTTATTTCATTTATATTTATTCCGAAATTCCACCCAGGACTAACATTTGTGTGATGAACATAGATGTTTGTTCTGTGTCTGGGTTTTGTATTATTATGTATGTATTTACAAACAAAAAAGTGTTTAAGTATTGTATCAGTTATCTGGTTCCCATAATACGAGCTTTGCTTAGTTTGGGGCTAGATGGCGTTGTATGAGATGTCCAACACATATTATTATATTATTATTATTATTTATATGTATGCAGTCAAAGTAAGATCATATGATTTTGACTACTTACAACAATTGTGCTTGGTAATTTATGTGCATACGAGCTTCTGCCCGCAGCTTCGCCCGCGGCGTGGCCTATGGGAAAATAATTTAACCACCCATTTCACCCTCTTAAGGGTGGAATTTCGGAAAATCATTTCTTAGCGGATGCCTATACATAACGTCTACCTGCATGCCTTTCAGCCCGATCCGTACAGTGGTTTGGGCTGTGCGTTGATAGATCACTATGTCAGTCAGTCAGTCACCTTTGAGTTATATATATTTAGAGATTAATCTGGGCTTCTTTAGAAAAATTGCATTAAAATAATATTACTAACCAACTGTTCAGCAATCCTTTTCACCAGGTTATTTCTATAGATCCTAAATCTAAAGCCAGGCTGACGGGTAGCTTGTTGTAGAACAGGAAAGGCATTGGCAAAATTCAAATATCCATAAGGTTTTGTCCTTTTAGCCAAGTCCAATGATCCCGTGTAATGAAGTTTTCTTTTTTCTAATACAATAATTGCAAAAAACCAGATCGTTCATCGAATCCAAATATACAACGGTTTCCCTCTGGCTTAAAATGTCAACACCCAAAACGTACCAACTAGCAAAATGTACAAACTAGCAAAAGTACACACGATACATGTACAATGCGTAGAAAGTACAAATCACTGAAATAAATGAACGCAAAATGAAAAATGTGCGATACGTAAAATTTGCAGTACAAAAAAGTTAAAATTGTACATTATCACCGACGCACAAAATCCACTATCCCTATTACATGATAGGATATTTAACATGATCAGTATAAACACGACTTTGATGCATCAAAATATTTGCTTCCAGATTTAATTAGTATTTAATGTATTCCCTAATATAAAAAACAAAAAACGTGTTCGGCCAAATAAACATTTTTTAAACCAGAGGGAACGGTTTATATCTAAGCAATTTATAAATGATTATTTTAATGACGACAATGATGTTGTAGAAGTGTTTAAAAATGTATTACAAAGTGGCATTAAAAATATTACTAATATAAAAGAAAAGTAGCTAATAGTGTTCTGGTATCACTGATGACAGTGAGTGAAATAGGCCAGGGGTCGACAACCTGCGGCTCGCGAGCCACAAGCGGCTCTTTGAATGTAAAGCTGAGGCTCTTTAATTCCATACGCAAATATAAATTTATTAATTAAAAAAACACATTTATTCAGTATTATATTTATTGTTGGCAAGAATAAAAATTTGTGGCCTTTCAAAAACTTTGAAATTCTGTAAATTGAAATATTTTACTTTTCCCACTCTAGTTGCCGACCCCTGACATAAGCTATGTCTTATTGTGATACAAGACTATCTGCAGCTAAGCTTGTTTAAGATTAATTAGCTCTTACAAAGCCGGAGGGAGTCAGCTAGTATGAATGTGTTTACTTACTTATTTCATTCTTCATTAATATGAAGTCTGTAAATACAATTTTAAATATAACTAAGTTAATTATGATTAAAACATATCATACCACCACTGTATATTTGTATTTTATAACATTACAAATATTGGTATTTAACTACTTAAAACAAATAAAAAAAGCTCAATAAAAGTCTTTAAACTTTTGCAAGACATAAATGTAAATGAGGCTAAAGTATGAATTTGTTTGGAGGAAATTTTGTATTTTATCCCTATATAGGAGAATATTGGATCGGATTGGAATATTGATCGAAGAATATTGATATATTGGTGCCCACACAGTTAAGCAGCTGTCAAGCATTACGACATGATTTTGGTTCGAGAAATTGGCATTTTGTACATAAACTTTGCATTAATATACGTATAATATATTTATTAACAACTCACAATACATTCGCAACATAATAATTATCTTGTAAGATAATTGAGTATGACACATTTTGTAAGATAAATAACGGCTAAAACTCACGTCAATTAAAAGTCGAAATTACTCCGACCAGGTTTCGACGTGAGTTTTAGCCGTTATTTATCTTACAAAATGTGTCATACTCACGATAGTTTTCAAACTAAAATAATAATTATCAGCAAGTAAACTTTACATCAAATGAAATTGCCGTATTGCAGTACAGACTTTTTCAAACAAAAAAAAGTTTTGATTGGGTATGAATTCTAAATTCAAATTAATTTTGTTTTAAAAATATGACATTCTATTTACAATATAAGTCTTTTGTTTATTGATTAGCGTTGTATTTTCATTACATTTCAACATTTTTCCTCATAATGGATACTTTGAAATTTCGTGTAATTATGGAATATGAGATCCGTCGTGGCACCAACGCGGCACAAACTACACGTAACATCAACGACGTTTACGGAGAGAACTGTACAAACGAACGTACAACCCGTTATTGGTTTGCTCGGTTCAGTTCTGGGAATTTTGACTTGAAAAATGAACCTCGTGGTCGTCCGGAAACTTTGGTCAACAATGATGAATTAAAGGCGATTGTGGAAGCTGATGAATCTCAATCTACAGCTGAGCTGGCAGCAGCTTTTGATGTTAGCATCAAAACAATATTTTTTTTTTTTTTTTTTTTTTTTATGTTAAGGAATGACGTGACGAGCTAGCCGTTCGCCTGATGTTAAACGACACGGCTGCCCATATCAGCTGCAGTGTCACTCGAAACTCTAAAGTATAGAGGTTCGCGTGACACTGCACTGCGCACGTCATCCAGAGACATCAGCACAATCTAGTAATAAGATTACTAAACTGTGAGATCAGATCATAAAGTCTCATTTGCCCAGTAATTTCACTAGCTACAGTGCCCTTCAAACCGGAACACAGCAGTGCTTGCGCACTACTGCTTGGCGGCAGAATAACTGGCAAAGCGGTGGTACCTACCTAGACGAACTTTGCAATAAAGTCCTACCACCTAGTAAATATTGGTCCATTTGCGACAGATTGGCAAGATAAAAAAGCTTGATAGATGGGTGCCCCACGAACTTAACGATCGCCAGCGCAACGTACGCGTCGAGACTTGCCTTGCGCTGCTTAACAGGCACAGAAATTAAGGAATTTTGAACCGAATTGTTACGTGCGACGAAAAATGGATTCTTTTTGACAATCGAAAGCGCTCAGCAAGTTGGTTAGATCCTGGTTCGGTACCAAAGCAATGTGCAAAACGAAAAATGACCCCTAGAAAGGTGATGGTCACAGTTTGGTGGTCTAGTGCTGGTGTGATTCATCATAGCTTTTTAGAAAACGGCGAGAGCATTACTGCAGATGTGTACATTGAAGAACTGACCACAATGATGGCGAAACTCGCACTTCTGCAACCAGCTTTGGTCAATCGGTCGTCTCCACTGCTACTTCACGACAACGCGCGACCCCATACTGCACAACAGACCGTCTCTAAGCTGCATGAGATGGGTTTGGAAGCTCTCCCTCATCCACCATACTCACCAGATCTTGCGCCTACCGACTATTACTTTTTCCAAAATTTGGACAACTTTTTAGCGGGAAAAAAATTCAATTCACGAGAGGCAGTACAAAACGCCTTTGAAGAGTTTGTTGTCTCCCGTCCTGCTGATTTTTTCAAGAAGGGCATCCATAAACTGCCACAGCGTTGGCAAAGATGCATTGATTGCAGGGGTGATTACTTTGAATAAAAGAAATAAATAAGTTCAAAAAAAAAAATACTTTAACTTTTTTCAAACAAAACGGCAATTTCATAGGTAAAAACCTAATATAATAATAAATATGCGTGGACTTTTCACGCAGCGCCAACCAAAACTCAAACTAAGCAAAGCTTGTACTACGGGAACTAGATAACTGATAAAATACTTTTATACTTTTCGTTTGTAAGTTCATTCAATGAGTAAAATATAACACCCATCAGACACAGAACCAACATCGATGTTCATCACATAATGTTTGTCCGAACCATAGAAAACAAGATTACTACCAACAGAGCTATTGGATCAGTATGATAATACCAGCTTGATGAAATAAATATAATTATTAAGAGTTACCCTCATTATCACTAGTTCCGAAAGGAATTTCGCCAATGGTAAATGCTACGCCACAACATTTGCCGGGTAGCCGTTGATCTAGCATAGATACTTCCAAAATGGGGCAGAATATGCAGAAATCTTCCCAAATCCACAACTTATCCTACAAAAAGTTCTTATTAGTAAAGTGATTTTCGTTGGATAACTACGCCCTATTATTTATATATTATGGTTGTTGAAATACAAAAAAATCAAAATATTTAAAGCAGTATAAAATGTTTTTATGCAAATAAATGACACGTTGAGATTACACATCCTGGGATACCAGCATTTGTCTAGTAAAAAGATTCCACAGCTATGAGATCACAAAATCCCACACGCGCTCACAGCCCAGTAGCTTCACGAGCAGCCCTTAAAACCCAAACACAAGATTTCTGCTGATAATTGTCCCTGTAAAAAAATTACAAATAGTCTTTGAAAAATTCCTACCATCTGGATTGCAGGAATAGGTTCCACATTGCCAATTTTAATCCCCGGATATAAATAAGGAACGATAGTCTTAAAAGATATAAGTAAAGCTCCTCTGTAAAAAGGGCCTTCTTGGGTTTCAATATTCAACATGGAATTTCCATACATATGCAGCAATGATGGTCCAAATGTGGGAAGAAATCCTGGGAAACATTATTTATGTTAACGCTAGAATATCGTGAAAAAATTAATACTGTGTGATATCTACATAAATCTATAGCCTTGGCCAAAAGTATTAATCATCCTATAACAATTTTGCTTTGCTCTGCTGTACGACTGTGTTGTCATAGTTCCAACCTAATCTAAAGGTCTACGTAACTGTGTGCATCAAATAAAATTATTATAATTTAAGTTAAAAACTAGTTTAAGGCAAAGTTTGAGTTGGCAATGGTAGGTTCGCTTAGTGTTCGTGGATATTTTTAGAGGCACAGAAAAACATTACAGAATTTACCATGTCTCGAAGCAAAACATGAGAAATAAAATTTTGAGTTTAAAATTAACAATGGACATATACAAATATTTTAGCATAAAAATTCTCATGAGTGTGATTCATTATAAATTATATATTTCCGACTGTTACTCATTGTGTGTCGATTTCTCGACTAGGTTTTGAACATATCAGGTAAAGGTTATCACGTAAATTTCAAGCGGCGAGATTGCGGCGTCGCACTGCGTGAACTCACCTCCCGAGGAAGAGCATCGGATTTGATCGAAACCTGGTTGAGAAATCAAGACACTATTCATGAGTAACAGTCGAATTATTAATTTAAAACGTAGATTATTTCAGACTTTTATCTTAAAGAGTTGATAAATTTAGTTTTTCTGAAACGTTTTCGGGTTACCATTTTTTCCTAACCCTACTTTACACGTACTCAATTTCCGAAACTAAGTAAATGGAGAAATAATTACTTAAGAAAAAGCAAAGGCGTTGTCTCATCTACACACTAACCATTATCTCCATTATGTGAGACGTGTTCTAAACATAAGTCGACGCTTGCTAATATTTGATTCAAGTTAGGTATTGCTGCACACACCTCTAGGCGGATCGACCGGCAGATATTAGGAAAAACCTCCGCTATAGATATTAATTCACAATAACACGGATTATTGCTTCGAGGCTGTACTGCCGTTTTAACCTAAAAAAAAGCACGAGTGATATTTTCGATAATTATTAACTGTGTTGTTTTAGTGTCGCGTTCTTTAAAACTAAAGTCAAAGAATGGCGGTGCTCTTCTAGGAGAACTAGTTCTTAGAACCTAAGATGAAATAATATAGCTCCCTAAAGGGAATAATTTATAAATTACCATTATAAGAAATAAGTGGAGTTTTAAAAAAGGTTTATAGTGGCCGGTATTATTGTAGTAATTAGTTTAAGGAATAAAAGATAATGAGAGGCACTATGCCTATTTAAAAAAAACCTACATCAAATCGACGTATTAAACACCATTAATAATGACCCATTGTGGCAGGGAAAGGGTACAAGTACAGTACAGAAGTAGAATTGAAATCATAAAAGATTCTAAAACACTAATAATAATTGATGAGAACTTATTTATACCATTATTAACCCTAGGATTTATTTATCGTTACGGGTTACTGTGACCTGAACTATCATCTGGTATAAAATTGGGAACACTGATAGTCCTCTGTGTCGTGGTTGCATGCAAAGAGCAAGAAACCGTGGAGTACATGCTACTACACTGTAAAGCCACGGAAGCAATAATAAAAACGGGCCCACGGCCAGTGATGTCAAAACCCGTCATCATCACTATCACTGGAACAGATGTCAGCAACTCAAGACTGCGCTCGGATTTCTGAACGAGTTAGTTTCGCTAAGGTAAAGGAGCTGGTAGGGAGAAATGCACAAAACAACGCAAGCGGGACGACAGTGCAGACTTACGTCACCTCCATTTAGAATAAGAATAAAGAAAATATACTTTATAAAGTTTTTTACCGACACTCCACTAAAAGAAACTTTGACATAAGTGCTCGGAAGTTTTTCTTGTCGACGTTCACTTTTCTCTTGAGCTCTCGAAAATATTCCAAATGCATTATATACCGTAATACGATAATTAGCGGTTTGCTGCTCAGACGATGAAGGCAGAACATTTCTACATTGGAAAAATATAATATATTATATTACACTCGTCATAAAAATTTAAGTTGAGGGAATAGAAATGGCAATGTTAGTATTAGAGTTTTTATTAAAACGTTGTACTTCTTAACATAAATTTCGTTTCAACTCGGATAGTGGCAGTTTCCTGGAACTATGTATCCGAGAATGCAGTTGTGTTAATGTTCAAATTGGCTCATTCCTCAAATCCCCACAAAGCCATTTACGAAGGGAAGGAATTTGGGATTCCCCATATTAAGATTTTTCATAACGTTGAGTCAATATTCTCTACCATATTCGTCTTATATAATAATACAATTTTCTATATTATATATAGTTGTGTATACTTAGTTCGATTAGTGCCCGTCGTTCTATCCGCTTGTTTGCCAGTAGGGTAGGGTAGTACCAGTATGTATAGTTTATTTTAATGTTCCCTATTTTTAAATTGTGGCTTTTTGTTTTATCTGTCATAAATATGCATAAGACAATTATTGGTATGAAATAGTGCGTTCTAGTTTGGTTTTAATAAATACCTATGTTTTGAATGGTGATCTTTACTATTTTGCGCTTGCTCAACTCCCACTGGACCTGCTCAGCCTCAACAAAGGTAAGAAAAGGAAAAAACGATTGCGAGTAGTAAAATATCAAAAAGAAGTTATTAAATTATCAGGAAGATAATTTTTTGTGATACATTAGCAAGAATATCCATGCACAAATTTGTGTTAAAAAGTACAAGGAAAAGTCCTGTGACACTTTTACAAAAGCTTGTGTTGACTGATGCAGTAAAAGTTGAGACAGAAACAAAAGAACAATATCAAAGCTGCCTTTGGCATAAACTTTTGGCATATGTGTTTGACCACCGGAACAAATTTCATCATTGCTGAAGGAAGATTAATAAAATAGGGGTTAAAGTATGAAACCGTCGTATAGTAATAGATACTTTGAATTGACCTAAAGCCTGAGTGTCAAATTTTTGTGTCAAACCATTTTTTGTACATAGTGTTCATTTGTTTTATCCCGTTTCTTCTTGGGGTGGATGGAAACGAATTCTGCAGGCTTAGCACGGCATGTGGAGAAATTGTCTTTCCCCCGGTTTTTTCCACCTGTCAGTTAAAATAATCCTCCTCTCCACCTTACGTAGCACGGCAACGAGGAGAGGAAAGAAATATTTCCCTTTGACATTATCATAGACATTATATCCCGCTACTCCCCGCTTTAGAGCACGGACTCGGAAAAAAGTGGATAATATTCTCTTGAATTGACATAAAGCAGAGAGTATTTATCTTCGACTCTTGTAGGTGGGTATAAGGAAGTAAAAGTGTTTTAATAGGCACAAAAATGTCGCGTGCCTATTATAACTACGTTAAATCGCGGGAACTCGAATTTTACACCGGGAGGAGCATTCGGAATGCAAGTAATCCCTTCTAAATCCCGGGAAATTAGTTTCAATACAAAAAAATACATAGCGAAATATTCGTGAAAATACAATTATTAGATTAGTTTTAATAAGGAAATTATTTAATTTACGTAATTAACTTAAATGATGCATATATTTTTTGAGTATATTTTATTATAAAATAAATACATATAAAAATTTAAAATATAACTACTACACAATAATTAATCACGTTATTCCGCTCATATTACAAACAAAATAAAATTTAATATAAACTATTCACTTACTCTCAGTCATATACATAGTAGTCGTTACATACTCTTTGATTAACACAGGATCACAGACTCAAAAACCTTATTTTTTCTTAATTTTTATATTTGGTCTTCAATCCCAGTATATCAAGCCGAAAAATTACCGATGGTTTGATGGACTGAACAAAATATTGAAGCATGTAATGTCATTTTAGTTAAAATTTTCTCATACTGGCAACAATACGGTAGAGAAATCTAAAAACGCTACTCCCGCCGTTTATCCCCCGGATAAAGCTTTCCACTGTCGCGGCCGTGCTCGCAGAGTGGAATAAAGTGACAGTGAGGATATGTTTGTTATCTACTCCCTGGGGAGAAGTTGTCCACCGGCCGTGCTAGGCCTGCTGGGGGCGGTTGGCCCCCTGATAATAATAGCCAAACAATTCAAAATGATATCATCTTCGCAGATAGATATTCTATTCCCTCGCCAGTAGAATTTGTTTCTATCGCATCGGATTCTTCAGATGTTGTGAAACGTTCCTTCCAGCAGGGTTCCTTCACTACTATAAAACGAAAAAAACATTTGAAAAAGCATTTAAAAAAGAGCAAAGACGATAAACACTCGCAGGATTCAATCATATCTTTGGCTCAAGCTGTATCATCATTGAACTCTAATCATGATTCACAAATTACTGATTCTCTTGCATTTCCGTCTGCTATGGTATCGCAGACGCCAGCTACACCTCCTTACATTCCTTCAGGTAGGCAGATTTATAAGTTTACAGATAAAGGTCCTTCTGTTGTGTCCAAAAAATTGAGCCCTCGGAAACGTCTAGCACCGTATACATCCAGTAAATTTTGGTCGGTTCCTAGCAAGAAATCAAATCCGTAATATAATAGATGTTAGCGTTCAGAGAATTGGGCGCAATAGAATTTCTTTGACATTAATTGATGCAAACTCCGCCTACAATTTTGTGGCAAATGATATCATTAAGGACAATGATTAAAAAGCATTTATCCCTTCATTTAGCACCATTTGTTTGGGCCTTGTTAAAGGTATTCCAATTGAATGGTCAGAAGACGAAAGTATAGAAAGATTATGTTCCTATTGATGGTTGCCCAATAATAAAAGTATGTCGATTAAACTATAAAGTGGTCATTGATGGGGTTCCTGTTTTCAAACCATCTCCGTCGTGTGTTCTTTCTTTTGATGGTCAAGTTCTTCCTCCACGGGTATTTATGTTTTACAATTCTCTTGTTGTTGAACGATACTATTACCCTACTGTTCAGTGTTTCTAATGCCGTCGATTTGGTCACACAAAAAACAGCTGTAGGTCAAAGCCACGTTGCTATAAGTGCGGAGAAGGCCACACTGGTGACTTTTGTGATGTTGAAGAAGACACTTCCCCCTGTTTATCATGTTCAGGTCTTCACTACTCCACAAGCAAGAGTTGTCCTGAATTCAGTAGACAAAAACAAATAAAGATCACTATGGCAGAGAAAAGTATGTCATATCCTGAAGCCTCTAAATTACATTTGCCCATAAGAGTCAAAAGTTATAGTGATGCAACTAAAAAATCCTCTGCCAATGTTACCCCTGTTCCTTTATCCTCTTCCAATAAATCTTCTAGTTCAGTTTCTCCGTCTTATAGAAAAACAATCTTCCTTAAACCTAGACCTCCTCCATTACAAAGACAAGGCTATGATCGATCTGCTCATCGGGCTATAATTAATAATCCTAGTAATATGCCTAGTAATAATGGTGTTGCTTTTAATCATCCCAATACTGACTCTTCTCCCTCCTCTAGTAGCATTTTGGAGCTTATTCAAGTTCTCACTATGCTACTTAAATCTCCTGCTTTTGCACCGTCCAATGCCCGTAATCCTTCGACTTCTATGTTACAATCCTTCCATGATGGCACCCTCTCTAGGGCTGCAATGGAATTGTCAAAGTCTTAACAGTAAAAAATCTGATCTATTATATATATAATATATATCAGAGACCAGATATATATAGATCAGATTTTATATATGAATCATTTAGAAACAAATATAAATCATGTTAAAGCCACCACCTTTTTCAAATGTACTAACAGATTTACTATATAAAAAATAGAGAAATTGGAAGAAGAAGAGAAAAGAAAAGCTATAGAAAGGAAAGTGAGAATTTTAAAAAATAAATAATGAAACCAATAGTGACTGGTTGTTTTAATTGTGTTATGTACGGAATAGATTTAAAAGAACTTATTCATTCCAGACATACGATAAAGTTATTGTTGTTAATTTTAAAATGTAGCAAACACAATATGGATGGTGCACTAATCTAAATTTATTATAATAGCAGCATGAAGAGGATGTAATTATGATTGTATTAGGTAATACTTACATTAATAACAATAATTATTAACGTATTTATGTATTTCCTACAAAATCCTCTTCATGCTCTATTTACAGTACATATTTTATTCTACTGTGTGTTTCGAATATTTCGGGCTAATTCTAATGACAAATGCCCATTAATCAAATGAGCTATAAAAGTATTTATTTATTCACAGAACGCGCGATTTTTGAACAGAAAGAGCGTGGTTTTCACACGCCGTACTAGACAGGCAACGATATCCCCGCCTCAATTTATTTGTATTTACAGATTCTGAAATTATTTAAACATGCCCTGTACAAAAAATCACGTGATTTTGGATAGGGAGGGGAGTCTAAAAAATCACAACGCATTACCAAGGAGCTAATCCACACAAGCTCTGCTGTTATTATACATGTTAGTATGGAACTTTCTAAAAATTCTTGATATGCCCATCCAGTATAAATAGCCTGATGGGGATTTTACAAATAAGCCATCTAAAAAGGCCGTGCGCATTTAATATATTAATTTACAATAAGCCTAAAGTACATAGAAACTTACTCATCAATTCTCAGCGGAGCGACCATTATCGGCATAGCCTGAATGTCTCCTCTGCACATTATCGAGACATCAACTTTCAAAAATCCCACAGTACCAGCAGCCGGGTCACGCGGCAGACTCAACTGAGCCCATTTATGATATACTTGGTGGTCTAAAAATTATGCAACACTGTTACGAGACAGCAGGGCAAATCCGAAACATTGAACGATAGCCACCAAATTTGTAAACCTCAGATTGCCAAAGATAACAATGATCTAATAAGCACTATAAAACCAGCTTTCTTATATAATTGGTAAACAAAATCCAACACATGATTATACAATGCAATGAGTCATGATCCATTCCGATTTCATGAAATTAGTTCATCTGTTTCGGAGATTGCAGAGCTTGAAGTTGCAGACAAATAAGCTTCGACATCGAAAATATTCGTATACTGCCAGTTATTTTACATTCGCAATGTTTGCAATAATTCATTCCAGATCCGTGGCACCTCCAAAGAACACCCCTGGGGGCACCACGTGAATTTAAGTGTAGGTACAGTTTTTTTTCTCACTAGGTTGTGCCCAAATTACTCCTAGATCGATGCTGGCTTGTCCAAGGAGACGAGGTGGAGCACAACAACGAGGTTCCATCACAGCCATGTATAAATTTGATTTTTGGAGATCTTTCAGGTTTGTATGCCACTCAAGAAGTATGTACTATTAACAAAAATATAATGTAAGAAACACAATAAATACATTTCAACGTTACATGTGAATTATACAAACGTCAATTTGCAAGATACCTACTCACTTCGATTATCCTACTCGTATGCATTATAACATTTTTATAATTAATATTTTTTATAATTATAATATTAATTATAAAATATATTATATTCTATCTTATTTCGTTTCAAATTAGAGCCTTTATTACACTTACTGATACTATTTATATTATAAAAATAAACTACCAGGTCTATCTTACATAAATTGATATAGGTAATTTATCGAACATGCTTTATAATTATAAACTTTAAATTTTCGATTCAACATGTTACTAACAATATTAGTTTGTATAACGATGTTGAATCCAAAATTATTTACTTCCAAAAAAAGCGCTCAAAATCATCAGCAAGGCCCAGTGGGCTAGCTTAGCCAGATGAAATAGCTTAATGCCACGCTATCAATCACGCCATACTGGCAGAAATATAAAAAAATCGGTGGAGAAAATGGGTTTCACATCCCATAGCGAAATCAATTTTCTCGAAATCCATTTCCACAACGCAAATCATCGAAAAGCTATTTAATCAAAAGCCCATACAAAATGTATCTTGAAAAGGAAACCGAGAATCGGTAAACGTAACGTAGGACACTGCTGGATTAAATGGTGCAATTGCATAGGGTGGCTAATAATGATTTAGTAAATATGATCCACTATCTTGTTTGATGTTCAGTAGCGTGCCTTTGGAGAGGCCTGCGTCCAGCAGTGAATTAAAATGAGCTGACAACTTGAAAATAATAAGATTTTAAATAGCTCCTTTTTACAAATATCAATTTCAATGCACCTTTTAAAAATATATAGGCAATATACACCAAAGCAACTTCATCATACTTTTTCAAAATGATGATAAATTGTAAATGTCGATTTTTTCTTATAATGATAAATATAAATAGCTCACCTCTTTATAATAAGGCTCTTCCATATGTTTCCTTACACTTGTCCTATATTTTTCCTTTCCTAACGAAACTACTACATAGGAGTTCATGGCTTGTGAATTGGTCCATGCTAAATTTCTAGCTTCTATTATATTTACAGATACCTGTGAGAATAGATATATATTTTGTTTATTATCAACAAGAGACCTTACAGAAAACAAACCCATTTTGTTACCACTGTAACGCTTATAATATTATTATTTGCCCACTGCACCGTCACCCAAGATCGAGATGGCGGCGCCATCAGAGTAACGGTACGACTTTACTATGGGCGCCTGTTCACTGAGCGCCTGCTACCGAGCGTGCCGTGGACAAGCTGCTATAGTAAATATATGTACCGGAACGGCGCCGATATCTCATACTCGGGTGATGGCTCGGTGACGGTGCAGTGGACAAGCGTTGTGATGAAGACTTCAAAAAATATCCATCATTTTACCGTCATTAGGTAAATCATACGAAACGAGTAGAGAGAAAATGGCCTTTATAACCATGTACTAATGATTTTTCGAGAGAATCCGTCTATTTAAATAAAGCGAAATGGAATAAATCCGTAAATGTTTTGATGCTCCCCGCTTGTCGTTTCTTTGCCAACTTGCCAGAAGACATATCGGCAGTGTATGGCGTACAGGCATTGTGGAGCAAAAACAGCGAGCCAACTGCCGCTACCAATAAGGGCCTCCGATAAATAATGTATGATCACATTGAATAAGTAGGTATGGCCGAACCTGAAAATACGCAAGCGCGGTTTCCGGATCGGCTTCGTCGCGCATTCTTCTCCTTAGTTTTTGCCGACATCTTCTGTCGGCTGACTTTGCGAGCATTATTATGGAATAATTTATTATGCTGCCGCTCTTTATGTTACGTAAATCGTTGTTTAAAACTCTGATCAAATTAATATTGCCACAAACTCAAACTACAACAGAGAGCATAATAACCACTGGATCTGTGATAATAACTATAACCACCACCGAATTTTGTGATTACCACCTACTAACTAAACTAGATATACCTAGATCACAGAATTTGCCCTATTTATTGGTCAGAAATATTAAGAAGACCAAATGAAAGCGAAGCGAACACCACAAGACACATAATAAACCAGTTTTTAATCACATTTTTTCCAGCGTCATGTCAAAAGAGAAACAATAAAATGCGGAATTTTAAACATAATATACCTCGAATATACAAGTACCTCCAAAGAGTATGTAATATACCTCTCTCTGTCGAGAAGAACACTGCTCAATACACAAAAGTGTGGAGCCAAAACATAAAAAAAGAACACTGCTGCGATGTTTTATCAATATTTTGAACCTTTGTTTTGAAATTTAAATTATTTCATAGAGTCCGAGCCAAATAGTACCTAAATAACTGCTATAACATTCAAATAATACAAAAAAGGTCCATTATTATCCTAGTATAATATCAAGAAAGAACTAATAGATCTATTTTATTATTCTATAGAGTATATTCTACACATAGAAATTTGAACTTCCTTGAAATTATTTTATATTTCGTAACACAGAATAGCAATTTATGCTTGGCAAGGAAATTGTATAGTACCTATAATATTCTAGAAAAGAATTACTGAAGACGGAAACACGGTCCGAGGGAGATAGCGCCAAGGTAGCGCATTGTCCATGTCAGTGGGGTGACAATAAAATAAAAGTTATTCACAATATTTTAATGATTTAATTAACTCGAGTTGTGAATGAACGTTGTATGTAAGTAATGTTGTTTGTAATAAATAGTAAACTGGCGGTGCCCTGCGATTTCATTCTTTCAATCCCACATAAAAACCATGCTTAAGAATCCCATATCTCTTTATGGCTTAGCAACATCATAGCACAATAGGATTATGGCTATATATTACCTATTTTCATATCCCTACTTAATTCATATTTTGTTATTGTTAGCCGTTGCGTTTTTTATTTTGAACCGACTTCAATAAAAGGACGGGGTTCTCAATTCGACTGTATCAAAAAAAATCTGACCACAGAATTTTCGACTGAGTGAACCGATTTTGATAATTCTTTTTTTATTTGAAAGCTGATGCTACCCCTGTGGTCCCATTTCAATTTGGTCCAGTTCTGACAATGGCATCCATGAGAATACCATATAAGTCTGAAGTCGGTTTTTAACGCTTTGCGCTTGTTACACTCGTCTAAACTATACTCGAATGAATGTAGATTCCAACTGAAAATCAGTTATTAAGATCTTACGACCTTAATTGCATGCCTATATCATGACGTCACGTAACATTTTATAATAATAATAATATGTGTGGACATTTCACACAACGCCATCTAGCCCCAAACTAAGCAAAGCTTGTACTATGGGAACCAAATAACTGATACAACACTTAGATACTTTTTTGTTTGTAAATATATACATAGAATACAATATAACACCCAGACACAGAACAAACATCGATGTTATATTTGTGTTATATTTTAGTTTCTAATTTTTCATGCGATTTGTCTTGTATAAGTGCCTATTTGTAAAAATGTAATGTAGTGTGATGTCTTGAATGAATGTATTTTCTTTCTATATTCTGTTTGAGTCCAATTTGCAGTAATAACAGAATTCCTATATCGCCCTTCCTAGTAATCGCGAACCACACGGTGATGGCAAAATCAATAATAGCCGCAAATGATTAGTTTGTTCTATTTCCGTTGTTGAATTTCATAATTAACTACGATCACAGAATTGACCCTGTTATAGCATTTATTTATTCATTGTGGTTTTGCTTTGATAAAATTAAACGAGGTTGTTTTGTAATCAATTCATATAGAGAACTTTTGACGTTTTGGTGACTGAGTTTCGTAATTAACTACCCAGATTATGAATAAACAAATAAATAAATATTTGTGGACATTTTACACAGCGCCATCTAGCCCCAAACTAAGCAAAGCTTGTATTATGGGAACCAGATAACTGATACAATACTTAGATACTTTTTGTTTGTAAATACATACATAGAATACAATATAACACCCAGACACAGAACAAACACCTATGTTCATCACACAAATGTTTGTCCTGGGTGGGAATCGAACCCACAACCCACAGTTCAGAAGGCAGGGTTACTACCAACTGAGCTATCGGGCCAGTCAAATATATACGAATATGTAGATAGATTAGCTAAACGGTTGGGGAGTTTCGGTTCCCTTTTCGTTATCTTTGCAATTATTAAAACAATAATTATGTTACCGTTTTGATAAAGTGTTATCAAATATTTTGCATAAAAAACGTATTAAGCAGAAATACAGGAAACGTGTTGTGGTCCTGAGTAATTGCTATACTAATTACTCTCAGAATTCAATACACCAAATACGCTGTACGCTTATATGTTGATAGCGCCTGTGCGTTCAGTGTTTGGTGTGCCAAGTTGTCAGGAATTTAACAAACGTACGAGGATCCGAGGAAAATAATTTAATTAATTTTTAAAGGTCTTTATTATACTTTCAAATATACATCTTATACGCACTAGTATACATTTTATTTATTTTTATGATAACAAAATATTACGCAAGCACGCAGGCTTAAATCGAGGATCCGAGGAAAGTGTTGTTAGCTTAACAACACTTTCCTCGGATCCCCGTTGAGTTGTATTTTAATAGACTTTAGTGCATGTATGTGGGCATAATAGTATCAAAAACACAAGATTAAAAAAAATCTAGACTGAATTTTGGGTACGTTCCATGATTCCTTTGATGGTGTAGTTTTTAATAAATCCAACTATGCTGCTGTGCTGAGATGTAGATAGATAGATAGATAGATAGAAAATGCTTTATGCTATACAATAAATAAATATAATATATAATCACATCACACTAATAAAATTTATAAAAGCGAAAGTTTGTATGTGTGTGTGTGTGTTTGTGTGTATGTTTGTTACTCCTTCACACTCAAACGGCTGAATGGAATTGGATGAAATTCGGTACCAAGATAGCTTATACACTGGATTAACATATAGGCTACATTTTATCCCGGAAAGTGAAATGTTGCCGTGGGATGAGCAAATAATTAAAATACTTTTTATCCGCCGGTGAAACCGCGAGGCGCAACTAGTATAGATATAATCAAAATAAACAATAAATGTAGGTACATAGGCGAACTTAATGCTAGAGAGCATTATCTTCCAGCTTATTGTTATGTACGAACCAAATCCCGGTGCATTTTTTTTTTTTTACTTTAATCTTGTCTAGCATTTGACCACGCTCTCACCTGATGAGAAGTGACGATGCAATCGAAGGTGTAGCATGCATTTGCTGTCATCCATTGATAAGCTTCCTGTTTGTATTTTATATTCTTCTTTATATAAACCGAGCTTCTGCCCGCAGCTTCTCCTGCGGCGTGGCCTATGGGAAAATAATTCAACCACCCATTTCACCCTCTTAAGGGTGGAATTTAGAAAAAATCCTTTCTTAGCGGATGCCTACGCCATAACATCTACCTGCATACCCAATTTCAACCAGATCCGTCCAGTGATTTGGGCTGTGCGTTGATAGATCACTATGTCAGTCAGTCAATCAGTCAGTCACCTTTGAGTTATATCTATTTAGATATGGGACCACGCTGGAAATATACTATACAAAATTTAAAATTTTTCATTATGTTTCATTTCATTTCGCATATCAAGAAACAAAAAAAAATCATACACACGAATATAGAATAGGCTTCTTTTGTGAAGTCACATACAGCTTAATTAAAATAGTGATGTGCCATTATAAATCTATAAGAGCTATTTTAACGAGGCGCTTGCGTTTTCGGCCCTTGAGTTGACCCGAACACCGCTTCGATAAATTAAAATTAACGTTGTAAATTTGAATTGATTTGACTACTGTGCATAACTGTGGTATAGCCTAATTAGTTATCAGAATAAGTAAAAATAGGAGATAGAAAATAAGCAGAGTGTGTGTTTGTTCAAGGAAAAGCCATTAAGCTCGCGCAATTTGTTTCCCTTAATCTGTGTTTAAGTCATTGGCAACAATATCTAAATGTATCCTGACGGAGATAGTTCCAAGAACTAGTACTTCATATTGACTTACACTGAACCTTTTCGTATAATATCACTAGGTACTCGTTTATGGCAACATCCCAAAATAACAAAAGAAAGATCTAGTTCCGCCCTGAAGGTTCTAACTCTAATATAATCTATTCTACTATATAAAAATAAGTCGGGTTTTCCTTCCTGACGCTATAACTCCAGAACGCACGAACCGATTTCCACGGTTTTGCATTCGTTGGAAAGGTCTCGGGCTCAGTGAGGTTTATAGCAAAGAAAATTCAGGAAAATACAGGACAAACCAACATTTTAAGTAGATGGCGCCGGTGCGTGATACATTGTTTTTCGTATATTATAAAATGTTTAGTAAATAAACGTCCACCCGAGCGAAGCCGGGACGGGCCGCTAGTTTTTGATAAATAAACTACAGAGAAAAATAAAAACACAACAACATGTATTCTAATATTAATATATTAATTTTTGTGTATAAGTTATAAGTATATCATTACATACTACGAATTTACATTAAGGGGATGGTATTTTTGGAATTTGTAGGTAATTTATTTGTGCAGTTATAATTAAACATTAACACGAACGAGATATCACTCAGAGTAAAATATCGGGGGGTTATTTATGTTACCGAAGTTTGGAAAGACAAGAAGTGATTACTTCTCATTGGGTACTGCGATGCCAATGGTCACAGAGCAAGTAAATTGTACATTTTGAAAGCCAAAATAAACATTTATCCCAGGCTTCTTACGAAACAATAAACACTTTATATTTAATATATTAAAATAATGGAAAGTATAATACATACATAATTATTTTTACCAAAGAAATTAATTAAGTATATTACAAATATAAAATTCTTGCATACGAAATAATTACGTGTTGTCTTGCTGTTTTTTAAAACAAAGATTTTTAAGTGTCATTCCCAAAAAATTGCTATAACCGTGTTTCATCAAAATTCAGCTTGAAGCGCTTCAAAAAAAACAAACAGACAAAAATAATTTGAATGATTTTACTTCTATGTCGACAAAAAGATTAATGTAATTAAAAATTTCATGTTATTAATGAGCGTTAATACAAATTTACCATAGGTATAGTTTAATTGTTATATAAGTATAGATACATAGATGTTAATTACTCCACTTGACACACGTTGACAATCCTGGCTAATATTAGCTTTTAATTATTTATTTTTAAGTGCTCTAATAATTATTACTCGTACGATGAACTAAGATCATATAAAAGTGTAAGACAATATATCTTATTGTAGGTATGCATTTACTTGACATTTGTATATGGAAGTCTTCACCCTATTTACACAGTATTGACGCCGATTGATGTTACATAAATGTCCATTAAAAAAGTTTGATTGTTTTATTTTCAATGCGTTTGCGATTAATATGATTTAAACTACAAACAAACATGGATAAAAAACCTTAGTTTAATGAAATAATTAGGCAATAATAGCATGGTATCTTCCCATTAGGTCCACCCATAGACTTCGGAAAAACATTCTAGGTCTGTGGATCTACCTACTTATTAATAGCTATAATGTTTATCTTAATAACTACGAAAATGTCTAGTCTAGATACTATAGTTGCTGACTAGTATCACTTATTTACAATGTCTCATTTATTTATAATGGAATGTTTAAATGTTTGGTTTTCACGTTACCAAAAATAAATGCTACTAAAAGCTACTCATATTTTCAAACGCAGAATATCTATGGAATGATCACATCTCTTACTAAGAAATTGCATCATCACAGTTACAGCAATAGAGAAGCAACACAAGCAATTTTAAAACGAGGAATATCCTAGATACATGTAAGGTTAAATCAAAGGAAGTTCTTAAAGATCATAAAAATAATGTACAATTTTTTTCTACATCATATGTACAATAATGAGACTGTAGAATATAGTAAATAGTACGTAGATTATGTTGTGATAACTCCGAGCATATACATATAGTTCTCTTCATAGCTTGTTGCGTGACTTTGAACCTACTACGGGCAACAGTTAGAGACCACGTTTTAGTGCTATAAGTCATAAGCAACGCACATTGGTTGAAAACCTTTGTTTTTAGGCTCTGCGATATTTTGGACGAAAAGATAGGTTGAAGCTTTCCGAAAGCTGCCCAGCCCAGTTGGATTCATCGTGCAACCTCTTTGTCGAAGTTGGACCTACCTAATTGGACAGTCTGTCCTACGTAGACACATTCATCGACACCTTCGAGAGTATGATTCCCAACAATTACTGACATAGGTGAAACATAGACATTATACATGATTTCCGTCTTGTCCATATTCATCTTAAGACCAACTCGTCTCCCAGTCGTTGAGCACTAAGCAAATGTCCTTAAATGACTTCGCCATTATGCACGGAGTTTCCGAGATAAGATTCGAAATGAGGAGATACGCAGAAACTTACCGATATAGCTCTTAGAATTAGCAAGTTCACGCGGCAGTGGGCAGGCAACACAGCTCGTAGTACCGATAACCGATGGGGAAGAAAGGTTATCGATTGACGACCTGCACCCCTATCGCGTAAATGTTCTGAGAATCGGCTTCGCCTACCATCCTGCACGCGCCAATTAACAAGTCCACGAGTGCGAGCAAGAGAGAACACGATTACCATCTCCGCCAGACTTACGAAGTAAGGCGCCTGGTTAGAACGTCAGGAAGTCAATGGATGCAAGAAGTTAGCTGTCGCTCAAAGTGCTGCGCTGTACGGAGGAAGCCTATGTTCAGTAGTGGACGTCTTCAGGCTGATTATGATGACTTATGTTATATTTACTGATCTCCAAAAACATGTTAAATAATCGCATAAATCAAAAATACATTCAAAAGAATAAACACATGATTAGGGTATGTATATGGAATAGACACATGAAAAATACAAATTCAAGAGCTCTTAATCAATACATCTCATTAAAGACCATAGCGTGAGGCCGTGGCGTGTGAACCCTCATGTCGTCCAAAGGTGTCATGTCCATCATCATGCCTACAGGACCCACAGAGGATGCAGGGCATGGAACTAAAGATCCGTTGGAGTGGCCAGTGCTCCCATTTGTTTCTTGTCTCATTATGTTACGCCGCCATTTAGCCCGAGCATTTTGGAACCAGACCTATAAAAACAAAGATAATTATTATAGCTATCTTATTGAACTATAATATAATAACGCCCAACGATGACACACATAGATCCTGGACCCTAACTAGGATTCCCTGTGTCTAGGGACCCAGGAACTACGAGCACCATGGTCCCAGACTCAGAACAAGTATTTGCGCTTTTTTTCTGTGCACAAATACTATATAGCAATATCGAGCCCGCCGTCTCCGGGTTATGAGCCAACCTGTTCAACCACCACACCACGGAGGCTGTCCAAGCAATTTAACTGCTATTTACTAGGTAGGAAGATTTTTTTGCATAGTTCGTCTAGGTAGGTACCACCTCTTTGCCAGTTATTCTGCCGCCAAGCACTATTGTGCTCCGGTTTGAAGGGCACTGTAGCTGGTGAAATTACTGGGCAATTGAGAATTTATCGTGTGATCTAATAGTCGAGTATTATTATTCTCAGGATGAAGTGCGCAGTGCAGAGTCACGCGTAACTTTATATTTTGGAGTTCCGATTGACACTGTTCTGTTATAGGCAGCCGTGTCGCTTAAAATCAGGTGAACGACTAGCTAGAAAAAAGTTTATTTTTTTTGTTGTTCATTTCCCTATATTTTTGGGTTGTCTGAAAGAGATTGCTTTAAGCGACAAGACGACCCATTGCGACACATTTTTAAGTTCGTGATTGTTAATTGTTCCTGTAATGTGGTGTTTCAGTAATAAGTTTTATCTATCTATCTAATAAGAAAATTTACAAAGGTGTACATTAGTTAAACACTTTTATTACCCTTAATCTTTTCAGAAGAAATAACTAACTAAAAAAATATGCAAACAAAACCGAACTCCGAGATTGAAAAATGGAATTTCTTTTTTATTACAAGCGTAAAGCCATCCAACGGTCACAATAATAAAAACTGCGATCTAGGGAGCTGCGATTGCACCCGTTGTAAAAAACTACCAGGAAAGTTTACGGGTGATTACCTGCAGGGTGAATAAGTAAATGTTGCAATCGCTACATTTATTTCCAATACATTTTCAGTAAAAATTCTACGAAGCAATGATATCAATGAAATTTTAATACTACTTGGTGAAATATGACCCGGGCGTGTTCAAAAGAAGAGTGAATAGGTATTTACTTGGCTAGCATGCTACACCTTCGATCACATCGTCACTTCCCATCATGTGAGAGCGTGGTCAAAAGGCTATTTGACTACTATTAAAAATGAACAAGTAAATATTATTTTCATAAAGTAGGTTAAAAATAAATGTAATCATTGTAAAAATAAGTAAAATCGGTAAACTAATCACGGAGTAGTATGCTTTTAAAGTTTCATCGCCTGTCCCTTTCTCGCAAAACAGAGATCGTGTTGAGCTTCCTCACAGCTACTATGAAGGCATGGCTTGTGACGTCACATGCCAAAGAGATTGTATGTAGCGCTACCACAGCTTAGTAATGAGTTACTGTGAGTACTGGTAACTGACGTCACTGCGTGTTTGAGTTGTCTCTTTCTATTTCTGTATTTTAAAATGCCTGTAACTTAGTCATTTTTTGAGATATTCCAGTTTTGTTTTCACAGCTATCTATTTTTTGAGGTATATTGTTTATGTATGTAATAAAAATATAGTAGTCAAATAGCCTAATGCTAGACAAGTTTGAAGTAAAAAAAAAAAAAACTTTAGGGATCTTTACCGTCATTGGCATTTCTGAGTTATTTCGACTCAGTTACATGCACCATGTTCACTCACTGAAGATGCGGGTGGATTATAATAAAGTAAATGTTTAAAACACTGATAAAATAAATATATAAATTAAAGTGTACTTGTTTATGTTTATAAAAATATTTTGGATTTATTTATTATCAAATAAAGATTGAGAAACCGCCATATTTGAACTACGTTGCATGGTTAACAACTTCAGCTTTTTTTGATAGAACAAATAAATAAAAAATACAGTATTATATTATTACTAGTATTTACCCGTTTGCCATGAATTTTTGTCTTTCATTGTCGCAGCCACTCTTTAAAAAATGGCAACATTTACAGTTAAACTTTTGAAATTCGCAAATACTTTGACTGAAAATGGCATTTTTGGTCAGTAGGGGAAAATTCGTATGGCAACCATAAATGGTGGAATCCAAAAATGCAGATTTGGCCTATGGACAGTAAAACGCGTGCTAGCTATCAATAAAGTTGAAACTACACAGTTTTTAAATTTCTAGTAGATGCCGATTGCTGTATTTAAAAAAAAACGTACTTACATTACAGATACGACAAGTCTCGTTGCCTCGACTAAATATTTTCAAAATACCATATTGAAACCTCAAATCATAACGCCAAACGTAAGTTACACCAACCTGAAGTACTCTTTTGGAAAGTCCAGTCTTCTGCGCTAACTGTTTCAGATCTTTCGCGTCAGGGTTTTGGTTAATAGCGAAGTAAGACTTCATGGTTCTCAGTTGGTGGTGCTTAAAACTGGTGCGCATGCGTTTGGTGCGCTGACTATGCCCAGTCACGCTGCCGGGAGATGCCACAGAGGAGTCGTAGGCCAGAGACTCCATTGAAGAAGAAAGTTCACCGCGATGTAGGATCTCTGCAACAAAGCGATGAGTGAAGATTTAGTAAACCTTTATTTTCAAACTAAGTACTTTAATTATATAATAACTAATACTAAACACTACGTAATAATACAAAAAAAAAAAACATTTGGACTCTATACTGGTCACGATGACCTATAGACAGTCCAAATGCTCCAGCCCACTACCAGTAAGTAGCGTACCCAACATGCTGGCAGCATTGCCCCGTTGAATTGCAAGGCTTCTTCGTTGTGCCAAATAAGTGCCAACATTTTGATCATGTGTAGCATCGACCAGGTGCTCTGATAAACTTTTGAAAACGCGATGAGCTGTCGGCCCCCACGGACCCAGGGTCTCAACACCAAACGGCTCAAATATAGATTAAGTTTATGAGCTGATGTTGTAGGTGATACCACAAGAAATAAAAAGATATACATAAATACAATTGGATTTTATAATAAAACAAGTTTTTCTTATCCACATATGTATATAAAAATCCCATAGAAAAATAACGTTCAGAATAGCCGGAATCCCAAAATTTCTGAATAACTTTACATCCACTTAAAACCTAATTCGGACCAATCAAAAATTTAAAGTAGACTTCGGTACATCCGTTCTTAAGTGATTCACTTATCAACGAAAATCATTCTATTTTTATTTACTTAAAAGATATAAAATTTATTCAGATGTAAAACATCTATAGAAAATGGTTATCAAACCATCCACCACTCTATTCTAATACTGCATACTGAAGTTCAAAAATAAATATCTGTTAAAAGTATAACAACAGACTTTAATTGAAATTAAGTGGAAGACCGGTGTTTAAATCCATGCGATCAATTTTAATAAACATTCATAATTAAAACGAATGTTCCCTAAATAAACTCCAAAATGCCATAACACCTTAGGTCCGAAAAAAAAAACATAAAAAACTCCCACAGTTATCTATCGCTAGACCCTCCCTTAAATCACTCAAACCGTCTAATATATTTAATTATGAGTTTGATAATTAGTTCGTTTTGCATCGTTGCATCGCCGCACCTACTTTACTAACCACCCAAGTGTTAGGAGCTAAAGTTTTGTAGATTATTTTATTTTACATTTAGAGTTCAGCGCTTAAAATTGTAGCAGTTCTTTTTTGTTTTTGTTTTGGCTACACACTTTTGTGTATTTAGCTAGTGTCAAGTAATGAATAATTCCTCAAGTTAATGATATTTCACGAAGTATATGTCAAGTCACAGTCCAAGTCATCAAGCTAAGTCAAAGTCTAGTCATGTCGTAAAGTGGTGGTAACTTTACTAGAAGCTTCTATGTAGTTTTGGAAACAACTCGAAAAGAAACTATTCTCCATCATTATACCACTTTCCCACACTCATGCCTGTAATCCAGCACTTAACGAATAAAACCTATTTTATGCACTAATACTGAAAATAACACAAGTTTTGCAAAATATGTAATACTATGCGGTGACGCAACCTTTTTCGTTTTTCCGCGAAAATTCCCAGCGTTTTTTTTTTACCGATACAAAATTCTCCAATAGCAAAAGCTTATATTATGTTTGGCTGATGAGATTATTCACGCTATCTGTTTTGTCGAGTTGTTGAAATGCGACTAATGAATAAAAAAATAAGACCACACCAATAAAGTCAACAGTTTGTCTTTATGAGCTACATTACAATCCTAAGCTATCATTGTTAAGTTGTTCATAATTTTGACATGATTTTCATAAAAATAACATTGTAATATCGTGATTTTTTCGTATTGTATTTTGATTGAAGTTTAAGTGTATTTATTAAGTACATTAATAACAAACAAATTAACAATAAATTACAATAAAAAAATTATATGGAACCACTAACATAGCGCTTCAAGTGGCTCTTCGCGTATTTTTGTTTGTTATCATATATCGTCCATTACGTCTTATCATTAGATCAAAATGTACAATTATCGGGACATTCATCATTTTGTGTATTTGTTTTGACATTCGTGTAAGTGGGCACCCACTGGGCTTATTTTTGACAGTTGTTATGGGTATCATTTCCGGTGTTTTAATGAGTGAGTAAAGAAACAAGTACTAATATACAATACTATTTAAAAAAAACTTTTTAAAATTCAGTTTCAAATAGCTTAATTTGATTTCAAATTCTATGCAATACTTCACTGACACTAAACTGGCGTATAAATACCTCAATTTATGTGCCGCTATATTAAATTTCGGATAGCAAGGATTGTGGATAAGCTACGATCCACGGATGAACAAACACAATGCTATGAAAATCAAAAATATCAATAACAATAAAAAACATACTATGAAAAACCTACCATATGCAAATTGGACTCACACATCGAGGATTTAGTAAACATGCAACTTTCATTTTTGTCATAAGACCAAATAAATAAACTTATGTTGAATAAGTAGTGCTGGTTACCAAAACTTTATCAAAGGTCTAACTCGCACTTGATTGGGTTTTTAGAAGAGTATATGCACTAAAACCATTCCAAATTTATTTTTTGGGAAAAAAATATTTTAAACAAAATTATCCTTTAGTAAAATTAGATTTAAAAATCACTTCTATGATCTAGAAAAAAATACATCAATTGTAACAAACAATTTTTGTTTCGTCTTCCGAGAAGCCACATCCGATGCTTTTTATAAATTTCTGTACATAGGTACTATTGTTGGCGAAAGGAACTTGGGTGATTGCATCTTATTATAAGATCCGGAGTTGCGGTCCACCGCTCCAAGGGAACGACAAAATTTATTTTTTTGTTAATCAGTAGACTGCTCGTGACTTTGGATCTTGAGAACAATTGGCGCCATCGCCTCTTGATATTCTGTTATTTTGTGCGCTGGCAGTAGTTGGAGATTAGACACGTTTTAGGGCTTAGGGTGCGCGTGGAAAAATTGGGCTGATGATAACTTAAATTAATTCTTAGAAATCCGTGAGCCTCCGTTGGGCCCAATAACAAGATTAAATCCAAAGAATTCTAAGAAGCGGCAGCTATATGACTCAAATCTATCTAACTAAATAAACACAGATAAATCGCTTTAAGTAGCTTCATTGAAAATGTTCCAATCCGGGCTTAGTATAGTTTAATCTATTTCTGGAATGAATAAATAATTTATTTCAATAAAGATTGATAAACATTGTCATAGTATATTAAACATTACCTAATACTTATATCCCGAGTGTATGACTAACTATTATTATTAACTCCAAATTATGTAGATATGTGCTGAAGACTTTATCAAGCATGATACCTTTTTAAGTAGGCTTTTTTTACACTAGATAGTGTCACAACTTTATAATTACTGATGTTTAGATAGGATCAAGAGTTTTGACGGGAAAAGAAAAAGATCGCGTCACTGAATTGTACTATTTTCCAAAACTTGTGTTATTTTCAGTGATAGTGCATAGAATTGGTGGCATTTTATTCGTTAATTGCTGGATTACAGGCATGAGTGTAGAAAATGGTATAATGATAGTGAAACGTTTCTTTTCGTGTTGTTTCCAAAACTCCATAGAAGCTTCTAGTAAAGTTGCCATCACTTTACTAAGAGTATGACTAGACTAGATGACTTGGACTGTAACTTGACACATGTCTGCGTGAAATATCATTAACTTGTTAAATTATCAATTACTCGACACTGGCTAAATACACAAAAGTGTGGAGCTAATAAACAAAAAACAAAAAAAAAAGGATCAACTCGAACAACTAAAGTGATAGAGACGTTATACTCAGAGAAATGTTTGAAGATGATGTAACCGCCATCGTATAAGAATTACTAAGAACATCTATCCTAATAAATTAATTAATAAATATTTGTTGACATTTCACACAAACATCTAGGCCCAAACTAAACAAAACGTGTACTATGGAAACCAAATAGCTGATACAGTACGTAAATAGGATACGATATAACATCTAGACACAGAAAGAACACCTTTGTTCATCACGTAAACGTTTGTGTTTGTAACGAAAACGGGTGGGGCTTGAACCCATAGCCTACAGCTCAGAAGGCACCGGCAGTACTAACTGAGCTATCAGGGCAGTCAAAGGTGAAGTAAGTAATAAGGTCCGTATTACAGAACGATGCTCAGTTATCGATCAGTGCTCAAGCAGAGATTTCATTCATAAAGTGATCAATTAGTGAATGAAATCTCTGATTGAACACCGATCGATGACTGAGCATTATTCTGTAATCGGTCCTAAGAGTCTATGTAAAGTGGCATTTTATGGGTGAGGCCTATATTCAGCTGATGATTGGTATTTAAGAATGATACTAAAGACCATAAGGTATCCAACCATCGACCCGCGAATTTCGTTTATATTTATAGGTACAATCATAAAATTATACAATTATTAATACAAGATCGTTATCAAAAAAATTAAATCAATTGAAAGCATAGAAGAGAGCCTAGTTAGGAATGTATGCATCTGTAAGTGATCGTTGGGCGTTTATCATTGAAAAGAGAATATTTTAAATATATATATAAAAAATCAAAGTTTTCTTTGAATGATCGCATTGTATATAGGTTCAAAGAAATTAAAACCAACCAGTGCATTTCCAGCAATAAATACACCACATCGAATCTACCACAAGTCAATCTTTTATTTTTATGGTCGAAATTAACATGTCGGAGGGAATCGAAAGCTGTTTTTTTTCCTAAAACTGTAATAGTAATAAAGCATCTGGGCTGTAAAGGCTTCGGTATTAACGATAGGCCATAAAGAAAATAAAGAAGCTATGCAGCTATACGTGTTTTATTGCACATACAGGCGCCGCCTCAGGACAGGTGCTAGATCATAAGCTGACGCGATTTTAGTTTTCTTTTGTTTTCTTATTAAAGTCACCTACATCTACGCATAACTGTTTTACATAATTAACTCTCTCACTAGTAAGGATTCCAGATCTCTCAAATATTCAGCCAACTAAGTGTAAGACGACCTTGCAGGGGCTTTTGAAAGAGTATTTGAAATTATATTGAATCGGGAGTGGTAAAAGTGCACGCGATACCGACAACAAAGGAGCTCATTACGTTTGTTAGACTTATCCTTGCGCGCCAGAAAGAGAGTTTACTATTGGATCAAAAATACATCTGATTTTCCATCCTCTCACTTTTTCACACGGGAGACTATATAAAATGGCCCGTAACAAGAACCACGCGTATGCATCACTGATGACGCAGGATTGCGTGTAGGACAATGTATAGGTTAAAAGGTTGCGTTGCGTTATTATTTCGGCTCTTTGAGGTCCTACTTAATCATTTAGGGTATATCTGCATAAGGACTAAAACAATAAAAGAAATAATAAAACACCCGTATTTATAAAAACGTTTAAAAAGTAAAAATAAAAAATACGAACATTTCACTAAGATTTAAATTATTGTTCTATTTTCTAGCAGTAATCTGCTTGAAAATAGAACAATAATTTAAATCAAACAACATCTATAAACTATACTATTAAACATATCCATGAATATTTGATAATTAAAACCTAAAGAAATAATGAACCTTTTTAACTTGGCCACAAAAGTGATCAATAACCAATAATAAACATTTAACAGTTTTGACCGCAATCAAAAAAGAAGTCCGTTAAACATAAAACCGCAGATCACCTGTCGGTCAAAAAAGCTGTCTAAATAGGGGTGAGACAGCTAACTACGCTCCCTGCGCCGCACTTCGCCGGCTAACAGATATAATTAAAATAGAAACTTATTTATGATATACGTAGGCATTGTAACAGTTTTTTTTTGTTTGGCTCCACACTTTTGTGTATTTAGCCAGTGTCAAATAATTGATAATTTCTCAAGTTAATTAATATTATATAGTGTCAAGTCAAGTCAAGTCACAGTCCAAGTCGTCTAGTCAAGTCATACTACTAGTAAAGTGGTAGCAACTTTACCAGAAGCTTCTATGGAGTTTTGGAAACAACACGAAAAGCTTCACCATTATTATACCTCTTCCCCACACTCATGCCTGTAATCCAACACTTAACAAATAAAATGCCACCAATTTTATGCTTTATTTTTTTTACTTAACTTTAAAAATTATTTATCTTTTAGTTCATCTATCAGTAAATCAAGATTGTTGAAAAGAGATGTTTTAAAATTGGCTAGAAACCTACCTTAAAAATAACATAAAAAGAAATTGAAGAATTCAAGAAAAATACTTACGCCGTTTCATGTTGTATATTATATATGCATATAGGTTCAGAAGTAATATTTGAACCATGTCTATGTCAGATTTTCAATAGGACGCTTTAATTACTAAGCTGTGGTAAAAAATTACACTGTCGAGAGTTTTGGCGGGAAAACGAAAAAGATCACGCTACCACAAAATATTATTTTCCGAAACTTGTGTTATTTTCAGTGTTAGTGTATAAAATTGGTGGCATTTTATTCGTTAAGTGCTGGATTACAGGCATGAGTGTGAGAAAGTGGTATGATGATGGTGAAACGAATTTTTTTTTCGTGTTGTTTCCATAACTCCATAAAAGCTTCTGGTAAAGTTGCCACCACTTTACTTGGAGTATGACTTGACTAGACTAGACTATAACTTGACTCTGACTTGACTTTATGACTTAATTCGACTGTGACCTGACACATTATTTACGACGTGAAATATCATTAACTTGATAAATTATGAATTACTTGACACTGGCTAAATACACAAAAGTGTAGAGCCAAAATACAAAAAAAATGACACTGTCAGTTGTAGGTACTGTCGTGGTTTCAAAGAAACGTCAAAACTATATGCGAAATGGCGAAGTTGTGATGAAATTGCCAGATAGTTATAGAAACCATTACATACCAAGTATAATTTTAGCGGTTTTGGCTTTTAGTAGCAAAAGCCAAAACAGCTAAAATTACACATCTACGAACTTTTAATAGTATCAGTAATTTTGATAATTAATTTTTATGTAATCATTGTAAATTGTTATGATAAAAATTATAAGGTTTCATTGGTGCCGCATAGACTTCGGTAGGTACCTATTTGTTTATCACCTATTAGTTGAGCTTAACTATGATAAAACTATTTTAAAATATAAAAAAATATTTTGCATTAAGGACGTACGTACTTGTGACCACTAAGTGAATGTTGCTACAACACAACTCATCAAGCGAGGCGCGTGACGTCGATAAGTGAACTAAGTGGCTGTTCGCAGCTTTCCGTGCCTTATCTTAGTTGTCTATCGATCTTGAAAACAGCTACAAAAGTGTCACGTAGGGAAGAAAAATTACAGCTTTAATTTGAATTTAAATCATTGGAAAAAAAATGTTTTGTTACATATTAATAGTAACAGTCGCAAATAATTCTGCAATTTTTTTTAAACCATTTTTATAGGTTATATCATTTTTTTGGTAGCTTTACTTGATACTGCATCCAATTCCGTCCAGCAGTTTCAGATTTTACACGAATATAACAATTTTTAACGTGGAGTTGGGTTTTAATTAACATACATTAATTTAAAAAAAGAATCAACCAACCAAACTATTATAACATTGATATGATCCTAAAATCCAAGGGCTGAGCTTTCATTGTGTTATTGGCGCTCTTACTGTTCGCCTCCTCCTGGGGTCTACTTAATCTGGTTCAGTACAAAAATACTTGCGTTTAATTTTCGTTTTACAAGCAATGTATATAATATGACTATCAACAGAAAAAGTAGTATAAGACACTCCTGAAATTAAAAAGGATCTAACGTCACCTTTGTTTTAATAGTTGTTCAAGCCGTTCAGCCAAGAGAAGGTCTCATCACATTTATAAACAGACAAAGATACTTATCCATACTTACATAACCTCGAAAAATATTGACATTAAGTACTTTTCTTTGGTGAGTTTTAGCGGGAAAACTAAAAAGATTTACAAAACTGATGTTATTTTCAGTGTTAGTGCATACAATTGGTAGCATTTTATTTGTTAAGTGCTGAATTACAGGCATGAGTGTGGATAAGTGGTATAATGATGGTGAAACGTTTTTTTTTTTCGTGTTGTTTCCAAAACTCCATAGAAGCTTCTGGTAAAGTTGCCACCACTTTACTAGGAGTATGAGTTGACTAGACTAGGCTATGACTTAACTTGATGACTTGGACTGTGACTTGACTTGACACATTATATAATATTAATTAACTTGAGAAATTATCAATTACTTGACATGGATAAATACGCATAAGTGTGGAGCCAAAACAAAACAAAAAAAATACTTCTCTTTTTGGGCAGGTGTAAACAAACGTACTAAACAAATAAAAACACGAAAAACAATAAATTTGGGTGCGGTGACTTGTCAGTCCCGGAAAGGGGTAAAAAGTACCGTATGTTGATGAGGAGCCTGAGAGGAGGATGTCAGGAGCAATCTGTGTGTAAAAATTTATCAAAGTTCACAGCTCACAGCTGTGGAGTTGAGCATAGATTTGAACAGTCTGTCGCACGTCGTATATACATCCACACGCGTATGTAAGCTGCCACAATCTCACATCACACATTACAATCTATACCCATGACATGTTTTGACTGATATCTGATACTTTAGGTATTGTGAAATACCCAACATCGCGTCAAAACATGTAGCGTGCTCTACACGATTTATTGTTATCGAAGCTACGAGTATGATAATGTTGGGTTTCACAACAATACGTAATATACAGAACAATGAAAAGCGTACGTAATGAAAAAGGAACGTGGAAGACTTTAAATACCGGCGATTCGGTTACCGATTCATCGAAAATTGAAATAAAATGAAAATAATATTATTTAACGAAGCGGCCCATTCAGCATACCATGATTAATCGGGTCAAGAAGTCACAACCTCAATCCACGTCTATGAGTGCTTCGCATTTCGACGCTATAAAGAATAATCCAGCCTGCCGACCCCAGCTGCCGGCCCAACGTGGGGAACCACCAGCTTCTCGTTTTACCTTGCGAGAATAAAATGTGCGGGAGCGAGATGAAAGCAGTTTTCACAGTTTGTCGTCTATTCATTAGTCGTGATTACGGCGCGGGATGAATTGACATCTGGGACATCGGTGTGAGGGTAGACCTCGGCGCAGCAATCCCTTGTGAGGTTTCTGCTAAATTTTAAGCTGGCGTTCGATGAAATATGTATTAGGACGTCAACGAGGCCTCTTACGTTCGAGCGCGTCTCCACAACGACCGGGAAATATACAATCTCTAACGAAAACAGTGGCGCTAAAGCTATATCAAAGAGGCATTGTAATTGTAATGTATTAGGTACAAATTACAGTTTGAGTACTTAATATGTTTTCAACTACAAGATATTTATCGCTAAGAATTAAATAACATTCGCAAAGCTTTGGAAACATTAAGTGTAGGCGAACAATAATAAAATGTGGCAAACCAACCCTTGTGCAAGAATTGCGTAGCGCACGATTTACATGCGATGTTAATTTTGATGCAGGTCATGTGACTTCTTATCTAGACTCAACTTGTGGGTCTATTATGCATAATTAAGGCAGCTTACCTAAAGCATTGCTTGCCATCCTCATAGTCTGGACCTGCATGTCTTCTGGTGAGCCCTGAGCATTCTTCCTTTTTCTGGGGCGCCCCTTTGGACTGGGTCCTACGTAATATTGTGATGGAGAATCTCTTCCTCCATTTAACTCCGAACATCTAAGAAAAAACCATACTATCTAAGAATATAAGCTAAACTTTTTTTTCACGTTTTTATGTTATTTATTGATTTGATGAGCTAGTCGTTCACCGTTAAGCGACACGACCACTCATAATAACAGTTTCACTAAGAACTCCAAAATATAAAGTTTCACTTGACACTGACACTCACTCACTCCACACACGTACTCTACTTATTTTTTTGTAGTAGTTAGAGTAGCTAGTGGCATCGAATAGTGGTTGAAATTAATTGGGAGTTAGTTTAGAAAATAAAGGCATTAAACCCGTTACAAAAGAATATTTGCAAGTTGCAAATGACTGCGCAATTACCTACTTCAATGGGTTTGTATAGCTACTTTAACAATATCTCGACACGGTTTACAAAATTCACATATATTTAAATGATAGCGTGAATCAATATAAGATAAAGCACTTTGTAAATGAATGATCTAAGCGTCATTGTATTATGACTGGTAAACACGCAAACGGCCCACCTGATGGTAAGTGGTAACCACCATGGACATCCCAAACACTAACGCTTTTGATCCGTTGCCTATATCCTACACTGATGTCAAAAAATGCACTGAAACATACGGAATAATTATAATAATAACGCCCAACGATCACATACATAGATCCTAGACCCTAATAAGGATTCCCTGTGTCTAGGACCCAGGAGCTACGAGGACCTTGGTGCCACAACACCCAGACTCAGAACAATTATTTGCGGTTGTTTTTGTGCACAAATACTTGTCCCGTCGCGGGATTAAAACCCGCCGCCTCCGGGTTATGAGCCGACCTGCTTAACCACCACACCATGGAGTCTGTCAAATTGTTATACGGATTATTATAATACGGAAAAATTAAGTATACCTGTACACATTATTGGCATCATCTTCGCAATAATCGTCGAGGCATACGTTATCATAGTGGGGCCTACAATAGACCAGCCCATCTCTCATTCCGAAGACGTCACCCTTTGACAGCTGGGTGCCGCATGCCACGCAATTAAAGCAATTAAGATGGTACACCAAGTCGCGAGCTCTCATCACCAGCTCATTCGCGGTAATACCACTACCACAACGAGCACATCGCTTTACGCAGAACAATCTGTAACAAACAGAAATTAATACTTTGGTATTTGATATTTGTTTGGATCTGGCCAGGGACTAGCACTGCAGTATGCTGAACCGACGCCCATTCGGTAATTGTTTTTTTTATTTAATCGCTGTGTACATATTATGTATGGTATAACCTGTATTTGTACCTTAATTTTAGGCAAGTATTGAATAAACGTCTTTATATTCTATTGTATACTGATGATAATCTTGGGTAATCATCATGTTTTTTGATAACGCACGCTTGAATTGGGGAGTAACCCGGCGAATGCGAGGCCAACGGAAGTTGAAGTTGGTTCACTTAGATCTCCATTGTCAAGATAACAAAGTGAAAAATTTGTACTATTATCTTAGTATGTCTATAAAATGACAATCTACAATTGTCAAGATTAACATCAAACTTAGCAAAAACAAAGTCATACCAGCCGATAAATTGAGTTAAACTTAAGCAGCCTTATTAATAAACGGGTATTAGTCTCGGATTAGTTACTTCAGCTTTTGTCCTTTTTTTGCTACTGGAATATTTAGCTGGATCGAAAGAGACAAAAGATGGTGTAACTAGTCTAAAGCTAGTTCGTGTTTATTAATAAGGCTGAAGAAGTTTTACTGCAGTCGTGTAATCTAAAGCACACTCGTTTTTTAAATTAAGTATTGCTTTTGTTTTTCATGTACAAATTTAAAAATGAGTACTGATTATAAGCGATGGAAATAATGAATACATAAAAAAACTATAAACTTGAATATGGCGCTCTTGGACACCAAAAGGTTTGAAACAACAAACAGCCCTCTGCAAACTCAATCATGCGTAGGTAATCATAGCATCTATACGTGTTTTTGTAATGCTACAACCGCATGACCATTATATTTATTGTCATTACACCATATGTAAGCCAAATGGGGTTTGACGCGCGACCTGACCCTCAATTAGTGATGTTAACTGTATTTAATAGCACCAATAACATGATTGAGTGCTAAATTTCACTTCAACAAGTGTAAAAATTTGCATCTTTGTCTATTATTCATTATTGGTAGATAGAAAAAAAAATACAATCGATACTAAGTACCTATTTTTTTTTTAAATATGAAAACCACCGTCCATATATTACTGCGTTATTCCTTTCCGTGCAAGGTTGTCTGGAAGAGATCGCTCTGAGCGATAAGACCGCCTATTGTTACACTTTGGTTAAGTTTGTTCAATTTTTTTTAATTATTTAAGATGTCGTGTTTCAATAAAGAGTTTATCTATCTATCTATTTATCTATCTATTTTCATTTTTCAAAATAATGTCTGACGAACGTACGTGCAGCTTTTATTGTCAGGTATAAAAAAAATGCTATTATTAAAACGTCACTGATTTAATTTATTCTAATTCACAATTGTATAAGTGTAATTTAATTTCACCTATGTACCTACTTCTTTAAAAAATGTAAAACCGTATTTGACTGTAATTTTTGGTAATTAAGATATATTTTAGTATAATTTTAAGAGCTGTGGTTTTTATTAAATAAATAAAATCTATACAGACATTTTTATATTCAACTGATAAAATTATAAAAACAAAATACTAGTCAGTAATGAATAACTTAACGGCTGTGAGAAAATCCAAGTGTGTGCGACTATGAGTGACGGGACCAAAACACCTCCCTAGCCCTTAACGAACGCCTACATACATGCTGACATATTGTGACAGCATAATTCACTCCAAATCGAGTTTTGATAAGAAACATTACGAATCCACAAACTGCTAAGTTTCCCAACAAAACTCCTTACAAGCCCTGCTCATGTTTCTATAAATTACTTTGTTAAACTTTTATGGAAAATTGACACGTCAACCTACATAAAAATAGTTTGTAAGAGCTTATTATTATTATATACATGACAGTGAAATACACGATAAGAATAAGTAGAAAATATTCTGTAATATTTATTTTCTTTATTACCACGGGAACCTTACCACGCGGTGGTGAGTTGGATAGCATTTTTTTTGTAAATAATGTTTTATTATTTGTATTTTTTATTTACAGAGTGCTTGTACATATTTTATTAATTTAATAATAACGCCCACTAATATTTCCTGTATCTAAGGACCCAAGAAATACGAGGAGCATGGTCCTACAACACTCAGAACAAGTATTTCCGCTTTTTTGTGCACAAATACTTGTCCTGTCGCTCAACCACCATACCACAGTATATACTGTACACTTATAATAAATTTGTTGATTTTATTAGTGAAAAACGTGAATTTTACTTTAAAATTAAATGTTTGCCAATTTTTGCAGATTACGCAGAGATAACTACAACTATTACACGGCTAAAACTCACGAGATACAGTCGAATAACTCGACAGTCAGCGCCGAGCCGCCACCACCGCCGCCGCGCGTACTCCTTGAGGATGGGCATCTTTATTGCCCGAACACCGGTCGAGTTATTCGACTGTATCTCGTGAGTGTTAGCCGTGTAATAGTTGTAGTTATGAGTACTACTCACGTCAGTTTCTATAATATTACGCAGAGATATGTCATCAAATCGTCAATATAGGGTATAAATCCTTTTACCAAATAGGTACTATCGAACTACATGCCGTTTCCCGAGCTATCGTATTTACAACATAAGAGTTAAAAGACTTAACTATGATAACATCCCAAAATAACTTAAGGTTCTATTAATTTTCATACTATAGTGCTACGCAGTCACACGTCCGAGTTGACTTCCTGAGGTATGAACTGTGGTTGAGGCTGTCAAAAGGTTCAGTGAAATCTATAAACGCTAAGTATAAAGAGCAGTTTAATTGAAATTCCTGGTGATCTTCAATTTATTTGTTTCAAAAACTTGGACCTAACAGTGTTAGTGATCAGTCCTTGAGAAGCGGAGAATAACACGCCTACAGAAAAATAACATACACCTAAAAATAAGCAGGCTTCTTTTGTAAAATCGCGTTAAAACACAGTTGGTATTGATAGTAAGGTTAATGCGTATTAGACAGATACATATTATATATACAGATAATATTATCTAGAGATGTATCATTCGCTTAAGCAAACAAATATATATACAGTATAAAATGTGTATTAAATTCGCAGTTGCAATAACTATTCAGTAAACAATATTAAGGTACTCAAACATAAAATGAAGGTAAGTATAAATTTTAGGTAAATAAATATTAATGACCTAAATAACCAATAATTGAATATTCAAATGACGGACAATAACGATTCATATATAGACATCCTAACACAAAATGTAAAAATAGTAAAGGTGGTTTACTAATTAAAGTAAAAGTAGTAAGTAGTAATTACTAGTAGTCTTAGCTTGAGACTTCTAAACTACTTTTTTGTTGTCAACCTCCATGACTCAGCCATTTTGATTTTTTTTTCGTAATATGAATAAACAAAAAACACAATACAATTATCGAACCTGTTCGCCAAATTTCCAAAGTTAAGAAATGCAACCTGTAGAAGAGATCAGCCAGACAGCCGGATATCCACTGGACATAGGAAATAATTTTTGCCTAAATTGAACCAAAGAGGCTTCGCTTAAAGCGCTCACTTGGTCAATAATGAGTTATGATATGATTTTGGTTTTTTTATTCTTTTAATTTATATTTTTTCGTTAATATCCATAAGATTTTTACAGCTAAACGTACCTATAGTAATCTTCTTTGCAGTAGATGTTTCCGTCTCTTGAAAAGCACGTAAGCTCAGAGTCCAGGGGAAGGCGGCACTCACAGCAACGGAGACATGATCCATGCCACTGACGATCTACCGCTAGAAGGTAGTACCTGTACATAAACACATTTGCTCAACGCATCAATCAATGTATATCACAAAGGTTTATCTAGTCTTCAGCACGTGAAGCCGTCAGCCAAGTCAGAATATAATCTGTGTCTGGGTGTTAAATTCTATTCTATGTATGTAGGTATTTACAAACAAAAAGTATCTTAGTATTGTATTAGTTATCTGGTTTTCCTATAGTACAAGCTTTGCTAAGTTTGGGGCTAGATGGCTGTGAGATGTGTACACATTATTATTATTATTTTAAGCAAACCATAACAAGGGTAAAGTTTAGATTTTTCAAACTGACCTGTCTTGGATCTTGCCTCCGCAGCCCGCGCATTCGTCAGGGGTAGCAGGAGACCCCTCTGAACTGTCTCTTTCTTTCAGCATGGTTTCCTGATCCGTCCTGCTATCGGAATGGGGCTTTTCTCAAATAACAAGATTCACTTCTTCGGGAGTCTCCGTCTCGTCGTTCCCATTTAGTTGAGCCATTTGATTGCGTTCAGTTTTGCTGATCGGAAGCAACTTTGCTTGCTACAGGAAACCTGTCGAACATATTGATTTTAGTAATTAATAATTCACTTAGTATAGACAATAGCCTTAAGTATTACATAAATATGTAGGATTTATAAATGATAACCAACAATGTAAGACATTACTGAACTATAACAGCATCCATACCTCCCAGGAGTACTAGCGCAGCTATACCAGATTGAATAAATTTAAATAGTAAATAATATAAACTTTATCCATACAAACGCAGCATCTACTTAGCATATCATTTATTATTCTCACGACGTTCACAAATCAGCAATTGTATACAAAGGCTTGACTATAGGATTCTACGGAAGTATACAGTAGAAAGAGTGTCTTGTCTCGTATTGTAGAGACAATGGACTTGGTTTAACAGGCTTATGTATTTTTTATTATCATGCACAAGCTCGTGCCCATGAGTTCGTTTTTGAAGTAGCGTATTTTTGCGTTTTATTGGTTTAGGTACCTGAAGATATAAGGAAGCAGCCTAAAATCGCCCTGCTGAGGTAAATCAGGATGATAAAGTATTAACAACAATCGAACATTTAGATGCCACGTTGACCATTGCTATCGGGAACTATGCTCGATGGAACAGTTTCGTCGCACGCCGACCATGTATTTAAGTTTAGACTTTGACTTTTTATATACATGAAATATTTACTATTTTACAAACTCTTAAAAACACAGATAAAACCTTTGGTCTGTTGGATTGGTCTGCTTTTGATGATGTATCATAAGTAAATGTTACTTAAAGGACTTTTGAATATTTTTGTATAAAGCTACCTACTTTCTGCCACCTTACCTGCATCTAATATATAAAATACTCGTGTCACAGTCTTTGTAACAAAACTCCTCTGTAACGGCTTGACCGATTCTCATGAAATTGTATGTGTATATTTTTTCATCATCACCTTCACCGTTTTTCAACACCACGCGGGTGAAACCGCTGGGCCCAGCTAGTTAGGTATATAACTTATTATGATAATTATGAAAGTCTTTCACTTTTTCCTTTCACAGAGAATTCAATAATTGTAGGTGTGTACAAAATCAAGTAAATAGAAAATTAATAATAAATTTAATGCGGTGGGTAGAAGAGAAACCATTAAATTCTTTCGGTGTTTATAATATTGTGTATGCTAAAATAATTTAAATTAAGTAACAATAGCAAATTTTAAGAAAAAAACTTTATTCTCTGTATCTTATCGGGAACAAAACAACGTTTTTTTGTTATCAAATACGTTAGAAACACAAATAATACATCATTTTATGGCGCCCGTTAGTTTTGATAAGACTTAAAAAGCAAAGGTTTTATTATAGGAGAGTAATAAAACTAAACTGGTTGTTGGTTCGTTAAGAAAGCCGCGTTTTACATTTGTCGTAAAATTGGACGATAGGCCGCCGTTGCGTGGTTAGGTACTCTCACCTTACCGTAACTCAAAATCTGAACTAAGTACCTACTTGATTACAATAATATACACACACATACAGGGTATAAATTGACTGACTTGACTGGCCCGATAGCTCAGTTGGTAGTAGCCCTGCCTTCTGAACTGTGGGTTGTGGGTTCGATTCCCACTCAGGACAAACATTTGTGTGATGAACATAGATGTTTGTCCTGTGTATAGGTGTCATATTGTATTCTATGTATGTATTTACAAACAAAAAAGTATTGTATCAGTTATCTGGTTCCCATAGCACAAGCTTTGCTTAGTTTGGGGCTAGATGGCGTTGTGTGAGATGTATTATTATTATATATTATTATTATAAATCTTAAAATTGTACTGTAATATATTATATATTGTATATAATATATATAGTTATAGAGTAACTCACTAGTAGACTCACTTATGTTTATTTGGTCTTAGCTTACCTGCTTTTACTAACTTCAGTATGAATTCATATTAAAATGAAAGTATGTATTACATTCTAGTTGCGCCCCGCGGTTTCACCCGCGGGTAAAAAGTATTTTAATTATTTGCTCTTCCCATAACAACATTTTACTTTTCCGGGATAAAATGTAGCCTATATGTTAATCCAGTGTATAAACTTGGTACCGAATTTCATCCAAATCCATTCAGCCGTTTGAGCGTGAAGGAGTAACAAATATACACACATACACAAAAACACACATACAAACTTTCGCATTTATAATATTAGTGTGATAAATAAAAATAAATATAAAATATTGTTAATATAATCTGTACATAATATATTGTTTATTATCTTATTATTGTATGATACGCCAAATAAAGTACAAGCTTTGCTTAGTTTGGGGCTAGATGGCGCTGTGTGAAATGTATACAACTATTTATTTATATTTAACTGGCCCGATAGCTCAGTTGGTAGTATCCCTGCCTTCTGAACTGCAGGTCGTGGGTTCGATTCCCACCCAGGACAAAAATTTGTGTGATGAACATCGATGTTTGTTTTGTGTCTGGGTGTTTATATTGTATTCTATGTATGTATTTACAAACAAAAAGTATCTAAGTATTGTATCAGTTATCTGGTTCCCATAGTACAAGCTTTGCTTAGTTTGGGGCTAGATGGCGCTGTGTGAAATGTCAACACATATTTATTATTTAATTATTATTATTATTTATTTATCATCGGTCTTTACTTCAGTGACCAACTTAAATATTAAGTTACTGATATGTTCTCCTCTCTGAAAAACACTAGGTTATCATGTTATTAATTTGGCAGAAGCACTAATAAATTCTGAGCGTAGAGCTCAGCCGGTGATTCTGGAAACTTAAAGCTCTGTGTCTAAAGTTTATTTTGTAGCTTTTAAGCCTTTGACATACTATTATTTTCTACTATTCTACTATTTATTTTCATATAATTAGCTTAGCAAGAGCTTTACAGTGGGCCATGTTTTGTTTAACGGTTTTTTAGCTGTTTGGCTGTAGCCATTATTGGCAAGTTTTTGTAAAGTATTCTTTGAAGTGAACCGTATTACCTACTTCTTAACACCGACAACTGTTTTGCACGTACAAAAGTTCATAACTTATGAATTTGTAGATTTGTTTGGATAAAAATGTTTTTATATTTTGTTATTGGACTGATTATGTTGAATTGGGTTTTTCCTATTATCGTGTAGCAAACATTAAACCAATCAAGGTTTCCCAGATTTTATGTTAAAAATATTATAACAATTATATTCTTATCATTTTATCATAATGCCTACCCATAATCAGTTACATTTGGCCCAGTTGTGTTATATTTATTTGATTTGAGATTTGAGCGGTATAATATTAAAATAACTACTAACAGAGATATATTTAATGCAACTCTAAGATATTTTTGTATAATTTTTTATTTTAATACTTATTTTTTACGATATACAGTCCTTTTGTATAAGTCTAATCTACAAATAACACATTCTGTTATCGTCCCTGGGTCGCTTTAATTGGTCATTTCCTATTGTTTTCGATATAATCGTCAATAAAAATTCTAAAATAACGATGTAATTAAAACATACTTGAGAGAGATTGATAAAATTTTAACAACTTTCGTTTCCTTGTTTTCTTTCATAGACCTCATTGTTTCAGTTATAAAAATCAACAAGTGTTTCCGTATTTACTACAAAGATGCATTTTTGGTGTGGTGCGGCGCCTAAGTGTAATCACTGCGTCATCCTGCATATTATAAGATAATATATAACATAAATATAAATAATATATACAAATATATATATAAATATATAATACATAATAAATATAGTGGGAATATGTAATTATGAATAAATAAATATTTTGCCAAACGTTTGGTGGAAGCATCAGGTGACCTGAATGCTGGCTTTTATTTTGCACAAAAATAAGCATTACCATTCAACGTGGTAATGCTGCCAGCATTCTGGAAACTTTCGCCTCTACCAACGGGTTATTTTAAATTTTTAGTTTTTATTTATTTTAAGTTCTTGGGTATAATTTAGTTTTGTAGGTCTAGTTTAGTTTAGTTATTTATATGTTGTATGTTTCTAAATAATATAAATGGATATGTGCTTATCTGATGCGGTGTCAGTTGCACTTGTGTGGTCATGTCTCAAGGATGCCCGATGAGAGGGTAGCAAAGCGCATCTTCTATTCTGAGCTCCTGGATGGTAAGCAAAAAAGCGGTGGCCAGTTTCTAAGATACAAGAATATTCAGAGAGGCACATGGGTAGATGCAATATTGAGCCCTCTCGTTTGGAAGTTTACTCAAAATCGGTCCGAGTGGAGGCACCTGGTGCAGCAGAGTGTTTTACTCTTTTGACTCATTTGACTTCCCCTTGACTCCAAACGTACAAATCTAAAGAATAGACAGTCTTCTAATATGGTTAATAATTATATTAACGGTACCCTGACCTGTAATGTATGTTTGCGCAGTTTAAAAGCCAAGGTCGGGCACTATAGTCATACGAAGGCACACGA
Source organism: Ennomos fuscantarius (assembly GCA_905220475.3). Taxonomy (NCBI): domain Eukaryota; kingdom Metazoa; phylum Arthropoda; class Insecta; order Lepidoptera; family Geometridae; genus Ennomos; species Ennomos fuscantarius. The sequence goes on from HG992023.1 coordinate 13,885,335, forward strand.
GTGAAGCCTTGCATTGACTTAGTTAAACAGAAACACTGGTCACCGCGGCCGAAACCGGCCGGAAACCATAAGATACAGGTCCGTATTACAGAGCGATGTTCAGTCATCGATCGGTGCTCAAGCAGAGATTTCATTTATAAAGTAATCAGTTTGTGAATGAAATCTCTACTTGAGCACCGATCGATGACAGCATCTTTCTGTAATACGGACCACAGCACCATTCGACATGGTGCTTTGCGACGTCATGCAGTGCGGCGCCGCACCGGATGCGCCACTCTGAGAGACGAGGCGGAGAGGGGGGATGCGGTGCGAAGCCGCGCAGTACTCTGCCGGACAGTAAAATACCTACTAGATAGTTAGGTATCGGGAAGACTGACGACGGCGTCATATCGTGTGTACGGTTTTTGGTGCTGTATACCTACATAATTATTATAAAATACTGGTCGGACGTGGTAGAATCCATGCGATTGGAGTGTGTTTACGCTTGTTAGAGGATTTTTATCTAGCATGGTATTATTATTACATGTTGTCGGTGTCAGCAGCGGTGGAACGTTTGGTGCGGTCTCATCGCTCCACGCTTATTGTTTTTACATCGAAAATTAACCCTACCCTACCTTTTATTCATTATGACATGACGCTGCTGCGGCACCGTAGTAAAGCTGCGTTTTGCGATGCAGAAACGTCCAGGCACTGCAACGCACCAGTACATGTGGCATCAGCTGTCAAAATCACATCTCATTTGACAGAACTACCCCTGAGCTATCCCAATTAGTAATTAGTAACTTGCCAATTTTAAATGAGGAGGATGAGGACAGATCTTATTTTACTTTCCTAGACACTCATGAGGTGAGTAATTTAAGAATGAGGAACCACTTGAATCAATAAGGCACGTGGGCTGAAGTGTCTCACATCGATATTATTGACGTCTCTCTCGTATTCTTATTTTCTTTCGGTGGTGATGTTCGAACGACAAAACAATAAAAATAAATAAAACAGATGACAGTAGATTAGATACTAACCATAAATATAAAGTAGAAAAGGAGTTTTGGCGGGAAAACGAAAAAGATCGCGTCGCCGCATTGTATTATTTTCCAAAACATGTGTTATTTTCAGTGTTAGTGCATAAAATTGATGGCATTTTATCGTTAAGTGCTAAATTACAGGCATGAGTGTAGGAAAGTGGTATAATGATGGTGAAACGTTTCTTTTCGTGTTGATTCCAAAACTCCATAGAAGCTTCTGGTAAAGTTGCCACCACTTTACTAGGAGTATGACTTGACTAGACTAGACTATGACTTAACTTGATGACTTGGACTGTGACTTGACTTGACACACTATGACATTAATTAACTTGAGATATATCAACTACTTGACACTGGCTAAATACACAAAAGTGTGGAGCCAAAACAAAATAAAGTAACTAAGGCTCACAATCTAAAATAAGAAAATTAAATACAGCGAATTATAAAGAAATTTTAAATTAATTTTTTAAAGATTAATGATTTTATAGATCAAACCTCAAACCAGATTGACATTACTAACTTTCTGAACAAAGTAAAAAATAAAAAATCGTTTTTTATTCATGCTTTCTACTGCAAAGTTATACTTTAAACGTATTAAAGAAATATATGTAAGCGCACGTATCTGTATGAATCCGCCCGAGTCGGATTGAATAGCCACAGAGGAAATATGCTGAATGGAATAAAGCCCGTTGGATCAGTATACCTACCGTAAACAAAACACTTACGACTCAAAAACGATTCCATTACCAAATTCTCAAAGAGGTTGTAAAATATTAATAATTTGCAAGTGCAGACGTTTTGCAAGTAAGGGTTCAGCAGCCAGCCACCCTTTCGTTGCATAGGGCGGCCTCTCTTGTGACGGAAGGCCCCCCCTGAAACTCGACACGGCGCCGATTTGGCAAGATGTCCTGACAACGGATTTAAGGGCTTCGCTTCGTCTGCCTATACTCGTTTCCCCCTGGCTCCTTAATTACGTTGTTACGCTCGCTACGCTCGAGCCAAAACAGTCTCGCCCAGTTTTAAATAGTTTAAAAAAATTATATTCGTGGATATTTCACATCGCGCCATCTTGTCTCAAACTAAGCAAAGCATGTACTACGGGAGCCAGATAACTAATACAATACTTAGATACTTTTTGTTTGTAAATTCATACATAGAGTGAACATAACACCCAGACACAGAACAAACATCGGTGTTCATCACAGAAATGTTTGTCCTGGGTGGAAATCGAAGCCACAACGTATAGTTTAAAAGGCAGGGTTACAACCAACTGAACTATAGGGTCAGTCCAAATTTAACAGTACGTACATACAACCAACTGAACTATAGGGTCAGTCCAAATTTAACAGTACGTACATACAACTTACTGAACTATAGGGTCAGTCCAAATTTAACAGTACGTACATACAACTTACTGAACTATAGGGTCAGTCCAAATTTAACAGTACGTACATACAACTTACTGAACTATAGGGTCAGTACAAATTTAACAGTACGTACATACAACCAACTGAACTATAGGGTCAGTCCAAATTTAACAGTACGTACATACAACTTACTGAACTATAGGGTCAGTCTAAATTTAACAGTACGTACATACAACTTACTGAACTATAGGGTCAGTACAAATTTAACAGTACGTACATACAACCAACTGAACTATAGGGTCAGTACAAATTTAACATAAATTATAAGCTGCGAATCTTAGACCAAAATCAGATTTTTATTTTAGTTGACTTCTCAGATGGTCAATGTAGGACCGAAACTAATGAACTGCGGGGTGATCGTAAAACATTGATTGCAATGCAATAGGAGAAATTCTCATTCTAACTATGCACATAAGCTGCGTATTCAAACTATCAAATCCATACAGATCACAAATTAGTGTTTCTATCGGTTGCAATCGAGTTACGTGATCGCCCAGCTGGTCAAAACCTCGGGGAGCCAACGGGTATGCAAGAAGCAAGCAGCAGCTCAAAGTGGCGTTCTATGCGGGAGGCCTATGTCCAGCAGTTAGGACGTGTTCAAGCTGATGATGATTATGAAATATCGTATATATATACGATTACATATTATATTGTCAGAATAAAATGTACTACACACACAACACTTTTTTTAAGGTTGAGGTTAGTCAAAGTAATGTTTATATAATTTTTGTACGCCGTTTTATCTTTACAATGTAAAATATACTATCAATAGTAAGACATTTAAGAAATTATATCAAATTACTTTAATATTTTAATAAATAATGTATATTTAAATTTTTTGTATAAACATTATTATTATTATGTTAGCAAATTGGAATTAGGTATCAATGACCGCTACAGAGGATTTCAGCTATCTAACAATCGTGCGCGACCTAGCCTTTGACCACTAATAATGTCTGTAAATAGGATCACGACCCCTGATTGAACGCTGTTTGTGATTACTAATAGGCTTTACAGGATATTGAACCTTAAATATATGTATGTAACTAATAATCAGCTGATGCAGTTGTATAGGCAGTATTTGGGATGAGTTTTTTAAAATGTATTTTTGTTATTAAGTATTTTTATGTCTTTAAAAGTGAGAGTCTCTAGTATATATTCTTTCAGTATAATCTTAGGGCAGCTCAGTTATAATTTTGTAACTCTTTCGTCTGATTGTATTAGGTACCTATGCTATTAATCGGATCTGGAAAGCAGGTATTACTTTGGGCTGGATCATTAAAATCATAGCTTTGTAGTAGTGTAGTCAAAAGATAGTTTTTATTGCTAAAGCTTAGTGTTTTAGTAAATTAGTCAAAAGACAGTTTTTATTGCTGAGTGAAGAACAAAGATCATCTTAGTTACTCTCGATTTAAGCGACATCTCTTTGCTCACAATTTGAGCCACCGGTAAGATTGTTTAATATTTCAAATCGATGTTTTATAACAAACGACATGTTACTAACTACATGCATCGGTATGTTGCATGGACGTATCAGCACAAAGTTTTCCCAATATACCGTCCATGCAAATACCCGCATTTGAAGAAAGTACAGAATAAACTTTTGTCATAATTTGAAGCTTCTCTTGTGCAGGTTTCTAATTGGGGAAATTGAATTTAGTTTAACTCAACCCAAATTAGTAGCAAGTTTGCGCATTCACTGCTAAGAAAGCTCCATTCTGATTCACAATATTCCTCTGTGGTTTCAGAGAGTATGGGGATTTTGGTTATTGAAATTACAGTACAGATATCATATCACATAGGTACATTTCATAGTAACTTATCTGGTCAATAAGGCAAAGCGGTAGATACTTCACGCTGAGTCAAAATCTTATACTTTACAAAGTACAAGTCCGACCTCACGTGGATTACTGCTCTCATCTTTGAAACGCAACCAAGTATCAAGCCCGGCCTTTTGGTGCGATACAGTTTTTGATGGAAAAACGAGAAAGATCGCATCACCGCATTATATTACTTTCAAAAATGTGTATTATTTTCAGTGTTAATGCATAAACTTGGTGGCGTTTTATTCGTTAAGTGCTGGATTACATGCAGGCATGAGTGTGGGAAAATGGTATAATGATGGTGAAACGTTTCTTTCCATGTTGTTTCCAAAACACCATAGAAGCTTCTAGTAAAGTTGCCATCACTTTATTAGAAGTATGAGTAGTCTATGACTTGACTTGATGACTTGGACTGTGATTTGACACATATCTGCGTGAAATATCATTAACTTAAGAAATTATCAATTACTTGACACTGGCTAAATACACCGTAGTGTGGAGCCAGCATACAAAAAAGTAGAACTGTCAAAATTGTCGACAGTCCCAAACCCAACGAATGGAGTTTTGGCGGGAAAACGGAAAAGATCACGTTACCGCATTATATTATTTTCCAAAACTGGTGTTATTTTCATTGTTAGTGCATAAAATTGGTGGCATTTCATTCGTTAAGTGCTGGATTACAAGCATGAGTGTGGGAAAGTGGTATTATGATGGTGAAACGTTTTTTTTTTCGTGTTGTTTCCAAAACTCAATAGAAGCTTCTGGTAAAGTTGCCACCACTTTACTATAACAGTATGACTTGACTAGACTAGACTATGACTTGACTCTGACTTGAATTGATGACTTCGACTGTGACCTGACACATTATTTACGTGAAATATCATTAACTTGCTAAATTATCAATTACTTGACACTGGCTAAATACACAAAAGTGCGGAGCCAAAACACAAAAAAACCCAACAAATAGATATTTTTGAAATGTTAATGAAGGACGTGACTAACTAGTCGTTCATCTGATGTTAAGTGACACGGTCGCCCATAACAATTGCCCATAACAATGTGATAAAAATAAAAAAGATTTGAGGGACTGTAGCAAAATTTCAGTTCATGTTTTCTCTTTGATTCCAATAACAGGAAATGGCGCCTTTACGCCACATAAATACAATAGGCAAAGTGGTTAATTGCGCATTATGGAATATAAGTGTATTGCTGGAATTGCCATACGTATTTTCGGAAATACTCCAATTTTTACGCGCACGCTTCTCTCGTGTTATTGTTTTCCTACTTTATTTAATGTATAATTGCGTGCGATAATTCTACTAGAGAGTAAAGGTATGGAGAGCAAATCAAATTTGTCAGAAATCTATGTTACCGTTCGAGTACAGCGAAAGATTTCATATTAACTTTATCAAGTTTTTTCAAATGCTGTAATAATATAGCTGCCCCATCCCTAACTAAGCTGACTAAAGTACCCAGGTATTTATGATACATAGCATAGATTGACCTGTTTAGGGCAAACAGCAGATCAATCCCTTAGCTTACGGGGTTAGTACCGCCATCTATTGAGAGCTTCTAAATAATCACCCCAACCAGTGTGGTCAAGTTACGTCAACACAAATACTGTAAAGATTACGCTTCCAGAATCTAAATATTTATGATTTATAACAGTACCTTATTTTCTACTCGGTAGTTACTATTCGTTCAACTTGAAAAGTTATCAGTGTAACTATAATAAATATGGCAAAAATGGAGCAACAAAATATAAAAACTGAACCGAGTAGATGTATTTTATCAAGGACCAAGACAACCTCAAAATCGTGTAACAAAGAAGTTTGATAGCCCAACATTGGCGTTAGGCGCGTAAATAGTTTTTAATCTTAAAAGTTACATTTTTCCACCACCGTGGCGCTAGTTTCTTTCCTTTAGCTAGTTAGTACCATAGTTAAACTAGGGCTATCGGAGGACTAACTTTAGGCCATGGACGATCCCCTTATCAGCGATAAACTCGTTTTTGTAATAAGGTTTTTAAATAGTCTAGGTTTAGACCTAGTACTAACTTTAGTCCACGCTTGGTCTGCGTTTTGTAATAAGACGGTAAGAGTCTACGAGATACTATATCAGAGTAATACTAGAAAAAAAATGAGGTCATCTTACGCAGAGTGATATCCAGGAAACATGTATAAATAAATTGCTATCTATTATCCTTGACCGTAGGCGTTTATAACTACTATGGTCCGATTTCATTTGAAGGGTTGAGAATAAAAAGGGTTTAACTGTCAAATAGATAGTTTCGAGAAAATTGACTTAAACTTCAACGGCGTCATTTTGATATAGAGTGCTTATTAAGTAATACAAAAGGTTGTATGTAAGTTTCAGTCGCTTGAAAATGTTTTAATTCTGTTTTAAAATACTAAATATAGTACTCATTCATACAATTACTGCAAAAATATAATATAATAAAATAAATATAATAATGTTTTGATGCTAAGCGAACTGTATTCCTGTGACAGATAAACCGTTTTTAGACTCATTTCGGTATTTTGAGAATGTATTATTGTAGATAACTTCACGCTGAATCCAACGATACCCATAAGTATTTTGTGAAAAAAATCAGTTAATCCCTTTTTGTTCTCACCCCTTCATGTATGATAGGTATTTACAGATATGCGCCAAAGAAGAGCCAAAGAAGTGTAATGAAAAGCGTGCAGAAAAAGCAGGTAGGTACCTATATAAAAATCCATTACTAACGTACCAGTTAGTGTAGTATATTACCAGTAGAGTGCCATTACTCTATGGCAAACGAATTTATATTTATACCACACATATTAGAAAAATAACAATAGACTGTAATACTGAAATATCATAATGGCTGTAGAATAATTAATAATCACTTCCCATCAGGTGAGAGCGTGGTCAAATGCTAGACAAGTTTGAAGTAAAAAAAAAAGAATCTAATATCATTCTGTCAAAAATAAATAGTTTTTTTTAAATATTCGTATTCGTTTGCTCACCATACATGCTCCATCTAAGCACCTATACTTACAATAATTATTGCGATTAAAAATCTACTTTATATGGCAACACTATATAAAGATACAATCAGTATTAAAAAGGGAACTTAATCAAACAAACCACTACCGGTAGGCAACGTGCAAAATATATAATAATATATAATAGGTCTTTACCTATGAAATTGCCGTATTGCAGTACAGACTTTTTCAAACAAAAAAAAGTTTTGATTGGCTATGAATTCTAAATTCAAATTAATTTTGTTTTAAAAATATGACATTCTATTTACAATATAAGTCTTTTGTTTATTGATTAGCGTTGTATTTTCATTACATTTCAACATTTTTCCTCATAATGGATACTTTGAAATTTCGTGTAATTATGGAATATGAGTTCCGTCGTGGCACCAACGCGGCACAAACGACACGTAACATCAACGACGTTTACGGAGAGAACTGTACAAACGAACGTACAACCCGTTATTGGTTTGCTCGGTTCCGTTCTGGGAATTTTGACTTGAAAAATGAACCTCGTGGTCGTCCGGAAACTTTGGTCAACAATGATGAATTAAAGGCGATTGTGGAAGCTGATGAATCTCAATCTACAGCTGAGCTGGCAGCAGCTTTTGATGTTAGCATCAAAACAATATTGGTCCATTTGCGACAGATTGGCAAGATAAAAAAGCTTGATAGATGGGTGCCCCACGAACTTAACGATCGCCAGCGCAACGTACGCGTCGAGACTTGCCTTGCGCTGCTTAACAGGCACAGAAATGAAGGAATTTTGAAACGAATTGTTACGTGCGACGAAAAATGGATTCTTTTTGACAATCGAAAGCGCTCAGCAAGTTGGTTAGATCCTGGTTCGGTACCAAAGCAATGTGCAAAACGAAAAATGACCCCTAGAAAGGTGATGGTCACAGTTTGGTGATCTAGTGCTGGTGTAATTCATCATAGCTTTTTACAAAACGGCGAGAGCATTACTGCAGATGTGTACATTGAAGAACTGACCACAATTATGGCGAAAATTGCACGTCTGCAACCAGCTTTGGTCAATCGGTCGTCTCCACTGCTACTTCACGACAACGCGCGACCCCATACTGCACAACAGACCGTCTCTAAGCTGCATGAGTTGGGTTTGGAAGCTCTCCCTCATCCGCCATACTCACCAGATCTTGCGCCTACCGACTATTACTTTTTCCAAAATTTGGACAACTTTTTAGCGGGAAAAAAATTCAATTCCCGAGAGGCAGTACAAAACGCCTTTGAAGAGTTTGTTGTCTCCCGTCCTGCTGATTTTTTCAAGAAGGGCATCCATAAACTGCCACAGCGTTGGCAAAGATGCATTGATTGCAGGGGTGATTACTTTGAATAAAAGAAATAAATAAGTTCGAAAAAAAAATACTTTAACTTTTTTCAAACAAAACGGCAATTTCATATGTAAAGACCTAATATATGCTGGCAGCATTGCGACGTTGAATGGCAATGCTCAATCTTTGGCCGAAGTAGAGGCCAGCATTTTGGTCACATGTAGCTTCAACCAGACATTTAGAAAGGTCTTTAAAAATTTGGTGAGCACTCGGTCCCCAGGGTCATCAGTACTCAACGGTAAAATAAATTCAATATTTAATGAAGCAAAAACTTACTATAACCTCCTATACCTGTGTAGGTACTTACCTAAATAACAAATATCGCTGCTATCTAAACGTGAATAGGTAATTCATATGAACCACAAATCACCACGATAAAAGTCATAGTGCAACAAACAACCAAAAGCAAACAATTTATTTTTAAAATTTAGTAAATCTAAATATATTAATTCAAAGGTGACTGACTGATTGACTGACTGACATAGTGATCTATCAACGCATAGCCCAAACCACTGGACGGATCGGGCTGAAATTTGGCATGCAGTTAGGTGTTATGACGTAGGCATCCGCCAAGAAAGGATTTTTCGAAATTCCACCCTTAAGAGGGTGAAATGGGTGGTTGAAATATTTTTCCATAGGCCACGCCGCGAGCGAAGCTGCGGACAGAAGCTCGTAATATATATGATCATTCAACAAAGGAATATCAATACATATAGTAGTAAACTAAACAGTTAATCTTGTTAGGGTTTACAATTATTCAAAATATAAAGTTTTTTTTTATTGGTTACTAGCTACGTCCCGAGGCTTCACCCGCGTGGTAATTTTTTTCTAAACGTCCCTATTTTTTTCTTCCTTAGGAACCTTACAATAATAAACACAACATAAAAAGAATTTCAGAAAATGTCCCATCCGTTCACGCGTGATGACCAAGGGAACTAGAAATTCATTTTTATATATTTAGATAAGCAAAGCATTTAAACACTATATCGCTTGATGTTAAGCAATGACGTGGCCTAAGACTATAAGGGTATGTTTACCAAAAAGATTTATTTATAAAAACGCTACCTTTCCCGATTTCATTCAACCTCTGTATTTTCTCATAATCACACCCACATGAATAATTGTTTGTAAACATCTTCGGTATTCTACTAACATTGTTTACTACTCAAATTACTACAGCTATTAATAACGTCTAATACGAATAAAATTAAAACGTCAGTTCACACTTGAAGGTAGAGCAGATAGGTACTCTACCCATTTTAACATGATATTCACGCGCATGCATTAATTCTTGTTTATAATTTAAGAACATCAACCCTAAGAACTTTGTTTACGTACTACTAAAATTACACTACAACTCCTAAGCTTCTAATTTCAAATTAAATATTAACACATCAAATAGTAATTATGTTCATAACATCACAATCACAACATACTGCAGTTGATTTGGAATTTCCAACAGCTACAAAATCAAACTAAAAAAATATTTCCTACAAATCTACAAACACTGTCATACCATCATAAAATCGTAATTTGAATTTTACCTCCTAAATTCTTAGCGAGAAGTGGCAACGTTGCGCGGTCAGCTACTACGCTGTCAAACAGTTACAATACGCATTCAACTGTTGGAAATCAGAACGCGGCACTGTTCGAGCTCGTCGCGTCGGACATCTGAGGGGAAAAGCGTGACTGCGGTGTTGCCACGCCTACACACATAACTCGCGAATAAGAACGCAGCGTTTATCGAACGTGGTAGACTTCGGTAGACGATGCCGCTCAACTATCCCTTTCTATTATCAAAATATCTGGTCCCAGAGAGGGAGATGACGAATTATGGTTGCCGCGTACCACATTTAAAATTGATCGCCGAAAACAGTTGTGCTATATTTAATGACTTATTTTAAACCCTATGATCCAGTGATAAGAACTATATTTATTCTTAAAAAGAAACTTTGAATGAGTTCTCCAAAAAGCAGTTTATACTCAAGCTACTGTAAATACATTGTAAAGACGTGAAAACCGATTAATTTCGGATAGTGTTATAGATATACACAATCCATGTTTATCAATAAAAAGCAAAAATAAATCAAACCAGCCGTCAATGGACTGACGTGATAAAAATTTTTGCTGTCTGTACTTTTGCGATCGCCTGGATCGAAATGTAGATTGCCTCCACTTATATTTAGGTTACGGTCATCATTATCCAGGGGTTATGCGGGAAGTATACACACGCGCGTAGATGTAATTAAAAGCGGCAACTGTGCCATGTCCTCAAATCGCTTAGTCATCATATATTTGTAGCGGACCTCTTTCGAGATGCAGGTGCTCTATACGTTTTTATTTAAAAAATTTTTGTTTGGTTTTGGCTACACACTTTTGTGTATTTAGCCAGTGTCAAGTAATTGATAATATCTCAAGTTAATTAATATTATATAATGTCAACTCAAGTCACATTCCAAGTCATCAAGTCAAGTCATAGTCTGGTCTAGTCAAGTTATACTCCTAGTAAAGTGGTGGTAACTTTACCAGAAGCTTCTCTGGAGTTTTGGAAACAATACGAAAATAAACGTTTCACCATCATTATATCACTTTCCCACACTCATGCCTGTAATTCAGCACTTAACGAATAAAATGCCACCAATTTTGTGCACTAACACTGAAAATAACACAAGTTTTAAAAAATAATACAATGCGGAGACGCGATCTTTTTCGTTTTCCCGCCAAAACTCTATTTATATTTATATCAATTAGTAGTAAGCCGTTTTGGCGGGAAAAAGAAAAAGATCACCGCATTGTATTATTTTTCAAAACTTGTGTTATTTTCAGTGTTAGTGCATAATATTGGTGGCATTTTATTCTTTAAGTGCTGGATTACAGGCATGAGTGTGACAAAATGGTATAATGATGGTGAAACATTTATTTTCGTGTTGTTTCCAAAACTACATATTAGATGCTTCTGGTAGTTGCCACCACTTTACTAGGAGTATGACTGTCTTGATACATATAATATATAATATTCATTAACTTGAGAAATTATCAATCACTTGACACTGGCTAAATACACAAAAGTGTGGAGCCAAAACAAAATATCCCTGCCTTTTAGATGTACGAGTGCTCGTAGGTTGTGGGTTCGTAATAGGTTGAATATTTTTTTATTATTCGTTTTTTTTTTTGGTTCTTTAACCCAGGTCAAACATAATGTCGTGAATGTTTGTTCTGTGTCTGGGTGTCATATTGTAAGTACTCTATGTATGTATTTACAAACAAAAAGTAAATAAATTTCCATCAGTTGTCTGGTTCCCATAATACAAGATTAGCTAGCATTCAAGCTTAGCATACTAGCTGCGTCCCACTGTTTTACCTACATATAAAAGTATCCTGTGTTATTCCAAGCTATAAACTATCTGTGTTCCAAATTTCATCCAAATCCGTTCTGTAGTTTTTGCGTGAAAAAGTAACAAACATCCGTATTCACAAAATTGTCCCATGGGAACATACAACCGGGATAAAAAGTATTCTATGTGTTAATCTAGCTTATAAACTATCTGTGTTCCAAATTTCATCCAAATCCGTTCAGTAGTTTATGCGTGAAAGCGTAACAAACATACATCCATTCATCCATTTTACAAACACATTACACAAATTTCGCATTTATAATATTATAGGAGACAAGCACGCATAATGTCTGATCTTAATGTATTTTTGTATATAGTTATCGCGCTGTTGAAATATGAGTGAATTTTTATATTTTATCAAAGTATTTTTCACAAATTTCACAGAATCAATAATAATATTCACGTAATCTCAGCCCAGACCCCCTAATAAGGTCATTCAGCCCTGACAAGTAATGTTTTCATAGCTGAATTTTGAACCCTATAGGTAAGTTTTTCAATTTTACTTTGTTGGGAATAAATATTTTTATTTTCTTGGGTTTTGATAAGTACTAGGAGTTAATTGTTGAACTCTCATTCAAAAATCCCTCAGATAATGTCTTCAATTTGATTACCAATATTTTTTTAAAATAAATAACTTCTAAGATCGGTAAAATCGAAATCGGATGATTTTTTTTCTGTTTTGGCTCCACACTTTTGTGTATTTAGCCAGTGTGAAGTAATTTATATTATAATTCAAGTTAATTTATATTATATATAAGTATGTTGTATGTGTCAAGTCAAGTCACAGTCCAAGTCATCAAGTCAAGTTATAGTCATAGTCTAGTCAAGCCATACTCCTAGTAAAGTCGTGGCAACTTTACCAGAAGCTTCTATGGAGTTTTGGAAACAACACGAAAATAAACGTTTCACCATCATTATACCACTTTCCCACACTCATGCCTGTAATCCAGCACTTAACGAATAAAATGCCACCAATTTTATGCACCAACACTGAAAATAACACAAGTTTTGGAAAATAATGCGGTGACACGATCTTTTCGTTTTCCCGCCAAAACTCGATCCTTATTTTAGTATATTGCTTGTATTTCTACGTGTTCGCGCTCGGTGGTGCTTGTATAAAATGTGGGTAGACTAGAGACCTTCATACAAAACTTAATGTCTGGTAACTTACTTATGGCGTATAATAAAATAAAGATTCACGTTCCTGACATATTTGGAGGTAAGTAAAGTTCGACATATGAGCACAATGTCATTAAAGTATCATTATTCCGACGTACCTGCTCAACATTTTTAATGTATATGTGTCCTCTACCACGTAACGCCTACGGTAATAGAAAACACTTGGAAATAATAAATATTAAAAACATTGTGTGCTCTAGTAGCTAATAAACGCAGACGCAAGTAAAATACTTACTAGGTCGTAGGACTTTTCTACAAAGTTCTTCTAGGTAGCTACCATCGCTTTGCCAGTTATTCAGCCGCCAAGAAGTAGTTCGCAAGCAATACTGTGTTCCGGTTTGAAAGGCAGCTAGTGAAATTACTGGGCAATTGAGACTTTGTGATCTGATCTCGCAGTCGAGTCATCTTATTACAAGACTTCACTGACATCTCAGGATGACGTGCGCAGTGCAGTCTCACGCGAAACTTTATATTTTACACTTCTAAGTGATACTCTTCTGTTATGGGCGGCCGTGTCACTTACCATGTTTTTTGCTGGCCCCTTAGTGTGTGTAGAACTATACAAGGCTTCGTGTCAGAGAGCTCGCGTCTGCTTAATTTTAGATAAATTGCGATTAGAACCTAATTTTAATGCCTAACATATCAAATGCTCACTAAAGTGAAATGTCACGAGCGAAAATGGTCTTTCTATGCATTGATTATGTTTAACTTACCTTTATAGGTAAGGCTATTATTGGATGATATCGTGTAATAAAATCGAATGCATACCTACCTATTTAGCTAGTTTAAAACAAAAACTGATGGATTCAACGAAGCATGATGTAAAATCGGTGCATAATTATAATTAACATCCCTAGCACTCGCTCGTGTGAATTCAGTTACTTTGGAAAAAAAAACGACACAGTGTCGTTTCATCTTGCCGACGACAGATTTATTATAATTAGGAATTACACACACGCCAGAACAATGCTGACAGTAACTATCAGACATGGTTTTTTTAGACCATAACAGTATCGTATGCGTATAGATAGTATAGCAGCATTTCTGGCTATTGTAGTATATGAACACTTCCGACCCATACAGCCTTATTAATAAACGGGTATTAGTCTCGGGTTAGTTATTTCAACTTTTATCCTTTTTTGCTACTGGAATATTTAGCTGGATCGAAAGAGACAAAAGATGATGTAACTAATCCAAAGCTATTTCGTGTTTATTAATAAGGCTGATATAGTTTAGCTGACGTCGCATAATAAGTTAAAATGTAGAAGCAGAGTAAAACACAAAAGAAATCGACAGTCCTTTGAAGAATTTAAGACACTATCACTCGCAAGTAGAGTCGACGTATATTTACCGCTCTTTATTAGAAGTTTTTTCTTCTCGCAGCTATTTACTTCTTTAGTTATATGTAATACACATTTACAATGTCAGGGTCCACTCTTCCAGAGGACGTAGTCTTCTCAATCCATTTATCCCGGCAAAGGCCCAAGCCGAGACTCGCCACGCAGGGGTGCCCTTGATCTAGTTGCCTCCCACTTTTGACGGCTAGGCACCTTAAACCTGCCCTCCCGTCCAGTGACGCTGCAAAGGTCGGTAGAGACCAACAGCATTAGTCTGTAAAAAAAGCGTTTTATGTGGGAGGCCTATGTTCACCGGTGGATTTATCTCTCTGATGACGTATTTAAAATTACGCACGATGTTAAATGTCAGGGGTTGTAAGCAGTGTGTCGGCCCATTGCTAAAGTTTCGCGACTAGTTAGGAAAATAATATTGAAAAAATTAAAAATACCTTTATTTGGATAAAGGCAAATAAGTACATTACAATAGGTTAGAAAAACCTGATTCCCCACACTAGGCTCAGGGCCCGTATTATGCAGTTCAGGCTTCTTTCGCCGGAAATAATATGGGAAATGCCTAAGCTTAATAAGCTTAAATTAATGATTAAGTTAACTGTTACTAAATACAAATATTGTACTTAATTAATACTTAATAATTAATTAATAATACTTAATGTAATAACAATACATTCAATAAAGCTTGCCATACTGCAAAGCCATGTGTACGTAAAGCGTGTTTAAATATAGAAGCCGCCACTTTCATCTCGTTATGTTGCGACAATTACAAGTGTGATGATAGATGACGTCACTTTAATATTTTAACACGAAGAGGTAAGGTACAAAATTTTGTGCCCGGATTCAGGAATTACTATATTTACTCACAAATTAATGGCTTTATGTTTTCGAAGTTTACGACTTGTTTACAATCAAAATGAAATATCATTATCAAACAGGAACGAACACATGAACAAATTGTCTTCGCTTTAATAGAGACAAATTAATGGACACAGTTTTAGACATTAGATTTTTAGACGTTTAGTTATAATTGCTTAGGTATTAGCCAAATATCTAATATGGCTAGGTTGTAATTGAATTAGAGTGCCTATCTTAAAGTACTATTATTATTATTATTACTTTTAAAAAAATCAAACATATTGGGTATAATCTCTAAGATAGAATTTTGGATATTTTGGTTTCATTTTTTTATTGTATAAGATAAAAGGGTATTCAATCATGTTGAATAATGTCATGTTGAATAATCAAAGATTGGATTAGGTACTTCGCATAATTCTATGAAGCAAAACGTCCAGCAACAGTGTGAAATATCCAATGAGTAGGTACTATAATTATGTAATAACTGATGTAATAATTATGTGTAACCTACCTATTTGTGTTTTTGAATAAAAGAACTAAAAACCAATTAAATCGACAAAACAAAAATAGTTTTCACGTAAATATATATCAAGTCAAAGTCACAGTCTAGTCAAAGTCATACTTCTAGTAATGTGGTGGCAACTTTACTTGAAGCTTCTAAGGAGTTTTGGGAACAACACGCAAAGAAACGTTTCACCATCATTATACCATTTTCCCACACTCACGCCTGTGATCCAGCACCTAATGAATAGAATGCCACCAATTTTATGCGCTAACACAGAAAATAGCATAAGTTTTGGAAAATAATACAATGCGGTGACGCAATCTTTTTCGCTTTCCCGCCAAAACTCCATCTATATACTTATGCGTAAAATCACACTGCAAAACGTTTCGTAAACTTTTGAAATGCGCAGCCACAGACTATAGAAAAAATATCGATAAGATAAGAATAAAAACGGTAGTTAAAGAAAAAATATGTTAGATGAATAACTTCGTAATTCATGGACATAACCAACATCCGTCTTTGCAAAAACTGCTTCTAACTGTGAGATCTTTTGCCAGGTTGCGATTCCAGCTATTCCCATAACAATCTGTATGAACGCGAGAACTGTGTACACGGGCGTATAAATGAAACATAAATGGGTGTACAGACTAACAAACCGTGATTTATGTGAATTATGTAATGCATTCTTCGATTGGCGATTAAGGACGTGCACACAATGACAATGAAGGTATCAGATGCATTCATAAGTATTATCTTACAAGAATAAAAAACAGCCCAAGTGTGAGTCGGCCTCGCGCAATATGGGTTCCGTACAAACCTGTAGGTATATGAGTAAAAGTTCTGGTTAAAAATATTTATTTCTCATTAAGAATAAATTCACTGACATAAGAAATACCAAAACTACATTTAACATTAGGGCTTATCGTTCTTACTTTTAATGTTATGTTTTATTGCTAAATGAAATCCATAATATTACAATGTGGAAAGTTTGAAAGGAGTAGTAAATATAAATTGTTGAAAATATTTTATTGTATGATGTAACAAAAGTTTATGCTTTTCGTAATTTTTCCTTTATCTTCGGTATATGACGTTGCTTCGATTCTGAGTTCACGGGAAGTACCCTGTAGATTTAGATTCCCTTGCGAGTGTCGAAAATTTGCAGCATAAACGCCTGTATTTCTTGATCGCGTTGGCTTAGAAGTTTGATTTTTTCACAGCTCCAAGGGACAGTTAAGTAAACCTGAGTATTTCAAATGAATTTCAGCTTGACACCACGCTTTCCTGAGAAAATGGGCTTGATAAACAGACAGACTGACAACAAAGTGATCCTATAAGAGTTTCGTTTTTCCTTTTGAGGTATGGAACCCTAAAAAGCTCTTTCCTAAATTGCAGATTAAATATTATTTGACGACGAATAAATGACTTCACGTATCTAATATAAAGTTTTAGTATTACTAAAAATGTAATAATTTTCCTAAGACTTTAGATATAGGAACATTAAATACAATTATTGCAATGTAACTACAATAATTTGTAGTTAATTGCACTTGAAAATATAAACGAGTAGGTATAGATTGTAAGAAACGATCAACACACAAATCCGAGTCTCTTCATTTAGCCAAAGTATCTAACTATATTGTATGACAACTTTTTAAAATAGTCTTATGTTATTTTGATTATTTATTTATGTTCTATTATTTCTCGTGTACACCGAAGCCAAAATCTGAGCTACAGATTTCCTCCAATACAAAGGTTGTCTGGAAGAGATCGCTCTAAACGATAAGACCGCCTATTGTACTAGTACTAGTAAATTAAGTAAGATTTTCTTTTTGTACAATTATTTTTTTACTGTGTACAATAAAGTGTTGATCTATCTATCTATATACATTATGTTGAATAAAAACAGAATAAGTATACGGTGCCATGATATAAAATTATGTTAATATTCGCTGTTCATCTTGCGATGTCCATTTTCTGCCTCTGTGGTGTGGTGGTTGAGCAGGTCGGCTTATGACCCGGAGGCGGCGGTTTTGATTCCCGCAGTAGGACAAGTGTTTGTGCAAAAATACTTGTTCTGAGTCTGGGTGTTGTGGGACCATGGTCCTCGTAGTTCTTTGTCCCTAGACACAGGGAATCCTAGTTAGGATCTAGGACCTATGTATGTGCTTGTAGGCATTATTATTATTATACGCATACAATCTGAGCTGAAACATCATATAGGTAATGAATTCGGTTGCTCGCATTACAGCAGAACGCAGTATATAGTATTAGAATGAAATGAAATTTTATGAAATGAAATGAAATTTATTGGCAAAAAAATAGTTGAACAATCATAAAGGGGTGGAGCACCTGTTTCCCGTACTAGGCTCAAGACCGGTGACACAGGAACCAGGACTCTTCCGTTATTCGAATGCTAATAACGAAAAAGCAAACAATGTTAATAACGAAAAAGCAAACAATCATTAGGAAATACAGTATGGAAGATTTTTTATATATTTTTTTTAAATGTATAACGTGACGAGCTATATGTTCGCCTGATGTTAAGCAATACGGCTGCCCATATCAGTTGCACTGCGCACGTCGTCCTGAGACATCAGCACAATCTAGTAATAAGATTACTAAACTGTGAGATCAGGTCATAAAGTCTCATTTGCCCAGTAATTTCACTAGCTACAGTGCCCTTCAAACCGAAACAACAGTGCTTGCACACTACTGCTTGACGGCAGAATAACTGGCAAAGCGGTGGTACCTACCTAGACGAACTTTGCAGAAAAGTCCTACCACTTAGTAAAATGCATAGATCATTATTATTTATCACCACACTTTCTATCAATAGATCTAGAGCAGCAATTTGTTCGGATAGTCGAGTTTCTACAACAATATCAAGGTGTGATCGGCTGAGGCCGCACGACGTTCGGTGGCTGCAGTAGAGCGAGTAGCACCCTTCAATTAACGCCAGCATCGCACCTGAAACGGGTTTCACACTTTGCGCGGTACCTATCACGCCATCGCCAACCAAAATCAATTTATTGAACAATAACTCTATTGTCTATGTGCAGCTGTGGGTATTATTCAGCTCAAATGGGATCATTCACACCTTCTGCTGTTTGCATAATGGATTCTTAACAATCTTTGAGTTAACTTTAAGTTTACTTCACGAACGCATGCTAGTGAGTCTTTCAACTGACGTGTTACATCTACAGTAGACATTATTCCTTTCTTTATTTATCGTGTAATAGGAATCGTGAAAAACGAAGTACCTGAGGTTTTTTATTTATTTATTTATTATAATTGTTCGTAAAATTACTTAGTCTAACTAATCTATACAGTACTTAGTTCCTAATATTCCATTGGCGTTACACTTTAGAGTAGAGCATACATTGCCTAACTCTCGTCACATTATTCAGGTCGAAAGAAATTATGATTACTATCAGCTTTTTTTTTACATTTTTAGGTCAATTGTCAATATTGAATTATTGAATCATTATCGTTTTTAATAATTATTGTATATACATGATTTATGAGCCGCGACAGATACATGCATATTGGTTGAAAGTTTTCCAAAATAATTATACTTTTCCACTTCAAAGTGTATACTCGTATATATCTATCATATTATGTATTATATATACATACATCCCTAATACCCCTTCATTACGCCGAAGTATAACTAGACCAGATTTACTCACTGCTAAAATAGGCAACTGCGTGGTAACACGAGCGGCTGGTATCAGCGCCAACCGCGGCCCCTTTGAAACTGGAGCGGGGCGCCGCCTGCAACCGTTCACGGTGACATCTGAACCCTGAAACGGGCACGTGTCGACCGACTTTGTTGCCTTGCGCTGAAACGGGATAGCTTTTTTTAACTTAATTACGGAGTTCTTAACTTTTTAATTGAATTCAAATAATTCAAATTTAGTGAATTATTATTTAACTTCAAATTCATAATAGATGCTGAGACGCAATCATCTTTTTTTCACCGATTTCAAATAAGGAGCAGGTTCTCAATTCAACTGTTTTTTTGTTACCCCAGAACTTTTTTTTATGGGAAAATGGGCATGCGTTTGACATCAACTCACCTGATGGTAAGTGACGAAGTTGTCTAAAGTGGAGCACGCTTGCCCAAGAGATGCCCATTCACTCTTGACTTAAAAAGACCCAGATTGTACCCAGAAAGAAACACTGTTGTTGGAAAAGCAAAAACTTAATCGCTTAGAGAGATCGCTATTAGCGATAAGACCGCCCATTGTTGCACTAGTACGTAAGATTTATTTATTCCTCTATTATGTGAATTTCATTGGTGAGACAATAAAGAGTTATGTATCTTAACTTTCGATTGGATAAACCGATTTTGATGATCCTTTTTTATTTGCATGCTTTCCATGTGATCCCATTTAAATTTGATCAAATTCTGAAACTTTTTGAATTATCCTTGATAATGCGTATTTTGATTTCGATTACATTAAAGATGTTTTCATTGGGATTGAGGTAGGTTAAAACCCTTTTTTACACTACTGCACTGCGCATGTCATTGAGACATTAGTACAGCCTCTCTAGTAATGATATGACTAGACTGATAGATTAGGTCATAGTCTCATTAGTCCGGTAATTTCACTAGGTAAAGTGTTTCCCCGCCTGCCCCCACACACACATGTGCGCACACAAAGTTTGTTTGTTGTGTTTGTTCCAGCAACGCCTAAAGGTATTTCAATGAATGGAATGGAGCTAATGGAGCTAGACTAATTGAATCGAAGCAGATAAAAAGTATCTCGTGTTAAACTAGCATTAGTTTAACACATGATATACTTTTACGTTTTTGACAGCTTTGTAGTTTGGATTTAGGATCTGCTAGCGTTTATCTATAAATTTAAATTATATGGAAATACGTTGTTTATTTTTAACCGTTTCTAAGTGTCGGCTTACCAGTCAATCACTCTCTTTATTTTAAGAATGTGTAAAGATTGTTATTAGAGCGGCTACCACTCAGTTCTCCGAGTCACTTCACAATACTTGCGAAATGCTATAACTAAAAAACTGTTTGTTGTTGCTGCCATTTACGGTTTCTCATCCTAACATAACACTCAAGATCTTTGTTAAAATAGGGTCCCGCTCGTTGAACCATGCGAATGACCGCAGTAAGTAAAACACTATCTTTTTCGAGTTTAATACTATGTGTTGCCCGTTGCTTCGCACGCGTAGGCTAAAGCTATCTGCGTTAAAAAGTAGATTGTTGCTTATTACGTCGCTCCCCAGTGTGTAAGTTACATCTTCATTAGTGCATTTTTTTTGTTTTGGAATGACATGACGAGCTAGCCGTTCACCTTTTGTTAAGCAACACGGCTGTACATATCAGTTGCATTGTCACTCGAAACTCTATAGTTTCGCGTGCGACACTGCACTGCGCACGTCATCTTAAGACGCACCGTACCGCCTTGCAATTGCAGAACTGCAAGCAATAGTATGGCCAAGTTTCATCGCCATCAGATTAACGTTACGGCTGCGCGTAAAATTCGTAAAAACAAACATTTATTTTAATTCATTCAAAAGGAGATTTTTATTTTATTTTATTTTTACTTCAAACTTGTCTAACATTAGACCACGCTCTCGCCTGATGGGAAGTGACGATCGAAGGTGTAGCATGCTAGCCAAGTAAATACCTATTCACTCTTCTCTTGAACACGCCCGGGTCATATTTCGCCGGAAACACAGACACATTACATTACAGACATATAATATGTGAGTACATTTTATAAAAATATACACTGATACTAAGCAACCCTTCAAATATTATGATGATATACACGACAACACCAACATTTTTTAGATACGTCTCATTTTATTCTGCTGTAAATCAAGCACGGAACCTATACATCACCTCGTAAATCCGTCCAGATTTTTTCTCCCGCTACTGTGAATTTCTCAGATGGACACAAACGCGCCGGTACCTCTTCATAACACTTGAGACTAAAAAAAACAATTTATTTTATTGGAACTCGGCCCGGTCTATTATTCCAAGTAGCAAAAAAAATACGGCACCCCAATAGGTCCTATAAAAGTGGGATTTCGTCTTTATTTCTGAAATTAAAACTACGTTTCTCGGAACGCTTCACTCTGTTTTCTCACGATTGATGCTCAACTCAATCGTGGTAAAGTTACTATATACTAATAAATAGTTGATTACACCCGAAGCGCCGTAACATTGTAAAAGTACCTTTATGTTTTACGACAATTGTAAATGTGTATGTTCTTTTAGAACGTTTTGTGTTGTGTGATTTTTCCTATATTATTGTGCCTATTGAGAGTTATAAGACCCGCACTGCTTGTCTTTAAACTAGATTCAAAAATTAAGCATAGATTAATATTGATTGCATAATTTAGTATCAGGCTTCACGCAATCGTAAATACTTAGATGATTTCGAGATTAACGAATAAGTACCGTGTGGGTTTTTATATACATATCGTGAACAGCTATATATTAAAAATTGTGAAAGTAAAAGTATTTTATTATTATGACATCCGTTGTTCAGCGCTCAGTACGTACCCAGCTGATTCTGACAATTTCACTCTCTTCTCATACGTGTTGTATGCTTATTACGTTTCAAGATTAACCCTACTTATTAATTAAAACGAAAACAAAAGGCGGTTTTGACGTGTAAATGTAAATAATAATAATAACGCCCAACGACGTTACATTGTTACGTTACATTGATAGACCCTAACTAGGATTGCCTGTGTCTAGGAACCTAGGAACTACGAGGTTGGTCCCGCAATACCCAGACTCAGAACAAGTATTTACGCTTTTTTTTTCTGTGCAAAAATACTTGCCCTGCCGCAGGGATCGAACCCGCCGCCTCCGGGATATGAGCCGACCTGCTCTGCCACAACATCACAGATACTGTCAAAACTGTTTGTATTTGCAAATACAATTTGCATATTGCGTCAAAATCGCTGTACACCGATGAAATTTCTTATTTTACACCGAGATCAATATAGAATATAAGAAATTTCATCAGCGTACAGTGGTTTTGGCGCATTTGCATTTTGTATTATTACAAACGGAAAGCCAGTAAACTGCAGTTAGAAGTACATATAGAATTACATAATAAAATTTAAAAAAAAGGATTAAAATGAATAATACTAAGAGAAGTTTATCGGTAATTAATTTTATTATTTTATATAGAGATTTCCGCCATACGCATAAAATACCTGCATTTGATTATGTTAATTTATCTTGCATTATTTCTAGTCAGCATCTTCACTATAATTGATTCAGAATTCTATAACTCTAATACTATGATATTTATGACTGTGGCTAAGCTTTTAAATACAAAAAAAGTGCATCAATGATAAATAGTAGAAATAATCCAATAAATAAAACTACATATATGCATAAATACAAAGATGAGTTTTTAGTTAGTACGCCATAAAGTATTTTTAAAGTGAAAGAAGCCAAATTACGACATACAAACGTAAACTTAAAAAAATCAATTGCATATCGTCAAACAAGCAAAGGACGGTAAAAAGACAAAACTGATGTGAATTCATTTAACGTAGGGCGGTCCATACATCAGGTAAAACACACAGGCTTGGAAGGTTCGATTCCAATAGTTATGCAAATACCCGATTGGAAAATGTAATGAGCGTTCGGCAGTTATTTAAAACTGCGCCGTAAGTCAAACTCTTCTTTGGAATTGGAACCAGAACAGAGACGGTAATGAAGTCGCCACTTAAGTTGTTGGACTACATATTTTTTA
This sequence comes from Ennomos fuscantarius, assembly GCA_905220475.3. Lineage (NCBI taxonomy): Eukaryota > Metazoa > Arthropoda > Insecta > Lepidoptera > Geometridae > Ennomos > Ennomos fuscantarius. Next base: position 13,909,025 of record HG992023.1, read on the forward strand.
ATGTGATAATTAAATAACTATTTATTATTAATAAACAACTGTTGAAGGTTTTCTAATGTAAATCATATTCATGTGACATAAAATGTCTTTATATATATTGCATTATAATGCGCATACAAAAGACATATGTAATAACTAAAAATCAAATATTAAACAAACCTATACGGTATTGATTTTTAATTTTATTCCAATTATAGTACCAAGTTTGATAACTGGTTGTTAAACAGGAAAAATATTTACTGTTAGCTCACAGGTTATCAATAAAGATTTACATTTTCTTCCAGAAAACCAATTTATTAACTGATTATCGAACAAGAAAACATATTTCCTGTTATATTACTCTGTCATATCATATGTCATATCATAGTGCTTTTCGGAGAATGCGGTGCTTAACAACTCAGGAGTCGTTTCGTCTTTTTGTAGTGGACTTGGTAACGCAAACTGTTTCGTTTCCTTATTTATCATGTGAACTGTTAAGGAAAGGGAATTGACCGGCTTCCTTGTTACCTGAAAATTTTAATCTGGATCTTTTTAATACTAGAGTGAATAGGCTTTTCATAGGTCAGCGTGCTACACGTTCGACTGCATCGTCGCTTAATGTCAAAGAGTAGCGTTCATAACTTGGCCTATTCATAATGCATTCGTACATGGTATAAGAATGATTAGATATATTTATTTATTATAATTATTAAATTTTTATATTCTGAATACCATAAAATAAAATATGATGTCGACTCCACGTCTTCCTTTGTGACCTCTTCTCACACCTCAGTCGGGCACGAAATTAATAACACGTGGTTATATTTTTTAATTCTTGTTCTCTTGCACTTATTATTATTTAAACTGAATTTCGAGACATTATTTATGACTATTTATATAACATATGTTGATCATTTTTCAATGCTTCCATGCAATTAACACTTCATTTCACCGTTAATCTCTTTCTGAATGTAATGTTTTTGTTTTTAATATATTTGTGCAGTTGAGATGTGTGTTGTTGCTCGATAAATTATGTGTGTGCATGTTAACAATACAGTAATGGGCCTGTGGGTCTCTAGATGACAAATGCATGTGAGACAGTGCGGTGTGCGCCTTTTGTGTTCTTTATACTTTAGGTAGAAATTGTATAAGAGATGCCCGAGTACAACTTTTACCGAGTAACCGATAACTCGGCCTAGTTACCGAGTAGTTTGGTTTTATATATTAGTAACTATATTTATCAGTATTTCGGCGTCAAACACTCTACAATTCGTAAAGAATAAGTCACTTGATATTCTTATAAACAAGTCCGAGTAATCCATCCCGCGCGGAGACATCTGAGTGCATTGCAGAACAAGTTCACTTCTTTCGAAATATTCATTAATTCACATTATGAATATGTACACGTATGCACAATATACCTTTTAACCTCTGTCATAGTTAAATAATAGCAGTTTATAAAAATATGTATTAAATTAAGGTGACTGATATTGGTTTTAAGTTTAACCTTAATTTCATACTGAAAAATACTTTGATGAAATTTTAATTATACATATTGTATATGTATTTTTAGTTATTCATATTTAAAACCAAACTGCTCAGTACCGACCGAGTACTCGGCTTGACAAATATTAAATCGATTCTGTACTCGGTTACTTAAAAGGTGTACTCGGCGCATCTCTAATTTGTATTATGCAATATTGTTTGCTGTAGCGCTTGATCAGCTTGTGGTCAGCGGAATTTATATTTGATTGATAGATACTATATATATATATATATATATATATAAAGCTAAAATAATAAGTAAGCATATTTACAATACCTATATTATACTTTCACTTTTTCGGTTTTGTTTTGTATAAATACTTGATTTTTAGGCATGAAAGTACGCATAAAGTATCATAATAAAATAGACTTACAAGAAAATCAATCAGAGAAGCCTAATGAACTAAAAAAATAAAAAGAAGAAATCAAAAGCTAACCACTAAACACACGACCTATTGAGAAGAGCCATACCGTCCTACAAAAATCCCGGAGTTTTACGACTGCACAAATTATAAAGGGGTTTTATGTTATTCAGTTTACAATCGGCCGAGGAACGCGACTATCGGGATTCTGTGCGTTGTAAACCTTGATTTTATCACTTTAATTGCTTTAGTGCCGGTCGGTATTCGGCTTACGACTATTATGACGCATTTGTTTAGGTTTGACACGACACTTGATCGAAATTTAGACATTGATAAAATTAAATCTTTTAACTGATGAAACAAATAAAGAAGACACATCAAAATTTACTATGAAAAGGGTAACATATCTGTGATTTTCATAACATTTTAATTTTCACGTATAATAGATACAATTTACTATACAGAAAGTGATACCAGTTTAACAGGATCATTTTTGAATCATAGAAATAAAAACTGTACTTATAATAATATAATTGCTTGGTGTTAAACGCACTTAAGGATAAACGAAATGTCAATTCCGTATTAAAGTTATGACGATAATAAAACCACAAGTTCTTTTAAAGTCCATGTTTTAGCGTAATGCATATGACACGTTAAGCAATACTGTTTTATAACATGTTGAAAAATGAAATAGTAAGATAGCCAAATTCAAGGTTAACTATTATACTTGAACAGTTAAAAAAACTAATGAGTAGACTTTTGTCACAGTTTTTTTATATAATTTTTGGTCCTTTTAGTCGCATAACGATTATGTCAGCTCCATTGTTTACAGTCATTAAATTCTAACCAAATAATATGTCTTTAATCACGATGAAAAGTATCTTGGCCGTCCACTCAGTGAAAAAGCCAAGACACCTTGAATCACAGAAGTGATTCAAGGTGTCTTGACTTTTTAATTTTTTTTAGGCAATCTTTTGGATGTAGAAACGTCCAAAAAATTGAACCCGAACTGTGCTAGATGTGCTCTTACAAGGATTTGTCACAGTTAAATAGAGCATATAAGAATGAAATGCGTTCATGAGTTAACAAACAGTTTACAGATCGACCATTCCCGTATTTGCTATAAATGTATTTTATGATTTACGTGAAAACCTTGGCGGTTGTTGTTGATTGTTTAATTATTTGCCTGTGATAAAACTCCGCTCAGATCAGAATCGATTTCGAAATGCCAATAAGAAATTTCTGGTTTCATTAGTTCAGTGATTTTACGATGCAATGGCTCACAGACAGACAGGCCGCAGAATTAGCTTGCTTGAGTTAAAACACACGTATATTTATTTATTACCTACCATTTTTCAAGAAAACACTTTCATATTTGCTAAAGCAAAAGGTAAAGCAAATAATTATGAGAGTGCTTTCTTTAATATTTCTTAGAAATTGTCTTTCGGATGATTATTAAAAAAGTATTGGATCAAACGCATCTAAATCCTAAAATTGTGTACTAATAAATTACGCCCCTCTTTTTAATTTATTTTGAACGAGCTAATGCAGTTGGGCTCTACCGACCTTTACAGCGTCGCCGGGTGAGAGGACAGAGAGACAGAGAGAGTTTAGGTGCCCAGCCGACAAAAGTAGGAGGCAACTAGCTAAAGGGCAACCCTGGAGTGGAGGCCTCAGCTTAGGGTAGAGTTCACCAAATCTATGATAACCAAACGTTTACGTAATCTATCGATGAATTCCTAAACGTCGTTTAACCTATTGATTGAATAAATGCTGTTCACCGCGCAAAATCGATCCATGATTACTTACATCGCGGTCAGTGCGGAATTTAGAGTGAATGAACGAACGTTGTAAGACAACTTATTTGCGAAGTCATTTATCGGTACGTAGTCGATACTATGACGGATTGTTTGTATTTAGCAGCATAAAATATAATACTTTAGATTTTAAAAGTGCATTAGTAACGTACGTATAGCACTATTGTATTACAGTTTCCAATTTGGGTAGGTAAATTGCCGGAGAATTATTTCTGGATAAAAATAATTACATCATCTAGATATAAAAACCTACTTACTTACCTATGTAGGTACAATATTTTTCAGACTGACATTATACGTATTTAATACTTATGATCATGATTAAAATTCGTACAAAAAGGTTTGTTCCCACCCAGGACAAATATTTGCGTGATGAACATCGATGTTTGTTCTGTGTCTGGATATTATATTGTATTCTATGTATGTATTACAAACAAAAAGTATTTAAGTATTATATCAGTTATCAGGTTCCCATAGTACAAGTTTGAGATAGTTGGCACTAACACACACACACACACACACTTTGAAATGTTCCCAAATATTTATTTTTAATTTATTTTTTTATTTTGTTATATTTTTTTGCTAATAACTCCAGAAATATAATAACGTAACCAACTATGTTGCTCTGATCGCAAAAACAGCACAGGAAAATGCGCCACAGGGCATAACCGAGGTGTAACGACATTGTCGAGGTCGGTTAAAATAATCGGATGTTAATGATATTTAACCGTCTGTTATGTTGTGGTGAACACCAAAAACGGTTTAACCGACCGATAAACTGATAACCGGCTGTTTATAAATCTGGTGAACTCCACCCTTAGGCTGTTACCGGGATAAGAGGATCGAGAAGCACTCACGCTCACTAAAAAGCTTCTTCTTGCGGTGGCGTCGTGTGTCGGGTCGTCCTCTTCCCTCAAATATGGTCGAGGAGGGCGATGGCTGGAACATGCGTCAAGCTCATGAACGGCTGCTTGTGGAAGCTGGTTTGCTCGTGGTGTATGCACAACTAGAAATAAGTACCTACTTGTGTTTTTGCTTACGTTACCATTAGCTGTATTGTCCTTCCTGTATTGTATATATAGGCTCACGGGTTGTGCGTAGGTTACAATTTATATAACTATAAGCCTTCAGCATGCGCACCGGGCTGCGTCTGGAGCAAGAATGATCCGTAGTACACCGAGCGCTCCCTTTTTACAGCCAGATGCCAGAGCCAGATGGGTGGGGGAGCAATGACAGTTACCGGTGTTGCCACTGTAATAAATTTAAATGCCACCACAGGGTAAATTACGGTACTGCCCGCTACAGGTGATGCTGTTATCTATACACAGATATTCTTAAATAATAATTAAGTTATTTTGATTTAGTAAGTATAGGATTTTGATAGACCCACGTTATAAAAAGCTGATAGACCCACGTTATAAAAAGCTTAAGATGCTTTTGAATATTACTATTTGGTTGTCTGGTTCCCTTTCTTTAGTTAATGTATTTATTGATTATTAATTTTAGAAATCAGTTTAATCAAACTGCCATAGAGTGCGGCAATGCAGCCAATATTCTGTGCACCTTTACTATATTTCTTCTTTTTATCTTGATCATTTTTTTTTTTTTTTTAAATGTTCAAGTTTTTACTGTAGATATTTTTGCTAAGAGACTTAATAAATCTGGATCTGAAAGTAAATAAATAACCTGTGCTAATCGTCAGTGAGCAATGCCGTCGATAACAATGGACGTGGCCGGTTTCGTTCACAAATCATGTTGAGGACTGTCCAGTCAAATGTCATGGTTTTACGATTGCTGCCTAGCACTGTTGCTTATCGCACTTCAATGTTTATGATATCACACTGCAAATTGATACTTTAGAAAATTTAACCACTGTAAAGATACAGTTGAAACTGCCTATATTTAAAAATGATACTTTCTTAATACTTTCTTAAAATTGATTACATTATTTATTTTACAAATACAAATACCTTAAAGTAACAAGGTCATTGACCTCGTGTGTTTTATCTAATCTCCAGTAAAAACTACATTACTCTACACTTAAGATATCGTGTTAAGCGAGCGTTAACAAATTACCATAAAGAAACGGCTTAGCTCTATATACCTTTATAATATTAAACTGAATAATCATAATAATTGATGTGTAAACGCGAAACGACGGGAAGCTTGGAGAAAAAACATAAAAACAGTAAACAAAACGTTCTCAGCTAAACCAGTTTTGAGTTTTTTCGATCGCCATTCATCACGGCTCGTTAACTTGGAGAAATTCGCGCATTTGGGAAAAAATCGCATGTTCGAGTCCTAGACTATGACGAGTGGCGGCTACGCTGCCGTTGCCAAGGTTGCATGTAACACGGACATAGCAAAGGTTAGATCTGGCCATCATAATAGCGTTTCCGATAGCCAGCACTATGGAGAATAGAATAGAATAGAATTTACTTTAGCTTCTCACATAGGTATATATATAAAACAAAGTCGTGCTAATTACACCACTTATAACTCAGGAATGGCTGGACCAATTCTTAAGTTTTTTGTGTTTTTGGGTTATCTTCGTCCGGAATAGGATAATAAGTAATAAAATGTATGTCAATCAATAAAAAAATCTAAACATGCACATTCATTGAGTGTTAGGTGGAACGAAGTTCGCGGAGTCAAGTAGTTGTATATAAAACTGTGTATCATCATAATACATCCTTCTTGTTTCTATGTGCTTCTTTTCTATGCCCAAGTATTTGTACCGCTGCGGGAATCGAACCCGCCGCCTCCGGGCTATGAGTCGACTTGCTCAACCACCACTCCACAGAGGCTGTCATAAAAATGAATATCTAATTCCCTTGGTCATCGCATTACGTGTAAACGGATAGAATATTTTTGCTGGTCTTTTTTTTGTTGTATTCATAAGTCTGGTTCTTTTGAAAGAAAAAAATTAAGAAAGTTGAGAGGAAAATTAGAGGCGCGAATGCCCTCGAATCACATAACAAAAATTTAGTTTAAAAAATGTTAATAAATCCAGTCCTATCTGATATTTGTTCGCTCTATATCAATGTTAAAGAAGTTGCATACCAAGACAGCACGACTATATGATACGTGGCTTTTCTCAGTAGTAGTAAATATAATTTTAATGCAATTATATTTTTTTGAGTAAGTGATTAAGCTATGCAATGAAAATATTTCTCAAATAATTAAAGAATCGTGGAAGCGTAAGACCTAAAGCTTCTCTTCATATCTTTTCTATTATTTAGTTCGGTTGTAATTTATATCTACAATAATACAAATAGAAGATCAAAACCTCTAAAAATTCATTGATAGAAATACAATATCAAACAGTGCTTTTATAAAATTTAACCTTTTTTCACTTCCAAATCCCCATGATGTGAACAACTGGAATAAGTGCTAAATCTTGCAATAAATCTTTTGACTTTGACTTTGACTTTTGGTAGTAGTCAATATTGTCACTTGTGCGTACAAATGATTGCTACCGATCGAAACAACGTTGTAAGTAATATGAAACAGTCTCACTAACAGTGATTTAAAACAAGGCATCATTAAGCCTGGTAATGGAAAGGCGCACGAAATTGCAAAATGCAATTACATGGGGTAGAGAACCTCTTTGCTTCCCGCTATTTGTGATCTAAAGTTTAGGTGGTTGAAAAGGTAATCAATAAATAGAAAGTATTAATCAAACAGGATCTATATAAATGTCAAACACTGTTTTTTTCGGTTTCAACGAACAGAAAATCGGTTTTATAAAGATACATTGAGATTCGGCCATGCTGACCTTTAGATAGTCAAATCGTTCAAATTTCCAGCCCCGTGCCAGGTTCTGAAACAAAAAGATACAACATGTTTGTACCTAAATGCCTACAATTGCAAATGCAAAATGCAGTAACTAAGTAAAAGTGACTAATTTAGTTACAGGCGTATTTATAATCACTCCGTATCGACTGTATGGTTAGCTATACAAGTTACAACCATCGATTACACGTAAATAGTAGATCACAAATATGCTTAATAACACAATCAACGGGAACAGATATTTAACTTGTATCCTTACCAATACTTTGGGTCAGTTTAAAACCGATTAAAAATGGTAGCATTATGTTCTGATCGTTCAAACAAACATACCCATCTTGTAGACACGCAAAAAAAGGAAACTTCGAAACCAGCACGAGAAATCATCATTCATAAAACCACACATAACGTTAAAATATTATGAACTATAAATTTAAAATGTGAAGGCGACGCCTGCGCCTTTTCGTCATGAGTGGGTTCAGTGCAAAATATTTATTTGTTATAAAATATTTTAGTATATTCTTGTTTAGTATTAAAATAAAGAATGTAATTGTTTTGAGCTTCACTCTTGACTTGATTGACTGAGTGACAAATTTTAATAAATGTACATATTATTGCATTTTCAATGGGCAATGCAAGAGCTATTTTGGTTTTATCTTAATATATAAAAATCAATCTCTGCCTTGGTCATCGTATCACGGGTAAATGGATAGAACATTTTAGATAATTATTTTTTTATTGTGTTTATTATTTTCAGACATTTTCAGACGGAGGAAGGATGCAAGACAAAGTTAAGAAAGTATGGAATTTTTTTACCACGTGGGTGAAACCGCGGGGCACAGCTAGTATAATATATACATTATACATAATATATTATATAAGTTATTTCGCAGTGAAAGGTGGTTATTATTTAACATTGGTGCGGTCTTTATTACATTTCAGTTTTCACCCTAGAGACCTTTCAGGTTTCGATGATTGGAGCTTGCTTTCGATTAAATAATTTTTCGTGATATGGCGTTGTAGAATTGGGCTTCGTTAAAACGGCTTTCAATAATGAGTTCGAAACCAGATAATATTTCCATGTGCCCACGGAACCCTAACAACACTGAGCGATTATTTTGAGGATGTGTCGTGTTTTTGTCGATACTTGCATGAGTGGAAATGCGGCGACGACGGCGCCGTGCGCGACCCGGGTCAAGTTACAAAGCTAGCGCGCGGTGTCGCTACTCATACATCTCGTAAATGGCAGTGAGATTAGAATGAGTTCGAGATTATTTTTGCGTGAATTTTATTTTATTATTACTTCTGCACAAACAAATGTATAATTATGAATCTACATATAATTGATTTGTTTGCTCCTCTTAGATTAAAGAGGACCACATACCAAGCGCCTAATTAAGACAAGAAAAACCACGTCATATCATAATGAATCTTTACACCATTTTCTCCTTTTTGTTCCATTTTGTTCCTTTTTGTTCCATTTTGTTCCTGGGCGAACAGATTTGTTCAAATGTTGTAATCTATATTAGTTTGAATCCAATGAATTAAAATATCTCTAGCATCTAGAGTTTGCTATCACCTGATTCACAGTTTATTACGTATTGTAATCTTAAACGAATACGAATCGCAAACCATTAGTAAAAATAAAAACCAATTCACGTTGTCGCTTACTCCATCAAAGAGTGGGTGTTACATGTCATAATTTATGATACATTCGCCTTAGAAAAAAATAAACCATTATGGGACTAAACGGTAAACTGAAGATTTAGTTACCTTCCAAAGAAGCTTAAAGGCCAATCTTATTTCTGTCTGTAGCTTTTCTGCCAATGTATTATCAACCTTAACTCTTATCTATTAAAATCGTGAGCCTATTCACGAACTCCATTTTCAAATTTGCCAGCAAGTAATTCATTAGACCGTGGAAGACCTTTTTTCAATTTTTTTACAGCACGCTCTTGATGGATTGCAATAGGAAGTTGGCAAGTATGAATCCGATTTGAATCTCATTTTATGTCGTTTTGGAGACCTTTTTAATTAATATATAATCATCATCATCTGCCTACTCTTATACTCTTACCTTAAAGTTGCGGCGGTGCAATACTGTAACTTGCAATAACTTCGACAGCCTGTGGTGAGGTGGTTGAGCTGGTCGGCTCATAAACCGTGGGCGGAGGGTTCGATTCACGCGGCAGGACAAGTATTTGTGCACAGAAAATAAAGCGCAAATACTTGTTCTGAGTCTGCGTGCTGTGGGACCATGGTCCTCGTTGTTCCTGGGTCCCTAGACACAGAAAATCTTAATTAGGGTCCAGGATCAATGTATGTGATCGTTGGGCATTTCAAAAAAAACTGTCATTATGACCAAGCTAATGAAAAAATAGGCTTGTTTAAAAACTGATTAGTTTTCCCTATTTTAGGACTTATAGCCAAGCTTTAAAGTAGGTACTGTCATAAAGTGTATGATTTTGTAAGCATATTTTGAAAGCTATTAGCCGACCTTTCGAAGGTTGTACTCGTTTAGATAGATAGGTTTTGGTGACTCTTTATTGAAAACACCATGTTAAATCAATCAAACCAATTTGTAATCACAATTTTTAAATGTGTAGTTTTGTCGCTTAAAGCAATATCTTCCTGACAACCCAGAAATATAGAGACATATACAAAGTATAACGCAGTTTATCAGTTTCGTAATAGTTGTGATTTTTTTGAAGTATAACTTCTTTGCGGCACGTTACGTTATTATCAACATAAAAAAGTTAAAAATTTGTATTATTTTCTTGGTTTTTCTGGTAAAATGCTAATTTACAATTTTCAAGATGGCGACATTAACATTAAACAAAGCAAAAACAAAGTTATACCGGCCGATAGATGGAGCTAAACTAAAGAAGTTTTACTTCATTCGTGTGGTCTAAAGCACACTCGTTTTTATGTGCGTTGCTGTCTCTCTTGCCTTCTTAAATCGACCTGGAACTCATCGGTTTACCTATTAGTAATAATCAAATGGTATCTAAGCTAAAATGCGCGGTTATCTGATAGCATTTGACACCAGCCCGATTCATTCCCACTGTGCTGTCAGCTGTGATACCAGCCTTGCAAGGGGAAAATGTAGTTCATAATCCTTGATTCTTGAACACGATTTGTTCCGTACACACAAACTCCGTTATAACCATTTCTGCGGAGCCTATTGGGATATTAACCTGGGTGAGTTGGTTGGAAGTCTCACAAGCTACCGCTACGCCAGTCGCTTCTAGCATTACATAGGAATAATGCTATCGCTTCCTACAAGTTTGTGCGGTATCATCTTTGCTACCATCCGCCACCGGATTCCGGACAGCATGAGAACGTGGAATCGTCTGAACTGACTGACGCGTTAAGTCTTTATTGTAGTTAAGAATGTAACGCGTGGAATGACGGCCCGGACCGTAATGAGTTGGCATATCTATAATTTGAAGATGGGCTTAAGTTACAAACTTAAGTTATTCTAACTAGATTTCTGTATAATATAAAAATACACTACTTTATTTAATACTCTAAAGGAGCAATGCCACTTACTTATATTCTGTGTAAAAAATACAATTGATTAATATATGAGTAATCAATTAATAATAATAATAATAACGCCCAACCGTGTATCTAGGGACCCAGGAACTACGAGGACCATGGTCCCAAAACACCCAGACTCAGAACAAGTATTTACGCTTTTGTTTCTGTGCACAAATACTTGTAATGCCGCGGGAATCAAACCCGCCGCCTCCGGGTTATGAGCCGACCTGCTCAACCACCACACCACAGAGGCTACCAAATAAAAACCTACTTTTGATCTTTTGACTAGAAGCAAATTCTAAACGTTAGAACGGTTGATACTCCAATTCCTGTGTATTTTGTGTGTATTAATAAACGTATGTATATGTATTTATAAACACACATTAATCAACAAAGTTAAGGGTCACAAACATCGATAGTCTATTTAAAAAAGAAAGTCGTGTTAGTTATACTATTTATAACTCAAGAATGGTCGAACCGATTTGGCTGAAAATTGGTGGGGAGGTAGCTTAGAACCAGGAGACGGACATAGGATTTTTACCCCATTCGCCTGCGTTTTACTAATTCACCCGTGCGAAGGCGGGGCGATTCAACTAGTTATTTATATATATTATTTAATGTGACATCTCCCGCCGTCAGCTTATACGTTAGGCTATATTCACCGGCTGCAACAAAAACCGTCTGAAGCTATCGGGTCGCAATCATCAATAATGATTATCAGTAAATCTGTCCGATTGGACGCCACGGGAACCTCATAGTGTTCGTCTAGCGCCATTTACTGTACAAGTGCTGCTGGTTTAAACTATCCTGAAAAGATTTTTTTTTTTTTTTTAATTTTTGGCTCCACATCTCCGTGTATTTAGCCAGTGTCAAGTAATTGATAATTTATCAAGTTAATGATATTTCCCGCAAATATGTGTCAAGTCATAGTCGAAGTCATCAAGTCAAGTCATAGTCTAGTCAAAGTCATACTCCTAGTAAAGTGGTGGCAACTTTACTTGAAGCTTCTATGGAGTTTTGGAAACAACACGAAAAGAAACGTTTCACCATCATTATACCATTTTCCCACACTCACGCCTGTAATCCAGCACTTAACGAATAGAATGCCACCAATTTTATGCACTAACACTGAAAATAACACAAGTTTTGGAAAATAATACAATGCGGTGACGCAATATTTTTCGCGTTCCCGCCAAAACTCCCAAGAAATTTATTAACTATTATTTTGGTAAAAAAATTTAAAATTTAAAAATTCTTGATTTTCATAAAACTAAAGAGTCTTGACATTGAAGAACACTCAACCAAACAAGCCTTTTACTAAAAAATATTTATATTTTTAAATTAAAAACCCGTTTTTCTTCGTTATTATATTTCTAAGTTTTAGCGGGAAATTTTCTAACATACCTTGGCAACACTGACTAGGTTTTTTTTATATTAAGTATTAGGTGATCGACCAGGTGTTTTAGCTCTTTTAATCCCGAAGCATGATTTCTTATATCGAGAAACATTTTAATCGCCGATATTAATCATATCTAATAATATTTATTATGTTGACATTTCACACTGCGCCATCTAGTCCCAAACTAAGCAAAGCTTGTACTATGGGAACTAGATAACTGATATAATACTAAGATAGCATTGAATTAAAACTTTTTTACGCACGCTTGACTTGGGGAGTAAGCTGGTGAATGCGAGGAAATCGGAAGTTGGTTGCATCACTTAGATCTCCATTGCCAACATAACAAAGTTAAAAATTTGTGTTGTTATGCTTGTATGTCCGGTAAAATGACAATTTGCAACTGTCAAGATGGCGACATTAACACAAAACAAAGTTGACCTAATCTCACAGTCTAGTAATCTTATTGCTAGACTGTGCTGATGTCTCAGAATGACGTGCGCAGTGCAGTGTCACGCAAAACTACACTTTACAGTTTCAAGTGTCACTGCAACTGATATGGGCAGTCGTGTCGCTTAACATCAGGCGAGCAACTAGCCCGTCATATCATTTAGTAAGATAAAAAAAAAGATAGATGGAGCTACACTAAAAAAGTTTTACTTCACTCGTGTAGTCTAAAGCACACTCTCTTGGGGTTTTTGGCGGGAAAACGAAAAAGATCACGTCACCGGATTGTATTATTTTCCAAAACTTGTGTTATTTTCAGTGTTAGTGCATAAAATTGGTGGCATTTTATTCGTTAAGTGCTGGATTACATGCATAAGTGTGAGAAAGTGGTATAATGAGTGGTAAAACGTTTCTTTTCTAGACTAGACTAGACTAGATTATGGACTTGACTTGATGACTTGACTTGACACATTATATACATTAATTAACTTGAGAAATTATCAATTACTTGACACTGGCTAAATACACAAAAGTGTGGAGCCAAAACTAAAAAAAAAGCACACTCGTTCATTTTTAACTACATACTTAGAATACAATATAACTTAGATACAAAACAAAAATCGTATATGTACAATTGTACATAGAAGGCATAATGCAATGTAGATACTTCCACATAATATCTAGGTTTATCTTGGCCTAAATACTCCGAGCATTGCTTGAGCAGATACCTATAACATCACCTACGAAATGTTGCATCATGCACAATGACATCCGCGTCGGGCGGTAACAAGTGGTCAGCGGTAACGTTTCAATCGAATCAATCGAGGAACAGTATTGCTGAATCACGGCGACGGCGCGGTCGAAATACCTGGAACATAGAACGGCTGGATATGTAACTATATATTTTTTAATACGTTGCCAAGATTTATGTGTAAGAAAGGAATAAAGAAAATACATTTATTTTTAGTGTATAAAAAGCGGGTGTGCTTACCATACGACTAAGTAAAACTTCTTTAGCTTCATCTATCGGCTGGTATAACTTTGTGTTTGCTTTGTTCAATGTTAACGTCGCCATTTTGAAAATTGAAAATCGTCATTTTACCGGACATACATAGTAAAACAAATTCAAGTAAATTTTATATTAACAATAGAGATCTACGTGAACGAATAACTCTCAACTTCCGTTCACCTCGTTACGCATTCACTAGCGTACTGGCCAAGTCGTGCGTGCGTAAAGAAGTTTTACATCAATAAAACTCATTGCGTTTTGGAGCAATGACATTGCAATGTAAATCGCTTTTTTTCTTTTTTATGCACCAGCGATATGAATACTTAATATTATATATGAAATACGAAATGTTTACAAAAAGTACATAAAATGATAAGAACTACATACACAAATAAAACAAATAAACATAAAAAAATAGTAAAGGTCTTATAAAGGTGTCGTAACCTAAATTTTATATAAAAAATATTAGTCATTTCAAAAGTCCTAATATTTTATTTTTTGTTTTGGCTCCACACTTTTGTATATTTAGCCAGTGTCAAGTAGGTAATCGGTAATTTCTCAAGTTAATCAATATTAAAAATATAATGTGTCAAGTCAAGTCAAGTCACAGTCCAAATCAAATTATGTCATAGCCTAGTCTAGTCACGTCATTCTCCTAGTAAAGTTGTGGCAACTTTACCAGAAGCTTCTATGTAGTTTTGGAAGAAACACGGAAGGAAACGAAGTTTCACCATCATTATACCACTTTCTCACACTCATGCCAGTAATCCAGCACCAAACGAATAAATGCCATCAATTTTATGCACTAACACTGAAAATAACACAAGTTTTGGAAAATCATACAATGCGACGACGCGATCTTTTTCGTTTTCCCGCCAAAATTCCACCAATTGTATTCAACTAAGAGTATCTAATTAGGTCAGATAAGATATCACGTCATACTCCGTCACTATTTGATAAATGAATCTAAGACTACCTCATGCTGCAGATGAAGCATTCAACATTCAACACATTCTTTTTTTTTTGTTTTGGTATGGCTCCACACTTTTGTGTATTTAGCCAGTGTCAAGTAATTGATAATTTTTCGAGTTAAGTAATATACAGTCACAGTCCAAGTCATCAAGTCATAGTCTAGTCTAGTCAAGTCATACTCCTAGTAAAAGTGGTGGCCACTTTACCAGAAGCTACTATGGAGTTTTGGAAACAACACGAAAAGATACGTTCGCCATCACTATACCACTTTCCCACACTCATGCCTGTAATTCAGCACTTAACGAATAGAATGCCACCAATTTTATGCACTAACACTGAAAATAACACAAGTTTTGGAAAATAATACAATGCGGTGACACGATCTTTTGCGTTTTTCCGCCAAAACTCCCATTCAACACTTCTTTATTATTCATTCTTTATCATTGGCCCGATAGCTCACTTGGTAGTAATCCTGCCTTCTCACCTGTGGGTTGTGGGATCAATTCCCCAGGACAAACATTTGTGTAATGAACATAGGTGTTTGTTCTGTGTCTGGGTGTCATATTGTATTCTATGCATAGAAGTTAGATTCTAATTCAAGATTCAACACCTTATCGCTTTGAATATAGGAGTATTTTCGCAAACAGTGAAACGGTTCGAATAAGTAGACGTTAGTATTTTTTATTCCATTATAATACATTTATGTTAGTAGGTATTACCCCAGACATGTCTGTGAATACTACTCAAAGTCACTTAATTAATGAAACGGTACTCATTCTACAACGACAACTTATTGCTATCGACTGGCCCGATAGCTCAGTTGGTAGTATCCCTGCCTTCTGAACTGCAGGTTGTGGGTTCGATTCCCACCCAGGACAAACATTTGTGTGATGAACATCGATGTTCGTCCTGTGCCTGGGTGTTAAATTGTATTCTATGTATGTATTTACAAACAAAAAGTATGTAAGTATTGTATCCGTTATCTGATTCTCATAGTACAAGCTTTGCTTAGTTTGGGGCTAGATGGCGTTGTATGAGATGTCCAACACATATTATTATTTATATGTATGCAGTCAAAGTAAGATCATATGATTTTGACTACTTACAACAATTGTGCTTGGTAATTTATATGCATACGAGCTTCTGCCCGCAGCTTCGCCCGCGGCGTGGTCTATGGGAAAATAATTTAACCACCCATTTCGCCTTTGGGTGGAATTTTGAAAAATCCTTTCTTAGCGGATGCCTACGTCATAAAATCTACCTGCATGGATATAGATGGCGTTGTGTGAAATGTCCACAGATATTTATTATTTATTATTATTGGTTTTAGAAACCCAACATCTCAGTTTTAGCATTATACGTATGGCCCGATTTCTATCTGTACCCTTTTCTGCTTAAGTTACTGCAAATGCAACCATGTTTCTGTTATAATGTAAAGTCAACAATATCACTTTGAGTAGCTATAGTCGTACAAAATGTACACGTAAACGGGCTATCGCGCTGAGTGGGACGCGCGATCGCACGATAGCTGCGCACAGTACGTGGTGCACCCAACGGCAACGGGACGGGCGAAGCTGCCCGATGCCTATCTAAGAATTTGAGCGAACATATGTTTGATCGTAGATTTGCTGTATTTGAAAATAACAGTCTCTCTGTATTGCCGGAAATGTCCAGTACATTTTTTTGTTTTGGTTTTCACTCCACATTTTTGTGTATTTAGCCAGTGTCAAGTACTTAATTGATAATTTCTCAAGATATTTAATATTGTATATATATATACTAGCGTCTGCCCGCGGTTTCACCTGCGTAGCCTATTAGGAAATGAAATTTTTTTTATAGATAATTAAACCACCCATTTCACCCTCTTAAGGGTAGAATTTCGAAAAACTCTTTCTTAGTAAATACTTACACTTTACAAAGAACACACCCTAGAAATTTAAAGTCTCTAGAACCAGCGGTTTAGGCTGTGCGTTGATATATAATACAGTCAGTCAGTCAGGACTTTGAATTTTATAATGTGTGTCAAGTCGCAGTCTAAGTCATCAAGTCAAGTCATAGTCTAGTCTAGTCAAGTCATTCTCCTAGTAAAGTGGTGGCAACTTTACCAGAAGCTTCTATGGAGTTTTGGGAACAACACGAAAAGAAACGTTTCACCATCATTATACTACTTCACACTCGTGCCTGTAATCCAGCACTTAACGAATAAAATGCCACTAGTTTTATGCACTATCACTGAAAATAACACAAGTTTTGGAAAATAATACAATGCGGTGACGGGATCTTTTTCGTTTTCCCGCCAAAACTCCATGTCCAGTTTTATATTGAACGTTTATTAGTCTCTTTAGGTCAATGGCTCGATAAATGTTATTCAACTAACCAATTATAATCTGGCTAAAATAAAAGTACCATTATTGAATAGTACCATTATTTTACTGCAGTTTTCACTATACAAAATTATTACATTTTCACTGTATTTTGTTTTATCCAATGAATAGCTTTTATCTGATTATTGAAAAACCGCGCCTAAGACGAGGATCAGTTTTATACGTAACAAACAATGCTGACCGAGATTTGACATTTTCACACCCACACAGTGATGCAACCACGTTGGGTAGAATTGATTCAAAGATGGCTAGGTATACAAGCATGGCAAGACGGAGAAGTGGTTCCACTCACTCCAAATATGTTAGATTATCTGCTCCCGCCCCAAACTCAACAAACATTAAAAGTGTCCTAAGGTCGTTCACACGTCCGACCTTTGTTGATTGATCTAAGTAACTCATCATAAATATATTGTCATGCCAATATTCAATGTCAATACCATTGCCACTTCCTTATCGACCCTTTAATATATAAGCGCTGACTTTATTTATTAATATTAAGCTAGTTTAATACCTCCCACTATACTTGTCTTTGCCGGTATACATACAGACTAAAGTTAGATTTAATTTACATACTAGATTTTTTTACTAAAACTGTTCTTTCACTTTTTTAATTACTTTTTACTTGCAATATTTTTACAGATAAAAACACACGAGATGCATAGAAACGAACCTAACCTAACAGTTCAAATAAACACAAACATTTTTGTTCAATAGAGAGTTACACCCAAAGAAGATAAAGAAACTTCTAAAATTAAATTCATTAAATTTCTTCTAAACTCCATAACAAGCATTGTTTTTTACAAAATGATTCGAATCTTTTGATTCCCGGTCGACGGAAAGCTCCGTATTGCACTAGTCATTTCACACTCGCGCGTAGAAAACATACATAATTACATTATTCGACAGTCTTGGTTTTTTGTTAACTACAAAATTATGAGTGAATGAAATTATTTTGAGGAGGCTATGATTGTAGGCTGTTGGGTGACGCTGCAGTTTCACGGGAAGAGGGTGCTATTCCGATGGCTCAGCGTTTTCTTTACTTTACGATTAAATAAAATATGTAAAGATTTAAAATAAATATTTGTTCATTTATTTAAGTGCTAATAAAATTGTGATCGTAACCAAATATGGAATGTAAGATAACATCATTTAGGTATGAATTAAAATTATGTGCCAAAACAAAACATTGCAATTAAGACGATTTTTACGTAGTCCGAGTTAAACTGATACAAAACTATACCCAGAATGATGGAATTCTACTTAATGTCATTACCACAATATTTAAATTTTCTTACAACTTTTATTTTCTTATTTATATCTTCTTATTTTCTTAGCTTCTTAACACTTCTTCAAGAAGCGAATATTTTATGTTTTCATTATTAAAGCTTTTTGTCAACGCTAATTGACTAATGCATTATATAAATTTTATTACTTTTACCAGTTGTTTGTCTATTTTTTTGTCAATTTTTACGTGTTCGATTCCCGTGGCATTACAAGTATTTATGCACAGAAAAAAATCTCAAATACTTGTTCGGAGTCTGGGTGTTGGAGACTACGGTCTTTCTAGTTCCTGGGTTCCTAGACACAGGAAATCCTAGTTACGGTCTAGGATCTATGTATGTGATCGTTGGGTGTTATTATTATTACAGTTATTATTATTATTATACAGCAATGACGGTAGCGGTAGTGTAAAAGGTTTTAACGAATGAGCTTTCGTAAGGGCTCTAGGCTTTGACTATCGAATAGTCAAAGGTTCTAGGTTGTAATTCTAAGCTTAAATGTTCAGCTCAAACAAGACAGCTGCCAGGGGCTTGAAATTGGCGGCCTACGTTTTCATATTGTAATAATAGCATTGAGACGGCTCGTGCTCTCATCAAAGTTTGACTAGCCAGTCTGAAACTATCCAAAAGTAAGCAACTTGAAAGTTGCGTGAGAGAACTGCGGTCTCTATTTGTATAATGGCGGCTACAAAAAAAATATTATTTACAATTAATTTTTATGTACTCGCTGTGCCGTACTTCGGAGGGAACGTTAAAGCCATCGGACCCAGCTGTAGTCTTAAGTCAAGTCAAGAAGCCTTCGGGTGACTTAAAAACTCTGACATCTACCATCTAACTATCATGAGAAGGAAGAAAGGAGATAAACTGGTTCTCAAGTGAGACTAGTAGAACACTGGGGTAAATATATATAAAGCGACACATTCATAAATTGTTAGTTGGCCAGGTAAGTACTAAGAAACGTCCCACCATTGTTTCCTATTAATTTTAAACCTTAAGTTCATTCAACAAGATTTGAATACGCGACTTCATATCGGAAGACCTCGTTCCGGTTATTACATGTCTTTTTGGTACTATTATGGTTAAAATATTTAGATAAATGTAAGAATAAAGATTAGTTTCCATTGCGGCTCGAATGATTTTATAACAGATCTTACAGAAATGCTTTTGTCAGTGGGAATACAGATAGCCAGTGACCTGTTTATTTTATCAAAGTATCCATCTTGCTAGACATCTTGTTCTAATAATTCTAATAAATATTATATTACTATTGTATTTGCCACAAAACTATTGATGTACCATTGTGAATATATTACAAAAAAATCACTTCAGTCAATTATTTTGTCAATACTGAAACTACATTTTCCCGATAGCTCAGTTGGTAGTAACCCTGCCTTCGGACCTGTAGGTTGCGAGTTCGATTCCCACCCAGGGCAAATATTTGTGTGATCAACATCGATGTTTGTTCTGTGTCTGGGTGTTATATTCTATGTGTATATTCACAAACAAAAAGTATCTAAATATTCTATCAGCTATTTGGTTCCTATAATACAAGCTTTGCTTAGTTTGGAGCTAAATCGCGCTGAATGAAACGTCCACAATTTATAATTTTTAATTTTTATTATTATATTAAATGTATGTAGGTACTACATTTAATTTAATAAATACCTAACCAATATTTTAATTAATTATCAACAGAGGTTACAAAATTTCCATTATTTGCTTAAGAATCCGATATCAAAAGTCCTGCTTTGCGTGGCCCAATAATTAGCATACATTTGCAATAATCCGTTGTGTATAATTAACTTAAACCTCGTAGCATTTGCAGTAATCCGTCGTGTATAATTAACATAAACCTCGGCGATGACGGCGCAGTGTAGGCGCATGAATATTATTTGATCACAAAATAATCCAGTTTTGTAATGACCCTGTCGAAATGGGATACTCAAATTTGATTTGATTTGATTTGAAAATTACACCTAGGAATGGAAATTCATGGTTCTTTGGAAATTTATATATATATATATATATATATATAATATTATATATATATATATATATATTATATATTATATATATATATATTTGGCATAAAAAATTTACACCAAATTTCAAAGTACTGGTAGTGGGCTGGAGCATTTGGACTGTCTATAGGTCATCGCGGCCAGTATATAGTCCAAATATATTTTTGTAGCAGTAGTAGGTAGTTTTTAGTATAAGTTATTAAATCATTGTAGTATTTAGAAAATAGATGCAATTTGCCGTGGATAAAAAATGTCAAAGTTATAAATATATGGACGTTGACACTTTCATGATTTCCGTATATCTAAAACCGGAATTTGGTATTTGACCCCAATTGAAGAAATCTATCTCTTTTCAGAAGCCTGAAAAATAGTTTAGCAAAAATATAGTAATTACTGCAACCAAATCAGAGCTCTGATTCAAACTTTGATTGCAATGCAACAGGAGAAATTTCATTCATAATTTGAAAATGTCCATTGTAACTATGCAAATAAGCTACGTATTGAAACTGTCAAATCCATACAAATTGGTGTTTCAATTAGTTGCCATCAAGTTACGTGATCGCCTGGCTGGACTGCGTATAACGATCTTGACGGAAAACTGTATTAAATTAATGAATGGATATAGCTTTAACGCGATGTTCTTTAAGTTTGCATTATTCATTAATTTTCAATTACTTAAGCTTTAAGTAATTTATTTGAATATACAGTTTTTTTTTTTCATAAGATTATCTTCATTTCTCACTAGGGGCCCGCCCCGGCTTCGCACGGGTATTATAATATTCTATAGCCCATGTTCATCAAGAATAATATAGGATGCAATGGTGAAAGAATTTTTCAAATCGTTCTAGTAGTTTCAGAGCCTATTGAATGCAAACAAACAATCAAATCTCCTCTTTATAATATTAGTTTATATAAGAATTTACAAATTCATCAATATTTTAATTAAAATTTTATTTAACTGAAGCTAAATAGGCTATTTGACTACTATTAAAAATGAACAAGTAAATATTATTTTCATAAAGTAGGCTAAAAATGAATGTAATCATTGTAAAAATAAGTAAAATCGGTAAATTAATCACGGAGTAGAACGCTTTTAAAGTTTCATCGCCTGTCCCTTTCTCGCAAAACAGAGATCGTGTTGAGCTTCCTCACAGCTACTATGAAGGCATGGCTTGTGACGTCACATGCCAAAAAGATTGTATGTAGAGCTACCACAGCTTAGTAATAAGTTACTGTGAGGACTGGTAACTGACGTCACTGCGTGTTTGAGTTGCCTCTTTCTATTTCTGTATTTTAAAATGTCTGTAACTTAGTCATTTTTTGAGATATTCAAGTTTTGTTTTCACAGTTATCTATTTTTTTGAGGTATATTATTTATTTATGTAATAAAAATACAGTAGTCAAATAGCCTATTATGACTATTCAACTAACTTAGATGACCGTTATAGGCACTGGAATACAATTCCAATAATTTGTTAGCTTCACCTTTACACTATATACTGTATACTTATAATCTCATTAGTACGCGGCAGAACATATTTTAATATATACATATTTTTTAATGCTAGCTCTTATTTAGCCCAATCTATGAGCTTTGCAATTCATCGGGGCAATGCTGCCAGCATGATGAGTACGCTACCTATCTACCAGTAGTAGGCTGGAGCATTTGGGCTATCATATAGATCATCGCGGCTAGTATATAGCCTAAAAGTATTTTTTTTTAGTATATAGTGTTTAGTAGTAGTTATATTCTTGTAGTATTTAGTTAGTTTAATAAATTTTAATGTATCTTCAAATTTATCTGTTGATTACGCTAAGGGGACGATACTGCCAAATATCGTATATCTCAATACTTCATCACTCAATAGCAATTAAAGCTTCGGCTAATCCCATCTGGTAAAAGTTGAACAAAGCCTATCGACAACCCTATTTATAACGGCTAATCCGCGAAATCTGCTACAAGTGACGCTTGACTGTTGACTAGGGTTGGTACAATAAAGCCACCCTACAATTTCCCCCTGAGATGGCGAGCCCACCTGTGCCCTTTGATAGCGACATACCTATTTGGCTCTGGCTTAATGTTTAAATCTTATGATCATGTTTAATGTCATGTCTATCTATTAACCTAGACAAGTAAATCAATTATTATTATTTTCAATGAGGAAATGCTGCCAGCATGTTGGGTGTACTGGTAGTACACTACTGGTAGTGGGCTGCTGGAGCATTTGGACTATAGGACTATAGGTCATCGTGGCTAGTAAATAGACTAAATATTTTGACGTGAAACCTTCTTTAGGCACGTTGAGCACTTTTGGGTGAACTAAAAGCGTGAATCTCGCGTCATCGTCACCGTACGCTTCCCATTAGATGTCACAAGTTACTTAGTTTTCACTTTTGGCAGTCCCCAAAGACTGCATCACACGTCAGACGCAATATCATCAGATGCAATATCATAAAAATAAATTTAACAATATTATAGATTGATGAAATCAAGCCACAATGAAACAGCTTACGGTATTGACGACGCGCGACAATCTAGCCCCTCAAAACAAATGACAAGCACCATAAGGTCGGCTGGTTGCATACAACACAATTTGTCGCTAATGAAGTGATTGTCGCGCCCATCGTACGACGGGTAATTGTTCCATTCACTGCCCCTAACCCTATCCTCAATTTTATGGTTTTCGTCGCGCGATATGATAATCATCGAGTTAAAATTGTTACTTGTCAATTTGTGTTCAGCTAGTGGATGCTTTTATTGCTCGCTTCCGTAGTGCGTAGATTAAAATACACACAATCAGTTTCAATAATGACAACTGCACTCCCTCGCCTTTATACCTTCGAAATAAGGCCCTCGTTTCAACTTGCTGATGATACTAATATGCCTAATATGTTTATTTGATACGATGTAATTGAATAAGTTTCATGTTTCCTGTCTAGTAAATCTTCAGTCCATCGTAATTCTGTCAGACTGACCTACTCTTTAATTAAAACGTGCATTTACAATTGGATTAAAATTTATATTTTTTGTAGATAAAGCATTTTATTTAGAGCTTTCACATTTTTTTTGTATTTTTTTACCTACTATTATTGGCTTTTTCAATTAAAAATACTTTATCTTTAGATTTAATATAGTTTATCAATATATCTACTATAAGTTTTTAATTATATGTAACCGGTACAAATGTTAAATAAATTGCTTATTAATAAATGAATGATTTAAAATACACAGAACCTTCACAATTACATATTTATGTGTATCAGATTTTCTTTGTTTTCATTAATAAGCTGTTTGATTTGTAAGGATTATCTTTTCAATCTCATACACTACTTTACGTACACTCATGTAATAAAACTACATATTGCAAACCCAAAATTCTGCATTTAAACGATCGAATTTTAAGAAATCTATACAGTATGGTGATGGGGAAGAAAGGTATTCCGGCATAAAGGAAGAAAGGCGTAGGCCAGCCCCACTGGTCCGACGATTTGGTCAGAACCGCGGGAGCCTATGGATGCAGGAGGCAAGAAGCTGCTCAAAGTGGCGCTCTGTGGGGAGGCCTGTTAAGCAGTGGACGCTTTCAGCCTGATGATACTGATGATACAAAGATCAAGGAAACGCATACTTCTTAAAAAATAGTATACTATAAGTAACTTTATGTTTTGTTAAGTAAATCGATACCATGCAACATAATAGTTAATAGGCTATATAGACTTTTTACATGCATTATTGTTTATAATGTGGCGGTTGCTTAATAAGGTAATAAAGGTTACCTTTCAACGAATGCCACATAGCCGATCCCATCTAATATTCCTTACAACGTATATAACACTGTCCTACTTTTCATTCAAAAACGGAATAATTAATACAATATGGGTGTAGGTAAAGTTTATCTATACATATAAAATTCAAAGTCCTGACTGACTTATATATAAATGCACAGCCTAAATCGCTAGTCCTAGAGACTTGAAATTTGGAGGGTTTGTTCTTCGTAAAGTGTAGGTAACCACTAAGAAAGAGTTTTTTGAAATTCTACCCCTAAGAGGGTGAAATGAATGGTTGAATTATCTAACAAATTATTCTTCTTCTGTACCATAGGCCATATAACACCGAAAGGCGAAGCCGCGGGCAGAAGCTAGTACCATAATAAAAAAAAATTACGATTATTAACTGGACCTCCTCATTATAATAAAAAGAAAAGACATAAAAGTCAAGTATTTGTAACTCTACACACTCCCTTTTATAAACTTCCCCATAGCCCTAGAAAGGGCCACTCGAAACCCAGCAAAAAAAAAAATAACAAGCATGAAAAAATAAATTTGACAGCCATACATTCCATTTGATTGCAGATAATGACGTTCATAGGGTAGAGCATATGCCACTGATGCACCCCTAACACCCCTTGCCAATTATTCGGTTATCTGGGGAAGCACGACCTCTTTAAATAGAGGGTTCCCAATTTATTGATAAGCTTACCGTTAATTACCAAATTTTTGTACACATTTTTATATATTAGTAAGAACTGCGTAAAACGTCGTAAGACGTTTATTTTTCATCTCTCTCTTTGATATCGTAAAGTTATCATCATATAATAATGACTGGCCCGATAGCTCCATTGGTAGTAACCCTGCCTTCTGAACTGTATGTTGTGGGTTCGATTCCCACTTAGGACAAACATTTGTGTGATAAACATCGATGTTTGTTCTGTGTGTGGGTGTTTTATTGCATTCAATGTATATATTTACAAACAAAACAGTATATAAGTGCTGTATTAGTTATCTGGTTCCCATCCCATAGTACAAGCTTTGCTTAGTTTGGGGCTAGATGGCGCTGTGTGAAATGTCCACAAATATTACTGTTATTATTATTATAATGCTGACAATACAAAAATATTGGTAATGTTTTACGGTAGCTTTCTACATGGAAAAGGTTATAAACAGAAGAAATAGTAGTAGGTAACTACTTCTACATTCCATACTACAGCAATACATCATATTTAGAACGTATAGTTCATTTGCGAGTAATTAGTTATGATATTGTTTTAGTAACCAGTTTAAAAAACAGGACGAAACTTAAATTTAAGCCTATTGTAGTAGGCCCGTAGGCTCGAGGAAACATTTTTTAATATTGAGAAATGACATAATGATCTAGTCTTTTGCCTAATGTTAAGCAACACGGCTGCCCATATGGGCAGTTCCGAGTTACACTGCAACTGATATCAGTTGCAGCATAACTCGGAACTTATATAGAGTTTCAGATCATCTGAGACATCATACAGTCCAGTAATAAGATTACTAGACTGTACGGTCCAGTAATAAGATTACTAGACTGGTCACAAAGTCTCATTTGCCCAGCAATTTCACTAGCTACAGTGCTCTTCGAATCGGAACGGCTTCTGTGGTATGGTGCTTGAACTGGTCGACTCATAGCCCGAAGTGGCGGGTTCGATTCTCGCGGCAGGACAAGTATTTGTGCACAGAAATAAAAGCGCAAATACTTGTTCTGAATCTGGGTGTTATAGGACCATGGTCATCGTAGTTCCTGGGTCCCTAGACACAGGCAATCCTAGTTAGGGTCCTGGATCTTTGTATGTGATCGTTAGGTGTTATTATTATTATTATAGTGCTTGTATACTATTGCTTGGTGGAAGAATAACTGGTGAAGCGGTGGTGCCTAGATAGACGAACTTTTGCAGATAAGTCTTACCACCTATTACAAATAATTGATAGAATCAGGCGTGACTTCGCGGAAGTTCATCTTAGATACAAAATGAAATAATAATAATCTTTTTTTATCTGTATTGGTGTTTATTTGTAATAATAATAATTTATATAATTTTATATTTTAAATTTCAGTTTTATTTATTATAATAATAGTAATAATTAATTTTATATTAATAAAAAAAAATAATCAATATAAATTTCATAATAATAATACTATTTTTTTAAATTTGTTATTATCATTTAAGGAACTTTAATAGGGGAGGGTTCTGTAGGGGATCTGTATTGGTGTTTATTTGTAATAATAATAATTAATTGTTCAATATTTATATAATTTTATATTTTAAATTTCAGTTTTGTTTATTATAATATTGTAATAATAGTAATAATTAATTTTATATCAATAAAAATAATAATAATTAATATAAATTTCATAATAATAATAATAGTTTTTAAATTTGTTATAGTAATTTCATGATTTTAGGGCTTTTCAGGTTTTTTCATTACTTTACCTACAATAATCCTTTACCCCAATATAGATAATCTAAGTACTTGATTTCAGCGGAACTACACTAGATATTATTATTTCATTTTGTACCTTTTACAAACTTAAACAAAGGCTACAAAAATCAGTGATAATTGTTTTTAAACAAAAATTACATGTTAAGAAAACAAAGTTGAAGGTACAGCGCAGCAATTGGACAAACAATCCTTGCGTTAATATTTCTACGTCGTCGCCTGTAACACTTATCTACAAGTACAAACTAAGCCGACAAAGTGTAAGCTGTAAGCGTATAGCGAAAATCATAAGATACTCCCTTTTTCTAGTTTTCTAAGCGATCGGATAAAAACATTTCCATTTTAAAATATATGGATGCCAAATATCTAAATTTTAAGGTTGACATAATCAGTAAAACATTATTCTTCTCTTCGTTTAATGGCCTGCTATCGCTTTTTAGCAAAGAGCATATAACCACTACGTTTTACTTTTTAGCGATAATTTTGCCAATGTCAAGTAAGGAATTTTGTACAGTGATGTCATGTCAAAGTCTTATTTTGTCAGTCAAAATGCCACAGTAAAATGGTGGAATACATAGTATCCTCTACTTGGTCTGTGATGGTGGACATTTTACTGACGGCTCTAGGAAGCCTTGAAGAGAAAACGAAAAGGCATGGTTTTAAAACTTGGAACCATTTGTCAACACTCGTGCACGTTCACGAACACTTAACGGATCCACCCTTATTACACATTAAAATTTAAAAATACACGGGTTAAGAAAAATAATTCAAAATTCACAACCGCCATTTTTGGATTCTTTTCAACGAGCCGTGAAACATTATAGTTGCCATTGAAAGGAATGCTCTGCTACTTGACACTAAAGGTTCCAAAAAAACAGCTGCATAGCTGTTTTAGTTAAGTAAGGCGCATGCCTTACAGGAATTTATCTGAATAAGTATGTGGGAGCTAAAACCTCTTTCAACAGTTGTTCCTAAAATCGCTAGTAGCTCACAACTTGCATACCCTAGTAACAAAACAAATAATACTTTGCTTACAAAAATAAATATGTGGGGTGAAAACAATAAGCGTCTCCAGGGGTTGAGCTGGATAATATTATAAAATATTATCAATTACACGGTGCCACTGGTGATTAAACGTAATGTTTTGATTCGTTATACACGAGTGAACGACCTATTGTCAGACCGCAGTTTTATAATCTCTTCATTTGTTTGGAGGAATCAAGTTATAGTATCACACCAGTAACGCTGTCGCGAAGATTTATTCAATTTTCGGTCATCAAAATTTTGCGCTTTCAACAAAATTGACATTTATTTGCCATACTTTTCTATGTTAATGAATAATGTGAAGAGCTAGTCGTTCACCAGGTGTTAAGCAACACGGCCGCCCATAACAGAACAGTGTCACTTGAAACTCTAAAATATATAGTTTCACGCGACACTGCACTGCGCACAACATCCTCCTAATAATAATAATAAAATAAATATTTGTACTCATTTCACACAGTGCCATCTAGACCTAAGCCAAGTAAAGCCTATATATACTATGGGAAGCAGATAACTGATACAATACTTAAATACTTTTTGTTTGTAAATATATACATATAAATACAATATAACATCCAGACACAGAACAAGCATCGATGTTCATCACACAAATGTATATCCTGGGCCCACCCAGCTGCTTCCAAATTTCCAAATCGAACCTACAACCTACAGTTCAGAAGGCCGGGTTACTATCAACTGAGCTATCGGGCCACTCAATTGCAATATTATTACTATTAGATTGTGAGTCGCATTGCAAGTGCAGTCTCTCCTACACGAAAGTGAAACAATTAAACCGATCGCCGCGAATCAAGCGGACAACAGCGTAAGGAGAGCTGGCTGTTATCCAACGTGTCTATCATCTTACGTGTGAATGGATTTCAATGGGACCTGTCGTCGTCGGTTCAAACCCTTTCTGAGATGTCTCCGTTCTGATAAAACGGAGCGCGCCCTAACAAAATGTCCGTTTGTATCTAACTACAAAAAAACGAATGTCTGTGGACACCTTTAGGGTTTGGCCATTAAACTAGAGGTTATATATATTTTGTGCAGCTCAAGTAGCTATTCTTAAAATACTAGACTAGATTTATTTAGATTTGGGTATCCAATATTTATCAGTAACGGCCAGGAGTTGACACGGCAGCAAACTTCCCCCTGTTCGGGGGGAAATAATACACTAAAATCAAAAATAGCCGATGGATGAAAAATACCATGAATTCGTACAATAGAACTGTTTATCAAGTTTCGTCAAGATTATTTAATAAATACGACATCTACGCGTGTACGAACATCCAGACAGATTAAAACAAATTTTGCAAGTGAAATCAGAGTCTTCGTCTTCTTCGTTAGCTCGGCCAATTAAAGTGGTGTATTTCGGGACGCGCAACATTATTATATCATCGTACACAGTTTACGTTCAGTTGTAAATTACTCAGAAAATTAAGGACTCGCACGACTCGACTTCGCATTTTAAGGACCAACTGCTCAAAATGTATCAGGTTTTTTTGAACGGGCTATTGCTGTTGGATCTTTGCAGCGTCACCGGATGGAAGGGCAGGCGCTTAAGGTGACTTGTCATCAAAAGTGGGAGGCAACTAGCTCAATGGCACCCCTGGGGTGTGAGCCTCGGTTGGGGCATTGTCGGGATAAGAGGATCGAGAAGACTACGTCCACTGGAAGGACCCCATTCAAAGTAAAATGTCTCAGGTGTTAAGCGGATCTAACAGTATTGAACAACGTTATTAGCGCCAGCGCTAACTTAATGGCCGTACACTTACCCAAACTTACAATATCACCCGAGTGACAATCGATCATCGCCTCTAAAGCATTGGATTAAGAGTTTTGACACAACACAAACCTAAAAATAAAGGGAACACTACGCAGGTGACTGCATTTGATTAATCGAGTGAAGTAATCGAAACGAGCCTTTCATATTTACTCACTCAGCTACAAAGTGTTAAAACTCATCGTGCCTTGATTTTGTTTTATTGCCTTATTGAATAGAAAGATGCTTTTACATTGTGAAGAGCTTTCATGCAAATTCTATTTTTACCTTTCTACATCAACTATTTTATTCAAGGATCAATATATTTTAACATACAGAGGACATATTATTAGGTACACAATAATGACAGCGTATAGTGGTTGAGCAGGTCGGCTCTTAAACCGGAGGCGGTGGGTTCGATTCCCGCGGCTGGACAAGTATTCGTGCACAGAAAAAAAGCGCAAATACTTGTTTTGAGTTTGGGTGTTGTGGGACCATGGTCTTCGTAGTTCCTGGGTCCCTAGACATAGAGAATCCTTGTTAGGGTCCACGATCTATGTATATGATCGTTGGGCGTTATTATTTTTATTATTATTATTATTAATTAGTCTAGGTCTATTTTTGACACTTGAAAAAGCTATGATGCTAATATTGCTAATATACCATACTGAATACAGAACTACTTCTAAAAGGGCATAATGATTATAAAGAGTTACGTATACCTAGATATTATGGTGCACTCCAAAAAGAATCGTCAAATGATTCAAGAAAAACAATTAATACTTAATTATGTACTGACAATTTTCCGAATTATTCGGACATGTTCAACAGCTATCTGACCAATTGTCAAACATCTAGGGGCTGACCATGGAACATTGATTGCAATGCAACAATAGAAATTTCATACTTAATTTGAAAATTTCCATAGTAACTACATAAACTACGTATTGAAACTGTCAAATCCATATTATGTAATTTGTATTGGTTACAATCAAGTTTCATAATCGCTAAGCTGTTTGATATTAGCATAATGAATCAAAAAATAATATATTGTATACACTATACTGTTCTTATATTGCTTTTAATATCATTCGGTCATAAAAATCATGTTCAGTACGAGCGATTGCCTACTTGATTTCATCAAATGAACACTTATCCTAAAAGTTCCCACCCGCAATTTTCCCAGCTCATACAAACTCCTCAAACCCGAGCTGCATGCGGTCAGATCCTCTCCCTCCGCTCTCATTAACCCTGGCGCGCGCCGCCACGTGTCTCGTGTTCATTATCGAACATTATTATTTTGCGACACGTGCCTATTACCAGCGGTTTTTATTATTTTCCCTTTCTTAAAAAAGCTTTTATTTGTAATCGGATCGCGGATTACGGTGATACGTTATTCGATAGACATAAACAAACTGTTTGGAGAGGTTAATAGTAGTATTAGTTTAAGCCGCAAACTTACTGCACTTTTAGTTGGCATTTTAATAATTTTGTTTCATACGTTGATACGTGTTATTAAAGGGTTTTAATGAAACATTACTTTTATGGTGGAATTTCATCAATATTCTTAAAGTGTCCACTACCGGAAAAATAAATGTTATTACCTTTTTACCTATAATAACTACATAATACTTATTGTCATAACCAACCATATATTGTAAAACATTTATAAAAAATATACCAACATTGAAAATATAGCTATTATATTCGAAATTTTAAAATAATTTTTGAAGTTTATATATCTACACAATGACGCGTAGAAATAGCCTTTTTAGATCTGTTTCTAAAATTATTATGAATTGTCATTTTACCTTTTTTTTTATTATATTTTTATGTTGGTATGTCCCAACATAATAATGTAATTTATTGATGTTGACAATGGAGATCTACGTAAACCAACTTCAACTTCCGTTCAGCTCGCATTCACCAGCTTACTCCCACGTCAAGCGTGCGTAAAGAAGTTTTACTTAAAAAACAAACAAACAGCCAACGTTTTAATTTTACTTATAATAAGTGTGTATATAAAACAGCTCACGCCCACAAACACCAATCCGAAAGAAAATTTGAAATAAGGGTGCAAAAACACACCCGCGCAAGCCCAGTAGGGAGTCCTTCAGATTTCACGGTTTGTAAGAGGCACGCGCTCATTACCGCGCACGTCGGCTTTTCTCGGAGCGAATGAATTGAGCGGACGACCGGCGCGGCGACGACGTGGCGGATTCAGCATTATTCCGCTTGGCTCCGAAGGGTTACGCCACGCTACGCTATGCGTTCTCCTAGGTTACGCCAGGCCGTGTGCCGCCACGTGGCTTACGTCCTCTACAATCCTTGAATACGCCCGACTATTTGTTCTTACTTGTATGCTCGCCGTGATATTTGAATGGTATTTGTTCGCATGAGAGCTTGCGTTGGTGTTTGTTATATATAATCTAGTGCCCCATTAGTAGTACTATTCGATTTTTACTTTTATCACGATGCTAATAAAATATTATCAATTTTAGATATAATTTATCCTTATAATAATTGAATCTTAGTTTGTGGCTTCTGCGGCAAATTCCCCAAAATTTAGCCAATGTCACGTACTAAGATAGACCATCAAAACAAAGGAGATTGTTCGATAATTTAAATTTGGCCGGAGAAAATGTGTATTAATTATAATGATTATCCTTAATAAATTACCTTGTAAAAATATTTACTAACTTTTTTTATTAATATACGCCCAACGATCATAGATCCTGGATCCTAACTAGGATTCCCTGTGTTTAGGGATCTAAGAACTACTAAGACCGGAGTCTCACAATACCCAGACTCAGAACAAGTATTTGCGCTTTTTTTCCTGGGCACTAATCGGAACCGAACCCGCCGCCGCCGAGCTCCAACAACCGTAAAGAAACAACTGTGTCACCTTGCAGTATTATTTTTAGTTCTGTGTATCCGGTGCCGATAAGCGGAAAATCTTCAGATTGTTATTGTTATTTACTAGCTGACCAGGTCCTGGCTTCGGTATGGTTGATTAATAGTATAACTTAAATCCCCCACTGACACCAATCAATGTACGATTAATTATTAGTGAAAAGCGCGAGTAACTAATATTCAATTTGCGGCGGCGCAGAAATGAATTCGGAATTCGCAGTCGTAATATCCCGTCTATGCGATACGGTGAGTGATTTGTGGTCTCCAAAAATTGCAATTGTGCAATTGATTATCAATTTGCTTAGTGACATTTCATACAGACAGAGATAAATAGTGGGCTGGAGCATTTGGACTGTCTATAGGTCATCGCGGCCAGTATATAGTCCAAATGTTTTGTTTTTTTTTTTGTAGTAGTAGTTAGTTTTTAGTATTAGTTATTAAATCATTGTAGTATTTAGAAAATAAAGGCAATTTGCCGTGTTAAAAAAAAAAGTTAAGAATCATTTATTATTTTAATATATCTAGTAAGAAATACACTTTACTTATGTTTACTTAATATCAACGTTTTGATTTAAAAGAAAATATACCTATATACGTCCTTCTATCACAATGAACATTGTTTGGTCAACCATATTTTTGTGTGTATATAAAAAAGAGTAGCTAATAACAGCTTAGTGCATTATTAATCCTTTTCATATGTCCCTATTCATCAGGTCATACGTTAAGTAGGCTTAATCAATTATTACCCCAACGTACCAATTACTATATTATTGAGTGACGTGCAGGCACCTGCGTTCGTCGCGATGACTGACTTCATTCAGATAATATGAAAATTGGATTATATCAACTCTCGTTTGCTAGTTGAAGCATAGTATATAATAGAATAGTGTAAACCAGAGTCCAAGCTCCAATGAATGTAGATTGCGTTTTATCTCTTTAGGTCACATTTCTGCCGTGATGAGGGCCGTAAAGATTACGGCACTTTTACTTTTACTGTTTGACAGTCTCTCTGGTGTGGTGGTTGAGCAGGTCGGCTCATAACCCGGAGGTAGTGGATTTGATTCTCCCGGCAAGACAAGTATTTGTGCACAGAAAAATCGCAAACTACTTGTACTGAGTCTGGGTGTTGTGGGACTTGGTCCTCGTAGTTCTTGGGTCCCTAGATATAAGGAATCCTAGTTAGGGTCCTGGATCTATTTATGTAATCGTTGGGTTTTATTATTTATTTATTATTTAGAAATCTTCCAATTACAGTATTAGTGAAATCGGTAATTAGTAAAACACTTTTCGTCAAACCTTTAGATTTGCCAATACACTATTGGCAATACAGTCTACAAAACAGTCGATATAAAACGCATTTTAAATTTACATGAAATTATAGAATATACAATAGTCAAAAAACATTGTAAATTTTATAAAATACTTTATTAATTAGTAGCGTAAATCATGCCAGTTATAGTACTGTGATACGGCGCCGTAGGCAACGAACAGTTGCCCGTAACAAAATTTATAGGTCAGTTAGACGCAGGTGGACACATACATATTTTACATTACCCAACCGACAAAGGGCGCATGGTTCAAACATGGTAACAGGTATGTTCGGGGATGGAACCCTTTTTAAAATATTTTATTAAATGTAGACCAGCAATCAAGTTTCGTGATCGCCTGAACATGAAACTTGTTGCAACAAGTAGATAGACTAGGTAGGACTTCTCTGCAAAGTTCATCTAGGCAGGTCATCCGCTTTGCCAGTTATTCTGCCGCCAAGCAGTAGTGTGCAAGCACTATTGTGCTCCGGTTTGAAGGGCCCTGTGGCTAGTGAAATTACTGGGCAATTGAGACTTTATGATCTGCTGGGCGATCACGTAACTCGATTGCATCGGATAGAAACACAAATTTGTATGGATATGACAGTTTCAATACGCAGCTTATGTGCATAGCTAGTATGCAAATTTCTCCTGTTGCATTGCAATCAAAGTTTCGAGATCACCCTGATCTCGAAACATGAAACTCAAGACATGACGAGCTACTCATTCTCCTGGTTTTAAGCGACACAGCCCCATATCAGTTGCAGTGTCTAACTCTAAAGTAGAGAGTTTCTTTTATTGCAACTAAGTTATGAAGGTTTTTTTTTTTACTTCAAACTTGTCTAGCATTTGACCACGCTCTCACCTGATGGGAAGTGACGATGCGATCGAAGGTGTAGCATGCTAGCCAAGTAAAAAATATATAGTTATCACAAGACTCATAAATACACCTTGACTGAATTTTTTTTTTTATGTTACTGAATGATTTGACGAGCTAGCCGTTCACCAGATGTTAAGCGCCACGTCTGCCCATAACAGAATGGTGTCAATCGGAACCCCAAAATATAGGTGTTTTAATTGCACCATAATTATATTTGTAAGTAAACTCTATACCAACTCAGTAGTCAGTGAATGACTTAGTTGAGAACCACGGGAAAAATAAAAGCTGTAACAAAAGGCACCTTCAACATATTCACTTTGCAGTTTCCCAAGAACTATTGTTTTGTTCCTATAAAAAGGGCGATACGATACGTGAGTTTGGCTTGTTTTTTGACCTTAACAATGGAGTACGAGGGGGCACCAGGGCGCGCCACGTGTCCTACCACCACCGAACTTTTGCTAAGGAGGCTATACCTACGAAAATGGACCTTATAGAGCAACCATTAAAGTACATATATCCAATACTACTAAGCTAAGATATGATTCAAATAACACTGGACACGAATTTTTATACGAAATGTACCCGTATTCTTTTTGTTTCGTGATTGCAGCTTTTTACTTGTTTTAAATAGGTATATAGGATACATTATCTGTACTTTTAAAGTAGCTGTATAAATTTATGAATTGATGATAGCTTAGAGGTATGAACTAAATTGGTACATAAAACTAGAAAAACCAAAATTTTAGATAATACTAGCGGCCCGTCCCGGCTTCGCTCGGGTGGAAAACATTTTATAATATACGAAAAACAATGTATCACGCACCGACGCCATCTACTTAGAATGTTGGTTTGTCCTGAATTTTTCCTGAATTTTCTTTGCTATAAACCTCACGGAGTCCGAGACCTTTCCAACGAATGCAAAACCGTGGAAATCGGTTCGTGCGTTCTGGAGTTATAGCGTCAGGAAGGAAAACCCGACTTATTTTTATATAGTAGATTATCAATGAATGTTCCATCAAAATGATCCAAATTTTTTTTTGTTTGGCTCCACACTTTTGTTTATTTAGCCAGTGCCAAGTAGTTGATAATTTGTCAAGTTAATTATTACATATATATGTCACAGTCCAAGTCATCAAGTCAAGTCATACTCCTAGTAAAGTAGTGGCAACTTTACCAGAAGCTTCTATGGAGTTTTGGGAACAACACGAAAAGAAACATTTCACCATCATTATAACACTTTCCAACACTCATGCCTGTAATCCAGCACTTAACGAATAAAACGCCACCAATTTTATGACTACACTAACACTGAAAATAACACAAGTTTTGCAAAATAATACCATGCGGTGACGCAATCTTTTTCGCATTCCCGCCAAAACTCCGAGCGTGGTGTTATAGTAGTGGCATTTCTAGTCTAATAAGTAAACAAATCCAATAAGAAATATTTGTATTGAGCAGTTGTGCTAATTGGACTTTTTGTCGGTTTTCGCTTTATTATTAGAACTATGAGAGCATCAACATATATTATGTGGATGGCCTTTATTATTAAAGTAAAGCTTCTTTACGCACGCTTTACTTGGGGAGTAAGCTGGCGAGGCGAACGGAAGTTGAAAGTTGTTGGTTAACGTAGATCTCTATTGTTAACATAACAAAGTCAAAAACTGTATTATTATGTTGGTATGTCCGGTAAAATGACCATTTACAATTGAAGGGTTGAGAATAAAAATGGTTTAACTGTCAAATTGACAGTTTCGAGAAAATTTACTTTAAACTTCAACGGCGTCATTTTAATCTAGAGTGCTTATAAGGTAATAGAAAAGGTTTGTGTAAGTTTCAGTTGCTTGAAAATGTTGTAATTCAATTTTAAAATACTAAATATAGAATTAATTCGTACAATTTCTGTAAAAATATAATAATATAAAAAAATATAATAATGTTTATATGATAAGCGAACTGTATTCCTGTGACAGATAAACCGTTTTTAGACTCAAAATCTCGAGATTTAAGCTTCATTTCGGTATTTTGAAAATGTATTATTGTAGATAATTTCACGCTGAATCCAACGATACCCATAAGTAATTTTGTGAAAAAAATCAGTTAAACCCTTTTTATTCTCACCCCTTCAATTATTGTTAAGATGGCGACATTAGAGCTAAACAAAGCAAAAACCAAGTTATACTGGCCGATAGATGGAGCTAAATCAAAGAAGTTTCACTTCAGTCGTGTGGTCTAAAGGACACTCGTTTTTTATTATTTCTTATGTTTTTTACAATTTTGTTCTATAAACAATTGCTATAATGATACCAACTACCACGAAATACCACTAGCACTACAAACTACAAAAAAACATTTAAACAGTATTGAATAAGGTATACAATACTGCTTATAAATAAATCTACTGTCCGTAGAAAGGGTATGCATACAGTATACGCCGGTCAACATAAGAGGCGAGCAGAAGGCGACATGAGCACTGATCAGAGAGGAGAGGGCGCCGCGGCGGCGCAGAGGCGGCGTCGGGACGCGGCGCGTTGCCCTAATTATGGACTTATGGAATACGAGACATACTTTACTCTACTACATTTTTATATACAGTACTTGTAAAGTTGTAAGCACTAAATGATTTTGTATTGATTTGTCACGGGATATCGGGGTATAATAATTCGCTTAGCGTAATAAATTTAATTTGTGACATTTGTATATTATTCTTCTCAACTAACCCAGGATTAGAGTGTTGAAAAGTATTTTCTAATTTAATATTAATAAAATCTATAATTCAATAGTATGAGTAGTACCTGTTATACAAAATATGATTTAATTAAGGTCGACGTTTCGAGTCTTGTCGTTAAACGAGTGTGGTTTAGACCACACAGCTGAAATAATTAGCTCCATCTATCGGTCGTTAAAAGTTTGTTTTTGCGTTGTCTAATGTTAATGTTGCCATCTTGACAGTTGTAAATTATCATTTTACTGGACATACCAACATAACAATATAATTTTTAACTTTGTTATGTTGACAATGGCGATCTACGTGAACCAACATGGGACTTCCGTACGCTTCGTATTCACCAGCTTACTCCCCAAGTGAAGAGTATGCAAAGAAGTTTTACTTCAAAAAACTTTCCATACTGTAAAAAACATGAACATTTTACCGATAGCCTCATCGCCATCGTGACAAAAGCTCGTGTTACGACATTGTCATCACCGCGATTGGGCCAAGCCATCAATTATGTTTGATCAATGGAATCGGAGCGAGAAAAGGATCCGTCCAAAATATCGTGATGATTATCTGCTTATTATTGATGAAAGTTCTAAGATTTAAAACATGTTTATACCTCTATAGTTATACAATTTTTAAAATTGGAAATAAAATATAATATAATTATTTTTATTAATTTTTTTTTATTTTTACACGTTCAGGTTTTGTCCAAGCTCTTTCTTTCTCTCATTTTTGTCAAATGTCAAGTACGCTATCAGTAATTATCTTTAGCCCACATATTCTCAAAACATCTGCTATTCAAAATATCCGATCCCTGATACGTCACGTCCCAAATTGTCTATCATAAAACATCTGACATTAAAATAATTTTTACCAAATGCCGAAATGCTAGTCTGCCAAAACGGACATTCGATATTGCCTTCGATTAATGCCTTCGTTTTAATTAGAAATCTACCATGATTTCAAATTTCATCAAAATCCGTTTAGTCGGCTCAATTGAGTGATAATAAATAATTAAGGGACATACACACACATATGCTCTCAAACACGAACCTCAACTATGTCACATTTGAAGGGTTGAGAATAAAAAGGGTTTAACTGTCAAATTGATAGTTTCGAGAAAATTGACTTTAAACTTCAACAGCCTCATTTTAATGTAGAGTGCTTATAAGGTAATAGAAAAGGTCTATGTAAGTTTCAGTTGCTTGAAAATGTTTTAATTCTATTTTAAAATACTAAATGTAAGTACTAATTCATACAATTACTGTAAAAATATATTATAATAAAATAAATATAATAATGTTTTTATGCTAAGCGAACTGTATTCCTGTGATAGATAAACCGTTTTTAGACTCTAAATCTCGAGACTTAAGCCCCATTTCGGTATTTTGAGAATGTATTATTGTAGATAATTTCACGCTGAATCCAATGATACCCATAAGTCATTTTGTGAAAAAAATCAGTTAAACCCTTTTTGTTCTCACCCCTTGAATTATATATTAGGTATATCCGTTCATTAGTTACGGAGTGGTCGTAAGCATAAAACGAGCGAAGCCGCGGAAGAGAGAGTTTAACTTCAACTTAGAATAGAAAATTCTATGTAAATTTTAAATAATATTAATATAACAGACTATGTAGTATGTATATATGTATACATATCTTCTTCTTCTTATTTAAGAGTCCAGCTCTTGTCGGTGGAGTAATCGCCATCGTTCTCGGTCTTCGGCCAACGTTTTAACCTCCCTGTACGACATGACATCTATTTTTTCTTTTATTTGACCTGTGTAAGCCCTTCTAGGTCTGCCTCTTCCTCTCTTCCCTTCTATCTTTCCTTCTATGATGTTTTTCATAAGGTTGTCATGTCGTATAAGGTGGCCAAACATTTTTCCTCTTCTAGCTTCTATTGTCGCTAGTATGTTCCGTTTTTCTTGAACCAGGGTAAGCACTTCTTCATTAGTTTTTCGCTCAGTCCAGCTTATTCTCTCCATACGCCTCCAGCACCACATTTCGAATGCTTC
Organism: Ennomos fuscantarius; assembly: GCA_905220475.3. NCBI lineage: Eukaryota > Metazoa > Arthropoda > Insecta > Lepidoptera > Geometridae > Ennomos > Ennomos fuscantarius. The sequence continues at coordinate 13,948,452 of HG992023.1, forward strand.
CAGCCTTTCTCTGTCTCTTTGGGTCATCGTCCATGTCTCGCTTCCATACAAAGCAATGCTCCAGATGTAAATTCTTATTAACCGTTTTCTTAATGATTTTGAAATTTTGGATTTAAAAAGGTGTTTTTTGTTGTTGAATGCTCTTTTTGCTATTGATATACGAGCTTTAATATCTGCTGTGCATCTGGCGTCATTGCTGATAAGGCTTCCTAGATACTTGAATGAAGTTACTTGTTCTATTGGAAAGTTGTTTAATTTAATTTGATTTGTTGTAGGTAAGTCTCTGGTAATTGTCATTGTTTTTGTTTTGTGTATATTGATTTTTAATCCTATTTCTTGAAACATGTTGTCCATTTTTTTACAAGTTTTTCTAATTCTTTCTGATTTTCTGCCAGTGCTGCGATGTCATCTGCGTAGCGTATGAAGAGAATGCGTTCTCCGTTAACTTTAACTCCTCCACTTTCTGACTCTCTTAATTTACTAATCACATTTTCTATAAATATGTTGAATATTGTTGGTGAAAGAGGGCAGCCCTGTCTTACCCCTTGATTTATTCTTGCTTTTGTTGTTTCTTTTCCTATTTCTACAACGGTTTCTTGGTTTTTGTATAGTTTGTAAATTATTTTTCTATCTCTGTAATCTAGTCCTATATTTTTCAGTGTTTTCATCATTTTCTTCCAATTTACTTTATCGAAGGCTTTTTCAAGATCTATAAATGCAATATGTGTTTCAAGACCTATGTCTATTCTTCTGCTACTAATTAGTCTAAGTGCCAGAATAGCTTCACGTGTACCTTTCCCTTTTCTGAATCCGTATTGATCGTCGCCAATGTTGCGTTCAGCTATTGGTCTTATTCTGTCGTGTATTATTTGAATTAAAATTTTGGATGCATGAGAAATAAGACTGAGTGTTCTGTGTTCTTCGCATTTATGAGTATTCAGCTTTTTAGGTAGCATGACTGTTTTTGTGGTTTGAAAGTCAATAATATACATAAGTTGGATTATATTAAATATTTCGTCTACTAAGGGATCACATACTGCGTATTTAATTAATTCTATGTTAACATTGTCGTGCCCAACTGCTTTTCCGTTTTGTATGTTTTGTAGAGCCTTATCAAATTCCTGTCTTAGTATGGGTGGGCCCAGGGTATCACTATCTATTAAGCTTTCATCCTCTAGGTCATCTTCATTGAGGCCTTCTCCATCATATAAAGCTTCAATGTAAGTTTTCCATCTATGCATAATATCTTTTTCATCTACTAACATTTTTCCTCTTTCGTCTAGAATAGCCGAGCTTTTTGACTTATGCTTTTTCTCTAATTCTTTTATTATATTATATGCTTTATCCATTTTGCCTTCGCTTAAATATTTTTCTATAAGATCACATTCCTCTTTTATTTTATTTTGCTTTGCTTCGTTGCTTCTTAGGGTAATTTTGTTAGTTAGGCGTTTATATTCATTGATACTCTTCTCATCGCTTTTATTCTTAAAACTTCTTCGTTCCAACATCAATTTTATTATTTCGTCTGTCAACCAATTTTTTCTCGGAATCAATTTTACTTTATCAAGGCATTCTTCGGCACTAGATTTTATTATGTTTTTCACGTTATTCCATCTATTTTCTATGTGTAATTGACTAGAGTTTGATTCGTGTTCTTCTATACTATTATTATGTTCTTTTATTTTTACACCTAACTTATTGCTATATTGCACGCATTTATTGCTAGTTTTATCCTTAAGACTAGTGAGATCAATTTTTTTTGGCTTAGTTTTTCTTTTATTTTTGTTTGGTTTGAAGTGATGTATACTAATTACAAGATTATGGTCTGAGTTTATGTCTGCCCCTGGTAGAGTTTTGCAATTTGTGACTAATTTTTTGTGTTTTTCTTTGACTAGAATATAATCTAATTGATATCTTCCAATATCCCCCGGCATTTTCCATGTATAGAGTCGTCTTTTAGGATGTTTGAAATGTGTATTTAAAGCTGAGAGATCATATTCTTTACAGAATTGCACAAGCCGGTCCCCTCTTTGATTTCTATTTCCTAAACCATATTTCCCCACAACACTCTTTTCTTCGCCTTCACCTAATATCGCATTAAAATCCCCCATCACTATAAGGTTGTCTTCTTCTTTTGCAGTATCTATTATTGAATCTATGTGGTTATACATGTCTTCTATTTCTTCATCTGGGTAGCTACTAGTAGGCATGTACACTTGTATGATTAAAATATCTGTTGGGGCAGCTTTTATTTTGACTGCTGTTAACCGGTCGCTGTGATGTATAGTATTTTCAACAAGATCACCCCATTTTTTGTTTAAAACTATTGCTGTTCCGTTTTCTCCTTGTTTTTCTCCCGTGTATATTATTCTATAGTTTCTATACCAGTAATCTCCACTACCTTCCCACCTTACTTCGCTCAACCCTACTATATCTAGTTTGCATCTTTCCATTTCTAGCAGTAGGTTCTCAAGTTTGCCTGATGGCAGTATCGTTCTTACATTCCATGTTCCTATGGCACAGGGGTTTCGCATGATGACGACCTGGGTAGCCCTGTTCCTACCCCTGCCGGACTCAGACCACCACGGCATGCTACATCGTGGAAGCCCGTTGTCAAGAACGTTTACTTTACTTTGCGACATTTTCATTACTCCAAAAGTAGGAATGATAGTGCGGTGGTTTCCCACTTGCCTTCCGCACCGCAGTTCAATGGCTGGTCGCCCACCCATTGATGTCCGGACAAGAGCCCTTCCAGAGCCTTTCTCTTCGGCCTCCTGCCAGTACCGGTGTCGCTGCTGCACAACCCCGGGGAAACGCCTATTTAATGGCGGTGTTTAATCGCCATGTCACTGAATCGTCTTGGGATATATATAGCATTTTATAGGTTAGTCCGTTCCACCGGGCTATCCACTACATCCTGTTAATTCAGCCGCTACTTGGTCGGGGACTGTTTATTTTGATATTCGCAGCTAACCACCATATCTGGTGGCCGTTTCCACTATCCGCCACCTGTGGACCCCTCCGCTAGCCTGCAGCTCAGCCACGAAAAAACGAAACTTATATACATATCATACATATACAAAAAAGTATACTACTACTACTAATACTTACGTTATTTTTGTATTTAAAAAAAATATTAGAGCCAAAGATTAGTTTATCTCTTTATAGACAACAATAAAGAAAAATAAATAGAGAAAAATAAAAGAACCTAGAAAGCTCAATTACTTTCACTGCTGTTCGGACTAAACTACTTCATATTTTACTTATTTTCAGCATAAAACTGTATAAAAATGTTATATTAATTATCCTATAATATACACTTAGTACTTTTTACACTAAGGTTAATTTAATTTACATAATTAACGATCTATTTTATCCATTAACTGTAACATTAAAGTCAGCGCTGCCGTGTAAAAACTGCCCCCCGTCTTAAAGCTTGCCGCTGTGTTAGTTTTTGCCTCCGTTGCGGACCATTTGCCCCCGGAAACGGCAATGCCGGTGGGATCACGACCTATTTCTTACAGTTTTTGCTAGAGGCGCCATGGCAGCTTATGATTCAACTGTTTGTGGTCATATAGTGCATCCTCACCAAGATTACCTTTAGCATTTTTTCCGACCATTACAAAACCCATGAAAAAAAATGTTTTATTTGTAACTTTTTATTTACTGTAATTTTTTTCATAATATATTTTTGTAAATTATCATAAATCGAAAAAATCGTAAACAAATCTTTTTAATACATTTAAGGAAAATCTGGTGATTTTGTTACTTAACAATGCATTAAGCACATACTGATTCGTTCAAATGTTTTTTTAAATTCTATATAGTAGAAATTTTATATATAATTTTGTATAAAGAAACAATTGCCAACTGCGACGTGTACACCAGCTTTTGAAATCATCATAAAAGATATATATTTTCAGTGGTTATTTTGTATTATAAAATAAATGTATCAAACGTAATGATTGATTACGGAAATAGAAAAACCATATTTTTTTGTTTTTAGGCCTCGGTAGTCAATGTTAAAGCTTCACGTAGCATCGAAAATATAATATTTTCGATGCTACTTGAAGAATCGAATCATGCTCATAAGGCAAGACTCACAACTGTTCGCACTAAATATCAATTCACACGACATCTGACACAGTCAGCGACGCCCAAAAGCTTAAAACTGCACGCAACGTTTAACGCGAGCTTGATTTATAAGGTCACCTACACAAAAAAATTACGATGGAAAGACCTTTCGCTCTTTTTATACTTTGCTTTTAGTAAAGTATTATGGAGAAATTTTACGCTAAAATAATGCAGCTATAAAATTTTTTAAATCTTGTAGTTATTATTTTTTATAATTTTAAATTTAATTTTTTTTTTTTTTCAAATTGCTATTGCATATTGCTTGTTTAAAAAACAGATTATTTTTGGTCTTTTTCTTCTTTTCGTGTTGTCGTTTTGGCAAATTGTAAGACTAGAGTAATTTTAGGCCGAATTAGAGGCCAGCATTTTGGTCTTTACATTTTGGCCTTTACTTCGGCCAAAGATTGAGCATTACCATTCAAAGTGGCAATGCTGTCAGCATATTGGGCACGTTGCCTCCTGGTAGTAGTTTTTTTTTTAGATTTTTTCCTTTTTCTTAGGCCAAAGACTTCTGATTTGGCTTAAAGAATATTGTCCTACGACAACAGCCGGGACTGGCGGCTTAACGTACCCTCCGATTAATTAAATTACATTATATTACTTATTAAATTACGTATTTAAACAGCCTCTGTGGTGTGATGGTTGAGCGGGTCGGCTCATAGCCCGGAAGCTACGGGTTTGATTCCCGCAGCAGGACAAGCATTTGTGCACAGAAAAAAGCTCAAATACTTGTTCTGAGTCTGGGTGTTGTGAGACCACGGTCCTCTTAGCTTCTGGGTCCCTAGACATAGGGAATCCTCGTTAGGGTCCAGGATCTACGTATGTGGTCGTTGGGCGTTATTATTATTATTATATTGTACATATTATTAATTTTCGTACGTGCCGATCAGAAAAATGATGATTCTATCACGAATAATTTTAGTTAATTCAATTTACATAAAGTAATGAACAATGGAAATAATACGATAAAACAGTTTGCAACAAGTTTTTTTTATAAATAATTATCTTATCGCGGAGGCAACGAACTCTTTGCTGATTGTGTTTGTATGCACTTGTTCTTATTACATCACTGAAGTAATGAGTGCATTCAGTATTTTTAACTATGACGTGACGCACTCGGCTTACATGAGAGTTCAAGTGAAGAGCGTCATCATTATAATAATAATAATAAATGTTTAATGACATTTCACACACGCCCATCTAGCCCCAAACTAAGCAAAGCCTGACCTTTACAGCGTCACCGGGCGGGAGATAGGAACCAGATAACTGATACAATACTTATAAACTTATGTTTGTAAATTTATATTTGAATAAACTTATATTTGACTGGCCCGATAGCTCAGTTGGTAATAACCCTGCCTTCTAAACTGTGGGTTGTGGGTTCGATTCCCACCTAGGACAAATATTTTTGTGTTGAAATGTGTTTGTTTTGTGTCTGGGTGTTATATAGTATTCTATGTATGTATTTACAAACAAAAAGAATCTAAGTATTGTATCAGTTATCTGGTTCTCATAATACAAGCTTCGATTAGTTTGGGGCTAGACGGCGCTGTGTGAGATGTCCACACATGTTATAATATTATATTATATTATTATATACATACTTCGTTACAAAATATCGATCTTACTGAAGGTTCTCATTACTCTCTACAATGTTATTCAGTGGTGGATTTAGGATTTAGGTGGTTGGACTTTTCTGCAAAGTTCGTCTAGGTTGGTACCACCGCTTTGCCAGTTATTCTGCCGCCAAGCAGTAGTGTGCGAGCACTACTGTGTTTTGGTTTGAAGGTTGTAGCTAGTGAAATTACTGGACAATTGAGACTTTATGATCTGGTCTCACAGTCAAATAATCCTATTACCAGACTGTGCTGATGTCTCAGGATGATGTTCGCAGTGCAGTGTCACGCGAAACTTTATATTTTGGAGTTCCGAGTGACACAGTTCTGTTATGGGCAGCCGTGTCGCTTAACATCAGGTGAACGACTAGCTAGTCACATCATTCACTAATATAAAAAATCCAGCAGGCTGAGTAGACTGGAGCCTAGGGCGTAGAATTTAAGGAAGAATTTCAGGTCAATTTTTTTCTTACAATAATTCCTTTGAATAAATGAGTTCAACCGATTTCAATCCCACAGCATTTATGTATCACAAAAATGAGAACATCATTAATGTAGTCGAAGTTGAAATACATATTATTAAGCATTACTCAAAAACTACTTTTCAGATCTTGATCAAGTTGAAATGCTCCCACATGAGAATCTCCAGCTTTCAAATAAAATAATCAAAATCGGTTCACCCAGTCGAAAGTTCTGTACATTAAAAAAATACAGTTGAATTGAGAACTGATTGATTTGAAAATAAAACGTTATTATATAGACGGAGAAAAGAAGTCTCGAAAATAGTCTCGAAAGCTGATGTAATGATGACGATAGAGTACGATTCATAATACTGCAATTTCATTGACAAAGAAAATGTAATTACCATGATGGTGAACTGGGGTATTGAATTGCAGAGGCTAATTGGGCGGCAAAAATCGAATAGCCTACGGGCGGCAAATGTGTAAATCCGCACTGCTTTATTGTTAAATTATTAAAACAAAATATGTACCAACATACTTGACTATATAACTACTATCATTATAGCTCATTTGGTAGTAGCAATACCTTCAGAACTGAAGGAACCCACAAGGCTTCGATTTCCACCCAGGACTAATATTTTTGACACAATGAATTTTTGATTTTGAATTTAGAAAATATTGATGAATATCAATATTTTTTTTGTGTCTAAGTGCTATATTGTACTATTCGTTTAAGCAGGTATATATTTACGAACAAAAAGTATATTGTAGTGTTCTGTAACTTATCTAGTTCACTGTGCTTCTGTTTTTTATTATTTTTATGTTGTAATTATTTTTATGTAGTGATTTATTGTTTGTGTTTATTGTGCTCTCCTGTTTGTGTATTAAAGATGTTTTAAATTTGTTCAAAATTGTGTTGAGTTCTCTGAAGTTTGACTATCATGTCATAACTATGGGTCCACCTGAAAATCAATACCTCAATCTCATGTCTCACCTGACTTTGATTTAAATGCAACAGAAGAAATTTCCATACTAACTATGCACATGGAATTTTGGCGGGAAAACGAAATAGATCGCGTTACCGCATTATATTATTTTTCAAAACTAGTGTTATTTTCAATGTTAGTGCATAAAATTGGTGGCATTTTATTCGTTAAGTGTTGAATTATAGGCATGAGTGTGGGAAAGTGGTATAATGATGGTGACACGTTTCTTTTCGTGTTCTTTCCAAAACTCCATAGAAGCTTCTGGTAAAGTTGCCACCACTTTACTAGGAGTATGACTTGACTAGACTAGACTATGACGCAACTTGATGACTTGGACTTTGACTTGACTTGACCCATTATATTACAGTAATTAACTTGAGAAATTATCAATGACTTGACACTGGCTAAATACACAAAAGTGTGGAGCCAAAAAAAAAACTATGCACATAAAATGTGTATTCAAACTGTCAAATCCATACAAATTGGTGTTTCTTTAAGTTGCAATTGACTTACGTGATCGCGCAGGTAGTCATGACATCACACAGCGTTACACTGTGTTTTTTCTCCTCTCTAGGTTTTACTTGTATGTCTCCTATATTCTAATGTAGTGTTGTGTAGTGTTTCCTGAATAAATATTATACCTTTATATAATTATTGTTACTTTTAAGAACCCGAAGGCACTCGGGACAGTGACTCAGTTATGTGATGACATAGGAACTGACTGAGTCACATAATTTTGATAGCCCAGCTTGCATTCTCTTCCAAGAAGTATTTATATAAAAACAAAAGCTTTCATCCAACCAAACCGAACTACCAAAACGCGAAAACGTATCCCGTTACATTGCTACATCTGCCTCTTCGTTCTACGTGCTATGATTTCATATACTTTGTCCCTTTTACCCTTCAATGGGCATCCGGATTGCAGATTTTGCAGGAGCGTAGGACCAGTTTTTGCCTCAGCGTCGAAGGGCAAGACATAAATTCATGATGGAGTCTGAACGAGAATATCGTATCTGCGCTTATTACCCGCTGGCGGCGTGCGTTTATTCTTCTGGTCTGAATAAATAAATGCTGATATGTATGTGTCACATGTGTGTATGTTTTGCGTGTATGTGATTATCGCCTTAAGCATAACTACATACTAGGTGGTAGGACTTTTCTGCAAAGTTCGTCTAGGTAGGTACCACCGCTTTGCCAGTTATTCAGCCGCCAAACAGTAGTGCGCCAGTTCGGTTTGATGGGCACTGTAGCTAAAATTGAAAACAGTGAAATTACAGGGCAAATGAGACCTTTTGACCTAATCTCACAGTCTAGTAATCTTACTGCTAGACTGTGCTGATGTCTCAGAATGACGTGCGCAGTGCGAAACTATACTTTAGTTTCAAGTGTCACTGCAACTGATATGGGCAGTCGTGTTGCTTAACATCGGGTGAGGGACTAGCTCGTCATATCATTTCATAACATTAAAAAAATAAATGCTTTCATAATCATTGTAGTGAATAAACGTCAATGAATTTGTGCCATACTGGTGCACAAATACTGTGTGTATTCTTGCGGGTGTCGTAAAAAACGGATAAAAGATTATCCAAAGAAACATTCACATTATCTTCGGTACATTGAAATGTCCTAAGATCACTACGACGCCAGCCAGACTAATGCTGATGACCTGATTTCGTTCCGGATTTGATCCTCCAAAAAACATTAGGAATATTATACAGCTTCTGTGGTGTGGTGGTTGAACAGGTCGGCTCATAACCCGGAGGTGGCGGGTTCAATTCCCGCTGCAGGATAAGTATTTGTGCACAGAAAAAAAAGCGCAAATACTTATTCTGAGTCTGGATGGAACCCTCTGGATGGTCCCTAAACGCAGGGAATCCTAGTTAGGGTCCAGGATGTATGTATGAGACCGTTGAGCGCTATTATTATTATTATTATTATCATCAGCTTTTCCATTTTTTTCTGACGTCCTGAGTCGAGACATATAGACTGTAACAAGGAATAGTCAACATATTCCTTGTGGCAGTCCAATATGTCTCAAATTCTTGTTTATATACCAATATTAAAAACTAGGTACCTCTGATTTGCTCCTTTGCAAATATCGAGTATGATCTGTTACTAAAAATTCTACACTCAGATTATTTAAAACTTTTACGGAGTTTTCTAAACTCTAACTAGATAAATTCTTCTCTAATTAAAAATGGCCATTACACTGGACAAAACATAATTATAGCATTGGATTTATTTCTACATCGATAAATCTATCTCACAAAGAAATACCTTGAATGGCTAGATAAAAGAAACGCAAAAGGAATATATTTTTCTCCTAGGAATAAATAATTCCTACATCTAGCTGGAAACAAACATTTTATACAAACTACATAATATGTAACATGATTCTCAAGTTGTAAAAAACTGCTATATAGTTAATAATATGAAGTGTGTAAAAATATATTTATTAGTCTAGACTAATAAACGAGCTCGGTAAAAAATAGACGCAATCTCACTTTAAGACAAGTATTACAATCATACCAAATTCTACTAAATGCTTTTTAACGGGCTCATACTGTTGGTCTCTTCCGACCTTTACAGCAGCACCGGGTGGGAGGGCAAGCGCTTAAGGCACCGTCGAAAGTAGGAAGCAACCAAGGGCACTCTTGTGGTGCGAGCCTAGGCCCGGGCCGTTGCCGGGAGAAGCGGATCGAGAAGACTACGTCCACTGGAAGATCGAACCCTATGGAAAGTACCTACAAAATGCTACTAGCTATGCTTACTACACAACCAATAACATTTATACAAATCACATAGTAACAAATAAGTCACAAATACATAAGTCAAATAAGTGGAATAATTATATAAATATCTTCGTGGACATTTCACACAGCGCTATTTAGCCCCTAACCAAGCAAAGCTTGTACTATAATTATAATATGAATACTCGTAAGAGCGGGTAAACGGAGCATCCAAAGAACGCCCAGCAGCATTCTTCTTGGTAGGTACATTAAAATCTTCTTCGATCACCAAGACGCCTGCCAAGGGTGGTGATTATGGCAAATGACAGGCGTCTAAAGTGGCGTTTTATGGGGATTCAGCAGTGGGCGTCTTCCGGCTTTTGATGTGATGTGATGATAAACGATGATGAAAGTAAACTAATATATTATTGGCGTCTTGTTGTGGAGGAGTATAAATGTGCACGAACGCGGTGGCTTATTATTATTAAACTTATGGCCATGTCATCCTCTTTCATTGTCATTCCAGTTTTCTGCCTGCTTTCATAATTTTCGTATCAAACAATGGCCATTCTCAGTTTAGATTCAAAATCAAGTTTTGAAATTTCATCGGGTATTTTTTCGTTTTCCATACATTTTGGTATTCCACTGATAGACGCCGAAGCGTAAAGTATAACTCTCTCGCTGTTGATTAAAACCATATATTTTATGGTCACACTAATATTATAAAGGCGAAAGTTTTTATGTGTGTATGTTTGTTACTTTTTTACGCTCAAGCGACTGAATGGATTTGGATGAAATTCAGGACCAAGATAGCTTATACACTGGATAACATATAGGCTACATTTTATCCTGGAAAAGTGAAATTTTCCCGTGGGATGAGCATATTTGATTTACATTAAAATACTTTTTATCCGCGGGTGAAACCGCGGGGCGCAACTAGTATATAAAAATAACAGCATTAAGGCTATATTTTATCTTGATTTTTGTGAAAGTTAAAATTCGAACACGTTTATTATTTTTGCTTATCTGCAATTTTCAAACTAATTTTACAATCTAAATTATTGTTAATACCTACCAATTATTGTCAACAAATGTACTGCCTTCTCGAAGATTTCAGTTTCATTTTATTTGTTCTTCATTTTTCAGTTAATTACTTCGTGGTCCCGTGAATATCCTTATGGAACTACTGGGAATCAGGATTGGGGAGACCTCCGGGACAAACTTATTCCAATCAGCAAAACTTTTTTTACTCACAATTTACTTGTTTACCCACGCTAAATCGTAATTTTCTGGAATAAAAAGATCTTTATGTCGGTTTTGGTAATATCAGCAACCTGTGTTATGAATGGTGGCGACTTTCCATGTATTTTTTGACGATGTACGGTACGGTATTAGATATTGTACCGTATAGATATTTAGCAAAAATATATAAAGGTAATCATATTACACATGAAAAAATGAAAAAACATTTATTTGACAAAAGGCAAAATTACAAACATCTATGTCATATAACCTAATTTAACGTAAGTTACGGCAGTTGGTAAAAAAGTTATGGTAGAGGTTATTTTTCGTAGGACCTGTATTCTAGTGTACTACTACTAAATTAATATATCAAAAACACATAACAGAAACAGTTTTCCTTTAAATCTAATAAAGAATACAGCATTTTAACTTCGGCATTTGACAAGAAGTTTGTTGCTACTCGAAGCTCGTATTAGGGAGTAGTTTATTCCTTGGTTGTGATTGTAATGGAACGTACAAATCTTGTCGCGTTTTGTTTCACGCACAGTCATATACGTTGATTTCTAATAAATAGTTATAAAGGCTTTTGATTCCCCGCTTCTAAAAATATACGAGATATTTAAAAAATGGTTAAACATATATTTAAAGATATTTATTGCATGAAGGGCACTGGTTTATTCTTTTTTAATGTTGGGTCGTGAGTCGCCATTGTTCTTTCAGCCAAATTCGTTTATTCCGTTTTGTCATGAAAATCAAACAAAAAAGACGTTTAATCTTTTATAGATAAGTAGGGATGGGGTTTGAAAGGTTAAAAACCGAGAAGAGCAGAAAGGCAAGAAAAACAGCACTTAAGTGCTATATCCGCCAGTGTATAGTAAGTACGGTTGTGCTATTATTTATCCTGTGGTAGTGTACATGTACACATGCACTACCACAGGATAAATTATTATTATTATTATTACTGGCGGGCGGGAAGAATATTTGGTTTATACTAACTCTCATCAACCTTTAAATATTTAGTGGTACAAATGAATTTAAGAAATTGTTTAGAGGAAAATTTGATTCTCTTTAAAAAGGAATGTAATTTTTCAGAAATTATATCATCAACCTTAAATTTTTCTAGTAATGTATACACTATACCCTACTTATTGTGTCGTTGAAATAGTGTTTACTTGATTTGCATTTGTTCTCAGCGACTACAAACAAATGATAATACAAGGTGATAAGATAAATAGGTTTCATTTTAAAGAAACGTAAAGAAAACTTACAAGAAAAGTAATATTCAAACACAGAAGCAACACTTTTAATTTTTCGGTATAAACCCCACACGCTCAGATGTTCCAAGTATTGATAAGGCGAGGAATTTTTTGAAAAAGGCATTCGAGGACCACCCGTGCCTCCAGCTGCCCACCGACCTTATTTATTGTTTTAATTAAAACAACATAACTTAGCCTCCTACTTCGAACGTAGGTACGCGCCTATGTGACACATCGTAATTCTTTACTTAGCTTCTGAACCATTTCGGATGTCGTATAAAGCAAACGATATGAGATCGAACACACCTATTGTTAAATAGTTATTGTACCCATCAACGTCTATATATTTAGGTACGTTACCCGTTCCCGTAGGTAAGCTAGAAAGGTCGTGACTTTCCATAGGGTCCACTCTTCTAGTGGGCCTAGTCTTCGGCAAAGCCCAAGCCGAGGTGTCGAGGCTTGCGCCCCAGGTAACTAGCTCAAAGGCACTCCAGGAGGGCAACTGCCTCCCATTTCTGACGACTGGGCGCCTTAAGCTCCTGCCCTCACGCCCGATGACGCTATAAATGTCGGTAGAGACCAACAGCTGGCCGCCCGGTGACGCTGTAAAGGTCCGCCCGGTGGCGCTGTAAAGGTCCGCCCGGTGACGCTGTAAAGGTCCGCCCGGTGACGCTGTAAAGGTCCGCCCGGTGACGCTGTAAAGGTCGATAGAGAACAACAGCATTAGCACGTTCAAAAAAAAAAAACCAACAGCATTAACCCGTAAAAAAATTAAACCAGTATTTAGACTAGAATAACAATTGAAATTTATTGTAGATATATATAAAATAAAACCTTCGATTACTTTAGTTTTGAACTAAATAAAATCTGAAGTCATTTAATGTAATTATACTTGCAAATCGCTAAAGTATTAACGCTTACATTATTCATTTCACATTTGTGTTATTTAGCCCCAAAAGCCAACCTAATAATTTTTAGGTAAGTTGCTTTATGTTCGCTTTCCGAGTGTAAAATATTTATTACTCGTCAGACACGTCATAATTAACAATTAAATTATTTTTATGAATCCAAGTGAATAAAATAAAAATAACGTGTATACAGTTGGAATATTTTTATTAACAGGTCGTTATAATTTTAGGCAGCATTTCCAGGCTGCATGATTAATGCAGGCTCATGTACTCTGATAAACGTGGTTTACACAAACATTGACTTAATATTAGATAATCCAATTAATTATAAACCATTAACATGATGTGTTCTACGTCGACAAGATAAGGATGCCACTACAGTTAAATCGCTGTGAAGTTTACTTATGTAATTTATTTCTACATAAAAAAGGAACTAACATTGCGTGCACTTAGCCGGAATAATAACTAACTTTATTTAATACTTACAACTCTAAAAAGATGTTAAATAAGTACTTTGAATTTTATCGATAGGGGATCCAATGCCTTTCTTGGTCAATAGCTATACCAAGTCATATTAAACTTTTAGCTTATTATTAGTACTCTATGGAACATTTTCACATTTACCTAAAATATCTATGCTAAACTTATAATATGCTTTAAATATCAATAATCAATAAATAAATAGTATATATTAAAAAAAACATTCTTTATTATCGTTGAACCGGCACGATGTCTATAATAAATAATGTTCTATTAACAAATTACATTTTGCTTTCATTTGTAAGTTTTAATTTATAATATGAACATTCTTATAGTTAGGATAAATTCAATATGATTTTTTATCAATTATTGTAACTAAGAATTCGCTAGAAAAAAAATCTATTGTCAGTTTACTATAAAACTGTATTAAGTTTTTGATATACTATTATAGACTGACGTGAGTAGTATTCATAACCACAGCTGATAAACGGCTAGATACAGTCGAATGACTCGACCGATGTCGAGATACGGTCGAGTTATTCGACTGTACCTTGCGAGTGCTAGCCGTTTACTACTTGCAGTTAAACATTTTTGAAAGTATATTGAAATAAATTACAGTACGAGTATAAAGCTCTACTAAAATGGAAATACCAAGAAAACGATTTTTATGCGGTTACAAAATTATAAAGTGTAAGTACGACAATCATAGGAGGACGGATTCAATTTATGATTTTGGAATTTGGATTATGATGGTACTAATTCAATAAATACCATAATTTTTAAATTATACCATTTTGGGATTTACAACAATTGAAGTCACATTTCTGGTCATTAACAGACGATAAAAAATTGATAATAATTTCGATTCTAAATTTTCTAATCGACCATTATTTTATTTATAAATAATATAGGTACAACACTTCTACACAACCATTAATTATAAACAATCACTTGTTTCATTCTTTTATCCGTTTTTCTAAGTCTATTTTGATGCAATATTGGTTTGTTACCGGCACAATCACTTAGTTCGAGTGTCAATGTTCGATACCCCGTGTTTAGTAGAATACGGGGTATGAAAAATCTCTAGAGTCCCGTGTGCGGTAACGGCGCTCATAAGGCGCAAAAGAGAGGCTATGCGCAGTCCATGGAGTTGGGGCTCGGCGGGCCGCCCATCACGCTGTAGGGCGGGCTATGCGCCGGCAGCGACTGGATGGATCCCATGGGCCCGTGGTACATGTCCATCTCCAGAGATGCGTCTGGTGAGCACTTGTCCGCCATCTTGTTTTCTTGTTTTGTCACCATTCGCCGCCACTTCGCTCGTGCGTTTTGAAACCATACCTGGGAACAAAAAAAAACACTAAGTTGGTAACGGTCTGAGAAAACAAAGCGCATTGAAACGTCGCTCGCTAGCAAAAGGAAAAGTTGATTCGCCATAACGAGCACTCGGGTCGCGGAGCGAAACAAAATGGCAAAAAGAATACTCTGCAGTGCAGCGCAGTCTTCAAGCGGCCATCCAGATATTATTTCCTTGTATTGGGTTGGTAGTAATGTACTTCCGCGCGCCGCGCCCCCGCTCTGGAAGCTACGCGGAAGCTCGTTTCTCTTCTCGTGCGCATTTCTGAAAAGTTTTTGTGAAGTATATTACAGCGTTCCGTGGAGTTACACTGTAGTAGCGAAGCGTAGATTTTATATGTAATTAGCGAGTCTACCCCGCTGGAAGCGGTGGCCACCTGCCACAAAGCGTGACGAACGCTGACGCCGATCTACGACATTTGTACAACGATGACAGCGTCCGTGCAGTAGATGCCATATTTTCTTGTTATTTTAAAATGTTATCAATACTATAAACCAATTCCATTCCACCAAATATTTGGTGGTTCTGGTATCAATATTGAATTCCTAAACTTTGATTTTTAATCTAATTTTCAACAATTCGTAGAAGATAGGACCTTAAAACGCTCTAAATTCGAAATTTTAAGGTAAGTACGATCCATGATGCGAATCTTACGGCCAATGGCATGCGATTGAGCTGCTGGCCCCGCCCCACCGCGTCATGGCCGCTACGGATGTTGCTTTATGCCAAATTTAGACGATCGTTTCTTTCGTGGTTGCCAGCATCTTACTACACGATATACACCTATACGGTACTTATACATTTGAATGAATAATTTATTTAAACCTTTCATTGCAGTCTAGAGAACTTTCAAAGTTTTTAAATCTTGATGTTTTGACGGATAGCTACAATGCCTTAAACTGTCAGTAGGTACCATATACAAATACGATGGCATCATCTGCGCGCGCATGAAAAATGAGAAGGATAAGGAGAGCTAGCGCAAGATTGATGACCGCGCGTCAGCACACCCTGCTGACAGTCTGAGATAAGTCGCGGTGGTCTCGAAACTAAATTTTTATTATGAATGACACTTTCTCGTTCTTGTTCGGGGCAAGGGCAATACCTGCACGCGCTAGTATTCAATAGGTTCGTTCATATCATCATCACTTTTTAACATCTTCGCACATTATGTAAGCTCAAAGCTTTAATACCCTCCATTAAGGTCAAGGTTACATACACTATATTTTTGGAAATCCAGCAGATGGCTGAGATTGCAAGATAATATTATGGGGAACGAATTTTTATAGGTCTTATAAATGCTAGATTGGGATTTATTACAGAACACAATAAAAATTCCCAAATACATAGGAAAAAATCGCTTTATTTTAAAAATTTGGCCCAAAGTCGTGCTTGCTATTCTCGAGTCAAACACACACATACATATCACACGAGTGCCAAATCAGATTACACAGCAGCATAACACTGGATGTTTCGTTTGCTATCCGTCACACAAACCAGAATGGCGTTCTAAAATAACATTTCACAATCATAATTTACGTCTCAATTTGCTTCAGGACCATCAGTGACATGAAAATATATTGTAAGCGTGCAGACAAATAATTTTTCAGCAAAGCTCGAGTTCAGTAAGAAATATCGTTTTATTTATGTTATTTATTGCACTGAATTTCTGCGGCAGCAGTTTGGCAGAAACGCTTTGGGTTTTGTTCGAGATAAGATGTTTATTTGACATGTCCACCGAAATTTCTTTAAAAACCACGTGAGGTATTAAGATGACGAAATAATAATATTTTTTTTTATGTTTTGGCTTCAAACTTTTGTGTATATAGCCAGTGTCAAGTAATTGATAAATTATCAAGTTAATGATAATTCAAGCAAATATGTGTCAAGATCATCAAGTCAAGTCATAGTATAGTCAAAGTCATACTCCTAGTAAAGTGGTGGCAACTTTACTTGAAGCTTCTATGGAGTTTTGGCAACAACATGAAAAGAAACGGTTCACCATCATTTTACCATTTTCTCACACTCGTGTCTGTAATCCAGCACTTAACAAATAAAATGCCACCAATTTTATGCAATAACAGTGAAATTAACACAAGTTTTGGAAAATAATACAATGCGGCGACGCAATCTTTTTCGCTTTCCCGCCAAAACTCTATATAATAATACTTAAATTAAAAAGACTTCACGTAAGTGCCATTTTAAAGTTATTCATGCATTGACTCCGTTTTATTTTTTCGACTTACAGATGTTGTGTACCATTCGTCATAACGATAGTAATCTGGCCTCCAGTAGCCGAACGTAGACATTGACTAAATGCTCATGAGCGTTATTTATGTCATGACTTTAATCGAGTTGTTACTTTTTGAGGTTATTGTTTCTATTAGTTGTCGTTTGTTGCCATTACGTTACAAGCGGTATCTGTCTAATATATAATCTTTATGAGATACGCACCTCGCACTTGACGAGACAAGTAGAGCACTAGCAATAAATGTATTTTCTTTATTGTCTTTCTTTCCTTTCTTTTCTTTCTTTCCTTTCTTTCCTTTCTTTTCTTTCTTTCCTTTCTTTCCTTTCTTTCCTTTCTTTCCTTCCTTTCTTTCCTTTCTTTTCTTTCTTTTTTTCTTTTCTTTCTTTTCTTTCTTTTCTTTCTTTTCTTTCTTTTCTTTCTTTTCTTTCTTTTCTTTCTTTTCTTTCTTTTCTTTCTTTTCTTTCTTTTCTTTCTTTTCTTTCTTTTCTTTCTTTTCTTTCTTTTCTTTCTTTTCTTTCTTTTCTTTCTTTTCTTTCTTTTCTTTCTTTTCTTTCTTTTCTTTCTTTTCTTTCTTTTCTTTCTTTTCTTTCTTTTCTTTCTTTTCTTTCTTTTCTTTCTTTTCTTTCTTTTCTTTCTTTTCTTTCTTTTCTTTCTTTTCTTTCTTTTCTTTCTTTTCTTTCTTTTCTTTCTTTTCTTTCTTTTCTTTCTTTCCTTTCTTTCCTTTCTTTCCTTTCTTTCCTTTCTTTCCTTTCTTTCTTTTCTTTCTTTTCTTTTTTTTCTTTCTTTTCTTTTTTTTTTTTTTTTTCTTTTTTTTCTTTTTTTTTTTTTCTTTTTTTTTTTTTTTTTCTTTCTTTTCTTTCTTTTCTTTCTTTTCTTTCTTTTCTTTCTTTTCTTTCTTTTCTTTCTTTTTTTTTTTTTCTTTCTTTTCTTTCTTTTCTTTCTTTTCTTTCTTTTCTTTCTTTTCTTTCTTTTCTTTCTTTTCTTTCTTTTTCTTTCTTTTCGTTCCTTCCTTCCCTTTCTTTCTTTTCTTTCTTTTTCTTTCTTTTCGTTCCTTCCTTCCCTTTCTTTCTTTTCTTTCTTTTTCTTTCTTTTCGTTCCTTTTCTTTCTTTTCTTTCTTTTTCTTTCTTTTCTTTCTTTTCTTTCTTTTCTTTCTTTTCTTTCTTTCCTTTCTTTCCTTTCTTTTCTTTCCTTTCTTTCCTTTCTTTCCTTTCTTTCTTTTCTTTCTTTTCTTTCTTTTCTTTCTTTTCTTTCTTTTCTTTCTTTTCTTTCTTTTCTTTCTTTTCTTTCTTTTCTTTCTTTTCTTTCTTTTCTTTCTTTTCTTTCTTTTCTTTCTTTTCTTTCTTTTCTTTCTTTTCTTTATTTTCTTTCTTTTCTTTATTTTTTTTTTTCTTAAATTCGATGGCATGGTCCGTTGTGTGATACAATTAAGTTTGTTCGCAACCGTAATATTATAACGTCTCAATCAAGTTCATACCTCATTAGGCTAATAACCCCCTAATGCAGTGGCACTTAGCCTACGCGTTTGACTAGAACAAACGAGGATGATTTACTCAGTGCTCCATGAATGATTATAGTCCACTTTGAGTCTTACCTAACCCTCACGCCGTCACAGGTAATTGCACAGTCACTTAACTCTGTGGTCATTCGTTTAATTTCGTTTACTATTTGTGTTTGCATCTGACATCATATCTGATTATTAGTTAATATTGTTGCATTACATTATTATTTTATTTCATGTTTTTCACTGGGCCATAAACACATAAATCGTAAAACTAACAAAATAAATGTACGTAGGTATTATAACTATTTATTCGGCATTCCTCTTTAAAATGTTCCAATTGTAGGTACTGCCCGCGTTCTTAGATCACAAAGATTACGTCCCATTTATTAATTACAGGAAATACAGAGCCTGTAATTGTAAATAAACCAAAATATTCATACAAAAACCGCGGTAACTAAGCATGAAGAACCCCACATAAGGAGGCCCTAATAAATTTCAAAACAAACACGATCAAAGGCGCTCAAACATTCCGCTTATGTAAATAAAAACTGTAGAGATGTGATTAATAGTCCCGTATTCCTTAAATAAATAATATATGAATAAATTAGGAGGGAGACGCGGGACGTCCGCTACGTAAGTATACGAGTTCGCGCGACTAAATGACAAATGGTTGCCTTTTGAAAGTACGGCGGAAATTATCTGCCCAACCGAGCATCCCAAAACGAAGCGGCTGTACTAATTACTAGACCGTTTGATTGTGATCTTTGTGCGCTCAAGTAAGCGATCTTCAACTTAGCTGAGCAGATGAGACAGTCTAATTTAATTTGGGCTCCCATGTTTATTATTGCCACAAAGTGTACTTAGAAAGTAAAATTATATCTGGCCAAATGTCGAGGTGTGACCATCCGATACTAATTGCAGGGGTTGGAATGGAATCTCGGTTGGTGATGTTATTTGTGTGCCGTGGGCATCTTTACAACTTTTGTGATCAAGGCATGAAAACGTTCTCAAAATAGAAGCGTTAAAGTTATAAACGAAAGTTCATATCAAGGCAACATAGCGGTCAATTTATTGCATTAAATGGTTCACTCATCTATATCCGAGTGAAACTTTCGATTAAATTAAGCCACTGCGATTAAAATTGAAAAATCCGGTAGCCATGTAGGATTGATTGTACAATAAACGAGAACAAGGAAAGGCACTTTTTCAGCCAACTAATTACCACGCCACTTGAACCGGGGTCGTTTTTCAAGATGTTAGTAGAAGAAAAAGGTATCGAGTGACAAATCACGTAATTGCGGACGCAAGGAGAGAAATATGGCGCGGTTTGTTCTAAATGCGCTCGCGAGGGCTCGGCTGATGGCGTCTCTATATATTAACTGCGGCGCCCGCGCGCCCGGGGCAATTAGACGCGCGGCACGCACCTGTTGTGGGGGTTTGTTTTTAAATTTACTCGTTATAATATTGAAATAATTTTAAAAATTTCCCAACTTTATCGGTAAAGCAAAATATCTGGATATTTTTAAATATAGATAGATAGCTCAGATAGAGAACTCTTTATTGTTCCACCAATGAAATATAAAAACTAGTGTTACGATGGGCGGTCTTATCGCTGAAAGCGATCTCTTTCAGACAACCTTTGGATGGACAGTATCAAATGCAAAAGAGTAGACGGTGGTGTATGACAATTTAAAAGAAATCTAATAACAATAATTAAAAAACAAATACTTATACTTAATTTTTAGCAAGAAATATACCTACATCATTATAGTAAACTAATACATATTCTATATTATTTCCCAAAAAAATGTAATTGCACAATTTGTGTAGATTACGCGTGACTGCTACTTTAAATGAATCAACAAGGGCTGCAAACATTGTATATAAGCGATAGGCCGAAAACAATGTGCTATCAGTAGGTAAACAATAACTAAATAACGAAACATAAGCTGTTAATCATTGAGAAATTCGTATAGAATAACTCCAAATGGTTTATTCCTAGTCAAGTAGGCAGTTATGCATCTTTATATCCTGCAATCTCCAATTTAACAATAGATTAACTGCGCTACACGAGCTGGTTATTTTTGAAAAGTTCTGTCGGATATCTAATTGGTTTGATCAACTGATAACTATAAGTTTGGCAATATGGTCTGTGATTTCAATTCAAACACGACATCTGTAAACCGTTACATAAGCATTTTTCCGTACATGAGCTCCCCAAGGTATCTTTAACGTTCATGATTAGGTCAGTTGAACGCTAGATATTTTACCTTTTAGCCCGATAGCTCAATTGGTAGTAACCCTGCCTTCTGAACTGTGGGTTGTGGGTTCGATTCCCACCCAGGACAAACATTTGAGTGATGAACATAGGTGTTTGTTCTGTGTCTGGGTGTCATATTGTATTATATGTATGTGTTTACAAACAAAAAGTATTTATGTATTGTATCAGTTATTTGGTTCCCATAGTACAAGCTTTGCTTAGTTTGGGGCTAGATGGTGCTGTGTGAAATGTCCACAGATGTTTATTGTTATTATTTTAGTTTCCGTAGGAATATGCCATACCTATATAAAAACCAAGTAACGAAGAGTTTCGACAGATGTCTGGGTCTAGGTACGCTTGGCACAGTATAAGAAATAATTTAAATCGGTTCACAAATGGCGAATATAGCGTGTAGATATAAAAACCGAAAAATGTTTTCCGCGTTGTATTAAAAACTAAAACTATTTGTATTTTTTTTCGGCTTGTTTTAGATAGCAGCAACAAGCCAGATAGATCATAAAGTTAAAAATCTCAAGGTTTTTAACTGCACCAACTGCCCGAAGCTTACAAGCCTTAACGTACCTTATTACTTCACTAAGGCAAAGGATATCAAAATACTTCAAAACGCAACCGGTTGCAAGCTTTGAGTTTCCCTTTGGTCCAGTGCCACTCTTATCGCTTCTGATTTAAGGTTCGTTTTCTTTCAGAACCAATTTAGACCCAACAACTAGAAAGGTGAGATACCTACATAAATCTTCTTAGACTAGTTTTAGTCACGCTGCTTTATTCCCGTGTGTTTACTGAAAAACATTTTGCCTCTTTAAACTATTTGAAATCGAATTTCTGAGCTCATGCCGGCTATTCGTATTTTATGGTTTTATTAGAGACTGTAATTTCTTTGATGGCTACGTACGATGCAATCGGTAAGAGTGCTCAGGCAAAGCGGTTTATGACTAACTAAAATTACATTTGTATTCTACCTACTTATAAGAATGACAACTTTAAAAAGGAATTCAATTCAATTTAACTTACCAACAGGAATTTGATCGCTAACTATATTTTCTAAAAAATAATCTGCTACCAAACAAGGTATCCTACATAATATAATGATGCATATAATGTATACCGATCTGACTATCGAAAGGTCGTGCAAAACGTAAAAAAGTATCAAAATGGCGTCGCGACTGGTGGTTTTGTCGTGAAAAAAAAATTGCGATCAATATTCGGAGCTCGGAGGGAAGGGGGTCCTCTATGCCTCTTATAATTGGTTGGGGGTTACTCCAGCGAATGCTATCTTGTTTTTCGGTGAACTTCGGGGGAATTCGGTGGGAGGCGATGCCTTTGGTTTATATATGTAAACCCTACACTTCTTTAAAATAAACTGGCTTTTTGTTGTGCAAGTATTATTTCGTATTTAATAACCGAAGACTTACCAGTTTTTTATGCTGTAAATGTTTTCAGAATAATAAGTTATTGGTATTGAGAGTGTAAACAGTCTATGTGCATCATTCTCAAAATTATTAAAATATATTTAGTAATTATAGTGTTAGCACTAAAAACCATCATTCGAAACAAGTGCGTGCTATACTCGCTTTGAAATTTGGAAATCGAAATGTCTTAGTAATTATGAGAACAAAGAACTTTGAGCTTGCCGGCCGTAGCCCTATATTAAAGGGCCGCTTTCTGCAAACAAATCAGACTCAATACGAAGTTCTAACTTCGAAAGATGCGCCGATGTGTGCTCTAACGGTTAGTACAAAACGGCAATCGGCTTTAGACGAGCCGCAGCCCTGTGTATAGCCCGCCTTATTTGACGTGTAAATGAACGAACATACAGCTGTTTTATTGGTAGGCATGCAAGCTCTAAAAATCTGAACATTACGTTTTAAAGGTGGTATTTCATAATTATTATTTTTGTCGACTGAAAATGTAGTAACTTTTAAAAATAATTTCAATACTATAAATTGTTTTTATCAATAATCTCATCGGAATTAAAAAATACGCGAAGTTTTTTATACAATATTATATGCTACTATATAAAAAAGCTGTGTTAAGTACAATATAAAACTTTCCAATACCCATTTTCAAAGTTTTACTTCTATTGCGATGTGCTTACTATTGCTGAAGTGAAAGTCTGTGCCGTAACTTAACTTTTAGCGTTTAGCTTTGTAATGCCAGCTCATAAAATAGGTAGGAATAAAATACATGTGATTATTGAAATAATATAGTATCGTATCGCAAACGAAATATTATGATATATAAGTATGTATTTGTTTGTTCCATTATAAGGAAAAAACTGTAACTTGTTTTATACTTACTCCTTACCAATATTTTAAGAAAGTTTGTATGTATGATGTTTGTTACTCTTTCACGCAAAACTACTGAATGGATTTTAATGACTTAAAACTTGGAATGCAGATAGCTACACTGGAGTAACACATAGGATACTTTTTATCCATGGATAAAACCACGGGGCGCATCTATTATTTTTATATAACAATTTTAGGGTTACTCAATTTTTGTTCTTATTTCCGATGCTAATATTGCTTTCCTTGTAACAGGAATATTACCAGTTTTTGCTCCTTCACACAGTTGCTAGTAGCAAGACACGCAACTCGCCGTCTTGTCCAGGTTTTGATGGTTGATGTTCCGTGTGTCCACTTTCGGCCGACTGTAATTACGGCTGCCGTACAATTACCCACCAAAGGTAACAATTTTTGCGCCACCAACACGCGAATTCTAAGAAACAGTCGTCGTGGGACCTGTTGACAACTGGTGTCAGTATGTTCACGAAATCTACGGTTTGGCATAAACACAATTCTGTGAATTAGTAATCCTGTCCAGTCTCTCAGAACGTATACATAATGTAATGTACATTATTTTTTCATTCAACTAAATCATGATTAAAATGCTGGCACTTATTTGGCACAGCGATTAAGCATTGCAATTCAACGGGGCAATTCTGCAAGCATGTTGGGTACGCTACCAACTAGCAGTGGACTGGAGCATTTGGATTGTCTATAGGTCATCGCGGCTTATATTAGTCCAAATGTATTTTTTTGTAGTAGGTAGTTTTTAGTATTATTTAATAAATCATTGTAGTATTTAGTTGAAAATAATCAATATTAATACTACTTTTACTATCATTGTAAGTTTTGATTTAAAGATGCGCAGAAAATCTTTATCATCTTGTGGTAGCGGGACTGTGCAGCGTGATAATCGTAGTAGTAAAACGAGTAGATTCATTACTCGTCGATACATACCTGCAGAGACTCTTTAAATTAATAATATCCAAAAGAACAGAGAAAATCCAGACCATAGAGTTCATATTTTGTTGTACCTAATAACATTAGCCAAAACCATAACAGATTAGCCAGTGTAAATTGAACCCTGAAAAATTAACTGTTTTATACACATCCCACACAAACGCAGTAGTACAAGCTCTAAAATGCGAGCTAAAAATAAATTCGCATCAGTGCATTGATATCAGTAAAGGCGGGGGGCGATATCGACGACATTAAATTCGCATTAGCTTTCAACTACCGGTTTGCTTTGACTTATTTTATGCGTTTGACACAGTTGCATTTAAGATTACTTCAAAATTGAGTATCGTAAATCATAATAATACTAATAATGTTTGTCTAAATTCTGAATACTGCATACCTAGGTGATTTTAAATGAAACTATCAAATGGTCCGTTAATTTTCATTTACTGTAACAAACAACAACCAATAGAGACAATAAGATTCCTTTATGCTTACTTAGCTTAACTTTTAATAAATAATCGTTAGCTAATTACTTAAATCCAAATATGAAAACCTATTTACTATGGGGTTCATTTTAAAATGTATTTATATGTGGCAGGAACAGAAATATTTTATCCAAATAAACTCATTAAGTAAAAAAAGCAAAATGTTTTTTTTTATTAATAAGTTAAAATTTGTACCTGTGAGGAGATACATATTTTATAATAATACCTGCCTGCGGGATTATAGACACGTATAAAATGTGTATGAAAGTTCTATAATGTAATGACAATAATTCATACATTAATTGTTTAGTTTTGACAGATTAGATCTATGGACTTCCGAGGGAAAAAGCTGTTTTAGAATTATCTGTGTACTAATAAAAGGTACTAGTTTCAATATTCTATACGCCCACTTGTACAAGCAGATTTCTGATCAAGAATATGCTAATTAAGTCGCTGCTTAGGCGTCGAGCAACTCTCAATAATTTGTTTTTCTTTCCAAAGGTATTCGATTTTATAGACAATTCTAATTAATTTGTTTTTATATGCAATAACGGTTTGTAACCGTTTGAACTCAAACGTGTCATACGTTAAAATAAATCAAAGCAACTCTAGAAATAAAGAAACAGTCCATCACTTACTAATAAAAACACTGCTGCACGATAAATAGGTTATATGCAGAAAATTTCTGAAGGATATAGCCGAAGCAAATGAGCCTCTTTCCTATTAAAACTAAGTCGTAAGTGTAAGCAAGAGGGCATATATTTCATATTTCCATAACACACAGTGTTGCACTGTTTCGTATGCATAGCAAAGCGGTGTAAATTCGAAAAGTTATATTACCTGCAAAACCCTTTTCGGTAATCCAGTCTTCTGGCTGAGTTGCTTTAAATCCTTAGCATCTGGATTGTGGTTGATCGCGAAGTATGATTTCATGGTCCGAAGCTGGTGGTGCTTGAAACTGGTGCGCATGCGCTTGGTGCGCGAAGTGGTTCCCAGCCCGCCGCCCCGGAATCCCATCTCCAGATACTCCGCATTCAGATCTGGTTAGAGAAGAACAGTCACGCTGCTAAATGCTGAGGATGATTTAGCGGATTAATATAATGGATTTACTGATGTGTAAGTATAATTTAACTGTAAATTATACTTGACGCTCCAGTAGAAAATATGGTGAACCGTGCAGTTAAAGATATGGTAAAGTTATATGAGGAAATAAAAATACAAACTGTCCACTAAAGAAACATTACATTTCCATGTTACATATTATTAGTATAGAAAACGTTAGTGTGAAGTAAAATACTTTATATAATATTACAATCACTACACGAAGTAGTGCACAAAGTAGATACGATATTTTGTCTAATCACCGAGGTTTCGATATTTTGTTGGTTTGTAAAGTACAAAATTTATTTATAAACATTTAACTGCATAATTCTTAATATTTTCTGTGTTAAATACCTACAGTGTAATTTCAGATCATAACAAAATTATTTGTATTTTAATAGTATTTATAATAAGGCAAATCAATTCGCACAATCGCATTGCTGATTCGCAACTTCTTGAAATATAAGTATTAAATATTTGTTAAATTAATAATTAAAAGAAAGTGGCGGCACATCAGTTATGTTAAATATAGATCGACATTTTATCGTATCACACTAATATTATAAAGGCGAAAGTTTGTATGTGTGTACGTGTGTAGGTGTGTATGTTTGTTACTCCTTCAAGCTCAAACGGCTGAATGGAGTAAGATGAAATTCGGTGCCAAGATAGCTTATATACTGGATTAACATAGGCTACATTTTAGCCCCGAAAAGTGAAGTGTTCCCGTGGGATGAGCAAATAATAAAAATACTTTTTATCCGCGGGTGCAACCGCGGGGCGCAACTAGTAAGTTATAAATTGAATAATTTGCGGGATATCGGTTACTGGCAAAGATAATGTGTATATTAACATGTGTATACGCAATTATGTAAATTG
Source organism: Ennomos fuscantarius (assembly GCA_905220475.3). Lineage (NCBI taxonomy): Eukaryota > Metazoa > Arthropoda > Insecta > Lepidoptera > Geometridae > Ennomos > Ennomos fuscantarius. The sequence continues at coordinate 13,975,356 of HG992023.1, forward strand.
TTATTGTCTCGTTTAACGATATTGAGGTAATAAAGATAAAAATTTGCCAATACCTATATCTGCAAGTGCCTACAATGCGTATGACGCTGCGTAGTGCGTATAGTTTTAATATTTGATTTTTTAAGGAACTGATTTCTGCTATTAACATTTTAATTAATAACAATGTGCGAACTTAGAAGCTGTCAAACTTTAGTATTAGAGAATTAGTGGCAAAAACCCAAGATGATTACTTATCATATTTGACAGCCTCTGTGGTGTGGTAGTTGAGCAATTCGGCTCATAACCCAGAGGCAGTGGGTTCAATTCTCGCGGCAGGACAAGTATTTGTGCATAGAAAAAAAGCGTAAGTACTTGTCCTGAGTCTGGTCTTGTTGACCATGGTCCTCTTAGTTTCTGGGTCCCTAGACACAGGGAACCCAGTTAGGGTCCAGGATCTATGGATGTGATCGTTGGGCTTTATTATCATTACTATTATTATTATTATTTTACTTGAACATTTTTTATTATTTTACTTGAACATTGTTCAGTGTATAGGAACGAAACCTACAAAAACCTACCTAACCTACCTACCTAAAAAAACCTACCTAACGAAAACAATGACTTCGGGGGATTTTGAGTAGTATATTTTTTTATGAGTAAATTAGATAAATTGTTTCAGAGGCTCCATAGCAGTTTCGCAGGTAAAAGTCATTTGAAAATGGAATAAAATATTCGATACCCTGACGCAGGCACTTCCGTCACAACTTCCACACAAGTTGCAAGATCACTACAAGAGAAGCACGTGGTTTGCGAAGGATAAGATGAAAAAAGGACCACTTCTTATCCCAATCCTCTGACTTGTATCGCCATACTCGCCAGTTGCGTTTTAGGCAAGGATCGGGCGAAGAATGTTGATAAAGACTTCACCAGACAATAATTGTCAGAGCTTGTCAATGGTGAAGATCCTAACAAGGAGTATCGGACTGGATCCGTTGCCAGCAGAAGGTGCAGTCAAGCAGCTGTGTGGCCATCAACGTCTGATTGTCCCTTAGGCCTGGGTTAGTTTAAGCGTTAATTTCCCTTTTATAGCCCAGTTGCACACTGCTTTATCTGCAGCCACATAATGATTTTTAGTATCCCAATCAATCAAAGGCTGAAACCACAATAATTGAATTGGTACCTATCGTTTGAACAAGATTCACGGGGTTGTCTTTGATTTATTTGAATCATACCTTTTCCTTGTGGATTCGTAAGTGCAAACCTATATGATACGGTGTGTATTCGCGACAATTTCGCTCGTTCCGAAGGTTGGCTGAGAACAATTAGTCCGTCGGTAATTATGCAGAGACCCGTTGGAGCATTTTACTCGCGAGTTAATGGTCTTGCGCCCGATTCGCGCAAATGCACCGAGATTTCAAACACCCGACTTGCCGCACGTCGGCGCGACAAACAATATTTACTCTTTCAAATTGCAAGTTGATAGTCGCACTCGTTGCGGTTCACAATTTAAACATCATGAATACTTGCATTACACTTTACTTTATGCACTTTTGAGGAACTATATGTAGGTATACACTACCAACATAACATTTACTTGTAATCTTTCATTACATAAGAATAAAAAAAAGTACGAAAGGGCTTTATCCTTTTTTTTAATCATTACCGTTAATAACGATGGCTTCACAATTTCACTTCACACCGACCGCAACGGTGCGATGGCTGAAAAGATATTCACTAGCTCAATATACTTTTTCACCACCGATAATTAAATATGCTAGCAACCGTAACATAGTCTCTTGAGATACGTAAAATAACTCCTCCGTGGTCAACAGGATAAATAGTTTCCGGAGGCAGAGAAGGTCTCAATAAACTGGTGGCCATTAGGATGCTTCGGGGGTATCTAGCGTTTCAATAGCGGCGTATTAAATTGAATACTTACCACAAATTTTAGTTTGAAAACTATCGTGAGTATGACACATTTTGAAAGTTGGCTAAACTCACATCAATTAAAAAGTCTAAATTACTCCGACTAGGTTTCGGACATCTGCAATGTCCTTCTGGAAGCCAGTTACTAACGTGAGCCGTTATTTAACTTACCGCAAATACATTATTGCAAAATCCAAAGCTAATATAATGGATAAGTTTTGGCTAAATAATTGCATAATCCAAAACTTATCCATTATATTAGGTTTGGATTATGCAATTATTTAGCATTAAGGCCTTTTAGAAATGATACCACGTCATTGATTAATCTACAACTATAGGTACCAATTCATAACCGTTTCATTTGCTAAAAGGAGACATTATTAATAGATTGAGACACAAAATGTACAGAGATAGCGCGAAGGACCAAGAAAAAAATGCATAAAAACTCGGGTGGGCTATAAAAAGATCATTGTGATCTCATAAATCGTACACACCATTCATGCTTTAAGGTCGGCAAAAAATGAGATTTCCTACACGATAACGCTTCGTCCGGTGAAGTTTTTATACACTATCATCGTCTTAGTGACGTTGCACAAAACTATGGCTTTATCGTCCGATGAAAGGCGAGTCAAATAAAACAGCCACAGTTACATATGAATAGTAAGCAATAAAAAGATTTTTCGGATTGTCAGCATACCGGGCGGGTTTAAAAAGGGAAAATTATTAAATTCGTCGACATTAGTGTTGTATCGCATGACAAGCCAGCGGGGGGCGCTACCGGCGGCGGCCCTAACTCAAGCGTCGATTGCAGCGCCGCCGCGCAGCGCACCGCCGACGCTCGGCAAAGCTCATATTTCAGATGTTATTACTACTTAAAAAGGTAAAGTTATATGGCGTCGATAGATATCAAACGAGTATAGCGGTGATGACCAAATATAAAAAGCTAGTGACGGTAATACGTAAAAGTAAGGAAGTTAGTAAAGTTGTTATTTAACATATTTTATTGAAGTAAAATTTCTTTACGCACGCTTGACGTGGGGAGTAAGCTGGTGAATTCGAGGCGAACGGTAGTTGAAGTTGGTTCACGTAGATCTATTGTCAACATAACAAAGTTAAAAAAATATGACCATGTTGGTATGTCCGGTAAAATGACAATAATTTACAATTGTCAAAATGGCGACATTAACATTAAACAAAGCTATATCGACCGATAGATGGAGCTATGATACAAAGTTTTACTTCAGTCTTGTGGTCTAAAGCACACTGGTATTTTAATTGTCTCATGCCCTTTTTGGCAAAAAAAATAGACTAAAAATACGGTGCTGGGACCTTTATTTCATCATTATCAAAGTACATACATATACATTTATTATATATTTTTGAGTTGATTATAAAATAAAATTAAATAGGTAGATACATATCAGGATCATACACCGAAGGACACTCAAAGAGTGTCAATTGTTTTTTTTTTTTTAATTCTCGTATTTTAATTTTAATTTATTGGTTAAACACATTTTTATCGACAAAAATCTACACTTCACTATTTATAGGCTATGGATAAATAAACAAAAATTTACGATCGTACATTTTTTAATGTCTGTACCTGCCAAAGTATTTTTATTTCTTAGCATAAATTAACAAAAACACTTAGGTATAAAAATATATATAAAATCATTCGATGTCTCAGTCTTACTGTCTTACCATAATAAAAAAACAGAAGTTGATTACATATAACAGTGTTAAAAATATTTTTATTCATTTCTTTTTTGTACAACGTTATGGGTTCATAAACGATTCATAAAGTATGATATAAAATTTTTGTAATTTTCCAAGTGCAGATTAGTGCACCATCGATCATAAATCTGTACAAAATATTTATAATATTTATTTATTTATACTTTATACTTTAGCACAAAATAATGTACAAGGAGGACTTAATGCTATGAAGTATTATCTACCAGTCAACCTGGATGTGCAAGAAATGAAATGGTAGCGGTGCAGTAAAATTTATATTATATTTACATAATAAAATATAATATTATGTATTATTAAATATAAATAAATATTAATAAATATGTATTACATATAAATGTAATTTATATATAATACATATTTATTAATAAATAAATAATAACAATATATATTTATTTATATTCATACAATATAAATTATAAATAAATACATAAAATTGAATCTCTATTTGCCTTGGTCATCGCATCACGCATTGTTTTGTTTATTATTTTCAGGAAAAGGTTCTTATGAAAGAAAAGTCAAGAAAGATGAGCGGAAAATAAGGAAATTTACACCACGAGGGTGAAACCGGGGCGCAGCTAGTATAATACATATAGTGATATATATTTTCATAACGTTTCATTGTAAGGAATCACTTGCATTCAATTCTCTGATTCATGTTACAACAGTCACAGGTATCTGGTTCAAATCGAGAAAAAAAAACGAAAAGTTTAATTCAAAATTTCTTGACTCGAGAGAGGTTTGATTTCGAGTAATAAATAAAAGCAGCGATATAAAGCCATAGGGTCGGTGTGCCACCGATACAGATGTCTCGCGCAAGATAGCGGCGGCAAAGAAATGAACTAACAAGAATATCACATTAACCGACTGACAAGTGTAGTGTGACCACGCAAACGAATACATTTTGAGAATAATAAATAAATATTAATCAATCTAAATATATATAACACAAAGGTGACTTGATCAACGCACAGCCTAAATCACTGGACGGATCGGGCTGAAATTTGGCATGCAGGTAGATGTTATGACGTTAGCATCTGCTAAGAAAGGATTTTTCGAAATTCCACCCTTAAGAGGGTGAAATGGGTGGTTGAATTATTTTCCCATAGGCCACGCCACGGGCGAAGCTGCGAGCAGAAGCTCGTCAATAAATATTTGTGGACATTTCACACAGCGCCGTCTAGCCCTTAACTAAGCAAAACATGTACTATGGGAACCAGATATCGATAGAATACTTAGATACTTTTTGTAATAAATATTTGTGGACATTTCACTCAGCGCCATCTAGCCCTTAACTAAGCAAAACCTGTACCATGGGAACCAGATATCGATAGAATACTTAGATACTTTTTGTAATAAATATTTGTGGACATTTCACACAGCGCCATCTAACCCCAAACTAAGCAAAACTTGTACTATGGGAACCAGATATCGATAGAATACTTAGATACTTTTTGTAATAAATATTTGTGGACATTTCACACAGCGCCATCTAACCCCAAACTAAGCAAAACTTGTACTATGGGAACCAGATATCGATAGAATACTTAGATATTTTTTATATTTATATACATTTTAGTACAATATAACGCAGACACAGAACAATCATCGATGTTCATCCCACAAAATGTTTATCCTGGGTGGCAATCGAACTCACAACCTTCAACTCAGAAGGCAGGGTTACTATCAATAAAGCTACTGGGCCAGCCGATACATAAGCATAATAACTGAACCATCAATGCATACCCATTTCTATTCATTGTACAAACTAAATGTATTTCACATTTAATTAACTTGCCAGGAAAGTATCCGGCCACGGCTTATGGTAAATATTATTACGTTCATAGAATACTAATTGTATTAATCAAGAATACGATAACAGCACTGTACCCTACATTTTTACTTTACAATAGCAGATAAGACCATCAAAGAGAACAGAGCACGCCATAGGGAAACTTAGATATACATTTATATAAAATTCAAAGTCCTGACTGACTGACTGACTTATATATCAACGCACAGCCTAAACCGCTGGTTTTAGAGACTTGATATTTGGAGGGTGTGTTTTTATAAACTGTAAGTATCCACTAAGAAAGGGTTTCTCGAAATTCCATACCTAAACGGGGGAAATAACTATGAAAAATTTTCTTCTTCGTTTCTAATAGGCCACGCGGGCGAAGCCGCGGGCAGAAGCTATTGAATCTATATTCCCATTTAAAATCTCACCATGCGTGAATAGATAGAACATTTTCGTTACCTATTATTTTATTGTATTTATTACTGTCAGAAGATTCTTATGAAAGAGAAAATAAGAAAGTTAAGCGGAAAATGAAATTCACCACGTGGGTCAAACCGCGGGACGCAGCTAGTATAAGATAACAGATCGGCAGTCATATCGCTTAAACGGCTAAAATCGAGACACGTACAAACATTTGTGTATAGGAAGTCAGGAAAACATTAATAAATAGTATTAATTAATATTTTAATAAATTAGAACTTTAGCCTTTTAATTAAAGTTTCCTTAAACAAGAAACGTAAGTACGCGTACTCGTATCGGATGGTCTAATGCATTATTAATTTACAAAAAAATTGTTGTAATTATGCAATTCAAACATCACAACAACTGCTTCGTTTAACAGTCTTTGTGGTGTGGTGGTTGAGCAGGTCGGCTCATAGCCTAGAGGTGGCGGGCTCGATTCCCACGACAGCACAAGTATGTGTGCACAAAAAAAGCGCAAATACTTTAGTTCTCAGTCTGGGTGTTGTGGGACCATGTTCCTCGTAGTTCCTGGGTCCTTTCATACAGGGCTAAGGATCCAGGATCTATGTATGTGATCGATAGGCGTTATTATTACTATTATAAATTATTTCACATATTCCAAGTACCCCGCGGCTTACTAAATAAACAAGCTATTTAACTAGGAAGAGGCTAAAACGAGCTATTGCTCTTGCTGAGATTTGCCTTCGGCAAAATATCTCGTAAGAAATGTCCTAGAAATGTGTAGTGTAGTAGTGTAGGTCGCGCTCTGTCTAATTTGTACAGATACATTAAAATAAATAAAAATCAGTCATTGCTGCCTTTGGAGACGGCCGATAGAAGTGAAAATTATGTAACTTGTGAATTGTATCGTTAAGCTATCAGATTATTACTTCTAAATATAGCTCATGGGGAGCGTGCGGTGATGATGCGAGTTTCACGCTTTTTGTTCACCCATAAAGTAGGTACACATAATTATATACACGGTGTATATATATATATATATATATATATATACATATAAAGCTATATAGCTATATAGCTCATAGAAAGAGTTCGGTGATGATGACGCGAGTTCCATGATTTTCGTTCACCCAAAAAGCGTCTAAAGAAGTTTTCAGTTCAAAAATTAACAACAATAAAAATCCGGGTCTCTTTGGATCATAATAATATAAAATCGACTTCAAAAATAGAGGAAGTGAGATTCGATTTTATTTCTTTTTACTTTTTTATGTTATTACATTTATAAACTAATATAAATAAAATATTTTTCAAAATGAACTCACTCAAGTCGAAATTACTTCGACCAGATTTAGGTACATATTCGATGTCCTTCTGGGAGCCAGTTACTTACGCGAGCGTCAGCACGTAACTCAAAAGAACTCAACTCATTTCAAATGTACATACTCATGATAATTAATAACTCAAACTAAAATTCTTTATTTATTAGCAAGATCAGACTTTCAGATTTGTCTTATATCATTTTATCAAAATTGGTACAGTAGTGTGGTTTTTAAATTAAAATACCTGGAAGGCACACATTATGATAATTTCATCCAAGATAAATCTCATTATGAAATGAAGGCAATTGAAGTCAGATAAACTCCTTTTAAAAAGGATATTATGTAGGCAGTTGATTGACCGAGTGAGCGCAAAGCGTAAGCAAAGCGTTTCTATTTCAGCTTGGGCAAAAAATATTTTGTATGTCTGTTCTGTGGCTGTCCTGCTGTCCTTCTCTACAGTTATATGTATATAATGTTATCATCGGCATCTCGATACTTTTGAATTGTCATTTTACCGAAATACATTTTTTTAACATACATACTATTATTACATAATAATATTTTTTTTTATGTTGACAATACGGATCTACGTGAACCAACTTCAATTTCCGTTCGCCTCGCATACACCAGCTTAGGTACTCACCAAGTCAAGTGTGCATACTTCAACAAAATTACGCTTTAGTTTTCCCTTTATAAAAATGAATTGTCATAGTATATATCAAAGAAAAGAAAACAACAAGAGACGATATCGTGACGCTATAAGATAGCGGCCTTTTGCACAACGTTGGTTACTTACTACTAAAATTTAAATTTATATCACTCAAAATTCCCTGCGTATAATGTTAGATACGACAACTCTATAAATTAAAATAGCATTATTGGATAAATAATATTATGCACTGCGTAATCAGTATCAGAAGCAAGAAATTGAAATTGCAACGTTTTAGTTCCGTAAAGCCTGCGCTAATCAAAATCAAAGTCATGCGATTGTTTTGTCGAAGGCGATTAAGCATGGATATTACATTAATGTTCCATTTTATTGAGTTTCACTCTTAATTGATAATATAATCAACAATAGTCACTTACAATACCATAAAGTATATTATGGAACTTAAGTTACAATCACGTATGGGCTTAACAATAGCTTAATTTACAAAACGTTTGAAAAAAGTCGTGGAACAGTTGGCGACTCCAACTTTTTTGTCTTAAATTTAAAAAAGTCGTTTTCTGACCCAACTACCGTCGGCGAGGGAACGCGGCCGTCCTATCGGTATGATCGTCCGAAGCTACTCGTAATGTCCGATACCAAAAAAAAGCGGGCACATATTTTGGCGGGAAATAAATCACGACGACTCGACGGGCCTTAGACGCGGCTATATTAAATTTATGGCGGTACCGCAATGAAACCGAACGCTGCTGGTAGAAAACATTAAAAACAAAAGGTAAAAAAGTAAGATACCACGTGACGCCTGAGGCAGATGCGACAACTTCATTACTGGGTATAATTTACTTCGATCCCGTTACTGAAGTAGGAAGCGTTAGTTTTTTCTGTCTGCCAGTTAGTGCGTAATTTATGGTCACACGGTTACAAACTTTAAGGGAAGATCGACAGCTTAGGGGCCATTCCATAAATTACATCACACAATTTTCGTGAGTTTTTGGCTGGATGTTATTTATTTTGCAATTTTAAATTTAGAAATGTATGAAATTATACATTTTGTATTCCAATATGACTGGCTCGATAGCTCAGTTGGTAGTGACCCTGCCTTCTGAACTGCGGGTTGTGGGTTCGATTCCCACCCAGGACAAACATTTGTGTGATGAACATCGATGTTGGTTCTGTGTCTGGGTGTTATATTGTATTCTATGTATGTATTTACAAACAAAAAAAGTATCTAAGTATTGTATCAGTTATCTGGTTCCCATAGTACAAGCTTTGCTTAGTTTGGGACTAGATGGCGTTGTGTGAGATGTCCACACATATTATTATTATTAATACTTATTTAGACATAAAATATTATATTTTTAAAAAATGTGATGACACAAAATTTCTTACCCCTCCCCCCTTATCACACAATGTGACACTTCACTGAACCCCTCCCTCCCCCTTAACGTGTGACGTAATTTATGGGTGACCCCTTATGGCTTGACAAAAATAATAGGTCTTTACCTATGAAATTGCCGTATTGCAGTACAGACTTTTTCAAACAAAAAAAAGTTTTGATTGGCTATGAATTCTAAATTCAAATTAATTTTGTTTTAAAAATATGACATTCTATTTACAATATAAGTCTTTTGTTTATTGATTAGCGCTGTATTTTCATTACATTTCAACATTTTTCCTCATAATGAATACTTTGAAATTTCGTGTAATTATGGAATATGAGTTCCGTCGTGGCACCAACGCGGCACAAACGACACGTAACATCAACGACGTTTACGGAGAGAACTGTACAAACGAACGTACAACCCGTTATTGGTTTGCTCGGTTCCGTTCTGGGAATTTTGACTTGAAAAATGAACCTCGTGGTCGTCCGGAAACTTTGGTCAACAATGATGAATTAAAGGCGATTGTGGAAGCTAATGAATCTCAATCTACAGCTGAGCTGGCAGCAGCTTTTGATGTTAGCATCAAAACAATATTGGTCCATTTGCGACAGATTGGCAAGATAAAAAAGCTTGATAGATGGGTGCCCCACGAACTTAACGATCGCCAGCGCAACGTACGCGTCGAGACTTGCTTTGCGCTGCTTAACAGGCACAGAAATGAAGGAATTTTGAACCGAATTGTTACGTGCGACGAAAAATGGATTCTTTTTGACAATCGAAAGCGCTCAGCAAGTTGGTTAGATCCTGGTTCGGTACCAAAGCAATGTGCAAAACGAAAAATGACCCCTAGAAAGGTGATGGTCGCCGTTTGGTGGTCTAGTGCTGGTGTGATTCATTATAGCTTTTTACAAAACGGCGAGAGCATTACTGCAGATGTGTACATTGAAGAACTGACCACAATGATGGCGAAACTCGCACGTCTGCAACCAGCTTTGGTCAATCGGTCGTCTCCACTGCTACTTCACGACAACGCGGGACCCCATACTGCACAACAGACCGTCTCTAAGCTGCATGAGTTGGGTTTGGAAGCTCTCCCTCATCCGCCATACTCACCAGATCTTGCGCCTACCGACTATTACTTTTTCCAAAATTTGGACAACTTTTTAGCGGGAAAAAAATTCAATTCCCGAGAGGCAGTACAAAACGCCTTTGAAGAGTTTGTTGTCTCCCGTCCTGCTGATTTTTTCAAGAAGGGCATCCATAAACTGCCACAGCGTTGGCAAAGATGCATTGATTGCAGGGGTGATAACTTTGAATAAAAGAAATAAATAAGTTCAAAAAAAAATACTTTAACTTTTTTCAAACAAAACGGCAATTTCATAGGTAAAGACCTAATATTACCTAGGTATTACTTTATAAAAACTTAATACCTAATAATTGATTATAGCTCGTGAGCCAATGTTTGTATAGAGGAAGGTTATTAAATAAAATTAATACCATTATTAATATGTACCTATACTGACTTCCGGTTTCTGATAAGCGGAACTGTAAAAGATTATAAAATAACGGTATCGGCAACTACAGGTTACATTAAAAATACGTTTGAGAGGAATACACTATTATTATTATTTTTAATTACATTCACATTTTTACTTGTCGCAAATACGTATGAAGTAATTTATTGATAGTTGGTATAGCTCGTGCAAAACTTTATGAGCTCTCGGAAGTTAGGGCCGAGTACCAAACTGCGCATGGTGCGAATTGTGTGTGATTGTGTATATGACGGCGGCAACGTCCAGTTATAAACTCTATGCACAGCGGGCAGTACCGTAATTTACCCTTTGGTAGCATTTAAATTTATTAGAGTGGCAACACCGGCAACTGTCATTGTTGTCATGCGCGGATATATAATATATATATGCCATCCGCGCTAACTTCCGAGAGCTCATAAAGTTTTGCGCGATCTATTATTACTATAAAAATATATAACTATAAATAAATATGTTACTGATTAGTATATCATTATATTATATAGTAAGTATATTATTATGTATGTTTATTATTTGTATAAATTTAACATTACATTAAAAAATAAATTTTTGTAATAGATTTATGTTGTTTTTATTTACCTGTACCCAACACCATTAAACCGTTCAAAAAACCTAAGCTACAGATTTCCTCTAATGTAAAGGTTTTCTGGAAGAGATTGCTCTAAGTACGAAGACAAGTATTTGCTTTATAATAACCTTATTATCTAGTACCTGTGTTCAAAATAGCATACAAATTATATATCGCGTGGGCGTGCTATATATTAATAAATACATCTTAAAATATATATTCAGATAACGTTATCAGCCACCGCCTATTTACCTAAATACTTTAACATGATAACATTTATAAATTAATTACGTATAACAATTAATTATTGCATAAAATAACTGACTTGAATTGTATTTTGAAATGCATAATACATTTTTGTTTTACCATAACTGTTGCAAAACTATTTTTAATCTGTGGCAGGCTCCGTTTTTGCGGTCAACTTTAGCCCAGACTTTTTTTCTCTGTGGAGTTTAATGTTTTTGTTTTGGCTCATCACTTTTGTGTATTTAGTCAGTGTCAGGTAAATGATAATGTCTCAAGTTAATTAATGTTATATATAAATACGAGCTTCTGCCCGCAGCTTCGCCCGCGGCGTGGTCTATGGGAAAATAATTCAACCACCCATTTCACCCTCTTAAGGGTGGAATTTCGAAAAATCCTTTCTTAGCGGATGCCTATGTCATAACATCTACCTACATGCCAAATTTCAGCCCGATCCGTCCAGTGGTTTAGGCTGTGCGTTGATAGATCACTATGTCAGTCAGTCAGTCACCTTTGTGTTATATATATTTACATAAATATATATATATGTGTGTGTGTGTGTCTAGTCACAGTCCAAGTCATCCAGTCAAGTCATAATATAGTCTAGTCCAGTCATACTGTAGCGGGCAGCAGGTTTAATTTTAAATAAAAATGCGATAATTCGACGGAGACGTGTACTTCATATCCAAAAGACAGAGAATCAGTTTTAAATATAGGGTAGGTAAGAGAAAATAATTTTGACTTAAACTAATGAAAGAAACGGGTGGCGCGAAGACTTGATTTCTTAACATGCCCCCACGCGTTGAAAGCTCGTCTTTCAACTGGAGACGTCATCCTCGGGCAGCAATGGAACAATCTTGCTGAAAGATCTTCGAACAACGCCATTAGCCGTTTTAATGTCAGCGACTCTATTTATTTGATCAGCACCAGGGTATACAGCTACGATACGTCCTAGTTTCCATCTCATAGGTTGAAGATTATCTTCCTTCAAAAGGACTAGAGTATTAGTCTTTAGAGAGTACTTGCAGGATCGCCATTTTGCACGCTGCTGGAGTTCAGCCACGTACTCTTTACTCCATCGAGTCCAAAAATGCTGGCGCATCTGCTCAATCCGCTGGTAGCGTGTGAGTCTAGTGACAGAATAGTCCTGGTAATTCTTCTCGGGTAGGGAAGTGAGGGGCCGGCCGATGATGAAATGGCCGGGCGTGAGAGGCGTCAAGTCTTCTGGGTCCGATGACAGAGGAGTGAGTGGCCGCGAGTTAAGTATCGCTTCGATCTGCGCCAACGCAGTAGTAAGCTCCGCGAACGTTAAATTACAATTGCCCAACACTCTATTTAAATGATGCTTAGTCGACTTAACACCTGCCTCCCAGAGACCTCCGAAGTTAGGGCTATACGCAGGAATGAAGTGAAACTTTATATTATCTTGGGCTGAGACGGCAGCCAAGGAATCACAATTGGTTTTTAGAAACTTTGATAGGTCATTATATGCACCAACGAATGAGGTACCGTTATCTGAAAACATGTTTTTAGGTTTCCCTCTACGCGAAATAAATCTACGTAAAGCTAGTAAGTAGTTATTGCTCGTTAGGTCGCCTACTAACTCCAAATGAATAGCCTTAGTGGTGAAGCATACAAAAATAGCAATGTACGACTTGATAAGCCTACAACCACGTCCAGTACGAGTAGCGCAGGAGATGGGGCCAGCATAATCGACGCCTGTTGCAGTTTCAAATGCGTAACCGCCGGGTTCGAGTCTCTGCTGTGGCAAATTCCCCATTAACGGAGCAAATACCTTACCTTTCATACGATTACAACGCACGCAATAACGATAGCATTTCTTCGCTAAATTACGACCGCCAATTGGCCAGTAAGTTTCTCTAATTGTGGCCAACAAAAGCTGTGGGCCAGCATGCATTAACTTTTTGTGTTCAAATTCAAACAATAACTTTGTAACATGATGTGTGGACTGTAAAACAATAGGGTGTTTCTTCTCAAATGGAAAACTTGAATTATCTATACGACCTCCGACGCGAATTAACTTATCTTGATCTAAATAAACATTTAGCTTAACCAGTGGGCTTTTATTAGGTAAGTCATGTTTTTTAAATAATAATTCATACTCAGGGAACGACTGTTGTTGCGAATGTCTCATAATTAAAACTTTAGCATTCTGCAATTCGTCAACATTTAAATACTTGTCGTTCCGCTTAGTCCTTTTCGTTAAAATATTTACAAAACGCAGCACGTAAGCAACGGTGCGTAGAAGCCTTGAAAAATTTGAGAAGCGACTGAAGTCTATGATTTCGCGAGAGGTGTTAGATGACGTATGTAATGAAACTTCGGTTCGAGTTTCAGGCAGTTTTTCGACAGTGATTGGAGTGGTAGGCCAATGCGACTCATTGAGCTTCAAGTAACATGGACCACACCACCATAATTCGTGAGACTGAAGAGAACCAACACTTACACCGCGCGATATTAAGTCAGCGGGATTCTCATCAGTCGGTACATGTCTCCAAGTACAACTACCAGTTTTGTCTAAAATCTCTGCAATACGATTACGTACGAACGGTTGCAACCTTGCAGGTAACATTTTTAACCAACCCAAAACAATAGTGGAGTCTGTCCAAAAAATAACGCGGCTGATCTGTGCTCGCAATGCAGTGATGCATTTTTCATAAATACGAGCACCGATCAACGCACCACAGAGCTCCAGGCGGGGGATAGTTGTGGGCTTTATGGGAGCGACTCGGCTCTTAGCGAGAAGAAGGTGAACTGAGACCTCATCATTATAGTCAATACTCCGCACATAAATGCAAGCACCATACGCACGCTCAGACGCGTCAGTAAATATGTGCAGTTCCAGCCGGGAGTATGAGTCACAGATGACGCGTCGCGGTGTGCGCAGGCTGCTCAGGCTTGGCAAGCTTTCAACGATCTCAATCCACACCTTACTTATCTCAGGAGGCAACTCGTCATCCCAAGATAGCCGTTGAAGCCACAACTTCTGTAAAATAATTTTCATCAGGATAACACAGGGTGATAAGAGCCCTAAAGGGTCAAAGATTTGAGCGATTACGGAAAGAATATCACGCTTTGTGTTTTTCTTGGTAAGAGTAGGACTGACAGGAAAATGAAACTGGTCTGACACTGAATGCCATCCAAGTCCTAACGTCTTATTCGGTTCAGCATTGCCGAGCTTCAAATCAGTGACTGACTGACTAGCTTGTGGCAGCAATTGAGGCTCATTAGACTTCCACTTCCTTAGAGGCATGCAAGCTGATGCTAGTTCAGCAGTAACTTGCTCACGGATGCGCAGAGCTTCGCTGATGACGTCACTTCCGGTTAACAAGTCATCAACGTAAAAATCATGAATAATGATTTCCGCTATCTTAGGGTCTTTACATTCTAAGCCTATTTGTTTCAAACATCGGGTTGAAAGATAGGGGGCGCTAGCAGTTCCGTAACTGACACGAGTTAATGCGTATGATTTAATCGAATCAGACTCGTTGTCGCGCCAAATAATTTGCTGTAGCGGTCTGTCAGCTTCATGTACCACAATCTGTCTGTACATTTTCTCCACGTCGGCTACAAGTACGTACTTGTGCTGCCGAAAACGTAGAAGAATTGACAGAAGGTCATCCTGCACCGTGGGTCCTATCATCTGGATTTCATTAAATGAAATTCCTGAAGAAGTAGGGCTGCTCGCATTAAATACGACACGCAGCTTAGTAGTAGTACTATCTTCGCGGAGGACGCCATGATGTGGGATGAAATAATGAGGCACCTCAATAACCGGTTTGCACTCTGACATGTGACCCAGATTCTCATATTCACGCATAAATTCTTTATACATTTTACTGAATGAATCATTACCTTTAAGTCTGCGCTCCAGAGATAACAAATAATTTTTAGCTCGCTGATAAGAACTTCCCAACACGTCAGGTGTTTGCTTTAATGGGATTCTTACGCAGAACCGTCCATCTGCGAGGCGAGTTGTGTTTTTAACAAAATGTTCTTCACAGGACTTCTCTTCAGGAAAATACTGATATGACTGAGGGCAGACTTCTTCAAGCTGCCAAAAACGCATTAATTGGTTTTGAACGTCATCATTAAAATTATTATGAGAAGTAATTGAATCAACTTGAGTAAAATTGCAATTAATGTTCTGAGGCAATGACGATTCACGGCCGCTGTTTACCGGACCAGAAACTATCCAACCTAGTCTAGTCTCATAAAGAATCGGCTTTCCATGTCCCAGTTTAATACTTTGCGAACCTAAAATGTCCCAGAAAACATCAGCGCCGATGATCAAGTCAATGGCGGCGGGCGAATGACAATGAGGGTCCGCTAAGCAAATATCTGATGGAATATTTACATTCCTAACATCGATCTGACACCCGGGCACGTTGTCAGTGATAGATGGCAAAATGAAACAACTTAAACAAGTTGAAAAATTATCATTTAACGATTTTATTGGTAGACGACACATGCGACTAATGTGTGATGTAATATTATTTATGCCTATGACAGACCTATCCGTGTGATCAGCTGGTAAATTTAACCGTTGATGCAGTCTTTCAGTCATGAGACAAGAAGTGCTACCGCTATCGAGGATCGCACGGGCAATGACCTGCCGATTATCACTGTCATATACTCTCACTAGCGCAGTAGATAATAAAACATGACACTGACCTTGACCTGTATTCTCACATGCAGTAACGTTTCCCGTAAGTGCGACGCTCGGATTCTGTGATCCACTCATAATAGCGGAAGGCTGCTGCTGCGCTTGTTGACTCGAGCCACTGAAATTGCCGTTATCGCAATCAGCTGACGTCGATGCAGTTGCAGGTTTCACACCAAAATCGTTTACGTGTATGAGTGTGTGATGTTTACGTTTACAAACCTTACATCCCGGTTTCTTACACGAGTTCGCATAATGTCCACTACGGAAACAATTAAAACATATTTTATAAGTAGGTAACAACTTGTACCTCGCTTCACTACTTAATGCAAGAAACTTCGAACAATTGCTTAGATAATGTGCATCATTACAGTTAGGGCATGGTTTCATTGACGGCGCATTAGAATTATTTTTTAAATTATTATTAGAACCACCTTGCACAGAAACCATAGTCTTAATTTTAGTCGCATTTTTACCACCAGAAGTTACATTATTTCGTGACAGTTCAATCGTCTCAATTAAATCAGCGCGATTGCGTAGGAATTGTAGAAAGGAATCAAGTTTAATAGAATTATCTTTACATAACTGACCTTTATGCTCCTCCCACTCGCGGTATGTTTTCGTATCTAACTTGTGCGTGACGATATAAATCAAGAGAGTGTCCCACGACGTGACGGGTTCACCCAGTGACTCAAGTGCACGTAAATTCTTATTTATTTGATCTATTATGCGTTTTAAAGTAACGGATGACTCTTTTGTGACCGGTTCAATGTTAAATAAAGATGCGACATGATTTTGTATCAATAAACGTTTGTTGTCAAACCGCTCACACAAGAGTTTCCATGCTACGGAATAATTATTGGCGGAAAACTCAATTGATTGAATTACCACAGCAGCCGAACCCTCTAACGACGCCCTCAAGTAATGAAACTTATTGATTTCATCCATATCATCATTATGGTGAATTAAGCTTGAGAAAGTGTCGTGAAACTCCAACCAGTGGTCATATGAGCCTGCGAACTTCGGCAGCTGGATAGTAGGCAACTTAACGAGCCCGTGATTAGCACGAGAATGTAACGAAGCACTAGATGCTTGTTTTTCCTTAACATGTTCCTTTTCATAGGTACATAAAATTTCCTGAGCATAAGCGCATGCTTTATAATACTGCCTATCGAAATCATTTCTTTCGTCTATCTGTTGGTCCATGTTTTCAGAAACGCACTCAATTTTTGATTGTACCTCATCGTATAAATCATATAAAGCTTCGATCTTACCGATACGCAATTGTAACTCCCTGGCTTCCGACGCAGTCATCTTCGAAACATTTATAATTTTTAAATGACTCGCGAACGCCGTTAGACGACCTTTAATAAAGCCGCGTTTTTTAATCAGCTCTTTTTCTTCGGTCATTCTGGGAGACTGGCTCGGTTGACCTGGAATTGATACAGGTAGCATATTTTACTTATGTACTTAAGATTATTACACAAAGTACGCAGAAAAACAACTAAAAATTACGATGAAATTAATTAACATTGAAATATTACAAACTTACAATATTTCAGTAATTAAATGAGGGACTTTTCTGTAAAATTATGGTTGCCATAATACCAAGTAAACAATGAATTCTGAGACAAGTAATTTATGAATTTACACGATTATTAGTAACAGTAATAAATACACCTACACGAAATTACTATTTACGACAGACTGATATCTACCTACTTTTGACAATTAATTTTAACCTATGCAGAAGATGTTGCAAAAATAATGGTAAATAGGTTAAAGTTAATGTTAGCTAAACAGTTTTGTTCCAACAAATTAATACAACAAACAAACATATAAGTATTTAGCTAACTAACCTGAGTTCACCTAACATCAAGCAATCGGAAACATAACGGTTTTTGACTGTCATTACAATTACATTAAAATGGTACATGAATGTTACTAACCTTATTATTACGTCGAATTATACCTAAAATACCTGATTATTAGAGTGTTGGGTTCAAATTCTTAACACAAATATTCACTTCACTAGGATTTTCACACTTAGACTTTGAACTCTCGACCACTCTCCAATGGCGCGCAATCCCGTCGCATTAATTTGCACTCCACGGCAACAACAGTATGTGAATTCTTCTTCCTCAACAAATCTCAGCTGGTAAATGCATCCGGCGTAGATCCAGGACCATGTAGCGGGCAGCAGGTTTAATTTTAAATAAAAATGCGATAATTCGACGGAGACGTGTACTTCATATCCAAAAGACAGAGAATCAGTTTTAAATATAGGGTAGGTAAGAGAAAATAATTTTGACTTAAACTAATGAAAGAAACGGGTGGCGCGAAGACTTGATTTCTTAACACATACTCCTAGTAAAGTGGTGGAAACTATACCAGAAGCTTCAATGTAATTTTAGAAACAACACGAAAAGAAACGTTTCACCATCATAATACCACTTTCCCACACTCATGCCTGTAATCCAGCACTTAAAGAATAAAATGCCACCAACTTTATGCACTAACACTGAAAATAATACACATTTTTTAAAATAATATATTATTTAATTATACATACACACGTTTACTACTATAATGGTAATCCAAGCTAATATTAAGATTTTCAAAACAAAAAGGATAGGTTAAAATTTAATACCTTGTAGTTACTAACTTTTATCTACGTAACCAGTTAGTCTAATAATAGGTTATATTTACCTATAAATTGTTCAAAATGTTTAGGATGCTAATAATTACAGCCTCTGTGGTGTGGTAGTTGTTGGTAACTAGGATCCTCTGTGTTTACACACACACACAACACCCAGACACAGAAAAAGTATTTGCGCCTTTTTTTTGTACACAAATACTTGTCATGCCGCGAGTATCGAACCCGCCACCTCCGTCAGGAGCCAACCTACTCAAGCACCACACCACAAAGGCTGTTATTTAAACTTCCTTAAAATTACAAAACCTTATTACCTTGAAATTTTAATTTATTTTCAATCTTCTTTACTCGTCTACTATAATATCTCCTTAAGACTGTCACTACAAAATTGCTAAGAAACTCGTTTATTACGTCTTTTCCTCTTATTTTTATTGCCTTATATTGCAAACAACTGACCATAAGTCTAGAAAAGTAAAGTAAAATTCAATTCAAGGGCCTCACCATAGGTATCACGTTTAGCTATTATCTTTAATTCGCAGTAGTAGTTGAGTTCTTCCAGCGAAATCAATAAACAGGGTAAGTATAAGCAAGGATGCGAAACTACTCGTTATAACAGGTAAAAAATGGCCACCCGTGAGATAAAACTGCCGCAAAGAACATCAATCATCGTAGAATACTCGCGTTATAGTAATTGCAAACAAGTGTAGCTTAATGCAATAAAAGTAATACCATAAGTACGTGTATTTAGAGATGTTATAAAAATTTAAATTTATTTATTGACAATACGTTTAAACAATTGATATAAATTTTTTAAACGTTCAAATGTGCAGCGTTGAAACTTTTATTTTATAAGATTCAAAATGTTGAGGCTTTAAAAAAACAAGATTTGTCGTTTTACTGTACAATACAAACCAACAAAAAAACATTGCCATGTCGCACCAGTATAAATGATCACATATAAGATGTGAAGCAAAACGTAATTCAGGTGCATAACATTAATATCAAATTTTATTTTGAGTAAATACTCATTCTTTGAAATAAGGTTACTTTTCTTCAATCATTTTATTAAATTTAATTATCTTAATTAATTTCTCGAAAAGAAACGTTTAATCTGTATTAGCTTGATTTCGTAAGCTTACTTAGGCGTTTATTTTGAAATACATACTTTTTGAGAGCTTTCCTTTAAAAAACTCACGTCTGCTTATATTATATTATGTGCAATATCTATACATATAAAACTCAAAGTCCTAACTGACTGACTGTGAAGAAAGAGTTTTTCGAAATTTCTTCCCTAAGAGGGTGAAATGGGTGATTGAATTGTCTATGAAAATTTTTCTTCTTTGTTTCCTATAGGCCACGCGGGTAAAGCCGCAGTCAGAAGCTAGTCAAACAATAAAATTGATATGATGTTCATGTGCTTTTTGGAGAGTTCCATACAACACGTTGTCCTATTCAATTTTTTAATTATTGTATTTTTGGACACTATGATTGGTGGAATCACAGATCACAGAAACAAAATGGAGATCTGTATGGATGGAATAGTCTGAGTCCTACAGTTAACAATTTGCAGGTTCTAAGGTACTCTCTCAGTCATTATGGAAACAAGCATATTTTGTTATGTGAACCGCGTGTATAACCGTTATAAATTAATTATAACACAGTTGCCTCCTAAAATAACCTCCCGGTGTAACTAATAGCTGAAAACGTTTCCAATAACTTTTGATGAAAATAAATAGCAATAGTATACAAAGTTGGGGCTTGATAGCATAAAATTGAAAGATAATACAATATAAAAGGCCCAATAGTTTTAGGTAATAGTGAACTCATAGGTAATTTCATTGCGGTAACTTGGTGAAGTTCTTAAGTCAATAAGAACTTAACTGATATGAGATTCTTATTGAATATTTAAATAGCAATAGCAATTTTTAAATATCGACCTGCTGGGCTATCACGTAACTCGATTGCAACCGATAGAAACACAAATTTGTATGGATTTTACAGATTAAATACGGCTTAGCTTATGTGCATAGGTCTAGTTGTTGCCGCGTGGTGTGCCAGCTGGTAACAAACCAACTACAGAATAACACTGCGGTACCTACTCCAGAATAGCCCCGTGAAAATAAATGGTTTGAATTCTTAGTAATTTTTCCTTTCGCCTTTATGGAAAACTGTTTTGCGAAAGCGCTATTACTCAGAAATTTCAACTTTTTGCTACTCGTTACTAAACAATTCTCAGGTTTTTTAAATCTCTAGGTGAATACAAGTTAGTTTGTAGATACCTAGAAATTAGGGCTAGGAGGCACTATAGGATATTCAAGGTCTTGCTTCACCCACAGCATACTGCCTACTCATTACACCGAAATTCTTGTACGTGTCTTTAAGCAACGCATACGCGGGCCCTATAAGGCTCAGGCGGCTTCTCACGTAGAGGCGTGGGACACAGGCCTCGCCTCTAGCCACCTTTCACTGCATTACGCAATCGCGTTCCCTTGTAATTGATATGGTCGTAGAACTGGTACCGAACTGGTACCGAACGGGACGATAAAAAGCTGACGGCTTGCAAAAATGGCCGCACGTACAAAAACCAACCCAACCAAAACCGGGAGCAGCGACAGCGCCTGCGCAGCAATGCAGAATATCTAATAAAGTGTCGTATAATTTATTGCTCAGTGCTCGACGCTTGCACTGTAGCTATACTAATCGCTTAATCTTCCTGTGGACAGGTGCCTCTAGCTCTTATTAGGCCAATTTTGTAGACACGCACAATACAACTGAAATAAAATTTATGGTTTCAGAATGAATTATTTTTTATTTCAACATTTTCTTCTTGCAAACTTTTCTGGTGAACGTTGGTTGGCCAATCGAATCGTCGGTATTTTGCACATGCTCAATGTATTTTTACATTAATGCAATGAATTATCGGGCTGCATTGTGCAGAGGAACCATTCATTTCTTATTGGTCGGGCTGTCTACCAAGTAAGTAGTTAAAGACATTTTTTCTCGAGTCTTGGACTTTGGATTCGTATTTAAAATGTCGTCTTGTTCAAGATGGAACGATCAGCAAAACATCACATTCTTGGACTTTTGCATTGAATTCAAGACTGTTTTGTACGAAAGTTGTTAACCTTCATAAATAGTTATAGCGTGGCCTTCGGCTATACTGTCTCTATGTCAAATAATATCAAGACTATATACTGGCCGCGATGACAATATTTTTATTAAAAAAATTTTTGTAGTGTTAATAATGAACTAATAAAAACACTACCTAGTGTTTATTAGTTCATTGTACCATTTAGTTGAAAATAAAGGCAAATTGCCGGTTTTTTTACCGGTTACCCTGTGTGACATAAACGGTCCTATTAAAGGAGACTTCCATAATAAAACTATGAAAAGTAAAATAAGTTAAAAGCGAATTGAATTTACTGGTCGAGATATTTTTTAAAATCTGCATTTCCGCAGACACCTGGGTCTCTGCTTTTTGTTAAATTATTTTTATATTTATGAATTAAGCCTATTATTAACATGAATATACATAACACAGGAGATAGAATCGAGAGATTCGACTTTAGGACTTTGGGTTGGTTTTATAGTTGCTTAACTTAACTTATTATTTTTAAATAGAGGTCCTGTATATTGAAATTATAATTTTATTAACAATTATTCATAAGCTTTTTGGTTAGCAAGTATACGCCACCAAAAAATAATCTATGTTATAAAAAGGCTTGCATGTACCGTTTCATATTTCTACTTTAATTATAAAAATTCAAATTCATTTATTGCTGTCCAGGGGGTGATCGCGAAACATTGATTGCAATGCAACAGGAACAATTTCCATACTAACTAACAGTATCCGACGTCATACATGTCTTAGTAGTTAATTTGACTCGAGAAGCAAAGATCTACAGGTTCATGACTTGCCTTCAATCTTCCATTATTTGTCTCCGTATTCATTCTACTCATGCCCTGAACATTCCACGGACCCATATATTCAATAATCTAAAACCATCCAGGTTTCCAGTGTAAACCTACAGTTTTCAAGATAGAAACTTACAGTCGATACGTAAAAACAAAAGTAAATAATACAAATAAAACTATACAATACAAATAAAATCCTTTTTTCTTAGTTTTATAAAAACGTACAGCCAAAACGCGTGATAGCTATTATTATTATTATTACTACGAGTAGGTTGTAGGACTTTTCTGCAAAGTACGTCTAGGTAGGTACCAAAGCTTTGCCATTTATTCTGCCACCAAGCAGTAGTGCGCAAACACTGCCATGTTCCGGTTTAAAGAACACTGGAGCTAATGAAATTACTGGGCAAATGAGACTTTACGATCTGATCTCACAGTCTAGTAATCTTATTCCTAGACTACTGTGCTGATGTCTTAAGATGACGTGCGCAGTGCAGTATCACGCGAAACTCTATAGTTTAGAGTTCTGAGTGACACTGCAACTGATATGGGCAAGCGTGTCGCTTAACATCAAGCGAAGGGTTAGCTTGTCACCTCATTATTTAACATAAAAAGCTATAAAATATATGACACATATAATATACACGACCATATTGACCCAATCATAAATTTAACCAGTTTCTGTCAAATGAAACATTTTCGATGTAGCTGCTACTTCATAATGTTTTTATTTTTTTATACACATCCAGTGCCCGAGCCAGTGGTGACGATGTCCGGATTGAGAGAGAGGCTATGGTTGAGCGCATGAACCTGGCTTTGAAAGCCGTGTCCGATTGGGGCGATGCTAACTTGGTTAGGTTCAATGCTGCAAAAACACAGGCGTGTTTATTCACTGCTAAAAAGAGCCCACTCCATCTGGCTCCTTCATTCCGTGGTGTATCTGTAAGTTTAGGAAACCATCTTGAGCTTTTGGGTGTTGATCTCACGTCAAACCTAAACTTTGGATCCTACATCGAGTCCAAAGCCAAAGTAGCTTCAAAAAAACTCGGCATATTGTCCAAGGTAAGGCGGTACTTCACACCTGGACAGCTTCTAAATCTGTATCAAGCACAAGTCCGATCGTGTATGGAGTACTGCTGCCACCTGTGGGACGGGTCTGCCAAGTACCAGCTTGAGGCTCTGGACTCGATTGAACGGCGTGCCAAAAGGCTCATTGACGACGACACTTTGGTTGGTGAAAGGCTCCAGAGCCTTGCACATCGACGTAAGGTGGCAAGTCTGTCGGTTTTTTACAGATTACACCACGGTGAATGCGCTCAAGAACTGCATGATCTAATTCTCCCATCACCATTCCACTACCGGACTACTAGACGCTCGGCTAAGCGCTGTGGTGTGCTAGCCCACGAAAAAGTTTACATACCAGTTTAATAGAGAACTTTTCCAGCTAGTTGCTAGGGGCAACGAATGTTGTTGATAGAGACTTCACATTAGAGAAAATTTTATTTTCCGCATTTGGTTTTTGTAAATATCTTTTTAATTAATATATCGTATACAAAGTCAATCGGCATATCATTAATTCAGCAAACCCATGGACCTCCTTCTATTACAACAAAAGTGTATCTAACTTCGCTTTACTGGTGACCCCGACGTGATTAACTAGGCTTTACTGGTGACCTGTTTTGAACCGAAAGTCCACGTTTGCAGTAAATGTGTGTGATTTTGATTTTGTTGCTGATTGAGATAATTCTGATACTGATTCACATAAAGATGTCGCTCTCAACCGATAAGAACGAAGATATTTGTCGTGTGGGCGTGCGCATTCCGCCGTTTTGGCCTGAAAAGCCGGCCATTTGGTTCGCGCAGATCGAGGGCCAATTCGCGATATCGAACATTACTACGGACAATACGAAGTTTTTCTACGTTATCGGCCAACTAGACCCGCAGTATGCTTCTGAGGTGGAAGATATAATCATCAACCCGCCCGACACCAACAGGTATGAAAAATTGAAGTCGGAACTTATCAAACGACTGTCCGCGTCACGAGAAAAGAAGGTCAAGCAATTACTTATGCACGCAGAACTTGGAGACCGTAAGCCATCTCAGTTTCTAAGACATTTGCAACATTTGGCTGGACCTGGAGTTCCCGAAGATTTTCTACGTACTATCTGGACCAGTCGCTTACCAAGTAGCACGCAAACGATAATCGCTTCGCAGATGACGTCTTCACTGGAAGCGCTCGCAGATCTCGCTGACCGCATCCATGACGTTGTTTCGCCTACAGCGCACGTAGCATCAACATCAAGTGTCATACCAGGAAGCTCTTTAGAAGCCATGAACCAACAGATTGCTGAACTTACCAAACAAGTGCAAGCTCTAACTGCGCAGGTGAACCGGCATTCACGTGCACCGAATCGTTCAAACAAGAAAACGCGCGGTCGTTCTAGCTCCACACGATCACAGTCGAACTATAGAAAATTTCCTGTGTGCTGGTATCATAATAAGTTCGGCAATGAAGCAAGTAAGTGCGTAAAACCGTGCGACTACCATGCGGGAAACGCGAACAGCAGTCGGTAATGGCGACGACCGATTGCCAAACTTCCGGTCGCCTATTTGTCACGGACGGCGCTACGAAGATGCAGTTTCTCATCGATACTGGCAGTGACGTATGTGTCTTCCCCCGATCGGCACTCAAGGAACGTCGTGAGAAAACAAATTATGAGCTGTGTGCGGCAAACGGTACACCCATTTCTACTTACGGCTACGCTCATTTAGTGCTGAACCTAGGCTTGCGTCGTGACTTTACTTGGCGATTCATCGTAGCGGACGTTACAAAGGCCATAATAGGTGTAGATTTTTTATCATTTTACAACCTCATCGTGGATTGTCGAAATCAACGTTTAATCGACAACACCACAAGCCTTACGTCCCCAGCTTCACCTGCACAGTCAACTGGGAACATTTCATCGGTAAAAGTTATTTCTGGAAATTCCGTATATCATAACATACTAAGCGAATACCCTGAGATTACTAGACCTTCCGGTGTCCACCGTGTTCCGAAGCATAATACCATGCATCATATACAAACTACTGCAGGGCCGCCAATAAGCAGCACACCACGAAGACTAGCACCGGATAAATTAAAAATCGCAAAAGACGAATTTGCAGATATGTTGAGGAACGGAACAGCCAGACCTTCAAAGTCACCATGGTCATCACCACTTCATCTTGCGCCTAAAAAAGATAACGGCTGGCGTCCATGCGGTGACTACAGAATGCTCAACGCTAGAACCGTACCAGACAGCTATCCCATTCGACACATACATGACTTTGCACATTGTCTCTCCGGCTGTCAAGTATACTCGGTTATCGATCTCGTAAAAGCTTATAATCAAATTCCTGTCTGCCCTGAGGATATTCCGAAGACCGCAATCACGACGCCGTTTGGTTTATACGAATTTCCGTTCATGACGTTCGGACTACGTAATGCCAGTCAAACGTTTCAACGATTTGTGGACGAGATGCTTAGGGGCCTTGAGGAGTTCTGCTTCCCGTTTCTGGACGATTTTTTGATCTTCTCACCTGATCAGGAATCACACAAGAAGCACCTTCATCTGCTCTTCAACAGACTCAAGGAATACGGCATGGTAATCAACACGAACAAGTGCATATTCGGTGTGTGTAGAGGTAACGTTTTTAGGACACAGCATCTCAGCAGCTGGGACTAAACCATCACCATCGAAGGTAGAAGCGGTGGCGAATTACCCACCACCGAAAACCGTCAGAGAACTGCGAAGATTCCTAGGAATGGTGAACTTTTACAGAAGGTTTATTCCTGACGCAGCGCGGCATCAAGCGCCTCTGAATGCACTGCTCACAGGATCAGTTAAAGGTTCACATCCCGTGCATTTATCAGAAGAAGCTACTAAAGCATTCATCACCTGCAAGGAAAGTCTCTGCCAAGCAGCACTACTTGCTCATCCAGACTGCCAAGCGAAGCTCGCTATAGTCACTGATGCTTCAGACACAGCAATGGGCGCAGCTTTACAACAGCATAGAGACGGCCTGTGGGAACCTTTAGCATTTTTCTCTCGAAAACTTTCGCCATGTCAACAGAAATACTCGCCTTATGACAGGGAACTTCTCGCCATCTACGAAGCAATAAAATACTTTCGTCACATGGTGGAGGCGAGAGCCTTTATTATTTACACTGACCATAAGCCCATAACTTTCGCATTTCATTCACGAAAAGAAAAGTGCTCACCAAGACAGTTCAGACATCTGGATTTTATTTCACAGTTTTCTACAGATATCAGGCATATTTCAGGAAAGGATAACGTTGTGGCTGACAGTTTATCACGCATCGAAGAGATTACTCAGCCCATCGATCTATCCAAGCTTGCTCAAGCACAAAGCACAGATCCTGAACTAGAACAACTTTTGGATAGCGATACTTCTCTACGCTTGACAAAAATCAAACTGCCTGGATCTCACACAGAAATCTATTGTGACAAGAGCAGCAATGTGGCCAGACCTTATGTGACCAAAGACATGCGACGGCAAGTGTTCGAAAACTTGCATTCTTTTAGCCACCCTGGCATAAATGCGACGACGAAACTGATATCGGAACGCTATGTATGGCCTAGTATGCGAAAAGATTGTAGAGAGTGGACTCGTTCCTGCCTAGCATGCCAACGATCAAAAATAACACGTCATGTCTCATCTCCATTAGCATCATTCAACTTACCTCGAGCCAGATTCATGAAAATCCACATAGATTTGATCGGACCTTTACCTCTTTCACAGGGGTATCGTTACTGTCTCACATGTGTAGATCGCTTCACACGATGGCCCGAGGCTATACCATTACAGGAGATAACAGCTGAAACAGTGGCAAAAGCTTTAGTTCACGGATGGATATCCAGATTCGGCTGCCCTGAAGATATCGTCACTGATCGTGGTCGACAGTTTGAATCAGAACTTTTTAAGCATTTGTCCCACATCATCGGATTTCAACGCAGACGAACTACAGCCTACCATCCAGCATGCAATGGACTCGTCGAAAGATTCCACAGACAGCTTAAAGCCGCCATTACATGTCACGCGACCAGCAGCTGGCTTGAAACACTTCCACTTGTACTACTGGGAATCCGGGCGGCATTTAAGGAAGACTTACAAGCGACTCCAGCTGAGCTCGTATATGGAGAGACACTACGACTCCCAGGGGACATTTTTTGTCAATCGGCTGATGGCACAGAGGACTTGACAGTATACACTGAAAGACTGCGCACATTCGCCAAAAATTTGTTGCCATTACCAACTTCTCACCATGGGAATAACCGCCCCATATTCATTTTCAAAGATTTAGCAACAGCATCCCACGTCTTTCTAAGAGATGACACCTCGCACCCATCTTTTCAAGCAGCTTACACAGGCCCGCATGAGGTGATAGAACGAGGGGATAAAGTTTTCAAGCTCCGCATAAAAGGCAAAGAAGTCACTGTCTCAGTGGACCGCATTAAACCTGCCTACATACTTCGTGAGTTGGACCATTCTCCCGCCGTGGCAGCACCTGAGACCCGAGACGCTCCAGTGACCACCACTCGATCAGGACGAACAGTGCGTTTTCCAGAATATTATCGCCCGTAGGACGGTCTCTGGAGGGGGGTGATGTGGTGTGCTAGCCCACGAAAAAGTTTACATACCAGTTTAATAGAGAACTTTTCCAGCTAGTTGCTAGGGGCAACGAATGTTGTTGATAGAGACTTCACATTAGAGAAAATTTTATTTTCCGCATTTGGTTTTTGTAAATATCTTTTTAATTAATATATCGTATACAAAGTCAATCGGCATATCATTAATTCAGCAAACCCATGGACCTCCTTCTATTACAACAAAAGTGTATCTAACTTCGCTTTAGCGCCATCCTTTTGTGGTCGAAATACCACCCATTCGTACCAAGCGATTTGACTCAACGTTCTTAATTAGAACGACTAAGGAATGGAATGCCCTGCCAGCGTCTGTGTTTCCGGCGAAATATGACCCGGGCGTGTTCAAGAGAAGAGTGAATAGGTATTTACTTGGCTAGCATGCTACACCTTCGATCGCATCGTCACTTCCCATCAGGTGAGAGCGTGGTCAAATGCTAGACAAGTTTGAAGTAAAAAAAAAAACATACTAGTAAAAATATCTCTGACATACTCGTACATACAAACTGACGAATATCGAAGTATCGACCTAAGAGTGGGTTCATTTTTACGGTTTCGGTCCGGAACTCTTAAAGTGTATTCCGCCCCTTTCCGGGGCGATGAATGATTGTATGTAACTGTGGCTTGTATCTTGAATATCGCATTTCAGTATCATATTATAGACTCTGTAATATAGAGGGTGACTTTATCGATGAAAATATTGTTCGGATCTTACAAGAACACGCCTTATTTTTAGAATAAGGGATATAAAACGTATATAATTCTTGCTATAAAATAATCATTACTTTTTAATTTTAGAACACTACTAATCAATTATTAAGCTTGATAGATAAATAGCTTAGAACAACAACGATAGAATAGCTGAACTTAATGCAATAAGGCATTATCTTCCAGTTAACCCCGGTGTATTTTGGAAGGCTTAATTCGGTAGAATATTGATGGGATATAAAAGTAATTTATGTCAAAAGAAAAGAAAAATAAAAACATAATAGTTAATAACCATAACAAAACATAATAACCATTAGTTTAAACTGAACTCACAGTGGTGTCGATTCTGTGTCGCATACTCTAAAGCTAAACGAAATTAACATATTTCCGTCTTTTTCATTTCCCCTTTATCAGAAGAGTACCGCCATACTTTAAGTTTACTTTATTTTTAGAGAATGCGACACAGAATCTATAGAAAGAAGAAAGAAAGAAAGAAAGTCAATACATTTATTCAAGACATCACACAACATTACAAATAGGCACTTCTACAGGACAAATCACACGAAAAAAAGTGAAACTAAAAATATAACGTTGCGTGACGTCATGATATAGGTCCTGACTCAGCATGCAATTAAAGTCGTAAGACCTTAATAACAAATTTTCAGTCGGAACCCA
Organism: Ennomos fuscantarius; assembly: GCA_905220475.3. NCBI lineage: Eukaryota > Metazoa > Arthropoda > Insecta > Lepidoptera > Geometridae > Ennomos > Ennomos fuscantarius. The sequence continues at coordinate 14,005,303 of HG992023.1, forward strand.
TATTCATGAATAGCTAACACCATAAAAATACATAAAATTAAATACACACTATAATACTATACCATCTTAGAAATTAAATTTTAATAAAATTTCCATCATAATTATTGGTCAAATATTGGCGAAATATAACCCGGGCGTGTTCAAGAGAAGAGTGAATAGGTATTTACTTGGCTAGCATGCTACATCTTCGATCGCATCGTCACTTCCCATCAGGTGAGAGCGCGGTCAAATGCTAGACAATTTGAAGTAAAAAAAAAAAAAAAATTATGTTCCGACAAAGCACATAAAAAAGTAATTCGAACTCATAAAGTGAATTATCTAGAACATTATTTATTATGCTGCTCGTATTTTTAATGACATCTCCAATCCGCACACCTCATAATAACAGAATAAATAAATTTGTAAAATAGTTGGAACAATAAGTAAGTATATTGTCTAAATAATTTTCCCACGTATTTACGATAGTCGAGGTAAACAATAGGTCGTTTTCATAATCCTGTTAGCTTTCATCTAAACACAACAATGGACATCAACTGGGTTACTTTAGCACATTATGTTTAAATAGCTGTTGCTCTCAACGTTGATCAGCAAGACGTTGTTATTTATCTTCATATAAAATTATTTATTAAGTTTATAAAAGTACTCACTAGTTTATGAATGTAAAGATGTATCTACCACATACCGTTGCAAATCTACTGTCGCCAAATCAAGTTATAATGTGTTATTTAAGGTAGTGCTGAATTTAGTAAATAAAATGATTCGTCATCATTAACCCAGGTCTACTGATGGACATAATTTGCCTGTATCTAGGTATACCAATGAGCTAAGTCTTCGGTTTCATTTTATCCAACTCAACCTAACAGCTCAACTCAGTGCTCCAGTTTATCAAAACGCTTCTTTACACTATATCATAGAGTTATGTGTTCGTATTGTAATAAACGGTTTCAATAATGTGTGTGGACATATCACACAACGCCATCTAGCCTCAAACTAAGCAAAGCTTGTATGGGAACCAGATAACTGATACAATACTTAGATACTTTTTTGTTTGTAAATACATACATAGAATACAATATAACACCCAGACACAGAACAAACACCTATGTTCATAACACAAATGTTTGTCCTGGGTGGGACCCACAACCCACAGTTCAGAAGACAGTGTTATTACCAACTGAGCTATCGGGCCAGTCGATTTATCTCTCCACCAATTGAACAAGTTAGTCTCAAGTTGAAGTTACTTTCAAGAACACTTCTACACCTACGGTTGTCGGTTTTGCGGCTAATTAATTACCAAATAACTATTCACGTAATTTAGTTTGCTGATTCTGTTTTGTAAGCTATGTCGATGACCTTAATAAGTTCTCAGTCAGATCACTTCAGAGTCCAATCATAGCATAGCTGAACTCTACGTACTATTTAAAAAAAATAGTAGTATCAGGATGATACTAAGCGTTAGAGTCCGTGGGCTACTTGTTGAACCATGAGCGTCCTGATCATCTGTCACAATTTAAAAAAGGCGTGTGCTTTAGACCACACGACTGAAGTAAAACTTCTTTAGCTCAATCTCTTTTGACCCTACAGTTATAAACGTAACGTAACTCTTTTTTTTCACGTAAAGAAATGAAGTATATAAGTATATCTCCCTCTCGACTTCCACTCACCTCGCAAGCTTACCCCCAAGTCAAGCGTGCGTAAAGAAGTTCTTCTTCACTAAAGCTCCTCTGTGCGCTGTATTCCCATAATGTTTTTGGCATCGCCATTTGTAAGTAAAGATGCAAAAAACGTTGGCTCATTGAAATGTACCGCGAGTATGATAAACCTAGCGTATTGAACCGCGCAAACACGCGAGCTCAAGCAACACGTGACGAACTGGTTCCAGCGCTATTTCAGACAAGTGTACCAGCAGCGTAACTAACTAACAAATACACGGCTGATCCTTTTGTCACCTTCGCCTACCAGAGAGAACTACTTGTGCCAAAGCACACACGCTATCTTCCCTGACTATAGGATAGTATCAAATATAGACTCACTTTCTAAAGAAGCCGTTATTTAGCCATTAGGCGGCGTCATTAATCAACCTTGTAGAGTATATTGTTTTTATTTTAATTAATGTTTTTAAAGGTTATCAAAAATATGTAATGAGTGTAAAAACACAACTGTTTTATCTCTGATTTTTTGTCTAGATATAACTCGCGTTCGTGACTCCACGGGCTTCTTTTTTTAATGCAATTGTCAGCCGTTCCGAATGGGATTTATTTTCCGTTTCGCATCGCACCTCGGCGCACACGCAACGCTCTAAATTTCAAATTTAAGAAAGAATTCTCGGTCGTCAGGTCACATTGCACCCTGCGTCGATGGAACCAGCGCTGCCGGCCAGATAAACGGACTGGTTTCGATATCTCGAAAAAAGTATTTTAAAAAACATACACGGGAAGTTGCCGCTGATAATCTGGTGAAGGTAAGTGCAGTTTTGACTTTAATGTGTTAATAAAATTGTACAAGCGTTTTGTCGGCGAAACGGAGGACAGGATCTGTGTCAATATTATTTGAACAAAATGGTGGCATGATGTAGCATAATTTCAACTACGAAAGTACTGAGTACCGATAGATATCAATTCATAGATCTATCGGTAGATCTTTGAATATATATAATAAAGATATTATAAAGTTTGTAATACGAAGAATGTTGATATATTGATTATAATAATATAGATGCAAAAAGATGCGAAAGATGCATATATTTCGCGGTGGCTTATGTTTTGACAGTTAAGTTTTATAACTCACCAAGATTTGCCGTCATGAGCTCCTGGTCTTTCGGTTTCTTTTTTCTGGGTCTTCCTTTTTGTCGGGGAGGTGGTGCTGCAGCTCCATTAAAATATGGGCCTTTAGGAACTTCGGTGTCGATCCGAGCGAACTCAGGCGACGGGTAGGGGGGATAGTGGGCCCCTGGCGGGGGGCCAGCGTAGGGCCCGGGACACATCTGTGGGGGGCCCGGCAGCGGCATGTGTGGACCGTACTCCGGCATAGTTTCATAATGCAGCCTAAAACAAGAAGATTACCTTATTATCTTATTGAGTATATGTTTATTTATATGATCACGTACTTTTTTCTTTTCTGGAATTGTGTACATCTATCTCGGTTTAATAGTACTTTATTACCATATTTATAATATTTTTTGCTATATATGCTATATGAATATTTATATTAAGGGTGTTAATAATATTTATTAGTGAAAACCTTTTTTTTGGCCTTTTACGATTTGTTTATAAACTTGTATTGTTACCTAGCTGTTAGTATTCCCAAAAAAAAAAAAAAAATAAATATCCGGTATTCCTAAACCTGATAATGAAATGGAAGCACCGCCGTCGCGTCTGCATGCGCTTAGCCGTTGTGGACTATAATGAGTAATTTTTATCCCGCTTACCTGCAATAAACAGCCGAGTCCCTAATGCCGAAGGTATCGCCTTTATTCAGAGGTGTATTACACAGTGCGCAGGAAAAGCAGTGTACGTGAAACACCAAGTCCCGTGCGCGCATCACCAGCTCTGAGGCCGATATGGGCGTGCTGCACCGCGCACACCTCTTTGAGCCGTATAACCTGTGAAACAAAAACATAAAATTGCATAATTTTTTTTTTTTTGCTCCACACTTTTGTGTATTTAGCCAGTGTCAAGTAATAATCATTCATCAAGTTAATGATATTTCACGCAAATATGTGTTAAGTCATAGTCGAAGTCATCAAGTCAAGTCATAGTCTAGTCAAAGTCATACTCCTAGTAAAGTGGTGGCAACTTTACTTGAAGCTTCTATGGAGTTTTGGAAACAACACGAAAAGAAATGTTTCACCATCATTATACCACTTTTCCACACTCACGCCTGTAATCCAGCACTTAACGAATATAATGCTACCAATTTTATGCACTAACACTGAAAATAACACAAGTTTTGGAAAATAATACAATGCGGCGACGCGATCTTTTTCGTTTTCCCGCCAAAACTCCTAAATTGCATAATTGACTGGCCCGTTTACTCATTTGGTAGTATCCCTGCCTTCTGACCTGCAGGTTGTGGGTTCGACTCCCACCCAGGACCAATATTTGTATGATGAGCATCGACGTTTGTTCTGAGTCTGGGTTTTTATATTGTATTCTAAGTATATAATTACAAACAAAAAGTATATAAGTTATATCAGTTATCTGGTTCCCATAGTACTTAGTAGTGCTTAGTTTGGGGCTAGATGGTGCTTTGTAATATGTCCACACATATTTATTATTATATTATTTATAATAGCCACTAAACAAAACTACTGAACCAATTTTGATTAAATTTCTAGATGAACTCTAGAGATTGGTCCTTTTAATATAAAAAAAAATTCCAAATCGCTTCATAAATGTCCGAGTTCTAAGGAAACAAAAATCTTAAAACGGTGAATAGAGAAACTTCCTTCCTAAAGTCTTCCTCATAAGTCGGTTAAAAATCAGCCTCGTGCAAGTAGAACTCGCGCATTGAGGGTTTTGTACACATTTACCTACTTAAATGCAAATCACTGCATATTATATTTTAGATTTTAAGTAGTTTTTATTGTTATATTAACTTGTTGTACTATAGAACAATAATCTAAATATATGTAACTCAAAGGTGACTGACTGACTGACATAGTGATCTATCAATGCACAGCCCAAACCACTGGACCACTGGAAGTTCCACCCTTAAGAGGGTGAAATGGGTGGTTGAATCATTTCCCCTTATGCCACGCCGCAGGCGAAGCTGCGGGCAGAAGCTCGTAAGATATAAAAAACCAACACGGTTTTGTATGGGGCCCTTAATATTTTCATCTTTTTATATAAAAATGAATTTCTATTTCCCTTGGTCATTGCATCACGGGAGAACGGATAGAATATTTTCCCTAATTTTTTTTATCGTGTTTATTATGGTCAGGAGAAGGTTTTTATGAAACAACAAAAATATGAAAGTTGGACGCAGCTAGTTTTTAATAATATTCGTGATCTGCCGTACCGTAAAAAATAACACATAATTTTTTAAGAAGTTTTTTAATTAGTTAATATAGAATTGAAATCAAACGCTCTTCATTTGATTTCATTTCAAGAGATGCAGCCGTGTTTATAATTAGGATAGCCAAATAGACACCGGAGGCCAAATAATAGAGCCCCGTTTTTGTATGTACAATGTACATATATTTATATAAATTCCAAGTGTAGGATTGGCCCAGTTACAGTTATTATAGAACAGAATAGATAAACTCTTTATGTCATACGGCATCTTACTGTGGGGTAAAGCCGCGGACATACAATCAATTTTTGTCTTACAGAAAAGAGCAATTCGTTCCATTTATAACATGAAATCCCGCGACTCTCTCAGGGAACGATTTAAGGAGATAAATATTCTTACAGTGGCTTGTCAATACATTTACGACAATTTGATGTACACTCGCAAAAACATTAGCTCTTTTCCCAGATATTGCGATATTCATAACTTTAATACTAGGAACAAAAATAAATTGAAAGTTCCAAGATTCAGACTGCAGAAAGTTAATGGTTCATTTATGGGAAACTGTATACGCTTTTATAACAAGTTGCCCGACGGTATCGAACAATTGTCAATGCGTAAATTTAAATTATTCATAAAGTCAAACTTAATGAAAAAAGCCTATTACACAATAAATGATTATGTGTCGGACAAAAAAGCTTGGCCTGAATATCCCAAGCTTAACGGTATGAAATCTTAGGTACTTTGCCTATTGCCTATTTCTATCTATAAATTCAGTTTCTATTTGTAATGTTTATAATAAGATAATCACGGTATTTTTCTTGCACCGGTGTGACGTGGTGGTTATTTTTGTAACATATTCATTATCTCAACTGTAATGAATTATATACATTGTAAAAGACAGTAGAAAGAAGACAAAAAAAATACATCACTGTAAAGTTTCTTGTAGCTTCTTCTTTACAGTTGTAATCGAAGCTTCGGATCAAAGTTTTCAATTCTGCATTGTGCCGGATTGCTTGCACCAGTAGTGAGAAAGAGAACTGCTTTTTTTTCAAACTCATATATTGTAATGGGCTTGCTATATTATTTGACAATAAGCACTTTGTAATTTTATATGCTTAGTGAAATAACTTAATTTTAAGTACCTAGTATAATTTTGACTTGTAAAAGTGCTAAAATTAGCCTATTTGCAATAAATCTTTTGACTTTGACTTTGACTTTGACTTTGACTTTATTGCATATACCAACATAAAATAAAACTAGGCATTACAGTACTATAATATACTAGTTGCACCTCGCCGTTTCACCCGCGGATAGAAAGTATTTTAATTATTTAGGTACTCATCCTATGGAAAAAATCGCTTTTCCGGGATAAAATGTAGCCTATATATTAATCTAGTATATAAGCTATCTTGGTACCGAATTTCATCCAAATCCATTCAGCAGTTTGAGCGTGAAGGAGTAACAAACAAACACACATACAAACTTTCGCCTTTATAATAGTAGTGTGATGTGATGTGATTATGATACTCGTACGTATGTAATAATATAGACAATTGTATACGATTTTAATTTATATTTCAGAATTATTAGAATTCATTTTTAATTAATAGAGGGTGTTATAATATAATCCAAAAAAATATTACAATTGTATTTATGCTAAATTACTGGGCAAATGAGACTTTATGATCTGATCTCACAGTCGAGTAATTTTATTACCAGTCTGTGCTCATGTCTCAGGATGATGTGCGCAGTGCAGTGTCGCGTGAAACTTATCTTTTGGGGTTCCTAGTGACACTGTTCTGTTATGGGCGGCCGTGTTGCTTAACATCAGGTAAACGACTAGCTCGTCACATAATTCACTCATAAAAAAAATAAAAAAACTGCAATACATTGTCTAAGATATGTTTGAAAAATTTACATGAACTTAGGTTTATTCACATGAATAGTGTAAATTGATCATATTTGTACAGCACATTCCAGATACAAGTTCCTATACATACATCAGTAATAGTGACAACGACCTGAAACTGTGACCAGACTTAGCGAATCAGTGATAAGTAAATGTAAAACATTTAGACAAACTGCTATCAAATGTTATAACTGTAACGTTTCTAAAATTTCCGTATATTGTATTGCATTTATCTTATCCGGAAAGTTATAGTCACCAACTTTTACAGCGGAGTTTTGGCGGGAAAGCGAAAAAGATTGCGTCACCGCATTGTATTATTTTCCAAAACTTGTGTTATTTTCAGCGTTAGTGCATAAAATTGGTGACATTCTATTCGTTAAGTGCTGGATTACAGGCGTGAGTGTGGGAAAATGGTATAATGATGGTGAAACGTTTCCTTTCGTGTTGTTTCCAAAACTCCATAGAAGCTTCAAGTAAAGTTGCCACCACTTCACTAGGAGTATGACTTTGACTAGACTATGACTTTGACTTGATATATATTTACGTGAAATATCATTAACTTGATAAATTATCAATTACTTGACACTGGCTAAATACACAAGAGTGTGGAGCCAAAACATAAAAAAAACTATTACAGCTTCTTTATCTCTTGGCTGTTGCATATAGAAGCCTCATTTCAGCTGTCTTACGATCTTACTGGCAGAACCACGGTTAGCCCGATTTTGCTGCTGTCAAGGATTCGATCTTAAGTTAAAAACGAGTATCATCATCATCATCATCATCAGCCTATATTAGTCCACTGCTGGACATAGGCCTCTCCCAAGGCACGCCACTGAGCCCGGTCTTCGGCTCTATTTTTCCAGTTATTCCCAGCTACCTTGCGTATGTCATCGCTCCATCTCGACGCAGGTCGTCCTACACTACGTCTGCCGATCCGCGGTCTCCACTCCAGAACACGTCTACCCAACGGTTGTCGGTTCTTCGGCAGATATGACCAGCCCATTGCCACTTCAGCTTGCTAATTCGCTGAGCTATGTCGGTAACCTTAGTTCTCTGGCGAAGAGTATATTGAGAGCAAAATCGCGTGAATGTATCTAGTCATTTAAGTACATTTTAATATTATGTGTTTCATCCTATCGTAATCTCATTATCTGGCGTCGTCGTCATGAAACCAGTTATTTTCGAAATTGGCATCATTCTAGTCAATCGTAGCAGTCATTTGCTTTCGCTTTTTAAAACTAATACGAATTGGGTTTTTAATTTAATTTTAATTGAAGTTTCGTGATCACCAGTTGGGGGGTGATCACGAAACTTTGATTGCAATGCAACAGGAGAAATTTCCATATTAACTATGCACATAAACTGCGTATTCAAACTGTCAAATCCATACAAATTTGTGTTTCTATTGGTTGCAATCGAGTTACGGGATCGCCCAGCATGTAGCTATAGAATAGTATGGCCTTTAATAGATACACGATACGCAATTTCAGCCTATACTACTGAAATATAAGAACAAGAAACGCGTGGAACATCCTGAGGATTTCTATATACCTACCTATAGGCTATCGGGCAAGATTACCTATAGGTATAGGAAGTTAAGATCCTTAGAGTGGAGTAATTAATAACCCGACAAACGTATTTTTGCGGTTCCTTACGTAAAATCTTTGAAAATGACTCCCAAATTAACATTTATTAATTGTCAATTATTAGATAATTCCACGTCAACGGGAGTCCTTATAACGATGAACACGTGGATTTATTAACAAGTTGGTCAAAAGATATAGTGATATATTTTTATTGAACTAAGTTAATAATCGTCTATAAATTTAAAAAAGTTATTCTCTAAATAAATGTCACCCTTGGCACAAATGTCCGGTGTTTTTAGTATAGTAATTAAAACGAGAGGGCAAAGTTCCGAGATCCAAGATATGGAAAGTGAATCGTCCCAGTGTGGTCCCTTTTCCACGAGACCTTCTATCGTGATCTTAAACTGAATAAATAAAGACGTTTCGGGAATGCCTTTGGGAACTTAGATTTTCGGATAGATAGAATATGTGTATAGCTGCTTTATTACTTTTCTAAAGGTGGTGTAACGGTAGCGTATGTAACTTAGAGAAATGCAAACGTATTTAATAACACATATTCTTTAACAACGGGTCAAATGGGTCTGATAAGACTCATTGTGGTCTACCGAACAACAAACACTTGATAAAGGCGAACAATACAATAAGTAAGTAATACGTAGGTACCTAAGTATGATAGCATTATGATAGATGTTTGCTTTAAACCCGAAGGTTACGATATTATTCAAGTTTAAACAGTCACTAAGTTAAATAAATAACAATAACTCTCTCAGTTCTCAATATCTACATAAATCTTAAATATATATAACTCAAAGGTGACTGACTGACTGACTGACATAGTGATCTATCAACGCACAGCCCAAACCACTGGACGGATCGCGCTGAAATTAGGCATGCAGGTAGATGTTATGACGTAGGCATCCACTAAGAAAGGATTTTTCGAAATTCTACCCTTAAGAGGGTGAAATGGCTGGTTGAATTATTTTCCCATAGGCCACGTCGCGGGCGAAGCTGCGGGCAGAACTCGTAAAATATATGTGGCATATATAAAACCAATTTATAAATTTGATTTTACTTGCGCATACAAGGTACTAACTAGACAATTAACTATTTACTAAAACCATTGAAAAAGTTGTCCTCTTCCACACAATACAAGTTAAAATAAAAGGATGTTTCCTACACAATTAAAATTTACTGCACATTTTATGAATTCTTTAGCGAATGTTCTCAGTTTTACAGCAATGTGTTACAGGCACGCGGTGCCAGTGCTAGCGAAGCGGAATTCTAGAAAAGAAATATTTATTTTCGAAATAATTGGAATTCATTTCAAAATAGTTGATGTGCGTGATCTTCATAATAACGCAGGAATTGGTAAATAAATTGTACGCCCCGTGGCTTGCGGAAAATATTATTTCTTCTTATTATATGTCACTCTACCATACATTGGTATAGTGGAAAAATACTAATGAACAGTATTTACATACAAAGGTTGAGTGTTTTAGAGGATGCATGACCTGTCACGTCTGCTGTGGCGTCACGTATTTGCTGAAAGGCCGGAGACCAATTTATAACACTTTTATAAACTAAATATTTAATCCTCAATCAATGCAACTAGGTACAGCTATTATCGTCTCACTCGTCTTGAGACAAACGACGTAAGAGTAGATGTCATAAAAAAACAAGTGTGTTTTACGACTAAAGTAAAACTCATTTAATTTATCTCCATCTATCGACCGGTATAATTTTGTTTTTGCTTTGTTTAATGTTAATGTCGCCATCTTGACAATGATAAATTGTCATTTTACTGGATATGCCAACATAATAATACAAATTTTAACTTTGTCATGTTGACAATGGAGATCTATGTGAACCAATTTCCGTTCGCTTCGTCACGCATTCACCAGCTTACTCCCCAAGTAAAGAGTGCGTAAAGAAGTCTTACTTCAATAAATTTGACTCGTATACTACCAACTTACTAGATGTTCTTTTCAAGCACACCTTTTATAAATAAAATTATAATTTAAATTCAAGTTTAGGTGCAGTTTTGCTGAGCTATCGCTACCCGCGGCCAGTAGAGCCACTCGAGGAGTAAGAATGAAGCTATCGAAGTTCGTGGGCGCCGGTCACGAGCGATCCTATCGCCCCGGCCGGCCGGTCGTACAGTCCGTCCCTGCGCCCGAGTATTTGCACTCAGCTGCAAAATCCCTTTGGAGTATCTCCAACTCACTAAGTAATAATGCAAAATATTTAATTGTATTCTGATTCTAAATAAAGTAGTATTTAATAAAATATAAGTTATGTGTATTTGTAGTGGAAGGCTTTATCTATAAGTAGGTAGTAATAAATATAGTGCTAGTGTAGTTCAGCGGTAATCCGTGCGCGTTTCAAACCGACGCACCCAAGTTCATATCCTACGATAATTTCTAGATTTATTTTATTTTATTTATTTAATTCGGCTTCCTATTGACAATTACACTATTTTAAATAATATTACTTACTAAACATACAATTTTGCTGAATGCATTGTCTATTTAAAGGAAACACAGCATGCAAAAAATACCAGATAAATAATAACTAACCACATTGCAAATCGAAAAGGACTCTTATAAAAAAAAACACCTATTATAGTTGCAGAAGGCCGCTACAATATATATATTTAGTTCATGGGTTACGTAATTTTTACAACAAGTCCCTGATTTTAAATTGAACCGATATAGGTTTTTATGCGGTGCCCCAATAATATAAGCATTGCAATCTATGATAGTGATTAGGGTGTCGAAGAAAGTGATCTACCTCTGGATTTCCGCTTGATACTAATTCATTGGACATCCTGTACATTGCCTTAATTGTTTTATTGTGTGTGACGTGTGCCACAGCGATGAGTAGGTACTAAGTCGCACGAGGGCAGGAGACACATCGAAGGGAACCACAATAATTACCGTCGTTAAAGCAATTAATTTTTCACACTGGCAAGTACACGCTGCAATTTCGTCAGTTTCACGACAAAACGTGCTCCTAAAGACTGCACACTTCACGGTAACAAACCGATCACACGATAACCGTTCCGGTACGAGTTGCAACGCTAGCTTACCCGTACACACAAACACCACAATTAGCATTAATTCATTAATTCATCAAATTATTCCACCATTATTCCGTGGAGATATCTGCTGTAAAGAAATTAGTATCTCCTCAAACGTCGGCGGTGTGCGCACTTTCTTGTAATTTGATGTGTGAGATTGATATTTAATTTTCATTACCGTCGGAACGGACACCGTAGTAACGTTAAGTGGAGAGCAATTTGTAACTATTTAAAACGGGACCTATCATCGTTATGATAACTAAAAAATAACGAATGTGATTTCATTCGTAACGTTACGCATACGAGTGTTTATTTGATATCCAAGATACCCATTGTAATTGTGATTTGTAATGTAAAATTTAATAATGCAATACAAAATTCTATGTCAGCCATAATTGAAGGGTTGAGAATAAAAAGGGTCACTGTCAAATTGATAGTTTCGAGAAAATTGACTTTAAACTTCAACATCTTCATTTTTATGTAGAATGCTTATAAGGTAATAGAAAAGGTTTATGTAGGTTTCAATTGCTTGAAAATGTATTAATTCTATTTTAAAATACTAAATATAGTACTAATTCATAAAATTACTGTAAAAATATAATTAATTAAACAATTAAACAATTTATTATCTTGCGAAATAGGTAATACAAAAATTGTGGTCTTATTCTAATGTAATGTAATAATATAGTCTCTCTATTTCCGTCGTTAAGACATGCAAGCAATTAGATTTGTCAAAATTCCAATTCATTTTATTAATTCATTAAGTTCCTGTTATAATATAAATAATGTCCAATTATACATGTCATTAAATATCAATCATAAATTAAACATATTAGTTGTTGGAATCATACATTAAATTAAATTTTTATCATTCAGAAATTCGTCAATATTATAATATGCTTTGTCCACCAAGAGCTCATTGAGTTTATTTTTGAAAACCATGTCATTCTCAATACGTAACCTTGAAGGAATCTTATTAAAAATTATAGGTGCCATACAGAATATACTGCTACGCAAGAGACGAGTTTTACATGACTTGTGACGTATATCTCCTTCTCGCCGACTACCTACTGCATATTGTTTAAATAAATAGAGATGTTTTTTTACAAATGCAGCTATCTCGCTTATGTATAAAGACGGCATCGTTAGCACTTTGAGCGCTCTAAAATGCTCTTTACATAATATAATGAAATAAATATAATAATGTTTTTATGCTAAGCGAACTGTATTCCTGTGACAGATAAACGTTTTTAGACTCAAAATCTCGATATTTAAGCCTCATTTCGGTATTTTGAGAATGTATTATTGTAGATAATTTCACGCTGAATCCAACGACACCCATAATTCATTTTGTGAAAAAAATCAGTTAAACCCTTTTTGTTCTCACCCCTTCAATTATGTTTGCTGAGCTAAGTAATATCACCGAATTTTTTATGCACGGTCTTATTTGTAAACAATAGTCGAAGGATGATACCGACACAGTTTAACTACCGTTAGACACACAGATACCCACCACTTATAACGCCCCTCTGATTGATAAATACTACAATGATTTAATAACTAATACTAAAAACTACCTACTACAACTAATACTACAAATAAAAACATTTGGACTATATACTGGCCGCGATGACCTATAGACAGTCCAAATGCTCCAGCCCACTACCGGTAGGTAGCGTACCCAACATGCTGGCAGCATTGCCCCGTTGATTTGTGTTTGATTGATTGGTGTGTTAAAAACATATATAAGTATTTCAATCGTCTACCAAACTTCATCTTAGCAAGATATTAGGGTCCCGGTTATTAGGATTGTTATTGCGCAAACAATAGGGCGCACAGTCACGTTTGAGATGGTGGCGCATATCACCCGTACTATTCTTTTTTCTTTATAATAAGTAAAACATACCTCCGCATATAATAGGTCTTTACCTATGAAATTGCCGTATTGCAGTACAGACTTTTTTAAACAAAAAAAAGTTTTGATTGGCTATGAATTCTAAATTCAAATTAATTTTGTTTTAAAAATATGACATTCTATTTACAATATAAGTCTTTTGTTTATTGATTAGCGTTGTATTTTCATTACATTTCAACATTTTTCTTCATAATGGATACTTTGAAATTTCGTGTAATTATGGAATATGAGTTCCGTCGTGGCACCAACGCGGCACAAACGACACGTAACATCAACGACGTTTACGGAGAGAACTGTACAAACGAACGTACAACCCGTTATTGGTTTTCTCGGTTCCGTTCTGGGAATTTTGACTTGAAAAATGAACCTCGTGGTCGTCCGGAAACTTTGGTCAACAATGATGAATTAAAGGCGATTGTGGAAGCTTATGAATCTCAATCTACAGCTGAGCTGGCAGCAGCTTTTGATGTTAGCATCAAAACAATATTGGTCCATTTGCGACAGATTGGCAAGATAAAAAAGCTTGATAGATGGGTGCCCCACGAACTTAACGATCGCCAGCGCAACGTACGCGTCGAGACTTGCCTTGCGCTGCTTAACAGGCACAGAAATGAAGGAATTTTGAACCGAATTGTTACGTGCGAAGAAAAATGGATTCTTTTTGACAATCGAAAGCGCTCAGCAAGTTGGTTAGATCCTGGTTCGGTACCAAAGCAATGTGCAAAACGAAAAATGACCCCTAGAAAGGTGATGGTCACAGTTTGGTGGTCTAGTGCTGGTGTGATTCATCATAGCTTTTTACAAAACGGCGAGAGCATTACTGCAGATGTGTACATTGAAGAACTGACCACAATGATGGCGAAACTCGCAGGTCTGCAACCAGCTTTGGTCAATCGGTCGTCTCCACTGCTACTTCACGACAACGCGCGACCCCATACTGCACAACAGACCGTCTCTAAGCTGCATGAGTTGGGTTTGGAAGCTCTCCCTCATCCGCCATACTCACCAGATCTTGCGCCTACCGACTATTACTTTTTCCAAAATTTGGACAACTTTTTAGCGGGAAAAAAATTCAATTCCCGAGAGGCAGTACAAAACGCCTTTGAAGAGTTTGTTGTCTCCCGTCCTGCTGATATTTTCAAGAAGGGCATCCATAAACTGCCACAGCGTTGGCAAAGATGCATTGATTGCAGGGGTGATTACTTTGAATAAAAGAAATAAATAAGTTCGAAAAAAAAATACTTTAACTTTTTTCAAACAAAACGGCAATTTCATAGGTAAAGACCAATAGGTTATAATAAGGCTATAATATTGAAGTAGAATTTTCTTAATTATCGCTATTTTTTTATTTTTACAGGCGTTAGAAACTTTTTTAGCAATCAGAGTTATCTACATCTCTTCATCATTAACTTTTATAATCCCTAATAAATCATGAATATTTTTTAAAGTCAGCAAAAATCGAAGTTCTATAATAAAATAAACAAATATACATTTAAAGCGTTTCAAATAGAAATAAAACAAAACGGCCGATGCGAACAGCCGCAAATTAAAAGCAAACGATACTCGCCGATCCGTGCAACGTGTTAACCTAACGAGCGTCGAATTAAAACTTTCGGCATCCGAAACCGAATCCTACGAAGTCCGACCCCGGGGCCGAACGTGCCGAGTGCTGCATACGAGGTATACTAACCGATTTGTCGCGGTTCCCGAAACAATAGTACTCGCCGAACGGCAAGTTTTATTTGTTAATAATGATACGTCACGCCAAACGAATACTGCACGCCAATTCATCCATGGTAGTCTTAATACCAAATATGTTTTGCCGGCTCGGTTTCGGTATTTCGCCCTTGGACATTATAAACGGCATAATATTATAAAAAAATTATAAAAATAACCACTTTTAGACCTCGTATAAGAATGATTACAATTAGTTTTGGACCAAATTTCAGGTGCAATAAAAAAACTTGTGAGTCATAAGTTCATAACATAATGAAGTAACTTAGCGAACAAAACTTGTCGGAACATCACATTTTCCTTTGATCGATCTCGATATCGATTCTATCTGCCTAATCAACTGATAAGTACATTAACAGCAATTGCTTGTGTTTTACAACGTAATACCCAATATTTCTATATGCGAGTATTATGAGCGGTTTTTCCCTGAGATATATACAGGGATACATTTGGATCACCATTATATGACTTTTACCATCACATTTAAAATTTATATAAATCATTGAAAATTAAAGAAACAATAACAATAATATTTTCCTTAACTTTAGTCAAATTATTGTTAGATAATCTAAACTTATCTCTATTCAAATATCTCGATCGCAAAGCTTACATTATTAACAAGATTGACCAAATCAGAAACAAATAGTTTAGAGCATCTGCTCCCGACTGATTTCGACAAACGTCAGTCCACCCCAACCAAGGCATCTCGCAGTAAAATCGAACTCTCGGACGCGACAAATGGGCGACAAAACCGTCTGCGAGTGATTGATAGAGCGTCACCGATATATGGTGCGGCTGCCATTAATTAACACTGCCGTTTGAGGTTACGCCGGGTCCGGAGCCGACACGGTGCCGGTCGCCAATCGTCTAGAACCGTGACAGCACTACTCTGGGTTTTAACTCGTATTCTGAAACGAATCAATACATTCTACGTCTATGCATGTGGATGTTTCAACGTTTACAAGAATTACGGAGGCAAAGAGTTTAGAGTTCTAATCCGAACCTTTCCCATGGATTGTGAAATGTGAATAGGGCTTCTCTTTATAGTATCGTAAAAAACTATTAAAATGACGCTTATATTGATACAACTTGTTTTCTTAATTTTTATATTTTTTACCGTCAAAAATATTTACATATTATTACATTTAACCGTATGTACTTAAAATTTTGGTGAAACGAGTAAATTATAAAAAAAAATTGTAGGTAAGGATATGAAGGATATTATTTTTCCAATAGTTTCGAGAAACCTTGGTAGGACTCAGACTCAAGATGCAACGACTGATTTATTCTTAGGATCATAAGTTTAGACACAGCATATCTAAATTAGAATGAAATTGATGATCTTCACTTTTACTAACTCTATATATTAACGGTCTATTTCATAAAAAGTTGTCTTTGAAATCCTAGTCCTGAAGTGTTTTGTTTGGTTGTCTCACTAACGAACGTAAACTGTCACGCGCAAAAACGGAACAAAACGTTTTAATTAATACAATTTTAATTAATAAATTTTCCATTTTATTTTTGTAACTGAATCTGTAGTCGGGAAATGAGAGCAGAGAATATAATAGAATATAATATATGAGTACGCTTTTTTAATTACTGGCTACTCCTGTTAGTCTCTACTGACCTTCACAGCGTCACTGGGCTGGAGGGCAGGTGCTTAAGGTCTAGCCGGGATAAGAGGATCGAGAAGACTACGTCCACTGAAAGAGTGGACCCTATTGAAAGTTATATGAGTACGCTATTTCTGCAACGCGTTCGGCTTGTTGAAAGACGGGGACTAGGAGACGAGCTGTTATGCCCCTCTACTGCTATAATAACTGCATGACGAGTGCATCCACCTATAACTACTGGCAGGCTTGGAGTCTACAAGACCAGTAGTTCTACGCCTTGTCCCCGTCCTCCTACCGGTGGTCTCACCATTTATTGTTAGGGAGACAAACCTTTACAGAGTAATTCATTCGGGTTATCATAGGGCCACAGAAATGAGCCGGGTTGTTGTACTATTTCAACTTGTATAAATATTTTAAGGTGCGGTTTTTCAATAATTAGATGAAAGCTATTGGAATGGAATATGAATATGAAGCAATGGATAACACAAATATTGTAGAATAATCATAATAATAGTACAAACTAAAACCTTGTCACTTTACGTGAAAAAGCAAAAAAGCACGAAGTTATAAATTCGTAGAACAGTTTTTTATGCATATCATATAGGGGTTGTTTGATCAATTTCACCGATTTTCATTGCAATATTAAGCTTTAAAAACTCATCCCTCAAAAACATAAAAGTTGAGCTTAGACGCTGCCGCTGCCACCTCAATAATAAAAAATATCAATAATTTATTTCATACTATCTTAATTCATTTATATAACTCAATCTTCCATCGTTTAACGTATTTACAAAACCAATAGATATCACATACGTACGAACGTAACATAAAAATACATTGTTGCACGGTTATTATACTAATTAAGTAAGAAATCGATATCAAAAGAAAGGTCAATAGAATCTATTTTCCGACCCATTTGCACAAGCCTGGCGGGAAAAAGCTGACACGTGCGTGCAAAAACTGCGCACATTACAAAGGCTATTAAGTAAACTGTCCGAGTGTGTAAATGGTGGGCTGTTAAATTGCAATGTAGTTTAGTGTGATGATAGTGTGTGGCGGTATGTTGTTGGTGTGTCTTTTATTAAATACTATTAAATGTTTGCGTCATGTTTACAGCCACTAATGGCTGCTCTGCGTTGAATTAAAAGTTCGCGTCTTTTATTTAATACTACTATACCCGCCCCGGCTTCGCACTGGTTAATTCGATTTCAACTTTGACGACGTACCCATCCTATCCAACTTTTCAACCGTTTTATGGATATCTTTGCGATTATTTACCACCCCTGTGATAGAGCGAACAAAACAATAACAAAAAAATCAAATCGGTCCAGTCGTTTGTGAATTTAAGCGACAATAACAAACTACAAGCTTCTGACGGTTTTAACCGGTTCCTGGTATGCCGGTTTTAACCGGTTCCCGGTATCCCGGTTTTAACCGGTTCCCGGTATCCCGGTTTTAACCGTTCCCGGTATCCCGGTTTTCCACGAGAACTTGTTTATTTTACGAAATGAAAAGTATTACATTTTTCTACATTGATCTACGTTGTGTAAGATATGATGAGAGTGTTATAGACTATCGAATATTACACCTTGTTTATACAAAAATCACCAACGATTTACTAACCCTTACCGATATTGATGATTCTTGTTTTATATAAAGATATAATTTTTTTAATCAGTTTAAGTTTTTTAATTAGATTTGATATAAAGGTAAATATTTTTTGAAAACCAAGTAAATTTAATCATTAGCACTTAGACGATTGATATTAAAAAACAAAGGTTATGTTAAAATTTTCAGCAAATGCCTATGTATACTCTAAGGTGAAAACTATTTAGATTATTTGCTTGCCAAGTTTTAATCTATCATATTTTACCTTAAAAGCTTTCATTGTTCGTCTACACGATTTCTCAATGTTGGTCGCAGTACTCGCAAGTCGCAGGTGGACACATTTATGATTTTTAAAATGTATAGTGGGTGACAGATTGTAATCTCAGACTTGTAGAGGTACTTATGCGCGTGTGTGTTAGATAAAAACATCAACTTTGCAAAAGAAAACTGCGATGCGATGCAGACTTTACGAATCCAACAATATTACGTATAATTTGTATGCATATTAGAACTTTTGGCCGCGTTCACGTGTTTCAATGAACTGGGTAACGTTGACCCCTACTACGGGCTTACGAACGAGGGCTTGTTAGTATGTAGATCTTTTCTTACGTCTCGCAGATTTGTACGTGATGCTTATGTAAAACGACAAGGCATTTTTGTATGAATGAAAAAAGGAACAGATGCTGGGAAAGCAGTGAATCATTACTTGAATAGATTATGGTTAGATATATCTGGGTGTTTATCTTATGATACCTAAGTATTTTTATAATTTAGAAAATCAAGTTCATTCATTTGTATGGCTCTACATAATTCGGAATCATAAATCAAAATAACTGCAACTGTTATGGGCAACCGTGACGCTTAACATCAGAGAGAACGACCAACTAGGTCTACATAAAAAGCTAGAGACATTTATATCTCAAACTTATCTTTTACCTTGTTACCACAGATATATAAACAAGGCTTAGACATATGTCAAACACGTGTTTAACAATACATAACAGTAGTTTAAAGCTTGTTTAAGGCTCGTTTAAATCTTTTGTGGTTAAGCCGTTAAACAATACAATTTTCTATTTAGCTAGTTTGAATAATAGATAGCGTTTAAAGACCGATTGAAGGTTTGATATTTAGAAATAAAATCGTAATATGTTAACCTATATACACGATATAAAAAGTAAGTAATAAAACGAAATTGTTGAAAGAAAATAAGTAAAAAAACGTCGTAAAATACACAGCACTGATACACAATTTTATGTTTATAGCCATTTATTGGTGCTCAAAGTAAACACATTAAAACCGTGTGTCATTTATATTAGTGTTAATTGAAGCCACATCGAAAGCCTTAAAGAATTTTTATGCCGCTATTACTATATTCATTTCAGCGCGACTTAAATTAGTTTTAGTAAAGGGACAATTTGAATGTTTCAATTGTTGATAGCCTTCTCATCTCCACAAAAGAAATCATAAATTGACAAAATATGCGTTTATTTTGGTGGTGCTTCGTCCGTTATTGCTATAATACAATTATTATGTTGGCGACTTGGTCGAGTTGGTCGACGCTTGGCGAATACAAGTCTTACTTTGAATTATTTTTTGTTTCTTTTTAGTTCTTGAGCGTTCGGTTTTTAGTTATATTTGTAAATATACATTTAAAATTACTACTGTTAATACCACCGTACGCGTCTACCGCTTACCACCGTCCGCCAATGTCATCCGCGTACGTTGCGGAATAAACGTTGTTAATTATGCCATTTCAGAATATGCCGTTTCGTGGTTATGAGCATTTTTTTTATAATTCAGTATATGAATACGTACAGGGTGCACATTGCAATACAAATTAGAAATTGTAGTCTTTTTGGTATAAATTCTGCAAAATTGACATTGTATTTTTATTGACGTTTTGTTTAAGAGAATAACTGACTGACTGATGAGCAGAAATGATTTATTTTTTTATTTCACATATTTTTCAGAAAGCCGTTGAAGATCTGTGCAGAAGACCAGAACGGTGTTATTTTCATGATTCTATCCTATCATGTATGGTTCTTTCTGGTGGGAGCTGTGGACTATAAGTTCTAAAATACTCTACACACTATATCATCTACCATTTATCAACTCACTCAATCAGAGAAATCGCATCGTGTGAAAGTGTGCTCCCTCCAAACGATACCTCCTAGCAGGCTGAGGCGACAAATTGAGTGACGAATTTCATCTTATGTAGAGGGTTTTACTAAAGTTGACGACCGATATCGTCGCCCTCCAATTAAATTTCAATGTGATTGAATGAACATTTTAGCGTTTTAATCGTATCAAACCCGTACGAGGACCGCCAACGGGTATGAATTACCCAATTTGACCAAAAAAGTCTGTATTTTGAGTCTCGTCCACTTCAACCCCGCCAAAATACAGTATACGCGTTCACTGCAAAAAAGCTCTATTTGTTCCAGCTCCAAAATTTTTAGATGTTAGGTACCTAAAATCTTTGGTGCCAACGCTTTTAGGAGTCACTTTGAGACTAAACAACTTCGCAAAAACTTGGTGTACGAGGCAAAACGATATTTCACGATGCGTCAAAATGCTTTATAAAGCTCAACTCCGACTGCATACTCCACATGCTCTGATCTCTCTTGTGGAATGGGCACCAAAGGGTTTGCTGCAGTTTCTCGGTTTTCTACAGCAAAGAGGTGGCTTTCAGAGTTGTCAACGATCCCAAACTTTCCAGCAAACTAGATCACTCCGCCTGCAAGGATTTCGATTCACTTTGTGTGTTTCACCGACTGCACAATGGCAAATAGCAAACTCATTAAGTAAGTCGCTAATACCTATATCATCATTTATGAGCTGCTCCATATGCACTTTTATTATCAGTCTTTTTTATTGTTAAGAAATGGCGTGACAAGCTTACCATTCACCTGGTGTTAAGCGGCACTGCTGCCCATATCAGTTGCAGTGTCACTCTGAATAAAGTACGTATAGAGTTTCGCGTGACACTGGACTGCGCACGTCATCCTGAGACATCAACACAATCTAGTAGTAAGATTACTATAGACTGTGAGATTAATAAGAATAAGATTTATTTCAGCAAACAATAACAATATCATCTTACTTAAGTAGGTATGTGAATTAATAAAATACAAAGTCATGATTTTAGTTGACAGTAGATATTATTATTCGAGCCCTGGGCTCCACACTAGGATTCCCTGTGTTGTGGAGGCCAGTTTTACAAACATTTGTTTTTCTAATTTTTTGAGACGTTACAAGTGTTTGTTGGATTTGAACAGTTAAAAAGGATTTAATGTTTAGATTAGGACATAAAATCTCATTTGCCCAGTCATTTCACTAGCTACAGTACCCTTTAAACCGGAACACAGCAGTGCTTCCGCACTACTGTTTGGCGGCAGAATACATGGCAAAGCGGTGGTAACTACTTTGCAGAAAAGTCCTACCACCTAGTAAAACCCACTCCCACCCAGTCTGAATCATTACTTCTCTTATAGCATTTGCTAATAGCCTTGTTTTAAACCTCCAGAATCAGTTCTAAATACAGAGAAACATCCCATTGGAATGATCATGCAATGCAATACAATAGCAAAGCAATGGATCTACAGAAAAATATAGATCATTATGTCTGTCTTAATTTAACAATTTGTCTGTCTTAAGTGAACATAAATCCTTCACCACATTAGAATCTACTCTATAATCCTTAGCTACCCTCTTTATTACCACTATCGTAAATATCTATTCTATCTATTTTATCCTTATCTAATCACTCACTATTATATTTTTATTTACACTTAAATATTATCTCCTTTACATTTACCTACATATCTGCAATGTTAGATCTCATAAGAGATTTGTGGTTTCGTGGCAGACATCAAATTGTTAAATATTCAATGAATAAAATTAAACAAAAAAACTCGGAACACTTAGCCGATATTTCAATCGCCAGGTACCTATCGTCATAAATGCAAACGAATCAAATAGCGTTGTAAACCGAAGAGATTTGTCATTCAATTTTTACAATGTCTATTAACTTTATCTAAATGTATATTTTATTTGTCTCCATTTGCCTACCGTTTTATTTTATTGCATGGTTAATGATAAAACATTGAAAGCTTTTCGTGAGAATTGTTTTATTTTTATCAAACCAACAAAATGTCGACCTAAAAATACTTGATAACTACATTTAAAATCTACCTAATGGGACCTGATTTTTGTTTATGAGTTCAGAAATAAAGATATATTACAGCAGTAAATCAAATTAAAACAGGCAAGTTGCGGTAACAAACAATAAAAAAAAATGCAAACAACTGAATTTTACAGTTTATGTATAATTTTTAACATTATTTAAATATATGGTAATATAATATCTATTTAAATAATTTGCTTAAATTTATGACTTTTGGATTGTAGAGTATCAGTAAGTTTTTTATTTGTATGATAGGTTTGCGTTTGACCACTATCTCACCTGATGGTAAATGACGATGTGGTCTAGGATGTAACACACTTATAAGATACCTGTTCACTCTCGATTTGAAGACTTCAAGGACTAAGTGTTGTATGAATTAAAGTATGTATAACAGCAAGTTGCATTTACCAGAAGCTATAAATGTTTGTATTTAATGACACTTTACCCCATTTTTTTTGTAAGACAGTTTGATAATAGAAGTATTGTAAATATCTCCAGTGTTATAACAAAGAAATAGTTATGTATGAGTTTAAAGTTATATATGAGTAAAGTATAATGCATACAATAATAACAGCAATTATTCGACACCTGTAGAGATAGGTAGGTAGGTACCTATAAAAATATACACTAAAGTTCATAACACATGAGATCAGCTGTGGTGCCGGGCGCTACCTGCAGCCACTTGCAGCCATCCTCTTTACAGCACTCTACCTACACAAGTTTTACAAAAGACGCATAAATTACAGTGTAAAATTGTATAATTTCTGACAAAAATGTCTCTATGTAAAAATCAAGTCAATTAAAAGCCGAAATTACTCCGACCGTTTCGGGCATATTCGATGTCCTAATTCTGGGAGCCAGTTACTAACGCAGGCCGCGGCGGGCCTCACGAGCGTCAGCACGTAGCACGTGAGTTTAGCCGTTATTAATTTCCATAACTCCTAAAAAGGTTTTACAATGCGAACATCATTAATGTAGTCGAAATCAAAATTAATATTAAGGATAACTCAAAAACCACTTGTTAGATCTTGATCAAATTTAAATGGGATTACACGGAAAGCATTAGCTTCCAAATAAAATGAAATCAGCAAAATTAGTTTATCCAGCCGAAAATGTTTAAGTAACAAACACAAAATATCTATATAAAACAATACAGTTGAATTGAGAATATCCTTTTTTGAAGTTGGTTAAAAATAGTCATGCTTGCGATAGTTTTTAACTGAAAATAGTCATACTTGCGATAGTTTTTAACTGAAAATATCAAGCTTGAAAAATACTGCATTTACACCAATATTCTCGTATAATCATCAAAATCATTTAAACATGTAAAACTACACGGAAGTTTGGGTCGTGTTTGTAGTAGTGGGTCCTGGATCGTATTACCGGTTGTTATTTGTTACAAATCGCGAGATGCGAATGAGGGGACGACGCGCAGCGGGCGGCCATGCGCACTGTTTGCAAATAAACACCCGGCGAGGCGCGCGATGGTTAGCAACATTAATCTGTGGTACCCTGGGGTAGTTCTATCAGGGTAACAAAGCCCGCTGGAGGTCGTCGGTTGCACAATAATTGTCAGCGTGTCGCCTTCAGAACGCACCGCGGCCGACCATTCTCACGTGAAATAGGAAATGTTCGTATCATGGGAATTAAACGACAAGCAAAATTAGAATGCACGCGCTCAAAACTAATAGATTTTAATATTACTTAATTTTTCGTCTGCTTAACGCTCATTTTTAAATCTAAGAAATGTTGGTAAAAAAATGGATTAAGATTTAAAATAATCTAAATATCTAACTCAAAGGTGACTGACTGACTGACTGACATAGTGATCTATCAACGCACAGCCCAAACCACTGGACGGATCGGGCTGAAATTTGGCATGCAGGTAGATGTTATGACGTAGGCATCCGCGAAGAAAGGATTTTTCGAAATTCCACCCTTAAAAGGGTGAAATGGGTGGTTGAATTATTTTCCCATAGGCCACGCCGCGAGCGAAGCTGAGGGCAGAAGCTCGTCATTCCATATTATTCCTCGTAGATACACTATGAAGAGATTCATCTATGGCCCTGTAAAACATCAATCATAAACGCCGTTGATCTCAATATAAGAGCATAATAAACTTGATCTGATCCACAAACTATAGTATAGTGAAACAGTAACGCTTAATCTAAGCTGCGGGCAAGAAGCTCGTAAGATATATATTAGGTTTTGTTTTGATTTGAAATATCTATTCCAATGAAATATCCAGGTAATAGTTTTCTTATTAGAGCGCCGATGCTAACCGCAAAGAAAGCTGTCATCTGTTTTATTATTATACAAGCGTTTACCCGCAGATCCGCTCGCGTGATTCTCAATATAAAATACGCTTATCCTCGGTGCTAGCTTTCAGAGCGATATCATACTCACCTGTATCACCGCTCGAAGACACACAAAAAAAAATTAAGTTACCGAACTTTAAAAATAGCATCTAAATCCATCCAGTTTTTTTTTTAAATTAGGTAAGTAACAAAACAGTGTGTGGGCGAGAGGAAGACAGGTAAACCGCAAAAAAGATGGAACGACATTAGACAAGTAGCCGGAGTCATGTGGAACAGAGTGACACAGGAAAGGAAAGAATGGAAAAAGTTGGAGGATGCCTTTGCCGATTGGCAAACCCATCTAAGGAAGATAAAATTTGGTCCGAGTTTTAAGCTGTAACGTACTGTAAAGTTACAGCGATTATCGCTCTTGCTTATCCCGTTTCTGTGGCGCTATATCTCTCTAGTCCCAATATCCCATTACCCGTTTCTTAGCTGATTCGTAAACCCGGATTAAGTTTTGTGAACTAAAAAAACGGAAAATTTTATACCATTTATGATCCCTTGTTCAGTCTCTTTGTTCTCATATCGGCCGTACTCGGTCGTTTTTGAAAACATATATAACCTAAATAATAATAAAAATATATCTTATGACCATACCAAAATTCATCGAAAACAATCTAGTATTTTAGTTCCAGCGTGATGCGCGTTCAAAATGAAATTCAGACTGGCAGATAATAAATACAAAAATATT
Organism: Ennomos fuscantarius; assembly: GCA_905220475.3. Lineage (NCBI taxonomy): Eukaryota > Metazoa > Arthropoda > Insecta > Lepidoptera > Geometridae > Ennomos > Ennomos fuscantarius. Next base: position 14,030,997 of record HG992023.1, read on the forward strand.
ATGTGTATAAGTGTCAATAAAGTATACAGCAAAGAAGAAATACGATAGAAATTAATTTCAGATAAATATATACATAATAAATGTGTACAAAAATATTGGTCTATAGAAGTACTAATATTGAAAACATAACTAGAAACTAGTGAATAATTACTTCACTGAGTTTCGGCGGGAAAGCGAAGAAGATGGCGTCACCGCATTGTATTATTTTCCAAACCTTGTGTTATTTTCAGTGTTAGTGCATAAAATTCGTGGCATTCTATTCGTTAAGTGCTGGATTACAGGCGTGAGTGTGGGAAAATGGTATAATGATGGTGAAACGTTTATTTTCGTGTTGTTTCCAAAACTCCATAGATGCTTCAAGTAAAGTTGCCACCACTTTACTTGGAGTGTGACTTTGACTAGACTATAACTTGACTGTGATTTGACACATGTTTGCGTGAAATATCATTAACTTTATGAATTAACAATTACTTGACACTGGCTAAATACACAAAAGTAAGGAGCCAAACATAAAAAAAAATTACTGTACTGCTAAGTTACTTAGAATTATTTAGAATACATAATATAATGTTGTAATTGATAATAATAACCATAAAAACATATGCTTTGAACTGATACTATTTTTAATAACGAAAAAAACCTGCAAGCCGAATGCAGGCAGGCAATTTAGAACAAAACATATTGTCAAAGTTTACAAACAAAAATGTATCACAATTAACAAAACAGAACAAGGAAAACGTTGTTTAAAAAAAACAAACGAACGCAACAATAAACACCACTCAATCCACAAAACATCACTCGACTGTCGTAACAACAGCTCTTCGCTCGCGCACTTAAAATAATCATTTGTTTACAACAGTCAAGGGCTTTCTACCCTTTTCTAAATGTCCATAAAAATCAAGTGACAACTATAAGTTTTATATAAAATATTGAGCCTTATTGTTGACGAGTTAAATGTGAAATATTGCGGTGATGTGACCGCAGCGCCACGCTACACCGGCGTTCGGTTATAAGGTATACTCATTGAGGTGACGCGATGCGAAAAATCGCATTATTTTGCTAGTTTCACGTTTTATTAAACCGAACAGTATGATGTCTTTATTGTATAACGTTTTGTGTAAATATATTTTGTAACAAGCATGCATAACTTTTATTCTTAACTACCGGCCCGTCCCGGCTTCGCGCGGGTATTTAATAAAAATTTCAAAGTTATAAAATGAATACTAAGTGATTTATTTGGGCAAGGATTAATGTGGCCTGGTTTGAACTGGCATTACTATTGCATATTTTAACAAAAAAAAGTATGTAAGTAGTTATTGTGTCATAACTGTAATAGTTCTACGAATAGTATTGCGAACTTTTTTGTAGATATTGATGTCCCCTATAAAGTTGTAGTACATCTTTGCTCTATTGTGATTAATTTCCGCAGCGTACGTGAAATAAGATTTTTTCGTAATTTTTTCACGCGTAGCTTACATTATCGATGTTTCCATACAGATCCCTAACTTTTTTGAAAATATATCTATCGTCTATTTTCATAAAGTATAATGGAGGATTCACATGGTAAAAAAAATTCAAATCGGTCCAGTAGTTCCAGAGCCTATTTCAATGCAAACAAACAATCAAATCTTTCCTCATTATAATATTAGTTAAAGATTAGATAAAGCTTTGCTAAATTAACTTATTTTTATTGTTACTATATAAGCTCATGGTTTGTTTTTAAATGTTACCAAAGAAATAAACGAATAGAGTACTTAGGAATTGATACCAAACATAAATAATACTTAAGATTTAATAATGTAAAATGTAAGCTATCAGTAGAATGTATCAGTTAAACGTGTTAGGCACTTTCTTATCAGCACATTTGAACCCGGATTGAATAAATTACATAGTTCCAAAGTAAACAGTAGTAATCACGTATTAGTAGAGTGACTTACACATCATAGACAAAAGTAATCACATATTAGTAGAGTGACTTACACATCATAGACAAAAGTAATCACGTATTAGTAGAGTGACTTACACATCATAGACAAAAGAAAGAGGTACTACGGAAGAAAGAGGTATTTGTAGATATGAATCCACAAGCCCAAAATGTTTCCATGTAGTGGTCGGTGCATCACAGGAATATTTTTGATTATAAAGTAAGGTTTACACAGTGGTCCAGTTGACACAAAGATAATTATTTGTACCTAAAAATGAAATCTCAGATGTAACTTCATCATTAACAGCAAATGAAATAAAGTAACAAAGTAGAGGATGCGTAAGCACCTGTATTTACAGGTAACTGTTTGTGGCTGGCATTATAAAAAAATGTCTAAAATTAAATCGACAGAAAATTCCATGTAATTAAGGAGCTAACTGATAACAAAATTTCAGGAATTGGTTGAGAAATGCGACCTGTAGAGATGAACAGCCGGAGATCCACCGGGCAGACCGATGAAAAAATCATGACGATATGATGAATTCATTTTAACGAAGCTGTATCGGAGTTGCTTCGCGCTCGCTAGGTCAATTATTCAGAATTCTTACGTAAGTTAATATAATTCCAAACGAAATCAAATCTCTTTGAACAGTAACGGAAATAGGGGTTAACCAGAACACCGTTATATTTCAGGGAAGAAATGGTGGTTATAGCCAAACCAAGGCTGAATGAATGACAGAACTATATCTCTCCGCATTTGAAGTCTATAAATCTAAAATAAGATAACCTGTTGAACATGTTGACGCCAAATATTTAATTAATAATTAAATTAGAAGCCCAATAATTTGATGGCATATAAATTATATTTTAAATTGAATTCGAAAAACTCACGCACAAATTATGCTAAAAATCATCAAAAGCTGCTTAGTTTAATATAAAAAAATTATAAAGCACTAGTTGTGCCCCGCAGTTTCAACCGCGGATAAAAAGTATTTTAATTATTTGCTCATCCCACGGGATCATTTCACTTTTCCGGGAGAAAATGTAGCGTATATGTTAATCTAGTGTATAAGCTATCTCGGTACCGAATTTCATCCAAATCCATTCAGCCGGTTGAGCTTGAAGGAGTAACAAACATGGTCATAACAAACAACAAAACACAAACAAACGGCTCAAGTAACAAACATACACCAAACACACATACACACATACAAACTTTCGCCTATATAATATTAGTGTAATACCTTAAGTTCTTGGCATACTTGCAAACTATTATACTACCTTTATAGACTCGGCCAATTACAACAAATAATAATAAATTCAAAACAAATTCAACGTAATTCTGTGCACTGTTCAAATCGGTACGCAATGGTAGGCGATAATATATTATAATGAAGAAAAATATGATAAGGTGATAGACCCACTATGTTATATGTAACCACCCTGGAGCTACACTTGACAGAATAAAAAAGAATCATCAAAAACTGCACAAAAAAGCAGCGTAATTTAAATTACAAGATCCTTTTGTGAAATCGCAAAAGCATATCTAGTAAAATAAATAAATAATTAATAGATTAATTAGGTTACTAACATATTTGTTTGCTTAGAGTAAGTAACCAACAGATAATTTTTACCTTTGCTTAAAAAATTATCTTTTGAAATATTGTTTCTTAGGCATATAAAAATAGTACACCCCAAAGTTCTATGAAACGACACCCTGTTTTCCGCACCACTGCTCTATAGAAAATAGAGACGCCACACACAATAGAACTCAATGGGACAAAACCACGAAATAAAATTGTCAATATTCATTTGTCAACACTAACAATGGAACTTAAATAACCCTTATTACAACAGCATAAGAGCTTTGACTTTAACAAAAAGAAATGCTTCCGCTATTGCATCTGCTTATTTTTATATAGGTCAAAAATATTTTTGTAAACATTCATTGTACTTTTACTCAATGAGACACGCATTGTAAATCTTGAATAACTTCGCAGACATTACTTAGGATCCGCCTTACCATACGGTATTCCCGTAACATGGACGAATACTCATCCTGGCTCATATTTTATGATTAGCTGACTTCGGTTTCATACGGGCTAACTAAATTTCGCCTGGTAGGTACACCTATCCTTACTAAGGTACTAGAACTACCAGCTGTGATAAGTGGTAATAATAATTAAGGAAATTTGCACTCTTTTCCCTCCTCTATCTCATGTTGTATCCCATATCATATCCATTAGACCTTTCTACATCTCCCTCTATGAAGCTAAAGATATCTTTATAGTTCCAAAGAATATATTTTTCTATTTCTTACATAGTTTCGGAGATTTCCATACAAACTAATCTCGCTGATACACTCTGCATTTATTAACCAAAAATACAACAAAATACTAAATTTACAAATTAGCTAAACAATACTTACTCTCAGGTTCTCGTATACGTTTGATAAATTCATTTCAACTTGGCAGACCAAATACTTTTCAGTATTTGGTTTCATTGGTTACTTGTTGATCATCGGCTGTCTTGACCAATGAGCGTACAGTATTTGGAATGTTTACTTGATGCGAGTTGACAAACATACGAGAAACGCTACGGAGGGTTTTGGCGGGAAAACGAAAAAGATCGCGTCGCCGCATTGTATTATTTTCCAAAACTATAGCATAAAATTGGTGGCATTTTATTCGTTAAGTGCTGGATTACAGGCATGAGTGTGGGAAAGTGGTATAGTGATGGTGAAACGTATCTTTTCGTGTTGTTTCCAAAACTCTATAGAAGCGAATGCTTAAGTGGCCACCACTTTACTAGGAGTTGACTTGACACTTGACTAGACTAGACTATGACTTAACTTGAAGACTTGGACTGTGACTTGACTTGACTTGACATACATATACATTAATTAACTCGAAAAATAATCAATAAATTGATACTGGCTAAATACACAAAAGTGTGGAGCCATACCAATACAAAAAAAAAAACACTTTCCCCCAGGTTCTCGTATACTTTTGTTAAATTCATTTCAACTTGGCAGTCCAAATACTGAAAGCTCATTGGTTACTTGTTGATCATCGGCTGTCTTGACCAATGAGCGTATAGTATTTGGAATGTCTACTTGACGCGAGTTGACAAACATAAATGAAATGAACTGAAATGAACTTCGTTCCGCCTAACAGTCAATGAGTGTGCATATTTAAGACTTTAAAAAAATCAATTTTATTATGTATTATAGACAAAGATAAATCCAAAAACATAAAAATCATTAAAATCGGTCCAGCCGTTCTTGAGTTGCAAGTAGTGTAACTAACACAAGTTTGTTTTATTTATATCTAAAGTGCATAACCTCCTTAAGCTTAGAAACCTTCAAATGAGTTACTAATATAGTACGGTGACTATCGAAATTTCAATTTGAAATAGTATTTGCTTATGCTTTGTGAGTTTAACCTTTTTTGAGTAAAGTTGGATTGAGTTTCCAAACATGTGTCGAAATAAAATGTAATTTAAATCAAAAGCACTAAGTTGTATTGATATCATCTTCGAAGCAAATCACCGTCAAAATAACGTTCTACCCCTATTTAACCCCGTTAGGGAGAGTTTCAATAAAATACGAAACACGTCTTCCATCGATTCTGTTAAAAATTGTTTATGCAAATTTTGAAGTAGATTAGACCGAGGAGTCACTTTGTCCCATACATTGCCCTCTTTTTCACCCTCTTAGGGATTGAATATCGGATGCCTACGTCATACAAAGAACTCACCCTCCTCAGATCTCTACGATCAGTGATTAAGGCTGTGCGTTGATCCGTCAGTCAGTCATTTAGGACAAAGCATTTTATATGTATAGATGGCATAAACCCACAACGTGAACAGTTCATTAGGTTATCATAATCATATTAAGATGATGCAATATTAGAGCAGTTATAAAGTTATACCTACCTATATTATATGTGGAGGGCAAAAATTAAAATAGGTAGCAATTTTGCCCGTAAATAAAAAGATAGGTAAAACTATCACAGCTAAGATACGGCAAACTTAATTTGCTTGATATTTTAACCACAAGGTATTACTGCAAAAATACTGAAAACGATTGTCCTGTTGATATAAAAATTTGTGACACATACTCTGCAGTGCCGTTAATACGCTATGCAAATTTTGCTCAACATTTATTTCGCAATAATTAATACACTCGACCGTCCGTCTTACGACTGACAAGAAAAAAGAAGCCGTATTTTTACATACGTTAACTGTGCTCCAGAGAAGAGTAATTTTACAGTAAAATTAGTGGGATGATGAGCATGAGAATGTCAAAGCAATTGCAGTTAAATCAAAATAAATCAAAGTTAAATCAATAGACATAAAAGTTGTATAAATAGTTGTAGATTCCTGACCTAGTTATAACCTTATTTCAATAGCCATGGCTTCTCCCCAGTGCATGCTTGCAATGCACATTTTAACGCAACTAACTACATACTTAGGTACATGTGATATTTCGACGTTGATAGCAACGTAAACTTCATTATATTTTTATTTTTATGAGTTGTTGTAGGTAAATGTGTAAGTACGTTCACACATATTGCGTAGTACAAACCGATAAAGCGGCGCGACGAAGTCGCGTGCGTTGTTGTGATCCCACGGCCTCTGATGCTCAAAAACCAGCCGCGGCTGGTTCACCGCTTCTATAGCCGACAATTTGGCTGAGAATATACAACAATATTACTTTGGGCAGCGATAACTGGGCTCGGGGAGCCTACTTTGAAAGTCACCAATTTATCATTCTTTAGGTGGCATTTACCTCTTGTTTACAATAGAAAAGTAAGTGCTTATTCTCAAACATATATAAAACATAACACTGATTGTATTTTTTATACTCTACTTACATTTTTAGTTTGATTCTTCCAACTCAACTTACATTTTGGAATAATAAGGAACATAAATAATATTACATTAATTATTGACCTAAACCTCAATAAACAAATGCAGCTCAAGGACGTTAAAGAGTTAATATGGCTCTGAGGGACCTAGTGAGACTTCGTTCCTAGACATTGTGGTTCGAATTCCGCTCGGTCTCGCTCCGACTTTCTCAGAGATGACGTGTCATCCACCAACCCACCAGCTTGGATGCTGCAGTGGTGACTTTAAGGAAATGTGTTTTGCTATCATCATCTTGAATAAAGATCAGCATCAAAAGCAGCCCATACTCCGACCGATCCCTCACTTTAGAATATAACTTTGACAATAAGTCCAATTTTCAATAAATTATCAAATATATTAAATTTTATTGAATACTAATACCTACTAATTACTATTTCGTAGTAGAGCCTGTGTACGGCCGGATGACCCGGACGCTACGCGCGATAACGTCGTCTGTGCGGCGCGTGAAACTCCATTTATTTAGATAACTATTGGTATATATGCGTCAAATTGGCAAGGTAAAAAAGCTTAACTAAAGGTTGTCCCACGAACTCAATGATATCCAGCGCGAAGTACGCATCAAGACGTGCATTGCACTGCTCAACCAGCAAACAAACGAAGGAATTTAAAATCGCATTATTACCTCTGACGAAAAATGGATTCTTTTTGACAATCGCAAGCGCTCAGCAAGTTGCTTGGATTCTCGTTCAGCACCTAAACAATACTCTGAACACTTACCCATATAGAAAAGTGATGGTCACTCAAATTGAAAAATATATGTTAGTAGCGATAATAGCGCCGGTATGATTCATCACAGATTCTTACCAAACGGGACGAGCATTACTGCAGATGTGTTGGTCAATTGCTCGTCTTCGTTATTTCTGCATGCATTAAAGCGTGACGTCATACTGCATCTCATCGCTTCGTTTTGATCACTTCTTGGCGGAAAAAAAATTCAATACCCGAGAGTCAACACAAAACGCTTTTGAAAAATTTGTTGCCTGCCATTCATCTGATTTGTATAAAAAGGGCCTCAAAACTGCTACTGTGCTGGCAAAATACATCAATTACATGGGTGATTACTTAGATTAGATTTTTTTTTTTAAATTATAGAGAAAAAATACGGTAAACTTAACCTTATAATAACGACATAACGGACGAAATAACGATAACCTTATACATATAATAATAGCGGATAAAATTAGGAGATAAAATAACGTATGAAGGATAACTGAAGACACGTTAGCAGCAGGCAATTACAAAGTTGTTTCAGGTTTTTGACTGTGCTGAAAGTGGTGGTGGGGCAGTCGAAACTAATTACTTACGGATACGGTTTATACGGATTGCGCTTGAACTAACGTCATATGAAATATGAGAGTTACTACTTTCAACAACTAAAAACAACAACAAAAAAGAGAGATTCTTAATTCGACTGTCTTTTTGATGTTTCTTACCCCAGAACATTCGACTGGGTGAACAGATTTTAATAACTCTTTTTTATTTGAAAGCTGGTGCTTCCCGTGTGGTCCCATTTTGGTCAATTTCCGACAATGGCATCCTTGAGAAAACCATATAAGTCTGTAGTTGAATATTCGCAAGATCCCGCTTAGAACTAAGACTTACATGTAAATGCCGCGGACCTTTGAGCAAACATGAGCAATACGAGCATGAGTAGGTACAAGGTACAAGCCAAGCAGTATCAATAAGCAATAACGCACCGATAAGACCAAGTTCAATGTCTGATGCTAACCGCCACAACTTGAACTTTACATCATTGTTTACATACATTAAGATATCAAATATACACGTGTCATTGATAATTAATTTACCAGGAACAATACGGTTGAAGAGCTGGGACCGGTATTCTACTAATTCACAGTCTTATACAGTCTTGCTTGTTTTTTATCCATACGATTCATTTCTATTCTTCCAATTCCCTGTGCAAGCTGCTACTGAAGAAAAAAACTAAACTTAGTTGAAACTTAGCCGCACAAAACACCCTTACAATGGTAACGGTAAATGCGGGCTACTTGAAAATCTTGTATTATTATTGTGATGGTAAGCAAAAATTTGATATTAGTAGTGTTTCAATTTAAGTGTGTTAGTGTTCATGTTCCACCGAATTAGCATAATACGGATTCACCAAATATCGATCAATCGTTGTATAATGTATGCGTAGTTGTCGATGGATTGATTATGATCATTCATAAACTATTAAGGTAATTGTATGAATAAAACTAGTTGCGCCCCGCGGTTGCACCCGTGGATAAAAAATATTTTAATTAGTGTCTCATCCCGCGGGAAAATTTCACTTTTCCGGGATAAAATGCAGCCTATATGTTAATCTAGTGTATAAGCTGTTTTAGTACAGAATTTCATCTAAATCCGTTCAGCCGATAGAGCGTGAAGGAGTAACAAACATACACACAAACACACATACAAACTTTCGCCTTTATAATATCTGTGTGATATACCTTGAGTACTTGAACATGTAACTAAAACAGATCAATAATAAAGATAGCTCTAATAGTCAAATCAAATCCACATTTTTTTCCCGTCTCTGTGATAGTCTCGCGTAAGTAATAGACGTAATAAAAATGTACTTCATGCGGCCAAAAAGGCGCATGTGCGTAACAGTATCTTCTATTTAGTTGTGTAGTTTGTGTCTTGCTTTATAAGTCTGCATGCATTATGTATGTACCGAACCACGTGTTTTTACAAATTAACAATCTTTATCTTTATCTGTAAAATTACAACAAATTTACATAAAAAATTAATGTACTTAAAAGCATAAGTATTCTGTTTTGGGATCATTAGATTAGATTAGCTATTGAATTTGGAAAATTATAGAGAAGACTTGAAGAGGAAAAACAATGAAACCCTGCATATAGAGCACACTTTAGCGTGACACGATTGTTTCATGAATACGACAATATTGTACAAATAATGTTATTTACATCAACGAGAAAGAAGATACGAGTAAGATACCAAGAAAATCGGCTTCCTTTTTCTGGAAACATCTAAATAATTTTCGGAGATTCGCATGATTAGATATCTCTATACCTATAAAAACAAAAACCATACTAGTAATAAATATCTATGTGTATATAAATGAAAGTCGTGTTAGTTACACTATTTATTACTCAAAAACAGCTAAAAAGTTTTGGTTGAAAGTTTGTAGGGAAGTAACTTAGAACCAGGAGACGGACATAGGATACTTTTTATTCCGTTCGATCGCGTTTTACTAATTCACCCGTGCGAAGACGGAGTGGGTCAACTAATATTATAGCATACTCAATACTCAATCATTTATTGCAAACATTATTGGTTACATGCAGGTGTTAATAATAGCATATTTAAGTATGTAATATAATGACCTAGCTTGGTTATAGCAATATCATTCTGAGAGTCTGAGTGTCATTGTCTTAAAATGCGTTTAAAGACATGCCAGCAGGCAAGCATTCCCGCAGCCGAAAATGCTTTTACATAAATTAGGGACCCTAAAACCTTTACGCTCCAGTTATGCACGTTAGCCATTGCTAAGTTTAAAATTAAACCAAAGGAAATATCGCATCAACTTATGCAAATTGCAAATGAATTGCCGACGAACCGGAATTTATTATAAGGTGAAGGTGGTCCCATAAAACCTGCGACCTCGGTGCTCGGTGCTTCTCGGCCGACGGACGGCGGCGACCGCAGGCTTACTAGTCTTGCAACGTGTCGTTGCCACAGATTAGATTAAGCGTTACTGTTTAACTAAACTATAGATTGTGGATCAGATCAAGTTTATTATGCTCTTATATTGAGATCAACGGCGTTTATGATTGATGTTTTAAAAGACTATAGATGGATCTGCTTTTAGTGTATCTAAGAGGCATAATATGGAATGAACGAGCTTCTGCCCGCAGGTTCACCCGCGGCGTGGCCTATGGGAAAATAATTCAACCACCCATTTCACCCTCTTAAGGGTGTAATTTCGAAAAAATCTCTCTTAGCGGATGCCTACGTCATAACATCTACCTGCATGCCAAATTTCAGCCCGATCCGTCCAGTGGTTTGGGCTGTGCGTTGATAGATGACTATATCAGTCAGTCAGTCAGTCACATTTGAGTTATATGCATTTTTATACATATTTAGATTTAGGAGTCGAAACATACCTACGTGGATTTAAAAACCACGAAAACTACCTATTACGACCAAATGGCAATTCTTAGATAGATTAGAACCTGTTAATCCGTAGTAAAAATTGCTCTGCCAATTTCGAAGGTCACTTTTGAACTTACTGATCTTTATTTATACATTGTTTAATGGAATTACTCAATCAGACGGACGGGCAGAACAAATGCATAGGTATTTTTATAGAACTTTGAAAATTGCTTGCTTTTTCGTAGTAGGAATGTGTAAGCCATAGGTATTCTAAATCAAAGCAATTTAATGATAGATAGTTGAATCAACCAAAAGTTAGGACTTTTCTTAAACGGGCCATTGTTTCTGGTTTTGATTTCGTAATACCAAATCTCACTCTCTTCGCACGAACTTCATAAGTTCTTACAAGCATCAACTTAGCATATTTTAGGCTTGAGCTCATCCATGGTCATCGCTCCCTCGCAGTGTGAATTATAAGACAATGCTATCCCACAGTCGATACACATCGTTTATGAATGAACGAGAAACGATTGCAACGCAGATAATATGAAATAGATTACTGCTCTGGGTTACCTAATGATAAATAATAATAACTGTTGCGGGCGCAATCACTAAATGAGATAATCATTTTTTGATCTCATTTTAGTCAAACTTAGGTCCGTATTACAGAACGATGCTCAGTCATCGATCGGTGCTCAAGCAGAGATTTCATTCATAAATCGATCAATTAGTGAATGAAATCTCTGCTTGACCAAACGATCGACGACTGAGCATCTTTCTGTAATACGGACCTTAGAACCTCAAATTTTAACTAAAAAAACATACAGATGATTAAAAGTTTGTAAAAAACGTAAATTTAATTTGTAGTATCGATGTTTGTTTATTAATTAAGCACAAGGAGATTTTAGTTTTGAGTTATCACGCCTTTCTTGAATGTTAGTATCTATGTTACGTGGCAATCGCAAATATCGCAATGTTTATATTGTAAGTCTGCCAAGTGTTATAGTTAATTACAATTGAAGGGGTGAGAATAAAAAGGATTTAACTGATTTTTTTGACAAAATGACTTATGGGTATCTTTGGATTCAGCGTGAAATTATCTTCAATAATACATTCTCAAAATACCGAAATGATGCTTAAATCTCGAGATTTTGAGTCTAAAAACGGTTTATCTGTCACAGGAATACAGTTCGCTTAGCATACAAACATTACTATATTTATTTTATTACATTATATCTTACAGTATGAATTAGTACTATATTTAGTATTTAAAAATAGAATTAAAACATTTTCAAGCAACTGAAACTTACATAAACCTTTTCTATTACCTTATAAGCACTCTACATTAAAATGACGCCGTTGACGTTTAAAGTCAATTTACTCGAAACTGTCAATTTGTCAGTTAAACCCTTTTTATTCTCACCCCTTCAATTATGAGACATTATCTCGTGTTATCGAACTTTTAAGGAAGTTTATTTTGGATCATTGGTGAAGAAAAAACATGGTGCAGCTTGTAGTCTTATAAAAAAAATTATAAGCTACTGAAACATTTATACACCTTAATAAAAAATGAAAAAAATCGTACAATTGTATTCTTTGATTGTGTATAAACAGATAATGGAACAGAATAAATAACAGATAAATAATATGTGTGGACATTTTACATAATACCATCTAGCCCAAACTAAGCAAAGCAAGCTTATAATACAAGTGGGAACCAGATAACTGATACAATAATTGCATACTTTTGTTTGTAAATACATATATAGAATACAATATAACACCCAGATACAGAACAAACGAAGAAGAAGAACGAAGATGTTCACATCATTCATCACACAAACGTTTGTCCCTGTAGTATAGCTTAGTTTATATCGATATATATATTATAATATCCGAACTAAGCCGCTAGTATAAAATAAAAATTCACTTACAAGTCCGGGGAATCAGTTTAAAATATATTTTAAAGTAAGATACTCGTTTCAAAAAACAGAACCCATATGGTATACAACCTTATAACTTTCAAGCTCCTATGTATATATTCAATGTATCTATATTTTCAATGCAGTAAAATGATGTTATGACGAAGAAGAATTGCACGCAATATCCAAGAATTTTCTGTTCGTAGAAAGTGTATCAACACTAAGTTAACGACATTTTGAAACATATAGCTTAGTACATAACAAGCTGAGTTGCAGTAGTCTGATAACGGGAAATATATTATAAGTGTTATTTCTGAAAAACGTATCTTTTTCTTAAATATGTGTATGTCGACAGAAGGGGTCGTGCGTAGGTTGCAACCTATATAACTATAGGCCTTCAGCATGTCCACACCGGGCCGTGTCTGGAACAAGAATGATCGTAGTACACCGAGCAATCTCTTTATATAGCCAGATGGGTGGGGCAGCGACGACAGTTGCCGGTGTTGCCACTGTAATAAATTTAAATGCCGCCAGGGTAAATTACGGTACTGCCCGTTGCGCATAGAGTTTATAACTGGACGTAGCCACCGTCATGTATTTCTGTCGTTCTGTTTATCTCAAACATTCACTACAAACAACAAAAGACTTGCGACCCGCTGTTTTCTTAAAAAAAATATAGTTATCGGTCGCGTGATCCAAAGGAGTTTAGTCGAGCTAATCCGGCAGAGGTGCGCGCGCGCATCATCCGTGACGTCACGCGAGCTTCCGGCGGGAAAATAATTTTTATAACTCCAACAGTAAGTACACCAAAAATTTACAAGCAATCCTCAACCTTACCACCAAGGAATAGCGCGGCAGCCACTTTAAGACCAACATGTTTTATGAAGACACGGTCTGCTGAGGAAATTATGTTAGACTTTAGCAAAGAGTTACGATTGTCAGTTCGTCTACATGTTACCATTTTTCGCTGTATCAACATGTTTTTTGAACAGCGATATGTACAATAAATCCGTGTTTATGGACGGCAAGCACTGTACCAGTCCAAATTACCTAATTAAATTATCGGTGCAATAAGACTTCGGGCTGTGTGTAATTGGGATACTTATAAACCTTAAAACGATACTTATGTTATAATGCATAATTTACCTGTAAAAATTATAATTTTAGTTTTACATATCAAAAAAATGCTAAAGTAACGTTTTGTTTTTGTCATAAATGCTTCCATTACAATGCAGAAAGCGTATAGCTTACAGATTTGTATGCAAGATTAATATTTACTTTTTTAACGGCCCAATGCTTCTCTCTACCGACCTTGCTGATAAGAACGTATAAAATAATAAATATATAGGTAAACGATCAAAGAAATCTTTCTTTGCATTCAAAAATAAAGCGTCAAAGTCACAACATTTGTGAGGGGCTGCGTGAACGCTGAGCTTTTGCCAGCAGGTGCAGATTGTAGTACATAGTTTAAAACACTTTAGAAACAATTAAAATAGTTATTGACTTAGTATTTCTTTTTTTTGTTTAGTTTTGGCTCCACACTTTCGTGTATTTAGCCAGTGTCAAGTAATAAATTTTTCAAGTTAATTTATGTATGTTGTATGTGTCGAAGTCAAGTTACAGTCCAAGTCATCAAGTCAAGTCATAGTCTAGTCTAGTCCAGTCATATTCCTAGTAAAGTGGTGGCCACTTTACCAGAAGCTTCTATGGAGTTTTGGAAACAACACGAAAAGAAACGTTTCACTATTATTATACCACTTTCCCACACTCATGCCTGTAATTCAGCACTTAACGAGTAAAATGCCACCAATTTTATGCACTAACACTGAAAATAACACAAGTTTTGGAAAATAATACAATGCGATGACACGATCTTTTTCGTATTCCCGCCAAAACTCTATTGACTTAGTATTAATTGAAAAATTTAGTCCACCACATTATTAGATTACAGTTTTTGCAGACATTGTCGCTCAGACGATGTAGGGTGATCACGGAACTATGACTGCAATGACCAGGAGATATTTCATTCCTAATTTGAAAATTTCCAATAGTAACTATGCACATAAACTGCGTATTCAACTGTTTCAATATCATAAATCTATACAAGGTTTTTTTTTTTTGCGGGGATCGCGTCACCACATTGTATTATTTTTCAAAACTTGTGTTATTTTCAGTGTTAGTGCATAAAATTGGTGGTATTTTATTCGTTAAGTGCTGGATTACAGGCATGAGTGTGGTAAAGTAGTGTAATGATGGTGAAACGTTTCTTTTCGTGTTGTTTCCAAAACTCCATAGAAGCTTCTGGTAACGTTGCCACCTTTTTACTAGGAGTATGACTTGACTAGACTAGACTATGACTTAACTTGATGACTTGGACCGGGACTTGACTTCGCACATTACATGATATTAATTAACTTGAGATATTATCAATTAGGTACTTGACACTGGCTAAATACACAAAAGTGTGGAGCCAAAACCAACCAAAAAAAAATCTGCTTCAAGACTTTTACACTTTTCGCTTTTTTTGCTGATTTTAATTGATCTATTTACGCTTATTTTATATTAGTGTTTAATTAAAAATATCACCCTTTTTTAGTCATGGAGATAATTCAGTCCAGACATTAACATGCGATAAGCGTTCCCAGGTTCCCACCTTTTCATAAACAGCTTATAATCTATCCCATAACTTAATTAACTACACACCATAGCAGAATAACAGACGTCTCATTTTTTTTATGTTAAGGAATGGCGAGCTAACCGTTCGCCTGATGTTAAGCGACACGACTGCCCATATCAGTTGCTGTGTCACTTGGAACACCAAAGTATATAGTTTCGCATGACACTGAACTGCGCACCTGTCCTGAGACATCAGCACAGTCTATTAATAAGATATTTACTAACATATTTAGTATAGTATATAACCGTATTTGTACAGTATTTGTGTTGTTTGTAAATATATACATAGAATACAATACAACTCCCAGACACAGAACAAACATCGATGTTCATGACACAAATGATTGTCCTGGGTGGGAATCGAACCCACAACCTGCACTTCAGAATGCAGGAATACCACCAACTGGTCAGTTCCTAAAAACTATTGTACTAAATTTCCAGTTATTGTACGAAATACTTTTGAAATGGCTACTTATTAATCAAAGAACCAACTGTTTAACCTAATAACTGTACATTGTAGGGTACTAAACAATATAGCTCCATTTACGTTGAAAACGATATCCACTGTCTATTAAAATTCACGCGTTAGTTACGATGAAACACCGTATTAGAGAATATACAAGGTGGAATTTAATTCGTTCTTTTCCTTTAATATATGTTTTCAGTCCATGCTATAGAATGCTCCCATATAACTAAATAAAAAAGTACTTATGATACAAAACTTAAATCAACGTATTATCAAGTTTAGATTCTAAAGAAAAGCCTTGTGACATTGAACAAAGCAGGTGTTTTATGCCTTCGAAACATTTACAAAGCACTCAGCTGGTGCCCGTGCTGTGGGTACCGTTAAATAAACATTTGGCTGTGATGCAGTTATTTTAAGAGGCACTAAATTCCAAAACAAAATCATTTTTTTTTTAATTGGACCTTGTAGTAATATTCTATAGCATGGTCTGAGTACACACATTTAAGGAAAGAGTAAATTAAATGCCACCTTGTATAACAAACCATAATACACCGTACGAAGTCATTATGAAGGCATCGACAAAATTTGCCAAACAAACAATGCTTAAAATATATCATTTATTATATAAACGCTATCTCACGCGACTAGCGGTGGCGACGGTGACGTGGGCGCATAATTAATTCAGCTAATTATGATAAAGCCACTGTCCATTCCCATGGCCATCTCACTCAGTGGGAAACTAATAAAAAATATATTGTATATTACCAAAATTTCATAAACACACCCAAGAAACTGAGATGACATTGATAACACGCCACGGGAGCCGAGCGCTGTAAAAGACGCACACTATAATAATTAATTATTAGATGTTATGCATCGGATGTGCCATGAAGCTGATGGTTTAATAGATTTTTTTAAGAACGTATACGCTTTTGTTAATGTCTTAGTCAACGAATGTGAGGCCAATGTTGTTCAAGAACTGAACTCAGCGACATCAAAAAACAATATTAAATCAGCGGGGTGGTACAGAACTTTGAATACAATGCCTGCCTGCTTGACAGCCCTGTGGTGTGGTGGTTGAACAAGTCGGATCATAGCCCGGAGGCGGCGAGTTCGATTCCCAAGACAGGACAAGTATTTGTACACAGAAAAAAACGCAAGCACTGTTTCTGAGTCTGGGTGTTGTGGAACCAAGATCTTCGTAGTTCCTGGAGATACAGGGATATAGGGTCCAGGTTCTATGTATGTAATCTTTGGACGTTATTCATTTATTTATTTATTTTTTTAATGTAAAAGGAGAGATACCATTTCAAATTTTAAAAATTCCATAGTAACTATGCATATAAACTACGCATTGAAACTGTCAAATTCATACAAATTATTTATATTCATTGCACTATTAGCATAAATAAATTAGTAAATTGCATTAAAAGAATTCGAATGAATCTGATTATTCATATTTAAATTTAATACACTTTGATTAGATGAATAACCAAAAAACTTGTCAGTGTCTTTTCTCCACAAGTACTGCGGCGTGATTTTAACAACTTGTCAATACAGTGCAAATAGTGCAAGCATAATTACTACTAGTACCTACACTTTGGATAACACGGCCCACATTTTTTTAATATTCCTGGCCTTCCTAAGCGTATATATCGGATAATCTTCAACAGTTATTTTCTAATAAAATATTGAATATATTCAAGAAAAAAAAATCAAGGAGACATAAAATCTTTGGTCGAACAAAAACAAACTTTACAAAAAACATGTACATATATACCTACTAACCAAGTTAGTAAAGCCAAAAAAAGAAAGACAACTCATCACTTCACTGTACATTTCGAGCCATTCACCTATAACTGTATAATTACCGCATTACTATTCACTTACACTATTCACATTCACCTACTTGCTGCAAAGCGATAAAAATGTAGCCAGTTATTGAATTAAAAATTGCCACCCCTTTTGGTGCTCTATTATAGTCTTAAGTATTTAAGTATCCAGTAATAGTAGTAGTAATTGATAGCTTAAGTGATCGATACTTGATGGTGAATCTTAAAATAAAATCGACTATAGAATCTAAACCTTTCACTTATAAGATAGGTACCTATAGTTCTGTTTCCTTGTACCATACATTACATTTTTCTTGCACCGGTGTGACGTGGTGGTTACTTTTGTAACATATTCATTTTCTCATGTGTAATAAATTATATACATTGTAAAAGACAGTAGAAAGAAGAAAAAAAAATACAACACTGTAAAGTTTCTTGTAGTTTCTTCTTTACAGTTGTAATCGAAGCTTCGGATCGGAGTATTCTGCTCTGCATTGTACCGGATTGCTTGCACCAGTAGTGAGAAAGAGAACTACTTTTTTTTCAAACTTCATACTTCAAAGTCAACTTTCATATATTGTAATGGGCTTGCTATATATTATTTGATAATAAGCACTTTGTAATTTTATATGCTTAGTGAAGTAACTTAGTTTTAAGTACCTAATATAAGTTTGACTTGTAAAAGTGCTAAAATTAGCCTTTGACTTTGACTTTGACTTCCTAAAATCTTTTCCAATATTTGTAGCGTACAAGAAATAAATAAATAAATAGATAAACTCGTCGAGAGGTAATAAAAGCTTGTAATAAAAACACTAAACATCTTTTAATTATTTTTAAATGTCATGAATTTAAGTTTTTTTTCTTCTAATATTTGGTATATCGAAATAGATAACTCGAAAATCGCAAGTGGCCTATTTAATAAATATAATATTTATTTAACCAACCTAATATGTGACTTTTTGACAGAATTCTAGAAGCCACTAAAAATTGCCTGCGTCTCCCAAAATAATAAGAGGTTATATCAAGGAACTCTCTTAAGTGCAGCCGTCGGATGCAAGAGGTTCAAAATAATAAGGGGAAGGACTACGTTCAAAAGGGGATGTATTTTGACGGATGACGTTGGAGACGAACTTTGCGATGATCCATCTATTATTATCTATCCAATATTGTACTTTTTTAAAGAGTGACGCGACGATCTAACCATTCGTCTAATGTTAAATGACACGGCTGCCCATATCAATAATTTATAATCAATTGCACCTACAGTGCCCTTCAAACCACACGCTTGCGCACTACTGCTTGGCGGCAGAATAACTGGCAAAGTGGTGGTACCTACCTATACGAACTTTACAGAAAAATCCTACCACCTAGTAAATTTGAAAAACTAGGAACGCCCTGCGGTCTCAACCGCAGCTTAGTTGCCCCATAGAAGTTGTATTTTCCGTGATAAAAATTACCATTTGGTCTTGATAGAGTCAACATGTATTTCAGCTATATTGGTACAGCCGATTGGGTATTAAGCCACACAATAAAATAAAATAAAATGTAAAGATGAAGTATAAACGAACTCGTCACGAACAAAAATACTTACTTCGGTGGGTGTGTAATAGCTTAGCGTTTTGATAATTATTATCATAATCCATAGTAAACCGAAATGATATCATGTTACGTGATGTTACACGTGTTATGTAAATATCACTGACTACAATCTCATCTGGTCAGGTGATCTCAGAGCCAAGCCAATAAAAAATAACAAATAAGTAGCGTAGTTTTCTTTAATTCATTTTCGAGGCCCATACGCAATTTTTTACTAGAACAGTATTTGTCCTCTAAAGTTTAAAAAATGAGAAATGTTTCAGATTAAGAAATAAGTTACTTACTTCTTTAGACATTTTTTGTTCTTAATCTTTATATAAATATATAATAAATATTAATGCCCAACGATCACATACGTAGATCCTGAACCCAAACTAGGATTCTCTGTGTCTAGGAAGCCAGTAAGTAGTTACTTAGAGGAACGCAACACCCAGACTCAGAACAAATATTTGCGCTTTTTTTCTATATCTTGTCCTGTCGCGGGATTCGCACCCGCTGCCTCGGGATAAGCTGGCCTGCTCAACCACCACACCATAGAGGCTGGAATCATTATACATTTTAAGGCAAAAGAACCCTTATAATCAAGACATTTTTACCCCTCGACGCATATTTATACTAGTCTCTTTCTGCCCTCTGCTCTCACCGCTGAACTGTGCATATAGCTAACCTGTACCAGCCAATGTAGTTCGCATCTTTCCATTTAGCTATAGCCCAGTATATCTATTTCTGCAGATTTTTCAAGCAAACCTTCTTTACGCACGCTTGACTTGGGGAGTAAGCTGGTGAATGCGAGGCGAACGGAAGTTGAAGTTGGCTCACGTAGATAATAGTAATACTAGTTTTAATGTAATGTAATGTTGTGTGTTGTCCTGAATAAATGTTTTTTTTCTTTTCTTTCTTTCTTTCTTTAGATGTCCATTGTCAATGACACAAATTTAAAATATGTTATTATTATGTTGGTATGTCCGGTAAAATGAACATTTACAATTGACAAGATGACGACATTAACATTAAACAAAGCAAAAACAAAGTTATACCGGCCGATGGATGGAGCTAAACTAAAGAAGTTTACTTCAGTCGTGTGGTCTTGAAGCACACTCGTTTTTTTGAGCTGGCAGCTTTTAATACATTTAATGATTAATTGCGTCAACCTCACTAGTTCTTAATACTAAAATTTTAATCAATGCTTCTCTCGGTGACTGTTAATTTTGTACCTGATATATCTATTTCTTTATTATACTAGTGATAATTATGTATTCTAAGTTAATATTCAAAGTTGTCAACATGCATGTAACTGGATAGTTACATGCACGCAAATCGTTCTGGCAATATTCGTGATTAGGGGCACCCAAGATACAAGCTATGCCTAGATTGGGGCCCGTGGGTAATAGGCTATTTGACTACTATATTTTTATTACATACATAAATAATATACCTCAAAAAATAGATAACTGTAAAAACAAAACTTGAATATCTCAAAAAATGACTAAGTTACAGGCATTTTAAAATACAGAAATAGAAAGAGACAACTCAAACACGCAGTGACGTCAGTTACCAGTCCTCACAGTTACTCATTACTAAGCTGTGGTAGCTCTACAATCTTTTTGGCATGTGACGTCACAAGCCATGCCTTCTTAGTAGCTGTGAGGAAGCTCAACACGATCTCTGTTTTGCGAGAAAGGGACAGGCGATGAAACTTTAAAAGAATACTACTTCGTGATTAATTTACCGATTTTACTTATTTTTACAATGATTACATTCGTTTTTAACCTACTTTATGAAAATAATATTTACTTGTTCATTTTTATTAGTAGTCAAATAGCCTATTGAGTAATTGAGTAATTAATTTAATTTATTAATATGCCATTATTTATAACTGACAGCCACTGTGGTGGTTGAGTACGTTGGCTGGAGGCAGTGGGTTCGATTCCCGCAGCATGACAAGTATTTGAACACAGAAAAAATAGCGCAAATACTTGTTCTGAGTCTGGGTGTTGTGGGACCATGGTTCTCATAGTTCCTTGGTCCCTAGACACAGGGAATTCTATTTAGCGTCCAGAATCTATGTATGTGATCGTTGGGCGTTATTATTATTATTATTATTTCACAATTTAGTATGTACACTTATATATATTTTATTATAATAAAATATAAATATTTTCTTATCATATTAATATAATCCCCGCTATACTTGTGGCGCATTCGAAATTTTTTAACCATGACGTTAGTAAATAAAATAAAATGTTGTATTGTTTGGTTGGTATATTAATTGGAACCAGATAACTGATAAACTGACTTAGGTAGTTTTTTTATATGTACATACATACTAACAGCCTTATTAATAAACGGGTATTAGTCTCGGATTAGTTACTTCAGCTTTTGTCCTTTTTTAGCTACTGGAATATTTAGCTGGATCGAAAGAGACAAAAGATGGTGTAACTAGTCTAAAGCTAGTTCGTGTTTATTAATAAGGCTTCTAGAGTTTAACCACAAAAGATTTAAACAAGCCTTAAACTTAACAAAAGTTTTATATTGTTAAACACACGTTTGATGTCTGTCTAAGCCTTGTATGTATTGTGAATTCTGTATTTGTGGGAGTACGGGATTACTAAATACAGCATAACGGCGGAATAGCTACTTAGGATTTTCTCTTGTTTTATCTTTGCCTATTTCTTTGTTACAGAGAAACAATTCACAAAATAACTATTCATCCGCTACACAACGCTTATTTGTAAGTTATTCAGAATATAAATCACCCAACAAATATCGAATGCATATAATCTTTGCATGACATAATATAAATAATTTCTAAAGTTGGAATAATAAGAAAGTTGAACTTTTCGAAAGATTTATTCGGCATGTTTTTGCAATAGAGTCCATTCGTGCCTTTGCGACCGACCGACTACAATCCCAATAATTATCTTGAATAGCGATTCAAACGGAATCACCGATGGTCTACAATAAAGGTAATGATAATGCAAGCGCATTCGTTGCGTCGCCGACTTTTATTAGTAATTTAACAAGTGTCTCGTGGAAACGTTATTTTGGTTTACGCGAACGCAAAACGCATGTTTTGCATTTCAACCGATCGCCAGTTGACGATAATATATATTTTGCTTTTATTAATACATAATTTATTTTAACCCCACCATACAGATAATAATAACGCCCGACGATCACATACATAGATCCTGGACCCTAACTAGGATTCCCTGTGTCTAGGGACCCAGGAACTACAAGGACCGTGGTCCCACAACACCCAGACTCAGAACAAGATTTTGCTCTATTTTTTTTTCTGTCCACAAATACTTGTCTTGCCATGGGAATCGAACCCGCTGCCTCCAGGTTATGAGTCGATATGCTCAGCCACACTACAGAGACTGTCAATATCTCTTGTGAAAAGAAATATGTTACAGGAACAGTAGAGGAATTGATTCCCACAATTCCACCGCGTCTCATGGTGGGTACTAGAATGTTCTTATTATAATAAATATTACAAACATCAAAAGACAACACAATTTTTCTTGACATCATACCGGAATGAAAACATGTCGATGAACGCGTCAAATTCGATATATCGAGACACCGACCGATGTCATCGATAATGATAATCGACTGGACGCACTCGGCTCACGATTAATTTGATACAATTTTTATTCGATACTTGTTTGTAAGCGTGGCATAAACGCTTCGTTGGCCATGCGCCATTTTATAAACCATATACATGAATAAGTCAATTTGAATGAATTAAAGTTAAGTGTAACGTAAATATATACAAATAATTAATGTTTTTCTGTAATGACAGTGATAAAATGCTTTTGAAAGTTATATCAGTATCTGCATTGCTTATTTATGCTATTGTTGTTTTAGTCTGTGACTTACAGTCACTGCAGATTTCGCCTTATTTAATCTATTTAATCTTCTAAATATATATTACTCAAGGGTGACAAACTGATTGACTGACTGACTGACATAGTGATCTATCAACGCACAGCCCAAACCACTGGATGGATCGGGCTGAAATTTGGCATGCAGGTAGATATTATGACGTAAGCATCCGCTAAGAAAGGATTTTTCGAAGTTCCACCCTTAAGAGGGTTAAATGGGTGGTTGAATTATTTTCCCTTAGGCCACGCCGCGGGCGAAGCTGCAGTCAGAAGCTCGTATGATTATATGTAGCAAAATGACTACCAAAACCAGCCAGTATTTAAAACCCAGAAAAGAAACAAGAGAAAACGCTTGTACTTAAATCTACTTATAGTAAAGAAATGCAGTACTCAACTGCTCGAGAGACTCGAATGTAAATAAATAAATAAAGTAAATACATATTTGTAAACATTTCACACAACGCTATCTAGCCCCAAACTAAGCAAAGCTTGTCTTATAGGAACTAGATAACTGATACAATACTTAGACACTTTCGGCTTAACCACAAAAGATTTAAGAAAGGCAAACAAGTGCTTAACTACTGTTTTGTATTGGTAAAGACGCGTTTGATATCTGTTTAAGCCTGCTTTATGTATTTGTAGTAACATGGTTTTTGTTCATAAATATATACATAGAATACAATATAACAGCCAGACACAACACAAACACCTATGTTCATCACACAAATGTTTGTCCTGGATAGAACCCACAACCTATAGTTCGGAAAGTAGAGCTACTACCAACTGAGCTATCAGGCCAGTCAAATATATTTCAATATAGTTTTTCAGTAGATACGAACGGGAGGTAGCAGAGATTTCTAATAAGAATAAGAGTAAAAAACTTAATGATGATATCTGTCAACAGTTTACTTCAATAACAAAACAATATAGATTAGCTAATTTTCGAATGCTCAAACAATTTAAGATCAAGAGTAAAATGTTGAATTAGTGAGTTCATTGAACCCACCTATGAACCCACCCCTAAGTGGTTGAGTTAACGGTACCTGGGTCTCGCACGGGTCGTCACGTCATCGCGTCGGCGACGCGAACGCCCCGTCGAGATGTCGCCGATGGGACGTGTCCTCTCGGCCTGCGATAACTATGAGCCAAGGCCCGGCTGGGACGTTAAACGTACATCAGATGATCAGATACAAGACTGGTGGGTGACGGCCAGATGACATATGACGCGTGAGTTACGGCATAGACAAGGCAGTTTTAAGATTCACAAGGTCAGTGACACTATACACATAGTGTCATAGACGCGCGGTTTTAAGATTCAAAAAAACAGTGACAAATATTCAATGGACATTTTCAGTAGGTATGTAATCTATGGAAAAAAATCACTTTCTTTCCATAGATCTATGGAAAGAAAGTGAGAGTTAACTTTTATACAAGTATTTGTACACAGAAAAAAAACCGCAAATTCTTGTTATGAGTCTGGGTGTTGTGAGACCATGGTCCTCGTAGTTCCTGGATCCCTAGACACAGGGAATCCTAGTTAGGGTCCAGGAGGTCTGTATGTGATCGTTGGGCGTTATTATTATTATCAAATTTTACTTTCATTTTTGTCCGGTCTAATAGGTCAGTTGGTAGTAACCCTTCTGAATTGCAAGTTGTGGGTTCGGTTCCCACCCAGGACAAACATTCTGTTTGTTTTTTTTGTTTGTCCACAAATATTTATTATTATTATAATTCATATAGTTTACGAAAGTCAGGCTGTCATTATATTAATGTTATTCATGGAAAGTTTAAGTTATGGGATTAAGTAGTATGCCTACTTTTTGAGTAACAACGACGATGTATAATAACACAACTAAAACGTAGGTAGGTACATAACGATACTGTTACAGTTTTTATACATTTTAAAACTATCAGTTAATTTATTACATAATCTATGCAACCGGTATGAAGCCTATCACCACATAGTCACTAGATTTTTTAAATGACAGTTATCGATCTGGCTTTGAATTTTTTTTTATATTGATTAGTGACTTGATATAACAGGTGAGATCATTTCCATAATAACTCAAATAACTTACAACTTAAATTACTATTTGTGTATTTTAAGTTCAGATTAGCTTCAGTGTTAAACTCATCATAATACTCATTTTCACCGGCCAAATTCTATGAATTACCGATCAATCTTCTTCGTTTCTATCTTAGTACATGACATTGGCGATATTGTGGTAAAATTGCTACAGAAGCCACTAACCAATATTCAATTCAATTAAATCTTAGTGTTAAATTATCTAACAACCATTATCGTCAGTCCACGTGAACTAAGTTAGTTTATCCCCCTGAAATAACTTGGTACGGAGTACGGATATACGCTTTTTGAACCATATTAATTGCATCAATATTTATTTCCTTTCTTTCCTATAGTTAAATGCTGGGCTGAAGCTTAATAGCCCGGCCACAATATAATGTGAGGGCTATAAATTTACTTTTATTTAAAATTTCACCGCCTCGTGTATAATTTCATTTACCGCGCATCAATTTAATTAATTACATTTCAGTAACAAACCAAATTTTATACGAGTATACTGAACATTATCAGTCTATCAAAAGATAATAATAGGTCTTTACCTATGAAATTGCCGTATTGCAGTACAGACTTTTTCAAACAAAAAAAAGTTTTGATTGGCTATGAATTCTAAATTCAAATTAATTTTGTTTTAAAAATATGACATTCTATTTACAATATAAGTCTTTTGTTTATTGATTAGCGTTGTATTTTTATTACATTTCAACATTTTTCCTCATAATGGATACTTTGAAATTTCGTGTAATTATGGAATATGAGTTCCGTCGTGGCACCAACGCGGCACAAACGACACGTAACATCAACGACGTTTACGGAGAGAACTGTACAAACGAACGTACAACCCGTTATTGGTTTGCTCGGTTCCGTTCTGGGAATTTTGACTTGAAAAATGAACCTCGTGGTCGTCCGGAAACTTTGGTCAACAATGATGAATTAAAGGCGATTGTGGAAGCTGATGAATCTCAATCTACAGCTGAGCTGGCAGCAGCTTTTGATGTTAGCATTAAAACAATATTGGTCCATTTGCGACAGATTGGCAAGATAAAAAAGCTTGATAGATGGGTGCCCCACGAACTTAACGATCGCCAGCGCAACGTACGCGTCGAGACTTGCCTTGCGCTGCTTAACAGGCACAGAAATGAAGGACTTTTGAACCGAATTGTTACGTGAGACGAAAAATGGATTCTTTTTGACAATCGAAAGCGCTCAGCAAGTTGGTTAGATCCTGGTTCGGTACCAAAGCAATGTGCAAAACGAAAAATGACCCCTAGAAAGGTGATGGTCACAGTTTGGTGGTCTAGTGCTGGTGTGATTCATCATAGCTTTTTACAAAACGGCGAGAGCATTACTGCAGATGTGTACATTGAAGAACTGACCACAATGATGGCGAAACTCGCACGTCTGCAACCAGCTTTGGTCAATCGGTCGTCTCCACTGCTACTTCACGACAACGCGCGACCCCATACTGCACAACAGACCGTCTCTAAGCTGCATGAGTTGGGTTTGGAAGCTCTCCCTCATCCGCCATACTCACCAGATCTTGCGCCTACCGACTATTACTTTTTCCAAAATTTGGACAACTTTTTAACGGGAAAAAAATTCAATTCCCGAGAGGCAGTACAAAACGCCTTTGAAGAGTTTGTTGTCTCCCGTCCTGCTGATTTTTTCAAGAAGGGCATCCATAAACTGCCACAGCGTTGCCAAAGATGCATTGATTGCAGGGGTGATTACTTTGAATAAAAGAAATAAATAAGTTAGAAAAAAAAATACTTTAACTTTTTTCAAACAAAACGGCAATTTCATAGGTAAAGACCTAATATAATAAAAATATTTACTGGTTAGTCTCTACCTGACCCGACCTCAAGAGCTTGGCTGGATACATAATATATCATTTCAGAACAACGCAATCTTTTAACGAAAGGATCGCCTATGTTAAATCTTAAAATATTGAGATATTTAGACATCACACATCGTCTTTCTGCAGAGAAACCATAAACTATAAAACAAGTTCGCGTTGGGCGTCTTGCAAGTGTGAATTGGCATGCCTCGGCGGCGTTGGCAATCTCATAATTCTCGCACTCGAAGCTTCTCGAAGTTTGCTATGCTCAAACCTTAACATGGACTGGACCCGTCACTCATTTAAAATATGAAACAGCAGTTATTTTTATTCACATAAAATATTCAGTAGTATATTTCTGTAGATAGAAGTATCGTCTGGTAACTAAATACCTATAATAATAGTTTATTGATAGAATTTTCAAAAAGAGAGGACAAATATCAAGCAAGACTTGTAGGCTATAGGTTTCGTTAAATTATTTCCTTTTCCTCAAGTTCTTATAATCTGACCCAACATTATCACGGCGTAATTTTAAAAATTGTGTGAAAATATAACCTTGGGTTCGAAAATTAAACGGAATATAAAAATGAAAATAGTTTTTTAACTTATTCCTTAGCTTGTGTTATAAAACATTAACATATGCCAAGAGTCAACGGGAAGTGCATGGTTATGATGGCGTGCGAAATACAAACAAGAATCGATCCAAAATATGTTTATTGCATCATATAAACGAGAATCTTGCCTTGCTAAAACTTAGTTAAGTATAATCTTTTAATTTAGTTAGAACCCAAAAAACATACTGGATTAAAGGCCATGTTTGGTATCCATTTTATTTAATAGGTACGTTCAGCAGACATATATAGCCAAACGAAAAAGTGATTATGAAAAGGTTACTTTTATAAGGTTCGGTAATTTTCAAAATGGTTACAGAACCGTAAATGTTTTAATTTACTACAAAAGATGGTGTTTGTAATTAATAATAGAGAAATAGCAATATATTACCAGTAACAAGGAAATCGTTACCTTAAGTATTATTCTTGATATCATACACACGAATATACTTCTTATATATATATTTTAATGTATTATTTTTTAACCCAACTGTTCTGGTATCAGCAGTCAGTTCAGTTTGTTAGACTAATCTGACCAAGGCTGCAGTTTTGTGTCCTTGGTTAAATTAAATTTGCTCCCTAACCCCTTTTTTGCGGTGGATAATGAAAATGTAATTCCAGTATGTATACTAATAAGTATAATTTATAACAGCTTTTTTACTTAATTCTTAAAAATAAACTAAGTAGCCACGCGTACTTTAGACTATCTTCAATTCGAAAACACACGATAAATACTACGAGCAGATAGTTAAGGGTGAAATATTGAAAGACGCCAATACTACAAATAGGTGCAAAAATAATTGAAAAGGTAATGTAGAGCCGTGGAGCCTCTTAAAGACTGTTATCACAATAATTGCGCCGTAAAGCGGTAAGTATGCTGTATTGACACGTCGTAAAATATTTTGGGTTAGGTTAGACTTCAAATTATTGAGATGAAAACCAAGCAAGCTGTTATAAGAAAAATTAAATTTTCTGAGAAATACGCGTGGTGCAGATATATTTTAGGGGTTTTTAGAGGTTTACAGGTTTATCAAGAGCGTTCATTTGGCTCGTTTTTATTGTAATTTATTTCATTTCAATTTTGACAGGAAAATATGTACAAGTAGGTATAAATGATAACTATTTTGCCCACAGCGTTGCCACTCTGATATCGGATATTTGTAGTATATAGCTATAGCACCTCATATTATATGTTATACATTACTATAAAAGTAACACGTGCGTAGTTTGTGTTGGTTTCAGGCAAAAAAGCTAAATAAATTTAAAAGAAACCTGTGAGGATAATCAGAGTGGATTATCCTCTACCGAGAACATTTACAATTTTATTAACATTGTATACTTTTTACCCTGGAAAATTAAGAATTCTCGCGGGAAAACGTGTAAATCTAATTAATTGATAAAATTAAACCTTATTAAACCTATTATAGTGGCCATTTTTCATTTACGTGGTACTGATTTTACCACTCTATAGTTTGGTATGTCTATTTGATAAAACACGAAGTTTAAAATGTGTTAATTGGTAAAAACACTGAAATAATTACTATTGAAAACGAATACTAGCACCAACCTGAAATAGTCGTTCTTGCACAATATATTGCTGTCTCGTGCATAGCACCTCTGTTCGGAGTCGAGCGGCATCTTGCACTCACAGCACCTAAGGCACGGCGTGTGCCAGCGCCTTTCTAGTGCCAACAAGTAGTATCTGTCTGTGATACGAGCGCCGCAGCCGGCGCAGGCGTCTTCGGTTGGGGGCTGCGGGGGCTCGTCTGGAGGCTCCCGCTTACGACACGACGTGCAATCCCGCGGTGATCCTGGTGAAGTAGCTGGCGCCACCGGTGAAAGTTCTCCGCTACCCTCGTACGTTGACGATATGTACCGCTCGCTTTGTTGCTGCAACAACGACTCTTACTTCAATTGACTGGCCCGATAGCTCAGTTGGTAGTAACCCTGCCTTCTGAACTGTGGGTTGTGGGTTCGATTCCCACCCAGGGCAAACATTTGTGTGATAAACATCGATGTTTGTTCTGTGTCTGGGTGTTTATATTGTATTCTATGTATGTATTTACAAACAAAAAATATATAAGTATTGTATCAGTTATCCGGTTCCCATAGTACAAGCTTTGCTTAGTTTGGGGCTAGATGGCGTTGTGTGAAATGTAAAAAAAAAAAAAAAAAAAATTCTGATCACGGAAAAAAATTCAAAATTCACAACCGCCATTTTCGGATTCTTTTCAATCTTCCAAACTACAATTTCATTTACATTCGAATTAATGAAATGTCAGTTATATATAGTGTTTTGAAACTTTGAGTACAATAAACAAGAAGCAAACTATTACCTTAATGTTTATATTTAAATCCACCTTTTTATCTACCTTTTTATCTATAAAATAAGTATATATTTATTTTATACATAATTAATGAAGTGAAATGCTCTCTCACGAAACGCAGTAGGGAATGTATCACTTCTACTTATGTATCGTAATTCGCTTCTTGTATAGGTATACTTAATACTTATATAATTTTAAATAAGCATTGCCATTCAACATGGTAATGCTGCCAGCATTCTGGGAACTTTCCCCTCTACCAACGGGTTATTTTAAATTTTTAGTTTTTATTTATTTTAAGTTCTTAGGTATAGTTTAGTTTTTTTAGGTCTAGTTTAGTTTAGTTATTGTTAATTCATTTGCGTACATGTAATTATTTGAAACAAAAATAAAAACTTTATAATTTGTAAACCAAGATCAGGTAGGTACTACTACACCCTATACTACACCTATTTACTTATTATTAACAATAATTAAATAATTATACTTCATGTTATTTTAAATGAGTACAAATAAAATAATACGCGGGTGTATCCTGCCTAAACACATACAAATCTAAGTGAGACAAAATCTAAGTAACTATTTAGGATATCTTTTGGAACATATGGGTCATACATTTCTGTAGCTGACTGTACAATACCAAATGTCATTTTATTAAAGTATAACAATAAAAAAAGTAAGAAACTTCATGGAGGCAGCGTCAATTTCCCGACGGAGTTTATTTTGACAACACAGTCGCAGTGGGTGCGTCAGTCTGCGGATTAGGTGCCTGAATATATACAATTTATGTAAAAACTCATTAATTTTGTATAATAATTAGTAATTAAGTAGTAAGTGAACTTCAGTTTATTCCATTATGATTTACCTATCATAGGTATGAGGGATCAAAGCGGAAAAGTGGAATGGAGTGCCCCCTTTTTTCACCTCAAAAACAAATCACCTACATGAATAATAGGTATAATAATGCATACCGCATTTAATTTTACACGTAAAATATCTACATAACGAAAAAAAATTACTTTACTCTAGATATAAAAATCAAAGGTGACTGACTGACATAATGATCTATCAACGCACAGCCTAAACCACTGGACGGATCGGGCTGAAATTTGGTATGTAGGTAGATGTTATGACGTAGACATCCGCTAAGAAAGGATTTTTCGAAATTCCACCCTTAAGAGGGTGAAATGGGTGGTTGAATTATTTTCCGCGGGCGAAGCTCGTTACTCTATAAAATTACCATTTATTATTTACCCCACGTTCATTTTACAATAGAAATTTAAAATTAGGTAAATATTGCTTCTTAATGTAATTAATGGACTAGGTATATAGGTTATATACAGGCTGTTTTTAGAATTGTGGTGATAGCCAAGCCCGAAACCATAAAAGTTGGAAAAAAATCATGAAAGAACTACTTTTGACGGAATTAAACGAAATAGTGAAAATTTGTTATTTCCTTACATTTATAAATTTCTTTGCAAAGATTTATTCTCATCAGCAACAGAATCCATTGGTTCAATAATACAGGTGCTTATTTATATACGGTTTACTTTCAGCAAAAGTTAAATATATAATATGAGGTTATTGTTTTCTTATAAATAGAGAGTATGACTTTATTCACGACTTGTCTCTAACTCTCGTGGTGAAAGACTTGGCCATTACCGCCTTTCTCAATAAACAGGATAGGACACTAGTGATAAATAAGTGTCAACATTTACTAGCAATATTTGTCCCGATAATCAATAAAAGCTATGTACATTCGTTATTCTATTGAAATATAACAAAATGTATTGTTTCAATTTTGTATTGTTGTTAAGGAAAATAAACAGGCTCCCAATTATTGCTAGAGAAATTAGTAATACATATGTCATTTTACATCATTGAAATTTATTCCGTACTTTTTTACGGATAAAGCTTATAATGGTTTACATCCACTTTAAAAATTCAATGTGATATTTTTTTCTTAGTTCAGTGAGACTATGATTGCAATGCAACACGTGAAACTTCATTCCCAAGCAACTTTAAAATTTCCATAGTAACTTTAATAATATATATAAATAAATAAATATCCCGGACATTTTATACAGCGTCATATATATATAGCCCCAAACTAAGCAAAGCTTTGTACTATGGGAACCAGATAACTGATACAATACTTAAATACTTTTTGTTTTGTAAATACATACATAGAATACAATATAACACCCAGACACGGAACATAAGTCGATATTCATCACACAAATGTTTGTCCTGAGTGGGTATCGAACCCACAACTCACAGCTCAGAAGGCAGGGTTACTACCAACTGAGCTATCGAGCCAGTCAAACTGTGCACATAAACTGCGTAACTTTGTATGGATTTGACAGTTGAAACTGTCAAATCCATACAAATTTGTGCATCTATCAATCAAGTTATGTGATCGCCTGCAGGTTATGTTCTATCTAAATTAATAATATATCATTAAAAGAGGGCTTAAATAGAATTGAATGGTACCTACAATGTGGGATTTTTATTTATAATCACTAATCACTTTGTATTAATAGTAGTTCTTTTAAAAACATCGAGTTTCATCAAATATTACCGCTCCAATACTAAGTATGTAGGTATATAGGCAATTTTGCTTCAACATAATAATTACCTACAACAAATATATACCAAAACCAGAGAAAACAAAGTTTCCGCGGGAAAACGTAACACAACAAAACCAACCGCAATTTTGCTCCTTTGATTCCTATCCATCATAAGGTAGCCTGGAAGAAATCGCTTAATGTGATAAGGCCGCCCTTTGTTCTACCATTTTTTGTAGGTTTTTTTTTTAAGGTTGTTATGTATTAGTTGGTGTTCAATAAAGTATTATTGTATTGTATTGTAAAACGTGTAAGTTGCATGAAACCGCGGTTATAAATCGTAAATTAGTAAATAATACTGTATTCTCTATTTTTGCTGACCCTAGATAAACTGCGCAGTATATTATCTAGCAGCTCAAGACTAGATTCTTGTCCTAAGAGCCAACGCGACCTACATTAATATCCATGTGATATGAACACCTCAGCCTGCTAACCTACGGACTTTAAACCTCGTGTCCTGATACCTACTTCATGTAATAAACAAATATCGTTCATATATAAAGTACCGTACGCTCCGGATTTCTGTTCGGGAAACATGCGCGATTGGAATGGTAACATTATGTCGCAAATAGTGCCTATGTGATACGTACTATGTCTCAATATTTGCCTTGGTGGAATCATCATATCTATCTTTACTAATATTATAAGTATTTGTATGTATGTTTGTAACGAATTGGCTCAAAAGTACTGGACTGATTTAAAAATTATTTCACCATTTGAACGCTACATTATCACTGATTAATATAGGCTATTTTAAACAGTTTAAATCCGTGCGAAGCCGGGACGGGCCGCTAGTACATAATAATAAAACTGTAAATAGGCTCAATCTGCACATTGAATATCTATTTAATTGTGTTACATTTCTTTATTGATGGAGAAGTAAAATCTTTTTGAAATCAAACTTCTTTACGCACGCTTGACTTGGGGAGTAAGCTGGCGAGGCGAACGGAAGTTGAAAGTTGTTGGTTAAAGTAGATCTCCATTGCCAACATCGTTTTGTCTACTTTTTTACACGCATCAAGCTGATGATGATGATGATGACGCTTGACCGTTTTTGAAAACGTCTGATATCTTTATCTCTTTTCTGTTATTCTGCAAAGTATTGCACTGGACGAATTTCGAAAAAACTTGCTATTATAGCTAGTAAGCTACAAACTTAAAACTTGCTATTATAGCTAGTAAGCTACAAACTGAAAACTTGCTATTATAGCTAGTAAGCTACAAACTTAAAACTTGCTATTATAGCTAGTAAGCTACAAACTGAAAACTTGCTATTATAGCTAGTAAGCTACAAACTTAAAACTTGCTATTATAGCTAGTAAGCTATAATAGCAAGTTTTATCGAAATTCGTCCAGTGCAATACTTTGCAGAATAACAGAAAAAAGATAAAGATATCAGACGTTTTCAAAAACGGTCAAGTTCGGCTTGTAAAAAGCAATAAAGAAGTAATTTTCATGCAAGATTGTTTTATATGTACATTCATATATAAACTATATCATATCATATATAAAGTGTGGTGATTATGGCAGCTTCCTCCCTATGATAAACTTCGAAAGTGGCTTTTTATGGGGGAATCCTATGTTCAGCAGTTGACATCTTACGACTGTTGATATATAATAGGTCTTATAAGACACCTACTTGTTTGATTAAATAAATAGTTAATAATAATATCTCAACACAAACCTGTGTTTAACACATAATATACATATCATTGAATCCAATATAAAATACATAACAGAAGATTCAAATTCCAAACATAAAAACGAATTATAAAACATACGAATAGCTAAGTGTATTAAAAGATCATAATAGCATTTTATTTGTACCACACATACACAAAGTTCTTTATTTATACCAATTAAGTGTTATCAGTAATTTTTTAGAGTTAGTCTTAACTCTTTAATAGTACCTAAGTAATTTATTAAATATTTCAAGTACTGCATTTTAAATTTACGGAAATATACGGAAATTAGCCATCACCATAGAAGTCAGTAAACTACTTACTACGTTCTTCAGGTCTTTAAAATGAAAAGTCAATGCTGTATTTAGTGAAAAGCCTACTTCTAATAACTTTAACTGAAATATTTGTATTGCTGTTCATGAGTATTATCTTAATCAAACTGTGTTCCGAATATCATCTTCCTGTCATTGATAATTAAAAAGATATGATTTTTTTTTCTGACTTTTTTAAAGTTTATTAGCTCTGGTGAAAAGTTGGGTTTTGGCTACTTACAGCAAATACGTTTTCTTACGTCGATATATCATTAAAAAAGAAGAAAAGTGCATTATATGTAACGTAGTTGTACATTTCGCCGGCGATGTTGTTTCTACGAATCGAACGGGCTTTTCGTGGGATTTGCGCCTACAACGGTGAACACGGATCTCAGTCCGTCCGTGTTGGACTGGAAAAGCGTGAAACGTTTTCCGCCGCTGCTATCTTTATCATCACAAATAATTTTTTGTTACGACTATATTTTTGTAAATAATGGTTATTGGCGTTATATATCATACAAGTGGTAGCATGGACAAAAGAGTTTATGTTTTTTCACAGGTACTCATTGTGGGATATTCACGATTTGGTATAAATAATATAAAATAATATAGGTATATGACAATAAGGTATATGAAATATGAAATAATATTTTTTTTTTTTAAAACCAAAGCACCTGTGCTTTTAATTTCCCTTTTTTTATACCTATTGCACATCCATAGATATTTTGTCGATTATGTAAATATTGAGTACTAATACTTTAAGATATTTTTCACAAAAAAAAAATTGTATAAAGTTTATTTTAAGGAGTTATAAAATTATAGCAATAAGCAAAAGTTTGAGCTGAAATCTGAATAATACAGATAAGTATAAAGTAAATTGAAACAACTTCAGTAAACAATTTTGTGGAATGAAAATAAACAACTGAAGTCAGAATTGTGTTTAAGTAGTAAGCCATCAACCACATCGCTTGTAATTTAAAAATCAAACTAAAATTACTGTATTTTTCTTATTCTAATGTTCTAAAAACGTCATAAAGTTATAAGTAGGTACAACTCGAGCTATTTCGTGATAATCTCATTCAACAAATAATATAAGAATCTACTATATTAAAGTAGAAACAGTACTGAGCTACCTATACCACAACACTAAGTACAGTCAACGCCAAAAATAACTAACCAAACATTCAGTATGTCATGCAGATAAAAACAATATAAACACGATAGTAATAACTAAACAATAAAACAAATAAAAATTTTTTTTTTTGGTTAAGCACAATTTAAAATATTAAATTTAAAAAAATTACCCAGTGCATCGCTCCCCTCTCTTCGTATACTCCCATTGGGGGGTTAATTTTTTCGTTTTCTATTTTCGAATGTTTGGGCCTGTGCCCCACTTACACTGTGACACTGACACTAGGACATTACAATCACGCGTTTCTCGCCGCGACCGGCGGGCTACTGAGGGCCTGAAGCCGGTGACGGCGAGCGGCCCGAAGGAGTTGCCGGCGCCGCCCCTCGAACGCCCACCGCTCCCACTAGAAGCCGCGAGCGCGCTCACAACGCACCATTTTTTAATAACGTAAATACGAACTTTTGGCAAGACCGACGACGAATTTCTGTGAAAAAATATTCACGATCGAACTTTTTGCACGATCAAATTTTAACTTTACGTTTTTTTTCCTGACCGTACCGTTTCGATACTTGATGTAATCAATAACAGTGTAAATTTAGATCTGAAATAGTTTTCGAAGTAAAACTTCTTTACGCACGCTTAACTTGGGGAGTATAAGCCGGTGAATGCGAGGCGAACGGAAGTTGAACTTGGTTCATCGTATATCTCCATTGTCAACAAAACAAACATAAAAAATTGCATTATTATGTTGGTATATCCGGTAAAATGAACATTTACAATTGACAAGATGGCGACATTAACAACATTCAAAGTTATACTGGCCGATAGAGCTAAACTAAAGCAGTTTTACTTCAGTCGTGTGGTCTAAAGCACACTCGTTTTTTATTACTCATACTCGGAAAGTAGGTGTGATATGGCCTGAGGAGAGGCTTGAAAATAATATCCACATTTCAGTCCTATGGAGAATCGTTTTAAACTGACAATTGTCAAATTGTTTTAATAAAAACTAGTCTATTTTCACATTTCTATTCAATCATGTTTTAATTTTCTCTACAGCCACTCAATACAACGAGTTTTAAAATTAAAATAAAATGAAATTGATATGTCCTGTCTAATACGCTCGGGCGCCAACTCCACTCGCGGGACTAAATAAGTTACTTTCATCCCTAGGATAACAAAAGTACTATTACTGTATGAAAATTATATGTAACAAGGATAAAAAGATTTTTTTTGGACCGGCTAATGCTGTTGGTCTCTATCGACCTTTACAGCGTCACCGAACGGGAGGGCAGGCGCTTTAAAGCACCCAGCCGTCACAAGTGGGAGGCAACTAGCTGGCGGGCACCCCTGGGGTGCGAGCCTCGGCTTGGGCCGTTGGGATAAGAGGATCGAGAATACTACGTCCACTGGAAGAGTAGACCATATGGAAAGTCATTCATATATTTAGAAAGTTTGAGTTATTATATACCCTACTAGCTACGCCCCGCGGTTTCAGCCGCAAACGAATGTGTGTCGCAAATGGAGAACTATACCAGGGTACTAGTTGTAGTTATACCAGGGTTGTTGCGAGTTGGCTGGACTGCAGTCGCGACTCCTTCTCGCCCCGGTACGGCGGACGAGGGCTCACGGGGGGGTTTTAGTGGGTTCGAGCCCCACATACCCCCTGTCACCACCCCCGTGGTGGCAGGGAAGTGCGAGGGCATTTCCCCCCTCAAAAAAAAGCGTATCGAAGCGGATCTATGAGTATTTGTGTCATATTACCTATTATTTTTAATTATTATTGTTATTGTTTAAAAACAAAAAAATACCGTATTATGTTTATATCACGTCATTTGGTTTTAACTGTAAGCTTTGTCACAAATTGTATTGTGTCCTGAGATTCGTGATGTCATAAATATGGGTTCCGACTGAAAATCAGTTATTAAGGTCTTACGACATTAATTGCATGCTGAGTCGGGACCTATATCATGACGTCATGCAACATTATGTATAATATGTAATTTTATATGTAAGTATTCTTGTTTATCCGTTCTTTAAACATTAATAAAAATATCTTTTTCGAATTGTGTATTGGTTCCACCCCCTCTGGGTCTAGGCTGAAAATCAGCGCTGGAGGTCTCCGATAACCAGCAATATGCTGAGCCGACGCCCATTCGATACTTGTTTATTTCTATTGATTATGTACATATTATGTGTATAAATTTAACCTGTTTTTGTACTTTAATTTTAGACAAGTATTGAATAAATGTTTTTCTATTCTATTCTATTATATTTTAGTTTTTCTTTTTATGTGCGATTTGTCTTGTATAAATGCCTATTTGTAAAAATCTAATGTTGTGTAATGAATTCAAATTCAAATTCAAAAGATTTATTGCAAATAATAAAATTTTAGCACTTTTACAAGTCAAAATTATATTGGGTACTTAAAATTAAGTTATTTCACTAAGCATATAAAATTACAAAGTGCTTATTGTCAAATAATATATAGCAAGCCCGAAAAAAAAAATTGAATCAAAAAAATGTCTTAAGTAAAAGTATTTTCTTTCTTTCTCTCTTTCTTACTCGTGTCCCAAGGCACGTTCCAGCCTCCATCGCCAGTTAGCGTCCACGTGAAACAGGAGGCAACAACTAAACATGCGAAATGTTTCACTTATCTAAAACATAATGATAATCATAAAACATAGAGCTTAGTCTACGATAAACCTAACGGTGTTTCTGGATTTAGTTTTTGACGCTAATACATACCTATAAATGTACATTATCAGTAAACACGCGACATCCATCTGTCTATGAGAATATACCTTCGTGTTTCACTATATCATTGAAGGTTCAACCGTCTCAATTGTTCGCAACCTTCCGTTGCCGCACTAACGCCGGTAAGCGATCTCCGCTTTACCGTCTGGTACAACAATATAATAAAAAATTTAACACAATAGTTATTGCGGCAACGAGGCCTAGTAAATTCAAAAATAAAATTGTAGTTTTATTAGCGCGCTATCGCATCATACACCTATTTTAATATAATTTTGACACTCTGTGGTAAACGGTGCTGGTATCACGTTGATTACTGTCATTGA
This sequence comes from Ennomos fuscantarius, assembly GCA_905220475.3. Classification (NCBI taxonomy): domain Eukaryota; kingdom Metazoa; phylum Arthropoda; class Insecta; order Lepidoptera; family Geometridae; genus Ennomos; species Ennomos fuscantarius. The sequence goes on from HG992023.1 coordinate 14,070,041, forward strand.
ATATTACTCATAAGCTATAATTTTAATGTGATACTGTTTGTTTTCCCAAATAAAGTAACAAAAAGGTTTATTTTTATCATGTGTATTAGTGAACTTACGACCGTAGTAATAAAAAAAATGTGCATAGGTACATATTCAGTTAATGGGATAGATTTAAAAAATAAGAAATACGTGTCTGTTTATTCACATAGTTATTCACATTAGTTTTTTTATACCTACGTGTAAGTGAATCAAATAATTTTAATGATGATAATATATATAGCCATTATGATACTAATTTTTAAATTTGTGCTTGTCAATTGTTCCTGGTAATGTTGTATCATAATAAAAAGTTTTATCTAGAAGCTAAAACTACTGTTATATCTATTGAATTAAAGGTATTTTTCATATATATTTTTTCATTGTCACTGCTTGCTTGTTTGTTACTTTGTTAGGGACGCTACACATTTTAGTCCTTCTGAGGCCCTGACGTTTACCGAACGGAACGTGCCAGTTCGACTTAGTGTGTAGCGCCCCTTAAAACTTAAAAAGCTTGACAACATAGTGACCAAAGGCATGGATTAGTTATTATAATAGGTCTTTACCTATGAAATTGCCGTATTGCAGTACAGACTTTTTCAAACAAAAAAAAGTTTTGATTGGCTATGAATACTAAATTCAAATTAATTTTGTTTTAAAAATATGACATTCTATTTACAATATAAGTCTTTTGTTTATTGATTAGCGTTGTATTTTCATTACATTTCAACATTTTTCCTCATAATGGATACTTTGAAATTTCGTGTAATTATGGAATATGAGTTCCGTCGTGGCACCAACGTGGCACAAAGGACACGTAACGTCAACGACGTTTACGGAGAGAACTGTACAAACGAACGTACAACCCGTTATTGGTTGGCTCGGTTCCGTTCTGGAAATTTTGACTTGAAAAATGAACCTCGTGGTCGTCCGGAAACTTTGGTCAACAATGATGAATTAAAGGCGATTGTGGAAGCTGATGAATCTCAATCTACAGCTGAGCTGGCAGCAGCTTTTGATGTTAGCATCAAAACAATATTGGTCCATTTGCGACAGATTGACAAGATAAAAAAGCTTGATAGATGGGTGCCCCACGAACTTAACGATCGCCAGCGCAACGTACGCGTCGAGACTTGCCTTGCGCTGCTTAACAGGCACAGAAATGAAGGAATTTTGAACCGAATTGTTAAGTGCGACGAAAAATGGATTATTTTTGACAATCGAAAGCGCTCAGCAAGTTGGTTAGATCCTGGTTCGGTACCAAAGAAATGTGCAAAACGAAAAATGACCCCTAGAAAGGTGATGGTCACAGTTTGGTGGTCTAGTGCTGGTGTGATTCATCATAGCTTTTTACAAAACGGCGAGAGCATTACTGCAGATGTGTACATTGAAGAACTGGCCACAATGATGGCGAAACTCGCACGCCTGCAACCAGCTTTGGTCAATCGGTCGTCTCCACTGCTACTTCACGACAACGCGCGACCCCATACTGCACAACAGACCGTCTCTAAGCTGCATGAGTTAGGTTTGGAAGCTCTCCCTCATCCGCCATACTCACCAGATCTTGCGCCTACCGACTATTACTTTTTCCAAAATTTGGACAAATTTTTAGCGGGAAAAAAATTCAATTCCCGAGAGGCAGTACAAAACGCCTTTGAAGAGTTTGTTGTCTCCCGTCCTGCTGATTTTTTCAAGAAGGGCATCCATAAACTGCCACAGCGTTGGCAAAGATGCATTGATTGCAGGGGTGATTACTTTGAATAAAAGAAATAAATAAGTTGGAAAAAAAAATTCTTTAACTTTTTTCAAACAAAACGGCAATTTCATAGGTAAAGACCTAATATTTATGACCCCAAATCGTAAACTAAAATGAATTATCATTTTAGTTTTTGATTCTGGGTTATTATTTATGAAAACTAATATATGTAATATGTTTCAATACATTTTCACGTTGAACTATATTCCGGTGACCTTGAAGGCATGAAATAACTTTATATAAAAAGACAGATATTCCAATTATAATGGTTACTTATACTTAATTATTTTCCCTACTTTGTAAAGGCTCATGTAGCGTGAGAGCGAGAAGTCTTAATGATAGACAGGTATCTGCCAGAGAGGAAAAAGGATAGATATAAATCTAGGTTTTGGCGAGTGCTCATATCGACACTGTCTGTTCCACGATGAAGAGAATTTTATGTTCAGCTGGGCTATCACTTTACTCGATTGCAGTCAATAGAAAAACAAATTTGTATGGATTTGACAGTTTTAATACGCAGTTTATGTGCATGGTTAGTATGAAAATTTCTCCTGTTGCATCGCAATTAAAGTTTCGTGAGCGATCACTTAACTCAATTGCAACCAATAGAAACACAAATTTGTATGGATTTGACAGTTTGAATACGAAGTTTATATGCATAGTTAGTATAAAAATTTCTCCTGTTGCATTGCAATAAGAGTTTCGTGATCACCCCCCAGGTTCGACAATTCTGCTAAATTCAAATTGCCTTTTCGCATGATAACATTATCCAGTGAGTGCATGTAACGTTGATAATTTTACTGACCTGAATAAATACAAGTTTCGCAGCTGTTAATGAATAAAATTTTACTTATTATGCATCACATGACAAAATTTATTGCATTGTAGCCTTGACATAGGTATCTATCTATACATATAAGTAATAAAAATGTAACTAGGCTAATAATTAGAAAATTTTGATAAGCAACACTACACAATATTTTAATAAGTCAAATAAACTAAGTTTAATAAGCCAAATATTATCTAAATAATGTGAGTAAGTAAAGAAAGACATTTATTCAGGACATCACACAACATTACATTAAAATATAGGAGACACAGTATAATTAAATAAGACAAAATAACAGCGTAATGTTGTGTGATGTCATGACCATTTACCATTTTTCACGTAACTTTGATTGCAATGCAATTGGAGAAATTTCATTCCTAATTTGAAATTTCCATAGTAACTATGCACATAATCATAATCATTGAAACTGTCAAATCCATACAAATTTAATAACGCAAGCCCCCATACAGTTGGGTAGGTATATTCCCTCCAGCCACTAATATAATTTAGATTTATTTACATTTTTCATTCATGATCGTTCATAATTCATCAACCAACCTGTTTTATATAAAACGATGTATTTTTTATCAAACCTTCTTAGTTTTGTTGTTTTGGGAAATAAAACTGGAATTGGAAAATAATAGACAGGAAAACAAAATTGGAAGAAAGAATTAGTGGACAGAGCTCGAAGGAAGAAGCGCCGGGTGCCGGATAAAAAAAAAAAATACAATGAACATCCATTTTTAAGGCAGATTTTTCAGATTAATTAATCTGGGAAAACTACCAACTGCCATCTGCTAATTTAAAAAAAACAACAATTGTCTCGAAGGCTCGAACCAAAAATTTAACAAGGAACTAAGGAAAAATACCTACAACAATTTATTTATGTTTCCTTTCTTTATTTTTTGCTTTTTGTTTTCCATCCATTCTCCATGCTTTGCAAGCGTCTTCGTGATCGCAGTAGATTATGTATAGCACCCATGGAAAGAGATGGCGGTCATATTCCTACGGCGGAACCACGCGGCACTATACAGTGAATATAAATTACACTACTAGACTACATATTTAATAAGTAGGTACTTACCAATTAAATATGTGTATTGTTACAATTATGAGCTTTAAAATAAGTTGGACCAGCGCCTGTTGCTTTTGCATTGTACCTTATGAATACTTTATGAATAGCAATGCAATCCAGGTATGGGTACCTAAACTGGTTGCGGATTCCTCAGGCATTGCGGTAAATGTGATTTGGAGTTAGGCGTGGTATTATTACAAATGATCTCTTTCACAAATTGAACAAGTCATGAGATTTCGAGGATTGCTATTGCGTGGAGTAAACACTGGGATTTAAAAGAATTAATGGAAAACAAGCAAATTGATATAAAAACTCTATGGTGTGTCCGATTCTCCCATGTTTAACAATGGTTGCTAAAGCTGGACCTTGAGAAAAGAGACGAGAATAAATTAACAACTTTTCAACGAAAGATAGAAAGAATCATATTGGGGATAAAACAAATATAAAGAATAAAAAATTCAACAATCCTAAAAACAACATCGCTGACGTAACTGAAATGACCGATCTTTGAAATGGAAATTGCTAAGGGAAAGAGCTGAACTTGTTTGTAAAATAGAAGATAATAGATGGACTAAAAAAATTGCAGAATAGATACCAAGAACCTATACGATAAATAAATTTCAATGTACTCTTATTTTTATTTCTAAGCTTAATCTGAATTCAAAAAAGGGTTTATGCTAATCGGTACCTACCTACAGTCCTAAACACCAAAATCACCCAAAGTAACTGAGACTTCAATTGTCTGAAATTCATAAGGAATAAATGATATGACATACAGTCGGTTTTTATTTTTTATTGTGCCACAACAGAAAACTTTTTTGGATATTAAGTATTTGATTACATTTTATTCCAAATTAAAGTAGCCATATGGTACGCCTGAATAAAAACCTAAGCTCTCAAATCAATCACATCAGCGTACATGGACGATTGCAAATGGAATAACCTGAAAAAAGGAAAACCCATTTAATTATATTAACCTTGACTCGAGTATTTAGGTAATAGAACGATTAAAAAAATATTACCCAATAGAAAAAGAAGATTAACAATGGCAAATCCTTACCATCCCACACTTGGGTCTTAGGCCGTGTGGTGCTATACGGGTAGAAGGTGCACTCAGACCCTGACAGGTTCTCTTGAGGCGGCAGCAGCCATTTGTTGCACCAGCAGCAGCAATTAAGGCAGTACTTGGCCCAGTCCTCAGTCGGTAGACGATCCGTCTTATAGTGCAACCAGCCGAACCATTCGGGGCTTATCTACCAAAAACACCAACACGCAGATACCATGCAATACTTTTAGGAGGATCAAAAAGATTTCTGTTCTCAATAAACAATTCAGGAGGGTTTTTGAAGACGCAATTTCACGCCTACCGGTCCGTAGTTCTAGGCCACGAACTACTCGCATTTCCCTAAGATTTGATGAAACCTGAGCCCTGAATATACTTTGCTAGCTCCGTACTTACGGACTAGAGAAGATTTAGTTGATACACACACGATCCTATGCGTACTGTGAGACCTTCGTGGCATGTTGCGTTGGCTCGTCTCAAGTTTCCGGATACTGACCGCAAAACAAACAAACAAACTTCAAACAAACAAACTTCCGTGTGGCAGATGTGCATCGAGAGATTTATCACTACGTTCAGGACTCTCATAGCAAAGCTGCACCCCTATCGCGTAACTGTTCTGAGAATCGGCTTCACGTGCCATCCTGCACGTGCCAATTAACAAGTCCACGAGTGCGAGCAAGAGAGAACACGATTACCATCTCCACCAGACTTACGTGGTAAGGCCACAGGTCTGCTAAATGCTTTAGCCATGCGTTTCATGGCCCAGGGAGCTGCATGACGCTAGAACTACTCCGCTACCGGCGGGACTCTTTTTATGGGCAAGCTTTTAATATTGACATTTTTCTTACAGATGAGATGGAAATAACTAACCTGACTAGCATCATAATCCCATCTGAAAGTTGGGTTATATTCTACCCAGCGGCTTCTACCAATCATGTAGTTCTGGTTCTCAAAATACCTATTTCCCATTACATCACGTCCCATGTATTTGCCCTCCTGAAATGAACAATATAATAGGATGTTAATAAATAATCGCTTATAAAGACGTACTTACATGTTATCATAAAATGGTTATATAGATTTAATTTGAATATAGATAACAAAGAATGCACAACAAATTGGAGGCATCGTCGTACGTGTTTTGTGTATTGGATCTGTGACGTTGTAACTTTCATTTTTAAGATAAAAAGAAAAATCAATAACAACAGCTAGCTTACGTCAACTACCAAGGTATGTCACAACATAATATCTTAGTGCTTTATTGTATTTTTGGTCGAAAAATACAATAAAGCACCAATTGCGTTTTGCGTCTTACTGCTCTCTTTTCACGATTTTCGTCTTACGCAAATCGTGTATTAACTGTCTCAGAAGTTATAGAAATCATGCCCTTCACAAAGCGATACTACAACACCCGTGACTGTAAATGATTCCAAAACTGGGCATTCACAAGAAAACAAGAAAAGCGAGGATCGTAAAAAAGTAAGTAGGTAGTTGGGTATTGTTTATATTTATATATACCTACCGCCTACTAAGTATTTGTTATTACGAAATTTCCAAAGCTACGCGTTATGGTTACCCTTAGATTAATGTAGATACTGGATAATCTTAGTAATAATCAACTCGCCAGGCAAGGGGCTAACCTTAAGGGTGTCCATTTTCCAAATTTTCATCAACGAGCCAACTGGCCCTCCATGTTGGCCTAAAATTCTAAAAAATCGGGCCCATTTGTCCGTAGCTAATAACGACATGATCGTCAAGTTGTTGTCATTACACGTATGACAACGTGTATTTTGCGAGTATTTTTAGATTTTTTTTTTGTGTGAAGTAATTTTGCTGCTAATCTCCACCGATAGGATTATTACTCAAAAATAGCTAGCTTCAAAATTAAATATGAAATATTCAGTGTTTCAGATATTTTCAAGAAATTATGAAGTTTGTCATCTTGTTTGACGTGTTTTTTTTTTACTGTCACACCAAAAACTGTCAATACGTAGTGGTTATATGCTCTTTGTGTCACACCTTAATTTTTTATAATTTTAAGGCTAATCTATTTATACCAAATCATGCGGCGAGGAGAGAAGCAGTATGGTTTAGTTTTGAAGCCCCTGCTTCAAAACTAAACTGGACTACAGTATATCTATTTGAAAGATCATTCCCAATCTAGAACATAATAGCTTCCAGACAAACAAATACACTAAAATTAACAAATTATGATAAGCAAAAATGCAATGTAATTTGTGATAAATTTGCTGTGAAACGTGCATTTATTTGGGTTAGTACGTCACATTCACTCACTGAATAAGACATGAGAGCTGCAAATATAGTATTTAGAACTTTGATAACGGGGTTACGGTACATAATCACCAAATTACAAAGTTCATGGACTTTTTTTTTTGGCGGGAAAGCGAAAAAGATTACGTCACCGCATTGTATTATTTTCCTAAACTTGTGTTATTTTCAGTATTAGTGCATAAAATTGGTGACATTCTATTCGTTAAGTGCTGGATTACAGGCGTGAGTGTGGGAAAAGGGTATAATGATGGTGAAACGTTTCTTTTCGTGTTGTTTCCAAAACTCCATAGAAGCTTCAAGTAAAGTTGCCACCACTTTACTAGGAGTATGACTTTGATTAGACTACGACTTGACTTCGACTATGACTTGACACATATTTGCGTGAACTATCATTAACTTGACAAATTATCAATTACTTGACACTGGCTAAATACACAAAAGTGTGCAGACAAAACATTTAAAAAAAAACAGTTCATGGAACAGAACGGGCTAATATAACGCCCAACGATCACATACATAGATCATGGACCCTACCTAGGATTCCGTGTCTAGGGAACCCAGGAAATACACGGAAAATGGTCACACAACACCCAGACTTGGAACATTAACGAAATACTTGTCCTGCCGCGGGAATCGAGCCCACTGCCTCGAGGTTATGAGCCGACCTGCTCAACCACTACACCACAGAGGCTGTCAAGATATGTGCGCCTATTTGACTCTTACTTGGCAAAACAACGTCTTGACATTATTCCACCATCCCTTTCTCTCGGGCGTTGAACACTCGATTAGGACTGGTTGCTCTCACGCTTCGTGAGTTTTTTTGAGAGTAGCGAACGCATTCTAGGCCTAGTTTCGGTTGAAAGGCGCTTTCTCAAATTGACTCAATCTTCAATACAAATATACTTTTACTAGTTACGCCCAACGGTTTCACCCGCGGATAAAAAGTATTTTAATTATTTACTCATCCCACGGGAAAATTTCACTTTTCCGGGATAAAATGTAGCCTATATGTTAATCTAGTGTATAAGCTATCTTGTTACCGAATTTCATCAAAATCCATTCAGCCGTTAGAGCGTGAAGGAGTAACAAACATACACACATACACACAAACACACATACAAACTTTCGCCGTTATAATATTAGTGTGATTAGAGTGATATTCGACAGGTAAATAATAAAAGCAAATATATTTCTATTTATATAAACTGATTAGGTACTACTAATAATACACAACAATTATTCAACATAAAAATTATAAATATTTGATTTTATTACAGATTAATAAACAGTTTAAACTAGTTACAGCGTCATCGTAGAGCAATTTTTTGGGGCTACCCAGCCACGTGTGCCCTCTCGGGTATTTGGTAAAATTTAAATAGGTACTAATAAATTTCTAAATATAATATATCCTCATAGTACTATTCTTTATCGTATTAAGTTTATTTTTTCTACTATTTTTACGACATTATAAAAAAAGAATTAAATATGAGTACCATATTAAGTGGGGCTATTTCTATTAAAGACGTTATGCAAAACATGCAAACGCTGGAAAGGTTAGTAAAATTATGCATTTCTGACTAACGCAAGTAAATATTGGATTGTTTTCAGCCTTTTTAATACTGCTTAAGTAATGCCGCGCGTAAATGCTAACAAATATTTAAAACCATAAAAGTATGCAATGTCAGTGATTTCAATACAATTCTTATTAATTTTTCATAAATTTCCATTCTGCTTATTTTCTGAAATATCTAATTTACATAATATTATAGAAACTGACGTGAGTAGTACTCATAACTACAACTATTACACGGCTACCACTCACGAGATACAGTCGAATAACTCGACCGGTGTTCGGGCGATATAGATGCCCATCCTCAAGGAGTACGCGCGGCGGCGGTGGCGGCTCGGCGCTGACTACACTGAACACCGGTCGAGTTATTCGACTGTATCTCGTGAGTGTTAGCCGTGTAATAGTTGTAATCTAGTTTACACTTTGAATAAAACCTTAATAGTACATAATTATGAAGAGCTACAAATAAACCATGATGTCAAGTTTACACAAAAAAACAGGTTAGATAACTAAAGGCAATAATAGGAATGTTTACATTTTCATAATGATAATGCACTTTACGATCTTCCGAATTTGTGTCTACTGATAGTAAGAGAAGAAGGAAAAACTTGCTTACTACTTTATGGATTAATAATGTTTTAAGTAACTTACTTATTTTATGGATTAATAAGGGTAAGCACTCTTCTAGATGTAATGAAAAAATTCTATGTGTTTTAATAACTAGCTCAGCTGCTAGTAACTCTGCTTTCTGCACTGTAGGTTGCGGGTTCGATTCCGACCCAGGAAAAATATTTGTGTGATGAACATCGATGTTTGTTCTGTTTCTGGGTGTTATATTGTATTCTATGTATGTATTTACAAACAAAAAGTATCTAAGTATTGTATCAGTTATGTGGCTCCCATAGTACATGCTTTGCTAAGTTTGAGGCTAGATGGCGCTGTGAGAAATGTCCACATATATTTATTTATTGAAAATAATGAACAAATAGAATGCAAGCAAAGCATTGAGGACAAACATTTTCGTGGCAAGTACCACCACACCAATTTTAGATAAACCGTGGTTTTGAAGATAAACAAACAAATATGATAGTGCAGAATATGTTAATCAAATTACTGCATGGGTGTATCTATCGACCAGCCTCTGATACATTATCAATATTTTAAACTTGCACTAAACGTAATAAGGGGGCCAGACTGAGAAGGTACTTAAACGTAGAATTCATTTTAAATATTCATACTAAACATATTTACATGATTTAACTGGAAATTCCAGCAATAACTCAAATAACGCAATTAACATACTAATAAGTAACATTTAAACAAAATATACAAAATCAAAACAATGATTAATAAATATTATCATGATTTCTATAAATAAGATCATTTACAACAACCGACCTTCATGCGTCTGCGGTCTGTATACCACAGACCTATAGTCATGACTATAAACATGTAGGCACAATATTTTTTATTTTTTACCTCTGGTATGTTTGGGACCCGGATAATTAAGAATGAAAGAAGTAGTGAACTGCGGGAGAAATAATTGTTTCTTGTTATATTTTATGTTAGTTATTTCAGTCATAAAACAAATAACGGATAATATTTTAATCGACGAGCTTGTAGCAGTCTTCGTAAACTATTTGTAAATTGAAGGGTTGAAAATAAAAAGGGTTCAACTGTCAAATTGATAGTTTCGAGAAAATTGACATTTAGTGTAGAGTGCGTATTAATAGAAAAGGTTTATGTAAGTTTCAGTTACTTGAAAATGTTTCAATTCTATTTTAAAATACTAAATATAGTACTAATTCATACAATTACTGTAAAAATATAATATAATAAAATAAATATAATAATGTTTTTATGCTAAGCGAGCTGTATTCTTGTGACAGATAAACCGTTTTAGACTCAAAATCTCGAGATTTAAGCCTCGTTTCGGTATTTTGAGAATGTATTATTGTAGATAATTTCACACTGAATCCAACGATACCCATAAGTCATTTTATGAAAAAAAATCAGTTAAACTCTTTTTATTCTAACCCCTTCAATTAAGTTTAGTATTGGTTAGTCCGACATGGGTAAATTCAAGGTCTGAACAAAATGATACGACTAGAACTATAAAACACTTATGCCCTTCTATACTATTTGAAAGTTTTTTAATAGGTATGCGTTTGACCATTATCTCACCTGATGGTAAGTGACGATGCGGTCTAGGATGTAACACGCTTGCATAGAAGATACCAGTTCACTCTCGATTTGAAGACTCCAAGGTTGTAAATTTCGGGAAATACGGACGTCGGTAAAGCGTTCCACTCTTTGGCTGTTCGCATGATAAACGTGGTGGCCAAATGGCTTCGTCCGCACTTGTGGAATATTGACCATGTAGCGGTGGCGTTTTTTTGTACACCTGGTTGGTGATGGCGGAATCAGGTTATGCAACTCCAATACGCACTCTTCAAAATGCACTCGCACTAATTCCTCAGTGACATACTCAAATGCACTGCAGGAGGTATGCCGTTGTGGTGTGCTAGCCCACGAAAAAGTTTACATACCAGTTTAATAGAGAACTTTTCCAGCTAGTTGCTAGGGGCAACGAATGTTGTTGATAGAGACTACACATGAGAGAAAATTTTATTTTCCGCATTTTGGTTTTTGTAAATATCTTTTTAATTAATATATCTTATACAAAGTCAATCGGCATATCATTAATTCAGCAAACCTATGGACCTCCTTCTATTACAACAAAAGTGTATCTAACTTCGCTTTACTGGTGACCTGTTTTGAACCGAAAGTCCACGTTTGCAGTAAATGTGTGTGATTTTGATTTTGTTGCTGATTGCGATAATTCTGATACTGATTCACATAAAGATGTCGCTCTCAACCGATAAGAACGAAGATATTTGTCGTGTGGGCGTGCGCATTCCGCCGTTTTGGCCTGAAAAGCCGGCCATTTGGTTCGCGCAGATCGAGGGCCAATTCGCGATATCGAACATTACTACGGACAATACGAAGTTTTTCTACGTTATCGGCCAACTAGACCCGCAGTATGCTTCTGAGGTGGAAGATATAATCATCAACCCGCCCGACACCAACAGGTATGAAAAATTGAAGTCGGAACTTATCAAACGACTGTCCGCGTCACGAGAAAAGAAGGTCAAGCAATTACTTATGCACGCAGAACTTGGAGACCGTAAGCCATCTCAGTTTCTAAGACATTTGCAACATTTGGCTGGACCTGGAGTTCCCGAAGATTTTCTACGTACTATATGGACCAGTCGCCTACCAAGTAGCACGCAAACGATAATCGCTTCGCAGATGATGTCTTCACTGGAAGCGCTCGCAGATCTCGCTGACCGCATCCATGACGTTGTTTCGCCTACAGCGCACGTAGCATCAACATCAAGTGCCATACCAGGAAGCTCTTTAGAAGCCATGAACCAACAGATTGCTGAACTTACCAAACAAGTGCAAGCTCTAACTGCGCAGGTGAACCGGCATTCACGTGCACCGAATCGTTCAAACAAGAAAACGCGCGGTCGTTCTAGCTCCACACGATCACAGTCGAACTATAGAAAATTTCCTGTGTGCTGGTATCATAGTAAGTTCGGCAATGAAGCAAGTAAGTGCGTAAAACCATGCGACTACCATGCGGGAAACGCGAACAGCAGTCGGTAATGGCGACGACCGATTGCCAAACTTCCGGTCGCCTATTTGTCACGGACGGCGCTACGAAGATGCAGTTTCTCATCGATACTGGCAGTGACGTATGTGTCTTCCCCCGATCGGCACTCAAGGAACGTCGTGAGAAAACAAATTATGAGCTGTGTGCGGCAAACGGTACACCCATTTCTACTTACGGCTACGCTCATTTAGTGCTGAACCTAGGCTTGCGTCGTGACTTTACTTGGCGATTCATCGTAGCGGACGTTACAAAGGCCATAATAGGTGTAGATTTTTTATCATTTTACAACCTCATCGTGGATTGTCGAAATCAACGTTTAATCGACAACACCACAAGCCTTACGTCCCCAGCTTCACCTGCACAGTCAACTGGGAACATTTCATCGGTAAAAGTTATTTCTGGAAATTCCGTATATCATAACATACTAAGCGAATACCCTGAGATTACTCGACCTTCCGGTGTCCACCGTGTTCCGAAGCATAATACCATGCATCATATACAGACTACTGCAGGACCGCCAATTAGCAGCACACCACGAAGACTAGCACCGGATAAATTAAAAATCGCAAAAGACGAATTTGCAGATATGTTGAGGAACGGAACAGCCAGACCTTCAAAGTCACCATGGTCATCACCACTTCATCTTGCGCCTAAAAAAGATAACGGCTGGCGTCCATGCGGTGACTACAGAATGCTCAACGCTAGAACCGTACCAGACAGCTATCCCATTCGGCACATACATGACTTTGCACATTGTCTCTCCGGCTGTCAAGTATACTCGGTTATCGATCTCGTAAAAGCTTATAATCAAATTCCTGTCTGCCCTGAGGATATTCCAAAGACCGCAATCACGACGCCGTTTGGTTTATACGAATTTCCGTTCATGACGTTCGGACTACGTAATGCCAGCCAAACGTTTCAACGATTTGTGGACGAGATGCTTAGGGGCCTTGAAGAGTTCTGCTTCCCGTTTCTGGACGATTTTTTGATCTTCTCACCTGATCAGGAATCACACAAGAAGCACCTTCATCTGCTCTTCAACAGACTCAAGGAATACGGCATGGTAATCAACACGAACAAGTGCATATTCGGTGTATCAGAGGTAACGTTTTTAGGACACAGCATCTCAGCAGCTGGGACTAAACCATTACCATCGAAGGTAGAAGCGGTTGCGAATTACCCACCACCGAAAACCGTCAGAGAACTGCGAAGATTCCTAGGAATGGTGAACTTTTACAGAAGGTTTATTCCTGATGCAGCGCGGCATCAAGCGCCTCTGAATGCACTGCTCACAGGATCAGTTAAAGGTTCACATCCCGTGCATTTATCAGAAGAAGCTACTAAAGCATTCATCACCTGCAAGGAAAGTCTCTGCCAAGCAGCACTACTCGCTCATCCAGACTGCCAAGCGAAGCTCGCTATAGTCACCGATGCTTCAGACACAGCAATGGGCGCAGCTTTACAACAGCATAAAGACGGCATGTGGGAACCTTTGGCATTTTTCTCTCGAAAGTTTTCGCCATGTCAACAGAAATACTCGCCATACGACAGAGAACTTCTTGCCATCTACGAAGCAATAAAATACTTTCGTCACATGGTGGAAGCGAGAGATTTCATTATTTACACTGATCATAAGCCCATAACTTTCGCATTTCATTCACGAAAAGAAAAGTGCTCACCAAGACAGTTCAGACATCTGGATTTTATTTCACAGTTTTCCAGAGATATCAGGCATATTTCAGGAAAGGATAACGTTGTGGCTGACAGTTTATCACGCATCGAAGAGATTACTCAGCCCATCGATCTATCCAAGCTTGCTCAAGCACAAAGCACAGATCCTGAACTAGAACAACTTTTGGATAGCGATACTTCTCTGCGCTTGACAAAAATCAAACTGCCTGGATCTCACACAGAAATCTATTGTGACAAGAGCAGCAATGTGGCCAGACCTTATGTGACCAAAGACATGCGACGGCAAGTGTTCGAAAACTTGCATTCTTTTAGCCACCCTGGCACAAATGCGACGACGAAACTAATATCGGAACGCTATGTATGGCCTAGTATGCGGAAAGATTGCAGAGAGTGGACTCGTTCCTGCCTAGCATGCCAACGATCAAAAATAACACGTCATGTCTCATCTCCATTAGCATCATTCAGCTTACCTCGAGCCAGATTCATGAAAATCCACATAGATTTGATCGGACCTTTACCTCTCTCACAGGGGTATCGTTACTGTCTCACATGTGTAGATCGCTTCACACGATGGCCCGAGGCTATACCATTACAGGAGATAACAGCTGAAACAGTGGCAAAAGCTTTAGTTCACGGATGGATATCCAGATTCGGCTGCCCTGAAGATATCGTCACTGATCGTGGTCGACAGTTTGAATCAGAACTTTTTAAGCATTTGTCCCACATCATCGGATTTCAACGCAGACGAACTACAGCCTACCATCCAGCATGCAATGGACTCGTCGAAAGATTCCACAGACAGCTTAAAGCCGCCATTACATGTCATGCGACCAGAAGCTGGCTTGAAACACTTCCACTTGTACTACTGGGAATCCGGGCGGCATTTAAGGAAGACTTACAAGCGACTCCAGCTGAACTCGTATATGGAGAGACACTACGACTCCCAGGTGACATTTTTTGTCAATCGGCTGATGGTACAGAGGACTTGACAGTATACACTGAAAGACTGCGCACATTCGCCAAAAATTTGTTGCCATTACCAACTTCTCACCATGGGAATAACCGCTCCATATTCATTTTCAAAGATTTAGCAACAGCATCCCACGTCTTTCTAAGAGATGACACCTCGCACCCATCTTTTCAAGCAGCTTATACAGGCCCACATGAGGTGATAAAACGAGGGGATAAAGTTTTCAAGCTCCGCATAAAAGGCAAAGAAGTCACTGTATCAGTCGACCGCATTAAACCTGCCTACATACTTCGTGAGTTGGACCATTCTCCCGCCGTGGCAGCACCTGAGACCCGAGACGCTCCAGTGACCACCACTCGATCAGGACGAACAGTGCGTTTTCCAGAATATTATCGCCCGTAGGACGGTCTCTGGAGGGGGGTGATGTGGTGTGCTAGCCCACGAAAAAGTTTACATACCAGTTTAATAGAGAACTTTTCCAGCTAGTTGCTAGGGGCAACGAATGTTGTTGATAGAGACTACACATGAGAGAAAATTTTATTTTCCGCATTTTGGTTTTTGTAAATATCTTTTTAATTAATATATCTTATACAAAGTCAATCGGCATATCATTAATTCAGCAAACCTATGGACCTCCTTCTATTACAACAAAAGTGTATCTAACTTCGCTTTACCGTAAAATAAGTGCGAACTTAGGAGCTGTCAAAGTTTAGTACAGACGGACATGAAACCGGTAATTTAATGGGAACAGTTTACAATTTATAATAATTTATGTATCAAGTACCGTTTCTAATGAATATGTTCATTATAATATGTACAAACAATGTATTTTTATAAAATAGCAAAATTAAATGTTGTTTTATAAGCATTATATTTGAATTTGCATTTTTGTGCTTTATTGACACATTCTCTTCCAATCCGAAATAATATATTATTCATTATTAATAAACACTTTGTGTAGTGAGTCGCTCTACACTAAATCAAACACTTTATAGTACTACAAATGTCGATTTGGCACAGCTATGATAGTGACGTTTAGTCAACTGTCAATATAAATTGTATAAAATAGAGATCCGGATCAAAAGCGAAAAACAAAATATATACATACGTAAGTAAAACTAAAAAAAACATAAATTAAATATAAATAGTCACTCTTGCTCTTGCTCAGCAGACATAATGGCACATCGAGAATCCATTTATAAATCAGCTCAGATTATAACTGCAACGTTTGTTTTCAACTACAGTCATTATTATTATATAAGGTATTAGTACATCGACATGTACTAAGTTTTAGTAAGTTTTATATCGTTAAATATTTAATTTTCTTTAAAGTGAATCGAAATGTACAGGAAATCTCATACTAAAAACATATTGTAAATAATTTAAGTACTTGGCATCTAAATTGGAGAAGACATTGGTCTATTTTGTTATAATAATATTCATATATTTAAATATCTTTATATATCTATAAGTACTTTGTCTGTGATGTGATTGTCGTATTTTTTTATATTTATAAGTACGTAAATTACAGAAAATATAGGATAATGTATTTTGCTTATTTTCTATACTAGACAGATCAAACATTTGCCGTTTTACTTATTACTACATGGATTAAATATTGTGAAATATAGTTACAGTAATTACAATTTTACATTGACCTACAAACGTAGTTTTTGGAATTTTAATTACACAAATATCCGTGACGACCTACGAACGTAGGCCAAATGTTATTATGAAATATTCATACATTTAAAGATACTTACACACATCCCAACTTACATTTGACGTGAGAGTACATTCTACTTTTTCAGATTTCTTCTCAATTTATCAGAAATCGAGGTGTCTGAAAACTTAATTGTTCTCGCGAGTCATTATTATAAGTGATGCAGCCAGTTTAAGTTTGTGATGTGCCATAGGTCCCCGGTGGCGGTCGGTATTCCTCTGGTAACGCCATAATTTGCTTCTTCGTGAAAGCATACTTCTTTAACCCGATATTTTTGTACGTATTCTGACGACGGCACCCTTCACTGTAATTAATAAAATAAGGTGTTTGTTCTGTGTCTGTATTTACTGTTAACAATATAAGATTATTTACACATTACACACATTAAATGTAAGAGTTGCTATAGTTAGTCAAGTCATTTATAATATTTCTCGTCAAAAGAGTAGTATTGAATAGTGTAATTGACTTGTGGACGTTTTGTTGACTTGCCACTTGGTGGCGTTGTTGTCGACTGTCATGGCAGAAACTTGTTCCGTCGCCTCTTTAAAAAGGGCAGAACGTTATTCAGTACGGTTCAGTTGGCCTTCCGCAGCGGAGTGAACACCACGAAACTATTGCCGATGTATTGTGAAACAGTAAACATATCTGGAGGTTGTTTAATAATTGTGCTGCAAATGTCTATGAAGTTAACATTACAAACAAAAAACGAGCTTTAACTTTAGAACACACGACTGAAGTATGATTTCTGTAGCTCCATCTCTCTTGCCCCTACAGTAATACATGAAACGTAACTCTGTCTTTTTATCTTCACGTCTCAAATTCCGTTCGCCTCACCAGCTTGCCCTCAAGACAAGTGTGCGTAAAGAAGTTTTACTTCAAAATTATCTAAGTATTGTATCAGTTATCTGGTATCCATATCCATAGTACAAGCTTCGCTTAGGTTGGGGCTAGATGGCGCTGTGTCAAATGTCCACAAATATTAAACTAACCTTCTCATAATATTTAAAGCTTTCTTCCGCTCATGTTCAGCTAAATGGTACTCGGAAGCGAGTATTGAACACTGTTCAAGAGTCACAGCCATTCCAGTTCTGTCTTTGGCACTTTTGCAAGAAGTGAATCTTATACCTGAAATAACACATACGAACATAAAAAAACACATTACGTATTCAAAATATATTTACATATTAATATTTAATTAGTATAAAAAAACAATTTACAGTCCACTAATATGTACTTTTTTAGACCGCATTCTTTCAGGGCTTGATTAATTAGTTTTTGAGCTGCCTTTTAACCGTCACATTAGTAATGGGTTTATTTTTGAGGTACTTATATAAAATTGGTTAATAACACAAATTTTCCCGTTTTGGTGTTTCATTCACAAATTTCTACAAGTACGGATAAATAACAGGTTTTTTAATGACTTTAATGACGCTTTAATTTGAGTACTACGTCCAAAATGAAAAAAAAAACGCTGTACTAATATAACGCTTAAAAATAGCCCAAGCCTGATTAAACAGGGTTAAAAGATTACGACTTACCATTCATAAGTCGAACTGCTAACTCAGCTAAATGTAGCACTTCCACATTCTTTGGCACTTTTTTGTGCACCGATACAGATATCTTTAAATTTTCCATCACTTCCTCTAACGGCTTGGTTCTTGAAGAAGCTGAAAGATTTTATAAGCAAATGAAACAAGTACTTAAGGATAAATTGAAATTACAAGCCTGTTGTTGTTGCTCTCACTACACTTTCCCCATAATATTAAACGAGGGAAATGGGTATTTATGCAACAGAGAGCAAAGTTGAATTTTGTGTGCTTCAAGTGCTGAAGGTGAATCTCGATCAAGCGAAGGATTCTAAAATTGAGTCCATTTGAGAGGTTGAAAGGCACGAGATGCAAAAATATTTGCTCCCGTGTGGCACATACAATTTTACACCTCAGCAACAAAGTAAAGATCAAAGGTCAGTAAGGGTAAAAAACAATATTGTCTTACATAAAAAACAATAGTGTCATCTGAATCTTTTCCAAAGGTATACGATATAACAGAATTGATTTAATACCAAATATTACACAAACATCCTATAGAAGAATAGGTTAATGTTGAGTTACCTGTAAATCGTCATCAAATAATAATAATAATAATAATAATAATATGTGTGGACATCTCACACAACGCCATCTAGCCCCAAACTAAGCAAAGCTTGTGTTATGGGAACCAGATAACTGATACAATACTAAGATACTTTTTATTTGTAAATACATACATAGAATACAATATGACACCCAGACACAGAACAAACACCTATATTCATCACACAATATAGAATTGTTTCATTTCGTAATTATCTTCGATGAGCATAGTCAGCTTATTATAAAGAAATAAGGTTGAAATATGTAAGTACCTCGTACAGGCTCCATAGGGTCAGTGGGAAACGCCTTGGAGTACTTGTGGTAGTACTTGGTCAGCCTGTCAATGTTGTCACTATTTGAGTGCTGCTGCGGTGCGGTCTCTCCTAATGCCTCGGCAAGAGTAGCTTTCTCGTTCACACCGATATTGAAGAAAACGGCTGTTATCGTAAATGATAAGTGCTGAAAGGCAAGTATAAATTCATAGATAAACACTAGTTGACCCGCCCCGGCTTCGCACGGATGAATTACCGAGAAGGATAAAAGTATCCTATATCCATTTCCTGGTTCTAAACTACCTCTCCACCAATTTTCAGCCAAATCTATTCATCTGTTCTTGAGTTATAGTGTAACTAACACGACTTTCTTTTATATATATATATATATATATATATATATATATATATATATTATACATATATGCATAGAAATATATATTAGCACTTAAGGACAGGCCTGGTGACAGGGTCCAACGCGCTTTAAATTGTCAGCCAGATTTACAAATTGTCTCAGGTTTGTTTTTAGTCTGTGACGTAAGTCAGACGAGATCAAATCAAAGATCAGACGAACGTGCCAAGTTGTGCTGTGAAGGGTTGTATGTACTACACCCAGAAAGTCCAATAAAAAGAAAGGCAGCATTTCTTACCATAAGTTCATATTTTACTTCGTTTTGTAAGAAAATAGTCTACTTTCATTTTAGAATAATCATTGCAAACATAAACAAAACAGGACGTCATGGCGGTGATCAACGTAGTTCATGAGAAATCTAAAAGATGGCATTTTCCCAC
The DNA here is from genome assembly GCA_905220475.3 of Ennomos fuscantarius. Classification (NCBI taxonomy): domain Eukaryota; kingdom Metazoa; phylum Arthropoda; class Insecta; order Lepidoptera; family Geometridae; genus Ennomos; species Ennomos fuscantarius. Next base: position 14,089,904 of record HG992023.1, read on the forward strand.
GGCCATTTTGATAAGGTAATTGTTGTTCAAGCATATCCTGTGCTATAAATCTATGACTAAATGGTAATGCTTATGTTATTACCTTATACGCATGGACTTTGAGGTTCACCTATTTAACCAACCCTGACTGAAAAACGAAGTTTCATCTTCGCACTTTGATACGTCATTTCCCAAATTCCACCCAAGTTATTAGACTGACTTTAAATGTGAGTTGACTTTACACTAAAGAATCAAGTATGAAGTATACACTACGCTAATCTACTTTTGTCTCGTCGTTTTCTAAGCCCAAATTCTTTCCGACCTGAATTCGTGCATTCTACATTTTTAAGGTGTCCTATTTTTTCGCATTACTTTTGAAGTTTGAACAAACAAAACGACCGAAGGCAAGTCGAATTCACAAGAATTGGGTATGAAAGCGATTACGAAACTTTAGTGCGAAACTTGTCGCATTGGATTAAATCAACTCGCGGACAAAATACAGAAGATTTGAGGAGAATTAATAAGGAAATCATAGGCGGATTTATATGAAACCTCACCTCTTTTGATGTAAATCTCGCGTATAGAGAATCTGATACTGGAAGTTGTACCGTTAATGCACCTCGAGTCCCAGTCACTTGTGGTACTGCCGAGTTACTGAAAACAATCGGAACTGTGAGTTAAAATTTTGCTTTTAAAACGAAACACAAGTACCGGTGGTAGACAATGCGCATTAGAGAAGAAAATAATCGGCTAGCGTAGACTTCGTAGAGCAACATCTCTGTCACTCAGTATATTATGTGACGTTGACGAAGCCAATACTATACCATTTGCACTACGTAAAACATTTTTAACACATGTGTGATTGCTGCAAATCTAATGAAGTCTAATATTATTACTCGTCCCCGGCATGACTCTTCCTTAATATTGAGTACTTAACAATACATCTGGGTCGAGAATTCACTCTGTGATTAAATATAGCCTATTTTCTCAAATATCGCGTAATTTTTATTTATTTTTTTGATTTCTACTGCATCTCACCGAGTTTAGATCGTAAACTTGTATTGTGCGCGTAATCTGCCGATTCACAGTGAAAATTTTGCTACTCTGTGGTCATGCGAATGTCGTTAGCCTTGTAAAGAGGTAATACTAAAACGTGCCTATTTATTTGTATGGATTATTTTTTCAAGACGCTAGGACAAGCTTACTATACAACTTTCTATGATCTGTCACAAAACGTTTTACAAAATGCAAACGATATAGCCGATTATTTCCCTCTTTAGCTGTACATTACTTACTACCGGTGCGTCCATTTTATTACCTGTGTCCTACTTTAGTCAGTGTAAAGACTACAGTGTGTAAATCTTCCACAGCTACGACCATATCGCCCCACATCGCCTTTTCCGTTGAATATAGACTCAATAGCCCTTCAAACCCGCATAAAGGGCCGAGACCGAAAGTGAGTAGTTTCACAACCACGTCACTTGGCACTGAACACAGCCAACACAGGAGTCCAGTCGATACTGTAGTTAACTGAAATAATTTTAAGGCTTTACACATCGTTCAAACTAACCGATTAACTTAATGATTAGCCAGTTATCGAGGCTGGTCGATCATTACTTGCTCTGAGTCTGTTGTGGGACCATGGTCTTCGTAGTTCCTGGGTCCATAGACACGGAATTCTAGTTGGGTGCAAAGATCTATGTATGTAATCGTTGGGCGTTATTACTATTATTATTAAGCGTTTACCCAATACCTGTAATACATGCAATACTCAATTCTTCATCAGCCAATATCATTATGCCAATATTATAGTCCACTGCTGGACATAGGCCTCTCCCAAGGTTTGCCATTGTCAGCCTCTGTGGTGTGGTGGTTGAGCAGGTCGGCTTATAACACGGAGGCGGTCGGTTCGATTCCCGCGGCAGGACACGTATTTGACCACAGAAAAAAAGTGCAAGTAATTGTTGAGTCTGGGTGTTGTGGGACCATGGTTCTCGTAGTTCCTGGAACCCTAGAGAAGGAATCCTAGTTAGCGTCTAGGATCTATGTATTGATCGTTGGGCGTTATTTATAGAACCTGGTTTTCGGCTCTTCTCATCCATCTACTGTCAGCCACTCGGTGCAAGTCCAAGCATCTCCAGAGCTCTCTGAGCGACTTTGAATCGGTGGGAGTGTCCATGACTGGGTTCAGTATGTCATAAGCGGTAGGACACAATGGTTGAATGCCTTTGTCGTAAGGCAATGAGGTCGTAAGGCACTGAGGACCTAATTAGTTTTATTTATTTATTGCAAGTGCTTATTATTACTAAGTCTCTAACACAAATCATATTGTTTTTCAATAATATATTTTTGAAAAGAAATTTATCCCGACATCAAACGCTTTAATTTCATACTGTAAAGTACTTATATGAGATATTTATTCCAGTTTTCTTGATTTAAATTACAGAACGAATTTCGATGCATTTTCTGTGGGACAAATGTGAAATGTCGATTAAAATATAAAAATGATTTCTAAATCGGTTATATTACAACCTATATATATATATATATGCAGATTTATATTATGAAGAGAGGGTATTCACCGCTTGCGCAAAGCACGTATCTCTCCGCGCTTGTAAGGCGGCGTGTTCACGAGAGCGGCAGGGCGACTCGCAGCGCAGCCGCACGGCCGCGTGCGACAGCCGCAACCACCGCGCCGCCTCGTCTGCACACGCTTTTAGACCCTCCGTCAGCACTTGCGCTTCCATAAACTCATCTTCTGTGTATTCACCTGGAGCACACATAGGTATTAATAACGACGGCTTACACACTAAGCTGGTTTAAATACTTTCCAAATTATATTAGTATATACTTTGGAAAGGATAACCACACACACGCACACACAAAAACACACACACAAACACACATACACATACACACACGCAGCCACGCACGCACGCACGCACGGATGCAGGCTCGTACGCACGCACGCACGCACGCACACAGTAGATACCACAAACTTTACTAGCTACTTAGTAGCTAGTAAAGTTTGTATCTACAGTTATTATAGAATCGTAAAAGGTACTTAGTACATTGGAATAAACAGTAATAATTAGAAACCGCTAAGTGCCTAGGTCAACGTGACGGCCAGCATTCTTGTTCTATCCGTTCACCCGTGATGCGATCACCAAAAAAAATAGAGATTCATTTATATATATTAAGATGAAAAGCAAGTCAAACACAAGAGCTGTTATTGTTTCAAACGATTGGTCGCTACGTACCTAAAACGCAATATGCCTTATAGGATAATTACCTTTTAGAAGCATGTTATCAATGGCGCGCAAAACAGAAGAAAGTGCGTCCTCTATTCCAATACCGACCGACCTTAACAAGGTCAAGTTGCTGTCTCTGGTCGCTTGATCTATCTGCGCGCGCGGGATAATCATCGACTCCTTGTTCATTTCAATCGTCTGAAAAACGTAGAACCTCATCAAAGTGGCAACACCTTTTCGTACCTGTGACATGGGTCTATGTCGCAATGCAGTACGGCGCATCTTATACTGGCTGGTTCATGTGCACTTAGAGATGCCAAAACCGTAAAGAAATCGCAAAATTTACCTACATAGCTATTTTGAACACAAAATCTCTTTGCATATAATAGTGCTAACATTTAAAATAACAATTAAATAAGTCGAATATTATTGATGCGGTATTTAATCATTTAGAAAATAATCGGTTAATGCATATAAAAAACAAGATCCACTTAACTAACGAGATACATAGTATATTTTTTGGATAACGTTAAAATAAAATAGATATAAAATAGCGCAGTGATAAGCCGGAACAAAAAAATTCCATGTTCGACACCAGTCAAATTTTAAGTAATTTTGGTAGTGACATAACATGGACGTATTAAAAAAAACATACAGACATAGCCCCTCTTCTTTTTGGAAGTCGGTTAAAAAGATAAAACGTCCATCGTCCATAAAACACAAGTATGCATTATTCTATTACGATAAACAGATCTTCGCATATGTCTGGATAAGCTAAATGCTTAAATTTCGCACATTTTTTGTCAAATCGCAATATAAAATGATTGGAAAACTACAGCAAAAATCGCGCAATTATTATATTGCAAGTGTACTTGACTTCAGCTACATCACAACACATAACTATTTATACCAGTTAGGATAATATATAGCTCGCGCAAAACATGAGCTCGCGGAAGTTAGCGCGGCCGCTATGGAAGTTATGGCCGCTTTTACAATATTCATAATGCTGAGTGCATTATGAATATTGTGCCATGCGCGGTTTGGTACTCGAGCCTAACTTCCGAGAGCTCATTAAACTTTGCACGAGCTATACTATAAATACAATCAGTATTATATTTCAACGTCAAAAAGTTATTTGTATTAGTATATTTTGGCTCGGCAACACTCATAGCGATATGATATGATCTCAAATGCAAAAATAAGATGATGTAAATAAAAATTTTCTTATCTTTGCAATTGCATTTGTTACACGTAAAAAACATGTTTAAATTGAGGTTTTAGCAGTCGAACAAGTGATACGAAATCGCATAAAAACAGACGATCAGCTGATGCTTAACAACTAACAGCGCACAGGTTTAAGTACATTACCTTTTTCTTATCATTCTTTGTCAAGTTGTCAACGAGACTTCTATACGAGACTTGTTCTAGTGACGCTGAGCTTCTGAAATCGTATCTTAAACTCCCGTGTCTTTTAGATTCAAATGATAGTGACTGAGCTTCGTTTAACTTTGGTTTCGCGGGTGAGCGTACTGAGCGAAATGAGTGATTCCAGCAGCGGTCGCTCCGCTCTTCTCGCTCGCTCTTGAAATAATCATTATGGAATTGCAATTCTGTGCATTCTGTTAGCTTATGTTTAATATCAGGTACGCTGGATGAAAATGTAGGATGATCAACGGTGGGCGAGGCTTCTTTAGAGCTAGAACTCGAAGATGCGTCGAAGGTGTCGCAGTCAGAACTAAACGTATCAAAGACACTCAACTGCTCAGTCATTTGCGCTATAGTAGACATCGTCTGGAATAAAAAAAAAAGCCCGTTTCTTTTTCTTGAAATCAATGTAAAGTATCTACCTTATTATTCGTATTATACCTGTGCGTCCGTGTCTCCGCTAGAATTATTCTTTGGCCAACCAATGTAAGACAATGACTCCTCGACAACAAGCGGGTCCCATAGGGCCAGCATGCTTTTAACTTTTACTTTTATACCTGTTATAGAAAGCAATATTTTATTTATTACCAGAATGTGAATATGTCTTAGTGATGTCACATAATAAAATATTTAATATACCAATATGAAAAGGGGTCACTCAAAAAAGGGGCTATTCTTTATTATTAGGAGTAGAGAAGAGTGGATTTTTGTTCCACCTCCTCCGACCTATTTCTAACCCCAGGTTAGGTTAGTAATAAAGATCTACTCTTCCCTACCAGGGGGATACGTGGGTAAGGACTAGTGGAATAGCCCCTTAAGAGAGTGGAAACTTGGCCGTGGTGAGAAACCGCTCACGTGACCTTCGCAGTAGGTAGCTAAAGTTCATAATAAATTATACGCAGGTCGCGTGGTGCTTCACCGGAGATCAACTTGTTTGCTACTTAAGTATACCTAGTATAGTACCATATAGTACACATACAGTACCTATATTTAGCAGGTACTTGTCACGTGTTCCGTTATGTATTTATTCGTCAAGTTCAAAGATACGGTCGTAATGGAAAAGGAAAGAGAGGAGACAGGAAAAAGGTAAAATTGGAATCGAACTAAAATCGGAAAAGTAAATTTGAATATTGGATACTAATAATAATATATATAATAACTAATACCATACAGGTCTACGGTACGCTACCTTCTGGTAGCGGGCTTGAGCATTTGGACTGTCTATAGGTCATCGCGGCCAGTATATAGTCCAAATGTTTCTTTTTTTTGTAGTAGGTAGTTTTTAGTATTAGTTATTAAATTATTGTAGTATTTAGAAAATAAAGGCAATTTGCCGTGTTAAAAAAAAATACAGGTCTTGTTCAGTACATTAAGTTCAAAACGACAATGAAATAATACCGTCAAGGGTTGCTTGTACATCATTGAACTGGCCAGCTTGTACCCGCATTAGCACTCGTTCCAGCGCCGCCGCCATTTCGTCGCGGTGACGCCTCACCGCTAAAATGTTGTCGTATTCCGCATGGAGCTTGTTTGTGATCGAACTCAATTCTGCTTTGGTGTCGCTTATATCCTTTGCTTGTTGAACTAACCTGGATATATAGATCCGTCTTACAAAGCGCTTCTTGCAATGGAATGTATAAAATTGATGATAATCATTTACGGCACTATACTAATGTTAATAAAACATTATAACTCGGGTATTTTTTAATTTTTGTTTGGCTCGACACTATTGTGTATTTAGCCAGTGTCAAGTAATTAATAATTTATCAAGTTAATGATATTTCCCGCAAATATGTGTCAAGTCACAGTCGAAGTCATCAAGTCAAGTCATAGTCAAGTCATGGTCAAGTCATGGTCAAGTCATGGTCAAGTCATGGTCAAGTCATGGTCAAGTCATGGTCAAGTCATGGTCAAGTCATGGTCAAGTCATGGTCAAGTCATGGTCAAGTCATGGTCAAGTCATGGTCAAGTCATGGTCAAGTCATGGTCAAGTCATGGTCAAGTCATGGTCAAGTCATGGTCAAGTCATGGTCAAGTCATGGTCAAGTCATGGTCAAGTCATGGTCAAGTCATGGTCAAGTCATGGTCAAGTCATGGTCAAGTCATGGTCAAGTCATGGTCAAGTCATGGTCTAGTCATGGTCTAGTCATGGTCAAGTCATGGTCAAGTCATGGTCAAGTCATGGTCAAGTCATAGTCAAGTCATAGTCTAGTCAAATTCATACTCCTAGTAAGTGGTGGCAACTATACTTGAAGCTTCTATGGAGTTTTGGAAACAACACGAAAAGAAACGTTTCACCATCATTATACCACTTTCCCACACTCATGCCTGTAATCGAGCACTTAACGAATAAAATGCCACCAATTTTATGAACTAACACTGAAAATAACACAAGTTTTGGAAAATAATACAGTGCGCTGACGCAATCTTTTTCGCATTCCCGCCAAAACTCCAACTGGGGTTAGGTGATGATTTTAGATTACTGTTGTCAATGAGCAGTTTTTCGTTAGGCATTGTCAGTTTAGTTATTTGATCGTCAAGAGATGGCGCTCGCGTAACTTTTGATTTTTACTAACTTTATCGTGGCATTGGAGAATTTCGTTCAGCCTACGTAAATATAAAAAAAACCTGTATAATTATGTACGAAACATAATCGGTTTAGCCACAAAAGATTTCAACAAGCCTTAAGCTGGTGTTAAGCATCTGTTTTGTATTGTTAAACACACGTTTGACGTCTGTCTAAGCCCTGTAATGTGTAATTGTGATTACGAGCAGTGTTAGGTATGAAGTTTCTTCATCCGGAATAGGATAATAAGTAATAAGTAAAATCGAAGTCAATCAATAAAAAAAGAGTGTGCTAAACCACGCTACTGAAGTAAAACTTCTTAAGCTCCATCTCTCTTAGCCCTACGGTAATATAAAAAACGTAACTCTTCGTTTCTATCAACTTACGTTCGCCTCACTCTCAAGTCAAGCGTTCGTAAAACATTACTTCAAAAGAAAAATTAAATCCTAAGCATACACATTCATTGACTGGGACGCGGAACGAAGTTCACCTGGTCAGCTAGCAAGATACTAAAGAGTCGTATAGAATTAGAGCAGTATTGACCTGATAAGCCCGCCGGTGCGGTTCGTCTTGTAAGAATGCGCAGTGAATGCGCCGACGGTGATGACGTCATGAAACCCAGTTCTGTTCAACGTGTCATTGTGCACCCACATCCGTTGTAGGTGCAAGTTGATCGGAGCGAACTCTAGACTCGTCTCTTCTGTAATTCAATAGCAAAGTTTTAAGTCAGAAAATTATTAACATAAGATTTTATAGTTTTCTTGATGGACAATGTTTCAATAATGAAGGGTTTAATTGTTTTCTTTTTTCACAAAATGACTTATAGGTATCGTTGGATTCAGCGTGAAATTATCTACAATAATACATTCTCAAAATACCGAAATATCTCAAAATCTCGAGATTGTCAGTCTAAAAACGGTTTAGCTGACACAGGAATACAGTTCACTTGGCATTAAAACATTATTATATTTATTATATTTTTACAGTAATTGAACGAATTAGTACTATATTTTGTATTTTAAAATAGAATTAATACATTTTTAAGCAACTGAAACTTACATAAACCTTTTCTATTACTTAATAAGCACTCCACATTAAAATGAAGCCGGTGAATTTTTAAGAAAAGGTAATTTTTTTTCGAAACTATCAATTTTACAGTTAAACCCTTTTTGATCTCACCCCTTGAGTATATGACTTGGACTAACCTTTTCTACTACTGGGCTTCAAGCAACCCTGCGCACTTTGCATGCACTGTCGCGAGTGACAGTAATGCTTCAGTAGAGCAACATGAGTGCTAACCAACTCTAGCTGTCGGTTCTGCCACTGAGTGCTGATCTTACCGACCGACAACAGTTCCTCGAGAAGCTCTTTCTCGCGACTTATGTAGATATCCCTGAAACATTCATTCATTACATACAAGAAGAATCTCGCGCGGAAACTTTATACAATACAAACGAGAGAACAAAAAAGAGGAATTACATCATTCTGTTGCTTCTTCTTTATATTTAGTAATCGAAGTTCTGGATCGGAGTTGTTTTTCTGTGTTATGCCGGATTGCTTGCAATAGTAGTTATAAAGAGAACTTATTTTTTCAAACTCATTTATTATTAAAGGCTTTATAGCTTATTAATATTATAATCAAAGAAATTATTGCAAAATAGTCTATTTTTAGCGCTTTTACATGTCAAAATATAAATACTAAAAATAATTTAAACACATTTTCTAGGTACATTAAATTACAATGGATGCTTAATGCAAGCCTATTTAATATAATAAACTAGTTGCGCCCCGCGGTTTCACCCGCGGTTAAAATGTATTTTAATTATTTGCTCATCCCACGGGAAAATTTCACTTTTCCGAGATAAAATGTAGCCTATATGCTAATCCAGTGTAAAAGCTATCTTGGTACCGAATTTCATCCAAATCCATTCAGCCGTTTGAGCGTGAAGGAATAACAAACATACACACAAACACATACAAACTTTCGCCTTTATAATATTAGTGTGATGAGTTCCCATCCCCTTTGATACACAATTTACCTTGATTTGACTGTACCTATATACACATAGAACTGTTATACATTTGTAAAATAATAATTTAACCTCTCGTGCCTAATACTTAGGACACACATTCACTTTTTTTCAATTAGATTGATTAGATTAATTATTGTACTTAAAACAGATTTTCGTTACATGTAATGTTAGTAACCTTTCGGCGAATTTAAAATACTTACACTTTCACTTTGAATTAAACCAGAAAATTAGTTTTCTACAGCAATCTAAACCAAAAATAAAAGTCATAATAATCACATAACTAGCTAAACATTACTCACAACAACTGTATTGGCATTAGGAAGCATATCTTCGACTCGGCCATAATTTCATGCACAGTGATATCTCCACCAAGTCCCGAATGAAATCTGTACGTCACTTGATGGCTGTTCACAAAGTTCTGTTTTATCAAGTTACTATATGATGGAAATTTGAGTTTTAGTCCCAATCTAGGAGGCAGCGACTGCGACCGCCTGTGGCATGGAGCTTTCTGGGGTATGTCTATGGAATTCCGTTCGTTGTTATGACTCGGACTGGCGCCTATATAGGAAGCTTCCAAACTCCATCCATTTAAGGTGACAAATCCGACTGTCTTGTTTTCCTTTGTTTGTAGAGCCACCCTCAGCCTTTGTGCTTCCTGTTTGAAGAAAAAACAGATATATGTCTATGTGACTTAAAGTTTAAAACACGGTGTAGTAAGTAGGTAGGTGTAGGCAAAATCAAAAAAAGCACTTTTTAACGTCACTAATGTGACGACAGAAGACAGAGAAAAAGGTGGAGAGATATTTTTACGGAAATATGTGGACCAGACTGGATGCAAAGAGCGAGAGAAAGAGAGGAATGGAGAAGGATAGGGGAGGCCTATCCCGCAGAGGCAACTTCTGAAACAAAAAATAATTAAATAAGTGTATACCTATATGTAATTTTTATATGCAGTAGAAATAAAGGCTTTTTTATTTTTTTTATTTTATTTAATGTGACGATACGTGTCAAAATAATCATGTTTAAATAATTGTGTCAAAAGAAAATAAATCGAAAAACAGGACAGATCAATAAATATTAACTATACTTGGTTAATCTTTATATATAAAAATGAATCTCTATTTCCCTTGGTCATCGCATCACGCGTGAACGGATGGAATATTTTCCCAAATTCTTTTTTAGTTGTGTATATTATTGTGAGGAGAAGATTCTTATGAAAGAAAGAAACTAAGAAAGTTACGCAACTAGTCTAAAATTAAAAGTACTTTATGAACGTAGTTCTCCAAATTTTCAGCGATAACGACTCATTATTTACAAATTAAATACCCATACTGGTGTTCTAAAGGATTCACCAGATAAATTATTTATTTGATATCTTATTTCACGTAATTCAAAAAATTCACAAAATTTCATACGCCGACCCACAGAGTTTGACATCATATTATGATCTGCGGTTTTCAACTTTAAATCGAGCGCAATAGAGACCCCGTCAATAAAAGAAACGTCCTATGACGCGGCCTTAATCAATATGACTAAGTGTATTCTATTAATTGTAATAGAATACACTATTATAATAATGGTAAAACCTACTGGAATATTGCTCTATTCAAACAATATGCTTGAGATTGTGCCGGAGAACATACCATCCATACATGTTTGCACTTAAGACGTTTTGTACTTCGTTAATTGAATTTTTATCTCAACCTGAAATGATATGAATAGAAGAGCTGACCACATACATACAAATACAGGAGCAAGTCTATATACATACAAATGAATCTCTATTTCCTTTGGTCATCGTATGACGCGTGACTTTTTCGCTAATTATTTTTTTATTATTTATTATTGTCAGGAGAAGATTCCAATGAAATAAAAACTTAAGAAAGTTGAGCGGAATATTAAAAAAATATTATCACGTGGATGAAACCGCTGGGCGTAGCTCGTACATAATAAAACGTTTGTGTGTGTGTGTGTCTTTTTCTACCGAATATCATTCAACCAGTTCAGTATTTTTATAAAACGCTAATCACTTAACAATGGAAATATAATATAAAATTGTACCTACAGATTGCCAGCTAAGACGTATTTATCCATTAATAACACGATTAAATTTCCGAGATGTTAATTGAGTCATTGTCGTCATCGACCCAAATCGGCCTCGCGCTGCTAATCTGGTAAGATTCGAATACTCTTGCTATAGTCCGGCCGCTGAGAGAATCAGAGAGAGAGAGAGAGAGAGAGAGAGAGAGAGAGAGAACAGACACAATAACAAAAATGTGAACTAACACATTTAAGTATTTTACCATCCCAACGAAACCAGTAAGTGATCAGAAATTACGGTTTTCATTAAAGTTGTACATAGATGCACATAATTGTACATAGATCCTGAACCCTAACTAAGATTCCCTGTATCTAGTAACCCAGGAACTACGAGGACCATGGTCCCACAACCCCCAGACGCAGAACAAGTATTTTCGCTTCTTTCTTCTTTTTTTTTTTGTATGTTTTGGCTCCACACTTTTTTGTATTTAGCCAGTGTCAAGTAATTGATAATTTATCAAATTAATGATATTTCACGCAAATATGTGTCAAGTCACAGTCGAAGTCATCAAGTCAAGTCAGTCTAGTCAAAGTCATACTCCTAGTAAAGTGGTGGCAACTTTACTAGAAGCTTCTATGTGTTGGAAACAACACGAAAAGAAACGTTTCACCATCATTATACCATTTTCCCACACTCACGCCTGTAATCCAGCACTTAACGAATAAAATGCCACCAATTTTATGCACTAACACTAAAAATAACACAAGTTTTGAAAATAATACAATGCGGTGACACGATCTTTTTTGCTTTCCCGCCAAAACTATCTTCTTTCTTCTTGAACTCAAATACTTGTCCTGACACGGGAATCAAGCCCGCCGCCTCCAGGTTGAGCCGACCTGCTAAGCTACCACACCATAGAGGCTGTCAAACGCATTCTATCAGCAGCCGAACTGTGACAGCTTTTCGAGTTACAATTTCTTGCCTGTATTGTGCTGAGCTTCATTGCTGTATATCCCATGGGAACCGACGTGTTAGATACGCGTTCTTTCACGTCATGCACCGCGATCCGCACTATCACATCACCCATCAGCCCATCGCTGCCACGGAACAAGATCGTTTTCGAAAAGCTAGGATTGCTGCATGTCTGCGAACAAATAAAATGATGTAACTGTTTTACAAAGCCTCGGGTAATATTTAACTAGAGTTTTGTGACTAGTAGAGAAACGCAGTAGAATTAAGTAACCATTCGAATTACTACCGTATAAATAAGATCATTATTCAACCACTTATTGTTACCAATTCGATCTTTTATATGAGGTTGATGACTAAATCTTATAACGATCATTTTAATAGTATCGACATATTTCATGCACGTATTGGCGATTTTCGGAGGATTGTGTTGGAGGTCTTGGGTGGTAATGGTAACAAACATTCCACCTGATAGTTTGCTTGTCTTACATGTACCTGCCTTGTCTACTTCTTCGTGGATATGTTTGCATCATCACTGCTATTGGCCTACCGACTACGACAACTATCTTAGGTTTCTTTTTTACCTTTGGATTGTAATTTAGAATGCTAGAAACACTTTTTATTTTTTATAGTATATAATTAGATACTCACTTTAAGGCGATAGTTAGGAATCAGTTACCTACTAAATATCTTAAGTTACATCTCTCTGTTCTGTTTTCTTATTAATTTGTGGTCAGCGTTGTTGGTACACTAACTACCTACATTCTAAGGCTTAAACTACTTTAAGATTATGTGTGTTGTGTACTGTTTGTTGATCCTAAATAAATAAATAAAAGAAAAAAAAAAGGTTCTATCCCAAAATGTGTACTTCATCTAATCTACCGTGTTAAAGTCAGGGTTAACTATCTATCAGGGTTGACTGGTCTGACAGATGGGATGGCCCGATTCGCAAACTGGGAGTACACGGTGAAATGAATGTCTTTTGTAAATTTGAAAATACAAAACTCACTTCTACCACCTCTGTGGCGTCATATCGCACGCACTGGCCCCTAGGGTACTGCACATATACGATTATGAATGGTGACGGCGGCCGACCATGTGTGTCGCACAACAAATTGTCGCAAGACAACGCCAGCTCACAGAGCGGCACCTCGTTCATATCTGGAAACGAATGGGAACTGATACAAGATTGCAGTTGTTAATCTGGCATATTATGTTAGCACTTTCCAATGCAAACTAACAATCAAATCTTTCCTCTTTATAATATTAGTATATATTAGACAACAGGCAAACAAAGATGCCAGTCAAGATGACTTTTATATAGGAATAGCAGACCAAGCCGCTGCTTGATTTTCGGGGCCATGAAAGCTTCTATCAAAATAAAAAGCCTTTAAGATAACTCATCTCTGAGAGGGCAAAGTGCAACGGATACTCTGCGGTATGAAAAGCAACGCGCTTCTTCAAATCAAAGACTTTCTAACTAAGATTACGAAACTCAAATCGCCAAAATAGCAACTAAATTCTAGTGGCTCCGTGAGGTTTAAGGCTTCGCGAGTGTCTTTGCATACGTAAAAACTGAACATTTATTTTTACGTTTTCAACTCCCTAGGCCATGTTGAAAATGTACCAAATACTAAATTTAAAAAAAATCTATTTTTATTTACATTCTACAATGTTGTTTACAGATGTTCATTTTATTTTATCCTGTCGGGCACGCAAAATAGAAGAGAGGAGGATAAATTTAATATAATCGCTTCGCGGTCACTCAGTAGATGACACATAAATATATACATGTAGCTACTATAGGAAATTACTAATTCATGACGTCACATGCCTAATGCATTGTATAGAGCTATTACAGAGTTTCCACAGCTTAGTAATGAGGTATTAATGAAGTATAATTTGTGAAGCAATTTGTGAGCATGTTTCGAGTTGTCTCTCACTATTGTTTTATGCATATTGTTCCTTTTTGAGAAGTTTTTTACCATTGTCTTTTTTTTACCTATAGACCAAATAGGGGTGTTTTATGTTTGTGTCATACCTCCCAAAAAGATTAACCGATTTTTTTCTTTTTAGCTTGAAAGGTAGCTCATGATCACGAGCGTTCTTAGCTATCATTACAAAAATTAGTTCTACTGCTTGAAGATGATCAACACAGCAGCCTCTGTGGTCAATACCACAATTGGTTGTGCAGGTGGGCTCATGGCCCAGAGGCGGCGGGTTTGATTTCCAAGGCAGGATAAGTATTAGTGCACAGAAAAAAAAGGCGGAAATACTTGTTCTGAGTCTGGCTGTTGAGAGACCATGGTCCTCATAGTTCCTGGTCCCTAGACACAGGGAATCTTAGTTAGGGTCCAGGGTCTATGTATGTGATCATTTGGCATTATTATTATTAGTACTTAATAACAATAAATCTCAGTCAAATACTCTATGAAAGTAATAATGAAAGTCAATAGCATTTGGGACAAAAATAGAGGCAGAGGGAGAGAGGGAGAGAGATAGAGAGATAAATAGACAAATAGAGAGAGAGAAAGAGAGAGAAATAGAGAGTACAGACCAGCATGATTGCATCAATTAATTTTTAACATGACCAAATAAATACTTACCCGTTACAATTCCCTTTTGCAGTCTATAAGTAGCTACATCTATGATTGGTCTGATTCTGTTCAGTCTTTCTTTTAGTTCAGCCATCTTTGCATATATGTGGTTGTAAGAAGCCAGTTCTATTGCTTTCAACCAAAGTGTGCGTTCTGATTCATGGAATGTTGCCATTCTATAGCAAACACCATTTTCCCATACTGTAAAGACAAGAAAGCAAATTAAACTCCCATCCTGAGGGTTCCTTTACTTGCTATGTATGACTACTAGTATAGTATTTTATCTGTGGTATGGCTTTTGATGATGCACTAAATATGAAATGTGAAACAAAGTGAATAGCGAAATATTGTGAATAGTGTTAAACACAATTGAATAGCAAAATATTGAATAGCTTCTATTGCACTGAGAAGTTATGTGCTATAAAAATATATAGTAAAAAGTATTACCTATTTGAAAAGGCCAGTGTCCATTTTCATCAGATGTTTGTACCTTCACCTGATGGTTGCCAAGCACTATCACACCAGTGGGCTCATACCAGGGTTCAGGCCCCTTCAAATAGAACAGTAGATTTCCTCGAAGTCTAAACCATCGAACTGAACAACCTGAAAAATATTTATCTTAGCTAGATAAGAGGTCACAGCACACAGCCAGCATACAGTCCAAATATTTTTGTATTAGATAATGCATTTAGCAATTAGTAGCAGTTAGTAACTAGGCATTATCTTAGTTGTTTCACATCACAGAATATTCATCATTACAGTGAATCATCAAAAATTTGTTTCACATTTCAACAATTTTAAGGAATTCATTTTAGCACACAATCACCTTATATTTTTCTTATCTTCTCTCTTTTACACTCAGTGCTTGAGAAGTACAATAGAAAGCATGGCCGTGTTTGATTTTATGTTTATACGCAGCGATGCCACTCGTTTCTTGCAATGTATGCTATTTTGATAGGAGAGTTTTTATACTTCCTATATCTCCTTGTGATTATAAATCATTCCTTTGACGATAATACTTGTTTATTTTTTTGAACACGGCAAATTGCCTTTATTTTCTAAATACTACAATGATGTAATAACTAATACTAAAAACTACCTACTACAAAAAAAAGAAACATTTGGACTATATACTGGCCGCAATGACCTATAGACAGTCCAAATGCTCCAGCCCACTACCAGAAGGTAGGGTACCCAACATGCTGGCAGCATTCCCCCGTTGAATTGCAATGCTTATTCATTGTGCCAAATAAGTGCCTTAATATTAATAATAATATTCTTGTTTATTTATATTTAGTAATACTTTAATGTTGACTTAAAGAATAGTGACATACATACTTCAATGTACTTGCTAACTTAGGAGCTTTCAAACTTTAGCACAAATCGGCATTAGTCTATTAAAAAGATAAGTATGGAATGTAAGGCCTTTATTGGTCAATAACACAGTTTATGGAAATACAGAAATAATACATCCTGCCATTTATGCACAAGGATGAAATCAGCCAGCAAAAATTAAAAAATAAACTGTATGTGTAGTGTAATGTGTATGAGCATGGACAAAGTTAATAATGAGAATATATATAAGCAAAAGTTTGAATGTAGTGATAGTGCCAGTCAAGTTACCTACAAATAGGTTTCCAGCCATCAAGAGGGGTTGGCAACTAGTTCAAGAGTAAACCCTGCTAGGAAAAAAGTCTTAAACAGATTGTCTACAATGGAAAGTCACAACCATTCTAGTTAATCTATGAGGACTTGAGAGTAAAAAAAAATGGAGAAGAATAGTCTAGCATAGTATAGACATGTTGCGCAGAGATTAATAATACGAAAAGAGATACCAAAGATAAAAGTGAAACATGAAACTAAATGCTGTACCAACCCCACAGTGGTATGGAGTATTATAAATATGTAGAGGTAATTTTTGTAAAATTATTATAATGTACAAATTATGTTTGAGAGAGAAAACATTCTAAAAATATTCATCTTTTACTTTTCGCTGAGAGACAAAAGACAGGAATTTACCTTCAGATCTACGAAAAAAGCTATCCTGTCGCTCTTTCAGTATTAAAACACCCTCGCGATCGAAATTAGATGATGCTTGCGAGGCTAACACAAATAATTCTGATTTGTTGAATCTCATTTTTACCAGTAAATGCCGAGTAACAAATATGTATACCGAATGAAATTTTTTTACTGCATTACTGACATTACTTTGTAGACTCGTTATATTGCGGTCGGTATAAGTTTTTTTTAGTTTCTCTCATACTGTGTCCAACACGAAATTCAACGAATTGTTAGCAGTAATAAAACATGTTCTAAAAATCTAAATGAAATAAGCATATCAAAAGCTTTTGAATTTAGACGAAATAATACAAAATCACATCACAACCAATAAATCTCTATAGCAAAGAGTATGTAACACACAGACCAAGTAGAATGTAACACTAGCACTACTCTATGTGATTACCACAGATTACAGAATACTATCCACAGATTAAGTAGGGGTAGTGATCACTGATCACTGTGGTGATCGCCACAGATCAGTAAAGTAATTTGTCACACACAGCACAGTATAATAAATAATCCATGGTCGTAGTATCAGAATGGACGGATCGTATTCGAAAAATGCGTGTCCATTTTCTGTTGGTGTGAGTATCTAGATCTGCATTAGTGTGCGTGAGTAGAGAAGTGACACCTTTTAAGAATGTATCGATACATACTTAACCTATGAATGAAGTACCATAGGCCTATGCCTATGGTACTTGTAAATTTGTGTTTATTTGAATTAGACATTTAGCTTATAAAACGTACCTTTTTTTTAGGGGGGGAAATGCCCTCGCAGGAAGTATGTGGCACTCGAACCCACTAAAACTCTCCCGTGATCCGACCGCCATCGAGATGGGGTGAGATGGAGACGCACTGCGTTAACCATCTCGCCCCAGCGGAATTATAAAACGTACCTAGCCTTATCTAGAATCCATAATTCCATATCACTAGGTACATGGCCGTGTGACTGTCATATTGATATCATTCCGTCTATTACAAGCGTACCAGCGTAAGCGTAACCAGGAGTAACAGTATTCTGCACTGGCTAAATACACAAATGTGTGGAGTCAAACAAAAAAAAACAGTATTCTATGGCGTAACACGTAGCTAGTTTATGGGAATTTTGGCGGGAAAACGAAAAAGATCGCGTCGGGCGTCGGCGCATTGTATTATTTTCCAAAACATGTGTTATTTTCAGTGTTAGTGCATAAAATTGGTGGCATTATATTCGTTAAGTGCTGGATTACAGGCATGAGTGTGGGAGGTATGATGATGGTGAAACGTTTCTTTTCGAGTTGTTTCCATAGAAGCTTCTGGTAAAGTTGCCACCACTTTACTAGGAGTATGACTTGACTTGTTGACTTGAACTGTGATTTGACTTGACACATATATATAGAACCTTTTAACTTGAAAAATTATCAATTACATGACACTGGCTAAATACACAAAAGTGTGAAGCCAAAACAAAAAAAAATAGTTTATGGTTCTCAAGTCAAGGCTGCCAGAGACTATCTAGAAATTCATTTTTGTTCCTTTTTTACTTCCGTTTCACGCCCGGCGCCGGCGTGTATTCTGTGTTGAAAGTTTTATTTTATTTCCAAAGTCGAAATCAGTTGTAACGTGAAATCATGGATACGGCGAAGCTTACTGAACTTTTGCGCGCCACTATAGACCCGAATCAAAGGCAGCAAGCTGAAGAACAGCTCTCGCAGGTAATTTTCGTCAAGTCCACATGCTCAGTATTTTACACGACCATGTTGGAATGGCAGTCGATGCTGAAGACTTTTCATTGTGTCCGAGACTTGGCTAATTCATCGGATTATGACATGCCGCGCTGGGATGAAGTATGGATTAGCACTATGCATTTTATATACGTCGGATGATTTAATAGTATTTTTTCATCTGCTTAGAAAATGGGCGTTGCTTTGGAGCGATCTATTTTTACTTTTCAGTTTACGAGCAGTTCACAAACTAGTGCCTCAACCAGGACCAATTTTTCATTTCCGTTACCAGATAAAATTATGTAGGTACTGAACCATCATTATCACAAAAATATTTTATTACAACTATCGTTTTTACTTATTATCAGGTACCTAATTGAATTATCAGTTCATACATGTGCCATCAGCATCTGAAATTTTCATGACCCATATGATTCTAAATAACTTTTTGTTAGATTATACAATGGCTTGAAGTTATTTATATATCCTGTAGCATTTGTTTACATTGTATAATGTAAGTTGCTTATTAAACATTTTTAATAAAACTTTAACAAATAATAACATGTTCCCAATTTGTCTATTTATATATATAGATATAGCTGTTTCATCCGCATGGCAAAGAAAATTTCCTTCTTTCTTTCATTATCCAACACTGAAATGAGAATTTTATATATTAGATTTGTACATTATAATCAGCCACACCATGTGTAAAAAAAAATCTTACATCAATAATTAATGTAATTAGGAACTGATATATGTAACAATTATGGAGAACATCAGAAGTAGTGCATATATATGTAGAGTTATAACATATAAAATATATGCACTACTTCTGTTTATAAATTGAATTTCATGATGTTTGTATCTTACCACCATAGTGTGTTCAGCGTGGTCCTATACAAATTTTGTAAATCTTTTATCATGAAATGAAGTACAAGATAAAAACTAAAACTGGTAGATGATAGTAAATGTATTTTTGGTTCTTAAATATGAAATTGCTAGAGAGTAGCTTGTATGCAATTTACAACTTGCATACAAGTTATTGTAGGGTGTCAACTGACCTCATCATTGGACTTTGAAAAGACCCCATGAATCTCCTCATAATGGATAAAAAATAAAAAACAATAGTTTAAAAATATAGGTATATATTAATGACATTTCATAAATCATGTATTGCAAAGCTGTCATGGTAGTTCTCGGGTGATCAAGCCATCACCTTTTAAGATCTAACTTAATAGAGATACTAAGATAATAAGGATAGGGTGGGGCAAAGTCATATGCAGGATTTCAAAATTCAACATTAACCGGGTAAAGGGTGAGAGGGGGTCATACTAGGTCCTCTCACCATATGCCTGCTTGAGTTTAAAGTCACAATGTACAGGTGTGACAATTAGCCAAGCAAGTATGTGGTCTTTTATACATATTTTAAATTTTAAATTATACTTTAAAGACAGAATAGCAATTATTATTACATTTGTTACTCAAATCAAAATAGATTACTAAAAGCTTGTATTGGCAGCTAATATGATGTCAAGAAAGTAAATTAACACTTAATTCTAGTTTTACAGTACAATACATACAACATAAAACTTTATTGATTCTAATATAGTATAAAAATGTAGAAATGAGAATCACTTATTAGATAGGCACAATGGGTGGTTTTATTGCTAAGAGTGATCTCTTCCAGACAACCTTTAGATGGATTATTCATACACATAACTAACTAATATTATTATTGTGTTGCAGATTCACAAAATTATTGGTTTTGCCCCATCTCTGCTTCAAGTTGTAATGCTTAATGATGTACCAATACCTGTACGTCAGGCTGGAGCAGTCTACTTGAAGAACATGGTAACATCAGGATGGCAGGAAAAAGAGGTGGAAGAAGGAGAACCCATTCCATTCAATATTCATGAGCAAGACCGAGCCATGATTAGAGACATGATTGTAGAAGCTATTGTACAAGCTCCAGATATAATTAGGGTTCAATTGTGTGTTTGCCTTAAAACAATTACCAAGAATGACTTCCCATCACGATGGACTGAAGTAGTTGATAAGATACACATTTATCTTCAAAACCCTGACCCTGGCAGTTGGATGGGAGCCCTGCTGTGCTTGTACAATTTGATCAAGAACTATGAGTATCAATCAGCAGATAAGAGAGGCCCGTTGATGGAAGCCATGAATCTGTTGCTGCCAATGATGTATAACCTTATTGTGAACCTCCAGGCTGATCAGTCTGCTGAGTCTGTACTTATTCAAAAGCAAGTATTGAAATGCTACTTTGCTTTGGTCAAGGTGAGTGTCAAACAATATGATTTGTAGCTAGTTTAATGCAAATATTACAAAACAAAACTCAGTCCTCAACATTTCATTCACAAATGACATCTCGATTTAGTGTAAGTACCACTAGAAGCCTAATTTTCGACCACTTTACTTTCTTGCTTCAAAACCACACTGATTTCTTGAATTCGTATATGTCTGCAAAAAAATAACTATTGGCTAAGACATGGTAATAAAACCTCGCGAAATAACGTGGCATTGGCGTGAAGTTCAAAAAGTGTAAAAAAATCCAAAATTCCGCGAAATGGCTGGTGGTGGCCAAATATTTGAATTTGTATATTATTTGAAGTTGTTTTAGCTAATAAATTATGTAGGTAATTATTATGCTCTAGATTTTTAACCTAAGAAATATGCAAAACCTACTACTAATATAGCATTTTATAGAGATAATTGACTGTCTAATTATTATTTTAGTATACCCTGAATCTAGACCTTCTCACTAAAGAAGTCTTTACAAAATGGATGGAAGTTCTCCGCCTGATACTGAGCCAACCAGTACCAGAGCACACATTGCAAGTTGATGAAGATGAGCGCTTAGAACTTCCATGGTGGAAAGTCAAGAAGTGGTCCATGCACACTATATATCGGCTTTTTGAAAGGTAAAGGTTCAAATATCTTAGCATAAATCATCCTAACCCAAAAACACACAAGGCTTAGACCTACATCAACTTAACAGTTGTGTGTACTATATTGCCCACCTGTAAAACATTCTGGTGGTTTCAAGTTTAAATATAGGAAGATGGGATCTATAATCAAGTGGGAATGTGGACTTGCGTAAATACATGTCTTCAGTTGCAACATACAATACACAATAGGCTATTTGACAACTATTAAAAATGAACAAATAAAAAAAGTACAATAGGTTAATCAATGGTGGAGTAATATGCTTTAAAAGATTCTGGATAGGGCATTGTCTGTCCCTTTCTCGTAAAATAGACCCAACTGCTATGAAGTTAATATCACATTCTAAAGAGATCATATGCAGACTTGTAGAGCTATCAAAGAGATACCACAGTGTTTGAGAGTTTTTTTCTATTTGTGTATTATAAAATCCTAATAACTTTGTCAGATTTTCAAATATTTAACTTTTGTTTTCTTGATATGATATGAATACAATTTATTTAAAGAGTAAACATCTACACCATCTTCATTAAAGGCATCCATTTCTGAACATAGGCCCCCACAGAGTGGCACTTTTAGTTGGACAGTAAAAATAAATTCTTCAAATACCCTATTATGTTGGAACACTTCTCGTGGTTTGTTTGTTGATGATCCAGATTTGACAAGTACAAGCTAATATTATCTCCAGGTATGGAAGCCCAATAAACGCGCGCGATGAGTACTCGCAGTTCTCCGAGTGGTACCTCACCACATTCACTGGTGGAATCCTTGATGTGCTGTTCCAAATCCTGGACCAATACAGGAACAAGATGTATGTGTCGCCCAGGGTGCTGCAGGAGACTCTCAGCTATATTGATCACTGGTAAGTAATCATGATTAAAATGAAATTTAACAATTTTAAGTATATACACTCTTTATACTTCTTCTTTCATAGATAGAGAGTATGCCACAACCACCATGCTTGCTAAATGCTGTTTGGTGGATGATTGGATTGTGAATCGTCCAGTACATATTATTGTGACATCCCACAGTGTAATAATGTATACAAACAGGAAAAGAGGACTGGGTTCTGTGTCATTATTTTGTTGATATGTTTCTTTATTATATGTTTAAAAAAAATATTTGTGGATATTTTACACAGCGTCATCTATTCCCTAACTAAACAAAGCTTGTACTATGGGAACTAGATAACTGGTATAATACTTAAATACTTTTGTTTGTAAAATACATACATAAAGCACAATATAATACATAGACACAGAACAAACATCGATGTTCTAAACACAAATGTATGTCCTGGGTGATAATCGAACCCACAACCTACAGTTAAGAAGGCAGAGCTACTACCAACAGGGCTATCAGGCCAGTCTAAAATAAAAAGAATATTTTAAATTTGTCATGTGATGTTGAAGTAAATACTAAATGATTGATTAATATTTTTCCCACAGTGTAAGCCACAGTCATTCTTGGAAGCTTTTAAAGCCACACATGTTTGCAATCATTCAAGATGTACTGTTCCCCATGCTGTCATACACAGAAGCCGATGATGAGCTTTGGAACACCGATCCTCATGAATATATTCGTATCAAATTTGGTAAGATATCACAGATAAATATAATGTAACGAAATGTCATTTTGCGTGCGCGCGGTACACAGAAAAATAAAGAAATGAGATATGTGGGCGAAAGGAAATTGAAATATTGACAGTTAAAAAAAATATATATTTGGGCTTGACTACGCCTATATT
This sequence comes from Ennomos fuscantarius, assembly GCA_905220475.3. NCBI lineage: Eukaryota > Metazoa > Arthropoda > Insecta > Lepidoptera > Geometridae > Ennomos > Ennomos fuscantarius. Next base: position 14,113,240 of record HG992023.1, read on the forward strand.
CCGAAATAATTACTACTACTAAATATAAGAACAAGAACAGAAAAGGCACTATCCCATAGTATACACTTCTTTTTAATGTGTATGAGTTACCTGTTTCTGAGCCACATACATGGTTATACCTACCGATTTTTAGTGTTTACGCGGGAAGACTTACTCTGCTAGAGCAGTACGTCTTCCCGCGAAAACATTCTTTATATTATAAAACACATTGTTTAGTTTGTAAAATACATACATAGAATATATATAATTAGTGGAGTCCTATGACTTTTTGAGAGAGAATTTTTGAGGCATAAATAATGTTTTCCTTGTCATGCGAGCCTTTCGATTGAAGGAGTCTCAGACGTTTTTGAAGTAAAACTTCTTTACGCACGCTTGACTTGGGGAGTAAGCTGGCGAAGCAAACGGGAGTTGGAAGTTGTTGGTTATCGTAGATCTCCATTGTAACCATAACAAAGTTAAAATTTTGTACTATCATGTTGGTGATGGCGACATTTACATCAAAGAAAGTAAAAACAAAGTTATACTGGCCAATGGAGCTATAATAAAGAAGTTTTACTTCAGTCGTGTGGTCTAAAGTACACTCGTTTTTTTCCTAGATATATTTGAAGACTTCGTATCACCGGTCACAGCAGCCCAGACTCTTTTGTCATCCGCTTGCAGAAAGAGGAAAGATATGTTTGAACGCACCATGCAGCTCTGTATGCAAGTGCTGACTTGCCAGAATGGGGAATACGGACCGAGGCAAAGGGATGGAGCTTTGCATATGGTGGGCACACTTAATGATATTCTGATGAAGAAAAAGTTTTACCGCGAAGAGATTAGCTCACTTTTGAGCCAGTATGTCTACCCTGAGTTCCGCAATCCACTCGGACACATGCGTGCTCGCGTCTGTTGGGTACTTCAGTGCTTTGCCGGCATTCGTTTCAAGACCGACGGTTTACTCCTTGAAGCCGTCAATTTGACTGTTAGCGCCCTGCTTCATGATACCGACCTGCCTGTCAAAGTAGAAGCTGCCATCGCCATCCAGATGTTGCTGTCTTCGCAGGAGAAAGTCAACCCATTTTTGCAGCCACATGTGAAGGAAGTTACCACTGAACTACTCGAAATAATACGCGAAACCGAGAACGACAATATTGCGAACGTTCTCCAAAAAGTAGTGCCGTGTTACACGGAGCAACTGCTCCCTATGGCGTACGAAATTACAGAACACCTTGCGACGACGTTTAGTAAAGTAATCGATACCGATGCGGGCACCGACGAGAAAGCTATCACCGCCATGGGCTTACTCAACACTCTGGAAACCGTTCTTAGCGCCATGGAAGATAGTCCTGAGATCATGGCACAAATTGAAAAGACGGTTCTCCGTGTGGTCGGTCACATTCTACATCATAACCTTATTGGTAAGTGGTAAAACTGAATACAATGATAATGTAAAACGTAACTTATAGGTAAATTAACAAAATACTATGACGTTGTTTTTTGCAGAATATTATGAAGAAGCGATGTCTTTGTTATGTAATCTGACTGCCAAGAGCATTTCTGAGGACATGTGGAAGGTCCTAGAACTATTGTACCAGGTGTTTGAGAAGGATGGATGCGATTACTTCACCGACATGATGCCGGTGCTCCACAACTATATCACCGTGGATACTAACGCGTTCCTTTCAAACGAGAACCACATCTTGGCCATGTTCAACATGGCTAAAGCTGTAAGTAAACGTGTTATAATCTCGGTTATTTGCTTACCGTGCGAGAATATTTCGGTTTTTCGGTTTTGATTGTTATTTGTGGTTAAGTACAAGTATAATGCTTGTCTGCACTTAAGTTTGACAGCTCTTCGCAATATCTCTATATCTATCAAAAACCTATCCCCCAATACCTCCAGTTTCTCAAGTCGACAAACCATATTCTGTACACTCATTGGTGGAAGACAGCCGATGATCAACTGGCAACCAATGAGCGTTCAGTATTTAAAGTGCCAAGTTGACACGAATTAAATAACATCTTGTATGGATATACAAAGAGTTGCTTAGTTAAGTCGTATTTTAGTAGACTTTAGTACTGACATGCTTCTCACTCGTAAGACTTCGACTACGAACTTTCTAATTACAAATATGCGAGTGGACCGCATTTCTATAGTTATTCATTTAAGTTTATTTATTAATTCATTATTATTTATCTAAAATTATAATTTTTGTATGCATTTTTTTTTTGTTGCGAATGTCTAATTTATAATGCTTGTTTGGCGACTGCTTTTGAATGTTACGACTGGTAACTGGTTTCTTCTTAAATCTTAGTCTTCTTTCTTCCTTGATTCATGTTAAATTTTCTAATATATGCCATAAGTCTGTCTACCAAAAAAGAAGATCATTATAGCTTGGGGACTTCAGGGTTCCGAATCGAAATGTTAATACAAACTTTCCAGTTCCAGATCTGTGAGACCTACTTATGCTATCAACTTGTAATTTAGCGTACTTATCTGCATAATGCCAATAAATAGTAAATTTTATACCAAGGGCAAGAAGACAATGGCAACTAAGGGTAGTGCGGGTTGAGTCCTTAGTTATACATAGAATTGTCTTTCAGTTCTTGTGTCTTAAAATGCTAAAAACTTAAAACACTTTTATATCATCACAAATTATAATGTGACTGAAATTGTGCTTGTCATAGATACTCAACTCGGATGCTGAGGATGAATCTGAGGTGTATGCAGCCAAGCTTCTGGAGGTGATGGTGCTGCAGTGCTCTGGCAAGATCGATAACTGCCTACCTTCCTTTGTGGAGTTGGTACTCAACCGACTCACCAGAAAAGTCAAGACCTCGGAACTGAGGACTATGCTGCTGCAGGTAATACAGATATCTTCATTGGTGTAGGTTGGGAATAGTTTTGAGTGGTGGATAGTGCAGCGGTTCTAGCTAGTGTAGTTTAGTCTAGCTCACCTTTATACCTAAGATTTTCTTGGTCTTTACGCTTCCTATTAATACGCCTGTCATTGCATGTACTCTAGATTTCAGATTAACATCTAATATAATTCATAATACAAAATGTCTTCTAGAAAAATTAGATCCTGGACGTTTGTTTGTGCTTCCCTAAACAGTGAGTTTTTCATGATAAACTGGTGTTTTCTCTAATTCTTATCTTTATCAGTTTTCTTCAACCTGCATCAACTATTTAGCAAAAGCAGATGCTGCGCACGGATTTTCGTCTCTCCCTTGTGTTTCTCATTTGATGCCAAGTATCCATTTTTAATTTACACTAATTTTATGCTCTTATAATTTCCATGAGGCTTGAAAGTATCGGAAAACGGTAAATACATCCTACCTTCAGTTGGTTTAGGTTATTGTAGCAAAATAGCTTCCGCCTTTGAGCGGTTTTGCTCCCGTTGTGACTGGATAAATGTAACCTTATCTCAATCTACCATTACTTAATTACATAACTATTAGTGCCATCTACATTTTGTTCTAAAAATAACGTGAGGGAGCGATATGCAGAAGATACTATAATATAATATTAAATTTATTAATAATATTAAATCGGTCTATACAAATTGAAAAAAAAAAAATGCTTTTTATCTTTGAAAGAACTTTCAGAATCGATTTAGTTGTTCCGGATATTACCTCCGACAAAGTAACTTTATTACTAAACAAATTAAACGTTATAGTAAAGAAGTATGTTGCTAGGTAAGTAGTAATTCGATTTTGTAAAATTGCCTCCTGAATTTCTGAATCTTTCCATTTTAGTAACGCCTGTCAGCAATAAAAGCGTGAGGATATATTTTAGTTAGTATTTTCCACTGCACGGTAAAGGCCTTCCTTCTTTCTTTTCATATAGCTTTAGATAAACATATTCATAGACATATTATGATAATGCATCGTGCTTAATGACGTGCCTTGATAAAAACCTTGGAATAGGCTATTTGATTATAGACTATAGAGACTTTTCGTTATTGTTTCTTGGACATTTAATTCACATTACGTTAATATTTCCTGGAAATCTGTTGTTTTCATCTATGAATACCATAAGAAATCACCAAAACACCATTTTTATAATTTCATGGCTACGTTTACGTGACACATACGACTTCATACGTTAGAAATAAATGTTTTAAATAGGAATGTAAGAAGTAATATTAACAATTCCAGACAATTTTTTTGTTTCGTATTGTAAGAAATTGCAATAGAGATTGCTGTTGTTTGTGAACCAATTATGACTTAAGTTGCAAATACATTTTTATCTAAAGTTATTACGTGACTTACCAATGAGGCTATTTATTTACTAATTAATTCTCAATCTCAAAGCGAAAAGATAAAGAAGTCAATGAGCTATCAATCACATTATGCTTAAAGATAACATGGCCCACTAACAGTGGAAGCAAATTTTTTATCACCTGCCTGAGAAGGGGTCTGGGTTTATGATTTTAATACAAATATATTTTTCATTTTGTGCACGACCTACAGCCTAAACGCTGAATAGATTTTCATGAATGTAAGGAGACACGGGCTATTCATACTGAAAATTGAGAAAGTATCTTTGAACAAAGGGATCATGTTATATAATTTAAAAATATAATTTGTTGTGTCATTTAGTATTGTAATTAGAGGAAATAATTGTTAAATTTGTTGATCTACATCTGTCGATTTATAGATCTTAAAAGATACCTTAGCGCAACTTCTCTAAGCATGAAATCAAGGCGATGGAAATTGCCAGACCCCTTATACAAAAATGATATCTAAATCGAGGTATAAATAAAAAATATTTCCAGAAATATCTTCATGTTGATGATGATGACCTTATGCGCATTTGTAGGATTCATTAAATAATATTGTTATCTAAATCTTCGTAATTCTAATAATGGAACTTGTAGGTATATGGAGATAAATGAACGGCTGTAACATTTATGTCATTTTTCTGTTATACACAGACCATTTACAATAAGAGCCTTTATGGTATCAGACTAATATAAAACAGGTCTCGCGCTAAAGCTAAACGGTGAGTGCTGTCATGAATGAGCATGTTTTAGTTTATCAATCATTAATTTACTAGTCATGGGAGTATAGCTGACATTGGCATAAAAACTATTCACGATATTTTTTGGTGGTTGATATAACTACCGTCCGACCGCTCTTGCGCCTTTAACTGCTTCGGGCACGTAACTAATATCGGTGTTGGCGGTGATTGCTATTGTGATTCATCTATGGCCACCAGAAAGAATGCCACTGCCCACTCTGTGTTGGGTATACAGCGGAGCTCGGCGAGGGCTATACGAAGAGGATAGGCCTTCACGTTTCAATCTTTCATCGCATCATGATGGTATGTAAAAGGCATGGTTTTTAAAACCTATATGCAGGCCCGCAGCCAGATAAAAATACATGTTAATAAATAGGCTTAAATTATATGTCACAGTACGGAGCACATGCCATTTGGTCATCGCTGTGTCTTTATATTTCGTTATCAAGGATAACGCAGCGTTTTAAAATTATATCAACACATACCTCTGATTTAAGTTTCATAATACATTGTACTACAAGAGCCGTAAATAGGTTATTATAAACGAGTTGCTGATGAGATTGTAATGACTTTTGCGTCCGCGTATCATGTAACATTTTTTAATAACTATATTTAAAACAAATAAAACAAGACACATACAAAATAAAATATACTCAAAAAAGCAATGGCTATTATTCATATTTTATAAACATTCTAAATGCAAAATATTTTTGAGAAGTAAGTGCAAATATTTTATCTAGAAATCACAAAATACACATAAATTATGTTTCGGAAAATGTATTTTAGACAATATTTGATCTTAAATGTCGGCACGAGGAGAACAACAGTTTATTACAATTATAAACCCATTTCACATTCAATGTTTCAATACATTTCAAAATGCATTTTTTTTTTGTTTTGACTATATTCAAAATAAACAAGAGCTGATAAATAATCGTTATTTACTTTGACTCTTGTTCTTCTTCACAAAATTACTCTTTAGACGTTTCGGCTAAATAGAGATGACATTATTTTTCATGTTAGGTTTAGTTTTTTAATACTCTACATAAATATTTAGAAATCTTCAATAATACTGTGTAATAACTACTCAAGATTAATAGAAATTTTCAAATTAATATCTTCTATTTGGTCCATACTTTCAGAATATAATAAATTATAGGTAAAAAAATTACGCCTTGTAAGTAGCACTTTCGACCAACTGTATTAAAATAATAGAATCGCTCACATCAAAGCTCGAACATCCATTCTTAACCAGTGTCAATATTTACCGTAAGTAAATATTGACAATGGTTAAGTAAGATCATCACTGAGATGGGTGACTGCTACAAAAAGTGGTACTACCAAATGCTACTGTGCTTCGTAAAGCATGTTAGGCATTCGGCCCCGCGTGGCTTAAGTCGCAAAGCCATGTCTGAAGAGATTTAAAATTCTGTCAAGGGCTTAGATCACTTGCCCTCACGAGAAGTATTGCGAAAGTCAAAATCGGTCTAGTCGTTTTTAAGTTGAATGTAGAGATATTTTTATCTCGGTGCCATATTTGTATTGGGCAATAGATATAAAATATTTATTAGCTTGACTTCACACAGCAGCATTACACGTTTAATTTATACTCGTACTCGTAACAAAATTCTGGATCATGTGCAGGCAGGCAAGCAAGCAGGTATGGAACACCCCGTGTGGAAATCTTCGAACTTACAGAGGGAAGAATTTATAATATTCGTAGTCGCTGTAAACCCATATATCACATTCTGGCTACGGGCTTGAATCTACCCATCATCAGCATGTTACGATACTAAGGGTACATAGATGTTTTCGTATTTGGAATGTGTATACGAAAAAACAAAAGTACGCATGCAAGCACACGTACATCGTACAGTACCAGCCGTAAATAATGGACATCGAGCAAAAAGGTAGACCTGCTAGTGAGTCCGTAGAGCTTCGTCTCTGTCGAACAGCCCGGTATATTATATTAGGTCTTTACCTATGAAATTGCCGTTTTGTTTGAAAAAAGTTAAAGTATTTTTTTTTCGAACTTATTTATTTCTTTTATTCAAAGTAATCACCCCTGCAATCAATGCATCTTTGCCAACGCTGTGGCAGTTTATGGATGCCCTTATTGAAAAAATCAGCAGGACGGGAGACAACAAACTCTTCAAAGGCGTTTTGTACTGCCTCTCGGGAATTGAATTTTTTTCCCGCTAAAAAGTTGTCCAAATTTTGGAAAAAGTAATAGTCGGTAGGCGCAAGATCTGGTGAGTATGGCGGATGAGGGAGAGCTTCCAAACCCAACTCATGCAGCTTAGAGACGGTCTGTTGTGCAGTATGGGGTCGCGCGTTGTCGTGAAGTAGCAGTGGAGACGACCGATTGACCAAAGCTGGTTGCAGACGTGCGAGTTTCGCCATCATTGTGGTCAGTTCTTCAATGTACACATCTGCAGTAATGCTCTCGCCGTTTTGTAAAAAGCTATGATGAATCACACCAGCACTAGACCACCAAACTGTGACCATCACCTTTCTAGGGGTCATTTTTCGTTTTGCACATTGCTTTGGTACCGAACCAGGATCTAACCAACTTGCTGAGCGCTTTCGATTGTCAAAAAGAATCCATTTTTCGTCGCACGTAACAATTCGGTTCAAAATTCCTTCATTTCTGTGCCTGTTAAGCAGCGCAAGGCAAGTCTCGACGCGTACGTTGCGCTGGCGATCGTTAAGTTCGTGGGGCACCCATCTATCAAGCTTTTTTATCTTGCCAATCTGTCGCAAATGGACCAATATTGTTTTGATGCTAACATCAAAAGCTGCTGCCAGCTCAGCTGTAGATTGAGATTCATCAGCTTCCACAATCGCCTTTAATTCATCATTGTTGACCAAAGTTTCCGGACGACCACGAGGTTCATTTTTCAAGTCAAAATTCCCAGAACGGAACCGAGCAAACCAATAACGGGTTGTACGTTCGTTTGTACAGTTCTCTCCGTAAACGTCGTTGATGTTACGTGTCGTTTGTGCCGCGTTGGTGCCACGACGGAACTCATATTCCAAAATTACACGAAATTTCAAAGTATTCATTATGAGGAAAAATGTTGAAATGTAATGAAAATACAACGCTAATCAATAAACAAAAGACTTATATTGTAAATAGAATGTCATATTTTTAAAACAAAATTAATTTGAATTTAGAATTCATAGCCAATCAAAACTTTTTTTTGTTTGAAAAAGTCTGTACTGCAAAACGGCAATTTCATAGGTAAAGACCTATTATATACCTATATATAGGTATTAGGAGCTGATAAAACAATTAAGATATTAGTATAAAATAAACGAAGCATATTTGTTTAGAAACCTAATTGAATAAATGAAGAAAATTAAGAATTATTCATTTAATACAATTTAATTATTTGATTTGTAATTTTTTTTCATGTGTCATTTAAATTAAAAAAAAATGTATTAATACACATTGTTATGTATTAATGGTCCATATATGTGGCTCATTTAAGAAATATATTTTTTGCTGTATATTTATTCATATATAAAACCGGACTAGTCAGTGATCCGTGTAGAGCTGAAACTAGCCGATATCTCCCTATTAAGCTCGATGTGTATTATTTAGTACCGTGTCTATATGTTGTATGTAGAGATCTTATTTCATGGGTGTATTTCCGAAGCAGACTTGTGGTGACTAGTAGGTATGACAAAGGCCGATCGTAAAGGTGTTATATGCCGAAGAATTTAATAGGTTCCACGGTTTGCAGTAACATGAATTATTATGCTGTACAGTACGTTTGGTTTGTTTATTCGGCGGCGGTGGCGGCAACCCATTTTTATTAATATCCAACAATTTTTTTTTAGAGTTCCTTGAAGGTTTTTTACCCTTTGAGGTTTTCTGCTGACTCTGGACGTGTTATTTTCTGGGCGTGTTTATGTATGAGAAAGGAATCTCACAAAAAGGCTAAGTTAACACTTGTAATCGTCGGATTTACATTCTTGAATCCGTAGTAGTTTAACTGTAACTTTTTGGAAAACCTATGAAAAATCGTCTAAGCTATAAAAAGATACTATTGTACTAAGCTGTAACCTTTTCCGGGTTTACTGTAACAAAAATAGTACCTATTTGTAGTAGTTAGAGACCATTTAAATGTGCTTATTTTAATTTCGTTTTCATAATATATATCAATGTCTTCTCATAGTTATATTGCGTTGCTTTTCGCCTGGCGATTATATAATTATGTTGGTATGTTGCCGGTTATTAAATAAAAGTATGTTTGCGCAGGTATTGATCGCGATCCTGTACTACAACCCTCACTTGCTGTTCACGATCCTCAACAAGCTGCAGGAGTCGGTGCCCAATGCATCTATAGTGCAACACTTTATCAAGCAATGGATACACGATACCGACTGCTTTATGGGGTAACGTAATATTTAACCATAATGTGACAATGGCTATATCGTATCCTCTGAGCTCTAAGCAAGCGGAAACCACTGCCGATGGAAGTTTGTTTTACATGTAATTGGCTGCACTTCATATCAGATCAGAGATATATTTGACTGCGTACGTAAGGGTGGACTTAAAATAATTAAATAAAAAACCTCTTGCAGCGGGTTTTCTAGTACACCAGCGAAAGATAGGTTTAAAGAAATTTATTCTCAAATAAGACAAAAAATCACTTCCATGAGAACATAGTTCACGTCACATTAGAACTAGGTATAGTAACATAATAATACTTGCTTAAGTAATATTACATTTCACCAAGACCTTAAGTTAAAATGTTTACTTGGGCAACTGATACGTCATAAGGTATTGAGTCAATTGCTTCTTAAATGCGTTAAAGGATTGATTTTGTTGATATGTAAGGGTATTTTATTGTAAAATTGATATAAAGTAGAAAGATTTTCATTGTAATATGTTTTCAGCATCCACGATCGCAAGCTGTGCGTTCTCGGCATTTGTACTCTGTTGGAGATGGGTCCGAACCGTCCGAATATGGATGACGTGGTGCTGAAGCTGCTGCCATCCTGTCTCGTGCTGTTCGATGGACTCAAGCGTGCGTACGAGGCGCAAGCCGAAGCTGACGACGAGACCTCGTCTGAGGAAGAGGATGACGAGGAAGATGACGGTAAGTGCGCTTACGCACCTCGCACACACTATACCTACCTGCTTGTTTTGAAATTGCACTAAGCTGTGGAGCACCTTAAATGTTACAATCGAATATCGATCTTACAACACCACGACTATTGATTCGATTCGACGACATGACATTATAGTGGAATTTTCGAAAAAAGTAATTGAGACAGTTCATTCAAAGAGTAATCTGATTACAAATTTAATGTAATAAGACTTGGATCACCGTTGGAGACCGTCTTTTAGCATCAATATGAATTAAGAAAAACTTCCGAGAATAGTAATCTACGGCCTCATTTTATTGTGATAAATTTATACGTTTTGAGTGATTGGCACACAGTTCACATGTTGATCTGGACTGTAGCGACCACTATGGTCTCGGTATGGCAACACTATTGAAGTAAAACTTCTTTACGCTTGACTTGGGGAGTAAGCTGGTGACTGCGAGGCGAACGGTAGTAGTTGGTTCATGTAGATATTATCAACATAACTAAGTAAAAAATTTGTATTATTAGATTAAATGACAATTTACAGGACATACCAACAAAATACAAAGTACCGGCCGATAGATGGAGCTAAACTAAAGAAGTTTTACTTCAGTCGTGTGGTCTAAAGCACTAGTTTTATTTCGTGTTTTGACATTTGTCAGCTGTCGTTAGCTTTTAGTCACTATTCTCGTCATTCGTCGTTTTTAAAGTCATGGTGGTAGTTGGGTGGGACAGTCTTGTTTGAATTCATTTTCAAGTTATTCGTAATTAACTAATTTGCGAGTAATTGGTGTGGGTTGTTGCTTTACCATCATCCACAAAAATGTCGTAGATTTCCAAAATAAAAATCTTAATTTGAACTTACTATTTAGTAACATTCATTCATGATACCGAAAAATAAACGAAAATACTGTCTATTTTCTTCTAATTTAATTTATTTGTTATCTTATATTTAATCAAAAAATAGAAATACCAACAAAAATTAAAAAGCTATGCATTGTATTGGCTCCTAAGACTTGAAACTCTTAGTAGCCATTAGGCATTTAGCCACTCATCCTTTATGGATTTAGGTGTACCCAATGTAAAAAAAAAACACTAAATAAGCTGAAAACTGTCAAAAAACAGCAATATGGTGCTGTATCTTTGTCGTAGCCGCCACATTCAAGCCGTTACAGAATAGGTCGTTAAATCAAAGAAGCTACTATTGATATTACTTTCTAACTGCATTGACCTGCTAAAATTTGAGCCTATATACCTGCGCACTCGCTACTGGCAACACCGGATCTATACATTTGCGTGGCTGGGTATTGGGAGCAAGTAGCTAATTCACTACCTGCCGTTCGAAACGAATGAGTAACTTGGTTGGGAACTTGAGCAGCTAGTTGGCGACACTGTCCCCAGGCATAATTCTTATTATTCCCATTTCCTTTATGGTTTAAATAATATTAAAAATCAGACATATCCATGATTTAAAACAAAAGTGTTTTCGCGTCTATTGGGCTTACATTTCGAGCTTGATTCAATTAATGATATCAATTGGCCGCTCTTTGCATGGCACATGCATTTCGCGAGCTGTGACATGTATTAAATCATTACTTTTCTATACGTATAATGTTATGCGCAAACACCTTCGCATGAAATAGTGTCCTGTTTACAAGCCTGCAATATTATTCATTTAAGTTAATGGTGCTTTTTGGCGCATTGTGTTACTTCCTATTTTTCATACGCAACCTCACTAACGCTTCGCTTCCGCTTTCATCAATAACACCATTTTAATTCAAGGTATAATTGATACAGAGGTGCTTTCGAGTGACGACGATGATTTTGAAGACGAGTACCTCGAGAATTTAGCGCGGATGGCCGTCAAAAATAGCGCTGAGCAGGGCGTTAATATGGCGGCTAAAATTGTGGAAGATGATGATGACTCTGACGTAAGTATTGCGTTAAAACAATACAATTTAAGCTTTAACGCGTTTCAATAAAGAGCAAACATTTATGCTGTTTTCTCACTCCAACTTACATTCATACAGTTTTTTAGGATTCGGTTTCCATTTTATAAAATGGATCCATTATAGACACAACTGTTACATCCATACAGTTTTTTGGATTCTGTATCCAATTTATAAAACGCAGCTTTTATAGAATCAATTCTTGTCCGCTTCTTAATCTTCATATATCTGTCAAGCCCCCTTTTCTCAGAAGTCGCTGTAGGTATTAAATTGAAGTTTATATCAATCACTGTGGTTTAAACACTCATAATTCTGGAAAATATACTTCATGCTGTAAAAACCTTCATTTTAGTACCAATTTGCTCCTATTTTGCATGTCATCAAAACCTATACAGTACTTACAGCTTTACGATTTCGGCATAAAAAAAATTAAGTTATTCTAAAAAACATGGATTTCTACAGAAGTATGTTCTATAAAAATATATGTTGTCCTTTAAATTTACATTGCACACCTCTGCTCACTGCTGCTCAGTTATTGGAAAGCTTTTGTACCTAGCAGCGTACGTCACAGTTGCCATCAATTATTACGGTATTTTACAATATGGATTATTTGGACAGGACGACGAGGGATATATTCCCGACGACACGCCTATCGAGTGCTACACGACGCCTCTCGACGAGAAGGATAGCTCTATTGACGAATACATCAAATTCAAGAACACCCTCTCAGGTATGACACTTCATATCACATCGGCTAGAATATCGGCTGTTTGCACCTAAGTATATAGAAAGATTGGCCTCAGTGTCGGTTTTTAAATCTCTATCTAGTTCCATGAAGACTGAAACACTATAAAATTTACAGAACTTGTTAATGTGTAATAATCAAATGTTAATTCCACGCCATATCAGCCGGATAACGTCTGCTGCTGAACATGATACTCCAATATAGGAGGGTCAAACTGAAAGTTCTTAGAAAATACTGATAAAACTAGCAACTTATTAGATTTATTATACCTTTTCTAAATTATGACCGTTCACGTCAACACATCGCTGTATCTGATGGAACCACTGAGAAAAGAACTTTACCCCAGTTTTTTTTTATGTTTTGGCTCCACATTTTTGTGTATTTAGCCAGTGTCAAGTAATAGATAATTTATCAAGTTAATGATATTTCACGCAAATATGTGTCAAGTCATAGTCGAAGTCATCAAGTCAAGTCATAGTCAAGAAATAGTCTAGTCATAGTCATACTCCTAGTAAAGTGGTGGCAACTTGAAGCTTCTATGGAGTTTTGGAAACAACACGAAAAGAAACGTTTCACCATCATTATACCATGTTCCCACACTCACGCCTGTAATCCAGCACTTAACGAATAGAATGCCACCAATTTTATGCACTAACACTGAAAATAACACAAGTTTTGGATAATAATACGATTCGGTGACGCAATCTTTTTCGCTTTACCGCCAAAACAATCTATTTTTTTATTATATTGTCTACAAGTGGCCAGTTCTAAAAACTTTCAGTTTGACCCTCGCATAGATAAGGGAGTCATTTGGGAGTGGGTATTGCCTTAATCACTGTGCTTTGCAGGCGTTATGGTGATCGCGATAGATTATAATACGGACTGAGGAGAATGCTGCTGCCTATTGTAGTGTCGCGACGATACGGCACACTGAATACAATTCCTTTTGGCTGAGCGGTCCACGGCGGGTCGGACCTGTAGTGTAAATTTTGATAAGATGACCAGCTAGGCGATCACGTAACTTTAATGCAACCGTTAGAAACATAGATTTGTATGATGTGACAGTTTCAATACACAATTTATATTTCTCTTGTTGCATTGCAATCAAAGTTTCGTGATCACCTCTCAGGTTTGAAGTTGCTATAGAAAATTATGGTGATATTTTTATCGTTTTATGCAGCGATATCATCGAGTGAGCCGGCGCTTTACCACGCCCTGATGTCGTCGCTAAACGAACAGCAGCAAAAGAAACTGAACGCCATTTTTGTGTTGGCTGACCAGCGCAAGGCGCAACAAGATAGCAAGCGCATTGAGCAGAGTGGTGGTAAGTAAAATATTATATCTTACCACACACGTGGGTGTGGGTGGCCACACCCACAAGTAGCCCATCATATTTTACTTTTAAAATATATGTATATTTTTATACATTCTTAGTACTAGTGGTTATACATTTAGAAAGATTACTTTGATCGAGAAAAGAGTTTATATTTATTTTTATTTTACCTTGTACATCACCCGCATCAAAACCTTGTTGTTATATATAGCTTTCTATCGTGAGTGTTCACACTATATGATATATTTTGATGAAAGTTCCAGCATTTATATAATGAATCAATATTTATTAAAATTTGATAGTGAATCTAAAATTCCTTTTAAGTATATAAAACTATTGTGTACTATTTATGTTTTCTTTTACAGGCTACTCCTTCACGGTGCCCGCGCAAGTCCCTACCAAATTTAAATTCGGTTCATAAATAAACAGTAAATTATGAACGTAAACTTAATTATCGTTATTTATAATCGGCAAACTCCGTAGCTAATAATGCATTTACGGCCAATGTAAGGTATCCAAATTTGTCGTAACATCACAATCGTGCGAGGCGTTACACCTTCAGGAACTCTGCCTTAGAACTATTTAACATAATATATAGGTGAAAGGTGCTGATACACTAGGATGCTATTAATTATCATAGTCGTAATTATTTTGACATTTTTTTAGGGGAGTGAAAACATTTATGCAATCGCGTGATATTTTTTGAGACGTAAGTTGAATTCAGCTCAGTTTATCAGCACCAGAAAACTAGTCTAGTAATTATACAATTAACGAAGACAGATTAATTGATGTTATATATTTTGGACTTTACTATCAAAAAAATATAGATATTGACGCCAAATTGGTGACAATGATACACCTGACTCCGAATCGGCGTTTTAAACTCTTTACAGAGCTTACACTTAAAACACTAATAACTGCAGCCCAGTAAATAGTTGTAACTTTTCAGGAAGCATAGCTACTTATTTTTTAAATTTTGAAAATTTGCGACAGTAACTTAAAGTTTTACTTCGAAAATACTTATTTTAACGCATGAATAATTTGTACAATATTAAATAAACTTTTTAAAATTTTCTTTTTAATGTGCCCGATTTTAACATTCGTAAAGCGATTCATAACGTATTTCTTTTTTAAATGCGCCATAGCTTCAACCACTCCACACAAACAGTCCATGTTGAAATCTTATACAAATTATGTTCTTCCGGGCGACTTGATTCGGAAACCTATTTTACTTCTTTCAGGAAGGTGTTACATTATTTTAACATATAAGTTTTAACTTGATTTACGTTCATATTTTGATAAACGAAATATATTCATACTCCGTTTTGTAGCTAGTCGTTTGATCCACATTTTCAATAATAGTAGTAAAGTAAAAAATTATAGATCATGAACACTAATAACCAATATATTGTGATCAAAATGGATACAAAGCCAAGTAGGTACTAATCAATAATCAAATCAACTTATCGTGTTCGGCGTATTCAAATTACGTATAAATAATACTAGTTTTGTTTTTTTTTTTTCATTATTGTACCTTTTGCCTGAAAGTTTAATGTATATTGCTATAAGGTATAAAATTAAAGAATACCTAACCTATTCATTATTTCGAATTGTTAAGTTGTTTTCAATGATATGTTGATTGAATTAATCTACGTGTTATAATATTATATTATAAAGAAAGACATGTATATACATATATATATCCAAAACCGCGATCGTTATAATACAAAAACGTATTCCCCTTACTGATAAACACTGCACAACAGTAGATTGCTACTCAGTGTTTTATCTTGTTTCATCTTTGTCCATTTCTAACTCAATAGAGAGAAACAAAACACAACATAACTATTCTTTCGCTGCACAATGTTTATTAGTAAGGGGATGGGTGAATAGACATGGTGTGAAATAAATGTTATATATAATGAATATTTGACTATACCCTGAATATTCGGTCTAACTTATCTAATTAGGCTGTGAAAACAATATAAATCTAACCTGACTTACCTCGAAAACAAGCAATATTATCATTATAAAAAGATTGGCGAGTCCTTGTCAAACACTGCTATGCTAAACTGCTATGAATTTTTTTAGGTTTCGAGCTGTTGGTTCCACTAGTGGGTCCAGTAAGATGTCCAAATACTCGTGTCTCCACTGCTTATCGTGGGTGGAACTATTAGGATTCGTGAATACTTATATCATGTCAGAATAGTTGAAATATACTTATATTGTTAATACTTTATAAGAACTTGTTAATAGAAAAAATCACCAAGTTTTATATTTAGGTATTATGGTTGTTTATTTCTATTAATAGCGAACTATAAATATAATATTGATATCGACACTCGCCACCATTACCCATTGCAAATACTAGTACAAGGTGAAGCATTTAATCTAAATTATACGCATTTTTAGCTTTGGTGATTGTCTATAAAGAATATTAAATAATTGTCTACACTTAAAACTAAATAACTGAAATACTTATTTAATTAAAAATCTAATTCTGAACCATTGGACTAAATCACCATAGTAATTATCATGTTGAGAACGCAAATGTTTAACGTATAACTGTTATTTAATTTCATGCTAGTCGTTTCGTAATAATATACTGGAAATTGAAATATCTTAAATGCGAGAAACCTTGTTAGCTTGTAATACTGTGGTTAAACTTAAAATATTAGGGCGAAGCTCAGATATATTTTTATTAAATAGGTAGTTTGATCTATGTAATGTAGCCTAATATTTTAACATCATTTTTATAGAATGCACTCATTAAGGCCCAACCTAACTTTTTTAAGATTGTAATTTTTAGGATTAAAGCTGACCACATTTTTGTAACATAAGCACTATTTTGCAGGGCTTGAAGATCGATAATTATTATTATTGATATATTTGAATGATTTGATATATCAGTAAATTGCAAAATGAACAAACAACCCTGTGATGCAATATTGTGCACTAGTTAGCTTGGAGCTTATATATTATTGTCTTACCAATATGAGGTATATTTGGACATGTGAACCATTCAGTCCCCCCTTTGTAGCAATAGTCGCGTCGAATATGTCTCGTATTCTCTAAAGCTAAACAAACTTGTCTGATAAATGTTCTATATAGTATTTATTTTGTAATTGAAGGGAAATTAAAATTTAGTTAAGCTTTAGGGAATGACGTAAGTACAGAATTGACACTAATACCTACCTTCCTGTATAATAGATAATAAACGACGTCCATTAGTTAAAATATAAATATCTGTTAGCCTGATAATTGTTATTCTTGTGAGATTATAATAATTCTGATGGAGAGATTAATGAATAGTTTATAAACTGGTTAGTGAATGACTCAGGTTGTAGCCAGCAACATGACGTCATACAACCCTAAGAAGCAATGTAAGCAGGCGAGTTAAATTGTTATCTGTCATCAGTTTATACTCTATGCTCTTTATTAATTAATGGCTTAACGATCACTATGTATATGAAAAGCAGGCTTTTCCATACAAAAAGCGCTAACTTTTTGAACGTCTGAACGTTGTCCGATTCGGATGATATTTTTAATATGTTGTTTACACATTGAAAAACTATGTTCGTATGTCATCTTTTTTTTTAAGTTTTTCCAATATCTTCGTAGTTATAGCCGCGTGAGGTAATGATTTTTTTTGGGACGAAATATATAACGAAGTACTGGTATTTATTTAGGATAAATAACATTTGAGAAAATGTATGGGCATCATCAAAATTATGTATTCAATCTATTGACCTTAAAAATAATATTTTGTTAAGATTTAGAGGGTGAAAATCATTAACCCTGAAACAGCATTAACCCTGCAGAACGACGGCTGATAACAGAGCGAGACAACAATAACATTTTCTAAAACCAGGAAGTGACTCCTAAGTGTTGTAGCCGTGCTTAAGCGCATTGATATTTCGCAGTTCTCTAGCATGTTGATTATGACAATTTTTATTACTGTACCGTTTTATTTAAATTTAAATGTACCACACATACCTAATTAAAATATTTTTAAATTATAAATTAAAATTTTAATTGAGTAATTTATTTTAATTTTGTCCAATATAGATGGACTTATCGATTACATATGACCTAATATGGTAGTTTGACTAATATTCAATATTACCTCCCATTTCATTAGCTTCGCATTTACATAGCCAAAATATTTAATATTGTCTTACAACTGTCTAAAATAATTACTAAGTAAAATGAATGTATCACGCTAATATTATAAATGCGAAATTTTGTGTGTTGTGTTGGTTCCCTCCTCACGCCGCAACAGCGGAACGGAATTCAATGAAATTTGGAATGGAGATAGCTTGTACATTGGCTTAACACATGATACTTTTCACCCCGGGATGAAACCTCGGAGCGCGGCTAGTGAAAATCTGATCAATTATCATCATACACTCCCCTTTCTAAAGTTATGCCATAATTATATCACCGATTTTGTCCTGCAGAGACGAATTTGTAGATATCTACTTAATACTACTCACTACAATAACTATGATCACAATATTTGTGTATTACTTGTGTTATTTTAATGCCTTAATTTGTACAATAAATATCGCAGCTTAAATGTGTACACAAACATTAATAAACTGTATTTTTTAAAATACATCTTTGTTTATTTTTAACTGTTATGCACGTTTATATACATGTCCTCATAATAGAAAGAAAACAGATAGGAGTTGGACAGAATTTTAGTATCTAGTTGTAATAGTATACATAGTAGTAAGGTGACGATTTTTCTGAAACAAAATCTATACTTTATCTGCTTGTGTAAGTTCTATAAATTCCATTCGTTTCGTTTTTATCATTTATGTCTTCAGATAGCAATCATTGCATCTTTTAGAAAAAATGCGAATAAATCAAATCGAATGCAGATGGCGGTACAGGTTTTTATTTTGTTTGGTATTGGCTCCACACTTTTGTGTATTTAGCCAGTGTCAAGTAATTGATAATAATATCTCAAGTTAATTAATATCATACAATGTGTCAAGTCACAGTCCAAGTCATCAAGTTAATAGCCTTGTGTAGGTCGCGAACGACCTAGTTCAAAAGAGCGCTCCTTTGAACGAACGACGCAAACTAGGTGTCGGTTGCGTCTGATTTTAGTTCGTTCGTTCTTTGACCGACCGACTTGCGGCGAGCGGCGGCGAGAGAGCCGCGCTCCCCAGCGCGCCGCGCTCCGAGGCGCGTGTCGCGAGCGGGAGAGAGCGATGATCGTACATATCATTCTTACTTAGAATATTTTGAATATTGATTACATAAATGATGGTTAATTTTAAAGTCTTTTTTTCTTTAACAAACATTAAGAATACCTACATAGTTTTAATAAATACTTACTTAATATGTTCATCGAAACTAAGTACCTAGGTATATCATAAAATATTATACTTACCTAGTATAATATTTTTATATCATTACCCAAGTAGACTGAGTACCTATAGGTTCTAATAAAAAAATGCTTTTTTCTTAAATACCATGCAATGGCATTAAATTAATAAATTAATATGCAATTGTACCTATTTAGTAGTTATTACAACAGAAACTATAACAATTTATAAACAAAATAGAGCATAGTAGTAGATATAACTACAGCTCTTTGGCTGTTGCGAACTAAGTAGGTCGCTCTTGCGGGACCAGGCAAGAGATCGCTGAGAGCAATCGTCTTACCCGCTCTCGGTCCTGCCGCGAACTAGTGAACTAGAAGAACGACCTAGTTCACCGACGACCTGCGAACTAAAAGGAGCGCTCCCTGTCGCGAACTAAAATGCGCAAGGCTACAAGTTAAGTCATAGTCAAGACATACTCCTAGTAAAGTGGTTGCAACTTTACCAGAAGCTTCTATGGAGTTTTGGAAACAACACGAAAAGGAACGTTTCACCATCATAATACCACATTACCACACTCATGCCTGTAATTCAGCACTTAACGAATAAAATACCACCAATTTTATGCACTAACACTGAAAATAACACAAGTTTTGGAAAATAATACAATGCGGCGACGCGATCTTTTTCGTTTTCCCGCCAAAACTCCGTTACAGGTATTGCTTGTTTTGCCTGCCGCCAGAGGTCTCTACCGTATAAAACACAGACTAGGTAGAGATACGAACATAAAGTATAGTACTGATACTGCGCGTATCAAAGAGTATATAAAGCTATAGCGTATATAAAAAAAGTTCTCTGTGATCACAGACGTAGTGATTATCACAGAGCACATTATATATAATAGGTCTTTACCTATGAAATTGCCGTATTGCAGTACAGACTTTTTCAAACAAAAAAAGTTTTGATTGGCTATGAATTCTGAATTCAAATTAATTTTGTTTTAAAAATATGACATTCTATTTACAATATAAGTCTTTTGTTTATTGATTAGCGTTGTATTTTCATTACATTTCAACATTTTTCCTCATAATGGATACTTTGAAATTTCGTGTAATTATGGAATATGAGTTCCGTCGTGGCACCAACGCGGCACAAACGACACGTAACATCAACGACGTTTACGGAGAGAACTGTACAAACGAACGTACAACCCGTTATTGGTTTACTCGGTTCCGTTCTGGGAATTTTGACTTGAAAAATGAACCTCGTGGTCGTCCGGAAACTTTGGTCAACAATGATGAATTAAAGGCGATTGTGGAAGCTGATGAATCTCAATCTACAGCTGAGCTGACAGCAGCTTTTGATGTTAGCATCAAAACAATATTGGTCCATTTGCGACAGATTGGCAAGATAAAAAAGCTTGATAGATGGGTGCCCCACGAACTTAACGATCGCCAGCGCAACGCACGCGTCGTGACTTGCCTTGCGCTGCTTAACAGGCACAGAAATGAAGGAATTTTGAACCGAATTGTTACGTGCGACGTAAAATGGATTCTTTTTGACAATCGAAAGCGCTCAGCAAGTTGGTTAGATCCTGGTTCGGTACCAAAGCAATGTGCAAAACGAAAAATGACCCCTAGAAAGGTGATGGTCACAGTTTGGTGGTCTAGTGCTGGTGTGATTCATCATAGCTTTTTACAAAACGGCGAGAGCATTACTGCAGATGTGTACATTGAAGAACTGACCACAATGATGGCGAAACTCGCACGTCTGCAACCAGCTTTGGTCAATCGGTCGTCTCCACTGCTACTTCACGACAACGCGCTACCCCATACTGCACAACAGACCGTCTCTAAGCTGCATGAGTTGGGTTTGGATGCTCTCCCTCATCCGCCATACTTACCAGATCTTGCACCTACTGACTATTACTTTTTCAAAAATTTGGACACCTTTTTAGCGGGAAAAAAATTCAATTCCCGAGAGGCAGTACAAAACGCCTTTGAAGAGTTTGTTGTCTCCCGTCCTGCTGATTTTTTTCAAGAAGGGCATCCATAAACTGCCACAGCGTTGGCAAAGATGCAATGATTGCAGGGGTGATTACTTTGAATAAAAGAAATAAATAAGTTCGAAAAAAAAAATACATTAACTTTTTTCAAACAAAACGGCAATTTCATAGGTAAAGACCTAATATTATATTAGGTCTTTACCTATGAAATTGCCGTTTTGTTTGAAAAAAGTTAAAGTATTTTTTTTAGAACTCGACGCGTACGTTGCGCTGGCGATCGTTAAGTTCGTGGGGCACCCATCTATCAAGCTTTTTTATCTTGCCAATCTGTCGCAAATGGACCAATATTGTTTTGATGCTAACATCAAAAACTGCTGCTAGCTCAGCTGTAGATTGAGATTCATCAGCTTCCACAATCGCCTTTAATTCATCATTGTTGACCAAAGTTTCCAGACGACCACGAGGTTCATTTTTCAAGTCAAAATTCCCAGAACGGAACCGAGCAAACCAATAACGGGTTGTACGTTCGTTTGTACAGTTCTCTCCGTAAACGTCGTTGATGTTACGTGTCGTTTGTGCCGCTTTGGTGCCACGATGGAACTCATATTCCATAATTACACGAAATTTCAAAGTATCCATTATGAGGAAAAATGTTGAAATGTAATAAAAATACAACGCTAATCAATAAACAAAAGACTTATATTGTAAATAGAATGTCATATTTTTAAAACAAAATTAATTTGAATTTAGAATTCATAGCCAATCAAAACTTTTTTTTGTTTGAAAAAGTCTGTACTGCAAAACGGCAATTTCATAGGTAAAGACCTATTATACTCATCAGAAGTAATAGTATTCTGTGATACTCATACTCTTTGATCACAGGAAACTAAGGCAGTTTTTGTTTTATTGATTTTTCGTAAACAAAGCAAAAAAGAAATGTTTACATAGTTTAATGTTTAAAACTATCTAATTTAAAATAAAAACCATATTGAATTTTTAGTTATACTAATCGTTAGACAATGTTAATCTGAAAGTTCTGTGCTTATCTCTCGACGATCAAGCAACAAAATGGGCGACCCTGGTTCTTTTACGTCTCTAATGGCTATGGTGGAAAGCCATCTCTCAAAGACTAGTTTGTCGACGAGTCAGAACAACAATGGTCAGGCTGGTCCATCCTTCTCTTTACCCAACATCTGTAGCGTGCGCAACAGCAATTCCGAAACGCTACTACCGCCACCCGTGACAGTGATGCAACTTCCTCGCTTTGAGGTAAAGAACAGCGAGATAACAGAAATATTAGCCCATCAAGTAAAAAATATGCTCATGGCCAAAGAAAACGCAATGAACGAAGACAAAGAAAAACAGAGACTAGTTAATGAGTTGGAATGTATGAAATTAAGAGATGAAAATATTGATGATTATATGGTAGATCTGTCAGCATCAATAATAAGACCAGGAGCATCACAGCATCACACTGAACAAGAAGCTAAGGTTTGTAAACTGAGCAATGCCAGTTCGATAGAATCATTATGTCCAGAAATAAAGAAAGGTTTGAAAACGGTACAAGGCCATAAAGAAAAACTGCCAACATGTGAAGACTTGTCTTACATCTTGCACCACAAACTTAAGAAAGGGAGATGTTCTTCATTTGGTAAAGTGTTGGCATCAAGGCTGAGACCAGTAGCAGCCCCATACTTCCGAACAAAGATATCTCATCCAGATGTTGTTCCATTTGACTTTTCAACACCTTCACCATGCGACATCAATAAGGAGAAAAGGTTGCACTTGTTGACCCGAACGTACATATAAATACTATGGAATGCTCCAGGATAGTGACAAGAGATGAGGCATTATAAGTTACACATTTTAAGTTTTTTAAATATATTCCTATTCTTATAACTTCATTTTTATATTTCATATCAATAGCTAAATTTATTGACAACATTATGGATATCACAACTCCAAATACTGGTCAATAATACAATTGAATACCAGAAACTAAACAATTTCTTCAAAATGATTTCAAAGAGCAGCCTTTCACTAATGTCTTGGGAATTTTTGTCCTAGCATTGCTGTCCTTTAACCTCGATCTAACAGAATAAAATAAACATTCCTGATAGTAGGTAGCTCTTGTCCACAGATTTGTAAGAAGGGTATCTTTGCAATTCACAAGTAGGTTCTTCGCTAACATACTCATCACGCAATAATGTCTCATTTAGTCTTTTTGATGGTTCATTTTCACAGATCTCAAACAGGCTATGATTTAACCTATTTTTGAGGTCATTAATTTGCCTAACATTGAAAAATCTATAACTGATTTATGAGTTACAGTAAAGAGGTTTCAATAAATACTTATCTTGTTACAAGTGTGAAGTCAAAATATCATAAAATCATAGACCCAAATGGCAAGGAAACTAACACTGAATAATTATTAATCATATCTTATGCTTTTTAACCCCCAACCAAGTATTTCTGGCATCATAGTTGCCAAGAAATGGATGAACTAATTTGATTTTTCTTTTTGTTTGGAAGGTGACTTGTACTAAATATTTAATATGTTTTATTTCAATGATTATGTTTTAGTGCAATTGGCTATGATTTTGGAAAAAAACTTTCACCCATTTGAAGACCATCATTGATTTCCTAATCTGTAGAGAATGTCGGCGGTTTTATAAAGTTAAGAATATAATTAACTTCACTTTAAAAAGGGTTTATACTGACTTTTGTCGCCTTCATTTCATACTGAGAACATAATTGGATATTTATACATACTTCATCCAGTTAATTTGATATAAACCATACTACTGACTAACCTATTTTAGTAAAATTTCTATGGGAATAAACTGAAAATAAATCCTACAAAAAAAAAATTACGATATACGATGGAGATGTTGAGGTAACACACATAAAAAATACTGCCAAATTTATAACCTCTGAAATGGTTGAAAATTACTAATTATATTTCCACTTTTTCCAAAGACAAAATTTGCCATCCCTCATCTTTATCATCATTCTGTATAGATTCAGAACCTATATGAATAACAAAATCGGTATTGAACCTACTGACAATTCACTCATATTCATGGTTGGCCATCTTCTGGTATTATGGTATGCTTGGACACCCTTATGTAAAAAATATCTTTACAACTCTTTTTATAAATTAACTGATTTTGATGAAACAAATGTAAGCAGACAGAAAGATGTAACAAGAATTCTAAATTAGTACCTACCTATTTCATTTATTTATTTATAAATAAAATGTAAGTGTAACATTTATATTCATTTTAATACTTATACTCTAATTACACTGTGAGAAATGTTCAAGTTCAATGGTATGTTCAAATATATATATCTAATAAAATTAATATCTTGTTGATATATATCAACAAGATATTATATATATAATAATCTTGCTGATTCTAAAATTCATGAACAAATTGACATGTAAGTTTTTATATTATTATTAGAGATGCGCGGAATACTCAGTAATTATTCGTAATCTGCATAGTTTTTTATGTTCAGTATTCAGCCAAATATTTTTGAAGTGCGAATAAACCAATTATTTTATTAAATTATTAGTAATTTAATAAAATAATTCAATTTTCTCAAATTCTATTATATACTTCCAAAGGTATGATTTTTTATGAGAATTCATTCAAAGACGATCAGGACATATCAATATTGTATTATTAACTGAATATATAACGTACTCTAGATGCTTGATCAGCAAACAATGGTGATTTTTGTTGAATGGATCCTATCTATCTATAGAGAGAGATAATCAATATATTTTAGGGAAATTTTTACACAAATTTGCCATTCACCATGGTAATGCTGCCAGCATTCTGGGCACTTTCCCCTTCAAAGGGTTATTATATATTTTTAGGTATAGTTTAGTTTTTAGCTCCAGTTTAGTTATGTATAACGATTATAAAATACACAAATTATAGTAAATTTAAAAATGCGCATAATACAACGAGTTTAATTGGAAGTAATTGGAACCAATGTGACTTAATGTAAAAAAAAATTTCATGTAGCTATCATTGAAGTTTTATTGTGACTGAATGAATACCAAATTTGGCTAAAAAGTTTGTCGTATATTCGGTTCGACAAGCGCTGAACCAAATAATGTTCGTTATTCGGTTCCGTTCAAAAATCCATGTTCGATGCACCTCTAGTTATTATTATTATTGACTAAATTGTATCTAAAGTATATTATAATTTTACATTCTGTGAACTAGGTACATAC
Source organism: Ennomos fuscantarius (assembly GCA_905220475.3). Lineage (NCBI taxonomy): Eukaryota > Metazoa > Arthropoda > Insecta > Lepidoptera > Geometridae > Ennomos > Ennomos fuscantarius. Next base: position 14,138,968 of record HG992023.1, read on the forward strand.
TGTTAAATAATGGATTAATCCCAATAAGCCCCACTGGTGGCGTTTGCGACAATTCTTAATTATTGTAGCAATGACCCCAGTGGGGGTCGGTTGGGAATAACTTCATCCAACTGTCATAATAATGTATATTTTCCTCTATAATTTAGATTAAATATCATGATCTCTTCACTGCATGCCGTGAAGCCAGACAACTAAGATATTGATACATTTGGAAAGGCTAATGTACTGCGAGTGACGACATTGTTTTGTTATAGTCGGAAACACGAAATCGTGAAGAAAGGAGGTTGTAGCGTGAGCTGCCTTCGAAGTTCGCATTTCCACTGCAGCATCTATAAGAAAAGAAAAGTTTCCAATAAAAAAAAATTAAAAGTATCATTGTACACGAAAAGCAGGAAGCAATTATCATCATCATCATTTACACCATCAGCCTCAGTCCACAGCTGAATAAAGGCCTCTTCTAATTAACGCCACTCGGCCTGTTCTTGGGCACATCTTATCCAATTTTTGGCTGAAGCTTTTCTTTTTTTAATAAGATTACTTGACTGTGAGATCAGATCATTAAGTTTCAATTGCCCAGTAATTACCTAGAATGCCCTTCAAACCATAACACAGTAGTTCTTGCGCCAGAAAAACTGGTAAAGTGGTGGCGGTGGTACCTACCTAGACAAATTTGAGTCCTACCACCTAATAATAGAAGTAGTGTTATGGCAATATGTTACATCCTGGGCTCCTCTAGCCCCTTATATGCTCACCTAGTTGAGCATAGTGTGCCGGTCGTATATGTTGCGCCGCTGCTCACGAACTTGCCGCTTCCACTTGTCCTGCTGGTGAGTGACGCGGTTCATCACGTTCCCAGTCGCGCGCATCTGCTGTGACGGACCGCCGAGAGAGCCTTCATCCTGGATGATCACATTCCAATAATAAACTGTTTCGACTGGCCCGATAGCTCAGATGGTAGTAGCCCTATCTTCTGAACTGTGGGTTGTGGGTTCGATTCCCACCCAGGACCAATATTTGTGTGACGATCGATGTTTGTTCTGTATCTGGCTGTTATATTGTACTCTATGTATGTATTTACAAACAAAATGTATCTAAGTATTGTATCAGTTATCTGGTTCCCATAGTACAAACTTTGCTTAGTTTGGGACTAGATGGCGCTTTGTGAAATATCCACAAATATTTATTTTATTTAAATATTTATATTTAGTTATCATTGGTTAAATGAGATTATTTGCGGCCTCTGCTTATTAACTAATAATGATATAAATTCATAAGCACTCTGTCATTCAGAGAAATGATGAGTTTGATCGGGCGGGACGTCGCGCAATGTTCAACTCTGAGTGAATGAAATGGCGACAGGTAATGGAAACAACTTATGACCCACGAGAGCTGCTAAGGTGTGAGTAAGACGAATGAAACAAAATAGCATGCAGCTTAGATCAGACTTGAGATGGATGTGTATAGGGACTAGAATGGATAAAATAAGAATAGGTTGCGAGGTATAAGAGAAGGTTGAAGGTGGCACCTGTGATAGAAAAGTTAGAAGGGAATCGAGTGAATGGGTATGTTAGGTTATTCCCCATTCTCCCCACCAGCTTTGTACCACTAGTTGGGAGTGAGGAAGGATGAAACACATTACTAAAAAAGGGATGAATATTGATTGATGATATTGATATTGACAGATGAAGGGGACGAGGAAAGGCGAAGAAAAGATTGATAATATGAATGGCTAATAAAAAAAGAATATGAAAAATTAAAATGAGTTTAATGATGATGGATAACAGGGTAGAGTGAAAAAAAAGACATCGGTGAATACCCTAAATAAAATGGGATCTTGAGATTTTACGTTATAAAACATGATAACGTAAAATCTCAAGGTCTCATTACGGCTTATCCAATGACGACGGTTATATTGGCAGAGAGGTTGTTTAAAGATCACAGAAAGCATAGGGTAAATAATGATGTACAAGCTGTATCTTTAGAAGTGGCACTGAAACTAGACCAAAATTATTTTGAGTGAATTTTTACGTATTGTTAACTATAGAAAAGAACACTCTAAATTACGTATCAAAAAAGTTTTGGTACACACATCTTCGTTAGTATGTTCTTGGTAAGATGCTTTAGCGCGCTTGTTGATCAGAGGGTCCAGGCAGATAAGGAAACCCATGTATACCACCAGCAGCATTATCACCCAGATAACTATAATCACGACCACCTGAAAAAAACAACGCGTTTACAAACTTGCTCTTGTTTGTTTTGGCTCCACACTTTTGTGTATTTAGCCAGTGTCAAGTTATTAATTTCTCAAGTTAATTAATATTATATAAATAAGTGTCAAGTCAAGTCATAGTCTAGTCTAGTCTAGTCCAGTCATACTCCTAGTAAAGTGGTGGCAACATTACCAGAAGCTTCTATGGAGTTTTGGAAACAACACGAAAAGAAACGTTTCACCATCATTATACCACTTTCCCCCACTGATGCCTGTAATCCAGTACTTAACGAATAAAATGCCACCAATTTTATGCACTAACACAGAAAATAATACAGTGCGGTGACGAGATCTTTTTCGTTTTCCCGCCAAAACCTTGCTCTTGTTCTTAATACCACAGAGGCTGAAAACAATTTTTCGCTCAGTGTGTTGCCAGTATTAATATATGGTACTGAGATGTGGTCTCTTAATGCCACCCTCAGGCTCATTAGGAAGCTCAAAGTCGCGCAGCGAGCATGGAGGGAGCTATACTCGATGTTTCCATATTGGATAATATCCAAAATTAGGAGATACGCAAGAGAACTAAGGTGACCGATATAGCTTTTAGAATTAGTAAGTTAAAATGGCAATGGGCAGGTCACATCGCTCGCAGAACCAACAACTGATGGGAAATAAAGGTTCTCGAGCGACGACTATGAACCGGATGCAGCGTAGGCTGCCCCCACTATGTGGACCGTCTGGGGGGTGATCACAGAACTTTGATTGCAATGCAACAAGAAAACTTTCATTTCTATTTAATAATTTCCAAAGTAACCGTGTACATAGACTACGGTAGTACTTATACAGCCTTATTAATAAACGGGTATTAGTCTCGGATTAGTTACTTCGGCTTTTGTCCTTTTTTTGCTACTGGAATATTTAGCTGGATCGAAAGAAACAAATGATGGTGTAACTAGTCTAAAGCTAGTTCGTGTTTATTAATAAGGCTGGTAGTGTCTAGTGGTCTGTGGGTGGAGGCGACGGCAACACCACTGCTGTTACACCTGGCCGGTATAACAATGAATAGTTGAAACGTTTCTACATCTTCAAATATATATGCTTGTGGAACATGTCAAAACATACCTTAATGATAGTTGTATTTCTGTTCTCATACTTGCATTCACACCTCGGGCAGAACTCTTGCTCCCTGTTTTTTATTTGATCACCGATACGAGGTAGAATGACACCTTCGCAGTTGCTATGGAATGAAAACATATTTCAGATTTTAAGATAACAGCACAATAAGATACATCCACACAATGTGGCAGACTAAGGAAGTCTGAATAGTATAATTGTTTAATTAGGCCTATGTACAAAGCGTTTTTTGACTATGAAAAGGGCTTGAGATAACAACCTGATTTATTCAGGAGTCTTTGTAAAGGTGCAACGTTGATTGGAAATATATTCCAGTATGGATGTGTCTTTATAGTACAGAACCAGCATATGAAACATTAACTTGCGTAAGGTATATTGTAAGTGGACCAGATAGTTCTTGGTGACAAGGCAACACAACGTTATTTTCCCAAAATTGTTCTTAAATTATTGAGAAAAGATAACAAATTGACTTTTTTTAAAAATCATATCTTTTAATAGATGTCAACAATGCCTTTGTTAGCTTTGGCCTAACAACTATTGGCAGTGTCTTGAAACTTATTGTTTTGGAATATTCAATTAATTGTATATTTGTAGACATACCATTTACTTGGAGGTACATTGTCGATAAACGGCCGGCGGCCGGTGCCACCAGTGTGGTTTAACACTGCAGATGGGCTTGGACAGACACACTTACATCTTTTGTCTTCATATTGGCCCTGAAAATTAATGTTAAAACAATGTAAGTATAACAATCAATATTTTATTTAAGAAGATTTACAAATGTGTATAACCATTTAAGCGATAAAAGTAGTCATATATTATATGGTGGCACTATTATAGGGCTGATTGAAAAGTTCTAATTTATTTATTTTCAAATAGGTAATGTAGCAAATTTATCTAATACCAGTTTACCCACCCCAGTATGTTACCTGAACTGACAAATTCTGGAATTGTGTTATTATCTTAAATTCTTACAATTAACTAGTTCACTCACAAATTAGCAAAATATAACATTGTCAGGGTGTGCCACTGTAACCTAAATTGTCGACACTTAAATTGAAGATTTCCTCTTGGAGCACTGTTGCACAATTGATGCAACACTCAACATTGATTGATAAATAGCTTTGTCCACAAATTGATCCAATTGCATAGCAAGAGTTTGAAGTTAAAGTAGTAATAAAAGTGATTTATATCACAGAAATAAAACATTACTCTGCCATTTATTTAGGTACCAATTTCACAAACAAAAATTCAGGTTCTCTATTAAGTTACTTTGAGAATAATTTATGCATATTCTGTAGCTAGTTAGATGCTTCAATTTTTTCAATATTAAGTGTCCAAAGACCTTAGAATATGGACACCATTTCAACTTAACAGTTGCAGCCCTGAGAAGGGTCTATCTAGATAGACAAACATACACAGCACACAGATTTTATGATGTTCCATTTTTATATAAAATTTGAATAGAATCCTAAAAAGATAAATTTGTAATTTTTGTCAAATATCCTAACAATATTTACACAATTTATCAAAGAGAAACAGCAACCACATTGAAACATATCTTGATAATTGGTTTCAGAATCTAACAGAGTATGTTCAAAATCATATACCCATCTCATAAACTTAAGCCACTTGTAAAGCAAACTCACAATGAAACATTGTCTGTTTTTATGTATGTATGTTTGATTAACTGGTTTATATGGCTTTCACCACATTACACAGAATTTCGAATTTTAGTAATATAAATCCTAAAAAAAGTTTCCATGAGAATGTGGTAAGTTGTAGGTAAAGCTTCTAGTTTAGTATTGGTAAGATCAAAATATCTGCAAAGTGACACATCAACTAGTTTGCATAAAGTACATTTAGTTGCCTCAGTTCAGTCTCATTCATCACTTTTGGTTTGTGATGCAATATTATTATATCTATAATATACATTTGCTTACACGATTAAGACAACGATTATATTTAATTAATGGTCTAAAACATCTTTGGAAATGTGGATAAGATGAAAGCATGCATGTACTTACTTAAAGCCATATAGCAGATTTTTTTACAGCATTACAAAGCCCATGATTTTGGTGTCTTAATATATATTATATTTATATACTTAGGTATGTATCTACAGGATTATAATAGCAGATCTAATGACTACATTTATAGCCAAGCGTCATAGATGAGAAAGTGAGTTCTATTTGGGTGAAGTTTCGCGTATATAGTAAAACGAGTTAGGTACATTTTATTTTACTTACCGCCACAAAAAACACGCACGTGCCAAAGAATACTAATAAAATATACTTGATGTACATAGTAACTATTCCTATGTCAACACTGCATTTATTTAAACAACAAATGAACAAAAATAATAAAGGAAGTACAATGCGATGTTGTAATGTTGCTATTTAGGGATAGGGATGAATGTTCTGATCACAGAATACTTCTGGTTCCGATACACAAAAAGTAATACTCGTAGCGTAGTGTAAAGTAAGCTAAGAGCGATAGATACATACTATGATACTAGCATTAGTAAGCATAGCGGGTATTAAAATACGAGTATGTATTCGATACTTTATTGGGATACCAAGTACTTTTAGCATCGAATGATCCTTGCGATATCTACTTGGTATCGGAAATAAAGTGCTTTATATCGGACCCAAATAGTTTTCAAATAAATACATTTGATATATCAAAAATCACTTCCAAATGCTTCATGATTTAGTTAGATGTTCTGTGATTTTCAGATTTAGTATTGTCACAGTAGGTTGACATCGACAATTACAGAAAATGATACTTTTTGACAGGTATGATTTTTTTTTGTTAGGTTTTGGCTCTAAACTTTTGTGTATTTAGCCAGTGTCAAGTAATTGATTATATCTCAAGTTAATATATAAATTTGCCATTCAACGTGGCAATGCTGCCAGCATAATGGGCACGTTGCCTACTGGTAGTGGTTTGTTTGATTAAGTTCCCTTTGTATTGTTTTATGTTTATTAAATAATATTATGTTATATATAATGTGTCCAGTCAAGTCAAGTCACAGTCCAAGTCGTCAAGTCACTGTCCAAGTCCAAGTTAAGTCATAGTCTAGTTTAGTCAAGTCACACTCCTAGTAAAGTGGTGGCAACTTTACCAGAAGCTTCTATGGAGTTTTGGAAACAAAACGAAAAGAAACGTTCCAACATTATACCACTTTCCCACACTCATGCCCGTAATTCAGCACTTAACGAATAAAATGCCACCAATTTTATGCACTAACACTGAAAACAACACCAGTTTTGGAATATAATACAATGCGGCGACGTGATTTTTTTTGTTTTCCAGCCAAAACTCTGTTATGATGTTTTTGTATTTTGTTTTTTTTTTGGCTCCATACTTTTGTGTCTCTGTTATGATATTTTGTGGCATTTATAATTTCTAATTTTGTCAATGTCACGTTGGATGATAGCACATCAAACGAAGAAATTATATTCACGGATGTTTGCATACTTCATGTGTAAGATGGCGTACTTAGATATCTTTGAATACATTTGTCATTTCAATTTACCTTTTATACGTACGTAGTTAAGATACATTTTCATTTGTAATATGTCAGAGCGCAAAATCGAGCCGCGCGTGATAGCTTAGAAATTGTAGTTTGTTCTTGTCTAGCATGCTACCATTGTTAACTGAAATTTCATTGATACTAATGTTTAATTATTTATATTTTTAATGTAGTTATATTTGCGTAAGCACCTAGTATAATTTACTGTGATAGGAATTTATATTTTATTTTACATGGATGTGATATTCTACTGGAAAATGGCGAATTAAATAAAATTGTATATGAAATATTTTATTAATACAATTCATGGGTACAATTCATACATAAATAGGTAATAAATACTAAACAAGACCTAAAAAACAAAACTACACCTTGAAAAATAAGAGGATAAAAAAATGTAAATTTTAAATGACCTTTTCATTTATTATTACTGGATTTTATTTTAGCATCTTATGAAGCTTTTAATATATTGATGTTGTAGGGTGTCCATTTGTCGTGTAGTCCAGCCCAGTTGTGAGATAAATAAATAAATACGTGTGGACATTTCACACAGCGCCATCTAGCCCCAAACTAAGCTAAGCTACTTTTTTGTTTATAAATATATACATAGAATACAACATAACACCCAGACACAGACCAAACATCGATGTTCATCACACAAATGAATTGTCCTGGGTAGGAATTGAACCCACAACCTGCAGTTTAGAAGGCAGGAATACTACCAACTGAGCTATCGGGCAAGTCAAGAATTAGCACTACATCTGAGGGTGCTATTAGAACCGACTAAGGCAAATATTTAGGAAATCCATGGGCAGCAGCATTCTCCGGGGTACCTATATTAATATCTGCGATCACAATACGCTTGCCATTAGTGACGGTTATGGAAACCCTTCTCATAATAAGCGTCTAAACTGGTATTTCATTAGGGAAGGTCTACGTTCAACAGTGGACGTCTTCAGGTTGGTGATGTTGTAGAACACAATACACGCATTGTACCCACCAGATCGTCACGTCTCGTACGACACGTACGTGATTGGTCAATTAATCACTCGGATTGGTGTAATTTAATAATTGTAATTCCTTTTTGGATAATCTTAGATTAAGTTTTGTATAAGTATAGCCATTTTTCTTTAATTTTAATAAATATATTACGCTACCGTTACGCTATTTCTACCGATACACATCGAACTGAGTTTTATTAGCGTTCTCGACATACCTACTACAACGACGCCAAAATGTCATGATGTCAGGGTGTCTATTACTGGCGGCGTTGATTGTTAACATAGCTTTATTTACTTTCATTTACTTGTCGAGGTACCTAAAACTTCTTTACGCACGCTTGACTTGAGGAGTGGGGAGTATAAAGCTAGTTAATGCGAGGCGAACGGAAGTTGGTTCACGGAGATCTCCATTTTCAACTTAACACAGTTAAATATTTGTATTATTATGTTGGTATGTCCGGTAAAATGACAATTTACAATAATTGTCAAAATGGCGACATTTTTTTTGTTTTTTTTTGGCTCCACAGTTTTGCGTATTTAGCCAGTTTAAAGTAATTGATAATTTTTCAAGTTAATTAATATTATATAAATTGCGTAAAGTCAAGTCACAGTCCAAATCAAATTAAGTCATAGTCAGTCAAACATGTCATTCCAAATATGTTAGAATAGTAGCACAGAATTCGCCCTATGTTGCTATAATAACTGTACGTAGACGTAGAACAAGTTATGAACATTTGATTGTTAATATGTTAGAATGAAATATAGGATTTTGTGTTCGATATCGGAAGCTATTTGACGAAGCCCAATTCCAAAACGCCATATCATCTAAAGCCCACATCCTCCAAATGCCCTATCCTCGAAATGTCATATCATCAAAAACAGGGTCAAATATGCGAACTTCTTTGCCACTATTAGTGCGTAAATTTATTCAACTGTCATAATATCTAAAGATATCTATGTAATTATAATAAACACAACTAATTGGTAATTTCTTTTAATGAAATTAATGTATGTACAGTACCTCACAATATTCAGAATAATGTATTTCTGAACGGACATTAAAATACTGGATAAGTACTATTTAATTTTATTCTTTTAAATTTAATTTTATTTTTGCTGTAGTCGGATAATCATATCTTTTTCAAAATATTGTGGCGAGTTCAATAATTCACCGTCACTTGGCCTGTAATAAAACTTTGCTATAAGGCTGTTTACAGGTCTACTAATTTAGTATTTATGTAGTGTAAACAGTATACAAAGGAAGCGGCCACACAGGCGTACATAGCCTCTATTCAGGTTGTTCGTTGGAGCTCGGAAATATGACAATGCTTTAGTGTACGCCAGTGTGAGCACACCTTTAGTCAGACAAGTCAAACGGCTAAAATGTTGCTGCTATAAAAAATATAATTTTCTGTTTTTTATTTTTTTTTTAGCTGACACATAACAATTGTATACTAAGGAACAGACAACTTATCGTTTTCGATAGTGTCATACAGATTATAGTATTTATTGTAAGTATAAAGTTTAATTTACTTCATCGTTGCAGGGATGTCTTGGAAAATTACGGGGACGAGACAACGACGACGAATTGAAGGCACGGCTAACCAGCCGTGCCTTCAATTCGTCGTCGTTAGGGTGCCACGATCTGGGTGGGATATAAGTTTCTAGTGGCACTATAGATATAGAGACGACACCGTGTGAATAGGCCCTTAAGTTCGGGACCGTATCGGTAACTTTTTACGATAAATAAAAGATATACAGACGAACATAGAACCTCCTCCTTTTTGGAAGTCAGTTAAAAAGAATCGAAGTGTTCAAAACTTCATCCAAATCATTGCAGCCGTTGTAGCCTGAAAGCATTAGGTATGTACAATTACAAATAGACAACGTTTTACTATTATAAAATCGAAATATATTCATTTGGTGGAACATTTTCGATAGTACTTTTTTTGCTTGTTGTGTTTATTATTGTCAGTAGAAGATTATTACGATAGAAATTTATTTAAAAAGTTTTTCATCTATACGCCCCGCGGCCTGGCCTATGGGAAAATAATTCAACCACCCATTTCACCCTCTTAAGGGTGGAATTTCGAAAAATCCTTTCTGAGCGGATGCCTACGTCATAACATCTACCTGCATGCCAAATTTCAGCCCGATCCGCCCAATGGTTTGGACTGTGCGTTGATATATCACTATGTCAGTCAGTCAATCAGTCACCTTTGAGTATACAATTATATATATTTATAGATTGGTAGGAAATACGGAGTAGTACACACTGTACAGCTATTATGTATTCTGTGGCAGGGATATATATTCGTATGAATTCTGTACCCCTACCACAGAATTGATTAATCTCTAATACCTACTAAAGAAATTATTAGATAAGTATAGACTATAAATTATGGTCATTATAAGACCTATTTATTCTGTATATGTATATATAAGTTTAAGTTAATAATGATAATATGATATAGTTATATGCAGGAAAGAAACAGAAAAAAGTTTCACTTTTAGGTAACGTTGGAAGAAAAAAAGCGCGCTCTTAGCACTACCGCCAACCTTTATTGTTCCCAGCGGAGTGGCTCGAATTCAGCTCCAGCAAAGAGTAGGCAGACACACCTACACCTCCAAAGTTTACTGCGCTCAAATTGTATGCATTATTTATTTAATTTAAAAGCGAAGAAACCCGACTGCAATCATACGCCTCCGTCTGTACGAGAACGGGAAAGAATTCAAAAATGTACCCAAATAAGGCTGCGTTGGTGTAAGTATACTTGCGATGCTTATTTAATATTTGTAGTTTTTAAATAAAATAGGATTATAAAGGTATTAATTAAAGGTGAGATATTTATCCAGAATATAATAATACTATAATATTATAATACTAGTATATGATGCTGATTGGCTGATAGCTGACCTAGTACTTTCCATCGCAAATTTTTATAGACAGGCGTCGTTTAATAACAACGAGTGTGCTTTATACCACATGACTGAAGTAAAACTTCTTTAGTTTAGCTCCATCTACCAGCTGGGATATTGTTGTTTAATGTTAATGTCGCCATTTAGACAATTGTAAATTGTCATTTTACCGGACATACCAACATAATAATACAAAGAATAGATAATAAAGAAGTTATAAATAAAAAAAAAAAAAATTTTGTCACTAATGATTTTTTTGTACACCTATCGGCCATTCGATTGTACACGGCTGAAAATATTACTACGTAAGTCTGAGTTCATATGAAATTCTAAGGTCTCATTCATCCTGTAATATACATTTTTTTAAACAGTTTTACCTACGCGATCAATTCTGAGTTTGTCACAGGTGTCCATAAGCAACAGTGACCGCTTACCATCAGGTGGACCTACTGCTTATTTGATAAAAATGTAAAACACCTAAACAGCCATAACATTTTAAGCCTATATGTTTCCCAACACAATACCGTAATGCATAAAGATAGCATATACATTTCAAATATAATACTTGGGTACCTATTCCGCTAAAAAACCTGTAATATTCCTCGTTCAAAAGTCCGTAAAGACTTAAGTCTATGATACGGTCAGTTGAGGACTGTGATAGTTCCTTGTAGCTATTCCCTAGGTCCTCGGGGATTCGCAATATTGATTGAGTTTTCAGATTTTATGTTGTAGTATTTCAACATCAGATTTTCAACACAAATATCTTTTATACGTATAAAAGATAAAAACAGGTTTTGATTTCTTGAGAACAAGCTCCTCTTGCAAAAGTAGGTACTTAGTGTTTTAAAATTCATGATGTTCTTGGTATATAATATATAAAAACTATGGTAATGGTATAAAGTTATTTACTAGTGTTAACAATATAGGATTATTTACACATTATACACATTAAATGTAAAAGAGTTGCGTTAGTTAGTTGAGTTCGTCAAGTTATCTACAATATTTATCGTCAAAAGTAGTATTGAATAGTGTAATTGACTTGTGGACGGTTTGCTGACTTGCCACTTGGTGGCGTCGTTGTCGATTATCATGGCCGAAGATTGTTCCGTCGCCTCTTTAAAAAGGGCAGAACGTTGTTCGGTGGAGTTCAGTTGGTCTTCGGCAGCGGAGTGAATATCATAAAACTATTGTCGATATACTGCGAAACAGGAAACATATCTGGAGGTTGTTTATTAATTGTGCTGCAAATGTCTATGAAGTTTACATAATACTAGTTACTTACTTACTTAGTTAGTTATATATTAGGCAAATATACTATTAAAGAAAAGATATAATAAACCTAAAATTATGTAACATTATACCTTTACCATAGTTTTTATAAAAACTAAAATGTTCTTAGTTGGACATCACTTAAAAGGTTAGGTTTTTACAAAAGAAAAACAGGAAGAAATAAGTACTCGGATAATTATAGAATACGGAAAAAAGTAAACGTCTTTTTCCCATGGGATTTTTGTATGAACTCGTCATTTGGACTGGACATAATATATGTCAGGCCAGTTAATTATTTGAAAGTACCAATTAATTTATATAAAACTAGCAGACTCAACGTATTTTATATTTTAGGATTCAGTACAAGTTAGAGGCACTTTGGCTCTTAAAATAAGTAGTTATGTAATATATATAAATATGTTCTATAAATGCATAATAATTATTTTATTTTACCACTGTAACGTCGGCCTAACTTGAAGCCGAACTAATATGGGCACTTCACCCACGAATGTGGAAGTAACATTCCGTGTGAGGGAAATGGGTGCCAATAGTTACCAATTTGTGTCGAGAGAGGCACTCCAAGTGTTAGTGTGTAGGTACATATCGCGCCTTTACAGGCTCCGAAGAGATGTCTGATTGTTTTTATTAGGTTCTGCTTTATTATAATATGTTACGGGCGATTCTTTCCCACTACTTAACTATTAGATTGCTCGATTAGTTGGGCTTGCTTTGTATTACCGAACATTTTATGCTCAACAATGTTATTCTCAACTGCTCTTGAGGCAGTGGTAACTCACACACTATAATCTGTTAATTAATTATTTTATTGCATTGGTGGTTTCGTTGCATTGTAATGTGGAAGAGTTTTGGCGGGAACGCGAAAAAGATTGCGTCACCGTATTGTATTATTTTCCAAAACTTGTGTTATTTTCAGTGTTAGTGCGTAAAATTGGTGGCATTTTATTCGTTAAGTGCTGAATTACAGGCATGAGTGTGGGAAAGTGGTATAATTATGGTGAAACGTTTCTTTTCGTGTTGTTTCCAAAACTCCATAGAAGCTTCTGGTAAAGTTGCCACCACTTTACTAGGAGTATGACTTGACTAGACTAGACTATGACTTAACTTGGACTTGGACTGTGACTTGACTTGACACTTTATATGATATTAATTAACTTGAGATATTATCAATTACTTGACACTGGCTAAATACACAAAAGTGTGGAGCCAAAACCAAACAAAAAAAAAGTATACCTAACGCATATGATAAGTACCAAAGCCTATTAGAATGGCCACAACGAATAAGTTATAGTAAAAAGTTACTAAATTCTATAAATTAAAGATAAAGATATCATAAATCATAATACATAAACAAAGAACCTACAGAGTATTTTCAAATATCAATTAATAAAATTACAATAAGATTTATTCAGTTGAAATATATACATAATACTAAACTAAGCTAGACGTAAAAAACTTAACTATACATCAATACTTACAAAAAAAGACTATGATAAAAACTTCATATTGTTTGTTTTATTTTGACTAAAATTAAAAATCGGGGCGTTATTCTAAGAACCAATCAGTGTTAAAAATTTCGTGTATTTTCATCATTGCTATATGCCCAAAATCTAATTTAAGATAATACACGTTATAAGTTTATAAACAGTAAAACTAAAATAAAATTAAAAACTATGCATTAGAAAAACTTATTCTAAGAAGCCGCTATCAGTAGGTACCGTGCCGAAAATGCTGGCGGCATTCCCCCGTTGAATGGTAAGCTATCTTTGAAAAAAAAACATCATAAATCCTGAACCAAAATTTAAAAACGTTTGTAAAAGTCTAGTTGTGTTTTGGTTAGATATCTCACACACACCTAATAAATATAAATGGAATAAAAAATAATTTTATCCGGCAATAAATCCGGTACTTAAATTTAGGTAAAGTATTCATATTGTATAGCCGAACCCAGCAGACGCCATTAGAATATTTCATGGTTTCGCACATATCATACGGAATACGAACTCATCTGAATAGCAGTTTGCGATTTGGAGACATGGAGGTATGACTCTTACTAGTCATATTATTACTAATTACAGTTTTTATTTTTAGCTTAACGCAGTACTCTGGTTGAACAGTGAACATTCTTATGAATACGATAATTCATGCTCACATAATATATCGTATGAAAAAAATAAAATTATGAAAATACAAAAAAAAGGTTGTCTGGAAGAGATCGCTTTTTAGCGATAAGACCGCCCATTGTAACCTACTTATAAGCTTTTTTGTTTTGTATTCATCATCTTGGTGTCAATAAAGAGTTTATTTATATAATATATATAAGGATCATTCTGAGCATGGGAGGAATACGACATTTCGCCGAATGACAGCATCAGTTTTTTTTATAATATGTGTGGACGTCTCACACAACGCCATCTCATCCAACTAAGCAAATCTTGTACTATGGAACCCAGATAACTGATACAATACTAAAATACTTTTTGTTTGTAAATACATACATAGAATACAATATAACACCCAGACACAGAACAAACACCTATGTTCATCACACATATGTTTGTCCTGGGTGGGAATCAAACCCACCACCCACAGTTCAGAAGGCAGCTACCAACTGAGCTATCAGGCCAGTCAAAACCCTCATTTGTTTTGAATGTATTGTTATTTGTGTTCAAGACAAGATAACACATTATAACTCATAACAAAATGTTAATGTTACCTTTATAACGTAGTAGACTTTAGTGAAACGAATTATTATGCTTAATAGACTTAATTTTGAGGGTGAACTGCCTCCTGGGCCACAGCTAACGCTTTTCCAGGAGACAGGGTTACATTAAAACTGTATAATGTATATTAAGGCCAAATAAAGGTGGTAGGACTTTACTGCAAAGTTCGTCTAGGTAGGTACCACCGCTTTGCCAGTTATTCTGCCGCCAAGCAGTAGTGCTTAAGCACTGCTGTTTTCCGGTTTGAAGGGCACTGTAGCTAGTGAAATTACTGGGCAAATGAGACTTTATGATCTGATCTCACAGTTTAGTAATCTTATTACTAGATTGTGCTGATGTCTCTGGATGACGTGCGCAGTGCAGTGTCCCGCGAACCTTAGAGTTCCAAGTGACACTGACAATTTTAGAGTTCCAAGTGACACTGCAGCTGATATGGGCAGCCGTGTCGTTTAACACCAGGCGAACGGCAAGCTAGTCACGTCATTCCTTAACATAAAAAAATAAAAATAAAAAAAAATAAAGGTATTTTCATTTTTCAACATGCTACACTAAATCGAGAGACTTTCTAATATATAGGTAAGTATAAAATATCTTGTCAAATATAAAACATATCCAGTGTATAGCAAACAACACACATCGCGACATCCGCGACGGGTACGTTACGCACCCAGACCACGTCCGCTGAGGGTAGATGACAAAATGTCCCGTAAAATACAGCCCAAACGCGCCACTCCTGCATTTTACATGTGCAAGCGAAATATGTGTTTAGTGTCGCGGTTTTATGTTTTAGAAGTCGCATGTCGAGAATACTTTGAGATTGACTTCGTGAATCTAAGTAGGTACATTGTTGCTTATTAAAGAAGAGCCACTCTCATCCCGGCCATTGCATTATTATTAATTTTATTCATAGTACCTTCGCCAGACAGAGCTTATTGAGCTATGAGTTGCTGGCTGAAATCGATATCAGTAACCTTCTCAAACAAAAGGTAAGTAAGTACTTATTATTAATGAACTTTAAAGTATGGGACTAATATTTATAAATTGACTCACTGTTTTAGGCCTCATATATATGAACGTATGTTATGAAATCGTAAATGCAATTGAGTGCTCTTACCGTAATTGGGCTAAAAGTGGCTCAAAATACAACATAATTGTTGTCCCAGAAATATGGCAGAACTGGAATTCTGGCAATAGTCACGATACATTTTTTAACGCTCAATACCCAAAAATATGGTTATTGATAATTTATTGCCTCATTAATCTTATTTGTGGTATAGCCGCCATTTTTAAGAGCAATCTTCAATATAATCAGAATCGATGACGCAAGTGGGCGCTGTCTGGTGGTTCTGAAATGGAGTTCCATATAGTAACGGGATTGTATGCGATTATGTAGCAGTTTATCAAGTCATTGGCCGTAACACAATCATACTTTTGTTTATAAACTACTATAAAACAAATCACAATTAGCCATAAAATGAATAAAACAGCATGAATCATTGTTTGAAGTTTAGTTGATATGAATACGTCACATCGAGTTTGTCACGTATTGTATAAGCTGGAATCATTTTGTGACGCACTGAAACTATATTAGGGTGAAAATCGACGGGTAATTAGTATTAAAATAAATAATAAGATTAAGAGTTATCAGCTTGAGGCGAACTATAACTTTTACTATAGAACTGAAATCGCGAAATAAATCCTTACCCGATAGTCACATAAAATTCAAAATAGTCACTGTCCCATGTTTTACCTAGTCAAAAACGAGTCCTATTCAATAATTGTTTATTCATGTTTGTTGTAGACACTGATATTGTATGTTTTTATTATTTGTTAGCTTTAAAAGTTCAACGTTCAAAATAGTAGAAATGTAATGTTTTTAGGATAGAAGGTCCCTACTGTGATGATCTCGAAAGAAAAATTATGCTACGCAATAATACTCATTTATATGTGTTTCGAGATTGTGTCTTAAAGATTTGATAGTACATAAATGATAAAAATAAATTGATAAATATGTATCCTTCATTTTACTACATATTTTCTTTTGTGACTTAAAAATTACATAATACTGCTTATATTTCGTTGATTTTTATTAATTTAGATTTTATCAAATACGATAAGAAATTACATAAACATTTGTAGGTATAAAACAATAATAAACTCCAGTTCATCACGTGTATTATTTAAAAAACACTCACATTATGCTTATTTATTTTCTTATACATTTATTAACCGCATACCGTAACTACATACGTACCACGCAGTATTGTTTCGTGCTGTTTTGTATTCTATGGTGTAACTAATAATGAGAATTATGAATTATTTGCTAATTGTAAAAGCGCTAAAATAGCCTATTTGCAAGAAATCTTTTGACTTTCACTTTAATTCATGTAGATAGACGTATGTATATAGACGTATGGTATATTTAACAAACATGTGATAATTGATGTTGGTATAATGTGATATCCACCGCAATTGACAATCACGTCATCCGACTCCCCGGCGATTTGCGAAACCTCCGTATAAGCATACACACTCGCAATTTATTATAAATTCATGGCCTCGCTGACCGACAGAACGAAATTACACGTAACAAACCCACAAAATTAACAATGAAAATAATGTTACATCTATTAATTCCCCCGACACCCTATTAACAAGGGGTACCACTCGTATTAAAATGATAAATGATTCTAATCATCATTTTCCTTAACCGTCGTACCAAGATCCTCAACTGCTCTGAGTTTCAGTTCGAGCTGATCGTTTTCTGAGAGATCTAAATAAACTGGCCAATTTTACCCCAACTTCTGCGAGTGTGTTAACTTTAACAAATTACTGAGTCAATGCGAGAAGAGTTCAGCAACTGAGCTGTAAGAGGTGGAAAATAAGATGAATTGTTGTTTTGACCCCTTGCTGTAAAAAATATTATGCTCATTTACAGTTAGGCGTCTGTTACAAGTAGATTGATGGAGGGCCGAGTGAAGGAACGTTAAAAGTTGTCATGTAATTGAATGAGGCTATAAATAATGGTTATAAAGTCTTACACCGTTATCTAAATCTTCATTCACGCCTGGCGTAGAATGTAGCAGATTTAGTATAAACTCATTTATACGAGGTTTTGCATGACATTAACTGATATTTTATATTGCTACAAATAATTACTTTTATTCAAATCTAAGTACTTACTTTTAACCAAATACCTATGTTATGGATGCGATAGTTTGTATACATGTTTGTAAGAAAGTACACATGTAAGTGTTATTACCTTCAGCCCTGAATCAGCTGAAATATACAACTTAAAATAGTCTAAATATATGCATCATAAATTTTCGAAATATTCATCAAAATTGCCAAAAACTGTTAAAATATGAAACACCGTTATTTAAACATAAAATTTATACAGATAAACTATTTGTTTACGATTTTATATAAATCAGCATTTACTAATTTTAAACTCATTCCTACATTTTAAACTATATAGATATTATAAGCACAATATGGGTTATCTTGCCTGAAATAAAAACAATTTTATTTTAATTTTATTATTTTTTTATTTATAATTGTTATCTTGAAAACATTAATGTTCCAAATAGAAATAGAAAGACATTTATTCAACACTTGCCTAAAAGTAAAGTACAAAAAACAAGTTATATTATTACATAATATGTACGTAACGAATAAAAAACAAGTATCGAATGGGCGTCGGCTCAGCATATTGCTGGTCATCGGAGACGACCAGCGTTGATTTTCAGCCTAGACCCAGAGGGGGTGGAACTAATGCACAATCCGCAAAAGACGTTCAGTATTAAATTGCGCTTTCTGCCGCTTTTATAATTTGAAAATGTTTTGTCCCGGGCTATATATATATGACTTAGCTGGTATTTTTTCAATTAAAAAAATAAACACTTTTTCGCAAAACTTTCCCAAGCTTTCAAGTTAATATAAGTTATACTTAAATTACATAGAAAATATGCTCAAATATGCACGATCAGGTAGAATTCAGGTGAAATATGCAATGCTTATACAAATATGCATTTTCATATAATCCGGGCAATTATGGATTATCGAATACTTTTTGAAATGAAAACTTCTTAAGACGCGTAGTACTTAAGTAGGTACTTTTTGGGTGAACAAAAATCATGGAACTCGTGTCATCGTCACCGAACGCTTTCCATGAGCTCTATGTATACTGTGTATATATGTGTACTTTTTGGGTGAACAAAAAGCGTAAAACTCGCGTCATCGTCACCGCACGCTTCCCATGAGCTATATATCACAAGTTACTAAGTTTTTACGTCTATCACTAGTCCCCGAAAACAGACCCGAACAATTTTTTTTTAGTAAAAAGGTTCTGTGAAAATTAGTCCACGCAGATGAAAGGGGGCGCAGCTATGTATGTATACGTTTCATTTATTGACCCTATGCCTATTTTATCACCAGTAGATACATCTTATGTCATTTTTTTATTGCGACGTATCTATGTATGTGATCGATGTGCGTTATTATTATTATTGTTATCATATATCCCTCTAGCTATAATAAAACGCTCCCTTCGTTCTGCATCTTTCGTATAACCCTTCCACCAGTTGTATAAGCAGCTAATCACCACCTGAACTGCGGAAAAACGGGAGCCAAGCTTAGTGGCTGTTATCAAAATTAGATTACTCTTTTTCGGCTAATCCTTGTTGTTTGTGGGTAATTACTTGGGGTGGAGTACTGCGTAGTGAGTTCATTAATAACTAAATGCGGCAGTTAGAACCTTATCGCTGTTCATTTGAAGGTTTTTGTTGCTATGGTGATTATCAGGCTAAATTCCTCGGCACGTTCCTCATCACAGATAATCATGTAGCTGAAGTTAGCCCTGCCCATTTAGAAAAGTAAATCAAAGGTGGTAGGATAATAATAATAATAATCATACTAGGTGGTAGGACTTTACTGCAAAGTTCGTCTAGGTAGGTACCACCGCTTTGCCAGTTATTCTGCCGCCAAGCAGTAGTCCGTAAGCACTGCTGTGTTCCGGTTTGAAAGGCACTGTAGCTAGTGAAATTACTGGGCAAATCAGACTTTATGATCTGATCTCACAGTTTAGTAATCTTATTACTAGATTGTGCTGATATCTCAGGATGACGTGCGCAGTGCAGTGTCACGCGAAACTCTATACTTTAGAGTTCCGAGTGACACTGCAGCTGATATGGGTAGCCGTGTCGTTTAACATCAGGCGAACGGCTAGCTCGTCACGTCATTTCTTAACATAAAAAAAATATATCAATATGCGTACACACAATAATCGTGACTCTGGACTGTCTATAGGTCATCGCGGCCAGTATATAGTCCAAATGTTTTTTTTTTTGTTATAGTAGTAGTAGTAGTAGCTAGTGTTTAATATTAGTTATTAAATCATTGTAGTATTTAGAAAATATAGGCAATGTGCCATGTTAAAAAAATAATAGTGATAAATAAATAAACATTTGTTGACACAACGCCATCTAACCCCAAACTAAGCAAAGCTTGTGCAATGGGAATTAAATAACTGATAAAATACTAAGATACTTTTAATTTTGTAACGGACATTAATGTAAAACATTTTTTAGGCATTAACACGAAAATTAGACCATAATAAAAAAGTGTATATACTTATTTTATGTATTGTATACACATATAATTTCTATCTTTATAGTGTATATTCTATGTAGTTGCATGAAATGTTTTACTAACCAATATTTAGTCCAAAGTTACATATTCACAGTTTAACTAAGTCACCTAATTAATTCCTAAGAATTTGCTCGATTAATAAACATCTCGTTTCTTTTTCCTCTCAGCCTCTGTGGTGGGGTTGTTGAGCAGGTCGGCTCATAACCTGGAGGTAGCGGGTTCGATTTCCGCGACAGGATTAGTGCACAGAAAAAAAAGCGAGAGCACTTGTTGTGTGTCCCTAGACATAGAGAATCCTAGTTAGGGTCCAGGATCTATGTATGTGATCGTAGGGCGTTTTTTACTTCTTATTCCTTCACATTCCTCTCCTTTTCAGCGCATAAGCTATATTAGTATAAATATGACAAGGTTGTTCGCTATTCACGTATTTATAAAGTCGACGTTAGGGGGCGTGATTAACGCAGCGATGTCTAATTCGATAGCTGTTATAATATTAATAAGCGATCTCGACGAAACAGTTTTTGGTACGTTTTTGATTGCCGCTCAGTCCGGATGATAATTACTTTTGGGAAAGGGTTGCGAGATGGGCCGCTACAGGGTGCTGTGAAATTTATTGCCGCGGTGGTTCGAAATACGAAATTTCTTTGGAAGCAGTCACGCATATGTGTTCGTTAGCTATAGAGGGTGTTGTGAAAATATTTAAAACTGAATTTCTGAACTGAATCACATTATGCGTTTTAAATATATTTCCCGGGATAAAAAGTAACCTATGATGGTTTAAGTAGTATTGTGTAAAAAATTCCATCTATTATGATGGATCTACCAATGATAGAGCTTCATTTTTGGCATACCTTAAAGTAAAAAATTGACACAGATTATATTTTAGTAAGCTCATCGTTATCACATCAGCCTGTACATTATCTGGCTGTTATTGTTATAGTGATAAAGGCCCGACTTAACCGCGCGCTGTGTGACAGTTTCGCCCCGCCATACATAAGTAATGCACTTGCTTATAACTTGGCGTGTTTTGCAGAACTTCGTAACGCGGTTATAGCTGGCTATGGACTAGCCTAGAGCCTTCTTCGTTGCAAGTGACCCATTTAATAGTATTAATGTGCCCTACACTCGCCAATGAAATTTTTTGTTGTGCGGCAAAACAATGAGTAATTGATGGGAACTAGGTAAAGAAAACTGCCAGGTGGTTTTTTATGTTAAGGAATGACATTATGACCTAGTTGTTCGAGTTATATTAAGCGACATGGCTGCTCATATCAGTTGCAATGCCACTCGAAACTCTACAGTATAGAGTTTCGAGTGACACTGCACACGTCATCCTCAGACTTCACAGTCCAGTAATAATTACTAGACTGTTTAGATTACGTCATAAAGTATCATTTGCCCAGTAATTTCAGTTTAGTGCTTGCGTACTTTTGCTTGGTGGCAGAATAACCGGCAAAGCGATGGTACCTATCTAGACAAACTTCGCAGAAAAGTCCTACCACCTAGTACGGGTATCAAATACGTGTTCAAAACTAATCGGAGGAAATTTAATGATTTGCTAACCAAGCGCTTAGACGAATTAATTCTTTAATATTAATCCAAAAAAAATTATCGATTAATCCTTTAACTATAATTGACCATTTCTTTAAGGCCTGGTGTGATTCTAGCGACTGTGCTGTAACAGTGGAACTATAATCAGACGCACAAAAATGTTTAATTTATTCATAGGAGGGGGGAGTAAGAGAAATAAAAATAAGATACAGAACGCAGGCGCGGCTCCTTGTCAAGGAGCTTTCCAGACGCCTAGTTGAGCTGACACGCGACCAAAAGGCCGGCACATACTCGTACCTCGGCCAACGAATTAGCCTAGCTATTCTACGATGAAATGTTGCCAGCTTTTTGGGAACGCTACCTGCAGAAGGTTATCTAAATTCTGAGTTTTATATATGACCCCCTTTTTCTACAATATAACTTTTTCTTCAATCATTATTTATTTTAAGTTCTCATGTATAGTTTAGTTTTTTCTTTCTCCTAAGTTCAATTATATAAGTAACCATTTTTGTGTATTAAAAATAAATTGATAATTATTGGATACAAAACGGAGTGAAAAGTTCTAGGTGGCGGGGTGTAGGAGAAACTAGGGGAAGTAAGACGTAAAATTATTTTCAGGATACTAGTAGTGCTACGTCACAAAAATTTACCTCCATAAACTGTAATACTTTACAAAAACTCCACAAAAAATAAGATGAACGCCGTAAACACCAAAACAATTTGTACCTATCTTACAAGTAACGATACAGCAACTTGTAAAATTAAATTAGGGTACCGCGGAATGGGCAGCGGGGGCCGCATCCCCTCACTCGAGATATCTAATCGGCATCCTATGGTCTCTATAAAATCACATTAGGGCTACTGTGTGCGCCTCGGGCTCTTAACATTACAACGGTTTGATAATACTGGATACGGCTATACTTCTTCTTATTATCAAATTTATTTTTAATGGCTTCATACATATCTTCGTCATTATCAGCTTCAAGATGTTCACTAAACCGCCACTTTTAGTGGCTGCATCAGTTCCTTGCCTCTTGCATTCATCAGCTTCCACGGCTTTTAGTACCAAGGACATACCAATAATTCACCCAATCTGCACTGGCCTTAATGCATTCACTAATGAGTGCCAGCGTGCTGACATATTCTACGATAACTTAAGATCTATATATTAGGTCTTTACCTATGAAATTGCCGTTTTGTTTGAAAAAAGTTAAAGTATTTTTTTTCGAACTTATTTTATTTCTTTTATTCAAAGTAATCACCCCTGCAATCAATGCATCTTTGCCAACGCTGTGGCAGTTTATGGATGCCCTTCTTGAAAAAATCAGCAGGACCGGAGACAACAAACTCTTCAAAGGCGTTTTGTACTGCCTCTCAGGTATTGAATTTTTTTCCCGCTAAAAAGTTGTCAAAATTTTGGAAAAAGTAATAGTCGGTAGGCGCAAGATCTGGTGAGTATGGCGGATGAGGGAGAGCTTCCAAACCCAACTCATGCAGCTTAGTGACGGTCTGTTGTGCAGTATGGGGTCGCGCGTTGTCGTGAAGTAGCAGTGGAGACGACCGATTGACCAAAGCTGGTTGCAGACGTGCGAGTTTCGCCATCATTGTGGTCAGTTCTTCAATGTACACATCTGCAGTAATGCCCTCGCCGTTTTGTAAAAAGCTATGATGAATCACACCAGCACTAGACCACCAAACTGTGACCATCACCTTTCTAGGGGTCATTTTTCGTTTTGCACATTGCTTTGGTACCGAACCAGGATCTAACCAACTTGCTGAGCGCTTTCGATTGTCAAAAAGAATCCATTTTTCGTCGCACATAACAATTCGGTTCAAAATTCCTTCATTTCTGTGCCTGTTAAGCAGCGTAAGGCAAGTCTCGACGACGCTGGCGCTGGCGATCGTTAAGTTCGTGGGGCACCCATCTATCAAGCTTTTTTATCTTGCCAATCTGTCGCAAATGGATCAATATTGTTTTGATGCTAACATCAAAAGCTGCTGCCAGCTCAGCTGTAGATTGAGATTCATCAGCTTCCACAATCGCCTTTAATTCATCATTGTTGACCAAAGTTTCCGGATGACCACGAGGTTCATTTTTCAAGTCAAAATTCCCAGAACGGAACCGAGCAAACCAATAACGGGTTGTACGTTCGTTTGTACAGTTCTCTCCGTAAACGTCGTTGATGTTACGTGTCGTTTGTGCCGCGTTGGTGCCACGACGGAACTCATATTCCATAATTACACGAAATTTCAAAGTATCCATTATGAGGAAAAATGTTGAAATGTAATAAAAATACAACGCTAATCAATAAACAAAAGACGTATATTGTAAATAGAATGTCATATTTTTAAAACAAAATTAATTGGAATTTAGAATTCATAGCCAATCAAAACTTTTTTTTGTTTGAAAAAGTCTGTACTGCAATACGGCAATTTCATAGGTAAATACCTATTATATATAGGCTGACGGGTTTGTGCGTAGGTTGCAACCTATATAACTATAGGCCTTCAGCATGCGCACGGGGCCGCGTCCGGAGCTAGAATGATCGTAGTACACCGAGCGCTCCATTTATATAGCCAGATGGGTGGGGGAGCGATGACAGTTGCCGGTGCTGCCACTGTAATAAATTGCCACCATAGGGTAAATTATGGTACTGCTCGCTGCGCATAGAGTTTATAACTGGACGTTGCCGTCGTCATATATAACATTTTAAAATTTATATTTTATATACGTTTTGGTCATAATTGTAAGCGAAGTTATAAATTGAATAATAAATAATTGGGATAATAAATCGGCAGATACAGCGTAGGCGGGCTAGCTTACGCCACGTCTATCGATTTGTCGTCGCCAGGTTTTCGGTTCTACGAATTTTCGTGTGTGCTAAAAGCCCATATGCAACAAATCATTTGACTTTGATTATGCTTGCATAATACTATTCCTATAACTGTTGCTGTACAGAAAAAAACATGGTTTATATATTCTTAATCTTTATATTGCAAAACTTTTTAATGATAATAATAACGCTTAACGATCACATACATAGATCCTGGACCCTAAATAGGATTCCCTGTGTCTAGGGACCCAGGAACTACGAGGACCACGGTCCCACAACACCCAGACTCAGAACAAGTATTTGCGCTTTTTTTCCTGTGTATACTTGTCCTGCCGCGGGAATCGAACCCGCTACCTCCGGGCTAGGAGCCGACGTGCTCAACCATCACACCACAGACGGTGTCATTTTAATAATTTAAGTACTTACTTAGCTATAGACAGAAGCAGAGAACGGCATTAATATGTTCCTAAGCCTAAATTAATAATGTAAAAAAAAACCTTGACACCGGAATCTTCTATTGGTAGGAATAAATTCGATGAAATCATCTTACAAACTTGAATAAATTAATTGGAGAGCCATAATCCTAGAGACAGATACACAAATACACACGTTGAACTTATAACACTCGTCTGTTTGCACTGGGGGCTGAAGAGAGCCTATGTCTCTTCTATAAACTCTATATCAAGGGGCGCTACCTTCTGCTCAAGTTTTCGTAGATTAAAAATGTAATTAATTTTTTATTGCGTACGCTATTGGCGTGCGCAACTGCTCTGTTGTTTTTGTGCTGCAAACACCCTGCGGCAGATCTTGGATTAAAATTGTTTACTGAAGCCGGGTTCTCGGTTCCACTTGCCAACGCGACGCTTATTGATTGGTTTGGCATTGATTTCTGTGACCTTGCGGTTTTAGAAAGCATCGGTCTATTTATGGAATAGCTCACACTTCCGACGAAAGTTTTGATTGTGAATTGTTTTCGTGGAACATTGGGTATATTAGAGGTATCTGTTTTGTGTATTAGAAAATCATAGAAAGCAGATAAAAGTAAATTAGAAATCGTTCATTTGTTTATCCGTATGTCTCTTCGTAGTTCTTTTTCTAATTGTTTATCCTTTATAAATGGTTTACATATATAAATGTAGGTACCTACAAATTACATTCTTCTGTTTCAATACAATAAATAAAAATACGTATTTATTTAAATTTTTGGACCTATTTTACGCATTCTCTAAACATCTTTACAAATAAATAATAATAATAACGCCCAACGATCACATACATAGATCCTGGACCTTAACTAGGATTTCCTGTGTCTAGGGATCCATGAACTACGAGGACCATGGTCCCACAACACCCAGACTCAGAACAAGTATTTGCGCTTATTTTTCTGTGCACAATTACTTGTGCTGCCGCGGGAATCGAACCCGCCGCCTCCGGACTATGAGCCGACCTGCTTAACCACAACACCACAGAGGCTGATGAATGAATGAGGGTGATACTTGTAATAGCATATACAGTAGAAGCACATAAGATCGTCTGTACATTTCAGATCCATTTTATTTTAAAAATTCTTATTTATATATAAAAAAAAAAAAAAAAAAATATATATATATATATATATATAAATATTACTTTTTACTCAACGCTATATTCTAAGCTATATCTGTCTTAAAATTAATATATTTTACAGGCTAAAGAACGCCTTTTAAAACTTTTAGTACAAAATGTAAAAATCAAAAGATCTCATTAAATTATAATCAAGGGCAGTTAGTTACATTTAGTTTTAACATAATTTATGCTTTACGTCCTATTAAGATATTTCATACGTTTATAGCATTTCAGGATAAAGACTATTAAAACAAAATTGATAAAAGATACAAATCCAAACATCGTGAATTTATATTCCTCAGTACAATTATTATCAACAAATACAAGACAAAGTCAATTCGGGAGTCATTTTCACAGAACCTGCATGAATAAAACCGCAATGGTTCTGGTTTAGTTCACTTTTTGGATATTTACAGGTCCAGCGCGAGTTTCACAACTTGGCACTTCATTAATTTATGAGCTAGTTGCCTCCCACTTTTGAAGGCATGGTGCCTTAAGCGTCTCCTCTCCCACCTGGTGACGCTGTAAAGGTCAGTAGAGACGAACAGCATTAGCCCGTTCAAAAAATAAAATAACGGCCTACCTTCAAACTTGACCGTCTGCACGTTTCAAACCTCGCGGTGCTGGATTACGTCTTATTTATTGGTTACTTCGTGCTGGAGGACCACTTGTGTGATAATAAGTATGAGCTTCGCTATGAGCTAATAACTGTACTTCAAAACAATATACGAGTAACACTTTTTAAACCGACGGCAATCCGTCGTATATTGTTTTGAAGAGATTGTGCGATTGACTGGCCTGATAGCTGAGTTGGTAGTGACCCTGCCTTCTGGACTGTAGGTTGTGGGTTTGAAATGTTTGTCCTGCATAAAACTTGATATATTAAGTATTTACCTGGCATATAACAAACCCATTTAAGTTTTGCATAACATTTCACGAGCTATAAGGGTGGGCTCCCACCCTTATATAGCAACGGACCTGTCAGGCCCGTTAGGCTCTACCTACCTATATCTAACGACGTGAACTGCGTGCCTCGAACCAGGCATGGACCCCTGAAATTACACGTCAAATATGCAAATTTCGTGCTAATTAATCCTGCCTACCTTTTCCGGTTGCTGTCACAAATTTATGCTGTTTCGACGTTTCACATGTTTGATGCAAATTACCTATGTGCGTTTATTTTTAGTAATGTACTTAGGTATATATACCTATAATAAATAAACATGAAAGATGAAAATTGAATTAAATGAAGTTTTATATTATGCGTATTCGTTTTTATATGTCTTATACTCATGATTATGACTTTTTATGTTTTGGCTCCACACTTTTGTGTATTTAGCCAGTGTCAAGTAATTGATAATTTTTCAAGTTATATAATAAATAATATAATAATATTTACTTATATTATTATTATTTTTTATTTATTTATTATATTATTTGAATTATTATTTAATATTTACGCAAATATGTGTCAAGTCACAATCGAAATCATCAAGTCAAGTCATAGTCTAGTCAAAGTCATACTCCTAGTAAAGTGGTGGCAACTTTACTTGAAGCTTCTATGGAGTTTTGGAAAGATATTGTGTTACGCTGATATCCTGCACCGGTGCCGAAAGCACGGCACGCCGCGTGGTCTGCCCGATCTATGGTAGCTACTCGCGATGTTTTGTCATCTCCAACCTTCAATTCGGCATCAGCGGTTGGTCCAAAGTCAGATGGATTCATCCGGTACTTTTCATAAGTACTTGTTCATACAACACTACCCTCATACCGGCAGCCGGTGTGGTTCCGGACGAATCTAATCCAAACGACACGTGTGCACCTACCTAAGTTTTAACCCTGTAACCATCCAAACGTCATAGGATTGCACCAAATATAATCAGATCAGGGTACAAGTGGAAATTGAATTAGGGAAAAGTTTGACCCTCTGTGCACTCTGCGCTCTGGCTTTTCTTTTCAAAGTTCAAAAGAGAACTTTAAAAACGCTATCAAAAGGTAAAATATTCTTTGAATTGCTGAGTACTAATACGTCAAGCAATAACCAATTTTAAACAGCAATGTATAAGGTTGGTTTTAGCTGTTATCCAGATTGATAGTGTGATCAACAAGGGGTGACCAGTAACATCAATGCTTATTTGCGCCTAATAGCAAAAAACCAACAGATGCAAGCATTTCACGGGTATAATAACGTACTTAGTTGGATTTTTATTTGTTTGCTTTGATCTCCTCCGACAGCTTTTTTCGCGTAGATTTAGGGTTCCATGGACTTGGTGATTTTAAGAACAGTTACAATTTATTAACAGGTTTGAGTTATGTGAGTCAGTGATTGGCCGTTTCTAGGAAGATTGTTGATTTTTATGAATTCAATTGTGTTATTGGCCCAATTGGACCGAGCGCTACCCGGTGAGTGAACAGCATATTTTTTATAATCACAAAGAAGTAATTCTACCTATATCCACGTATATAATTCACAAGCTATTGATACTGAATTTCATCCAAATCCATTCAGCCGTTTGAGCGTGAAAGAGTAACAAACATACACACATACAAACTTTCGCCTTTATAATATTAGTGTGATAATAAAAGCGCCTATAAAAATGTTTACTCCATAATCATGATGAAATGGTAAGTACCTTTATTGAATATTTCAAACATAACTTTTACATTCCTTTTTTTTTCAAACTTATATTGTACCTAATGGGCTTGCAATATAATATTTGATACTAAGCATTTTGTAATTTTATATGCTCAGTACAATAACATAATTTTAAGTACCTAATATAATTTTGACTTATAAAAGTGTTAAAAATAGTCTATTTGTAATAAAATCTTTTGACTTTGACTTTATTAGGTAAGTTTAACAAGAAATAGCATGAGCTTTTGTATTATGTTTCTTTGGAACTCTTAGGTTTTATTATTTACTTCTTCGTAATAGTTCTAACAAAACGTTATAGATGTACATATATAAATATACAGGGCGATTGGTTCATAGACCGTATCATTTCAGGGCATGCTTGTTTTAACAGATCTTCAGTATAGCAATTTCGTTTTCTATTTTTTTTTTATGAGTATTCAATAATTTCCCTTTTTGAACTTTTAATGATTGATTCTGAAAGTGCAGGTGCTAACTAATAGGTTCTTGATATTAATTGCATAAAATAAACCTCTATGACTCTACAGAAACTCAAATGTAATAATGATAAACCGTAGTTTTTAGAAACTGTACTGTAATGCATCGTGGTTATAGCCATCCTCCTCCCAATCCTCCTTCTCCAAGAGGCCTATGTCCAGCAGTGGACAAAAAAGTGCTAATGATGATGTCAAAGAT
Source organism: Ennomos fuscantarius (assembly GCA_905220475.3). Classification (NCBI taxonomy): domain Eukaryota; kingdom Metazoa; phylum Arthropoda; class Insecta; order Lepidoptera; family Geometridae; genus Ennomos; species Ennomos fuscantarius. The sequence continues at coordinate 14,168,746 of HG992023.1, forward strand.
GTATAACCAAAAAACTTCAAACCCGATAATTAAATTATTAATTAAAATTTTGCTAAGTTTGGTACCAAATCCATCCCGCAATGAAGTTTCTTTAAGAGTTAATTCTAGAATTTTATTTGTATCTAATTATTTTGATTTCATTTCCATTCGAATATGGGATTCTGGTTTTTATTCTATTCTTACTGTTTACAATTCTTGTTTAATATGTGTCTAATTACATGGCTCTTATTTGTAGTTCTTGTACTGTTTATCATCTTTTTACTAATCTAATTAATAATATTCGAAATTTAATCTTATTCAGGCTTACATCTATTTCTAATTTAGGTACTAGCTTATATCTACGCCGTCTTAATATATACTTAATAGAGTTAATAGAGTTAAATCTCATTGGGTACAGGTCGCAAAACAAAACAACTACTTATCATAATGACGTAACGAGGGATCAAACGCAAACAGTAGGCTTCCTCATCCCTTGATCCCTGTAACGAGATATAATATAACATAATCGATTATACGCCCCGAACTTATTCTGTACTTGCAACAATTTTACTGTGTCCCCTTTATAATTACAGTTAAACCTCTATTTCCATGGCACAGAGCATATTATTTCATAATTTTCTTATTAGTCGAGTGCTGAATGCTCTGGTTTATAAGTTGGTATGACTTGCTGGGCCATTTTTGGTCGCTTCGATTGCATAAAAGTAGGATACGTAACTGATTTTGTCTAGCTAAAATCCTATTCTACTAATATTATAAACACGAAAGTTTGTATTTTAGATGTTTGTTACTCTTTTACGATCAAACGGCTGGACTGGTTTAGATGAAATTGGGAATATAGATAGCTTATATAGTGGATTAACACATAGGCTATTCTTTATCTGCGGGTGTAACCAAGGGGCGCAGTTAGTACTCCAAAAAACCAAATGATGCATTAGGCATAGTTTCAAAATAAATTAATCTAAAGTGGGTATTTAATAATAGTATAGACTATATGAGACCTCCTGCGGTTCCACTTTCAACTTACCTAGTTTCCACGCGGGAACTAACATTAAAAAAAAAACTTCTCTTTATCTTGACTTGTTAACTTTATCCTATTCAAACGTTTAAAGCCACTCAAAAACCAAACAAACAGACTCACTTTTATAATTTTCTACTATTTACGCTATGCTTATCAGTTAAAATACTTAATACCATCAAAACAAAAATGGATCAGTGCTCCGTTAGAAATAAATACCTCTTGTTAAATAATTATGTAGGTACTGAAATGAATGGGTTAACAACAAAGTAGACACCAACAAAGTAAGCAAAGTAGATAAAACAAAGAGGTACCCATATGGGTACCTAATTTGTCATGTTTTAATGTTAGACATCATTTAAATAAAATATAATACTAATAAATAAATATCTGTGGACATTTCACACAGCGCCATCTAGCCCCAAACTAAGCTTGTACTATGGGAACCAGATAACTAATACAATACTTAGATACTTTTTGTTTGTACACCCAGACACAGGACAAACATCGATGGTCATCACACAAATGTTTTTCCTGGGTGGAAATTGAAGCCACAACCTGCAGTTTAGAAGGCAGGGATACTACCAACTGAGCTAACGAGCCAGTCAAATAGTAATATCCATCATTGCAACAATCTAAGCTCCTTGTTCTAAACACATGGGCGGAATGTTGTCGGTGCCGTTGTCTAATTTTATCGTTATTTCAATTCCATTACCCCGTGCCCACGGATAATGCAGGCCCCCTCGGTCCCCATCGGCCACAGACCCCATTGTACTCTATTTTGCCCCAATTTTGGGGTGCACATCTCGCAAGTCATTATTCTCACAGTTGACATTTATCGCTTGTTGATTAAAGGATTATTACTCCCATTGTAGTTAGTTTTATAGATTTGACACCTGCAATTATGATGATGCGGTTTTTTATATAAGATAGGCTTGCGTTTCACCACATTTCTCCTGATGTTATAATGATCGACGATGTAGCACGCTCACACTCGCCTATTAAAAACCTGTTTAATCTACTATTTGTTAGGGCAAGTTTTATTCCATTAAGCCTTATATTAAATTTATTTAAAACGTCTATAAATTATACATTGAGATTCTGAGACTAAAGATTTAGCGCTTTATACTGTTATCCAAGGGCGAAAAAATTATAGTAGTGATATTTTGCAGAGGTAGTAATTTTCCGAAATAGACATGTCAAGAAATGGCCATTTTTAGAAGAATATTATTTATTATTATTACAATAATAAATAGTATTAATAATACTTGAACAATAATTTTAGAAGAGGTCATTTCACCATACATACTGTTGTTGTTTGGGTAAATGTCTACAACTTTTACTTACACCTACAAGATTGTGTTATATATATACCTATGTATGTACATATTAGGTTAAATAGGTAAAAGTATGTGTGAACCTATGTTTGCTAGCCGCAGTGCTGAAGCGGCTTAACGGAGTTTAGTGAAATGTAGCGTGTGTTTGCTCTTTTATATAGGGTACTTTTTAACCCGAATAATTAGTATAAGTATACTAATAATACATAACTATATAAGTGATTTCTGTGGGATATTGCAATAATTGTCTACCCGAAAATAATCACAGGGTAATAATAATAATAATAAAAATAAGTAATAAATACTTGGTTAGTCAGTATTAAATTACTTTATAATCATCGTTTATAAAAAGTAATAATAATAATAAAACGCCCAACGATCACATGCATAGATCCTGGACCCCTAGCTAGGATTCCATGTATTTAGGGACCCAGGAACTACGAGACCATGGTCCCCACAACACCCAGACACAGAACAAATATTTGCGCTGTTTTTTATTTTCACAAACACTTGTCCTGTTGCGGGAATCGAAGCCACCGCCTCCGGGTTATGAGCCGACCTGCTCAACCACTCCACCACAGAGGCTGTCAGTTTATATAAGCGTGTGAAAGTAGTCGTATAATAATTGTGATAATGTTTTATACCTTTGATTTGAGATGTGACACAACCATAGGCTTAGGATGACGATTCCTAAGTCTGGACGAAACCGAATATTTGAGATTAAGTTCTGACTACGGATTTCGGATTACTTTTTGATGTCATTATAATATTAGGTAAACCATCGTCGCAACTGATTTGAAGAAATAGATGCAATGTTAGTCTTAAAAAAACTTAATGCCTTTTGTTCTTTTATGAAATTCTCCCGCCTCCTTTAAGAGGATGAAATGTCGGTGTGACCATCTCACAAACATTCAAGTTATTATCTCGTAAGCGGCGCAGTTCGCAGATCATTGTTATTTATTGTTCAAACTTTCATTTTTGCCCTTAATTTGAGAAAAACGCTGTGTAATCGCGCGGCTGTGCCGGGGCTGTCAACAATTTTATTCAGTCTGGCGAGTCCCCGCACGGAATGGCGCCATAAAGTGACGTAATGCAGGAAACAGGCTCTAACGATGCGCTCCAGGCGAGCGAGGCTTAATCCTGTAAATAAAATATCAAGAAGAAATCAGCGGGAACGGGCGGGTGCTGCCGGGTTTATTGCGCGAAGATTGGACATATTTACGTCTGCCAACCGGATGAGCACTTCTTAAGATGTGAGCGTAGTTGTTTTTATTTTATGTCCGGGAGTTTTAATGTTCTGAACAAAGTAGCGCTCGGAAGCGCTGAGAGCCTCGGGTGCTTCGCGACACAAACGAAATTGGGTCCACTTCATTTTTTAAAGCTCTCCTAAAATTTTATTATGGACAGTATAAAGTTGTCTAAAGTGTAAGAATCTCTTTACAATACAAGGATATAAGCTGCGCTTACAAAATTAAAAGAATTAAATTCCAGATACTAAGCAAAAGCAGAACGATATTAACCATACTAATAGTCGTTGTTCGTGACTTATTTTCACGGAATTGAGTGAATGTTGGCTAATTCCCGAGATTGGAAACTAATTAACAATATTAATGGTGGGACCAACTGTCATACGGTAAGCTACCTACAGCGCGACCACTCGATATTTCTAACCTTATACGAGTACTGGCTGCGCCCCGCGGTTTTACTCGCGGATAAAAAGAAGCCTATGTTTTAATCCACTATACAAGCTATCTATATTCCGAACTTCAACCAAATCTGGCCAGACGTTTGAGCGTGAAAGTGTAACAAACATCCACACATACAAACTTTCGCATTTATAATATTAGTAGGAAGTAGGATTATCATATTTGCTTGAATTTTGTTCCGCCTGTTTGATCTTAGACTTTGGAATAAAGAAACCACCGAGATTTTAATCGGACTGGTACTAAGTAACACATATTAATGGTTTAGTTACTGATAATATAATAAAAAAAAGAAAAGGTAAATCAAAAAATGTAAAAAAATACTAAGAAAAAATGTAAATTGTTTTCCCAATAAAATTTTATGATTTATGATGTAATTACCGCCCTGTTTTAAACAATCATTATCTATCTATCTGCGCTGGATTCTTCAATCCAACTGAGCTGGGTTCTTCAATCTAAAAAAGCAAAGTTATTTCATTGGAACTTAAAAAGCTAATCTCGTTTCGGCTAATACATTTCCCGCCTAAAGTAACAAATACAAAACAAAAATTGTCCAAGAACATTGAATTCTTCGTTTTATTTATTTTATATTAACTTTGCGTAAGATATTCAGTGTAACTGACAGAATGAAAGGATTTTCTCTTAAATTGTTGTTTGCACGGTTTGCACATATATGAGGCATATCAACAACATAAATAATACCGCGAAATTTTTAAATTTCAAAGAAATACTTAATAAGCCTCAAAGGATGGTGACTCGCAGTTCATACGTACAGTATGCCCTCGGGCCCTACCCGCGTAAAATTTTAATGCGCATGAGTCTTCGCTTCGGGCACTGAAATGCATAATAGCCTGGAAATTCCAGTTTCTATAATTTCAGCAACTAATTTTTAAATGTGCCCTTAAAGAAGCAATATCAAAATTTTTAAAATTACTGTCTATTATGTTCAACTTTGTGATTTAGAGAAAAATTAAAGGTTATCATCGTACTTACATTGCTTAGCATTTAAGGAACGAATAAAATCAATTTTCTTTAGCCTGAGGTAAGGAAACTTCAGTTTGAGGGGTAACCTTGTAATCATGACCAATTTTTATTGAACTATTAAAATTATAAATGATACGAGTATAAAATTACCATTGTTAGGATTTTCCATTTGTCAGTTGTATTACCAAAGTGGGTACCAAAATTAGTGACAAGTTATCCCCCTTACTATCATTGTGTGAACTAATAAAGTTTTTATTTTATTTATGTATGTTCATTTTTATTTCAAATAAGACGACACTGTAGTTAGTCATCATATTTTCTTTGAAATAATTTTAAATTAGAGTTTTCACTAAGGTTTTTCAACACAAAAATGACGCTTCTTTGGCGAACTATTTAAGCAAGCTACCTTATCTCTGATGAAAAATACATGTGTGGCAGCCACGCCTTAAACATAAAATAACCAAACTTTCGTTGTGAAAATGTTCGTAATGTTAACGAATGACATGACGAGCTAGTCGTTCAACTGATGTTAAGCGACACGGTGCCCATAACATTTGCAGTGTCACTCGGAACTCTAAAATATAAAGTCTCGGGTGACACTGCACTGCGCACGTCATCCTGAGACATCGGCACAGACTGTTAACTGTATGAGAGAAGCAGGTCATAAAATTTCATTTGCCTCGTAATTTCAATATAACTTCATACCAGTCAAAAGGCTATTTATAGCGGGTTCGATTCTTGCGACAGGACAAGTGTTTGAGCACAGAAAAAAAGCGCAAACACTTGTTCTGAGATACCTACAGGGAATCCTAGTTAGGGTCCAGGATCTATGTATGTGATCGTTGGGCGTTATTATTATTATTATAAAATATTAATACGGACAGACAGATTGGCGCACATAACGGACTTATAATTTATAACTTATAAGTGTTCGTTAAAGTACTAGGGAACTTTAAAAAGAGATTTTTTTTATCAAAGTGTATTTGGTTTCCGAAATTTTGATAATATGCACTTTTTAATGTTTATCTGATTAGAATTATGTTAAAAATACTCTATTTGTAATAATTTATTTGAATTTAACATTTGTTTAGGTAGGTATTATATTATATATATAATTGATGTAAGGAGATACTCGTACTAATATAATGGACGTATCTGATACATCCATGATGCCAAAGTGAACGTTGTTTATATATGTATGTAAGCGGAACGGGTTGTGCGTAGGTTGCAACCTATATAACTATAGGCCTTCAGCATGTCCACACCGCGCCGTGTCTGGAACAAGAATGATCGTAGTACACCGAGCGATCTCTTTATATAGCCAGATGGGTGGGGCAGCGACGACAGTCGCCGGTGTTGCCACTGTAATAAATTTAAATGCTGCCACAGGATAAATTACGGTATTGCCCGCTGCACATAGAGTTTATAACTGGACGTAGCCGCCGTCATGTACCTATATTTGTTGATTTCATTGTGTACATTTCACCTCAAAACGACTGGACCGAGTTGAGTGAAATTTTACACATAGATTAAATAATAGTACTGGTTCGACATACCACCGTTTATTCTTTAATTATTATTTTTATTTCTTCTATTTATTTTATCATAGACAATTAAGTTTACACGCGGAAATACTGGTAAAAAGTGGAAGAAAGCGCCGAGTACCACTAGTAAGATATACATGCGCGTCACTTAGGCAAATAAGATACATATTGAAATAACTTCGAGTGTTTTTGTTTAATATTTTCTAATCTATTGAAAAAATAATGTCAGCGCTTGATAGCATAGGTTTTTTAGCTCTAAGTACTGTCACTACGGTGTTGCTATGTTTATCTATAGAATATGTGATATCTAAATATATATAACTCAAAGGTGACTGGCTGACATAGTGATCTATCAACGCACAGCCCAAACCACTGGACGGATCGAGCTGACATTTGGCATGCAGGTAGATGTTATGACGTAGGCATCCGCTAAGAAAGGATTTTTCGAAATTCCACCCTTAAGAGGGTGAAATGGGTGGTTGAATTATGTTCCCATAGGCCACGCCGCGAGCGAAGCTGCGGGCAGAAGCTCGTCTCTTATATAAATAGCATTAAGTTTAAGGACCTGTAAATTATAACTATACCCACTTCGTTATGTGATAGTATTTTTTTTGCTAAGCTGAGATAACCTTACGGTAATATAATTTAAGGCATAAAGCTCCTTAAATATTAAACTATTTGTTAGCTGAAAACTATTTCAATAAAAATAGCAACCCGAAGCTGCATTATTGTAATAACTTTAAAACACCCCCGAAAATTAAACAATAACGAAATACGAGATAAAGTGCTCTTACCTCAAATTATAGCTAATATATTTAGAACTTGCGACATGAAAACCTTTAAGGGTCGTAGGGTGCAAGCTATAGTAGACACCGTCAAATGCGTCAAGGCGGTTGATTTAGCCGCGTGCCTTGCACGTGTTGGCCGCCGGGCTGCCTGAAGTTTATATCACATTAATGTCAAATCTCAAATTGGTGGAAACAGTTTGACAGTTCTATCTGTATCTATTTTTGTATTTAATTTATTGGACTGAATGTTTATTCAGGAACTTTACCAATAGTTATATAGCAACATAATTATTTACTTACATTCAATATTTCAAGTAAGTTTAATTATATAAAAACCTACTAGGAGGTAGGACTTTTCTACAAAGTTCGTCTAGATAGTGTAATGTTATTACCTTATGTTTGCTTTTTATCACATCACTGCACATAACACATCACATATTATCTATTATTTCACCACATTTTTGCTCTTTATACATAAAAATCTTGGTTTCATTTCACAATTTTCTCGATTTTCACTGAAAATATGACTGTCATAGTTTACAATTGTTTTACGACTGGAATTTTGTTTCTATTCAAATCGATTCGTTTTTCTTTTTTATTGTCAATTTCGGCAAGGTTTTTCATAGTTTGGCCAAGATTTTATGTATTTAGACTCTAAATTTTTTTTTTTTATCGTTCTGTATCCAAAATTTTGAAATATTTAAAAGTCTGAAGCATGGAACGCTGACGGAGTTTTCGTTAGAAGGGCTGTCGCTAAGAAATGGCAGTCTCAGTTTACTCCTCAAACGAGGAACACTAAATTGATATAAGGCCATTCCCGGGCCAGGCAAGGCCCGGGAACTCAAGAACGCCTTCAAAAATATTTGGCTATAATACTCCAAAATTGCAAGTGCCAATCGCTTAATTTTTCGCCAATCGCCGTGATACAACGCATCTATCGCCGAGCGCCAGACGACGAGTTACGGCGAATCTATCGCCGGGCGCCAGTCGCCGAGGAATCTATCGCCGGGCGCCAGTCGCCGAGTTACGGTGAATCTATCGCCGAGCGCCAGTCGCCAAGTTACGGCGAATCTATCGCCGAGCGCCAGTCGCCGAGTTACGGCGAATCTATCGCCGAGCGCCAGTCGCTGAGTTACGGCGAATCTATTGACGAGAATCTATCGCTAAAACTGCATCTGCTGTCACCGTCTCAGTCGCTGACAACTGATCGAGTTTGCCGCTGAGCATACAAGTCGGCCCAACTACAAAAGTCTGCCTTGTCGGCCTAAATCCTGGACCTACAGAGTTCTTCAGTCTCTCTGTACTGCATTAGTGGGCCCTGTTGGCCGAAGTTCTTAAACTACTAATTCCTCTAAATTGAGACTTGTAATTTTTTTTATATTTCACCGCAGCCTTTACTTTTTTTATTTTCTGTAATTATTCTTCAAATATAATTCTTTAACTTATTTTCCTCTTTTATTAAGCTCTTAGGATCCTGCCAATTTAGGAATAAGTTAGGTAGGTGAGGAGCTACTCGATAACTTGTGACGTTTAATTCTACCTCTCCACAAGAGGAAGGACGTGTTATTACCTTATGTTTGCTTTTTATCACATCACTGCACATAACACATCACATATTATCTATTATTTCACCACATTTTTGCTCTTTATACATAAAAATCTTGGTTTCATTTCACAATTTTCTCGATTTTCACTGAAAATATGACTGTCATAGTTTACAATTGTTTTACGACTGGAATTTTGTTTCTATTCAAATCGATTCGTTTTTCTTTTTTATTGTCAATTTCGGCAAGGTTTTTCATAGTTTGGCCAAGATTTTATGTATTTAGACTCTAAATTTTTTTTTTTTTATCTTTCTGTATCCAAAATTTTGAAATATTTAAAAGTCTGAAGCATGGAACGCTGACGGAGTTTTCGTTAGAAGGGCTGTCGCTAAGAAATGGCAGTCTCAGTTTACTCCTCAAACGAGGAACACTAAATTGATATAAGGCCATTCCCGGGCCAGGCAAGGCCCGGGAACTCAAGAACGCCTTCAAAAATATTTGGCTATAATACTCCAAAATTGCAAGTGCCAATCGCTTAATTTTTCGCCAATCGCCGTGATACAACGCATCTATCGCCGAGCGCCAGACGACGAGTTACGGCGAATCTATCGCCGGGCGCCAGTCGCCGAGGAATCTATCGCCGGGCGCCAGTCGCCGAGTTACGGTGAATCTATCGCCGAGCGCCAGTCGCCAAGTTACGGCGAATCTATCGCCGAGCGCCAGTCGCCGAGTTACGGCGAATCTATCGCCGAGCGCCAGTCGCTGAGTTACGGCGAATCTATTGACGAGAATCTATCGCTAAAACTGCATCTGCTGTCACCGTCTCAGTCGCTGACAACTGATCGAGTTTGCCGCTGAGCATACAAGTCGGCCCAACTACAAAAGTCTGCCTTGTCGGCCTAAATCCTGGACCTACAGAGTTCTTCAGTCTCTCTGTACTGCATTAGTGGGCCCTGTTGGCCGAAGTTCTTAAACTACTAATTCCTCTAAATTGAGACTTGTAATTTTTTTTATATTTCACCGCAGCCTTTACTTTTTTTATTTTCTGTAATTATTCTTCAAATATAATTCTTTAACTTATTTTCCTCTTTTATTAAGCTCTTAGGATCCTGCCAATTTAGGAATAAGTTAGGTAGGTGAGGAGCTACTCGATAACTTGTGACGTTTAATTCTACCTCTCCACAAGAGGAAGGACGTAACGTGACAATAGGTACCACCGCTTTGCCAGTTATTCTGCTGCCAAGCAGAAGAGTGCAAGCACTACTGTGTTCCGATTTGAAGGGCCATGTAGCTTGTGAAATTACTGGGCAAATTTAACTTTATGATCTGATCTCACAGTCGAGTAATCTTATTACCAGACTGTGCTGATGTCTGAATATGATGTGCGCAGTGCAGCAGTCATGCGAAACTTTACATGTTGGAGTTCCGAGTGACACTGTTCGGTTATGGGCGGCCGTGTTGATTAACATCAGGTGAACGACTAGCTCGTCACATCATTCAATAACATAAAAAATATCCTATGTGAACATTAAATCTGCTACGATCAGACGTAGATTGTTAGACAATTTTCGCACGATGTTTGGTATTGTATTGAATTGTGCTCCAAACTATCGACTTAGCTAACTCAAATCTATCCGGCAATATTTAGCCGCGACCAGGGAGATATTTAAAAATGACCTAAAACAAATAGAGCTCCGATGCTGCCCGCTGAATGCATAATCTAATATTGGGTTGGAGACGTGTGCCACGTCACGCTACCCCACGTCGAGACTAGTGACATTTGCACGTTTTATCCAATGCCGTTGACCCTAACGAATATATTGGATACTACGAAAAATAAAAATAATATACACTTCTACCAACTTATATTAGTATTAAAATGTATTTCTTAAGGTAATTAAAATAAAGTCTAACCTTTATTTTAATTTGAGTAAATATAAACCTAAGCTGTAAAACTATAAATAGCTTTATGGGCTAGACTCCACGTGGACAGCTTCCGGCAATATACAATATTCGCGGATAAGCTATTATATATAAGTAGAGTGCAAAAATTTAGGATGATACATTTTTTTTTAAATATTTTTCCACCCAATTTTTGTCTGGTTTACCTTTGTAAAGTCGTTGATATGCCAAAGTCAGTTCGACAACCACTCATATAAATTACAGGAGATTTGAAAGACCATGAAGTCATTAGTCATTTTAAACCTTAACGGCAGCTGCAAAAATGTATTACTTAGAGCAATAAGTGAACTTCTGTACTCTCCCATTCCTGCACTATCATAGAACATTGCAATTCACATGAATTACATCGTAATTGAATAAGTTGTATCCCAATCGGGCAGTAAAGTGGCGCCCTCACGCGGCGGTCGCGGCACGTGCTCGGTAATCATACAAATTGAGACAAGCTCTATTGGACGGGGTGAAGGTGTTTGTTACCGAGCCTTGTAACATTGGATTTCCGTGGCATATTTTGTTATTCAGGTGAATTTTATTTTGTAAGTACCTATTTGCCACATAAAAGGCGCTGGATTTAAATTATTTCACCACGCTGGCGGGTCAGTGTCATATTGTACCACGCTGGTATCCAATACTGGTGCTGAAAGCGGCACTTGAGCCAGAAGGGCTAGATTGGTCCAATGATTCTATAGTAGCCGTAGTATCGGCTGCTATAGGATCGTCCGGGTCGCTCAAGACGTGTCTCGAGCGGCGACGACGGGGAACTCTACACTAGAACTACACGAGAAGAATAAGAAGACCATCAGGTCTTCTTATTCTTCTCGTGTAGACAAGTACTCAGCCCTTATGCTAGAACTTTAGACCGCCCAAAGGCTTCACGAATTAACCACTATTGTTCTACGTCAAAAGCTGGGACTGCGTCGTACCCAACATGCTGACAGCATTGCCCCATTGAATCACAGTACTGATTCGTTGTACCAAATAAGTGACAGCATTTTGGTCACGCGATGCATTACCTAAATCAAACATCACATTATCAAAATTTATTTTTATACTCATAGGCTTCCTTACCAGTTTAAAAAATTTGAGCCAGTAATTTAGTAATATTATATATGCAAATTGCGTGATAGAAAAAAAGTAAAGTGCAAGATATCAAAGAAGCGAGTAACTGCGACAAATCTAAATCAAAATTAAAAATAATAAACTAAACCGACACATTCTACTTGTCAAACCTATGTTCTTAAGAATACTAAAAAAGCAACCAAAGAGAGGCCATACACTGCAACCTCTGTGTCACTTACACATAATATGTTGACCTTTCTATTGGTCTTCTTCTTATTTGATTTTTTGACGGGTCTAATGCTGTTGATTTCTACCGACCTTTATAACGTTACCAGACGGCAGGGCAGGCACTTAAGGCCCGGCCCAGCCGTCAAAAGTGAGAAGCAGCTCAAGGGCACCCTTGGGGTGTAAGCCTCGGCTTCGCCCATTGCCTGGATAAAAGGATCCAGAAGACTACGTTCACTGGAAGAGATGACCCTATGGAAAGTCGCGACCGCTTTAGCTAACCTACAAGGTACGTTGTCCTCGCTGGCGGGTCAGTGTCATATTGTACCACGCTGGTATCCAATACTGGTGCTGAAAGCGGCACTTGAGCCAGAAGGGCTAGATTGGTCCAATGATTCTATAGTAGCCGTAGTATCGGCTGCTATAGGATCGTCCGGGTCGCTCAAGACGTGTCTCGAGCGGCGACGACGGGGAACTCTACACTAGAACTACACGAGAAGAATAAGAAGACCATCAGGTCTTCTTATTCTTCTCGTGTAGACAAGTACTCAGCCCTTATGCTAGAACTTTAGACCGCCCAAAGGCTTCACGAATTAACCACTATTGTTCTACGTCAAAAGCTGGGACTGCGTCGTACCCAACATGCTGACAGCATTGCCCCATTGAATCACAGTACTGATTCGTTGTACCAAATAAGTGACAGCATTTTGGTCACGCGATGCATTACCTAAATCAAACATCACATTATCAAAATTTATTTTTATACTCATAGGCTTCCTTACCAGTTTAAAAAATTTGAGCCAGTAATTTAGTAATATTAGTTCATTTCATCGACCAGATGTATTTATTTGAAACATTATTATTATCTGATGTAGTTTATTTGATTTATTAAATTAAATGCTGATGTAAATTTAAACTATGGCTTAGAGATTGGTAAACCAAAACCAGTACTATTTACCTATAGATTTTCACAAAATAGACCAATAAAGCGACCGGAAATGTCCACTCTCGTATTAATTCGAGGAAAGCGATTTTCGACAACCTGCGGTGGACACGCGACTCGCACGCGCCGGAACCGTGCCGCTTCCGGATCGCATCCGTTCCGCAGCCGTGCGCCCACCGTTGATATTACAAAGTGTTTTGCCGATTATTAAAGCCGCATTAGAATAGTAAATGAGGAGCTGCGGTGATGGCATTCAATATGTAAAATGAAGATAAACCTGTTTATAGAAATAGCACTAATGCGATGTTTGTAACTTCGTTAAATTAAACAGCTTATGATTTACAAAAGGTCCAGGTGGATTGTTAGAAATTCTACTTCGCAGGATAGTTGCATCTTCTTCAGTGCGACGCTTGAGCTCTTCCAATACCTAGCAAGCTCGGCAGCGTAGCCAGCCAGCCAGCCACGCTATTAGTACCTACACAAGGCAAGGAAATCTGCTTGAAGTAAATCTTCTTTACGCACTTGGGAAGTAAGCTGGCGAGGCGAACGAAAGTTGAAGTTGGTTCACGTAGATCTCCACTGTCAACATAACAAAGTTAAAAACTTGTATTATTATGTTGGTATGTCCGGTAAAATGACAATTTACACCGGTTAAATGGCGACATTAACATTAAAAAAAAACAAAAACTAAGTTATACCAGCCGATAGATGGAGCTAAACTAAAAAAGTTTTACTTCAGGCGTTTTATTTGCATATCAATTTCATCTCAATGTTTTTTGTTATGAGCTGTGTGCTGGTCTGAGTGGGTGCGACAATATATAGGACATGTGTTAAAAAATTGCTTGTCCGTGGTTAATTTTTTTTATCTATGTTATTTTAATGAGGTTCTGATATGAAACTACTTAATTTTTATCTCTTGAGTTTTAATAGTTTGTATTATCAATCTTTGTAAGAAATCTTTATGAATTACAACGGTATGAGGCGATCTACGTAGCTTATCTTAAATAAAACAATTCTTATGTTCGTAGATGTTCAATAAGACACAGTTTTAAGAAGCGGACTACATTGTATTATAGACACAATGCATGTCAATGCATGAAAGTATTAATGACTATACGTAACGAAACAAAACAGTATAATTGAGATTAAAGCTTACATTTAATGCGCAGTTAATTAGGATTTTAATTGAGGGACGAATAACAAACATAGTAACGCTTTTGTGTAGCTCTTTGTGCCGTTACCTAATGCCACGTCGTAGGGTTTGCAAAACACGTCGGTCGTACTCACGTGCCTACAAGAGGTTACAATACTACGTTTGTATTCTGTGTTTGATACCTAAATTGATTACTCAGCCGTGTGGTGTGGTAGTTGAGCAGGTCAGCTCATAACCTGGAGGCGGCGAGCTCGATTCCCGAATGTAGTATTGGTGCAAAGCAAAAAGCGCAAATACTTGTTCTGAGTCTGGGTGTTGTGGGATCATGGTCCTTGTAGTCCGTAGACACAGGGAATCCTAGTTAGGGTCCAAGATCTATGTATGTGATCATTGGGCATTATTATTATTATCTGTGGTATCGGAACATACGTCTTCTTACATACATTTAATTTCAAAGATTTATTTAAGTGATCACTGAATACATTGTACTTCGTCTGTTTCTGCTGATTATGCTATTACTTCTACGTCTTTCTTCTGTTATAGAGGTGTATAATATCGAGGCTTTATTTACTTACCGTTAAGTTCATTTTCGTAACTACTCTATCATAAAAAGCTACAAAACTGGATTTTTATTCCACTTTTCTTATATTTATCGTTTTCATAGCTGGTTCATAAAAAGGCTGCTCAGCATGATGATGCACATCACTACTAAGCCAATACCAATAGCTCTATTAGTAAATAGGTATTGGTAGTGGCACTTCATGGTATTAAGTTTGTACTTTAAGATAATCTTTCGATTATTTATTCATTGATCTTCAAAAATTACCACAAAACGCTACATAACAATGGTTAAACGAATGAGAACCATGCACACATGTGACACATGACACGTTTCGGTTAAACTCCATTTTCAACTCTAGTCTCATTCTAATTAAAAGTAAGCTGTTTCAGCAGCTCCATTCTCATGGATTGATTTACGCTATTGAGAATATTTTTTAGTTTAATGAGAAAATACTTTTAGACTTTATGTTTATGTTTTCAGCTATCGCTACCTAACGTTTGTTGGAAGGGCTCGAGCGCTTCCGGCGTAACCAGGGGCGGGCGGGGGTGATGCCACATCCGGCGGAAGCTGCAGTCCGCCCCGCCGCCCTGCCTACTGCCTCGCGATACCTACCAAGTAAAACTTAATAAAAACATGGAAGAATGTTTTGTTTTATTTCTGCTTTTTTCAGTAAACTTATGGCATAACCTCCATAGGCTCGATTTTGGGCCTATGGAGGTGCAATATTTAACAATACATTGACTTACATCTTAAATGACTTAATGAATAAGTGAACAGTTGTTAAAATGTTCAATTTAAAAAAAAGATATAACTAACTATAACAAAAATTCACAGCAACATTAACGACTAATAGATACAAATTTTGGATGATATGAAACAAATTTACAAAATGTAAACATTACGAAAACATAATAAAAATTCATCGATAGCCATTACTCCCCTCTCATAGCGACACAAGCGCTAATGCAATAGAGCGAGCATTGTGTGCGCCCGTCAGTGGTTCCGTGCCGATTTGCGGGGCCCTAAAAAGGGTATGTGATGCTAACGCGGCGTAAGCCACAAGAGACTCACACCATTTTTACGATATAGCCTGCATATTATGTTGAAGAAAATTATTTAGCATAAATAATTATAGATGAGTAATATAAATACCAACATTTATTTAATGTATAATATTTATTAGTTTTTTCACCAAGTGACAAGACAGAATAATGACAATGGAAAAGAGAAAATAATATGATATAAATCAAAGAGTCTGAATGATATTACTTTGAGGTCAGGATATAACATTCCTCCTCACTCTAACTCTTCAATAAGCCGTCGTGGAGGCCTGGATATCCTGGAGCTCCTTCGAAGAGTCGGTTCTGTATTAATGACAGGAGTATCAGGAGTAATGGGTGATGCCTCAGACGGTGTGGCTGTTGTTGAAGATGGTGTTCCAGTGGGTGTTTGAAAAGGCGTTGAGTTAGTGTCCACTGTGGTCGTTTCTTCCGTTGTTTCAGCTCTTTGTCTTATATGATCTGCATGTCTGCGCTTCAATATTCCTTCAGGTGTTCTGATTATATATGAGTATTTGTGAGTTCTTTTTTCTATCTCAGCTGGTTCCCATTTTTTTTGTTGTTTGGTACGAATATAAACCTTACTACCTAGTTGGTGGGTAGGAGTTTGGTTTGTATTTTCCATCATTATGTTTGCTTGTATTTCTTTATGTCGTAACATTTTTTTGGTACTTGGACGAGCATTGTCTAAAATACAATTTAATTGTCTTCCAAACATCATGTAAGCTGGAGACTTTAGGGTAGTATTATGAGGCGTGTTTCTGTAGGAAAAAAGAAAATCTCTAAGTCTTTCTGTTGTGTTTATGTTTTGATTCCCACTAGCCATGCGACTTTTAAAAGTGCGTACCAAGCGTTCAGCTAATCCGTTGGTACGTGGATGATACGGGGACGATGTTATGTGAGTAATTCCTCTCTCTTTACAGTAGGTTTTAAATTTATCAGACGTAAACTGAGGGCCGTTGTCGGATACTACAATTTCAGGTAATCCAAATGTTGTAAAAATATCGCTTAGTACATCGCATAATTTGTCAGAAGTTATGTTATTCATGGGCCTCACTTCAATCCATTTCGATAGTGCATCACATAGAACCAGCCAGTATTTGCCTTGGAAAGGTCCTGCAAAATCGATGTGTATTCGCTCCCATACTTTGTCAGGAATGGACCATGAATATACCGGTAATTCCGAATTGTTTGGTCGATTTTCTTGACACCCTCGACACGTTTTGACATAATTGTCAACATCTTCTTCAATCGAAGGCCACCAAACATAAAAACGTATGAGTGCTCTCATGGCGGATATGCCAGGATGTCCTCGGTGTAGATATTTTAATGTTAATCTTCTCATAGAAAATGGTATAACGATTCTACCTTGCCATAATAGAATTTTATTTTCCACAGATATCTCGTTTCGTTTTTTGAAGAATGGTTGTATGTTATTGTCATCGTAACTGTAAGTGCTCCAGTTTGTTTTCATGTACTGTATAACTTTCATCAGCGTTGTATCTCGCTTAGTATGCTCTTTGACAGTTTCTTCATTAATAGATAAATCTACGAATTTTCTTTCATTTAAGCTTTGTACGATTTTATTAACTGCACATTCGTCCTTAGAAGGCTGTTCATCTGTGTTTGGCATTCTGGACAATGAATCAGCAAGAATGTTATTCTCTCCTTTTGTATATATAATTTCATAATCATAGCTACCGATCATCAAAGCCCACCTGATAAGACGATTGTTAACTAACTTTGGTAAGTTTCTGTTAGTTCCGAGTATATAAATGAGTGGTTTGTGATCGGTTATCAGGGTGAATTTAGACCCTCGTAGATATTGATCTAATTTTTTTATGCCAAAAAATATTGCTAGTGCTTCTCGATCTATGACTGAGTACTTACTCTCTGCTGGTTTTAATTTTCTTGAAGCAAATGCTATTGGTTGCACATTGTTGTTCTTTTTATGGTATAAGACAGCCCCCACTCCCTTTTCTGAGGCGTCACATGCTAAAAATAAGGGTTGTTTTTCGTCAAATGCAATAAGAGGTTTAGATTTTGCTATACATTTCTTTGTTTTCTCAAATATCGTGTTTTCATGTTCAGTCCATTTCCATTTTTGTTTTTGTCCCGTAATACTATGCAATTCTGCACAAATGCTATGTAAATGAGGTATAAATCGTTCATAAAAATTCACTAATCCAAGAAATGATCGCAACTCTTTAACGTTCTCAGGTGTTGATGCTTTGAGAATAGCCTCCACTTTGGATTTTGTTGGTTTAATACCATCTTTACTTATTGTGTGGCCTAGGTATTCTATTTCGTTTTGAAGAAAGGTGCATTTCTTTAGGTTTACTTTGAGCCCAGCATTTTTTAGTTTATTGAACACTAGCGTTAATGTTGTAAGGTGTTCCTGCTCATTTTTACCAGTTACAGCAATGTCATCAAAGTATATGGCAATATTAGGTATGTTTTCTAATAGTTTCTCGAGGTATTGCTGGAAAATTGATGGAGCTGTAGTTATTCCGAATGGCATTCTGTTATATTGGAAATATCCTTTGTGTGTTGAGATGGTTAGATACTTTTTTGACTGAGGTGCTATTTTAAATTGCAGGTATGCGTCTTTCAGATCAATTTTTGAATATTTTTCTCCGTTAGCAAGACGTTGTCTTAAATAATCAAACTGTGGTACTGGATGTGTATGTGATATTAATACTGGGTTGAGAGTCGTGCGATAATCTCCGCATATCCTTATTTGTCCGTTAGGTTTGACGACGTTCACAGTTGGTGTTGCCCATTCTACTGGTGTTTTGTTAGGGTCAACGCTTTCAATGATCCCTTCTTTCATTAGTCGTTCCAGTTCAAGTTCAACGTTTTTCCGAATACTGAACTTAATTGGTCTTGATGGTAAATGTTTTGGTTCGGCTCCAGGCTTCACATGAATATTTACTTCATAGCCCTTTACTTCTCCCAATTTGTTATCAAAAAGTTCGTTGTTTGTGTTAATAATTTGTTTCAGAGTCATTGTTTGATGTTTAATGGAGTAAACAGGATTAGGAAATGACATATTAAAAATTTCGCTCCATTGTAAGCCAAATAACATAGGATGCGCATTTTTTATTACAACGACTGGTACAATTTTTTGTTTCCCTTGTATTTCAACTGTAACGTCTGTTATTCCTTTTGGTTTGAGTTTGTGGTCACCGTATGCTCGTAGTTTAGGTCCTTCCATTAGTTCTGGTGATCCGATTTCCCTCCAAAATGCAGTACTAATGATTGAGTAGATAGAGCCTGGATCCCAATCCATGGTACAATGGAAACCGTTGATCGTTATGTCAATTTTCTTGCACCGCATATTGGCAGCGTTAATTTTATACACATTTGATTCCTCATCACTCTCATCAGAAGAATCACTTCTAGTAGAGGTGGACGGTCTGTTGATTACAAATCTGTTCTCCTTTTTTAGTATGCTGTTTACTCTTTTGTTATTGTTGTTGGTAGTGTTTGTTGTTTCTTGTCTAAATGATATATAGGCTCTTCCGGACTTTAGACAACAACTTTCGTAATGGCCTTTTGATTGGCATGCTTTACAAATATGATTGGAAGCTGCACAGTTATTAAAATCATGTTTTTCACCGCTTCCACATCGTTTGCACTGATTTTTGGTTAATGGACGTTTTTTATTACTATCGTTTCCATTGAATTTGTTTGTATTTCTCTGCTTGATACGCTGTACCGTGTAGTCATTATTCGTGTTATCATTTTCTGCTAATTCCCGTGACTGAGCGACAGAAAATATTTGTTCAAATGTAATTTCAGTCATTTTCCCATCAGCGTTCCTATCTTGAAGATCTGGCCATTTTTGTTTCAAATCTATTTCCAGCATTTCATGGTTAAGACCTGTTGCGAAACGGTCGCGTAATTGTCGCTCTAACAAATCGCCTTTATACCCACATTCTTTACTAAGTTCTTTTAATTTGTTTGCATAAGTGTCCATAGACTCATTATCTTTTCTTGTGCAATTCCAAAACTCTGTTAACGCTTTGTATCTTGTAGTTTTCTTATGGTAAAAACTGCAAAATTTCTCTTTTATTTCCTCGTAAGTTCGTGACGGAAATGTGTTGATAAAAGCAGTTCTAATGTTGTGCAAAACATTCGGTGGTAGACACGTTATGAATAGATCTTTTTGTATTGCTTTGTATTCGGCGCCATAGATATTGCATTTCGTTTCAAAAAATTCTATAAAATTTTCCGCTGATGTTGTTTCAGGGTTAAATTTATCGTGTGAAAAATCCTTAATTTTTGTACTTATATCACTTACACCTCTTTTGGGTTCATCTGGATGTGTGTCCGTTGTACGTTGTGCAGTTTGAACTGTTAAGATTCGTAAGAGTTCAGTTAGTTGTTGTTGTTGGGCTTGTTGTACCCTTAGAAAATCCGTAAACTGTTGTGTATTCATTTTATTTACCTTCGTCGCCACATAATATAAATACCAACATTTATTTAATGTATAATATTTATTAGTTTTTTCACCAAGTGACAAGACAGAATAATGACAATGGAAAAGAGAAAATAATATGATATAAATCAAAGAGTCTGAATGATATTACTTTGAGGTCAGGATATAACATTAACACGATTTTGGGCCTATGGAGGTGCAATATTTAACAATACATTGACTTACATCTTAAATGACTTAATGAATAAGTGAACAGTTGTTAAAATGTTCAATTTAAAAAAAAGATATAACTAACTATAACAAAAATTCACAGCAACATTAACGACTAATAGATACAAATTTTGGATGATATGAAACAAATTTACAAAATGTAAACATTACGAAAACATAATAAAAATTCATCGATAGCCATTACTCCCCTCTCATAGCGACACAAGCGCTAATGCAATAGAGCGAGCATTGTGTGCGCCCGTCAGTGGTTCCGTGCCGATTTGCGGGGCCCTAAAAAGGGTATGTGATGCTAACGCGGCGTAAGCCACAAGAGACTCACACCATTTTTACGATATAGCCTGCATATTATGTTGAAGAAAATTATTTAGGATAAATAATTATAGATGAGAATCTTAAGATTTGAATAATAGATAAATAACACACTTTCGATCCTTCATAATCAAATGGACTACTAAAGCTTTACTCACGTGTTTTTCGTAAAATCTTCACTAACAAACTTGACTTACTAAGAAATTGAACTTTCCAAAATCGTTTTTTTTTTTTTTTTTTTTTTTTTTTTATTGTTAGATAGGCTTGCGTTTGACCACTATCGCACCTGATGGTAAGTAACGATGCGGTCTAGGATGTAGCACGCTTGCCTAGAAGATACCTGTTCACTCTCGATTTGAAGACTCCAAGGTTGTAGTTATCGGGAAATACGGACGCCGTTAAAGCGTTCCAGTCTTTGGCTGTTCGCATGATAAATGTGGAGCCAAAACGCTTTGTTCGCACATGGGGGATATTGACCATGTAACGGTGGCGTTTTTTCGTACATCTGGTTGTTCGATGGTGGAAAGGTGATGGCGGAATCAGGTTATGCAACTCTAATGCGCACTCTCCAAAATGCATATAAGGAGTATTTGTTTAAGGGGAGTACTTAGGCCTTAAAAACAAGGGGTTCTCGTGGAACGATAAACTGAGTGCTACAACTTTTTATTGAAAATAACATGTGAGAAAAATCATTCTTAAAATATCTATGAAAAAGCCACAAAAAGATTCTGCCAGCCCAAATTCAGTATGACGTTAGTACAAACGTAAATTCACCACTTTCTATCCCAGAAACAGCACACTGCATACGTTACGGTTGCACATTACATAGTACCTAGTTTTATAGCACGCGCACGAATAGTCGCATTCATATAATAAAAATTCCGATTCAATTATAATAATGTATCCTCACCAGACATCCTCTGTAGTGTGGTGGTTGAGATCGGCTCATAGCTTGGTTGGCGGGTTCGATTCCCGCGGCAGGACAAGTATTTGTGCACAGGAAAAAAAAGCGCAAATACTTGTTCTGTGTGTGGGTGTTGTCAGACCTCGTATGGTCCTCGTAGTTCCTGGGTACCTAGACACAGGGAATCCTTGTTAGGGTCCAGTATCCATGTGTATGATCGTTGGGCGTTATTATTATTTTATTATTAATGTATTGCTTTTCCAAGAAACACTGAGCAGACGACATGAATGTAGATAAATTGCAGTTGGTATAAGATTTATTCCACCAAGAAGAAGTGACATTCTGTGACATTAAACGCACTGTTGCTCCTCAATACAGTTCTACCAGTTAAATCCAACAAATATTAAAGCTTACTAAACCCGCGGATTCTTATCCCCTGCACCACACGCGCTGTACTCCCGAAGGAACCACAGCGAGCGATAAAAGCGTCATGCATAATGTAGACGCGTCTGAAATCGAAAAATTAAAAAGTGCCGCCATCTGCCGGGCGGCTTGCGTAATTACCCCGCTGTTTTGACGGCCCGTCCAGTCAAATCACGAGCATGCTAATTACGCGAACGGATTGTGTAACGCGAGCTTTATCCGCGTAACCGACTATGAAATATGCGTGGCGGTGTTTTTGGTCGGTTGAAATAATAATAATAATAATAGGTGTGGACATCTCACACAACGCCATCTAGCCCCAAACTAAGCAAAGCTTGTATTGTGGGAACCAGATAACTGATAAAATACTTTTATTTGTTTGTAAATACATACATATATATTTTTTTTTCTAGGTGGTAGGACTTTTCTGCAAAGTTCGTCTAGGTAGGTACCACCGCTTTGCCAGTTATTCTCAGGATGATGTGCGCAGTGCAGTGTCAAGCGAAACTTTATATTTTAGAGTTCCGAGTATTCACTGTTCTGTTATGGGCGGCCATGTCGCTTAACATCAGGTGAACGACTAGCTCGTCACATCATTCACTAACATAAAAAAAAAAACTTATAATAATTATAAGAAGACCCATCACAAGAGAAGCAACCATATAGTATCACTTTGCAGCGTGTTTGTCAGTTGATTTCATAAAAATAGCTTACCTATACCTAACGCAAACCAAGCTAAAACCTAAACAGTATAAGTATTACGTTATCTACCACTTTTAATAAACAATAACATAAAATAGTTCAATTCCTATTCCAATCCTATGAATGGTTTACCAGGTGCGGTTTTTCTGTGAACCTTGATGTTGGGCATGAAAAAGGAGTCATCATCATCATCATCATCATCATCAGGCGTCCACCACTAACTGCCACTGACAGGTTACACTTGCCTTTTACTTCCATCGGCTCACCACGGTTCTGACCAGGGGCCTTACCGCGTAAGTCTGGTGGAGATGGTAATCGTGTTCTCCCTTGCTCGCACTCGTGTATTTGTTAATTGGCGCGTGCAGGATGGCAGGCGAAGCCGATTCCCAGAACAGTTACGCGATAGGGGTGCTGTGTGATCACGAAACTTTGATTGCAATGCAACTAATAACACAAGCTGCGTATTCAAACTGTCAAATCCATACAAATTTGTGTTTCTATCTGTTGCAATCAAGTTACGTGATCGCTCAGCAAATCGTCGGTCTGCGTCTAGTGCCTAGGGCCTACGTTGTGTCTTCCAGTGACTCCGTAAACCGGTTCGTATGGTCGCTACTCGAAAACTTTCCATCCCAATCGGTTATCCGATTCACAGTATTCTAATAAGTATTTATTGACATAAAAGAGGTATACAAGTTAATGAGCCCATATCGCTCAATTACAGCTAAAGATTATAAGCACGAAAGACGTAATTACTATAGATGGAATAATTGACTGGCCCAATAGCTCAGTTGGTGGTATCCCTGCCTTCTGAACTGCAGGTTGTGGGTTATATTCCCATCCAAGACAAATATAACAATAATAATAACGCCCAATGATCACATACATAGATCCTAGACTCGGATTGCCTGTGTCTAGGGACCCAGGAAATATGAAGACCATTGTCCCACAACACCCAGACACAGAACAAGCACAAATACTTGTCCTGCAGCGGGAATCTAACCCGCCGCCTGTGGGTCATGAGTCAACCTGCTCAACCACTACACCACAGAGGATATCAAATTAGTAGTTCTGAAATCTTTCAGCATCAACGACATAGTTTTACCGCATATCAAGCTTAATGCTTAATGCTGTACATATATTTATACATATGAATTTAAGAAACAATAAGTTAATTTACTCTCACAAGAAACTACTCCATTGACCATAACATGGACATGATTTCATAACAATTAATTTATAACACCCATGGTTATCCAAATATAAATTAAACAGAATATACTACGAAGTAAAATAAATCACGTCCGGCTGTGGCCGAATCTTGCATCGTGCGAAGTGATGATTAAATTAGTTTCCCTAAATAACGTTCCAGCGTAACTGGTGAAGTCCCGAATGTCTCGGCTACGGGCAATTAAAAAGTTGAAGGCCGAGTTCACTCAAAAAACTTGTTAATTATCTCCCCATGTTCTCGATTAAGCCATTATTAACGTGTCAATCGCTCTCATGGAAATTCATCAAGCTTTTCCTAGTTGGCAGCGCGAAAAGGTAACCAGCAAGAGAACTGAATGGACCAATTAAATAATTCAGTAATTCGCGAAGCCGCCGGCGGCGACGTAAACATGCGTGAGACGCGCGGTGAGGGCGGGCGGCGCGGTGGAGGGGCGAGGGCGTGGCCTGTGACGTCACGCGCCACCAGCTTCAGTCGGTCAACACCCGGCGCTTGCAGCGGTCGTGGCGACGCGTCGCCGTTTTCTTCCCCGAAAGTACGATACAAGTCGCCAAGATTTTCGACCGCCAGTACCACTCACCTTCCAAGGTGTTGAAGTTGGAGGACGACCCTTGGGGGTCATGTGCCATGTACTCCCCGGACAAGATGAAGTCCGGCGGGGGGCTGATGGCGCCGCCCGGCTGCTTCCCGGGACGGTACAGCCCCACGTACCGGGGCTCCGACCCGCGCCGGTGCGTGCCGAACCCGTCCGTGAGTACCACAGTCATACCACCGTGCCTGCGGAGCCTCACTCACGCTCTACGTACATAGTACAGCAGTTACTTGGAAAATCGCTGAGTGAGGCTTTGGCATGTATCGTAGTGAAATTACAGGTTACCAAAATGTTATACGGTTGGTGTAAAAGTATTTTTTCGCTATACATGGTAGCGTTGGTGTATGCGTACTGTTTATATTACGGAATATGAAATATTAGGTTAGGTAGGAACATAAACACTTCAATGTAGGTATATTCGTATTAACAATAAAAAGTTATGCTGACGTAGTCTAAAATAATTTAGGAAGGGTTAACACTGTGTCTAATACTTTTATTTTCAGGAAGTGCTTAGTATTTCTGCCTAGCGATTTGTTTTTTTTTTTATGCCGTAGCGATTGTATAAATGGAGCTCCATGGGGTTGTATTTTTTTTAATCAGCGAAATTTATCGTTATGTCAAAATTGTAAAGTTTTCAGTAAAATGACAACACAATGAAAAATATTACTTAGTGCAATACATTCTAGTAAAGTAAATTATAACAAAAGATATAACTACGCAATTTGTAGCATAAATAAATACATCTTACCGCATCCAGTTATTAGGTACATAGCATCATTTTCAGACATCGTGGTATTATATCATTTGGAGTTTCAGTCGTTACGCGGGTATATTGAAATAAGGCTCTAACAAACCGGACGGATAAAGATTTATTTTTAACACTACTGTAGAAAAGTAAAAAAAAACGATTCTGATATTATCATCATACTATGATTAAAAATACACCTAACAAGTTAACAGCAGCTATAGAAATCTAATTAGACACTTTTATTAACGGATTTCTGACATTAATCTGGAAAACATTTTTTAATGACCGAGTTTGCAAATCATACAAAATAACATAAACATAAAATAATATAAATCGGATCTAAACTAATCAAACAACTGCTACTAGTATTTAAACTATATAGTTATAACTGAAACAATAAAATTAATATAAAATACTGTTTGAAATAAATATGATTCGGTACAATATTGTTTTTAATATTTTTAATGGTAAAAGACAAAATGTCATTTTAGGTGACAAGGCGTTTCAAAAATGTGTGAATATGACATAAAACCTTCACAACAAATTGATACACGTTGATACAAAATACACAATAAATACTAGTGTAGTATTATGTTATATGTGCCATAGATATAGAAAACAATATAAACATGCCGTAAGTTATTATTATTTATAACCTTTTGCACCAAAAGCAAGTTACATATATAGAGACAATTTACGTTAAAAAATATGCCTACGAAAGACATGTATAAATGACTAATAATAATACTAACATAAAAAATAAGCACATGTTTATAGAAATATAAAAATAAAATGATATGAAAATTATTTACGTACGCGTTGTTTACGTATATAAAATTTTACTGAACTTTTAACAACTCTTTGGAATCCGCAAACCAAAATCCGATTAAAAACTTTTTACTGAGCTGGGTGAGGCACCGCTTCATAGCAATAATAATTATGGGAAATTATCATACTCCTCACATAATTGAAAAGTTGGGTATTGAATAAAACGGAGCTTTTCAATTTTAATGTTTTTATTGGTTGGTATTATATATCGTGGAATGTGTAGGCATCCGCGGGCCGACGGCAAAATACCGACGGCCGACGGCATTTGTACAATCACTTGCTATGTACTATTGCAATAATATTTGAATAGTAACAGTTTCATTGTTAAATCTTCGCATTTGGCTGCAATTGTATAAACTTTTATACAGAATATAAACTAAAAAATTCTCGATTTACAAAAAAGTCTAAATAAATAAAATCAGCACGTGACGACAGAAAAGGTTAAAACTAAAGAAGTCAATATATATAAATAACAATTGATTTGATTTAACCAATTTAGCATCATAATATACCATAGTGGTTTACTTAATTTAGGTATATTTTAAAGAGTGCCGCCGCACGCCGACGGTACAACGCTACGATTACACGTAGCCATGTAGCACAAGGCCTACGATCAACGTCACGGTGGCGTAGCCCGTAGCGAGGACGTAGCATTGTCTACGGTGTTGTTCATTCGTCCAAGTCTAAGGCCAACAATCTAGGCAGCCAGGCAGTTAGTACTCAAATTACAGTTGAATTTTTAGATTAGTCTTAAACTGATACTTAGTTGGTTATTATCGAGAACCATGTATGGACAAACGTAACTTAGGTTTATGGCACGATTTACCTAAAATGAGCTGTCATTAAACGCTGTTATTGTTTTCTCGACTGTAATTTTCTTCATGCTTAAATAATTTCATATATAAAATTATGTACCAACATACTAAATTATAACTTGATACTGCTGTCGATTAATACATGAAATTTATTAATCAATAGCACCATCGATTTAATTTTGTATTTATATCTTAATTAACTAGATTACCAAATTAGGTACGTTTTTATTAGAAAGAAACTATTCTGATACTAAAACTATGATTAAAAATATACCTAACATGTTAACAGCAGCTATAGTAATCTAATTACACACTTATATTAACGGATTTTTTGATTTAACCTGATAAAACAGTTAAATAATTTCATATATAAAATTATGCACTAATATACTAAATTGTAACATATAACTGCTGTTGATTAATATATATTATATATAAAATTGATTAATCAATAGCACCATCGATACAGTGTTGTATTTATATCTTAATTAACTAGATTGTCAAATTAGGTCCTTCTTCAGGAAGTGTGAAGAGGTCAGACAATTACATGATCAATATTACGATCACGAATATTATCGGTGAAATATAAAAAAAAAATTAAGTGTAATTGTGTAAACTCAGTAAAAAAGTATAAATTGCGCTTATAAATACTGAATAAGAAAATTATTAACGCATTCAACAAATCTATATCTATATTATTTTCAATAAATAACTATGGGTATACTTAGCAATGAAAAACCATAAATCGATACCAGTTAAGACATTTTAGATGAGCGAAATAGGTTTTAGTAGTTTACATACGTATGCTTGTATTTATGTATATTTCACCGTAAAGTGCATGAACTAATTATACAAATGTAATAATGGAGTAATTACTATAGCCCCGGTGGTATAGTTATTTTACCATCAGATTGGAGTATAGGAAAATAAAGGAAAAATAAAATTAACTTAGTGATCTTATTCTCTTTTTTGAGCCATAATTAGGCTTGCATTTGAGTACTGTCTCACCTAGACGATAAAGCATGCTTGTTTTAATTCATATTTAAGTCACGCTCAAAACTTGAATCTCTTATTTTAAAACCCTTAGAAATAAATTTTGTCACTTTGTTCATCCCTAATCAAATATAACAGGTATACTTTATATCTCTTATTTTAAACGTCACAGGACTCCCAAACATGCTTTCATCCCTTATTTTTATAGAATAGGGAATGCTAAATTATCAAAATATCTATATTGTTTTCAATAAATAACTATGGGTATACTTAGCAATGAAAAACCATAAATCGATACCAGTTAAGAGATTTTAGATGAGCGAGTAATTAAAAAATCTTTTTGTTCGGTTATGTTTAGAAGGTAGAAATATCGTTTCAGCATTAATTGCCTTACATACTACAGTGAAAAGATCAACAATATATTAATGTAGTTATAAGTAGTAAATTTAATAAGCGTGTGTGATCTGTGACAGATGTGGCGGTAATAAATGTAAATAAATAACATTATTTATTCAAAATAACTTTAAGTTACACGATTAATTTTGCAATAAAACATACCAAACTTAATATAAACAAATTTGTAACTGAAACGCCCCGTGTTTAATGTGTAAACGTATTTAATCGAAACCGTTTTGATGCTCGTTCGACTGGAATACTCTGAACTAATTACTAGTACTAATACCGCATCATTTCGAATAGAACCTTTCGTTTTACTAAAACTATGCAATTGACTTTTAATCCTAACTGGCAATTCTATTAACCTTTTTATTTTCAGGACTTTACCGTATTTACAGCCGTTATTGAGTATTGAGTGTTTACACATTAAGTGGAGTATGTTAGTGTTACTAGGTGGTAGGAGTTTATTGCAAAGTTCGTCTAGGTAGGTACCACCGCTTTGCCAGTTATTCTGCCGCCAAGCAGTAGTGCGCAATCACTGCTGTGTTCCGGTTTGAAGGGCACTGTAGCTAGTGAAATTACTGGGCAAATGAGACTTTATGATCTGATCTCACAGTTTAGTAATCTTATTACTAGATTGTGCTGATGTCTCTGGATGACGTGCGCAGTGCAGTGTCACGGGAAACTCTATACTTTAGAGTTCCGAGTGACACTGCAGCTGATATGGGCAGCCGTGTCGTTTAACATCAGGCGATCGGCTAGCTCGTCATGTCAATCCTTAACATTAAAAAAAAGTGTATTACCGGGGATTGATACCTATTAATATTGAAAATTGTAAAAAAATATTCAATCTATATAAAACTGTTTACTACGTTTTTTACCATCCTAGTACAGGAAGCCAGGCATTCTTACACATGTATTGTACCACATTACAAAGAAATTGCGCTTTAGTAACAGTAACCCCATACAAAACAACATAAATATTTTCAGTGTGCTTTAGTCTGGTAGGGTAGTTGATAGTAATTATTGCTATCTTTAAACAATAAATGTGAGTACTCTATAATATAATATGTTTCTTAATAATATAAAAATAATAATCAAACATTTTCCAATATTTTATTTTAATGTCATTTGTTACATTTTTATAAACTGATACCCACATAATATATGATACATTTCGAGAGGTATATGTATCAAATACAAATACAAAAATGTTTATTGACATAAATTACAATTACAATAATATATCCATAGATTCCTGAACTTTATGATATAAAATACAGTTTATGTTTTTAAACTGTATTTCAAGAATCAATGGCTTCTCCTTTTCTTATCTTATCTCTTAAACTCTCTTAATTTTATTATTATGTCACATAAAAACATACAGTAAAGTTTAAAGAGTAGAAACAGGTTAGTAAATATATCTTTACTTAATACCATCTTTAAATACAATATGGCTTATGGATTATGAACTAATATAACAGCTAGTTCCTTAAATAACCTTTCAATTAAACTTAATTAAACTCAAAATTCAAATAAAACAGCCTAGAAACAAAGCAGTAATCGATAAAAATTGCTTACAGATAATTTTAAGGATTCTTTAATAAATGATCTAATATTAAATTTAAATATATATTATATATTAAAATATTATATAAACTTTTCAATCAGTACCTATTTAACGTGATTTGAAATTAGTCTCTGCATTAATGGATCATTTAGTAAAGCATCCTTAATATTATCTGTGAGATTTTCTTTTATCGACTACTGCTTTGTTTCTAGGCAGTTATATTCGAGATTCAAGTTTGATAACATTTAACCATAATTTACTTAATACAAAGTTGTGGAAACAACCGCTTAGAGTTTAACGTATTCACTAAGGTCCATGGATTATGAATATGTATCCAGCTTGTCTAACGAAGTGATGACGTTACCTTCAAGAATTATGACACACTGTATTCACTCCCTGTGTTCACAAGGTGGTAGGACTTTTCTGCAAAGTTCGTCTAGGTAGGTACCACCGCTTTGCCAGTTATTCTGCCGTCAAGCAGTAGTGTGCTACTACTACGGTCCGGTTTGAAGGGCACTGTAGCTAGCGAAATTACTGGGCAGTGGAGAGTCTAATCTCATAGTCGAGTAATCTTATTACTAGACTGTGCTTATGTCTCAGGATAGTACGCAGTGCAGTGTAACGTAAAAGTTTATATTTTGGATTCACTAACATTTAAAAAACCGTTGTGTCACTTACCTAAATATCACAGAATAAAAGAAAAAACAATTAAAAATTAAAGTAGAGAAATTACTAAAAAAAACTAAAGTTAGCTTAAAAATTGCCGCTGTCCCAGATGTACCACTGAGAAGGTACCATGGACGGTACCTGTACTGGAATGGAATGAAATTGTCTCACTATTACCTACAGTTGTGTCGAATACAATAAATATACACATTCGAATTAATTAATTAACAAACAAGGGTCGATGGGTAAAAAAGCCGCGACTAGTTTTAAATAAACCGCGCTATTCAGTTTCCTAGTAAAACACAAATTCTACCTACAAACAATGCCTCGAACTAACTAAATTGGCAGTAATTATTAGATACTTACTTTGCAAGTAACTGAGCCGGTAGGTAAATAAATGGTTGCTTTTGTATACTATCACAGAGTAAGTACTATTTTAAAAAGTTCATTGCAAGTTAGCTAGGGTTGAAGACCTACTTCTTCTTTTATTTATTAGTTCTTTGCGGAGTTTCTTCCACATTTTATGGTTATCAGCGTAGATACAAAATTTATCAGTAGTTTTCAGCCAGCATTTTCAGTTCTAGGTCCTGCCACTGATAAGAAGAACAATTAACCAAGGAAGTTCTTTAGTATATGTACTATAGAACAAAGAAATTCTATAGTATATTAAACTGTAGAACAAAGAAGGTATATGGTACGTGTACTATAGAAAAAAGAAGTTTAAAGCCTATGTAATAGAACATGAAGTTCTATAGCACATATGCTACAACACCAAAAAGTTCTATAGAGCTTCTTGGGTCATGACATATGGCTGGTCGCTGATATGCAATTTATCAAGCATCGATCAACAGCTGACGTCTTTGCTGTTTGATTCTTCTTTTATTCTCGTGCAGAATAAGTAAAAATTAAACAACTTATGCTGAAGGACATTAAAGAAACAACAGTTTCTTTTGCTGAGGAGTTCCATCCGTATATTCAAAGTCCATGGTTAGGTCAGTAGAGTACTGATAGGACTCATTAACATATGTATATCAAAAAAACTTTCTTTGTTTACAATCATCATCAGCCTGAAGACATCCACTGCTGAACCTAGGCCATAGGCCATAGGCCTCTTCCGTAGAGTGCCATTTTGAGCCCTCTTTGTTGGTTAAGATGGATTTACGGGGCACATCAGCTAATAATACATTTACATACTTATATCCTGAGAGATCATTCTAAATATTTCTATATTTTTTACAAGTATAACGACATATTTAATACGTTAACAATATAAATCAGTGTATGAAGCTATGCTTCATAATTCATATAACTTAAATATGTATGTAGATATAATTTGAAATTGGATTATTTGGTTCCGCCGATACCACCACTGGCCCCTGTGGCGGAACGCCGACACGGATTCAACTAAAAGACAGAATCAATTTAATTCAATTTTCAATTTGTGCGGATATTTTCAGCCAAACGACGAAGCTATTTTACACGTACAGCGTTTTAACGTTATGTGTGAACTTTGCTGCTATTCTAACTATTATGTTTAATAAAACGATCACAATAATTTCAGTAAGTACATATTTATTGAGCTAAGGAGCACGACAAGAAGTGAAAAAACAAAAGACAATCAAATACATTAGAAAAGAAAGAAGAATAAAACAATACAAAAAGAGGTTGACTGTTAACTAACATAAAACCTATTTTCAGACACAACACTAACGATGATCAAATGAAACGGATTGAATGCAGAATATATTTAATTTTAAACTAAGAAAGTTTTCAATGCCATTTACTTTTTTAATATAATGGTGACACTATTTTTAGTGGCACGTGTCGTGATGCCTATTATAATGATAAGTTAAACGCCCGGCTTTGCACGGGCTTTTCGAAAATGGTTTTCAACATGCATTTTTTTACTTCTACTCATTTTCCTTTTCCTCGGTCGTTTTTACCTCTTTTAATACATATAACCTTCACCTTTTGATCCATTTACATAAGACTTTTTTGAACTAGCTATGACAGAAGGTTTTTTGTGTTATTAATAAATAATATTTAGCCCATGCCTCTTGACAAAAGAATATAAGACATAAAGAAATAGGTTTTAGTAGTTTTGACTGGCCCGATAGCTCAGTTGGTAGTAACCCTGCCTTCTGAATTGTGGGTTGTGGGTTCGATTCCCACCCAGGACAAACATTTGTGTGATGAACATAGGTGTTTGTTCTGTGTCTGGGTGTTATATTATATTCTATGTATGTATTTACAAACAAAAAGTATCTAAGTATTGTATCAGTTATCCGGTTCCCATAGTACAAGCTTTGTTTAGTTTGGGGATAGATGGCACTCTGTGAAATGTCCTTAAAATTATATAAAAAAAAAAAAACATACGTATGCTTGTATTTATGTATATTTCACCGGAAAGTGCATGAACTAATTATACAAATATAATAATGGAGTAATTACTATGGCCCCGGTGGTATAGTTATTTTACCATCAGATTGGAATATAGGAAAAGAAAGGAAAAATAAAATGAACTTAGTGATCTTATTCTCTTCTTTGTGCCATAATTAGGCTTGCATTTGAGTACTGTCTCACAGACGATAAAACATGCTTGTTTTTATTCATATTTAAGTCACACTCAAAACTTGAATCTCTAATTTTAAAACCCTTAGAAATAAATTTTTCACTCTGTTCTTTCCTCACCAAATATAACAGGTACACCTTTATAACATCACAGGACTCCCAAACATGCTTTCATTACTTATTTAAAAAAAATAGGGAATGTTAAATTATCAAAAAGTTTTAATTTATAGTAATGTTTTTATTTGCACCTGGTATGCTAGGTAGTTTACACCTAGTTAATCATTGTCAGCATATCCATTATAGTATAGAGTTGTCCCATTAAATTATAATTCTAATTAGATTCGATTAAATCTAAAAGCATTTATTTTTAGTCGTACAACCTAGTTTGAGCACTTTCAACTGCTTAGTTCATCTACAAAACGTGAAGTGTTTAACAGAACAAACAAAATCTATGCATATGAAAATCGTATAGGCAATTCAAAGTTCTATTTTCAAACGAATAGAGGCTTAAAAGTAATAATTGAATGGTCCATTACCAATACATTATTACTTTCTATTCTATTGATATGTGGTATTGTTGGGTTGCAGGTTCCTCATCAAGCAAGTCTAATGAATGTACGGGTCAATCAGTCATCTGCTTTTTTTACATACACCTTTATGTTTCAGCACTTACCTACCTCAATCTACTAAATACTGATCCATTTATGACGCTACATTGAAATTGAATAAAATAGACAATAGGTAGGTTTTTCCCACTAAATATTAATTGGTAATGAATTTAGTTTTTATGTCGACTACGAACTGTGCTATTGCAGTGTACAGACAGTTACTAAGTTTCACACAAACATGAGCGTTATTGCTTATAGATTCACGTTCACTAACCCGCCGGCACAGCTTGAACAGCAAGTACTAATGTTAGGTAACTTATACAAAAACAAGCTTTTAGTATCACATGAGACATGTTTAAAACTATCAGTAAGTATTGCATAAAATTACATTTAAGACGCAAATAATATAGAAAGTTTTAAAAAAAAGTTTTTCTACTTGGCTAGCATGCTACACCTTCGATCGCATCGTCACTTCCCATCAGGTGAGAGCGTGGTCAAATGCTAGACAAGTTTGAAGTAAAAAAATAAGTTTTTATGTTTCCAAAGAAGCGCAAATACTTTCTGAGTCTGCGTGGTGTGGGACAATGGTCCTCGTAGTTTCTGGGTCCCCAGACACATGGGATCCTAGTTAGGGTCCAAGATCTATGTATGTGATCGATGGGCGATATTATTTATTGTTTTTATTAGGTAAGTATATTATTTTTACTATGATAAAATAAAATTTGCACAATATTAAATTCGAACAAATTGAGAGTTATGTAAACTAAACTAACTTGCAGTTTAAATAGCTATACATAATTTGAATGAACATGGTTATTTTGTTCTCTGTTGGTCCAAGCGGGTAAAACAACGGCGTTAATTTATTTTTTATGTATGAAAAGTACGTCCTGCATGACCATCTGACATATATCCGAAGACGACTCTTAGCAGTTGGGCTTAAAAACATGTTTAACATTTTAGATTTCTTGTTTAGATTAGTGATGAGAGCATTTTTGAAACTGTAAGTCAATTTTTCAAATTTTAACGTTTTGGCTGGAACATGCGTCAAGCTTGTGAACGGGTGCTGCTTGCGGAAGCTGGTTTGCTAGGTGGTGTACGCACAATTAGAAATAAGTACTTATGTTTACGTGTTATTGGCTGTATTGTCCTCCCTGTATTATATATATGTTCATGTTAATAATAGGATTAATTAATAAATATAAATAATAATCTAACAAAAGGCACGGACCCAGGTGTCTGTGGAAATGCAGTATAAAAAAAATTAAAGTTTGCTCAGTCAATTAGCTAGTTCTGATATGAAAACTTGATTTGCAGAACATCTATAAATGCAAACCATATAAAAAAGATTAGATTACCAAAAGCAGCTGCAGGTTTAACTGCAAAAAATAAACGTTATCCAACCTTTGTTACTGTTTTAATGTTACTCTGCATGGAACATCATGCACAGTGCACGGCGGCACATATATAGGTCACCAGCAGTGACGGGGCGTCACTGTTAGAGTGACGTGAAATTGATTATAATTATTTATTCTTTTATTACGAAGGAACGGTGGAGCTTTTGCTACTTTTTTCTTGTACTATAGGTACCAGAGACAAACAATGACGGAATATAGGTATACAATAACGAAACATCTA
Organism: Ennomos fuscantarius; assembly: GCA_905220475.3. NCBI lineage: Eukaryota > Metazoa > Arthropoda > Insecta > Lepidoptera > Geometridae > Ennomos > Ennomos fuscantarius. The sequence goes on from HG992023.1 coordinate 14,204,280, forward strand.
GTAATAAGTTTGGATTCATTTATATTAAGTAAATATTTTATTTATAATATGGCAAATTGCCTTTATTTTCTAAATACTACAATGATTTAATAACTAATACTAAAAACTACTCACTACTACTAATACAAAAAAAAAATTTGGACTATATACTGGCCGCGATGACCTAAAGACAGTCCAAATGCTCCAGCCCACTAGTAGGTAGCGTACCCAACATGCTGGCAGCATTGCCCCGTTGAATTGCAATTATTATTCGTTGTGCCAAATAAGTGCCAGCATTCAATTATTTATCATTTTATTTCAATGAATAACGTGACGAGCTAGTTGTTCACCAGATGTTAAGTGACATGTGACAATATAAAAGAAAGTCGTGTTAGTTACACTATTTATAACTCAAGAACGGCTGAACCGATTTGGCTGAAAATTGGTGGGGAGCTTAGAACCAGGAGACGGACATGGGTTTTTATCCCATTCGATTGCGTTTTACTGATTCACTCCTGCAAAGCCGAGGCAGGTCGACTAGTTTAGTACATAAAAAAGGCTGGACTATTTATAATCTCGATTATCACTGCACGAATTCAAATTTATGGTTTTGAAGTGTGGAAGCTAAAATTTGCTAATAAAATAAGTTTTGTGCGTACGATTCATACGGGCATTGCCTCACTTTTAGTGGATAAATAGTGGTTTAATTCTCTTTGGTATCAGAGAAGTAGGTTGTCTGACATAGAAGGTGAACTGGTATGGTATGATAATGAGGTCGACTAGTTTAAATTAAAGTTTGTTTTTCCATATTTACTCCATAAATACAAGTTTATTTGCATAAAGTTATGATATCAAATGTTGAATTATATATATACATATATATACTTTGAATGAATTATGTAGGTACTTTTAAGAAACTAAGCTTTGAACGACATGACTGTGAAGCGCGGATTCGTAGACCATTACTCGGATTGTCTGTATATTTATTAGATCAAAAAAGTTGTATGTAGTGATAATATTGTAAAAAGTTACAGCAATTGAATACATAATTTGGATTATGTATGAAATTTCGACTCAATTACAATGCAGCTTATACAATCGTTTCGGCTGCAAACGGTTAGGGAGTGGAACTCTTTGCCAGTGTTTCTTTCTGAATAGCTATTAATCACAAGGTTTTCAAGATAAGAGTGAGATGGTTTCTTTTACCGTAACTTGCCATACTTCATTGTCGACCGTAATCACTAAGACATCACTGCAAGCGAAAATATCGATTAAGAGGTTGAGAATAATCTGTATAACTTTAATCACGAAAGGTAGTTTGTCCATCAGTTTTCTTCCGATTGCGTTTCGTAAAATGCACACAAGATGTACATGAGATGATTCCTTTATCTCCATTTCGGATCCATAGGACTCCATAGGGCTACAAGGAGTCGTAGGGGTGAACCCTATGTAAATTTGTCAAAATGCTGCACCAAGCCTTTCACTGATTTTTTTATCATGAAAACTGCTAGTAATTTGAACTCACTCCCCTGCATCGGCGCTTAACATCAGGTGAGTTGCAGTCGCGGGTAGCGTGCTACGCAGACGACACCCTGGTCGTAGCAAGAGGGAGGGACCTCGGGGAGGCGGTGCGGTTGGCCACGGTAGGCACTAGCCTCGTGGTCGACCGCATACGCGCCCTGGGTTTGGAGGTCGCTCTCTCCAAAACCGAGGCCCTATTGTTCCATGGGCCTCGAGGGGGACCCCCTCCAGGTACGCGGGTGGTACTGGATGGGGTGCCCGTCCCGGTTAAGGCCCAGATGAAATATCTGGGCCTTACCCTGGACGGGAGATGGGCTTTTGGGGCCCACTTTGCCCAGTTGGCCCCAAAAGTGGTGGGAGCTGCGGCCGCCTTGGGGAGGCTGCTGCCCAATGTGGGTGGTCCGAGCGCCGTATGTCGCCGTCTATACTCCGGAGTAATCCGGAGTATGGCGCTGTACGGGGCACCGGTCTGGGTGGACGCCCTCGGTCGCAGTAACAAAACCCTGCTGCGACGTCCGCAGCGGGTTATTGCGACGAGGGCGATACGCGGATACAGAACGGTGTCCTGGACAGCGGCATGCGTTCTAGCCGGTGACCCACCCTGGGAGCTTCAAGCCGAGATCCTCGCTGAAGTTTACCACTTCGTGGCGGCGAGGAGATCTCGGGGAGAGCCCCCAGGGTGGGACGAGGTTAGGCGCATGCGGCAGCAGGCGCGGGCCACCCTATTGAGGCGGTGGGTGGAGGACCTGGCTCCACCGGTCCCAGGGCAAAGGACGGTGGAGGCCATCCGTCCGGTCCTCCAGAGGTGGGTGAGGCGGCCCCACGGGTCGCTGACCTTCCGATTGGTGCAGGTGCTTTCCGGGCACGGATGCTTTGGAAAGTACCTGCACCAAATCGCGAGGCGGGAAGCGACCCCTGCCTGCCATGAGTGTGGGGCGCTGGAGGATACAGCGCCCCACACACTGGAAGTGTGTGCCGCTTGGGACCCGCAGCGGCACACACTTTCCTTGGCAGTAGGCCACGATCTCTCGCTGCCAAGCGTGGTGAGAGCCATGCTCGACAGCGAGAGATCGTGGCAGGCGGTGGTCTACTTCTGCGAGTACGTGATGGCGCAGAAGGAGACCGCGGAGCGGGTCAGAGAGGAGGCCGCTGGAGCTGACCCGCTCCGGCGCAGACGAGTGGGAGGGAGGAGGAGGCGTTACGCGCACCTCCTCCCTCCCCCGTAGTGGGGCCACTGGTGGAGAGTCGGGGGACTCTCAGCCGGCTTGCACGGCCCCACACGTCTGGTGGGTGACCTTGGTGAGCAAGGTCACCCATCCATTGGCGCGGAGAGGCCCGAAAGGGCCTGCCGCCGGGGGCGAGTTGGCTGGACTGCAGTCGCGACCCCTTCTCGCCCCGGTACGGCGGACGAGGGCTCACGGGGGGGTTTTAGTGGGTTCGAGTCCCACATACCCCCTGCTACCACCCCCGTGGTGGCAGGGAAGTGCGAGGGCATTTCCCCCCCTCAAAAAAAAAAAAAAAAAAAAAAGGTGAGTTGCAGTCAAATATTAGTCTAGTTGTACAGTTAAAAATTGATATAACGCTAAATTGTATCTCTTTATCTAATATAAAAAACTGGCAGTGTGAGTTGAACTCGTGCGCCGACGGTTCCGTACACATGTACCTACTTAAATTTTGTGATACGAGCGAATTAAATAGCTAATTTGAATGGAGGTTGAAAAAAAATTAATGCATAATAAACACAATAATAATACCAAGTTTAAGGCTAGTGTGTGTCACGTTTGATATATTTAAAAAAAACGTTTAAAAAGGCTTCTTGTATGAGAACCTCCTTAATTTTTTCAACATACATAGAGAAAATTTGAATTAGCTACCTATTACGGTTCAAAGGATAGGTAGGTACCATTAATTAGGGATACGCAGGTATAGGTCGGATCGGACAGACAGATCGGAGCCTTACTAGCAGGGTTCTGTTTTTACCCTATATGAGTACGGAACCCTAAAAATGCAATTTAAGAATGAGTAAAATGTAGGTAATTTAAAGACTTACTCACACTCACACCTATTATTATAATCTTATAAATTACATTTTCGTAGCACGATAATATAAAAAATCAGGTGTGTAAAACGTAAAAGGTAAATAATTAAATTTTTTAAGTAACTACATGCTAACAAAAATTTAATCGCTGTCTACGGCTAATAGCGTACTATATGTATACAGTAGTAATAGGCAGGTACTATCCTTTTTTTTTTAAATCACGTGCATTTCCCGCGGATGTTAAACAAATAAAACGACAGTCGACATACCGAGAGTCGAGACTTTTAACTATAACCTTCCATTATATAGGAACAAATCTGCCGTGTCGGATCCCGGTTTTATTGCATTCCAACGGGTGTAGCGTTATCCCGCTTTAGCCTTTGTTTTGGAAGTTGGAAGAGAGTGAGACAGATAGCAGTGACGGTTGCGATCTTATTTTATTCATGCGCGGCCGGGAACGCGAGATGGACAGATGCCGAATTTTGTGAGTGCGAGAAGAAGGCAGCTCTTTCCCCAAGGCCGTCTGCGACTGAAACGCATGGGGCTAGAGGCCAACGATTGTTATCCGACTTATATAGCAAAGTGTACGATCATAAAAGAGGAATGATAATAAAAAGGAGAATGCATCTATTGAATCGCGTCGTTGTCTTTGAAAATATGTAAGTAGTTTGGGTTGTAGGGGATAATAAATGTACTTTTATGAAGCGCAAGTAAGATAATGTGTTTTGTTTTATTGTTCCTAATGATACATTACTATCTACAAACCTAAGCACGTTTGATCTAGATAAACATACATTACTATATATATCTACATTATTATAGTAGTTATGTTAATTATTTATTTCAATTGGACGTAAAAATATCTTTGTGATTCGATATAAAGACAGTGTTAGAGTTTGTTTATAGATTTAACTTCCGTTTAAGTATACCAAAATTAGTTAGGTAATGTAGGTGCACAATTATTACTACGTGTACCGTAAAGTTTAGTTTAATTTGTATTGAGTACCTAAACTTAAATTTTTTATTGTTGCTATATCTTAGTAAGGCTTATAGTTTTAAATGTAAGGCACTGTTAGTATTACGTTAAACTAACTTTTTGGTTGATATTTGTGAATAAAATTTTTAACTGGTACCTTACTTACCATTATCATTAATCCAAAGAATGTCAGCCGCCGGTTGGCTTTTAATTGTTAATCAATTGTTATGGTTATGCAAAAGAAAAAATCCAGCTAGAAGCTATATTTTATACTAGACTATATTTGGACATAAAATCCTGCAAATCTAAGGTCCGTATTACAGAACGATGCTCAGTCATAAATCGGTGCTCAAGCAGAGATTTCATTCATACAGTGATCAATTAGTGAATGAAATCCCTGCTTGAGCACTGATCGATGACTGAGCATTGTTCTGTAATACGACCATAAGTGTTTTAGTTATTTTTGTTTTAGAAGTTTGCACTGCAATTGTTACTCTAGCGACGAAAAATGGATTCGGTTTGACAAAGTCAAAGTCAAAGTCAAAGTCAAAAGATTTATTGCAAATAGGCTAATTTTAGCACTTTTACAAGTCAAAATTATACTAGGTACTTAAAATTAAGTTATTTCACTAAGCATATAAAATTACAAAGTGCTTATTGTCAAATAATATAGCAAGCCCATTACAATATATGAGTTTGAAAAAAAAGCAGTTCTCTTTCTCACTACTGGTGCAAGCAATCCGGCACAATGCAGAATTGAAAACTTTGATCCGAAGCTTCGATTACAACTGTAAAGAAGAAGCTACAAGAAACTTTACAGTGACAGTCGCCATTGCTCAGTAAGTTGGTTGGATCCTGGGTCAGTGCCTAAACAATGGCCTAAACTTGATTACGTTGATCAATAGAAATAAAAAATATGGTAACGTATTTTATAAAAAAAAACAACTATATCATAGGTATGACGTATATACCTGGGTGCATGCGTAATTTTATTTTATTTTATTATTTGAGTCAGAGGACCTCTTTCTATTTTTCAAATCGGAGTGCAAAAATGTACCGGCCAGCACGAAGACTGCATTAAACTAATTGAATATATTATTTAAGCGGTTTTTCTTCCACCTTGGAATTTTTCTTTGTAGTGAGGAGAAAAGTAGTGTTTCACTCGGCGGCAAAGTTATTCTGCGTCACATACCTTCCATACAAGTATTCGCTCCAAAAGACAACATTGCAGCTTTGCATTAGACGGCCAAAAAACAAAAAATAGTTATGACAAATAATTATGTTTTGCTTTGTGGTCGTCTAATCTTAGTGTAGTAGTCGATTAACTTGCAACCCCACAGAGGCGCAAGTAATGTCCATTGCACAGAACACGTAGCGACGCGTTCAAAATACGTCGTCGTCAGCTCCCTCCAATACTAACTGGTTAAATATTAACGCAGGAGTTACCGACTCCGCGCGGTTCCGCCTGCGGTGCAGTTACCCGGTAATTGAGAACCTACTAGCCACCGGGTTAGTGTTTGTACAGCTCAATTTAAAGAACGCTTTGTAGTTTCTTAAAGAGTTCTTTGTTTATATAGATAAATATTGTGGAACATTGAAACTAGACGGTAACATGCTGAATAAGCCGCCCGATCTTGCTAATATAGCTTGTCTACTAAGAAATGGGGTTTTGCCCATATTATAATTCAATTAATATGGGCACAGATAAATATAATAGGTTTTGTGTAGTAATACATTTTGTGTTTGATAATTTTGATAAATATCATTATCAAAATTATCAAACAAAAACACAAAATTACCAAATTTTTTTATGTTTTGGCTCCACACTTTTGTGTATTTAGCCAGTGTCAAGTACTTGATAATTTTTCAAGTTAATGATATTTACGCAAATATGTGTCAAGTCACAGTCAAAGTCATCAAGTCAAGTCATAGTCTAGTCAAAGTCATACTCCTAGTAAAGTGGTGGCAACTTTACTTGAAGCTTCTATGGAGTTTTGGAAACAACATGAAAAGAAACGTTTCACCATCATTATACCACTTTCCCACACTCATGCCTGTAATCCAGCACTTAACGAATAAAATGCCACCAATTTTATGCACTAACAATGAAAATAACACAAGTTTTGGAAAATAATACAATGCGGCGACGCGATATTTTTCGTATTCCCGCCAAAACTCTCATGAATACCTTATTCATTGTTTTACCCTTTCCCTTGCTTGTCTCTCTTCTTGCCCTTTCTTCCACTATAGCATTTTTTTCGACACTCTATTGTGTAAAATAAAGCTAGCATTCCCAAAACTTTTAATACACAACACAATAGTTTAATATGAAATAAATAATATCGTCAATTCTTATCTAAAATTCCGAGTCCATAAACCTCATTTCCTATTATTAGTGTGGTATCCATCAATAGAGCCGTCCAATACGATTACTTAATATTGCACAATGTCAATCGGAGAGTCGGCATCACGGGCTCTCAATCCAACAGTTATAATTTATGAACAGATTTGCGCGTATTTGCGTCATATTTTTCATATTAAGTGCATGTAACGAACTAAATCGGAATAACGTGCGCATAAATAGTTTGCTTTTAATTGGTTTCAATTAATTGCGATATTGTTAATTGAAATCGATATAAATGCCGATCAATTAATTTACGTGCATGAATGGTGTTATGCCTCTTCGGCGTTATCGTTCAGCGTTGATCTTGACAACCTATAAACTAGACGTAGACATGGCATGGCGTTGAAAATATAGGTAAAAACTACTTCAATTTGTAGGTCGTAGGACTTTTCTGCAAAAGTTCGTGTACCAGTACTACTGAATTGTCAGATATAATAAATCAGGAATCACAAGTAGAAAAATGCTGAACAAAAAAGTGTATGGACGTTTTTACAGTTTTCTATGATGGGACACATCAAAATGATATCATCATATAATAAAGGCGAATATGTTACGATACTCGATAACGAGTTACCAATGAACTCCTACGATATTGTTATTATTATTACAATCACACTAATCACATCACACTATCACACTAATATTATAAAGGCGAAAGTTTGTATGTGTGTATGTTTGTTACTTCTTCACGCTCAAAAGGCTGAATGGATTTGGATGAAATTCGGTACCAAGATAGCATATACACTGGATTAACATATAGGCTACATTTTATCCCGGAGAAGTGAAATTTTTCTGTGGGCTGAGCCAATAATTAAAAAGGTTTTTATCCGCGGGTGAAACCGCGGGGCACAAGTAGTAAAATCTATTGAAAACTTGCAAAATCTGTTGTTTCTGTTGTTATATTGTGTTTGCAACTATAGACACATACATGTTTAAATAACTTGATTCGTATCGCTTCCATTAGCCATTACCGCTAAGATAGACCTCTCACGCGCTTATGGCCTTAGATTCGGGTAGGTCCGGTTTAATGCTGATGTTTAGTTAATTAACTATTAAAAGTCATCTATATGCATGGGTATGTCCATACATCGTAACTGTTACGTGCTGACGCTTGCGAAAGCTGCCGCGGCTTGTGTTAGTGACTGGGTCCCAGAAAAAGGACATCGAATATGTTCGAAACCTGATCGGAGTAATTTCGGCTTTTAATTGACGTGAGTTTTAGCCATTATTTATCTTACAAAATGTGGCATACTCACGATAGTTTTCAAACTAATATTGTGTATGTATTTTACAAAAAAATATTTGAGTATTCTATCGGTCATCTGGCTCCCATAGTACACAAGCTTTTCAAGCTTTGGGGCTAGATGGCGCTGTGTCAAATATTTATTATTATTATAATTAAGATATTCCTGGTCTTAAACACCTAGATATGAGATAGGTATACATTTCCACTGTAACTGTGACCACTGCTCCATTAGTGATTCCCAGTGAGACGGCCTCTCGGCTTACTGGTCCACTTGAATGGCTTAGCCTTGTGAATTAGCGTTGTGATTGCTAAAGTTAGAAGCACATTTGTAATACGTCACAAAAAAACGATGAACCGCACTATATAAAGTCGGCAATTTGGTGGTTTGGTGGTGGTAGTGGGTAACTCACAAGATAAAGTTGATACAATACCTAGATTATGATGGTGTGATGGTATCGAACCAAAACCCACAGCTCAGAAGGCAAGGTTATTATAAACTGAGCTAATGGGCCAGTCAAAATACAAAAAGCTCAGTCAGAATATACCAAAAGCCCTAGAGGAGTATCTAAGCTCAGCGGATAGAGTGGGTATCTACACAAAACGAGCGGGAACAATGAAGCTGCCACCGCAGCAGCGCACCGCACTGGCGCAGCGCACGCCCGCTAACTTTTGTGCTAAAGCGCACTTACCAAAACCTGTTAACTTCCAAGATGTTTTAATAAGTGAACGCTCGTCGCCGCTACTCGCAAAACTTGAAATTAACTTGGTGCCCACGGGAGTTGTGCCGAGCTGCTATGAATGCCGCGCCATTGCTGCTCACCTATTGTTCAACCATCGAGGTGCCCTAAGCACCAATTCGAGAGTTACCTAGCTTACGTTTGTTACAACTTAGATGTCTTGCAGACTAAATTAACGGCGGTAAAATACGTTTTGAATATTAATGAGTTGTACCTATCGCGACAGTAGATAGACGTGTAATGTAATATTATGTAATATTATGCTGTACAGCTTCAATCTGAATGTACTCTAAAACACGACTATTCTGCTGTATTTTTTTTTGAACGAGCTGTTGGTCTCAGGACAACATACATCAGTCATTTCCAAGATAAGGCTTAATAGACTGGCAAACAGACAGACGGACATAAAGTGACCCCAAATGTTCCGTTTTTTTAGACGGGTATGGAACCCTAATAATGATAAAATGATTTGAAAATCACCTCGGTTCACTTTGAAGTGGCCGTAAAAATGAGATATTTTCATCGCTACCGCCATAACTGGCTGGTAATGATAAGGCGGGAGCTCAATAATTCAAATCAATTGCAAAACCTTCCACACTCATCTGTATAGTTAACTTATTTTGATACCTGTTGCTCTTGATAATAAAAAAATAATTTATAAGTAGGTATCTTTATCCTTATTGTATATTATTTATGAAAATGTATTCGAGTCTATATATAACAACAATTGTAAAACTATATGTCTATTTTTATTCAATTGTAAACCGTTTTTACATAAAACAATAAAAAGGGAACTTAATCAAACAAACCAAATGAAATGAAAATTAGGGCATTACATAATTAACGTTAGGTGGGTTAAATTAATCAATTCTTAAAATGTCTTGTCAACTTTTATAATAGGTCGGGGAAAAATATTTTCTTATTTTGACGTATATAAAGTCGTTATTTTGTTGCTGTTCGTTTTTGCTTATCTGGTTGGACATGATATCGTTTTGAAGTAATTTAAAGCTATAAATATAAGAAATAGTATATTTTCTGATTTTGTTCTATCATTTTCCACCTTTGAAAATGAGTGATACTAAAATAACTATAAAAACCGAATTTATGTTATCTTTTTCCTATACAAAAATAGATTTGAATGATCGAATTAGTTTACATGCCAAAATGTCTAAATGGGTATCATATAATAATTAAAAATGACATGTGTCAAAATATATTAAAATAAAATGAACAGGTGTCATAATGTCTCTGCGCAGCTAGCTGTAGAGCTCTCGAGCAAAATACAAAGAAGCTTTAATAAAGAAGGCTGTGATTTTATAAAAAATTAATGATCTATGAATATTTAGAATCAATTGAATATTTCATAGAGTTTTTGGTCTATTTTATTCTATATAAATGATTGCTTAAGTCACTGCCAGAAATCAGAATCAGTGCATATCATCGTATAACAACTTGACGGGATATTTATTTGAGTTATCTTTTTTACGAGTTACTCCGCGGGATCTCGTAACCTTGTAGACTCGTTCATGGGCTCACTCAATCGAAACGTATGATTATTATATTTGAGCAGTCACTATGTATGGATATATCAGTCAGTAATTTCATCTTTTCTTTCTCAATTGTCCTGACATAAGACGGTATATTACGGTGAATATTCTCTTGGATTTTTAAGAATTTATAAGGTGGTTTTACTTAAATGGTGCGGTAACCCTAAAAGAGACGTACTGCGGACTATCCCTTGTTATCTCTAAAATATAAAATTGGGCGTTGTCTGTTTGTTGCCTTTCACGTCAATACGCTGAACAAATTTGGCTGATTTTTTTTCAGTACTATATGGAAGTAGCCTTTTTTATGTTGAGGAATGATGTGACGAGCTAACCGTTTGCATGATGTTAAGCGATACGTCTGCCCACATCAGTTGCAGTGTCTCTCGAAACTCTATAGTATAGAGTTACGCGTGACACTACACTGCGCACGTCATCCTGAGACATCACCACAATCTAGTAATAAGACTACTAGACTGCGAAATCAGGTCATAAAGCCTCATTTGCCCAGTACATTTCACTAGCTACAAACCGGAACACAGTAATTCTTGCGCGCTACTGCGGCAGAATACCTGGCACAGCGGTGGTACCTACCTAGACGAACTTTGCAGAAAATTCCTACCACCTAGTAAAAGCGTTAGTTCGTTTGTGTATGCGTACGCATACGCGCATATGCGTATGCGTATGCGTATGCGTACGCGTATGCGTATGCGTATGCGTATGCGTATGCGTATGCGTATGCGTATGCGTATGCGTATGCGTATGCGTATGCGTATGCGTATGCGTATGCGTATGCGTATGCGTATGCGTATGCGTATGCGTATGCGTATGCGTATGCGTATGCGTATGCGTATGCGTATGCGTATGCGTATGCGATGCGTATGCGTATGCGTATGCGTATGCGTATGCGTATGCGTATGCGTATGCGTATGCGTATGCGTATGCGTATGCGTATGCGTATGCGTATGCGTATGCGTTTGCGTATGCGTATGCGTATGCGTATTTGTATGTGTATATACCAATGTGTGTGATACGTCTAAACAAACAATCATAAACACTTTACACATTCCTCCTTATATAGGAATTTCTACTGTAGTCTAGGCAGTAGGATAATTTAGAAATCAGATATCATGTTAAAGTGCCTTTGTTGTTTTGACTAACTATAGATAAATATGAATAATTATTGTAAAAGTTAATTTTGAGTAATCGGTCTGATGCGTTATTAATTTCAATGTTTTTCCTTTACTACAGTTGAAAGCAATGAATCTAGAATCAGCGAACACAAGAAATGAAGAGAACGTTTCTCTACTAATTTGATATTTGAGGCAAGTTTATTAAATTTTTCGGTAACTAATGTTTATCAGGTCAAGTGTCCCAAAAAAGACCGCACTTAGAAAGTGTATATAGAAACAAATGTGACGAAGTTCGTTGATAATCATATCTATATCGTTGAAAACAGCTTTCACGTCGCCTCCTGAATAAGTGGATTATTTAGTCATACCTATTTAACTATCCATATAGTAGCAATGTATGCAGAAGACAAATTAACCTTGAAAAAAAGGAGTAAAATATTTACTTACAAATGTTACTAATCAAGGCTTATTACGTTCGATAACATGGAAGTCATGGTTGTGCCATAAATTGTAAGGGTTTTTGCTCACCGTCATAATGGTATACCACGCTGCGTCTATAATTAGGCTGAAAATTCAAAGACTGGATGAAATCCCCTTTAAAGGGTGACACGTTATATAAAAGTTCAAGGCGAATATGCATTGAAGTCGATACAAAACACAGTTTGTATATGCAAAATAGTTACTAGGTGGTAGGACTTTCTGCAAAGTTCGTCTATGTAGGTAGTGTGCAAGCACTACTGCGTTTCGTTTTGAAGGGTGCTGTAGCTAGTGAAATCACTGGGCAATTGAGACTTTATGATCACTGTACCTAATCTTATTACTAGACCGTGCGCAGTGCAGTGCCACGTGAAACTTTATATGTGACTAGACTAGGACGTGCTTCGAATCGACTTTGATGACTTGAATGTATTTAAGATCCGTATTACAGAACTATGCTCAGTCATCGATCGGTAGTCAAGCAGAGATTTCATTCACTAATTGATCACTTTATGAATGAAATCTTTGCTTGAGCACCGATCGATGACTGAGCATCCTTCTGTAATACGGACCTAAGACTTGATGATTACTTATAATTGTAAACTTGGCACTGGCTAAATACACAAAAATAATAGAGCCAATTTTAAAAATGATTTTTCCACAGATTAAAGAAAAACATTTAATTACAATATGTTGACTTATTTGATTAAAATAATATTTATTGGACATTATTTGATTCGAACACTTTGGTTTTTGAACTTGAATTCATTAATACCGCAGTGTTAGTAAACCCACAGCAGGTATTGATTCCGCGGTTCCAGTCACGTGGGGCCCGGTAAAGACCCGGTATCATTAGTCCTAGGGTATCATATATGGCGTACAGGCCACGTGGTCGCTCCCACGGTCAGTCACGCACCATGATCATAAGTGGACACATAGACGATGAAGAGACAATTATTGTCTGTATGACTTTTATTAAAACCTAATGCCATTTAAGCTAATACGATGGCCCTAGTCTAAGTTTATTTATTAGTTATCGCGTCTCACACCGGGTGAACGGCGAGTGACGCATTTTTGCAAAGAGTATATGCATTTTTGAATGGTGTCAGAAAAAAAACTCGGCAACATGGACGTATAAATAAGCTGGATAGAAAATTTACTATTATAAAACTGAAGTGAAGCTCCCTTAGTAAGTTAGGACCCCAATGCACACGGCTGAAGTCTGGAGTGGTAATGGCCGGCGATTTCAATCGTATGGAAGAAGGATAGAATAATTTAATTGGCTTTTCAATTAGATGACGTAGGTGTATACCGTCTAACAACTTATACTTCCAACAGTAAGCTCTTTTTTATAAATTTCAGTAGGTTCGTTCATTTTTTTTAAATTCATTTTGTTCGTTTTGTTAATTTTGTCCGTATTGTTCATTTTGTTAATTTTGTCCGTTTTGTTAATTTTATTCATTTTGTTCCTTTTTTTCGTTTTGTTCGTTTTGTTCATTTTGTTCATTTTGTTCATTTTGTTCATTTTGTTCATTTTGTTCATTTTGTTCATTTTGTTCATTTTGTTCATTTTGTTCATTTTGTTCATTTTGTTCATTTTGTTCATTTTGTTCATTTTGTTCATTTTGTTCATTTTGTTCATTTTGTTCATTTTGTTCATTTTGTTCGTTTTGTTCGTTTTGTTCGTTTTGTTCATATTGTTCATTTTGTTCTTTTTGTTCATTTTGTTATTTTGTTCATTTTGTTATTTTGTTAATTTTGTTATTTTGTTATTTTGTTCATTTTGTTCATTTTGTTCATTTTGTTCATTTTGTTCATTTTGTTCATTTTGTTCATTTCGTTCATTTCGTTCATTTCGTTCATTTCGTTCATTTTGTTCATTTTGTTCATTTTGTTCATTTTGTTCATTTTGTTCATTTTGTTCATTTTGTTCATTTTGTTCATTTTGTTCATTTTGTTCATTTTGTTCATTTTGTTCATTTTGTTCATTTTGTTCATTTTGTTCATTTTGTTCATTATGTTCATTTTGTTCATTTTGTTCATTTTGTAAAGTAAAATAGACTACTTTTCTTGTCGCGGGAATCGTACCCTCCGCCTCTGAGTTATAATCGGCCCTGCTCCAACAACACACCACAGTGGATGTCATCTTAGAATAGTCGATGAAGGTTGAATATTATAAACATGTTTGGTTCTAACTTATCATCATCGATTATAAGAAAATACCTATTTTAGTTATACTCATCAAAGCTTGGATCAATACAAGGCTTCCACAACCACTGCGGTCGATACAAGAGTCACCGATTCAATAAGCGTTGAGTTTCAGATATTATAGTGCATAATATCACAATTTCCTGTGGTCCATTTATATTTCGTAGATTTGGATATCTTTTGCTTAATAAAATCAAGAGTAATTTACTTACAAAATAGTACTTAGTAGCGAATAGTTTCCAGTTCATCGACTCTGAACTCACATTTATAAACTTTAATAAAAGAGTCATTCGATATAAAAGTGTATGATTATATTGTACCGTAAAAACACGTAGTGTGAATCGCATGCATGTTTTATACCTACTAGCCCTACGATCTCTCACGATTTTCAATTCTATGGTTTTTGTTTAAAGCTTTTTTTTTGATTGACATTTATACTGTACACATATTGAATTATTGTGGTAGGTTAATTTTATCGATGATTTTAATTAAATAGGATATAACTTATAACCATAGAAATTACCATAATTACAAGTTTATATGTTTTGATATTTACCTAAATGTACGATAAATATTTTATTTAAAAATATTGACAAGTTTGACCGAACCAATGAAGTGAGCGAAGTCTGCTCAAGAGGTTTATATCCCCAACTATTTTTGTCTTTGCTTCAAGTCGCGATTTGTTCTTTCATCTGTCCGGATGTACGTACCTACCCACGTATATACAGGTCGTGTTTTTTAACAATTCTTGACGAAACTTGGTGTATAGGCACTACAAGCTCATGAATTTTATCGTCGGCGATATTTGATTGCACATGTATTTCCCTTAAAAAGGCAGGAAGTTTACTAATTTTGGCAGAAACATTGGTTACCTGTTCAATTCTGTGCAAGTATTTTAAGCATGAGCTAAATCGATCAAGTGATTGTCTAGATATAAAGCTTCATCTAAATCTATACAAAGCAGGAGTGACTGCGAAGCGGGAGCGAAAGTCTGACAACCAGCGCGTCCTCGACGCGGACTGCAAATTAGTTGCCAATTCAAAAAAGAGCAAATTCTCCAAATTTCGATGCCAAGTAGCCTAAATTTGCCTAATTATATTTTTCTTTAAAGTAGCCTAATATCGCCTTATTTTAAGTCGGGTAGCCTAAAAAGCCTAAACCTTAATATTTTGTATGCTATAGATAGCAAACAAGCATACGACTTCCTCTAAAATTTATTCAGCGCATTGCTCTTCAGAATTACTAAAATTTAATTAAAATATACCAATTTCATTTGTTATCTGATGGAAAGGAAATTCCGATACCATACCTCCATCATTATAATTACTTCAAAATGCAAAATTGAGTTTTTTAATACCTATTTAGATTTAATCTATATAGTCATTCTGTGACATACATAATCATATGTATATGCGTAATATGCATTTTTATAACCAGTCGCCAATCGCCGAAGTCACCTCAGTACACCTAGAGGTGGCTTAAATGGCAAAAATCGCCTAAGTTAGCAACACACATGTCACATGACAAGTCGCTTTAGTCTTGTTCCTCTGTAGCGCTACTCCCGACTAACGCTTTCGCTTTGCTGACACAGCTTGACGAGCTGGTTTTGTTGAAGATATTTTGAGTTTAATGGCCAATTTTGATCCTTTTGGCCAAAAGATTCTGTAGGTAGGTAGGTAATGCTTTAAACACAAAAATGTGAACAAAAAAAATGACGTATTGTACGTGACGTACTTATGACGTACGTATTGAAACATGACGTATTGAATAACCACTTACATCCTTACATCAAATCATTGTAAAAAGTTAGTGCTCACGAGCTCTACTGTTCGCAGAACTACTAGTTCTAAAGAAAAATATTGAATTGAAAATAAAAAAATCTGAAGTAAAATCTCGAAATGAGCACTGATTGGTTTGATTGAGAGCTGAGAGTCTTTGCAGAACCTTAAAGAGCATACCAAACTCACATTCTTCGCGTAGAGCGTTCGATTGCTATGAGACTGTTTGAGCAACAGACCGTCTGATTCCAATCCGGGCCAGGGTGGGTTGTCTCGTAATTAGTAGCACGTGCGGTGGCGCGGTTGATATTTGGACAGCGAGCTTCCGGTGTTCCGCACGCAATCTGGCTCTTCAGTCAGGGGTAAAAAACTATTGGAAATTATAGACTTATTTCGATATAATCAAAATCCTGGTAAGTATTAATTTTTTTTAAATTATCACTTTAAATAAATGGATTACGGGTATGAGTGTGATGTGTCTGCTTAAGAATAATGAGTTGACAAATATTTATAACTAGCAACTATCTCGACTGACCCCTGTGCAAGCTTAGCAGTCCCCTATATGGAAGAGTAAGAGAATGCCTTTGTTTCAAAGTTTTTCCGCTAACTTTAACCGACACCGTGTCAATAAAGCCAATAAACTCGTCGAACTTTCTTAAGTAGCTAGAGAACACAATTTATCGATTTAGGACGACCTTTGCCACCCCATACATCAGTTTACAACCTGATATTGATAGTCGGTGACAGGAGCTTCTCTGACGTCCCCTCTGGCAACTAATCCAGTAAACAATACCATATCCCCTAGGAAATGGCTCTTATTCAAACTGTATAAGGCTTACAACAGCTCAATAGGTAGCAAAGTGTAAGCTTGCCAACGCAAGAGAAACTTACGCGACATCTAAGAAAATATTTTCTTTGAAAATGTACCGAGGTTTTCCCCGGTTGCGGGCTTAGGTGGATTTACTTTTTGCTCTCCGGCAAATGCGGCCTTTTCATAAATGTCGGGGATCGATCCGGTCAAGAGATTTGGTTTCTAAATCCACCTTCATCCGTCCGTGCGGGTTGCATACACCTACTGGTGACGATGTTTGATCATATCTACTGATTTTAAAGATTTATTTATATTGCTTATGTAGTGCTAGACGTTATGTTGTGAATGATTACTGCTAATGAAGAATCCTATAATAAATTACTTTAGTAGTAAAGTAAAGTAGGAGTAGGTGTTTAACCGCTGAGTTTATTGGGTGATTAATTTTAAGCACTTATAAATTCTGTCTTATAATTATTAATTCCTTTTCTTATTCTAAAATACAATACAATATTTTAAGTAAAGTGCGTCAAAAACATAATTTATAAAAATATATTGATCTCATTTTTTGTATAATAAAAAGGTAAAATAAAATAATATTATTATAATGTACAATGAGTCAAATAAAAGACCCCTGAAACTCGGTATCGACCGGAAGTGTGTAGTTAAACAAGATGGCTGCCGCGGCCACGTGACCGTCGGATTCACCCCGACTTCCGGTACTCGACGCCGCGTCAAGTGTATTGCAGGTAGTTAGATAATTATCTACGCTATTACCGCATGACATGCATCCACCTACCCCTAATGTTTTTATGAGTAACGAATTATTACAGGGACATCTGTTATGATTTTGCGGTATATTTGTTAAGTGAATGTACTCCAATCATTTGTGTTATGACAGATTTGACTGTGATTACCTGCTGTGTAGTTATATTTTTTTTTTTGTTTATTTTTAAGAATCAATGAACAGTATCACATACATTATTTAAGTTAACGGTATACGTAAAAAGTTTAACAGATGTGCTACCAGCATTATTGACCACAAATGACTAAATTTGATAAAATTATGACCACACATTATTATTATTTTATTATTATTATTATTTTTTATTTCTGTGAGTTGACTTTCGTAGCTATGCAATAAAAAATTAGGAAACTTTAAAGTATATTTGTCATAGATATAGAGGCATAGTAATCATTATTATATAAAGTTTAGTTGACAGCTTCTGTGTTGTGTGATTGAGCAGGTTGGTTGGCCAAGTGGTGCTGGGTTCGATTCCCACGACAGGACAATACGAAACGACAGGACGAAAGGCCAAGGTATTTGTGCACAGAAAAAAAGCGCAAATACTTTTTCTGTCTGGGTGTTGTGGGACCATGGTTCTCGTAGTTCCTGGTTCCTAGATACAGAGAATCCTAGTCAGCTTCCATGGTCTATGTATGTGATCTTTGAGCGTTATTATTATTAGCTGCTGCGCTTGTGGCTTCACATAGGTGCCTTTTAATTTAGGGATAGACCTAGGAAGATATGTAAAGGAAGATGGTTCGAGATGTCCAAAAGCGGTAGTCCTATTCATTCTTGTCTTTTTTGATTTTCTTCATTTAAGTTTACCAAACTAATACGTGTTCAAGTATTTCTGTTAGCAAGCTTCTTTCTGTTTCCATATCGTTGGCATCAAGATAAATTTGTCATAAGCAACACAGTTCCACAAATAAAAGAAAGAAATAAATAAATAGAGAAAAAACATTTATTCGTGACACACAACTGATAATTCGGGATAAACTGTTAGTTCGGGAGCACCATTATAATAACCCTTCCTAACCGGGTTTAACGATTTGTCACTATTTATTTATTTATGTGTTTATTATATCTATATGATAATTTATGTATTTATTCTTGTTATGTATATAATCACTTAGTATATATATATTTTTTTTACAAATACTACTCATACAAATTTTGAAGCACGCCTACATCCCGCTTTCTCAAACTATGAGCGGATGACGGTAGAAAATGCTTTAGCATTAAATACTCCGTTTGTACTGTTTTTAGTGCAATAAAGACTAATAATAATAATAATAATAATAAATAAATAACACCAAAATAATAAAACAATGCCACGTGGTATCACGAATAAGCAATTCTATACCTATGCACTAAACGACTCGCCTGCACCGCTGAAAAGACAGAAAAGATTGTCTGCTCGCAGCGTGCAGCTTATGCTCGTTGTATCTGCAACCAATGACGTGCAGTCCGTGATTTGGCTCAGTTCCCACTCGGCCCAGGTTCCACTCGGCTTGAAGATTTGTTAATTTTGAATAGTAGTCAAATAGCCTTTAAAGCAATAGTAAGTCAATATTACTACGGTTGCAAATGATGCACCGTGCATTGATGGTCAATCATAACAAATGACAATCGCTTTCCTTATTCTCGATCGCGCTCTCAAAAACGGCGCGCGTGCCTGTACATGATCTTGCTTGACGAATGGGCCTCCAATTATGTCTCAAAGGAATTGGTGTTTATTCGATGAAAATGTATATAGTTCTTCTGCTCCATTTCTTGTAGACTTCTTTGCATATGTTCATGAGAAAACCGATCTTAATTTTTACCACTCCTTCGACCAATGTCTGATTCTTTGTTTTTTCTTAATAGAGACTGTAATATGTACGCAGATATAGCGTTTGAATTTATTTAGCAACAAGACCGTATTACATGTGCAACAAGCGACGGAAGCATGCACGAATGATGCGCCTTGCCTGTCATTTGAAACGACCAATAACGTAAATATTGTAATTAGCAAATGACCATTTCAAGGACCTTTTAGACATTCTTTAGAGTATAGGCTCTAACTGACTTTGAATTTGGAGTATGCCGCTGCTACACTTCGAATTCTATGATTAAAACCAGTTTTCGTTGCATGATGTAGTTAGGCTATACCTCTGATGAGCCAGTGTAACCTATACTGGAAATGCTCAGTAGGAAGGTTAGTTCAAGATCGTATCACAGGAACGCTGAAATAAATGTTCCATAAATAAACTTCTGCACATTATAATGTTTATTTTTTTTATAAAATTGTAATTACTGCATGATTTTTATTTCTACCACAACATTTACTATTGATGTTAAGCCAATATCGTTTGAGCGGCTTAAAAGTGACATGTATAATCTAACCACTTGTGTACACTGCAAAAAAGAAGTAAATGTTTATTTTAACAAAAAAATAGATTGATTTCAATGTTTGGAACTAATTAATTACATGCAATTAAATCTAGCTATCCTGTGTTACACTAAAACCAAATGAACTAATAAATGAAAACTAGCATCTGTCCAACAGTCTGGATTATAAATAAATCATTCAATGCCGTTGAATCAAAACAAACACTTAAAACTACAGTTGAGAGGGTCAACAATTGCATTGAGTTAAATCACCACCGTAATAGGCCGCCTCTACACAATAAAAAGCCGCCAAAACGCGCGCGTCCGGTTGTCAGTCCTTCTATGTCAATCAATTTAAGGAGCGAGCAGCGCAGATACGCTACGCAGAGCGTAGCTCCGCCTCCTATCGATCGCCGCCACACTCCTACACTCCCCGCCCAGCTGCGCAGGAATGCTCGCACCGCACGCACGCTGCCAACTGGGTGCCCGATCACAGCTCGCGGCTCAGCCATCAGACAGTACAATCGCCATCCAGCATTATCTACTTGCGAATTGTTAAACGCGTCAAACGATACGTCAAAAGCGTCTAGATAGTTTTTTTTACTTGAATAAAACGCTTTTGAAACACTGCCAATATTCAATAGGACTCGATTAAGTAAAATTATTCTTTATTATTTTTGAAGTAAAACTTCAATACGCACACTTGACTTCGGGAGTAAGCTAGTAAGGCGAGCGGGAGTTGAAGTTGGTTCACGTAGATCTCTATTGTCAACATAATAAAGTTAAAATTTATATTATTATGTGCGGTAAAATGTCAATTTAAAATTGTCAAGATCGCGAGATTAACATTAAACAAAGCAAAAACAAAGTTATACCGGCCGATAAATGGAGCTAAACTGAAGAAGTTTTACTTCAGTCATGTGGTCTAAAGCACACTCGTTTTTTTTCCATCATAGGAGTTGTTTTTATTTAATATTAAATAAGCGTTTCTCTTGATGTTAAGTGAACATATACTCGGTCGTAGCACACTCAGAAGAAACCTGTTTACTCTTCTAAACTTATTGATGATTATTTGGATTTTAGGAGACTTTCTGCTACTCACCGTGATTTTCAGAAATAAAGGGATTGGCAATTGAGACAGCTATGTTTGTGCAACTACCAGTACAATGTTATTGTACCTATTAATTTAGTATCGAACTTTTTGCAGCAGTTGCTACTTTACTCTTTTATCACTCACAGTGCACTTTGCAGTCCATATATACCTTCCTATATTTGTACGTGTATAAACAGACTGCGTTGAAAATAAAAAGTGAGTGACCTGAAAGTGTGGTGCGCGTGGGTTGCCCTCTCTATATTCACGGTACTCGGCGGCTTTTTAGTTTTTTTTTTGTCAGCTCTACACGAGCGTGTTAGTAAGTCTCGATAGACTCGCTTTGTATATCCTACTCTGATATTCGAATAAAGTTGTCATCAAATTCTATTTAGAAATTTAATTGGGTCAGTTTGGTTGATTTTACTTAAACTTATTACTTTGACAGTGACAGCTCAAAGTTCTAAGTTTTTTAGTAAATTAGTAAATGTTTTGCTGACCTGGAAAATGTGTATAATGCAGATTCGCAAGTTTGTCGTGGAGGGGACGTTTTTTCGACGTCGCAATATACAAATCCACCATAATTTCAAATCACATATATTTACAGTGGTTGGACTATGTAACCGTGAAAGTAAATTACCGATTCCCTCCCCTTCGCCATAAAATGCAACACCAACCAGGATGAACGTATAACAATTAACGGTTAAGTGTTACTGGTACAGTTACTGCTCGCCGCTAATGCAACGCGTTATTTCCTAACGACGCTTAACGTTATTTTAGGGCGAACATTCAAGACCCGAGATGTGAAGCTCGATACATTGTTATGGCTGCTAAAATTAGCTTTATTATAATACGCGCCTTCCAGCTTTTTGGGGAACGTTAATAAATCAATTGTTTTTATGAAACGTATAAATGAAATGAAATGAAATGAGTTTGAAATGAAATGAGTTTATTACCAGATAACAAATCCAAACTTAGGTACTCTTATAAAACTAACTTAAACTAAACAGCCTAAAACACCTGTGTATCTTAGGTGATGGGTACGTGGTAGGATTGCCACCTTCGATGTAGTGGGCTTCGGTCCCAGTCTCGCACGCCGGCCACCAGAGAGTTCGCAGAGCGGTAAAAGGCGGTACGCGCAGTGGCTGAGCGGCTTCTAAGTAGCGCTTGCCATCCTGGAGCGCGGCCTTCAGCAAACATGGCGCTTGCGCTGCAGTATCGCGGTAGACGAAACATCGCGCGCCACGCATCATTATATTGTACCCTCATATCACTTAGAGCGGCCTTCGTATAAGACACGTGTGATAAATTTAATGCAGGTATACTTATATATGTAAATTATGTTAGTTATTACATAATAATAATAATAATAATAACGGCCAACGATAACATATATAGATCCAGGACGCTAATTAGGGTTCCCTGTGTCTAGGGGCCCAGGAACTACGAGGACCATGGTCCCAACACCCAGACTCAGAACAAGTATTTGCGCTTTTTTTCTGTGCATAAATACTTATCGTGTCGGGGGAACCGAACCCACTGCCTCCGGGTTATGAGCCGACCTGCTCAATCGCCAACCCCAGAGGCTGTCAAAGAGATTATGACTTTGAGGTATGAAGTTTGCATTGTTCTTCATGCCTCATATAGTAGGTGTAATAGAAGAATGTCATATATATTAAAGCCTATACAATAAATGGCCGCGTAATGTGGGGCATATTGTTATTATTTCTCTAAATTGAAGTAAATTTTTTATCCAGTCTCCAACCGCTCGATATACAGATGTAAAAGTAGTATATTCTTCTGCTATTCTCAAACCCCATCTATTTATATTACATGGTTATGCGTTAACCACACTTGTCCTGATGTTAAGTGACAATGCGGTCGATAATTAGCACGTTTGCCTTTAAGAAACCTGCGTGTACTCTTTTCTTTTAAACGTCTGTAGCTATTCGAAAACACAGACGCTGGAAAAGAGATTAGAGGTCGAATCAAAAACCTTAGTTCGGATAGGAGGGATGGTTACTATAAATTGGTGACGAGATGCCTTACGTCTGGTCGATGGTAGAACGGAAATCGTGGAATCAAATCGTATAAAATTGACAAAAAAGCAAGCTTGAATTTAAAACAAACATGTATTTATGGTAATAAATTAACGCGGCTCTCATTATAGCAATGACAATATGAACTAAAAAATCTACTCAAATATCCCTTTCTTCCATTATTATTTTCTTTCATCCTATTAATTCTTTACTCCTTTTTGTTCTTATCCCTTATCTGTTCTTCTATTATTAGATAACTGAACCGAAAGCTTAACCCTTATAAACTTTATCTGAGAGGAATCACTCAAAATATCTTGTGTTATATACGAGTACCTATCTATTTCATCATCAACATATAAGAATTTTTGATAGAGTGTGCTCGGAGTGCTCCCATGAGAAACGATTTATTTAATCAGCTCAAACTTAATCACCTATAGATGTGGGTATTTTTAAAAGCATATTATCCGCACAAACATCTAACGTGGCTACTCTACTGTATCGGTCTGTGTACAGACTGATACACAATGTAACATAACTTTATTTTTCTGTCAATCATACCATTTTTGTACTATGGGGCTGACATAGTCGTTGGACGACTCAAAGTCCCTAAAAAAAATTAGATAAAAAAAAAACAACATAAGAAACAATATAAAACATATAAGAACATAATTATAAGAACGCTTCCTGCAGAAGGTGATCTAAATTCTGTGTTTTATTTATGACCCTCTTTTTTCCTACAATATTACTTTATCTTCAATTATTATTTATTTTAAGTTCTTACGTATTAGTTTAGTTTTTTTTTTCTTTTTCCTAAGTTCAATTATATAAGTAACCTTTTTTGTGTATTGTTGTGTAAATTTAATAAAGTTTCTGTAACATATAAGATGATGAATATATGTGATAAAAATATACAATATAAATAGTTTTTTCACATGATTGCCTTTAGGAAACTAAATATTTTTTAATACACAGTCCGTGTACGATTCACACAAAGTGTCTTTAATGTGCACTTAAATGCACCCTTATTACCAATTCCTTAATTCAACGCGCATGCGACCCCCGAAACTCCTTTCCAAACCCCGCTTCGTAACATTAAATACAATATCTTCAAATTGGTCTTAAGTACCCACCCCCTCATTGAGGATTTTTATCATTACCATAATCTTAGCGGCGTCTCTCTCACACTAACTTTAATTCCCCCTTTTTGTGTACAGCTGTCTCTGTCCTACGGGCTTAAATTCTTTGGTGAATTTAAGACTCATTCTCTCATGATTTAAGTGAGTTCGGAACTCTTAGAACGCGATTATGAGACTGGTAATTGTCGACAATGGGTAAAGTGCTCCTTAATGTTTAGTGCCTACCTATTGTTTTAACTTTGATGTAACAAAGACATGAGCATGGGACATGAGCATGTATGTGTGTTTACTCTAACTATACTAAATCTATACAGTCATTGGAAACTAATTCAGAACGAATTAAGATGCCTCACCCAACAATAGAGACTACAATCTTGACACTCCTAAAGAATTTGAATTGCACTTAGTTTTTAGATACATTATCTCATGTAACACGATTATGCGCTTTATTATATTATTAATCAACAACAATGACTAGAATGTTTCTTAAAGTTTGTCTGACAAAGAAGTAGTCTGGTGCAAAAGTTTACTTAGTAAATGCATACAGTAATTTAAACCTAAATTAGAACGAGCTAAGATGTTTTGCCCAACAATAAGGGCAGGAGCATTGACGCTCCTATAGAACTCACTTTACACTTCAGCGTCAGAACTCAACGCTAAATACAATAGCATTGACCTTGTCTTTTAACACTGACAATGCTATCAGAATGTGAGATCATGGTGAAATTTTGGTCACATTGCTACTTGGTGGATAATTTTGACAGTCACATGGTCAGGTTTTAGAAATGAAATGAAATGAAATTAGATATGTTCATTAGTTAATCTAAACTGTCATCTCAAACTGTGTTTTATGTTATGTTTGTGCTTAGTAGTTAGGTACCATCCTTTACCTTTTACAACAGAGACATCCAAAAATATTCTTGTTTTACAGATTTTTTTTAAATTAGTAATCTTACTACAATACATAAACAAGGCTTAAAAAGACGTCAAACGTGTGTTAAACATGACAAACAGCAGTTTAATACTAATTTAAGGCTTCTTTAAAACTTTTGTGGTTACACCATAATTATAGAAACTGACGTGAGTAGTACGGACTCTTGAAGCCTGTATCTCGTGAGTGCGAGCCGTGTACTAGTTTTAGTTACACCATTATTGTTTAAATAATTTATTAAAACCTGAGGTTTTCAGAAAACTCTTACAGGGCGATCAAAGTAGTTTAAAAATATTGGTCCTGTTTGTTACCGATTCCCCACAACTTCCCGCCACTCAAAATTATACGAAAACAAACGTTCCATATTAAAAGTTTCCGGCGGGGGTGTGGAGGGCTGAAAATGGACGGGGGAAGAGGGGTTGAACCCACCCTTATTTAGTCACGCCATTTAACGGGCGCGCAAAGGGCTGGTAGTTAATTATTTATGGACTTGTAGCAAGGAGGATGTCACTGAGAGCTTGGCGCCTCGGTTTTCAGTGCGAACTCGTTTTGTACTTATAATTTTGGGATATAATTAAAATTATTTTGTTAGTGTGATATACGTTTATAGGCACTTATATTTTTGCTCACTTTAGAACTATGTCATAATAAAACAAAATATGAAATACTTATAAACTTATGTTGACATACGAACCGTTGTTGCTACTGCAACTGACATGTCGGTATTGTGTCGGTGTCGTTACCGTACGATGTAAAAGTACCCAGTAGGATGTTGCTACAACTCAAACATTTACTAGGTGGTAGGACTTTTCTGAAGTTCGTCTAGGTGGGTGCCACCGCTTTGCCAGTTATTCTGCCGTCAAGCATTGCGTCAGCACTACCTGTATTTTGGTTTGAAGGGCACTGTAGCTAGTGAAATAACTGGGCGGTTGAGACTTTATTAACATTAACATAATAAAATTTATATATTACCGAAAATACAGAATGTAGGAGTGCCAATGCAGCTGTCTGGATAGGTATAAATGTGGTGGTATTGGACGGTCCGGGAGTACTACGAATGGGGTTGCCTTTTTATGACTGCAGTCAATATTAAGTGCATCGTTTTAACAATGGTTTTATAGACTGACTGGTAGTAGTTCTAATAGCTCAATTAATATTACAGCTAGAAGTAACACTTACCAGGTCGTTAATGACTTGAATAAACAGTATGAAATAGTCATTTGTGGAAATGGTAATGGGCATGTTTGTTCTTTAGACGGTAATCAATTACACGCGGCAGTTTCTGTGACCGAGCGCTAAATGATTCAGTGCACAGGTCGAGAGGTTTTCAGTTGTTAAGCACGTTTTCTACAGCAAAGTGCATGTAGTAGTAACCGTCTCAATTACTTAAGAATTAAACTACTATCTAATAGAAAGTTAAAAGTTAAAGTTTGAATGTCGAACGTGCATGATATATAAAATAATCATTCAGTAGCATCTTAGAATAGTTCCCAGAAAACTTTTGATAGAATTTGATGCCAACCTATAACACATACAGCTAATGGATCCACTCAGTGAATGGAAAATATTTATGGAAATACTTTTGTACCTGAAAGAGAGACTGAGAGAAGAAATGATGGTTATATGCAATATTATTAATACTTCTAACGTAACAGACGTACCATTTAAATTGTAGCAATGTAAAAAAACTACGATAGTTTTAGTAATAGATCTGACAAAAACTCGACACGATACGACACGATGTAGTGATACTTTTTAATATGGGTATTTTTTCGAGTACACTTCTCTCTGCGTTTTGAGGATCTTGTCTGCTTGGACCGTCACCGGCTCTAGCGTCTTTACAGTTTGTGAACGCACCCAAGGTTAAGCCCTGAAACCACAGATAGAGAAGCCTGAAGCGCAAAAGCCAGTTGCAGATGAGAAAATACCCAAATTAAAAAGTAACATTATAACACTACAACGACACGATAAGATACGACTGGATGACATGACTGGACGTTTGGACCTATATGGAAATGCCAGCACCGACATATCGTTGGACCTGGCTAGTAGGAGAGCGTGCCGTACAATTTCATACAATTATGCATCTTATGTCGCACAGTCATGTCGTATAATGGCATATAGTGAAGAAACGGCTTTACATGCGAATTTTTTTTTTCATTTCTAAATAAAACCATTGTCGAAACCAATTCAAGTCGCGCGTGAATAGGTATCTTCTAGACAAGCGTGTTACGTCGAAAGCCATCATCACTTATCGTCAGGGTAATAGTCAAACGCAACCATCAATACAAATAAAATAACCCAATAGTTATCAATTTCTTTACACCTCAGCATAGCTTTGCTCTTTGTTTTCATAAAAAATTACTCCGCGTTAAAAATAATTCATGCAAAGTATTTTTTGTGAACTAAACTTACCATCACCTGTAAAATTATAACAAAGCGATATAACATTTTATAATAAGAGGGAAAAGATATATATGACAAAAAACCACAGTCATCTAAAAATTAATAATGATGATTAATGAGGAAAAAGTGCATGCAAAATACTATTGTATAAACCAACAGGTTTTTTTCTTTGCAGAGTCGAATACTGGAGGATGCATCCTTGATGTGCAACTCCTGGTCACCTAGGCACAATGTAAGTCACACACCATTGCAACATTACCCGAGAACCTTTCGTCACTTTTGGCACCGTCATTGGCACCGTCATCTCCATATCCAGGGCTTAAAGTTTAACAGGTTTAGTCTGTCTGAAAGTTGAACAGCAGGTGGTATTACTTCAATTATCTACTTTCTAGATACTAGAATATATTACTTCTACATACGATTGCTTTTGCGGACAGACTAATATATTGAAACACTCAGAAAATAAACCTGGGGAGTGATCATGGAACTTAGATTGCAATGCAACAAGAGAAATATAATTCTTAATTTGAAAATTTCGATTGAAACTACGTATATAAGCTACATATGTACTGACTGACTGTCAAATGCAATCAAATTCCATGATCACCGTTTGAACTAAATTATAACGTTATTGTAGATTTACTGATAATTTCCTGTACCTGAAAATAAATCCTCATCCTTAGAATTTTATCAAAAGACGATTGAAGTGTATACCTCTTAACTTTAAATTCATGCGAATCAAGCTAGCGACAGGTTATGGCCAAAAACTTTGATTAACATAAGGTTTGCTTTGCGATAATTCTTAAACTGCATTTGTCTGTTTTGGTTAAAAAATACTAGCTTTTATTTTTAAGCATTTAATATTTTTTTTCACGGCAAATTGCGTTTATTTTCAAAAAATGCTGTCACTTATTTGGCACAACGAATAAGCATTGCAATTCAACGGGGCAATGCTGTCAGCAAGTTGGGTACGCTACCTACTAGTACTACTGGCTAGTATATAGTCCAAATGTTTTTTTTTTAAGTAGTGATAGTTGTAGGTAGTTTTTAGTATTATGCATTTAAATGCTCAAGGTAAGACCCATGTATAGCTAACTGGCATGTTGAAATTATTTTTTACTGTAGCGTAAGCTTAAACTTAGGCTCTTTAGAAAATTCGTAGAGGCATCCCGTATCAGTTTTTGTAGTCCATCGTAGACGCAATTTGTTGGGGATCGTAATACTATGAAATGTTACGCTTTAGTTAATTAATTATTGTAATTAATTTGGTTTATTTGGGTACCTAAAATAATAATACTCTCACACATATTATACAACTCCTAGAAATGTTAATAAATATAAAACAAATAAATTGAATATTAAGAGTATTTTATAAATTGAATCTTCACATTCATTATTATACCATACGTTAAGCTTTAATGAGCTTGACTAAAGTTTCAATTTATTTCTAACCATATTTGGCGTTTTTAGTTATCTTAATGAGTTTTCTTCTTACGTAATAATGATTACAGTAATTAATATGTCTCACCAGGTGGCTTTCTATTCATCAAATAATAAATATCATTTCAAAAACAATCAGTTTAATGAAAAATAGGGGATATCTAATTACCAGACTGGCGTGATATGCCAGCTAGCCAGCTACTAACTGGTTAAAAAACTAATGAATAAACGTCCTTGTGCTTCAACGGCACTGATTTTTTGAGGAAACTTTTCTTTATTTTCAATTTTCACTAGTGTGGTAGTAAAATATAGGATATTATATAGTGTACACATTTTTTCACCAGCTTCGGTGCATATTTCAAATTCAATACAAAACTTTGATGTTTGTTCTGTATCTGGGTGTTATATTGTATTCTATGTATGTATTTACAAACAAAAAGTATCTAAGTATTGTACCAGTTATCTAGTATTCCCATAGTACAAGCTTTGCTTGGTTTGGGGTTAGATGGCGCTGTGTGAAAAGTCCACACATATTTATTATTTTTTTTATTTTTTTATTGTTGTGATTTTCAGTGATCTTAATAATTAAGAATGAATAAATATAATGATTTAATCAAATATGAGAAATCTTTTTTTAATGAAGTTACTGGCAACCATTCAGGCTACATATACCTGGTGGTAAGTAGCCACTGCCACCTACTTTTAAAGCGGATTTTAAACACTTTATTGGAGCTACCAACACTGTAGTGATGCGGGAGAAAAATAAATAAATAAAAACTGATACATGTCTTAACACCAAGCAACGTAGGCCTGTCCTTATTATAACCTCGTTTCTAACCGTCTAGTGTTAACCTACTATTATTAGTGTATGAATAGTGCGGGTCGTTCACCAGTAACTGTCTGACTGCAAGGGCAAGCAATGCCAGCTTCAATTTATAATTAAATATGGTTAGCCGTGGATTTATTTACTTTCCAACAACTCCGTGAAGCAAGTTAAATAAAATAAATAAATAAATATTTGTGGACGTTTTACACAGCGCCATCTAGCCTCAAACTAAGCAAAGCTTGTATTATGGGACCCAGATAACTGATACAATACTTAGATACATTTTGTTTGTAAATACATACATAGAGTACAATATAACACCCAGACACAGAACAAACACCTATGTTCATCACACAAATGTTTGTCCTGGGTGAGAATCGAACCAACAACCCATAGTTCAGAAGGCAGGGTAACTACTAACTGAGCTATCGGGCCAGTCAAGTTGATTGAATTGATTAATTAATTCTTACAACCTATAGAGTTTTTAGTTCATCTCAATTTCTTTCACTCTCTTCTTTCTTCTCTACTTTCTTTTCAGTTTCAGTCTCAGTCATCAATAGAAAATAGTTTTAAAATGTTTACAATGGCTTTATCATAGAAATAGTCAATCTAGCCAATGAACGCTTGCTTAATAAACTGTATTTTTTACAAGGTTTACTTATAATATTTCATACACTTGTACCTAAAGGGCGCAAGATCAAAAGTAGTGAATCACAATATCATCCTTCCCTCCCTCACCGCACCACCCCTCACCCCACCATAATCGTAACAGCTAAGTGCGCAACGCATAATCCCAGGAAAGCTGGAGTAGTACACGCTAGTACAAAGTGATTATGATTTTGTATGTTAGCCAGCATCATTTTTTTTTCATTTGCTTTACAAATTTTTTTTATGCTTATGTATTTAGAATGTTATAACTCTGTATTGCGCATACCAACACAAAATAAAAATAGACATTAGAGTAAAATAATAAGTAGCACAATGGGCGGCCTTATCACTAAAAGTGACCTCTTTGGCAACCTTTGGATGGATAGTACAAGAATATGTAGTAATAAGCGATGCGCAATATGCCTATGGGTCTATATAATACTCACTATATTTTCTTTAAGTTTGTCTTTTATGGAATAATTTTATGTGCATTGTCGGTTCATATTAAAAACTAATTTTAAAAAATGGATCGCATTACTTTTTAAAGTTTAGAAAATTAATAATTAATGTTGTCCTAATCATTATTTTTTCCTAAATGTACCCACTGAAGATGTCAATATAGATAGTTTAAAAAATATGCTTTAAATTGACAGTTAAATGTTTTTCTTTACTATAAACTTTTCTAGCGTTTGATATTATTAATTTTATTTAAAAAATAAATTAATATCATAATAAATTATAAAATCAATGATATTGAAAACTTAAGATAAGTAACTAACAATAGTTAACTACTTTATTGTTATAGTTTATTTATAAAACTCTAGACAAATGACAAAATGTAGGAAAGTGTGTTTATTTTAGCCTACTAGAATCTGAAACTCTCTCTACACAGGTGTTTTTAAAATAGCTCCATAGCACTTTCGCTCTCACCGTTACTACGCCGACTAATCGAGAGGGCCCAGCTTTCAGATCTTTGTGACATTTGATACCAACATTAGGTGAGCGCCGAGGGATTACGAAATGTCGCCATTTAACCCTAAAATGCTGATGAGCAATAGTAGTAATGGATTAATGCAGCACAGCAGAGGTTACTAATTCCACCCCATGACATGAGGCTTTGATGCGTCTGAGTTCAGTGTCAGCTGAATTACAACTAGATTTGACTTGATTAGGACGATATTTGAATTTTTCTTGTTACTTAGTTTTATCATAAATAAGTATATTATTTATTTATACTTTAGCATAAAATAATGTACAAGGAGGACTTACTGCTATGAAACATTATCTACCAGTCAACCTGGGTCTGCCAGAAACGAAATGGTAGCAGCACAGTAAAATAGATATTAGAATAAAATACGTATAAATTTATTCAACAGAAATATTAATACATATATAAATATTATGCACTCTATAAATAAAACGTTATAACTATAAAAAAAAACATTATTTACAAAATAAATATGCTATCCAACTCACCACCGCGCGGTAAGGTTCCCAGAATACTGGCAAAAATAAAAAATATAAATAAGAAGTATAGTAAAAACATATTTATTGTGTAATGTGTATGTGTTTGTACATTATATCTAATAGCATACTATTAGTATACAAAATAAGTATTTTTGTTCATATTGCGCACCACTGACTTCTTCTTTTATGATACTATCCATCCAAAGGTTGCCTGGAAGAGATCACTTTTAGTGATAAGGCCGCCCATTGTGCTACCTATTCTAGTACTGTTATATCTAGTTTTATTTTATGTTGGTATACGCAATAAAGAGTTTTTCTATTCTATTCTATTCTACATATAATTAACTTAATTATAAAATTAATATAATAGGTCTTTACCTATGAAATTGCCGTATTGCAGTATAGACTTTTTCAAACAAAAAAAAGTTTTGATTGGCTATGAATTCTAAATTCAAATGAATTTTGTTTTAAAAATATGACATTCTATTTACAATATAAGTCTTTTATTTATTGATTAGCGTTGTATTTTCATTACATTTCAACATTTTTCCTCATAATGGATACTTTGAAATTTCGTGTAATTATGGAATATGAGTTCCGTCGTGGCACCAACGCGGCACAAACGACACGTAACATCAACGACGTTTACGGAGAGAACTGTACAAACGAACGTACAACCCGTTATTGGTTTGCTCGGTTCCGTTCTGGGAATTTTGACTTGAAAAATGAACCTCGTGGTCGTCCGGAAACTTTGGTCAACAATGATGAATTAAAGGCGATTGTGGAAGCTGATGAATCTCAATCTACAGCTGAGCTGGCAGCAGCTTTTGATGTTAGCATCAAAACAATATTGGTCCATTTGCGACAGATTGGCAAGATAAAAAAGCTTGATAGATGGGTGCCCCACGAACTCAACGATCGCCAGCGCAACGTACGCGTCGAGACTTGCCTTGCGCTGCTTAACAGGCACAGAAATGAAGGAATTTTGAACCAAATTGTTACGTGCGACAAAAAATGGATTCTTTTTGACAATCGAAAGCGCTCAGCAAGTTGGTTAGAGCCTGGTTCGGTACCAAAGCAATGTGCAAAACGAAAAATGACCCCTAGAAAGGTGATGGTCACAGTTTGGTGGTCTAGTGCTGGTGTGATTCTTCATAGCTTTTTACAAAACGGCGAGAGCATTACTGCAGATGTGTACATTGAAGAACTGACCACAATGATGGCGAAACTCGCACGTCTGCAACCAGCTTTGGTCAATCGGTCGTCTCCACTGCTACTTCACGACAACGCGCGACCCCATACTGCACAACAGACCGTCTCTAAGCTGCATGAGTTGGGTTTGGAAGCTCTCCCTCATCCGCCATACTCACCAGATCTTGCGCCTACCGACTATTACTTTTTCCAAAATTTGGACAACTTTTTAGCGGGAAAAAAATTCAATTCCCGAGAGGCAGTACAAAACGCCTTTGAAGAGTTTGTTGTCTCCCGTCCTGCTGATTTTTTCAAGAAGGGCATCCATAAACTGCCACGGCGTTGGCAAAGATGCATTGATTGCAGGGGTGATTACTTTGAATAAAAAAAATAAATAAGTTCGAAAAAAAAATACTTTAACTTTTTTCAAACAAAACGGCAATTTCATAGGTAAAGACCTAATAATATACCTACTTAATAACTATAATGAATACGATAATTAATGGCGTATAAATAAAACTTACTATACATATATAACGTCGAGATTGAAGAGTGCATACTATGATATCTGTGAGAAACAACAATGATATTAATAGTAATTATTAGGCGGAGTTTTACTGGGCACAATAATTTTTGACGTAATAATTGCGAACATGCTTTTTAAACAAATCTTTGGATATAAACTTTTTTAATTCCTTAGGCAAGAAATTTTATGTTATGTTTAATGAATTATACATAAAAGTTTAAAATATCGATCCAACCAGCAATTAGTTTAAGCTAATTAAGTACGTACATGTCAATATGTTGCTTTATAAGCACTCAGCGTTTGTTTTGAACGTGGCTCACTTTAACATTGTAGCTGTGAAACCAAACCGTAAATAGTAGGTATACGACTTTCACCGAATTTATATTTATTTTGAGTTACTTTTCCCGCTTGGACTAAATGAGGTTAAGTCCTAAATGCGATTACGGTGTTTACACGCTTTCAACGAAATAAAACGCTTAAAAAATAAAACTGTAGTATTGGCCCGCTGGAAAGCTTTTCCAAGCATGCCTTAAATGAATAAATATTTTATTTTTCGTTACTATTGCTTTACTTTTTCACGTGTGAAGACAGGTTTATCTGGTTAGGATAAAATCGAACTTCCATCTATTATACTGTACAAAAGCTAAAGTTATAGCACTGGATACAATTATATCAGAATGAAATTGTAATAAACGTGTACCTACGTCTACGTGTACGTCGTCTACGTCGTCAATTACATATTTATTAGATATGGTAATTAAGGGCTAGTGTTATAATTATATATAACCAAATCGGCTGACCTTTTTTATCCTTTATACGTGCTAAGATGCAGACGGTACTATTTAAAATAATTTCGGAATTGCTAGAACACTATTTGTGATATTTGAATTAAACTCTAGTTAATAAATATAACGTAATGTATATAATTAAACTAGTTATTTGGAAGTATTTATTTATATGTAACTAGCCGCGGCCCGCGGTTTCGCCCGCGGATAAAAAGTAGCCTATGTGTTATCCACTATATAAGCTATCTATATTCCAAAAAATAATAAAACTAATTTAAAATTTAAATTACAAAAAAAATAACAAAAATTTAAATTTAAATTTCTAACTCTGTTCCGCTTTAGAGGCCGTTAATAATCATATTAGGTCTTTACCTATGAAATTGCCGTTTTGTTTGAAAAAAGTTAAAGTATTTTTTTTTCGAACTTATTTATTTCTTTTATTCAAAGTAATCACACCTGCAATCAATGCATCTTTGCCAACGCTGTGGCAGTTTATGGATGCCCTTCTTGAAAAAATCAGCAGAACGGGAGACAACAAACTCTTCAAAGGCGTTTTGTACTGCCTCTCGGGAATTGAATTTTTTTCCCGCTAAAAAGTTGTCCAAATTTTGGAAAAGTAATAGTCGGTAGGCGCAAGATCTGGTGAGTATGGCGGATGAGGGAGAGCTTCCAAACTGCAGCTTAGAGACGCTCTGTTGTGCAGTATGGGGTCGCGCGTTGTCGTGAAGTAGCAGTGGAGACGACCGATTGACCAAAGCTGGTTGCAGACGTGCGAGTTTCGCCATCGTTGTGGTCAGTTCTTCAATGTACACATCTGCAGTAATGCTCTCGCCGTTTTGTAAAAAGCTATGATGAATCACACCAGCACTAGACCACCAAACTATGACCATCACCTTTCTAGGGGTCATTTTTCGTTTTGCACATTGCTTTGGTACCGAACCAGGATCTAACCAACTTGCTGAGCGCTTTCGATTGTCAAAAAGAATCCATTTTTCGTCGCACGTAACAATTCGGTTCAAAATTCCTTCATTTCTGTGCCTGTTAAGCAGCGCAAGGCAAGTCTCGACGCGTACGTTGCGCTGGCGATCGTTAAGTTCGTGGGGCACCCATCTATCAAGCTTTTTTATCTTGCCAATCTGTCGCAAATGGACCAATATTGTTTTGATGCTAACATCAAAAGCTGCTGCCAGCTCAGCTGTAGATTGAGATTCATCAGCTTCCACAATCGCCTTTAATTCATCATTGTTGACCAAAGTTTCCGGACGACCACGAGGTTCATTTTTCAAGTCAAAATTCCCAGAACGGAACCGAGCTAACCAATAACGGGTTGTACGTTCGTTTGTACAGTTCTCTCCGTAAACGTCGTTGATGTTACGTGTCATTTGTGCCGCGTTGGTGCCACGACGGAACTCATATTCCATAATTACACGAAATTTCAAAGTATCCATTATGAGGAAAAATGTTGAAATGTAATGAAAATACAACGCTAATCAATAAACAAAAGACTTATATTGTAAATAGAATGTCATATTTTTAAAACAAAATTAATTTGAATTTAGAATTCATAGCCAATCAAAAATTTTTTTTGTGTGAAAAAGTCTGTACTGCAAAACGGCAATTTCATAGGTAAAGACCTATTATTTTGGACTTTATTAAGTTCAATTTTTTATTAGGAAATAAGAATTAAAAACTGAAGTATTTTAATGATTCTTTATTGTTCATGTATTTAGGTGCATAGGTTTGTAAAAAAAAGAGAACAAACGGGAAAAAAGTATCCTATGTCCAACCAAATCGGTT
Organism: Ennomos fuscantarius; assembly: GCA_905220475.3. Classification (NCBI taxonomy): domain Eukaryota; kingdom Metazoa; phylum Arthropoda; class Insecta; order Lepidoptera; family Geometridae; genus Ennomos; species Ennomos fuscantarius. The sequence continues at coordinate 14,240,568 of HG992023.1, forward strand.
CAGCCGTTCTTGAGTTATAAATAGTGTAACTGACACGACTTTCTTTTATAAATATAGATTTTTGTATTAGAATATCCATGTCAGACATGTATGAAGAACGAGAAAACACGATGGGCCGTAGAGTTTACACATACCTTACACTAATTATATAACTAATTAATTTATACCCAACTTATAAAAGCACCATTCTACACGAAGCGTTTATCCTCGCGTGAAGTCCTCATCACGGCAGAGTTATCTATTGTCATCCAATTTGTAGATGAACTTGTTATAATTGCAAGGGAGTCAATGAAACTACAATTGAATCAGAAATCCTGAGGGGATGACACTTCCCCCATGCTTAATAAAAATTTGATGCCGAGTACTTTTATCATGAGCTCAGATGATATCTTTTTTATCATTAAGTAATTGATTTTACTAGTGAAGCGTATGTACATATAAAAATAAATATATTGGTCTTTACCTATGAAATTGCCGTTTTGTTTGAAAAAAGTTAAAGTATTTTTTTTTCGAACTTATTTATTTCTTTTATTCAAAGTAATCACCCCTGCAATCAGTGCATCTTTGCCAACGATGTGGCAGTTTATGGATGCCCTTCTTGAAAAAATCAGCAGGAATAGTAGACAACAAACTCTTCAAAGGCGTTGTGGACTGCCTCTCGGGAATTGAATTTTTTTCCCGCTAAAAAGTTGTCCAAATTTTGGAAAAAGTAATAGTCGGTAGGCGCAAGATCTGGTGAGTATGGCGGATGAGGGAGAGCTTCCAAACCCAACTCATGCAGCTTAGAGACGGTCTGTTGTGCAGTATGGGGTCGCGCGTTGTCGTGAAGTAGCAGTGGAGACGACCGATTGACCAAAGCTGGTTGCAGACGTGCGAGTTTCGCCATCATTGTGGTCAGTTCTTCAATGTACACATCTGCAGTAATGCTCTCGCCGTTTTGTAAAAAGCTATGATGAATCACACCAGCACTAGACCACCAAACTGTGACCATCACCTTTCTAGGGGTCATTTTTCGTTTTGCACATTGCTTTGGTACCGAACCAGGATCTAACCAACTTGCTGAGCGCTTTCGATTGTCAAAAAGAATCCATTTTTCGTCGCACGTAGCAATTCAGTTCAAAACTCCTTCATTTCTGTGCCTGTTAAGCAGCGCAAGGCAAGTCTCGACGCGTACGTTGCGCTGGCGATCGTTAAGTTCGTGGGGCACCCATCTATCAAGCTTTTTTATCTTGCCAATCTGTCGCAAATGGACCAATATTGTTTTGATGCTAACATCAAAAGCTGCTGCCAACTTAGCTGTAGATTGAGATTCATCAGCTTCCACAATCGCCTTTAATTCATCATTGTTGACCAAAGTTTCCGGACGACCACGAGGTTCATTTTTCAAGTCAAAATTCCCAGAACGGAACCGAGCAAACCAATAACGGGTTGTACGTTCGTTTGTACAGTTCTCTCCGTAAACGTCGTTGATGTTACGTGTCGTTTGTGCCGCGTTGGTGCCACGACTGAACTCATATTCCATAATTACACGAAATTTCAAAGTATCCATTATGAGGAAAAATGTTGAAATGTAATGAAAATACAACGCTAATCAATAAACAAAAGACTTATATTGTAAATAGAATGTCATATTTTTAAAACAAAATTAATTTGAATTTAGAATTCATAGCCAATCAAAACTTTTTTTTGTTTGAAAAAGTCTGTACTGCAATATGGCAATTTCATAGGTAAAGACCTATTATCTTGGTAGATTCACGCTAAAGTTGTGATTAGATAAAAGTACTAAATTAAAATGATTTATTTCAAGTGCTTACTAATTTTAATTTAATTTATATTTAAAAATAATTAAATTAAAATTTGGATTACTTATCTAATAGGTATGGTTTTTTATTGTAATAAAAATTCAACATTGTCGTCATGTCTTAGTTAACAGTCATTAAATTTATTGCCTTCCCCCTGGAACTCGAAACAGAGTAGACGTGTGCAAGTGATTTAATTAAATTTAAGAGTAAATTGCAAGTTTATGAATAAAAATCGTCACCGAAAAATAGTGCAACATAATAAGTGAAGAGGTCGCACAACGCTCGCCATCCACTCGGAGTAACGTGAGTGATGCCTACACGCACACAGACGCACGCAATGCTACACAACCTACGTTTTCATTGAGTAAGCTTATGACGTCGTGTTTGCTTCGCCCGCTCACTCTGTCGCCTGCCCTTGTCGCACCCGCAGTGCTATAACCGGTTAATTGGTGCGCTCCACTCGTTACTGGTAGCCTGGTACTTGGGTATTCCGCTGCTACCCGTACATATATTGCTCTCATACAACGCTTTTACGCCCCTTACCACCTCGATTCTTTGGAGAAAATGTCGGTCAGACATACGCCGCCCCGTGAAATGTCCCCATTGTTGGCGGCCTTTGCTACGCCTGTTCACCACTATCCCTCCGACTCAAATATTTCGGAAGTAGGTCAAGAAGTTACCATAAGTACCGCATCTTCGCTTAGCAACATCGCCGCCCGAAATGCCCCAAAGAGGAAGCGCGGGGATACGGATGAAATCAGCAAGTCAGAGATGATGTCCATGTTCACTGCACTCCAGAACAGCCAGAATGACAAATTCAACATAGTTTTAAGCTCCATCAACGAGGTCAAAGTATCTGTGGACTGCATGTCAGCTAAGTACGAGGAAGCCCTCAATAGAATTTATTATCTTGAAGAAGAAAGTAAAAACGACAAGGCACATATTCAACAGCTTCAGAGCCAGGTTGAGATGCTGCAGCGAAGCGCCCGTAGCACGAGCATTGAAATTCGAAACGTACCACAAAGTCAAAAGGAGTCTAAAGAAGACCTTAAGAAGGTAATCAGCTGTACTGCTGAAATATTTGATATACCGTTGCAGACCACGGAAATTAAAGACGTATACCGTATAAATACAAAAGCCGCCATCAAACCGATCATAGCGGACTTCACCACGGTTTCTACGAGAGACAAATTTTTGGCTTCTTTTAAAAAATACAATAAAGAGCATCAGCAAGATAAATTCAACTCCGCTCAAATAAATATAGGTGGCATCTGCAGGCCGATATACATATCGGAAAACCTAACTCAGAGGGAACGGAAACTATACTTCTTAGCTAGGGAGTTTGTAAAGAAATACGAGTTTGCGTACTGTTGGACGGCGTTTGGACGCATCTTTGTGCGCAAAGAAGAAGGGTCTCCACAAATTCGTATATCCAGCGAGAGTGACCTTGAGAAACTAAAAGACAAGTGACTAGGAACGGGGCAACAGAGTGAAAATACTAGCCTGCCTCACACTGACCACGTGATTCCTGCTAAAGTCGCCTTTCCGTGTTATCAATTTCTGCTGTTGGTTTTAGCGATTGCATCATACTGTCGTCATGTTACTTTTAGCCCTATTTTAATGAGTAAAAGCAAACTTCTCAAGTACCGTTCGCCTTTAATTATTATGTTGTTATTTTTACCGCAACAGCTTATATACACGAAACACACTAACTTAGAATATTTACATAAAAACATTAAATTACACACATATACACTCACACTAAAACATTACACTAACCTATATTTATATAACTTTTGTATCCTATATTGTTCCTGTCACGTACCAAACCGAATGACGACACGGACTGCAAATAACTATAAAACACAACACACAGTACAAACATATACACCCACACTAACACACTACAGTAACCTATATTCATATAATACTCACATCAACCTATATTGTTCTCGTTGCATATCAAATCCAATACTGATACATACTGCAAAAAACTACAAAACACAACACACAGTGGAACACTATAAAATAGACACCACCCATATTTTAGTCCTACTAAAAGTCCAGTGGTACTTTTTCTTTAATTATTTTGAACTGACCGGACGTGAAAACGGAAGTACAATTCTGTTATCGCCTAGCTACTGGCTCATAGCAAATAGTAGTACTATGTTGTACTGGTGCTTCAACTTAGTTGAAAAGTCTTGGATAGAACTACAAGTCGTTTATAAAACTCACGCGTACCCGGATACCTGCGCACGCGCTGGAGGTTATTACATAACTGGAGCGTTATTTATATTTGCCTGCTACCTGCTTTGTTTATCGAAACGCCTGATACGAAGGATAATACAATTTCTTAACTTACTTATAACCTTCAATATATATATTTCTCCGACCTCTAAAACTATTTTCAAAACGAAAATTCACTCCACAGATAAGATGTCCTTGAAAATTAACTGTCTATTATTAATTAAAATTCACTTCACAGACAAGATGCCCCTGAAAATTAACTGTCTATTATTAATTATTGTTGTTGTTGATGCAAAAACAATACCGAAATTTAAAATAAAACACAGGTGGACCTGTGTTTTCCATAAACCTAAAATCAAGCATGATTAGTGATCTAGACTTAATTAATAGCATTGACAACACTACATTAATAGACAGTTTTAGAGTTAGCACGGCTGAAGAATGTAAAGATAAGTTAGGGGACCATACGCTACAAACAATTGTAGTAACACAAAATATTCGAAGTGTGCGAAAAAACCTTGACCAATTCATAATATACCTGTCACGGCTGCAATTTCTTCCAGACGTTATTATATTAACAGAATGTTGGATCGACGCAAATTTTCAAAAAATTAACCTACCCAATTATACTTGCCACTCATCGACAATATTAAGGAACCAAAACGATGGGCTAGTTATATTCTGCAAATCGGGGCTGAACATTGAAATTCAAGAACCTCAATTTGACGATGCTAACTGCCTGGTCATAAAACTGGGCTCCGAACTAAGCATAATTGCATTATACCGCACCCCATCGATAAGAGACACAACAATTTTTTTTAAATCTTTGGAATTTACTATGTCTGGAATATCTACTGAGTCTTGTATAATAACCGGTGATGTTAATATTGATATCAAAGCTAGTGCTAATGACCTCAGGTCACTAGACTACCTCGACCTTATCGCCTATTATGGATATATTCCAGGCCACATTTTACCAACCCGGGGACCTAATTGCTTGGATCACGCGTTTATCAAAAGCAACAAAGAGGGTCGTGTTGTTGTATGTGATTCGGATATAACGGATCACGACACAGTCATTATCGGAATCAACAAATTACTAGACAAAAGCCCCGCCAGGTCTAAGCTAATCACCAAAACTAATCTCGCCGATGTAGTTACTTACTTGGAGAACATAAATTGGACCACACTCTACCTCGAAACAGATGTTACACTAGCCACCCGAAGTCTGCTTGACCAAATTAGCATCGCCATTAAAACCAATACAACCCAAAGAAAGATTGCCAGCTCAGAGGTACTCATAAAACCTTGGATGACACCTAGACTAATTAACTGTATCAGACGAAGAGACTCACTACACCTTGAAGTCAGACAGTCTCCTAATGACCTGTCTTTAAAGCTGCGATACAAAAACTATCGTAACTATTGTCAATGGTTACTTCAGACCCAAAAAGACAAATACGACTCAGACCGAATCGCTTCTAACAAAGACAATAGTAAAAAGCTCTGGAGTACAGTAAAAGATATCTGTAACATGAAAACATCAAAAATAAACTCTAGTGATCTTCTAAAAGTCAAAGCAAATGTTCCCGACTCATTAAACACTGTCAATGACTTCTTTTCATCGGTTGGAAGTGACCTTGCCCAAGGCATCCTTGATAAACTGTGCAAAACGGAGTCACAACTGGCAGATGTCGCGTCAGTTAAACATAGTCCAGTTGGTTCCCTTTTTCTGGCACCTACCGATGTATCGGAAATCAGAAAGATAATCTCGGGTCTGAAATCAGCGTCTGCCCCAGGCTATGACCAGATAAGCAATGAAATCTTGAAACGCGCTAGCCATACACTAGCGTTACCGATTGCTCATATATGTAACCTAAGTATGCTTCAAGGCAGCGTACCTGGCTGTTTCAAAACTGCGGATATTTGTCCAGTTTTTAAGTCTGGCAATACTTCTACATTATCTAATTACCGCCCAATTTCCTTATTACCATCTATATCAAAAATATTGGAAAAAGTAGTAAACAAGCGTCTCCTAGGTTTTTTAGAACAGAACGATATATTGTCCCCTAATCAATATGGATTCAGAGCGCATAAATCTACTGAAGATGCTGTTGTGGCTCTGGTAGATAAGGTATCCGAAAACCTAGACTCAGGTAAAAAGTGCGTAGGAGTGTTTCTAGATTTGGCTAAGGCATTCGACACTGTGTCTTGGCCGATTCTGTTGAGGAAGTTAGAACTCCTTGGAGTAAGGGGAATCCCACTGAATTGGTTCCGTTCATATTTGAGTGACAGAAAACAAAGAGTTCGCATATCAAACCAGTACAGTGACTTTGCTACCGTCTCCTATGGCGTCCCACAAGGAAGTGTGCTTGGTCCTACTCTCTTCCTGGCGTACATTAATGACCTCTGTCAGCTTCCGATCAATCAAGCCAATATATATGCATTTGCCGATGACACAGCTATCATCTTTCATGGAGCCAACTGGAAGGAGGTCATTGATATGGCTCAGCGTGGGCTAGCCCAGGTTGCACATTGGCTACAAAACAACTTGCTAACCTTAAACACAGCTAAAACCAAATACATGGCGTTCCGCATATCTCAACGATCTCAGCCCGGCTGCATCAACATTAAATTACACACATGTGGTTCTTACCAAAATGAAACATGCCTCTGCCCAAACTTAGAGTGTATCGATAGTATGAAGTATCTCGGTGTAACAATTGACCATCAGCTAACATGGGAAAACCAAATCAATGCTCTGTGTGGTCGAGTACGCAAAATGATATACATTTTCAAGAGGTTGGGCTCTTTGACAGATAAAAAGACATTAAAAATTGTTTACCAAGCCTTATGCCAGTCAATTTTAAATTATTGCATAGTGTGTTGGGGATCAGCAAGTAAAACTCTCTTTTTAAAAATTGAAAGAGCACAGAGAGCTCTGCTTAAGGCCGCTTATAAAATGCCTTTCAGGTATCCTACGGATAAATTATACGATGATACTAAATACCTCCGAGTCCGGCAGTTATACATTCTTGCAGTGACAATGCGCTTTCATAAGACTGCCATGAAGACCATTATAACGCCGACGCGGTCTGCTCGACACAACACATGGTCAGCTCCTCGTACGAAAACCTCGCTAGGACAACGAGCTTATTCATATAAAGGACCATTCTTATATCAGCGCTTAGACAGAACCCTTAAAATCCTAGAAGCATCACGTTACGTTTTCAAACAAAAAATGGTTTCCTGGCTATCTTCCCTAGGTTACTGTGAAACGGAGGATGTTATCAAGGTAAAATCATGACATTGAGGGGCCTGTTCTACTGCCAATCAACGGATTTTTGTTAGACGTAATTCCACTCGTTTTAATCTCGAACTCAGATATTATACATTTTCCTATGACCTGTCTTTAAACCTGCTTGAGTGGTAAGTGACCAGGCCCCACATTCATAACTCTAAAAAAAAAAAAACTACAAATCTTCTAGACATTAACAGCGCTATTAATAAACACGAACTATCCATAGACTAGTTGCACTATCCTTTGTCTCTTTCGATCCAGCTAAATATTCTAGTAGAAAAAATAAGGACAAAAGCTGAAGTAACAGTAACTAATCCGAGACTAATACCCGTTTATTAATAAGGCTGTTATGGTATAAATAGATTTAAGCAAGCTTCGAACAAGTGTTAAACCGCTACTTTGCAACACACGTTTGACGTCTGTCTAAACCTTGTTTGTATATTTGTGGTAACACGATAAGTTCTTTACACTAGAAGCTTTTTGCATCAAAAATATTATTTGTGAAAAGTTAATAACGTCGCTATTATAATATTCACTTACCAACTTTAACATTAGTGTGATATTATAGTCCCATAGCACATACCATAGTACCACGTACACATGCCATGATGCCACACAAACATACATACTACTTTCCTATATTGCACTCACTCACACCTACACAACTCAGCTAACTTACAATGCCTACTGCACCAACCAAACACTAACATATTTTATTTATTCATCAATTTCATACATAATTATATTAACGCGAACTTGAGATGTTTCTGCTACTTTCTGATCTACACTGGAAGTCATAAGTTAGATTTAAGTTTACTTAAGTGCAATTTTATATGTCTACTCTAATAAACAGTAATAAACTACCCTACATTTAGGAAGAAACTGAATCTCACGACACAGGTCGTCCTAGTGTGGGATTCAGGGTTCAGCATTATTTTTGTTATTAGCTTCTTTAGTCCATAATATTCCTAGATGCATAATTCTGTGTGCTTTATTTTATGTGAATAAATAAATTTATTTATTATTATTATTATTATATTAATCTTTTTTAATTCCTTAGGCAAGAAATTTTATGTTATGTTTAATGAATTATACATAAAAGTTTAAAATATCGATCCAACCAGCAATTAGTTTAAGCTAATTAAGTACGTACATGTCAATATGTTGCTTTATAAGCACTCAGCGTTTGTTTTGAACGTGGCTCACTTTAACATTGTAGCTGTGAAACCAAACCGTAAATAGTAGGTATACGACTTTCACCGAATTTATATTTATTTTGAGTTACTTTTCCCGCTTGGACTAAATGAGGTTAAGTCCTAAATGCGATTACGGTGTTTACACGCTTTCAACGAAATAAAACGCTTAAAAAATAAAACTGTAGTATTGGCCCGCTGGAAAGCTTTTCCAAGCATGCCTTAAATGAATAAATATTTTATTTTTCGTTACTATTGCTTTACTTTTTCACGTGTGAAGACAGGTTTATCTGGTTAGGATAAAATCGAACTTCCATCTATTATACTGTACAAAAGCTAAAGTTATAGCACTGGATACAATTATATCAGAATGAAATTGTAATAAACGTGTACCTACGTCTACGTGTACGTCGTCTACGTCGTCAATTACATATTTATTAGATATGGTAATTAAGGGCTAGTGTTATAATTATATATAACCAAATCGGCTGACCTTTTTTATCCTTTATACGTGCTAAGATGCAGACGGTACTATTTAAAATAATTTCGGAATTGCTAGAACACTATTTGTGATATTTGAATTAAACTCTAGTTAATAAATATAACGTAATGTATATAATTAAACTAGTTATTTGGAAGTATTTATTTATATGTAACTAGCCGCGGCCCGCGGTTTCGCCCGCGGATAAAAAGTAGCCTATGTGTTATCCACTATATAAGCTATCTATATTCCAAAAAATAATAAAACTAATTTAAAATTTAAATTACAAAAAAAATAACAAAAATTTAAATTTAAATTTCTAACTCTGTTCCGCTTTAGAGGCCGTTAATAATCATATTTTGGACTTTATTAAGTTCAATTTTTTATTAGGAAATAAGAATTAAAAACTGAAGTATTTTAATGATTCTTTATTGTTCATGTATTTAGGTGCATAGGTTTGTAAAAAAAAGAGAACAAACGGGAAAAAAGTATCCTATGTCCAACCAAATCGGTTCAGCCGTTCTTGAGTTATAAATAGTGTAACTGACACGACTTTCTTTTATAAATATAGATTTTTGTATTAGAATATCCATGTCAGACATGTATGAAGAACGAGAAAACACGATGGGCCGTAGAGTTTACACATACCTTACACTAATTATATAACTAATTAATTTATACCCAACTTATAAAAGCACCATTCTACACGAAGCGTTTATCCTCGCGTGAAGTCCTCATCACGGCAGAGTTATCTATTGTCATCCAATTTGTAGATGAACTTGTTATAATTGCAAGGGAGTCAATGAAACTACAATTGAATCAGAAATCCTGAGGGGATGACACTTCCCCCATGCTTAATAAAAATTTGATGCCGAGTACTTTTATCATGAGCTCAGATGATATCTTTTTTATCATTAAGTAATTGATTTTACTAGTGAAGCGTATGTACATATAAAAATAAATATATCTTGGTAGATTCACGCTAAAGTTGTGATTAGATAAAAGTACTAAATTAAAATGATTTATTTCAAGTGCTTACTAATTTTAATTTAATTTATATTTAAAAATAATTAAATTAAAATTTGGATTACTTACTTACTTACTTATCTAATAGGTATGGTTTTTTATTGTAATAAAAATTCAACATTGTCGTCATGTCTTAGTTAACAGTCATTAAATTTACCAATTAAAATAAACACGCCCGTCTCGCGTAAAAGTAATTAATAATTAAAGTTTAATTTAATCAAAAATAATTTATTTTAAATTTTGTATACTTATACTAGTAGGTATGATTTTTTTATTACAATGAAAATTCAATATTATTTTCATGTCTTTGTTAGTAGTCATTTACCAATTAAAATACACCCGCCCGTCTCGCGTTACGAGTGCTTGCAGACCGAGGGGTGAGCAAAAACTCATTCCCACGCTCGATTTGGCTCATTTTTGAGAGCTTTACAGATTGACAGTAATTCACACTTAGCCGCCCGTGTAATGTTTCAAGCGTTTTTTTTCGATTGCCGATTATTTTATTAAATTAGATAGGTGCTGCAAATGTTAGACTAATTTCAATTATTAAGGATTTTATTTGCAGCAAGTTATATAATACAAATTTTGTGGAATTATCAAACAACACGTGACCTATGAAAATATTTCGCTAAGCTGCTTTAAAACTTCAAGGCAAGGTATCGTAAAAGTGTTTAAAAAAATATCTACATTTCTATATTTTCCTAAATTTTTTTTTTTTTTTTTTTTTTTAATGTTAAGGGATGACGCGACGAGCTAACCGTTTGCCTGATGTTAAGCGACACGGCTGCCCATATCAGTTGCAGTGTCACTCGGAACTCTAAAGTATAGAGTTTCGCGTGACACTGCACTGCGCACGTCATCCTGAGACATCAACACAATCTAGTAACAAAATTACTAGACTGTGAGATCAGGTCATAAAGTCTCATTTGCCCAGTAATTTCACTAGCTACAGTGCCCTTCAAACCGGAACACAATAGTGCTTGCGCACTACTGCTTGGCGGCAGAATAACTGGCAAAGCGGTGGTACCTACCTAGACGAACTTTGCATAAAAGTCCTACCACCTAGTAAATTTCACTATTTATGAAAATATAAGAAAAACGAGGTGAAATATAGTTTTACATTTTAATGTAATTGTTTATTTTCTCCGCAAACATGTTTATCAACAAGTCATACATAAAATCTGTATTCGAAAAAAATATAATTTCTTTTTACTAATTGAGTATTCAATTGTATACTTCTAGTCTGAGTATCGAACTTTACTTAAACACACGTATTAGCATGGAATACGTAATACCTGCTACCGTGGTAATAATAGCTCAAAAATTAGTATCAATCAAATATTTCTATTTGCTACCAGTTCCAACGAAGGAAAATGCCCTTCAGTCGTAAAATGGGGCATTGCATGGCATCAGCATGTAGTTTAGTGCAATTTACTGCAATCTAACTGGCACTTTAAAATCTCTTTGTCTTGTAATAGAAATATTTAATCAAAAACGTAGATACGGGCCAGTCTTTAGAATCGAACAATGTAAGCGGTCTATATGTTTATAAACTCAATATATGTTGTATTTATTTAATTAAAATCAAAATAAAAAAAATCATGTAGAGTAGGTATTAAAACTTCAGATTTTATTTCCACATTAGCCCTTCTTTTATTGATACTGATGAAAGAGCAATGTTGATAAAATGAATTATATTTGACAATGCAACATACAAACCAGAATAATGCCTAATGGTACTGATGAACTTAGGTGAGATTACTTCGGTGACAGCCTCTGTGGTGTGGTGGTTGAGCAGGTCGGCTCATAGCCCGGAGGTGGCGGGTTCGATTCCCACGACAGGACAAGGATTTGTGCACAAAAAAGCGCAAATACTTGTTCTGAGTCTGGGTGTTGTGGGGCCATGGTCCTCGTAGTCCCTGGCTCCCTAGGCGCAGGAAATCCTAGTTAGGGTCCATGATCTATGTATGTGATCGTTGGGCGTTATTATAATCATTATTATTAATTGCAATATCTAAGACCGCTACAGTGTGAGGACGGCAACGTTATCTTCTTTCAAATAAAATATATGTATAGATGTAAAGCCTAATATTGTGAATTCAGCTTGTACCCTGTTGTGGGCCGTAAACTAACAAGGGCCCGCCGCGGGAATCGAGAGGAACTATTACTTTAAAAGTGGTCTTCGAACGTAAAACGTAGTATTTGGAAGTCACCCCGCGCGCCGAACATGTGTCGGGACTCAGAAATTACTGGTCAGGGATGGGAAGAATCGAGTACTCGCCACGGGTATACTGGTATGTATCAGATACTGGTGTAGGCGGTCTGAAGGTACATAATCACGTAAAATAATCCAATTCATCAAACTGAAACTAGATGAAATTAAATATTGTGTGGATAAAATTATAGATTAAAAGCAAAACTACTTAATAGTTCTAATTATAAACTAATATTTCTGACTTTATCAAAATCTTAGATTGTGATACCAATAATATGATTCTCAGTATCACACTAATATTATAAAGGCGAAAGTTTGTATGTGTTTGTGTGTATGTGTGTGTGTTTGTTCCTTGTTCACGCTCAAACGGCTGAATGGATTTGGATGAAATTCGGTACCAAGATAGCTTATACTCTGGATTAACATATAGGCTACATTTTATCCCGGAAAAGTGAAATTTTCTCGTGAGATGAGAAAATAATTAAAATACTTTTTATCCGCCGGTGAAACCGCGGGGCGCAACTAATAATGAATAATATCGTAAACCCAAAGAATAGCTTCGAATGAAACCTTTAGTATAATTTAGATCGTATTTTACTTGGTAAGTTCTTTTGATCATTGATTACACACAGATACTCAAAATTGTCAAGACGAATTGAAAAATAGATTTTTTCCAAGAGCCTTTTATTCTAGTCCATTATTAAATTTATGTAGGCACTCGCTCACTTTAACATATACACAGATAAGATGTTTATGTTATTAATTCAGTGTATTTTTTATTATCTTGGTGTAGACTGAAATGATATGTAATCTTCTCGAGAGAGCTGGAATTTAAATACTCTTTGAATATCACAGAAATTTTAATCTGTGCAAGCTGTCATTTCTGACAAAAATATAGACGACGGTCTGGAAAATTGTTGTAATAGTTCCAAATTATACTAGTTTAAAATACTAGATACTACGTCTCTAAACGGAACGCCTTACAACTGCGGGTCCGAGTCACTCATAAATAATTTAGGATGATCCCGGGAAAAACCTGGCGTTGGCCGCTCGGTTGAGTCCCCATGACTATTTGATGCGATACATATTGCGTCTTCCGAATTAGCGAGCCAAAATACATTAGAGCTTCAACGTGTGAACTACTTGAGAAACAAAATATAAAGGGAGAATAAAATACAGTGACATGAAAAATGTCATCAGCAATAATAATAATAATAACGCCCAACGATCACATACATAATAATAACAATAAAAATATCTGTGGATATTTCACACAGCGCCATCTAGTCCCAGACTAAGCAAAGCTTGTACTATGGGAACCAGATAACTGATACAATACTTAGATACCATTTATTTGTAAATACATACATGGAATACAATATAACACCCAACACAGAACAAACATCGATCACACAAATGTTTGTCTTGGGTGGGGATTGAACCCACAACCCACAGTCTAGAAGGGTTACTACCAACTGGGCTACCGGGCTAGTCAAATAGATCCTGGAACCTAACTAGGATTCCCTGTGTCTATAGTATATAGTATTTGTCCTTTTTTTGTACACATACATTTGTCCTGCCGCGGGAATCGAACCCGCCGCCTCCGTATAATGAGCTGACGTGCTCAACCACCACACCACAGAGGCAATTTACTATCATAGTCGGTTATTAACGATTTTGAAACCCTGAAAAAAAAAACCCTTTTAATTTTGTGACAAATTAAAAGTATCCTACATTCTACAGCTTCTAAACTTTCGTCACAGACTGAATTGTAAATCATATTATCACACTAATATTATAAAGGCGAAAGTTTGTATGTGTGTTTGTGTGTATGTTTGTTACTCTTTCACGCTCAAACGGCTGAATGGATTTGGATGAAATTCGGTACCAAGATAGCTTATACACTGAATTAACAAATAGGCTACATTTTATCCCGGAAAAGTGAAATTTTCCCGTGGGATGAGCAAATACTTAAAATACTTTTTATCCGCGGGTGAAACCGCGGGGCGCAACTAGTAACAACATACGAAGTACGTGTTTAACCTAGAATATTTTTACGAGTTCCATGGGGTTTGCAGTGAATTATGGATGTAACCTTCTTGAGCAAATGTCCTTCCTTCTCTTCGTTTAATGGCTTTCTATCACTTTTAAGCGATAATTCTGTCAAGTAAGAAATTTTTGTACGGTTATGTCATGGCAAAGTCAAAGTCAAAATGCCACTGTAAAATGGTGGATATTTACTGAATGCTCTAGGAAGACATGAAAAGAAAATAAAAAGGCATGGTTTTAAGACTGTGCATGAGTGTTGGCACTCGTGCACGTTCACAAACACTTAACTGATAATAATCCACCTTATCACACATTAAAATTTAAAAAAAACACGAGTTATGTAGAAAAAAAAACAATATTTACAACCGCCATTTTCGGATTCTTTTCAACGACGCCTCAAAAATATTATCAATCAATAACGATTTTAAATGTATAATATTACGTATCAAAAAGTTGAAAAAAAAAATAAGCAAACGAATAGAATATGTAGGTTTTTCTTTCAAATGGACACGGATTCTCACTTCATTCTTGCTTACTTATGGAAATATAACCACACTACGAGTAGTTTTAAACTAGAACAAGAGCTTCAGCAATGTATTTATGTTCAGGAAACTTTGCCTATAAAGTTCATGATAATGGCGTTGTTTAATTAACGCAGTGTGTGATGCATAGTGGAAGTTAAGATGTGCTTGAATGCATTACAGAACTTAGCACGTCGATACTTATACGTTAGGAACAAGGTAACTTAATAGATTGAACAAAATAGCTACTTTTAAATAATTATTCCATAGTACTCATTAGAAATTCGTAAGACAAGAGTTCAACGCGAGCTTTGTTAAATTGTCCAAAAAGATTTTTTTTAATATATTCTTAATTCAACTCATTTCTAAAACACGTTTAAATAAATTAAAAAGAAAACATTTTTAATTGATTTTAAATGTACTATAATATAAACTGATTATATATTTGACATTCTTTTCTTTTATTGTTTTTATTTTGTTTTTTTTTTAATTAAAAAAACATCTTTTACTCTCTAAGAGAAAAATACGGTGGCAAAAAAGTACAATATATGTGTTTGGGTAATAAATAAATAATAGATAAACGAATGACACATAATCGTGGTCATTTGACACAGCGCCATTATAGCAATGCTTAGATATACTTCGTAGGAACCAGATACTTGAACAACTGAGATACTTTTTTTGTTTGTAAAAGGTACACACATAGAATACAAAATAACACCCAGACACAACACAAACACCTATGTTCATCACACAAGTATACTGGGTGGGAATCGAACCCACAACCTACAGTTCAAAAGGCCGAGCTACTACTAACTGAGCTATCAGGCCAGACCAGTCAATGTAATATACTATATAGTATACTGTTTGTCTACTATCTAATATACTGTAGTTTTTAACCGGCAAACTGCCTTAATCTTCCAATTATATAATAACTAATACTAAAACACAACACAACTACAAAAAAATAATACTATATACTGGCTGCGACGACCTATAGACATATATACTATCATGTATATATATACTATTTTGGCTACTATCTCAGTGACAGCCTCGGTGGTGTGGTGATTGAACAGGTCAGCTCATAGCCCGGAGGTGGCGGCTTCGCTTCCCGCTGCAGTAAAAGTATTTGTGGGCAGACAAAAAAGCGCAAATACCCTTTCTGAGTCTGATTGTTGTGAGTCCTGGTCATGGTCCTCGTAGTTTCTGGGTCCCTAGACACAGGGAATCCTAGATCTTAATCCAGGATCTATGTATGTGATCGATGAGCGTTATTAATATATTAATAATACTAACTTGTGCAGTATCTAGTATTATATGGAGTGTAGTATTATAAAGTTAACTATCGTTTACCAGGGCGACATCTTCGGTGGGTTGAACGATGGTCTGCTGAGCCGAGCGGAGGCGCTGGCAGCGGTGGACATCAGCAAGCATCAGTCAGGCCCGCAGCCCGGCCCGCCGCTACCACAGCTCAAGCACGACATGGTCTACCACCACGGGGTCGGCGGCCCTCCACCGCACAATGCCAGGCCGCATCAGGTAGATTTGTGCTCATGGCGACATCGATCGCAATGCCTTGGACATAATTTGTGATATTAGATCCCGTGAAAATTTCAAGGAACTCAAAGAGGATCTAATATTAGGTTACATTAGGTTAAGAAGGGTCAATCTGAAATTATTATTAATAATATATTGAGAATCTGAGCCAATTGAAAATAACATAGTCGGATAGATCGAAAAAAGCAATGAAATGACCACATGACCACAGGCAGTCCTGTGGTCATGTGGTCATTTCATTGCTTTTTTCGATCTATCCGACTATGTAAACTTCATTTCGTTCGATTGTTCGATGATTTTAAGCCAATTGAAACAATAAACAGAATTGAGAAATCCTTTTATTTGAAGTCAGTTGAAAACCTAAAATAGTGTTAAATAACGAATGCTAAATACATACACATCGTTTCAATCCATCTATGATTAAGAAGCTATAAAAATTATTTAATCCCTCCTCCACTCGGAAATAAAAAGATCTGTTACCATAGAGTCTACTTTTGCTTGAATCAGTATTAAGTATTTTTATCATACTTCTCCTACTTCCATCATCTCAAAGTGTCATTGTGCCAATTTTACATAATATCTTTTTAAAGAAAGGAGGTTTAAGCTGACTTCTATCGCTTTAATTTCATCCTGAGAAATATTTAGATGAACAGTATTATCTGTAAAGGAACAATTTCCTTTACAAATTAAACTGTTGATTACGCTAAGCAGTATATATATATATATATATATATACTTTTTTTTTTTTTTTTTTTTTTTTATGTTATTGAATGATGTGACGAGCTAGCCGTTCACCTGATGTTAAGCGACACGGCCGCCCATAACAGAACAGTGTCACTCGGAACTCCAACATGTAAAGTTTCGCGTGACTACTGCACTGCGCACATCATCCTGAGACATCAGCACAGTCTGGTAATAAGATTACTCGACTGTGAGATCAGATCATAAAGTCTCAATTGCCCAGTAATTTCACTAGCTACAGTGCCCTTCAAACCGGAACACAGTAGTGCTTGCACACTACTACTTGGCGGCAGAATAACTGGCAAAGCGGTGGTACCTACCTAGACGAACTTTGCAGAAAAGTTCTACCACCTAGTAAATACTGCTATAAAAATCATAAATGTTATACTTGGATGATATTTACGTCTGTATATTTTTCCAGTTATTTTGTTTTAATAACCAAACTACTGAACGGTGTTGATAAAATTACTATGGGATCAGTCTGAAAATATAATATATTCTTTCAAATGAAAATAAATTTTTCAATTCAGCTCATAAATACAAAACAGACTTACTAAGCATAAGCGTGTATTATCCAAAAATTAACGTTTTTACCACCAGTCGGGTTTTTGCAGTAACACATACAAAAATAAAATATACTTATACCCACATAAAAAGACTTTCAAAGATAGAGCACAGTTATTTACTTTCAAAAATAGCAGTGTCACAAAAGCTTTCCTTAAGTATGATAACTCTAAGTAGCAACTGCAGTCAAGTTTATGTTCGTAGCAACCGCCGTAGCTTGGCGTAGCCGATTGTGCTACAACTTCTACGTACTTACATTATTTATTTTACGATTATTACGACTGTGTATCTGTGTCTATTGTTATCATTATAAAGTGTACCACATACCTTACAAAGAGCATATAACCACTACGCTATACTTTTTTTGAATATTTATCAACTTAGCTATACGCTATATACCGCTATACCTTATTATACAAAACATTGACAAGACATAAACAAAAATATAAACCCTTTAATATACGAGGATATCAATGAAAATAGATTTACATTTACATTTAAGGTTGTGACTACCGGTGCAATTGCGTGGTAGGTGATGCGGTTATTTGGCTGCTGTCTATGGCGACCTACATAGGCCGCGCGCATGGACCTATCAGTCATAGCATAGGCCTCACAGCGTGGTTAGCCGTAGTTTGTTCCAACCTTCACATACTCTTTTACAAAAACGTCGCAAAAATAAGGCATTGCCTACCTTAGTTAAAACACAGAAATTAATAAAATCAGTGTCGTGCGATAACGTGATTAGACATGGAACTCAAATACAAATCAGGACTGATTTGAAAAGCTTTAGTCGTATCGGATATCACTGTACATTCGCGAACAAGATTTCCATGCCATCATCCATCCCTTCCGGCAATAAAAATATGCGCCGCCCTTTGCATCAAACAGAATCCATACCAATCATACCAATCGAGTTTCACATCCATAAAACTAAAGCGCACTCGTAAACTTGTAGCCAAATTGTATCGCTCCACGCCTCCGCCGGCATAAATAATAATAGTAAATGCATTTCACGTATGTTTGTGTACCGTATGGAGGAAATCTTTGAGTTCGAACATGAAACCTTATCGCAGTACCTTAACTCGTGCATGCCATTGAAACGTTGAACTCCTTATTACCCATACTTTGCAAGCACAAAAAAGTTACCTATATAATTGTGCAGGTAATATAAGTAATGGCCCTGGCAACGCATCGACAATATCTCTAAAGTGTTGCTGAAATGTCTAGGTAATGTAGGTTACGTGTAAGCGAGCCGCATACTTGTTTCATTGGTGGAACGACCATTTAGTTCCACTATCTAGTGTAGAAACTATACTATCTATAACTATAAATATCAAGGTTATATAGAGTCCTCCAAAAGGGTACAGACCTTGCGGTTTGTATAGCATCACACCTCCCGTGTTGCGTATTTCCATAGACGATGGTGATCACTTACTATCAGGTAGATGGTCTGCTGGTTTGCCACACTTAGTATAAAAAAATTAGTTGCCCTTGACTTAATTTTAACTTTTCAATCAAATGAGCCACCTATTTATTTTTAGGTTTAAATTTAAGTTAAAGTCAACGTACTTAACAAGTCGCATGGAGTATCGTCACTGCGCTACAGCGCAGTTCGGGAGTATTGATGGTAGAGGGTCGACTCGGTCTCCTCTGGGATAGCAAGGGTTCTCTATATAAGATACTCGTTCTTTGTGCTATAAAAATGAGGTAATTTTATGCACTATTCGTCGTAATAGCGATTGTTAGGTCTCTGCATTGTTTGCATAAGGGGCGCGCCTTTTGTTTATTTGGATCGTGAACCGACGTCGACCTACCGGTTATATGCACCGAGTATACCTACTAAAGTGCTACGTTAAAATGTAATATATATATAAGTTATATTTCATAAATATAATATTATATATCATTACAATGATTATAATTGTAATAATGATTATAATTGAAATGTATAAGTATTATATAAATTATACATATGTATAATTTATACATTTTAATCACATCAAAAACTATCAAATTCTATTTTTTTTCTATTCTATCTTTACATAATTGTAACGATACAATTTGAAGTCATTTACATATATCATCCCAACGTTTGAGAAGTGAAATAAATATTGTTGGTCATTTCACACAGTGCCATCTAGCCCTGAAGTTAGCAAAGCTTGTGCTTGTGCTTATGGGATTCAGATAACTGATAAAATTTATAGGAGGTTTTTTTTTCGTAAATACAAACATACAATACAATACACCACCTATACAAAAAAACAAACACCTATTTCAACAAAAAAAGGTTTTTCATGGGTGGAAATCGAACCCACAACCTACAATTGAAAAGCAGAGCAACGACCAAATGCTACAAAAAGACGGTTACTTCTTTTTGTAGCATTTGGTCGTTGCTATAGAGAAACACGTTATTTCATAGATATTATACCGGAAAATTATTGTAAATAAAGTTAAAAATATAAAACCAACATTCCCTTCATCGACTAGGAAAGAGCTGATGAACTTTAAATGGCTGAACCGATTTACTTGAAGTGTAGCTAAGAATACCCAACCTTTCTGCTTCAACGAATTTCGAAATCGTAAACAGCTCAATATTTCAATACCTACCTAGGATACAGACCTTTTGTGGGTAGATACACTATACTAGGACATCGATAGAAGTAAATCTAAGCATTTTAAAAGACTCCCGACTAACAAATAAAACTACATAAAAGAAGCATTTAGAAAGTACCCATGTAGGTACTAAAAGAAAAATTGCACACGGTTCCCAACCTCATAAATTATTTACCACGTCATTCTTTAGTAAAAGAAAAATAGTTTTGGGGTCTTAACATGGCAGGCGGAGCTCTTAACAAGATTTCTCGAGGCTTGGCCTTTAGCAGAAGCACTTTTCATCGTCCTAGAATACAATGATGTGCCCGAACTCTTATAGAGGTTTACAAATCTACCATTTTCATTTTTCATTTCATTCATTACCATTTATTGTGTTATTATTATTTTTATAATGGCATGTTAAGCTGTCAGTCCCGATTGTTGTTATAACACAAAAGTAATGTTAAGACAAGTCAGAAAAAAGATTCAATCAGAAATGTTAACACTACCACCCACACTTGCGTACGCGAGAAGGTAGGAGCTTAAAACAAAAAATTATGATCATTATTATCATGCCTAAATTAATTTTACATATCCATGCCATGTAGAGTTTATAAATGAAGGCACAAAATAAATAAAAATTCAACTTAAAGAGTTGTTTAATAGTATTTTGACTTTATGTAAAATATAAAAATGGTAGTATGCAATATTATAAGTATATAGTTAACAGAATAAAAGCCATTAGCATGATGATATTTGTAAAAATTGACATTAGATAGGCACGTCACAGCAAAAGTGTGAAAAATAAATAAAAAATACCTTTTATGTTGCTCCCTTTAGATTTAGACGGAAAGAGAGGGTTAGTTTCAGAACGCGTAATGCGTGCTTTATTGCCCACGGAACCCTAACGCGGCTGTTTAGGGTCCCGTACAGGTTTCTAATCCGTAAATAGAGTTGTAGGGTTCTTAATGTATTTGAGGGACACTATTTGGATATTAAAGAGAGAAGGGTACTCCAAGTATCATTTGAAAATAGTCACGTTGACATTTAAGTAATTGTTTACTAAAAACTGATTGCCGGCCGAGTTGGTTCTTCCTTCTTTATTGAATTTAAACCTACATAATTGGGCAGTCTTATAATTAGTCTTGGATTTATGTAACCTTTTTTTATTTGCTTTCTAAAGTGTATAATTAAGATACGTTTTTAGTTTTGAGATACAAAGAAAGAAAAATTTAGTTAATTTATTCAATTAATTATTATTTATTAATTAATTAATTATATAATTGATAGTCATGATTGATGACTTGACATGACATGTTCTTCTGACAAGCAAGAAATTACAGTCACGTGACTATAAATCCCTGATAAAACACAGATTTTTTTAAGTTTGTGAATGTGGTGACGAGCTAGTCGTACAGATATAATACTACCCTGAATTACCTTGATTCATATGTTGCGAGATTTCTTCGTTTACACAGTCATAGATGATAGAAAATTTAGAAAATGGTTTTCAACATAAAGGCGCCTTTTAAATAACAAAGCCATACAAAGAGTTCATAAAATTAACCCTCACTAAAAACAAACGTTGCAACTTAAACCAACTATAAAGTAGGAAAGAACTAGAGAAGCAAACAAAAATGTGGATACACATGGGAATCGACGACATACGAGTGGTACACCTGGCAATTGTCGCTAGAATCACTTGGGACTCGTGGACTAAATGTATCTACAGACAGTTCCAGACCTTCTATAATCACCCTTATATTCCAATATGGAGAGCATAAAATTGTAAGCGTCTACTTTATAAATTTTGTATTAATTAGATTTAAAATTTGTTTATATTGATGTTATTAAAATAGACATTCAAAAAGTAGCATTAGAATTTTTAAATAATAATTAGTTTTTTATATTTCATTTGTTTGACAGCCTGTGTGGTGTGGTGGTTGAGCAGGACATAATAACCCAGAGGCAGTGGGTTTGATGGACCCTAACTAGGATTCCCTGTGTCTAGGGACCCAGGAACTACAAGGACCATGGTCCCAGAACACCCAGACTCAGAACAAGTATTTGCACTTTTTTTCTGTACACAAATACTTGTCCTACCGTGGGAATCGAACCCGCCACCTCCGGGCTATGAGCCGACCTGCTCAACCACTACACCACAGAGGCTGTCAACATATATATGTGTTTCACCTCGTACATCAATATTTGATATTCTAAATTACTGTCATAAGAATCATAACAGAAATTTCAAAAACAGCTTTGATGTTATACAATTTTTAAGAATATGTACTTAGGAAGCATGGAATGGAAGGACAAAAGGAAATTGGCCATTTGTGACATGCACGCCTTATTAAATATCCAGCATGTTTTCTTTTGAAAATGTCGCCAACAGTCAAATTCAGTGCCGATAATAAACATGGAATAAAAACGGAACGTTTACATTTTGAGATTATAACCGATTTTTTAATATACCCGATGATTAGAAAGAAGAAAGAAAGAAAATACACCCAGTCACGACATCACACATTGCATATGCAAAGGTGAAGCGTACAATATCTAATTCTATCGA
The DNA here is from genome assembly GCA_905220475.3 of Ennomos fuscantarius. Classification (NCBI taxonomy): domain Eukaryota; kingdom Metazoa; phylum Arthropoda; class Insecta; order Lepidoptera; family Geometridae; genus Ennomos; species Ennomos fuscantarius. The sequence continues at coordinate 14,263,432 of HG992023.1, forward strand.
AAGGCGTGCTAAGAGGCTCATAGGTAGCGACTTGTTTGAGGATCTTAATTTTTTTAGAGGCTCTAGCTCGCTAATCTAGCTCGCAAGAAAATAACTGAATTTCAGTTTGAACCCATAGTCATGAAATCGCATACCTCAGCGTAAATGTATCTAATGAGTACTCCAAAGTGCAGTACGGTATAGATACAGAATATAAAATTAAAATTATATAGAGTAATATTTATCTTTTTTCCTTACGCTTCCCTCTTCTCTTGAATAAAGTTAGAGCGTAAAACTTATTAACCCGTGCGAAGCCGTGGCGGGTTATCTAGCTCTAAATAAGGATATAAAATATGAACGAGAGCTTGTTGAGATCTCAGTTCGGGGCAAACTACTAAAACAATAATTAACACCACTGTGACCAATTTTAATAATATTTAGCAGGAACATTCGTAGGTTAGGATCACAATCTATAGAAGGGTCACGACGGGTCATAATCACGTCAATATACATATATTAAATAGTTAGCTACATCCAAATATTGTAAAACTTTTGTGCTCGCAAGGTAGTCTAAGAACTTCACGTCTCAAGGTCACCTACCTTTAGTAATCTACCTGCTTAGTATATTCCATCAGATTTATTGCAAAATGCAGGCCATTAATTATGTAATATTTGTCGAATAATTGTCTTGTACTTGGATTATTATCTTTTCATTTATAAAATGAATCTCTATTTCCTTTGGTCATCGCATCACGCGTTAACGGATGGAACATTTTCGCAATTTTTTGTTGTATTTATTAATGTCAGGAGAAGGTTCTTATGAAAGAAAAAAACTAATAAGAAAGTCAGAAAGTTTTCACCACGTGGGTGGAACCACGGGGCGCAGGTAGTATATATATATATATATAGTATTCTATATTAAACCACAACAAAACCCATATGGCATCATAATGCAACATTCATTACTTCAATATTCCTGCCTTACAATGTATTTGGAACCTTATTTTTATGGAAATAAAAATTAAATATTTTGTTGCCCAACCAACCCATCAAATTGCAGTTACATAGTGAATAGAGCACCGCCCGTTTGTTACAAGTGTAAAGAGTAAAGCGGGTGAATAGACCACTAATGTTGCATAATAAGTAAATATTTATGATAATAATAATTTATTAAGTGTTAAATTATAAAATATAATAATACGATCACATAAATAGATCCCAGACCCTAACTATGATTCCCTTTGTCTAGGGATCCAGGATCTACGAGGACGCTGGTCCCACAACACCTAAACTCAGACAAGTATTTGCGCTTATTTTTCTGTGCACAAATACTTGTCCTGCTGCGGGAATCGAACTGCTCCGGGTTATGAGCCGACCTGCTCAACCACTAAATTTAAACCCACCAACCAAATTATTTAGAATAAATTTTGTTTGTAAAATATTAAATTAATTAAATTTATCTTTTACTGGTCTAATCTCGAAGATTTTCCAAATGAAAATACAACCGAATTAAGATATAAGTGTAATATTCAATTTTGTTCTCTTGGATCGGGGAAGCGAGTCCGAGGCTTTATTTAGTCTTGGGATAGTTATTTTAGCTTAGATTAATATTGACTGACAAGTCTTCAAATATTTAACAACCTTTAGGCAAAAAGCAAAATAATTGTCACAAGATAAATCAAAACCTCATTAGACTTGCTATTACGTTAAAAATATTGGAAGACTTTTTCAGTCAACATTATTATGCAAACCAAAATAACTTTCACAGATATAATAAAACTTTGACGGCGCTATACGGTATTTAGGTTGGACCGTACAAACAAAATAACAAACATTTAATTAAATATTTGTGGCCAAATTCAGCGTGGCTTTTTAGATTGAAATCATATAAAACTAACTTAACTACATCAATAACATTTAAAAATCTTAAATGAGTTGATAAACGCCTCCGCTTCCTCTTGTTCATTCGTTCCTTTTGTCGCTCAACTGTCAGGGTAATTTTAGCCACTTGTCGAAATCATAACGTTGTGATACAAATCACTATTAGAGGACATGCCATTTATTTAATATCCACTTGCAATGCTATCAAATGCAGAGACAGTGATGGGAAAAGTGTTTTAACGATAGCTATACAATTTGTAGCCTGCAATTAAGAAGGTGCATGTGTTTTTGTTTATGTTATTATATATTTCTGCCAATGTGACTAAATTTTGAAGGTTATTTATTTTATTTTGTGTAGTGTACAAGAGGTGGTCTCATATAAATTTGGTGAGGGTCTGATGATGAAGTACGCGATACAAAACCCTTCAAAACACCTCTTCAATGGACCACGAATCACCAGAAAACTTCTATTTAAAGACCTATCATGGTCAATCAACCCAAATAATTTTGAAGATGCCCAACGGATCTCCTCAATGCCAGACAGTTTGTGTGTATTAATTATGATGTTGAAGGCTACAGAGCTCCTTAACTATCTATCTCAAAATGTATATCAACTGGTTGTGTTAGGTATTTAATTTACTGTATTGGAGATCACATGAAATTGCTGTTAATTCAGTAAACGAATACGTTTGTCGATGAGACCCTACGTATGTGCTTATGTGCACTTATGTGCTTATTTACTAGGTGGTAGGACTTTTCTGCAAAGTTCGTCTAGGTAGGTACCACTGCTTTGCCAGTTATTCTGCCACCAAACAGTAGTGTGCAAGCACTACTGTGTTCCGGTTGAAAGGCACTGTAGCTAGTGAAATTACTGGGCAAATGAGACTTTATGATCTGATCTCACAGTCGAGTAATCTTATTACCAAACTGTGCTGATGTCACAGGATGATGTGCGCAGTGCAGTGTCACGCGAAACTGTCAGTTTCACTGTTCTGTTATGAGCGGCCGTGTCGCTTAACATCAGGTAAACGTCCAGCTCGTTACATCATTCACTAACATAAAAAAAATGTGCGTCTCGGTGTTGCGGGTCTTTGGTCCTCGTAGGTCCTAGGTCCCTAGATGTATGTAATTATCGGGAGTTATGAATATACATATAATGTTTTTATCGTCTACCAAAGCAGGTGTTACAATTTGTAAGAAAAATACGTGTGCAATTCAAACTTTACAACAATTCTCAATTTAATATCGATACAATACATAGTCACATCACTATTACTACGGCTTGAAAACTAGACAGTCGAGGGCGCATACCCTTATTACAAACACGTTCATATCGTATATCGTTAGGGGTGAACTGTTTGAACAAATTGTTACTAGAATTTATAATAATGCAAATAATATTTTGAAGCATACCAAATTTAGAACAAATCCTAAGAACCTACGTGTAGAATTCAAAATTGGAGAATTATTTGACACTATCATTGGTGCTATTACTTCTAGACATTTCCTAACCTGAGTATTATTGGTTATTTGATTGGTACACGTACAATATTTAATAAGAAAGGTTTTAAATAGACCATTGGCGTGGGAAATGAACTTTATGACGTTGGGTGGATAACACGTTTATAACATAATAGTATTTCAACAATATACGCAGATAGTAGGTGGTAGGACTTTTCTGCAAAGTTCGTCTAGGTAGGTACCACCGCTTTGCCAGTTATTCTGCCGCCAAGCAGTAGTGCGCAAGCACTACTGTGTTCCGGTTTGAAGGGCACTGTAGCTAGTGAAATTACTGGGCAAATGAGACTTTATGACCTGATCTCACAGTCTAGTAATCTTGTTACTAGATTGTGTTGATGTCTCAGGATGACGTGCGCAGTGCAGTGTCACGCGAAACTCTATAATTTAGAGTTCCGAGTGACACTGCAACTGATATGGGCAGCCGTGTCGCTTAACATCAGGCAAACGGTTAGCTCGTCGCGTCATCCCTTAACATAAAAAAAAAAAAAATATCTTTCGTGAAAAGAATTCAACAAATCTTTGTAAGATATACTGCTGATTGCAAAGGAACTATAATATAGCTAGCCTCTGTAGTGTGGTGGTTGAGCAGGTCAGCTCATGCCGGAGGCAGCGGGTTCGATTCCTGCGACAGGACAAGTGTTTGTGCACAGAAAAAAATACGCAAATACTTGTTCGGTGTCTGGGTGTTGTGGGACCATGTTTTCCTAGTTCCTGATTCCCTAGATACAGGGAATTCCAGTTAGAGTCCAAAATATATGTACGAGACCTATGGGCCTTTTTTATTGTTTTTATTTGCTGATCTCTTTGTCGAATTTATGTTTTGAATCAGAATGAAAACTGCATTCTCCGAAAGTAATTGTAAAGAAGGAACAGTTTGTACCATTTCGTCACAGGCCCGTTCTATCACAGTTTATACCTACTCGAAGATGTTTATTTTTTACAAGCTAGGTTTCAAGTATTGTTTGTAGAATGAAACAAACTTTTGTGTCGTTCTCATCATTAAAAGCAACAGTGCTAGCGACGGTGCAATTATTAGGGCAAAGTAAATGTAAAGTTACAGCGTATAATGATAGCTATAATATTAACTTTATACACAACTTTGAAACAGTTCATTATAAAATTAGGTAATTCATTGATTTAACGATGCTCGTTTTAAGAAATCAAAGCTACAACTTTTTATTTCAAATATGTACGTTCGATACATTGTCAGGTGTACAGTTTTTATTAATAAATCCCATTTTTTTTATTAAGGCGCTAGTCTTGGGAATAAAAATTAAATTATTTGTCTTTTTTTTTCCCTGTTTTATATTGTATTAGTTAGGTAATAACCTGATGAATTTTCAATGTGATTATAATAATAATAATAATAATGTGTGTGGACATCTCACACAACGCCATCTAGCTCCAAACTAAGCAAAGCTTGTGCTATGGGAACCAGATAACTGATACAATACTTAGATACTTTTTTGTTTGTAAATACATACATAGAATACAATATGACACCCAGACACAGAACAAACACCTATGTTCATCACACAAAAGTTTGTCCTGAGTGGGAATCGAACCCACAACCCACAGTTCAGAAGGCAGGGTTACTATCAACTGAGCTATCGGGCCAGTCAACCGATTATTGGCAGATATCCAATTTCTGAGATAAAAAAGCCCTACAATGTAGAAGGAATTCTTAAGTTTTATCTGTATAATATTCTTGGACTAACAATTTAGAAACTGCACAAACATTTTGAAGCAGCTCGAGTCGTAGCAACCCAACCGGGCATTTTTGGCTATATTTTGCTACGTGCAACACGCCACGGTCCTTGTAATTGTGAAATACAGTCCTCGTGGGAGCTGCAACTACCTCCTACATCTAATAACGTGGCCCCTGGACACGGAAATGTAGAGACTTATGGACCTCGCCCCGCGGTGATGGATGGTTGGGTGCGGGATAGACAATAGTTTTAGATAAAATGATTTGATGAGAATTCGTAATTTTCATGTTATGTGAAGGAGTGGAAACTTTCTATTTAGTTCATTCATACATAAAATGGTATTTTACAGACCTGAGATATAAGGAAATTTATTTAAATATTATGTTCCTAAAATTAAATATTAGGTATTTTACAGACATGAGATAAAAGGATTTTTATTTTAATAACGGACCACAATTAAAATTCATAGTTATGGATTTTGTCCATTTGTATCATATACGGCACCTGCTTTTATTTTATGTGACTGGCTGGGTAAGATTTTAATAATTTGGTCAAAGGTCATCCATGCTACGCTTGGACTGGGAACTCGCTCTCTCAAGGCTGCTGGAACATACCGTTCAATGCTTGGTGCCAGATTATTTAATTGAATGACTGTGTTAGACTACCACCTAGCCAGATGAGCACAGAAAATGCGTTACCATCTTGTTAAGATATTTATAACACGGCTAAAGTAATTTGAATATTTTGCAGCCACATTGGTGTCGAGTCGGTGTCGCATACTCTAAAGCTAAACGAAATTAACATATTTCCGTCTTTTTAATTTCCCATTTATTAGAAGAGTACCGCCATACTTTAAGTTTACTTTAGTTTTAGAGAGTGCGACACAGAATTGACACCATTGTTTATACTAATTACAGAGACTAACGTAATTTTTTAACTGAAAATAAACTTAGAATTTCTTCGGTGCTCATAAATCTTAATCTTAAGAAATCTGACTAAAAGGCGTAAAATAGTTATATAAGTTGTAATATAGCACTCTACAATAGAAATAAGCTCAAGTGTTAAAAACACTTCTGTCAATATGCTGGCGATGTTCAGCGCATATGGACGGAGAGCAGCCTGACTGCTGGCTCCCCGCGCTCACTACAAACATTCATTTTCGCAACAAAGCCGGTCAACAACTTAAGCATATTGGCAGAACACTCGCTACCAATCAACGTCACAACGGCGCTCACCCCTCTATAAAAAAACAAGTGTTTGCTTTCATAAAGAATGACTGCAAATCTGCACAAAGATGATTGTTTATGTTTCCATATCGTCCCCGAGCGCAGCCATTGTTGCGTCCCCGTTTGTTTACAATAAAACGTCCGATTTAACATGAATGCACGAGTTAATTCGGCGGACGACAATAACGACCTCGCTCCCCGCCAAACGTTGCCTCTCCATCGCACAGGATTAGACAGTATGATAAAAACGAATTACAAAAGGGTTTCTTTCCGCAGATGAGCCACCATGGGATGGACGGACTAGACATGCTGGATCCACTGACCTCGTCGTCGATGACAACGCTTGCGCCCATGGGGGAGAGCGCACCGCCGCATCATCAGCTGCATGGATACGGGATGAACCACGTGATGAACCACCACCACCACGGCAGTGGACTAGGGCACGCACCGCCCGCGCATCTCGGTCATCCCGCCGCCGCGCTGCACCCTGACACTGACACAGACCCGCGTGAGCTTGAGGCTTTCGCAGAGAGATTCAAGCAGCGCCGCATTAAGCTCGGTGTGACACAGGCCGATGTCGGTAAAGCACTTGCCAACCTCAAATTGCCCGGAGTGGGCGCACTTTCACAAAGTACGATCTGCCGCTTCGAGAGCCTTACGCTCAGCCACAACAACATGATAGCGCTCAAGCCGATCCTACAGGCTTGGCTTGAAGAGGCGGAGGCGCAGGCGAAGAACAAGCGACGGGATCCTGATGCGCCGAGCGTGCTTCCCGCTGGCGAGAAAAAGCGCAAAAGAACATCAATCGCCGCGCCGGAGAAGAGGAGCCTAGAAGCATACTTCGCGGTCCAACCGCGGCCCTCTGGCGAAAAGATCACAGCAATCGCGGAAAAGCTCGACCTAAAAAAGAATGTGGTACGCGTGTGGTTCTGTAATCAGCGACAAAAACAGAAGCGCATGAAGTTCGCGGCGCAGCACTGACCGGCGGGCGGCGGTTCGGCTCTGCTGTACCCGGGCGCCGGGTATGGGTACTGAGCCGCGCCGCCGCCGCGCGCGCCGCCCGCCCGCGCTGCGCCCGCGCCGCAATGCGCTGGTACTATTTTCGTGAGCAATAATAAAAGATCTCATTTTGATCTCATTCTTTACACTCCCTTTCGAGTCAAATCTCAATTTAGTAGTAAATGTAGATTAATTATTAAATGACGTGATCCGATTTAATTTCACATTATTCACATACCACGATAACTTCTGATATATTTTTCGAGACACAGGGTGTATAATAATCGATTATATACATATCATTACAGTGAATAATATGTAGAAGTTGGCTTGTCAAATCGTCACCCCTACTTTGATTAAAGTAGTTTGTATATGATGCATGGTATTATGCTTCGGAACACGGTGGACACCGGAAGGTCGAGTAATCTCAGGGTATTCGCTTAGTATGTTATGATATACGGAATTTCCAGAAATAACTTTTACCGATGAAATGTTCCCAGTTGACTGTGCAGGTGAAGCTGGGGACGTAAGGCTTGTAGTGTTGTCGATTAAACGTTGATTTCGACAATCCACGATGAGGTTGTAAAATGATAAAAAATCTACACCTATTATGGCCTTTGTAACGTCCGCTACGATGAATCGCCAAGTGAAGTCACGGCGCAAGCCTAGGTTCAGCACTAAATGAGCGTAGCCGTAAGTAGAAATGGGTGTACCGTTTGCCGCACACAGCTCATAATTTGTTTTCTCACGACGTTCCTTGAGTGCCGATCGGGGGAAGACACATACGTCACTGCCAGTATCAATGAGAAACTGCATCTTCGTAGCGCCGTCCGTGACAAATAGGCGACCGGAAGTTTGGCAATCGGTCGTCGCCATTACCGACTGCTGTTCGCGTTTCCCGCATGGTAGTCGCACGGTTTTACGCACTTACTTGCTTCATTGCCGAACTTATTATGATACCAGCACACAGGAAATTTTCTATAGTTCGACTGTGATCGTGTGGAGCTAGAACGACCGCGCGTTTTCTTGTTTGAACGATTCGGTGCACGTGAATGCCGGTTCACCTGCGCAGTTAGAGCTTGCACTTGTTTGGTAAGTTCAGCAATCTGTTGGTTCATGGCTTCTAAAGAGCTTCCTGGTATGGCACTTGATGTTGATGCTACGAGCGCTGTAGGCGAAACAACGTCATGGATGCGGTCAGCGAGATCTGCGAGCGCTTCCAGCGAAGACGTTATCTGCGAAGCGATTATCGTTTGCGTGCTACTTGGTAGGCGACTGGTCCAGATAGTACGTAGAAAATCTTCGGGAACTCCAGGTCCAGCCAAATGTTGCAAATGTCTTAGAAACTGAGATGGCTTACGGTCTCCAAGTTCTGCGTGCATAAGTAATTGCTTGGCCTTCTTTTCTCGTGACGCGGACAGTCGTTTGATAAGTTCCGACTTCAATTTTTCATACCTGTTGGTGTCGGGCGGGTTGATGATTATATCTTCCACCTCAGAAGCATACTGCGGGTCTAGTTGGCCGATAACGTAGAAAAACTTCGTATTGTCCGTAGTAATGTTCGATATCGCGAATTGGCCCTCGATCTGCGCGAACCAAATGGCCGGCTTTTCAGGCCAAAACGGCGGAATGCGCACGCCCACACGACAAATATCTTCGTTCTTATCGGTTGAGAGCGACATCTTTATGTGAATCAGTATCAGAATTATCGCAATCAGCAACAAAATCAAAATCACACACATTTACTGCAAACGTGGACTTTCGGTTCAAAACAGGTCACCAGTAAAGCGAAGTTCGATACACTTTTGTTGTAATAGAAGGAGGTCCATAGGTTTGCTGAATTAATGATATGCCGATTGACTTTGTATAAGATATATTAATTAAAAAGATATTTACAAAAACCAAAATGCGGAAAATAAAATTTTCTCTAATGTGAAGTCTATATCAACAACATTCGTTGCCCCTAGCAACTAGCTGGAAAAGTTCTCTATTAAACTGGTATGTAAACTTTTTCGTGGGCTAGCACACCACAATTCTATTACTTAAATTTGTTGGATTTTGTTCAATATAACGATATTTTAACGTAAATGTACATGAAAAATATGAAATTCAGGATTTTTAAGAGAATGTGCCTTGCAAATAATCAATATTCTGTGTTTAATGTTAGTACTTCATCCCTGCCTACGCAGGTATCGGACGCACGCGACGTTACGTCGTGTCGTATCTTGTCGCGTTGCGTTGCGTCCTATCACATCGTCAATTACACGTGTTAAGGATGTGATGTATGTGAACAGATTAGGCTCGTGACATGCTAATGGTATAACAATATACATTCATTTGTTACAAACCTTATTTTATAAGATCCATGTTGCATGTCCTAATCTGCGCACAATATAACTTATTAAATATTATAAGTATTCATTAAAAATTGTTTACGTTTTGTTTTTATATTACTAAAACTGTACAAAATAATTGTAAGATTCAAATTTTGTTTGTTAAGTTGTAGATACTTAGTATTAGATGAGTTTGTGAATAAAATATGGTTTATTTACAATAATTTAAGGTAAACTTGTGTAATTTAATTTTATATTTCATGAAATGGCACAATTTTAAATAAGAGTTTATAGTGACAATCATTAGCCAAAATAGTTTTAATATTCATTTGTAAATAGTTCACATTCCAAATATTTAGGTATTAGTTTACATATTTACGTATAGTTGCTAAAACGACACGTGAACTAGTACAAGGCGTTCGGATTCATGCACATAATGATTATATTTTAAGTATCGCTTAACAATTAAACCTAAGGAATGCTATCCGTATCCTATTGTAAGTTGTGGAAGCGGAACGATGTAGCAATCGTATCATTTTGACCTCAATAGATATTGGCATGTTTTGGCTGATGTTCGTAACATACTTAGGTAATAATGAGGGAAAGTTGCCAAACTGTGATGCTTTTGGAAAACAAAACAATAATTTTGTGGCCAAAAAGTTACATTTGAAATTTAAAATGACATGAAAGAACCAGCGCACTGTTGAATGCATGAATCCAAATTGTGGTAACGCGCACCACAGATGAAAAAATGATAATTTGGGAAAGAATATTTTGTAAATATAGATTTTAAACTACTTAAGATAAAAAATGTGCAATTTAGATCTCTGTAATTTATAATTAATATTTAATAATAGGACTTTGACCTTACAACGATCGAAATTAAACGCTTTATATACTGTCGATTGTAGTCACTGCTTTAATATTTATTTAATTCTAAACTTTTAACTGCTAAAGTACTATTTCTTTTTAAATACCAAGTTTTCTTTTTCTTTTTAATTACGTAATAATGGTTCTCAGTGGTTAATTTTTGTAATAGTTTTCTGGTGTCTAAATAAATTATTTTACTTAGATTTATGATTTCATACTTTAATTTGTTTTTAATGTAGGTATAACGCGAGTTTATGTATCATATTAACTGCTTACGTCACAATCGAATTTAGTACCAAACTATAAAATAATTCTTCACTTTTTACTACTACCGTTTTAAACACAGTAGGAATATTTTAAGTGCTTCAGAAAGAGCTCACCGATTTATTAGTAGTAGATCGACACTAGTCGAGGTATTTATTAGTAAACCTAACTTGCGTACCACTTTGTGATTTTTACATTTGATTCATGGAAACAAAATCTTCCTGTTAATTAGGTTCTTTTTATACTTTTTTATAATGAGGTATTACGTTCCTATCAAATGTGATGTAAGCTGTTTAAATAAACCGACGGACAACACTTAATTTTGACCATAAAATAATTGGAAATAAATTTAATAATAAACCAAATGTATGCTTATTATTACTTCACAGAAATAATTTAATAAAAAGTTATGGTATAGGCATTTAGAAATGTTTCTCGAGCAATTTTTGATTCTTAGTTGTATGATAAAAAGGAAACAAACTTATTTGGAAAACAAATAAACAATAAATTGAAAATAGAAATATTAATTAGTAAAAAAGTGGTTGTTTCATTCTTACTACCGAGTATAGTTAATTATAGGTACCATAGCCTACCGATCAATGGAGGAACCAAGGGGACGGCGACGAAACATGAGCTGGGTAAGTTAAAAAACTAAATACGCAAGTTTGTATGCGTATAGGGATACAATACAATACAAAAATTCTTTATTGTACACCAGAAGAAAAAACACTTACAGATGAAGAAACTTAAAGCTATAGTACAATGGGCGGACTTATCGCTAAAAGCGATCTCTTCCAGTCAACCTTTGGATGGAAAGAATTGTTAGAGAGATAGAGGATATTGTTATACCACAGAAACAGTTCATAGACTTTCTATGAAATTGTGGTGTGTGGTTCTTGAGGAAGGGCAAAGTGCCATTATTGGTTTAACTATTACAATAGTATAACAACTACAACTAAATGCTACTAGCTACACTACTTACTACAAATCAAAAACATTCGGACTATATTTATTTAACTGGCCCGATAGCTCAGTTGGTAGTAGCCCTGCCTTCTGAACTGTGGTTTGTGGGTTCGATTCCCACTCAGGATAAACATTTGTGTGATGAACATAGGCGTTTTTTCTGTGTCTGGGTGTCATATTGTATTCTATGTATGTATTTACAAACAAAAAAGTATCTAAGTATTGTATCAGTTATCTGGTTCCCATAGCACAAGCTTTGCTTAGTTTGGGGCTAGATGGCGTTGTGTGAGATGTCCACACATATTATATATTAATAACCGCGATGACCTATATCAACAGTCCAAATGCTCCAGCACAATACCAGTCGGTAGCGTTCCCAACATGCTGGCAGCATTGCCCCGTTACATAATGGAATAATACAATATATTATATTATATGTATCGAAATTTGATAATGGATTCTGTATTCACTATATACCCAAAAAGTTCACAGCATTATTATACTACTACCTTCTGCCCGCGGCTTCACCCGCTTGGCCTATAGGAAAATAATTCAACCACCCATTTCACCCTATTAGGAGTGGAATTTCGAAAAACTCTTTCTTAGTGTATACCTACACTTTACAAAAAACACACCCTCCAAATTTCAAGTTTCTAGGACCAGCGGTTTAGGCTGTGAGTTGATATATAAGTCAGTCAGGACTTTTTTTTTAAATTTTATATGTATAGTTAGAAAAAAGCGGTACACCATAGTTGAAAATGTATATGATCTAATAGTTTTTTTTTTTTTTAGAACTCATATAACAATTCATTTCATCAATTCAATTCATCATTTCTACATATAATATTAAGTATAGCCTACCTACACAATCAACGTAATATTAAAATTTTACCATTACAATTTTAAAATACTGCAAAATTTTATGAAAGCATCCTCTAGTAGGACACGAAAGACCATATTATAATAATTATACCTAATGATCTGGATCTTATTAACTATAACAACTACTACAACCGTACTACGGGCATCCAGCGAAACAGAGTATTTAATTATATTATACGATATACCAAAACACCATTCACCGATCAGGTGTTCCGTCGATAGCACTCTTTCGTCGCAGGCTGCTTTTACGACAAAATCTTTCATCAATAGAAACATCATGAAAATCACGTAATATTAAAATGTTCTGTCAAATTCTCGTTGACGTGAAATGTCACAAGCGAAAACGAGACGGGTGTTCTTAGTATTGTTTAAAGTTAATAAATGAGTACAGTTGTTTAAAGAATGGTGTTTGGCATCAGTGGCTTGAGCATACAGTATTACTATTTTATACTTATCTAGAAATTTCATACCTAAAAGTACTTATTTATTTTATTTATTTGTTTTAAACAAATATAGTTTTGAGCTATAAAGGAAACTTGAGTTAAAACTTGAAGATTTTATTGAGTTTAAGAACTACTCTCAGTCGTTGATCGGTACTCAAGTAGCCATTCCATTCACAAAATGATTCATGAATGAAAGCTCGACTTAATTCACTAATCAACATCATTCTGTAATACGGGCCTAAGGTTGTATCGTCTTTTACCAAAAATCTATACACATATAATTTACGTCTTGTTTTTTTCTCATTAAGTAATTTTTTTAATAATCCAATTACTTTTCAAGCTTATGGTGAAATTCTGTCCAGACGCAAATAGTTCAATCGCCAAACGTGTTCTACCTTAGATAATATCGTCAGTTCGCAAATGAGATGAAGCCAAACGTGTCACGGTTTTTTTTTAACTAAAGATATTTCTGTATAAAAAAAAACTTTGCCTTAATGTCGTTAAGGTACCTACTTAATACTACTTACTTCCTTTAACAGGGGGCTACGTCAAGTAAAGTCAAAATGTATGTTAGATGTAATATTGCTATGATAGGAATTAAAAACATTAATTTATCTGTATATATTAGGTCTTTACCTATGAAATTGCCGTTTTGTTTGAAAAAAGTTAAAGTATTTTTTTTTTCGAACTTATTTATTTCTTTTATTCAAAGTAATCACCCCTGCAATCAATGCATCTTTGCCAACGCTGTGGCAGTTTATGGATGCCCTTCTTGAAAAAATCAGCAGGACGGGAGACAACAAACTCTTCAAAGGCGTTTTGTACTGCCTCTCGGGAATTGAATTTTTTTCCCGCTAATAAGTTGTCCAAATTTTGGAAAAAGTAATAGTCGGTAGGCGCAAGATCTGGTGAGTATGGCGGATGAGGGAGAGCTTCCAAACCCAACTCATGCAGCTTAGAGACGGTCTGTTGTGCAGTATGGGGTCGCGCGTTGTCGTGAAGTAGCAGTGGAGACGACCGATTGACCAAAGCTGGTTGCAGACGTGCGAGTTTCGCCATCATTGTGGCCAGTTCTTCAATGTACACATCTGCAGTAATGCTCTCGCCGTTTTGTAAAAAGCTATGATGAATCACACCAGCACTAGACCACCAAACTGTGACCATCACCTTTCTAGGGGTCATTTTTCGTTTTGCACATTGCTTTGGTACCGAACCAGGATCTAACCAACTTGCTGAGCGCTTTCGATTGTCAAAAAGAATCCATTTTTCGTCGCACGTAACAATTCGGTTCAAAATTCCTTCATTTCTGTGCCTGTTAAGCAGCGCAAGGCAAGTCTCGACGCGTACGTTGCGCTGGCGATCGTTAAGTTCGTGGGGCACCCATCTATCAAGCTTTTTTATCTTGCCAATCTGTCGCAAATAGATCAATATTGTTTTGATGCTAACATCAAAAGCTGCTGCCAGCTCAGCTGTAGATTGAGATTCATCAGCTTCCACAATCGCCTTTAATTCATCATTGTTGACCAAAGTTTCCGGACGACCACGAGGTTCATTTTTCAAGTCAAAATTCCCAGAACGGAACCGAGCAAACCAATAACGGGTTGTACGTTCGTTTGTACAGTTCTCTCCGTAAACGTCGTTGATGTTACGTGTCGTTTGTGCCGCGTTGGTGCCACGACGGAACTCATATTTCATAATTACAGGAAATTTCAAAGTATCTATTATGAGGAAAAATGTTGAAATGTAATGAAAATACAACGCTAATCAATAAACAAAAGACTTATATTGTAAATAGAATGTCATATTTTTAAAACAAAATTAATTTGAATTTAGAATTCATAGCCAATCAAAACTTTTTTTGTTTGAAAAAGTCTGTACTGCAATACGGCAATTTCATAGGTAAAGACCTATTATAATTATTAAACCTAGGCCTATACCAGTAAAATTTATTAAAATATTGTTTTTGTTTTTGTTTTAATACTTTAAATTTTATCATAAATAACATGGTATTTTTAAACTATTAAAAACTGTCCGGTAGCTCAAAAATTGAAATGCCAGTAAAATCTATAATTAGATGACCGAGAAAAGTCGTATGCATGCACTAGTGTAGAGTATATCCAGCTATAAAGGCAACTATATAGTTGTATAATTTAATTTGTTGCCGTCCGACAGTGAAACGTATGGTCACCAACGTGTACCGTATAGAAACGTAGTAGAACGTAACTTCACACGTCACGCAATGTAAAACTCGCGTTAGTACCGGTACATTCACTGAAAAAGAACTTCGTTATATGTAATTAAACTTTCGACTACTTGTAACTTAAAAAAGTGACTCATAACTTGAGTAATACCTAACTAAAAGTAGTTGTAACTCTTATAAAATCGTTGGCTTATAAATTAAACCAGTTTTGTCAAATCAACTTAACTGCAGTTGGATCTTGCCAAATTTTCGTCATAAAAGGAAATTACCGAAACAGTTCAGTTAAATATTTTTTTCAGTGTTTTTAAATACCTATTAGATAGTTAGGTATCGGGAAGGCTGCTGATATACCTAAATAATTATTATTAAACGAGCTTCTGCCCGCAGATTCGCCCGCGGCGTGGCCTATGGGAAAATAATTCAACCACCCATTTCACCCTTTTAAGGGTGGAATTTTGAAAAATCCTTTCTTAGCGGATGCCTAAGTCATAACATCTACCTGAATGCCAATATTCAGCTCGATCCATCCAGTGGTTTGGGCTGTGCGTTGATAGATCACTATGTCAGTCAGTCAGTCACCTTTGAGTTATATATATTGAGATATTAGATATATTGGTCGGGCGGGGTAGAATACATTCAGTTGGAGTGTGTGTTATGCTTGTTGGACGAGTTATAACTGGCATAGTATTATTACATCTTGTCAGTGTCAGCAGCGGCGGAACATCTGGTAAGGCATTTACTTGGATGATAAATACTACTAAACTTTGCCGTCATGCTAAAAACTATGCCATGTACTGCCCTCACACAATAGCAGAAAAATTACAAACAACTTTTAAATCAATAAACCGAGGCAAACGCAATCGGGGTGATAATATTTTTTTAAGATTAGCACAACTTTTCAATTTTCACTCTTAGTATCAATTTAGAAACAACGCAAAATAAGAACCTTCACTTATAATATAGTCGCACGATATACGATTATTTTTTTGGTCACGTTGTGGATTTCGTGGATCTTTTAGGCTCAGGCTTTTAGGCATAGGTGTAGGTGACAAGGAAGATATAAAATATACAATGGTCTATTTTCAGAATCTTCTTCTTCTCATGTAGGCAAGTGAATTTTTAGGCTTGGCTTAACGACTTTTGTCTTACGATAATAGCTGGAACCGACTTAAAGTGCCATCCGAAGCACGGTATCGCTCAATAAGCTATTTGGCTACTTTAAATATGAACAAGTAAACGCTATTTTCATAAATTAACTTAAAAATGAATTTAATAATTTAAAAAATGAGTAATTTCGGTAATTTAATCACGGACAAGCGTACTACGCTTTTAAAGTTTCATCAACTGTCCCTTTCTCGCAAAACAGATATCGTGTAGAGCTTCCTCAGAAACTGTGACGTCACATGCCAGAGATTGTATATATTGGCATAACATAACTACGATAGTAATTGAAGGGTTAATAATAAAAAGGGTTTAACTGTCAAATTGATGGTTTCGAGAAAATTGACTTTAATCGTCAACGGCTTCATTTTAATGTAGAGTGCTTATTAAGTAATTGAAAAAATTTATGTAGGTTATATTGCTTGAAAATACTAAATATAGTACTAATTTATGAATTAGTAATTGATTATATTTATTTATTAAGTATAATTGTATGCAATTACTGTAAAAATATAATATAATAAAATAAATATAATAATGTTTTTATGCTAAGCGAACTGTATTCCTATGACAGATAAACTGTTTTTAGACTCAAAATCTCGAGATTTAAGCCTCATTTGGGTATTTTGAGAATGTATTATTATAGATAATTTCACGCTGAATCCAACGATACCTATAAGTCGTTTAGTGAAAAAAATCAGTTAAACCCTTTTTGTTCTCACCCCTTCAATTGTGGCATTGAGCCACGAGATATATTATATTTTTGGCAAGACCAAAAGCGTTTCATCAGTAATGTTGCATCGTGCATCGTTAGTATGGAATCATTTTCTAAAAAGATTTCCTGTAAGGAGAAACGGCTGGTCAACGCCACATTTTACATGCTGCGCCCGTGTCTAGGTCAGCGGCTATACCCCGCGGCGCGTGACGTATGGCGCGGGGAAGCACTAACTCACGTCCGACGAGGATCGGCCGACTCGCTCGTTCTAGCCGGCTAGTGCACTGCCGTGGGTGCTGGCAATAGTTCAATTCAAATAGGAGCTATTATAGCATATAATATATATAGGTGCTATATATATATATATATATATATATATATATACTACATGTTTATGGTTAATAAAGGCAGGGTTTCGTAAATGCAGAAGGGCGTAAATATTCAAACTATAAATAAAAACATCTAGAAGATAAAAAAAAAAACTCTTTTCACGTTAGTTACTTTCATTGTGATATGTAATTTATAAATCAATATTTTTGCATGAATGTGAAACATTCAGAGTAAAATTCAATATATATATTATATATATATAATAGGTCTTTACCTATGAAATTGCCGTATTGCAGTATGACTTTTTCAAACAAAAAAAATTTTTGATTGGCTATGAATTCTAAATTCAAATTAATTTTGTTTTAAAAATATGACATTCTATTTACAATATAAGTCTTTTGTTTATTGATTAGCGTTGTATTTTCATTACATTTCAACATTTTTCCTCATAATGGATACTTTGAAATTTCGTGTAATTATGGAATATGAGTTCCGTCGTGGCACCAACGCGGCACAAACGACACGTAACATCAACGATGTTTACGGAGAGAACTGTACAAACGAACGTACAACCCGTTATTGGTTTGCTCGGTTCCGTTCTGGGAATTTTGACTTGAAAAATGAACCTCGTGGTCGTCCGGTCTTTGGTCAACAATGATGAATTAAAGGCGATTGTGGAAGCTGATGAATCTCAATCTACAGCTGAGCTGGCAGCAGCTTTTGATGTTAGCATCAAAACAATATTGGGCCATTTGCGACAGATTGGCAAGATAAAAAAGCTTGATAGATGGGTGCCCCACGAACTTAACGATCGCCAGCGCAACGTACGCGTCGAGACTTGCCTTGCGCTGCTTAACAGGCACAGAAATGAAGGAATTTTGAACCGATTGTTACGTGCGACAAAAAATGGATTCTTTTTGACAATCGAAAGCGCTCAGCAAGTTGGTTAGATCCTGGTTCGGTACCAAAGCAATGTGCAAAACGAAAAATGACCCCTAGAAAGGTGATGGTCACAGTTTGGTGGTCTAGTGCTGGTGTGATTCATCATAGCTTTTTACAAAACGGCGAGAGCATTATTGCAGATGTGTACATTGAAGAACTGACCACAATGATGGCGAAACTCGCACGTCTGCAACCAGCTTTGGTCAATCGGTCGTCTCCACTGCTACTTCACGACAACGCGCGACCCCATACTGCACAACAGACCGTCTCTAAGCTGCATGAGTTGGGTTTGGAAGCTCTCCCTCATCCGCCATACTCACCAGATCTTGCGCCTACCGACTATTACTTTTTCCAAAATTTGGACAACTTTTTAGCGGGAAAAAAATTCAATTCCCGAGAGGCAGTACAAAACGCCTTTGAAGAGTTTGTTGTCTCCCGTCCTGCTGAATTTTTCAAGAAGGGCATCCATAATCTGCCACAGCGTTGGCAAAGATGCATTGATTGCATGGGTGATTACTTTGAATAAAAGAAATAAATAAGTTTGAAAAAAAAATACTTTAACTTTTTTCAAACAAAACGGCAATTTCATAGGTAAAGACCTAATATTATAATACGATATTTTTTTTAACACTGCAAATTACCTTTATTTTCTAAATACTACAATGATTTAATAACTAATACTAAAAACTACATACTACTACAAAAAAAAACATTTGGACTATATACTGGCCGCGATGACCTATAGACTATATATATAGAGACCTATAGTCAGCTTCAGCCCACTACCGGTAGGTAGCGTACACAACATGCTTGCAGCATTGCCCCGTTGAATTGCAATGCTTATTCGTTGTGCCAAATAAGTGCCAGCATTTTGGTCACGCGTCGCGTCGACCAGACGCTCTGATGATATTATATTATATTATATTATATATATATTATAACCATTTCACGATCTTGAAGGCAGAGTGTAAACTCAGCAATACTTTGACTTGCTTACGGGAATCCGCAATTTTTATTCTTGACAATCCAATTTTCCTCACTAAGTTTTCCTGGCCATTGTAAAAGCAAGTGCGAATTATGTACATAACGTGGTTCAGTGGTAGTTGAGCAAGTTTAAATCGCGAATTTTACTCCGAATCTTTCACATTCATGCAAAAATATTGATTTATAAATTACATATCACAATGAAAGTAACTAACGTGAAAAGAGTTTTTTTTTTATCTTCTAGATGTTTTTATTTATAGTTTGAATATTTACGCCCTTCTGCATTTACGAAACCCTGCCTTTATTAACCATAAACATGTAGTATAGTAAAAGAGCTCCGGGCGTTTACTGCGCCGCAATCCACTTTGTTTACACTCTCTTAATTTACAGTGAAAACCGATCGAATAAAATGTACGCAAATGTTTAAATTGCACGAATTAAATAGGGGAGAGTTTGATACACGTAGTTTTGGTAATAGTAGGTAGTTATCGGAAGTTCAGTGAGCCGAGCAAACTTATGCCGGTGTATTATGTATTTATTTATTGCTATACAAGCACGTTTTTATACTTTTGCGAGTACATACAAAATCACAAACAAACAGTTAGTATTACTAGTAAGAATAAATTTTCAAAGAAACATTTCTAATAATAAAATAAAGCTAAAAGCTCAGTAGTAAGTAAAAACAATAATTCTGTTAAAACTAAATATAATTACCCTCGATTATGATTTAATGAGAACTTTTGATTTTTACATATTTTACATATTGTACTAAAAGTTTAAAAAGGCGTTCTTGAGCCTGTAAAACATATTAATTTTTAGACAGATATAGCTTAGATATGTCTGAATTGTACGTAACATGTAATATTTATTTAAATAAAGAATTTTCGAAATAAAATTCACGTACCATCATTTCCATGTTAACTGGAAAATAATGCTCTCTAGCATTAAGTTCGCCTTTGTACCTACATCTGTTATTTGTGCAATAAAGCATTTTCTATCTATCTATCTATCTATCTATTAGAGAATGCTATATGCAAGGAGAATGTCTAGAGTTTTAGGACAAAGGAGGTGTATAGGGGTACAATTATTTTACTCTCGAGTGGAGGTACTTAGGAGTAGAATAATCTTATAGGTTTGTATCAGAAATTAATCACAACAGTACAATGCCGGGTTCGGCCTCAATGCCTCCTCGCTTGTTTATTCATTCGACTCCGGGCCCTCGCACCCTTATATCGAATGTATGGAGATCTGTATTGTATTACAAACAATATTTGACTAATCTAGCTGTTTGGATTGCGTCTAATTGGGAGCCGCTGTTTGAGCTCCGCTGTTTGACGGATTTGAGACGATTGTGCGCAATTCAATACCATGTTTGGATATTGGCTAAGTATTGACGAATTTAGAAACAATTCGGGTTCGGTGTTCTCTAGATACCTTGATTGCAGCCGCAGCTAATATACAAAATGGTGTATTTTTATTCGTAGTGTACGAAAAATTAGCAGACGTCATATTCTTTCTTATTTGTGTGTCCTTCGGTGGATAACTTAGACAGGCGAGCTTACCAGTTGCCGAAAGCTTTTCTTTTCACCGTTTCCAGCGATGGCCATTTTTTCTTCTGGTGTAAACAGTGTTCACCCCTGGTGTAAGAAAGTTCAGGCCATCTGGAGGCTAGTTAGTTCAACGACTGTTGTCTTACAACATCAGCTGAGAACTATGGCTTAGCTTGCCCTCCGAAGCTCTGAAGTGCTCAGTGGTTATTGCTAATTGTTGTAACTTTACATTGGGGTAGCTTCTGAAGACATCGCAGCACTAACCTTTTCACCATGACCATTCGACCATTTACCCGTCACTTAGTTATTCTGTACTGCAGGAATTAAATAACAGATATCTCCATCTCTGGGACGGCTTAGCCAAGTATTAGCTCGATGCCTTGGACTCGACTCAAAGACGAGGAATAAAGCTCATTGACCAAGCGCTGGTCAAAGGCGCTACAAAGCTTTGAACACCCACGCAAAGTGGCCCTTCCATCAGTCACTTTACAAGCGGTTTTATCGGTCTTTTTTTTCTATTAAGCTGCACTTCGGAGAGTGTGTGGAATTACACAATAGGCTATTTGACTACTATATTTTTTATTACATACATAAATAATACACCTCAAAAAATAGATAACTGTGAAAACAAAACTTGAATATCTCAAAAAATGACTAAGTTACAGGCATTTTAAAATACAGAAATAGAAAGAGACAACTCAAACACGCAGTGACGTCAGTTACCAGTCCTCACAGTAACTCATTACTAAGCTGTGGTAGCTCTACATAAAATCTTTTTGGCATGTAACGTCACAAGCCATGCCTTCATAGTAGCTGTGAGGAAGCTCAACACGATCTCTGTTTTGCGAGAAAGGGACAGGCGATTAAACTTTAAAAGCGTACTACTCCGTGATTAATTTACCGATTTTACTTATTTTTACAATAATTACATTCATTTTTAACCTACTTTATGAAAATAATATTTTTACTTGTTCATTTTTAATAGTAGTCAAATAGCCTATTTAAGTTCCATATGTTCCTTTTACCACCGCACAACACGATGCATCACGACATCCGTATATAGTGGGCATTCCTCCAATCTGTACAAGCGTTTCGCTTCAATATTGGCGCAGATGGCAAAATAATGGATCATCTTTGTTTCCTAAAAATACAATCTGGAAGGTTTCAAGGTAAGAGAGAACTGTGATCTTCTAATCAAGCATGTTCCATCTTCGACCACGTCGTCACTTACCATCAGGTAAGGTAATCACAATTGTGGACACCATTTAAATTTGCCCACTGTCAAAAAATACATGCCTATCAAAGGATAAAAATATATACGTAAAATCCTTTTTAAAAGGGATTAAACCGTTCTCGGTCGCTTTGATTTTGCACTGGGAAAGTACTTGGATGATATTATAATTCATACTTTTCCATTTATTTCGACTTAAAAACCAACCTCATGAACGGATTATTATATTTAAGTACAATATTAAAATTGTATGGAATTAATCTTAAAGTATATATCCTACCAAATAAAACAAACAAAATAAAAATCGAAATTGGTTTATAAATTATGGAGATACGATCCAACCGAATAGAGAATGTCCTCTTTAAAGTCGGTAGAAAAAGTATCAAGACACCATATATTTATGTATCTTGTTATCTATAGGTATCGGTATTTTTACCATTAAAATTCCTTTGCTCATAAAAAAGTTAATAATTTTAATTTGAAATATAGAATGTTAGCGCAACCAACATTGCTCTATGAATAGATAAAGGGGATGAAACGGCGCATTTTGATGTAAACTGCATTCGTATTATATAGTGTAGGCAGGCTTCCGTTCCGAGGTGAGTATGTTAAAGATTTTGGGTTTACACTAAGTTAAAAGAGGATCATCTATATAGTTACAGCGCAAAAAAATAATATTGCCGAAAAGAATGTCGTTTGAAGTAAACGTACTTGGTTAGTTTTTTTTAAATGTTATTGAATGATGTGACGAGCTAGTCGTTCACCTGATGTTGAGTGACACGGCTGCTCATAACAGAACACTCGGAACTCTAAAGTATAAAGTTTCACGAACCACTGCATTGCGGACATCATCCTGAGACATCAGCATATTCTGGTAATAAGATTACTCAACTGTGAGATCAGATCATAAAGTCACATTTTCCCAGTAATTTTACTAGCTACAGTGCCCTTCAAACCGGAATACAGTAGTGCTTGCACACTACTGCTTGGCGGCAAGATAACTGGCAAAGCGGTGGTACCTACCTAGACGAACTTTGCAGAAAAGTCCTACCACCTATCTGTACAAAAATAACAAAATATCTATTGTGTTTGAATAAAAATATTTTCTATGTTTTGTCTAAGATTTAATCATCTGATTTACGTAACATAATGGTGCTCGTTGACCACCTCGAACATTATATTTACCAATAACGATGATTTAATGGCACTCGGACTAAATTTAGGGTTCCCCAGGCGTGGTGGACACCCTCCGGTGAATTGATTTATTTATAGCACCGGCCGCCAGTTCCGTACCTGCTGGTGTGCCATTTATAAAGACATAGTTATTTGTTGGCGTCTCTACCGGAAGAATTTACTGTTGTTATGTGACACTTCTACTAGCTACTTTCTACCACAAAGTGGGTAGGTATCAAAATTAGTTAATGAGATTAATTTATACCTACCCGCACTTTTTATAACGGGCAGTGTCTTTATCCTTTAAACTAATTACTACAATAATACCAACTACTACTACTAAAAGACTAGGTACTACCTACTACAAAAACCATTTGTGCTTTATATATACCTACAGGTCCTAATGACCACAACAGACAGTCCGAATGCACCACCACCGCCCTAGATAACGCTACCTAGCGCTGCAAGACTACGCCCAACATGCTGGCAGCAGTGTCCTTATTGCTATATTACTACATTTTATATTGTTAAAGCATAGGCACAATGTTAAAGTTGTTTTAATTGGTACCTCAATACATAACATGAAAAACATTAGGCATTATTATAGTCTTACAACCTGCGTTCCATGCTTTCACACGCGAAAAAACCTATTCTCTACAAGAGCGTCTATAAGCTATCCCCGTTCCAAATTTCATTGAAATATTTCAGCCATTGCGTTGTGAATAGGGAAACAACACACACAATATTTCGTATTTATAATACTTTATCACACTAATCATTGTGTGATAATCTATCGAACTTGTTTAACTTTTTATCTAAAAAAACCGACGATTTTGCAAAATTGGAAGTTGGAACAAAGGAAGCTGTACTAAAGATTTTACAGTTTTCAATACTGGCTTATGACAATGAGCTAAGCTTTTGATATAACGATCAATAGCATGCACTTTTCAATTTGTGAAGAAGGGTGTAGGAACTTACAAAATGTTAATAAATATTTTCAGACTCGTCAGCTCATTACGTTCCCACAGCTGGGACACGAGCCTTCTCTTACATGGGCAAAGTATAGGCTACGCTGGCCAAGTGTGGTTTGGTGGATGAACATGTTCTCGAACATTGTGATCCTTGAACGTTAGCGCGGTTTCCTCACGATGTTTTAAAAGCGAGTAAAAGTGCGTGCGATTTTGGCTTAGCAGTAGCCCGGTAGCCCATGCGATTTTCAAACCGGAGGACCCGTTCAAATCTCACTTGGCATGCAGTCAACCCTTAATGACTTTTCAATCAATATGACGCGACGTGTCGCCAAAATCATCTGTCGGCAAGCAAATAACATTTGAAAGACGCGAAGAAGTGCGGTGAAGGCGGGACGGGCGTTCCAGCTCGTGATAAGAACAGACGAGACAAAAAGTAAGTCTTCCGGAGACTCCTAGGCAAAGTAAGAGGGCAGCCGACGAGCGCGTGACGACCCATGGTACGGTAGTGGCCGTAACGCGTGAGTAGACATTACAATTTGAGCTAATAACGCTCCGGTGCGAACTTAGACAGCGGAGTTCGCCACCGTTTTGATTTATCAATTGGGTCAATGATTTGGCATTTAGAACGTCAGCCAGGTGCCGTCCTTGGTTGAGTTAGCTCTTGTTGGTCTTGCACCACACCAGATCTTGGAATTGCCCCTCTGAGGATGGTGAGTGCAACACTGTCGGTGAAAGGAGTCAAGACTATTCCACGCAGCCTGGTGACTTAATTTAATTAATATAATAATAATTCTTAATTCTTATCTGGTTTCCTATCCTAGGCCTATATTAGCCCTTCTGGCATTGCTTGAATGTCGCGGTGCGACTCCGCTGTATCAGATCCACGATGATTAATTTAATCTGAGGTAGTGTTCCTACCTGTATGTACATTGTTTAATTTTTATGGTTAAGATCAGTGACTAATCCCCAATGACTAACGATGATGACGATGCTACCACACTATGCAGGATTTGCACTGGGTATATAAATACATAATAGATCAGACATCTAAAATTTTATAATAAAATCACAAGATCTTGTAAATTTAATAGATAAGCAGTGTTCTGTTATCGGGTTTGCAATTACGGCCTTTTTCTTTGGCAGTGTTAAATTTGTGGAGGTGCAGTCTACCTTGAAACTCTGTCGACTGGGGCTCACTAGTGATGTACTTCACATGCAGATATGGACGCGTATCTTTTTTTTTATAGTAAAATGGGCATGCGTTTGACAACAACTCACCTGATGGTAAGTGACGAAGTTGTCTAAGGTGGAGCACGCTTCATCGCCCATCGTTGATAAATACACAGTTTAACAAGACAAGTATGTGGGTATTTCCAATTATAAGTACATATATACAGAATCGTAAAAACCGCATGTTAGATTCAATAAACTTATATTGTAAAGATAAAACGGGTCTATTTGCGCACAAAAATTGTCAATACATTATTTTGACTAACCTCGACGTTTCAACTAAGTTACATTGGCTGTGGTCACGAGGGGACTGGAGTAGTGGGTGTCAGCATTGTGCAAAACGGGCGTCGCTCCAACTACCCGCATTTGATCTTATAAATTTTCACTATCAATATCCCGGCATACAATACTAACAGTAAAAAATTTCGCGAACACAAATCGCGTGAAACTGGCAAAATTATTTTAGATTAGAGACTTGAAATTTGGTTGGTGTGTTCTTTGTAAAGTGTAGTGTAGTATAGGTATCCACTAAGAAAGGGTTTTTCGAAATTCCACCCCTAAGAGGGTGAAATGGGTGGTTGAATTATTTTCCTATAATTATTATCCTTGTCGTATAATATCACTGAATATGAATATATAATACACACCTAGTAGGTCCATTTTGTATACAATTTTTCTACTTCTAACTTAAATCTGCCATACTGATTTTTATAAACATGTTCTATTAAAATAATCGCTTTAGTATTATCTACCCACTAACATTTGTAACATTATCGATAGTTTTTCTTCTCCTTCCTACTCCCGTAAAAGTTTGATGAGCATCCCTCATTACCAGTTTTTTCGTGTGAATACTTCAGCAGGCAGGCCAGTGATTTTCCTGGAGTTTCATCCACAGACCTCGATACAATTTCCTTTTCCCGTCGGGTTTCTTGGTCAGTACTTAGGTACAAACTTATTTTGCGTTTTGAAGCTTCGTAGGATGCAGTGAAATCTAGAACGATGAAAATGTATCTAAAATGTATCTATCCCTTAACTAAATTTCTAAAAGTCATATTTTTTTCTATTATCAATGAAAATAAATACAAAAATAAACCGTAAAGTCAATTTCGCCATGTTTTACAACATTAGTGTAAAATTGGTTAAAAAATCTCCCTCTGCAGGTTTCGACAAGGCGGGCTTCGTTCCAGTGACTAATTAATTTTTTTAAGTCCAAATTAAGTCCCACCCAACTGTACGCATTCGTGCGAAGATTGCTGAATTTATACTTCGTTTTATTACCTCCAGCTTTTTTAATCACTTTTCTTTTTGATTGGCCCCTTAAAAGTTGTTTGGGAAAATTAAAGTGATTTTTTAGACGATGGTTTTTCTTTCAGTTATTATTTTAAGATTTCAGGTCCATGGTCTTTGCGTTAAAGACGTTAGTAAAATATTTATGTAGGTGTATCAATGATGTTAACTTTATAGTCCAGTAAATTTTAAACATGCGGGTGAATTGATTTTTCACTGACTTCCAAATTGGCCAAATCTTATTTTAGCCATTGAACAAATCATTTTTTTTAAGTTAAAGTATTACATGATAATTGTTTGCCTTATGTTAGCGAAACGGCTGCCCATATCAGTTGCAGTGTCACTCGGAAATCAAACTAAAGTACAGTTTCGCGTAAGACTCTGTGTACGTCATCCTGAGACATCAGCACAATCTAGTAATAAGATTACTGGACTGGATCATAAAGTCTCAATTGCCCAGTAATTTCACTGGAACACAGCAGTGCTTGCACACTACTGCTTGGCAGCAGAATAACTGGCAAAACCTACCTAGACGAACTTTGCAGAAAACTCTTGCCACCTAGTAAAATAATGTAAAATGTATTTGTATTAAGGCTGTGAATTAATTGACGTTTCAGGCATGTAAGGAATTAAAAATGTTGGTTTTATATCCATTAACAAAACACTATTTTTACAAACTAACGTAGAAGTGGCGATGGTTCTAGTAACAAAAAGTTCACACCGTCCAACGAGCTCAACGGAAGAGCCCTAGGGTCACATTCATAATCTGATTCCGGATTTCACCCAATTTCATCTCACGCTTAATTCGTTCAGGGAGTTAGTTTCCTACTGTAATTAAGAAAACTTTTCGGATTAACCACCTTGTTTTTCCACGTGTAACCACCATTGTGAACAGACCCATTATCCCCATGAGCTACCAACAAATGAACGGTGTTGCTCTGAATTTACGGATCTATGTAAAATGGCTGGTTTAGGCAACATTTTTCGCCCACTTATTTAGTTTTAGTTTAGTGCGGGTATTTCGGAAACTCCGCGCCCCCGGACAGTGAGATATTTGCTAATTTCGTTGTTGTAAATTTGTTTCGTTGCTTGTTAGTTTCGTCGCTTACCGGAGCAATTTTTCCCGTGACAAAGGTTTATTACGTTACCGTGGAAAATAGATAGTCAGGTAGTTTGTTAACAACGTAAGTGCTTCCTGATTAATTCAGTCAATCTACTTTATATGTTAATTGAAGTTATTTATACCACACCAAACTTTCGTAGTTTAGTAAGTGGGTATATAGCGCCACAGTTCACACATCAAATAACATTAACAGGTGTTTTATAAAACAAAACAAGAAAATAATTAATCAGTATTATTTTCATTACTCCTTGATTGTATAATACTAAAAAATACAGTTATACCGCATATCAACAAACTGCAGAACTCATTTCGAATAGAAATGATATAAGTATGTTATATCAGCGGTGTTCAGGGCTGCCACCCCAAGAGGTTCAGAAGGTACATAAAGAACTATGTAAGTACTTATATGTAAATACTACGGCAGTCCAAGGAGAGCACAGGGCGCGTTACTTTGGAAAAACAAAAGAAAATTCAGTGAAATGCTCGCCATAAATTGTACTACACTCGAGAGTAGCGTTTGCATACCGACCGAGTAGGGTGCCCAACATTTATAATACCTTCTCAGATATCTTACTATATGTACAATTATATGTAATTTTATTCACTCATTTTATATTCATGAAACCTAGATATTGGTGAAGGTGAAAAACTTAAATAAAAAATAGTACAATGCAGACTACCAAGTCCTTTAAACCTAAAAGATTTGACTTCAAATAGAAAAATAAACTACTTACCTACCATCAATATAGAACAGAGTAGATATTATTAGAAGCCTACAGTTGACCCTAATATGATGTCAAACTTTTGAAAACTATCGTGAGTATGACACATTTTGTAAGATAAATAACGGCTAAACTCACGTCAATCAAAAGTCGAAATTATTCCGACAAGGTTTCGGACATATTCGATGTCCTTCTTCTGGGAGCCAGTACTAACGCAAGCCGTTACATAGCTTAGCCGTTATTTATTTTACAAAATGATGTCAAATGGTTACTGTATAATGACCTACTCGACAGAACCGGTTCCCTAAATATCTTATACCACCTTATTACCCCTTACCTCACCAAAATTACCTCTTGAATGAGATTTTAATAATCTCACAGTCAAGTAATCTTCTACTTCTTTTTTATCTTACTAGACTCTGTTGATATCTCAGGAAGTGTGATGGTGCTGATGATCTGATCTGAAAATTATATATTTTAGAGTTCCGTAGAGCCATTTCGCTTAACATCAGGTGAACGACTAACTCATCCCATCATTCCTTAAAATAAAAAACTTATTATATGCGTCATGGTAAATATTTACAGAAATCTTAAATATAAAACTCGTTGTGTCACAGTAATTAGCTAACAATTAATGTGATCAGAATACTTATATTTACAGCTAATCATAATGTACACATAAGAAAAGTTAGCGCCGACCCAAGGCTCAACTCAGACATACAAAGACCTCGGTTCCTCAATTTGTCTTGTTACTCGTATGAAATAATAATTATACCTAGTAAGAAGTATCCGACCGCGAATGGTCGCCCGAGTCGTACGCACACACGTGTCTCGCTCACACGCACGCGTCGTTTAGAACGCGTCACCGACTCACAGTATGCCGAGATGATTTCCCGCGTGGTGCAGCCCTGACTGAGCCCACCACTTAAGGTTTATCGTCTGGGCCCTTAACTGTGATCCACACCGCTCGTGCTTTTCAATGTAGGTTTTACATTTTCTCGTGTAAAGTATAATGGAGCAACTTTTAATTTAGTTACATACCGGCTGCTCAATGATCGCGGTCTCTATTACCGTCGTGATTTAATCGAAGACAAACATGACATGATTGTCCAGCAGTAACTTCTTTCTGGCTTTCCAGAAATATAGTAGGCTTCGTGTTTTTGGTAAAGATAATAATAAGAACACCCAACGATCACATACATAGATCCTGGACCCTAACTAGGATTCCGTGTCTAGGGACCCAGGAAGTACGAAATACCATGGTCCCACAACACCCAGACTCAGAACTAGTATTTGCGCTTTTTTTTCTGTGTACAAATACTTGTCCTGCCGCGGGAATCGAATCCGCCGCCTGCAGGTTATGGATGTCAAAGATTTATTTATGACTAGTTGCGCCCCGCGGTTTCACCCGCGGATAAAAGTATTTTAATGATTTGCTCATCCCACGGGAATATTTCACTTTTCCGGGATAAAATGTAGCCTATATGTTAATCCAGTGTATAAGCTATCTTGGTACCAAATTTCATCCAAATCCATTCAGCCGTTTGAGCGTGAAAAAGTAACAAACATACACACATACAAACTTTCGCCTTTATAATATTAGTGTGATTCTCCACAGATCAATTGTACAATTTTAATTAATAATAATATGTGTGGACATCTCACACAACGCCATCTAGCCCCAAACTAAGCAAAGCTTGTGCTATGGGAACCTGATAACTGATACAATACTTAGATACTTTTTTTGTTTGTAAATACATACATAGAATTCAATATGACACCCAGACACAGAACAAACACCTATGTTCATCACACAAATGTTTGTCCTGAGTGGGAATCGAACCCACAACCCACAGTTCAGAAGGCAGGGCTACTACCAACTGAGCTATCGGGCCAGTCAAAAAAGTGTAATTACTTACAATTTCTCATTATAAGACTACCTATAGTGATCATGATTAATGATCAGCTCGGTCTGCCGCTTTGATCTAAGAGACGCAGGATGTACCAGGTGGGTGATTACATAACTCGATAAACTCAAATTTGTATGGATTTGACAGTTTGAATACAGTTAATGTGCATAGTTAGTATGGAAAATTCTCCTGTTGCATTTTTTTTTTAATTTTGGCTCCACATTTTTGTGTATTTAGCCAGTGTCAAGTAATTGATAATTTATCAAGTTATCGATATTTCACGCAAATATGTGTCAAGTCACAGTCGAAGTCAACAAGTCAAGTCATAGTCAAGTCAGTCTAGTCGAAGTCATACTCCGAGTAAGGTGGTGGCAACTTTACTTGAAGCTTCTATGGAGTTTTGGAAACAACACGAAAAGAAGCGTTTCACCATCATTATACCACTTTCCCACACTCATGCCTATAATTCAGGACTTAACGAATAAAATGCCACCAATTTTATGCACTAACACTGAAAATAACACAAGTTTTGGAAAATAATACAATGCGGTGACGCGAACTTTTTCGCTTTCCCGCCAAAAAAAAACTGTTGCATTGCAATTAAAGTTTCTTGATCACCCCCCAGATACCTACTGTGATTGTAGATACAAAACGATAAGTAAGATCTTAGTGATAACTATTAACCACGACGATAAAAAAGTTAAATGCACTACTTTTTACGGAACAAAAACACTTAGCTCGTGTCATATAGTAAATTCAATGAACGATTCTAATTACGTAATTAATTAACCGACTCGAATAAGTTATTTATCTAAATAAATAAAAATTTCGTGTCACAGTGTTTGTTAACATACTCCTAAGAAATGGCTGAACCGATTTTGTTGAAATTTTATATTCACATTTATAGGTTGTTATCTATTTTTCATCTTTTTATTTTATCTTATACTTTTTATTTATCTTTTTCTTACCCCAAATTTTCCTTGTTTTCGTACATTTTTTTTGTTGTGGCGTTAATAAATACGTACATCGCTAAATTTTCTACCTTCTTCCATCATCCCCTATTTTTTAATTTATATGGCAAAACAACGTTTACCGTGTCAGCTAGTAAACTTATAAAATGGATTAAGTTATATAAAACTCATTTTTGTCAACAATCAATAGGGTACCAGCTAGGCGATCATGGATCTTGATTGCGACAAACACAAACAGACAGACAGTTTTTACGAATTTAACAGTTTCAATAGTAATCACAGTTCCGTGATCACCCCTCTAGTACCAACATAAATGTAAACTTCAAAACTGATAAAAATAAAGTTAATTAACAAAATAAGGTAACTAAAAAAACAGAGAAGCCTTCTAAAAATTTTATGAATCCCTAAGTTTATAATAATATTGCGCTTTCTAGATTTATCTCTTTATTTTACCACATGGGCATAGTTTAAAAATAATCGGAGCACCCGGACAAAATCTCCCACACAGATTTCTTCGCTTGTCATTATCAAAATTGGTTTGTGTACCCACATTTTTTTTTTTTTTTACATTGTTACCTGTAACCAAAACATGAAAAATACAACCATATTGATCTCCTCTTTAAAGTATGTTGGTAAAAATAACTTTTATTTGTATGTAAAATATGAAACTTACCATCGTTTTCTAGTTCTACAGAACCACGGTTGTCTTCTATGCCTTCGTGATCCGCAGTTTCAATGAGTATTTCTTCTTGAGATCTGCTGCTCTTTCTAAGTGTTAGTAGACTTACATTTTCATTTATCCTCTTTCGACCCAGTATGGGTGAAAGCTTCCGAATATCAAGATCATATACATCGTCGTTGTTCGTAGTTCGATCGCTACAACCCATTTCACTTTTAAATGATCCTTTTGTGGGTTCAGATTGAGCCAATTCATAATAGTCAAAATCTGAAACTAATACAAAAAGTTCTTTTTTATTGAGTACCTATTTTATACAATAAAGGAACAACACATTTTTATGAAGAAAATTAGATAGGTATTTAATTCAGCAAATAAGTTAAATAAACTCTGATACTGTGATAAAATTAAAATTGAGAGTGCATTAAACATCTAAATTAATAGCAGGTTTATCTAATTCTCTTAGTGAAAATGTTTTGTTTCTTTTATTGTATAACCTACTTAACAAACAAGAACATTTTTATTAAATCATTAATATAAATTGAATCAATTATCAACTTGCTAGAATACACTATTAATTAGGTACGAGATCATAAGGTAAGTGGTTACGTTCCTTCAGTTTTTTTTGTTGTGTGTGCCTCGGAACTATAGAAACATATAAACCCGGCTTCGCACGGGTATTTAATATATATCTATTATAGATTGAGATATAAACTATCCTATCTCTCAAGTTGGATCGAACTGCACATGGTGTGCGAATTTTATTATAATCGATTAAGTGGTTTAGGAGTCCATTGAGGACAAACATTGTGACACGAGATTTATATATATTAAGATTTGCTTACATGGTAGTCACTCAATTGTTTCCAAACATATTTCCTTTTAGAATTTCTTTTGATGAAAATTCTACTGAACAAACTAAAAGTTTACATACAATATTTAAATAAAAAAGATTCTTTAAAATCAGTTATTAAATGACGGTCTTCTGAGCAAACAAACATCAAAAATACAACCGAATTAAACGCCTCCTCACCTTTATTTAAAGGGTGTTGGTAAATATAATTACTTTTATTTGTATGTAAAATATGAAACTTACCATCGTTTTCTAGTTCTACAGAACCACGGTTGTCTTCTATGCCTTCGTGATCCGCAGTTTCAATGAGTATTGCTTCTTGAGATCTGCTGCTCTTTCTAAATGTTACTAGACTTACATTTTCATTTATCCTCTTTCGACCCAGTATGGGTGAAAGCTTCCGAATATCAAGATCATATACATCGTCGTTGTTCGTAGTTCGATCGCTACAACCCATTTCACTTTTAAATGATCCTTTTGTGGGTTCAGATTGAGCCAATTCATAATAGTCAAAATCTGAAACTAATACAAAAAGTTCTTTTTTATTGAGTACCTATTTTATACAATAAAGAAACAACACATTTTTATGAAGAAAATTAGATAGGTTTAATTCAGCAAATAAGTTAAATAAACTCTGATACTGTGATAAAATTAAAATTGAGAGTGCATTAAACATCTAAATTAATAGCAGGTTTATCTAATTCTCTTAGTGAAAATGTTTTGTTTCTTTTATTGTATAACCTACTTAACAAACAAGAACATTTTTATTAAATCATTAATATAAATTGAATCAATTATCAACTTGCTAGAATACACTATTAATTAGGTACGAGATCATAAGGTAAGTGGTTACGTTCCTTCAGTTTTTTTTGTTGTGTGTGCCTCGGAACTATAGAAACATATAAACCCGGCTTCGCACGGGTATTTAATATATATCTATTATAGATTGAGATATAAACTATCCTATCTCTCAAGTTGGATCGAACTGCACATGGTGTGCGAATTTTATTATAATCGATTAAGTGGTTTAGGAGTCCATTGAGGACAAACATTGTGACACGAGATTTATATATATTAAGATTTGCTTACATGGTAGTCACTCAATTGTTTCCAAACATATTTCCTTTTAGAATTTCTTTTGATGAAAATTCTACTGAACAAACTAAAAGTTTACAATATTTAAATAAAAAAGATTCTTTAAAATCAGTTATTAAATGACGGTCTTCTGAGCAAATAAACATCAAAAATACAACCGAATTAAACGCCTCCTCACCTTTATTTAAAGGGTGTTGGTAGATATAATTACTTTTATTTGTATGTAAAATATGAAACTTACCATCGTTTTCTAGTTCTACAGAACCACGGTTGTCTTCTATGCCTTCGTGATCCGCAGTTTCAATGAGTATTGCTTCTTGAGATCTGCTGCTCTTTCTAAATGTTACTAGACTTACATTTTCATTTATCCTCTTTCGACCCAGTATGGGTGAAAGCTTCCGAATATCAAGATCATATACATCGTCGTTGTTCGTAGTTCGATCGCTACAACCCATTTCACTTTTAAATGATCCTTTTGTGGGTTCAGATTGAGCCAATTCATAATAGTCAAAATCTGAAACTAATACAAAAAGTTCTTTTTTATTGAGTACCTATTTTATACAATAAAGAAACAACACATTTTTATGAAGAAAATTAGATAGGTTTAATTCAGCAAATAAGTTAAATAAACTCTGATACTGTGATAAAATTAAAATTGAGAGTGCATTAAACATCTAAATTAATAGCAGGTTTATCTAATTCTCTTAGTGAAAATGTTTTGTTTCTTTTATTGTATAACCTACTTAACAAACAAGAACATTTTTATTAAATCATTAATATAAATTGAATCAATTATCAACTTGCTAGAATACACTATTAATTAGGTACGAGATCATAAGGTAAGTGGTTACGTTCCTTCAGTTTTTTTTGTTGTGTGTGCCTCGGAACTATAGAAACATATAAACCCGGCTTCGCACGGGTATTTAATATATATCTATTATAGATTGAGATATAAACTATCCTATCTCTCAAGTTGGATCGAACTGCACATGGTGTGCGAATTTTATTATAATCGATTAAGTGGTTTAGGAGTCCATTGAGGACAAACATTGTGACACGAGATTTATATATATTAAGATTTGCTTACATGGTAGTCACTCAATTGTTTCCAAACATATTTCCTTTTAGAATTTCTTTTGATGAAAATTCTACTGAACAAACTAAAAGTTTACAATATTTAAATAAAAAAGATTCTTTAAAATCAGTTATTAAATGACGGTCTTCTGAGCAAACAAACATCAAAAATACAACCGAATTAAACGCCTCCTCACCTTTATTTAAAGGGTGTTGGTAAATATAATTACTTTTATTTGTATGTAAAATATGAAACTTACCATCGTTTTCTAGTTCTACAGAACCACGGTTGTCTTCTATGCCTTCGTGATCCGCAGTTTCAATGAGTATTGCTTCTTGAGATCTGCTGCTCTTTCTAAATGTTACTAGACTTACATTTTCATTTATCCTCTTTCGACCCAGTATGGGTGAAAGCTTCCGAATATCAAGATCATATACATCGTCGTTGTTCGTAGTTCGATCGCTACAACCCATTTCACTTTTAAATGATCCTTTTGTGGGTTCAGATTGAGCCAATTCATAATAGTCAAAATCTGAAACTAATACAAAAAGTTCTTTTTTATTGAGTACCTATTTTATACAATAAAGGAACAACACATTTTTATGAAGAAAATTAGATAGGTATTAATTCAGCAAATAAGTTAAATAAACTCTGATACTGTGATAAAATTAAAATTGAGAGTGCATTAAACATCTAAATTAATAGCAGGTTTATCTAATTCTCTTAGTGAAAATGTTTTGTTTCTTTTATTGTATAACCTACTTAACAAACAAGAACTTTTTTATTAAATCATTAATTTAAATTGAATCAATTATCAACTTGCTAGAATACACTATTAATTAGGTACGAGATCATAAGGTAAGTGGTTACGTTCCTTCAGTTTTTTTGTTGTGTGTGCCTCGGAACTATAGAAACATATAAACCCGGCTTCGCACGGGTATTTAATATATATCTATTATAGATTGAGATATAAACTATCCTATCTCTCAAGTTGGATCGAACTGCACATGGTGTGCGAATTTTATTATAATCGATTAAGTGGTTTAGGAGTCCATTGAGGACAAACATTGTGACACGAGATTTATATATATTAAGATTTGCTTACATGGTAGTCACTCAATTGTTTCCAAACATATTTCCTTTTAGAATTTCTTTTGATGAAAATTCTACTGAATAAACTAAAAGTTTACAATATTTAAATAAAAAAGATTGTTTAAAATCAGTTATTAAATGACGGTCTTCTGAGCAAACAAACATAAAAAAATACAACCGAATTAAACGCCTCCTCACCTTTATTTAAAGGGTGTTAGTAAATAAAATTACTTTTATTTGCATGTAAAATATGAAACTTACCATCGCTTTGGCCATCCAGGTCTATAGAACTGCAATTATCTTCGAAGTCATCGTGATGTGCAAAGTGTGTTTCTTCAGCCTCAGAAGATTCTATATCAGCGGATTCTACCTCAGCAGTTTCTAACTTATCGCATGGAACTTTCTTGCGTTCGTTTCTAGAATAAGATGAAGAGCTGCTCCTCTTCAACAGCATTTGTCGACGTATATTTTCGATTCTATTTTGTCGTCCAAGTATTGGAGAACTTAAACTAATATCTAAATCCATTGATTCGTAGCTACCCATACTGTCAGATGATCTATTTATAGATTCTGACTCTATATGGGTTTCTTCTCTTTGTCTCGTTTCAGTAGAATTGTGGCTGTCATCATGAGGTTCGTATTCCGTCGCACCAGTTGATACGCTCATACCTTGAGAGCTCATTTCTGCAATATATTGCGATTTTTGTTGTCGATATCTAGAACTGATACAAAAAGTTATTTTAATGTAAGTACCTAGGTTATGAAATATAAATTAATAGCAGGTTTACCTACTTTTCGTAGCAAATATGTTTTTTTTAATAGTATAACCTAAGTAGGTATTACCTAAAACAAAGAACTTTATTGTCAAACCATCAATCTTAATCGAATCAATCACCTATTTATTTGCAAGAGCAAACTATTAATTAGGTACAAGATCATAAAATAAGTGGTTAAATATTATTGAACAAACTGGGTGAATGATGAACCGACATCGGTTCATAATCCAGAGGCGGTGGGTTCGATTCCCGCGCAGCAAAAGTATTTGTGCACAGAAAAAAAGTGCAAATACTTGTTCTGAGTCTGGGTGTTGTGGGACCATGGTCCTTGTAGTTTCTGGGTTTACAGACACAGGAAATCCTAGTTAGTGTCGAGGATCTCTCTATGTGATCGTTGGGCGTTATTATTATTATTATTACAGTGTAAAATAACTAACTACGTCAGTCGGTACTGTGCTATCTTTGGCTACTGGCAATATCAGCATTTATAGTCCGAGCGTTTGGCGAACGACAAAAACTTAAAAAAGTTGCTTTAATTTAATATATAATTATATATAATGTGCTTTAATAGTCTTTACGCAGATTAAAAGCTGCATTATATTGTACTTTAAGTCAGAGGAGCTAATTTTCTAAAGAAATTGAACTATTACAGGGTTAATCCATACGTTAAATTAGTTTAATGAATTAAACAATAAAGAATAATATTGCGCCCTTTGGGTTTAAGTAACATTGCGCAATTTATCTACGAAATTACTTGTTGGGAGTTAAACGTACCTCACTTTATTAATGAGGTTTTTTACATCTTAATAGCTTTGTAGAAATAGTGAGGGCGCGACTTAGCAATACCATTCATAATACAGCAGATAATTGACACAAAAAACAGATGAAAACTTATAAAAAATTTTTTAGTGGACATTTCACACAGCGCCGTCTAGCCCCAAGTGATTTGTTATTGAACCTTAGTGGTTTCTGCGGTAATTGGACCACAATTTCGCCCATGTCATGTACTAAGATAGACCATCGAAGGAAGGAGACTGTTCAATAAATTAAAAATTTGGCCGGTAAAAATGAGTATATTATGATGAATTGAATTGAAATTCTGCTTGTCTGTCTATGTTATAAAAAAAAAAAAATTAAACTAATCTGAAACAAATACAAAAATAACACAAATATAAAAACACTATACTAAATCATATATACCAACATGTATTTAAACAATATAAGCATCTACACATATTTACATCTTATTTACTTTAATGTATCTTCACAAAATACGTACAAAAAGAGAAAAAATCAAGGAGAGGAGAAACTTAAATGAGATAGGACGAAGGATTTCAGAAGGAATAACATCGTAGACAGAAAACTGCATTTAAGAACTACTGAAAAAAATTTACCTACTCTACGATTTCCAGATCTAGACCGCACTCGCAAATCGAGGTATCCGTAATTTATTTAGGAAAACGGGGTGCACCAATGTTTTCACCGTAAGCGAGCGTACTGTTGAAGGGGCGAATTTATCCTCCTATTGGTATTAGGAAAACCGTGGTTTATGGGGGGGCTGAATATTACTATAATATTTTCATTTTAAGGTCCTCAAAATTTCCAATCGTTAGTCTATGAATTGAATAACTTTGGTTTCAGTGTTGCGCAAATGTCACGGAAATATATTTGAGAATATTCACGAGTCTGTTTGAGCAGCATTCCTGGCAGGTATTCTGGCGAATGAATTCATTCGCCAGAATACCTGAGTGACTAGAATCCACGCCAAAACAACATTAATACCAAATCAATCACTGCAGCATTTTTAAAATAATTAGGAACTTAAATTTTGATTTAAACTGCTTAGCTAATATAGATTGAAGATAACTTTTAGAATGCGAAAACAATAATATTTACACATATAATTTAGAATGATTTTAGCAGAAGTATATAAAGAGATCCAGTCGTTATAATCGGTCATTAATTTACTGATAAATACTCTGTTTGCTTCCATAGTGTTTTTATCAACTCCATAGTCCAAAATTACGTTAGGTTAGAAAAACCAACGCATCACAGGGCGAATAATAAGTACCTATAAGGCAACATGTGATTTAAATAATCGGGTTGGGAAACCTAATAAACTGATATAACTACGGAGAAGGCAAAAAAGTTGACCCAGGAAAGCCATACAGGGAACTAATTGGTCTAGCTTTATAAGAAGAGAATGATCACACTTTGTCAGTTTTTCTAAAAGATGAACCGGTTGAGTAAATGGGTTGACTGGTTTGAGAAGAGAATAAATGTTGAGAAAGATTTGCAGATGAATTTTGCGCCACTTCCGAATACAGTCTCAGAACCTTAGAGAAGTGGGTGGCTGCCTTTTCATATGACTTATTTT
This sequence comes from Ennomos fuscantarius, assembly GCA_905220475.3. Classification (NCBI taxonomy): domain Eukaryota; kingdom Metazoa; phylum Arthropoda; class Insecta; order Lepidoptera; family Geometridae; genus Ennomos; species Ennomos fuscantarius. The sequence continues at coordinate 14,302,946 of HG992023.1, forward strand.
CCTGCGACATGTACAGCCTTATTAATAAGCACGAAATAGCTTTGGATTAGTTACATCATCTTTTGTCTCTTTCAATCCAGCTAAATATTCCAGTAGCAAAAAAAGGACAAAAGCTGAAGTAACTAACCGAGACTAATACCCGTTTATTAATAAGGCTTGTAGAGTTTAATAGTTCTTTGTCTGCTCAGTTCATTCGGGGTCGCGACTGCAGTCCAGCCAACTCGCCCCCGGCGGCAGGCCCTTTCGGGCCTCTCCGCACCAATGGATTGGTGACCTTGGTGAGCAAGGTCCACAATGACGACAGACATCAGACGTGTGGGGCCGTGCAAGCCGGCGGAGAGTCCCCCGACCCGACCAGTGGCCCCACTACGTGGGAGGGAGGAGGTGCGCGTAACGCCTCCTCCTCCCTCCCACTCGTCTGCGCCGGAGCGGTTCAGCTCCAGCGGCCTCCTCTCTGACCCACTCCGCGGTCTCCTTCTGCGCCATCACGTGCTCGCAGAAGGAGACCACCGCCTGCCACGATCTCTCGCTGTCGAGCATGGCTCTCACCACGCTTGGCCGCTGCCAAGGAAAGTGTGTGCCGCTGCGGGTCCCAAGCGGCACACTCTTCCAGTGGAACATATGAAACTGTCCCATCTTTTGTAACTGTTTTACAGTTAAGTATACGGGTCACAGCCGTTTAGCAGTCATGGACTCAACCAACTCTTCCATAGATAAGTCAACTCATAAAATGGCACCTGCATGACACTCATCTTGGTGAAGTTATATGTGGTAATGGTTACCTCATATTTTATTTACTAAAACAAGTAGGTAAATCTAAAATAGGTTGGTCCAAAAAGTTGAAAGCATCAACAGCTGTTTTGAATTACACTGAAATGTTTTTGCGTCTTAATTTTTTGACCCCATCGGTGCAAATATTTTTAACTTTGTTCCGGAAAAGGAACTGTTCGAAATTTATGAGGCGAATGGAAGTAGGCTGAAGCAGGGTCTGGTTAAAAACGGGAAACATGTACCAAGAGATCAAGTCATACTATCATCATACATCGATTTTAAAAAACTTGCCGAAGATCAAAACCTGATGAAGAATTGAAATTATTGAAAGAAAATCGCAATTTGACTTTTGCCAACGTGAACCTGCCAGGCGTTACGCAAGCGATCACCTGCGAGTCGTCCACTGGCAACCTGCGACCGTACTTACCTACGGCTTATCGTTATGCAGCTTTCCAAGCGCAACACGATATGAGTCACCCGGGAATTCGGACAACGCGCAAGTTGATGACGTCAAAATATTTTTGGCCCGCAATGAACAAAGACGTTGGTATCTGGACAAGGTCATGCATTGGATGCCAACGCGCAAAAGTAGGTACACCGTCACGAGCTCAGTCCTGTGGGAGAGTTTCCGGAATCAGCGCGGTTTTCTTAGATTCCAATAGATATAGTCGGACCTCTAGCTGTATCTAACGAGTTCCGCTACCTTGTCACCATCATCGATCGCTTCACACGATAGCCCGAGGCGATTCCAATCCGAGACATAACCGCAGAAACTGTCGCTAAGGCTGTCTACGAGGGATGGATATCAAGGTTCGGATGCCCACTCCGTGCGACTACAGATTGCGGACTTCAGTTCCAGTCATCACTATTCGACGCCCTGATGAAGAAATTCGGCATCGCGCACTTCAAAACTACTGCCTATCATCCCTCGTCGAACGGAAAAATGGAAAGATGGCACCGCACGCTCAAGGCCGCACTCATGGTGGGGTGCCTGCACTCGGTAGAGCGAAGAACTACCCACCGTACTACTTGGTCTGCGGACAGGACAGCCCTATGTGCGGACACGAATCTGAGTCCCGCTCTAATGACATACGGATCAACGCTATGAATGCCGTCGGATTTCTTCGTAACTATCAAGTCGAACATCGAAGACGCAGAGTTCGTACGCCGCCTTACAGAAACGATGTCATCACTGGCGCCTGCCCAGAGACGCGCCCTTTGTTTACAAAAACCTGGCGACCTGCAGTCACGTGTTCATACGTAACGTTAGCGTGAGAGGCGCACTGAAGCCGCCTTACAACGGGCCATACCAGGTGCTCGAGCGACGCAGCAAGTACTTCAAACTGCAACTACCACTGCGTACGTCGAACGTATCGATCGACTGAAGCCTACCTACATACTCGCCGAAGACAACGAGCGACTCGAGTCTGGACATACGGCGATCGCAACCGCACCTGAGTCGGCGATGCCTCCACTGCAGACTGCATCAAGCTCCATGCCACCAGCACACGAATCCGAGTCGGCGAAGCCCTATACTACGAGATCAGGGCGCATCGTAAAACAGAGAGTACGCTTCGCTTGAAGGGGGGTCATGTGGCGGCATGCAACGGACGTGTGCACCGGCTGGCGGCGCGCTGCATTCTAAGGGCACGCAGCGCCACCGTATATTTATATGGACGCCGACTGCGGCATTCGATGTAAATATTTGACTATATTATAGACCTAGCTTTAAGTCATTATTTAATAAAGATCTAGATATGTGCGCAGTATTATTTCCTTTAGGATAGTTAGAAATAAGATGATAAATAGATTAGTAATTCCTTATTTTGTACATAGGTGCTCTCTAGGAGGTAAGGTTTAGACATAGGATAGTAGGTATAAGGCCGATACTGGTGTCGATTCTGTCGCATACTCTAAAGCTAAACGAAATTAACATATTTCCGTCTTAGTCATTTCCCCTTTATGAGAAGAGTACCGCCATACTTTAAGTTTACTTTAGTTTTAGAGAATGCGACACAGAATTGACATCACTTTGTAAATAAAACACGAACTATTGAACCTCAAGTTTTATTTTATCGCCAGCAGCCGAACAGTAGCCAACGGCACCACAACACACATGACCTCGACCAGTATTAACCTGTCAATTTTCTTCAATATGCAGATGTCCTTCTTTATTGTTTGGATCATTCTATCGAAAACGCTTGGTGCATATTATAAGCTTTGGGGGATTTAAATCCCCCACATCTTATAAGTATTATCACTCTTTATAATGCAGATCTTGACATTTACATTGGCAATGGCTAAATATATCAATCAAACTATACCTTTTATAAATATGTATCTACATATTGTAAATTTATAAGTGTTTTATATCTACTTTTTTGCCTTAGTATTTCACTAGCCTACTTGTTTATTGAAACCTCTATCCACTGATGGAAGAGACATTACATGAGGTGACTATCTGCTTTTGGCTCCAATGTTAGAACAGGCATTAATTATAAATTATATTTTATTATACATTTATTAAATATATAATAATCAAAAGTGAATTAAAATTATATAATAAAAAATTACAGAAGTTTACAAATAAAACATGACTATCTATATATTACAATGGGCAGCCTTATTGCTAAAAGCAATCTCTTCCATCCAACCTTTGAAAGGATTTATTTAAGTGGCAAAGGATGGAGTACACTTATTACCTACATGATTTAGTTAGATTTACTTTAAATATTATTTCAAAGTTCAGAAATTTTATTTAGTTCCCATAGATTTAAATGGGCAGGAATGTACAATATCGCCTGTCGTATTGTATGTTATTTTTTATAGAATTTCGTATTATTACAACACTTTATACAAACACACAATTTCTGGAAACCAATAGTTTAGATAGGTGGTATTGTACAGTTAAGCAGTCCAGACATGTACCAAACTCTTATTAAACTTAAAGTGTAACTATTAATTGGTAATCTTAATTATTATCTTCCCAAGTCCTTTCCAACATTTGTACTAATACAGCTCTTGACCAACAGGTGATTCAGACAGAACCTGCCTGCTTCTTTCAGCTTGAAGTTCATCTACTGTAAATTCAGGAATGGTAATACCAGCCCTTATACATAAATAAAGTCAAACAGCAGGCTATTATAATTCTGCCTGATGTTTCAGAACAGTAATGCAGTTGCCAAACTGCAAAGACATCGCCATCATCCTTTTAAAATGCCAAATGTGCATTCTATGGTGGAGCATGCACACTTATAGAGAAGGTTGTATCAATCTTCAGAAGAGTCCACAACAGCATTATCTATAGGTATCATCATATGCTCTCTCAGAGCATAACCAGAGCCACCTAAAAATTAAATGTATATTTATAATTCTACATAATATGAATCAAATTATATCTATAATATAATTATTATAAAACAAAGACAATAAATTCAAACATACAAAACAGATAAAATGTTTCATTCTGTAGTCCCAATCTCTCCAAATAAGAGCATCATGTATTGCCCCAGCATATAAAGCATCCACATTTGTCATATAGCAATCTGTATCACATCTGGAAAATAATAAAGAAATAAATTAATCAAAAAATATACAAGAATAAGATGATTGATTACATAATATAGTCATTAATATTACTGACCACTTCAGTGTTAATCAAATTAAAATGTATTCCATTATATATAGAATTCTTTTCATTACTATTTTGCAGGAATTTTATTTACTTCATTAGTATAGGGGTGCATTTCACACCCATTGAGGGCAGTTGTGACCTCCTGCAAACAGCGAGAAACAGTATGTTATGCCATAGGCCCATGCATGTTTTGCCCAACAGACCCTTGGTAATTACCTCGGGCATATAAATTCAAGGGTGTAAGGATCTGGAATGATGCAGACTGTAAAATGAAAATTGTTATTAAAGATAATTATGAATCGTTTTACTTCAAGGGCGTAAATCCTCTTTGTATGTCCGGCTTGCGCCGTCTCTAATAGCTATATCTAAAACTATTCTACGTATAATTCTAATGATGTGCAGAACTTAAAAAAAGAAGGTAGGTACACAACCATAACTGTGGGCTTGATTCCACGACGTCTTACCTTTGGAGGTAGTATAGGCACTATTTCCTGGTACAACTCTTCGTATAATTCCAGACTGAGTCGGTAATTTCCTACAAATCTGATCAAACACATTGACTGCGTAGGCACCGCCGGTTTCTTCTACGCTCTAGACGCTCTTCACGCAGAATAGCCTCAACTACAAGCATTCTTACAGCCATTTACAACAAATTTTTATCAATACCTTCCCTCACTTACGACGATCAAAAAGTAACACTTTTCGTTTCGTTAATTTTAGCAATAGTTTATTTATCAAATTTTGAGGTTAAAAACCGAGCAATCATGTGTCAAATTAAATCGGAGCATTCACGAATTAGAGTAGGTTTGGAGAAAATAACTGTCAACCAATTTACGTGCGAATGAAATTTTGAGAACGAATGGAAACGTAAAAACCGTTACGTGTGAAACCTCATTTTTCGTTCAACTAGAGTAGACCTCCGAGTAGGCATATAAATAAGCGTAATTCCTCTAAGTTCTCCAGAAACTAACGGAATCCAGAATCTTCGAATCCGAAATCTAATCTTCCACCATCTTGAATTTTATTGAAAAAATTAGCATACATTAAGCCAAATAACTAAGCACTACTTACCAGGAAAACTATGAAACTACACTTTTTGCTACAAATGAACTATAATAAACTATTACTAATGCATCTGCATGAAAAAATTGTATTGTTTTACCAAAAAATATGAAAATTGTCTAAAGACTATGTCTCTCACGCGCACTGAATACAATTACTTTGCTCACGTGTGCAACCACTGCACTAAACTGAAGGTTTGAAATTCTAAATTATAAGAATTTTTCAAATCAATAAAAGACGGATGTGGGTAGGACGATTAAAAACCAAAGCCAACTTCCGGTCCGGCTCAATTAAATTCTATTGGTATCGACAAAATGACGTCATGCTAAATGAAGTGATCTACGTATCGTGATTTGCTACTGCGATGACTAAGTATGTAATTTTTTAGCATTGTAACCTAACCTAATGTAATGTACTTATTTGCCTTTATCCAAATAAATGTATTTTCCTTTTTTGTTCATTTATGTACCTAAACTCAACTGTGTTATAATAACACTGTAAATATGAACTATTTCTATCCATGAATTGCATGATTGCATGAACAGCAATAAAAAAACCGTTTAATTAATAAATGGACGGAAACGGAAGTTAAAAGTGGGTGGTAAACGTAGATCAACCCAACAAAGCCAAAAAGTACTTAAACTTAGTAATTTTTTTTTATAATGTTTTGGCTCCACACTTTTGTGTATTTAACCAGTGTCAAGTAATTGATGATTTATCAAGTTCATGATATTTCACGCAATATGTGTCAAGTCACAGTCGAAGTCATCAAGTCAAGTCATAGTCTAGTCAAAGTCATACTCCTAGTAAAGTGGTGGCAATAATAATACATATTTAAGGTAATGTGACTACGTGAACCAATAACTTTCAATTTCCGTTCGCCGCGTTACAAATCCGCCAGCTTCTTCCTCAAGTCAACCGTGCGCAACGAGGTTTTAACTTTATTATATTGACAATGGAGATCGATGTAAAACCAATAATTTTCAATTTCCGTTCACCTCGTTATATTATACATTCACCAGCTTATTCCCCAAGTCAACCGTGCGTAAAGAAGTTTTACTTCAAAAGTAAGTAGGGTAAGTAGGTATCGCACGGCCACCGTCCACGCTCCACTTTATTAAATTTTTTTTTTTTGATTCCTCACAGGGTAATTAATAGGATGTAACCTTCTTGGTATGGGTCGTAAAATATTGGCAAAATTGGTATAAAATATTATACAGGCAGTAATTTAAAATTTATCACAGACTTTTTGTAAAATGCTTGTTAATAACTTGATAAATTGGAGCCAAACCATTAAAAAAACTTTTTAATCTAACTATAGGTAACAGTGTTCTGTGATCTAACGTTATCTTCGAAATTGACGCTGAATTATATAAATTCACCGTTAATTCAGTCATTTTGTGCTTCTGACGTTGAGTAGAGTTATTATTCCTCCGTTAAAACCGTTTACTTTTGCTGATTGTGACTCCGTTATTTATGTGCCTAAATTATTGTGAGACGGCTCGGTACGTTCTGAGAAAAAGACGTTAAAGTTATTCATTAGTGCACTGTGAGATCCAAAGTGATCCTATCGGTGGTTTATACATTAAAATGCCAAAAAAGGTGCTAACAGAACCTCCGAAATATGTGGCAAAAAAGAAGCTCATTTGAATACTCCTTTGTTTTTCGCTAACTTTCCATTGGATTAAAACCGGTATATCAATTTTAGACAATGAATGAGAAGCTTACAGCATAATAAGTTTTTATCAGGCTGAAAGTAATTTATGTTTATTTACCAGTTCCAGAGAATGGGTGTGAGTCACTGGCAATGAAGATCTCACATATTTACCATCGAAAAGTTGCATACCATCAAACTCATATCTGGTCTTCACCTTAGGAGCAATGATTTTAATAAAAAAAAAGGAAATCGGCTCAAGAAGCATTCTGTACCAGTGAGTAACTCTATTAGTATGTTATGAAAACTTAAATAACCTTAAAATGGTATTACCTCAGTTCCTAGTCCACATTCAAAAATAATTTGTATAACCTGTTCATCATAGATTAGATAAACACTATTAAACTCCTTAAATTTGTGGAGCAATTGAGAAAAAAATCACTCAGCAGACATGCATTATTATATTATATGCATATTATAGACTATATATTAGGTTTAAGATATTTATTTTCACTAAAAGAATCATATTCACTTGCAAGTGAAAATACAAAATAACATTTTTAAATGCGAGTAGGAACGGTAACATAAAGGTAACTAAACGGCTAGCAGACTTAAGTAATTAACTAATATGTGGTAGGACTTTATTGCAAAGTTCGTCTAGGTAGGTACCACCGCTTTGCCAGTTATTCTGCCGCCAAGCAGTAGTGTGCAAGCACTGCTGTGTTCCTGGGCAACGAGACTTTATGATCTGATCTCACAGTTTAGTAATCTTATTACTATATTGTGCTGATGTCTCTGGATGACGTGCGCAGTGCAGTGTCACGCGAACCTCTATACTTTAGAGTTCCGACTGACACTGCAGCTGATATGGGCAGCCGTGTCGCTTAACATCAGGTGAACGGCTAGCTCGTCACGTCATTGCTTAACATAAAAAAAAAATTTGATGTTCAAAAATGTACCAATAAATATATAAATAGTTTGTTAATTTAGGGTAGTTGCATAATAGCTAAGCTACATTTCGGAATGGATTGCAAAGTGCAAAGCATACCGAAAGGCATTAGATACATATTACACATAGTAAGTAGTTACAACTTTATATTTACAATATTAAATAGTAGGTGCTTGAGTATTCTATTACCAGTATATTATTTAAATGTTTTTATAAATACGTCATAGCTATTTTAAACAATATATTATAATACTAAAGTTGCTAATTTATCAGTGGGTTAACCAGAAATTTATAGAAACCGAAAACATTAACATATAGGAAAAAATAACTAACAGCTTAAAAAAATTTGAAATTCAGTACATAGTAGTAGTAGTAACAGCAATAGGTATTCATAGTATGTATGGGAAAGTATAATTATACGGAATTCATGCTAGAACTATTAGGGTTACGTTTCTCGTGAGAGAATGTGGAAGTGGCGAGAATAATATAATATGTAATATTAGAGAATAAAAGATAAAATATAAAACAACCTGGTATATGCTGTAAAGTTTTATATTCAAGTGACATACAAAAGGCAGGTATCAAAAGGACATGGAACATAAATTATTTGAATTTAAATACTATATCAAAAAGGCTTTACTAACACGCCCCCTTAATTTATGCTTTCAAGGCCTAGTCAAGATACCCCCTTAAGTTTTACATTATATTATCTTGAAGCCCTAATCCTGTCATGCATTTATAATGTTTACATCTAGGCAAGGCTTTCGTTAATATATCAGCCGTCATATCATTTGTAGAATATATCTTAAAGAAATGTCCTTATTATTCTTTAACACATCTCTAATGAAATGGTATCTTATATCTATGTGCTTACAACGAGAATGGAGAACTGGATCCTTAGCTAGCGCAATAGCACCCTGATTGTCTGCATATAAAGTAATTCTAGCATACCTTAGTAACTCAATTTCAGTAAGCAGACTATTCAGATAAACCGCTTCTTTCATACATTGTGATAGGCTTACATATTCTCTCTATAGACTCACAAGAAGAAGTAGAAACACACCTTTGTTTCTGTGATTTCCACGACACGCACGCACCACCTAAAATGAAAGCATATCCGGAATATGAACGTCGATCTAGTTCCCAACTTCCCCAGTCCGAATCTGAGTATTCTACCATTGACTCACCAGTCTTTTTAAACGAAAGACCGTAATTCTGTGTTCTCTTCAAATATCGCAACACACGCTTTGCGAAATTCCAACTCATTTCATTCGGATTTTCATTGAATTGTGCTAACTTTACCACACAATTCATTATATCTGGTCGACTTCCTGTTGCCAAGTACATCAAGCTTCCTATGAGCTCCCTGTATCCTTGTGTATTATTCACAACAGGCGCATTAATTTAACTTTTAGAGTATATTAATTTTTCATTCGGACACAATGGAATTGCAACATTCTTTACATTTTTCCATTCCAAAATCTTGTAATAATTTCCAAATATATTTAGTTTGTGACAACGTAATGACACCTTTGTCTCTGACAATGTCAATACCTAGAATATATTCGGCCTGTCCAAAGTGTTTTAGTTCACACTCTTTGGATAGTTCTTTCTTAAAGTCGTCCCTCTCGCACACACGTCACAATCATACAGCTCACGCTCATTTATCCTCTGAGTTTTTATACCAGCTTTGGTCAAAACTCTCAATAAATCCCTTGCATTCAAGTGTCCCATTCGTTCATGCCACAACCACACATTTTCCTCTGATACCACTGATGCAGATTCATACTGTTCCCTAACGTAATATAAATTACTCTTACGATCCGCAACTACGACAATTTCCCCATGGCAATTTTTCACTATGGCCTCATCCTTAGTAAACATTACAGTACAACTTTTATCTGTAATCCTTGCCACTGAAATTAGGTTACATCGCAGATCAGGAACGTACAATGTGTCTGGCAATTGAACATTTGTTTTGGATTCACCTTTACATGCAGACAGCGTGACCATACCTTCACCTTCAACTTTTGTGGTCAAGTTGGAAGCTAAATTTAATTGACTCCATGACGGTAACAAACCCTCCACAAACTTGTTTACGTCATTACATAAATGTGATGTACACCCGCTATCTAAGATCCAGTTTCCTTTCCCGTTGTACACACCATTACATTGATCTGTAACATAATTAAAATAATCAAAACTGGTATCAAAAGATGTTTTACATGTATCACTATCAACAACGTACTTTTCAGAATCTTTTTCTTTGTTTTCCGTGCATTCTGATGCTTTATGTCCAACTTTATGGCATTTGAAACATTTAAACTTGAATGTTTCCCGTTGTTTATTAAACTTCTTTTTTCTTAAATTCTCTTTTGCGATCATTGCTTTTTCTTCAGAGTTGTGCCTCGAACAGTATTCTGCAACGATTTTGATCTTTAGAGTTTCAGGATTCGGAATTTCGTCTCGGGACTCTATTGCACATCGGAAATTGTCAAACTCTGTAGGAAGACTATAGAGCAACATTATCGAAAATAGGTCATCATGAATCTCCACATCCATTGCACTCAGTTTATCCTTTATATCAAAAAATGTTGAAATATGTTCATAAAAGTCGCCAGGCTCGGTGAATCTCATCATCGTCAACCTTTTCAACAAAGTAGCCTTTTTCGCTGGTCCTTTTGATGCATATATGGATTCTAGCTTTAACCATACCTCTCTAGACGTTTTGCACCCTCTTACATGCCGTAACTCACCAGGAGACATACTCAGGATTAAGTCAGCTCTTGCCTTGGAATCTCCAACAATCCACGCCTGCGCTGCTCTTTCCTCCATTGGTTTTTGTTTACTACCATCCACATATCCAAACGCATCATTCTTGATCAGTAAAGCCTCTGCTTGTACTCGCCAGCTCTCGTAATTTTCTCTGGTTAAAACTTCAATCATTCTTGTTGTAGCCATTTTAACTATTCAATAAAATTACCTCAGCTCTCAATGTTTCCTTCAGCACAATCTTTATAGAAAATTATTTTTCAGCAATGACACTCACTACAATATTATATTTTTCGCCTTCCGTTCTGGGCCCATAACCATTATTAGGGTTACGTTTCTCGTGAGAGAATGTGGAAGTGGCGAGAATAATATAATATGTAATATTAGAGAATAAAAGATGAAATATAAAACAACCTGGTATATGCTGTAAAGTTTTATATTCAAGTGACATACAAAAGGCAGGTATCAAAAGGACATGGAACATAAATTATTTGAATTTAAATACTATATCAAAAAGGCTTTACTAACAAGAACTATTAAAAACATCATTTTTACAGTATGGTAGGAATTAGTGGGTAGGTATAACACAAATTTTATCAGAGAAATGTAAACAATAGATACGAAATAAAATCTAAGCAAGTCTTAAACATTTATATTACATCTAATTCAACATAAATGTGGTAAAATTGAGACAATCGTCAAAAGTCTCGCGGCTATTGTAAATTATTTGTTGATCACCAAGTGAGTTTCTATTACGTGTCGTCTCATTGTTTCCATGTAATTATTATGATAGACATAAAGTAAGTATGAAAATTGTTACGATCTTAATCATATTGGTACTTTCCTGCCTCACTTAACACACATAAAAGTGAAACATTGTTTGTTTGTTTGTATATTTATTATTATATATATATATATATATATATTTTTTTAATAAATTCAAACCAAAAAAATTCCAAAAATTCCAAATTCAACAATGATTTCCCTAAAATTAATATATTAAATAATAATTTAGGTATCCTGCAGGTGCAGGATACCTAAATTATTATTTAATTTCTGTTATGTTTACCTAATATGTGGCTCTTTAATTTCTTTTTAAATGTGTTTAATCGTTTTTCATTTTTAATATAAAGGTTTTACTTCCCATAGTTTGTTCGTGGGGTAGTCAATTGGATGTCATTTGGTCGCCTTAAGGAACCTTTTTTGAAAATGTGACTTTGTTTTAAATGATATCTGTGTATGAATATTTTTATTGAGAATTTTTCATACCAAAATGCATGTATTGTAATTATAGATTTGTGATAAAGACATCAATTTAGTTTCTTTGTAAATTGTTTCTGTTGAAGTTAAGTAGTTGTAGTGGAACAGCAATTTGATTATTTTGTTTTGGGTAGTTGCAGACATTTTAAGTTAGATTTAGCAGCGCACCTCCACACCTCAAACAAGTAATCTAGGTGAGGTTTAACTAGCGCAATGTAAATAGTATATCGAATGGACTTTGGAAAACAGCGTACGACCCCGCGAAGAGCAAACATGAGCAATGATAGTTTTGAGCAGACCTTTTCAATGTGTGGTTTCCAAGTTAATCGGCTGTCTAATATGAGACCAAGATATTTTTCAGGTTTTACTCTTGTTAGTGGTTCGGTATTAATAGTCAGAGGCTCGAAATCAGGAATATTTTTGTTTTTAGCATTAAAAATTATGTAGTTGGTTTTGTCAATGTTCATTGTTAACAAATTAGATTGAAACCAGTCACAGAGGGTGTCAAGATCATGTTGTGCATGTTTGATTATTGTTGTGATATTATTGCCAAAATAAAACAAACATGTGTCATCTGCATATAAAGAGACTTCTCCTTTTAAATCCAATTCATTAATGCTATTTATATATATTAGGAACAACAGGGGGCCTGAAATTGATCCCTGAGGAACACCGTAAGTTATGGTTTCAGGGGAACTTTGAACTTTATCTATTCAATCTAACAACTTGGCATCTATTGGTTAGATAAGATAGTAATATTTTTTTCGCAGTTCTTTTAATTTTAAAAGATTAATTCCAATTGTGTGTAATTTGTGTAAAAGCAGTTTGTGACTTATTGTGTCGAACGCTTTTTTCAGATCGATAAATACACCTAACGCGACCTGCTTTTGATCAATTTTAGTTTTTAAGTTTATAATAAGATCTATACAAGTAGACAAGGTGTTGGATTTAGGCCGGAAACCATATTGCTTTTCTGTAAGAAAATTAATTGAGTTTAGATATTCCTCTAAGCGATTATAGATAACTTTTTCCATGATTTTAGAAATAGTCGGGAGTACTGATATCTGGCGGTAGTTGCCCATATCAGTCTTACTGCCTGACACTTTTTATAGCTTTACAACTAATACCATCTAAGCCACTGTTAGTCTTTAAATTATCAATAATTTTACTAACTTCCTCAGAACTAGCTGGATTTAAATTAAGTAATTCAGTTTTGTTGTTGTGCGATATTTCACTATTACCTAATATTTGTAAGTCAATAGTCCTGTGATAAGATTGAGGTATATTATTAGCTAACTTTATTTATTCATTAATTTGAGTTCAAGTACTCACTGTGCTTACAGAACGATGCCAAATCGCACAGAGAGCTATTAATTAGTCTAAAATACTCTTAGATACTAATTCAAACATCCATGGATGCTGAGCAATCAGGTCGTTTATTAAACGAACAGTCTGCGCTGTCGGGCTGGCGTACTGAGCGATGTGCGTGCGCGCCGCGGGAGCCGCGAGCAGGCGCCGCACGTGCGGCCGCCGCGACCGGTCGGGTGTGATGATCGAGCAACGTGACAGAGTGGAAGGGTTATCTATCCTATTGTTTAACAGCAGGTAGTAGTGGATCATAACTGCACACTTTCGTCTGACCTCCAAAGTGTTGACATACCAGCTACGAATAGGGATGGACACAGATAAGGATAATATCTAAATAATTTATTATAAAGGTAAGTACCGGGCAATTATTTTTTTTTGTACCTTTTCTAGCATAAGTTTATATTTAGCCTCATGAGGATCCCAAATTAAAATTGTACTCTTATCGTGGAGTCGATAAGCTTGCCTCATCACAAAACCTAGAGATTTACAGGCTCGCCCACAAAGGTCAACGATGTGATTGTTAAAAGTTAACTCTATCCAGAACTAACCCCAAATCTCTGATCTGCGTCACACGTTCAAGTGCGACACCACGTATATTGTAAGGGTGAAAAAATGATACACGTCTTCGGGTAAAACTGATACTCTTACACTTGGAGGCATTGAATTCCAGGTGATTAAGTTCGCTCCACTCAATAACGTTATCTATGTCTCTTTGCAACGCTTCGGAATCAGCAGCGTTTCCTATACCCAAGAATAGTTTCAGATCATCCGCGAACATAAGGCATTTGGCTGATCTGACGACACTTGGCAAGTCATTGATCATTATTAAAAACTGAGTAGGACCTAATGTGCTGCCTTGACTCACACCGGAGCAGGTTACATAAGGTTCTGAGCGGTGTCCTGATAGCTGTACGTATTGTAAACGATTTGAAAAGTAATTTGAAAAGAATTTTAATAACTTTGGAGTGAAATCTATAGCAGAAAATTTTCTGAGCAGAACATCATTATCAACGCGATCAAATGCCTTTTTAAAATCAAAATAAGCTACATCCACCTGTTTATGAAGGTCCATTTCTGTAACAGTGTAGTCTATAAAGTTGACGTGATTTGTAGCAGTGGACCTACCCGGCCTAAACCCGTGCTGTGCATCACTGAACTGCGTATTAACTTGCCCGGTGATGAGTCGGTTTAATGTCGATTCAAATACCTTGCCAAATGCCGACAGAACGGCAATTGGCCTGTAGTTCTCAACATTACATCTAGAACCATCCTTGGGTATAGGGGTAACTCTAGATATTTTCCACTTTGAAGGATACGTTGCGGTATTTAATGCTAGATTAAATATGTATAGAAGCGGCTGCTTGAAAACTTCGTTGCAATCTTTTACAACGAAAGACGGTATGCCATCGGGCCCTGTTGAGGAGTGAGCCTTTAGCTTCCGAACCGCAAAGGATAAGTCACAAGAGCGTACATTGCCCACTGCTATGCGAGAAGAGCACAATGAGCTGGTTATAGCTCGCTCCGCATCCTCAGCTGATAAGATTGGGTCATTTGGTAGGAACACTGATTTAAAGTAACTAGCAAACGCATTCGCTGCATCAGTACCGGTGACAGTACGGTCACCATACACAAATTCATCGTTTGAGTATCTTACGGATTGTTGATCTTTGACAAATTTCCAAAACTGTTTCGGATTTTTTTTTATATTAGTTTCTGTTTGACTTATATAAACATTGTAATCCAAATCAATGAGTTCTTTAACTCTCTGCCGATAGTATTTAAACATTTCAAAATTAAATTGTTTTTGCTGTTCTCTGAATCTTTTCAAATGAAAATATTTGTTTTTTATATTAGTTATTAATTCTGGTGTGTACCAAGTCGGATACCGATATCGCGCATTAGAGTTACTCGGTCGTTTAAAAGGAACACAATCATCAATACATCTATACAACAAATCATAAAAAAACGCCCACTGCCGTATCAACATCAGTAGTTAGATAAATCTCATCCCAATTCATAGAAGTTAAAGTAGTGTAAAGCAAATGGAAGTCGGCTTTTCGAAAGCTCCACTCACGGGGCCAAAGGTCGCAGTCCGGTCGCGGAGGCCTAGCGCGCTCCGCCGCCGCACCGTTCCGCGGGCGAGCCGGCCGCGCGATGCGCACGCACACCACTAGCGGCGGGTGGTACGCGTCCGCGGGGACTAAAGGCTCTGCGTCACCACTTATCTGGATCCATTCATCGCCTAGACTGCTCAGCACCAGATCCAATATTCCACCGTAGTTGTTTGTAATAACATTATACTGTTTCAGTTTACAATAACTCATCATATAATTAAATTGCATAAGTATAGTTTGGTTACAAGAATTTAAATTAAAATCACCTAAGATTAATACCTCTAATTTTGAATACTTTGTTACAAGATTTTCCAATACAATAAATGTAGATAAATATTTGTCCTCCGTAGAATTCGGTGGAATGTAAACAACGCAGCGTATAACTTTTTTATATTTTAATGTGACTATACCTAAACTAATTCGATATCACTAGAGTAGCAGTCCACGTCGGTTATCTGGTGTACCTTGCATGGATCTCGAACGGCCAGCAGTACTCCTCCCCACCCTGCGTCGCCGGTGCGGTCGCGGCGTAGCACGATGTATCCAGTGGGAAACACTTCCGTGTCATTTACACCACTGACGAGAAACGTCTCAGTGAGTGCGTATATATCGGCTAATTCAGTCAGTATCGACTTTTTGCAGATGTCAAGCTTGGTGCGAAGGCCTCTAACGTTTTGATAGAAGAATGTGTACGATTTGCATCTAGTTTTCTTCCTGACGGTTTTGTTGGTTGCGAAACCCACTACGCCAGGGTTTTATGCAAACATCCTCTGCCCAGTACTCCGATGACAGATACTTGTCGACATTCTTTGTCGGTACAGTTAATTTAAAAGATGCGTAATCGCCTCTTGATTTTAAAGCTTCGACAGAGCATTTGTCACCTGCGCAGATGCTACCCAAGTGTGTAGACACTTGTTCTACCGTAGTTCCAACTTGTACATAGTACAAATGCAGATAAGATTTCCGCGCCGCAGCTGAAATAGAACAGGCCGTCGAGCCCGGGGCGGCCGTACCGCGGGTTACATTAGTAGGCGCTGCACGACGAGGGCGCCGATTTTGTACCTACCTCGGTCCACTCGGCGCGGGCTCCAGCGGTAGCCTCAGTTTCACTGCCTTGATGCGCCTCATACGTCATTATAACAGCCGCAGGTGCGTGAGTGTTTTGTATCGGCGGCGGTATCACCGTATTCAGAGAGTGGGGCGCACTATCGCTCGTTGATGCTCGGGTAGACTCGGCGGGAACAGTGAGCTCTGTAATTTTTGCTCGTGCAGACGATTGAGCTGGCAATATGTTGGGTGCGCCTTTGCCTTTCCGGGTAGCTGCGGAAAGCGCCGAGACTGCCCGAATACGGGCTTCGCGCATTGGCCGCTCCACCCTTACGCGTACACATTTCTTTAATCTTAAAGAAATGTGTATGCCCTTGCATGTCCTAGTATCTTATGTAGTCTCTCTTTATCGGACATCATTTCACAAGATGCGTTTACATTTTTACACTCATTAGAAACTACTTTTCCTACTAACTCATACAACATGTTCTTTTTGCTAGCTATAGCAACTAGGCCTCTCTGCGCATTAAATATTTCTGCTTTAGCCTGATAAAACTTTACCATATTCTTTCTATTTACAATGCTTGACACGCTCACTAAGTTACGTTTCATGCTTGGTACATAATAAACATTATCTACGTCTATTCTTACCGGTTTACTACCAGCTTGACAATTCATCACGACCTTACCTATCTTTTCTGACTTTAAGCAAAAACCATCTCCTACTTTAATATTTACAGGACTATCTAAAGTTTTATACTCGCAGAAGAATGAACCATTATTTACAATATGATCGCTACAACCGCTGTCTAATAACCATGTGACATCTGTCGTCTTCTCCGTTCCAACTGTTAATGCCTCGATCTCGACTTCTACATTAAAACCTGCTGCAGAACTGTTCTGACCATAGCTTGTTGAAGGATTTCCATTACCACCTCTTTGCCTGTATCTTCCGTATCTTCCTCTGTGTCCACGTCTATATCCTCTACCTCTTTGGTACTGACGATTTGCCAACTTTGGACAATTTCTTCTTATATGCCCTGGAAGATTACACTCGTAGCAATTATTAATTTCTCTGTTCCCATTGTCATCTCTGTTTTGCTGCGTGCTGCTTGCAAATGAAAATTCTTCCTTCTCTTTTTTCTTAAATTCCAACAGTAACTTCGACTTCCAGTGGACGTAGTTTTCTCGAGCCTCTTATCCCGGCAACGGCCCAAGCCGAGGCTCGCACTCCAGGGGTGCCCTTGAGCTAGTTACCTCCTACTTTTGACGGCTGGGTTATGGGATACTGTATTCCATCCCCTGCCCCATACGATTCTCTGCGGACTTCTGACTGTACAGTCGCGTTCTAAGGTGTATTGTTATTGTTAAATTTGAGTTCGTTTGTTACTGTTGGTTTTTTTGTTAGTGTATATTTTAGCAGATAGTGAATATACCTTAAAGAAATACTGTTTTTAGAGCAACCAAGCAATTGATTGATTCTTTTAAGCAATATTTAAATAAAAAGAGGTTTATCTGGAACAATAAACCAACCTGTTACAAGCCATGCAAAACTTTAACATTAACTACTATTTAATGTTTGCGCGCGCGACAGTACCCATGCGTTTAACTAGTGTTACAACGGGCGGTCTTATCGCTGACAGTGATTTCTTCCAGACAACCTTTTGATGGACCGTATCAAATGCTAAATAGTGTATGATAATTTAAAATAAATCTAATAACAGAAATTAAATAAATAAGAAACCTTTAATTCTTAGCAGTTATAAAGCTTAGAAGAGAATACTTTACGACTCGTTTCAGCAAGCTGTGGCACCCATGATAGTTGCCTATCAATAAGTATACCAAAATTTTTACGACGTCGTTGAACGGGATTGTAGATTGTGGGCAATCAACTGTGATCCACACCGTAGATTTTACATTTTCGCGTGTAAAGTAAAATTGAGCAACTTTTAATTTAGTTACATACCGGCTGCTCAATGATCGCGGTCTCAATTACCGTCGTGATATAATCGAAGACACATGACACGATTGCCGAGCAGCACCTTGCCGCTGCCAAGATTAGATGATTGGATTGGATTGAAACACATTAGCTGTTCTTCAGTAATATTTATAGTCTCACGGAGAGTAAAGGAGGAAGAAATAATATAGACATTAATATTATTCTTGTATTTTAATGCAAATAAATAAGCTAAAATACAAATAATATTACTCACAAAATTTCACATTTACTATACCATAAAATTATGTAAGGAAATCTTCTTTGGCGAACTTTATGAAGAAATAAATCATTAAAACCAATTTATACGAAAATGCTGATTGGTAAAAAAGCGCTTACATTAAAATTGCTTTAAACTGTACTTATTCGATCTACACACTTATTTATTGTAATATTTACAAAATGTACCAAAATAAAATATGGCACAAACATTTTACTAAAATTGAAAGCCTCTGCTTACTATACGTTAATCGTTTAATCTAAGTACGTAAAATGCAGATTAAATGCAGTTTGTAAGTACAAATTACAATGAAAAATGTATGAGTAAGACTTATACAAACATCAAAGACTTTTGAAGTATTTTCTTACTCTTAATAATAGTCTTTTACCGTAGGTAATTACATAAATTATTAGATTTCAAATTTTTTGTCTTAATGTTTGTAAATTGCCTATAATTTTGTGTAATATCTTAAGGCACGCTATTAATGAATACTCGTTATTTGAACGCTGTAGGATAGGACAAAAGAAAATTTATAATTGACAATTACGATAAAAATAAGTAGGTATCTAAGCTAACTATTGAAAAATTTAAAAGTTGATCTTGAATGTTTACGAAACGTTTAATAAACTAACCTGTAAATGCTAAAGCTGTGCATATTATTAGATAATCATTCTCAATAAGCACATATGTTAATGCCACATCAGTATTCAGCGGCGTTTCATACAAACGAGTGTATTTAAAAATTGACCACATATAACTACTCTATATCGAAAACTTCTACACATTATTATATAAATGAATAACTATTCATCTCTAGCCATAGATTGTAATTGAAGGTTTCAGAATAAAAAAGGTTTAACTGTCAAATTGATAGTTTCGAGAAAATTGACTTTAAACTTCAACGGCGTCATTTTAATGTAGAGTGCTTATAAGGTAATAGAAAAGGTTTATGTACGTTTTGGTTGCTTGAAAATGTTTTAATTCAATTTTTAAATACTAAACATAGCACTAATTCATACAATTACTGTAAAAATAATATAATAAAATATATATAATTATGTTTTTATGCTAAGAGAACTGTATTCCTGTGACAGATAAACTGTTTTTAGACTCAAAATCTCGAGATTTAAGCCTCATTTCGGTACGTTGAGAATGTATTATTGTAGATAACTTCACGCCGAATCCAACGATACCTATAAATCAATTTGTGACAAAAATCAGTTAAACCCTTTTTGTTCTCACCCCTTCATTATTTAAGTTAAACCATCAACCATTTCATAAACAATCCTCTTACGAATTCACGTCTCCTCATAAAAAAGAAACTGTTGAAACTAACTTCATCAACTGTAAATTGAAAAAAATTGGTGTAGGAGGCAATGAGTTTTTTAATGGAAGCAATAAAAGCTCTTGTTAGCTTTATGAACAAGGTTTGTTTTTACGCGTTTCTAATGTAGTATCGTAACGTTAATTGCCGTATGGTGCTCAATGGTGGCGTCTACCTCAGGCTGGCGGCTCGACTGGGGCCTTCAGTTGGCTCGAGCACGATGCGTTTAAAGCAACCTTCAGGCAATTCTTCGAGGATTATCTTTATGTTATCCACTTCGCCACTCAAGTGGTCATGCTCGTCTTGGTACAGCTTCATCCATCTAAATAGAGGAAGCTACAGTTGAAATCTATACAGTTATTATAGATACAATTGAGTTTGAACTCGTATGTTATCCCGAAATGAGATTTCCTACAGGTTGTTATAACTTGGAGATAAATATCTTTTTTAATTTACTTATGAAAAGACATGATGATGACAGATCAGAGAAAAAAACAGCATACAAACGGCGGAAATTATATTTTGCATTATGCAAAATTCAAATCACTTTGCCCCACTGAACTAAATGTGATTTTTCTTTCTGGTTCCTCGCAGCAAAACCTACTTATTTGACCTACTGAGGTAAAAATATTTTTATGCGTTTATGTTCATTTGATTTGAAATTCAAAATATGCATCTACATACCTTTGATGGGTATTCTTCGCTTCAGTCAAACTCTTGATTTTGCCTTCAAGGTCCACCTCTCGCAATGCTTTCTCAGCTTCGTCTAAGCTTTTTTCTGCAAAAAGAACTCAACATTTCAAACATGAAGTTCATCAGTTTTTTAAATACATATTAATGTTTATAATTAATTTAAATAAATTTTACTGACGACGACTATGGCATAGCTACCATCCGATGCGTCAAGCTGACGTGCACTGGTTCATATCCCGCTCGGCTCTACAGTAATTACTGTCTTGTGCTGATTTTGAGCTCGCTTTAACAACGGTGAAAGAAAATATCGCAAGAAAGACACAAAAGCCAAAGCAAAAAATATACACTAACTAAAATACTAACCCAGTCGGTCGAGAGCGTCATCATCCAGTGTCGGAAGGTTTTGGAGCTCATCCATGATTAAATTCAAGTCTTCAACACCTTTTTTCACTTGTTTTTCAGCCTCTCTCGCGTCGGTGTTAGCTTGCCCAACCTATGAATAGTTATAGAGCTCTTTACAAATAAACAGTTAAATATTGAAGCTCGGCACTTCTGTGCACCATTTAAAGTGAAAAACGATCACAAAAATATCAAAGTAACTGAGGTCCGTATTACAGAACGTTGCTCAGTCATCGATCGGCGCTCAAGGAAAGATTTCATTTATAAAGTGATCAATTAGGAATGAAATCTGCTTGAACAACGATCGATGTCTGAGCTTCGTTCTGTAATACGGACCTAAATAATGCAATCATACCTTCATCTTGGCGTCTCGGGTTAGCTGCATATTTTCTGCCGCTTCTTTTTCCAAATCTTCAATTTGTTTCGCCGTTCCTTGAACACGACCTGTGGGATATTGTGTTTATTCACATAATTGTGATCATATATTTTGTGCTGCATTTTCAAAAAGCCTGGTGATGATGGTAACACTGTAATTTGACTTCTAAAAGTAAATGTCAAAAACTCACTTGAAAGCTTGTCAGCTTCGTCTCGTAGCTTAACTGCTTCTGCTCTCGAAGTGGATGCCTTCTTCCTGATTTCATGGGCAGCCTAAAACACGTTATCATTTAGTAAAAAAATGTTATAAAGCATTGACTGACCATATGCTTAAACGAGTAAAAAAGTGTTAATAAAAAAAAAACAAGTGCTTTAGATCACACGACTGAAGTAAAACTTCTTTAATTAGAAGCTAATTCGGTAATTTCTTTCTATCATCATGTAGAGAGGGAAATATAAGTACAAGTCAAGCGTGCGTATAAAAGTTTTACTTCAAAAAGTTCCGTCATTTATAGGTATCTGTAAAATCGTTGTACTCCGCACCATCAATGTTAATAAGGCCATTCCTTGCCTTATTAGAAAGAAAAGTGAATAGATTTCCTATCTATTCTAGTAGATTTTTCGCGGACTCTTTCTAATAAGGCAAGGAAGGAAAGAAGGCAATAGTGTATAGTAGTGTGTGTGTAGTAGTAGATAGTGGCATTATACCTCAGAAGCTTTATCAGCGTAATCCTTTTGAGCTGTCTGCGCCAAGTCCCGTGCTTCCTTCGCCTTATCGCTAGCAACTGTGAGTTCCTCAGTAATGCTATTGATGCTGTCCTCAGCTGCAGCTACCTTCTGCTGCACGCTTGGTACGTCCAGTGCAGCTTGATTGGCCAACAACCGTGACTCAGTCACTTGGTCGCTGAATTCTGAACAAAAGAGAAAGGGAATAGCGTTCGATCGTTTATGCTTTCTATATAAACGTCATTCACTAGTGGGTAATGTACCTACAAAGAAAGAGATCTACGATAAATAGCCAACAAATGCTTGTAAACAATCTCTCAAAATCTCGCAGCGGAATAAATCGTATAATAATTATACCGATTTCGATGCTTTTAACTAGAAATCGAGATTTGTATGTAAAAAAAATAATATAAGTTCAATGAAATATCTTTCAATAGAAGACGGCAAAGGTTAAAATATTAGTCAACTAAAGTAGCTAATAATAACTGTACAAATATAAATAAAAATGCGTTTATTGACAATCATGATTGCTTAACAAGTAATAACTCCCGAAATAGTGGAAATTGTGTTTTAGGAGCCATTGGCTTCTCCCATTAATAATTTAACTTAAGCTATGTCATACTAACTAGGTTTAAAGAACTTTGTATATTTTATTATATAATGTAGATAAAATATACACTTATGTGAGTAATATAATAATAATAAATAATATGTAATAATATAATATATTATATAATTCATAATAATTAATTATATATGACGGCGGCAACGTCCAGTTATAAACTCTGTGCGCAGCGAGCAGTACCGTAATTTACCCTGTGGTAGCATTTAAATTTATTAGAGGTGGCAACACCGGCAACTGTCATCGCTCCCACATCCATCTGGCTATAAAAAGGGACCTCTCGGTGTAGTACGGATGATTCTTGCTCCGGACACGGCGCGGTGCGCATGCTGAAGGCCTATAGATATATAGGTTGCAACCTATGCACAACCCGTCAGCCTATATATATATATATATATATGTTATGAATCTATATATTGGTGTGCCATAATACAGATTCATAAAATATACATATTGTGTGTAACTCGCCAACATATTTACAATTCATATTCTAAATTTTTGAACCATTTCAAATTAATAGAACTATTATAATATTATTATAAGGTGCAGAACTATTACTTCATATTCTTTTTGTGCAAATCTAGTTAACTCGCTCTTCGTAATCAAAACTTCGACATCACAATCTATGCCAGTAGTATTTTCAGTTTCCAGTCTTTTCACTTTCATTCCCCAACCAAAAAAGTTAGATACGTTTGACCGACTAAGCTCGCGAGCTGCCCTCATTTCGTTAATCAAGCTAGGCTTTCAGTGAATCCGGCCTTGGACGTTAATTGAAGATAATTTTCAACGTTCAGAAACAGACACATGTACTCGTATTTGCCTTTAACCTTAAATTGGTAGTCAAGCGTTTAAGTATAAATTATTTCTTTATTTATTAATACGTCAGCACGAAATTAAGCACTAGGAGGACTTAATACTATGAAGCATTATTTCAATCCAATCAACCTGGATGTGCTAGAAAAAATTGTAGCGGCGCAGTAAAATTAGATCACATATAAGGAATAAGGAATTAGATACTTTACGTTAACAGCAATCAAATTGCTACCTGTGACTTTAACAGTGTACTCACAATTCGTATAATTTTCTAGAATAAAAGTTAATTAGACATGTACAAAACATTCAACATCAAACTTGTAGTACTACTACATGCATGTACTAGTACATGCAAAATTGTAGTACTACAAAGGTTGTCTGGAAGAGATCGCTTTTTAACGATAAGACCGCCCATTGTAACCTACTTATAGGCTTTCCTGTTTTGTATTTCGTCATCTTGGTGTCAATAAAGAGTTTATCTATCTATCTATCTATCTACACATTCAAAATCAAAGGGAATTTTAAAATGTTGCAACTCGCCCTCGCGTACTTACTGTTGAAAGCCAGCCAGATTACCGGCAATATAGATGTGAGGCCGATTTTGACAAAGCTATTTATATAACGCTGCTAGTATTGATTCGACACATTCAAAGGCTTGAATACAAATCTGATTAGCGGTCTTGACCGTTGCTTTCTAAGGCGCCCAGCCGTCAAAAGTGGGAGGCAACTAGCTCAAGGGCACCCCTGGGCCTCTGCCTGAGCCTCGGCTTGGCTGTTGCCGGGATAAGAGGATCGAGAAGACTACGTCCACTGGGAGAGTGGACCCTATTGAAAGCCGCAACCGTTCTAGCTAACCTACGGGGGGTACGTCAACCTCGTCAGGTGGCGTCGGTGTCTGATTGTGTTACGCTGGTATCATATACCGGTGCCGAAAGCGGTATATACCTGAGACAGAAGGGCTGGACGGTAATCCTAGCGCTGCTGTTACTACGGCTGCTATAGGATCATCTGGGTCACTCAAGACGTGTCTCGGGCGGCGACGACGGGGTGGCCGGATTGCTATAGTAGCTACTCCGTAGTATAAAGAGCCGTTGTATACAAGAGAAAAGCATCTTCAGGGATGATGAAGTGCACCACGACGACTGAAAGTAACTAAAACAAGGTATCGAACTCACCTTTCAATGTCTTGTATATCTCATTGGCATCTTTGAGCGTTGCTTTGGTCAGCTCGACGTCGTTTTTGGCCTGCGCTTGCAGCTCGTCCAGATGGGCTAGTAGATCATTCAGCTCGTCTTGTCGATCATGACCCTGATCTAATAGCTCACGCCCACGGTTGATCGCGTTCTCAAGGTTACGTAGAGTGTCTTTATTCTCAACTATTAGACGGTACAGATCAGCGGCTTTTTCATCGATCTGGTCATGAGAAAGGGGCAGTTCATTAGTTTATATTGTGACGTGCATTTCCGCGGGTTTCGGATTCAGTATCCATTAGAGCCATTAAAATGAATAATAATAACGCCCAACGATCACATACATAGATCCTGGACTCTTAACTAGGATTCCCTGTGTCTAGCGACCCAAGAACTATGAGAGCCATGATCCCACCACAACAGCCAGAATCGAAACAAGTATTTGAGCTGTATCTGTGCACAAATAATTGTCCTGCCTGCGTTATTATTAAAATAAATATGTGTGAACATTTCACCCAGCGCCATCTAGCCCCAAACTAAGCAAAGCTTGTACTATGGAAACCAGATAGTTGATAGAATACTTAGATACTTTTTTGTTTGTAAATACATACATACATAGAATATTACATCCAGACACAGAACAAACATCGATATTCATCACACAAAATATTTCTCCTGGGTGGGAATCGAACCCACAACCCACAGTTCATAAGGCAGGATTACTACCAACTGAACTATCAGTCAATATTAATATTTATCGAAACTTGTTTCCACAATTATCTACCTATACGTGAATATGCGTGAGTTGTGTCACGGCCCTCAGTTTGCAGTGGCAGTAACACTTGGAACTCTAAAATATAATGTTTCAGTATAGAGACATATGAGGCTTACGACGCCTTTTTGACACATCACTGAAATAAAGAAAATATTTACCCTTTGCTTTATCTCCAAGTTCAAATTGACAGTACCTACTTAATTGAAGGGTTGAGAATAAAAAGGATTTTACTGACAAATTGACAGTTTTGAGAAAATTGACTTTAAACGTCAACGGCGTCATTTTAATGTAGAGTGCTTATAAGGTAATAAAAAAGGTTTATCTAAGTTTCAGTTGCTTGAAAATATTTCAATTCTATTTTAAATACTGAATATAGTACTAATTCATATAATTACTGTAAAAATATAATATAATAAAATAAATATAATAATGTTTATATGCTAAGCGAACTGTATTCCTGTGACAGATAAACCGTTTTTAGACACAAAATCTCGAGATTTAAGCCTAATTTCGGTATTTTGAGAATGTATTATTGTAGATAATTTCACGCTGAATCCAACGATGCCCATAAGTCATTTTGGAAAAAAATCAGCTAAACCCTTTTTGTTCTCACCCCTTCATCATCATCTTTACAAATTAGTTGAACTGGAATGGAAGTGGAAGTTGGTTGTCATTTATTGTGTACCTCCATTTCAATATACTTACGGTTCTGTTCATCTCGACAGCGTCTTCGTGGAGCTTGCTCAGCTTTATATCTGGTAGCAGTGTGGTGTTGACTTCGGCGTAAAGTCCCAGTGCCTCATCATACACGGTCTTCGCACGCTTCAGCGCTTGATCAGCCAGCTCCGTCATACTGCTGAGCTTGCCCGACGCTGCGTTTAGCTCGTTTGTCAGGATCTGGACCTCGTTGCTAAAAGTATTTGGTATTAGTTTTCTCACATATTCTATGTTATAGGGCTATATTTCGGCTGAACTGGCTTTTAGTAATATTACTTATTAACGGGTAGAAAAGGTGATAAAGACAAAAATTTGAAAAATTGGTACATGATAGCAAATTGGGAACCATAGCTAAGAATAGTTAGATACTTTAATCAAATCATTAATTATAATAATAGGTCTTTACCTATGAAATTGCCGTATTGCAGTACAGACTTTTTCAAACAAAAAAAAGTTTTGATTGGCTATGAATTCTAAATTCAAATTAATTTTGTTTGAAAAATATGACATTCTATTTACAAAATAAGTCTTTTGTTTATTGATTAGCGTTGTATTTTCATTACATTTCAACATTTTTCCTCATAATGGATACTTTAAAATTTCGTGTAATTATGGAATATGAGTTCCGTCGTGGCACCAACGCAGCACAAACGACACGTAACATCAACGACGTTTACGGAGAGAACTGTACAAACGAACGTACAACCCGTTATTGGTTTTCTCGGTTCCGTTCTGGGAATTTTGACTTGAAAAATGAACCTCGTGGTCGTCCGGAAACTTTGGTCAACAATGATGAATTAAAGGCAATTGTGGAAGCTGATGAATCTCAATCTACAGCTGAGCTGGCAGCAGCTTTTGATGTTAGCATCAAAACAATATTGGTCCATTTGCGACAGATTGGCAAGATAAAAAAGCTTGATAGATGGGTGCCCCACGAACTTAACGATCGTCAGCGCAACGTACGCGTCGAGACTTGCCTTGCGCTGCTTAACAGGCACAGAAATGAAGGAATTTTGAACCGAATTATTACGTGCGACGAAAAATGGATTCTTTTTGACAATTGAAAGCGCTCAGCAAGTTAGTTAGATCCTGGTTCGGTACCAAAGCAACGTGCAAAACGAAAAATGACCCCTAGAAAGGTGATGGTCACAGTTTGGTGGTCTAGTGCTGGTGTGATTCATCATAGCTTTTTACAAAACGGCGAGAGCATTACTGCAGATGTGTACATTGAAGAACTGACCACAATGATGGCGAAACTCGCACGTCTGCAACCAGCTTTGGTCAATCGGTCATCTCCACTGCTACTTCACGACAACGCGCGACCCCATACTGCACAACAGACCGTCTCTAAGCTGCATGAGTTGGGTTTGGAAGCCCTCCCTCATCCGCCATACTCACCAGATCTTGCGCCTACCGACTATTACTTTTTCCAAAATTTGGACAACTTTTTAGCGGGAAAAAAATTCAATTCCCGAGAGGCAGTACAACACGCCTTTGAAGAGTTTGTTGTCTCCCGTCCTGCTGATTTTTTCAAGAAGGGCATCCATAAACTGCCACAGCGTTGGCAAAGATGCATTGATTGCAGGGGTGATTACTTTGAATAAAAGAAATAAATAAGTTCGAAAAAAAAATACTTTAACTTTTTTCAAACAAAACGGCAATTTCATAGGTAAAGACCTAATAATAATAACAACGCCCAACGATCACATACATAGATTCTGGACCCTAATTAGGATTCTCTGTGTCTAGGGTCCCAGGAACTACGAGGACCATGGTCCCACAACACCCAGACTCAAAACAAGTATTTGCCCTTTTTTCTGTAAGTTGTTGATATACCTACATAAGTAGTTACATTAAGAAAGTATGGTTTACTTATTTTAATTTCATTGTTTCCCTATGTGCATGGACAATGCATAGACCCCGTGGTACAGAATATTGAGTGAAAATAGAATAACTATGAATGAATTAATAGATGCTCTTATTTAAAATTTAATAAGCGTTCTGGCTTACGTTTTTATTAAAAACTACCTACGTTCCAGCACTAACGTCAATAAGCTTACCTAATATTAGCTTGCTTATTTAGGCCATCTTTAGCTATTTGGTTGGCTCCGAGGGACGTGTTGAAAGCTTTGTCGGCGATGTTGCGGATATTCCTGGCTTCATTCTCGAGTTTCTCAGCGAGAAGTCGGGATTCCTTGGCCAGTGCCGACATGTCCACCGACTGCTTGCCGAACTGGTCGGACCGGTTGCGAGCCTTAGCAAGAGCAGCTGCACCTTCTCCGTCTAGATACTCCAATGCACTCTAGAAACCACAAGGACACATTACCTATGCAATCTTCTAAAAAGCAGTATTTAGGATGTGCCATCACTAGGCACTGCACTGCTTGCCTCCAGTTTACCACCGCTTCGATTTATTTTAAAAGGAGGTCCGTACAGTGCGTACTGCACGCAGTTTGGGGCGTTTTCCTTGCAGATTTATTCAATGAGATGCCGATACGCAGCAAAATTACTTGCACCAATCAGCAGCGAAGCACGCTCGCTACATCGGCGAAACATCGCAGTAAGAAGTATAGTTTGCTTTCTTTGCCAAGAGCTCGATGGCGCTTTCCGGCTAATTTGCTGCAGTTCGTCACTCACTTGACATTGAATTTACATACTTCGCTGCTCATATTTATATTCATTTATTTGCATTCATGTACAATTTATAAATATGTTAGGTCTTAACAACTATAATTTAGTATGTACATGAACCCTGTAAGGGCGCTTACAACTGAGTGCGTTTAAAAATAAATGTATTGATTTTAATAACATTACACTAATATTATAAAGGCGAAAGTTTGTATGTGTGTTTGTGTGTACTTTGTGTATTTTTGTTACTCTTTCACGCTCAAACGGCTGAATGGATTTGGATGAAAATCGGTACCAAGATAGCTTATACACTGGATTAACATATAGGCTACATTTTATCCCGGAAAAATTAAATTTTCCCGTGGCATAAGCAAATAAGTAAAACACTTTTTATCTGCGGGGCGCAACTACAGTTACATAATAGACATAGGCTTTGTCAGGATTTATCTAGATAAAGCCTGACAGTTGATTTGGTTACTCGTGAATAACTTACGTTAATTTCCTTCTGAGCCGCCTCAATAGTGTCTTCGGCCTTAGAAACATTGCCCTTGCTCTTTTCCACAGCTTCATTCCCATCGAAACTCTCGTCTTCTATTTTGAACAGCATGTTTCTGCCCACGGAAATAATGATTTAATAAGTCAAATGCACACATCACGCATTATTAGCCCATTACGTTTCCAATGCTAGCACACGCGCCTTCTCTCACAATAGACATGACATGACACATGTCTTAACATTTTGTGATTCTTGAATATACCGCTTTTCTCGTGATGTTTCCTTTCACCGTTGTAAAAGTCGATGCAAATTTTGGCGAGAAAACGAAAAAGATCGCGTCACCGCATTGTATTATTTTCCAAAACTTGTGTTATTTTCAGAGTTAGCATTTTATTCGTTACGTGCTGGATTACAGGCATGAGTGTGGAAAAGTGGCATAATGATGGTGAAACGTTTTTTTCGTGTTGTTTCCAAAACTCCATAGAAGCTTCAAGTAAAGTTGCGACCACTTTACTAGGAGTATGACTTTGACTAGACTATGACTTGACGACTTCGGCTGTGACTTGACACATATTTGCGTGAAATATCATTAACTTATCAATTACTTGAAAAATTGTCAATTACTTGACAATGGCTAAATACGCAAAAGTGTGGAGCCAAAACATAAAAAAAGTAAATGCCGTAATTACCAGCCGCTTAGAAATTCAGTAATGCACAAGCTAACATCCTAGCCAAACTCATGCTATAAAATCAAATCATCAAAATCTAAATTAAATGCATAGTTTGTACGAATGCTTCATAATTACTATTTTTATTATATATATTATTTTTAGGTACATGTGAGCTTGATAATTTAGGCTTTATCCTGGTTCATCTTATTTCGCTAACAAAATAGTCTACGTAATAAAACGACGACAGATTTTAAATTAAACATAAAACGATCCGGTAAATTCTAAAATAGATAAAAGTGGGCCCAATTCATTAGCAGACTTTTATACCGGGTTTATCTCCATTTTATATGTCACAGTTCGCGCCGATTGTGACACGAGTATAAATACAGTGAGTGCATTCAAAATGGCATTTGCATGTCTGGTTTTTACTTGACTTTATGATTAGTGTTGAACTTTAACTAGTAAATAAATTGCGATTCAATATAGTTACTCTTGACTGTCAGTGTAATCTATATATGTATATAAAAGAAAGTCGTGTTAGTTACACTATTTATAACTCAAGAACGGCTGAACCGATTTGGCTATTTATTATTATATTTATTTATTTATTTAACCAGAACTTCAGCCGTAAAGGCGCAGGAGCGCCACAGGTGCGAGTTTGACTTGCTCCTTAGATTATTAAATATGGCATTTGTGAATAAGAAGCGTAAAGTGCGATAGATAATAAGACCGCTCAAGGAGTTTTGGCGGGAAAACGAAAAAGATCGCGGCACCGCATTGTATTATTTTCCAAAACTTGTGTTATTTTCAGTGTTAGTGCATAAAATTGGTGGCATTTTATTTTTAAGTGCTGAATTACAAGCATGAGTGTGGGAAAGTGGTATAATGATGGTGAAACGTTTCTTTTCGTGTTGTGTCCAAAACTCCATAGAAGCTTCTGGTAAAGTTGCCACCACTTTACTAGGAGTATGACTTGACTAGACTAGACTGACTTAAATTGATGATTTGGACTGTGACTTGACACATTAATTATGATATTAATTACCTTAAGATATTATCAATTACTTGACACTGGCTAAATACACAAAGGTGTGGAGTCAAAACCAAACAAAAAAAAAGACCGCTCTATGTGACACTTATAGAGTTTTCTCTATCTATCACAATCGGATGAGGTTCACTGGTGAATATACTCTCCCTAAGGGGGAGATTATACCTATTGGTAACCGAGGAAAATGCCGTTGCCTGGATATTTTAACCTATGGAAAGAGATGGGATGGTATGTAAGGGATCACCCGGTGCCAACGGCTTCAATTTTTTTTTTATTGTTTGATATGCTCGCGTTATTAATAATTTTCAATAAGTTTATTTTTTTCTCCTTCATGTTAATAAATAATGTGACGAACGGTCGTGTCGCTTAACATCAAGTAAACGACTACGTTCACTTGATATTAAGAGTCGTTCACTTGATGTTAAGCGACACGGCCGTCCATAACAAAACAGTGCCACTCAGATCTCTAAAATATATAGTTTCGTGTGACAATGCACTGCGCACATCATTCCGAGACATCAGCACAGTCTGGTAATAATATTACTCGACTGCGACATCAGATCATGAAGTCTCAATTGTCCAGTAATTTCATTAGCTACCGTGCCCTTCAAACCGGAACACAGTAGTGCTTGCACACTACTGTTTGGCGGCAGAATAACTGGCAAAGCGGTGGTACCTACCTAGACGAACTTTGCAGAAAAGTCCTACCACCTAGTAAAAGTAGTTTAATTATTTTTGAATTTGTATGTATATTCCTGTTTGAAATTAATATATTCCCGACTGTTACTCACAAATAGTATGTCGATTTCTCGACTCTCGACTTTCAATGCTCGAAACCCGGTCGAGAAATCGACATACTAAATAACTAATACTTAATTTAAAATGAATCACACTCATGAGAATTTTAATACTAAAATATATTCCTGTTATTATATTACCTGACATCGCTGAGTCGATCAGCCAGCTCACCCAGGTTGTCCGTGAGACTGGACCCAGAGCTCGACCCTGGTCCGTTCCCCAGCTCGTTCTGGGCTTCTTGCACTAGTCGTTCTATATCACCT
This sequence comes from Ennomos fuscantarius, assembly GCA_905220475.3. Classification (NCBI taxonomy): domain Eukaryota; kingdom Metazoa; phylum Arthropoda; class Insecta; order Lepidoptera; family Geometridae; genus Ennomos; species Ennomos fuscantarius. The sequence continues at coordinate 14,335,331 of HG992023.1, forward strand.
CGTACTTTTTGCAACTCGTTATCAAAGTCTGCGTTCTCCACTACTGTGGGCGCCTTAGCGATCTTCGCTAGGATCTGTAAATAATGTGTCGTATTAGTAGTCTATAGTGGGAAAGATAAATAAACATAGGGTTATCTATATTGACAGCCTCCGTGGTGTTGTGGTGGAGCAGGTCGGCACATAACCCGGAGGCGGTGGGTTCGATTCCCGCGGCAGGACAAGTATTTGAGCAGAGAAAATAAAAGCGGAAGCACTTGTTCTGAGTCCGGGTGTTGTGGGACCATAGTCCTCGTAGTTCCTGGGTCCGTAGACGCTGGGAATACTAGGATCTATGTATGTTATGTATATTACTATCATTATTATTATTATCAATGATGAAAGCGTTCAAAAAGTTCAACAACGCAGCGGGACTTGAACATAAAGCATTCGCATACCAATTCTCCAGATCTACTCTATTTATTAATAATATAATAACGCCCAACGATTACATACATAGAACCTGGGTCGTTACTAGGATTCCCTGTATATAGACCCACGAATTGAAGGGGTGAGAACAAAAAGGGTATAACTGTTTTTTTTCACAAAAGGGCCTTATAGGTATTGTTGGATTCAGCGTGAAATTATCTACAATAATACATTCTCAAAATACCGAAATGAGGCTTAAATCTCGAGATTTTGAGTCTAAAAATGGTTTATCTGTCACAGGAATACGGTTCGCTTTGCATAAAACATTATTATATATATTTTATTATATTATATTTTTACAGTACTTGTAGGAATTAGTACTATATTTAGTATTTTAAAATAGAATTAAAACATTTTCAAGCAACTGAAACTTACATAAACCTTTTCTATTACCTTATAAGCACTCTACATTAAATGAAGCCGTTCAAGTTTAAAGTCAATTTTCTCGAAACTATCAATTTGACAGTTAAACCCTTTTTATTCTCAACCCTTCAATTACGAGGGCCATGGTCCCACAACACCCAGACACAGAACAAGTATTTGCGCTTTATTCTACGCACTTGAACTGCCGCGGGAATCGAACCCACCGTTTTTTTTGTTCTGTTACAAAATAAATTTTCTCTTTCTTCTTCTATATTGATATATAGAAGAAAGAAAGAGAAAATTTATTTTAGTTAGTTAGTTTAGTGTTCGGCCGTTCTTGAGTTATAAATAGTGATTTATAACTCAAGAACGGCCGAACCGATTTGGCTGAAAATTGGTGGGGAAGTAGCTTAGAACCAGGAGACGGACATAGGATACATTTGTCTCGTTGGACCGCGTTTTACTAATTCACCCGTGCGAAGCCGGGGCGGATCTAATAGTATAAGAAATAGAAGAGCTTACGTCATCCAGCTCTCGCAGCTCCCGCCGGTGTTGGTTGACGGCGTCTAGCACCAGATTGTAGCACGGTGGGCAGTCCTCACAGCCTTGTCCGTCTGCACGCCTCTTCTTATTCTCCATGCACCTTGATTAAAACAATTACATTTCAAGGGTTGAGAACAAAAAGGGTTTAACTGTCAAATTGATAGTTAGAGAAAATTGACTTTAAACTTCAACGGCTTCATTTTAATATAGAGTGCTTATTAAGTAATAGAAAAGGTTTATGTAAGTTTCAGTTGCATGAAAATGTATTAATTCTATTTTTAAATTCAAAATATAGTAGGTACTAATTCGTACAATTACTGTAAAAAAATAATATAATAATTTTTTTATGCTAAGCGGACTATATTCCTGTGTCAGATAAACCATTTTTAGACTGAAAATCTCGAGATTTAAGCCTCATATCGGTATTTTCCCATCTAGATGGGCTCAGATTGCGACGAACTGGATTCCCAGGGACACAAAGCGCAAGCGAGGTAGACCAATCCAAAGATGGAACAGAGATATAGTACAAATCGCAGGAAAACTGTGGACCCGTACGGCTAAAAACAGGCAAAAATGGAAACAGCTGGAGGAGGCTTTTACCGCCACAGGCGGTCCTTATACAAAAGTTTAAAACTATAAAAACTATTAACACGTCATGCTATTTTGAATAGATATAAGTAAATTAATATAATTAGTAACGAAAGTAAACATATAAATAAACATACGAATAAGTTAAGAAATTAATAGTTTAAGCATAAAAAATGTTGTTTTGTTTGTTTAGATTGTATAAGGAACAAATAAAAGCTTTTTTATTTTATTTATTTATTTTATTATCGGTATTTTGAGAATGTATTATTGTAGATGATTTCACGCTGAATCCAACGATACCCATAAGTCATTTTGTGAAAAAATCAGTTAAACCCTTTTAGATTTCATCCCTTCAATTTTATAAGAAAAGCACCACGTCCGGGGGTACCTAGTACAAAATTATTAATAATTAGTGGACAGCCTCTGTGGTGTGGTGGTTGAGCTGATCGGCTCATAGCCCGGAGGCAACGGGTTTGATTCCCGCGACAGGACAAATATTTGTCCAGAGAAAAAAGTGCAAATACTTGTTGTCTGGGTGTTGTGGGACCATGATCTTCGTAGTTCCTGGGTCCCTAGACACATCCTTGTAAGGGTCCAGGATCAATGTATGTGATCGTTGGTTTATTAAAGCGTTTTATTTTATTTACTTGCCTGTAATCGACAGTGTAATAGGTAATTTTATAATTAAATACTAAAAATAAACATTAGTATTAAAGTCTGTCATAGTTCCATAGATAAAAGAACCGAATTCTAGGACGCAATGATAGCGATTATCGACAAACATGAAAATTCGGTTTAACTAATAAAAAAATGACATATGTATTTTGATTCTTTATATAAAAAGAAGAAACACTTCCCGTGTTCAAAATAACGCTTGTTTATAAATATTCTCGATGTATGTCAAGAGCTAATGGACACTTAAGGGAAAATTTACATGACACTAAGAAAAAAAAAATGTGCGTGACCGTCTTTGGGGACTACCGATAGAAGTAAAACCTAAGTAACTTGTGACATTAATAGTTCATGGAAAGCGTTCGGTGACGATGACGCGAGTTTCATGATTTTTTATCACCCAAAAAGTGCTCAACGCGCCTAAAAAGTTCTCACTTATAAATAGAGCATTTGACATGGAATTTCCGGGCGTGTTCAAGAGAAAAGTGCATAGGTATTTACTTGGATGTATGCTACACCGATCAATCGCATCGTCACTTCCCATCAGGTGAGAGCGTGGTCAAATGCTAAACAATTTGGAAGAAAAAAGAATTATTAATTTAGCCGGAACAACGGTTCTCACCGATCACATCGCCTGCCCTCGACGTTGTCTTGGCAGGAACACTGTCCCTTCATGTCGCACTGGTAGTCAGTCGAGCCCCACTCGTCGCAGTCGCAATCGCTACAACCCTCCAATGAAAATCCAAAGTGGTAAGCGCGACAGCGGTCGCAGTGGACTCTAAGAAAATAAAAAAGAGATATATTGATAGACATTTGCGACAAACTGTCGTGGCTAGCAACGGCCTCTGTGACCATTATGAGATAGCCCGTGCCAGCTGTCATAGATCACTGAGCTATCTTTAGTACTAAAATGAAAAACCAAAAGTTTTTTTATAATCGGATATTAAGCGAAATGGACAAAGAATTGCACAGGAATTTTGAAATATATTTTAACTATTCCTCCAAACAGTTGATGATTGATTTACACCTTTACTTAAGATACGAATTATTATATGAATAATACTTTTAACAACGCCATCTATTGTCAAGTAGCTTTAGTAATGCTGAGTCGGTAAAACAGTTTAATTGTTGTTTAAGCTGATGGCCCAAGTTGCCAAAGCTAAAAAATATTGTATTACTACTCGGCAATAGATGCCATGAAAAGTCATATTTGTTATTTTTTTTTTTTTTATTATGCTACTTAGTGATGTGACGAGCTAGTCGTTCACCTGATGTTAAGCGCCACGGCTGCCCATAAAAGAACAGTGTCATTCGGAACCCTAAAACAGAGTTACGAGTGACACTGCACTGCGCACATCATCCTGAGACATCAGCACAGTCTGGTAATAAGATTACTAGACTGTGAGATCAGGTCATAAAGTCTCAATTGCCCAGTAATTTCACTAGCTACAGTGCCCTTTAGTTTTCAGTTTAAGCTTAAGTTGATTATTAATAGAGTTGTTTAACTTTTATCTTTTTAGCGAATCATTGCCAATAGGATAACAATATTTGCACAATGTCGATTTCTTTAATCACTAACGTATTCTTTTTTTAAAGCTCGGTCATAAGAATTAGGTGCGATGATAAAGGGCTTCCAATAATAGTTTTTCTCAGAAAAGAAGAAACTTGAAAAAAGGAGAAAAATATCATCTGGATTCGAACCGGGGTGTTTTTGGTTTTGGCAATTCGATCCGATTCCCATCCTTTCCCTGAACTATTATGACTTTGTGGATGGTGACGAAATTTACCTTTGTATTCTAATGATATAGTAGCAGTTTTTAATTGCCTGAAAACACGGATAAGATGACGTTTTCTAAAAATGAAACTTAGCTAGATCAATTTATCCGATTCGATGAAAAATTATCATTTATTGGAGCCATCTCCGAACTGCAGATTATACATATACATATGTAAGAATTGCTCGTAGAAAGGCATTAGATAGATAGACATGGCGTGCATGCGTCTTAAGTATGTTGTAAAAATTGTTGTTATAATTAATATTGGTGATGGCTTAATAGCCACACATTGGTAAATCTGTGCTCGGGTGGGCTGTCGGTTTAATGAACCATGTAAAGTTGAAATAAGCGGAGAAGTTGGGCAATTATGGATTTACTTTTAATGGAATTACTTGGACGATGGTGTTTTGTCATGATAAAAACTTGATTAGGAAGATCAAATCAGTATCAACAAAATGTGACTCACCCATCGATTCCTGGCTTGCAGTAGCACTGGCCGGAAGAAGGGTTACAGGTGCTGTTGTAAGAGCCATCCAGGTTGCAGTCGCAGGGCTTGCAGCCGTCGCCGGAGTTGATGTTATAATAGCCATCCTGTTTTAACCCGTTACAAATGTACATTATCTTACCTACTCTGATAAGCTTACCAATACACTTCACTAAAAGTTTGAAAGCTCCTAAGTTCGCACTTATCTACGTACCTACTGAAATGTAATGGGTACGATAAGTGCGAATTATTGGAGCTGCCAAGCTTAAGCGCAGACGGGCATAAGGCCGAGTTGTACCTAAATTCCAAGTAAAGACTAAATTACACAACAAACATAAGTTCTCCTCACACAAAGCTTACATAAGTAATAGGTAAGTAATAGCACCTTTGTGATGTTAATCATCAGAATGTTATTATCACACGCGAACGGCCAAGAAATGGAACAACTTAACAGCATCTGTTTCCCATAGTCTGAGTCAAGGGAAGAGTGAACCGGTATTTTCTAGGCAAGCATGTTCCATCGTCGACCGCGTCATCACTTACCAACGGGTGAAATAGAGGTCAGAATATTTAGGCAGATGGGAAAATCACACCTAGCTTTCATCGGTATTGTTTTATTTTTCATAGACCTAATCTCCTCGGTATTTATGGTCTCCTGGTACTTCATCATCTATACATATAAAATTCAAAGTCCTGACTGTCTGACTGACTTAAATATCAACGCACAGCCCAAACCGCTGGTCCTAGAGACTTGAAATTTGGAGAGTGTGTTCTTTGTAAAGTGAAGGCATCCACTAAGAAAGGGTTCTTCGGAATTCCACCCCTAAGAATGAATTATCTATGAAAATTTTTCTTCTCTGGATCAATTGACTCGAAAATGTATACACATGTTCTTCAATTAAAGTTGTGAGATACGCGTATCACTGTTTTACCAAAATCATCCAGCAACACAGCTAAAAAGTAAGAGCGTTTACAATGTATGTTTCGGCACAAAAATAGGCTGTTTCCTATAGGCCATGCGGGCGAAGCCGCGGGCAGAAACTAGTGCTTAATAATAAAATATTGCGACATGCCATCAGCGCCCAGTGAGACGGGACTCTTTTCATTTAAACTCGAATAGTAATTGAAGGGTTGAGAATAAAAAGGGTTTAACTGTCAAAATAACAGTTTTGAGAAAATTGACTTTAAACTTCAACGGCGTCATTTTAATGTAGAGTGCTTAAAGGTAATAAAAAAGGTTTATGCAAGCTTCAGTTGCTTGAAAATGTTTTAATTCTATTCTAAAATACTATATATAGTACTAATTCATAGAAGTACTGTAAAAATATAATATAATACAATAAATATAATAATGTTTTTATGCTAAGCGAACTGTATTCCTGTGACAGATAAACCGTTTTTAGACTCAAAATCTCGAGATTTAAGCCTCATTTCGGTATTTTGAGAATGTATTATTGTAGATACTTTCACGCTGAATCCAACGATACCCATAAGTCATTTTGTGAAAAAAAATCAGTTAAGCCCTTTTTATTCTCACCCCTTCAATTATCATTGATATCACAAATAAACTGTAATCTTGTGTCTAAGTAGTTTGGTGCCTCACCTCACATCTGTCGCAGTTCCGTCCAATGACATGCGGCTGGCAGGAGCAGAAGCCGGTGAGTCCATCGCACTGCGGCGGCCCCTCCAGGCTCTCGATAGTACCGGCCACGTGGCACTCGCAAGGCTTACAATCGCCCTTCTTCTTCTGGTCAAGCGCGTCTCCGTAGTACCCTGTAAACCAATTGACTCTCACCAAGTACCAACCAACCGTTGACTGGCTCGATAGCTCAGTTGAGTAACCCTGCCTTCTGAACTCGGGTTGTGGGTTCGATTCCCACCCAGGACAAACATTTGTGTGATAAACATAGGTGTTTGTTCTGTGTCTGGGTGTCTTATTGTATTCTATGTATGTATTTACAAACAAAAATTATCTAAGTATTGTATCAGTTATATAGTTCACATAGTACAAGCTTTCCTTAGTTTGGGGCTAGATGGCGTTACGTGAGATGTCCACACATATTATATCATTATTATTATCATCTACCTTGTCCTCCAGCGACATGTATACAAACACTCATTTCGAATAGTATGATAATTAGTAGAACGTTCGTTGTTTCACAAACAATATTCACAATAACTTCCGTGTGTATACCACTACACTCGATGTTATGACTGGAACTGAAAACTTCATGTGTAACAAAAACTTTATATACAATGGTAAAATAAGACAAACAAATCAACATGATAATTTAAATTTTGCGTCGACTAATATCATATCTGTATATGTATATATTAAAATTAATCTCTATTTCCCTTGGTCATCGCATCACGCGTGAACGGATGGAACATTTTCGCTAATTCTTTTTTTCGTTGTGTTTATTACTGTCGGGAGAAGGATCTTACGAGAGAAATAATTAAGAGAGTAAAGCTAAAAATTGTGCAGCTCTGCAGGTGAAACCGCGGAGCGCAGTTAATAAATAATAACACCCAAAAATCCCATACATAGATCCTGGATACTAGCTAGGATTCCATGTATGTAGGGACCAGAAACTATGAGAACCATGGTCTCATAACGCCCAGACTCAGAGAAAATATTAGCACTTTATTCTGTGCCCAAATACTGTCCTGCCGCGGGAATCGAACCCGCTGCCTCCAGGCTAAAACCGATCTGCTTAATACCTTACCATAGAAGCTGTTGAAAGACTACAATAAAAAATGTAAAAAAATAATAATAGTAGATTCATATATACTTACGTAATCATTCAGATTATTTATATACTTACCGTTGAATATTACTTTCATCCCAGTTTCTTATCGCCATCGCATTTTTGAAGTAGAATAGATTCTCGGACCAATCTTCCTTGCGTTGAAATTAAATATAAGTTGACCACTTACCACTCAAGCACTTATCGCAGTGATCGCCGGCGGTGTTGTAGATACATTTGAGACACTCCCCAGTGGTCCGGTTGCAGTTGCCGACGGCATTCTGGTCGACGTTGCCGTTGCACTGGCACTCACTACACTCGCGCGGGGCACCAAATTGACCCAGCGGGTCGCCAAAGTGCCCATCAGCGCACACTTCGCATTTAGGGCCTGAAATTTTTTATAATGTTAATAATGTTCATACTCTAATGAAAATAGAACTGTTACTATCTATTTATTTATTCTTGGGAAGACCAACAGCTTTTTTACATCTTAGATACACACTATGCACTAGGAAGCCAATTAAAATCTAGCTATCTATCGCCATCATTATCATATCTATCCAGCGCATCATTACAATCTATTATTAGCATTAAAGAATGCTTTGATTATTATAAATTACCCGCCTCGCTTTGTTTTAATTTTCGGGATAATAAAGTAGGTTAGTCCCAGTAGTGCAAGGTCCTAATTTCTAATGAGTGTACAAAATGTCTTCCAAATCTTATACACAACCAAATAAACGACAAAGTGTACATTAAAAGGTTACTAGGAAGGTAGGAAAGATTATGAAGAATTTGTTATATCCAGTGAAAGTGTTCTTAAGAATCTCAAATCATTAAAAGCACAAAAATATTTTTTTAGGCTTGTTCTTTTCTGCTGCTCAATGAAATTTCTACTAATAAAAGTTTCAATTGCAGTGAGTTTCTCGATAAAGCTGCCATCATAACTTACCTATTATGTATCTTATTGATTTATAAGATCTCAATATATCTACATACTACAATGATATAATAACTACTACTAAAAACTACCTACTACAAAAAAAAACATATGGACTATACACTGGCCGCGATGACAGACAGTCCCAATGTTTCAGCCCACTACCGGTAGATAGCGTATTCAACATGCTGACAGCATTGCCCCGTTAAATAGCAATGCTGATTCGTTGTGCCAAATCAGTGCCAGCATTTTGGTCACGCGTAGCATTGACGATGAGCTCCCGGCCACCGCGGACCCAGGGTATCAACACCAAACAAAAAGTTTTCTGTTCTACATTGTGCCGGATTGCTAGCACCAGTGGTGAAAAAGAGCACTTATTTTTTTTCAAACTCATATTATAATGGGCTTGCTATGTAATATTTGGCAATAAGCACTTTGTACTTATATATGCTTAGTACAATAACTTAATTTTTATCACACTATTATTATAAAGGCGAAAGTTTGTATGTGTATTTGTGTGTATGTGTGTATGTTTGTTACTCCTTCACGCTCAAACGGCTGAATGGATTTGGATAAAATTCGGTACCAAGATAGCTTATAAGCTAGCTAGCTAGCAGTCTATAGACTAGATTAACATATAGGCTACATTTTATCCCGGAAAAGTGAAAATTTCCCGTGGGATGAGCAATTAATTAAAATACTTTGATCCACGGGTAAAACCGCGGGGCGCAACTAGTATCTTATATAACTTTGACTTGTAAAAGTGCTAAAAATAGACTATTTGCAATAAATCTTATGACTTTGACTTTGAAACGGCTCAAATATGTAACCGCTACTGAGATTAGTATATTTGCGCCGTTTTAGCTGCTCAGCCGAATTAGCCTATTTCGTCTACATACCAGCATATCCCACGGGGCAGTCGGTGCAGACGATGCTCTTATCCATGAGCTGTATACAGCCGCTGTTTTTAGGACAGGGACAGGGCTTGCAGTCGTCAGGCATGCCGGCGATAGCGTTGCCGTAGAAACCCTTGGCACACAACTCGCAGTTGCTGCCGGTCGTGTTGTGCTTGCAAATACAGAACCCTGGAATTCAATACATTTGTCACTATACGTCACGATTATATGTATTAAGGTAAAGGTGATAAGAAAGGTAAATGATATCCAAATGATTTAATAAAAAACCAAGTGTGTTAAAGCCCACACGAAAAACGATCACACGGTCTATAGACCACGCGACTGAAGTAAAACTTCTTTAATTTAGCTCCATCTATCGGCCGGTATTGCTTTGTTTAATGTTAATGTCGCCATCTTGACAATTGTAAATTGTCATTTTACCGGACATACCAACATAATAATAGAAATGTTTAAATTTGTTATGTTGACAATTGGGATCTACGTGAACCAACTTCAACTTCCGTTCGCCTCGCACTCACCAGCTTACTCCCATGTCAAACGTGCGTAAAGAAGTTTCATCTCAATAAATACGTTTTCGTTGTCGAAATTTTTCGTTTATTTCTATCCACATATTGCGTTAATTATTCTAACATTTAGCGATCTGTGTTATCTTGAACATTATTTAATTACTCAAATACTCAGCAAAGTCAAAAGATTGATTGCAAATAGGCTATTTTTAAGCACTTTTACAACACTTTTAGCACAGTAATGAAATAATGTTCAATATAATGCACCAATTATGAATACACCCTCACCAGTAGCAGTGTCGCAGATATGAGCGTGCCCGTTACAATCGCAAGGTATACAGGTGGAGTACGGCCCACCGTTCGCTGGCTCGTGCTTGAATCCCGGGGCACATTCCTCGCAGTAATCTCCCACGTACGACTTCGGACACGAACATTTCTCCACCCAATTAGCCGGAGCTGACCCCTTCTCTCTCCCAATTTTGGCCGTTTCCAGCTTAAAATTCATCAAGTATCCCACTCCACCCTTGTTATAAGTACCCCTGATCTTTATTGCAGTCAAGTTTTGGAGGATGGACATGAATTCGAAGTTGGCAAGAGTCGGAGTCCATCCGTAACGAGGATCCTCGTGAAGGCGGAAGGTGTACTCTTGAGCCTGAAACAATTAGAAGCTTGTAGAAGAGAAATTAAAAACCGCTGGAAATTCGCATGTTAGTTCAAAGTGCCAGCTTTCAAATTTGCATAGCGACATCAAAGATATATTCGCAATAAAAAAAATACAGAAACACAAAAACTGTAATTGATTTTATGCCCGTCTGTAGTAAAGTTTGACAGGCTCTTAACTTAGCACTTATCCCTCCATGACATACCTACTGCATCATATTTGGGTATGTTACAAGGGAATAAGTACGAACTTAGGAGCTGACAACCTTTAGCACAGATTTAATATTAGAGTGTTAAGATTCACATGAACACCACGTGCAAAATAAGTCGCAGGTAAGCATCGCATTGCACGTAAAACAATTTGAACACAAACCTGGTCACTGGGTTCTGGATTGTTCTGTCCGTAGATGTTCATGGCTATCGAAGTCCTCGCGCCCTCGAGGATGATGTCGTGAGATGACGGGTAGCCTCGGTTCTCTCCCAGTCGCAGCGTGAACTTCAGGTCGTGATTATAAGACGTACGCTGATCACCGAGGAACTGATTCGAAGCCAGGAAGTAGATGACCTCAGAAGCCTTTGATACTACAGCTGTTAACAAAATACCATTGTATAATGAGACTGTGTTCTATATCTATCAAAAAGGTACCTAAGTTTATAGCCTAAATATCCAAATGCGTTGCAATAGGTACGTCATACATAGTAAAGTGCGAACGCGGAGTTTTTGGCGGGAAAGCGAAAAAGATTGTGTCACCGCATTGTATTATTTTCCAAAACTTATGTTTTCAGTGTTAGTGCATAAAATTGGTGGCATTTTATTCGTTAAGTGCTGGATTACAGGCGTGAGTTTGGGAAAATGGTATAATGATGGTGAAACGTTTCTTTTCGTGTTGTTTCCAAAACTCCATAGCTTCAAGTAAAGTTGCCACCACTTTACTAGGAGTATGACTTTGACTAGACTATGACTTGATGACTTCGACTGTGACACGTCACAGTCTTGACTGTGTCAAGACACATATTTGCGTGAAATATCATTAACTTGATAAATTATCAATTACTTGACACTGGCTAAATACACAAGTGTGGAGCCAAAACACAAAAAAAAGTGCGAACGCAGGATCTGTCTAACTTTAGTGCAGACGGGTATTAGAGCTCTAAAAAGTTTAATAACCTCCACCACGAGATAGCAGTTCTGCACATAGACTGCTAACACCACCTGCAGTTAGGCCTGCGTTTTGATTCTTTAGTTGAAGGTCTCACAATTGCAGGGTTACTGCATGTTGTAGCTTTTAAAGAAACCAGCTGATGGAAGATAAATTTTAAGTAAGATCACAGACAAATGCTTTCTTACCAATATTTTGCGTGTTGGCATTAAACTGCAGCATCGCTGGTAGCCGCTGGTCGTCTTCTGCACCCCATTTCTCCGAGTCTCTGATGAAGTGAGCGCTCAGCTCGTGCGCCTGGTACTTAGGGGCGGAGCTGCACTGTGACGAGTGCCCGAAGCAGAAACATGGGGTGCAACCAAACTCGTTTACCAGGTCTAGGTTGAAGAAACCAGGCTTGCATCTGAAAATGGTCAGAGAATCTCAGTCAATCACAAACTCAGATAACTGTTTGTTACTGGTATGATGAAACCAAAAGATTTTACTACTAAGGCTATTAAAAGAATTGGTGGTAGAAGATGATTGGCTGTGACCATTACGATCGGCAGGCATCCTGTAGATCACATTGGTTGGTGATGACTCGAGTAATTGAGTAAACAGAAGAATACTGATCACCCGGTATTCTGTTATTTAAAAAGTGGTCTATGTGCTGCTAATTGGTTTTAAGGTTGACAATCGTTTATTTTTAAAGACGTGTACATAAAATAATACAGGATATCTCAAAGCTTGTTAATCACTGAAACTTACTCTCGACATTGCTTCCCCTCCACGTTCGGCTTGCAAAGACATATGCCAGAGATGGGATCGCACTGCGGCGTATTGGCGTAGGATCCTGACTCATTGCACCCACAAGGCTTGCAGCCGTGAGAGGTGAACTCGTAGTGGTTGGGTGCGCATACATCGCAGCGGTCACCAGTCACACCGGGCTTGCACTGGCACTTGCCTTCAGAGTTACACTGGAGGCTACGGGACCCTGGTGTGATAAGGACCAGTTTAAAGATTATTACAGCAAATAGTTTAAGGTTTTCCATAGAACTATAGCTTCTACCTGCGGCTGTACCCGCGTGGCCTAAAGGAAAATAATTCAACCACCCATTTCACACTCTTAGGGGTGGAATTTCGAAAAAACCTTTCTTAGTGGATACCTACACTTTACAAAGAACAAAACAAATTTCAAGTCTCCAGCCACCAGCGGGAGAATAGAACCAGCGGTTTAGGCTGTGCGTTGATATTTAAGTCAGTCAGTCAGTTAGGATCTTGAATTTTACATGTATAGCTAATGTAGGTGCCATAACAGGACAGATGGTAAAAATAAAATGAAAATATTGAGCTTTATCAGTTTCGCGATGCCTATTTAAACGCATAGAAATAAAATAGTTACTAACCAGTCGGATTACAATTGCAAGGAATGCAGATATCACCAGATCCTTGATAGAAGTTTTCTCTGCACCGTTCGCAGTTAGCGCCATCTCTGTTCTCTGCGCAGTCGCTGCAGTGGCCACCGTGGCCGGTGCGTTCGTACAGGTCCTTGTCGAAGTAACACTTGTTGGAGAACCCATTGCAGTTGCAAGCTGTGGGCACAACGCCAGTTTGTGACCTTTATGGTCATTGATGTAATCAACAACAAAAAAACTTGAAGATGTGAAACATATCTAGCTTACAAAACATATCAAGCCTACAAAAAATAACATATCTAGCCTACAAAACAACATATCTAGCCTACAAAGCATAACATATCTAGCCTACAAAACAACATTATCTAGCCTACAAAAAATAACATATCTAGGTAGCCTACAAAACATAACATATCTAGCCTACAAAACAACATATCTAGCCTACAAATCATAACATATCTAGCCTACAAAACAACATATCTAGCCTACAAAAAATAACATATCTAGGTAGCCTAAAAAACATAACATATCTAGCCTACAAAACAACATATCTAGCCTACAAAACATAACATATCTAGCCTACAAAATATTAGATACAAGTACAAAATGCCATCCCAAGTAGGACCTGTCAAAATATTACTGTTTTCATGTTACTTATCGCATCAAGCTTATACATGATTATTCTACTATACTTGAATGATTAGTAGAATTTAAATTATATTTTTATCTATAAATTCTGTAATTAGCAAACTAATAAGTAAGTACATATTATAATAGGTCTTTACCTATGAAATTGCCGTATTGCAGTACAGACTTTTTCAAACAAAAAAAAGTTTTGATTGGCTATGAATTCTAAATTCAAATTAATTTTGTTTTAAAAATATGACATTCTATTTACAATATAAGTCTTTTGTTTATTTATTAGCGTTGTATTTTCATTACATTTCAACAATTTTCCTCATAATGGATACTTTGAAATTTCGTGTAATTATGGAATATGAGTTCCGTCGTGGCACCAACGCGGCACAAACGACACGTAACATCAACGACGTTTACGGAGAGAACTGTACAAACGAACGTACAACCCGTTATTGGTTTGCTCGGTTCCGTTCTGGGAATTTTGACTTGAAAAATGAACCTCGTGGTCGTCCGGAAACTTTGGTCAACAATGATGAATTAAAGGCTATTGTGGAAGCTGATGAATCTCAATCTACAGCTGAGCTGGCAGCAGCTTTTGATGTTAGCATCAAAACAATATTGGTCCATTTGCGACAGATTGGCAAGATAAAAAAGCTTGATAGATGGGCGCCCCACGAACTTAACGATCGCCAGCGCAACGTACGCGTCGAGACTTGCCTTGCGCTGCTTAACAGGCACAGAAATGAAGGAATTTTGAACCGAATTGTTACGTGCGACGAAAAATGGATTATTTTTGACAATCGAAAGCGCTCAGCAAGTTGTTTAGATCCTGGTTCGGTACCAAAGCAATGTGCAAAACGAAAAATGACCCCTAGAAAGGTGATGGTCACAGTTTGGTGGTCTAGTGCTGGTGTGATTCATCATAGCTTTTTACAAAACGGCGAGAGCATTACTGAAGATGTGTACATTGAAGAACTGACCACAATGATGGCGAAACTCGCACGTCTGCAACCAGCTTTGGTCAATCGGTTGTCTCCACTGCTACTTCACGACAACGCGCGACCCCATACTGCACAACAGACCGTCTCTAAGCTGCATGAGTTGGGTTTGGAAGCTCTCCCTCATCCGCCATACTCATCAGATCTTGCGCCTACCGACTATTACTTTTTCCAAAATTTGGACAACTTTTTAGCGGGAAAAAAATTCAATTCCCGAGAGGCAGTACAAAACGCCTTTGAAGAGTTTGTTGCCTCCCGTCCTGCTGATTTTTTCAAGAAGGGCATCCATAAACTGCCACAGCGTTGGCAAAGATGCATTGATTGCAGGGGTGATTACTTTGAATAAAAGAAATAAATAAGTTCGAAAAAAAAATACTTTAACTTTTTTCAAACAAAACGGCAATTTCATAGGTAAAGACCTAATATTATGTATTTTAAATTCATCCATACAAAACCTGTAAAACATATACCCTCTTACCAATAAACATTGTATACTGGAAGAAAAGTCATTTAGTGTCTTGTTTCTTTCTATCAAGTTTGAAATAGAGATAGAGATAAAACAAGAGAAAACACTGAGAAGCTATTCCGCTGTTACATAGTATTTATTAGTAAGGGGATAATACCCAAACATTTACAATCGCATTTGATTCTGTGATCCTATTCAATGTAATATATAAAATGTATCAAATAAAACTTGGACTGGAAAATAAAGATCGAATCGAAAAAATTGAACACCCATCACCATTTAATATTCGCAGCGGCATCAGATTTATTAAAATGGCAATACAAAATGCCTTCCATCATCAAATCATCTCCAGGAGTCAAGAAATGTATGAATAGGTTGATCACACTCTCAGGTATTACTTGTATTCTAGAAAGACACCCAGGTCGGGGTTCAAGTACATATAAAACAATAATTTAATAATTTACGAAAATATCATTTTATATCAATAAAATCTTGACTTGAGCATAGACTTACGGCTTAGCGTCGTCGAAAATACAAAATCAAACAAGAATGTTTGGTGTAAATCCGCGAAATAGCACACACACTAGACATGCTTGTTTAATTTTGTATTGAAAATAAACTTCCACAAGGTCACTCCTGATTCTGGTCAATCAATTAAATAAGCGTGGTCGTTATAGCTCGCGCAAAACTTTATGAGCTCTCGGAAGTTAGCGCAGATGGCTGCGCAATACGCATATTATAGTTACTGTATGGCCGCTTTTATAATGCACTCAACTGTACCACGCAAAATTTGGTACTCGGGCCTAACTTCCGAGAGCTCATAAAGTTTTGCACGAGCTATACCCACCAAATCGCACCGCAGCCGCTATGGACAAAGCACAAACCTTTGCATTCGTGCACATTGGTAGGCGAGGCGCGGCCCCAAGGCGCGTCGTTGTAAAAGTCGAGACAGCGCTCGCACTCGCGGCCCGCCGTGTTATGCTCGCAACTGTGTACCATAAATACGGTATAAATAATAAGACAAGCACAACAAAACAATGCATTAATTTTAACAGCTCATTAGTGAGGTTATGCACCATGATCTGGCGGAGCTGATCACGGAACTTTGATTGCAATGAAACAGGTGATTACGTTGATAATTTGTTAATTTGCAAAGAAACTGTGTGTTGAAACTGTCAAACACATGCAATTTTTTTTCTCTTGTTTTCAATCAAATTCCATGATCGCCTAGCTGAGCTTCCTATATCCACATTATGACCTTACACCTGCTGGGCAATCATGTAACTCGATTGCAACCGATAGAAACAGAAATTTGTATGGTTTTGACAGTTTAAATACGTAGTTTATGTGCATAGTTCGTATGGAAATTTCTCCAAGCAATCAAAGTTTCGTGATCACCCCCTTAAATTTTTAACATCTGAATAGAAAACAATCATCAACAAAATGTTACACCCAATCTTAGTCATAATGGTGAGCAAAAGTAAATAACGCGGCCACTATATATAAACTATACAATCCAATCAAAGACAATCCAATGTTTCCTAAACCTGGTTCCATTACAATACGATACTTCAGCGTATATTTTGCATACATATTGGCAACTGTTACTTGGCTAAAGAAACGGTTTATTACTTTTTGAAATAGTAAATGAATGATAGATATTATACATTACCTGCAGCTCCGGATCTTAGTACCGTCAGGCAGGTCTTGGGTGTCACAGACTCTGGCATGGCCGTTACACTTGCAACGAGCACCCACGGCCACGTCAGCAATGGCGTACCAGTACGATTGCAGTACTTGAACATCGCCAAAGATCTCGTCTCCGAAGGTATTTAAACGGTCTAGAGTAATGCGCAAGTCAGTCGCTGTTACCCATTCCTGGTAAAAACAAGAGTAGAACTGTAGTAGTGCCCATTTTACAATTTATGATCAATTATTCTTCAAACTAAGGATATCCGCATGAGAACTAAAGTCACTGATATAGCTCTTAGAATTAGTAGAATTTGAAGTGGCAGTGGGCAGGCCACATTACTCGTAGAACCGACAACCAATGTGGAAGAAAGGTTCTTCCGGTTCGACCACGAAGCGGAAGACGCAGCGAAGGCCGGCTCTCCACTAGGTGAACCGAAGACCAGCACCCCTATCGCGTTACTGTTCTGGGAATCGGCTTAGCCTGCCATCCTGCACGCGCCAATTAACAAGTCCACGAGTGCGAGCAAGAGAGAACACGATTACCATCTTCACCAGACTTACGCGGTAAGGCTCCAGGTCAGAACCGTGGGGAGCTAATGGATGCAGAAGGCAAGCAGCCTCAAAGTGGCTCTCCATAAGAGAGGCCTATGTTCAGCAGTGGACGTCTTCAGGCTGATTATGAAGATTCTACAAACTATCACTCTACCAAAATTCAATAAATGAAATTTAAACAAAAGCACCAGTTACGTAATGTGATTCCTTTTGTGTGCAAACAACACTATATAGTTACGTTCAAGAGCTTATATTACATCCAAACAATAGTTTTTCATGTATATTTCTGGAACGGTATTAATGTAAACAAATGATTTTTGTTCTACCTGCAATTCAGGGCTGCTGTCAAAAGTGAAGGCAGAAGGTCTTCCTTCCAAGGTTGAAAATAGCACGTTTCCACCGGAGAGAGGCGAGATGTCTGAGTACTCGCTGGTGCAAAGAGCACTGGTTTCTGCGGTGAGCTCTGCAGTTCTTCGCTCTTGCACCTCGTATGTGTCTCGGCATGAGGCACTGGAAAACGACAAAATGACGTTTCATTGAAAAGGCTACGCAATCCTTGAATTTTCCAACAATATGCATTGCAGCATTATGGAATATCAATGTTTCAAAAAAGGACGAGATTATCAATTTGTTTTCTATTGTTCGTTATTTTTAAACCAGTACGAGAAAATTGTTTTTATATCTGAAATGACATACTTTCAGACTGGTCTCACAGGAATTTTAGCAAAATTAGTTCAATAGCTTAGTTTTTAAATCTTAACTAGATTGGACTAGACTGGAAAAAATATGTCATCCAAGTACTAAATTAACGCCTTTTAGAAGGATATAGGAAAAATCCGATGGTAGAATCAGAAGAGCTACTATGATAATTAAGCTGCCGGCAAAGCAATCATGAATGGTTTCAAGATTTTCTTCTCACGTTCATTTATTATTTAAGCATACCTAAAGTATTGGAATGGCTCCCAATCCTTATTTTCGGCTGTCTTCTTGTAAATGGCAAAACTCTGCGGTCTTGGAGAGTAGAACACGATCCTCACGTAAGTGATATCGTATGCTTTGCCTGTGAAAAAACAAGTAAAAATTTATGTAAGATCACGAAAATTATTTCTTAGAAATGTAATATATGGGTTACAGGAAAAATCGTGCTAGATCCGTTAAGGGCGTGGAGTACCCATAATTTCTGACTTAAGTTTAGGCTAGGGTGTTTCATAGTAGGCTGCGGAGAGTGCGAAAGCGGACCCGCGGCCCTGCTTCCAGCTGGGACGGAGGAACATCGTGAAGTTTTAGTCGGTATGGGTGCCCCCTCTGGCACCGAGCCCGACACTACCCGTGGCCGACCCAGCCACGGGTGTGCGTAAATGCATTACTTCACGTTAAAAAAAAAAAAAAAACGGTGTTTCATAGTGATATAACTCAGAAATGATGGGTAGGTACTCCACGCCCTTAACAGGTTTAGCACAATTTTTCCTGTAGCCCTGTATAAATTATAAGAAATTATATATACATATAGTAAACAACAAAAAAAAGTTTTATTGTTGTTGTTATAAGTAGGTACCTTACAAGATATTAGGTCAATAAAACATGTTTAAATATTCAATGGCTATAAAAAATTATATATGCCTACATATAAGTACATGCTTTGATTCTTCCAGGATGCTTGTAATCCTTTTCTATTTTAACGCTTCGTACAGATAACAGATTGCTTATATTTTATTTAACAAGTCCAAAAATAATAAGTATAGATGTATAAGCATTCTGACCTAAATGCAAGGTCAGGTTGACCTGGTTGGGGTACTGGATGCCCTCCTTCATAGTTTCCGACTGCCAATACGTCTGGCCGTCCGAGTCGTGATGCAGATCTGTTAGAAACTCTGAGGAGAACTGTCGCGGCTGGCAGAAATCACATGATCTGTGTAAAGAAATCGGATACACGTTACAATAATAATACAAGTTATTACATGTACATGTTTTCGTTGAAATCAAACGCACAGTTCACGATGTTACAGATTAATAAGTATTTACAACGATCTTTATCACAAAGTACCTTTTTATATCTCTATACCTTAACTCTACATAATCTATAGCATATTTTGGGTCTTCCAAGCCACGAATTGGTCTTTCCGAACATCGTTGCCCCATGAGTATCCTACACTAGGTTTGTCGAGATGCAATCACGGGCTACCTCATTTCTGCTTGTTTGTTAATTATATTTATAGTTATGATTGTACTGGCTATTATACCTGGTAGATGTGCCAGCCGATGTTTGGATACAGTATAACTTTGGGCCGTTGTCGCCGCAGGTGTTGGTGGCATCCATCTGTACCCCATATGCTGCGTTCACGAATTCTGGTATGCATCTCTGTGAAGTGAGGATAAATCGTAAAAATGTATATATCTCATAGTATATGTAATTACGGCAAATTCTGTGATCTACCTATACAAACATACAAAGTCCTAGTAAAAATAATATTGGCGATATCGGCTATCCAGTAAGTACCATCGTCACATTACACTGAGCTATGCAAGTTTAGAGAGCAGAATTAAAAGCTATGATGCTTTATGCATTGCACGCCTATAAGCATCGTCTGTTACGAATCCAAATGAGCTTTAGAGAAAATAAGGTGAAAAATCCCATTTCATCACACTTGATCACGCGAGGTAGCTCTCGGTAGATGCGCGTGCAGCGGCACTTTTTCGCACTGGCGCAGCGCGAACGCCAGCAACATTATACTCGTAATAACTTTCAGGAGATACGGCGCTTACAAAAGTTACAAACAATATAGGTATTTTTTCCCTCGCAAATGTGTGAATATGAAGAACGTCGTATAAGACACGTGTGCATTGATCATTACTCTCGGCTTCATTATCGCATTTGCCGGCACATCGCGCTTATAAGCCTAGCGCACCACAATGGACTATTACGTAGATTTTATAGCGTTGGTCTTACTTATTAGACTCAGATTCCTTTTTTTGTCAGATAAAGAGATGAATGAGGTAAATGTGGTACCATAATAATAATAATTCTCTATTAGCTTGATGAATCATGAATGTAATTTTTATGAATGAAACCTCGACTTGTCGAGTGAGCGACGCGGACGTCTTAGTACATTATCAGTAACACACTTAAAAGGAAAAGTTATTCTACTTCAAAGAGACAGGCAGGTATAAGTGCACAAAAATTCTAACATGACCATACTTTTTGACATTGACAGCCTTTGTGGTGTGGTGGTTGAGCAGGTCGGCTCATAACCAGCAGGCGGCGGGTACGATTCCCGCGGCAGGACAATTATTTGTGAACAAAAAAAATTGTAAATACTTGTCTTGAGTCTGGGTGTTGTGAGACCTCGGTCCTCGTTCGTAGTTCATGGGTCCCAAGACATAGGGATCCTAGTTAGGATCCAGGTTCTATATGTGTGATCGTTGGGCGTTATTATTAGTATTGTAATAAAAGTACTTAATAGGAGTTTTGGCGGGAAAACGAAAAAGATCGTGTCACCGCATTGTATTATTTTCCAAAACTTGTGTTATTTTCAGTGTTAGTGCATAAAATTGGTGGCATTTTATTCGTTAAGTGCTGGGTTACAGGCATGAGTGTGGGAAAGTGGTATAAGGATGGTGAAACGTTTCTTTTCGTGTTGTTTCCAAAACTCTATAGAAGCTTCTGGTAAAGTTGCCACCACTTTACTAGGAGTATGACTTGACTAGACTAGACTATGACTTGGACTTGACTTGACACATACAACATACATATGTATATTATAAATTAACTTGAAAAATGTATTACTTGACACTGGCTAAATACACAAAAGTGTGGAGCCATAACAAAAAAAGGTACTTAATAGACTTTGGTGGCCATTGCATCCAAATCTTAAACATAGGACACAACTAGGAAACTCGTTTTATGTTGCTGGCCCAGATGGTAGATTTTACCGCCAAAATAGTATATCTATATTTAGTCGGTGCGTCGCCGTCGCTTACAGGACGTTCACATCGTCGCACCACAGCGTACCACAACTACCACAGATTACAAAATCTGCATGATAACTAAAATGTTTAGTCATGAAATCAATCTACTGCACGGATGGATTGTTAATCGCGTATTTAGTAGAAAGATTAGTGTTTGTTGGTATTAAGTTCATTACACGGATTGTTTTTAATTATAACGATTATTGATATATATGTCAAGTAATACATTTTTAAAGTTATTTTATATTATACATAATATATGTTGTGTGTGTCAAGTCAAGTCACAGTCCAAGTCATCTAGTCAATTCATACTCCTAGTAAAACTCACGCCTGTAATCCAGCACTTAACGAAAATGCCACCAATTTTATGCACTAACACTGAAAATAACAAAAGTTTTGGAAAATAATACGATGCGGTGACGCAATCTTTTTCGCTTTCCCGCCAAAACACCGTGTTATTATTATTTATTTTTTTATGTTTTGGCTCCACACTTTTGTGTATTTAGCCAGTGTCAAGTAATTGATAATTTATCAAGTTAATGATATTTCACGCAAATATGTGTCAAGTCATAGTCGGAGTCATCAAGTCAAGTCATAGTCTAGTCAAAGTCATACTCCTAGTAAAGTGGTGGCAACTTTACTTGAAGGTTCTATGGAGTTTTGGAAACAACACGAAAAGAAACGTTTCACCATCATTATATAATTTTCCCACACTCACGCCTGTAATCCAGCACTTGACGCATAGAATGCACCAACACTGAAAATAACACAAGTTTTGGAAAATAATACAATGCGGTGGCGCAATCTTTTTCGCTTTGCCGCCAAAACTCCCCTCCGTGTTATTAGTTATTGAAATAAGAAAAATATATTGTTCGACCATAAATAATTGTCAATCATATTTTTTTTTTATTCGAATTGATTTTGTATCTACACTATGGAAGCAATGAAAATCTGATTCTGAATCTAAGGTCCGTATTACAGAACGATGCTCAGTCATTGATCGGTGCTCAAGCAGAGATTTCATTCACTAATTGATCAATTTATGAATGAAATCTCTGCTTGAGCACCGATCGAAGACTGAGCATCGTTCTGTAATACGGACCTAAGAGCGCATAAATATTTCTAGTTAGACAAATGAAAATGGCATCCTAATGGAGGAGAGTTTAGGCTCAGTAGCGGACGTCTTCTGGCGAATGATGATGAAATATAAAGCCTTTATATGATTTATTGCTTCTGACCATAACTACGTGGATCCGTTTAAACGATGGATATGACGACATGCATAGGGATCCAAAAATAATTACTTAAATGAGTATGAAGATAAATTTTGGATTTGATTTTGAGAAATTATCGGATATATGTAATTTAGATTTAATAATTTATGCAGAGCGGACAATGAGGCCCATCTCCCGGGTAACGGATGCGAGCTGATAAGGCGTTCCGCTGGCTGCTGATAACGTTACATTGGGCACCGTTCTGTCAGAGTAAACGAACCCATTTATGTTCATATTGTTCTCAACGGTCCCATCGACACCGATAACCCCGCGATGATCTGCCAAAACTAGCTGTTAGCAACGAACTTCTTTTTAGGGCAAGATAATCGAGCACGAGTTCAGTTTCCGCGGGTTTCGATTACAACTTTACTGCTTTATTTATGCTAATTACTTGCAATCTTGCATAAATTTTACCAATTGATCCATTTACGACGTGGTAATGACCTAACTTTTTAATTTTCGACAAACACTGTTAAAAAAGCAAGTGTGGTAAAATAGTAACACGGAATCATTGGTTACTACTGCTTTTTATTGACAAAAGGTTAATACAGTTCAGTTTTATGGATATAAAATAGGTATGTAAAATCAGGTTATTGAAGTACCTAATTAAGTGATGACTTCAACTGAATCCGAACGAAGATTGTAATGATATAAATAAGTACCTACATACCACAATCCTTTAATTCATAAACTTTGAAACACGAACATGACAACACTAAACAAAAACAAACAGCATTCTGTTCAGTCAGATAAAATTACCACGATCAAAAAGTTGTAAAAGCTCGAGAAAAGATCGACTCACTTGCGGTAATCCATCGCTGCTGTAACAGGAGGCAAGTTTGTGTGATGATCTGGGCGTTTGATTGTGAATTTGTGCAGTGGTGATAGGTAGAAGTAACAGGAGTCTTAGAAAGTTTCTGTGAATGACAGGACGCGCCATTTTGTAGAGCGCGAAAGACCGCCGTCGACACGGCCGATCGTCGGCCGAGCACTGACGCGAGGCGCGTTTCACAACACTACGCCAAAGAGTAGACGATGGAGGGCAAAGCTACATTGCGCTTGCCTCAGTGAGGCAAGATAAGCAAACTTCTTCAACTCATTGGATTTTTAGAAGTCCCTAATCTTTGAATATAAACAAAAAACCGAAAATAAAATTAATGAAGCGAGAATGCGACTCATGTGATATTTTATTGTTTAATGAACTCTCAAAACCCAGACTAGACTTCGTATACTATTTGATTCAATAGGTGCGATTTCAAAGCTCCAGTTTATAACAAACGTAGTTCGGTTAAACATTTATTTAATAATCACAGTCTAAAAAAGTGTTCCATCTAAACTCGCCATAATCGTTGCCATAAAGCAGTCGTAGAGAACGTGGCCCCAAACCACTGTTTTTTGTGAGCCAACCTGAAAAGGCCGAGCTTTTGTTTTATGTTAGAACTTTAGAATTGCCGCCATGTGCGGTCATTCGGGGAAAAAATCAGCGAAGTATAAAAGGGTTCCTTTAAGTTCTACTTGCAAGACTTGGGTGTTTGTGCTTCAAGCATCTACCCAATTTTTAATGCCAGATTTGTAGTGAAGCTTCTGTCAAAATAAGTCCTGACTGATTGACTGACTTATATCATATCAACGCTCAGCCTAAACCACTGGTCCTATCCTAGAGACTTGAAATTTGGAGAGTATGTTCTTTGTAAAGTGTAGGTATCCACTAGGAAAGGATTTTTGAGAGGGTGAAATGGGTGGTGTGGAAAAATTTATTAATACACATAAATATTAGATACACAGCATGTTCTTCTATTTGCACTGTTTGGGATATTGTCAGTTTGTATAATACATTGAGAGAGAGAGTGAGAGCGTTTATAATATTTGTTTCGGCAGAAAAATATGCCATTCGTTTCTAATATAATAATTTATAATAATATAATAAAGTCCTTTTGTTGAAGTCGCATAAATACCCACAATTTATGATTTGAATATTTTTAGTTTTTTTACTGACTTGATGCTATCCAGGATAGATCCAGGAATATGACAAAAGTTTCTTTTTTCGATCAAAGGCGTAGCTAGTAAAACTACAGAATAATCAATTTTATTAACTTCTAATCGTTGCCATTGATGATGTTGTAAGTAGGATACATGAAATTCGACAAAAAACAGTACATCTCACACATATAAACTTTGGTTGGCTTGGGTCGCTGGTCGCTGACGCATAAAGTGCATTAGGTCATCCTACTTGTGATATCGCTACACTGCTCTCGCGTACAGCGCTGTCTTACGAACAGTAAAGTGGCTGTAATTGGTTGTACCATAATCATCTGCGGCCGTAATGACCGATCGCAAAAAATATTTTTGTTAATTTTCTCTAACAAATTAATAAAAAAATGTTAAACTTTGTATGTATATATTTTCAATTCTTATTGATTGATGAAAACTTTAATTTGATAATCTTTAATCACTATAACAAGTAAAATCAATCATTAATATTTAAATAAATCAGTCCCTTTATTGAACTTATGATCTTTTACAAAAGACAATCTAAACCTGGGAATAAAGTATGCAGTATCTCGAACTTGAAGCTCGAAGATGAGGCAGTGGCACATATCATTAATCTTATAGTAATTAATACTAAATAAAGTGTTATATTCGACTTGCAACGTGCTTGTTCATATCAGACGTATTTCAACAAAACCTTTTAGACCGCATGGAATTAATCTAGCTTCAAAAAATGTGACTTTATAACATTAGTAGTCTAATTTACTGCATATGGTCACCATCTGCGCTACATAATTTAGTATATTCTAACTGCTGTAGACAATACATTTAACTAATGCGTAATGGTTTACAAAATCCACGACAAAGTATTATTATATGACATTGATGCTATAATCACTATAAAATGAGTTTCGAGGTATTACCGGAAAAACAAAAAAGATCGCGGCACCGCATTGTATTATTTTCCAAAACATGTGTTATTTTCAGTGTTAGTGCATAAAATTGGTAGCATTTTATTCGTTAAGTTCTGGATTACAAAATTGAGTTTGGGAAAGTGGTATAATGATGGTGAAACGTTTCTTTTCGTGTTGTTTCCAAAACTCCATAAATGCTTCTAGTACCTATATAAATTTGCCACCTCTTTACTAGGAGTATGACAGACTAGACTACTACAGACTTGATGACTTGGACTGTGACTTGACACATATCTGCGTGAAATATCATTAACTTGATAAATTATCAATTACTTGACACTGGTTAAATATACAAAAGTGTGGAGCCAAAACAAAACAAAATTGGTTTTCATTAGCGTAAAGGTACGTCTAGGTACAGAGATCCGTTGGCACGACTGGGGACTGATTACCTACGGTTTATAATATTATTATATTATTATATTAATAGGTTGGATACTATTATAGGTTTAACCACCTATAATAGTATCCAATATTCATACTATGAATATACCTAGTCTAAAGGTGGCTTTGAAACAATTAAGATATCCGATCATTGATCAAAGTTAGATAAATACTAAAATATACCAATTTTCTACGGCTGCTGCTGATTTTTATTTATCTTGTATAATTATGAATATTTCGCTAATGAAATACCAAAACATGCTTTAATCGTTTCAAAATCACCTTTTCACTATATTCATAGTCATAGTATTATTGAAGGCTATTTGAATCAGCCAGAAAACTGTCAGATTTTAGTGAAATACGTTCGAAAAATAAATCTGTTTTTTTCTGGAAGACGCTGGTGGGTTCAATCTGTCCAAAGCCAGCGTCATATAGTTCTGACATGATAACCTGTTCATGGGTCTTGGTGTTTCACTAACTCTACATGAATATTTCAGTATCCAAAAAATTGACCTACCTAATTTGAGCGGATGATTATATAGTCTGGCAACTTTTGGCTGCCAACTTTACACCGGCTAAAGTTATGTTAATGTTTAAAATTATGTCTTAGGTATTTAAGCAACTCGCTAAGTTATGAACAACGCATTCTGATCGTTAAGTAAATCTTAGAGATGTGTCTGAACTTCGGAGCTGTCAAACAATAGTACAGATGGCCATTATTGTTATTACTTAGCTCTTTGATATGGACATGTATAGGCATGTTAGACAATCTAACTTCAGTTTAGTTTATCAACAAAACGGGTTCATATTAAAGAAATTAAAGTGCTATCAGTACTGATAACAACAAAGCCTATAAATTTATATAGAGCAAAGCTAACTCTGGTTCGTAAACCCCTGTGATAGCGAGGGTCAAAGAACTCTTATGACATCACACTCTGTGACGAAAACGCATACCTAAGACATGTAGATAAGGGATTAGGATATAGGATTGGGTTGCGTGCAATAAAATAAATTTAACCTTTTTGGCTGTGTGAGATTTTATTGTTGACAGAAACTGACAAAACTGAGTTAACGTATTACAATTAATAGACTGTTCGCAAACCAGCAGGCTGAATGTGAATGATTTTGGAACTACGGGCGACTAATTCGTTTTCGTTAATTACGTACTAGCTTTGTTAAGTCCGTTAGGCTATGTTATTACTTAACCGTAGTCGTAGTTTTTTACCGTTTGCTCTTGTCCTAAAGTATTTTCCCGCATAAATATTATATCATCTGTGTTATTACTACGGGCAAATAATTTTGACAACGACATCTTTACTTTTCCACGCGGCTAGCAAGTTTTCAGCGATTGCTGAAGTTTAGCCCTGAAAAGAGATTCGAGGGTAGTTTAAATGTACTTCCAACATTTATCGAGAGATGTCGCTTTATTGTTTATTACTATTATGTTCTGGAAAGACAGAAATCGTTTTCTTTGTTGTTAAACTAATTTATGTTATCTAAATATAATTAAATCACACCTTAGATACTAAATAAATAATATTAGGTACTGATTCTATTATTGTTTCATGATGAAGAACGTTCCCAGTTCAATAAAGAGATTTAGATTTTTTATAAGTAAATATCATGTCTTTTTTTAAATCAAACATACCTGGGTTCAAAGTTGAGGACTATAACCATAGTCTATGCAAGTGTGCTCTATATTCATTACTCGTTAAGGTTTATTTTTCAAGTTGAAATTGCAGATATCTAATACGGATGAATTTACATCGGTAGAGTGTATAAAAATATAACTGTATTACTATATATTTTTTTTAATATAGTCTACACAGTGAATAACTATACTAGTACGCGCGTCTTCCAGTCCTTTTTTGAGTTTTCACAATATTATATTTTCCTAGTTTTAGACGAATTTTTACGTCATAATTATAACAAATAAATATAACTCAAAGGTGACTGACTGATTGACTGACTCACATAATGATCTATCAACGCACAGCCCAAACCACTGGACGGATCGGGCTGGAATTTTGCATGCAGGTAAGTGTTATGACTTAGGCATCCGCTAAAAAAGGATTTTTCGAAGTTCCACCCTTAAAAGGGTGAAATGGACGGTTGAATTATTTTGCCATAGGCCACGCCGCGGGCGAAGCTGCGGGCAGAAGCTCGTTACAAATAAAAATAATGGTAATTACAAAACAAACCATTACATAAAAAAAATCATCATGCATAGATATGATCTATTCAAACGATTGAGCACAAAAATAAAAGTTATTGTTAAGGTTTAGAGGGTGAAAAACATTTTCTCCGAAATGTAGGTAAATTCACGCTCGGGCTCTATTGTCTCTGTCACACGTACCAAGTTCCGTGAGTACCAAGGGGGTAATCACGGAACTTTGGTTGCAATGCAACAGGAGAAATTACATTCCTAATTTGAAATTTTTCATATTAACTATACACACGCTACGTACTGAAAGTGTTAAATCCATACAAATTAGTATTTCTAATGGTTGCAATCAAGTTACGTGATCGCCTGGCTGAAAGGCCCTCTTAAAACGATTTTACCAGAACAAAATACTATGATATCAAAAGGAGGGTTAATAAATAGAAAGAGATACATATTATTCTCTAATATTAACTGACAGCCTCAGTGGTGTGGTGGTTGAGCAGGTCGGCGCATAGCCCGGAGGCGGCGGGGTCGATTCCCGCGGCAGGATAATTATTTGTGCAAAAAACGCGCAAATACTTGTTCTGTCTGGATGTTGTGGGACCGTGGTCCTCGTAGTTCCTGATACATGGTATCCTACTTAGGGTCCAAGATATATAGATATATGTATATGATCGTTGGGCGTTATTGTTTTTTTTTATATATTATCATAAGTGTTTGTCCATGATAACCTACACTTAATATTACTTTAGTACAATCACAACATACTAATGGTTTATTCTTTTAGTGGATGGTAATTAACAAACTAGGCGCGTTGTCTCACCCTTTTTAACAACCCTTGCGCAGTTTGTGCTAATTACCGCCAACTCGCTGGAAAAGTGTGTAACTCAAAAAAACGTAAAAATACTTAGATATTATTAGAAAATTAGATCTTTAAAACTTACAAACAGTTGCAATTGTTTTCTCTAAACATTGAAGCTTTTCTTTACTACTTAAAAAACTTTTTTATATTACCAATTCATCTAATGCTAATTGTTAGTTTAGATCCAGTCAGACATGCGTTGGAAATTGTACCTAATTAAAATTATATCCGTCTTTATAGATTTTGTTTTTGATAGGACTTAATACTTCGTAATTATATAAAAATCTTCTCATAATCAAGCCAACCAAGCAAAGCTATCATCACCTAACCAATAGACAGTTGAGCTGCACACCCTTCCTACTCTTGTCTGTGACTGGCTATTTAGCCCTGGAGGGTGATCACGAAACCTGGATTGCAATGGAACAGGAGAAATTTCCATACAAACTGTGCACATAAACTGCATATTTAAACTGTCAAACCCATACAAATTTTTGTGTATGTCGGTTGCAATCGAGTTACGTGATTGCCCAGCTGGTATAAACCCAACCGAAGACTCTCGACATGGTTTAGTAATAAGTATCTTACGACAGCATCCAACCCGATGACTTGACTATATAAAGCACGGTAGCGATCAGTTATAAAACGATCTTAAGCTTAGTGAGAATGATCCTTAACTTTTTACTTACTGTTCGCCTGATGTTAAGCGATACGACTGCCCATATCAGTTGCAGTGTCACTCGGAACTATAAAGTCACGCACGCACGTCATCCTGAAACATCAGCACAATCAAGTAATAAGATTACTAGACTGCGAGATCTGATCATCAAGTCTTATTTGCCCAGTAATTTCACTAGCTACAGTGCCCTTCAAACCGGAACACAGCAGTGCTTGCGCACTAGTGCTGGCGGCAGAATAACTGGCAAACCTACCGAGACGAACTTTGACTTGACTTTGACTTTAACTTTATTAACTTCGACATGTTCAGATCGACTAGTCATCAAAACACATGAAAACTAGCTGCGGCTACTAATTAATCATAATAGTAACAAGTGACAGCGATAACATCGTAAAGTCTGTCATTGTGATGGAATGCTCATAACTTGAATAATCGCACTTACACACTTTTCCCTGTGGGGTGCTGATGACACGCGAAGGCACAACCAGTTGCTATCTTCTGTTGGTGGTGACCACTTGCCGTTGATCGCTTGGTGTGGTGACATCATGGACGCTAAGGTAAGTTACTTTATTCTGGTGACATACGTTTCCATATGTAGCTGTGAAGTGGAAACATTATCGGGAAAATTTACATATAAATTAACATTTTATTCTATTCATAAACTCCTCTGAAATATTTTCTCTTACGGTAGTATCTTTGCTTTTCTTTCTATAGCAACTTAGAACAACACATTCCTAGAGTATGCAGATCTGCTTATTCGCTTACAGCCTTATTAATAAACGGGTATTAGTCTCAGATTAGTTACTTCAGCTTATGTTCTTTTTTTGCTACTGGAATATTTAGCTGGACCGAAAGAGACAAAAGATGGTGTAACTAGTCTAAAGCTAGTTCGTGTTTATTAATAAGACTGTTACAGTTTACAGTTTGCTTTCAAAAGTTATTAGTATTATTGTAGTACTTATGTCGTTATCGAATAATACCTACTCCCAAGATATTACTTTGATACACATATTATTAGGAAAGTAACGAGTTAGGCTTAACAAGCACATGACTTACGTATAAAGTGGTCCAATCCAATGTCAGCCTAGACTTTGGATTGGTTGAGTAGTCGTCTTTTATAAGAGAACATTTGATAAAGTCGTACCTAGGGTTATCCAATGAAAGTATATTTATTTATTTTTTATTTATTTATTTTATTCTTGGAAGACCAACAGCTGTTATAATTACAATAGACACACGTTTACAAAAAAAGAAGCCAATTAAAGGTCCTCACGGATAGACAAAAAAGAGTACTATTTAAATGAAGTGAACACCTAAGAGCACTACCTACATACGCACTGCATGGTATTACTTACTAAGTTATAGAATAGCTATACACAATAATAAATTATAAGTAGATAAATAATTAAGGTAGCAGCTAGCCTAGTAACTAAAAATATTACAGTTAATTATTGGTAATTAAATTAGTCAAAAAATTCACTGCTCAACCGCTGCCTGGCCGACGCCACGCTTGTACAGAATAGGTCAAAGTTAAGACGCTTATCAAGTACATTAAACCCATTGCTGGCCCTCCATAAATACGAGTTTTGTCTATAGTTTGTGTTAACTACCGGTGCACTTAGAATGGAATTAAATCTCAATGATTTTGAGTGAGCAACTAAGTTAATTTTGTATATAAAATGTAACGGTTATTTTATTTCCACCGTGTATCCGTATGAGACCGGTCATTTCATAATATAGTGGCATTTCATGATTAATTATCTCCGTGGTATTTATATGTACAATAACCATTATAGTAATTTCATGAAATTACTCTATTTCTTGACTGGTCTCATCGTGATATGCCCGATTTTAACGATGTCTATATATCCATGGTGTATATTTTAACAGGGCAAGGAACGTGGCATATTGAAGTTAGAGCCTCGGCCTCGAGTGATCATCGACCCCTATAGATATGAGCTAACTCCTCAGGTAAGATTTTATTAATGTGCTGGTGCTAATAACAGTATAATATAAATCTCAAGTAAAAGACGCGGCTGATTTCTGTCTTATAGTAGACTAGTTGCGCTCTGCGGTTTCACCCGCGGATAAAAAGTATTTTAATTATTTGCTCATCCCACGGGAAAATGTCACTGTTCCGGAATAAAATGTAGCCTATATGTTAATCCAGTGTATAAGTTATCTTGGTACCGAATTTCATCCAAATCGATTCAGCCGTTTGAGCGTGAAGGAGTAACAAACATACACACATACACATACAATACAAACACAGATACAAACTTTCGCCTTTATAATATTAGTGTGATTCATATTATGTTAAATTAAAAAAAACACATTGATGAAGATTTTATCTATATATATTATATCGATAATTGGATACTGGATATTTTTGATAATAATACTATATATTTTTGAAAATTTTGATTGTTTAATTTAGAATTATAATTTTGATAAAAAATGTTTATAATTTATCAGGCATATAACACCGCCTTTTACATAACTACATTTTTTATACTACAATGTTATTTATCAAGATTGAGCTAAGTATTACCTGCATTTTACAATAAAATCTAATCCTCAGATCAAGGTCATTGTATGCACTGGGCGATTTATTTTATTTCAATGAGTTGGCACATAATTATAACTAAATCTTATTTTACAACTTCCAGGTCCGTATTACAAGACGATGCTCAGTCATCGATCGGTTCTCAAGCAGAGATTTCATTCACTAATTGATGACTTTATGAATGAATTCTCTGCTTGAGCACCGATCGATGACTGAGCATCGTCCTGTAATGCGGACCTCAATCTGAAAATCTAGCTAAATAGCGTCTCAAGCCAAGTTCAAGCTAACAGAATGGCGAGCAACGAACAGTACAATATTACACGAACCATTTGGAGCTACTTTTGACCTCCTCATAGCTCGAAAACTGTTTCATATAAACATGTCAAATTTGGCTCATACTTATATTGAAACTTGCAAGATACATATTAGAAGCTCTAAATTAATCTACTTAACCTTATATTAATCTTATAGATAACTTAGAATGATATATTGATTAGGCTTCATTATATTATCCTAAATTATAAGAAGAAACGATACTTTAAGTTCTTATAAAATATTTTTTGTTGTTATAAATAAATTTCCGGACTGACCATTGAACTTGGCACCCATTTTAGATCTCACTTCTCTTGTCGTTAA
The DNA here is from genome assembly GCA_905220475.3 of Ennomos fuscantarius. Classification (NCBI taxonomy): domain Eukaryota; kingdom Metazoa; phylum Arthropoda; class Insecta; order Lepidoptera; family Geometridae; genus Ennomos; species Ennomos fuscantarius. The sequence continues at coordinate 14,368,377 of HG992023.1, forward strand.
AGTCAATAACTAAGGCACATATCATGATATTAAACAGGGCTCTCATTTATGTTTTTGATGGGATAGGTATAAATTACAAAGAAGTTTTAAGAACGACATTAATTTTTTAATGTGGCGATAAAGTTTGTTTTTTTATGATAAAAGCAGAAGATAGAAGAGGATAAAAAATTGAAGGCTTAAGGTGAGTTACAGTGGCCCTTTATATATAACAATTTTTTTTAGAAACCTATATTTTACTAGATGGTAGGACTTTTCTGTAAAGTTTATTTAGGTGGGTACCACCGCTTTGCCAGTTATTCTGCCGCCAATTGTGCAAGCACTAATGTATTTCGATTTGAAGGGCACTGTAGCTAGTGAAATCACTTGGCAAATGAGACTTTATGATCTCATCTCACAGTCTAGTAACCTGATTACTAGACTATGCTGATATCTCAGTATGAAGTGTGCAGTGCAGTGCAGTGCCGCGCGAAACTTAATATTTTAGAGTTCCGAGTGAAACTGTCACTGCTAATGGGGGGCCGTGTCGCTTAACATCAGGTGAACGGCTAGCTCATTACGCAATTCATTACAAGCAACTTCGGCCTTTCTCCATATCAATAATTTGATAAGATTCGCGTTAATTTTTTGTGTTTCAACTTTATCTTGAATATTCAGGAAAAAAACACAATCGCGATACTTCATAAAATTCTTAATTAAAGATTTAATTAGCAGCAGCTTTTCTCGCTCAAATAATGAACATATGCCATTTATGAATGACCTAAATGAATGAATAAATGATGATTCATATACTTTCGTTAAGATTGTTCACTTATTTTTATATTATTTGGGATATGGTGTTTCATTTAAGAGTTTATCTATATATTTTTATTTATATATGGTTTTTTACATAGAGTTTATCTATAGATCCTCTTTGTAACAAATGTAATATCACCAAAAATGAGGGTATAACCCTCTTAAATATCACACTAATATTATCAACGCGAAATTCAGTGTTTTTCTCACCCTTGACGCTGGTACAATGAGTGAATGAATTTGAATTAAAATTGCAGTAAGGAATGGAGATATTATGGACTTATAATGCGTTAGAATCACATAGAATATTTATATTTTAGTGTCTTTCTTTTTGTGTGATTTATTTTGTATAAGTACTTATGTACTTGTAATAATGTAATGTTGTGTGATGTCTTGAAAATGTATTTTCTGTCTTGTCGTGTTTCTTTATACTTTTTAATCACGGGTGAAACCGCGGTGCGCAGCTATTTATTATACTATAGAAGTTTTTGGAAGTAAAACAATATATTAGGTCTTTACCTATGAAATTGCCGTTTTGTTTGAAAAAAGTTAAAGTATTTTTTTTTCGAAGTTATTTATTTCTTTTATTCAAAGTAATCACCCCTGCAATCAATGCATCTTTGCCAACGCTGTGGCAGTTTATGGATGCCCTTCTTGAAAAAATCAGCAGGACGGGAGACAACAAACTCTTCAAAGGCGTTTTGTACTGCCTCTCGGGAATTGAATTTTTTTCCCGCTAAAAAGTGGTCCAAATTTTGGAAAAAGTAATAGTCGGTAGGCGCAAGATCTGGTGAGTATGGCGGGTGAGGGAGAGCTTCCAAACCCAACTCATGCAGCTTAGAGACGGTCTGTTGTGCAGTAAGGGGTCGCGCGTTGTCGTGAAGTAGCAGTGGAGACGACCGATTGACCAAAGCTGGTTGCAGACGTGCAAGTTTCGCCATCATTGTGGTCAGCTCTTCAATGTACACATCTGCAGTAATGCTCTCGCCGTTTTGTAAAAAGCTATGATGAATCACACCAGCACTAGACCACCAAACTGTGACCATCACCTTTCTAGGGGTCATTTTTCGTTTTGCACATTGCTTTGGTACCGAACCAGGATCTAACCAACTTGCTGAGCGCTTTCGATTGTCAAAAAGAATCCATTTTTCGTCGCACGTAACAATTCGGTTCAAAATTCCTTCATTTCTGTGCCTGTTATGCAGCGCAACGCAAGTCTCGACGCGTACGTTGCGCTGGCGATCGTTAAGTTCGTGGGGCACCCATCTATCAAGCTTTTTTATCTTGCCAATCTGTCGTAAATGGACCAATATTGTTTTGATGCTAACATCAAAAGCTGCTGCCAGCTCAGCTGTAGATTGAGATTCATCAGCTTCCACAATCGCCTTTAATTCATCATTGTTGACCAAAGTTTCCGGACGACCACGAGGTTCATTTATCAAGTCAAAATTCCCAGAACGGAACCGAGCAAACCAATAACGGGTTGTACGTTCGTTTGTACAGTTCTCTCCGTAAACGTCGTTGATGTTACGTGTCGTTTGTGCCGCGTTGGCGCCACGACGGAACTCATATTCCATAATTACACGAAATTTCAAAGTATCCATTATGAGGAAAAATGTTGAAATGTAATGAAAATACAACGCTAATCAATAAACAAAAGACTTATATTGTAAATAGAATGTCATATTTTTAAAACAAAATTAATTTGAATTTAGAATTCATAGCCAATCAAAACTTTTTTTTGTTTGAAAAAGTCTGTACTGCAAAACGGCAATTTCATAGGTAAAGACCTATTATTTACCCTGGCCATTAAGCAAGCTAGCTACTCGCGCATCAGCAAACAGTATGTTTATGTAATTAAAAAAAAATCGGGGCACGGCACGCTAAAAAGCGTCGAACCAACACCAATTAACGAAATGTAATACTACCTATTTTACGTTCCTAGAAAGCCGAATAGAGCTCTTGTTTTAGTGATGACGATTGCTTGAGAGTGAGAAAACTATATTTATAAGCTATTCTAATCACACTATCACACTACACTAATATTATAAAGGCGAAAGTTTGTATGTGTGTTTGTGTGTATGTTTGTTACTCCTTCACGCTCAAACGGCTGGATGGATTTGGATGAAATTCGGTACCAAGATAGCTTATACACTGGATTAACATAGGACATTTTATCGCGGAAAAGTAAAATTCTCCCATGGGATGAGCAAGTAATTGATATACTTTTTTATCTAACTCTATCTAGGCGCAACTAGTAATGTATATTTTTTTTTGGTGCGAGTTATAACGGTACGGTTATCGCTGTTTTATGGAGGAGGAGTTTTGAAGTCGTATAGAATTGGTCGTATAACACAATCGATTTATCATACTAATTTGACCTCTGTTTCGTGAAAAATCACTTCCTAATTATTATGCGAGTGATATAAAGGTGGTCTGGGTTGGGCAGCAGTTAATGGAATGAGTGTCTAGGGATGGCACTCGAGACGAATATACTCGTACTTAGGGCCTTATATTATAATTTTTCATTCTAGTGTTTTAATTTTCACCAGACGCAACAAACTGAGTGTCCGTGCAGTGTACCTACTACAGTGCTGTGCAGTATTAGAGTTCAGATACCAAAGTCACTATAATACGAAATTTATATATAAATTTAAAAAAAAGTCGTGTTAGTTATACTATTTATTACTCAAGAACGGGCTGAAAATTAGTAGGGAGGTAGCTTAGAACCAGGAGACGGACATAGAATACTTTTTATACCGTTCGACTGCGTTTTACTAATTCACCCGTGCGAAGACGGGGTGGGTCAACTAGTTCTATATAAAATAGTCTTCAAACATCCGCAAGACATTCAAAATAGAAGATAAGTGTTGTTGTTGTAAAAAGATAAGTAATGTTATTTTACTATGGCAATGCTAAACTGCATTGGCATGCCCGATTTATATTTTGTCTCTTGTCCATGAAACAATCTGGGGCCTTACCGCGTAAGTCTGGTGGAGATCGTAATCGTGTTCTCTCTTGCTCGCACTCGTGGACTTGTTAATTGGCGCGTGCAGGATGGCAGGCGAAGCCGATTCCCAGAATGGTTACGCGGTAGGATATCTGATCAATAGTTCAAATAAAACGTCAGTTTCCTCAAGTTTATAGTAAAAGTTTGAGATCACAGATCATTTTAAAAATAGAATAATTATAGAACGCGAAACATTTTGCGAGACACTACAAAAATCAATTTTAAAAATATTAAAAATATTTCCAAGTCGAAGTCAACCCTAACTGGAATAGATAATCTGAGTCTCCGATTGGTACTCATTAACGCCACCCGAAGACTGACTGCGATTGGTCACGTGATCTCCGACCGACTTTTAAACAGATCGATCTAATAATATTCATCATATTTTATTTCAGCTTGCGATATTGCTACCCGCATTAAATCGAACTCCGAACGAATAGATCTATAAAATAAAATTAAGTACAATTGTATATTTTTAGGTCCATATTCGAACGCTTGAATTTGTTTTAAGGATACTCGATATTCTTTTATGAAGTACTAGCCTCTGCCCGCGGCGCCGTTTGGCCTATAGAAAACGAAGAAAAAATATTTTTCATGGATAATTCAACCACCTATTTCACTCTCTTAAGGGTAGAATTTTGAAAAACTCTTTCTTCGTGGATACCTATACTTTACAAAGAACACACCCTCCAAATTTCAAGTCTCTAGGACCAGCGGTTTAGGCTGCGCGTTGACATATAAGTCAGTCAGTCAGTCAGGACTTTGAATTTTATATGTATAGATGGGTAGCTTAAAATGTAATTCTAATTTTAAATAACTAGTCAAGAGTATATTGGGTCTCGCTTAGTAACTTTTAGATAGGAAGACAAGGCATAAAAAAGTGTAGGTACATACATACATGTGTCTAATTGAAAAGAAAAATTATGAATTATAGACGCATAGGTTTTTAGGTATAGGTAAAGGTTATTACACACAAATATTTGAAAATTTAATTAGTATAACAGTATTTCCGGCAGATCTAATTATTTTCGCTATCTTATGATTTTTTCTGCTTATATCGCTATATATAATGACACTTATCTCGAAATCATTAAGGACTTTTTATACTAACGTCTATATAAACATATGAGACGATAATTTTCTGGTACGCGTACATTGGATATGTTAGAGGGCACGACACATTGCGGTCACTTTATAAACTGTAGGTACATTTGATGAATATTTGGTGTAGGAATCTTACCTTCATTTTAAAGGTAAAGAGGTGTTCAAAGGTATCCCATACGAGGATCGAGTGCATAAGGCGCCCAGCAATCAAAAGTGGGAGGAAGCAACAGCTCAAGGGCGTTCCTGAGGTGCATGCCTTGGCTTGGGCCATTGCCAGAGCCCAAGTAGTACGTTCTAGAACGTACTTTGTCCACTGGAACTAGATACATTTTAGGATGTTAATGGATGTTCGCTTTACCGAAAAAACTATCCGTATCATATTTATATATATCATACCGATATCCGTATTTCCCGAAAACTACAACCTTGGAGTCTTCAAATCGAGAGTGAGCAGGTATCTTCTAGGCAAGCCTGTTACATCCTAGACTACATCGTCACTTACCATCAGGTGCGATAGTGGTCAAACGCGAGCCTATCTAACAATAAAAAAAAATGTTCATACTTTGCTTAATAAACACAATAATTAGACAACCCAGAGACACGTTACAATAAATATGTTATACTATGTTACTAAGTACCTATAGACATGTTCGTATTTCTGGTGGTAAATACAAAACACAGTGGATTATATTTAGAAGAAAACCATCAAGACAAAATTGAATACTTCGCGTGATAAACATTACTATATCATTATGTACGTGTAATTACAAAAGTGTTACAATTTTTATAGTTGTTGATATTTTATTTCATCTCTTTTTGGGTTTTTAAACTTAAAGTTGTAGACCTGCTTATAATAGTTAAACGACAAGTTCAATCACATTAAACCAAATTTAAATAATCTTATAGAGAAGGGTGAGGTAAAATTACCCTTACAATGAATTACTTGCAATTATTTATCAGCTTATAGATGCAATGACTTGAGTTCTTGAAGACTCGTTTCTTGCAATTATTGTGTAATCGTTTGAAATTAAAGTTAGAAAAAAAATCTTAAAAGCATTTAGGTAGGTAGCTAAATACTTAAATGTATATTCTAATCTTGAAATATCAACTTTGAGTTGTGTGCCTGACAGTTATATTCTCATAAGCTCAAATTATTTAGCACCACACCTTCCAATAACAAGCAGCAGTAGTCTATATTAATTCGCTATTATAAGGTGAAGCGCACACTTACTTCTAAGTATTCTCATAATAAGTTTTTTGTTTTATAACTTCTTTAGTTAATTAAACTATTTGACTAAACTTAGTTTTAACATCACATGTTTTAGTCAAAGTCTGAAATAGTCATGATTTGTTTCATCAACGAATGCAGTTAGTTCTATAACAATCTATATATAACTCAAAGGTGATTGACTGACTGACTGACATAGTGATCTATCAACGCACAGCCCAAACCACTGGCTCGGGCTGAAATTTGGCATGCAGGTAGATGTTATGACGTAGGCAATCCGCTAAGAAAGGATTTTTCGAAATTCCACCCTTAAGAGGGTGAAATGGGTGGTTGATGTATTTTCCCATATGCCACGCCGCGGGCGAAGCTGCGGGCAGAAGCTCGTTATGTATAAGACGTAAAAATACTATACATAAGGTTTTTATATTGACCTACACCGTAAATAATATTCACACCACAAAGATCCCTTCCAATAATAAATTTACCACTAAAATCTAACGAGCCAGCAACCATATTATCGCTCTCAAGAATTCTTAACTTCGCAACACGCTGATGTTATTTTTACTGTTAAATGTGCGCCGATCTTTACCAATTTCTCTTCATTCGATTTCCTGTTGCTACAGCGCAGTCTAACTTTTGTCCTACTGGCCACTACACTTGACCGAAAGGAAAAGTTAACGTTCTAAAAATATTAATACGCAGTGTGATTTTATCTAAATTAGGTACAATATAAGAATACAAGCTTTTACAATTTAAGTTTTTACTAGTACGAGTGTTTGTTTAACAGACTCAAGCTAAACACGCCAATGTAATGAATAAACCCACTTTTATGATTAAAATCCAAAGTGAAAAGTTAAGTGATAATAATTGCAGTTAGCAAAAAGTTTGCTAAGTAATGAAAATGAAATTAACATTCATTTACACTAAAGACAATTAACAATTCAAATCATGTTTATTAAATTGCGTGCACTAACGTAAATTAGGTTTTCCTATGGGATATATAATAGAGATATACGCTAGCCTTCGAATGATTTAAACTTTTAACTTGCATGCAAAAAAAGCGTTCAAGGTGATTAAAAATGCATGACTGCAAATTGTGTCACTAGGAAAGTTGTTGGATAAACAGATAGAGATAAAAGTAGATTTTAATACCATTGTACGGTACGGTGCAGGGATCGTGCGAACACGGTCCGTCCTCCCCGCAGCCGTCGGTGGACCGGCTCTCGGTGACGTGGGCCGACCCCAGCAGCATGACGTCCTCGGGAGTTAACCTCTTCCACCTGCCGTCAGAGACACCAGTCAGCAATGAGGTCAAGTTCTCGCCCTCTGCTGGAGGTGCGAACGGTAATTATACCTACATTCCAAATTGATGAGAAGTGAACAATAAAACACTTTCTTTCACGAGCATTATATTATGTATAAATACGTGATATACTACATGTACTGTATAATACATACTTGACGTAGGTATACAAAAGTTGCATTCTTTGTCTTGTCTATTATCTTTGATACAATTTATCATGGATATGGCAGAGATAGTAAGAATCCTGAGACATAGGTTACTAAAGTTATATCGCAATAAACTATTAGTTATCTTTGTAAGTAATAATTTCAAGCAACAAAATTAAGTCCGTAAATCATCCTTGTACTTTATTAGACCTCAGACGAGAAAAGATATAAAATTGTTAATAAGATGCATTTTGTAGACGATTTGAGATTGCAGTCATTATAATTTTCTAACGTGATAATACAGTCTAGTGCGACTTTGATTCGTTCAAGATCTACATATACGAGTAGATATTTTATACAAAAACCGTAAATTTGGCAGTTTATGCATTTCCAAAAATAATAATTTTTTTATGATAGTTTCGTATCGTATCGTATTAACTACAATACCACACATCCGATATATAATTCAGTTCTTTTATCGGATACTTATATTTTCTATATTTATAAGTAGGTAGGTATATCCACATTCTGTTATTTAAGTTCTGTGACTGATCGATTTTCTTAGATGTTTACCGCTATCAAATTAAAATTACTTTTTGTGAACGTCCTTATGATTTCGAGGAACCAGAATCGGGATAATGGATACTGCGAAACCAGTTTGGAAGAGCCGCCAGCACGATTGCCACCATTAACATATTGTATAAACAAAGAATAATAAAATGTATATAGAGTAGTTACAGTCGGTCATACAGCCAATACGAACCAGAATAAAAAAATATTGCCTTGCCTAGTTCTATTGAATTTTAAAAGATGCTTCAAGCAATGGACTGTTATTCGCACCACAATGGTATACGGTTATTATGGTACAGTTTTAAAATTATATTGTTATGCATATTAGTGGCATCCGAGCGCATTAGTGTGTCCTCTTAATCCTCGTAATCCTTATGCCTTTTCATCCACTTATAAATAAGTGCCTTGTTATCCACATAAGTGGATGATAAGTAAAGTAAAAAATAATTGTAATTAAAACAAATCATTCACAAATAATTGTAAAAAATTGTTTCTAGTTTTTTATTTCTATCACTCGTTTCTTATCTGATATTGGAAGTTGGAATCCGGATGCCAGTACAATGTGATATTTTGAAGACTTAAGTGTAATATGTACGTAATAAGTTTCTGTGTACACTTGGTAACGTTTTATTATTTTTTATGCGCCAGATGGTTCTGAAGACGAGGATTACTCTGCCAGCTTGAGTGCGGTGCTGCGACAGCGGCGCGCCAGCGTGCGGAGATCGCGTAAAGGACGAGCCAGACGTCCTTCATCACCCTTCTTACCCGACGAGACCCGCCCTCGGCGACGCTCGTCTGTCTTTACCACTAGCTCTGGAGAGTAAGCTTACGTTGCTTCGAATTGTATAATAATAATAATAATAACGCCCAACGATCACATACATAGATCCTGGACCCTTACAAGGATTCCGTGTCTAGGGACCCAGGAACTATGAGGACCATGGTCCCACAACACCCAGATGCAGAACAAGTATTTGAGCTTTTATTTTTGTGCACAAATACTTGTCCTGCCGCGGGAATCGAACCCGCCACCTCCGGGTTATGGGCCGACCTGATCAACCACCATGCCACAGAGGCTGTCTAATTGCACACATAGATTATTTATTAGTATGTATTTGCACACGTTACACACTCGTATTATAATAGTTATTGTTGGTGCGTGGCAGTTGACAAAGTTAAAATTGAGCCTGATGATGGCTTCATTGAAGACCATGCAGGCAGACGCTAGGTAGTTAATAGTAGATTCTTTACCAAGGGAGAAAAGAACTATTATAAAGGCGAGGATGTCTCTTTGAATCGGAGTAAAAATCTAGTGTAGAATCTCGATCGTAGAGAAGGATTCAAAGTTCGTCACTCGAGCTTAAAATAGTGGTGCTCCTGAGGTGGACACTTATTTTCACCCTTTATGAGAAAATAAATAAGTGCAGGTTATTTGTGTCACATATTAGCGGACTGAGTGACTGACTTATATGTCAACCGCACAGCCTAAGCCGCTGGTCCTAGAGACTTGAAACTTGGAGGGTGTGTTCTTTGTACCTACAGTGTAGGTAACCACTAGGAAAGGGTTTTTCGAAATTCCACCCCTAAAGGGTGAAATGAGTGGCTATGAAAAATTTCTACTTTGTTTCCTATAGGCCACGTGGGCGAAGCCGCGAGCAGAAGCTAGTAATAACTATAAACTATGGCTGAATGTATTACTCGAAATTTTGTATTTTTTTATAAACTTTTGTTTTAATTTTATTTTTAAATCCTGATATTTATTACAATGTTAGTGATTGATCTCCGTGGTGATTGGGACTTTTACTAACAATATCCACATTCCTAATTCAAATCTCTTATAGTCCCAAGGGGCTAAAGAGCTATTTTAGTTTATAAGAAAAATAATTATGCGAGGAAAGTATTACTTTACTCGTATTCCAATTCGCTACGTTCGTGTGCCAAACTGTCTCGTGCCTAAATAGGTCCTTTTCATCCCTTGTACAACTTGCTATTTTCTATGGATACGGAAATCACTTTAGAAGTATTTACTCAAATTCTAATTGTTGAGTTTGATATATTGTAGTATTACCCACATTTATCATGCGAATAGCCAAAGAGTGGAACGCTTTACCAGCGTCCATATTTCCCGATAACTACAACCTGGGAGTCTTCAAATAGAGAGTGAACAGGTATCTTCTAGGCAAGCGTGTTAATTCCTAGACCGCATCGTTAATTACCATCAGGTGCGATAGTGGTCAAACGCAAGCAATAAAAAACAATAAAAAAATTACAAACTACGGAAGTAAAAAAAATATGGAAAAATTGTGTCAATGAATGGAAAATAATTGGTAATAATACCTTCTGTAACCAGTACAGCCATTTCCATTGAAGAAACACCAGCCATAGTGACTCAGGAGCAGATATTCGAAAACATCCACCTGCACAAGGAGGTGCTGGGGTCAGTGAAGCAGCAACCGCTGGGCATGAGGAGGAAGCTAAAAATTGTACATCAGGTAAGGGAAATTGTAATAAACTTCATTTTAGGTTGTTAGTACCCAAGAAATCAAATGATATAGATATATATCCATATTAAAAATTAGCATTTTTTGGCAAAGAGTTACGTTCGAACGTTTCTCATAAGCGGGACATTCAAACTTATTACAGTTTATAGATTACTAGGTTTTGGCTTATAGGAAACGAAAAAGAAAATGTTCATAGATAATTCAACCACTCATTTCACCCACTTAGGGATGTTATTTCGAAAAACCCTTTCTTAGTGGATACCTACACTTTACAAAGAACACACCCTGCAAATTTCAAATCTCTAGGACTAGCGGCTTAGGCTGTGCGTTGATATATAAGTCAGTCAGTCAGGACTTCGAATTTTATACGTATGTAGATAATCTATTCAAACGATTGACCCCACAAAAAGGGTTCGTTAAGATCTAGAAGGTGAAACCAATTTTTGTGGGAACGAATCTGGAAAAGAAGTTTCCTTAGATGAGTTTTATTTGTACATACTTTGCAGATTTCACTTTTAATATCTGCATGCTGAGTATTATAGGGTTTTATCTATGAAAATGCCGTTTCTTATGAAATAAGTTAGCATGATTTTTATTTATTACATATAATTCTATTAATTTAAGTAACCACTTACGCAATCAATGCGTCTTTACCAAAACAGTGGCATTTTATTTATGCTCTTCTTGTAGAAATCAGCTGGACGGGATACAACCAATTCTTTGTAGGCACACGCTCCTCTGATATGAATTTCATTACAATATCATTGTGTTATGTTTAGAGGTAGGTAGCATATGAAGAATAATGAATGACTAAAGCCCGCATTACAGAACTACTTTCAGTTGTGAATCTCTGCTCAAGAAGAGAATTTATTCACATAATGATCAAATAGAGAATGAAAGCTCTATTTGAGCATTAATTGACGACGTAGCATAGGGCCTATCTATATGTACTGATTGGTGATGATTTTTGATTTCTCGTTTTCTGTTTCAGCTAACACGTATTGTTTAATGCTAGTAAAGCGAAGTTCGATACACTTTTGTTGTAATAGAAGGAGGTCCATAGGTTTGCTGAATTAATGATATGCCGATTGACTTTGTATAAGATATATTAATTAAAAAGATATTTACAAAAACCAAAATGCGGAAAATAAAATTTTCTCTAATGTGAAGTCTATATCAACAACATTCGTTGCCCCTAGCAACGAGCTGGAAAAGTTCTCTATTAGAATGGTATTGAAACTTTTTCGTGGGCCAGCACGCCACATCACCCCCCTCCAGAGACCGTCCTACGGGCGATAATATTCTGGAAAACGCACTGTTCGGCCTGATCGAGTGGTGGTCACTGGAGCGTCTCGGGTCTCGGGTGCTGCCACGACGGGAGAATGGTCCAACTCACGAAGTATGTAGGCAGGTTTAATGCGGTCCACTGAGACAGTGACTTCTTTGCCTTTTATGCGGAGCTTGAAAACTTTATCCCCTCGTTTTATCACCTCATGTGGGCCTGTATAAGCTGCTTGAAAAGATGGGTGCGAGGTGTCATCTCTTAGAAAGACGTGGGATGCTGTTGCTAAATCTTTGAAAATGAATATGGAGCGGTTATTCCCATGGTGAGAAGTTGGTAATGGCAACAAATTTTTGGCGAATGTGCGCAGTCTTTCAGTGTATACTGTCAAGTCCTCTGTACCATCAGCCGATTGACAAAAAATGTCACCTGGGAGTCGTAGTGTCTCTCCATATACGAGTTCAGCTGGAGTCGCTTGTAAGTCTTCCTTAAATGCCGCCCGGATTCCCAGTAGTACAAGTGGAAGTGTTTCAAGCCAGCTGCTGGTCGCATGACATGTAATAGCGGCTTTAAGCTGTCTGTGGAATCTTTCGACAAGTCCATTGCATGCTGGATGGTAGGCTGTAGTTCGTCTGCGTTGAAATCCGATGATGTGGGACAGATGCTTAAAAAGTTCTGATTCAAACTGTCGACCACGATCAGTGACGATATCTTCAGGGCAGCCGAATCTGGATATCCATCCGTGAACTAAAGCTTTTGCCACTGTTTCAGCTGTTATCTCCTGTAATGGTATAGCTTCGGGCCATCGTGTGAAGCGATCTACACATGTGAGACAGTAACGATACCCCTGTGAGAGAGGTAAAGGTCCGATCAAATCTATGTGGATTTTCATGAATCTGGCTCGAGGTAAGCTGAATGATGCTAATGGAGATGAGACATGACGTGTTATTTTTGATCGTTGGCATGCTAGGCAGGAACGAGTCCACTCTCTACAATCTTTTCGCATACTAGGCCATACATAGCGTTCCGATATCAGTTTCGTCGTCGCATTTATGCCAGGGTGGCTAAAAGAATGCAAGTTTTCGAACACTTGCCGTCGCATGTCTTTGGTCACATAAGGTCTGGCCACATTGCTGCTCTTGTCACAATAGATTTCTGTGTGAGATCCAGGCAGTTTGATTTTTGTCAAGCGCAGAGAAGTATCGCTATCCAAAAGTTGTTCTAGTTCAGGATCTGTGCTTTGTGCTTGAGCAAGCTTGGATAGATCGATGGGCTGAGTAATCTCTTCGATGCGTGATAAACTGTCAGCCACAACGTTATCCTTTCCTGAAATATGCCTGATATCTGTGGAAAACTGTGAAATAAAATCCAGATGTCTGAACTGTCTTGGTGAGCACTTTTCTTTTCGTGAATGAAATGCGAAAGTTATGGGCTTATGGTCAGTGTAAATAATAAAGGCTCTCGCCTCCACCATGTGACGAAAGTATTTTATTGCTTCGTAGATGGCGAGAAGTTCCCTGTCGTAAGGCGAGTATTTCTGTTGACATGGCGAAAGTTTTCGAGAGAAAAATGCTAAAGGTTCCCACAGGCCGTCTCTATGCTGTTGTAAAGCTGCGCCCATTGCTGTGTCTGAAGCATCAGTGACTATAGCGAGCTTCGCTTGGCAGTCTGGATGAGCAAGTAGTGCTGCTTGGCAGAGACTTTCCTTGCAGGTGATGAATGCTTTAGTAGCTTCTTCTGATAAATGCACGGGATGTGAACCTTTAACTGATCCTGTGAGCAGTGCATTCAGAGGCGCTTGATGCCGCGCTGCGTCAGGAATAAACCTTCTGTAAAAGTTCACCATTCCTAGGAATCTTCGCAGTTCTCTAACGGTTTTCGGTGGAGGGTAATTCGCAACCGCTTCTACCTTTGATGGTAACGGCTTAGTGCCAGCTGCTGAGATGCTGTGTCCTAAAAACGTTACCTCTGATACACCGAATATGCACTTGTTCGTGTTGATTACCATGCCGTATTCCTTGAGTCTGTTGAAGAGCAGATGAAGGTGCTTCTTGTGTGATTCCTGATCAGGTGAGAAGATCAAAAAATCGTCCAGAAACGGGAAGCAGAACTCCTCAAGGCCCCTAAGCATCTCGTCCACAAATCGTTGAAACGTTTGACTGGCATTACGTAGTCCGAACGTCATGAACGGAAATTCGTATAAACCAAACGGCGTCGTGATTGCGGTCTTTGGAATATCATCAGGGCAGACAGGAATTTGATTATACGCTTTTACGAGATCGATAACCGAGTATACTTGACAGCCGGAGAGACAATGTGCAAAGTCATGTATGTGTCGAATGGGATAGCTGTCTGGTACGGTTCTAGCGTTGAGCATTCTGTAGTCACCGCATGGACGCCAGCCGTTATCTTTTTTAGGCGCAAGATGAAGTGGTGATGACCATGGTGACTTTGAAGGTCTGGCTGTTCCGTTCCTCAACATATCTGCAAATTCGTCTTTTGCGATTTTTAATTTATCCGGTGCTAGTCTTCGTGGTGTGCTGCTAATTGGCGGTCCTGCAGTAGTCTGTATATGATGCATGGTATTATGCTTCGGAACACGGTGGACACCGGAAGGTCGAGTAATCTCAGGGTATTCGCTTAGTATGTTATGATATACGGAATTTCCAGAAATAACTTTTACCGATGAAATGTTCCCAGTTGACTGTGCAGGTGAAGCTGGGGACGTAAGGCTTGTAGTGTTGTCGATTAAACGTTGATTTCGACAATCCACGATGAGGTTGTAAAATGATAAAAAATCTACACCTATTATGGCCTTTGTAACGTCCGCTACGATGAATCGCCAAGTGAAGTCACGGCGCAAGCCTAGGTTCAGCACTAAATGAGCGTAGCCGTAAGTAGAAATGGGTGTACCGTTTGCCGCACACAGCTCATAATTTGTTGTCTCACGACGTTCCTTGAGTGCTGATCGGGGGAAGACACATACGTCACTGCCAGTATCGATGAGAAACTGCATCTTCGTAGCGCCGTCCGTGACAAATAGGCGACCGGAAGTTTGGCAATCGGTCGTCGCCATTACCGACTGCTGTTCGCGTTTCCCGCATGGTAGTCGCATGGTTTTACGCACTTACTTGCTTCATTGCCGAACTTACTATGATACCAGCACACAGGAAATTTTCTATAGTTCGACTGTGATCGTGTGGAGCTAGAACGACCGCGCGTTTTCTTGTTTGAACGATTCGGTGCACGTGAATGCCGGTTCACCTGCGCAGTTAGAGCTTGCACTTGTTTGGTAAGTTCAGCAATCTGTTGGTTCATGGCTTCTAAAGAGCTTCCTGGTATGGCACTTGATGTTGATGCTACGTGCGCTGTAGGCGAAACAACGTCATGGATGCGGTCAGCGAGATCTGCGAGCGCTTCCAGCGAAGACGTCATCTGCGAAGCGATTATCGTTTGCGTGCTACTTGGTAAGCGACTGGTCCAGATAGTACGTAGAAAATCTTCGGGAACTCCAGGTCCAGCCAAATGTTGCAAATGTCTTAGAAACTGAGATGGCTTACGGTCTCCAAGTTCTGCGTGCATAAGTAATTGCTTGACCTTCTTTTCTCGTGACGCGGACAGTCGTTTGATAAGTTCCGACTTCAATTTTTCATACCTGTTGGTGTCGGGCGGGTTGATGATTATATCTTCCACCTCAGAAGCATACTGCGGTTCTAGTTGGCCGATAACGTAGAAAAACTTCGTATTGTCCGTAGTAATGTTCGATATCGCGAATTGGCCCTCGATCTGCGCGAACCAAATGGCTGGCTTTTCAGGCCAAAACGGCGGAATGCGCACGCCAACACGACAAACATCTTCGTTCTTATCGGTTGAGAGCGACATCTTAATGCGAATCAGTATCAGAATTATCGCAATCAGCAACAAAATCAAAATCACACACATTTACTGCAAACGTGGACTTTCGGTTCAAAACAGGTCACAAGTAAAGCGAAGTTCGATACACTTTTGTTGTAATAGAAGGAGGTCCATAGGTTTGCTGAATTAATGATATGCCGATTGACTTTGTATAAGATATATTAATTAAAAAGATATTTACAAAAACCAAAATGCGGAAAATAAAATTTTCTCTAATGTGAAGTCTATATCAACAACATTCGTTGCCCCTAGCAACGAGCTGGAAAAGTTCTCTATTAGAATGGTATTGAAACTTTTTCGTGGGCCAGCACGCCACACTAGCATTTGATCACATTTCTTGTTGCAGGCAAAAGCTTATATAAAGCGTCATGAAGGGCAGCTACAAGAGAGACTTGCGCAGTCCAAAAGCACCAGAGACATTTACGCGAGATTTAATATTTTGATAGCAGCGGTAAGTTCTTGAAACCATCATCGCCTTATTTTTTTTAAGATAATATCTTGAGCTAAATATTTTCGACGTCTTTTCGTAAGTTAGGTATTTATTTTGAGAGTGAAGAGCGAATTTTAGGTTTCATGTGGATTTTATAAACTTTATCTTCGTTAACAAATGGCTTAGAGATAAAGGCAAGGCCTAGCTGAATACCTAATATAGGTAGTCATTTCTGTGTCCATTATTTTTAGAAATGGCAGCAAATGAAACGCGAAGCCGCTAATACTTCCAACTTGCTCATCCCTTGGGAGCTACGTATCAAGGAGATTGAGTCGCACTTCGGATCAGTCGTGGCTTCCTACTTCACTTTCCTGAGATGGCTGTTCTGGGTCAACCTGGTTATCGGATTTATTCTCCTGGTCTTTGTCATAGTGCCTGAAGTACGAAGTTTTTATGTAGCTTTTTTATACTATATCCCCCTTACTAATAAACACTGCATAACAGTTGAATAGCTACTCAGTGTGTTCTCTTGTATAATCTTTGTCTATCTCAAATTTGGTAAAAAGAAACATACAAAATAACAATTCCTCCACTACTCGATCTTTATTCTTAAGTACTTGCCACAGTGCACTTCAAATTGAAATAGGCAGTATAGAGCTTGCTGACTCTACTGGTTGAAAGTTGAATATCTGGCAAAGCAGTGGTATACAGTTTAGCACGGGCGAGGCGAGTGATATATTTAATTTATTATAAATATATATAATTACGAAGATTCCGAGTAATAATTGTATGTTTTTACGAATTTATTTTTATTTTATCAGATGCAGCTAACAAAAAATCTTTAATATTCTAGATAATAAAAAATACTTAATCTGTAAAACGTTTACTTTTATATAACTGCAATTGAAATTTGTACATACCTACACACGAGGCAATTAATTACATCCGTTAGAGGGTATAATAGACTTATTTTCGGTATGGGTAATGGTGAGGGCGTGTTCAAGAGCACATTTTGCAGAGCATGGTATCTTTCTAAATCCTTACATACTTCTACTATTTTCTCTAATTTGTCGTTACTCTTTCCCCAAATAGCGTCAATGTCTTTCAGCAGCTGTCAATGACTTTTTTTCACTATTAAAAAAACTAAAACAAACGGAATTGTTCTTCATGCCACTTTTATTTAAATATATTTTTAATGAATGTACTAAATACTTTGGAAATATGAAATAAAAAATCACAAAACTTTCTCCAGTACCTAATATCAAACCCAGACCAAGATGGCGGACGCAAAAAGATCATGAAGGAAGAACTGCCGAATGCTACCAACTTGCTAACTCTGTGGGAATTCGAAGGGGTCCTGAAGTTTTCTCCTATATTTTACGGCTACTACAGCAACATCGAGCGTGTGCAGTACAGAATGCCTCTCGCATATTTTCTGACCGGGCTGGTGGTGTATATATATAGTTTCGTCGCAATATTGAGGAAGTGAGTTAAGTATTTTTTATCTATCTAACTAGACAATTTACTTACACCAAAATATTTTCTAATTGTACAATCCCCGTTTGAGCTAAAGTTTGACAAAATTGAAGTTCGCACATCTCTCTATCGCGTACGTTTGTCAAAGTCGTGTCAAAGCATCAAACCTGTGCTGTACGCTCATTGGGTGAAGACAACCGACGATGACAACCTGAAAATAGGCGTTGAGTATTACATAATTGAAGGGTTGAGAATAAAAAGGGTTTAACTGTCAAATTGATAGTTTCGAGAAAATTGACTTTAAACTTCAACGGCGTCATTTTAATGTAGTGTGCTTATAAGGTAATAGAAAAGATTTATGTAAGTTTCAGTTGCTTGAAAATGTTTTAATTATATTTTAAAATACTAAATATAGTACTAATTCATACAATTACTGTAAAAATATAATATAATAAAATAAATATAATAATGTTTTTATGCTAAGCGAACTGTATTCTTGTGACAGATAAACCGTTTTAATCTCGAGATTTTAAGCATCATTTCGGTATTTTGAGAATGTATTATTGTAGATAATTTCACGCTGAATCCAACGATACCCATAAGTCATTTTGTGAAAAAAATCAGTTATAACCTTTTTGTTCTCACCCCTTCAATTGTGTTAATTTGACACGAATTAAACAAAAGTACAAGAACCCCGTGGAAAAGTGCATTCTAAAGTAACAAATTAAGGAAGATGCCGCCTTGGTACTGGATCTCCCTGTTACTGATGATTAAAACACGATAAATATAAAACAACAAGTTCATAAATAATAAGATCGACCTTTGCAAAACCATTGTTAAAACAAATAACATTCCAGGATGGCGGAGAATTCCCGTATGTCGAAACTGTCTGAGAAAGAGGACGAATGCATATTTTCTTGGAAACTATTCACCGGCTGGGATTTTATGATCGGTAACGCTGAAACCGCCCACAACCGGATTGCCTCCGTTACACTGGGCTTCAAAGAGGCACTGCTGGAAGAGGCTGAAAAGAAAAAGGATTTGAGAAAGTGCGATACATTTTATACAGATTTTGTACCAAATTAAAGTTATTATTCTTACCAATATCCATAAATTAAAAATTGAATTTGTAAAAACTCATTTTCAGCTGGCGAATAATATCTCTCCGCGCTCTCGTCAACATTTGCGTACTTATACTTCTCGCCGTGTCTGCCTATGCGGTAGTTCACGTTGTGTCTCGCACCGACGACAACTCTAAATACAGAAGCTGGTGGCGTGAGAACGAGACAACCATTGTTGTTACAGTCATCTCAATAACGTTCCCAGTATTTTTCGAACTGCTCGGAATTTTGGAACATTATCATCCGAGAAAACAACTGAGACTGCAACTTGCGAGGTAAGAGGCTAAAATTCTCCAATTTAAATGATTATTTCATCATCGTAGTCATCATCATGAACATAACTAAGACCCATGAAAAATTTGTTACAGAATAATGCTCCTAAATTTACTCAACCTCTACTCTTTAATATTTGCTTTATTCAGTAAGATTGAAGGTATGAGCAAGGACTTGGATCTGCTTAAACCAACTTTAAACATGAATGCAACGAACATATCAAATAGTACATTAAATTTAAGTGAACGGTTAGTGCAGGAAATACCAACCGTTTGCATTGAACGAGTTGTACCTTGTGGACCGTGTACTTTACCACTTGCATTGCTGGCTATAGATAGTTCAATTATAGTAGACAACAAACAAAAAACGCTGTCAAATGGCAAAGAAATAGAAAACTTTAAAATGTTCCCGAACACATTACACGCAGATGCTAATAAATTCCAAAGTAACACTTTTTCAAGTAATAAATTATTGGCTGAAAAACTAGAAAAGCATGAAGAAAGCACTATTGTATCGACAACCTTAGATAGCGCGTTAGCTGCAAAAAATGAATTTGAAAAGTTGAGAAATTTAAGTAAGCTAAGTTTTGAAGTCTCTGAAGATAATGATTCTATTTCAGATACTGACAATAACGATGATTTTGAATACAATTTTTATGATTTAAGTAGTACTGTAGCTGACAGTGACATTGAATTCTCTTCAGTTATTTCTAGTGATATGCACAATTATGAATACATAACAGAAACTGCAAGTGGCATCGTAACTACAGAGAATTCGAATGAATTTATTGAAAATACTACATTAACCACTCAAAGTTTTGAAGAATACACTTCTTCTGCCATTGAAATTACTACAGATTTAAATAACTTAAGTACTAAATTTATGGACGACAGTAATCGAGATACTGATACAACCATAGACACAAAGAGTACACTGACAGAGGAATATATGGATACTGCCGCTTCAACGGTAACATTTGATGGTATGCAAAGTACTATTTTCAACATAACAGCAACTGACTCTATTATCATTGAAACCAAAATTCCATATTCCCGTGAAGATATATCAACATACCCAATGTTAAAACCCACTTTGAGCACTTATGAAACAAGTTCAGTTAAACCATTTACTGATGTTTCACTATACACAGAAGAAACAACATCGGGTGAAAATATAAATTATATTAATCGTTGTCCAGATGTATCATTTAATTGTTCGGTTACTTGTGGGGGAAAAAATATTACTCAGGTATTTAGTATATTTAACTGCTCTCATATAAAAAGAGTATGTTACGAAACGAAATGTGACACATATGTCCATACAAACAATACTAAAAACAATGAAACAAATTCAACAGTGATAGATGTAGTGTATATTGACGACAATAAGATTAAACAGTATAATTTGACTGTAAAAACACGAAAAAAGCTGCTTAAACTTTGCTGGGAAACTATGTTTGGCCAAGAATTGGTAAAACTTACGATGATGGACTTGGTAAATAATAATAATAATTTAAAGCTTTCGTTACCACTTACCGACCGATTAAACAAAAAACATATAAAATGGTATTAATTACAGGTATTTGTCCTACTAGGAACACTATTTATGGACTTTTTCCGAGCTCTGTTTGTGAGATATATGAATCGATGCTGGTGTTGGGACTTGGAAAAAAAGTTTCCTGAATATGGTGATTTCAAAATAGCTGAAAATATTCTACACCTTATTAATAATCAAGGAATGGTGTGGATGGGCATGTTTTTTTCACCGGGTCTTGTCGTCTTGAACGTTGTTAAGCTGATGATAATGATGTACCTTAGATCGTGGGCTGTAATGACCTGTAATGTTCCACACGAAGTAGTATTCAGAGTATCGAAAAGTAATAATTTTTATTTAGCTCTCCTTCTTACAATGCTGTTTCTATGTGTCTTACCTGTAGGCTACACAATTGTCTGGGTTAAGCCGTCATGGCATTGTGGACCTTTTTCTGAATATGATAAAATATACTATATACTAACAAACAACATTTACAAAATATTACCTAAAAGCCTGAATTTTACTTTAGAATATATCGCGTCACCAGCGATTGTTATTCCTTTACTAGTCTTGCTTATATTGATAATATATTACTTGACATCACTAACCAACTCTTTGAGAGAAGCAAATAATGATTTAAAGGTGTGTATATCAATTAAAATGTTAATAAAAAGTTAGTTTTTATATTTCTTACTCGGTCATAAAAAATACTTTACCTATGTTTACAGATACAGTTACGTCGAGAACGGACAGAAGAACGCAGAAAAATGTTTCAATTAGCAGATACAAGAAGAGCTGGATCTTCAGCAATGGATAATACACCTTTTGCTAGGTGGAAAAAAGCATTGCCTTCATTACCACTGAGCAAATCGATTGACTCAGATGACCGTAAGACTATTACAGGCGATGAAACTGCAGAGCCTATAAAAATTGTAAAAAAGAAAGGTACATACTATTGGCAAATAATTATATAAATCTAACACTTATCATAAAATTAAATAATAGGCACTAATAAAGTTTGTTTGTTTATTTTAGGAGGAATATTTGCAAAAATAGTAAACATGGCTCTTGATAAAAAATCCGATATATCTACAGCATCGAATCTACCATCACCTTTTTCTTATAACTTGGATGATGAAACAGATACAGACTTTCATGAAACATTACCTAAAGAAATACTTAAAGTCAAAGATATAACAATATTAAAAAAACTAGAACCAAAAAAGAAGAATAGTGTAGAATTTAAAACAAACAATGATGATTTTACCAAACAGCATAATGATAATAAAGGTCTTAAAGTAAAACTTGAAGGTATTGATGATCGCACTGAAAAGAAAGCTGTCGTAGAAAAACAAAGTAAAGACCTTTTCGGTACTCCCATTAATGAATCGAAATCTTTTAAGGTTGTGAAGGACAAACAAGTAGGAAACGAAAGTAGAAAGGTAAATGAAAAGCAAACATCAGAGTCAAGTACACAATCCAGGCAGTCGGATTCAATTGGATCTGTTATTCCAGTTATAATGATAAGCACAACTGAAAGCGATGAAGAAGTTTTACATACTGATATAGTAAAAAAAGATACAAAAACCAAAGAAAAGAAACACAAAGAGTTTGTAAGAGGAAGCAGAGCTCACAATGAAGAGAATGAAAAGCAAACAAAAAAGAGTTGTACTGATACCAAATCTCTTCGAAGACAAAGTAGCGTGGACAGTAACAAGGGACAAAAATCATCTAAAGAAATTAAACCCGATGAAGGGCACAAGTATCAATACTCTTTGTAGATTATTTATAATATCTTATGATCATCTAAATATTTTTATATTTTGTTTACCTATGAAATTTCCGATTTTTTGTGTATTTTTATAACAATCAAACTATACGCCTTTGCTTTCGATGCATTTTTCCTAACGCAGTTTTTTAATGCCTTTCTTGAAGAAATCAGCTGAACGGGACGCAACAAATCCATCAGTGGCATTTTTACTGCCTCTCGGACATTGAATTTATTACCGTCAAAGAGTTATCCAAATTAGAAAAAATAGAAATCTGTAACACGGCAGATTCTCTATTCAACTGATTCGTAGATCGGATTCGCTATACGGAATAAGCACAAGTGTAAATGTGCCCATTGATACGCGTACTTTGCGCAGGCAATCATTGAGTTCCTGGGGAGTTCCATTTTTCAAGCTTTTTTACCCTATCAATTTGACGCAAATATACCCATATTGTTTTGATGCTAACTTCAAAAGCTTACTTAGTCGTAGATTGAGTACCACCAGCTTCTACAATCGCCTTTAATTCGCCATTTTTGACCAAATTTTTCGGAAGACCACGGGGTTCATTTATCAGGTTGCTATTTACTGAACGGAGACGAGCAAACCAATAACAAGTGGCGCGTTCGTTTGCAGCGTTTGCTCTGTAAACGTCGTGATGTTGAGTGCCGCGTCTACCGCGTCGCTGCCATGACGGTACTCGTATTTATTAATGACAAAAAAGATTCCAATGCGATCAAGACATAAAGCCAATATAAAAAAATCAAATTTTGAAAATTAAAAATCAAGGATTTTATACAAAATTAAACTTAGCCTTACAAAACATTTGAAATGGCCATTACTGCACAACGGCAAATTCATAGGTAAAAACCTATTATATTATAAAATAGACTTATAAAAACTCCTTATTTTTATAGTTTTCAAGAATACCATTATCATATTAAATAAAAATTTGCAGATTTTTAGTTACTGTATCGTGCCTACAGTGAGAATAAATTTTATTTTTTGCAATAGAAGACATATGATAAGTATGTAACTTGAAATACTACTTATATTACCAACGTTACAATATTTCCCTATGCAAATGCAAACGTGGTATCTCACATATAGAGATACGGATCTACTGAAAGGCGTAAGGGAAGCCATGGGACTGAAAGCACATCCTCGATCTACGTGTTTTAACATCTTTTCTATATAGCGAAGCCTTTTCGAAGCAAAACTTTTACCTTTCATGGGTGGCCAGGTTCTGCAACCTCTTTCATAATAAATTTCTCCTACATCTAAAAACCTCTTAAAACACCCATTTTTAAAGCTGTCATTGCATTTTGTCTTAAGTTTAATTCTGTGTTTTGGTTTTGCTGCCATAGGGTTCCGGAAAAGGTCATGACATTCTGTGTTACTCAAATGTTCAATGTCAAGCCCACAGGTGTAACACCTAGTGTAGCTGGTTTTGTTATCTAGTTTGCGGAAAAAAAAATTTTGCTGCATTGTGTCCGATTCTGGATTATTAGTACTTGTCGTTTTTATAGTGCTTGGAGCAACTGTTCTTCCAATGGTTGTCATGTTTTCTTCCATTTGCCGGAAATAACTCAACTCCTTCGGAACTAATATTATTATGGTAATTTTCGGTTTAACTGTGTGAATCTCCTTGGTTCTCATTTTAAAAACAGTATTATTAAGGAATTCATAAATGTGATATTCAGTCGGCAATGCTTTGCTTGTATTGTGAAAATAGTCAACCTGGATTGATCCATTTTTTAAATAAAATTTATTCCGTTCATAACTTAGTTTCCGTATTGGTCTAGTGGTGGAAAATGTATATGTAGGCAAACCATTTGTTCGTAGGTCATCCGTATCGGGCAAGGGTAAATTTGGCCAATCCAATAGTTCAGTTTGTTTTCTTAATAATATGCTTTTTGTTGTTTTTATTTCATATTTAGATGACCGCCAACTGTCAAAAAACATACGATTATTGTTTCTTGCTAATATTTCAATTTCTTTTTGATTTTCTGTATTTACTTGCACAGTTCTGGTTGTGGCCTGAAACTTATCTAATTTAAAATAAGATGTTTCATATTTTTCAGTGTGATTATTGATTCTTCTGATTTCTTTCACAGGTCTCCAAGTTTCTAAAAACGTATTAAATTTTGTTGATTCAAATTTGTCTGTTTCTGGATTACTTCCTGTCGAGTCTAGCGTAGAATTGCTAGTGGACAGAAACTTATAAAGCTTCAAGTAATTAGTTTCGAATTCCTCATTCTTTCTGATTTCTTGCAACGGTCTCCAGCTACGATTATCTAAAGACATATCAAATTTAGTTTTTTCGAATTTTGTGATTTCATCATTATTTGCCGTTATTTTTGGCACAGGTGTTGTAGTGACCCCAAACTTTTCAAACATAAAGTTTGTTTCAAATTCTTGCCGTTCATTATTATTTATTCTGATTTTTTTCACAGGTCGCCATGTATCGTGAAACAAATCAAATTTGAGAGAATTTTCTTTTTCAAACCTTGAAATGTTACTGTGCTTCCTAATTTCTTGCATAGGTCTCCAAGAAGCTAGAAATTTATCAAATTTATCTGTATTGGTTTCAAAATCTGTATTTTTATTATAATTGTCTCCGATTTTCTGCTCCGTTTTCCATGTAGCCATAAACTTGTCAAATTTTAATGAATTTAATTCAAGTTCTGAGTGATTTTCATTTCTTATAATTTCTTGCACAGGTCGCCATCTATCATTAATTTCTGTAGGCCTACTGCTAGAATTCATATCATCAAACTTATTATGAATTTCGACTAATTGTTTTCTCTCTTCTCGTATATCTGAATAATTGTTGCCGATATATTTCAAAACACCTTTTGTTGAATTCCAAAAGTATTCATGCATATCAGAATATGCGATATAACTAGAAGTATATTTATCTTCATCATAAGGTACATTTTGCGTATCTTTTAGACTTTTTAAGCTCCTGATTGTTGTTATAAAACTATTATTTTTTTCACTGATGTGAGATATGTTCGTTTCAACACTGGTTTCTCGGATATCATAATCCTTACTGATATCTGTAACATTATTTGTTCCATTTGACAAAAAGTATTCAATACCAGCTGTTTTGTTAGAATCTATAATAGAAACGTAGTAATCTTGAGGCAATATAATCATTTCTTTGGCAGGTTCGTAGGTATACGGATTTTTTTTACGCGAATGTAAAGTTAGTGCAGCTGGCTTTAATATAAATAATACCGGCGTCGTAAGATAAAAAAAAAACAACGCAGAAATAAACATTGGAATTGTAATAGTTTTCTAAAACAAAGAGATAGTAAAATTATAAATGCACATATTAAAACTCATCAAAAAAATGTTAGTTACCACAAAATACGTTATTTTTATGGTTTTCACTAATCAACTCTGTTGAATGACAATCATTGATGACATTGATATATTTTTTAAATTTGAAATGATAATTTATTCAAAGCGTACAGTTACACGCAGAATTCTTATTTTTTGCTCAGGAATAGAAATAAAAAAGTCCATGACATTAGGCGCTTTTCATTAGACGATAACGATACCCACACGATATTTCCAGACAAGTAATCTCTTACATTTTTACACAAGCTTATAAATTAGGGAAAAGTACCCTTATTTATTTAGCTAACCACTACCACTAAGATACTAGCTAGGTCCTCCTACACTATCTATCACGGTATAACTGACTGTTAATCGCTGGCACACTGCACCTTTCGTTTCCGTTTCCACTGATTTGTGCCGGCGCACAGTGGTCCCATTTTGAAAAAAGGTGGACTTAGGACCGAAAGTCGGAATTTCGGGCTGTTTTTTTTTTATAGAATAGGTCTTAACTATCCTAACAACATCTATTCTATAAAGAAAATCCGTAGGATGCATAGTTTTCGAGAAAAAAAATAATCTTTTTTTTCTTGTATGGAGAAAAACATACTTTATTATTTTTCTCAAGTTGGGTGAAATAGTGACGGCTTTTGTTGATATTTTATAAAAGCCCTAGTGGTATTGTATCCAGAAAAAAATAAAACCAATGCGGTCACCTGCGGCCGCGGGAATAATCAGATGTCAAAAATTGATTAATTTTTTTTGCGTATTTTGCAAACATTGTTCGTTTCTGGCCAATTATTTATGTATTTTAGGTTAGCGCTCCATACTTTAATTCGAACTATTATATAACATTTCAAAAAAATTAATCAAAATCGAGTTTTTTTTTTATAATTGATGTTTCATTCATGAAAATGCACGCATACATGGTTAATTCAAAATGCAAATCCTATATTACTCAGTATAATGTACAAAATAAACATGCACGTACCTAAAACGTAAAAAAAAAAAATTTAGTTTTTGTTTATGCTTACTAAAAGTCACCGGTAATGGTTACCGACATTACTTACCTACCACTGGCGGGCATTATCTGCATAATCGATTTCTTGCTTTGTATTTTCAAAACTGGTTTTGCGACAGCATTTTCACAACCGCGGTTATTGAATGCGAGGCAGGATATAAACAAACGAGTCACATCTGATACTAGCTATGACTGGTCGCTAGCTGGTCGCTTTGTTCCTGACAAATCCTGAAAACAGGATAACTCGTATATGCATGCAAGTAACTACCCCCTAAACATAAAAGTGATATAGCTCATCAATAATAATTGGCGTATGTTATACACCAATAATGTTTGTTATTGGTGTGTGTTTTAATCTTATGTAGTTGTGTACGTATGATTTTCTACCAGAAACATAAGATAAATGTGTAGCCTTGAAAAGGGCTGTTTTATATGTAGTTTTTTAAAGGATAAAATAAATAAAAAATTATAGCATTGGATCTGGTATATTTTCATTTTCTACTCTTCTTCCACGTATACGCACTCCGAGTCTATTTCGAGCAACTGAATTGCCTCAGGAAGCATCTCTAGATGATTAGGCTTTGAAAATTTTGGTCTAAGCCATGATATGTGGGGGTCTGAACTTATTAAAAGCCCGTGTAGTATGTCCTCGTTTGTTTGGATCCTTCCTGTCTTTCTCGTGTTCTTCTCTCTTACGTTCCGGAAGTCTTTATTACGAGCCTCGGAAGCTTCCTCCGACAAGGACCCTAAAAATAATAAAAAATATGCTATAATTATACGTTGAAGTTGACATTGAAACTATTATTTTAGTGTTTATAGATTTACAGTTAGTTAACTGCTTTATATTTCATTTGTCTTGATCTATTATTACTTACCAATAGGCAGAACTGAAAAATGACTGCAAATATCTGCTCCGTGCATCAGAAGTTTGTGGACACTAACAGGCATGTAGTACCACGGATAGAGATGCACATACAGTTCTGCTGTTTCTTTGCAATAACGTCTGAAGTTCGCAATATTGACGTTCTTTCCTGAAGATATAACTTGCAGAATGACAGAAAATCGGAGTAACAAATCTTCATCAACTCCAGTGATTCTCGATGATCTTTTATAATCTCGGAAAAAACGTCTTGCAGTGTTTCCATCGTTAGTTGTTCCAAAGCCCTGCAAAGAAGAAATTAAGTTAGTAGGGCATACAAAAACAGACGAGTATATAATATAAAGGAAGCAAATTAAAGGAAAAATTACCTGTTTTACAATATCGATGAGTATTCCAGTCTGTTCCCGAAACTCTTGTTGTGTGGCATTTTTCTTTGCTTGCTTCAATTCCTTGTGATCGCCACGAGCACTCCAGCGCTGGAAGTCCATATTATAAGATATATGAAGTAGACACTCCATACATCTTATCTTCATATGTAACGATGAAATTCCATATTGGTACAAATCCTGTCGAAGCGGTCTCGTGGCCAAAAGCTCCAAGTTATTCATTTCACTTGGTTTCGCCAAGCAAATGGGGCACGTTGCTGATGAAGGTACATCTGCAATAATATTCGCCACTTTCCCATCGATCATAGTCATGTGCAGTTCGTGGGCTATCTCCACATCACCACAATTTGTTGGTACCAATTTTGTAATTTCGCGCTGCATTTCTAAGTGTTCCCCTTTTATGAACTCCGCAGTCTCTGAAGTAAACGTGAATTTCACTGGCCGACAGTAATGTGGTGAGCAAGGATTTGGGTTTTCCCAAATAATCATTTCTCCCCCATCAACTAGTCGGAGTGGGACGATGCTGATCAATACAACAGAGGAATCGTCAAACTCAGGAGCTGAGACTTGTTTGTAATTACTCTGTGACGATGCTCCGTCAAGGCCCCATTTCCATATCAACTTCAGTCCTTCTTTGGTTGAACTTGTGATTGGTCTTAAGTCTAGCAAAATTCTTTCCACTGTGTGGTTAAGAAGTCCTTGCAACCTGAAAAATAAAATAAATTAATAAAAGTAAGCTAATGAAGCTTAAAAATTTTAAAACAACATATAGTATAATTTTATAAATACCTTATGCGAGCTCCCATTTCCGTTACTTCCACGTGTTCTTCAGATGGGTAACATCTCTTTTTAGCGTCAAGTAACTTGTGATAAGACGGAAAGGCAGCTGAACAATTTTCATCCTTCAGAAACATTCTCAAGGATAAGTATTGCCATTTGGATAGGCTAAGGGCTGTGTACAAAGCCAAAGATGTATCCTCTGCTATACTGACTACTTTTTCTTCCTTGAAAAGGAGTTTTGTTACATCTGATACAACTTCGGGAGTCTCGCACAGATATTCCACAATCTTCGCTAAAGCATATTTTCCATTTTCTTTTAACTTGGAAATAAAATAATACTGTAGTTCTTCTTCAGAGTTATCGTTAACAAAGACACTGGAACGTCTTTTCTTCTGTTTGTTGCCCAAATCGGCAAAGGGCACTCTAACTTCTTTTACAGTAGAGGTACCTGCTTCCGCAGTGCAGACAGATGGAATAACAACCGGCAGTAATTCCGGCTCTTCAACTAAGTCCTCTGGCATTCTCATTGTAGTAACAAGATCAACCGTATTGCAAGTAGGCCAATTAATATTGGTCTCTAACCACTTGCGGTTGTTTTCCCGATTCATAAATGTCTTCAAGTTTCTGCTTGCATCTTTCCACTTCTTAGTTACAAGATTGGTGAATAGCCGACAAAACTCCTTAATTGCTTGATGGTCATCTTCAGATATTTCACATGGTATTTTGGAAACTATAAATTCACACAATTTATTGTAATCCTTAAGATTTCCACTATCTTTAAGAATCAAGAACATATCAAAATATGTGCCTAAGCCAGCCATTGCAAATTCAAAATAGTAATTTTTAGTACTTCACAGTTAGCGATAAATCAATTTAAATTAACATTGCTCTGTATTTAATACGCCATAACAGATAGGTCATTAGTCACTATGTGCAAGAGCAAGGTAATAGTAAACGACCAATCACAGCCATTTATCAAAAATGACTCATTTGTTTGTATAGATAAAGTCCGCCAATGGGAGCTAAGTAACGTGTAATAAGTAATCAGGAATCTGCACAAACAAATGAGTCATTTTTTCTGGTAGAAAATCATACGTATACAGATGACAGAAAGATTAAAACACACCAATAACAAACATTATTGGTGTATAACATACGCCAATTATTATTGATGTAGCTATATCACTTTTATTTTTAGGGGGTAGTTACTTGCATGCATATACGAGTTATCCTGTTGTCAGGATTTGTCAGGAACAAAGCGACCAGCTAGCGACCAGTCACAGCTAGTATCAGATGTGACTCGTTTGTTTATATCCTGCCTCGCATTCAACAACCGCGGTTGTGAAAATGCTGTCGCAAAACCAGTTTTGAAAATACAAAGCAAGAAATCGATTATGCAGATAATGCCCGCCAGTGGTAGGTAAGTAATGTCGGTAACCATTACCGGTGACTTTTAGTAAGCATAAACGAAAAACTAAAATTTTTTTTTTTTTTACGTTTTAGGTACGTGCATGTTTATTTTGTACATTATACTGAGTAATATAGGATTTGCATTTTGAACTAACCATGTATGCGTGCAATTTCATGAGTAAAACAGCAATTATAAAAAAAAATTACTCGATTTTGATTAACTTTTTTGAAATGTTATATAATAGTTCGAATTAAAGTATGGAGCGCTAACCTAAAATACATAAATAATTGGCCAGAAACGAACAATGTTTGCAAAATACGCAAAAAAAATTAATCAATTTTTGACATCTGATTATTCCCGCGGCCGCAGGTGACCGCATTGGTTTTATTTTTTTCTGGATACAATACCACTAGGGCTTTTATAAAATATCAACAAAAGCCGTCACTATTTCACCCAACTTGAGAAAAATAATAAAGTATGTTTTTCTCCATACAAGAAAAAAAAGATTTTTTTTTTTCTCGAAAACTATGCATCCTACGGATTTTCTTTATAGAATAGATGTTGTTAGGATAGTTAAGACCTATTCTATAAAAAAAAAAACAGCCCGAAATTCCGACTTTCGGTCCTAAGTCCACCTTTTTTCAAAATGGGACCACTGTGCGGCGCGGCGGCCCTGCCTCGCAGTGCAGAGTGAAAGAGAGTAGCGAGCGAGGGGAAGCACGACATCGATATCTTGGACCGACCCTACAGGTCTCCTCACGTAAGAAGAACGCTAGTCTTGACCTGCACAGTGAGTGGTTTAGTAGTAAAGTACCTAATTATGTATAAAAATTTACTGTAGAATCATATTACGTACTTTACTAATAAGTACTTTAAAAGTAGCTGGAGTTAAACAAAACCGTCCGTGCGCAGGTCAACCAGCAACGTTCTTCTTACGTGAGGAGACCTACTATATAACACATATTCAATAATGTGTGCCGACACATTTTCGTTGGTCACAAATTTTCGGCAACACCTGTCGGTGTTGCGGAAAATGGTTCATAAGATTTTTCATCAGGAGCTACCATAATCATTCGTTATCCCTAATGCTAATGCGACTCAGTAGTACTTTAGTGCACATTTAAATCTGCTTCTTCTTCTACTACTACCGATTATTTAACGAGAAGAGTCAAGAGATGCACTATTCTTTTTAAATCTAGACCTGAAAAGCGATTGCTGCTCCCGTACTTACTTTGATGTCTGCTATTTCATCATGATTATGGGACTCTTGGGGGAACTTACATTAAAAGCATCCCAAGAAACAAATACATGGCACAAAGGTTACAAAATGAAACCCAAGTAATATGCGGAGTAACCGGCATGCCACTGCGAGACTTTATTGAATTCTTAATTTAAATAGTTATGATGTCATTTCACAGACACTTCGTATACCTATAGTACCCATGTACGTATGTTAGTCACGCGATAGTCATGTACATAATTTATTTAGTTTAGCTCCATCTATCGGTTGGTATAACTAATTGAATTTAATTAAATCTTAGTGGCTTCTGCGGAAATTTTACCACAATTTCGCCAATGTCATGTACTAACGAGTAGACCATCAAACGTATGTTAATGTCACCGTCTTGACATTTGTAAATTGTACAACAAACATAATAATACAAATTTTTAACGTTGTTATGTTGACGATGGAGATCAACGTGAGCCAAATTCAACTTCCGTTCCCCTCGCATTCACCAGCTTACACTCCACGTCAAGCGTGCGTAAAGAAGTTTGTCTTGTATAAAGCTGAAAATAATCACCAGGAAGAGACAAGTTATTACATACGGACGTCCATGTCACAAAATTTCCATCGTCTATGACTATGCGTAATCCATAGGTTTTATAGATTCATGTGTGCACTATTCAGGTAATGAATACTTAGGTAGGTACTCATCCGAAGTTAAGTAATATAATAATTGCGCTCGATTCGCTCACAGTTTTAGGTCGACTACATCGTCGTGACTTTATATTTATTAATACTATTTTTTTTACATTGTAGTCTTTTTAAACAATAGAAGGCAAAATTTCGTTTTGTCGCTCGCGATATTTAATCACAGTAACACGCTTTTGTTCTTTTAGATTCCTTCACTCGTAAACGAATGGCTTATTAGAACATGCTACTTTACCCATAATTACCTACCTATATGAATACAAAAAAGATTCTTTACAAAACTTCTCAAATCCAAAGTCGAATCAAAGGAGGAATTGGTAAGGATATCTACATAATATTAATAAATACCTACTTAATTTAGGGTACCTATAAATGAGCACGTAGTAATTATGAATTATGATTACCTATTAGGTAGTTATAACTATTTGCATATCTATTCAGCTAAAACTTTAATTTAATATACTTAATTCAATTGTACTGATTAAGTAGTTCTAACGCAAACCGATTGATTTATTGTTGAATTATGTAATTATACTTAGCTCAGAACCGGACTAGGTATGCATTGTATCTACATTTCAAGAATTAAGTGAATAGCTTGTATTATAAAAACTAGTAACCCATAAAACATGTTAGGCAACCTCTGTGTAGCAATATGCTAATTATTTACAAATAAAATCATATGTAAAAATGTTATAAATAAAGATAAAACGTAATTAATAATATGTTGATTCTCTACCTAAAGATCTCCATTACAAAAAGAAACGTGATCTCATCGCCCAAATGCTTCCCAAAAACCATCTACGTATGGGGATGATACACAAGGCGATAATTAGTAGAGCCTATATGCACCAAATCCAAATAGTTTTACTTGCGTCAGTTTTTACCGATTAATCTAACTTGCTTTTTTATCAAATTCTGTGGTGGCAGGCTCCATAAAAATATTGAGTACTCGTATTTTGGCATCTAAATTTTTTTCTTGCTATTAAAATAGCTTATATTAATCAGTGATAATGCAGCACTAAATTGGTGAAAGAATTTTTAAAATCGGCCCATTACTTTTTGAGCCAATTCGTTACAAACATACTGACATACAAATCTTTCCTCTTTATAATATTAGTATAGATATAGATAGATAAATGGGGACCAACATCCCAAACCGAGGAAATCAACAATAGATCGCGATCGGGCGATACGTCGAACTCAAGTCGAACTTGTCGAAGGCGAGTAGCAAAGAGTATGTAACGCTACGCTCAGAGTGCCCGGCGAGTAGTCGCAACCCCTATCAGGCAGACCGGGCACCGGGCAACAACGGGCGTCATTACGCGATCGCGCGCCGCTTAGCGAGGATGGCGCGCGTCACGGCGCTTCCCGCAATATTTCTCCTCTGCACAACTATATCAGCCGAGATCCTCACTCCCCCGTACTTCAACTTGGCTACTGGAAAGAAAATCACCGCCACTGCGACCTGCGGTGACGAAGGTGCGGAGCTTTACTGCAAGCTGGTGGGCGCTAACGTAGACCACGATGAACACGTGATACAGGGACAGGTATGTTTTTGTTGTGCTAGCGTTTGTTGTATCTCTAAGTTTTCAATGTGTTCGCAGTTTAAATAGCTTTAAGTTAACGTGATGTGAGTTTTGTTTATATTGTATCTGTTAATCAAAGGATACAACCAGATCAAAGTTTTAATTACTACATTAGGTACTATTTTATAAAAAACTATTTTATTTAGCGGTCCTGCGGTTTCACCCGTGTATGATAAATGTGGCCTATGTGTTAATCTAGTATATAAGCTGT
This sequence comes from Ennomos fuscantarius, assembly GCA_905220475.3. Taxonomy (NCBI): domain Eukaryota; kingdom Metazoa; phylum Arthropoda; class Insecta; order Lepidoptera; family Geometridae; genus Ennomos; species Ennomos fuscantarius. The sequence continues at coordinate 14,402,383 of HG992023.1, forward strand.
CTATATTTCAAATTACATCCAAATCCGTCCATTCGTTTGAGCTTGAAAGAGTAACAAACATCTATGTATACAAACTTTCGCGTTTATAATATTAGTAGGATATTTTTATAAATATACTAAATAGTTTTATACCGGCATGGTGCACAAATGAGAAACGAAGAAACAAAGCCTCTGTGGTGTGGTGGTTAAGCAGGTTGGCTCATAACCTGGAGGTGGCGGGTTTGATTCCTGCGATAGGACAAATATTTGGGCACAGAAAAAAAAAGCGCAAATAATTGTTCTGTGTCTGGGTGTTATGGGTCCTCGTAGTTCCTGGGTCCCTATATACCTACAGGGAATCCTAGTTAGGGTTCAGGATCTATGTATCTGATCGTTGGGCGTTATTATTATTAAAGTATAGCGGTAAATTCTTTTCACAGCCAAACATGTTAGCGAAATATCTGTGAACAAAAAGAGCTATTGAGAAGATAAAACAATTTGGATAAAATATCAATCGTTGGTACTATTTTCTTTCTAAAAATGACGTACAAAGTACGATAAATTATAGCAAAAATACATTTGACTTACCTTTTCTCACAATATTTTTCCATTTAACATTTGTAAACGGTCAAAATAAACTAGAGATATTGCTCTATACTAATTCACTATTGGTGAGGAATAATAAAAACACAGGTCCGTTTCGTAAAATTTATTTTTATTACGTTATAGTTTGTCAGGATTCCGTTCCGATCACACCCAGCATAAATATTATTACAAAAGCGCGGTTGTGAGACTAACGTATTTACAAAACTGCAAATTTTTCACGCTCGCATCGCTCGCGTTTTAATAACGGGTCGGTGATGTCGGTATGAGTGAGTGCGCTATTATTTAGACCTATTTCTAAAACTGTTAAATTTTCCACACTCGCTTCGCTTCACTTCGCTTGCGTAGTTTAACAGTTGTTTTTCAATACAGGCTCCCTATGTTGGGGTACCCATGTAAATATTATATACCAGTGTTTTTTTATAGTTAGGTACTCGGTTATGTAATATTCTAAAATGTGTATTTTGGGGCATAAAAATAACTTAGTTTTCACTAAACTTATATTGAAAACTATCCGTAACTTTCCATATTTAATTTCGTAACTCTCCATATTTAATTTCGTAACTCTCCATATTTAATTTCGTAACTCTCCATATTTAATTTAACGCAAACAAGCCTCTCCAGGAAATTTTATTATTAAATCTCGGTGCTTTTTAACAATTTATTGCCAAGACCATTTGAGTAATATGAATTTACCATGAAAATTTAGTAGTTTTGTGGTAAAAATCTTGGTAGTGGAATAATCTCATAACTCAACACATCGTTTTAATAATTTGTCAATATATTTTTTATATAATCTGTCACATATGACTCTTAGTATAATAATAATAATATGTGTGGACATCTCACACAGCGCCATCTAGCCCCAAACTAAGCAAAGCTTGTACTATGGGAACCAGATAACTGATACAATACTTAGATACTTTTTTTGTTTGTATATACATACATAGAATACAATAATAACACCCAGACACAGAACAAACACCTATGTTCATCACACCAATGTTTGGGATTCGAACCCACAACCCATAGTTCAGAAGGCAAGGATACTACTAACTGAGCTATCGGGCCAGTCAAGTATATGTAGTGTATGTGGCATTATTGTAGAACTGCCTATTTCAATATTCTATTTTACTCAAATTAACACCGTGCTTAAAAGCGACTACGAGACTACGGTCCGTATTACAGAACTATGCTCAGTCATCCATCGGTGCTCAAGCAGAGATTTCATTCATAAAATGACCAATTAGTGAATGAAATCTCTGCTTGAGCACCGATCGATGACTGAGCATCGTTCTGTAATACGGACCTACGACTACGAAACTAGGGTCTGAGCCAACTCGTAAATTAACAGACATATCACAATTTAAAAAATGTCTCAGGCCGGTTAAATTCAGTTAGATTATTTCTTTAATCCTTTTTTTCGTAATCGAGGGTAATGTAAAATGTAAAGTAGTAACAGTATTGGGTTGGTTGGTTACAGTACAAGTTCCCAATGACCCGGGAGCACTGATAAGGTTTATCTCATGTCCTGTTGGCACGCACCCGCTGATAGCTGGGTTCGATGCTCGCATCATACTCTTTTTAAGAATAGTTTTGTAATTAAAAGTATGTAGACTAATGGCTTATGAAGTTAGTTGTGAATTTATATATAAAATTTCCGTGATAGGAAAAACAATAATTTTGGTTGTTGTATTAGGTATAATGATTTGTACTGTATCTATGTATTACTATGGTGGGACCCCCTAACTTTCAAGCTCCTTTTTGGGTTGGAAATCACTCTTAATCTCTGGATATAATTACGATATAAGTAGCCAGATGGATGGATGGACAGAAGGATGGCCAAGTCCAGACTCGGTCGAACAGCTCAATATAAGTCGGGGTCTTGAGTTAGGACTTCGGAGAGTTTAATTTAATCTCCTTGCTTCGAATAACTACGTAATTGAATAGAAAGCCACCTTGGTTTATTGGAAATTATCATAGGCCCGTATTACAGAACGAATGGTGCCCAAGTCGAGATTGTATTAGTTAAACAAATTTCTCTACTTAATGTCCCGATTTAATTTAGTAGGTAACCTAACAGTAATTTCAAAGCTAAGTAGCTAAGTTATCTGTACAACATTAATCAATTCTACGACATTAATAATTATACCTACTTAAGTTGGCCACATTCTCTAACGTTAAAGTTTTCTACGAGATTACTCAATTATAAATAGGTATCATTTTCTATAACTCTAAAATTGGAGTAATAGAAGATAATAAAACTATGTAATAACGGTTTCACAAGTTAGATAAAGCTGTAAACTTTTGACCCCAGTATCAATGACCCGCGCCCGCCGCCCGCCGCCCGCCCGACCAGCGCTTGCGCCGTGCCCGCGTATCGCTGTCGTCACTTCTTTGATGAATGAATTGTGAATGACAAACACCTATTACTTACAATCAATCAATCAAATAATCATTTATTGACATAAAAGGGTTTCATACATGTTAATGAGTCCATAGACTCCCGAACTAGCGAGAACACTGTATTTCAAGAGCCCAGGCTTCTCCCATCCTTATACTTATATGATTATGTCAGTGTTGATTTTAATATTAATTTAAACTTTAAACAAGAAACAAAAAAGAAATAATTATAAGTGCCCATGTACATAAATTCGTGAGAGAATGTCAGTTGTGTATGTGTAAGGTGCGTGTGCGTATGTGTGTGTGTGTGTGTGTGTGTATGTATGTGTGTGTGTGTGTGTGTGTGTGTGTGTGTGTGTGTGTGTGTGTGTGTGTGTGTGTGTGTGTGAGAGAGAATGTGTGTGTGTGTGTAATATATATATACATAATATTATGTAGCCACATTAAAAATAAAAACCTTTCAAATGGTTCTGTCATAAACCTTCATGGTCAAATTGATCGAGCCAAATTAGTAAAACTTACAATACTCATATCAACACGAGTTTGTTATTTTTACTCAGCATTTTCTATGTACCTACAGTTTCTAAAAAATATTCTCCCTGTGATTGTGATCAAAGAAAGACTTACTAATGAGTACAAACTTTGAACTATAAAAACGGCACTTTTCTCCTTTTTCCATGGGAAACTAACAAAGTCGAATAAATAAATCTTACAACATATTTTATAACAAAGCACTCAACATTTTTATCAAGGAGCTTGGAACATATCAGACACTTGAGTTACGGTCGCTATAACAGACATGCTTACAAGGAACCATCTCTTTGTTTACTGTTTAAGATTCCAAGAATCCGATGTTACTTACAAAGGCAAAAGCGATTAACGGGATAAGCACAGTGCCATAAACTCGTGAATATGATTTCTTAGAGGTTCACGTGGGATTTACTTTATCTTGAAATAATTATCCTTTATGAAAGTGTACAATTATAGAGCTCGTTTTAAATTTTTTTTTTACTTTTATACTAGAGAAATTATGACATGAAAGATGCTTGTTTCAATTTCCCCGCTGTATGTGATCTTACTTATGTGTACTTTATTTATTTTTGTTGCCGGCTGTTTAGCTTTGTGTTATAATTATTAATTTAGGTAAATATGTAATTGAAATGCGCACGCATTCCACAAATGAGGTCGCCAATTTTCCTTTGAAAAAATTACACATTTTCTGAAACAATAATAATAATATAATAAGTAATAAGATTATTCTACTTATGAATAAAGACTTTTTTTTTATCTGGTCAGGCAAATATCGTACTTCACACTAATATTATAAAGGCGAAAGTTTGTATGTGTGTTTGTGTGTATCTGTGTATGTTTGTTACTCCTTCACGCTTAAACGGCTGAATGGATTTAGATGAGATTCGGCAACAAGATAGCTTATACACTACATTAACATATAGGCTACAGGTTATCCCGGAAAAGTTAAATGTTGCCGTGGGATGCGTAAATAATTAAAATTATCTGCGGGTGAAACCGTGGGGCGCAACTAGTTAATAATATAATACTTTAACCTAGCCAATGTATGATATAGCATACCTATGAAAGTAGCAGTCTACTGCTACTTTCATAGTAATATAGGCAAAATCTTCATGAATCCCATATGTGAATCTATGTAGGTGCTAAATTACTTTTTTCTTTTTTGCGGCCACGGCCCGCTGCGGCTGTAGTATGCGCAAGGTATATAACGAAGGGATAGGAAAAAGAAAGCTGTAGACGAAGAGCAAATAGAGTGGGATAGAGGACAGAAGCTGGATCTTAGGTTCATAGGTTAGGTTAGGTAGGGTATCCTCTTGGTATATTGTTTTATAACAATTAACGCGTGTGAAGCTGGGGTGGATAAGCTAGCTAATATTAATATTCAAAGTTATAGTCAAAAGATTTATTGCAAATAAGCTATTTTTAGCACTTTTACAAGCACTGAGATTAGCACTGTTGTTATACTGTTCTGTGCTAATCTCAGTGCTAATACTTATAAACAAAACAAAAACGAATTTCGTTGGTTCGCTCCGGCCGTTTTTGAGTTTTTGCAGACATATGGCCACCAAATGCGCGGACGCATCCTAAGATCTTTTGTTTCGCTCACAGCGAACAAAGGCTCCCAAAATTGAATGAGTTTTTTTCACTGTCCAAACTAGTTAGTTACGCGCCGTGCCGAGAATGAATAAAACTGCTGTGTATGGAGGAATTCGTTGAGCGTCTCTTGTTGGATATCTTATGACATCTGCTGCTGTCTTATCATGTTGCTTAGTTTGTTCTAAAGTTCTGGCATAGCGTCATAAATGCATTCAATAATGATCTATGATCAGTGACAATATAAGTATGCATGTTATTATTATGATTAAAATAATTTGAATTGTTTATATGTCAGCTGGGCCAATATATGAATAGATGTCCAACGAGAGACTAAAAAGGGTAAAATAAATTATTTTTAGACTTTAGATGAGTGGGTAGCGCTTATAATAATTAAATTAATTCATTTTTCGCTTTTGAAAGCCTGTTTGTGGTATAGAAGGTTTTTTTTATGTTAAGGAAAGACGTGACGAGCTAGCCGTTCACCTGATGTTAAACGACACGACTGCCCATATCAGCTGCAGTGTCACTCGAAACTCTAAAGTATATAGGTTCGCGTGACACTGTACTGCGCACGTCATCCAGAGACATCAGCACAATCTAGCAATAAGATTACTAAACTGTGAGATCAGATCATAAAGTCTCATTTGCCCAGTAATTTCACTAGCTACAGTGCCCTTCAAACCGGAACACAGCAGTGCTTGCGCACTACTGCTTGGCGGCAGAATAACTGGCAAAGCGGTGGTACCTACCTAGACGAACTTTGCAATAAAGTCCTACCACCTAGTAATAGTATATATATAATAATAAGAAGGTTTAATTATTTTAAAAATTAATCTAATACATTTCAGGTGTGCGACTTTTGTGATGTAACGAACGAAGCTAAGAAGCATCCGCCAGAGTATGCGGTGGACGGCATGGAGACCTGGTGGCAGAGCCCTCCGCTTTCTCGCGGCATGAAGTACAACGAGGTCAACCTCACCATCGACCTTGGTCAGGTAGACCCCATCCAGTTTTATAAACCCTTTTTAATGAAGCCATATTATTATTAGATACATTGGTTCTTTCATGAGAGTTTATTTGGGTTGGTGACGCCGATGTTTTACTTCTCAAAAACCATTAGAAAACCATCTAAAATAATCACGTAGTGAAGTTGAGTAACTAGCTCCCAGAAAAAGGACGTCAATTATGTCCGATACCTGGTCGGTGTAATTTCGACTTTTAATTAACGGCTAACCATTATTAATTTCCGAAGTGAATCATACTCACCATAGTTTTCGAAGTAAAATATTTAATACGTATGGTCAAATAGAATTCAAAAATATACTAAGATAATATAGTTCCTAAAATTATTAGCAACCAGCGGTATTTGAACCTGTAACCTTTCATCTCGCCAGATTTTAGGAACTATAATAAATTTATACAAGAGGTGAAAAAAAAAAATTTTGTATTCTTCGTAATCATTTTCCTACAGTTTTTAGTCCTATTTTCTATTGAATTTATAAAAGTGAAAATAAAAATAAATGTTTATCAATCCATCGTAATAATATTTCTACAGTTTTAAGTCCTATTTTCCAAGCTATCCAAATCAATTGATGTATTGACATTACAAAACCTTTAATAATAATAACACCCTTTCATAATAACACCCAAATTGTCACTTTTAGAGATAGACGCACGACTATCGCACATGTCTCACATCATATTTATATCCCGTAGGTACACTGCACATGTTTGTATCTACTCTAGCTAGATCATCTTTAGTTTTAATTTTGATACAGACTGCATGACATCATTGTCATGTTTTTAAATATTAACGAATATGCTTTACATCCTGCTTGTAGCAATAACTAAACTATAATTTCCTAAAGTGTGAATAAAAGATTTTACGCGCTCATCAGACAAACCAGCTCTTTGAGAATAATGAGATAAGCAAATAGTGAATGCGGGTGTTATCCTTATCAGGATGATAACTGTGCTGTTTGTAAGTTAAAAGATACAAATAGCAACAATGAATATGAAGCTACCAAAACCTAACCAAAATGATTGAATACTTAAGTGAGGGCAGACAGTATAATTGACTTAACGTGCGGTTTATCTAAATTTATCTAACATAATTAACTGATATATTCGTAATACTGTTTTATTTTCATTGGGAAATCTCGTCTACTCGAGAAATACGCATATTTCTTCCAGAAATAGTCCTTCCAACAGCATCAAGTGCATTGACCTCCGTTACCTCACCACTAGGGACATAAAATTAATTATAGACTAGGATTACGACCAGTTGGACCATTTGCTAACTGTGTGAAACTTCAGAATTTGGATTTAGTATTTAAATGAAAGTATGAAATGATTACTTTCCCTAATATATACACAAGTGAATATATTACTGATTGCTTGAGTCTAGAAATCTTGAAGATATAATTATGCCTATAAGTATGCAGACATTGTTCAATTATATTTGATTATAGTAATTATGTTATAATATTTTGGCGAAGTTTATAATTGTAAAATTTTGATTCCACTGTCTGTTTTCTGCTTTTTTGCCTACTCTTTTGTTCTTGTAAGAATAATAGAGAAGTAAAAGGACGTATCAAATGTACTAAAATTCCTATTTTCATACAGAACACAGACAGCGAAATCAACAAGTTTTATAAGAACAGACAATCAATCTCTGACTATATATGGTTGCTATACATAAGTACATAGACACACATTATATATATCATAAAAAATAAACTTAGTAATAGGTATATCATCTAACCTTAGGTTACTGTGCGAATATTTACGTTATTGTAGTTATGCCTATGCATTTGTAAAAAAAATTGCTTAGCGAATGTGAAATACGATGCATCGATAAACAATCTTTTAAAATGAATTCATTTCTCGTTATCATTAAATGATCAAATTTCAAATTTTGTTACATTTCGAGAATGCTGCGCATCCATGTAATATCATATGTCAAAGGCGAATTTATATCATCCAAATTCTGAAGTTTTGCATATCGTTATAAAAAGAGGTAGGTATACTGTTACAATAAAGTTGTACGTCTGTACAAATACCTACTTCTGATAGCAGCAGTCCTTGGCTTCGTTCGCACGCCTAATACACGTCAGATCTTTTGTTCTCCACTAGAATCTACTGAATCGATCCACCAGTGGATTAAATACTACCTGTGATCTGTGACTGGGACTGTGATCCACTATTCATCTAATAGATCTACATTCAGTCTGACTCATTGTGACTTTATTGTGCTAACAAGTATTGAATGATTATTTCTTTGTTACCTATGGTACCTTTTAAAGGGATCGGCACAACATCTATCGCCTTAATCTCATACTGAGAAGTTCCAAGGGATATATTAAAAGCACATCGGTCAGGTTAGTTGAATATCCTGATGGTCACTAAATAACTATTGCATATTAGTGATTAATGAATTATTATAAGAATCGATTCCCTATTCTATTATACCTTCATTAGTTTATATGGGGCTACATGGGAATTTAAAAATATCATCGAAATCGGTTTTCATTTAGCGAAAATATCGTATAACCGCTATATAGATAGATCAAAGGCTCTTTTTTGTAATCGTTTAAAAATCTATATATTTATTTTATATAGGTACACAAAACATATTGCAGTCAATGACTTATTCAACATAGAGACTTATAAATTATGATCTGGATTGTAACTTAAGATTATGAAATTATAATATGTCCATCGAGATAGATGCGGATGAGAGTACTCACCAAAAAAGCCTCAAGCTTTGCAGACCGGCACCACCGTACAACGACCGGTACTACAATTATAGTTTTTAGGAGTAAGACCATTTGCAGAATTGATGAACAAAACAGCAGCGTTGTGTCAGAATCATTGGGCTTACTATAGAGGATATTGATTTTATGTCACTCAATCACTTTAAATCCAGTAGTAGGTGACAACAACTGTTTAATATACGAGTAGGTGGTTCACACGACAACCAAAGACAATAATCGTGACTAGATGTTAGGCCATTTTTATTTTGTATTAATTAATATTTACGTGTTTTGATATTAACAGAATATTTATTAAATCGTAGTAATAATAAAATAGCTTCCTCAATTTTATTTTATAATTTTGGTTGAAGTTTGCTTGGTACATTCGAGCTTTCCATCAAAATTGAAGTTATTATAATCATATTATTTCTATCAATTAATTATGTAAAGCTTATTTAAACTGGTAAGTTAAACAAACTGGATATTTATCATATATATTCCGTTCCTTTCTAGAAACCGTCAGGTCTAAAGGTTCATGAGATGAAAAGTATTCTATAACCAAATTATATCCCATGGTTTAGGACTAGACTTTTTCATGTATCGTCAGTCCATTACGCTTCACTGCCTGTAGGTCCATGTGGTTCTTGAAGCCGCCAGCCACATTTTGTGCAAACCATTCAACCTGTAGATACAGAGCGAATCTAAAGTAAAAGTTCCCTAATCTATACATCTACAAAACTACACATCTATATTCTTAAAACTCCTCGTATTTATAATTATTTTGACAACAAGTAAATTTTATAAGTAAAGACAAACGTAAGCAAAGACATAATAATGAATTACCTATAATATGTCAACTCCGTTCTGTAGTGCTTAATAAGAAATGTTTTTGAAGATAAATAAATTCTATAATCTGCCTCTAACTACCATTTTGATTCAAGAGTTTTACATAGTTTTTGTTTAGTAGACCAAATTTCGCTCAAATCGCGGTGCCGTGGCAGCACAGGATAGTGTGGGTGTTGATAACTGCTATTCGAGATAGTAAACTAAAACAGCCTTATTAATAAACGGGTATTAGTCTCGGATTAGTTACTTCAGCTTTTGTCCTTTTTTGCAGCTGAAATATTTAGCTGGATCGAAAGAGACAAAAGATGGTGTAACTAGTCTAAAGCTAGTTCGTGTTTATTAATAAGGCTGTAATAGTTTTATACAAGGGTAAAAAAACCAAGGCCATATATTTGACTATCATAATTAATTTTAGTAAAGTGTACAACAACCACCGTATCTGTATTCTAAAAATATAATCTGGGAGTTTTCAAGGCAAGAGTGAACCGGTATGTTTTAGACAACCATGTCCCATCGTCGATCGTGTTGTCACTTACTATCAGGTGAGACAGAGGTCAAATGCAAGACGATAAAAAATAAAAAAACACTGCTCTTATCTCTTTATCTTCGTAATTTAATATTCTTAAAATTTCGTCTTAATCTGTAAAACCGTCATGTGCTGTGAACAAAAGCATTACGGTGGCTAAAACATTGGTTTAGTCCTCGTAGCTAAACCAGCACCCCTACCGCGTAACCGTTCTGGGAATTGGCTTCACCTGCCATCCTGCACGCGGCTATTAACAAGTCCACGAGTGCGAGCAAGAGAGAACACGATTACCATCTCCACCAGACTTACGCGGTAAGGCCCCGGTTTGGAATTACCTAAAATGTATTTACATTGTACACCCGGCTACAGTTGGTTACATGAAAAGAAGTAGGTTTGCACTTTTACTTACCCAAAGAGCTGGGTAATCTGCCTCATGAAAACTACTTTTTTTAGTGCTGTAGCATTACATAATGTCGGATTTTTGTGCGAATATCACGCATTTGTAAACGTGGGATGCTCGATGCTAAAAGTACCCATGTTAAGTCTCTTAAACTTTATCTCGACCGTTCCATTCTATATCATGATTCATGGCAAAGAAATAATATTGAATTATTTTTTAACAGGATATTGCACGAAAGTATTAATGAAATCTGTGTTATCCACAATTTCTCAGGAGTTCCACGTCGCATACGTTTTCGTGAGGATGGGAAATTCTCCACGGCCTGGACTGTGGGCACTCGAGAAATCTACTGACTATGGAAAGACCTTCAAACCTTGGATGTACTTTTCAGACTCACCCCAGTTAGTATTGATAATCTTCCAACATAATCACAAATTCTACTTAAAATCAACCGCTTTTACAATAATACCACGAGAATAAAGTCAAGTCCTCTTTGATTTTGTCAAAGGAATAAAGCGCGACTTGCCATAGAACGCTGAAGATGGTAATGCTACCTGATAACGGTCCTTATGAAATTCTCGGATTACAGATAACTTATTCTTTATTATTACTTTACCTAGTGTAACTTGTAAAAATCTTACTTAGTCTAAGTTAGAAAAAAAGGAATAGATATTTTAAGTAACATTACTTCTCCAGAGTTTTAATAACGCGCTTCACTTGTATAGCCTGCTATTTTTGCGACTGGAATAACCAGGACCGATCTTGTTAAATAAATACAAATTGTTTACTGTTTCTAAAAAGCGTACAGGGGGCGCTACACGCGCTTGGGGCTTCACGGCCTTGGCGTTGAAAAAAACTGCCGAACCCGCAGCCTACCTACTTATACTGGCTGCGGATTCGGCAGTTTAATTGAGCACTGCACACTTGTGTAAGTACTCCTTAGATCTACTCATCAAGTATTGTGTTTTAGGGACTGTGAGAGATATTTCGGAAAGGAGAGTCTGCAACCGATTACAAATGATGACTCCGTCATCTGCAGCACGGAGTATTCTCAGATCGTTCCTTTGGAAGGTGGAGAGGTAATAATTAATCTATATTTTTTATTTTAGTAAAACTTCTTTACGCACGCTTAATTTGGGAAGTAAGCTGGTGAATGCGTAACGAGGCGAACGGAAGTTGGTTCACGTAGACATCCATTGTCAACATAACAAAGTTAAAATTTTCTTAAAGTTTGTATTATTATGTTGTTAGTCCAGTAAAATGATAACATACAATTGTCAAGAACAAACAAAGCAAAAAAAAGTTATACCGGCCAATAGACGGAGCTTTTCTTTTTTTTAAGGAATGACGTGACGAGCTAGCCGTTCGCCTGATGTTAAACGACACGGCTGCCCATATTCGCTGCAGTGTCACTCGGAACTCTAAAGTATAGAGGTTCGCGTGATACTGCACTGCGCACGTCATCCAGAGACATCAGCACAATCTAGTAATAAGATTACTAAACTGTGAGATCAGATCATAAAGTCTCATTTGCCCAGTAATTTCACTAGCTACAGTGCCCTTCAAACCGGAACACAGCAGTGCTTGCGCACTACTGCTTGGGGGCAGAATAACTGGCAAAGCGGTGGTACCTACCTAGACGAACTTTGCAGTAAAGTCCTACCACCTAGTAAAAGACTAGACTAGGAGCTAAACTAAAGAAGTTTTACTTCAATCGAGTGGTCTAAAGCACACTCGTTTTTTAAATAAGTACATTAGACTGAAGCCTTTTAACTCAATCATAACTTTTCTGATTTCAGATCCCCATATCGCTTTTAAATTATCGTCCATCTGCAAACCATTATTTCAACTCTTCGGTTCTCCAAGAGTGGACCCGAGCTACAAACGTCAGGCTACGGCTGCTGCGAACGAAAAACTTGCTGGGGCATCTAATGTCCGTAGCTAGACAGGATCCAACAGTAACGAGACGGGTATGTTCCAACCACTGATAGAAGCTCTGCAAATAATATCCGAACTATTTAGTTTTAAATTTGAGCATTTGTTTTACGTGAAGACGTCATTGTTTACAAATCTGCATACTGGAATTTTTTGGATTTGGTTGTAGCTTGTACCGTGTTATTTTTTAAAACGCGTTTAATTTTATGACAAATAATTGTAAATATTGGTTTTTAAGAAAATATAAATGATTTGCAAGGGTCAAATTTTGATAGACATAGACTAAATATATCAACACACAGACTTGTTTATTACAACGCCACCTAGCGAGCTAGTTTCTATCGTCTGGGAGTTTTGGCGGGAAAGCGAAAAAGATCGCCTCACCGCATTGTATTTTCCAAAACTTGTGTTATTTTCAGTGTTAGTGCATAAAATTGGTGGCATTCTACTCGTTAAGTGCTGGATTACAGGCGTGAGTGTGGGAAAATGGTATAATGATGGTGAAACGTTTATTTTCGTGTTGTTTCCAAAACTCCATAGAACCTTCAAGTAAAGTTGCCACCACTTTACTAGGAGTATGGTGGTCCATGGTCCTCGTAATTCCTGGGTCCCTAGACACAGATAATTTATTTAGGTTCCGGGATCTATGTATGCGATCGTTGGGCGTTATTATTGTAATTTATTAAAATAAAATTTTGAATAATTAGTTGTGCACATTTTTCAGATCGCCACCTAGTCGTAAACTAAGCAAAGCTTGTACTATGAGAACCAGATTTTTTTTTATTAGTTATATATATACTTTTTGACTGTAATTGTTTTTGACTGGAAGTACATTAATACATTAATACTATATATTATATTTAGAATGCAATATAATACCCCCACACAGAAGATAAGATAACTGATAACCACTGCTTAACATAGCCTCCCCATAGAGCGCCACTTTCAGCGGCTGTGCTCCTCAAATCACGTCCATTAAGTCTGTTTTTGCAACTCATAAGGAAATATTTTTCGTATACAGTACTTCTACAGTATTAAAGACATCAGTATTGGCGGGCGCTGCATGTGCAATGGGCACGCGGACACGTGCGACCCTGCCGACCCAAACTCGGACACCAACATTCTCGTGTGCCGCTGCCAGCACAACACCTGTGGCCCCCAGTGCGCAGAGTGCTGCCCAGGCTTCAGGCAGAAGAAGTGGAGGATCTCGCAAAGCTGGGACAGATTTGCTTGCGAACGTAAGTTCTACGAAAATAACACGGTTTTCTACTTGGCTATAAGGTATCTGTCTACTAATTTTATTCATTGGCTATACAGATCCCACCTTTTTAAAATAATAAATAAACGGTTTACTGTTTATTTATTAGAATATTTATATCTACATCTTAATGAATATTATTGAATATTTATATAATATCAAAGGTGTTCTGAGATTTTCTCTGTGTACAAAATTTCATCAAAATTGATACTGCCCATATTTGTGAGAGATGATAACAAACAACAGACATTTCACACAGTGCCATCTATGATAGAATACATTGAATTTTTTGTTCATTAATACTTATAATACATATGTAGTATACAATATAACACCCAGACACAGAACAAACATCGATGTTCTCCTCACAAAATGCAGCGCTACCAGAGCTATCGGGCCAGTTAATAAACAAATGGACCACATTTCAATTTCATCAAATATTAGGTCTTTACCTATGAAATTGCCGTTTTGTTTGAAAAAAGTTAAAGTATTTTTTTTTCGAACTTATTTATTTCTTTTATTCAAAGTAATCACCCCTGCAATCAATGCATCTTTGCCAACGCTGTGGCAGTTTATGGATGCCCTTCTTGAAAAAATCAGCAGGACGGGAGACAACAAACTCTTCAAAGGCGTTTTGTACTGCCTCTCGGGAATTGAATTTTTTTCCCGCTAAAAAGTTGTCCAAATTTTGGAAAAAGTAATAGTCGGTAGGCGCAAGATCTGGTGAGTATGGCGGATGAGGGAGAGCTTCCAAACCCAACTCATGCAGCTTAGAGACGGTCTGTTGTGCAGTATGGGGTCGCGCGTTGTCGTGAAGTAGCAGTGGAGACGACCGATTGACCAAAGCTGGTTGCAGACGTGCGAGTTTCGCCATCATTGTGGTCAGTTCTTCAATGTACACATCTGCAGTAATGCTCTCGCCGTTTTGTAAAAAGCTATGATGAATCACACCAGCACTAGACCACCAAACTGTGACCATCACCTTTCTAGGGGTCATTTTTCGTTTTGCACATTGCTTTGGTACCGAACCAGGATCTAACCAACTTGCTGAGCGCTTTCGATTGTCAAAAAGAATCCATTTTTCGTCGCACGTAACAATTCGCTTCAAAATTCCTTCATTTGTGTGCCTGTTAAGCAGCGCAAGGCAAGTCTCGACGCGTACGTTGCGCTGGCGATCGTTAAGTTCGTGGGGCACCCATCTATCAAGCTTTTTTATCTTGCCAATCTGTCGCAAATGGACCAATATTGTTTTGATGCTAACATCAAAAGCTGCTGCCAGCTCAGCTGTGGATTGAGATTCATCGGCTTCCACAATCACCTTTAATTCATCATTGTTGACCAAAGTTTCCGGACGACCACGAGGTTCATTGTTCAAGTCAAAATTCCCAGAACGGAACCGAGCAAACCAATAACGGGTTGTACGTTCGTTTGTACAGTTCTCTCCGTAAACGTCGTTGATGTTACGTGTCGTTTGTGCCGCGTTGGTGCCACGACGGAACTCATATTCCATAATTACACGAAATTTCAAGGTATCCATTATGAGGAAAAATGTTGAAATATAATGAAAATACAACGCTAATCAATAAACAAAAGACTTATATTGTAAATAGAATGTCATATTTTTAAAACAAAATTAATTTGAATTTAGAATTCATAGCCAATCTAAACTTTTTTTTGTTTGAAAAAGTCAGTACTGCAAAACGGCAATTTCATAGGTAAAGACCTATTATTAATAAGGAAGCGATAAAATGAGTGACCACTGCTTCGCCTGATGTTAAGCAATGAAATGGTCAATAATAACAATATACAAGCAACAACAACAATATCCAAATAATACAACACAACAACTATATAGTTAAGTTTTATGTTTATATGTAGACAGGAAAGGGGTGTGCGTAGGTTGCAACCTATAGAGCTATAGGCCTTCAGCATGTCCACACCGCGCCGCGTCTGGAACAAGAATGATCCGTAGTACACCGAGCGGTCCCTTTTTATAGCCAGATGGTTGGGGGAGCAATGATAGTTGCCGATGTTGCCACTGTAATAAATTTAAATGCCACCATAGGGTAAATTACTGTACTGCCCGCTGCGCATAGAGTTTATAACTGGACGTAGCCGCCGTCATATATGTAAATTGAGTCTAGGTTATCATTTGGTATTATAATCAGTAATATAGGTTTTTTTTTTTTATGTTAAGAAATGACGTGACGAGCTAGCCGTTCGCCTGATGTTAAACGACACGGCTGCCCATATCAGCTGCAGTGTCACTCGGAACTCTAAAGTATAGAGGTTCGCGTGACACTGCACTGCGCACATCATCCAGAGACATCAGCACAATCTAGTAATAAGATTACTAAACTGTGAGATCAAATCATAAAGTCTCATTTGCCCAGTAATTTCACTAGCTACAGTGCCCTTCAAACCGGAACACAGCAGTGCTTGCGCACTACTGCTTGGCGGCAGGATAACTGGCAAAGCGGTGGTACCTACCTAGACGAACTTTGCAATAAAGTCCTACCACCTAGGTATGTAAATATTATACCTACTCAATTTTAAGTTAATAGTTATTGTATTCTATGTATGTATTTACAAACAAAAAGTATCTAAGTATTGTATCAGTTATCTTGTTCCCATAACACAAGCTTTGCTTAGTTTGGGGCTAGATGGCGTTGTGTGAGATGTCCACACATATTATTATTATTTAAGTTTTAACGATTACAACTAAATGTGATTGTGTACAGCTTGCAACTGCCACAACCATACGACGGAGTGCGACTACGAGCCGCTGGTGGACGAGCGGCGTCAGTCTCTGGACATCCACGGGCGGTTCGCGGGGGGCGGCGTCTGCAAGAACTGCCAACACAACACCGAGGGCATCAACTGCAATAAGTGCAAGCCCAGCTTTTACAGGCCGTACGGCAAGCGCTGGGACGAGATCGACGTATGCAAACGTAAGCTTCCCACTTCTTCTTTTGATGTGTGAGAAAAACATTCTAAAGTCGTGTGGTTAATCCTTATCGTCGTTAATGTGTCGTAATAATCCTTATTAATTTTATATTGTTATATGTTATAAACCAAAAGAGTTTGTAAGAATTATCTTGCACGAAGAGTTTAAGATGAGACGTGAAGTGAATTCTATGCGTCTTTTACTTTGATAATTACATCCTAGACCGCATCAGGTGCGATAGTGGTCAAACGCAAGTCTATTACACAATAAAAAAAAATCTTTTTATTATTAAACTTTGAACTTATTTTTTGCCTTGCCTCATAGACACAGTAAATTCCTGTGCCTTGCCCATATTTAAATGTTTTGTTAACTGATTCATAAACAAAAAAATACAGATGAACATAGTACCTCTTCCTTTTTGGAAATCGGTTAAAAATTAGTAGACAATGCATTTTTCTTTTCAAACGTGGAGCTATGTTCCAGCTTGCGAATGTGACGTACGCTTCCACACTGGCAACTGCGAGGAGGAAAGTGGTCGTTGCGAATGCAGAGTTGAGTTCAACCCTCCATTCTGCGACTCTTGCGCATACGGATACTTCGACTACCCTGACTGCAAGCCTTGCACTTGCAATCTGAACGGCACTGAAGGGCAACACTGCACTCCCACCGAAGGCATCGTAAGTCACTTTCAAGTACAAACAATCTACCGTTGAGCTAGCATGGATTTATTAGATTCACGGAAGAGAAGAATAACAAAAAAGCGAGTGTGCTTTAGATCACACGACTGAAGTAAAACTTCTTTAACTGTTTGTATCGGCCGGTATAACTTTGTTTTTGCATTGTTCAATGTTAATGTCGCCATCTTGACAATTGTAAATTGTTATTTTACCTGACATACCATAATAATAATACAAATTTTAAGTAATTTTGTAACTTTTTAATGTTGACAATGGATATATGCGTTAGCTAACAACTTTCAACTTACGTTCGCCTCGCATACACCAGCTTACTCCCGAAGTCAAGCGCGCGTAAATTAAGTTTTACTTCAATAATTACCATCAATGTGAAACGTACAGACAGACAGAATAACTTCTTATTGTGTTTTTATTACAGTGTCCATGCAAATATAATTATGCTGGTAAATCATGCGAAATATGTAATGATGGATATTATTCGTCAGAATGTAAAGGTGAGTCACATTTTTTATGTTATACTAGCTGAACTGCTATATATATATAAGAAATATATATAATGTATAGCGTAGCGTAGGTAGTTTCAGTGCTGTCATAGGGATAGACAAAAAGCCAAACAATTTTTTTTTTAAGTTTTAGTATATGCATATCGATATAGAAAATAAAAAATAAAATAAGTATAATTTAATTTTGTTTAAATGTATAGATTAAGCCCAGTTTACATTACAGTTTTATATATATATATTATAGGTGTATAGATTTGATTTACGTTTAGCGTTTCTGTTAAAAACATTAATGAATTTGGGGCACCCAGTGGTTGTTCCCGCAAATTATAATTATACGTTTTTCCACTGGAACTCATAGCTTTCTGGTATAAAAACCATCCTGTTGGTTTCGATTGAGCATCTACGCAATCTATGCAATATTCAAATCAGTTCAATCGTGTGGATGTGATCGTGAAATTAACACAAACTTTTTTTTATGTCACTAAGGGTGGATTCGACCAAACGAGGGTAAATTTTATTCTTAGAATAAATCGCCATTTGTTCGAGAGTAATTTCACATTTTACCATCTACAATTCTAAGAATAGCAAGTCTACTTGAGTATTATTACTATACTACCGTTTTAGGTGGAATAACAGATTTATTCCGAGAATATTTTAATTCAAAAAAGACAAAGATATAAAAAGACGTCCGACCATGTCTTTTGTCATTTACTTTCCTACACTAATACGACAAAAGCGAGTTGATATGACATAAGCTTGAATACCGTGTCGTTGTAGAACAACAATTGTTAACTGGAATAGATTCGTTCATCATTTATTCCGCTATTCGCGTATAGTAATTCTAAGCGAAGCTAAACTTAGTATTGCGTAGAAAAACGAAGAATGAATTACTCGAGTATAATATCGTGGAATAGATTTATTCTGGTATAGTTACTTGTGTATAAATCCAAGTTTGTTCGAATCCACCCTAAGTATAGTAGCAGGGTTTAATTGCAACAGAAAAATGTGCTGGTTATTGTGAAATCATGATTGTGTTATTATACAGATTGTGAGTGCAACTCGGTGGGATCCGTCTCTCAGGTATGCGACAAGATCTCTGGAAACTGCACGTGCAAGAGCAAGTACAGCGGACGGACCTGCAACCAATGCGAAGCTGGCTACTACAACTATCCCACTTGTAAACGTAAGTTTTACATTTTGTGTGAATTGATAAATGGATCTATGGGAGTCTGGTCCTAAATTCTTACTTAATTTTACTAATTCTTACTTCTTACTTATTTAAACCACAACATTAATGTCCGTCCGAACTAAAGTTTGACAGCTGCTAACCTCGCACTTATCCCTCTATGACGTACTTACTGCAAACCATTTGGGTAGGTATATCGCAGAAAAAAATTGTGAGTATGTGAACTTAGTAGCTTTTAATGTCTAGAAACCCCTTTTCAAGAGGTTAGTTTAATTAAAATACCATACAATATTAAATTGTAAACACTAAAGTTACTAAAATGGCTGAATCTGGGAATGCACTGAAAACCCCATGTCCCGGAGTCATACTCGATGTCCCTTGTGATTTCTGTTGATCCGCTTATCAATTTACCCCCGCTATAATTTGGCGATGCAATATAATTTTGTACTAAATATTTTTATCTTCCTAATTGTGCATAAATAATGTAGGCCACATTATTTATTCCAAACGGTATTATTTCAGAATGCAACTGTGACGTCAGCGGAACAGAGCCCAGCATTTGTGATGACGTCACTGGACAATGTATTTGTAAGAGAGGATTTGGAGGTTCGCGGTGTGACCAATGCTTATCAGGGTAAAAAAACAATTAATCTTTATAGGGGTTTCGGTATTCCTACTTCTATTTTTGAAGTAAAACTTCTTTACGCACGCTTGACTTGGGGGGTAAGCTAACGAATGCGAGGCGAACGGAAGTTGGTTCACGTAGATCTCCACTGTCAACATAACAAAGTTAAAAATTTGTATTATTATGTCCGGTAAAAGGTCAATTCACCGTTGTCAAGATTGCGGCGACGTTAACATTAAACAAAGCAAAAACAAAGCTATACCGGCCGATAGATGGAGCTTAACTAAAATAGTTTTACTTCAGTTGTGTGGTCTAAAGCACACTCACTTTTTTATCTATCCCATTCCGTTAGTGAAGTAATTTATGATAATAAATTTATAATTTAATTATAATAAACATTTATTACACAAGTTACTATTAATAAATACACGTTAAAGGTTTAACAAAAGTTTGTTATACCTTTTAAAATTGTTTGTTATGAATTGATGTAAGTAAAAAAACGTATTAATAAAAGCAATTCTATAGCTACTACATGGAGGTGCGTGGTCGCGAGCGCGTGTGCACGCCGTGCGCCTGCGACCCAACTGGCTCCACTTCTACTAGTTGTTCCGCCGACGGCAAGTGCAACTGCCTCGTCAATTTCGGCGGGAAGCAGTGCAACCTATGCTCGCCTGGCTTCTACAAGTACCCTGAGTGCTTAAGTGAGTATTTTATCAGACATATTTTCTGTGGGAACAAAAATTTCTGACGCCGCTTCATTTAGTCGTCATATTGTAAAACACAGTAGCAAAAAAATTAAACAAAAGAAATATTCTCACAGTCGAGTAATTTAGATTACTATTAATAAGTTACCAGACTGTGCTGATGTCACAGAATTGCATGCGCAGTGCAGTGTCACGCGAAACTATACTTTAGAGTTTCAAGTGTCACTGCAACTGATATGGGCAGTCGTGTTGCTTAACTTTAGGCAAGCGACTATGTATCGTGGCGCCAGTCCAGTAAAAATGCATTAATACTTACTTCCGTCAGTGCGCCAACCTTATTTTAAAATGGCCAGAATTGAAAAAATAAATAAACATATAATTTAATATATTATCTGTACTTCTTGCATGTAGCATTTCCGCGCCGTAGTGAGGTGAAAAGTAGTGTTTTTGCTCGACAGCAGTTATTCTGCATCTCGTACATTTGGAACTATCGCTGCGCTGTTTCTATTTTGCAAATTTCTACATCATTTGCTTGCTCAGGTTTCAATACAAGTAATTGCACCAAAAAAACTGTAGTCTTGCATAACAAGTAACTATTGTTATCAATAGGTTATTTGTTCTGTGTCCAGCGTGTAACTGCGACCCGTCCGGTTCGATCGGGTCCACCTGCGATGACACGGGCCTGTGCCACTGCAAGCCCAACTTCGACAGCATCAAGTGCGATCGCTGCCGCGAGTCCTTCTACAATTACCCCGCCTGCGAAGAGTGCAACTGCGACCCGCGCGGCGTCATCGCTAGTTTCGCTGGTAAGTCAAGTTAAGTCAGTTTTTTTGAACGGGCTCATACTGTTGGTCTCTACCGACCTTTCCAGCGTCACCGGCCGGGGTCTACCACCATCGTCATTACCTGCGTCATCAATATCACAAACAGTTCCATCGAGTTACTGCGTAGTATGTATTTATAATGGTACAGAATCCATTATATACATCATACTTGGGTTGTCTGGAAGAGATCGCTTTAAACGATAAGACCACCCATTAGTGTCACAAAATATTTAAGTTTGTGCTTGTGAATGGTTCCTGTAATATGATGTTACAATAAAGAGTTTTATCTATCCATCCATCAACAGCTAACTTCTATCGTATTCTCCGAAATACCCTTTCTAAACCCTTTTCGATTTGGATGTCATCCTCTATTTAAAGTGTGTTAAGTGTTATTTGTCTCAGCATCGATTAAAATTACATTAAGCCATCTGTCCCAGCTGTTGGCGTGAGACAATAATCGTTAAGCCAAGTCAGAAGCCTTTGGGTGGCCTAAAAATTCTGACATTAGTGCTAAACACTTACCGATACGAGAAGAACAAGAAAACCAACGACGTCCAGTTAATTTAGTTCTGATGATATCATTAAGATGGAAATTTCAGTTTAAAGCCCATTTTCAGGATGCGGGTCAGTGCCCGCCGGTGAACTCTGTCAGTGCAAGGACCGCGTACAAGGACGCATATGCAACGACTGCAAAGCTCTGTTCTGGAACCTGCAGGAGTACAACCCTTATGGATGTGAAGGTTGGATTAATTATTATAATATTGACGATATCATAATGATATTTTATTTCACGTCGTTGCTCAATCTGATGATAATATTTAGTACCTTCATAAAATCATTTTCTTTTTTTTATGTTAAGGGATGACGTGACATGCTAACCGTTCGCCTGATGTTAAGCGACACGCCTGCCCATATCAGTTGCAGTGTCACTCGGAACTCTAAAGTATAGAGTTTCGCGTGACACTGCACTGCGCACGTCATCCTGAGACATCAACACAATCTAGTAACAAGATTACTAAACTGTGATATCAGATCATAAAGTCTCATTTGCCCAGTAATTTCACTAGCTACAGTGCCCTTCAAACCGGAACACAGCAGTGCTTGCGCACTACTGCTTGGCGGCAGAATAACTGGCAAAGCGGTGGTACCTACCTAGACGAACTTTGCAGTAAAGTCCTACCACGTAGTAAATTTGAAATAAAATATTAAATATAATAAAAATTTGAATATATTCTAAATTTGTAACTTAGAATGACACTAATTTTAGAAGTTGCGACTTAGAATTTTGTAATTTAATACTTGGAAACATTACTCAAAACTTAGAAACAAGCATATGTATAATAATAATAATGCTCAACGATCATATACATAGATCCTGGGCCCTAACTAAGAATTCGTGTGTCTAGGGTCCCAGGAACTACGAAGACCACGGATCCAAACAACACCCAGACTCATAACAATATTTCAATATTTATATCACTAACAAATATTTTCGCTTTTTTTCCTGTGTACATTTACCTGTCGCGGGAATCGAAGTTGCCGTCTCCGGTTTATGAGCCGGTTTGCTCAACCACCTATAATGCAATGTAATGTTATAATACATCTGTGCAGAATGCAAGTGCCACCTGCCAGGCACGTTGGGCGGGCTCGGCGCATGCGACACTCGCACCGGACAGTGCATGTGCAAGTCGCATGTCTCCGCACGCACTTGCGACCAGTGCGCCGATGGTTTCTACCGCCTGCAAGGCAACAACGTGTTCGGGTGCACACGTAAGTATACACTTCTAGACACTTCTTTACACTTACTATTCATTTTAAATCCACTGATTACACATTGGTATAGAGTATCTTTACAAGTCTTTTTATATTTATCTTTAACTAGTTGCGCCCCGCGGTTTCACCCGCGGATAAAAAGTATTTTAATTATTTACTCATCCCACGAGAAAATTTAACTTTTCCGGAATAAAATGTAGCCTATATGTTAATCCAGTGTATAAGCTATCTTGGTACCGAATTTCATACAAATCCATTCAGCCGTTTGAGCGTGAAAGAGTAACAAACATACACACAAACACACATACAAACTTTCGCCTTTATAATATTAGTGTGATTTATTCAAATCTTTTCATTATGCTTCGTGGTGGTTATAGTTTCTTATGCAATTCCCTATGATCCTTTGACAGGCATATTTAGACGCACGGCAGTGCTTTGCCAAAGTTCAGTGGAAAACCGTTTACGTATCTACTTACTGTACATTAAAATATTCTCCTTTTAACTTTACGATAAAATGACATCGACTCTAGGCGTTTTATTTCTAAGATCCCCACTGGTATATATATATTAAAATAATATAATAATAATCAAAGGATGCGGCCTGCACTCGAGTTAGTACCGGAAAAAGTCTGCCATTTCTCGAGAAGAGGGACGTCACGTCACAATTCACTTACAAATATTTGCAACAAAAAATTGCGAGAATCAAGTCATCTCTACCAGCGAACACTACAATAACACACAAATCAAACAATCTGAACATTTCAAATGTGCCTCAGCAAAGGCGAAACCGTATAGCTATCCACTTTTTGTTTTAGTTGTTCTGAGATCGTTCACCAACTTTCTTTTTGTAAAGCTTGCGACTGCGACATCGGCGGTTCGATCGACAACAGCTGTGATCGTACGACCGGTCAGTGCCGCTGCCACTCGCGCGTGGAAGGCCGCCGCTGTGATCAACCCATCCGCGCGCACTACTTCCCCACGCTGCACCAGTTCCAGTACGAAGTCGAGGACGGAGTCACACATTCAGGACCGGTTCGGTACCGGAACTCAGAGGACGTCTTCCCGGGGTACTCCTGGAAAGGATATGTTGTCTTCTCAATACTACAGGTGAGCAGGTTGGGTGCTCGGTATGTCGTGAACCCCGGCTCATTCGAAACACTTCAAAATATATGTTTGTTTTTCATTTTTAACCCTCAAATCTGCAGAATACCTAATTTCTGACTAATTTAAAGCAAAGGTATTGTATTTGCTCATTGCAATGATCTCAATGAATAGTATCAGTGAAATTATAAAGGGCTTTTTTTATTTTAGTCTATAGTTATTTGTTACTAATCGGTTCCATTGTTTCACAGAATGAAGTCATAAACATAGTGCAGATTCAGAAGTCTTCTCTCTACCGAATGGTTCTGAAGTACGCTAACCCTCTTCAAGATCCCGTTCTGGCTTCAATCGTGATCACACCAGAGAGCGTCGTCGACATCCAGCAAAAGTGAGTTGCATAGATGTTATCATGGTCTATTTGCTATTTTCTTTTTTAATCTTGTTGTTGTGCAGATGTGATGTGTTTTCTATAAAAACTTATTAGTAATTTTCTGCCTTTCGCAGTACATTCAAAACTTTTGAGTTTATTGCACTAACGTCATTTCATTGAGTGAACTCCATTAATCGTGTGTTTCAGGTTTAACGTATACCTCCGTCCGACCACCAAGCCTCAGTTTGTGACGGTTGCAGGTGACAAAGGAAATGCGCCTTCTCCGTTCGTGATGAATCCAGGCAACTGGACGATTACTATCAAGACTACTAAGGAAATCATGGTTGTAAGTATTCCTAACTGTAAAAACACAGTACCTTAAAATAAGTTTCCTACCTTACTTTAAATTGGTGCTTTAGATGATACTTATATTATGTTTTTTTTTTTTTTTTTTTTTTTTTATTGTTTGATAGGCTTGCGTTGGACCACTATCGCCCCTGATGGTAAGTAACGATGCGGTCTAGGATGTAACACGCTTGCCTAGAAGATACCTATTCACTCTCGATTTGAAGACTCCCAGGTTGTAGTTATCGGGAAATACGGACGCCGGTAAAGCGTTCCACTCTTTGGCTGTTCGCATGATAAATGTCGAACCAAATCGCTTTGTCCGCACATGTGGGGTATTAACCATGTAACGGTGGCGTTTTTTCGTACATCTGGTTGTCCGGTGGTGGAAAGGTGAAGACGGAATCAGGTTATGCAACTCCAATGCGCACTCTCCAAAATGCACTCGATAGAAAACCGATAAACTGGCAACTTTGCGTCTATGGTCGAGGCTTTGCAGTCGGGCCTCAAACAAGTCGCTACCTATGAGCCTCTTAGCACGCCTTTCGATAGAGTCTAAGGCTTCCAGCTGGTATTTAGCAGACCCATCCCACAGGTGGCAGCAGTATTCCATGCACGATCGAACTTGAGCTTGATACAAATTCAGAAGCTGTTCAGGTGCGAAGTACTGCCTAACCTTAGTGAGAACGCCCAGCTTTTTAGCAGCTAGTTTAGCCTTTGACTCTATGAAGGACCCGAAGTTGAGGTTAGAAGACAGGGTCATGCCAAGAAGCTCTAGGTGATCCGAAATCGGTATCGGTACACCATGGAGCATCGGAGTTAACATAAACGGACTCTTTTTTGCAGAGAAAAGACACGCCTGGGTTTTATTTGCATTGAACTTAACCAAGTTTGCCTCGCCCCATGAAGAAACAGCATTCAAGGCCAAGTTCATGCGCTCAACCATGGTCTCTCTTAGAGTCTGAATTTCGGAACCACTGGCCCTAGCGCTGGACTTGTAGCTTTCTACAACCGTGCTGTCATCCGCATACCCAAAAATACCGGGTTTCAGGAGGTCATTTATATGCAGCAGGAAAAGGGTTGCAGAAAGTACCGATCCTTGAGGTACCCCAGCATTAATCGCTAATCGATCAGACGAGCAGCCGTCAACAACTACTCGTATGGATCTTTCCCTCAAAAAATCGGAAATCCACTTGCATAGGCCAGTGGGCAAGCCAAATGATGGAAGTTTGCTTATGAGGCTATCATGCCAGACCCTGTCAAAGGCCTTCGAGATATCGAGAGACACGGCAAGCGTTTCTCCGTACTTCTCGATGGCCTCGCTCCATGTGTGTGTGGCATACGATACCATATTATTGACTCATTTATCAGGATTACTTCGTGTTAATACCCGGAACTTACTACGAAGCTACCGTGCTGAACAAACTGGTGGACAAGCCATGTACCGTGGGCGACGGTGCCTTGTGTCGCCATTTCGCGTACCCCAGCGTCGACGCATTTCCGACTGCAGGCGTCGACGATTTGACTTCCCTCGCTACCTACTACATCAACGACCCACAGGTGAGAAACCTTTACATTTTATTAAAACAACGGCATAAAATGTATGATGATAAAAAATTAAGTACATTCATTCGTTCATAGAAAAAGTAAACATTTTGAAAAAAGACTTCCTACTCTTGCAAATAAAAGTTAGCATGTTTTCATGATTCCTATTATTTTGAAAAGTAAAATACAGTGAATCAGAGTAAAGTTTCACGTATGTGACTTAGTTTATCTGCTGTTAAAAAAAGATTTTATTTCCAGCAACTAAGCGAGATCAATGCCGCATCAAATTCAATACCTTTGCTGAATCAAGAACAAAATGAGTTGCAGTACAACATGAAGATCGGCGTTCCGGGGCCTTATGTGTTTCTTATAGAATACGTGACTCCCGTCACTAAGGGAGTTACTGTGTACGACAATAGTACGAACGATGATGACTTCTCTCGAGGGGCCGTGGTCGTGAGTTTCCAGTCGGGAGACGGGCCAGACACAAACGCCGTCGTGAACCTCAATGATTGCCCTTACACGACTCCGTGTCGCCAGGTAGTCGTCGACTGGCTGGCTAAGATACAAGTCTTCAACGTTCAGGAAGCGAATAATATCGTGCATTTAATGGTGAGTTTTTGTTTATTGGTGCTGATCTAAAGTCATTGTAGATTTAATTTTTATGTCATTGAAAAACTGAGAAAGAGAAAGAACTTTTGTCTCATCTTCAAGTTTTTAGCGTTGCCATTTTAACCATGAACGCTTTAGAAGATTTAGATGTTGGATTCCAAAGAATTATTCCCATTGGTTTTTCTATCGACAATTTTTCACAATGTGCAAACTCTTAAGATTACACAAAAGAATTACCTAATTAACAATATTTGATGATTGCAGGCTGAGCCGAACACAATAGCTGGTATCAAGTCGATCATCGCCATTCCGGAATCACAATGGCATCTCGCGTACATCACCCCTCAGCCGTACTGCCTTCGTCGCGACGGAAAGTGCGAGCCGGCGGTCTTCACAGCAGCTGTAGACTCTAAGAAGGTAGTTTTATGTACCTAGCTTTGACTGTTTTTTAGTGTTCTATATATATTATAAGTGAGTTTAGTCTAGGTAAGTAGGTGCATACCCATTTGATCATATTTCCCCCATGTTGCCAATTTGAACCTTCTTTTCGTGATCAAAATTTTATGGTAAAGAACTCTTTAAAAGAAATGGGCATGCGCACTGAGTAATGACGTTCATTGCGCAACACCCAGCATGTCCATGCATATTTAAATTAATATATCCTACTCAGAGTCCTTGAGTTGCTGGCACAGCTGCAGATGCTAATTCTGAATAATTGTAGAACTATGTTTTGAAAACATTAGTGCTGTAGTTCTCGTATTTGCATTCCCGATGATGAACTACTTCTGTAAGACAATTTATTAAGAAGATTTATTGTACAGTTGGAGATTGAATCCGGAACAGGCGGCAGCAGGGAGACTCAGCCGCCGATCCTGGACAACTCCACAGTTGTGGTGCATCTCACGCCGCTCACAGGGCCTATAGTTGTGGAAGGCAAAGTAGCTACACCCGGGAACTACATGCTAGTGCTGCATTATTATCAACCGGACCTACCTGGTAAGTCATATCTCAAAACTCAGCTCTGCAGGATCTAGCTCCTTTGTACAGGTGAACCTTTTTCCGTGCAGTTTGTAAGAAAAATTATCAAATTGCCATTTAATTTCAGAGGGCAGCGTAGATACAGAAGTATCTGCCAACGGTCAGAAGTACGACGTAAAGATACCAATTCAACACTGTCCTTCCAACTCTGGCTGCAGAGTGCTTTTCAAGATGGCTGACGGAAACACCAGGTTTCCATTGGAGCAGAACGTAACAATTACGTTTAATGTAGGTTTTTTAACGACATTACGATAATTTTTAATCATGCATGACTCATGTTTTTCGGTCTCATCCTGATTTCATTTTCATTGCTCCGTTTATTTTGGAGTCCAAAGTGAGAAATTAAAATTAAACACATCCATATTTAAACATAACGACACAATAAAATAGTGGATATAATAATTTTATATTGCCTGTAAATGCAATCACCAAATTTAAAAAATAATACTTAAGAACTTAATAAACTTATGTAAAACTGACTGATGCGAGAAGACGGCAAAAGATCTGACGGGATGACCCTCATCCCCTGGAAGATGGGACAGCCTCTAGTGTAGAATGCCACATGTGTTGACACTTTGACTCTGTGCCATCTTCCTTTAACTACAGTTCAAGCCGGCGCAGCCGCCGGCAATGCCGAAAGTCTCAATATGTACTCCTTGATAGGGCCTCCATATTTGTGCCGTTTGAGGTGGAGACAATGGATCCGTGGGGGCCAGCTACTATGAACGTACAGGGATTTGGCCAAACATTTGATGACGGCATCGGGTGACCAGAATACTGGCTTTTATGTTACAGAAAAAATAAGCATTGTCAATCAACATCGTAATGCTGCCAGCATTCTGGGCACTTTCCCCTCCACCAACAAGTTATTTTAAGTTTATACGAAATAGTTTAGATTTTCAGGTCATGTTTAGGTTAGTATTGTTTGCATTTAAATTGATGAACAAATAAATAAATTGTCAGAAAAGTAAATAATTTAAAAAATATAAGTGGGCCACTTTTTATGCTCATGTAGTCTATAAAAAATTATAATATGATCCAGGGCAAAATCAGCAAGAGCGTGTGGTTGGACTATGTGCTAGTAATACAAGAGCCAGACTTCAGCGACGCAGTGGTTAACGAGGCTAACATGCTAGACTATACACGCGAGTTCATCAAGAAATGCGCCCTCAACGACTACTACATACAGCGCAATGAAACTGGTAATATACCCTTAAAACAATTATGTTAACATTTTAGAACTAATAATAATAATAATAACAGCGCCTAACATCAAATACATAGATCCTGGACCCTAACTAGGATTCCCTGTATCTTGTGGACCTAGGAACTACGAGGATAATGGTCCCACGACACACACTCAGAACCAGTACTTGTGCTTTTTTCTTTGTACAAATACTTGTCCTGCCGCGGGAATCGAACCTGCGGCATCCGGGTAATGAGCCGACCTGCTCAACTACCACACCACAGAGGCTGCCAATCTGAATATTTCTTCTTTTCACCTTCAATATTCCACATTATTTAATTACAATAACTGATAACGCCGCCGAACCGCTATCTTTATAGCCTAAAATACAAATCTGATTATTCAACCAGAACAAATTTCCCACATGCTTTGAGCTACTGAATGTTCTCTGTATTGTCATTTCAGTCTGTTAGAGAAGCATGCCAACAATTATGTGGTGTTTTTTGTTTATTGTTGCACAAAAAGAACTATATTTTAAAAAACCAAAACCCATGACTGGCCTGAAAACTCAGTTGGTAGTAGCTCTGCCTTCTGAACTTTCTTTGGTTGTGGGTTCCATTCCCACCCAGGACAGACATTTATGTGATGAACATCAATGTTTGTTCTGTGTCTGACTGTTATTGTAAAAAGTCCTAGCCTTTAGAGCCTATGGAACCGCGTTGGGTTTAGTAGAAATAAAACACCTCGTTGGGGTTGGTAGGTTTCTATTTAAATTTTGGCGGCGAAACAAGGAATACGAATATCGTGCGACAAACGCTTGTGAGTTTAAAATCAGAACAATGCCATCTAGTTGAGTTCATTGGAAATACTTGTACCTTACACACACATATTTAACATACCGCCCACCAAGAACGTCACTCAACGTTCTTCATCTTTTTACCGCCCACCGTGAGGTCAAGGGGGTAACACTTATGTCTAGAATACTATAATAATATTATATGCATGAAAATGGGTAACTTCGACTAAAATGACAATATTTGTTGACAAAACTTAATACTAACATACACTATAATAAAAGAAAATACAATTCGCATTACACGACTCAATTTGTAACTGGCAAAATACAGAGTTTAGATGTTGGTCTTTTAATGTGAGAGCCGTTACATTTCAAGGTTACAACTCTTGTAATTTTGTCCAAACCTGGGTGCTTTGCTATGACCTTACCTAGCAACCAACGAGCTGGAGGAAGGTTGTCTTCCTTTACGAGTACTATATCTCCGATGGTTGGTTCGGGAGTGACCTTTGACCACTTGTATCTTTGCAAGCAATGCACCAAATATTCATCTGACCACCTTCGCCAGAAATTCTGCACCGTCTTTTGGGTCAGTTGCCAACGTCTCAATGAGGTGATGTTTGTCTGTTCGTAGTTGTGCTCGGGAACCACAATCAATGGTTCGCCCACCAAAAAGTGTCCTGGAGTGAGTGGAGACAGATCTGTGTGATTGCCAGGCAGTGTCGACAGTGGTCTGGAATTGAGGCATGCCTCAATTTGTGACAAAACTGTTGTCATTTCTTCGAATGTCAGGCTTGAACCGTCGATCACACGTTTGAGATGGTACTTGGTGGACTTCACACCGGCTTCCCACAACCCACCATGATTGGGAGCGTGAGGAGGGATGAAGTGCCAAGTTACACTGTTATTGCTTAACCACTCGCGGATATCTGTAGCCACCGATGATATTCCTGGATCAACAATCCTTTGAAGTTCCTTAGAGGCTCCCACAAAATTGGTACCATTATCGCTCCAAATATTACTGACGTACCCTCTTCGAGCTACAAAGCGTTTAAAACATGCAATAAAGCCTTCAGCTGTAAGGTCACTTACGGCTTCCAAGTGTATGGCTTTGGTGGCCATACATACGAAGAGACTTATGTATCCTTTATAGCACCGATTACCACGACCCTTGGACATTCGGATATTAATTGGTCCAGCAAAATCAACACCGCTATTTACAAACGGTCGTGCTGGGGTCACTCTGGCCGTTGGTAATTGACCCATAAATTGGTTGTTGGTTGATGCTGAATGTCGAACGCAAGTGACACACTTGCGTACGTGATGTTTTACTAAAACTTTGGCGCAGACTATCCAGTATTTCGTACGCAAGTAATTCAACATCAACGAGGGACCACCGTGCAATGTCTTCTTGTGAGCATCATCGACCACCAGGTTTGTGAAATGACTCTTTTTAGGAAGAATGATAGGGTGCTTCGTATCTTTAGGGAGGGCTGAATTCTGAATTCTTCCTTGGACTCTCAAGATTCCCTTGTCGTCTGAATATGGATTCAGTGGTTTCAAACTGCTTTTGTCACTCATTTCTACCCTTTGACATTGTCGTATGCAGACATTAAGTGCTTCATCAAGTTCTGAACTCGTGAGATATGGTTCGAACTTATGCTGCTTCATCTTAACTTCCTTAATTTTCAGCCATCGACGACAATACGCCGCGACACGAACTAGCCTTTGTAATGATGAAAACCTCGTCCAAAAAGGTTCATCATTTGGTGTGCCAACAGTCAGATGTGCCTTGACTTTTCTTTGTTCAAGATTAGTGGAGATTGACTTTGGCCTTGTATATTCAATCAATGAGTCATTCAACCACAAAGGACCCTGCAGCCACATGCTACACTGAGCCAGTTCCATTGGAGTGCATCCTCTAGAAGCAATATCTGCTGGGTTCTGATTAGATTGGACGTGTGCCCACTGCGTGTTGTCCAGTCTTGATAAGATTTCAGAAGTGCGATTGCCTATGAAAGTCGACCAACGACTTGGATGACTGCTGAGCCACGCCAACACGACCGTAGAGTCAGTCCATCCGTGCACATCTTTGACATTAATGTCTAACACATTAGCAACTTCCGTAATCAGTTTTGCTAAAAGGACGGCTCCCATCAGTTCGAGCCGAGGTATTGATACTTGCATTGTAGGGGCCACTTTGGTTTTTGCCGTGACGAGATTGACGCAAGTGTTTCCCGCCACACTGACTGTTCTAAGATACACAACTGCTGCATAGCTAGAAATCGAAGCGTCCGAAAAACCATGAAGTTCCCTGCAAATGTCATCATTTTTAGCTCCTATCCATCTCGGAATAGTTAAGTCACGAAGATATTCTAGCTGTGACCGGTAAGTAAGCCATTCTTTAAGCAAATCATCAGACAACTCCTCATCCCAGTCCAATCCTGCTAGCCACAATTTCTGTATCATGATCTTGGCTACTATGACACAGGGCGCGACCCATCCTAACGGGTCAAATAGACGCGAGATATCTGATATTACTCTTCTTTTAGTGATAGGATCATGTGATACAGGCAATTGAACTGAGTAATGAAATGAATCCGATTCTTTGTCCCAGGACAGTCCTAACACCTTCACAACCTCATCCATTTTAATGTCTACCTTCTCATTCTGATTTTCTTGTTTATTTGTTATAATTCTAGCTAGATCCTTATCATTAGTTATCCATTTTTGTAGTTCAAATCCTCCTCTTCCTAAAATTTCTGTCATCTCTTGGTAAATTCTAACTCCTTCTGCCACTGTTTCACACCCCGTCATTAGATCATCAACATAAAAATCTGTTTTAATCCTTTTTGCTGTTTCAGGGAAATCTTCACCTTCATCTGTTGCCACCTGCTGCAGTGTTTTCACAGCCAGGTAAGGAGCAGACGCCGTGCCGAATGTGACTCTTACTAATCTAAATTCTTTTGTTTTAGATTCCGGATCGTCTCTCCATACAAGCCGCTGGAAATCTGCGTCCTGCTTGCTGACAACGACTTGACGGTACATCTTCACTATATCTGCACTCAGACAAATGGAATGCATACGCCATCTCATGATGATGTGGCGTAAGTCTTGCTGAAGTGTAGGACCGACCATCAATGTGTCATTAAGAGATACTCCATTGTTTCCACGACACGATGCATCGAACACTACTCGGATCTTGGTCGTGGTTTTGTCTTCACGTATAACGGCGTGATGAGGGAGATAAACACTCTCAGATCGCTTGTCATCATTGCCTGTTAAACGTTCCATATGACCAAGATCCAAGTATTCTTGCATGACCTTGGAGTAACTTGCCTCGATTTCAGGGTTCTTCTTGAAACGATGTTCAAGAAGTTGAAATCTCTTGATCGCAATATCTCTTGAATTCCCATACTTACATTGTGGGTCGTCTTCTCGGAACGGAAGGCTCACAATGTACCGTCCTGAAGAATCTCTCCGCGTTGTTCTACTGTAAAACTCTTCACATGCCTGCTCTTCCTCGGTGAGCATTTTGGGTTCGAAAGAGTCAGATTCAAGTTGCCAAAATTGTTTTAACAAAGCGTTATCGTCTACGTGAGCATGCATGCTCATGATCACGTTATGATGGCAATTTGCTGTGAGGACTTGATCGTCATCAAGTTGATGTGTGGGACCAGATAAGATCCATCCCAAGGCTGTGCGTTGAGCAATCAACATGCCGTCGGGACCCTTGATCAAGCCGTCTCTTATAATTTGACCATATACGTCGGCACCGAGCAAAATATCAATTTTGTTTGGCGTATGAAAGTGAGGATCAGCTAAAGTGATCTCAACTAGCTCAGGCCATTCTATATTCACGATCCTTTTCGATGGAATTAGACTAGTAATGGCACTTAAGACGTGCGCACGTACTTCAACTATAAACTCAGGATCGTGACGAGATTGAAGATTGATTGCAACGGTGTACTTTGATGCCAAAGTACCGTGGTCGCTTCCTACCCCAGAAATGACACTTCTGGTGGGTATCTTCCTAAGGCCGAGTAACTGTACAGCTCCTTCTGTAATGAAGGACGCCTGTGACCCTTGGTCCAGTAGGGCTCTGAGCGACTGCTCATTGCCATTCCTGGCGCGAGATTTCACAACTGCTGTGGCTAACAGCACCTCACTAGATGTTGTTTCCTTCGAAAAATGCGCGGCGACATTCGAAGGTGGCGCAGTTGCAGATGATGTTTCTACGAACGCTTCTGGTTTTGGTAAACCGGAAGTACACGGTTCCGTTCTAGGCAATTCTGGCTTAGGATGCAGTAGAGAGTGGTGTTTATGTTTACAAACGCGACATTTTGTTGTACAACTACATGATTTGACAGAGTGATTTTTTCCTAGGCAGTTAAAGCAAAGACCGTTAGTTTGAACAAAACTGTGTCGAGGCTTATAATCTAGCTTGACAAATTCTTTGCAATTAGAAATTTTGTGATCCGTCTTTTTGCAATAAGGACATGGGTTGGACGCAACATCAGTAGCAGTGGCATGCATAACTTTCGGCTTTTGGCTTGAGGAGCCTGGGTTCGATTTGGGTTTAGTATCTAAAAACTCAAGCGACCGAAATCTGGATTCTAGAAATTCTCGCATTTGTTGTAGGGTAGGTAGCTGATCGGAGACACTAATTTTAACCTCCCATTGCTTGCGCGTTTCAGGATCCAGTTTGGTGCAGATTATATAAATCATAATTATATCCCACGTATTAACGTCGATTCCCAAATTCCTCAGACCGTTTAATGTGTCATTAGTTGTATCTAATAAATCTTTAATGACGTTGCATGATTCCATTCTAACGCTTGGTAGATTCATGAAACGTTTCAGCAGACAGTTAGCCAGGTATCTTTTGTTATTGTATCTACTATTGAGTAATGCCCATGACTCCTGGTAATTATCTGCCGTGATTGGAACGTGCCTTAAAAGCTGTTCCGCTTCACCTGTAAGATGCCCCTTTAAATAATGCATCTTTTGAACATTATCAATAGATGCGTTATTATGTATTAATGACACATAAAGGTCTCTAAATGTTTGCCATTCCGAGTACAACCCAGAAAAAGTCGGTATCGAAATCTTCGGAAGTTTTACATTCAACTCATTTTTTGAAATTTGTGCCTGTTGACTGTTTGCGTTTGAAGAACTTGCTAACGGCTTACACAGAGATAACGCCTCTTTGATTTCAGATTTGTAATTAATGTAAACTTCTTCAATATCATCAAACATTCCTTCAGCGAAATACTTATGTTGGCTAATGACATCGGACTCATCAAGTAATAATTTATTATGATTGTTAACAATTATCTTCCACTGGTCCTCTAAGGCCTCTAATCTAGTCGACAAATAAGATTCTTTAACAAGGCGGACTTTAGGAGTCTTTTTATAGTTATCATAAGCCTTTTCAATCCTGGCTATGTAACTGTTCTGGCTCTTAATTATCGCAATAGATGCCATATTTTAACTTGTAAGAACACAGTTTAAGTTTACCTAATCAAATCAAAACAAATTATTTTAAAGTACAAACAGCAATAATACTTATTCAAAGACCAAAAACAGAGACTGCACTGAGTGTCCAAACAATTTATTAAACGTTTACAACTATGAGAAATTCCGAAAATTTTACAAGTGTTTGAACACTCAATATGCGGGGCCGCAAACTGGCGTGGATTCCCCGTCGGTTCACTTTTAGCTTAACTATTCTAAGTCCCTAACATTAAGCATGCACACGAAATTTTTACAAGTCCAGTATTCTATAAATAAGTTAAAGTCCCAAATTATATATTTGCTTGAATTTTTTCTAAGTTGATGAAACTAAACTTCCCGATAGATGGCGCTATTATAAATGATCACAAACTGTACTCACGATTATATCACTGTCAAACCTTCCAAAGTGGGGCGTCACAGTTGTGACGTCACGGTGACAACGCCCCTTCACAGCGTTGTAATGATGACGTCACTGGACCTTGTACTGCTACTGACGTCACACCTGCTCCACTCGTTCGCTTCTGCTTCCTCGGCTGGTGGTACTGCTTCTCTTCCTCCAACCAGTCGTACCGAACCCCCTTCAGGTTCGTGTACGATGAGCACCTTCAGCGGCGAACCACCACTGTTTTCAAGTGCTTGCAGGCGACTTAAGTCGTCGCGTCGAACTTCCGGCTCGGTAAGGACCATGTAAAAAGTCCTAGCCTTTAGAGCCTATGGAACCGCGTTGGGTTTAGTAGAAATAAAACACCTCGTTGGGGTTGGTAGGTTTCTATTTAAATTTTGGCGGCGAAACAAGGAATACGAATATCGTGCGACAAACGCTTGTGAGTTTAAAATCAGAACAATGCCATCTAGTTGAGTTCATTGGAAATACTTGTACCTTACACACACATATTTAACAGTTATATTTCGTATTTGTATCTGACTGTTATGTTATATTGTAGTCTAATGTATTTACAAACTAAAAAGTATCTTAAGTATTGTATCGGTTATCTGATTCCCATATTACAAGCTTTGCTTAGTTTGGGGCTTGATGGCGCTGTGTGAAACGTCCACAAATATTTATATGTATTTATTTAATGCTGATTTTTGTAGCATAAACATATCTTTTTTTATGTTAGTGAATGATGTGACGAGCTAGTCGTTCGCCTGGTGTTAAGCGCCATCTATTCACCTATCAAACATTTTTTTGTAGTTTACGCAAAACCACGCTACGATTTCTTAGTTTCCAATACTTCTTCAGGGTTCTGTCGCGACGCCATGTTCTCGATAACGGCGGAGTACAACAGCGGTGCTCTCAGCTGTCTCTGCGACTTCACGGGCTCTACCGAGCTAGAGTGCGACACGTTCGGTGGACAGTGTCCCTGCAAGCCCCACGTGATCGGTCGCTCTTGCACCACTTGCCGCACTGGATACTATGGCTTCCCCGATTGCAAACCCTGCCACTGTCCCTCTACGGCCATCTGTGATGATAACGGTAAGTCATCAAACTAATTATTTACTAGAAATGAGAGGTTTTTTCGTGATGGTCGCTTTAATAAGCTGCTGGCATTTGTGATGACAGTACATGAGAGTTCTACTAGAATCGGTATATATATGATGATAGTCCAGCACCCCTAGCGTGGATCTCTAAATCTTTTAATAAGCTTTTACTTCTAGTGCGATTATAAAAATATTATACAAACACATACACATAAACATATACATACACAAACACATACACATACACACACATACACATAGACATAAATACACATTCACATATACATACATACATACACTCATACACACGTGCAGATAAAATATTTTTTCCTAAAATATTACATACAGTTTCTATTTTATAACATTAGTCTTCCTTTTTCTTTATATAACAAGAAACCTTTGATAGCTTTAAAAGGGTAAAATATCTAACAACTGTCAAATATAGCATATTATGACATAATTTATAAGTCCTATTTTAAGGGGAGAAGCCATGGCTCCTGAAATACAGTGATAAACTAGTTCAGGAGTCAATGGAATCTTGAATAAATGTAAATCTTTTATGTCAATAAAATATTATTTTATTTTTGATTTGATCTAGCATTGTTTATTTATTTTCGTTCTGCGAAACAAGAAAAGCATTGGGCGATAAAATCTTTTGTCTCTAGTTCGTGCTAGAAGTGCAGCGCTGATGGACTCCATAATTGTAACTTTGTATTACCCTATTTATAAATTCGCAATTAATTTT
The DNA here is from genome assembly GCA_905220475.3 of Ennomos fuscantarius. Classification (NCBI taxonomy): domain Eukaryota; kingdom Metazoa; phylum Arthropoda; class Insecta; order Lepidoptera; family Geometridae; genus Ennomos; species Ennomos fuscantarius. The sequence continues at coordinate 14,440,206 of HG992023.1, forward strand.
GTGTTCATCAAATATAACGATGTGTTATGTCAAGAAGTTGCAGGCTGAAGAGCACTAAGCTACCAACAACCTCATACTTAAACCAAAATATATTTCTTCGTATAAACTGTTGTTTTGTTTTAAAAAAGTTCCCTGAGACACAAGTTTATACGTAGTTCGGGGACGGTCTCTACTCCCGGTGGCGCGTCTTCAGCGGAAATGCATCGCAGGACACTTTTACACATACACAATCGAACCATAAACTAGATATTCTCTAATTTACGGTTCGGTTGTGCATTTATTCGATTGTGTATTGATTCGTATAGTGTATACTCTTTTACTCTGTAATGTGTTTTCTGAAATAAATATATTTGAATATAAAAAAAATATAAATATTAGGTCTTTACCTATGAAATTGCCGTTTTGTTTGAAAAAAGTTAAAGTATTTTTTTTTCGAACTTATTTATTTCTTTTATTCAAAGTAATCACCCCTGCAATCAATGCATCTTTGCCAACGCTGTGGCAGTTTATGGATGCCCTTCTTGAAAAAATCAGCAGGACGGGAGACAACAAACTCTTCAAAGGCGTTTTGTACTGCCTCTCGGGAATTGAATTTTTTTCCCGCTAAAAAGTTGTCCAAATTTTGGAAAAAGTAATAGTCGGTAGGCGCAAGATCTGGTGAGTATGGCGGATGAGGGAGAGCTTCCAAACCCAACTCATGCAGCTTAGAGACGGTCTGTTGTGCAGTATGGGGTCGCGCGTTGTCGTGAAGTAGCAGTGGAGACGACCGATTGACCAAAGCTGGTTGCAGACGTGTGAGTTTCGCCATCATTGTGGTCAGTTCTTCAATGTACACATCTGCAGTAATGCTCTCGCCGTTTTGTAAAAAGCTATGATGAATCACACCAGCACTAGACCACCAAACTGTGACCATCACCTTTCTAGGGGTCATTTTTCGTTTTGCACATTGCTTTAGTACCGAACCAGGATCTAACCAACTTGCTGAGCGCTTTCGATTGTCAAAAAGAATCCATTTTTCGTCGCACGTAACAATTCGGTTCAAAATTCCTTCATTTCTGTGCCTGTTAAGCAGCGCAAGGCAAGTCTCGACGCGTACGTTGCGCTGGCGATCGTTAAGTTCGTGGGGCACCCATCTATCAAGCTTTTTTATCTTGCCAATCTGTCGCAAATGGACCAATATTGTGTTGATGCTAACATCAAAAGCTGCTGCTAGCTCAGCTGTAGATTGAGATTCATCAGCTTCCACAATCGCCTTTAATTCATCATTGTTGACCAAAGTTTCCGGACGACCACGAGATTCATTTTTCAAGTCAAAATTCCCAGAACGGAACCGAGCAAACCAATAACGGATTGTACGTTCGTTTGTACAGTTCTCTCCGTAAACGTCGTTGATGTTACGTGTCGTTCGTGCCGCGTTGGTGCCACGACGGAACTCATATTCCATAATTACACGAAATTTCAAAGTATCCATTATGAGGAAAAATGTTGAAATGTAATGAAAATACAACGCTAATCAATAAACAAAAGACTTATATTGTAAATAGAATGTCATATTTTTAAAACAAAATTAATTTGAATTTAGAATTCATAGCCAATCAAAACTTTTTTTTTTTGAAAAAGTCTGTACTGCAATACGGCAATTTCATAGGTAAAGACCTATTATATTTGAATTTTAAAATAGATAGTGTTTATACGACTGCATCTTACAGGTGATTGCATTTGCCCCAAGAACGTGGAAGGCGAGAACTGCGACCGTTGCAAACCGTACACGTTCAACTTTGACGTCCAGCGTGGCTGCGATGACTGTAACTGCAATACGCTCGGGGTCGTAGCGCACCAACTGCAGTGCGAGCCGGACAGTGGGAACTGCGCGTTAGTTCTTTATTCAAACCATTACTACCACCACTAGCACTGCCATAGCTAGGTATCATTTACTGCGTTTACGTTTGTAGATGGGCAAATATTTCTATGTTATGAATTACTAATTGATCGTTACATACGTGGATGTGGACTTAGGTACACGTAAGAGTTTAGGCACATGGAATAAAGTTTAAAAACGTATCTTTTCAATCATAATTATTGCAAGTTTGCATGTTTTTTTATGTTACTGAATAACGTAACCAGTCAATCGCCTGAAACTAAACGACATTGCCATCCATAAAAGTTGCGGTGCCACTCGGAATCTTAAAATATAAAGTTTGCGTTAGTTACTTAGAAATTTTCAAATAATAGGAATGAAATTTGTATTGTTGCATTGCAATCAAAGTTCCGTGATCTACAGATCATAAAGTCTCATTTGCCCATTAATTTCACTACATATGAAGATAAACTCTGCTAAGGATACAACAAAGATATATACAAACAAAACTCAAACAAGGAACATTTCAATTTACTTCACTGGCAAAATTAAATATGTCAAAGTGGAAAGAAGTAGTAACATCGCTTACCCCGGGTGCATTGTCAGGTGTCGGCAGAACGTGATCGGCCGCGTGTGTGACCGCTGCGTGCCTGGACATTACGCCTTCCCCGACTGCGTGCCGTGCTCGTGCGACCTCGCCGGCACCACCGACGACGTGTGCGACCAGAACACCGCCCAATGCTACTGCAAGAAACACGTTCACGGGCAGGTCTGTATCTACATTATAAAGTGTTCCCCTTCCCGCCCGGGGACGCTGTAAAGGTCGATAAAGACGAATAGCATTAGCCACATTAAAACTATGTGCTTTAGACCACATGACTGAAATAAAACTTCTTTAGTTTAGCTCCATCTATCTAACTTTTGTTTTTGCTTTGTTTAATGTTAATGTCGCCATCTTAACAGTTGTAAATTGTCATTTTACCGGACACCAACATAATAAAACAAATTTTTCAAACTTCCGCTCGCCTCGCATTCGCCTGCTTACTCCCCAAGTCAAGCGTGCGTAAAGAAGTTCTACTTCAGAAATCTACGTAATAAATAGCAGTTCTGCGAACAGTACAACTCGCGAACACAAACGATCTCACGAATCTTGCCAACGTCCCTACATCCCTCTTACTTAGACTGATGATGTGAATTTGTAGATGACTAATAGATACTAAATCATAATGGGTATCCCAACATAAATTCGAATTCTTAAATCTTATAACTCTTCTCTTCTCCATTGCCTTATATCTTAAAATAGTATACGCGGTCCCAACAATCTTTGACAATAATTATATGTAGAAACAACATCGAGAAAAGAGCAAGAAAAACTCCTTAACGCCGTTTTCTTCACCCGTCCTCAATACTGATGCGAACAATTGTGACAACATTTCCCCATTTTGTGCGTTTCTGTGTTAATGGATCGTTCGGTACAATCTAGACGTTATTGATTGTCCTATTTATTTATATGAAAAACTTTAATTTTTTTACAGGAATGCACCACCTGCAGAGATGAATACTTCAATCTAGAACGGGACAATCCAGAGGGATGCACAAAGTGCTACTGCTTCGGAAAGACTACCAGGTGTACGAGTTCTTATTTAGCTTGGGCTCTGGTAAGTACCACACAATAGAAAATACCTGCTGGGATCAACTACCTGACAAATTCTTCAAGGCAAGTGCCTTGAAGAATTTGTCAGATTGTTGATCACATCGGATGTTGAAAAAGGTTTTTAAGTTGTGATTACTTAAAGTTTTTTTTTAAATTAATAATATTCAATATTCCTCGCACAGATTGTAGGCATGGAGAACTGGTACTTAGTGAATGTGGACGCGAACAAAACCTTGAACATATTCCCTCGCACTGTGCCGCCATCTTTCGTTAACGAGTCCGTCATCGTTGCCGATCTAGTTGGCGAGGAGAGCGATCAGAAGGTGGTCTACTACGGAGCCCCTGACTACTACCTGGGTAAGTCATCATTTACCATTCATAGCTCACAGCCTTTCCACTATGTAACTCAATCCTTTGAGAGTTAGTTTTATAACCGTCACCAATAAATATGAGCGGTGATAATTAAATACTTCTGCTTCTTTACCTCCACTACATTTTCGAGAGAAAAACTAAAACTCAGCTTGCTTTGAAATAGTTTCTTCATTGCTACGTATTATATGTACAATAGACGTATTTAGTTATAATATTAGAAAAGAAATACGAGAGGCAGTAGCTCTATGAAGAAATCTCTAGAAATGTTTTTAAAGTTTGATACCTGTTTTTTGACAAGCTATGCCATGTTGTACCAGGTAAACGACTAAGATCTTACGGAGGATACCTCACATACACCATTCTGTATAACACGGATGCCGATGGGCGTGCGGTTGCTGCTGCTGACGTCATCATCGGAGGAGCTAATGGGTATAACTTTTTGTATTATTACTTCGATTGCGTACTTTGTTTATTAGAAAGTTATTAACTGGATCATAAAGCAATATCCTACGTTCTAGCATCCATGCTTCATGAATATTTTGAGAGTAGCTAAAATATTGTTAGTCAACTTCTTTATATACTTTTTTTATTGTTAGATAGGCTCGCGTTTGACCACTATCACACCTGATGGTAAGTTACGATGCGGTGTAGGATGTAACACGCTTGCTTAGAAGATACCTGTTCACTCTTGATTTGAAGACTCGAAGGTTGTCGTTTTTACGAATGCCGGTAAAGCGTTCCACTCTTTAGCTGTTCGCATGATAAATGTGGAGCTAAATCTCTTTGTTCGCACTTGTGGGATATTAACGATGTACCACTGTACCGATGTACCGATTAACGGTGGCACTATTTCGTACATCTGGTTGTCCGATGGTGGAACGGTGACGGTGGAATCAGGTTGTGCAACTCCAATGCACACTCTTTTACATAAGTAATAGCGGCGTTTTTATGAGATTATTTTATTTTCAGGTACATATTCCACAACAGCATCGAGCAGCCTCCGGCCGGAGTGGAGTGGACGCACGGACTCCGTTTAGTCGAGAGCGAATTCTCCACGATCGACGGAGCACCGGTCTCTCGCGACCTCTTCATGAACACGCTACTCAACATCAGCAGTCTTTACATCCGTGCTAGTTACTGGCACAAGTCGGTCGAGACTAAGTGAGTGAATAAAATCACTTCGTTCTAGTGTGAACCTTATGACCAATTCAATCGTCCCATGACTGTCCCGTGTATTTTATTTTTATTTAATTTTATTTATTGGTGCACATAACAGATCATAGAAAATACATTAGTAAACAAAATGATTTGAAAATTACATAGTGAACAATTCTATAATCCTATCACGTATGCACTCTGCCTGATTTAAAACTGTGATAATTACATACCTATAATAAAAACGAAAAAAGATAATGAATAATTAAAGCAAACGAGTGTAACTTAGATAATCAAACTTAGAACTTAATCAAAATAATAATACCATGATACAAATAACATTATGTGAAATAAATAATGATATACACAATATACATAAACTAAATTATATAGATAAAATGAATACTTCTAAAGATACTTCTAAAGATACACCTTAAAGGCACTTGAAAAAGGGAAAGGGGATTAAAATAACAAAAAAAAAAACATCGTTCTGAACAGGTGTAATGTACGCATACGAACTTTTATGATAATGTTTCCGCTACAAGTTTGTGAAAATATTACAAACAGAAAGTTACGGAGCCCTATGTTTAGCAGTAGACATTAAAAATAAGCAGTACACGCTTTTGTGCCTGAACAGAGCTTAAAATTAAATAGTTGTATTTTCGCATTGATAAAATAAAAGTGATGAAAAATGCCTATTTGCAATAATCTTTTCACTTTGACTTGAAGAGTACAAACAAATTATTTTATAGGCTAATTGGCGTGACTCTGGGTATCGGCGTGGACAGTTACGAAGGCGATGAGACCCAACGCGCCTCGTCGGTGGAAGAGTGTCAGTGTCCAAAGGCGTATCGCGGGCTCTCGTGCGAACAGTGTGCTGAGGGCCACTACCGGCTGCCGTCCGGCTTCTGCGTGCCGTGCCAGTGTAATGGACACGCGCCACAATGTGACGTCAAAACTGGAGTCTGCCTTGTAAGTGCAATTGTGAAGAACTTGTATAAACTTTTCAATTGAGCTTATAGATAGATAGATAGATAATTGAAACACCACATCATAAATAATTAACAAAGTGAACAAACTTAAACAAAGTATAACAATGGGTGATCTTATAATTATTGATATGGAACTGGATCAAGAGTTCATGAAATTAAAGAAAATATGAATTAGAGAAGCCGAATAAGTAAGTTCTAGAATACACTACTACTACATCTACATCATATTACTAACCGATTTATCAGTTTGTTTCACATAGCGCGACAGACATTCACTAGTAATACCATAAAGCGCTATCTCCTGTGTTTTACTTCCCTTACTAGTGCTTATATTTGTGCATAATTATAAGATATACTGATAGACAATACATGCAACCTATGTCATCAACCAAAACACCAAATGTATCATAAAATATCGATATAAATCATGATTATAATATTTATATAGAACTGCATGGACAACACAATGGGCGAGCACTGTGAACAGTGCGTGCCGGGCTATCACGGCGACGCCACAGTCGGCACTCGCCAGGACTGTCTCATCTGCGCCTGCCCGATGCCGTACTCTTCCAACAAGTAAGTGACCGTATGATCCGAACCAACGAAACTTACCGAAAATTTGCAACAAACACACCAATCAAATCCAACCAACCGAGCCGACTAAGGTTGGTGCTACATGATTATTATTAAATACTGGTCCGGTGGGCTAGAATCCATACGGTTGGACTGTGTGTAGGCTTGTTGGAGGATCTTTATCCGGCATGGTATTATTATTACGTTTTATCGGTGTCAGAAGCGGGCGGAATGTCTGGTATGGTTAAGCCAAAAAAGTTGATTGAACCGATAAATGACCCAGACTAATTTTACTGAACCATTTGGATTAACGGAATATACCAAAAGCACAGAATCTACCCAACTAACCAAACAAAACCAGTTTGACCTGACTGGATTGAACTAACCAAATCAACTAAGTTGACTAAAACTGACCACCCATTGAATAAATCTGATCCAAAGCCACTAGATTTACCGAACCAATCCCGCCAATCCAATAAAGCTAATTTAATCAATCGAGCTTACAGAACTCAATAATAACCCACCAAACTGAAATACCAAACCAAACCACCACGCACTTCATTAGCAAACCAAACAAACCAATCAAATCAGCCAATAGTAAAACAGAATGCATGCCAGTATTGTAATTGTTACTAATTTTCCTCCAATCACAGTTTCGCGATCGGCTGCGACTTAAGTGAAAACGGTGAGCTGATCTCCTGCGACTGCAGGCCTGGCTATGCTGGCGCGCGTTGCGAGTACTGCGCTGCCGGCTATTACGGAGAACCGGAGAAACTCGGTAAGTTTATACATGAAGTCTCAATACTTGCTTAATACTTTATTCCTTGAGATAATGTGGCACTATGAAACAAATCCATCAACAATTTTTCCGAATATTTTTAGTGTTTCTTTCTATCAGATAGTCTAGTTTTTTTTAGAGTCGGTTCAAGTGAAGAAGTGACGATGCGATCGAAGGTATAGCATTCTAGCTAAATTTAATTTAATTTAAATCACGATTCATTGATAGTTAAAATTTATGTTTTTGTAAGTTTTGACGTGCCAGTAACGCTGTTATTAAAGAGAATAAATAATAATATATGAATCTCTAGTTCCATATATTACTTCGTACATACAAACAATGAACGAACTAAGTTTACCTCTTTATTTTATTTATTTATTTATTTTATTTTATTTATTTATAATAATATGAACGCATTTGCAATTATAACATATTATCAAAATGTGAAAAAAAATTATATTATTATTATATATTAAAATACAAACCTCTTTGAAACACTTAGGTAGATCGTCGGCTTACATTAGACAACTTTTGGACCTAAACTTCCGCTTGGTCCCTATATTTGACTTTCTTCGTTCCAGATTAATGTACTAATTAGGAACTATAAAGAGCCATTTTATTCTATGCTAAATCTCAATGTCCAGCCAGGACAAGCTTTTTAGTTTTTCCTGTGGATTTTATATACTCTTTGGGACCGACTCATAAAATTGACCATGTATATTATTAGATACACAATGATTCATCACGGATGTCTTAATGTTCAACTGGTTTTACAGAATAAAAATTAAGTTTTGTAAAATAAATAACGGCTAAACTCATGTCAATTAAAAATCGAAGTTACTCCGACCAGGTTTCGGACATATTCGATGTCCTTCTTATGAGAGCCAGTTACTAACGAAAGCTGCGGCAGATTTCGCGAGCGTCAGCACGTAATTTCGACGTTTAATTGTCGTGAGTTTAGCCGTTATTTATCTTATACTCACGATAGTTTTCAAACTTGTAGCTAGTGAAATTACTGGGCAAATGAGACTTTATGATCTGATCTCACAGTTTAGTAATCTTATTACTAGATTGTGCTGATGTCTCTGGATGACGTGCGCAGTGGAGTGTCACGCGAACCTCTATACTTTAGAGTTCCGAGTGACACTGCAGCTGATATGGGCAGCCGTGTCGTTTAACATCAGGCGAACGGCTAGCTCGTCACGTCATTCCTTAACATAAAAAAAAAATTAAGTTGTCAATATTATAAGCAGGCTTGAATATCAGAATGTTGCCATATAATATTTTTTTAGGGGACTACTGTAAACCTTGCAACTGTTCCGGTAACATCAATATCAAGGATCCGAGTTCCTGCGACAGCATCAACGGTGACTGTCTCAAGTGCGTCAACAACACGGCCGGAGCGGCCTGCAACCTTTGCGCGCCTGGCTTCTTCGGAGACGCCATCTTCTCCAAGAACTGCACCGGTGAGTGAATGTTATCTCGTTAACACTGCGATTTTAGCTCAACAGCTTCTTCGCCAATTCGTTTTTGTTTTGTTTGCACTCACGTTTTGTTACTTTGGACACTGTTTTCCAACTTCGAAATTTATTTGCAACCGACTTTAATATGCAGGTTCTCAATTTCACGCTTCGGGTGTAAGCTGGTAAGTGTGAGGCAGCGAAAGTTGAAGTTGGTTCACGTAGATCTCCATTGTCAACATCCCAAAGTTGTAAATCAATATCTAATGTTAGTATATCCGGTAAAATGACAGTTTACAATTGTCAAGATGGCGACATTCACATGAAACAAAGCCAAAACAAAGTTATACCAGCAGGTTAATTTAACACTTTGGTTTTAAAATCAAAATATCTGTTAAAAGTATGTATATTCAAGTATAGTATAGTATCATTCAAGTAAGTTGACAGTATGAAATTAATGCGATTGTTTGTTGATTGTGATATATTATGCATTATTATCTTTCTTTTAAATAAAACAGTTAAACTGAAAAAAAAATGTTTTTAGTAACCTACATTATTTTATACTAATGTCAAAGTTTAATGCGCGGGCGCATTAAACTTTGACAGTTCTTAAGTTCGCACTTATCTCTCTAGTACGTACCCAAAACGTTAAAATAGGTAAGTGTGAACGCGCTGCTGTCAAATTTTAAAACATACTGGCATTAATAATTTGTATTTGTATTTTAGACATGAAATAGATTTTTTTGTATTGTGTGCAGCGTGCTCGTGCGACGAGTACGGTATGGAGCGGTGCGACCCGAGCACGGGCACGTGCGTGTGCCGCGAGGGCGTGCTGGGTGCACGGTGCGACTCATGCGCGCCCGACCACTGGGGGCTCGCCACCGGCCGCGGCTGCTCCGCCTGCGACTGTGCGCTCGCCTCGCACTCCTCGCAGTGCGACCTCACCACCGGACAGTGCAGGTCAGTACACACGGACCATGCAATGGAGACCGTGTGCGTGTTTGCGAATAACATCATTGATAGCCCCTGTGGTGGTTGAGGTTAACTCATAAGCCGGAGGCGGGGGGATTTCCGCTACAGGACAAGTATGCATAGAAAAAAAAAGCGCAATCACTTGTTGCGCAAGTCTGGGTGTTGTTGGACCATGTTCCTCATAGTTCCTGGGTCCCTAGACACAGGGAATCATAGTTAGTGTCCGGGATCTATGTATGTGATCGTTGATGGTGATCGTTATTATTATTATCTCTTCCCCTGGGAGCCGTAAGAGCCGGGAATATCCACGGAATGGGCAGCAGCATTCTCCTTGGTACATTAAAATCTGCAATCCTTACCAAGCCTTGCCACGTGGTGATTATGGCAAATCCCAACATTTAATGTATATATATGTATATATTATATATGGCTTACTTATTTATTTATTTTTAGGAAGTCCAACAGATTTTTCTTACATCTTATGTTCAGCAGTGGACGTTTTCGGACTAATGATGTGATGCAAGAGATGTGTTTCATCGAGCGAGTCTGTGATACGTAAGGGAAACCTTAAATGCATCGTCTTGAATGCATCTGTGAATGTTTAATAAGTATAATTGTTTAATCGTTTGAACCATAGAAGAACAAATTATAAACTTTGGTTACAATATGTAATGTGACTATGGTGGTCATCTAAATATTTTGGATGATACATATATAAATGGCATAAAATTAAAACTTTATCATATTATATTAGTCTAATAATTTCGGAAAATGGTTCAGAGTTGAAAGGAAAAATCACTCCGATTGTCCGTAATATACTAATTTTTGCTTTAATTTATCTGGATTCAGATGCGCAAAGGGCGTGACTGGCAAACACTGCGACCAGTGTGCCGCTGGCTACTGGAACTACACAAAAGATGGATGCGACCGTAAGTCTTACCACATTGGTAGATGTAACTTTACATTTGAGGCTTTGAAAAACAATACCTTTATATTGGGTTTCACCTAGTGCAGACGAGATTAACTTCTGCATACTAATATGCTGACCTAAGCCTAAGCTTACCACGTTTTTGGGATCTGTTGGGCTGAGAGCTTTCACTCGCAGCTTGTAGTTCATTAGTTCATTATTTACCGGAATCCTGAGTGTTGTTAGTTTTTCAAACGCTAAAAGCGGTTTCTTGCATGGTTTTTCGGAGTGCACGTCATCGTAAAACCACTATTTGTCCAGATTGCAACTGCAACACGGGGTACTCTGTCGGATTCATGTGCAGCGCGAGCGGACAATGCGAATGCCTGCCCGGAGTCATTGGAGAGAAGTGTGACCGCTGTCCCGAGAGGTGAGCTATAATAGATTTATTTTGTTTCCTTTTCGTTCACATTGGTTTTGATATATGTACGAAAAGGACAAGACAAATCAAAGCAGAGACTGCGCCATGTTTTATTTACATAAATACATTTGAAAAATCTATTGTCTATGATAGAATATTTATATTTCCTTGTGTCCCAAAAACACTCTATATAAATAAACGTCGACAGATGGGTCCTCCTCCCCAACGAAGGATGTCTGGAGTGCGACTCGTGCACTGACGCTCTCATCTTTTCGGTGCAAGATCTCACGTACCTACTGGGAAATGAAACTCTCGAATTCAAGGTTAGTATTCCACTTTTTTTTTACAAATTCTCTTATAGATTTTATATGTACCTATGGATTTTCGATATCTACATCCATTACTGAAAACAGCTAACCAGATCATAAGTATATTTGTTACGATACCTAAAAAGCAGCCCAATAGATCAAAGCTTCCAATATAGGTGCAGCTTGGCGCCTCCTTCGGTATTTTGACACACAGACACAACGTCCTATAATACACATAAAGTCGGAAGATAGTTATTTGCTCCAAGACATTCACTGCAGCCCATACTTGAAAAATAAACTTTCATACATAAGTTCCCATCATATCACTATGTGGTACAGTGACCGTGTTGTCGTCACACAATATCCTAATGTATAACCACCTCTTTAATAATCTTCCCGTTTCCAGGACAAAGCAGACTCGTTCTTCACGACGCAAAGACTTAACTACATTGCAAACCAGACGCAGCAACTGAGCCCCAGGGTAACGGAACTGAGGAATGTGGACGTTGCTGACGCTTCGGCCGCTGTCAAGGCGCTCGAAACAAGCGCAAAAAACCTGCTCAGATCTGTGAGATTCTTTATTTTAACGTTTACGAAAATGAAAGAAATGAATGACCTTTTTTTAAAAGTATGTATAAGTTCGATAAACTAGGTGAAGTTAAAAAATTTGGTTTTGAAACTTGTAATGTAAACTTTTTAGGTACCATTAGTATAAACTTTTGAGCATGTGTAATAATCCATCATGATTACTCAACATTATTTGTACCGTTAGGTATGGTTATGGATTATACATACATACTACAAAACCAATAAATATCCATCAGCATCATCATCATCGTCAGCCGAAAAGGTCCGCTAATGGACATAGGCGTCCACACTAGGACTAACACTAAATTTTACAACACCAATAATCTCCATCACAGGCGGAGTTCGCTGCTACCGATAGTGACAAACAGATCGGTCGAGCGGCCCGTCTGACTGCCGATGCCGACGACATACTCGCTTCCGTCCGAGCAAGCACTGATAAAGCCAAGGAAGCGGTCAGCCACGTCACTGACTTGGCCACCGGGTTAGAATTGAGCCAACAACCTAAAGTCGACAGCGCGCTTGCAGAGGCGAGGCAGATAAAGAGCGACATTGCCGGTGAGCCAAATACAACAGCAGTAAATATGTAGTGTTCCTAGTTACAAAAAATCCTCGATAGGATCCAGGATCTGCGTATGTGATAATTGGGTGTTATTTATTTATTACAACAAGGCCAAAGAACTTAACCACCCTATAAATAATTTTTTTATTTAGGTATCTCGACGCAATGTAGGTATAACTTTTTGTTCAAATCGCGAATATTTAAGAAATACTAAAGCCAAAGGAGTCGGATGAAAGAAGACTATTTCAATTTCTTTTCAAAGCACATTTCATAAAATAATACAAAATCTTCCTTGATATACAATTATTAAGTTGGTCTGAGACTAACCCAGTTATTGTTGACGGCTGAGTCGGCCTCTATGTGACGATGAGGAACGAATATATTTATTACAGAAAAGGATCTTTCACCGAAGAGGATTCAAGCAGAGGCAGTATATTTGAACGCTACGACTCAAACCGAACGAATGAATGCCTTCGTCCAACCGGTCAATGACCAAGCAAAGGTGAGTCATTTTGAAAGCGACTTTCATGGATCATTCTACTTCGTATTTTAACGGGAGTCATTTTGAACTTCATCTGTCTCGACTTTAAATACTCAGGACCAACGTCGTCTTTTGCTTTCTAGTTGTTGTTAATACTTGTACTGATAATTGGGTTGACGTATACACTATACAACATATAAACATTTTACCTACACCTCATCATAAATTGTGATCAGTAGGTACCCACGGCTACAGCAATAAGCCGCAATAGGCCTATTGTCTATGCCTGCCATATTTTAACCCCAATAATGACGTCACAACAACTCGTTTTTAACTCATCAGATTAATATTATTTTATTATATTAATATTAAAGTTGAAACATGATGCTATTGACGCTAAATAAGCAAATGTGGATAATTTGAGCGGCGAAAGGCTGCAAGTTGAAACGGCGCAAGCCGGACATACAGAAAGGAGGTTTATCCTTGAGGTAAAATGATTCAAAGACGTTAATATTCTTCAAACTTTCTTTGTACAGAAATTTGAAAAGCTGGTGAACACAACTCGTGATGTAAAAAATAACCTCGACGAGATGCTTCAGTACACCGACCAGGCACAACATACTGCTAACACAGCGGAGAAACTAAATGCTAAAAACAGGTGAGGCCAGGATGTTCCAGCATCTTAGTCAGACTTCTTTACTTTAATACTTTTATTTTTAAATAATAAATTTACACAAACAACAAACGTGTGTGGGACAAAACACTCTCTCGCGATAAACATACATGGTAAATTCCGTAAAAACTATATCAATTTCATATTTTTCTTGGCTTCAGTAGCAAAAATTTTTTTTATTATATTATATTAATAATACCAGCATCGCCTTTCTTGACAAAGAGAGAGAAAACAGCAAATTAAAAATACTTCCTCCTATCCCAGGCTATCCAAATTCGGGAACAAAGTCTTATCAGTAACGAAACTGAACTCTGCTGCCATGAAGGACCTGATAGACGCTGCTTATGATATTGGAAACGCCACTTTCTACAACGCTGTCGTCGCAAATATTGTTGCTAACTCGACGAAAGCAAATGAGCAAGCTAAAAATGCTATCGCCCAGATGGAAGGGAGGTTGGCAGATCTGATGGTAGAGTTACCTATACATAAGAACTTGTCTGATGTCGCTGAACTACACGCCAAGATGCTAAGAACCAGGGTATGTCGTGGTATTACTCGTAACCTTACAATTGATTTACGTAGTATCTTTTTTTCGGTAGGTATATAAGAATATATCTTCTAATTTATGGGGATCATTCGTTCCACTCACTCTTACACCAGTGTAGGAAAACTCGTAAGGAAACTGGCATATTCAAGAATCACAAAATTCGAGTCGCGTTTTGACTTACGGCCTACACTTTCCCCATGTGATTAATTGGCCTGATGAATTGGGCGTAAATGCGCCCAACGTTATTATCATTTGTGCTTATATATGAGTTGAACATTTGTTATTGACCGATTAGCTGCGCCCGCTGATTTACCATGGCACTAATCACTTTTCCTACATCATAAATAGAAAAAACGAGTGTGCTTTAGATCACACGACTGAAGTAAAACTTCTTTAATTTAGCTTCATCTATCGGCTAGTATAACTTTGTTTTTATTTTGTTTAATGTTAATGTCGTCATCTTGACAATTGTAAATTGTCATTGTACCGGACATACCCACATAATAAATAATAATAATAAAAAAACTTTGTTATATTGACAATGGAGATCTGTGTGAACCAACTTCAGCTTCCGTTCGCCTCGCATTCACCAGCTTACTCACCAAGTCAAGCGTGCGTAAAGACTACTTGTTGAGAAATGTTTGTTTATGTGTTATACTTTTGGCTGTAGTATAACCTGTGTTTTTACTTGACAGGCGGACGACTTGCGCGCGCTAGCGGAGCGTGAGAATAACAACACTCGCACGCAGCACGCGTACTCGGCCGCTTCGGCATACTCGTCTATCGTGCAAGAGACCGGCGACGCTAAGAAAGCTGCCGATGACGCTCAGGCCACGGTGCAGGACATCAACAAGGCGGTCAGTACTACACTTCTCTAAGAGTTATTTTTAATTCACCGGAAACCTGTAATACAACTTTAATATATATACTTTTTTAGTTTAAACAACATATATGTGTGCAAAATGTCGTCCAAATCGACTCACCAATTATATCATGAAAGCCATACAAATAAACAGAGATTTACCTTTTATATACCATATGATAGTAAATGCAAGCACCAAAGTGATTACTTGCGATTGCCATTTATATTAGGGGGGAGATTGACGACTATTGTGTAATTATTGTATAATTTAAAATAAACCAAAATAATATATTAATTGGGGACCTATATCTAACTAACCTGAAAATAACTTATTAATTGCTTATTATGAATTTAATTATTAAAATAATACCTAACAACGAAATAAGAACAAGTTATTTACCATTCAGAGCAACAAACTAAACCAACGAGTAAACCCTGCCCGAGCCCGTTCCGAGGCCCTCTTAGAAAGCGCGGCGGCGGCGCAGGCTACGGTTGAACAAAAACTCCGTCCAAATTTAACCCGCGCCGAGCGAGCACTAACCAACGCCTTCGACACGCTACGATCTGCTGATGACGACGACAATGCCATTCAACTGTAAGTAAATAAACGCGAAACGATCAAAGATTCTGTCCCCTAACAAAGATTCCCCATATCTAGGGACCCAAGAACTACGAGGACTGTTATCTTAGGTCCGTCTTACAGAACGATGCTCAGTCATGGATCGGTGCTCAAGCAGAGATTTTATTCATGAAGTGATCAATTAGTGAATGAAATCTCTGCTTGAGCACCGATCCATGACTGAGCATCGTTCTGTAATACGGACCTTAGACACCCAGATACAATTTAAGTAATGTGCCCAAATACTTGTCCTTAGGAATCGAATCCGCAGCTTCCAGGCAGATTGAGTAAAAATATGCTGCAATATTAGATTCCTCCTAAAATATAAAACGTCAGTATACATTACATTTGCCACTAAGAAAATCTGGTTATTCTTAGCTAAAGACAAAGAAATACTAACGCTACCTCCAGGGTACACTCACGTGCGCTTATCTTGGTCAAGCAAGTTATTTCTGAATTTATAGCAGTAAATTAATAAAGGTCGCCAATTTCACCTATTTTTAGCTAGATTCGGTTGAATATTAGTTTTTATATGTGAACAAATGCCGTGCCGATCTAGTCATTCGCCTGATGTTAAGTGTCACTTCCATCCATAACAGTTGTGGTGACACTGCTTTACGTCATCCTCAGACATCAGCACCGTCTAGTAATAAGAATTCTAAATGTCTAGATTCTATCATCACACTTTGTGTTCCCCCAAACTAGTGTTATTTGTGTTTATAGTGGCATTAAATAGTTTTAAGAACATTTGTAATACTCGCAGCTCACTACCAATTCCTGGGCCATTTTCCTTGGAACAAGAGTCAAAGAAAGCTGATAATGTCAACGCTACTGTCAAGGAAACCTTAAGTATCATGTCTCAGCTGGGTAAAGACCTAGCTACAGGCAAGGAGTGGGCTCAGACACTGCCTAAGTCAGCTGATGAGGGACAGAAGATGATTTCCAATGTGGACAACTTGGGTAAGTTCTTATTGCTTCATCATAGCTGATAAACTTCACCTGCTTAACATAGGATATGTAAGATCTCTCATTGACACAGTGATCCTAGAATCTAATCTAGATTTCTAAATTTCTAATCTAGATTAGAGTTCACATTAAATTGTTTATAGTGTTCGAAATTATACCTCAAAGGTGGCAATCCCTTTTCTCCCATCTTGTTCTGTCCTATTACGAGGTAGGTAAGTTGTTTAAAGCACGCAAGCGGCTTTGACAGATATTTTTATTATTATTGACAGTAAACGAAATTGAAAAAATGAAGCCTACAATTATGTCAAACTACAGCCAAGTGAAGACACGGCAGGACGACCTGGAATATCGTCGGAGGGAAGCTGACGGGCAGCTGGCCAAGCTTAAAGAGCTGATTGAACAGGTATACAATTGTCATATGTCACACTTAGATCTATATTTATATAAATATTTCCTCTAAGGACTCCACAGAAGTATAGAAACCAAAAAAATTGTTGTTGTTAGTCAAAAATATTGATCATACCTTATTGTTACAATAATTAATAATTATCATATATGTCATAGGATTGGTACATTACAAAAGTTCATTGAATGATGCATTGGTGCAAGCAAAGGTTAGAGCTTAGAGCACTGACTGAACACAGATGCCAATTTATCGGTTTTCTGTAGACTGTATTTCGGAGAGTGTACGAAGGAATTACACGATCTCATTCCTCCATCTCCCTTCTTTCACCGGACATCAAGACGCACAAAACACGGCATCGATATTTGGTTGAAATTCCATCAACCCTCACTAAGCGTTTTTCTACGTACATTAATAGTGCAAACAGCCAATGAGTGAAACAACTTGCCAGCGTCCTTTCAGCGAGTTTTCAAGTCAAGAGTGAACAGGTATCTTCTAGGCAGCATGCACGATATGCGTGCGACTGCGTCGTCTCTTTTCATCAGGTGGTCAAACTATTTTAAATTGCATTTGTATGTTATTTGTTTTATTGTTGAACTCGTGGATACTCAAACTCAATAACCAATAAATCGATGTAAACAGGCACTATTTGCATAAATTCAGGCCCGCACGGTTGCCAACCGCATTCAAGTAGGCGTGACGTTCGACCGCTGGTCGACGCTGCAACCGCGTCTGCCGGATACAGTGGACGAGATGTCTACTTCAACACACGTGTCTGCTTACTTCCGAACCAAGAGCAAGGACGGATTCCTACTCTACCTTGGCAACCCTAAGGACACTATGCTCAGGAGGACCAAGTCTGTAAGTGCTCAGAAAATGGACGTGGATTTGAATTTCCTGTAATTATTGTAGTTTAAAAATGTATTTTGGAATATGAACGAAAGGACAGAAGATTTTGACAGACGATTCGATTTGATTTGAATCCAGCCCTTGACTGGATTCTGATCACAAAGATTATTTTCTGACAGAAATCAGTTTTGGAAAGTGCATTAAGAGACGAAATATCAGCGTAGTTTCTGAATGCTCACTATTAAAGACCCGGTCTGAATCACCAATTACACCTACTGCTAAATGTAGTTTGAAACAAAGTTGAACAAGGACCTAGTAGTGTGAACTTTATATGAGACAAAATTTGCATTTATTGTATATATTCTTGCTTGACTTATATTATTATGAATCCTGTCTGCAGAGCATATCAATAGTAACATTGAATAGAAGAGACCTGTTGCAATCGCTTCATAGTTGAAGCAACCATAGCCGCGTGTTGCAGCTAGTTTATGTTGTAATGTTTCAGGATGACTTCATGGTGTTAGGCGTTCAAAACGGCTACCCGTATTTGGTAATGGATATCGGAGACAGCGCCGATACAGCCAGAGAACCGGCCAGGATCGGCAGCGACAAGTTCGTGGCTGACAACCGCTGGTACCAGGTCATTGTGGACCGGTGAGTAACTATGTATTACCAACATTTCATTGGACCAATGACCAGATTACTTGGTCCACTTAGTGACGATGTTGGGCTGACACTATAAATAGCAACTAGCTAATTTGGTAACCACATGTTGGATGCAAGTGGCTGCTGAGCAAAGACGCCTTAGAAGTTTGCTGTCACATGCAAAATAGCAACTTCCAACAAATCGTTGGCAAAATGGTTTACGTTTACCAACTCTTTAGCAAAATAGGCATTCATGCCCATAACTATCAGCGTATTTCTATCAAAATCGCCCACCCGTCGTAGTCTTATATTTCTTCTAATTTCACTAACATTTGTGTCCAGGGTTGGCCGTAACGTGAAGCTTGCCATACGCGAGAGTCTCGACAACGGCACCGATCATACCCACTCTAAAGAAGCAGTGTTACCCGGCCAGCATACTATCTTCAACCTCGACCGGGATAAGTCCAAGCTTTACGTAGGAGGAGTGCCTTCGGACGCTAAATTGCAGGTTAAATTCATTGATAATGATTTGGGAATAGGCTATTCTTAGCACTTAAAGGTAAATAATCTAAGCATAAAAAATTTAATATCGCAAGCACGGCTATGAGTTTGAAATAAGTAAATTTTCTATTACGTACTGGTACAAAGCAATCCAAAACAACACAGACACGTAAGTAAGACGAAACAACAAGAAACTATAAAATTGATAGAAATCTATGGAAAACTTTGCAGGGCATCAGTTTCCCGGCTTTCGAAGGACAGATTGAAGAGCTCATGATCGGTGACACACCGGTTGGCTTGTGGAACTTTGTTAACGCTACCAACTTGACCGGCGCACGGCAAAGGTAACACAGCATTTATGGTAGCAATGGTTATATGCATAATTAAGTATAAGATACACGCGAAACATCAAACAAAGGTTCGGAAAAAAAGTGTAAAATATAAAAAAATATTTTTTTTATAAAACGCAGTAGTATTTAGATGATAATATTGTATGTGTAATCCCTAGGGACAAGTTGATATCGTCCCAATCCGGGCCGCTGGAGTACCGGTTCAACGGGCGGTCGCACGTGACGGTCCCGGGACGTGGTTACCTCACGCCACAGAAGAACCACGTCCTTCTGTTCTTCCGAACGTACGCGCCTGACGGACTGATATACCTCGTCGGAGAGGGCGCGGACTTCTTCTCTATGCAGATGCAGGATGGAAGGGTCTACTTACAGGTACTTCATAGATGCGACAGCAAAAGTCCTACGAGCGAACAGTTTTGTTGCTGTATCATTTCCACTTCATAAAAGACGAGAAACAACTACTTTCAGCTTTCATTGTTATCAGCAATGAACAACCGCGTCCACCGTGTCACCCACTTTTTGTTTCTTCACACATAATACCTAACCTAACATAATTATGGTACCATCCCTTTTAGATCTAGAATTTCAAAATTAACCCACCTTAGTATATTCTTAAAGATACTCGTGAAAAATCTCTAGGTCCATAGTTTAAGTTGTGCTGTGCCTGTTACTCGAGTGGTTTAACGAAACCTTTATTTATACACGTAAAATCATACCTATTAGGAGATTAATAAAGCAGTTCATTACTGCAATCTTTATCTATATAGGTATACTTATGTAAATGTTACAAAGGTGTTTGTTTCTTATAGGTGTCATTAGGTAACCCCGACGAGCTTCTAATCATTGGCACAGAAAAGTCTTACAACGATGGCAAATGGCACAAACTTGACGCCGGCCGCTACCACACTAAATGCTCCCTGAGGGTCGACGACGAAATCGTTAAGATGGTCTCATCATCCTCCGCCACTGAAATAGCAGCCTTAGATACAATGAACTTCGGAGGGAACAATAAGGGCATTATACAAGTAACAGATAAAGGTTTCGACGGGTGCATCAGACAGATCAGCATCGATGGCGTCAATATAGACTTTACTGATAATGTCGAGTCCATTGGAGTTGCTTATGGCTGTCAGGTGAGAACCTTTACTTGTCGTAACTGAACGTTTCTGTGTATTTCATGTAAACATTGACTCAGTCTCAGATTTTAAGATTTTTTTTAGTGGGAAGTAAACTTAAGCACAATCTGCAGAACTCACAAATGGTGAATTTTTCTGTAAGTCCTCTTGGCGTCATGGCAATTTGGCGTAACGTCAACGTAAAACAAGTGCTTCGTGTAGTTTATTTCAGCCAATAATTTTGCAAAACCATCCCATCCGTTTATCAAACCGAGCTCTACTGCATAATCATCATGAAATCTAATCCAATCATGTCTTCTTCCAAGGCACACCACTGAACGATATAATGATATTTCAGTTCGCGTCACTAATATCTCTGTCGGGAGCTGATAGCTACCTGCGGTTCGTGAACGTGACGTCAGAGAATCTTCAGCTCACGCTCAAGTTCAAGACCTCGAAGCCGGAAGGACTGTTGTTTGTGTACGTCAGTCGTACGCAGACCGCGGCTACGCCCGATAGCATCTCGCTGTCTATGGTCAAAGGTTCGTGCTGATGGAACTAGAAATCAAGCCAGACATACCAGTCCTTAATTATACGTTCCGAGCCTTCTTTTAATTTTCCCTTATAGGTTAATAATGGGTGACTAATAAGATAATTGATTTTTAAATTTTAACTGAGCGCTAAATTACTATGGTGTATATGCAGAGTATCTATTCTATACTGCCCCTGATTGCTACCGCCAGCAACAGTCGAAACAGCCAAAGCAGCGATGGCGGAAGCCTTTGGGTAGCAAATTCTGACGCCATAGTCCACTTAGCCTAGTGAAGGATTCGAAGGACGTACTACACCTAATACTAAACGATAAAAACAAAATTATGTAAACAGCGCGAAACATACAGAATTCCTTAAGAATAGTATGTACCAAAGCTGAATAATTTTCTAGGCAAGCTGGTGCTAATGAGTCAACGTGAGCAACTGGATACGGGACTAAGCACGTACAACGACTCGCAATGGCACGTGGTCACAGTCACGCATAACGAAAACGCTTTGAGACTGGTCGTTGACGACTTTGACTACTTCAGGTACGTGAGACCTCCATACTTGTATTGAGAATAACTATATTTTTTGCTGGTATTACTTCGTATTTTTTTTTTTTTTATAACCTGTACAAATTTCAATCTTTGGCCCACGTCATCGTAATGAATCTTCAACTTATTTCTAAAGCTAAGAATAGTATATAATATATGCAGCACTGATTAGATACCTACAGCTGTACAGTTGTATTATTTTCTTATAAAATAGCTATAAAAAGGTCACAACAGCTCAGCATAATGCGCAACTGATGCAGCATGCTGATTTTCTGTTGTTTCAATTTCCGTGGCGAATTTTAGTTAGCTATCTCTTTCCCCACTATAGGCTTTCCACTCTATTCCAGCAACCCTTTCCTATTTGGCTGGCTTGCTCAGCCTCCCACTAAGTGGACCGATGACCTGCTGGGTAATCACGTTAATCGATTGCAACCTATAGAAACACAAATTTGTATGGATTTGACAGTTTGAATGCGCAGTTTATGTGCATAGTTAGTATTTCGTGATCACCCCTCTGATCAGAACCGCAAAGAGCCGATGGAAAGGCAAACAACCGCTCAAGGTGACGCTCTAGGGGAGGCTTATGTTCAGCAGTGGACTTCTTCCATGATCATGATGATTGATGATGATGCTTCAGTTAATATTAGCTCTGCCTTTTAAACTGTAGGTTGTGGGTTCGGTTGCATTTGTGTGATTAACATAGGTGTTTTCTTCTGTGTCTGGGCGTACATTTTATTCAGTTATCAGATTCCCATAGTACAAACTTTTCTTTATGTCGCTGTGAGAAATTTCCACATAATAAATATGTCATATGCTTTTGTCATTCCAAGAAGCCGAGATTTTGCCTGAAGGTTAAACGATCTATATACTACTGATCTTTCCTAAGTGGTAGCATCGAGACTCCGTCAAAGCGTCACGAAGCTAACCGCGGGTGTCGCTTGCGTTTTTGAGCACCCACTGTGTTGATGAACCGACATGTTTATTCATTATTTATTTATATTTCAGCACGGATACAGCGCCAGCACCGCTTCACATACTGGACGGCGTGTTATTCGTAGGCGGCGTTCAGCCGGGCTACGTGGTAGGCGGCAAGGTTGGATCGAAGGCGCCGTTCAGCGGATGCATCGCTGATGCCACCATCAACGGACGGGTCCTCAACTTACTCGGACCGTTCGCCAATAGCAGCGTCACCTTCGGACGGTGTGGAACCACTACCACCACCGGTGGAGTCAACCCTGGTAAGCTAATTATGAGCTATAATAATAATACATCTGTGATAATTCATTCACTAGGTGGTAGGACTTTACTGCAAAGTTCGTCTAGGTAGGTACCACCGCTCTGCCAGCTATTCTGCCGCTAAGCAGTAGCTTAGCGGCAGAATAGCTGGCAGAGCGGCTTGACGGCGCACTACTGTGCGCAAGCACTGCTGTGTTCCGGTTTGAAGGGCACTGTAGCTAGTGAAATTACTGGGCAAATGAGACTTTATGATCTGATCTCACAGTTTAGTAATCTTATTACTAGATTGTGCTGATGTCTCTGGATGACGTGCGCAGTGCAGTGTCACGCGAACCTCTATACTTTAGAGTTCCGAGTGACACTGCAGCTGGTATGGGCAGCCGTGTCGTTTAACATCAGGCGAACGGCTAGCTCGTCACGTCATCCCTTAACATAAAAAAAAATAAAATACCAATACAAAAGATTTTTTCAATTTCTGATGTCACTGGTTTGCTGACTGATATTTGGAAAAATAACTAGTATTTTAAATTAAAAATAAAAAAATTTTTAAATTCTCATTATCTCCTATTTTATACTGAGCAAATTTTCACATTTGCAGACGAAGCTTCGTGGGCAGTTCCAAAGAGTCCCGACGTTCTGCCCACTCCAGTACTGCAGACGGAAGCTCCTCTACTGGAAGGCACAACTAGAGCAGGTAGTACACAATTGGAAGTTATGCCAGTAATATACAACTCCAAAGATTTATGATTTACTAGCTGCGCCCAGCTAGTAAAGCGTTCCCGGTAAAAAGTAGCCAATGTGTTAATCCACTATATAAGCTATTTATATTCCAGATTCCTTTTTACCTTTTTGTATTGTTGTATTTATGGTTCACTATTTTGACGATAATGGCGTACATGTAAAAAACGCTTAAAGTTCGTGGCGTCGTCCTCGTGGTCTTCGATAGTTGTCCCGTGGAAACATACTATCGGGATAAAAAATGTGTCCTGTGTGTAAATAAAGATTATGTGTGTTCCAAATTTTATTCAAATCCGTTCAGTGGTTTTTGCGTGAAAGAGTAACAAACATACATCCACACATCCATATATCCATATATCCATACATCCATACTCACAAACTTTAGCATTTATAATATTATATTACTATAGTATGAGTAGGATAGCAGCTTCACCTAGCGTAATCAACAGATTAATTTTTAATGTAAAAGAAAGAGAATCGCGAACGTGATTTGAACTAACATCCATAAGTCTGGATGCTTTACTTAAAGTACCGTGGCAAATTATTTAATTTGTTATACTGACGAATTTAAGTATTTTTGTAATGGTATTCTAACAAGTAAATGTTTATTTACCTCAAAACACGATACGAGTGCTATCTAATGTACACATAATTTTTCTGGCTACGCTAGCTACATTTTATTATTAATTTTTATTATATTCTCACACACATACACACACACGCGTACAATATAATCGAAGTAGTTACTATTCTTATGTATTCGTCTCTTATTTTTCTGATGATATATAGTTTATTATTGGTTTAAGTAATTGTAAACGTGACGCCACCAAAACGGTCCCAACGGAAGACCAGCGCTGGTTGTATGACCAGCAGTATGCTGATTTGGGGCCGATTCGTGGGAACGGGCAAATGATTTTAGTCTTTGTTACACTTAATTTTTAAGCCTTTTTTTGCCTTTTTGTCATGAACAAATATTAGGTCTTTACCTATGAAATTGCCGTTTTGTTTGGAAAAAAGTTAAAGTATTTTTTTTCGAACATATTTATTTCTTTTATTTATTTATTTATTTATTTTATTTATTTATTTGTTAAATACACAGTGAACTTACAGCTACGCCAAAACATTCACATTGTTACACTAAGTTCTTATATGGACTAAGCAATATATATTTATAAAGGCGACTAATGGGGTCAGTATGTATGTCAGCATCTTGGACTTCGCTTAAGAAGCGGTTGATAACAGCTACAGCCCTTGCCGTTGGTGCATTATGAGCGTGCCACGTGCGTAAGGCAGGAGGCGCAGCAAACAGCTGGTGGCGACGTCTTTGACCCGCGCAGATGTAGTTTTGCGGTACAAAGTAGTGTAATCTGCTTAGCACTGAAGGATTGTCTACCTCGTTACGCATCAACAGGCAGTAATGTATAATTAATAATAGTTTACGTCGAAGCTCCAACGTTACAAGACCCACCATTCCCGATACAAATAGTGAAGGAAAAAGAAAGGGATAGTATCCATACGCTCTTTTATAGAGATACCTTGCGAACTTTCGCTGCACTCTTTCGATCAATTTATTCAAAGTAATCACCCCTGCAATCAATGCATCTTTGCCAACGCTGTGGCAGTTTATGGATGCCCTTCTTGAAAAAATCAGCAGGACGGGAGACAACAAACTCTTCAAAGGCGTTTTGTACTGCCTCTCGGGAATTGAATTTTTTTCCCGCTAAAAAGTTATCCAAATTTTGGAAAAAGTAATAGTCGGTAGGCGCAAGATCTGGTGAGTATGGCGGATGAGGGAGAGCTTCCAAACCCAACTCATGCAGCTTGGAGACGGTCTATTGTGCAGTATGGGGTCGCGCGTTGTCGTGAAGTAGCAGTGGAGACGACCGATTGACCAAAGCTGGTTGCAGACGTGCGAGTTTCGCCATCATTGTGGTCAGTTCTTCAATGTACACATCTGCAGTAATGCTCTCGCCGTTTTGTAAAAAGCTATGATGAATCACACCAGCACTAGACCACCAAACTGTGACCATCACCTTTCTAGGGGTCATTTTTCGTTTTGCACATTGCTTTGGTACCGAACCAGGATCTAACCAACTTGCTGAGCGCTTTCGATTGTCAAAAAGAATCCATTTTTCGTCGCACGTAACAATTCGGTTCAAAATTCCTTAATTTCTGTGCCTGTTAAGCAGCGCAAGGCAAGTCTCGACGCGTACGTTGCGCTGGCGATCGTTAAGTTCGTGGGGCACCCATCTATCAAGCTTTTTTATCTTGCCAATCTGTCGCAAATGGACCAATATTGTTTTGATGCTAACATCAAAAGCTGCTGCCAGCTCAGCTGTAGATTGAGATTCATCAGCTTCCATAATCGCCTTTAATTCATCATTGTTGACCAAAGTTTCCGGACGACCACGAGGTTCATTTTTCAAGTCAAAATTCCCAGGACGGAACCGAGCAAACCAATAACGGGTTGTACGTTCGTTTGTACAGTTCTCTCCGTAAACGTCGTTGATGTTACGTGTCGTTTGTGCCGCGTTGGTGCCACGACGGAACTCATATTCCATAATTACACGAAATTTCGAAGTATCCATTATGAGGAAAAATGTTGAAATGTAATGAAAATACAACGCTAATCAATAAACAAAAGACTTATATTGTAAATAAAATGTCATATATTTAAAACAAAATTAATTTGAATTTAGAATTCATAGCCAATCAAAACTTTTTTTTGTTTGAAATAGTCTGTACTGCAATACGGCAATTTCATAGGTAAAGACCTATTATTTATTTTACTACACTAACAGTGAAGCTGCATAACGAGCTGATTCCACCAGCCACCAATACGCCAGTGCCAACGCCAATGCCAGTGCCAACGCAGGCCCCGAGACAGCCGATGACGACGCGGCGACCGCCGCCGCCGACGCCCGAGGCCAAGTGCACTCTCGCGTACGATCCGTGGTATACACGGGGCGACCCAGAGGATGGGTACCGTT
This sequence comes from Ennomos fuscantarius, assembly GCA_905220475.3. Lineage (NCBI taxonomy): Eukaryota > Metazoa > Arthropoda > Insecta > Lepidoptera > Geometridae > Ennomos > Ennomos fuscantarius. The sequence continues at coordinate 14,466,866 of HG992023.1, forward strand.
TCGGTAAGTAATAAAACTTGATGCCAAAACTGACGGAGAACAGTTTTGTCAGTAACATTATAATACAACCAAACAAGGCACTAAAACCGACGGATGTAACAGTTAAAATACTAACATAATCAAGTAACATTATAATACAACCAACTAAGTCACCAACAATAACTGACAGGAAACATTTCGGTAACAAAACCATAGTGCATAAACCGAGGGGTAACAGTTCGGTAAAGTAATAAAACCATGGTACCAAAACCGGCGGGTAACATTTTGGTATCAAATCATAGATGCCAAAAACAAAGGACCAACACCGACGGGCAATAGTTCGGTAAGTAACGAAACCGATGGGTGGCAATTCCGTAAGTACTTAGGTACAACGTCAGTTCTAAATTGTTAAGAAATAGTTAGCTAAAATTTATTGGCATAGGATACCGGTTTATGTATAAAAAAACTGACTAGTGGGTACAGATATCGGTATAAGTAACTCAATCGATGAGTACTGCTATATACTATACGATGAGTAATGCTATGTACTGCTATATACTGTTTATATTAGTAATTATATGTACCTTACACTATGTTTAGTGCCAAATAAGCAAAGGGAGGCTTTAACCATTACCCTTAATAGTTAAAGCCGTGGATTCCACCTATAGACGCTTTGCAACGTTTTCCTAAAGCGTTGCCGACCTTGAAGACCTAGAGACTTCTCTAGGGGTCTAACCCTATCTTTAAGCACAGCGTTATAAATTCTGTGGTTTCCATGTAGGTACACGCAACGACAGCCGCATAGAATACGCAAAGCTGCCAGGTCGGCAGCTAGAAGGCTTCGACCTGACCATCACGTTCCGAACGTTCGACCGGCACGGCGGGCTTATATTCTACGCTCACGCTGCCAATAACCCGCAACAGTTTCTAGCATTATACATGCAGGATGCTAAGGTAAGCTCTAATGGCGCTAATACGATCAGCGTTTTACTATTATCTAAAACATAAGTATTAATATACATTCACTGTATTCTCAGCTCCACTTCACATTCAATTGCGGCGGCGAGATGGCCGCCATATCTTCCACGGCTACGTACAACGACACCGCGTGGCATACCATCACGATAGCTCGCAACGGGGGTCTCGGCAAGTTGGCCGTCGATTCGGAGCGAGTGGGCGAAGATAGTGTACTTTGCATCTCACCAGCCGCACTCACTGCTCCCTACTACTACGGAGGACTTAAGAGGCTCACATATGACATATCGCTCAACTTGCAGGTAAAACTTGCTCCATAGAAAAACTAATACCTACTTTTTTATGTTAGTGAATAATGTGACGAGCTGGCTAGCTATTTTTATATATTTATTTATTATAGTTCCCGCAGAACTTTTTGAGCTCTCGGAAGTTAGCGCGGATGGCTGCGCAGTACGTATATTACAGTTACTGTAAGGCCGCTTTTACAATGCACTCAACCGTACCATGCGCAGTTTGTTACTCAGGCCTAACTTCCGATAGTTCGTAAAGTTTTGCGCTAGCTATACTATTAGGTACTTATATACAAGGTGGAATTAAATTCACTCTTTTTCTAAAATGTATGTACTCAGACCATGCTATAGAATGTTCGTACAAGGACCAATTTAAAAAAAAAATAGGTTTTTTTAAGCATTAAGTGCCTCCTAAAATAACTGCATGACAGCCGAAATGTATATTTAACGGTACACACAGCACGGGCATCAGCTGAGTGCTTTGGACTGAATACATACATTAAAGGAAAAGAACGAATTAAATTCCACCTTGTATAGTATCAGCGGCTCACTTACAAAACTAATTTCCAATTCTAGGGCTTCTACCAACCATTCAAGGGCTGCCTCAAGGGGCTAATGATGAATGACCAGGCAGTCACTGACGTGTCGGTGCGAGTCAACTCACTGCGGTGCACTGACTCGGTCGAGAATGGAGTCTACTTCGGAGCTTCAGATGACACACACAGCAACTACTTGAAGGTAACTGCTAAAGATGTGGTTGTATGTCAACTAGGACAGGAATAAAACAAAGCAGAGATAAAGGCAGTCCGAAAATTATTCACAATTACACATTTATTTATGTTTAACAATATACTGCAATATATTCACTACTACCAGTTAAAGTATTTTTTCCACCAATCATAGCGTAGGGTTACATACTCGGCCAATCATGATTAAGAACTTTGAGTTTGACACTCCTGGCAGATCTAGTTTATATATAGAATACGAATCACTGGGACTCTCACAATTACTGTCCATTTTATTCACCATAACAGTGGTTTTATGAAACTACTCCGCTACTGATAAGATGTAGGGCATCATGCCCTGGGCATGACGCCACATCCAGCTAATGCCATCCTAATCTATTTTGGTAAAAGTTTTTTCAGAATGTGCTTAATTTACAAAATTCCTAACGTTGCAGTTTTTTTCAAAATAGACTATTTTATTATCTAAGAAACAAATATTATAACTATAAATGAAAAAAAAACCTTACCTTATGGTCCCATTGTTATTTTGCATTTCTCGCTGTATTTGGCAGTGTCTGTGGTGTGGTGGTTGAGCAGGTTGGCTCATAACCCGGAGGCGGCGGGTTCAATTCCCGCGACAGGACAAGTAATTGTACACAGAAAAAAGCGCAAATACTTGTTCTGTGTCTGGGTGTTGTGGGATCATCGTCCTCGTAGTTCCTGGGTCCCTAGACACAGGGAATCCTATTTAAGGTCCAGGTCTATGTATGTGATCGTTGGGCGTTATTATTATTTCATCAAACAAAAGTATTAATGTATCCCATTTATTTATAAATAGCTAATGGAGAACTACAAAGTGGGCGACGAGATATCGATATCGATGGAGGTTCGTCCGCGGAACACCTCGGGCCTGCTGCTCAGTGTTCACGGCAAGAGGGACTTCCTAGTGCTAGAGATGTTCGAAGACAAGGTGGTCGCCACCGTCGAGAACGGGAACGGGCCCTTCCGAGCATCCTTCATGCTCGCCAACAACACGCTCTGCGACGGAACCTGGCACAAGATACACGGTAATTCATACTGAATGAACGATTTTGAATGATTGAATGAACGAAGTATTTTTTAAACATGTGTATACTATATACTTCTTTGAAAACAGTATAGGTATTTATATTATATAGGTAAATACATTTTGTTACAATTGGTAAATACCCAAAACACACAAGTACAGGTAGACCGACTATAAATGAACGAAAAGAAGGATAATCTTCAACTAATCTGTTCTTACTATATTGAGGTAAAGTTGTTTGTATGACAATACGTATTTTGTAAGGAAATACAAAACCGTATCTAAAAGTTCTTTCAAATATAAAAAGCTACAGCTTAGGTACATGTCCGTGGGGACAGAAAACTTAAGTTTCATACTTACCTACAATATATTTAGTACATAAAATGTTGTATTACTTATATTTATTAATTATTATATTTATTTTTCAACAGTTAAAGGCTACTTACCTAAACATGTAGCGCCACAGATATACTTTTTTGTAGCACCTACAAACGACTCGTTACAAAATATTGTATCTACATATACTCAAAATATTTGTTTTGTAGAAAATTGCAGAAATATGTTCTTGAACCTTTGCCAGTAGTTTTGATATATTCAATGCATTTGTATAACTTTCAAAAATAAAGTACAACACGCGTCGTTGAAAATCGCACAGAGCAGTGTAACAAATCACGCTCACTCCCTATTAGAGGCGAAAGTAGGTAATAACAATATTCGTGCCGAGCGCAAACTCTATAAATAACAATACCATATTATATATCTAAATATATATAACTCAAAGGTGGCTGACTGACTGACTAATATAGTGATCTATCAACGCACAGCCCAAACCACTGGACGGATCGGGCTGAAATTTGGCATGCAGGAAGTTGTTATGACGTAGGCATCCGCTAAGAAAGGATTTTTCGAAATTCCACCCTTAAGAGGGTGAAATGAGTGGTTGAATTATTTTCCCATAGCTCACGCCGCGGGCGAAGCTGCGGGCAGAAGCTTGTTATACATATATTGTCATCTGCGCAAGCTATATTATTGTGGCGAAGTTAAATCATGAGGTTTTATTCTAAAGCGTGAAATTCTAAAATTATAATTATAAAAAAAGTCTTTGAAAAGGGATTGATTATGACGAAAACATATGAGAATTATAAGCACTAAGTATTATTATGGGTGGCCGTGTCGCTTAACATCACGTTAACGACTAGCTCGTCACATCATTCAATAAAAAAATATATATATATACAAGACGGAATTTAATGCGTTCTTTTCCTTTAAAATATGTATTCAGCATGGACTGAAAACAAACATTAATAGAACGCTCCCATATAAATAAAAAAAAGTACTTATGAAATGAAACTTAAATCTAGCTATTATAAAATTTAAATTCTAAAGAAAAGCCTTGCGACATATAACAAAGCAGGTGTTTTATTGCCTACGAAACATTTACAAAGCACTCAGCTGGTGCCCGCGCTGTGTGTACCGTTAAATAGACATTTCGGCTGTTATGCAGTTATTTTTGGAGGCACTAAATACTAAAACGTAGCCTATTTTTTTTTAATTGGACCTTGTACGAATATTCTATAGCATGGTCTGAATACATACATTTAAGGAAAAGGGTGAATTCAATTCCACCGTGTATAAAAAAGCACTTAGCGCCCGAAATGGCGTTTAATAAGACCTGTGTTCAGCAGTGGACGTCTCCCGTCTGATGGGTGCGTAGTGATGTGTGTATGAGATGATGATGATGATGGATACAGCTTTTTTCAAACCTTTAAATTTTAATTAACTTAAATGTTATTTTATTTATTTATTTACAAGCACACATACAAGATATTTATGAGTGATGTATTAAGTACATTGCACAACTTAAGTACATTTTACGGAGCCCTAGTTCCCACACTAGGCGCTGTTATTATTGTATTGTTCCAGTGTTGAAGTCGCTGCATGTAGTATCTGTGGGCGTGGACGGGCATTTCTCGAAGCCCGGTCTGGGCCAGCACCTCTCATCTACCGACACTCGCTCCGCGCTCTATGTGGGCGGACACGAGCGCCCTCTCCATAAGGTAACTTTAACTTCAATACACTTGTCTAAACTAATATTAATAAATAAATAAATATCTGAGGACATTATCACACACAAGCATCCGAAATTAATAATAATAATAATATGTGTAGCCATATCTAGCCCCAAACTAACCAAAGCTTGTACTATGGGAACTAGATAACTGATACAATATTATAAAGAGGAAAGATTTGATTCATTCAATGGGCTCTGAAACTACTAGAACGATATGAAAAATTCTTTCTCCATTAGAATCCAACACTATCCCTGATTATCATAGGCGATAGAATATATGTACATATAAAATACCATTGCGAAACCGGGTCCGGCAGCTTATATGAGTCAAAACATAGTTCCATCCTCGTGTGCAAGCTCCCCCTTACTCCACAGCCGCTGTGTATGGTGGTAGGAAAATTCTGATTTTTTTTTATTTTTATGGTAAATACCACTATTTTGTTGTTCTGTAGCCAAGCAGTAGTGTGACAGTTCTACTGTATTCCGGTTTGAATGGCACTGTAGTGAGATTACAAATAAAACTTTATAACCTGATCTCACTGTCAAATAATCTTATTGCTAGACTTTGCTGTAAGTGTGGGCAGCCGTGACGCTTAACATCGCGTGTAGGACTAGCGTTCTCGTCATTCATTAACATTTAAAAAATTGTATCACTAGCTGACCTCGCTTTCCTTATTTTTTCTTTTATTAATCCACTCCGGTATTAAAGCAAACAATACAAAAAAATAAATTATTCAAACACGGGCCTTCGTAACTCTGGTGGAGATGGTAATCGTGTTCTCTCTTGCTCGCACTCGTTGACTTGTTAGTTGGCGCGTGCAGGATAGCAGGCGAAGCAGGTCAAGCCGCTTTTGAGTTTTAACGAGACTAACGGACAGCAATTGATTTTTATATAACCCCCTTATAACTGATTGGCCTGATAGCTCAGTTGGTGGTATGGTAACCCTGCCTTCTGAGCAGTAGGTTATGGGTTCGATTCCCACCCAGGACAAACATTTGTGGGATGAACATCGATGTTTGTCCTGTGTCTGGGTGTTATATTATATTCTATGTATATATTTACAAAACAAAAAGTATCTAAGTATTGTATCAGTTACCTTGTTCCCATAGTGCAAGCTTTGCTTAGTTTGGGGCTAGATGGCACTGTGTGAAATGTCTGCAAGTATTTTTTTTATACTGCATTTCCACAGACACCTGGGTTCGTGCTTTTTGTTAGATTATTTTTTATATTAAGTCTATTATTAACATGATCATAATATACCTAATACAGGGAGGAAAATATAGCCAATAACAAAGACATAAAGATATTTATTTTATTTATATAAGAGGAGAATATTAAAGTAAATGTTTGTATGTCCAGCTGCGCGGCGTGCGCTCTCAGCGAGGGTTCACCGGCTGCCTCCGGAACCTCGCCATCAGAGAGGCGCCCGTGCCCATTCCTCTCGCAGCTGCCGGCAGAAACACGCACATCGGTGTCTGCCCCTTAGACTAGTAACAAACGTTCACTAAAATGATGACTGTATTATATTTACTACCAGTCTTTTTAACATTTCATCAAAGAAAATTTTATATTCTACCACAGAATGTATGTTCTCTAAGATGTGTGTAGTTACTTTTTATACCCGGTAGATGGCGTTAAAACTAATGTTGCCAGCATAATTTCACTTGACTTCTATTGAAGCTCTAATATTGTACATTTTTGTCAGCATTCAGCAAACCCAATTACATTAACACATGTTTAATACGTTATGTTTACGTAATCATTTAATAAAGAAGTATTTACTAAGAAAAATCAATAAAAAATTCTAAAAAAGAAATACTAAAATCACTAGTTACTTGGCAGACGGCTTCAAACATGCTGATCCGGCCGGACTGTGTCTAACCTATTTCATCTAATACAAAGATGAAAGTAGTTGCAAACGGTAGATATTAGTCTTATATTTACATTTAAATTAGTCTGACATAGCTATTCCGGCAGAAAATCCCAGTTATGGTACAAAATAGTGGGACCTCAAGGATCTTTATCTTTTATTTTAGACTTAAGAGGTCTTATTTTTAGAAAACATGAAGTTAGTTTTAGAGAATAAACGAACTGCATTTCCTATGTTTGAAAAAAGTAGAGTAAGTTTTAAAACTGCATTTGCAAGCAATTTTTTTTATTTAGAATCAAATGCAAAGAGAACCTAAATTACCTACCTCATGTATGTTCTTAATGAAGCATCCAAGCGCGAGTCTGAATATATGCATAGTATTTGGCCGGTTAATTATTAGACCACGCTTAGTTAGACAATTTTTACTTCATAAAGGCCGTGAGGTGACCGGCAGAGCAGAATAGTCCCTACCTCTCATGCCGAGGTGTCGTAAAAGGCGACTAAGGTATACATGACGTTTAACACCCGCACACGTTAACCGAAAGATGGCGGTATAACCACCTCAAAATGCGTAGCTAATAAAATAAATGGCTGATTGACGGGCGGCAGCGTCACTAGTGCAATTAGCAATGCCACGCGGTCATCAACCCGCATGTCCAGTGTGACGATTAAACCAAAACCATCTAAGTCAAAATTTACTACGCCATCTAGTTCTCGACCGCACTGACAGTGGCGGAAACTTGTCAATTTTATGCCGTAATTACTGGTGAATGTTAACTTCTACAGCCAGTTTAAACAATAATAATACCGATAAAAGAGACTCGGAACCACTAATCTAACGCGTATATATTTATTTGTTATGTTATATGTCCTACAGCCAGTTTAAAAAATAATACCGATAAAAGAGACTCGGAACCACTAATCTAACGCGTATATATTTATTTGTTACATTAATGTCAAATTTCATGGTGTGCCGGAGTCAGAATAAGCGAAAATCATACGATTTAAGCACACGATTATGAGCCAACGTCGAAAGAAAAACCTTCAGACCTCTTTGTAGACTTTTCTTGGAGCCATAAAATTTGATTTTACTCTTTCTCCCGGAATATGATACAAAATGTAAATATGTAAATGATTATTCTATTGGGCTTGAGTTATATTGCAGTTTTTCTGTGGACATTGTGTGATTAGATTGAGGAGTCTCTGGACTTTAGTATTAGGCTCTATTCGGGTCGTCTACGCGAGGCTACGAGTGCACAGTTCCCTTGCATATGCATATCCCATGCATTCCCATAACGGCTTATGAAATACTACCAAAGAAGTGGAAGATTGATCAACTTAAAGATATACAACTATTAGACCAGGGTGCACTCCAATTTGTAATTTCACCAATTACCACTTAGTGCAGGGGCACTCCAGTGCAAAACACATTATTATTATTATGGAATATTTCTAAAAAAAAAAATTCTCGATCACCCGCGATAAGTTTTTACTTTGTAGTAATTTTTAGCGTAACTGCATAAAAGAACTCATTAGTAGTTTAGTAAAATAAAAAATAATTGAAATTCTTAAAACATAATATCGAAGGTGATTTGAAGTCATGTTTGTGTACTGGAAATAAGATTGAGAAAAAATAAATTCAGCTATTTTTAGGTTCGCTTAATGGCTTGAGTAATATAAATATATAATTGTATCATTAATATCTGTGCTTTACTATAAATACATTGTCTCCTATTTATGGCTAATGTTCTTTAATGATGTTTAAGCATAATTTGTGTAAACCTCGATATATATCATTTTTTTGGATTTGAAAATATATATGTATGTATCACACACATCTTTTATTTCGTCACCATTTGAAAATAAATGAATTATCATTAGGAGCACACCTCTTCGTTCAGAGTAACAATTGTCTACCTACTTGCAAGATTTGCTTTTCTATTAATATAGATGGATTGAACACGGACTTAAAAGTCCATCTTATGACAACAACCAACAAAAGAATTGAAATATTATGGTAAGATGTCGACAGCTATCACTTATTACACACATCGTATTGATAGATAAGTAGGTACACGACTTATACCAGCGCCTAAATTCAGATTCAGCTGGTGAAGACTTGTTTGCAAAAAAACTGGTACAATTTCTACATTATGAAACCACCATTAATGACCACCACGGACTTAAAACAAGCAAAGCGCGGCTTAGTCTGCCTTTATGATATTATTAATGTAACCAAACAATAGTATATGTAACTTACTTATCTTTTGAAATGCAGCTGAGCGATCACGTAACTAAATTGCAACCAATAGAAATACTAATGTATGGATTTGACAGTTTGAATACGCAGCTTATGTACATAGTATGGAAATTTCTCCTGTTGCATTGCAATCAACTGTTATACTCATTTCTATTACAATAGGAAACAAAAAACAAGCATTCGGAACAAAATATTTATTTAACGTAATATTCACCTTAAGATACACCAATAAAAACACCTACTTATTTACAAAATTAAGCCTTAATAGATTATATTATAATAATAATATAATTATTATTATTTATCACGAATAGGGACAGTAATTAATTATATTTCTTATCTGTTCTGATATCTATTGTATTTTCAAAGGCTATTTTGTAGTGTAATATTTATTTTTAAATTTAGCCAACACAATAGAAATAATACCATGAATTGAGACCCTTGTCCCTATATCACTTACAAACGAATTCAAAAAGAGAACCCTTAACTATCTAAACTATAACAAGTCGATTAAAGTATACTTAAATAATTATTTTACAAGACGGTTCCTGTAACGTATGACGCCGCCCGAGCCGCAAGCGATGTGTTACCACAAATAATAATAATAATAACGCCCAACGATCACATACATAGCTCCTAGACCCTAACTAGGATTCCCTGTGTCTAGGGACCCATGAACTACAAGGATGGTCCCACAACACCTCTGGGTGGCTGACATGTATCACCATCACCGAACCCACCATCTTAGAACATGTATTTGCGCTTTTTTTTTAACTATAAGGATGGTCCCACAACACCCAGAGGTGTAGTTATATCCTTGTAGTTCATGACATGTATCACCATCACCGAACCCACCATCTCAGAACATGTATTTGCGCTTTTTTTTTAACTATAAGGATGGTCCCACAACACCCAGAGGTGTAGTTATATCCTTGTAGTTCATGACATGTATCACCATCACCGAACCCACCATCTCAGAACATGTATTTGCGCTTTTTTTTTAACTATAAGGATGGTCCCACAACACCCAGAGGTGTAGTTATATCCTTGTAGTTCATGACATGTATCACCATCACCGAACCCACCATCTCAGAACATGTATTTGCGCTTTTTTTTTTCTGGGCACAAATACTTTTCCCGTCGCGGGAATCACCCTAACTAAAATACACGCAACATACTGCAATTTAACATAAGGATAATTTTTTAAAGAAAATATGTTTCTACGTTACCATGATTAATGATTTAGTTTAGTTTTATTTATTCTCACATCAAGCGTTTCATATTTACTACATTAATATTCCGCAAAATAAAAATCATATTCTATTGTGTAGGTATCAGGGAAACTACAAACAAAATCTTTGTTTTGACCACCAAAAATGAAAAACGAAATTGGAGTTTTTTATAAAGTTTTAGTTTACATAACGCAACTATATCTTAATTTAGTATTTTAAAAAAACATAGTATATTTTAAATGATAATGACAGAACTATACACTTCATCGGTACAGTAATAACCTAATGTAAAAAATTTTAGGTGTTACATAATCAGAAAGACATGCTGTACCAACTTCAATATTAGGAAATTATGATGATTACTGATTACATTAAAGTTAACGTCTATATTTAAGCAAATTAGTTATTTTTGTAAATTTAGGTACAGTTTTTGTTGGTAACATGAATTTAAAACTAGGGGTTATATGTAACATTGGTAACTATAAAATAAAAACAATACGTAACTCGCATTGCTACAATAAGGTTAAAAACTGACGTGGCTTTTAGCTTCTAATAAACTTCTGACAGCCATCTTATTGTCGCGTACAGAGGTTTACATATATGTGAGCAGGGGGTGATCACGAAACTTTGATTGCAATACTACTGGTGAAATCATCATACTAACTATGCACATAAACTGCGTATTCAAACTGTCAAATCCATACAAATATGTGTTTATATTTGTTGCAATCGAGTTACGTGATCGCCCGGCTGGAATCCGAAACCAAAATAGTTCACGTGACATAAGTTACGTTTTTAGTCAAGTAAGTTTCTCAGTAGTTTTATCAATTACGACTGCAGTAGATCTAAATGATCAATTCAGAGCTTAATACAATTTGGTCTAAGTATAATGTCGTCCAACTGCAGCAATAATACAAAAATCTTAGTATTTTTTTCCAAGTATTATTGCGTCCAATTAACGCTTACTTACTTAACGCTCTTCCGTTTTGTCTAGTCTTATTTGATCTAATGAACTTTATTACATTAAACATAAGTATTTTATAATCGTTAATACAAAGCTCAACTAGACCTAAAAAATATTTGGTCTTAAAAAGTGAGTTTTATTTCATTCAATTTTTATGTTTGGTTTCATTGTGATGACTGCCCCGATGTTTTGTAATTTGCAAAGCATTTCTAGAATCGCTATTTACTTTCTTTTTCTTTAGCTTGATAAATGACGATAAAAAGTTATTATTTTTCTCACTGACATACCATTTGGGATTAATGTAAACCTATATTGGCGCAGTTTTAACTGCTCGGCCGAATTAGCCGCAGCTTAAAATTAAAGTGTTACAAGAATGACTTAGTTCATGTTGTAGTGCTCATCAGATTTGAGACTCGAGTCCTCAAATAATCAGCCGTAGACCAAATGAAACTGACGAAATACACCTTGTCACTTGACTTGTATGTCAATAAACGTGGATAAACTGAGATTTTTGCATTCTAGAGAGCTGGACTAAATCATATAATATTGTACCATAAATTAGACCATATTTAATTGTATTTAAATGATTTAATGTTAACAAGTTTTGCGAGATTCAAAAGCTTCGTTTATTTCAACTATCGAATAATTTCACAACTCTGCTTTATTAATACTACATCACGTATAACAAAAATACAATGTTTTCATACTTTATCATAAAAATATAAACATTAACGTTACGATACGAGACAAAGTTGATTTTAGCATCGAGTGCTGATGTTGAATCCCGAGCAAGCGAAGGATTTTAAGTTAGAACTCTGAGCGTAACAAAGTATTCAAAGGCACGATATCCAAAAAAAATGCTTTGCTATCGACTGACACATATAACTTTTCACCCCAGCAGTGAAAGCTGAATATTTAAAAACTGTAAATGTTAAAAAGTAGTTTTTAAATATCTGCTGTTTTATTCATAATTAATTAGCATGTATTTACATTTTACTGTCCATAATATTCATTTGAATATAATTCGTTAATGCCAATATAGTTAATTGATTTTAATATAATTCTTTTTATAATTATAATAAGCACTTTTAAACCAATAAATTGGTGAAAATGTAGTGCTAAAAAATGATTAGAGTTGTTATACGTTAAACGGTGCCTAAAAAATTATAGGTGAATTAAAAATAACCCAGTAGAAATCGCAGTTTGTTGTTTTTTAGGCGTAATACTAAAATCATTGGTCAGGATGAAGTGCGAGGTATGTGCCTCGAATGTTTTAGTACATAACTATTATTTGATTTCCAGATGGAGACATATACAATGTAGGTATAATAATGGTGTCGATTCTGTGTCGTAATCTCTAAAGCTAAACGAAATTAACATATTTCCGTCTTTTTAATTTCCCCTTTATCAGAAGAGTACCGCCATACTTTAAGTTTACTTTAGTTTTAGAGAATGCGACAAAGAATCGACATTAATGTTATTATTATTTTATATTTACAGATGATATTTAGACGAAAATACTTTATGAAAGACATTCTGGCCCTCGGTACTCGTAGAACTAAATGTTTGAATTTTAAATAGGCAGCCTGCAACCCTGGAAAATGATTGTTATTTATTACTTTACTGCTAAAACATAACAGTATTTTTCACCAAGTCATCTCATGATTTCGGAGCACTTTTCATAGTTGTAATTTATTCCTTTATGTACATGTTATTGTAAAATCTTAATGTATTCACCCCGTCGTCGCCGCCCGAGACACGTCTTGAGCAACCCGGATGATGATCCTAGCGCACTTGATACTGCGGCTGCGCTAGGATCACCGGACTAGTTTAGCCCTTCTGGCTCAGGTACCGCTTTCGGCACCGGTATATGATACGAGCGTAGGGTCCAATCTTCCAGTGGACATAGTCTTCTCGATGCTCTTATCCCGGCAACGGCCCAAGCCGAGGCTCGCACCCTAGGTGTGCCCTTGAGCTAGTTGCCTCCCACTTTTGACAGCTGGCCTGGCCTTAGCCCGGTAACGCTGTAAAGGTCGGTAGAGACGAACAGCATTAGCTCGTTCAAACTAATTGTTCCAAAAATCAAGGATCAAACAACAAATCACGAAAAACAATGTAAAATCAACGAGATCCTGTTTTCTGGTGGAATTAACTCTAAATAACGTTAACTTGGATGTCAAATCAAAGGTAAGTTTGCTATGATATTTCCTTTATGTGGATATTTACCGATAAGACTATATACAGGAGATGTCAAGGAGGTACCAGAACTCTCAGGGCGCGAGTTTCGCTTGTTTCTTGTCCTTTTATAGTAAAAGGGAACCCTAAAAATCCAAATTTGATTACAACGTGAAAAGTAGTATAACAATCTCACCGTGGGGTCACTGATGTTGGCTCTCCACTATGAGCATGATTGACTGGTGCTGCTGCGAGTCGCCGTGTATCGTGGGTACAGTACGCAAGCACTCTATTTGATGAGACGCCCAGTCCTTCTTTTGGCAGTACGTCGAGCAGTACGGCGTGCGGCGACAAAGCGAGCACTCGGCCGACGCGTCTCGGTTACAGTTGGCGCAATGCAGGCCCAAACGGGACTGCTTCACTCCAGGACAAGCCAATGCGAGCTCGCCCGTTATAAGCTGTTCAACAACAAAATAGGCCATACATAAAACGAAAGGATTGATGAAATAAACGTATTTATTCGTATGAAAGAAGTTATCTAATTTAAACTTATTTTACAATTTAAATTTTACCTACCCCAACCCCATCTAAAATATATGAATTGTAAAGAATAATTCTGTATTATTTTGTCTTGAGTTGTTGATATTCATTACTATCCATCAGTAGGGGGTAAAAGACGACAAATGCGAAATATTGATATAGATTACTTTTTCACACAGACCTAGAATAATTTTGCTGTCTGTGCTTTTTGATATGCAAAACATAGCATAATGGCCAATTTCCGCTTCCTCAACGTCTCTGTTTACAAATATGAATTTTGATGTAGATTTAAATATTAGGAAAAATTACAAAAAGGTAAGAAAAAGAGGGGTGGGTATTGGCTATTGGGGGCATCTAAGAAGAAAAGCCACGTGGAAATTATAAACCTTCGTAATTAAATCAGTTTGGCTACTAGTGGATACTAGTAGAGATCAGTATCAGTCTCAGAGCTCTTTCTAAAAACATGGGTATGTTTGTAGAAAGAGCTCTGATAGATAGACGAAACATTCTAGCTGTATTTCTATTTATTTATTTTTATCAAAGAACAATTATTATCACTAATGGATCCGATGCACATTTACTTTCATCAGATTATCATCAGACCAGCAGACCAGCTAAATATAGGCCTCGTCCATGGAGCGCCGCTTTGAACGGCTGTCTTGCACCCCGCGGTTTATACTAAAACCACGATATTTTAGCATTGGTTGTTGTTTGGTAGTAAATATAGATACAGTTCGCTAGATAGAAAGAACCACATGTCTCGCTCTAAGTCCCATCATTGGCGACGATGCTAACACAGATGCTAGTAAAGTATTATGGTTTAGTAGAAAATAGCTTAGTATAATGAAAATGCACCTCATGCTACCAGCCACCCGTGAGTAGGCGTGTGTTAAACAAGGTGTTAGATTTAAGGTTAGTATGAAAGCATATCTCCACTTAATATAGCCTTAGGAAACCATTAACTAATTACGTCACTCTAAAAGTTATTTGATATTCTCTTGTACCTACTTCTCTCACTAACTCTAACAAAGGACAAAGAAAATATTTTAGCTCAAACTATGATGAAAGAAATAAAAAAATTATTCAATCGAATATTGTATTACGCATTGAAACTAAGCCGCCTCCACCCTACATCTACAAAAACTGATGAAGTTATGCGCAAACTATAAACTTGAATATTTGGTGCGATGTGATTCAAACAACACTTGAAAGAGGAGAGTGTCTTTCACCCAACGTCAGGGACACTGGAGCAGCTGCCAGAGCCATACTTCATTGTTTGAAGTTGGGATAGCTCGGAGAGATGGTGGATGGCCTTGGTGAGCAGGGTCACCCATCCCTTGGCCCGGAGAGGCCCGAAAGGGCCTCCCGCCGGGGGCGAGTTGGCTGGACTGCAGTCGCGACCCCTTCTCGCCCCGGTACGGCGGACGAGGGCTCACGGGGGGGTTTTAGTGGGTTCGAGTCCCACATACCCCACGGGGTTGGTGGCAGGGAAGTGCGAGGGCATTTCCCCCCTCAAAAAAAAAAAAGCTCGGAGATGCCGGCGGGGAAATGCACAATACTCCCCAAGTGGGATGTCAGTGCAGGACTTATGAAATGTTACACAGAATCAACACCAGCTCGTTAGGTGCTTTACATCGTACAACAAGAGATTTATGGAAACAATTTTCGATAATCAAATTAGTATTATTAAAATATCATTGCTTATCCTAAGAAGGTCAATACCTTCTTAGAGTCGTCGTCGACGGCATGCAACGGCACCTCAGCGTCGACGGTCGCCTCTACAGTGGCCGCGAGCAGAGCCGAGGCTCGCTCCTGCTCCAACTGGCGTGCGCTCATGATGTTCACGTCCTCTATGCACTGCTTCAGCTCCGAAGACAGCCGGCACAGCGACTGGCTGATATCATCTAGGCGCTTCAGCACGCAGCTCATGTCTGGAATAACTGGAAATCGTGCAATATTGCTTAATACATTAATGGGTGGCTATTCATACGTCTGTACGTATGGTGAATAGTATAAGGTATAAACACGTATTGTTGCCTTCCCACACCTCAATACCAGGTATTCGCCGCAACGTGCTTAACTAGACCGAGTCTCACAGGCTTGGCTAGGACTTTATTTTGAGGATGATTGCCGTTCTACCGATACACTATTGTTTAGCTATTACCGTTATGAAAAAAGGTTATTCTAGAAAACTGAATACTTTAAGCACAGCAAACTTCATAGCAAATGGTTCAATAGTTTTTGTTCTTGCCCTTTGCATTTATCTACTTGTTGTAATTTCTAAATTAAATGTAAAATAAATAGAAGTTAATGACAGATCATTGAAAAGCCCACTGGCCGTGAAATTACATCGACATTTATCGAAGAACTATTGAAAGCAAACTTAAATTGGCAGACTAGTTGACCCCTTGGCCTATCATAGGTGGCTTATTATGGTGTACTCGTACCTTGACACAGAATGTATCACAGACAGAGGCAGTATTATAAATATTTCGAAAACAGTAAAAGGTAAAGCTAACCACATATGGAGTTTTCAAACATCAAATAACAGAAATTATTGAGCCAATTTCACTGCCCCGTTAACGGGGATTTGGTTTACAGCAAATCACTACGATTCGCATGCGCCTTGGTGATCGCAATAGACTATAATGCAAATTGAGGAAAATACTGCTGCCTGTTCCTTGGATATTCCCTTAACTGGCACCCACGAGATGGGGTGGTACTATTCTCTACGCCGGAACACACGGCTTCAATTAGTCAACAACCTTAAATTACCGGGATGTTTCTATCCACCACATGTTTATAATGTTGTTAGCAATGCTATTGCAAAGGCATCAAAGGAATATTGTGACGAATCAAATATCACTTTTTGTATATTTTACATTAGCAAAATTCATAGCCATAGTTGCTTAGCTATTTGTAACAAGATATCCTCGAATCAGCAATTTCATAAAAATTTCCATGCATAACACATTGATGACTGCTGTATGGATATAAAATTACAGGCAACGTTGGTTACATAAAACAATTCATTTCTTAACAAAATTCTTGCAATCGCTGCTATAAAAAATCAAACCCAATTTTTGATGTCTCGCTTGCGTTAGCCAAGCTATTTATAACCGCAATAGGTACATACAAAAAACAAGGTCACAGTTGCAACGTATGCGACTAATCTTCGCTGCTAAAGCAGCAGTTACGTTACATATCTCTCTTTGGTGTATGATGTTCGCGTGGAAACAAATATACCACATTTTATGATTTCAATGTTACAAAAATGGCGCGCTAGCAAAGAAACCTTTATAAAGCTACATAGGAAACGCATGGGCTACAGTGGCGAAAAACAAGTTGCGTGAGCAGCTGAACAACCGTCGGCATAAATAGACAACATTAGCAAAGACAATGGTGATAGTTTTCACGAAAGAATTTCACATAATGAGTAAGCAAAATGAGTCGCTTCTTTATCACAGCTCAGGCAAAGCTTAAGAGTAAACTCTCTATAGCATAATGTATAATACGTATGTATTTTCCAAAATGTTATGTTGATAAGAAATAGAAGTATTTCGTGTCTATTAGATTTTTTAAGCCGTTATCCTTCGCTTCAGCTCATGGGACGATTTTATAAAGTGACGATAGCTAGGCTTCTAGAATCGAATCTGCAGTTTTTTTTTATATTGAGAAATGATAAGCTCGCACAAAATGATCAAAATTAAGTCACTCTAGGAATCGAACCTGCATCTATCAGTTTTGCAGATCACTCAATTCATCGATAGAAAGTGATGAGTTTTCAAGGCTCGAACCTGATTTTCTTTCTATTGGTTCTTAGTTCTCTTGTTAATAGAAAGGACCATTCTTCACTGAAGGAATTGAACCTGAGTGTGTTCATTTAGTTCGCTGAGATCAATAATTCATTTTATAAAAATAAAATAAAAATAATGCGCGTCGTTGCAGAAATCGTCTTAACTTCTAAAGTGTAGAAATTAAACTTGGGTGTGAATCCGCTCAGTTCGCTCAGCCACAGATAATATAATACTATGCTCAACTCAATTTATACAAATGAAGTGAAGGGTTTTCAGGAATCGAACCGGGTCTTTTAATTATTTTGGTAAGCTCACATGTGCAAGATTTGTCTATTTAGTTCGCTCAGCTCAATTCATTCTTAGAAAACATTGGGTTTACAGGAGTCGAACCTGTTTTATTACTTAGCTAATTTCAGTTGATAGACAATCATAACAGCAGGAATCGAACTTGCGTTTATTGCTTTATTTCACACATATCTGTAGAGAAATTTAAAAATTAAGTATTCAGAAACCAAATCTCCGTTAGGTAATGTTATTCAGTTTAACTCGTTGTATTTACAGTGTAACTATATGTCAATGAGTAAAACTGATAATGATGCATCTGCAACACTCGATAGAGTGGTTACACATAAATTACATAAAACAATGAATCTTTACTGAAAAAATCAATCTTGCGCCATATGCATGCCTGTTTCGCTCAGTTCAGTTGACATAAGACGATTTTAAAGGCCTATATCCTGAATTTGTCCAAATATTTCGCTCAGCTCAGTTCAGATGGTCGAGTTGATAAGTTTTCAAGAATCGAACCTGGTGTCGTTCTATTCAACTGAACTATTTTCGGCTGATATAAACTGATGAGTCTGTAGGAATGGAACCGGAGTTTTTTAGCTGAAATATACTGTACATAGTAAAAATAATATGACGTTTTCTCGTTTTGAGTTAAGTAATGAATGTCATCAGAGTAAATAAATAAAAAATCAATAAATATACAAATGAATCTCCATTTGCCTTGGTCATCGCATCACGCGGATGGAATATTTTCGCTTATTCAATTTATGTTATGTTCCTTCTCCTAACAATAATGTCAGGGCAAGGTACTTATGATAGAATAAATTAAGAAAGTTGAACGGAAAGTTAGGAAATGTTTACAACGGCTGAAACCGTGAGGTACAGCTAGTAATAAATAAAAATAAGTGGACATTACGCACAGCGCCATCTAGCCCCAAACTAAGCTTGTACTATGGGAACCAGCCAACTAATAGAATACTTATGTTATTTTTTACATTAAATACATACTTAGAATACAATATAACACCCAAATACAGAACAAACATTGTTCCTTACACAAATGTTTGTTCTTGGTAGGAATCAAACCCACCACCAGAAAACAGATCTGCATCATGTGACCAGGTAAAATAGTGAATGTTTGTTTTACCATTACATATAAGCTTACCCTTTTATACATAAGTAGTAGCGCTCCGCGGTTTCACCCGCGGGTAAAAAGTATTTTAATTATTTGCTCATCCTATGGGAAAATTTCACTTTTCCGGGATAAAATGTAGCCTATATGTTAATCCAGTGTATAAGCTATCTTGGTACCGAATTTCATCCAAATCTATTCAGCCGTTTGCGCGTGAAGAAGTAACAAACATACACACATACACACAAACACACATACAAACTTTTGCCTTTATAATATTAGTGTGATAGTAATACATAATATTTTATATTAACTCACTTCACTATATAATATACACACATAGTAAAGAAATATTAAGCCCATTGTATAACACTAATAATGGAACAGCATTGATGGAACAGGTATAGCAGTGGTGATTCAGTCAATGTGTTGCAGTTTATCCTTTCCAGTGTCCTATACAGGTATATTCAGTCACTGTTTATTAAAGGAGAAACAGTAAATGAAAATATTGCTAGCAATTTGCATAGCTGAATGAATTTCATGATTGTGGATTGAATATCTTAATTACATTAGTGCATACCTTGTGTTTGCATTATCTATTTCTATCAGCACATATTAATATAGTATTATGTTATCTACACCTACAAATGCATAAAGATTCTATAACTATAACAGATATAGGTACATACCTACTAGGTCAATTAAAATTAGTTATTTTCCGGTTTCAGAAATCATTGCCAGCATTATTTTGTGTTTGTCGATAACAGTTCTAGATATTAAACATAATAGTAAACATTAAACATAGAACATAGAAATTTAATTATGTTGCAATGGCAAATACAACTTAGCACTTAATTGATTAACAAAAATCCAAAACTGTTGGTAATCTTGCAATGCTTTGTTACTAAACCAAATAGTCATCACAGACGATGTGTATCCACATCTTTATTAATTTATTTATTTGAGCTGCAAAAAGCCTGCCATTTGAAACAGTGCAAGCTGGACATTGAGAAATGATCTATATTCTCAGTACTGTATTTGAGCATGCCACTGAGTACTATTACTTAGCTTACAACTATTTGCAGCATTAATAAAATAAAGAACATTATATCTAACCTGTAGGGTCAGTGGTAGCATCAGTGTTGTCCAATAACTGATACTCAGTTGTGCCATCCAGGCCATCAGCTAAAGTCTGCCAAGCTTCCTTTGAGTGGCTGTTGCTGCTGGTCTGGTGGATATTGTCAATGTCACTGTCACCCAGACTTGTTTCTTTTTCAATTTTCGGTCTTTTTTCTTCACCATCATGTAAATGTCGCCTTCTTCTCTTGTATGGTGTGAACAGTCTTACAGGGCCCATCGCTGCAGATAAAAGAAATTGGAATGCTTTAAATAATGTTTTTAAAAACCATGTAAACTCAACTCAATTTACGCCGAGAACTGGTGGATGCACTATTCTACAAGTATGATATACACTGCATTTCGTGTACAATTTAACTTGTCATTAAATATGACCTCAGGTAGCACATATAAGAGAAACATAATAATATTGTGAAATAAAATAATGCTAGATTTAACATTAGTATTGAGGAGATAAAGTGAGATATGACAGTGGTTAAGATACTAAAGGTTTAAGATTTATAGCAGTATCACCTGCTTGACATAATTAAGCAATAGGTATTCTATAATACTTATTTTTGAATAGGCTACCACTTACAACGCTTTTGTGCATTAATAAATTATACATTTACTTATAAACATTGTGTAGTAGAGGAATAGCTGTTCAGAGGCTGTTTCTTTCTATAGAGTTTGAAATGATAAGATAATACAAAAGAAAACACCGAGTACCCTGTTATGCAGTGTTTTTTAGTGAGGGGATTCAAATTTAATTATATTATGTCAAGGAAATGAACATACCAGTTTGATCATCACAACAAGTACCACAGGTGCAACTTGTAGCATGTGGTGTAAGTATGCCCTCATCAATTAAAGCTTGAATGCTTCTCCCACCAAATCTAATTGACCTCTTCCAGTCCTTACTTGAGGCTCGACCACACAAAGCTTCAAACTCACTAGGTGTGTACCACTCAAGACCATACTTAATGCACTTTCCACGTCCTCCTGACCCAAACCGCTGCTTGTGCAGCTCAGCAGAGGTGTTTTTACAGCGCACTGGGAGTATTGGCATGTTCACGGTTTCGGCCCATGTCCGGGAGCTATCGGCGCGCAAGCTCTGCGCCGTCACCTTTTCTTCAATTGCCGCACGCGAGGCTACACCCGTCTCCGGCGAACTATTAGGATTCTGAACCACTAGGTGGTTAGACTTCAATTCGTCAGTTATGCCGCCGGCTGAAATGAACCCATTGTCCACACATAGCATGGGCTTGAAGTGCGGCAGCTGTTCTGGTGTGATCACGTTGAACGATGTGCCTGTGATCAACGTGCCCACAGGCATCGAAACCGGTACCGTGATCACTCCGTTCGCCTCGTTGGACAGACGCGAGTTCTTGATCCCAGTCTGACACGCCACGGTCCCATTTTCAGCCTGATCGCCTCCGTGATCGGCGCCCGACGACGACGAAAGCTCATCGGCTTCGGATACTTCGGTAATGTCCGGCATAACGACGTTGTCCGAACTCCTTCTATTTGCCATCGCTCGCTTCCGACGTCCGCCGCTCAAAACGACCGCTCGTCGTCGTGGACCTAAATTGCCTATTCAAATCACATTTAAAGCAAGTTTAACAAAATTAAGGCCAAAGTAATGAAATTGCACAGCACTACGATTACATTGAAATACATACTATACGTTGTATTACATCTATCTAGTTTGTGAATACAGAAATACTCACGTAGTGTTAAAAACATTCACGTATCGTTGTGCTTCTGGCAGGAGATACTAGACCGTAGCGCGAAATTCAAATTATTTAGAAACACATGAATCAATGTTATTTTTTAAACCCCTAACGACATTTATAATGTTTGGTTTGAATATATGAATGATGAACGTATGATAAAATTCTTTGCAGAAGCACTTGCACCCTTTCCTTTCCATTCCAAGCCAACAACAAAACGTAAAACGTAGTGGTTATATGCTCTTTGGCTAACAAGCCTTCGGTAGAGAGTATAAATGTTCCTTGCTACAAGCATAATAATATGAACGAGAGTTACATGCCAAGCTTTAAAACAAGGGACGTATAGTTGTAAAATTGATAATGATCCACTTAGAATGATTTATATTCTGTATTCTGTTTCAGTGTGGATCAATCAACGTTATTCAGAGGAGTTTTCTCAGTCCTAGGAACGGAAGTCTGCTGATAAGGTCTAGTAGAAGGTTATATCTAAAACGTAGTGGTTATATGCTCTCTGGTTATATCTAAGGGTGCATCGCGTTAGTATCCCTTAGTAGTTTGTGATCGCATACGTCAAGCCAGAGAATAAAAACGCGATGTCAAGTCAAGCGTTAGCGTAATATGGTAGTCTGTGCACACGTCCCGACCCCGATTGCCATTGGGCTCTAGTAGTCGTTAGGCCCGTATTGTAAAGCTGTGCTTAGTCATCAATTGATGCTCAAATAAAGATTTCATACTCTATTTGATCATATTGCGAATGAAATTTTGTGGAGATATTCGTGACTGAGCGTAGTTCTGTAATACGGGTTATAATCATTATCATAATGAATTTATTCATAAAATGTCAATTTACATGTCAAAATAGTTCTTACAACTTTAAATAGTCATTCTTTCATAAATTCGAACATGAATTACATTATTAGTAAGTAGATTTAATCATAGAAACCCATCTAAATTTGTATGGGCAGCCGTGGCGCTTAATATCAGGTGAACGGCTAGCTCGTCGTATTATTCAGTAACATAAAAAAAATGTAAATAGGATGAATTCTGTTATTTAAATTGAAAAGTTTTTAACATCGTTCGTAGGTATACGAAATTAATAAATAAACATTGGCATTCTATGTTGTAATACAACACACAATACAATGGTCAATTATAATTTACAAAAAAACACTAAAATATATAAAATGTTTAAAATAACAAATGTCACATCATTTACTTAATAAATTCGTCATAACTGTAGAAATACTGCTCGACAAGCCATAGTTTCAGTCTAGCTAAACTTAAAACATTGCAAGGTTGTTGCTGATGAAATAGTGTCCGGGAGCTTGTTGTATACAGTTGGGCCCATGACATGCGTTAATTTGGAGGACTTCGTGAGCGATTGCCGATGGCCAAAATGTGATGCAAATATGTTACATTTACGTACTTTATTTATTCAAAGAGGGCGATAAAATGTAAAAACTCGCCAGTAACATTATTTTAAACACAAGTGTGTGTACCTCGCTACGCTCGGGATTATCAATCTAGTAGATACTATAGTACAGATAATATAGTATATACTATCTAGTATCGCCATTCTGGAATCAAAGATACACTCTCGCCTCAAAAATAGTTGTTTGCTCTTTTGGTAAACAATCTCTTATTTAACATCAAAAAATTTGTAAAATGGAACTTCTAATGAAATATCGAATAAAATATCCATATTTATGTATGCTAGTACTATCATTTTTAATACCTTAATAATCGAAGCTTAATTCATAAAAAACATATGAAAGGTTAGGTTACTTGATAATACTTAACTGGCAGCACTGATTGTATTGACTATGGCTTGACCACAGATAAAAAAAACAATTGTTACTTCTAACTGATTTGTCCATGGAAAAATTATCGATTTTATTCAAATGTTAAGCCTTCCAAATATAGAAGGTTAACTAACACTAGCCGACTCCCCTAAATTGTGTTTTTTGCCATTTTACTCGTCTAATAATATTTTCAAATCAAGTTTGTTTTGCGGTTCCTGTGTAATATGCCGAGCCGAATTTTAATTACTAGTGTATAAGAAATAAATGATTGGTGAAAAGTTATCAAAATAATCTAATTTTATAAACGACTTTATGATCGCACTGATTTAGTCAGTGTAAATTAAGATTAAAATCGACAGTGTACATATAGTGCCATAGTCATAGTAGAAGGTATTCACCAGTATTCACGCGTAATCGTTCATTAGCTGCTGGCGGCGTTATGGAGGATTTGCGATACAGCAAGCATAAAATGCAGGTGATGCACAGCGCTGCCCAACAAATTGCACTAGATTGCCTAAGCACACAGGTATAAAGAGTTTCATATTAGGAAGGATTATATTTTCAAATTTAGCTGCCAGTTGTATATTTCAACTATTATGTATGTAACATTTCCAGGATTTTAATTTAGGTCCAATGTTTAATATCTGGCTATGGAAGTAGTAGGGACAGTTTTTGCTCAGTTAGCTAGTACTCGCTGGCAGTTCAAAAACACTAGTTGGAATAATGTAAATTATATCTGAATAAAAATAGGTATCTGCACCTAGCTGAGTCCTATTGTTTTATCTGGATATAAAAGATCCTATTTTATGATATAATATGTTTATGCAGCATACTACTATAGTATTATATTATCTCGAATATAAGCTGGTCCACTTCAATTTTAATTGAGATGCTGGTTCTTGGTATTCAAATTTCAGATTAGTTTTACATTCACAAAGAACATATTTCACAGAGTGCCTCAGCCTGATTCAGATGGATAAATTAGCAGTTTCTGTTGAATTATTGTTGTGTGTATGTAAATATGATTTATGTGCAATTTGTTTTCTGGGTTGAAGCTTCTGAAATGATCATAGTTCTTATAATGGATAATCCTAATAGTTTTAGTATAATAAGACTTTCACAGGAAAAAATGTATATGATATGAATGGAAAACATTTAAAATTTCAGTCTATGTCCAGTTTTTGTAGGTGTTATTAAAAGTTAAATTTGAATATTATAAGACTGAATTAAGGTTTAAAAAACACATACTATAATTTTTTTTTAAATAGATTAAAAAAACACATACTATAATTTTTTTTTAAATAGATTTAAAAAATTGTTTCGATGTGCTTTTTTGTATTTAATAATAATTAATTATTTCGTTTTTAATATTAATCATGAAACATAGGGTAGGTATTAAAAACCAGAAAAAAATTAGATGTTGAGGTATCTACACTTGTATGTTCCGTTTTAACACTGGGTTAGCTGAATAAATAACTAACCCAAGGTTAGTTCTCTATTTTATCTTATCTATTTAAAAATTATGCACTTATCCCATCACATTTTTAGCTCAGGCTCAATTTGTTTAAATCACTACATAGTATAAAACAAAGTCGCTTTCTCTGTCCTTATGTATGCTTAAATCTTTAAAACTATGCAACGGATTTTGATGCGGTTTTTTTAATAGATAGAGTGATTGAAGAGGAAGGTTTATATGGATAATAATAACATCGATAAATAGTGGAGAAATACTGGTATTTTTGAGGTTTATAATGTGATGTCGTAAGTAATTACATTTTTTACGCTTATTTTGCAAATGCAGGCTGAACCCTACGACATTTATCCAAATAATGTACTAAGTATTGTACACATTGAAAAGGTCTACAGAAAACTCCGCTATGGTATATGTCCATCTCGTATGGATATCCCACAATAATTTTTTTTGTCATTTACTTTTTACGACAAATAATGCCTAATTTTCGAAGCGATTTTAACCAATGCAGCATTAGTAAGGACTAATGCTGTATTGGTTAAAATCGCTTCGAATATCTAGATAACCTAGATCTAGAATTTAATTAGATAAGGATCTAATTATTTCTATTAGAATTTAATTAGATAAGGATCTAATTAAATTCTATATGGCCCTTTACAGTATTTGATTTGAATGAATATTTTCGAAGATATTATAGATTTAAAAATTGCGGGACATAGCGTTTGCGGGGCGGGAGCGTGCCTATAAATAGCGCATCGGTTCAGTTAATGACATAGGCTATATATTTTATACCTGTGCGAAGCCAGAGTGGGCCGCTAGTATTAATAATAATAATAACATCTGTGGACATCTCCCACAACGCCATCTAGCCCCAAACTAAGCAAAGCTTGTATTATGGGAACCAGATAACTGATACAATACTTAGATACTTTTTTGTTTGTAAATACAAACATGAGGTTTTGGCGGGAAAACGAAAAAGATCGCGTCGCCACATTGTATTATTTTCCAAAACTTGTGTTATTTTCAGTGTTAGTGCATAAAATTGGTGGCATTTTATTCGTTAAGTGCTGGACTACAGGCATGAGTGTGGGAAAGTGGTATAGTGATGGTGAAACGTATCTTTTCGTGTTGTTTCCAAAACCCCATAGAAGCTTCTGGTAAAGTGGCCACCACTTTACTAGAAGTATGACTTGACTAGACTAGACTATGACTTGACTTGACATATATATTACTTATCTCGAAAAATTATCAATTACTTGACACTGGCTAAATACACAAAAGTGTGGAGCCATACCAAAACAAAAAAAAAATAAAAAAAAATACAAACATAGAATACAATATGACACCCAGACACAGAACAAACACCTATGTTCATCACACAAATGTTTGTTCTGAGTGGGAATCGAACCCACAACCCACAGTTCAGAAGGCAGGGCTACTACCAACTGAGCTATCGGGCCTGTCAAGTATTAGATATATTATATCAAACTTTGACATGTGATAACTAGGAGAAAATAATCCATTGATACATTTCATCTTCAAATACCATTCATTTTGGTATATGTAAACTGAAATAATTCATAAATCAAATGAGTGTGTCTGAGATGAGCATATGTTGCAATTACACAATCTCTTACAATTCGGTGCATTACTATTGAATGAACTGTAATTCTTGTTTTATCTGATTTAAATTACACTATGTACCCAAGGGCAGATAAAAAATAGTTGCTTACTTGGTCCATGTATCATAAAGTTTTATAGAATGGGCTACCAGCTGGAGGTTTACTAACCTCTGTAAATTATACAACCATGCTATATTTTGATTATCTGCTTATTATCTTAATTCCGCTCATTAACTCTGGGTTAGCTATTTATTTATAATTTTATGCTTGGCAGGGTGCAAGAAGGCCTTAGAAGATAATCTCAAAATAGCCCTTATTAGACCAAATACATAATTGTCGTAAATATATTTTGTAATAAACTGCAGCCAATTCACAACAATCACCGTGTGTAACACTGCACTTAATTCACTTGCATTCGCTTATTCATTTACTATCTGATGGTTGGATAGTTTTCTGTTTTAATGAAAATATGATTGAAGGGCTTCCACAGATGTTAATAATTTTTTTTTTAAGTTTGTAAGTTTTGACCCAATGTTTAATATCTACCTACCCCTGCATCCATAATCAGTTCTACAGTTATTAGTTACTTACATCAAAATAAAATTCAATTGATGTACATATGAAAATTATATTATTTAATTATCAGCTAAGGAGGCATTACAGGGAGATAGTATAAATAGGCTACGATATATGATCCACAAAACTGGCCTAGTGTAGCATTAAAAAATTAAAGTTTAATAAAAAATACACAGTTTTAATATTGTAACATGTAAATTCAAGTTTATAAGTATGTATATTTAAAGCAGTTTCTATAAATACTTCCTAAATTCTAAAATTCCAACGATTTTTGAGTAGATGGTTACCTATTTTATTTCCGAAAATAAATACATTTCATTATTATTTACATAAAATATATAATAATGTCCTTGAATTTTGTGATTTTTGAACATACTGGTTATGGATTGATGCTGTATAAGAAGACATGAACTACTTTGAAATGTGGTTAATAAGGCTACTACTGAGCCACACTCACTCATTATAATGAAGTATTTTGTATGTTATTGATCCTTTAGTTTTTGCCCCATTGATTGAGTAGGTACTTCGGCAACTTGGTCTTTTAGTTACATAGTAATATATTTAAGAACGTAAGCTTGCTTGATCTATGCTGTTCTCAAAGTGCACAAATGGTAGTCCAAGTTGTTTAGTTGTTGAGTATGCAATCCATTAATGCTCCATAGTGTTATAGATGGTACGTCATTTACCTAGTCTTTACATTGACAATCAAACAATTAGTTATTGAAAAGAACATGCATATTAATGTATATATTAGGTTCAAACAAAAGAATAGCTAATCAGGCTGTGTTATAAGAAAATTCACATGAAACATTGCTTTCTCTGTCTCTTTCAGTTGTCTTGGCTTAGCTCATATGCACCAGAGTGATGAGTTTGCTTGGAGTGTGGCACCTCACAATGTAATATCCACTTGCACCATTGTTCACAGTCCGATTTGTCCTCCCATGTCTGTTCACTCGGATTGCACAGACGCCGCACGGTTCCCCATATCACGTGCACCCTTATCCTTCCCCGGTGCGACTGCAGCATGCGTTCCAGCCGCCTCCGAGCAATAACAGCCCTAAGATGTTCCATCCGAAAGGGCTCAAGCCGCCGCAATATGTAAGTTTTATTATTATTATTATTTTTTATAAAAAACGATTACTGCAATTCAAGATGTTTTACTTAAATTTTCCATGATTTTGTCCTGTTGTCTTATTATTAAGTATGTGGCTACACTTTAATAAATATTTAGAATATTTTAGTTAATATATGTATTGACACGTGAATTTCAATCATTTCACTGTCATCAAAGAAGTATGCAAGTTAATTCAAGCGAACTTGAATTATGGTACTTCGGTACTGATGGAAGTATAAACATCAATGTGGCCTAATGTGTAAAGGAAAAAGTATAGACCGTTTTAATTTTTAAATTATGAGAGAGTCATTATCTGAGCGACACGGGAATATTGCAGGAGCAACGCGTGTTTGCCACGCCTCAGCCGAGCCCGATTCTTGGCCGTGCTCTGTGCCTCACGTCCAAGGACAGCCCGGTCCCCGGCCGTGTCTCACACCTCAACGAGCGGTTCAACGACTCGCTCACCCTGCACTCGGACACCGATGCTATGGTCGCCAAGATTGGAGCCATGTTTCCAACTGTCAACGATACTCATATCAGGATTCTGCTGAAAAAGTAAGTTTGAATTTATTATATGCCTGAATGTGGCGTCACGGTTCATCGATTGAGATCTGAAGCTCAAGAGAGTCTACTAGGAACATTTTTATAAGTGCATGGTGACAGATTTTTATCTTGACGATGGTAGTTAACCGTGATGACAGTGTGTAGTAATACGCGGGAAGAAGGGACAAATAAATAAATATTTAAATAGAGTTTTCACCAATGTATATTAGAAGTTTTTATAAGCAATATATTCTTCTTAAAGTTAATGACTAATGAAAAAATGAAAGATAAAAAATAATATTAAGCTTTATATGTAGATCACATAAAAGTTTCTACTATAACACAGTGCATTCTTCTAGATACTTCAACCGTGAGGCTGTGGTGATAAGCGCGCTTCAGGTGGAGAAACACCCGCTAGTAATGCCGGGGCCGCTGACCATGTCTCCTTCGGCAGCGCGGCTGGCGAAGGGTGCGGTTGGAGTATACTCTGCCATGGCGATGTCTAAGGGAATGTCTGCCGCTTCCACGCAGGACTACTACCTGCCGTTCACTTTGACCCCGCATAGTAAGTATATTATATTTGATGATAGGTCCATCGGTATCGATATCGGTAGGATAGGTTTGTGGCAAAACTAGAGGCTATTGGCGTTCGGGGGGTTCCACTTAAATGGTTCACCCGTTATTTGACGGAAAGAACCCAGGTGGTAAAAATTAGAGAATACCTAAGCAACGAAGCCAGTATTAAGTTTGGGGTCCCCCAGGGCAGCATTCTGGGTCCTACCCTGTTTCTTATATATATCAACGACCTATGCGATCTCAAGCTTGAAAATGGATCCATTTTTACCTACGCTGATGATACTGTTCTGCTCTTTAGCGGAAATACATGGTGCAATGTTCAAGAATCAGCAAGCAAAGGTATCAATAGTGTTGCAAGCTGGCTAAGAAATAACCTTCTAACGGTTAACGTCACCAAAACCAAATTTATGACTTACACGCTGAACTCTACAACTCAACCAAAATCTTCACTCTCATTAAAGATCCACAGCGCGAACTGTACTGATCTCAGTCAGTGTTCCTGCACTCCTTTGGACTCAACAGACCATATAAAATATTTGGGTGTCCTTATTGACAAACACTTGAGATGGACTCAACAAATCAGTGCCCTCGGAGGTAGAACAAGGAAGTTGATTTACACATTTAAGAAACTACGGCGTGTTTTGCCTGCAGACACGTTGTTGACTGTGTACTATGCCCTTGCCCAATCAATTCTCACATATTGTATACCAATCTGGGGTGCGGCTGCTGCTACGCACTTCTTGCCCTTAGAAAGAGCACAAAGAGCACTACTTAAAGTAACGTATTTTAAACCAAGACGTTATTCTACTGAAACTCTATACAAAGAAACAAAAGTTCTCACGGTTAGACAACTGTTCATAAAAGCAATAACACTAAAACAGCATGCTCTGGTCAGTAATGAACAGTTAAAAATGAACAAAAGTAAGCGACGCAAAGATTTCATATTCAAGTTGCCTTACTATCGTACACACTACGCTAGAAAATCTTTTATAGCACAAGGACCGGCCCTATACAATCGAATAAGTAAACATACGACCATTATACACTTAAACCGTTATGCATTTAACAAATGTATTTCTAATTACTTATTGCAACTTAACTATGCTTCAACAGAAAATTTACTTCGATACTGACTGATATTAATCACTGACTAATAATTGCTGACAAGATCGATAATGCCATATACTACCAGACACACACAGTACACACGTAGCCAGCTACAGTTACAAAGACCACCACATTTCAACACGACATCCACATTTCTTGTTAATCTACTTACAGACATAACACTCGCGCAAACACAAACAGACAATTTAGGATCGATCCTGCCGATACACTATGGTGATCGGTACATTACAGCTCATAATACAATGCCGTGAAGAAGCGAGTCAGTTTTTGCGTTTAAAGGATACCAGACGGGATCGACTAAATTGTCTTACACATACTCGTACACACAAAAACAGATTTATACGAAATGGCAAAACAAATTTAGCTAATATGAGTATATTTTTACATACACCAATTGTAATAGGTACCTAACCCTAAACTGTTACTTTATTTTTAAGTGATATTTGAAACAACACCAGTTGCTAAATGTGTGTACAATTTTGTCTCCAAAGGAGATTCCTGTGACCTCACTATACAGGTTCTACCTAGTGTGAGGGACAGCGCTTTCGACTGAGGTACATTGTAAATACACTATAACTTTACGCAAAATAAATATACTATAAGTTTATGTACCTCCCTTGCTACCTGTGTGAACAATAAAGTTTTTTTTTTTTTTTTTTTTTTCATATATGTTTGTGAATGAACCAAGTAAAGGCATGGGCTGCCATTACTTGGTTCACGGCTAGCGTCGGCCCATACTTAGTCACTGGATCCGCGCACAGCTACCCGGTAGTTTACTATACTGCGGACAAGTGGCCTCGACATGTGCATTTTGCTCAGGCCGTGTGACAAGCATCATTAGGGTTGGTATTTCAAAATATCTTCTTCACCGTTGCATTGCCATATTCAATGCTAAAGATCGCGACCGCATACAATATTTCTTCATTTTGAATGTGATACTCTCGAGGTATGGACTGCTTGGTCTACAAGGTGCCACTACAGCCATCGGCACCTTTCCTCGCCACATCTTTTATCTTCCTGGCGTTCTATATCTTCAGCGTGTTTGCCCTTCAGTCGCCTGGTATTTATAAGGTTTTCCAGATTATGACTAACGGCGAGTAACTAGAAAAATAAAAATAAATTTATTTCCATAGCAGTAAATTATATTCTCAGTAATTTCCGCCAATAGCGCATCTCTAAAGGTGTCAATGTTACAACATTATCCAAAATGCTTCCTATTCAAGTCTATACTAGCTTGAGCTGTGCGTTATTTGTCTGTCTGTCACGGTGCGGCTTATAACAAATACGTTATTTTAAATACTGATGGAATAGTAATCTTGGCAAAGGAAATTATTTTATTTTAATGCGCATTAATTCCACTGGGTGAAGGCAGAAAACCATAGTGATAGGTGTCATCGACAATTTGCAATATGCTAAGCCGACGCCCATTCAATGCTTGTTTTTGTTCTTTATTATATTTCTACAGCGTATTGCAAACTTCTGCCTAATACCTACGCACGCGTTCACAACAGCCTAAATAACGTATCGAATACCATTTCTCAGTTTGGCTTGTAAAATTTGAATCGTATACAGTATGATAAGATTGATAAGATTAGCAATAGCTTGCATCACACTTCTTATTACCAATCTTAGAAACTCAATAACGGTACGGTTCGGTACGTACGATACCCACAAAACTGCTGAAAACTTTAATAAATCGGTCGAAAAAAACAAAATGTACATCACAAATATTACTAATAGAATAATGCCAACCAAAAACACGTTGTCTAAAAAGACACAACAATTACGGAAAAGATTAATGTTACTGTTCAGAATTGTAGGTAAGTGAAATTTAATAACTACGAAATTTTATAAATCATAAATACAAATAAAAAAATCTTAAATCAAAATTACATCTTCGCAGAATTTGCTCTTGACCGTTTTTGGAAACATAAATTGTAATTCTGAAAAATTAGCTATAACCATAGGAAGTTTCATTGAAACCCGTTCAGTAGTTTTAATATGATGCGTGTTCAGAGTAACAGACCGACAGACAGACAAAAAAAACCATTGTTTTTACTTGTATATCGACCATGACCACGCGGTTTCTTCCGCATGGTGAAAATTTTCCATATTTTCTTAATTTCTTTCAAATAATAAACACAATAAAAAAAGAATTAGCGTAAATGTTGTATTCGCTCCCCGTGATGCGATTACCAAGGGAAATAGAGATTCATTTTTATATATTAAGAAGATGTATAGAGAGATGTGCATGTCAAAACTTTAACCTTGATGCCAAACGCCATAACGTATTTCCTTTGTCCTCTGCTGACGGACATTGGTAACAAATGAGTGGCTTTGTCAACCACTGGTGGGCATCACAGCTGACCACGTGACTTTGTCCACCACTAGGTATAACCAATTAACCGTATACTTGTTCTGACCTATACATATTATGTTTCTACAGGCTCGCCGTCGATCTTCCGCCCTCCTTCTGGAACTTCTAACTACTACGGTACCACTTTGAAGACCAGCGATGGGCAAGTTACTAGGCAACACTCGCCCAAGATGAAGCTTAAGTTAGTACTTATATAATGTGAGCCTTTAAAAAAGCAGTTCCACCGAAAAGCAAAAAATATTGGTTTGCCACTCGCACGGCTTCAGTGTGAGGGAGATGGCATTATAAAAGTTGGTATTTTCAGATTTTTTCTATAATAGCGCGAGTATTGTATTATGAATATGAAACAACTTCCTTTATGGGCCGAAGTTTCGATTATTTTATTATCTTAGGCGATCTTTCAATTACAAGTTAATTAGTCATTTTAAGTTATTTCCAGTAAGAACAATAACTAAAAGATTGGCCCTAAGAGAATAATTTTTATCTTGCAATTTGAAACATGTGCTCTAAATATGTTTAATAAACAAGCAATCAAATTTATCGTAAATTGACGCAGTACAATAGCCCCAATACTAATAAAAAGAACTTTACCTGAAGAATACTTAGTTATTTTGTGTTTTGTTTCTTTCTATCAAGTCTGAAATAGGTAAAATATAAAACAAGAGAAAACATTGAACCGCTATTATTCCACTGTTATATTAATTAATATAAATGAAATAAAAATAAATAGTTAATGATATTTGTGCCCAACTGGTGCGGATATCATTAAAGGAAGGCAATTTAAACCAATATAATATACTAAAAAGTAAAAAAAATATTATGCGCCATATTTCTACTTATTTCGTCTACGAAATGAAACTTCAGGTACCTGAAGAGCATTTTCCCGAGAGCTGACGAAATGATGATCCTAGAGTTTCTGTCAAGCAATGATAATAACGTGCAGAAGGTTAGCGAAGAGCTGATTAGGCGCGGGTTTGAGAAGAAAGACCCAAACCACGCTAAGAAGGTTATGCAGCCGCCGCCTCCACCCCTTCCTATTGTACCGGACGAGCCTCCTAAAACTTTGGAGCAAAAGTTACAGTGTAAGTATCTTGTAAAGGCACTGACGGAAAATAACACATTTTAAACTAAAGATGGAGTGATACAACTAGTTGACTTTTACAATGATATTTACATTTTTCCAGTGAAGGCTAAGTACCAGAAGTTGTTCCCGATGATTGCTGAAGGCGTGATCGCGATCGCACTCGATAGCGTCGAGTACAGTGAAGGGCTCACCGAGCAGATCCTTGCCTCGGTCCTCGAGGAAGACGAACAGCCTAAGCCTAGGTATTATGAGGCTAAGGAGATCAAGCGCGTCACCGTTGTTGAGCCAAGGGGGTAAGTGCGCATGTCAGCTTCATAGACACTAAATAAAAAAAAGAAGAGAAATTAAAAAACAATAGACAATCGTATAATCAATAATTTTAAAACAATACACATAGATTTTTAGGTATTTCCAAATTATAAGTATTTGTGGAAAAGAATATTAGATGGGATCGGTTTCGTGGGATCCACTGAGACCTACCCAAGTTAGACAGGGCTCATCCCCGTCTATACCAAAGTTTGATATCTCCTAAGTTTGCACTTGTAGCTCTATGGCATACCCTATTTCAATACATTTGGGTACTTATATCACAGAGAAATATGTGCGTTAAGAGCTGTAAAACTTTAGATATTAGGCAATAGGATTTTTATAAAAGAAAACAGGGACATAGGTTTTAAAGAAACAAAAGATAAACGTTATTCGGTGACTTCATCACTATAAATGGAAAGATGATCTTCTTATATTTAAAAGAGTGGGCAACTGATTGAATGCTTGTGGTTGATTTGTTACAATGTCTGCACTAACAAAAGTTTTAAAGAAGTCATTCGTCAAGATGAACAAGGATATTTTTAGTTGAAGTTGATAGTATGATATACCTTAAACACATCTATTTCAAATATTTTGGTAAAAGTTAGTCCCATTTACATTACAGATTATAATTATATTTGATTTATATATCTACCTCTAATTTTATCATAATAAACATCGAAGTCCAAATGCTTTTTAAGCTTCTCACTCTCTTACCCTTAGTGTTGTATAAAAATCATTGACTTGATTAATTTTCCTTAAACTTTTACTGTATTGCTAATTCTCTTTGCAAATGTGATTAATATTTTTCAAGTTAATATTTGTACAACACTAACATGAACCATTTCATACATTGTTTGAAGTTGCGGGGTTGATGAGATTTTTATTATCATATCTTCTATGTATATTTTATTTATTTAGGCAATCCAACAGCGTGAATAACATAGTATACAGTAACAAATTTACATACCTAAATATCAAACTAATACTGATCAACACTAAAAACCCAGCACGGGTTGAAGTTGTTGCTTGTGTCATCAAATCAAATTAGTATAAACGATTACTTCAACCTTGCACATCAATATCTACCCACTATATTTTAGGCAAAACATGTGGATTAAAGTCTGCCGCTTGATATTAACACTAAACGCGGTCTATCAAAATTCTATATACAGTTGTATACAAAAAAGTTAAGTGAGATTGGTCTCATCGGCCCCGCACGGCCGCACGATGCGTTGCGTGACACACACATTGATGCGTAGCTTGGGCTTCGACGCGTCGCCGCGCGCTCTGTCTCCGCCGCCGCCGGCGCGCCGCCCCAAGCCATGGATGCAGCCTCTCAAGTACGTTATGTGTCGTTGGTTTTGGCCGATGCTGGATCCGCGTTTGCCTTCTGAACGTATTACTAGAAAAATATTCACTAAATCAGTCCCCAACGCGTCTGCATGTCTGTTCGGGCGAATTATTATATAGATATGATGATTATCAGGTTTATGTGTATTATTTCCGGACCTTCAATGGGTGGACCCACGGTTTGGTCAAAATCGCGGGGAACCGATGGATTTAAACGCAGGAAGCCGCTCAAAGGGACGGTCTGTAGGGGCCTGTATTCAGCATTGGACGTCTTCAGGTTCGCCGTTGTCTGTTCATGGTGATGATGATGATGGTGTGTATTTTGAACTATGACGGTTTCAATCAAATAGCGAATCTAGTCTGTAAATAGTGCTTCCTTTGGTGCTAAAGAAAACAACATGGCGAAACTTTATATGATTCTAATGTATCAAGACAGGACCGTCTGTCACTCATGTCCTGTAATGTCCATGTATGTATAATGGAACAGTTTATTTTGTAAGGTGTAGCATGTTTATATAAAAACTAGAAGATTCATCGCTACTTCAATCAATTTGTTGAGTGCTTCATCCATTACGTTCATGTAAATTAATCGATACCACTTTGAATAATAAGTTAGTGCTTGATTCAAGCTATACTTAACTGTTAGCAGTCTAGTTTGATGTTTCTTTGAAAGGTCATTAAGCTCAGCTTAGAGTCCAGTAGTAGTTGGAACGCCAACTGAGGTATTCTATGCTTCTAAGAGGAAGTTAAAGTGGTAAACTTTCAGAACATAATTTTCTTCACACTATATTGCCATTCATAACTCGATAAATATTAATGAAGTATCAATAGATAGTTAATTGACTTTTAAATTCCGACATCAAATGTCGCTCAGAAGGTAAACAAATAACGTAGGAACCAGCATCGATCCTTGACAGACCCCCGATACGATATGCCACTTAACGAAACAATTAGGTACTAAATATGAAACTAAACTTATATGTGATTGTTATAAATTAGTTTGTTTGTAAATTAAAGAATTAAATGTGGTTTTTTTAAGCATGGTGTTCTTGGACTGTGTGAGTTTAGTATCAAAGGCTTTTGTTGAGTCTATAATGCCTAATAATTGTCATTCGTTTTGAATTACACCTTACTTCGAAGCTAAATATGATACCAAAACAAATTACCATTGAAATTATTAGAATAATTACAATACTAACTTTGGTAACGCATTTAGATTAAACAAAAATGAAATGTATTGTGATTTTTGAAATTGTTCTTGTAAAGCTGATTGTAATTGTTTGGCTTACGCTTTGAATGTAGGGAAAGCTTCTCTGTTTTAGTAATAAATGTGATTCTAATATTTTGTGACGGTTTACTGCAGTTTTTATTTGTATAAAATGGGTACCTAGTACTTATTATACTTTACATTACAAGTACTGTTTTTTAGAACAAATGTGATACGTTTAGATGTGTGTTAAACCAAATAGAGTAATGTTGCGAGAATAGCAATCTAAATTGTAAATAATTACTTACGTTACTATTTTAACCTAGGAATTGATTCTGTCTTAATTTAAAGGTATGCCTAATAGCGTGCATGTTAAAAAAACAATAGTTATTATCCGTTAACACTCTACCTTCTACTATGAAATTTCAGATTGTTAAATCAAATAGATATCATACAATATTATCGTGTTCTTTTTGTATTAGGTATGTTTCATCGTGATTGATCGCTTTATTGTCGTACCTATTCATTACCATTTTATTTTTGTTTAGCTGTCTCCGTACATCCACTGATAAGTACATCATAAATATGCAAATAGATTATAAATAAAATAAGTTGCATTAGGTTTCCCAATAATTATTAATATAATTAATTTATACATCGATATCATATACAATCGTAATGAGAATAATTATAAATAATATCAATTTAAAATATTATTTTGCATGTTTGAGGTAAGTAATTACACTTTTCATCGTCTTTAATGTTGCACATTTCAGTAGTTGTGAGAAGTATCTGTACAATGATTAGTAGTTTAGCATCACATGTGAATATGACAATACACTATAATGCCATGATTAATATGTGCAAAACAAGTTTGCTGCCAATGATATAATTATCTTATTTTATAAAGACAGTTACTTATTTGTAAATTGTGACGTTCCGTTTATATCTCTAATGTATTTGTATTTTAAACGTTAAATACAATTTAATAACGGCAAACTTGTTTTTGATTTCTTATATTATTTTCCTCTCTATGTTAGATACGTAATACAGATGAGGATGTATTATAAGGAATAAACTAATGAATTCCATTAGGAACGACGTATCTTACAGACCAATTCTGAAGACAAACCAGGGCGCCGATCCAAAGCATAGGTCTAACTACAACGCACCTCGCCGCGGACCAAACCCGCAGTTTCGACAGGGCCCGCGGGATGCTTTACTGCTGTATGTATAAACTTACGATACTGCTGATCGATGTTTGTTACCTTTTTTTAATTACAGTTCTTTTATGGTCCATTCATCATAATTTCTCTTTAAAAGTCCTAGATCTAGATCCCTTCTTAATTTCATCACCGGACCTCCATGAAACACATGTGAATACCGGGGTGGCCTGTATTGTACATTCTAAAATTCTAAATCGACTCTAATATGCCATGATCAGAGTAATAGTCCATTGAAATGTTACAATTTAAGGACCGAGTATTGCATTTATTAGAGGACGCAGTTTTATTTTTGGGACATGTGTGGGGGGGTCAATAGAAGATTAACCTCAAGTTTTTGGGGTCGCCACCCTTGTCCCCCGGCCGCCATCTTGGATAAATAAATAAATAAACACTTTTTTCGCGATATATCGGAAACTATGCATCTTACAAAAACACAGCCCTGTATCTGTGTCTGAGATCAAAGAGAGAGAGATAAAGTTTGAATATAGGACTTCTATTTTCGTTTTATATTTGTAGCCATAATATTGTATCGTAATCGTATCGTCTTTTGCTATCGAGTGACATCATAAACTATGCAATAAAGCAAGTGTTGAAGTGATGTTACATATGTTTTTTTTAATGTACGAATAGGCCAACGTTTGACTGTAACTCGATGTTAAGCGACGATGCAATCGGAAGGTTTAGCACGTTGATTTATGAGGAGCCTATTCACTCTACTCTTAACCTCTTTGAATCGTTTTACCTCAAGGGCGTAATCCATCTATATGTTCGGCTTGCGTCGTTGCAAATTATTCACATTTGCGTATCTGCCATATTATTTATATAAATTCAAATAAACTAATATAAATATATTTATCAGTATCATATGATCATCACCTAAACGAATATTTCTTCTAACAGTGAGGATTATATGCCGTGGACTGGGCCGAACCCAGATATACGCGGGGGCACGTTCGTCCGCCCCGAAGGCCCCGCACCGCGCTCTCGCCCCGCAACCCTCGCCCGTGGCCCCTCTGGGTACGCTAAGGGTCCCCAGGGTCTGGCCAAGGGGCCCTCTTACAAGAACAACAAAAAGTCAGCTAAAATGTTAGTATATTGCATAATTTGACACTTTCAAAATAATAATAAAATATAAAAAATGTTACAAAATTGTGGTAATGACGTAAACTTCGTTGTTTCAGTGTCACTTCCTAAACGAGCTTGGTAAGCCGTCGACATTCCAA
This sequence comes from Ennomos fuscantarius, assembly GCA_905220475.3. Classification (NCBI taxonomy): domain Eukaryota; kingdom Metazoa; phylum Arthropoda; class Insecta; order Lepidoptera; family Geometridae; genus Ennomos; species Ennomos fuscantarius. The sequence goes on from HG992023.1 coordinate 14,506,688, forward strand.
GTTTACACGCTTTAACGTTTCCTCTTGTTAAATTTAGGTTTATTTATTTTATGCATGATCTCATTAAATTGTTAAAAGCGTTTCATTGAATGGTTTTTGCTCAAAACAATTTAAAATAACCTTTAAGTGCAATTTTAATTTTAAGAAGCATTCAAATGCTAATGTTTGTTTAGGCCTTAGGGGAAGGCATGTACGTTGTATCAATAACACGTGACCCCATAAAAATGCGAATATTTTTTTAAATTACTTTACAAAGAACATAAGTTGCAGTCTCTTTTATTATGGAAGGCCGAGTGCTAAACGTAAATTAAGTATAACTTAGCTCTGAAGATCAATAAAATGAGCTTACTATGGCTATAAGGAACCGTTTTGGATAATAATATTGAGTATTTTTTATGCATTGTCCAATGTATGTTTTGGGATGGAACTTTTAGAACCAAGCATAAATAATTAATAAAATAAATGATTATACTCTTTTGCAATTTGCACTTATATGTGCTTGAATATGTATTTAAATATTAGTAGTTAAAATAACGAAGTTCCACGTTTTTATGGAAGTTTGGGCAAAGCCTATATGAGTTTGTATTTTGTGAAACATAACGTCCCGTTTTTAGTAAACGCCATAACGTGCGTTTGATATTATACTTGTAGACTAGTGTATTATGGGAATATCCATTGCCAAATTAAGACGTTGTATTTACTTTAACCATGTTATATTAGGTAAGTTAAATAAATACAACGTTCCATAAACTATTGTGTTGTGTCTAGATCTTCCGATTATTTGCTAACATTCTTAGTATTATTATTATTATTCCTTTAGTATTATAGTTATATTTATTTCATAAAATATTTATTAAAGGACCTTGTTTACAAATAATGATAGAGTATAAGTGTAGTATCTCTCCAAATATAATACTCATAGTGTAAGGATTTCCGCGATCAGTAGGCGGTAAAATCAATTTTACACATAATCAATTTCATATAATAATGATCTAGGAAGCATTTAAATACTTAGTGATGCTTCAATTTTTCGACTAAAGTTATATAAAATTATTTGCCATTCCATATGTGAGTAAGGATAAATGAAATAGTATGTAATATATCTCTTAAACGTCTTGATGTAGAATAGCCCCATGTTTTACAATGAACGGTTTAAATTACTAAAATAGTGGTGTCGATTCTGTGTCGCAAACTCTAAAGCTAAACGAAATTAACATATTTCCGTCTTTTTCATTTCCCCTTTATCAGAAGAGTACCGCCATACTTTAAGTTTACTTTAGTTTTAGAGAATGCGACACAGAATCGACACCAGTGTTGAGTTACAACTGGAGACTACGAGATGTCCAGACAGTGAAACTGGGGGTGAAGGTTTACTATAGATTCCAGACTATACAATTTAATTACATTTTTAGATCGATGTGTCTATTTTATTGGCGTCTAATAATAATCTTATGATAATCCAATACATTTGCAGGCTTGAAAGTTTAAAGCGTACGTTAAGTCTCGATTAATTACTTTGCGTCTCAATGTTTACAGCAAAATCTCGATGTCCATGATATAAGCACTTTCAAATGTTTCAATAAATCGGTGTTGTCTCAATGTTGTATTCATATACATAGCAAAAATTAAATTAATTACCTAACATATTATACAAAATTTTAAACTTACCGTAAAATAACCGTGTTTGCCCAAATTCCCACTTATTGTTGTAAAATGACGTGTAAAGGATCACTATGTGTCAAACCGCAATCTGCGAACTTCCCTTCCTTGAACCGCCTGACGGAGAGTTGGAGCTTATAAACTTACCGCTGATGTACGCTTCGATTTGTATAATATTTATTTTCAAGCCACATTTTCAAATGACACATCGTTCAAATATAACGGTTTTGTAAACTATTAAAATCGTCTGACTGAATTAGCCGGTATCATTAAATTTAAAAGTTATAATAGGCATCATCTCTAAGAAAAAATTTAAGTTGCATTGAATTTGACTATTTTCATTTGCATGTAACATTTTAGGAAACCAAATTGTCCAATTGGCGCTAAGCCTAGAGTTTGGTGTGATAATATTATATAAGTGTAGCCCATGCCGCGAAATAAAGAAGTACCTAAGTTATGCCAACAGCTCTTTTATATTATTGAGGAATTCATACGCGCAACCGACTAAAGCCCGGTCTATTCTTTTAAAAAGGCGACCCGATACTTCTTTATTTACGGTCAGGATCTACCGCGAAAAATGTATTTTTTACGTAAGTGATTTAGGGCACAGCGACATATCCCTAAGAGGCCCAGTCTCTTTAGTTTAGTCTGATTTCTAGTCAATTAGGCTATTTCTATAAAAGGTAGCTGTAGTGATCCAATCCAGCATTCGAATATTTTTGTGAATCTTGTATGGAACTTATCGAAATAAATTGATTTTGGTTTAATTTGGAAGCATGTGTTTTATTTTATATCGGTACATAATATCACCCTTAATAATTAGCCCAGTTTTTACTAGTGACCAATTAGGGTTGTTCCTGTTCCCCTGGTTGGTCAACCTCGTACCTCAAGTTCCTTTTTTGTATGTACTTCGATTCAGGTAACAAGTTTAAAAAATAAACATGCTCATTATGATGTATGTTTATCTTATAGATAAACAAGGTATGTATGTAGAGTTTGGTTAGCTGTACAAAAAGATAATAAAGCCCGATTAGATTTATTGACGGATTTATAGTCTATAGGCTATACAGATGTCCGCTAAGAAAAGATTTTGTAAAAGGAGCAACAAAGGGAGAAATAGTTTAAATTGATATGAAACAAAAACGCGAGCTTATATAGCTCAATTTGTAATTAATATCTATTAATTTTAGTTTTCAAATACATCACCTGTGCAAAAAAAATATCATTTAGGTGGCCAATAATGTGTCTGATTCATTTTATATGAGTACATAAAATTATAAAAATATGATATATGTATGTATAAAAATATGATTAACTAGTTATGTGGCCGCTTTAGCCGCCGATGTGTAGACATGATAAATAATCGGATTAAAAGTAAACAATTTGTTTTCCAAATTTTTATTTCAAGCAGCGTATTACCTACCTATTTTAATCATACCTTGACGCCGGAGCAAGGAAATGGTGCTCGGTCACCTCGGTGACTACCGGTGATTATCTACGCATATGAACAATCAATAATCGGAAAACTTACTTCATACAATTTATATAAATTAAGGTAGTAAAGGCAAGCAAGTGCTTACCTGCCTATGGCGTAATCTATAATAACGATGCTCGAGGGACGTTTCTCTAGACTTCTGGAACATCAGTGATATAAATCCAACAAACAGTTCACTACTTTAAAATATCATTCAAAAATATAAATGTAAGGGTTACTCTCGATCAAAGCGATATCTTTCTCAAGTTGTCGAAGCTCATTCTCCATTTTAGTTTTCTTGAGGATCTTGGGAATGGTGTCGGTGAGCATTGGCAGTTGTAGGAAAGCTTTCTGCATAAGCTGCCAGTTGTGCTTCAGGTCCTAAAGAAGAGGCGTAATATTCATAAGTTAGAAGTGTACGTAATTTTTATTGTCCCCTGAGTATCTAAGCCTCCTTTCATGTCCATACATGATATTTTTTTAATTGAAACTGCTCCTGATTGAGTTGTGGCATGGGCGAGCAATAATATTTCCGGCTTGCATAAGAGTATTTAAAATAATAGAAGTGAGAAGACTGACTTAAGAGGGGACGACAGAAAGTTTGCAAGGTGTGAATAGTCCGCGGCCACCGCCTTGCCGCTATCATGGTGAAAATCCGTAGGAAGTAGGTATTTGTATAGAAAAATACGGTTAATGGAGGCCATACACGTTAGGGTTTGCATGATGGTTTTAGCCATGCATGCATAACCAAAAGGCAAGCCCTAGCGTGTGTGTGTGGTAAAACTGTACAGTTATTGGTAGTAGCAAATATCAAAATTGATATTTTATGCCGCTCGGTTATGTTTGCGCGCGAGCATAACCGAGCGCGTATGGCCTCCATAAGTAGTAGGTACCTGTTTATCCTCACTAGGTATAGCTATGTTCTGCAGCTGGAAGCTGCTAGCTGATACCTACTGTTGTTCTACCCTATTACCGTTCATAATCAAACCACGGCCTAGAGCTGGCAGTAGCTAATCTTCGGCACGAATTTTGAACTTCATACCAATGATAATAAGTAATATTAGGTCTTTACCTATGAAATTGCCGTTTTGTTTGAAAAAAGTTAAAGTATTTTTTTTTTCGAACTTATTTATTTCTTTTATTCAAAGTAATCACCCCTGCAATCAATGCATCTTTCCCAACGCTGTGGCAGTTTAAGGATGCCCTTCTTGAAAAAATCAGCAGGAAGGGAGACAACAAACTCTTCAAAGGCGTTTTGTACTGCCTCTCGGGAATTGAATTTTTTTCCCGCTAAAAAAATTGTCCAAATTTTGGAAAGAGTAATAGTCGGTAGGCGCAAGATCTGGTGAGTATGGCGGATGAGGGAGAGCTTCCAAACCCAACTCATGCAGCTTAGAGACGGTCTGTTGTGCACTATGGGGTCGCGCGTTGTCGTGAAGTAGCAGTGGAGACGACCGATTGACCAAAGCTGGTTGCAGACGTGCGAGTTTCGCCATCATTGTGGTCAGTTCTTCAATGTACACATCTGCAGTAATGCTCTCGCCGTTTTGTAAAAAGCTATGATGAATCACACCAGCACTAGACCACCAAACTGTGACCATCACCTTTCTAGGGGTCATTTTTCGTTTTGCACATTGCTTTGGTACTGAACCAGGATCTAACCAACTTGCTGAGCGCTTTCGATTGTCAAAAAGAATCAATTTTTCGTCGCACGTAACAATTCGGTTCAAAATTCCTTCATTTCTGTGCCTGTTAAGCAGCGCAAGGCAAGTCTCGACGCGTACGTTGCGCTGGCGATCGTTAAGTTCGTGGAGCACCCATCTATCAAGCTTTTTTATCTTGCCAATCTGTCGCAAATGCACCAATATTATTTTGATGCTAACATCAAAAGCTGCTGCCAGCTCAGCTGTAAATTGAGATTCATCAGCTTCCACAATCGCCTTTAATTCATCATTGTTGACCAAAGTTTCCGGACGACCACGAGGTTCATTTTTCAAGTCAAAATTCCCTGAACGGAACCGAGCAAACCAATAACGGGTTGTACGTTCGTTTGTACAGTTCTCTCCGTAAACGTCGTTGATGTTACGTGTCGTTTGTGCCGCGTTGGTGCCACAACGGAACTCATATTCCATAATTACACGAAATTTCAAAGTATCCATTATGAGGAAAAATGTTGAAATGTAATGAAAATACAATGCTAATCAATAAACAAAAGACTTATATTGTAAATAGAATGTCATATTTTTAAAACAAAATTAATTTGAATTTAGTATTCATAGCCAATCAAAACTTTTTTTTGTTTGAAAAAGTCTGTACCGCAATACGGCAATTTCATAGGTAAAGACCTATTATTATTGCAAAAAGTAAACTGATAGGTAGGTACATTTTGACTGTTTCGAGTCTGCCGCAGAATATTCTATCGTCTGGAAAAGAGGTTCATTGAGTGACTTACATCCAGCAACTTCTGTCTATTTTCTGTGCTGATCAGCTTGCAAAGGCTCTCCTTGTGCTCCTCAGCATATTTGATCTTGTCCAATGCTTTTTGTATTTTTCTGTTTCTCTTCACCAAGTAAGCAGGCATCTGACCAAAGTCTGGTCGAAGGCAGTACTCGGGAACTTCGCCTGAACCCTTTATCTTCTTGATATGACCATCTCTGGTGTCTACCAATCTAAAAGTAGGTAATGGCTTATTTAGCTTTAATGCTGACTACTGGATTAATTCAGTATTACCCTATACCTACCTCATGACTCGAAATATATGATGCTGATTCAGGATCAGATATTATTATTGTAGTTTAAATTAAAACAATTGGCCCTCCAGTGTAGCTAATCTTACCTATCCATGTAGGTCCTTCTATAACAAGTATAGGTATTCATGAGTGCCATGATACCATCTTATACACTTAAATATTTCACCGAGAATTCCCCTCCCCTTTCCCGACAGATCTCTGTTTAGTGGGTAAACTCTAGAGTCTACTAACCTGGGCTCAACTGGTTTGCCTTTAACTTTAACTGCTTTCTTGATATTCATGACGCGGAAGTTAACCTTTGGCTTTTCTGGCTTTTTCCCTGGTGGTGGACGCTTTGGAACCGGGGGCAGGTTTCCCGAAACCAAACATGTGTGGTCTGTATTTTTTATAGGTTGGCCGATACCTTGTCCTTTTTTAAGAAAGTTGTCGGGAGTTTTAAGCGGTGTTTCTGCGTATCCGAAAGTGCGATGTAGCTGGGGTCTCTTGGTTTCCTTCAACTCTTTTTCTAGTTTTGATTGGTATCTGTTAGATGGAAATGAGCTAAGTAGGTATAAGACCACTCATTGTTGGCAAAGATTGATTTGGATAGTAGGTAGAAATGTACTCTTCCGGGGAACTTATTATTTATAACTATTATGCAGGTATAGTCAGAGGAAGTAGATGGCGCCAATCGACAGTAGGATGTGGTATAAATAAAGGTACCTAGATATATTTAGGGTCAAATGTTTGTAAGATAAAAACACTTTAAACGCAATAGGTACCAAATAGCGCATGAAAATCAGGTAAGTATTCATGGAAATTACTGATATAAATACTACCTTGGTGTCTTCGGCGGTTCTGGCGGTGGTTTATCTAGTATTGTGTAAATATTTTCGTCATGTTGCACTATCTTGACCAAAGACATCCTTCCAAATAATAATAAAATATTTAAAATTATAAATAAGTCACGACATTAAATGATTAGGACCTTCTTCCTACATGTCAATAGTTTGTATAACAAAAAAGTTACCCAGACAACGAACGATGACGCTACTTTATCGACAGCTACAATCTTTGTTAAGAACCTTTTTTATGAATTTACGTACCATAACAATGTGTTCAATGATATACTAAACTTCTTGCCTGTGCTATTACATCTCAATCTCTGTAAAATGTACGGAAACGTAACGCGCTCTTATTGGATAGTAGGTAAGTATAATATAATCACAGACTCATATCAATATATTAATTACTATTTGTTTGCTGCAAGGACCAATATAGTAAGTAGGTAGTCAATTTGAGCTTATAAACAAAAGTTTGTCAATAAGAAACCATTTGACAGCCTCTGTGGTGTGGTGGTTGAGCAGGTCGGCTCATAACCCGGAGGCGGCGGGTTCGATTCCCGTGGCAGGACAAGTATTTTTGCAAAGAAAAAATAAAAAATAAAAATCGCAAATAATTGTTCTCAGTCTGGGTGTAGTGGACGTTATTATTATTATTTTGCAAAAATTTCCTTTCCGTACACGTCCGTAATATCTTCTTGTTTTATTATTATAACTGTGGGTATGAAACCTTTTTAGGCACAATACCAACCTACGCTGGTAGTGGTACGTGGTGCGTTAAGAGAAAATTTCTATTTTAAAACGTAGTGGTTATATGCTCTTTGTTTATATCTTACTTATGTCATCTATTATTGTCGTATGTGAAAAATATTGATACAGTGGCAATAATTGTTTTCTCCATAAATATATGGCTACAAGGCTTTAAGGTGTTTTAATTATAGCACTGGACATTCAGGTATCACCTACTACCTACAAATAATATAACAATAACTACTTACGAGTTTAGGATGCGAACGTAACTATCACCAAACGACATGGTAATGTAAGTAATAAGTTCAGTAACGATTTATAATTTAGTTTAAAAAATTATTTGATTTATAGAATACCGCTAAATACTATAATCGCATAAAGCTAATCATTAAAAAGCTGCAAATCAATGTTGATGTCAATGTCAGTTTCAAAGAAACTAGTTATTTGGTTATATCATAATGTGAATAATGTCAAAACATAAACAATTATATTTAATATAAAATAAATGTTCTTATGTATGTAACTTTCTTGAATCTATTTATGCGATTACATACGTCGTATACTGAAAAATCAATGAAAAATCTTTATTTATAATGTTTGTTTTGCGTTACCGCGGTTGTGTAAGAAGATATTACACTCTAAAATGTGTACCGGTCAGGTGTCGCGATTTTTCTAGTAGACTAGATTCCTTAGATCATGAAGATAAGTTAGAAAAATGTTTGAAAGAGCTGCCTACAGATGCTAGAGTAGTAATATGTGGTGGCGGAGTGATGGGCGCCGCTGTGGCGTATCACCTTTCGAGGCGTGGTTGGGGTGATAAAACTGTACTCGTTGAGAAAGAGAAGTGAGTTTGCTTTGCATTTAATGAAGTAGGAAAGTTCCTGGTGCAGTTAGAACGTCCGATTTGGCTAAAAAAATATAAATATGCGTAACGATGAAAAAGAGGAGACATTGAATTACCATTCTTTTTCACTGATGATATGCAAACAACCTAGTCCTACACATGTAATAATGTACTGAATTGTTTTTTTGTTTTGAGAATATCTGTGACTTTAATATAAGTTCATTGGAATTGTACATTATCATTTTCACTTCTGCTGTGGTTACTATACATACTTATTCCCTTGCTCACATCTGACATACTTGTTTGGAAGTGGGTACCAAATGTTCCTTTCAAATATTGTCAAAATTGGCTGATCATGGTGCTGCAGCAAACCTTCAACTTTTACAAGAAATACCACACCATTCAAAAATTGTCAAAGACAAAAAACATCTATGAACCTGTAGAACCTGTGTAATAAGTTTCATCAAACAATATTAGGTGAAAATATAACCTATGCGTGAGTATGTATAAACGAACAGGTGAAAGTTACAAGTCACTTGTCTTTGTCTCTTGACAATGATCTAGCTACATAATTATTTTTGTGTACCTACCTTACTCCTGTAGTAGTCTTTCAAAAGTGCTGTTGTTATTTAGAATAAGTAAAAGGCATTGAAAATAATGATATTCAAGTCATTTAAATAGGTTTTCCATGGTAATAGTTAGACTACAAATGTATATGTGTAACATAATACCACAGGTATGATGATAATGTGCTATTATGGGTGGTTATAAAGCTTAGATCATCAGATTACACTGGTTTTGGTTTCATTTTAATACTTGCCGAAATTGTAATGAAAAAGTAACTATGGCATTTTTTTCATTTTAAAACTGTGTTCCTTTTTTTTGTATTGTATGCCTAATCCATACTCATCGCGCGAAAAAATCAATCATACGATATGATAGATTTGAGATTGTTTGATTTTGTATAGAATTGGGGCAGGCAGCCGCTGGCACTCATCAGGGCTCGTAGGAACGTTCAAGCCAACACTGGCACAGGTTCGTTTGGCGCAGTCTTCCATCCGCCTTCTCCAAGAGCTGGAGGCCCGAGGTCGTCCCACGGGATGGAAGCAGTGCGGCTCCCTGCTCCTAGCGCGGACAAGAGATCGGATGACTGTGTACAGGAGAATGAAGAGCCAGTCAGTGTATGTATTCTTCCAACAACTATATTTACAATACTAAACATACTTTGTGCAATTGGGATGATCCTATAACAACACAATTATATTATTATTATATTATCATATTATCATATTATATTATATTATATTATAATCTTCTTAACAGCTGTGCTAAGATTGCTAAGTTTGTCCAGTCTGAACTTTGGACCTTCTACTTTCGGTGGAGGTATACTTATATGTAACAAATTTCAAGAATGGTTTTATTCTTATATTATCGACTCGTTATTATTCCACATTCCAATAAGACGTACTGGCGACCTCCTTTTAGGGGGCGTAAGTAAATCTATACATCTAATTACGAGTGTAGAGAGAGTATGGATTTACTTTCCAGTTAAAGTTCCCGTATGCCTACAGGGTGGCCTGGCCTATAACCTAGAGTTATTGCGATTTAGATTCAGCAATGAGTCGCCATGCGTCGGCGATGAAACGTCTGCGTGTGCTAACTAGCATGGTAACGCCATCTAGTTTCAAATGATGGAATTGTCATGTTTTACGATATGACCACCCAACTTAAATGACCTTTTAATGACGACATTGTGACGTACACATGCCACGTGTTCTGTACTGACCCTAAAATTACCTTAAAATGACGACATTGTGACGTACACATAGGCCGAATGCCGTACAGACCTTAAAATGACGTATTTTATGTTAATGACTCTACCTGGGTCATACAAATACTTGCATACATATTACATACATACACACAAACATTCTGATTTTTTATTATTGGTAGCAAGCAAGTAGCCGGACGCTGACGCAATGAGTTCGAAGAATTTAAGACGCATGGCAACCCTACAATCGGGGGGCTATTAAAGAACATTTGGTTAATAAGGGAGTGCCGGCCGGTCCGTCTAGACTTGAGATATATTTAGTTCCAATATACAACTGAACTGAAGATCGATGGTTAATTAAATCACAACGGGGGCATCTAGCGCATGCGCAATTGGCCAGAATGAATTTTTCAACTGCATTTATGTGGCGGCACGCCCTTAATCGGCGTAGAAAACGCACCTAGAGTGCACGCGAGCGACTACGATTCTGACAGGCAAACTGTTCCTTTACTCACACGCGACCGATGTATCAATTCGCGTTACCTGACCACGATCACACCCTATTTTCTTCCGGTGATTTCCTACACTTGAATAGTATAGTGTAGCCATGGTATAATATATTTAAACCAGCTATTTCCTTTGAAACCGCGCGGGTGCATTAGATTTGGTATCTAACGGGCGGGAAAAAAGCAGTTACGAAGTTCATAAAATTGGTAAGTTACTTTGTTTATTTAAATGTAGCCGCGAAACGACATTGACCTACTTTGACGCAATCACGTTGAGTTAACGTATTTTGACCAACTTATAAAAAAGTAGGTTTTCAATTGATCGTATCTTATTTCCGTTTTCATGACCAAGATTCTTGAAGTCGATTAGTTTATGAATTCGGTCGCTTTTTGTATAAATTGATGCTGTATTTCGGGCTTGCGCATCTCGGCTGCATGCGGGCATCTTCCGGATCAATTCGCTGCAATGAGCATGCGTTCTTCCACCCCTTTGTTAGACAATGCAAGGCGCCATTTTCTTTCTCGATTAAAAGAGGTTTGATTTTTGTAAATATAATTATATTTTTCTGTAATCTTGAATCGTTCGCCAATATTGAGGATCGGAACTGAACAGTTAATAAGCGATTATGAATATAACGGACAGTGGACGCGGTATAGGTAATTCAACAAACTTTCCGAGTCAATCTTTAAGTCAAGGAATCTGAATACGTCATAATTTACTTTAAGCAAAATTGATACGTAGTTAACTTTATATGGCGGGTACACTATGCAAGTCTATTACCGTATTATTCTAGTTCGTATATTTTTGTAGTAATGCTTTTTACGCACGCTTGACTTGAGGAGTGAGCTGGCGAGGCGAACGGAAATTGATAGTTGTTGGTTAACGTAGATCCCATCGATTCCATATTCCATTCCATCCAAATCTCCATTGTCAACATAACAAAGTTAAAAATTTGTATTATTATGTTGGTATGTCCGGTAAAATAACAATTTAAACTTATCGAGTGTCGCCAGACATTAAAATTTAACAAAGCAAAAAGTTATAACGGCCGATAGATGGAGTTGAACTAAAAAAGTTTTACTTCAGTCGTGTGGTCTAAAGCATACTTGTTTTTGAAGAGAAACTTCTTTACGCACGCTTGACTTGGGGAATAAGCTTGGGGTGATTCGAGGTGAATGGAAGTTGAAATTGGTTTACGTAGATCTCCATTGACCTATCTAAATATGTGACTTTTTCGCACTCAATATATATCTCTTCTCTTATGGACAAAGTTCCAATGATTACCTATTTAATTATGACTTATCATACTGACATAGATAATAATAATAACCCCCAACGATCACATATATTGATCCTGGACCCTAACTAGGATTCCTGCGTCTAGGGACCCAGGAACTACGAGGATCATGGTCCCACAACACCCAGACTCAGAACATGTATTTGCGCTTTTTTTTCTGTGCACAAATACTTGTCCTGCCGCGGGAATTGAACCCGCCGCCTCCGGGTTATGAGCCGACCAGCACAGCCACCACACTACAGAGGCTGTCAACTTGACTTGTCAACAGATCTTGGGACATACCGTGTGACTTGGTGTCGCCTAAAAAATGTCAAGAACTATGGCCGATGCTGAACGTAGAAGATGTGTACGGTGGGCTCTGGATACCTGGAGATGGGGTAGGAGACCCCCACTTATTCTGCATGTCCCTGATGAAAGAAGCAGTTGACAGTGGTGAGTTCTTTTTAGGTTTCTTTTCTATATTTCTTAGCCTTTTTCCTTTTTATTCTTATCAAGAGCCTGATAGGCAAGATTTCTGTATTTTATCAGGGCGGCGAGATGACTTTGGTTATGACTAACAATATGAATACTTGTAGCAGCTATCTTTTGGGTAACTAAAGTAAGTACTTTTACCCAAAAGATAGCTACATGTAGCAAGTGCTAAAACTCGCTTATATTTTACACGTACTGGTACATCTTACAAAGAATTACGTTTTTGGTAATCTAATAGCATAGGAATAAGGATATAGGATCATATTTAAATACTTCACTTTTTATGTTTTGGCTCCACACTTTTGTGTATTTAGCCAGTGTCAAGTAATTGATAGTTTTTCAATCTAATGATATTTACGCAAACATGTGTCAAGCGATCAAGTCACAGTCGAAGTCATCAAGTCAAGTCATAGTCGAGTCAAAGTCATACTCCTAGTAAAGTGGTGGCAACTTTATTTGAAGCTTCTATGGAGTTTTAGAAACAACACGAAAAGAAACGTTTCACCATCATTATACCACTTTCCCACACTCATGCCTGTAAACCAGCACTTAACGAATAAAATGCCACCAATTTTATGCACTAACACTGAAAATAACACAAGTTTTGGAAAATAATACAATGCGGCGACGTGATCTTTTTCGTTTTCCCGCCAAAACTCATACTTCACTTTGCAGTTAACTAGCAAAACTAACTTTTCTAAAGGTTCCATTTAAATTCGTATTCGAATCTTGTTCGTTGTTATTGTTCTTCTTCATTTTTTTTGTAACTGGATACTATAAATACTAAATAGAGGATCAGATGGCATTGAGACCGATTTGCTTTGCTAGGGGTGGGGGTGATGGAAGATTGCGCTGTCACAGCGGTGCTGTCTAAAGATGGCAAGGTGAGCGGCGTGGAGACCACACGCGGGGCCATCAAGTGCGACTACTTCATCAACTGCGCTGGCTTTTGGGCGCGGCAGGTTCGTCCCTCTACCTCATGTTTTACAATTAAAGGATTGAGAATAAATAGGGTTTAACTGTCGCAATTTTAGTTTCGAGAAAAAACTTTAAACTTCAACGGCTTCATTTTAATGTAGAGTGCTTATAAGGTAATAGAAAAGGTTTATGTAAGTTTCAGTTGCTTGAAAATGTATTAATTCTATTTTAAAATACAAAATATAACACTAATTCGTACAATGACTGTAAAAATGTAATATAATATAATAAATATAACAATGCTTTAAGCTAAGCGTACTGTATTCCTGTTTATATTAAACCGTTTTTAGACTGACAATCTCGAGATTTAAGCCTCATTTCGGTATTTTGAGAATGTATTATTGTAGAAAATTTCACGCTGAATCCAACGATACCAATAAGTCATTTTGTCAAAAAAATCAGTTAAACCGTTTTTGTTCTCACCCCCTCAATTATCCACTTATGCCTCTAATGCATTTGACAGCTCGCTGAGTTCGCACTTATTGCTCTGTGACATACCCAAATTCATATTGCAAATATGCAAATGGCAAATAATACCAGCAAATCGTTAAAAAAACACGCTTTAAAATTGAAATCGGTCCATCCGTTTGGAAGTTTGAAAGGTGTAAGCGTATTTGAAATAAAACAAGATTTCTTATAACTTAGGTGGGTCAGCTGGCTCGTCCTCAAGTCAAGGTCCCGCTGTTGCCATGTGAACACTACTACCTACACACGAAACCTATTGAAGGACTGAGCCCAATGACCCCAGGTATGTTGATTTCGTCTATAAATCCTGTCACGCTATTGAGTGCGTGAAAAATCGCCGAGAAAGTAAGCGATTCAGGCCCATTACAGAACTAACGCATAGTCGTAGATCTCCTCTGTTCAAGAGGAAATTTCATTCACAAAATGATCAAATAATGAATTAAATTTCCTGAGCATCAATCTACTACTGAGCATAGTTCTGTGAAATGAAGTAAAAAGTATCCTGTAGATATTTGTCTTCAGTTACTGATAACCATTATGCCATGCAGTTTGCAATGTCGTCGTGAATTTAGACCATGGAAATTTAGTCTTTGCGAACCATCTGCCTTGGCGATCACTGAACTATTGTAAAAACATTAAGCAAGTTGTCTCTTTGCATTGATGTACATTTATTACATCGCATATCGATTGAAAAGCTTGCGATACCGATATATCGATACAAAGGGAAGCGATAATATCGCGTATCGATACAAACATTCCTAGCGATCAGTACGCATTACAATAATTATAGGAATGTAACTACTCATGTTCGAAAATATTAGGATGTATAACTGTTGTACTATTTTATTTCATAAAATGAGTTACTGAATGTAAATGTATACCGCACTAATTTAAATGTTGTAGCAAGGCAGTACGTATTGTTAACACAGAATAAATAATAGTACCTTTAAGTATCATTATCAAGTAGATGTTCTTTAAGTTTGTAATATTTAATATTAATAATTGTATAAAACGAAATACATATACGTTCACAGTGTATTAGGCTAAGTTTTTACAAATAAATCATTCATTCATTCATGCATTCACTGATAAAAAAGCAAAAATGAAATTTAGAGAATGTAATGTATTCCTCATTGCATGGCCTTGAAACGAATCGCAAGGGGTTCCACCCCTTTTGTGACACGTCTGGTTATTATTCCAGTGGTCCGCGATCCGGACGGCTACATTTACTTGCGGGAGCGAGACGGCTGCTTATTGGCAGGGGGGTTCGAGCCGGTCGCTAAGCCCGTTTATGAGGAGGAAAGTGAGTTACTAGTCAAATAAGTCTTTTGATCATACATCCCTTTTTATTTATATAGGAATAGCCACATTGTAAGTTTCTTTTGATACCGTATCTCAGCCATGAGACAGACAATCAGTAGCAATGGAATCGTCGAGTAGACAACACGAGCGGTGCTTACTTGGTACAGGCAATTCCGCCGGTCCATAATTTGTTGAGATAAAAACGTGTCACTTTCCATAAACTACTAAAAAACACATCGTTCCGTTGCGTGAAAGAAAACCAAATAAATTTCTCATTTTTCTTACTTCTCTATTTGAACCTGCATATATTTCGAGGGTATTGTGAAAGTGTCAGCTGATTTGTTCTGGTTTGCGGTGCAGTCGAGAGCTCGTCGCAACGCTGCGTCGCTGAAGATTGGGACCATTTTCACGTGTTGCTGCAACAGCTTTTGAAACGCGTGCCCAGCCTGAGCCAAGCCGTGCTGCACAAATTATGCAATGGACTAGAAGCTTTCTCACCAGACTGCAAATGGATCGTGGGCGAAGCACCCGAGGTAACACTGGTCTTTTAACAATAATGTATTATTAATGTGTTTGTGTTATTTACATTCTTGCAGCGCGATTTAATATTACCTGTTAGAAGATTAACTTATGCTATAAAAATATGTTTTTGTATTAAAACTTTCCTATGTTTTTACTTAAATTTAGATCCAAATAACATTCCAGATAAATTGGTACAGGATAAGCTAAAATATAGCATTTTCTTTTCGTGTATCGTAATGTTCAACCAAAGTCCTTTTTAAATATTAAATTCGGAGTGTTTCGGTGTGAGTGTATTTTTTTTTGTTTACTTTAATGGCTTAGGATTGCCTAAACCAAAAGTAGTCGATTGGTCTTGAAATCCTTAATAATGTTTGAGGTTGACTTAAATTTTCTGTAAGCTCCATCTCTTTTATTACTTTACACAATGATTATGTTTTAATTTTACACAACCTGAGGCTTCTACGCTTTCACCACACCACCCTATACTTGCGTACGTGGTCGCTATCTATAGTGTTGGCTTATAAACATAATTTATTTGAACTTGTGACATAATCTCCAAAACATAAAAATAAAATAATCCTTTGTTACATTTACATTAAATATTCTCGATTACATACCTCGTACTCGTACCTCTTGCAAAGTTAGAATTACTTCGTTATTGTTAGATGATAATGCAAGTGTTATCGTAATCACTAGTAACATGTAGTCTAATAAATTATACAACGTAAAAACAGAGGGAAAGAAAAAAGAAGAGATGATGCAGAATGTTCGCGGTACGTTACAAATGTTCCGAATTATTAGCGTGTTTATTTTGCTAAATTCGGTCCTTTGTAAGGCCGCGGCTGTTCTATTCAACGCGGAAACTGAACGAAAAAAGAAGAAACGGAGCAAGCTTTGAAGAAAATTGGCAAACTGAAGAAAATTGAAAGGCTCTTAAGAAAATTGGAATGTTCAGATAATAAACTTGGAAAAAAATTGGCATTTGACTGGCCCGATAGCTCAGTTCGTAGTAATCCATTATTTCTGAACTGTAGGTTGTGGGTTCGATTCCCAGCCAGGTCAAACATTTGGGTGATGAACATTGATGTTGGTTCTGTGTTTGGGTGTTGTATTCTATGTATATATTCACAACAAAAAGTATCAAGTATTTTATTAGTTATCTGGTTCCCATAGTACAAGCTTTATTTTGTTTGGGGCTAGATGGCGCTGTGTGAAATATGCACAAATATTTATTTACTTATATAAGCTCAGCTCACGGTCTCTCAAATATTTGGAAGGTTTACAGTCCGTGGCAAAAATGCTAAAAATGCATAATACGGTTTACATTTTCCCTGTTTCAATCGAAAATAAACAAAACTGTTGAAATTTTCGTCAACGCGTAACTGGAACGATCATTTTAGCCCACTGCTTTGGCTGGGTAAAAAGTGGCACAATTCGGTGGCGTTCTTAGCATTTTTACATCGACTAGTCGACTCTTCGGCTGCAGCATCAACAAAAACTGTCAAAAACGCTCTCACAGTGATCACTTTCATTGAGTGGAACGACGTTTGTGAATGAAAGTTTCGAAAATAACGCTATTTTAGTATGAATGGAACGCACCCTATATAACCTTTTCGCTATAGGTGCAGTTATAGATTATAGACATATATTTTAAATTATCTACACGTTTAAATTTCAAATTACTTTTAAAATATATATGTGTAAGTAATTAAAAAATATTTTTTAACGAACGACAATATTTCAAAAACTACCTATGTTTTGTATATATACAGGAAATCCTGAAATTCAAAGTGAAGCGGGTAAAGGGTGAAGAAAGGGTCATACCTGTGGGGTGATCACGGAACTTTGATTGCAATGCAACAGGAGAAATTACATTCCTAATTTGAAATTTTCCACACTAACTATGCACATAAGCTGGGTATTGAACTGTCAAATTTATACAATTTTATATTTCTATCTGTTAAAATCAAGTCACATGATGAGTACACGTCACCGCATTGTATTATTTTCCAAAACTCGTGTTATTTTCAGTGTTAGTGCATAAAATTGGTGGCATTATATTCGTTAAGTGCTGGATTACAGGCGTGAGTGTGGGAAAATGGTATAATGATGGTGAAAAGTTTATTTTCGTGTTGTTTCCAAAACTCCATAGAAGCTTCAAGTAAAGTTGCCACCACTTTACTAGGAGTATACCACTTTACTATTACTTTGACTAGACTATGACTTGACTATGACTTGACTTGATGACCGCGACTGTGACTTGACATATATTTGCGTGAAATATCATTAACTTGATAAATTATTAATTACTTAACACTGGCTAAATACACAATAGTGTGGAGCCAAAACATTAAAAAAAAATCACATGATCGCCTAGCAAGTGCTTACTAGTTTTGACTGTTGAGCGTTATAGTGAAATTCAAAAAGTTAGAAGATATAATTTGAGACGTATTGGTTTTTACAGAACTATAATTTCTATAGATATATATAAAATTAAAACATTTTGCTCACAGCCAATTCAAACAATGCCACATGCTCGCGCAATAAAAATAAAGTATCAATAAATAAATATTTTGTTATTAACTGTCAGATGATGAACTATCACGTGGCGGCGGGTATGAAAACCGTTGGTATATCAGCTGCGGGCGGCGTCGCCGAGGCGACAGTAGACGAGATCGTCGACGGTTACTCTAGATACGACATGTACGAGCTGGGTATTAACCGGTTCCTCGGTCTGCACAACAACAAACGGTTCTTAAGGGATCGCGTCAAGGAGGTGCCTGGTAAGGAAAGAGGGAATATCTATACATATAAAATTTAAAGTCGGGCTGACTGACTGACTGACTTATATACCAACGCACAGCCTAAGCCGGTGGTCCTAGACATGAAATTTTGAGGGTGTGTTCTTTGTAAAGTGTAGGTATCCACTAAGGGTTTTTTTAAATTCCACCCCTAAGAGGGTGAAATGGGTAGTTCAATTATTTACCTATAGGCCACGTGAGCGAAGCCGCGGGCAGAAGCTAGTTTATTCATATACACATAATAGACTCGCTCTAACATACGCGCACTCTCATTCATATCATATGTTATCCTCATACAGAAACAATCGCACAAAATAAATACATGTATTAGTTTAAATTTTGTGTGTATTTCAGGATTTAAAGTATTTAAACACTTACCTTCATCAGAATAGCCATTTCAGTGCTGTTTGGTGACAAACAAACATAAAGATGCACAGTCACAAACTGTGCAATTCCAGTCTAGTCAGCCCATAGTCAAACGTCACTATAGTTTATACTTTACCGAATGCTTCTGTGGACTTTTGGGGAGAACAAATAAAACCCATTTTTCGTGTTTATATGATTTGCTTATCACTCGTGCACTTTCATAAAACCGCAAAAGTATTT
This sequence comes from Ennomos fuscantarius, assembly GCA_905220475.3. NCBI lineage: Eukaryota > Metazoa > Arthropoda > Insecta > Lepidoptera > Geometridae > Ennomos > Ennomos fuscantarius. The sequence goes on from HG992023.1 coordinate 14,525,706, forward strand.
AATTTTTTTAAAGTTCTTACCCAAAGTCTGGTGTCTCTGCTCAACCAATAAGCACCTCTTGAACCGTACTAGGTAGTCGGCTGAAATTTTCCCACAATAAGTGCCGTTTAGCGCTTGACTTAAAAAATTAAATAATTCAGTAGTGTCTCTTTATAATAAACGTTTTGCTTTTTGTTTTGGCTGTTTTTATTTTTCATAGCTCAAACATAAATGAGATGTTAAGAATGTCATGTTAATTAGAAGCCTCAAACTTGCTACGATTATATATAGTCCATACTCTGCCTGTAGTATAAATAATTTTTAAAAAATGGGACAAGTACGTTTTGGACTTGCGATAAAGGCTTTTAATCACTATAAAATTTAGTGGGCTATTGGTGTCGATTCTGTGTCGCATTCTCTAAAACTAAAGTAAACTTAAAGTATGGCGCTACTCTTCTGATAAAGGGGAAATGAAAAAGACGGAAATATTGTAATTTAGTTTAGCTTTAGAGATTGCGACACAAAATCGACACCATTATATTTGGTCTTATGACAACTGTAAGAGAACGGAACCTTCGGTGCTAGTCCGATTCGCACTTTTTTATCAAGTCTATTTTATATACTTTTAAGGGGTGCACTACGGGCTTCCGTACCCGTTCCCGGAGTTTAAAACTGGGCGCAACTTGCGGCTGTCTCCGATATATCCGACGCTGAGGGACAATGGTGCGGTGTTTGGCCAGGTGATGGGCTACGAGCGGCCAACATGGTTTGAAACCGTAGGTGAGACTCGCCAATTTTATTCATCATATATTTGGTTTGTTATAAACTATTACAGATTACTACTTCCATCTAAATGTTTAGAATAAGACATCCTTTTTTGGCTTCATCTTCATCTCTCAATCCTGCTGTCTATATTGGAAATGCACGGTGCATGGTTCACGGTTTACTGCTGTGGGGCTACAAAACAACTTTTTCAAATATGTGTCACTGTCCACCAGTGGTGAACAAGTGTGGGGGATAATTGAAATAAAGTGGTATAAACTCTTTTCATAGATGAAAATCAAGAAAAACCGCGCCCGTTCAAGATTGCCTCAACGAAGACCTTCGGCAAACCTCATTGGTTCGACATCGTGCAGAAGGAATATTGGACGTGCCGTGAACAAATTGGCCTCTCTGACTACTCATCCTTTACCAAAATCGATCTGCAGGTATGACTTGTCAAGTTTATTTTTCATATTTATTTATTATCAAAACGCAAATCAGCGCTGGATGTCTCCGATGACCAGCAATATGCTGAGCCGACGCCCATTCGATAATTTAGTGGGTTCGAGTCCCACATACCCTCTACTAAAACTCACGCACTTCCCTGCCACCACTTTCCCTCCTCAAAAAAAGGTCATGTTAATAAATCTCTCTGCTTTTCGACCTTACGCCATCGCAAATAGGTTATAAAGCCGTATAATTCAGTCCCAAGGTACCGAAGTGGTCGACTTACTGCAGTACCTGTGTTCTAACGACGTCGATGTGCCGTTAGGAAGCATCATCCATACTGGCATGCAGAACGAACGCGGTGGATACGAGAATGATTGCAGCCTCGCGAGAATCTCGGAGAACCAGTATGTATTAACTTGGACTTTTACAGTACACACGTTTCTACCGTAAGCTTTTATATAACCCACCAATTTGAGGAAAGAAAGTAAATTTATTTTGTAACAGAACAAAAACATTAACATGGAAATTACCTAAGAAAGTCGCTTCCATAGTTCTGTCACAAACCGGTCCCAACTAACATGGTGCTAGTTCTTACGAACCGGCGCTGGTCTTCCGTTGGGACCGTTTGGTCAAGCCAAAATTTACCAAAATTTATTTTACAAAATTTACCAAAGATTTATTTAAAACCCGCGTATTGTTACCGATTACTTTTTGTTTTCTATACCAAGGAGTTTTATAAAACCCGTGTGTTCAACTGAAGAGTTTTATGGAATCCATGTACTCTCCCGAAGAGTTTTATAGAACCCATGCATTCTACCGAGGTGGTTTATAGAGCTCGTGAGTTCAAATAACAACTATATAGAACTCTAGCTTGTACGTGATAATCTGGTCGTTCGCCTGATGTTAAGCGTCACGGCCACCCATAACTGTTGCAGTGCCGCTTGGAAATAAATCATAAAGTTTCGCATGACACTGCACTGCGCATCATCGTCATCTTGAGACATCAGCACAGACTAGTAAAAAGATTTCCAGACTGAGATCAGCTAGGTGATCATGCGGAACTGGATTGCAACTTAAAGAAACACAAATTTGTATGGACTTGATAGTGTCAATACGTAGTGTATGTCACTGTGGAAATTTACAAATTGAGAATTAAATTTCTCCTGTTGCATTGTAATCAAAGTTCCCTGATTACCGCACAGGTCATAGTCTCATTTGCCGAGTAATATCTATAGCTACAGTACTATTCATACCGGAACGCAGCTCAGTAGTGATGCTTGCACGTTATTTTTATTTATAATTTTTGAGGCAGAAATTTTTAAAATTTTTTTTTCTTCAAGCTTGTCTGTCATTTGACCACGCTCTCACCTGATGGGAAGTGACGATGCGATCGAAGGTGTAGCATGCTAGCCATGTAAATACTTATTCACTCTTCTCTTGAACACGCTCGGGTCATATTTCGCCGGAAACACAGACTCTGTCAGGGCATTCCATTCCTTAGCCGTTCTAATTAAGAACGTTGAGTCAAATCGCTTGGTACGTATGGGTGGTATTTCGACCACGAAAGGATGGCGCTTAGCCGAGCGTCTAGTAGTCCGGTAGTGGAATGGTGATGGGAGAATGAGAATATCTGGAAAAGATGTGGTAACTTAGACGAACTCTAGCAGAAATGTCCTGCCACCTAGTGAACACGATTCCACAACTCGCTCCCTCATTTCAGCTACATGATGATAGCACCTACGATTCAGCAGACTCGATGCAAGGCGTGGTTAAATCGCCACCTGCCTCGAAACGGTTCCGTCACCCTATCTGACGTCACTTCTATGTACACCGCCATATGTGTAATGGGGCCGTTTACCAGGTAATAAAATATCTTTTTTTTTGTTTTGGTATGGCTCTACACTTTTGTGTATATGGCCAGTAATTGATAATTTCTCGAGTTCATTAATATGTATGTATAAGTCAAGTCAAGTCACAGTCCAAGTCATCAAGTCATAGTCTAGTCTAGTCAAGTCATACTCCTAGTAAAGTGGTGGCAAATTTACCAGAAGCTTCAATGGATTTTTGGAAACAACACGAAAAGAAACGTTTCACCATCATTATACCACTTTCCCACAATCATCCCTGTAGTCCAGCGCTTAACGAATAAAATGCCACCAATTTTATGCACTAACACTGGAAATAGCACAGGTTTTGGAAAATAATACAATGCGGTGACGCGACCTTTTTCGTTTTCCCGCCAAAACTCATCTTTTGTTTTTCTAGGTTACGTTGACCTTTTCCCAGGACCATATGCATGTCTGTTACATAAAAGTAGATTTTAAAAAATTATGTTTGTAATCTGTCTGTGGCATCGTAGCTCTCAAATAGAGGATATATTTTGTTTTAAAGGCGACTATACCACGACTTTCAATTCGATTCAAAACTTGACAGCTAATAAATGTTAAGCCACGAAATAACCTACGACCAGTAGTGGTGAACAGTTGAGATTAAAATGTGAAATTTGTATCATTCCCTAAAAAACTATCAAATTCTTAACGAACAGCAATTGATTTTTATATATAGATAGAAGATTAGTTTTATTTAATTTTAAATTGTTTTTTTTTTTCTTCATTTTGTTTTTTTTTTTCCAGGAGTCTGCTCTCTGAGTTAACCGATACCGATCTCGCGCCTAAAAACTTCCCCTTCTTCACATTTAAGGAGATCGACGTGGGGCTAGCCAATGGAGTCCGAGCTATGAATCTCACACATACAGGGGAACTTGGATACGTACTTTACATACCCAATGAGGTAGGCCTTTGTAAAGTAGAGAAGAAAAGTTTCTTTGAATGTTTTGTTTTAGAAGTAAAACTTCAGGCACTTTTGACTTGGGGGTAAGCGGGTGGGGCGAACGGAAGATAGAAAGAAAGAGACGTTTCGTATATTACTGTAGGGGCAAGAGAGATGGAGCTAAAGAATTATTACTTCAGTCGTGTGGTCTAAAGCACAGTATTTTTTTTAGATGAAGTTTCTAATCTCTGAATAGGTGAGAAGTGGATGTCAAATTATAGTGTTTTTTTATGATTTGGCTCCACACTTTTGTGTATTTAGCCAGTGTTAAGTAATTCATAATTTTTCAAGTTAAAGATATTTACGCAAATGTGTGTCAAGTCACAGTCGAAGATATCAAGATAAGTCATAGTATAGTCAAAGTCATACTCCTAGTAAAGTGGTGGCAACTTTACTTGAAGCTTCTATGGAGTTTTGTAAACAACACGAAAAGAAACGTTTCACCATCATTATACCACTTTCCCACACTCATGTGCCTGTAATCCAGCACTTAACGAATAAAATGCCACCAATTTTATGCACTAACACTGAAAATAACACAAGTTTTGGAAAATAATACTATGCTAACTCCTCTATAGTTGTATTCCTTTAGTTGCATTTTTTTAAACTTTTACCGAAAGTCACCGATAAATGCAAATTTTGCATAAAGTTATAAAAAAGTGCGAGTTATTGCGAAAGAGTTGTTTTGTTTTGGCGCCCTTTTTAAACCCCGAGGCAAAAGAAGGGTGTGATAAGTTCAACGTGTGTATCTGTCTGTGGCATTGTAGATGTTTTATCAAACGACTGCTTTTTTTTAGTTTCATTAGAGACTTGATCAAGAATGTTTTTATAGCTAAATTTTATGCTGTGTATTAGAATTTAATTTCAATTAACTACCGAGTTATTTTTTTAACATTTAGCAAGCGAAAAAGTGCGAGCTTGTTTTCCGTTTTTTTTATTTCACGTTTATTGCTTTTTTTTGCTGCTTTACCAACTCTTACTCAACTTTAGACTCCTGGGTCAGTGCTCTTTTTTAATATACTACTTACATACTATTGTTAACAAAATCAATACAGGAGGAACTTTTTTTTTTGGACACCTTATAGGTAAATATCAGGAATATCAATTACTTTACTTTTACTCAAAGGTCACAAAAAAGGACTGACTGTCTGACATATTGATCTACCAACGCACAGCCCAAACCACTGGACGGATCGGGCTGAAATTTGGCATGCAGGTAGATGTTATGACGTAGGCATCATCCCGAAATGGGTGGTTGAATTATTTTCACATAGGCCACGCCGCGGGCAAAGCTGCGGGCAGAAGCTCGTTATATTATATATACGATTATTGTTTGTTTTATCCCCTTTTCCATTTTCAGTTCGCACTTCACGTGTATAACCGGTTGATGACGGAAGGCAAAAAGTACGGAATCGCTCACGTCGGGTACTACGCATCGAGGGCGCTTAGGGTCGAGAAGTTCTTCGCCTTTTGGGGTCAAGACATCGATACCGTCACCACTCCGCTAGAATGCGGACGCACTTGGCGCGTCAAGTTCCAAGTAAATATATAAATAAATAAATATTTGTGGACATTTCACACTTTCACACAACACTATCTAGCCCCAAACTAAACAAAGCTTGTACTATGGGAACCAGATAACTGATACAATACTTAGATACTTTTTGTTTGTACATACATATATCGGCTGACGGGTTGAGCGTAGGTTGCAACCTATATAACTATAGGCCTTCAGCAAGTGCACCGGGCTGTGTCTGGAACAAGAATGATCCGTAGTACACCGAGCGGTCCCTTTTTATAGCCAGATAGGTGGGGGAGCGATGACAAATGCTGGTGTTGCCACTGTAACAAATTTAAATGCTGCCACAGGGTAAATTACGGTACTGCCCGCTGCGCATAGAGTTTATAACTGGACGTAGCCGCCGTCATATATATATTTTGTGGACATTTCACACAACACTATCTAGCCCCAAACTAAGCAAAGCTTGTACTATGGGAACCAGATAACTAATACAATACTTAGATACTTTTTGTTTGTGAATACATACATATAATGCAACACCCAGACACAAACAAAAATAGATGTTCATCACACAAATGTTTGTCCTGGGTGCGAATCAAACCCACAACCTGCAGTTCAAAAGAGAGAACTACTACCAGCTGAGCTATCAGGGCAGCCAAAAAAAAACTATTAACAATACCAATGATGATTCAAATTTTTATTCATTTACATTAAACATTAATCTATATCGGTATTATTTTCTGTTAAACCGATTTCATTCGCCTTAATTTCATATCTAGAAATACTTGAATGTCATTAACATCAAAATATTTTTCCAGTTATTTCGAATTAAAAACTAAACTACTGGATTGATTTTGAGGAAACTCCTATGGGACCTATTTGGAAGTCCTTACAAAATATTTTTTAATTGGATCATAAATGACGAAGATCTGAAGTAACGCACATAAAGAATACAACCGAAATTAAGAACCTACTCCTTTTTTTGAAGTCGGCTAAAATTTATTACGGAATATTTAGCGCTAACTGTTATGCAACTACCCTACATCAACAAACTATTTAAATATTCATTAGTACATTTTTAAACATAATATTAGTTAAATACTTAAGTCTGCTAGCCGATTAGTTACTTTTACGTTATCGTTCCTACTCGCATTTAAAAATATTATGTAGTATTCTCACTTGCAAGTGAATATGATTCTTTAAGTGAAAATAAATATCTTAAACCTAAACCTTTAGTTATAAATTTTTAACACTACATTGGTGTCGATTCTGTATCAAGTTTTGTATAAAGTAAACTCAAAAAGTATGGCGATACTCTTCTGATAAAGGGGAAATGAAAAAGACGGAAATGTGTTAATTTCGTTTAGCTTTAGAGTATGCGACAGAGAATCGACACCATTGTTATAACAAATAGAAGGACATCCCATTCATCGGGCGCGAAGCGTTGCTGCGTCAGCGCGAGGAGGGCATTCGTCGACAATACGTGCAACTGTTGCTAATGGACCACGACCACGAACTCGACCTGTGGTCGTGGGGCGGCGAGCCTATCTATCGCGATGGAAACTATTGCGGCCAAACTACCACTACCAGCTACGGGTTCACGTTCAAAAAACAGGTATGGTTACCGTCACGTAGAAATAAACTACTAGGTTGTAGGACTTTTCTGCAAAGTTTATCTAGGTGGGCACCACCGCTTTGCCAGTTATTGTACCGCCAAGCACTACTGTGTTCCGATTTGAAGGGCATTGTAGCTAGTGAAATTACTGGGCAATTGAGACTTTATGATCTTTCAGTCGAGTAATCCTAATACCAGACTGTGCTGATGTCTCAGGTTGATATGCGCAGTGAAGTATCGCGCGAAACTTTATATTTTAGAGTTTTGAGTGGCACTGTTCTGTTATGGGCGGCCGTGTCGCTTAACATCAGGTGAACAACTAGCTTGTCACGTCATTAAAGAAAAAAACGGTGGCCGTTTACCTACGCACTGGCAGGTTTTTAATTCCTGCTTTATACTAGGTAAGTAAAACGTCTTTACGCACGCTTGGGTAGTAGCTGGTGAATGCGAGGCGAACGGAGGTTGTAGTTAGTTCACGTAGATCTCCAACATGGTGGGGTGGAGCTCGGCGCGAGTAGTGGCATTGGACGCGCGTCCTATGCGCTGTTACAAGTGCATGGGACTAGGGCACACGCGCGTCCAATGCCCCTCACCAGCCGACAGGAGTGACCAGTGCTACCGCTGCGGAGGCACTGGTCATCGGGCGGCCGGCTGCCAGAAGGCTGGCCTGCACTGCAGCATTTGCGCAGAGGCAGGCAAGCCTTCTAAGCACGTCATGGGGGGAAACATCTGTGTCCCCCCCAAGACCAGAGGGAAGGTCCGAGGGACGCAGGCCGCCCCTGCGGTGGCAAGCCGGGCCACGCGGTCCCCTGAGCGCGAGGTGGTTGTGATGTCTGATTGATGGATCAAGTCAGACATCACAACCTCCTCCAGACGAACCTCAACCACTGCGCCGGGGCCCAGGATCTGTTCATGCAGACCCTGGCACAGTGGAGAATTGACGTGGCGGTTGCCGCGGAGCCATACTACGTCCCCCCCCAACATCCTTGTTGGGCTGGGGATCTGGATGGCTCCGTGGCAATAGTGGGGCGGTCAGGTGGCGACCCACCCCTTTCGGTAGAAGAAAGGGGTTCGGGGTTCGTCTTGGCCAAGTGGGGGGAGTATGTCGTCATTGGCGCATACTTTTCCCCCAACAGGACCGCCGCGGAGTTGGAGGTCTTTATGGACCTCCTCTCTGCGGCGGTCAGAAGACAGTGGCCTCGTCAGGTCCTCCTTATGGGGGACCTGAACGCTAAGGCAACTGACTGGGGCAACCCACTCACTAACAGTCGCGGGGAGATTGTTAGGGAGTGGGCTGTCGCCACGGGGCTGATCCTATTGAACAGGGGGTCAGCCCATACGTGCGTGCGACATAATGGGGGGTCCGTGGTGGACGTATCGTTCGCCACCCCATCTGTCGCCGCACGTACCCGTGGCTGGAGGGTGATGTCGGAGGTGGAGACTCTCTCGGACCACAAATATGTGCGGTTCGAGGTCTCCACCTCCCACAACCAAGGAGGGGCTACCCGGGTGGTGCGGGCCGACTTTCCGCGCTGGACGGTCAGCTGCCTCGACGCCGAACTGGCGGAAGAGGCTGCGATCGTCCAGTCGTGGTTTGCCGGCCCCCCCCACCCGGAGGTAGACGTCGCGGCGGGCCAGTTTCGGGAAGCGGCGGCTGTGTGCGACGCGGCCATGCCGAGATCCCGACGCTGCTCCCGCCCCCGCCGCGAGGTCTACTGGTGGTCCGCGGAGATCGCCGAACTCCGGAACACTTGTTCCAGGGTTCGGCGAATCTACGGCCACCAGAGGAGACGGCGCCATGGCCGGACTGATCTCCAGCTGTCTGACCAGGAGCTGGCGGCCGAGACTCTCGCATATCAGAGGTATCGCGCCGCCAAGCGGGAACTGCAGCTCGCGATCAGTCAGGCCAAGGAACGGGCGCGGAGCGAGGCGCCGGAGGGACTCGAGAGAGATCCATGGGGACGTCCGTATAGGGTAGCCCGGAACAAGTTCCGGGGCCAGACGTCCCCAGTGGCCGAGTCCCTCGAGAACGAGGTCCTCGGCGCGGTCCTGGAGGGGCTATTCCCCGATCGCCCCTCCCACACCCCGCCGATGATGGCAGTGTCCGTCCCCTTCCCCGAGGAGCTGGACGTGGCCTCCATCCCGCCTGTGTCGGAGGTGGAGATGGAGGTCGCCGTCGGTCGGCTGCGTGGGAAGAGGACGGCCCCTGGCCCAGACGGAGTCCCCGGCCGGGTCCTTGCGATCGCCCTGAGGGAGATGGGCGACCGGCTTCGGGAACTTTTCGACGTGTGCCTCACGTCGGGAAGGTTCCCGAAGCTGTGGAAGGACGGCCGGCTGTGCCTGTTGCGCAAGGTGGGTCGACCAGTCGACTCGCCTTCCGCATACAGGCCCATAGTGCTGCTGGATGACACGGGAAAGCTACTGGAGAGGGTGGTGGCTTCCCGTGTCATCCGGCACCTAGAGGAGACGGGGCCTGCTCTGTCCGATGCCCAGTACGGGTTCAGGGAAGGGCGGTCTACGATAGACGCCCTTCTCTGGCTCAAAGGGTGGACACAGCAGGCGGTCCGCGAGAGGGAAAAGGCATTGGCTGTATCGCTCGATATAGCCAATGCCTTCAACAGCCTCCCGCATGGAACAATACAGGAGGCTCTCCGTTACCACGGAGTGCCCCTGTATTTGCGGAGGCTGTTGGCCGACTACCTCCAGGACCGCGAGGTCCTGGTGGTAGGACGCGACGGCCTAAGGCACCGTCGCGTCTCTTGCGGGGTTCCACAGGGGTCGGTGCTGGGACCGCTCCTGTGGAACATAGGCTACGACTGGGTGCTACGTGGCACGCTTCCCGCCAATATGCGGGTAGCGTGCTACGCAGACGACACCCTGGTCGTAGCGAGAGGGAGGGACCTCGGGGAGGCGGTGCGGTTGGCCACGGTAGGCACTAGCCTCGTGGTCGACCGCATACGCGCCCTGGGTTTGGTGGTCGCTCTCTCCAAAACCGAGGCCCTATTGTTCCATGGGCCTCGGGGGGGACCCCCTCCAGGTACGCGGGTGGTACTGGATGGGGTGCCCGTCCCGGTTAAGGCCCAGATATTTCATCTGGGCCTTCTATCAGATGAAATATCTGGGCCTTACCCTGGACGGGAGATGGGCTTTTGGGGCCCACTTTGCCCAGTTGGCCCCAAAAGTGGTGGGAGCTGCGGCCGCCTTGGGGAGGCTGCTGCCCAATGTGGGTGGCCCGAGCGCCGTATGTCGCCGTCTATACTCCGGAGTAATCCGGAGTATGGCGCTGTACGGGGCACCGGTCTGGGTGGACGCCCTCGGTCGCAGTAACAAAACCCTGCTGCGACGTCCGCAGCGGGTTATTGCGACGAGGGCGATACGCGGGTACAGAACGGTGTCCTGGACAGCGGCATGCGTTCTAGCCGGTGACCCACCCTGGGAGCTTCAAGCCGAGATCCTCGCTGAAGTTTACCACTTCGTGGCGGCGAGGAGATCTCGGGGAGAGCCCCCAGGGTGGGACGAGGTTAGGCGCATGCGGCAGCAGGCGCGGGCCACCCTATTGAGGCGGTGGGTGGAGGACCTGGCTCCACCGGTCCCAGGGCAAAGGACGGTGGAGGCCATCCGTCCGGTCCTCCAGAGGTGGGTGAGGCGGCCCCACGGGTCGCTGACCTTCCGGTTGGTGCAGGTGCTTTCCGGGCACGGATGCTTTGGAAAGTACCTGCACCAAATCGCGAGGCGTGAAGCGACCCCTGCCTGCCATGAGTGTGGGGCGCTGGAGGATACAGCGCCCCACACACTGGAAGTGTGTACCGCTTGGGACCCGCAGCGGCACACACTTTCCTTGGCAGTAGGCCACGATCTCTCGCTGCCAAGCGTGGTGAGAGCCATGCTTGACAGCGAGAGATCGTGGCAGGCGGTGGTCTCCTTCTGCGAGTACGTGATGGCGCAGAAGGAAACCGCGGAGCGGGTCAGAGAGGAGGCCGCTGGAGCTGACCCGCTCCGGCGCAGACGAGTGAGAGGGAGGAGGAGGCGTTACGCGCACCTCCTCCCTCCCCCGTAGTGGGGCCACTGGTGGAGAGTCGGGGGACTCTCCGCCGGCTTGCACGGCCCCACACGTCTGGTGGGTGACCTTGGTGAGCAAGTTCACCCATCCTTTGGCGCGGAGAGGCCCGAAAGGGCCTGCCGCCGGGGGCGAGCTGGCTGGACTGCAGTCGCGACCCCTTCTCGCCCCGGTACGGCGGACGAGGGCTCACGGGGGGGTTTTAGTGGGTTCGAGTCCCACATACCCCCTGCCACCACCCCCGTGGTGGCAGGGAAGTGCGAGGGCATTTCCCCCCCTCAAAAAAAAAAAAAAAATCGCCAACATAAAAAAGTTTAAAATTACTTAAAATTTGTATTATTATGTTGGTATATCCGATAAAATGATAATAGCGACATTAACATTATAAAGCAAAAAAAAAGATATAACGTCCGATAAATAGAGCTAAAGAGGTTTTACTTATGTTGTGTGGTCTAATGCGTACTCGTTTTTTATGGCTTTGGATTCTTTTGAGTTCACTTCTTGGTATAGTAACTAGTGGTGGTACCTATTATTAGACATTGATGTGAGATGAACGCGTCGCGTATGATTGCGTGTGTATACGATGTAAACGATTAATATATCATTGTCTATGCTGACTAGTATACCTCTAAAAATAAGAAGTTGTCTCTGATTCTCTTCCGGGTAATATGGCGTAGGTGTAGGACGTACTTTGTAAATATATTCCTAGCTATTAATGAATAAACGTGTTTGGCTAATTTTGAGCCTTTCATTTAAACGATTTCTAATACCTATTATATTTCTACAGTAACTGATGATGATGTTACATTTTGAAACTTGAAAAAATGTAAACACTTCTATTCGAAAGCGCTAGTGACTAAAAACAAAAGCTATCCTTTGTATTTGTTTTTAATTAATGTATTTTGTTTTTCTTTAGTATTAGATCGTGGTGTCGATTTTCCCAATTAACGTTGCAAGTTGGTATTTAACATCGTACTAATTTTTTTCCCAGGTATGTCTAGGGTTCGTGGAGAATCTAGACGAAAACGGAGTCCCTCAGAAGATAACCAACGAATATGTGCTCAGCGGGCATTACGAAATCGACATCGCTGGCATTAGGTATGTAAACATCTATAGAAACAGTTAAACTTGATGAATTAGACCGTAAATACATTAGACTTGCAAGTCACTCAGGGTTCGAAATTATTAAGATTTGCATCTTGATAATTATCGGATAATTGTCCCACTATTTTCTGTATTTGTGCAAATAAAGTGACCATATGACCATATTGAATTTTTCTCAGGAGAAATTTTTCAATCTTTTTTAAATAATACTATTACAGCCTTATTAATAATCACGAACTAGCTATAGACTAGTTACACCATCTTTTGTCTCTTTCGATCCAGCTAAATATTCCAGTAGCAAAAAAGGACAAAAGCTGAAGTAACTAATCCGAGACTAATACCCGTTTATAAGGTTAAGGTTTTCAAAGAAAATTGTAATACTAGGTGGTGGTTGTTTACTAGGTGGTAGGACTTTGTTGCAAAATTCGCCTAGGTAGGTACCACCGCTTTGCCAGTTATTCTGCCGCCAAGCAGTAGTGCGCAAGCACTACTGTGTTCCGGTTTGAAGGGCACTGTAGCTAGTGAAATTACTGGGCAATTGAGACTTTATGATCTGATCTCACAGTCGAGTAATCTTATTACCAGACTGTGCTGATGTCTCAGGATGATGTGCGCAGTGCAGTGTTGCTCGAAACTCTATTTTGGGGTTCCGATTGACACTGTTCTGTTATGGGCAGCCGTGGCGCTTAACATCAGGTGAACGGCTAGCTCGTCAAATCATTCAGTAACATAAAAAAAAAAAAAAAATAATAATAATAAAAACTTAAGACAAATAATCACACAGAAAAAAATTGTTTGACCCGCAGGTATGCAGCCAAAGTGAATCTTCACTCGCCAAACCTCCCCACCAAATATCCGGACAAGGAACGGGACGTATACAAAGCCACAAGAAAACTTCACGACCCTCAGCAATACCTTGGCCGCCATTATCAACCTTAAAGCGTAAGGTATAAGATGTACGATAAAAATGTGTAAAAAATATTAGTGTTTCAAACTGTAGTATTGAATTAGTATTATCAAGAGATTAGTACTTGTTTTGCCATTTGAATTAGGACTATCATCGTCAACCGTTAAAATCATCATTATTTCAACCAGCTGTTACTCCACTTTTATAATATTAAGTTGGGAAAAATTTATTTATTTTTCTTTGTATATTTAGCGTTCTTTTTTTGGATGTACGGAACTTTTTGACATTAAATATTTCCTATTTTTTCCCCGCCTTCGAGGAATAATGGCGTCGCACGTCTTGTGCTTTTGACAGTCAGTTTTTTTCGTTCGTCATTTTCTCTGACTTGCTATTTTTTACTGTCTTCAAGTCATCATATTCAATGTTTAAAAGTTATCGACCAATTTTTTTTTTTAGATAAAACGAAACAATAAAACGGAATTCGGAAAAGGAAATGAATAGGGTCAAAAGTGCGAAGATAGGATAAAAATATAAAAACTTAATAAAAATTATATATTACATTACATTTATAAATTAATAGTCATTCTCTTCAATAAATGAATCTAAGGCTTTATTGAAAGGAATTTTGGAAATCGATCAAAAATTTTGGATCGTGGCAATTGTTTTTTGTTTATTGGAAAAAATAAAACTCTACTAACTCAAACACTATATTGTTTGAGTTATTTTGCTCATTTTGAAAGATGGAAAAAAATAAATGATATTTTTTAACTTTTAATACATTGTATTGTTTTAAATCGCCTTCTAATGGAAGCCAGAATTCAAGCCAGAAAGGTGCAAACATTACAACAAAAAAAAAATATATGAAAAGATTTGGATGTACCTATTGTCCGCGTATTGAATTGCAGTTAATCGCAGTAAAAAGTATCTTGTGTCATATTGCAGGTTAAGCCAGGTTACAATAAGATATTTTGATTGTTTTAACCGTAGAATAACTATTTAATTTACGATTATTGGTACAGTCTTGAGAAAATAACAAACAGACAGAGTTACTTATGAACTTTATAGGTATGTGTGTGGACATATCCAGTGCTATATAGCCCCAAACTATGCAAAGCTTGTACTATTGTAACCAGATAGCTGTAACTCGTACTTTTATGAGTATGGGTAATTACTATATGTTCTATTGATTTTAGCAAGTGGATTGATTATGCAGGTATCTCTTCCATTAACCACTTATATTGACATTGTGCCTAATAAGTAAAGTAATATGTTTGTCAATCATTGCGTTATGTCATGAAAATATAGTCTGAATAAAAGACTGAAACGCATGATCTTTCGCATTTTTGCTTTATGGTAGCAATAACTAGTGAACCATAAGTATTTTTAACTAAAATATACACATCTTGCCATTTTTAAACTATATTTTATCGTGGAAGAATGTATTAGGTATTTGGTCTTCTACACATTTGTTTTAAGAAATTTCTATTTAATGTAGATATTGTAAACTGTCTTTAACCGAGTTTTAAATATATGTAAGTAATAACATATAGCATCTTTTATTTTTTATAATAGTCCCTCGACGTTAACCGACGTTTAAGGTGTTTCTGACGTAAGCAAGAAAACCTAAAAGACCTCGATTCGATAACCGTAGAAAGTGACGGATAGATCAGAATGTTGAAGATAGAAAATGGGATCCATTTTGCATTAATGAAACGTAAAAACGTTGGCGTTGAAGGATAGATGTTGATGGTTTACCAAATAGCGTAAGGGTAAACATGAAGATTGGTTAGGTACCTCTGGTATAGCCAAGTAATCAGCCCTAGGCTCAGAATTTTTGCCATCCGAAGGCTTTGGACTTTTCTTAACGTTTGTTTTACGCCAACAACCGGGACCGCGACGGCTTGATCCGGCCGTGACGCGGGCGCGGGTTCGACCGCCACGAGCAAATAACGGGGTGAATATACATCATTATTATGGTAAGAAGGTATTCATAAAGCTGTAAGTGAATAACGAAATAATGGACTTAAATAAAAAAAAAATTGTCTTTGATCCTTTTATTCAAGACATACATTTTTCAGTATTAGGAGCTAATTTTGGTATGAAAATTTATAAAAGCGAAGAAACGTATATATTAAATCGGCACATGAGTACATATTGAATAGGGCCGGTATTCTAAGTAAAAAAATGTTAAGATTATAACCTGACCATTGAAACATCAGTCCTAAATCTAGTAAGTATCAAATGAAGACGTAAGACGGCAAATTCTACAACATTATTGATTTACATAACAATGGTAACATTAACTAAAATAAGGCTGTCGACGCTACGGCGCTGTTTAATCTTCCTGAGACACAGTCCCTGGGTCCGTGGGGACCTCCCGGTAAAAAAGTTACTTTCAAACTTATATAAACTTCACACAACGACTTTATTCCTTATATATAGTTCAGTCAAATTACTGGAATATCTCTCAAGTAGTAATATTTAATTTACACTTGGCCCTGCAAACCGTTTCCTATTCGAAAATTTCCGTTAAGAATAGAAACGTATTTTCTATAGTTACCTTTGTATCGTACATATTACGTGGACTTACGTTTACGTAACGTACCTCCAAATTTATGACATTTATTCTTTGTATAATTTAAAAATCTTAAAATACTTCAGTTAAAGTCCTACGATAATCGTTGGATTGCATAAATTTGGATAGTAACATTACGAAAAATATCAATAAAAAAAAAATATATCAAAAATTTAACAACTTACAAAATACACAAACTTTTTTGCAACTAATTATAAAATTTAAGATAACTTAAAGTACCTAAGAAACAAATAGCTGACAAACACATCCGCAGTGGACCGCTGACAAAAACCCGATACACAAATCTACATGCCTATCATCAGTCCGGTAAATCGAAGGAAACTGCTCTTCATTAAGACCGCAAGACAATGCGGATTGCTTAAGAGATCAAGCAGTCATGCTTGGTTATCTTCATCGATGTTGAAGGAGCCTTTGCTAAGACCACTTTTCACAACAATGCTGTCAAATAGAGCGGCAAGTGTAAGAAGCTGTGGGTAGTAGCGAACGAGCTTTTGGAACTCTTGAACAAAGATGGAATTTATACCATTGAATATGCAGATAATCTAGCTGAAACGATTTCGGGGCATGTTCATTAATAAGCAGATGTACAAAAACAACGCCAACTGCTGCAGTATACAAAAATATCAAAAAATCACATTCTAATCAATATTAGAAAAGAATAAATATACAAACCTATGTATTGATAGGACTCGATAAGAAAAAAAAACCTCGGTAAAAAAATACGCACCTTACACTACAGGGATGTTCGACATTTATCGATATTGTGCACGAAAGTATCGATGATGTAAGAGTCTGATATCGATATCAGGATATCAATTCATTCATTAAAAAAATATTTTATTTATGTGATGGTGAATAACTGTTATGTTCCCGATAAGTATATCTAACAACTATGTTAAGTAAATCATCGATATCAATATCGTTTTTTTTTTCAATATCTCACAAGTCCCAAGTCGCGCTCTTTAGTTTTTACTAAAGAGCCAGAGAGTCAGAGGATGGAACGAGTTTAGAGGACAATTAACTATAATAATAATTGTCCTCTAAACTCGTTCCATCCTTTATAGATGTACTAATTTTAAAAATACAGTATTATGTGGTATTTAATACATTTTATACCATAAGTAGGTACTTAATTTTAAGTGGTAATCTTATGTTGCGAAACGAGTTTAGTCTCTATTATAGGGACGTATGCTAGTCTTAAATATTATATCTACTGGTCACACTGTGTGTAATCATATACAATGCATAGTGGTCCTATAAAATACGTATTACCGGGTGACATCACTGCAAAAATAATACCCGGCTCAGAGCGAAGCGACGGATGAAGCCATTTTTGAATATAGACTACACTTATAGCGTTTTAAAAAAACAACATTTATATTTTTCTCACTCTACTAAATTTTTAACATAAAGCTGATTAACACAGAAGACTGACATTTGTATTTTTTCCTTCCTCTACACATCTGTCGACATAAAGGTGTTAGAGGCATATAAGACTTAATCAGAAGATTCACTCCGAAAAGACATATAAATAAATAGCAATAAAGTGCAAATTAGCTCGCAAAGCACTGCCAATCTAAAATTATATAGTTACTCTCTCGCTTCAAAAGCATATCGCTAATATATTCTAACGCGTTATGGATTGGATAGAGCGGGCATGCATGTACATGTTCACGGCGATAAATTATGCACAATCTAAAGATACAACATTCAACGAAGCCCTGTGAGTGAAAGAGACGACGCTCTAACAAACCGATTGTCTCAATGTGCACTATTTATCACCGGACACTGGAATCGGAGAGATACAATGTCAGTACGTAGATATAAAAGTATACATTGAGATCTTTGAACCTGTACTTAAAGCTTCGAGCGACACTCCGCACTCTCCAGAACTGGTAGAGTGGGATACTAATAGTTTTCCGCTAACAATGACTTCATTAATAGGACGTAGGCTCGGTACGTAACTCCCGTTGTTCGGTGAATGTGACGCTTGTAGATCATGTCATCATATCATGGTCATCTTAATCGTCATTCATCATCCGAATCAGTCTCAGCGTCATTTATAAGCATAAGATCTTCCTGGAAACAAAAAAGTATCAACATTAGAGCGCCGGCCAATAACTTGAATAATAATTGCATGCGCAGTGTCAATCTTTAACTGACTTCTAAATCAAAAATTTCAAATCAAAATCTATTGTTTGGATCGTTTTTTGTTCTGTAGAATATATGATATACTTCAAGGGCCACCTCAAAACTCAATAACAAGTACAGTAATACAATAATAATAATTATAATAATAAACAGGAAATATTTGATTTGTTTGTTTTTTGTTTGTTTGCATTGAATAGGCTCTGAAACTACTGGACTGATTTAATAAATTCTTGCACCATTAAAATCCTATATACATTATCCCTGATGAACATAGGCGATTTTTTATTTTGAACTAAATACTACGATATAATAACTAATACTAAACACTACACTACTATATATATATATATATATTCTATCGCCTATTCCATCGCGTTTTCAAAAGATTATCAGAGCGCCTGGTCGATACTACGCGTGACCAAAGTGCTGGCTTATCTGTTGGCATTTATTTGGCACAACGAATCAGCATTGCAATTCAACAGGGCAATGCTGCCAGCATGTTGGGTACGCTACTGGTAGTGGCCTGGAGCATTTGGACTATCTATAGGTCATCGCGGCCAGTATATAGTCCAAATTATTTTTTTCTATAGTAGGTAGTGTTTAGTATTAGTTATTACATCATTGTAGTATATATATGTATATATAGGGTGGGCCGCTAGTACGAATATAAACACGTAGTAGGTATTCAGTATTCTGTAGTTCACCTATTATTTTCATTATGAAAACGCCTACATTACATGTACATAATAAAACATATACGAGTCATATTTACCCGTACAAACACTCTTTCCAAATCGTGTACGTTCAAGATCATGCTTCGCAGAAGATGCAGAGATGCTGTATACACGATAAGCATGAATATTGACCAGCACAGGAACACGATCACAACCTTATAAAATAAAATGTGGTCAGCGTTTTTGGTACACTAACTATTTACATTCTAAGACTTATACTATTTTATGATTATTGTTTGTTGTGTACTGTTTGTGGGTACTAAATAAATAAATAAAACAGTTTAACATAAAGACCTCTATACTAAATCATATCAAATGCTTGAAAGTGAATGCTTGTAGCAAGCTACAAGGCGTGGCCTATGGGAAAATAATTCAACCACCCATTTCACCCTCTTAAGCGTGGAATTTCGAAAAATTCTTTCTTAGCGGATGCCTACGTCATAACATCTACCTGCATGCAACATTTCAGCCCGATCCGTCCAGTGGTTTGGGCTGTGCGGTGATAGATCACTATGTCAGTCAGTCACCTTTGAGTTATATATATTTAGATGCATAGGCATCATCAACATCAGCAGCAATGGAAACAGCTTGTGAAGAGTATATAAGAAATTATACATATTTACAAACACACTTTTTCAATGACTGTGTATCAAGTTATCTCCAGGCCTTTTTATCTTTATACATGTTATGTGGTGTGCATATAAGGTCCACCATTCCTGCTAATATAAAAGTAGAACGTTGTTTGTTTGTGTGGCTTTTACATTTAGTTGGGTGAACCAATTTGGATGAAATTTGGTACTCGGATTGTTTACTGTAGCCACAGAATAAATAAAAGTAGCTAAATTAACATGGATACTTTTAATATCACATTATTAAGAGCTTCGGAAAAAACAAATGACTTGTTCATAAACCAATCTTTGTTATATAATAGTCTGCAACTTCCTACTAAACAATAGCACAAAAACCAAAACACATTTTATGCAACAAATTTGCTTATCTGGGTTGTGGTTATAACACATATAAAGGATATTATGTATGGTTATACTTAAAAGCATATACAAGTATACACTAGCATGCCATGCTACATGTACAAGTATAGCTTTGACTTACCAGCATCAATGTTGTGTCCCGCGTTTCATATCTACATTCACACATGCGACAAAACTGGCGTACACTTCCATTGATCTTATCCGCGACACGTGGCAACACAAAGCCATCACAGTTGCTGTAAACCAAATATATTGCATCAATAAATCTTTGCCGCTCTACAGTTAAAATTATTTTGAGCAAAATTTAATGATAGCTTTTTGAGATAAGCATTGAAAACTGTTAAATACTTGAGACATCCTATGTCAAAAATTTCATGATTTGTAATTGATATATATTTGATATGCCAACGGAGCAATAATAAATAAAATAAAAAAAAGCCTTTTATTATTCCTTGCCATTCATTGAAATTATAGATTATTGTTGCTCCTCTGCTGTATGTGCATAATGCATGCTTCAAGTTTTATACCAAGTTATTATTTTTTAAATAAATAATAGGATATTCATACAGCTCAGGGCACTTAATTATCTCATACAATCATACAAAACCAAGTTCCCCAAATTAAATAAAACATTAAGTTAAACTGAGTATATACTTAAACTCAATGAATATTTATTATTTATTTTACTTATGCAAAAATAGTTATTATAATTACCATTCAGAAGCTGGAATATTGTCTCGGAAAATGCTCCTTTCCATTTTAACATTACCAACTGCTTTCAACCCAGGACATATGCAGCTGCATCTTCGATCCTCGTAAAACTCTGCCTGCGTCTGTTGCCATGAAAGTGAATGTTTACTTATACACACTTTATAGTTGATAAAATTTACACCTAAGGTATCATTTTTTTTTGTTTATTTATTGTTAGGAAGAACAACAGCATTTAATTACACTATAGTAACTGTAATTGTGCACTAGAAAGCCAATTGAAGGTCCTCATGTCTCATAGTGAAGTATCACCATTGCTTGAGTACACTATGATGGGCACCTGGTACTTTTAATTTAACAAAGATCAGAAACATATAATTTGTTTACCATTCTGAATAGGTAATATGACAAAATATATACTTGGGTAATTACATTCAATCTGTAGTACAATATAACAATATAATCAAAAATTAAGTCTCTGCACATGATTCACCTCCCAAGCTTACGTTCATGTTATACAAATCGAGTGAATTATACTCAGTGCATAACATGTTCAAGTTTCTGCATCATGCTGAAACACTATAGGTAAGCTATACAGAGATGAGGTGAAACTTGCCAAAAAGTTGCTGCCTGTTGGAAGAATATATAGTCTTCTAACTCTAGGTAATTAATATACATCAAAGTAAAATAACACTTAACTCTTTAACCTAAATGTTAGAAAAATTCTAGATTATCTTAAACAGGTATGTCGACTGAAAGTATTCTAGCGATAGTGCTCCTGCTCTACTTCAACCAGCAGAGCAGGCCTACAAGTAAGCAAATGCAACCGGTGCCACAATGCATGCGAAATAAAGCCGGCTGTGCAGCGCAAGCAATTGAAAATTGAAAACTTACATCTACAATGATCCCAAGAATCATTACGATTGTTAGTAATATCCTGAACATTCTTCAGATTAACACTGAAATTATATTATCCCGACGAAAAGATTTCTTCACAGTGCATACAGATTATTTCTTTTTAATATAATCAGTCTTCGGATGTCCAATGCGAAGTAATTATACATTACTATTACTTATTAATGTTATTAAGAGCTACCCTTTCTTTAAACGAATAAAATTTAGTTATAGAAAACGTATCTACATGGTTTTTACCAGATATTTACAATACAAAACCAAATGTAAACAAACAAAACAAGTGTATAAAGCTGGTGTACATAATACTATTACTTCTCAGCACAGATCAGTAATATGTAGCTAGCTTCTCAGTATATGGGAGGCAGGAATACAGAATACTATTACTATGACAGGAATGCACGACCAAAATATTACACTCCCAGTATTGTAAGACCAATAATGCACGACCTGGCATGATGTATAATTTATAGTACCATCGATGTCGCGGACTCAGACCTTGCAACATATGCAATATTTGCAACAATTGTTTAGAATCGAGTAGCTAATGTATTTGGCAAATATTATAAAAACTGGCCGATAAATGGCGCTAAAGTAAACTTCCCCATTTTGGGGAAATACAAGCCTCCAACCAAAAATTGCCGACGACAAATAATCGTCCATCCCCAATAGTCAAATTATGAGTTCCTTTGCTTGTACTAGTGGGACTTTTGTGTCTCATTAATTCAATTAATAGTAGATTTTTGTATTGCTGACACGTGGCATGAACTCGTGGTATCTCTATACCCGTTACATACTCTTTGCTCTATACCACGTTTCGTCGATAAATGTACCTACGCGAGTATATTTATCCGGATCCCGCACAGACGAAAGTAAATAATGCGAGTTGAAGTAGAGACTTTCGCTCGATCAACGAGTAGCGACCCGGAGGCTCGATTCCCGCGGCAGGACAAGTATTTGTGCACAGAAAAAAAGCGCAAATATTTGTTCCGAGTCTGGCTGTTGTGAGACCATGGTCCTCGTAGTTCATGGGTCCAGCCACCCAGACAGGGAATCCAAGTTAGGGTCCAGCCAGGATCTATGCATGTGATTGTTGGGCGCTATTATTATTAAGTCTTTCGGTCATTAACTTTATGTGTACTTTTTTTACCAGCCAAATGCCTTTATTCAATCAACTAATTACTACAAGCATATAAACACTACATACCTACTACAGAATTTAAAAAAAAGTAAAGTACATTATTACATATTTTAAGATTGAAGTTTTCTATTTTAGGGTATTTCAGGTGTGTTTTATTTTGTTCTGAATGTAGTGCCTAACTGCCTATATTCCACAGAATATGGAATTGCAGTTACTAGTTTGTCCTTTGGTATATTCATGGTAGTTACCCATTCTAAAATATTTTTAACTACCTACTTATTTCATAGTAGGACTGTAAATACAAAATTAAAAATAACAAAATAATCAAAACAACATATGTTTTAATAACTTTAAAAAAGTACCATCACCTTAACTTTGCATTACTTAAGCAGTACTTACACTATTGTACCTTAATGTAACATGTAACTGATAATTATTTAATATTGTCCAACATGAATGTCATATGGATAATAATACAAAATAATATTAACAAACAACTTATGTATGTAGGTATTCTAATACATAGATTTTATACAGTTTCAAAAATCTAAATGAAGTGTTAAAATTAATACATTGAATGGAGATTCATAATCAGATAAAGTATTTTCAATGACTATAAAGGTTCCTTTACTGTTTTGATCTAGTCTTTAGTGCTAAGTACTTGGTCCCTACAACATGGATAAGCTGATATTCCTATATATATAATTTAATTTCATACTGAGATGATCCCTCTTCAAAGCACTTAAAAGATCCAGTAAGTTTCTATATAGCTATTCCCAATAAATTAAGGAGTTTTCGGTTTTTAAAGTAAAACTTTTTAATGCACACTTTGCTAGGAGAGTAAGCTGGCAAGGCAGATGCCAAAATGCAATGACAATGGCTGTGCTCATAGAATGCCAGTCGGACCACACACTAAAATCCATTTCATCAGCATTTGACACCTAATCTTTAACAGTTTTATATTTTATATATATACTTGTATGATTTATTATGTTCATACAATATCAACACTGGTATTTCGACATTCTGATACCTATACATTTTTAGGCATATTTTAACCATAATACAGTCAGCCATATGAACATTTAGATATGTTAATAAATCAGTTGCCTATTCTGCTAACTATATAACAAAATATGAGTTTATTTTATATACCTTCACCCTTAAAGTTCTTACCCTGCCATAAAACTAGGATATTAAATTGCAATACCCCTAAAGTAATCATAACGGTTCCGCCTTTTGTCCTGCAACTGTCCAATTTTACAGGCAGCATCACTATCGCGGCAAACACCACAAAACATACTTGTTACAATATGGAAAGGGCTGCGATAAAACATATTAGGATCTTTTAGAATTTTGTTTTTCTTGTGACAGCGAATATGCAAGAATATTTCAAGTACCATCAGTATAGAACAGAGCAGGGCAGGACAGAACATCAAGGTCGGTAAGAGCAGCATGCGGTGACTGATTGGATTGGAACCAGCAATAATATTGGCTTTCAATGATTCGAACTTCTTCGTTTTGCTAAAGTATCCGTGTCGCGGGAACGAGGATAGAGTATGAGGATTGGCGCAACGGTCTATAATGTTCCTTCCTAAAACTTCAGGGGGGCGATTTGCTATTAGAGGCTCGCCGGTTTCGTCGTTTATTTCGTGTGTAATTACCTCTCCTGTCTCATCATCACAGCTAAATCGCAGTACATGAGGCATGACTATCTGGAAAACCGGAGTAAGAATGTATATAAGCTTGTGTTGGTGCTAATATTTAGTTAACCGTGAGCACAGGTAAAGTAAACATGATGCAACTTACGGATGATGGAGTTGTATTTTATTCGAAATTGAATAAATTTGAACACTTGATGTACTCTCCTATTAACTGTAAAATGACAAATGTAGTAAAATAAAATAAATCGCAAATTACATATGCGTGTAGTCGTAATTTTTTTTATAAATATTTTTCTATGGCTTTTTTTTTCTTTCTTCCGCGTTCGAGGCACAAGTTCGAGGAATGGATGGCGCCACAAATTATAAAGTGTAGGATCGTAGGATCCTACACTCGATCGTAGGAATATATATATATATTCTAGGATGGCGCCCCACAGAATACTATTACTTCTCTCGAGTGGCGCCCCGTCCAAGGTTTGTTTTTAAGGCCTATTTGACATTTCTACTAGTTTGTTTTTTTTTTTAAGATTTGGCTCCACACTTTTGTGTATTTCGCAAGTGATAAATAAGATAAAACATTTAGAATAAATGGTTTTAATCAACAAAATACAAACAAAAATGTATGGCAAGAATAACAACCACATTGACAAGCTGTCTGTCATTCAAACAGCAGTACTACTTTATAAATCTATGGAAACTAAAAAGTTTCTATATCACCACAGCCAGTGTCAAGTAATTGATAATTTATCAACTTATCGATATTTCATGCAAGAATGTGTCAAGTCACAGTCAAGTCAGTCTAGTCAAAGTCATACTCCTAGTAAAGTGGTAGCAACCATACTTGAAGCTTCTATGGAGTTTTGGAAACAACACGAAAAGAACCGTTTCACCATCATTATACCATTTTCCCACACTCACGCCTGTAATCCAGCACTTAACGAATAAAATGCCATCAATTTTATGTACTAACACTGAAAATAACACAAGTTTTGGAAAATAATACAATGCGGTGACGCAATCTTTTTCGCTTTTCCGCCAAAAAAAAATAACTTTTTTTGTTAGTTTTCAACAGTACAAAGCAAGGAAGTTATATTCTATAATATGGTCATCTTTTTTTCGAAGTCTGTATAGTAGTATTGTATTGTATAGTAGTATTGGCACAAATTAGGCTTCAGATGTCGATTATCATTTAGCATTACCTTGTTTATTAAGAATTATTTGAGAAATCCTGAATATAAAGAGTATGTATTTTTTATATGAGGTCTCTAAATAGTTTTCTGATATCAGTGCATTCCAACAAATAAAATTTGGTCCAGTGTTTTACTGCAATATTTTTCAACCAAATGGTCCTGTTTGGTGTTTTGAGTGGATTTAATAAAACGTTTTATATTAGTAGTGAGATATATTTTACAGAGGTGAGAAAATTTCGACAAACACTCGTCCAATTTCACCATCCTTTGTCGTTTTAGAGAGAGACACAGCCCTACAGTTTTAACTCTCAGACCGCTTTTTTCTATCAGTGAACCCTCCGAATACGAAGTATATAGCTTCCTTGTCTTTGATTCCCCCACAGATGAAAGAAAAAAAGCACTGACTGGAACCAGACGTACCACGGACAGTCCCAGTGTTTCCAGTCTGGCACCCATCAACAACGCTGCCTACTAGATTCATCGTAATAGGGGGTTGTTTTTATTGTAGATTGTCATTTTAATGTTACCATATTGAAGTGGGTTGCATGTGGAATGGTTGTGGAAGTTGTGGAACATACAGAGAATAATCAGCGTAGCTGCGCATGTCTAAAATGTTTAATAGAAAGCAGCATGCAAGTACATAGGTATCTAGAAATAATATAGAAGTACTAAATTATTTATTAGGTCATGCACTCTCTGAGATGGATCAATAGAGCTGCAAGCCGTGCATGCGCGCGTCCCTTCTCGACGGGCGATTGATTTATTACAGGTAAACACCTCACTTTGTTGGTAGATGCAGATAGTGGTGCACTTGTCTAGACGTTAAAAAACTATCAGGTAAGAATGTTGTTTAATATAAAGTTTTATTTATGTGTTTGTTAAAATTTCAGCCAACTATTGACTTATGTGCGTATAAAATGCGTCTAAAAATATTGGATTTGTTTACCATGCAAATGCACCTTTAATTGCAAAACTGCAAAAATGGTTCTCCTTTTTAAAAGTGGGTATGTTGCTTGAATATACGTATAGGCATCTCCCTACATATTATGCTGCTCCTATCTAAAACCCGTAGAGAATTGATTAATGTTGTGTTGTGTTGTTGTTACAACTAACAACGCAGTGAGGCAAAGAGAAAACAATAGATATATGGGTAGGTACCTACGCGCCTTCATTTGTTCCGAAAGTAATACGAAACAATATAGGTACTTATATTTCCAAAATATCTTAATGTAAGTTTTTATCACGTTAATGTCATTGTACCGGCCTTACCTAGGTAGGTACTTATCTTTTCTTTGACGTTTGTTTGGTATTATTATTATTATATATTTATGGCGCTCGATCGATAAAGTGCATACAAAGTGCGCATGCACGAAATCAAATAAAAGTTCAGCCGTGACGTGATGAACCTTGCCCACAGAATACTATTACTCCTAGCGGAGACCTTGCCTAGCAGAGTAATATCAGTAGGTGCATTTGGATAGCCTATTGGCAAAATTAACAACAAAAACAGAAAAATTATCATATAATATGAAGTGTTCGTTTTGGGAATGTGTGAGTAAACGTTGCGTTTTTAGCTGTTTCCGTCCACCTTAGCTAGGTCCATTCCATACCGGATTATCCACCGCGTTCCGATCGCGCGCGGCATGAGCGCGATCCAAATATGTAGGAGTAGGCGCGATCCATGCACACGTATTGGAGCGCGCGCTACCTGCAGGGGAAATTTCTAACTATGTACATACACTGCGTATTCAAACTGTCAAATCCATACAAATTTGTGTTTCTATCCGTTGCAATCTAGTTACGTGATCCGTTCTTGGTTGGTTTTATGTCTGCCAGCTGCCTCAAAAAACCATCAACAACGCACGCGGTGTTGATGGTTTTGTGTGCTTAGCGCGATCCACATTTCACCATGGAAAAATTGCAAAGTCACCGTTTTATATCGCTTTATAAGGAATGTGTGTAGGGGATATAAAAGATGTAAATTATACCAATAGAGGTGTAAGAGACAAATATTTAATAGGCTATTTGACTGCTATATTTTTATTGCACACATAAATAATATACCTCAAAAAATAGATAACTGTGAAAACAAAACTTGAATGTCTCAAAAATGACTAAGTTAGAGGCATTTTAAAATACAGAAATAGAAAGAGACAACTCAAACACGCAGTGACGTCAGTTACCAGTACTCACAGTAACTCATTACTAAGCTGTGGTAGCTCTACATACAATCTTTTTGGCATGTGACGTCACAAGCCATGCCTTCATAGTAGCTGTGAGGAAGCTCAACACGATCTCTGTTTTGCGAGAAAGGGACAGACGATGAAACTTTAAAAGCGTACTACTCCGTG
Organism: Ennomos fuscantarius; assembly: GCA_905220475.3. Taxonomy (NCBI): domain Eukaryota; kingdom Metazoa; phylum Arthropoda; class Insecta; order Lepidoptera; family Geometridae; genus Ennomos; species Ennomos fuscantarius. The sequence goes on from HG992023.1 coordinate 14,553,367, forward strand.
ATTAATTTACCGATTTTACTTATTTTTGCAATGATTACATTCATTTTTAACCTACTTTATGAAAATAATATTTACTTGTTTATTTTTAATAGTAGTCAAATAGCCTATTGCAAATATATAAGCAAAATAAAGGTTATATACAGCTGCAACGGCAATTCGACGCGCCGCTGTACGTGTTACTCCATATCGCGCATTAGACATGATGTCTAATCTCCGTGATCCTAGATCACCGAATCAAAACGGATCGTCCAGTGTGGACCTGTCTAATCGGATAGCTCACAAAAAGCTAAAAATGACACCATGAACTGCTTCTTTGACCCACCTGTGGAGGTGGGTTTAAAAGTGTTCGTTTCCTAACATTTAGAGTTCAACGTTTTTATCTCTACCTATTCTGTGATTTTGATGATTTTGAATTAATGAAACAAGGTGAATGTGAAAAAAAACTTTACATATTGTTTTATTGTTTGTCTAACAAAGGTATTTTCTATGATTACTTCTTTTACAACACAAACGAGCAAGTGCGCCTAGCCATATTTTCTAGAGGAAAAATTAGAACCATGTCTCTTCAATGCTTCAATGCCATCTATCCGTCCGTCAGCTCTCAGAAAACATCCTAATATTTTTAAGTTTTAAAGATGGGAAGCTGTTTTATTTATCGGTGTCGATAGATCATAGTATCATACTCGTATTAACATAGTTGCATAGTTATTCTTTCTAAACTGTGGCTGAACGTGAACGAATACGAAACTCAGACTAAGTATAAGATAAATTTTTGTAAATAATACGAAATTATGAAATGTATCAAAAACACTCAAATTGTTAGTAGACTGAATGTTCGATGCAGACTTTTCAGTGCTTGCTAATCCATTTGAATATTCAACTCTCTCTTTGACTCTGTCTTTGAGTCTGACTCTTCAGCTCTGACTCTTCGACTCTGACTCTTTTCTTGGTTGAATTGCTCTTGACTCTATGAACTTTTCAACTCAGGCTCTTCGACTCTGAGTTTTTCTTGCTTGACTGGCTTTTGACTCTATGATTTTTTCTACTCAGGCTCTTCGACTCTGACTTTTCAACTTTGACTCTACGACTTGGACTCAGACTCGGAATTAACCTTCTGTAACCATAACATTTTATTGCTGCAGGTAATGCAGACTTAAATCAATCTGAAATGCTCAGCTACAAAATGGTACCAAAATTCATGCGTGATTTTGAAATGAAGAGTGATACCAACAGCTACCGCCGCGATGAAAACAAATGCATTGCCAGTGGGAAAAAAGCTCTTCTTAACTACCATCGAGTTTTGGAAAACTCCCAGACACTTTGTAACAAGAAAATCTACACTGGCGTTGTGCTGTATTTATTGAAGAGGGAGGAACTTCTTCCGGAAGAGAAGGAGAAATGCAAGGTAGATGATGAGAAAGCCTCAGATGCAGTCGCGGTGGCCGCTAGAGCCAAGAATAGGAAGAAAGAAACCTCTTTGTAAAAAATGCGCCTATATAACTATAATGGCTACTGTCCATTTTATATGATAGACTGCTTGGTAGGTATTTGAATCGTTTTTTAGATATTAGATAAGTACGTATTTATTTGCTTGTCACACATACACAAATATCAATATACATATGCGGGTTTTTTTTTAGGTGGCTGCTCATATAGAGAAAGGAGAAGATTGATAAAAAGAAAGAAATACTTAGTGGAAATAAGAAAGCCCAAGTATATACTAAGTATAGACTACCACTGAAACGGAACGCCACGAGCTGATTTTGGAATTACTTTAACTTAGCCTTACTGAGGCGTGGCGTAGTATTATAGAGCAAGGCATAGATGGTGTTGGACTCAATATATACGCCACGGAAAAGGCTAGTTTTACTGCAAAGAGGAACAAATTTTTGCATCCAATTATGTATATATTTTTTCCTCTCTCCCAGTTCAACAAATTAATGTAGGATAGCTGGCAATCAATGAAGAAATAACACGGGTTTCCGAATCAAGCTGAAAATGTACCTAGGTTTTCACTGATTCTGTAGTCTGCTGAACCACGCATTTGCAGTTTATTATCCACAGTCTACAGAGATTGGATAAAGACGGTCACACAACAAAGATAAAATTTCCTGCTTTCTACATCACCACACTCGTTCCAAACCAATTGCGCTCCAATTTTCTTCTCTCTAGTGGAATTCTTCTTATATACATGAGAGTGCTAAATTCTACGCTGACGTCCCGTTTGGAGTGTATTGTGCAATTTGTGCATTTTCTTCTACCACTATCTACCAAAGTTATCCTAGCTCTAAGAATCTTGAAATACACCGAGTGTGGCTCGGGGTTGCTCGCATAACTCTTGTGGAGTTATTGTCACAGAATAAATAACAGTTGTAGTTGTCTAATTGAGCATACGCGTGCATAATGACAATGATATCTACATCAGGAAGATATTCTGTACTTTTTATGCAGGTAAGCACTGTATCTTTTCATTACCTAATTTCGTGTTATTGGTGTGATTCAGACCGCAGTTGAAGTGACATTATCTAATAAATAGCTATACATGGCTATTTGTTAGATAATGTCACTCAATAGTTCTTTTTATTTTTATTGGTGCCAGCTATGCCTTTCAAAATTTTTTTTAATTATTTTCTTATTTCATTGATTTTACCCTTTTAGGGACAATGCACACGAAACGTCTTAGGAACGGCAGCTTAGTTTTAAGATTTGTAAATAATCAAATGTTACCTATCCATTCCAAACTCTCTTATATATGTTTTTAATACGGGTCAGACCAATAGCTTGGCTTTCCTCATTTCTATGGTTCGTTGATGACATATTACGTAGTTTGTAAGTAAGTAATCGGATTACAATGTAAGAGACTGTGATTTAAACTTAATGGCAGATGTACTCGTATGTAATGTACGCTGCGCTCACCGCTGTCAGCTGCTGTGCGCGCACATATAATTTTTGCTACTATACGCAGAGTTTTGCACCGACTTTATAGTTACAGTTACGTTATTAAGTTTGAATCACAGACTAGCGCGCGTGCGAGGTGGCGAACTGAGTTGCCAGTTACGATGAGAATACGTGCTAAAGTAAGTGTAACAGTGTTGCCGTTATACATTACTAAGAAAGTTTTTGGATCATCAACAGCCGGTTACCTTGGTACCATGGATGTGGTTCTATTGGTATACCATTGGGATCACACCGCCATCCACCTCAAGTTTTTGTAAAGAGAAAATTTAAAAATAATTAAACATGTAATATGGTCAAAACTACCACTACCTATATGTACTTTGATTGACTTATGAATACCAGAATCGCAACACTCTGATTGTGATATACTTAAATGTTTGTGATAGTGTCTATAAGAACCCTTTTTCTCTCACGATTTGATGTAATTATTATTGGTGTCTATTAAAATAAGAGTAATAAAGATGTTAATGCAGTGTGTATAAAATATGTAAGTAATAAAGTAATATTAAAGTAATCCTAGCAACTAGATATCTGCCATATAATTGTTTTGGAAATGTATATTTTTAAACTCAAAAAAACTAGCTACGTAGGTGCTTAATTAATAAAAATTAATTTATTTGGAGGTCTTTCTGATAAGGGATTTTTTTACTTATAATTATAATTATTATCTACTCTAAAGTAACATTTTATTTCATCTAAATGCTCGGACATTCAGTAGCAGAAGTCAGTAGAAGACTTCTGAAAGTTTTTTAAACTGGAGACCCAGATTTGTTTTAAGATGATTTTATTAAAAAAGGTAGATACTTATTCCTTTTTTGTTCATTTAAGTTGTAAACTACTTTGTTTTTTTTTTTAATTTTGTTGAGTATACTTCTAGAGTGATCCCATATAAATTTGTTGGTGAATATTTGATAGTGCAGGGTGAGATAAAAACCAGAAACTCGTAAACCAAGATGAAAAAGTAAATATCTTGGTAATTAATGGATTCTAGTGGGAATTGTTGAGGAATATACTTATTTAGAGACATAGTACATGTGCATTAAAAACCCTACGGAACCATTCAGCTTGAAATTTAAGGCAATTTAATTCATGCTTAACCTTGTTTTAAAAGGGTAGTAGGTACTTATTTATTTAGGTCTTATTTACTAGGTCGTAAAGCCCGGACCAATTCGGATAGACTAGGTTTGGAATCTCTGTGGTAAGGGATTTTTCTTTTCATAATCCTGGGTAAAGTTTGAAACATTTTTGTTTGTCATGCACCTCATCTGCTGGCTTAGAAATTATATACGATTATATTTAAATATTTCCCAAAAATTACGAACAGTTCTAGTTTATTACATAATGAAGGAAAAAATACTTAAACTATCTTCATTATCTACTGATTACTTATCTAGTTTACCTTTTTATAATTATTGTGATAGGTACGTACACATTGTCCCGGGCCAGGAATAAGTGGACAATGGTCATCCAAAAACGGATGAATCAATTAGTCAATGGGTAAAAACAACTATCAAAATATGTGCTATAGGTATCATTAGACTTAAACTAAGAAATTATGAAGTTCTTGAATATTGTGTTATCTCTATTTTTATTATTGATACATATAATTATGGAAATGTAGGTACGGCTGTACCAAAATTTACACACTTATATAGCATGATACATATTTAATCTAATATTTTGTCATCTGTGGAATGGGTAAAGTCTCAAATATTGACGCAAATGATAATAGTGGCACATAATGGTAGCTTAGATCGTAAAGTTGAGGTTACGTAAAGAACTAAAATAGAAGTATAATTTATTTCACAAAAACTTATTAAGTAGTTTTTAAACGATAATACTAAAATAAAATTAAAAACTATGCATAATAAAACTTAATCTAAGAACCCGCTATCAGTAGGCAACGTGCCCAAAATGGTGGTATTGGCAAAAGACGGTGCCAAAACTTAAGCCAGCACATTTCTAATATTTCCAGTACTTACGTACTTCATCATTAAATTTTTCTATGGTTAATTTAATTTACTTAAACGAGCCATGATCCACGACTTATTTTTTCATTAAAACTGGCTCCATTTCTTCCTGCTTTCTTCGTTATGTTCTTGTGTATTTATAATTTGGTTCAGCTATTTTTCTGAAAGTTAAGTAATTACAAGAATAGCCGACATCATTTTTAAGAAAAATGTTTGGAAATTTTGGATTGCATAAATGCGTCAAAATTTTTGTCTTTACACGTATAATCCGCATACGTCCATGTGTTTCTTAGGTCTGTATTACAGAACGATGCTCGGTCATTGATCGGTGCTCAAGCAGATATTTCATACATAAATTGACCAATTAGTGAATGAAATCTCTGCTTGAGCACCGATCGATGACTGAGCATCGTTCTGTAATGCGGACCTTAAACTCTACATATTTATTAACTCTACATATTTAAACTTTACATATTTAAACTATACATATTTACCTACTTAGGTACAGACCTACTTGTAATGTGACGATTTAAAATACGTATTTTTTAAGTCATAAGTTATGGCTTAGCGGATAGTGAGTCTATGTTTATTATAACTTTGCTAAGTACTGTTTAGTAATTGATAATCTTGTTGCCAACTGTTCGATTTGTTTGAAAAGATAATAGCAATGTAATGTTCAAAATGATCTCGATTTAACGCCAAAGCTGCTTTCTCCAAAGCAGCTTTGACAAAACAGGTATTTTCATCTTTCGATTTATATTGTTATATCAATACGACATAAGTTTGATAAATACTTTGTTTCATTCCAATAGAGAGCATGCAACATTTTATTGGTATTTGGTTATTTATAAAATATAGGTACTATCTAACTAGATACGAACTACGAAGAACCTGTAAAAATAGAACTCAAATATGATGATAAGTTCATAAACCGTATTTTTTGCCGATTAAGTTACTTCAATTGGAAACTGTTGGCATTTATGTTACCTACGACTTGTGATGTCTAATCTACGTCCCCTATCTATTAATATCTAGGAATCTCTATTTTTTTCTGCATTTATATTTGGTACAGTGCAATCAAATTGCGTTAATCTAAAGACTGTACGCTGACCGACTGAAATTTTGGAAATACCTACAAAATTAAAATTTGGCACTAATTTTATTAATTGCCCAATTTATTTTATTTTTAACAAAGTCCATTCTTACTTGGGGGCAACTACAATTTTATTAGGTATATCTTTTACGTAAAGGTAAATATTATTTATTGTGTATAATAATGATAATTGTTAGTTGGTAAGTTATTAAAATATGGATAAACTATTTATAGGTACTATATATTTTGTGCGTCATGGTCATGACGTAGCCGGTCTCTGTATGCAGTTAGCTGTATGTAACCCTAGGTTCTACCCAAGTTCTACCTAACACTTATCCCATACAACGTAGTGTACGTCATACCCTTTGTCTGAATTCATTGTGTGTCTTTCTAATTAAACATGAATGTATTGTAGCATGTCTATTTCGTTGTTTATTTTCTTACCTTTATTATTAGGTATCTTAAGGAGTAGGTAAGTATTTTATTCTCTTTGCCCTTTTTTTTTAATTAGGTATGTAGTAAAGAGCATTAATCAACCATTGTTAAGTACAAAGTTTTGGCAATACAAAGTTATCAAGCCAACGACAATGTTTCAGTTACGGAAGGAAACGGCAGTTTTCACGTCTCCGCCCAAGAAGTTTATATCTGAGTTTCTGCGGGAAAACAAAAAAGGCCGTGTCACCACCACAGAATTTGCCCTGTTACATACAGAACAGCAATCAACATACAAAACCGTTTCAAAAAGTGAAGAATATCATAATCTATGATCATATAGCGCGAACTCTTTTAAATATGTCAGTTCAGCCACAGCGTAGCCGTCTAAGGTCCGTATTACAGAACGACGCTAAGTCATCGATCATCATTGAGCATCGTTCTGTAATACGGACCTAAGTATACCATAAAAAAAGGATTACCCAAATTAAGTGAAATAAGTAAGACTCACTGAAAAAGTAGAGAAGCAAAACAATAATATTTTTTAACGTATATGAAGTGCTTAAATTTTATCGTGTTTAGTTTACTTACTGTATGTTAACTGTTTGTAGGAAAGATCTATACGAAAAAACTAACTGTACCCGGCGTTTTTACTCTTTAAGTGGAAGACTATGGCGGGCGCATGCGGTATGGCTTAGTGTGCAATCACCCCTAAGATAGTAATGCCCGTCAGTGCTAAAATTGTAAGGCTCCTTAGTTCGCACTTATCTCTCAAAGTCTTACTTTACAATACATATGCGTCGCATCAAGGCAGTTACTTAAATGCGTAAGACAGGCGTGAGTGTGGGATTTTCCCACAAAGGTAAAAGGTAAAAGGCAAAGGTTTTAAGGTATAATGATCACGGTATAATGATGTATAATGATCACGGTATAGTTTCTTTTCGTGTTGTTTCCAAAACTCCATAGAAGCTTTAAGTAAAGTTGCCACCACTTTACTAGGAGTATGACTTTGACTAGACTATGACTTGACTTGATGACTTCGCCTATGACTTGACACATATTTGCGTGAAATATCATTAACTTGATAAATTATCAATTACTTGACACTGGCTAAATACACAAAAGTGTGGAGCCAAAACATAAAAAACAATAGAAGTTTAATTACTTGACACTGGCTAAATACACGAAAGTGTGGAGACAAACCAAACAAAAAAAATAGAAGTTGTCATATGTATAGTTAATAATTCCTCATTTACTATACGATTTATGAGAATTCCTGTAGTTTTTGGTAGGTATAATAATATTATAAAGTTAAGGGTAAAAGTAATCGTACACAAGTTTGTACACTGTATGCAAAAGTGTTAGTGTTAAAATATGTAAAGTGTATCAGTCAATTGCGAGTACATATACATACATTTAAAAAACTACTGTTTAATGTGTATTAATTAAGTGCTAAGTGAGTAAGGTAGGTAACAACTACGTTTCTAATGTTTAAAATCTCCATTAATTTTATAATTTGTTAAAATATCCATAATTTGGTTTCGTCATAACCTAGCTAGTCTGTGCGTCACGCATTGGTGTTTATTGTGCATTTGCAATAATGTGCATGCTTACTACATACGTCCAGTGATTTATAGAGATTGCATAGTGAGATTCAAGCACAACCAAGACCTTTTGTTAAGTTAAAATTCATAATGACAACAGGTGTAGTGTATGTACCTACAGGGCTTGCTTTAGGGATAAACAAAACTGTTAAATAATTAATGAAATGTAATGCAAAAAAAAAAAAAAATTGTTACTCCAAGCATTTTGTATATGACAAAAACAAACTCCACCTGCGTTTGGCCTAAATAATCTACCTGTGCTTGTCTTAAGTATTCAGTTTATTCAAGCATATGTTACCAGACAAATTAAGTCCACAATATCATAAGTATGTAAAATGTGGTGATAGAAAATAACTATGATTTTATCATCATAAGTTGTAACCTCTAAAAGTATTCAGTGTTGAATTGGACTCATTTCTCAATGTGATTGTACAATGTACTTACATCACAGCCTGTTGTATTGAATATAATTTATATTTGGTTTACATACTTATGGATAAACATTTCCATGTTTAATGTAGGTACTCAGATAGTAACCTATCACACTTACATTCACATAGGCCACAAACCTGTATGCTGTTTTGCAGATGTTTAATTAATTTTGTGTTTATTTGCAGGTTAGGTTTTGAGTAACTTTTTACCAGTCGCACAAGTGAAACATGGGTAAAGAGTAAGTTATTTTTCATTATATTACATAGCATAAATATAAATTATATCATTTATCTATATATATATATAAATAAACATACAATCAAATAGGTTGGCTATAGAAGTCTGGTGTAAGTCTGGTGGAGATGGTAATTGTGTTCTCTCTTCCTCACACTCGTGGACTTGTTAATTGGCGAGAACAGGGTGCCAGTAGAAGCCGATTCGCAGTTCCCAACAGCTATACGATAGGGGTGTATATTTGAATAATGATGTCAGATAACATGTGTAAGACGTTAAACTAAAACCTCAGATATTTTTTATCTAAGTGAGTTTTAACAGATATGAAGGTCCAATGCAATTGTATGAAATGCATTCCACATCTCTGATAAGTTTTTGTAATAATTGACATCAAATAATAGGCTCAAAAGTTGTTTTATTGCTAGATAGGCTTGCGTTTGACCACTATTGCACCTGATGCTAAGTAACAATGTGGTCTAGGATGTATGTGTTTGCCTAGAAACATTAAACAAACGAAAAGTTCTTAGATCGGGGGTTAGTGGGGGACTTCCCTTCCCTCTCTACCTCTCCTCTACGTAGACACCAAACATCTATAGAATAACAGTAATATAGTAGATTCTAACGAATCCCTTAATAGATGTCACTACTTATCAAAGTTGGTGTTGGTAGATTAAAAGTTGGTGTTGGTAGATTACTATGTAGGATGAAGTACAAAGGACTTTGAATATTTTGGCATATGATCCGCCATTTTGTATTCAAAATTGCCACCACTCATAAGACCTGTATTCATTGATAACAAGGTTTGTTTGACATTTTCTTAAACTGTACATTGCATTAATATATTTCTTGGAAAGTTCGTCTGGGTAGGTACCACTGCTTTGCTAGTTATTCTGCCGCCAAGCAGTAGTGCGCAAGCACTACTGTGTTCCGGTTTGAAGGACACTCTATTCACTGTAGTCACAAAATATTTCAATATATAATAATGAATATAGGAATTCATATATATTATCAAAGTAATGATTCCTCTTTTGTTACATAAGTCATACTTGTTGTTTTTACATAACTGTTTATTATAACCAAAAAATTAAGGATGTAACCTTCTTGATCCATTGTCTATCATATGACATTTATTGTGTCAAATGGCTTGATACAATAATGTTTGCTTTTGAGAAGCACATAGAAAATAAAAAATAGGTATACCTCTATATATTTTAGGTCTTTTTTCTGTGGTTAATGGATAACCAAGATTCAAACAATGATTTGTCAATAAGTATTTCCATCGAATTAATAAATGCTAGTAATAATCAGAAAACAAGGTAAAATTATAGATGACAACCTAAGGTACCCACTTGTACAGTAGAAAAATGAGATATTCATCATTTTGGTGTAATATTACAGAGTTGTTAAGTGTGTTGTCAAAGGAAAGGACATAAATCAAGATGAGCCGAATAAAGTACTTGTAAGTACACATATTATTTGTTTATTTACAGAAAAGAAGATTCTGATGTTTTATCATCGAACACAGAAAGCCACGAAGAGGAAAAGAAAAAGAAAAAAGCGAAAAAACACAAAAAACGCAAACGAGCTGAGGAAGTAGAAGACGTTAAACACAAAAAGAGAAAGAAATCAAAAAAAGCGAAGTACAAAAGCCCCAAAACAGAGAGTGAAACCTCTCTTTCAGACGTTGAGGACTTGATTAGAAAATCCAAGCAATGCAAGCCACGGAAGAAGTCGCCACCCGTCGAAACTTCAAAAGCCGAGACCAAAGCTAAAAACGGCAACGCAGTGTTGGCAAAATCCCAAAGTAAGACCAGTCAAACTGAATTGAAAGATGATGCCTTAGAAATTATATCGTCAACTACTGAAACTGAGAATTATCAGGATGACTGCGCGAGTCCAGATCTCAGTTTGGTCGAAGATGATCTAAATCTCGAAGAATTAATGAAACAGAAAGAATTGCTGCAGGCGCGACTCGTCGCTTACAACTCGGAGAAGAGTGACAATGATAGCGAACATGGCAGAGGTGGGTCAAGCAGCGTTATTTATGTAGATGACGACGCCAAATTTTCTCAAAACCGGTCCAAGAGAGGTAAGGAGGAACACCGTCGCTCCAAGCGTACGATCAGCAAAGACCACTCGCCGGAAAGGGAAAGGCACAAGTCCCGGCGGCAGGAAGAAGATTTGCGGGAAATTATCAGAAGGGAGAATAAGAAAGAGATGGAAAGAGAACGGCGGAAGGCGGAACTACGAGAACGGGAACGCGAAAAAGAACGCGAGCGGGAGCGGGAGCGAGAGAGGGTGCGGGCTCGCGAACGTGAGAGGGAGAGAGAGCGGGACCGAGAGAAGGAGCGGGAACGGGAGAGAGAACGGGAGCGCGATCGTAGGTCCGCGGAGTTAAGAGACCGGGAGCGTAGGTCTTTAGATGGACGCGACCGTGATCGTAGGTCTGCGGAGACGCGGCGGAGAGATCGCGACGGGCGGTCCTACCGCAGGTCGGTCGACCGGTCCGCAGGAAGGCGCGACCGCCGCTACGGAGACCGCGACAGGCGCTCGCGTGATCGCTACAGAGATCGCTCGCGGGACGGACGCGGACGCTCCGACAGTAGAGATCGAAAGGTACTTCTTCTAGTAAACAGAAGTTCACTTATAAACCATTTTCAAGATATTTATTTCACAATAGCGTGACAAATATGCTGATATTTTAACGCACGCTTAGAGATACACCGCTAAGTGTGTAAATTTATTGGATGACTATATTTGCAATACTTTATTTATGCAACTTACTAATTTTCCGTGATTAGAGTATGTACTTTAGTTTGATCTCGGTACTGTAAACAACCGGTGTGCAACATTTCATCCAAATTGGTTGAATCGATTTCGCTTTTACTGTAGTATAAACTGTTACTTGAAAATCGGGTACATAAAATATTTGTGTATAATCCATACGCATAGTTGACGCTTGTAATGCTGTGCTGCATTTTATAAATATTCTACTAAACGGTGGTCCGTATTGTAATTTACATTTGAACAAACTTATGGGGACTTAAAAATTCGCGCATAGTTCTCTCTCACTCATGTCATATCGTGCTTCCTACTCGCACACTATAAATATACGCGCGGGCACTGCGCACAAATTAGTCACCGCGCGCAATGCGCGCTAGATGTGCGCGCGCGTGCACGATGCTTCCACAAACTAGTACCAAGGGAGCCGTGATTAAAGATTTTGTCTTTTGAAAGTAAAATAATCTTTATTCCTCTTGTATTTGTGTATTAATTGTAATATTCTACTATACGAAAACCTGTATTGTTATTTACATTCGAATAAAATTTGATATATTATATTCAAAATAATAGTATTAGGGGAGCACTAATAAGGGATTTTGCCTTTTGAAATTAAAATAATTTTTATTCTTTTTGTATTTGTGCAGAACTCGCCGTCAGAGCCCGCTCAGATTGTGCCGAGCTCTAGCGACGAGGAATACAACATATCCATCAACTCTGAAGACGAAGAGACAGAGGAACAGATCATTGAGCGCAGGCGGAAACAACGAGAACAATTACTTAAGGTTTAGTAACTATTTCTAGTCCTAGAGAAGAATGCATATTTTCTAGCTGACGTGATGCTTTCGTGGTCGCCACTTGAGAACTTTTCTTGCTCATCGATTGTCAGTTTTTTGAGAATACCGTACTTTATAAATGTATACATGTTTCAGCGTCTTGGCGGTGATACAAATAGCACAACGCAACAGGAACAAGATGTTGTGGTGCCAACTTCTCCAACTAACAACACTGCATCGGTAGAAACGGTGGATACAAAACCGACGGATACGCCAACTGATCAAAAATCAAAACCCGCCGTAGACTCGTCCAAGTCAAAGTCTGAACTGCAGAAATCAAAGCCTTCCACAGAATCGTCAAAATCAAAGTCCGTAATAGATTCGCATGCTACCACGTCCAACAATAAGGAGTCTAAGACTGCAAGCAACTTCAAGATTGCTAAAACTGAAATTAAAAATGCTAAGGAGGTTAAAGAAGACGAAGGCAAAAAGAACAAAAGTACAGGCGAATGGGACATGTTTGCTGATCAAGACAACTTTGGGACAATTGATGTAAGTTCACACTGTTTGTAAAAGTGCAGGAAAATGAATGGAAGATGTTTTTGTTGTTTTTTTTTGTTTTTGTTTTGGCTCCACACTTTTGTGTACTTAGCCAGTGTCAAGTAATTGATAATTTCTCAAGTTAATAATATTACATAAATACGTGTCAAGTCACAGTCAAAGTCATCAAGTCAAGTCATAGTCTAGTCTAAACAAGTCATACTCCTAGTAAAGTGGTGGCAACTTTACGAGAAGCATCTATTTAGTTTTGGAAACAACATGAAAAGAAACGATTCACCATCATTATACTGCTTTCCCACACTCATACCTGTAATCCAGCACTTAACGAAAAAATGGCACCAATATTACGCACTAAAATTTAAAATAACACAAGTTTTGGAAAATAATACATGCCTTGTAAGTGCCATATCTTTCATTTCACTTTTTATCTTTGGCTATAGAATTATTTCGTTCTGCAGGCTGTCAGGAAACCTCCTATTGTGTACGCTCTCTTTATATATATTAGGTCTTTACCTATGAAATTGCCGTTTTGTTTGAAAAAAGTTAAAGTATTTTTTTTTTCGAACTTATTTATTTCTTTTATTCAAAGTAATCACCCCTGCAATCAATGCATCTTTGCCAACGCTGTGGCAGTTTATGGATGCCCTTCTTGAAAAAATCAGCAGGACGGGAGACAACAAACTCTTCAAAGGCGTTTTGTACTGCCTCTCGGGAATTGAATTTTTTCCTGCTAAAAAGTTGTCCAAATTTTGGAAAAAGTAATAGTCGGTAGGCGCAAGATCTGGTGAGTATGGCGGATGAGGGAGAGCTTCCAAACCCAACTCATGCAGCTTAGAGACGGTCTGTTGTGCAGTATGGGGTCGCGCGTTGTCGTGAAGTAGCAGTGGAGACGACCGATTGACCAAAGCTGGTTGCAGACGTGCGAGTTTCGCCATCATTGTGGTCAGTTCTTCAATGTAAACATCTGCAGTAATGCTCTCGCCGTTTTGTAAAAAGCTATGATGAATCACACCAGCACTAGACCACCAAACTGTGACCATCACCTTTCTAGGGGTCATTTTTCGTTTTGCACATTGCTTTGGTACCGAACCAGGATCTAACCAACTTGCTGAGCGCTTTCGATTGTCAAAAAGAATCCATTTTTCGTCGCACGTAACAATTCGGTTCAAAATTCCTTCATTTCTGTGCCTGTTAAGCAGCGCAAGGCAAGTCTCGACGCGTACGTTGCGCTGGCGATCGTTAAGTTCGTGGGGCACCCATCTATCAAGCTTTTTTATCTTGCCAATCTGTCGCAAATGGACCAATATTGTTTTGATGCTAACATCAAAAGCTGCTGCCAGCTCAGCTGTATATTGAGATTCATCAGCTTCCACAATCACCTTTAATTCATCATTGTTGACCAAAGTTTCTAGACGACCACGAGGTTCATTTTTCAAGTCAAAATTCCCAGAACGGAACCGAGCAAACCAATAACGGGTTGTACGTTCGTTTGTACAGTTCTCTCCGTAAACGTCGTTGATGTTACGTGTCGTTTGTGCCGCGTTGGTGCCACGACGGAACTCATATTCCATAATTACACGAAATTTCAAAGTATCCATTATGAGGAAAAATGTTGAAATGTAATGAAAATACAACGCTAATCAATAAACAAAAGACTTATATTGTAAATAGAATGTCATATTTTTAAAACAAAATTAATTTGAATTTAGAATTCATAGCCAATCAAAACTTTTTTTGTTTGAAAAAGTCTGTACTGCAAAACGGCAATTTCATAGGTAAAGACCTATTATAATAGAATATATCTAGTCTTGTAGTTAGTGTTTGCGCTCGGCGCCTATTACTTGGCACGAATATTCTTATTACTTTCAACTATTTCATCAGGGCACGAGCGTTCTTTTTCTGCTTTGTGCCCTTCATCGTTCCAACTCTTCTTGTCGGATGTCTCACAACTGACACAAGTTTCACTTTTCGCAAAATTTAATGAAAATCTACACATTAAATAAATGCACTAAAAATAAAATTAAAATAAACGTGTGTGTATAATAACACACACGTATATTTTAATTTTATTTTTGAATAATATCAAGTGACTTTTAATATAATCAATAATAAATGGAGATCAAAAATTTTCCATTATTATTGATGCGTTACATTTAAATTTTATTTTATTTTGTTATCCATGTAAAATTTTATCAGGATCTGAAGATTTGGACCTTTTAGTGTTCAATCATGTTATATAATATAAAATTTGTCTTTCCCAGACTCCTGTGGTTGGCGGCGGTCGGCCAAGCAAACGGCACATGATGGAAAATCCATCTCTCACCGACAACTGGGATGATGCTGAAGGCTACTACAGGTACATTTATTTAATACTAAAATCATCCAGCCGTCCAGTAGTCGTCTCTCGCTGCCGCGCACGTCGCCGCGTTTTTTGTATGGCGCAGTCGACATACGCCGGCCGGACGGTCGTAAGTCCAAATAACGAGTGTGCTTTAGACCAAACGACTGAAGTAAAACTACTTTATACCGGCTGGTATAATTTTGTTTTTGCTTTGTTTAATATTAAAGTCGCCATCTTGACGATTGTAAAATGCCAACCGGGCTAAGTCACAAATAAAAAAAAAAAATTTTTATTTGATTTTGGTTGATTAATGTTTCGTAAATGAAAACAGGAGCACCTCTTAAACTTCTGTTTATTACCTATTCTTCAATATACACCGTAACTTTTCACTGGTAAACCAAAAACTTCCAGTCTGATCACTTTTCTTACTCAACCGCCTGACTCGAGCTCTCGTTCAATCGCAAACGAGTCAGTGTTGCCAGTTCAGAAAAAAATCCAACTCAATATCGAAAAATATGAAACAACTTTTCGTTTATTCAGAGTACGCATCGGTGAGATACTAGACACTCGGTACAATGTGTACGGTTACACGGGACAAGGCGTGTTCTCTAACGTGGTGCGGGCGAGGGACCAGGCGCGCGGTAACCACGATGTGGCCGTCAAGATCATCAGGAACAACGAGATCATGTAACTATGCTTTAATTTTCCTTAATGTGCATTACTGTGTTTTAATGTACTTTCCTTCACTGTTCTGTTTTGTTATTGTACTTTGTTCATGTGCGTTACACTGCTTTAATGTTCGTTACTGTGTTTTAATGTGCCATTCTGTTCGGTTATTATTGTACGTTATTTATTGTTCATATGCGTTACACTGTGTTTAATTTACGTACGTAATATGTGTGTACGTAATTTAAATGTAACGCATTACTTTGTTTAGTTTACTTTCCAGTACTGTGATGTACAATACGGTTTACTGTTTTGTGTTTACGGTTTTGTATTTTTTGCACATTACTGTATTTTCCTGTACTTTTCCACGTTTTGATGTATTGTCCTATAACTTGGTTTACATGTCAAACATGTTACAGGCACAAAACTGGTCTACGCGAACTAGAAATACTCAAACGGCTGAACGACGCCGACCCAGACGACAAGTACCATTGCCTTCGTCTGTACCGCCATTTCTTCCACAAACGGCACCTTTGCATGGTGCTTGAACCGCTTTCAATGAACCTCCGGGAAGTGCTAAAGAAGTATGGCAAGAACAGCGGCATTCATATCAAAGCTGTTAGAAGCTATACGCAACAGATATTACTAGCTTTAAAACTTCTAAAGAAAACCGGGATATTGCACGCAGGTTAGCAGATTAATGAGTTGTTTTGGCGCAATTTTTCTGCGGTATTTTTTTCCAATATTTTTTGTTTATTCTAAGGTAATTAAATAACTAAAGTAACATTAATTTCAGACGTGAAACCCGACAATATTTTAGTGAACGAAAGCAAACTGATGCTAAAGCTCTGCGATTTTGGATCTGCATCACACGTTTCTGATAATGACATCACACCTTATTTAGTATCCCGGTTTTACCGGGCGCCAGAAATCATCTTAGGAGTACCTTACGATTATGGAATAGATATGTGGTCAACCGCTTGCACTGTGTACGAACTGTCCACTGGAAAAATCATGTTCAGCGGTAAATCTAACAACGAAATGTTGAAGTATTTTATGGATTTGAAAGGAAAAATACCAAACAAGATGATAAAAAAGGGACAGTTCAAAGAGCAGCACTTCGATGCTAATTGCAATTTTATGTATCACGAATTGGACAGGATTACAGAACGGGTAAGTTTTTGTTTTTTTATTTGTGTCTTTATGATATGTTATCTCAGCTGGTTCTATGGTGTTTACTTTTTTTTTACAAGTATATATAACATTTTAACAAAGTTGCCTATTGTTTTTCAGTGTTACTAATCGAAAACAGTAAAAAAATCACCGTTATTATTATAAGACCCATTCAGTGCTAGTTAGTTATAAGAAACACTACTACGTCAGAAATTTTCGTTATGATAGCTAATAATAATATATGCTTTTGGTGTCCCACTGTAATACATGAAATATTGCAGAAGTTTTAAAATCGAGAAGATACGATCCTCATTTTTATTTCAAGTAAGAATGACGTCATACTTCATTCAGGCGCGTACGCGGTGAAATGCCTCTTGAGTGGCAACAGTCGATCGAAACGTCACAGCAGAAATCACTAAATTAAATTGCCACTCTTAGGCTCGTATTATAGAACGTGCCTCAAGTGACGTTTGATCTACAATCACGTAATCATTACTTGAGAATAGAAACTATGCTCAGCTATCGTTCTTATTATAGAACAGTGCTTGAGCGCTACTTACCTGAATGTAGATTTGAATCGAGCCTCAGGCAGAGTGTGTTTTTGTCTATGAATCAGCCTGTTTTCATTTACGTTTCGATATTTTTAACAACTCCGTTCCACGTAACGCATAGTCAAGGTCTTAGTCATCGCTCATAGAAATAGAAAGAGATCTTAAAAACACACATTTTAATAATAAAAAAAGAAACATTAAAGTGTAACAGATCCTATAAAACTATTTGAAATAAAGAAATATGCTTTTAGGATCAACTTTTGTGTTTTTGTAATATTTTACTTTATTGTACAAAAAATTTTATGTAACTACAACGGAACGTAAAAATAAAAATGTCGATCCCCACCTCACAGCTGTTTCCGTAGTATCATCTACTTGGTTTGTGGCTATTTCGTTTAGGTTTTAATTATTTGTATAAAATTATGTTTTGACTTTCAACTTTAACTCTGTGGTTCTCTTTATGGGTTTTGGTACTGGTAACCACCATTTTTCCAATGTAATTTACCAGATTCGACACATGCTATTGAAAAATATTTATGTTGAATTAGTCTCTCTCATATAATAGTCAGTATTAATCACACGGCATGGAGCGGAAAAGTAGTAGTACAATAGAGCTACAAAAATGTAACAAACAATGGTCTAATGCAATGAAATCATTACTCAAGCGTGGTCGCGACCACACTTGGGAAATCAGAGATTAAATCTGTGCTTGAGCATCAATTACCGTCTGAGTGACTTTCTGTAATAAGAAAATACTCAGGTGAACTATGATCAGATCTGATCACTGCATTGCGACTCAAGCACTGTTCTATAATAAAATCTCAACTCAGATCTACTTTCAGGTCGAGATTTACGACTGAGCGCTGTTCTATAATACGAGCCTTAAAAATATAGACAGTTATACAGTGTATATAGGATGATGTGCGCAGTACAGTGTCACGCGAAACTGCACTTGAGTTTCAAGTGTCACTGCAACTGATATGGGCAGTCGTGTCGCTTGACATAAGGCGAGCGACTAGCTCGTCATGTCATTTCGTAAAATTAAAAAAAAGTTTAAAAAAAATCTATTTTGGTCCACATTTTTATCATACCATTTTCATTCCAGGAAAAAGTTGTGATAATATCCAGCATAAAACCTACGCGGGACCTTCAAAGTCAATTAGCACCGCCTCACCACAGATTGCCGCAACCGGAGGCTAAGAAAATCAACCAGCTCAAGGACTTGCTCGAGCGCATGTTAATGTTAGACCCATCCAAACGTGCCTCGGTCAACCATTGCCTCACGCATCCATTTATACAGGACAAATTTTAGCGGTACGCAAAGCGCGAGTGCTTGCGGCATTTGTGAGAAACATCAATAAAGTGTGTATCTCTACCGGTTGTGAGGCTTCGATCGACTTGGTTGAGATGAGCGAGTAAACCTGTTGTTCTGACAATTCAATTCAGATGGAATCGCTCGTGATTTCAATCGTGACTTTATTTAGATTAATAATTCCTTTATTTCAGCCCTATTTAATTTTTACGGTAGAACTAATTCCACACTCAAATTGAAATCTTATTTCTTGTAATTTAGTTTCGTTCTAAATATTTTGTTTTAGTTATCCAAACTGTTCATAAATATTTATATGATACATTAGGGTTTACTGCTATAAAATTCAGTGATAATGAATTCCAAATGAATAAGGATATATGTCTTCTGCTTCTTCAAATACTTCAATCTTCTATATAACTGCGTTAAAAACGATGTCGATTGTTGATGAATAATCTCTGTGAACAAATAAAATAAAATTATGAATTGGAATCTTTGTGCTACAGACCTATACACAGATACACGCGTTAAACTTATGACATTCTACTATTTGCGTTAGGTTTTAAAAAATTAATTATCACAAACACATATTCAGATTCAAAATATACATGCATCAAATGTAACAATAATAACTGTGAAGCTATAAGTATGTGTCTTTCACAAATGAAATAGGCATTTTGGTTTTCGGATATGAACAGTATTACAAAATGCCCATAAAACAAGACGTTAGCGTTTGGACCAGCTTGTATGTAATGTAAATAAACAAATGATCAATTTGCATCTTGTGAAATAACAGCTATCCCTGTCTGCACTAAACATTTACAGCTCTTAAGACAGTCCTGGTAGTTGAAAATGTTGCCGTCGCTCTACTGTCTGTGTGTGTGATAGAGACAATAGATCCGATAATGAATTTATCTATATTTTAGGGTTTCGGTGGAAAATTGGTTTCACCCTCCAAGTCTTAACAAAACCATTTGTTTTAGGGTCAATCGTTTGAATAGATTATAAATCCATAAATATATATATATATATATATATATATATATATATATATATATGTTTTTTAATTAATATCATAACATTGTTTATTATTCTAATTACAACTTTTCTTCGTTATAATTTGATACAAAAAATTCGTCACTTTAGATAAACAGATAATGCGAAAATTCAAAAAAGGACGTGCACAATTTTTCACTGTGCAAACAATATAAAAAAATCATTGAAATCGGATAGTAGGGGTAGAAAAACGTTATTTGTGTTGACAAGAAGGAAGGGGTACCTAATCAACTTAGTTTAATGACGGAAAAAATGCTGACACAAATTAATCCACTATTTATGTTTTACAACCTTTATTAGGAAATGTAAGTGCGATTAAATATACAATTGTTTTTTTTATGCATGTGCGCTTTTCTAAAGCGATTATGTTCTATGCATTTGCGATATTGACATTGTATTGAATATGCTACAAAGCGAATGTGTCTCTAACTTCTTCACAATAAAGCTATTTTTAATATGTTCATAAAAACAAATATCTCCTCACTAGCCAATATAGTCTGCTGTCAAATGCAGAAATTAGTTCTTCCAAGTCATAAAATATGTACCTACCTGTTTTGATAACTTTTAATTACCTATTTATACATGTAGATAACATAATATTAGCACTAGGCATAAAGTAACACTAGATATAAATTCTACTACGGATCCACAGAATTCGCCCTATTACATAGGTCCAGAACAGCAATCACCATACAAAACCG
The DNA here is from genome assembly GCA_905220475.3 of Ennomos fuscantarius. Taxonomy (NCBI): domain Eukaryota; kingdom Metazoa; phylum Arthropoda; class Insecta; order Lepidoptera; family Geometridae; genus Ennomos; species Ennomos fuscantarius. Next base: position 14,574,005 of record HG992023.1, read on the forward strand.
TTTAAACAGGAAGAAAGTTGGTGCTCTATGATCATAGAGCACGAACTTTTTTAAATAATAGGTCAGCCACAGAGTACCCGTCTATGGTCCGTATTACAGAATGCGAATACACGATGCTCAGTCATCGATCGATGCTCAAGCAGAGATTTCATTCACTTATTGATCACTTTATGAACGAAATCTCTGTTTGAGCAAAGATCGATGACTGAGCATCGTTCTGTAATACGGACCTTAGTCCACAAAGTAAGCGCGAGCGCTGCGGTCAAATGAAACGCGGTGTGAAATCGGAAAATTGTATCTTATTTACACAAACATGTGTAGGCATAACCTACAGGAGCTTCCGATCTACGGGATCGGCAGACGGCAGATAAAGTGAAAAACACTGTGTGATTTCCTAGTCTTATGCCCGTATTACAGAACTACGCTCAATCGTGAGTTTCATTAATTTATGCTCAAGAGATTTCATTCACTAAACGATCAAATAGTGAATGATATCTCTGCTTCAGCATTATTCGACGTCTGAGTAAATATAAAGTTTTGTAATACGGGCATTAACCCGAAAAGTTATAGTCAAATTCATAAAAATCACGACTACTCAAGTTTTGTTAGCCCCATATTTTCACCACATCTACATCGGTTTTGCAATAGGCCTATTGCCTATTTTGGAACATACCGAAGCCCTAATGTGAATAAGTGAGTAAAAATACTCACGATAGTTTTCAAAATATTTTTTCACTCACATCAATTAACACGTCGAAATTACTCCGGCTCCCAAAAGAAGGGCATCGAATTGGTCGACTTTTTAATTGACGTGATTTTAGCCGTTATTTATCTTACTAGAAAAATATAATGTTAAGATTTTGGAATTTTTTTACAACGAATATTGAATTTAGATATTTAAGCAAGGGTCAGGTGTTTACCGTTACAAGTACTTAGTACATACACAGTAATAGAGTTTATAAATGTAGATACCATTTTGTTGATCGGATAGTTAATATGATGAACTACTGTGTAATCTAACGACATGCCTAATATAACATAATATTATAATGTGATCAATGAAATAAACGAAACGAAATGAAATGGTATTGTAATCTTAACAAGTACTAATGTATTGTATTTTTTTATTTATAAAATCACCCGAATCTCGTTTTTTCCTAACGCAGTTTTTACAACTAAATAACACTAAGCCAAATCATTAAAATATTATAATGCGTATTATCATAATTATAAAGCCTACATTCGGGATATTTCGTTAATAGAAAAATAATTTGTACTTTCGTTACGTCTAATCAAATGTGTTAAGGGAGTTTTGGTGGGAAAGCAAAACACCGCATTGTATTATTTCCCAAAACTTGTGTTATTTTCAGTGTTAGTGCATAAAATTGGTGGCATTCTATTCGTTAAGTGCTGGATTACAGGCGTGAGTGTGGGAAAATGGTATAATGATGGTGAAACGTTTATTTTCTTGTTGTTTCCAAAACTCCATATAAGCTTCAAGTAAAGTTGCCACCACTTTACTAGGAGTATGACTTTGACTAGACTATGACTTGACTTGATGACTTCGACTATGACTTGACACATATTTGCGTGAAATATCATTAACTTGATAAATTATCAATTACTTGACACTGGCTAAATACACAAAAGCGTGGAGCCAAAATATAAAAAAAAATGTGTTAAGAATACGGTGTTTGAATAATTCACAAGAAAACAATACAAATCGGTGCTTCGTGCTAGCGAGCGAGAGTGCATGATTACAAGTTTTGTTTTGTTTCGTGTTCTTTAATCATAATTTGAAGTAATTGGAAATGCATTGGCTTCGATGATGTAACTTATTATGATTCGGAAATTAAAATCGTATTGTAAATGTTTCCTCGAACAACTGTTGATTCTGATGACGATAATATAAAATGCGTTCTTCTTCATTAATTGAAAAAATTAATGAACATTCCTTTTTTTTTTCTTTCTTTTGCTATAAACTACACTTGCCGTTGCGGAGTTTTGTCATTTAGCCCCGCGGTCCTTGGGTCTAGAAGTCTAACATCCCGATCCAACATATCAATATTCCCTAAACATCTGATGGCGTGGCGGTGAATGGGACTTATGAAACAATATTAATAAATATTTACAATCAGTGAATTAGATAAAATTGATGTTTATTAGTAAGATAATGATATACACCCTTTATTGATGTGAAGAAGTATGTATTGTTGAGGCTCCATATTGTTATGTTTTGCACTACACCTGAGTAGTACAATTTAGCAACATGAGATAGGTGAGTATATTTTTTATGGTGTATCTACGATAGATTCAAACTCGACCACTGAAGTAGCAGTGCTCAAATCTATCTGAATATCTAAAAAATCAGCTTTGGCCGTCAGGGATGTTTCTCTATTGTGCTATTTTCGATGTTACCGCTGCAATTGTGTAATTTACTCGTATAGCCATTATTTTTTCTTATATGTATACTAAAGTCGTACCGGCAGAAAGTACAAATGTGTTCAAGTGTTATAATTGAACGTTTTACAGAAGTAAACCTCTCTTTGTAAAATTGGCAAAAAACTGTGAATAAAACTGTTATTGTCTCTATAGTATGACGTCTTGCTCTATAGTATGACGTATTATTACCTTTCGTAGTATGTTGTTGTTATTAGAAAGCTAACAACAGTACTTACCTATAAGTTCAATGTTACAGTTTGATTACATTCCTTTTTTTATTTTATTTTTCAATGTTTTACTTAACCCTATTAAATAGTTTGTAGGTTTACGAATTTTCATTCCGTAAAGAACACAACTGCAGTGATCACTTAACGTTAAAATACTTCTGTAACAATTGTTGAGCTCGTGTCTATGTTAAAGTAAATTATTTAGGTATATATAGTGTTTTATTGTGTTACCAATTTCATCATTAGAAAGAGACAATACGGGGCGTTCACAGTAGTCTTACTATATACTAGAGATTTTTTTCCTAAACACTTACTGTGTTATTTTTTCAAGTTATTATTTATTACCAAATATTCATAGCAGAACGTACTCTTCATTATTTATAACTTCCTGGTACATAGAGTACCTTCTTAATAAATGACACCCAAGGTCTTAAAATTCCCGATATTTAGGGATCCAAGGACCACAAGGACTGGGGTCTCATACCACCCAGACACGGAACAAGTAAATGATTTCTGGGCCTAAATATTTGTCCTGTCACGGGAATCGAACCAGTCGCTTCCAGCCTATGAGCCGACCGACCGATCGACCAAATCGAATTCAGATGTCGGTAAATGCCTATATCTCAAGTATCGGAGATTGTGTTCACTAATTTTATTTAACTAATAAGCTGCCGCCTACGCTGCTGCTGTGCGATTCACGAGATCAATCTTGACCTCCCCATTTAGTATCCGTGGTACCCCCAGTACCCCCAGTCGTACCCCCAGTGTTACCGCAGTTACGTTTTCATAGCCTTGATACAATTACACGGCATTTTTTTCCTAACGCTAGTACCATTAAACAGTTAAGACAATTTTATTTATTATTCTTGGTTTATAATCCCACCCAAAATCGTATTACCTTAGTAAAAATAAACAACACCAATGTAGAAATTAAACAACTTCATAGACACAAAACATTCACATTTATTACAAACACCAACACTAGGTTCCAACACAAGGTATTATTGTAAATAGGAGTAATGGACAATATTGGATTGTAGTAAGATCATAGCTTGATCTCTGTTTTATGCCAAAAGGATCGTATAATCATGTAAATACACAATATCTTTATTAGAATAAATAAGATTTTAATAGGTACAAAAAATATCAGATTTTTATAGGCGGTAGCAGTTCCGATTATTCTAAATAAAATTGAGACCGTGTAACCCACTTTCATTATAGTAAATATCATATATATAAAGAAAGTTACGTAATTCTTAAAAGTAACAGGCTATCATTGTGGAGAAATAAAGTAAAAAGTTATTTCTAAAAATGGTTGTAGGAATGACAACATTAAGCAGACATTGAAAAACTGCAGCTAATCTGCAGCGGCCAGGTTTTGGGGAGACATAGAGGCAAACATTTTGGTTTTTACGAAGATTGTTAATTAGGCTGGGTATTCCTCCTCCAGTCAAAGACCAGGTAAACGGCTCCGCCTACGTGTGTTGGCGAAACGGTGGCCAACAGCAGCAAGTCCATCGAGACGGTGTAGAACCGAACGTGAAGCGTATACATGATGTACATACTGCCGTTCGATCCTGGGCTTCCTGGCCCAATTGAGTCACCGATGAATGGCTTAACGTCTGAGTGAGCAGATATAGAGCACAAATGCGTCGGAGATTCCCACCAGGAAGTAGAACTGCGTTGTAATCAGGATCACGACAGTTATATTTTCAGGGCAAATCCCTTCAACCTTCTTATTGTACGTCAGTAGAAGATACATGAAGCGGTTGATGATAGATTCAGGAAGCATTGCAATGATTCGTCACAGCAAGTATATAAAGGTGCGCTGGAATAAAAATAAACTTTTTTAAGGGTTTAATTTCGACATTCAGATTTTCTTCGAAGTACTCGTAAGCTTAGGCGTTCCCATATAGGTAATTAATACGATGTTATAAATAGATGTTAATTATTAGGTGCATCGGGACAGGTCGACAAGACGTCGAAAACAATTATGAACACAACAAAAAAACATTAATACAACTTTTCAAAAATATTATAAAATTCGGCACAAAATTCAAAAGTAGCTACAATTTCGAAACCAAGTACTTCGTATCCGGGAAGCTTCTGTAAATGGTGGCTGGCATGTACCAACTCGCAGCATCAGTATTCTATGATAGAGCAAAAAATCAGATACTTATAAATATTTATAATAAAAAATTGTATGTAATTTAATTCTTACCTAACGTCGATGTCACAAAGCACGTTTAACTGACTTTAATGAACACACGAATAGATTTTACGTATTCACCACGGTCGCTCTGTTATCAGACTGACCGAGTGAGAATGTATGAGATGAGATAGCTATCATAGCCGTCCTAGTTCCAGGGTATTGATTAATGGTGAGATGAGAGATCCGAACAGAAGCATTGCATTCAAACCGTGTTGAAGTAAGATGACGCATGATGCACCGCTCCGATGTTAACTGTTGGCTAGAGCATTGCTTCGGCGCTTGCTCGCGGCCCGGCCGCTCGGCTTGCTGTATTGATTTACGCAGACGTGTTGAGAAAATGCACCTATCTCATTATGTATACCTGGTATTCGTAGACCTGCCGGCTCGGCGACAGCGGCGGCTGCATGTGCACTCGGGATAGTTCTTTAGTCTCGAAGCAGACTCCGGGCGGCTGGGTTGTGCCTTGCTTAACTTCCCCATTGTTTTTTATAATCTAACCGATAAACCTCGAGTGACCGATTGCTGTGAATAAGCGGTGAGTTTATAAAATTTGAATTTTTATTTGATCTTTGTTATTTTTTTAAGTATGCAGAATTGGAATTAAAGATAGATTAGAGTTCACGCCAGCATTTACTGTTTCGAAAGTTGTAAGACTTGTTCTGTGCCATTGGTAAGTTTGGCGCTTTCTAGCACCCCAAATCAGACCCGTTCCCTCAAAACGCAGTCGGGATCACTTTAACCTGTTGCTCGTTAGGATTTAAAGTGCTGCGTTTCTTTTTTATTTTGCCATGAGTCGTAGTTTGCGACTAAGCATCGTTTGATTGCCGGCAAGTTTTGTATCCGTTTGCTTTGTTCGAAGGGAGGACTTCTTACCATTCGACGGGGCAGTGGAGTGGCTTAGAAAGATTATGCCGAAAGACGGGTTTGTTGTACGATCGTCTTTTTATTATGGGTTGTTGTACCAACAGGATAAATAATCCTGTTAATAAAACAGTTATTAAACTGGCTATTGTAATGGGAATAAACGGTATATTTTTTGTTTATAAAATAAAATAATTCAAATATTAAATAATATAATATAAAATATTATTAGGTTCCGGGTTATTTTAAGACCTTCTAGACAGTTATCAAATATAGTATTATGAACGGAAAAATTGATTCCTGCTCAATGACCAGTATTGCAACAAAAAATTTCTTCCCACTAGTTAACCAGTTACCAAACTTCGTATTTTAATGGGAATAAAACAAATTTTTCTTCTACGCAATATTTTGCATATGTGGCGTCTGAGCTTGAGTGATGGTTTATTGTTTTATCAATGGTTTAAATTGAGAATACAAATAACTTCTTGATTAGTATAGCATACTAATACATGACAGAGTAATGGTGAAAATTGATTAAATTACCTTACATTATTTTGCGTAAAAATTACGGTTTTAGCATTCTTATACATTAAATATTGTAGAAAGGAAATTTTATTAAAAGAAGAATTCAAAATGATTTGAATTGCTTTTATCGATTTTTTATAAATCACCTATCTGAACGGGATTCTATGTTTGAACCACAATCGAGGCTAGAAGATATGGAGCCTGGACGTTTTCTTAATTGATACTTCACTGGTACTTCAGTAGCAAAATGTACATGGAAATAGTAAGATCTAAGTTGTTTCGTCTCATAAATCAAAGTTATAGGTAGCTAGTATGCTACGATAGTTTTTTTTTAATTCCATCTCTACCGTGATAGGTCCACGAGAAAATAATCCCAGTGGCTCCACAGAGAAACCCTCGAAATTTTTACTCTGAGCCGTTCTTTCTTAGCCGAGCGCCGTCATCCTTACCCTTTTGTAGTCTAAATATCTCGGCAACAGCCCGAGTCTAGATCAGGGTTGTGGTAGCTGCCTTCCACATTTGACGGTTGGGCATCTTAAACGGTTCGGTGACGCTGCTGGTTTTTGATGATATGGCGTTTCGATAATATTGGATTTCGATGATATGGCATTTCGACGAAATGGGCTTTCGGTTAAATATTTTTTCGATGATATGGCGTTGTGGATGTGGAAATGGGCTCCGCTAAAATGGCTTTCGATGTAAGTACGTTCCGAGCCTGTGAGGTAAAAAGATTACTATTCTAATTGAATTTTGTAAACTTTTTTTTTTTGTTCTTTTATTGGTTATATTCTGTTTTGTGTGCCAAATGAATAAATAAATAAATAAATAAATCTTGAGGTCTCTAATTAAACTATTGTTGTATCTACAAAATTTAATGCGTGTATATACGTTACAGTTTCAGAAGTTATTAGGCTGCTAAATATTAAGACGGACCGACAGGCAGATGGACATGACGTACTTATAAGTACTACCTACAATGGAACGTTGCGTTGGAATGTTACGTGCAAAATAACCTAAAAAGTTAATTTGCATGCAGTTTTGGTCCTGCATAGTCAAAATGGCTATTTCTTTAAGAAATTATGAAACTCAACTTATGACTAAAATTAACTTCTTTATTGTTGAAATTGGTTAAGCGTTTAGTAATAATCTGATATTTTTTTTATTTTGCTTTGAAAATATCTCTTGATTTTGCTATCTTGATACTTCTTGTTTACTTGCCTACCTAAATAGCAACCTACCATTTATTATGATGTGTTATTTTTCAACATTTATTCCTCATAAATATAATATTTATATAAGGTTAAACGTGCTGTATCACCTACTAAATTACTATTACCATAAAGGATTATACTCTTTTTTACTATCACTAACAGATAATGCAAATACCGGCTGTGACACAGGGGTGATGAAATTGGTCAATAAGCTACCTAGAACAAACATTGTAAATATGTCTTTTTAAAATCATCTGAGATAATGACGTTCGCAAGAAAATATACAACGAGGGTATTCTACAGGTAGGGGGCGCGGCGGTGAGTTGGCGATGGGAAGGCAGTGGGTGGGTTGACATTTAGGGTTAGGGTGTCGATGCCGGGAAAACCGGTCCCTAGGAGCTCTTGGAACTCGTACTTATGTTAAGCGCATTAAGCGTAGCGACACGACTTTGGTGAGAGAGATCAACAGGCGTTCAGTAACACATTAATAATAGTACTCTGTGTTAAACGCCTCCCTAAAGGCGGGAGCCTTTGAGATAAAGCTTTTAACTTGAAGCTAAGAATTCACAAAGGACACATATACTCACTCAATATAGGATTGCAAATCAATATATTTATTTTTAAAAATACAACTTTTAACAGGGAATGTGCCTTTATTCTTTTAACCAACTAAGTAATCAATATAACACTGCTTAATACTAGGTACCAGCTTCATTACCTTCACCACTCTTCCCACGAAGTGTGTCTTATAGTCATGGTCAACGATATTACCATGATATTGCTTGTTAGTGTAGCTTGAGTAGCCGAGGAATGATCAGAAATATTATTGCTTTTGTAGTGTACATAAAAGGTATATAATTAATTAAGTAAGTAGTATTCGTAAGATCAATATGCACATGTGGAAATAGAATAAATGAATATGAAGTAAGGAACTAAGGCACATGATGGACTTCGTCGGGCGTAGAACGGTTGCAGAGAAGAGCCTGTAAAAGACATCGGAAGGTATTTTTTTAAACTTTGATTATAATTAAATTTCTATCCTATTTATAACTTTAATACTACTAATAGTAAATATTCAAAGTATTTTATTACTTGTTAATTCTAGATTCCTTAATATTAATTAAATTATTGGTAAGTTTATCAACAACGAATAAGTAAGTGCAACTTGTTTTTCCGTTGGTACTGCATAACCATCTACACGTGCTGTACCAAGATCTGCTAACCTCCAGTGCCCCCATGTTGGAGCTGTGTGCTGGTCGGTGTGGGTGCGACAACATATTGGCCATGTTAAAATATTGCTTGTCCGTGCTTCAATAAAATGTTAGCATGTTGGTATCTAAGGTGTGTGGGGTGCGCTCAGGCGTTGGGGTGGTGGGTGAGGTTGAGTGCAAAGATAAAATAAACACTAACAGCCTTATTAATAAACGGGTATTAGTCTCGGATTAGCTACTTCAGCTTTTGTCCTTTTTTTGCTACTGGAATATTTAGCTGGGTCGAAAGAGACAAAAGTTGGTGTAACTAGTCTAAAGCTAATTCGTGTTTATTAATAAGGCTGTAACGGTGTGCTCTGATATGAAAAAGTTTCGTAATCGCATGAAAACTTATACACTTATTTGAAAATAACTTTGAATGCTTGGAACTATTATCCATGATTATAAATAGGGCGAATTATGTAGAAAAAGCTACTATTAAGTGTGTTTATTTACAAAATCAGAATTTGATAAATTCTTCCGTTTAAGTCAAGAAATCAGTTTGCAACTTGCACATCTATTTTACGTTTTCCCGCAGGAACCCTTAATTTTATGAAAAGGACATCTTAATACGGTTCAACTTCTTTGGCGTGAAAGCCATATAATCAGACAAAAGATGTTTCAATTTTATGTGCTTATTAGTACTGATGCGGAATTGAAAACCTCTATAGATAACAAAATTTACAGTGCAATGATGTGCAAATTATTTTGTTGTTAACCGAGACCTAACCGAGAGATCGACGTAAAAAATATCTATTTATATTCAAGTCGTAGGTAATACGGTAGTAGGTAGGTACTTAATGGGTCGGTGGGTAAGTAGGTACTTAAGTAATGTAGGTCATACACCCAAAAGACAGGGAATGGCTGGAAGCATTTGAAATAAAGTGCTGTAAGCGTATGAAGAGAATAAATTGGACTGAACGAAAAATGAATGATTAGGTTCAAGAAAACGGATACTGGCGACAATAGAAGCAAGAAGAGTAAAAATGTTTGGCCATCATCATCATATACAACATGACAACCTAATGAAAAACATCATAGAAGGGAAGAGCGGAAAAGGCAGACTTAGAACGGATCGAATAAAAGAAAAGATAAATGTCATATCTTACGGGAAAGTTGAAGCATTGGCCGAAGATCGAGAACGATGGCGATTACTCCATCGACATGAGCAGGACTTAAATAAGCAGAAGAAGTAAAAGTAAACAGATTTGTCGGTACTCGAATGACAGAGTATGGGAGTAGTTACATCGAACCGTCCAAACCTGTTGATTGTCATAACGCCGTGCCGTTGTTTTTGTTTATTTTTTGTCGCGAGATATCCGACGAATCTCGTTCAGTGGCTGCATAAATATCGGCAATTGCCAACAGGCAGTTTTTAATGGAGCTTGATTGGTAAATCAGCGACTGCTTATTGAGAGTGCAATATGATTTGCATATGTAGTGCATGATGTATAGGTACTTATGAATATGAAATAATTTACCATGAACTTATAATATGTGAGTACTTGTGACTCAGCGTTCATACTGTTTCTGCCTACAAGTCCGTAGCTACGTCTGAAGAGTGATTTTTTCTTTTCCTCTTCGGAGAAATTGGCGGATCTTTCTCTTCTTTAGCAGCTGCATTTAATGTCTGGACACTGACTAAAATAATAAACTACTATACTATATTATTTTGTTAAGCCCACGATTAACTCTTATTGGTGGCCTCTGTGGTGTGGTGGTTGAACAGGTCGAGTCAGAGGCGGCAGGTTCTATTCCCGCGGCAGGACAAGTATTTGTGCACAGAAAAAAAGCGCTAATACTTGTTCTGAGTCTGGGTGTTGGGTCCTTAGATACGGGGAATCCTAGTTAGGGTCCGGGATCTATGTATGTGATCCTTGGGTGTTATTATTATCATTGATCCGCACCATTTCGTTTTTCACTATCAAAGCCATGCTTAGTTATATACTTAGATGTACCTATTAATATATTCTCTGGTCAAACGTTATCAAATCAAGTTAACAACATACAGTTGGTAATGCTTGCACACTGCTACGGCAGCATAACTATCCGGAAAAGAGGTGGTACCTAGAATTCTAAATGGTAATTTAAGATTTTCCACGTGATTGTAGGTAAATTATACCTATCCTCCGTTTTTTTATAGATATATAATTTAATTTTTGATAATTACACAGCAGATCATTTTTTGGTTAGGAGGTATTTACCGTCAGGCATGTATCTAGACTTTTGAGTCAGAGAGGGATAAATTCCAATACTTACTTAATTTATTGCATATATTAGGCTTTTTTTAAAGAAACACGAGTATCACTATTCTTAATTAGAGACCGATTTGCATAAAATAGGACAGATGGATTGAGTATTTTTGTTAGATAGTTTTATATAGGCTTCTGTGAAATAAGCCACCATCCAACGCTGACTTGGAAAATTACCAATTTTTAGGTACACATATTTAATGTTATTGTCCTGTTAGGATTAATTAGCAGTTAGACTTGCTGTCTATAATATTAATTTAACGCGGCTGCTACTGCTGCGAGTGGGGTGGTTGCGTAGGATGAGTTTAATTTTTTTAAGCACCAGTTGTTATTTACAGTTGGTGACTCAATCATCTCACGAAAGAAAATTCTCTTCGAAAGGCTATTAATTTATTACTAGGCCTGGCGGTATGGTAACACGACTATAGCCTGCCCAAAAAATGTACATAAAAAAATCAGTTCTCTGTCAGTCTGTCAATATTGCTATCTGTCAGTGTCAGTAACTGCAACTGAGTAGATCACCTTTTTTGTTTTGTTTTGGCTCCACACTTTTGTGTATTTAGCCAGTATCATGTAATTGATAATTTCTGAAGTTAATTCATATTATATAATGTGTCAAGTCAAGTCAAGTCACAGTCCGAGTCATCTCAGTTAAGTCATAGTCTAGTCAAGTCATACTCCTAGCTAAGTGGTGGCAACAACACGAAAAGGAACGTTTCACCATCATTATACCACTTTCCCACACTCATGCCTGTAATCCAGCACTTAACGAATAAAATACCACCAATTTTATGCACTAACACTGAAAATAACACAGGTTTTGAAAAATAATACAAATTACAATGCGCGGCGACGCGATCTTTTTCGTTTTCCCGCCAAAACTCCCTAAATTGACTTTAACAATATACGGCTTTGACATGACATGCAGTACAAAACAAAGTTCCTTACTTGACATTGGCAGAGTTATCACTAAAAAGCGATGGAATAAAAAGCCATCAAAGAGCATATAACCACTAAAGCCATTAAACGAAGAGACGAAGAAGAAGACATGTAAGAGAAGTTATATGTTGGGATAATATTAGTTCGCTAAATCGCATGTCATATTAAAGAAACAATGATTAAATTAACATAGAAAACTATCTAACCTAATACAAAAGAGTAAACAGGTAATAATTTTTATACTGTTAAAATTCATATAGGTTATGTTATGTTGTGAAGTTCTATTGGTTTCGTAACAAAGTACCTAGTTCCCTTGTTACAACAGTTTAATTATTTTACAGGCGTGTTCTGAATAAAATCAATAGCAATGAATTACCATAAGTATACCGTGCGGGGTGAATGGCATACTGCCTACATTGTACCATATTTTTAAATTACATCGACTGCGGCATATTGTGTTGAACTTGTAGAAAAAGTGGTGTAACTTAAACAGCGCTCAAAAACTATATTGTAACAAATAACTCCCAAAAAATTATTATCAAACAGCAATATGAAAACATGTTTGTTTTGCACCACTATCTCTTATCCTAACGCTGATTCCAGTCTGCAAAGAGCACAAATAAAATGCATATTATAATAATAAAGTAGTTAGTCGCTGTTTCACCCGCGGTGATATGGTTTCCGAGATGAACCCTATTTATTTATTCTTAGGATCAAGTAGAATTAGCCTTCACACATAAGTATACTTGGATATCTTCGACCTTGGATTGGATAATAAGCAAATAAAATAATTTCTGTTAAATAGAGTGGTGTATCAATACTACATAATTTGGCTACTTATATCTTTGACCTTGGATTTGATAATATGTAAGACAGATAATTTATGTTGAATGGAATAGTGTATCAATACCACATAATTTGGCTCTGAAAAAGTTACCTATATTTACTATGTTTGTGAAGAAATCTCAATAATTGTAGGAGATTAACAGTGCATGACACAAAAGCTTCTTAACACTAAGAGTAGGTAAAAGTATAAGATGGACAACCCATGACTTGTTGGATCAACAACAAAAAAAGAATAGTGGAAATAGCTGGTCTAGAGTGACAAGAGACCATTGGGAATGCCAAAACTAAAGGAAAGCTAATTATACCTAGCAGTGAAAAAATTACAGACTAATAATGATGATGATAAACATATACAGCCTTATTAATAAACAATAGCTTTGGATTAGTTACACCATCTTTTGTCTCTTTCGATCCAGCTAAATATGCCAGTAGCAAAAAAGGACAAAAGCTGAAGTAACTAACTAGAGATTTTATTGGAACTAACAAAAACATTGTATTTTTTTCAATGAAAAAAATTACTAACTTGATGGACCTAGCTTTGTAAAATCTGTTTTTTAAGCACATGCTTTTAGTCCATAACTGGAAGAAGATGAAGAAGGCTGCCTATAGAAGGAAGGTTGCTCACTCTTTATCAATATTAAGTTTTGTTCCAGGATGTTTGGACCGGATCACGTGTCTCGCGTAAGAAAGCTGTATAAGCTGATTCTGCGAGTCCACCGAGGTCTGCCGCCAGAACTGCGCATCATGGGGAACAACTATGCTCGGGATGAGTTCAAGCGTCACAAGGGCTGCAGGCAAGATGAGGCTGCAACCTTTCTTAAAGAATGGACAGTATGTATCTATTTAATTACTAATATCTGTTACTACCTTATGTAGAAAACCTTGAAAGATTAAAAATACAACTGTCTCGATTGTCATAGTATATAGCCCACACACACCAACAGCTGGAAAACTGCTGAACATAGGTCTCCTTGCTGAGACGCCACTTTGGATGCTTATCATAGGGAGGGATTTGCCATAACCACCATGCTCTGCAGGTGGCTTATTGATCGCAAAAGATTTTAATGTGCCAAGGAGAATTTTACTGCCCACTCATGGATATAACCTTACACGGCTCTTACTGCATTCACGGGAAGAGATGGGGTAGTCATATTCTTAAACCGCAAGGCCCAAATGGCGTCGCGGTAGAAAATGCATTTGTCCCTAAAACATAAGTATAATAAAAATTCATTTGTACAATATAATAAGGCTTATTTATGTACAATATTTTAATTAGATAATTTAAATAATAATCTGCGATATGTGCTATTGTCACTATATATAATATTAACCTGTGCTAGCTACAAAAGCAGAACATTTTCACGCTTTAGAGTAAATGTTTTGAGTTAAGTTCCATCTAAAAACATAAATCTTTATGGTTGACAAATTTTCGTAACTTATTTTTAGATATGCTTATGTTTACTGTAATTTAATTTAATAATTCTATTTTTCACGATTTCATTCATAAAGTGATTAATTAGTGAATGAAATCTCTGCTTGAGCACCGATCGATGACTGAGCATCGTTCTGTAATACGGACCTCAGTGGTTACGATTCTGCCTCCTTAGCTATGTAAATTGCGAAATGTTTGACAAGTCATTTTATTACTACCACTGCGTTGCTGTGTTTGACATTATCATGGTATAAATCTTTGCGACTTGGGACTCATGCATGTGTCTTTAATTATTTGATGATTTCTACTTTTTTGACTCCTATTATTTGTACGCTCTCGTCTGCTTTAAATTTTATTGTGTCCTTTGTTCCAAAGCGATATAGTTTTAGTATGTTTTAAGTGCGAGTGCGCGTATTGTTTTATCAGCTGGTTACTGAATTGAGAAGTCTCAATCTAATGAAATTTGCTTACACCTACTGTATAATATAACTTTACTGTCACTAAAGATGAATTCGATTGTAATATATACATATATACTTTCTGCTGCACGCTTCTAATAAGGAGCACAACAGATATTTAATCGAAAATAAAACTCTTCTATTTTTATTTCTAAATCTAAATAAATATTGAATTTAAACTGCAAATAGAGTTAATCAATTTTAGATACCGTTTAATTCCATGATAAATATCAATATAATGTATGGTTGTAGCACTATACTTAGCCTGCATGCCTAGCACAGGCCGGAATGGAGATATGACTTTGTATCTCCCGATTTATTGAAGTTTGTGGAAATGCATGGGATATTTTTTTATCTATCGTCCTTGCTGTGTATATATGAAGCTGCCAGAGCACACTGTGTAAAAGTATGAATGCTGTTTGTAGTAGATCTTGATGTACCTTGCATTTTTGAGACAAAGCAAACCGCTTGGTACAGGTATTTCTGGGTGTGATTTGAGCTGATTTAGCCCGGTCGCCACGTGGTTCCCTCCAACAGGTGGGTAGGAGAGGGGGGAAGGGTGCGTTTGGCGCGTCTTACTCTAAGCTTCATAACTGCATACATCTGGCAATCATATCTAGTTTAGTATCTTTTTCTAATTATCCGAAGACTAGCAATTCATTTCTGTAAGCAAATTTTTACTCACTTTTAAAAATAAAATGGTATGATGATGAATATGATGAACTAAATGATTTTTATTTTCGAAAATAATTTAATAGGTTTTTTGAACTAGTAGGACTTTCTCCAAAAAAACTAGCGCCGGTAGAGATTTGACTACGAAATTGTATGGCGATAAGCGAAAAAGTCGTCTGATTGGCAGTAACATACATATTAACTTGGTCTAAGGCCAAATTATTATCAACGTCAATTAATTTATTGGAAACATACAATTTTAGAGCTTTTACAATCGCGTGGTAATTGCTGTATTTGTCATGTGTATTTTGCTTTGCGGTATTATTGATTTTGAGATTGCGTAGCCTATTTAGGATGAAGCTATAGCGAAATTTAATTGATTAATGAGCTATTTGAAATAAATATTCCTAATACTAAGGGCTTTTTGGAAAAGTACGGGTTCTGAGCCCAAATATTAATGAACAATATTAAATAAAATATGCTTATTTGCGATCCAATGTAACTTTACATCTTGTATCACTTTTTGGAATAATGTCAGCTAATGCGTTTTCATCGATGTAGCAATTTTTTTTATTTATAATAATCGTGCAATTGCAACTTTAAGCCAATGCAATAATAATAAAATTACCAACAGCGGCAGTGCATCAGATTATTTAGGAAAAGAGTATAGACGCAACAGCGACTTGTTGAAGTTATTATTACGAATCTGTTTTATTTTACATCAAAACTTGTCTAGCATTTGACCACGCTCTCATCTGATGGGAAGTGACAATCACCTGATTGCGATCGAAGGTATAGCATGCTGGCTAAGTAAATACCTAGTCACTCTTCTCTTAAACACGCCGTATTTCGCCGGAAACACAGAGGCTGGCAGGGCATTCTATTCTTTTTCTTCTACTTTTCTTTTTTCATTCTATTTTCTGTCAGCTTGCACATCCTAAATGGTGTAATCTGTAAAAGACCGACAGACTTGCCACTTTCCATCGATCTACGTAAGTGGCAAGTCTGTGTTTTTAAGTTGTATGCCATGGCACGTTGGTTAAGATCAGCTATACTCGTAACTACGGTTTAGTAGATTATATAGCATTCCTTCTTGCAACTGACAACACATTGCAGGTGACAAAGAGACCCCTTTGTCACCCGCAATGCGTTGTCAGTCTGGTACGAATGCGACAAAGGCGTGTGTTGATAGCATTCAAATTTGTTTTGGCACTTAAAATTGAATTTCGACCATTGTTTTTATAGTGTTTATTTCTAATTCATTGTAACTGTCTAATGCTATAATTGTTATTCTGTTCAGGATTACGCCATAAACCTGGCGAAGCAGCTGAAGCCGGTTCACCAGGCTAAGAAGAAAGGCGTGGGTGTGCCTCTGGGCTCGGAGATGCTGGATTACATGACTGAAGGGCAACTGGTGCAGCTATACGAGCTGCACCAGGCCGCTACCGTGGCGCCTGACCCTGCCACCCCGGCTGACCCACAGACCCAGATTACCGAACAGTCTAAATAAATTTAGATTCCACTAAGCTCTCGGCCGACCATTATCTTCAAACTAACATTATATTCTTTATCTAATTACCCATACAATCTGCAGCTTATATCTCCTTTAATCTAAGGTAATTATTAATTATTATATACACGCATTTAATCACTGTGTAGACACACGTATAATAAATGATGTCCTAATTTTATTAATGATATAAAATAAGTTGTTATTGTAGATATTGAACAACTTGTTAGTGACTTATGTAACATTTGCTACCTCATTCATTAGAAAGCACACAGCTGTTGAGGTGATTTTGACCGTGTTCACTCTACGGAGTAAGCAGGGTTAAATAGTTCGCCGCACTCGATGAAGTAAGACGCTGATTGTGTATAAATGTTATATCGATAAGCGCAGTTTATTTATTAGCTTGGTCTTAGTCTTTTTGTACTAGCATAGTGCCTCGCTTGGTGCTTGTGTATTGCGTTTCCGGCTGACGGGCGGCCGGGAGGTCTTAGTCCTAAATTAATAAAAAATCCTAATAGTAGACTTCGATTACTAGTTAGCACATGTAAATGAGGCTTTTATTGTAGTTACCGTGTAAGATTGCGTGAGCGATTGAGAAAATGAGAGCATGAAAGTATGCTAGTTTATAAAATTGGGGAGTTGTACGATTTTTTTTTGTGACGATTTTCGGCGTTATAGATTATGAGTTTTGTCTCTCCACAAATTGCACGCACACACTATGGATATCATGAAAAGTTGTCTCTCAAGTTGTTTGAATGGCAACATATTAGTATTTTTTCATACAACTAAAAAATAATCATTACACGCGCAACGCCTAACTTCAGAGCGGTTAAGTTTTGTACGACTCGCGCTCACAACCATAAAATTCTTGTATTTTCGTGATGTCTATGTCTCATTAATTCAACGATAGCCAATAGCAACGCAAGACAAGTAATAGACAAGTAATAGTATTCTGTGACACGAGAACAACGGCGCTGCGGACCGCTGGTCTGTGGGTGGGAAGGAAATTTCAGTACTGAATTTCAGCTTCAGTTCATAGCTTGGTATCAAGGCATCGAATTTTTTTTTTCGTCGTGTCTCGTCTGTCTTCGCTTCTATCGTGCCGACACAAAAAGCGCAACGGAACTTCACAAAGGATGTCGCTGGTAATAATATCGAGAGATTCACAAGTAACCCTATTCGTTTTGCTTTTAAAAGCATAAATAAAGGTAAGATGTGCGAGCTGTAATAGTATATATAGTGTACAGGTTCACTACAAGTTGTAGTGGGCCTGTACACTATAAACGATGTTGTAGGAATATATAGGAATATCTCGAAAAGCTTTCCGAATATCGGTAACTTGCATTAAAAATTCATGTTGTCCATTACCGCCGAGCCACAGTTGCACTAGTATTTTCCAGTACTCGGTTGAAAGTTCTATTTAATAAATATTTGTTTACTTTTCAAGCTGCCTTTTGTATACGGGACATGTTTACTTCTGATTTCATATATGCAATATATATAAATAATAGCTTTGAGCTATTTCTTTATGATTGTAATTCGATTTTAAATTTGAACAACGTAGACAAATTTTTGAACCGACAACGCGTGCGATTTGTGGACAATTTTCTTCTTGCAAAATTCGACATTGATAAGGTGCCACCCGACTAATAATTATGTACCATAACATAGTAATTGTAATTGTCCATGTTAGTGTAATAGTAAAGAAAAACAGAAATTGGAAAATACCTCGCACAGTATAATAAATAATTATGATCATTACGAAAATTATTAGGTACAGTAAGATAAGAATTAATTTATCGTGATATTCTTATTTTTGCATCGAGCGAGCGTAACTGATCTCGCTATTTACAACTCTTTGAATTTAAGCGAAATGTTCAGTATATTTATGTCGCAGTCGGATAGTATATTACATACCAGCTAGCTGATTCAATAACGGACGTTTTGTATTTACGGCGGGTCAATTGTGTCGTTTTGTATAAGCGTTTCGCGTTCTCATCGCAGCTAGCAGTAATGCATTTGAACGGGTTATTAGCCGTCTCTTTAACACTTTTATTACCAATTTTCTAAACAATATATTGCCTACTACTCACTAAGGAGTTATTTAAAATGTTACCTTTTTATTATTAAAATTCTTATCGTTGAATCGCCGTAATACAAAAGGCACTGTTTTTTAAACAGCTGTTTTTTATGTTTGTGTTTTTTATACGGCGAATTATACAATCCGACTTCGACAGTTATATAGACTGCGCTCGTTTTCGCTCGCTCGATACTTAAGCTGTCTATGATTTACTTACTCCATTCCAAATTCATCTTCAAGTAGTTTCGCACTGGTCTCGAGGGTGGGGCCTTAACGCTGCAATTTTCGGATACTTGCCCTGCTCGTTGTACAAAATTGTTGAATGTAAGACAGCATTTTCAGCGTTTTATTATTTATGCTGGGGACCATTCCCTGTTATTGTGAATGTATCTGCTTTGAACGTACCAACGGTTTAACCATGGGCTAGGTTAGGTTAAGTACCTTTGACATGTAGTCTGGGTTTAATTAAATACGTAGGTAGTTGTTTGGAAACAGTTAAGTAGGCAAGCATATTTGCGTAGGTATTCTATAATATGAGAATATTTGTAAATGTCTAATATTAAGCTCTACAATTTTAACTAAAAATAATCATTGTGACCATGTAAGTATTGGTGCCAAACTTTCAAATTGGACCAAACGGTCAATTCTTGAGATGTCCCTTTAAAATTTGATTATTTATAGTATAAATGTGTTTCACAGGTGTTTTATATTTATATTTCCTATGTATAATGTGAAATTATACTTATTTACATTTTAATAATGAGCTTAATATAAAATTTACGTTATTTATTTTTAAATTTACTATTGTTTTTTAGTCTTAATGAAAGGGAATATATTTTATAAATATGTTTGCGGAATTGTTATCAAAGGTTTTACCCCTAAACATTTTATTTATATATATATTTAAATCATCTACTTCTTATTAACTATACACATTATAGTTACGATGTTAGTCGAACGTAATCTTACGAACGTAAATAGGTAGATGATCCAATCGCTCCCTGCATATACTTATAAGCACAGTTCAAATGATCGTAAACCGGCATGTATTAAAAAAAAATAGAAAAATATCGTGACGTCCATTGTTAGAAACAAAATAAATAGATTTCAAATTTTGTAATATTTATTCAATTCTTATAACTTTTGTGTTGGAATGAGTCTGATATTTGATTTTAAACAATCATGGTTTTTATGCAAGTTTAATTTCAATCAGTACGTTACGTATGTATTCCTAACTTAAATCAATTGATACATATGAAATGACTCAACCAGTCACACCGAACATTTTGCAACTCGATCAGTATTGCAAAACGTACCTAAGAAAGACATAGAATATTTTCGCTGTCAATAAAAATAGACAACAAAACAGTGTTAGTTAACTTTCACTTAAAATGTATGTAACACGCACGTATTCATTCAAATCTAACCGTGAAGCTCGAAATAACAGAACTTTGTCACATTAAATTTAACTTCGTTACTCATAGACTTAGATATTTTGGGGTCTGTGTTTAATGATCCAGTCATAGGCGTGAAATCCCGCACCAGACTTACGAGTTCACTTGAGTATGGTGACTGGAAGATAGATAGATAGATGTCACTTTGAACTCTATCTTGTAGTCTGTGTCTTAAGGAGCTGTTAAAAGGACTTAAGTCGTGTCATCCTATGTTTGTACTTATTCCTCTGTCAGATACCCAATGCATTGCAGTAGGTATACCATAGATGGATAAGTGCGAAATTTGGAGCTGTCTACTTTAATGTAGCCTAATTACTACGCATTATTGTTTGAGTATATTCTCTGTGATAAAACAATTTCACAAAAAATCTTCACTATGATAATTTAGATAGTCTTATTAATCTGAAGCCCAAAAAGTATCGATCTAGTTTAAATCTTAATTATGGTATTTTCCTGTAACAAATCAGTTGATTATTTATTTACAACTAGTTGCGCCCCGCGGTTAAAATATATTTTTATTTTTTTGCTCATCCCACGGGAATACTTCGCTTTTCCGGGATAAAATGTAGCCTATACGTTAACCCAGTGTATAAGCTATTTTGGTACCGAATTTCATCCAAATCCATTCAGCGTGAAGGAGTAACAAACATACACGCATACAAACTTTCGCCTTTATAATATTAGTATGATGTGATTATGTCACGTTTTATTTTTCTTTAAAGTAATGTGTAAATAAATAAGTGGCTATGATTTATATTGACAATAACAATCGAAGATATTGATAACTTGAAATATGCTGAAATAGTTCTGTTACATTGAGCTACCTGTTGATTATACCAAAGCTCAGGAATAAAATGTCTACAAAATTACCAACTCGGTGGATTTATAACATCTAGCATTTATTTTATTTACAAAACATTTTTAACACTAAAACTAGTAAATGAGTACGTATTCACTTAATTACGTTCACTTAAAGCGAGATCTTCAAAAATGATTTGACAGTTTTTCAACAGTTCATTTCACAATATGTAACACCGTATTGAGCTAGTTTCTTATAATATACCTAGTCACAATAATGAGTAATGTAGATTAAAGTTAAATTGCGTTTAACATTATAAACGTTAAATGCATAAACTTATGTGTAACATGTTTAAGATAACATTTCTTATATTAAAAATAGTAACAGACACAATATGCTCGTTCGCAACATTTGGGTAATGTGGCTATAATATAAAATGTTAAAGTTAAGTACCTATTTATTGAATGATGTAACATTGAATGTAGGTATAACTTGTTAAAAGTTATTAAGAGTAAACCTGATCGGAGTATAAAATTATCTTGGTTAACGAATTTTGGAGTATAATTAATGATATTATAGATAGAGCTTGGATCAGGTTTTCCTGACTCTGTAATGTTGCATGTGGTGACTGAAGGGTTGAGAATAAAAAGGCTTTAACTGTCAAATTGATAGTTTCGAGAATATTGACTTTAAACTTTAACAGCTTCATTTTAATGTAGAGTGCTTATAAGGTAATAGAAAACGTTTATGTAAGTTTCAGTTGCTTGAAAATGTTTTAATTCTATTTTAAAATACAAAATATAGCCCTAATTCGTACAATTACTGTATAAATACAGTATAATCTCACTAATCCGGCACTTCGATAGATCGGCACGTCCAATAATCCGGCACCCTCCGCCCACGCCTCCCTTACCCCTCTATGCGTGTGCGCTTTGGTCGCTGCGTCATCGACTAGCAGTCTAACCTCAAAACTTATCACGTGCTAACGTATTGTTTGTTTCAAGTGAGACTAGTTTACAGTTAAAAATGTCAAATTGCACACCTTTACTGCAGCCAATGGATCAAAATGTTATTCAAAAAATAAAGTCTTTGTATAAAAATAAATTACTGATCCATATTATATCTCAGGATGGTGATATAACGCAGAGCCTTAAACCAGATGATGCATTGATTTGTTTCAATACCTGCATAACATGGGCAGAAGAAAACGGCATGTCTGCCAAAGATATTATAATTCTTCGCAATATGCGAGAAAAGGTTTTTAAGCAAGGACTACAAGTTGCACAAAAGCAGACCTCAATTAAGGATTATTTCAAAACTAGTTAATTACATATGTACCTACATGTGATTTCAATTGTTCCATAATACATTACATACATTTATTCTCTCTATGAAATGCTTTATTTTATTTATTACCTATGACTTTTTCAGTATAACCCAGTAATCCGAACATTCCAATAATCCGGCACCCTCCGGTTTTTAATAGTGCCGGATTAGTGAGATTACACTGTATAATATAATAAATATAATAATGTTTTTATGCTAAGCGAATTGTATTCCTGTGTCAGATAAACCGTTTTTAGACTGACAATCTCGAGATTTACGTCTCATTTCGGTAATTTGAGAATGTATTATTGAAGATAATTTCACGCTGAATCCAACGATACCCATAAGTCATTTTGTGAAAAAAATCAGTTAAACCCTTTTTGATCTCTGCCCTCCAATTATGGTATAGCTCGCGCAAAACTTTATGAGCTCTCGGAAGTTACCAAACTGCGCATGGTACAGCTGAGTGCATTGTAAAAGCGGCTATACAATAACTATGATATGCGTACTGCGCAGCCATCCGCGCTAACTTCCGAGAGCTCACAAAGTTTTGCGCGAGCTATACCAACTGCAATATGAATACGCGGGCAGATATGAAATAGGTTTAACCTAGAAATTAACTGTAACCAATTCATATGACGTTTAATGAAATGCTTTACAAATTGGTTCGGCGTTTTGATTACAAACGAGAAACGAATCATCTAACATGCCATATTCATTGTCGGAAATAATTAAGCACACAAAGTCAAAATATCTATCCATCAGAAGCTGTAGTATAATATTGTATCTAACAACTCGAGAGCTTTAGATTTAATCAATAAATCAGTTTCAGCATCGTTGCAATCTAAATCCAACTTTGCATAAATTCATTTGACATTTATCTATAGTCTTCTAGATAGGTATTTTGCTTGTGTTTAGTGTAACATTGTACATACTTAGAGCGGTAACTACGTTAATATTTGTATTAATAAACACAAAGGTAAGATAAGAAACTAGGTAGTGTAGTTTAAGTGCCCAGCGAGACGATAGTAATGTCCGGGGTTGAAATCCGGAGCTTCCGATACTGTAACATATTGTCGAAACGCCGACACGTAGTTGTGTACACGTAAGGCTGTTAAGTATATTTTTCATCACTTCTCAACACATGAACGCGCTGTGTAGCCACTGGAAATATAAAGAAATTTTAGATATTCCGTCGATTATTGGTCCAACAAAACTAATCAAACTATGTGTATTTATAATTTTATAGGATGTTTGGTTTTTGGCCGCTAAGACACATTATATAAAATCTACATCTATATTATTTTTTTTTATATATTCGGTTGAATTGATTTTGATGTAATTTTACATTCACACTTGGTAGGTCTGAAAATAGGTTTTCTCTATTTCATCATAATCAACACTGTTTTTCATCACCACGCGGGTGAAACCGCGGGGTGCAGCTTTCTCTATATATCTAAATTTTTAGGTCAGATACATGTAGAATACTACATTCGAAAATCTTAATA
This sequence comes from Ennomos fuscantarius, assembly GCA_905220475.3. Lineage (NCBI taxonomy): Eukaryota > Metazoa > Arthropoda > Insecta > Lepidoptera > Geometridae > Ennomos > Ennomos fuscantarius. The sequence goes on from HG992023.1 coordinate 14,598,009, forward strand.
AACAGCAAAATCATAAGAATAAATAATTCATAAATAATAATATAATAAATTACTAATTAATTAAAATTTAAAATTGATTATGTTTTATCAATTATATTTTATAAATTAATTCTTCGAAATGTTAAGTTATGAGATACTACGTCCACCAAATAGCAATATCTCTGTTAGCATTGATGAACCCTGTCATCACTTAACATTACCATTCATATTTTTCTTTTCGGTGAAACGTTTTTTTAATGAAAAATATATAATTATACTTATTATATTTTTACCATCTATGATCATGTTAAAATCATAAACGTCTATTAGTGGAGCCAATGATTACGCAAGCGTTTGTGGGTTTGCTAATATCTTTATAGAACCCGGTTAAGTATTATAAATTATTTTATTTCAGTAATTTTTAATATATTTTGCTTTCTGGAAATTGAAAATAGTTTTTATGACCGTGTATTATTAAGTAATCATTAAATATAACTATATTTAAGAACTTTCGGTACAATGAACTTTTATTAGGGTAGTAAGTATCTATATTGAATTGCAAATGTCCTTTATATGGAATTGCAGTGTTTCTAAATGATCGTGTATAATTAGATAATTAATGACATGAAATTAATTGACTAGCCCGATAGCTCAGTAGCCCTGCCTTCTGAACTGTGGGTCGTGGGTTCGATTCCCACTCCGGACAAACATTTGTGTGATGAACTTAGGTGTTTGTTCTGTGTCTGGGTGTCATATTGTTATTGTATTATAATAGGTCTTTACCTATGAAATTGCCGTATTGCAGTACAGACTTTTTCAAACAAAAAAAAGTTATGATTGGCTATGAATTCTAAATTCAAATTAATTTTGTTTTAAAAATATGACATTCTATTTACAATATAAGTCTTTTGTTTATTGATTAGCGTTGTATTTTCATTACATTTCAACATTTTTCCTCATAATGGATACTTTGAAATTTCGTGTAATTATGGAATATGAGTTCCGTCGTGGCACCAACGCGGCACAAACGACACGTAACATCAACGACGTTTACGGAGAGAACTGTACAAACGAACGTACAACCCGTTATTGGTTTGCTCGGTTCCGTTCTGGGAATTTTGACTTGAAAAATGAACCTCGTGGTCGTCCGGAAACTTTGGTCAACAATGATGAATTAAAGGCGATTTTTTTAAGCTGATGAATCTCAATCTACAGCTGAGCTTGCAGCAGCTTTTGATGTTAGCATCAAAACAATATTGGTCCATTTGCGATAGATTGGCAAGATAAAAAAGCTTGATAGATGGGTGCCCCACGAACTTAACGACCGCCAGCGCAACGTACGCGTCGAGACTTGCCTTGCGCTGCTTAACAGGCACAGAAATCAAGGAATTTTGAACCGAATTGTTACGTGCGACGAAAAATGGATTCTTTTTGACAATCGAAAGCGCTCAGCAAGTTGGTTAGATCCTGGTTCGGTACCAAAGCAATGTGCAAAACGAAAAATGACCCCTAGAAAGGTGATGGTCACAGTTTGGTGGTCTAGTGCTGGTGTGATTCAACATAGCTTTTTACAAAACGGCGAGAGCATTACTGCATATGTGTACATTGAAGAACTGACCACAATGATGGCGAAACTCGCACGTCTGCAACCAGCTTTGGTCAATCGGTCGTCTCCACTGCTACTTCACGACAACGCGCGACCCCATACTGCACAACAGACCGTCTCTAAGCTGCATGAGTTGGGTTTGGAAGCTCTCCCTCATCCGCCATACTCACCAGATCTTGCGCCTACCGACTATTACTTTTTCCAAAATTTGGACAACTTTTTAGCGGGAAAAAAATTCAATTCCCGAGAGGCAGTACAAAACGCCTTTGAAGAGTTTGTTGTCTCCCGTCCTGCTGATTTTTCCAAGAAGGGCATCCATAAACTGCCACAGCGTTGGCAAAGATGCATTGATTGCAGGGGTGATTACTTTGAATAAAAGAAATAAATAAGTTCGAAAAAAAAATACTTTAACTTTTTTCAAACAAAACGGCAATTTCATAGGTAAAGACCTAATATGTATGTATTTACAAACAAAAAAGTATCTAAGTATTGTATCAGTTATCTGGTTCCCATAGCACAAGCTTTGCTTAGTTTGAGGCTAGATGGCGTTGTGTGAGATGTCCACACATATTATTATTATTATTAATGAACTTTAATTACAGCACTATTTATGCACTTTCGACACTGACCATGTACTAAGGCAATACTTGTAAATAAAATTGTAAATTTCCGTGCTGTGTGATGATCATGTTTCTAACTATCTTATATATGTAATCATGTCATAGTAATTAGTAATATAGTTCAGTTTTATTATGTAAAGCATACTACGCAATGTCATATAAGTCGACGGAAGTTATATCTGGTAAAATGTTACTAATAAATTAAGGAAATATTTCGTACGGCACCACAGCGTATGCCTTGTAAGTACTGTGCTAATTACACGATAATATTGGAAGTATAAATCGTAAATTGTAGTATTATTATTTAATAATGATTAGCGGAAGTAAACTTCAAAATCGTAATTATAGTGTAGCAAAGTATCGTAGCAAGTATGTGTACATTGAAATAAAATGGACGTCCGACCAATTTTATCGTTTTATTTTTGAGGCGAATCCTTTTTTCGTAAAGTACTTAGGATGTGAATTAGAAAATTATTCCCGAGAAAACCAAGATTTAGTTGGCATCACAGGAAATCATAACGTCAGGAAGGAGAGTGTATATATTTATCGATGAAATATAATTGAAGGGGTGAGAACAAAAACGGTTTAACTGATTTTTTTTCACAAAAATGACTTATTGGTATCGTTGGATTCAGCGTGAAATTATCTACAATAATACATTCTCAAATTATAGAAGTGAGGCTTAAATCTCGAGTTTTCAGTCTAAAAATGGTTTATCTGACACAGGAATACAGTTCGCTTAGCATAAAAACATTATTATATTTATTATATTATATTATAATTTTACAGTATTCGTACGAATTAATACTATATTTTGTATTTTAAAATAGAATTAATAAATTTTCAAGCAAGTGAAACTTTTACCTTTTCTATTACCTTATAAGCACTCTACATTAAAGTGAAGCTGTTAAAGTTTAAAGTCAATATTCTCGAAACTATCAATTTGACAGTTAAAGCCTTTTTATTCTCAACTCTTCAATTGTGTTCCGGATAATTGAAGGGTTGAGAATAAAAAGGGTTTAACTGACAAATTGATAGTTTCGAGAAAATTGACTTTAAACTTCAACGGCTTCATTTTAATGTAGAGTGCTTATAAGGTAATAGAAAAGGTTTATGTAAGTTTCAGTTGCTTGAAAATATTTAATTCTATTTTAAAATACTAAATATAGTGCTAATTCATACAATTACTGTAAAAATATAATATAATAAAATAAATATAATATTTTTTTTATGCTAAGCGAACTGTATTCCTGTGACAGATAAACCGTTTTTAGACTCAAAATCTCGAGATTTAAGCCACATTTCGGTATTTTGAGAATGTATTATTGTAGATAATTTCACGCTAAATCCAACGATACCCATAAGTCATTTCTCGAAAAAATCAGATAAACCCTTTTTATTCTCACCCCTTCAATTAATATAGGTACCTAACAAATGAATCACTTTCCAATACTGGCACTTATTTGGCACAATGATTCGGCATTGTAATTCAATGGTGCAATACTGCCACCATTAGGATGGTGTTTTTGGACTGTCGATAGGTTGTGGCTAGTATAGTCCAAATATATTTGTAGAAGAAAGTTTAGCTAGGCTGGAGTTTTGGCAGGAAAACGAAAAAGATCGTGTCACCGCATTGTATTATTTTCAAAAACTTGTGTTATTTTCAGTGTTAGTGCATAGAATTGGTGGCATTTTATTCGTTAAGTGCTGGATCACAGGCGTGAGTGTGGGAAAGTGGTATAGTGATGGTGAAACGTATCTTTTCGTGTTGTTTCCAAAACTCCATAGAAGCTTCTGGTAAAGTCGCCACCACTTTACTAGGAGTATGACTTGACTTGATGACTTGGACTGTGACTTGACTTGACTTGACATACATATATATTACTTAACTCGAAAAATTATCAATTACTTGACACTGGCTAAATACACAAAAGTGTGGAGCCATACCAAAACAAAAAAAAAAGTTTAGCTAGCACGATTTAGTAGTAGTTGTTATTATTGTAGCAGATATAAAGGCGTATTGCCCGCAATTTTTTTCATATAAAATTGCGGGCAATATTTTTCATATACACCAATATTATCATCAGCCTGTATAAGTCCACCGCTGGACTCTTCCAAGGTAGGTATACCACTGGCCGGACTTCTATTTACTTGGCGTAATATAACCGCTCCACCATCCGCGACGAGCGTCCTACATTCATTAACAATAAAATATTAATGAAAAAATGCATATAATTTATTATAATTTTCTTTTTATGTAAACGACGACATGCCTTAAGCGCGCGGCTGCTCACATCAGTTGCAGTGTCACTCGAAGCTCTAAAGTATCGACTTTCACGTGACAGTGCACTACGCACGTTATCTTGAGACAGCCATCAGCATAGTCTTGTAATAAATTAAAATAGGAATTGAATTGATTTAAGTAATGGTGATAAAGTCTCATTTACCCAGTAATTTCACTAGCTACAGTGCCTTTCAAACCGGAACACTGTAGTGCTTGCATACTATTGCTTGGCGGCAAAGCGGTACCTAGTACCTACCTAGACGAACATAGCAGAAAAATTCTATCACCTAGTAAAATACAATACAAAACACTATTGACACCTAAATATGTATATAAGATAGTTATATACAATAGGCGGTCTTATCGCTAAGACCCATCTGTTCCAGACAACCTTAACCAAAATTAATGAGTATTTATTTAACTACTTACTTATTTATACCTACATAATATGGCCAAAACTAGTCAGAATAATTTCAACTTTTTGATTGCCGTGAGTTTAGCCGTCATTTAACTTACAAAATGTGTCATACTCACGATTAGTTTTCAGACTAAAACTACATAACAAGCAAAATTTACTAACCTCTGTTAAATTCACCTGTATCGTGTTTGAATGCAAGCTCTCATTTGAGTAGAACTCCTCTGAAAACAAAAAAGAGCACAATTATTAAATTAAATAGAAAGGAAAAAAGTAAAGTTGAATAGCCGACATGATCTAGGAAAGTCTGTTAAAACAACTAGACACAAAACAAACAGGTTCATTACAAATGTAGGTATATTTGTCGTGGGTAGGAATCGAACCCACAACCATATAAAATACTTTCAAAGTGCAAAGCTAAGTTAAATTAACTTCCATTTGACAGAAGGATTGGCAGAGTGTTTCATCGGACTGGATAGATGCCGGTTGTCGCTCGGTTGGCTGGCACCGGATATATCGGAGTATAGAGGGTACACTAATTAAGAAAGACACCGGAGGTTCGATTAACTAGATACTGCACTTAGCCAACCCTGGTTTAGTTGATTCACGTGCTAAAAGCGACCGATTTGGTTTTAATTATAGATGAGCAAAACTCACTATAACAAGATCGGATAGATTCTATTTAGGCATTGTTAGAAATCTGAGTGCAAAAGTGCATTTTAATCACTAGCGTGAAAAGTTTTTTTTAAATCGAATCTTTTAAGTTTCAATAATTTTCTATACCGCACGTGCAGTGAAAATGCAATAATACCTATTTTACACTAATTATATATTTAAAATTATCGCAATGGCCAGCACGACAACTGCATGAAAAACACAAATCCAAATTGCTTTTCCTCGCTGTAGTGATTTCGCGTTGAGCTCAGCAGTAAATTTATCTTGTACCTTTGAAACTCTCGGTACGCGCAGGGTTCTATTTGTTTGCTTTGCTTTGCATTTAGCCTGTCTCCCGTAAATGCCGTAAGGACACACGGAAATATTTCACTGCATTCGATTTCATTGGATCTGACAGCATGATTTTTAAGTTACTGTCTGTGTCTCTCAAAGCAATATCAATCGGACTGTGGACAGGAGTACTACTTTGCAGTAGTACTTTGTGAAATTAGAATAATTACTCCCTCTACGTCAATTAAAGCCCAATGCAATTAGATTGCATCACGAAATGACTTTATCCCTGAAGGTTCTCTATTCACTTCGTTTTAATGCGTATTGCGAGACTTCTTCGCATCCCAATGTGAAGCGTGTTTTTTTTTGCTCTGTGACTTCACATAGTCCACTTAAAATTAGATTATAAGTTTCTTAAGATAGAATAGAGAAACAGTAATATTGATAACAGTTTCCTTACACCACATCATACTTAAATGTTTTTTTACATTTACGTACATAATTTATTTATGCATTTTAATATGATCTCATACGATAGAAAGCGCCAAGACAGTCGAAGTTGTAAAAGCCATGTCAAACGTAAACAATTAAAAAAAAATTGCTACTCACCAAAAGCCCTATGCAGGTGAAGAACTGCTGATACGTAGTCACCAAACCTCAGCATGCCGTCCTTCCTCATATACCTAAGCACTAGAAGCGTCATCACTCGCTCTGGTACCACGAACCCTACGTCTCTGAGAGCGTCCTTCAATCTCTCCGCTCGGAGGACGCCCATCTTTTCCATAGCATGACGTTTGAAGAGAAGCTGCCAGTGTTTCAGGCTGCATATCAGGTCTCTGAAGTCTGAGAGACATATGCGACCTGTACCTTTTTTCTGATTAAGAATTAAGAAAATAATTATCTAATTACAAAAACTTTGAGGGCGAATATACAAACGATATTGATGATGATGATAGTTAGGATCTAAGAAATATACTGATCAAACCAGTCTTCTAATACAAGTGCTACTATTTTCAAATTCGAACTAGTAGCGTTTGCCTCTGCTCAAAACCACGGATGCAAGAGACAATCAGCCGTTCAAAGTGACGCTCTATGGGTGAGGCTTATGTTCAGCAGGAGACTTCAGGCTGGTGACGATGAGTAGTGAACTCATAGAAATTTGAAAGAAGCGTAGTCTTGATGTGACCTAGTGACGATACGGCTTAAAGGTACGCGGCGCTGCTACGTCTAGCGCATAGCAATTGTTTTTTCTCTAATCAGCGGTCAGAGAGGCTGAGCCGACATGAACCGCAGAAGGGTTGGTGACAGATTCTTACCCTGAAGGTAGCCACCATCATGGTTTTATCACGATCTTTTTCTTAACTGAAACTAGAAGCTCAATGCAATATTCGAACTCTAGGGAAAGCAGAACCGGTACCATTTTAAGAAACCAAGAGTTTCAACGTCTGTGGTTAAAAAGTTAAGGCCTGTTTTCACATCGAAGGCTTTACAGTGGGACATGCTATCCAAATATTTGGACATATGGCAGCTGCCTTAACGTTTTTCTATAATACAAATGTAAATGTGAGGTAGGTACTTGAAAAGGATACATCTAAAGACAACACGATCTGCCGGCACGTATCAATTGAAGCACAGCTTTTAATGTAATCATTTGGCAAGCACGCGTCAAGAAGCTCTTGCAGCTCAAATATATTAATAGTCTTGTGTTCATCCGCCAACTGCGAGAATAAAGTTTCGTATTGCTTGAAGCCGACGTTCCTTGTTCCGGGCGCGGGAGCCTTGAGGAGGGCGGCTTTGGTTATCTGCGGGAGGTCGTCCAGAACCTTCATCTTGTTCAGTTTGTTCGAGAATATTCTTAGCGTAAAGCTCGCTTCTTCCCGTGGCTCGAACGTCGTAGGCATTATCAAGTATGCGCCCGCTTCCAGTTCACACCTGGAAAGATCGAGAAGGTGCAATTGTAGGTACTAGGGCCATCTTATTATAGTTTATTTAATGCTTTGGATTGCAATCCCAGATGACCTTTTCCTCTAAATTAATTAGTGAATTTAGGTAATAAAGATGTAATGATTTGTTTATATGTAAGAAAAATATGAACACTTTTTTTTTAATTCAAAAAGGTAGCATCACGCGGTCTAAGCAAATGCAAGAATTTCAGCAGGTTTGTAAATAAATCAAGATAATTGAGGTTCGATTCCCGGTAAATGGATATAACTAATACTATAATATCTCAAGCAGGCGGACCGCCTACACTGGGGTTCTATGTAACTGGGGGTGCAATAGGGGGTGAAATATTGCACCCATCGGGTAGGAACGATTTTTGTTAAATTCACATTTTCTAAAGTCAATAAGATACTTACAGTCCGTCAGATTATATTAAATTCATTCGCAATGGCATACAATTGTGGTGCATAAATAAAAGAATAATAGTGCTTATGGTTCTGTAGACTTAAAGGCACATATACTTTACTATCAGCATTCAAACGTAGTTGCATTCGCAATTTTTATTTTAGGAGTACTTAATTACGTATTGGTTGTAAATGTTCGCTTCGGCAATAAAATGTATCTCGCCTAATATGAAGTTAGCGGAGCAAATCATAACTAATGGTGTAAATTACTTACACTTACAATAATATAGATTTATTATTAAAGAGTAATAAATAGAATAGGATATTACTAGACTAGGATATACGAGACTAGGATATTATAATGTGGTTCATTGGTGTAAACGATCACTAATCAGGATTATTTATATTATGTACACCACAGATATAAACTTCCCCTTTACTAATAAACACTGCATAACAGCGGAATAGCTACTAAGTATTTTCTTTTATTTTATCTTTGCTCATTTCAAACTAAATCGATAGAAATAAAACACTAAATAATTATTCATATTCTATACAATATTTATTAGTAAAGGGGCAAGTATCTGTGAGAGTCACTAAATCAGTATTCTCCGGGATAATAATGACAGAATAAAATCAGAAGTAGGGGAAAGGAAGGTATAACGGACCCTGTGGGTAGAACGGACCAGTCTAATTAGGTACTTCATCAGAGTGACGAGTTATTCGGTGGAATGAATGTCTCATAAAACAACGAGAAAATTTACCGAATAAATCATTTATATAAATAGGAAATTAGCAGATAGCAGAGAGTAAAGCAGCTAGACATATTGAACCATCTACCCTTGCTCGTAGGCAGGCTTCTTCGTCGTACCTGTGACTGACTTGCCGACTGTTGGTGTATTGCGAGTTGACGGTGCTTTTAGTGCTCCTAAAGAACGTTGGCGATGCCCTCTCTGTATGGATGTTAGGAGTCTTGTAGATGCTGAAGCCAATGACCTTCGGCTCCATGATGCTATGTTGGTTCAGCGATACGATTATAGTATCGGGCTCGTTCAGTACTATCTGCACTTGTGGGTTCATGTGGAAGAAATCTGAAACAATACGGTAAGACTATACACAACTGCTTATTTAATGGTGGCGACGGCATCTGAAAACTACTATTATTCGTTAAAATTAAGTGTTTATTAATTTATAACAGAGTCATTTAATTTATGATTGTTGATTCTGAGGTAAAGGTATAAGATGTACAAACCAATTATAGGATATTACATTTATATAAAACAAAATTTTCTCAAAATGATCACCAATGGAATTAATCCATCATAAGGTAATTGATTCATCCGCGTTGCGCAAAAAGCTGACATTAAAAGCTTCGGACACGGCGTTATTTGACACGCTGGCATAGAATTTTATTATTTCAATGCAATAACTCTTAATCTCAGCCTCTGTGGTGTGGTGGTTGAGCAGGTCGGCTTATATACCGGAGGCAGCGGGTTCGATTTCCGTGGCAGGACAAGTATTTGTGCACAGGAAAAAAAAGCGCAAATACTTGTTATGAGTCTGGGTGTTGTGGGACCATAGTCCTTGTAGTTCTTGCGTCCCTAGACACGGAGAATTCCAGTTAGGGTCCAGTATCTATGTATGTAGTTATTATTATTATTTCAACGCCGTTTTTATTTAGTACGTAGCTTTTATGTACTCTCTATAGATAGATTGTTTAGGATATAAATTACAAACGTATAAAATTATCGATAAACGAATAAAAAGAACGGTCAGCGCTAGGTACATACATAATGATACTTAAATAAATAAAAACTGTGACCTGTTACAGAACTTTTCTAATATCCCCTGTATCTAATATTGCGTGGGGCTTATTTCTCATATATGAATATACATAGGTACCTAAATAAATACATCGATATCACATCATAATATCATTTCACAATTAATTAATCATATCGATATCGATTTATTTAAAGAGCAATACTTTTTTAGAAGGTGCTGTTACACGCTTACCTTGTTATTAAGCTTGTTGTAATCTTAAGATTCCACTCTTAATTGTATTATAATTGATGAGCCAATAATAACTACTACTATTACAGGGCTAAAACTCACGAGATACAGTCGAATACTATTCGACTGTATCTCGTGAGTTTTACAGTCGAATACTATTCGACTGTATCTCGTGAGTTTTACAGTCGAATACTATTCGACTGTATCTCGTGAGTTTTACAGTCGAATACTTTTCGACTGTATCTCGTGAGTTTTACAATCGAATACTATTCGACTGTATCTCGTGAGTTTTACAGTCGAATACTATTCGACTGTATCTCGTGAGTTTTAGCCATGTAATAGTTGTAGTTATGAGTACTACTCACGTCAGTTTCTATAATATTAGAGCCAATAATAGTCTAAAACGCTACATAAGATGCTACTTTCGGCAATGTCAAGGTAGCGAGCTACCTAACAGGTTATTAGAGAAATACCTCTAAACCACATTTGCGTAAGTTAGAAAGTAATACACATTTTATTAGTTCACCTACGCAATTTGTTGGAGGTAATTACTGCACTTTACACGTGTTATAACGGTTCGAGAAATTGCAAACAAAGTAAGTTTCGCTATGGGAAGTTCAACGTGGAAGTTAGTAACACACGGATCGTTTTTCAGCCACACCTGCCGTGGTTAAGACATAAATAGCATTGCAGCAAGAAAAAAAGACTTAATTTTTTGACTTGACATCGTCTTATAGATCTCTGAACGCCGGCTGCATGCACGAAAAATTGGCACGTTCCGCCTGAGCCGAGCATGAAAGCGAGAGTGCGAAACCAGCGATAAGGAGGCAGCGATCGACCTGACGTTATCACTTAAAATTAAGCCGACTTTACAGACAACCATTTTTATTTCAAATTTTGGTGATCCGTATATTTTATAGTGTATTTTCGTAAGCCAAATTTTAGAACGAGAGTTTAAGTACTTGTCTATTATTTATATACTGACTTACTGAAGGACTTAAAATATATAAAAAAAAGTCAAACGCAAGCCTATCAACGAATAAAAAAAACCAAGCCGAGACGATTATAATACCGCGCCCGTGTAATCACTAATAAACCTAATAAATCATAATTATTTTATTTTATTTATGTTATTATTATCATGTATTATGCACTTCTAAATTTTGTTTTTTTCTATATGCTGTGACTTGAATAGATATCATGAAGTTTATCTACTTATTTCCAATAAAAAAGAGGTTGATAATCTAGGCCGTCTAGCGTGGTTTTATTTATATTTTGTACTGTATTGTCCCGTATACGTTTCACTAGAGGTTTGCTCGGCTCGGCAAAACATAGGAATGCACCCTTTGAGTCCAACACGTTATTAAATACCGTGTAGCGGGTAAAAGTTGCACCGGGTGGCGTTAGTGTGGGTTTTCCTCCTTTTGATACAGTACTAACTTGAATACTTCCTAGTCAAAGTTTACCGTAGAGTTAAATTAGAGTCTGCGGTGGCAAGGATTCACAAGTATTTCTTTATGAATATCGCGTACTGCTTTGAAGTATTCGTTAGTATTATTTTTTTAAAGTTGATGTCGAGATTTTTACTTCAGAGGAGAGTCAACAGGTTTCTAATAGACGTATATACGCTCGTATATATATATATATATTTCCCTTGGCCAACGCATCGCGCGTAAACAGATTTATTCTGTATAATAAAACAAGATAATTCTGTTTTTGTTGTGCTTATTATTATCAGGAAAAGTGTCTTATGAAAAAAAAATTAAGAATGTTATGCGGTAAATTAGAAATACTTCACAACGGGGGTAAAACCGCGGGGCGCAGATAGTACGGTATAAAAACTTACATGCAAAAAATTTTTTTTCTTCTGGTAGTGCTATGAATGATGGAGGTAAGCTAGCTGCTTAAAGTGGCGCTATATGGAGAGGCCAACGTTCAGCGCTGGACGTCTTCAAGCTGATAACGATGACTTTGAAAACGATTACAGCTTTGGAATCTATTACCCTATACCTGATCTATCGTACAACAATACCTATACTCACGAACGTAGTTCCTGCATCCTCCAGCAGATACGCCCCTCTTCCAGCTGCTCTGATACATTCGCATCTGCCACTTGGTGCGCTGGGCGAGGGTCGTCTCCGCCTTGCTAGTTTCTGCGTCCAGGTGCACCATCTCCACTCGAGGAAACAAGCGCGGGAAGTCGCTGAAGAGCACCCAAAAACCTTTGACGGAGGAGATCAGACGGTCGCGTTCACGCGGTGGTATTGTCATCCAGCTATAAAAAAACGAGTGTCCTTTAGACCTCACGACTGAGGTAAAACTTTTTTGGTTTAGCTCCATCTATCGGCCAGTATAAATTTGTTTTAGTTTTATTTAATGTTAATGTCGTCATCTTGACAATTGTAAATTGTCATTTTACTGGACATACCAACATCAATACAAATGTTGAACTTTGATATGTATGTGTGTTAACTCAAAGATAAAAATAGACAATAATACAACAAAGGCATAAACTCACGCGGTATTGTCCAAGACGACATGTGTGACTCCAATGTCTCCCTTAGCGAGAGGCCTCCGCAGTCTGACTAGGTGGACTGGTCCATCTTGCGTTTCTACCTGAAAGTTATAACGAAAAGAATATAATGAGCGAGCTATGCTAAGTATAGAGTATCATAAGTATTTACAATTTTCTATCTAAAGGGGAGAGGGTGACATAAAAATAACAAATATTTTGAAAAATTTATTTGTACTGACTGAATGATGGGATTAATTTTAATTGTTTTTCTTTTAGAAAATAATGCAGAACCCTAGAGAAAAAAAGTTACTGAGAAATTATTGTATATCGTCTCGGTATCCCTACTGGTAGGGAGATGGGACTTTGGGTAAAATAGTTCTCTTGTTTCCCCAATTTTCAATGTCAGTTAGAGAGAATTAGCGGCAATATCGTCATGAAAATCATGTCGTATTTGTTTTTTTTTTTATTTGCAAGCTACTTCATTTAAAAGACGATATTAAATATGAATCTTTGATGGTGTTCCAGAAAGAAAAGAAACTCAATTTAGAACACTGTAAAAACACTCTGCTATGTTCAAAGAACGGTAGCTAAATATAACTCCGCCTGCAACGTTCGTTTGTTAATATATAAACAGTTGCTTAATTACTGCTCGAGGAAGGCTTCCGAACCGAAGTTGGTTCTTGCGAAGTGTTTTTAAGGGTACCGACACACTGATTGCACTGCAACTGAATGTGGTAGCCCCGAACACAGGTTAGATACAGTTAGCTATGTGTCAATACTTTTTGTATTTTTAAAATGGACCTTCATTGCTAATTATACAACTGCGTTGCGCGTTAGACATTCATTAAGATATTGTTTATTCTAACTTTTGTCAATATCAGTGAAGTTTTTTTTATATCTATACATATAAATTTCAAAGTCCTGACTGACTGACTGACTGACTTATATATCACAGCCTAATCCGCTGGTCTTAGAAGACTTGAAATTTGGAGGTTGTATTCTTTGCAAAGTGTAGGTATCCACAAAGAAAGGTTTTTAAAATTCCACCCCTAAGAGGGTGAAATGGGCTGAATTATCTATAAAAAAATCTTTTTCGTTTCCTACAGGCCACGCGGGCGAAGCCGCGGGCAGAAGCTAGTATTATAATATGGCAGATAATACTAAGAAAGCTTAATATATCTTTGAAAACCCCAACGTTTCATTTGGCACGTTAAATTATTAACAAATCGACACACTTAAAATTACACTTTCTGTGTTACATTACTTTTTAAACTCCACATAACGCCACATCAACAGTCGGAATACGTCCACTCATTATTTATTTTATGTATTTATATTTCCTATTCAACTAATAATAATACTGTGTGTGTCAGGGCCTTACAAGTATTTCAATTTATGCGATCCTAGATCGTTTTCAAGAAGGGTAGTCTTACCTGTTTAATTTCGCACACTCTGTAGTTCATCTCTAGTTCCAAAGCTTTTTGTCTGTCTTCGTTTTCCTGAAAGCAATGACATTTATTTAGAGAGCTCTATTAATTTTTTTTGTCCTGCATACCTTTAAAACGTTTGTTTTTTAACTTTATTTACACATAAGTGCCAAAGTTTAAAAAAGGTTTTTTCTAAATCCTAAATTGAACAGTGACTTGATTTTGTTGTTAAACATAATTAAATAGTTGATCATACAACGTCTTATCAGTGGTCCTATTGATTGCCTCTGTGGTGTGGTGGTTGAGCAGGTCGGCTCATAACCCGGAGGCGGCAGGTTCGACTCCCGTGGCAGGACAAGTATTTGTGCACAGAAAAAAATTGCAAATACGTATAGTTTATCAGACCTTGTTTATTATATTAATAAGATTGAAAGTAAAGGGAATTTTTGTTTTTTGTAGGCGGTTTCGATTTTGTATCTTTTCTGCTGATTTTGAAGCTTTTCTACTATGAGTCAGAGAATCCGTGGGTTGACGGAAAACCGTTAGATTGCCAATATTGTCATAATAGATAATGACTTCTGAGTTCGAAGTAGGTACCAGTCGCGGAGCGTGGACTAATATAGACGTGGGCAAAATCGCATCAGCGAGGCCCCTTTTGTTTCGTTTCCACACGCGCCTAGTTTAAATATGTGAAAGGCTACTGTATCTTTATCTCTTTATAAAGCGTAAAACTAGGAGTTACGTTTTGTTGTTATTTTTTTTGTTTATTTTTTTTTGTTTATTTTTAAGGATCAATGAACAGTATCACGTACATTATTTAAGTTATCGGTATAAGTAAAAAGTTTAACAGATGTGCTACCAGCATTATTGACCACAAATTACTAAATAAAAACATTACATACATACTTAATTTCAGATTCAAGAAAGTGAACGAGAGTAGTCTATATTTTTTAAGTTTTTATTTAATTTAAAAATGAACGTGGATGTTAGATCTGGTTGCATCGCATTTAAAGAGGCATCGGCCTTTGAGTGCGAGGCCGTGGACGAGGGCCCACATCGCCCACACCGAGCTACGCCACTGCTAAGTACCTATTTTATTTTATTGTATTTCATTGTGTGGTATATTATTTTATGTTAGTTTTATGTATAAACACAGACCAAGTAGAGGATACTATGTATTGTATAAATATATTTGTTGTAGGTGTGTAATGTGTCACGCGTTTGACGTCTTTTATGTCATGTTGACGTTGACAACCCCCCCGAATTTTCATATTGTTCAACTGCAATGTCGTTTAATTTTTATTCTTTTTGTTTTTCATCTGTACTCGTTTATTCGTTTTATTTTTAGTTTGTATGAAATCCGTCCGTGATGTCATGAATTAGGGTTTCGGCTGAAAATCAGTAACTGAGGTTGTAATTTTCAGCCTCAGTTGTATGCTGAGCCGGAACCTATTCCTGACATCACATAATGTGACACTTAATTATGTTCTTCTCTCTTATTGTATTGCTTTCATTTGTATTTATATTATTGTGTTACATTGTGTGTGTCTAGAATAAATATATTTCATTTCATTTCATTTCATTTCATTTCATTTCATTTCATTTCATTTCATTTCATTTCTATTTCTTTTTAATTGTTTCGCCGATAATTACCACAGGATTATTTTTATGGTGCTCGAGGTCATTTTTCAGTGCTTCGAATGAATTTACCATATAAGTGGCAAAATTATATAAAATAAGAGCTTATCCGTTGTTTTCATTAACAATATAATCGCATTGTTTTTGTTTCTTTCTTCTACAATCTAGGAATGAATAACGCTTTAATCGCTTGGTTACGAATACGCAATACGCTTGGATTTGACAGTTTCAATACGGAACAATATGCATGGATTTGACAGTTCAATATGCTAGTTTAAATTATGTGTATACTTACTACGCAATAAAATAGACAGCCAGAAGCTAAGCTTCATTTCTAGGTACTTATTTAAATACTTACAGCCGGGCAATAGTGCGCAGTTACTATGCTGGTGGTATCAAGTAGATTTTTCAGTGAGATAATGTCAGGAAGATCTGGCATCGGAAGCATTTCTGTGATGCCACCAGTCAGGTCAGCAAGACCATCCACCAGGCTACCATACTTCAGAGCTTCGTAAGAACCGTGTAATCTGAAATATTATTTAAAAAATGTTTAGTGTTTTTATTTTACGGACTTTGCTTCTCTGTTTTTTGTCTCTTTAACTAGGCATAAAAGTTTAACTTTTAAATAAAAGTTTGAACTATCCAAAGCTATTTTATAGAAATTAATATTATATATATTAATAATATACATATATATAAAGATAATGATTTAAAATGAAAATAAAACCAATTCAGTAACAATACTTAATCAAAGAAGCCGCTACCAGTAGGCAATGCGCCCAAAATGCTAGCGGTAATAGAAATTAGAAATATAGAATACAGAAATAGCATTTATTTTTAACATTGTTATTTTTATAGAAATTAGGTTTAAATAAATCGTTTAATAGGCTAGCGCCAACTTACTTCGCGTAAGCTTTCTCCAACAGGGCTGGCCAAAGTTGTTCTGAGGAGCTGGTCTGCAGAAAGGCGAGCTTGCCGTTCACAGTCGGAAGACGGTCGTCTACAAGCACCTCCATCCACTGTCCACACCACCAGATGCGAAATCTAAATGAAATATATGAATAAATTATTAAATAGAAACAGTAATAGTTCGCAGGAGAACATATAATATATCTGTAGGATAATCTTGACAATTATACATTGTCATTTTACGGGAATATGCCAACTTAATAATACAAGTTTTAAGTATTTTTTTTACTTTGTTATGTTGACAATGGAGATCTATGTGAACGAAGAACTTTCAACTTCCGTTCGCCTCGTTATACATTCACCAGCTTACTACCCAAGTTAAGCTTGCATAAATAAAATTTTACTTCATAAACATGCTTACCTAAATACGCCGGCATATTCCGTGTCCATCCGTTGATCAGCTGGCACCACCCTGTAGAACAAGCCCTTGCACAGATACATGACTCCTAAACATGACACCAGCCACTTGTCTCCTGGAACAAAGTTAAGTTAAAGAATTAAATAAGGTGTCCAAAGATATGTGAATCATAACTGATCTGTATATATTCCAATTTGGCCCGACAGCTCAATGACTGATCCGATAGGTCAATTGGTAGTAACCCTGCCTTCTGTACTGTAGGGTGTGTTCTCACTTTGGCGCAAATCTGTTGGTTAGAATTTTCAAAATGTACGGTACAGTTTTGACTACAAAAAATAAATAACTAACTTTCTAAGTAATTCCGCCTTGCTTATAGTTCTTGCTCTTCTATTGTACTGGTTTAAATTTTCTTTAGTAGGTAGTGCTTAGTATTAGTTTTTATGTCATTGTAGTACATTTGTAAATAAAGGCAAAAAAAAAAAATTTTTATAGAATTGGCGTAAATACTTAAATACGTTTTGGTGAAGACTTCTCTGATTTATTAATTTTTATCATGACTTAAATATTAATATATCAATGAGTTTTGTTCCACGATTTATTAAGTAGGTATTTTTATATTAATCATATCAGTTCCTAAGCCTCTACTTTTAGATATATATTGTTATATATATTATATAGATAATTTATACAAAAATAAATCGAATAATATTAATAATTCATTATAATCATATAATTCGATTAATATCATAGAGTGATTGAAAACTAAATAGGTAGTGTCCAATATATAGTCAGAGTAGGTATACATTAGGTAGTATCCAATAAAAAAAATTTCACCTAGAAATCAATTTTGTGGTAATTCATGATGAAAGATAAACATGAATTGGGAAACTATAAGTTGTCTGTAAAATTTACCAACATGGTATTTTGCAGTGTATATTTTATGCTCCGAAATCATACTCGTAGAACCTTAATAACTCGTAGCATTTTAGCAAAGAGTTTAAGTTTGAGCACTCGCGGTTAGAGGGCGCTTTATTAAAGAGTTGCTAACGTGTTTGTACCAAATATTTCAACACTAATTTATATTATGTATGGTCTTCATGCGGAATAAATCATTTCATTGGAAGTGTATTATTACTTCAGTTTTTTCATGTCTGTTTTCATAAGTATACTAAGGGTTAAGTTTATTTTTAATATTAATGTTGACGCCCTCCCTCAGAATATTTTGACACTTCTTTGACACGTTTGTTGACAACTTATAAAATAGTGTCCTGTTAACTTTGTATATAACATACATAGGTGGCGCCAGCTGTAGGTACTATGCCTACATTTTAATGCGTTGCTATTTCTATAACATTGTCAAATAATCATAGATGGCGCTAGATATACCAAACTATACTGAAAAGAAAATACACAGAGGAAAGAAATGCAAAATTGGTAGCGAGCGTAAACTCTGACGAGGATCCATATATTTTTTCCAGTTCCAGTTTCCAGTTTTCTCTTTCAAGTTGATTGAAAAAGTGGTTAAGTCAACTCAATTGTTTTAACTTCATACTTATAAATACTTGGATGACATATTTTTCCAGTTATTTAGATTTCATAAAAAAACATCCATTTTGATGAAATTGATATTGGACTAAAGTATATGTTATCACACCTTCAGCCGGGTGATGTCCACTGCTGCACATAAGCCTCCCACAAACATGCCACTTTACCATTCCAATAAATGCCACACTATCATAGGGGGAGGATTTCGCTAACCGGGGCCACACGGAATTCAAAGTATATATAAAAAAAAGAGAACTGTCCAAATTGTTTATTGTAAATATTCTGAGGTAGGTACCTAACAAGCATAAAAACGAAATGAAAAAACATTTTTTTTTTCAAAATAACCTTAAAAAAAACATCAAAATCGGTACAAAAATTACAGATATATCCTTAAAAAAATATGGTCGATTTGAGAATATTTCCTTATGTTAGTAGCTTTAACAAAAAATAACACGGACCTACTTAGGTAGGTAGTAGATTGTTACATAATAGGGATGAAAGAAATATTTTGGCAATATATGATTTGGTTAACGAGCGTAGCGTGAGTTAATAGATCGAGTGACTAAATAGGCATTAACCCGAGTAAACAATCTACTTTTCATTTTGAATATGAGGAAAGTAAATAAAAACTTGATCATTTAAACAAACTAAAATAAAATATTTCTTAAATATTGTTAAAGCATAAATAACATTGGTATTGGTAAGATATGAACTGATTCAAAATTAATATTTAATTAGTTTAACATTAAATACACGATCACGAGGAAAAGTAGTACCTACTTCACTCCAAACTAAATCTA
The DNA here is from genome assembly GCA_905220475.3 of Ennomos fuscantarius. NCBI lineage: Eukaryota > Metazoa > Arthropoda > Insecta > Lepidoptera > Geometridae > Ennomos > Ennomos fuscantarius. The sequence goes on from HG992023.1 coordinate 14,617,468, forward strand.
ATCAGGTAACAAGCGAAATTTCCGAGTATGAGAAAAACATTTTTTTTTATCTACTCCATTTACACCTAAGTATTTGCGTAAATATACTTAAATGGAAACCAAGCCTTAGGGGCTTCATCATTATGGATTGAAGACGTTTACTGCTGAATATAGGCCTCCCCCATAGAGCGGAGAAAGACCTTTTTTTTCTGAGCGCCCGCCGCCGCCTTGAGCGGACCTGCTTGCTTCCTGTATCCATCAGCTACCCGCGGTTTCGGGGAGTTTTCACAGAACTTTGATTGCAATTTCAATACACGGTTTACGTGCTCAATCACTATGGAAATTTTCAAATTAAGAATGAAATTTCCACTGTTGTACAGCAAACATACTTCCATGATCACCCCGGCTAACGTCGTCGGACCACCTAGTCCACTTATGCCTAATTTAAATTATGCAAGATTTCAAGTGAATTTTTACCGATTGTACCTCATGATAATTACTTATTTCATAAAGACTATTTACCGATTTACAAAATTCATCTTTTTCTACTATACTTTAACATGGCTTTAATGTTTAAGTTATTAGTGGACCTTACCTAGTTTTCCTGGTACAACGTCGAATGTTTCGCTCTTATCCAAAACAAAGGTGGGGTTTTGAAAGATTTCCTGGAAAAGAAAAAAATATTTATAAATACGAAGGTTTTTACAACATAGAGGGTAGAACACACTTCACCATGACTGAAAGTAATAAAGGAAAGGTATTCATTAGTGACTATTAGCTGCAAGCCCTGCATCACTGCATGACCGGCTACTTCAATTTCGGACGGTTTAATTGGTTTTATGCCCTATCTCTGTCCAAGGGAAGAGAGAAGGGATATGATAAAATATAAAGGAAATGGATGAATGGAGAGCAGGCAAGTGGATAGTAGATTACAATATGATAAGCACAAACTAAGTAAGTACTAACAATTAATCATAAATAATCTGTTGCCTGTTGCCATGAAATTTCTTAGTTCTCGTTGAAACGCTTTGATTACACTTAGCTAGTCCGCCCGCCCCAGTTTCGCAGGGGCTTATTAGTTTTACGCGTCTCGTCTTCTGCACGATCCCTCTTCATTTGCCTTTCCTCTACGCTTTTTCTCATCTCTTCCTTCTACCCTTATTTGACATAGTTTTGGTGATTGCAAAAAATTTTGATGTATCGAGGAGAATGCTTCTGCCCTTTCTCTAGATATTACGTGAACCGGTTCTTCCGGCACTCCTGGGAAGAGATGGGTACTATTCTTAAACAGTACTACTCAGCTCTTTTCAAGCTCAAGATTCAGCGCCTTGAGCCTGTAAGGTAAGCCTGTAGCCCAATAAATTAACGAAAGCAAAAGCTTTTAATTATGACACTAATCTTTATCTCTAACGAGCTACACGTTTGAATGCATCGCACTTAACATCAGGTGAGTTGTAGTCAAACTATGGCCTATTGTTTTCGTACATCAAAATTAAAAAAAAAACACCCTAGTCGATTCCCACATCGACTAGGGTGTTAGGCCTATGAACAAGGTCACCCATCCATAGGTGCGAAAAGGCTAGAAAAAGCCTGCCACCGGGGGCGAGATGGCTGGACTGCTAACGCGACCCCTTCTCGCCCCGGTATGGCGGAAGACGGCTCACGGTGGGGTTTGAGTCCCACATATACCCTGTGCGAGGGCATTTCCTCCCTCAAAAAAAGGCCTAGGTAAGCTTACTCTGCTATTGGTTAATCCAGCCCTGGATATAAAATTATGACAAACGTGCGCAAAGGCCCTCGCAGCCAACTGCTCCGAGCCATGGCCTTTTGACCTTAGGGTAAATACGCCCCTGTTCTTAGACCTGTACCACACATGAAACACAATATTTGTTATTTAACCATCCAGTCGTCCATCCAGTGGCATGTCGGTATTACGGTGCTGAAGTTTTATCTATAAATGCATATAACTACGATTTGGATAGAAATATTTTGTAAAACAAACGTGAATCCACTTTCCACTTTCACTTTGAACTATTGGAGTTTGACTCGACAACTTCATTATTTGAATAGTTTCAAAATCAGAGCTCGCTAGCTCACTATATCCTAACCGATTTTGGTCATATTTAGTGCACTTGCCTAGAATTTAATTTACGAAAACTTTTTTAGAGGAATAGAACCTATAAAAAACTATGAAATTTAGAACCTGAATAAGTACCAAGTTTTGTCAAGAGAGAGAGAGAGAGAGAGAGAGATTTCGTTTAAAGAGACATAAAAAGAAGTTCTGTGTGTTGTTGCAGAGGCTTCGTTCACTTTGCTGGTAAACCTAAGGAAAAAACTGATACTTATGTCGAAGTCCACTGATTAAAATACTGGAAAGTCATACTACTTACTAATTCTCTTTAAATATAGCAACTTTTCTTGAATAGGTCTCGGCCTTAGTTTTCGATCAATTTGTTGAAAATAAAGTTTTGACATGACTAAAAATGTTGGTACGTTCTGCATTGAGATAAAGATCAAGACAAAACTCCGCATGAGATAGTTTAAAATAAATTAAAGGTAAACTTATACTTATAAGTAATAACCTATACTTACTTATAAGAGTCACCGTGTGTAGAGTTGGGATGGCCGACGATTTATAATTATACAATATTCTGACTGGACTAAATAGTTTGTAGAAGACGAGTAACAAGATATGCATAAACGATCCCGGAAACCACAGAGATTGTATTAGAAGGTGAAGTGAAACGGAAAGCATACTGGAAAGCTTTCAGGGTGACGTAACACTGCTTGTGGTCAATTGCTCAGACTAGAAAAAGATAACGATAGATGTAAGAACAAAGCTCCGTAGAAGAAAGGTAAATGTTTTCAATAAAAAGTAAATGGACTTTTTTTATTAAAATTGCAACTCTAATTGATCAGGATAATAATCTCAAAAAAAAATATCAAGCACGTTTCCACTTTGTAGTAGCGGTATTTTTAGCTTCTTCCTCAGGGATATACACTACATATATAATATGGATGTAGTCTCCCGGCCATACTTCTACTTCGATAAATACATATAAACGTCATATTTTCGGCTCGACTCATCGAAACATTGGGCATTGTAGTCTCGACTCGGAATATACAAGAAAAAATTGGAAATCATGTTTTGACTCATCGGACCACGAAATGTATAAATCGAAGTCCAACAGAAATGTAACACCGCTCGCCGATTGTTTGACACCAGTCGAAATAACATGTTGTCAAAGCTCGAGGCAGACGCTACACAAAACCATGTGAAGTGGAAAGGATGAAGATGGCTGACCCCCTAATAAAGGGACAAAGGTCTAGGAAGAACAAGTAGGGGTGTCTCTATTCTTAACAGAAACGTGTACCTATACAAAAAAAAGGAAGCATAACAAAACTCTGAATACTTCGACGCACTAGTAATGGGAAATTTTCCTTTTAACAACCATATCCCAATATTCACGTGTCACCGCCCGCCATTCGAAACCCGAAACATCATGTTGTGTTACAGATTAGAGAAAACAATTGAAGGGTTGAGAATAAAAAGGGTTTAACTGTCAAATTGATAGTTTCGACAAAATTGACTTTAAACTTCAACGGCTTCATTTTAATGTAGATTGCTTATAAGGTAATAGAAAAGGTTTATGTAAGTTTCAGTTGCTTGAAAATGTATTAATTCTATTTTGAAAAACTTATTCATACAATTACTGTAAAAATATAATATACTAAAATAAATATAATAATGTTTTTATGCTAAGCAAACTGTATTCCTGTGACAGATAAACCGTTTTTAGACTCAAAATCTCGAGATTTAAGCCTCATATCGGTATTTTGAGAATGTATTATTGTAGATAATTTCACGCTGAATCCAACGATACCCATAAGTCATTTTGTGAATAAAATTAGTAAAACCCTTCTTGAACTCATTGCTTCATTATTGGTTAGCGGGATAATCAGACTAGTTCAGGAATATTGACGCTCGCTGATACTTTTTTACGGCTAAACTGGATATTGCCTTTTTGTTCTCACCCCTTCAATTGACAGTTGTACAACCAAACTGGGCTGATTTGTGGCCGTTTTTTGAAGCTGTCATGTATACCAATTTTAAAAACCACCCACAATTCCAATTATTTTAGCATTATACAACATAAAATTGAATTTTGTTAATTGAACAAACATCATCATCATCGTCATTGACAATATGAAAACGTCCACTGCTGAACATATAGGCCTCCCCATAGTGCATCACTTTGAGCGGCTGATTGCCTCTTGCATCCATCAGCTCCTCGCGGTTTCGATCATATCATCAGTCCATTTAGTGGGAGTAGTGAGGAGCCGGTCTACGCTGCGTCTTCCGGTTCGTGCTCACCCAAGAATGTTTCTTGCGACAAGACCTGCCCATTGCCATTTCATTAAACAAAATGTACGCTAAACTAAAAAAAAGAACTAAAATTAAACTAACGTAACAGTTGATGTAGCGTTTTGTTGTTTACTGTTGTTGTTTATTGTGAGGAGTGCCATAATTAAGTTTAATGTTTGTCTGCTTGTGTCTTTGGCACTGGTTAATTAAATGAATACGGCTTTTTGTATCATATTATATGTTTTTGTATCATATGCTATTTGTATCATAACTCTGGTTCATTCGTGATTACTCACCAAATTATCATCAACTGACGTCATTACAATTATCAATAAGAAATCTGGATTTTCTCAATCTTTTTCAGACATTTTAGAAGTAAAACTTTTTACGCACTTGATACTTGACTTGGGAAATAATCTGGTGAATGCGTAACGAGGCAAACAGATGTTGACATTTTTGGTTCACGTAGATCTCTATTGTCAACATAACGAAGTAAAAAATTACCTACTTAAACTTTATATTATTACTATTTATATTAATTTACTATGTATTTTAATTATTTGCTCATCCCATTTCACTGTTCCAGGATAAAATGTAGCCTATATGTTAATCTAGTGTATAGACTATCTTGGTACCGAATTTCATCCAAATCCATTCAGCCGTTTAAGCGTGAAGGAGTAACAAACATACACACATACAAACTTTCGCCTTTATAATATTAGTGTGAGTGTGATGTCGGTATGTCCGTTAAAATTACAATCACTATTGTCAAGATTAACAATAAACAACACATTTATAAAATAAAACAATAAAATATAAACACAAAATTATACCGGCTGATAGATGCTGAACGAAAGAAGTTTTACTTCAGGCGTGTCGTCTAAAGCACACTCTTTTTTTATCACAATCGTAAGTTTGGGGACACTTAAATTGCATTTGTTAAAAATTATGGAGTTCAGTATAGTATTTCTACTATCCTTTATTCTGTGGTATTACGAAATTAAAACGTCGGACGCGAAAGGTTAACAGCAGCAATGTGATTACGATGTAAACCAGCGGTGTCCTCGCACCGGGCGACTGCGTAATGTCATCATGCAGGAACGCTGATTCAATGAAACCAGGGCAGCAGGAAGGTTGCAGGCAGGTCAGATAATTCAATAGGTGAGATCAAAAACGGTTTAACTGTGAAATTGAGAGTTTCAAGAAAATTGTCTTTAAACTTCAACGGCTTCATTTTAATGTAGAGTGCTTATTAAGTAACGAGCTTCTGCCCGCAGCTACGCCCGCGGCGTGGCCTATGAGAAAATAATTCAATCACCCATTTCATCCTCTTAAGGGTGGAATTTCGAAAAATCCTTTCTTAGCGGATGCCTACGTCATAACATCTACCTGCATGCCAAATTTCAGCCCGATCCGTCCAGTGGTTTGGGCTGTGCGTTGATAGATCACTATGTCAGTCAGTCAGTCACCTTTGAGTTATATATATTTGGATATATTAGGTTTATGTAAGTTTCAGTTTGCTTGAAAATGTATTAATTTTATTTTAAAATACAAAATATAGTAAGTACTAATTCGTCCAATTACTGTAAAAATATGATATAATATAATAATGTTTTTATGCTAAGCGAACAGTATTCCTGTGTCAGATAAACCGTTTTTAGACTGAAAATCTCGAGATTTAAGCCTCATTTCGGTATTTTGAGAATGTATTATTGTAGATAATTTCCCGCTGAATCCAACGATGCCCATAAGTCATTTTGTGAAAAAAATCAGTCGAACCCTTTTTGTTCTCACCCCTTCAATTGGTAAGCGGGATAATCAGATTAGTTCAGGAATATTGACGTTCGCCGATACTTTTTTACGGTTATACTGGGTATTGCCGCAGCGATGTTCACTAGCAGACTTTGGCCTTTGCGCTCACCATACCAATCTCCCCTCCCCCCCTCCCTATTGGTTTTCCATAAAGGTCCGTATTACATAGAGATTTCATTCAAAAAGTGATCAATTAGTGAATGAAATCTCTGCTTGAGCACCGATCGATAGCTGAGCGTCGTTCTGTAATACGGACCTAATTCAGAGTATGACAATATTAAAAAAAAAAATACAATTGTGCTTTAGACCTCGCGACTGAAATAAAACATCTTTAGTTTAGCTATATATCAGCCGGTATAACTTTACTTTTGCTTTGTTTAATATTAATGTCGCTATCTTGACAATTGTAAATTGTCATTTTACCGGACATACCAACATAATAATACAAATTATTAACTTTGTTATGTTGACAATGGAGATCTACGTTAACCAACAACTTTCAACTTCCGTTCGCCTCGCCAGCTTACTCCTCAAGTCAAGAGTGCGTACAGAAGTTTTACTTAAAAAAATAGCCATTTTCCGTATACTCCATCTATTAACTAATAATATTAATAAAATTCATATCTACTGAAGACAAATGACGATAGCTAAGTTGGTTGGAGCGTGAGCTTGACTTGCGATCCGTACATCGTGGGTTCTGCAAGAAGGCTAATTTTAAGGTGAAAACAGCAACACGGAGCAGAATTAAATTACACGTAATTTTTGTGGAAGAGAATAACGTAATTTGTGAAGCTTAGTAGCATCATTGACTGGTTGACGCAGCTTAGTAGCTGCGTCAACCAGTGTGCGTAATCATTTTTTCAAAATCAACGGTTACGATTCCTGGCTAGTAAATACAAACATTATCAAATCTCCAATGATGCTGTTTTAGTTTACTTCAAATTCGGGTCGACTCGTTTCTGTACTTTTCGCTATTTCTCAAATATATATATATATAATAACAATATAACAACATCCAGACACAGAACATCAATATTCATCACATAAATGTTTGTCCTGTGAGTGAATCAAACCCACAACCTTACAGCTCAGAAAGCAGTGTTACCAACTGCTTCAGTCTAAATAAAAAGCGAAAAACAAAAAATAAGGAAAGTATCACTCAATTAACGTTGCCGGTTAAAAAATATTTTACATTTGTTTCCATACGCCGGAAATAGGAATGCATATTTCAAATTGATTGGCCATTAAATTTTTTGCCAAGATTTAATGTAACGAATAATTTTACCGGTGTACATCACAATGAAAAATATAAAATTCGTATCCAATTCAAGTCCATCCCACGTATATTTTAATTGGTTTCGAGGGTGATTGAATTTTATACACATCGAAAATACCGAACCGACAGTAATTCATGAATACTGTTTTTAAAGGAACAAAGGTCATCGACAACTAGTAAGTCAATAGATGGGTTTTATTACCCAAACATAATGTACATTTTATTCGTGACAAAAATGCATTTTTATTGTTGAACACTATCGTGAGTACGATTCACGATAATTTTCAACAAAAAAATGCATTTTGTAGTTAGATACTGAAACTCGCGCGGCTTACCTTTTTTTTAATGGCCTTTTCAGCGACACTGAGTGGACTTCGCGAGATCCATCGCAGCTTGCGTTAGTAACTGGTTTCCAGAAAAAGGACATCAAATATGTCTGAAACCTGGTTGAAGTAATTTCAACCTTTAATTGGAGTGGGTTTAGCTGTTATTCATTTTCCAAAATGCATTTTTTAATCAAACATTGTGGTGGTGCCAAGCGCCTTCCAAGCGTCTTGAGTCTTGAGTCAATTGACTCTCAGTCTCTGCCAATGGGCAACAGATTTTTAAATCGAGAGTGGTAGCTTCCCAACACTAAAACAGCCCTGATATAAAAAAATAAGTTTAAGAGTCACCCTACTTGCGGCTTCGGGCTTTATTCTTATACAGTTAGATCAGAGTTACAACATACATACGTACGTAATAAATTCATGACTGATATTAGTGTAGGTAGCAGGTAGGTAGTAACAGCCTTGCCTGCCTTGCCAGCTTAATTTCTACCTACATCCATTTCGCAATATCAGATTGACAGCGTAGCAGAAATCGAACACCACGTCAATTGAACCTCGTTGAGCTTGGAAACTCCGATCGTGGAAATTGACTATTGAATCAACGTTATTATCATATTGAGTTACTTTTCGGTACAGCGAAACTAAACGCTGACCTAATTATATTCTGTGACTGTAGGTACTGGATGAAAATAATAAGCATCACGTGCGTTTACAATTACTGTTTTTATTGCATGTTTACTTTTACCATTTTTTTCAACAAAAATATAGTTTGAATGAAAATAAAAAATTTGCTCCTTTTTTGGTATTCAATGATATTTTTACGTTAAAAATACATGCACTTTGATGGAATTAAAATCAAACAACCATTGATGACAACAAAACAGATGATAAGGTATTTTGCTTCACGAGCATGTTCCGCTCAAAATAGGTTCAAGGGACACAATGTTGCCTTTGCTACAGTCGGACCGGGGCTCGTTGTGATATAGAGTACCTACTTGTGCACGCACATTAAAAAGTGTGAAATAGGTATCATAATCATAATAATTTATTTGGTATAAAAATACAGGTCAAAAACTACACCTACTTGTAGTACTTGATTTTGTAAGTCAAACAATACGCGTCTTGCGTGCAACAATTATGACGCATGCATAGCATAATAATTATGTAGCTCCATGAGGGGTGTGTTTTGTGTAGTCATTTCAAAAGTACCGTATCTATCCTTTTTTCATCAGCGCAAAAATATCAGTGCCAAATATTGGCTACAGTCAACATTCTGTGGAAAATACCTTTGACGTTGAACATCGCAGGTATCAAAAGTTCTGTGAAAATTTATATGTAATGGACATCAAAGGAATTTTATTTTATTCATAGTTGTATATTTCTATCGAATACAGGCAGCTGTTCGCTACAATTATTGCTACACACCTTTGGCAGCATCTGTGGTGTGGTGGTTGAGCAGGTCGGCTCATAACCCGGAGGCAGCGGGTTCAATTCCTACGGCAGGGCAAATATTTGTGGACAGAAAAAAAGCGCAAATACTTGTACTTAGTCTGAGTGTTGTGGGACCAAGGTCCTCGTAGCTCCTGGGTAGACGTACCAACAGGGAATTCTAGTTAGGATCCAGGATCTATATATGTGATCGTTGGGTGTTATTATAATTATTATTACAATACAATGTATTTTGAATATAGTTATTTAGCGTCAAAATCCCCTTGAAATATCTCTGGGAATTCTGGGTGGCATTGCTACTGTAAGCAGCCGTAGCGCTTTAAACTAGCACACTTTATCCGTTTACATAAAAGAAGCTCCAAAGAGGATTATAAGATTAGGAGTCTTCATGTCTCGAAGGACAGAAATCTATAAAGGATTTACGTCGATAAGTACTTATCGGTCGAGTATTGGTTACCTGTTGCATTGATATAAATGCAGGGTGGGAATATGGAATCGCAGTTCAGCTGGTAACAGATGTAGAAAAGGTTTTATTGAATCTGCTATTTATAAAATAAAATGTTATTTTATGTTCGTAGGTACAGTTAGTATGCAGTTGTAAATGCGATCTTGGAGTTTTGGCGGGAAAGCGAAAAAGATTGCGTCACCGCATTGTATTATTTTCCAAAACTTGTGTTATTTTCAGTGTTACTGCATAAAATTGGTGGCATTTAATTCGTTAAGTGCTGGATTTCAGGCGTGAGTGTGGGAAAATGGTATAATGATGGTGAAACGTTTCTTTTCGTGTTGTTTCCAAAATTCCATAAAAGCTTCAAGTAAAGATGCCACCACTTTACTAGGAGTATGACTTTGACTAGACTGACTTGACTATGACTTGACTTTATAACTTCGACTGTGACTTGACACATATTTTGCGTGAAATATCGATAACTCGATAAATTATCAATTACTTGACACTGGCTAAATACACAAAAATGTGGAGCCAAAACTTAAAAAAAAAAAAGAAATGCGATCTTTTGTTTTTTTTGTTTCTTTAATTTTTGACAACAATGAAGGTTTGGAAGAATTGGGCCGGAGTGTTCCAACCTGTTGATACAAATACTGCCCGTGACGCGGGCAGCTACCAATTACCATAAATTGCCGTCTAACCCAATAATATAATAGCAAATAGTTATAAACTTTTATTTAAGTTTCGTACAGTTAGTGTTCATTTGTAAATATGAATTATTGTTTTTTCACTAATTTTTGACAACAATTAAAGGTTGGAATAAATCAGTGTGATATCTCGGTCTGTTCCAACCTGTTGATACAAATATCGTCCGAGACGCGGACAACTACCAATTACCATAAATTGCCGTCTAACCCAATAATATAATAGCAAATAGTTCTAAACTTTTATATAAGCTTCGTACAGTTAGTATTCAGTTGTAAATATGATTTGTTGTTGTTTTCCTAATTTTTGACTACAATTATTAAAGGTTGGATCAAATCGGTGCGATACTCCGGTCTGTTTCAACCTGTTGATACAAATATCGTCCGAGACGCGGACAGCTACCAATTGCCATAAATTGCCGTCTAACCCAATAATATAATAGCAAATAGTTCTAAACTTTTATATAAACTTCGTATAGTTAGTATTCAGTTTTAAATTTTTTTTTTCTCTAATTTTAGTAAAAATTAAAGATTGGAATAAATTAGTGTGGTAAGCTGGACTGTTCTAACCTGTTGATACAAAAACCAGACGAGACGAGACGCGGGCAGCTACAAAATACCATAATTTGCCGCCTAACCCAATAATTATATAATAGCAAATAGTTCTAAAATTTTATATAAGTTTCGTATAGTTAGTATTCAGTTGTAAATATGATTTATTGTTTTTTTCTCTAATTTTTGACAACAATTAAAGGTTGGAATAAATAAGTACGATAAGCCGGACTGTTCCAACCTGTTGATTCAAATACCGCTCGAGACGCGGGCAGCTACTCCCCGGCAATTACTTCAAAAAACTTAATACAGCTGTGAAGTAAATGCAATTATGAAATAATAATGAGATTCCTCCTATCTCAACTTACAGCGCAGTTTCTTCTTAACAAAGGAAAAACGGCAGCACCAACGCTGATCAATAGAGAAGTATTCTGAAATATTTCGCTGCGTGCATGGGTTGCCGTTCCGCTTTGTGTTGAAATAGAATTGTCTGCAACTTATTTAATATAGAATTTGTACCAGATATTGAGCAAACTAGAAGCAGCGTACGCCAACCGGACTGAGTCAACCAAACCAAGAGATAAAATAGGTTAGATGACGTTACTATGCTTAATTAAACCACCTGCGGTTTTTGTATTACATGAGTTGTTATCATTTTAAACTATAATAATGTTATTTTGTGTCATCCACAGATGAAAATAACAGACTTAAAAAAAAGTAAAATAAAATAAACACGGTCTGATTTCAACTTAAAAGGGAAGCGTGGTCTCCTTAAATCCCATCCGTGTATTCAAGTAAATTCATACTGGAAATAGGTAGAGCACTACAATACCCTCAAAGTAAAGCGAAATGTTTCTCTCATAGAATGTGGTGAATATAGTGCATCACGGTAAGCCGTGTAAAGCCGTAGGATTATTCCTACATCACTGCTAGAGAAAACCTTAGGCGTTCCCGGAAAATTATATCAGAGCTAGGAAGCATGACCTGTTTGGAAGGCTAGTAACCAGGATTGGGTTGATTGGGATACCAATCTCCTATTCCAGGACCACTTGACCTATATTCAACGCCGTGATTAAACAAACCAAAAAATATATTTTAATACAAGAATTTCGGTGGGTAGCAGTGAAAGTTCGATGCAAAAATGTTACTTAATAAATAATATGTGTGGAATCCGCTCGTGAAATAAATTTATCGTCGAGTACTCTCTGCCCGGTGTTCCGATATTTTTGATATAATAAACTGAGTTACAGAATATTTTACAGTTATTCATTGAATTCAAACAACGTGTCGGCTTTAATGTGCCATTGTTTTGGGTTCATATGGTAATTGAAATAAAGGACAGCATTTTAATATGACTTAAAGATTATTTTAGGAAATAAGAATAGAAAAGGCAATAATTATAAGCTAGGAGTTTTAGCGGGAAAACGATAAAGATCGCGTCACCGCATTGTATTATTTTCCAAAACTTTTGTTATTTTCAGTGTTAGTGAATAAAATTGGTGACATTTTATTCGTTAAGTGCTGGATTACAGGCATGAGTGTGGGAAAGTGGTATAATGATGGTGAAACGTTTATTTTCGTGTTCTTTATAAAACTCCACAGAAGCTTCTAGTAAAGTTGCCACCACTTTACTAGGAGTATGACTTGACTAGACTACACTATGTATTGACTTGGACTGTGACTTGACTTGACACAAATATACATAATATTAATTAACTTGAGAAATTATCAATTATTTGACACTGGCTAAATACACAAAAGTGTGGAGCCAAAACTAAAACAAAAAAAAATTATAAGCTACTTCATTACTATGTTATGCTACCTCTATGGTAGATTGGTAGCCGTACGTTGATTGACAGGTGACTTCACAAATTTTGAACTTCTTAGGCACTGTGAGCTTTGAGGACGCGCAGGCCTTTCTGCAAAATTCGTCTGGGTAGGTACCACCGCTTTGCCAGTTATATTTGCCAGCCAGTTTGCAAGCTATACAATGTTCCGGTTTGAAGGGCTCTTGTATTTAGCGAAATTACTGGCTAAATGAGACTTTAGAACATGATCTCACAATGTTTTTATTGCTACACTGTGCTGATGTCTTAGGATGACGTACACAATGCAGTGTCGAGCAAAACTTTATATTTTATAGTTATGAGTGGCTTTGCAACACAGTTATAGGCAGCCGTGATACATAAGCGGGGCGCATATTTAACCTGAAAATGTTATAGGGAGCAAAAATAAATTTATGTTGACTCCTTCGGCGATCAGCTTTTGCTTTATGTTCTATGGTCATAAAATGAATCTACCACCATCTATGGTTATATCGGTACCTGTAATGATATGCTTTTCTTTTATGTTAGTGAATGATGTGACGAGCTAGTCGTTCGCCTGGTGTTAAGCGCCACGGCCGCCTATAACAGAACAGTGTTACTCGGAACAATAACACAGAGTTTCACGCGACACTGCACTGCGCACATCATTCTGAGACATCAGCACAGTCTAGTAATAAGATTACTCAACTGTGAGATCAGATCATAAAGTCTCAATTACCCAGTAATTTCACTAGCTACAATGCCCTTCAAACCGGAACACAGTAGTGCTTGCACACTACTGCTTGGCGCCAGAATAACTGGCAAAGCGCTGGTACCTACCTAGACGAACTTTGCAACAAAGTCCTACCACCTAGTATATAGTGCTATAATGTATTATCAAATTTCAACTTCTTTGTCGGATAGTAAAATTACTCAGTATAGATCACTGTGGCAAATGGAACCAAAGTAATCGATCAAACAAACCTTCAAACTGTATGCAGTATTCTGCATATACTCACGTACGCTGAGCTAATTAGGATGCTCGCTGCATGTTGCCTGCCCGCAACTAGAGCCTATTCACGGTAAATGGTTTCAATATGGTAAGGGCAGTGGTTTTATATACAACTACGTTAGTTTTTTTTTTTCTGTGAAGGAATGACGTGACGTGCTAGCCGTTCGCCTGATGTTAAACGACACGGCTGCCCATATCAGCTGCAGTGTCACTCGGAACTCTAAAGTATAGAGGTTCGCGTGACACTGCACTACGCACGTCATCCAGAGACATCAGCACAATCTAGTAATAAGATTACTAAACTGTGAGATCAGATCATAAAGTCTCATTTGCCCAGTAATTTCACTAGCTACAGTGCCCTTCAAACCGGAACACAGCAGTGCCTGCGCACTACTGCTTGGCGGCAGAATAACTGGCAAAGCGGTGGTACCTACCTAGACGAACTTTGCAATAAAGTCCTACCACCTAGTAAAATAGTATTACTCTATGCACAACAGTTTACTATTACTCTGTCATTGCATGTCAATGTCAATGTTGATCTATTATTGAAATTATGACAAAAGGAGGGTCGTTGAAAATAATCCAAAAATGGCGGTTTTGAATTTTGAATTTTTTGCATAATTCGCGTATTTTTGATTTTTAACGTGTGATGAGGGTGGATTATTATCCGTTAAGTGTTCGTGAACGCGCACGGGTGTTGACAAATGGTTTCACATTTTAAAACCATGCCTTTTCGTTTTCTCTTCAAGGCTTCGTAGAGCCTTCAGTAAACTATCCGCCGGTTTTTTGTCGGGTAAACGAAAAAGATCGCGTCACCGCATTGTATTATTTTCCAAAACTTGTGTTATTGTTGTTTTTCCAAAACTTGTGTTATTTGGACGTTATTATTATTATTAATCATTGAATTAACTTGTGATGTCACGGACTGTGATGCGGTGACTTGTTTGACCAGAGACAAGACTGAACGACGGAACCGCAACTGCCCCTTTATAATTTTATCTATGACTGGCCGCCGGATGTTTTTCTAGTTTCTACCGGAATTGTTTAAGCCCATGCTTTACAATTTTATCGGTAAAGGGTGAAATTCTCATCATAAAACAATATTTATATATATCGTATTTTTATATTTTTTACTGCGCCGACGTATACTCTTTGTCTATATTGTACTTTCCATCCCAAATGTGGTCTAGAAAAATCGGTCGCAGGGTTTTTTTTTTTTTTTGAACGAGCTAATGCTGTTCGTCTCTACCGACCTTTTCGACCGGTCGCAGGGATAGTAGCTCATTTTTATTATTATTAGTACAGCATTATCCCGATCAATAAAAAGTTGAATTAATTCCTGTATTATTGTATATAAATTATTGTATATGTATTGGAGAGGCAATAAAGAGATCTTTATCAAAAAAAAATTAAATCACTGAATTATTTTATATCAATGCCTAGGTAGTCTCAAGGCTCCGAACTAAAAGGTAAAACAAAAACAGTACAAAATCCCGAAATCACACCAGCTTTCAAACTTATGCTAATTCTGATCCGGAACACGCCTAATTGATTTTCTTACAATTCAATCAGATTATTGAGTATTTTTTAAATATTGTGAGTTTTTAGTTCTATAGGTTTTCTTTTAGCCTCAGGCTCAGCTTTCCACTTATGCATTTATAGTTATTTATTATGAAGTAATAGCTTTTTCCCCGACATGAAATCGCAATCAGCGTCAATTGGAATATTTTGAGAAATTCATTGCAAACAAACATTTATGCTGTAAAAGTATTTGCATTTATAACTTCGTTGAGTTGAGACGGTAGCCATTGGAAGGCTAGCGGGAGGGAGTGGGGGAGAGGAGAAGGCGAAGCAGTGAAGTTCAGCTGTCAATAATAATAATATGTGTGGACATCTCACACAACGCCATCTAGCCCCAAACTAAGCGAAGCTTGTGCTATGGGAACCAGATAACTAATACAATACTTAGATACTTTTTTGTTTGTAAGTATATACATAGAATACAATATGACACCCAGACACAGAACAAACACCTAAGTTCATCACACAAATGTTTGTCCTGAGTGGGAATCGAACCCACAACCCACAGTTCAGAAGGCAGGGCTACTACCAACTGAGCTATCGGGCCAGTCAAAATAGGTTTTAATATCCACGAGGGAGTTTTGGCGGGAAAACGAAAAAGATCGCGTCAACGCATTGTATTATTTTCCAAAACTTGTGTTATTTTCAGTGTTAGTGCATAAAATTGGTGGCATTTTATTCATTAAGTGCTGGATTACCGGCATGAGTGTGGGAAAGTGGTATAATGATGGTGAAACGTTTTTTTCGTTCTGTTTCCAAACTTTGCCTTGACTATGACTTGACTTGATGACTTCGTTTGTGACTTGACACATATTTGCGTAAATATCATGAACTTGAAAAATTATAAATTACTTGACACTGGCTAAATACACAAAAGTGTGGAGCCAAAATATAAAAAAAATGCACCAGTGGTGGTAATGAACGAAGCAATTTATTCGTTTCTGATAACTGAGAACTGAGTTTTTGTACAGTAAGGGAAATTAGTTGCGATATCCACTATTGGGGTTCACCCAATGGTGGATAAATCGCAACTTATTTCCCGATATCCGCAAGTAGTAGGGGGTTGGAAATGACGGGAAAAAGCCCTGGCAGTATGTGTATGTTGTATAATAAAGTAAAAAAATACACAAAAATTACGTCGCTGTACAGTTTCTTGTTGCCTGGTCGATTACTGGTGCCCTAGACCTAACAGGCTTTTGGTATTTCCTGAAAATTACATAATTATCTTAAAATGTTCATAGTATGTTATATGATTGTATTGGTTCGTAAATCATTCAAAGCTGGAGCATTTGGACTCTATATAGGTCACCGCGGCTAGTATATAGTCCAAATGTTGTTTTTAGTAGGGTAGGGTAGCGTTTAGTATTTAAGTATTTTTTATTATTTTATTAGGAACTAAAAACAATTTCACTTAAAAGCAAATGAGAATTAATGACACCTGCAGAAGTACGAGACAGTGTCGCAGATGTCAACTTTTGTTTAGTAGTAGTTAGTATTATATCATTGTAGTATTTAGTTGAAAGAATAAAGGTGCTTTGTCAGAAAAAAAGTACAAATAACTCAACTTATTATCACTTTTGAACGGGGTTCAAATATTTAATAAAAGAAAATATATAGTCTTAAATACGTTTGCAGCAACTGAGTATCTAACCATAGCTTAGTTAGAAGAGCATCTAATCTGGTTAATTGGAAGGCGTAGGTTCAAATCCATGTGGTTCCAAAAAAATTTTAAGAAACGAAACATTTGTAGTTTACTCTTTAACTCCTTCCACGTTAACTCTTTCGGTTCCTAGGTACTTTGGGCTGATAAATAGAGTTACAGAATTGCGATCAAGAATCTTATACTTAACCATCAGATGTTTAAAGCTATTTGTAAAACTCTACCTATCCAATATTTTTATATGACTGTATGACTGACGGTTGAGCTTATTTAAAAGAGAACATGTTATGGCACTAAAGTCTTCTTATAAAAACTAAATTAACAGAGATATCATATAAAAAAGCGTGCTAAAAAAAGCACTGAGGCTAAATATAGAAAATAAAGCATTACCCGTAACCTCTTAGATTAGGATAAGCCGTTTGTTTTTGTTAGTCATTGTTTGGAGGAAATAGTGAAAATGAACCTATAAAATAGCATATTAACAAGATGCATTGGTTTTTAGTAACTGTCAGAAATTCATACCAAATAACTCGATTTGAAAAAAAAAAGACTTATTTCTACTATATTGCTTCTTGCCTCAGGGGATCCCAGATCTGGCACAACTTCACTCAGAAGCTGTCTTTTTATTCAGTGAAGTAATGCTGCCAGTATTCTGAGAGTTGGATGGCGTATAAATTTTTTATATAATGTTTTTTACAATTGTAACTTCATAGTTATTGGAAATTTGTATTAATTTTTTATTGTAAAAACAGCATTGAGCTACTCAATATATTTTTGAGGAGAACAACAAAGACTGCACTTAAAAATATAAAACAAAGCAAAAAAACTATATAAACATACCTTAGTATATTTTGTACAAGAACAAATTATAAGTTTTTAAACAGTAAAACTAAAATAAAATTAAAAACTATGTATTAGCAAAACTTATGACTAAGAAGCCACTGCCAGTAGGCAACGTGCCCAAAATACTGGCGACATTGAAAATAAAAAAAATAATTACCTTAGCTCTCTTCCAAACGAAGTGGAATGGTGGTGTTTGATAGTAGAACACAGAATGCTGCGTGGCGGGGAAGTCTGGGTCTTCCCATAGCTCCGACCGTTCTAAGCATGATGCCTTGATTCGCTCGTAGTCTGTCATCCTGAATAAGAAAATGAAAAATACTGAATTACTTTAATTAACTAAATTACTTTTTGACTGGCCCGATAGCTCAGTTGGTAGTAGCCCTGCCTTCTGAACTGTTGGTTGTGGGCACTCAGGACAAACATTCGTGTGATGAACATAGGTGTTTGTTCTGTGTCTGGGTGTCATATTGTATTCTATGTATGTATTTACAAACAAAAAAGTATCTAAGTATTGTATCAGTTATCTGGTTCCCTTAGCACAAGCTTTGCTTAGTTTGGGGCTAGATGGCGCTGTGTGAGATGTCCACACATATTATTTATTTATTTATTTAAAATAGATTTCCTTGCAATAAGTTGATAGTGTTTTTTTTTTTTATGTTATTGAATGATGTGACGAGCTAGTCGTTCACCTGATGTTAAGCGCCACGGCCGCCCATAACAGAACAGTGTCACTCGGAACCCTAAAACATAGAGTTTCAAGCGACACTGCACGGCGCACGTCATCCTGAGACATCAGCACAGTCTGGTAATAAGATTACTTGACTGTGAGATCAGATCATAAAGTCTCAATTGCCCAGTAATTTCACTAGCTACAGTGCCCTTCAAACCGGAACACAGTAGTGCTTGCACACTACTGCTTGGCGGCACAATAACTGGCAAAGCGGTGGTACCTACCTAGACGAACTTTGCAACAAAGTCCTACCACCTAGTAAATTTATGTATAGATTATAACGAAGTTTTTCTTTACCTAATGCCTCCAATAGACCACTGTCTCACCTGAAGGTAAGTGACGACGTGGTCAACGACGGAACATGCTTGCAAGCAACATAGAGCTAGGATCCAGGTCTCGGAACTTAGAGGATACCGGTTCATTCATGATAACTCCCAGATCATATTTTTAGGAAACAAAGACACTGGTGTGGTTTTACAAGAAATAAGATCTCAGTTACCTGCGTGTATACGGTGATTACATTGGCCGGAATTCAGTGTCCATGCGGACGAATATATTTGTAATATTTGGAAAAAACATTTTGAGTACATTAACTTTATACTTATTCACTAAAACCGCACTTTCATAAAAGTTTTATGGTGTTCAATACTTCATAAATACTCATAATAATAGGTAACCGATGCTAATAACATCCTAACATGGTGGAATGCTAATGAAGCAGAGAGCTTTTGGCATATATGTGTAAGATTGTATTATTTAAACAAGTTTTTGAGTTATTGGTTAAAGTTAAGTTCTAAAACTTACTATATAATTGAAAGAATTTATGTTTAAATTATAAAACTTTTATAAAAAATTATATAACAGAAATATACACTAAAAAGGAATACTAAAGTTATTAAAACCTCATTGCTAACTCCATCGCATCCACAAATTAAAGAAAAATAATAGACTGTACTGTTATCACATCGTACCAACACGTGTTTTCATATTACAACTTTACAAGCGATATCGAGAGACTCGGAATATAAGTGACATCTTTGTCTAATCCCCGTTATCTAAAAGAGACGGAAACAGTATTCACTGGTACCAGGCAGTGATGATTGATGACTATACGACGGAACAAATCGTCGTAGCGTTTCCGTCGAGTAACAATATACAACTCATCAGCGAGAATAAAAATCGGTGATGCAATGTAACCGCGTGGTCTGGTTATCGATCCGCACGCCCACGCTGGATCAAGAGGTCATCCGGACTCTCACTTTCAACTAATAACACATATTTATTATTAAGTACGTCAGTCATTAACATTAGTTTAGTTAGAAATTAACAATTTAAAGTGAATGTATTTAATGATGTGTTTTGTTAAAAATGGATTTTATAGGTAATAGTTATTATAAAAATCTTAAACAGAACACTTCTTTCAGGATCCTGTTTTTTCAGTTCTTATTCTTATTAGGCTTTCGCAGTACTACAAAGAACTTTTATTAGTTACTTTCAAATCGATAAGTACATGAAATTTTACATGCATGAAATTTTGCACAAAGAAAGTTTATTTAAAGATTTCATCGCCAATTTATCTACAAACATACTACGCATAAAACTTAAACAAAAAACAACAAAAAGTGAAGTAAGACCAACTTCTGCCTTGTTTAAAAATACTATAAATATTAAACCATAGAAAGTAATTTTATTAATCAATATACATTTTCGCAATCATTTACATCATTCTAATTATGGTCAACTTAAAGAATAAACGAAAAGCAGAAATTCCATAATAATTAATGCGCTCATTATAATAAAATTAAGATATTTCTCTAAACCAACCGCTTAAACCACAATGATGTGAAAGTACAGCGAAAAAAGAAATCACATCGAAATCTGCTGCGATTACTTATTTAAAATGCGTTTTCCATTGTAGTTAAAGTGGAACAATCGACCAATTTCTATCGTAAGAGAAAATCATAATTGTGCCTGTCAACTGAACTCGTATAGTGGAATTCCATTGTTTTTGTAGCTGCAACGATGGTGACAAATATGCGACTTAAAGGTGTGGTATAGTAGGAAAGCAGGAGAAGGCGTAGCTTACTAACTATTAATTATAAGAAGTTAATATTATATATAATAAAGACGTATCAATAGTTACCTATGTTGCCTTGGAATTGCCATAGAAGACCGTTTGTCCATCAGATGTACTTACATTGTACAAGACAACGATGTTATATGACAAAAATAATAATAAAGAATATGTGAATACATATAAAATTCAAAGTCCTGAGTGACTGACCGACTTATACGAGTATATATCTACGCACAGCCTAAACCGCTGCTCTTAGAAACTTGAAAATGGTAGGGTGTGTTCTTTGTAGGTATCCACTAAGAAAGGGTTTTTGAAATGCCACCACCAAGAGGGTGAAATGGGGTTGGATTATTTTCCTATAGGCCACGCAGGCAAAGCCACGGCCAGAAGCTAGTGATACATATTATGTTAGCGATAATTGATAGTGAATGTAGGTTTTTAAATGAACTAAAAGTCACTTTATATAAGTATTAAATATGTATGTGTACTTAATTAGAACTGGTTCCCACGCTCGTTCGTCTTTATAGAATAAAAATATTCTGGATCTCTGTGTAGATGATGCTATCAATTACTGCAAGAATAGAATTTTTATACGCACAAAATAAGATGATTATGATTATGTCTTTTTATTGTTATAATCAATAATCAATTTAATAAATGCCAGTTTTATTAAATACGTCATAGTTATTGTAGTATACATTGTATACTAAATTATATTTTAAAAACTAAAATTAAAGCTATAGTAATAAAAAGTCACAACAGTCGTCAATAATAATTGAATTAGAAAACGTAGAAAAATCATTATATTTCGCACTATTAGAAGCTATAATAGTAATAATTAATATTTATTATAATGTCACAGTAGATTGCAGGAATTCGTCATAACTATAGAAAGTTTGTACAATAAGCCATCGTTTTAGTTTGTCGTTGAAGCATTGCAAGCTGGCAACTAAGAAGACAGTGTCCGGCAAAATGACAACACAATTATAATGTACATTTATTATACGTATGTATTTGTAGGTTGGCTAGTTAGCTTATGATATGCAAGCTAAAATTACCGGGAACAAACCGGGACGCTACATAAAGCAACGAGCTGTCACTTCCATAACCAGCGCGGTTTACCACGCTGCGCTGGTTTTTTACAACTAGGTATTTTTTTCAAAGCTTTGATTCGAAGTTTTCTTTGTGCCGGATTGCTTATACCAGTAGTTGGATAAAAACCTATTTAATTTTACACTTACTATGAACAGGTTTGCTGTATTTGACGTTGAGCTTTTTGCATGTATGCTTAAAATACTAAGTTAGAGGAATCGTTAGAAATAGCCTATTTTTACAATTAATTATTGTACTATGAATTTAAGAGCTTCAATAAAAAAGATGCCCTGCCTGGATGCACATTATCCGCGCCATCTTAATTGAATAAAAACCATTTCACATTAAGCATTTGTACCTCGTAACTTAAAATAGCAACCAAGTGAAATTAATACAAGTGAAGATAACATTATCTATACATATGAATATATATAATATAATGAAAATAATGAAACTGTAACTAAGCTAAATCTGTACACTTAATATAAAAAAAAAACTTCGTTATTTTCTTTATCGATATAGAATATTAAAAATCATTATATATGATTTTTTTCATCTGTCTCTTTCATCTTCAAAAGACAACATGCAAAACGCTGAAACTACTGGACGGATTTAGATGGAACTTGGTTGTTTGTGATGGAAATTTTTCGTATGGGACTAATAGGATGGTGCATAATAGTCATTATCCCATCCATTTACCTTTTTCCTCTATCTTTTTCTCTCCTAATTCCCTCTTCTCTTTGACAAGTAAACCTGTAGGTAAACATGAGCGTAAAACCAATTGAGCCGAGGGAAGCCACCGCGTGTCAGCTAGTCGCTAATAAAAGACTTCAACGCGCTCGAGACGCTTTAAGTAGAGCTCAGCACAAAGAAATGAAGGACCTACATAATTAAAAAGTTATTTTTAACTGGCAAAGTGCTCTTTTTCTTATAATAATAACGCCCAACGATCATATACATAGATCCTGGACCCTAACTAGGATTTCCTGTGTCTAGGGACCCAGGAACTTCGAGGACCATGGTCCCACAACACCCAGACTCAGAACCAGCATTTGCGCTTTGTTTTTCTGTGTACAAATACTTGTCCAGCCGCGGGAATCGAACTCACCACCTCTGGGCTATGAGCCAAGTGGGGCACCTACATATACTAGCCGTGATGACCTATACTCAGTCCTAATGCTCCAGCCCACTACCAATAGGGTAGGAGGCGTAACCAACACGCTGGCAGCATTACGCCATAAATTCCTATGCTTAATAAGTTATTCAACATATCCATATCAACGAAATTTTGGCTAATTTAATACATCATTTTTTAAATACTACAATGATATAAGAACTAATACTAAACACTAATTACTACTACTACCAAAAAAAAACATTCGGACTATATACTGACTATATACGGCCGCGATGACCTGTAGACAGTCCAAATGCTCTAGCCGACTACCAGGTAGCGTACCCTACATGCTGGCAGCATTGCCGTTGACTTGCAATGCTTATTCGTTTTGCCAAATAAGTGCCAGCATTTTGGTCATACATATATACATCATTGAATTTTTTTCAAAGTCCCTAAAAAAAATAGATTAAAAAAAAAAACCTTGAATTTAGTACATTATTTGAATGAATGTTAAAGTTAAATAACACGTTATGCTATTTCTAAAGTGTTATTATTTGTTCAATGAACGCAATTTGCATTAACACCCACTTTCTCCAGCAAAATTGCGTATTCAAGGCAATAAGTATTAGGTAAACAATCTGTCTACGACAAAGCTCCCTTTTTAATAGTAGATTGTTTACCAAGAGAGCCAATAACTATTTTTGAGGCGAGTGTTTCTTAGAATCCTTTGCGGAGCGAAGTACATTGCTTGAGTATAAAACAGTGCTGCGCCAGAAATTGACATTCTACTTACCCTTTATGAGAAAATAAGTAGCCTACAAGTGCAATTTATTTGCGCTTATCACATTTTTAGCGTCTTAGCATACTTTAATTGTCACTATTTGAGGAAGACACATT
Organism: Ennomos fuscantarius; assembly: GCA_905220475.3. Taxonomy (NCBI): domain Eukaryota; kingdom Metazoa; phylum Arthropoda; class Insecta; order Lepidoptera; family Geometridae; genus Ennomos; species Ennomos fuscantarius. The sequence continues at coordinate 14,641,197 of HG992023.1, forward strand.
CATTTTTCATAAAACTTGGTGAGATTTTTTGATTAAATAAAGGCATAATCAAAATCGCGCGTTAGTTTTCAAAATAAAAATAAAATTGTTACGTTGAAGCCTGTTATTTCTTGCGACGTCTAAGGTTCTTAAGATAAAATAGTGGTTATTTTCAAAAACAAAAAAGATGTCAATCTAGTTAATAAAGTAGAATGGCTTCTACCTTATTAACTAGATATATACTTCTACTAGTGTTATAGTATACCCTAACTACTTATTGTTATCGAAGATGTAGTCAAATTTAATTTTATATTGCGTCTGATAACCTCTGCAGCCTCTGTGGTGTGGGGGTTGAGCAGGTCGGCTCATAATCCGGAGGCGGCGGGTTCGATTCCCGCGACAGGACTAGTATCTGTGCACAGAAAAAAAGTGCAAATAGTCCTCGTAGTTCCTGGGTATCTAGACACAGGGAATCCTAGTTAGGGTCCAGGATCTGTGTATGTGATCGTTAGGCATTATTATTATATAATACGAGCTTCTGCCCGCAGCTTCGCCCGCGGCGTAGCCTATGGGAAAATAATTCAACCACCCATTTCACCCTCTTAAGGGTGGAATTTCGAAAAGTCCTTTCTTAGCCGATGCCTACGTCATAACATCCACCTGCATGCCAAATTTCAGCCCGATCCGTCCAGTGGTTTGGGCTGTGCTTTGATAGATCACTATGTCAGTCAGTCAGTCACCTTTGAGTTATATATATTTAGATTATTATTATTATTATTGTAAAACATAACTACCATGAACCAAAATTGATTAAAACTGGTATGTTACATATAGTAATTTTCCAGTAATTCAACTGAACGGCTCTCGTAAGATCTGAAACGGTTTATGCAACAGCGGACAGCGATGAAGTTGTACTACACGCCATGTACAGTTGTGTTTAATTGAGTGGAGATGGAGAGCACGTGCGGGCAAAAAGGTGAATGGTTTTACATGACTAATCCACACTTTACTTAGTTCAATTCTTTTGCAAGACAATTTATAAGTCATGTTGTAAAAATATTAAATTGCATTTTAACAACTTGTTGCGTATTTCATATATAGCAAAGAAGCAGCATCGGAGGGAGGCAAGCAGGTGTTCAAAGTGGCGCTCTTTGTGGGTGGCCTATGTTTAACAGTGGATCTTTAGGTAGATTATGACAATGACAATGATTATGATGACAAAGAAACAAAGAAATCAAAACCTAGAAATTGCTGAGAAACTGACAGAAGATTTCAGGCATTCGGACTGTCATATACATTTTTTTGTTTTTCGTGTGGCTCCACACTTTTGTGTATTTAGCCAGTATCAAGTAATTGATAATTTCTCAAGTTAATTTAAAGATAATTAAAGTGTCAAGTCAAGTCACAGTCTAAGTCATCAAGTCAAGTCATAGTCTAGTCTAGTCAAGTCACAAAAGTCCCACTAGTAAAGTGGTGGCAATTTTACCAGCATCTTCGATGTAGTTTTGGAAACAACACGAAAAGAAACGTTTCACCATCATTATACCACTTTCCCACACTCATGCCTGTAATCCAGCACCACTTAACGAATAAAACGCCACCAATTTTATGCACTGACACCGAAAATAACACAAGTTTTGGAAAATAATACAATGCGGTGAAGCGATCTTTTTCGTTTTCCCGCCCAAACTCCTAATATATAGGTAAATAACTAATAAACATCAGAGTAAAAAATTCTAAGGTCCGTATTATAGAACGATGCTCAGTCATCGATCGCTGCTCAAGCAGAGATTTCATTCATAAAGTGATCAATTACTGAATGAAATCTCTGCTTAAGCGGCGATCGATGACTGAGCATCGTTCTGTAATACGGACCTAAAAGTCAACCCGTTTGAGTCAAAATCAATGTTAGATAATGATTACTAATGCTCTATAAATACGGTGTGACAAAAATAACGCGGGAAAGTGTCAGTTCTAAATAATCGAGGTCACAGACAAGATAAGGTACCTACCTATGCAATGCCGAGTGCCGAATCGGCTTATGCCGTAATTGTGTAATTCTGCCAGACGCCGGCCATTTTGTTCATTATCGACATTATTGGCCACAACGACCAAATGGACAGAACAGTTACGTACGTTCTAAATGATGTAAGACTAAGCGGGCCGGTTGGCGATCGCGCAATGACTGTATATGGTACCGTACTATTATCTACTGAGACAATCAATAATAGTATGGTACTGAATGCGTATAGAATTGGAACGTTACCAAAAAAAAAGCACGCTAGAGTACGCATACTTGTCTGTAATTACGCCTTAAGGCAAAGGGTATAGAAAGCAAGATTATTTTAGGCACGCATATTGGCAAAAATAGAGCATTTAAAGTTTTGAATTGAATACATCATATCATTTTCATCAGTTTTTAGGTTAGCTTGTTTTACTTGTATTTCAGTAAATATGGTAAGTAAATTAATATATGTTGTATGGGCGACCGTCAGAAATAACTTAAAGATATGAATTATAATGCAAGATAAAGAAAGTATGGAAGATTGAAAAAATTACAATCTTTGTTTTAAAAAAAAATATTAGCTAATTTTGCTCAGTTTCTATACGAGTAGTGTTGTGCGAAAGTACACATTTCTAAGTACACTACTACGTAATAAGCGATCAAATAACTAGGCAAGGTAGGGTAATATTAGTCGTCGCTTAACATTGGATAATAACTATAGCTCATGTAATTCCTTAACATAAATAACGCGGTAAACTAATATATTACCTATTCGAACTCAATGGGTATGTTTTCTTGGTTTTGGTAATAAGTGTAGTAATAATGATATCTTAATCTCAAAGTTGCATCATCATCTTATCTTTGTACGACAATCTATCAAGTAATTTTGATGGCATTAGCAGTTGTTTAAACTCGGTAACTATTAGTCTAATAGAGATTATATTTAAAACTCTTCCAAGCATTAAAATTACTATGCACTAGTATAATCTTGGCAACCTTATAATTTGAACATTAAATTAATTAGAAATTAAAAGTACCGGCAGCGGAAAAGCGATTTCAAAAGCAAAACTTATTTGAGTCATACATATAATTTCCGTACCACAATAACACGTGCATTAGAGAGTAGTGTGGCCGCTTTTATTTTAATAGTACACAGTTTCTCTAGAAGGCGATGTCTGCGCGTACCGACTGTTTAAGAATGATGTCGAGTGACCTAGTTGTTCAACTCTCCATACACTGTGGAGTTGGTTAAATTATTACACGGTCCAAGCGGAGAAGAGATCGCGGCGATAATTCACTGCTGTGGTGCTAAAGTGAAATCTAATTAAGAATCATACTTAATGTACCTACAAATTAAAAAGTTCAGTTTGTATTGTGTATGTTTTAAAATTAAATTACAATCAAACAAATGTTGTATAGACTAATTACATATGTGTAGAATAGAAACCTTTCTTTTTTAACTGGACTAAACCTTATATTCATTTATGGAATAGAAAAAACTTATAGTAATTACTGTAACAATCAGTCAAAACTCAATCAACTAGAGGATTGTAACAGCAGGATACTGCGTATAGACAAAAGACAAGGCTAGTATAATAGATAGATAGATAGAAAATTCTTTATTGCACAAACAACAACAATTGAAAGCACGGATAATATATATATCAAATGCAGCAGACAGCCCCTGTGGTGTGGTGGTTGAGCAGGTTGGCCTATAACCCGGAGATGGCCTGTTCTGAGCCTGGGTGTTGTGGGTAGTTAGGGTCCAGGATCTATGTATGTGGTCGTTGGGTGCTATTATTAAATGCCTTTTAGATATAATATGTTTAAAACTATTCTACTAAATACTGTTACGGTACTTACTACTGAGCTTCAGAGGTTTAACCCGTTGGCTCCAGGTGTTGCTGACAATAGTCATTAAGCCAAGGCCGACGCTTTCCGAGGGTTTAAACATTGCTGTATATAAGAGTTATGAGTTTATATGTAGGAGCTAATATTTGGAACAGCTGATTCGTTTTTTTTGGTGTTATAATGTTTCACTATCGCTGAATCATATAACCTTTTAGTTGCGATGTTATAAGGTTCTTTTTCGCGGCTTCGATATAAAAATAGTAAATAAAAATAAGAATTTAAAACATTTGCTATCGTTTACACCACGCTCCTTATCCTACGTGCGAAACTGCCGGATGTTCGGTGAGCGAGCAGTGTACGTGTTTTTATGGCATCACGTCGCTGCCGAGCGCCGCCGCCGACCAAGCGCCTGTGAACTGTTAAACGGCTATTACGAGTTAGCGATAGAAAAGCACGGTCAAGGAGTCAAGGGTAAACGCACTACACAGATTCTGTAATCTACATAATTATAAAATCAAATCGCGAACTGAAAGAAATCCATCTATGTATTTGTATATGTATGTATATTATAATATGTATTATATTTATAGTATTGTGTGTAAATTTTGTATATTTATTATGGTGTTATTTGTATTATCACCAATTTAGACGTATAGTTAAGTTGTTGTTTTATTTATTTTATGTCTCATCATTGTTGCACTACCGCATTGAGCCTTCCACGATACACCAGGGTTAACTGGAAGATAATGCTCGATAGCATTAAGTTCGCCTATGTACCTTCAATTGTTGTTGTTTGTGCAATAAAGAATTTTCTATCTATCTATCTATTATACTAGCCTTGTCTTTTGTCTATACGCAGTATCCTGCTGTTACAATCCTCTAGTTGATTGAGTTTTGACTGATTGTCACAGTAATTACTATAAGTTTTTTCTATTCCATAAATGAATATAAGGTTTAGTCCAGTTAAAAAAGAAAGGTTTCTATTCTACACATATGTAATTAGTCTATCCAACATTTGTTTGATTGTAATTTAATTTTAAAACTGTATTTCATTAATTCGTATTTTCATTAATTGTTTGAAAGCTAGATTTAACTTTAATGATTTTGTTTATCTAAGTAGTAATAATAATGTTACTAAATAGACTTAGAAGTAAGACTACTTTCTAACTAATGTAAGACATGCATTTATTGCGGACATGGTGGCTGTATTCAGTGAAGCGATCTTTTTCGTTTTACCGCCAAAACTCTCGTCTCTTTGTTATTAGGTTATTGGTAATGAACCTGTTAAACATAGGCCTGCCCCCATAAATGCCACTATAAGCAGCTGCTTGCCATCGGCTTCCTGCTGTGACCAAATCATCGGTCTTCATAGTAGGGGCCGGCCTATGTACGCTGCGTCTACCATTTCGTCGTTACCACAGCAATAATATTATTTAGTGTAATTACTACATACTTGCGAATTCGAATACAACTTTCATAATCTAACGAGAGTTCAAATGCATAGTTAAATAAAAGTCTTAAATGAAATAACTGAGGCGGCATATACTTCACCGAAAACTACCAGTTTTGGGAGTTTTGGCGGGAAAACGAAAAAGATCGCGTCGCCGCATTGTATTATTTTTCCTAAACATGTGTTATTTCCAGTGTTAGTGCATAAAATTTGTGGCATTTTATTCGTTAAGTGCTAAATTACAGGCATGAGTGGGAAAGTGGTATAATAATGGTGAAACGTTTCTGGTCGTGTTGTTTCCAAAACTCCATAGAAGCTTCTGGTAAAGTTGCCACCACTTTACTAGGAGTGTGACTTGCCTAGAGATGACTCGATGACTTGGACCGCGACTTGACTTGACAGATTATATGATATTAATCAATTACTTGACCCTGGCTAATTACACAAAAGTGTGGAGAATATATATATATCCAAACAATAAAAAACTACCCGTTTTTCTACGGTACTCTTTTCCGGGATAAAAATGCTTTTATATTGATTTAAGTAACGTAAAAAATCTGTGATTCAGACGTTTTGGCGTGAAAGCTACACTAATACACCAACAAACAAAAACAGACCACGTTTCTCTTTTATAATTAAGTATGGATATATATACTGGAGAATATGTTTATATATAATAATAGGTCTTTACCTATGAAATTGCCGTTTTGCAGTACAGACTTTTTCAAACAAAAAAAAGTTTTGATTGGCTATGAATTCTAAATTCAAATTAATTTTGTTTTAAAAATATGACATTCTATTTACAATATAAGTCTTTTGTTTATTGATTAGCGTTGTATTTTCATTACATTTCAACATTTTTCCTCATAATGGATACTTTGAAATTTCGTGTAATTATGGAATATGAGTTCCGTCGTGGCACCAACGCGGCACAAACGACACGTAACATCAACGACGTTTACGGAGAGAACTGTACAAACGAACGTACAACCCGTTATTGGTTTGCTCGGTTCCGTTCTGGGAATTTTGACTTGAAAAATGAACCTCGTGGTCATCCGGAAACTTTGGTCAACAATGATGAATTAAAGGCGATTGTGGAAGCTGATGAATCTCAATCTACAGCTGAGCTGGCAGCAGCTTTTTATGTTAGCATCAAAACAATATTGGTCCATTTGCGACAGATTGGCAAGATAAAAAAGCTTGATAGATGGGTGCCCCACGAACTTAACGATCGCCAGCGCAAAGTACGCGTCGAAACTTGCCTTGCGCTGCTTAACAGGCACAGAAATGAAGGAATTTTGAACCGAATTGTTACGTGCGACGAAAAATGGATTCTTTTTGACAATCGAAAGCGCTCAGCAAGTTGGTTAGATCCTGGTTCGGTACCAAAGCAATGTGCAAAACGAAAAATGACCCCTAGAAAGGTGATGGTCACAGTTCGGTGGTCTAGTGCTGGTGTGATTCATCATAGCTTTTTACAAAACGGCGAGAGCATTACTGCAGATGTGTACATTGAAGATCTGACCACAATGATGGCGAAACTCGCACGTCTGCAACCAGCTTTGGTCAATCGGTCGTCTCCACTGCTACTTCACGACAACGCGCGACCCCATACTGCACAACAGACCGTCTCTAAGCTGCATGAGTTGGGTTTGGAAGATCTCCCTCATCCGCCATACTCACCAGATCTTGCGCCTACTGACTATTACTTTTTCCAAAATTTGGACAACTTTTTAGCGGGAAAAAAATTCAATTCCCGAGAGGCAGTACAAAACGCCTTTGAAGCGTTTGTTGTCTCCCGTCCTGCTGATTTTTTCAAGAAGGGCATCCATAAACTGCCACAGCGTTGGCAAAGATGCATTGATTGCAGGGGTGATTACTTTGAATAAAAGAAATAAATAAGTTCGAAAAAAAAATACTTTAACTTTTTTCAAACAAAACGGCAATTTCATAGGTAAAGACCTAATATATATGTATATTTTTGTTTTGTTTAGATATCATTTGTATTATTATCACTCAATATTGTAGGACAACTTTTTCTAATAGTATTATATCATTTCGATTTACCTGTACACCGAACCCCAAAACTCTGAGCTATAGTAGATTCCTCCGATACAAAGGTTGTCTGGAAGAGATCGCTCTAAACTATAAGACCGCCTATTGTACTAGTATTAATAAATTATGTAAGTTTTTGTTTTTGAAATTTTATTTTTTATTTTTAACAATAAAGTGTTGCACTATCTATCTATATCTATGGTAAGAAATTTATTAGAGATGACTGGAAATGGCTGATAAGGTATTTATCTGCAAGTCTCATCACATGTCTCTAAAGAGGCCCTACGGAACTCCAAATAGCTTAAAAAAATTATTGACCAAACGCACTGTACAATGGAAAAGATCACTTTACTGTTTTACGACCTTTATTGTAACTTCACTAGTTGTCACAGTCTATACTAAAAAGCTTATCTAGCAACTTTTTTGCTATGATTGTAATCGTTGTGCCATTAGGTATTCCCGCAGAAGTATTGTTATGTTACTCCAGTATTCAACTATCTATCTAATAGTAAGTTATATTACAAATAAGATGATAAGATGCATTCACGAAATCACGTTACTTCTTGCAAAAAACGTTGCTTGACTAAAAAACAACAGTAGCAATCAAACATGGTCGACTTATAAAAGTAGTTTATTGACTAACCGGTCCAGAAAGATATACAGGCAGACAATAGATTCACCCTTAGCACACCAACTTTGTAGTTCAATATTAATTATTATGGTTACTTTACCTTGTTTTTATATAAAAAGCATGATCCGTTATTCACCAAACACAAAATAAGGCTGTAATCGCAAAGCACTCACGCGCACGGTTTGAGGTCGCGACGGTGACTGCTCCCCCCGCGTCCACGCCTTACAAGATCGCCCCTCTCTTGCGAAGGCTTTGAGGAAGCGACGAGATGAGCGATAAGCGTTTTATTACCCTAGTATTTGCTTATTTTTACGTCAATGAATGACGTATCGTGCTAGTCGTCCAGTAAGTTAATAATAAAAGAACCACTTGGCACTCTAAAATATCAAGTGTCGCATAGTACTGCACTGCGCTCGTCAGCCTTAGTTATCAGCATGGTCTAGAAATAATATTACTGTAACTATAGACCTTTAGATCAGGTCATAGAGTTTTATTTGTCCTATAATTTCATAATATATGATCATTTATGGTGGAAATCGGAAAACTGGCATCCATTCCCTACCTTACAGCTTATATTAAGTATAGGTACCTATAACTTTTACACGTGTTCATGATAACTATAACCCAACACTAATGCCAAGAGTGGTTAACTTAGTTCATTATGATCATCTGAAAATAACACATTTTATATCAAAACACCAAGAAAAAAATGAATTTTACGTGTTATTCTATCCAGTGCTCATCATAGGTGAAACTGTGAGAATTTGTACGCCAGCGAGCGTTACCTTTCAACTTGGCAATGTTGCCAACATATTGGGCATGTGGCTTACTGGTAGTGGTTATTTAGATTAGGTAAGTTTTGTTTTTATATTATGCAGCTTATGGTTTTAATTTTCTAGTAGTTTACTTTTAGCATAGCAACAAGAATTTATGAGACAAACGCTAAACCGCTCGCTTAAGCACTGATCACCAGTCTTATAAAGAGTACGATACTACAGAGACTGCGTTTCCAGCCCGCAGCCCTGCGCTTTCTAGATACCTGCTTACTTACTTTTTACTTACATACTTTTAATAAATAAACAAATACTTGAAGTACCGACTTGTGGATATTACCAATTATTATTTATGTAGCTGTACTTCTGGATCAAGGCATCCTTTTACGATTCTTTTCATACGAAACTTCGGGCTCGATGTTGGAACTCCATGGCCATGTAAGGTTTAGGCCATCGCTTTTCCTCTGACTCTGGCAGGTTATAGAGTAACTAAAGATTTCTGATTTATAGTTTTAACAATAATTAATTCTAAATATTTGTGGATATATCACACAGAGCCATCTAGCCCCCAAACTAAGCAAAGCTTGTACTATGGGAAGCAGATAACTGATACAATACTTAGAAACTTACTTTTTGTTTGTAAATATATACAGAAAATTCAATATGACACACAGAACAATAATCGGTGTTCATCACACACATGTTTGTCCTAGGTGGGAATCGAACTCGTACCTACAGGGTTACCATCCACTGAGCTATTAGGCATATCCTATATGCCATATTAGAAGGTAAAAAGTAGGGTGAATTTGGAAATCTGGTAAGCGATTATGTATCTTATTTACATATTTTATATTTACTATGGAAATTTTAAAATTAGGAATGCTCTTGCTGCATTGCAATTAAAGTTCCGTGATAACTGCCCAGTTCACTTGTCACGGTAGCTTTAAAACATTAACACCTTCTAACCACTACGTGGTGGATCACGACCATGTAAGTGGCAAAACGTGGCACATGTCGGGGCGCGTGGTGGCTGGATGACAACTGACATTGACAGCAAATTAATATTTGTTTGAAATGAAACAAAATTATTGCTTTATTAAACTTTATTTTCTACTGGTAATAGTTATAAGTTTAAATATTACATTAATAACCATCTACAATCTACAAATAATTTAATAATAACTGTATTTACTGAGTGCATTATAAAATTCTGAAAGTGCAGAGAACTTTGCTACTGACCATTGATCTATGTGACTAGATATTCTTTACTTAACGATTAACTACATGAATCAGAAACTAAAAACATTAAATGACTAGATCAGTAAAACATTAACGTAAGAACACATACGAGTACGTGACAGTTCAGTTTAAACTAAACCTAAACTACGGAGTTGCACAATTCAAGTGAATGACGCGGGAGTTTTCGGTTGTCCTAGATTAAAGCCTGCTTAACGTGGTAACTAGCATCGGTCGCTTAAACGAAGTAAGTCGTTCTATCATTGTCTTCTCCTACTGGAGACAGAGTTCGTTGACCGAGGATCTTGGCGGCCTTGTTGGGGATCACCGTCATTGGCACCGGTGGCGCTCGCAATTCTTGCCCTAACACCCTAAAAGCCTTGATCGGCAGAGTCGGTGTCAACGAGTATAGCTGGAAGGAACAAAAAACGAGTATTTATAACCTTCACTACACTACGCACTACCAACAGTGTGTATACATACGCACTGTTTGACGCGCATGCGTCGTTTGACACGCATTGAAGTGAAACATGTGAAACATGTGTAGTACGAAAGCTATACAAGTTGTATCGTGATTAATATGCCTTGTATAAAAACCAAAGCAGAGCTTTTTTTATGATATTTCATGCAAATATGAGTCAAGTCACAGTCGAAGTCATCAAGTCAAGTGATAGTCCAATCAAGTCATTCTCCTAGTAAAGTGGTGGCAACTTTACCAGAAGCTTCTATGGAGTTTTGGAAACAACACGAAATAAAACTTTTCACCATCATTATACCACTTTCCCACACTCATGCCTGTAATCCAGCACTTAATGAATAAAATGCCACCAATTTTATGCACCAACATTGAAATAACACAAGTTTTGGAAAATAATACAATGCGGTAACGTGATCTTTTTCGTTTTCCCGCCAAAACTCCCAAACAGAGCTTATTGTATACAAGTCATGATTAAATACTTTTTTCTACGACTTTTGTAATTATTTATGTCATTTATCGAGAATTTTTTTTGATTATTTGATTTAATTATTATTAGATGATTATTTAATTTATTGAGGTTATATTCGGTCATTAACCTTAATCTTCGCCGAGTCAGGCGCACAGGTTTCATTCAATGATCCATTGTTATGGAGTTCCCCAACACTCCAAAAGGGGTTAAATTGTTTCTTGAGTTTGGAGTATAACATTTAAAATTAATAGAGTATACACATAATAAAAATGTAACAAGGAAATTTAAAAAAACATACAAGATGCATGTTTTTTGAATTTCCGATTGCTAAATTCTGATTGTAGATATTTTTTTATTTTGCCTCTCAATTTTCACTAGATACGTGATTTTTTAGGTTGGATTACTTTTTTAGTTCCAGCTGAATATTTATGAGTGATGAGGCGCATCTTCCTAAAATGTACGACCTGTAATTAGTTGTTCGTATGGGTACTTACATTTTCGGTAGAACGCATCATCACTGGCACATGTGAAGGCAAACGGTCACCCTGCGGCAGAGAAGTCAGGTCTGGCTGTCTATGGAACGAACCTGCGAATAGAATGACAGTTATCTCCCGGAAACAGGCGGACCATGGTTTGTTATTTTAATATATACAAGGTGGCATTTAATTCACTCTTTTCCTTAAATGTATGTACTCAGACTATGCTATAGAATATTAGAAAAAGGTCCATTTAAAAAAAGATTTCATTTTAGTATTTGTTTTAGTGCCTCTTAAAATAACTGCATGACAGCCGAAATGTCTATTTAACGGTACACACAGCGCGGGCACCAGCTGAGTGCTTTGTAAATGTTTCGTAGGCAATAAAACACCTGCTTTGTTTAATGTCACAAGACTTTTCATTAGAATTTATATTTGATAATACCTAGATTTAAGTTTTATTTCATAAGTACTTTTTTTATTTAGTTATATGGGAGCATTCTATACCATGGACTGAATACATATATTAAAGGAAAAGAACGAAATAAATTCCCCTTGTTTATATGTGTCGACATTTCACTCAGTGTCATCTAGGCCCAAACTAAGCAAAACTTCTACTATGGGAACCAGATAACTGATACAATACTTAGATACTTTTTGTTTGTAAAAACATACATAGAATACAATATGACACCCAGACACAGAACAAACATTGATGTTCATCACAAAAATGTTTGTCCTGGGTGGAAATCGAAACCACAGCTTACTGTTCAGAAGGCAGGGTTACTACCAAATGAGCTGTCGGGCCAGTCAATGTATGTATAATGTAATAATAAAAGGGAATATGACACGATTACGACACAAGCTTCACAACAATTATGCTACGTCCCGGATGGTACCCAACAGCAACCCCGTGGACCCGTTCCACGGGGTTCCTTCCATATACCTAAAATCACGCTAAAATAAACCTTATTCCTTAACATAGATAATAAAAAACATACAGGGAGAAGGCAGGTAGACGATCTGTGAACACACTGACCATCGGAATGCATAGCGGTGGTTGGATCTTCTTCGTCGTTGTTTTCTTTCTTCACTTTCCTTCTTTCCATGTACGTTATTAAGCGCGCCACGATGGCAAGTAGAGATCCAATCAAACAGGTCCCTCCAGCAATCTCAAGCAGGACCACTACCGCTTCCTTGTCTTTTTTTTCCTTAGCTGATGACAATCAATGCTATAGTCAGCTAGAATCGACAGCTACCTTAACTGATAACTACAACGATTACACGGCTAACACTCACGAGATACAGTCGAATAACTCGACCGGTGTTCGGTGTAGTAAGCGCCGAGCCGCCACCGCCGCCGCGCGTACTCCTTGAGGATGGGCATCTATATTGCCCGAACACCGGTCGAGTTATTCGACTGTATCTCGTGAGTGTTAGCCGTGTAATAGTTGTAGTTATGAGTACTACTCACGTCAGTTTCTATAATATTATACCTTAACTGAACATGCGATAAGAATCTTTACTATCTAATTCCGACTAGACCGTACTAATAAGTACCGTGAATTGAAATGTATAGGTGTCCTATATTGTAATGGTTACTGGATGCTTTTATACATCGAACCACAACTTGTAGTATATTGCTTTGCACCTTCATTACCATACTTTCATCGTCCTACCTGGCCATACGAAAACTAAACATCAATTTGATATATTTAAGAAAAACATAATTAATTTTGATGGAAGATGACATGTTTGTGACGTTTGGGGTAGGAGCCATGAACCGTGGGGATCAAGTGCATTTGAAATATATAGGTACTTGGCAAAATTTTTGGTGGAGGCAAGCAGTGACAAGATGGCTGGTGGGAGATCGTATTTTTCCCAAAAAACAGCATTGCCATGCAATCTGGCAATGTAGCCAGCGTTCTGAGTACATTCTCCATCGTCAAATGACTTTTTGATAATACCAGACTTACACCTTTATAATGTGTAGGTATAATATATTATAAGTATGCAGTACTTATATAGTTAACTGTATCGTTATCCGAGTGTTGTCTACATGTCAGGTTAAATAAAAAAACATCTATCTATACATATAAAAAAGAAACTATTTCCTTTGAACGTGAACGCGTGAACGGGTGGACCATTTTCGCTAATTATTTTATTGTGGTGTTTATTATTGTCAGGTAAAATTTCTTATGAAATAAAAAATAAGAAAGTTTAGCGGATAATTAGAAAATTTTCAACATGAGGGTGAAACCGTGGGGCGCAGCTGATGATTAATAAATACCTACCTAATATAAAATTGTAGAAAAAGATGTTGAATATCAATGGAATGCGGCTGTCTACAGCAGTTTGTAAGTATTTGTATTATCTTTGGGAGTCTGGACCAAAAGTGAGAGAGTAGAATACAGTCTGGTTTTGCATTTTTCTCTTCCCGAACTATCTTTCCGTTTAAATACATTTTAAATCTATGAAGCTCAGAGAATGAATGCCAAAATTCAGACCATGAAGCCATATTCCAGTCCATACTTTTAGACCATGGCATATTTAATAATATCGAGGTCATAAGGTACTCTGTGGTCCAGGTCCAGACTACTGTAGACTGCAGTTTTTCGTTGACATCTTTTTGTGAAATATATATGATATTTAGATTTTTGTACGGCCAGGATGCAGCTGAAAGAAGGATGTGTTAAAATGGTTCATAAAGAATAACGATATATGTATTATTTTTTAGATTATAGGTATAAAATAATAAGTGTATAAATGATAAGAGAGATGAATATCTCAAACTGTTACTAAACAATCAACGAAAATGACTTTTATTGGTTCATAAAAATGTATCAAAAGAAATTCAAGCAAAAAACTATGTTTAGATAAATTGAGTTGGCAGTCAAACCCGGGAAATCAACACTATATTCTTCTCAGAAAATTATATCGATAAAATAATCTCACCTGTTTGGTTCGCATCTATGTTGTTGTCATCAGCAGTCAAGGTGATAACCTCAACGCCGCTGCGGCCGCGGCTGTTAGTCGCATAGATCACAGCCGTTAGATTGTTCTCCTTGGTCTGAGATAGCGCAAAGCTGCCGAATCTGTCCGTGATGTTGGCCAAGGTCTGTCCTTTGTAGTTCTGTAGCTCGAGGTGAAGGACTTGAGGCCGGCCGCCATCCCAGCCTACATGAATTTAGTATATTTGGTGGTTCTCATGTTAAACCTAGGAGGTGATCACGAAACTTTGATTGCAATGCAACAGGAGACATTTTCATACTAACTATTCACATAAACTGTGTATTCAAACTGTCAAATCTATACCTGTGTTTCTATCTGTTGCAATCGAGTAACGTAATCACCCAACTAAGCATTTTGGTTCCTACACAGAGTCCAAAGCCAAAGTAACTTCAAAAAACTCGGCATTTGTACTGGTCAGGCGGCACTTCACACCACGAAAGCTTTTAAATTTCTACCAAGCACAGGTCACGTGTGCAATACTGCTACTATTACTTTGGGACGGTCTGTCAAGTACCTGATTGAGGCTCTGGCCTCAATAGAACAGTTTAGGTATTAGATCTTTTATGACGGCACTTTACGCTGTATTTACTAATTCTCTCATCACTATTCCACTACCGGACTACCAGACGCTCGGATAAGCGCCATCCCTTTTTGGTTGAATCTCCATCCATTCGTACCAAACGATTTGATTCCACGTTCATAAATAAAACAGCTATGGAATGACAATCTGCTGACGTCTGTGTTACCGGCGAAACGTCCTCCCGGTATGTTTAACAGAAATGTGAAGAGGTACTTACTAAGCTAGCATGAGTGAACGAAATGCAATTCAGATTTAAAAACACTGTTCTGTAACTAGTACTAAAGTATTATTTTCTTCATGTGAGCCTATTATGGTTCCATTCTTTATCAACCTACATTCCCACCAGCACTCTGTTACAGTTCACTCATTACTAGTTTCACATCCTTCCATAATCTTTATTACTACCATTATACCCTTCAGCATTCCTTCTGCACCGGCTGCTATAATATGTCTATACGGTCGATTTTAATAAGAAAAAAATCTGGTTCAGTGCTAAACGTAGGCCCCTCCCTCTAAAACAAAAAAAACACTATTGATAGCCGAATGCATCTAATGGCTCTAACGCTGATTGTTATCGGAGAGGCATCACGTTACAGTGTTAAGCGAAGCCTTTGCCTTCGCGATGGCTACCGAAAAGCATTTGAATCACCCTAAGGAATACTTACTCTTCTTACAATTGATCTTTATTGTATCTTGTGTGGTCTCCACGAACACGCAATCAGGTGTCTTGGGTGGCCCACCTTCGTTTACTGTGTATACGCAGGGATGCTTTTGCTCCCCTACAGCGTTGGTAGCATGGCACAGGAGCTCACCGCGCTCTTCTTCTTGCGGCTGCCACGTCAACATCGACGAGTACCGGTGTTGGTAGCCAGGCACTTTCTATAAACGAGCAATATATGCTGACATGTCTCACAGAAACTAATTTGTTACTGGACTGGTTGCATGTACTTTTTGGAAAGGTGCTCCCAATGATCTCACTATATCAACCCCATTTTCTATCTTCTAAATATCTATAACTAAGGTCTGACTGACATAGTGATCAATTAACGCACAACCCAAACCACTGGACGGATCGGGCTGAAATTTGCCATGCAGGTAGTTGTTAT
This sequence comes from Ennomos fuscantarius, assembly GCA_905220475.3. NCBI lineage: Eukaryota > Metazoa > Arthropoda > Insecta > Lepidoptera > Geometridae > Ennomos > Ennomos fuscantarius. Next base: position 14,657,298 of record HG992023.1, read on the forward strand.
GACGTAGGCATTTGCTAAGAAAGGATTTTTTGAAATTCCACCCTTAAGAGGGTGAAATGGGTGGTTGAATTATTTTCTTCACCGCGGGTGAAGCTGCGGGCAGAAACTCGTTCAATTATAATCATTTAAACCCAAAGATCAATTAATCAGAGCCCCATTTATATTGATTTGATTGATTCAAACCATCGTCGATATAGATTATAACACATATAATTTTTTTAATTTATTAAAATCGCATTTTAATTAAACACAGAGATCCTGATCTTGGTATGAAAAGTTATAACCCATTTACTAATAAACCCTACATGGTACTGGAATAACTAACTACTCATTGTTTTTTCTTGTTTTATCTTTGCCTATTACATATTTGATAGAAAGAAACAAAATATAAAATAATTAAACAGCTATAATATTATCATCAAGATAACGACTCTCTTCCCCAACTTAAATAAAACTTAACTTAAAGCAGTAAGTAAATTAGTAGGTCATCGCTGTATGTAAATGTAAGTTTATTACATAACAAAAATAAAGCACCCACTTTGCCAATAATCAATGCAGTTCTCTTTGAAGTCCTATTATAGAAATAATTGCGTGTAGTTTCGCTACCGCCACTTATTCATTATGCAAGGTAACCCATTACTATCGCGAAAGTGCCTTCGAGAAATACAGGCTGTTTGTAAACCGCGAAAAGGTGACGAGCTGAGTATATGAATATTAGGTACAATTACAATGAAAAAAACTTAAAATAATACTAAAATTGAAAACTCTTGAAACAACAAGAGGGACCTTGTCATAGAATGTTTTTTTTGACGGGTCCTCTATAACGCTCTGTCTTAAGTTGAAAATCGCAGGTTGACATCAATTCATGAATTGATGTCAAACTGCGTCTGCGCATGGAAATGTGTTAAGTATGCGGGTTTCTAGTAGATTAATAATAATAATATAATATGTGTGGACATCTCACACAACGCCATCTAGCCCCAAACCAAGCAAAGCTTGTACTTTGGGAACCAGATAACTGATACAATACTTAGATACTTTTTTGTTTGTAAATACATACATGGAATACAATATGACACCCAGACACAGAACAAACACCTATGTTCATCACACAAATGTTTGTCCTGCGTGGGAATCGAACCCACAACCCACAATTCAGAAGGTAAGGCAACCAACTGAGCTATCGGGCCAGTCAAAGATTACGTGAAATATGGAAATCAAATAAATATTTTATCTCGCAAATTGTTTAGAATTTTAGTCTGGCTATTTAATTTGTAAAACCAAATTTGTTGTTATCACAAAAATTTGGAGACCTATTTCTTTGTGCGATACAATTACTTAAATACTTAGAAACCACTTTAGGACCCATATTTGCGAGCAAAGCGATATGGGTCCACGTTTTTCATGCGAACAGCCAAAGAGTGGAATGCATTACCGTATTTCCTGAAAACTACAACCTTGGAGACTTTAAATCGAGAGTTGCCTAGAAGATAAAATATATATATATATAACCTGTTCCTTCTAGGCAAGCGTGTTAGATCCTAGACCACATCATCACATACCATCAGGTGAGATAGTGGTCAAACGTAAACCTATCAAACAATAAAAAAGGAGGACTTCCAGTGGTCTAATCGACTTAAGATTTGCATTGCATTTGACGGGCATAAATCTGCCATGTAAAAGTGACAACTAAATTTAAAAGCTTTTATGACGCGGAAAATTCCAAAGGAAATAAAAGTTCTATTACAATCCCATGGATATCTTAGCTGTGGGACTTTAGTAGAAAAGGTGTTGTTGAGTCCCTGACATAGCTAATTAGAATGGAATAACGAGTGCTGTGTCGTCAACTGAGGGAGGGCTAGAGGATTCAATAGTGGCGAGTTAGCTAAAAATAAATGATCCAATACTCAACTTACCTTAGGGAAGGTGTAGACAGTTTTTGTGTCGGCGAAGGTCCAGCTGAACTTCTTCGGCTCAGGGTATGCTTCGACAATGCAGACCACGCCTTCGGTTTGACCAGCGATGAAACCGATGTTCTCTTCTTGATCGTTAATACACGTTGGTCGAACTGAGAAGGCAGGATAAAGCTATAAAAATGCTGTTAAAGCTCTGCACTTACTCTTACACCTTGAAAAACCTAGTTGGAAGCTAATTCCGGACGATGAAGGAGGGCAAGCAAAAAAATCACAAGCAAGGTAGGGATAGGAAATTTTTTGAGTGGGAATTCATTTGTATTTCCTTTCCGTGTGTTATTATAGAGCACAGTTTTGTACGAAACACGCACATAGCGCGTAGTGCTGCGCAACCGATGATGCGTAGACACTAGCATAAAATGACACTGTCAGCAATATCTACCTAGCTTATAGCGCTATCTTACACTACCCATAACACACGCCTAAACTAGAGCACTATCTTACCAATGTATAGTAACTATATATATAAGCTCCGCATTTAAAATGTCAAAGCATAAAAATTTGTTTCTAACTGCTGCAATCGGGGTACGTGATTATTAGCTGTAAAGTCCTATAATACATGTTTAAATGCTTAGGTTAGGTTACACTTGGAGTAATAATTTGTTTGCATTGGGCGTTCTCTTTATTGTATAATTGTAAGAAAAGTATCTTGTCTCAATATAAGTAATGGTTTTATGTATTTACTAATTTGTGGTCAATAATGCTGGTAGCACATCTGCTTAGACTTTTGCTTATACCATATACTTAAATAATGTATGTGATACTGTTCATTGATCCTTAAAAATAAATAAAAAAAAGTTAAGATCATCTTTATATGTTCATAGCATTATCGTACACTGTTTTACACGCACTTAACTCCTATTACTGTCCTACACTGTCTACGGTCCGTATTACAGAATTGTTCTGTCATCGATCGGTGCTCGAGCAGATAATTCATTCAGTAATTGATCACTTTATGAATGAAATCTCTGATTGAACACCGATCGATGACTGAGCATCCTTCTGTAAATGGGACCTACGACACGTACTTAAGCCGTTTTTATTTTATTTTATTTGAACGGCTTTGTCGCTTAGCGACCACATCGCCTTGTACACACATATTATTAAACTTACATTCTAGTTCTTACCTAGGCCTAATCTTAACAATTTATACAAAAATTTTGCATGGGCTGAAGCCCAAACCACCAAAATACTTAAATCGTATATCTTACATTGTTAACGATACATGCTTAACCCAATGCACTCTACCCTCTACCCGCTACACGCATCGAAAATAGTATTCTGTGGTGTGTGTTTGTGTGTATGGTGTGATAGTGGACAACAACCACTAGTAGAGGGCTCGTTGGTGTATAGCATTGGATTGCTATAGCTTGCATTTAAAGCACAGCATTGACAAAACTGGCAACAAAGTGTCAAGCTGCAACACTGAGAACTCACTACACGTTTACTTAACTATTGAATCTGTTCATCTTACTTTGAAAAAAAAATCCCATTAAAAACCGCGGTATGCACATTCTGAGTTCTGAGCTTCTATATGTACTTATTACTGTAATATAAGTTTCTGGACACATAGTACTGATTATTTCCATGGACATAAATAATCCCCATAACCCCCGGACATGAGGTATTCCAAAAATGTATGAAATCAAGATCAACCATAATTTGCGGGTGAAAGAAAATTAATTATTTTCCAACCCTAGTTACCACATGTTACTTGTCTAGTGATTATACGTCCATGATTATTTCATCGTCATATTTTTTCCAAAACGTATGAAACTTATTTTTCTTTGCTATCCCTACCTTTATATATCCAGTCAATTTCAGACGAACGAATATTTACTAGAACTTTTCTCAATAAAGTTTTCTAAATCCAATAATATAAAATCTTCAGTGCAGTCGTCCGGAAGCAATTCTAGTTTCCTTAGGTTGAGTGGTAGTCGCAGGTCAATTCCGCTCCGGAACACAGCACTTCACAATCATGGCAATGTAATTTAAATTCAATGTAAATACCTTTTAAGCTTTGTGTTGTATGTATCGTATTATTGACTTTGTGATAAACCTTACAACCATCACACTTTGGTTATGTTATAATCCAATGCTATAAAACAATGAGATTTTGTCGGGATAAAGCATGTTTTACTGCTGATTTTGATTATTTATAACATTCTGTGAATTTAGTGCTAATGCGTAATAATGGTGGATTGTTAATACGAGTGTAAATGAGTATCCTTTCACTCATCACGAAAAACGAGCTTTTTATTAAGACGACGAATTGAAAATATTATAACAGAAATCTCAATATTTCTTAGCAACTATAAAACATTTGTAACTGATGTTTATGTATTTCATTTATCATGATATTACCATCATTTACGTAACTGGATTACATGATTGGTTAACTTGACTAACAAGAGAAAAAATTACGTCAAACGCTCCGGTGCGGTGTAGTCGAGCCTGTCAACCGCAAACTACATAATATTGTAGGGGTATGAGCGGGCTGCGGGGGGCTCAGCGCCCGATTTTGGATTCATTATTTAACACTGCGTCGCCTTTATTCCTATTTTTTCCATAGCATTGTATATTCATGGCCCGTATTACAGAACGAATCATTCTATATTACAGAACAGGACAAGCTGAAGCTTCCTGTGTGGTCCCATTATAATTTCATCAAGGTCTGATGGGTTTATTTAGTTATGATTAAAAATGTGTATTTCGACTTCAACATCGTCTACATTGATGAAGTTCTAATATTTGTGATAAACAAATGCGGTGGGATTGAAATCGGTTGGACTCTTTTTTTAAAGAAATTAAATTAATATAAAAGAAAACCAGTGTACGCGAATTTGCCGCCCCAAGCTTCAGCTTACTCAGCCTGCTGGTAAATTCACCACTGAGAACGACGCGTAGGCGCAAAAAGCCATAAAAGCCTTGAAAAATCATAAAGCTAAGTTTGAGTTGAGATTTTAGTATAGAACTGTACTTGAGTTGAATCATAATTCATAGCGGTTTCAGCTGAGAAGCTTCTTAATATCCTCGGGATCATACTTGAGAAGATATTTTATTGTATAGTAATTGAAGGGTTGAAAATAAAAAGGGTTTAACTGTCAAATTGATAGTTTTGACAAAATTGACTTTAAACTTAAACAGCCTTATTTTAATGTAGAGTGCTTATAAGGTAATAGAAAAGGTTTATGTAAGTTTCAGTTGCTTGAAAATGTATTAATTCTATTGTCACGTTTAGCGGCCTACTGCCTAAATATAGTTACCTACCTGGTGGAATGTTGGTAAATTAGACAGCAGGTTGTGAACACTAAATTTATTATTTGCCGAGGTCTAGCCCAGAACAGTAGGGGCAAATAGCGTGGGTTTGGGCCTATACACTTCCGTCCCTTCTTCCTGGTAAGTACTGCCCTGGAGTGCGAGTCGCGGTGTAGGTGGAGCTCGTCCAGTCCAGGGGTGACAGTCGGATGGTGATGAGTGCTGGTGGAGGCGTCGGCGCTTACAGCCCAGGTGACGCCGGGAAGCGACCAACGCAATGGTCCGTAGGTGGTAAAGGTGGACTTTGGACCCTGGAACGCGCATGAAGAATATGGCGTTAAAGCCAGATCCAGCGAGTGTGAACACCCACGGCGACAGCAGAGGGAAAGCACTATGCAGTTGTGATGCCGTGGATGTTCAATCAGAACGGAGATTACAAATTTAGCCGGATACAAAATTAAAAAATGATTGAAATTGGTAAAAGAGATGCGAGGGTAGGTGATAGAAATTAAATATTAAAATGCTCTAATTTGGAAGAATTAATGAGAAATGATTGACTAAAAGTACATAGACATGAAAGTAATAATGATACGCACCTTTTAAAGCCCAAGCAGAAGAAGCTACTTTAAATTTAAACACAGATTGAAATTATTATTAGTGTGCACCACTTACCCAATTGCGGGGTCCTAAAATCACTTTAAAAATACTATTTAAATTCGGATGAAACGAGTAGTGACGTCTAGTATTAGGCCGCGGTTATGTGTCCTATAAAAAAATAATACCTGACACATATTAAAAGACCGCGACCGATGACGTGCGTTTCTATCGAACGTTTAATTCGTAATATCAAGGCGGCGGGCGGCGGCGCGGCTACCGGGGGCCGGGCCGGCGCATGCGCAAGAACAATAGATTTAACAGTAGAACGGATAACTGGTGACTAAAATGAAGCTCGACTTAAAACAAACGTGTTGATGAAATTATTTTATTTTCTATAAGCAGTTTAATTTATTAATAGTTTTAGTTAGTTTTAAATAGTGTAGTGTTTATTAAATTTTGTATGAAATAAAAATATTATCTTTAAAATATTTATGTAATGTGAGTGCAACGTTACATTACCCCCCTCGTCTCGGAAAGGGTTTTATTCTATAATAAAACACGTCTATAATTTACCACCAGCAGTACTCTTTCATTCTACTTCAAACTTCTCTCGCATACTTCTATCTCATACTTTTTATACATTATTGGCTACCACAACCGATAAAAAGGTTGCGGGCGCGTCCTCTCATAAAATATAGGCAACTGTGATAGATTGCACAGTTAACTTATGCTAGCGGTAAAGGTCTAAAATGAAACAGGTGGGATATATTTAACGTAGGTACATACGTCTAAACAATTGGTGCTACTTAAGATTTTTTATTAGTTTCAAATCTTTAATATGCCATACACCAATGTTTTTTCCTGACATATCCTCAAGGACATAAACAAGAGGAGATCTTTTTTCTGCTATACGACACTTAATGAATTTCGGTGCCAACTTCTTACTAAAATATTTGTCTTTATCACTGAGAACAAAAGCGCGTTTAAAGACTAAATCACCAACGTTAAATTCAGCTGGTTTCCTACGTAAATTATAATGTGTAGTATTCTTTTCATGTGCATGCCACAATGAAGCTTGCACATCATTGAATACCGACGAAAGAATTCCCAGGTTTTCAGCATATATGTCACGCGGTAAAAATAAAACTTCATCACCTAGATCGTTGTCTGTATAGTGCGATCCGCAGAGAACGAGCTCTCTTCCGTACACAAGGAAAGAGGGTGTGTAGCCGGTGGACTCGTTAACAGAGTTATTAATCGCGAACTGCACCTTGGGGATAAAGGTGTCCCAAGTTCGTTGATCATTTTCAACAAACGTAGACAGACTAGTGACAATCGTTTTATTGTAACGTTCCACGGTGTTAATTTGGGGCGTGTACTTAGGTGTAAAGTTTACATTAGGTATTTGGTATTTTTTAAACAGAGCATCAGTAGTAGAACTGATGAACTGGCTGCCATTGTCCAGGAATATTGTTTGTGGGATGCCGTGAACTAGAAAAATGGATTCTTCTAGGATCTTAACGACGGCATCTGAAGTTGCACGACGTAAGGGAAAAATGTGACAAAATTTTGAAAAACAGCAAGTAATAACGAGCATATAGCTATTTTGCTTGCGAGTGACTGGTAAAGGGCCAACAAAATCAATTGAAATCATCTGGAAGGGCCTCGAACAATGTTTTGGCCGTCCCATCTGACCCAATGTAGTATGATTTTGTGACTTATAGGACAAGCATACGGAACAAGCACTCACAAATTTAACGACATCTTGGTGCATACCTGGCCAGTAATATGTAAGAGACAGACGCCGGTACGTTTTGAATATGCCAAGATGTCCAGCAGTAGGTTCAGAGTGATTTTCCGATATCACATTTTCACGAAATTCACTAGGCACAACTTCCTTCCATGCAAATTCTGAAGTGAGTGGGGATTTTGTTTTGGAGAGTCTATACAATGAATTATTTTTAATTAAAAAGTTTGGGAAATTACTTGGTGTATTAAGACAACCATTGTAAATATTTTTGTACCATGTGTCATTGGTATTGACAACAGAGTTTGACAGAGAAATAGCAGCGTTAGGAAAAGCTCGAGAAAGAGCATCAGGGATTACGTGATCAACACCTCGACGATGTTTAATGACGAAATTAAACGAAGACAGTCTTACACCCCAACGCGCCAATCGTCCCGTCGGATTATCTAGCGACAAAAACCATTTTAACGCCGAATGGTCAGTGTACACCGTAAATGTCTGCCCATTTTCAATATAACATCGCCAGTGCTCGAGAGCAACTAATACAGCGAGAGTCTCTCTTTCAGTAATACTGTAATTTTTCTCGGCACTGGTGAAGGATTTACTCATGTAGGCAATCGGGTGTTCTTTACCGTTAAGGTTCTGCGTTAGCATCGCGCCAACACCAAAATTGCTAGCATCCGTGTGAATTTCAAACGGTTTTGTATAATCCGGACAAGCAAGGACTGGCGCAGAAACCAAACATTCTTTTAAGGCATTAAAAGCTGCATCTGCTTCTGGTGTCCATTGAAAGGGAGGTGCCTTTTTACCATTGGCAGTGAGCTTGTTAAGTGGGCCGGCTACAGTACTAAAATTTGGAACAAAACGTCGGTACCAAGTTGCAGTACCGAGAAAGCGTTTAAGTTCCTTCTTATTGGTAGGTGTTGGGAAGTTAATTATTGCTTCGACCTTTTCTGGGTCAGTACGCAGACCACGAACATCGACCACGTAACCGAGATATTTGAGTTCGCTGCGAAAGAACTTGCATTTTTCAAAATTTACGGTTAAGTTAGCCTGTCTCAATTTGTCCAACACGCGTAGTAAGCGTGACACATGCTCGTCAAATGTGGAGCTGATAATTATTATATCATCGAGATACGCGAATGTCTTCCCCTCCATGTCATTAAATAGCAGATCAACAAGTCGCTGTTGAGTTGCGGGAGCATTTGTCAAACCAAAAGCTGTGGTTTTAAAACGTAATGTTCCTCTTCCCGGTACGTAAAAAGCGGTCTTATCGCGGTCCTCAGGAGCTATGGGTAATTGCCAAAATGCCTTAGAGAGATCAATGCTTGATAGGTATTTTGCGTCACGCAAGTTGTCTAAAATTTCGGCAACATAAGGTAAACTATAAGCATCGCGCTTGGTGACCGAATTTAGTTTACGACTATCGAGGCAAAACCTGGGTTGACCATTCTTTTTATTTACGATAAGCACGGGTGAAGACCACGCACTCTCACAGGGTTCCACAACATCAAGTGACAGCATTTCATCTACTTGTTCAAGTAGGATTCGCTGCTTCTCGGGTGACATTCTATAGTAGCGCTGTCTAATCGGCTGAGCATCGCCAGTATCTATACGGTGAACTATCAAATTCGTTCTACCTAAGCCTTTCTCTTCAGTTGAGATTGACTTGAACTGAGTAATAACATTGTCAGCTATAGCTTTTTTAGTATCTAATAGATGATCATACGATTTGATAAATGTTATGTCATGACTAATTTTCATCTCTGCCAACGAAGTATTTGATAAGGTAATACTACCTAAATATTTGGGACAAATATGGAAAGCACGCCAAAAATCTACACCAAGTATAATTGATGTTTCAACTTCGGGAACTACATAAGCCTTAATAATATGAAACTGACCTTCGAATGTTACTGGTAAGTTAATGTAACCAATACTGTTCAATTCTTGACCACCAGCTGCAATCATTTTAGGGTTACCATCGTGTTGCAAAGTGCAGTCTGCTAAGAGTTTGTGGCAATTATTGCCCAAAATGGAAACTGCAGCTCCAGAATCAAGCAAACCGCAAGCGTCAATATTGTCAATCTTAATATTAACATAAGGCCTAGGATCATTTATAGGTTTTGGTTGCAGAATTGTAGTAACTCTATAAGTAGAAGAAAATGTTCTAATAAAGGCAAGCCAAGTTTCCCAATCTTGCTTGTCAAAATTACCACAACTCTGCCCAACTAGTTTTTTGAAGTTTTATTACAGTTAGGACACTCTGGTGTTTTCACATTCTTCATTCCACATTTAAAGCAGACAATGTCACGAGAAGCTTGACATTGTCGAAGGTGGTGGGTATTTTCACGACACCTAGGGCAATAAGGTTCCTTTTTGGTTACCTGAACTGCATGTACATAATTTTTATTTTTATTGTTTTGACAGTTATTGTAATTAGTATTGCCTCTATGTTGATTTTGATTATAATTGTTATTTTTATATGTAGGAAAATTACTATTGTTACTTTGATTTTTAGTATAATACCTGTTTTGATTATAATTACTAGTACCAGCATTATACGCAGTTTTGTTTATATCTTTAGTATACGCAAATTCTGGTGCAAGAGTATTAGGCGTAACTTTAGGAGGTTCTTGGAAATGCGAAAGACGAGCCTGAATATTCTCGTAATTACGACATAAGCTACGTAAGGCATCAATTGTTAAAATCTGGGGCGCAGAAGCTAAAGTACTGGCATAGCATGGCCTTATATTGTGAAGGAGAATCTCGAGCTGATCCGCTTCGTTAAGAGACCTAGATAAACGTGAGAACATACCATCCATGATGGAAAGATAAATGGTGATGTTTTCCCGTTCACCCTGAGTACGAGAGCGAATTTCAGAAATGAGCCGATAGTCATAGTCAGACTGTCCAAAATCTTCCTTCAGTAAAGCTGCTAATGCAGGCCAAGAATTAACCTTACCTTTTACAGCACGATACCAGTGGAGGGCATCTTCTTGAAAAATTTCCGACGCATAACTTAAAACTTTATTAGAAGGTATATTTCGAGCTTCAATAAATTCATCAACACGCTGTATAAATGAGCGCACACAAGTTTTACCGCTGAATTTTAATTTACTTAAATCAGATGAGGTTCGATCACACGTTACTGAAATCAAGTTCTGCACCTCCGGTGCGGTGGAGATGGGTTCTCTAGAAGGGCCTTCATCACTATTAAAAGAGGTCAAAGGTCTTTTAGCTTGAAGAGCCAAAAGTTTATTTGATAATATTTTGTATTCTTGAACAATTTCGTCGTATTGTTTTTTAATATCGTCAGTACACGTTATCCTCTCAAGACGGTTATACAAATGGTTCAACATATTCTGAGTTCTTGAAAGCGTGGAAGTACTAAGATCAGACACATCTAAATTTGTCTTAACTTTAGTGAGAACTTCCAAGCAACCTTTAAGATCCTGTCTTGTTTCAAGCGGAGATTCCAAAATATAGTCCGATGGAAATTGTGTTGACAATTTAACAATTTGTTTCCGTAGCTCTTCAACTGAAGACGCAGGGGTTACTCCTCTGATACGAACTTCGTAATCTAGCTCCGACTTTTGCAGAGACAGGTACTTAATAGGAAGCATCGTGATATAGATTACTAACAGTTGGATAAGTGGTGACAAATCAAATTTAATATAAAAAAAACAACACGTTCTCCGTTCTGTTACAATATTAATTACTGAACGTCTGGTTTTTTTTTGGAAAAAAAAATAAAAATGATTTTCAAAAAAAAAAAATTTTTTATCATGCAAAATTTTAAAATTTGCTACTAATGTGTACTGCTTACTAACAAGACACAATACTCTAAAAACAAAATTAATTTTAATCAGAAAAATATTTTTTTTATGAAAGCGCCATTTTAGGTGCCCGATGTTAAATTGACCTTGAAAATTTTTCTTTCCGGTAACAACTAAACCGGTGTAAGTTGATGTAAAATTACGAATTGACAATATATTGAAATGGAAATAAAGCTATACATTAATAAATACTAACACAACAAGTACTTTAGGTAGGTACACATTAGTAACGGAAAACCAAAAAAATACGTTTTACATAAAATCAAACCACAACATGCACAAACTACAACCAAGGAAGAAAAGATAGAAGAAAGTGTCCTTTTACCACGACTTAGGCGCCAAGTGTCACGTTTAGCGGCCTACTGCCTAAATATAGTTACCTACCTGGTGGAATGTTGGTAAATTAGACAGCAGGTTGTGAACACTAAATTTATTATTTGCCGAGGTCTAGCCCAGAACAGTAGGGGCAAATAGCGTGGGTTTGGGCCTATACACTTCCGTCCCTTCTTCCTGGTAAGTACTGCCCTGGAGTGCGAGTCGCGGTGTAGGTGGAGCTCGTCCAGTCCAGGGGTGACAGTCGGATGGTGATGAGTGCTGGTGGAGGCGTCGGCGCTTACAGCCCAGGTGACGCCGGGAAGCGACCAACGCAATGGTCCGTAGGTGGTAAAGGTGGACTTTGGACCCTGGAACGCGCATGAAGAATATGGCGTTAAAGCCAGATCCAGCGAGTGTGAACACCCACGGCGACAGCAGAGGGAAAGCACTATGCAGTTGTGATGCCGTGGATGTTCAATCAGAACGGAGATTACAAATTTAGCCGGATACAAAATTAAAAAATGATTGAAATTGGTAAAAGAGATGCGAGGGTAGGTGATAGAAATTAAATATTAAAATGCTCTAATTTGGAAGAATTAATGAGAAATGATTGACTAAAAGTACATAGACATGAAAGTAATAATGATACGCACCTTTTAAAGCCCAAGCAGAAGAAGCTACTTTAAATTTAAACACAGATTGAAATTATTATTAGTGTGCACCACTTACCCAATTGCGGGGTCCTAAAATCACTTTAAAAATACTATTTAAATTCGGATGAAACGAGTAGTGACGTCTAGTATTAGGCCGCGGTTATGTGTCCTATAAAAAAATAATACCTGACACATATTAAAAGACCGCGACCGATGACGTGCGTTTCTATCGAACGTTTAATTCGTAATATCAAGGCGGCGGGCGGCGGCGCGGCTACCGGGGGCCGGGCCGGCGCATGCGCAAGAACAATAGATTTAACAGTAGAACGGATAACTGGTGACTAAAATGAAGCTCGACTTAAAACAAACGTGTTGATGAAATTATTTTATTTTCTATAAGCAGTTTAATTTATTAATAGTTTTAGTTAGTTTTAAATAGTGTAGTGTTTATTAAATTTTGTATGAAATAAAAATATTATCTTTAAAATATTTATGTAATGTGAGTGCAACGTTACACTATTTTAAAATACTAACTAATTCATACAATTACTGTAAAAATAGAATATAATAAATAAATATAATAATGTTTTTATGCTAAGCGAACTGTATTCCTGTGACAGATAAACCATTTTTAGACTTAAATTCTCGAGATTTAAGCCTCATTTTGATATTTTGAGAATGTAATTGTAGATAATTTCACGCTGAATCCAACGATACCCATAAGTCATTTTGTGAACAAAATCAGAAACCCTTTTTGTTCTCACCCCTGCAATTGTGTTTATTCAGCATCAACGGAGAACGGAGCTTAACGAAATCACACAAAATTACATTACAAAAAAGGCTTTGTCTGTGTGTGAATGAACGATAGACGAAATGCAGTAATTTTTCGTTTATTGGTCATGGTACTACCAGTCGTACTACCGGTCGTAATACGGGCATAAATTAAATTCATCAATGCAACTTCGTAAGGTTAATACACTCTTTGCATATATATACTCTTTTATAAATAATAGGCGGAGAAGGATACACGATAGATAGGTGTAATGGTTTCAACACGAATTAGCCTTTTCTACAAGAAAAGCTATGTACTATGCTTCCAAACTGTTACTAGTCCTTTATTGTATTGAGCTTTATTGACTCACATTAGGGTTGCCAAGTCCAAGTGGGCAAACAAATATTTATTTAAAGTAAAGGTTAGTTTCTCAGGCAGGTTTTCGCTACTCCGTGTTAAGCAGGGAAAAAAGTTACGATAGATATTTGTAAGCACAGCACTCAAAAAAAAAACTATTATTACGAGACAAAAATTACGATCGCGAGTAAGCGTAATTTTAAGTTTTTCCAGCGTTGTCAGCCACAAGCTGTGGTTAGCTATGCAACAATGATATTCTGCCAAAATTTCTATTAAGTTTTAAATCGCGTAATCAAATCATTCCCAAGATATACTTTTTTAAACTCACCTGTGCAAAGTTTGAGTTAGCGATAAAGCGATTTAGTCTTCTCACCTATCACGGCCACAGAGCGAAGCTCCCGTCTTTGTCTTCGGTTTTTTTACAGATAAACTATACATATTAGAAATCATCCTAAAATCCCGTAAATATTTTTATTCGAAACTTTTACGAGCAGATCATATATAAACCATTATAATTTTTTCAATTGCAATCAAAACATTACTACCTTTAACCGGCACCGAGAATGTACTTTGAAATGTGTGCTTTAACCTTAAAGTAATAAGTAACATTTTTCAACCACTATTTACTTGTGGCAGAAAAGCGTTTGCTGTTAGGCTGCCGTTATTAGAAATTATACACATATTGCTTTCATACGTATATTAAAAATTAAACCAAAACAGGTTGTGATAAGAAACACATTTGAAAAGCTTAGCTTCAAGGCAGTATATAATAGTTTCATAGCTAACCACTTGTGGCAGAACATTTTATTTCATAAAACCGCCACTTGTTGCTGACAAGATACCGCCTTCTATTATTATTGTTGGTTGCAACACGACCTCCGTGAAATTGAATTTATTAAAATTATTTTCAATTTATATTGTTGGACAGATTCGAATACTTTATTGCTTCCACACGTCGATGGTATACTAGTTAATTAAGTAAGGAGCTAAAAATAGGCTCTATTATGGATATGTTTAATTATTGCACGTGACTACGCATTATTAAAATAGTAACTAAATTAAAGTTATAGCATTTCTCATCATTTGTACGCGTACTGGGACAAAACATGTAGAACTTTACCTTTTTATGATTCGCATGTAACATGTAACAAACCACATGTGGTTATACATAAAAAATCCTTTTTTTAATATAATTTTTTAAAGAAGATTTTTAAACTTTATCGCTATCAATACGATTTTGTGGAGGTTATTAAAGAGTAATCCAAAATTGTTAGCTTTATGAAAAACTGATATCATGTCAGTTATAAATTAGCGAGCAACCCTAGCCACAAAGGTGTTCAGCTGCGCAATCACGTAACCCGATTGCAACCAATAGAAACACAATTTTTTATGGATTTGACAGGTTGAATACGCAATTTATGTACATAGTTAGTATGGAAATTTCACTTGTTGCATTGAAATTAAAGTTTCGTGATCCCCCTCAGCTGTAAGTATATCCACAAAATCATCCAATGACTATTGGACCGGCCGCCGGCGTCAACCGTGTCGACAAACAAAGCTTTGACGCTGAAAGTGCGCTCAAAGCTATGCAATATCCCAGTGTGCCAAATCCTTTGTGCAACGACAACTGCTGTGAGAAAAGCTTTTATTTAATTAACTTAAAGCTGACAATTCTAAATGCGCAGCTAGTAAATTCTTTTTAAATTTAAATAAGCACAGCATTATTTATGTAAACCACCGTCCGTATATTTTTTTGTTATTCTTTTCCGTGCAATGTTGTCGGCGATAAGACCGCCGATTGTAACAGTTTTATTAAAGTTTTTTTCACTTATTTTTTAATAACTGTGATGATGTTATGTATCAATAGAGTTTGCGTATCAATCTATGAAGTTCCAAGAGCACTTTATTCAATAAACTAACACACAAAATTCCATTATAAATTTACACCTAAGTACAAATTTTGCGTAACTTTTACGTACTCTTACTAAAATTGTAAAAAAGTAAACAAAAGTCTAGTACTCAAGCAGTATGCGCATGATACTTGCCATATTTTTGCTTTGTATGTGATGCATGTACTTTTGTAAGAAATTATTACAATGTAGTAAAGCGCGGACGTGTCCGCTAAAAATATCATTAACTTCATATGCAATGGACAAAATTTATTGAAATAAACATAAAATACTCGGGATGAGATAGGGGTGGTTTTGGACTTTAAAATAAAATAGATTTAATTACAAAAACATATATAATACAAAAACCAAGGAATGGGTATTAAAGGATCGATGAGGATTTGAGAACTTATTGTTCAAAAATTCTCAATGGTTTATGAACGCAATTTAATTCTTCAGCTGATTTAGTTGGAATACTCACAGCCCACATTTAACACGACCTTGTCCTCGAAGACTTCTCTAGGCAGGTGTGAATTGTGAACACGACAGATGAGCTCGTGCTTGTCATCTCGGAGAGATGTTGCCACTGTTAGAGACGACACGGTGAAATTGCCGTCGTGTAGCTCCTAAACCAATGATGATCACTGACGTCAGTTTTCAAGAACAGCTCGCTTTGCTATTGTTATTTTGATTTTATTGAAGGAAAACTTCTTTACACATGCTTGCTTGGGGAGTAGCTGGCGAGGCGAACGGAAGTTAAAAGTTGTTGGTTATAGTAGATCTCTATTGCCAACATAACAAAGTAAAAAAAATGTGTTATTATGTTCGTGTGTCCGGTAAAATGACAATTTACGATTGTCAATATTATCAATATAAAGCATAAACAAAGTTAGATGAAGCTAAACATGTTTTACTTCAGTCGTGTGGTATAAAGCACACTCGTTTTTTTTGTATTTGCTTTGCTTATAACTCTGCTTAATTACACTAATGTCAATTAAGTTCTGCGAATAAGAAAACATAGCCAGTGATTTTACTTTAATCTTCATTCATTTAACTTTATAAGTAGTTAAAATCTCCAGCATGTTGATGGCAATAAAGCCCTTTACTCTTACTTTAAAACAACTTTATATTTTTTGCTTTTAGAATAGGTAGACATAACTATGTATGTATAATAACTAGTGTCACGGATAAAATGATTTATGTACGTGTATGTGTATGTATGTAACGGACTTGAAACTCAAAATATCGTAGCTGAAATATTACACATCTTGTAATGTTAAAAGACATCGTAACATATGTGCGTCTATCTCGTTCGCACGCTCGGTTAACTTAGGTAACTTTTGTTTATTATGAACTTAGGGAGCATATTCTGTTTTACATTGAAAAACAATACGTAATTATTCAGTTGTTAATGCATTTTTTTGTATAGGTAAGTAATACTATGAAAAGATTTGAACGCGTTTAAGAAACGGCAGCTTAAATGAATAGCAAATATTAAATGTTTCCGAAGTTGTGGATAGCATCGTATACATCAAATTACTTTCAGATTTAATGACGATAAGTGTGGGAAGGGTGTGAACTTACCTTGTGAACGTTAGGCCTCAGCATGATGTTTCCAAGGTGCCAAGTGATTGTAGGCGGGGGCACACACCCTATGACCACGCAGTCGACTACTCGAGGATGACCAACTTCGAAGTCCGGGTTGTTGTTTAGGCGTATTTCAACGGAAATTGGAGGCACTGTGGACATCGATTATTATCGTATACAAAGTAACTGATAAATGCGAAGGTTATACTTGTATAATGTTTAATTCGCAAGGTGCATCGGGCAAAAATTACCAATTCGCAGTATGTCCAATTCAACAATACACAGTTAGTTCAATTCGCAATTCACAAGCTTGTGTATATCTCTAAAACCTCATTATAGCGTTACAATCGCCATTATCCATGTTACTACCATTTTATAAATCTACAAAGACTATAATTATATTCGATGACTTGTATAGCTACAGCTACGGCTACATAAGTTTTACCTTTTGAACGAAAATGATAGAATATGAGACGAATGGACAAGAATCCGGCTCCAACTTGTACTATTCTGTGCCCCAGCTCCATAGACGCCTATAGAATAGGTGCAAAATACTCACAGTACATTTTGATAACCACGCTAGCGGATAAAGGATCAGTGACGTCAGCACTCTGGGCGAAGCATTCGTAACGGGCATCGAGTTCACTACGTGTAACATTAGTGATAGGAAGTGTGGTTTGGAGCAATCCGTATGTACTCTTCTCTGTGCGCGCCATCTCAATGCCATTTCTCTCCCACCACACCAGGGTGCCCGGTTGATCTGATATTTAAAACATCAATTAAAAAATCCACTACTTAATCGTAAAATACTTTAATTTTATTGTATGATGTGTAATAATCTTGCGTCTGACTGTGGAATCGTAAAATGGATGAACCGATTATAATTGTAAATGTTTTTTTAAATGTGATTTTATCGACATAACTATGAATCGAGAACATTTTTTAGATGATGAAATGATGTGAGTATTTACCACAGATCTGATCGTTACTTCAATGAGATTGCAAGGAAACAGTAATCTAGATCTCAAGCTGCAGCACCACCTGGAATCTGGGGGATATCCAACTCCTCACCAACTTATTGCATAAGTATCGTGTTAGAGATTATTTAAATGGTCTCTATGAATACTAGTAAGTTTTAGATAGCTCGTGAATGGGCGCTGTTTGCGAGAGCTGGTCCTCTCGTGGTGTATACGCAAATAGATATAAAGTAATTGATATTCCCGATATTTAAATTGTTATAATAGGTCTTTACCTATGAAATTGCCGTATTGCAGTACAGACTTTTTCAAACAAAAAAAAGTTTTGATTGGCTATGAATTCCAAATTCAAATTAATTTTGTTTTAAAAATATGACATTTTATTTACAATATAAGTCTTTTCTTTATTGATTAGCGTTGTATTTTCATTATATTTCAACATTTTTCCTCATAATGGATACTTTGAAATTTCGTGTAATTATGGAATATGAGTTCCGTCGTGGCACCAACGCGGCACAAACGACACGTAACATCAACGACGTTTACGGAGAGAACTATACAAACGAACGTACAACCCGTTATTGGTTTGCTCGGTTCCCTTCTGGGAATTTTGACTTGAAAAATGAACCTCGTGGTCGTCCGGAAACTTTGGTCAACAATGATGAATTAAAGGCGATTGTGGAAGCTGATGAATCTCAATCTACAGCTGAGCTGGCAGCAGCTTTTGATGTTAGCATCAAAACAATATTGGTCCATTTGCGACAGATTGGCAAGATAAAAAAGCTTGATAGATGGGTGCCCCACGAACTTAACGATCGCCAGCGCAACGTACGCGTCGAGACTTGCCTTGCGCTGCTTAACAGGCACAGAAATGAAGGAATTTTGAACCGAATTGTTACGTGCGACGAAAAATGGATTCTTTTTGACAATCGAAAGCGCTCAGCAAGTTCGTTAGATCCTGGTTCGGTACCAAAGCAATGTGCAAAACGAAAAATGACCCCTAGAATGAAAGAAGATAAAAAAATAAAAGAAGGTGATGGTCACAGTTTGATGGTCTAGTGCTGGTGTGATTCATCATAGCTTTTTACAAAACGGCGAGAGCATTACTGCAGATGTGTACATTGAAGAACTGACCACAATGATGGCGAAACTCGCACGTCTGCAACCAGCTTTGGTCAATCGGTCGTCTCCACTGCTACTTCACGACAACGCGCGAACCCATACTGCACAACAGACCGTCTCTAAGCTGCATGAGTTGGGTTTGGAAGCTCTCCCTCATCCGCCATACTCACCAGATCTTGCGCCTACCGACTATTACTTTTACTAAATTTGAACAACTTTTTAGCGGGAAAAAAATTCAATTGCCGAGAGGCAGTACAAAACGCCTTTGAAGAGTTTGTTGTCTCCCGTCCTGCTGATATTTTCAAGAGGGGCATCCATAAACTGCCACAGCGTTGGCAAAGATGCATTGATTGCTGGGGTGATTACTTTGAATAAAAGAAATAAATAAGTTCGAAAAAAAAATACTTTAACTTTTTTCAAACAAAACGGCAATTTCATAGGTAAAGACCAAATATAAACCGCCCAAAATTGTAAAAAAAAACGATATTAAAGGTCCCTCTTGTATCGATTTTGTTTACAAAATACAATAAACAAGTATGTAAGTAATATATATATAGCAGTGCAGTGTCACGCGAAACTTTACATTTTGGAGTTCCAAGTGACACTGTTCTGTTATGGGCGGCCGTATCGCTTAACATCAGGCGAGCGACTTGATCGTCACATTATTCAATAACATAAAAAATACATTATTTTGTATGGGCGTCACAAATAGCTTATTTTGTATGTGCATCATAGAGAGCTTATTTAGTCTTAGCTTATATATACTAGTTCAAACACGCTATGATGGCTATGGGAAGTTATTCAGCAACAAGAATCGGTAATGTCAAGACGTTACCTCCACATTTTTTTGAAAATCGTCTTCATTTGCACACTCTTGATGTTGGTTATGGTGTATTTTTATTTAGTTATGTTTAATTTTTCTCTTTATCTTGAATTTTTTAATTATTTTTTGTATTAATAAGTTAAAAATACAACAAAAAGCCACAGATACAACAATAAACCATTTTACGTTAAGTACCTGATGCAATGTTCAATCTTGATAGACTGCTGCTAACTCCATCTTGCATTATTATTAGATACTTTTACACTAACGTATGCTAAAAATGTCTGCTACATAACAGTGCTAATACAATTATAAAATGTTCAATAAAATACTTGTAATAAATTAAAGACTGTGACGATAATTACCGATGATCAATTAACACAATTCAAGAATGAGAAAATTATTGGCCTTCAAATAATAGTTAATTGAAATCATTTTCTATTTATACTGTTGTCTCCGGTGTATCCTGACAATAGTAGCAGGCAATGGATGAGCCGCTCTCGATATCCCAGTTTTCTTGAGGCTCTCTGGGTTCGCTGTTTCGTGAACCGTTTCTTTGACATAGATCCCATATACAACACGCGCCTGCATAGCACATAACCATAAAAAAGAGCTCAACTTTGACGTAGTCAAATGTCAGTAGTAAAAAATGGAAGATATTCTTTAAAATTCCTGTAAACCATAAATTATAATTAATTTATATCTAGACATGACTCCAAAATGTATATTACATTGATTGTAACGTGAAACGATGAAATTGAAAGACCAAATTAAAGTTAATGACGTCAAATGCTTTAAAATTTATTTAAATAGTAAATGTAAAAACTTACCAAAAGAAAGTAAAGTTTAAGTGAAAGTAAAAATCCAACACTTGTTGAATTTTTGTAGCCCCACCCTCGTCGATACCGCAAGAGCAACGATTACATACATAGATCCTGGACCCTAACTAGGATTCCCTGTGTCTAGGGACTCAGAAACTATGAGGACCATGGTCCCACAACACCCAGACTCAGAACAAGTATTAGCGTTTTTTTGTGCACAAATATTTGTCCTGCCGCGGGAATGGAACCCACCGCCTCCGGGCTATAAGCCGAAATGCTCAACCACCCCACCACAGAGGCTGTTAGGTGTGTTTACTAAGTTTACTAAGTTCTGTGTAGTAAGAGCGGCGCTTCAAATGGGCATTAAACTATTTTCGATTTTTTCGTATGCCTTACACGCAGAGTAAAGGAAACTAACAATGATATAGATACAAAGACATAGCTTGTTTATAGGTAATCTGCGTACACATTAAATCAAACAAAACCCTTTCCATTGATTTCGATGGATTATTTACTAAGAAATAGCTTCTGCCCGCGGCTTCGCCCACGTGACCTACAGGAATAGCTGTAGCTATTCTATTAAATAGTATTCTATTATATAGTATACTCTATTATATAGTTGCTAGGATAGTTATAAGGGAGAATTGGGGGATGATTTTGGAAAAACTGTGACACGTATTTCATAATTTTAATTGAAAAACATGTTGTGTATAAATTTTCGAGTCAATTGATACAGAGAGGAAATTTTTCATAGGTAAATCAACCACCCATTTCGTCCTCTTAGGGCTAAAATCTCTAAAAACCCTTTGTTAGTGGATATCTACACTTTACAAAGGACACACCCTCCAAATTTCAAGTCTCTAGGACCAGTGGTTTAAGCTGTGCGTTGATATATAAGTCAGTCAGTCAGTCGGGACTTTGAATTTTATGCACAGATAAGCAGACTTCCAGGGAATGGGCAGCAGCATTCTCCTCGGTTTTTCATTATAATCTACTGCAATAGTAATAAAAGTGATTCTGACTATTATTGATGTGATGTGAAATTATTCAATCATAACTTTTGAATCTCTTTTTGAAAAAGTTCAAAAACATTGCTAATCCGCCAATCCGTATTTTGGTCGTCGTGGTAGATTTTGCCTACGCTCGCTCGATAAAGCTCGTGTCTCAACAGCTGGGCTGACGACAAGACAGACAGATAGACATAACTTAAACGAGGGTTCCTTCTATAACAAAACCCAAAAATACCCTTGTGATATAGTGCCTTAGAAAACTGGCAGCATTTCGCATCGAATACACTTTAGTTTAATTTCTTTGAGCAAGAAATGAATCTAATTGAAGATTTTTCTGCTACTAGCGACTATTCGTTAAATTAAAATTTTCTAGGAAAATAGGACGGGTGGAAATTATACAGGATGGAATGAACCATTACCCTCTTTGAAGAGAACGACCTTGAATATGGAATGCAGAAAAACTCAAAGGAAACATTTCTTTATATTAAGAAACTAGCTGACCCGCCCCTGCTTCTCACGGTTAAATTAGTTTTTCATTCCTTCTTCTCGGAAAGAGTATTTATTATTTTTTGTTCAGTTTTGGCTCCACACTTTTGTGTTTTTAGCCAGTGTCAAGTAATTGATAATATCTATCGGAATCGGTATATATTGGAACCTTCCTGGTGTACTTAAGATTATTCTGTAATATTTACTTATCATAATGTTAATACCTTAACTGAAATAAAAGTATCATGTGACTGTAATTTTTGATTTGCATTTTGTCATTTACTCGCTGAGGTTGGATCAAAAGGTACGAGTTACATTCGAGTGCAAAGGTTTACACTTCGTGCTCTTTTGATTACCTCGCGAATGCTCAGGATTCTAATTTTTTAATCCTTCTCTTGCTCGGTCATCAAAATAATTGAAGGGGTGAGAACAAAATGACTTATGGGTATCGTTGTATTCAGCGCGAAATTATCTACAATAACGCATTCTCAAAATACCGATATGAGACTTAAATCTCGGAATTTTGAGCCTAAAAACGGTTTATCTGTCACAGGAATACAATTCGCTTAGCATAAAAACATTATTATATTTATTTAATAAATTATATTTTTACTTTTATAATTGTATGAATTAGTATTATATTTAGTATTTTAAAATAGAATTAATACATTTTCAAGCAACTGAAACTTACATAAACCTTTTCTATTACCTTATAAGCACTTTACATTAAAATAAAGCCGTTGAAGTTTAAAGTCAATTTTTTCGAAACTATCAATTTGACAGTTAAACCCTTTTTATTCTCATCCCTTCGATTGGGCACACGGCTAAAAAGCAACTTTGCTCTCTTGTAAAACAAATAACTATTACGTCTTAGCACTGTCCAAGGGAAGAGGAAAGTAAGGGGGGGGGGAAATGGGGAAAACGATGAATGAATAAGACGGCTTCCCTCCTACAGAACAAGTATAAGTATATAAGGCTTTGTCTACTTTATTGGCTGTTTTATTTATCTCACCGTACCGATCACGAATTTCTTTCCTTTCTTTCTTTAATTTTTCAAAAGCTTTAAATATTTTTTACCATTATTAATTGTTTTACTTTATTTTTAAAAAAATATGCAAATAAATTGACTTCTTGTGCAACTCGAATTTGGCCATGTAGGCTGATGATGCTAGTGTGGTGTGTGTTCAAAATGACAAACAAATAGACTGACAGAAAAAAAGATAATACTTCTATATGGATACACAAGTGAACCGAAATTATACACAGTTTCATTATATGACTTTATAAATATAGACAAAACTACATTCAAAGATTTTTAATACTCATTTGCTAGAGCCGGGAATCGAACCCGCCAAATGTAGAAAATAAACAGCCTAACTACTACTACTACTACTAACAGACAGTATTTTTATGATACCGATCAAAAGAGTCAATAAAACATCTTTCTAAATAAATATTGCGTCTATATTGCACCATGAAATCCAATTACAAAAAAAACCTATACATGTTTATTAAATTTTCCTGTTATGTAACTTTTACGTAATTGTGGTTATGGTTGTAAGCAACTGCTTGGATAAAGTAAGCATTGCATTTATTACCTTTACACGTGACCATAATGAATTTATAAAGCAAAAAAAAAAACAATCAATTGCGGCAAACGGTTCGCATTTTGAAAAACTTTATTTGGCTCCACACTTTTGTTTATTTACTATTTTTATGTGTATTAGCCAGTGTCAAGTAATTGATAATTTCTCAAGTTATGTAATGAGATTTCATTACACATTATATGTGTGTGTCAAGTCACAGTCCAAGTCATGTAATGTAATGTATGTGATGTAGTATGACTTATCATACTCCTAGTAAAAAGTGGTGGCAACTTTACCAGACGCTTCTATGAAGTTTTGGAACCACAAGAAAAGAAACGTGTCACCATCATTATACACTTTCCCACACTCATGCCTGTAATACAGCACTTAACGAATAAAACACCACCAATTTTATGCACTAACACAAATGAAATTAACACAAATTTTGTAAAATAATACTATGCGGTGAAGCGATCTTTTTAGTTTTCCCGCCAAAACTCGACCATGTGTTTCCTGCCCGTGTCAAGTGAGAAAAATGACATACAGATAAGAGAGATATAAAAATATAAAGGTGAAAAAATTCTCTACCACATCATATAATTATGGAGACAAAAAGTTAATAAAAGTCGAAGAAATATCATAGTATTTAGTAATTAAAGTTATCGTCTGTTTTTTAAATGAATTAAATATGAGGTGGGCTGACCGTTGTTGGCCACTCATTATAAAAAAAGATTTCAAATTAATTTGAATTATTTCAAATTTATTTGGTAACATTTTTTATTATTATTTATTTTTCCTATGTCCACGGCGCCTAAGGTTATAAAAACGAGATGTGTACATAAATTTATTACTGAGTATCCACCCAAAAACTACTCCCATAGTACGTGTAAGCAATCGTCTTGTGGCAAATCTAAAGTTCTGCAATTTTTATAACTGAAAGATATCTACATTAAGTATCTATAAAAATTACAAAATAATAATTTAAATCAATATCTACTTTAAAATAAAACTTTGAAATGTAATTAATAATTGTTGAATGTTTTATATTTGAAAAGTTAAATTAAACAACATTCTAAATATAACCTTACTTGTGACGTCGGTGCGGTCTGCTGAAGTTCACAGGCGTCCGTCATCGCGCCGTTTCAACTTCCTTAACTTTGCAGCCTTCTTAAGTTATAATAACAGTATAGTATTAGATTTTATGACATTAACAGCCTTACATGTTCTATTTATATTATGTGACTTTTAGATAATTTTATATATTAATTATAGAATAATTTTTTATAACTTGTATAGGAATCCTAGAACTATTATTATAAAGTATTTGAATACGAAATTTTTAGTTATTAAACATTTTTAAACATTTGACGTCATTTTGTTATTATTTCAAATTTGTTCCGTTATAATTAAATTACTGAAAATTTTATTATTTAAAGGTTTTCAATAGTTTATGGTAATTATCATCGTTACACGTTTTCACAATGTTCTATAGTATTAAAGAAAAAACCCGCACCGATCATTTTGATGAAGTTTTTGAAGTATTCGTTACTTGTGTGTGCAAGCAGGTAATATGCGCGCAAGTTTCGTGCAATGAGGCTTGCAGCGGAGTGAGCTGAAGTACTAGCCGGCGCGTTTGTGATACCTATGGGCCATCCAGGTGAGTAGAAAAGGAAGGTTGTGCTGGTCTCGCTTGTCTGGTCGATGAGTGTTTACACTTTTACAGTGTTATTACAGTTCACAGAACATTAAAATAACTGCGAACGAAAAGTTGAATTTTGATTTAATAATAATTTTGACTTTATGCCAATTTTTTTATTTGATCCCATTTATAAAAAAATATCTCGTTAACGTTATAAAACTTTTTTGTTTGGATAGCTTATATGAATTTCATGCTTATAATGTTTATTAAAAAGTAAAGGGTTGTAATCTTAAAAGTAAGAAAGGCAATTTCTTCGTAGTAGGTACCAATTATCTAATTTATTAGCTTATTTTAATAATTAATTAATCAGATTAAGATTATTAATTAAGATTATTATTTTTTATTTTTGTTCTTAGGTGTAATTTAGTTTTTTAGGTCTAGTTTAGTTTTGTCTTAATAAATATAAAATATTTAAAAATGAATAAATATCTGAATCGGAATTTAAAAAAAAAATCAGATTAAGTAAAAAAAATCGATTAAAAGAAAAATGATATTATGAATGACGCCCATACAAAAGATAATATTATTTATTATTTTAAGTATGCCATAATCATTTTTTAGGATTAACGGCGGTCTTACCATCTTCAACTTCGCAGGTGAGATTAATGGAGGACCCCAAGCTCAACTGGGCCACGCGGCCTGATAGGTCCAAACCTTCAGCATTTATGATCTTAGGCGCTCCTGGACGGTCTGTACGAAAAACGTAATGGTTTAGAGCCCATGTCTTACCTATCGTGTATAAGTCAGGGTGTGGCCTAGCACGCAGCCATTTAAATAAGTTACAGACAAGCCATATATTCGTTAATATTTTATATAATTAATGTCCAATGAACCGTGGATAGTTCTCTGTAGTATAGATTACATGGAATTTTGTGACCTAGTTTTATGTTAGTGCAATAAAGGCAGCATTTATTAATCTTTCCAATTATTCATCTTAAGAACTGCAAGGATTATGAAAGTGCCGTCTTATAATAATCAAGACATGATAAACGCAAAAAACATAAATTTTACCTACTTACTTGATAGCAATTATGTTTTTTGCCACCACCACAATCATCACCATCATCACCACCATTACAATCACTACCACCTCGATCATCATCATTGTCATCATCACTATTATCACCACCATCATCACCCTCATTATAATAATAATAATCATCATCTCATCATCATTATCATCATCATCATTATAACCACCACCGTCATCAAAATCATCATCATCATCATAATTATCACCATCATCGTCATCATCATCACCACAATCATCATCACCACCATCTTCATCATAATTATCATCATCATCACTATTATCACCATCATCATCATCACCACCATCATCATCATCACAATAATCATCACAATCATCACCATCATCATCACAATCATCATCATCATCACAATCATCATCATCATCACAATCATCATCACCACAATTATCATCATCATCATCACTATTATCACCACCATAATCACAATCATCATCATCATCATCATTACAATTATCATCATCACCACCATCACCCTCACTATCACAATGACCATCACTATCATCACCATCATCACTATCACCACCTCCATCATCATCGTCATCACCACCACCACTATCACAAACACCATCACCATCGTCATACACACATATTATAACTATATCATAAAACGCTGCATAAAATGTATTTACTTAAATTCTTTTTTGTAGATTATATAAACAACCATTTCAACATAAAGCATAAACATACCTACAACCCGGAGTTCTATAACGAAGTCTACAGCTGGCGATGCTTGGTAGTGCACCCGGCAGCGATAGAAACCTGCATCGGTTTGTCGTGTATGCTTTAGCAGTAGAGAAGTCGGATCCTGGCATGACGCCTTTTTGCATGGCACCCCGAACCCTTGCTCAAAAGTCTGAACCGATGATGATCTGCAAATTGCAAATTTCCTTAGCTCTTGACTTATTGGATATTTGATGCAAATATTGAAAGCCAAAAACAACCTGACAAGTACATATAAACTACGATTTAATAACTTCATTTATATGCGTTTATAGCTTAAGAAGTTTTAAGGCTGTATAAGATTGATGACATGACAGCCTCTGTGGTGTGGTGGTTGAGTAGGTCAGCTCATAGCCTGGAGGTGGCGGGTTCGATTCCCACGGCAGGACAAGTATTTTCAGACAAAAAAAAGTGCAACTGCTTGTTCTGTCTGGGTGTTGTGGTATGGTCCTCGTAGTTCCTGGGTCTCTAGACACAGGGAATTCTAGTTAGGGATCAGGATTTATGTATATTAGTTCTGTCATGCTTATTAAGATTCAGACACACGAGTATACTACAGAACCCTAAAAAAAAATGATATCCTTGTCTCATCATTAACCAGAAAAGGTACCACAAATGATGTATTCAATAGTTCCGCTCACCTGCCGTCGTCGGGGTATCGGTAAATGAATTCTCTGTTGTTTTTCATCCAAATGATATATGAATCCGTGCCATCTAAAAACACCCTTCCTTGCCCACATGGAAGCAGAGCATCGAGCCCCAAAGCAGCTCTCAGCACGACTTGTTCTAAAACAAATTTAAATTTACAAGACCGATGCAAACATCGTAAAATTAACAAATTTTTTTCTATGAAATTTCAATAAAAACATCATTTATTTGGGTTCTGTTGAAAGACAACTAGATCTGTAGGCTATTTTTAGCCGAGTCTGAAGCCCATGGATAAACCCATTTATAAATCTTGCACTGATATATCATCGATATATATAAATATAATGTATAAATAAATAAAATATTCGAATCTTCTTTATAAATTCATCAATATGCATGTGAATTTTTTGGTAAATAAAATTTATAAAATGTCTCAAAATTAGGGAGTTGATCATATAAGATGTTAATGTTTATGTCTTCCAGGTTTACTTACCACTCTCCAGAGACGCAATAGAGGTAATCATCAAATTTATTGCCAAATAAACACGGAGAATACGGCGGAAAAACATATCGGCTGGAGGTCTGGAAAAAAGCTCATTTTTATCATGTGCGAATTATATTTTTAGTATGTACGAATCACATTTTGGTCATGTACGAATATTTTTTTTATCATGTCATGTACGAATAACATTTTTATTATGTACGAATCACATTTTTATTATGTACCTACGAATAACATTTTTATCATGTACCTACAAATAACATTTTTATCATGTACGAATAACATTTTTATCATGTACGAATAACACTTTTATAATGTACGAATTACATTTTTATCATGTATGAATAATATTTTATCATGTACGAATAGCATTTTGACAGTTTGTTTTAAAATTTAGTCGAAACGATGGAATCGTCCTAGGCGTAAGACAACAGAGTGAAATCACTGTCCCTATAGTTAAAAGAAAACTTCAAAACATTACAGGCTATGATTCATACTGCAATTCAGAACTGTATTACGAGCTTTGTGCATACCCCTCTTCTCGAATATCCAATGACCAATTTAGCCAGAGCCATACGCTAAAAGGAATGTTTTAAGTCTAACTTAATTAGTTAAGAATCGGCTAGGGGTGAGCGGCTCAGATATAACTGGAAATATATTTGACACGCGATTTGAGCACCCTATGGTTGATGACTCACACGTCGTTCAAAAATATCTATACCGTGAAAATAAGCGTAGGTAATGCTTTTTGAGTAAAGTGATGATGGCTAGAACGACGGCCTTTGGAAAATTCTTATAATTATGTACTTCTCTTATTAATATTATATTCTAACACCTTTAGTATTCATAAACCCTATCTGAAACATGGCTCAATTTATTTGTATGGTAATGAAAGATGTAACGAGCTAGTCGTTCGGCTGGTGTTAAGCGACACGGCCGCCCATAACAGGTGCAGCGTCGATTGGAACTCTAAAATATAAAGTTTCGCGTGAGCCTGCACTGCGCAGATCATCCTGAGACATCAGGAGAGTCTAAGACTGTGAGATCAGATCATTAAGTCTCATTTGCCCAGTAATTGCACTGGCTACAGTGCCCTTCGAACCGGAACTCAGTAGTACTTGCACACTACTGGTTGGCGGCGGAATAACTGGCAAAGCGGTGGCACCTACCTAGACAAACTGAAAAGTTCTAAGTAAATATTCTTTAGCAATTAGAAATACGGATGCACGAAGCAGCCAAAACAAACAAAAAAAGGCTCGCGTATACCCATTTGGATAAATATAGTACCTATTATTATATTACTACAATGCCGAAATTTAAATGACACAAAAATCTATTGTCATTATTTAATCACTTTACGAATAACAAACAAATTTCAAACCACAAGTGAGGGACGAAAATCCATAATCAACTCGTCTACGATGATAGTGACATCAAGTGAAGTGGTGATATCTATTGACAGCTTTATTATTGACGGACCTTGGAAGACAATAATTAAAATTACGACGAGGAACTTTTAACTTACAAAGCTCGTTAAATCAGCTTATCAGCCTTCTGCGACTCTACAATTTACTTGTCATGAATCGGCAACACTCGATCATGTACTTATTTTGGGATTACAAAAACGTCATTGATGCTAAAAATAAAAACGAAGGAAATAAGTTATAACTATCAGAAAACATAAATAGTCCTTTATTAGGGCTCCTTACTAATTCATCACGTCACTAATAAACAAAAAAATCTCCTTACCTTAATATTTTACACTTTATGTACGTATAATAATGCAATGCAAAATAATTATTCACTATACTTACCTAGTTACAAAGAACACTTTACGACCTACCATTCTATTTTATTTCACAGCGCACTTTGTGATATTTTTTTCATAATTGTTTTTATTACCAAATTTATTTGGTTCTGGTGTTATTTTAAGATAATAAAAAGTGTTTTACTTAAATATTTACTTTTAGCTCTCCGCTGCAAAAGTAAGCATGCAACAGGCTGGTACGCTAGCCAGGAGAACGCAGTATTCAAAGTTGCCTCGCAACCAACTTTAAACCTCAAAAAAATCGAATTTTAAAAAGTACGACGCGATAAAAAATCTTTTATAATTTAAATTCAAAACAAAAGTTCCCACCCGGTCGCGAACTATTTGTAAAACTCACCAATTATTTCACGACACAACACAATAGATAAAAAATAACTTTAATTTTTTTATGATAATTCAACAATATTTTCCTGCGTAAGTTAGGTGGAACTATGCACCCCCGGTGGAGAGCGCGGAGCAAGTAACTCGCAGTTTGAAAATGACGTGGACTCGATGCACGCGCCCTTGACACCTGGTCGGATCAAGGCCTTGGTGTATAAATGTATAGGGAGTGTGGACCGGCGCACGACGATTTTAATATTCTTATTTATTAGCAAACTCTGCCCAGGACTACATTTTCATCAGATAACTAGTGGCCCGCCCCGGCTCCACACGGGTATTTGATATTTTAATTTTATTTTTTATATATTTTTAAGTAAAACGTTACGCACACTTGACTTGGGGACGAGACGAACGGAAGTTGAAAGTTGTTTGTTCACGTAGATCACCATTGTCAACGTAACAAAGTTAAAATTACTTAAAATATGTATTATTGTTGATATGTCCAGTAAAATTACAATTTATAATTGTCAAGGTAGCGACATTAACATTAGCAAAGCAAAACCAAAGTTTTACCGGCGGATAGATGGAGCTAAAGAAGTTTTCTTCAGTCGTGTGGTCTAAAACACAGTCGTTTTTTTATCATGTTGGTATGTCCGGAAAAAGAGAATTTACAATTGTCGCGATGGCGATATAATCTATTTAATGCAAACAAACTATAATTCTTCCTTTTTAGAATATTAGTTCAGCAACCATATATGATTTTTAGACAGCTTCTTTCATTTTCTATTTTAAAACTATCATTGACTTTTATTGCATAACTTGCACCAATTAAAGAGCTCTGTTGTCTCTCTCCAAAGATTTTCAGCAGATCTTCAACAAGTTGACATGGAACCAACGCACCAAGGACCTATGAAAAAAAAACACGTAAATCGATCCAGATATATCAAAATAATCGGTGTTTTAACATTTTTTTATTGAAGTGAATAATGTGACAAGCTTGTCGTTTGCCTGATGTTGAACGACACGGCCGCCCATAACAGAACAGTGTCACTCAGAACAGAACTCTAAAATGTAAAGTTTCGCGCGACACTGCACTGCGCACATCATCCTGAGATCAAAGCACAGTCTGGTAATAAGATTACTTGACTGTGAGATCAGATCATAAAATCTCGATTGCCCAGTACTTTTACTATTTACAATGCCCTTCAAACCGGAACACAGTAGTGCTTGCACACTACTGCTTGGCAGCAGAATAACTGGCAAAGCGGTGGTACCTACCTAGACGAACTTTTCAGAAAAATCCTACCACATATTACATTAAAAAATACATACGATCTAAAATAGAACCTATTTTTTAGTTGGTTAAAATTAGTTTTCTCGCCGTTTTACAACTCTGTCGAATGGTCGGATGTGTTGGAGGGAAAGTCAGCACTTTCAAAACTTTTCATTAGTTTTGTAACAACCTATTTCAGCGGTAGCAAGCGTAGTTATTACGTATTGCCATAGCTAAATAAATGAATATTTTTTACTTTAACCAATATTTTACTCAAGGATAAAGTTAGCATGTATAGATACGAGTGGGTACTTTGTTTTATTCAAATGTGTTTAGCCGTTACTTAGCGGCCGATCTCCTTTTTTACAGCTTTTGCCGTAATGAGCTCGAACTAAAATTTCACTACGGCCTGTTTTTGAGATATTTGTTTATTAATTTCAAACAGAGAGGTTAAAAAAAAATAGAAAAATACATATTTAGCATTTTCTTATATACCTGAGTATTGCACTTGTCTCTTTTAGACCGTCATGTCTTTTTTTTATCTTTTTTTTTTGGGACTTTTGAGTCGCTGAGTGACTATGTCAGATCCGTTATTGTATATAAAATCAAGTTAAGTGGACCAAGTCATAGACCATTGCGAAGAGCGTCTAAGCTGCTTCGCCCAATGGAATTGACAAAAGAATTTGTAGCTCCCGATGTTCACTAAACTTAATCATATTTTGTTGTCTCATTTGCTGACTCCGAACACATTCCACCAACAGACGATAAACATCCTCCATGACTCCGCACGCATCACAGTTGGGGGACTCAGTCTTTTTCATTAGGTGTTTAAATTAAATCCGTTGAGAGAAATGTGTCCGGAGCGCAGCCGATGAGCGATCACAATTACACGTCTTTTTAATTTACTGTTGATCGACCATAGATTAAAAGATCTGTACAGTGTGTGCGTGACTTGACCTTGAACTCTGACATAATAGCACTCCAGGAGACTTGGCTGCTGCCGCATGACCTGAACTTTGTGCATGAGATCAGCAACAACTTTAGCTGCGTGGCGAAATCTTCTGTAGACACGGCTGCAGGTATACTTAGAGGTAGACCCTATGGTGGACTTGCCATCATGTGGAACAAGACGAGGTTTCCTAGCGTGTCACAAGTAGACTGTTCGAATGATAGGATCGCGGCAATACGCGTATCATTGAGTTCGGGTTCGTTTGTGATAGTGAACGTATACATGCCAGTGGACAACAGTGAGAATATCACGGAGTTTACCGACTGCTTGGCCGAGATTAGTGCGATTATTGAAGAATGTGACGTTCAGGTTGCGTATATTATAGGCGACTTCAATGCGCACCCTGACGCGAACTTTGGTAGTGAGTTGTCTAGGTTTTGTGAAGACTTTTTATGGGAATGTGCTGATTACAATATTCTTGGAACTAATTCAGATACATATACCTATCAGAGTGAAGTTCATGGTAGTAGGAGATGGTTGGACCACTGTCTAACAACTAAAGCTGCCTGGGAGACAGTAGTCGGGGCAAGCGTTAACTATGATGTGGTGTGGTCGGATCATTACCCACTGCGAATCGACTGTGACATATCGGGGCTTACAGCTGGCTCGGCTATCCCCTGCAACCATGACTCTTTAAAAAATGTGAGATGGGGCGAGAGGAACACTCACCAAATTAATAAGTATGGTGAATATTGTTTTAAATTTTTAGATAATGATTTAATGACTCCTATTGAATTGTGTAAATGTAAAGATATTTTAAATTGTGGTCATATAGATAAATATTATGTATACATAGATAAGTGCTATAAGCATATAGTAAGTATATTACAAAATGCGGCGATTGTAAGTTCTTGTTCAGGTGCACAGAAACGGCATAGAAAAGTAGTTGGGTGGAACTACCATGTCAGAGACAGCCACGAATGGGCGAGACTACATTTTAGGTGCTGGGTGGATGCCGGCAGGCCTACCAGTGGTGCATTATTCAATAATATGAGGGATAGTCGTACTGTGTTTAAAAATAAAATTAGGTGGTGTCAAAGAAACGAAGAAAACATTAAAATGAATATATTAGCGTTGCACAGAAAGAATAAAAACTTTGTTAAATTTTGGAATGCAACCAAAAAGTTAAATTATAAGCAGAGCCTGCCTGTGTCAGTGGAGGGTCTGCAGGAGCCTGGGGATATAGCCGATATGTTTGCACAGAGGTTTAAAGTAGCTCCGTTGTCTGCGCGGTGTGCGCCCGATACTGAGACATGTCCTAATGATCAGGAAATTGAGTTTACGCGTGACGATGTCGCTAAAGTCATCAGAAGTATGAAGCATGGTAAGTCACCGGGTCATGACGGTCTCAGTATTGAGCACGTACTGTGGGCCGGCGACAAAATTAATGATCATCTATGTCATCTGTTTAATTTGTGTATAAGGTACGGATATCTGCCTGAGGCCTTAATGAAGACTTCTGTAATACCTATTATTAAAAATAAGACAGGTAATCTTAGTGACTCATCCAACTACCGCCCTATATCTTTAGGTACGATAGTAGGTAAAATTCTAGAAAGGCTCATTCACCCTGAACTGCTTAAAAATATTGAGATTGATGATGCGCAGTTTGGTTTTCGTGCCGGTCTCTCAACAGATGCTGCAATTGTCAGCCTAAAAAGTACCGTTAATTATTACACGTCACGTGACACTAACATCTATGCTTGCTTTTTAGACCTCAGCCGTGCATTTGACCTAGTTAATTATGAGATTCTCTGGGGCAAACTATTAGCGTCACATGTGCCTAGTCAGGTGGTCAATCTGTTGAGCTACTGGTACGGACACCAAACAAATAATGTGAAATGGGGCGACACAACATCTAGTAATTATAGACTAGAATGTGGCGTTCGTCAAGGGGGGCTAACCTCTCCGGACCTGTTTAACCTGTACGTCAATGGACTGATCGGGGAACTGAGAAGTACCAAGGTCGGCTGCCATCTAGGAAATGTGTGTGTAAACAACCTGAGCTATGCGGACGACATGGTACTTCTCAGTCCCTCGATCAAGGGGTTGCGAAAGCTACTTTCAATTTGTGAACATTATGCAGATGATCACGGACTGAAATACAATGTTTCTAAAACGGAAATGATGGTGTTTCGATCTGGTAGAGGTCCGGACAGGGTGCCCGCGGTTTATTTGAACGGTACAACGATTAATGTTGTGAAGCAGTTCAGGTATTTAGGACACATGTTAACAGAGCGGCTGCATGACGACGTTGATATCGAGCGCGAGCGGAGAGCCCTCGCGGTCAGAAGTAACATGATTGCACGCAGATTTGCTAACTGCAGCGCAGACGTAAAGACCACTCTATTCAAAGCGTATTGCCTTTGCATGTATACGTGTCAGCTGTGGATAACGTTTACTCGGAAAGCGATTAACACGATAAGGGTTCAGTACAATGACGCGTACCGGGTCCTTATGAAGCTGCCAAGATGCTGTAGTGCGTCGAACATGTTTGCTGAAGCGAGGGTTCCCGACTTTTTCGCAGTAATCAGATCGCGTGTGGCGTCATTCTGGAGCCGACTGCGCCGCTCTGGTAACAAAATACTCGAGGCTGTCTCTGACAATGTCCAGAGTCCGATATTTACATATTGGATATCTGTGCACACGAACGACAACAAAAAATGACGCAGCACGACAGTGTGTAGCCGTCGTCGTACTTTTGTCTGAATTCATTGATATTTTATTTTATTTTTTATGGGTCTATTGCCTGAATTAAATCATTTTTATTTTATTTTTATTTATAGACCCTGTTGGTCGGGAATACGAGGAGGTTCACACTGAATTGTCTTAATTAATTTAATAGTTATTCATGTCAGTCATATAATATATGACTTCGATTGGTTAAATACTTATGCAAGGTAAACACAAGGTAGAAATTTTCTTCTATTTTAAATACTACTTGACTGGCCCGATAGCTCAGTTGGTAGTAACCCTGCCTTCTGAACTGTGGGTTGTGGGTTCGATTCCCACCCAGGGCAAACATTTGTGTGACGAACATCGATGTTTGTCCCGTGTCTGGGTGTTATATTGTATTCTATGTATGTATTTACAAACAAAAAGTATTTAAGTATTATATCAGTTATCTGGTTCCCATAGTACAAGCTTTGCTTAGTTTGGGGCTAGATGGCGCTGTGTGAAATGTCCATAGATATTTATTTATTTACTTACTTAGTTTGTGGCCTGAAAATTAAGCTTAGTATTTAGGATTGAATTTTAGAATTAGCGTGTAAATGTAATGAAGCCATTTAAAAAAATATTTTTATGTCGAATATAATATTGTCAGTAGGTGGTATATTTGGTAAGATAGGGTCGCAAATTCATTGATTAGATTATTGAGGTGAAAATTTTCATATTCTCATTCATTGTTCGATGAAGCTCAATTTTCCTTATATTATATCATTTTAGGTCAGACAATACATTTGAAAGTAATACTAAATTAAAAAATTTAATAAATTATTTCCTATAATTCTAACTCTGGCTGAACTTTTGCCTAGATTTTACCTTTGCAATATTGATGTAGGTACGTATCCATACTATTTTAGTAATTTTATATAGCAGGTGTTGTTTGATGGTGCGCGTGCCGTAGCGATCTAGTTAGTGTTTAGTTAAATAATACCTTACACACCTTACCACACATACACACAAACACACATACAAACTTTCGCCTTTATAATATTAGTGTGATGAAATAAATATTTGTTCAGCTGCATTTCATCCCCTCTCCTATCACATACACACTCAATCACGCCTTCACACACGACACACACCCTCATACACTCACACAAACCCTTACACCCAGTTACACCTCAAAATCACTCAGGCATGCATTCATCATTTCTCTTATTTTATTATATTATTAATCTATTTTATTTTTAATATACTTACTACGTGTTACTTACAATTTTACATATGTACAAACGTTTACATAGCAAATAAAATAAAAACAAAATGTTCAATAAGTAAGAACTCGAAAATTTTGTCCGGCGGAGGGCATTATACTAGGTGGTAGGACTTTACTGCAAAGTTCGTCTAGGTAGGTACCACCGCTTTGCCAGTTATTCTGCCGCCAAGCAGTAGTGCGCAAGCACTGCTGTGTTCCGGTTCGAAGGGCACTGTAGCTAGTGAAATTACTGGGCAAATGAAACTTTATGATCTGATCTCACAGTTTAGTAATCTTATTACTAGATTGTGCTGATGTCTCTGGATGACGTGCGCAGTGCAGTGTCACGCGAACCTCTATACTTTAGAGTTCCAAGTGACACTGCAGCTGGTATGAGCAGCCCTGTCGTTTAACATTAGGCGAACGGCTAGCTCGTCACGTCATTCCTTAACATAAAAAAAAAAAAAAAATATTGGTATACCAAAACACAGGTTTTCCTAGTTTGGGTACCATTTTTCCAACCAGGAGCAAACTATTTGTATTTTTCGTAGACTGATTTATGTTTAAACCGATGTTTGTAAACATTTAAGAAACTATTGTTATATATAATATAGTTATATAAATATATAACTATATTATAACTATTTAATAAATTATTATTACCATGACTGTATGATGTATGAATTCCGCTTGGTTATAGACGCCGGTGAACCACCAAAATGCGCTGGTGTAAATATGTTTGAGTAATTAATGGCTACCCGATTTTTTTTCTGTATTTGCATGCGACTTAGTAAGCTATCAGCTGATATTTTTTTGGAAATTGTAAGCTTGTAGGCTTGACTGGGTAATATAGGTGTGGAAGCCTTGAGTCTTATACCCTAAAATTGGTGTGAGCAGAACTGTACCTAAGTTCAGTGAGATTTTTACTATGTACTACTATTATCTATCTGATCTCTATTTTCACATTCGTCGTGAAAAATAAATATCTGGGTTCCGATTCCCATCCTCAGACATTCGAATTCTTTTTTTAAATATTTATATTGATTAAAAAAACGTAAATGACAAATTGCGTACTTAGGTAACGTTCGTGATTTCAAAGTAGAAATTAATTGGCAGTTTCTTAAATCTTCTGGCCCGTAAGTATAAAATTATGTAAAGATCAATATTTATTCTTCAGGCATAATTAAACAACCTAGCTTAGTGAGGGCCATTTCAAAACTAACAACTATAATACCTAATAGTAAATACTATAATATATAACTATAATAAATAACTAACTTCTTACTTAAGAAGGTAAGTAATGAAAATCGATATTGAATGCTATCATAATTATTTTAATTTTCAAGGCAGTTTTACATAGAAAACTGCGTTTATGCTTAAAATACAATATCATAACTCGATGTTAGTTCTTAATCCATTTTTTCTCTTTAACTCGTTCGCCTATAATGTTAAGTAAGCCACGGCCTCCCACTCACTCGTACCTACGTTGCAGTGTCAGTCGGAACTCTTAATAATAATTGGTAGATATACCTATTTATTAAATATAGATAGATAGATCAATATTTAATAAATAGGTATATATAGATAGATAAACTCTTTATTGACACCAAGGCAACAATACAAAAACAGGAAATAACTCATGGGTAGGTAACAATGGGCGGTCTTATCGCTAAAAAGAGATCTCTTCCAGACAACCTATAGTATATATATACCTATAGTACCAAAATATAGTACTAGTTTTTTATTTTATTTATTCAAATCTAGAAATCTGAGTTCTAGAATAGCCTTAAACTGGATTTAATAAAAAACAGAAACCATAATATGACTGAGAATGTGTATCGTGATTCGAACCGGGGTGTGTCGATTGAAAAGTCGTACGGGTTATGGCTGAGTCACGTTCGCTCTAATACAAATATCAATTACAGTTTTGGCGGGAAAACGGAAAAGATCGCGTCGCCGCATTGTATTATTTTCCAAAACTTTTGTTATTTTCAGTGTTAGTGCATAAAATTGGTGGCATTTTATTAGTTAAGTGCTGAATTGCAGACATGAGTGATGATAATGATGGTGAAACGTTTCTTTTCGTGTTGTTACCAAGACTCCATAGAAGCTTCTGGTAAAGTTGCCACCACTTTACTAGGAGTATGACTTGACTGGACTATAAGACTATGAGTTACTTGATGACTTGGACTGTGACTTGACGTGACACATTATATAATATTAACTTGAGATATTATCAATTACTTGATACTGGCTAAATACACAAAAGTGTGGAGCCAAAACAAAAAAAAAAAGAAATATCAATTATTATATTAATTAAATGTCAATATATATATAGTACAGGTGTCGTATATATGTATATGTGCAAAGATTGGTCATTACCATCGAGCGCGGCCATAAGCAAGCGTTATGGGCACCTTTGCACCGGGAACGGTAAGGGGTCAGTTATTTGAGCGACCATATGCAATGGTGTCGATTTCTCTAAAACTAAAGTAAACTTAAAGTATGGCGATACTCTTCTGATAAAGGGGAAATGAAAAAGAAGGAAATATGCTAATTTCGTTTAGCTTTAGAATATGCGACACAGAATCGACACCACTGTGTTTTTTAATGTGTATAATTAAATTTTTAATTTTCCAAATTTGAGTAAATGTGGGATTGCATTTCGCGTTTTGTTTTTCAATCTTTTTTATTTGTTTTGCGCGCAGTTTATAGTATTATTATTATCTTTGATTTTTCATACAGCATATTTACACATATATATATATATGTAAAATATGTGACGATAATATCTGTTATAATTACTTTATTTATATAATAAATAATGAAGTTTGACTGATAAACAGAAGATATATAAAATATAAATATTATAAAATAGATTTTGTTTAGAAATTTTTTGTACTTGTATCATATGGTACCAAAATAATTTACATGAGAAAAAAAACGAATGTGCTTTAGATAACACGACTGAAGTAAAACTTTAGTATAGCTTCTGGCGGCCGGCATAATTTTGATTTTGCTTTGTATAATGTTAATGTCACCATCTTGATCATTGTAAATTGTCATTTTACTGGACATACCAACATAATAATAATAAAAAAAAACATTGTTATGTTAACGACGGAGATCTACGTGAACTTAAACTTCCGTTTGCCTTGCATTCACCAGCTTACTCTCCAAGTCAAGCGTGAGTAAAGAAGTTTTACTTTAAAAAAAAAACAGATAAATGCAGAACAATACCTAAGTAGATGGTTTACCAAGGGAGCAAAGAACTATTTTTAAGGCGAGTGTTTCTTTGTTTCCAGAGAGGAGCGAAGGATTCTGGAGTAGAATCCTGAGCGTAGTGTTGCATTCTAAAGTAGAATCCTAAGCACAGCAAGGGATTCAAAGTATCTAGTAGTAAGTATCATCACTCGAACTTAAAATAGTGTTGTATTGTACTATTTGTAATCTCCTGTGCTTTAGCAGAATCTCAGGACCATACCCCAATTATGAAGTCTCTCTGTCAGTTAGTCATGTCAATGCACATATGGCAGAGCATATGAAATTCTATATGAATGTGGGTCATAGGCGTACCTTTCGCACCCCTGTGCAGGGGTGTCTGTCGGTAATAAAGGGGTCGACGGGATGACTCACCTCACCTGTGAATCATGCTGCCCGGGTGCATAGAATTAGGGATGTGGGTTTACCGTCTTGTATTCAAAATATTATAATGGTATAATTGCCAGTATTATATTGGTATAATAGTCATTGTGACTCTATAAGTTACATCCTACCAACTAATTGGGCGCAGGCTTAAAATGAAATAGAAATGTACCACAAACATTTTTTATTTCTTAGTAACTATAATAAAACAAAATAAATTTAAGCAACAAAATATTTTAGAGGACAAAATGCAATCCTATTCGCTTCAGACCAGAAGTCCAAATGAAACTATCCTATTCGCTAAGGGTCCATTTCTCGCTAGAATACATAAAACACATCGAAATGAACCCGTACAAAATCACACATTTAGTTTCTTATTAATATTTAAAATGTTACAAAATACATCCCGACGATTAAGCAAGGGTTACATGATTTATTTTGAAAAATTCAAATTACTTGTACTGACTTCTTAATAAAAATCACATCACAAAGTTTATTTGTTCACACTAGCAGACAGAGTAGACTGATGCTGCGAGATCAGCGGATCCCTTCAAATGGAGGTACTTTAGAGGCTGCAAGGACGTGAAGTTAAATAAAAAACCAAGCGTGGGTTCTACATTATAAAACGTTCTAGTAGTTCACAATTGAAGTTTTAATTAAAAATGTCCACAACTTATACGTGGACAAATACTTATTAAGTATTATTTTTACAGTTTTATCTATAAACTTAATCGTAAAGGCAAATTTTGGATAAAATATTCGTTTACTTAAAATGAACTCTAAAGTACACGACACAAGATAAGGGATTGCTTCTGACTAGAAGTTATAAAGAGCGTTGTTCACAACTAGATATGTCAACATTAATACAACACATCATTCAGTTCGGCAGATATATCAGTCGCTCGCGTGTCGCCCAGTCTGTCCGCAGTCAAACAAATCACCGCTACCCCTAAAACATTGCATAGTTAACTAGTTTTTCAAACTGCAGTTAACTTTGATCAATGCCCGCTTAAATGCGGCTCTGACAGCGCGGCAAAGGAAAATTTTGATCATATTTAAAATATAAATGAACATCAAGAATTTAAATAATATTTAACTAACTAGATTACAAACTGCACCGTAAAACTCTTGAAATTGTCTTTGGTGAGTCTTCTATTACCACCAGCTAACCGCAATATATTTTACTAAATTTTGACTATATGTACCTATGTGCTAAATAAATATTATGTACGCTAGTAACAATTAAAAATACTATGTAAGAAGGCACTTCACAATAAATGATGTAGTTAGTTATTTTCACTGGTAGCTTTTTCAAGCTGTCTATTGTTTCTATCTAGATATAATAAAAAATATTGTATAACAGTTGATTTTAACGTATGTTGGATATCAAATAAAAACTACTGTCAGATATTAAGCATATGCATAGGACAGTAATACAATAACACTGCTGTTCTAGATCCATACTTGACATGAGTAATAGTGATTCGTACTACAATACTCCAAGATTCCCTGTCGGTGCTATGCACAAATATTAATCAAAATTAAACCTTTGTTGCGCTGTCTGAGAACGTCCTAACAATCATATTTATTGTAAATATTAATTAAAATAATTGTATTATATTAAAATCTACCGCTCGCCAACTAAAATTATCTATAAAAGAAATAAATCTCTAGGTACGCAGTTTTAAACAAATGCTTACATCATCGATTCATTGGGGACGTGGTGTCTCCAATATTATATTATACATAATACAAAAATAAAACTGAAAGACGCAACTCCACGCCGGTGTACAAAATTATAATTTACCTAGTTATAATAGTTTATCTGAAACAGCCGTCGCGTTTGTGATTGTATTGTTTCTGTTTAATAATTGCACTGCACACATTGTTATCATACAATCACAAAACGGTCTCCTAAATTAATAACGAACACGAATAAATAACATAATTATACATTATAGGACTTCGTTTGATCTAATTGATACCATCTATACAAAATAATAAATATACAATTATACATCTGTCAATACATTGCACGTAATAATCACAACGTAATTCATAAATAGATCTGCAATTTTGGGTGATCACGGAACTTTGATTACATTGCGACAGGAGAAATTTTATTTCTAATTTAAAATTGTCCATAGAAACTATGCATATAAACTGCAAAATGAAACTGTCAAATCCATACAAAATTGTGTTTCTTTTGGTTGCAATCAAATTACGTGATCGCCTAGCTGGTGTAGGATGTCAATTTAAGCAAAATCGGTAATTTACAAAAGTTTGACGTTTCAAATAGTTCAGTTTCAGTTGTCAAGATTCCCTACATTGCACGTTCTTTGGCAAAGCATCTATTTATTTCTATTTTCTTGTTATTTTTAGCACAGTATTACAAATTGATTTACCAGATTAAAACAATTAACAAATAGTTTAAACAGAACTATATTTTTATAATATAATTATAGAGACTGTATGAAGTATAAATATTTTTTTGAAACGTATTTACGTAAACGCATTTAACGAGTAATGTGAGGTACATTTCATGATAGTAACAAATAATTGATTGGTTAACTACGCAATCTAGGGACAAGTTTGACGCATGGGAGGACTGGGCTACAAAATATAATATCGACTGTAAAATGGATATAAAAACGTTTTCCTCGCTGTGAGACAACACCTGACTGAAAGCAGATAACAATCAGTCACAACCAAAGAAATCTTAAGACTTTTGACTCATCCATTTGGTATCATCGCTCATAATGTATCAAAAATAATATTTTTAAATTTGTTAAGCATTTATTAATTTACTTATATTAATTTTGTTAAACGGACATGCTACCTCGTTACCAGTAGCCATATTAGCCAAGTCTTTAAACAGACTCTATAATAATAATGACTTTTCCTAAGAAAAATAAATCACACCAAAATAAAATTGGTTTTAAACTTAACTATACATAAAATAGGCCACTTTTATAATAAAGCAGGCACAACATAAATACAGTCACGAGATGTGTATGACGCAGAAATCATGAAACATGATATTAGAATTTTAATAAAAATGTTTTTTACTGCGTCGGTCACACTCAGCAGTATCTATTTTGTCTAGCTACGATAGTGTAATAACAATATTCTCGTTTTGCTAGGTCCTCGCGTTCTCTAAAGAACCCTTACTATACTTTAAAGTGGCTTTTTAATAATAATTAACAATGTTGGGATTCAATGAGATCTTACATAATTATATTATTAAAATTTTCTAACACAAAATATATTTTTTTATAAATTTTTTGCAGCAATATTTTCAATTGGCCTTTTCAAATATACTTAATCAAATAAAATTACATGTAATTAATTTAGTTTATGTTAACAAAACTCGAAAATCCAAACAAAGACAAGGCGTTGAGTTGAATCTCCCAGCTACGTCTGCTATCCCTTACTTTTAGTTTCTTCAGCTTAATATATAGATAATAAATAGATATCACCAGCCTTAGATATCGTTCCCGACAAAAAGGTAAACGCTAAATTTCACCGTTCCTATGATTGAACTGAATAGCGAGCATATTGCTAGACTATAGTAAAACGTAAGTACAAAGTCGTAAGCCGCAAACGGTGTTACGCGGAGGGCTTGCCGCAATCGTTCACTCGTAAAATTCATTTACAGAAAGTAAACAAAATTCGGTCTTACCACAAAGAAACAAGGGTTAAACATATTTGTTGTATTGTTGGGTTACGCATTTGACAACTGTCTAACATATAGCCGCGATGTAACCGTCAAAACCTTCATGGGCTACGTTTGATAGCTAAACCAGCTAGGTGATCAAGGAAGTTGATTGCAACCAATAGAAACCTAAAGCTAAAACAAGACTAAACCATCGTTTATGTGCATAGTTTTGAGGAAGTTTTCAATTTAGGAATGAAACGGTCCGGCAATCAACGTTACATGGCCACCCCACTGGACTCTATTATTTAACACTGATCAAGTGTGAAAGTGTTTATATAACACCATTAATATTAAAG
The DNA here is from genome assembly GCA_905220475.3 of Ennomos fuscantarius. Classification (NCBI taxonomy): domain Eukaryota; kingdom Metazoa; phylum Arthropoda; class Insecta; order Lepidoptera; family Geometridae; genus Ennomos; species Ennomos fuscantarius. The sequence continues at coordinate 14,701,743 of HG992023.1, forward strand.
TCATCACTTGATTTTACCTTCACAAGTGTTTCTTATATTCAAGACAATAATAGAATAAAAAGAATAACTTGTTTTCCGTTTTATATGAAGTTTAAGGCAAGAAGTAAACGGCTAACACAAAACATTAAAAGGGCATCTCATTAGTATAACTCAAACCACACTATGCGCCAAACAAATGTGTAAACAGTTAAAGTGTACGTTAGCCGGTAGTAAAGGCAATAGGCTATTTGACTGCTATATTTTTATTGCATAAATAAATCATATCCTCAAAAAATAGACAATCGTGAAAACAAAAATTAAATATCCTAAAAGTAGACCAAGTTACAGGCATTCATCTCAAACACGCAGTGACGTCAGTTCCCAGTCCTCACAGTAACTCATTACTAAGCTGTGGTACCTCTATGGTAGCACTACATACACTCTCTTTGGCATGTGACGTCACAAGGTATACCTTCATAGTAGCTGTGAGGAATGTCCACACGATATCTGTTTTGCAAGAAAGGTACAGTTGATGCCCACTCCAAAAAGTTTAAAGGCGTACTACTCTATGATTTATTTACCGATTTTACTTATTTTTTCAATGATTACATACATTCTTATGCTACTTTATGAAAATAATATTTATTTGTTCATTTTTAATAGTAGTCAAATTAAGCCTATTATGATCGGTTTGGTCGTAGGGCGAATTGTACGCTAAGGTCAATACGGTTTTATTATTTATGTACAAATGAGAAGATAATTGAATATGTTCGTACAAACACTTATCTATTTAGAATATGAATCTGGTACACCATACCCCACAACATTACAAACTTACAATATGTCGCTTGCCAATCATAAACTAATCCTATAGGGATGTTATAAAAGGCATTTTTACTAGCACAGCTTTATGAATAAATAGTTTCATTTCATGCGGAACGAAGCCCAACGCCAGTCCTACACAATAGAAACGATGTACGTGGTTGCAACAACTTGGATTCGCCAGCTTCCGAGGAAGCCGGGATACTGGTGGAATTATATTTAACCTATATGCAGAGGTTGAACGATTAATATTCTTTTAATAACACGTTGTCAGAATTACAGGAGTGACATAGACAATAATGAATAAACTCCCAAAAAAAAAGAAAAAAAGAACTTAGTTTTCTATAAGTGACGTAAAAGTAGTCATGTTCCAACGACAACTTCCCTTCGACTTTTGTGAAATTTCAATGTATTTTACTATCATTATCATTTAATTCATCCAAGTATACGTAATTGATTAAGTTAACGTTTTCCACGTTTTACGAAACCGACTATATCTAATCCTATTCAAATAAATTCAACACATGTTTGTGAAATGAAGTAGCATCGATAGTTTGGATAGTGGTATATGTATATATGCTATTTTAGGATTACATTAAATAGGTACGTAATACGTGGGTTGTTTTGTTAAAACTAAGTATATCTTGCAATTTAATATGTTGATTGATTGGTGTAGGTATCATATTAGGTCAATCTACCGCGGACGTCTCTTTACGGAATTAAAGCCACATAGTTGTTTTTAGAACCAAACACATTTTTGTAAAGATATTTATATTTCTACTGCTTGACCGCTACGATCTAATGGACAAATAGCATTCCATTTTAATAATTTCTCTATATAGGTACTGAAAATCCTTGCCCTTAACCCGTGGAACGACCACGCTCTGGAGAAACATAATTACAGTTGCACGGCGTCTGTTTGTCCGAAATTAATTAATTACATTTTCTAGGTTAAGTGATGAGCCCCGATCTCTATTTCTTTTATTTCTATTATACCACATATTATTAATTGAAATAGTAGTACAAGAACTGTCACTAGCCAAGAATAAAATAATTTATGAATGTTCCTCATTGAGCATATAGGTAAATAGAATATCGAGTCGGTCAAATGGACGTGGTCTGGTTTATGTTTCTAATGTGAGGAAGACTTTGTTTTGAAATATCAAGTAGAATTACTTTTTATGTACGGGCTAGTCGTTTGCTTAGTTAAGCGTCATGGCCGCCCATACAAGTCGCAGTACCACTCAAAAATTTACATTTGGCGATACACTACACTAACCACGTCATCCTGACACATCAGCAGTCTAATAATATGATTTCTAGACTGATTGATGCCCGTATGTACTGAAGTCTATATATAAATAAGCAACACTTTCCCCCGTTTATCGTATACGTTTGATAAATTGGTGTCATATTGGCAGACCAAATACTGAACACTCATTGCCTTTTGATCATCGGCTTTGTCAAGACTAATAAGGGTACAGTATGTGGCATGTTGGGGAAAAGACAACGAGGAGGTCAAATCATAAGATGGGAGGATGATTTACCAAAGGGATGGAGGTCTGCCAAGGATAGAGAGACGTGGAAACAATTGGGGGAGGCCTATGTCGACAGACAACCTAACCAAAGTGGTTGCTAATATAATTTATTATTTTTTACTATGTAAATTAGATTTAAGAAAACCACTGTTTTATAGAATACTAAGAATAGCATGTAAGTAACAAGGTCAGCGAATAAAGGCTTTTAATCTTATATTATTATTATATTTAGCATGTTGATTTGACACGTGTTACGTGTGATTATTATTATTTTTACGCGTGTACATCCTAGACCGCATCGTTACTTACCATCAGGGGCGATAGTGGTCAAACGCAAGCCTATCAAACAAAAAAAAAACACGAGTTTGACAAACGTAAGAGAAACCTGTATCTAGGGCTAAGTGCGAACTTAGGAGCTGTCAAACTTTAGTACAGACAGGCATGAATGTACTAACTGGATGTAATTAACAAAAATAGTGTGCCTCTATACACATTTATAACATGCTTAATACTATGTTACCATCATAAATATAAGGTGCATCTATAGGTTTCACCTAACTTTTCAAGGCAATGAACAATTTTGTACTCGTTGGAACTACTATAAATATCTGAGCCTATTGACTATGTATAGGAAATGTGGAGTAGACAAAAAGGTTTATTTTCTCGGATAAACTAAACAGGGGTACAGAATATTGAACATTGTAGGATCAAGCATAATAATAATATAATAATAATAACGCCCAACGATCACATACATAGATCCTGGACCCTAACTAGGATTCCCTGTGTCTAAGGACCCAGGAACTACGAGGACCATGGTCCCACAACACCCAGACTCAGGACAAGTATTTGCGCTTTTAAGAACCAATACTTCAAATAGTGTTATAAAAAGCATGTTTCTTCAGACATAAAAGATTAATCATTTTAAAAAATTGCTAATGAAACATGTACAAAGCAACAATTTATTTTTGAAAATCTTAAGGGTCTAGTCAGGCTGATCAAACGTTTTAAACCAAAATAAATGTTAGACGAACCGTTCTGTGATATTGGAGGTGCGACATCAGTACGATTCAGGCTAAAATCAGATAAACAAAGTCAAACCACGTTATACGAAAAGTTCAATTAAATTAAACAACTAGGAGAAAATTTAATAATTAAAATGTAGTGATTGATAATGTCACGCCTTTTGTTTCGGTTGCATTACAGACTTATATTTCTATTTTATATATTTTATTAATATAATTGTCCAGAAAAACAAAAATAATCGCGGATAAAACGTTGCCTGTTACGAGATGTTTTATTTTTACGCATTTATCCGAGGTTCAGATACGAAATACGGAGTATTCTGAAAATGAATACATCTCACTCGCAAACTCGCACAAACTTACTCGTTTAAGGGGGATGCATAGAAAATAACCTATTAATCAGTTCACTGTGTCATAATATAGTCCCTTTAAAAAAATTTAAATAATATAGTTAATGCACAATATCAAAAACAGTAATAAGGTTACAGACGTGTCTCTTCATAAACGCTCTATAAAGTAATCTATAAATACTTGTTTATTATTTTATAAATTTTATTATTTGGTACTTCCAATAAAGAGTTTATATATCTATCTATCTATGCTATCTGCTAACTGTCATGCGTCATAGCAAGACAAATCATTTATTATAATAGTTTAGCTTATGAAAGGGTTATGTGTAACGGTGCAAATTTATATCATAGTAACATTTATTTTTACAAAAATATTTATATTATCAGGTGTTACTTTGACTTCCATTGAAATAATGCTACTAATTAAAAGCAACGTTCGAATTACAAAACAGTTTTGATTTTAACGAAACGAGTTCATGTTTCATAAAAACAGAGTAAAAAAAATTACTATGTACTTTATATTTCATTGTTGTTTAAATATGTAGAAGTAACGGCTTTGGGTAATCATTCGAATGATAAAAACTATAAATATACAAAACTTCCTGCCCGTTGGTAATATAAAAGGGTTGGTATCGATTGTACACTTTTTACAATAACCTTTTAATGAAATTGAGCATTAGAGATGGATAACATAGATACGTGCAAGTAATCAAACTATTGGGATACCACTGTTACTCAACGGTTTATAAAACTCTTACCAATAAGGGTCATAGTTCAAAATAATTTTTTCATTTCATAAATTCATTTCTTTAAAAAAAATCTTTCATGCAAATAAAATTCTTGTCAGTAAAATAATTTCTAATTTAAATATGCATTTCGTTTCAAACTGTTCGTTTATACAATAAAAAAATGTATTAATTAAAAAACAAATATTTACAGAACCAATTAAAACTTTGTAGTACATCAAATATAAGTAACAAATTATTTAGACCTATGTTTTCGTTATGATGTAAATAAGAAAATTTTAATGAACCTCTAAAAAAATGGAAGACGAAGATGTTCGAAGGACTTTGCCAATCATCTAAAAGTTATTAGATTATTGAGGTATTATTGTTAAGAGGACTTCCCCTTTATCCGTAAACGCTTTATGACATGACCTTCTAACCTTTCACTGGCGAAAAGTGTCACTAGTGATAGCTAAACGAAAAAAATTATATGACAGATTAAGGGTGGATTCGACCAAACGAGAGTAAATTTTATTCTTAGAATAAATCGCCATTTGTTCGAGAGTAAATCAATTTCACATTTTACCATCTACAATTCTAAGAATAGCAAGTCTATTCGAGTATTATTACTATACTACCGTTTTTGGTGGAATAACAGAGTTATTCCGAGAATATTTTAATTCAAAATAGACAAAGATAAAAAAAGACGTCGACCATGTATTTTGTCATTTACTTTCCTACACTATAATACGACAAAAGCGAGTTGATATGACATAAGCTTGAATACCGTGTCGTTGTAGAACAACAATTGTTAACTGGGTAATAGATTCGTTCGTCATTTATTCCGCTATTCGAGTATAGTAATTCAAAGCGTAGCTAAACTTAGTATTGCCAAGCAACGATGAATGAATTACTCGAGTATAATATCGTGGAATAGATTTATTCTGGTATAGTTACTCGTGTATAAATCCAAGTTTGGTCGAATCCACCCTAAAGTAGGTAATCTACTTTATCTTTTGCTTTTATGAACAAGGGGGTTAAATCAAACTACCAGAAAGAAGAGTCAGTAAAAAGAAACAATTAGATTCGCTGGTCAACAGACATACAATAAATACGTATAGCACAGTTTTAAATATTATTATCTAGTATAAATATTAAACGTACCGGTGGACTGGCTACGCCTTTTGACTAAAATACAAACTTGTTTTGCATTCGCTATAATGAAGGCGTACCATTATAATGACTTGGAAAAATCACCACGGAGTGAATTTTCATAAATCAATAGGCATGACGACAGTATCAAAAAATGGTCGATTTAATGTTTTTAGGGTAAAATTTATATTAAATAACGTTGAAACACTGGTTTAGTTTTATTAAAAATATTAAGATTACTTAGATTTTCAATAAAATAAAACATTAAAATACTGCGATCGGCCATTTTGACTGAAACGCCAATCACAGCGCATGACGTCACACGTAGATTTTTGCTGTTGTGAATATACGCATTTGGATTGATTTTGTTATTTTTAATTCTTTTTCTACGTGTGTAGTAGTGCAGTGACATGTTTTCAATATGTCATTGTGTAGGTAAACACCTAGGAGTGACGTCAGAGCCGACGCCATGACAACTCGAGCTGTTTTCGCGCCGCATTTAAAAAATATTATGAAAATGGCTTTAATCTTGGTTAAAATTAAGTCTATTACCGAAATAAAGGTTTTTTCGTAAATAGTAAATGTATACCCACATTACGGAAGAGGATTTCAAAATCTTTCGTCATGCCTATTGTATACTTTTGGCGGTTAAAAACTTGATTGATAGAAATAACTAATGATTTTAACAATACTAAGAAGGAGGGGGAGGGTATTTACATTTTATCACCGCTACGTTGGGGTTTGTTTTTCAATTCGAACGATGTAACAAATCTCGATAGAAATGAAATAGTATTTCTTCAAACATAACATAAATATCTCAGTTGGCGTACCCCGCTTACATACATATATACGTATCATAAATCTTTCAGATAGGCTGGGTTCAACCCATTACGACGTACATACATTTATGACATTACATACTAAGTTATTTGAACATTTATAGCATTTACCATTTAATAACACGGCTTTCGAGTTTCATGCTCTTAAATAACAATTGATTTTTACAACTAGTGTGATTATTAAAAAGTTTTCAAAAATTCCAAGATACATTCAGCACTATCTAATGTTCCGGGTAAATCAGGCCCAAACATTGACAGATCAGACTCGACATATTGAAAAACATGTCAGTTGTTGTGTATCAAACGCTAAATGCTACAGATGTGTATTATATATAACATCGTCTACGAATATATAACATTTGTGTATGTTATATTGTATGATTATGCTACAGATATTATGGATTTGCGGTCTAGTCAGTGTTCTTGAATTCGGTGTCAATGCGACGTTCTAACGCCTGCAGCTCTTCTTCTAGTTCCCGCTGCGATCAAAAATATAATGTGTTAATTACATCGATGTTTGGCCTGTGTCTGAGTCTTATATTGTACGAGCTTCTGCCCGCAGCTTCGCCCGCGGCGTGGCCTGTGGGAAAATAATTTAACCCTCCTACCCACCCATTTCACTCTTAAGGGTGGAATTTCGAAAAATCCTTTTTTAGCGGATGCCTACGTCATAACATCTACCTGCATGCCAAATTTCAGCCCGATCTGACCAGTGGTTTGGGCTGTGCGTTGATAGATCACTATGTCAGTCAGTCAGTCAATCAGTCACCTTTGAGTTATATATATATTTAGATTATTATTATAAGTGTGTACTTCCAAAAAAAAAGGTAATATTCTATCAGTTAGCAATATAACAATACAAGCTTTGCTTAGACACTTTTTTCTTATATAAGTTGGCTTTTAACGACATAACATTGTAGGCAGCGCCACTATTGCTAAACTAAAAATATGCCTTTTCCATTAAAAATGGAAATTTGTAGGCTAAAATTTTTGCCAATTTAAGTAGGAGCTCAGGTGACCAAAGCCGAAACAAACATTTTAAAGAAAGAATGAAAGAACGACAGCACAGAATGTTTAACAGTATAGGTACAGAAGATTAACTTCGTGAATCCACTTAAATAAATAACAACCCTTGCAACAACGCCATAAAGTGTAATTTAGATTGCAAGCCTACCCTAAACCAGTGACTCTATCGCTATATCTTATGACACGTTACGCGTGACTGACAGATCCGGTAAGTCGAGCCAATCCAATGTACTTGTAGCTTCAAGCTACAAAGCAAAAATTACCCTCGCGCTCCGATATATACTTTATTGGCACTTTTCATACAACTGAAGCGTGTCACGTTTTAGAATAAAACCTGATTGTTTACCTGCGAAGTTGACATAAAATGTATACAGTCTTGTCATTATAGCTGACCTCACATTCATTACCTACATGTACCAAAATTTCATACTGTATCTATCTCTATATGTGCTATCATTCTACGTGACATTGGCAAAATTATGGTAACCTCTCCACAAAGGCCATTAACAAAGATTTGAAGTTGAAGTCATTAATGTCTGTGCTCGGCATGAACACTTTATTACTTTCGCTTCAATCGGGTTGCAAGCGTAATTAGTACGAAAGAATGAACGAAAGAACAAAGAGTGATTGAGTTGTGAAAGGTATGTGAATACATACGTCATCAGCCCTGTTGTCGACCGCGTGCCGATCGGTGACTGCGGGCACTCGGTCCGCGCCTACAGCTCGTCTATCACTCGACACTATGTATATCTGTTGAATAGAAAACGAAAACATTATTGAGTTCAGTTAGATCGTAATCGTCGCATTCCTTTTTCATAACAATTCATTATTTTTCAAGAAAAGGAGTTTTTCAATTCCGTTGTATGTTTTTTTGCTTATTATCGTATTACGTGATTTATAAACCGATTCCGAATTTTTTTTTTTTTATTATTACATCTTTTGCACGCTTGATTTCGGGGTTAAGCTGGTGAGGTGAACGGAAGTTGAGAGGGAGATATACTTATATTTCTCTACGTGAAGATAGAAAGGAAGTGTAACGTTTCGTCGATTACTGAAGGGGCAAAAGAGTTAAAGAAGTTTTACTTTAGTTTTTTAGTTTTATTTTGTTTTTGTGCTGGATTACGTATAAATATCTTACAATGCTAATTTTAAAATTCGTACTACTAGTAGTACTGAATCATAACTGTGCACCCAACACGTCTCGGTTAAATCTTCTTGATGTGGTTTATATCGAAAAAGTTTTTAATATAATAATATTTTAATATCATTTAGGCAATATTATTTGATGTGTTTCTATCTAAAGAATAATAATATTATTTAAGCATTAATCACTCTTATTTAAGCGCTTTTGTCTACACAAGACAAAAAATAAAGTATTTTTTAAAGAGTAGTTTATTCGTAATATGAAATATAGTACTTACGTCCTCATTGGCATTCTGCATCGGCAAAGCATTCACCATACCATCAAACTTGAACATCTGCAAAAAAATAAATAATATAAATTTATTTTATATTTTGTTTTGACAGCCTCTGTGGTGTGGCGGTTGAGCAGGTCGGCTCATAGCCCGGACACGGCGGTTTCGATTCCCGCGGCAAGACAAGTATTTGTGCAGGAAAAAAGCGCAAATATTCGTTGTGTCTTGTGTTGCGAGACCTTGGTCCTCGTAGTTCCTGGGTTCCCAGATACAGGAAAACCTAGTTAGGGTCCAGGATCTACATGTGTGATCTTTGGACGTTATTATTATTACTAATTTAATCTATTATTTATTTATTCATACTATGCATTTGACATTAATTTATTTATTTCCTTCAAAGCTATTGCAATCCCCGATTTGTTGCTAATATACTTGCAATTAAGAGATAATATAAGATTTGTAATAGAAAAATTTACGCATCGATTTCAATGCGTAAATGTTTTCAATTTCAGTTTGGTAATAACTCTGCCTTCTGAACTGTGGGTTGTGGGTTTGATTCCTACCCAGAACAATATTTGTGTGATGAACATAGCTGTTTGTTCTGTGTCTGGGTGTTTTATAGTATTCTATGTATGTATTTACAAACAAAAAGTATCTAAGTATTGTATCAGTTATCTGGTTCTTATAATACAAGCTTTGCTTAGTTTGGGGCTAGATGGCGTTGTGTGATGTCCTCACATATTATAATTATTGAAATGCAATTTTTTTAAATTTTGGAATGATTTTTCTTCTATTGTAATGCAATCACAGTTCCGTGATCAACCCCCAGATGATGCGCTTACCAAAGAACGCAATTTTAGCGCAATTTTATTCATTTTCATATATATTAGTAAGGATTTCCGTAAATTATATTATGTACTCACATTGTTATTGATGGGAGGCCACATGTCTGGGTGACGCTCTAAAGACTGTGGCTGAGGTGGGAACGCATTCATTCTGTACATCGGGATCATCTCCTGACGACCTTCGCCCGGATCTACAACCATTTTTGTAATTATCAGAGAGTATACTTTTACAATATCGCTGAATATGGTATCAGGCCATTGAAAACTGCACAAATGATTTTAAAAATGTCTTGAATTGAAGCATAAAATTATAGAGGAACGTAAAAAGATATGCATGTGAAATCGCAGGGCGAAGCTTATAATAGTTACTTACGGTCTTCGAATGGGTACGATACAATTTCGCCTTCGTTTTTAGCATAGCTAACTACAATGCCGGGCGGCAGAGGCGCTATAGCATCCACTGACGGATTAAAGCTGAAATACAAGTTTAAATTAAAAGATCATAGTCAATTTATTTAACGAAATCTGTTTTTGTTTCATGATACATACGAGCTAGTAGGGCCTTCAAATTGTGGTGGATAACGCGGAAAGTACCGTTCTTGAGGTCCAGCAGAGGCTTGCGCGCCGCCATTCTGGTTTATGTTGATCACAGGCGGTGTGTGCATGATCGGCGGTGGGAAGCTTCTGTAATAAAGAAATATTTTAGTATTTTTATCATTTATTATGTTTACTTACTTGTTAGTTAGGGTCCAGGATCTATGTTGCCGTTGGGCGTTGGGCCTTGGGCGGTATATATTTGTTATCATTTTTTTAAGTATAATTTTTAAGTATGGACACCGAAACGGCCGTTTGAAGCTCAGTATGGGTGGCTCGTGGTGGATATTATTATGCTGAGTTGGGACCGATTCGTAGCAACTGGCAATCATTACGTATTTATAATATAAAAACTGTTTACTGATTTATTAGCTGTTGTCACAAATATTTTTCCTTCTTTCATTGCTAAGTACTTGTTTAATGTGTGGATGTTGTGGGACTATTGACCTCGTCGGTCCTGGGTCCCCAGATACAAGAAATTTAAGTCCAGTATCATGTTATCGTTGGGCGTTATTCATTTATTTTTATATATGAAATTCTAAGGAATTATCTCCGCCACTTAGATTGCCGTCACCTACAATAGCTATCTGGGCTAGCTAAAAAGGTAAAAAAGAAACTGTGACCTTTCTAAATATCCCGCTTGATAGTGGATCATTCCACCTTAAAATTTGTCATTAAGCACTTATCAGTATGTTCCGGATTTATTTATTTTTATACATTTTTTGGATTATCATAAAAAAAATTAACGTGTATCATTCAAATCTCTTTCATTTATAAACAAAAATATTAAAATATATTTGAGTAAATAAATAAATGGAATGTCTATAGGTCACCGCGGCGAGTATATAGTCCAAATATTTTACTTTTGTAGTAGGTAGTGTTTATTAGTTATTATATCATTGTAGTATTAAGTTGAAAGAATAAAGGCAATTTGCAGGTAGGAAAAAAATACATTTATTTATAAATTTATGTTAACCGATTTAAGAAACCGTTTTTATTTCTAACATATTATTTATCCCATAGAAATTACATTAAAATCAATTCAATTATTTTCTTTTTCATTCGTTTTTATAACTGGAATGAATATGTCATCAAAGTTCATCAAACACAAATACAAATACAAATTTATTTACTGACACAATGGGTTACAAAATTATAATGAATCCATAGACTCCCGAACTAGTGGAAACTGTGTTTCAGGAGTCAGTGGCTTCTCCCATTATTAATTTTACCTAATCAGTATCAGTATGAAATTAATGAGATAGAGGTAACCCTTTTTATAAATTCGTGCGTAAACTTACTGTGCTTGGAGATTATCGGCACTGCGGGAGCTCTCAAACTCCTGATTCTGAATCAAGTCCTGCGGTGTCATCGTAGCAGGCGCTGGCATAGGCGGCATAGCTGAAACAATAACAACAGATCAACCTTCTAAATTACCTACAAATACTATAAGTTTGTCTCGTTTCATTCGAACATGCTTATTTTTAACAGACTTCGAATTGTTGAAAAAAAATTTGTCTGTATTTTTTATGTTTGTTACCTCAGAACTTTCAACTGGGTGAACCGATTTTGATGATTGATATATAGATTTTTATTTAAAAGCTGGCGCTTCTCATGTGGTTCCATTTTAAGATAATGGCATCCATGGCAAACCATATGTCTGGACTCAGTTTTTACGCTTTTCATTTTTCGGGATAGAAAATACATACTGCAAATACCAATCTACACAGTTGCGAAACAAACATTTTAAATGTGTTGTTTAAAAAATGGATGCTGAAATTAATAAAAAGTTTTGATTTAGCCGCAGGTATGGCATTTTTTCTGGGTAATATCATGTTACCATGATAGCAAACAGTAATACAGCCAGCCAATCAACACCATTCGATAAGTTATTGGTATTCAATCATATCTCGGCTAACTTCAGTCAGAACATATTCTAAGGTAGATCTTACCACGCCACAACTTACGTGTACTTTGGGGCAGATGGTTTGTTTGCTTGTGCTCGTCGTTTATATATAGCCTATACAATTTTTTAACAGTTTGAATTGAGTAATGACTTACGTTGCATGTTGTAGTTTTCCGTGAGGTGGTGTGTGGGTATGGGGAACCGCGGGAACATAGCCTGCTGCGGTATGGGCAACGATGCAGTCATTGGCGGCTGCATCGGAGGCATCGGAGGTATCATGTAGTTATAGTTCCCGTTCACCACTACAGGACCTGAGCTCGGCATCGACCGAAACCTGGAACCAATTTTTTAGTTTCTTAAAGTTTTCGCAACTATTACAAATTACATAATTATTTTGTTTACATCATACACGAGAAGAGTGGCGGTATTATAAAACCTGTCGGGCTTTATTACAACGCCACGGCCGTGAATTTTTCGTTATCATAAAGTAGGTCGAAACTTTGCGTATAGTTTATTAAAATGCATCGATATAAACCTATGCGCAAATAAACCCGGGTTTTCAGTACACGATATAAACGCTTTTATTTAGCAACATCATCCTATTGACGTATATTATAAGACCCAATTTCAGGAAGAATTAGGTACGTACGTTCCTACATTAATTTTCTCTCGGAGAGAGGAAATAGTAATCTGACACGATGGTCTAGTGTTTGTTGGGCAGATTTATACCACATTTACTTTATTATTTTGGTTTTCAGTAATAGCGGGTTTCATACGCAGCAACTGTTTTACGTTATTATAATTAAATTGCAACCTACAGTCTCGTGAAATAAGATCTGTGGATTTTATACAGTAATATAAAAAGTAGACGAAACATTTTTTAAGCGTTCATAAATTTTATGTAATACTTTTTACCAATAAAAGTATTATTTGAGATTTGAAAGAATAATATCGTGAAGTGTTCAATGGCGAGCACGGCTGCGACAATAATAGCGAAATGTCAAGAACTGAAGGAAATAAATAACATATCAAATATTAAAATTTATTCTATTGCATTGGTGATAAGATTACTTTATTATTCAATGGACACCAAGTGCTAACATCGCAACAATATACAACGAGACTGACAAAAAAGAAAAGCTATTAGTATTCTTGAACATCAATATTTAGAACAGAGCATTGAACTCGGGCTGAAATATCCTAATTTTAAAATTACGTTGAGTTAGAACTATTTGCATAGGTAACTCATTAAAAACGTACGTTACGTTTAAAAAACAAAGAAAATTTAAAAATTAACAACATTGTGACGTCCCGGTAATATATTAACTTATTGTCAAGACTATATTTATAAAGATATTAATTAAAATAGAACAGAAATCATTACATTATATCATTACGGTATACATAAGCGCACAAGTAACGCAAAATATGTCCGAAATCCAAAATATGACCTAATTTATGTGCCTATCTGAGCAGAATTTTACACAGAGCAAAGTCAGACGGGTAAACTGACTTTATTGTATATCCAATAAAAATTCAAATCAATTCTTTCAGGATAAAAAAAAACAAAACAACAGGAAACACGAATGTAGGTCATCCATGTGTTGAATAACAATGTAGATCTGTCTAGTCTATGTCAAGTACATACTATATACTATATTAAAAGCCGCGCATTGAATTTTTTCATTTTGATACATATGACATGTATATAAAGTAAAATGTATGTATAAAGTGTAAGTTAAAACAGATGAAACATCAGCGCGGTCTAGGAATGATTCTAGAAATATAATGTCCTTTAAAAAAGGTTTTAAACCAACTTCAATCGCCTCAATTGGCTACCGAGTATGTAGTAGTAGTATTAATACTTGGATAATAATATCATCTATAATTTTTTTCAGAGTTTTTGATAATCAATCAAAAGTACTGATCCGATTTTAATAAAAAATCTGAGTGAAAGAATATCCATTCAAAAGATAAAATAATTTTCCATATCAGTTTATAAATGACGGAGATCTGAGATATATAAAAAGCGGATTGAGAACGTTATATTGTTCGTAATCAGTTGAAAATACACTGAGGCAAGATAATCACAATGAAAAATGTTTAAACTATAATTTCGCCGAACGCATATGTAAAACGCGGCACAGCTTAATAAATTAATCCTCGAAAACAACTGACATCCGCCGTTACCATTTTTCTCGGATGATTGATAAATAATGCATCGTAGCAATAAGTCCTCCTTGTACATCGTATATACAACGGCAAACGACGAAACTGCTGAAGCGTTTCAAGATCAAATTTGGCATGAAGATAATAATCATAATAACGCCCAACGATCACATACATAGATCCTGGACCCTATCTAGGATTCCCTGCGCCTGGAGACCCAGGTACTACGAGGACCATGGTCCCATAACACTCAGACTCAGAACAAGAATTTGCGCTTTTTTCTGTGCATATAATTTTCCTGCCGCGGGAATCGAACCCGCTACTTTCGGGTTATGAGCCGACCAGCTCAACCACCAAACCACAGAGGCTGTCAGATAGTTCGAATCCAGAAGAAAGACATAGTACTTTTGATCGAGATAGATTTTAATCCACACGAGTTGCATTAATGCTCTCATTATAATCACATATTCACGTTCGCAGTGCCTCCCAGAGAAAAGTACTATCATGTTATCTACTACGCCAATCTTCCACAGTCTTCAAGTCAAGAGGTATCATCTAGATAAGCATGCACCAACGTAGACCGTTTCATCACTTAACTTCAGACGAGACAATAACATATATCGCCTGCCTTAGCCTTCTGCCTTTAAATTATTTTTAAATAAGGAAATATAGCTTTTATTTATTAATAAATAAAGCGTTAAATGCTGGTTAAAACTAGTCATTAACATACATCTGTAGTTTTACTCCTCGTCAACTTATGACAAAAAGTTTTACCGCTAAAATTACTTCGAAGAGGGTTTTAAAATAATTCTGGATCAGAAGCATAGTTCTTCCACTCGTGTTGCAATCGATGGATCGTCTATTTGGTTAATTACTACAACATTAAAGCTATTCAATCGAGATTTCGTTTTCTATAAACAAATATAATTCTCAATATGGATAATATCCATAATGGATCTAGTGGGTTAAAACTGTTGACCACGCATGTTATAAATGGCACAGGGAACGCTAAAATAAAAACAAATATAACATATCGCTAAGCAATAGCCCTTGGCCGTTCGTTCGCTTATAGCTTCGCAGGGTACCTAGATTAACTTTACTATTCATTCGCTTTTATGAATAACGAGAGTTATTTACGTTTAGTTACGTGGCGCTGTTCCAGATTTCATATAAATAAATAAATATGAGTGGAAATTTCACACATCGCCATCTAGCCCCAAACTAAGGAAAGCTGTACTATGGGAACCAGATAACTGATACAATACTTAGATACTTTTTGTTTGTAAATACTTACATAGAATACAATATAACACCCAGACACAGAACAAACACCTATGTTCATTACACAAAATGTTTATCCTGGGTGGGAATCGAACCCACAACCCACTGTTCAGAAGGCAGGGTTACTACCAACTGAGCTATAGAGCCAGTCAAATACATACATAGAATACAATATAACACCCAGACGTGGAAAAAACATCGATGTTCATCACACAATGATTGTCCTGGGTGGGAAGCGAACCCACAACTTAAAGTTCACAAGGCAGGGATACTATCAACTGAGCTATCGGGCCTGTCAAGTATTAGATATATTATATCAAACTTTGACATGTGATAACTAGGAGAAAATAATCCATTGATACATTTCATCTTCAAATACCATTCATTTTGGTATATGTAAACTGAAATAATTCATAAATCAAATGAGTGTGTCTGAGATGAGCATATGTTGCAATTACACAATCTCTTACAATTCGGCGCATTACTATTGAATGAACTGTAATTCTTGTTTTATCTGATTTCCAGTCAATCAATTTAAATCAATATAAATATTTTACGATATTACATAACAAGTACAGTAATGTAAATTCGTATATACTCGTACAAGGGGTACAGGGTTTCGAGACGCTTAGGTGTTTTTTTTTTGTTTGGTTTTGGCTCCACACTTTTGTGTATTTAGCCAGTGTCAAGTAATTGATAATCTCTCAAGTTAATTAATATCATATAATGTGTCAAGTCAAATCACAGTCCAAGTCATCAAGTTAAGTCATAGTCTAGTCATACTCCTAGTAAAGTGGTGGCAACTTTACCAGAAGCTTCTATGGAGTTTTGGAAACAACACGAAAAGATACGTTTCACCATCATTATACCACTTTCCCACACTCATGCCTCTAATTCAGCACTTAACAAATAAAATGCCACCAATTTTATGCACTAACACTGAAAATAACACAAGTTTTGGAAAATAATACAATGCGGCGACGCGATCTTTTTCGTTTTCCCGCCAAAACTCCTTAGGTATGTTTGTCTCACAGCAACGTCAAAACAAATGAACCAATTCCAATGTGTCTTTTTTTATTTGAAAACCGATGAATTTTATAATAATCTCCCAACACCGTCATAGACTGTGTAAACTTTAATGATTTAATACGAATATTTCTTATAATATCATTATCATTATCCAGTCAAAGATATCATATATTGATGAAGTTTTACTTGTAATTGAAAACTATTTCCTGATCACAAATTGATTTTTAGACTTGTGGAAATTTCTTTCATTCATCTCGCATTTAACTTAAGTATTTGTTGATCGTACGACATTCGAAGGATTTTAAATTTTTTGTCTATGGTTTTATAAATGAATAGCATACGACGGGTTAAACGGGACGGGTTTTATAGGTATATCTAACATGCGTTCCACTTACTAAAGTGAACCAAGGTAACGAAAGATGCATCTTATTGCATAGGTAGGTACTCGTTTATGAACATTGAGCAATACAAACTGTTTAAGCTAATGCAATTCCAAGATCTAGAACACACTCAGTTTTGGTAAGAGTTTTCATTACCTAGGTGTACGTAGACTCCTTATATAATATACTAGTAGTAGTTCACCCGCGGATATAAAGTATTTTAATCATTTGCTCATCCCACGGGAGCATTTCACTTTTCCGGGATAAAATGTAGCTTATATGTTATCCAGTGTATAAGCTATCTTGGTACCGAATTTCATCCAAATCCATTCAGCCGTTTGAGCGTGAAGGAGTAACAAACATACACACATACAAACTTTCGCCTTTATAATATTAGTGTGATTCTCTGTCGAATGGCAATGTAGTGAAATTACCGAGAGGGTGAATTATTTAAAACGTGAATGACTACAACAGCATTCTAGAAAAAATAAAACGGATTACCAAAAACAAAAATAATTTTGAGCCCTAAAAATACAAAAAAAAAATCTTTAGTGTTATCATTATGATGACGGATACAGAAAGAAATAATTTCAAGTTATAGGACAACGATGACAATCGGTTATTCACTACCGTTTTCCAATTACATTTTTAGTTTCGCCCAGCATAAATGTTACTTAATTATTTTTCCCTTGAGTGCAGAGATCTATCAGAACTATGTTTTGTTTCGGTTATATACGCAGGTGTACGCAAGGAAGCCGTCGCAATAGTTTTTGTTAAAAACATCACAATGCATTGTCAAATGAAAAGTGTGATAACGACAGATTGTTAAATATGCACAATACAGCCAGACTTACGACTATAATTTCATTACCTCTCGAGTTCTTCCTCGGTATGCGCGTAAGTGCAAGCGTTGCCGCGGGGACAGAACGTTCCCTGTGTGGCGTCGCGACACATTGAGACCTTGTACCGGCCGTGGGTAGGCGTCGAACCACCGGTGCCCGGAGTTGTTTGGTCTGTGGAGAAAAAAAACGAAATAATACATAGCAAATAGTAATAATTGATTGTTAAATACAAAAAGGTAATTAAAATATTCGACTCAAATATAGGAAATAATTTTGTAAAGAAAATTTCAATGACAATGAGCTTGAAAAAAGCAAGTTCACTATTCTAGAACTAGCTCAAAGATTCATTAAAAACCAAAAAATTAAGGATTTTAAAATTGAAACACGTCCTTGTAATAAAAACGGCAATTTCATAGGTAAAGACCCACTTTACTTATGAAATTGCCGTTTTTATGAAATAGTAAAGTTCATCTTTTGTATGTCTTTGTTTGTCAAATGAATCTTTTAGAATAGACGCAACGTAATGGTGCCTTCTGTATTTGGAATCACAATAAATTTTGCGTTCCTTGCACTTTACATTCTAACCACTTTACATTCATACTTAAAATGAGTTCTAAAAATCACAAATGTTGTGTGTAATATTTAAATGTACGGTAGCACAAACATAAACAAAGATTGCCGCTAAAACTACATCACTTCCCATTTAAATACTTCACAAGTATTAATAACCTAAAAAAAATATTGGCAGCGCAGGCTAATATGATCACTATGATGCTTGACCCAATTTGCTTGATTGTAGGTAATTAAAGATTTTGCCTTACAAATAATTCTGTAGCTGTGATCACTGACGTAGAACTTCCCTGAAGTCTCAAATCCCAAGCTGAGCAGGGTGAGCTCGCAACTTCTACGGCATGATGCTAGAAGTAGTTCTTCTTTCTTGTAGCAGCTGTAGAACGCAATGACAATGTACTTCTCAATATCCACGCGGACTGGAATGCGTACGATGTAATCGACTTCCTCTCTTGTAATAGAAATATCGCAGAGTTGGCAAATTTTCCAAGCAATATCATATAAATTCTCATTCTTGATCTGAGGGATTCCTCTTATGACCACTTTGTTTAAAATGGCCCACTGATTTCGTTCTTGCAATTCATGTTTAATCGAATCGATTTTCGTCTGCATATCTACAACTTCCTGGACCACTTGCTCAACGCCGCTTATTCGAATTCCAGACACTTGCACAGCTCCAAATAAATCATTGATGACCTGGTACGCTAAGACTTGTGAGGCCCTCAGACTTTTAAGCTCATTCTTAAAATCTTCCATCAATAGCACTAGTGGAGTCAGCTGGGTCGTGACTTCATTGAGCTGTTCCTGGATTTTGAATTGACTGGGCGTAGATGAGGTGGGAAAAAAAGACAGGCTGGACTTGCATTTTGGGCACAACCAGGACTTTATCCGGTCATCAAGTGTTCGATAACCTGCTTTGTCAAATTCTGAACCCTGTAAGTCAAAGACCCGTTCCCAGGCACTGGACGATGATCCTTTGTTATGTTTTAACCCACAGCGGACACATGAAAACATCTTAACAAAGTTTCACAAATGACGATTGCAATGTACAAATGAGCGGGTAGTTCCCGAGGTGGCCGGGCACAGAATGCTCTACGAATACTTGAGTGAAACTACATCCAAAACAGAAGATGAAATATTTAAATGCACATGATTTTCCGTAAATTTTAATACCTTGTAATAGATATCATTATGGATACAAATTTAGAATCGTTCCTGCAGCTACACTGTAACCAGTATTAGTATGATGGGGCTAGCATACCATGTGGTAAAAGACTTTAATAAAAAAGAAGATAAATTCGTCCTCCTTTACCACCCTAATTTACCTCTTAACTTACCTTAAGAACTTAATAATATCCTATTTTTAATTAAATCAAATCAAATATTTATTTCAAGGATAGAAAGCCACAGTAACAAACAAATGGCTAACTTATAATTTGTATATTGGATTAGTTAGTCCCATCTGTCCCGGTGCCCCAGTACTGGACAGCGGATAGGAAAAAAAATTCCACCGGTACCGTATGGTATTTCTTTTTTAGTTTTATTAGGAATATTCAAACGGTTACCGATTGTCTAAGGCTTCAGCGATCAAAACGTATCACGTGATAGCGCAATTGCCTCGCATGTAGAGTGATATTCTGACCGCAAATTTAATATATTACAAGACAAATCGACCGTTAAGAAGACAACGGCGAAGTAGATGGTACCGCCAAAACTGTCTAAATAGAAGTAGTTTTCCTATACTTTAATAGGACTTTCATAATCTGGTTTTTAATATTAAGGTAATTCAAAGTCTGGTGGATTATGGCCTTTGCAGTCTGAAATTTAGTTATACACATCGATTGCACATCAATGTGCTAGAAGATTATTCAATTGTTTGTATGGAACGGTGTCTTTATGAATAATTGAACTGAGGTTTCCAAGTTTTCTGCATGTATTTGTTGATATTTGGCTTTAGTATTTTATTACTTCATATTTCTCGCCTTGTTGTCCCCATGTGATGAGGACAACGGGAATACATTACTGTATTCAACCAACTTCAAAAAAGCAGGTGGTTATCAATCCGGATGTATGCTTTTTTTATTTGCACGTTTGTTCATGTTTTACGCTACCTCTATCGAGAACCTTGGAACTGCACCCATTGTAAATGATATACGATATACTAGTTGCGCCCCGCGGTTTCACCCGCGGATAAAAAGTATTTTAGATAATTGCTCATCCCATGGGAAAATTTCACTTTTCCAGGATAAAATGTCGCCTATATGTTAAACCAGTGTATAAGCTATCTCGGTACCGAATTTCATCCAAATCCATTCAGCCGTTTGAGCGTAAAGGAGTAACAAACATACACACATACACACAAACACACATACAAACTTTCGCCTTTATAATATTAGTGTGATGAAATCCAGTGCAGCGCCCCTAACCGTAACTATACATTACTAAGAACCGACCCTGTCATCTCAAAATAAAGCAACTGTCTCTTGGTTTTAGCGCCATCTAGCGACAATTAGTTTGTCCGTGATTTTTGCAGTTGAAACCAAACAAGAAAGTAGGCAACGTAATATTTAATGTATTTCTTCATTTCACTGTTTCATATCATTCCAACACATTAAACACTACCTACTACTACTACAAAAAAAACATTTGGACTCTATACTAGCCACATGTAGCCACCAGTAGGTAGCGTACCCAACATGCTGGTAGCATTGCCCCGTTGAATTGCAATGCTTATTCGTTGTGCCAAAGAAGTGCCAGCATTTTGGTCACGCGTAGCATCGACCAGGCGCTCTGATAAACTTTTGAAAACGCGGTGAGCTCCCAGCCACCAGGGACCCAGGGTCTCAACACCAAATTGCTTGATGATTGATTTTGATTGATTTTATGGTGTTATTAGAATTGAATAGTTTATAACTCAATAAACGGTTTATTCGAATATTGTTGTTCAAGGTTACATTTTCACAACATAGGAATTAGATAAAAAAAGAAACGACAAAACGAAAAATACAAAAAAGAACGAGTGTGCTTTAGACCACAAGATTGAAGTAAAACTTTTTTAGCTCCATCTCTCTTGCCCCTACAGTAATATATGAAACGTAACTCTTTCTTTCTATCTTCACGCAGAGTTTCCGTTCGCTTCACCACCTTTACATCAGGAGAATGACTAGATAATCACGATACTCATTTAAAAAACTTACTGTTGTCGATCGTGAGCTGCAGATGTTTGGCATTGTGGTTGGCGTCGCGAGCCGACGCTTGCTGTTGTAAGTAGTGGATCAGTCGGGACACCACCTCGTTTAGCGACGACATTATTTCGGCCAAGTTCTGCCACGACGGGCATTTTGCGTCTGCAACGTAATACATATGACAGCCTCTGTGGTGTGGTGGTTGAGCAGGTCAGCTCATAAACCGGAGGCGGCGGGTTCGATTCTCGCGGCAGGACAAGTATTTGTGCACAAAAAAAGCACAAATACTTGTTCTGAGTCTGGGTGTTGTGGGACCATGGTCCTCGTAGTTCCTGGGTCCCTAGACACAGGGAATCCTAGTTAGGGTCCAGGATCTATGTAAGTGATCGTTGGGCGTTATTATTATTATTATTTTTTTTTTACTTCAAACTTGTCTACCATTTGACCACGCTCTCACCTGATGGGAAGTGACGATGTGATCGAAGATGTAGCATGCTATTATTATTATATTAACATGCTTATAGGTTTAAATAAATTTATTCTCAAATAAGACAAGAAAGTCACTTCCACAAAAACATAGTAAGACTTTAAAAATTACAATACATGTTCATTCGTCGTCACTTTAAATAATGTAAGTATAGTAACATAAATATAAATACGTGCTTAAGTAGCATTACATTTCAACAAGATTTAATTTAAAATGTTTACTTCGGCAACTGATCTGTCATAAGGTATTGAGACAATTTGCTTCTTGAATATTTTTTTTATTGTTATATAGGCTCGCGAATGAATGATTGAATTGAATGAGTTTAATGAATAATTTTTTTTAATATGTTAGCGCATTTTATTATAAAGTTTTAATTTAATGAAACGAGGTGTTTGAGTAAGATATAGTACACGAGTGCCGCGGTCTGTAATGACTGCGTGACTGGCAATAATGATGGCAGAAACGCAGCTTAGTTTAGGTCCAAGCTTTCATACTCGGTCATCATTGCAGCCCTCGCTGACAGCGCTATAATATTTATTCCAACTTATAAGGGTTTTTTTTGTATTTAATCAAAAATTTTAGATTACTGATTTATTAATTATTTTATTTGTTTTTCTTTTTATTAGTAAGAAATGTTCAACTCTGGCTGGAACTCTGCAACTCTGGTTGCAATGATGATCGAGCATGAAGGCCTACACAAAAAAGATAAATCTCATTAGCAATTCCATACAACTTTGCTGGCGCATTTAAGTAGCGCAGAAAGGTCCATGTGTACGGAACCCTTGGCGCGTGATTCCAACTCAAACTTGGCATGTTTCTTTTTATAAGTAGATATCGTTTCTAATCCAAAATGTAAGTATATGTGTACGGAACCCTTGGCGCGTGATTCCGACTCGTTTGTTTATAATATATTTATTTTTATAAGTAGATATCGGAGAGTTTTGGCGGGAAACGAAAAACATCGAGTCGCCGCATTGTATTATTTTCCAAAACTTGTGTTATTTTCAGTGTTAGTGCATAAAATTGGTGGCATTTTATTCGTTAAGTGCTGAATTACAGGCATGAGTGTGGGAAAGTGGTATAATGATGCTGAAACGTTTCTTTTCGTGTTCTTTCCAAAACTCCATAGAAGCTTCTAGTAAAGTTGCCACTATTTTACTAGGAGTATGACTTGACTAGACTAGACCAAATTATGACTTGACTTGATGACTTGGACTGTGACTTGACACAATATCTAATACCTTTTAACTTGAAAACTTATCAATTACTTGACACTGGCTAAATACAGAAAAGTGTGGAGCCAAAACAAAAAAAAGTAGATATCGTTCCTTAGTTTCTGACCTGGTGCCGGTTCGATGTTAGCGAGCCGATCGAGGTGCATACTCAACACGATCAACTGCGCTGGGTCGCCGGAACGCTGCAGTGCTATGAACAACTCTTGCACCGACTGACCGAACGACGCGGGGGTCTGCAACTTATCTGTAACAATGTGTGTATGTCAATGTGTGTATTAATCAATCCATGTTATAGAACGCTACCATATAACTAAATAAAAAAAAAGCATTTATGAAATAAATCTTTTTTTTATGTTACGGAATGACGTGACGAGCTAGCCGTTCGCCTGATGTTAAACGACACGGCTGCCCATATCAGCTGCAGTGTCACTCGGAACTCTAAAGTATAGAGGTTCTCGTGACACTGCACTGCGCACGTCATCCAGAGACATCAGCACAATCTAGTAATAAGATTACTAAACTGTGAGATCAGATCATAAAGTCTCATTTGCCCAGTAATTTCACTAGCTACAGTGCCCTTCAAACCGGAACACAGCAGTGCTTGCGCACTACTGCTTGGCGGCAGAATAACTGGCAAAGCGGTGGTACCTACCTAGACGAACTTTGCAGTAAAGTCTGTAAAGTATGTATGTCAATGTGTGTATTCAGTCCAAGTTATAGAACGCTACCATATAACTAAATAAAAAAAAAGTATTTATGACATAAATCTTAAATCTGGTTATTATTAAATTACTGCAAATTTAAAATCTTAAGAAAAGCCCTGCGACATTGAACAAAGCAGGCGTTTTATTGCCTACACAATTACGCATTTACAAAGCACTTAGCCGGTGCCCGCACTGTGTGTACCGTTAAATAGACATTCAGGCTGTCATGCAGTTATTTTAGGAGGCACTAAATAGTAAACCAAAACCAATTTTTTTTTAAATTGGACCTTGTACGAATATTCAGCATGGTCTGAGTACATACATTTAAGGAAAAGAGTAAATTAAATTACACAGTGTATATTAATGTTTAATTTTAAGAGCTGTGGTTTTTGTTTAGTAAATACAATAAAAATAAAAGAAAGTCGTGTTAGTTACACCATTTATAGCTCAAGAACGGCTGAACCGATTTGCCTGAAAATTAGTGGGGAGATAGCTTAGATAGTCCTAAGCGAGAGAGGAGACGGACATAAGATACTTTTTATCCAGTTTTTTTTCTTTTCTTCAAAAACCTATGCACTAAAATACATGAACAATAAAGAATCATTAGAATACTTAAGTTTTTAATTTGTATTTCCTAATAAAACAAATGAACTTAATAACATCCAAAATCTGATTATTTATTGCTTCTAAGGCGGTACGGAGTTAGAATATTAAATTTAAATTAAATTAGTACTTTATTTGGAATATAGATAGCTTATATAGTGGATTAACTAATAGGCTACTTTTCATCCACGGGTGAAACACGCAGCTAGTCCTTAAATAGATTATCCATGACTAGTGGCCCGTCCCGGCTTCGCACGGATGGACATTTATTTTTGAAATATTTTTACATTAACATTTTTTCTTGTAATTAAAATAGCCTATATTAATCAGTGATAATGTAGCTATAAATGGTGAAAGAATTTTTAAAATCGGTCCATTACTTTTTAAACCAATTCGTTACAAACATACAAATCTTTCCTCTTTATAATATTTGTATAGATTAATTCGAGCGCACGATTTGTCAATACTGACCGATAATACTCTGCATATGTGACTTGTGAACCGTGTCGCCGTAGAGGAGCGAGCTCCACTGGTCCGGCGCTATCCTCAGGCCGGCTTCAGTCGCGATCTGTACTATCTGAGCGTCGTGCTCTCGCCGAAGCAACTCGTACGAGCGAAATTCTTCCTTCAGTTGCATTAGGGACGAGTCGCTCTCACGCTTCGATACCTGCACGTGAATGGTTTAGCATTAGCATTAGCTTCTGCCCGCGGCTTTGCCCGTATGATCTATAGACCATATTTCTTTAAAAAAATGTTCGTTTCCTATATAAACGAACATTTTTTTATTAATAATTCAACCACCCATTTCACCCTCTTAGGGGTTGAATTTCGAAATACCCTTTCTTAGCGGACACCCATACTTTACAAAGAACACACCCTCCAAATTTCAAGTCTCTAGGACCAGCGGTTTAGGCTGTGCGTTGATATATAAGTCAGTCAGTAAGTCAAGACTTTGAATTTTATATGTATAGAAATAATTATTTCACGACATTTTTTACGACATTAAAGGATATGCTGAAAAATCTACGACACGAGATTACACAAGATTAGTATATAATAAATGTTATATTACCTTGAAACATGACGCTCGGTACAGTAGTTGAACGACATGACCTATACTAGTTTTAGAAGCCTGCGGGAAGTGAGGCTAGAGCCTATATAAACGAACATTTTTTTCTTATTGATAATTCAACCACCCATTTCACCCTCTTAGGGGTGGAATTTCGAAATACCCTTTCTTAGCGGACACCCATACTTTACAAAGAACACACCCTCCAAATTTCAAGTCTCTAGGACCAGCGGTTTAGGCTGTGCGTTGATATATAAGTCAGTCAGTCAAGACTTTGAATTTTATATGTATAGAAATCGCTATTTCACGACATTAAAGGATATGCTGAAAAATCTACGACACAAGATTACACAAGATTAGTATATAATAAATGTTATATTACCTTGAAACATGACGCTCGGTACAGTAGTTGAACGACATGACCTATACTAGTTTTAGAAGCCTGCGGGAAGTGAGGCTCTAATCTTTGGACAACGAACATAACTAAAACCTGAAACAGAAAAAAATGGATTACTACAACGCTTTAATAATTTTACTAGATAGGACTTTCGTCTAAGTAACCACCACTTTTTCAGTTATTCGTCCACCAAGCAGTAGAGTGCAACGGTTGAAGGGCACTGTAGCTAATTACTGGGCAATTAGACTTTATGACCTAGTGATATAATAATAATACCACAGCTTATTACTTAATGAATCAGTTAATCAATCATTGTCATTAAATCTAAAGCGAGCGTGATGGTTGTCTTGTTTTCAAGTAGTACCGAAGTAAACGAGATAATTATTTATCGTATCGACATTATAAAAGTGCTAAATAATAGTTTGAAATAAATAACTAGTTTCGACAGCCTCTGTGGTGTGGTGGTTGAGCAGGTCGGCTCATAACCCGGAGGTAGCGGGTTCGATTCCCGCGGCAGGATAAGTATTTGTGCACAGAAAAAAAAAAGTGCAAATACTTGTTCTGAGTCTGGGTGTTGTGGGACCATGGTCCTCGTAGTTCCTGGGTCAGACACAGGGAATCCTAGTTAGGGTCCAGGATCTATGTATGTGATCGTTGGGCGTTATTATTATTATTAGTTTGTTTTTCTATGTCGTATTTTATATTGTAAAACGCACCCGGTTACCCGACTGAAACCGCGAGGCGTTGCTACTTACTGTATAAATTGTAATATGCTTCTTTTTAACATGCTGTACGATATTGATATAAATCTTAAACAGTTTACTTATATTTATTTTTATTTTCATACTGTTTCTAAAAACTACTAGGTGGTAGGACTTTATTGCAAAGTTCGTCTAGGCAGGTACCACCGCTTTGCCAGTTATTCTGCCGCCAAGCAGTAGTTCGCAATCACTGCTGTGTTCCGGTTTGAAGGGCACTGTAGCTAGTGAAATTACTGGGCAAATGAGACTTTATGATCTGATCTCACAGTTTAGTAATCTTATTACTAGATTGTGCTGATGTATCTGGATGACGTGCGCAGTGCAGTGTCACGCGAACCTCTATACTTTAGAGTTCCGAGTGACACTGTAGCCGATATGGGCAGCCGTGTCGTTTAACATCGGGCGAACGGCTAGCTCGTCACGTCATTCCTTAACACAAAAAAAAAACGTTCCAATAATAATTTTGGTAATTTTAGGTAAGAGGTGAAGGTGTCTGGCGTACCTTTCTGGACAGCGCAGAGCCATCTTCTAGCGCGAGGAGGACCAATTTGAGAACCTCTTCTTGCATGGCCGGGCCGAGGAACTGGCATCCGCGGGCCCTCACCGCCGCCCACAAATTAGCACTCAGCTGTTGTGGATTCTGAAAGAAAACAGAGGAAGAAAAACTATGAAACACAGTACGAGGTAATTAATAGATAGATAGATAGAAAATGCTTTATTGCACAAATAACAAATGTAGGTACAAAGGCGAACTTAATGCTAGAGAGCATTATCTTCCAGTTAACCTGGGTGTAACATGAAAATTTTTGCAGGGTAGTGCAACGTAGCTTAAATATAGATTGTCTAGATAACATATAAAAACACTAACATAAATTTAATTTTCTTGTATCCCTATTCACATAGAATTACACACATATTTCACATACATAGCTACTTAATTACTACTAATTTAACACATATAAACTAGGAGTTATATATATGAAATGAAATGAAATGAAATGAAATGAAATGAAATGAGTTTATTACCAGATAAAAAATCCAAACTTAGGTACTCTTATAAAACTAACTTAAACTAAACAGCCTATGAAACCTGTGTATGTACCTTAGGTGATGGGTACGTGGTAGGATTGCCACCTTCGATGTAGTGGGCTTTGGTCCCAGTCTCGCACGGCGGCCACCAGGGAGTTCGCAGAGCGGTAAAAGGCGGTACGCGCAGTGGCTGCGCGGCTTCTAAGTAGCGCTTGCCATCCTGGAGCGCGGCCTTCGGCAAACATGGCGCTTGCGCTGCAGTATCGCGGTAGATGAAACATCGCGCGCCACGCATCATTATATTGTACCCTCATATCACTTAGAGCGGCCTTCGTATAGTTCGCCCAAAGTTCTACAGTGTATACGCTAGTGCAGTAACTGATGAACAGTTGGGCCTTCACACTATCGCTACATCTACTGAAACGTCTGGCAAGCATGTTGCCACGCACTGCAATGGCACGTCTTTGCCTCTGTATGTCTGTGTTATCGAGTAGATCGCTTGTGATCATGTGTCCGAGGTATTTTACCTCCTCGACTTTTTCAATAGCAGAGTTATATAGTACTAGGGGTGGCAGATTATTGTCACTCTTCGTAGTTTTGAATATCATATACACTGACTTTTCTACATTGTATATCATATTGTGGTCTTCAGCATATTTTTCACAAACTGCTAACAGCTTCCTCATAGCCGATATGGATGGTGCTAAGAGCACCATATCATCTGCATAACTAATGTGGTTTGTTATGATCCCATTCATTGAGCAGCCAACGCCTGTGCGTATGAGTTTCTCTGAGAGCTCGTCCATATATAGATTGAAAATAGCCGGGGACATACTCCCACCTTGTCTTACTCCGCATTTAAGGTCCGTAGCCGTAGATAGCTCTTTTTTCCATCTAACTCGGTTTGTCTGCTGGTAATACCAATTTTGTAATACTCTAACAATCTGTCCGGGGACCTCACGATCCGCGAGTTTTTGCCATAGCAGAGTGTGATCAACTCTATCAAATGCTTTGCTGAGATCTAGGTAGCAGGCAATAACAGAGGTATTTCTGCTCTTATAGTAACCGGCGATCTGCTTAAGAACATAGATAGCAGTGCTAGTCGATGACTGACTTTTGAAGCCGTGTTGGCAGTCCGATGATGTTATGTAAGGTGCTGCGTGCTTGTGTAAAATCTTTTCAAGTATTCTAGCAGTCATGTTTGCAAGTGCAATGGGACGATAGTTTGTCGCATTAGATATATATACACTACACATTAATAATGATATGATTACATTCACTAAGGCGCGATATTTCAGATTACGTGACTACACTATTTGTTCGTAACTGTTACTCTTTAAAAATAATTTTAATATGGCTTGACTTGGGGTAAATACTCTAACAGCGTGAATGGTTCCCTAAAGGGAGATAAAAGGGCATGTAGCAAGTAAGCATCGCATTCCGAGGGTTCGAGTATCTAAGGTAAATCCTATGTACCCCATAAATATGAGTAGACCGGAATATCTGTCCCACAGACTAATATTCGTGATTTTTTTATAAGCAAGTCAAAGTCAAAAGGTTTATTGCAAATAGGCTATTTTTAGCACTTTTACAAGTCAAAATTATATTAAGTACTTAAAATTAAGTTATTTTACTAAGCATATAAAATTACAATGTGCTTATTGTCAAATAATATATAGCAAGATCACGACAATATATGAGAATGAAAAAAAGAAGTTATCTTTATCACTACTGTGTGAGTAAGTGAAAGTGTATGTTTGATCTTGATATGAATTAAAAAGTCAATGCCTTCCACCATTTTTTCTAAGATGAGTATACGGAACTCTATAGGGGAAAGATCATAACCTGATGCTGCAGTATGAGTTCTGTGACAGTTCTCTCGCCGAGAGACCGCGCCGCTCTCGCCGCCCTTCCCCGGCCCTCCTCATCGGTCATCGCGCATTGGATCACAGTGATCAGCTTGCGCTGCATCGGCCGCGACAGCCGGTTCGTGGTCATGCTGTTACTCGCTGAAATAATATAAAACCATACAAATACCAAAAATCTATTGCTTATGGCAATATCAGAAATCATTACAAGATTGTCACTGCCATTGGTTTTCTGCTACGTTGCTCCTACATTAAGACAGGCCTTACACAGCTGCAAAGCCTCTCTGAATTCAGATACGGTATTCAAATTATGAAATCACACTCTATTCTTATTCACATACAGGCTGATTTTTATTCCTGATCGATTTTTCAGAAACATTCTGTTGAACATGGTCCACTCAGATCGCCATAGCGAGACTACTGAACGAGTGAATAATAAACAGTTTTTTTTTAGTTTGTAAAAGAAGGGCGAGTCACGAAGAGACCGGTATAGCAAATAAACGCAAAATCTATACTAATATTATAAAGAGAAAAGATTTGTACGTAAGTATGTTTGTAACGAATTGGCTCAAAAAGTACTGGATCTATTTTAAAAATTCTTTCACCATTTGAATGCTACATTATCACTGATTAATATAGGCTATTTTAATTGCAAGAAAAAATAAGGATCTGTTAAGTATAAGGACGTAACGTGCGGGATAAGTGAAACGATCGCTAGTTCTAAAATATGTGCCATGCACAAATCCCCTTAGGCCTCCGTAATGAATTATTATAAATTATACTTTATATGAGAGAAGGCATATCCCGTGCCTGAGCAGTAGCAACGCAGGACTGATATTTGAAAATTTCGCTTGCCTGCATAAACAGCAAATAAAACAAGTTACTGAAACATACCAGTTCCACAGAACTTGAGGTAAACAGCAAGGTTCTCGAGGCAGCGCACTATGACGTCATATGCCTGCCGGTCACGCTCAGGTAACGCCTGGACGCACGGCGGGTGATAGGGCTGCGCTGGCGGTGCGTAGCCTGCCAGCTGGAGAACTGCCGTGTTCGTCACCAAGTCTTCTAGATCCAGGTGGATTATTGTCTGTTGAACGAGTATTACCTTATCACAACTATATTATATATATTCTGTTTAAATGCAAAGTATGTGGTGTGGTTCAATATGGACCGACGACTTGTCATAATCAGTCAAGCTAACGAAGATCGGAAAACGTTTCATACTCTGTCATATTAACTGGTATAAATATTTGCCCGACTAGCATAAACTTTGCCACCCTTTAAAGGAAGAGACATTTTCATCTATGATAAATGCAATTATTGATTTAGCAAAATATTATATGAATTTGACAGCATAAGTACGATGTAAAGTTAAGCCGCTCAGCAATATGCAGCTAAATAAATTTTGTTTCAAGATATAAGGAAACCGTAATGCATCCCTGAAACTTGTCAGTCGGTTTTACAGAACTAAGCTCAGTACTCGTTCCGTGCTCAAGTCGAGATTCCATTCATAAAATGAGCAATTTGTGCATGAAATCGAAGCGTAAGCATCGATTCCCGACTGAGATATTCATAACTATGTCATGATTTTTGTTTTAGTACAAATTGATGTATTCTGCTGATATTTGTAGTGTTAAAAAATGTATCGCTAAAAATGAAATAGGGCAGAGCCCGGCCATAAAGGCCATAATTATAATAAAATTACACACCTGGTCGAATGGGCATAGTTTTCTGTGTAGGTTTTTGAGACACTGTCTACATAGTGTATGCCCACAGCCGAGGCTGACAGGGCTCCGGGGCGGAGGCCCAAACTCGCGGCTGCACACAGGACAGTTCAGGTAGTCCGTCCATTGAGGCGCCTGGATTGGCATCCTGTTGACACATAACATTATTTAGTAAATATATCATGTCAGTGTGTTAAAATCACTCAAAGGCTTCTTACCTTATCATGTGCTCGTACTACCAAAAAAAATTAATTGAATTGTCCTAAGAAAACTTAAATAATCAAAATAAACCCACAGCATCTGTGGTGTGGTAATCGATCAGGTCGGCTCATAACCCGGAGGCGGCGGGTTCGATTTCCGCGGCAGGATAAGTATTTGTGCATAGAAAAATAAAATATATATAGCGCAAATACTTGTTCTGAGTCTGAGTGTTGTGGGACCATGGTCCTCGTAGTTCCTGGGACACAGAACTAACGTCTATGTTATTCATAGAATTATACACATGTACGTATATATACTGCCTAGGAAACAATCCCGCAACCTAACCTAAGACGCATAAGATAAAGCTACTGACTGATCTATGAGACTAACCAGCTTCAGGCAGTCAGCAGAACATTCAGGGGTGATCAGACTTAAAGCGTCGGCGATTTACCTATCTATACAAGTGAGATAAAACAATTGTTGAGACATGCTTTGATTATATCACGAAATTTTAAACGACGCAGCACTACTGATTGTTTAGCTGATGTAGGATGGACCATCCCTGCCTTCAAATCACTCTTTAAATCTTGTACTTTTGTATGTACTTCTACCGTAACAAAGAAATCTTCCACCCAATAAATGATCGTAATGATGATTTACTCATTCTCGCCGCACTCATTTTGTGTCACAAATAATACGTACAAGTGTCGAATGCTTGAGATAACATGCAACTGTGGTAATTAGAAACTAAATTCAAATCAAAGCAGAGCCAAAAGATATTGCGAGTGGATTGCAGCGCCGAGTTCACGGGTAACGCAACAAAATAATATGTGCTCTCAAACCCTTACCACTAGTTTTAATATCGCACATTCTGCGAAATCATTAGATTATAGTTATAAATTTATTAGTTTACTTACAAGCATTAATTTAATTAATTAGATATTATTTGACTGACTATCAATTGAATAAGAAAAGGCATTGTACTGAATAACTGACTCAGTGACTGGGAGATAAGGTTCATAAGGTAGAGCCTGTTCACATAATACATAATATGCTATGTCTATATGGATTGAACTAATAATAATAATAACTCTAAATAGGATTCCCTGTGTCTAGGGACCCAGGAACTACGAAGACCGTGGTCCCACAACACCCAGACTCAGAATAAGTATTTACGCTTTTTTTCTGTACACAAATACTTGTCCTGTCGCGAAAATTGAATCCGCCCTCTCTGGGTCACGAGCCGACCTGCACAACCACCACACCACAGAGTCTCTCAAGAACTGTTGTTACATTAGATTTTATTTAGGGTTTTACACAGTAGAATGTCGATTCTACTCTGAAAAAGTTAGCGTTAGGATAAAATGCAATATACTATAATTATATATTTAACAATACAATTATTGTAATTTTAATGAACACAAATTACTGAAGATGAGAATCGTAATTAATGATGCGCTACAATAAAACTTTAATAATGAGTTGGCGATATTTAGCTAATCTCATATCTTGACGGAGTCGATAAGGTAACAAAAAAAAAATTAAATAAAAACAATTACCTTAGAATATAGGTAGGTATTCTAAGTTACTTATATAATATCATTTTGTTTTGTTTTATAAATTTCGTAATAAATCTCGTTATTTTCATAACACCGGATAATTATCACGATACAGACTAGTGTCAATCACATTGCCACCGTGGGCGTTGCCAGCTGTTTTTTTTTCCTTTTTGGAAATACTTACTAACATAACATGTTTATGTTATTTAATGACGTAACGGTTTCTAACCCATAACAGTGGTAGTGTCATTCGGAACTCTAAAATATCTTCGCGTGACACTACCCGCACGTCATCCTAAAGAAGGTCACACACTGCGTCTTTTTGTAGCGATTCAGGAGTGCGTTGCGTTAATGCGCGTCTGCATCGCTACTTTTGGACTGTTGATTGCATTTGTATCGCGCAACTGTATCGCTTCACACGCGCGACTGTATCGCAGTATCGCATTTAACGCGTGAATGTACATTCAGCATCACTACCAACAAAGGCGCGACTGAATGAGGCGTAAATGCTTGTTCTGTGTCTGGGTGTTGTGGGACCATGGTCCTGGTAGTTCCTGTGGGTTCCTAGACACAGGGAATCCTAGTTAGGGTCCAGGATCTATGTATGTGATCGTTGGGCGTTATTATATTATTATTACTGATTCGGGCGACATCGGGTAAAAGAAGAGCGGAGCGATGCTGTGTCACGACAATAGCGATGCAGAATCGTGGTTGCGTGGGCGACCAGCGACAGCATCGACTGTATCGCGCTCTTTTTGCGACTAAGACGCGCTTTTTTGTGATCATATGGAGCTCTTTTTGCGGCTTCATTGTTATTGAATCGCTGCAATAGTCGCCGTGGGGATCTCCCTAACACATCAACAGTCTAGTAATTAGATTACTGGATAGTGATACCTGCCCCCATATTACGATGATTCTAGGTCATAAAGTCGCATTTGCCCATTAATTTCACTACCTACAGTGCCCTTCAAACCAGAACAGTAGTGGTGCACACTGCTGTTAGACAGCAGAATAAAAGCGGTGGTAACTACCTGGACGAAATATCAAAAATGTCTGGCTAATGAGGAAACATCATCTAATTATTACCCAAATTGGCTTATTGTTCTATGAATAAATTGCCAAGTAGCAGGGAAAAAAATCCGCTTTTATACTATAATGTAAGTAGAATAGTAATGGTCCATCGTCCTTACTTGTGTTGGGAGCATGCGCTGACAAATTTTCAGCTTTTATAATAAAAAAAGGTCTGGGGTTTGGCCTCTTTGACTATTATTTTTGTGTTGTGCTGATCACTAATCATAAGTCATTGTATTTACATTTTTCTTTACTAGCCTTATTTATACAACCTTAGTTTATAACAAATTTCAAGGTTTTAGAATTAGTAGTAAGTATCCTAGTCACTTTCAAAGTTTGGGACAATGGTTTTCCTACACCCTACCCTAACCTGCAGGTTTTGATTGTGAAATACTAACTCTGGATTACCTATCTAGTCCATAATAAAACAATATGATATTCAGCTACTTGAAAACCATTGTCCCAAACTTTGAAAGTGACATTACTAAATACTACAATGGTATAAATCTAACTAATAATAAACACTGAATTCTACAAAAAAAAATTGGCCTAATTACTAGCCACGATGACTTATAGATAGTCCAAACGCTCCAGCCCAAAAAGCTAATGGTTAAATACTCTTTGGGATGCCATTATGTCTAGAAACAGAACGGAAAAAAATATTTATGCAGAATCATTTGCAAGGTTAAAAATAGCATATTTGCAATAAACTATGACTGTGACTTTACTGATTCTTCTTTTGACCTATTTTATATTAAGTAGATTCATAGTTTGGCTGGCATAAATGATGGGTTCTCACAATCACTTTTTTATTCTCTAATCTGTGTAGTTACTGAGCTGATTTGGAGCACAATTCTGTGTATATTGAGAGCTATAATTGGAAACTCCATCATGTTGATTGGTTGATTTAATTGGCTCACCAGTAGAACATCAGAAACCACTAATCATTTAGTTACATGAACAAAACCATTTAGATACAAATTAAACAAATAAGTTACTCTTTAACTCATTTAAGTTTTAATTCCTAGCTTTATAAATTATGCTTAATTTGAAAACTACAAATAATTTTTATACAACATACATGTATAAAGGTTGTCTGGAAGAGATTGCTTTCAGCGATAAGACCGCCCATTGTAACACTAGTTTATAAGTTTTTCTTAATATATTTATATTTTATTGGTGGAACAATAAAGAGTTCTCTATCTATCTATCTATCTATGTATCATTACATAAACAGGAATCATGGCCAGGGTGTAATTTCTTATTTCAAGCTAGTTTTTTCAACCTTCTTACTACTTTTTGTGGTGATCACTTTTGCATTAAGCGGAGATTATTCATATCATACATATTATCAAAATCATTTTTAATAATGCACCTGTTAAGATATTTGTTAAGAACAAATGTATCTTATCCATATATAAAAGTAAAAACTAAATGATATACTAAAGGATGCCTAGTAGATTCAACTGCAATTGAACCATTTACCCTAAGAATAAACAAATTGGCATAAAAAGTATCATAATAATAAAAACGTTAATCTTGGTAGTGTGTCTGCAACCTGTGTGCCATTCAGCCAAATTAGTTCAGCTGTTGCTGTGTTAGTATGAAAGCCCAACAAATAATCAGAAAATGTATCACTTTAATTGTAATGAGATAATTAATGTAAAACATCTCTTAGCTATCTTTGCTTCTTGACAATTCAATTAATATTTTAATAATGTACCCACTTAAGAGTGGACCATCCAAACAATGGCATCTTTTTTTGGTATTCCAAGAACTTGATAATATTACTATCATATTAGGTAGCACTTAACTGGTTCAACTATATCACTGTATTTTGATAACCATGGGTACAGATAACTATGATAAAGTAAAACATATTGTTTGTATAGAGATGCCTGGTTTATTACATTACAAGGGAAGAGTACCGACACTGGCTAATAATATACCAGGTACCAATTCAATTGCATATTCTTAGTACCAGCCATGTGGCAGTTAGTTTCAAGATATCTTTTAAATGTTCTATGTATGCAGTAAGTTAATATGTTCCCAAAATCACACAGGCTATTGTTTCTATCTTGCGGATGAGATAAAAGTTTGGCAGCCACACAATGCCTAAGAAAGCAATATTCTACACCTATAGAATACACTAGATCGGATACAAATTTTGCCAGTACATAAGTATTAAAATAAAAGGGTGCTTAGGGTAGGGAGAATAATATATGAAAACAGAATTATTCCTACATTGTGACATCAGAAAATTGCCACCTCGGCAATCATTTGATGGGCATAGTACGCCGTAAAACATATTTTTTTGGAACGTAAGGTAAAGAGGATGGCAAAAGGATAAAGTAGAAATGTTAATCATTAATATTACCTTAGAAATAACACGCACAATCATCACAAAAATACACACATTTGGCTTTTATCCACTTCACTGTCTCATGTCTTCACTTCAAAACATGATCCGTCACTCGTCAGCAGGCAGACAGAAAGCAAACATAGCTAATAAAAAAGTAATCAACTTAGTCGATGGAAAATCTAACGAAATTTGGCCCCGACGCAACGCAACGTGTCGTGTACGACGCGACGCGTGTTGTCGCGTATCACATAGCGACTTTATTTTTGTCTTATTTGTGGGCGGTGGGCGGTGTGCTTATTATAATTAGGCCTCTACTACACGTCCAAAATCAATATCTAAGACCAAAATCCATTTTCTTTCAACACAATTTTCGGACACCGACCTAAACTAAACTCGATAAAACAAACAAAATAGACGATTTCAAACGTCATTAAAAAGTTTCATGCTAGGGTTATGGTAAATTCGTGTAATTTTTTTTTTTTAGTTTTGACTCCACACTTTTGTGTATTTAGCCAGTGTCAAGTAATTTATAATTTATCAAGTTATCGATATTTCACGCAAATATGTGTCAAGTCACAGTCGAAGTCATCAAATCAAGTCAGTCTAGTCAAAGTCATACTCCTAGTAAAGTGGCGGCAACTTTACTTGAAGCTTCTATGGAGTTTTGGAAACAACACGAAAAGAAACGTTTCACCATCATTTTATGATTTTATACCATTTTCCCACTCTCACGCCTGTAATCCAGCACTTAAGGAATAAAATACCACCAATTTTATGCACTAACACTGAAAATAACACAAGTTTTGGAAAATACGTGTACAATTCGTGTAATTAATTCGAATTCATTCGTTCGTTCGTTAAAATTATACCAATATTTACAAATATAGGTCTTTTGATCCACCCCGTTTAGGCAGCTTACGCATGCCGAAATAAACATTAACAATAAAACAACAAAATCAAAATTAATATTAAATGTTTATTCTCAAAATTGTATGCGTTGTTCTTGTCTGGTTTTAGCGTCCATCGCTGTTTACGACATTGTTGAAATCTATTACCTTGATTTTTTATCTATTTATTTTATTGTGTAAGAATGTTAATCTCTAATTAATTAAGTACAAAATAAAATAAAATAAATTTCAGAATGTAAATATACAATAATTAAGTTTTTGCTTGTGATTTTTACAATATCAGTCTAGAAGTAACAATGGGAATGTTCCGCAATGATTACTTTGTTGATTGAACACAACAATAGAATAATCAGATACTTAAAATATACATGATTGCAATACGTAAATTATAATTCCCATTAATCAGAATTTGGTAATCTAATCTCATAAAAGAGTCGTAAAACTTGTATTTAACAGATTATATTCTGGTTCATTTATTAATAAACAATGCATAACAGTAGCATAGCTGCTTTTATCTTGTTTCACCTATCCCCATTTCAATCTCGATAGTGAGAAACAAAATACCGAATAGCTTCTGGTACACAATATTTATCAGTAATATTATGTTTTAAATACAACCTAACAGCAGAATTTACAATTTTACTGTGAGACTATGGGGTCAATGAGATTTATTAATGAAAAATTTTGGATGGTTTTCATATAAACCGGTA
The DNA here is from genome assembly GCA_905220475.3 of Ennomos fuscantarius. Classification (NCBI taxonomy): domain Eukaryota; kingdom Metazoa; phylum Arthropoda; class Insecta; order Lepidoptera; family Geometridae; genus Ennomos; species Ennomos fuscantarius. The sequence continues at coordinate 14,740,103 of HG992023.1, forward strand.
AATACGGTTTTTTGTATCAGTTATAATATGGAGATTTCAAATGTTGTGTTCATGGCTACTTAGAAATTAATGCAATAACTAAGTACAAAAATATAGGTACTTTAAACTAAGAAAGAATAAACAATCAATACACCGTAGAAAATTCTAATTGAAAAGCATAGAGCGGTCTAAAATTCGGTTTCGTAAGATTCATTAAAGTCTAATAATCGTATACTAACGTGTTTCAAAAGGTGGGTTTGTTTGGGCTTCCAGTACACAGATGTCGCTAGGGGGGAATACAGAGAATACTAATTCACCGATACGAACAATATTTAGATAAATATATCTGTGAAAATCATACTAAGCACCATGTAGCCCCAGCTAGGAAAACCTTGTAAAATGCTATAGGCCAATGGTACCCAAATAAACATATTTCTTCGTGTATAATATTAAAAAATAATAATTGTACTATACACAAAACACGTATCTATGTTTATCACACAAATATTTGTCCTGAGTGGGAATCGAATCAGCAACGAATAAAGTGCAGAAAGCAGAAGTACTAACCAAATATAATTAATAATTTTTATTATCATAATGCCCAACGATCACATACATAGATCCTGGACACCAACTAGGATTCCCTGTCTAGAGACCCAGGAACTACGAGGACCATGGTCCCACAACACCTAGACTCAGAAAAAGTATTAGCGCTTTTTCTGTGCAGAAATACAACTATGCAAGTAAACTGTGAGATCATACAAATATTATGATCAATGTTTTATAATGAGAGGCGATCAGTATATAGTTGATTGTGTTGTATAATTTTAGAACAAAGATACGACTGACATGAGAATTCGTTCAATGTGAATGTTCATTTTGAACTCATTTTCCCGCCATATAAACTGCGTTCGTTGAACTAACATGCCGTATAATATTCGACCTCTTTTTTGTTTTGGCTCCAGCATTTACCCAGTGTCAAGTAATTGATAATTTCTCAATTAATATTATATATATATATATGTCATCTCAAGTCAAAGTAAAGTCTAGTCATACGCCTAGTAAAGTGGTGGCCACTTTACCAGAAACTTCTATGTAGTTTTGGAAATAACACGAAAAGAAACGTTTCTCCATCATTATACCACTTTCCCACACTCATGCCTGTAATCCAGCACTTAACGAATAAAATGCCACCTATTTTATGCAGCAACACTTAAAATAACACAAATTTTGGAAAATAATACAATGCGGTGACGAGATCTTTTTCGTTTTCCCCCCAAAACCCGAATAATCACCGTTATTCTAATTATAACGTGCTCGCATCAAGCGAATGCTCATAACAGTCAAAATATCTTTACGTATTGAATCTTCTGTCCCTATACTATTCATTATTCTGCGATATGATTAAGCAGTTTCCTATCAGTATATTACTCTCTGGTGGACTCTGGCAGATCGACTTTCAATATTTTTAGTAGGATGTGTATAAACTTAATTCAGTAACTAACTTAGCTCACTTTCGGTAATCACAGTTATATTTATATTGTTTATTCAAAGACAATTTATTATCAAAAAATAAGTTTCACAAAAAATAGTATCAAGTCTCACGAATTAAGCTTATTTTAATATTGATGAATGGCGATACATTCGCTTTCATTACAAAGAGTTGCCGAACAAAACTATATAATATTGATTTTATATTTTACAGGTAAACAGAAAACCCTGGATTAATCTAAATTATTATTATAGATTAATTGTAATTTAATCAAACCTTACAATTTAAAATGCCTTGACTCGTTTTCGTTAGTGACATTTAACGGCAACGACAGCATGTTTTAGACTTTGATTAAATTTAACTAGCGTTTAAAGTAAAGCTGTTAAAGACTAAGTTTTAGTTATAATACAGGCTGTTTCTATTGAAAATGAGTGCACAAACTCACACAAAACCGGACTAAAAAATATTTATTCTTGTATCATCGGATAGTTTTGTTCAAAGCTTATAATTACTGTAAGTTCATAGAAGAGAATGTAAAACACTAACTATCTTAAATTAGATTTAATCTTAAATTATCTAACAAAATTAAATGTGGGTTGAAATGCAGCATGCTAAGAAAATATTTGGAATCATTCAAAATAATCACATACAAGTACGCCATAAATATTACATATTGAACATTAAACGTACATTAATAAAAGGAATATTAATTTACCAAACAATTATTTTCTATAATAGTTATTTTACCGGCTGCTGCAAACTTGGATAATAATCTTTGAGCATGGTGAAACTTTTGCCCCAATAATAGGATAAAGAATAGGATAAGATCGTTTTAGTAAAACAGATGTCTTTGTTGTTTTCGTATAATTTGTATGAAAAAAAAAACCATAAGATGGTCAAAAGGAAAGCGGGTGAAAATCGTTGCAATAGACGTTGCAGCAGCTTAGATAAATAGAAGATATTCGATAATTGATAGAATCAGATTGATAGAATCATTTTGTATCTTAGAATATATTCGAATATTACAATAACTACAAATTGAACATAATTTAAGATTTAAAAGAAATTATTATAATACTCATTATCGTAAATAACAATACGCAGACAAAAATACGTACAATGTTAAGATCATAAAATGATAATTAAAACAAAGTTACACAAAACACCACCACACTAAATGCTAAATTCGACTTATGCGTCAACACGACCTTACATATATAAAGGATATAGAAATACTTATAATATATGGTTTAAACACCATCTTATTCTAACAGGCGTGTTTAAGAAATTGAATGCAATTCAATAATTACATATACAAGGTGGAATTTAATTCGTTCTTTTCCTTTAATGTATGTATTCAGTCCATGATATAGAATGGTCCCATATAACTAAATAAAAAAGTACTTATGAAATAAAACTTAAATCTAGCCATTATCAAATTTAAATTCTAAAGAAATGCCTTACGACATTGAACTAAGCAGGTGTTTTATTGCCTACGAAACATTTACAAAGCACTCAGCTGGTGCCCGTGCTGTGTGTACCGTTAAATAGAAATATTGGCTGTCATGCAGTTATTTTAGGAGGCACTTAATACTAAAACAAAACCTATTTTTATTTAATTGGTCCTTGTACGAACATTCTATAGCATGGTCTGAGTACATATATTTAAAGAAAAGAGTGAATTAAATTCCACCTTGTATATGTTTTTGTAATATTGATAATAAATAGGGCGTTTGACAAAAGACTTACTGATTAATCTACTACGTGGCCGGTTAGTAGATTTCCAAGAATTCAATTGAGCTATGGCTAATTGACAGAAAAGAGTTTTAAATATTTGTCGCTCGACTAAAGTAAATTTGCAACCTACCAAATACAATGGCTTGCTTGTAATAAAATCTTCGATCGAATAAATATAAAAAAGAATAAAATCTTTCCGATTTTCCTTTACGAACATTATCAGAACTTCTGAACTTTTCCGTACATCCAAAATTGTCAGTTTAATATTATAGCGGTTATTTGATATGCTTAAATTACAGCTGATCTCGCACTAACAACAATTATTATTATTGGCGTCTAACATTCGAGAATAAGATCAACCTTTAACACAGGTAATCTATGCTAATTACGATTTTCACCTCCCTTGACGTTGACGAAACGTGTTACTCGTGAAGAGAAAAAAAAAACATTTCCGAATAAGACGGTAACATTACTACATATTATTATTGTAGTCGGCTTTTGATTTGATTTGGCGCTTTTTTTCTGTGCACATATACTTGTTCTTCCGGGGAATCGAACCCACGACACCACTAGGTTTCTACTGCACAGATAAGGTAGTGGAAATATGCAAATCTTCAATGTGGAATCCTCTGAAGAGCTGACAACCTAATCACAGCATCGCGGTTTTATAATCGCACAGCTCGTCACCGTTAAAAAGCTCATCCATCTCATCGAAATCTCGAACAGTCCGTTTTTTCGATATTGTTCCTGCCACATCCTTGCAAGATGTGGAATGAGCTACCCTCGGAGGTATTCCGCTGAGCTACAACATGATATCACACTAATATTATAAAGGCGAAGGTTTGTATGTGTGTATGTTTGTTACTCCTTCACGCTCAAACGGGTGAATAAATTTGGATGAAATTCAGTACCAAGATAGCTTATACATTGGATTAACATATAGGCTACATTTTATCCCGCAAAAATGAAATGTTCCCGTGGGATTAGCAAATAATTAAAATACTTTTTATCCGCGGGTGAAACCGCGGGGCGCAACTAGTAATACATAAATAAAGTCTTAAAAGGTAGGCACCGCATCGGCAGCGCCCCTGGTGTTGCAAGTGACTATAGGCGACGGTGCTTACCATTTCTATACAAACGAACCAGTCGTTCACCTGTTGTTAAGGCTCACGGCCGCCCATAACAGATTGCAGTGTCTCTCGGAACTCTAAATAAGTTTCGCATGTGCAGTGTACACAGTGTAGTAGTAAGATTTCTAGACTGAGATCTAGACTAATCATTAGGCCTCATTTGCCTAGTAATCTTACTAGCTACAGTCCCCTTCAAACCGTAACACAGTAGTGCTAGCACGCTACCGTTTGGCGGCAGAATAATTGGCAAAGCGGTGGTACCTATGACGAACTTTGCAGAAAACCCCTACCTGTTTGTTTGTTCATATCATACAAAAATAAAATAAATATGCGTGACTGAAATAACGATTACAATAGAATTATTGTTTTATGCTACTTATGCGTACATTTAAGTTTCTGGTTGGCATCGTAAATGAAATTTACATAATAACGTCAAACACCCTAAACTATACTGCGGTCAGATTGATAAAAAAGAGAAATAGTAATCAGTAACATGATTAAGGTGCAAAGACCGGTTTGGTCTCCAGGTTCTTTTTCACTTCCTCCGTAGAATCATCTGCTAACAGCAGGGTGTGTGAGTAGCCCATGGTGACTTGTGTGATATTCATACCCTCCATTTGGGTGACTTCTCTGGGACGAGCGGTAGACTTGTTTATCTCACCCGTGCCCTGTATTTAATAGAGATTAGTAAATTTAAAACAATTTTATGATGCTGGAATAGATTTTAAGATTAAGGTAAAATGGTTGATAGTTAGCAAACAAAATTTGATCTTTTAACCGAGGGGCCGTTCAAGTATTACGTAAGCAGATTTATTACTATTATTTACCCCCCATTCCCCTTGTCAGCAAAAGTAAGCAAAGCTCTTACCCCCTCCCCCCATTCTTACGTAAATATTTTTCAATCAGTTCATTGTTTTTTTTTTAAATATTAATATTATAATGTTATAATTTTAAAAATAAGAAAATAGATTTCGGACAGAGATTAGATTTAGATTCCCCTACTCGATTCTAAAGCGAGTGCCTAAACGTATGCATTGATTGCGGGAATCGCCGAAAATGCGTTTCGTTTTCAAGCAAAGACAATGTGAAGTAAATAACTACCGATGACGTAATCATCATCTAGACTCCCCTATCCCCCATGTCATCCAAAATAAGCAAAGTAAAGACCCCCCGCCACCCCATAATGCTTACGTAATACTTGTGCGGCTCCCGAGATACCATGTGTCCTGTCCGTTCCGTCACGTAACATTCGTCCATCAATCACGTGAAACACGAAAGGGTGAGAGGGTTTGGCAAAATTACCTTAGTACGAATTTATTCCAATGTACATTAGAAAGAAGAAAGAAAGAAAGAAACACTTTATTTGTAAGGACTGTACACAACATTCATAATTACACTAAAAAAAAAAAAAACAAAACATAATCTTGTGAAATTTAAAACTAACTTATAACTATAACCTATTCCTTACTGTGTGCGAACATCGTTGCTGTGTACAGTGCTGTACAAAACGGTCTGAGCTCAGCATGTGCCGTGGACGAGTCCAGGGCGCTGATTTTCAGCCCAGACCTCGAGTGACGAAAATATTTTTAACCTTAATTATATAGTGATAACATTTAGTGTAAAAAAATAAATAATATAAATAATTTAATTTAAAAACAATAATCAGAGATTTCAAAAAGAGTATAAACAGAATGTAAAGGTGGAAAAAAATAAATAAACAAAAATAAAATAAATAAACAACCAACATAGCAGCCATACAACGAGAGAACGAATTTTCAAATAAAATAAAAAATAAACATAAACAAGCCGTCACGGCACATTTTGGGGGTATATCACTTTTAATATAGCTACAAATATACAAGCACATATACATATATATTTAAAATACCTATAAGTATATAGAAGAATCAATAGTAATCATAATTTTAAAGTAATATAATAATAATAGATCAATAAAAATAATAAAATATAAAAATTATATAGACAGTAGCTTTTGCTGTTGTAACAAATAGTGTTTGAATTTTATTCTAAAACTAGATTTTGAATTGATATTTCTTATGGGTGGAGGAAGAGAGTTCCAGCACTTCGTGGCACAAAAACGAAAACTGCCACGAAATGCAGCTGTGCCGTGACGCGGTGTACGCAATTGGTAGGAGCACGTTCTCATAGCATATTTTTATGGTCACTGGCCGATACAAATTTTGAAAAAAGATATTGAGGCTGTTTAAACTTAACCACTCCGAACATAAGAGTAGCCAAATGCAGGTCCCTTCTGTGCTTCATATTCAAAATGTTATTACGATTTAAGAAGGGAGTTACATGGCTACGCGGCGGTATTCGGAAGCAAAACCGAGCACATGCGTTTTGCACTCTCTGAATGAGACGCGAGGTTTTTGAAAAAAGACAGGGACCATAGACACAGTCAACGTAATTAAACTTAGAGAGCACAAGTGAGTCTACAAGAGAAATTCGCATGTCCGTACTTAAATACTTGCGAATTTTATATAACACTTTTAGGCGATAAAAACAATTCTTAACGGATTCGGATACATGATGCTCAAATCTTAGCTGTTCATCGAATATAAGACCCAAATTACGTGCTGTAGGTATCCATTACTGTAGGTATCCCTTTTCTAGTACCTATAGTAAAACATCTATATAAAATTCAGCACAGCACCACTAGCGGCAACTATATGTAACTAAGAATAAGAATATCTTTATTGCATAGAAAAAAAAAAAAAAACAGAACTTTAAATATACGATAGGTTAGACAGATTTTAGTAATACTAACAACAGGTAAACTAGTAGGTTGGTGCTAAGTGAAAATACATAAAGTTATAAAACGCAGATAAATATTATATGTTTCTTAGTACCTACCTACTAATAGTAATAAGATAGTGGACGGGTATACTGCAGTGCCAACACTAAGGATTTCATAGAAATATTTTAATATTCTCTATAGCGTAAACATTTGAATTTTCTAATACAAATACTACGAAGTAAAATTCATATAAACTGTGACTGTATAGATACGTGACGTACATTACAAAAAAACTACAAGAAAATTCTAAATTAACACAATTACACAACTAATTCCCCCATGCATTTCTTTACCACCGCGTAACATAACACGACACACGGAAACATGACATATATGGTAGGTATTCCTCCCATCCACACAAAGCGTTTTACATCAACATTTATAGCGCGGAGGGCAAACAATGGAACGACTTACCAGCGCCTCATTTTTCTGAAAAATATAATCTGGGAGTTTTCAAGGCAAGAGTACCGGTGAGACGAGAGTGAACGGTGAGAGTGAACCGGTATCTTTTTGACAAGCATGGTCCAGCAGGTGAGACAGTGGGCAAATGCAAGCATATCAAGGGTAAATAAGTTCTTACCAATTCTCCATATGTTGGGAACACTCCCCACGAAATGACCGAGTTATCGGCAGCTATAACGATCGAGGTGTTGCTTGTGCCTATACTGCGAATGTTCCAGCCTGCAATAAAATTATGTACAATACTTACCACATGCACAGAAATAATTTGATTATACTATATAAAATGTACTACTAGATACTACTTTAATTAATAGATGTAACCTACTGCGACAAGTCTAAAATCCTTTTACAACCATCTTAAGGGGTTGGTAGCGCCATCTATATAGATTCTTGAGAATAACTTCGACCAGCATGGTCAAGTTACATAAAAACCCCGCCAGGTGACGCTGTAAAGGCCGGTAGAGACCAACAACATCAGCTCGTTAAAAAAAACCATAAAAACCAATGGTGTAACGCCTCCCAATATCGGCCTACTTAGCGTAATGAACAATTACTTTTTAATAATAATAATATTAATAATGTGTGGACATCTCACACAACGCCATCTATCCCCAAACTAAGCAAAGCTTGTGTTATGGGAACCAGATACTGAGACAATACTTAGATAATTTTTGTTTGTAAATACATACATAGAATACAATATGACACCCAGACACAGAACAAACACCTATGTTCATCACAAAAATTTTTGTCCCGGGTGGGAATCGAACCCACAACCCGCAGTTCAGAAGGCAGGGTTACTACCAACTGAGCTATTGGGCCAGTCAATGTAAATTAACTACATTATAATAACTATAATATTATATATATATATAAATATATATAAAAATATATATATATATATATATATATATATATATATATATATAATACAAAAATATTACTTAAACATACCATTGTATTTAGTCCATGATGTCACCACCATTATTATTACTATTAATAGAGCCCATATCATGTAACCTACATTGTAGATAACAAAGATGGATACAAAACTGTATGACATATAATGTATAATAATATAAGTAAGTCTCATTGTGCGACCGGGCACCAGTCACATTCAAACATAACAAAGTCAAAAATTTGTATTATTATGTTGGTATAACCGGTGTTCACGCACGCATTAGTGTGCGTCGGCCGGTCGGCACGCACGCACACCATGAAGCAACCGGTCGCGGCTCGTTCCCGCCATTCGGTCGCTGCGACTCCCGCGCACGACACGTCCGTAACACATTTGATATAATAAGAAGAACGTCAACCATTTTGTTGTAAAATTCATTACAAGATTATATCATACACGCCTGCTTTTACTCAACGCCTTATTCCTGGCTGACTCCTCTCCAACCGGTAAAATTACAATTTACATTTGACAAGATTGACGACAAAACAAAGTTATACTGGCCGATAGATGGAGGTAAACTAAAGAAGTTTTACTTCAGTCGTGTGGTCTTAAAGCACACTCGTTTTTTATTGTACCTGAGAGATCCTGCACTGGTTTAGGGTACATGTTTGCCTCCCCGGTGCGCTTGGTCTGCCCGAACAGGAACAATGTACCTGAAATATGATTTTATGTTACGCCAGTTCTTTCTACTATTGCCAGGCATGGCGAACTCCTCACGTTAAAATCAAGTACATTGTTAAACATAATGTGTTAAAAGAGATATGCGCGATAAAAAGAGAGGCGTCTAGTATATTAGGTGTTGTTTTATGTTAATGAATGACGCGACGCGACGAGCTAGTCGTTCACCTGATGTTAAGCGACACTGCCGCCCATAACAGAACAGTGTCACTCGGAACTCCAAAATATTTACGAGTGGTTTCGTGTGACACTGCACTGCGCACATCTTCCTCAGACATCAGCACAGTCTGATAATAATAATAAGATTACTCGACTGTGAGATCAGATCATAAAGTCTCAATTGCCCAGTAATTTCACTAGCTACAGTGTCCTTCAAACCGGAACACAGTAGTGCTTGCACACTACTGGCAAAGCGGTGGTACCTACCTAGACGAACTTTGCAGAAAAGTCCTACCACCCAGTAAAATATGATTTCAAGATCGTTATTGCGAGCTGAATTGCACTTTATTACAATATAGAAAAGTCACGTTTTAATTAAATCTCTTCTCAGAGTGATTCTTCTGTACATGCCTTCTATACTTCGTAACGTCGACGTAAGTCTTCTATGCTTATACAGTTTATAAAATAATAATAATAATAATAACGCCCAACGATCACATACTTAGATCCTAGACCCAAACTAGGATTCCTTGTGTCTAGGGAGCCAGGAACTACGAGGACCATGTTCCGACAACACCCAGACTCAGATCAAGTAATTTATCTTTTTTTCTGTGCACAAATACTTATCCTGCCGCGGGAATCGAACCCACCGCCTCCAGGTTATAAGCCGACCTCCTCAACCACCACACCACAGAGGCTATCGGAATGTTAGTACAGCTCATTAGTTACCTATTTCGTTGACCGCCAAGCTGTAAGTAGACCCGCAGTAGACAGCTCGGACGCCTCTCGCTTGCGTATCAAAAAACTTGATGAGACGAGGCACCGTTTCATCGCGGGGTTCTGCGTGACCCAAACGACCAAAACCTCCAAAACCCCAGCTGTACGCGCGTTTCTTCGAATCTATTGCCACCTGTGGAGTGATCACGGAACTTTGATTGCAAGAGCAGAAATGTAATACCTGAGTTTTGACGGGAAAACGAAAAAGATCGCGTCACCGTATTGTATTATTTTCCAAAACAACACAAGTTTTGGAAGTGGAAGTTTGGAGTTTTTCAGTGTCAGTGCATAAAATTGGTGGCATTTTATTCATTAAGTGCTGGATTACAGGCATGAGTTTGGGAAAGTGGTATAATTATGGTGAAACGTCTCTTTTCATGTTGTTTCCAAAACTCCATAGAAGCTTCTGGTAAAGTTGCCACCACTTTACTAGGAGTATGACGTGACTAGACTAGACTATGACTTTATGACAGTATGACTATGACTGTGACTTGAATTGACATATATATATATTAATTCACTTGAAAAATTATCATATACTTGACACTGGCTAAATACACAAAAGTAGGGAGCCAAACCAAAAACTAAAGAAAATTAATACTTAATTTGGAAACTACCTTAGTAACTATGCACATAAGCTGGGTATTGAAACTGTCAAATCCATACAAATTTGTGTTTCTAAAGTTACATTGTCGACGCCGGGGGCTTTTTACGCAAAAACTACTGAACGGATTTGGATGAAATTTGGAAGACAGATAGTTTATAATCTGGATTTACACATAGGATGCTTTTTATCCCGATAGTATGTTCCCGTGGGACAAGTATCGAAAACCACGAGGACGACGCCGCGGACCTAATCCGTCTTATTACAAAACGCAGACCAAGCGTGGACTAAAGTTAGTACTAGGTCTAAACCTAGACTATTTAAAAACCTTATTACAAAAACGAGTTTATCGCTGATAAGGGGATCGTCCATGGCCTAAAGTTAGTCCTCCGATGGCCCTAGTTTAACTATGGTACTAACTAGCTAAAGGAAAGAAACTAGCGCCACGGTGGTGGAAATATTAAACTTTTAAGATTAAATACTATTTACGCGCCTAACGCCAATGTTGGGCTATCAACCTTCTTCGTTACACGATTTTGAGGTTGTCTTGGTCTTTGATAAAATAATAGGTCTTTACCTATGAAATTGCCGTATTGCAGTACAGACTTTTTCAAACAAAAAAAGTTTTGATTGGCTATGAATTCTAAATTCAAATTAATTTTGTTTTAAAAATATGACATTTTATTTACAATATAAGTCTTTTGTTTATTGATTAGCGTTGTATTTTCATTACATTTCAACATTTTTCCTCATAATGGATACTTTGAAATTTCGTGTAATTATGGAATATGAGTTCCGTCGTGGCACCAACGCGGCACAAACGACACGTAACGTCAACGACGTTTACGGAGAGAACTGTACAAACGAACGTACAGCCCGTTATTGGTTTGCTCGGTTCCGTTCTGGGAATTTTGACTTGAAAAATGAACCTCGTGGTCGTCCGGAAACTTTGGTCAACAACGATGAATTAAAGGCGATTGTGGAAGCTGATGAATCTCAATCTACAGCTGAGCTGGCAGCAGCTTTTGATGTTAGCATCAAAACAATATTGGTCCATTTGCGACAGATTGGCAAGATAAAAAAGCTTGATAGATGGGTGCCCCACGAACTTAACGATCGCCAGCGCAACGTACGCGTCGAGACTTGCCTTGCGCTGCTTAACAGGCACAGAAATGAAGGAATTTTGAACCGAATTGTTACGTGCGACGAAAAATGGATTCTTTTTGACAATCGAAAGCGCTCAGCAAGTTGGTTAGATCCTGGTTCGGTACCAAAGCAATGTGCAAAACGAAAAATGACCCCTAGAAAGGTGATGGTCACAGTTCTGTGGTCTAGTGCTGGTGTGATTCATCATAGCTATTTACAAAACGGCGAGAGCATTACTGCAGATGTGTACATTGAAGAACTGACCACAATGATGGCGAAATTCGCACGTCTGCAACCAGCTTTGGTCAATCGGTCGTCTCCACTGCTACTTCACGACAACGCGCGACCCCATACTGCACAACAGACCGTCTCTAAGCTGCATGAGTTGGGTTTGGAAGCTCTCCCTCATCCGCCATACTCACCAGATCTTGCGCCTACCGACTATAACTTTTTCCAAAATTTGGACAACTTTTTAGCGGGAAAAAAATTCAATTCCCGAGAGGCAGTACAAAACCCCTCTGAAGAGTTTGTTGTCTCCCGTCCTGCTGATTTTTTCAAGAAGGGCATCCATAAACTGCCACAGCGTTGGCAAAGATGCATTGATTGCAGGAGTAATTACTTTGAATAAAACAAATAAATAAGTTCGAAAAAAAAATACTTTAACTTTTTTCAAACAAAACGGCAATTTCATAGGTAAAGACCTAATACATCTACTCGGTTCAGTTTTTATATTTTGTTGCTCCATTTTTGCCATATTTATTATAGTAGCAGTTACTTATAACAATAATAAACAGAAATATCAATTTTCGCGCGTTAAGCAATGCCATATTTACGTTCTAATTCTCGCAAGCCTCGTTGGTAACTATTAAAACTTAATTTAAGTAGTTTAAGTTTTATTAGTTGAAAATCATTGTAGCAAAGCTGACTTTTATGAATCTGATTATTTATTCATTAAAAAATATGCAAACAATAAGCTTTCCAAGGCCAATGCACGTATATTATAGACGAAAAGAAAAATTCTAAATATATGAAACATGAAAAAAGGATTGTATGAATAAATGTGGTCCAAATGAACAAACCTTTTTCGTTTTTAGTCTATGGTCAATATTTGAGCCATGGACTATCTCTGGTATCAGCTGGTTTTCGATTAGTTTTGTAATAAAGTCAAAAGCGTTTTTTATGTGTAAGTCATTATTGTCAAAATAGTGAACCACAAATACAAGAATACAAAAAGGTAAAGAGGAATCTTTGGAAATAGATAGCTTATATAGTGGATTAACACATAGGCTACTTTTTATGCGCGGGTGTAACCACACACATAATGAGTAGACAGCACTAGACTAGAAACAAAAAACATAGATAAAAACATTTTACTTTCTTTCTTTTAGATTCGACAAAACAACTGAAGATCGAAATATTGTCTCCCGCGGGGCGCAGCTGGATTTTTATATATCTTGCACAGGTGAGATTTTTACTTCGGATTAGACTAACAGAACATGATATTTCTATGGAAGGAACAATAACGAAATAATGGTTCGTAACATCTAAGCAAATAATACAGATCTTGACACTTACGATTGTAGAATTATAACATGGCAAATAGCGGTTTTTTGACGAATGCGGGAAAACGATATTAGCAGTTGAGTGTTAGTTTTAATATTTTAATTTTTTTATGCATGCTGTCTTTACGTGAAAAAAAAGGTTGCCTGGAAGAGATCGCTTTTAGCGATAAGGTCGCTCATTATTCACCAATACTTGTGATTCATTGTATTATTTGACATTTTTGATTATGTGGTGTGTACAGTAAGTACACCTTGACTAGACTTGGAAAAAACTTTTTTTGACATCACTATATGCCAAAATAAAAGAAATCAACAAAATTTAAAAAAAAAAGTGCGGTGCAGTCTCTTGGGGCTGCCAATAGATAGAAGCAAAAACGTAACTTGTGACATATAGCTCATGGGAAACGTTTGCGATTGCGGTGACGATGACACGAGTTTCACGCTTTTTGTTCACACAAAAAGTACACACACATATATATATATATATATATATATATACACACGGTATACATATAGCTCATGGAAGGCGTTCGATGACGATGATTCGAGTTCCATGATTTTTGTTCACCAAAAAAGTCCTCAACGCGCAAAAGAAGTTTTCACATCAAAACCCTTTTTTGCTCTTCCATGTGATTTCACTTACTGTGTGGTTGATACCGCAGGAGAAATCGACGATTTCGACGTCTTTCACAAGCGTAGCTTGACCCTTCTTTGCTTTATCGAAGAACATGGCAATGTGCTTCGGCGACGTCTCGAAGTAAAACGACAGCTTTGTAGACGTCAGGAAATACTTCCCGTCGGTGTTGTGTCCTGGAAAATAATGGGTACTTGCACATCCATACTAATATTATGGTTCTGAGAGTAAGTCTCTTTCCGTTTGTTACTATTAGTATGATGATAATTTAAAGCCCATATGATACAATATTTTTGAAGTAAAACTTCTTTACGCACGCTTGAATTGGGTAGTAAGCTGGTGAATGCGTAACGAGGCGAACGGAAGTTCAAAATTTGTTGGTTAACGTAGATCTCCATTATCAACGTAAGAAAGTTAAAAATTACTTAAAATATGTATTATCATGTTGATATATTCAGTAAAATGACAATTTATAATTGTCAAAATGGCGAAATTAACATTGAACAAAGCAAAAAGTTGTACCTGCCGATAGGTGGAGCTAAAGAAGTTTTACTTCAGTCGTGTGGACCAAAAACACGCTCGTGTTTTTATTATAAGTAGTCTACGCGTTCAAAGTTGCGGGCATCAGCTAGTATAGTATTATTATTAACTATTTTATATATTATATTATATTATTATTTACTGTAAGCGAGCCCATTCTGAATAGTGAACTTTTCTTTTATAACTAATTGACATCAACTATCAGGTCACTTTTAACCTTTTTTTTAACTTTTGGGTTCTTCTTTGCTAGATTTCCTAGTTGAGAGCAAAACTTAAAATGTGAATTTAACAAGCATTATAATACTTCAATTTCAGATCTACGAAGCCACAGACTAACAAGCAAACTTATGAAATAGATAAATATTGGACAACAAAGGAGGCTAAAAATATTACACATACCAAGCTGTCCATACTCGGGAAGCCCAAAGGAATGCAAAGCACCGTTGCAGTCCAGAATCATGGAGAAATCAGCGCCACAGCCTGCCTTCACAACCGGAGCACCCCTGCACACATTGATTAGCCTTATTAAAGAAAATGAGAGGACAATATGTGAATCATGTGGATTCCGGCACCTTCTAAACACATGTCGAGTATAAACAACAATTGTTTTGGACATTTTTATTCCTAATTGTACTATACATCCTTGATTTATTTTAAGACGCGCCAAATACGAGCAAATCGCAGGTCTATTCGCAAATTGGTCCTAAAATTAATAAACAAATGAAGATAATGTTATGTTTATTGCATTTATTTTTAATGTTAGGTTTATTTAGAGGCTTGAATTTTTACAGGGTTATATAAATCTGTAAACTGCCGTTTTGATATCATTTTAAACTTAATACTTAAGCCATTACCGAGAAAAAGGGTCTTGACTAACCAGCAGACCAACTTAGGATAGATTAGGAGTACTGGAACGCCCATGTATTTATTTTCAACTATTCAGGTATACAAATTTACAAAATAACCAACTTACATATGTCGCACACGTTTCGGCGTCACCAAGTGTGGAGTGCTTACAGTACCAATACCACACTGGCCGCTTCTATTGTCACCACAGGCAAACACGGACCCGGTATCTGCAGAATGGGGTTACATACATGAGGTCAAATGCATGACTGATATAAAATATTGACCTATCATCATTCCAGGTGATGGTGATAATAGTTGCAGGTAGTGGAAATCAGATTCTTAGTTACATCATGTAATTAAAATAACCATCAAAAATTATCCCAGATATGTACCATTGGTTTCTAAATCACATTTTTTATTTTGATTAATTTAGGAACAATATGTATTGTAAAATATTTTGATGATTATCATAATCACTATAAACCACATAACCTCCTATTACTATGACCTATTTTAGTTATCTAGCTACAAAAGCAAATAAACCGTGGTTATTATCTACTTCTATAGTTACCTGTTACAAAGAGTGTGTGATGCTTCCCGACGGCCGCGTGTATGATATTCCTATCCTCTAGGGTCGGCACGAGTGTAGGCACATCACGAGTCGTAGTATCGCCAAGACCCAGTTGACCGTACGTGTTCCGACCTACAAACATCCTATTTTATAACAAAGCGTTAACGAGGTTTTACAAAGTCTGAAATCGCCGGCCCTGGCCTGTTCATCTTCGTTAAACGTAACACGTCAGATATAGATAAGGAATATGTGTAAGACAGAATTGACTAGAAAGTAAGATACTTTTAGGAGATTGCAAGCTGAATTTCACTTTACTACGCTTCTGTTTATTTAAAATTTGGAGAGTGAATGTGACAATTTTGACAAAACACTTGCTGATTCAAGTCTGTCATGTCATTGTTTGTCGGAAACATTCCTGTGCAGATTCTAGGCTTTCATAATATACTATTTAAATTTTGAAGAATAAAAAGGGAAGAGACATGAATTGAAGCAACCAGAGTAAGGTGCACAGCTTGTACTATATTATTACTATTTGTACAGCTTATTTTGGTTACTTTTATGATCATTATACTGTATAAATAACATTGATTACTATAATCAAAATGTTGCAAATGTAAAAAAACTCAAATAGTGCTGTGAAAAAAATCAAAATGGTACATACCAAAAGTATAGGCTTGCCCAGTTTCAGATATCAAAACTGAATGGCCAGCGGAGCAGCTGCTTGTGACAAAACGGTACTGCAATGAAAATGTGTTATTATTTACAAGACATATTTTTTACATTATTGTAGGAAGACTTATGTATGCAAGGCTCTGTCCCATAGTGCATCAATAATATAACAATTCTTGTAATTAATATTTTAACAAATTAAGGTCTAAAGTTTTATATTTTTAAAAGAAATAGTTGTTATTGAAATGTATCTTTATGTTGACTTCTACTAACCCGTCTGTCTGTAAACTTGTGGAAGGTGTACAGATTGGGGTGAGAACGGTTGCTTGGATTATGTTCCCTCTTTGCCACCAGATCCCAAGACACCATCCCTGCAATGAGCAGAACCCCTGGTGGCTTGTAAAAGGAGTTCAAAACATTCTGTAAAAGAAATGATGTTTATTAATTTTTCATGTATTTTTAGTTTGTAAGGTATGGTATGGTATCTATATTTCTAATTATGTTTTGGTATTATTTTGAAAATATTGAAATCATTACAATACCTTCATGTTGTGTTGATGAAACTGAATATTTCATCATTATTTTTTATTTATTGCAATGAATTGTATGTGTCATTGAGTAGTGCTGTTAATTAAAGTCTTGCTACTATTATATTTAAAAAAATGTATTTTTATGAACATGCATTAGTTTAGTGTAAGATATTATGTACCTACACAATACAAAAATATATCTGTATAACTCTATGCATGTATAGAATATTATTCAATGTAATAGGTACACTGTTTTGTATCAGACATGCTGTTATCGAATTAATTATACCTCAATAATTATGTTTACAAAGCTTCAGTTTTATCATAACACTAGAGAATAGCAACTCTCTTATTAAATTAATAATAAACACTTGATAAGCATAACTGTTAAAAATAATAATTTACTCTCACATGTGACCATTCTTTTCAGTAAGAAGTTCACACCAAGCTGGTGAGAGCCTGGGCCAATTAGCCAATCAGTTTGTATGATTGATAGATAGATATGTAACACAAAAGATTATTTATTTATCACGAGCTTCTGCCCGCAGCTTAGCTCGCTTCGCTTTCACCCTCTTAAGGGTGGAATTTTAAAAAAACATTTCTTAGAGGATGCCTACATCATAACATCTACCTGCATGCCAAATTCCTGTGCGTTAATAGATTACTATGTCAGTCAGTCAACCAGTCAGTCACCTTTGAGTTATAATATATATTTAGTTTTATTTATGAAATATGGCAATTAAATAGGTTTGTTATAAATCTCAAACTACATTACCTCTGGGAGTTTAATTGTGTCTTCTGGCATAGGAGATAAAGACCTCTGAGCATCTTGTGACCCTTGAGTGTCTGGTACAGATGAATCCGACTCTTCTTCATCAGACACCGGCCTAGTTCTTTTTAGTTTTGGTCTTTTGGCCCCAGTCTTCTGTACTCCACCCAGACTGCGCTTGGTACCTCTTATGTTAGGCATGATGCACTGAGCCAATAAATAATGTTTGTGTAAGGGTTTTGAATATTTTAGCCTGGTTTTCTATCTGCCATTTTGTTTTTCTTCAAAATAGTAGCCACATGTAAAACTTATATGAATCGAGTTGACACCAATACAAATAAGCATTGCAAAATTATTACAAGAGACTTCATCTCCTCCAGCATCATGTTTCTAAGATATACACATTCAAGGAACAAACTTAGAATAGAAATATTGTATTGATAGTTTTAAAAATGACCACTATTTTGAAAAAAAAAACAAGATTGTGTAATATATACCATAATATTCAGTTTTTTTCTCATTGCTAAAGTTGCATGGTTCCAAGAGAGAGAAGGTAACTACAGTGGTATAGATTCCCAGCAGGCAAATAAATCATAAATATCCACAATACCTAGTATTCTCAACAAGGGTTGCTGAAGCAGGTGGCTTACTGCATGATTTTTACCTAAACATTACAGAGTTTTTTTGATTTTGTTTTGGCGAGAACATGATGAATGAATTAACAATATATAAAAACAGGTAAAAGTATTGATTTCACTTTTTTTCACACTATATATCATTAGTTTCTCATTGTTCTAGACATACATTGATTTATTTGATGATTGTTGTTGCTGACAATCATTGCAGGTTCTCTCTTAACTGCATTTGTCAGTGATTTTAAACATTTTTAAGATATTTAATAACATAAGAAAAAGCTACCCAAGGTGCTATAAAATGATAATATTTTTTGAATGTCATGAGTCAGATTATTAATTAAAAAGTTGTTATAATTATAGCTTAAATGGTGTTGTAGTTAACTGACAGTAACATACATTTATTTTTCGTTTTTTTGTTTACTTCTATAGTAACTAGATACTAGATAAATATAGGATATGTACCTCTCTATTTAATAATATATTTATTAATAATTATAGTGACATCATGTTTTCGAAATATACAATAATTTCGATTCTTAGACAGAGTGAAACTAAATCTGCATAGTTAATGTAATAGAATATGGCAAACAAGATTAATGACAACAATATAAGTAGGAACCTAGGTACCGTAACGGTATTATCTTAGGTAGGTAGGTACCTACTTACTGTTTATTGAATAGGTATAGGTAAGTATCTTCCCATCTACAAAACAAAGTAATTAAATGAATATTTGGTATGAGGATTGAGAATAAGACATTATGAAAGTATTACTTGTACTTAGAATAAAGAAATTGTCGTGCCATTGTCATAACTATTGTTTTACCAATATGAGATGAATTTTCTCTTGAAAAAAGCTAGTTCGCTAGTCAAAAGCACGTGCAGACACAAATATTTAGTATGAATCTAAAAATATTGTGACAAAATTCTTTGCTTAAAGCACACTTACCGCTTACCGATGCAAAACGAACCCAAGCTTGGGGAATGGAAACTTGAAAAGTAGCGTTTTTGAGACAGAAATCGGCATTCGAGTCGGCACGCAGGCAAATAATGACAAGCAAGCGAAGCGAGACAATAAATAAAGCCAACTTGAGTGTCAGTAATGAACACTGACAATGACAGTTAAACAAAAAAGACAAGTATAATAAACCCACAGGTTAAAAGAAAAAATAGCGATAGACTTAAATAGCTTAATGAAGAAAATAAATATTACTATAAAATGAGGCTACTTTGCCCCGTTTTCTGTGCTCCAAAATAAGAAAGAGATTTTCCTTCATATTTCAATGCAAAAATATTTTTTCAATAGACATATTCAAATTGTTAACATTTCTATATAGAGATTGCTCCTTTGTTCCAAAACGAGTGGGTTATATTGATAAACCATTGTTACTACATTTATTTAGGACTAAAATAGACAAATTTTAAAGATTTGTATCTATTGTATTGAGTAGTATCGGCATCTGTGCACTTTTTCTTTTTTTTTAATTTTTGGCTCCACACCTCCGTGTATTTATCCAGTGTCAAGTAATTGATAATTTATCAAGTTAATGATATTTCACGCAAATATGTGTCAAGTAACAGTCGAAGTCATCAAGTCAAGGTCTAGTAAAAGTCATACTCCTAGTAAAGTGGTGACAACTTTACTTGAAGCTGTTATGGAATTTTGGAAACAACACGAAAAGAAACGTTTCATTATACCATTTTCCAACACTCACGCCTGTAATCCAGCACTTAACGAATAGAATGCCACCAATTTTATGCACTAACACTAAAAATAACACAAGTTTTGGAAAATAATACAATGCAATGACGCAATCTTTTTCGCGTTCCCGCTAAAACTCATCCGTGCGCTTGCCTTGAAATGCCGGGCTGTGCAATATTGGGCGTGATCGTGAAGTATCGACATAGACCGACAATGTACGGCCAGTAATGTACAACCCGAAATCAGAATCCATCCATAGACGAACATAGAATCTCTACATGTCAGCAATGTCTCGTTTGGGGCAGAAAGTAGTTATAATCGATGCGAGTCATGGGAGTATTAATCGATTTCACGTCGGTTGTAGGGCTGGAGAACCTCGAACCTACGTTACGCGGTCCCTAATCCCTATGTCTAATTAAAAATGAGAGAGTTTTTGGCGGGAAAACGAAAAAGATCGCATCGTCGCATTGTATTATTTTCCAAAACTTGTGTTATTTTCAGTGTTAGTGAATAAAATTGGTGGCATTCTATTCGTTAAGTGCTGGATTACAGGCGTGAGTGTGGGAAAATGGTATAATGATGGTGAAACGTTTCTTTTCGTGTTGTTTCCAAAACTCCATAGAAGCTTCAAGTAAAGTTGCTACCACTTTACTAGGAGTATGACTTTGACTAGACTATGACCTGACTTGATGACTTCGACTGTGACTTGACACATATTTGCGTAAATATCATTATCTTGAAAAATTATCAATTACTTGACACTGGCTAAATACACAAAAGTGTGGAGCCAAAACAAAAAAAAAAAAAAAAAAAAAAAAAATTAAAAATGAGGGATGTTTTGGCGGGAAAACGATAAACATGTCACCTCATTGTATGATTTTCAGTGTTAGTGCAAAAAATTGGTGGCATTTTATTCGTTAAGCGAGAGAAAGAGAAGGTGGTATAATGAAGGTGAAACGTTTCTTTTCGTGCTGTTTCCAAAACTACATAGAAGCTTTCTGGTAAAGTTGCCAACACCTTACTACGAGTCAATAGACTTTGTATCCAGACCCCTAATAAAGAAAAAAAGTAAGGCAGTTTAGTGTACACTAATAATAGGTCTTTACCTATGAAATTGCCGTATTGCAGTACAGACTTTTTCAATCAAAAAAAAGTTTTGATTGGCTATGAATTCGAAATTCAAATTAATTTTGTTTTAAAAATATGACATTCTATTTACAATATAAGTCTTTTGTTTATTGATTAGCGTTGTATTTTCATTACATTTCAACATTTTTCCTCATAATGGATAGTTTGAAATTTCGTGTAATTATGGAATATGAGTTCCGTCGTGGCACCAACGCGGCACAAACGACACGTAACATCAACGACGTTTACGGAGAGAACTGTACAAACGAACGTACAACCCGTTATTGGTTTGCTCGGTTCCGTTCTGGGAATTTTGACTTGAAAAATGAACCTCGTGGTCGTCCGGAAACTTTGGTCAACAATGATGAATTAAAGGCGATTGTGGAAGCTGATGAATCTCAATCTAAAGCTGAGCTGGCAGCAGCTTTTGATGTTAGCATCAAAACAATATTGGTCCATTTGCGACAGATTGGCAAGATAAAAAAGCTTGATAGATGGGTGCCCCACGAACTTAACGATCGCCAGCGCAACGTACGCGTCGAGACTTGCCTTGCGCTGCTTAACAGGCACAGAAATGAAGGAATTTTGAACCGAATTGTTACGTGCGACGAAAAATGGATTCTTTTTGACAATCGAAAGCGCTCAGCAAGTTGGTTAGATGCTGGTTCGGTACCAAAGCAATGTGCAAAACGAAAAATGACCCCTAGAAAGGTGATGGTCACAGTTTGGTGGTCTAGTGCTGGTGTGATTCATCATAGCTTTTTACAAAACGGCGAGAGCATTACTGCAGATGTGTACATTGAAGAACTGACCACAATGATGGCGAAACTCGCACGTCTGCAACCAGCTTTGGTCAATCGGTCGTCTCCACTGCTACTTCACGACAACACGCGACCCCATACTGCACAACAGACCATCTCTAAGCTGCATGAGTTGGGTTTGGAAGCTCTCCCTCATCCGCCATACTCACCAGATCTTGCGCCTACTGACTATTACTTTTTCCAAAATTTGGACAACTTTTTAGCGGGAAAAAAATTCAATTCTGGAGAGGCAGTACAAAACGCCTTTGAAGAGTTTGTTGTCTCCCGTCCTGCTGATTTTTTCAAGAAGGGCATCCATAAACTGCCACAGCGTTGGCAAAGATGCATTGATTGCAGGGGTGATTACTTTGAATAAAAGAAATAAATAAGTTCGAAAAAAAAATACTTTAACTTTTTTCAAACAAAACGGCAATTTCATAGGTAAAGACCTAATATTTATAAGTGTATACGATATTCAACAACGGTTAGCTCATCACGTAATTCTGTAACATAAAAAAAAACTTATTTGTTGTTGATTTACATCCCCTCAATCATAGATTTCGCGCTATTTAAATTTTTTATTGTTTGATAAACTCGCGTTTGACCACTATCGCACCTGATGGTAAGTGACGATACATAGTATCCTCTACTTGGTCTGTGGTGACGATGCGGTCTAGGATGTAACACGCTTGCCTAGAAGATTTCTGTTCACTCACTCTCGATTTGAAGACTCCAAGTTTGTAGTTTTCGGGAAATACGGATGCCGGTAAATGTCTAAGTCTATGCTCGCAATATTTAGAGGTCGATCTGCACTTATATATAACAATAATCAAGAAAAAGTAATTACTTAAAAATTTATTACTGTAGGCGAATATTTAGTACCTAAGTCGTTACATGATGAAACACAAGTAGCCGAAGGAGCCTTTGTGTGGGTGTGTGCGGCGCGAAAAGAAACGAGTTACAGTGATTCTGATTACACGATTTTAACTAGACTTATCTTGTGTTTTAAATGAGGTCGCACACTCGTACGGTTTAATTTTAGACGTCTATATTTTTATTATATAATCTTTTAGGTTATTTATATATTACTTTTTAGCGATAATACCGCCCACTGTAACCTATTTATAAGCTTTCTTAACTTTTTCTGTTATGTATTTCGTTATTATCTTGGTGTCAATAAAGAGTTTATCTATCTATTAACCATAGAATATCTATCTATATAAATTAAAGAAAGTTTTTTTTTTTATGTTAAGGGCTGACGCGACGAGCTAACCGTTCGCCTGATGTTAAGCGACACGGCTGCCCATATCAGTTGCAGTGTCACTCGAAACTCTAAACAATAGAGTTTCGCGTGACACTGCACTGCGCACGTCATCATGAGACATCAACACAATCTAGTAACAAGATTACTAGACTGTGAGATCAGGTCATAAAGTCTCATTTGCCCAGTAATTTCACTAGCTACAGTGCCCTTCAAACCGGAACACAGTAGTGCTTGCGCACTACTGCTTGGCGGCAGAATAACTGGCAAAGCGGTGGTACCTACCTAGACGAACTTTGCAGAAAAGTCCTACCACCTAGCAAAAAATAATAAATAAATAAACAACAAATAAAAGAAAGTGTTAGTTAGTCAAGAAAGGCAGAACCGATTCGGCTGAAAATTGGTGGGACACATAGGTTACTTTTTATCCCGTTCGACCGCGTTTTACTAATTCACCCGTGCAAAGCCGGGGCGGCTCAACTAGTTGTATATAGATTACGAATTGGCACAGTTTTTACATTAAAAGACAACTGGGGTTACCAATAACTTATATTTTATTTAGGTAGGTCAATAGGGTGAATGAAGAAAACACAGCCAATTATATACTTTCACTTCCCAGGTTGCGAACAAGACATACCAAAAACGAGGCTTAGGCACTGAATATAAACAATAAACGGTAATTATGTTATGCACAAGTACATACACTATATAAGAATATTTTGGTTTAATCTGTCAAAAGGTCAAAACATAAAATACCAGATAAGGCTCTGGAGGCAGAGCCTTTACCCCCAATAGTCAGTTTGAATCCTTTCAGAGGTATTTCTTCAGGCTCCGGCGGCGGTGGAGGCGGGGGCTCGTATGGACATTCACAATCAACCTCTTTCTTACGCTTTTTACCATTACATGTGCAATCATCTTTATTTTCTCTATCTTGTCGCTCTGCTTCCATTAACATTTCGAGTGCATCTTCAAAACTAATTTCGGAAACCGGAGGCCTCTTTTTAAACTTGAAGTTAAAACCAGAGGTAGTTTGGGTCATGTCGGATTGAATTAATCGAGCCATTTTGTCGTCAATTGGCTCTATGAAGTACTCATCTTCGGGCTCTGGTTCCGGGCACTGACAAATAACTTTTTTTCTTCCCTTTTTTTGTTCACAAATGCATTTATTTTTAGGTTTTTTCCCTTCACAAATATCGCACTGTGCGCCAAAACTTCTTTCTTCAATATGAGATGGGTTTATGTTACTCGGTGGTGGTTCAGATGGATAATGGGGACCAGATGCGGGCTGGACAGAAGGTGCCTGTTGAGGTACGGGTGGGTAAGACGGCCCCTGCGGAGGTACGGGTGGGTAAGAAGGCCCCTGCGGAGGTACGGGTGGGTAAGAAGACGCCTGTAGAGGTACGGGTGGGCAACACGGCGCTGGTGGAGGTGCGGGTGGGTAATAAGGTGCCCGTGAAGGTTCGGGCGGGCAACAAGGAGCTGGTGCTGATGAGGGCGGGCAACAAAGGGTTGCTGCCAGCGGTGGCGGTGGAGCACACTGATAATGACGTGCGGGTGCAGGCGAATTACAAGATGCAGGCCGTGGTCCTTGTTGAGTGCTCTGTCCGAAGACGCTTTGGTTCATCGGAGGTGACGGTTTGGTGTAATCATCAGGTACCACCGCTTTCTTTCCCATACATTTGCATTTTCCTTTACTTCTATCGTTACACTCGCAGTTTTTCACAGGGGCTGGCTTACATGCGCTGCAATCCATAGTCTCCCGACTCATATGAACTGAAAAAAGGCAAAAAAATATTACCTTTCTAAGCATTTCAGTACAGAAACAAGCTTCTGTATGTAATAATAGATGGACGAAAATTCTTCCCGACGAGGAAAGCTATTCACAAAAACTGAAAAAATCCGACAATTTCTCTTCGAGATAGCCTGAACGCATATCTAGAGGATACAACTGAAGATCGAGATATTGTCTCCCACCTATTGAGAGAGATATTGTTTTCTGTGGCATTACTATCCACAATTTTATATCACCGATGATGTAAATATCTAGCTCAAGTTAAATATACCTATTAATTAAATAGTAATTAAGTTAAAAGTATACTATATTATCTTCTTAATATGAATCTCTGTTTCCCTTGGTCATCGCATCACGGGTGAACGGATAGATCATTTTCAAGTCATTTATTATTATTATTATAGTTTAATAGACGAGCAGCATGACTGCTGATGTGTCTATATCCACAATGTTGGTTTCACTTTCAATGTTCATCCTTGTAACAGAGATAGTTTATTTGTTCGTAACCAGTTGTCGAGTCTGTTTTTAAAGTTATTCACAGAGGTGGCAGCAATGACCTCTTCTGGTAGCCTGTTCCAGTTGTGAACCACTCTATTACTGAGGAAGTGATGTGCAGTGTTGGTCCTAGCTGTAGTGCGATTAATTAAAAGTGAATGCCCTCTTGTAGGTCTGCCTTGTCTCATCAAATAAATATCATGGATATCCGGAAGGTTGTAACTGCCAGTAATAATTTTAAATGTCTCAATGAGGTCACCACGCAGACGTCTTTCCTTGAGGCTAGTGAGGCGCAGCACTTGGAGTCTATCTTCATAGGACTTGCGTCGAAGAGCCCGGGGTATCTTGCTGGCTTTCCTTTGAACACTTTCCAAGAGGTCAATGTCTTTCTGAAAGTATGGGCTCCAAACTTGAAACCCATATTCTAAAAGAGGCCTAATGTATGTTTTATAGATTTTAAGAAAGACTTGCACTGTCATCATTTGGAAAGATCTCCGTATAACATATATAAAAGAGTTAGCCTTCTTAACTATCGAGATGATGTGTTCTTCCCACTTTAAATTTGCTGTAATTTTTACTCCCAAATCTTTTTGAACGTCAACAGATGCTATTGCGTTGCCATCCAAGCTATATTGGATATGAGGATTGGTATTACCTAGATGTAAAACACTGCATTTTGATATATTTAATTTAATAATCCAGTCCTTGGTCCAGCTCTGTATTCGATTGAGATCATCCTGTAGCTGTCCAGACTTTATTAATGGGTTAGCAAAAAACTTTCCATCGTCAGCAAAGAATGCAGCCTGCGATTCCAAAAGTTCCACCAGGTCTGTTATGAAAATTCCAAACAGGTGAGGGCCGAGCACTGATCCTTGTGGTACACCGCTCAACACCTGCCTTCGTTGAGACAAAAAGTCACCAACACGGACCTGGAAAGTTCTACCATCTAAATAGTTACCAATCCATCTGAGCAGAGCGCCACGTATTCCGAAGTGATCCAGTTTCATTAGAAGACGTTGGTGGGGAACTTTGTCAAATGCACGTTCAAAATCGAGGTACACAACGTCAACTGGGTTCCTGACATCCAGCTCCTTGCTCCACGCATGAGTACATGTTAACAGGTTCGTAACAGTAGACCTTTTTTTGACAAATCCATGTTGTTTAGAGGATATTACGCATTCTCCATTCAAAAATAGTGTCAACTTATTGCTTATAATACGTTCCATAATCTTGACCATTATGCTGGTAAGGCTAATAGGTCGAAAGTTACCAGGTTCCGTTTTGTCCCCTTTCTTGTAGATTGGAGTTACAATAGCATGCTTCCAATCTGATGGAACATATCCAGTTTCAAAGGATCTGTTCATCAGCTCCGAAAAGACAGGGGCCAAGGTCTTGAGACAGTTCTTGAGAATGCAGGTTGGCAATTCATCTGGTCCTGGAGAAGATTGAGTCTTTAAGTTAGAAATAACTTTTTCGATGTCTTCTTCCGTGAATGTTATGTCTTTTAAGCTATTCTCTACTCTGGCTACCGTAGTAATTTTAGAGTGCTGACTAAATGCTGGCTCTTGAGAGTAGGCTTTTTGAAATTCCTCGGCAAAAACGTCAGCCATTTCAACCTGTTTTGTAACTAAGTCTCCATTATCGTTTCTGATTGCAGGAGGAATGCCAACTTTAGATGCTGTGCACCGGCGGATGTGCGAGTAGAATGCCTTATCCCCATATTCTAGAATATCACATTCGTAGGAACTTCTTTGTTTCCTTGATAGCGCAACACATCTATTGTTCACTTCACGGAATTTTTTATAGTCACCGTCTTCACCAGATAACTTATATTTATCCCAAAGTGTTTTTTTGTCAGCCGTAAGTTTCAGAATATTCTCGTCAATCCATGGTTTATTCTGCACCTTAGGTTTAACTTTTCTTATAGGAGCATGTTTATCAGTGGTAGTATTAATTGCGGTTAAGATACCCATCCACAGTTCATCAGTGTTGCATGATAGATCTATAGGTTGAAGATTTTTTAATAAATCAGAGTTGTAGCTGTCAAAGTTAATCAAGTTGTAGTTTCGTCTGAACCTTGGTGAACTATTTGATTTAGATATAAGACACTGAAGACTAAATTCCAGAACGCAATGGTCACTCTTACCTATGGGGGATTTATGGTTTAATTCTTTAATGAGTGATTTTTCATTAACCATTATTAGGTCCAAAAGCGATGGTAATTGGTTTTGTCGAAATCTTGTGGCACTGTTAACTAATTGAAAAAGATTACTGCTATGAAACATATTAATAAATAGCTTTTCCTGATCTGAACAATGTTGTCCTGTAAGAGTAGGCCATGTTAAGGCGGGATAATTGAAATCACCAGCAATGACCACAGTGTTATTTTCAGAAGCTGTCAAAAGGTTGGTCAGAAGTAAAGTGTCACGTGGCCTCCATACATGAACATCCCTATCATCCGGTCGATACACTCCCACCACAAGAAAATGGTAGACACTATATTGAATGTCTACATAAAGTGCCTCAACTTCATCGCACATGTATCTCTGATTTCGTCTAGCTATAACCGGGTAGCCACCCACCTTGTCTTTGACGTACATTGCCACACCTCCCCCTCTAGTTTTCCCTTCAGACTTCTTTTCCTTATGCTTGCGGTCTAATCTAATAAGAGTATAGCCAGGTATGTTATAGGCACTGTTCCGATCATTGCTGTTAAGCCAAGTTTCAGTTATAATTACAATAGAGGGTTTGTTGGTGTTTATATAAAGTAAAAAAAGGTCAAACTTTGATGGTAACGAGCACAGATTGGTGTATGTAAATGTGAGGTCAATATATGGATTTCTAATGTCGCAAGCTAGTTTTTTTGGTGTATTATTTTAGGTACACCTTTCACATATTTTATAGTAAGGTCAGCTTCACCATTTTCTAATCTAATTTTAAGAGTTTCTCTAAGTTTACTCAGTTCCTCACGTTGTTTAGGTGTTTTATCATCATAAATTCTTACCTCTTTTTTGGCCTTACTTTTGTTCTTAAGTATCCAAACTGCATCCTGCCGAGATTTAAGCACTACCTTTAACGGTCTATGTTTCCCATCTTCCCGACGGCCCAGACGCATCACTGAGACGACCTTCTCGGCGTAGTCACGACCATTGTTTATATCTAGTAAGATCTTGCCCACATTGGATTCATCAAACGATTTCCTGGTGCTACTGTTATCGGAATCACTTTCCTTGACTCCAACCAAGATGACATTGCTAGCTCTGCGTTCACGTTCCACAATTTCCTCCAGTATGGCACTTGTATCGAGAGGAGGCGGAGGTACCGCCGCCGCTGCTGCAGCCGGAACAGCCAAATTGAGACCCTGTGCGATCTGCTTTTTCACATCATTAAGCTCTTCTCTCAGTCCATCGTATGATTTTATAAGTTTTGGCACTTGAAACAAGGCCTCTCGGCATGGAGAGCACAAAAATAGTAACGTGCGCTTGCCCTTTAACCCCATAACACGCGCCTCACTACTCGTCAAATTACTGCACTGCAAACAGACATTTCTCTTGCAACCATCACACTGCACCATATTATCATCACTGTGGTCGTCCTCACACTGAAAACACTTCATTTTGTCGAATTTTATAGTTGAGAGTAACAAACTGGTACGAAAAAAGTCGTTAAATTTTTCCACAACAAAAAAAACTTCACTGACGCTAAGTATTACGTTTTCTAATGTTTATGCATAATATTTGAGTGGCAATAAACACAAATAACGTATTTAGGGCGTTATTATATTATCTTTTCTATTTTTAGCAAAGTTTTAAAATACGACGTAAATTCCAACACTGTATATATTTCGAGGGTAGGTCTAAATCTTCTCGAGGGTAGGTCTAAATCTTCATTTTCATTTTGAATAGAATCTTTTTCAAATTTTTTTTCAAGCCATAACAGAACAGTGTCACTCGGAATTCCAAAAAGTACAGTTTCACGTGAGACTGCACTGCGCACATCATCCTGACACATCAGCACAGTCTGGTAATAGGATTACTCGACTATGAGATCAGATTATAAAGTCTCAATTGCCCAGTAATTTCACTAGCTGCCCTTCAAACCGAAACACAGTAATGCTTGCACACTACTGCTTGGTGGCAGAATAACTGGCAAGGCGGTGGTACCTACGTAGACGAACTTTGCAGAAAAGTCCTACCACCAAGTAAAATCTTTCGCTTTTTTTAGATTAGGCGTTGCAAGATGGCCGAGATGGCTCATCAGGTTGACAATCGTGGCAAATATGTTGAATACCCTGGTTAACGTTACCTTGTCGGTAGCCACTAACTGGCGGTGCATCGCATCGAGATACTCGTGTAGAAACACTAGATGACAAATATGTTCTGGGGCTTCTAACATTCACAGCTGACAAATTCAAGTAAGCTTCTTGACAGAGGCCTGTAAAAAAATCAGAATTGCTTAGGACTATATTTCTGTCTCAACAACCACTCTGTAGTTATCATTACCATTATTATTTTTACCTTGGGCATCACCTTGTCTAACAATCATGGGTGCTATTATTTCAGAGGCAACATTAGCCTTGACTCTAGCGTTGTCATCATCAGATGAATATTGGACGGGAGGGCTAGATTCATATGGCTGACAACAACAAGGCCGGTCTTGGGTAGTATCCATGCTGACGGCATGAACGGTATCCACCCCCATTATTTCTACTTGACAATCTTTATTTGCTCTGGGTTTTTCAAATATGGTTTCAGTATTTACTCGATTTGGTTGATAATAATCGTTACTGTCTGATAATAATGAGTTCGGACGTCTTTTCGATTGTGTTTTTTTATTTTTTCTTTTATTTTTCCTGTCTTCGTAAACTTGTTTGTTGAATCGATTAAATAGATATTCCATATCTTCTTTTGTGTTTTCATGTGTTGGTTCGTCAAATCGATGTACTCGATTATTTTCATTTTGTTTCCTTTCATAAATCGGTTCGGTAAATTGCTTTTTTAATTGACAGTCTTCATTTGTACTTGTTCTTTCATTATTGGGTAGGGGATTCGGTCGTTTCAATTGGTACTCTTTTGTTCGTTCTGATGCTGGTTGACTAGCCTGTTCTTTTCGGTCATAATCTGTATTTTTCAATTTTGCTTCAGTGTTTTCCTGCAATAGTAGATTTTGATGGTTTTGGTCCTGTAACGGTTGACACTGCTTGTAGAAGTTTTTACCTTTCGATTTAAATTTTAGTCCTTGGTAAGGCCGCTTTTGTGGTAAAACTGAAACCATCATTGAATGTGAATCAAATTAATCATTTTTAGTTTATATTTTAGATACAGTCTATGTATTACAATGGGTTGAAATATACTTACCAGCATTTTGAGTCACACTATTTTTAAAATAGTTTTCGGATAACCGAATGCAAATAGTAGAACTGGCGTCTTCAGATAAGCTGCTGTCACAATCATCAGAAGTTGGTACAATAACAAAAATTGAAGAGTCGTCTTGGAATTCTTCATTTGTTATAGCTTCATCGATCATTTTGTAAATAACGTGATCATTATTTAAATTATTTATAACAAAAAAAGGTTTGTCTTTTATGTTTTGTTTTGTCTTCCTTTTGTATTTCGTATTATAGTTAAGCTTTGATTGCGTCATTCTAAATATGAATACATGTTTGTTCTGAGGAGGTTTACTTTTTGGCGGTTTTTTTTCAACAGGAGCTGTAAATCCTTCACCTTGTAACAAATCGTCTGATTTACCTTTCTCGCTGTAAAAGAAAAGAACTTCAGTAACAGATTATATAACAGTGACAATATACGAACGAATTTACGAAAGGGCACATTGATAATTTATGTTTAATTAAGGGGTAGAACATGGATTTACATCAAAGTGAGACAATCTGTAAATCCAGGTCACAATTAGAAATGCCGTGTACACGGTAATCAGGCCTTTTCATACAAAGTAGGTAATATGTATGTTTGGCCCTGAACTAATGATTTTTTAATTTGTACTTGCTGTTACAAAGCTGAAAAAATCGTCCTGAGAAAACCGGTATATTCAAGAATCACGAAATTTGAGATCTATTATTGACCAACTCACACTTGGCTAGCGTAGTATAGGTATAGAGCTCTGTCCGTATTAGAAAAGCCTCGGTCCCAGTAGTGGGAACGCGTAAAATTGGCGATGGTGATTTTTTTGATAGAAAAACGAGAAGGTGCTTTAAACGAAGGCAGAAAAAATATACTATCCATGACTTGGGGGTTTGATAGTAAAATTAATTATACAAGAAGAAGGTAAGGATGAAAGGGAAGTATGAAGAAAAAGGAAAAACGTATGATTGGATGGATGCTGGCGAGGGCGAAAATCCAATTAGCCCATGTGAAGCCGGGGTGGTTCAGCTAGTAGCTAGTAATATAAAAGATGATGTACGGAAACTAAATCAAATATGTATTACAATTATATATAGTTACCTTGTAGAACTAAAAGGCCCGGAATCTGTTTCCGTCGTAAAATATTCAAATCCTTCTATATTGATGTCACTTGTTCGTGGGTAACAGAGACAGTAGCTTGAAGTTGACATAATAATGCTTTCGTGTAAAGATATTACACTAATTGTTCTGATACTGGTGTCACAATCTGTTGAGAAACTTAATGACGACTCAGTTTTGACAGCAATTGATACACAGCTTGACTTGATACTCGTATCCCGCATTGTTTGGTATAAAGTGATCAAGGATGTGGAAAGTAATGTACCGTAACTTTCAGAGCAGTTTATTAGGTATTTTGAAGCACTGGATTCCACACTTAATCTAGATTTTTGATCAAAATTATTTGGCATAAAATCGTTTAATATGTCATTACCATTTTGAAAGTTAAGTCCACCATAATTTGTGCTGATGAGACTTTGCTCAGAACTGAAATACAAACTGTTTTTTTTATGGAGAAAGTTTATATTTCTATTTTTGGAAAATGTTTCAGGTAGTGTATTGCTTTCGTCTGTAAAATGCGCCTTGCTTATTAAAGAATCCGTGATAGAATAAATATCGTTTTTGTAAGTGAAGTTTCGACAGCTGGTTTTGTTTAGCTTCTCTGTGAAAAATGATGGTACTCCTACTGCGCTTCCTACGGTAACTTTTATTCCCTCGTTATCTGTAAATACTCCTCCTTTTACGCCAGGTAAACATTCGTTAGGACATGGACATAAAGATGATATATCAGGGGATGTTACTCGTATTTTAACGTAACTGTGCTTGAATCTTATTTTCTTTTTATCGCATCCACATCCTCGATCACAAGTAGTAGTTTTTACAATGTCTTGATATTCTTCTCGTATACCACCAGATTTAGCTTTCCCAACACCAACTAATTTAGATAACTTTCTTGGAGCAGCTCCTGCTCCAACCTCTTTTTTAGGTTTTTCTTCTGCTTGCAGTTTTTTGATAATGGCTTTTTCGGAAGCAGAGCGTTGAGCAGCAGATTTGGCTTCTAAGGGTGTCATTGTCCCAACGGCTTGAGGTTTACCATACTTTTGTTTCAAAGATGGGGCACGTGGCTCTGGTGGTAGTCCCATATCAACTTTTACTTTATCTATGAGTTTCTTTTCTGATGCTGTTTTAGCTTCAGGTAATGGTATGCCAGATTTAGCTAACCCTGTTAGTATTTTTTCTTTTTCTTCGGGCGTTTTGCCAGCTAAGGGTGTCAAAAGACCAGCTGCTTTAGCTTTACGTAACTTTTTTGATGATACGGCTTTAGTAGCAGCTGGAGGTGCACCACCTTGAATTTTGGCAATGAGTGCTTTTTCTGATGCTGTTTTAGCTTCAGGTAAAGGTACGCCAGATTTAACCAAGCCTTTTACTATTCTTTCTTTTTCTTCTGGCGTTTTTCCAGCTAAAGGTGTCAAAAGACCAGCTACTTTAGCGTCTTTTAGTTTTGCAGAAGGAGTTTTACCAACTTTGGATGGCGCTCTGCTTCTCTCCGACTCTGGTGTAAATAAGTCACAAATACATTCATCACTTGTTTTACCTTCTTTTATGTTTTTGGCTGTTTTTTTATCCAGTTTCGCGGCTTTATCTGGGGGAAGAGCTGGTCGGCCACGACCCACGCCTGCCGCACCTTTAGGTTTTTTCATTTCTTCTGCTTGCAGTTTTTTAATGATGGATTTTTCAGAAGCAGAGCGCTGTGCAACCGTTTTGGCTTCTAGAGGTGTAATTGTCCCAGCGGGTTGAGATTTACCATATTTTTGTTTCATAGATGGGGTATGTCGTTCTGGTGGTAGTCCCATATCAGCTCTTACTTTATCTACGAGTTTTTTTTCTGATACTGTTTTAGCTTCTGGTAAAGGTATGCCAGATTTAGCTAAGCCTTTTAGTATTTTTTCTTTTTCTTCTGGCGTTTTGCCAGCTAAAGGAGGTAAAAGACCAGCTGCTTTAGCTTTACGTGACTTTTCTGAAGATACTGCTTTGACAGCAATTGAAGGTGCACTTCCTTTAATTTTGGCAATGAGCGCTTTTTCTGATGCTGTTTTAGCTTCGGGTAAAGGTATGCCAGATTTAGCTAAGCCTATTAGTATCTTTTCTTTTTCTTCTGGCGTTTTGCCAGCTAAAGGTGTCAAAAGACCAGCTGCTTTAGCTTTACGTAACTTTTCTGAAGATACTGCTTTAGCATCAGCTGGAGTTGCACCACCTCTAATTTTGGCAATAAGCGCTTTTTCTGATGCTGTTTTAGCTTCTGGTAAACGTATGCCAGATTTAACTAAGCCTTTTACTATTTTTTCTTTTTCTTCTGGCGTTTTCCCAGTTAAAGGTGTCAAAAGACCAGCTGCTTTGGCTTCTTTTAGTTTTGCAGAAGGGGTTTTTCCAACTTTGGATGGCACTCTGCCTCTCTCCGACTCTGGTGTAAGTAAGTCGCAAATACATTCATCACTTGTTTTACCTTCTTTTATGTTTTTGGCTGTTTTTTTATCCAGTTTCGCGGCTTTATCTGGGGGAAGAGCTGGTCGGCCTCGACCCACGCCTACCGCACCTTTAGGTTTTTTCATTTCTTCTGCTTGCAGTTTTTTAATGATGGATTTTTTGGAAGCAGAGCGCTGAGCAGCGGTTTTGGCTTCTAGAGGTGTAACTGTCCCAGCGGGTTGAAGTTTACCATATTTTTGTTTCATAGATGGGGTATGTCGTTCTGGTGGTAGTCCCATATCAGCTCTGACTTTATCTATGAGTTTTTTTTCTGATGGTGTTTTAGCTTCGGGTAAGGGTATGCCAGATTTAGCTAAGCCTTTAAGTATTTTTTCTTTTTCTTCTGGCGCTTTGCCAGCTAAAGGTGTTATAAGACCAGCTGCTTTAGCTTTACGTAACTTTTCTGAAGAAACTGCTTTGACAGCAGTTGGAGGTGCACTTCCTTTAATTTTGGCAATGAGTGCTTTTTCTGATG
This sequence comes from Ennomos fuscantarius, assembly GCA_905220475.3. Classification (NCBI taxonomy): domain Eukaryota; kingdom Metazoa; phylum Arthropoda; class Insecta; order Lepidoptera; family Geometridae; genus Ennomos; species Ennomos fuscantarius. The sequence goes on from HG992023.1 coordinate 14,775,394, forward strand.
CTGTTTTAGCTTCCGGTAAAGGTATGCCAGATTTAGCTAAGCCTTTTAGTATCTTTTCTTTTTCTTCTGGCGTTTTGCCAGCTAAAGGTGTCGAAAGACCAGCTGCTTTAGCTTTACGTAACTTTTCTGAAGATACTGCTTTAGCATCAGCTGGAGATGCACCACCTCTAATTTTGGCAATGAGCGCTTTTTCTGATGCTGTTTTAGCTTCGGGTAAAGGTATGCCAGATTTAGCTAGGCCTATTAGTATCTTTTCTTTTTCTTCGGGCGTTTTGCCAGCTAAAGGTGTCAAAAGACCAGCTGCTTTAGCTTTACGTAACTTTTCTGAAGATACTGCTTTAGCATCAGCTGGAGTTGCACCACCTCTAATTTTGGCAATGAGCGCTTTTTCTGATGCTGTTTTAGCTTTTGGTAAAGGTACGCTAGATTTAACTAAGCCTTTTAATATTTTTTCTTTTTCTTCTGGCGTTTTTCCAGCTAAAGGTGTCAAAAGACCAGCTGCTTTAGCTTCTTTCAGTTTTACAGAAGAAGTTTTACCAACTTTGGATGGCGCTCTGCCTTTCTCCGACTCTGGTGTAAATAAGTCGCAAATACATTCATCACTAGTTTTACCTTCTTTTATGTTTTTGACTGTTTTTTTATCCAGTTTCGCGGCTTTATCTGGGGGAAGAGCTGGTCGGCCACGACCCACACCTACCGCACCTTTAGGTTTTTTCATTTCTTCTGCTTGCAGTTTTTTAATGATAGATTTTTTGGAAGCAGAGTGCTGAGCAGCAGTTTTGGCTTCTAGAGGTGTAATTGTCGCAGCGGGTTGAGGTTTACCATATTTTTGTTTCATAGATGGGGTATGTCGTTCTAGTGGTAGTCCCATATCAGCTCTGACTTTATCTATGAGTTTTTTTTCTGATGCTGTTTTAGCTTCGGGTAAGGGTTTGCCAGATTTAGCTAAGCCTTTTAGTATTTTTTCTTTTTCTTCTGGCGCTTTGCCAGCTAAAGGTGTTAAAAGACCAGCTGCTTTAGCTTTACGTAACTTTTCTGAAGATACTGCTTTGACAGCAGCTGAAGGTGTACTTCTTTTAATTTTGGCAATGAGTGCTTTTTCTGATGCTGTTTTAGCTTCGGGTAAAGGTATGCCAGATTTAGCTAAGCCTTTTAGTATCTTTTCTTTTACTTCTGGCGTTTTGCCAGCTAAAGGTGTCAAAAGACCAGCTGCTTTAGCTTTACGTAACTTTTCTGAAGATACTGCTTTAGCATCAGCTGGAGTTGCACCACCTCTAATTTTGGCAATGAGCGCTTTTTCTGATGCTGTTTTAGCTTCGGGTAAAGGTATGCCAGATTTAGCTAAGCCTATTAGTATCTTTTCTTTTTCTTCGGGCGTTTTGCCAGCTAAAGGTGTCAAAAGACCAGCTGCTTTAGCTTTACGTAACTTTTCTGAAGATACTGCTTTAGCATCAGCTGGAGTTGCACCACCTCTAGTTTTGGTGATAAGCGCTTTTTCTGATGCTGTTTTAGCTTCTGGTAAAGGTATGCCAGATTTAACTAAGCCTTTTACTATTTTTTCTTTTTCTTCTGGCGTTTTCCCAGCTAAAGGTGTCAAAAGACCAGCTGCTTTGGCTTCTTTTAGTTTTGCAGAAGGGGTTTTTCCAACTTTGGATGGCACTCTGCCTCTCTCTGACTCTGGTGTAAGTAAGTCGCAAATACATTCATCACTTGTTTTACCTTCTTTTATGTTTTTGGCTGTTTTTTTATCCAGTTTCGCGGCTTTGTCTGGAGTAAGAGCTGGTCGGCCACGACCCACGCCTACCGCACCTTTAGGTTTTTTCATTTCTTCTGCTTGCAGTTTTTTAATGATGGATTTTTCGGAAGTAGAGCGTTGAGCAGCAGTTTTGCCTTCTAGAGGTTTAGTTGTCCCAGCGGGTTGAGGTTTACTATATTTTTGTTTCATAGATGGGGTATGTCGTTCTGGTGGTAGTCCCATATCAGCTCTGACTTTATCTATGAGTTTTTTTTCTGATGCTGTTTTAGCTTCCGGTAAAGGTATGCCAGATTTAGCTAAGCCTTTTAGTATTTTTTCTTTTTCTTCTGGCGCTTTGCCAGCTAAAGGTGTTAAAAGACCAGCTGCTTTAGCTTTACGTAACTTTTCTGAAGATACTGCTTTAGTAGCAGCTGGAGTTGTACTACTTTTAATTTTGGCAATGAGCGCCTTTTCTGATGCTGTTTTAGCTTCTGGTAAAGGTATGCCAGATTTTGCTAAGCCTCTTAGTATTTTTTCTTTTTCTTCTGGTGCTTTGCCAGCTAAAGGTGTCAAAAGACCAGCTGTTTTAGCTTTACGTATTTTTTCTGAAGATACTGCTTTGACAGCAGCTGAAGGTGTACTTCTTTTAATTTTGGCAATGAGTGCTTTTTCTGATGCTGTTTTAGCTTCGGGTAAAGGTATGCCAGATTTAGCTAAGCCTTTTAGTATTTTTTCTTTTTCTTCTGGTGTTTTACCAGCTAAAGGTGTTAAAAGACCAACTGCTTTTACTTTTCGCTTTTTTGCAGATGAAACTTTTTTTGTCGATAGTCTTTTCTTACCAACCGCTTTGTCTGCAGATGTTAGATCCATTTCAGTTTTTAATTTATCCATCAATTTTTTTTCGGAATCTGATTTAGGTTTTGGAAATGAAATTCCTTTATCTGCTAAATTACGCAACATTTTTTCTTTTTCAGCTGGTGTTTTACCGACTAAATCTACTGCTGCTTTTTCTGATTGACGTTTTATTTTCTTCATCTTTGCTGCTTCTGGACCTATTCCAACACTGGTTTTTGATTTTCGCATTTCACCTAGCTGGCGCTCTTCTCTTGGTAAGTGACCGCATAGAATACAATTACAATGATCACAATTTTTCTTTTTGTAACAGTCATATAGACTTTTCATTACTTCAAACATGGCATCAGAGTTGCAAGAGCAACAGCAGCTTTCTTCTTGAGTATTTAGCTGACATCTATATACCCGCCACCTGGCTTGAGTAAGAGGATTATTAAACGGGTTAAGACATTCCGGTCCTCGATATTCAGACAGAACATTTACAATGTACTTAGACTTATATGGATTATATATTTTGCGAGCAGCCATAGTATCAGAACTTCTTACTTTTAGATGCTTTACTTTTGATTGCTTCATAAGTTCAGGCATACTGTAGTGTTGTGATAGATGTCTTCCATCTTGTTTAGGAATAAAATACATTGACGGTGCCACAGCTTTTGTTTTTTCTAAGAATTTGTTTTTGTTTCGTTTCCGATGTATTTTTTTTTTGTAAACAATAATACTGATATTCTCAAAACCATTGCATGGATTTTTTTTCTGATGCAGGGACATTTCTGTAGATGGTAAAATAGATGTGGGCGTGCCTATTAATGAAAAAATTCACGACTTCGTACCGCGTTTCTTTATAATATTGTTTATCAAATGAGATTAATATCTTAGTAATATTATGACACTACTCAATTTATTTCACTAAAACAAATGATTCAAGCATGTTTCTGCTAGTGGGTATGATTGTATCCTGGAAGGTAAAAAAAATAGTTATGTTAATGGTTACATATTAAGTACCTATTACAGTATATTGCAAAACACACACGACATTCATTTCTTTTTTTTATTATTTGGCACACAAAACATAATATAACCAAAGTTGGAGGCGTGGAGGCCTAATTCAAAAGTATGGGCATAAGTAAAAAATGTTCGAAGAAGTCTCAGATAAGTTTATGTAGTTAAAAATGTATAAAAGAAGGATAGCAGATCTAGTCATAGCATTTTGTGTCTAGCAGAAAAGGCCTGAGAATGAATGATAGTTGTGCAAAAGTATAAATTAAATATATTTAAATAGTAAATTGGATCATTTTTATAGAAGATGGAAAAATACTTATTTTGGAAAACCATTTTTCAGATTAGGCCACTGATTTTACTGCAGGCATACACTAGCAAAGGGTTAGGCTAACTAATATGGTATATTTATTTAGCCTTTAATTCCACCAAGTTATCACCGGAGAAACTACGGACAATATATACGAAACCGACCGACGGAAGAAACTACGGACAATATATACGAAACTAGGTTACGAATGTATAAGTGGGTTATACTCTTTATCAAGAATCAGAGATACGATGGGTATGTAATACCTAATAAGCAAAGAAGAATATGTCAAATACCTATCAAAAAGTTTGATGAAGACAGACGGAAAGCTCAAAGCTCCCATACAGTTCCAAAACATGGTGAGGCCCCAGCGACCATTAAACCCATTTAGACTCAACTATGCAAAGCATCGGATCCGCTTTGCACCATGCGGCGGAGGCAAGAAGCCAAGAAAACTACAGCCAAGCAAAACAAATTTGGAAGTCCAAAAGAGTAAAAGCGAGGGCTGAGACAAAGAAGCGCTTGGAAGTTTTATGGGAGCCGTCAAGGCTTTGTTACTAAGTTTACCTTTTGTAAGAGAGCTGGCAGCTGTAAAGGAGTTCTTCAGGAAGTCTTCCGAGGACCTGAAGCAATCGCCGACAGCCCGAGCGAGAGCCGACAAAGAACAAGTCAGTCCACCATGTCTCAAACAAGCGTCTGGACCTAGAGGCCAGATGAAGAATGCATTCGTCGAGTTCCAAGTAGCGATAAGTACGAGCGACCATCAAAGTTAATCTGATTAAAAAAAAGTTAATCTGATAAAAACTTGCAAGAACATCGAGAACAACGAGAAGCTGTTTAGAGTGAGACTCGAAGAAATATAAGCTGCTGTGTACAGCAATGACACATCCCAGGTCGTCAAGGGAACAATACTTGGTCAGTACATGGCAGCATGCAATGCAAAGTGTGGATTCATGGTTCTGGACGAGGTACTGACATAACGGACTAGTCAACAAAGTTCGTAACTTCAAAAGAAGTAGTCACCACCCGATGCACAACGATGTTTGATTACAGAATCTTAGAAATAGAAAAATCCATTCTAGGGAACAATGGAACTGGTTTTCATGACGAAATTGGGCGGTACCATAATTTAAATCGGTTGGTATTCCCGGACACGGCAAAACAACAGATATCGTGAGGAACTTCGACGAAACTAGGAATGTGGTAGTCACCACCACAATCGAGGCGGACCAAGATCTAAAAAACTAAAATGTTTATTTTTATATTTTTTTTATCCTCTTTAGTGCAAAACAATGTCATGATGGAATCTATTATGGCTAAATCTATTTACGAAATTTTGTGACTGTACTATTCACCGTTGAGGAAAAGAACTCAGCGGTGAACCCCGGAAATCAACCTTAGGTGCAGCAGATATATATGTAATAATATAGGCACTTATCTGGCACAAGTAGCAGTAAGCTAGCTCAAGAGCACCCCCGGGGTGTGAGACTCTGTTTGGACCGTTGTTGGTCTGGGAGAAGAGAATCGAGAAAATGGTCCCAGTTGTAAAAGTATAGAAAACCGTATTTACCTTGTATGCTCAATGTTAACATTTTATTGTATATGCAGCATTTATTTACAAAATTTACAAAACGTTTTTATTTACATATTTTTAAATTGTTTCTCTATAAAATACCTCTTCTGACATTCTGTCAATGTTGGACGTTATTTTGATTAAAAAGTACCAAAGTAGGATAGACGTTTCCTTTTATTACTTATAGATAGATATTATATTCCAAAAAGTTTAATGAATTGGTCCTGCAAATGAAGCCTTTGACTATTTAACCTATAGTCAAAGAGTGAGGCAATAAAAGTGACTGACCGAATTTTTTCCAGTTTCATTGTTTTGTCCGGGACCCAGTCACTTTTATTGCCTTACTCTTTTACTATAGGTTAAATAGTCAAAGGCTTCATTTGCAGGACCAATCTATTATTACATCATCATTATCTTCATCATTACCATTATCATCACCATCATCATCATCATCATCAACAGTCTGAAGACGTCCACTGCTGAACATTAGACCTACCATATAGAGCGCCACTTTGGGCTACTGCTTGCCTTCTGCATTGATATCCGGTTCTGACCAGTTCCTCGGTTATTTCTTCTCCGAATGTACTCATTTCAAAAAAAAAAAAGTCTTCCAAAAAAGTGAAAAATGAAAATATGTAAAAAATAACTATGTACAACGTGTTACAAAATACCCCGTAATAAAACCCCGTACTTCGATAAATATTGATCGATCTTAAATATTGTGAATGGACTCGTTATAAGGTCCCATTTAACCTCCTTTGGTTTTACGAGTAGTTTTGTAGCATTCTGTATAATTTCCTTCCTTGTTCTAAGTCAAAAAAGCGAAGCCAGAAAGTTATATCCTCATGCTAATGTTGTTACCAAAGAGGTTTGTAAGAAAAGATCAAAAAGTATCCTTATTACAGATGATTTAACTGATAATAGATGAACACCTGCCATCTTGTTTGACTTGACTTGTTAATGACATCAGTCATTTATCAAAGAAATCTCCCGGTAACAGTTTCCGATATGATCCCATTTTTTTTGTAAAAGTAATATTGTTCTAAACCTCCAGCTCAAACTTAAGTATTATATAAATAAATGCACAGAGTATCTTAGACTTGCTACAAAATCACTTTATTAAATTAAATACAACGTAAATAAGGAAAAAATAACATGCTGTAGACTGGAACCATGCCATGTAATTGTTCAGGTAAAATTCTCTTGAATTCCCTATGACCACGGTCCAAGGGAATTCGAACTTGTGAGATTTACTTCGGACTTTTTCTCTTTATTAGGATAGTATAGTAGTATGTATAGTATTTAGTTTTTTTTATATAGTATTTATTTTTATTTATTCTATAGTATTTTAAAATTAATATTTAGGGGACTGGAATTTATTAACAGAATCGAACTAAGAAATGGAAAAAGAAATCCCGATGCCCTGTTACGTAAATCTTCTAAATATATATTACTCAAAGGTGACTGACTGACTGACTGACTGACATAGTGATCTATCAACGCACAGCCCAAACCACTGGACGGATCGTGCTGAAATTTGGCATGCAGATGTTATGACGTAGGCATCCGCTAAGAAAGGATTTTTCGAAATTCCTCTCTTAAGAGGGTGAAGAGGGTATACTTGTAATGTATAAAAAACGCAGGTTAAACCAAAAAAGGTACATAAAATAAACCAGTATCCATATTATAAACCCAAAAGTAGCTCTGTCTATGTGTTTATTACCTTATCAAGACTATACATAGCTAAACAGTGGTTGATGTTATTTGGTGTGCTGTAGACAATTTGAGCCCTGAGATGACCAAGATATTTTTATCTCGATAAACTGTAGCCCACGCCGCGAACTAGGCAGAAATAGGTTCACCTAGTCATATACTAGTGAGTCCAAGGGGTTATTTAAATCCAAATTACAAATTAATTGTGGTATTAATTTGGCCTGAACCACAGTTTACGGGGGTGAGAACCTTACCTTGGTCAGACCATCTGTATGGATAAAAAGGCGAAATTAATCAAAGGTTCGTAGTCAAGAAATCCAGGATCTTAAGACAAATAAGTATTTAAATTAATAACATAAATGAAAGCATTGCCTTCTGAACTGTGGGTTGTGGGTTCGATCCCACCCAGGACAAACATTTGTGTGATGAACATAGGTGTTTGTTCTGTGTCTGCGTGTTATATTGTATTCTATGTATGTATTTACAAACAAAAAGTATCTAAGTATTGTATCAGTTACCTACCTTACCTATTATTGTTCTGTTTATTTGTGTTTTTGTTTTGTACCTTGACCCTACATAAGAAGCACATTTAAATATGCTAACTAAAACCCTCATGTATAAACCACGCAATATGCAATAAAAGATTGACTATTGAGTATGAAAATGTTAAAATATAACTAAAAATACTTTCAGGTGTTCGTATGAGACGATGCAGCTGTAAAGTATTTGGATACCCGTTGCAGAAGACGGAGTCCCAAAGCCTCGTACTGGTTGCCCATGATGAAAAGCGCGGTGGTTGCGGTGCAGGGTTCAGATCCGGGCAAATCAATTTATTCTTGCGAATATTTGAAGGCTTGTACGATAGATGCGCAGGATATAATTTGAGGTAATTCATTAATAATTTCCAAACACAGCAGGTGCGTTTTAGTGCTCCATGTATGTTTTAGAATCCATACCATGTCTACCCACCTTCTTTCATACCACTGCTAACCTTGCAGTAATGCGGGCTAAATTCGCGGAAAACAATGTCGGTCCCCTCCACTCTTCTACACACTCACCTTTTTGAGGCCGTAAGAAAACGACCCTCGCCGGCAAGCAGCTTGATCTTGTCGCGCGCCCACATAGCGTACTTACCAGTTGTGTGCGTACTTGCACAGCAGCTTAAAGCTTGCTGCAACAGCATCGAGTGCGTTTACGTCCATACAGACGAGACCGCGCGCGCCACGCAGCAGGCGGCCCAGGCGGTGCAGGTACGGGTTGATGGGGTCTAAGTACTAGATGTATGCCGACTCAGCGGTGCCACGTGCAGTACGTACATATTGCTCAGGTGGTGTAGCGTCACCAGGAGAACCTAAGAGCGGACGGGTATATGCGCTGATGAAGTTTACCTTCGCCTTGTTTCATGATGAGCTGGGGTCCTTAATCACCACTACAATGATCTTTGCGTCCGTTCCAATAGCCAAGCTTCCCGATTGCCGATTGCTGGCCTGAGTCTCTAGCGGCTGTTCTACAGCCAGGAGCAAGGTGTCATAAGGCATGCCGCTGGTAGAAACGACCCCTGTTAAGCCAATCTTGGCCCTCTCTGGCACAGGCTGATTCGGAGAGGAAAGAGGCTGCTTTTTCTCCTTCTTCCTTTTCTCCTTCTTTATCCGTCGAGCTAAAGCTCTACTTAGATAGTACCACTTAAAAATAGAATAAAATAAAGGACTATACAGCACGATGGGAAGAAGAGTTGTAATCCCAGATTGATTATTGATTATTCATATAGTGATGCCACGTTGAATGAACCAGGAAATCTATAACAAAAGTTAGATAGATCAGCGCATGTCTTAAAACTAAAAAATATAATCCATGCATCATACAGATAGCCCTTTTCTCAATTTCTATTGAAATTGTGTCTTAAAAATAACTGCTGCGCAGGAAAGTGTAGGACAATCCACCACGCGGGATTATTGTGGATTGGTGAAAAACACAAAAAAATATACAATTGGATGATTTTTGAAAATACAGGTTTCCTCAAAAAGTTTTCTTCGTTGTAAGAGCGAGTGCGCATTCCGCACATAGCTTGAAAAGCAATTGCAAGTGGGATTCCCGAGGAGTCGGTTTGAAAGTCACTCTCGCTCCTCTTAGTATGCGATTGTTGCACATTATTGATTTCTTACTCTATTAATATACATCTTTGAATAGGCTGTAAAACTACTGAACCGATTGGAAAAGTCTTTCACCATTAGAATCCTACATTATCCCTGATGAACATAGGCGATCGAATATAATATATATATATAATTATAGTATCCGTGCGAAGCAGGGGCGAACCGCTATTTAATTAAATTTAGATAACATTTTACCTGGGGGCTAGCTATTATATATACTGATCCAGTAAGCTGGTCTGGTTGATAGCGACTCAGACAAACGGGGTTCGTTGTGACGTGGGTAGTCACCGCAGCATCCAGTCATACTCAGAGTCGGGAAGAAGGAGCATAGACAGGGTGCTGATTTAGACAACAGCTACCACTGTCTAGTGTCCTTTCCCCTACTCATTTGACTCAACCCTCCTTTAAATCCCGGAGTGAAGATTGTGATGGTTCTTAGACATCGACCAATGGTGTATCTATTTGGGGTTGTTCCCAGATGGATACACCGAAGGTAGATTATCATAAGCTAACCTGTTCCAGCGATGCCAACAGCAGCATTCATATTTCATCTGTAAACAATAGAAATATGTATTAAACATTTGAAATACTTATGTACCTATTATTTTCTTAAAAAGATCATAATAATGAATGTATTATATTAAATAGTCGTATTTATGGTCGTCACAGTTGGAAACAGAAAGGCTAAAACTATATCTGGTTCAATCCACGAATTGGATAAAGGAAATATCGATATAGGAATAAAAGAAATATTGAAGAGCTTTTTATTATTAAAGCCATACCTTCGGTCGAAATGGCGACATTAAACAAAGCAATAGCAAAGTTATACCGGCCGATAGGTGGAGCAAAACTTAAAAAATAATACTAGTAAATATTTTTGTTAACAGGTACTGTCCCTTGAGAGCTGGCATTAAGCGAGGCAGGCACATCACGAGTGCTATTAAGGATCTGATGATACTATTTTGCTTTCTGGTGGCCAACTTTGTAGTATTCCTCAACATTGCTACGAGGATAGCGATACACGTCTCTCTAATCCTCACGGAAACTGCAGTATGGTTTAAACGGTAAATCAACGTTAAAAATAATAATATTTTTAAACAAACAATGCAATAAGCAAAATTGTATGTTTAGTAAGTAATATTATATAAAATAGTGTTATTTGTCAATAGGAAGCCGAAATAAAGAAATAAATCTAAGGACTTGCGCACGCGCACCTCGTCCTTTGAATGAATAGGTCTTTAGTTATGAAATTGCCGTTCTACAACCAGTGTGGCCAGTAGGGTATTTCAAATCATAATATTTTTAGTTTGGGCTATGAATTATAATTTTAAATTTATTTTATTTTCAAAATATGGACGGTTTGACAACAAAAGATTTAAACAAGCTTTAAACTAGTATTAAACTGCTATTTTGTATTGTCAAACACACGTTTGACGGCTGTCTAAGCCTTGTTTTAGTATTATTATTATTTTAGTACAGGGAATATTTATTTCAAAATTATTCATTTGTTTGTTGATTAACGTCATGTTTTCATCGCATTTGAATTTTTTTCGTCATCGCGGATAGGTTAAAAATTGAGTAATTATGGAATATGAGTACCGTCGTGGCAACAACGCGGCACAAGCGGCACGCAACATAAACGATGCTAAGGAGCGAACAATAATCTTACCACCTTTTATTGGTTTGCTCGCTTACGTTCTGGAAATTTTGACATGAAAAATTACCTTCTTAGTCGTCTGAAATTTTGGACGATAATAACGATTTAAAACGATTTCGGAAGCTGATGATACTCAATCTACGGCTGAATTAGAACAGCTTTCAACGTCATCATTAAAACAATATTGACCAGTTATTAACAACTAGTGGACCCGCCCCGGCTTCGCACGGGTGAATTAGTAAAACGCAGTCGAACAAGATAAAAAGTCCCATGTCCGTCTCCTGGTTCTAAGCTACCTCTCCACCGATTTTCAGCCAAATTGATTAAGCCGTTCTTGAGTCATACAAAGTGTAACTAACCCAACTTTCTTTTATATATATAGATTTTTCACAACAAGAAAAGTGATGATAAAGTAATTGTATAGGTACTTAATTTGGAAAATAATGGAAACGTTACCTTCGACAAAATTTGCTGTCACCAATATCTTAAGGTATCATTTCCTTAGCTTAGCTTACCTAACCAAGGCCTCGCTTCCAATCATGCACATTGCTAAGTTCTACCACTTCTGTTTTCCGTCGCGTATTACCTTGTATTTTTATCATTGCAGGTCTGTTATGAAACCAGGGCTCGAAGAAAATATTCATTTTGAGCCGCGATTCAAATCAGGGTATAGCCCAACAATCTCACCAATTATTGAATAACAATATTTTATTTCCAATATTTAAATAGTTATTGAAATTATGTTATGAAAGTATTTATCAAGAAATATAATTGACAATTAATTATTTCTGTATATTTTGTTTTAAGGGTTCCATACCAAATTATTACGATACCCTATTCCTATGCATTACATCTCACTATCCCAGTCAGGTGCAGAAAATGGTGATAATACAATAAATAAGTCGGGGAATCTTTTCGTATTTTTACGGTTGAATTTTATATCTAATGTCTTTTATCGTACTGTTTTTTTTTAAGGAATGGCGTGGCGAGCTAGCCGTTCGCCTGATGTTAAACGACACGGCTGCCCATATCAGCTGCAGTGTCACTCGGAACTCTAAAGTATAGAGGTTCGCGTGACACTGCATTGCGCACGTCATCCAGAGACATCAGCACAATCTAGTAATAAGATTACTAAACTGTGAGATCAGATCATAAAGTCTCATTTGCCCAGTAATTTCACTAGCTACAGTGCCCTTCAAACCGGAACACAGCAGTGCTTGCGCACTACTGCTTGGCGGTAGAATAACTGGCAAAGCGGTGGTACCTACCTAGACGAACTTTGCAGTAAAGTTCTACCACCTAGTAAAACATTACTAGGTGGTAGGACTTTATTTGTTGTACCTAACTTGTTTGGATACCATTCGAAGAAGATTATTTAATGCAAATTTAAATTAATATTGAAATGTAAAAATATATTACGTACTATTTGAAATCAGTTTAATATTAAAAAAATATATTATTTATCCTTTTTAGTGAATGTTACTTAACTAAGGTAAGTATGCAAAATTACAGCTCAACCGGAAACCGGTAAGTGTGTCAAAATTGACTTCTAAGATTTTATTACATAGTGGAGTTTTTCCTTGAGATGTCATGATCAGATCCTTACTTGATGATAATGATGCCATTATCATCGATAATTTCACCAATTGAAGGGTTGAGAATAAAAAGGATTTAACTGACAAATTGACAGTTTCGAGAAAATTGACTTTAAACGTCAACGTCGTCATTTTAATGTAGAGTGCTTATAAGGTAATAGAAAAGGTTTATGTATGTTTCAGTTGCTTGAAAATGTTTTAATTCCATTTTTAATTACTAAATATAGTACTAATTCATACAATTACTGTAAAAATATAATATAATAAAATAAATATAATAGTGTTTATATGCTAAGCGTACTGTATTCCTGTGACAGATAAACCGTTTTTAGACTCAAAATCACGAGATTTAAGCCTCATTTCGGTACTTTGAGAATGTATTATTGAAGATAATTTCACGCTGAATCCAACGATACCCATAAGTCATTTTGAGAAAAAAATCAGATCAATCCTTTTTGTTCTCACCCCTTCAATTGTGAATCGATTTCAAAAATTCTTTTTTAGTATACCCTACACAAGATTCACAATTGGCGACAATATCGATGAACATACACAAAAAATACAGACAATATAATACCTCCTCCTTTTTGGATGTCAGTTAAAAAGTATGTTTATGCACAATAAAGTCTTGTGTTAATATTAAAGTGGCGATAAAGATTTTAGTTATTATTGTAGGACAACTTATTAAAATAGTTTTTAGTTCATTTTGTTTTTACCTGTACGAAAAAAGCAAGCCAAAAAAGCCCAAAATTCTAAGCTACATATTTTTCCGATTAAAAGGTTGTCTGGAAGAGATCGCTCTAAGCGATAAGACCGCCTGTTGTACTAGTACTAGTTTATTATGTAAGTTTTTCTTTTTGTTAATTGTTTTCTTTTTTACGGTGTACAATAAAGTGTAGATCTATCTATCTAAAGTGCCTTAAATTTGCTCTAATAAACAATATGCACTTTCGTAGTAAAAAGCCAAAAGTCACGTTCGCAGATGTAAATCTATAGCTCCTCCACGGTGATGGTGATATGCCAGCGAGGAGTTCTAGTCTCGGATGCTACAGGGTACCACTTCTTATCACGGGTACCCGGTAGGAGACCAGCACTCCCCTTTGGCTGTTGATTCTCTTCTTTTCTTTGTTGATTTTTCTTTTTTTCTTCTTTTGTTATTGCTTCTTTGGCTTCTGTCTTCTGTCTTCAGAAAGCTTCCACTTTGCAACGATGAGATAGAAGCTTATCTGCAAGCCCATTGCAATCCCTAATATTAGGGACAGTAATGGGCCAACAAAAAAAGCTCTTATTTATTACATGAGTATCATGAACTAGATGATTAAACAGAACTTAGAATCATGTAAATAGGGAGAACTCTGTGTTTTGGCATTTCATTTTTGTTTATTTAGCCAGTGTCAAGTAATTGATAATTTATCAAGTTAATGATATTTCAAGCAGACATGTGTCAAGTAACAGTCCAAGTCATCAAGTCAAGTCAGTAGTAGTAGTCTAGTCTAAGTCATATTCCTAGTAAAGTAGTGGCAACTTTACTAGAAACTTCTATGGAGTTTTGGAAACAACACGAAAAGAAACGTTTCACCATCATTTTACCACTTTCCAACACTCATGCCTGTAAACCAGCACTTAAGGAATAAAACGCCACCAAGTTTATGCACTAACACTGAAAATAACACAAGTGTTGGAAAATAATACAATGCGGTGAAGGGATCTTTCTCGTTTTCCCGCCAAAACTCCAATAAGTTTTTATAATTTTTTGTCAGCACCGCCTTTGTTTTTTGGTTTCGAAGCAATTTGTAGGGTAGATAGGAAAGAAAACTCCAACGTGAGATCGATTACCCAAAAGGAGGATTTTTTTTATTTGGGCTAGATGGCGCTCTATGTAATGTCCACAGATATTTATTATTATTGTTATTATTTCACTGAAAAATCTTCGTTTGATGTGCTATCTTTCTACGTGACATTGACAAAATTGTAGTAACCTCTCCACAAAGGCCATTTACAAAGAGTTGAAGTTGATTATTATTATTAAACACTAGCTACGCCCCGCAATCTCACACGCGTTTTATAATTTTTTCAAACTTTTCAATATTCTTAATTTTTCATTCACAAGAACCTTCTGACAATAATTAACAAAATAAGAAAAAGCAAAAATGTTCTATTCGTTGATCAAGAGAAATAAAGATGACAGCCTTTGTGGGGTGGTGGCTCATAACCCAAAGGCGGCGATATCGCCGATCAGGAAAAAAAACGCATATACTTGTTCTGAGTCAGGGTGTTGTGGGACCATGGTCCTCGTAGTTTCTGGGTCCCTAGACACAGGAACTCCTAGTTAGAGTCCAGGATCTATAGTATCGTTGGGCGTTATTATTATAATATTATAGATTCTATTTTATATAAAAAGATTATTTAATAAAAGTTGCAGGCACATTTTTCATTCGCTCATTTTTATTTTTGGCACGTGAAATAATTACTACAGATCAGTGAGATTAAAAAAAAAGAGAGAGAAAGATGCTCAGTGTGATTTTGATCTCAATATCTCGTCATTCTGTGAACTCTTCATTCTGAGATATTTTCAAATATTATCAAAATTAGCAGGTAAATAGTGACGCATTTTTGTGGGAAATACATTTTTAATCAAAAATTGCTGACGAAAAAAAATCATTAACTTTTAGAACCTGGTATAGAAAGTTTCATGAAGATTCGTTGAAAAATACCACCATAGAAACCAGTAGTGCCGCAGCTACGAACCTGTACCCGATTTCACCTTGTAATGGATGAAATGTGTAAAATATAATTCAAACCTTTTTTTTATAAATATAAACTTTTTACGCTTACGTTTTTAGGCTTACGTAAAATGACGTGAAATTCGAAACATAACAAAATTAAAATTGGAAATGTAATTCAACGTGGCTTTTGTTTTTCGTTCAGTCAATTTATAATTTGGTGTGTTAATATAACAGGAATCGCTCAAGTACTTTATTTTTTAAGTATATTGCAATTATTTTAATCTAAAATGCGTGAATGCATATCCATACACGCCGGCCAAGCTGGAGTGCAGATTGGAAATGCGTGCTGGGAGCTTTACTGCCTCGAGCACGGAATCCAGCCCGATGGGCAGATGCCGTCTGATAAGACGGTTGGCGGCGGCGATGACTCATTTAATACATTTTTCAGTGAAACTGGAGCCGGAAAACACGTTCCCAGGGCTGTATTTATAGATTTAGAACCTACAGTAGTCGATGAGGTACGCACCGGAACCTACCGCCAGCTATTCCACCCGGAGCAGCTGATCACGGGCAAGGAAGACGCCGCTAACAACTATGCGAGAGGACATTATACTATTGGCAAGGAAATAGTCGACCTGGTGCTAGATAGAGTGCGCAAGTTGGCTGACCAATGCACAGGTCTGCAGGGGTTCCTTATCTTCCACTCATTTGGAGGTGGCACCGGCTCTGGTTTTGCATCGCTACTCATGGAACGACTTTCTGTCGACTACGGGAAGAAATCCAAGCTGGAGTTCGCGATCTATCCTGCACCGCAGATTTCTACAGCGGTTGTGGAGCCCTATAACTCTATACTTACCACACATACCACTCTCGAACATTCTGATGCTGCTTTTATGGTTGATAATGAAGCTATATATGATATTTGCCGACGAAACTTGGACATCGAAAGACCGACCTATACTAATTTGAATAGACTGATCGGTCAAATTGTTTCATCGATAACCGCTTCCCTGAGGTTTGACGGCGCTTTGAATGTGGATCTAACAGAGTTTCAGACTAACTTGGTGCCGTACCCGCGCATCCACTTCCCTCTTGTAACGTACGCACCCGTGATATCTGCCGAAAAAGCTTACCATGAACAACTGTCGGTTGCAGAGATCACTAACGCTTGCTTCGAGCCTGCTAACCAGATGGTGAAATGCGACCCTCGCCACGGAAAGTATATGGCATGCTGCATGCTATACCGTGGAGACGTGGTGCCCAAGGACGTAAATGCGGCGATCGGGACGATAAAAACTAAGCGTACCATTCAATTTGTGGACTGGTGCCCGACCGGGTTCAAGGTAGGCATTAACTACCAGCCGCCTACAGTGGTACCAGGAGGTGATCTGGCGAAGGTGCAACGCGCGGTGTGCATGCTGTCGAATACCACTGCCATCGCGGAGGCGTGGTCGCGTCTCAATCACAAGTTTGACTTGATGTACGCTAAGCGTGCGTTTGTGCATTGGTACGTCGGTGAAGGCATGGAGGAGGGTGAGTTCTCAGAGGCCCGCGAGGACTTGGCTGCACTTGAAAAGGATTATGAGGAAGTTGGCATGGACTCCGGAGAGGGAGAGGGCGAAGGCGGCGAAGAATATTAATTTACTTTTTAAAGTTTTATTTTTAGGTAATTTTTTTCCGTTTCTAGGTCGAAAATGAAATAGACTATGGATTATTTAGTTTTGGTTGCAGTAAATAAAATGTACAAGTGGATTTTTTAATTTGTTTTGATAAATTGATTGATTCCTGATATGAGGCCTGTCAGTATTTCAAGGTTTACAAAAGTCATGTTTATGCAAAGTTCGTCTAGGTAGGTACCACCGCATTGCCAGTTATTCTGCCGTCAAGCAGAGTGAACACTACTGTGTTCCGGTTTGAAGGGCATTGTAGCTAGTGAAATTACTCGGCAATTGAGACTTTATGATCTGATCTCACAGTTAAGTAATCTTATTACCAGACTGTGCTGATGTCTCAGGATGATGTGCGCAGGGCAGTGTCGCGCGAAACTATACTTTAGAGTTTCGAGTGACACTGTTCTGCTATGGGCGGCCGTGTCGCTTAGCATCAGGTGAACGACTAGTTTGTCACATCATTCATTAACATAAAAAAGCAACGATGTTCGCACACAGCAAAGAACTAGCAATAATATAAGCAATTTTTAAATTAACTGGGTTTTTTCTTCTTTTATTCTTCTTTTGGATGTATGATGTTCTTTTGGATGGGTAATGTGTGTTACTGTGTACAGTTTGTGCAAATAAAGTGTTTCTTTCTTTTAAAAGTACTTATATCAGGTAATGCCCATGGTCCACCTATTCAGTTCATCTAGGTAGGCCACGGGCAATTTAGTTCTTCCCATGGTCCACTTTAAGATAACTGTATGTACTACGGGTATTTATTATTTCCCGTGGTCCACCTTAGTTTACTTGGCTGTTAATTACCCTAATTAGACAAACCAAAAATCATATCACGTAAGAATATATATATAATACCTACTGCAATCAATCAAGGCAATATTTTTGAGCTACTATTCAGTCCAGTAGAGTACCTAGGTACCGAGCGTCTCTTGAGATAATGATACTGTCTTTAAGCTACAGATAGAGTGTAATATGAAAAATTAATCTCGCATTTTTTTTTATTTGTATACAGTACCCCTATATTTATTTAAATTAATTTAGTAGTAGTATGTACTTACGTCCGTCATCTTGATTAAGCGCGTGTCGAACACATTTTTCATTTTAGTACAGTTTTATGGATTCTTCGAGGCCATACTAATTAGCTAAACTGATTCCGTTTTGATTTGAATAAACTATTTCATCGGTATTATATAACTATGTTCTTAATAGTTTCTTGAATTAGTAAACTTTTATTTAGAAACGAGTAACAAAGTTTTGTTCAAGTTTAGAAACGAGTACCAAAGTTTATATCAATAAATATACACAGATATTGGCCAAACCAAAAATAGTTCAGTGCACCGCTCGCCCCTAGACCAAGCTAGACTGGAAGCAGCCGGAGGTGAACGAAACGCGCGTCACTTGCGAGTACGGACGCCCCGCACCCACGACCGACTGCTACCTGCCCCTGACTTACTCACCCCCACCAACACCCTCTGAATGCCACCCCTATTCACCACAGCCACACCCGCAGGCAGCCGACTTACCCCCCTCACCAGCCGCCACCCCTGTTTCATCGACCAGTCTTGACATTAAATACCTATACAGCACATGAACTCGACCCGTACTGTGTAGTACGTTATTCGGAAATAGTATACCTTCGTCCGGCGTTTAGCCTTCCTTGCACCTACAATGCGTATTTTACTACAATGCTGGGTGCTAGGATTAGTAATAAATAATTGTGTGTAATTGTATCTAATCCATTTTTTAACAAAATTGTGCTGTCTATTCTTTTAAGTTGTAATGAAAATTTTCTCATATTCCTAATTAGCTTAAGTACACATGGATGTACTAATTTCTCTCAAACGAGGGAATATCGAACACCCATAAATCGTATGCGCCGCCGAAATATTAGACAACATTTTATTACCCCCTCTTATTGTTAAACGTTAGTTGAAAAATAACAGACCCATATTTGTTAATTTTAGTTTTGATGAAATTTTTAGAACAATAATATGAAGGTTTTTTTTAATATTGGCTATTGTGAGACTAAACGACGATTTTAGCGGAAGCCAGAATGAAAAAAATTATTATTATAATCTTTGTTTCGAATTTTTTATGGCAGCCATTGGCACAAAGTAGGCTTCACGCGTCGATCATCATTTAGCTTCACTTAGTTTTTAGGTAATAACCTAAGAAATCTATATATATAAAAAAGTCGCGTTAGTGACACTATTTATAACTCAAGAACGGCTGAATCGATTTGGATGAAAATTGGTGCGGAGGTAGCTTAGAACCAGAAGACGGACATAGGATTCTAATTATCCCGTTTTTTTTTGTTTTGTACATGGTGTTACAAAACTACCCTTAAAGCCAAAACGAGGTTAAATGGGGTCTTGTAATAAGTCTATTCACAATATTTAAAAACCAAAGTAACGCTGTATAATATACTTTATTTTTTTTTATTCCAATTAGTATCTGTAATATCACACATTAAACCATCATAAAATTATGCTTATGATTATACAATATACCCCAAAAAAATTTAAAAATATATTTATTTTCACTGCTGTGCAAACCCTATTTCAGTAAAATTAAAGAGTAAACTACGCAAATGTACCTACATTTCTACCTAATTCGCGGAAATATAGAAATTTTAAAAGACCTACTCTAACGAAACAACCTAAACGAACACTCTTTTAACTATTTTTATTTCTTTTTTTTTATATTTTATTTTAGTTAGAAAGTATCGTTATTTTGCAAAAAATATAGGTAAAAAAAAACTCAAAACAGTTGTAGGATTTCGATTAGAAGATTTGAAATCGACAACACATTTTTATTCCAACTTTACATTTTTTGAAGCCAGTACTTGAGTACAATGACAGCCTTGTATTGAGGTAGAAGTCAGTTATGATGAAAAATAAAAAACTATTAAAGTAGACAATTATTAGGTAAAATAGGTACGTAGGCCTTCTGTTAAATAATCTGGTTCCCTGACATGGCAGCTTGCTAGGGTTGACAAAATGTCTGGCTTTAATAATTAATTATTTTTTTACGAGGTATTTTGTAACACGTTGTATAATGGATTAACACATAGGCTACTTTTTATCTGCGAATGAAACCACGTGGCGTGGCTAGTACTAGATATAAAAATCTGATATCTTTTATATAAACTATTTCTAGAGTTTTGGCGGGAAAGCGAAAAAGATTGCGTCACCGCATTGTATTATTTTCCAAAACTTGTGTTATTTTCAGTGTTAGTGCATAAAATTGGTGGCATTCTATTCGTTAAGTGCTGGATTACAGGTGTGAGTGTAGGAAAATGGTATAATGATGGTGAAACGTTTCTTTTCGTGTTGTTTCCAAAACTCCATAGAAGTTTCCAGTAAAGTGCCACCACTTTACTAGGAGTATGACTTTGACTAGACTATGACTTGACTGTGACTTGACTTGATGACTTCGACTGTGACTTGACACATATTTGCGTGAAATATCATTAACTTGATAAATTATCAATTACTTGACACTGCCTAAATACAAAAAAGTGTGGAGCCAAAACATAAAAAAAAAACTATTTCTAAAATAATCTTGAGATGAGTTTCAAATTTCAGTACTTTCCAAATAAATTAAATGCCCAGCATTGTTCATGAAGCTTTATAATGGATATATGGGAAAATATGAGTTGGTACTTCTTCGGATACCGATATTATGCCAATGTTAGCCAATAGTAGGCATCTTATTCCACGTAGCTACGAAGTAAGAAAAGTAAAAATTATAGCACAGCCACCATCTCAACTTTCGCTTGAGCAATGAAAAAATATGACGATGATTGATTATAAATACAACACCTTTACAATAAAAGTAATATAGTAGACCATATATAAACTCTCTTTTGATCAGGTTTTAATTTTAACGTACGTACATAATGAAATAACTTTTAGTAAGCCTCAGATTCTTAGGAACGGCTGAAGCAATCTTTATCACTTAAAATTTACGGAAAATTAATAATAATATCCTTTTTTTAAGATTGTGCGTTTTTAATAGTATAAACTTTATATTAATGAGTTCATGAGGTATCTTCAAAAACATGGCCATATTGAAAGATAATGCACTTTAACAACTATTTTCTGTAATCTGAAGTACAATAACTTAATCACGAGATAAAAAAATTGTACCTTCTAAGAAACTCAAAATAGATTTTTATTCATATCTCATCATATAATAGAAAATACATAACATGAATATAATTTAATTTTGTAACAAAATATGTTGTATTATGAAAAAAATGGCAAATAGGAAAAATAAAACGAAGAAGAACGGTGTCCGCATAATTTACTTATGCGGAAACCGTTCTTCTTCGTATAATTTTTTTATCTCGTGATTTAGTTATTGTACTGCAGACCCAGTTTGGCATCAAATAACTATAATCTGCGATTTTTAACTTTAAACAAAACCCTGCGGAGACTTGCCCAAAAACATATAAATTTTTTTTGGACGCCGCCTTAAAGTAGAATAACTATAATATGTAAAGCAGAATAAAAATGCAGAAAATAGTATCAAACATCATAATTTCACTTACATTTTTGTTAATTACGTTATATGACATTCTTTTGTACAACTGATAAACAATATTTTATTGATCGTTTTTTGAACCTTTCACAGAACTGTAAGAAGCTACATAAGACTGTATAATCAAAATAAGTACACAGTAAACATGACTTAATTAAGATGAGTTGCAATTATCTTCTGATGATCCGAATAAAACAATAAATTAAACAACGAAGCCAAACAAAAGAAAGACATAAAATATTTTGATAAATTCGCAGTTATATAAATTAATTACAATTAAAGTACTTACATTTCAGGTGAGCTTCAGTTTTAGCCATTTGCGTCTACTTACCTGTCCTCTTATGGTAATAATGAAATCTGTTTAATAATGAGTTTTGTGTGCTAATAATTTGATTATGAGTTCATAAAATTATTTTACGATATTAATTTATTATTATAATTATAAAATTTATTAGTTTAACGCCAACGATTTATTATGTAAAGGAATTTATTTTTTTGGTACTATGGTGATTGAGGAGCTCATTGATAAAATTTTCAAAGTCAACGTTAGAGGTCAGCTCTCGTGGTAGTCGCGGATATAAATAACGCAGCGGGAGGCTGCACGACGCGCGGCGGCGAGCGGACCTTGACGCAGAGGGTGCGGTCGTCATGCGGCAAGCGTGAGGTCACACGGTGGTGCGCCGTAACTGGTGCAACGCGCAGCAGCGCACTACTCTCACCAACCCAAGATATAAATATTACACGCGCCTGCGCACCAACATCCTGCTATCACATTTTCCCTCATTTTACCGTCGCACGCGCCCAAATCAATAATATTACATCCCAACATCATTGATCGACCAAGATTTGACGCTCTACAGCAGCAACTCTCCTCAAACTGGCTGCGCATGTCCCAGGCTATCGATCATGCGCGAGGACCGACGCAGACTGAGTGGCAATCCGGGCATTGCTGGGATTGCCAGACCTTATGGCCCTGCACCCCCACCCCCGACTCGGGCACCAGCTGGGCCATGCGCGTTTCGAACAAATATACTGGAACGAACGTAGGCCGAAACTAGGTCGGTTTATACGCGCGATTCCAGCAATCGTACTCGGCAGGCCGGATTCGGTCCGGGCTCGCGCGCTCCTGAGCTTCTAGCGCGTGTCCGCCCTGCGTCCGGATCGATCGCAGACTGAGCCGCGAGTGCGCCGCCCTCGGAGCTGGAGGGGCGCTGCCGCCTGCACCGCGCCACCGCCGCCACCCTTGCACTGGTGTGAGCGCTTGCACCTACTGCCTCCCAGGCCGTATCACACAGCTTCCGCAGCCTCTCCCATGCGTCTGTGTGCTATGCAGTATTCCTGTACTAACAGTGTCATAGTGCGTGTATGAGTGCGTCTAGCCGTGTACAGATACAAACTGAACACTTCGATACCTGATAGTTGTAATCTACAACAGGTAAGCGAGACAGAATGTTAATTAAATTTATTTTACATGTAGTTGTAGTTGTGACTTCTACTGGGGTGGGTTAGCTATTCTGGAGATTACTCATACGATGTCATTGAACCTTTTGTGTAATAAAAGGTGACCACATTTAAGTTTTGCGTGAATTATAGTGGTATTAAAGCGACTTTTTGCGAATTATATATGGTTATGGCAAATGCGATTTTTTTAACATTGTAATGTTTATTTAGTGCTTATGAAAGCCAAGTCTCCTAAATGCCAAGTGATTCGGAAATTTATTGCAACCGAGAATCAAACCTGCACCTGCACTTACAGTTTTTCTACAAGTACATTCAAGTGGCTTGGCTTGCGTGGTTGGATACATTGCGCTGCATTACGGCACCACTAGAATCAGTTCAAAGATCAAAATTATGAATTATCCAAAATTTAACTCATTCTGCATTAGCACAAAATTTTGTAAATATGATAGTATTTGATTATAATAGTTAAATTATGCTTCCTCTTCACTGTTGGGCAATAGATAATAAAGCTGGTGCAATTTATCTTAATCATTGTACTTTTTTATTAATATGTGTGGTGTGGTAATTTTTCAAATTTCTTACAAATAAATACATAACAGTATTATTGAGCAGTAATAAGTTCATAAATGTAAATAACAATAATATAGATTAGTAAAAAAAAGTGTGAAATTGAATAATAAAAATAAAGATTCTTTGTAAAATAATATTATTAAATAAGCAATAATTAAAAATATTATTTTATATTATACCATTTATATTTATAACATTAACTGAAATTATGATAAGGACCTCTAAACTATTAATGATTTTTTAAAATGTTGCGAAGTTACTTTTTTTTCTATGCATTAAGCGAATTTATAGACAAAGGGTACGACTCCGCGTAGACGCTACGCAATGTAAAACTTTGTCTAAAAATTAGCTTGAAGCGTAGCGAAAAAAAATGTAGCCTTGTAGCTTTATCTATTAGTTTATTATTGTGAATAATTATTTCGTTGTTCATAACTATTAATTTTATCAACACGACTTATGAACACTTAAAAAACGTTAATTTCGTAGATAGGTCTACGCCTCATCGTTTCATATCTACGGCGTAGCTATTGACTACGACGTTATCGCAAATTTATGTTATAATTGGTTATTTCAATTAATATTTGGTACGTTGATTGTTGAAAATAATATGTCTTGACTTATTTTATTAGTTGAAATTCTTCATTAATAATATTTCTAAATATAATTTATAATTACAATATATTTGTAAATATTTATAAACATTAATAAAATGTTTAATATTTAAGAAAACATTTATATTGCTATCTCAAGAATATTACACCAGAGCTGTAATTAAAATGATTTTGTAGAAAATTATAATTCAAAAATAAAATAAAATAGCATATATTATTTTCATTTACTAAAATTACAAAGAAGACTGTTATAAAAAATAACTCTAAAATATGTATTTTAATGTAATAATACATATAAGTTTTTAATACTTGAACAATGAAATGGCTGAATTTAAACATGTGAACCAATTATATAGACTTTACACTAAGGGGACCCAATAAAAAATATTAAATTTCTGGATGGTTCCGAAATTTTACACCATTTCTGCTCATAATATAACAATTATCAGATTTTTAATCAACTTATCTCAAATAATTGTAAAAAAAATTGAAATATTAAAAAAACTACTATTTTAATGATTGTATTAAAGACAAAATGAAAATATACTGTCCCTTAATTTTCAAGTAACTTTTAAAACCATGAAATGGTGGGTCGGATAATGCTCTCTAACGTAGAATATATGGTCTAAAATTATGTGCCATGACAAAAATGTCTAAGTATTAAATATTTAATTCAACGGGGCAATGCTGCCAGCATGTTGGGAACGCTACCGACTGGTAGAGGGCTGGAGCAATTGTACTGTCTATACACGGTAGCATTTAATTCAATCTTTTCCTTAAATGACCATGCTATAGAATATTCGTACAAGGTCCAATTTAAAAAGAAATAGATTTTGTTTTAGTATTTATTGCCTCTTGAAATAACTGCATGACAGCCGACATGTCTATTTAACGGTACACACAGCGCGGGCACCAGCTGAGTGCTTTGTAAATGTAATAAAACACCTGCTTTGTTCAATGTCACAAGGCTTTTCTTAAGAATTTAAATTTGATAATACCTAATTTAGGTTTTATTTCATAAGTATTTTTTTATTTAGTTATATGGGAGCGTTCTATAGCATGGATTGAATACATACATTAAAGGAAAAGAACAAATTAAATTCCACCTTGTATATAGGTCATCGCGGCTAGTATATCGTCCAATTGTTGTTTATGTTTTGTAGTAAGTAGTGTTTAGTATTAGTTATTATATCACTGTCGTATTTTGTTGTTACAATATAGGCAATTTGTAGGTTATTTTTTTTAAATATTTTGACTAATAATAACATTCTGTGTGCTTTCAATTTGATATAGGGTAGTTTTTTTTTGTGATTTTATGCACGTAAACTTTATGTAGCGCCACGTTGTATATATTTAAAAAACAAATAAACGATAAATAAGCTAAGCAATTTGTGTATCACGGAGACTAGAAGATATCATCCTGCAAAGTGCATTCTTGCAATTTCCACTAGTAGTAGTAGTAGGACTTCCCATAATTACCACTTTCCAAATTTTTATAATTTATATTACTTAAAATTTAATAATTTAAATTAAATTTATATTGCGCAGTTTTTAATGTAGTGAAGTCCAAACACGTATAGACAAACAAATATTTTATTATATAGAAAATTTGTCCATTTCGTATAATAAAATATAATATATATAAAAAAATAGCGCCCCACGATCACATACATAGACGCAGAAAGTACGAGGATCATGGTGCCCCAACACCTAGACTCCGAACATGTATTTGCGTTTTTTTTTTCTATGCCCAAATAATTGTCCTGCCGCAGGAATAGAACTCGTCGCCTCGCTTTTCTGTATTTTTATTTGATTTGATTTTAGCTTTTTTGTTGCTTGAGTGATTTTTAGGAGCCAGAAGTCATTGTCTGCTTGAAAAAGCAAACGCTTAAAGTTTTAAGTGTTGACTCTATTTCTCAGGATAAGGCCACAAGATGCTTACCCACAAAAGATTTAAATAAGCCATAAACTAGTGTTAAACTGTTGTTTTTTCATATTGTTAAACACGCGATTGACGTCTGTTTAAGCCTTGTTTATGTATTCTTGGTAACATGGTTAATGTCTAAGTAATTGGTGACGGGAGCAATTGCAAAAGCATCATCCATCTAATTAAATAAAAACGAAAAAATGCAGACTCAAAAATTCAATTCCAGCCATCTTTATACCTGTACATACATAGTACTAATATAGTGACGGATAGACTTATCGATTTTACTATGCATAAGGGCAATGAACCGGCTACTAGCGAGAGTGTACGTCACCTCCCTCACACACACATAACCAAACATACTATGCAGTTCATAAATACATTTACTCCCGTTGACCCCTACGTCTCCTAGATCTGATTGGTAAACAATATTTCATCTCTTTCAAGCTGAACGAATGCTAAAGGTTTTTCACTTTTATTGCATTGAGTATAGAACTGGTTATGTAATGGCTCATGCAGCGCACATTCAGCTAGCTCTCCCCCGCTTGAGTGACTAGGGGGACGTGGGTGGAAGAGGGTGGATAAACTTAGTCTAGACAGGCTTATCGACCTGGACCGTAAAATTCTGATAACAAAGAGCTATTTTCATGGAAAACGTAGGTATTGAAATTGTAGATAATATAACAGTTTAGTATTGAATACGTTTGTGAATTTAAATCTATTCATTTATACTATGGCCTACGCACTCTCTATGTTATAGAAAAGCCGTGGCCCAGCAGTGTGAACGCAATTGGGCTGATACCATTACGTGACGATATCACACATGAAATGCACAGCTCTACAATTTTAAGTAAAAAGTAATAAAGGTAATGACAGAACATTAAAATTCGACGTCAAATATTTATTCAAAAAAATTCAAAATTATTTATTATTCGGCAATAAGTCCACTGGGTAGTACGTAGCTTATTACAAGTGTTATTAAGTGTTGAAATTATTTAAAAATAAACGTGGTACGATAGTTAATATAAATAAAGATAATAATGGACCCTGTTGGGTACAGCATATAAATCGAATTTTTCTTTTTCTACTGATATACACCCAAAAGGTCGTATGGAAGAGGTCGCTGTCTTAGATAAAACTACCCAATATAACACTAGATTATTACTTACTTACTAAGATTTCTTTTATGCCAAAATATTATATTATATAATATTTCATTGATTGCATAAATGAATAGAATTCTATGAAATTATGACTTATTTTAATATAGGTAAAGAACTATATTTTATCTTATTATCCTTGAAACCGGCAGAAAATTTTCACCACCATCATCACCTGGAAGACGTCCACTGCCATTTATGCTGATTATTGTAAACACAGGTTCACCATAATCATCTGAAAAACAATTCCCTTCATCAAAAATCTTACTAGTACAATAAGATAATAGAACTAATCTAACTGCTGGGAATGGACGAATATATATAAATAATACGCATAAATCGATAAATTTATTTTACATTTGCTGGATTTTTGAATTTCATCATAACACATAATAAATTGATACGAAGAATGGCAAACTGAAACACATTAGTTACACCAAGAAAAAACTCAAGCGAAAACATTCAGTGATTCAAACATAAACCGAAAACTAAATTTACATACGTTATTGAGTGCGAATTTCGCTGATTATCAACTAACGGCCATTTAGACAAAAAATTTAAAGTAAAATAATTTTGGACAGTTTTAAAAGTGGGCAAACCTCCGCTAGGGGTAGTAGTATTTCGTGGGTCAAACTCCAGCTCAAACAGATAGTAGATGGTGGATAATGTGTGAATAAAACTAAACACATCTAGTTTCACATAGGTACTGTTTGAGTGCGTTAAAGATATATCGTATATAGATATATACGTAGAATTAGCAAATTTAAGTGGCAGCGCATAGGCCACATCGCTCGTAGAACCGACAAACGATCTGGAACAATGGCTTTCAAGTGGTGACTACGAATTAGAAGTGGACGTGGACTGACAATGTCACACCGCGGGAGTCGATGGATGCAGGAGGCAAGCAGCTGTTCAAAATGGCGCCATATAGAAAAGAAGCTTCCTTTCATCATCAGCCTAAAGACTTCCACTTATGAACAAGCTGCTTAAGTATTTCTATATATAAAAAAATAATCTCTATCTCCTCGTGAACGGATGGAATATTTCCGCTGATTCTTTTTTGTTGTGTTTTATATAATATTGTCTTATGAAATGAAATGAAAAACGTAGAGCGGAAAATTTGTAAATTTTCACCACGCGGGTGAAACAGCGGGGCGCAGCTAGTCTTTTTTAGAATTTAATATTATTATCATGCCACGGGTTTGATGCTACTGACAACGGTGATGAAAATGAAAAATCATGGTAAGTATAAATGAATAATAAAGGTTTTTTAAAGATAATTATGAAATAATAATTACTTACATTCAAACAAAAATATAAACATCACATTAATTCAACTTTAACTTCTAAAAAGGCTGAAGTTTACTTTAGTAGAGAGACTTTTTAGAGTTTAAAATAAAGAGTCAGACCAAGAACAGAATGGTTATCTGGTAAAATGAAAAATTACAGTCTGCAGCCGGAAAAAAAAAACACGAGTGATCATAACGAGGCCATGTGATCACGGAACTATGATTGCAATGCAACAGGAGAAATTTCAATCCTAATTTGAAAATTTCTATACTAACAATGCGCGTAAACTGCGTATCAAAACGTTCAAATTCATAGATTTTTGTGTTTCTATTGGTTGTAATCAAATTACATGATCGCCTAGATCTAGAACAGCTAGGCGATCATGTAACTTGATTTCAACCAATAGAAACGCATATTTGTATGGTTTGACAGTTTAAATATGTAGTTTATGTGCATAGTGTTAGTAAACTACGTTAATTGTGAATCTAATACCAATGACCTTTAGATGTAATTAAAAGATGGAAGCTAAGCTACCAGCTCTGGATAAGTGGTCCGCTTAAATTACGTGCAACAAAATTCAGATAAACCCTTTTTGTTCTCACCCCTTCAATTTTTTTCGCCACCACACTTCGCACCGGCAACTGCGACATACAATACGGGTCTTCAGCACTTGCGATTTTATATTATGTAGGTGTAGCAACGCTATGCTTTAGTGACACGTCTAGTGTTAACGACGTCTATAGGCTACGGTGACCTCTTACCATCAGAAGGGCTGTATATGGTTACTTGTTGCCTATAGCATTAAAAAGGTTCAGCGTAATAGCATGTAGAAGTTATAAAATAATAAATAAAATAACACCCAACGATCACACACATAGAACTGGAATTCCCTGTATTTTGTGACCTAAGAACTACAGGACCATGGTCCCATCACACCTAGATACAGAAATAGTATTGTTGACTTTTTTCCTATGCCCAAATGCATGCTGTTGTGCGAATCGAATCCGCCACCTCTGGGTTATGAGCCGACCTGCTCAACCACCACACCATAGAGGCAAATGTAAGTTAAGTACATATTATGTTGAGAACCCTTGTCAGTGTGCGAGTCCAACTCTCTTGGCCTTTAAATTGGCCTTGGTTTTTTAAATATATTTTTGTTATAAGATACCAAAATTGAAGACATTGAATCAATTAAAAATTAGATACTAAGCCCGGTGCACTGTTTTATCTACAAACACGCAAAAAAGTAAATTACTTAGGTACCTTATTCTAGCGGTTGACCATGTCAAAGAGGAAAACAAATATAAAATCTTTATGATTCTACAAAATAAAGTATTTTTAAAGGAAAAGTTAAAACTATCTAAAATTATATGATTCATAATCTAATATGTTTGACTTAAAACATTAAAATTAATAATTGTTAGTCAATTATTAATTTTAATGTTTTAAATCAAACATTTAGTAGCAATTAACAATCAGGTACAAATAACCGCGTGTACTGTTATCCAGACAAACATTACTTTTAAGGTATATAGATAACTTAGACACAGGGAATCCTAGTTAGAGTCCAGGATCTATAGTATCGTATGTGATCGTTGGGCGTTATTATCATTATATCTATAACATAACATTTGCATAACGGACATATTAGAAACTTATAAAACTGTTAAATATGTTATGCATCGTGTTTGGACGTTACTGATTATCTGCTACCCCAAAAGAACCAAAGTTAATGCGTTTTCAGCCCCCCCCCCCCCCCCACACACAGCCCCGACAGTCATTCAGGCCAGCTACTAAATGAACCTAACAGGAAGCGTTTGCCGTAAACTCTATCACCTAGGAAGCTAGGTCACAACTCGATACAAGCTTCAGCGACTAGATGGCAGCACAGCCTACTTCATTACAAAAATACAATTTTAGTGTCTAGTCTAGAAGCTGCAACCTGGTTTTGGATTTTTTTGGTTTATGACTTGCACAACTGCAGAGGTAACTTGCAATCATTCGAAGGCGATTCAATAGATGGTGGCATGTTTTATTTGAGTGAATAGTTACCCTAACTCCAAAATACAAAATATCTTCACATAGAAAAAAATGCAATTAAGGCATTATTTAAAAAATTATAATTTAATATACTACATATTAATATAGTGGTAGATTTGATCTATTGCGGTCAAGGTTGTCAGCCATCTTTTGGTGTCTGTCCGTATTGATAAGGACCGGAATAGCCGCGTTGCATGCAATGCATCCGGGCTTTCTCAAAAACAGTCAGATGGCAGCACGGGATGCTACCAATCACATGGGAAGTTGCATGATACTGTTGGAAGAAAATAAGTATCACCCTTGTAGTGATTATTTAAACCGAATTCAAAAAAGGAAGAAGTATTCAATTCGACTGCTTTTTATGTTCGATTTTGATTAATCTTTTATTATTTGAAAGCTGGTGCTTCCCGCGTGGTCCCATTTCAGTCCAGTTCTGAAAATGACATCCATGAGAAAACCATGTAAGGTTGAAGTCAGTTTTTTACGCTTTATGTTTGCTATTTAATTTTTGAGCCTTTTTTTATAATAACGCGTAATATTGGTAGAAGTAATGATTTATTTATGTCCGGAAAAAATAAAGTAAAAACAACAGAATCACCTATAAATTGAAATTATCAAGATGTGACAAATAGTTAAAAAACTATCTGTTTTTTAAATTATCCTTAATAATGCGTATTTCGATTTCGACTGCATTGATGATGTTCTCATTGAGATTGAAGTCGTCTAAACCCTTTTTTAAAAAGAATTCTTCTTTCATAAGAAGCTTTTCCTGATGATAAATAATAAACATAACAAAAAAAGAGTTAGCGAAAATGTTCCATCCGTTCATGCGTGATGCGATGACCAAGGGAAATAGAGATTTATTTTTATTTATATAGATTTGGTTCACATGACTCGAACCACAAACCTTACACGAGGCAAGTCAAATCGAAAATATTGATTTATAAAAGTTTTGAGCGTTGAATTCAAAACATAACAAATTATGACTTTGTTCACTTTTCAACGGTTGAACAAAGCAGTGACCCAGTTATCTTCCCATTGTGTTCAAAATTTATTAAACAACACAGTAAATGGAACAACTTTATAAAGGGTAAACATGCAAAAACCTGGCAAAACGCCACGTGCTTTGCTTACATTTATTTAGGAAAGTACTGAAGTTCAGTGGATGATTATTTTTCAGCCATTACAGCTGGGCTTTTGTTCTAGGGGTGTGAGGACGCTGTTCATTCACTTCGAGTCTTAATCGAAAGAAATTGCGGCGCAGTGTTGCTAATGGTGGATGTTAAACCTCCGGGTTGTGTTAAAGCTGCTCATCCAACACCACACCACAAATACTGTATCTAAAAAAATAAAAAATAAATAGCATAGTATACCATAGTACAATCTTTGCTTAGTTTGGGGCTAGATGTCGCTGTGTGAAATATCCACAGTTATTTATTTATTTACTGTAAGTAGTATATAATCCATTTTTATGTAGTATATTTATTAGTAGTTGGTTAGTTAAAAGAAAAAAGGTATATTGCTCTTTAATAAGTCTGATTTATCTAACTCTAAATATACAATATGGAAACTTTATTAATGAATATGAATATCGCCCTTATTAATTAAGTAAAACGATCATGCGGTCGGTTGCGGTTCTATTTCAATATCGCTAACGAGTTTATGAAATTCATTTCAATTAATCACCTTTCAGTGAATGTGAAGCTTAGGCCAGCTTAGTTCTAGCATGAACGGGAATTAATGAAAAATGTTAATGAAATTATCTATGTTGTTGTTATGAAATAATCTGTTTGTAATTATTAACTTATGTAGCTATTAATAGTACCTTTGAAACTGAGCACCCGAGTATAATGTTCAGCCCTTTGACTCGGTACAATGTTATCAGCTGTCAGAATTATAGGTATCAAGTCAATTGATATTAGTAATAATGATTATAATAACGTCCAACGATCAAATACGTAGATGCGTAGGTGTCTAGGGAACCAGTAAATACGAGGACCGTGGTCCCCACAACACCCAAACTCAGAACAAATATTTGCGCTTTTTTTCTGTGCACAAATACTTGTCTTACCGCGGGAATCGAACCCGCTATCTTCGGGTTATGAACCGACTGGCTCAACCACCACACCACAGAGGCTGTCAAATTACAAAGGGCAATTAGCTTATTATTAACATGAACATATGTACAATACAGGAAGGACAATACAACCAATAACAAAAACATAAGTACTTATTTCTAATTGTGTATACACGAGCGAACCATCTTCCGCAAGCAGCACCCGTTCACGAGCTTGACGCATCTTCCAGCCATCGCCCTCCTCGACCATATTTGAAGGAATAGGACGACCCGGCACACTTCAGAGGGCCATTACTGACTGGTCCGATAGCTCAGTCGGTAGTAACCCTGCCTTCTGAACTGTGGGTTGTGGGTTCGATTCCCACCCAGGACAAATATTTGTGTGATGGACATAGGTGTTTGTTCTGTGTCTGGGTGTTCTATTGTATTCTATGTATGTATTTACGAACAAAAAGTATCTAAGTATTGTATCAGTTATCTGGTTCCCATAGTACAAGCTTTGCTTAGTTTGGGGGTAGATGGCGTTGTGTGAGATGTCCACACACACATATATTATCCACACATATTATTATTACTGAATATCCAGAGCCTTTAAAAATACACAGAGATATTGCTTCGCTATCGTACAGTAATATTCGATCTAATACTGACATTGTATTACATATGCACACCATTGTGTCGTCAAATACAAATACTACCCGGTTTTATAGTAATACGGACATATATACATGGTAACGGCTCGCGTGAGTAAACAGTTACCGTTGACTATAATCATCTGCAGCACCGCTGTCGATGCATTGCCTATCTTTTAAGATTACTTACCCGTTGTTTGAAGTACTCCATGTAGCTCGGCAGAAAAACTTCAGAGGGTTGATGACTTGATTGCTTTCCCTCTACTCAGTGGATGTGATAAAAATTCTCTTGTTCAATTTTTTAAACAAAATTATATCATAGATCGAGATTTTATCGTGTGTTTTTCATTAGCATTAGTGTTATTTTGAGATAATGGCAAATTTTTTAAGGTATTGTTAATCTAAATATATATAACTCAAAGGTGACTGACTGATGACTGACTGACATAGTGATCTATCAACGCAAAGCCCAAACCACTGGACGGATCGGGCTGAAATGTTGCATGCAGGTAAATGTTATGGCGTAGGAATCTGCTAATAAAAGGATTTTTCGAAATTCCACCCTTAAGAGGGTGAAATGGGCGGATGAATTATTTTCCCATAGGCCACGCCGCGGGTGAAGCTGCGGGCAGAAGCTCGTGTTAACATATATCTTTATTTTGTTTGGATAATTTCTTAATATTTATACCTACGAATTATAATTATTTACATTGTAGTGTAAGAAAAGCGAACTGTAATTTGGCTCACTATTGCATTATTTTATAATCTTTCAAATTCAATAACTAACCGCGGTGGATCTAACCGAAACAAAAAATGATTGGTGGATCAACCAAGACTTTCATATGAAAAATAAATAATAATATAATATGTGTGGACATCTCACACAACGCCATCTAGCCCCAAACTAAGCAAAGCTTGTATTATGGGAACCAGATAACTGATACAATACTTAGATACTTTTTTTTGTTTGTAAATACATACATAGAATACACATATAACACTCAGACACAGAACAAACATCGATGTTCATCACACAAATGTTTGTCCTGGGTGGGAATCGAACCCACAACCCGCAGTTCAGAAGGCAGGGTCACTACCAACTGAGCTATCGGGCCAGTCGCAGTCGGGCAAATCAAACTGGAATAAGAATTTTTTGAGAAGTTTATTCACTTCACTAATTGTCTT
This sequence comes from Ennomos fuscantarius, assembly GCA_905220475.3. Taxonomy (NCBI): domain Eukaryota; kingdom Metazoa; phylum Arthropoda; class Insecta; order Lepidoptera; family Geometridae; genus Ennomos; species Ennomos fuscantarius. The sequence goes on from HG992023.1 coordinate 14,809,878, forward strand.
TTAGCTTTCAATAAATTCTGAACTTGTCAGATACTCCCCTAGAGAAACTTTATAAGGCAATACTTTCTCTACTACGGGTTATCCATAATTCACTGCTTAATTCGGCCACCCGCGGCATGCGATGCTTTAAATCAGTTCCAGTCAAGAGAACGCATTTCCACGAACACAAGGTGTCGTAAACTAATTTATTGAAGGCTTTTGGTACGAAGTATCCAAACATATACAAATGTAATTGATAACAAGAATGTATCATGATTTTCAACAAGGATAAAAATGACTTGGATTTTTTATATAGGCTGTTTCATGGTTAAGTCCTTGCTTGTTAACATTTAATAAACTATTTCATTTTATTTCATTATCAGTCCTGTCGCAATCTCGATCTGGCACTAGAGACCTAGAACATTTATTTCATACTACATATTACACAGTAGTAGAATATTTATAGGTACCTATATATATAATTAAATTCTATAATTCTATTCTATTTCTCTGTGGTGTGGTGGTTAGCAGGTCGGCTCATAACTTGGAGGCGGCGGGTTCGATTCTCGCGGCAAGACAGGTATTTGTGCACAGGCAAAAAAAGGACAAATACTGGTTCTGAATCTGGGTATTGTGAGACCTTGGTCCTCGTAGTTCCTAGGTCCCCCTAGACACAGGGAATCCTAGTTAGGGTCCAGGATCTATGTATGCGATTGTTGGGCGTTATAATATACATTGACAACTGTTTCATTGCGTTGCTTTTTATAATTTTTACACAATAAAAAGCTTTGATTTTATGTCCATTGAGAACTTATGTTCGTGGATAAGGTTATCTATTTTAGCTCATTTTCTAGGAAATAAAACTCCGGACCCAGTTGGTTGATCTTCGTAAATTTATTAAATTACTTGGAATTTCGCTTGCATAGGAACATACAGCCAAGGCTGGAAGAGAGCCAGGGCTATAATTTTAAAACTTTAAAGCTGTCAAAGTAATTTACCCCGCAGTAGAGACCATATGAAAATGTAATAATCACCGATCATTACATTTTCTCGCAATTATCAATACAGATAACCCTCTATAGTAGTATTGGTGTAGGTAATTATTGTTAGGTCTATGTAATTTATATATAATTTAGAATAATAATATCTTTTTAATTTGTCATTGAAATTTCAGGTTTTATTTATACTAATAATTAATTTAATAATTACAATAATTCTCTACAATTTGTTATTGTAATAACAATAATACATTTTATAATATTAATATAATTTTGTATTTAAAACTTCAGTTTTATTTACTATAATACTAATTAATTTAATAATCATAATATTTTTAACAATTATTATTTTAATTTTAGGTTTTATAATAATAAAATTAATAATAATTAAGTTAAAGTTAATGATATCAATAATATTTTTTTATATTTGTTATAGTAATTTCAGGTTTTTTAAGTTTTTTCAGGTTTTTTTATTAATTTACCTACAATTATCCTTTGCGACTGCCCCAATATAGATAATTTAATTACCTGAATTTAGCGGAATTACACTAGATATTATTATTTCATTTTGTACCTAAGATAAACTTCTGCAAAGTTACGCCTGATTGTATCAATTGGTTTTAATATGTAAGTTACCGCGATCAATTACGTGCAGTGCTATGTTGATTATTTTACTGGAACAATAAATAAAAATAAATTACTAAATATCACATTTAAGAAGTAGAAGAATAACTAATCTTACAGAATTTTATAAACTCGTGAAATAAATAGTGACGCCAAAAAAGTGAATGCTTCATATTTATCATATTTTAGATACATAGAATTTCACCCTCTTTATTTATGTACAATAAAATAAATATAGGTGTAACAATATAATATATAAAATGAAATTAATTCGTAAATATTTATTCAGTTTTAATTTCTGTTCCGTGTTTGAATTATATTGTTCTTGTAATTTAATTTTACTCAGCTTCCTTCTTATCATTCGATTTATAATAAACACAAGTATTTTTCTGATCAAATTGTGGTTTCATCAGCTGATCCATCATTCGTGAAGGTCTTGTTCAATTATATCTACATATTTCTTCTTGAGTGGACTTAATTTAATAAGATATCTTCCTCATTGGCTTTGCTTTTACAGGCAGGTGCAGTTCTTTTAGTTGTTGCTTAACCAGCATCGAATAGTACAAAAACATTGAGAAATGATGTTTTGATACATTTCAACAATGAATTTAGTACTTAGCGATGTCTGTCATTTTTCTTGTGTTTTCACGCCCACTTGCCCCAGCGTCATCTTGTTTTTTTCTCATGTTGTGATCTGAAAAAGGTACAGCGAGAATTATCTCAGGGTAAGTTGCAGTTCTTTAAGTTGTTGCTTAACCAGCATCGAATAGTACAAAAACATTGAGAAATGGTGTTTTGATACATTTCAGCAATGAATTTAGTACCTAGCGATGTCTGTCATTTTTCTTGTGTTTTCACGCCCACTTGTCCCAGCGTCATCTTGTTTTTTTCTCATGTTGTGATCTGAAAAAGGTACAGCGAGAATTATCTCAGGGTAAGTTGCAGTTCTTTAAGTTGTTGCTTAACCAGCATCGAATAGTACAAAAACATTGAGAAATGGTGTTTTGATACATTTCAGCAATGAATTTAGTACTTAGCGATGTCTGTCATTTTTCTTGTGTTTTCACGCCCACTTGCCCCAGCGTCATCGTGTTTTTTTTCTCATGTTGTGATCTGAAAAAGGTACAGCGAGAATTATCTCAGGGTAAGTTGCAGTTCTTTTAGTTGTTGCTTAACCAGCATCGAATAGTACAAAAACATTGTGAAATGATGTTTTGATACATTTCAACAATGAATTTAGTACTTAGCGATGTCTGTCATTTTTCTTGTGTTTTCACGCCCACTTGCCCCAGCGTCATCTTGTTTTTTTCTCATGTTGTGATCTGAAAAAGGTACAGCGAGAATTATCTCAGGGTAAGTTGCAGTTCTTTAAGTTGTTGCTTAACCAGCATCGAATAGTACAAAAACATTGTGAAATGATGTTTTGATACATTTCAACAATGAATTTAGTACTTAGCGATGTCTGTCATTTTTCTTGTGTTTTCACGCCCACTTGCCCCAGCGTCATCGTGTTTTTTTCTCATGTTGTGATCTGAAAAAGGTACAGCGAGAATTATCTCAGGGTAAGTTGCAGTTCTTTAAGTTGTTGCTTAACCAGCATCGAATAGTACAAAAACATTGAGAAATGGTGTTTTGATACATTTCAGCAATGAATTTAGTACCTAGCGATGTCTGTCATTTTTCTTGTGTTTTCACGCCCACTTGTCCCAGCGTCATCTTGTTTTTTTCTCATGTTGTGATCTGAAAAAGGTACAGCGAGAATTATCTCAGGGTAAGTTGCAGTTCTTTAAGTTGTTGCTTAACCAGCATCGAATAGTACAAAAACATTGAGAAATGGTGTTTTGATACATTTCAGCAATGAATTTAGTACTTAGCGATGTCTGTCATTTTTCTTGTGTTTTCACGCCCACTTGCCCCAGCGTCATCGTGTTTTTTTTCTCATGTTGTGATCTGAAAAAGGTACAGCGAGAATTATCTCAGGGTAAGTTGCAGTTCTTTTAGTTGTTGCTTAACCAGCATCGAATAGTACAAAAACATTGTGAAATGATGTTTTGATACATTTCAACAATGAATTTAGTACTTAGCGATGTCTGTCATTTTTCTTGTGTTTTCACGCCCACTTGCCCCAGCGTCATCTTGTTTTTTTCTCATGTTGTGATCTGAAAAAGGTACAGCGAGAATTATCTCAGGGTAAGTTGCAGTTCTTTAAGTTGTTGCTTAACCAGCATCGAATAGTACAAAAACATTGTGAAATGATGTTTTGATACATTTCAACAATGAATTTAGTACTTAGCGATGTCTGTCATTTTTCTTGTGTTTTCACGCCCACTTGCCCCAGCGTCATCTTGTTTTTTTCTCATGTTGTGATCTGAAAAAGGTACAGCGAGAATTATCTCAGGGTAAGTTGCAGTTCTTTAAGTTGTTGCTTAACCAGCATCGAATAGTACAAAAACATTGAGAAATGGTGTTTTGATACATTTCAGCAATGAATTTAGTACCTAGCGATGTCTGTCATTTTTCTTGTGTTTTCACGCCCACTTGCCCCAGCGTCATCTTGTTTTTTTCTCATGTTGTGATCTGAAAAAGGTACAGCGAGAATTATCTCAGGGTAAGTTGCAGTTCTTTAAGTTGTTGCTTAACCAGCATCGAATAGTACAAAAACATTGTGAAATGATGTTTTGATACATTTCAACAATGAATTTAGTACTTAGCGATGTCTGTCATTTTTCTTGTGTTTTCACGCCCACTTGCCCCAGCGTCATCTTGTTTTTTTCTCATGTTGTGATCTGAAAAAGGTACAGCGAGAATTATCTCAGGGTAAGTTGCAGTTCTTTAAGTTGTTGCTTAACCAGCATCGAATAGTACAAAAACATTGAGAAATGGTGTTTTGATACATTTCAACAATGAATTTAGTACTTAGCGATGTCTGTCATTTTTCTTGTGTTTTCACGCCCACTTGCCCCAGCGTCATCTTGTTTTTTTCTCATGTTGTGATCTGAAAAAGGTACAGCGAGAATTATCTCAGGGTAAGTTGCAGTTCTTTAAGTTGTTGCTTAACCAGCATCGAATAGTACAAAAACATTGTGAAATGATGTTTTGATACATTTCAACAATGAATTTAGTACTTAGCGATGTCTGTCATTTTTCTTGTGTTTTCACGCCCACTTGCCCCAGCGTCATCTTGTTTTTTTCTCATGTTGTGATCTGAAAAAGGTACAGCGAGAATTATCTCAGGGTAAGTTGCAGTTCTTTAAGTTGTTGCTTAACCAGCATCGAATAGTACAAAAACATTGAGAAATGGTGTTTTGATACATTTCAGCAATGAATTTAGTACTTAGCGATGTCTGTCATTTTTCTTGTGTTTTCACGCCCACTTGCCCCAGCGTCATCGTGTTTTTTTTCTCATGTTGTGATCTGAAAAAGGTACAGCGAGAATTATCTCAGGGTAAGTTGCAGTTCTTTTAGTTGTTGCTTAACCAGCATCGAATAGTACAAAAACATTGTGAAATGATGTTTTGATACATTTCAACAATGAATTTAGTACTTAGCGATGTCTGTCATTTTTCTTGTGTTTTCACGCCCACTTGCCCCAGCGTCATCTTGTTTTTTTCTCATGTTGTGATCTGAAAAAGGTACAGCGAGAATTATCTCAGGGTAAGTTGCAGTTCTTTAAGTTGTTGCTTAACCAGCATCGAATAGTACAAAAACATTGTGAAATGATGTTTTGATACATTTCAACAATGAATTTAGTACTTAGCGATGTCTGTCATTTTTCTTGTGTTTTCACGCCCACTTGCCCCAGCGTCATCTTGTTTTTTTCTCATGTTGTGATCTGAAAAAGGTACAGCGAGAATTATCTCAGGGTAAGTTGCAGTTCTTTAAGTTGTTGCTTAACCAGCATCGAATAGTACAAAAACATTGAGAAATGGTGTTTTGATACATTTCAGCAATGAATTTAGTACCTAGCGATGTCTGTCATTTTTCTTGTGTTTTCACGCCCACTTGCCCCAGCGTCATCTTGTTTTTTTCTCATGTTGTGATCTGAAAAAGGTACAGCGAGAATTATCTCAGGGTAAGTTGCAGTTCTTTAAGTTGTTGCTTAACCAGCATCGAATAGTACAAAAACATTGAGAAATGGTGTTTTGATACATTTCAGCAATGAATTTAGTACTTAGCGATGTCTGTCATTTTTCTTGTGTTTTCACGCCCACTTGCCCCAGCGTCATCTTGTTTTTTTCTCATGTTGTGATCTGAAAAAGGTACAGCGAGAATTATCTCAGGGTAAGTTGCAGTTCTTTAAGTTGTTGCTTAACCAGCATCGAATAGTACAAAAACATTGAGAAATGGTGTTTTGATACATTTCAACAATGAATTTAGTACTTAGCGATGTCTGTCATTTTTCTTGTGTTTTCACGCCCACTTGCCCCAGCGTCATCTTGTTTTTTTCTCATGTTGTGATCTGAAAAAGGTACAGCGAGAATTATCTCAGGGTAAGTTGCAGTTCTTTAAGTTGTTGCTTAACCAGCATCGAATAGTACAAAAACATTGTGAAATGATGTTTTGATACATTTCAACAATGAATTTAGTACTTAGCGATGTCTGTCATTTTTCTTGTGTTTTCACGCCCACTTGCCCCAGCGTCATCTTGTTTTTTTCTCATGTTGTGATCTGAAAAAGGTACAGCGAGAATTATCTCAGGGTAAGTTGCAGTTCTTTAAGTTGTTGCTTAACCAGCATCGAATAGTACAAAAACATTGAGAAATGGTGTTTTGATACATTTCAACAATGAATTTAGTACTTAGCGATGTCTGTCATTTTTCTTGTGTTTTCACGCCCACTTGCCCCAGCGTCATCGTGTTTTTTTTCTCATGTTGTGATCTGAAAAAGGTACAGCGAGAATTATCTCAGGGTAAGTTGCAGTTCTTTTAGTTGTTGCTTAACCAGCATCGAATAGTACAAAAACATTGTGAAATGATGTTTTGATACATTTCAACAATGAATTTAGTACTTAGCGATGTCTGTCATTTTTCTTGTGTTTTCACGCCCACTTGCCCCAGCGTCATCTTGTTTTTTTCTCATGTTGTGATCTGAAAAAGGTACAGCGAGAATTATCTCAGGGTAAGTTGCAGTTCTTTAAGTTGTTGCTTAACCAGCATCGAATAGTACAAAAACATTGTGAAATGGTGTTTTGATACATTTCAGCAATGAATTTAGTACTTAGCGATGTCTGTCATTTTTCTTGTGTTTTCACGCCCACTTGCCCCAGCGTCATCGTGTTTTTTTCTCATGTTGTGATCTGAAAAAGGTACAGCGAGAATTATCTCAGGGTAAGTTGCAGTTCTTTTAGTTGTTGCTTAACCAGCATCGAATAGTACAAAAACATTGTGAAATGATGTTTTGATACATTTCAACAATGAATTTAGTACTTAGCGATGTCTGTCATTTTTCTTGTGTTTTCACGCCCACTTGCCCCAGCGTCATCGTGTTTTTTTCTCATGTTGTGATCTGAAAAAGGTACAGCGAGAATTATCTCAGGGTAAGTTGCAGTTCTTTAAGTTGTTGCTTAACCAGCATCGAATAGTACAAAAACATTGAGAAATGGTGTTTTGATACATTTCAACAATGAATTTAGTACTTAGCGATGTCTGTCATTTTTCTTGTGTTTTCACGCCCACTTGCCCCAGCGTCATCGTGTTTTTTTTCTCATGTTGTGATCTGAAAAAGGTACAGCGAGAATTATCTCAGGGTAAGTTGCAGTTCTTTTAGTTGTTGCTTAACCAGCATCGAATAGTACAAAAACATTGTGAAATGATGTTTTGATACATTTCAACAATGAATTTAGTACTTAGCGATGTCTGTCATTTTTCTTGTGTTTTCACGCCCACTTGCCCCAGCGTCATCTTGTTTTTTTCTCATGTTGTGATCTGAAAAAGGTACAGCGAGAATTATCTCAGGGTAAGTTGCAGTTCTTTAAGTTGTTGCTTAACCAGCATCGAATAGTACAAAAACATTGTGAAATGATGTTTTGATACATTTCAACAATGAATTTAGTACTTAGCGATGTCTGTCATTTTTCTTGTGTTTTCACGCCCACTTGCCCCAGCGTCATCTTGTTTTTTTCTCATGTTGTGATCTGAAAAAGGTACAGCGAGAATTATCTCAGGGTAAGTTGCAGTTCTTTAAGTTGTTGCTTAACCAGCATCGAATAGTACAAAAACATTGAGAAATGGTGTTTTGATACATTTCAGCAATGAATTTAGTACCTAGCGATGTCTGTCATTTTTCTTGTGTTTTCACGCCCACTTGCCCCAGCGTCATCTTGTTTTTTTCTCATGTTGTGATCTGAAAAAGGTACAGCGAGAATTATCTCAGGGTAAGTTGCAGTTCTTTAAGTTGTTGCTTAACCAGCATCGAATAGTACAAAAACATTGTGAAATGATGTTTTGATACATTTCAACAATGAATTTAGTACTTAGCGATGTCTGTCATTTTTCTTGTGTTTTCACGCCCACTTGCCCCAGCGTCATCTTGTTTTTTTCTCATGTTGTGATCTGAAAAAGGTACAGCGAGAATTATCTCAGGGTAAGTTGCAGTTCTTTAAGTTGTTGCTTAACCAGCATCGAATAGTACAAAAACATTGAGAAATGGTGTTTTGATACATTTCAACAATGAATTTAGTACTTAGCGATGTCTGTCATTTTTCTTGTGTTTTCACGCCCACTTGCTCCAGCGTCATCTTGTTTTTTTCTCATGTTGTGATCTGAAAAAGGTACAGCGAGAATTATCTCAGGGTAAGTTGCAGTTCTTTAAGTTGTTGCTTAACCAGCATCGAATAGTACAAAAACATTGTGAAATGATGTTTTGATACATTTCAACAATGAATTTAGTACTTAGCGATGTCTGTCATTTTTCTTGTGTTTTCACGCCCACTTGCCCCAGCGTCATCTTGTTTTTTTCTCATGTTGTGATCTGAAAAAGGTACAGCGAGAATTATCTCAGGGTAAGTTGCAGTTCTTTAAGTTGTTGCTTAACCAGCATCGAATAGTACAAAAACATTGTGAAATGATGTTTTGATACATTTCAACAATGAATTTAGTACTTAGCGATGTCTGTCATTTTTCTTGTGTTTTCACGCCCACTTGCCCCAGCGTCATCTTGTTTTTTTCTCATGTTGTGATCTGAAAAAGGTACAGCGAGAATTATCTCAGGGTAAGTTGCAGTTCTTTAAGTTGTTGCTTAACCAGCATCGAATAGTACAAAAACATTGTGAAATGATGTTTTGATACATTTCAACAATGAATTTAGTACTTAGCGATGTCTGTCATTTTTCTTGTGTTTTCACGCCCACTTGCCCCAGCGTCATCTTGTTTTTTTCTCATGTTGTGATCTGAAAAAGGTACAGCGAGAATTATCTCAGGGTAAGTTGCAGTTCTTTAAGTTGTTGCTTAACCAGCATCGAATAGTACAAAAACATTGAGAAATGGTGTTTTGATACATTTCAGCAATGAATTTAGTACCTAGCGATGTCTGTCATTTTTCTTGTGTTTTCACGCCCACTTGCCCCAGCGTCATCTTGTTTTTTTCTCATGTTGTGATCTGAAAAAGGTACAGCGAGAATTATCTCAGGGTAAGTTGCAGTTCTTTAAGTTGTTGCTTAACCAGCATCGAATAGTACAAAAACATTGTGAAATGATGTTTTGATACATTTCAACAATGAATTTAGTACTTAGCGATGTCTGTCATTTTTCTTGTGTTTTCACGCCCACTTGCCCCAGCGTCATCTTGTTTTTTTCTCATGTTGTGATCTGAAAAAGGTACAGCGAGAATTATCTCAGGGTAAGTTGCAGTTCTTTAAGTTGTTGCTTAACCAGCATCGAATAGTACAAAAACATTGAGAAATGGTGTTTTGATACATTTCAACAATGAATTTAGTACTTAGCGATGTCTGTCATTTTTCTTGTGTTTTCACGCCCACTTGCTCCAGCGTCATCTTGTTTTTTTCTCATGTTGTGATCTGAAAAAGGTACAGCGAGAATTATCTCAGGGTAAGTTGCAGTTCTTTAAGTTGTTGCTTAACCAGCATCGAATAGTACAAAAACATTGTGAAATGATGTTTTGATACATTTCAACAATGAATTTAGTACTTAGCGATGTCTGTCATTTTTCTTGTGTTTTCACGCCCACTTGCCCCAGCGTCATCTTGTTTTTTTCTCATGTTGTGATCTGAAAAAGGTACAGCGAGAATTATCTCAGGGTAAGTTGCAGTTCTTTAAGTTGTTGCTTAACCAGCATCGAATAGTACAAAAACATTGAGAAATGGTGTTTTGATACATTTCAGCAATGAATTTAGTACTTAGCGATGTCTGTCATTTTTCTTGTGTTTTCACGCCCACTTGCCCCAGCGTCATCTTGTTTTTTTCTCATGTTGTGATCTGAAAAAGGTACAGCGAGAATTATCTCAGGGTAAGTTGCAGTTCTTTTAGTTGTTGCTTAACCAGCATCGAATAGTACAAAAACATTGTGAAATGATGTTTTGATACATTTCAACAATGAATTTAGTACTTAGCGATGTCTGTCATTTTTCTTGTGTTTTCACGCCCACTTGCCCCAGCGTCATCTTGTTTTTTTCTCATGTTGTGATCTGAAAAAGGTACAGCGAGAATTATCTCAGGGTAAGTTGCAGTTCTTTAAGTTGTTGCTTAACCAGCATCGAATAGTACAAAAACATTGAGAAATGGTGTTTTGATACATTTCAACAATGAATTTAGTACTTAGCGATGTCTGTCATTTTTCTTGTGTTTTCACGCCCACTTGCTCCAGCGTCATCTTGTTTTTTTCTCATGTTGTGATCTGAAAAAGGTACAGCGAGAATTATCTCAGGGTAAGTTGCAGTTCTTTAAGTTGTTGCTTAACCAGCATCGAATAGTACAAAAACATTGTGAAATGATGTTTTGATACATTTCAACAATGAATTTAGTACTTAGCGATGTCTGTCATTTTTCTTGTGTTTTCACGCCCACTTGCCCCAGCGTCATCTTGTTTTTTTCTCATGTTGTGATCTGAAAAAGGTACAGCGAGAATTATCTCAGGGTAAGTTGCAGTTCTTTAAGTTGTTGCTTAACCAGCATCGAATAGTACAAAAACATTGAGAAATGGTGTTTTGATACATTTCAGCAATGAATTTAGTACTTAGCGATGTCTGTCATTTTTCTTGTGTTTTCACGCCCACTTGCCCCAGCGTCATCGTGTTTTTTTTCTCATGTTGTGATCTGAAAAAGGTACAGCGAGAATTATCTCAGGGTAAGTTGCAGTTCTTTTAGTTGTTGCTTAACCAGCATCGAATAGTACAAAAACATTGTGAAATGATGTTTTGATACATTTCAACAATGAATTTAGTACTTAGCGATGTCTGTCATTTTTCTTGTGTTTTCACGCCCACTTGCCCCAGCGTCATCTTGTTTTTTTCTCATGTTGTGATCTGAAAAAGGTACAGCGAGAATTATCTCAGGGTAAGTTGCAGTTCTTTAAGTTGTTGCTTAACCAGCATCGAATAGTACAAAAACATTGAGAAATGGTGTTTTGATACATTTCAGCAATGAATTTAGTACTTAGCGATGTCTGTCATTTTTCTTGTGTTTTCACGCCCACTTGCCCCAGCGTCATCGTGTTTTTTTCTCATGTTGTGATCTGAAAAAGGTACAGCGAGAATTATCTCAGGGTAAGTTGCAGTTCTTTTAGTTGTTGCTTAACCAGCATCGAATAGTACAAAAACATTGTGAAATGATGTTTTGATACATTTCAACAATGAATTTAGTACTTAGCGATGTCTGTCATTTTTCTTGTGTTTTCACGCCCACTTGCCCCAGCGTCATCTTGTTTTTTTCTCATGTTGTGATCTGAAAAAGGTACAGCGAGAATTATCTCAGGGTAAGTTGCAGTTCTTTTAGTAGTTGCTTAACCAGCATCGAATAGTACAAAAACATTGTGAAATGATGTTTTGATACATTTCAACAATGAATTTAGTACTTAGCGATGTCTGTCATTTTTCTTGCGTTTTCACGCCCACTTGCCCCAGCGTCATCTTGTTTTTTTCTCATGTTGTGATCTGAAAAAGGTACAGCGAGAATTATCTCAGGGTAAGTTGCAGTTCTTTAAGTTGTTGCTTAACCAGCATCGAATAGTACAAAAACATTGAGAAATGGTGTTTTGATACATTTCAGCAATGAATTTAGTACTTAGCGATGTCTGTCATTTTTCTTGTGTTTTCACGCCCACTTGCCCCAGCGTCATCGTGTTTTTTTCTCATGTTGTGATCTGAAAAAGGTACAGCGAGAATTATCTCAGGGTAAGTTGCAGTTCTTTTAGTTGTTGTCTAGACAGCATCGAATAAAAAAAACGTTGCCGAATGATGTTTTGATACATTTCAGCAATGATATTAGTACTCAACGATGTCCATCATTTTTCTTGTGTTTCACGCTTACTTGCCATACCGTCATTGTGTTTTTTAAATAAAAACTTCTTTAAGCGCATTGAGCACTTTTTGGGTGAACAATCATGGATCTCGCATCATTGTCACCGAACGCTTTCCATGAGCTATAGGTACTCTCTCTATATATGTATACTTTTTGGGTGAATAAAAAGCGTGAAACTTGCGTCATCATCACCACACGCTTCCTATGAGCTTTAATTATGTCACAAGTTCCTTAGTTTTTACTTCTATCGGCAGTCCCCAAAGTCTGCGCCGCACTTTTTTTTCCTCTTGGTGTGATCTGAAAAATGTAAAACGAGTATGTATTGTCACAGGGTGTCTCGTGTTACAGACGTCTATACAGGCTACGGTGACCGCCTATTTGGAGATTCGTATGCTCGTTTGATACATATGCATAAAATATTTAAGGTGCAATAAACCATTACAATATAACAATAAGCACACCGTCTATCCAGTGATCTAAAACTTAGACGTGTGCTTAGATAAACGATCATACACGTGAAATCATATAAGCTGAAGTCTGAAGACAGACCATTATTATTTCAGATATTAAAATAGCGTCAATATTTAGATTAAATAGCCTATAGCCGATTGTTAAACGCTACCGCAGCATCGACCCACAATCGGCGTATGCAACTCGAGGGCTCTAGTTTCAAAGAATTGTAGTTTAGGTATTTTGCCGATGGTCAACAAGAACCCCGTCACACAGGGTGCACCAGCCCGAGAGTTGTCCTTCCTCGTTACCAACATCATCCATCATTTATGAAATTGTTGTAGAATGAACAATGACATAGATACACATTCTTCTTGGATTAGCTTATCCAAAAAGAAGATGTGCCCATATCATTGTACCATTCACTGAGACTGCTCACTCATTTTTGTATGTTTTTGCCAGCCAATGTGCGCTCAATTGTTGCTTTAACAGCATCGAATATCACTCAAAATATTGCTCAATGATGTTTTGATACATTTCAGTAATGATTTGAGTAAAATGCGATGTCTGTCTATATCTTGTCGTATCTTGTGGTTTCACGTCGCAACTTATCTGCTGTAATCATTCCGGCTATTTATTTATCTAGGTATTAACTGAAAAAAGCAGAACTAATATTATCACAAGGTACTTAAGAGCCCGCTCGATGTTCGCGCCGCGTATTTACGAGGATTCAGAATCGAGGAATGTAGCTTGCCCATTGACATTGTAAAGTGGTAGATTTTTAAACTATAAACATTTGTGCATGATTCTTCAAAAAATCAACTTAAAGATTAAAGGGAAAAAACGATTTTCTGCGTAATTTAGAACCTTAAACTTTATAAATGAAGATAGAATAGTAAGGGACAAAATTATGACTTTATACCAGGTACTCTCTGGAATCACGATATAAAGTAAACATCGTCGTTTTCACACAACTTTCATTAAAAACGACGTTTAACCTTATAACGAGACTCATACAGACTCGACGCAAACTAAAAATTAAGTCAATATCCATTACGGATCCATATACCTTTATCCTCTATATTTTCGTACAGTTATGCAGGTGTAAAAAGAAGAATTTTCCGATTTAGTGTAGCTTAAGTTTCAACCAATTTTATTCTTCTTCTAATTTAATTCTACTAAACGCGTTATATCAGTTGATTTGTACACAGGATTTTTTTCGAAATCGAATTACAATCACGGTTACCAAAATGATGGTATAATCAGCTATCCATCAAACCCATCATTTGTGAAGCCCTTGTAGAATTTACAATGATAAAGATATATTTTCTTCTTGAGTTAGTATATCAAAAAGAAAATATACCTCTCCGATTGTTACCATTTACTGAGATTCCTCCTGCATTGGCTGAGAAGGGTACAGGCAGGTGCAGTGCGTTCAATTGTTGCTTTAACAGCATCGAATATTACTAAAAATACCGCTCAATGATGATTTGATACATTTCAGCAATGATTTTAGTAATTTGCGATGTCTGTCATTTTATCTTGTGGTTTCACGCCGCAACTCATCTGCTGCAATCATTCCGGCTGTCTATTTCTCTAGGTGATATCTGAAAAAAAAAAACAGAATTAATATTATCACAAGGTACCTAAGAGCCCGCTCGATATTCGAACCGCGTATTCACGACAATTCATAATCGAGCAATGTGACCTGCCCATTGGCACTTTAACGCGCTAGATTTTTAAAATATGTTGGTGACTTTAAGCACTTGTGCATAATTTTTCAAAAAATCAATTGCACATATTAAAGGAATAAACGATTTTACCTGTGATTGAAAACACTAAACTTTATAAATGAAGATAGAGTTGTAAAAAAGGGGACAAATCTATGACTTTATATACCAGGTACTCTCTGGAATCACAATCTGGAAAACAGAACTTTTTTTTCTAATTTAAATATTGAAATGGGCGTGCTATGTAATATTTGACAGTAAGCACTTTGTTATTTTATATGCTTAGTACAATAATTTAATTTTAAGTAGCTAATATAATTTCGACCTGTAAAAGTGCTAAAAATAGCCTATTTGCAATAAATCTTTTGACTTTGACTTTAAATCAAGATACAAAGTTAATGTCGTCGTTTTCACACAACCTTCATAAAAAATGACATACAATCTTATCACAAGAGTTATATAGACTCGACTTAAACTAAAAAGTGAAGTCAAAATGAATTACAGATGCATATACCTTTCATGCTCTTTTTTTCGTACAGTAAAATTTTGCGAGTGTGAAAGATGAATTTTCAGATGCTTAATTAACTAATTCTAATTTAATTCTTCTCAACGCTTTATATCAGTCGATTTGTTAACAGGGATTTTTTAAATCGAAATACAATCACGGTTACCAAAATTATAGTATAATCAGCTATCCATCAAACCCATCATTTGTGAAGCCCTTGTAGAATGCACAATGATAAAGATATATTTTCTTCATGAGTTAGTATATCAAAAAGAAAATATACCTCTCTGATTGTTACCATTTACTGAGATTGCTCCTGCATTGGCTGAGAAGGGTACAGGCAGGTGCAGTGCGTTTAATTGTTGCTTTAACAGCATCGAATATTACTAAAAACATCGCTCAATGATGTTTTGATACATTTCAGCAATGATCTTAGTAATTTGCGATGTCTGTCATTTTATCTGGTGGTTTCACGCCGCATCTGATCTGCCTCCATTATTCCGGCTGTATATTTCTCTAGGTATCTGGAAAAAGCAGAACCAGTATTATGACAAGGTACCTAAGAGCCCGCTCGATATACGTGCTGCGTATTTACGAGGATCCGTAATCGAGCAATAAGACCTGCGTACAGACATTTTTACGAGCTGAATTTGTTGACTATATTGGTGACTTTACACACTAGTAATTAATCCTTTAAAAAATTATTCCTTGCAGCAAAACACTTTCACAATAAACCTAATTTTTAACATCATATACCATTGATTTAAACACAGTTAAGAGGGAAAAAAACCATATTCTCTGTGACTTAAAACTTACAAACGAAGATTTAACAGAAAAAAGGGGGATAAAAGTATTACATTTATATTAGGTATCCTATGTGATCACGAAATATAAATAAAATAATTTATTTGTTTTGACACAACTTTCATTCTAAAAATGACTTAGGTTCTTCATTTTTACTGTACCTATTACTGGTATGTAGAAAGTCTACCCATCCCACGAGGTTTTTGTTATCGGGCAACAAGCTTTAAAACGAAAAGGTTGTTTGTCGATGCCCAGGGTGCACGAGCCCGATACGCTGCTTTTCCCCCAGATGTATCGATAAAGGATCATTGACTTTGTAGTTCAGAATCTAATGAAATACAAGACATCACAACCTTCTATACTTGGTCCAAATAACTTGAAACTCTGACGTATTGTTGAAATAAGACCATTTGAAAGAAGTGTGAAAAATTACGATGTATATAATTTAATAATGTAATTTCACGGTGTAAGAATAATACGGCCAGCCTCTTCCAAACAAAACAAAACAGATGTAAGTTCTTATAAACTACGTGGCGTGACCCAATGAAAAGAGGCGGACCTGCTCCCAGACCCTCCTCAGACATGCCTCAGACCCAGCCATGAATTTCGCCACCGGTTAACAAGTACCCTGAAGGAAAGTTGTTGACCGTTGCCCAGGGTGCACCGGCCCGAGAGCTGCCCTTCTCCCAAACCCAAATACATCCATGACAGGCTAGCAACACTCGAGCACACGTGGAGGTATCCTGGCCCGCACCCCATACCTACATAATCTAACCTAACAAACATAAAAAACAAAATAAACAATTCCCTGCACGTATGCCTTCAGCAAATTTGCCAAAAATACGTGGTACAGAAGGGTCAGTAAGGACCTCTTTTAAAAGAAAATACAAATGTTGACTGGAAGGAAGCTTATACAAATATTTTATTATATATCAATTGCATATATACCGTACCGTAGCCTTTGTACCTATTACATAAACTATTTTGACTTTAAATTGACTGTGCTGACATGTTGCTGAAAAGCATCTCGCTTTTGAGCTGAGTTTTGAGTTTTCTACGAGACCTCCAGTAAACAACGTTGGGGTTAAACTTAGGACTGAAAATATTTTAGAACAACAACTTTCCTGCCTTATTAAAAGAATAATAAAATTATTAAATAGAAAAAAGTGACGTCAAAAATGTATAGCGGGTCTATATGACTTCACCCTCTTTATTTTCGTATAATAATTTATTCGACTGGTTTTTTAGATTATAGAAAAAAAAATCAGATTTAGTATCACTTAAGCTTTAACCAATACTCTTTTCTACTAATTTATTCTACTGAATGCTCTACATGATTCGACAAGTGTTTTTTCTAAATCTAATTACAATCACGGTTACTAAATTATAACGGTTACTAATTAGCTATTCATCAAATCCATCACTTGTGAAGCCTTTGTAAAATGTACAATAGGATAGATGCATTTTCTTCTTGAGTTAGTAGAAGAAGAAAATGTACCAACCTAATTGTCACCATTTACTGAGACTGCTCCCTCATTGGCTGGGCAGGGTACAGGTAGGTGCAATGCGTTTAGTTGTTGCATTAACAGCATCGAACATAACTGAAAATATTGCTCAATGATGTTTCGATACATTTCAGCAATGATTTTAGTAATGTGCGATATCTGTCATTTTTTTCTTATGATTTCACGCCGCATCTGCTTCTGCTTACGGCTATCTGGCTGTTTGTTTCTCTGGGTGCTATCTGAAAAAAGCAGAACAAGTATTATCACATACCTAAAAACCCGCTCGATAACTGCCCATTAACATTTTAACGTGCCAGATTAGTAAACTTTGTCGGTGACTTCAAAAACTTGTATATAATCTTCAAAATTAATTCCTTGCAGTAAAACACTTTTATGATAACCCACATTTTTTAACATCATATACCATTGAATTAAGCACAAATTAAAGGAAAAAACCATATTCTCTGTGACTTAGAACTCGTAACCTTATAAATGTAGATAGAACAGTAAAAAAAGAGGATTAAACTATGAATTTATATTAAATACCCTTTGGAATCACGCCACAAAATTAATTTCTTTGTTTTCACACAACTTTCATTTAAAATCGATGCCCATGGTTCACCAGCCCGACACGCTGCTTTTCCCTTCATAGATACGAGATCATCGATTTTGTGGTTCAGAATGTAACGGAATACAAGATCTATAATAAAGGTTTAATGGATAGCTCTTTCATTGAAATCAGACCACTCCAAAGGAGGTATTGGCGAAAAATCACTAAGTTTATATCACATGGTAACTTTATTGTGTAACAATGATGCGGACGGCCTCTGCAAAACAAAGTAATGAAAATATATAAGTACCTATAAGCTACGTGACGTGACCTAGTGAAAAGAGGCAATTGTGGACCTGCCTCTTTAGATACGTCAGTGTCATTGAAAACACTTGAAAACTGCCAAATAGAAGTAATCGCAAATTTACCTAACATGAACGTTTTAAAAAGGCGGAAGCTATTTTCACTGGGACAGAACTGAAGCAAGCAATTATATCAGTGTTCTGTGGCAATGGACGACGAGTAAGATGTATGTGAGAGTGTTAAAGGATTGCCATCTGAAGATATTTACTAGGTGGTAGTACTTTTCTGCAAAGTTCGTATAGGTTTTTACCACTGCTTTGCCACTGCTGTGTTCCGGTTTGAAAAGCATTGTATTAGTAAAATTACTGGGCAAATGAGACTTTATGACCTGTTCTCACAGTCGAGTAATCTTATTACTAGAATGTGCTGATGTCTCAGGATGACGTGCGCAGTGCAGTGTCACGGGAAACTCTATACTTTAAGAGTTCCGAATCACACTGCAACTGTTATGGGCAGCCGAGTCGCTTAACATCAGGCGTACGGTCAGCTTGTCACGTCATTGTATAACATAATTAAAAAAATATTCGAATTAACCGACAAAAAAACAAAGATTTTCTGATTTAAAGTGAGTTCTCTTTTATAACGGTAACTTTTAACAGCAGGAGCTCGCATATTTACTCAACAGTATACGTGTGATATTTATAAATATATTAGCCACTTTTATTGTAAATAAAACCCACCTATTCAACGTCTGTTTACCATCGTAACATTTCAGTAGTAAACGGGAGACCAAGAGAATGTGTGATAATGATCATTTACTTACTCAACGTCTGAGTCACTCTCTCCTCCAATCACTTACCAACCAGTGTCACAAACTAGAAAAATATTTCATATCACTTTTTTATTATAAAAACAATTTTCCAAAATTTCTTCTTATCTTTCATAAAAACTTTCTCCTGACAATGATTGACACAAAAAAATCATAATTAGAGAAAATGTTTCTTCCGTTCACGCGTAATGCGATGATCAAGGGAAATAAAAATTAATTTGTATATGTTAAGATTTCTTTTCTCCTGCACCAAATGATACTTTAGTCACGTAAATATTCTTTGGATAAAATAAATCCATCATTGGTAGGTATTCTCTCGAATTAAATATTATATTTATCGATAGAAAAACACTACAGAAAATAACCTTACTTTTAACTTTATTGATTTTAAATAAACAGTGAAAAGTCACGCTAAAATGACACCAGATAGAATATTCATGAACAAATTTATTGAAATGCTATTCAGTTAAGGGATTCTCCAGCGATTGTTTATCAAACGGAAAAAATAATTATTCAAAATTATTCCTCTATCTAAAAGTTGCAGAAGTGTCAGATTTTGTAGGTTTGTTTGTTCACTTCTTGACCATGAATTCCACAAAGTCTCACAGCTGGGCAAAGGCCTCCTCACTCACATCTTTCATCACGGTCTAGTGACATTTTGATTCTAAATAAGAACAGTATTATCAGCAAGCGGTAGTGTGCTGTATTTGTTAGCTTGTATTCCGGTTTGAAGGGCATTGTTGCTGGTGAGAAGTTTGGTCAAATGAGAATTTATACTAGACTGTGTAATGTCACGCGAAACTTTGTATTTTAGAATCCTGTGTGATAATTCAATTGTTATGGGCGGCCGTGACGTTTAACCGAAAATATCAAGTATTATTTTTGATTGTTTCAGAATATTAACACTTATGGCGTCGGTGGCGTGCTCCAGCTGCTTGAACACTAGGCTTCACTGACCTCTACCCCCTGGACCCTGCCCAGAAAGATAACCGCAGATTGGTAAGCATGCCAAAACAGTTAAAAGGAACCATACACGTTAATTCTCAATGGAACACTCGGCGGAGCTTATTTAAAAAATAAATAGCCGACTCCAATCATCTCAGTTTCATACGGAGGAATATTTGAATGATATTATCATAATGTATATTATTTTAGCTATTGAAGTAAAATTTTTTGAAGCATCAAGCATGCTTCAATAAATTTTACTTCAATAATTAGTAAGCTTGGGAAACTTGGAAAACTTGGGAAGTAAGCTGGCGAAGCGAACGGAAGTTGAAAGTTGTTGGTTAACGTAGATCTCCATTGTCAACATAACAAAGTGAAAAATTTGATATGTCTGGTAAAATGACAATTTACAATTATTGTCAAGATGATGACATTAACATTATACAAAGCAAAAACAGAGTTATACCGGCCGATAGATGGAGCTAAACTAAAGAAGTTTTACTTCAGTCGTGAGGTCTAAAGCACACTCGTTTTTTTAATTATAAAACCAAACTACTGAACTACCTTGGATTAAATTTCTATGGAATCAATACAAAAGTACAACATTTCAAATAAAAATACATCCAAATTGGTTTAAAAATGACGGATATTTGAGTTGAATAACATTTTTTTGTCTTCTCGTCTTCTGGTTATATGATAAGTACGTCACTAAATTCAACATGTTGATCTTTTGAAGCATAAAAGCCTGACCAAATATCATGTAATTTATTAAGCAAATTACCTTTATTATCAACTAAATACTACAATTATATAATACTAAACACTACCTACTACTACAAAAAAAACATTTGGACTATATGCTGGCCGCGATGACCTAGACAGTCCGAATGCTCCACCCCACTACCAGTTGGTAGTAATTTATTTGTTTGGAGATGCTGACATCCTAGTGCTTTTGCAAGCACCACGTTCACGTTCGAACTGAATAACTTGTGGGTGGATGATTATAAAAATTTTAGTGACCACAAATAACAATAAATAAGATAGAGAGATCAGATAAAAAAAAACAACATTTTCAAACGAGTCGTCTTGGATTACAAATGAAAGGGCAGAATCAGCTCATTTCAAAAATTTGTTTATCCTCGCGAATCAACTAGCATCACTTCTATTAGTTATAAAAAAAACTGACGGAAATTGTGACGTAATGCAATTGCCTACGGATAGACCCGTTATTCCCACATGACATGGTTTCTACACGTTTCCATACATACAGCGTACGTCAGCGCTGGCGTCGGCCGCCGATTTCATGTGAATGGCTGATCCATATTTTATAATACTCAACGGATGTAGGCCCAGCTGGGGAGCCAGGTCTAGAGTGAATAGTGCCGAGTCTAGGATAATACACCAATTTAAATTCAACCTGTATGTGCTTAATATTACTTCTGCTACGAGATTGTTTCCACTAGTACACCAGTATATATCCAGTATACCAGTATAAGCTTTCAGACATAGCATTTTTCTTTATTTAGACGCCATCTTCTAAGCATAATATAATTATTGACTGAGTGAGAGAAGCGAGTGAAGTCTCTGCATCAACTCTTAAAAGAAACTTCTTGTCGTCGGTGATTTTGATTGTTGGTATTGGTTTGGTATTCACACAACCTATGGAGGAGGTATTTAACTTTATATTCTGGACTTTCAAGTGACACTGTTCTATTATGGGCGGCTGTCGTTTAATATAAGGTGAACGACTAACTCGCCAAAACATTCACTAAAATTAAAAAAAAATTGTATTGTACTGTATGCGATGCGCCTAGAGAGCTAGCTGAGGAACTAATATACTATCCCAGCAGTCTTCTAGAGAGAAATAAGAATATAATATTCCACCAACCTTTCATCCACGCCCGCCGAGGGCAGCAGCATCGGTCGCAGTCCGAGCACGGCCCGCACTGCGCAGTCGGTATCACTGTACTCCACAAACTTCACAAACTAGCAGCCCTAACCCTTAATTACGAAGAAAGGGAGGCTATCCTTCTCGCAACGAATATTAGCCAAAGAAACGGCAGGTAAATGTGCAAACGTGCACACGACCCGATTCGCTATGACACAATAAATATCACTGTTCGAAGGTAATAGATAAAAATGTGCACACGGCACGATTCGCAATGACACAACAAATGAGATGGAGTTTATTTTCCAAATACCCTCCACTCTATTCACTTGCAAATATCAAACAGTATGTTTTCTCCAAATAGTAGCGATATTAGAAATAAATACGTGGGGCACTAAATGGAATGAATAACAAAAATTACTATAAAAGATAAAAACTATTTTTTGGGTCAGAAATTTAAATATAAGTTTCATAATCACCTGAATGTAAAATGTACGACCCCTTGTCAATTAGGATATCTTCAAATAGAATAAATGATTGCATTATATAGTTTGACTGTAAGTTTTAATTATTAACTATATAAGTATTATGTATTTGACGGAATTCAGGTAAGCTAGGTATAATAAATGTAACGGTAAGCAATTTCCTATACTAGGTTGTAGAAAAATGACAATAGAACCTAAGTCGGTACCAACATAATACTTCTTAACATACTGTTTCATATGAAACATAAGTAAGCCCTAAGTTATTTCTTATGATATTTATGTTATACTTTAGTTATACTTATTTTTTCTTTAACAAAGTATAAATCACCAAAATTATAGCAAATGTTATTTTCTGCTATAATTTTGTCCAAGGGCTCCTCCACCGCCAAAAAAAAAACTCCAAAGAAACTTTTCACTATCTTTATACCAACATGAAAAAAGGTTCATAATTTTAACACAATCACAATTTACCAAGTTAATAATAATATTATAATATATTTTTAAATAATAATTTCTGTAATGTTATAAAATATCATTATAGAATTATAAAAACTATTCCCATAAAATATTTCCTATATATTTTGATAAGGCATGAAATAGAAAAAAAAAGTGGTTTAAAAATCAATAAATAAATATTTGTGGACATTTCTCACAGCGCCATCTAGCCCCAAACTAAGAAAACGCTGTCCTATGGGAACCAGATAACTAAAAAAATACTTGGAGTTGTGGCGGAAAAACGAAATAGATCGCGTCACCGCATTGTATTATTTTCCAAAACTAGCGTCATTTTCAGTGTTAGTGCATAAATTTTATGGCATTTTTTTTTATATTTTGGCTGCACACTTTTGTGTATTTAGCCAGTGTCAAGAGATTGATAATTTATCAAGTTAAAGATAATTCACGAAAATATGTGTCAAGTCACAGTTGAAGTCATCAAGTCAAGTCATAGTCAAGTCATAGTCTATTCTAAGTCATACTCCTAGTAAAGTGGTGGCAACTTGAAATAAAAAGTGATATAATGATGGTGAAGCGTTTCTTTTCGTGTCGTTTCCAAAACTCCATAGAACTTCTGGTAAAGTTGCCACCACTATACTAGGCGTATGACTTGACTAGACCAGACTAGATTATGACTTGACTTGATGACTTGGACTGTGACTTGACACATATATATCATTAATTAACTTAAAAAAATATCAATTACTTGACACTGACTAAATACACAAAAAAGTGGAGCCAAACCAAAAACAAAATACAATACTTAGGTACTTTTTGTTTGTAAATATATAACATAGAATACAATATAACGCCCAGACACAGAATATTCTGACTATACATTTTTATTGCATTAAAGTAGAAGTCATAGTTTTAGACAGTTTTTCAAAGGTGGAATTGGAACCCTGAAAATTAAGGAAATAAATCACTGACAAATACAAAGCTATTAATCAAAGCAATGTCTAACGTACTACATTCGTACGAATTTTAATTGTTTATCTATTGTAATTAACAACTAGTTGGTAGAACTTTTCTGCAAAGTTCATCTAGGTAGGTACCACCGCTTTACCAGTTATTCTGCCGCCAAGCAGTAGTGTGCAAGCACTACTCTGTTCGGGTTTGAAGGGCCTGTAGCTAGTGAAATTACTGGGCTTATTGGCTTGTCAGTGAGACTTTATGACTTGATCTCACATTCTAGTAATTTTATTACTAGCGAAACTGTATACTTTAGAGTTCCGAGTGACACTCCCACTGATATGAGCAGCTGTGTCGCTTAACATCAGATGAACGGTTGACTCGTCACATCATTCCATAATTTAAAAAAAATTGTTATGCAAAATTTTAGTATTCGCCCAGGGCCACCAATACTCGGCAGCTGGTAAAAGTTAATTTTAAGAGCAGCCTAATCATTAAGCATCCTCAAGTTTCCCTTCATTGAGATCAAGTATAGAACAGCTAAACGTTTTAAGTACCTTCTGTAAGTGTCTTGAAAACTTCAGTATCTTCAGAGCTTACTTCAGCTCAGTGTATCGCTTAAAGTTCTCTTTACCTTCGAGAGCTCGTTGTAATAAATGTCTTCTACGATCAAGAACTTATGTACGAAGAAAATAGTTTTCTGTACTTTATATTCTTAATTCTATTTTAATATGATAAAACGAAATATGATATAGCAGCCTCTGTGCTGTGGTGGTTGAGCAGGTCGGATCATAGCCCGGAGGCAGCGGGTTCGATCCCGCGACAGGACAAGAATTTGTGCACAGAAAAAAAAGCGCAAATACTTGTTCTGTGTCTGGGTGTTGAGGGCCATGGTCCTCGTAGGTCTGGGTCCTTAGACACAGGGAATCCTAGTTAGGGTCCAGGATCTAAGTATGTGGTCGTTAGGCGTTTTATTATGAAAAAAATAAAGTTGACAGTTTTTATGTACTCCTTCACGCTCAAACGACTGAATGGATTTGGATGAACTTTGGAATGTAGATAGCTTATATAGTGGATTAACCCATAGGCTACTTTTTGTCCGTGGGTGATCTCGCGGGGCGCAGCTAGTTAATAAATAAATAAATCAATATTTGTAGACATTTCACACAACGCCATGTAGTCCCAAACTAAGCAATGCTTGTACTATGAAAACCAGGTAACCGATAGAATACATAGATACTTATTGTTTCTAAATACATACATAGAATACAATAACACCCAGACACAGAACAAACATCTATGTTCATCACACAAATGTTTGTTCTGGGTGGGAATCGAACCCACAACCTACAGTTTAGAAGGCCGAGCCACTACGAACTAGAACTAGATACCAATAGAGTCAAGTCAGTCATACAATACAATACATACAATAGGTACATGGCAAATTTTGGTTAGGAGGTCCACAAACATATCGTTGTACTTAGTATTAAGAAGAATTTGTTCCCTCCGGGCCAGCTCATTTATTCTTCAAAAATATATCATAAAATACGGCAACTTCATAAGTGAAGACCTTATACTAAACTTTATTAATAAAATGCTTTGTCTTGACTGACTGCTGCAACGTACAGTCATACAGCCCAAATCTAGAGATGTATTAAGAAAGGGTTTTGTGTTCTATCCAACACACAACGGATTATTAGCGGCCATTTATAAGCATCTTACACTACCACTTGAGCTGTAGCAAGCAATATAGTAAAACTGTTAAATAACCGCTGCTGCATATCAATGAGTGAATTAATACGCTGACGATTAGAAGCGGCAATGGATATTGTGTTTAGCGATAAGTTGCTGCGACGCTGCAAAGGTGCTTTGTACGATACAGGCGCGTGCGTGTGTGGGCACGGGCGCCCGTGGCGTAGCACTCGTAGACGCTACAACCTTTGTAGCAGGTTCGAAACGCGGGCGCGATTTAATGTCAAAATGTTGCATGAAATAGTGTCGCTGTCTGTAGAAGTACATTCAACAGCTTCGTGAGTACGACAGGCAATATAAACATGCAGTATTATTTTTAATAAAACCTAAACCGCTCAAAAGTGAAAAGTTCTTCGGCGAAAGTTTATCAAATGCGGTACATTTACAATAATGATCGTGAGTGTCGTAGTTACGTAAGGAGCATAGTTATATTTACATAGTTACATTTAACAGAAATCGAGAATATTACATACGACTGTGGATTCAGCGCGGTATTATTATAGTTATTAGCGCGGGGTTTCACAGTGCTCCCGTATATTCAACCTTCACTTTAAATAAAATCTACAAATTCATCGAACGTGCTTACTTCTCATTTAAAATGCATAACAGTTTCCGTATCAAACTTTTGCATTGCTATGTGCAGTTATACTAAATTCAACAGAACATCGATTTTTAATGCTTTTAGTGAGTTAACTGCGACTATGAACTTATCAATAAACAATTGGAAATAAGCTGCAGACGGAGAACCATTTAATTTTAGATTAAGCGCTTGTTCTAAATAATTAATAAATAACAGCTTCACGTCTCGATATTTATCGATAAGCTTCTGATAGATCACCTCATAATTTTCTGGAGACAGTACGATGCCCGTGAAATCAAACAGTAAAGTTTGTCTGCGTTGGTCAAAGGTTGTTATGCAATGTGGCCTTAAATCTAGCGTAGAATAATGGCAAGTTACAAATATTATTATCAAAATACATTGGCTCAATCGTTGCTAGTCGCTGCTAAACTGAGCGCTGTCAAACTTGGCGAAGGCGCAGATGCAGACGCGGGTTTAGTAAACATTAACTTAGCCTTCTTGATAAATAAATAAATAATAAATAAATATGTGTGGACTTTTCACACAGCGCCATCTAGCCTCAAACTAAGCAAAGCTTGTACTATGGGAACCAGACAACGGATACAATATTTATATTCTTTTTGTTTGTAAATACATACATAGAATACAATATAAACACCCAGACACAGAACAAACATCGATGCTCATCACACAAATGTTTGTCCTGGGTGGGAATCGAACCCACAACCTGCAGTTCAGAAGGCAGGAACACTACCAACTGAGCTATCGGGCCAGTCAATGATGTAACAGTACTAGTAGTAGGTCCTCGAAGGAGGCAAACACTGATAAGAGTGAGCGGCATTAAGAATACTTAAAATGAGTAATTAATTGTATTCGTCAAGAACCTTGTAAACTCGCCCTTATATCATCTACAGCTACACAATAATTCAGAAATAATTTGCGACATACATTTGAAGTATTAGCTAATTTAGCCTAATTGTAAAAAAAAATATACAATCATAAAGAGCGTTTCGCTTTGCGTCGAGAACCGCTAAGCGAGGACTTCACGGAGAAGCTGCCTTATCTTTAACTTCGCGAGACATGATCGAAATTAATCATCGTGGAAAAACAAATAAAACAGAAAACAATACGTGAATATGCGGAACAATAAATATAGACAACTATCAATACAGCATAACACAATACACACACATTAGCATCAAGTTGAGTAGATATTTTATTTTATTACGGCGAGTGAACAATTATCTCGACCGTGCGGGTAATGCGTAAATAAATTAATGCTACCCTCACACTTCGAGTGAATGCTGCGTAGTATTAAGTGGGCGCGGTTTAATTATGTTAGGTTATGTTACTTACATGTTAATAAATACTTAATTATAAAACCACAAATATTTATACCTGAAGGACGGGAATGATATACGATTTATATGTCTAAAGGCAAAACACTTACATGTGCGCGGTGCCGGGTGCGTTGAAAGTCCACCAAAGCATCAACGCCATTATATTGATGAGTGTAAGGTTCACAATAGCGTACTACTGTACTGACCACGTTGCGTTACGACGAAATTGCAACAAAATGGTGGAATTAAAATATAATAAAAATGGACAAAAATCAATTGAATCCGACTAGAATGTGCAAATTCTCAGAACTAGGATAGAGGAATTCTACGCACCTTCACTCCACGTACTCCTGGAAGGTCCAGAGTGTCCTGGATTGTCCAGTACCACTGATTATTCATTGATGGCGGCCGATTGCTAATCACTGTCCAGATTTAGTCTATATTTGCGTGCACCAACATTGATCAACTGTTTTACATATTTTCACACGTACTAGTAGTACTGAGGTACTTAATATCACTTCAAACAGGGCTCGTGCGCATATATCGTGTGCGCAGATCCTGCCCTTGCGGTGGTGTAAAGGTGACAACAGACACCGAGCGGATCCGCTAGGTGTCGCGCGTGGTTGGCGAATTTGGAGGGAGTGAAAGGGACGCAATATACTCATCATGCTAATGATACCATATCAATATAATTTAAATGAGAAACATGTGACGCTGACAGACACTGTGTCGAAAACCTTTGCAAAATTTAAGAGGATGGCTAGATTTCTAACATATAAACCACCGGCTATGAATTAATCTAGTTATTGTAACATTTCTGAAGGCCCCGACGAAAACCAAATTTGGTTAGGGGTTAGTAGGTATTTTTCTCAAGATAGTTGACAAGACGTTTATTAATAAATTTTTCAAAGACTCGGCATGAAAGTAAGTATTAAAATAGGCCTATAATTAACTAAGATATTATGAAGAAGCGTGATCTTGCCTGTTTCTAGTATTAACTAGCAATATTTTTGAAAGAAAACATTTTTTTTTATTTCAATTGAATTATATAGTGGGTTGTATTTTTTTCGTATGTGCTTACTACGCCCATCCGCGGGGCATTAAAAGTCAAAATAAACAATATTTTCGGCTAAATTAAACTGGAAAGTTTGATGCATTTTAGATGTATAGAAGCGTAATATTATTATAGCGTAATATATTAATATTATACATCGATTAACGTTAATATGGAACAATGCTTACTTTTAGATTTGAACTTCTGTTCACAAAGTTAAATGCATACCTACTACCAAATATAGTTTTCTGAACGCAATGGAAAGGTCTCTGTACTATTCACAAGTACTTTTTTAAACGTTATTTTTAGTGATTATTTGGTTTAAGACATTAGTGTCGATTCTGTGTCGCATACTCTAAAGGTAAACGATATTAGCATATTTCCGTCTTTTTCATTTCCCCTTTATCAGAAGAGTACCGCCATACTTTAAGTTTACTTTAATTTTAGAGAATGCGACACAGAATCGACACCAGTATCTGTATAGTTTAATTTTTGAAGTTAAACTTCTTCACGCACGCTTGACTTGAGGAGTAAGCTGGTGATTGTGTGACGAGGCGAACGGAAGTTGATAGTTACTGGTAAACATAGATCTCCATTGTCAACATAACAAAATTAAACATTACTTAAAATTTGTATTATTATGTTGGTATGTCCGGTAAAATGACAATTAACAATTGTCGAGATGACAACAAACAAAGCAAAACAAAGTTATACCGATAGATGTAGCTAAAGAAGTTTTACTGTGGTCTCAAGCACACTCTTTTTTTTTGTTTATTTAACACAAGGACACATACAAGATAAATATTTAGAAAAGATGTATGAAATAATAAATTTTGAGAATAACATTTCATTTTTACATTTTACGGAGTTGAGTGCTTAAATCGCCAAAGCAATGGGCATATTATGCAAAATTAAGATGCATAACATATGACACAAATATTTAGTTAAATAATCTAATAAGTCTTAAGTCTTATCCTAACATATATTATCTGATAATATCCGATATTATAAGAACTTAAATATTCATATAATTTATTTTAAGTGCTCGTAAGTCACTCTAAAAAAAGCAAGTACAGTCAGTTTTTCATCACGAATGATTGTTTTTTTCTTCTGATCCGTCCAGACAAGATGTCCATTCCAATTAAATGCTATATATATATATATATATAAAAGGAAAAGATTGTCGCGCCAGCGGTACGACACGTGTTTAATGAAGCTTAAACACAAAATAGTAATACAAAAAAAACTTGGTTCCTACAGAAAATTAAACGCAAATCTTCTATAGCCTTATTAATAAACGGATATTAGTCTCGGATTAGTTACTTCAGCTTTTGTCCTTTTTTTGCTACTGGATACTTAGCTGGATCGAAAGAGACAAAAGATGGTGTAACTAGTCTATGGATAGTTCGTGTTTATTAATAACGCTGTTAATGTCTAGCAGCCTTATTAATAAACACGAACTATCCATAGACTAGTTACACCATCTTTTGTCTCTTTCGATCCAGCTAAATATTCCAGTAGCTTAAAAAGGACAAAGGCTGAAGTAACAAATCCGAGACTAATACCCGTTTATTAATAAGGCTGTTATGGTATAAATAGATTTGAGCAAGCTTCGAACAAGTGTTAAACCACTATTTTGTAACACACGTTTGACGTCTGTCTAAACCTTGTTTGTATATTTGTGGTAACACGATAAGTTTTTTACACTAGAAGCTTTTTGCAACAAAAATATTATTCGTGAAAGTTAATAACATCGTTATTATAATATTCACTTACCAACTTTAACATTAGTGTGATATTATAGTCTCATAGCACATACCATAGTACCACGTACACATGCCATGATGCCACACAAACATACATACTACTTTCCCATATTGCACTCACTCACATACCTACACAACTCAGCTAACTTACAATGCCTACTGCACCAACCAAACACTAACATATTATATTTATTCATCCATTTAATACATAATTATATTAACGCGAACTTGAGATGTTTCTACTACTTTCTGATCTACACTGGAAGTCATAACTTAGATTTAAGTTTATGATTCTAATAAGATATTTTTTCTCTAATTATCATGCTTTTGTAAATTCTAGGTACTTTACCAATTTAATGACTAGTTTCCTGATCGAGTACTAAATAGTGAATACCTATATATATATACATATACTTCCCTATGTTTGTAAATATATATTTAAAAACGGTTGTACACAGTGAAGTCCGATCTC
The DNA here is from genome assembly GCA_905220475.3 of Ennomos fuscantarius. Lineage (NCBI taxonomy): Eukaryota > Metazoa > Arthropoda > Insecta > Lepidoptera > Geometridae > Ennomos > Ennomos fuscantarius. The sequence goes on from HG992023.1 coordinate 14,840,316, forward strand.
TTCTATCGATTGTTGAAATGTTTTCCTTGAGAATTTTTGCATACCGTCAACTAAAATTAATGAATTCGTTCCTGTAGTTACTTACAAAGTCTTGCATCGACGCGGGTTAAATAACAACACCTAATTAATATACTACCCTGGTTTCACTTGTATAGAAAGCCACGGTACTTACTGAATGTTGTTGTTGATATTATCTCCCGTTAATGCAGGTTTTGATTTCGATACTTATTTTCTCTGCTTACAAATTTTTTAATTGATATAACTGTATAACACATATCCTTTCATTGTATGGAAAAGTACCTACCTAGATACTAATGAACATTACCATAAAATAGGTACTTAATTGCAATTTTATATGTCTACTCAGTCTGTCTAATCAGTGATAATCTACCCTACATTTAGGAAGAAACTGAATCTCACGACACAGGTTGTCATAGTGTGGGATTCAGGGTTTAGCATTATTTTTGTTATTAGCTTCTTTAGTCCATAATATTCCTAGATGCATAATTCTGTGTGCTTTATCTTATGTGAACAAATAAATTTATTATTATTATTATATGACGTCATATCGTGTGGTGCCATGCTACGATTGATTGGCCTGATAGACACTGTTATTTTTATTTCATTAAGCAGAAATTACTCGTATACCAACACATTACAATTATACTATGTATTCACTTAAAATGTGACGTCATTTTGCGCGGAGCTTTTTCAAGTATCAGCCCTTGACGTCATAATTTGTGTCCATGAAATAATAAACTGATTATTGATAATATTGACTAATACGTTTAGATGCTAGACGTACTGCCTGTTAATAATTTACCTGCCTTTAATGATACATGATGTGTAAATAAATACATATTATAGTCATCAGCACATCGTTCCCACTGCGGGGACGCATGCCTGATCTCGCAGGAATTAAGCGTAAACCATAATCTACCACGATTGCCACTTAGAGGTTGTATGGTCACCATTGTAAAAATTACTTATGACGTTTCCATTTTTCTTAAGAAGTCATTGATGCACAGCCGGGTGGGATTCGAACCAAGATGCGTATTTTTAAACGTCACTCGAGCTACCGAGAGCAACATTCGCTATATTATTATTATTTATCCTAGTAATTGCTTGAAATGTGATACCGTAGTAACTGAACGCCACTTTTCTGGAGAACCAGCCATTTGACGATAAAGTTACAGGCAGCAAGACTCATTCTCGCGGTTTTAATTAGCAGTTCACAGTGCTGTTTTGGAGAAACTTTACGTATGTGCTTATTTACATATATGCACTTTTGGGAATATCTCATTAGAGGACTGTCGCAATTACCTATTTGCATTTGTTTGTTGATTTTGTACATATAGATCTACGGAATCGCACATTCGCCACGGGCTAAATATCCGATCGTAGAACGGATTCTTAAAGTCTAAGCCACACTTAAGGTATATCTACAGAACGGGGGGCGAGTTGGCTGGACTGCAATCGCGACCCCTTCTCGCCCCCGGTACGGCGGACGAGGTGCTCACGGGGGGGTTTTAGTGGGTTCGAGTCCCACATACCCCCTGCCACCACGGGGGTGGAAGTGCGAGGGCATATCCCCCCCTCAAAAAAAAGTTTAGTTTTTGCGTGAAGGAATAGCAAACATCCATACATACATACTTCGCATTTATGTAGGATTTATTAAGTAGTAGGGATTATTTCTTTAATCAATATTAGCATCAATCAAGCTTGTTAACTATTTAGTTTAATAATACGATGTCGAACGTGTTTCAAACTTAGACATGATGGTTAGTAATAGTTAGGATTGTATAATTGCATTGCGATTTAATGAGTGCGTATACAATCGGGCCCCACCTATCTATGTAATCACGGAGCTAGCTCATTCCATCTACAACGGCACAACAGCAAAGCTGCTGTTCAATTTCAATTACCTTGTATCCGCTAATAATTGATTGAAGCAGTCGGTTCGAATCGAGCTCACTTCGAACTGACTACAGTCACTATTGTATTTGTATCACTGTAACAGTAAGTGCTGAGTTAATTTACACTTGGCGCTATGGGGTGGGTGCAGGAATCAACGAGTGCTATTGAATCTTTATTCAATAAAGTTTATTGAGTTTATATCTTAACAGGCTCTGAACCTTGGCCGTTCTCAATTCTTCAGCATGTTTTCATTTTATTTTATATTGCTGCAATATTGCCGCCATTGTAACATTATTCTATAATCATTTTCAACTGATTTTAAAACAATCGAAAGCTCTCAATTCCATTGTATATTTTTATGTTTATTACTTCCTACACTTAAAATATTAAGTAGTTGTTTTTATTGGAGTTTTTTTTTCATTTTATTTTTCAATTTTAATTTTTTTTTTTACTATGTACCCATAGAAATTTCATCAAAATCGGTCAATTTGGTATCGAATTTAAAAAAAACTATTTAGGTGATAATATCATCTAAGTATTTCTCAGTGTGAAATTAAGGTATTTGGCTTAACAAATAGAAAAAGTAGGTATACTTAGATAGCGTTTGCCATCTCGGCTAATATAAATTGAGGCCATGAGAGCCAAAGTGGCCTAACTGCATTTTTTTTTCAATTTTCATATTTTTATTGGAGTCTGCTCTAAATGGCAAAAGTTATAGCGCAATAAATAAATCCACCAATAAAAGGCTTCCAATAAATAGGGATTAAAATAGGATGAAAGAAGAAGTGAGAAAATGGCTCCTCCCCTTTATTATAATGTACATAGAGTACAATATAATAAAGGTATTTAAAAATCCAGTTAGGTTAGTGTTAGTGCATAAAATTGGTGGCATTTTATTCGTTAAGTGCTGGATTACAGGCATGAGTGTGGGAAAGTGGTATAATGATGGTGAAACGTTTCTTTTCGTGGTGTTTCCAAAACTCCATAGAAGCTTCTGGTAAAGGTGCCACCACTTTACAAGGAGTATGACTTGACTAGACTAGACTATGACTTGACTTGATGACTTGGACTTGACATATATACACATATTAATTAACTTGATAAATTATCAATTACTTGACACTGACTAAATACACAAAAGTGTGGAGCCAAACCAAAAATAAAAAATAAATGACACAAATTACCCTATCACATTGAATCTAACATCCACTATTTTTACCGTAGCTTACTATAGAATAAAAACACAATTCCAAGTCTCCGTAGCATTGTTCTGTCTCGTTAATGCCTATAAATGTTCGCCAATTTAATAGATTACAGTCGGCGGGCATCGGGCAAAGTTGTCAGGCTTCGGTACACCGGGAAAATTAAATAGACGAGCGGGTTGACTTCCCAACTTTGACCGACGGTGTTTAGCGGTACTCGTGAGTTATGTCAAGGCATTTATCAAAAGAGATGCCTCTTCTGACCTTTGACATTCGATTGTGATATTCATTAGGTTATTCGATTTGTGCGATTAGTTGAAGTGATTTGTACCAACTACTACTGAAATAAAACGTCTTGCGGAAACCAAACATGGGCTATTTTGAATTTTAATGCATAATAAGGGGTGTTGTGGGACCAAGATCCTCGTAGTTCCTGGGTCCCTAGTCACTGGGAATCCTAGTTAGGGTCCAGGATCTATGTGTGATCGTTGGGCGTTATTATTATTATTTTTATTATTATTGTCCGTTAAGTACTTAGTTTATGTCTTATTACCAAAACGTGGACTAAGTAGACGTTTCAGCCTGGACCAACTAGTCCTAGTTTGTTACGGTACTAAGTAGTTAGACCTTGACTTTATAACAAAACGCCGACTAATCAAAGACCAGTTGATACCAGAGATAGTCCATCCATGGCTTAAATATTGACCATAGACTAAATACGAAAAAAGTTTGTTCATTTGGACCACATTTATTCACACGATCCTTTTTTCACGTTTCATATATTTAGATTATTTGTCTTCGTCTATAATATACGTGCATTGGCCTTGGAAACCTTATTGTTTGCATATTTCTTAATGAATAAATAATCAAATTCATAAAAGTCAGCTTTGCTACAATGATTTTCAACTAATAAAACTATTAAGTTTTAATAGTTATCAACGAGGCTTGCGAGAATCAGAACGTAAACATGGCATTGCTTAACGCGCGAAAATTGATATTTTTGTTTATTCTTGTTATAACTATAATAAATATCGTAAAAATGGAGCAACATAATATAAAAACTGAACCGAGTAGATATATTTTATCAAAGACCAAGACAACCTCAAAATCGTGTAACAAAGAAGGTTGATAACCCAACATTGGCGTTTAGCACGTAAATAGTTTTTGATCTTAAAAGTTTCATTTTTTCACCACCGTGGCGCTAGTTTCTTTCGTTTAGCGAGTTAGTACCATAGTTAGACTAGGGTCATCGGAGGACTAACTTTAGACCATGGACGATCCCCGGATCGGCAATAAACTTATTTTTGTAATAAGGTTTTTAATAAGTTTAAACCTAGTACTAACTTTGGTCCACGCTTAGTCTACGTTTTGTAATAAGACGGACATGTGTACGAGTGTTGGCAAATGGTTCTAAGGTCCGTATTACAGAACAATGCTCAGTCATCGATCACTGCTCAAGTAGAGATTTCATTCACAAATTGATCACTTTATGAATGAAATCTCTGCTTGAGCACCGATCGATGACTGAGCATCCTTCTGTAATACGGACCTTAGTCTTAAAATCATCCATTTCGTGTTCTCTTCAAGATTCTTCATCGCCTTCAGTGGAATACTTATCCACAATTTTTATTAAAATATTGATGTACACTGATTTGCAAGCATTTTACTGGGCATTGAATTTGACAAATTATACGACTTTGACATCATGTAACGACAGATTAGATAACAAACAATCGGTGGATGTAACTATTATTAAATAATTTAAATCAAATCCCAATGGAGTTTTGGCGGGAAAACAAAAAACATCGCGTCGCTGCATTGTATTATTTTCCAAAACTTGTGTTATTTTCAGTGCTAGTGCATAAAATTGGTGGCATTTTATGTGTAAGTGCTGGATTACAGGCATGAGTGTGGGAAAGTGGTATAATGATGGTGAAACGTTTCTTTTCGTGTTGTTTCCAAAACTCCATAGAAGCTTCTGGTAAAGTTGCCACCACTTTACTAGGAGTATGACTTGACTAGACTAGACTATGACGCAACTTATTTTTATTTTATTTTATTTCGATAATCCTACAGCGTTACATTTTATATATGTTTAAAGGGTATATACATTTACAATAAGGCCAAAGGAGGAAACTTGATGACTTGGACTGTGACTTTACTTAATTTGACACATTATATTACATAATTAACTTGAGAAATTATCAATTACTTGACACTGGCTAAATATACAAAAGAGTAAAGCCAAAACAAAACTAAAAAAAACCGCTAATAAGCACATAAGATAAAAAAACAATTGACCTAAAAAGCGTAAAAGCCACTAATCCAAAAAGAAGATTAGTGATCCAGGTATATTTAATAAATAGATCGCCAATCCGATTATCTGAAAAGTAATTATAACGGCGTTTATACTTCATTCCAATGGTGCTAAAACTTCTGACAGGGAAAATTCTAGTAGAGATATAAAAATGTGGTGAAAAGTTTGATCGGTCGCAATTGCAATCGCTACTCGCCGTCGGCAGAGTGGAGCGTTTCGCTTTTATTTCAAAGGGGAAGTCCGCGGAACTTTAAACACGACGATAGGGAATCGAACTTTCAGCGGTCGTATAGAATACCTATAGATATGCTGTTGCTTTTCTTTTTTTTTTATGATTCCGCACTATTGCCTTTTGGCAGCTCTGTTACTTGAATGTATTACACAGCCAAAGATAGATGGCGCTGACGAGACACGGTGTTCTTTTTATCTTCTAGCAGACATTTCCTAATACGGCTAGGGAAGGCACTAAAGTACGTCAAGCACTTAAGACAAATAACACAACAAAAACATGACAGAACTCATGTGAATGAAACAAGTTTGTTTTTATATTTTGACTAAGAACCAGGACTATTCAGAACCATGTTTCTGGTTTAAAATTCTTTATTTCTCAAAGAACATAGTTCGCTCGCTGAGAAATTATAGCTAGTTAAATATATGCAACAATTATTGCAATTTTACAACTACCTGATAAGCACTAGTATTTAGATAACATGAAATTTTTATGACGATAATCTCAGATTTTCCTATACTATTGAATTATATTACCATTTGAAATATTTCTGTGAGAATTTTGATGTAACTTAGCTTTACCACGAACTCGCCTAAATGGTATTCGTTTATTCTTAATTAGAATTCTATCGACAAAATCTTATAAAACCCATAACCCATATTAATGATTTAATGAATTCATTCCATACACCTAGCAATCAACAGAACTCATACTCAATCTAGACTTTCCACCCTTCACACTCGTCACCTTAATCTAGTTCCTCCTGACACTTTTCATAATAGCAAATCAGCCGCCATCTTACATGAGCATCTCACACAAGATTTTTAGTTGCCGTTTTCTTTCCCAATCCAAATATCTCATCACTTACCGAATCATTTCCGGACACTTTGTACACAATTTATCAGAAAAATCACCGTAATCTAGCAATGTAATCACAATTAGGTACCCTACCTATAACCTAAAATCACGGGGAAAAACGCACAATAAAATATTGTCTCACAGTTAGTAAGCCGTAAATCAAAACACTGGTAGCACACTCAAAAGTAAAAGAATATCATTATAAGTGTAACTTGCCTAAACCCTCATACATTTCGAACAACAAGTAACGAATTAACCTCTATTCACGTACCGCCGCACCGTGCTGATTTAAATTACACACAAGCACTCACTCAAAAAGGCCATAGATTCTATTTAATACACTGAAACACATGAATATATTAAACACTGAAGCTACACCTAATTTCTGCAAACTAATTTTACTCTACACGCGAGAACACCTGGTTGAATCACTACATTTTATTCGATTACACTCCGTACTTGCAGGTCATCTTAAACCGAAAAATTCCCGCAAAAATATTCGCTCCGATAACAAATGAAAATCAGGTGTTCTATACTTCACGGTCAAGCTACTTGCAGTTGGTATCTCTAAAGACACGACCAACTGGGTAAATTCGCGAGCTATTGACCCCAGTCAGCAGGTCGCTGCTGAACAGGCTGGGATGACCTGAACGCCGACAGCTGTTCACCGGCTGAATAGCACAAGGATCCATGACCCCTGGAGTTAGGGTGTGGGGTACCAACCGTTTAGTACCCCTCGACTAACGCGCACTTCACTAACTTGTTTTTTCTTCGCTGGTTAAAACAAAACTTCCAGATTATTCCCGCGCTTTAGCTTATATATCGCCTGTCACAGAATAACTCATAGCAAATTTTCCAAAAATCCCTAGAGATGAGAAAAATTCAAAGAAGGTTCTGGAACAAGGTTAGGTCTAAATCCAGGTTTTGCGTTATTTCTCAAATTTTTACATAATACTACAACCATTTTTATTAGTTCATTCATTAAAATAAACTAATACCGTCACGAAATAATAATAACTTTCAAAAAATCAGACTTGACTATGAAATGCTCCATTTAGGTCATTCCAGATTCCTAAAAATCTAACTTCATTTTTACGCTTTTCCAACTCCATCGTGAATTCCAATTTTTAATTAATATCTACATTTTTACCCATATATGTTGTCGTCTTCTAAATTCTCCTCAATGCTTGGGTCTCCTTATACCTTATATAAAAAAATGACCTTGACAATTATTTCATTATTTGTAATTTAGGATATTAATTAATTTTTTAAATTATCATTAATAATCATAATTTTGTTCCACAGTATTATTTAAAGTTATACAAAGGTAAAAGACACAATAATACGGCTATCGAGAATAATTTATTGATAGATTTCAACGTAATTATTTCGACATTAGGTAACATTCAAAAATTACCCGATTTAAAACCCGGCTAATTGTAGTAGAATTTTATTTATACTGTATATCTTAGAATCAAGTTCAATCTCGTTTTATTGTATCATACATGCTTGATACTATTATTATTTTGTGTACATCCAGCTAATTAACCAAAACAAAACAATTAATTGTTACTTGCTTATTACTTTATTCCAAACTATAAAAGTGTCTGTGCCCTAACTGCCTGCGGAATGGATCTTTGTCAAAGGTATTTATAAATCTCATTTAGTTTAAATTACATAGTTAGAACATTGATTTAAAATATACTAAATAACAGATTTAAACACATCTCATGGCTTACCAGACAAATGAAGTTACCTTATTTGCTTTCACAATTAATTTTCCTAAGAAAATTATTAATTTTAAGTAGTAGAACTATAAATGTTTGACAAGAACCATTCATAAAAATGAAGTTATAAGATTATTAAAATCTTCACCTATTATTATATACTAATATTTACAGCATGACCTAAACAGAGCGCATCAGTTCTCAGTCTCTTTATTTGTCCTGCAAATGCTCATTTGGCTAAAAACCATGTACTAATGTATTTATTTACCAATGTATTTATGTAATTGATTCTGCAATTCAAGTATTTCATAACAATATCAAGATTACCATGTTATTATGTATGTTCAATTTGATTTACATCTATAATATAAGTATAAACTACCAGACAAGCATATTTATAGCTCACAAATATCATAATATTAATAGAATTTAATCTAAACTTTATTGTTTCAGTTTTCTGCAGTAAAATAACATCCATAACATTTACCCTAAAACAAGAACTATGGAGAAGGAGTCATTAAACCAGCTCGTCCAAATAACCTTATGATCATACAACTTAAGTGCTCAGACCAAGCCAACAAGGAAATGGAATGCAACTCAAGTTTGTCTCTGCGGTACCCGGATACATGACTTTCTTTACCTAGAGTCTGCTATAACTTTATTTTGTAACTACCAGTTTTATCAGTTTATTTACCTAGTTGTATCATCAATGTATTTAACAGGTGATCTTATTAAATGTACATAATTTTGGTTATTTTAATTTCCCCCAATAAAATTAGTTTCATACATTCTAATTCATACTCATACTAATAATATTCATAAATCTGGAAGTGCCTATGTTGTTTGCCTGTTTGTTACTTCTTTACTGTTCCACTACTAGTCTGTAGTTCTACCTATGATAAAACACAACTTATTAACTCATACTTAACTAAGTTCAAACCAAACCTTTACATGATATGAATAGATCTATGATTTGTAACTCATAAACCATAAAATATAAATCACCTTCACTGAAATATGGCACACACAAAAAGCAGATCATCATCAGCGTTCATCATCATTTTTATTTACCTCATCACTACTACCACCTATATTCCATAATTGTTAACTTTTGTTTTATTACAACGCCATCTATGTTTTTCCTGTCGAACTCTTTAACCTTTACTCGATCTTATTGAATTTTACGGAATGATGCAAGTGCTTTTAGACACCCACGCTAGATGGCGTTAAACTTAAAGCTAGTACGTAATCCAAAATGATTTAGTTACACGTAGATTCAAAAAAATCATAATTAAAAAGTATTATTATTTTATTTCATTCTGGGCAACTTGAATGATGCTTAGATTGTTTCGTCAACATCATCTAAGACTTCCACTGCTGAACATCGGCCTTCCTCAAATAGCGCCAATTTGGACGCTAATCGTAGGGGGAGTTGCCAGTGCGTCTTAGGGATTAAAGAAGATTTGAATGTTACGAGCAGAATGCTGCAACCCCTGGGTATTTCTAACATATTATATTTACTCGACATCACACGAATTTTAGCAAATACGTGAGGCGCACTAAAATTTCCGAAATAAATAAATAAACGAGTGTGCTTTAGACCACACGACTGAAGTAAAACTTTTTTAGCTCCATCTATCGGCCGGCAACTTTGTTTTTGCTTTGCTTCATGTTAATGTCGCCATCTTGACAAATGTAAATTGTAATTTTTTTTTAACATACCAACATAGTAATACAAAATATATAAATTATTTATCATTTTTTACGTTGATATTGGAGATATACGTTAACCAACAACTTTCAACTTCCGTTCACTTCGCCAGCTTATTCCTCAAGTCAAGCGTGCGTAAAGGAGTTTTACTTCAATAATACGAAAAATTTTGTTTATTTTTTTACTTTTTTTGGTATGGCTCCACACTTTTGTGTATTTAGCCAGTGTCAAGTAATTGATAATTTCTCGAGTTAATTAATATATTTGTATGTGTTTTGGAAAATAGTAAGCTTACAATGCGGTGACGCGATCGTTTTCGTTTTCTCGCCAAAACTCTTTTCATTAGTTATATCCATGATGATTTAGACCCGCAATTTGACAATGTAAAAACAAGTGACGGTCAAATGAAACAAACTGTATTGTGCAGCCAGAGAGTTCCAATTCAAATGTTCTTATTAATTTTAAAATACTTTTTAAGAGGCCAGTTCAGGAAACAATAGTGCGCACTATGTAATGATACCACACCAAGTTGTAGCGGGACAACGAGAATGTTCGCTTCACCACATTGATTATTTTCCAAAACTTGTGTTATTTTCAGTGTTAGTGGCTAAATACACAAAAGTGTGGAGCCAAAACAAGCAAAAAAAATACCAAGCCAATAACGAAATGTTTTCCCGTTCCCGCCAAAACTCAACGTTAAAACTTTGTGGCTGATTGCTAAAGTTGATGTTTCGAAAGCGGATGGAAATTGTTTTTTTTCTCTAATCTGTGGCGTGGACCGAAGTAGAATTTCAACGTAACTCACTTCCATATATGTAGTATAAAAGTGGTATAACTACATCTACGGTCGGTTCGTTTGATTGATGCTGAATGTATTACAGAAAAAAAACACAAATACTTGTTCTGAGCATGGGTGTTGTGCGACTATTTGAAGGATATTTTATTCCATACTTAATCAGAACATGTCTTTTTTACAATTCAATAAAATTATCACAACTATGTATTAAATTACGTATTTTTATTTATAAAAAAGTGTATTCTTACTGAGACACCTGTTAGTGTCCAGGATCTATGTATGTAGCTTTACTTCCTTTTACAACTTCTACTTACTTGTGGTCTTGTGGCACGTTATTTCTTCTTTATCACGCTAAATTAGGCATTATCAATTAACTGATATAAAATTAAACACGTGCATTAAAAATACTATATAAAATAACCCAAAAATCAAGGAGGTACCATTAGGAAACTATTATTACAAAGTTCGTCGCGTTGCAAAACCGACAAACTTTCTTACAAAGAAAGCGTTGAGGCTGTAGGTACATACTAGGCTCCGTGTCGCCGCACTTGCCTGCTAACATTTTAAACCAGCTTCTATTTAAAGCACCAAGGATAACCCCATTGATTTTTCTATATACTATGTACACGCCCAGTAGATTGTTGCACCGATCAGAAGTCTTTGTTACCCGTGTTACTACAAGTAGTAATGCAAGCAGTTTAAAGTTAGGATGTGTCTAGTTATACATAGTTAGTTTATTGTTCGACAGCGTTTGTGGTGTGGTGGTTGAGCGGGTTGGCTCATAACCCGGAGGCGGCGGGTTCAATCCTTGTTGAACATGACAACATGTTACTATACTTGTTTAGTAACATGTTGTCATGGTCAACAAGTTTAGTAACATGGACAACATGTTACTAAACTTGTTTAGTAACATGTTGTCTGTGCACAAATACTTGTCCTGCAGAGGCAACATGTTACTAAACTGCAGGACAAGTATTTGTGCACAGACAACATGTTACTACATATACATACAAGCATGTCATACATACAAGCTTAGTAACACGTTACTAAACCAGTTTAGTAGAAGTTTAGTAAAATGTTAATGAACTTGTCGTCCAATTCCCAAAATCCCTAGGCATTCCTGATGACATTTTAAAGGTCTTTAGAGGCTAACAATCTAAAATCCTGGTTGGACGACAAAGTTGCGCCTGGCATGGAATTATGCTTCGAAGTTAGACTTGCTAGCGGTAGACTAATAGACAAGTTAGCCAAGCACTTTGCTCTTTCAGATAACACGACGTTATCTTTGTATTTAATCTATATTGAGCTTTACTTTGAGCGCTATATAGCTGATAGTGAAGTTGAATATGTAGCTTCTTAACCGATCGGTATAAAGTTAAATAGTACCTATACTCACGTCGGACCCAGTAAGCCACATAGCGTAATATATGTTCAAGCCCGGCTGAAATATCTACGAGATAGTTAGGTATCGGGAAGACCGACGACAGCCGCGTCGTGTATGGTGGTTATTGCTGTATACCTACATTATTATAATAAGCGGGTGGTTGATTATTTGATAATCTAAATATATATAACTCAAAGGTGACTGACTGACTGACTGACATAGTGATCTATCAACGCACAGTCCAAACCACTGGATGGACTGGGCTGAAATTTGGAATGCAGATAGATGTTATGACGAAGGCATCCGCTAAGAAACGATTTTTCGAAATTCCACCCTTAAGAGGGTGAAATGGGTGGTCGAATTATTTTCCCATAGGCCAAGCCGCGGGCGAAGCTGCGGGCAGAAACTAGTACTATTATAATATGATATGGCATGGTTAAGTTTCTGATTTTCTAGCACGGAAGCTACATACTACAATTATTTTTTACTAAAGTTGATTCTCATTAAACTCTCTTTTATTTGTATCATAAATGTTAATTAATTGATAAACATTGTTAGTTTGAAATATTCAAGGTCTTTTTTGGGTTCCGTTAACTACAGTCTATCTATATCTTTCACATCTACCTCTTCTGTACAAGTGTACACAAGAGGTAGATATGCATGTGTGATGCTAGATGCATGGAGGCACGAATATAAGGCACCTAAGTGGCCAAGATCTTTATTGCTATAACAATTATATATAAAGGTTACGCGTCTTTTACATGAGTTACTAGGTGGTAGGACTTTTCTGCTAAGTTCGTCTAGGTAGGTACCACCGCTTTGCCAGTTATTCTGCCGGCAAGCAGTAGTGCTCAAGCACTACTGTGTTCCGGTTTGAAGGGCACTGTAGCTAGTGAAATTACTGGGCAAATGAGACTTTAAGATCTGATCTCACAGTCGAGTAATCTTATTACCAGACTGTGCTGATGTCTCAGGATGATGTGCGCAGTGTCACGCCAAACTTTATTTTGGAGTTCCGAGTGACACTGTTCTGTTATGGGCAGCCGTGTCGCTGAACATCAGGTGAACGACTAGCTCGTCACATCATTCACTAACAAAAAAAAAAAAAAAAAAAAAAAAAAAAAAAATGAGTTACACAAGGAACGTGACGCGTTGCGGCGCAAATATTTACGATGTTAGTAGTATAAATTCCATGTACTTGACGTCCTCAAAACCGTTACCGTCAGTTACCGCTTGCGCCAAACTAAATTTCCCGGGCGCCGGATACTGGGCTACTTCAAGTGACTAGGTATGACAGTTAGGTATTTTTGCATATATTTTTGCCTCGTGCCTCGTGTCTCTGTGCGTTATGTTCGCTCAAATAGGTATATAATAATAATAACGCCCAACGATCACATACATAGATCCTGGACCCTAACTAGGATTCCCTGTGTCTAGGGACCCAGGAACTACGAGGACCATGGTCCCACAACACCCAGACACAGAACAAGTATTTGCGCTTTTTTTCGTGGCACAAATACTTATCCTGCCACGGGAATAGAACCCGCCACCTCCGGGTTATGAGCCGACCAGCTCAACCACCACACCACGGAGGCTGTCAAAGGTATATCAGAAGTTAGAGAAAAAACAATGATTATTCTGTAATTCCTATAGAAAATAATTGAGATTGTTAAGAATGTCACCACCTTTGTTTAGAGACTAGTTTATAGAACATGAATGAAACACAGCCGTCCTAATTAATAAAATCAGTAAGATCGGAAACGACCAGCACCCCTACCGCGTAACGTTCTGGGAATCGGCTTCGCCTGCCATTCTGGACGCGCCAATTAACAAGTCTACGAGTGCGAGTAAGAGAGAACACGATTACCATCTCCACCAGATATACGCGGTAAGGCCCCAGCTCGGTAAGCCGCGCGGCCTGGTTCATTTTCCATGGCAATCACGCCGGTATAGTTCAACCTTTAGCTATAGGGAAATTTAACTTAATAAAAAAGGCTTAATTTCTTTTAAGTCATCATGAATTCCTCAACAAAATTAGAACTGAAAAATTTAGTTGCCTAATAACGAGTAATAATTATATACATACTATACAGTACATATACTGTACGTAGGTATACATCTATACCAAAGCAGCCGTGCTTTCATCCCGCGAAAACCATATACTTAATAACTTTACTTCACACTTAACTCCATGTTAAAATTTAATTGAGTTTCATTAACCGTGCATTAATTACGTAAGATATTATGCTCTACTTGGTCTCGACTACTTTCGATCAAATTGGAGGCTAGAATTTTGTACGTCAATTTTGTATAAAACTGGTGTCATTATTTGCAAAGGGAGTAAGAATGTAGAATGGCATGCAGGGTGTTGTAGCACCGAGAAGGCTCAATATGGGAACCATTAGAAACAGAATATGTTGTATGGAACTATGTCGTCAGTTTCATACATAATAAGAATCCATGAATGCACTCTTATGATGTATGAATTGTGTTTGTGGTTGGTTTGTTTTAAAAAACTCATACGATGTCTGGAACCGGACCTGGAAGGTCCCATACTAATTTTTCTCGATGTTACGCTATTTTACGAATTTTAAAATAAACCAACTAAACTTACTATAGTAGGTTTATTTGCTTTATTTTAAAATTCTTATAGCAGTTCAAAATTTTTTTCTAATTATGGATTAATTATCCGTATTGTTCACTTTGATGTCTTGTTTGTCTTGATGTTAGTTTGATGGTCTGTCTGAACGAAGAAAAACGTGAAAAATGTGTGTTGAAAAAAGTGACGTGAAGTGAGAAAGAAGAACTACACAGAAATAGTTATGATAATGAATGATGTGACAAGCTATTCGTTCACCTGATGTTAAGCGACAGTGTCACTCTGAACTCTAAAACATAAAGTTTCTCGTGATACTGCACTGCGCACATCGTCCTGAGAGAACAGCACAGTCTGGTGATAAAAATACTTGACTGTAGATCAGATCATAAAGTCTAAATTGCCCAGTAATTTCACTAATTTTGCCTTTGACTCGATGTACGAGCCAAAGTTGGGGTTGGACGTTAAAGTAACATCCAAAAGCTCAAACTAGTCGGCTATCGGTATTGCTACGCCCGGAAAGTGGGAGTATAAATGGACTCCGATTCCTTGTAAAAAGACGCGCCTATGTCTTTCACGCATTCCATTTTACTAATTTGGCATCGCCCCAGTCGAAACTGCTTGTAAAGCTGAATCTATGTGCCCAATCTTTCAGAGACTGGATATGCTCACCACCAGTACGCATCAGATAAATATCTCTTCATGTCCAAAGACGGGCTTGAGCATGTCGTTTATATTTAGAAGGAAAAGCATTGCGGAGAGAACCGTCCCCTGAAGGACCCTAGTATTAATTGCCACTTGATCTGACAAGCAGCCATAAATGATGATGTATCAATTGGCGTTATCATTTCGATATTGAATATTATTTCAAATATTAATATTTGTCATAATTGTGTTTGTTATTAATGACAATGAGCAAATTAGTCCAACATACCCATACACGTGTGACGTGTGCTATTCAATAGGAAACTCCGTACACACCCCAATAATAACCGTTGCTTAAATACAGTTAAAGACAAAAGTTTTCATATAAAATGTATTGAGAAAAGTTAACAAAATTCTGTTGTCGTCGTTTAAGAGAATGAAGCTGGAGATACAATTAAAAAAATACCAAAAACACGGGATAAAAATTATGGCAGCCTTACAGTTAACTAAAGTTATATTGAAGTGATTTTTTACATTTCACTAATATACAATGTAATAGATAGATAAATAGATAGATAGAGATCTTTATTATTCCACCAATGAAATATATAATTATCTAGAAAAACTAGTGATACAAGTGTTCTTAGCGATAAGACCGCCCGGTTTTATCGCTAAGAGCGATCTATTCCAGACAACCTTTAAAAATAAATAATACCAATAATAATAGTTTCTAAAATTATTAAAACCCGCTGTGTAGGTATATAATTACAAATAGTTCTTTTTTAAGTCTTCAATAGGCTCCTCTTCCCAAAAAATTTCATCTTGTTCCAAGTTGAAACTGTAGATAAGGAGCAGGGTTTAGCAGCAGTGGAAACAGCGTGTTTTGAGTATAAGAAAAAAATATTTTATTATTAAACGTACATATTCAAGGTTGAGTTCGTAACCAAGTAAACAAAATCCGTCTGACGAAACACCAAGTTCTTTTAAACTCAAAATTTACATCTACAGACGATATACAAATAAGTTTGTATATCCAACAGAAACTGCCAGTATGAGAGATATATGACAATCCATAACTATCCGCGACTGTACTAACGTGGGCGAGTTATCTATGTCACATATCCCTCATTAGAACATTCCGGTGCGCAGTGCTATATATTCTGTAGTTCCGGTGTAAGCAAGCGTCCCATAAATCAGCTACAACCATAGTACGACCTTATACAAAATGTGACAAATACGGTGCAGTTCAGCTGCAGTGACTGATACTGACTGGCGTCAATTCATGCCACTAAGTATATAATGACCGGCTTGATAGCTCATTTGGTAGTAGCTCTGCCTTCTGAAATGTAGGTTGTGAGATCGATTCCCACCCAGAACAAACATTTGTGAGACGAACATAGGTGTTTGTTTTGTGTCTGGGTGTTATGTATGTATGTATTAACAAACAAAAAGTATATATGTATTCTATGAGTTACCAGCTTTCCATAGTACAAGCTCTGCTTAGTTTGAGACTAGAAGACGTTGTGTGAAATGTTCACAAAAAATATTTATTTATTTGTTTTGCAGATGACGTTTGGACCTAAGTACTAGAGACCTGGAATTTTTTTGTGCAGTGTGACAAAGGTTACTGCGATTCGCACGCGCTCGCATTTAAAAGTTATGTTATTGTTATAAGTTCTTTCTGCGATACATCGAGCGATTGTTAAATGTCATGACAACTTCATATTCATAAGAATACCTAGAAGAGAAATTAAATGCGGTTTTGCCCGCGTGCGTTGCCTAATGGTAAAATATGCCATGTTATCATTAATGCACGTGGGCAAAACTGTGGAGCACAACTAGTAATAAATATGTTTTACCCGGGTAGAAAATGGTCACCTATGCCACAGAAAATATATATTTTTACGAGATACAAAGTTTCCGACGTTCTATTTTTAAACCTAAAGTAATTATATGTCAAATTTCATCAAAATCCGGTGAGCCGACTCAACACAAACAACACCTACATTCTTATATACATACACATAAACTTCCACATCGATAATATTATTTTTATTTTCATCACTATATCTTGTTGCCAGCTACTTAAACTGTGGCTCTGTAAGTTGTTTACGTCACGAGTTTGTCTCTTTGTTTTAAAACACCATGCATCCGCCTTTTTGGAAAATTTCCAAGGCTGAATGGACAATAAAATTCCATACAATTGTCGAATCTGGTCAAAACATTTCACGAGAAACGGTTGAGCAATGTGAGAACAGCCGGACAGATGACATCTGCGAGAAATACTAAATCATTTTGGCGCATAAGCTGAAATGAAAAGGTTTCGCTCACGCTTCTCGCTCCCTTGGTCAATTATGTTATTGTATGAATCATTATTATTTGTTCGTAGATTTATTTGGTAATAAATAATATTTATTTACTTATAAGTTTTTGTAACAGGTAAACAAGTAAACCTTAGAAATAACAAAACGAACGGCCATTAAATAGGCTGCAATAATTTAAGAAATACTTAGTAACTAGGTATAAACAGGTAACAGGATTAAGAACATAATATCAAATATAATATGTAGGTTCACAATCATGATATAAATTAGTGGTGTCATAGGTAAGTAGATATACCAGTTAGTTCGATTACTACCACTGATAAAATAAACATTCGAACTACGAACTGTCGAACTGTGAGATCAGATCATAAATTCTCAATTGCCCAGTAATTTTACTAGCTACAGTGCCCTTCAAATCGGAGTGCCCTTCAATTCTGCCGCAAAGCAGTAGTGCTTGCACACGTGCTTGCCCCATATGAAAGATGTCTGTCAGCCCTATCGAGTCATACGACTAAGCTCACGTAGGTACTAGATAGTTTTGATCAAAACATCATTCATAATTAGATTGTCTCCGTGTCATACTGCTTATTTTTCATTAATTCTCAACCTTCTCTTAGATCCGTTCGCTGCCAGATAAACAAGCTGAATTAGAGAGATAACTCCATATTACTTTGCTTTATAAAAGCTTTCTTGATTCCGATGTGTTATTAGTAGTAGGTATTAGTTTTAACTCTTCATCGTTCGATTTCCACCTAGGACAAACATTTGTGTGATGGATATCGATGTTTGTTCTGTGTCTGGGTGTTATCACGTCAGCTAAAAAACCTTTAAGACTAGATAAAAGTCGGCATTTTCAGCGGATTTTTTAAGGACCGTGGATTTGGATATGTAGCAAGCAAGAGATGGATTTCTGAAAATATAAAAATAAATTGCTATTGACATTCTTAAGCTAGTAAATACGGACGATTCAATTTCACGTTCTTATTGTACTAACCCTTATTCTGACAATTATTCTGAGAGATGTGATGGATTTAATTAAATTTAGAAAACGCACGGCTGATTTTTTTACAAAATATTACATACATTCCTGAAACACGCAAAAAATAGGTATATTAGGATTTTACCAACAATCCGGAGTCTTTGCTTAGGTGTACATTTGTATTGAAATTCTTTACTTTTTACTTGTAAATGTACAATAAAAAAAAATTAAAAATAATTTAAATTATTATTGTAATAATTAATATCCGCATCTAAAAGAAAAATGTGATATACATCCTCATCTTTTAAAACCACTTCACAGCTATAAATCATAAATCAGTACATATTAATATTATAAAAACCAACGTGAGTATTCATAGAGTAGTAGTAATAGTAAAGACAGTAGTAGTAAATCAGTTAACAGGGAATAATAAAATACTATTAAAAATATACTGTTGGTTTGAATCAGCTTTTTTAATAATAAATATTTGTGGACATTATCAAAATCAGCTTTTCTTATACATAATTTTGCTCTTGACAAAAGATGAAGTTGTACATTAAAGGATGTATTCGTTAGTAAAAAACTGTACTTACCATTATGATAAGGTAGAGATCTGTTTACTTAAGGAACATGAAAAGATAATGTTTTCTTGAATCAGCATTCCTTGTAAATCATTTTCCTCTTGATAAAAACTGAAGATGTACATTGAAGGATGTGTTCTTTAGAAAAACTCCCTACGACTATATCAACGAAGGGAATAATTTACTAAAGTAAAACACCCATCAATTTTCTTATCAGTTCCAAAATTATTGTTACTATGCTAAATTAAGGATAAAAGGTAAGGGCAACTACTGCTTCTTCTCTTCTTCACGTTGTCGGCCGCAGAGTTCCTTTCCTCATCTTGAACTCAGAACTCCACAACACAAATCTGCATATTATTCAGATTCATTCACTGTTACAGCTATACATCTATGGCCTATAATAGCTTTTCTCTTGAAATTCGTAAGGCATCAATGGGCAAAAACTAAGGTATATAACCTAATAATAATATAATTTGGTTATATACCTTAGTTTTTGCCCATTGCCCATTTTAGTATCTAGCACTCCAAAATAATGACAGTAAATGAGAAAACAAAAAATAATTCTATTAAAATATAAGTATGCGTGATGTATACATTAATACACTTATATATTTTAATATATTTGTGTTGTAGATATAGAATACATAATATTACATATTTATACGTGTAAAATTTGTAAGTGGTTAATTGTAAATAGTGATACGAGTAAGTTAAAGTTATATGCGTTTTTTTATTTTTTTATTTAGACAATCTATATTTAAGCTGCGTTGCACTGCCCCACAAAAATATCCACTTTACAGCCAGGTAAACTGGAAGAAAATGCTATTTAGCATCAAGTCAGCCTATGTACGTCCATTTGTTGTTTGTGCGATAAAGTATTTTCTATTTATCTATCTAATAAAGACTCAGGGGTGTGAATTATTATGTATCAATAAGCAGGGCGAAGTTAACGGGCTCTAAAACAGCTGTTTTAGGCAAAGAAAACAAAAATTTCTCTTCAATTATTACCTGATGATAGAAAATATCATGGTTTTTCTTGAAAAAAAAAATCAGCATCCTATAATCATCGAATTGTTAATTTTTTAACAATTCGGTCTCTGTGGTTATAGGATGCTGATTTTTTTTTTCAAGAAAAACCATGCTAATTTCTATACTAACTATAGAACTATTTCCTTGCAGTTATTATTTTCTTATAAATCGAGAGCATGGCTCCTTTAAAGATTTTTCTCTAACTCTCGTGGTTTTGGAATTGGCCATCGCCACTCTTTACCAACCGTACACTTTTTAGTATTCAAATTTATGTTGTCGCCTTCCAAAAGAATAACTTGATCAGTCGTTTCAAAGAGTATATCTATAGATATTATGGTACTAGAATCGTTTGGAGTAACAGCTACAAACAGTGCCATTAATTTATCTCTTTTATCTTCTTGTAAAAGTGCTAAAAAGTAAAACTAAGTCAAAGTCAAAACATTTTTTGCAAATAGGCTATATTTGCAAAAAATCTTTTGACTTTGACTATGATTTTCTGATTATCTTCATTTACCCCCATTTCGTCTATAACTTTAAAAAAACTACAACGTTAATTGATGCACTCAAACCAACTTTAGCTACAAAATAAGCTAACATTTTAATTTATTCAATGAATGACCCCAAAACCAAAAGGTGTTATTAAGATTTAGAGGGTGAAAACCATTTTACACCGAACGCTAAAATGTAAGTAAGTTCATTAGCAAGGTCTATTGTCTTTATCTTATGTGGGTGTTAGCACAGCGTCATGAATAATATTTTGAAATACCATCAGAGCGGTGCTCTTAACTATACGTTCATTGCATCGATTGTGCACAGCAGTAGCGCAGGGTTAATTGAGCGTTTGTGGACCTCCAGTGGACGCAACGTAAGTAAGGATCATTATTGAAAATATAAAGATGCGATATTACGCTGCGGATACAAGAAATTTTAATCAATGTATATTTTGCTAATTTAAATAGGGTTTTAAGAACTTACAGTTGTAATCGAAGCTTCGGATCAAAGTTTTCAATTCTGCATTGTGCCGGATTGCTTGCACCAGTAGTGAGAAAGAGAACTGCTTTTTTTTCAAACTCATATATTGTAATGGGCTTGCTATATTATTTGACAATAAGCACTTTGTAATTTTATATGCTTAGTGAAATAACTTAATTTTAAGTACCTTATATAATTTTGTCTTGTAATTGTGCTAAAATTAGCCTATTTGCAATAAATCTTTTGACTTTGACTTTGACTTTATAACACTTTAAATTAGAAAATGTATGCTCTGCTCCTAAAGTGCAACGGTTTCACAAGGCTCACGCAATGACATATTTGGGACTAAATACTATGTAATAATAATTAAACCGAAAAAATAAAACCGCTATCAAGATTACTATATTTGCGCCTTTTTAGCTGCTCAGTAGAGTTCGCCGCCGCGGCAGCCTTAACTTGTGTTTCAGGAAGATGAAAAATGGTTAAATTTTAATTTGAGTTGTTGATAGGATTAGTCGTTAGTTTGCCTGAATTTTCCAGCCAAATTTTATGTTTAGAATATTATAATAGGTTGGTTTGACAGCGTGCTGTTTTCAAAGATAGTAGCAAAAAAGTTTGTTAAATATTAATTGAGCGAAAAACAATGCACCGAAAAACTTCGTTGAAAATAAAATTGTATTTCAATGGAAAAAATCACCTGCACGGACAGCGTGAGCTGAATTGAAATTGTTTGACCAATTAACAATCACGTGAATCCCGTCATAAACCTTTTGTTTTTTATTGGTCAAACGGTTTTTCGAGAGAAGAGATTATTTTAAGTCGATTTCTACATTAATGGATCGAGGATGGTCTACGGTATATGATAGTATAGAATATACTATAAAATTAATATATTAATATATTTCTATATTAATATATAATTAACCTGCAATGGAACAATACTATAATAATAATAATAATAACGCCCATCGGTCACAACTAGGGACCCATGAACTACGAGGACCATGGTCCCACAACACCGAGACTCAGAATTAATATTTGCGCTTTTTTTTCTGTGCAAAAACATTTTTCCTGCCGCGGAATCGAACCCGCCGCCTATGGGTTACGAGCTGACCTGCTCAGCCACCACACCACAGAGGCTGTCAATGTATGATGATGTATGACAATGACATTGACTAGCCAGTGCAATGTCAAAGTCAGCCACTTTACAGAACTGACTTTATAATTGTCTGATGTATAGGAAGTCGGCAGAGTAAAACTTTGATGTGTAAACAATTCGTCAAGTCTATAAAATGACGTGTGGGAAATCTAAATTTTCAGGGTTAAAAGTATCTTGTTGATTTTGGTACTATTATAACCAATCTGAGTGCATATATTTCGTATAAAAGAAAAACACAAATAAGCAAATCTAAATATATATAACTCAATGGTGACTGACTGACTGACTGACTGACATAGTGATCTATCAACGCACAGCCCAAACCACTGGACGGATCGGGCTGAAATTTGGCATGCAGGTAGATGTTATGACGTAGGCATCCGCTAAGAAAGGATTTTTCAAAATTCCACCCTTAAGAGGGTGAAATGGGTGGTTGAATTATTTTCCCATAGGCCAAGCCGCGGGCGAAGCTGCGGGCAGAAGTTCGTAGATATTAAAATTATAAGTGTATCAGTTAACTTGACTTTATGAATTTAATGTATTTTTTTTACTAAATACCTCTCTCAAAACATGCTGACATTACGGCCGCTTATTTAAAAACTGACACTAACTCCAACGCTATTATGTATGAAAAAGAGAAAAAGTAGGAAAGTGTGTCAGCGAAGTTATATTGCGTTGCGGCACGATTTCATTCCGAGTCTCTTTAGAGCTGATTGCAACATAAATAGCTTCTATAGCTTAGTCGTCTGATTTAATTTACTCTGCAACGATGCAATGCAAAATTTGCTATGGTTGGTATAATAAATAGGGCGATAAAAAGGGCCTGGGCACAAGGGACAACTTTTATTGAAGACAATATTATGTTGATCCATAATCAATACCTTATTTATGAAACCGTTGCGTATTGACCAGTATATGTTTAAAACCAAGCTATAGCTGAGGTTTTTTATAGTATCACTCAAGTATTTTCCAATACCTAGTTATGTGCAGTTTGATACATTTTATCTACTGTCAAACATTGGGATTAAACAGACTAAATAAATGATTCAAAGTTAGAGAAGAAATAGTCTGGACTACAATTTCTGATTTTTGGTAATAAAAGTTTGGTTTTCTGATAATAGATTACGAGTATTTTAAATTTACGTACCTATCTATGTTTAAAATATCGGGCGTAGTATTCTTCACATTCACTGTTATCAGTCATATACTTTGTATTCCTTGAAATTCATTACAATAAAATGTATGAACACCAAAAGTCAACAAACAACACTTAACCGAACCGCCCGCCAAAAAGATTTTTTCAATTCTTGACGCGCGCTCCTTTTTTGGCTCTACATTTTTGTGTATTTAGCCAGTGTCAAGTAATTGATTTTCTCAAGTATATACTGGTGTCGATTCTATGTCACATTCTCTAAAACTAAAGTAAACTTAAAGTATGGCGGTACTCTTCTGATAAAGGGGAAATGACAAGGACGGAAATATGTTAATTTAGTTTAGCTTTAGAGTATGCGACACAGAATCGACACTACTATGTGACAAGTTAATTCAAGTCAGTGTCAAAGTCATCAAGTCAAGTCATAGTTTAGTCTAAGTCATATTCTTAGCAAAGTGATGGCAACCTTACCAGAAGCTTCTATGGAGTTTTGGAAACAACACGAAAAGAAACGTTTCAGCACTTAACGAATAAAACGCCACTAATTTTATGCACTAACACTAAAAATATCACAAGTTTAGGAAAATAATACAATGCTACAATACTGGGCAGTTGAGACTTTATGATCTGATCTCACAGTCGAGTAACCTTATTAACAGACTGTGCTGATGTCTCAGGATGATGTGCGCAGTGCAGTGTTGCTCGAAACTCTATTTTGGGGTTCCGATTGACACTGTTCTGTTATGGGCAGCCGTGGCGCTTAACATCAGGTGAACGGCTAGCTCGTAAAATAATTCAGTAACATAAAAAATAAAAAAATGCGGTGACGCGATCTTTCTCGTTTTCCCGCCAAAACTCCGCGTGATTTTTTTTTGTTTTGGCTCCACACTTATGTATTTATCCAGTGTCAAGTATTTGATAATAATTTCTCAAGTTAATTAATATTATATAATGTGTCAAGTCAAGTCAAGTCATAGTCCAAATCATCAAGTTAAGTCATAGTCTAGTTTGGTCAAGTCCTACTCCTAGTAAAGTGGTGGCAACTTTATCAGAAGCTTCTATGGAGTTTTGGAAACAACACGAAAAAAACATTTCACTATCATTATACCACTTTCCCACACTCATGCCTGTAATCCAGCACTTAACAAATAAAATACCACCAAGTTTATGCATTAATACTTAAAATAACACAAGTTTTGGAAAATAATAATTGTTATTCTTATTCATAATACAATGCGGCGACGCGATCTTATTCGTTTTCCCGCCAAAACTCCCTCTGCGTGCTTTTTTTATAATATAGCGCAGGCACTGCCACAGACAAAATAAAAATTATAAGCAAAACTTTTTTGTAATGTCATAAAAATGGTACGCCCGCACGCTGGGGCAGGGCATATATGTGTTTCCTTAAATATTTACTTTTCTATTCTATGTATCTATGTAATTCTATTCTGCATATGTAAAAATGTTGTAAAAAAAAGTTATAGTTGGTTTATAGTAGTTAGATTATGATTTTATTTTTAAACGGTATTGTTTTTTTAAAGTATATGAATATATGCTTGTTTTCAAGTTTATATACTTAATTTGAATTTTACGATATGAAAATATATAAAGAATTTTTTTTTCAATCTTATATCACACCAGCTTGTTTATAATTGGGTACCTATACCTACCTACTGAATGTTGCTGCCAATCTATATATTATATACAAAAATAAGTCTCAATTTTCCTTGGTCATCTCATCACGCGTGAACGGATCGAATATTTTAGGTAATTATTTTTTCTTTGTTTATTGTTATTAGGAGAAGGTTCTTATGGTAGAAAAAAATAAGAAAGTTTTTCATCACCACGGGGGCGTAACCGAGGGGGCGCAGCTACATAAATAATAATAATGAATTTTCATTAATATTTTTATCAAAATTGACCACTAAGCTTGAACTTCACGACCTACAGTTAAGTAGATGCTGAACGTTTCTTCGAAATATTATCAAAATCAGGTGGTAAATTTCGTCACAAAAATTAATTAACCTGCCACGCTGTTGAAGACTATAATTAAGCTGACCCGCAGCTGACCACAACGAACTGCCTAAAACAAAATGACAACGGAAAGCGTCTAATTGGCAGGTCTAACTCATAAATATAAAAATACAGGTACTCTGGTCTGCCTCACGTTGATATTAAAATGGATTTAGTAGCTGAATGCAGACTTTCTGCAAATAAATGCATTTTATGGCACCGTAAGCCGGTCGCAGGCGGAGATAAATGAACGTTGCTAAAAGATGGAGCACGTGCTAGGTATTTTAAAAAACTGCTATTTTAACAGCTGGAGCTTATAATAAAGGTAATACTACAATCCTAACGAAAATCTTAGCTAGAATTTTAAAAAGAGAATAAAATTTGGTTGCACTAAAAGTGAAATTTTTTGAGAGTTTTTTACATGTGAAGCGACGGCACGAATCAGCATTGCAATTCAGTGGGGCTACATTGCCAACTAGCACCATGTACAGAATCGTAATAAACTTGTTCAAATGAAATGTTGAAATAGGTTAGTTAATTTCCAGCCCTTTGAATTTTATCCCCTGCTAGGTTGGAGTTATATAGAAATAGTTATTGTACCCTTTTTATTGTTAAGCTATGTCTTATTTTATTGACACACATCTTATTTAGCCTCCGTTACTTTTCTTAAAATAAAACTACTCTAAAACAGGGACCAGCCACGATTTTTACGAAATACTTTACCGTGCATTTACAGGCTTTGTCACTATAGGAGTTAAAAGTTAAGGTGTTAATAAATAGTAAGCACAGACCAAGTAGTGATAGTAAGTACCTAAGCAAAGTGGAGTTTTTACATGATAACAAAACATTTAAAACTAACCTCTGTGAATCAAAGTCAGTGACATAAAGCCTACTTTACAATAGATCAATATTAACAGTATACGCCTAACCTTACGTTTAAGTAGGTCAAACGCTGTGGGTTGACCTGAACTAGCATAAAGTACCTTGCCATAATAAGTCATTCGTGCAGCTCCATATAATCTTGCCTTACAAGATACTTATATAGTTGTTGCACATAGGTTATATGAGTGTGTATCACAAGTTAGTATGTATTAATGCATAAGCGTATTTTAATAATTAGTAAGAGAAATAACTTGATATGACACAATATCTATAAAGAAAACAAAACTTAACCTTAATCATTTTGCCCGGCGGTGGCCATAATAAATAATAAAAGCTTGGATATCAATATTCTATATTAATCTTTTATAACCAATAATTTTGGACTATTTTCAGGCTTAAAGCGATGTTAGTAAACATTTAATAAACCATTTTATTTCATTTTCATTTCAAATCAAACGGAAACTTATAAAGGTATGTAGAATAGGGATTGAACACTCTTGCAAAGGCATAAAAAGAAGGCGCATTCATGGGTTTTCCAATCAATGCAACATAGGCGTCGCGTTGTTTCAATTGGTAAGCAAAGGTGGTCGGATCATACAATAACGATCTTAACTCGCGACCAAAATGGTAGCCGCAAATAACTCTACGTTAAATTACATTATGAATCGGAACATAGGCATATCTATTTTTTTAACCGACAATTTGCCGTTATTTCAACTAAATACTACAATGATTCAATAACTAATACTAAAAACTACCTACTACAAAAAAAACAACATTTGGTCTATATACTGGCCGCGATGACCTAGGCAGTTCAAATGCTCCAGCCCACTACCAGTAGGTAGCGTACCCAACACGCTGGCAGCATTGCCCCGTTGAATTGCAATGCAGATTCGGTGTGCCACATACGTTCCAGCATTTTGGTCACGCGTAGCATCGACCAGGTGCTCTTTATATATATTATTTGATATTGTTTTGAAAACGCAATGAGCTTCTGGCCCTCACGAACCCAGCGTTTTAATATCAAACGGCTCGAATATGTAACCGCTGTCGAGATTACAAAATTTTAAAAACAAATCGGTTTGTTTTCAAAATTGAAAAATAAATTTTGTGAAAATAATATTGCATCGCGTAATCAATAAACTCAGATACCTGTAGCTGCATAAACACAACTAATGGAATAAAAATGATGACCTCCCCTGCCGTCATGATGTTGGAGTGCTGGTTCGATAAGGCGATGTGTAAAATGATGATCAATAAAAGTTTCATTTTATTGCTCGATGGGTTATTTTTCTATTTAGCTAACGCGCCACGTTTATATTCATCCACCTGCTAGTTTGTAGCTCACGTGACGATCAACATACCATGGACGTCCGATAATTGCAACAATTCACGATGCCCTCGACTAACTGGAAACTGTAATTAAATGGGCGGTGGCAGCAAAACAGCCTTGCGTCGATTGACCTGAAAACCAGGCTACGCTTACGACCTCACCCGTTACCTATTGAGCCACCGACGTTTCAATTAATATTGAAAGCATGTAAATAATGACGTGACGAGCTAGTCGTTCGTAGTAACGAGCTGCTCATAACAGAAATATAATTAGATTAAAAGTGACCACTTCTAAAAATGACTACTCAGAAATAGCCGTCATTTTATCAATAAAGATTCTCAAAGACTAGGCTTTGACCAATTGGCCAGTCGTCAAACAAACATCAAATCTTTTAAGCAATACGAGTACCTTTATAAACATGTTACACCCTACCAAATTGGAGGGCCTAATCACTTGAAAATTACGACACCCAGTGTAAATCGACAAACTAAAACATAAATTTTCGCTCGTGTGATAATGCAGTGGCATGTAATCGATCGATCTCGGGAAATGTGATAAATTTACTTTGCGTTGAAGTTTGCCAGTTTATGTGTGGCTGGTTGAAATCTCGTTAAGTGAAGCAGGCGACGTCGCGTAGGGCGGGCGGCGGCCTGCGATATCTCCGCTCGCCTTGCTCGTGATGACAATGTAGCACCTTCGATACTTACACGTTTAATAGAGTTATAAAAGACATCAACTAGTTTTAACTTTGGTATTAAGACAAACTGATCACAAAACATTTTTGACAGCTTCTCTGGTGTGGTGCTTGAGCAGGTCAGCTCATAACCTGGAGGCGGCGTGTTCGATTCACGCGGCAGCACAAGTATTTGTGCACAGAAAAAAAGCGCAAATACTTGTTCTGAGTCAACGTGTCGTGGAGCCATGGTCTTCATAGTTCTTGGATCACTAGACACAGAAAATCCTAGTTAGGCATTAATATGTGTTTTTTTATTTATTGTTTTAAAGTTTAAGACCCTTCAATAGATGCCATATAAATACATACCTACTTACCTACTAGTCGTTACTTGGCTACCCATACTATTTTCCAACCCATTCAATATTTCAATTAAAAATATAAACTTGTATACGCTGCAAAGCCGGATTAAAAACAAATCTGAATCGACATTTTTATTTTGCTCGTTGAACTTACAATTAAAAGCGTTCGAGCTGCGTTACTCACTGCTGCGGCAAAGCAAGCGATTGGGGTTTCATCAAATGAAATCCGGCTGAAGTGTACGTGAAAATAAAAAAGAAAAGCTAAACAGAAATCCTTAATGCCCATCCAAGTTTTGGTTAGGAAAAACAGATACTTTTACTATCATAATATTTCCAACTTTATTTCTTTATGCATAGCGGTGCAGATATACATTAATCACATACGTTAAAACGTTAAACGTTAACGTAAACATCTCTATACAGCTCTGCATAAAAATAATCCACCGACTCCAGACACTTAAGGTGGCTTTTCACACGTTCAGTTCACTTTAGTTCACTTAAGTTCCGAGTGACACTGCAACTGATATGGGCAGCCGTGTCGCTTAACAACAGGCGAACGGTTAGCACGTCACGTCTATCCTTAACATTTTTTTTTAAATTAGGAATAATGAGTACTTATCTTTTTTTTTTTAACGCACCATGCGGGCACCAC
This sequence comes from Ennomos fuscantarius, assembly GCA_905220475.3. Taxonomy (NCBI): domain Eukaryota; kingdom Metazoa; phylum Arthropoda; class Insecta; order Lepidoptera; family Geometridae; genus Ennomos; species Ennomos fuscantarius. Next base: position 14,869,810 of record HG992023.1, read on the forward strand.
CTTTTATTGGCTATCTTAGCAGAGCGGCAGTGACCAAAATATGGCCATGAGCCCAAAGCCTAACTTCCCTGTTGAATTAGTTGGAACAGTTAATTTCATTGTTACCATAATACGTCCAAATTATTAATTTACTTTATCCCTAGTAATCATAACGAGTATAACCCAACATACCAACATAAATGAATCCGGAGGATAGCAACGTCGTCAGAAGAACTCATTACTTATCTGTCAACAAAAGAAAGGGAAAATTAATCATTTTAAAATTTTCTAGCTGTTCATTCGGAATCTAGACTTCCAAGTGTACTAGTTAAATCTTTAACTTTAAACCTTGGTTATTGAGATATGGTGATACTCTAGTCACACTATCTAACTATAAGAAAATAACTTTGGGATCAACAAGATTACATCTTGAATTCTTGAGTCTGAAATGGACAAATGGAAATGCGGTTTGTTTTGACAGTGACATTTTCATGATATTGCTATATTTTGTTTGACACACAGATTAGAGAAAAAAAATAGTTTACTCTGCAAAATAATTTGTTATTACATTTTTTTTATAATAGATATGCAAAGTTGTGTGAAGCTAAATTCTCCGGAGTGTAAAAGAAATGGAGACTAATTATGTTTATTTATATTAGTACAAATGCAGAATTAATTTCTAATTTTGTTTGGAAAGTTTTAGTTTCCAAGCCTGGTATAAGTCAAAGATTTCAAGGTTCTTATAACCTCTAAAGCACATAATAGAAAAAAAGCACGCCTCTTTCTCTGTAACCATTAACTTCTAGAAACCGCGCAATGGGATATTGTTCTTTTTCAGTCCGCTCGTTTCTGACCTAGTTGGCCAAATACATGGAAAGAAATAACAATATTGAAATTATGAAATCGTAGAGAATTATAAACACTCTGAGAAAATCCGCAAAATTATATTTACAATACCAGTTGTTAGAAAGAATAAAAGATTATGTATGAATGTCCATAACTTCCTGACCTCCATTTTTATTTTTGTTTTTCTTACATTAATTTTAGTAATTTTTTAATTATTGGAATTTCGCAAACTATGTGGCTGAATACTTCATGCTTGACTTTATTATAGTTTGACCATATTTACATTGCATAGCCTTTTTTTATTGTAAATTAAATTAAATGTATTTCATTGTGTATAGGCTCAGACATTTCTTTCTATTTAGCCACGAGTGAGTCATAAGGTCAAATGAAGATCGTTAGATTAAAGATTAAGTAAGCCTATTCCTTCCAATTTAAGTTGAAGTTTTGGTGTCTACACTATAGCTCAAAATAACCCTAAACTTACTGACTGGAAGATTGACCTTTATATTTGCGCTCAAATTGCGTGATATATTGTTAATGGTACTTTTTGGTCCTAACGCGATTACAAAGCGTGCTACCGCAATTGCCACCACAATCGACCAGTTGACCGCCGCCACCCCTGTTTGATATTCGAGGTGACGTGTTCGCGGTTGAGTTATTCCATTTAGCAGCATTCGATATCACATAGTAGACTCGAAGTTTGGTCTATTTGCACTTTTTTATGTGTCGGCTCCACACTTTTGTGTAGGTATTTAGCCAGTGTCAAGTAATTGATAATTTATCAAGTTAATGATATTTCACTCAAATATGAGATAGATCATAACAAAGAGCAATACGTAAAGCGTCGTAATCACTGTAATAGAGTTTGTAGGAATGCACAGCGCCAGCACGTTCATAAGTCAGTTGAAAACGAGGACTCTGCCAAGGTGTGGAAATTCCTTAGGTCGATGGGAGTGGGAAAGTCTCGTCAAGATGATATTCCTAAAAATATTAATATAGATTTATTAAACCGTCACTTTTCTACGTCTGCCAATTTTCATGGCCCTGTAAAGTCAGCTACACTCCATTATCTCTCTTCTATTCCTCCTCCCGACCATTCTGCTTTTTCTTTTAGTCAATTTAGCGATTGTGACGTTAAGAGAAGTATTTCTTCCATCGCATCCAACGCCGTCGGCAGTGATAGCATCAGTCGTAAGATGATTTTACCCATACTGGATGAAGTCATTCATATTATCACATATATTCTCAACTTCTCCGTATCCTGTGGCACCTTTCCATCATTATGGAAAGAAGCCCTAATTACTCCTCTTCCGAAAAAAGCTAATCCATCCTCGTACTCTGAATTCCGCCCAATTTCCATTCTCCCATTTTTGTCAAAAGTATTAGAGCGCCTCGTTCATCAGCAACTTTCCTCCTTTCTGAATAGGAACGCTCTCCTTGACCCCTTCCAATCCGGTTTTCGACCTGGTCACAGCACCGTCACTGCATTGGTTAAGATTACTGACGATATCCGGTATGGTATGAGTAACGGACAACTGACTGTTTTATCACTACTTGACTTCAGTAATGCGTTCACCAACGTTGACTTCGATGTCTTGCTTGGTATTCTTCGCACTCTTAACGTATCTCCTATTGCTATTGACTGGTTCCATAGTTACCTGCATGGGCGCCGGCAGCGTATTCGCATTGAGGATACGCTTTCATCCTGGTGTGATACCCAGGCTGGTGTTCTCAGGGCGGCGTTTTGTCTCCTTTACTTTTTGCAATCTTTATTAATTCAATATCCCAGCAATTATCTTCTTCCTACCATCTCTATGCAGACGACTTACAAATCTACACTCAAGCACCTCTGGATCAACTTCACTCTGCTATCGATACAATAAATAATGATTTTAGACGCATTTCGAGCTGGAGTAGATCATATGGTCTTGATGTCAATCCTTTAAAAACGCAAGTCATAGTCATCGGCAGTTCCAGGATGATATCCAAAATTGACTGGTTCCGCCTCCCACAAGTTCTGTTTGACGGCACCAGCATTAACATTAGCGAAACGGTCAAGAACCTGGGAGTGATCTTTGATAGAACGCTATCGTGGGGTCCTCAGCTGGGCGAGGTCAGCCGAAAAGTGTTCGCGTCAGCAGCATCACTTCGTAGGCTGCGCAACTTTCTACCAATTACCACCAAAACTGCTCTTGCACAGTCACTTCTTCTTCCTATTCTGGATTACGCAGACTCCTGCTATCTGGACTTGACCCAAGAACAACTTAATAAACTTGAGCGCTTACAAAATTTTTGCATACGGTTCATATTTGGTTTGCGCAAGTATGACCATATTTCCGAATTTCGCAACAAGCTCAACTGGTTACCAATCCGCCGTCGCCGGGATGCTCATTTTCTCTCTCTACTTTATAGTGTACTGTTCATCCCCTCCACCCCTCTATATCTCAAAGAACGTTTCGTATTTCTCCACCTTAGCCATGCTCGCTCTCTTCGTTCCACCAACACCCTTCAATTACAAATGCCTGTTCATGCTTCAGCAGTGTATGACCACTCCTACACTGTACAAGCTGTCCGTTTATGGAATGCGCTACCCATAAATATTCGTCACGCTAAGTCTATCGCCATCTTTAAAGACATGGTGAGGAAACATTTCCTATCGGAACAGTCCTAGTTTTGCTTAGAATTTGTCAATGATCTATCAATTTAATTTTATTTATATATCTATTATATATATATATATACTATTTTTATATATTATATATATATTCATATACATGTAATATATGTATTACATATATCGTATTATTATATTATATGGTATTAGTATGTATTATAAGTTTAGTATTGATTGTTTTTTTTTTTATATTTGAGGTGATTATACCTAATTATTGTTATTTATAGTATGTAAGTTGTAACAACACCGACCGCAATTTTATTCCTTTATTTCCTGTCCATCCTAAGGTAGCCTGGAAGAAATCGCTTAATGTGATAAGGCCGCCCTTTGTTCTACCATTTTTGTAAGTTTTTTTTAATGTGCGTTTTTATGTATAAGTTGGTGTTCAATAAAGTGTTATTGTATTGTATTGTATTGTATATGTGTCAAGTCACAGTCGAAGTCATCAAGTCAAGTCATAGTCAACTCATAGCCTAGTCAAAGTCATACTCCTGGTAAAGTTTTACTTGAAGCTTCTATGGAGTTTTGGAAACAACACGAAAAGAAATGTTTCACCATCATTATACAATTTTCCCACACTCATGCCTGTACTAGTAATCCAGCAGTTTATGAATAAAATTCCACTTTTATGCACTAACACTAAAAATAACACAAGTTTTGGAAAATAATACAATGCGGTGACGCGATCTTTTTCGTTTTCTCGTCAAATCTCGAAAAACCAATGGACTTTGGCGTGACACTGCATGTCGCACGACAGACATCAGAGACATAAGCACAGTCTAGTAATACGATTACTATGAGATTATGTCATAAAGCCTTTTTTGAGGGGGGTATGTGGGACTCGAACCCATTAAAGCCCCCCGTGAGCTCTCGTCCGCCGTACCGGGGCGAGAAGGGGTCGCGACTGTAGTCCAGCCATCACGCCCCGGTGTCATAAAGCCTAATATATCCCCTGTCATCACTTGTATAACCATCAGTAATAATCATACCATGCACAGCACCCCTACCGCGTAACCGTTCTGGGAATCGGCTTCGCCTGCTAGCGCAAGTGCGAGCAAGAGAGAACACGATTACGATATCCACCAAACTTACGCGGTAAAGCCCCAAGTCACTATAAATATAATATAGTAATTTCGATAGTTAATTCTTCTCAAAACTCGAAAAACCACCACAAACAAAAGAAATTCCTACACTTTTATTACGGGCTTAGTTCGAACAGCATTCGGACCACTCGGAATCAAAGTGTACGCCTCGTGCCTTGCTCCAACCAATAAAACTCCGTGTGTGAGTAGATCTCGGGAGAGAGAATCGCTGCAGCCGCTCATTTAATTCTATTCTTGTTCATTTATTCTACATTTTATATTAATTAAATTGTGTAAATTATTTATAAGTATTTCAGTTTATTTATGTGCTGTTTGTACTGTATGGTTAATAGCTCGAAATCGTACAGAGAAAAAAATGTAGTATTAAGATATAAAGAATTACGAAAATGGTGTTTTGGATTTCCATTGTTTTTATATAAACTTCCAAAGCAATTGTTGTTCAGCGGTAGCATTAGCGTCTTTCTAACCGTTACCCTTGTTCGAATCCCGATCGACGCCGCACCAATGACTTTCCAAGTTATGGCTGGAATTTGCACAAGCTTGTATAACTGCGAAGAGAGAAAAACTTGAAGAAACCAGCAAGTTTAAGAATAAGAAAATTTAAGGACTTGATGTCGCTACACTGATGTCTGCTTGTGAAGGAAGACCAGTGTCCCAGTAATGAGATCCTATTGATGACGATTTAAAATTTACACCTTTTCCACTTTTCACTTTTTCGCTTTATTCTGACAGAAATTTCCGTAGTAATAGCTACATCCTCGCTCGAATTTATTTAATACGAGTTTCTGCCCACAGCTTTGCCCACGGCGTGGTCTATGGGACAATAATTCAACCACCCATTTCACCCACTTAACGGAGGAATTTCGAAAAATCCTTTCTTAGCGGAAGCCTACGTCATAACATCTACCTGCACGCTAAATTTCAGGCCGATCCGTCCAGTGGTTAGGGCTGTGCGTTGATAGATCACTATGTCAGTCAGTCACCTTTGAGTTATATATATATTTAGAGATACTTATTACACTACATATAAATACATATCATACATATTTAAGCATATTACAAAATATACTGACACACATAACATTCACACTACATTCATTACACTAAACATTAATTAATATTAAATTGGTAAGATAATCAGGCGATACGCGTAGAATGTTCTGGGTGGATATATCTAGGTGTATAATCTATACCTAGATATAGCTGTACTATAGATATACCCAGCGCACGCGCACGGCCCCGTCGAAGCGTAGCCGATACTGTGGACTTGTACAGCCTTATTAATAAACGGGTATTAGTCTCGGATTAGTTACTTCAGCTTTTGTCCTTTTTTTGCTACTGGAATATTTAGCTGGATCGAAAGAGACAAAAGATGGTGTAACTAGTCTAAAGCTAGTTCGTGTTTATTAATAAGGTAGAGTCGAGACCTCACCATTGGCTGCGAAGCACACGCTTCTCGACGCCCTCATATCACTCGTTAATTTTTTTATATCTATTTGCTTTACCTAATCGTTTTACGTTAAGTGTTTCTGCTAGTCTTAGCTTATATTTCGTGCTTGTGAACTGTTGCAACTTTTTTAACTCATAACTTTCGCCTTCTGTTCGAATTGTATATGTTTGTGCATAAACTGTTCTTTTTTCTACCGTGTAGTTGGATTTATTATTTGGACATTTAGACTGCTTGTTTTATTATTTACGGATGGATTATTTACATCACACCAATGCACCCACCAAAAGAACCACAGCGAAACTTGTTCCGTGTGTCAATAGAGAAACTCGATATAACCATTGATAAGTGTCTAACCTGGGGTCCTCAACTAGCCGCAAGACATTTGCTTCTGCGGACTCATTGGGTAAGCTACGCAATTTTCTGCCAACTACCACTACAACTGCGCTCGTGCTGTCTCTTTTTCTTCCTATTCTAAACTATGCTGACGTCTGCTATCTTGACATCACGGAAGACCAGCTAGATAAACTAGAGCATGTGAGCATGAACGGGTGCTGCTTGCGGAAGCTGGTTTGCTCGGTGGTATACGCACAATTAGAAATAACTACTTATGTTTATGTATGTTTTTGTTATTAGCTGTATTGTCCTTCCTGTATTATATATATGTTCATGATAATAATAGGCTTAATTTATAAATATAAAAATAATTCAACAAAAAGCACGGACCCAGGTGTTTGTGGAAATTCAGATATAAAAAAAAAACTAGATCATGTCCATCATTTCTGCATAAAGGTTCATATTTTGCTTGCACAACTTTGATCATGTCTCTGCTTTTCGTACTAAGCTCAAGTGGCTTGGCTTCCCATAAGACTTCGTCAGAATGCTCATATATTTTTCCTTTCGTACAGTATAATGTTCCATCCTTTCTCTCCGCGCTATCTTCAGGAACAATTCGAATTTCGTCACGTTCCTAATTCTCGTTTTTTGCGGTCATCAGAGTACTTTGTTAAAAATGCCGGTCTTTAGAACCTCTTTTTATGATTCTTTTTTTATTGTCGAAACGGTTCGTTTGTAGAACGAGCTACCTTTAGAAATCAAACGTGCACCTGCACTGAACATTTTTAAAGATAAAGTTTAAGTCTCACTATATCTCGCGATAGTTGCTACCCAAAACGCATCTACGTACTAAAAAAGTACTTACCAATTTTGAAAAGTCCGTTTTAAAAAATAGTTTAATTAATGTGTTTTTAAAATGTATGTATATTTTATGTGTATAGTAGTGTATATATTAATGTATATATATTTATGCATGTATAAATACATTTTAAATGATTTATTGAGTATTGTAATTAGTATTAAGTATAGCTGTTTACGTCTATAGCTGTCGTCCCCCTCATCCCTCCCCCTAATCGTAACACTATACATCTCTTTCATTCCCTGGATTAATAAACCTTGGTGTTTATTGTAATTGGTGGTTGTTGTAAAATGTAATGAAACATCACATTTGTTATTTTGTTACTTTTAATGTTGTAAGCGGACCCGCGCCGACACCGAAACGGCCCCAACGGAAGATCAGCGCTGGTCGTACGACCAGCGTTATGCTGAGTTGGGACCGGTTCGTGGCAACTGCCAATTGTATTTGTTACGAATACTTAGTATAGTGTAGTATAGTGTTGTTGCCATGAATAAAAACATTTTTCTTTCTATCTTTCATTTGACACGTCATGACTATTACCTGCTTAGACGTTTAAGCTTACAAATAGTCATTATAAACCTCAAATGACTGTTCTTCATCCGAGCTACAAACCTGATCCTACCTAAATATTTCAATTCCAAGACTCAAATATTTTTTAATTAACCATTGTGGAGCAGTTAGTCAGATCATTTCAAAAACATCACAAAAGTGACTATAAATACAATAAACAAAGAGCTGTTAAAACAAAAAATAAATGATTGACAGATTTACGAGAACCATCCAAACAGCCTAAAAATAGAAACAGAGATAAATTTCCGAAGCGGTATTTTTCGAATAATAAAAAATTCAACTCCCATCTACCGCTTGAGGTGAATAATAAAATTGCAACCAAACGAAAACGCTAAAATGATTTTAAACATAAATCCGTGTTCATCGTTCATAGAAACTATAGTTTTAATTGTTACTGTTTGTGCGATTCACTACTGATCATAGAAAACATTTATTTTTGCTAACTTCAGAATTATAAGAATAGTTTTGATGGCATCAAATATAAAAAGAGATGGAAGAAATATATTCAGAAATCGTAAAATCATATGCCAAAATTATATACATATTGTATATTGACAGCCTCTGTGGTGCCTTGGTTGAGCAGGTCGGCTCATAGCCCGGAGGCGGTGGGTTCAATTCCCGCGGCAAGACAAGTATTTGTGCACAGAAAAAAAACGCTATTACTTGTTCTGAGTCTGGGTGTTGTGGGACCATGGTCCTCGTAGTTTTTTGATTCCCTAAACAAACGGAATCCTATTCAGGGTCCAGGATCTATGTATGTGATCATTAGGCTTATTATTATTACATTAAAATCAAAGTCCCCTGCATCACCGTCACGCAGAGGACCAGCTAGGCGATTACGGAACTTGATTGCAACATATCATCATCATCCTATGATTGCAACATACAAAAACACAAATTTAGCTTAAGTGTATAGTTACTATGAAATATTTGAAATTAGGAATGAAATTTTACCCGTCGCAAACAAAGTTTTGTGATCACTATTTCCTGTTGCATTGCAATCAAAGTTACCTGATCACTCCACAGGTGCAACGTCTAATACAGATGCTGCATATCTTCTCTAATGATTTTAAACTTGCGCTTGCAACTATTACTTGAAAGTAAAGCAGGCATATTATTACGAAAAATTTTTGTTTCAATAGTTTGTAAGGGCGTCTTCCATAATTACTATTTTTCGAGCATGCCGTAAAATATTACGTGGATACCTACTTAAATGCGAAACTAATAATCATTGTACCACAGGATGTACCATAATCGGCTTCCAAAGTAGAATTAAAGCCATTCCAAACGTAGTTTAAGTCCACTTTAGCTCGTATAGTGGAATTAAACTTTATTCTGCAACGTAGAAGTTTGCTTGCTGTTCTTTACTCTGAGGCTTATTGCATCACAATTATTTTCCGGTATATAAACTGAAAATGAAAAGGACGATTTTTTTATCCCTTTAAAAAAAATACATTCAACAGAGTACATAGAACTGTCTATATATATAATTGCGGGACATTTAGATTTAAGGGATAAATGGGTTCAAAGTTTCAAAATAAACACGGTTCCAAGTTCAAAGTTAAAAGTCCTTTTATATACTATGGTCTTGTCTTCTGAGCTGTGGTTTGTAGGTTCGATTCCCACCCAGAAAAAAATGTGATGAAAATCATGTGATGAACATCGATGTTTGTTCTGTGTCTGGGTGTTAGATTGTAGTGCATAGGTGTTAGATTGTATGATTTGCAGTACATGATTTGCAGCAACTCATTTGGGTACGTCGTAAAGCTGTCAAACCGTAATACAATGATTTAAAAAACTTATAAGTAATAGTTACATAGAATATTCCTGTACCTTTCTTTCTCATAGATACCTATAAAAATGAAACGTCTTTTTATTTGTGTGGCTCTCATATTAAAACTACTAAAACGATTTATAATATTGATTTTTTTTATATTCATGTTTCCTAACCCAACAGCAACGGGTAATTTATTAAACATTCCCTATCAAGATTTCTCACAAAAATACTCATTAAAAATAAACATACTTTCTTTATGCAAACGGCGACGATATAGCTATATTTATATACATACGTAAGACTGTATTGGCTAAGTTTTCGTACGAAAGTCACCCCTCGGTGCTAGCGCCGCGGGAGAGGGTGCGTTAACCCCGCTTTGCTCCATCCAACCGAAACTTCAGCTGACTAAGTTTTATAAATTCAGTTAAATGGATATACCCGACATAATGGATTTATAAATGAAATATTGTTTAAAAAGTTTATTCAACAAAAACATTAATTAATATGTACAGGCACTCTATAAATAAAAATTACAACTAATAAAACATTATTTACAAAATAAATATGCTATCCAACTCACCACCGCGCGGTAAGGTTCCCAGAATACTGGCAGCATTACCTCGCTGAATTAGAAGACTTAGCTTCTGAGCGAAGTGTGTGCCAGCTCTGGGATCCCCCGAGGCGAGATTCAATCGAGTTGAAACTTGGCGAATATATTTTTTAATGAAATATAAGTATATATAACATTCTAATTTCACTTAATAGTCATACGTTCACTTAAAAACACATAATTTATTAGCCCCGAATCTATTATTGTTAGTCACCAAATTTATAATATATGTAGATAGGATATATCCTCGCTAATATTATAAACGCGAAAGTTTGTAGGTATGGTTATATCGATGTTTGTTACCCTTTCACGCAAAAACTACAGAATGGATTTTATTGAAACATGGAATGTAGATACGCTGGATTAGCACATAGGCTTATCCGCGGGGGAAACAACGGGGCGCAAGTGCGGCGCAACTAGTATAACATATAATAGGTGGGTAAGGTATGTAAGAAAGTCGTAGTCACAGTGCATCAATAACGACTATGTTTTCCTACGAAATAAAAAAAAACTGGTGACTAGCACTAAATAAACTTGGGGTCAATAAAAAGTTGAGAGAGCCCATTTGTAGAGCGAGCCCATTTTTGTGACACACACGCATGTAGATGAGAGCGAATTGGTGCCAAGGCCAAAAAGGAATCGGGCCTTATTGATAATACGAGCGTCCCACGCACGCGCTTTTCAGTGAGGGCACAGAATAAATAATAGTATGAGGGCCAAATTCAACCACACGCTATATTAGGTTTAAGAATACTATCAGAGCTACATAAAACATCAAAAAAATATCTGAAGCTTTACGCAGTATACAAAAATAATACGCCAAAGTTGTAGTTAAGAATATAGTAAAATCCTAGTAAAAACTGTATGTAGATTAATTTACAGTCATAATAAATAGAAAAGTATTACAAAGTACATCTGATAACCTCACCATTGACAGTAGAGACCTTTTTAACGCTAAAATTTGATGTTATATATTTACTGTGTGGCATCGTAGCTCCCAAACGGAAGAAACTATTTTGTTTGTAAGTAGTTTAGAAAATTATCTAACAAGTGATCGAGTTTTTTCTTATAATAATTTTTTTTATTCATAATGTTTTTATAGTTTAGTTGCCTTAAATTTTTCAAAATATTGGTAAATATTCCACGTCCGTTAGGTTTCCCCAAAAAAGTAGATAGTTCCATCAGCTTGCAACATTTGGCGATTTGAATGTGGGTCAAGTCAAGGGATGTTCATTTTGTTTGCGGATGTGCACTTACGTGTAGCTATATTGTGTGCGGCCGCATAATAGAGAACAAGATTGCATCCACAATTCAATTATCCGCAATCTTGATCTCTGCTATGTGTTAATTGAATGTACGTGACTATTATATGTGTACACATTGCGCTTTCAAATGCTCTATACGCTAGCTTGTTATGTTTTTAAGATTTTGGTTTTGGTTTCTGCGGTTGAGCTCCAGAACATCAGTTTTGATGCAGCTTCAGAAACATTTTGAGCACTAACAAAAACACGTTGGCATGTCATCAACGCAGTCAGCATTTGAATAACGTGCATTTTATTTGACAGCCTCTGTGGTGGTTATACAGCTCGGCTCATATCCTGAAAGCGGTGGGATCGATTCCCGCGGCATGACAAGTATTTTCACACAGTAAAAAGCACAAATATACTTGTTCTGAGTCTAGGTGCTGTGGGACCATGGCTCTCGTAGTTCCTGGGTCCTAGATACAGAGGATCCTAGTTAGGTTACAGGATCTATGTGTGTGATCGTTGGGAGTTATTTATTGGACATTTTTATGTATTTACGAGAAAGGTTGACTGTAGGTGTTGGCACTAAATTAGCGCGCATAGCGATTGCCCCTTCTAGTTTACCACGCTACGTCATTGGCATGAACTATTAAGTAAGTAACCAGCGCAGTAACATCAGTCAAATAGTGCTTTCTTGCTTAGTGCGTAAAAACACGAGTCGTCGGGCAGAGGGAAATGCGCTCGGATTGGACGCTGCTGTAATCGGCAATTCGGCAGTTCTAAACTCGAATTTCAATTATATCTAAGTGGGACAATATAAATAACGTGATTTCGACGAAACAGACAAATGTGTATTTAATACAATTTAGAAACCAAGTGGGTCAACAGTCTTTGGTATGCTGGTGAGTAAAACAGCACAACCTACCCGTTACCCATTTTTTATTAATACCTACTATAAATTTACACAACTTGTCCTGAAACCTCTACATATTTACTTATAACTACATTTACCTATCTATAATTTTATAGCATGTATATTTAAGTAAGTTTCTTACTATCACATCCTTCTTAAGGTTGCCTGAAATAAGTCGTTAAACCACCCATTTGATTTTCATGTAGTTAAACGGATGACGTATGTTTTGTTGGATGTTTAATGTTTACATTCAAATAAAGTTTTTGTGTAGGTATTGTATGTTTTGTACGCTTTTAAGAGTTGCAGTTCTCGCTCAGCGCTTGTGTTTTAAAATCAGACTGGTGCAGCTACGAAATGGCGAGAGTATCGACCGCGCGGTCCGACCGGACCAGCGCATGCGCGCCCGCGAGCGCCATCTCGCGCGCGGCAATTACGCTGCTGACTGCATTCTGGCGTTGTCCTTCGTTGCTATAGCACGCTAAGTGCCCCTATAGACATCAAAAAAGTGTTGATTAAACTAGGCTTAGTAGAATTGCACCCTACGGAGACGTCGCTAGCCGTGAGCAGACTGAGCTAACCGCGAGGTTGCGCGCGAATTGACAAAATTTTCTTCGTTCCGCGCCGGTTCACCGCGGTCTACGTCACAAGTTCTTAGCGTGTAGTGATTTGATTCTAAGCTTTATAAGTCTCATCTTTTTTAGCATATATAATTTTACATATTTTATTTAGCTAAAGTAAAATCAACTCGAAAATATTGGTGACCAATTCGTGCTTCTTCGGATCGGTGAGTAATTAAAAATATAATGAAATGATATTGTACAATGCACGTAACGTCATGAATGTTAGCTAAATTTTTGAAGGTTTTGTATATCGGTAATTAATTACAAACTATAGCATCATGATTCGTTCAAATGTCTTTTCTGTGCCGTTCTAAGACCAATTTGAAATAGAAGGATGAAACAGAAAAGACCGATAAATTAATCAGACAGTGCGTACAGAGAAATCGTCTATCAAAGCGTTAAATGTAGCCGATAAACTCCGAAATATCTGCTACCGTTGACGCCCGTTGAAAGAATAAGTTACTTGTCTCCGCCTCCACTCTGTGCAATGGAGAGGCACACCGCCCATATTTTGTCTCGCTATAGCATGCATACTATCGCTAAATATAATTTTAGGCGTGTATTATTTCACAAGAGTCAATTAATACTAGCTAAATCATTTATGAGTTGGTGGTCAACACAATGAAAATGTGTTGACCACCAACCGAGACTAATCTATATGAGAAGAAAACAATGACATTTTTATATAATCACTACTCTACCGTCAAATGTATAAAGATTACTATAGTTTGGCCTGTGACGTCCAATCACAATAGGTTAAATATATAGAGCTAAAATATCACCGGTATATTTACAACAAGGAAAATATACTGGTGATATTTTAACTCTATCATTCCCATTACAAAGGACTTTCATATATTTTATACGTTAAGCTGAAATATGGAGAATCAATTGATCGAGACATGATTGCTTTATAATCATTGCGTTATTCCTATCCAAGGTTGTCTGGAAGAGATCGCTATGAACGGTAAGACCGCCCATTCTTAGAAAAGTTTTGTTCTTTTAGTTTTTATTGTTTTGTTACAAACCTACGTGAAGTTTTAATAAAGTGTTTATCTATATATTAATGTTATTTAAATGTAAATAATAACTTTTTTTACTATCGAATGTCCGCGGTTACATGCATTGTACGTTTTCGTAATTATATTCGGCGAATAACAATAGCTGTTCAAAACTAGTATGTAAAAGAAGAGCTTGCGTGCGAAAGAGCTGGCGTTACACAATTTTAATAATAACATTAATAAAACAAAAAGCAGCTGATTTCTTTAAAAAATTCTATCTTACTAAAATTTATTACTTGATGATGGCTATTTTATTGTTTAAAATTAAAAATTTTGCATTGTAGTTTTAAGTAATAGATTTATCAATAAGAAATATCTGCTTTTTGTACTGCAGTTTACAGAGCATATTAAAATTTCATAATGTGAAATGAAATGAAATGAAATGAAAAAAGCAAAATTACTTAATAATCTTTGTACCTTAATAGTTACTCCACGTTTAAAAAACTTTGTTGAAGTAATCAGATGTTATTTAAAATAAAATTTCCCAATTTTTTGTTTAAACTAAATTAAATACGTCATTTAATAACTCTTTCCTCCTTACATTAAAGCTTCTATTCTCTTCTCTCTATTCTCACGACATCTCACCAAATGGGTGGTCGAAAAATCACCAACATGACGTCTCGTAATTTACGATTGTATCATTGATTATTTACCATAACCATAACGTATTTGTTTCCAAGAGAAAAAAGTGCCTTAACCTATTTTTTTTTTGTTGCAACAGTTTCATGTCTTTTTCTGAAGATTTTAGGTTGTTTGTGCTTTTGGTGAAATTACGTATAGGCAATCAGATTGCTATAACCTAGAACCTGTGATTCAATGCTTTTCCAGATTATATTCATTTTAACATTAGCTACTATAATTAACTATGTTTTTTTTTTTAATTATTATTTTATGTCATTACTTAGTCTAACTAATATATAATATATACTTAGGTCTCAATATTACATTAACATACCAATATTACAAAAACTACATACTACAAAAAAATGAAACATTTGGACTATATACTGGCCGCGATGACCTATAGACAGTCCAAATGCTCAAGCCCACTACCAGAAGGTAGCGTACCCAACATGCTGGCAGCATTGCCCCGTTGAATTGCAATGCTTATTCGTTGGGCCAAATATTGTATTTTATTGTATGAGCCCTGTGAGGGCGTTGCACTTTAGAGCATACATTGTCTAACTCTCGCCACATTACAATAATACAGGACGAAGGAAATTATGATTACTGTCACTTACATTTTTAGGTTAATTGTCAATATTATATCATTATTAGTTTTAAATATTTATATTATATCCATGATATATGAGCCACGCCAAATACATGTAAGTATACATAGTTGGGAGTTATTCAAGATAGTTATACTTTTCCACTTCAACAATAACAATAGATAAGTAGGCACGAAACGATGATTTAATTAGGCCTTACTATTTATATATATACATATATATTTCAATAATTAAATAAATAACACGCAACGACCACATATATAGATCCTGGAACCTAATTAGGATTCCCTGTGTCTAGGGACCCAGAAACTACGAGGATCATGGTCCCACAACGCCCAGACACAGAACAAGTATTTGCGCTTTTGCGGGAATCAAACCCGCCGGCTCCTCGCGGATCTTAATTGCAACCTATCAAAACACAAATTTGTATGGATTTGACAGTTTCAATACATAGTTTATATGCAGTTACTGTGGAAATTTTAAAATTAGGAATGAAATTTCTCTTGGAATTTTAAAATACAGTTAAATTTAACAACTAGTTATTAGTTAATAACTAGTAAGTAGTAAACAACTTAATAGCTAGTTGTTCTGCAAACAATAGACCTGGTGAGCAAAAACTTTGTTGCAACAAATATTTTCCTTAACCACGATTGCTTAGTCAAGTATCATGTAGGAATCATGTAGCCATCTAGAGGCAATGACTGCTCTGGTCATTTTGTTGTGAACATCTCGTGAACGAGATCTCACGTCTTCATTGTTTTGACACAATATTTTAGTATATTTTACAAACACATTCGAAATTCTATGCGCAACGAACTACGGAGAGAACTATGCTTGGTGTTTTCCTACGAGATAAGAACCGAAATGAGAAGATCGAAAAATAATTAAGCTTGACCAATACAGATTTTCAAATCAAGAAGTTGAAATGGCAATGGGCACGCCACATCGCTCGTAGAACTGACAACTGACGGGGAACAATTTTTTCTCGAGTGTCGACTACGAACCGGAAGATGCAGCGTAAGCCGGTCTGATGATGATTCGAAATTCTTGCTTAAAATTGAGTGATAGTGTTTTTTTTCCAATATAAAAATCAGCCGGTTAATATAGCTAATAAATCCACCTTTTTGGGAGAAATATCCCTATAATCAGAAATTGCCGAAAATTCTATACTATATAAACTTGTATAGGCACCAAGTTATGGCAAGTTTTATTGGAAAATATGACCTGCACGCGAGTGATGAGAGAGAAATGATCAGTTATTTTAACCGCTTCGCTGAGCGAAGTGTTTGTCGCTCGCTCACGTTTTTGCACCCCGATATAATAATTAAATTGTCACGCGTAAAACGTCAACATTGTAATTTTGCATAACATAGAGATTATCATCTCACGATGCAATCTTAGTTACTGGCGATAGGAACATTCATGAGTATGGAATTGACATGTGTGTTTTACATCGGTCACCTTAGACGATTTTAGTTTAGCCACATCTTTGATAGTTTATAAGGCTAGCGAATCTAATCCGTGGTTTTAAGATTGTTGGTTGTTACTATCTGGGTCCTTTTAAAAATACCGTCTAATATTTGTAAATGTTATTGTTGTCGTACTTCTACCTACACGTATGATAGAGAAAATAGACCCCATGAAGTGAATTTATCTAAATTTTAGCGTTTCGGGGTAAATCGTTTTCACCCTCTAATTATTACTAAAGCCTTTAGTTTTTGGAGTCAATCGTTTGAATAGATTGTAATATGCATGTACGTTTTGATTTTTTGGTGAATGCTTGTACCTATTTTTATAAAAATTCATCACTTTAAGTGTCTATAACTATGAAGATATATTCAAAAAGAAAGAAAACGTTAGAGCGTAGTTTTTACTTTGTAGATAGCGTATAAACCAATCATCTAAATCGAATAACATTTAAGAGTAGAAAATGATTGCTGCTTTTATAAAAAACAAGGTGGTTCCTATACATTGGATAGGCATCTCATGAACCAGCGTGTTACTTCCTCAGCATACATCGTCGATATACATCGTCGCTTACCATCAGATGAGGTTTAATCAAATGCAGAATACTTTTTTTTGTATTTTTTTTTGAGGGGGGAAAATGCCCTCGCACTTGGGGGTGGTGGCACCACACCACCATGGGGGTATATGGGACTCGAATCCACTAAAACCCCCCGTGAGCCCTCGTCCGCCGTACCGGGGCGAGAAAGGGTCGCGACAGCAGTCCAGCCAGCTCGCCCCCGAAAAAAAAACGCGCGATACTACATTAACAGATAAATTGTTTTCATTGCCGCTACTAGGTAAGTAGGACAAATAATTAATGTAGGACACGATCCTTCAATGTCCACTTAGAACAAGGTCGTAATTTATTAACCAACTTAAAAAAAGAGGAGTTTCTCACTTCGACTGTATATTTTTTTATGTTACCTTAGAACTTTCGATTGGGTGAACCGGTTTTGATAATTCTTTTTTATTTGTAAGCTGGTGGTGGCTGGTGTAAGCAGGTTCTGACAATATCATCCATGAGAAAACTATATAAATCTGAAGTCGGTTTATTACGCTTTACGTTTGTTATAATATGAAAAACTTATCCTTAGGTTCTTGTATGAACTAAATCATATATTCTTCTAAGCAAGCTTGTCTCTTCTTAAACTATGTCATTGTTTAAGATCAGGCGAGGTAGTGGTCAAATGCTTTGACTATAACCAACAGCAAAAATAAAAACTTTATGGAATCGCATAATGTGATTAAAAACTTTTAAGGAAAAAATGCTGGGAAGAACCTTCGAAAACTCCATAGTAACTTTTGTATTTGTAATAACAGCTATGCCATGGTACTTTATTACTAAGCATGGTTTGATATGCTCAAAATTAAATGTAATTAGGGATCTTATATCGCGGTCTTAGTTTTGGAAGCGGTCGCAGTCGCCTATCTTCTTAGAAAATTATGCTATTTGCAATAATAATAAATGTGATAGTGTAAGTTGTGTTTTAAATGCTAGTAATTTACACCGAAATCTTAATACGAATGGCATTATTTAATTTATTCATTGTTACAAAAACATAATAATTGAAAATGATTTAATATTCAGTTAAAAAACGAATATAAAAATAAAAAATCAATATTTGAAATATCAAACGAATCGTGAAACATAAAACACTTATTCGTTAAAGTTTTTGTAGCTGAAGTGCAAATTGAATAAAATGAAAAGGTTTTTTCATTTAGCCCGTGATACAACACCGTGTCGATAAAGCTTTTAAAATGGAGTAATATTTGTTACCGAAAACCAGTAATACATTTAATTATGTTGTTGTTCATCCAATAATGAACTGTATCGAAAACTGGTGAATTATGTAGTAAATATTGAGTTTATTGACTTTATCAAATGAATTAACAATAACTAAACTAAACTAGGCCTAAAAAACTAAACTATACCTAAGAACTTAAAATAAATAAAAACTAAAAATTTTAAATTACTCGTTGGTAGAGGGGAAAGTTCCCAGAATGCTGGCAGCATTACCACGTTGAATAGCAATGCTTATTTTAAAAAAACTGATTGAAAATATAGCCTGTAGTATTATTATTATTGTAGAGCAAATATGTTAAATTCTAAAAAAATTAAGAACTGTCACCTTTTTGTAAATATATCTGAACTTGTAAAATCCATGCGTTTAAATTTCACCTTCTTTCAGTGAAAAAGCGCCAAAAATGTTTTATGTAAAAGCCTAAGTGCTTTTAAATGTCAATGGATGCCGTAAATATATGATTCTGTCTATAAAATTATGCCATCTGTATATGCTGAAACCCGCGAATGTTTGCTGGAGCCCGGAATGCATGCGGGTCCCGCATTGCGTATAGCGAGAGGGGTGCGACATACCCTTGACATACTCAACCCTGCTGTTACCGGAGCATTTTACTACCAACGAATTTTAATAAACAAACCTATTCTCATCATTAATACTTCATCTACGTTTGATCGTATTCAGCTATTGTTTGTGTGAAATTGTCACATTTTCCTTTCAGTTTAGTTAACACTGGTTCACTTTGCACAAAATCTATATTTGTAATCACCTGTGACATTGACTTGTTTAGATATTAAGTTTATTGGGTGAAAAATCAGCAAACCAAATAACACTATCACACTAATATTATAAGGGCGAAAGTTTGTATGTGTGTTTGTGTGTATGTATGTATGTATGTTTGTTACTCCTTCACGCTCAAACGGTTGAATGCATTTGGATGAAATTCGGTACCATTATAGCTTATACACTGGATTAACATATAGGCTACATTTTATCCCGGAAAAGTGAAATTTTCCCGTGGGATGAGCAAGTAATTAAAATACTTTTTATCCGCGGGTGGAACCACGGGGCGCAACTAATGGGGAATAATAAAGTTGCCCAACCTGTAGAGCTTTTATAGGGAGCACGAGTTTTTAAAAACCTCGGCGCTTATCGTCATTTCTATCGCGACTTATAAAAGAAGCATGAAAAGGTTACATCGACATCACTTAGACTAAAACTTGAGAAGCGAGTTTCTGACTCTAATTTGCTTTATACAGCTCTTTAACTGCTCCTTAGTCTAGAGATTTCAAATAGACAACGACTATCTTTCAACCTCACTTATAAACGCTGGCTAGAATAAATGAATGTGACGGCGGCTACGTCCAGTTATAAACTCTATGCGCAGCGGGCAGTACCGTAATTTACCCTGTGGCAGCATTTAAATTTATTACAGTGGCAACACCGGCAACTGTCGTCGCTGCCCCACTCATCTGGCTATATAAAGGGATCGCTCGGTGTACAACGATCATTCTTGTTCCAGACACGGCGCGGTGTGGACATGCTGAAGGCCCATAGTTATATAGGTTGCAACCTACGCACAAACCCGTTTTCTGCCGATAAATGCTTAAAATATCCTGTAAACTTATCGTTGACTTACTGTTGTGAACGAAAAGAAAACAGGGTATTTTAAGCTTTGACTATACTTAACTACTATAAGCAAGACCTATTAGTTTAAAATGTTATTGTATACAAATATAAGAGTTTTAAATATGATTATTGATGGTGAAAAGGTACGGTAAGACCAATAAAAGTGTTCATAGTACATAATTCATAGTTAATGCAGACATGATCACTGACGATGGGGAATGGGGTATAAAATCATGCTGAAATAACCTCGCCGTGGGATGGTTGTACATATATAGGAATTTATTGTACACGTCAAACTCTAAGCTGTGTTTGGAAAGTTGAGCGTTATCTTCTCGTCTAAACTTGCTAAATTATACCAATACTTACTCGCCTATAACCTTTGACCAACATGTGTTTTGCCAATAATAACTATGAGGCACAGAACTAAGCAGTAATAATATGTTACAATGCAACAAACATTACATTGTGACATACTATTTAAGAAAAGAGTTAGGTGGTTTACATAAATATTATGATTTTTAAAACAGCAAACAGCGGGAAATATATCTATGTGGTTTAAGGTAAGCAGGCGATCACGTAGCTTGATTGAATCGAAACACAAATTTGTGTTGATTTGACAGTTTCAATACGCAGTTTATGTGCATAATTACTATGAAAATTTTCTAACTAGGTATAAAAATTCTCCTGTTGCATTGCATTGCAAAGTTACGTGATCATGCCCAGGCCATTAAATCCGTTTCACAAAAGTTTTTTATAATTACGATGATATGGTTGGCATTTTCTTATAGCTCTGTTCTGATCTGGTTCACACTTCACATATCTATGGGACGCTTTCTGATGCTTAATGTTTACTCTCTTTAGTGTTAATTTCAAGTCAGATAATATTTTCAGATGGATTGTGATAATTGTGTACTGATTACGGGATCATCACGGAACTTTGATTGCAATGCAACAGAAGTCATTTCATTCTAAATTTGAAAATGTTTCATTGTTACTATGCACATTAACTACGTATTGCAACTGTCAACCCCATACAAATTTGGTTCTAACGGCTCGGTTCAAGCTCAGTGCTCGCTTATCTGATCCTTATTCATAAAATAGTAAAGGTATGTTTTCGTAATATGAAATATTCAATTTCAAGGCTTAATCCTGTTTCAAACTCGTCACAGATTAGTTTGGAATTGCAAACTCGGCAATCTTGTCGGTAAGCTCTAGTGCCCTAGTACGAGTCTATTCAAATGTACACTGCTGTCTCCGGGATCGAGTATAGCAAAATATTTATATGAAATCCAGTAATAGTAGCTGTATTGCAAAGGCTTTGGTGTAAATATTTTACGATGTTCGATAGACTCATACCGTCTTATTACAAAACGCAGACCAAGCGTGGCCTAAAGTTAGTACTAGGTCTAAACCTAGACTATTTAAAAACCTTATTACAAAAACGAGTTTATCGCTGATAAGGGGATCGTCCATGGTCTAAAGTTAGTCCTCCGATGACCCTAGTTTAACTATGGTACTAATACGCTAAACGAAAGAAACTAGCGCCACGGTGGTGAAAAATGAAACTTTTTATATTAAAAACTTTTTACGCGCCTAACGCCAATGTTGGGGTATCAACCTTCTTTGTTACACGATTTTGAGGTTGTCTTGGTCTTTGATAAAATATATCTAGTCGGTTCAGTTTTTATATTTAGTTGCTCCATTTTTACGATATTTATTATAGTTACAGTTAGTTATATAATATATAATATAATATAACAAAAAAAACATTTCGTTTACGTTCTGATTCTCGCAAGCCTCGTTGGTAACTATTAAAACTTAACAGTTTTATTAGTTGAAAATCATTGTAGCATAGCTGACTTTTATGAATCTGATTATTTATTCATTAAAAAATATGCAAACAATAAGCTTTCCAAGGCCAATGCACGTATATTATAGACGAAAACAAAACATCTAAATATATGAAATGTGAAAAAAAGATCGTGTGAATAAATGTGGTCCAAAGAACAAACTTTTTTCGTATTTAGTCTATGGTCAATATTTAAGCCATGGACTCTCTCTGGTATCAGCTGATCTTCGATTAGTCGGCGTTTTGTAATAAAGTCAAGGTCTAACTACTTAGTACCGTAACAAACTAGGACTAGTTGGTCCAGGCTTAGACCTCTACTTAGTCCACGTTTTGTAATAAGACAATATAAAATTGTCAAGATGGCGACATTAACCTTAAAGAAAGCAAACATGAAGTTATACAGGCCGATAGATGGAGCTAAACTAAAGAAGTGTGGTCTAAAACACACTCGTTTTTTTTTTGTTTGTTACTTAACAACACTACAGAACTTTCAACTGGGTGAATCGATTTTGATGTGTTTTTTCTTATTTGAAAGCTGATGCTTTCTGTGTAGTTTCATTTAAATTTTATCAAGATCTGACGAGCGGTTTTAGAGTTGTCCTTAATAATGCGTATTTTGATTTCGATTACATTGATGATGATTACATTGAGATTGAAATCGGAAAAACCCCTTTTTTAAGGAATTATTTTACTTAATAAAAGCGTATTTGAGGGCTGAACGTGTGCGACCGTCTTACTTGATAAATTATATCTGTAATTAAATATGAAATTAGATTTAAGAATTTTGCACTATAATACAGTCAATAAGTACCTAAAATATTGTAGCGTACTTTGTTCGGAGAGACAATTAAAATAAAATATCTGTGGGTATTTCACACCACGCCATCTAGTCCCAAACTAAGCAAAGCTTGTACTATGGAAACCAGATAACTGATACAATACTTACATTTTTTGTTTGTTTGTAAATACATACATAGAATACATTATAACACCCAGACACAGAACAAACATCGATGACACAAATGTTTGTCCTGGCTGAGAATCGAACCCACAACCCACAGTTCAGAAGGCAGGGTTACTACCAATTGAGCTACCGGGCCAGTCAATATACATCTATGTATCAAGGTTACAGTGCATTGATCGTCAAAATTTAGAAAACACGTGTTCCGCAATGTTTCTAAGTCCGCAGTAGCAACGTGTAGCGGCACGCAGAGGGCGGGCGAGTTACATTGCATCATACATAGTCTTGTCAGATTAACCAACCCGCCCCGCCCTGGCGAAGTATGTCATAGCCTACACTGTAGCGTCAGTATCCGCAAGCGAATTTTGCGATGCGAATGCTGCAAGAAGATAGTTTCAATAGATACAAAGCGGCTACTGAAAAGATATTTTTTCATGGTATAGAATATTTAAATTCATTTCAAGATTATCATCTAAAAAATAGATATAAAAATCGAATTTTCCTATTCAGTATTTCTCAAGTTATTGTGAAACTACGATATCTACGTATTAAGTCAAATTTGGGCAATGACTGTAACAAAAACAAACTGTAACAAAAAGAACACAAAGACCTTATTTATAGGCCCTAGTGGTATGTATTACTATAAAAAAGTTTTTAAATATGATTTTTTTTTAAATCGTACAATGAAACTAATACGTGTTTGTTATTTTTTTAACTAACCTTTATTAAAACTAACAAAAACGTGGGTTATTAATGTTGAACATTCATCCGAAACTTCAGGACTGCCATAGAAGCGTAATGTGTCTTTATATCTGGGTGATAAAACTCACTTTAGAAAAGTTCTTCGGTTTACCGAAATACGTTTGTATCTGCCTCGGTGTTAGCAAATTGATGGAGTACCTCTAACGGGTAGCGTGAGAGTCATAATATAGAAGATAACTTGCTACGCCATAGCATTTTTTCATACAACTGTTAAACAAATCTGTACATGTGTAAGGCCTAATTTCAGAGGAAAAATTTCATTAACATCATTGTAATTATACCAATGGTAGGTACCGTAATTATGAAAGAAAAAGTTTTAAATATAACATGGTTCATAGAGAAAGGGTAGGATTTTTGTGACGACCTTAAAAACTGTCAGTCACTATAGTAATGGGATAGAACATATCTTATTCCTATGGATCAAGTCATAAATACCCTTCCCATAAATGTGAGGGATGAGCTAGTTAATAAAGAAACCTGCGATAAAATTGTAATCAAAGGCAAATTGTTAAGATGTAACTTTTAGTTTACGGAATTATGTAAGTAATACTTTAACCCATTTTAATTATCTAGAAAAGATGTATAATGATAAATAAGGTAGTTTTCTTTTGTTATTAATTCAGTCAAGAATGGATCTCACCAAAAAAAAACAAGATCAAGCTGTCTACGTATTAACCTGTGCTCGTAGCTCTATGCTACGAAATAGCTACATTCAGCTACGAAGCACCTACGCGTGTGCTACGATTTATATACAATTTAACATAGCTAAGGAACAATATTAAATGGGTAAGTTTCAACAAATGCAACCAAAGAGTCTTGGATAGGGACGAGTTTGGTAATGAGCAGATAAAATGACGTTATGTCAACTAAGTTGTGCCAAAATCCTAACAAAAACTGTATTATCTTTCGAAATGAAAAGGACTGCGACACTTTTAAAACTGTCAAATTTAGTCAAAGAATTTGAAAAAAGAAACGTCATTGACGAAATTTTCATTGATCTAAAACCAAAGAGGCAATTATTTCTAATTATTTTACATGTTATTTTTATATAAGTTTACGTAATTTCACGCAAAAATAAAATACGCAAAATAAAAAAAATCACTTGGACCACACGCTTGTGTGGAAAGTGAAAGGTTTCTGTCTCAACAACGCAGAAGCAAACGTTATGCCCAGAATAGGCCGACCTTCTATGCGGAGCCGTGAAAGCCCGAGGTGAAAATGAAAACCATTTGAAGCGAGCGCCGTCACCCGTATTATAGGAGTAACGAAATATCGAGTTTGTTCGCACAGAAGTACAGATGGCGCTTATCACAACTTCAACTTTTGAATAATATATTATATTTTTTAGTAAAGATCTAATTTGTATTGATTACTACTGGACTATTAAAAAGCCGTACAAAGCAAAAGCTTGGCTATTAATATTTAATTTAATTGAATTACAGTTGATATGAACTAACAGCGCTTTCCAACCGACTTCAAAAAGAAGAACGTTCTCGGTTATATATTTGAAAACAAAAACAAAAACTCATTTAAATTTGAGAAAACTTTTAATTAGCTTTCTTTACTTATATGCGTGATATTTACGTGTATTTAAAACTAGCAATAAGTTTACCTTTGAGAATAAAGTAAAAATATAAAATAAACAACACTTTAATACGCAACATTGAAATTCTGTAAACTACCACTTCATTTAAATAGATAGGTTTGGTAATAGCAAAACACGACGGCATTAGCTCAGTTACAGTAGTAACACCTGACCGATTGATGGTCGAACTAAAGGACGCGCTCTCTGGCATGATTCGATTAAGGCACGACAAAATTGATGTACAGGCTTATCTGACCCGCGGAGCACCTAGCCATTTAATACCTACAGTGATATGGCAAAGGGTGCATATTCACCAGATATAAATCAAAATCAATCAAAATTGATGTATCAATCAGCGTTATTGTTAATTCCATCAACCAAACAGTATATTTTATTTGGGGTAACAAACGATTTTACACTTAAGTAACGTCTTTGTCTCATAATAGCTGTAATATTAACGACTAAAACCTAAAAAATGACTTAATTTCAAATGGCTGAAAACAGCCGGTCTTAAATTTCAAATTGATTTAATACCAATAATACGAAATACCTGATGACATTTTTATATATTTGAACATTTCACGTCGCTGGATAAGTTGTCTAGACTATGACTTGACTTGATGAGTTGGACTGTGACCTGAGAAATTAATTACTTGACACTGGCTAAATACACAAATTGTGGAGCGAAAACGAAAAAAAATGTTTTTTTATTACAACGCCATCACAGCCTTTCATACCGAACTTTTTACCTTTACTCGATTATATAGAATTTTGTGCAACACATTAGCTCTCCAGTCTTAATTTTATTACAACGTCATCTATGCCTCTTTTACCTTCACTCGATCATATTGAATTTTATGTGATGTCGCAGTATCACAGAACACGTTAGCCCTCCAGTCTGAATTTTATTACAACGTCATAAACGAACTATTTACCTTAACTCGATCATGTGCTGCAACTAAAGTGTTGTTAGACACCCAAGCAAGATCGCGTTCATCTCAAACAAATACGTAATCCAAATTTTATTTCAATGAGTGATTTAGTTACAAATAGTAGTGTTTTTTTCTTGTTTTATGATGAAACAAAACACAAAATAACTATTCATCAATTACACAATGTTTATTAGGTAAAAAGAGTTCATAATATCTTGAAATAAACTTACTGATTAGTTCTCTACAATAAAAACATGCATTATATCTCCAGAAATATATGCACGTAGTGGCCTGCACCAACGTCCAAGGTAGCCTTAGGGGTCGCACACCCTTGTGTTACTGAATGGGGTTGCGTTAACCTAGTTACCGATATTCAATGCAGCTATTTTTAATCAATAGCACTATGATGGGGTGTTGTTTTGCATATTTTTTCACTGTCACATTAAAATAATATATATTGATAATGTTGATTTGTTTTCTTGCTTTATAAGTCAAAAATGTGTATGGTTTTATATAATTATGTGATAATCAATAGCCTCTGCTTTACTGTTTTAAAAGCCTCTGTGGTGTGGTGGTTGAACAGTTCAGCTCATAACCAGGGGGTGGCAGGTTCGATTTCCGCGGCAGGATAAGTATGAAAAAAAAAGCGCAAAATACATGTTCTGTGACTGAGTGTTGTGGGACCATGGTCCTTGTAGACACGTGGAATCCTAGTAGGGTCCATGATCTATGTAATGCGATCGTTGGGCGTTATTATTATCATTATTATTATGAATCAATAATTGTATTAGCATAATAAACTTGTAATGCTAAAATGATAATTTTACAATTATGTCCCGTGATTTCCTCAGACCTATGAAAAACAATATTTTTTGTACCATGACTTAGAGAAACCAAGGCAAGATTACCGCTTAATACCTTAATCCATAATAATGGTGACATGCCAAAGAATTTCGACATTTTGTCCCTCAATTCATCCCTGAATTCCGCACCGCACGGTTCCACGAAAATTTACGACATATTAGTACTCATTTATGCGGCACCTATTCATGACATATGGGCATTTGCACTAAATTTAGACAGCTCTTAAGTTCGCATTACCTCTCTAGGACATTACGATACAGTAAGCACGACATGGAGAGATAAGTGCGAACTTAGGAGCTGTAAACTTCAATGCATTAAAGTAGTATTTACAATGGAAATTGGTTTATACATTGCATTGTTGAGTAACTGATGTACCTATGTAGGTATATGTGTACCTAGAGATACAGACGCACAAAAATTCGCATTTTACATTAATAAAAGATGTGGGTAGAAGAAGAGCTCTACCACTATAGTTTTTTTATTTTATTTATTCGATGATTTTGCAAAACATCACGATTGCAGCATTAAAATGCGACATCTCATTTTTAGTGCTCGCTCCCGCGGCCATTGACTGAGGGTGACATGGGTGGAGGGGAGTAATTTATTTTATTTATTCCACTAATTAATCTTAAGAATAATATAACTTTGACTTTTTACCCTTTAGGGGACAATTTTTCTAATGAGAAATTCATTTCTCATTAGAAAAGTAAACGTATAACGTAAAACATTCATTTCGACATCATTTCATTCATGAATTTAAAAATAAAATTACGTTACACAATTTTCTGGAATGTCCGCGAACCAAAAACTTCATTAAATTCATGTCAATAATAGAAATACGATATGAAGTTGATTTGTTTTTCTATAAGTCTTCGTTTTTCTTTAATTAAATGATTAAATTCCCGTAAAAGTTCTTACGACGGCCACTTTAAATATCTCTACAAGTTTATTTCAACAGCGTCTTGTTTGCTCTTCCTGGCTCTACCCACTTGCTAACCACGCCCGGTGCCCCCCTCCAGCGTTCGATTTTAGGGAGGCGCTAGCTCGCCTCCCCCTATCCCCCTCTCTCATTTCCTCTCTCTCTCTCTCCATGTATATCGTATACACAAACGAGTATCAAATATTTATAAATGAATAATAAAAAATTTACAAAACATGCTAAGATTTATTTAACTTGGTCGGGTAACATATACATCCAGGAATTCATATTTAACACGTAAAGTAACTAATTTTGCATCACAAGCTGTCGCCATGATAGCAACGATCGTTTCGGAGCGAATTTTAAAATAATAATAATAACCTATCGGTAATTTTTTTGTAATAAATCATATTTTCCTGCATTTTTTTTGGAAATAGAAGTTAATTTAATACATTATAGAACAGTTTTTCAAAATCAGTCATCATGCCTATTGATTTCACTGGACAACGAAAAGAGGTCTGGCGAGTAACCAA
Organism: Ennomos fuscantarius; assembly: GCA_905220475.3. Classification (NCBI taxonomy): domain Eukaryota; kingdom Metazoa; phylum Arthropoda; class Insecta; order Lepidoptera; family Geometridae; genus Ennomos; species Ennomos fuscantarius. The sequence continues at coordinate 14,898,420 of HG992023.1, forward strand.
TTGAACAAGTATCCAATTTCGTATTGTATTGTATTCGTATATAATATTTGGCAAATGCCGTTCTATCCCAAACATTCATTAAACTATTTAATTACTGGCTTAAATTAACATGAGTCAATATTATATAGGCTTCAGACGTAATTAAATTCGTCTTTTATGACTTGAATGAATATCCATAAAATTAATAAAAAGATGTCTTGAGTGACTGACTGAAAAGTTACAGCCCACATACTCGTAGCTGGACGTAGAAACTTGATATTTGCATCGTACAAACGTTACGTATTTTGTGGATAGCGGAGGCGTAATAAGAAACGGGTTTATGAACATTCAAGCCATAAGATAACTAGGTACCTAATTATAATTATTACACGAAAAACCTTGGTGGGTGAAATAGTGGGCTGCCAATAATATTCTATTTCTTCGTTTAATGGCATTCTGTCGCTTTTAGCGATTATTCTGCCAGTGTCAGCAAGGAATTATTTTACGGTTATGTCATGTCAAAGTCTTATTTTGTCAAAGTCAAAATGATACAATAAAACGGAGGATATTTTACTGAAGGCTCTAGTAACCCTTGAAGAGAAATCGAAAAGGCGTGGTTTTAAAACTTGGAACCTACTTGGAACCTTCTTGGAACCATTTGACAACACTAGAAGTGGGCAGGCGTGAGTGTGGGAAAATGGTATAATGATGGTGAAACGTTTCTTTTCGTGTTGTTTCCAAAACTCCATAGAAACTTCACGTAAAGTTGCCACCACTTTACTAGGAGTATGACTTTGACTAGACTATGACTTGACTTGATGACTTCGACTGTGATCTGACACATATTTGCGTGAAAAATGATTAACTTGATAAATTATCAATAACTTGACACTGGCTAAATACACGGATGTGTGGAGCCAAAACATAAAAATAAAAATGTCGCTACTTTGAGATCACCATGACTGTCGTTCCGTTTACTCAAAAATATCAGTGAAAAAACCTTGTAAATTTGTCACGTTGGTTATTTGGAACGTGAAACGTATACTATAGAAGAACGAACCATTCGTTATAAATAATTATGTGTATGTGTAATTATGTATATATTTATATCCTAATCATATTATAAATGCGAAAATTTGTGAGTATGTATGGATGAATGTTTGTTACTCTTTCACGCAAAAACTACTAAAAGGATTTGAATGAAATTTGGAACACAGACAGTTTATAACCTAGATTAGATCATTACCGAACATCACGCGGGCTTTTTACGGCATAAACTACTGAACGGATTTGGAGGAAATTTGGAACACAGATAGTTTATAATCTGGATTTTTTTTGTTTTGTTTTGGCTCCTCACTTTGGTGTATTTAGCCAGTGATAAGTAATTGATAATTTTTCAAGTAAATTAATATTATGTATATATGTGTTAAGTCAAGTCACAGTCCAAGTCATAAAGTCAAGTCATAGTCTAGTCTAGTCAAGTCATACTGCTAGCAAAGTGATGGCAACTTTATCAGAAGCTTCTATGGAGTTTTGGAAACAACACGAAAAAAACGTTTCACCATCATACTTTTCTACACTCATGCCTGTAATTCAGCACTTAACGAATAAAATGCCACCAATTCTATGCCCTAACACTGAAAATAACACTAGTTTTGGAAAATAATACAATGCAGCGACGTGTTTTTTCTTTTTTGCGCATTTACTCCTTTCACATTTATGCCATTTAAAAATTAAAAAAGTAAAAAAAAGGGCCCAATTACTTGACATTGGCTAAATACACAAAAGTGTGGAGCCAAACCAAAAACAAAAAAAGCCTGCATCAGCGACGCGTATTAAGGCCCTATTCGAGTTTTTGGCGGGAAAGCGAAAAGGATTGCGTTACCGCATTGTATTATTTTCCTAAAATTGTGTTATTTTCAGTGTTAGTGCATAAAATTGGTGGCATTCTGTTCGTTAAGTGCTGGATTACATGCGTGAGTGTGGGAAAATGGTATAATGATGGTGAAACGTTTCTTTTCGTGTTGTTTCCAAAACTCCATAGAAGCTTCAAGTAAAGTTGCCACCACTTTACTAGGAGTATGACTTTGACTAGACTATGACTTGACTGACTTGACTTGATGACTTCGACTGTGACTTGATACAAATTTGCGTGAAATATCATTAACTTGATAAATTATCAATTACTTGACACTGGCTAAATACACAAAAGTGTGGAGCCAAAACATACAAAAAAAAGGCCCTATTCATAATAGTATCCGCACGTATAAATAACGTCATATATAACCAGAATCATATTCATCAGCCGAATGAAATTTGAGAACAATAGTGCACGTGATTCAGCGTTCGGGTTCGTGACGTGAATGAATTCCTTTTGAACTCTTTTGACTGCAAATGCGAAAGCAGTTTTTTCTTTCATTTAACTTGACAAATAGGTATTGATTATGTGATATTTTCTCACTTTTACGCGTAATACTTGATGTAAGAAAGAAAGTGGAGTTTTGGCGGGAAAGCGAAAAAGATTGCGTCACCGCATTGTATTATTTTCCAAAACTTGTGTTATTTTCAGTGTTAGTGCATAAAATTGGTGGCATTCTATTCGTTAAGTGCTGGATTACAGACGTGAGTGTGGGAAAATGGTATAATGATGGTGAAACGTTTCTTTTCGTGTTGTTTCCAAAACTCCATAGAAGCTTCAAGTAAAGTTGCCACCACTTTACTAGGAGTACGACTTTGACTAGACTACTTGACTTGATGACGTCGACTATGACTTGATACATATTTGCGTGAAATATCATTAACTTGATAAATAATCAATACTTGACACTGGCTAAATACACAAAAGTGTGGTGCCAAAACATAAAAAAAAGAAAGAAAGTGACAGATTATTTTACGATTATCTTTTAGAGCCTAACATCAACAGCCGTAAAACGTCCACAGCTGAAATCAGTCCTCTCCCAAAAAAACGCCACTTTTTAGTCTTATTATGGGGGGATTTACCATAATTACCATGCTTGCTAGGCAGTTTATTAATCGCAGAAGATTTTAATGTACTAAGGAGAGCTCTGCTGCCTATTCTTTTAAATATTCCCTTAGCCGGCCCTGTGGTGTGTCTATCTAATAGAGTGGTCATATTCTGACACCTCACATAGCATAGACGCACTGTTTTTTTGATCTGGCAAGACGCACAGTAAGCTCTATAGCTTAAAACTTCTTCATTTATTAATTTTTTTTCTCTTTATTGCTTTTATTTATTATGAGGGATAGAGTGAGAGTGAAGAGTTATTCATAATTATGAATAGAGTAATAGGTTCATTAATAATTACGTTATTTAAAAAAAAAAGAGAGTGCTTTAGACTACACGACTGAAGTAAAACTTTTTTAGTTTAGTGCCATCTATCGGCCGGTATAACTTTGGTTATGCTTTGTTTAATGTTAATGTCGCCATCTTGACAATCGTAAATTGTCAAATTACCGGACACATAGTAATACAAATTTTTAACTTTGTTATGTTGACAATGGAGATCTACGTGAACCAACTTCAACTTCCGTTCGCCTCGCATTCACCAGCTTACTCCCCCAAGTCAAGCGTACGTAAAGAAGTTTTACTTCAACTAGGCATTTAAAATGAGTTATAGACTAAGCATTTTAAATCTGTCTCGTCAGTTGTTAAGCAATAACAAGGTCTACTGGCGCATGCTTAACTAGAAAACACCTTTTCACTCTTGACTTGAAAACTCTCAGGCTGTAATTAGCTGGATACAAGGACGATGACAAGTTCCATTCATTAGCTGTTCGCACTATAAAGTTAATGGCGAAACGCTTAGTACGGAAAAGCAATTTTAACCATATAATATGGATTCCGTGTTTCTGTGGGAGAGACAAGGGAAAATTAGATCATGTAATTTCTTCGTGCATTCACTAAAATGTAGTCTATAAAACACCGATAAGCTAACAACTAGATATTTTTTATATACTACTAATTGCGCCCCCCAGTTTCACCCGCGAATAATAAGTATTTTAATTATTTGCTCATCCCAAAGGTAATTTTAACTTTTCCGGGATAAAATGTAGTCTGTATGATAATCCAGTGTATAATGAACACTTATATTAGCGTACATATAGTAGCGATCTGCAGTGGATTAAATGAAGCACAAAATAAACATGCACTGTTTCTTTGATCTAGTTTTCACATTTTCAGGATTACGTATGTACAGAGACCGAGCCTTCTATTCGACAACTTCAAAGAACAAATTACTAACGATAATAGACTAGAGCAATGTTACCATAGCTAATATATAAGCTATCTTGGTATCGAATTTCATCTAAATCTATTCAGCCGTTTGAGCGTGAAGGAGTAACAAACATACACACATACACACAAACACATACACACATACAACTTTCGCCTTTATAATATTAGTGTGATTTATATGCTTGTGCCCACGCGTAATGTATGTATTGCAATTGCCGCTCCGCAAATGAAAAAAAAAATCTTTGAAATATGTTTTTATATAAACTATATCGAACCTACATTATTTAATTATAATAAAATGTAGATTACCAACATTTCTCAGTCAAGTACAATTGAAGGGGTGAGAACAAAAAGGGTTTAACTGACTTTTTTTCACAATATGACTTATGGGTATCGTTGGACTCAGCGTGAACTTATCTACAATAATACATCCTCAAATTACCGAAATGAGGCTTAAATCTCGAGATTGTCAGTCTAAAAACGGTTTATCTGTCTCATGAATACAGATCGCTTAGCATAAAAACATTATTATATTTATTTTATTATATTATATTTTTACAGTAATTGTATGAATTAGTACTACATTTAGTATTTTAAAATAGAATTAGTATATTTTTAAGCAACTGAAACTTACATAAACCTTTTCTATTACCTTTTAAACACTCTACATTATAATGAAGCCGTTGACGTTTAAAGTCAATTTTCTCGAAACTATCAATTTGACAGTTAACCCTTTTTATTCTCAACCCTTCAATTATGAAATATAGTATAGGTATAGAACTAATGACAGCCTCTGTTGTGTGGTGGTTGACCAGGATGGCCGGAGTCGGCGGGTTCGATTTTTCGTCCAGAATAGTTCATTCATTTATTGACTGTTAGGCGGAACGAAGTTCGCCGGGTCAACTAGTTTTTAATAAGTTTTAGAATAAAAGTTGGTTATTATGGTGTAAAGAGAAATTATTGGCCATTTTTAAATAGCTGATCTGGTTCACTTCATTAAAATTATCTTCTCAATTGTTTCAGGAAGGATGTCGACGTTAAGACGGCCAACAGTCGTAGACAAATGACAATAACTAGAATAAAGGTATGTACCTAATACCCATCTGCACTAACGTCTATTAAAACAACTTAGCTAAGCGATACTTTCTCATGGGCTATCATATAAGTTAGTTAAATTTGTGTCAAATTGGCACACCAAATACTGAACGCTCATTGGTTGCTGTTGATCATCGGCTCTTTTCATCCAATTGAGTTTGGTGTGTTGACTTGACAAGAGATTGATAAACGTACTAGAAACCAGAGGCTAGAGAGATAAGTGTTAACTTAGGAGCTGACAAACTTTACTGCGGTCGGGTGTAATGCCGGGTTTTCACCTGCAGAAGTTTCTGCTAGATGTGTCCAACCTTCTATCACAGTAGTTGACACTTTCAAGCTACAGTCTGATAGACGGTCGGCCCGGCCTAAGCCTATAGATAGAGTTCTTAAATAAAGTGGCGTTCATAGAGAAGCTATATTGAACAACGCTAACAAAAGCTAAACCTGGAAAAAAGTTTTCCAGATTGGTTATATTTTATGACAATATCCTCCTTTTTCAAAATTGTTGAAAATAGTTGAAAAATTAAATTACAAAACAATGTATGTGTATACCAGGGTTGTTACAGATGCAATAATTTTGACATCCGCGGATGCGAATACGCATGCGTATTTTAGGCTTGATTTAAATATTTCTGAACAAATGTTGCTGTTTCGCTAGTAATATTTATTTTTTTACGAACGCTGACTTGGGGAGTAAGCTGGCGAGGTGAACAGAAGTTGAAAGTTGTTGGTTAACGTAGATCTCCATTGTCAAAATAAATAAAATAAACACATAAAAATGATTGGATTTAGGCAATAGACCCATATAAAATAAACTATCATAAGATTAGGACAACTAAAACTACAAATAATAATAAAACACAAAATAGACATACGAATAATAGAGGAGAAAAAACTAAAGAAAATTTACTTCAGTCGTGTGGTCTAAAGCACACTCGTTTTTTTACCAACTCCACTCCACTCCAGATACTACTACTTTATACTGGTGGAGACATTTTTATTTACTTTTACGCTTAATATTTACGTCCAAGTATTCTTAAAACTTAGATAAACAGATTAAACAAACACTAATTAATTCGCAGTAGGAATCACGTTGATAAGTATAACAAAACCTGAGGGATCTTGTCAAAGTTAGCAAATAACAAAAACGCGCGCGGCACTCACCGTTCCGGGACTTGTCCAGATATGAATCCGCATTCGTTAAAGCTCCGCATTAATTTGATGCGGACGCAAATGCGGATGAAGATGTCTGAATTAATGCGAATATTCGTAACATCTTTAGTGCATACCAAAAAAATGTAAACCAAAATTTTGTGACTATTACAATAGCTTATCATTAGCATCGATGTCTATTTTAGAGACAGGTGTGCAGGTAAGTTTTCATAAGAATAACATTGGTATGAAAACCACAAAGAAATCTCGAGAAATCCGTAAAGACGCCACTCCGCCTATATTACTTTTCTATTCTGAGTAACTTAATGTTCTGCAGCTTTTCTCGTGAAATAAAGTATCGGCTTGTAATCAAACCACTTCACAAAGGGTTTAAGCGGAACTCGGAGTAGAACTTATCGAGAGCCGTACAACTTTTCTCACAAACAAAGTTTCTTTGATAACTCTTTGAGTAAAATCTGTGTTAAACCTTCATTTTGAACAATGTTTTTTGTTCATTCAATCTTGTTTATTGGCTGTTATATTTTTCAATAATTGTTACAATTTTTTCGGGTAGTATAATCGCGTACTATACGGCTATATTAAACTACATTAAGCTGCACTTTGTAAGTAAACTAGCAAGAAAAATGCACGAAATGTCTGACCGCCTCTTAGCTTTAAAGTATAAACCACAATACATCACAATAGCTTACATTTTCAAGCTACAGCCTGGAAGATGGTCAGTCGCTTCTCGCAGAAGTTTTCTTGCATGTGGAAATCCGGCCTAACCTAAGCACTAGAATTTACAAACGTAGAGAGCTAATTCATCAAGAAGTTTTTGAAGTAAAAGTTCTTTACGCACGCTTGACTTGGGGAGTAAGCTGGTGAATGCGAGACGAACGGAAGTTGAAGTTGGTTCACGTAGTCAACATAACAAAGTTAAAATTTTTATTATTATGTTGGTATGTCCGGTAATTTGACAATTTACAATTGTCAAGATGGCGACATTAACATTAAGCAAAGTTATACCAACCGACAGATGAAGCTCAACTATAGAAGTTTTACTTCAGTTGTGTGGTGTAAAGCACATTTGTTTTTTTTAAAGCACTTTTGTATATTTCAACCTATTCATAACGTGTGCAGTGTCGGGAGCGCTCATGAGACAGTCGTGCCATCGCCTGCTCGAACACCAACAGACCGGAGGGGAAGAACCACCCCTTTACTCGCCAATCGATCAAATTTCAGGTAAGACGATTTTTCTTTTGCACCCCTTACCAACGAGACGAGAGTAGCGCCCTTGTCACGACCCTCGCCCTCGGGTCCTACGCGGTTTGCATTTTATTACCTTCATCACCAAAAGCAACACTCTTAGCTTAGCCTTTCTTGACAAATTGGATAGAAAGATAGACTAACTTCAGCCCGCGGCATCGCCCGCGTGGCCTATAGGAAACGAAGAAAATTTTTGTAGATAACTAGTTGCGCCCCGCGGTTTCACCTGCGGATAAAAAGTATTTAAATTGTTTGCTCATCCCACGAGAAAATTTCACTTTTCCGGGATAAAATGTAGCCTATATATTAATCCAGTGTATAAGCTATCTTGGTACCGAATTTCATCCAAATCCATTCAGTCGTTTGAGCGTCAAGTACTAACAAACATACACACATACACACAAACACACATACACACTTTCGCCTTTATAATATTAGTGTGATTTAACCACCCATTTCACCCTCTTAAGGGTAGAATTTTGAAAAACCCTTTCTTAGTGGATACCTACACTTTACAAAGAACACACCCTCGAAACTTCAAGTCTCTAGGACCAGCGGTATAGGCTGTGCGTTGATATACAGGGAGTAACAAAAACCCTGTTATATCCGCGAGCTGCGTATCCAGTGTCAACTCAAGGTTGTAGTAATACTAGTTCTATTTCAATACGAGACATACAAAACTTACGTGTGCTTTTTATTAAAACCTTTTATGCCGTTACTAAAAATGTTTACGACCTCAGATATTGACAACATAGGTACTTGCACCACCGACGCAGCCTGCTGCCTGTTGCCCGCACCCCGCACCGCCCGCCATGGTACGCTAAGTCTATTCAACCGCATACCTACTGCGACGGAACTAGAAGCTATTCCACAGATTACTTTTTATGCGTTTTTCATACGATTATGTGCCCTATACCACATACCACAACGTTGTAGGATTGCGAGACCGTAACTTAATGACGTAAAAGATCTCTTTGACCAATAGTGGTAGGCACACAAGTGCTGCGCGCCTTTCTGCCACACTCTAAACAATCGAATTCACGTGTGATTTTGTATTGTCAAGAAACAAGATAGGTACGTAATTTTTAGCTCTTAAAAGAGCTTTCAAAAACACATCTGCCGGTAGGCGATTTTCATGTTCAGTCAATCAATCAAAATGCTGATTTGGCGGCCCCGAAGATGTTGTTCAATGTGCCGACCTTGGACTTCGATACATTTTTGACAACGTGTCACAATACTTCCGCGTACACGTTGCAGTATCAACGCGTCCGATTTTATGCTTTCAAATGCAGCAACTATGCGTGAGCGCATTTCGCCTTCGTTGTCGCAGGTCTTTTTAAAGACCGACTCTTTCACGTGACCCCAGAGATAAAAATCAAGAGGCGTGAGATCTGGCGAACGCGCTGGCCACGGTGTAGTGGAGCCTCGTCCGATCCATCTTTCTCCGTATTCTTGAGTGAGGTAATCCCTAACATTGCGAGCGAAATGCGGTGGAGCGCCGTCGTGCTGGAACCACATCGTTCTCATAAGAGACAAGTTTAGGTCGTCGAGTTCGTCACTAAGTTCGTTGCGTAAAAACTGCAGATAATTAGCTCCATTCATGGTATTGTTCAAGAAATGAGGCCCAATAATCCTATCACCGAGTATGCCAGCCCAAACGTTTATTCGCCAACGATGCTGAAAATGGCTCTCTCTTATTGCCAGGGGATTTTCCACAGCCCATACGTGCTCATTATGGCAGTTAAAAACGCCAGTTCTGACGAACGAGCATTCGTCGGTAAATAAAATACGACTCAAAAACTCTGCGTCATCTGTCACTCGGTCGAGAAGCCACTGACAAAATGCCACTCTGGGCTCATAATCACTGGGCAACAATGATTGCACTCGTTGATAATGAAACGGATGCTGACCGTCTTCCTTCAATGTCCTCCATACACGCATGTGATTAATTCCAATTTCTCTTGCCATGCTGCGTGTGCTACGTGTTGGGTCTTGCACAAACATATCGAGCACCTGTTCTTCAGCGTCATGTAATACTCGTGGTCTTCCAGCATCAAATCTTTGCTGATCACGGCCCGTTACACTACCGGTGTTGTAAACACGTAAGTGCAATCGCTGGAATGCCATTAATGACGGTAACTCAATTCCACGCGGAATAGAAAAATTATGCTCGTATTCTCTACGTGCTGCCGCATAATTATTGTGACTTCTACCAAGGCACATTAACATATTGTAGTATTCGTCGTTAGAATACGACATCACACTCGACACTAAATTCGCGACGGTCAAACTGGAAACGACTAAATTGCATGAGAGAGCACGTGCGACTGAGTGTAAGCCGCGGGCCGCGCCGCGCCTATGCCGAGTGATACCGCGCCGCCCGCGCACCCCAATTCCCCGTAGGCACACAGGTGCAGGAGCGGCATCCTACAAAAGAGCCGACAAAGGCGGCCCCCGTTTGTCGGTTCCGCGTTTACTTTTACCTTAGTTACTTAGCTATTTAAAAATAGGCACGGCTTGTGGCACAAACATTTTTGGGAAATGGTATTATTTTTTTGTATTTAGATACTGCGTGTAACTTCAGATACGTATAACTTAGGTATTGTTAGACATTTTTATATGACTACTTGTAATGATCTGTACACATACTTCATTTATTTAACAGGGTTTTTGTTACTCCCTGTATAAGTTAGTCAGTCAGTCAGGACTTTGAATTTAATATGTACAGATATACAACTGAGCGCTACCGTGCTTCGAAAAGCATGTTAAATCATCGGCTGCCCAAGTTTTGGTCGTAACACAAAAGTCTTCATGCTAAATAAATGATTTTAAGACTTAATAAATTCTGACCAGGGCTACACAAAGTGTCCCAGGAATTAATGTCAAGTGGATGCAAGTTTCCCAATTTTGTATACTTAGTTAGTTTTTGGTAATTTTCAGTCAAACTCCCGATTCGGCCTTAAGCTTAATCACAGTGGCTAAATTAATGGCAACATAATTTATGTTTTTTATGCTCCAATAAATAGGGAAAAATGGCACTATTTACATTCTGATATAACCATAAAATGTTCCAAAAATTATACTTTTAAAAAGTATAATTATTTGTTATGACAAGTAATAATAGCAAAAAAATGTAATTTTCTTCCGTCTGAATCAAATTACATTAATTTATCGGCATATCATTCGTATTCCAGAACTGCTAGTGGTAATGGAAAAGGGTTTTATCTGCCTTTTAAAAACCATCCTAACGCAATCCGTCTAAATTGATAGACGATGTTCGTCAAGCGTGTGCGCGGAGCACCGAGTATCTTTAAACAGATTTACTCTAACAATGTACGTTACGTTTTTTGATCTACGTTGCGTATGTAAATGCCTTTGAATGCAGTAAAATAAGAATGGAAAATGATGCAGTTATATCAACTACATAGTATAAAACAAAGTCGCTTTCTCTGTCCCTATGTATGCTTAAATCTTTAAAACTACGCAACGGATTTTGATGCGGTTTTTTTAATAGATAGAGTGATTGAAGAGGAAGGTTTATATATTTAAATGAACATTTTCGAAGATTTACAGATTTAAAAATTGCGGGACGTAGCGTTTGCCCGGCTAGGGCGGCGGGAGCGTGCATATAAATAGCGCGTCGGTTCAGTGAATGACATAGGCTATATATTTTATACCCGTGCGAAGCCGGAGCGGGCCGCTAGTTATGTATATTTGAATGATATTAAATACACAGGTTGAATAGTAAAGCTTATTAGGTACTTTATATGTACTTCTGTCTCTAACCCAACTCGCGTAGGTACCTGAAAAGTTTTATAAGGTTATGTTTGTTTGCTCTCTATATCAAGAGCAAATACTGACAGTTGACATCGTACAATTGTTCTATCTCATGAAGGTGAGTTGGTCTCGATTATTTGTGTTGATGCACTCGCACATTGTTTATATGTGTGCGTAAAGTCGGGAGTACTCAGTATTAAATATTAAATATATATATGTGGACCTTTCACACAGCGACATATTTTTTTTTAAGTTAAGGAATGACGTGATGAGCTAGCCGTTCACCTGATGTTAAACGACACGGCTGCCCATATCAGCTGCAGTGTCACTCGGAACTCTAAAGTATAGAGCTTCGCGTGACACTGCACTGCGCATATCATCCAGAGACATCAGCACAATCTAGTAATAAGATTACTAAACTGTGAGATCAGATCATAGTCTCATTTGCCCAGTAATTTCACTAGCTACAGTGCCCTTCAAACCGGAACACAGCAGTGCTTGCGCACTACTGCTTAGCGGCAGAATAACTGGCAAAGCGGTGGTACCTACCTAGACGAACTTTGCAGTAAAGTCCTACCACCTACAATATAGCCCTAAACTAAGCAAAGCTTGTACTATGGGAACCAAATAACTGATACAATACTTAGATACTTTTTGTTTGTAAATACATACATAGAATATAATATAAACACCCAGACACAGAACAAAAACCTATGTTCATCACACAAATGTCTGTCCTGGGTGGGAATCGAACGCAACCCATAGTTCAGAAGGCAGGGTTACTACCAATTCAGCTATCGGGCCAGTTCAGTCTCAATGCACACGATACCTACACATCACAACTATAAGTATAGCTAACCCACCTTCACGAGATAGATCAACTGTGACTATGCTTTAATGGCGAACACAAAATACGAGTGGACGAACAGATTTTAATAAAACAAACTATTTGGTCTATTAAAACAGCATTAAAAACTATGGAACAAAAAGCGTGTAATCTTTTTTTTACAATTAAGTTTATACGTTTTTTTAAAGTACGTATAAACCCAGCAGAGTAGAATGGAGATAAGTTTACCTCGTAAATTATTAAGTTTTCACTACAGTCATGCCGTTAATTACCAAACAGTACGAATTATGAGTGAAATGCTTTTGATATTGGGCCAACTAAACTGGATAATCGAAGAATGACGCGTGAAATTCGCAAATTTTACGAATAATGCGAAACTGTATATAAAAATGTTGTTTTTCCACAAATTTGGTGCGGGTTTGCGGACACTTACATCTACGATGCATGCCTAGGAACCGTATAAAAAGTATATTTATGTCCATATGTTGCATCCTCTAAATATTTATAGGGTTCATTGTAATCCATACACTGAATTACCTAATAATTTCATCTAATTTATTTAGTAGCAGAATATTTAAAAAATCATTATGATGAAACACAATGAGCCCGAAAGTACGTCGCAGAAAGGAACGCGATAGACGGCGTGATTCCGTCTAACGCGTCCTTTCCGTGACGTACACACCCACATCAAGGAGCTATGGGGCTTTTTAGGGAATAATTTTCACAAGACTTATCCTGTGTTTTAAATGAGGTCGCTCACACGTATGGTTTTATTTTTACACAATATTTTTATAAAATATAATTTTGAGATATTTATGTATACGTTCTTGTTCTATAAGTGCAGCATAGATAGCTATGTTGGTTAAGCGCTAAAATGGCCTAATGAATTTTTATGAAAATTGGTGTGTAGAGCACTTTAGCACATTAAACACCGGAGTACCTTCAGTGTACCGAGAAATCGTATGTTTCCTGCGCGATAGGCATAAATCATTGTCAACGCAGGTTAAACCGCTACGGGGGCGAGTTGGCTGGACTGCAGCCGCGACCCCTTCTCGCCCCGGTATGGCGGACGAGGGCTCACGGGGGTGTTTTAGTGGGTTCGAGTCCCACATACCCCCTGCCACTACCCCCGTGGTGGCAGGGAAGTGCGAGGGCATTTCCCCCCATCAAAAAAAAAGAAGGTGAAACCGCTGAGTGTAACTTGTAATTTGAATGTAAAAAATATTTTAATGGCAGTAAAGTATTCCTATACTAAAACGAGTTCCATCATTCGCAACTTTCATTTGATGTTGTATGATACACACGGGAGTGCTGCTATAGAGATACTGTGACAGATTTTTCAATAGGCAATTACTTACGTGCCTTGATTGTAGGTGATCCTTATTTAAACATGCGTGGATTTGACGTACGTTGTTTCAACGCAAAAGCTATTGTGTATACGTGCATAAGTGCTTACTACAAATTATCGTATTGTGTGTAAGTGTAAGTGGAAAATATTGGCCCCGAGCATATTGACTCCGAGCGCTTAAACTATCGATAAGATATATTATAATTATGTCATCTGCGCAGCTAAGCTATAAAGGTTTTATACTTAAACGTGACACAATCGTATTCTTTGATTAAAATAGTTGAGAATAGCAGACGAAATTCTGAAGGCTCACTGGTTGCCCGTTGATCATCGGCTGCATGTTGACTTGACAAGAGTTTGACAAACGTTTGGGAAACCAGGGGCTAGGGACATAAGTGCGAACTTCGGAGCTGCAAATTTTTTGTAAAAATGGACTTTAGCTTTGTGCCGAACAATCTTCTGCATTTGATGGTCTATCTTAGTACACGACATTGTCAAAATTGTGGTAAAATCGCCGCAGAAACCATTAACTAAGATTCAATACAATTCGTTTACTAATGGTTAGGTATACTTTTAAAGCGCTTTCTGGTCGCTATAAATTTATAACATAGTTAGAAGTAGGTTTACTAACCTTTTTTTGAAGTAGTCCTGTCAGGGACAGCGTATCTGGATCTTGGTGCTCGTAGCCTTTTCCCCACTGTTATGTCACACCTGTCAAAATCAGATAATCAAATTAATAATAACAAAAGTTGTTTACAAGCACGTTCAAAATTTTTAGTTGCGGATTTACGCTTTCTTATGCGTCTGCTTATTACTTTGTCATTGCAAGCGTTAAGGCTTCAAGATTATTACTAGTGGAGTAAAGAAACGAAAATTATCCGTTGGGAGTCGGGGATAGTTTATAAACTACTTGAAACTTTATGGGCATAAAACGAATAGGTTGCATTTATGAATAGCACATTTAAAAAAAATTTTTTCGTAAAGAATAGGCCCTCGTTTGACCGCAAGCTCACCTGATGGAAAATGACGATGCGATCTACGATGGTACATGCTCGCCTAGAAGATAACTACTCACTAGTGACTTGAATAGCTCCAAACCTAATTTATATTATTAACTTTTTATCCAAACAATGGTATAGTTTTAACTATTCAATAATCAAATATTCTCCAAAACTAACATCTAAGATTTTCAAACAATTACATAGTTATGTAACTATTTTAAACATTGAAGACTTAACAACTAAAACTAGTTAAAATCAAATTTTCAGTTACAATGTTTTACATAATTATTTACGCAGATTAACCCAAACCGAGTCGTTTAATGCATTGCAACTCTAAATTTGATTGTATATCTGTGTTGTTAGGAGCATAATCTTATCTACTGAAGTCAAGCCAATCTAATGCCACCATCAACAACATAGCACAAAAAGCCAAAAATATATAAAAGCAACACTTACTTACTTCATAGTTTCGCAAAAATATATTGGAAGTTCATAAAACAGATTTTAACAAAACACCAAAGGCACTCAGTAAGCAGATATTTTAAATAAAAATAAAATAAAGGTATGACTATTTGACCACAGATTCACAATTATAATAATAAAAATATGTTTTAAAAAACCGAACACACAAACTCATTGACACGAAATTAAACGAAGAGTTTGTATAAAAATTTGTTAGTAGTTAACAAGATTTTAGATAATTTAGCATTGAAGAAAATAATGTTTATTGCCACAAAAATAAACATGATTTATGGTTTAGTTTATGTCAATAAACGTTATTTTCTGTAACTATTTCATATAGCACTTAAGAAATAAGCTACACATAGATTTTTTTTTTTTTTTTTAATATTTAAGATTACACTATGTCGAGTACATATTCGACGCATAGACTTTCACAACCATTATCAGATTTTAAATTCCAGTATTGTGTGCGTTTACAAACGCTATCCAAAGTTATAAATGAGTAAATTTACCACCTTAAGCTAACCAGACCGCTGACTTTAAAGTTTCTGTATAAATATATATAATATTTTCTATATGTATCATATTTTTCAGACAAGAAACTAAAATGGAACTCGCACATCTCACTTAAGCTACGTGAAATAAGGGTATAAATAAGAACATTTAATTTTTGGTCTTGGTAATGTGTACGACCTACATTTTAGTTTCGTTGACTCATTGCAAGAGTTAAGTGGGAACTTTGCCAAAACGCGAACATACGTAGTTTATTACATGTGTACAAACGAAGTTGAATATTACCATCATCCAAATTGTAGACCGTACTAGGCACTGGCCATTTTAAAAATAGTGCTTGGTCATATATCTAGACGGTAGATATCTGTAACAAATACAGACATCCGCAGTCCAGATACTACTGTAGTTATCACCGTTATAAATGGTTTTGTCCTTAGTAAGATCTAATTACGGTGGTGATAACATTATTTACACTGCTAATAAAATGTGGTAATATTAATTAGGTACTACTTTGCATCAGTAATTAATCTATTTATATCTATAAATACTAAGTAAAAGTAAATTCGGTGTTTTATGCATGTTCAGTGGTTATATTAATAAGTTATATCTTACGTAAACTTTGATTAAAACTAATCGTAAATATGAAAATTAAGCCGACTCCATAAAACCTATAAATAAAAACTTGCATATAGTGTGATTCCTTTTTTGCTTTTTAATATATAATTTTGCTATTTATCAATTTTTTTTCTTATTTTTATTTCTTACAAAGAAAAACACATAGATATTCTATATCTAAGATTCAAAGATCATTAATTGTGCCTTCTTGGTAGTTGGTACTCATCGTTACAATACCAAAATTGCTAGGGACTACTACGTAGCGTCGTGGCCATTGAAGCTAATTGGCAAGCCGGTGGTGTAGATATGACGGGTCGGCTGGAGCAAGCGCATTGCGGTAGGATAAGGAGAGCCACGAAATAAGCACTCGTCGTATGGGGGATTTTGTACGGTAGCCGCCAAAACGAGGTTTTTAAGCCACAGGGGCGGGGGCAACTCCTCCGCTTGACTGAAGAATACGCGCGGTAGTGGTCGAATCGCGGGCGGCGTCGGCAGTCGGTCGCCGCGCCGGTCGCTCGTACCGCTTACGTATTCGACGTCAATAGCGCCGCGCCGCGGCAAAGCGCGCGTTCTGGGGCGGCCGCGCACCGTGCCGGCCTGCCCCAATTGCCCCCCTCCCCCATCGACACATTTTGAAAATTATAAACAAGGAGTTTTCACACAGTGGTACCTGATCATGTGGCCCGGGAGGGCGGAGGCAAGCTGACACGATATGCGACGACGGAGGAGGACGAAGCGACTCTCAGGGAGCTTCTACTTAGGTACGTTTGACACCTTAGCGACAGTCGAGAATAGCTTTCCGCCTTTACTACTGGCTTCATAATGCATTGATTCATAACGAACTTTGTGTGTCGATGTGTCTACCTGTTCTACATTTCACCTTGGCTTGGCATCCCAAATATCTTGTATTGCAGATATGTTGATGCGTTGAGAGTTGCGCGGTGGCTGGACTCATCATTCACTATCCCCTCATAGATCGGCCCGTAGCACCGATTAGCTCGATGGCCACGACTGCCCGCTGCCGTCACTAGCGGCCGCAGTGCGAGGGGCGCCGCGCCCTCACCATGTCCCCGGGAGATAGGCCGACAAGGGATGCTTGCATGTGTGTGACTGTCTTGTGATGTTCCAACTGTAGTCTTTTTACATACGGTGTTGTCATAGATATTTTGAAACTAGAAAATGTTTTGCGTTCACTTTTTGAACCCCAGACGCGAGTTAATAGTCAGTCTCAAGTAGGTTTGCGGGTAGCGCTACACTGATTCTTTTTCATGACTTGTATATGTATACTTGCTTCGCTAATTTCTGTGGATTGTTTTTTTATAGTTTCATTTGACATTATAATTAAGAATTAATAATATTTATTAAACATAGAGTTTCATTTAATTGACACTAATTTCCTAAGATATTATAATGTGTGTTATTATTTTTATTTATTTATTTCTTGATGTGAATTTATATATCCTTAAATCCTAAATTAAATCTATTAAATAAAGTTTGCTAACCTCTCCAAAATTCACATAAACAATACGGTGGAGTAAATATTTCTTGTTTCTCGTTACGTAACTAAAGGAACAATGAAACGTTTTAAGGCAACACACAATATGATAACAGGGGTACATGTCTCGGAACGTTACTAAGGGCTATAAATCTGATACAATGTTAGTATTGTGATCTGGTTGGCTCCGTCCAGACTCATTTAAATCCTTTGATATAATTATTTATGCACATCATATTATTCCATAATGAGCTTTAGTATTGTTAAAGAGTAAAAGGCTAGTGAAAATAGCTGTTATTTTTTCCATCGCTTATTTTTACAAGCACGAAAGGAACAAATTTGTAAATGGATTGCAAAACAAGCACGAGAATGTTTAGCTACATACGTATGTATTATATTTATTCCGTACAAGCGATTAGACGTTATTTTATCAAGTAAATAAAAATGCGAGCACGGGAATCAAAACTTTTTCATTTGAGCTTGCAAATACGCACGTAAAGGTACTCAATTTGCACATCCGCGCTCACTCGCTCGAGCAACAAAGACAGAGTGTGTAATAAAAATGGTCCGGATACCGATGCTTTATGTACAGCTGAATATTCAATAGGAAACTAAGTGCTTAAATGGTTTGTTTTAAAATGTCACGAATAGTTACTGATGTAGCATTTGTTGGTCAGCCTTCAGAGACAGGTGAGCGTGATGAGCATGAACCTCTCGGCGAAACTGGATGAGCTGCAGCGAGGCGACCGACAGCTTGAGACGACTGTCGCACTTTGTGAGATTCGGACGCAGCTCCAAGAATTAACCAAGAGCGTCGAATCATGCCAGAGCGAGGTCTCCGAGGTCAGTTTTTCCAAATCGCTTTGTTTGACAAATGCTAAAGAAATAATATTTATTTCCTTAACTCAAATTTTTGGGACAGGTGAAGCGAGATATGGTTGCCATCAAGCAAGAACTGGATACCGTGCAGCAAGTCAAAGAGGAGATCGAAGAACTAAGGGAATACGTGGACCGTCTCGAGGAACATTCTCAGCGACGGAAACTTAGGCTGTTAGAACAGGTCAGCTTAGAGATATTATATATTCTGGAATGCCCTTGGAGAGTACTATTCTTGCATTTCTATTTATATATTTTTTTATTTTTCAGGGCCTAACCTTTTTTCTATCTTATGCCATTTTGGCTGCGGTCCTGGGAATGCTGCAATTTGGTTATAACACTGGTGTCATCAACGCTCCTGGCAAGGTAATTCTACTTCTTAGCTAAATATAAACTTAGTCCAGATTGTTTGATGCTGAAGCATTGGATCATTCCATAAATTCAAGAGTAATATCTTTTTCAGAACATAGCGAATTTCATGAAGGATGTGTACAAGAACCGATACGGGTTGGATCTACACGATGATACCGTCAATAGGCTCTACTCCATTGCTGTTAGCATATTTGCAATAGGTGGTATGCTTGGTGGCTTCTCTGGAGGAATGATTGCGAATCGGTTTGGAAGGTAAACTTTATATTTTTTCATTTTTATCTGACTTTCTGTAGGTTTTACTTGTTTCGTGTAATTTTTTTAGCTTCTTATGTTGTGTTTTATAAGTTTATTATTCTAACTATTCTTGTTCTTTAGGAAAGGAGGTTTATTGCTCAATAACATCCTTGGCATCAGCGGCGCGAGTCTGATGGGTTTCACGAAGATTTTTCACTGCTACGAGCTACTTATTTTCGGCAGATTCATCATAGGGGTTAATTGCGGTATTTACTTGAACATCTTTAAATATATTTTAGTTTGTAAAGTAGGTACATAATTTTAAAATAAAACTTTTATATTCAGGTTTGAACACATCATTAGTGCCAATGTACATATCGGAAATCGCACCACTGAATTTGCGTGGTGGGCTGGGTACTGTCAATCAGCTGGCTGTGACTGTTGGGCTACTTCTGTCTCAAGTCCTTGGCATCGAACAGATTCTCGGCACAGATGAAGGATGGCCTATTCTCCTCGGTCTGTATAATTCAGTTTCGCCAGTGGCATCATATTAATCTAAAAACTATGATTAATAACATTTAATTGGTTTTGTTTTCAGGATTAGCGATTTGCCCAGCGATCTTACAATTACTTCTGTTGCCAGCTTGCCCTGAGTCTCCTAGATATTTGCTGATCACGCGTCAATGGGAAGAAGAAGCCAGGCGTGCGTTGCGAAGATTACGAGCCAGCAATCAGGTATTTGTTTCGTATTTGTTCCAGATTTGCCTCTCTGTTATTTAACTTCTATGAGTCTGTTTGATGTTAGTTGATTATTATTATTAATATTCATAGCGTTTTCAATATTTTCATATCTTAGCGTCTATTTAAAGATTAGTTATCAACGTGGTGTCATTATTTTGAGTAACATTTAAAATATTGTCGTAAATTTGATGTCAATTAGTATATCTAACTCTAGGTCATTACTAATGTTGTGTTAAAACCTAAACTTTATTTGATCACGACTTTTGGGGTCCTTGTTATTTTTACTTAGTTGGAAAAAAACAACACTTCTGTAACTGTTCTTATAATTATACTTTATTATATGTACTGTAATTATATTAATTTCAAAATTTTGCACAAGCAAATGGACAATGAATTTCTTACGGCCATGTGTGCGAAACGACCACTTTAAAAATTGTGCCATGGAGTAGTCTGGTAGTGATTTGTAAATTGTATACTTAGTCTATTACTCACCAAATAATTTCTTCATAATTTCAGGTAGAAGAAGACATCGAAGAGATGCGCGCTGAGGAAAGAGCACAGCAAGCCGAGGCGTCAATATCCATGAGAGAACTGCTCTGCTCACCAACACTTCGTGCACCACTGCTAATCGGCGTGGTCATGCAGCTATCGCAGCAACTCAGCGGGATCAATGCGGTAAGTGATATAACACTCTAAATTTATCCCTTCTATCCCTTAAAAATATAGGTAGAGTTTAGACAAGGCATTTCTTGCCAGTTACAATTAATCTTCTTTTATTTTAAAGGTGTTTTACTACTCCACGTCGTTGTTCACGTCCTCTGGCCTAACGGACGAGTCAGCCAAGTTCGCGACCATGGGCATCGGGGCCATCATGGTCGGCATGACTCTGGTGTCGTTGCCGCTCATGGACCGCACTGGGCGCCGGACGCTGCACCTCTACGGGCTAGGCGGCATGTTCATCTTCTCGATATTCATCACCATTTCATTCTTGATAAAGGTGTGTCTTAAACAATGCTAACAGTTTTCAGGATATATTTATACACTTGATGAGCAAGTGGAATTAAAATAGCGGTTCCAATGGAACTAGAAATCGTGACATTAAAGTTGGAGTCATATTTTTAAGTTACTTCATTGTTTCTTATCCAAGATGGTCGTTTAAATGAAAAGGTAAGGAAACTTTCTTGGTGAACCTATATGAGAATGGTCTTAAGACACCATCAGTATTTATAAAAATTATTGAGTGATTAATAATGACAGATTTGAAAAATATAGTGATTCTTATTATAAAATCACCTCGTGTAGAACGAGAACTGTGATATGTTTGGATCACTCATTCACAAGAAATATTTTTGGCTGTATTGATGTTAATCTATAGTGTGCTACGGGATAAGCTGTATACCCAAAAAAGGGTGTTTTACCAAATAATAAATATAATCGTTTTCAAGAAAACCCTACGCTACATCGGCTTTTTAATATTTATTTCTAGATCCAAGTATTTGAAATACTTTGAAAATAAATATATAGTCAAAAGTTTAGAGACGTTGACAGTGCTACGGGCTCAGTGACTGTGCAATGCAACAATTATACACTACATTCCTCGTCTAAAGCAGTGCTTAGCGTTCGATACATCACAAATACAGTGTCAAACAGTGCTACGTTCATGTATAGTCTGAATCCGGTTAAAATCAAGTTTATGTCGTATGAGAGACGAGAATCTGAGTTATTCTCGCTACGGCACCAAACTATTCCTACAATAGCACGAAAACAAAAGGCATATCAGTACTTTTTGAAAATTTAAAAATAATAATCAAATGTATTTTCAAAATTCTGCGGGCTAGTAAATCAAGGTGATAACTTGGACCAAATAGACAAAATGAAAAAGTCTAAGGCTACTAAAAAGCATCAAAAAGGAGAAACCGGTGAAAAGGAAACTGAAGTAACAGCGCAACAAAATGCAGTGTGCAAATGGACCGTGTGATAGTGCTACGCTTTCGGTGCGTAGTCCTGCTACACACTAAGCACTCGCAGTGCTACGGATATGGTATATAGCCATGCTACAAGTTCGGTGCGTAGCCGTGCTTAAATTTGGTACATAGCCGTGCTACGTGTTCGGTGCGTAACCGTGCTACACTACGTAAACAATGCACATAATAATTAAAATAGTGCTACGCATTTTGTAAGACGTCGGTCGTCGGTAAATGCAATGTTGGACGGAGCTACGTGTATGGCGTGTCTCGGAACTCTAATACTTCCTAACTACATCCAACTGTGTGTGCGAATAAACCATGACTTTTAATAAGATAGGTTGCTTCGTTTCTGTAAGCTTTTGTAACCACATTACTTAAAAAATAAATGTAGAATACAATTTTAATTAAATTACATCGATAATAATTTGTGGTTTCTTTTCATATATTTTCGGGTTTGTGCTATATCCCGGGCACACAATGGTAAATTACATTATTCTAATCGATATGTATGTATTAAGTTATAAATATATTTTAGATATAAGAAGTAACAATTAACTATATAAATTATTTGTGGGACTATGGTTTTGATAAAGCACACAAAATATAAATAAAAAACAAGTTACAAAAAGCAGAGCAACTTAACTATAAAATATAATTAATTATACAAACATATGTTATATTTTAATGTTATAATGTTAAAACTCTGGTCTCATATAATATTATTGTCTTAGGATAGTTGAAAAATGCTGCATAATACACGTTTTATTGTAGTTATTTTTCTCCGTTCTGAACCAATAACTAAAAATAAGTATGCGACGAATTTAAGCATTCTGCTATCCAAAGACAAGTTTTAATGTTATTAGCCGCTTACGCACGCTTTCACTTCGCGATTTTTCGTCTTTTAACGTTTTTTAACCTGCGGTTCTTATTCTCTTCTTTATTAACCTTTTCAAAGTATTTACATATTCTGGGATAATGTGACATAAAGTCAAGTGCCCCATTTTTTGTTAACCAAACCAAATGCATGCACTATGTTGATTTCTTTTTTCACATGCCTCTTTTATTTGCTTTTGCGGCCTTTATGTTCCCAATGTATTTTAACGTATTAATTGTAATAAGTTAAACACACTTGATGTGATATGTACTAAAATTCTTTTAATTTTACGTGCAATTGGGAACAGAAAATGCCGCCGCTTCGCTAGGCCACCCTCCCCCAGCTCGACTTTCCTGTTTCCGAAACCGGACTCTCGGTAGGAAAGCTATGTAAATAAAAGAGAAATAAACTCTCAAATATAAATGTTAGGAACATCACTCACAAAGCACTGAAACACATTTTTTGCTCACCACTGACATGTGAAGCCGACAAGCGTGGAACTCACGAGAGGCTATGACGCACGCGTTTTTTAAATGATGCGAGATTTTTAAATCACACAAACACTGCTCAAAAGCAGATAGCACTTTTCACTATAGCATACGCATTACATGCGATAGACGAAGACACATCGCCACTAGCACCGATCGGTGTAAACCATACGACAACAACTCAACGTAAGCTCTTAGAGTTTCAGACAGACACACAGACAGACGCGTGTGTGATGTGCATTTATGTTTGGAAATTTATTTCCTCTCCGGTCGGTGACGGGAAAGAACACCATTGCTATCGCCTGATAGGAGTTCTTCGGTTATGTGCAGGAGATGATAGACTGGATGAGCTACCTCTCGGTAGTGTCAACGCTGAGCTTCGTGGTGTTCTTTGCGGTGGGGCCCGGGTCCATCCCCTGGCTGATCACGGCCGAGCTGTTCTCGCAAGGGCCACGCCCTAGCGCGATGGCCATCGCGGTCTTAGTCAATTGGATGGCTAACTTCGTAGTCGGCATCGGTTTCCCTAGTATGAAGGTAATCTTCGATTAAGTTTTTTTATATCACGTATATTTCAATAGTTACACTGGTACCATTTGTCACATCTAATATAACGTTATCTATTTTTCAGGCACTACTGGAAAACTATACATTCCTGCCTTTTAGTGTATTCCTTGCAATTTTTTGGATATTTACTTATAAAAAAGTTCCTGAAACGAAGAATAAGACATTCGAGGAAATATTGGCACTATTCCGGAATTCAAACGGCAGGTAAGGACATTGTTTCCTATCATCTTTTTGATCTCTACCGGCCCCGAACCGTCATTGGGTGTCTCACAGCTGAAACATATTTTTGTCATACTACCACTTGCACATATCAATTCAAAACATCGTTAAACCAATCATAACTAGCACGCCACGCACGTGTTTCTGATCTTATGAATACACTGCAATTTGAAATTAGCAGACTCCTTGTGGCTTTTTGTCGCATTGCATTCTAGTGGCATCGTGATATAACAATTGGTTTTTCGGGGATGTTCCAAAATTTCCGTGGTACCATCGTGGTAGCGGTAACCGCACACATTGAATTGGGCGTGACGCGTGCGTGTGTGCAGGGACAGTTTCCGCGACAGCCGGCTCTACGGCAGCATGATGAACTGCGTGAACGCGCTGGAACAGCAGCTGCCCCCACCCCCGCCTCCTGCCCCCGTCGACGAGAAACACGACTCATGTAAGTCCCACGCTGCCTTCACCGACCGCCTGCCTTCATTCTCACTCGACGCCTCAATTTTTAACACGTGCCTTTGTATTTTCAATTATTATGTGTCATCTAAACGATTGGCATATTACGATTGTATCATATTTTTGCATCTCCATGTTCATCATCAGCAAGCAGACTTGGACATCAGATAGATAGCCATCATAAAATGGTATAATGATAGGTAGCCATTTTATCTAACACGTTATGCAATATACTCGTCAGACCACAGTATCATCTTTAACTAAGCCGTGGAAATACTTTGCTCATAACTGATTTTACTTCTTGATGGACTTGGAATTCTAACAGTGACGTCAATCATATCACATTATATAATTATGCTGTTGTAAATGTTTCAAATATATTACGCTCTATGATTTGATGTAATATGCTCTATTTAATATACTACTATAATAGTAAAATCTAGAAAAAAACGGGACAAATCTTGGCTTACATGAAAATATAACTAGGTACCTTTATACAATTAATATGATCGATATTATAAAATAACCCAATATAATTTACTCAATTCACACGAAAGCCTCCAAAACTATTCAATTTTTATCTAATAATTAATATAAGTAGTAAAAATATTCCATTAAGATCTTGAATTATGGGTAATAATCAAGATCTTTAAATATCTTCTTAATCTTAGGTATTTAAATTTAATATCCTTTATTACACTATAATACCAGTCACTACAAAATTAATATAAATAAATAAATAAATACAAACATCTGCAAAATATTAAAAATGGTTATGGAATGATACATAATACATATTTGAAGACCCAGCGCTATAATGTGCAATATATAGCACATATTAATAGCTCCACCATATTACTTAAATTATTGCATCCATAATATTTTTTTGTTTTGTTTATTTTTTATTGTTTGATACCTGTTCACTCTCGATTTGACATAACCATAACTAAATTAGAACTTACTAACTATCCTGTTACGAATGTAAATCATGAATAATTGTATTGAAAACATTGAGTGATTTGTCAATATTGTGATTAGTAAAATAATAAAACAAAAGAATCTTTGGAAAATACCTACGTTTTGAAATGAATATATTATTATTTGTGTAATTTCAGTATCAGAGCAGTCGTCGGCTGGGGGCGAAGCGGGCCGACCCCCGCCGCCCTTGCCGCCCCCGCGGTTCCCAGCGACCGGCAACGTCTGACAATGGGAGAGCACTGCGCGTGCGCCACTGGTCGCGCCCATCAAAGCCGCCGCCAACTTCTTGTTTCATGGACTCAAGCGTCAAGCGGGCCGCGCCTCTATCACTACCACACAACAAATGTTCTAAATCGATGTGATTAGATTAACAAAAAACGAAACTTAGGTAGTCTGTAAGTCACGGCGTAAACTTAAAATAGTTATATTTAGTCTGTCATTTTATGACATACTTAATTAATGGAATAGGTACCTTGTAAAGTGCCATCGGATTCTTGTACCCATTTTGATTAGGTCTTCATTGGATTAAAATTGAGAATTACGACTGAGATGGTATCAAACGCGATTACGAACGAACGCCGGGTTAGGGGAACGGTCAACTGATACTTTCTGATAATAATTTTAAGGATATATATATATATACATATATATATATATGTTCGGGAATCGAGATAATACGAGTACATAATAAATTGAAGTAGTTATTACCGACCACACTTTAGTATAGCAGGCTGTGGACGCGGGAGCAGCTAGCAGACTCTGCTTTGTACGCACGGGTCAACGCCAACTAACAACATAGATTATTAATTAAATTAAAAAAATATAAAATGGATATGTACGATGACACTCATAGACATGGATTGCCATGTATAAAATATGTCACTAAAATGTATAAAATTACTGTGTAAGTACATGCTGTGACTATTGAATGTTGAGTTTTATATGTATATCTATGTATAGTTATATTATTTTATAAAGGTTTTTATTATTCCTCTTTTTATTCAAAATTTTATTATTGTTATCAATTAAAAAATATGTCATATCTTAAATGACCGATAGTAACCGTTAGTTATTATGTAATACAGAATAATAAACCGATAGAACGCAAGACGTAGAAGTATTAATTGCATTCTTGGGAATTGACTATTATAAACATAATTATTTAAAATAATATTTGAGAACTTTATTAGAGTTTTAACTGGTTTACAGCAACGCGAGACCGTTTTGTTTTTGTTAAATTTGCTGTTGAATTTATTTGTAGCGGTTAAGAATAAATTGATATTTTGGTTGATTGACGATCTAATTCTAAATGAATGGATAGCATTATTGTAAGATAAACACTTTTGTGAAGACTTGTAAAGTAAAGCTTGAAAGTCATCGCCCCCGAGGATAATAATTTGACCGCCCGGTAGACGGGGCTCAGTAGTTGTGGCAGGGTTGAAGTCGATTCCTTCGTCCGTGCGTCTGATTACTGCTCAATTGATTATTAAGACTAAAGGGATCCGTAGCGTAACATGATTGATACACGGCCTAAATATAAAAATTTGTGTGTATCTAAACGATGTCGCTGATGTTGACTGAATTATTAATTTACTAAATTGTGATACGCTCCAGAGGGTGCGAGCGTAGGTACGAGCCTTAGATTGATCAGAGATCGGTTGACGCGAACAAAACTGATCATCGACCACTTATGATCAAGTCGCCTTATGTTTATTCTAAAGGTCATTGAACTCATGCTGCGCAATAAATCTGTACATGTAATGATGTTAATACCTCTTTACACACAATATTTTATAATTATACATAAGATATAACTAGTTTAAATTTTACAATATAATTACTAGTGTTTACTAGGATATTAGTGAAAATATATTAATTTATCGGTTAATCCAAAATTGAAACGAATAAATGTAAATCCATAAATTGTCAATTTCATGATCCACATAAGGTTGTAATTAATGTTAAAGGTATCAATTCAGAATAAAAGTTATGATGCATTTTTGAGAAAATTATTTTAAGTAAAAAACGGTGCATATTTTCTGGACTTTTTTTTAATTGGAGTAATTTATAACAAAGTAGTTTTGTTTATTGTTCTACAACGGTTAGTTAGTAATTTATCTGACATGTTCCAATATATAACGGCATGGTAGAAAGGCACCAAATAAATGCATTACTATGTACGAACTATGTTATTGGAAAATGCTATAGAAAAAATATCAATACTTGAGCAATTTCATATGTATATTATTATAAAATAAAACCGCACGGTTAAGCACAATTTAGAAAGTCTACGCACAAGACAGGACTCTGTATCCGAGTTAGTATAGACGGCACAAATTGTACTGAACATGTCACAAATATATCTACAGAGTTGCAAATGGTATCGCGGCTCCCGATCCGTATACTAATACCGCTTAGTTTGAGTATTCAGATCATATCAATACGCGAATGACTGGAACGCGAACAAGCGTTAGCGATAAATTTCTGGAACATTGTTCGATAGAAAAGGAAATTGTATATATATAGAGTTCGTTAATTAATTAAAGTAAATAAATTAGTGTACCTATCGAAATTCTAAATAAATATTGCAAGCGGTCCCGTAAGATATGAATGGATAAATGAGTCTGAATCGTGGTATTGAGAACGGTAATGTTTTTATTTGAAAGGGTAGCGTTTGGAAACGATCCACCTGATGTTAGGTGACATATTGGCCGAAGGTGGCGCCACGTTACACCTGGGTTGCGAACTAGCTGAAGCGAGGCTGCCGGAACACCGTAAGTGCTTGGCGACAGTATATTAAACTTGACGATGGTAGCTACCATCCACAAATACCACGCTATGGTGTCACGGTTTTTCCTTCACCGAAATCTTAATCTCTTACAGGATTCTTACCCACGATCCCCGGATCGCAGTGACGTCACTACCAACAAAGCTATCACTTTAAAAGTATCCGGTAAAGAGAATTACAAGAAAGTGGCGGTTAATCAACACCGCGCTACCTAGACCAAACCGCCCGACCTAAGAATCGTTTTGGCTAGTCTAGTTGGATAAATTAATTATTGGAAGGGCGGCATATTCCCCACACTGCCCGGTATTTAATACCATATATGCCACATTAGATATTAACAAATATTTGTAAATATAATTTACTGTAAATTTGGTCATAGATCAAGTTAAACAGTCAAATTTGTGTGTACTGTGACGGTTAATGTGGAGCTGTGTGTTACTGGAGGCTCAGTCGAACTAATGCAATATAATTACGTGTTAATAATAGCTCTATTTAGCATATAAGTGCTTAAACTCACATTTTTGTTATAAAACAATGTTTGCTGTGATTTTACATGTCAAATGTATTTGTTGTATTTAATTCAATTTAAGCTCAATTCTTATTGTATTCGACCGACTGAACCAAACCCATTACGATATACGCATTTATCGTATAAATCCCGTGTTTATTAATTATTGTTAAATAATGCTGCAGTCTATTTAATCCGTAACATTGTTCAAATGTTAAATATAAATACTTAAGTGAGTAAGAAAATGTCCACACCGAATAAAAGAACCACTTAGAACAAGAAAAAAATTGATTATTAGTATTACTTAGTAGGTAAATGAAAATAGAAAGTCCGTTAATTCAAAAATATAGTCTTGTCTTATTAAACACTCATAGCATGTTATTATAACCATTGCAATTGCTGTTATTATTTTACTATATATCGTCATAAATTTTGCGGTTTTAAATTATATTTTATGTCTTTAATAATAAGGGCTGTAACAAAATATATTTTTCTTCTAAGAGATCAGATATTTTTGAGTATATCGCATTAAAAAAACATTATAACAAAACATTTAAATAAAACACTTATATGATAAGTCAAGGCTCAAAATTAACTAATCTACAGTTAATGTAACCCGACTGCCAATATTAATAAAGGAACACGTTGAAAGGTAGCAATAAATATATTTTAGATTTAAAATCATAGAACGGAAACGCCGTGTGGTTTGTTTTAAAGTAGATTTTAATTATGTTATTTAATATTAAGATAGCGTGGGAATGAGACAGACAATAACCACACTTGGATCTCCATCTTGTTTTGTGTAGCCTCATAGATCAATATTAAGTATGTTTATGTTGTTTAAAAAAAACAATCCAAAATGTATTGTGGCGTCTAAGTGTAATCCGGTCTCTAAACATGTGCGTTTGTATAGATTATCATATTAATGTGTATAATTTTAATAAGCGTATTGTGTAAGCTAGCTAAGAGCGTAGCAACGCATTTGTAGGGTTCCGTATTTATCCCTTCTTATTTATGTTAACGTAACTTGATTGAAACTGATTGGAACACTAAAATTTGTACGGAGACGACAGTTTAATTACGCAGTATATGTGCATAGTAACAATGATATTTATAAAAATTTTGAATAACGCCTGTTGTATTACTACGAAAATTTCGTGTTCACCGTTATTTCGCTTCTATAATTCTATTCAAAAGTGTATTTATTTATTATTTTTAAGGTGATCAAAAGCATTACATAAAGATATAAAACGAATACTTATAGTAACAAAGCAACATAATGAACAACTCTCAGACAAGTTACAGATTTCATGGCCACAGATAGATATGTGACAACAATTCCATTAGGCATATTAAAACGTGAGCATGTTTGATATTATTTTATAATTTACACTTTACAAACTACATTTGTAATACCTATTCTGATACCAAGTCTATAACTTGCAAAAATTTTAAAGTACTTAATAGTAAGATTTTGGAATAAAGTAATTATGACAACAAAATCAACTGTATGAAGTTGCTAAAGTTTTCTTATCGGACGATACGGAACTCTACCTTTTACAATAAAAACATCATTGTGTATTGTATTAAACACATAGGTTTACTTTCACACTACAGGTGACTTGATATTTTATTTACTAAATGTTAAATAGAATGTCATGATTGTTGTATCATTTTTAACTGAAATAACTTCACAATGCTAATATGTTTATATTGTGACGATATCATCCTCTTTCATCATCATTCCAGCTTTCCGCGTGCGAAGGTAGAATGCCAAAAATGTATGGAAAATGAAAATGTGACCAATGTTCTAAACTTGAATTTGTATCTAAATTGTGAATCGCCAATATTTGACGCGAAAACTACTAAAGCAGGTGGGTGATATCGTCACAATATTTATAATGTTTAAACCTCAAGTTACCTACATACTGTAGTGTGAACGTAAAGACCGAATATGTTTTATGAAAAGGTGCTTAATTTTTACGAGGTCGGAATGATTTGTGTACCTAAATGTATCGTAATGGGTTTTAATAATGAAATATATATAATTTGCGAGTGTTTGTGTCGTACTCGTATGTTTGTGTCACGTGGCGAACGCTTGGCGCACGGGCGACTGGCGTGAAGCAACCCTGCTGTGCGCAGCTAGTGAAGGCAGGGGGCAGAACCCGAGAACGATATGTCTGTCTTCATTAACGTTCTAAGGCAATGCCACATGTTTGCGTTTCTACGGGGGATACTCTGTACTTGTACAAATAAAGTAACATATACCTAATTGTATCTACCACAAAAGAAAATACTTGTTAAAAAACGTAAATACATAAATTGAGTTTTTCTTTTCTTATTTACAAATCTAATTTCAACCCTGTGTCCGGCTCACTGATGGATGTAAGTACCTAACTCTTTGATAATTAATACCTACTGTTCGCATTATAATTTATTATAACTAGTATACTAGCGTTGCGAGTATTTTAAAGTACCTGTTTGTGTGGCTTAAACGCGAAAACGGCTCGACCGATTTCAATGAAAATTCACACACGGTTTGCCTATATTATCGGGTTCAACAATTTTACCAATAACTGTATCAAAGTATCAAAATAGTAGGGTCCAGTAGGAAAGGTTGAATCGTGGAAAGTGTCGAATTATTTAAAGTAACCAATTAGGAAGTGTCGATCTGTGACCCCATAGGATGATTCAGTTACCAGGAAAACGCGTCAGGTTGCGTTGCGGATGTAACTGCGGGACGCCATCTAGCGATTTATGTCGGAACATGTAACTATTGATTTTTGTTTAGACTTTGAAGTCAGAAGCTTACAAATTAAAACATAAATCGCACAGTTAGTCCACCGCTAGATGGTGTAAGTAAGATAAGATCAAGGTGATTTTCATAGGGGCATATATCAAAGAAAAAATATCTAATGACAATAAAACCAAGGTTACGTGACTCCGAATGGCATATAATATTAGGAATCCACCCCAGTGATAATGCGGTCTAATACTCCACTGTGTGAATAACTTCCAATAGGAGATAAAGCTGCAACTTTTTACCGCTAGGTGCTTGGGTTAAGACACAGTAAACAGCAGGACTTCGAAAATTAATTAATATACTGAACTCCGCCACGGGGCGCGCTTAAAATTGTTTGCCTATTTTAGGAATTGGGCCAACACTTGAAAGTCTGCCGTGTGGGAGAAGTAACCTACTTTTCACAGTATACCTTATGTATATATCCTACCAATAACATATAACAGATTAGTTCCGGTTAAGCTAATAGGAACTAATCTGTTATATAAACAGGAAAGGAAGGGTTAACCAAATTAACTAAAGCGGCAGATCGAGTGGTAACTAATAATTGTTTTGGTTTCTAATAAAATGTAAAAGTAAAGTAAAAGGACAACACCATACATTTAGTCAAATACTTATATTTTTAGTAACTTACTAACCGAATCGAAAGACTTTAGAAGATGTTTACGACCATGTTCTGAATAATATATAACATGGCAACTACAGTATTATAAAACAAAAAACAAAATAAATTACTTTTGACTAAATAAATGATACGATGGTAAAATGAAATAAAAAAGGACAAAAACAGAAATTTATTAACATAACATTAAATTATTTAAATACACATTCAACGTCGGTAAGTGGCGATAAATAAGTAAATTCGATTAATATTTTTTCAAAATGGTTGCTGTACATACTGTTCATGTATACGATCATTTTTATACATCATAAACGCTTGTAGAAATATAAAATCTAAAGTCATAATTATTCAATATTTTACTAGTTTGTATATCATAATCTGTATTGTACTATTGCTTAAGTGCAAAAAGGGTACCTACTAGAAACTAAATTTGATGATGAATGAGATAAAAGAAATTTAGTCATATATACATTGCTATTGGGGTACCGGAACGTTCAACGTATAACTATACATTCAACATCAACGTCAACATAAATATGCGTAATATATCATGAACAAAAAATATGTGTAAAATTGTATACGCGCGGGCGTATGCCATTTAGTTACCCCATTCTACGGCGCGCGTGTCTACTCCATTGCTACTTTGATATTTACTAAAACAGTACACCATTCTGCTTGCCGTAGTGCTATTATTATTTAAATGTGTTTGAATACAAATCAGGATTAGACATTCATTTTTGAAAAATTAACATTTTGAATGGTAATGCTTTAAGCCTTGAAGAATTCAAAATGTCTAAACTGATTTTACCTACGGAAAAGTACGGCCATATTTTATTATATAATATAGTATTGTCCATTTTTATTTAAATTAGGATATTCCTACGCTAAAATTAAGTTTTAACTTTAATAAATGTCATGATTTGATTAACCTGATTAGAGATGTAAATAGCGTAGTGGTTAAAATATAACACAAAGTCATTCAATAAGCACATAGAAATGGGAACATCCAGATCAATAATTTTTTTTTTATATCAATCTAAATTGATATAGCACCATAATATTAGATAACCGTAGCCCAGTTTTTTTGACGCTATCACGTTTTTTTTTTCCTATTTGCACTTTTTTTAACACGTTGCGCAGGGCTTAAAAAATAGTGCATTTTGGGATCATACTCCGCATTGTAAACTTTTCATTACATTGAAACTTAAAAAAAAAAATTAAAATAAAATCAAATAAATTTAAACACAGAACATATTTATCCTTTTATTCATAAATGATCGATAAGCTATCATCACAATACATTTTAGGTATCGCTTTCTCTTGTGATATTTCAACTAGGCGATCACGTAACTCTATTGCAACTGATAGCAAAACAAATTTGAATGGATTTAACAGTTTCAATGCGCCGCATATGTGCAGTTACAATGAAAAATTTCAAATTAGGAATGATATTTGTCCTGTTGCATTGAAATCAAAGTTCCGTGATCAGCCCGCTGGTCGTTGAGAAATTTATACGTTCACAGATTAGCTTATAGATCATCGAATAAGAGAATAAATGTTGTAACAGTTCTACGAACACAAAAGCGTTGGCTATGGATTTTTAGATATGTACGCAAAGCAGTTTCCGTTCATAACTTACACTGTAATAGAAAATGGTACATAGATCATGCATATTGTGTATAAAATTTGATATTTTTGTAAGACCCCTTAGAGGATAATCTCTATAATTTTATATTTTCCATTACTTCTAAGTATGATAGGCGTGCGCTGTAGCGAGCGCTAACGTGTTGAAGTAGAAGCATTTTCACCTCCATTAAAAAATTTTAGATATTCCATTTTCGTGGACAACCCGCGCATTAAAACTGTTGGTCGTGTCAAAGTCACTTATAACTAAAATTCCATCTAAACATCCATTTCATTAAGCTTTATAAGCATCTACAGGATTAAGCCATCATCTGTCAGCACGGAATTTTTTCGATAGCAGACCTGCTATCAGTCGCATCAGCGGTGCGACAACCTTCCTGCATCTTTCTCGATCTATGAAATGCGATAGAAAAGGATAGAGCAAGAAATGATACAATTCCGTGCTGGCAGATGTGACTCAACTCTAGGGAACCCATTTAACGGCTCTCAAAAACATTCCAAAACAAATTATTGTTAAAATAATATTTGGAATGGGAATGAAAACATCTCAAATGAGTGGCCGAGAATCGAGACCCATGTCCTTAGACGGAAGCCAATCACCCTGAACTATATACGCAATTTAAGACATTATCCACACATTACAATAAGGAATATTTTAATTTGACCGAACGG
This sequence comes from Ennomos fuscantarius, assembly GCA_905220475.3. NCBI lineage: Eukaryota > Metazoa > Arthropoda > Insecta > Lepidoptera > Geometridae > Ennomos > Ennomos fuscantarius. Next base: position 14,933,028 of record HG992023.1, read on the forward strand.
TAAGAAATATGTAAGGGCGATTCGCAGTCTGCGTAGAGCGTTACAATGCGTACAGACAAATCTCACTACTAGAGCCAAACTCGATCAGGAAGCCGTGAAACTGCACCGAAATATTCATCATCGTCAGCATTTTGCATTCACTGTTAAACATTAGTCTCGCCTATTTAGGGGCAGCCATAATAACCACACTTGGGCAATTTGGTGAACGCATTAAATTATAATACAGACCGAGAATGCAGCCGCCCATTCCCTGGATATTCCCTTAGCCGGCTGTTACGGTTTTCTTTTGTAAATGTTTATTGTTTTTCTTGTAATAGAAGATAAATTTACACTGTGATGTAAATTTACCGTAGTATCGAATTTGGATAAATTATAGAAAGCGGTTGCTCTCCTTCTCATTGTATTGGGACAAAGTGACTTGAATAAAACATTCCACTTTGTTCCAGCATTGCGACAGTTTGGTGACGCTAATTGGAAAATCCGGAATTAAACAGTTACATATTTATTATAGTTATGATTTAAAATACCACAGACAAAGATTGTGCCTGCACCAAACTAATGTTATTTTTAGATGAGAAGACCGACTGTTTACTAAATTCATGAATCATTATCATTATCATTGTGGTTTTATCAAATATACGGAACAATAGTTATTAATTACGAACATTATGAGGCAGAAATAATTTATTTAAAACGTATATTTTCGCTATGTCCTAACATACGAAGCTACGCATGATTTGATGATTTTTAAAAACACTACGTAAATTGTTTCTTTCAAAATGTATAACTGCTTTGTGGATCACGAACGAGAGTCAAAATGTGTGATCATGGACGTACTTTGTACAGTCATTTTTTAAAGACTTTTTTTCAAAGCTCGCAAAGAATATGCTTTACTATTGTTCCATATTTGATATAACATACATTGACAACTTATTGCATTGGTTCACATTTAATGCTACAAGAAAATTATTTACAGTAACACCAACTTATTCGTTGCATTCTAAGGTCCGTATTACAGAACGATGCGCAGTCACAAATTGATCACTTTATGAATGAAATCTCTGCTTGAGCACCGATCGATGAGCATCGTTCTGTAATACGGACCTAAGAAAGATATGACCTTTTCCATCCAACTATGTTTTGATGTACTTCAAAGGGGAATACGAGATTGAGAGTTTCAAAATCTCCTTTTTGAAGGCCTAAAGGGGATTTTAAATCTAATTTAACGTTGGTGGTACTGTAAATTTGACAATTTCTTAATTGTAATATTTACTTATTTAAATTCAGGGGAATTAGTAATTTTATACCTAATGGTATGCAGTCCCGCTCACATAACGCGCCCATAACTGTGAAAGAAAATAAAAATAATTTACATGTTTACAAATCTATTATATCGTATACACGAAAGCAACTCTGTCTTCAATTGTAGAATGCTAACAACTAGAATGCAACATGCTTGTCTGGCAGGGGGTTGGAACTATCAAAAATGTCTGGCTAACGAGAAAACATCATTTACTTATTACCCAAGTATTATTTATAAAAATCAGCTTTTATACTATAATGTAAGTAAAATTACCTATAATTTCATGAACATTAAGGGTGTCTGGCAAGGAGTTGCCACCATGTTAAGTGTCTGGCAATGAATAACGTGATTTTTAATAATATTCTGAAGGTAATACCAAAAATTCGCACTAACATTTGATGAATTTAGATCGGTATTTTACGCATCTTTAGTACCGTTTACCTGGTAATGTCACCCTTATTCAAACTTCATAATGGTCCAGCGTTCTTACATGTGTTGGGAGCAGGCGCTGACAAACTTTCAGTTTTTACAAAATAACGAAGGTCTGGGGTTCACGGGCTCTTGCTCTATTAACCTTGGTGTATTGTGGAAGGCTTAATGCGGTAGTGCAATATTGATGGGACATAAAAAAAACAACAACTATATGTCTAAACTGGTGATAGTATAAATAAATAACACGATAATAATATATACATAAAATTAAATACACACAATAATACAAATATAACATATTACATATATATATATATATATATATATATATATATATATATATATACATATACTAATAATTGATGGATTGTTTTCAGTTCGTGATTTCATTGGTTATAGATTTTGGATTTAAAATTTAAATAAAAGTAATAAGAATATAAATGTCAGACGCGTACCAAATTTTTTTTTATTGTTTTATAGGCTTGCGATTGAACACTATCGCACCTGATGATAAGTAACGATGACTAAATTAAAATTTTAAATTAAATTAAAATTTTAATTTTTTTTACGTTGTTTCCAACAGTGTTACCACAAATACATAAACAAGGCTTAGGCAGACGTCAAACGTGTATTTAACAATACAAAACAGCTGTTTAAGGCTTGTTTAAATCTTTTATGATTACACCACAAATTTTTATTTTTCTATTTAAACTGCCATTTACCTTTCCGATCTATCTGTCCAAGGTATCTTTCAGGGACGACATGAGTTGTTTGGTGTATGAATCCAACTGGTACGCCTTCTGCTCCACTATGGTGACTTGGTCTTCGATGTGCTCGATCTGATCAAGGAGGGGCTTAATATGCTGTTCACCTAGAACAATTGAAGGGTTGAGAATAAAAAGGGTTTAACTGTCAAATTGACAGTTTCGAGAAAATTGACTTTAAACTTCAACGGCGTCATTTTAATGTAGAGTAAGTACTCTACATTAAAATGACGTATAACCATACTACACATACTACATAATACATTATAATTTTCTATTACCTTATAAGTATAAGGTAATAGAAAAGGTTTATGTAAGTTTCAGTTGCTTGAAAATGTTTTCATTCTATTTTAAAATACTAAATATAGTACTAATTCATAGAATTACTGTAAAAATATAATATAATAAAATAAATATAATAATGTTTTTATGCTAAGCGAACTGTATTCCTGTGACAGATAAACCGTTTTTAGACTCAAAATCTCGAGATTTAAGCCTCATTTCGGTATTTTGAGAATGTATTATTGTAGATAATTTTACGCTGAATCCAACGATACCCATAAGTCATTTTGTGAAAAAAATCAGATAAACCCTTTTTGTTCTCACCCCTTCAATTAAGAAATATTACTGCTTATATTCATCATCATTATCAACAGCCTGACGACGTCCACTGATGAACATAGGCTAAGTTTGACAGCCTCTGTGGTGTGGTGGGTGATATCGGCTCATAACCCGGAGGTGCTGAGGTTTATTCCCGCGGCGGGATAAGTATTTGTGCATAGAAAAAAAAGTGCAAATACTTTTTCTGTGTCTGGGTTTTTATGGGACCATGGTAGTTCCTGGATCTGGGAATGGCTTGCCTCTTGCATCCATCCGCTCTCCGCGGTTTTCAACGGATCATCGGTTGCTCACATTAATTATGCCGAATTATAAATTGCTCATACAGCTTTAGTTTGAAAACTATCGTAAGTATGACACATTTTTGTAAGATAAATAACGACTAAACTCACGTTTTTAACATTTTTAAACATGTATGTTTATGTTTATATACATATATAATTTATATATCTCATCTCTAAATATGACGTAACTGTGGCTCATCCTGTAATCATCATTTATCTACAGTATTACATTTAAAACGCGCCCTCTGTTATCAACGCTTTGAACTTTTTATTGCCGGGCTAAATATATAATTTTCAATCAGGGCACCCGGTTGACAGCTTTGAAGCGTTTAAAATAAACGACCTAGATGGCGCTGTCATACAATCATATATTGCGCCACGTGCAAGTGCTCGACCGCAGCACAGAGGGGAACATTAGGTTTGTGAGATATGAGACTTGCACGCCACCACCCACTACTTGTTAGCGCAAACCTACCAACCAGTTAGAGGGCGCTATTTCCAAAACCAAATAGCGCCACCTATCCAGGATACCTGTTGATAGAACCAAGACTTAAAACTCTAACCACCCGCTTGGTGGCGCTGTTTCCAAAACCAAATAGCGCCACCTACCCAGGACACATGTTTATAGCACCAAGACTTAAAGATTCAACTACCCAACCACCCTCTAGGTGGCGCTTTTTACCAATATTGAAAAGCGCCACTTGTGCATTGAAAGATCGAGCTAAACAATTCTTACTTAGTTTCTGATACATAGACACCACCCGTTTTGAAAACATTAAACCGGTCCCTTTGCTAAATGGCGCTGTTAGTAAAACTGAAGAGCGCCACTAGTGTAAATATGGAGCAGTGTAAAACAGCCCTTATTTATTATCTAGCAAACATACAGGCACGCCCCGTTTACAATACAACCATTATTAATTAAGAAGAAACCGTTAGATGGCGCTGTTACTAATAATATTCATATAAGGTTCATTCCTATAGCATCCAAAGCGCTAGCAAAGAAGAATATATCGCAGAATCAGCTTTTTCAGGTGCATCCCTAAGCCTTAGCTTTATCGAAGGTTTGACATTACGTTTGTTGTTAGCTATTGACCAAGCACAACGGACGTTAAAAAGAATTAGAAAATGAGGGTTGTGAACTTTGAGATTTTCTCCATAACTCGTGTATTTTTGAATTTTAATATGTGATAAGGGTTGATGATTATCCGTTAATTGTCGGTGGACGTGCACGAGTGTTAAGCAAATGGTTCCTAGTTTTAAAACCATGCCTTATTGTTTTCTCTTCAAGGCTTCCGAGAGCCTTCGGTAAAATATCCACCATTTTACTGTAGCATTTTGACATTGACAAAATAAGACTTTGGCATTACATAGCCCTACAAAAATTCCTTACTTGACATTGGCAGAATTATCGCTAAGCGATAGAAAGCCATTAAACGAAAAACGAAAACTTGTGTCTTGGTAAATGTTTATTTCAAGATTTTTTTACTGATAATCAATATTTTACAGTCAAAAACTCTGAAGCAGTCTTCACCATAGAAATAGAAATAACTCGTTTCGGTATTTCAATTTTCTTTCGTACTCTTTGGCCCTGATCGCTCCAGAATTTTTAGGCTGCCCGAAGGCTTCTGACTTAAACTTAATGTACGCGAAACCTTTAAATATCTCTTTTTATGCTGCTTTACCACAGACTTCTGGGTCCGTGCTCTTTTTTAATGTACTGCTTACATATTCTTAGATGTGTTATTATTATTAGGGAGGGTTTATTTAAATATATCTTTATTTTTTTTTCTAATTTGGATCGACTACACCCATTAGATTGGCATCGACCAGTTTAGTCGAACATGATCAACAAAATTGCTTTTACCCAAGACGCTCAACATCAACGTGGCTATTTCAGAACCAGTTGTGTTTCAATTCCAAATACCAGTGAGGATATTATGAACGGTTTATTATATTTAAAATAACCAATCCTTATTGCGATTGTATGAATTTGATCATTTAGCAAACCGGTCATTTTTTTACTGCTTCGTTTTGTTTTTGATCCAACTGTTCATACATCAGTATGCGAATGCGCCATAACGCGACGAAAGAAATTTATTGGTTGTGCCAGAACCATTTCAATGCGATTTTTTTATTAGCAAGCAGCCTCAATTGCCGTCACAGTAAAGTGATCATCATGAGCAGTCAGTGTTCTCAGCTACACCCCCTTCCAGTCCAGTGTACGCATGCCCAGATCGTAAATCAGAAATCGATTGAAACAACGTAACTAACCTTGCCTTCCCTGCAAAACTCTCCGAGTGCATTGTGCTATTAATCTGTGACTTAGGGACAGAATTTGCTGAACCACTTTTACATAATGTTCACACATGTTTTATTCAAAATATTTCGGGCACGCAAACGTGCTGAGACAGGCGTTGTTTTGATGCAAAGATTCTTTACTTCGCGGCAAAAAGATGCCCGCCTCAGTTTCATTCATACAAGTCGCAATAACAATTTTATATACCTTTAAAATTTTTATTCCGACTTGTTATGAAAGTTCATGTAGTTATGAAAGTCAGTACTTATACTATCTTTGATTTTTGGGATAATCATAACATGTTAATGATAGTGAAATTATTGGAATACAAAACGGACATAAGATCTTTTGGATATTCTGAATGTTTCATATTAACTATAACAAGTTCTGCAATTTCTGTCATTGACTGTACCTAATGAAGTGAGTTTAAAAATATAACATTCTACAATTACATATATTAATTACACTTACATAGCTTTTCATATTCATAGACGGTCTTGGATAGATTGGTCACAAAATTTCGAAGATCAGCAAACTTGGTGATGCTTTGACGGTTGATCTCCTCGAGCAGAGCGTAATGTTCCTGGTAAATATATACAAAATTTAAATAAGAAATAACTAATAAGAGAACAAGTTTCAAAACGCAACACTAAAATGTAAAGCGAAATTAAATTATAAAATGGCCATCGAGTCAAATGCAGCTGAGAGTGAGATTATCATTACCAACCTGTTTTTTCTGGTTTTTTAAGCAATCAACAGGTGTTAATATCCTCATGACGGGTTCATAGCTTATGATTATTTTTATACATGTACATATATTATTAATATAACAAACACTGATGAGCTGCGACACAGTCCACTTCCTATGCAGTTAGACAATCGCGAACTGCCACCGCGTGCACGGCGGTAGGTCACGATTGACTAACGATCCTGCCGCCTGCGCCCTAGGAACCCTGGGCCGAGGCGCCCACCTCTGGTTCCAAGAGCGTATACACTGTACTATACTTATCCTGTAACTGCACGTACTGTGTGACGTCAAACCATTGCATATTTTATTGCCATATCGCAATGGAACCTTCCAAATGTAATTAGGTAGGTATATTTAAAGTTTAAATAAGAACTAATCAAAAAACGATCTGACATATAAAAAAAAACATTGGTAACTTGTAAGCCAAATAAGACACCAAAGTGTCGACGTTTCCGCAGACGGCCTATTCTGGCTGTATACTCCAAAATTATCCACTGCTATTTGTTTTTCAAATGAAATTCATGGTTGAGCCCCCAACCATTTTCTGTTACGTTTGGATCCGCCGCGTTTATGTAAAGCGGCGTTTAAACGGCGCGCAAACACGCGAGCCGAGCCTGGCTCCGCTCGTGGTTCGCCGCGCCACGCGCTGTGTAAACAACTGCGCTCGGCGCGGCTCGGCAAAGTTCGCACGATCCATCACTTGTCGGATTTTTCGACACAGATCAAAGGCGCGCGCGCCATCTGCGGCTCGGCTTGTGTTAATACGCGCCGTCTAAACAGATGTCACAGACACAGAGCGCGCGACGAAGGAAGACCTATTCATATACCGGTTCAACAGCGCGATGTGTAGCCGCCACGGACGGCTCGGCTGGCGTAGGATCGTGCTACCCCGCGTCGTTTAAACGAGCAGGCTTGCGTCCGTATTTAGCCGAGCCGCATCTCCACGGACGGCTCGGCTCGCGTAGGATCGGGCTAGCCCGCGTCGTTTAATCGCGCCTTTATGTAATAAAAAAAACAAATGAAGCTCACCTGTCCAGCTGCCATCTCGCCTTGCAGGTACTCATTTGTCTTCATAAACAGCTGAGTCGCCAGCCTGCTTATCACCGGATCATGGGGGTCTAGAACTTCGAAGGAGCATGCTGGTGAGATTTGCCCATCTGCAACAAGAGAGTAATAGTTGTAAACCTTACAAGAAAATATTATTTCTTCTTTAAACAAAAAAGCTTCCGAGATCGTTTTCATAATAAATCCTTTTCACAAGGGTTACAATACGCGACTTCAATCGCCTTAAATTCAAAACGAAAAATATTTAAATCATCTATATACTATTTCCCAGTCATTTTTATTTAAATCAAAAATTTAAATGATTTCGAAAAAAATTATGGGCCAATTTCAAGTACATGAGGTCCGATACGGTTTATATATCGTATCAAATAAAAAAATAATTTTAGAAATCTGTTTTATAAATGACGGAGATAAGCGGCGAAAAAAAAAACAATTTCTTTTTAGCGTTTGCATGATCGCGTTTAATATTATTGTATAGGACTTAGCCATATTTGTATGTATAATTTATATATTATTATGTATTACATGTATTTATAATTATATATTATCCAGTATTTATGTGAATCGGGTATATTTAATTTATTGTTTATTTATTATACGTATCTATTAATCTATAATCTTTTTTTATTATTATTTTTATTAATTTCATTCTTCTCAATTTTACTTTATTTGTTTACCACCGACCTCTCTCTTTTTTTTTTATTGTATAATAGGCTCGCGTTTGACCACTATCGCACCTGATGGTAAGTAACGATGCGGTCTAGGATGTAGATGTAACACGCTTGCCTTGAAGATTTGTGGTTTTAGTTTTCGGGAAATACTGATGCCGGTAAAGCGTTCCACTCTTTGGCTGTTCGCATGATAAATGTGGAGCCAAATCTCTTTGTTCGCACATGTGGGATATTAACCATGTACCGTCATCTCTCCAATAATTATTTCCATCCAAAGGTTGACTGAAAGAGATCGCTTTTAGCGATAAGTCCGCCCATTGTATTATAGCTTAAAGTTTCTTCTTCTGTAAGTGTTTATTTTTTCTGGTGTACAATAAAGAATTTTTGTATTGTATTGTATATTTTAGCGGGAGAAACATGTTTTATTTATGACCTAGGTAACTCAGTTGCGGAAAAAAATAATAAAGATGAGCAGCGGAGAAGAGCGATGTACGAAAGCTACTATTCCGTTCAGTTCTTCACAGTACACATCTGCAGTAATTCTCATCCCGTTTGGTAATAAGCTGTGATGAATTACACCAGTGCTAGACCACCTCTCAAAAAACATATCTATAATTTTGAAAAAAAATACATTTTTTTAAATAAATGGGCTTAATTAAAATTAGAATTCGTGGCATAGCAACAAAAATTTAATTTAAATGGCCAGTACTGCAGAACGGCAGTATCATAAGTAAAAACGTAGACCCGATGTGCTAAAAATACATATATTTAATATCGCCATTGGGAAGTCAACCGCATGAATGCTGTTTCTTAACTAATGGCGCATTTTATATGGTTATAAAACATATTACATGAAAATAATATACATAATTTTGTACTCACTTGTGATTATGTTGAAAGCTGAAATGTTCACCGATGTTATCTTTAGATTTTGACGCATTCAAGCTACAACCGCGCACAGTCACAGAGTAAGAAACAATAGTCATCACGCTGGGCATTCCTCACAAACTTTAGATCTCTTTTTTATTATTTATTTAAGTAATCACTAAAAAACAAATTTTCCTTAAACTGCGGCTGAGGCTGACTTAAGTATTTATAACGCGAACAAAATAAAAATACTACCTTTGTAACGCTATAATTTACTTTAGAATTTAATATCACTCCTTGTGTAGCTACTTGTGAAGACCTTAAAAATCAATATTAGGTAGATATTACGGCATATCACGCGACGCGGCGAGCCCAGTCTCTAATACCTGGAGCCTAAGGATTGCCATTACAGTTTGTCAGTTTTTACTATGATGCGGCGACGGCGACGCAATTTGACGACGACGTCGTAACTTGGGGTGCCCGACTGCAGAAGTGCGCAGGGTCGTCGGGCAAGCGCCTAGCCGTTTGGTGCACTATATGCGCATGCGGGCGCAATGAACCATGCACATGTGGATTGCGCAATAAAAGAGCGCAAGTGCACAATGAGAACTATAATTATAATTTATTGACAAGAAAAACCTGCGGCGGCACGCCTTTGTTTGTTTTGAATCTAATTTTACGGATGTTTTGGGTATGGGGTCTGCCGGCGCGACATGACAATGCGACCTTTGCACGCTTACGCTGTACTTTAAAGACCGATCTCTTTGTCGATGATCCGGGCAAGTCCCCTGCTGTACAGAGGACTCCCCCATAAAATGCTACTTTAGACGCTTATCATAGGGAGGTTTTCCATAATCATGATAATATTAATATTAATTTTAATAAACCGAAAAGAATGCCCGTTCTCCCTTATCCAGCTCTTACGGCACCAAAGTAGGGGTCCTGCGGTGGTGGACACTGCCGTGGTCCCCCCATTGTAAGAGAAGGACGGGTCGATGCTAGTGCAGATACACAATCCATTTCCATCCTTCAGTGTGTAGATGACGAAAACAAAAAGTTAAATTTCAAATCGGAACTTTTCCTATGATCGCAGATTGTTAATCGGGCTACTGCGGGCAATAACAATAACCGATAACTTGTCACGAAGATGTCAAGCTATGGTTTACAAAGACACACCAGTATAAAGCCCTATCACAAAAATACGTGTAAATGTATAAGATTTCATTCTAATTGTATAATTTTTGTTGATTTCTATAAATAACTATCATGTGGTAAAAATTGTTCATTTTCAACCGACTTCAGAAAAGCAGGAGGTGCTCAATTCAGATGTATGTTATTTTCTTTCTTTTTAGGTTTGCCACCTCATATTATCTCCATCAAACAAAATTAAAAAAACAACAATTTTTTTTTATGTTTTGTCATAATTTAATCAAAACTCATTACAGAAATTTCTTAAGTACATCTAGTTTTCATACATCTGGTGTGTATTGCGAATTCCATAATGGATAAAACATCGAACAAAGAGTTTATCTTAAATTTTGCATCGCCAATGAAATTTGTATTTAGAGTCACTGAAAATGTTACAGCAGCCTTACTGTGATTGTCTTTATCAAGAACACATGCTTTTGAGTGGTACAATGAGTTCAAAAGCTGTCAAGATGTGATGGAACATTTGCCTCACCCTGGTAGGCTATCAACATCCTTAACTGAAGTCGACATCGCAAAAGTGAATGATATAGTGACTGAAAATCCTAATATAAGTTTGAGGGAGATAGCCACTGAACTTTCTGTGTCTCATGAGTTCTGTATCTGTACCATTTTAAATTATCACTTGGACATGAAATGTGTTGCCGCTCGGCTAGTCTCAAAAGCTCAATATCCAAAAACTCAATCGCATATGAGTCACCGAGGACATGCTCAACTTGTTCTGTGTCTAGAAACCCAGAACCCAGAAACCACAAGGATCATCCCACAACAGTGGGACCATGATCCTCGTGGTTTCTGGTTCACAATGGGAATGCTAGTTTGGATGTTCCAAGATCTATGTATGTAATTATAGGCAAAAAAAAACTCATTGTTACTGGTGACTAGATGTGCGAAATGTTTTGATGATTGGATTATTAATTAGGGCTAGTATTCTTACTGAAGGAGCATTCTATGAGAACAATAAAATAATATTGGATGGAAAACTACCCTTTTTTTGTGTTTTATTTATCTTTTCCCTGTATTTTGTTAACAGAGTATTATATACATTTATAAATACAGACCTAAATATATTTTTGTATCACTGGGCATTGTTTACATCTAGGTAAGGTATATAATGGATTATAATATTTCACACATTGCCTAAATGCCACCAGCTTTCAATACATTGCCTAGGCATTATATGAAATTCCTGAATTATTCAGATTACCAATAGCATATATAAACTAGGTACATACACACTTACATGTGCAATAAGGACAACTAGAGTTAATGCTAACTGATCGTAATAAACCATTTTTTAAATATTTTCTACATATATTATTATATATATAACTATATATTATTATTTCAATAACACTTCATATATCCACAGGAGGCAGGAACTATTGTTCCTGAAAATGTTTCCAACTCACCACGTTAGAAACTGGGAACTATAATACAATTTTAATCCTTTCTGCAATATAATATATACTACTTTCTTGTTCTAAATCAGAACCAAATCAATTTTAAACCAGGATGATAACCTAATAATCGTGGTCAACCAATTTAGTTGGATACTACCAATTGTGATGATAGCTTTTTGTAATAAGCAGTGAAAACACACAAATACTTAAGACATCCTACTTCAAAGCCTAAAGGGGTCAACTTTCCCCCCTTGAAGGGATAGTTTTTAGTTTATAATCAAGCAAAATACTTACCTGTGCATCTAAGGGACCCTAAATACTAAGCATGGCCATGCCATTTAGGATGTAAACAAATTCAGGGATGGAACACCTTGAATGGAAAATAAATAAAGGCAATTTTCGCAGTTAAGAAAAAAAACAGGAGACATACCATTACGACTATCTTGCAGCGTGTCTTCCATGGTTAAAAAAATATCACTTGACACTCCGTACAAAAGGTCAGCTATCGCCTGAAAAGATTGTTTTCAGGGCAAGCAACACCAAGTTTCAGTTCAGTGCATGCTCTATATTAATTCACATTAAATTTTCCTAAAGAGCCACGCAACACAAATAATCGAACTTGTGACCGATAGAACCAATTTGCCTTTTGGTAAAAAGCCACGAAAGGATAAACGAGCAAGCTCTCAATCAGAACTCAAAACGTACGAACATAATCAATAAACCATAGGATCAAGGATACCCATACTTACATAGACTATGATCGCACAGACTAAAAAGGATTCTTTTTTTTGGCTCTACACTTTTATGTATTTAGCCAGTGTCAACTAATTGATAATTTTATCAAGTTAATAATATTTCACCCAGATAATTATGAGTCAAGTCACAGTCCACAGGAATGAAATCTCTGCTTGAGCACCGATTGATTACTGAGCATCGTTCTGTAATACGGACCATAGACTGAATCAATCACAATCTTCCTCCAGTACATGCTACAGCCTCTAATTTTACTAAATCTCATCCAATTTACTTGACTAATTAGAAAGATAAGTGATAATGGTGACCTGGGGGAAATATAAATTTCTCGACCGGGATGAACTGTTTGTTAGTATATGCAAACACCCTCAAAATTTTACTCAATTTCATCTAAAAAATGAGTTTAATATGCATTCCCTTCCGTGGGATAAGCTATCTCGCTACCAAAGTTCATCCAAATTCCGTTTGAGCGTGGGAGAATAACAAATATACGTAGGTATACAAACTTTGACCTCTATAAATATTAGTGTGAATTACCTATTATCATTTCTATAGAATGTCGAATGGTCAATAAAAGGTTTGCATAGATCATCGCTATATAGAGTATCGTAGACTATTTATGTGAAATTCAGCAAAGTGCCACAACCTGGCGCGTGTAACCTGGGGCCTTACCGCGTAAATCTGGTGGAGATCGTAATCGTGTTCTCTCTTGCTCGCACTCGTGGACTTGTTAATTGGCGCGTGCGAGATGGCAGGCGAAGCCGACTCCCAGAACGCTTACGCGGTAGGGGTGCTGGTTAGGTATCAGAGAAATTACAGCTTCTGTGGTGCCGTGGTTGAGCACGTGGGCTCATAATGCGGAGGCGGCGGGTTCAATTCCTACAGCAGATTTAAGATATATTTTAATTTAAGATTTATGCACGATTAAAGCGCAAATCTTCTATGTCTGCGTGTTGTGAGACCATGGTCCTCGTAGTGCCTGGGTACAGAGAATCCTAGTTAGGGTCCAAGATCTATGTATGTGATCGTTGGGCGTTATTAATTATTTATCACGTTACAGGTTTTCATACAGATATATGCACTTAAATAAAACAAACAATGGAGATTCAACATTTATTCCATAGACAATAATTGTACTTAAGTACTTACAACTGGTTAATTGGTAAGTATATAATAATGTGTTTACAAGTTCATTACACTAAGTTTAATAACTGGTTATCAAACATGAATTAGTATCTACGTGAACCATTAAAGTGAATACAATTATTATTGTAATAAAATAAGTACCTACCCTAGATACAAATATTATCAATTATTCTAAAGATGAGATAGGCACGTAAGTACTAGATTTAAGATAGATCTCTACATACGGATTCGAATTTTTAGAAGAATTCGTTTAAGTAAAAACCACAGCAATGGTACAAAAATAGATCGCATATCTTCATGCCTATATTCTCACTGATAATGGCGATGGCGGACTGGACGCTTTGTATAATTAAGTTATATGCAGGTACTTTGCATTCATAAGCAGTGGCGGATTTACACACAATCCCACCGGGATTGAAGTTGGCCTCTTTTTTTTTAAGAAAATAAATTTAAACAAAAGAAAAATACATGACCCGAATTTGTTGCCCTTAAAATATGCCGCCCTGGGCTCCACCCTACTCCGCCAGTTGGTAAATCCACCACTGTTCATAAGTACCTCTAAAGAGATACATATGACTGTGTAAGTTACGTAAGCATACGTTGTATTAATGTAGAGTGCACTAACTGAATCAGTAGGTAAAATGGCAAGCGTTTTCATAAATTAGGAATTAGATTCTAATTATTACAAACAGGCGTGGCAGGCTATTGTAAGTTGCTTCTCTCTGCGTTTGTTCAAAACCTAATAGAGAAGTAGGTAAGACAGTACAAGATGTATTACTACTACAACTTTAGTTTGTCATGTTACAGTTACTGAGTCACAGATTACTATATACGTCCAGGATAATAATGTACGTAAGCATAAGTACATCTACAAAAGAAATATGTTATTAAGAATTATTATTATTATTAAATTCAAGAGTTCAAACACTACAATAACTCCTAAGTGCAATAATTAAACATTTAAGGGTGGTTTCGGCCAAACTTGGATTTATACACGAGTAACTATACCAGAATAAATCTATACTATATATATACTCGAGTAATTCATTCTTTGTTTTTCCACGCAATACTAAGTTCAGCTACGCTTAAAATTACTATACGCGAATAGCGGAATAAATGATGAACGAATCTATTACCCAGGTAACAATTGTTGTTCTACAACGACACGGTATTCAAGCTTATGTCATATCAACTCGCTTTTGTCGTATTATAATGTAGGAAAGTAAATGACAAGATACATGGTCGGACGTCTTTTTTTATCTTTGTCTATTTTGAATTAAAATATTCTCGAAATAATTCTGTTATTCCACCAAAAACGGCAGTATAGTAATAATACTCGAATAGACTTGCTATTCTTAGAATTGTAGATGGTAAAATGTGAAATTGATTTACTCTCGAATAAGTGGCGATTTTTTCCAAGAATAAAATTTACTCTCGTTTGGTCGAATCCACACACAAATCTCGACTAATAAGTTAGTATAAAATTACTATCATAAGGACAATAGGTAGATTATTTAGATATTTACCAAGCAGTTCATCAGAGACGAATTATTGCATCGAAATTATGACGAATAAAAGTAGTTTTTAATAGAATACTAGATACTTTTTAAAAGTAGTGTGCTTTAGACCACACGACTGAAGTAAAACTTCCTTAGTTTAGCTCCATCTATCGGCTGGTATAGCATTGTTTTTACTTTGTTTAATGTTAATGTCATCATCTTGACAATTGTAAATTGTCATTTTACCGGACATACCAACATAATAATACAAATGTTTAACTTCGTTATGTTGTCAATGGAGATCTACGTGAACCAACTTCAATTTCCGTTCGCCTTGCATTCACCAGCTTACCCCAAGTCAAGCGGCGTAAAAAAATTTTACTTCAAAAATCGCTTAGGCATAGATTTTAATCTATTCAACTATTGACCCCAAAAACAAAAGGATTTAGAAAAGGATTTAGAGGGTAAAAACCATTTTCCCCCGAAATGCTAAAATGTCGGTAAATTCACTCACAGGCACTCTACTTATGTTGTCTCTGTCGCACGTACAGATAGCAGAACGACGGACGGCAATAACATTTTCTGATACCAACGAAACTTTGATTGCAATGCAACAGGTGAAATTTCCATACTAACTATGCACATAAGCTGCGTATTCAAACTGTCAAATCCATACAAATTTGTGTTTTTATTGGTTGCAATTGAGTTACGTGATCACCCAGCAGGACGGTCTTCTTGCTTAGCATTAAATAAAAGCAACTCAAACAATACACAAGAACATAGTAAGTAGAAATACAAACTTACCATAAAACGAGTGTGCTTTAGACCACACGTCTGAAGTAAAACTTCTTGAGCTACATCTATTGGCTGGTATAACTGTGTTTTTGCTTTGTTTAATGTTAATGTCGCCATCTTGACAATAATAATTGTAAATTGTCAATTTACCGTATTATAACAACGTAATAACACAAATTTATAAGAAATTTTTACTTTGTTATGTTGACTTTGGAGATCTACGTGAACCAACAAATTTCAACTTCCGTTTGCCTCGTTACACATTCACCAGCTTGCTACCCAAGCGGGCGTAAAGAAGTTTTACTTAATTTTTTTTTGTTATATATATAAATGGTAAAAATTATACAAAGTAGATATTGTCAAAATAAACAGACAAAGGAGTAGTAATAAGAAGAAATTGATATAGGTATTATAATATAAATTATCGTTAGTGTTCCAAACACTACAGACAACACAAACACTTAATTATGTGCTCCTATAAAATGCAATTTTTACTGTAGATAACTCTCTAGAAGTAAAATTATACAGCAGTTACACATTTATTTATTTAATTTCTACCTTAGGTATACTTAATAAACACCGCAGAACAGCGAATTATAGCTACGAAGTGTTTTCTCTTGTTTTACCTTTGCTTAGTATAGAAAGAAATAAAACACTAAATAACAATTCCTCCGTTACACAATATCATTAGTAAGTGGGTTTAAGTTTATATATGTATATACTAAATAAAATATTAGTTCCATTAAGTACAAAAATAAAACGCTTCATCAATACGATAAAAAAAATACAATGTTTTACCAGAATAAAACAATGAACTTGTATAAACGTTACGAAATAACTAAAAACATTTCTAAGCTGAATTAGTTCTCTGAAACAAACTGGATACAAATTCAAGAGCTTGAAGTAAACGGGTTTTTAGTTATACGGGATTAGCAAATGTGAGCAATTACCTAGAAATTTTTCGTGTAACTGAACATGATTGTGTCGGTGATTGTGTGACCTTGACTTGACTCACAAGACCATGAAGAATATTGAATGACTCAACAAGCCTTTTCCCGATATGCGATAGTCGAAATGAAAAGCCTCGATCAACGTTTCGAGACGTTTATGGTCAACAAGACCTAAATAAATAACCAAAATCTAATTACTTGATGCGGCAGCATACATAGCAACGATAAACCTTATAAATGAAATTATTAAAATAAATAAAAATACTAATAAAATAAGTTGGCATGCGTAGGATTGAGTTCTGTAGATAAAATTCCCTCCTGCATAATGCAGGAGTGAAGTTTCTTCACTGACTATACAAATATCAATATTATTGAGTTCATTGGTATTACCAAGTTCATCTATTGCACCGAGTTCATTAGATCTATCAAGTTCGTTCGTGTCATTAAATTCAGTAGTCTCAGTGGATTCATTAAGACCATTCAATTTTTCACCTTTATATACAGTTTTTAGTTCGACATCATCATTATTGTTATAAGTATGGGGTTTGATAATGTCAGCTGGTTTATTATTAGTACCATGAACAAAAGTGACATCAAAATTATTAGATTCGTGGATTTGATAAGTCTCGCTAAATTCGTAAGTATCACCGAAGTCACCCACGCCAATAAGATCCCCGTCACCGTTTCCATTTTTAAGTTGGACATGAGGTTCACCAAGTAATTTAGTTGCAATCTCGTTCCGATCAAAAGTGTTATTGTGTTCAATGATTCCAGGTTCATTAAATACAATATGCTCATTAGTATTAGACAAATCGTGAGGTTCAGTAGTTTCGTAAGTTTCGCCGATTTTATTTGTTTCATCAGACACAACAAGGTCGTTAAATTTGTGAAACTCATAAGATTCAAGTTTCATTACATTCAGTTGATAAGTCTCGTTAAATTTGTAATTATCACTGAATCCATCCTCATTAATAAGATCCCCGTCACTGTTTTCATTTCCATGTAGGACATGAGTGTCACCGAGTAATTTAGTGGCAAAACCGCTAGCCTCACGAAAAGTGCTTGGCTTGTTTATATCAAAAGTTTTATTGTGCTCAATAATTCCAGGTTTATTGAATATAATGGGCTCGCTAGTGTTAGGCAAATGGCAAGATTCATTAGTTTTGTGAGATTCACTATGTTCATTTATTATACGTTCATCAGATAGCACAGCATCGAAACAACTATTTAACTGCTCGGTATCTTGAGGAATTTGAAGTTCATATGTTGCAGAAATATTATCCGATTCACCACGTGCAGTTTCAACAGATTCGTTGTTGTCATAAGAAGTACTTGGTTCATCATGAGCGATGCCCAGCTCAGTAGTTTCATGTTCATCAGATACAATCTCCGTAGTGTTGCGAGATGTATCCACGTCATTATTAGTTACACTAGGTTCACTTAGTCCGAAGGCTGCAAGTAAATTATCGAGTCCTTCAATTTCACATCCTAAAGGTACACTGGGACCATCAGTGTTACGAGAGGGACCAGGTTCATTGGTTCCACTAGAAACTTCAGGTTCATTAGTATCAGTAGAAGTACCTGGCTCATTTGTTTCATTAAGAAGCTGGAGCCTCAGATGTGCAACACGCACTGCGGCTACTTGGTCAATCTCACGTTTGATTACATCAGTAATTTCGAATCATAATAGCCCTAGGGCCATCATTAATCTCTTGAGTTTTTCTATCTGTACGTCCTTAGGTGCCAATCGAGAGTCATTGTCTCCGTATACTCTACGAATAGTTTCCCTTTCAACAGCACAGTAGAAGACCCTAAGTTTCAGTTTCATCACGAGTATGATGGTAGCATCAGTTGGGGGCACGCGCCATTGACTAAAGGTACTAGGTTCAGGTGGTGGCGAAGGCGTTGGCGGAGGTGAAGGCGATGGTGATGGGGTAGCTGGCGGTGACTCCTCGTTGTTTAAGTGGGATGGAACCTATAAAAACATATTAATCTAAAAAATATATAAATAGACGCGTTCACAGAAAACAACAAGCTTTTGTAAATTGATGGTGGACACATAAGGGCAAGAGCGATGTTTCCTCTATCGCCTTCTGTGCCATCTCAATGCACTCCGTGGTGCCAACTCAGATTTAGACAAGTACGAGTACATTAACATTGTTCCTGAAATCGACTAATCGATCAATACGATTCTATGTAGTGTATGGGTGATTCCGATAGTTATATCTGACAGTATGTAGTGATAGTGAATAACACTACCTATTTATTTTATTCGACATTATTGTCATTTTTACCATAGTATTTTATTATTCTGACATGCGTTTTCGTAAAAAATGAG
Source organism: Ennomos fuscantarius (assembly GCA_905220475.3). Taxonomy (NCBI): domain Eukaryota; kingdom Metazoa; phylum Arthropoda; class Insecta; order Lepidoptera; family Geometridae; genus Ennomos; species Ennomos fuscantarius. The sequence continues at coordinate 14,952,166 of HG992023.1, forward strand.
TTTTTTTTTTATTTTTATTGTTTTGATAGGCTTGCGTTTGACCACTATCGTACCTGATGGTAAGTAACGATGCGGTCTAGGATGTAACACGCTTGCCTAGAAGATACCTGTTCACTCTCGATTTGAAGACTCCCAGGTTGTAGTTATCGGGAAATACGGACGCCGGGAAAGCGTTCCACTCTTTGTTAATTAATTAATAATTTGTTAATTAATCTAATTTAATGTGTTAATCTTCAATATTAAGTATATGAAGAGCATAAATTACTTGCCAAAAAAATGGGAGTTTGAGAATAGCCAAACACAAGTTTTTTTGGAAATGTAAATTGAGAAGAAAAGCTCGCAGAAACTATTTTCCGCTCTGATTTGCTATCTATTATAGCATATTATCTGTATATATTCATTTATATAGCAAGTAATACAGAAAGTAAAGCATAATGCGAAGGGGTTACGCAGTAAGGTTAGAACTACGAGTACTTGCGCGTCCCAAGCCGCGCGTAACTGCCCGTGGCAAACCGTCATGAATATTTACATAGGCCGTGGTATACATGCGTATTTTTTTTTTTGTAGATGGCTTAGTATTTGGCTACATCGTGTAATACAAAACAGTACTCTTTCAGCCTTATTATTAAACACGAACTAGCTTTAGACTAGTTACACCATCTTATGTCTCTTTGGATCCAGCTAAATATTCCAGTAGCAAAAAAAGGACAAAAGCTGAAGTAACTAATCCGAGACTAATACCCGTTTATTAATAAGGCTGTTTGTGTTTGGTGCCTGTACGCTTCACATTATATTTTATGTATGTAGGTAGCAACGGATCTCATAGCCAGAAATCCACATTTCATGAGTTAGAACATAAAAGATAGGGCGTCCCACGCGTATGCCATACGGAGAGAAAGTACATTGTTCAAATTCATAGTAAAGAAAATAAAATATTCTTATGATATTATATACATATAGATATATATTATTTATCGACCGATATCATAAATACATTAGTTTTTTTTACTATTTCGATTCCGGTTCATAATACTTAATTTATGAAAAATCTTTGAATACAATTCAAATATATATATAAAAGAACATAGTTAAATCCAAAATCTGATTATTTAATGCCTCTTAGGTGAAACAGAGTTAGAAAATGTTTTATTTATTTTTATTCCTTTTTTTTTAGTAAAGATAGGTTACCTATATAGTGGATTAACTTATAGGCTACTTTTTATCCGCGGGTTAAACCGCGGGGCGCGGCTATTTATTATTAAAATCAAAATGAAGTCTTTTAGTAAAACTTCGTACCTACAATATTTAAAGTACTTTCTTTTGTGTGGCATAGCCGTGGGACTATACTAAATAAACATTGTGGCTCTTAAGTAAATAGGACGTAAGTAGATACAAGTAACTACCTAGTAAATTGCTGCTTCGCAGACCCGCCCGAAGAATGGCGCTGTCACAGTCATCTCAACAGCGCTTCTCAGCCATGGAATCGATAAGTAAGCTATTTTAGGAATAATTGAACGCGTTCTTACAAATATTCCCTATTCAACTTACGTACCTAGACAAAGCAGGTACGTATCGCAGGGTTGAGATCGGGAAGACCAGCACGGGCAATAGCTACGCATAACCTATTAGAATTTTGCATACGATAGATAGATGTAAATAAAGACTTGCCTATAGGCAATCGAACGAATTTAACAAGCATTTAACAACTGAGCTGAAAAGTTTGCATTATAATCAGGAAAACCCGTCCTCTGCAACCGCACCAGTCCATCAATCACATTCCCTCTCCTCAAAGAAATTATCCGATCGATCGAACTCACAAAATGAGTGCATCGAGTAACGTTAGCAAAAATGTATGTATAAGTACCTGTGGAACGAGTGTTAGGATACTCACATCTTCTTTGATGTCCTTAGCCTCCTTTTTGCGATCCATACACATTTTGAATTCGGTAAAGTAGTTGAAATAATTATGAAAATTAGACTTTGTACAGAACGCCAGACGTTTGCGAGAGGTTCAGCAAAGTGCAGCAAGCGATCAATAAACTAGGTGCCAGTGTTGCAAGAACTGCAGTGTTGCATGTGCAGCTTAATTCAACCCAAACTAAAGGGTAAAATGCGGTAGAAATTAAAATATAATGTTGTTATGGTAGTTTTGAGATGAGTCAATTTTGTTATAAGCAGTGGCTGCTAATTTTTGATTTAGATAGATACTTTTAAAATGTTAAATAGTTTGATTATTCCGTTCCGTTCCGTACGTATCACGTTTTACACTGAGCGAAGCGATCTGTTGTGTAGTAGGTTTGGTCATAGGTAGTAGGCGTAAGCAGGTGTAGGCAGGCGTAGGCAGGCGTAGGTAGTTTTGTTAATACATACCCATATTACAGTATCACTATCCTTACGTATAAAGCGATCACAACATGTTTACTGTTTAGTTTCATACAGATACGTATAGGTGTTTAATCAATATAAAAGTACAACTACTACTTCTTCATGTAATCTTTTACTATCCTACTTACATCTTAATTTGTGTTTATGTGTAATACTTTTTAATACACAGAGTTACGCTATACTTTATAAGCCCACTTAAGAATAAGACCAACCCATCTCTTCTCGTGGTGGTCTTAAGAGCTGACTTAGGAAATATTCAGAAAATAGGCACCAGCATTCTCTTCGGCACATCAAAAGCTGCGATCGCCAACCCGCCTTTTTTTTGACCCGGTTTAAACCCTTTATGGATTCCACACACTCTGGGTGGAGAAAGGGATATGTGGGAGTCTCCGGCCAGAGTGAACGGCATACCCACAAAAAATCCGGGGTTCTCCATCCTTCCAATTCTTCACTAAAGTTCTCCATCCTTCCGCTTATAGTAGGACTGACATGGTCGCGGTTGCAATCTACCCGCAGCCGTAACTACGAAATATATTGATTTTGTTTTAGTATTTAGTGCCTCTTAAAATAACTGCATGAGTGCCGAAATGTCTATTTAACGGTATATACACAGCGCGGGCACCAGCTGAGTGATTTGTAAATGTTTCGTAGGCAATAAAACACCTGCTTTGTTCAATGTTACAAGGTTTTTAGAATTTAAATTTGATAATACCTACCTAGATTTAAGTTTTATTTCATAAGATTTTTTTATTTTATTTTAGTTATATGGGAGCACTCTATAGCATAGACTGAATACATATATTAAAGGAAAATAACGAATTAAATTCCACCTTGTATAAAGCGTTGAAAGTGGGATTTTATGGGGAGGTCCATGTTCAGCAGTGGACGTCATCCGGCTGAAGATGCGATGTGAGATTGTATGGTAATGAAACTAATAACAATAAAATAATAATAATAACGTCCCACGATCATATACATAGATCCTGGACCCTAACTAGGATTCCCTGTGTCTAGGAAAAGGGTAACCACTGATATTTAGAGTATAGGTATTCGCCAAATCGTCAAGTTTGAGATTTATTAACCAGAAATACACTAGAAACATGGATTTGAGAGCGTAATGCAATATATAGTAAAACTAAATTCTATAAAATGATTATCATCAAAACATTGATCTGTGGTGTCTCTATCTTATACATTTCCAAATTTGTATATTAAATCATCAAAAGTATTTTTTATAAGATACCTAATTAAGTTAGTACTTATAAAAATAAATGCATCGTAAATCACACTTATTAACGAAAACTTAATGCAAAATGGAGAAGGCAAGTCTGGATAGGACGGATGCTTGTAAATAAACGCATAACGATTTACAGAAAACCAAACAAAGGGTGCCAACTAGTGAAAACCTTTAGAATTTTCGTCGTTTTCTCACAACTAAGACATATAAATAGGAAATGCAAAATTATCACAGAATTGCTTTTCTAGCTCGACGGTAGCACATATCGATATATCGGTTATTAATTATATTAACGAATTATCATTTATCTTCTAATCAAACATCCTTTTATAAAAGGGACTAAGCTAATTTCAGTCATCTTAATTTTATACTAAGCAATACTTGATTTATATTATAATTTTAATTTTTTGATACAGTAGTTTTGTTTTAAAAACCAAACTATTGAATCAATCTTGATGAAATACCTATGGAAGTAATCAGAAAGTAAATCGTTTCAAATAAAATCGAGAGTGAACAGGTATCTTCTAGGCAAGCGTGTTACATCCTAGACCGCATCGTTACTTACCATCAGGTGCGATAGTGGTCAAACGCAAGCCTATCTAACAATAAAAAAAAATATTTATTCTAAACTGAAAAATTAAATCCTTCTCGATTCTATTCGATTCTGAAAAAATTGACCAAGTGTAACTGGGCAGTGGACACCCTATAGGCATCAATTCTTTTTTGGGCTAAGTAAATCCGACAACTTCCAGACTTGCGTTTTTCATGTCTATGTAACCTAATAAAAATATATTTTTGCAAACAAAGTTATAATTATTTGTCTTTTATGCACCCAGTAGGTTCATGTACATTATAAAAAAAAATCAGTAAAATAGTAGGTAAATACAAAATAATTAGGTACATAGGTGATTAATTTAATACAATAAGTGTTTACATATATTGATTATAACTTGTTTTTTTTTAATTACGTATTCGTGTAGTTTTAATATTATTTAACTTTAATTTAAACTGCTGCAACTTTTCCGTCAGTTAAAACTTAATATTAAAACGCCGTGGTTATATCTACTTCCAATTATTGGGTAAAGCGTAGGTATCATTATTGTGACTACATAAACACAACTTCATATTTGTATACTTCCAAGCATAAGGTAACAATTGGGGTAACAGATCACTCTAACAACGCGTGTGCTATGCAGTGTGCGTTTATATTGGGGTCTGGATTAACTTTCGATTTTTCTCTGTAAAACCAAAAAAAGTATTGCTTACTTTTTGGTGGTTGAAAATATTTTTACGGAAGACTAGGCGGTAAGGTCTCACGACTTTAGCCTACCCAATGGGGCGAACCAATATATATAACCAAAAAATAGTAGGTAGTAAATATAACTTTACTATTAATTTAATGATTTTTATTCTAATAATTTATAATGAGGTGAATTTTAAGCACTATGCGCCCTAAGAAATAAGATAATATCGCTAAAATTGGATACGTATTAAAAATTGACACAGATAAATGTAACTGCTTAAAATGTATAAATAAAATCTCGTTCAGAAAATTCAGTGAAGATGCAGCAGTTTACGTCAGTATTTCATTTTGATGTCACCTAAATAGGCAATAGGCGTGAACTTACACCAAAACATAGTGGTAATAGGTACAACTTTATGATTAAATATGTAAGTTTAACATGGTTATATGCATATCTAAATCTAGAATAGCTATATTCGGGGTTAACATTACCACAATTGAAGGGTTGACAATAAAAAGGGTTTAACTGACAAATTGACAGTTTCGAGAAAATTGACGTTAAATGTCAACGGCGTCATTTTAATGTAGAGTGCTTATAAGGTAATAGAAAAGGTTAATGTATGTTTCAGTTGCTTGAAAATGTTTTAATTCTATTTTAAAATACTAACTATAGAACTAATTCATACAATTACTGTAAAAATATAATATAACAAAATAAATATAATAATGTTATTATGCTAAGCGAACTGTATTCCTGTGACAGATAAACCGTTTTTAGACTCAAAACCTCGGGATTTTAAGCCTCATTTCAGTATTTTGAGAATGTATTATTGTAGATAATTTCACGCTGAATCCAATGATACCCATAAGTCATTTTGTGAAAAAAATCAGTTAAACCCTTTTTATTCTCACCCCTTCAATTATAATAGGTATACAGATAATAGGCTATTTGACTACTATATTTTTATTACATACATAAATAATATACCTTAAAAAATAGATAACTGTGAAAACAAAACTTGAATATCTCAAAAAATGACTAAGTTACAGGCATTTTAAAATACAGAAATAGAAAGAGACAACTCAAACACGCAGTGACGTCAGTTACCAATCCTCACAGTAACTCATTACTAAGCTGTGGTAGCTCTACATACAATCTTTTTAGCATGTGACGTCACAAGCCATGCCTTCATAGTAGCTGTGAGGAAGCTCAACACGATCTCTGTTTTGCGAGAAAGGGACAGGCGATGAAACTTTAAAAGCGTTCTACTCCGTGATTAATTTACCGATTTTACTTATTTTTACAATGATTACATTCATTTTTAGCCTACTTTATGAAAATAATATTTACTTGTTCATTTTTAATAGTAGTCAAATAGCCTATTATGTTTGTTACTTAGATATTATAAGTACCTATTGCCTGTTGTAGGATACCCGGTTATGGTAGATCATACTTACATAGGTTCGTAGGAGTGAGAAATAAGTGTGTCAGTGTGGATATAGGCAACCGGATATGTTGAGCCCCTAAGCCGGTTCAAGTAGCTCTCGTACGTGATGACCAAATGGTGGTCTTCGCCGTAAAGGGATGTCAATTGTTCCACTTTCTTAACTAATCTTGGCACGGTCATTTTATGCTGCACTATGGTCATCTTAGTGACTTGTGTGACTGGCCTCCCATTTAACTCGGTCACTTGAGTCCGTATAACCCGCTGCGACCTATTTACTGTTGTTTGGGGCTCTGAGGAGAAGCCGTGGAACCAGTCCAATCGATAGTTGTAATTGCCATTTGGTACCGCTCCGTTTCCACTTACTAAGAGCCCACGACCTAGTCCTGGACCCCTCATATTTCTCTTCGCTGCCACGTTTTTGGACCCTTCAGCTTTATTTTCTGCTTGCTTTTCATGTGAGACTTCCTGAGTTTTGTTGACGTCTTCTTTGGCTTCTTTTATTTTGACCGTGTTTTCGTCAACTTGCATCTCATAGTCATCAACTGCGACCGGCGAAGCCTGTTGCCCGCATATTTCCATTTCTACGTCAGGAGCTTCGATGCTGTCTTCGTTTGCTTTGGCGTCATTTTCCTGTTCGAAGGCGTTTCGGGTGGCATCACCAATGCCACTTATTTCAGGGGCTTGAGCCAAAGTGCCTAAAGCATTTATTTCTATACATTTAAGAACTTTGGTTTTGTCCAATTTGCTGTTGGTTACACCGATCTGGAAAGTATCAGGAACATAAGCTATTTTAAAAGCTTGGATAATTACCTACCTACTTCATATTATTATGGAAGTACCTATCTAGGTACTACTTACCTCTTTAATAAACGGGCAAATAAAATACTAGAAATTTACGAAATACTATGTAAATAGTATTAATACTACGAAAATTTCCATTGTATATATCCTACAAAATTTATTTATAAACTAGTTGCGCCCCGCGGTTTCACCCGCGGATAAAAAGTATTTTAATTAATGTTAATCCCGTGTATAAACTATCTTGGTACCAAATTTCATCCAAATCCATTCAGCCGTTTGAGGGTGAAGGAGTAACAAACATACACACATACAAACTTTCGCCTTTATAATATTAGTGTGATACACTTAACTTTAATAACTTTTGTGGGACAGGTACAATTGTAATTAAAATTGGGTGGCCTTCACTAAAGCGATTTCTTCCACGCAACCCTTGAATTGATATAGTACGCTGAATTTTTATGATATTAGTCTATGGTCTATACGCTGAAAAGTCGTTAGAGGCTAAGAACAAAATGCACCTATATATTATATGGGTAGAAGCTTGAAAATCTGTCTGTCACTTTGAACGCGCTGCACGGTTGTTGATAAAAATTATATCAAAAACATTGTTACCCTAGGGATGAAAGCAACTTACTTAGTCCCGAGACGGGGTTTAGCGCCTGATCATAGCGAGGGTGCCAATAGTTCGAGGGACTTAAGTTTTAGCTCAAGGTAAACTTTGCTTTTCATTACGAAAATAAGGAAAGTAAAAATAAAAAGATGAATTAGCTAAAGAAAAAATGAATGGATATAAATCTCTGCTATACGGAAGTATAAACAAAACTCTAAAATTCAAAACTAAAAAAAAAACAAATGAACACGATATTGCTGCTTTTCCGTCTATTATTTTTTTTTGTGGCCGGCCAGCTTTTCAGCCATTATTTTTCATTTTCATCATTGCAATAATTGTAAATATTTTGTTAGAATCGAGCTTCTGCCCGCAGCTTCGCCCGCGGTGGCCTATGGGAAAATAATTTAACCACCCATTTCACCCTCTTAAGGATGGAATTTCGAAAATTCCTTTCTTAGCGGACAAAACATGTGTACGCCCATGATAGTGTACTTTAGATAGACACATACATTAATTATTAGTTTTATGACAATGACGAACTTTCAATGAAGACACTGGCCTATAGGATAGAAAAGAAAAAAAAATTGAATAGAAGCATCTAAGTAGAATAAATTACTCAAGAGGCCATATTGCACGCATTTCCTGAAATACAATAGAAAAAGAGACTTTTTGTCCGACCTGTTAATCCTACTATCGTTGAAAAAAATTATTGAAGATCAATAATCAAAACAACAGTTTTTCAAAACAATGAGCGTAAGTTCAAAAATGTTTACTTCGGAAGTCACGGAATGTTTAATTAGTAGCTAGGAAACCAAAGGCCCTGGGGCAAAAAATAAAATAGGGCCCCAACCAAACTATTTAAAATCGTTGGTTCCGTATTCGTCGTGTTCCGAATTCGATGTACTAAAATTTTATCGAATTCGTTACAAATTTATTCGTTCATTTATTAAAATAAAACGAATTATTAACGATTTTGTATCGATTAAGTTGGTAACGTACTAGCAACGGTCGATAAAAACATTTTTATCGTATTATGACGATTCTAAATGGCAAATTTGTGCGATCGACTGGAACGGTAGGTATTTGCAGTGCAGGTTTATTTATATTCCGAATGTGTTGAAACTTTCACTAGTTCAATTTATAGTTTGTAAGTCAGTCTGAGGGGGCCCCTGAGGTTGGAGGGCCCCGGGGCACTGTCCCCTGTAGTAGCCCTCTGGTAGCTACGCCACTGTTACAATAAACACAAGGTATTTTCTTACACAGGTAGGCCTTATACAGGGATGACGAGTTAACCGTTCCCCTGATGTTAAGCGATACAGCTGCCCATATCAGTTGCAGTGTCAATCGGAACTCTAAAGTATAGAGTTTTGCGTGACACTGCACTGCGCACGTTATCCTCAGACATCAGCACAATCTAGTAATAAGATTACTAGACTGCGAGATCAGTCATAAAGTTTAATTTGCCCGGTGATTTCACTAGCTACAGTGCCCTTCAAACCGGAACACAGCACTGCTTGCGCACTACTGCTTGGCGGCAGAATAACTGGCAAAGCGGTGGTACCTACATAGACGAACTTTGCAAAAAAAAGTCCTACCACCTAGTACTCAACTCTGTTTAATGTACTAAATAATAATATTATAATGCACAAAGCACACAATTCTTAGTCTCTCACCCTGTTCCTGTTGCCGGTCGGGCTTTCTAATACATATCATATACCATGTAAATATATTTTTTACGAACCATAAGTAACAATAGCAAATAATAATACAGGGTAGTTCGAAAAATCAAATTACTTACAGTGTTTCCTTCCATCTTGATTTAAGCGTTTAACTCACAAAATACTATTACTCCTGGCGGTGGTGGTTTAACTTTAGCAATGAGAAGATGAAAGCAAACGCCTCCCGTAGTCTTACAGGAAAGCTTTTCTGTCTCTTTTGCTTTCAACAGGCAAGTTCAGTAAAAAATCAATACTTGAAAACACATTCGCGAGTTGAGAGTTCACGAGTTGCGCATAAGTCAGGGAACACAACGCAACGTGACGCGATGACATGCGTCACTCCAATTCTACCCACGTCACGGATACGTTTCTAAAGCATCTATAATTTGTGTTCTAGTCATTTTCACTCTCAAAAAGGTGCCACTGCGGCATGGCAGCAGCAATCGCACTTCATAAAACGATCTATGTGGCTTTTTCTTAATGTTCCTGTTGTTTCTACCATGCTAATTAGTTTTTTTTTTTTACTAGCAACTGTGTGATAGAGATATAGTATCTTATAAGTGAGTCTCTCTCTAGACAATATGTCAGTACAACTAAATTAAATTATTAAAGAACGTTATTTAGTCGTAGTAAGGTTCAAAATTACTATCACAATTATGTCGAGTGTATCTCAATACAACGCGTGACCAAAATGCTGGTTTTGCCAAATAAGTGTATCTATCTGGCAAAACGAATCAAAATTGCTATTCAACGATGCAGTGCTGCCAGCATGTTGGGTACGTTACCTACTGTAGTGGGCTGGAGCGTTTGGACTACCGGTGTATAGTATACACATAATAATATACTTCTAGTATATATATAGTCCAAATGTTTTTTATTTATTTGGTAGTGTGACTATTTTTTTTGTGAATCGATCATCTTTGCATATCATCTTATGCCAACGCAGTGGCAGTTTATTGATGCCCTTCTTGAAGAAATCAGCTGGACTTTACTAGAAGCATCTACGGAGTTTTGGAAATAACACGAAAAGAAACGTTTCACCATCATTATACCACTTTCCCACATTAATGCCTGTAATCCAGCACTTAACGAATAAAACGCCACCAATTTTATACACTACCACTGAAAATAACACAAATTTTGGAAAATAATACAATGCGGTGAAGGATCTATTTCGTTTTTCCGCCAAAAAACGAATAAAAGACATATTATGACTCTTTACTTTAGTCTGTAGCGCAGAGAGTACTAAGAAAAGTTTACGGAGGGAGTTTTGGCGGGAAAACGAAAAAGATCGCGTCGCCGCATTGTATTATTTTCCAAAACTTATGTTATTTTCAGTGTTAGTGCATAAAATTGGTGGCATTTTATTCGTTAAGTGCTGGATTACAGGCGTGAGTGTGGGAAAATGGTATAATGATGGTGAAACGTTTCTTTTCGTGTTGTTTCCAAAACTCCATAGAAGCTTCAAGTAAAGTTGCCACCACTTTACTAGGAGTATGACTTTGACTAGACTGACTTGACTATGGATTGACTTGGTGACTTCGACTGTGACTTGACACATATTTGCGTGAAATATCGATAACTTGATAAAATATCAATAACTTGACACTGGCTAAATACACAAAAGTGTGGAGCCAAATCTTAAAAAAAAAAAAAAAAAAAAAAAAAAGTTTACGGAGATTTGGCGGGAAAACGAAAAAGATCGTGTCGCCGCATTGTATTATTTTCCAAAACTTGTGTTATTTTCAGTGTTAGTCCATATAATTAGTGGCATTTTATTCGTAAAGTGCTGATTTACAGGCATGAGTGTAAGAAAGTGGTATAATGATGGTGAAACGTTTCTTTTCGTGTTGTTTCCAAAACTCCATAGAAGCTTCTGGTACCGTTGCCACCACTAGGAGTATGACTTGGACTGTGACTTGACTTGACTTGACACATTATATAATATTAATTAACTTGAGAAATTATCAATTACTTGATTATATTCATACAATTTACACTGGCTAAATACATAAAAGTGTGGAGCCAAAACAAAACACAAAAAAAAAGTTTATACTCTGTAATCCTGCATGCCCTAGTCTGTCTGTGTCACAGAATACTATTGGTCTGTGTTATGCATTTGTCATTGCCTTCGTTTCATAATTTCATTTGCGTTGTCAACTTGCTTTTGCTTGTCGTGGCCGTGTTGTCTGAGTGGAGATTTTATGAATGAAAATCCCAAAATTACCACAAAAACTTTTACCAACGTATAAACGGAATAAAGTGACAAAAATGAATCGCATACAAGTGGATGTGAAGCTAAAATGCGTAATAAGTGTATTTTTGTTAGTGATAATGGGCCATAACGTGTCAGGTAAGTCTATTTACATAGTCGTAAGAAAGTGAAATATAATGTAGGTGTTCTCTCGTTTTGGTCTTGAGAAATCCTGTGATTGTACTTAATCCAAATGTTTTGCTCTTTGACACTGATGACTGTATCTTTACTGTAGATTTAGAATTCAGGTCGGATTGTTTCTAGAACTTGAGCTACTTGGTGAGAGGAAGTCGAAAGTAAACTGTAGTTTTTATGCCACAAAGAGGTCACAAATTACGCAAAGGTTTACAACTCACGGGGCTTATTTGATGATCTTAACTTTTCAAATGCTCGTTTTTCTCTTACTTTTTTTTGCAGTAAAATGGGAACAAAAGCATTATTTATTATGATCTGAATTTTCATTTGGTCTATGAGTCACCAGTTGGTTGCCCCTTCATAATACCTACTCTCGAACTTAGCAAAACTGCTAATTTATTTTATTTTATTCTCACAACCAGCAGATTTATAGCTAAACCTTTATTTTATATACAGATTGACAGTTGGATTTACTAGAAATATAGCTTAACATGGCCTCCATTTGGCTGCACACAATTTTAGTTACTTACCTGTCTATTATTTTAAAATTATGTGTATATTATGTTTTATTTTAAATATTATTTTGATGACTAGTTTATTAGCCCACTTAGACTCTGCAAGATTACCCTGAGTTTATTAGTTTATTAATTATCATATAGGCCTTATATTTGCTCAAACTCATTTGGGGGATCTACCACACCCCATCATTACCACCCAAGACACACCATGAGTGACCCCGAGGATCCTATAGCAGCCGTAATATCAGCTTACCTTAGGATCACCGGATCAGTCTAGTCATTCTGGCTCAGGTACTGCTTTCGGCATCAGCCACTGACCCTGCTGATCCGGTTGCTGTACCTCCCGAAGGCTAACTAGAATGGTTGTGACTTTTCATAGGATCCTCTCTTCTCGATTCCCTATCCCATCAATGGCCTTAGCCAAGGCTGGCACCCCAAGGGTTCTTTTAAGTTGCTAGTTACTAGTTGCTTCCCACTTTTGATGGCTGGGCACCTTAAGTGCTTGCCTGCGCCTGACAACACTGTGAAGGTTGGTCATTCAGAACAAAAAAAAATTGGGCAATCTATCTGATATGATTTGAACCACAATATAAGTAAGTAAACTATTGTAAGATAACTGTTTACAGTGAAGATCAAATATGTTTCCATTGTTTATCACATATTATTAATATAATATGTATTATATCTTATCAGCCTGTATTTTCCCACTGCAGGGCAAATCTTCCTCCAATTAGTCATTGACAGGAGGCTTTAAAAATGTGAATTTTAGCTCAACACAATATCAACTTCTTTGGTGGCTGTCGTGCCTTCTACCGTTGCTAAGGGCCCATTCGGTAGTTTTTCTTTTCCAAAGTTCATTAGGCAAGCTGCTAATAAAATATAACTTTTGCTCACAAAAAAAAATTCAATTTGATGATTCTTTATTTTAGCATAGCCTATTTAACTATGTAAATATAAATGGATAATATAAATAGAAATGTTCTAGATTAGAAGGAAGGAGCCCAATATGTAAAACTATTAATATGGTCCTCGCAATTTAAGGTGTAGCTACATCTGTAGTTTAGCTATGTATACATAAAAATAGACATTCTTGGTATTGTTCTTGGTACATATATACATGTTTGCTGGAGTTTGCCAACATAAAATGTACAAATAAATGAGTAAGTACAATTTCAGTGTTGAGTGTAGATATAACACCTCATTGTCCTTCTATGCTTCAGTGGTTACCGGGCCTTGTAGAAAATCAATTACTATTACAATAAAAGCCTGCAAGCTACCAACAAAGCTGCACAATTTAATGACTAAAATAAAGGAAATAGATTGTAATTCTTACCATTCAATTTTGACATGACATGTTAATTTTTTTCAATGTGATTGAAATTTTTATAATACAAATGTTTTTTTTTTTGTAGTAGTAGTAGTAGGTAGTTTTTAGTATTAGTTATTAAATCATGGTAGTACTTAGAAAATAAAGGCAATTTGATGTGATTAATGACACTCTTGGGGTATTATTCTTAATAAATAATATATATATATTAATATATATATAATACATATATATTAATATATATATAATACATATATATTAATATATATATAATACATATATATTAATATATATATATACATAATACATATATATTACAATAATATATATATTACAGGCAATTGCAACTGAGTATTAGACTGACTGATGGACAATAGATAAATAAATATATATGTCCTACAATCACATACTTAGATTCTGGACCCTAACTAGGATTCTCTGTATCTAGGGGCCTAGGAACTACGAGGTCTGACAACACCCAGACCCAGAACAAGTATTTGCGCTTTTTCTCTGAGCACAAATATTTGTTCTATTGCGGTAATTGAACCCGCCGCCTCTAGATCATCTGCTGGCCACTGCCGATCTGCGCAACCACCGTACCACACAGGCCCTCCAAAACATCCGAGACAATGCAAGTACAGCGCACATCGCTGCACCCTTTCGTGGTGAAGGAAAGACAAAGAAATTTGTCAAAATTTCAACCCCTAAAGGGGGTCTATAAATGGGGTCGAAGGATAGTATGAAAAAACGCGGATGAATGCGGAAATCGAAATAGAATAATCTCCTTTTTTTATTTTGTCGTAGTAAATAAGTTCTTTTACAGGTTCTACAGAGTGTGCACATCACGTTAACTAACTGTACCCACTGTTTTGAGTCGTGATAAAAACAATTCCAAAACAAGTCTATCGTGTGAAGTTAAACAGAGTTTCATAAATAAATTGGCATTTCCTGCGTTTTCAATTATAACTAATCGTAACGTACATCATGCTTAATTTGAGGCGACGCGACATCTAGGGTTGAGCCACATCTCTCAGTACAGAATCTCATTTCTCCACGCTCTATCCTTTTCAATCGCCCAAAATCGCCACCTCCTAGGGCGAGAAAGATAACGTGAGCTCCCACACCTGCAATATTAAACGTGTTTTTGATGCGTTGTCGTTATTTTATCATTTTGTAGTAATATGCATATTGCATTGGGAAAAAATAAAAGCATCTCCTAAATATTAACTTTGTCGATAACATTGTAAAAAATATTTATAATACAGTTGTTATGTTTAAGTATAAGTATACATACATACCTGAATAAAACTGTTAAATCGTCCAAATTACATAAATAACCTTTTGTAACTGACGTTTGTTGCGAAATTAACTTATTCTTATTCTTATTAAATATTTTGCAGTTTAGCTATAAATGTTGATGTTGGCTTATTTCGCAAATAATAAGAAAACAGCACGAAACAAGACTCGTACGGGTATCTTGGGTAGAATTCACCGTCATTAAAACGGCTGAGCAAGAGCATGTTAAAGGGTCGATGTCTGTCATAGGTAATAATGTACTCATCAACTTCTATACAAATAAAAGGCTTTGTAGTGAGTGAATGACTAATACGCCCATGTGACTAACTGACAGACAACGTCGAACCTAAACCGCTGGACATAAAGATTACGTGTTTCCAGGGTGTATAGACGCAGCGATGAACAAGGAAATGATTTTGAAAATTCAACCCCTAATGGTTTCAAATAAGGTGTAAAAGGTTGCACAACAAAATGATGTAAAATCACCCAGGTTTTATTAAAGCCACTGGTCTCTTTTAGTATAAAAATATAAAATAATGCACTTATTAATAAGTTCATAATACTTAAGATTGAATTCAGAACCAAGACCTTTTTGTGTGATATGGGTGTGTACCACACAAAAAGGTCTTAGTTCAGCATGAAATAAATAGTACCTAATTATTTTGTTAAGAATAGTTAAGTTGATGTAAGACTTCCTATAATTTAGTGCTTAATGGACGCTCACGCACATTCAACGTGTGCAACTCTCAAGACTACAAGATGTTATCGCGTGCCGTCTGCCAACCGGATAAAAGTGATACAGAGGTCTTTGTTGGTCAATCAGCACACTTCGCATATCCTTACTTATATGCAGTTGTATGAAGTACATTATTGATTGATATAATGACTCTTTCATATCTTATAATTATAAGTCTCATACGTAACCTACTTACAATAACAATACCTAAAATACAAGTATTAACGATTCTCGTCATCGAATCTTCGTCAAGCGTTGTTTCTTCGGTAAAAATATCATCATCAATAGTTTGAAGGTGTCCACTACTTTTAGCACAGCACAATAGTAATCTTACTACAAAACTGAGATCAGATCATTAAGTCTTATTGACCAGTAATTTCACTAGCTTCTAGTGCCCTTTAAACGGGAAAATAGCAGCGCTTACTGCTTGGCGGCAGAATAACTGGCAATAACTTTTGGCGGCTTACGTTGCATCTTCCGGTTCGTGGTCGCCATACAAGCACATTTCTTCCTTTTTTTTTTTTTTTAAATCATTATAATCGATTCTTCCGTTTTGGCGTCAAAGCCACACGGCACTAATAATATAATACTATACTAGTACCATAGATACCATTTCAGTTTTATAATTTTCTTTTTTCTCTGATGTATCTATACTGGCGTTGTCTTCTTTAACAAACCGGTCATTTCACTTTACGTATGTCCTTGCTAGTACCCATAGTACCATTATATTTAATGACAATTAATTACCCTAAGCCTAGATGTGTATAGCACCCACTAATCATAATTTTTAATCACACATGTTCAGGCCAAGTGTCAGTGAATAACGCAATAGTGTTCTTGCAATAAAAGTGAGAGGGAATTCTAGTTTTACCGTGTCCACGTGTCATGGTTTCAGTGTACCATTGCGTAATTCGCTTCAGTCAGTTAATTGATACTATGGATAAGTCACCTACACAGTAGCGCGTAAATAGTGTATACGTAGCAGTAGGAATATTGCTTAAAATTCTGTACTGCACAAGTCTGGTGGTTCTTTTTTAAGGTTCCGTAATCATTTTTCATTCAAAGTGTGGCTATGATTCTTTTTCGCTGTAGGTACCATCGTGAGGAGTATCATTGAACATATTACAATGAAGGTTATCTATATAATTTTTTTTTATTATTACATAAAAGAACAGAGTTTTGTTGCTGTGCGACCACATCGCCCAGTCGGTTTAACAACATAATTAGTATGTTCTACGGTAATTTTCAAGCAATTTATACAGACTTCTTCTGACAAGGGAAATGATAAAATACAGTTACGTAATCCAATATCCAACTCGCCTGATGTTAAGCGTCGGTGTGGCCGAAGTTGGAGCACGTAAATCTAAAAGGTAATTCACTCGAGCTTTGAAGACACCCAGGTTCAGGAAAACAGAAGATGGCAAACTTATCTCTAGATCAATATTCAAAATATTTAAAAATATAATAAGCAACCTATTTTCTTTTTTAATTAAAGGTAAATAGCACTTGTGCGCACTACAGGACGCTAAGTACTAAGCACGGTCCGACATGCTCTTGACAAGATTATATGATAATCGCTAATTTTACTGGGCCAAGATAATAATTATAACCATACCAACTTACTTAAAATGTGTAAATGCTGTGTGAAATGTCCACACATATTATTATTCATATTAGTAACATCCAAGTCTAATTTAGTCACGGTCAAATCAAAGCTCTAGTAAAGCGGTGGATACTTTGGCTGTATGTTTAAATTGAGTTTTTTACGTCAAATCGTCTTGTTTTTAGTTTTTATATGGTCTGCTTTTCACTTTTACACTTTGACGAACACTAAACGATTAAAAATCCTCCATTATAAAGAATTACCACTCGAAATTACACAAACAATGTATAATAATACCAAGTCAACAACTGACCATTATGACTAGTGGTTCCACAGAATAGATAGTAGGTACTGCGTATTGTTCCTCAGACAGAGTTAACTTATTTGCTGCCATATAATGCTACCTACTTTTGACAGCCTCTGTGGTGTGGTGGTTGAGCAGGTCGGCTCATATCCCGGACGCGGCGGGTTCGATTCCCCCGACAGGACAAGTATTTGTTCACAGAAAAAAAAGCGCAAATACTTGTTCTGAGTCTGGGTGCTGTGGAACCATGGTCCTCATAGGTCCTGGGTCCGTAGTCACAGGGAATCCTAGTTAGGGTCCAGGATCTATGTATGTGACCGTTGGGCGTTATTATTATTATTACCTAAGTTGTTCATAACATCAAGTATTATTTCGTCCCCTTGTTCACTTAACATTATATTGCTCTCATTGGCCGCCTCTGCCTTCATCCGAGCTAATTACTCCGGTCGTTAACACGATGATAATGTTAATCTGTTTACAGTTAACTTTATCAACTCGGTAGTTAATGTTATGTAGACAAAGACCCTAAATGACATTCCACCTTTGACATGGCATTTTGAGCTTATCTGCTATGTCAACGTAGAATGCTTTGAAATACAATGACGAATGGCTGGGTCGTTGAAAAGAATCCCAAAATGGCGGTTGTGAATTTTGATTTTTTTTTTCATCACTCCTGTATTTTTTGAATTTTAACGTGTGGTAAGGGTAGATTATTGTCCGTCAAGTTTTCGTGAACATGCAAGTTGGCAAGTGGTTCCAAGTTTTAAAACCATGCCTCTTCAAGGCTTCCTAGAGCTTTAGTAAAATATCCACTATTTTGCCGTGGCATTTTGACTGACAAAATAAGGATTTGACATGACATAACCGTACAAAAACTCCTAACTTGACATTGGCAAAATTATCACTAAAAAGCGATAGAAAGCCATTAAACGAAGAAGAAGAAAAAGACGATCGGCTGTCATAAGAGTATTTTTAATTTTCTGTAATCCTTATGAATATGCACAATTGCACCATATTCATTCTTATTCAGATGTTTGTTTTTGCAAATGTGCGTTTTGGTCTCTTATTCATTATAATAGAAAAGACCACATAGACTTTTCAATATGATCATAATTTTTAATTGTTTTGATAGGCTTGCACTTGACCTGATGGTAAGTGCCGTTGCAGTCTAGAATGCAACACGCTTCCCTATAAGTACCCGTTCACTCTCGATTTATCATGATCAGTCTAAAGGCTTCCATTGCCGAACATAGGCTTCCCGATAGAACGCCAGTTTATGCTGCTTGCCTCTTGCATCCAATGGCTCCGGCTCGTCTTCCGCTTCCTCTTTGTTTGTATTAAAATAAATAAACTGTATTATCCGGTTAAATTAAGAGTTCGTCTACATACATACAGGGAGTAACAAAAACCCTGTTATATCCGCGAGCTGCGTATCCAGTGTCAACTCAAGGTTGTAGTAATACTAGTTCTATTTCAATACGAGACATACAAAACTTACGTGTGCTTTTTATTAAAACCTTTTATGCCGTTACTAAAAATGTTTACGACCTCAGATATTGACAACATAGGTACTTGCACCACCGACGCAGCCTGCTGCCTGTTGCCCGCACCCCGCACCGCCCGCCATGGTACGCTAAGTCTATTCAACCGCATACCTACTGCGACGGAACTAGAAGCTATTCCACAGATTACTTTTTATGCGTTTTTCATACGATTATGTGCCCTATACCACATACCACAACGTTGTAGGATTGCGAGACCGTAACTTAATGACGTAAAAGATCTCTTTGACCAATAGTGGTAGGCACACAAGTGCTGCGCGCCTTTCTGCCACACTCTAAACAATCGAATTCACGTGTGATTTTGTATTGTCAAGAAACAAGATAGGTACGTAATTTTTAGCTCTTAAAAGAGCTTTCAAAAACACATCTGCCGGTAGGCGATTTTCATGTTCAGTCAATCAATCAAAATGCTGATTTGGCGGCCCCGAAGATGTTGTTCAATGTGCCGACCTTGGACTTCGATACATTTTTGACAACGTGTCACAATACTTCCGCGTACACGTTGCAGTATCAACGCGTCCGATTTTATGCTTTCAAATGCAGCAACTATGCGTGAGCGCATTTCGCCTTCGTTGTCGCAGGTCTTTTTAAAGACCGACTCTTTCACGTGACCCCAGAGATAAAAATCAAGAGGCGTGAGATCTGGCGAACGCGCTGGCCACGGTGTAGTGGAGCCTCGTCCGATCCATCTTTCTCCGTATTCTTGAGTGAGGTAATCCCTAACATTGCGAGCGAAATGCGGTGGAGCGCCGTCGTGCTGGAACCACATCGTTCTCATAAGAGACAAGTTTAGGTCGTCGAGTTCGTCACTAAGTTCGTTGCGTAAAAACTGCAGATAATTAGCTCCATTCATGGTATTGTTCAAGAAATGAGGCCCAATAATCCTATCACCGAGTATGCCAGCCCAAACGTTTATTCGCCAACGATGCTGAAAATGGCTCTCTCTTATTGCCAGGGGATTTTCCACAGCCCATACGTGCTCATTATGGCAGTTAAAAACGCCAGTTCTGACGAACGAGCATTCGTCGGTAAATAAAATACGACTCAAAAACTCTGCGTCATCTGTCACTCGGTCGAGAAGCCACTGACAAAATGCCACTCTGGGCTCATAATCACTGGGCAACAATGATTGCACTCGTTGATAATGAAACGGATGCTGACCGTCTTCCTTCAATGTCCTCCATACACGCATGTGATTAATTCCAATTTCTCTTGCCATGCTGCGTGTGCTACGTGTTGGGTCTTGCACAAACATATCGAGCACCTGTTCTTCAGCGTCATGTAATACTCGTGGTCTTCCAGCATCAAATCTTTGCTGATCACGGCCCGTTACACTACCGGTGTTGTAAACACGTAAGTGCAATCGCTGGAATGCCATTAATGACGGTAACTCAATTCCACGCGGAATAGAAAAATTATGCTCGTATTCTCTACGTGCTGCCGCATAATTATTGTGACTTCTACCAAGGCACATTAACATATTGTAGTATTCGTCGTTAGAATACGACATCACACTCGACACTAAATTCGCGACGGTCAAACTGGAAACGACTAAATTGCATGAGAGAGCACGTGCGACTGAGTGTAAGCCGCGGGCCGCGCCGCGCCTATGCCGAGTGATACCGCGCCGCCCGCGCACCCCATTTCCCCGTAGGCACACAGGTGCAGGAGCGGCATCCTACAAAAGAGCCGACAAAGGCGGCCCCCGTTTGTCGGTTCCGCGTTTACTTTTACCTTAGTTACTTAGCTATTTAAAAATAGGCACGGCTTGTGGCACAAACATTTTTGGGAAATGGTATTATTTTTTTGTATTTAGATACTGCGTGTAACTTCAGATACGTATAACTTAGGTATTGTTAGACATTTTTATATGACTACTTGTAATGATCTGTACACATACTTCATTTATTTAACAGGGTTTTTGTTACTCCCTGTATAGCTTGCAGTGAGATACAAACTTGTTTAATTTACTGCGTGTGTAATATCTTGGAATATGACCCTTGGTGCGGAGTAATAAGATCCACCTTGCGAGCAAGTCCGATGGACAACTTATTTGTTTAATTAAGTGATACCTCAATAGTTTGAGGTGGATGAACAATAACCTTGGATAAGAAGATCCGAAAAATTATGTTATAAATATATTAAAAGTTTAAAAACGTAAGATATTTACGGATATTTTTTACAAGCTCGTGCTTCTAAGTAAGCCCCTTAGACACACTTAGGGGAAAAGTCCTACTCGCACTGGTCCACGTATTTAAATTGAGGCAAATTTAAAATTCTGCATATCGGTTTATAAAAAGTTTATTTTATTACGTCAAAACCAAATTGGTGGTTCATGTCGTATGACCGGTTTCTTTCGAGCTCACTGAACTTCATCGCATCCTCTCGATAAATATTTTTCCTTATCAAAATTATAAACTAGCTGTATGTTTCGATTTTAAATACGCTTAGAAAATTTTAGGGTTTTCTTTTCGGACAATTATCCGAATGAAAGTTTGCCGTAACATTCTATCAATAGATGTAAACAAAAGAAAGAAAAAGATAAAATACTAGCTTCTCTAAAGTGGTCTGGTTAAATTAAGCGCGAGGTATTTGCTGTGCGAAAAAATAGATGATAGCAATACGCGTCTTTAGCGACCGGAGAGCGAGACGCAGGGCCAGTTTTGGTCCGTTGGTGTTGGTGATGTGACGTACTTAATCATTCACCACCTTGTTACTTCTATAAAACTCCTATTGGCATAAGGCTTCAGACAAAGCAAATAACTGTCTTCATGATTTGTACATTTACGTTTATCTTATACTCTTAACTAACTTTGAAGCCATGGGCCTGCGCCTGCGATATCATGCGATTCTAAGGTTACTCTATTATTGACAGCTTCTGTAGTGTGGTCGTTGAGCAAGTCGGCTCATAACACGGAGGCCACGGGTTCGCTTCAGATGGCAGGACAAGTGTTCAAAGGAAAAAAGAGCTCAAATACTGGTTCTGTGTCAAGGTGTTTTGGGCCCATGGTCTTAGTAGTTCCTGGGTCCCTAGATACAAAATCTTAGTTAGGATTTAGGTTTAATGTATGTGATCGTTGGGCGTTATTTATTTATTATTTATTATTTTTTGTTGCAGCATGGAGGCAAGAGTACTCCATACATAACAGCAGAGGCAGCTCTTTGTTAGTGCCTACAGACATAGTGACGTTGGATTCAGAGCACCCCAGGTCCCGCCGTGACGCGGCTGAGGAATCCACCACCGCGAGTGCAGTCGTTGCGATCGTGACGACACCAGTTTCCATCAATGTGACAACAAATAACCACAACAATGAAAGTAAGTACAATAAAAAGTCTTGTTTTTCTGGATTTTTTATGTTGCGTTTTATTTCAGATTTTTCAGAGTATCAGATTCAGATTTTAATGTATTCTGATTTAGAAACGTTCATACTTAAATTTGCGGTTTGGTTTATAGGTTTAGACCTCTAGTGCAATAATAGTCTTAAAAATGTTGCATAGTAATATGATTTTTTTAAACTTGTACGAAATACTTGACAAGTGCCTTTGCGGACACGCATACTCCATGAAGATGGGCCACGGTCTACAGTACCCGAAGGCCGGTCGAGTTTTTGGACTGAATCTCGTGAAAGCTAGCCGTTTACTAAATGTAATTATGAATACTACTCACATTAGTTTATATAATACAATAAGTAATAATATTTATAATATGATACGTATTCGCTGACATCTCGTAAGTCGAAAGGTTTCCACCTCGCATCTTCTTCGTGATATCAAAACAAAAACATTTTCAGTATAATATAAATAAATTTAAAAGACACTGCTTATTCTGTGTAATTTTGTTTATTCAATAATATGAGCAAGACAGGGACGCGCGGGTGGGTTTAGGTATTAGTAAATATTTATTTTCTATTAATCAACTTATTACTAGACTACTAGATACTAAAATACATATACCGAACTAAATAAGTATATTAACATAGATAATTTTGAAATGACTTTATCTCTATAATTGTATGTTATATTATTAATGACCTGATTATTCTTCACTCGGAAAGCCAGAAAATAACATCACAATATTTGTTAAACTTATGAACATTTATATTGTGAGTTTTTCATTTTCTCTGTATAGTCATTTCATTTAATTCATATTTTCTGTATTATTAGTGGGTTTCCATTTTCCAGCTCATAAATATTCGTTTTGCTTGTTTAAATATTTACCAATTTACAAGCATAATTTTCCGGAATATTAGAGTGATCACATATTGATTTTCAGCTAATGTTAGGTCTTGTTTCTAAAAGCATAGAATAAGGAGTTGGGATTTTTCTCGTGAATAAATAGAATACGTATCAACCGTTTAACGTCTAATAGACTCGTTGCCTGATGGCTCGTAGTAATACTTTTTCCCTACTAATATATTAATAAAGGCGAATCGTTGCACTGATTTTCAGTTATGGGTAGTTACAACCTACTTAGTTACAACTTTTTTAAATAATCTTTTTATACAGCCTTCTATTCTGAACTTCGGAAACTTTACATCGCCTTCATATTTACACCATTTTCGCACTGAATCTTATACATAAAAATTGCGTGAATTCGGCGTCATTATGTTATTTAGTTATAATTTATTTATAACTTTACCTACATGTTCATAGGCAATCAATGATATCCCGGCAGTTAAGATATGAGCTATTTGCGCCATTTGACGACGTCATATATAAACAAAAGTTATATCAGTGCTATGCAAATACTTATATCACGGAAAAACATTCTCAGATTACGAGATCAAACATTTTTCGGTATATGTCCTCTGTAGGACCTAGTCTGTTCTGTGTTACAATCCTCTACTAACTTTGTATTATATAACTAAAACGTCTTTATGTTTGTTTCTTTGTCAGCTAAACCAGCTGAATCGATTTATGACATTATGTTTATCCGAACTGCTTTAAAAAATAGGAGACGTGGATATTATCATTAACACAGGTGATAATAATATTACATTGGGTAAAGGAGAAAATCCAAATCAACGCGCATGCACAACTTTACTTTCCTACTTAACGACACAAAACGTACTACCTATATACCTACATAAAAGTAAAACATTGTCTGCCTGTTTGCATTGCCAAAACGGCTGTATCGATTTGTAAGACATTTTGTACACAGATTGCTAATACGAGAACGCGAATTAAAATAGAATACTTTTTATCCATGAATATTATAGAATACTTAAAACACTGGCATCTCGTCCCAAGCTAATCTATATATTATTAAAACGATGAGAAAGATAATAGAATGAGTATAATGCATTTGTTCATTATGATTGGTTGCAAATAAAATGAACAGTTTAAACAGTCCATCCGATCATATGATCCGTTGGGAAAGAATTCATAATATGTAAATATCTCCTTACAATAGATAATCAGATCATAAATCTACATCATTCATCAAGTACGTAAAGTAAAAGTTTCTTGAGTGGGCATCGACCACAACCTATGGCAGAACTACTACAAACTTAGCTCTGAGGCAAGTCCTCATAAAATTATGTCCTGAAAAGGCGCATTGAGTTTATCGGTGCGCACCTTGGTTTGCGTGTCCAGTTTTGGTAGCCAGCCTTGACACCAACATGTAACGGGAACGGAAATTGCAAGTTGGTTGCACGAGGTACTGCGTGAGAGGTTATGAATGAAATCAACTTATTTCTTACCGTTTTACTTAGATTATCCTTTTTACTTAGGTTAATTATTACGCGATGATGAAAAACGGGATGTATTATAATATAAACTTATGTCTATCTGTGCCTGGCTGCGCCCCCAAACAACTGGTCCTATTTCAACGCGCTTAGTATATTAGAAAGTAACATTTTTAGCGTTTTTCAAAATTGGGCATTCTGATAATCTGATATTCCAATTATTATCATGCGAGTTTTGCACCAGTAGTGAGAAAGAGAACTTCTTTTTTTTTAAACTCACATATTGCATCTAATGGGCTTGCCATACAATATTTGACAATAAGCACTTTTAATTTTATATGCTTAGGCACAATAACTTGATTTTAAATTCCTAATATAATTTTAACTTGTCAAAGTGCTAATATTAGCCTGTTTACAATAAATCCTTTGATTTTGACACTGTTTTTTTTTTGTCTATTGGTTATTTTCACTAGAGGGCAAAGGTTACCCTTTAATCTATGTGATTCTTAGCTTAACATCACCTCCTGGATCATCGTCATCAGTCATAAGTTTTATTTATTTTACTTAATGTTTGCTTTAAGAAGGCTCATCTAAATAACTCAAAAGTGATTGACTGATTAACTGACTAATATAGTGATCTATCAACGCACAGCCCAAACCATTGGACGGATCGGGCTGAAATTTGGAATGCAGTTAAATGTTATGACGTAGGCATCCGCTAAGAAAGGATTTTTCGAAATTGCACTTTAAGAGGGTGAAATGGGTGGTTCAATTATTTTCCCATAGGCCACGCCGCGGGCGAAGCTGCGGGCAGAAGCTCGTTGGACTATAAGCGCCATGACACATTTAAACCATGCGTACAAAAGAGGTTTTACCACATAATAAATAATAGTGCTACCGTACAGAATATTCACTGCGAATAAATATTTAGTATACATTAATGACAGCTCTTGCTGCGAATCATTAAAGTGCTAATTAGCTTGCACAACACAGCAATCCTTAAATTTTGTACCTGTCATAGATACGCGTTAACTAGGGATTTCCCCGTCCAGCATGTTGCTTTGTATCTATGGTGATCAATGTGGCGGACGTTTTAAGCAAACTTGAGAGTTCTTCGGGATCAGTCTTTCTGCTCGTTTTGTAGTCCGTTTAGATTGTTTTTCTGCATTACGCATGCATCCCTCTTCTTAGAACTTAATCGTCATATCTACTTGAACTTTAACTTTTATTTGGTGGCTTCTATGGCAGTAGACCACATTTTGCCAAATTCGTAGTATTATACTATGATAAATAGACAATAAACCTAAGGAGATTCTATCAATACAAATACAGGCCAGTGGAAATGAACACTATGGTGACTTTTACAATGAAATAAATACATCAATCACAAGTTTAAAAATACCTAGTTGTTACTTGGTTTTTTGTAACTTAACTTTCCTAACTCTAATTTCTGTACCACATAAGGAGCAAAAAAAAAGGAGAGAAGACACTTATTAATTTTATTGTTAGGCATATTGGACTATGTAATATTTCCCTAAATCTGAAGACAGTCATCAGTGCAGTACCAAACTATAAAATTCTGCACATGGTTTTCCCAAATACATTTTACTAAACCTTCAGTAACCTTATTATGTATATAACATAAACATGGATAAAGTTCGTGGTAATTATATGTTTTAATTTAACTAGCATTCGTGAATCCGTCTAAAATTTAAAAGAACACAATTCATAATTCATACCATTTATTATGTATTCACAGCTACATTTCAAATGTGTAATATAAAATTAAGAACAAATACAGTGACGTACCAATGACTGCAAACGAGATACTAATATTAGTCACTGGTACGGTCTAGTGACTAATATTAATACCTCGTGGAATTATGAATTGTATTCCCTCAAATATCAGACGCATTGACAAATGCTAGTTCAATTAAAACTCGTCATTATCACGAACTTCATCCATGTTCATATTGACTGTCCCGATAGCTCAGTTGGTAGTGACCCTGCCTTCTGAACTGCGGGTTGTGGGTTCGATCCCCACCCAGAACAAACATTTGTGTGATGAACATCGATGTTTGTTCTGTGTCTGGGTGTTATATTGTATTCTATGTATATATTTACAAACAAAAAAGTATCTAAGTATTGTATCAGTTATCTGTTTCCCATAGTACAAGCTTTGCTTAGTTTGGGGCTAGATGGC
This sequence comes from Ennomos fuscantarius, assembly GCA_905220475.3. Lineage (NCBI taxonomy): Eukaryota > Metazoa > Arthropoda > Insecta > Lepidoptera > Geometridae > Ennomos > Ennomos fuscantarius. The sequence goes on from HG992023.1 coordinate 14,979,233, forward strand.
GTTGTGTGAAATGTCCACACATATTATTTATTTATTATTATTTTATTTATGTTATTAGTTGCATATGTCTAAAACCTTTGGGACGTCGTATTTGTACGACCCAAATGAAACATTTCGGTACCACAGAAATTTTAATGTGATTGCATCAAACATCTTAAGGTGTAGGTCAAATCTCTATAATATCTTCGTCGACCTTGGCAGCTGGGTTCGCAAACCTGTTGAACAAAGAAGAGTTGTCGACTTTATATCAACAAGTAGTTAATCATTCAAACAATCCAGTATGCATAGCATATACAACACAGTGTCTTCTGTTAAAGGAAGCCCGTTCCATTTGTATGCATATAGTATTGCGATAATGTATGTACCTAAACGGCTCCATGCTTAGATCTTGATTTTTGATGATTGCTACGGAATCAGCTTAAAATAAAAGAGTCGGTTGTTGATTCTATCCATTTTTAGTGCACGTTCTATTAGCTATACGGTAATGGTATTACTATACATTATACAAATCAACGTGTTAGCGATTTTTTTAAAAAGACGGCTATAGATATTGACCGCGTCTTTGTGCTGTCAAAAACAAGTGACGGATGGATAGACGAGGGGCGAGGCGCGAGTAAACCTCAGATGGGAAAAGTATATATAGATAATAGAAGAAATAAAAGGAAAAATCTGTACACGAAAATAAAAAAACACTGCGAAAGAAGCTACCTGCAGATTTACTGAGGATATTTAAGTCTCAAGAAGAAAGTTTTAGTTAAAGTTGGAATGTTGACTGCCACGGGTATCGGAATAAAGATGTCTATAACGGTAATTTCTGGAGTTCTTCAATATACGTACACACTTTTATGTATTTGCACTTATAAAAACTTAAATTATTTAGTTAATTTTATTCATTATTAAGACCCGGTTTCAAAAAACATTTAATACACTGAACTGTCTACAGGTTTATAAAAGGAATATGCAGGTGCATAATTAATGCAAATGAGCTAGATATATAAAATCTTGTTTATGAAATCGCTTTAGTCAGTGTGCTTGATTGTATTTTATAACTGCTTCATTTTCCTGTATTGCATTTAAATCCAGTCCTCTCGCGACCAAGGCTGATAAAACTCATATTATTAAAATTTATATAGCACTATTAAGATAGGTGTAGCGTTAGCAAAAGTTAGTATTACAGTCTTTAGGCATAGATAGCAGTCTTTAGCCTTTAGGGTGGTTTTTGATTTGTTTTCTTATCAAACCCCAATGAGTTTATTTTAAAACTAAATCCAATCCCTACATGTGAACAATTGCGTTTATGTTTTAAGTACTATGTCGACGCTGAGAGTGAAAAATAAAATATTCGTTCTCATCATTATTAATATCGCTGATTTATCGGTATAAACGCCAACGCAGTGGAAAATGCATATCCAATGCAGATGTGACCATAATAATAAGTATCGTACAAAATATATTCTTAAATCATCTTTTTATAAAACTGTAAAAATATACTTTTATAATTTTATATAGGTATAGTGCTTAGCTGAGTTGGCTTCTGCGGTAGTGGATACATATGACGTGACAGAACTGTCTTACTATACACGTAATGAATAGTAATGAAAATATCTCTTACGGTATTTACAAGTGTGTACCTATATTTAATTGATATAATTGCGTATGACAATATAAACTGACAAAGTTAGTTACAGTATGATTAATGACAGACGTGTATTTTATATGAATAAATTACTATAGATTACTATTGACTGTGTATTTATTCAACTAAAATCTAAATTTAATTAAATTAAATGGTATCCATATCGCTACGCGAATTACTGTCTGTATGATTTGAATCGCTTTCATTATCTGAATGTCCGTGTCGATAATATCTTTTATTTTTATAATCAAAAATATATATATAAAAGAATCTATATATTTAAAAAAAAATCTCTATTTCTCTTGGCCATCGCGCATCACGCGTGAACATTTTTGCTAATTTTGTTGTGTTTATTATTATCAGGAGAAAGTTCTTATGAAAGAAAAAATTAAGAATGCTGAACCGAGCTCCGATGAGTACTCATCTTCGGTTGTGAATCTATTGTGCGTTTTATATAAGGCGGCCAGTCCAAATAGCACGTGTTGACGACAGCAATGCCGAGTCCGACCTAAATGTAGAAGATGTTTTGTCTCGTTTTGACGAAAGCCATTTCTTGGGAGCGAGAAGTTGACACATTATTCTATGGCATAGATTAGGGTCATAAAGCGTTTATGAATAATAACAATTCATGACTATTGATTGACTAAATTGTATTTATGTATGTCACACAATTTTAATTATGTACCGTCAGGTAAGTACGTATATTTATTTATAGTAATAATCCGCTTTTATATTATCAGAAAACTAGAATTATATGTGGAAGACTGAATGTGGCACACTTTGAAATGTTAAAAATGAATGTTGATGATAAAAACGATAGGGTAAGACCAAAAAGTATGGTTGGACTTTGTGAAGTACTATGAATATTGAAATGTCGACAGACAAAAGCGGCAATTTTTATAGGACGTTGCTTAAAACAGCGCTCGTGTCATATATGCACACCGGCACGAGGCTGAACTGAGCCCTCTTACACCACTATTATATTGCATCCTTATAATAGGTCTTTACTTATCCTTATAATAATTCCCGAGAGGCAGTACAAAACGCCTTTGAAGAGTTTGTTGTCTCCCGTCCTGCTGATTTTTTCAAGAAGGGCATCCATAAACTGCCACAGCGTTGGCAAAGATGCATTGATTGCAGGGGTAATTACTTTGAATAAAAGAAATAAATAAGTTCGAAAAAAAAAAATACTTTAACTTTTTTCAAACAAAACGGCAATTTCATAGGTAAAGACCTAATATTTATGTAATCTCATAATATACTGACTGACTGGCCCGATAGCTCAGTTGGTAGTGACCCTGCCTTCTGAACTGCGGGTTGTGGGTTCGATTCCCATCCAGGACAAACATTTGTGTGATGAACATCGATGTTTGTTCTGTGTCTGGGTGTTATATTGTATTCTATGTATGTATTTACAAACAAAAAGTATCTAAGTATTTTATCAGTTAGCTGGTTCCCATAGTACAAGCTTTGCTTAGTTTGGGGCTAGATGGCGTTGCGTGAGATGTCCACACATATTATTATTATATTATTATGCTAAATGAAACATTGTTTCTATTGTTGTTGAATAAATGTTTTTCTTACATTCTTTCTATTACGTGGATGGATGGAGAAAATTAAAACTACCGGCCGTGGAACGACTCGAAATCGATTTGTTTATCCATAACTACATTTGTTCTACTGATGTAAAAAAATATTTTAATCTTTGCATACTAAGATAAAATTACTTTTGGTATAAAATTTAAACAATAGAAAATAGAAATCATGTTTCTAATTAAATTAAATAGTTAACAGAGAAGATAATAATAGGTGAAATATTGACACACTTTCAATTCCATGGTTACAATTTTTTAGTCGAAGATTATTTTTTCTTCAGATTCTTTCACCACTACGTTGGATTGCATGTTTGGCAATATGTTTATTGCATTGCAATATCATTCTGATTGCGTGTTTGCCGCCGACAAACAATAAGATCAAGTTCTTGAAATAATTGCATGTGAGATAAATTCTCACCAATATCCTTTGTTATATTTATTGTTCCATGAATTCAAAATAAACACTTGTTTACCAACACGCTGAGATGAAATCAATACATTACATCCACAAATTATTAAACTAATAATAATAATAAAATAACAACGCTCAACGATCGCACATACTTTCTGGACCTTAACTAGGATTCCCTGTATCTAGGGACCTAAGAACTACGAGGAACATAGTCTCACAACACCCAGACAAAACCAGAATTTGCCTTTTTTCGGTGCCTAAATACTTGTCCAGCCGCGGGAATCGAACCCGCCACCTCGATGTTATGAGCCGACCTTCTCAACCACCACACGACAGCGGCTCTCTTGTATATCAATTAGTTCTAAAGTCATTTTTAAGATGTTGTCTAAATATGTTGTGATGAACTCATGCTAATTAAGAAAAACATTTGCAATCTTATTTGCTTAATCGTTTTTTAACGTAAAGTCTGGTGTGTGGTTTTGAGACTTTTTTGCTCCCTAACATTTGAATAATTATCTAAAAACCAATGCTATAGGAACTCGTTTAATTGAAACTAAACATAAGAAATAAACGCATTATTAGCAATTTTACAACAGTTCTGTATTTGACCCTTACGGCAAAATTAACTAGTGCAGTTAATGATTATTTATTGGCACAAATATTCATTTCTGTTAACGTAATATGAATATGTATCGAAATGTATTGTAACTCATGTTGTATTGTAAGCATTAAAACGTCAATATAAAATATTGGTCATACGCTCATCATTGCAAATTTTAATTGCAAAGCTAATAACAATTCAGAATTTATCATCTTTATTATAACTTTAAATTCTGAGTGTTTACTTTTCATAATTTTGGGTAATAATAATGGTTAATGTGTTTGATGAAGAAACCATACTGGTCTCGAAACTATCCGCAGTAAACAATAATAGGATAGAATAATAACAATTTAATTTGATGATAATAACAGTTGATAATACGTTCCAGTTAACTGCCAAATTACCCCAAAACAACAGAAAATCCATTGTGACCGACAGCAGTCAAAGCATTACGCCGTAACTGCGCGAAAAGGAACTGTTAAATCTAGGTAGCAAGAATTTCTTACGCAAGTGTATTGCATCTAGATTATATATCATATTTAAAGAGGCAATTTTGTGATGACAATGGCGTTTGACCTTCAACACTAATGCATTACCTAGAGGAAGCTATAGTTATCAAAGTCGTAGCATTGTTTGAAGGTTTAGCTAGACCTACGTACAGTATTACTGGTAAACAAACAGGTACCTAGCAACTGCAACACGTAGTAAACAAATAAATAGGCGCTCTACTATCTTGACTTATTATTATTATTATATATTATTACTCTCGGAGTTATTAATACATTATTATACAATTGTACATAAATTAAATTTAATTAAATTTTGTAAAGCTTTTAAAATTACGTATTAAGTAGTTGGGTAGGTAATTAGGTATATACGAATCGTATACAAATAAATCTTTTATGATCAGACTGTCTACAAAGCAAAATGCCTAAAATCGACGTGACATTTTTGTTTTGTAGATCGTGTTGAGTTATATATTTCTAGATCAAAAAGGGACCTTCAATGATAATAGCCACAAGAAACAAACGCCAATTTTTATATAATTCTAGATGATAACGGTTAAATCCCGCAGTTTAAGGTTTATATTCAATATATTGTGCATTTCCTGTTGCTACATTACAAATTTGTATTTTTGAAAAAGGTACTCACATGCATTTAATACACGTTTAATTAATCCATTAGAGTACAAAAGAACTTATATAATTCCTTTAAGCCGTTAATGTAATAATAAACTTTGCTTACATGTGTTGGTATAGATATTGGCGATTCAAAATCATCATGATCATCTATAATAAAACAATAATGATTTATTTTATAAAATCGGTATTCCTATGCATTCGCTGAACTTAACCTCTCGGTCGGATCATATCGTATCTGATAAAACCTTTAGAGAAACTACTAACATAGTCTTTTTCATAGCTCGTCCATGCAGCATTAAATTAGTGGATAGTCGTCTATGGCTCGGCTCCGTATTTCACAGCCAATAGGATGCACTGATTGAACATTTATCAAAATCACCAAACAAAAAAAAACATGAGTGTAATATTCTTATTTACCGACTAGATTGTTCTTCTAAGTGTATCGGAACATAATAATCGTACCCTTGTGTTCCAATTGACACGTAAAGCACAATGATTGTGCGTCATTTATTGATCGCAAGGAACACTTTAAATTTTAAATTGATATCAATAAGGTACTCAAGAGGTTATGCTCTAAACGTTAGTGTATAACACTTTGAATAAACATCTTATGAAAAAAACATCGCGATTAAGATGGAAGGATTCTGCATGCAAATGTGTTACCCTGTTTTTTCCTGTATAATGTCTCTACAGCAACCTTTTTTTCTCATAGTATATGGTCTGCTGAACTACGATTGCCTACGGAACTTTGATTGCAACGTAACAGGAGTAATTTATATGTATCTAATCTATGCACATAAGCTTCGTATTGAAACTCAAATCCATGCAAATTTGTGTTTTAATTGGTTGCCATCAAGTTAAGTGATCGCCTAGATAGTTTCTTTTTTGCCAGAATCCGTCAGACAGAAAACTGACATGCTATTGTTTTTATTATTTCCAGGAGTCGCACTTAGCTTAGACTTCCCTTTATTGATTAGTTTGATCAGTAAAGTCAATCGTGAAATAACCATAAAATAGTGTCTCCAACTTTTAACCAAGCATCTAGATTCTAGAAACAACATATCACAAAATACGGACATGATTTGAAGGCCATATCGTAAACTGTGAGCGCGTGTTTGGCCTTAACTTTTATATCGATAAGTAGTGACGGTTAAATGAACAATATTTAAAATAAACGAAATTCTTTTTGTGTATAAAAATAAACTTTAAATTTGTGGTTACTGCTATCGTAGGCTTATTTAGATCCACTAATGACTTTTAGGATAACATATACATTGACAGCCTCTGTGGTGTGGTGGTTGAGCAGGTTGGCTCATAACCCGGCGGCGGCGGGTTCGATTCCCGCGCCAGGACAAGAATTTGTGCACAGAATAAAAAGCGCAAATACTTGTTCTGAGTCTGGGTGTTGTGAGACCATGGTCCTCGTTGTTCCTGGGTTCCTAGACACAGGGAATACTAGTTAGGGTCTAAGATTTATGTATGTGATCGTTGGGCGTTATTATTATTATATACCTATTGCATTCTAGCTCCACTCACACAATCGTAGTACCCATTTCCAGATTGTATTTATCTCTCTATCGTAGATCGCAAAAACAGCGACTATTGTATATTCTGTGGTACCAGTCAATATATTCGTTTAACAAAATCTTCACGTGTCGTGTTCGTCTATTGATGTGCTAACTCGAAGACAAATTGTTGTGTCCACAATTTGATATATGATACGACTAACACTGTACGCTTATTTACCACTTAGGCTGAACTGATTGATACCACAGAACTGGTTGCTAAATCAGAATACTTTTTTTAAAGATTTGTTTATTATAATTTTGAATGTATGGCAAACATCTAAATATATATAAATCAAAGGACTGACTGACTGACTGACATAGTGATCTATCAACGCACCTCCCAAACCACTGGACGGATTGGGCTGAAATTTGGCATGTAGGTAGATGTTATGACGTAAACATCCGCTAAGAAAGGATTTTTCGAAATTCCACCCTTAAAGTGTAAAATGGGTGGTTGAATTATTTTCCCATAGACCACGCCGCGGGCGAAGCAGCGGGCAGAAGCTCGTTGAAACATAAGAAAGATTTTAAGAAATGTCAGTAGAGCGCATAAGAGATGCCACTTACTATTGATTTTTAATACATGACGTTATACTATTTCGGTATTCTATAGCTCGATCATAATTTAGTTGACTATGTTTATTACTGATGAATATCTGATAATATGTTATAATTGCAAATGCCTTCATATTAAAAATAAAAAAAATAAAAAATAATAAATGTTGCTTTATATTAACATTGTTTATTTAATGGTTGGAATCGATGGTAGGTTACTAATAAACATACATGTACATGTTACTGATACGCTCACGATACATTCATCTTATCGTATATAATACGGTAAATAATTATTTATAATTACACAGTTACAAAGTATAACAAACGTGGCATTCTATGAAAATGCTATCGCGTTAAATGTAGTACCTATAAAGTTTACAAAGTGAGATTCCAATGCTTATCAGGAAACCGGCTTTTATAATAATATTCTTCAGTATTGAAACGAAGTATTTGTTCAGCCATTTAATTGATAGTGTATGTACATCGGCCTTGAGCCGGCGTAGGGATGTGGGAAGGCACATGTTACCATCCTCCAATTTGACAATTAAACACCCTCGCGTGCATATGAATGAATATAACATCCAAATTCCTCGGCGGGTGTGTGAATCTTATCATTTAGCTGTTATAAAACTATCATTCAAATTTTTTTTTCTTGAGTAGCGGAATGTGTCAGTCATCGGTAAAGTGGTTTTTTATAATACCTATCCCTAATTAACAGTGACAGTAGTCTTTATAATTGTACATATGTGTAGACGTAGACTTATTAATGAACGTTAATTAATTTAGTTACTATTAATTAATGCTTAAAATTTCCTATTACTATTAATTAAATGTCGACTAGCTGCTGTGAAATGTCACGAGCAAAATGACTGCATTATTAGCATTGATTAAATATTTCCCCAACGTTTTTAAGTAACACCTGAAGTAGCGTGGTTCAGACAAGTTAAACCAGCCATGAGTGGTTATTGAATCGGCAAATCTAGAGATGGACACGTGAGATGACTCGATGGAACGATTGTCCTATACGTGGGGTGGATGATGACATTAGACAAACGAAATTGAGCCTAAAAATTGCTTCAAATATAGTGATTTTTATAATGAGATAGGCATATGTGTAGGCGAGAGTCTAAACGAATTTATGCTTAAATCTTTAATTTTATATCTATTTTATGTTGTTAATAAAACTCTAACGGCACAATTTCAGTACATTGAAGATATTTTACCAACGCAAACTCTGGGACTCTTTAGAGGTCACTGAACCCAAATCTATTTAGAAGTTTATTTGTCTAATTTTTTTGTACTTATATCAAGCTAAAAAATTTGATATGGTTTTCACAGTTTGATGGCTAGCTAAGTCTTGACTTAAAAATCATTTTCTATGTGTATCGCGCGTATGGTCTCCATGCTTTAAAACAAGTACGTGGTCGCGCTAACAATGCATCCGCGAAGAGATGTATTTTATCCTGTGAACAACGCGAGTAGAGCCGCGGGCGAATGCTAATGATAAATTAAATTATACAGACTGTCTTCGTATGTATTGAGTCAAAGCGTATCACGAGTAGGTATTATATTTTTAGAATTTGCCGTCAGTTGTTTGTGCTGCTATGCTATCTCTTTAATACGTCTCTGTGTATCTTATTGTACCTACTTACTTCTTGTTATTATTTTTGTTGTATTGTAATGATGTTTTCATGTGTTATTGTAAGTTTATTTATCTGAATTGTTATATATGTTGGTGTTCAATAAAACGTTGTATCGTATTGTAAGTCTAAGTGGTAGGACTTTTCTGCAAAGTTCGTCTGGCCACCGCTTTGCCACTTATTTTGCCGTCAAGCAGTAGCTAGTAAAATTACTGGGTAAATGAGACTATGATCTGATTTCACAGTCTAGAAATCTTATTACCATGACTATGTCTTCGAATGATGTGAGCAGCGCAGTGTCACTCGAAATTAATCTGTTTTAGGCGGCCTTGACGCTGAACACCAGTAGGGCCAAAGCGCAGGTTTACATAAAATTAATCCTTAAATATTTTTAAAACACTTTTCTTTTGTTTTGCTCTCTATATCTGTGTATTGATGTATGCACTTCATTGACTTCATCTTTATGCGTTCATTTTATCCTCAATCTATAAATTGGACTTGCGAATAAATTATTGCGCTAATTTGCGAAGTTTTTTCTTTCTAGTATAAAGTATGTTTATTGTGTATATTTATATGTTTTGTATGTTTAGTATGTATATTTGGCTTAAGACCGGTTCCATACACTCGTATTAGCATACCCATTCGAATCGTGAAGAACCCTAGAAAATGTATACAGATCTTGCATTCGATTCGCAATTTTCTGCTTCGGGATTTCTAACGTAAGGGTTAACGTTCGAAATGAATGTACAGAAGCAACCGTTCAGCAACGAACGTTGCCTAAGTTTGTATGGGCTTCTTTCTTTGGGAGGGTTCGAATCGAAAAATCAATTCACATTTCACAATAAGAAAGCGAGTGTATGTGGCCAGCCTTAGTCACTGGATTTTCATATTGAACTAAGGTATGTTGATTTGAGCTCTGACTTTGATTTGGGTACTAAGATATTTTATCGTAGCGAACGTGTAAAACATTGAATGTGTAACTGCGCATGTTCTTATTGTCCACCCCTGCATTGAGTCATAATCACAATACCACCATTAATCTCATGCATCACTGGACACGTACTCATTGTTCGCTTTACGAACGGTTTTCATTCAAGAACGGACATCAGTTTTGTTTATTTGAACTAGCTGCACCTAGCGATTTTGCTCCCCTGGACAAAATGTTCTGGGATCAAAGTATCCTATTTTAAAGATCAGCATACTCCACGCTAAATATAGTCGACTCTGCGGTTTAGTGGTACACAACAAGTACCTAACTACATCATTTACATTAGCTCTTTCCGCTGCTAACTAAATAGGTACCTATGTATGTACTTACAAAAATTTTGCGTCCATTAAGGATAAAAGTGGAAATGGTTGCTTGTATGTGTATCTCATAAGTCAACTGAATGGAATATCGTGAAGTATCGTTAACTAGACCACCACTTTATTACCCTTGCATTACATGTATCAAATACAATAAACACCGAGTCTTAAATCCCTTCTTGATGGAGCGAGCGAGAGAGCTCTGAAAGTCATTTGAGTTTCTCGAGGATTCTCTTATGATCAATGGGGTAAAGTGTATTGTGTTGAATTGATAGAAAGGCGTTTATGATGATTTGCCAATTACTAATTATATTTGAGATTTATATTCGCTCGATAATGTTGGCAGAACCAACAATAGCTGGGTTGGGATTGAGATAGACGTGTTCTTGCAAAGAAGGTCCTTCTTCGTTGATCCGGATGGTCCTATCGCAGCCGTAGTCTCGGCTACGCTAAAGTCATCCGACCAGTCTAGTCCTTCTGGCTCAGATTCGTTTGATAGGGCTTGTTTTTTTGGCACCGTTATAGCCATATACACACACACAATCGGACACCGGCCACGCGGGCGAAGTCGACGTACGCTCCGTAGATTACCTAGAACGGTCGCGACTTTATATGTTTCACTCTTCCAGTGGACGTGGTCTTCTCAGTCCGGTTCTCGTAGCTACGGCTCGAACCCCAGGAGTGCTCTCGAGCTAGTTGCTCCTCTTTTTAACGGCTGAGTGTCTTATGCGAAGTTACCCACAACAGAATTAAGCCATTAAAAAAAAGATTTGCTCTGGGTTCGTGGCAGAATTTTGTTGAGAACGGCTTAATGACGCAGTAGACATGCTGGTGAAGATTCACACCAAATTGTATGCTTATAAATGTGAATTGCGTTCATAATTCTTTAATTAGAAATTCATTAGCCGCTATAGTAACTTACTCTAGAGTAAGCATATACTTTAAAAAAATGTTGCCTTGTATAATACAATATGGCGAATATTATGTAAACAACAGTTGCTGGCGTCCTATGTTTAAATTAAATAAATCTCATTATTCACCGAGTCACACAGAGAACACATGCTTACTGTTTTGATATATTTGTAAGTACGTTGGTATTTTCAGATGTAACAGAAAAAGATTTTACTTTAGTCTTGTTCTACTAGCGTTATTTGTTTCGGTTGTAAGTTTGTCACGGTTGTCTTTATGTACACATACACACACATACAGTACAACCTCCTACACTAATAGGATATGATGTGTGCATTAAGCAGAAATTACAATTACAATTTAATCAAATACATTTAATTTTAAAAATCATTTTGCAATTTATTTTCTAGATGCAGTTTTGATGTTTAAGCGATTGTTTTATTAAGGCACTGTCATAGCGCGTTTTAAGGCGTCTCTATAGCGTTCTGTCTAAAGTTGAAAATCGCAAATCATAATTTGAGGTCAAAATAGGTCTGCGCACGGCAATGTGCTAATTTGGCAGGTTTTAGTGAATTACGTAAAATATGGATATCAAATAGATATTTAAACTGATCATTCCTGTAGAACTTTAGGTTTTTGAATCAGTTATAATAATGACTTGCTAAAACTGAAAATTTGGAAAACTATGTTAATAAATTATGTTTTTGGAGTCATTAAAACAGTTTTATTTTATAAGACTAAGTACTTGGTAAATTTTTTTCGAAAAAGTGCTTTTTCTTGATTTTGGGGTTACACCGCGCCTTAATAATGACGTTGATTTGATTCGGCCAATCAGTGATTCGGGAATATTTTTTTAAGTTTGGTTTCACGCCTTTACCATATTTAGCCAGTAGACTACGAGTCATCTACCACACTAGCCCAGTGCGGGTTGGTAAACTAGGTTTAGACAAATTGCTATATCGGAGACCTTCCTGACCTGGGGCCTTACCGCGTACGTCTGGTGGAGATGGTAATCGTGTTCTCTCTTGCTCGCACTCGTGGACTTGTTAATTGGCACGTGCAGGATGGCAGGCGAAGCCAATTCCCAGAACAGTTACGCGGTAGGGGTGCAGAGTTTCGACACGTTTAAGTATAAGATCAACACGGGATCAATAACTATATACCTATAAGCGATTGATAGTATAAACAACCTACTTTTATTTATTTCCAGATTCGTCGACGCCATCACCCACGGTTGCAGTGACCCAGATTCCACTGCTGGGTTTCAACGGTACCGGCATTTTGAAGATCAACTTGACAGAAAACACACCCAAAGTCAGCGACCCTATTGTACCTGACGACAGTAAGTATAATTTCTATGTTTAGGGTTACGTACCCGTTTTCTCATCGTCATAGTATTAATATGTTTACCTTTTGTCGCCGCCCGGTGACGCTGTAAAGATCGGTAGAGACCAACAGCATTAGCCAATGCAAAAAGAATGTCCTTTTGTCTCTATCTGTTTTTCTGTCAATACTGTTGTCCCAGGAACGGTTGAAGGTATTAAGTTGAATCATTTATACGTAGAACTCTAAAAAAGAATCTGATTTTAATGTCCATGGCCTTATAATCCTGCAAAAAATGTATGCTTTTTAAACTCAATGCAAATGAGAGATAATTATGACTAACAATCTTATTTTTTGGAACAATTTATGATTACTTATTTCATGTGTCGTCAAAACCAGTAAAGCAACATGCAGACAACAAAGAGATTCTTTCAACAAAAGTTTAATCGCATGAATAAGTCAAGTGCCTAAGTACTGACTGTATGGATGTTTATTGAGTATGGTGGTGCTTGGAGGTTGAGGGTATAGAAACGATTAGGCCACGAGTTTTACTCAGTACTTGTCATTTTACTCACAAGATTATTATAAGATGAGGGCGTCTGTCACAACGCAATATATGTAACCTAATTTTAAGTGACGTGGCGATATAATATAGGCCATGGTATGCATATAGCGGCACGCGAACTGTCTTAAGTTGAGACCCAGTGCAAAGTCTCAACTTAGAGACAGTTCTCAATCCAGGGAGTTTTAGCAGTTTATGCCCCTCTGCACTAAAGTTTCACAGATGTTAAGTTCGCACTTATCTCGCTAGGACGTATCTAAATCCGTTGCAGTAGGTACGTCATAGAAAAATAAGTGTGAACTTAGGAGCTGTCAAACTTCAGTGTAGTTGGGTATGATGGGCTCTAGGAGCAACGGTTCAGGCTGTGCGTTGATATATAAGTCAGTCAGGACTTTGATTATATGTATACAAGGTGGAATTTAATTCACTCTTTTCCTTAAATGTTTGTACTCAGACTATGCTATAGAATGATCGTACCAGGGCTAATTTGATAAAAATAGGTTTTGTTTTAGTATTTAGTGCCTCCTAAAATAACTGTATGACAGCCAAAATGTCTATTTAACGGTACACACAGCGCGGGCACCAGCTGAGTGCTTTGTAAATGTTTCGTAGGCAATAAAACACCTGCTTTGTACAATGTCGTAAGGTTTTTCTTTAGAATTTAAATTTGATAATACCTAGATTTAAGTTTTATTTCATAAGTACTTTTTTTATTTTCTTACATGGGAGCATTCTATAGCATGGACTGTATACATACATTAAAGGAAAAGAAGGAATTAAATTACACCTTCTATATATTTAAATAAAACATTTTGGACATTGTGCATATTATAATATAATATTCAAATTTATACACAGGAAACTGATAACGGAGTCCGTCAAAGATCAACTGATTATTTGTTTCTTTTTTATTTATATGATGATTATTCATATAAAAGTACCTAACGGTTATTCGGTATGGTTTGCCAATATAGATTATACAAATGCCTTTTCGGCCTTTCCGCTTGAATGACCCTTGCTTTACTTATTTCAATTCATGCCTTTCCATCTGAAGGCAATTAGCGGCCTAGGTGAATGTACACTGACTCTTTACATCATTCAATCATGAATAAGACACGCGCATTTTTAAATAAAATGTCGTAATCTAATGCTTTTTTTATAATAAATTTTGGTAAAAGCATTTAGAGATATAAAGCCTAATTTGGCACTAAAATGTTATCTTAATACTTGATGTACCAATAGCATAGCGTCTTTTTTGCTCAATAACAGCTGACCGTGGCCAATAAGGCAATTATGCGCTTGAACTCACCAGTGAAAGTTATATCTCATCTACATTGAATCGGATAGATGGCGAGAAGTAAGCAAAGCATCGCTTGTCTAACACGCGCAGTACGGTGGAGTTTGAACTCTACAACAACGCGACGACGACAACGCGGAGATTGATCTCGTTGCCCAAGACACGTCTTGGACGGTCTTATCGTGCGCCGGCTGCGCTATGATCGTTGTATTAGTACTAGCCCTTCCGGCACCGTTTTCGGTACCGGTATAGGATACCAGCGTAACACAATCAGACACCAATCTCGGCGGTGAGATCGAAGTACCTCCTTAGCTAGAACTGACGCATCTTTCCTTATAGCCCAATCTTCCAGAGTACGTAGTCTTCTCGATCCTCCTCTGCCTACTGCTCGCACCCCAGGGGTGACCAGGAGTTAGTGGCCTCCCACTTTTGATGACTCGGTACCTTATGCGCCCGTCCTCTCGCTTTGTGATGTGATAAAGTTCAGTCAAGAAAAAAGTATTAGGGTATATAGTATATAAGTAATAGGGTATTTAACAAAGGGTTTAGCCAAAAAGACAAAGAATCTAGCTTATGAAGAACATCGCCCAAACTAGTCTACTAAAGACCTATAGTGTGACATGACATATAAAATGCCAGAAAATCACAGACAAAGATATGTAACAAGTCGGAACCGAATTAATTAAAGTAAACTTAACACATTACAGATTTCACCACCGATTTCTTCAAGGAAACGCCGGCACGGATCATGTCCGAACATAATCTTACAAAGGCGGTCAATGTAAGTATCCCCCGGTATGATAATAATGTTTAGTAACCAACTGAAGGTTCAGCTTCGTTCGAAAACCAGCCGAAACGGTCCCGCTTAAACATACGTTCACGTGTTCTCGAATCGTGTTTATTAAAGTGTATGAAGGTTGACTTTTACGGCCACTAGCGATTTGAGTATTGTGAGATATAGGCGTTCTGAGTACCTTCCGATTATTGTAATGCGATATTAATTGAAAATTCTGTCTAGACAAACATTTCCGAGATTACAAAAAATTGCCCATTGAACTGTATTTTCACGCGTACATTTTAATAAAATAGTAACATGTAGTATACATACGAAGTTGATATAAAACTTAGTTATTATTATTAAAACTGTCGTACCGATTGGATTCTTGCGAATGAATGTTCCAGTAAAACCCGTATTTAGTGAGAACGGGTTTTCACTTTTGACTCTCCCGCCTAATAGATGCTGCATAACAGTGGAATAGATTCAGCGTTTTCTCTTGTTTTATCTTTGCCCATTTCAAACTAGATAAAGAGAAACAACATATAAAATAACTATTGTTTCGTTACTCAATGTTTATTTTAGTATGAATATTAGGGGGTAGAGCTATATTTTTGGTACATTATGACTTCTTAGTTTGGTGGTGTTATGATGGAACATTAACAGCCTTATTAATAAACACGAACTAGCTTTAGACTAGTTACACCATCTTTTGTCTCTTTCGATCCAGCTAAATATTCCAGTAGCAAAAAAAGGACAAAAGCTGAAGTAACTAATCCGAGACTAATACCCGTTTACTAATAAGGCTGTAAAGGTCTATCGTTCGCAGGATTACTATTGGTATAATATACGAGTGTTTTTCAGGATACCCACATATTCTACAACAGTACTTTCATCGGAAACGTGACGTATTTCGAGGAATACTGGGCAAATATCAGCAAGCCACAGGCAGAAGTACACGAGGTGCTTAGCAACTCGCACCGAAGAGCCACTGTGAGTATACTACTACGTTACTAACGCGCTGGCCATTATGCTTGCATTTGCGCGTAGGCTTGTCATGATATTTATACTAACCCCAATCTAGAATAACAGTGAACAGATATATATCCCACTGAAATAGCAAACTGAAATTAGTCGCAGAACTTTACAAACGTAGTAAAGAAAAAGAAGAAGATATGTGGACATTTCACACAGAACCATCTAGCCCCAAACTAAGCAAAGCTTGTAGTATGGGAACCAGATAACTGATACAATACTTAGATACTTTTTGTTTGTAAATACATACATAGAATACAATATAACACCCAGACACATAACAAACGTCGATGTTCATCACACAAATGCTTGTCCTGGATGGGAATCGAACCCCAACCTACAGTCAGAAGACAGGGTTACTATATATCAACTGAGCTAATCGGGCCAGTCAGTATACTTCCGATTAGGTAGAATGTCGACTTGTTTCGAGTGGCTGCCAGCAGTTGGATGAAAAGACTGGGCTCAGTGGCTTGCTTTGGGAGAGGCCTAATGTCAGACAGTAGTGTAGCGATGATGATGATGATGAACAATCAAGTTAATCAATCAATAATCGTTAATAATCAATAGTCAAATAAAGTTACATACTGGTTACGTTTCCTCAGAATATTGTTATTCTCATTTGGCATACTTATTAAACGCTCTCGCTTATGTGTCATTATACGTGAAATCCGTTTCTAATTGCCTGTCATGATATTCATGTAACTTCGTGTTTCTTTTGTTTCAGTCTCTACAATTGAAGTTCCCCTTCCCATTCTACGGGCATGGTATCCGAAACATCACAGTGGCAACCGGAGGGTTCATTTACACGGGAGAGCATGTTCATAACTGGCTCGCTGCCACTCAGTACATCGCACCGTTGATGGCAAATTTCGACACTACGATCACTAACGATAGCGTCATTAAACTGAGTGACGATGGTGAGCTATCATTATCAACTACATAACAAAAAAAGGTTTTTATATTACGATTTAAGCTAGAGTTTGACCACAATTTCATCAGATTAATGTAGTCAACGCTACTCTGATTAAAAACGCGCGCTTGTCTCTTAAATATTTAAATGTTATGTTATATTAAATGTTACATTTCGCTTGTAATGTTTTTGTTTACGTCCAATATTTTATATCCGCCTGTTATTAATCGGTTTTGATGACCCATTTTCTTTCTCGTTTGGTGCACCTCCAACGCGGCCCTATTTAATTTATTTGATGAATGACGTGACGAACTAGTCGTTCACCTGAAGTTAAGCGACGCAGCTGCACATAATTTTCGCGTGACGCTGCAACGCGCACGTCATTCTGAGACGTCAGTTCTTGCTTTTGTTTGATAAGAAAATGACGCACCAACACCCACAACCGCATTACGGCAAAACATATGTGAATATCTTGTGTAATTTTTTTTAAATCCGCTTTCGGCTTCGGTTCAGGACATTGGGCGTTGATTCGATAATGAACACATTTTTCGTATAGCAGATGAAAGGGTTAAAGAAATTGATTGGACACCCCAAATCCTGTCCATTTTTAATCCCAAAGATTATTTTATTGCTCGTTTGCTGACAGAAATAGAAAACGATGCAAAAGTGACCTTACAGTTGTTAAGGTTATACAGCCGCTGAGATAACCGTTATCGTATCATGATTCATTGCACTTGACATTCAATTTATCATTATTAGTTATGAATATTATTAATGATGGAAACGACTTCTTGTTTCTTAAAGGTTTATTATTATAATTTACAATATATTAGGCAATAAAGTGGCGTTGCGGGCGCAGGCTAAGGCGTATAATAATAATATAAATAAGAATAATTACTTATTGATATATCAATCCGCGGATTCACTCGCAATTTACCCAATTTATGAAAAAAGGTTTTTATATTACGTACTTAGCTAGAGTTTGACCACAACCTCACCAGATGGAAAAAGTTTTTATGTTAAAACGGTATTCTGATTAAAAAAGCACGCTTGTCCCAAATATTATATATTAAATATTGTATTATATTTTTATCGGTCTCTCCATTTTTAATGCCACTGAAAATACACCACAATTCGGTTGCCATGTTTTTATGGATGTCCAATATTTTATCTCCGCCAGTTATTAATCGATTTTGATGATTCTTTTTCATCTGGTGTACCTCCAGGGTGGTTAAGCGACACGGCCGCCCATAACAGTTGCAGTGTCACTCTTATGCAAAGTTTCGCCTGACACTGACATGGTATTGACAGATAAATGCGTAATTTATTTTTTGTATGCGAACTACTGAAACAAAATTTGTGTGGTCAAATAATATCCACAAAAACGTACACCTGTATTACGATAAATCTAGCTGACGCGTGTCTGCGGCTGACTATTCTATAGCTGCTGTCAAAGTTAATACAATAACAGCTGAACGACAGAAGCGCATCAGCAGTGCAGCATAGATTGTAACCAGAGGGCGGATCTCATAAATACTACCCCAATACATCATATAAACATTAAAGTTTAATATTGTTTGCAGGTGAGAAATTCACTGCATTCTGGGAGAACGTGAGCTTACAAGACGAAGCCGACAAGCCGTTTACATTCGCAGCGACCTTGTACAAAAACGGTGATATTATATTCGCCTACAAAAACATACCCATTGACGTTCTACAGATAAACGATGCAGATCACCCTGTGAAAGTAGGCATCAGTGATGCTTACCTTAACGAAAACATTATATTCTGTAAGTGAATTGGTTTAGCGAATGAATAATAGGAAATATTGATGATTGTTTGTCTTGTTGCTTTAGATTGTACATATATTACAAGAGAATATCTACAGGAATCATTCGTAAACACATTTTTTGTCCCAATATGGATATAAAGCCATTTATTAAAATAATTCAAATGGACAATTTTTTATTGCAATCGGTAAAAACACAGATTTGTACGAATCTGTCAATTTTAATACATAGTACAAAACTACGCATGAATCCTGTTGCATTGCAATCAATGTTACGTGACCAAGACCTAATATTATAGTTATAGCTAAATAAATTTAGATCATATTTCTTAAAATTTAGTGGGAATGCTGGTAATACGATGTTTTTTTTTTGAACGAGCTATTGCTGTATGTCTCTATCGACCTTTACAGCGTAGCGTAGTAGCGTTTACAGCGTTAGTAGTAGCGTTTTACAGGTAATACGTTGTTAGCGAATTAATGAAAGATTGCAGTAATGAAGCTTCAATAGTTTTATTTTTGTAATTTTTTTTTCAGTGTACAATAAAGTGTTGATCTATCTATCTATCTACAATACCCAAGTAACCCCCGTAATGAAAATCTGCATTCTGTATACCTTTTAAAGACATACATTTGCATGGATTTGACAGTTTCAATACTGTCTATAACAATAAATAAATAACATCCCACGATTATATAGATAATATGTAATATATAATAACAATAATATAATAATATGTGTGGACATCTCACACAACGCCATCTAGCCCCAAACTAAGCAAAGCTTGTGCTATGGGAACCAGATAACTGATACAATACTTAGATACTTTTTTGTTTGTAAATACATACATAGAATACAATATGACACCCAGACACAGAACAAACACCTATGTACATCACACAAATGTACTATGTACTACCAACTGAGCTATCGGGCCAGTCATACATACATAGACTCTAGCTAGACCCTATTAAAGGTTCCTGGTTCCCTGTATCTAGGGAACCAGGGACTGCAAGTATCATGGTTCCACAACAAAACACAAAAAGTATTCGCGTTTATTTTCATGCACAAATACTGGTCCTTTCGCAGGAATCGAACCTGCCGCTCCCGGGCTATGAGTCAACCTACTCACCCACCACACCACAGAGGCTGTCGTTATAATGTTGATAGATAGATAGATACAGAACTCTTTATAATTCCACCATTGAAATATACAAGTATTAAGAAAACCTTATAAACGAATAATGTCGAACTAATAATGTATGTGTATAGTTAATAACAAAATATGATAATTTTTTACGGTTGCATTGCATGATGACACCTCAGTTAAAGTTACATTTAATTTCTCGCTTTTGATTGTAATGACTCATCTTAATTTTAAAAGGAATATAATAAAATATCTTGTGTTTCGGATTTTAACTGAGTTAAATTAGGTATTGTTGTTTCATTGTGTATTTAAGTTACTAGCGGGGTTAAATTAGGTTAAAAATCTGTTTTGGTTGTGTATTTAAGATACTTCCGCGCCGAATTCAATCAATCAATATTTATTAGCAATAACACAAAAAATTTCCTCACAATTTTTTTTTCTTTTTTCTAAATTCTTCCAAATTTTCCACAGATTTTCGCCGCAAGATTATCTACGAGTACCATCGAGTATCTTTCCGTAACTACGTGATAACCAACAATACAATACTGAAATTGACCGCGTTGCCTACTTGTCTCCCGTACGACACCTGCGAGTCTTGTCTCAATCATGAAACACAATTTGATGTAAGTTTTATTTATAACGAGCTCCTGCCCGCAGATTCGCCCGCGGCGCGGCCTATGCGAAAATAATTCAACCACCCATTTCACCCTTTTAAGGGTGAAATTATGAAAAATCCTTTCTTAGCGTATGCCTACGTCATAATATCTACCTGCATGACAAATTTCAGCCCGATCCGTCCAGTGGTTTGGGCTGTGCGTTGATAGATCACTATGTCAATCAGTCAGTCACCTTTGAGTTACATATATTTAGATGTTATAATACAATAAATAATTATACTAATAATAAACGCCCAACGATCACATACATTGATCCTGGATCCTAACTAGGATTCCCTAACCCAAGAACTACGGGGTCCTCACAACACCCAGGTACTGAACAAGTATTTGCGCTGTTTTTTTTACAAATACTTGTCCGGTCGCGGGAATCGAACCCACCGCCTACGGGCTATGAGCCGGCTTGCTCAACCTACAAAGAGAGAAAACTACACAGAGGCTGTCATAATTGTCTTTTATTTAATTAATTACGTGTCGTCCACCTGATGGTAAGTATCACAGCCACCCGTAACAGTTGCAATGCCACTCGGAACTCCGCCCCCTTTTGCCCACGTTTAACAATCAATGCATCTTCTTCTTACAGTGCGCGTGGTGTCCTCAAATCAAAAAATGCTCAGGTGGCACGGATCGACACAAGCAAGACTGGACAATGAGACGTAAGTGCTTACCATAAAAATTGTTTTAATCATGGTCAAAATCATTATCAATTGTGATACAGCAACGTTCAACAGTCTATTGTATTGTTTTATTTTTATCATTTATTTTAACGACTTATTATATACATTTTTGATAATAATAGGGTGTTTGGTAGAGGATTGGTCAAATGTGCTTGGCGTACAGGCAAATCTACTTGGAAAATATAAGGTCTCGTAAAAGTCACCACAGTAATGTGGCCCACTAAAGCGTGGCGGCAGAATAACTGGCAAGGCGGTGGTTTGTCTTAATCAGCGAATGCGTTCTCAAGTTTTGTGCACTTTCTTTCTTTATATTACTAGCTGCGCCCGGCGGTTTCACCCGAGTGATAAAAAAATTTTAACCTTCTTATTTTTTTCTTTAATAATAAATACAAAAAAACACTAGTGTGCTTTAGACCACACGACTGAAGTAAAACTTCTTTAGCTCCATCTATCGGCTGGTATAACTTTGTTTTTGCATTGTGCAATGTTAATGTCGCCATCTTGACAATTGTAAATTGTCATATTACCGGACATACCTGTTCGACCAATCTGTCGTTCCAATTACAGAGTAGCAGTTTGGGTAGCTGAAATAAAACTTGTAGCAAATATGGAGCAATCGATTTAATTATATTCACTATAACAAAACCGATATGCACTATTTTATAGGACGATTATAATAGATTAAGTAATTAATATTACACGGTGTTGCGATTAACATTTGCACAGGAAAGAGAAAGAATCAATTGTGAACACAGACTATATGACAATCAACGAGTAAGACACAGACTACAAATACCAATACATTAGCAGAGACATAGCCATGGGAAAGAACATAATAATTTTCTAACACTTCCCCTTATTATTTTCTTCACATGGTCACTATCATTTAACAAAATATTTACAACAATGATTCATATTTATACCATGCAATTATATAAAACAAACATAACACAATTATCAAACCACTAAATAAAATCAAAGTCAAATTATTAACATTACTCAGCCCTAATGTGGTTTTACATTAATCTCTTTAGTAAATTGTGCATGTTTTACTGAACTTAATGGCTTAGTGAGCACATCGGCTATCATTTGTTCAGTTGGCATATATACTACATTAGCAAACCCTTTTTGTATCAAATCCTTTACATAATGATACCTTAAGTCTATATGCTTGGTCCTTTTATGACAGTATTCCTTAGCCTCCAGTAATTTGTGGGCACTTTGATTATCATTATATATCATAACATTAAATTTCTTATCCAACATTTCTGATATAAAATTCTTTATAAAACATAGATCTTTACAAACATCGCTTATTGCTAAATATTCACTTTCAGTACTACTTAAAGCGATACTTTTCTGCTTACGTGATTCCCAATTTATTGTATTGTTACCTAACTTTATCACAAACCCAGTGTAAGATCTTCTGTCTACTATATCGTTGGCCCAATCAGCGTCTGTATAAGCAGTCAAATTTAAATTACAAGTTCTATAAAAACATAGTTTATAATTTAATGTTCCTGCTAAATACCGTAATATCCGCTTAGCCGCAAGCCAATGAGACTGATCATAACCATGAGTGAACTGACTTAGCTGACTGCAAGCAAAACTAATATCTGGTCGGGTACATACAGATAAGTACATCAAACATCCTAATAATTCTCTATATTTATACAAATCATCATCAAAACAATTATCTTCAGGCTTGCTTAATTTAGTGCCTAAAACCATAGGAGTTGATACTGGGTTGCAGTTTTGCATATTAAATCGTGATAACAATGTCTTAATGTATTCAGTTTGATCTAACGTTAATACACCTTTAACTTTATCATGATTCACATTAATACCTAAACATGTCTTAAGTGTGCCCAAGTATTTAACATGAACCTCTCGCTCTAACAAAGTTATCAATTCATTTTTCATGGATGAACTATTGCTAAATAAATAAAAGTCATCGACATACAATGCAATTATAGTTAAACATTTCGTAATATTACATTTCTTAACATAAACACAGGGTTCACACTTGCTTTGTGAAAAGCCATTTTTTGACAACAATTGATGCACCTTTAAGTTCCACATTCTACTTGCTTGTTTCAAGCCATAGATACTTTTCATCAATAAACATACTTTATCTTTATCAGTGTTAAACCCTTCAGGCTGTTCCATGAAAATATGCTCATTCAGTTCGCTATTTAAAAAGGCAGTCTCTACATCTAAATGCTCTATGTTCATATGTAAGTCATTAGCTAAAGCAAATAAAATTCTCATCGTACTGTGGCGTACGACTGGCGAGAATGTGTCATCATAATCTACTCCTTGTTTTTGTGAAAAACCGCGCGCCACTAAACGCGCTCTATATTTATCTTTACCTGTGTTACCATGCTTGGTTTTATAAACCCATTTACACTTTACAACGTTGCGACCCCTAGGTCGATCAACAAGCTTCCATACACCGTTTTTGATGAGAGCATCATACTCTTTTTGCATGGCAGCTTGCCATTCTGCACCGCTCGATGAAGAAATAGCTTCTCCATATGTTATAGGATCAGATTGACCCTGAACTAACAAGGACATGTCATAATCCTCATACCTGGCTGGTTGCCTACCACGGGTGCTCCTTACAGGTCGCTCAGCAACGGTCACTGACCTCTCAGGACTAGTCACAGCTTCCCCTCTAGGAGACCACCCATCAGACTGCGAGGATGTGGTGCTACCTCCAGTAGCAAGAACCGGACTCCCCAGGCTCATTGCTTCATCACCAGTTGCATACTCCGACTCAGGAGCTGAAACCACAGTTACATTTTGATTAGAAAAACTGTCATCACATAATATATTTTCATTCATGGATAAATTATTCACATTATCATTTGAAATAGTATTATCAATCTCATTATTATTTATTCCATTACTGTCCATATTATTATTCAATGTATTATTATTTGACTGGTCATTTAGACTAGGTAAACAGTCATATTGATAAAACTTATAACTATTAATTTTATTTTCATCAGTCTTTAAAAATTCATTCTCTAAAAATGCTACATTCCTGGCAAAAATTATCTTGTGGGGTACCAAAGGGTCGACTAGCCTATATCCTTTTGTAGTGTCACTATAACCAACGAAAATACATTTCTTGGACTTCAAGTTTCTTTCGCTTCTGCTCAGGTACTAGTGCATAGGCAACACAACCAAACACGCGCAGGTGACCAAGTTCAACTTTAGAACCAGTCCATACCTCTTCAGGCAAAGATCCTGCCACAGCAACAGAGGGGCACCTATTCTTTAAATACAGTGCGGTCATTACCGCCTCTCCCCAAAAGCGCTGGCAGAGACCAGACTCCTGCAGCATGCACCGTGCCTTTTCCATCAGAGTTCTATTAAGCCTCTCTGATACACCATTTTGTTGAGGGCTGTAGGGAACAGTCACTTGATGGACAATACCCTCACCTTTCAAGTATATCGCAAACTTATCATTACAATACTCGCCCCCACCATCAGACCTGAGACACTTCAACGGATAGCCAGATTGTTTCTCTACAAGAGTCTTAAACTGTACAAAAGTGGACATTACCTCGGATTTATAACGTAGTAGGTATCCCCAGCTCTTCCTGCTGTAGTCATCGGTAAACGTCAACAAGTATCTAGCGCCGCCCCAACTGCAGCTATTCATGGGCCCGCAGACATCGGAGTGCACTAACTCTAGCGGTTGGGTTGCACGCTTTGCCTCTGAAGGGAATGGTTTAGCTACCTGCTTCCCCTCAAGACACGCTATGCAATTTTTTAATTCAAGTTCATTATTCTCACTGTCCTGAAATGAAATATCATTAACCTTCCGCAGAGTACACATACCTCCATAGCTCTTATGCCAGACAGATGCCGGCACTGCTGCGACCATTGCACTCTCTCCACCCTGCACCATAGTTAGGGATGGGTTAGAATGCTCCACTTGCAAGATCCTGTTGACAACCCTATCTAACTTATAGATACCATTAACATTAGAAGCATGTCCCTTGCTATCCCCCAATACTTGACAATTTTTATAAATATGACACCCCTGCTTGTCGAACACCACAGTATAATCTTCTTTAGTAAGTCTACTAACAGACAAAAGATTAGTGGATAAATCTGGCACGAGCATAGTTTCAGCCACAGTACTATCATTACCTAACACCAATTTCACTTTTCCAGAGCCACAGCATGACAATTTATCATTATTAGCTATACATACCTCACTCTTATTAGGTTTATAGTCCATTAAAAATTGTTTAGAATTAGTCATATGAGCAGTACAACCACTATCAACGATCCAATCACTTGATTTTACCGATAATGCTACAGCACTAGTAACGAAAGTCTTTTCGGAATTTTCACTCTTCTTATCACGCTTTAACTTGAAACACTTTGATTTTATATGGCCTGGTTTCTTGCAATAGTGACAAATTATTTTATGTTTAGATACATAAGCAGCATTATTTTGTGACTCTCCGCCATTAATTTTTCGAAACTCTTCTTGAAGTAGACGAGTACGTACTAACTCTGTAGTTAAGTTGCTACTTATACACGCTGTCTCCAGATTAGATACCAGAATATCATACTCAGCTGGTAGGCCACTTAAAAGAATCTCTGCAACTTCTGCATCTTCAATGAGTTTGCCTATGTCGGCCAGCTGATGGACTAGGGTCATTACCCCATTAATATAGTCTGTCATGGAATCAAATTGGCTGAACTCCATTCTATGAAGTTGTCGCGATAGTAAGACACGGCGATACAAGCCCTTATCTTCAAAAATTTTGGCTAACATATCCCATGCTGCCCTGGCTGTAGTCGCCTCTCTCACATGTTGATACAAAGAAGGTACGAGGCTCATACATATACGAGCAAGGGCTTTCTGATCCCGTACAGGATCAACATCAGTGCCATCCACGCATCCCCACAAACCATCCAACACCAATAACATCTTCATTATAAACTTCCACGACGTATAATTAGCTATACCAGTAAGCCGCTCAAAATTGTGATGATTAGACATATTATTGTTCGCCGGCTGCCATGTTACCGGCGTTACGCCGCGTGCGCCGCTCCCGTCGCTTTGCGACATTTTTGCAAATTAAGTTTATAGCTGCACCCAACAATTAGAATTCTCAAGGCTTCTGAGTTTTACAAACGACTTCTTGTCTTTTCTTCTTCATGTATGGTTGCTGGAACCCATAACCTGTTCGACCAATCTGTCGTTCCAATTACAGAGTAGCAGTTTGGGTAGCTGAAATAAAACTTGTAGCAAATATGGAGCAATCGATTTAATTATATTCACTATAACAAAACCGATATGCACTATTTTATAGGACGATTATAATAGATTAAGTAATTAATATTACACGGTGTTGCGATTAACATTTGCACAGGAAAGAGAAAGAATCAATTGTGAACACAGACTATATGACAATCAACGAGTAAGACACAGACTACAAATACCAATACATTAGCAGAGACATAGCCATGGGAAAGAACATAATAATTTTCTAACAATACCAACATAATAATACATTTCTTTTACTTTGTTATGGTGACAATGGAGATCTACGTCGAACCAACTTCAAGCTTGACTAGCTTACTCCTCAAGTCAAATGTGCGTAAAGAAGTTTTACTTCAAAATAATAAGCGAACATGTTCACGCATTCATCCGTTCACGCGTAATGCTATGACCAAGGGAAATGGAGATTCATTTTTAAATATAATTGTATTGTTGCAGATTGCGAAAAAACGACGGTGCGGAAAGCATCCGAGTGCGACGCAAACAAAGACATCGGGGCTCCCCCGGGGAATAAGACCGCTTACAGCACTGACACGCCGCAACCAACATATCACAACACGACGGTTGACACACGTAAATAAATATTTATTCTTTTAGATAGATTTAATAATAATAACGCCCAACAATCACATAAATAGATCACGAACCTTATATAACAAGGATTCCATGTATCTAGGGACACAGAAACAAAAATTTTGTGCTTTTTATTTTCTGTGCCCAAATACTTGTCCTGTCGCAAGAATCGAACCCGCCGCCTCCTGGTTGTCAGCCAACCTGCTCAACCACCACATCACAAAAGCTTAAAAAACTCTTGAATAAACACTTTATTGGACTACAAAATGATAATATACCTGCACTAAAGTTTAGACAACTCTTAAGTTCGTATTTATCTTTCCAGGACGCGTCGCACTGGTCATACTTATGTTTAATCTAGTATAGCTATTTTTTATTACGAGATAGGTTTGCGTTTGACCACATTTCTCCTGATGTTAAGCGACAGTGCAGTCACGATGTAAAGTTGTTCACTCTACCTTTTATTTTATAGCACCAACGTCCATGCTCATTGATCTATCTCTGTTCATCTAAAAGTTGTCTGGATGACATCGCTTTTTAGCGATAAGTCCGCCCATTAAACCAACTCATGAGCTTGTTTTGTATATCGTCATCTTGGTGTCAATGAGAGTTTATCTATCTATCTAATCTATTATACTTTAGAAAACATTCAGACTATAGCGATTCGGAAACACAAAAGCAGACGCATTATAAAGGTTCTAATGTATTGTTAATTGAACTCGAAATTATTCAATAATCGGTCATGTTTTTTTAACAGTAACCTTGATTCCAGTATATTCTTTCGTTAATTAAACCTGAAATTATTTAGTAATCGGCCATGTTTTTTAAACAGTAATCTTGATTCCAGTACGTTCTTTCGTTAATTAAACCCGAAATTATTCAGTAATCAGTCATGTTTTTGAACAGTAACCTTGATTCTAATATACTCTTTCGTTAATTAAACCCAAAATTATTCAGTGATCGGTCATGTTTTTTGTACAGTAACCTTAATTCCAGTACGTTCTTTCGTTAATTAAACCTGAAATTATTCAGTGATCGGTCATGTTTTTTGTACCTTGATTTCAGTACAAGAAAAAACGCCGTTGAAGATAGATAATACCACGGTGTCAAGGAAGACGGTCGGTGCGATGGTCAATGAGCCGGCGCGGTCGACGGTCGGCAGCGTTGTCGTCGCCCTTTTAGTCGTCACCGTTGTCTGCAGTGCTGCCATCTGGGTTCTATACGCGTTTAAGAACCCACACACACGCAGCGGACAACTGCTTATCAAGGTTAGATATTACAATATCTTCTTTACGCACGCTTGACTTGGGGAGTGAGCTGGTGAATGAATGTGGAGGTTGAAGTTAGTTCACTTAGATCTCCATTGTCAACATAACAAAGTATTTTTTTTATATTATTATGTTGGTAAGTCCGTCAAAGTGACTATTTACAATTGTCAAAGTGACATTAACATTAAACAAAGCAAAAGCAAAACAAACAAAAAAACAGTAATTTCTAATAAATTAATATTAATAGGAATATACTATATCTCTATATTATATCTCCCTCTCTGCGTGAAGATAGAAAGCAATAAATAAAATTACTGTAGGGGCAAGAGAGATGGAGCTAAAGAAGTTTTACTTCAGTCGTGTGGTCTAAAGCACACTCGTTTTTTTGAAGCCAGTTGATAATAGTGATGTAATTTTACAGTACCGTCCGTCTCAATGGAGCTGGCGTCGTGGTGAAGCGCGTTACACCGCGGCCACTATCCACATGTAACACGTTCAACATGCGAACCTTGTAACGTGTAACATTACACGCACAGTAACCCCCTGTTTCTCGTACGTTTTTCAAACTCGAGTACAAATAATGTATGATTGGTTGTTGACATACGTTTCGATTTGTTGTGGACATAAATGAGCAGTACACCAACGAGCGTACGGTATTTGGTGTGTTTGAATCACAAGTTTGACAAACTGAAAAATGTCGGGGGTTAGTGTGAAGCTTACGCAGATTGCCGCATACCAACATAAATGTCTAGGTACTAACATAAATGTCTAATTATAAAAAGTTAAACAATCGCTATTACCTTATCTGTGTAGTTAATTAGTAGATATAAAGTATCCTATGTATTAATCCAGCGTAAATACGATTTGCATACCAAATTTCATTAAAATTGGATCTGTCGTTACGGAGATTAATCACACAAACACACACACACAAACATACACAACACACACACACAAACTAATATTAGTAGGACTTACGTGTTATAAACGTTTTTGTAATTTTTCATTTTTATTTAAATTTTATTTTTCATTCCATATTTTTTATTACCATTGTTTATTAAAAATATCTATCAACTTGATAATTATAAAAAATGATTTATGTAGTTAGTTAAATAATATATTAATTCAAGCATTTCCCAATTAAATAGCGTCAGTCAACATTGATATATTTGATTAAATTTAGACAATAATTGGAAAAAAACTGATTACCTCTGTGTTGCTAACCGTGAGTGAAAACATATGAGACAAGTATACATGAATGAAATACGTGTAAGTGAGATGAGTATATTATGTTCTTTGGAAATCTAACAGCTAAAAGAAATCTTATTTCTTTAACTTAAACCACGTGTTATATCCATGCGAAAACTACTCAGAGCGATAAGAGTTTACAGTATATGCCCTCTCACTCCTACATAAGTATTTTGGTTTAATAATCTCGTGCCATTTCAAATAACTGTTCACCTGAAACAGGTGAAAGCGATTGGTTTCGTTCGTTCGTGAGTTCAATAAAACGCTTCACTAATTCATCTTGCAGGCGCGTAAATTATTATATGATTAGAACGTAACTTAGAAAATGACGTATTTTTTGCTCATTTATTTTAATTAATCCATTCTGTTAGTATATAGATTTCTTTTAACCTCTTAGTAAAATATCGTCTTAAAGATGATATATCGTTATTAAGGCACAAAGCGGTACTAATCAGCATTTTATAAGCGTGGTGAACGCAGTTTTGTATCTTTCTACTCAATCTGTAATAGGCCATATGACTACTACATTTTTATTTCTGAAAATATAAACAATGTGAAAGCAAAAATTAAATGTATCAAAAAATTACGACAGCTATTAACATTTTAAAATACACAAATAGAAAGAGGCAGCTCATACACGCAGCGACGTCAGTTATTAGTTCTTTATAAAACTTCATCACTAAGCTGTGGTACCTCCATGGTAGCTCTACATACAATCTCTTTGACATGTGACGTCACATATTATGCCTTTATAGCTGTGAGGTAGTTCTACACGATCTGTTTTGCGTGAAAGGGACAGGCGACTCTCTCCAGAAACATTAAAAGCGTATTACTCAGTGAATTATTTACCAATTTCACTTATTTTTTTTCAATTATTACATTCGTTTGTAACCTACTTTATGAAAATATATTTGCTAATTTTTAATAGTAGTCAATTAGTAATTGTTAATAAAGTAAACAAGATGATACACTTTTCACATTATTCCACATTTCTACATGATCCGACTACGTAAAGGTTTGTGATAATAAATAAAAAATAATAAAATTAAATAGTTAGTAGTCTAGTTAGTAATGCCTTGTAATAATATTACATAAAAAAAAATTATTAAATATTCGGCTAATAGTAAAATTCGGAATTTAAATTACATCATTCGTTGATTCAGTGTATGCATTCCAATGAAAACCTACAATGGAAATATGGAGGGGATGCAAAGCGATATCCGCTATATTTTTTTTTAAATTGAGACTAGTCCATTATTTGACCACGCTCTCACCTGATGGGAAGTGACGATGCGATCGAAGGTGTAGCATGCTAGCCAAGTAAATACCTATTATTCACAATATAGTATAATAAATTACACCTACACAAAACGATATAACTTACATTTAGTTCTACAGAACCATTTATTTACACTACACGTCTTACTAAATACACTCACTTCCCTCGTAGATGGAATATGAGCAAAAAGATTTGCTGATTGATGATTACTTAATTTATAATTTATGATAAAAGTAAAGTAACTTTTTGTTGGGTTCCAGTTTGTGTGCCTACGATCTGGTTACCCAATAAAAAAGTAACCACTTTCAAAAAGAGATAAAAAGATACGTAGTCTCGCTCTATCTTACCACACTTTATTCTTTATATTTAGTGACTTGTCTATTGCTCATGATCTGTCAACGAATCCACTATAATTATTATAATGACTAATTATAACGTAGGTCTAAGTTAACTGTGTGCCGGCAATCTGTGTAAGTAGGTATACCTAAGTCACACAGAAGACGTGAAGAAGTGCCTTTACAGAGTTCCGTAAGTTTTATAATTGGCAAATCCGTCCTGTTTTAATGAATTTTATCCTGATTTATATAAAAAACATTTTGAATCGTTTTATTCGATTGTTTTAAAATTTACAACATAAAACTTAGTGTTACTTTAGTTAAGAATAAAGTTGTTATTCCGATTATTACGTAGTGCATGCACAGCTGTAAAATAGGGTATCATTACATTTTATAAATAGTTGTATTGTTTAAAGCTATATTCTTACTCACATATCTTTATTGTATCTAGAGTACAAAAATATCTGAGATCGATCTGACACTTTGTTATACCACTCCAATATTCTGTCTGCTAAAGGCTACCGCACTCGGATTCGCTAACAACTCTACTACTTCATTTTCATAGTAACTATTCACATAAGCTGCGTATTGAATCTGTCAAATCGATAAAAAGTTTAGTTTCAATCGTTTGCTTAGAGTTGTTTAAGCGTCTAACTGTTGTGGATATTTTCGTCTCTCTCCCGCGTGACTCTATTCCTGCGCAAGAGTTTTTGGAGTTAAATTTATAGATCGAGAAGGTTATTTTAAGTATACGTTATTCTAAAAATTATTCGAAAACATTTACAACTAATAAGTGTACAATAGTAATCGGTGGTCAAAGAGCTGATTGAAATATTAGCGACTCTAAATTTGAAGGTTAAATTTAAGATATGAAGAATAGAATCTCAAACGTTTCAAGTGTCCATTGTTGCCTTCCACTTATTACTTCCCACATATACAGTAGAAAGGTAGCTGTAACTGTTCGATCATAGGAACGGAAATGCCACTTCTTATCACTGATAAAGCAATGTTAAGCGCGTTCTTACGCCTAAAGTGCTATAGCTAAGGATCACGTTTCTGCTAATTTACGTCTTATAAATGTAATTAGCAAATCTCGATTACCTTTTCGGAACTATTTTTATTATTATGAATTCAATATTTTTGAACTTTTCAAATGTTTCGAAAAGCAATAATATGATAAGGGTAAATAATGTGGTGCTCACGCGTTAAGTAAATATTGATATTACTAATTGAAATTGTACTGATTTTGGAATCGATTTCAAGCATATTTTGGCATCTAACCGTTGGGTATTATACTTACGATGAATTTTTACCATGTAATGGTTACTAGAATATATAGATACAATGATAATCAACCATATCTTCATGTGCAAAAAGATGTTATCTTACGGAACTCGAAATCGAATTTGAGTGTACAAAGTGCACCGGAATATTTTAATTTTTCGTCTTCTTGTTTTTCGTCACTTAGTTTAGATACTTTATATAAATATTAGTGATATTATGTGTAAAAATAAATATATTATCTTTTAAAGTTATTTTGTATTTCGGGGATATTTATAAGTTTCATTTGATTCAACGAATTCTGTAACAGATTTACCAAAGACATTCGAAAATCGATGTATGATTTTGAAGAATCAAGTAATCGGAAAACATCTCTGCATTTACGCTTTTTTCTGAAGCTTTGGTCTTTTACTCGAGCACCGGTGTGTTATTAAATTTTACGGGACCATAGGAAATATTAAATTAAATAGTGCCGTTAAAGTGCATAGATCATTGTTTTATTTATAACCCGAAAACACAATTAGGTATTAGATTTAAGTTTAATCAACCACTTATTAGAATGTTCGTTACAAATAATGAGAGGTAAGGCTAGAGGTCAAGCTTTTTTGTAACAAAAATATAATGTTTTTTAACGTTTTGAAATAATCTAACGATTCAGATTTTATATGTATAGACACTATTTAGAATTTACAATTAACAAATAAGACATTACTTACGAATTACGAATAATCACTCGGCAAACGTACACATGGTTACATAACCACTGCCTCTGGGCTGACCAAGTGCAAACAATATCGCCAACATTGATTTTATTCATAACAGGGAGGTGACTGCATAATCAATACGTAACCCAACCCATTGAGTTCTATTTAAACAAAAGCCTTTTTTCACCATTGTTTCCTTACAATACACTCAAAGATTTATTTCATTTGCACAAATGTCTTGAACTCAAATGGACCAGCCTGCGGTACTCCTGTTAAGCCTACTACTATCTTGCGGTGACGCAAGACTATTTTGTGACGGCACCTATAGACCGCTCGAAGTGGGCAAATGGAAGAACACGCTGATCCACCTTGACTCCGGAATTGTAGAGAACAAGCCGGTAACGATGAACGAAGGTCAGGTGTATGTTTATGAGAACGAATTTCCGGGATACACGATCAAGTACATCCACGTAGACAACCTGGCCATTAGAACGTGCGGCGCGAGCGCGGAGATCAAGGCCGGAGGCTTGGGCAAGTCATCCGTTCTGATCATCATCCGCGCCAACGCCAACAACGAAATCAGATCTGTGGTAGATGTTTGGGGCGTGAAGAACTACCAAAAGGTTACCAAGCAGCCGCTGACCAGCAAGGAGCGCAAAAATATTAAATCTTTGTATTTGTTGAATAACTACAGGACAGTAAACCATAACATTAACTTTTAATTAGTCATTTTATCAATATTCTCTTTTTAAAAATAAACAAATGAAAATTACTGCTGTGCTTTGCACTGTTTTTGCATGACAATTTTTATTGTATGAAAGTGAAAAACATGGTTTGGATTACTAACTCTGCTGCATCTTCATAAGAGTCAATTACAATAATATCGCTCTACCATAATTGAAGGGTTGAGAATTGAAGAGAGAGAATTGAGAAGGGTTTAACTGTCAAATTGATAGTTTCGAGAAAATTGACTTTAAACTTCAACGGCTTCATCTTAATGTAGAGTGCTTATAAGGTAATAGAGAAGGTTTATGTGAGTTTCAGTTGCTTGAAAATGTATTCATTCTAAGTATTTAAAAATATAAAATACAGTACTAATT
Organism: Ennomos fuscantarius; assembly: GCA_905220475.3. Classification (NCBI taxonomy): domain Eukaryota; kingdom Metazoa; phylum Arthropoda; class Insecta; order Lepidoptera; family Geometridae; genus Ennomos; species Ennomos fuscantarius. Next base: position 15,013,888 of record HG992023.1, read on the forward strand.
CGTACGCAATTACTGTAAAAATATAATATATACAATAATAATGTTTTTATGATAAGCAAACTATATTCCTGTATCAGATAAACTGGTTTTAGAATGAAAAATAAAAATAAATGTAAGCCTCACTTCAGTATTCTGAGAATGTATTATTGTAGATAATTTCACGCTGAATCCAACGATACCCATAAGTCATTTTGTAAAAAAAATCAGTTAAACCCTTTTTGATCTCATCCCTTCAATTGTAAGTATACACCAACTACGGGATCGTGGTCCAACTATTTAAATATCATACGTTTTATGGTCGCATTAATTCAGCAGTGGAAAGCTGATTTCCTGACCTGCATTTAAGTACTAACCTAAATTTTGCTGTCAATCTAACGCACCATGTATTCCATTATATATGTATATATTTTATTAAGACCTCTGTCCACGTTAAATATTATATATGTGTTCAGTCCCAAACTAGCAACTAGCAAGGCAATAATGGAAAAAACAGCCCGAAAAACGTTACCATGTTAATATATTATACTACTAGGATTAAGACACTGGTTATTGTATAATTTTGTTAAATAATTATTACTAATAAAGATATTTTGAAATTGAATAAAATTGAAAATGGAAAAAACATTCAAACGTTTATCTCACTTTATTTAATAAAGGTACACAACAAGTGTTCAGTTGTAGACATTACACATTAACCTTATTCTAAAATATGACTTCAACTTACATCTACTAATATTTGCGTCGGTTTCTTCTGCAAAAAAATAAACTCAATATAACTGAGAATCCAAAAAAAATTATGCGTTCCCTTTCATTTAGATCGAAATAATAAGGCCCGCTATAGTTTTAGAACTGTTGAAATTAACTATAGTTTAAAATTTTGTACAAAAGAATCGACCCGTGTTACTAAATGATTATTTATTGACTAGAGTTTTTATTTTAATTTTGCACTTTCTCTAAAAGCATCCAAACAAATACATTTACAATGGTCTAAAATTGTTTAAGTATACAAGTTTGTATACAATTTAAGTTTATATATTTTATGATATTGCAGCTAATATTAATCTGCGCTCAGTATACATCAATTTTGTACATTGTTTAATTATGTCCGATATAAAATTATAAGGCCGCTCATTACAGTTTTGAATTCACGTTGAAACTTCAGAACATTTCGAACGAGCAAACTTTAATATACAGTACAAATTTATACACGACGTGTATTATCATATAGATAAGTTTATTTACATAAGTATATAGTTTCCGTTTCACTTAATTTCAACTTTTATTCACATTTTGTTACTAAATACTCTGATTCATTATCCTGACCTCACGTTTTTACCTTAGGTGTCTATTTAGTTAGTAAAAAATACAACTAGGAATTATTTGTGATTTTCGAAATCTTACACAAAAATACGAACACAATAATAATAACATAAGTGATTACAAAGAATACTAAGTATCGCCTTTAAAGACCAGTTTTATCAAGAAATAACAATGTCAGAAATTTATAGTGCCTACAATCAATAACGTTAAATATTTATCAAAAATTAAAATATACATTTAAAAACAACGATAAGAACAAAAAATAAATTTGGATAATTCCTTGATTATTATTTCATCAATTTAAGTAAATAATATGGATAACAACGCAGCCATTACAAATATTATTATACGACTTGGTATACAATGTACACAATGTATATCCATGAACTTAATACTAAAAATAAATGAATATTATTTGGCTGTGAATTAATACGGTATGAGTGTTTTAAATTAATTATTACGTAAAAAATACTTATCTCTTCGCTAAAATAATCATAATTCTAAAATACTACGTGATTTATATGAATCCTCTACAAATAATTAAATTCTATGCAGATTTCAAAACGTTCTGCTTCTTAAGCTAATGAAACCTTAAGCAAAATTATGAAGCCTTTAATTAAACCTAACTAAATAAACATAACTGTAAAATGATCACGTCGAATGATTCTACATCAAATAAAATGATGTTTGGTTATTCACCATATCACAAAATAGTTAAAAATTTCGGCGCAATGCGCACTGCCTGAATATTTGCTGCATTTTTGTTGAACTATTTGTTCGTACATTTTTCCAGTAACGTGCCGTAAAATATATCGATTTCTCTCTCGTGTTTCAGATAAGTTGACGTTTGGAAAGTCTGGTTCTAAGGCCCGTATTATAGAACAACGCTCATTCGTGAAACGGTAGTCAAGTTAAGATTTCTTTCATAGATCTTTATGAATAAAATCTCGACAAAACTGATTCACTGCTGATCATCGTTCATTAATATAGTAACAACGCCAAGCTGTTATGAAATGATTCGATTCAAAACATTAATATATTATACATCTTGAATAAACTTTGACAGCTCCTAAGTTCGCACTTATCCTTCTATTACATACATACTGCAATGAGTTTGGGTATATCACAGAAGAATCAGTGCGAACTTAGGAGTTGAACGTTAGTACAGACGCGCATAAGAATAGCGGGAATAAGTATCAACATAGCAGCACACAGATTATAAAGCATGACACAATCGCAATAGAAAATATTCAGAAATTTCCCGAATTTCCCAAAATTCTCGAGGCTATAGCTATAGCTTGGAAAAACCTCATTTTTATTATTGTTTAAGTTCAGAAACATGTTTTGATTGCCTCTTTTTGTGCTTTTTGTCAAGCTATACCTTCGTTTTAATGGTGGCGTACTTTTGGTATGACTTTGTTCACAGTATCAACTGCATTAGCATCCGCAGGAGTCAACGACCGCGGGGTCCTACATCTCCACTGTTAGTCGATGTTATGGAACTTCAGGATGGCGCGTCCTTTGATCTCGGAGTTGCACAACTTTCTGACCACCTCTTGTGCCTCTTCTACCGGGAATACCGAGTGTGGAGGTGGTTCAATCTGAAAGAAAGACAAAGAGTATAAAAGATTTTTGGTCAGCAGAAATGTATAAAAAAATGTTTCTCTGTTGAAAACGCCATGTATGCCGCATATAGCCTTTTACACTAGCTACTCTATAAAATTCCCTTCTCGCCTAGGTATATAATGGTTTTGCTTCTCGCTCAGTTATATGAAAAGTGAAGTGTAGACAAATGAAATAGTGATAAGGGTACGGATTTTCAGTACTTTATGCTGAATAATAAGATACAGTCAGTCATTAATGTATGCATATTTGCATTCCCGATGTTCCACACGGTATATACAGGCAGTGACGCAACCTTACATCTATAAAGTACGCAATTAGGCTTCCTTATCGCAATAGCATGGCATTATCAGCCAATAACGGGACCCCGGGTGGTAACATCATTATTAGATACAACATGTAGTCATAACACTAATGTGAGTTTGGTCTAGATAGGTAGCTACACAATAAAAGAGATAGCATTCAGTGATTGAAACGCATATTAAAAATATCAGGCAAAATAATTCTTTTAGAAAAGGTGTCTAACCGACTTCAAGACCAATAAGGACATCATCGATGTAGTCGAAATCGAAATACACATTATTAAGGATTACTCAAAAACAACTTGTCAGATGTTGGCAAATTTAAATAGGACCACACGCGAAGCACCAGCTTTAAAATAATTCATATTTTAATCAATTCAAAGAAAAGTCTCATCGAAATCGATTCAATTCAAAAATTCTGGGATAAGAGTCATAAAAAGAAACAGTCGCATTGAGAACATCCTCCTTTTTGAAGTCGATTAAAAATAGATAACAAATAGATATTAATGAACATTAAAAAAATACCTTCTTCCGAGAATTATTTACCAGCAATGAAGAAATTTGTAGAAATAGTAGAATGTATTTGGTGTCTGCCGATCTTTACAGCTGGATGGAAGAAGAGGGTTTATAAGGCGCCCAGCCGTCAAAAGTTGGAGGTAACTAGCTCAAGGACACGCTTGGGGTGCGAGCCTCGGCTTGGGCCGTTGCCGGGAGCACAGAAATATTAATAAGACTATTGCCCCTCTGTTCTAAAGTTTAACTAGGCCCAGGTTCCTCGTACGTATCTAGTCAACATGCCAAATGCCAAGCTGTCTCAACCAATGAGTAATCTCATTGGTTGATACAGCTGATGATCAACAGGCAACTAATGAGCGTTCAGTATTTGGTCTGCCAAGTTGACACGTATATACTCGTAACAAACGTAAACGAGAACCCGGGGGAAATTGGAAATTGTTGAGTTAAATGGTATTTTAATAGACATTAGATAGATGTACTTAACATACGGGCATAAGTTCATTGCATAAACTATTTTACTAGGTGGTAGGACTTTGTTGCAAAGTTCGTCTAGGTAGGTACCACCGCTTTGCCAGTTATTCTGCCGCCAAGCAGTTGTGTGCAAGCACTACTGTATTCCGGTGTGAAGGGCACTGTAGCTAGTGTAATTATTGGGCAATTGAGACTATGATCTGATCTCACATGCGAGTAATCTTATTACCAGACTGTGCTAATGTTCAGAATGATGTGCGCAGTGCAGTGTCGCTCGAAACTAAAATGTTTTGGGGTTCCGAGTGACACTGTTCTGTTATGGGTGGCCGTGGCGCTTGACATCAGGTGAACGACTAGCTCGTCACATCATTCACAAGCAAAAAAAAAAAATAAAAAAAAAACGTATCATCCTCTGGTAAAGTAGACCATATTTAAAGACGCTAGAAAACCACAAAGCGTAGAAGTCGAAATATAGGATTATAATCAAGTCGAATAATGCTCTATTAGTTAGTGTATAATATAAAACGTAAAAACACATGAATGTTATATTTTTAAGACTGAACTAGAGTAGGTTTTAATTATTACAATGGTCATTGAATTTCTAGTAATGTTGGTGCCGCGCCGTTGTCTACTTAAAACTACTATTTATGATGTTCATAAAAATCACCGACCACCCGCAATGTGTGTCACGAACAAAATATCTCAATTTAGGTACCTTATCGTTGCCAAAAGTCGGAGAGTTCTTTGGATGTTTTCGCTTTTTAAAGCTTTTTAACTGATGTGCCATCGCCAAGGAATTCTTCGTTATGTATTTTAAGGTTGTTCAATAAAATTCATATTAATAGTTTTTGGTAAAATAGTTACCGATTGGTTTTTCTTCGAATATTGGACAAATAATGAATTGCAATTAGATTTGACTGTTTGCTCTTTAGATAATTTTTGTTAATTATTAATATCAGCAATATGTTAGAAAATTATTATGTTCTTTCCCATGGCTATGTCTCTGCTAATGTATTGGTATTTGTAGTCTGTGTCTTACTCGTTGATTGTCATATAGTCTATGTACACAATTGATTCTTTCTCTTTCCTGTGCAAATGTTAATCGCAACACCGTGTAATATTAATTACTTAATCTATTATAATCGTCCTATAAAATAGTGCATATCGGTTTTGTTATAGTGCGTATAATTAAATCGATTGCTCCATATTTGCTACAAGTTTTATTTCAGCTACCCAAACTGCTACTCTGTAATTAGAACGACAGATTGGTCGAACAGGTTATGGGTTCCAGCAACCATACATGATAAAGAAAAGACAAGAAGTCGTTTGTAAAACTCAGAAGCCTTGAGAATTCTAATTGTTGTTGGGTGCAGCAATAAACTTAATTTGCAAAAATGTCGCAAAGCGACGGGAGCGGCGCACGCGGCGTAACGCCGGTAACATGGCAGCCGGCGAGCAATAATATGTCTAATCATCACAATTTTGAGCGACTTACTGGTATAGCTAATTATACGTCGTGGAAGTTTATAATGAAGATGTTATTGGTGTTGGATGGTTTGTGGGGATGCGTGGATGGCACTGATGTTGATCCTGTACGGGATCAGAAAGCCCTTGCTCGTATATGTATGAGCCTCGTACCTTCTTTGTATCAACATGTGAGAGAGGCGACTACAGCCAGGGCAGCATGGGATATGTTAGCCAAAATTTTTGAAGATAAGGGCTTGTATCGCCGTGTCTTACTATCGCGACAACTTCATAGAATGGAGTTCAGCCAATTTGATTCGATGACAGACTATATTAATGGGGTAATGACCCTAGTCCATCAGCTGGCCGACATAGGCAAACTCATTGAAGATGCAGAAGTTGCAGAGATTCTTTTAAGTGGCCTACCAGCTGAGTATGATATTCTGGTATCTAATCTGGAGACAGCGTGTATAAGTAGCAACTTAACTACAGAGTTAGTACGTACTCGTCTACTTCAAGAAGAGTTTCGAAAAATTAATGGCGGAGAGTCACTAAATAATGCTGCTTATGTATCTAAACATAAAATAATTTGTCACTATTGCAAGAAACCAGGCCATATAAAATCAAAGTGTTTCAAGTTAAAGCGTGATAAGAAGAGTGAAAATTCTGAAAAGACTTTCGTTACTAGTGCTGTAGCATTATCGGTAAAATCAAGTGACTGGATCGTTGATAGTGGTTGTACTGCTCATATGACTAATTCTAAACAATTTTTAATGGACTATAAACCTAATAAGAGTGAGGTATGTATAGCTAATAATGATAAATTGTCATGCTGTGGCTCTGGAAAAGTGAAATTGGTGTTAGGTAATGATAGTACTGTGGCTGAAACTATGCTCGTGCCAGATTTATCCACTAATCTTTTGTCTGTTAGTAGACTTACTAAAGAAGGTTATACTGTGGTGTTCGACAAGCAGGGGTGTCATTTTTATAAAAATTGTCAAGTATTGGGGGATAGCAAGGGACATGCTTCTAATGTTAATGGTATCTATAAGTTAGATAGGGTTGTCAACAGGATCTTGCAAGTGGAGCATTCTAACCCATCCCTAACTATGGTGCAGGGTGGAGAGAGTGCAATGGTCGCAGCAGTGCCGGCATCTGTCTGGCATAAGAGACTTGGGCATTTGAGCTATGGAGGTATGTGTACTCTGCGGAAGGTTAATGATATTTCATTTCAGGACAGTGAGAATAATGAACTTGAATTAAAAAATTGCATAGCATGTCTTGAGGGGAAGCAGGTAGCTAAACCATTCCCTTCAGAGGCAAAGCGTGCAACCCAACCGCTAGAGTTAGTGCACTCCGATGTCTGCGGGCCCATGAATAGCTGCAGTTGGGGCGGCGCTAGATACTTGTTGACGTTTACCGATGACTACAGCAGGAAGAGCTGGGGATACCTACTACGTTATAAATCCGAGGTAATGTCCACTTTTGTACAGTTTAAGACTCTTGTAGTGAAACAATCTGGCTATCCGTTGAAGTGTCTCAGGTCTGATGGTGGGGGCGAGTATTGTAATGATAAGTTTGCGATATACTTGAAAGGTGAGGGTATTGTCCATCAAGTGACTGTTCCCTACAGCCCTCAACAAAATGGTGTATCAGAGAGGCTTAATAGAACTCTGATGGAAAAGGCACGGTGCATGCTGCAGGGGTCAGGTCTCTGCCAGCGCTTTTGGGGAGAGGCGGTAATGACTGCACTGTATTTAAAGAATAGGTGCCCCTCTGTCGCTGTGGCAGGATCTTTGCCTGAAGAGGTATGGACTGGTTCTAAAGTTGAACTTGGTCACCTGCGCGTGTTTGGTTGTGTTGCCTATGCACTAGTACCTGAGCAGAAGCGAAATAAACTTGATGCTAAATCCAAGAAATGTATTTTCGTTGGTTATAGTGACACTACAAAAGGATATAGGCTTGTTGACCCTTTGGTACCCCACATGATAATTTTTGCCAGGAATGTAGCATTTTTAGAGAATGAATTTTTAAAGACTGATGAAAATAAAATTAATAGTTATAAGTTTTATCAATATGACTGTTTACCTAGTCTAAATGACCAGTCAAATAATAATACATTGAATAATAATATGGACAGTAATGGAATAAATAATAATTTAAGTAATAATGAGATTGATAATACTATTTCAAATGATAATGTCAATAATTTATCCATGAATGAAAATATATTATGTGATGACAGTTTTTCTAATCAAAATGTAACTGTGGTTTCAGCTCCTGAGTCGGAGTATGCAACTGGTGATGAAGCAATGAGCCTGGGGAGTCCGGTTCTTGCTACTGGAGGTAGCACCACATCCTCGCAGTCTGATGGGTGGTCTCCTAGAGGGGAAGCTGTGACTAGTCCTGAGAGGTCAGTGACCGTTGCTGAGCGACCTGTAAGGAGCAAGCACCCGTGGTAGGCAACCAGCCAGGTATGAGGATTATGACATGTCCTTGTTAGTTCAGGGTCAATCTGATCCTATAACATATGGAGAAGCTATTTCTTCATCGAGCGGTGTAGAATGGCAAGCTGCCATGCAAAAAGAGTATGATGCTCTCATCAAAAACGGTGTATGGAAGCTTGTTGATCGACCTAGGGGTCGCAACGTTGTAAAGTGTAAATGGGTTTATAAAACCAAGCATGGTAACACAGGCAAGGATAAATATAGAGCGCGTTTAGTGGCGCGCGGTTTTTCACAAAAACAAGGGGTAGATTATGATGACACATTCTCGCCAGTCGTACGCCACAGTACGATGAGAATTTTATTTGCTTTAGCTAATGACTTACATATGAACATAGAGCATTTAGATGTAGAGACTGCCTTTTTAAATAGCGAACTGAATGAGCATATTTTCATGGAACAGCCTGAAGGGTTTAACACTGATAAAGATAAAGTATGTTTATTGATGAAAAGTATCTATGGCTTGAAACAAGCAAGTAGAATGTGGAACTTAAAGGTGCATCAATTGTTGTCAAAAATTGGCTTTTCACAAAGCAAGTGTGAACCCTGTGTTTATGTTAAGAAATGTAATATTACGAAATGTTTAACTATAATTGCATTGTATGTCGATGACTTTTATTTATTTAGCAATAGTTCATCCATGAAAAATGAATTGATAACTTTGTTAGAGCGAGAGGTTCATGTTAAATACTTGGGCACACTTAAGACATGTTTAGGTATTAATGTGAATCATGATAAAGTTAAAGGTGTATTAACGTTAGATCAAACTGAATACATTAAGACATTGTTATCACGATTTAATATGCAAAACTGCAACCCAGTATCAACTCCTATGGTTTTAGGCACTAAATTAAGCAAGCCTGAAGATAATTGTTTTGATGATGATTTGTATAAATATAGAGAATTATTAGGATGTTTGATGTACTTATCTGTATGTACCCGACCAGATATTAGTTTTGCTTGCAGTCAGCTAAGTCAGTTCACTCATGGTTATGATCAGTCTCATTGGCTTGCGGCTAAGCGGATATTACGGTATTTAGCAGGAACATTAAATTATAAACTATGTTTTTATAGAACTTGTAATTTAAATTTGACTGCTTATACAGACGCTGATTGGGCCAACGATATAGTAGACAGAAGATCTTACACTGGGTTTGTGATAAAGTTAGGTAACAATACAATAAATTGGGAATCACGTAAGCAGAAAAGTATCGCTTTAAGTAGTACTGAAAGTGAATATTTAGCAATAAGCGATGTTTGTAAAGATCTATGTTTTATAAAGAATTTTATATCAGAAATGTTGGATAAGAAATTTAATGTTATGATATATAATGATAATCAAAGTGCCCACAAATTACTGGAGGCTAAGGAATACTGTCATAAAAGGACCAAGCATATAGACTTAAGGTATCATTATGTAAAGGATTTGATACAAAAAGGGTTTGCTAATGTAGTATATATGCCAACTGAACAAATGATAGCCGATGTGCTCACTAAGCCATTAAGTTCAGTAAAACATGCACAATTTACTAAAGAGATTAATGTAAAACCACATTAGGGCTGGGTAATGTTAATAATTTGACTTTGATTTTATTTAGTGGTTTGATAATTGTGTTATGTTTGTTTTATATAATTGCATGGTATAAATATGAATCATTGTTGTAAATATTTTGTTAAATGATAGTGACCATGTGAAGAAAATAATAAGGGGAAGTGTTAGAAAATTATTATGTTCTTTCCCATGGCTATGTCTCTGCTAATGTATTGGTATTTGTAGTCTGTGTCTTACTCGTTGATTGTCATATAGTCTATGTACACAATTGATTCTTTCTCTTTCCTGTGCAAATGTTAATCGCAACACCGTGTAATATTAATTACTTAATCTATTATAATCGTCCTATAAAATAGTGCATATCGGTTTTGTTATAGTGCGTATAATTAAATCGATTGCTCCATATTTGCTACAAGTTTTATTTCAGCTACCCAAACTGCTACTCTGTAATTAGAACGACAGATTGGTCGAACACAATAAGCATGACAATTCAAACAAAACATTATCGCTTTTAAATAAATACGATAATTTTATCAAACACGTTTTATTTTTTTAATCTTACAACCATGTCAAACTTTGAGCTATCGATTTCACATTTTCTTAGAAGTCAAATAATAATACATTTACCCCATCCCACCACATCCTGGGGGTGGATTAATAGCCGTTTAGTGATTATCCAGGGCTTTCCCAGCAACACACTTCTGGGTACATTAAAAAGTTCTGCAAACACCGAGATGGCTGCCAATTTGTGATTATGGCCAACACCTACAATACGCGTATCAATTGGCTTTTTGACCTAAAAGTAAACTAAAAATTTAAATCTAAAATAGCAATATCACAATATTTACTTATATTTTGATTACGGTGAGACTATTACTGACACGCTATTATCAATACAATATTGTTTCAAAGCAATTTTCATTTAAAGCAAATTGACATTGCAATGGCCATGATCAATTAAAATGTACCCAATTGACCTTTGTTTGCTAAGATCTCTTTGATTTGCACTGATGATTTGCGCGTGAAGTTTATATTCACGCACGACCCGTGAATGAGTGTTCCATGGAGCAATAACATGAAACATCCTTCTTTTAAAAAAAGGGTTAAAACGACTTCAATCGACTTCATAGTGAAAATATACTTGGATGATTTCCGCCAAAAAGGGTAGGTACGGCGCCATTTACCAGGCGATTTTTATAATATTTAGCAGAAACATCGGGTAGGTACTTAATTCTCAACAAGAATTTCGAATATGAGAAAAAATAGGTCAAGAGTTACAATGATTTATACTTATGAATCGTTGAAACTCAGGTTAACAAGTTAAGTACTATATAACTTAATCACCATAGGTACAAATGTGGTAAGGAATAGTAAAAGCAATTAAAATTTTCAAAAAATATATATTTGTAAAGATTTATTCTTATATTTGATTCTCTAGTTCCTATCTACCCTAAGTTACCCTAGAAGAAATCGCTTAATGCGATAAGGCCGCTTTTTGCGCTACCATTCTTTTATAAGTTTTTTAAGTGCATTATTATATGTGTTGGTGTTCAATAAAGTATTATTGTATTGTATTGATTTATACCAGTTACAGTTTTATTGTATAGATCGCATATTCAAAATAAAAACATAGTTTCTTTGTCCTCGCTTCCCATGCACATATGAAATTGACGTTAGAAACGTATGACGCCATTGCATATGAATTACAATAATAGACACGACATATTCCTGGAGATATTATGCGACCTAAATGTTGCCACGAACATGACGAGAGCAGATCAAGAGTACCTAAGTACATAGATGAGTTTGTAATGACCATGAGTATTACGCAAATCTCTACAAAGGCACAGAATAACTAATAGTGCTAACGTACTAATGACAGAAGTGCTTATTTTTAAGATTTACGAGTATCATTATACTCAGTTACTAATGGTACAATATCAGCTACGCGATCACGTAACCTGATTGCAGCCAATAGAAACACAAATTTGTTTGGATTTCACAGTTTCAATACGTAGTTTATGCGCACAGTTTACTAGGTGGTAGGACTTTACTGCAAAGTTCGTCTAGGTAGGTACCACCGCTTTGCCAGTTATTCTGCCGCCAAGCAGTAGTGCGCAAGCACTGCTGTGTTCCGGTTTGAAGGGCACTGTAGCTAGTGAAATTACTGGGCAAATGAGACTTTATGATCTGATCTCACAGTTTAATAATCTTATTACTAGATTGTGCTGATGTCTCTGGATGACGTGCGCAGTGCAGAGTCACGTGAACCTCTATACTTTAGAGTTCCGAGTGACACTGCAGCTGATATGGGCAGCCGTGTCGTTTAACATCAGGCGAACGGCCAGCTCGTCACGTCATTCCTTAACATAAAAAAAAAGTTACTATGGAAATATTCTAATAAGGAATAATTTGCATAGCAATCAAAGTTCCGTAATCACCCCTCTGGTCTATGATTTAATTTGTTTGAATATAAAGTGCATCAATAGTGGATGCAGTACTGAATTTGTCCTATTTAGGATACCAAAGTCATACTCGGTCTCGCAGACGATGAACTCTATTGGCACAGGACCGAGGCGAATGGCATGTGCAAAAGGAGGCCTATACCCAGCAGTGGGATGACCAAAGCTGTGGATGATGGTGATAATGAATCTAAATACATATATATAACTCAAAGGTGACTGACTGACATAGTGATCTATCAACGCACAGCTGATCGGGCTAAAATTTGGAATGCAGGTAGATGTTATGACGTAGACATCCGCTAAGAAAGGATTTTTCGAAATTCCTCCCTTAAGAGGGTGAAATGGGTAGTTGAATGATTTTTCCATAGGTCACGCCGCGGGCGAAGCTGCGGGCAGAAGCTTGTCATGACATATTTATGACATGTTCATGACGTATCCAAGAGAGTAGGTATTTACTTAGCTAACACGCTACACCTTCGATCGCATCGTCACTTCCCATCAGGTGAGAGCGTGGTCAAATGCTAGAGTTTATAAGAAGTTATAATAAAAAAAAACATGTACTGTGCTATGTTTATGATAGGTACGAACGTTTTATGTCATAGTAGCAAAAATGCATTAGTATATGCCGCTGTCGATGTCGGCACATTAGGAAGTCTACTTTTCCAAATCAAGATGACCTTCGGAAAGATGCGGCCGGCGCCGGCGTCTGAGATAAGATGCTATAATAAAATATGACACCAAAATAAAAACAGTATGTTAATATATCGTAATCAAATCCTAAACATGTAATTGACCATTGTTAGAATGTAGTCAGTGTTATACGTAAGTAATATGTATAGTAATATGAATTTTGTTTATCGTTGAAGTTATGTTTAGCTATACAAGCATCGATTGGAGTAAACATTATAGACGGTGAAATTGACGTATAAGTATTATAATATTGTAATTGAACCAAAAAGCTCATAAGGAGTTTATCATTAAATACGTTAAATGCAAAATGGACAAATCGGCGACAGAGTCCGAGAGGTCAAGCAAATAACGATATCTGTGAACACTTTTAGCGCGACCCGATTGTCGCTTGTCGTATCACAACACGCTCAGCTATTACGAGACTATAATGATGATACTGACCTCGCCACTGGCCACAAGGCCCACCAACTCTTTCAGCTGCTCAATGGACCCGTTAGGCACCACCGCAATCTTCACGTTCATGTCATCAGCTTTTTTCGCAAACTTTGGAACCAGTTTTTCACCCACATCCTCGGTTACAAGCACCACGCCTCGCTGTAGGTATCAACAAAAATATATAAGTAAAAGTCTGGATTTTGTTGGAATTCGTTGTTTTGATTTTAAGTGGAGAAACGAAAAATATGATTAATTTCAAAATTTAGGATTTAGCCAAACTCACAGTGGCGAGACACTGCAGCGATCGGTGCAGCGAGCGCGAAGTGGTACCGAAGTTGAGTACGAGGTCGACCGGGCCGCCGCAAGCGTCCGTGGTGCGCTCGATCAGCTGTTTCTCGTACAAATCTTCGGACCACTGCAGGACGTTGATACTGGAGACAAGATTAAAGATCCTGGTTAGTATAGGTCACTGTCAAGACACAAATTTTGATCTTTCAAATGTATCAAAAGAAGTAAGAAAAAACTCACGAGTATTCTTCGCAGCTCTTCGCCAGCATAAACCCGTCATCTTTGAACGTCGCTACGCTAATACTGATTCTATTATTGAATTCGTTCTTGAAACTGCGCGCGGCCAACCTGAGAGCCCACAGAGCCAGCCCTCCAGTGCCGACGATCAGTATCGTAGCGTGATCTTTCTTGTTCGGACCTTCCAGAATGTTTGTGAGGACATCTACAGCAGAATAGACTGTGTTCATGGCGAGCAACGCACCAGTCGGTAGCATGGCCGCTACACTCAGCGGCAATTCGTCAGGGACCGGCACCAAACATTTAAAATCCGGAACCACGATATAGTCAGCGTAACCATGCGGAACTCCTTCATAAGGAAACAGTACGATCCTGGAGCCCTCGTGAATGCCGTCTATCCTCTCAGCCTGTTTCCCGATCGCATCCACGACGCCAGCGATTTCGTATCCGGGAAAGAGTGCACCGTCACGGAGCCCTATATGTGCGGGAGTCGATGTGTGCATGCCGAAGCTCTCCATCTCGCCGGAGAGGCTCCCGACGGAGGAGATAGAGGAGGTGCTGCAGACGGAGGCGGAGCGAAGCCGCGAGCTAGCGCGGTAGCAAGCTCCCGCGTACACAACGCGGATGCGCGCTCCATACAGCGGCACATCAGGCACAGGTACGTCGAAACAGAACACGCATTCCTTGAGCGTGGGCCCCGGAGACTCGATCGACACTTGCCTGCACAACTTGCTCATCTTCACAGCTTATCTGTGTACAAGAACGATTTATTTCACGTCATTTCAATCACAAGTAAATAATAATGACTGTGTATATATACGTAATAACTGAAGATAAATAATAAAATAAACAGGAAAGTCTAAATCATATTTATGCATGACAAACGAGATAGGTACCGTTCTGTCGAGCCATCAGCACACATCTGAGAACTAAACACTAACGGAACAAACAAAGATAAAATAATTTACAAAAGCGATAATTATGTTATTATCACTGACTTCATTAAGGTAGCTAATTGCAGCTTTGTTCGAACAGGTAGCTACAGTTGATAAGCGAAAGTGGACCTTGAATAGTATTGAGGTGTTTTGATCGATTATTAGTTTATTTAAAATTTTGTAATTTTTGTACATATCAAGTATACACCTACATTGTTATGATAGAGCTGTAATGCTCACCTACATTCAATAAATCTATAATAATGAGAAACCAAGGTCTCCGTTCTATCTAATGTCTGTGTTTATGCACTTCATCAGAAGAGTCCGTGCGCATAACAATTTCTTTTAGTTTTTTTTTAACGTAATGCATTTTTTATGGCCGTGACTCCTATAAGCTTTGGCGTTTACTAATATGACAACGCAATGCATATATCTTTCACCTTTCGCGGTCACGGTCACATTCTAAGCTATAGTGGTAAGTGGTAGCTGTCCAGTAAACTACCCTCAAGCTACACACACAACTATGCATAACGCCAAATCAAATTTTCAGTTAAAACTTACAGCTCGTGGACTAGTCGGAACAGCCACTGAGCTATAAAAGTGGAGTACGCGTTCATTAATACATAACATGTACTTAATATCGATTTCAATAGCGATAATAAGCCTAGGTAAGTACCTATTATCTAAATACACTCGTGATGGCTACGGGATTAACTGACTTCAAATAAAGGAGGTTTTCAATTGGGTTGTATTTTTTATGTTCGATAGCTCATAACTTTATCTCTATCAGTCATTTTTTTTAAAGCGAGGTTTTCAGTTTATTCGTAACATTAGGAGTTTTTTTTTATCTTTTGATTTGATTGTAAATCGATCAATAGTTTGGTTTATAAATCAAAATAACTGGGATAATAAGTCATCGAAGTACTTCATAATAAGAAATTAAACCGATTGAAGTCGCGTCTATAGACTAGATTCACCGAGAGTAGCAGCTACATCTGGAACAGCAGTTATCTTTGGATACAAAGGCATCGGCATATTTTGTTTGGTTTTGTTCGCACTAACACAGGTTTAGTTTAATATAAGAGAAATAAAATCCCATAAGCCTGTCGAAGCCAGGCTAGGTCAGCCACTTTGATATAAATACGAAAAATAAAGATTAGTTTTATTTGTGCGAATTATTCTTTACGGGACGCCCCAGTATACAGGAAGAGTACCGCCATTTTTTAAGTTTCCTTTAGCTATAGAATACGTCACAGAATGGACACCATGCCTACTCGTATATTATTTACGTTTTTATGATCTAACATGTTAATTTAAACAAACATAGAATATGAACAAAAACCGGTTATTACGCAGAGAAGTCAATATAATCCATAGTCGGTAAAACAAGTTCTTGTCAATATTTTTTTATATATTAGGTATTGACCAAAGACGTGCATACGTATCAAAGCTAAACAGTGCTAACAAGCAGCAAACATAACAATTGATACAAACGACAAAGACAATTATTAAATATGTCTCTTCCTTGAGACACATATTGCGGGGGTGCCTTACCGATCAAGGAGCGGAATCTTACTGAATGTTATTTGGTAAGCGTGTGTTTATGGCGTTTTGCCTACAAAACGTGACTAGACAAACGTCAAAACCGGCTGGGGGCGTAAACAGAAATATTTCCCTACTCGCGCACGAAGCGGATTAATAATAATTACCAATGAGGTGTCGGTTGGTAATCCTACAGCACATTATCTACTAACTCATGAAGATTAACAGTATGGGAGAGAATCGACGAATGAGATGGTGATATTGTAGTTCAACACAAACTGATACAAGGGAATCCAGACTAAACTTGAGAAGGGAGAGGGAAAGAGATAAGGAGATGAAAGGATGGGACAACGACGAAGGCAGGCAGGTGCTTCCGTTCAACAAGATTGAGATGTGGCTTCATATTCGTTGCCGGGAATATTTTATCGTAGCGTATACGTCACGTAGGTAACTGGTTGTTACGAAAATGAGTTAATCTGTGACGTTCCTTTTTTTATAGTATTTTTGGTTTTGTAGAATGTTTTTGCTCTGTGACATATAATAATGGATAACTGCTTGTATTAAAAATATTTTGTTTAATTGTTTAACATATAAATGGACGCCCTTTAATCCTCTTTTCACAGTTATTTTAAATTATAAATATTTAATAATGGTTATCTAATTTAAAGTACATCAGAAAGAAAAAAATAAATAATAATCGTTACTTCTATATTAATAAAGTGTACAGTAATAAAAAAAAATAGTTTAATTATCAATACACTCCTTTAATCTAGTCAGTCTGGTAAACTCCGCGTTTTAGGTACGAAGCCACAATACATGGAACACAGTACATGGAACGGTCCATTACGCGTAACACGTCACAAGAGCAGCATTAGAATATATAGAAAGAAAGAGGGGCAGATGATGATGATGATGATGTTAGGGTATGTTTGGTAGCACTGTGCAAGCTGAACTATACTTTACTAGCCTCAGCCCGCGACTTCGACGCGTGGCCTATAGGAAACGAAGAATTTTTTTTCATAGATAATTCAACCACTCATTTCACCCTCTTAGGGTAGAATTTCGAAAAACCCTTTCTTAGTGGATACCTACACTTTGCAAAGAATACACCCTCCAAATTTAAAATCAATGACCAGTGGTTTAGGCTGTGTTGACATATAAGTCAGTCAGCTATAAGTTATTTATTCGCGTGTATATTATGTATAGTGTGTATATTACAGGCAAATCATTCACATAGGAGGAAGAGGATACATAGGTACATACTATTTTTCAGCTATCTCTGTAACATGATAGATACTGTAGATTATGAATAAAATAATAATCACAGTGACTTTTTCTGTTTGTTATCTTTTCGCAACTAAACCAATCTTGATCAAATTTGGTACAAAGATTAGTTAAGCCCTGGGGAACAATACATGAGACTTTTTATTACAATTAACTGATTGAGTAAAGCTGCAGACAGCAAAACTGGTAACATACTTTTCATTTGAAAATACAGCAGAACATACATGGAGTCTTAAGATCAATATTACTTTTCTTGAGACAACCTGTTTATGTTTAACTTTACAAATATGGTTTGGTGCACAATAGCTCTTATAATTTTCACCACAATATTATTTATTATCATTGTTACACTTCTTTTAAATATTCCAAACCATACACATAACACATTTAAATAACACTACAATAAGAAGTTATTTATTAAAAACAACAAAGAAACAAAGGGAACAGAACTTTACCTTAGATGGAACACAAAAGACAAATCTTGGCTGATTTTTTGAATATTATTTAGTTAAGTACTTATTCTTTTCTTTCACTACAGTGTATTAAATAATAAAATAAAGCGACGGGCGCCCACAACAACACATACTAAAGTCCACTTTAAATTTCTATGACTCTAAAAATAGTGTGTGAGCGAGAAGACCGTGATAACACAAAATTAAAGCGTGTTTTCAACATCTGCGTAAAAACAAGGACAGGACAATGAACGCTTGAAAACAGTCCGGCTGACTGATCACACCTCACGCGAATGGCGAATGATGATCACCGCTCGACTATAGATACGCAACGAACATATGCTGTAAATTATATAAACACATGAGTATGACCTTCCCTTTAAGACGAAGGTCAATGAAAAAAGGAAAAAGATGCCAAAGGACCAGCTTTGAATGAGGACAGGTATGTATTAAAAATACGGTACCTATAGAAATCAATAATATTAACTACAGAAAAGAATAATATAATATGTACTTAGTTCAATTTTTTTACCTAATCTGGCACGTTTGTACTAGCTCTTAATGCGTAATGAATAATCAACAGTTCAGTATAAATCATCTTACCCGCTCTGCAATTTAAAAAAACTCACAATTAGTCAATAAAACAAACGCTTTTACATAAATTTGAATTTTTTAAATCACGACTTTTATTTACAAGGACACAAAGCTGACTGAAATGACGTCATTGACATTTTTGACGTTTTTGAGATTACGTTCCATTATAAGTATCTTCTAAAGGCAATTTGCCGTGTTAAAAAAAAGTATCTTCTTTTCTATTTATATCAGCCAATATGTATGAACTGTCAAAAGAGGTTCAAAATCTGCGTGCTCGAGAACGAAACAATAATATATTTTTTATATGGCAATAAAAAATAATTACATAAATAGCCTAATTTTTCAAAACCAGGGATTTTATTTTAAGGAAAAAGTGATGGTTTATTCGTATAATGTTCATAAAAATGTATTAATAAAATAATTTTCTGTATTGGGCGGTATTTATGTTTTTTTTCATTACTATATGTGTTGTGGTTGAATCATCATTTTTTGCATGGGCAGCCCACATCGGCGTGGGTTTTGGTGAATATTGCTAGAGCGTGGGTCCACCGTAAATTTATTTACAAAATTCCTACGGAAAGTGCCCTGAAAACAACACAATTAGATTAAAAATAACAGCATGGGTAAGTTTAGTATGGTTTAAAAACTCTTGCTCTCGTTGTGGAACTGTCTTTGTTATTGATTGATGTCATTCTTCAGGGTGGTCTCATCTGGCGGTTCAGAATTTTTTTAAAGACTTTTGTGCTAGTGCAAGTGTAAAGATTGTGTTTGATTGCAAATGCAAGCATTTAAAGCTGTGCGCCGCTCAATTGACATGATGGAAGTAAACTGGAGCTTTTGTGTTGAGGGAAGCTGGTACCTAAGCAAATAAAAAGGGCCCCCTGCAATTGTTGTTGTAGACGGGGGTCATTACGCAGTTACGGCTTGTGGATGAACTTAAAGGGTGAGGTACCAGTACAATTCTGGTAATAGAAGTTACTGCACTGAATCTTACTGAATGCTCTATAGTTGCTAAATCTAGATCAGTTGAGTGGACTTGTTATTGAATGGACAATTATCTGTTATGACATATGACATCAGTACCAGAGAGATAAAGAGTTTATGCTTGGAATTGGAATGGTTACCTACATTTTAATATTCTTTTTTCCTATATATCATGTTAATCTTTTGTGTTGCGAAAGTATCTTCATAATAATGCGACTTTCATTGGTCAGTGCAATATTTTTTCTTTTTTGGTTTGTTATAAATGATTTAGTTTTTCTGTATACATTAATACAATAATATCTTCAGCAATTGGGAACCGATTTGGATCATCCTTTTATTATTCTGTAAAGAATACATATGTGTACATGCACTTTTTTTCTGTACACAAATAATTGTCCTGATGCAGGATTTGAATCAGCCACCTCCAGGATATGAAGCAACCTGCTAAACCACCACACCACAGAGGCTGTCAACTTATATACTTTTTGTTTTAAATAACACCCAGACACAGAACACACACACCTATGTTCAACACAAACGTTTGTCCTGGGTGGTGGTTGAACCCACAACCTACAGTCAGTAGGCAGAGCTACTACCAACTTAGCTATCAGGCAAGTCATATCATTGATATAAGTATCTATGACCAAATAAAAAATTATGACAATAAAGAAAATTGAGTAAGGAGTTTGAGTTTTTATACACTCATAGCTTAATTCCTAATTATAACTGAACAAAAACATAAACTTGAATATTTAAATCTATTGCCCGATTGATATTAAACATACAAAATTGACCATCCATAATCACAACCAATATTATTACATCAACAGACAGACAGAAAATGATTCAAAAGCATTATTTTTTTAAACAATTAAATAATTTATTATCTTGTGAAATAGGTAATACAAAGAATGTGGTCTTATTCTAATGTATATAATCTCTATTTCCATTGTTAAGACATGCAAACATTTAGATTTGTAAATTCCAATTCATTTTATTAATTCATTAAGTGCCTGTTAATATAATAATCTCCAATTAATTATACATGTCATTAAAAATCAATCATAAATTGTATCAATTAAACTTATTAGTTGTAGGAATTGTATAATTTTGTGTATTTTATATTTTATCTGTTAATTTGTGAATAGATTTTCATGCTTTTTTTTTTAAATTATAGTGTGTACCGGTGTACCCATATAAATGTAGTAAGGATCTGATGGCATATAACATAAAAATATGAAACTTCTTAATGGATCACCAATAATCAGGAATAGCTATTAAGTTTCAATAACACTGACAGCCTGGTATGGTGGTTGAGTAAGTCGGCTCATAGCCCGGAGGCGGCGGGTTCGATTCCCTCGGCAGGACAAGTATTTGTGCACAGATGTTGTATTGGAAATCATAGGCCATAACTGCTATGTTACTCATCAGTTGCCCTGCGCAATTTTATTTAATGAAATAATGAAATAATATAAATATCTTTGTTTTGAATAATCTCTTATTCTGGTTGATTTTAATTGTATTGTATTTCATTTTAATCTTGTAATGTAATGTCTTGTATTGTTTGTAGAAACTTATAAAACTGACATTAGTCTTCATAACTACAACTAGTAAACGGCTAACACTCACGAGGTACAGTCGAATAACTCGACCGGTGTTCGGGCAGTATAGATGTCATCATCAAGGAGTACGCGTGGCGGCGGTGGCCACTGCGCTGACAGACTCGCTGCGCGAGTGCTAGCCGTTTACTAGTGATAGTAAAAAATAATCGTTAAGATTTTTGCAGCCAGTGAATAATAAATAAATATGTGTGGACATTTCACAAAACGCCACCTAGCCCAAAACTAAGCAAAGCTTGTGGTATGGGAACCATATAACTGATACAATACTTAGATACTTTTTGTTTGTAAATACATACATAGAATACAATATAACACCCAGACACAAAATGTAACCATAATGAACAATGTGCTTAGTAAGCATAGCACCCGCGAGTTGGAATCGATAAATAGATGACTTTTTATAAGCTAAAATATTTTTGTATCTAAATACCGATTTTCCAAAGGAGATTTTTTCACCATCTAGGATTAAAACTATCCTATCTTTATTGTTTCTTTGTGGTGGTTTGCCTGTATGCAAAGGGCCTAAAAATATTTCAGTATTCAGCCTAGTATACCTACAGATCCCACAGCTTGTTTGTATAAAATCATAGCTTACCCTCAAAAAAAAACTTTGTCAACGGAGCATTCAAATTTTTAGCGATAACACTTTTTTACCTTTTTAATAGTATCTTTACTTGTAGTAAATTTTAAAAGGTGATTTTAGCCTTTATATTATAGTTAAATATAGTCAGCTAGCCAAACCCATTCCCCAAACTGCTTGTTGGTATGAAATTGGATGACTAAAACTATATTTTGATTCATTCATACTTTTAAGCTCGAGACTGCTGGCGCCACCAGTGTAACTTTGAAAGCGTATATTTTAAAAACGTGATGCTGGAGGAGGTTTCTCGTACAAACCTTGTTCTTATTTTTGTCGTCTATGAGTGGCTACTATTTTGAAGCCAAAATATATGAAGTTATTTCATGTAAATTAGTTCAGCCGTTTTAGCGTAAAAGGTACTCAAACAAACACATACCTGTTATATATTATTGAAGGATGTACCTACTAGCTGTGAAAAACATGCTGTTCTACAAGATTATCCAAGATCTGGGAACATTATCCATCTCCTTCAAACTGATTGTGGATGAATGAGACAGAAAGTATTGATTTCGAATGATTATTAGAGTGATGTACTTATTAGTAATATTTATCATTTATATCAATGTTTTGGCTTACTGCATTGCTTTTTGTTCCTGGTTTACACATTCATTTACTTATTATAATTCCTGCCACTGCGATTTAAAGGGTTGATCCATTATTATAACTATACATTATATTATTTCTACATCTATAATAAAATAAAGAGGATGAAGTATGAAGGATAAAGTGGTCTTTCTGTTTGCACACCACAGAGCAGTAAAAAAAATGCGCTTTATCACGGGGCGTGATTGTGATTTGTTTTTCTTCTATGTGATGCACATATTCAAAAATGATTGTGTGGTGATTACTGTACTGTCTGGATCTAATAAATTAAAGGGTGATGCCAGGGCATTAACTTCTCGAAAGCGGAAGTGTTACGCTAGGTCCAAGGATTTGCTTTAGTTGTAATCGGACCGGCGTCCGTGTTGTACGTGTTTGATGCGGCTCCTACGGCGAACGAGACAGCAATATGTGCCTCCAGCGACTTTATTGCATTCATAATGTAAAAAGCGAAATTTCCTTTGTCTTGCAGTTATAACAGAGTCGGTTCTTCGCGAATCATTTTTGATAGTAACTTGTTTTTTATTTATTTACATCTATACTTCTAAACTACTAATAATAAAATTATAATTTAAGTAGGGTTGATTTTAGAAAATAGTGAACTGATCATGGAAATTAATTCACAAATGGAGATATATTATATCTATCTATATACACAATTTTTCATAAACTATCTTCCTTGTTCGTTAATGATTTAGTAATCACCATATCGTTTCTCTCGAGAAAGTGCTTGAGCGCATATTGAAAACGCAATAAAAGGTGTATGACGTGACCCGCGTGGTGTTCATTGCTCAAACGCTTTCTCGAAGTACCTTACATTCATATAGCAATTATTATTTATCATATAACTACTTTGTGTACATAAAATGGCATATACATCTTCTAAATACAATATTTATTTTTCTGTTACAGTCGTATAATTCAAGGATCCTGACCATAAATCAAAAAGGGAGCACTAAACATCAAGGTAAGTTAGAAACAGCAGTGTTTTTGTAAAGCGGGATCTTGATCTGATATGTCGATTACTGATATAGGGATATATGATATAGGGCTATCTTTCTCGCTCTAGAAAATGACGATCCTGAGCGATAGAAAAGGATAAAGCATGAAAAATAGGATTCCGTGCCGATAGATGTCGCTAAACCACATTACATACAAAGAAAAGTAGATCATCTTCGTAAAAGTCAAATGATTTATTGCAAATAGGCTATTTTTAGCACTTTTACAAGTCAAAATTATATTAGGTACTTAAAATTAAGCTACTGTACTGAGCATTTAGAATCAAAAAGTGCTTATTGTCAAATATTACATAGCGAGCCCATTACAATATAAGAGTTTGAAAAAAAAAGTTCTCTTTCTCACTACTGGTGCTAGCTTAGCACTTTTACAAGTCAAAATTATATTAGGTACTTAAAATTAAGTTATTGTACTAAGCATATAGAATTACAAAGTGCTTATTGTCAAATATTACATAGCAAGCTCATTACAATATATAAGTTTGAAAAAAAAATTTTTTTTCTCACTACTATCTCATTGCTAGCCTAGCTAGCACCAGTAGCTTCTTCATCATCAGCAAGATGTATGCTTGTGTTGCTCAGACTAGGGCCTGAGAGAGTAGACAGATCATTGTCTACCACGCTGGCCAAGTGTGGCTGGGAGAGAGATACAGACAATCAGCTGGAAACATTCAATGCCAAACATAGGCCTCTTCCATTATGGAGGTGGTTGCCATAACCACCACGCTTGGCAGGCGTCTTGGTGATCACAGTAGGTTATAGCAAAGTCTATCTCAGAAGTAAATGACTCTTTTACTTAAATTTGAAGTTTGAAATAATATCCGACAGACTCCGTGGTGTGGTGGTTGTATATCTTTAGTTCATTTTTTCTTTACATGTATAGCAGTCATCCCTTAAATATAAAACTATGAATTAATCATTGACTGGCCCAATAGCTCAGTTGGTAGTAACCCTGCTTTCTGAACTTTAGGTTGTAGGTTCGATTACCACCCAGGACAAAACATTTGTGTGATGAACATTGATGCTTGTTCTTTGTCTTGGTGTTACATATTGTATTCTATGTTTGTATTTAATTTACAGACAAAAAGTATCGTATCGTAGTATAGTATTGTATCAGTTATCTGGTTCCCATAGTACAAGCTTTGCTTAGTTTCGAGCTAGATAGCGCTGTGTGAAATAAATATTTATATGAGTAAAGTCTCATTTGGCAAATATTTTGTGTCCGCAGGTATCATGTCCCAACAGTACAGTTTACGATGGAACAACCACCAGCCGAACTTCATATCCATGTTCACGACTCTGCTGAACACGCAGACCCTCGTGGACGTCACGCTGGCTGCCGAGGGGAAGCATCTCCAAGCGCACAAAGTCGTGCTATCCGCTTGCAGCACTTATTTTCAGGTGAGTATGTTAAATTCCCTTAGGCCCTCTTCTGCATTTTGCACGTTCGGAAAATTGACAGAGGTTAGTAAACCTCCAGCTATATATATCATTTATTTATATATATAATTTTTTACTCTTATTGGTGGGTATAATACAATTTGACATTGATAAAACAAGAAGCGGCGAAGTGTAAGAGAATGATTACTTGTAATATATCCCCGTCTCATGCAATTTTATTTGAATTGTAGTGTTTATGTTTCACAATTCCTTGTGTTTTTATTCAATTGTATTGAATCTTAGTTAATGGTTTCTGCGGCAATTTCACCACAATTTCGCCTATGTCATGTACATAGAAAGAAAGATAATTTACTTATTTGCAACAGAAAATAAATTGATATTACACAAAAGCGAGGCATTCCATAATCTGTCACAAATGGGCCCAACTCAACACGAAGCAGTAGCAGTTGTTAGTTCTTACGAACCGGCGCTGGACTTCCGCGCACTATATGAACTAAGATTGACCATCCAACGAAGAAAGCTGTTTGGTAATTGTAATAAAAATTGGCCGCGGTCAGCGTTACTTGGAAAATAAATATGAAACTAATGCAAAAATACACAAATAGAAAAACACTAAAGTAAACATATTACATATATGTTTATTAATTTAAGTTTATGTATACCAAAATGTATGGTATTTGAAGATGAAAGGTAACAACGAAATTTTTTCATTGTCAAATATCACAATAAAACAAAATGTCAAAGTATAAAAGTATATTTTCCTGCGTTTGATGGTCTATTTTAGTACATGACATTGGCGAAATTGTGGCGAAATTGCCGCAGAAGCCACTACCTAAGATTCAATTCAATTCAATAAAAGTATATATGCCAATTTTTCTTATATTATTATATTAAATAGCATAGCTAGTACTGTGACAGTATAGTTTTTTACTGTAGTCACAGAAACTCTGCAATGAAACATAAGGTAGATCCCAGATCGCCGCTCGAAAGGGCACCGTCAAAACAAGCCATATTTTGTCTCAGAATCTGCCTTGTTTTGCTCACAATCGCGTGTGACCGCGCCGTGAGTTACATCATTTTCACTAGAAAATGATGTAACTCACATATTATTGTTTTACGACGCTATTACAGGGTATTAAGATTCATTATTAAAATGAAACAAATCGCTTGTGGACTATTTTTATATCTGTATAAATAAACGTTTGCGCGTGGACAGTTTTAGGTTTTATTTTCATTGAGACTGTATGCATCTATAGTATATTTGAATTAAGCCGAAACTGATCGATAATTCTTGTGGCGCCTCGTGGCGCCAATATTGAAATATAAACCGCACGAAGTGCTTGTACAAACATTTTTACAATTGTATGCAGTATGCAGAGAAATAATAAATATACACCTGAGGAACGACATCATTTCCAATTCTCAGTTAATAGTCATTCTTCAGCTTATTTAGGTCTTTAGCTATAAGTTACCGTAATCTTGTTCTATATTTTTTATTAATCAAAGTAATTACCCACACAATCGATGCATTTTTGACAACGCAGTAACAGTTTAAGTGATGCCCTTCTTGAAGAAATCAGCTGGACCGTTGATGTAGCGTGCCGCTTGTGCCGCTTTGCTTCCATGACGGTACTCATATTCCATAATTATGCGATGAGAACATAGCGCTAATCAATAAACAAATTACTAAATAAAAAAAGAACCCATGTTTAAAAAATAATATCAATTTTTAGATTGGAATTATAAGCTAAATACGAAATATGTTGATTTGAAATTGCCAGTACTGTAGAATGGCAATTCCATAAGTAAAAACCTATAAATATAAAGTTTGTCAATATACTGACGACTTTGCACCGTCAATAATAGGTTTAAATTATCTGATGGGATGGATTCGGGAAATTAGTTTTTAGAATCTAAACTATTCTTATTATATAGATTCGTATACCATTACAACATGACCGGGAGAGGCTCCCGCATACAGTGCCCAGCCGTCGAAATTAGGAGGCAAATGTCTCAAGATCACCCCTGACGTAAGGTGCTTGAGCTAATGTTGCCAGGAGAAAAGGCTCGGAAAGACTAGGTCCACTATGGAAAGGTGCGACCGTTCTTGCTACCTTACGGTTACAGTTACGTTTACGTCGACTTCTCCAGTCGGGGACGGTGTTTGATTGTGTTGTTATGCACTGGCATCCCATGCCGTGTGGTTATAGCCCATGTTGTTTATTTGACATTTCGATGAATGTTTTCAGGCACTTTTCGTGGACAACCCGTCCCGTCATCCCATCGTCATACTCAAGGACGTTACGTTCGCGGATCTTCGCACGATGGTCGACTTTATGTACTACGGCGAGGTTAATGTCACTGAGGAACAGTTGCCGCAGGTGAGAAATATGCCTTTTTCTCTCCAACAAACTTTGAAATTGTGCTTTTTTTCTATGCTGAATTTTGGCGCCCCGGGTTGTTGTTGTTCTAAGAACTAGTTTAGTTAGCGGGTGTTTTTCTCGTTTCTAAGTCTTATGCCACCTTGCGCCTATTGTGTTTTGGTTCTATACAATCTAGTGCACGTATGAAAACTTCAATCCGTTCTTCCCTGACACAGATACTTCAATACTACCCGCAGATCGGTGGCAACTAGCCGTTTGCATTAATTTAATTGCCTTTCACGATTATTACCAACCAGGGGCCTTACCGCGTAAGTCAGGTGGAGATCGTAATCGTGTTCTCTTGCTCGCACTCGTGGACTTGTTAATTGGCGCGTGCAGGCGAAGCCGATTCCCAGAACGGTTATGCGGTAGGGGTGCAGTTCTATCTACTATATAAGTAGTAGCAGATATGGCGTCTTTTAGTTCTTTAGGTATGAAGCCACAAGTACTTGGGACTAGTTTTGATGTTTGGACTGGTATGTTAAGCTAGTCGCGCCAGAAGAGCAAAGCTATAACAATAGAAAGAGGTGGTATATTTTTAGGGTAGGCTTGTAGTGCTATGCGAGATGAAGAAGCCCTCCCTTTAAGAGTGGAGCTTCTTTAACTGTACTTATTAAATCTTCTGTTAAAGCGACCATGTATGAAATATCCGTATCCCAACTGTGCGACATATGCATTATTTCACGTGATTTTCGGTAGGTGCTAGACACGGCCAAGCTTCTGAAGATAAAAGGGCTCACGGAGATGCCAGACTCGACTTCGCTGACACGAGCGCAGGGCGGCGCCCCGGGGACAGAATTCCAGGCGCCGGCGGAGCCCGTGGAGACTCCGCGAGTCTGCTCACCAGCCACTTCGCCCTCCATCAAACGGAGGAGGTAAACTTATAACTATTTTGGTAGACTCACCTCTATTGCTCCTCGGTACATTACAATCTTCTGCGATCACCAAGCCTTCTGCCAATGCCTATGTTTAGCAGTAGACGTTTCTCGACTGTTGAGGTGATAATAGACTTTATTGTACACCAAAATACACTTGATAGTAGCTTGTTAAATTCATCATAAAGTGCATCAGCCGGAAAAAGTCACTCACGAATGTTCATTAGGTTCATAATCTGCTTAGTGCGCCGACCATGAAGATCTCAGTTACCGCATGACATCCACTGTGGTGTGGTGATTGAGCAAGTCGGCTCATAACCGGTAGGCGGCGGGTCCGATTCCCGTGGCAGGACAAGTATTTATGCACAGAATAAAAAATCGCAAATACTGTTTCTGAGTGGGGGTTGCGGGACCATGGTCCTCGTAGTTCCTAGGACCTTAGACAGAGAATCCTTGTTAGAGGCCATGATTTATGTATGCGATTGTTGGGTTGGGTTATTAAAGGATTGGTAAAGATGAAGTCAGGGCTCATTACCAGTTTGTGTCGAATTTTAATATCGCTCTTTCTCTCTCTCTCCATCTCTCTCTTTCTCTCTCTCTATCCCTCCCTCCATCTCTCTCTCTCTCCTCTCCCTCTCTCTTTTTCTCTCTCCTTACGTGATCCGGTTATTCATAATGTTTGATATAAGGGAAGAGAAAAGTTCGGGGATGAGCAAAATAGCTATTGTAGAATTTGGATCAAACAGGTGAAGGGCAGACTTCAAGTTTACTCTCGGTTCCGCGTACTTTAGTTAAACTCGTGTCAACTTAACCCACCAAATACGGTACGCTCATTTGTTGAAGACAGCCTATGATCAACAAGCAACCAATGAGTGTTCATAATTTGGTGTAATGAGTTGACACAAGTCTATCATATGAGGTACCGGGGCAGAATGGTAACCATAGCTGAAGCCAATCACGAAGCAATGACGTGTGCCCCTATAGTAAAAGGGCTTAACCAACATTGAAACATGTCAGCATTATTCGCAGACGCAGGAAGAGTTCCACTGGGTCACCATCGATGAATATGGTCGAAGAAAGCCGTGAGGACGGTCAGACTGTGGAGCTAGTGCGGGATGGCATCACATTGAGTAGCCTACCACAACGCAGGCGGGAGTTCCTCGACGAAAGACATCATGAGCCGTCCCAACAGGTTGGTTACGATACTTGCCGAATTAAATATGCTTTTCTTTGATTACACCTATTTCCACTGTATTAAGGCTTGACTGACGCGTCATACGTTTTATCAACGTTGCAGGTACGTATGAATACTAGCAATGCAATATAGTCCGTTATGCATTTGGCCGATCTTCGGATGGACCTTTTTGAAGGCTGTGTGAGCTGGATCCGTGATAAATGATAGCAATAGTCTCTTAACTTGAAGGTGATAGATTATTTTATTTTTACTGGGTGGTAGGACTTTACTGCAAAGTTCGTCTAGGTAGGTACCACTGCTTTGCCAGTTATTCTGCCGCCAAGCAGTAGTGCGCAAGCACTGCTGTGTCCCGGTTTGAAGGGCACTGTAGCTAGTGAAATTACTGGGCAAATGAGACATTATGATCTGATCTCACAGTTTAGTAATCTTATTACTAGATTGTGCTGATGTCTCTGGATGACGTGCGCAGTGCAGTGTTACGCGAACCTCTGTACTTTAGAGTTCCGAGTGACACTGCAGCTGATATGGGCAGCTGTGTCGTTTAACATCAGGCGAACGGCTAGCTCGTTCCGTCATTCCTTTAAATAAATAAAAAAACCAAGCGTGCAAAGCTGCAGGCAGGAAAAAGTTTCTAACAACTATAAAAAAGTACCATAGGGACAATCCAAATGACAAAAAGCACTTTAAAAGATCAGTTACACACAACTTCCTTATTCTCTTTGTATTCTATCAGTTATCTGTGGGGTGATCATGATTGCATTCCAACAGGAGAAATTTCATTTCCAAAATGGATAATTTCCGTAGTAACTATGCACATAAACTATACATTGAAACTGTCAAATCCATACAAATTTCTGTTTCGGTTGGTTGGAATCACTACCCGTGATCGCCTAGCTGGTTTCCATTGTACAAGCTTTGTTTAATTTAAGGTTAGATGGCGATGTGTGCAATGTCCACAAATATTTCCTTTATTTATTCATTACTAATTTGAAATTTGTCGGTTTCAGACTCCGGAAAATGCTCATAATATGAACTTGGATCCGTTAGGAGTGGAGAACTCAGCGGCCATGGCACAAGGTGAGCGCCTCCTTCATTTTGTTTTAATGCTTCATACACTTCACAACCATAATGTAGAGTTTTATATAGGGTGCAAATTATTAAGTGGATCAAAGAAATTATAGTGGTAGGGAACTTCGGTACCTATCGATTTAACTCCTATGTATGTTGACGGTTTTTTTTATTATCATTATCTCCGAAAACAAATTGATCAAGAAAATAATTATATTCGTAGAAACTCTTGCATTGTATCTGCATGCCCAAAGATATCAGGCTTGAAAAGACCCTTAATAGGCAGAAAAAGGCGCCAAAGAGAATCATACTTTGAGTTTTTTGTATTGATTGACATCTGATCAGATGGTCAGTTTTCAGTGACCTCGAATAGATTGATCCCTGATAGAAGTGAAGAGTGGTAGAGGGACGGCTTAGTGAGTGAGACGAGCTACCTCATCGCTGATCCTAAGATAAACAGGAAAACGATAGACACTAGTTTGTCCTGTGAATGGTCGCTATCTTCGGCCACTGCCTGCAGTGGATCATCTGATTAGCACCGCTCGGAGATCACGTGTAGCGTTTCCAAAAAGAGCCAACCATTCTATTGCTTTCGCACTCGCTCTTTATTTTGGACATAATGGTGAAAGTGGAAAACCAATGTTCTCTACCTTTCGTTAGAATTACTTTTCCAATGGCACGTGATGAATCTTCTCCGTAATGATGGGGCATTCGTTGAGAACTACTGTCAACAATATACCTTCTTAACTCAGCTCAGTGAATTCAATATCGCGTAAAACATAAAATGCTATGTACTCAACCTAGGTTGTAATTATAAACTTGGTTCCATTACGATTGAGCGCTAAAGTATTTTCATTTAAAATTTTGGCTACATGCTTGTTCAAAAAGTCTATGACATAAGTTTTATCAACCTACCTAGTGGCAAAGAATCAAAAATGTACGTTGATGTAGTACATAGTAGACTAAAATAAAATATGAATACTTTATTGCACTGCATATTTTTACTACTTTACAACATTCTATGACAGTCCTGTCCTTCTATGCCATTAATTTCGGTGTCATATCTATGCCAGTAGATATGACACTCACGGGTAGCATGAGCTGTAGAAATCAACATATTCTCTCTTCTCTCGAGAAAGCTTTTGGCCAATGTACGATCACGCGGATCACGTCATAAATATTTTGTTACGTTTTCATTGGCCCAACGTTTCCATGTCGATTTCTACAGTTCAACCTTTGTGCTGACAGTGCATCAGACCTGAGTCTATAAACCAATAATTTATATTTGTCATATAGAAATGAAATGAAATGAAATGAAATAGTTTATTAAATGTTTACAAACATCGGTTTAAACATAAAACAGTCTACGAAATATACAAATAGTTTACTCCTGGTTGGAAAACTTTGGTACCCAAACTAGGAAAACCTGTGTTTTGGTATACCAATGCCCTCCGCCGGACAAAATTTTTTCGAGTACTTACTTATTGAACATTTTGTTTTCATTTTATTTATTTCCTATGTAAACGTTTGTACATGTGTAAAATTATAAGTAACACGTAGTAAGTATATTAAAAATAAAATGGATTAATAATATAATAAAATAAGAGAAATGATGAATGCATGCCTGGGTGATTTTGAGGTGTAACTGGGTGTAAGGGTTTGTGTGAGTGTATGAGGGTGTGTGTCGTGTGTGAAGGTGTGATTGAGTGTGTATGTGATAGGAGAGGGGATGAAATGCAGCTGAACAAATATTTATTTTATTTATAATAATTATGACATAACAGATAGTATTGATTCTGTTGATAGGTAGTTTTGCTGTAGTAGCCATTCTTTAATCGTAATTTTACAAGAGTGTCTAGTCATTGGATAAATCTTTAGTATTTTATTTAATTTATTATAAATGTAACCTCCGAGAAAGTATGGTTGTCTTCTTGCAAAAGTCGTAGAGCAACGGATGGATTTGAATATTATGCTTTTTGCGGAACGCGAGAGAGACTGGTTAGGATCATCAGAAAGTCACATGCTTTGCACTGTTTTTGCATGACAATTTTTATTGTAAGGAAGTGAAAAACATGGTTTGGATTACTAACTCTGCTGCATCTTCATCAGAGTCAATTACAATAATATCGCTCTACCATAATTATAATTTTCAAGTATGTACGAACATCTCCAAGAATTCTTCCGTCCATTATACTTGTACTGCCTTTTGATATTGGAACCGTAGATTTCGAATAGTACATTAAATTTGTATTCTCTGCAGTTGCGGATGCGGATATCTATTACATCCGTGGTTCAAAATAGCCAATCACATAATTTTACATTAGTAATGTAATAAAAGTCATTCCCCAATATTCATAAATTTAGTATTTGGGTGGTGTCGATTAATTTTTGCATTTCCAAACGCGAATCTTATATCATCAAATGTTGCTGTCTCGTTCATATATATCGAAATGACATGGACTACAATATTTATAACGTCGCATTAAGTTTGGATTTGGTTTTTAATAATCAGAGATTCATTAGACAAAACATAAAACTAATGAATTTTGTAAATCAAACTGTTAAATAAAAAATTTTTCATCCGTATTTCCCGATAACTACAACCTGGGAGTCTTCAAATTGAGAGTGAACAGGTATCTTCTAGGCCAGCGTGCTACATCCTAGACCGCATCGCTATTTACCATCAGGTCAAACGCAAGCCTATCAAATAATAAAAAAAAAAATCTTACAGTCGACTTACAATTTATTATTCAGATTTCATCCAGCCATTGAAAATTCGTTAGCTACCGTTAGTGTAGTGAAACTCTACGATTATGTATAGTAGAATCGACGACATTGTCCCTGTGCTCTCCAATTGACTGCTACCATATCTTTTGGTCCAGAGGGCAGTTTGACTTGTACTGTGACAGTATATGGCTCTAACTTTGCTTACACTTTTCATTCTGGATTGCCTACGCTTGTTGGGGCTGTCAGAGGTGCAGACAATACGATGCCCAGCAGTCGGATATTATAATGCTGGTACAGATTTATGTATTCACGGATGTCGTGCTGTTAATGTTTCATTACTTTACTGCACTTTGATGTCGCATGTTCGTATCAACTGTTTCTTTCTATGTACTCAGTGTTTATACAATAAAGATCTATTTCTTCTGCTGATTTTTTCTAGGTATTATTTCAATTCGTACAACTTTCTCATTGCTTTATGAACGTGTTCCCTAATCACCACAATCCCCAGTGTTTATATTGGAATAACAAAGTGTTTACGAAGTAAAGTAAATACGAAATTGGGTGGTACATTGATATTAATCATGCTTATTTAAATCATTCGCTGCGTAACTAGGGTCTCATCTCATTCATTTCGCTTGTAATATTACGGTTTAGACATTTAAGACGGCGCGTGACATTCATACATCATAGTATATTCATTTTATTGAAGTAAATAATAATACGCCTTAACGCATACGTTACAAGAAAGGCAGGCGCGTACTCTGCCTTGGGTGGAAGCCGTCATGCAACCGTTCGGCAACATTCAACTGTTCCCCGCCCGCGTCGTCAATACCGATTTTATTTTACTTTCCAGGGAAGGGAGATCAATGACTCTTGTAATTATCAGCCCCGCGTGCGTTTTAAAAAGTCAAAACTGTAACAGTGAATCCATTAATCTCTCTTCCCAGGAGGCCAGTGGAGTATGATGGAGCACGCGTACCCGCGGTACTCTGGCGCTTGTGGGCTCGGAGGCGGCGCGATGCAGGAAGGCGGAGGGGGTCTATATATGGGGGGTGGGATGCATCCCCATAGCGAAGGGGACCTAGGGGAGTACGCGCACACTCTGGGCGTAGCGCACGCGTCCCCCGGGCCCAGTTGCGCCGAGCCACCGCTCCCCCAAGACCCCCCCGCCGCACCACCCAAGCGACGCCGCACCACCAACCCCCAATCAGAAGAAAACTTCCAACGCGCGCTTGAAGCTGTCCGCTTCGGAGGCATCGGGTTCTGCAAGGCCGCACGCATGTTCGGGGTCAACAACCGCACGCTCTGGCTCGAATACAAAAAGAAGGGATACCCTAACAACCGGCCGAGCATTAAAAGCCGCATCAAGCGAGAGCACACCACCCCGCCGCCGGATCACAAAGAAGAGCCGCCGCATCCCGACCAACAAATGGCGCTGCTTTGTCCTCCGCATCCCGTCTCGGTAGGCTTTATAGAGTCGCGTCCGATCGACTTCCCGCTTCAGGGTATGCCGCACGGATCCCCGTTGAATATTCTCGGGGTGAATTTCAACTCGATGCAATAGAACGCGGCCGGCGGCGCGCCTCGCTTCCACGACGGCTACTTGTGACACGAGTGGCACGGCGGGCCGCCGCCGCCTTCTCTGTACGCGCCGCATTACTCTATGTAGTAAAACCGGAACCCGGCCTCTATTATGCTAGGATATCGGCTGGAATGGCTAAAAATCGCGTAATTTGGATAGTTTAATTGTGCCGTTATACGTCCACGAAATTTATGATTTACTGGCAACGGTCTAAGCTTGTTTGATAATATTAGTTCGGGAAATGTTTCAGGCTCGGTAGCTAATTTGATTCCGGCGTGCTAGTTAGAGGTCAGTGACCGGTATGAACTGATGCAACATGCACCGCTGCTTTTACAGAAATATGTTCAACATAGCCGTCGATGTAGTTATACTTGGCTGTGTGCCTTTTTTATACTGCCCCCAATCCCGAGTGTCTTTATTATTATACTTTGTAAGTATTTCCATTTTTACAGTAGCGTAACGGCTTGAACTAGTTCTATAGCAGTGCATGGTGCTGCGTTCGTTAGGGTTGCCACAGATGGTAAACATGAACTTTTTATGTAACAAAATTATCCAGAACATCACCATTGCCATAAACAACGTACTTCTAAGATCTCAATAGCGCCGTAAGTTATAAACTAATCGGTATTTGAAGTAGATAGTTTGTCTAGAATTCTGTAACGATAACTTTGAGATGGTTACTAATTTTCTTAGGTTTAAATTGAAAGCTAAGTGTTTATAGAAAGCATTTAAGTTCATTTTTGCATAAATATCGAACATATACCTCAATATTGTTGACTAACTGCCTTGCTTTGAACGTGTGAACTACAGTTCATCGCGATAAATACTATCCTATATGTCCTTCCGAAGGGTGAAAATTTTTACAAATATAATTTTATTAAATATCGATTCTGTCGTTATGGCGATTATTTTTGAATTATTAAAGTAGTATCGATTTAATAATAATATTAAAGCATCACATACATGTCCGTCTCTGGACGTCATTCCGCCTTATATTTCTTCGTTCATAACTTAGGAAAGTTACCGGCTTAACCAGCTAACACTTTGAATAATCACGCAACTTTGATAGCAATGCAACGAAAACATACCAATTTCTAGTTTTGAAAAATGTCGCAGTAAGTATGCACATAAACTGCGTACTGAAACAGTTAAATCCATACAAATATTTGTTTCAATTTGTTTAAGTATAGTATTAACTTATATAAGCTGATGTAAGAATTTAAGACCACCTCTAAGAGACGTCGGGATATTGCTCAGCGAATCTTATTTTATTCTAAAAACTAATTGCATCGTGAGGTGATATATATTTTGGGAACAAAATCCTTGACAGCTTGACACTACAGGGGGGTGATTACGAAACTTTGATTGCAATGTAACAGGAGATATTTCCATTCTAACTATGCACATAAACTGCGTATTAAAACTGTCAAATCCATACAAACTTGTGTTTCTATTGGTTGCAATCGAGTTACATGATCACCCTGCAGATTTCAAAATACCTTCTTTTTCAAAGTATTCGAAGGAGGCGCGTCGCCTACACCGCCGAAGGCACCTTTTTATTCTGATAATGGAACATTGCATAATTAAATTGATTATTTCATATAAAACTACACACAGCTTTTTAATCGTTATAAAAAAAAAGTTGCAAGTGTTATATATCTCATGGTCTTCTATAATACACTTAGTTTTCCGTTCTCCTATTGACAACCGTTAAGTCATAAAGTAATAGTACCTGAGGTACGAACTTTGCAGTATTAATGATCCTTGACAGCTAATTTGCTACTATTAAATGTTAACATTATTATAATTATATATAAATGTCGGAGAGGATCACATAATAAATATACACAGAAGTTGATACCAGTCATGTTTCACATAATCATAAATACTGTCAAAGGTTTATGTTAATGTCCAGATTGGACTTTATTGGACTTTTGATTGAATACTTGATGATTGCCAAACATAATAATGTCCAACCTAAATAAGTTACAAATAATAATATTCCCTAGTAAATTCCAATGTTCAATAGTCCCTAAGCCATAGTTAAAGTCTTAACCTGAATAAGACCAAACCCTAGCAAAGTCCAATCTAAATAATACAATGCCCTATTAAAGTCCAACCTGAATAATAGCAAGGCCTAATAAAGTCTAATTTTAATAATACCAAGCCCTAGTAAAGTCCAACCTGAATAATACAAAGCCCTATTAAAGTCCAACCTGAATAAAACCTAGGCCTACCAAAGTCCAATTTGAATAATACCAACCCCTAGTAAAGTCCAACCTGAATAATACAATGCTCTATTAAAGTCTAACCTGAATAATACCAAGGCCTAATAAAGTCTAATTTGAATAATACCAAGCCCTAGTAAAGTCCAACCTGAATAATACAAAGCCCTATTAAAGTCAAACCTGAATAAAACCTAGGCCTACCAAAGTCCAATTTGAATAATACCAAGCCCTAGTAAAGTCCAACCTGAATAATACAATGCCCTATTAAAGTCTAACCTGAATAATACCAAGGCCTAATAAAGTCTAATTTGAATAATACCAAGCCCTAGTAAAGTCCAACCTGAATAATACAAAGCCCTATTAAAGTCCAATTTGAATAATACCAAACCAGCATGATATCGCGCCTCATAAAGTCCAACTGCATAGTACTAAGCCCTGTTAAAATCTAATTTGAATAAAGTCTCTAGTAAAGTCGGCTTTCGAACTGCTGTGGTCATTGCTGGAACCAAACAGGGTTCGGTAGGATTTTCAAGTACTAGTATCTCCACTGCATACTAGTTCAGGTTTAGGCTCATATTCACCGTTTATTCCTTGACATCTGTGTATATTTATTATGTAGTTTCATCTCGATTAAGCGAAGTTATTTGTATGTCTTATAAGTTTTGTGTTGATATTATTTCCTAATTGTGAGGAATTATTTTACTATTATACTAATATTTTTTAATTAGTATTGAATGCAACTGTTTTGACTTACTAGTCAATAACAATACAACAAACCAGTTTTATACGAACAGTGCATTTATTTTATATAATTTTATATAATAAAATGAAATTATACAACTTACTGTCACAAGGTTGTGTCCTATTCGCGTTACAATGAATTATCTATCAAATTTTAAACACGTTATCATATCATATATTCACCGCAGTAGCAAAATGTATTTCTATGTTTCATCATAGCATTATCATTCACCATTTTAAATGAAAATGTGAGATTGTTACAAGATACCTGCGGGTGAATAGCATATATTTTAATGGAACAGTGTTTTGTATCACATGATATAGATCTCGTTTATGTATAAAAAATTTATTGTTAGGAACAACGACCGCGGGTTGTACCGCGATAGCTAGCTCTCACTTAATCCTAGCCAACTGGAACTACA
Organism: Ennomos fuscantarius; assembly: GCA_905220475.3. Lineage (NCBI taxonomy): Eukaryota > Metazoa > Arthropoda > Insecta > Lepidoptera > Geometridae > Ennomos > Ennomos fuscantarius. The sequence goes on from HG992023.1 coordinate 15,052,086, forward strand.
GTTAAATGAACTCTTGTATCAGTGGCATTTACGCACGTCATCACCTTATATTATAAAAATATTTTTGTACAAGTTACCTCATGTATTTTTGAGCGTCGTTATGCAATCATGGTTTTTATGTGAAATATTTTTATAAATAAGGATTTTAGTTGTAATATTTTAGATGTAGAATAATAATAATTTAGGCTTATTCAATGGAACGGTGCCAGTGTCGATGTAGTTTTATGTATTTTGTATTGACTTGTTTATGGCCTAGCACGAGCGTCCAACGTTAAATATCACTATGTAAAATATTCATTTCATTGCATTTACAAACTTTAAATCACAGCAAATCTATAATAATAATTAAAACAATAAAATTATTAAAAACAGTCCTCGTGCCGGCTGCTATTGTGATTTAGACGCTACCGTCGATTATTAGTATTATTTTTACTAATGTTTTACTTTTTATCATTAATTAAGTATAAAAAAATGTAATCTTTACTTAACGTTTACTGCGTTCTTTGAGTTTTGTCGTACGCGATCTCTTTTTATGATTTCTTGACTGATTTTACTATTTTATGAATTTTTAAGGAAACTTGGCTGCTACCGATGTCGGGCTCGCGTGTAAATAGTGAACTTTGTATATAGTCGGATAGTTATGACTAGGGAATGAACCACGATGGCATTTTAACTATATTTTTATAAGTATAAAGACTGCTAGTAAACGGGATACACTTATATCGTAGATTGCCTTCAGCAACTTCATGATTTCTGTTTTAATGTTAAGTGCCATTAAGATTGCGTGCAGGAATACAAGGTTATTTGTTTTCTTGAGTCGAAAGTAATCTGACAGTAAGATAGTGATGTTACCAGAACGCATTTTACTAGAATATTCTATGCCGATGTTGATGTGAAATCGATTGTAAGGTTTGTACAGTTCACAGCACAAGCATAAATAAGTTTATTTTTATGTTGGGTTTGTGTTGTCGTAGTTTAGTGGCATTATATGTATGGTCTTATTATTCAGCACTGCTAGCTGCAGCTCTACCAATGGTGTTGAAAAAGTTTTATGGGTTGTGACGTAATCCTGGGATATGCCATTCCAAAACGGATCGGCGTGATAATTGTAGTAATAATATACAATAATAATAATAATAATGATGATGAACAGTTTTATATTAGTGATTCGAGGTTAATTATTTATGCTTGTGCCGCGGATTTTAAGATAATTGCAATAATAATGAGCAATTTGTGAATTCGAAAGCAAAAATATCGTGAATATGTGCGTAGCACTAAATAATCGTTCTATACCAAAATAGATAATAAAAACATTTGATTATTTTGTAAATTGTTTTTTTTTTTATTATTTAACCTTTATTCCTATTCCATGGTAAGGTCACCTCATTACTTTTCACACATTCAGTTAAGATATAGTTATCTGTAAATCATCTAGGTTTTTGTCGAAACAACCAAAGTCATAAAACCATAAATAGAAAATTATATCTGAGAAATAATATAAAATTAAGCTAATCAATGTGATATTAGCAACGTTTACTACAGAGTGTTAAAATATTATTAAAATAGGTAAATGATGCTACGCTAATAATTCTACAATTTTATTTTACAGTAAATAATTTAAAAAAAAATTATTATGATAAAATGCTACTGCGCTAACTTTTAACCAAGCTCAGAGCGGCAGTTTCTGTAATTAGTCATGTTTAGTTTTTCCATGTACTCCGCCAAAGTTTACTGAATCATAATGCTAAATGTTCCGACAATTTAACTTTTGAGTTGTATCCATTTTCATAGATACCTAATTATGTACATGTACTTGATTACACGAATTGAAAAAAAAAAACATATTTATTTATAGAATTAAGAATACTGTGACAAGTAAATAACAGCATAAATGTAATTACTTAATACATTTAACAAGTCGCTGTGTGAGGATATAAGGTACATATTCATATAAAAAAGTACTTTTTGTATCTATCATTTTATTGTTAATTATCGCATACCTCCAAAGGACACGCATTATAAATATAATTTTAACCATTTATCAGTTTTGATCTTTTAATACTATAAGATAAGAATCTACTGACTAGGTTCATACTTTTAGGAAAATCACTTTAATGTACTCTGGCACAAGCAAATCAATATGTATGCAAGTATGGGATAGTAAGCATTAATTGTAATATACTCTATATTCCTATAGCACTATTTAATAAAATATTTCTCACAGTACTAAAACAATTCCGTAAAGAGTAGGTAGGTAGATGTATAAACGCTACGCCAAGAACCTTCGACTGTTTCGTTGATGTTACGTCATTCTTTTTGTTTTCCGGTAATAAAGTTCGTTAGTGTAGGGCCCATACACTTATCCTTGTCTTTCTCAGTGATGTAATGTAATTTAACAGCTTGGAAGGTACGTAGGTGGCTCAAAGGAATAACTAAATCATACCGATAATTGTTTTTTTTTTTTTGCAAGGTTGTTATGTTTTCCGCAGAAGCGTTCGCAGCGGGGCTGAAGTTACGTCGCTCAAAGCACTTCAAGCGACAGAGCCGAGTGCTTGAAGAGGGCGCCATGCGCCGGCAGGCTTCTGAGCCGGCTGCCTCGCTAGCGCCTGCGCCTGCGCCGCCGCTCCGCAAGCATGACTCCTACCCACAATATGCTGCTAAGGTACGCTTATATCTATTCTAATACAAGGATTAAAATACTATAAAAAATAATATTAAACATTGTAAATGTGGAGGGTTTTGGTTTTCATAAGAAATATAAAATGTGCCCAGTCACAAAAGTGTTAATTAAGTCTACTATTTAAGTAATATTTTCATCGTTAAATTCAGATTATTTAAACACCGTTTTTGTTAAAAATTACATAAATATAATTTTTTAAATTCTATTCGATGCTAGTCTCGTTGTAAATTTAACATTTACAAACAATAATGACACTATTTTATCAATAAAACTTACTACCTGATGTCGTCTAGTAAGTTCAGAGAGGGACAGAAAACTAAACATAGTTCTCGGCTTGGTATGGCTCAGTTAATTTAGAGAGGGCAGAAAACTAAACTCAGAAGACTCCCTCTGCTTATTTTTGATGGCAGCAGCGTGCAAACAGCAACCCAAATTCATGATTTTGTTCACTACAATTTTAATATGACGGTTAACAATTTCAGAGCCGTCGTCCAAAGTCGCAAGAGCCCGAGCTGAGTTCGGTATTAATCCGCGCAGTGACTGTAGTAGAGCGCTCGGGGTCGACGACCGAGTCTGCTCCTAGGGCCAGCCACACCCCCGCCGTTCGCTCCGGCCCACCGCTCAGCTGCAACTTCTGCTGGAACACAGTCGATGACTGCGGCCGCATACTACGCCGTAAGACGCAGTACCACTGCCCCGAATGTCGCACCAATCTCTGCATCGTCCCCTGCTTCCACGAGTACCACGAGGCTGAAACAGAACCAGCCCCAAACGTCAGGTGAACTCACCCTTCTCTTTCACACGTGTCACTTTGAGCTGTTTTACGCATCGTGTCTCGCTCATCGCGTCGGATCTCTCCCGTTCGGTATGAATAGCAAAAGTTCGTAATGACTACTGGATTGCAATACTGTAAGTAAAGATAGATATCTATATATTATTTTTCTATATTCCTTATTCGTTATTTACCTGCGTGTACATTTAGCGTTTAAAAAAATGTAAATATTTGTTCTATGTGTAGACAAAAAGATGGGAGCTATTTTTGTAATACAAGTAGTGTAGAATTTTACTGTGATTTCTGTGTATGTACCGAGCAGTGTCATGATATCTTTTAAGTCTTTTTGAATTATCTTTGTTTTTAACGTTTTTATTAATGAGTGCAGATACTTTTTTGAAACTTAAAGCCACTTTCGTGGTGGAAAATGTTCGAAGTTTTAAACCTACCTGTTGATACGTTCCGCCGAATTAAATTAATAATTTCTATTCGGTGAAATGTAGTTGTTATTTACGAAGGGTGTTTGTTCTTCGCCTTATGCAATAGGCTATTTGATTCTATATTTTTATTGCATAAATAAATAATATACCTTAATAAATATACATTGGTGAAAACAAAAATTAAATATCTCAAAAAAATTACTAAATTACAGGCATTTTAAAATACAGGAATAGAAAGGGACAACTCAAACATGCAGTGACGTCAGTTCCCAGTCTTCACAGTAACTCATTACTAAGCTGTGGTACCTCTATAGTAGCTCTACATACAATTTCTTTGGCACGTGACGTCACTAGCACAACTTCATGGTAGCTATGAGGAAACTTCACACGATCTCTGTTTTGCAAGAATGGGACAGGCGATGCCCACTCCAGAAACTTTAAAGGCGTACTCTGTGATTTATTTACCGATTTTACTTACTTTATCAATTATAACATTCATTTAAGGTACTTTGTGAAAATATTATTTATTTGTTAATTTTTAATAGTAGTCAAATAGCCTATTTTATATTGATAGTTGCAGTATACATTTTTGCCCACGGTTTGCATGCAATTTAGGCAATAAGTAAATAAATAAATAATATAGTTGTAAATGATAATATGGTTCACGGCAGGTAGCTACTTGTAAATAAACTGAATCTATGTTTCTCTTTAATAATTGCAGTTTAATGACGCAAATTTGACATTTAAAACAAAATTGTGTAGATGAATAAAAAAGAGTGAAAAAATGTTATTCAGTACCTAACAGATCCCTGTATAAACCTGAGTAATAATAGAATTTTTCATGAAAAGTTTATGAAATAATAATGTAATGTTTCGTAATCAAACCTACATAAATAACTTGATTAAAATCTACTAAATATTCATAGTTTTATGTAACTAAATTTCTCTTTAGTAACTGACTTTAAATGTTTGTGACTATGTAAGCAGTTTGTAAAACGTATTTTATTGTCCAGGCGTTTTACCTTAAAGCCTTTTTACTGGACGTACATATCCATCAAAAAGGTTTGAAGCACATGCGAGTGAATGCATTAATATAACTTAGGACTTTATGTCACTGAAAAATAAATAAAAACACAAAACTAGTAATTAAAAATAAATATATTATTTGTTGATATGATGAGCGGTAATATTGGGAAAGCAAGATTTTAAAAAAAATTTCGACGTATTTGAACAGAGTAATGAATTGTTTCGTTCGTTTTGGGAAACGGTCTTCATTTGACGAATATTATTGTATGTATAACTATTTTACTGTATCTGCGAACAATATATTTCAAAACATATTATATATTGCGATCTTCTAAGCTTAGAATAGCACAGCTGCCTTCAACTCTTTCTAGTATACACTTTTCTACCATCCAAATCGCTCTTGTATCACTACGCAATCTTGGAATAGTATACTTACAAAGATATAATAGTTCCTAAAAAAAATTAAAGCAGCGGGAATTTAACCTCTGCCTTCTGACTCATTGGATTAGACGCTCTCCCAACTGAGCTACGGTCGCATTCGCCAGTGGCAATTTATTTTTTAGGAACTGTCTAAGTTATATATATTATATATTAATATAAGTTATATATTATATACATAACCTATCAAAGATACGCAATCAACAATCGTTAATATTTGACTGCAAATCGCTTTTGAATCGCTCTTTCAAACGAGACTGATTTGATTACCAGAATACGAAGCGTGATTACGAGGGAAATAATTTTTAAACGGAAAAAAGTTGCAAATATTCTATTCGTACAAAGCTTTACTGCGGCTCAAATGCACAAAATATTTGTGTAAACCTATAAAATTATATATTTTTAATAACAAAAAGTATATTATTGCCCAGTGTGAACATGGGCATTAGTCACTAACGCAGAGCAGGGAAAAAATGACGCTTTGCCTTCGGTCATTTCACCCTGCTACAATGGTCACTACAGTCCTGCTAATCCGTACCTAATGTTTCGAAGTTGTAAGAATAAAGTGAATTTGCCGTACGTAACATATTAGAAAATAAGAGATTTAATATATTTTTATATTCGAGCGAGTTTCTACATTGAAATTATATATTTATTTATATCGAATTTATTATATTTGAATACCAAAAGTAACTATGAAACTAAAAATGCTAAAAAGTAATATTTTATAAATTGTATTTACGCAACCGCTACCGAGCTTTTGGGTAAATTTACTTAGCTACTAATAAACATTGCATGATGGAGGAATAGTTGTTGTGTTGTCTTGTCTCTATTGAGTTTGAAAGCAAATATAAAACAAGAAAACACTGACCGTGTTACTACAAATACATAAACAAGAATTAGACAAACGTGTGTTTAACAATACAAAACAGCAGTTTAACACTAGTTTAAGACTTGATTAAGTCTTTTGTGGTTAAACCGTGAGTAGCTATTGTATTGCAGTTTTTAATTAGTAATACGGTGAATGTTTTCATTTAATGAGAACTAGTGAATTTTTACGTAAAGATTCGTTTTTCCAACTATAGATCTGAAACTTACCTATTCACATTTACATACATGTAGAAATCTGATAACGATGGTAACACACTTTCTGCGTAAACTTAAATAAATTATAGTAGGTACTGTAGATATAATTATCTTCATATTTATAGGGATACATATTTATGTTGAAATAGTATATTGATGCAATTAAACACAATTAATGTAACATATCACAGATATATATTTATTGTAGGTTTTCGTGAGATACAGGACTATAGTAAATAATGTTGAAAATTAAAAAAAAACTATGAATGTTTTTATAATGATAAAAAAACGGGAATTATTGTGATTTATCGACGAAAAAACACTGTTGACAATTTATCGTGCCATAGGTATGCGTATAAAGAGGATATTACTAATAATATACTCTTATATTTAGAAAAAAGTAAGCTACATTTAATTATCGAATTTTCTGCAATATATTATAGATATAATATAATATATCTACTTGTGTAAAAATATAGACCTTACGACATCGTATGTCGGTTATAAAAAGTGACTCATAAATTTGGACATTTGGTACAATATCATGTCGCGAAGGTGCAGTTAATTTTAAAAGTGAGTGCAGTAATAAAACAGAATACTTACTATATTGCTTTTGTACGTATAGGAGGCGTATTTCTAATATAAATCTGACTTAATACTTGCGCCACTGCGATTAGTTAGCGCTCTACTGTGATTGGTCATCTGGATATTAGCAAATGTCAAATTATAATTTCTCAGTTATGATTGGCGGAACACAAGTAACTAGGAACGTGGCTAATAATACCTATATCGTTTTGGCGGGAACGCGAAAAAGATTGCGTCACCGCATTGTATTATTTTCCAAAACTTGTGTTATTTTCAGTGTTAGTGCATATAATTGGTGGCATTCTATTCGTTAAGTGCTGGATTACAGGCGTGAGTGTGGGAAAATGGTATAATGATGGTGAAACGTTTCTTTTCGTGTTGTTTCCAAAACTCCATAGAAGCTTCAAGTAAAGTTGCCACCACTTTACTAGGAGTATGACTTTGACTGGACTATGACTTGACGACTTCGACTGTGACTTGACACACATTTGCGTGAAATATCATTAACTTGATAAATTATTAATTACTTGACACTGGCTAAATACACAAAAGTGTGGAGCCAAAAACATTTAAAAAAAAAATATTAATACCTATAATGATGACGAATGCTGAATAGCAGGAATAGGTTCATCATTCCCACCACTAGTTAAAAATGTAATAACAATAAGCAAACTGTTGAAAAGTTCTGAAAGGGTTTTCAGAACTTTTCTGTAGAGACAAGAGTCATTAAGTAGTTATATAAGAGAATAAAATGAATATCCATATACTTAACATAGTACCTAATACTCTTCTCTAATTGGGATTTATTAAATTTTTATATTTTATTAGCTGGACTTGTAATATTTTCTTAAATTCTCATCTACCTATGAAAAACTAATAGGTCGGGGAATAATCTTCATATTTTGTATACATGTATGATGTTAATGTCATGGTTGTTCATTTTGTACCTGTTTTGATATCATTAGAAGAAAGATATTGTGTGACCATGGTCCTCGTAGTTCCTGGTTCCCTAGATACAGGGAATGCTATTTAGAGTTCAGGATCTTTGTATGTAATCGTTGGGCGTCAATATTGTTATTATATTACAAAAAAAGTGCGATGAAAATAATGTTTGGATATTTTTATGCACGTATCAAAATACTGCGCATTCGTGAATCGATGCTTAGTTCGCGACTGAGCGGTATCGTTGTGTTTGTATTAATGATGCTACGGGATCGGTAGATTCCCACCAATTATGATATGACCCACGTCTTGACAGACTAGATCTAATTATTCAAATCAAATAATAAGTACCTACTTTGTTTCGGCCTTATGATCACGGCAATAAGTTCTAATTTCTTATGCTCTGCGGTGCTGTCTGTACAACTGTGTTGAAGTTTTATGTAATTAAATATGATCCATGTATTGATGTTTCAATAAACTGTAGCTAAACTCACCATGTATTTTGTATTTCTATAATAAGAATAGAGTTCGATACCTTCTTCGTTAGTTCTCTACAAAATCCTAAACGCTCGCCTGATCCAGTAGTCCCGTAGTTCTTATTTATTTTTAATTTAATTAATTATTTATTTATTACAAAATTAAATAGATATGTTATACATATTTATTAAAATGGGTTATAGCGAGCCCTAACATCGATACAATGTACCTGAAATCTGAAATTTGGTTTGCTTGAACGCTGGTTTACACATGATACCTTTATCCGCGGCTAAAACCGCAGAGCGCAAGTAGTATTAAATAAATTAAAACAATTTTGCGGTTATGAAATCTTGTTTTATTGATTCTTTTCTACTCACTGTTTTCAGCTCACGTTCTAATGCTAGGGGGATTATAGGTAATAAATAGTGTAGGTCGGTTTACCTATACCTACATGAATATCTAGTTTCGTTATGAGTTATCTTTGGATTATAATTACCAGTATACATAGAGAATAGATACGAATGAAAGGTTCTGTCCAATCTATAGAAATCTTTAGGATACCCAACGCCTAAAAATGACCTAAAATGAAGAAATATTCTAAGTTGTAGAATCATATAAAGACTTGAACAATACAAAAGAAAAATGTTTAAACTGTTTATAAAGAAGAATATCTAAGTTTAACTTACGAAATATGAATTGAGACTCGCCGGTTGTAAAATGTTAACGAAATTTGAAAGCTATTCTCAGACTTCCTACAAAGTTTGATTAAATATCATAAATATATTCAAGGATAATTCGAGTAGGCAGATAAGACATTTTAATATGGAATATAATACTGATACACAAACGAGCGTGGCAATTATATCTACCAAGATATCGAGAACCGTATCTAGTTAAGTATAAAAAAATGTATTTCTTAATAATCAATAACGTCTGATCAAGAAATTTACAATAACTTGGCAAAGATCAATTTTGTTTGTTATGACTTAGAATTGTTTTTAACTATTTAGAATAGCCTTAATAATAACTAATTTAATTAATTATAAGATGACCTCCAAAAATATGGGGAAAATACGAATACAGACGAATACTTAAATAATGTAAATAAGTACCTATATACTAAATAGGCTTGCCTTTAAATAGATATTGTGGAATTTAGTAGACCAAGAAATTAATTTTAATTAAGTATACGTACAGGAAAATACCTGCTTAAGCAAATATTTTCCTATCATTATCACAATTTTCGAGATGTATATATCGATAAGATACTTCAAAATTTGGACACATTGGACTTCATTAAATGTATTATTAATACACCATATCTTAAGTATGTAAAAGTACCTACTTATATTGATCAGCATTTCACCGTTCATAGACACAAATATTAGTAAATCTAAATATAATAGGTATCACTACCTTACATGACTAGTCATTTTTGACATTGAGATCAAAAAACGTTTTGGTGTTGTCAATAACGCAGATATCATCATCGTCCAGAAGAACCGGTATCATATGCCTCGCGAAGCGCTCCAAGTCCTTAGTGACATCTGCCTTTTTGGTTATCTTCTTAGTAATGTGCCTAGGCAGAGTCTTGTAGAGGCTACGGCGTGTGTCATCCTCGTAAATGACGTGCAGGTCGTGGATGGGGTTGTTGGACTGCGTGTAGCCGTACGAGGCGAAGACCACGTTCAACAGGTGCAGGATCGTCTCCCACTGCTCTCCCGGGCATTCCTGCGATCTATCTTCGAACACGAGGTAGTAATATTCGAGCCGCATTGTCTGGAATTAATATCAATAAATCATATAATTAGGTATTCGAAATAATGAATAAATATTCGAATGGTATTCGAAGATGTCATTGTCGACCATCGGGTTCGGCCTTTGGTCGACTCGATAGATTTATACTTAGCTAAAAACATAAGAGCCTTTTATCGTTTAACATCCGCGGGAAAAAATATGTCATGGCTTCGGACAAAGCAGAATCTACCCTCTTTGCTCTATACAATAAAAAATATGACTTAAACATAAATTAATAATGATGGATAATGGTAGGTAAATATGTTTTGAAGCAACAATTAACAGCCGTAAAAATATCAATAGTTGTACCTTATAAAAGTAGACTGTTCATGATAAATATATAAGTGTTAGGTACATATATCACATGACTTACGATATGTTTATCCGGTCGGCTATTGTTATTCAGGTTCTGTAAGCGAGATTCCTATACACCTTTTTGTGGGAGTAACCCAATAATTAAACAAATGAGTAACAACTGATTGTAGATGTTAAGCACGTATTAGGTACCGCTGGACCGGGATAAACGGCGCAGGTGCGTGTCTTCCATCCCCATAGACAAATCTTGCAGAAAATCGGAAACATGTTCAGTATTATCTTTACAATGTTTATCATAAAAAAATTATTATATATCAAAATACAATCAAAAAATTAGATAGTGCTTATATTTTATTTATAAATTTTAGTAATGTCAAATGACTTGTTTCCTAAGGGTTTACTACTTGCTGTTGGTCTTTAATGTTTATAATACGGGAATAGTGGCGAGCGCTACGCCCTTGTATCGGAAATAGGGATGAGATGAGGGATGCGCGCGCCTTCGCGCATGAGTAGTAGGTGTCGCTCCCGGTCGCGCCCTGTGCAACCTACCTGTAGAGCTCCTGTTGACGCCATAACGACACCGCTTGCACTTTTACCGCTGCATCTCTATTTTGGTAAGTGTTGAATCCATTCTAATCATACCCAATTTATGCAGATTAGCTTTAAAGATACACTAGCACTGCAGTGCAACTGCGTTACTTAGTCTTCTTTGGTTTATCTTTGTGCTATACCTAAGTTAGGCAAAATGTCTATGATGTTTCGAACGCTGGTGTATTGTGGCGCATCCATGTTGATCAAAGGTGACTGTTGATTATTATTGGTTCCGAAAAATATATTATGAGTGTAACTATGAAGGATAAATATGAATTATTTCCAAAATGTCGTATATTTATTGTGCTTTTTTGTTGTGTTGCCCTATATGCACAAAAATGACGTCAATACGCAGGGACCTGTGACCTATATTGCGATGTTCTAGAAATTTGAGATTTTTTTCTTTAAATACCTACTAGATCACATACGATAACTCAAAACTACATGCAACCGCAACAGTAGCAATGGATCTCCCCAGAGACACTTGCAGTTCCATAATACACCTACGTACAGAAGGCTGGTCGAGATTCAAAGATGGTGTCGCCTATCGATCGAATGTTCTATTGCAGAACCTGCACTATAATAGTCTTATATCATTGTAGGTACTTACTACTTGACTACGTAGGTACTTTGCGTTTATGTTTAAACTGTCGTAAAACATAATAAATTAAACGTTTATATTTCTTTGCGACTCCGCTGGCTGAATTTGCTCATTGGATGTGGCTGGCATAGATGCAAAGCGTTTTATAATCTGAGCTAAAATAGATATTTGCTAAGCCGCAGTTGTTAATACTTAATATGTAACAGTTATAGGTGATGTTAAACAAAGTCGCCATTACGTCCAACTGATAATGTACAATGTACACGATATAATTACTACGGAATTACACGCATCTTAAATATATACAATAACGAAGTTTATACATATGATGTTTGCTAGTTTAAAAGAGAATTTAAAAAACACATTTTTATTGTGAAATTGTAATCTAGTATGTAGTTAGTTTTTAAGGTAACAATATCAAAGAGTAAACATATTCCATGTCTCTTTCCTCTTCCTAAGTATTTTATTTATTTTGAAAAAGTAAATAAACAACATTGATTCACATGTTGCATATATTAGCTGTTGACTTCAGTCCAAAATAACTTATTTGACTGGCCTGACAGCTCAGTTGGCAGAGGCTCTGCCTTGTGAACTGTAGGTTGTGGATTCGATTCCCATCCCAACACAAATATTTGTATGACAAGCAATAGGTGTTTGTCTATATGTTTGTGTTATATTGTATTCAGAGTATGTATTTACCTACAAACAAGAAGCATCTACGCTTTTTAAGTATCATGTAAATATCTGTACCATAGGGTACGCGTTATTTAGTTGGCGCCGTGTGAAAGTACACCCATTAAACAAAATAATTCTTTCCATGTGAAAAATGTGATTTCTGACTGCAAGAATACTGCCAATTTGAAGGCGTCCTTATTAGATCATAATGCTAATTTTCGGGCTGCGACAAGAATGGCTTCCTTGTCGAATATATTAATAGAACAAAAGTAGATTGTGTAGTACCTATTTATAGCTACCTACAGTGCTGGTGCAAGGTATAAACTGTGTAAATGCAATGCAACTTGAGCGCTATTTTTATCATACCTGCCATATCCAGACTATATATATAACGTTTAATATTCATTTATGAAGCTGCAATGAATGCGTGTATGTTTGCTAATACTCAGCGCTGAAAGGGGCTGTGAAGCGCTGAGCTAGGTTTTTTTATGTTAATGAATGACGTGCTATGACTAGCTAACCGTTCGCCTGGTGTTAAGCGACAAGACTGCCCATATCAGTTGCAGTGTCACTTGTTTCGTGACACTGCACTGCGCACTTCATCCTGAGACATCAGCACAATCTAGTAAGATTACTAGACTGTGAGATCAGGTCATAAAGTCTCAATTGCCCAGTTATTTCACTAGCTACAATTCCCTTAGGTATCTATATAGGAAATATAATAACTTTCTGGATGTCCATAATCGAAGAGAAAGGGTTCAAAATTGGGCTGGCTCCTGTAATCATCAAACGCCGCTTCATCTATTGTTTACAAGCTATGGCAGTTTTTATTATTGCCTTGGTCTCAGCGTTATAATAACACGCTGGATTATTCCCAGCGGCCCACCTGAGGGGCTGGTTGACACCGCAATTATAAACAGCCCCTAGTGGGGGCCGTTGAGAACGATCCTGACCACGGATCCTATCTCTTCCCGCGTGTACGTAAGAACCGGCTAAGATAATGAACAGCAGTATTCTTCTCTGTCTGCATATCTGCTGTGATCACCGAGACATCTGCCAAGCCCTAATAAAGGAGACCTATATTCAGCGTGGACACATAAAGATTGATGATGTAATCTGATGTAAAATTAGCAGCGCCTTGCAATCTGCGATTTTAAAAAAGCGAAAAATTTGGTTATTTACATACCTAATTGAAGATATAGAGTAGGTGAACTCGGCCAGTAATACGGTCCAAATATTTTGTAGTAAGTAGTGTAGCTAGTAGTAGTAGTGGTAGGAACCTAGGTATCTAGTTAGTCACACAAAAATGAAGGCAATTAGTACCCCAGTACTACGTAGTACAATACAATTTTAACACTGTCCGATTAACTGTATAACCGCAAGAAATTTAAACAACGGTCCAGTTAACTAGAATATCACAAATGTACCAATGGGCTATAAGCGAATGATCCACAAGAATTACATCCCCTTGCTCTTGACTTCGTCCTTGATCTCCCCTTCTTTGATTTAATAGGTTTGACGCTGGCTTAACTGTAGTTGCTATACTCATATATCCTACTTACAGCCAGTGGATTGAAAGAGTAATTTGTACCCATATTAAATTGTTTCATTGTATTCAAACTTGCTAAAGTAGGTAGGTGCCTATATTTTATGTTTTAGCTAATACATAATATATTAGTAAAAAAATAGGCAGATATTTACTGAAAAGAATACCTAGAAAATTTACCACTATGATTTTATTTCCTTTTAAAACTGTCGTGACAGTTTTATTTGACTTGTTAGTAATATGTCAATTGTTTTGTTAATAGAATCAATAGTGCATGAACAAATACGAGAAGATGTGTCGTGGAAACCTGAAGAAGGATAACCAGAAGCAAGGCGCCGACGCACCGCCAAGCCCCGACAACCAACACGACTACTCACACATCTTCACTGAAATTGAAACCCAAATGATAATTCACCGCGCCCTGATGATGCAGCGGCTTGTGCATGATCCGTTCTACACGATTATGAATATCACAGACCCGTCTCGGAACTGGATGCTCCGCCATCTGGCACCACTAGCTGAGCAAGCCGATCTACGCTACAATACTACTCTGCTGCAGGTAATTTTAATTTTAATAGCACGGTGAAACGTTGAGGTGTCACTGTCTAGCAAAGGATTGTACCTACCTTATTTTCTTCTCACTCTTTTGGCTATGTACTACCGAGAGACTTTAAAATTGGGACTGAAAATAGGAAGAGCTTTAGTTCCTACTATTTATATACCATGCCTGATTTCGTAGATTTTATCACTACATTACCACCACTATTAATATCATAATATGCTTACCACAAAGACCAATTTTTTATTGGTATTGATAAGGAATAAGAATCTATCAAAGCTCTCCCTACCAAAAGTAATGTTGGTTTCCAGTTCTTTGAGTTGATGGGCCGGGATGAAGTGCTCGAGTTTTTTCGTTACAAGAACGCCCCGTCTGAAATAATTAACATGTGGAAGAAGATGTATCCAGACAAAGGTGATGACAAGAAAGATGATCCTGGAAATAATTCAAGTGGGAATAGTCAAGTGGTTTAAAAATTACGGTACGAATATAAATTACCCTACCCTACTTAAGTACTAATACTAATAATAATAGCGGGCGTGAATAAATTTATGGATATGTTAGCATTTTGGAGAAAAACAGTTTACGCCCTCTAAACATCATTTACGAGCACGTCTATAGACTATAGTGGTGTGCTAAATTATAATCAATGCATGTACTTAATAATTGTTTGGAAATATATTCTAATTACAATTACTTTTCTTCGTTGTAATTTAGACGTAAATATGCGTCATTTTTGTTCAGGATATTTTCATAATTGCAATTAATTTTAATTAATAATTGCTAATTTCAATTAATTTTTTCCTCTATTCAGTAAATAACAATAATTAATATTTCTTTGTTTTAGGCCTAATGAAATACCACCCGACTGAACACTTCTTTGCTGCTAACGGATTCTATGGTTATAATTAAGTATGTAGTTCACAACATGAGTAGTCGTCTAACAGAAATGTGTGTCTATTATTAATGTGTGTTCGTAGTTTAATATATCAATCGGGTAAGTTGGGTATCGATACTGAGGTATTATCAAATAATAGAAAGACCTGACCACTACTTTATATGCGCGTATGGATCGTTCGCTTGGCATGCCGATAATATCTACCTTACCCTACATAGACTTTAATGATTATCAATTTAAGTAGTAGGTACTTGTTCAACTAACTACTTTTAAATCCGTCTGTGTTGACTTAGGAAGTAGGACACTAGACGATAAGTTTTAAAAATCCAAATTCGTGTCAAAGGTTTCTAAAACCTCAGTAGGAGGATTCCTCTCTTCAGTGTAATAGACAATGAGGTAGGCTTTCTCTTTCCTTGCATGTCTATTGATAGTTTGAGAATGACGAAATGACTATGAATTTTTTGATAAATATGTAGGTACGTTTTCTACGCGTGTGGAAGAGACTGCATTAAGGAGAGAGAACTGAAAAAAAAAGACTATGTACTGAGCAAGATCATGGAAATTGTTACTCTTTTTTTAAAAGTATATCTAATATATATTATATTTACCCTCAAAGGGGTCTTTAAGTAAAACTATGATTATAATACGAAAGTATATAAAAACGAATTTCTTTATAGTCATCGGAAGGATATAAAATCTGGCGTCCTGGGAAGGTTAGATACTTTTTACTTTAAGGAGGCACAGATCGTGTAGTTAGGTAGTAAAAAATGAAAGTACTTATAATGGCATTGCTCACCTATAGTAGTGCTAGTGAGGACTCTAAAGAGTTCATAAGTCAACATCAGGGATTTTAATAAGCACAGTGTTACACTGTCTAAATGCCAAGTAAGATTTTGGAATGACGAATTTTAAGACCAAACTATTTTATTTTTTATATATATTTGAAGGTATAAGTATTATATCTATAATTATATATGATATATTTATGTCCCATTAGTAATTTGTAATTTTAAGGTGTTTCCGAAACGGATGTAGTTGAAGAAAGCTTATTTGAAAGATTACCAACTTCGAGAACTGATGACGTGTACGTATACATACTCTAAAGGGTAGTATTTTTTGGAAAGCATAATTTCCTATTATATATTATCTGTCTACCTATAACCTTCAAGGTCTTAGAAATTAATATGTGTATACAATTATATACTTCACTAAGTGGTCGATGAAATAAACGTTTACCTACTTTAAGGATAATTATTAGTTTGTGTTGCTTATTACAAATATTGGACGGAAATTGTATTCGCACAATCAAATTAATAACTCTAAGTATATCTTAAACCCCAAAAATACCTGCTTAGATAAATAAAGTTTTACTTTTACAATACCTGCCGTTTGAATAATTATAATTAACTGATTTATAACTTTTATTGTCGCAATTCATTTACCAATAAATATAAAGTATTATTTATGTCTATTGTAACGTAATTTTCTGAATATCTGAATGTGTCAATATATTCAATTTACTGTAGTTAATGTGTAGAGTTTTGTGGTCGTTTACAGTATTAAAAGACCCCTTGACGAACATCGTCTCCATTGTTTTTCATTTACCTAGGAACCTACTTATCGTATCATCGCAGCTACTGGAGAATGCGACCATATCCATCTAGAAAGTTGGAAATCGCCGGTTAAAATACCACTGATTGCTTAACATTTATAGGAACTATATCTTCGTATATATACTGTGCGAGGAATAGCGATAAAGCGAGGAATACTCTATACAATATAATATCTCTATCTCTATACTATACAATAGGAGGAGTTTGACAGCCTTTAGTTGTGTGGTGTTTGAGCAGGTCGGCTCATAGGAGGCGGCGGGTTTGATTCCCGCGACAGGACAAGTATTTGTACATAGGAAAAATACGGAAAATACTTATTGAGTCCGGGTGTTGTGGGACTACGGTCCACGTAGTTCCTGAGAGAATCCTAATTAGAGTCCAGGTTCTACGTATGTAGGTCGTTGGATCGGTTATTTATTTATGGTTTCCAAAAACGTTGTATTAATACAATCCAGTAATCCTTACATACTTATTTAATTAAATACGTAGACTTTTCCCAGATAGATCCGTAAGACGGAATGTGTACAACGGGCCTTACTCGGCACATTATTTATTTACGCACGTCCGTACTAAAGGCTATTAAAATGCAAGTAAGTTAAGTAACACTTTCCCCCTTGTTCTCGGACACGGTTGTTATTGTTCTATTTGCTAAAGGACAGGGAGCAATTCTTATTCAAACGACCATGTTTATGCAGACTGACGTTTATTACCGACATGACACTAATCGCATACAAAATATTAATGAAAGGTAGGTAGGTACGAAATATTAATACATAACATCTTCCCCTCTCTGTTTCAACAATACCCGGTAGCAAAACTTAAACTAATTATAATGGCATTTGTTATGTGGAACTAACAATATTACTTAAAAATAAACAAAAGTACTTAACTAACAAAATCACAACAGTCAGCGCAGAGTTAAGTAGATCTGTACATATTTATGGTACACAACAATAATCTTACCCCTACTTATTTGCTAATGCGCGGAACATAGACTAACTTATATCATCGCTATTTAAAACAACACATAAAACATAAGCTGGGAACTATAATATCATATAATTACGCCAAGGTATGTTTCGCCATTCTACACACATTCTAGTTAGGCAGGTATAAGTTATGAATATCACGAACAACATAATGTAGGCATAATTATTTCATAACACATCATTCATTTAACAATTGAGAATGCATGGAACTTTTAACAATTATACGTATTTTTAGAAAATAACATTATTTCCTAATAATGATTACTAAAGGATATCTACCTACAACAAAGAGTCAAGACGATCGGTGAACGTGATGAGTTATCGTAGTACTTAATTACATAATTATGTTGACAATCATCGCAATCTACACGGGCACATTATTTCTGTTCATTTTTTTTTAAACAACTACAAAACGGTCAACCGGTCTGCGTACGCGTTTTGGGATTTCAATTTCCTTCGGTGACACTATTGGCGTAGCGGTTGTGCGGGCCGGTTCCGAGTCACACGGTGTGGCGTGTTCTGTGCTCGTGCCCGCGTGATTATTCGTATTATCTATAAGTGGTGTAATGTTAAAATCACATACCTCATGTTTATCATTACAGCTGACGATATCTATTCCCTTCTCCTCCCTATCCTCACCTTTGTTTTCACCAAGTTTTTTATGTCTTTTGATTATGTGATCAACATGTTTTTTAAACGTTTTATTGTTTTGTTGCACTATGTATGAAACAGGTCCTATGCACTTATGTATGACACCCTTCTCCCACGTGAATCTATTGTTCCTGAAACGTTTAAATAAAATGTCGTCGCCTACGGAAAAATGACGTTCCCTGCCTTTTCTACTATCTATAATTTTTTGTTGCCTATCGCTTATCATGTTGTTAATGTCCGGTCGTAAAACATCGTATTGTAGGCGAATTTTCCGACCTAACAGTAATTGAGCCGGCGACTTGCCAGTTAGGGTGTGAGCGGTTGACCTGTATGATAATAGAAACTTGTCAAGCGCAAGGTTCAAGTCTGCCTTTTGTAATAGTGCCTTTTTTAAGCAGTTCTTTATAATTTTGACGGCACTTTCAGCAGCGCCGTTACTACTCGGCTTATAAGGCGAAACTAACACGTGTTTTGTGCCACAGCTTTCCATGAATGATTTGAACTCGCTACTACTAAACGGGGGACCATTGTCGGAGACGAGTTCATTGCATAAGCCAAATTGACTGAATATTACTGAACTCTGTACCAGGGAACCTGCGGCCATGCCCACGGATGTATCGGCGCTTGCGGTGGTGAGGGGCGAGTGGCGGCGCATACCGTGCAGCCCAGGCACTGGCGCTCGATATCGCGGTTGATTCCGGGCCAATATATGTAACCCCTAGCTATGCTTTTGCATTTTACTATGCCCTGATGGCACGAATGCAGTATTTCTAACATTGCATTTCTCAGTGAATTGGGTATGACAACGCGATGTCCAAACAATATGCATCCCGATTCAACGTTTAGATATTGTTTAATGTCAAAATAAGCTTTCAAGTCTTGGTCTTTACAATATACCCAATTAGTATTGATTGCATGTATCAATTTCTGTAAAATATTATCTTTCGCCGTGTGCTTGGCAACCGTTTTGAAATCAATCGGTGCCTGTTCCGATATGAAATTGATATATGATTCGGATCGATATTCCTCGTTTTCATCATCGATGGGTAAGCGCGAGAGCCCGTCTGCTACGCAGTTATGTTCTGACCTAATGCATTTTACTTCATAATCATACGCACTTAAAATGATTGCCCATCTTTGCAACCTATTGCCTGCCATTGAAGGGATCTGTTTTTTTCCACTAAATATTGATGCTAGCGGCTTACAGTCGGTGACCAATGTGAATTTATTTCCATATAAATAGTCGTGGAACTTATTGACAGCGAACATGATGGCGAACCCCTCGCGACATACCTGTGCATAGTTCCGCTCGGCCGGCGCCAGTGTGCGCGACGCGTGCAGCACGGGCCGCACGGTGCCGTCGCGCGCGCGCTGCGCCAGCACGGCGCCCACTCCGTGCGGGGACGCATCGCAAGTCACGGACGTCGGCAGCGCCGGGTCCCAGTGGGCTAGTACGGGGGCTTCGGATAAACGTTTCTTTACAAGCCTGAATGCCGCGTCACATGAGTGTGACCAAATGAACTCTTGATTACTTTTAAGTAGACCATGCAATGGCTCTAAAATATTGCTTAGGTTACGAACAAACTTTCCATAGTAATTAACCATCCCCAAGAAGGCTTTTAATTCGCTTACGTTTTTTGGTTGAGGAGTCCTGTTTATAGCGTCGATTTTTGTGATTTCTGTTTTTAAACCGCTCGCATCTATAACGTACCCTAGATACGAAACTGATTTCTTGAAAAAACTACATTTCTTTCTTTCTACTTTGAGGCCGCTTTCAGACAAAATTTTAAATACCTGAGTTAAGATATCTATGCTCTCCTTTTCGTTTTTTGAACTTGTCAATAAATCGTCCTGATACACTGCAACGTTCGGGAGTCGGAATAATTTTTCCATAACCCTTTGAAATTTGCTTGCAGCGCACTTAACTCCGAACGGCAACCTATTGTATGTGAACATGCCTTTGTGCGTCACGATAGTGCAGTATTTTCTGGCATCGTCACTCAAAATCAGTTGTTGGTAAGCCCTACTTAAATCAATTTTATTGAAGATCCTTCCTCCCTGTAGCGAGGCAAAGATGTCCTCTATTCTAGGTAGAGGATATTTGTCGTCTACCAGTACGGGGTTGAGAGTGGTTTTAAAATCACCGCATAGTCTTACCTCTCCAGATTTTTTGATGACAGGAACGATGGGAGTGCCCCATTCGCTCCACTCGACCGGCGTGATGATGCCTTCGCGCTCGAGCCGCTCAAGCTCGGCCTCCACCGCGGGCCGAAGAGCATAAGGCACAGGTCGCGCGCGCCGCCATACCGGTACGGCCCCCGGGGCCAACGCCAAGTCAATCTTCCCTTTATTAAACGCACCTATGCCTGGTGAAAATACCTCTGGAAAACTTTTATCTAATCGCTTGACCGCTGACCGCGCGTCAAACTTACTTTCGGTAACTTGATCAACACATTTACTATGTGGGACGGAAGGGAATCGAATGCCGAAAGCTCGCATCCATTTACGGCCAAACAGGGAATTGCTATTATCGTTATGACTATTAATGACTACCAGACATAAATCATGTACCGTTTTGTTATCGAGTGTTACGCTACACTTGAATTCACCAATCGGCTTAACTCTTTGACCATTGTACATTCTTAAATTAGATTTACGCGGGCTTAACTTCATAGTGCTAAAATATTTTTCATACATACTTCTATTGATAATGCTCATGCCCGCCCCGGTGTCACCCTCCATTGTGATTGGTTTACCGTTGACCTTGACCCGTAACAGCCAGCGTTCATCCTCTTCTGTATCACTCAGTTGATAAACATCGTCATCATCTTCCTCGCTAGATGGCAAAGGGCTGACCTCCTCAGCAGCCACTTTATTCACACCTACTTGTTTACGTGAATGACACACTTTAGCTATGTGACCTTGTATGCCACACACGAAACACTCAGCGTTCTTGAATGAACATTTATCTGCCCGGTGCGGTTGACCACACCGATAGCACTTCGGACGCTGTTGCTGGCCGCCTGACCCCAGCCGCCAACCGCGGCCTCGACCCGCCGCGCCAGCTCCGCCGAAAGCCTGCCGCGCTCCGCGGTGCGCGCCCGCCCCGCGGGAGCCGCCGCCGCTGCCTACTGCGTGCACTTGATCGCCCTGTCCAGGGGTCCCGGTTGTCGCCTCCTGTGAATCTCTTACTGCCGCTTCCAATGATAAGGCTAACGCGACGGCACGGTCGAACGTTAAATCCACTTCGGTTAGCAACCGTTGTCTGATTTTGTCGCTTTTTATGCCGAACACGAACTGATCTCTTAAGTTTTCCTTCAAACTGTCGGTGGTGACAAACGCGCAGGTTTTGCTTAACCTCTTCAGTTGAGCTAAATAATCCGTCACTGTTTGCGCTTCACTTTGTTTACATGACCGGAATATCATACGCTCGGCGATAATGGATCGCTTCGGTGCCAGGTGATCTTCGACTAACTTCACTATGGACTCGAAGTTCACTTTTTCGGGTTTTTCAGGAAAACATAAGTCAATAATGAGATCCAAAGGCTCCGTACCCACGACTGCCACTAAGTATTTAGAGTATTCTGTGGGTTTGATGTCGTGTATTTCAAACCACGCTCGCAGCCGACTGACGTATGTCGACCACCGATCTTCATTCGGCTTAAACTCTCGAAGCTGGCTCAAATTCATATTGGTTTTTGAGTCTGCACTACACGCGCGTTGTACAACACTAGATTAATCACTTTTTAATCCACTTTCTCGTCGCCAAATGTTCTATTTGCTAAAGGACAGGGAGCAATTCTTATTCAAACGACCATGTTTATGCAGACTGACGTTTATTACCGACATGACACTAATCGCATACAAAATATTAATGAAAGGTAGGTAGGGACGAAATATTAATACATAACAATACTTATAATACAATACTTGAGTATTTATTCTGCCACATTATTTTCACGAAAGTTGCCTGTTGTTCATCGGTTCTCACAACCAATGGGCATACGGTATTTGGATGTTGATTTAAGTGCGAATTTATGTCAAACTTCAGTACAGACGGGGACTATATCTAGACAATTAAAACATTTCTCTTAATTCAAAACATTTATTTTCTTTTTGTATACCAAAACTAAGTGTTGGTATTTACACTATCTTAAATATGACTTAAATATAACTTGTGTTACATTAAGGATCTAATAACATTTTAATTTTATCAAAGAAATACAGATCGTGTTATATCTGTGAACGAATTAAGTAGTATATAATCATTAATAAATGCTACGTTACGTTTACATTATTAATTCAGTTTCAGTACATGTAACATATATAATTGAGAATTACAAAACAAAAAAATCTTCTGCTAATTATATTTCATATCATTATCTTATGAATTTATCTAAATAATAATCAAAGTTGCCATAAATAAACTTTCAGTGCTAACATAACTGGGTGCATTTAACGGTATTAATTTTTTGAAAAACTAGTTAGCTATTCCGATAACACGATAATTATATTACTGGCTCAAAAATTGCCACTAAATGATACAATAATAATTATATCAAACTCGCACTTAATAAAACATGGCGACGCATACGCTGGTACATCAGTTATGATGTAACGCAACCACATATAAACGAGGTATGAGAAATTAATGAGAGTTCGTTGGAAAATTGTTATTGTAATCTTCAAGACTTGCGCGTCACAACTCATTCCTAAATACAATTACAAATTCGAGGATGACATACAATACTACACATCAATAGTAATTATAAAACATCAATTCAAAACTTATAAACTACTACTTAATTAGAATCATTTGTTTTCGAAGACAAATATGATAAATTAGATACGAACAATAAATAATATTAGTGTGTATTTTTATTTGACCGTTTAGTTCATTGAAGCGTTCTGGCGAACTAAAAATGTGTAGTAACAAAAATCAAATAGAAACATTTCTATAAAAAATAATAATAATAATCCCATACCAAAGATATTATACTGCGGTGCGATTCAACCAACTAAACGGTGACAATGGTCAATATAAACACATTCAAACTGAAATGTTAACACACAAGTACGTTTGAAGCCTTACCTGGGGGTTGTAGTTAGTATTTTAAACGATAAATTTATAGTAAACTGCAGCAAAACCTTTGATCACTACAGTGTAAAAAGAAACAACGTGAAAGCGAAGAATGATCGCGTATTCTGATTTCGGGTCGCATGAAGATTAACTGTTTGAAGTCTGCGTTTTGTGTGCTCATTTCATCCAGAATCCACTATGGCTATGTCACTCGCTGATGACTTCGCCCCTTGTCTTTTGTATAAAGTCCGCGTTTTAAGTATCTGTTTTATATACTCCACTATGGCTATCTCACTCGATGACTTTTCACGTAGGTACCAAATCTTCGTGATGATTTCTTACCAACAACGCGACATTATTAATTAGTCAAGTGGAAAAATTTCAGTATTGAATTAGCCTTTAAGAAAAGTTTTAGAAAACTTGCTAGCCGAAAAAATCTGATTTAAATTAAATTGGTTAAAACTAAACTTAAATTGTACTTTATAAATTGGTGATAGTGGTCGGTTTTTGTTTATCGAATTTGGTCGTTTGACTAAGAGGCTCAACCAAAAACCGATGCGATACGTAATCTACGCCACAGTTTATATTTTATTATGAATCTTCATTCTCATTTCAAATCACGTTTTTAAATGAAGGTTGCCAGTTACAATTTTATATTAGATCTTATTATTAAACTAACACAATTATGTACAAATAGAGATTGATATTAATTCCCCTGCAAACCAACGGAAGGTGCGTTGGTTTGCAGGGGCGATATATACTTATAAACATAGTACACAGAGAAACCTAAAAAGCCAGGGAAATCTAAGCCTTTATAACTTACGCATACGTATATATATATGATAATATTATTGAAACCAACCAATTATGGATTTTTTAAATCATGTTTGGCAAGATATTACACGCCTCTATCGCTTATGTTACGTCTATTTTATTTATTAATATTAATTAGATGTCTTTTACATGACTCTCTGACATAATATTCAGACAGCGTTAAAACGACACAATCGTTTCTATGTTCTGTTCGAATGTGCTTTTTATGAATATAAATATTACATTTACAGAATTTTTTTTAAACTTTTTATGTCGTTCATTTGAAGTAGTGGTGTATTATTATGGTGAATTGTGTTTTTAAAACTACGAAGAATCAAATTGTCTTCACAGCTATGGTACCGTATATATACATACACAAAAATTATCTTGTTATTAATGTATTTATCGCCACTTAATAGAAACAATTGTATTTACTAATACTACGCATGTTCTCTACGTAATTATTACATAAACAAAATTATCAATCAGGTTTATACTATGGCTAGTTATTAGAATTTTCAATTCACAATAATATACATAAAGATTTATAATCTAACAAAAACATTAGTAAACATTTTGAAAATATACATATAAAAATTACATTTAATGAGTTACAAAGTTTATAGAAAATATTAAAAAATCGTATTAGAACAATCCTAAAAACTAAGTTATTTGTTAATTTAATGGTATCATGGTGGTTATTTTATATGCACGAGTGTAATTCAAAGCAGTTTATATTTTTATATTATTTTATACGACGTTGCCTCGACTTCGCCATGCACAAATAATAGTGATGGTAAGCTTTAGGACTTTGTGACATGTCGGGGTTTTTTTTGAACGGGCTGACGCCGTTGTTCTCTGCTGACAGGGTAGGTAGCCTGACTGGGAAAACCCCATACCGGACATCAGTACATCAAGCCTTAAATCGCACGGGATTCGAAAATTGCTCTAATCCCAAAGCAAAGTGCCAAAAGCCGTCATGAAAGGAAAACATTTTTAATGTACTTCACCCCAAATTCGAAATAACGTTGTACATAAAGTTTTTTTTAACGGGTTTTTATTTATTTTTATAGGATTAATTTAATTTTTTTATTATATGTTGTTGAACTAATTATATTAACTTACAAAATATTGCATTACACGAAACAAAATACAATTATGTATGTATATGTATATTCTACAATCGCAGTCTTGTATGAATGATGCAGTGACGATATATTATACAAAATCTATGTAGCTATGTTTACATTGAAAACTTAGTACTACAACCCCCGGTAAAGGTTAAACAAAACATACAATTCTAAACAATAGCAAACCTACTAACGTGATATTTACATTACATTATATAGATTGATCATTTTAATTCACTAACTCAGACACGAACATAGATCGAGTTAAGCTATAAAAATATTATTAGGATATAGTTATCATTGAGACGAGAAAGAAAAGTGCAATGAAAATATAATTATATATCACGGGAAAATATACAAACTATTATTTGAATCTCGTTTTCCGTTCGCCGAGTCATTGTTATTTAAATCCCGCGAAGATATTTTTTACCCATAGAGCCAAATATATCTTTAAATCAAATTCTAAGCTCATTCTTTTATTTTTATATTCTATCATTTTAATTTTAATTTCATCTATCATTTTATATGCTATAAAATGATAGATGAAATTAAGATATTACTTTATTGGGCTGTAGTTTGGTTCTTCTCAATATATGCAAATTTAATGGTTTTACCTAATGTCGTTTGTGGGTAAACGAATTCTAATGAAACATTCCGTTTACGATAACCACAAATGTAGGTTGGGACATAATTTTGGATTGCGGGTTGAGGTCAGCGGGAGTCGTCGTCAGCACAATGTTTCAAAACGACGACATGCAGTCCATTTATGAGTACGCGTATTTCGGAAAAGTCCGTTCGCGCAATCACGTACGCCATACAATCGCATTTCGTGTTTCACTACATCGTAAGGTTTTTACCAGTCTTGGTCCGACGGAGTGCCAAAAACAAGTTGTTTCTACATTCAATAATATATTAGGTTACAATGAGCTTAGTAATAAACTTGACGAAATAAACGCAATTCTAAAAATTTAAACGTCGATTAAACAAGGCAAAACGAAATAACAAGGACAGCAATTGTTTTGGAACTGTCAGTCAGGAATTTGTAGAAAATACATTTTTTTTCGCAATAAAATACCTATGTGCCTACTTCGAGCTGGTGACAATCGCTCAATTCGTTGCGTATTTAATCGAAAGAGAAAGATAAATAGCTTAAGTTGTTTTGGTAATGGAATAATTAGCACAATTATCAGTTACAAACACCTATATAAATATACTTACATACAAACTGTTAAACAAACTTTCATTCGCTGGTGTCAATAGTGCCTTGCAAAGACGGCAGCCTGAACAGTCGCGAATGTACTTTCTAATTATAATTCAATTCAAAACCATTTCACGTAATCAATAAATACTAAGTAACTTCTGCAAGTGACATTTAACATCAAACCGAGCAAGATCTTCTTTCCATGCGCCATTAAACGAATGGGATTATCACAAAAAAACGAAATAGTTATACAAAACATTTCTTATTACCTCAGTCTTCGCGCGGTTTTTGACTTTTGACCTCCGATTTTAACCTGAAATAAAATCGGAATTTTACTCTTTACATTTTTTCGCCATCTTC
Source organism: Ennomos fuscantarius (assembly GCA_905220475.3). NCBI lineage: Eukaryota > Metazoa > Arthropoda > Insecta > Lepidoptera > Geometridae > Ennomos > Ennomos fuscantarius. The sequence goes on from HG992023.1 coordinate 15,079,351, forward strand.
TACGCTTTGATAATAACGTCTACGGCGTGAACATACGGATGATTTTAGTGTATAAGTAATAAAAGAATCGATGTACTCTTTACATTTAGCACCTAATTGTCGCGGTAGTCAAGTCCATTCATAAACGCTCGAAAAAACTTATCTGTTACGCAAAATGTTTTGTCTCGCTTGCACGCGTGACTTTTGTCTTCAGCGGGAAGCAGACAAATCATTTTATAGTATAGATTAGCTAATACAGCGTTTATGAATAAGAGGTATTAATTAACGTAACACGTTTCGTTGTTTTCTTCTGTTGAACATTTTGGAGAATTGCGTTTCACCGTTAACTTTGTTTTGATCACGACTTTATACAGTAATCAGGAATTACAATAAGTTCGTCGCATTTATTTTTAATCAGCAATATGCTACGCTTATATTGCGTTTATTCCCGCATACTTGATCCTTACTAATCGTTTAACGTACTGAAAATGTAGTTCGATTTTTTTCGCAAGTATTAACCAACATATAGTTGGATCATTTCTTTTGTGGTCTTAAAATTCATGTATATTTATTAAAGTAAGTTTACTAATAATTTACGGCCACATAATAATGTGTATTATATAAAAACATAATTAATATTCTTCCTACAATACTTTAAATACAATATATTGTAATCAATAAGATTACATAGATAATAATTTTTACGTAAATCCATCGAAAACGAGAGTAAGCTCATCCTTTTTTTTGTATAAACGATTTAAGTAACTAATAGTTAAAAACTCAATAGATTGTGAAATCACAAATTAAATGCGTTTAATTATGCTTTTCGGGATTATTATACCTATTACCAGCCTTTTCGGCATACCTTTATGATTATTATGAAAGTGAACAAAAAAAATTTGTTTTATTTCCCTCAAATGATAATCGTACGTAGTTAGTACAATCAAGTATATTTATCACTTAATGTTTTCTAGATATATGTTTATTTTCTCCACTTATTCATAAACACTCCATTAAAAAAAATCTGTCCTCTTCTTGCTGATCAAAATGGCATACGTAATAGGGCGACAATTTTTTTGTGCAATTGATATTACCGATCGTTTGTGAATAAGGGGATAAATAATTAAAATTAACACTAATATATTGTTTAATGTAGATACTTAGCACAACTTTGTTATAGTAAATGATTTGCAATGAAACAAAACAGCTACAGTAGCATAAGCGAAATTAAACTAAATGGGAATATGGTAAGAGATTTCATTCAGCCTATTTAACTAATATATAAAACGATTAAGTAATAGTTACATACTATGTATTATGTAATACACTCAATTTAAATATTTATTATAAATAACTACTGATTAAATCTGATTATTTATCTAAAATATGATAAAAAAAGATTATAAGAGACACTGATACATACGACTTTACTTTCAGATACATTATGTTTGTTCCTATATGATATCATTTGATACATAATGTAACGTCGGGCGACAGTTTCAGAATATAAAAGTTATTTGTATAATTAAGAGATATAACAACCTATTTTCGAAAGCGATTCTACAATCGAACGCGGTTGTAAGAAGAGTCGAAAAATCTATAGCATACCCATCACCAATATGTTACAAATTATATACAGTTAGAATAGATTTTATATGTGACAGAAATGGGAAAACGATCCACATTTAGGCAAGAATTGCAACCTCAACATGAGATATGGAGCGTGCATGCAAATTTCTGCTAAATAAAATACAATGTTTAACGAATAAGGCTCAATATTCTAAAGGCGGGTTCAGATAATGAATATACGGTGGATATTTACATGCACTATAGCCCGTATTACAGAACCACGTCCAGTCAGATGCTCCGGTCGAGTCGCTGTAATACGGGCCTTTGACACCGGTGTATGAATCGCGTGCATGTGTTAGTACATAAATAGACGTTACAATGACGATCAACTTTTTTTTGATAACAGCGCCATCTGTCTTTTGCAACCAGATCTAGGAGTTATAATCATGAAATGGATCGATTTAATAACTTTGAATTAACAAAGCCCTTGTAAATGTTTATAAATAATCGTGGTATCTCACATATTTGATTTAAGCATTTTTAAGTGAAGACAGAGTGCGCTACTAAAATTTTAAATTTTCATAAATTGTAAAAAAAATTATGTAAAAAAACACACGGCATACAAAAAATATTAAAGATATGTATAAAAAAAAATTTCTTGGTTTATATAAAAGTACATATACCATTAGATAGATATTAACATTAAAAATTATATTTAATGTTCCAAAACGTTTCAAGTTGAATTTATACAACTGAAAACTGGTGCTCTTGTGTTGACCCTGATTGTCTGTGTGTCATGCGCGAAAAAAAATACGCAGTTATCATATAAATACAAAAAAAAAACAATACTTAACGATTACTTGTTTGTGGGTAGCCCTGCAAACGTGATAAAGCAAATTTTAAATTGGGGATAGATGATAATACCAACATTTTCCGTGATCTATGACAAAACTCCATTTCCAAAGACTAATCAGAACAGAGGTCTGATTTGTGAACGAACGAACCGTTGTATGGCGAAAACATTCAAATTCGTTCACTCCGAGCTACTGTTTGCAAGACTGTATTACTCTAACATCGAAATGATACACTTGTTTACCAACAACAACACCACATCGAATGAATGAACATAATGAGTTTATGCATAATGTACAATCATTGTAATGTATTATACCAGTTCTGAAGCAGTGCCGCCTTAAACATAAATTATGTGATTGCATCAAGATCGATTCAAATATAAATTAATAATTATAATTAAAAGTATCATTAAAACTAAATTAATATTTTTTTTGGGAACTGTAAGATTGAATTGAAGGAAATCCTTTGCGGTGCATGTGTATTGTAAACATAAACGTGTGTGCGTTGTCAAATGAACAATGGAATGAACGATACAAGACAATGAATGAAAAACGACGAATTTTACTCGTTAAAGACCGACTACCTCGCCGCGATCGCAGTAATATAGATCTTATGATATCACACTGACTAGACGCGTTTTTGCCAATGAATTAATTACGGGGTATATTACCAATATATTCCATTAATACTTATATATTTTTCTAATTTAAAGATCGATTTGAGTACAAAATTTACATATAAAGCCAAATATATATCAAAAGAGGGTGGTTTAACAAGCATTAACTCCGGTCGTCGCCGCAAGTATATTGTAAATGATTTTGTTGTATTAGAATCGCACAAACCGGTACATTTGGTGCAAGATGGATTAACCATGAAGATGTAGTAAAGTGTACTCCATACTCCACATTCTAACCCATAACTGTCGCGATTTCACTCTATAGGCCAACTCTTTTTGGTATGTTAACAGTAATGAAAAGTGAGGTAAAAAGAGTGATAAGAGTTATCTCTTTACCTAGCGAAAGTCAGTAGCGGAATAGCGATGGTTAGATTTAGGTCAAGTATTTGATGCGTGGACTTTAGTTTAACGTACAACCGTGAGGTTAGCCGTGGGTGGTGGTGGGAGGCGCGATTATTGTTGCCCGTACACAATTTTAATGTGCGGCTGGGTGCCGACAGCTCACACGTTTGAGGCTGGAATCATGTCCTTTCTTATCTTCCGTCTTTTTCGTTCACACGCCAAACGATAAGGATCTCAAAGAAGTCGAATGGGCTATCCGACTGTTATTTTATAGGTTAACGAGAAAAATCTTTCTCCCTATACTAGGTTAAATAATAATAATATAATAAGAATAAAAGGCCAAGAGACATGCGTTTAGTTTTTGGATAAGGCATAAAAAAACGAATAAAACATTGCCGCTTCAGTTCTTTTGCAAACCGCCTCCAGCATAGATGTGGAGTCACTCAACAACAGTTGGATCTTATTTTGATAAGACGTTACTGCGTGTTAGAGGCTCAGTTTCTTCATCTTAAAATGCTTAAATAACAAATTTTTTTTAGACCCTTTAATTTATGTTTTGAGGAATATAATTAGTCAAATAAGCTATTGACGAGTGGGGGCGTAGATCGCGCATCGCGGCGAGATATGGTGCGGCTAATGTTTGACGTAGGAGTAAATTAGAATGCCGGCTAGGAGGAAGCCGACGGAGATGGCTATTGGTGTGTAGAACGACCTCTTGAGTGAGTGCCATCTGTCGGCGTCGCGGGACCGCTTCTTCATGGAGGCGATGCGATCGGTCAGGTCTCGCTGTCGCCGCCGCCGAATTGATTCACTTGACTCCACGCTACCGGGGCTGGAATAAACGATTATTGCTCTCACTCACCGGATTGTAAAGGCTGTGTCAAAGTATTTTTTCCTTAACACGTTAACTGACACATGGCCCATCATATATACTACAAATTAGCTTGTGTTTACTAAATATTGAACGTAACTACTCCCATAGTTTTCTGATCCAATCTACAAAACAAATAGGTTTTTTAGCCAGATGCCACAAAAACATTAACAAAACATGATGCAATCAGATTTGTGGTAAATTTGCTGTGATACGTCTATTTGTTCAGGTTAGTATGTTTTGTAACGTCACATTTGCTCACTGAATAAGAAGTAAAAACTGCAAAAATTGTATTTGGATGGCATATGATCACAAAATGTACTTCGTCGTGAAATAGATTTTCTGGTGTTCTGAGAGCCTCATTCAACAGCCAATACAAGCTAGCATTTGAGCACATTTCTCCCGATTTTTAGCGACAATATGGTCGACGACGTAGCACTATTCATATTATCACTTAACATCAGCTGAAATGTGATCATATTTTACTTACTAACTGCACGATATTGAATTGGCTGGAAAATGGAACACATGATGAAATAGCATGCTACAACCACCACGCTGCTCTGATTTATCTTTCTCCATATTCGCTTAGCTCGTTCGAAATGGGGCTAGACAACCGTTCTTTTTTTTGAGGGCGGGAAATGCCCTTGCACTTCCCTGCCACCACGGGGGTGGTGGCAGGGGACTCGAACCCACTAAAACCCACCCGTGAGCCCTCTTCCGCCGTACCGCGGCGAGAAGGGGTCGCGTTTACAGTCCAGCCAACTCGCCCCCGGCGGCAAGGCTAGACAACGGCTGAGCCAACCTATCCCAACATAAACCACCAACATTGGTTACGGCACAGTTAATATAACACTATTCTAGTAGTTACGGCCACGCATAGATATAATAAAATCACCTGATCAGCGGATCTTGGGTGTGATCGTCGTTCTCGTCATCAGCCGATGAAGCGGCAGATTCGGCGGGGGGCGTGTCCTTTGGCGGAGCTGCCGAGGCTTCGTCCTCCGAGCTTGACGATTCCGGCACGGTCACGTTCAAGTTCCCTGGAAAGTTGAATAATTTATTTTATTTCTTTGATACACAAAATTAATAAATATAAAATAAATTATGAACTGGATTTACTGAAATGTTTGTTCGAGGGACTGGATAAAATTACAGAAATATTAAAAGGTGTTTATAGTAATTGACACTGTAAATGGGACTGCAATTAAAGTATTGCAGACATAATTATAGACTTTCGTTTTGAACATTGCTTAAAATGAACTTCTCGCACGTGATATATCACGAGCAAAAATGAGACAATACTTAAGTATACTTAGGTTCAATTCAACCAACTTTTATAAGTCTTCTTAAAATAACTAACAGCTCACAACTAACCCTTGACATATCGATACTCCAGCTTATAAGATGTATAATTTTATCGCTTTAGTAACAAACATAATTTGAAAAAAAAAAAAACAGCTAAATTGAGAACTACCGCTATTTTTGAAGTCAGTTGTGAATGAGGGTGAATTTTTAACTGTATAGTGAATTGAATTTTGTGTACCACTCTAATTCTGCGGCAGCGTCATAAATACATAAATAACGCCCAACTATTACATACCACCTCCATACACACCTATAACTAGGATTCACTGTATCTAAGAACCCAGGAACTACGAGGACCATAGTCCCACAACAACCAGACACAAAACAAGTATTCGCGATTTCTGATTTTCTTTTTTGATTTTATGTGCATTAATACTTGTCCAGCCGCGGGGATCGAATTATGAGCCGATCTGCTCAATCACCACACAACAGAGGCTGTCAACTAAGATAAGCAATTATTTATATAAAGTGTAACAATGGGCGACCTTATCGCTAAAAGCGATCTCTTCCAGACAAACTTTGGATTGAGATAATTTGACGAAGTGGTAAAGGATCCCTCCAATACAAAGGTTGTCTGGAAAAGATTGCTCTAAGCGTTAAGACCGCCTATAGTACTAGTACTAGTTAATTAAGTAAGTTTTTTTGTATTATTTTTTTACGGTGTAGGTACATTAAAGTGTTGATCTATCTATATATATTTATGCTTGAAGTTTTTAATGTATTTCATAAAAGTCGTTATTGAATCATGAGGCGTAGAGTTCGAACTAAGTCTCGCCCAAAGGCAAGAATATAAGTACATGCAACCTGATTTTAAACCATTATTATTTTATACCAGGGCTAGTTTTCCCTGAATTATGTTAGTTACATTTTAAGAACGGCCAATGTGTGTGTTTTTGAAAATGTGTTCTTCAGGTTGCTAAAATTTGATTACAGATAAGAGTGAACAACGGGTTCTAGGTTCATGTTCCTGGCAATCATAAAGGTGGAAAAATTAAATCTTAGTTGAATAAAATTCGATTTTATAATCGGCGTCGTCGCCGGCTTCAACAATTTACTATGAACGCACTGGTGATGCGCTCTTTTATAGGTTATTCATCACAGTCACGCAAACAGGGTTGAACAGATTTGTCTGTTTCGACACAGCACCCCTACCGCGTAACCGTTCTGGGAATCGGCTTGGCCTGCCATCCTGCATGCGCCAATTAACAAGGCCACGAGTGCGATCTCCACTAGACTTACGCGGTAAGGCCCCAGGTATTAGATGAAAACCTGGCCTGTGACATTTTTAACCCGAAAAAAAGTGTGGCGACACAATTTTCCGGGCAAAGCCGCGGGAATAAAGGTTAGTGACATTAAAATATTATTTGAATTGATTAAGTAAGGTTAACCATATTTTGTGGTCCAATTTTCGACCTTCGGTCCACCAGTTGTCTGCCGCTGTCCTCAACTATAATGTATAACTGAATCCTATAAATCATAACATAATGCACTAATCGGGACTTACACAGAAAATCGGCTTTTTTTATTTGCCCCCTAATCAATCACACTTGTAATTTTTTTATCAGACCAAATAAACAAGTCTAATACGTCAATATCGAGTCAGTCTTGTTTAAAAGGCATAAAGCAGCACGTGCGAAAGCTTAACCAAGCTGTTCTGAATTCTACAGAAATGTTGATAGAACATGTGTTTACTTCACACGTCCTCTTTGTACTCTTTGCTTCCACCCGAGCACCTTTACGGATGTTGTTCTAACCAATTCCAATTATTCCGAAATACAAAAGTATGGAAAATAATCGACAATCAACTGCGGAATCAGACACGTGCCTCCGTTTAACCTCCACATACGTGGCATGATAATCTGACGTAGTTGCAACGACAACGGATGCAGGCCACTAAATCAATTTGGATGGATATTTCCTAAGCATAGTTGTTCCAGTGCGCAACGGCACTGGAACGACTATGCTTAGGAAATATCCACACGGTGCCATGGTGTTTCGGCATGAGCATTCCTGGAATATGGTCAGTTAGATGAGCAACTCGTGATGGAATGTGATGATTTTTTATATTAATTAATGATGTAACGAGCTAGTCGTTCACCTGTTGTTAAGCGACACGGCCACCCATAACAGAACAGTGCAACTCGGAACTACAAAATATAAAGTTTCGTGTGACACTGCACTGCGCACATCATCCTGAGCCATCAGCACAGTCTGGTATTAAAACTACTTGATAGTGATCTGTGGTGATCACGTAACTTTGATTGCATTGCAACAGGAGAAATGTTTACAGTAGCTATGTATAAACTGCGTATTCAAACTGTCTAATCCATACAAATTTGTGTTCCTATCGGTTGCAATCGAGTTACGTGCTCGCCCAGAAGATCATGAAGTCTTTATTGCCCTGTAACTTTACTAGTTACAATGCTGCTTGGCGGCAGAATAACACTGGCAAAGCGGTCTTAGCTATCTAGACGAACTTTGCAGAAAAGTCCTACCACCTAGTACTTCCAGTGCTTTGGCTTTTAAATATGGATTTCTGAAATGCATACATAATAATGATGCTAAGATTGACTACAATCTTCTTCAGCTCTTTAACAGGATTTAGTATAATTGATTTGTTGCAGTAGATTACGGTTTTATTATTCAGCTTAGCAATTACGATTGTATTGTTGCAAATGATTATCGTCACCACTACAATAGGTCGCTAATACAGCCGAATTAATTACCTGGTCAATTTGGGAAGCCATCGTCACGAGGAATACAAATCAGTTGTGTAAATTATGCTGTTTGTTGCGTTACACCAGTCTAACGTGATACGATACGCGCATAGTGGACATGCGACATGCCAAACGCTACACGCACGGCGAGTTGAACATTCATGCATGGCGTGCTATGAAAGTTCTAACTCGACTATTATAGTTTGAGCTGCATACGTTACACCAAACCATTAACAGAGCGGATGAATAAAAAGGTATTCTTCTACTTCTACAAGTAGAAGTAGAAGACTATTCCAACTTATAAACATTGTTTTTAACCGTTTGCTATCGACTTAAACGAATGTTACAAAAATGACAACTATAATTGGGGCATCAAATTTTTTACGCACGTTTGACTTGGGAAATAAGCTGGTGAATGCGAGGCGAACGGAAGTTGGTTCACGTAGATCTCGATTGTCAACATAACAAAGTGAAAAAAATTGTAATTGTCTATTGTCAAACATTAAACAAAGCAAAAACAAAGTTATAACGGCCGATATAGCATGAAGTTTTACTTTAGTATTGTGGTCTAAAGCACACTCGATTTTTTAACTTCGTAACTTTTTAACTGCTTTATCTTTTCACATGTACAATATGGTTTCGCAGACGATGCGCAGTTACGATTTCACGCTTAACTAATGATAACACTAACGTAACTCATTACTTTACATAGGACATGGCTAAAGGACTAGAATCTATAGCCTTATGAGGCTAAGAACTATGACGCTGCTTAGGCAACTAACTCGGCAACGGTATGAAGGGCACTGTAGCTAGTGAAATTACTGGGCAAATGAAACTTTAAAACCTGATCTCACAGTCTAGTAGTCTTGTTACTAGATTGTGTTGATTTCTCAGGATGACGTGTGCAATGCAGTGTCACGCGAAACTCTATACACTAGAGTTCCGAGTGACACTGTAACAGATATCGGCAGCCGTGTCGCTTAAAATTAGGCGAACGGTTAGCTCGTCACGTCATACCTTAACATTTAAAAAAAATTATATTCTTGCAGCAATCTAACTTTTTGGAAATCGAATGACCGGATTTATGAATCGCCTAAATCATTCCTTACTAATATTATAAACGCAAAAAAAATTATTGCATATTTTTTACTCTTTCAAGCATAAACTAATAAATGAATTTTAATGTTACTTAGAATCTGCATTCTAAGTATCATTAAAATCCATTTATTAACTTATGCGTGAAAGAATAAAAATAATAAAAATTAAAGATAGCTCATACGCTGGATTAACACATAGGATACTTTTTATCTGCGGGGTGAAATCGCGGGGCGTAACTAGTAATTGCTAATTGTAAGCAGCTATATTTACAGTTCAACGAGCCAGAACGCAGTAAACAGGTACGTATTAATATTTGGTTGAATAAAGGCGCCTCTTGTAACAATTCGTGGAAACTCGCTTCGAGATATATGAAGGCGAAAACAAAAACATTTATTCAACACTCGCAAGCAAACATCAAGGTTTCTCATTAACAAGAACTCAAATATACCATAACATATATACATACAGTACTAGCTGATAAAAAGTAGCCCATGTGCTAATCCACTATAATTATAAGATAAAAAAAAAAGTAATAAAAAATAATCTGACTCCTTTCCGCCTTAGATACAATGTTTTTAGCAATCATATTTTGGATTTTATTTAGTTCATATTTTTATTAGGACATACAAATAAAAAAAAATTGAAAAGTTATGAACTACAAAAATATCCGTTATTACAAGTTTTTTAATAATCTAAAATATATAATATACCTAGCTATTTAAGCAAAGCCGCTTATTCGCAAATAAATATTTTTATCTTAACGCACTAGAAATACTCAATGAGACAGTGATGCCACCAAAGAATATTAATCTGTGGTTTCCGTGGTTCCCGCCAAATATTAACCAAAGATTAGACAACATTAATTGTATAATATAATCCTGCTAATATTATAAACGCGATAGTTTGTATGTATGGATTTCTCTTTCACGCAAAAACTACTAAATAGATTTTAATGAAACTTAGAATGCAGATAGTTTGTACGCTGGATGAATAACATAGCCTTTTTATACGCGGGTGAAGCCGCGGAGCGCAGCTAGCATATATATATAAAAGAAAGTCGTATTAGTTACACTATTTATAACTCAATAACAGCTGAACCGATTTGGCTGACAATTGGTGGGGAGGTAGCTTAGAACCAGGAGAAGGACATATTATGATACTTTTTATCACGTTTTTTTTTTCTTATTTTCACAAACCTATGCACCAAAATAAATAAACAATAAAGAATTTAAATCATCAAAATTCTTAAGTTTTTGTGTTTCCTAATAAAAAACAGAACTCAATAAAATCCAAATAATGATTCACAAAAAAATTTATCTAAGGCGGAAAAAGAGTTAGATTATTTTTTATTTCTTTTTTTTAATATAAGGAGTTTATAATTATAGTGGATTACAACATATGCTACTTTATCCGCGGGTGAAACCGCGGGGATCAGCTAGTACTGTATATATGTTATGGTATATTTAAGTTCTTGTTAATGAGAGTACTTGATGTTTGCTTGCGAGTGTTGAATAAATGTTTTTGTTTTCGCCTTCATATATCTCGAAGCGAGTTTCCACGAATTGTTCCAAGAGGCGCCTTTATTCAACCAAATATTAATACGTACCTGTTTACTACGTTCTGGCTCGTTGAACTGTAAATATAGCTGCTTACAATTAGCAAGTACTAGTTACGCCCCGCGATTTCAATCCGCGGATAAAAAGTATCCTATGTCTGAATCCACTATAATATATATAAGCTAACAATATTCAAAAAAAAAATTATAAAAAATAAAATAAATTGATATTTCTAACTCGTTTCCGCCTTACACGCAATAAAAAATCAGATTTTATATTTTATTAAATTCAATTTATTGGGAAATACAAATTAAAAACTTAACTATTTTAATTATTCTTTATTATTCAGTTATTTTCGTGCACAGTATTGTGAAAAAAATGAATAAATAGTATTCTATGTCCGTCTATTGGTTCTATGCCTCACCAATTTTCAGCCTAATCGGTTCAGCCGTTCTTGAGTTATAAATAGTGTGACTAAGGCAACTTTCTTTTATATATATGCTAGCTGCGCTCCGCGACTCCACCCGCGTATAAAAAGCTTCTGTTATTCATCCAGCGTATAGCTATCTGCATTCCAAGTTTCATTAAAATTTTTTAGTAGTTTTTGCGTGAAAGAGAAATCCATACATACAAACTATCGCGTTTATAATATTAGCAGGATTATATTATACAATTAATATTGTCTAATATCTATAGATGTATAGATTATGAAACAGTTACTTACAGAAACCAAAAAAATATTTTTCATCATCAATCATTTATTAGGTAAGAATTAAGGCAAAGGTATAATTGGTCTGATTTAGGTCGGAATTTCTATTAAATTTTATATGTTAAAAAGTAGTTATAGTGATATAACTACAATAGTTAGACACATGCTATTGCGACATTTTTTGTAGATGTTGATATGTTCTTTAATATTGTGGAACATTTTTTTTGTTCTATCATCAATAGTTTCGCAGCGTATGCGATGAAAGATGATTGAAGATTTTTACACCGTTTATTGTAGTTTTAGTAGGGATCCTTATTTTTTTCTTGGAAATTAAAATATCCTATATTATTCAATGATAATGTAGCATTCAAATGGTGAAAGAATTTTTGAAATCGGTCCAGTACTTATTGGGCTAATTCGTTGCAAACACACTTACATCAAAATCTTTCCTCTGTATAATATTAGTATAGAAGTATAGATCTAATGAGAAGAAAAATTTAGCTACGAAAATTATCAGAAGACTAGATTAGGTTACATTACACAATAGACGAGGACGGGTGAAGCCACACTTAATACACATAACTTTTAACTAATTCCTCTCTGCAATAGAGAAGCTTTCCAAATACACCTATTGTTGCCATAATAGGTTGTATATATAGTATATTTACGTGATCCAAGAACTTGACGAGTTTGTTTGTTCGCCTTGTATTAGGCGTTACGTCAAGGTTGATTGTAATAATCGTATTAAGTAGTTCGAGTATTAATAAAAATCGGATCTATCGTTTTGAGTTACACTGCACTGCGCTGACATCAACACAATTTACAATGCGATCACGAAGACTAACGAAACTAATATAAAAGTCGAGTCCAAAGCCAAAGTAGCTTCAAAAAAACTAGGCATATTGTCCAAGGTAAGGCGGTACTTCACACCTGGACAGCTTCTAAATCTGTATCAAGCACAGGTCCGATCGTGTATGGAGTACTGCTGCCACCTGTGGGACGGGTCTGCCAAGTACCAACTTGAGGCTCTGGACTCGATTGAACGGCGTGCCAAAAGGCTCATTGACGACGACACTTTGGTTGGTGAAAGGCTCCAGAGCCTTGCACATCGACGTAAGGTAGCAAGTCTGTCGGTTTTTTACAGATTACACCACGGTGAATGCGCTCAAGAACTCCATGATCTCATTCTCCCATCACCATTCCACTACCGGACTACTAGACGCTCGGCTAAGCGCCATCCTTTCGTGGTCGAAATACCACCCATTCGTACCAAGCGATTTGACTCAACGTTCTTAATTAGAACGGCTAAGGAATGGAATGCCCTGTCAGCGTCTGTGTTTCCGGCGAAATATGACCCGGGCGTGTTCAAGAGAAGAGTGAATAGGTATTTACTTAGCTAGCATGCTACACCTTCGATCGCATCGTCACTTCCCATCAGGTGAGAGCGCGGTCAAATGCTAGACAAGGATGAAGTAAAAAAAAAAAAAATTTGATGTTACTCCTATCTGCTGCTGAACCCATTGGGCGGCGACCAGTTTTGACGAAATCGGTTTGTCAAAACTACCTTTAACCAGCTTCATTGGTCAAAACAACTTTTGATTGTTAATTAAGTTAAAAAGTCTATTAAAATACAACTTAGCTAAGCAACACTTTGCCCGGGTTCTCGTAAGTTCGTTATATTAGTATCAACTCGACACTCAAAATACGCAAATCGGTTGCTTGTTGATCATCGGCTGGATTCAACCAATGAGCGTACAATATTAAAACTTGGTGTGTTGAACGCGAATTTGACAAACGTACGAGAAACAGGGGGCTAGACAGATAAGTGTGAACTTAGAAGCTGTTAAACTTTAGTGTAGGCGGGCATTAGAGTTTCGACAGCAACATATGTAAAATTCTAAGCTACAGATTCCTTCGATTCAAAGGTTGTCTGAAAGAGATCGCTCTAAGCGATAAGACCGCCTATTGTACCAGTACTGGTTTATTATGTAAGTTTTTCTTTTTGTAAATGTTTTTCTTTTTGCAAATTGTTTTCTTTTTTACGTTGTACAATAAAGTGTTGATCTATCAATCTATCTATATGTATCAACTTACCGAGTGAAGCGCTGGTAGGTATGGCGGGCAGAGGGCGCGCGGGTGGGCGGCCGAGGCTCTCACCGCGCGGCGGCGGCGGCGGCGGCGCGTCCTCTTCGTCCGCCACCACCGAGTAGATGCTCTCCTCCATCTGAGCCTTCTGCATGACAACACAATAATATCGAAGGTGCACTCCAAGTTCCGGCCAGCAAGCGCGACAACAATGCAACACAAAGTAGGCGATCATTAGTAATAATAATAACGCCCAAAGATCACATACATACAGCCTGGACCCTAACTCGGATTCCGTCTCTGGAGCCAGGAACTACGAAGACCTTGGTCCCACAACACCCAGACTCAGAACAAGTATTTGGTCTTTTTTTTCTATACACAATTGTCTTGCCTCGGGAATCCGACCCGCCGCCTCCGGGTTATGGGCCAACCTGCTCAACTACTACACCAGAGGCACCACAGTGACGCTCTATGGGGGAGGGCTATGTTCAGCAGTGGATTTCATCCGACTGAGGATGATGAATCGAATGTCAGGATCTCAGTTTTATTTTCTGCATTGTACCCGATTGGTTGCAAGCAGTCGCGACTCCTGAGGTACAATGCAGAATAGAAATAGTCCTGTCCCAGTAGTGGGACAGAGAACTTTTTTTATTTCCAAACTCACCCATTATAATAGGCTTGCTAAGTTTGACATAAAACACTTAATATTTTTACTGTCTAGAATTTTACGAGTATATATCTAATTTTGGTACGCATATTTCGCTGGTACCTACTTTACGTATGTATATATATAGACGAAAACAATATATGTAATGGGAGTCTTAGTTCTAATTTCAGAGCAGATACATTTTAGGAAATTTTGATGAGTGTAAAAAAGTGCGATGTCAGCGGTTCAACCTTAACTAATATTTATGTTTAAAATGACCGGAGCTGAAAGCTTCGTATAAATTGAATAAAGAAAAAGAAAGCAAGTAAAGGATATATGCCGGGAAACTTACGTAGTTCGGGTCCAAGCGTTTAATGCCCTCGATGATGGCTTGGTAGGAGAAGCGCAGCTGTTCCGATGTCTGGATCAGACCCATGCGGTATTTTCGCATTTCCAAAAGGATCTCTTGTATGTCAACGTTCGCCTGCCCTTCCTTCTCGATCTGCGGATGTTTTACAGATCTTACATCCGTTTCAAAAACATACGCGAGCTGTTTGCTAATAAAAATGCGGGTAGTAAGACGCCACTTTGTTATTGAGTTGAAGATTGAAGATTCCCTACACTGCGAATGCTCAAATTATATGTATTGTGAATTTTATCTTTTTAATGGAAAATTATGACGTGACGAACTAGTTTTTCTTATGATACACGGCCGTCTATAACAGTTGCAGTGACACACGGAACTCTAAATTATAAAGTATTGCGTGACACTGCACTGAGCACGCCATCAATCTTAAATATCAGCACATATGATTTCCAGACGATGAAATCAAGTCAATAAAGTCTTATTTACTCGGTATTTTCAAAAGCTACAATACCCTTCAAACCAAAATACAATAGTGGTAGCACACTACTACTTGGAGGCAGATTATCGGGCAAAGCGGTGGTACTTACCTAGCCAAACTCTTGTAGAAAAGTAGCGTACAACCTAGTGAACCATTAACTTTTTTTGACTAAGACAAAGTAAAGTATCTGTCGTTAGAATATACGGAGCGGATCACATAGATACAAGTTACAAGGTTAACTAAACTAACCAGTAATAGTACGGTGTCCACGAGGCAGAAGGTACCAGAGCGTCCGATGCCAGCGCTGCAGTGGACTATGGCCGGGCCCACATCGCTGTTGAGGGCGCCTGAAGCTCGCACTCGGTCCAGAAACTCCAAGAAGGCCACCGGAGAGGACGGCACCTCGAAGTCAGGCCAGGTCGTGTAGTGAAAATGTGTAATGTCCCGAGTTTCATTGGTCGACATATCCGTCACCCTATAGGAACGTTTCGTTTATTACTAAACCAGGAACGCGGCTGAACGACTTATCGACGATCAATGTAGCAATACATGAAAAACCAGATGATGATGAACCAGCCAGACTTACATCTAAATTCTGTATAAATATTAATAAAACGAAATATATTTATGAGGGCGTTTAAAAAAAAATTTTTTTTTCTTGGAACCAGGCTCAAAATTTTCGTTTAGATGCCAAAATAGGCCTCTGAATATATGAGCCCTTAATATTAATATTAATGTGTTCAGCATCGCACTTTTCCATTTCCCATAAGAATAACACAGAAAAAAAAATTTTTTTTCCGAATTTTTGTGACTAATGAACCATAATTTTTTCTGCAAATCCCATTGAATATTTTTGCTCTTTGAATATTTAACGGTCTACAAAAAAGTACTGATATAATTTTTCGAAAAATCAACTCATTCAAAAGTTAATGTTTTTTTTTAAGTTTTTGTTAAAGTTAATTTTTTTTTAGAAACGCCCTAATATTTATTATATGTAACACAATAATATAAATACCATGGAAACAATATAATGAGACATAGAAGAACATAAGTGTGATATTATGTGATGTCAGGAATAGGTATAGCATACAACTGAGGTTGAAAATTACAATAATGACATTGGAAGAATTGTATAATCATTCCCACCCCGACCGCTCGTAAGTTTAATAAAAGGCAACTGATACGTGCGAATCTCACGGCCTGAGTGGCATACCACCTACATCTACTTCGTGTATAACTTTATTTTTTTATATTATGTTAATGAATGATGTACGAGCTAGTCGTTCACCTGACGTTAAGCGACATGACCGCTCATAACAGAACAGTGTCACTGGGAACTCCAAAATATAAAGTTTCGCATGACACTGCACTGCGCACATCATCCCGAGACATCAGCAGAGTCCGGCAATAATATTACTTGACTGTGAGATCAGATGATAAAGTATCAATTGCCCAGTAATTTCACTTCTTTTTACCCGATAAATATCGACAGAGTGAAGTAATAACATAGAAATATAAATAACTAGCTGTGCCCCGCGGCTTCACCCGCGTGCTAACAATTTTTCATACTTTCTTAACTTTTTCTTTCATAAGAACCTCCTGAAAATAATAAACACAATAAAAAAGAATTAGCGAAAAAGTTCTGCCCGTTCACCCGTGATGCGATGACTAAGGGAAATAGAGATTCATTTGTATATATTAAGATAATAAGGCACTATTATTTAGATTTCTATGTACCCGGCTAACTAGTCATTGCGCCTTTTTTTAATGAGTCCAAGACCGTTCACAAGATGTAATGTAATAATGGAGAACCGAGCGTCTATTAAGTGATTTTTTCTTAAATATGAAATAATAATGGTACATATGCTCTATTGTGGTTGGATAACGTATGTATACGAAGAGACGAGTCTCTTTTACTACGTTTTACGCTCAAGTACCAGCATATCCTTCCTCCAATTACTTCAAAAAAAAAGTAAAACAATACTGTAGATGCGGCAGTAGGTACAATTATTTATTCTTAGCTATAGGCTGCAAATTACATACAAACAAATAATACGTTTAATACAAACGTATTAATTAGACATTTTCATCGTATTAATTTATTATCAAGCACACTGAACGCTATACGTTATTATTCATTAGTGAACTACATAAATCTATATTTTCTATTTACTTTATTTACACTAGACACTACTATAATAATAATAACGCCCAACGATCACGTCCATTTATCCTGAACCCTAACTAGGATTCCCTGTATCTAGGGACCCAGGAACTACGAGAACCATGGCCCCACAACACCCAGACACCGAATGAAAATAATAAAATAAAAGAGAAACTCTTCTAACAAAGAAAAGATAAGTGTCGTACCGGGAGGTTAAGAAGAACTACAAGCATTATCACCCACGGCACTAAATCTGCACTACCAGAGATGTCATACATTGTGCCTTCGGCACTACTGATTTTACTTAAAGAAATCTTACGACACTATCAAATAACTTTGCAGCAGATTGTAAATAAAATAAAATGTCATATACTAACCTATCTAAGATTATTTGTGTAGTTGCTTGTCTGTGTTTGTCATTGTACCGGGTGGTGCTACCGTGCTACAAAGAAAAGTTTAATATCGGTAACCAAATTTTTGGAAGGATTTATAACTCCCCAGCGGAATACAATACGAAAGATTGAAATAAAAATATCGGAAACTTCGTACTTTAGATCAACAAACCTGAGAAATTTACTTTTAATTACGACAAAGACGTGTTGTGTAATGTGTCACCTATTTAATAAGCTCTCAATCAACGCAAGGTCAACTCTTATGAAATTGGGAATCAATTGCCGCCGGCGCGTTGATTCCGTGGCAATTGGACAGTTAAATCTTAATTATACGCCTGTGTATTATATTACTCAATATACCTGAACTAATAACAAAAACTCGGTAAAATGACAATGTTAAATAGTCAAGATGGCGAAATTAACATTAAACAAAGCAAAAACAAGTTATACCGGCCGATAGATGGAGCTAAAGAAGTTTTACTTCAGTCGTATGGTCTAAAGCACACTCGTTTATTTAACGGTGTGTTTTCCTTTCTTTTAAGTAATTACTTTAATAACTACTGCTTAATGCTACTAGATCAACAAAATACTATAAAAAACATTTGCCGTGTTGCCACAAATAATACACAATGATTTTACTTTATGCTAATTATTTTTGCTGATTAATATCAGCACCCTGAAGTTCTAGACTAAATAAAAATGTTCTATTCCATGGTACAGGTTGAGACTGATTTCCAATATACATTTCATTATTTTGAACGTTTATCCTCTATGAACAATTATATATAGTACAAAATGTCCTGTCAACTTCACGCTGACGACAAAAAATTTAAACAATTGTATATAATTTATTGGTTGTTTGTGAAGAACAATGTTAAAACATATTGGATTCGCGTTTTTATATCCGTCGTTTAATATATTTACTGCTAAAATATTGTATACCTAGGGTCCTCCTTGAGACAATTGACTAAGATATCCTACAATGATTCTGAGGGATCACACTAGAAGAAATCCATTGGAAACGGATATCCAGTCGAGAGGGCTACTTAACCAATTGATTCATAGATTGTTTGATTGAAGATATCGTGCTGAAATACCCACTACACGATGTCTTACTTAACACTTAAATAATAATAACGCACATCGTTCACATACATAGATCCTGGACCATAACTAGAATTCCCTGTGTCTCCCAGGAACTACGAGGACCATTGTCCTACAACACTCAAGACACAGAACCGATTTTTACGGTTTTTTTCTGTGCACAAATACTTGTCCGTTCACGGGAATCGAAGCCGCTACCTCCAGGTTATGAGCCGACCTGCTCAATCCCCATATCACAGAGGCTGTCATAATCATATTTACATAAAACAACGCTTATATGACTTTATACTTGGTGTCAGTAATATTGCTTATTAACGGCAATACGAAAACATATTTATTACATGCTGATAAATATCCCGATGGCAAAAAATATCTTATGTAAGAACCCTGATAGAACAACAATTACGTTTATTTTCTGCGCCAGGTGAACTGTACTTCCTCCTTTTAATGATACAGAATTTCTGTATCGTCATAGGTATATATAGCACATAATTGCCAGGATCAAAGAAAAATACCATTACTGATAACGTATTAGAATTCGTGAAACCTTTGACATAAATACTTTATCGCACGTCAGAAATAAATACAATAAAAGACATTAACTGTTACATCTTAGCAAACCCACACGTTACCATTAATAGAAAAAGAAATCTTTCTAAGATGGAAAAATACGTCGCAAGCATGTAACACTTCGCTACTTGAAAATTGTCACATCACTGTATACAATAGCAATGATGTATCAGAAAAAAAAAAAACACACAAATTGGCACCAGGAACTTCAAAGCGATCGGCATAGGTAGAATGTAATAAGGTAGACACAAAAGAAAAATCAAAATATACGTTAGAGTTGATAACACATCAACGGGCTGCAGACTTTCACTGTTGAACACAGACCTCCCCCATGAAACGCCACTTTGGACGCTAATCAGAAAGATGTATCGAGGGGTACACTGCTGCCGAATTCTTTAGCCGGCATTAGTTGATAACAAAGCCGGTAAAACCGAGTTACTTACTGGAACACGCGCGTGGTGTAATACTGAAAATCGTGCTCCTCCGTTTGTTCGATGGTCAGGTTGACATCGACCAGCAGCATCTTGTGAGCTTCCCCGTGGCCATGGGGCCAATACCAGTGGCACTTGAGCTCGTTCTTCTCCCTGATCTTGTTGAGCATGATGATGGCGCGGGTGTTCTGCTCCCACACCATCAGCCAGAAGTGACCGACGGTAAACACGAGGGGGCCTTGAGTGAGGATGTACTGCCGGTTCGCACGCTCTATCTGTTAACAAACAAAATTGTATATGTAAATACCATAGATAACATATTATAGTGCTACGCTTGAACGGGGAGGTATTATAAATTACCGAAGTATTATTATTTCAATTATATTATTACGAAATTATCACTTTTTTTTAGCTTAATATCCAGAAAGTGCCAAAGTCTGTAGTCATACTTCCTCTGATACTTTCTACTAACATCATTTGTATAATAAGCAAGTTTAAATCTACTGTCAAAGCTCTCTAATTTTTTTTATCTGTAATGTTTTATGTTTTTATTTTGCTACATTTTAATTCAATCAATTCATATCCTTCTTTATCACTCTGTTAACATTTTTTTGATAATACTATTTAAAAAAAAAACATTATACTCGCTAATTTTCTTGCATGCAGTGTTCACCAATAGTTGTAATGACACTTAGCCTTTCTGTATTGTAACGATTGTATCATTATTGTAATAGTGTACATTATGATGGTGAATAAATAATAAATATCGCATTAGTAGTTTACTTGGCTAGCATGCTATACATTCGATCGCATCGTCACTTCCCATCAAGTGAGAGCGTGGTCAAATGCTAGACAAGTTTGAAGTAAAAAAAAAGTAGTACACAATTTCGATATATACAATCTTAGCTCATATTAAGAGGACCAGCTTGATATTTGAAAATGTTATTGCCGCCGCTATGCTATCTGCAAGTGTGATAGAGACAAAAAAGTCTGTGAGTGAATTTACTTTTACATTTTAGCGTTTCGGAGGAATATGGTTTTCAGCTTCCAAATCTTCACAATACCTTTTCATACCATTTACCTTCACAATTACCTTTTTTTAACATTTTTTCTATTCTAATTACAACTACTTCGTCATAATTTTGTCGCATGAAATTAATCGCTTCAGGTGGCTATGCCTACGAAGAAATCTATAAAACTCTAAAAAGGCAGACATACAAGCATAGTTTTTCACTATGTAAACAACATATAAAAAAGTAATTGAAATCGGATAACAATTGAGGAAGAAAAACATGGGCGCTTTTTATATGAACAATAGGATACGCTACTACGCTACTTGGTACCGAAATTCGAAATTTCGATTGATATATCGCCAAAAGATTAAAGCAACGAAAAATGTAATAACGAAATATCAATACCACGAATAAATTATGCAGCGAATACTTACTGATCTTGAGATGAATAAATTCAAGCCAGGCTAATATTTGGCCTTTTTTTTACAAAATAAGGTTGCTTTCCATTAAGTATTTATATTCCGGTATAGGTACTAAGAACGGCAATTTATCCGTGATGTTGTCGTATTGCGGTGTAAGCTCGTAATGTTTGATTAAATCAAGTAATGGACCACACCACAAGTGGGGCATTGACATAGCGCAGGGATGTCCTCAACAAAGCACTACTTTTAGTCGAGCGATCATTTTGCAACAACGAACGTCCGCCTCTCGAGTCTTGGATGTACTTTAAAATGCTTTTGTGCACTGATTCACATTGTTACGATTTCAAAACATCCCCACCAAACTGAATTACAACGAACAGTTCAGATTTAAGCATCTACGCACACCACGCGTAAATTAACCATTGTTAGTTTCATGAATAAAATTATCTGTTAATATTCACGTGATCATTTTCATCCCTTCGCCATCGCGTTGTATTATGAATTATAATACAAGTACAATATTATGTTACAAACGGGGTAATTTGAAATTTAATTTTAGCACCGCATGTCGATTCTGTGTCGCATTCTCTAAAACTAAAGTAAACCTAAAGTATGGCGGTACTCTTCTGATAAAGGGGAAATGAAAAAGATGGAAATATGATTTTATTATATTATTTAGCTTTAGAGTATGTGACACAGAATCGACACCTCTGTTTTATTTGCCAGTAATAATATATAAGTACATAATAAATAAATACATTATATAATAAACACTCAGTGCTATTTCATTATTTACAAAGCAAAGCTTCAGACGCAGCAAAGGAGTTGTTCAGATCTGTGAGTCACTTCAGGTGACCTCCTATTCTGTAAACGTGTTGCGAATACGATGGGACTGACATGTAAAATAATTATAAAGGTCCCTAATAATAAAAATGATTAAAAAAAAAAAAAAAAAAAGCAAAGCTTGTATAAGTGATAAACTACTGTAGTTACTTAAGTCCATCTGCAGCCTGCACTAAAGTGTATTAAAATACAACTTAGCCATGCAACACTTTCCTCGGGTTTTCGAACGTTTGTTAAATTAGTGTCAACTTGATACACTAAATACTGAACGTAAATCGGTTGCCTGTTGATCATCGACTGCCTTCAACCAATGAAATTTGATATGCTGACATGATGCGATTTTGTCAAACGTACGAGAAACCGGGGGCTAAAGAGATAGGATGTCATACTAAAGTATGACATCCTAAGTTCACACTTATCTCTTACTAAAGTATGACATCCTAAGGTCACACTTATCACACCTATACCTAAGGTGTAGGCGGGCATTAGATAAAGTACATACATAGAGTCCAATATAACACCCAGACAGAATAAACACCTATCTCTATTACGTAATAATTGTGGACTGTCGCTAGCGGGCGAACGACTATAAATGTACATTATGTTACCATGGACGTCCCATATTAGTCTGGTATCTCTTAAATAATCACCGAGGTAGCTGTTGAATGTACCTTATTATTTTCATAACTATTTCGATCGTTTTCCATTTAGTAATATCATAATATAAAAATAAGGATATTAACTAATCGTTCTTTTATTTTAGTTGCATAATTGAAACCATATAAAGAATAACTCTCCTGACACTTCATCATGAATTTGTAGTGGGCTTAAGGATACAGCTTAAAAGTCAAATGCCAATGTTTTGCAAGTGAATCATTAAAAACCTTATGACTAAAAGCATCTTTCAGGCAGCCCTTTGATGGAGATGATTGAACGTTTCGTAGGTGACATACTATGAAGTTCTCACCACACATTGTTTTTTCCTCTAATCTGTAGCTTTGAAAAACTATCCTATCAATAAACTAACATATAATAAAATAATTCAAAATATTGGTCTTTACCTATGAAATTGCCGTTTTGTTTGAAAAAAGTTAAAGTATTTTTTTTTCGAACTTATTTATTTCTTTTATTCAAAGTAATCACCCCTGCAATCAACGCATCTTTGCCAACGCTGTGGCAGTTTATGGATGCCCTTCTTGAAAAAATCAGCAGGACGGGAGACAACAAACTCTTCAAAGGCGTTTTGTACTGCCTCTCGGGAATTGAATTTTTTTCCCGCTAAAAAGTTGTCCAAATTTTGGAAAAAGTAATAGTCGGTAAGCGCAAGATCTGGTGAGTATGGCGGATGAGGAAGAGCTTCCAAACCCAACTCATGCAGCTTAGAGACGGTCTGTTGTGCAGTATGGGGTCGCGCGTTGTCGTGAAGTAGCAGTGGAGACGACCGATTGACCAAAGCTGGTTGCAGACGTGCGAGTTTCGCCATCATTGTGGTCAGTTCTTCAATGTACACATCTGCAGTAATGCTCTCGCCGTTTTGTAAAAAGCTATGATGAATCACACCAGCACTAGACCACCAAACTGTGACCATCACCTTTCTAGGGGTCATTTTTCGTTTTGCACATTGCTTTGGTACCGAACCAGGATCTAACCAACTTGCTGAGTGCTTTCGATTGTCAAAAAGAATCCATTTTTCGTCGCACGTAACAATTCGGTTCAAAACCTTCATTTCTGTGCCTGTTAAGCAGCGCAAGGCAAGTCTCGACGCGTACGTTGCGCTGGCGATCGTTAAGTTCGTGGGGCACACATCTATCAAGCTTTTTTATCTTGCCAATCTGTCGCAAATGGACCAATATTGTTTTGATGCTAACATCAAAAGCTGCTGCCAGCTCAGCTGTAGATTGAGATTCATCAGCTTCCACAATCGCCTTTAATTCATCATTGTTGACCAAAGTTTCCGGACGACCACGAGGTTCATTTTTCAAGTCAAAATTCCCAGAACGGAACCGAGCAAACCAATAACGGGTTGTACGTTCGTTTGTACAGTTCTCTCCGTAAACGTCGTTGATGTTACGTGTCGTTTGTGCCGCGTTGGTGCCACGACGGAACTCATATTCCATAATTACACGAAATTTCAAAGTATCCATTATGAGGAAAAATGTTGAAATGTAATGAAAATACAACGCTAATCAATAAACAAAAGACTTATATTGTAAATAGAATGTCATATTTTTAAAACAAAATTAATTTGAATTTAGAATTCATAGCCAATCAAAACTTTTTTTTGTTTGAAAAAGTCTGTACTGCAATTCGGCAATTTCATAGGTAAAGACCTATTATTATAGATGTATTTAAATAAATATGGCGAATTCTGTGACTGAACTATAACTAAATTACAACATTTATTACAGCATTGTTTGCAAAGTTGCACCGTGCGATGAGTTTCCCATAATACAGGGTTTAATCGTACCTACAGCAATGCAAACAGGTCTATTTGTGGAACGTGTCATCGGACGAGTTACGAGATTTTCACAAATAATCGATTCAATTTCCACCAGCGGACATCTGACTTAAAACTGTTTGTTTCAAGCTTTAAGAGATTAGCAGCATCAATGATTGCTGCTAATCTGATGATGGAAAAATATTTCGTGTTTTATATCTTTTGTTTGTGATCGCCGTGTGAGCGAAGACGTTGAGACATCCGTTCTCGTATCTACAGATTATACAATACTGGTCAATGTTCTCGTAAAACAGTCGGTAAGTCAAGCCTTCAAGCGATTTAAAAGTTCTAACACCAGCAGGGCTAAGCTATAAAAATCGACATATCTTTTCTATCAAGCAAGCATATCTTGTTACATTATATAGTCCTAAAATACATGTTTAGGTTACACTTAAAGTAATAATTTGTTTGCATTAGGACACAAAACGTTCTCTTTATTGTATAAGTATAATGTATATTTATATAGTATCTTGTCTCGATAATGATTTTATTTAGTGATTTGTGGTCAATCATGCAGGTAGCACATCTGTTAAGACTTTTTAGTAATACTTTTAACCTTAAGAATAAACAAAAAAAGCATTTGCATTTTGATCTCATCACAAACATTTCTTGCGTTTTCATTGGTCATAACGATTTCTTAAGAGAAGAGATGCGTCGCTTTTCATAGCTCATACTAGCCCTACAGGGCCAGCCGCAGTTGCGAATATAAGAGGAAAGGAAGCAATTAGCGCGAGTGCTGCGCCTTTTTTATTTATTCTGTGACCTTCTGCCGTTCGAATGCACAGATGTACTTTCTCGATCGAACCAACATGCGAACATATTTCCACGATTTTCCGTTACAATCGTTAGTCGGCATTTCGTCTCTATGAGACTTAGGAGAAACGATTAGAACGCCAATAAATCGCCTTTTGATATCAATGCATTTCGTCCATAGACGGTTCATACACTAGCTCCCGCTACCTGCTTAGACAACTGAACCTAATGCATAAAGATACATGTAGTGTGAAATGCAATTGTTATGACTAAAAATTTCCATTGGATACCATTCTTATTCCGAATGAGACACGACATTCCGCTTGAGGTGTTTTGTGAATCAGCTTTACTCCAGATATCAGTTTACGGTCTTAAGTCACTGATAGCTGATGTTGAATGTAGAACGTTCCAGTGATGGTAATGATGGTGGTGATGGTTATGATAGAGCAGTTGACATGAATGAGATCAAGCTTGATGATGAGCGATACTCGGGGTAAACGGCGTTGGAAATTTCGTCGGTTAGACCTGTTTGTATAATGCATTTTTGCATTTTGAATTTGCATGCATTCTGTGGCTGAACTGAGTGCAACAGCGCCTGCTCCTCGGTTTCTTACTCCTGCATGTAACGCACCCTAGATCCTGTAGTTTTAGCAGTACTATTAAAATTATATTCTGTACTTTTGCAATTATTTATAATTACACCATAATTCCCCTGAAGGGTACGTAACAGTTTTTAACTATTGTAACCGTTTACACAAAAGTGTTGCTTGTTGTTGTTGTTGAACCAAACGGTTCTCAACGTAAAAACTGATATATATAGTTATTATAATTATGTTAAATTTCTCTTTAATATAATGCTAGGGCTCAGCTTCGACAATGCGAAAAACGGGTAACAATAGGGAATAATTTGCGCTGCACCAAAGAAAACAGCCTTTTATATTCAGCCTTCAGCCATACATTTTTAATTCTACTATTAACTTTCACTTGTGTAGACCATAGGTAGTATAATTATCGCGGCAACTACTAGGAAACCATTAGAAATGGATGCACGTTTACAAACATAATCATTTGCATAGTCAAGGAAAAGTATTGCATGCAAGGCCTTAAAGTTCTTATGAAAAAAAAATACTTTGTAGCCCATAATACCTTATAGTTAATCGGAATATGAACTTGGTTTATAGTATTTGTAGAAACCATCATTAAAATAATGGCTATCATTACTGGTGGACAATGGTGGATAGTCCAAATGTTTTGTGTAATAGTTTAGTACTTTTTATTTATCATTTAATACTATTTCATGTGGACACCCAACAGCTTCTTTTTTGATAGCCTTGCGTTTGTCCACTAGTTACATAGTTATAATAGTAACGTTGTTTAATTAATAATAGCATTAATGTCATCCAGTTCAAAATTTAAACGACATATATGTTAGTACAAGGTCGGACATATAGTCTACGGGGAAGCGAATTACCAGTGGTTCAACTAGCAAGTGGTCTAACCTGGTAAGATTACTAAGAACAGCTCATTTTTTTAACTTAATCACTCATTATTTTATGGCCACGAGTAGGGACGAGCAACCGACATCGAAGCTCTTTTATTAAAAACCTGGCTAAAGGTTGCTTAAGAAAGGGATGAATTGCGTAAGAAAGAGCTGGACTTATTCCTACAGTGAGAAGAATGAGCTACCAATGAATGAATGATATCATCATCATACTATCATTATTAACTAATTACAATCCCAATGCGTGAACTTAAGTTACTTTACAAATGTAACATTCTTAACCATAATCTCACGCTTGCAACGATCGTGTTCTATAAGTCTAGGAAAATAAATTAAATTTTAAGTATTTATTAGTTATACAATATTGATGTCGTTTTCTTGGACAAACACAATGGTTTCCTTTATCGTTTCTCTTGTGATTAAAAAGCAGCACGGGTCTAATTAATGTCCTTGGTGGCAATGCCTTTAGTACAATTTAATTGGCTAGCATGCTACACCTTCGATCGCATCGTCATTTCCCATCGGTTTAGAGCTTGGTCAAATGCTACGATCTAAAAAATGTAAATACACATTTTTGTCATTTCTTTTCGTTATTAGTGCAGAGATGCAAAAATATTGTAGTCACCACAATTTCTGATCATTATCAACAAACCTATCTTTTATTTTATACTATCATTATTAATATTATGAGAAAGACAAGAGTGGAGGATGGCATTGCTGAAAAACCTAAAACTAAAAAGACTATTCTGGGATAAACCAATCCACTACGACCAAGTATCACTATGCCAAAAAAATTAACGCCTCTTATAACTATCACGAAACGTTCTAAATAAACCCCATTTCGACGAACTGCGCTGGAACTTTCAGAAAAAAGGAATTATTTTGACGAAGCGTAGTTGTCTATTTCGCTTACATGTACTTATAATTACAGTACGACAATAATGATTGTAAGACCTCAAAGCGTAGCTCGTCTCTCCGCGCTTAAGCCGTTCGTCAACGATCGCTGCGGTTAGTAATCGGTTAGGTGACCACGTGGGTACCTACAACTGAAAGCTACCAGTGCTTCGTAGGGCATATTACACCATCAGCCTCTCAGCTGTTGTCATAGTAATTACCTGTATTCGGGCGAAATAAATTAGTCTCTAGAATAATTCTTTAAACAACCACATTTGCCACAAGACTAAATCCATTTTTCTATAATTTCATCCGTTTCCAAAGATTCCCAAGTCCTAGAAGCTTAATTATATATAAGGATTTGTCATCATGAGTGATTAACTAACTGGCTGATAGACACCGTGCTGTTTCGAAGGTTGTCTTCTTTTTATGGTGTAGTACATCACCAAAGGATTTTTGAAAATTGAACTTTACGAGCATCAATTGGGGTGCTAAAAATTATATCAAGAAAATCAAGCATGAAAACGTGGGGCTCTGCAAATCTCAGAAAAAGTCATCCAACATGCCTATTAACATTCCACCTGGAGCTGAAATGAAGCGGGCTGCATGCAGTTTTAATTCCATTTTCTACATATACGTTTTGCTTTCTGAAATCTCTGTTCCAAACGAGTTCATGAATTTTTTTGCAGTTAAAAAAGCTGTCGTTAAAAGGAATATAACATTTTTCCATTGGATTTATTACAAGCATTACAGCTGACGCGAATATAATTGGACAGGAGTTGCTACTGCAATTGGAACGTTAGAAGTGATTTTAAACGGTTCAAAAGCATTATGTGTTCTATAAGATATCGACTTTTGTAGTACATATTAATTATCATATTCATAAGTATGAGGTTTTACTTCTTCACATTAAAAACTTTGTGAATTAGGATAATAGACTGGCTGACAAACAATGAAAAAAATTTACGTTTACGTGGCATCCTTTGGCACCCACCTGTGATCCCATTGATTTAACTTTAACTTTTGAGGATTTTAACAACAGCTGATTAGTTGATAGTTGATCCATGAATTTGAAGGAATTTGTGGAACCCCTGGAAGTCATCCGTTTAATTGTTTCTAATATTTGTATCGGACAAAGAAATAAATAAAGTCACCGTGAAGTATAATAAAAGCTATTAAAAATATCATTGAAAAGCGTAGACAAAATAAAAGCAAGTAATAATTCGTTATTTAGTCTAAGTAGACAGTAGAGGCCGGCAAATCAAATAATTGCCAATACGAGCGAAAGCGTAGCCGTGCTCCATAGTAGCAAATGTCGCTACGAAAGCTCTACGTGCTACAAGGTGAATGAGCTACGTCTTGGATATCACGACTAAGTCACGAGATAGGAGATGGCAAAAAGAAAGAATCAATCGCACAGAATAATGAATAGAGTTTAGCTCTCCCGGTACATTGACAAAACAAAAACCTATACAGCTTGAGTTTAAATTGGTATGTTATCCCGAAAGGGGTGAAACCATTCCAGAAAGTTAGTATGAAAGTGACGTTATTTCGGCGAGCTTTAAAATTCGTAGTTTTTAATTGAAGAAATGACAGTCATATTAATTTAAGAATCTGAGAGGCGGCTGTATTAACCTACCTTATTTTGTTTCTATACGGGAGTACATCAATTCCATAAGTTATGTGGGTGGTATTTAAATTAATTACTGTATCTTTTTAGCTGTGGGTGGAAAACGTGGGTTGAAAAAGAAAGCCGCCACCTGGTGCCTTCTAATATTTTTGCCAGCAACCTTCGTGGTAGTTTACTTTCTCAGTACCTAAACTGCTGATTTTGCAGTTTTGACTTTAATAAAAATACAATGACGGTCCGCGAATATAGTATCATGCACAACTTAGGTATAAGTTGTGCATATGCATTAACTGTTATTTTATCTGTGAGGTTTTTAGGGTATTTGCATTCATTTAGTTCGCCTTAACACCTTTTACCCGGCACTGATTGCATGCAATTTGCATGATTACTGAACACAATTATTGTGGACAGTGCATATTGAAACGCACCGATATACAAAAACATCGAGTGTATCTGAAAATCGAAGTACCGGATTGAGAGTTTAGGCGGACAACCGAAAATGTGTGTGGTCTAGTAGTAGTCTGGTCGAGGTAATTTTAATTGTAAATAGACATGTTTTAAGCCGCGTTATTTACCAATATGAATCATACTAATGATAGTTTTCAAACTAAAAGTAATATACTATTCAACGCGTTTCTTACTAGACGAGCATCTGAGTCTAGGGTATATAGGTTATGGAGCCATTTCACGCTTCGCCAGAAGTTACAGATGCATAAAACTTGTAATAAATACGGAACGTCAGCACCTACTACCACTTCAAAAAATCCTAAAGGCATGAGTAAAATTGAATACAAATTCTGAATTAGTGCTAGAAACGGAGTACTGCCGATATATAGAAAATTATTAGTAAATGTGATTATTTCAGCTTAGTAAAACCCAGCATAAAAATAATTTTAATTATCTATCTTTAAGTGGTACAGTTATTAAAAAATGAGCTTAATTAAAAACCTGTTAGTTATTATTTTTTATGGAGTCATTTGGGCCCCGCCGCCTGTGATAGGAAAAAGTAGTGCAGCCAAATTACTAACAAAACAAGGTTTTTTCTTCACCAGTTATTTGTGAAAGCTTCTCTTGAGCCTAAAGGCCTAAAAACTCGCGCAGCCTACCACTTCGGTTCAGTTTGAAACAAAACAAAACGCTCTCCAATAGGATTTTCTTAACAACGTCTGCCTTATCTATCGTACCTAAAACCAACAAGTGCCACAAGCGATGCGAAGCCTTAGTAAAATGAAATACGAAATAATTCAAGTAAGTACGCAATAATTAGTACAAGTATATAATCACTTACTGCGATAATTGATCACTTAGCTTTGTTTGATGAGGCTCGTAGCTATACCAGATGGCTGAGTATCTCAAATATAATTTATTAAAGCCTACTCTAATAACACTGATAGACTAAAAATAAATAAATTAAACTAAATTCTATACAGAGCTTTGTCTATTCTGATTAACTGAACTCGTATAAAATAATCTAGTCAGTCAAACCAGATAAGACTAGATTTACCCTGAAAACCTTTCATACAAATGGTAACCACATGAAGGCTTCTGCCTTGGCTTAAGGACTGATCTTACGGCAACAACCTGTACTGACGACTTATGGCACATCTTCGTAGCCACCTTCACGCAGCAGCAGGCGTCGACTGAATATATGTTGGGCGAAGAGGCGCTAGCTACGGAACGTAAACGAGTCGTGTAACGGTGACACTCCTACTGCAGCTGCGTGGAGTCGCCTACGAAGTCGTACCTTTAATGTTTAACTTGTAGTGAAAACTTGGATATTGGTGTCGATTCTGTGTGGCATTCTCTAAAACTAAAGTAAACTTAAAATATGGCGGTACTCTTCTGATAAAGGGGAAATGACATGGACGGAAAATTTCGTTTAGCTTTAGAGTATGCGACACAGAATCGACACTATTTCCTTGATTACTTTAAACTGGGTCTTCAAGGCACGCGTGACTAAATATCTAAATAACCACGTTATTCATCGTAGACTGCATTGTCATTTGTTATCAGGTAATATATTAAAAAACACACATTTTACTTGGCTAGCATGCTACACCTTCGATCGCATCGTCATTTCCCATCAGGTGAGAGAAAAACAATATAAAAACAATCCAAAAAGTCAATTTATATTTAAAAAACGTGTTAAGCCACAATTTGGTAAAAACATTTCACACTTAAGTCATAAACGTATTGAAAAAATCAATATATACAACGCCCGTAATTGGGGAATCAACCTATTGTGTATTTTTGGATAGATGACAAAAAAAAATTCTTTAATACCCAATATAAGGGAGTTAAGCGGTTTGTACATTTTCATGGGTGCCTAATTCGTGCCGTAAGCGGAGCTGTAAGATGGAAAGTCGAGAAATAATATTTGTACTCCAACAAAAAATTTCGACACAATACGTACAGGGCAGCTTTTACAATACCCTACCAACCGCTTTTACATGAAGAAAGCTAAACTGTTTGTTTACATTTATATTCATATTGCATAGGGATTGAAATAAGAAGTGTGACCGTTTAAGAATTTTGAGTAAGAGTATTAATTAATTTTAAAATGTATCTAATAAATTAAATTTTATCCTGTCCCTTAAAGCAGAAATAACTACAGGGTGAATTAACAGGGCGTGGAATGGCATGTATTTGAAAGCATGAAGATTATCAAAAAAAGCCCTTAGACTTAGCTCTGGGAACCTGTTTAAAAATACTAATATTAAGTTTAAAAAGAAAATCGCTAATCAATAAAGAAAAATATAAAAAGGGAGAGAAACATTTTTTACTTTTATATGGCCATTATTGTTTTAAAATATTGAGTCTTCTAAGAATATCATAACCAGTCAGGTAAAAAGTAAAGTAAAGTATATATATTTTAGTGTATACAAAATACGAAAAGACCCCCGACCTCTTTTGATTTCATTTCGGCGACCAGTCGCGTATATCGATGAACAAAATGAAGAAAAAATATCTACCTTTATTTGGAAAAAGTTAAACCGTTGCAATTTACGCTACGCCTGTGGCGATTCAGCCACTGCCGCCTAGTATATTGCATCTCGGAGCACAGTGGGGTGAGTGTGCTCTGAGTACACCAAAACTACCCTAGGAAACTATGACGAGCGTTTTTGTCAATTGTCTCCCAACTAATATTTATTATCTATTTGCTTTTTGCGTTGCTTTCACAGGGTTAGCAACACTTTAGTGACACCTCCAGTGTTACAAATGTGCATAGGATACTGTACACACCTGTACCGATGTACCGATTTGTATGTGCACATTTAGTTCATGTTCATTTAGTTAATTTAGGGCCGTTAGTCCACCAGTGGTGGACCAACGTCATCAAACAGATTATAACTACAGGTTATCGGAATTAACATAAAATTATACTTTTATTATGAGGCAAACTACAGGCGATACAGTAGTATCTTTAGGGTACGTTTGTATGTATGTATGTAACCACTCAGCACTGAAACGATTGAACGTATTTTTACAAGCTTTAATAAACTTGCTATGCTTTTATGTAAATATGTATGTTAGGGTCAAATCTGAATTTAAAAAAAGCAGTTATCCTGACCAATGGAGATGAAATTTTGCATGCACGTTTTGTTTTGGGTGAAAATGCATGGTTACCTAGTTGACGTCATCCTAAATCCAACATGGCGCACGGCCCAAGATGGCGGACTACTTATTTTTAGTACACGCCCATGACATGGATATCAAGTGAAATGGTTATTAGATAAAGGTTAGATGAAAGGGAAGAAAACTAAAAGCTTGTTTAACAAAAATTTTAAATAATATAATATTATTCCTGAAATCACGAATCATTGTCACGTGGGCGAAACCACTGGGCCCAGCTAGTTCTTAACACACTTCACACTTCTAGTAATGATCGAAGTGTGAAGTATGTACGCTTTTTACGCATCAGCGAGCAATTATTTCTAACTGAAGAGTATATAAATTGTATATAATCATGCTTTATATCAGTTGGATTTCTGATAACGTATTCTCGTATTAATAAAGGCTTTTTCCCGAGTAACTGACTGACTGACAAACAGCTGGAACTAGGGACTTTATATTTTAAAACCTTCCTTTTATGGCGTATGTTTTAAACGGGTTTATGAAAATTTAAGCCCTACATAGGATATACATAGGGTATAGATATTGAACTTTTCGACACGGCAACAATGTCGTCGTACTGAATGCTCGAGAACTTGCTCCTACCTTATTGTTCTAACCTCCTGCGAGGGCTGTATTCATATGGGTATTTTGTTATTGCAGTATACTAACTTTATATTGTTCATACGACGTTGTGTTCATACAATGTTGTATGAACAATTTCAAGTTAGCTAGGATAAAGTTTAATGATGGAAGACTGAATGCTGGCCATAACTATCCCTCATTGATCATATGAAACAGCAAATTCTTGTTTGGAGGACTGGTGAACAGTAAGCATTTCTGATTACTGACTAACACCACAGTATAAATACCAGTAGGTACCACAGTATAAAATACATATGTGTCCTCAAGTCATTTCACAAAATGGAATGAGTATGTTATACACCACGACGGTTTCAACACGATCCGTTATTTACTCGGCGCCGGATAAAAATCCGGGCTTACTTGAACACGAGATGGTTTCTACACATTTTCATACTCTCCTGCGCATTGGGCATAGCTCGGTGCCGGGTGCAACAGACTCCCTTAAGTTAGCAATTCCGTGTAAACAGCTCCATAGAGATTAGAGATCCATACACGACTGGCAACCGGATGTAGACCCAGCTGAACAGATTACAGATTTAACTATCCACATCCAAGTTCGCTTCAAAATTTTACCCAGTGTTCGGTTGATGCTGCTCGCAAAATGCAGAATATACACAATTTAGCATGGTAGTAATGTTCATACAACTTGCATGTTAAAACCGCAACGATGAGTTTTTCGGGTATAACTATAACTATATCCATAGACTTGCCGACTTAGGATGTACAAGACCGAAAATGACAGTTTAAAGGCGAGACAAGAAATTTCAGAAATGGTGTGTCCGTTGTTTTTTAATGATTAGTTATTATCATATCAACCACAAACTATAGTTTATACAAAATATTTAACATAACTATGCCATATGCCATAGTTTTTTTAAATAAAATTAACGACACTTATATGCACTTTATTTATTTATTTGTTAAATACACTGTGAACTTACAGCTACGCCAAAACATTCACATTGTTATACAAGTTCTTATATGGACTAAGCAATATATATTTATAAAGCCGACTAATGGGGTCACTATGTATGTCAGCATCTTGGACTTCGCTTAGGAAGCGGTTGATAACAGCTACAGCCCTTGCCGTTGGAGCATTATGAGCGTTCCACGTACGTAAGGCAGGAGGCGCAGCAAACAGCTGGTGGCGACGTCTTAGACCCGCGCGGATGTAGTTTTGCGGTACAAAGTAGTGTAATCTGCTTAACACTGAAGGATTGTCTACCTCGTTACGCATCAATAGACAGTAATGTATAATTAATAATAGTTTACGCCGAAGCTCCAACGTTACAAGACCCACAATTCCCGATACAAATAATGAAGGAAAAAGAGATATCACTTCTTGATAGAGCCTACATATTTGTCCCATTTGGGGTGGACACATGGGTCCGTGGGGCCGGCTGCCATGGAAACATACAGGGACTTGGCCAAAGTTCGGTGGAGGCATCAAGTGACCAGAATTCTGGTTGTTATCTTGCACAAAAAAATATCATAGACATTTAACGTGGTAATGCCGCCAGCATTCTGGGCACGATAAGATTTACATTTTAGTTTTATCTATTTCAAGTTTTTAAGTATAGTTTAGTATACTTATTATATATTCTTTACGGTTTTACGAAATAAACCCTAAATTAAGCAATAAAATAGCAGGCACTTTATTTACTAAGATCCATTTAAGTTTAGGGGTAAAATTGCAGAATAATCATAATAACAACGTCCAATGATCACATACGTAGATCCTGAAGCCTCACTAGGATTCTCTGTACCTAAGACCCAGGAACTACGAGGACTATGGTTCCACAACACCCACACTCAGAACAAGTAGTTGCTTTTTTTCTGTGCACTAATACTGTTTCTGCCGCGGGGATCGAACCCACCACCTTTACCCGATTTTCTACCGCTTAATTAACTGTGGTTATGAGCCTTGTGAGTCTTTTGAGAGTAGCGCAAATATTCTAGGTCTGTGTCTATATCTGAAGTACTAAGAAGCCCTCTGTATCTCTAACCGATATTTCATCTAACTATTGTACAAGTGGACATTACTGTAACAGGAATAGTAGAATGTATCGTAAGAAAAAGAGTAATTCATATTCATTTTGGATACAATGGTCATTAGCGATTTCGACTGCGTCGGTAAGGAAGACACTTCGTTCGGCTCGAGTCCACAGATCGCGTGCACATAGACGGAAGCGGCTTATGCAACCGATATTCGTCATTAAAAACACATACTTAAGTAGCAGAAGGTAAGCTCGAACTAACCGCGAAAACACATGGCGTTTACCTACAACCTCTGAGATACAGATAATGTCTTCAAAAATCCTATAGACAATTTTTCTACTTTCGAAATATTACAAATTCAAAACACAATATTAAGATTACATTTGAAAATCCTTGATGAGATAGAATAGGTTGGTTCGCACGTGTGCGTAAGCCCATTTTCGCTTACTTACCTTCTGTGTTTATTAATTTCGTATCGCTTTTCACATCCTACCGAGAAAATTATCGGTTTCCTGGAACTGTTGATAACAATATTTACACTTAGGGTGTTTATTTTGCGTTCGCTTTCAGCTATTAATACGCAGTACTTTCTATACGGTTACAATAAAATACACCGACATAATAACTAATTAGACTAATAAAAGTGATACTGAAAAGTTTTGGAGTTTTATTTCGGAAAATTCGAACCTACTACGGAACATAGAAAGCAATTACTACTATTCCATATTCTGTAGAAACCAAGCACGCCCATAGCCACACAATATATCGTTTTAAAATTATTGTTACCACTAATACATTTTTATAAGAACATTGCAATTTGCCCATCATTAGCCAAGTATGACACATAATTCTTAATAGAGGAGTCTCATTGTTATGGAATTTCCTTTCTCAATAGTTTGTATTCACGCATTTCCTTTACCGGTTACTTTTCGTTTTGAGCTGGTCACAAAAATATACATACTTACTTAAAAACTACCCATTAATTATGCAGGAAAAGACGCTTTTTTGTGTACCTATAATAATAATATAATAATAATAATATTAAATATGTACAGGAAAATTATCCAGGCGGGCGAAACCGCGGGCCACAACAGATAAAATAAGTACCTAATTAATCATCCAATTAACACTATCACTCCATACTTCATAAAATCAACCGATGAAGTTTAAATATTGGCTATACTAAAGTCATCATTTCCACACAGTAAACATTGGCATACGTTTTCAAATCAAGCTAATTACGTACTGCAGTATGCTATGCAGCAGGGTTCGAAAGGATTATAGTGATAACTACAGATGGATAACTATCGATTGTAATAACAAAAAATTGCGTTATGAAAGTGAAATGTATTCGAACGTGTGTTTCCGCACTTGCGTATATCCGAAATTCCGAACGCACGAAGCATCAACTTGCCGCGCCCGCGCCGCCGTGGGGATTCCCCTTACCATAAAAATTAAGTTCCGATTTATGCAAAGTTGAGTGAATACGAGTTCGTTGGTTTGTTAAGTATATTGTTTATAACCTTAAATTAGCACCAATTACACAGGTCTTCCAGACGCCATCCATAACGTGTGACGAGTGGTGATCTTATTATCCGCTTTCCAGTGTTATCGTTAATGTTCGCAAGTATATAACGTCAATATCGACAATGAAAGAATAAAATCGAAAAATTATCATTCGTAGGATTTGGAAATTTAATGTACGATAAAGTGCAAATGTGTCTTAGCTTAAGCACTTATTAATGAACGATTTTTATTCATCGACCGGTGCGTAAATCGAGATTTTTTTCAGTAATTATTTTGTCACCAAAATAACGTCTTGAGCATAACGCTCTGTAATGCGGGCCTAAGAAATTTATGCCTGTCTGCACTAAGGTATAACAGCTCTAAAGTTGGTACTTAACTCTCTAGGATGTACCCAAAATTGCGTTACGTAGCAAACGCGGTAGGTACGTCATAGAGGGTAAAGTGCGAACTTAAGAGCTGTCAAACCTTGGTGCATACGGGGATTAGGCTATCGCCAAGTGTGAGCTTATAAATTATATAAGAAGTAAGTGTTAATTGAAATAGATGCAAAAAGTCTATGATGATTCAAGAGCAGACTATGTCATCATTGAAAGCTTTCTATCGTTGTATTTATAGGAAGTGTAAAATGGATACATGTGGGGAAGTTTACAGCCCAGTTGTCTTAGTAGTCCACTGTAATTACTTACTATCCACTCAATATGTACGTTTGTACATTGTTCTAGATCTTTGTTCGAAAGCAAAGTAATTAAATGGGTATCCATTTATTATTATAGAGAAAAGAGGTCGACCGGGTCAGAAGGTTGCAGAATAGATAGGTAATAATAGCTGTGCATAGTACCAAGTGGAAATGGAAAGGTAAAACTGACCGCAAATGCTACGATACTAATAGGTATACTCTAATAATAATGATTAACAGGGTACTTGCCGATAAGCTGCGTAATGTATTATCATAAAAGGATCGACGGCACCTCTCGCAGACCTACATTATATTTCGTTTATAAATAGATATTTCTCTAATAACGAATATTAATATAATGTTCTCTTTCTATAAGCGACGCGACCATCGTTGCTCGTCGTCGGACCAAGACTTCGTTTTTGTTATTATATATCTTCTTTAATTACACTCAAAATATTAGCTATGGATCTTTGGTGTCAGATGAATAAATGATATTTCTTTCTTTTTACGGGTTGCAATAGAAGTGCGAACAAAGCGATTTGGCTCCACATTTATCATGCCAACAGCGAAAGAGTGGAACGCTTTACCGGCGTCCGTATTTAAACTTTGTAGTTTAAACTTGGGAGTCTTCAAATCGGGAGTGAACAGGTATCTACTAGGCAACTTTACATCCTAGACCACATCGTCACTTACCATCAGGTGTGATAGTGGTCAAACGTAAGCCCGTCGAACAATAAAAAAAAAATTATGATCAGAGTTTTCTTTTTGTGTATTTTGCATATACTGAGATACGCGTTCTCAGTATTTATATCCACTTCCAAGTCCCTATACATGACGAAGCCAGCGTAATCCTTGCGCTTTTAGACCTTTCTATGGTGTTGGGCTCCACAGCAAACTCAATTTACAGGTGCTTCTAAAATCTCATACAAGATACTCTTCTGTTCTCGTTGGGGCTAGAATTTTGGTTAGAATTTTTTGCTCTAGTGGCTTATTCTTTTCAATCTAACTCGGTGCTTTGAACTCATTCATATAGTAAAATCGATCTTATGACCATTTTGTATATGCGTTTACTTGACCATGAACTACTGACAATCACTAACAATAAAACTTGCGGTTCTAAAATCACACGGTTTATAAAATTATTGGGAGCTCTATCCTGGTGTTCGTTAAGAACCATCCGAGAGGCGCTGTTATTATACTACCCAGACAGGTGTGTTGCGAAGGGGTGGTGTGGTACTTGTTCATATTAAACATAATGATAGTCCAGTAAGGTTTCATTTAGTATGACTGAGTTTTCCATCTAAACATGAGGGGCGTAAAAATGCTAAACTTGATAATGCAGCGGAAGATTTTGATCCGCGTATTTCCACCGCGACCAATGGTGCTGGTTGATTCATCCAAGGTTTAGTATCAGTCGACGCACTCATGGATGGAAATAATTTTGGCAGTATTATTACAATGATTATTGGTGATCATTTTTATCAAACATTTCATGACAATATGTAAAAAATTATCTCCATAACGTGTTAAGATTTTTGTCTAGGCAAAACACTAGTACTGCTTTTCCCAAACAAGGAAGATACTTCCGTTTATTCCATAAATTGATTTGGATAAATAAATGAACATTCCTGTATGCTTCCCCACTCACTCACATTGGATAAAGGGGTAACAAACCAACCAAATGAACGCCAATCACACCCGATCCACTGATATTCCAGAGGTACAAATGAAACATAACATAAATAAAAGGTGGTCAGTATGTAATGTCGACAGAAACTCGTTAATCATTCTGTATTATGCAGTTTACAGCGTAAGGTTCGCCACTGAGCAGTAGAACACAACGCACGTAATACCTTCCACTGTTCTGCTTTTTAAAATATTTTACATTTTATCTAAACTGAAAGGATTACAAACTACTGCATTGTTTATTAAAAAAATATATTATAAAATAGCTAGCTGCGCCCCGCGGTTTATCTCGCGTGGTGAGGAAAATCGGTGATCGTGATGATGAAATATACTTTACGTCCTATTGAATATACTCAAAACATATTATTAAAATCGGTTAAGCCGTTTTGGAGTTTTGTTACAAACACTGTGACACGAGAACTGCATTATATTAGAAGATATCCTAATAAAAACGAATATCCAG
The DNA here is from genome assembly GCA_905220475.3 of Ennomos fuscantarius. Classification (NCBI taxonomy): domain Eukaryota; kingdom Metazoa; phylum Arthropoda; class Insecta; order Lepidoptera; family Geometridae; genus Ennomos; species Ennomos fuscantarius. The sequence continues at coordinate 15,119,488 of HG992023.1, forward strand.
TCAACTTATTATTCATGATCCATTGTTTTAATTTGTTGTGTAGCCAAATCTAGCACACTCTACGCCATTGGTACGAGGCTAAAAGTATATCCACCACGGGCCGAACGCATCATAAAGGATCAGAGATATGCAACGAAAAGAGAGGCGACAAATAATTGAATGTAATTTGAGGGTTGCAGCGCTGTGCAAGCTATATCGCACTTTATTGCACTGTCGGAGCTAATGTTTTTGCGGAATTAATCTTCTGTATCTGTAACGTATCAAGCCTTCATGTATAGCTATAGAACAAGAAATTTTGTTTGATTTTGTAGTAAAAGACAAGTCACTTATAAAGGTGACACCGAAATATGTGACTTTACATCGAAAATTAAAAAAAACTATAAAATAAGGTACAATACATCACCAATTAAAATTATGTGAGTATACTAGTAGGCTTACTGACTTGTTTAATACTGTAAACATGGCGCTCGCAGTCAATTGATCAGATCTGATACTACATGTTCAAATTTGGAGGAATGCATTTTATAGAGCAACCAGAGAAAATGTTGCAAAAACTTAAACTCAAAATATACAGTTTTTAGCGAATCATCTGATTCGCCGATTCAAAGTGTTGTTGAGCGAGTTTGTTGAAGTTCAGTACAGAATACAATCGTATGCCATTTCTTTTCATAATTTCCCATTTAGATCATTATTTCGCAGTAACGTAATCGCCTAAAATTTGCATCATCATATCATTACTTTGCAGGCCATACTTATGCCAACACTAAATTGTGCCAAATAAAAACTAAAATTCAGATTCGAGAGAAACGGCACAAATAAATTAGTAAAAGACCTGTATTGATTTTAAATAAATGACAGACTAATACATGTGATGGTAATGAGGGAACTGCTGAAATATTAAATCTTACTACCAATAACAGGCGTCATTTGTTTCTACCAAAGGCAACTTTCCTTATACTGGTAATGTTGAAACATATTACCTCCATGCAAACCATGATTTATTTGCTATTTAAGGTACTTTTTATTACATTTAAGAAAAGTATCAAATAAAACACATACACAAAAAAGTTTTAAAAAAAAAGATTGTTATGGAAATAAGTCTGTTTATAAAAATTCTAGTAGCCAAGTCTGAACATGGACATTTTAATCCCGGTTGCATGACATGGTTTAGTCTGTAATTTTATAATAACAGACACAGACTTTCTGAAAATGAAATGAAAAATTAAAATGAAAATGAAAATGAAAATTATTAATTTGAATAAAACTCTGGTATAGTCAATTGAGCGGCGTGCCAAGAGGATTGTCAACGATGAGACACTAGTTAAAGGAGAATCCAAAGTCTAGAACATAGATGCAAGGTCGCCGGTCTGTCGGTTTTCTATCGGCTACATTTTGTAGAGTGTGCGCATGCCCTTCATCAACTAATTCCGTCATCCCCTTTCCATCATAGAAGTACAAGACTTAGTGATTCTTCACATCCTCATATACCCCCAGTCCGCACTAAGCGTTTTGCTGGGTCATCTATAGTCCGAACGGCCAAGGAATGGAATGCTCTTCCAACCAATGTGTTTCCTCCTAGGTACAACCTGGGACTTTTTAAGTCAAGAGTGAATGGGCATCATATGGGCAAGCGTGCACCTTAGACAACTTCGTCACTTACCATCAGGTGAGTTGTTGTCAAAAGCATGCCCATTTTGCCATAAAAAAAAAGTCATAGTAATATAGGATAAGTATTTCTGTTTTTTTTTAAATCCCATGAATTGTTAACAAGACCATTTGTATAGGATATAAAATTAAACAAATAGACGGACTACTAGACTTATAATATTAATAAGGAGTGAGGGGGAATTTAATAGTGCAGTCCTGTTATCCTCTACCGCAACATTCTATATTGATGGCAACAATTTTGCACCTAAATTATTTTGATACTTGCATGAATTAAAGAAGCTTTTTGGGTGTAAACTGAATATAATACAAAATAATAATGTAATATCTTGTATTTGACATTTTGTTCTTAATAAAAGAAATGTCATAAGTGAACATGATCAGTGAAAAAGTGAAACTTACCTTTACGAGGTTAGCGTTGATGTAATCTTTATCAGATCTCTTCAGGATGACTCTGCTGTGATCATATGGGTTCACATCTCTGTACCTATTCAATGGCTTATTCTGTGGTGTTTTAGCCTCAATGCATGTATAGGGATATGAATGGCATTTTTGCCCGATTCTCTGTAACAATTGAAAAGCTACAGTTAGTATTGTTACGATGAAAAGATTATACAGAATGACCATTTTATCCTTATAGCTAAATTTACCATATAAATATAATTCAGAGTTTAGTTAAAGACTCTTTGTATCACTTTGGATGTGTTTGGCTTATTGCAACATGTAGTTCATGAGATCAAAACTACAACTATAAAAAAGTATATTGAAAAAACTTTTCTTTTGCACATAAAGCTTAAAAAGTCGTAAAAAATACAACAGCAAAAGTCAAATTCATGGTGTAATATTAAATCCGCATCATGTAAGTGAATGTGTGCCGCAATTGTTAAGTACCTACTAGTTTTTGAGAAATCGGCCGGAAGACTTCGAAAGATAATGCGTGGCGTCTGTGAATACACATAATAGAGTAACTTTAACCCACCTGGTATATCTCTGGCCAGGAATTGTTGTCCACCAGCTTCTTGTACTCCTCCTCAACTCGTTTAGAACTCATCTTTAATAGTCTTCAAACTATCAAAACACGCATAGCACGCGACACTAACAAAAGTCTTAAACCAAAACTTTTAATCCCGGACAACGTTTTGAAAACTCGAGACCGATAGCTTCCAGACCTCTACACGGGACGAAAACCGCTAGCAGAATAAAACGTTCGTATCCAATACCTCTGTTACAGAAATTCGTAAAATCCGTTTAGAGACGAGGACAAAATATCTAGCGGTCTTCTTGAATGAAATGAATGAAGTGCATGGTGCAATGTACTCATCGGTGAATGTTGCCACTACTAAAAACACTGGATACGCCAAAATTGAATACGATGGAGTCATGGATACGCCAAATTTGAATACGTTCTGTAATACGGTATTTAGGTACGTATTACAGAACGATGCTCAGTCATCGATCGGTGCTCAAGCAGAGATTTCATTCGCTAAGTGATCACTTTATGAATGAAATCTCTGCTTGAGGACCGATCGATGACTGAGCATCGTTCTGTAATACGGACCTAAGTTTGCCTTAAATAAATATTATTATTTTTACGTGAAATAACCGAGTATCACCTAATCAACGAAGTCAAATACCAAAAAGGCTAATTATTTTTTATGATAATCCCCTCATACTAATAATAACCCTTATTTTAAAAACTTCTATTTGTGACTTTAGCAGGATAAAATTTAACTTTGTATCATTCTTGAAAATGTGAGAGTATGAGTCCTTTTTGAACTGGTTTAGTGCAATATAAAAAAAAAAAAATAGTAAGAAGAAATCAGGATCAGTCAAAATTTTGACTACACTAATACTTTTCCCTATTTAGTAAAACTTAATTGTAAACTTCTTTGTATTTTTACGTTTGTGAATGATGTGATAAGCTAGTCGTTCACTTGGTGTTAAGTGACACAGCCGTCTATAACAGAACAATGTCACTTGGAACTCTAAAATAAAAAGTTTCGCGTGACACTGTACTGTGCCCATCATCTTGAAATATTGGCGTAGTCTGGTAATAAGAGTACTCGACTGTGAGAACAGATCAATGGATCAGATCAAACAGTGATGGCCCTAGAAAAATAACCTATAAGAATCCTTGGACCCCGAACGCCAGCTCATCACCCACGCTCTCCTGTTCCCACCGTGACCACACGCACACGAGTATACGCTGGCCTCAGGAGGCAGAAAGCCCGTACTCACTCCCCAAGCTCCACACTGTCTCCTCCTTCACCACGCTGTTCTGGATTTAAAAAGACATATAATTTTTTAAATTTAAATTTAAATTTTGTTACATAATATGCGCTTCATGATTGATCTGACACTTCCCACTCTCAAGGGTAGCTTTCCGTGAGGCTAAAGTAAGTATGACCCTGAGCATAAAAACCCGCTGCGCTTGCCAAATGACGCACTCTACTTGGCAAACTAACCAACATCTGACACGCATTGCCTGCCATTGCGCGTCCCTATAGGGACATCACTCCGATCGTTTCACTCCAAGATCACCCTCTTGTACCATGGAACTGGTATGACCTCTTAACTTTAAAAGTGTGAATAAATAGCTTAGAAAAGAATAGATATAATGAACAGCACCATATATCGATATTATTTCATCATAATTATGTGCAAATCACTTAATGAATAGCCATTTGCCTAAGTGGCGACCTGTCCAATATCTATATTATTTAGCCTAATAGACGAAAAATCTTTTATCTTGGTAACACTTTCACACGCGAGCTCTCTGTCTAATCAAAATTGCCAGTCAAATTTAACGATTTCTACGAAATCTACGACAGAGTTAAAATATATCATCTATTGAATGAGTACTGATTCCTCAGGATCATCAACCTTATAAAAACCTTTGAAAGAAAGTTTTAAAATTTATTTTCTATTAAGGTTTACTAGAATCTTACATCAAAATCAATGGAAAGTCTGTTAGGGCTTGGGGTAGTATAATAAGTTCTTAAAGAGGGACAGAAGTTGAACTACCAAGCTTTTTCGTATATGACCTCTTATAAGCATGATTAAGGTAGGCAAGGCTAAGATTGTTTGGTTAAACCGTTCAGCTACACGAATTAAATAGCGTTATTTTTCAGCGTTCCCGTTGTTATCAAAATCATTCAGCCCTTAAGTGCTTTAGTATGATTCCTAGCAATTCAGAGGCAGGCCTGCCTTTTAACTGCTTTGGTTTTTGATGGATTTCTAACAGCTAACACTACGCCCTCTGTTTTGGCTAAAAGGAAATACATAGTATATATAATATAGTATATATATATAGACAAAATAATATCATTGACACTATATTAGGCATTCACAGATTTAGGATGAAGTAAATATGTACCTATAGTAATTTATTTTAAAAAGTGAATATCACATATCTGCAGTGGAAACAAAAACTTCTTGTGGTATAAATATATATATCTGTGGATATCTTACGCAGCACCAATTAGCCCCAAACTTACACAACATATACAATCAGACAAATTAAAATAAACAATCCTTCTACGGAACCTTTGCCGCGTTCTGGTTGAACATGTTTTCTACCATAAAAGCAATTTTTTGCAATATTGTCTATAGTAACGCGGAGGTTGAAAAAAAAAGCAATAGTTTGTGGAATTACTCGGAGTTGCCAGTAAATAAAATTATACGAATTTCAAGGAGACTTGATTGTGACGCGTGGCAAATTTATATGACAAAATGATGTCCGCGCATGTGACGTGGGAAAGGAGAAAAATTAGGTAAAACTAGCAGCCCCAGACCGTGTGGCAGGTGGATGTGAGAATTTTCGTCATTCGTGTACAGTCCAACTACTACAGCTCTAGCCTCTCCTGGGATCCCGAGGGAGTCCTGCCGCTTGCGCGAATATATTGTGAACCGTCTTCGAGAAGGCTAAGTTGAGTGAAAACCAACTAAGAGATGGCTTCACCACGTACTCGGCGCAGGCTTAACAGCATCCGCACCCAGGACGAAAACAACGTAAGTCCTTATTATGTACTGTTACATATTAGAATATTTTATTTCGAATTTTAATGATTTCTTATATTTTCGGCCTTTTACAGAAATGTTTCGAATGCGGCACCCTGAACCCCCAGTGGGCCTCCGTGTCATACGGGATATGGATATGCTTGGACTGTAGTGGCATTCACCGCAGCCTTGGTGTTCACCTCTCCTTCGTCAGATCAGTCACCATGGACAAATGGAAAGAAATAGAATTAGAAAAAATGATGGTGAGTGATTACCCACAATTTTTACAATATGTATAAATGTGCCTGAGTGTGCTCCTTTTTTTATTGTGCACTTTCTTTTTTATTTTCCACTTTTTTATTTTCACTATAACTACAGACCATTTTATTTTAGCACAAAATATACACTTAAGTGTGTAGTATTGTCTGTCTACTCACTAATAAACTACCTACTCTACATTTAGGAAGAAACTGAATCTCATGGCAGTTCATCCTAGTGTTGGATTCAGAGTTCAGCATTATCTTAGTTATTATTAACTTCTATTGTATATAATATTCTTAGATGTCTAATTCTGTGTGATTTATTTTTATATAAACAAATAAATAAACTTTGATATATTAGGTACTTGGTTCTGCAACTTAATATTTCTAATTTATAACAGTTAATTGATTTATCATTATTATATCTAAATAATACTATAATTTCAAAAACTGCATTAAAGTAGTATTTATAACTACACCAATATGTGAATTTTAACTTGTTAGAGTTGATAAAACTAAACTGTATCCATATTTATAAGTATAGCTCTTATAAATGTACTGAATAGAAATTCTACATTTTTTGATTGACATGGAATTAGTCACTTACTGTGAGGGCTGATGCATTGAATATGCTGTGAGTTGCAAATGTAAGTCGCAATCCTAAACCAATTATCATCTAATGATACATCCTTTGTAGGTTTTTTTTATTGTTTGATAGGCTCGTGGTAAGTAATGGTGTGGTCTAGGATGTAATACGCTTGCCTAGAAGATACCTGTTCAGTCTCAATTTGAAGACTCCAAGGTTGTAGTTTTTGGGAAATACCGACACCGGTAAAGCGTTTCACTCTTTGGCTGTTCGCATGATAAATGTGGAGCCAAATCGCTTTGTACACATACATACATACTAGACCAATATGGTTTTATTTCATCATAAAAACAGATACAGTAGTTGGTCATAATTTTTAATTTGAATTGATTTCTTTTTTAACATTGCATAGAATGTTTTTATTATTAGGTCTTTACCTATGAAATTGCCGTTTTGTTTGAAAAAAGTTAAAGTATTTTTTTTTCGAACTTATTTATTTCTTTTATTCAAAGTAATCACCCCTGCAATCAATGCATCTTTGCCAACGCTGTGGCAGTTTATGGATGCCCTTCTTGAAAAAATCAGCAGGACGGGAGACAACAAACTCTTCAAAGGCGTTTTGTACTGCCTCTCGGGAATTGAATTTTTTTCCCGCTAAAAAGTTGTCCAAATTTTGGAAAAAGTAATAGTCGGAGTACGGCGGATGAGGGAGAGCTTCCAAACCCAACTCATGCAGCTTAGAGACGGTCTGTTGTGCAGTATGGGGTCGAGCGTTGTCGTGAAGTAGCAGTGGAGACGACCGATTGACCAAAGCTGGTTGCAGACGTGCGAGTTTCGCCATCATTGTGGTCAGTTCTTCAATGTACACATCTGCAGTAATGCTCTCGCCGTTTTGTAAAAATCTATGATGAATCACACCAGCACTAGACCACCAAACTGTGACCATCACCTTTCTAGGGGTCATTTTTCGTTTTGCACATTGCTTTGGTACCGAACCAGGATCTAACCAACATGCTGAGCGCTTCCGATTGTCAAAAAGAATCCATTTTTCGTCGCACGTAACAATTCGGTTCAAAATTCCTTCATTTCTGTGCCTGTTAAGCAGCGCAAGGCAAGTCTCGACGCGTACGTTGCGCTGGCGATCGTTAAGTTCGTGGGGCACCCATCTATCAAGCTTTTTTATCTTGCCAATCTGTCGCAAATGGACCAATATTGTTTTGATGCTAACATCAAAAGCTGCTGCCAGCTCAGCTGTAGATTGAGATTCATCAGCTGTAAGCGTCCCCGTCCAGCCCATGTACAGTCCCCGCAGCACTCATGTGAAAACGTTAAAGAGGAAATCAACGACATTAAAACTTTATTGTTATCTTTCAAGAATGAACAGTCTGCCATACTGAATACTTTGATATCTGACGTGCATGAGATTAAGTCATCAAAACTGGAGCAGTCGGAAATGTTAAGTAAACTGATCTCTGACGTAAATGAAGTTAAGTCTCAAAACAGCCAAATACAAAAAACCAGCGCCGATTTAGAAAAATCAATGGGAACCATCACTCAAAGCGTTGAGGCCATGCAATCGGAAATTGATTGCTTAAAAAAATATAAAACTGAATTCACCCAACAGATTCAACAATTAAAGTATCAAATTGCTGATCTCCAGCGCTCATCTAGACCAGCCGCAATTGAAATAAAAAATATACCCCAACAAAAAGATGAGAATCTGGAATGTCTTAAATCGGCAATAATAAAGCTTGGCAAGACTCTAAATGTATTAGTTCAACCGTCAGACATTCGTGACGTATATCGCTATCCTGGCAAACCAGGCACCGTGAGACCTATTATATCAGAGTTTACGTCGGTTGGTCTAAAGCATAGTATGCTGGCAGCGACGAAACGGTTTAATAAGCAAAGATTCGGACAGGACAAGTTAAATACGAAACAGTTGGGCTTTACTGATGCTCCCTCCATGCAAGTCTACGTCGGTGAATACTTGGTCGGGTCCTCTAGGAAGCTCTTTTATCAAGCCAAAGAATTCTCAAAATCAAATAATTTTAAATATTGTTGGTCTAAAAATGGTAGAATTTTGATACAAAAAGATGACCAGACTAAGACATTTGCAATTGTAAATGAACAGTCTCTGAAAGACTTGGTGGGCCAGGATTGACTATATGGTACACTGACCCATCGTTCTTTATGCTACGTATTAGTAATCTACAAAAAAAGCTTTGTTACCTTCTGTTTTAACACTAATCTACTCCGATCTAACACTAACTCACACTTACTCACATTCTATACAAAACACACAAACTGCATAATACAAACATACACTAAATCAGGACAATCAAGAGAGAAGATGCGTCGTAAGCCAAATGCAAAATGTCACATTATAACAAATCTTTCGTCAATTTCATTCCACTATGTGAAAAGTGTCACAGTGGAATTCATAAAATACTTCACATAGATAAGTATGATTGATGTTGAAAGTATATATACAGACATTGATGCAATTGGCCCTTCAACTTCTCACTCTTGTCCTCCAGATGATTGCATGAATCACATAAATATGAACAAGAAATCGCTCAAAATCCTCCACCTCAATATTCGGAGCCTAAACTGTAACTATGACGGACTTATAACGCTTCTTTCAATGCTACGCTTTAAATGTGATATTATTACTCTGTCTGAGTGCTGGCTTCGATGTGTGTCTTACTTACCAATAATTGAAGGATATACTTCATCTCGCACTAACAAAAGCTTTAATCAAAATGATGGAATAGTAATGTACGTAAGAGATGATATTGAATGTACCGTAACGGAGCCGGAGTTCAGTGATGGTAATTGTCTAGTGTGCTATATTGGCAATACAACAGCAATTATAGCCATTTACAGACCTCCGTCATTTAATAATATCAACAACTTCATAAATAGTTTGAATGTAATACTAACCTCTCTGTCGTGCTTTAAAAATATATGTCTTACAGGTGACTTTAATATTGATATTAAGCCAGGTAGTATTGATCAGCGATACAATGAATATCTCGACCTGACTGCTTCTCACGGACTACTGCCAGCGCACCTTATTCCCACTAGACTGGAAAACTGCTTAGACCATGTCCTCTTGAAAAGCACTCAAGAATCCTGTACGATTGTTATTCAAACCTTTGTAACGGATCACTGCCCAGTACTTCTTTGTCTTTATGCGAGTAATATTAACCAAAAGTCTCCACCTACAACTTCTCACATAAATTTTGATGCCATTGGATATGAAATTGCTAACACTGATTTTTCTGCCGTGATGCTTATTTATAATGCCAGTGCTGCTGCTAACTTATTGGTCTCATTATTAAAGGGCATTATTAATAATAACACAAGCGTTGTAAAACTATCAAAACGAAATAAAATAATAAAGCCTTGGATAACTCTGGGACTACTTCGCTGTATTCGGCATCGTGACAGACTGCACCTGAAAGTAAAGAAACGGCCTAATAACCTTACCTCCAAATTAACTTACCTTCGATATCGTAATTTCCTGACAACTCTCCTCAAGAGACTTAAAAAGGAATATGAACAAAAAGAATTTTTAAAAGCTAAAAATAATTGTAAACTCACGTGGAGAGTTGTCAAAAGTATTACTCATACTCGACAATCATCAACTCCACCTAAAGAACTCTTGGCATTAAAAGCAGATCCGGTAACATCTGCAAACGAAGTAAATCATTATTTTGCAAACATAGGACGCATTTTGGCAAGTAAAATAACTCGTAGAAATCAGAACTTGCCCACATCCTTGGATAATCTCTCTCCACTTAACTCCTTTGTGATATTTCCAACCGATGAATCTGAAGTAGAAAATATTCTTCTAGGTCTCCGAAATGACTGTGCTGTAGGATGGGACGGAATTTCTTCTAAACTCCTCAAGCAATTCCACCACATATTCACCCCTCTTCTAGTGCACATTTTTAATGTTGCTATCTCTACAGGCGATTTTCCTGAAGTGTTTAAAAAAGCATTAGTGCTCCCTGTGTATAAATCTGGAAAAAGAGACAATGTTAACAATTACCGACCCATTTCAATTTTACCTGCCTTGTCTAAGATTTTGGAAAGAATTCTTAACAACCGACTTATTAAATATCTTCACACAAACAAGATCATTGCTGACAACCAATTTGGCTTTAGAAAGGGCAAGTCAACAGAAGATGCCATTGGTAGCCTCATTGACGCTACAGCCAAGAATATGGACTCTAAACTTAACTGTCTTGCTATATTTTTGGACCTGTCGAAGGCATTTGACACTATCTCTGTACCCATCCTGCTTACTAAACTGGAAAGAATTGGCGTTAGAGGCATAGCACTAAACCTTTTTCAAAGTTATCTATCAAATCGTAGACAGATTGTCAAGATAGGACCTATTTTGAGTGGCGAAGAGTTGTTGGATTACGGTGTCCCCCAAGGTAGCATTTTGGGACCAACATTATTTCAGATCTATATAAACGATTTGTGCCGGTTATCTTTACAAAACTGCCAAATTTTCTGCTATGCTGATGATACAGCGATACTCGTAAAAGGGAGTACTTGGCATTTAACTAGACTCTATGCTGAGAGAGCCATGCAAGTAATAATGGTATGGTTGGCAGATAATCTACTAACTCTTAACGTAGACAAAACAAAGTACCTGACCTTCTCGATGAAATCGTCAATGCAGCCTTCTCGTGATTTATATCAAATCAAGGCTCACACTTGTTCCGACCTTGGTGCGAAAGATTGTCTCTGCAATACCATATCGCGAACAGATAAAATAAAATATCTTGGAGTATATGTTGATGAACTCCTAAACTGGCACTCTCAGATAGATGCTTTAACTTCTCGGACCAGGAAGCTGATTTACATTTTCAAAAAACTGAGAAGCTCAGCCGACGAGAAGACACTAAAATTAGTATATTTTTCGCTATGTGAGTCAATAATCCGATACTGTATTTCAGTTTGGGGAGGTACGCCCAAAACTAAAATGTTGCAACTCGAAAGAGCCCAAAGAGCTATATTAAAAGTTATGTTTAAAAAACCATTTCGATTCCCAACTACTGCCCTATACTTAGATACCAAAGTTCTTTCAGTCAGACGGCTCTTTATTCTTCAAACAATACTCCGTAAACATCCATTGATACCTTACAACGCAAATGAGCCTGCAAAAAAGCGTAGGAATGATATAGTTTGTGTTGTGGATAGGCATCGCACCAGCTTCTATGGCCGCCTCTTCCCGATCATAGGCAATCAATTATACAACAGAGTCAATAAATATCTTTACATATTCCCGCTGTCTAAATATGAGACTAAAACTAAAGTTACAAGCTGGCTCCTAGGCCTAAACTATGTAGAAACTGAAGCTTTAATTCAGTTTGATTTTTAAAAATAAGTGACATAAGAGTCGTTGTATATTGTAATAAGTCATTGATACATACAACCGTAACATACTTTTTCTTGTTCGTATAAATTAATTATCTTCATCCTCTCACTCCACTCGACAATCATTCTCAGCACCACTACACAACAATACATGCATATTCTTTCATTGGCATTCACATACACACCATACATACATAGTAAACTTCACACACGATCAGAAACATACAATCCAGCACGCACACTAAATACACATAAATAATGTAAAGTGATAATAGCAATATTAAGGTATTATTAGTTCTACTACTTATGAAAAGAAAAAAAAAGAAAGAAGCGCGATAGTGATCTTTTCATTTCCTTAATTATAAAAAAAAAGAAATTGTAGATGCTCTATATACAGGTATATAATCACCTTAACAGGGCATCTTTTAGTAGGAGACACACTTTTGTCGTTAGTTGTATGTCAACTTACACATAAGTCTCTAACGTAACTTCTAGCCGTATTAATCTTTATTCACTCATCAAAACATTGTAATGGGCACAACAATAATGCTTGGTCTAGTTGCCCCCTGCCTTAAGAGTTCTCTGTACTCTGAGATACAAGTTTTCACTTAGTTCGGAGTTGGAGATCTCTGAAAGGCAGTATGGGTACTGGAATTATAAACTACCATATTGCTACGGCAAAAATTGTTTGTGCCGCCACTTTTACATATTTCTTTGCGTTGTGTAAAATTGTAGAGTAATATTGTAATATTTGTGTAAAATTTACTACTTTCACTATGTATTAGGCTAAGTTTTTGGCAAATAAATAAATCAATCAATCAATCAAAGCTTCCACAATCGCCTTTAATTCATCATTGTTGACCAAAGTTTCCGGACGACCACGAGGTTCATTTTTCAAGTCAAAATTCCCAGAACGGAACCGAGCAAACCAATAACGGGTTGTACGTTCGTTTGTACAGTTCTCTCCGTAAACGTCGTTGATGTTACGTGTCGTTTGTGCCGCGTTGGTGCCACGACGGAACTCATATTCCATAATTACACGAAATTTCAAAGTATCCATTATGAGGAAAAATGTTGAAATGTAATGAAAATACAACGCTAATCAATAAACAAAAGACTTATATTGTAAATAGAATGTCATATTTTTAAAACAAAATTAATTTGAATTTAGAATTCATAGCCAATCAAAACTTTTTTTTGTTTGAAAAAGTCTGTACTGCAATACGGCAATTTCATAGGTAAAGACCTATTATTATAATGTCGTTTTTTATGCGAATGTTTTTTTTATATATTTTTTGAATCTTTGATTTGCTTTTATTTTACCACTGTCTTACCTGATGGTAAGGGATGATGTAGTTTATGATGGAACATGCTTGCCTAGTAGATACTGGTTCACTTTTGCCTTGAAAGCTCTCAGATTATATTTTCAGGAAACAGAGTCGCTGGTAAGTTGTTCCATTTATTTGCCATCTTTTCCTTTGTTTTCCTTATAATGATTTTTAATTATTATTATTTTTTATAATAACTATCAAAACACTGTATCTGTTAAAAATTGGCCTAGCTATCTGGTTACTAAGTTTTTATTTGGCAATTTTCACATCGCGTCGATTGTGTTTCGGACTCGAGCAGCTGGCGACATTGTTACTCAATCGGCGACCGACGAATCAACTAGGTATCTATGCAATTGTGTGGTTATCTAATTGAGTTTTGTCGTATAACAGTATGAAAGAGAAATAATGTTATTAAAGAATAAAATGTGTGACCAATAATCAAATCGTGTTTTTTAACGATTAAGTTTTAATCTTTACCAAACATATAACTTTCGTTTGTTAACAACACTACTTTTAGTAATTGCCTAATAATTTAATTAGGAATTCAATCGCGTTCAGTGTGTCGCGATCGCGAATATCTAAGAAAATACAAACATTTGTCTTATTTTGCGAAATACCATGTGCATAGTGCCGCGCGCCGCTGCGAATATCTTTTCAATATTGAGCTTTAGATTCGTGAAGATACCTATGCAAAGTACGGCTCTTCTGTGTTTTGTTTTAGCTCATATTCCATAAAACTGCACATTTGTCGTGTCTTTTGGCCAAGTAGGTCCAAGAGATTTTGAAATGGGCCTTAAAAGGTAATTTACATAAACAATAGGACAAAACATAGCAGAAACTAATAAAGAACGACAATTTCAAGTTAAAATTCATATCTTCCTCATCAGCCTGAAGATGTCCACTGCTAAACACAGGCCTTCCCCATAGAGCGCAATTTTAAGCGGTGACTTGCCTCTTCCATCCAACGACTCCCCGCGGTTTTGACCTAAACTTTAAAGTACCTTTGGAAGTTCAAATTAATTTGACAGCCTCTGTGGTGTCGTGGTTGAGCAGGTCGGCTCATGACCAGGAGGCGGCGGGTTCGATTCCCACGGCAGGACAAGTATTTGTGCACAGATAAAAAAGCGCAACACTTGTTCTGAGTCTGGGTGTTGTGGGACTATGGTCCTAGTAGTTCCTGGGTCCCTAGACACGGAATCCTAGTTAGGATCCAGGATCTATGTATGTGATCGTTGGGCATTATTATTATATAAAATTAGGCAAGTCCAAGAGACGGCGTTAAAGTCGTATTTATTGAATTAACCAGAAAACACTTATCTGTACGGTACCGGGTTTTATAAAACCTTTTTCATATTAAAATATCACAAAATTACCCAAACTGTCAGGTTTATAATACCAATACCTATCTATATTTTTATACATGTATACCCGTTTTAGAAAACCCTAGTTCGCTAATAACTCCACATGGTGTTAAGGAACCCTTGCGGCGCAAGTGTCAACTGCCACGTGTCTTGTTATTGATTACGATAGTGGTCATTAGGCACTAAGATTTTAATTCCTTTCCCAGGTGGGAGGAAATCTAAAAGCGAGAGAGTTCTTCGAATCGCATCCTGATTACAAACCTGGTCTTACGATACCTCAGAAGTACAACACCACAATAGCAGCGATGTACAGACAAAAGGTAAGTAATTCATCCTCCCTATTCGGATCTAGCTGGTTATTTTATCTATTACCTAAAATTCTTATTAAAAACATGAAAAAATTACATGAATTATGTCCCCTAACTACAAAGAAAAAATATTAATACCTAATTTATTAGTTTTGAATTAAGGGTGTAAAAAATACCTCAGAAATACAACACCACAATAGCTGCGATGTACAGACAAAAGGTAAGTAATTAATCCTCCTTACTCGGATCAAGCTGGTTATTTTGTCTATTACTTAAAATTCTTGTTAAAAACATGAAAAAATTATGACAATTATATATAACATATGTAGAATTATTAACTACCTAATTTATTAGTTTTAAATTAAGGGTCTAAAAAAACTAAATGAGCCGTGGTGTAAAAGTCTTACACGTTTGTGCATTATGTATTTAAGCAAATAAATGTAAATTAAAGGTAAATTAAACACATTATTTTATTCGCGATGTGAAATTGATTGCTATTAAAAATGCCTCGTAACTGAAAAAAAAATAACCTAAAATTTCAAAAGAACATCTCACAATAATTATGTTTTCAGCTTAATAGCTGATAATTATGTTTTCAGCTTAATAGCTGAAAACATAATTATCAGAATCAGAGCCTAAATTTTTAGCTTTCAGAATCAAGGATTATGGTAATATTTTCTGGTGTTTCAAGTGGTTCCATACCAACGACGAAGACAATACTTTATCTCACGTAGTTTATTGTGTTATGTACATACTCTTTGAATAAAATGAAAATCCTTGTAAAGAGTTAATTTTTATGTTTCTATTTATTACTATTTAAATAGTTACTCAGTGCATTATCTCACTAAAAATGAAATAATTAAAAAAGCTTGGAAAATGATTATTATTAATGGAGTATGAGTCTAAACTGGTGAGAGTATAAATAATAAATACATAAAATTGAATACACACAATAATGCAAACATTATACATATTACTATAAGTTGAAGCACGCTCGCGATGAAATGCCCATCTACTCGTGATTAGTAGATATTTTATATATTAAGTCAAGTTCTATGTTCCGGGACCACCAATAGGCCAATCAACAATGATACAAATTGAGACTTGAACGATAATTTGGAACTATTTAATAGGCTAGCCCTCGGGTTCTGTATCTAATTTGACTTTCAACCTATGATTGACCTGATTTCTAATTTTAGTACGTAATTAACTATTACGTATCATTATTATCATATATGTATGTGAAATTTATGTATATCACTTTATGGGTAAATGGTGTTATGTTTTCCATAACGAGCAGTCAACATGATTGATTTATTTATTAAACAATTGACTGCGCCCCGCGGTTTCACCCGCACATAATAAAGTAGCCTATGTGTTAATCTAGGCGATTTTAGCGGCGAAGGAGACATTTCTTTTTATTACTTTTTTTTTTTTTTTTTTTTTTACTTCAAACTTGTCTAGCATTTGACCACGATCTCACCTGATGGGAAGTGACGATGCGATCGAAGGTGTAGCATGCTAGCCAAGTAAATACCTATTCACTCTTCTCTTGAACACGCCCGGGTCATATTTCGCCGGAAACACAGACGCTGGCAAGGCATTCCATTCCTTAGCCGTTCTAATTAAGAACGTTGAGTCAAATCGCTTGGTACGAATGGGTGGTATTTCGACCACAAAAGGATGGCGCTTAGCCGAGCGTCTAGTAGTCCGGTAGTGGAATGGTGATGGGAGAATTAGATCATGCAGTTCTTGAGCGCATTCACCGTGGTGTAATCTGTAAAAAACCGACAGACTTGCCACCTTACGTCGATGTGCAAGGCTCTGGAGCCTTTCACCAACCAAAGTGTCGTCGTCAATGAGCCTTTTGGCACGCCGTTCAATCGAGTCCAGAGCCTCAAGCTGGTACTTGGTAGACCCGTCCCACAGGTGGCAGCAGTACTCCATACACGATCGGACTTGTGCTTGATACAGATTTAGAAGCTGTCCAGGTGTGAAGTACCGCCTTACCTTGGACAATTACTTTATCAGGTTAACGATAACAAGATCTCAAAGGTTTTCCTTTCCCTTTGCAGTAGAAGCGTTAAGACCGCCCATTGTGACACTTAATTTTTAATTGTGCTTGTAAATTGTTCCTGTAATGTGGTGTTTAAATAAGAGTTTTATCTATCTATCTATCTACAAGTTGCCGGTCAAAGTACGGCGGCATGTTCCGGCTTTGTAGATATTTTGCAAGACAGGCATGGCGGTAAGTCATGTGGGTGTCTCGGAGGATATTTTTACCTCGTTTCCTTGGCACTTATTGATGGGACATTTTGTATACAAATAATGTCTTTGTGCGATGTGTACAGATAATATTGTATAAATCATGAGGTATTAAGTGTATATTTATTTATATAAGAGCTACGTTCAGGAGTTTTAAGAATGCAAGACTTTTTATTTTATATATTTGTATTGTACCAACAAAAATAACCTAAAAGTTTATCGATCTCAAATGTTACAACGATAAATATGTGACTAGCTTGGAATTAATTTTCCATTTTTGGATCAGGCTAACAACTCTTCATTTTAAACTTACATCAAGCGGAATGGATGCAATCCGCCCCACACCACCGCGCGGTCGCCATGACAACACCGCGGAATGCAATTAACGAGCTGGTCGGAAACGAAATATACACAACAACAACATCATACTGGTGTCGATTCTGTGTCGTTTCTCTAAAACTAAAGTAAACTTAAAGTATATAACGAAAAAGACGGAAAAATGTTAATTTCGTTTAGCTTTAGAGTATGCGACACAGAATCGACACCACTATCATCATAAAAAATCGGTAATTCTCAAGGTATCTGAAAAATAAAATTAATGACTCAAAATGGGCAGGTGAACACGCAAGTAATAAAAAGAAATGTCTCCTTCGCCGCTAAAATCGCCTAGATTAACACATAGGCTACTTTATTATGTGCGGGTGAAACCGCGGGGCGCAGTCAATTGTTTAATAAATAAATCAATCATGTTGACTGCTCGTTATGGAAAACATAACACCATTTACCCATAAAGTGATATACATAAATTTCACATACATATATGATAATAATGATACGTAATAGTTAATTACGTACTAAAATTAGAAATCAGGTCAATCATAGGTTGAAAGTCAAATTAGATACAGAACCCGAGGGCTAGCCTATTAAATAGTTCCAAATTATCGTTCAAGTCTCAATTTGTATCATTGTTGATTGGCCTATTGGTGGTCCCGGAACATAGAACTTGACTTAATATATAAAATATCTACTAATCACGAGTAGATGGGCATTTCATCGCGAGCGTGCTTCAACTTATAGTAATATGTATAATGTTTGCATTATTGTGTGTATTCAATTTTATGTATTTATTATTTATACTCTCACTATTTTATACATAGATTTGTAGCGGCAAATCTTAGAATTCCATTATTATATTCGTGTATCAGGTATTATTTTGGGAATAATTAGAATATTTTTTACATCCTAATTAAACTTATACCGTTTTTAAGATGCTATTGTCGAAATACTTGTGGAACTACTTTCATTAGTGTTTACGCCGCAAGGAGAAGCTCGCAAGAGGTCCGCGGGCTACGGAGCGTGGGGAGGAACTTAGCGAACCGGCTCAATCGGCACTCGCACACGCACTAAACCGCCGCGCCTATACTCGCATAATATATCGCTGTACCTACATAACTAAAGTCAAAATAATAGTTTATAATATATTACTCAAGTTTAATTTACTTATATCAAGAAAATATAAGTGTCTCGCGAAGGCAGGATCAATTAGTGCTATTAAAATTTGTGCTATTTTGGTTATACCTCATCTTTTAACCCGCATTTGCTAATGTTCTGTTGTTACCTTTGAAGCACGTAATGAGGATAATAACAGAGACTATAAAGCAATGAAAATAATGTTAGCTGGTTTAAATAATATCTCGTTCTGTACAGCTCCCGCATTATCTTATTATTTGAATAGAGAATGCACTCTTTTATTTCAATTCCGAAGTAGTTATTTATAGTACAGAATAAAATATAAATTTAAATTAACTTTATGCCGATACTATTTATAAGTATATACACGTTTGATCCATGCCTTTTATTTATTCCGTTTCAAATTATACAGCCTTAATAAACGGCTATTAGTCTCGGGTTAGTTACTTCAGATTTTGTCCTTTTTTTGCTACTGGAATATTTAGCTGGATCGAAAAAGACAAAAGATGGTGTAACTAGTCTAAAGCTAGTTCGTGTTTATTAATAAGGCTGTTAGAGTTTAAAATTAGAAGCATCCTAACTATCGCATACATTGTCTATACATACCTACTCATAGTAGTACATCGCTGATGAGTGTTGCGCATATTGACCAACGCCACCCAAACCGCACCCCCTATTCCCCCTGTTGAACGCAGACTACCATAAAGCAATAGCTCTATAATGCGGATTTAATTAACTGGTACGTCAATCAGTCAGTATCCCCCGAAGTACTGAGTTCGATATGAGCGGACCACCCACTACACACACTCATAGGCTTACGTGTGTAATATACGTAACGTGTGTTACGTATGCGTACGTATATACGTATGTGTATAGGTATAGATTGCCGTGCAGATTTCAGTTTTCATATTCTACTTTATTGGATAGGACTGCTGCATAATTATCCCTGAAAATCGTACGATGCGACTAAGGCAAAAATAATCGCTCCATATGCCAAATATTTACCCAGAAACACACGACTGGTGCCGATCATTACTCCAACGATAATCTTCGGAGATTATCGTTGGTGTAATGATCGGCATTTGGCCTTCCTCGGGGAAGGAAGCTGTCAGTGAGCTGGCTGGTCGTGAAAAAACAAACCATGCTTACACCGACACCGACTCACTTTGGGATAAGTGTAGGTGGATGATGTGGATCTTTTAATACAGATGTACACGGCTGCTACAGTCTTTAGGTTACCTGGAGCAGAGCGCCGTAGGTCATGAAAGTGCACTTCCCAACAGGGTATTAAAAATCTAAGTACTCAGGTTGTACGTTCGTGTCAACATTGATATCGAAATGTAAAATTCTCTGCGCTCGTCGGCAACGCCTTTTCAGGACTTTCATTTTGTAGGATGCTCATCAAATCTGATAGGTCTGGCAATTTTCTTATATTATATATTTTCATTTCTATACGAATTATTTTGGTTTGATTATGTACATTTTAAATATTTTTGTAATGTTTATCTTAAAATAATTAATAGGTTCCGAAAAAGGCCTAACTTTTTGTAATCGTTTACTTATGCTGCTATGTATCAAACAAGAAAAATCACAATCTATGAGATCGTTATTTATAATTCCGGAACCCTATATAAAAAAGTTAGGTATGCCTATATAGTAAGTTTGGCTTCGGCCATCTGTATTGTATTTTTTACATACTTCCATATTAATGTTTTTCACATTATATTCAACTCAAATCACACATACATAATAGTGCATCAACTCCATTGTGTATGGAACAACATTGTCAATTACGACTATACAGAGACAGATGCAATCTATGGATCGATATGAAGCCGTAGCTCTGATAATGTTACATATACTAATATGCAGAATCGAAAATATATAGATATAGAATAGCTATAGAAAGCGTTATGAAAAGCTTTGTATAGTTATTTTTGATCTTTTATTTTATTATTTTTCTTTTTTTACATATAATATACTTAAAACTTATAACGTAAAATATAAATTTTCAGATTTACCCGTACCGTTACCGCCATTTTTATGTTATTACTAGTTGCGCCCCGTGGTTTCACCCGCAAATAAAAAGTATTTTAATTATTTGCTCAACCCACGGGAAAATTTCACTTTTCTGGGATAAAATGTAGCATATATGTTAATCCAGTATATAAGCTATCTTGGTACCGAATTTCATCCAAATCCATTCAGCCGTTTGAGTGTGAAAGAATAACAAACATACACACATACACACAAACAGACATACAAACTTTCGTCTTTATAATATTAGTGTGATGCATACCTCAGTTAATTACAGTTAACAGCTATAAATATCAAATTAAATTATATGCGTAACGTAGTGTTTATACTCGATTCTATGTGTATGACACAATGAAATAAGAACAAAATTAATCACATTTTTTTTATTTGTAAAGATTTTCTAGAGGCAAACAAATGAATTAGTTAAAAATTTAAATGATAACCAGTTACTAGTTCAAGTGGATCAGCTGTTTGATGTTTTGTCGTGAAACTGGCATTGTTTACATCCCTGCTGCAGTATGACTATATATACTTAGAACAGAACCATATAACCAAGGCGATGTCTGTACATTGAAGTAAACTTAGAAAAATATTATATTGAGTTTATTGAAGTAGGAAAAACTAAAAATGTGGCCTGCTTTTTTCTGCAAAAACGACTAAATGTTTTTTCTTGCTATTTTCTGTAATGAATACTTTAGAATATTGGAAAGCTTTTATATATGTTTCATCAATATCGGTGAAGTTGTTAGAGACAAAGGAGTTTTCCCGAATATAAGGTAGAAAAAAAAGAAAACGAGTAGAACAAGGAAAGAGGAAACGGAGGGTGTTAGGGGAAGCTCGTCGACGCGATAACAAAAGGTCGAACCGGGAAGTGAGCAAGTTAAGCAGAGCGGCTATGAAAATATTCGAGTCAGGATGAAGACAAATTAGGAAGTGGACAACTCTGGATATGGACATGTTAGGAAGGTGCCCAACTCATGCGGAAGGATTTGGTTTCCTTATAGCCTACGTCAAATTATGAAATTAGTGGTCTTAGAAATTCTTGCGATATATCTGCGTTCACATAGATTAAAAAACTGATGACAGTCATCTATTTTATTTTTTGACCTATAGTCGATGTAAGCCCTGTCTAAGATATGCCACCACCAACCGGCTTAGAAATTCCATCATCTAATATACATGTAAACGGCTTTGTCCTGAATGACTGACTAACGGATCAGCGCACAGCCTAAACCGGTGATCGTAGAGACCTGAAACTTGGAGGGTGTGTTCTTTGTATGACGTAGGTATACAATAAGAAAGGATTTATTAAAATCTTATCCCTAAGAGGGTGTAAATGGAGGCAAAGTTTGTATGAAACAACTTGATCCAATCTACTTAAAATTTTGCATAATCCTTATTAAGCAGAATCGATGGAAGATGTTCGTATTTTATTGAAATTCATCCCCTATCGGGGGTAAAAAGTTATTTTGGCGGTGGCATGCTTTAAAAGAGATATCACTCCTTAGTGCTTTGATTTTAATTACATTGCATTTTGAAACAGTCATGTTTGAAAACTCAATTCGATTTTATTCAAAAAAGATTGATCTCACTTAATAACAAGCAAATACTCTTTAAAATTGGAATGTGCCGAAAGTCACTATACTATACTAATACCTCATTTGAAGGTTTCTAAGCTTAAATAGGTAACGCACTTTTAGGTCTATAATGTATAAAACCAAGTCACGTTAGTTACACTACTTGTAGCTCAAGAACTTGATCAATTTTTATGATTACTGATTTTGGATTTATCTACATCCCGAATAGGATAATAAGATAATAATTTATGTAAATCAATAAAAAAAACCTTACCATGCACATTCATTGACTGTTAGGCAAAACGAAGTTCGCCGGGTCAGCTGTTATAATACATTTGCTTACGTTTAGTATCTTTTGTCCGTAGATAACTGCACTAGCCGAAGGTAAGGAGTGGAGTCCGGCTGATTTCCAGTCGAGTCAGGGAGTGGCAGAGAAGACCCAAGAAAAGAGTTTCTATTCTTCTGGTGACAACAACTTTCACTCCGCCGGCTCCGATCCTAACATCAGTTACCAGTGAGTACTTGTTCATACCTTTGATCCATATATCTAAAAATTTTTCATACCTACTAGAAAGAAGATTGACTACCGCAGAGCAGGAAAACCACACTCGCGTACCGATGGAGACGTGTTTCTCAGGACTTGTAAAATTTGATGACCAGATGTACGAAAAAGCGCCACCGTTACATGGTTAATACCCCACATGTGCGAACAAAGATATTTGGTTCCACATTTATCATGCGAACATCCAAAGAGTGGAATGCTTTACCGGCATCCGTATTTCCCGAAAACTACAACCTTGGAGTCTTCTAATCGAGAGTGAACAGGTGTCTTCTAGGCAAGCGTGGTACATTCTAGACCGCATCGTCTCTTACCATCAGTTGCAACAGTGGTCAAACGCGAGCCTATTAAACAATAAATAAAAGAAAAAAATTTAAGCGCGTCCCGTTTTATAATAAAACCTCACGGTTTACACGTCATTGCTTAACATCAGGCGAGACAGCGGTCAAACGCTTTGGAAATAATGTCACAAGCAGAAACGACACGCCATTATAAGCATTGATTAAATTTGATTAACGTTTAAAAGTAGTCTGTAAGTTCGGTTTAGATAAACGGAAGATATGTAGTTCACTAAACACTTACTAGGAAGAAAAGGCAATGTATTACAGATTTGCAGACAGATTAAAAGAGATTGTGTTAGGTAGTATAGCCCTGTTTTATTCTTATTTTTAACTTGTATTCATTTCATAGGACGAAGTAAGATTCAAAGAAGTAATAAATTTTGCAGACTAATGCGCGTCTGTGCAAAAAATTGATAGCTGTTAAGTTCGCACTTATATCTCCCTAGCTCCCGGTTTTTCGTACTTTTGTCAACCTCGTGTCAAGTCAACATGCCAAATACTGTACTCTCATTGGTTGAGACAGCCGATGATCAACAGGCAACCAATGAGCGTTCACATTTGGTCTGCCAAGATGACACGAATTTAACCAAAAATGCTTACTTCCTTGAGTACCTCTTTAAGTATATAATATTCTGATAAAGAGCGCTTTCACCTCGGATGTTATTCTGCTGTTATTTTGTTGACCGGTTATTTATATCCAATTATATCTTTATTGCTCTAGATAAGGGATAACTTATTTATATTAATCTTTTAAAAATAACCTATCATACATTTCCGCAATGTAACTCCTAAACCGTATTTGTCCGTGTTAGATTCTTAGAGATCAGATATCAAATGCTTCAACAAAAACAAGTACATGCGTATTTTTCCAGGAAATAATTACGATTTAGCTAATTAATAAATGTTCACGTGTATACAAAAGCATTAAGAGGTTCTTTCAGAATATAACATTTTGTTAAAACTTAACACTTAAGCCCGTCTGCACGAGAGTTTGATAAATCTTTAGTTCGTACTTATCTTTCTAGGTCGTACTCTAATGCGTTGCAGTAACACGGCATACAGGGATAAGTGCGCGAACTTAAGAGTTCTAAACTTGAGAGTAAACTTAAACAGCCTTATTAATATTATTAAAATTAATAATTATCCTGAAATATCACAAGCAATGCGACTAAAGTACAATTTAAAGCATTGACTAAATTTAAGTCACGTTTATCAGCTACATATAAAAGTTACTTAAATTTAATCAATGTTTAAAATGTGCTGTCAAGTTATCGTTTACTTACTTTTTAACGTTAAGGCTGTACATTAAATCCTTCTTTTCACAAAGTCTGTGACTTGTACGCGGCCTTTACCGTTGCAGGAAATTAATTGCACTGACAGCTTCTGTCCTTTGTGGCAGCTTGGCGCCGACATGAGCGGGTGAGGGCTTTGTGAAGCGACATTGCATTTTACGCATGAACAACGTTCAACTTCATAAAGTTTTTTGAATGCGTAACGTATCGCTGCTGCTTTGTAAAAATTGAAGGGCTTTTTTACATTTATTTTATTACAACAAGATAACGTAATATAAATTATATCCTTTTTAAAAGAGCGATTAATCCAACTTCAATCGCCTTATATTAATATATAAAGACGATTAAAGTCATATTCATTTCCACATTTATTATATACAATATAAAAACCAAATTAACGAACGATTTCATCGAATCTAAAATTTTATCGTTAGAAATAAACGAAAAATTCCAAATCGATCAATAAATGATGAAATTCTGAGGTAACAAACATTAGAATAAGACGTACGTTCGAATTGAGAAGCTATTCCTTCCTATATTGACAGGACCACCCATTTTCAAAATAAAATATAGCCATGTATAGTAAATCTATCAATATACTACTTTGTTATCAGCGACTGACTGATAACTTACATCCCAAACCGCTGGACGTAGAGACTTGATATTTGAAGGACGCCTTCCTTTTATTACGTAAACATCCTATTTGAAGGATGTTTGTACTTTCCTCGTAGTGCTGTATCCTAAGAAAGGATAAAAGTTCAACCCTTAAGGCAGTAAAATGGGGTAGTAAGAGAAACTAGAAAAACTCTAGTGTAACCGCGGATTCTTCTAGTGTATATAAATAATGTAAAAAGAGTAGTGAGATGAAATTTCAACAAAGATTTCATTGCGCGGTTCTCTTGTCACGTCGATTTTACCTGAGTAGGTTTACAATTACTTGTCATTACTTGTTAATAGTTCTTATATATAGTGTTTCGATGCGATTTTATTATAGTATTAATATGTCCAGATAATATTTATAACACATTGTAATTACAAATCGTGTATTGAACCAGGTAGCCAGTACAAGAAATGGGTATACCCACAACTAGCCTCACTTACCCACTTAATCCATATAATACAAAGTAGAAAAGTACCCCCTAACCAATCCCGATGGTCCACTAACAAGTTGATCTATTTTTTTTTGTAGTAGGTACTGTTTAGTAGTTGTTATATCATTGTAGTTTTTAGTTAAAAGAATAAAGATGCTTTGCCCCTGACAAGTACAATATATACATATGACAAGTATAATCAATGTATGGAACAAATTATGACAGCCTGATAACGCCTTTGTAATGTGGTGGTTCAGCAGGCTGGCTCGAGGCCCGGAGGCGACGAGACAAGTATATGCGCATATACTTGTTCTGAGCATGGGTGTTTTGGGACCACAGTTCTCGTAGTTCCTGGTTCCCTAGACGCAGGGAATCTTAGTTAGGTTCCAGGATCTACGTACGTGATGGTTGGGCGTTATATAATTATAATAATTTATTTCAATTGGAACGCAGCTATACAGCTGGTTATCCAAAACACTGAATCACGAAACTCAGAATGTTGGCAAGCAAAGACAAGTGAGTAAAAACTTAAAAGTAGAAATCTCGCCAAAAAAGTAGATTGGATGATTATTTTTTTCTGGAAGTCTGACAACTGCAATCGACGATTGTGCACAGCTTCGAAATAAATTACTCATGAAATAGCTTTAAAAAAAAAGTATAAACTTGAGAGTACAAAATGAATAAATTCGAAATACATTCCTACATGCATAGTAACGTAGCCGTGGGCTTTGATATTTTCCCCTTTTCAAAGTAATAATTTGTTTCACCATCAAAAACAGGGAGCCACGTCCCCTCATGAGGGGCCACAGCTACAAACCTAAAAAAAAAAATAGCAACTATGTAGTACTACTGTACGCATTTATGTATTAGTAATCCACGTAAAGAGGTAAATCAGTGCTTTGATTAGTCTCCCACTGCTGGACACAGTATACTCTTGCGATATAGTGAAGGAAAACGACATATTCAAGAATCACAAAATTCGAGAACACGTGTGATTAAGATTAATGTAATCAATTATGGCCTAAACTCTCTTTTATTTTGTCCGTGTTATAATGACCTGAAACAGTATTTAGAAAATATCAATCTGATTTCCATGTTATATTTGGCGGAACACTTATGGGAAGTATGGTTATTAAAGCAATGTTATCTAAAACAGCACGTACGGGGCAAGGGATATGCGCTGTCAAGTACTTTATTCACCATTGTTCCATGTAAATACATAGAAACAGATATAGGTTTCAGCAGTTTGAGGTAGATTGATGTTGAGCCTGTTTTAATGTTTGTTTTTAAAATCTATGATTATGATAGTCTTTCGATGATCATTCATCTGATTTGTTTACAAAATACCATATATTAGATATTCTCTAGTTTATGGTTCGGTTGTGCATTGATTCGATTGTGTATTGATTCGTATAGTATATACTCTTTTATTCTGTAATATGTTTTCTGAAATAAACATATTTGAATTAAAAAAAAAATGTCGTGGTTAATATCTCAATAGGCAACAGGGGACCTCATCGTTTATGGTACTTGTAATTGAAGGGGTGAGAACAAAAAGGGTTTTACTGATTTTTTTCACAAAATGACTTAAGGTTACTGTTGGATTCGGCGTGAAATTATATACAATAGTACATTATCAAAATACCGAAATGAGGCTCAAATCTCGAGATTATGAGTCTAAAAACGGTTTATCTGACACAGGAATACAGTTCGCTTAGCATAAAAACATTATTGTATTTATTTTATTATATTATATTTTTACAGTAATTGTATGAATAAGTATTATAATAGGTCTTTACCTATGAAATTGCCGTATTGCAGTACAGACTTTTTCAAACAAAAAAAAGTTTTGATTGGCTATGAATTCTAAATTCAAATTAATTTTGTTTTAAAAATATGACATTCTATTTACAATATAAGTCTTTTGTTTATTGATTAGCGTTGTATTTTCATTACATTTCAACATTTTTCCTCATTATGGATACTTTGAAATTTCGTGTAATTATGGAATATGAGTTCCGTCGTGGCACCAACGCGCCACAAACGACACGTAACATCAACGACGTTTACGGAGAGAACTGTACAAACGAACGTACAACCCGTTATTGGTTTGCTCGGTTCCGTTCTGGGAATTTTGACTTGAAAAATGAACCTCGTGGTCGTCCGGAAACTTTGGTCAATAATGATGAATTAAAGGCGATTGTGGAAGCTGATGAATCTCAATCTACAGCTGAGCTGGCAGCAGCTTTTGATGTTAGCATCAAAACAATATTGGTCCATTTGCGACAGATTGGCAAGATAAAAAAGCTTGATAGATGGGTGCCCCACGAACTTAACGATCGCCAGCGCAACGTACGCGTCGAGACTTGCCTTGCGCTGCTTAACAGGCACAGAAATTAAGGAATTTTGAACCGAATTGTTACGTGCGACGAAAAATGGATTCTTTTTGACAATCGAAAGCGCTCAGCAAGTTGGTTAGATCCTGGTTCGGTACCAAAGCAATGTGCAAAACGAAAAATGACCCCTAGAAAGGTGATGGTCACAGTTTGGTGGTCTAGTGCTGGTGTGATTCATCATAGCTTTTTACAAAACGGCGAGAGCATTACTGCAGATGTGTACATTGAAGAACTGACCACAATGATGGCGAAACTCGCACGTCTGCAACCAGCTTTGGTCAATCGGTCGTCTCCACTGCTACTTCACGACAACGCGCGACCCCATACTGCACAACAGACCGTCTCTAATCTGCATGAGGTGGGTTTGGAAGCTCTCCCTCATCCGCCATACTCACCAGATCTTGCGCTTACCGACTATTACTTTTTCCAAAATTTGGACAACTTTTTAGCGGGAAAAAAATTCAATTCCCGAGAGGCAGTACAAAACGCCTTTGAAGAGTTTGTTGTCTCCCGTCCTGCTGATTTTTTCAAGAAGGGCATCCATAAACTGCCACAGCGTTGGCAAAGATGCATTGATTGCAGGGGTGATCACTTCGAATAAAAGAAATAAATAAGTTCGAAAAAAAAATACTTTAACTTTTTTCAAACAAAACGGCAATTTCATAGGTAAAGACCTAATATTTAGTATTTTAAAATAGAATTAAAACATTTTCAAGCAACTGAAACTTACATAAACCTTTTCTATTACCTTATAAGCACTCTACATTAAAATGACGCCGTTGAAATTTAAAGTCAATTTTCTCGAAACTATCAATTTGACAGTTAAAACATTTTTATTCTCAACCCTTCAATTATGAGGGTGATGAGCCCGATGTTATCAGGAGTTTTTTTTATCTATCTACTCAGTTTGAAGTCCGCGAAAATAAAATAATTACACAATATTACAATATTTTATACTGTTCATTTTTCTATCTCTCGTTTTCATAATAATACACACCAAAGACTAAATTTAGGTTAACAAAGACTAACAGCGGTACTTATAAACTTTAGTTAATTATTCTTCTTTTTTGTTTAATAGCTTTCTTACGCTTTTTACAGATAATTGTGCCGATGTCAAGCAAGGAATTTTGTTAAATGCTGTAATGTCAAAGCCTTGCGTTGTCAAAGTCAAAAAGCCACAGTAAATAGAAAAAATATCAAAGTTCACAACTGTCATTTTCGGATTCTATTTAACAACCGACCAGCTAATTTTTTTCAATGCTTAAAATGATGGGTCTCGTATTTACTCGTGACATTTAAAGTCAATGACGAGTAGACAAGAAATTGGAAGAACTGATTAAATTAAGCGAACTTTTATAAGTAAAGCTGTAAATTAATAATTATGACAAGAGAAAAGTGACTCGAATGTACTTTGTTTTGTTGTTTGAATAAAGAAAAGGTTGCATGAAAGAAACGTGAGCTTTCTTTAATATTTCTAACATGATAATAATAAACTAAAATTCACTCTGTGCTCAAGATACTCGAGACTTATTGTTTTATGACAGTATTTAAAGAATAAAATAATATTGTTTTGTGTGGTTCTCTTTCTAGTTGTAAAATATTAGCTTTTCAATCAGTAACATCATAGTTTGATGTTTTAACTTAATGTTTTTAAAATACTTACCATCATATAATTTACTAGGTGGTAGGACTTTTTGCAAAGTTCGTGTAGGTAGGTACCACTGCTTTGCCAGTTATTCTACCGCCAAGCAGTAGTGCGCAAGCACTACTGTGTTACGGTTTGAAGGGCACTGTAGCTAGTGAAATTACTGGGCAAATGACACTTGATGACCCAGTATACTAGAATGTCTCAGGATGACGTGCACAGTGCAGTGTCACGCGAAATTATACTTTAGAGTTCCATTGCGACTGTTATGCGCTGCCGTATCGCTTAACATAAGGCGAATGACTAGATGTTATTCCTTAACATAAATAAGAGCAATAAGGTTAAATGTCTTCTTAAACGTACAGTGAATGGTACATCCATAAATTATAGCTTGTCCTGACTGACTGACAAAAACATAACTTTTAAATTTATAGAGGATCTTTCTATTATGGTATAGGAGTGTACTAAGAAAGGTTTTATAAAATGTATCTCCTAAAGAAGTCGACTAAGGTGTTAAAGATTGTATGAAGAAACGTGAGTGGACGTCTAGTTTTCGTTTATTCGTAAAAATAACGGTTGGATTGTGGGAACTTTCCGTGCGTTTCCCTTCTTAAAAGCGGGACTTGCGATGCGTTATAAAATAAGTACATACTTGGATGCAGAGTACATTTATGTACCGTTGGGAGTGAAACAAAGTTGTGGGTACCGTACAGGTTGTTGTTTTGCAAAGTTGTGTAGGCGCTTTGGCGTCACTACTCCTTTTATATGGACGTGCGAGCTTCTGATATTGTGCGTCACTTATACAAAAAAGGGGTGTTAGATTCTGAAAAAATGATCGCGCCATGTGAACATTGATAGACATCACACTAATATTTATGAGTGTGGAAGTTTCTGCGTTCTTACAAAGTTTTGGTAGGTAACTATTTATCCTCCTCCTCCCCCATAAAACGCCACTTTGCACGTGTACCAAGGAGATTGTTGCTGCTGCTGCCCTATCTCTGAATATTCTTATTCATAATTACGAAACATTTCGTGTTTTTGATGAGATAAAATTCAGACTGGAGGTAACTTATACGGGATTATGTGTGTATGTGAACTTTTCACACAGCGCCATCTAGCCCCAAAGTCAAAGTCAAAATATTTACTGCAAATAGGCTATTTTGGTAATAAATTTATTCCACAGAAACATTAATATTTCAAGCTATTTTTAGCACTAATACAAGTCAAAATTATATTAGGTATATAAATTAAGTTATTGTACTAAGCATATAGAATTACAAAGAGCTTATTGTCAAATATTACATAACAAGCCCATTACAATATGAGTTTGATAGAAGAATTTCTCTTTCTCACTACTGGTGAAAGAGAATACAGAAAGCTCCGATCCGAAGCTTCGATTACATCTGTAAAGAAGAAGCTACAAAAAACTTTACAGTGTTGTATTTTTTCTTCTATTGTGTTTTACAATATTTATAATTTATTACAGTTGAGTATATAATTAATATATTACAAAAGTAACCACTCACACTTCACACAGGTGCAAGAAGAATATTAAAATAATCTATTAACATTAAGCAAAGCTTGTACTATGGCAATCAGATAACTGATACAATAATCACACAAATGTTAGTCCTGGGAAGGAATCGAATTCACAACCTCCAGTTCAGAAGGCAGGGTTATTTACAACTGCTATCAGGCCAGTCAAACGATTTTTATGTTCGAGTGAAACCGTGCGGCACAGCTAGTACGAAATAACGTGTTATTTTTCTTCTGACATGCTTTAACATTCAAATTATACTAGGGATGATCCAAATATACAAATTGACTATT
Source organism: Ennomos fuscantarius (assembly GCA_905220475.3). Taxonomy (NCBI): domain Eukaryota; kingdom Metazoa; phylum Arthropoda; class Insecta; order Lepidoptera; family Geometridae; genus Ennomos; species Ennomos fuscantarius. The sequence goes on from HG992023.1 coordinate 15,150,901, forward strand.
CAAGATGTAATTTTTTCCGAGGTAATAAGCATAAATTGCTTTTCTTTGAAATAACTATGTTTTTGCGAAGGGAATCTATAAGATCAACGATATGAAGACAAAAAAATAGCCTGTTGAGGTTTCGGTTAGGAGGTTCTTTGTAAAATTGTAAAAAAAGCTGTTAAAATGACATTTATTAAAAATTTGAATTCGGGGGAAATAAAAACAACGTTGTGGACAACAAAGTAATGGACGATATAGGAAAAAACTAAATAAGATATAGACAAATGGAAAATTGACAAATTAGGAAGTGGATGTAGAAGGATTTAATGGATGACAACATAGAAAAAGGACGTTGTAAAAGTGGACAAATTAGATAGTGGACTATTTTAGAAATGCACAAGTTAAGAAGTGTCCCATGTCGAGACAAATTAGGTAGTGGATAATTTTTGAAATGCACGAAATAAGAAGTGACCCAAGTCGATTGGAGGGTCAAAATCGTAGTCTTATTGTACTTTTTTTGTCAACAGCAGCGAGTACGGGAGTGGGCGGTATACTGGCTTCGGTAACACTCCGTCGCAGTCGCAGTCTACGCCCATGTCGCCGGCACACAGCGGCAACGAGCTGGTCGATAACACTCTGGCCTCGCTCGCTTCGGTAAGTTTATTGTAACAACTAAACTCATGGGAAATCCTACTAGAGACCATATTCAGAAGCTGGATTTTGATTTGATTTTGATTTTGTCAACGTTGCTGAACAATCAACTGTTCTCTGCAACGCGACCGAATAGTTATTTTGAGTTTTGTTTCTATCTATCAAATTGAGATAGAACTAAAGAAAACAGTGAGTACCTATTGCATTGTATGTTACGTGTGTGGATAGATGCGATAGACCTGCACCACAGAAACCGGACTGTCGTCCCGCTTGGGGTGTATTATGAATTTCCCCCCGCAAATTAAATATTGAAACACTGGAACAAAGGCAGGCTATAAACGTCTGCAGGTATATTATAAAATGAATATTTATTGTTATGTTTCAGCTCTGTGCTAACGATATTGAATTATTAACATATTTGAGGATCGATTCGTTTGCCGATATCGTAATGGAAAGTTTCCTAAGCAAACTGCAAAAGAGCTTTTCCAACAACATTCCAATATCACGTTGATAATAGTTAAATGTGGTTTTGTGTCATGAAATTGCACATAACCAATAAAAAAATAGCCGCCTTAATAAACACCGCATGAGAGTGAAATAGCTACTCACCCTTTTCTTTTGTCAAGTCAATAGACAAGACAACACATGAAATCCGCTACTATGTTTGTTGGCAATGGGGTAAACGCGTAAGTTAGTGACGTATGTATGTTTATAACCAGTCAGCGCTGTAATGGATTAACGATTTAGAATGTCATTTGGTGCGTAGATACTTTAGGTCCCAGAGTAACATATACGATACTTTTCATCAACGACACCTGTGGGAATCCCGTGGGATAACTTATAATTTTCCACGCCGGTAAAATTGTGCTCTATAGCTAGTATTTTTATACACCTAATTTCCATCTTAACTTTTTAGTACAAAAGCAAGAAAGGATTATTTTCCTTTTTTCTTTTTCGCCTGATCCTAGCTTATGTTGACGTGGCCGGCGCGCGGGCATACAAAACACAATCACCTCTACTTAATAGTTACGAAGTATTAAGACTCGTAGTAATCCTGCATGTAGCCTTTGTGCAACCAATAGCCTATTTGTTATTATTGGTTTATTTATATTAATAGACGATAACAGACGGAATTTTTATGTATCTGTACTTTTTTACATTTGTTTTCATATTCGTGAATGATTTGACGAGGTATTCGTTCATCTGATGTTAAGCGACATGGCCACCCGAAACAGAACAGTGCCACTTGGAACTCCAAAATATAAAGTTTCGCGTGACACTGCACTGCGCACATATCACAGTCTGGTAATAAGAGTCTGTGAGATCAAATCATAAAGTCTCAATTGCTCAGTTTTTTCACTAGCTAAAGTGCCCTTCAAATCTGAACACAGTAGTGCTTACACACTACTGCTTTGCGGCAGAATAACTGGCAAAGCGATGATACCTACCGAGACGAACGCAAGAGAATAGTTTTCTTGGAAACTAGACCCCGCATGAGAATAGTTTTCATGGAAACTAGACCCGATAGAATAATGTTTTTCTTTTTTCCATTTCTATGAACAAATTCTTGCAGAAAAATACAGACTCTGTGACTGGAGCACTGGACTGGATTACCTGTTGACATAGAAATAATTTCTGTATAACTACCAATTAACTACTATTATAGGAGTTCCAAGAATCACTAAGAAATACTTCACAGCTTTTTTCTGGTAACAAGTATTAAGATTGTCTTTGTTGAGCTTTATAAGGAAAAATAGTTATGATTTTTTGATTTATTGAAGTGTGAGATTATCATCTTCTATTTGTTATTAATTGCTCCTATTTTTGTTACCATTACTGAAACAAATCTACTCATAAGTCGTTATGAAAACATTAATATGAAAATAGTTGATACATTTTCTATTTTAATAAATCCGTTAGGGAAAGAATTTCAATAAAATACGCAACAAGTCTACCATCAATTCTGTTAAAATAGATGTATGCATAATTTGAAGTAGATTGGACTAAGGACTCACCAAACATAAGTTTGTCTTAAGAGTATTTGATTTCAAAACTTACATAACGCACTCGGTAAACTGTTCCATTTTAGTGATAGCTATTTACGTCTCGAGATTTTTAATGAGAAGTGTATAGTTATTAGGTATATCGGTAAAAACCTAGACAAAACTTTCTGACCAACAATAATTCCAGACAGCTCGCCATGAGCAATCCAACTTCTTATTTCAATCCCTATAGTGTAATCATAATGTCATCTGCTTAATTCTGAAACCCAGACCGTTTTCGCTTCGCCTCGTAATGCCAAGAGAACGTTTTCTTGCACTTTTTGCTTGTTTTGCCTCGTTTACTCGTAGACGGATCGTCTTTCCGTGCCTTTTATTGTACAGTGAATCAGTTATTTAAAATATTTTATCAAAAAAATTCTAGCATAAAAATCTACCTTGAAAATGACTCAAGGTAGATTTTTACGCTGAATATGAATCTATCTAATGGCGTACGTGGCTTTCATGCAAAGTAATAAATAATAATAATAATACCCAACGATCCCATACATAGATCCTGGATCCTAACTAGGATTCCCTGTGTCTAGGGACCCAGGAACTACGATTACCATGGTCCCACAACACCCAGACTCAGAACAAGTATTTGCGCTTTTTTTCTGTGCACAAATACTTGTCCTGCCGCAGGAATCGAACCCGCCGCCTCCGGACTATGAGCCGACCTGCTCAACTACTACACCACAGAGGCTGTCAAAGTATATTATTATTGGTTTTCTAAAGCCTGTATATGCAGAATAGTCGTGGTTAACCACATAATGTGTTTCAATTATTGAGTTATTGTCATCAACGCTCTATACTCACCGATTAAGTGAGAACCTATTTCCGGTATCGTATTTGAAATGCACTGTATGTGTCTGGCCCTAGTATATCATTTATATTCAATAGATCTAAATTTATCACTGGCAAATACGTGTGTGTAGCGTGACGCTTTTATATTGCTTCTGGTAAATTGTTTATGTAATTGCATTGCAGCTTAGGCTCGGATCGCAATGAATGCACACCCGTAATTGAACGTACATGTTGCTTGCGATCACTTTGATACGCGGTTAGTTAATTGCGTTTTAACCACCAGCATTTTTTACTATTTCAGAAATTTTTTTTTTTTTTTTTTTTTTTTTACTTCAAACTTGTCTAGCATTTGACCACGCTCTCACCTGATGGGAAGGGACGATGCGATCGAAGGTGTAGCATGCTAGCCAAGTAAATACCTATTCACTCTTCTTTTGAACACGCCCGGGTCATATTTCGCCGGAAACACAGACGCTGGCAGGGCATTCCATTCCTTAGCCGTTCTAATTAAGAACGTTGAAATTTTCTGAAAATATTTGTCAATGTTGTAATTTATTTTTTATTAATAATCCAGGGTCTCGGGCTAGGGTGGCTAGGGGATTCTTGGAATAGGTGTTTAGTTTCCCCAGCATAGGGGTTCGAGAATTCGAGTGCTGTGAAATCCTGTGGGGAACTGGGCTAGCGGCTGGAAGATACAAGTAGAAGTAGGGGAATATTTTTAGACTTATAAAAACGCGTTAAAATCCGTATTCTGCTAATCATTGGTGGTTTAGTGATCTCGATCTCACGTACATGTATAATTTTCATCGACCAATGAATAAATAAAGAAGAAAATCAGTAGCTTTTAGAAAGGTCAGTCCAGTAATACCGCCGATTTGAGTATATTATAGAGTTTCCTTAAAAGTTAATAGGCCTTAAGAAACGTTTTGTCAATGTCTTTGTCTTTTACATAATTAAGTGTCTGTAAAAGGCTGTAGGTAACAATTTTGTAAAGGGGTTATTACAATGATTAGTAATTACTTGAAGTTCAATAGGTTTTCTCAATTATTGCTAACAGGGATCACTGCAATGTGTGTTAGTGGGGATAACAAATGAAGTGGTCATAAGTAATCATTGTAATATGATCAGTTTCATAAAATCCTTTTTAAAATTATAATCCATTCCCCCCAATAACTTGAGAGATTCAAGGATACGCACTATCCAATCGGAATAATATTTATTGGTACCTACAGTTCTCCGTCCATTGATTTAGTATCAATAAGTGGAAACACAATTCTTTCACTTGGAATAACAATTTTGAAACCATATTGATGGCGTTGAAATTTGACTGCTTTCATTGCGCAAATTCACATCTTGAAAATTTTTTGGAGCCAATTGCTTGTGATGTTAGAGCCATACTCAAAAATTACCTATCTCTTGAGAAATACTGCTTTAGTGGTTACATTAAAAAAAAAATTGCAATTTGTTGGTACTTTACCACAGCTTAAGAAAAAATGTGAAATTAAAAAAAAATATCCTTAGTGGTATTAAAACTTTAATATTTTGAGGTTAGAAGTGAAATATAAAAAAATATATATTAGGTCTTTACCTATGAAATTGCCGTTTTGTTTGAAAAAAGTTAAAGTATTTTTTTTTCGAACTTATTTATTTCTTTTATTCAAAGTTATCACCCCTGCAATAAATGCATCTTTGCCAACGACGTGGCAGTTTATGGATGCCCTTCTTGAAAAAATCAGCAGGACGGGAGACAACAAACTCTTCAAAGGCGTTTTGTACTGCCTCTCGGGAATTGAATTTTTTTCCCGCTAAAAGTTGTCCAAATTTTAGAAAAAGTAATAGTCGGTAGGCGCAAGATCTGGTGAGTATGGCGGATGAGGGAGAGCTTCCAAACCCAACTCATGCAGCTTAGAGACGGTCTGTTGTGCAGTATGGGGTCGCGCGTTGTCGTGAAGTAGCAGTGGAGACGACCGATTGACCAAAGCTGGTTGCAGACGTGCGAGTTTCGCCATCATTGTGGTCAGTTCTTAAATGTACACATCTGCAGTAATGCTCTCGCCGTTTTGTAAAAAGCTATGATGAATCACACCAGCACTAGACCACCAAACTGTGACCATCACCTTTCTAGGGGTCATTTTTCGTTTTGCACATTGCTTTGGTACCGAACCAGGATCTAACCAACTTGCTGAGCGCTTTCGATTGTCAAAAAGAATCCATTTTTCGTCGCACGTAACAATTCGGTTCCAAATTCCTTCATTTCTGTGCCTGTTAAGCAGCGCAAGGCAAGTCTCGACGCGTACGTTGCGCTGGCGATCGTTAAGTTCGTGGGGCACCCATCTATCAAGCTTTTTTATCTTGCCAATCTGTCGCAAATGGACCAATATTGTTTTGATGCTAACATCAAAAGCTGCTGCTAGCTCAGCTGTAGATTGAGATTCATCAGCTTCCACAATCGCCTTTAATTCATCATTGTTGACCAAAGTTTCCGGACGACCACGAGGTTCATTTTTCAAGTCAAAATTCCCAGAACGGAACCGAGCAAACCAATAACGGGTTGTACGTTCGTTTGTACAGTTCTCTCCGTAAACGTCGTTGATGTTACGTGTCGTTTGTGCCGCGTTGCTGCCACGACGGAACTCATATTCCACAATTACACGAAATTTCAAAGTATCCATTATGAGGAAAAATGTTGAAATGTAATGAAAATACAACGCTAATCAATAAACAAAAGACTTATATTGTAAATAGAATGTCATATTTTTAAAACAAAATTAATTTGAATTTAGAATTCATAGCCAATCAAAACTTTTTTTTGTTTGAAAAAGTCTGTACTGCAATACGGCAATTTCATAGGTAAAGACCTATTATATTCTTGAACTAAAGATCGCACACGCTTCCGTACGCCAACGAAGCCAAGGGAAAACTGAGTCAGCGCTACTCGCGTCGCTATTTATAAGGGCCATCCCCTCCACTCTGCCTAGGATGCCTAGACAGAGAGAACAATATAATATCATGGGGGTAATATTATATCGATAGGTATTGAAGTCCCTTACTTCCGTTGGTCTACCTATCAATTTATACCCTGTATAAAATCAAAAATAATGACAAAGCTTTCACCAGAATGGAAATCGACTTCGTATATGAAAATTTGTATATGGAAGGGCTGCATGTGTGTGCCACCCCCGGGGCTATGCATACGTTTCATGTTCCTCTATAAATGGATGCTGCATTGATTGATCTGTCTGCAAAGCTTAATTAATCCGCCCCTAGAATTACCTAATGTTTTATAGCAGACTGGGTCATCAAAGAGATAGGAAATTAAACGCTGCTATGCAATTTCATGTGATGTATTTTTCTATAATGAGTTTCAACAGGCAGTGGGCTTACCTAAGTGGTTATGTAAGCATACTAGACCAAGAAGGAATTGCCAGGTTTCCTGGCTCTTTTAAGTCTTAACTTATCTTACATTACAAATAGAAACTGAAATTATATAGCAATAGGCAAGGCAGGCACCTACGATTTCATAACATTGAGCTTGGGATATTCAGGCCAAGCTGTTTTGTCTGACACATAATCATTTATTGCGTAATAGGCTTTTTCATTAGGTTCGACTTGATGAATAATTTAAATTTACGCATTGGCAAAATTGTTCGATATTATCAGGCAACTTGTTATAAAAGCGTATACAGTTTCCCTTGCATGAATCATTAACTTTCTGCAGTCTGAATCTTGGAACTTTCAATTTATTTTTCTTTCTCACCACTTTGGGGGATGATGTTTGAAATAAAAAGTAGCCTATATGTTGACCCGGTAAATAAGCATATATATTACCACACTAAGTTTTTGTTGTGTTTTTGCGTGTGGGCGTTGCAAAGAGACAGACAAACAGACATATAAAAAAACTGTTTCGGCATCTATATCGGTAATGATTACTTTATCATTATTTATATTATTCTCCACAGTTTAAATAAATATTTAATGTGCAGTTTTAGATCTGCTACTGTTTTATTATAAGAATAGATATTAAGAAATAGCTTTAAAGCTAGGATTTGGTGTCTGAGATATAATATTAAGCGCGCTTTTTAAATTAGGCATTGTCCAACGTTAATCTATTTGAATTAGGTAGGCGATGGGATGAGAAGAGCCCAGTATAAATTGAACGTTTTCCTTTGAGCTAGAGTTTCAGGGATATCGACCACACAATAGGTACCTTAATTGGATTGGCGTTTCCCGATAGAGTAAGCCGGCTGGCCGGACACGGTTGCATCGTTACAGATTGGTATGTAACACTACGCGAAGTGGTATTTGTATACGTATGTAGTTATCACTCGGCTAATGTGATTCGAAATGGTATTGCAGTATCTATAATTCAACAGATTTCTCCTGAAATGGAAATTTTACTATTGTTCTATTTGAGTCATTGGATCTTGGATAAACATACAAAAATAGCGTTTTTATGTGCAGCCCTTAACAAGCATATCAAAAACTTGATGCATGAGAGTAGAGTTTTCTGAGTTTTTGTGACTTTACTATAAATTGCACTTTTTGGGATATAATCATAGTTAATGTGTTTAGAATCTACGTACAGTTTTGACACTGAACATTTTCACCAGCGCTTAGATAGACCTTTGAAATGTTTATTTATTTATTTGTTTCTTCAACAGGGATGGTCGATATTCACGACATCAGTAACTAAGGCCGCCCGCTCCGCAACAGAAAATGCCGTAAAGTATGGCGGAATTGCCACACAGAAGGTCTCTGAAATGGCTACCACAGTGACTGAGAAGGTACGTTGAGACTTTTCCTGGAAGGGTGTTTTACTCTGAACAGGATTTTATTAACAAGAACGGCACTGTTTGATTCATGTTTTCTCTTATAAGTAGGTACATATTAACTTGTATTTTTACCAAGGACTTACTGACGAAATTAGGAAATTATTATGGAATTTTAGTGTCGATTTATATTTGATTATTGGTGATTAGGGTTTAGGTGATGCATTTCAAACACAATGTAATAATTGTTATCGAATAATTGAATTATGAATCATTGACATACTGACTTACTTAGCTGCTTCAACTGCGGCATAATATTTTCTATTGTACATTTTATATTTTCCACGGAAAAGCATAAATAATGTTGTAATGGGAGGGCTAAAATTATACTTTACAAATCTAACGTTATATAAGTAAAATGTATGAACTGTAAAGCGTATTCTGCATTGCTGTTGAAGTGCATTTATGATAAAAATTTAGCTCGCACTGTTTGGCTGAGAAGAAAGAACCTCCCTGCCAGCATTCCAACTTTTATATATTTCGCGACAAATAAACGAATATTTTAAAAATGTTTGAAGAATATAAACAGCTTCTTTTTCAATTTTACCGCTGACGGGACCAACATAAGGTTTTTTAAGTGTTAGTGAATGATGTGATGAGCTAGTCGTTCATGTTGTTCGTTCGTGTTAAGCGACACGGGTGCCCATAATAAAACAGTGTCACTCGGAACTGCAAAATATAAAGTTTCGCGTGACACTGCACCGCGCACATCATCCTGATAAATCAGCACAGTCTGGTAATAACATTACTCCACTATGAGATCAGATCATAAACCTCAATTGCCCGGTAATTTCACTAGCTACAGTGCTTTTCAAACCGGAACAATGTAGTGCTTGCACTCTGCTGCTTGGCGGCGAAGAATAACTGGCAAAGCGGTGGTTAAGAATAAGTATAAGGTTTTGTAAACTTATCATTTTCAATCACTGGTAATAAGAATTTACACAGTTTGATCGAAAAATGTACACTAACTTTATAATAAAAGATATATGGAAACAAAAACACAGTCCCCTTCAGTCAGTCAGTCAGTTATTTGCGTTCCCTGCAACCACCTGCAACTAAATAGATTCTGTATGAACAATAACACCACGTGTTAAACTTAGTCAGGCGCTTCATAAACTAAGTTAAACTTGTGGTCTGTTTTAAGCGGATAGACGTCGGTGCAGCAGGAAATCTACTTAGTTGTTCCATAAGTTGAGTCGAGCAGCTTTATAGCTCAGATGAGCGACGGTAATTTGATAGAGAATGAATTGTGCTTCTACTAAAATTAACTTGAGTATCGTGTTATGTTTGCATATAATAATAATAATAATAAATAAATAATAACGCCCAACGATCACATACATAGATCCTGAACCCGAACTAGGACTCCCTGTGTCTAGGGACCCAGGAACTGCGAGGACCGTGGTGCCACAACCCCCAGACTCAACTTATCTATTTGGGCTTAACTATTCAATTACCAGACATAACTATTTGGGCTTGTTTTCTGTGCACCAATACTTGGCCTGCCGTGAGGGCGAACCCGCCGTCTCCGGGTTATGAGACGACCATTTCATCCACCACACCACAGAGGCTGGCATATAATCCATTTATGCCCGTCTGTACTTAAGTGTGGCAGCTAATAAATTTGCACTTATTTCTTTGTGACATACTCGAACGTATTACAGTAGTATACACAGGTACAGGTAGCCACAACTCTATGCTGAATAAGCTATTCTGAGTGGTTTCTGAATTGATGTATGGTTTTTAAATGATAATTTAGGAGTGTATTTTTTTAGAAAGAAAGAAAGAAGAAAGAAAGAAAATACATTTATTCCAAGAACACACACACAATATCATAAAACAAACAAAATATCATTAATAAGTAGACAACAGATATTGCATGAGGTCCGGAATAGGCTCCGACTCAGCATACAACTGAGGCTGCAAGCTACAGCCTCAGTTACTGGTTTTCAGTCGGGGCCTACTGACATGGCATCACGGACGCTTACACATAAATAATAGTTAAGAAAGGCAACAGCAACAGTCATTAAAACTAAAAGTAAGCAAATAAGCATTTTAGAATATGAACACAAAATAAATACTTATAAAAAATTATAATTAATGATAATCCATATAAACAACATTTAATTATTTACATAGATATTCTTATCAATATGAAATAAAAATACATAGATTTACAAAGTAATATGTTATTGAGAAAAAAAAAAAATTTAAATTATTTACATTACGAGGTCATTTTCTGACAAGTACATTTCTATAGAATAAAATTATTAGTGTAGGCAAAAAAACGTTTAAAACTGCATCTTATGAGAAGCGCATTTATTTACGTAGATTTACTCACCTAAAGCTGGTGAGTTAGGATAAATAATTAAATCTTTTGCTCTCTCATAAGATGCACCTTCAAGTGCCTTCTAAAAGAGTAAACCGTTTTTAAAGACCGAAGAGGAGGAGGGAGATCATTCCAACACTTGGACGCAGAAAACCTAAAACTGCCACGGAAAGAAACAGTTTTATGTTGAGGCGTCAGAAGTGAATAAGCGGATGCTCGCGTATTATACTTTCGCTTTTCGTGGGCCCAAGTCAATTTACGCAGGAGATATTCTGGCTGAGAACTTATAATGGTTCCAAAGAGCAACGTAGCGAAATGGAGCTGCCTACGAGCCTTCATTTTCATGAGGTTTGCTTCGTTAAGAAAAGGTGTAATATGAGCTCGAGCAGGAACCTTGAAACAGAATCGAACACACGCGTTTTGAATTCTTTGGACGAGTTTTTCAGTCCTAGATAAGAGGCAAGGCCCATAAACTACATCTGCATAGTTAAGTTTTGATAGAATAAGTGATTCGCACAGCGTTATCCTGAGGTCCAAACTAAGGTAGCGTCTAACTTTGTAGAGTACTTTCAACCTAAAAAAACAATTACGAACCGCCTCCTGCACATGGTGCTCAAAACGAAGGCGATTGTCCATTAGTAATCCCAGGTTACGAGCCTCTAGGACACACTCTACAGGTTCATTCACAACTGCAACTTTGGGAATGTGACCGGCTATGTCCGAAATCTGCTTCTTAGATCCCATTATCATGAATTTCGATTTATTTGGGTTCAGCACCATACAATTGGACAAGGACCACATCGCTAAACTGTTCAAATCCTTATTAATTTTTGTTACAGCTGAACTTGTCTCATTGGGGTGGAAGTGAAAATAAACCTGCAAATCATCAGCGTAAATATGATATCGACAGTGTTCGATCCTGTTTATAATATCTGCACTGTATAATATAAAAAGGATAGGCCCAAGGATTGATCCTTGGGGTACGCCTCTGTGGTTGAACTCGCACGATGAAAATGCTTTCTTACCATTAAGTCCAGTTACCTCGACAATTTGGGACCGTAAACTTAAGTAACTATGAAACCATTTTACCGTGCCTGCATCAAAACCATAAAAAGATAATTTAGACAAAAGCAGTGAAATGTTGATAGCGTCAAATGCACGTGAAAAATCAAGCAGTACCAGAATTGTACCCATGCCACGGTCTTGGGCTGCTAGCACATTGTCAACGACATCTAGCAATGCCGTCGCAGTACTTCTATTTTTCCGAAAACCTGATTGGGCCACAGGCAAGATCTTCTCTGTTTCCAAGTACTTTACCAATTGACTGCTAACAACCTTTTCTAATATTTTAGACAAACAAGGCAAGATACTAATTGGTCGTAGATCTTTAACCGAAGCTACATTAGATTTTTTAGGAATTGGCTTTATTAAAGCGATTTTCCACAAATCAGGAAATGTAGATGTTACTATGGATAAATTTATAATCTTAGTTATAACACTGAGTGCGTTGGGCAGTATTAATAGAACCATTTGCAAAGTTATTTGATCCACACCCTCAGCATTTGATGAGAGCCCGCTAATTATGCTCGCCACAATATTTTCACTAACAGGCTTTAGTTTAAAAATGGATTTACCAAATCGATTAAATTCAAAATAAGTCAAGTCTGAAATACTAACAAAGTCATCACCGGGAACATTAAGAAAATGAGAGTTAATGGTGTCAGGATTATTACAAAAAGAAGGCAATTCAAAATTATTTTTGTTGCTGGGAATAACAGTACTTTTAAGATTCTTCCATAGCTTTTTTGGGTCATTAATATTTCTGTTTATATGGTTATTAAAGTAAGCTTTTTTTTTCTTGACACACTGCATTTATGACTATATGCTTCATGTCTATGTATGATTCTTTAAATGTATTTGTTCTTAAGGTTTTATATCGCTCATGGCACTGATCACGAATGCGCATCATTTCTTTAACAGTGTCGGTGATCCATGGAAACGATTGTTTTTTTATGTACACAGTCTTTTTTGGAGCATGAAGATCAAAAAGATTAATAACACACCCATTAAATACCGATATTAAGTCATTTACATTGTTGAGACTCTCCATTTCTTGCCAATTAATTAGGTTTAAGTCATTGTTGAACAATTCTAATAAAATATTTTTTAAAGGCCTATACACAGTAACATAAGGTGTTGGCTTGTCCGCTTTGATGTTAAATTCTACAGATATTATTGCGTGACTTCCCAAATCCGGAATATGGTTAACGCTTATAGATCGAGTCTTAGCGTCTGTGCACACTAAGTCTATAAGCGTCTGACTGTGGTCGGTAAAATGCGTAGGTTCTGTTACTAACTGGTTTAAGCTAGTGCAATTTAAAAATATCTTCAATAATTTATTTTTGTTGTCTGATGGATTGAGTAAGTTAATATTAAAATCTCCCAATAGAGCCAGATAATCACATTCTCCAAAACTAGTTACCGACTGGGTCATGGCATCTAAAAAAATATCAACATCCAGCCATGGAGGCCGATAGGCAGTTCCGATAACCATCTTCTGCGATCCAACCCTCAGACTAAGCCACATCTGCTCGACAGATGCGGTGGAAGGGTGTGGGCAGGTTCGCACATTTACACCGCGCTTTATATAGAAACCGACTCCGCCACCACGGCCCGCGCGCACGGACACCGGCCGCGGCGTGTGCCGCAGTCGGTACCCGGGCACCACGGGCGCGCGGCCGTCCTCCCCGTCTCTCAACCATGTCTCGTTTATGGCCATAATATCAACTCCTAACCTCTCCAAGGCCACAATAAACTCATCATGCCTAGTGCCCAGCGAGCCAGCGTTAAAAAACCCAACTTTTAATTTTTTATTAGCCATCATAAGATCGTATATTTTTTAACAAAACGAGATAATATGCTCAACCATAGACGTATGACTGAGATAACTAAACAACGTAAGGGAATAAACATACTTGCAGTAATGTATAGCATAAGGCCAAATTTTAATATATAACCACAGTACGTTCCTTGACTTATATTATCATAATAATTACAAAAAAGCCGCAGAAACTTACTATAACATTTATACAGACTAAATGTACCTCGTCTTATTAACACAGTATCGTATAAAAACAGTTCAACCCTACAACACATTGGTATTGTGATTACAGAGCAAAAGTCATTTTTTTGATTTTGGAGTGAATATAAACTACATAAGAATTGTATATTAATAAAATATAGTAAAGTAAAATAACAAACACAGACATTACTGGTTTTACGATAATTTGCATCATATGAATGATTAGTTTTTAGTAAGCTATAATACACAACACACAAGATCAACAAAAAATTGCCTTTACATGCAAACATTTTTGGTGCAAAAAACACGACCAAAATCAGCATCCGAACGTATGGAATACGCCTGCTTTCCGTCGCTCTGTCGCGCGAATATGCGTCCCCTTTTGGTCCAGGAGTAACGCCATTGATTCTTGCGACATTCTTCACGCACCCGATGGAAGAGCAGTCGATTGGCTTTCGTGAGCCGCTCGTTGACATAGACCCGTCGCGGTGGTCCCGCCAGCCCGATGTCAGCCGTGGTGAAATGGCGGCGCACGCGTGCGGCCTGCAGCAGCTCGTCCCGCAAGTGGCGGCGCGCTAGGCGCACGACGACGCGGCGCGCGCGGCCGCCCGCCCCGCTAGCGCCGCCCTCACCGGTCGCGCTCGCGCCTACCGCTCCCACTCGCTCCGCAAAAACAATATCCCGAGCCTCTAGTGCGACCCCTAATTTTGCAGCTAGGACGGTGACAGTATGCTGTATATTCTCGCCTTTCTCCTCGGGTAAATGCCCGATATCCAAATCTGACAAAAGTGCTTCCTGATCCCGTTCGCTGAGTTCCGCTTTAAGCTGTATGACAGTCTGCTGCAGTTCTGTAACTAGATTGGATCCCGGCATCTCTCCACGCTCGAGCGCTTCTAGCCTCTGTTCAAACCCGTCCATACGACCTTTCATACACGCCATAGCATCACGGAACTCCTTACGAAATTCGCGCGATTCGGCCATGAATTCAGCCAGCTCGCGCCGCATATCCCGGACATCCTGATCCCAGACCGGGGGCGCAGATGATGTGTGTGTCGCGACGACTGCTTCAGTCAGAGGCGATCCAGTTTTATGCGTAGGTGGAGGAGCTACCGACCCGCAGATCCCTTTTACCGGGGTGCTACTATTGTCGCCTTTGCGTTGCTTTTTTTTGCATTCAGGGCAAACCCAATCTTTAGGTACAACCGCTCCATCAGGGATCGCCACACAACCTTTGTGAAATATAAATGGGCATATCGTACAAGTGACGACACCTGTCGCCGATACGAATTTCCCGCAAGCCGAGCACTTAGCCATCACTATTTTGTATTTAATAGCGCTACTAGCTAATGCTTAAAACGATACAGCTACTCAACGCTAGATGGCGTGGTAACAAAACAAAATTGATTTCTGCGCACTCGCTGGGTAAGGATAACAAATATAATTATTACCCACCCACCTTTAAAATCTTTGATATTGATAACACGACTATTGAATCACGTATTTATGCACTAAACCGACCGTTTAAGGGCTTGCACACACTCGTACAGCTGCTGTGGTTGCTTCGCACACACTAAAAAGAACTATCACCAAAAATTAGAGCGGTAAAGTATTTTTAATAATTTAAATGAATGCGACCGTATGCCAATGTATAGCCGTCCGTGACGTCACTGTCTTGATTTGATGTTTGTTCTTAATTACATACATTGATCACTTCATTGTATCTGGATCAGCTTGCGTGTTGTTATTTATGTGTTTACGCTGGATCTTAGTACGAGCATGCTTCCATGACCATTGCATTTCTAAAATATTTTTTTAAAGAGTGATTCTATAATTTTGGCTAAATTTCGGGTTTTTTTTTCAAGCTACATATATATTATTTTTTTTTAAAGGCTCAGAAATGCAGGCTCTGCTCTGAACACCTAAAGCGGGTACAGCGTGCATACAGAGAGAGCGGTTAATTAAAACCTTAGATGGTAGGATCCTTTTTTAATTCTCGTTATCCGAGTAACTAAAAAAAGTTTCCTGTTCCTATGACCGTACCCTGAAACGTGTTTGAAAAATTGGAAGGAAAAATTCTAAAATATACACGCTATGTAAGCCGTTCTCAATTAAGTATTCGTTTAACGATTTAAATTATACTTTAATGCAATAGCCTAAAGTTTTATTTTCGTTAGTTAATGTAAATGTGTATGTATTTTCATATTGTTTTGTCTGATATTTTATCATAGACGTACCAAATAAAAGACATCTGTTAGAGACACTTACATTATGGTTGTATGTAGTTGTCAGATTATAAAAATGATGATAGGTTTAGTGGAGAGTTTCGATATTATTACAAACGTTGCGTTTTTATGTTGACGTGAAATTACTCTTAAACTGGGAAGATTATGTCATGTCACCTGCCAGGCGACTCGTAATTTGATTGCAACCGATCGAAACACAAATTAATCAATACGCAGCTTTTGTGCATGAAAAAGAATGAAATTTCTCCTCTTGCATTGCAATCAATGTTCTGTGTTCACATATGAAACATTAAAAAAAAAAATTAAATAAAAATATTATACATATTACTATTTTGACACGTCTCTTCACATTAGTGACGTCAAAAGTGCTTTTTGTTGATTTTGAGCTCACAATGCGCCTTAAGGGTGTTACTTCTTTTATCCCTTACCCCTATTTTTATTGTGGTCGAAGTTGAGCCTAATCCGGAGTGGATTAGGCTCACAATCTCACCTCACGTAGAATATTGTCAAATTGAATTTCAATTTCAATTACACAATACCTGAGCATGGGTTTATGTCAGTTTGGAGGAAATCGAAATGAGCCTGTTAAAGTAAATACCTATTCTACCATTCACTCTAGGTTTGGACATCCCATGTTGTAAGGAAGGTTTTTTAGCTGTACTAATTATGAACGATAATTCGTACCAGCGTAGTGCTGATTACTAATATTTTAATCACAAAGAGGTGAGGGTGGTAGACATCTGGCGGTTGGATGATAGAAAGATGTGGGAGGCGGTAGGAGTACCCACGATGCAGTTCGTATGTACACACTGTGTAATCCGAGGAATATCGACAGGATTGCAATTTCTCCCCCGGTGGGCGTTCGCCGGTCTTAAGAGGGTAGCTTACTACGTATCACTCTATATAGGATATATAGCCGGTCCTTCACCGGACATGTATGTTTACTTCGCTCTCTTCTATTTGCGCAAACCCTAGATTGCAAAATTCAGAGGACAAGTAATATAAGTTATTTTGTTTGAAATTGTTTCACCATTTGTCTAATGGGACCACTAGTATAGTATTATATTTTCTATGGTAACGATAAGACTGTTCTAAATCTAAAGCTCAATCATGTACCGAATAACTCTCCACGGTCACGTATCACTGCACTGCACTGCAATTCAACTGCTATATTGGTATACTACCTTCTGGCCGCGGCTTCGCCCACGTGGTTTATAGAAAATGAATGGCGTATTTTTCCCCCAAAACAAACACTATAAACGCTCTCACTCTCAAGAAACTGACAACATCCCAAACAGTGCAATAATATTAAACTCTGGGATGAGAGTAGTATAGTTTTAACAGTACTCATATCAGTGTAGGATTTATAAAGGCCATTTTGCCCCTTTTGGGGGATGATTTTGGAAAACACATATCTCATAATTTTAATTGAAGAACACGCTGTTTCGAATTTTCGAGTCAATTGATCCAGAGAAAAATTTTTTTCATAGATAATTCAACCACCCATTTCATCCTCTTAAGGAACTTCGAAAAACCCGTTCTTGGTGGAAACTCACACTTTACAAAGAACACACCCTCCGAATTTCAAGTCTCTAGGACTTGCGGTTTAGGCTGTGCGCTTATATATAAGTCAGTCAGTCTGGGCTTTGAATTTTATACAAGTTTATTTACGCCATCCAGTGCGATTGTACATATCACTATCAGAAATTGGAACGTTTGCCGTTTCGTGCAGGTAAACAACCGTGGTGGCTGGAGCTCTCTGGGTGGTAACTCTGAGCCGCGGCGTGCTAGCAACTCCAGCGGTCCCTATCAGGCGCAGGGCTACGGAGCTATGAAGAATTCTACTTCCGAGCCGTACTCGCAGTGGTAAATATACTTGTTGGCTATATTTTATATGGAGTTATCATAACCAGTATGGGAACATACAGTTTCTGGTGGTAATGGCACTTGCTAACCTTTACATATAGTGATTTTTGAAACATACTCGTAATTTTAGTTCGAAGACTATCGTGAGTATAACACATTTTGTAAGATAAATAACGGCTTATCTCACGTCAGTTAAAAAGTCTTCTGGGAGCTAGCAAGCAAGCCGCGGCGGCTTGCGTTAATAGCTAGCTCCCAGCAGAAGGACATTGAATATGTCCGAAACCTGGTCGGAATAATACTCGTCATTTCATTTCATTTCATTTATTTATATTTCATTTAGATAATGCACAGATTGCTTACACGATACTTTTGATCCCGGGAAATAAGGAGGTTCGTGGGAAAACTGGTTTAATTGCAGCAAACCGCGGGGCGCCTACTTGACTATTGTTATAGTCAAGAATGCGAGTTACGTACACAACGTCTTCACTTCTATTTCACGTTGTAGCGGATTTGTATTCGGTCAAGTGTCTTGTTATGAAACATCATTGTAAACGCCACGTGTAACATGCACTTGTCCATATATAATAACAAGGTTCTTTAAATA
The DNA here is from genome assembly GCA_905220475.3 of Ennomos fuscantarius. Lineage (NCBI taxonomy): Eukaryota > Metazoa > Arthropoda > Insecta > Lepidoptera > Geometridae > Ennomos > Ennomos fuscantarius. Next base: position 15,169,333 of record HG992023.1, read on the forward strand.
AAAAGAAAGAATTCTCATAAAATATAGAACACATTTTGTGGCTCTACGCTGCTACGTGTCCGTAGCAAGGCTACGGTGTCGTTCGCACTCTTCATTTTACATTGTTATATATATATATATATATATATATATACGTGGTCTCAAATATAATTAATAATAAATAAATAATAAAACTGGTGGACAATTTCTATTAGACCAAATTAAAACTATGAATATCCTTTTAAATAAATAAAAATGGATTTTACAATAAAACTGACGCTTTCTCCCTGTTAGAGATGGTTCTTGGCTCAGCAGTGGGAATGTATTGAACTGATGAAGAGTAACCTACTTGGTCGGGAACTGTGGACCCTTTTGAACACCTAGTATGATCAGTTGACAGTTTTGGACAAAAATATTTCAGATCCCCGTAAAAGCATTTGGTCCAAAAATATCGACTACTGAATAACCCCTTTTAATTACTAATGTCATCAAGTCTTGCTTCTAGGCAGAGAGAAAGAAATAGCACTTCACGAATGAAGTTTAGGCACTATGCAGAGAAAAAGGAACGCCACATCACTACTTGAAGTTTTTTTATCTGCATTTCCACAGACACCTGCGTCCGTGCTTTCTGTTTTATTTTTAAATTTATAACTTGAAGTGAAGTTTAGGCACTAGGCAGAGAAAAAGGTACGCCACTTCACCACTCGAAGTGAAGTTTAGGCAGTAGACAGAAAGAAAAAAATCGCTACTTCACTACTTGAACTGATGTTTAGACACTAGGCAGACAGACTTAGATAAAGGAATTCCACTTCATTACACGTAATGAAGTTTAGGCACCAGGTAGAGAAAGAAACGCCATTTCACTACGCATTGCATACTTCTATCACTTCATTACCAATTATCAGGTATTATTTTCTTTATTATAATGAAATTAATACGTAAACGTTACGTTTTCGTGATATTTAATATTTACATTTTATGACTTGATTCAACTGACGTCATTCGGTATCCGGTCCTTGCTCGCACGCTGTGATGTTACATACTGGAATAAAAGCGTGCGGTGCGTTACGAAGACGTAATTCTAGATTCTACTATATTAGATTCTATGTTCAAACTAGCAGTTTCACCCGCGGATAAAAAGTATTTTAATTATTACCTAATCCCACAGGAAAATTTCACTTTTCCGGGATAAATGTAGCCTATATGTTAATCTAATGTATAAGCTATCTTGGTACCAAATTTCATCCAAATCCATTCAGCCGTTTGAGCGTGAAGGAGTAACAAACATACACATACAAACACACATAACTTTCGCCTTAATATTTTTTTTTTGTTTTGGTTCCGCACTTTTGTGTATTTAGTCAGTGTCAAGTAATTGATAAGACACTTGACAGAGTCAAGTCATAGTCTAGTCTAGTCAAGTTATGCTCCTAGTAAAGTGGTGGCAACTTTACCAGAAGTCAAATCATTATATCACTTTCCCACACTCATGCTTGTAATCCAGCACTTAACGAATAAAATGCCACCAGTTTTATGCACTAACACTGAAAATAACACAAGTTTTGGAAAATAATATAATGCGGTAACGTGATCTTTTTCGTTTTCCCGCCAAAACTCCCTTAATAATATTAGTATGATAATTCGGATGCATTCGCTGACCTTACGAAAATATTCAAGAATCCAAATAAACATTTTCTCAATTCCAGGAACGAACAGTCGCAACCTTGGCAGGAATCTATAACGACCAGGAATTTAGATACGAGGGACCTCTCTAAGGCAGGTGTCTCCAGCCCTCCTCCGGACGTCAAGAACATCACTATAAAGAAGAAAGACGAGGAGTCGTGGGACTGGCTTAACAACTGAGACCCTGTTATTAATAGTGGTATGTATTTAACATTATCACGATCATCACCGCATCGCAGCATCACATTTTGACAGCCTCTGTAGTGTGGTGGTGTAGCAGGTCGGCTTTATTATGTTACGGCAGGGTTATGATTTATACTAGACTATGACTAATATATATATATATGAACTACCCTACTACTAAAATATAAAGTATTATATAAGAACGAGCTTCTGCCCGCAGCTTCGCCTGCGGCGTCGCCTATGAGAAAATAATTCAACCACCCATTTCACCCTCTTAAGGGTGGAATTTCGAAAAATCCTTTCTTAGCGGATGCCTACGTCATAACATCTACCTGCATGCCAAATTTCAGCTCGATCCGTCCAGTGGTTTGGGCTGTGCGTTGATAGATCACTATGTCAGTCAGTCAGTCAGCCACCTTTGAGTTACATATATTTAGTACGTTATGTTAAATAGTTCTCATGTGAGTGAAATATTTTCTTATGAGAAATAAATATATATCTAACCTCAAATATCATCAACTTGAAAATTATCAATAACTTGACACTGGCTAAATACACACAAGTGTAGAGCCAAAACAAAAACACAAAAAAAACCGGGGGCTAGGGAGATAACTGTGAGCTTAAGAGCTGTCAAACTTTAGTAATAAAAATGAATCGGTGAAGTGATTATTGTGCTATTGATTATGGTCACCTGTTATCGTGTATTCTACTAGTTGCGCCCCGCGGTTTCACACGCGGATAAAAAGAATTTTAATAATTTGCTCATCCCACGGGAAAATTTCACTTTTCCGGGATAAGATGTAGCCTATATGTTAATCCAGTGTATAAGCTATCTTGATACCGAATTTCATCCAAATCCATTAAGCCGTTTGAGCGTGAAGGAGTAACAAACATACACACATACAAACACAAACTTTCGCCTTTACAATATGATAAAGACCTATTAAAAATTGATATTAATAAATAGTTTTCAATTTTCAGGTTGAACTGAGAACGAGGGGTGCCCGAGGCGCCCTAAAATAAGCAAAGTTTCAAATATATAGATATTGAGAGTATGACAAAATGCCACATAATGCAGCTCGAGCCAGCTTACTGTCCAGTTTATAATTACGCGCGAGAATAACAAATACAAATATATTTATAATAATATATATATAACACAAGGATCCATTATATAGAATACGTTGTTAAATAACTCTCATAATTGGTGCTACAGATTAAAAATTGTAAAAAAAATTAAAATATGCTTTTTTCATATTAAATTGCTATATAATTTGTAATTTATAGGAATAAATAAGTTGATTCGAGCGCATATTTAAAACATAACTGAAGTATTTTTTACAAACTGATTATTGTATTGTTAAATTGTATTCAATGTCATCTCGACAGTAGCTAAGTAGACGAGCGGTCGCTATGCCATGAACCATAATGCGTTAAAGTTCACTTGCGTTCATCTCAGTTTCACATAAAAATGCCTTTTTAACCGACTTCCAAAAAGAAGAAGGTACTATGTTCGTCTATATATGTTTTTTTGTGTATGTTTATGCATATTTTCGTGAAATGTGAACAGATTAAAAAAACATTTTTGTTCGTAAGGGTATACTCTCGAGGTGGCCCCTTTATGATCAACTCAGAATCTGATGATGGAATCTCAAAGCAATCGATGAAAAAGTAACTAACTAACTATGTAATAAAATCTTAGAAGTCAATTTTGACCCACATCCCGGTTTCAGATTTAGCTGAAATTTTGTATACTTATCAAAGTTCAGTAACAATAACTAAAAAGGATTTTAAAAAATTAAACTAGGTTATTATAATTTTATCAAAGTGTCACGCGAAACTTCAATTTAGAGTTCTGATTGACACTGCAACCTGTTATGGGCGGCCGTGTCGCTTAACACCAGGTGAATGACAAGCTCGTGACGTCATTCACATACATACAAAAAAAATCTTTGTTTTTATGTGAGACCGAGGTAAACGGCGTGCAACTGAATCTGTTAGAGATATATCGTTGATTATTGTAAATGCTGGCATCGTTGTTTATGGGCCAGCAGGTTTTTTATTGGTCCTGCACGCATTTGTTCCGCTGAAACGGTTATGCTGACAATTACAACACCTTTAATACCCGTCTGCATAAGGTTGAGTTTTGTATCTCAATTTTTATTGTTTATTGCCTATATATTACTATTATTTTCTCCTTCTCTTTTTATAATCCGCGTTCATACTGATTGACTATATCAATTTTTTAAAAATAATTTCTCATTGAAAATAAAGCAAGTAAAATACAGAAAACTACAAATCGTTAAATTGTATCAATGGTAGAATTGTACGTACGAAACCTTCATTGTGCGTACTTATTGAATTACACCTAGCAGCATTGCACCGGTCGCAAATTATCAGCTTGTAGGTCCGTATTACATCGATCGATGCTCAAGCAGAGAATTCATTCGTAAAGTGATCAGTTAGTGAATGAAATCTCTTCTTGAGTAGCGATCGATGACTGAGCATCGTTCTGTAATACGGACCTAACACAATGATTCATGAAATGATGATCTGTGTGAAGAACTACGAATTGAGCATTTGTACGGATAGCGATTTCGTCTTTCTGTACTTCCCATTCCCATTATTAATAAGGCGAACTGATATTTTCCACTGTACGCGTGTCTCAGACAGGAGCTAAAAAGTATAAAAAAGATTCCTAGTACAAATTGTGTGCCAATGCTTTCTTTCCATTTCTCCCTGTTGATCAGGATACGTTAGAAGTTGGTACGAATGCGTGCAGTCCCGCCATGGCTCGCTTGCTTAAGTGAGACTTCGGACCGCGAGCGGAGACGGCGCGGTATAAAGTTTTGTTGAAGATGGCGCCGCGTATTACGTGCACCTCTGCCACTCTTTCCCCTCACGCGCGAACATGTCTCAATTGAGCAGATGTTCTATAACCGTTATGGCGAACTGCGTTCATGGCATAGTGTCGATTTAAACCACTAAGCGTGCGAAACCATCTCCGCCTTGTACAAAGCTCTACGCATCATCATCAACAATTTCTTAGACGGGAAGGTGAAGGGATGCTCAACTCTACAATATTGTTGGCGATAATGCCTATACCAGTAGTATTTTGTCATGCTAAAATTATATTTATAAACGTTAAATGTTTCTAAATTTTATTTACTTTTAAGCTTTATCCACAACGGTATAGTCGCTGTTTGAGAAGGTATACCAGCGGTAGGAAGCCCCAAGGCGGGTAGGAATTCAAACTCGTTGGGCTGTAGGATTCCTAGCCGTCTTGGTTGTTGTCATATATTGACGTTAATTAAGCAGATGTCGGTGGGAGGAACGCTATCTAAGAAAAGATGTTTTAAGTAATGCGTCCACCGACTATCGGAATGGTCACGGTGGCTATCCAATGTCGACGCCGACAATATCTGCCGCTGACGTCAGGCGGGGAGCGTATAGAAAGCCGCTCTCGGTGAAAAAATCTCTCCCTGGCTCGCGTCCCTCGCAGATGTTGCCTAATTTAAGTTAGCATTTAACTTGCCATCCTGGACACGTACCTATTACTGCGGTAAAACTTTACAGTTAAGTGATCTTGTCGCCAACTTTAAAATAGTTCTAGCGTAATTCCGTCTACGACCATATCGTGCGATATAGTTGTGTAACGCTAGCTTTAAGAGATCCACCTAATTTTGCTCACAACAAACCAAAATTAACCGAAAATACGGGCGCAGTAATACGATTTTTACAAACTTTCAGTAGCGGGGTGTGCTAGGACTCGCCGCTTCTCTTGTCGCCGCGGTTAGATATATATTGATTGTTGACACAAATCCGTTGTTAAGAAAGTAATATCGGCCGTTATACTCTAAAACGTGATCGCTCAGGCTGGGCTCCTCTAGGTCTGACTTTTTCTAAACATGACCTATCATATTTTGAAATGAGACTGTAGTGACAGTCCTGTTCAGAGACGTCAAATTTAAAAGTAAAACGGCCTATACGAAGTCCTTTTGTATATTGTTATAGGGTAAGGAAATTTGTTAACTTATCTCGCGGCGATGCAGGGCAGTCGTTTTAACATTTAAATTGTTTATTCTTTCGCTATTTGAGGTACCAGTAACACCGTTATAAAAACAAATATTCAATGAAACATTATATATTATCTAAATATTTTCTAAATAGTTATAGTTCTGAAATTATTTAAATGTTAATATGACGCGCGGCGAGTATTTGAATTGTAAGCGTTTTGTTATCACACTGTAGAGGCAATATGTCTTAATATTAAAAGATTGTTCCAAAATTAACGCAGTAAAAACCACATCAAACTTTTTTTTCAACTACAGTGACTGAAACTTTTTATTTAGTGGCTATTAATGACTGTTTTGTTGAATTATTGCCTCTACATGTAATTATGCTAGCCACATTATAATATCTTAATTTAAATAACGTTAATCTTAAATCGCATTGGAAATATTGCAAGGTATTATTATTTTCAAAATTTATTTATAATATTTTTGCGATTTTGAATTTTGCTAGTTTGGCATATCTTTTGAGCTTAATTTACTAAGGCCTAATATTGCTTTGTATTTGTTTAAATTTTATTGATAACAATAATTTAGGTACTTCACTTAATAATGAAGCTATAAAAATACTATTTTTTAAATTCTTCTCGGAGCACCGAAGCATCCGAGGCATACCGAAAGGATATAATGAGCATGAAATATTTTTTGGATCCTTTTTTCTTATATTGGATTACTGTTTTAAACGAGCCTAAATGAAACGTTATTTTACTTTGTTAATGCAATATTTCCGCTTAATTTGTTTAAATGACCCGGAATATATTTTTTTTATTCTATAATAGATTAGTGTAGTTTTAGTGAAGCGGCTTATGCAAGTTTCTGCTGGGGGTTCATGCAATGATTGAACTTGCATTAGACCCGCTTGCATAATTGACGAAATGTGGGTACACCATGCACAAAAACGTGCATATAAGAAGCTCATTCAGCAAAGTACCAGATTAAGCATACTTTTATTACGTGATATAATCAATAATATCCTTTTATTTCTATTTAGCTACGCCGTGTATCAACATTTGTTACAGGTTCATGCGTTATAGTTTTAATTGTTATAATTAATTAAATATTAAGTCTCCGCCAGGCCAGCTACTTATTGTAACGTCTAGTCCCAGCGATATTTTTATAGGCACGTGTTCGTGATTATATTGAATACCGTGAAGACATGTATAATGTAAGCATTGTAGTTTATTTGACTGACCTCGCTGATCATATTAACCGAGACCGAGACGGTGGGAGATTAACCTTCATCCATCTGATAAACAGATTAAATTTGAAGGGCACTGTAGCTAGTGAAATTACTGGGCAATTGATACTTTATGATCTGATCTCACAGTCGAGTAATATAATTACAAGACTGTGCTGATGTCTCAGGATGATGTGCGCAGTGTGTCACGGGAAACTTTATATATTGGAGTTCCGAGTGACACTGTTCTGTTATGGGCGGCCGTGTCGCTTAACATCAGGTGAACGACTCGCTCGTCACATCATTCACAAGCATAATAAAAGAGGAAAAAAAAATTATCAAACATTATTGATTAGCACATGCCTACCATAACTTGCCTATCGAAAAGCGTCAATGGCTATTTTTAATTGAATTAATTTCATCGCCTTCACTGTTACGGTTTACCAAAAACGTGAAGGTAATATAATAAAGAAAATTGATTAAAATTAATTCAATTTAAAATATCCATGAACACTTTTCGATAGGCAAGTTATCATAGGCATGTGTAATAATATTTGATAACAAATATATCATCTGGTTATCAGATGGGTGAAGGTCGATCTTCCACGGGCTCTTAGACCATCAGTTGGTGGTAGCGATTGCTTACTGCGCGGCGGCGGCGATGGGCTCGATTCCCGCCAAAACAAGCATTCATGTAACCGCAGATGTTTGTACTATGTCTGGATATTATAACCAAGTACCTATATCACAAAAAAGCGTGGGCAGATTAGCTATCTGGCTCCCATAGTATGATTTGGGTTAGCTTGGGGCTACATAGTTGCGAAGTGTGAAATTGACAGTTTTTTTAAAATTAATTAGTTCCTCTCTGCTGTTTGTGTTTCTTCTCCACCGTACAAGCATTTGGTAAAGTCTGACAGTATTTTTAAAGTAATTTTGAAATATGTCCCTTAGCTCTTGGTGTACCATCATCTTCGATCTCTGGTTAAGCGTTTGCTTTACATAGCAAAGCATAGTTTTAGTCCAGTTTAAAGTGTCAACTTGTACGAAACTTACATATTTCGGTTTAGTTTATCAAGTGTTTATGAATAAGAGGCCTATTATTGTTTTTAATCGTCTTCATCTACATATTTAAATTATGGTAACGGCATTATTTCAATATTATTAATTCTTTATACATTTTTTAATTTAACCCGTTCCATATTCTTTATGTGTTGATGAAAATGTATTACTTACATAACGCAGCTTCATATTTATATGCACCTGTGTATTTATACCCGTCTTTTATAAAGTTAGACAGCTCCTCTAAGTTCGCATTTATCCCTCTAGGACATACCTACTGCAATGTATTCGGGTGTGTCGCAGGGGAATAAATGCGTACTTAGGAGCTGTCAAACTTTACTGCAGTCAGGCATGAGTATAATAATACTTATTTACACTTACGTGTGAAATTGCATGAAAAAAATTATTTCTATTAGAATTAATTGTTTATTTATCAAAAATGCTATTATCACGACGTACTAATAAATCTTTTATTTTATTATAGTGATGTAAGGGTAAATATAAAAATGATTAGTTTGTAAAGTAGACTAAACTATATTTGTTCAATAATAGAGGCGGTTTTAGTACCTTGTGATAGCATAAACTCTCAATAGCCTTCGGGAGTTTGATCGCAGCATTTTTGTAATTATTTATTTATTAATTTAATTACATTTAGCAATTGTATCTTTGGTAATATTCTTTTTTTTTACTATAAAAAGAGTGTAAAATGTATCTAGTATAAAATATATACACATATATATCTTATATATATATGTTTTGTCCTGGGACCGGTTTCTGCACTCACCATAGAGTTAAAAGGATTTTTATGTATTGTGTTATACCAATACCAATGACTATAGCATTAAAACTAATATAATATGTATTAATACAATAGTTTTAATTTTACACTATTTTTAACCGACTTCCAAAGAGGAGAATATTCTGTGTTTCACTATTCTAAACTATTTTTAACCGACTTCCAAAGAGGAGAATATTCTGTGTTTCACTATTCTAAACTATTTTTAACCGACATCCAAAGAGGAGAAGATTTTGTGATTAAAAAGATTAGTTATTGGAGCGTTGTAGCGTTTAGCATTTATGAAAAATATCGATGAACATACACAAAAAGAAACATACAGACGAATCTGTATGTTTCTTTTTGTGTATGTTCATCGATATTTTTCATAAACGCTAAAACGCTCCAATAACTAATCTTTTCAGAACCATTACGCTGAATATTGACATTAGGTCAACTATTGTTTGAAGTGTCAACTTGTACTAAACATTCATATTTCGGTTTAGTTTATCAAGCGTTTATGAATAAGAGGCCTATTATTGTTTTTAATCGTCTTCATCTACATATTTAAATTATGGTAACGGCATTATTTCAATATTATTAATTCTTTATACATTTTTTTTAATTTAACCCGGTCCATATTCTTTATGTGTTGGTGAAAATGTATTATATACATAACGCAGCTTCATATTTATACCTATATACTTATACCCGTCTGTCCTAAAGTTAGACAAAACCTAAGTTTGCTCTTGTCTCTCTAGGTCGTACCCAAATGTAATGCAGTTGGTACATCAGAGAGGGATAAGTGCAAACTTAGGATTTGTCTAACTTTAGAACAGATGGGTTTTAGTCTTTATGCTTATGACAGTGTTTTCATAATAGCGTTCCATTTATATATTTTTAATTGGTTCTTATGGTTCTTACGTCAGTTTTATTTTGTTTATTAATCGGTAATATTTTGGTATTATAGGATTATATATTACAGCGTTATTTAAAAAAAATATTATTGATATTTTTTAGGGAACTGGGACTGAGTGCCGTCTTATTTTTATGTTTACCACATATATTGTATATGTATACTATAGTAATTATCTCGCTACCCGCAACCAGAGCAACCTGATTTAAACGTCTTTGCCGTACAAATATATTAAACGTAGCAAATATTTCAGTATTATTGAGAAACTGGTCCTAAGCACAAGCGGAATGTGTGATCGAGTGTCACGCCTTTACCGACAATTTTTGATTGTTACAGAAAAGCACTTGTTTTCTTGTTAATAGAAACCATAGTACGTTGCTATGGTGCTGCCGTGTGACTCTTTGTAACCGTAAGTTAATCCGTGCCGTGGGATTATTTAATGTGTGTGATAAGGCGACTTAGATAGTAAGACAGTAAATATGAGCTCCTCGTAGGCCATTTCGGTAACATAGTTAGCATCAGGTAGTTGTATGGCGAACGCAGGCTTATATATAACAACAACAAGCCAATCGCGATTGCTCTACTCTGTTGCCGTACCTAACCCTCTCCCGCGGCACGTCATTGTATATTTAGAATGTAGTTTTTCCATCATATATAGTTACAGGTATCATTAAGCAAGTCTAGCGAAGACGACATCGTTGTTTTGTAACGAAATGTGACGCTTGAACGTCCTAAAGGTGGTCGTGAGATTTTTGCCTGGTTCGTCTTGTAGGTTTTTAAAACGCAAACCAATGGAATGCGCTGAAATCGCAATTTGTACAAGGATTTTGGGAAATTGCAATTTGGTATTGACTTGAAGAACGCGAGATCTGTGATAGTGTGAAATATTAGGAGTGTAGTAAGCGTCGTCTCCGCTGGCTTGCTGGTATTATTATTTTGGTAATAATAGTAATAATGATAACTGTTATATACTTTTAGAGTAAGTATTGACCACTCAAATGCATCGTTAATTTATCAGGCACTACATTTTGTAAACTTGTAATATAACATAATAAATACATATTGGAAAATTACATATGTAACATAACTCAAAAGGCAACTTTTCGTTCGCTTCTTGTTCTAGTTAGGTTTAGTTTTATGTCTTGGTGTAAAACAACAAATGAAATCGTTATCTTGGCCGTAAATCTTTTTAATGTAGTTTATATCCAACCATTAAACCATTTTTATTGAAAGTAAAATATTATCGATAAGTTCACCTTAGCCTAACCTTTGTAATATTTATTTACTTATAAAATTATAACTACAGTACCTAGTTGTGGGCAAACATCACTATATTTCATAGATGTAAATCTAAAAGGGAGATAAGCCTACTTTCTTTTCTACCTTCTCGAATATCTATAGATTAGTTAGGTGCAGCGCATCCAATTGCTCGTGCGAAAAAAGAGATAGCATTTAGCTGTTTTAACAATTGAACACCAAAAGAGTGAAGCAGAAACACCATAGATAATTACTATATAATAGTCTTTCTCAGAGACAGTCCTCATGTCTAAGCGATGCTATGAGGAAGTACGTTATCTTCTCCCTTTTAATTACATCCAGCTATATTTGTATAAAAATGGTACAAAACTTTAGGCATTTAAGATGTAGGAATGTGATCAAATAATTCCAACATGTAATTTTTAGTTTTTAATACTTTAGCCGTAAGCTATATTTTTATTCTTTTTCTAAATAGTGTCATTTGTGGAGCTTTAACTTTTGTAAAAAGTGTTATGTCAATGATTTAACCTTGGTGTGTTAGATGAAATAAAAATCTATGGAAGTAATTGTGAAAATAATTGGCTACTATTTATGTTACAATACATATTTTTATTTGAACTTAATTTTTACTCATTTATCTGTATATCTTTAAGTTCATCATTTTGTTATAATATTTTGGTATGTTTTGGACTCTTAATTTTATTGTTACCATGTTAAATTGTTTCTTAAACAATTTTTTTTTGCTTTGACGAAATATTTAAAATGTTTTGGCGAAATTTTGGTAATTTCTTAACATGTAAGAATTTGTGTATAACCAGGAAAATAAATATTAAGGTAAATAAAACCAGTGCTTTTCAGTTTAATCTTTTAATATCATACTTATGTAGGTAGCCATTAAATAAATATCCAAATAAGTACCAATATAACAAAAACTACCTTTACAAAGCCCATAAACGAATATAATAATAAAACTATATTTGATAACATGATGATAGAATTAAGTAACTTCCAGTAGACTTACCAAATAGTCTTACTAGTAGGCTTTTTTTGTATACAGAGCTTGCAGGTGTACAAAAGGGAGAAACAATTAGAAACAAACATCATGGATGAATCAGAGGATAATACATCCATACTATAAATTCATTAAATTATTGCTCTACACATTACAAATAAACAAACTGCTTTTAATCATAGATTTAAGTAAAAAAGGGAAATGTTCGATAGTCCAGTTAGCTGGATAAACAACCACCAACAACATAACCATACAGACAACCATAGACAAGAAGCAAAAACAAGGTACTAGCTTCTTGCCTAAATTATTTGCAATACATAGCTATGACAAAAATAAAAATAAAAAAGAAAGAGAGATAAGATTTTAAAACAGACTGAGTTGCGTAAAATAACTAGGTGACTTTAGACTTGTATTCAATAATTGATAATTAAAAAGCAGTCAAAGCTACCGAATGTTATTTCAAATTACATGGGTAAGTAGCTATGTGCTCCAAAAGAAAAAACAAAATCAATTGTTTCTCGGAGCAATACTTCTGCAAATGGAATGTCAAAATTCTATCTTAAATGTCTATTATGTATACAGTTTTATTTAAAGTATAGAATATAACCAAACTATTACCATAACCATTGAACCAAATACTTCTAGAAAAATATCTTAAATTAATTATAATTAAGAACACCTAGCTACTAATAAATACCCCTCAAATCCAGATTCAAACCAAAATATACAGACATTAACTTGCATAAATACACATATTTCATACAAACAAACAAATTGTACATATGCAAAGCTTAACATTACCAAATTTGACACCTTTAGTAGAGGATTTGTTAAAGTTTATATTTTGGTATTGATGGAGGCCTTTGGGAATATTCCCGAGGTAAAACATAACATACAAATATGCTATAAAATGTAGCCAATGGGGGCCCAGCATTATTTTGTAGAGGTGAACATATATTATGCACAATGCTAGCATTATGTTACAATAATATAATTATCATTGCCAACTGCAAATAAAATTGGCATAGAAAAAATGTATTATGAAATTAAGTTCAAGTTCTGTTTCATTATGTGTAAAAAGTGTGAATGTTATCTTAGACATTGTTCTGCCACTTTTTGGGCCATTCATAATAGCAAACTAACTAATATACTATAGTTTTCTTATCCTAGACTATATTCAACCCAACAATGTTTGGGTTTAACTGGCAAAAGATTTAACTAAAATGGTGCAATTCCATTAGGCAAGTCTTGCATGCCAGTATGATGTCACATTTGCATACAGGTAGCTTGCATTGGCAACAAAGATGTTCAACAATTGAACAGGACATCACGGATGGAAGATGTAATTAAGGTTGGTACTGCATGCAGAATCATTTGTGATACATAGAATAGTATTATAATATAATATATAATAGTAGCTATTGAATAAAGAAAAAAGCTGTATAAGTTCAAAGTATCTACATGGAAGCTATAGCTTGTTTGTTCCAAGTTACATGCAATTTGCATGTTGCATACAAGTATCTTGCCTAATGGAATCACCTTAAGCGTTGTCAAATACTGTACCCAAGAAAATGATAAATTCACTTAGCGCTATTATTAAGAAAAAAAGGGCCTAGACATGCAGAATAATAACTTATGATGCCCACATGTAGAAGTATATATCTTGCCAGTGATTCAGATACTGAATAATGGGTCCGCAGACAAATTGCATCAACGGTATTTTGCTTGACATTGATTTCAGTACATTTTCTATGACATTTTTAGAATATCCATTATACATTGGACTTCTGAGTAAATAAAGAACAAGACCTAATTTTCTGCGGCTAACTTCTAGCCTTTGGTCGTAAGACATGTCTTTCATGTGTCTGTTGTAAAGTCTCATGCTGGTGACATCAATACTGAGGGCTACAAGCCACTGCTTCCAAGCTTTTGTTCCAAATACTCTCATTGCGGCAAGATGAATCAAAGGTTTTAGTATGTGAAGACACTCAGCATATAATATATCCTTGATATCAATGCTACAGTTTAAGTGCTCTTCTTTGTACCTTACTGGCTGCCAGTCTCTAAATGCCACTGGTGGTGCACCATCCACACGTCGGATAACACGTCCAGACCTTTTTAAAGTAAAGAATGAGTCAGAGCTTTCATCCTCTACCTCTTTACCTTCTGTGAACTTCTTTCTTTGTAATGAAAGTATTGGAGGGTGGGATATAGGAACTTCTTTGAATCGAAGTAAAAGTATGAGAGCTGATGAGCACTTAAAGACCTGTAGCAATGTGGCAGCTGTCCATTTTCCACGGCTTCCCCAACGGCTTTTCACCACTAGCTCCACAAACACTTCACTGTAGTGGATGACAGTCAACCACAGCTTGATCTGATCCCTGAGACTGTAATACTGCACATTGCCACCGTAAGCTTCTTGTATGAGTCTATCATTAAATAATGACACTAGCTTTGATATGGAGTACACTAATTCAGATACCACTGCCGATTTATTTATCTTGCCGGCAACTAAGTATGACGACCATGTCACCACTGTTTCGACATCGGTCACTAAAGTGGGATTTTTAATGACCCATCTTTTATACATTGTATAGATATCGTTAAGTGTAAACTTCCTTTCCATTTTAAAACTTTGCTTTTATTCTTAGGTACGAAGAAGATAATAATGGCACCCAGTAATACCAGTTATTATTGTTGACCTTTTTTGATTATCGAGACAGTAAATTTTTTAGTGTGGTACCAAGTCGCAGAATACCTACTTAACCAATTTGTTGATTTTGATTTCTTCCTTCTGTTCGCTGGTAGCTGTGATTAAAGGCTTGCTATATGGTATTTGGAAACACAAACTAAAAATAATCATCGAACGCTTGAATGCAGGAACTTAGTCGTAAAACCAAATATCACTGTTATGAACGGTGCATTTCAAGGTACTTTGTTGGTGTAGTATTTGAAATTTGCTTGAACTATCAACGAAAATAAGACCACGACGAAAATAATAAAGTTAGAAAATGAAGGATTTTTCTTGGCACCCACCACCACTGCCGCAAATCAAAGAGTATGTAACATTCAATGTACTTTGTACTTTATGTATGTAACGACGAGAGGCAAAAAATCACTATATTGTACGGCCGCAGGAATGCATGACCAAATAATATAAAAACCTTTCGAAACGTCGTGTTGAAGTCACGCGTGACAAAAATGCTGGCCTCTACTTCGGCCAAAGATTGAGCATTGCCATTCAACGTGGCAATGCTGCCAGCATAATGGACACGTTGCCTACTGGTAGTGGTTTGTTTGATTAAGTTCCCTTTTTATTGTTTTATGTTGATTAAATAATATTATGTTGTATGTTTAAAAAAAAAACATTTATTTATTTATTTATCTATAAAACTTAACATTACAGAATAGTCTAATGCGTTACATTTTATCACAATCTAATAAAAGAATTTATTAAATAATATAAAAAATATACTTGAGGATATAGCCTTCTTGGCACTAACGGTATTAATATTGTACGCAGATTAGATAAATAAAGAACTGTGGCCTTGTAGTTCTGTGAAATGGGTTGATTGAACAATACAGGCTGTGCGATGAAATCTTACTTCTCAGATTATTTCTCTTACTTCTATGATTACCAACATGTCTAGATAGACACTAAAAATTTAAACGCGGAGAAAAATTTAAAGACCAACCGTTGGTCTCTAAATCGTTTCCCCGCATCCAGTGAGCAATTTCGTAAACAAATTCTTATTTGGTATCGCGATTTTTTTGAGTTGCCGGCTTTAATTATCAGCGTTACCCGAAAAATCACTGATACATCGTGGGAACAAATAAATATATCTATCCTTAACTATTTGCTATTATCACATGAATAAAGATAGCCTCTAATTTTGGATCTTATCTGTAAGTATATATTTGCGTCGATTCATTTTGTCATCAAAAAATTACAGATATTGTTATTTAAATTACAGAGTAACATATTATAAGTAATTTAAATTAAATTAAAATAAATAAAAAAATAAATTACATTAACATATTATCTGTAAGTATATAATTATCTTCTATTTATACTCATAATAATTATAATAACTGTAACTGGGCTAAATCTGTAAACTGTTATGTTTTTATGTGTTATTTTCAGTGTTAGTCCATAAAATTGGTGGCATTTTATTCGTTTAGTGCTGGATTATAGGCATTAGTGTAGGAAAGTGGTATAATAATGGTGAAACGTATGTTTTCGTGTTGTTTCCAAAACTTAATAGAAGCTTCTGGTAAAGTTGCCACCCCTTTTCTAGGAGTATGACTTGGCTAAGCTAGACTATGACTTGACTTGATGACTTGGACTGTGACTTGACACATACATATGTATTATATAAATTAACTTGAAAAATAAATTATTTAACACTATCTAAATCTCTGAACAAGAAAACCTATTGGCATTTTATTCGTTAAGTGCTGGATTACATGCATGAGTGTGGGAAAGTGGTATAATGATGGTGAAACGTTTGTTTCGTATTGTTTCCAAAACTCCATTGAAGCTTCTGGTAAAGTTGCCACCACTTTATTAGGAGTATGACTTGACTAGACTAGACTATGACTTGACTTAATGACTTCGACTGTGACTTGACTCACATATGTATATTAATTAACTTGAGAAATTATCAAATACTTGACACTGTCTAAATACACAAAAGGGTGAAGCCAAACCAAAAACAAAAAAAAATCTGCAGCCATCAAGGGGCGAAGGTGGTAGAGGAACGGACAACGGACACAGATTACGTTAGGAATAGCATTTTTGCACCGACTAAGCTACACTAGATATCGATAGCATTTAGCACATCTCTTAAACTGTCAGTGTCTTAGTATGTAAATGTTGGCCCTTCATCATTTTTGCATGTTGGTTTTATTATGCTACGTCACTTATAGCTACAGATAATGTTCTAAGTGCCGTCTCTTAAAACGTAGTGGTTATATGCTCTTTGCGATTAAGTATAGATACGAAAAGTACAGACGATAAAAAGAAGGAAAAAGACTCGGAGGCACCAAAGTAATAGTATTCTGTGCACCAATCTCTACATAATTTGTGGAAGACAGGGAGGGAACGGAGGGCAGGGAGAGTATATAAAATATTTTCAGTCCGAGAAATCGTCAGTTAGCGATACGGATTGCCGGTTGAGTTATTTCTGCATGGCTTCACAACTTCACATCATTTATCATCACTATTGTTTAGACCCTCTTCCGAAGCAGTAGTTTCGGTTTTTCGTGGCGTGAACCTTCCTGCTCTCAGCATACAAATCAACCAAGCATTACCGTTCAATAATATTTGTTTACATTCAAGAAAAATAGTAGTTGATTCAATGATGAGTGAGTGTGGTGCTGATTCCAGCAAGAAGCTTCAAATCTCTCTTGGCGCTAAAAAACATCCGTGGTTTGGGAATATAGTAAAGTGTTTCGGTAGTGTGCTGACGTTATTGGGAGGCCCTGGCGTAAAGAAGTATGAAGGTTAGTATTATCTTCACAATATTTTTGTTATGTTTCAGATCCACTTATGTGTGTAAGTATCTATCTATGTTAAGCAGCAGATAGATCAACGGTTTTATTTATATATCCGTTTTTACGCCACATTATTAAAGAAATCAAAGAAGTACTTAAGGTTTTTATTTCTATTATTATTTATACATAATAATGCTAGCTTAAAATATAATTTTGTGTATAAACGACTTAGCAAGAGCTAAGAAGGAATTTCTTACTTAATAAAGAAATACTATTAGTAAATTGTCAAGAAGTTAACATACCTACTTGAAACATTTTAACATTTTAAAAATAGTAAAATTGACAAGTGTAATGAGTTTTAATCCAGCGTGGCAATATTTTATATACAAATAATAACTTGTTGATGGGACTTCTCACTGTAACAAGAGCAGTACAAAAAGTTTGCAGGCCTGGTTACCATTGACAAACATTTTATGGCAATACTGGCCCTTCTGCATTTTTCTTAATAGTAGAAATATAATTGCACTATTAGGTTGAGTTGCACAAAAATTGCCATGAAGTTAACTTTAACAATGATGAGTGTTGCTAACAGGTACATTTACCATGATATGTGGCATCAAAAGTTCTTCATTAACACTGTTTTAGACACACTTGTACAATTGTACATGCTATTCATAGTAGGGGGATTAGCCACAATCACTACCCTTGGCAGGCAGCTTGATGATCGCAGAAGATATTAATGAACTAAGGAAAATGCTGTAGCCCATTCCCTTGATATTCCTTCAGCCTTAATGAAGTATGGTTATTGACCATTAAGAGTTTGTAAATGCGTAAAAGTAATGGTAAATTTGCAACAGGAAATGTGAATGTATCTAGTGTCTATTGATTCTGCTGCTTTAATGGGATTTGATATTTTAATTGTTTATAGATTGTAACGGAAATAAAAGTATTTGACAGCTCAGCATTAGATGGTGCAATCTGTATGGATTGCCCCCTTACCAATAAACATTGTGTAGTGGAAAAATAGCTAATTCATGTTTTTATCTTTGTTTATTGAATTTGAAATGGGTAAGGATAAAACAAGAGAAAAGAGTGAGTAGCTATTCCACTGTGATTCACTGTTAGTAAGGGGATTAAAGATTAATGCCTCAATTCTTCTAAATACTAAAGTTTTACAAAAAGTTTTGTTTTAATCACACATTAATCAAACACTATATTAAGTAGGATAGCTCACATACAAAATTTCAATAATTTGTTGACGAACTATAGTGAGTATTTAATTATTTATTTGTACATAAAATAAAAATAGAAATGGCTCATAATAATTCTGTCCATTAAGTAAAAAACTGGAAATAAAAGATTTTTCTATTCAACTTACAATTAAGGATCAGTTAGTCTTTGGGTAAATACACTTACAAATATGAAGCAAGAATCCCATTTGTATGATAACTAAATAAATACCATGATTCTGTCATTATTCTTCGTTTTCTAACATTATTTAAAAGTTTTCCAAAATAACAAGGAAACCCTGCAGTCTTATTTGTATCTTACAAGTGTTTTTAGTGTTGGTGAGAATGAAAATTATCACTTTAACCCTTTTGTTCAACAAGTATATAAAAAATTATATATTTCTTTCCTTCATTTTGTGGATGCAAAATTATCAAAGATCATCAGAGCTAGGGAAGGGCGCGGCAGGTGCCACGCCTCTTGCCCCCGCGCACCCGCCGCATTTCTTCGATCTGGTCACAGGGCAAAGAGGGGTTTACCGCGCATGCGCGTTGACCTACAACCTTCGTTAGCTCTCTCTCCCAGTCCTTCTCAGTCCCTCATGTCGTGAAAGCGGCATGAATGCAAGGTTCTAAGAGATAGAAAATAGAGAAGGGGGGGAGGTTACACGTCTCATGCCCCCGCGCACCGCTGCAACGGCTTAATTGGGTCACAGGGGATGAAGCACGGGTAGTGCAGAGTTTAGACAAAGCCGCGCGTGCGCGTATACTGACTGCATCTACGTCATACCTGGATGACTTGCCCATCTCCTTACCTCTTTCCTCTCAGCTCCTGATACAATAGAATTTCTGCATTTCAAGCATTTTGTACCTAAACTTTGGGATTTTGTAATGTGGTCTAATTTGGCTTTGGAAAAGTACAAGTATCTGTTGTGTTGTTAACTCAATGGGGTATGTATGTCCAAAAATTCTCGACTTCCAATTTTATTTTATGTAATGAATTTACATTGTTTTTTTTTTCGTAATTATTATTGAAGTTATTTTATAATTGATTATTGAAATTTGGAAATTTGTTTATTCGTTTACTCGTTTACTTATTTACTCGTTTATTCGTTTACTCGTATATTCGTTTATTAGTTTACTAGTTTACTCGTTTATTCCTTCATTAGTTTTTTATTTGTTTGATGAACAATTTTGGCCAGATTCCTTCAAATTCATGGCATTCATGAATAAGATTGCGCCTAATATTTTAAAATACTAAATGCACGTATACAGCTATGAATATTATGAATAATTAAACCAATAAAAATAACTTACATATTTCCCCAAATAAAAGCTTGCAATTAAATAAAACTTAGACTGTGATTATTCTTTAAGACAAAATATTTCTGTTGTCAACAGAAGAGCCGGAGGAAATCCCGTTTGAATCCATTCACGAGCTGAGGTACTTAGGATCTGGTTCGCAAGGTACAGTCTTCGCAGGGCGTCTGCATGGAGAGATGGTGGCGGTGAAGAAAGTGCGTGAGAAGTGCGAAACCGATGACGTAAAACACCTCATGAAACTCAACCATGAGAACATTGGTAGGTGTATATTGGTTAGCGAGTTCTCTATTTGAATCTATGTTCTTTGTACAAGGATGTGTTTTTCGTATCGCGTATCTTTTTTGTAATTTTTATTAACAACTCGTAATTTTGAAAAAAAAATGGCGGAGTTTTTACCCGAAATAATAATAAGTTAATGAAATAAAATTACCAAACCTATTTTTTATTAAGTAGGGTATGAAAATAAAGGAAATTAAAAGGCAGTTAGAATAATGAGTGATATGTTTAAATTTAATTAGGAATAATAAATAGGTTTTTGATAGCTTAAAAATGGGCTATGTTGGTTTTTTTGTTTTTGTTTTGGCTCCACTCTTTTGTGTATTCTTTTATTGGAAATCACTTAATTTTATTCTCAAGAATTATAAAACCCAAGTTGAGCTCAGGCGAAGCACCACGCCACCTGCACAGTACTAAAAATGAGTAATATTTTTTTGTACAGTCCGATTCCGGGGTGTCTGCTCATCTCCACCGTATTGTATTGTCATGGATTATTGCCAATACGGCAGTCTCTTCGAGTTCCTCCACAGCGGGTCAACCCTTTCGCCAGTCCAGTTGATGAATTGGGCGAAAGATATCGCTCTCGGAGTGGCATATCTGCACTCCCACAAGATCATACACCGCGACCTAAAGAGCCCTAAGTAAGTATTACATTATCATTGACCAAAAATAAGATATGATGAAATGAGATTCGTTCTAACACAGTTCCAAGGCGAAATGTCATTTGATTTGAAGAATTGATTGTACCATAACAAGCTATATCACAACAGAACAACTACCGATATCCTTTGTGGTGTGGTGGTAAGAGCATTTCGGCTCATATCCCGGAGGTAGCGGATTCGATTCCCGCGGCAGGACAAGTATTGGTGCACGGAAAAAAGCGCAATCAATTTTCATTGTTCTGTGTCTGGGTGTTGTGGTCTTTGTCGCGGACACAGGAACTCCTAGTTAGGGTCCAGAATCTATCTAATATGCGATCGTCAGGCATTCTTATTATTATAACTACATAATTGAAGGGGTGAGAACAAAAAGGGTTTAGCTGTCAAATTGATAGTTTCGAGAGAATTGACATTAAACTTCAACGGTTTCATTTTAATGTAGAGTGCTTATAAGGTAATAGTAAAGGTTTATGTAAGTTTCAATTGCTTGAAAACGTATTATTTCTATTTTAAAATACAAAATATAGACCCAATTCGTACAATTACTGTAAAAAATAATATAATAAATATAATGAATGTTTTTTATGCTAAGCGAACTGTATTCCTGTGTCAGATAAACCGTTTTTAGACTGAGATTCTCGAGATTTAAGCCTCATTTAGGTATTTTGAGAATGTATTATTGTAGATAATTTCACGCTGAATCCAACGATACCCATAAGTCATTTTGGAAAAAATAACCCTTTTTGATCTCACCAATTATGTTTCTAGCGTGTTGATTGCCGACAATCTCACGGTGAAATTGAGCGATTTCGGCAACAGCCGTCTTTGGGACGACGTGAGCACTGTCATGAGCTTCTCCGGGACCGTGGCTTGGATGGCCCCTGAGGTAACAAGCAACTCTTTTATTATATTCATATCAGATACCTGTGTTAATTCTTATACGTTATCGATTATGTCTTAGTAATCTCATATCGCAATAAGACACGCATGCCCGGCTGCACTAATGTTTGACAGCTCCTAAGTTTGCAATTATCCCTCTGTCACTAACCTATGCAAAGCATACAGACAGCATGAAGTAGCGAAATTTTTTTTTTTATCGGTTCGCAATTGGCGAAAATATCATTGAACATACACAAAAAAAAGATACCGTCGAACATAGTACCTCCTCCATTTTGGAAGTCGGTTAAAAAGCTGTTAAACTTTATACTTATACTAACTTATACTAAACGGCTCAAAAAGCACTGGACCGATTTTAAATATTCTTTCACCATTTGAATGCTATTATATCACTGATTAATATAGGCTATTTTAATAGCAAGAAAAAAATATTTATGCCAAAATGTTTAAAAAATAAATGTCCACCCGTGCGAAGCCGGGACGGGCCGCTAGTACTTTATATATCAACGTGTACATTGCACTAAAATTGTCTCAATAGTCATTGAGTTGAGCACAGAACATCACTTTCCTTTAGATCATTCGACACGAACCGTGCTCGGAGAAAGTTGACGTCTGGTCGTTTGGCGTTGTGTTGTGGGAGATGATGACGCGGGAGATCCCCTACAAAACCATGGATACCCATGCTATAATGTGGGGCGTTGGCACCGATTCGCTGTCCCTTCCGATCCCGACTGGCTGCCCCAACAGCATTCAAGTATTGATGTGTCAATGTTGGCAACGGATTGCTAAGAACAGGTAAGTGACTTATATAACGGGTAAAAACTGGAACTTCCTCTTGGAAGATTTACTTTAGCGTCACGGCAGATTGCAGTGTCACTCCAAACTCTAAAGTTTTGCGTGAACTACTCGCACTACTTCCTGAGACATTACACAATACATCTAAGATTTCTTTTTATGTGTAAAATATCACACTTATATTATATAGGCGAAAGTTTGTATGTGTATTTGTGTGTATGTGTGTATGTGTATGTATGTTACTCCTTCACGCTCAAACGGCTAAATAGATTTGGATGGAATTCGGTACCAAGATAGCTTATACACTAGATTAACATATAGACTACATTTTATCACGGAAAAGTGAAATTTTTTCCGTGGGATGAGTAAATAATTAAAATACTTATTACCCGCGGGTGAAACCGCGGGGCGCAGCTAGTTACCTATAATATTGGTAAATTATATTGTAATGTGTTTGTGCACAAGTTTGTGTATGCGTGTGTGTGCGCGTGTGTGTTTAATTTTTTTTAGGGTTCTCCGAATCTTAAGATACCTGATACCGCTGATACCAATCCAGAATCTAAAGTTGTAAAAAGTTGCCTTTATATCCGCAGGCCTCAACTCAAGACCATCGCGGCACACTTGGAGATGGCCACTCCGGACATCGTGGCTATCGATGGCGAAACCTTCGCCGCTAGACAGAAAGCATGGGGTGCGGATGTTCGCGAAGGCTTTAAAAGAATCCACGCCCGGTAAGAATATTTATTCTGCTTTATTTTCACATCCTAAGTACTTTTTAATTTTGTTTGCTTAGCTTATTGAATTTCAAGTACTTCCAATTTGTGTGTTTGACATAAACTGCTCGTTTTTGCAAATTACTTTACTTTAAATTTGTTTTAGACTTTAACTATATCTTTCTCTTGGTCTTTGTCATTGACTTTGATGTTGACTTTGACGTTGACATTGAAATTGACCTATATTCTTTTAACTAACTAACTTCTAACAATACTACAACAACTACTACTGAATACTACTAGGTACTATACCTAATTTTAATAAAAATTGATTTTGACCTCGACTTTGACTTTGACTTTGACTATGACTATGACTCTGACTCGGGCTGGACTTTGACTTTGTCGGAATAACGAAAGATAGATCGAACCAGTAATAATCTGACGCTTATACCATACGTTTAGTATTATATCACCTGCACCTGTGCTCGTTTTTTTGTTTTTTAATCCAGTGTGGTGCATGTTTTTTGAATTATTTTATTTAGTGATAATTTAAGTTGTATAGCATGTGTTTTTATTATGCGAAACATTTTCCGCTCTTTCAGTGAGGATGTTTCATTCTGAAGTTAAGTTGTTTTATTAATTTTTTAATCGCTTTTCTTTTTCATTGTGAAGCTACTTTTTCCCGCTAGGTGGTGGTTCATGGTTAGATATTTTTTCATTAATCAGCTTTAAAGAATTAAAAAAAAACATTTTATTTTGACTACCAGCGATGAAAGCGCCATCTGCTATTTGATGTTTTTTCTTAATAATTTTATAATTAATTGCCTGAGTATAATGATCGGTTCATTAATGAGTTCTTCTGTACTATAGGAACAATAAATCTGAAAGCAGCACGAGCTCGAACGGGCACCAGGAAGCTCCGAAAATACGCGAGAACTTCCGCCAGAGGGAAGCTTACGAGAAGCAAATAATACGGGCCAACGAGCTATACATGGAAGTATGCGCCGTGCGACTTCAACTCGAGCAACGCGAGCGTGCCCTCGCCGAGTGAGTCACAAAACTACTTGCCTATGTCCCCTTGAAGCTTCCTATCAATCAATTTTATCGGAAAATTTGATTTAATACATTAACCTACCACTAGATGGCGCTGATCATAAATCTTAATTGAATCTCTGGACACTATGTCTACTGTGTAACTCTACAAACACATTATGTTTATAACATTCGAAAGTAGCTGTCTATCTCTAGGTTTGTGCGACTAAACTAATGTAAATAATACTCTGGTACTGATAAAAATTAATTAAAAGATAACTTGTCTTGTTTGTTGTCTATTCAGCAGCTATATGTGATCAATAATGCAAGCGTATCGTTACAGACGCGAAAAGCAGCTGAAGGCCTGCCGTTGCGGACAGCGAAAGAATATCAAAATTCAGCGCCAGCAAAGCACGACATCATCTGACGGAAAGCCCATTGCTATTAAACAACCCTGCAAGAATAGGCTGGAATCACAAATGCTAGTGAACTACATCGATAAAAACGCGGGGTCCACTTACACCGTGGCGGTCAACGGGTGCCTCTGCAGCGACAGCGTCCGCAATAACAACGTTGTTGCCGAGAAAGAGAACAATGTTGTTACCAAGAAAGAGACCATTGTGGAGAAAAATGGCAATGTGGAGGTGAACCTGACGTCCCTGCGCAAACCGAAAAACATCATTGCTGGCAACATGATTCCAGATGTTGCCCAGGTCTAAATGCTAAGTCGCAACTCTATTTATCTATTAAACCAAATGAGTAGTAACTTTTTTCCCTTCTCTATCCTGGAAGTGTTTATAACTTTGGATAGGTTATAATTTTTGATAGAAAGAATTGGTATTGTACCCACAGATCTAGATACATTTTTTGATGTCTAGATCTGATATGGGTTTTCATTTCACGGGGTTATTTCAAGGTTCAGTTTATAACTTATATTTATATTGCTGGCGTAACCCTTTTTATTGGATTCTACATCTCCGGAAGGTGACGTCATAATTATTTTAAAAATTTATCGTAGTTTACCGTTTTTAGGTAAGTGTTAAATTAAAATTTAGAATAATGTTTTGTGTGTGAATTCTATAAATGGATATTGGTGTTTCTAATAGGTTAGTGATTTCGCACGGCTTTGTGGCAGCTCCTAGAACAAATAAACTTTTGTTTAAGAATAACGAGATATGGCGAAATCTAATTATAATGTATGTCGAAATGTAAGAAAACTCAAAATGTGAACTTGAACAATATTATTATTATTTCTATAGTTTAACGATTTTTCTAAACTACGTTTTAGCTGGCTTAAGATATTTATTATTAGCACTTTTTAAGGTAAACATAATTAGGTATTTTATAGACTGATTTTATGTTGTTGGCAACATTATTCTAATGATTTTATTTGTGTAAGCTGATTAGTGCATAATATTGTAGGGGTAGTTTAAATCGATAACTGGTCACCATGGTTAAAGAAAATGAAAAAGCATTAGAGCTTGCCGGTACTGACTACTACACACTACTACTAGTTACTACTCTACTACTACCCTGCCTTCTGAACTGTGGGTTGTGGGTTCGATTCCCACCCAGGACAAACATTTGTGTGATGAGCATAGGTGTTTGTTCTGTGTCTGGGTGTTATATTGTATTCTATGTATGCATTTATAAACAAAAAGTATTTAAGTATTGTATCACTTATCTGGTTCCCATAGTACAAGTTCCATAGAAGCTTCTAGTAAAGTTGTCACCACTTTATTAGGAGTATGACTTAGACTAGACTATGACTTGACTTGCTGATTTGGACTGTGATTTTACACATATCTGCTTTAAATATGATTAACTTGAAAAATTATCAATTAAATGACACTGCCTAAATATAAAAAAGTGTGGAACCAAAAAAAGTACAAAAAAGTACAGTATTGTATATACGAATAAACTCGTTCTAGGAGTACAGTTATCGATTCCAAATCACCCCCTACTATATGATACACCAATTAATTTGGTCCTTATTTTATACATTCCTAATATTATGTTTGGTGTGTTTGCATCGCATGTTATCCGTAGTACTATTAGTTTGTCTTAAAAACCCTATTTTTGTAAATGCGTAAAAGCTTTGAAATGATTAAAACGCGTATTTTTATAGGAAGTTATGGCTCAACACGATGCCTTTCGGCCACAGCTCTTTTATAAGACACACGCAAGAATTGTGTTTTCGATATAGGCTGCACTGCAAGTGTTCTTGAAAAGTAAAAAAAAGTAAGAATTTTATTTTTATCGTTGGGATTTGTAGAGATATATCCTCATTTTGACGATAATAGCTGCTCAATGATGTAGGCGTTAGCTTTACGGCGAATATTGCTGTACATTTAAATGTAAAGTTTGCAACAATGGTTGGAACTTTTTTCTAGCAGTGCTTGCAATTAATTACTTAGTACTTACTAAACTTGTCCGCAATTTTTTGCTGACGGTGTCTAAGATTATCCTATTTTTTATTATACAAAACGCATATCTTTAATTTTTATGATTTATTAGTTATTTTAGTCTAGTTAAGCCGTGGATAAAACCAAATTCTTAGTCTAATGATACTAAAGTTTAAATAAAATTAGGTTGCGCCTGCGCACCCTTACACCTTGGCGAGTACCACGGTGTCTCAAACGTATAGACTGCCCCTAGTCTGACATTTTCTAAGTAACTTTTACTGTTTCTACACTACTTCCACTAATTTGCTAAAATTTCTCGAACCAATTTTTGCAACAGTTTTAATATATATTTATATAAAACACGTCATAAAGGTTACATCAATTTTTAAGCCTTGTTATGGAACTTGTTGTATTTAACGTAGGGGCTGATTCAATCAATGATAATTCAATTCTACCGTTCTCATTTAGGGTTGTTGCTTAATTGTGAACATGTCATAAAGTATTAACAATATGTTGCTTTCTTTGCAGTGTTAAAGTGTTTAAATTGTAGGTATTCTTTCATAGCAAGTCAATATGTCATTTCACTCTTAAAGTCAGGGCTGAATCTGCATTGTTGTCGATCTAGATTAATTATTTCTATTATAACGTGAATAGGTACGTATATAACCGCAGTATTCAAATAAAGTAATGTAATATAACATTTTTGTCCTACAATGTTTTGAAATTCATATGTTTTTACTTTGGCTTAACGAAGTCAAAATTTTTTTGGTGAACTTCACAATTTTGTGGCACAAAAATGGATAAATGTGCCCCTACCATTGTTAGGGTTTTTAGTAGCTTTACATCTATGTGTCACTCATAGGTACAGCCCTGACGGTAGAAAACTACTTAAAATAGTAGAAATTACGGTATATACGGATTGTATGAATAATCTCATCTCACATTTATTACAAAACGATATTCTAGTTTACATTTATCTGGTATATTAAAATTAAGTCTAAGAATGTAATGATAATTATATGAAAATAAAAATCTAGTCAATGAATGTTTTTTTTTATATTTATAACCCCGATCGACAAGCTCGCTATACTACATCGCCGCCGTCGTTATTATCTCGGCGTTCTAAACACTGCACTATGGAGTGTGCACAAGAACTGTACTCCTAGCACAGATAATTTAATTACTATGCTAGAAGTTGATTCGAATGTACAATACCGTACTCGCTATCGTGTCGATATTTGTAAGTATAAATTTCTGTGGAATTAGTAATTTGAAGTGAAAGAAGTAGCGTGGGCAAGCCACATCGAAGAACCTATAACTGATGGGTTAGACGATTTCGTGAGCAATAAACTTGTAGAAACTGGACGGAGGCCGAAGACCAAGTCAAAGGGAAAAGGGAAGGTAGAAAAATGGAGGAAGGTATGAATTTATGGGACGAAGAAGGGAGGCGGGTAGAAGGGAAAAAAAGAGGAAAGGATTTTTTCATGTTAATGAATGATATGACGAGCTAGTCGTTCGCCTGATGTTAAGCGACACGGCATCATACATATCATATAAGTTGCAGTCACTCGGAATTCTAAAGTACAGAGTTTTGCGTGACACTACTGCGCACATCATCCTGAGACATTGGTATTAGGTCATAAGGTCTCATTTGCCCAGTAATTTCACTAGCTACAGTGCCATTCACACCGGAATTTACGTTAGAATAACTGGCAAAGCTGTGGTACCTACCCAGACGAACTTTGCTGAAAAGTCCTACCACCTAGTGGAAAGACGAATTTATTATTTTATACTATCGTATTTTATTATCTTCGAAAGAGTTAGAACTAAAATGTAGTTAGGGTAAAAGTAATTAACCCGCCAGTCAGGGCCAGTTATCAATAAACTCCCGGGCGGGTGGGTAGTTGGATCATGCTGATTAAAATGAGGAAATTAACCAATTAAAAGTATTTTATTATCTGATGTGGAAATAATTCTAATGGGCTTAAGAATTAATGGAATTTAGTTTTAAAATGCAATTTTTTAGTTTATCAAAATCCGTCATCAATGTTTCTTTTACTTTCTGTATCGCAAGTAGGATAAAGGCATTAACGTTTGTCGTAAATCGGGGAATGAGAGAATTTAATAAATTAATTTATATCGCTGTTATTGTTTGGGCTTATTTATGTGACTTTGGTCTTTAAACGTTTATATTTAAGTGGCATTGATAACTATATGCCCTCGGCTGGTTCTAATGACAATACTCAAGGCTGTTAGTTATTCTGATTTTTTTGGCTTGTTGGGCACATTTTCTTGTTGCCAACTATTTCAGGTAAACGAATTAGACAAGCATAGAATATAGATAAAAGTTCTTACGTAGATCTATATGAAAATACCACATCTCAAAACCTCAAAAACATCGTTGTTTCGAAATAACTGAAACTATAACATCTGGAACCTAAAATAATTTAATACCAAAGTGTTATATAATTACTATTAACGTGGTATTACTGGGCAAAACAATATTTTAAAAATTTATTAAGTTTTTTATTAATCTTCCGCATATTCTTTCTCATCTCTATGTAAAAATAGAAATAAATTAAGTAAAAACTAGGGACCCAGCAAAGCAGACATTTTATGTCATTTAAGTAAGTCTTGCAATATCCGGGATTAAATCGCAGCCGCCACAGATAAGTATAAAGGTATATTAGTTATTTTATGTCAGCTTTTTCAAGACCTAAGCCGCGATGAAATGAGAGGAAGCTTTCCAAATGAAATATTTTCTTTTTGGTGTGGTAATCCCTAAAGATTAACGAAATATACCAAAATTTATGTTTTTTCTAGCACAATAAATAACGTAGTGAATGACGATCAGCTGGTCCGCGGCAAAATTCGAAGCGCCGCGGAATTGGCAAAATATTCGCGTCGCACGAATTTCGCGGCGGCGCGCGCGTTACATTTTTCCGTATTATTTTTAGAAAGGCGACGGACGGGAGTCTCGGCGCGCACACGCCGAGGCGCGCGCGGCCCGTGCACATTGGAGCCCTATGGAGCCCCCCGCGTTCGTCGCCGGCCCCGCCGCGACCGTGCGCGCGGCCCCCGGCAGCGACGCCTGCCTGCTGCTGCCGACGCCGCGGGGCACGCCGCCCTTCCGCTACCACTGGTGAGTGCCTTCCACTCCTCTCCTGCGCTTCCCATAACCACCTTACAATCCACCTATTCATTTATCATCCGACTACAATAGATCCGCGCGATACGAACCAAACTGAACCCTATCGCCGTGGACTCAAGGCGGAATGCGCGCGAGCCAGCACGGAGCACCGCCGCGCCGGCAAGCGTTGTTTGTTTTTCACTTGTCGATGTATAAATACAGCACCAGGAAGCGTTCAAGAGACACTCGACACGCTTGTTTCTAATGTTATTGTGAGTTGCCGCTGTGCTGGTAGGAAATCGGTCGTAATGTTACACGAGATGCATGCCACTATTAAAAATAAGCCCGTTGATGTGCGTGGTCCGGTTGCGCGAGATTTTTTACGCTTTATGCAAACTATAAAAGCGGTTCTTACGATCATTCGCACAGCAAACTTTGTACTGGAATGCTGGAAATGGTGCCGTTCCGACGAGCTTTTTCCGACGACGGACGTTAGCAACACTGTCAGTGAGACCGACTTACATTCAAAATAACGTTGAAACTTTCCGCACATGTTAACGTTACATGTGTTTGTAAAATCGTTTACGTACGGTTGTGTAATTGAATGAGGCTGGTATATCGATATACCGTCGTCTTGGAGTTAGTGGTCTAAATATTGTATCAAAATGTAACTATCTGCATAATTTGTGATAGTAGTTGTTGCAGTCTTGTCCTTTTGTGAAGAATAAAGAGTTTAATCTGCACTACCTAAACATACTTTAAATATCTACCTCATTTCATTGTTGAGATTTCAACACATTGCACTATTTATATAGGTTTCCCTTTCGAGGATCACCTATATAAACTCACCTGTATGTTAAGCTACCGTAAATTTTGCACACGCTGTGCAGCAACTATTTACTGCTACTAGTATAACATTTTCACGAGTCTGTATGTCGTATAATTGCATAATGTAAAAAGACATTTTGTGCAGAGACATCAAATTAAAAATTTCATGCAGGTACGTTTATAATATTGGAAGTTATAATGTTATAATTATGTCAGCTTCAACGGTGTGGTGGTTGTGCAGGTCGGCTCATAACCCGGAGGTGGCGGGTTCGATTCCCGCGGTAGGACAAGAATTTGTGCACAGCACAAAAAAATAACGCAAATACTTGCTGAGTCTGGGTGTTGTGGGACCATGGTCCTTGTAGTTCCTGGGTCTAAACACAGGGAATCTTAATTAGGGTTCGATCTATGTATGTGATCGTAGGGCGTTATTATTAATATTGTTATTATTATTTATCATAATAAGTCCAAATGAACATAAATGAATTGCCATACAATCAATAGCACACGTTCATTATCAATATTTTTTAAAGAAATCACAAGTGCGTTTGTGTACTAAACTGAATCACATTTTACTGATTTTACTATTCTAAAATCAGGCTCATCTAAACGTTATACGCTACGAGCAGCCTCTTAAAAATTGCAGTATATTCCTGTGATATAAGGCATATTAAACTGGGAACATTACAAAAGTAAGGCATAACTCGAATTTCCTCTGCGGGGAAACTTGTTAGTTTTCCTGCAAGAAAACGCTTGCGTGTGTTAACTGACTACTAACGCCATCTAGTTTCAATCCTTCCGTTTCGATCACAGAGCACGTACGATCACAGAGCAGAACAATATAGAGGCGCCTTGCTCAAATTTTCAATTATTTAAGCGTATCACGTACTAGAATAAAACCTCTGTTATTTACATGAGCTGACTCACCAAAGGCACAGGCAGGCTATGTTTATTATTTAACTTTTAATTGCATTCTAAAATTTTACAAAGTTGTTATTATAATACTATAGTTAAGGATAGTTTTTGTTCTCTCAGTGCAATGTTTATCTATTCATTTTAATGCTTTCTTTCTTTATTTGACACCATTTAATTTTTAAATACAGTATTACCATCATGCATATTATAAATATATTAAAACCCTACCAAAAAATAACAAAAAAGATTGGTTTTACATCAATATCGATAAATAAAAATGTGCATCTCAAGCGTAGTTTTAGTTTTGTTTTATCTGTGTAGATTGTAATCCTCTACGCCGTAGAGATAGAGCCTACGGCGTAGAGGGCTTAGCTACGGAACCTTTACACTGATATGTTTACCTGGTACTTCAGATTCATAAACTGCGATACAATCTGTGATGGCTTAGTATTGGTATTAATATTGGTGAAATTATATATCCGGGTGGTCAAGGCGCTGTAAGAATAGGATCACTCCAACTCTTTCCGTGAGTGCCGTAAGTTTCGGAATAAACACGAAAAACAAATCTGTTTGCTTAAGGAGATTTTAAACCTATTAATAAATAAAAGAGACTACGGTGTCTTTCAATTCAATCAATATTTGTCCACTGAAACTCTAATAATATAAGAATACTCCACTGCTATTCTTGGCTTACGATTGAAGTAAATTGAAAGTTTGATAGATCGGCCCGCAAGGAGCGCATTTGTATCGCAACGTTCCAAGCCGGCATCGGCAGCTGGAAATTGGATCTGTATTGCAATATTGTAATACTTGTGTTGCGTACTTCGTACCTTTTACAGATTTTACTGGTATAATATTGGCAAAACCGTGTCGCTTGCATTACACAAAAGTTGTAACTGAGTGGATTTATACAATTACTGACTAACTTATGGACAAAAAAAACCACAGAGAATATAGACTAAAATAAATAAAAAATATTACTGTGAATTTTTGTTCTAACAATACCGCCAAGTTTAATGAAAAAGTACGTGAACCATCTAAACGCAATCACACTATAACATTATAAAGGCGAAAGTAAGTAAGTAAGTGTATGTGTGTATGTTTGTTACTCCTTCACGCTCAAACGGCTGAATGGATTTTGATGAAATTTGGTACCAAAACAGCACATACACTTCATTGACATATAGGCTACATTTTATCCCGGAAAAGTGAAATGTTCAGTGCGGGGCACCACTAGTGTCAAATAAAGAATGACCGTTACACATATTAAGTTGTCATAAATAATAATGCTTACGTTTAAGTTCAGGTAAAAACCAGTTTGTCACATAATCATCATCATCGTCGTCATCAGACATGTTGAATATAAACCTCTCTATTAGCGCGCCTCTTTGCGGATGCTTGCCCCATACATACAGCTCCCAAGGTTTTGACCAGAACGTCAGATGGGGGCTGCCACTCGAATACCTTTCTCCCTTATTATCGGTTGTCGACTCCGAGCGATATAATCTGCTTACTGCCATTTCAACTTGATAATTTAAGCGCTAAGCGCTTTTGAACAAAAGAATTAGCTAAGTATCAACAGGCATGCTATTAGATTTATTATAGTTGCCATAAAAGTGCATTTCATAAAAATGTTAAGAGCATTTTCACAATCTGCGTCCTTCAATGGGAAGTAATAACATTTCCACAGGTCGATAGTGGGGTACGTGGGGTGGTGAGGTGACCCTGGACGTCAGATGCAACAGTTCACCTCCCCCTTCCTCCTCCCCCGGGGCTCTACTAGCGTCATTAAACGATCCCTCTTAATATTAACGAGCTTCGGAAGGTGCGTTACTCGATAGTCCTTCACAACTATTTCACTTAAACGTTTTAATAGAGTTACCACCTAAGTTATTGTTTAATTTGCTTATTGGTGATACGCATGTCTTGTGAATTGCATTGTAAATTTTGTTTAGAGATATGCTACTATATATATAATACTATATATATAACACTATACAAGGTCGGTAGGGTGTTGACCATTGGTTGATCCTAAATTTAAATTCACTTTTCGATACATTTATACAAAAAAAAAAACTGACAGTCGATTAAGAGGGAGCATTAAATTGGTAATCTTATTTCATTAAGGCAACTTTTTTCTAGATTTTTTTTTTATAAATTAATGCAGAATTTTACTAGGTGGCAAGATTTTTGTGGAAAGTTTGTGTAGGTAGGTACTGCATTGTTTTTCAGTTCGCAATTTGCGTAGAGTTGCTAAGTATTTCGGTTTTTTGTTATAGTGACAAAATTATGATAGGGTTAAAGTCGTGGTACAAATATGTTGTATACAGAAGTGGTCGAAGAAATTGTTAGGTGTTTTTAGTTTAAAGACTTGCAATACAAAATATTAGTTTTAAATGCGAGTAAGAACGCCAACGCTACAGTCACTATGTATAATACAGTGTGATTGATTAAACTGGGATCGTATGGTGAATATTTGATTCCTTGTGAGATACGGGAAAACTGTCTTAGGAACCATTTACTCATCATTTATTAATAACTTTTAATTTTAGTCTACCAACAATACTTAATTAGGTACTTATAAATAGATACCTACTTCTAATATTAATATAGGTTTTTACATAGAATGTATTCCTAAGATTAAACCACACTCAATTACTTTTATATTTGTAAGTACATTAGTATATACTTATAAATTAGTTATTAATTATACCTATATGTCGATGGAAAAGTTTACTGTACTGTAATGTTATGACATATATGTTTTAATAATACACGAAGAATGTTACACTCACAATATAGGTACTTAAAGCAGAAATAAAAAAAAATAAGATTCAAAAATTGAACGCTTAGCAGAATAAATATGGTGAAATGGAGTAAATCAGCGTAATTCTTACAATCAATCGTTGAAGTATGTTTTCATTACGTATGCAAGCAAAGCGACTTATACATAAGTTTTGTTGGCCATTCATATATCATATGTCATTATGTTAATGTAACGAAGTTATGATCAATTGTAATAGGTACAATTCTAATTGATATTTTTTTTAATTAAAATCGGTATTTAAATTTATAAACGAAACTATTTCGACATATATAAAAAAAGAACTGAACGTTCGACAATTTTAAAGATTTTGCGGTAAAAATAAAAAATTGCATATTATCTGTATTTATCTGTAACGGCTATTTGTAGATAGATAGATAGATAAAACTCTTTATTGAAACACCACATTGTAGTAACAATTTACAGGCACAAACTTAAGAATTAAGTGTCACAATGGGCGGTCTTATCGCTTAAAGCGAGTAGCTAGTGTTTCAACGGAGAAAATTTTGGTTTTTCCGGGCACATTCATTCTATATTTATTTCGCAAAATTTGTCTTGTAGTTTCTGATCTTCGGAAACAAACCGTTTGATAGGATGTGTTTTAATTTTGTCATATTTGCTTAGTCTCATGATCTGAACTGGTTTCGGACAACCAGTGAGTATCGCCATCATCGCATTTTTAATCTGATCCTTATCCTGATTTGTCTATCTTCTAAGTTTTTGGAGTAGGATTGAGAGAATGCCGCATATAATTGAAGGGTTGAGAATAAAAAGGGTTTAACTGTCAAATTGATAGTTTCGAGAAAATTGACTAAAAACTTCAACGGCTTCATTTTAATGTACAGTGTTTATAAGGTAATAGAAAAGGTTTATGTAAATTTCAGTTGCTTGAAAATGTATTAATTCTATTTTAAAATACTAAATATAGTACTAATTCGTACAATTACTGTAAAAATGTAATATAATATAATATATATAATAATGTTTTTATGCTAAGCGAACTGTGTTCCTGTGTCAGATAAAACGTTTTTAGACTGACAATCTCGAGATTTAAGCCTCATTTCGGTATTTTGAGAATGTATTATTGTAGATAATTTCACGCTCAATCCAACGATACCAATAAGTCATTTTGTGAAAAAAATCAGATAAACCGTTTTTGTACTCACCCCTTCAATTAAGTTCTTCCCCCTTTGAAAACGCTTATTTATTTCTGATATGGTTAGATGGAGCGAAACTGTTCACCGCTGTGTAAGCCTTCAGTTTGCTAATATCTAATATTTGATGTTCATTAGAGCTAATGCATTAGAGATAGTGCATTAACTATTTTGCTATATATGCTATATTAACATTCGTGCAATAACTCCAATGATTGCATAAATAAATGTTTCTTCTTCCGCAGGGTTTTTTTTTTGTGACGTGACGAGCTAACAGTTTGCCTGGTGTTAAACGACACGGCTGCCCATATCAGTTGCAGTGTCACTCGGAACTCTTAAAGTTTAGAGGTTCGCGTGACACTGCACTGCGCGCGTCATCCAGAGACATCAGCACAATCTAGTAATAAGATTACTAAACTGTGAGATCAGATCATAGTCTCATTTGCCCAGTAATTTCACTAGCTACAGTGCCCTTTAAACCGGAACACAGCAGTGTTTGCGCACTACTGCTTGGCGGCAGAATAACTGGCAAAGCGGTGGTACCTACCTAGACGAACTTTGCAGTAAAGTCCTACCACCTAGTAGGGTTTCTATTGTTTTGATTTCTGCACGGTGGACATTCAAAATTCATGTTAATTCAACCAAATCTTTATAAGAACTTCTGATGTATTATACTTTAAGATGTTATTTTACGATGGTAGGGACCCGTTTCTATTTTCATGGTAAAATCTGCGCGTCTTATAATATTTTTCCAGTACAAGTGCACCTGACCTGCAATTTCCGTACGACCTTTACTTTGATCGTCGGCACGTGTAAAATAATGCAATTTTATGGAAAACATGATCATTTTTAACAAATTTTTCAAAGTCGGACTGCTGTTTAATGGCTATATTTTCAATGTAGGATTATCAAGATAAGATTTATGGTAGTTTTCTTCAAAATTAGCTGGCCGAAAATGTTGCTTGATTTCACTGCTGTAAGACATTGCTTAGATTGCCATTTGCCTGCAATACTCGTAGATACTTGGAGTTTACGTTTTAGAGACGCCGAATCGTGGCCGTTCCTTTGAAGGACATAACAGCAGACCACACTTGCATCTTACAACAATGTAGAAATTGCGGGAGCTCTATTCAATGGAAGTTACCTTGTTAGAAGTTATTACCTACAACTTGGACCTGGTAGTTACGACCTATTCCAAAACTACAAATTTCTGGATACCTCCTACGCGACACTCGCGAGAGCTTGATTCAGGAGACAAATACACATGATGCATGTACAAGTATCGTGTATTTCTCAGAATATGGAACATGACTGCGTGAAAGTTTTGTACTTACTAAAGGATCTATTTGAGTGGATGTAGAATACATAATTATTTCCATGTCCCAATGCTTTATTGTCGTCTATACGTGGCGTCACTTTGAAAAGAAATATGAGTATTTGCTCTTGAGCTATACTTTATTTTCCGTGAAATGATAAAAAATAATTGTAAATGTCCGTGGAGTGGAGACCAAAGTTAGATGATTATCATTGAAATAAAAACTAGTTAAGTAATGTTTATAACATCAGTTCATCATAGGCGTAAAACTAGGTAACTCGGCAATGATTTATATATCAACGCACAGCTTAAACCGCTGGTCATAGAGACTTGAAATTTAGAGGGTGTGTTCTTTGTAAAGTGTAGGTATCCACCAAGAAAGGGTTTTTTCGAAATTCCGCCCCTAAGAGCGTGAAATGGGTGGTAAAATTATCTATCAAAAATTTTCTTCGTTTCCTATACGTCACGCGGACGAAGCCGCGGGCAGAAGCTAGTGTTAAATAAAATATATTAGGCATAAAAAGCACAAGCAGTAAAAAAATCTCTCGATTGCAACATTGCATTTTATCAGATCCAAAAATAAATGCACCCATAGATAGAATCCAGGTTATTTTATCAGTAGTGATAGAATTCTTGCGGTGCAGTTCTCGTAGCTGCTGTTTGCCATGCCTTCGTTGGATGGACGCGACGATGCATAAATTAATTTTCACTAGGGAAATTCTATCATTCAGTCGGAGCGAATTCAAATGCAATTCCGAGGATTTCAGATATCCATTAAACTAAAGAATTGAGCTAACCCAGTAAATCTCCTGGACAAGCTAAAGAGCGAATGGGCTCCTGTTTACTTCAGTTCTAGTTACGTCAACTACACAGATAGCTGAACTTTTTAATTGCTTTTCAACAAAACAAAAATAAGGCGTTCCAAAAATAAAAATGAGCTTATCGAGATACCTATCTAAAGACGTTCATTGTCCATGGCGCGACGCCATCTGTCGCGTAGTTCGCAAATTAGTACGATTTACTTGTTGTATAACGGCTCGGTCACTCGCGCTCGACTCCGACACCATCTCTTGGTTGGACAGAGAACTGATTCTATGTGGTTTGAATATTTGTTTCCATTGCTTAATATTTTGTATCATTAAAAATATCTTTATAATATAGTTCCATTTAAAAGTAAATTTACATCGAAAACGACGTGTGTCTATAAAAATTCACTAAAGTAGCGGACTATAATAAAAATAAAAGTCAGTAAAATTCTTTCTCAAGAAAATAAATTGGAACAATCTTGCGTTATTTGCGTCGATTGACGGGCCTATGATGAAACAGATCGCAGAATGGCTGCGTAGCGTAAACACGGGGCGGGTTCGTCGTTAGTACGAAAATACTCAGCGCGCGCGCACCGCGCAGTCCGCGGCCGGCCCTCGCGAACTCGCGCCGAGCATGTGCCCGCGATGGGCAGCAACTGCTGCAAGGGAGACGCCGCCAGGCCTGTCCGCTCTTCCTCTAAATACTCCAGGTACATCCACTTCGGCATCTTGCTGGCTCAGGAGGCCGCCTCCGTGCCGTGGATCCTGCGTCCCCCGGCTCCGTACGTAGAGTGGTGCCCCCGGTATCACGACCAGTGCAGTGTGGTGACATAGAACCTATATAGACCCAGCATTATGTAACGAATTGTTTACGTGATTAAAATGAACGAAAACTCGAAAAGTTCGGGGGGTGTTGTGCCTTACAATCTGTGTGCTTTATGTTGGATGTTGAATGCTTACAAAAATTTGCTCTTGATTTCCCGCGTTTTTAATCATCATTATGTTTTACTGTGTTTTTAAAAATCAAAAGCCAATGTTATTTAATAAATCATCAAGAAAATTATAAAAATATAAGGAACAGCCTTGAATTTGGCGTACACTCTGAGAGAAGAGCAGTGCAGTTCCCAGCACTGGGAACGCATTGGGCAGACGACGATGAGCTATTTTTCTTTGCTCAAGTCGTAGTTTAATCGCATCATCCGACAAAAGTTAAAAAAAAGCCCTTTAATTGTCTAATTTACTCATACAAAAATGTTTTGTAGATCTTAGCATATACTTACATAAGTACATACACCTCATTTCATATAACGTAAACAATATGATACCAGTATTATTCGGACAACCTGGCAGGTATTAAATTTCTAGAATGCTGAGTATTCCACTACCCTACTACTAAACGAAAACCGTCTTTATCCGCATTCAGTATTTTCATTCAAAAATATTGGCACAATCATAATTATTGTACCTAAAAACGAAGCAACACCATTTCAATCAACCAAGAGGTGATTAATTAGACAACGTCTCTATATTAAATTCCAATCCCTGGTAAAATGCAAACTGCAAGCGGTATTGGTTCATTATAAAGGTTTCCTTTAGTTCATCTCCGGGAATTCGAACCGGAGCGGAAATTGGAGAGGAATTGATACCAGTTTTTAATAGAATACAGAGTATTTGTGATATTAATTGCCAGTTCTCGAAAGTCTTGTATAAGAGTTACGCGACTAATATTGCCGTGTATTTTATTGATTAGTAACTAAAATTAAAATGGCAATGTGTGTTTTGAGATAACAAGTGCACTGACTTCATAATTTCACGTTCTTATTGTATCTATCTATTTATGCGAATCGGTACAAAGATTTAAGCCACCAAATTTGGCATCCTTTATGTTCCTTCAGGTAGGTATACGATTAATTTTCTTTTGTTCTTTAATGAATGCTTCAGAAGAGCAGTTAAGGTAGACCTAAACTGACGTTGACAATAACCGCGTGGTCTCATTCTGACCCAGACCACTTGTTCCACTAAAATAAAAATACTTATATTCTTCTTTATTATAAAACATCGTTAGTTTATTAAATAGTTTCCCAAATGTAGTAATGTAGAAGCCATAGATTATTATATCATCTATAGGTAGGTATATAGGCGACAGTCATAATATCCTTCCTCGACAATCTTCATTCACTGTTGAAGTCTCAATTTCAGACATGGAACCGATCGGAAAATTTTTGATTTCTAATCTAAATTGTCTTGTCTGCTTCGTGCCGAATGTAAATTGAGGTGTGTGCCTTACCATCATCATTTAGTGCTATTCAATTGAAGATAAAAGTGAACACAATACAGTTTGTACGGTAGCGATTTAATTAAGGTCTTCATTACAATTATATCTTCTATTCGACCCGATATCACCGTTAACTATCCGGTCGCAGCCGAAAATCCATATTATGAATGCTGAGATGAATGATATTATTTTTAGCCGGTTTTAAGCTCACAATAAAAATAAATATTACAAATCATCGGTTTTATAACGTGCGCGCGGTAACCTTGCCGTCTTAACATGAATGTGTCTCGAATTCTTCGACGAACATTTTTATTTCACTGCAAAGTTACATTGGAAAAATTCAAAGGGAAATTTTGGCGAAATATACAATAGGCTATTTGACTACTATTAAAAATGAACAAGTAAATTTTATTTTCATAAAGTAGGTTATTAATGAATGTAACATTGTAAAAATAAGTAAATTTGGTAAATTAATCACGGAGTAGTACGCTTTTAAAGTTTCATCGCCTGTCCCTTTCTCGCAAAACAGAGATCGTGTTGAGCTTCCTCACAGCTACTATGAAGGCATGGTTTGTGACGTCACATGCCAAAAAGATTGTATGTA
Organism: Ennomos fuscantarius; assembly: GCA_905220475.3. NCBI lineage: Eukaryota > Metazoa > Arthropoda > Insecta > Lepidoptera > Geometridae > Ennomos > Ennomos fuscantarius. Next base: position 15,210,117 of record HG992023.1, read on the forward strand.
GAGCTACCACAGCTTAGTAATGAGTTACTGTGAGGTGACTGGTAACTGACGTCACTGCGTCTTTGAGTTGTCTCTTTCTATTTCTGTATTTTAAAAAGCCTGTAACTTAGTAATTTTTTGAGATATTCAAGTTTTGTTTTCACAGTTATCTATTTTTAGAGGTATATTATTTATGTATGTAATAAAAATATAGTAGTCAAATATACAATTGCAATATGCTACTGTAACCACGCAAAAATTAATAAACGGATCACTTATGTTTGGCTGATTGCTAACGATTGTTTAGTTGCATTCTAACATTCGTATTCGGTTGTTTAAATGTGAGATTAACAATTCTTAAAATATAATCATAATTGAAGGGTTGAGAATAAAAAGGATTTAACTGACAAATTGGCAGTTTCGAGAAAATTGACTTTAAACGTCAACGGCGTCATTTTTATGTAGAGTGCTTATAAGGTAATAGAAAAGGTTTATGTAAGTTTCAGTTGCTTGAAAATGTTTTATTTCTATTTAAAATTACTAAATATAGTACTAATTCATACAATTACTGTAAAAATATAATATAATAAAAGAAATAAAGTAATGTTTTTATGCTAAGCGTACTGTATTCCTGTGACAGATAAACCATTTTTAGACTCAAAATCTCGAGATTTAAGCCTCATTTCGGTATTTTGAGAATGTATTATTGAAGATAATTCAACGCTGAATCCAACGATACCCATAAGTCATTTGGTCAAAAAAATCAGTTAAATCCTTTTTATTCTCACCCCTTCAATTGTACTACCATTAGATTATACTGCAATAATAATTGCACTACCATTAGATTGTACTACAATTATGGGTAGATAACAGCAATGGAATTCTTTCTATTCAAAGAAAAGGTAGACTCTCACATTCAAAATGAACCATAATATTATCGACGATAATAATTATCGTCCACTAGTACAACTGTCGAGGTGCTACCTATAGTGACTTAACTTTTACATGACTATAACATAGGTTTTATACATTTATATATGGTTTGTAGCTTGTCGCCTGTCTTTTTGTTTGTATTTCTACCTTTAATGTTCTAACTCGATTATTGAATTCGGAACTATGAAGCAGTCATTCAATAGCAATTTCCAAACTGAGCGGTTTTCGGATTAGGCCAGCGAAATGCGTTGGTTACTGTGATTACTCGCCTGCCATTTGCATATCCGAATTGCATGGCATGAAATCGCTTAGTCCTTTATCACACATCATAATAGGTGGACGCAAAAGCAATTAATATGCACAATAGTTGATAATTGCATCGTTGAATACAAAGTACCTAGGCCATAGTTTAATTAGCAGTTCGGCGGACGTAGACGGAGCATAAACTTTTTTGCAACAGTTGTGCCATCCCACAACCATACATCTTGACATCTCCTAAACCGATTATGCTAATTTTTCAAAAACACGTTCGACCGGTAATTGTCTTCGCAGAAATTTTCCCCCTTTTTGGGGAAAATACACCAACGTGAATACCAACATCTGGATAGATGAAAGCTTGCGAGCTGAAAGAGATACTTCCCTCGGTCAACCAGTTGTAGATACTTTGTCTACAGGTCCAACAGCGGTGACGCAGAGCACCGGCAAAACTTGACTAGCGACGACAAAACCCTTTTTTTTTAAATACTCTGCGTGTTGATTTGTTGCGAAATGGATGTTGTTGATAACAAAAAGCAAGCTTAAGGACTTTTACATTTATTTATAGCACTGCGCCCCGTGGTATCACCCGCGGATAAAGAGTATCCTATTTGTTAATGCAGTGAATAAGCTATCTGCATTCCAAACTTCATCAAAATTGGTTCAATAGTTACGCAGATGAATGGTAGCAAACATTCACACACACACACACACACACACACACACACACATACACACTAACTTTCACATTTATAATATTCACATTATCAGAGTAGTAAATCAGTTTATTCATGTTGCCGTGAAAGCTTCACATACTTTGACTTTTACGTAATAGGAATAATAGCTTTGCTTTTCCAACTACTCATAATTAGGACGCTGCCAACGTTTTTCCTATAAACGAGCTCGTTAAAAAAGTATTATCATTCTATAAATAGATAATGATAATCCTGAGATCTTTTCTCCATTTCTTAGTACTCATTTTTAGTGCTAGTGAAACTAACCGCCCTCAGATTACATATACCACAATGTGTTTGCGGTCTGAGCCTAAGAAACCAGTTCAGGCATTGTATATGCTCATCGCGTTACGGCGGGTATGTGCATTCTATCATACTTTGTAAAAGTACTAATTGTATATGGTAGAATATTTTATGGTACAACATTAGCCAAAGGAGAGGTACCTTACCCTTGAGGGATCACTGTAACGCCGCACATTGCATTAATAAACCTTTTTTTGGGAATACTTTACCAGTCGATGTATTCCCGATTTTCTTCTCTCGGCATCGGGTCCGCGTCGAAGCTCGCATCCTTGAGCTAGTTGCCCACAGTTTCATCGGCAGCCCTTAAAACTGTGAGGGCAACTATTCTTAAGATATCTACAGTTAGCCATAAATGCGGGGTGAATCAGGTAACTATATATAAGCCGGTAGAAAAAATCAATGTAAAAAAAATATTCTTTTGTTTATAAACCTACACACAAATACACAATCAAAACGATTAATAAAATGTTATGACGTAAAAAGCATAAATGTATATTATATTGTTGCATACATAGTTGTACTAAGTAATTGTATGTTACTAGCGGCTCCCCGCGGTTTCACCCGCGTGTTGAAAATTTTCTAATATAACGCTCAAGTTTTTTAATTTTTTCTTACATAAAACTATAATAAACGCAACAAAAAAGATTTATCGAAAATGTTCCATCCGTTCACGCGTGATGTGATGACCAAGGGAATTAGAGATTAATTTTTAAATATGTATTATTATATATAGACTATTTTTCTAGAGTAATATTGCCAGACATCAGACCTGTTTGATTTATGACTTATGACCACATGTTTATTTCAATTGCAAGTCATCCGTCGCCTATTGATTCATAGATGTAACTCACACATTGTTTTCGAATGCGTTACTAGCAGTGTCAATTGATTGCTAGTACGTTGGCTTGTATCCAGACACCGCTAGCAAGCACATGTGTCGCAACTCTCGTCTGACGCTAATAAATTAATCTGCATATTATAATGCGCACTTCACTCCTGCATGAAACGCAGAAAAGTTCTCTCGAACACTCGATCTTGTTCACTGAAGTGCACAGTGCCAAAGTGCAAATCTCTAGAGCTCGTTATATCGTATATTTTTAACAGAATGCATTTTTATCTATACACATAAAATTCAGTCCTGACTGATTGACTTATATATCAACGTGCAGACTAAACTGCTGGTTCTAGAGACTTGATATTTGGAGGGTGTGTTCTTTAAAAAGTATAGGTATCCACTTAGAAAGGCTTTTTTCGAAATTCTACCCCCAAGAGGGTGAAATTAGTGGTTGAATTATCTATGAAAAAATTCTTCGTTTCCTTTAGGCCACGCGGGCGAAGCCGCGGGCAGAAGCTTCTGTTTAATATTATCGCACATCATGCACAAGCATATCTTTGCGTATTTCTAAGTACTAAGATTTTATTTTTAGTAAGTAGTTAATCTTCTTCTCTTCTCTTCGTGTAGACTACTTACCTTATTTGACTACTGTCAGCCCCGGACTCGGGACCGTCAGACACCAGGGCCATGGCCAAGTTGAAACTCTTTGGGCCGCCCAAAGGCTTCCGACTTGGCTTAACGACTTTTTTCTTATGACAACAGCCGGGACCGACGATATTAGGCATAAAAGACGTAATTTGTAGTCGGTTCCTTAGCAACATCCACTTAAAGATAGCTATTCTTTAAGTGTCTGCATGCCAAATCGATTAGCAGCTCTGAAAGGCTCGAATTAAACTCTATAAATATTAGATATTGTATTCCGAAATAGTGCTTCCAAGATTGTTCAAATTAAGTTTAGTTGCGATCGATTTGCGACTGTTTCTGGTCTTCGGTATGCTCTATTTGCGTGCACATTTATTATTGAACGTATCAAAATAACAGAAATGTGCTACCGGAATAAGGCTCTTGTATTTCTTTTTATATAATTTATTTTCAGTGCATGACTTTTACAAAGTAATAGAAACGCTTTCGTTTAGCGTATATTAAGTCTTTTTCAAATAACAAAACCTGCAAAATTACTCATCGTAGATATCACGGAAAATATGCAATATGAATATTTCTATATTTATAACAAAGTAAAGAGGAGGGGGGTGATGTGGCGTGCTAGCCCACGAAAAAGTTTCAATACCAGTCTAATAGAGAACTTTTCCAGCTAGTTGCTAGGGGCAATTGATGATTATATCTTCCAATTGATGATTATATCTTCCACCTCAGAAGCATACTGCGGGTCTAGTTGGCCGATAACGTAGAAAAACTTCGTATTGTCCGTAGTAATGTTCGATATCGCGAATTGGCCCTCGATCTGCGCGAACCAAATGGCCGGCTTTTCAGGCCAAAACGGCGGAATGCGCACGCCCACACGACAAATATCTTCGTTCTTATCGGTTGAGAGCGACATCTTTATGTGAATCAGTATCAGAATTATCGCAATCAGCAACAAAATCAAAATCACACACATTTACTGCAAACGTGGACTTTCGGTTCAAAACAGGTCACCAGTAAAGCGAAGTTAGATACACTTTTGTTGTAATAGAAGGAGGTCCATAGGTTTGCTGAATTAATGATATGCCGATTGACTTTGTATAAGATATATTAATTAAAAAGATATTTACAAAAACCAAAATGCGGAAAATAAAATTTTCTCTCATGTGAAGTCTATATCAACAACATTCGTTGCCCCTAGCAACTAGCTGGAAAAGTTCTCTATTAGACTGGTATTGAAACTTTTTCGTGGGCTAGCACGCCACAAAAGTATAGAGTCCAAACTCAATCAACGAAGAGTACCGCTATACTTAGAAACATAAAGTTCATTTTGGTTTTAATATGTGACTTCGATATCATAGAAGCAGAAATCTTTCTCCGTAATTGAAAAACGTATATAACTTTTCATTTCGAAAAGTCGTCCCATTCAATGGAAGAAAATTGAAAATTACCGAGACGTCGTTGCAGCAATAAAGCTAATCATAATTGTTCTTATAATATCCAGTCATATTTCACAATTCCCATTTGAAATTACATCACAAGGGTAGGGTTCAGCTTTGTAAGTTAGAGTTGCCTTTTATCTATAAAAAAATATAACGAGACTAAAGCATCATCAGCCGAGAAGACGTCCGCGGCAAAACATAGGCTTTCGCAATGCACAAAATGCCACTTTGGAGAGTTTGTGGATTTGCCATAATCATCACGCTTACCACGTGGCTTGGTAATCGCAGACGATTATATGCAGACCCAGGAAAATGCTGCTGCCTATTCTTTGGGTATTCCTTCAAGCAGCTTTTACAGCACCCTCGGAAAGACATGGGGTGTCCTATTCGTACGCTGGGATGAGATGAATAAATATATATGTATATATATAAAATTTAAATTCTTGACTGAATAATATATCTACGCACAGCCGCTGGTCCTAGAGACTTGAAATTTGGAGGGTGTGTGCTTTGTAAAATGTATGCATAGATAAAGGCAATGAGTATAGATTATTATTAAAAAATAATAATTTTTACTATGCTTTAATAAAATCACACTAATATTGTAAATACGAAGGTTTGTTTCTCCCCTTTTCACGCTGCAACGGCTTGACGAATTTGAATGAATTTAGAATAGTGCAAGTATTATAGTATATGTATAATAGTGTAAGTCAAATCTGTAAAGTTTTATTTTTGCCACTGTTTTGAAGAAAACCCGTTAATTAAATATTAAATATGAATCAGTCTCCAAAATTGTAAGAAAAAAAATACATGTCACTCATGTATGGATTTTGTAAAAAAAAAAATACATTTAACAAAAAAGGAATTTATTAAAAAAGAGCACGGACCCAGGAGTCTGTGGTAAAGCAGCATTAAAAAAATTAAGTTTGCTATTACAGTACGCACCTTCTAGTTTAAATATGTGCATGACGCTACACCTAATTAAAGCAATTTTTTTATTGATAAATTTAACAAACACCAAGTTAACGGCAGTCCACCTGATGTTAAGTATTAGTCACCGTCGCCTATATTAAGGGTAATTTAAACCATATTATAGGATAACAGTTAAATCTCAGGTAAAGTTTCAATTGATCGTTTACCAGAAATGCTTCATTTATTATTGGTAGTAGTAGGGATAAATTGCCAAATGCATTTCCCTTTCGACGTTAATATAATTGTGACATTTCCGGAACTGCGAGTATTGTCGCCTACAGCAAATCGGTTTCGTAACATGACACACATTGATCTAAACCATTGTGCAGGGTCTATTTTAGACAGCGGAAGTTAAGAAAAATTAAAACGGAAGCGTGTTTATTCCAAAATTGTTCAATTTTAGTACTGAGTTTAGTACTAAAATAAATAAAATAAATAAATATGTGTGGACATTTCACACAGCGCCATCTAGCCCCAAACTAAGCAATGATCGTACTATGGGTACCAGATAACTGATACAATACTTAAATACTTTTTGTTTGTAAATGCATACATATAATACAATGTAACACCCAGACACAGAACAAACACCTATGTTCATCACACAAATGTTTGTCCTGGGTGGGAATCGAACCCACAACCCTCAGTTCAGAAGGCAGGGCTACTACCAACTGAGCTATCGGGCAAGATATCGGTAAAAGTTTAGAAGAAGTTTTGAAAAGTTTGGTACAAGGTTTAAACTACGGACGAATTTCAAACGAAGTTTTACACTAAACCATATCTATGAGATCTAAGTTAACGCGTCGTGACCCCTATTTTTTCTCTGGGCTGACGTCTGTACTAATTGTTCGCGAGATTATAATTATTTTCTTTGGTACTATAATATTTATATATGGATAAAATGGATTTGATTTCTGGATACATCGCAGCGATCTGATAGACCTTTCAAATTGAGTGATGAATTAAGTTCAAGTATAAATAAAACATAAGTTCACAAGATTCATTGCTGAAAAAATTGTGGATTGTTTAACTTGAGCATCTGGCCTAGAATCCTAGAGGAAGCCCATCAAACTCTGAATTACAAGTGGCTTGCGCTTCATGCAACTGGGCTTGCCATGAAAGGCCCAAGTTCTATTTATAATCTTGATAGCTAAATCTTATAGATATCATAATGACAGGGATAAAAAGATAAAATATACAAACTGATGCATTAAAGTATCTGTTCTAATAATAATCTAATGAAAATAATATGATAAGAAAATTCTTTACACTAAAATAATTTAGCATTTATTTTGATAAAAAGTATCAGAAAGAAACAATATTCAAATTAAATATAATGAACAATATTTATTTAAATCACCACCATTATAAATTTGATCATTATCAAAAACGAGTTATGTGAAAATAAAATTAATTTGTTAGATTCTCATTTATTTGATATCAATATTTCACGTAGTCCACAAATAGTTCGCAAAATTAACCACCTTTTCAAGCGTAGACCCGGTCCAACATCAAGGTATGAACTGCGAGTTTCAATTTTAAAGAAAGCCTGCTAAAGACCCGCTCATAAAAAAGTGCTATGGAAGTGCATCTTTAAATTGTCGATGGTGAAAGCATACATGTCAATAAAATAGCAAAAATAAAACGCTAGCTGTATACGACGTGTCCCAAGAGTGTCCCATGTTATTTCATAAATTATTTTGTTTATGTTATTTCATAAATTATTTTGTTTTTAAGTCGTCACTTACCGCGGTCGACCATGGAGCATGTTTGCCTAGCACACACCGCTACACTCTTGCTTTGAAAACTCCAGGACATTACAAATAAATGCTGAACTATAACTACATGTGAGGCTATTTAGCGAAATGTTGAAAGAAATATGCTGCTCAAACAGTTTGAGTATGTATCTTTTCAATGAACTAACGAAAACTTAAAACATAAAAATCTTTAATATATTCATTGAATTGTTTGCTTTGTAAAAAAAAATGACTTATTATTAGTAAATCATTAGTATAATGGTGCTGTTGATTACGTTTGGAAAAGTTTGAATCTATAAACGCTTTCAGTCGTTATTAGGAAGGCATCATCGGCCCGGCGGCGTCCATTACTTGGATCAGCAATAAATTCTGGTACAGTATAAACAATCCTCGCATCGGCTGAAGATCGGATGGATCTATTTAGGGCGGTTCGACGACCTTTTAATTTCCATCTATTCAGATGTCAGGGTAACATTTGGGCGGGCGCAGTCAGATAAATAACCGAGCTAAGTAGGCTATGAATTGCCAAACGCTTTAAGTTCCGATTGAGGTTAAAAATATAGAAAAGCGGCTGAATCGGGGAAGGACTGGTAACTGTTTGCCAGATAATGTGCTTTACGACAGTGATGGGGCTTCCTTTGGGTGACGATTCGTATTTAGTTCATTGGAATTATTTATTGAAAGAAAATAAAAAATGTGCGATTGCCAAAACTCTGAGAAAACAACGTGCAATAAAAATAAATAACCTTGATTATCGCGAAATGTGCAGGTTAGAGTAGTCGTTAGACAATCGTGGCCCCGCCTGGTGACGCTGCTCGCCCGGTGACGCTGCTCGCCCGATGACGCTGCTCGCCCGGTGACGCTGTAAAGGTCGATAGAGACCAATAGCATTAGCCCGTTAAAAAAAAATACATCATCTTGGCAGTTTCATTTACTCACATTTGTTCTTTCTTGCACTATTCTCTCATCCACCAGTTCGATCTGGTCGACACATCTATCTGATAACAGACATCCTATCGAATCGAAACTAAAATTCAAATCATACCAATAACGAAACATCTGGAAGGGCTATTTTACGATTTGCAATGTTCCACTAAATTCAGTGCCGCCATAATAATGAAAATAAAATCCTTTCTACAGGCTAATTTTACACGTCCCAATATACTTCTATCCGTATACTTTTAAGTAATTTAGTAGTTGTAGTAAATGACGCACAAAGAATTAGCTATTTAAAGAACAGAATAAATAAACCATCTTTACTGCCAGATCAAAATTGATCATATACATCATAACCACGCAATACGAAGACAATTCGTTGTATCTGAATTGGAAATGCTTTATTCACACTATGATCAGGAAACTAACTCTTTTATAGCGACTTTTTCTAGACGTTTCTTAAACTACGTAACGTAAGCAACATCACCAGCCTCAACACGTCCTCTGTTGAACACAGGCCATCCCCATAAAACGCCACTTTGTTCACTTATGGTAGGAGGGAGAGGTTTGCCATAACCGCCACGCTTGCACCTTCATTTGGCATTGATATGCGTATATAACATATATTGTACATAAGGAGAGAGAGGGAAGAGATCGCTTGAAGCGATAAGACCATCCATTGTGACACTTCTTTTTTAAGTTTGGGCTTGTAAATTGTTCCTGTAATGTGGTGTTTCAATAAAGAGTTTTATCTATCTATCTATCTATATAGTGACTTGACACGTAATATATATAATATTAATTAACTTGAGAAATTATCAATTACTTGACACTGGCGAAATATATACATAAAACTGTGGAGCAAAAGAAATGTTTGTGCCACCTACACTATCACACTGATGTATTAGGCCTAGAGCAGATAACCGATAAATAATATTCGGAGTGACAGTAACAGTCGGACGAAAACCCGGTGCTCTAAAATCAGACCTAAACTAAGCCAGGCTCTATTAGAACGTGAAAATTAACACGATCTAACGCAAGTAGTCGACGGCGTAAAGTCGAAAAATGTTGCCGTATAAGACGGCATTATTCGGTCTTGTATGTATTTAACATCAATTGTCGCTTACCTACCCTGGGTATTTAGATGACACCGAATTTAGAATACGTACGCAATTTACACTGCTGTGTTTCGTAATTTGTTAGTACTGATTAATTTATGCTAATCGGAATAGGAACATTCGAATCTATATCCGATCGGAACACACAATCCCGCCGTAATCTTGGCTGGGACGAGGTGTCGCGCAACTGGTGCTATTTGTGTACGTGTTCGCGAAACTCTTGCAACATTGGAGCATTGGGACGCAAGGTCATCGCTATCCCACTTTCTTGATGGTTTCACGGCCGCTAATGTTGACATGATGGTGAAATTCTTGCAGCAGGATAGATGCAACGATAATCGTGTTCCTATAGGGATCTTATGGTTATTTCTTCGATGTGATAGTGCCCCGGTTGGGTCGCTATACCAAGAGAACTGTTCATGAAATTTTATCGCCTATAAACGTATTCCTGAATGCTTATACGCCGTGTTACTTCCTAATCCACGATGACATTGAGAGCGAATTCTTCCTTCTATTATAATGACTTTTTATTTTATGCTACTGATAGCATAAAACATATATTTTGTCACTACAGTACACCAAAGCAAAACTGATAAAGGGCGAGTCCTTATAAATTGGTGATATTAACAAACGCTCACTGAAACAAGCTTCCATTTTTTGTACTAAGCCTGCGTCCAACATTTCTGAGCTGTATGAACTAAAACTCACTAATCGATTTCGTTGGAAGTTGTTCCTATGGTCTATTAGTATTTTAAAATCGCCGCTATGTTATTCCGCTTTTTACTTAAATATGATTTCATATAAAGATTTGTGTGTGAATCAAATCACGTGTGATGGAATCAGCCTCATTACAAAAATACATATTAAAAAACACAACGTAAAAAAGACATTTTCGTAAGGTTTCTTCTTACCGAGGACATCGCCATGAAGGTTCTCTTGACCCAGCAACGGGACAAACTAAGGTTTGAACCCCAGGAGTGCTCTTTAGCTAGTTGCCTCCCACTGTATGCTGAGTGCATTTAATAGTTGCGCAATATGTAGATTCCAAGGAACTGGGCAATAGTCGTTAAACCAAGTTAGAAGCCTTTGGACGGTCTAAAATTGTGACACCAAGGCTGACCACTTGCTTACACGAGAATAAAAAGAAAAAGAAGCGATGGAATGCAACATGAGCTTCAATAAATTGTAAAAAATTGTAATGAAAATATTCTGATAGTAAAATAGTGTACCATTCTACTTAACTAGAATTGTCTCTGCAGTTTTGATTGTAGTTTAATGTTAAATTACTATAGATGCATAAAACACAACGATTATTACAAATGATTGCCACTTGCTAAATTTATTTTCAGTTCTATTTATTAATTGTAGACATAATATGTTAGAAGTAGGATTTTGTAACAGTTCCCTGAGTTGTCCTATGTCGTATCAGGCGCTTTTATTATATAAATTAACGGATTTGGGCTTAATCAAATAATATTGTAATTTTTTTTGGTGTGCATTTTCTTACTGGGCGATGTGGTCGCACAGCGACAAAGCCCATAAAATAAATTTAAAAAAAAATTAATTTTAAAGAACACTACTTATATTTACTATTGGTAGGACTTTTCGGCGGAGTTCGTCTAGCTATGTACCATCAATTTTCCTGTTATTCTGCCGCCAAGCAGTAGTGTGCAAGGACTACTGTGTTCTGTTGGGACCGGTACTGTAGCTAGTGAAATTACTGGGCAAATGAGACTTTATGACCTGGTCTCATAATAATGAATAATTTTACTAGACTGTGCTGATGTCTCAGGATGTCATGCATAGTGCAGTATCACGTGAAATTTATTTTTAAGCCTTTTGAGTATCACTGTGGCTGTTATAGACGGCCGCACTAGGTGAGCAACTAGATCGTCACGCCAGTCATACATAAACATAAAAATACAGCAAATCTGAATAAGTGGTTTATGAGTTAATAGACTGTGCTAATAGGTTTTCCTTCATCGTTGAATTTGCCGCTCGTAACGGTTAAGGATAACATCGTACGAAAACCAGTTGTTACATTTTAAATCTCAAAAATCGAGGAGGTTCCTCATTCACCAACTTGCACTTTACCAACATGGTTGATAATAAAATTGGCCTTGAATGGCCGTGTCCCAGTAGTGGCAATTTTATATTTATTAGACTGGCTATTTTTAGGACTACGTATTTTCCTTGAATAAATCTTTTGCCAACGCTGCTCGCCGTTTGCGAATCAAGAGTTGTGACCTTATCGATAATTTCTTACATAAAAATTTATTATTATTTTGAACCTGGACACGATCTCGCCAATTGATCTACATAGGCATACCTGCTAAATTTACGTGCTTTATCCTAAGTACATCGCTACTTATCATCACTTTCATCCCCTCAATCCACTACGATCTACTGATCCACCTGTGGATTGAATACCACTCTGGAATTTACTTCTTTCTCGTTGAGGCAAGCTGTCCGAAGGCTTTTGACTTAGCTTAGCGACTACTGTCTGACGACAACAATCGCACGCGTTCAGTGGTAAATATAATTATTTGTAACGGTCACCCATTGAAGTAAGTAATGACCGCAGCGAACATTGTTTAACTTTACCGATAGACTTAGAACGGCTAGAATTACAGCTTTTCCTGAATACGCCATAATTGAGGTATATCTAATTACACAATCTTTACTATTCAATACTTTTCATTTCATTTTCTTTGCTGAATTTTTGTCTTTTATCCACAACTGCCCGATCCACAATCTATTGGAAAGATTTTAATTTAAAATGTATACAGGTCCATATAATAAAATTTCGTTTTAATGTAATCTAGGAAAATATTTATATACTAGTTGCGCCCCGCGGTTTCACTCGCGGGTAAAAAATATCATATATAATCATATACCATATTATATGTAATATGTGTTAGTCCAGCGTATAAGCTATCTGCATTCCAAGTTTCATTAAAATCCATTCAGTAGTTTTTGCGTGAAAGAGTAACAAACATATATACAAACCTTTGCGTTTATAATATTAGTAAGGCTAAAAGTTGTTTCTGTTGGGCTGAGAAACTCTGGCACATCATCTTGTTTTTGTATCTATAGCGCCTATCACTAGAGAAGGCTCTTTCTATGTATATTTTCTTAAAATTTGTTTATAAATGATAAAATAAACTTCATATTTTCTTAGAAAAAGCTTCACATCTCGATACAGCCAATTAAAACTGTAGGGATGCGATTTTTTACACTTTGAAACATTTTCCCTGTTCCGTGTTATTTTTCATATCGAGCATTTTTTATTAATCAAGGCATACATTTTCCTTGGCTATTAACTATTATCTAAACACGGTAAAGGTATTGAGATTTGTAATGCCTATTATTAAAAGCTTTGTTTTATCGACGAGATATCAAAATCACGCTGCATTTACATCTTGTTTTGAGGCTACAACGTCATGGCAGTTGTCGCCTCGAAGTTTGTGGTTTGCTATATTGCTTGCGGTAGCGGTTGTCGCACGGCTTTCACAGAACGCAATATTGTTTCGTTCCGTGTTGTAAGTTAGGATTGAGGATATTATAACTAAATTAAATAGTTTCTTTGAGGTGAATAATATTTCAATAAATGTTTAATCTATACTAATATTATAAAGAGGAAAGATTTGTATGTAAGTATGTTTGTAACGCATTGGCTCAAAAAGTGCAGGACCGATTAAAAAAATTTTTTCACTATTTGAATGCTACATTATCGCTGATAAATATAGGCTATTTTAATTACAAGAAACATTTAGGATCCCTACTAAAACTACAATAATGTTATAACTACAACTATTACACGGCTAAAACTCACGAGATACAGTCGAGTAACTGAGTCAGCGCCGAGCCGCCACCACCGCCGCCGCGCGTACTCCTTGAGGATGGGCATCTTTATTGCCCGAACACCGGTCGAGTTATTCGACTGTATCTCGTGAGTTTTAGCCGTGTAATAGTTGTAGTTATGAGTACTACTCACGTTAGTTTCTATAATATTACAATAATGTTACCATAGGTGTAATTTTTTTTTCTATCTTTTTTTTGTATGTCTTGCATTTACTATAAGTTTATGTACATATATCTAAAAAATAAATATCCACCCGTGTGAGGCCGGGACGGTCCGCTAGTGATCTGGGGGGTGATCACGAAACTTTGATTTGCAACAGGACAAATATTCATACTATCTATGCACATAAACTGCGTATTCAATCTATCAAATCCATACAAATTTGTGTTTCTATTGGTTGCAATCGAGTAACGTGATCGCCCAGCAAATAAACACAAATCGCAGTGCAAATAAAAATTGTGTAAACCGTATACTGAAAACTGTATTTTCAATTTCTGGATAACGGTTATCCGAGTAAAATAAACTTTACCGAGAAATTGAAGAATTAAAATTATTACGTAATTTTTAGATGATGGTTTGCTAATGCTTTAGGGCTGCATAGAGGTAAAATCTTTCGTGCAATACATAAGTTCTGCCACGATGGTACTTACTAATCTAATTATCCATAAGATTAAAATTTTGTCGTTTGCAGTTTGCATTTTCAAGGCGCCTAAAATTAAATTCCATTATCGCAAGAAGTACCGGTGTGGCTGGCAACCAAAAGGGTGTCAAAGAGCATTACGGACTGCTTAAAATATTAAGATACTTAATACCTTCAGTGTTCAATAATATCTCAAAGCTCACACGTCCCCTTTCACTGCACTTCGCTTTCATCAAAATTTTGCTTTGGACGCAATTTCACTGCTTCTGCAGCATGTTCCATTTCGAAGCTTTATAAACATAATCCTATTACTAAAACTGTAAACTTGGAGTTATTTATTACACATCTATACGTACTTAAATATGTTATAATTAGTTTAGAGGTACTTAAAAATTCGGTTGGTGTAGATTATGTTTTGTATTACACAAGTTTTTGCCCGTTGTCCAACTAAATGGTTGAATATTAGAAGTCAGATATCAGTGCCTCCGGTCTATATTACCGGGATACTTTCGTGATCCAACTGAATTAATAAATTATAAAGGTACATATCCTCTTTAACTTTAACTCGAACTCTATTATAACAAACTTTCATCCTACAGAATGTAATTTTTTAACACAATAATTTTGAAACTATATTTTATATATTTGGTTATGTTAATGCTTAAGTAAGTGAATATGTTGTAAATGTTTACACAGAGACCCGCTATAAACTAGTTTTCAGTTGCAAGATATTGTTATAAATACATCAAAGTGACACCGAAAACCGACATTTATTAGGTGCCTATGCTACTACTATGCCGCGAAATATAATATGCTGATGATCATTATAAATCCACCATCGCGCCTAGCGTTGCCATTATTTTTGCGTAGCGTTCTCAGACCTAAGTTTTTGTAGATGGCACACCCAAACTTAGAATTTGAGGTATGAAAAGGTATAGTAGCGGTTAGGAAAAACGTCTATTACGTAATATATGCTGTCTTTATCTCTAAGCTGAAGACTAAAACTAAGTAAACAGTAGTATTAAGGCCATAAGGCTCAAGATCATGACAATTTTGTTATCTTTCGCATTCCTTTTCTTTTCCTTTATTCTTCTTTCTCGTGTCGGCAAGTGGTCAACCTGGTATCAGAATTTTTAAGTCGCCTACAGTTGTCTTACGATAACACCAAACGACGGGTGACGTCTCATTATGCTCTTCGATGTTCCCGAAGCATATGGTCTGTTGTAAATACTAAAACATTTACGGTTCAGTTAAGAACGGATGTTCGAGCTTCGCTATGAGTGCTACTTTTTAGCTTTTAATTTTACAGTTTTGTGAGAGCCTTCTATATTGCTCTACTAGTCGGAGGTAGCGTTAAATATCTATGACGCGTGCTCGTCGAGAATGGCCGTGGGACGTTCATTCATCACGGTTACATCACGGGTATTCAGCGCAACGGACGTAGTGCGTAATCGGCCTATTATACTCGTTCTCGCCGACATTGATTTGCTAAGAAGCATTCTATTAGAGGTGCTATATCGCTATTTTTTGAACTCGCGTTTGTTTTTTTTGAGAATTATTATATCGCTTGGTAATAAAGGCGCCGAACGGTACCCGCAACTCCACAACTTATCCATTTATCTACGGGTACACTTAACTTTTCAGGATACTAATGTCCGTCTGTACTAAAGTTTGAGAACTCCTAAGTTCGCACTTATCCCTCCATGACTTAAAAACTGCGGCACATTTGGGTTCGTCTTAGAGGCAAAAGTGCGAACTTAAGAGCTGTCAAAATTTCGTATAGACGGGCAGCAGGCCTAGCACGGCCGGTGGACAACATCTCCCCAGGGAGTAGATAACAAACTTATCCTCACTGTCACTTTATTCCACTCTGCGAGCACGGCCGCGACAGTGGAAAGCTTTATCCGGGGGATAAACGGCGGGAGTAGCGTTTTTAGATTTCTCTACCGTATTGTTGCCAGTACGAGAAAATTTAACTAAAATGACATTGCATGCTTCAATATTTTGTTCAGTCCATCAAACCATCGATAGTTGTTCGGCTAAATATACTGGGATTCAAGACAAAATATAAAAATTAAGAAAAAATAAGGTTTTTGAGTCTGTGTCCTTGTGTTAATCAAAGAGTATGTAACGACTACTATGTATATGACTGAGAGTAAGTGAATAGTTTGTATTAAATTTTATTTTGTTTGTAATATGAGCGGAATAACGTGATTAATTATTGTGTAGTAGTTATATTTTAAATTTTTATATGTATTTATTTTATAATAAAATATACTCAAAAAATATATGCATCATTTAAGTTAATTACGTAAATTAAATAATTTCCTTATTAAAACTAAACTAATAATTGTATTTTCACGAATATTTCGCTTTGTATTTTTTTGTATTGAAACTAATTTCCCGGGATTTAGAAGGGATTACTTGCATTCCGAATGCTCCTCCCGGTGTAACTTTCGCTCCAAAATTCGAGTCCCCGCGATTAAACGTAGTTATAATAGGCACGCGACATTTTTGTGCCTATTAAAACACTTTGACTTCCTTATACCCACCTACAAGAGTCGAAGATAAATAATCTCTGCTTTGTGTCAATTCAAGAGAATATTATCCACTTTTTTCGGAGTCCGTGCTCTGAAGCGGGGAGTAGCGGGATATAATGTCTACGACAATGTCAAAGGGAAATATTTCTTCCCTCTCCTCGTTGCCGTGCTACGTAAGGTGGAGAGGGGGATTATTTTAACTGACAGGTGGAAAAAATCGGGGGAAAGACAATTTCTCCACATGCCGTGCTAAGCCTGCAGGATAACCGTAGTATCGTATGTAGATTTCGGCAGTATAAGCAACCTGTTCCCAAAATTTCAATCAAATAAATCCAGCATCTGAAATTAAAATATATTTTTATTTTAAGTTATAAATATTTTAATTGGTGAAGAATACGCGTAATTTTGGGAAAGACTATAAATATCTTAGTAAATAAAATTTCGAGTTAATAAGACATTATTCTTACTTCTAATAAACATTTACTTGTAATTAAGTAATATACTCAAGAATAACATTATTCTTGGATGAACACTTTGTCTGACTCCATTTTTTTCCGTGTATGTATTTCTACTAGGTGGTAGGACTTTTCTGCAAATTTTGACTAGTTAGGTACCACCGCTTTGCCAGTCATACTGCCGCCAAGCAGTAGTGTGCAAGCACTATTGTGTTCCAGTTTGAAGGGCGCTGTATCTAGTGAAATTACTGTGTGACTTTATGACCAGCTGGGTGATCATATAACTTGATTGCAACCAATAGAAACACAAATTAGTGTGGATTTAATAATTGCAATACACATTATATGTGCATAGTTACTACGGTAGTAATTTTAAATTAGGAATGAAATTTCTCTTGTTGCATTGCACTCAAGGTTTCCGTGTACACCCCCTTTGATCACACAGTCTAGTAATGTTATTGTTAGACTGTCCGAATGTCTCAGAATGATGTGCTCGGTTCATGTCACACGAAACTTTATATCCGAGTCACACTGCAATGTTATGGGCAGCCGTGACACCTAACATCAGTAGTCAAAGACCAGCTGGGCGATTATGTAACTTGATTGCTACCAAAAGAAACAGAATTTTGTATGGATTTGACAGTTTGAATACGCAGCTTATGTGCATAGGTAGTATGGAAATTTCTCCTGTTGCATTGCAATCAAAGTTTTGTAATACATAACATACCGTCATTTATTAAGTACACACTACAGGGGGTCAGCGAAGCGCGATATAACGCGTATGTTATTTAAGCTGGCGTCTGTGCTTCCGCAATGAATGACATTGCTCATTGTTCAACCTTCGACACAATACAACGACAGACTCTGTGGTGTGGTGATTGAGCAGGTCGGCCCATAACCCGGAGGCGGCGGGTTCGATTCCCGCGGCAGGAAAAGTATTTGTGGACAGAAAAAAAGTGCATATACTTGTTCTGAGTCTGGGTGTTGTAGGATCATGGTCCTCGTAGTTCCTGGGTCTGTAGACACAGGGAATCCTAATTAGGGTCCAGGATCTTTGATCGTTGGGCGTTATTATTATTGTTATTATTATTATAATGTACCAGCTATAATACAGTGCCCCGCGTGTGTCGCATTCTCTAGTGGAAAACTAAACGAAATTAAATATATCTGTATTTCATTTCCCCTTTATTGGAAAACGGTATTGCCATACTTTAGCTTTAAAGAATGCGACACAAAATCGATACCAGGGTCTATGTAATAGGGTTTTAACTCCGATGCCTTTTCCTAAACCAGTATAATAAATTTACAAACAATAGAATCATAGATACTGACTGATACAGTTGAGACATAACAAGTAAAATAATATCTTGAATAAACTTCAATAAGTGTGCTATAAGAAGCGTGATCAACGTTTGTAACCACTTTGTAACTCTATACGGTCTATTGTCTCACACACGCTCGCAATTCTACAGCAATTGCACTTTGTCCCACCATAGAAAGCAGGTGCCATGACCTGGAAGCAGGCTGCACACACCTTTATCTTTTTAATAGCCCGCTCCGACCAGTTTACTTGATTACACATTTATTTATTGGCGATGTATAGTAGTGTCACTAGTATCCAAAAGTATACGGTATATATATAGTTGTAGATAGATAGATAAACTCTTTATAGAAACACCACATCATAAATACTTGAAAAAGTGAACAAACAACCAAAGTGTAACAATGGGCGGTCTTATCGCTCAGAGCGAACTCTTTCAGACAACCTTGCACGGAAAGGAATATATGGCCGGTGAAATTCATATTTAAAAAAGAAAACGCTATGCTTACATAATATACATATAAATATACAGTACATACATGTCATAAAGAAACCTACATAAACATAATACATATCTATAATAGGTATTCAGTATACTACATAAATTTTATTAATAAAATAATTGTTAACCTATAAAGTATACTTTATCTCTCTATCGGACTGTGGGTCCATGGCGTACGTGTTACCATCATTGACAGCATCATAATCGTCACTTAATTTAGGAAATATAATCTAAATTTTGTTTAAAAAAATATCTATGTAGAAAGAAAAGTCTACGCTACAATATTCAACATAGTTTCAGTAACATGCCAAAGATACATGTTGGCATAAAAGTAACTGCATCTTGTTATTCCTTTGTCGAACCACAACAATTAACTCCATAGATAGCATCAACTATAACAACATAGTTTGTTGTCATCGTCAAACGTCAGGGTTTTGCAAAGTTGTAAGGAAGCAGTAGGAGGGTGTATGCCAAAATTTACTTGAAGTATAACAATAACATTAACGCCCAACGATCGCATACATAGATCCTGGACCATAAACTAGGATTCCCTGTGTCTAGGGACCCAGGAACTACGAGGACCGTGGTCCTACAACACCCAGACACAGAACAAGTATTTGTGTCCTTTTTTCTATGCACATATACTAGTCCTGCCGCGGGAATCGAATCCGCCGCCTCCGGGTTATGAGCCGACCTGAGGAAAAGCTGTAGAATTGAACACAGAGGCTATCCAATAAATAATTTAAATATTTTTTTTAATGATTTTTATTTTCTTATTAATTGTGGTAGTGCATTACCTTATAGATAGCTGTTGTGCGTACGTGGTATTATATATGTTAATAAGGTGCAATTTCCAGGAGCCGGGCTGGTGCTACGCTCGACGACCGTTTCACCGTGACAGACGACGCGGGCGGCGTCCGACTGACCGTGTCAGCCGCACAGACAGGCGATAGCGGCGTTTATACGCTACAAGTAAGTACCTGTCGAAATGACATCTGTGATTATGACATCTGTCAAAATGGTTCAATTGTTTATGGCCCGTATAACAGAACCACGCTCAGTCGTCGATTGATGCTCAAGTAGAAATCTCAATCTGTATTTGACCATTTCATGAATGCTCGTCGCATAGCTGATATTGTGTGCTTAATCAACATAGCAAATGGCACGTTTGACTGTCCAGAGTTGTTGACTTACGGGTCCCGTATGCATCTTTAAGGAGGTCTTGCACATTGCACGTTGCAGAAAGTAGAACCAATTACAGACAACATTCATTGTATTAAGAGCTAGCAAGTGTTTCAATGACTGTAACTGACTGTTGGCTGCGAGACATAATATCGACCTTTTTAATACTTCCGCTATATAATCAGCTGAAGAAGCTGATGGCAAAAGCATTTTTAATAATTAGGGAGCAAAGTCGTTATTGTGTGTAGAAATTGTATTTTATCTTTGTGTGCATTTGTCTTCCTATGTGTAATTATTTGTTTTTTTTTTACGTATCTATGGAAAACTTAAATTGACCTCTTTATATGTTCACTTTTCTATGCGTGTACCTAGCTGTAAGTTTTCTTAAAATCTTAAAATAAAAATAAAATAAAAATAAATAAGCAGAGATCCAGGACAGAGCGTAGTTCTGCTATATGGGCATATGGTCTGTATTACGAAAAATGGCCGTGGATATGCCAGCTTCCATAAAAAAGTTCGAACCCCTTTACTCTACTTTATGAAAACAGTAAAGTTTAAATAGTGGCAAAACAGATGCCGCGCTAGTTCACCTGCATTTCTTTATACACTTCTTAACACTCCAGTTAAAGTTGATTAAAAAAAATCCTATCTTAGAACATCCCTGCACCATAAAAGGAAGCCCTCCAAATATCAAGTGTTGCCGTGGTTGGGCTTTACGATGTCTGGATTGTAAGCTAGTCATTGCAGTCAGTTCTGAAGATAGAAGAAATTTTGATTAATTTCAAAACAAATTTCCTGCCTAAGTTCATAACTAGACTATGAGTCGGCTGCTCGAAGTTTCCAAGTCTTGATATGTACATTGGTAGATCTCTTACATCATGCTTGAAGTTTTCAAAGAGACTTAAAGAAGTTCATTTTTGCAGTTCAGTTTAGTTTGATTAAGGAACTTGATGCAAAGTGTCCAATGTGTACATGTAAATTCGAAAAACATGTTAAAATTGTTACATCCACGTAGTTATCAACCTTATGAAGTTTTATTTATAAAATTCAAATGGCGTCCGTTCGTTTGTTTGTGTGGTTTATCGCCACAACAGGTGCAACGATTTGGATGAAAGGAGAGGGTTAAGTTGCAATTAATCAAAATGCTAAAAGTAGATTATGATGCTGGGTTACATGTAAAGTTAATCAGTAATTATTTGAGTTTTATATACAGGACGCCCGGTGAAATAATACTTACTAAAAAAATTAGAAATATGTCTAGAAGAAAAAATATTAAATTTGAAAAAAAAATTTACATTTAGGCGTTGTTTGTTTATTTGTTGGTTTGTGTCGCTTTCACGGCAAAACAGCTAAACCGATTTGACAAAATTCTGCACACGTGTTTCTGACGTTACCGCAATATAATGGATACGAGAAAACATGGTTTTTGGCTCAGAAAACCAAGACTGTAAATATGTGAATTGAAAGAAACAAAAAAAAAATACATTTACATACCCCAAGTTTAAAGGTATCATATAACAATGGTTCCTTTATATATAATATTTTTCCTTTATATAGTTTTGTCTCTTCTCAGGCGAGCAATGCCGCCGGCAGCGACACAAGCCGGGTGCGGCTGGAGGTATCCGCAGAGGAGGCGCCCACAGGCGAGGACCCCCCGGCCTTCCTGCGCCGGCTCCAGGACCTGACCGTGAAGGTTGGCACCAGGACTCGCTTCCTGGTCGAAATCGTCAGCTCAACAGAATGCAGGGTAACGTTTACTTTATTCTATGTGTCTGTTCAAAGCTCGAATTCAGATGGAATGTTTGAATTTGGATTCTATAGTAATTGCTGTACGATCCCAATTCAATAAACACGACAAAAGGGGAATGAGGCAGTCGCTTAGTTCCCATATAGACGAAATTTATAATAGCTTATTTACAGTTTCCGTATCATGTTAGATATTGGTAGATACTTTGTTACCGATGACAACTAACGAATCTCATCTTTTTTTGCTTTATATTCTCTAACTGCTGTCAAAATTTTGAATTTCCTGATTTAGAGTAGACAATCCGCCCTAACACCGTGCATTATAGTTTGAAAGATTGGTTTACTTATTATACTCTGTGGAGGCTTTCAATAAATTAATTAGTGTTAGTTTATAACAGTTGTAAGTGTTCAGTTGAATTGAAATACGCATAATTTTTCTTATCTTGGTTCAGTTTGAGGTAAACGCAACACTTCAATGAACAATTCTACCAAGAATTTGTAAGAATATATCGGTGTGCCTTTCGAACATAAGCATTTTGGAATTGCTCCTGCGCTCTGGGGAATTCAATAAATGAAAATGGCGGCTCCGCTAGCTGTGCCGAGGTCTGTGTAATTCGAAAGACTGAATGACGTTCCGAGAGCGTGGTCTAGCTCATAAATAAATCTATTTTATTAGCTGCAGAGTATTTAAATGCTAAGGGGGATGCTAGTACCGGAATAGGGTCGGAGCAGTAACAATGACTAATGTATCATTGTTAATCATTGTTACTGCCTCGATCAGAGATTTAGAGGAACTGGACTCTTGATACGATCAGGAATATATGTCAGAATTGGAGAATTGGAATTTGGTGCCAGTAAAGAAGAGTAATAAGCTTGCGTGGTCTGGATACGTTACGTGAAGATGATGCTATTACAAAATGTACAGGAGAGTGAATTAAGAGACAGCTGGCAAAGTAAAAGATAAAGTCATGCGGAAATTTTTTTAGCTATTTAATCAACAAAGTGAGACGCTGACTGTAAGAGACGCATGTCACGCCGTCATCCATCTAATACTTCTATCGGTGTGAGTTGTTTTTTTTTATATTAAGTTCAACAGCAGAATTATATTGTATAAGTATATTTATATTTACGAATATGTATATTATGTATTATATTATTTAATTTATAATAAAATATATATTTATTTTAATTAAGATAGTACAGTACACACCACACGCAGCAAGTGCAATATAATACACTATCAACATTCGTGTGCGCATACATAAAACTGAATTTACTCTTGTTTCTTTGTTGTTTTTTATTGTTATCGTTTTTCTAGTGACTGTCATGTAAAAAAAATGATTTTCTTTCGAAATATAGAATGTAAATCCGATTTTGGCTGTAGGTTTAGCATGTAAATAATAAACTTTGTTACTTAAGGGCTGTGGATTTTGTAAAATAAATAAAATAAAATAAAAAGAAACATTGTCCCACGTTCCCTATACAAAATTCACTGTGTAAATGGACAATATACGCCTACAACCATTACACATCGGGAGTTTTCATTGATGCCGAGCCAATGCGATCAAACCACATTCATAACTATAGATCGAGAAGTAATAAATATGGATCATAAAAGGTAAATATTCATTGAAGCATTTACTTGACTTCTGAAATGGCTTAATGACTAGAAAGAAGGCGACCACAAATCTGATGGTGCTGCCTCTAAAATGTCAAAGCCTAATTGCAATAAATTATTTGAATTTTGAATTCTACGCACCATTTCGAACTCGCTTTCTAAGAGAGTCTTCCGAGACACGCTGTTAGAGCTTAATGACAATTCTATATTTGAGGGTAGTTAAACCGCACCAAAATGATGAACGCTAATGACGGCCGCGACTTGAAGGTCCATTCATTTCGAAAGTTAATTACTTTTGCACTTGCGTCGTATTTAAGTTTATTCTGAATATCAATACCTAATATATGTGATAGTTACCACATAAAGCAAATAAAGCGTACAGCTTTAATGATAAACTAGAAAGCATAGACCTTGAGTCCAGAGAATTTGTGTCTTCAGTCCCAATGACATAATTCTATTTTAGAACTGGACATCCGCTGAGGTATTTATGCTCTGTTATTGAGTGTACGCACACACACACACGCGCGAGCGTGTTTTGACACTACTTGTTTGTGTGTACGTAAACAATCGCCATGGCGCGGGAATGTGAGGAATTTATATAACTTTTACAAAGCAAATATACACATATCTTAAAGTTTAATGATGAAATCACCATAATATCTACTCAAATACTCAAATGTCGATTTATGAGTGACCGACAAAAAGAATTTCGAAAGAAACGTTACGTAAATGCGATCGAATTTTTAATGGGAATGGTTTCACTGTTTGTTAATAAATAGTTAATACTTTTGGACTGAATAGTATCCAGTATCATATCATTTGTGTCCCATTTCTTGGTACCTTCAATTCCTTCCACGCGTCTCTGTCATGACCCAGATTCCACTATCCAGCAGACGTTCCACCCGCTGCTGACAACGACAAAATGTAATAATAATACCATGCCGGATAAAAATCTTTCAACAAGCGTACACACATTCCAACCGCATGGATTCTGGATAGCCCGCCTGACCAGTATTTAATAATAATTATGCAGGTATATAACACCAACCGCCGTACATACATCATACACGCTATGACGTGACGCGGCCGCGTCAGCCTTCCCGATACCTAACTATCTAGTAGGTATTTTACCATGCTCCAAAGCACGGTAGCGCTGCTCTGATGTAAATTTCACTCTGTAGCAGTGATCCATCCAAGTGGGAGGGCTATCTACGGCTCCATCAAACAAACGTGCTCCAACGTCACTTACCCTGAGATGAGATATTATCAAACTTAAGCCCATTTTAGCAAAGTATTGAGTGCGCAGAACGTTGCGTAATTTGTGAGGGAAATTGAGTTTTTAGTTGTTTATATTGTCTTGTTTTCCAGGTAACATGGTACCGTAATGAGCGTCGTCTACTAGAAGCGGAGAGGGTGTCGCTCGCCCGCGACGGTAATTTCTGGTGCGCGGACGTAGCGGCGGTCAGTGTGGATGACGCCGGACGATGGACCTGCACTGCCGAGAATGACGGCGGCCGGGCCAGCTGCTCTGCGCACCTTAACGTGCTGGGTAATGGAAACAGATACTGTTGTAAAGAACCTCTTCATTGGAAGTCTTATGCAAGTGAAAGTGCAGTCCATTGGAAGTGAAATTTTTTATGAAACTTATGAACTTGCACGCATATTGCACATTCACGATAAAAAGGGGAAAATTGGGGCTGAAGTCACGAGACTCGGATACTAATATATAGCAATAGCGTCCAATATGATAGTCATTAAATAATTTTCTACCAAAAAATTTCAGAAGCTGACGAAAAAATAAACAATTTTAGAAACAACCTATCTCATAATCATAATTGTACACTGTAATGGCCAAGTCTCCTAGAACTTTGAAACATTTCTAAACAGATTTCTTGAATTGCAAGGTGTTTTGATCCTCATTTGATGTTTTAAATTACAGTCCCAAAAGCGTACAAACGGCCAGAGTTCGTGGAAGAACTGCGAGCGTTGCTCACTGAACAAGGGACCGTGTCGCTAGAATGTAAAGTCGTGGGTGTGCCCACCCCTGTTCTACGGTGGTTCAAGGTATGAATAATATACGCCATATAGAGCGAACATCTTCAGCTAACCTATACAAATCATATTATTTGAGAGCTTGTACCGTGGCGCCGCCTTCAGCCATGTTTTCATTTTACGTCAGATGAAAAAGAACACTATTATATTATAAATACTCATATTATTTTTACTATCTCCCTTTACCCTAGGACTCGATCATCAATCCTTCACCAAAATATAGTAATGACAGATTCATATTTTTTTAAATTGATTCCTCATGTTTATCCTAGTTCATCAAAAACGAGTCAAAATCACTTCAAGTCTAATCAAGTCACGTTCAAGACACGTTCGAGTAAAGATTTGGATGCTTGCTGAATGCTTCCACCGTGTTTTGGGCAAAAAATAAATAAACACGTTTTCTTTTTTTTAAATTTGTGTTTCACTTGTGCATTTTAAACGGTTGATAATCCACTTTAGCACTTGAAAATACATAGGTATGTGTACGCTTTACAGGACAGCCGTGAGATAAAGGCGGGGGATGTGTTCGCGCTAACAGCAAACGCCGATGACCCGACATCTCTCGGCACGTACACGTGTGAAGCTGTCAATTGTATGGGCCGCGCTTACTCCTCGTCGAAGGTCCACGTGGTCGGCCGCGGCTGCAGAGAGGCTTCAACCAGGCCTTCCTCCAAGTAACAACTTCTTACTAATTTCACTCCACGAGATTAACCTATTCAGCCAGTGTCAATTTTAAATTATATTCAATTGTATTCAAAGTCGAGTCACATAAGAAATTATCAATCACTTGACATTGACACTAAGTACACAAAAGTGTGGAGCCAAAAAAAACTTGCATGCTACTTGCATACTGCTGCAGCCGGCAGCATACCTATCCGGACTTTGACGAGACTTTGTTTAGGTTAATGCCAGCTATATTTATAGAGTTATCGTTAAGGAATTTTTAAATTGAATTGGGAGCAATTTCTTGTGTATAATGTAAACACGATGATCGCAATAGATCAAGGAGAATACTGCGTGGTATTTATGAGAAACCCCTCCTAATGGCGGAGGCCTATGTTTAATAGTGGACGCAAAAAGGCTGATAATGTGATGTCGCGACGTTAATGTAAAATTATGTCGTATGACCTTAATGTATTTACTTCGTTCCAGTGAGGTGACTCCTGAACCTCCTCCGATCTTCACCAAGGAGTTGGAAGACCAGTGCGTGAAAATCTGCGATTCCCTGACCCTGGGCTGCCACGTTGTGGTGCCGCCGTGGCCTCGCAGCGTCGTGTGGTACAACAAAGAGGGGAAGGTGGAACCCGGAGACAGGTCAGTACTAGGGAATCTGGCGATATCTGCTCAGTCGGTCATAGTCACTTTGACTCAGTTTGTAAAGCTATCGGGCTGATATCTGGCACACACGTTTAGTTTGGATGATGTGGTAAGCTAATTGAAATCCAATATCACACTAATCACACTAATATTATAAAGGCGAAAGTTTGTATGTATGTTTTTGTGTATGTGTGTATGTTTGTTACTCCTTCACGCGCAAACGGTTGAATGGATCTGGATGAAATTCGGTACGAAGATAGCTTAAACACTGTATTAACATATACATTTTATCCTGGAAAAGTGAAATTTTCTCGTAGGATGAGCAAATAATCAAAATTATCTTTTTACTGCGGGTGAAACCACGGCGCAACTAGGTAGTATAATAATAACGCCCAACGATCTACCCTAGTCCAAGATCTATGTCTCAGGGTGTCTCAGGGACACAGGGAATCCTAGTCTGAACTAGGATTCCCTGTGTCTGAACTACAGGGACCATGTTTCCACAACACCCAACTCAGAACAAGAATTTGAACTAAAAAAAATTCTGTGCACAAATACTTGTCATGCCGCGGGAATCGAACCCGCTGCCTCCGGGTTATGAGCCGACCTGCTCAACCATCACACCACAGAGGCTGTCGAATATGGCGAGTGGCTCAAGTTTACGGACTAGTTATTTTTGTGCACGTATCTACGTAAATACGAAAAAATTATAAAAGCTTGTTTTAAATATTTTCACTTGACACAGCCATATTAAGTACTTATTGTTATTTATACAACTGTTAAAACTGGACCTCATCACTCTTGGCTATTAACAAACGTTTTTTTTTATTCTATTAGATACCACACATTAGAAGACGGAGTAGGTGGCTACCTTTTAGAAGTACCGTCAGCAGAGTGGGCCGACGAAGGCGAATGGAAATGCGTCGCAACCAGCGCGGGTGGCCGTGTCGGCATTTCCACCTGTTATGTGGCTATGGATGGTGCGTAGCTTTGGTCATCAACGTCTGTGGGTTCAAGTATACCCACAAGGTATAAAAGAAACTACCAACTTATAAAAGTTGAAAGTCGCTTTCACTTTATTGATTCCCTTGCTGATGTCCCTTGTTATGAATTTATTTTTATAACGTCCTTACACATACATCATACATCAGTGCGAATTTAAGGGCTGTCGAACTAGACTAGCACAATTTTCACTTTGACCCCATCCATACTAATGTTTATAAATCTTATCTGATCGCGACGGCTTTTATTGTTTTTGTAATTCTAGTCTGCGTTAATGCGACAAGAATCGCGAGCTAATAGTTTATTCATTGGCAATAGTATCGGTAATTTTGTTTTTCGGCTTGCCATAAATATCTATAATCCATTTGGTTTTAAAACAAGAGAGAAATGATATTAAAACAAACATTAAATCGCTAAGATGTTTTAAAATACAATTTTATTTGGTTTCTTTATAGTATATTAAAATAAAAGCTTAAAAAAAAGAAAAAAAAATTATGCAGTAATTATTTCAAATGTCTTAAAGCTTTATTGCCAACGTGAGCAATAAAAAACCGCTAGATAAATTGATGATGATGCAGCATGTTTTTCTTTACAGTACCCAAAAACTACCGAAAGCCTCGATTCATGGAGAACCTTCAAGCAGTACTGACAGAGGAAGGGCTGGTCTCCTTTGAGTGCAAGGTCGTCGGATTTCCCACCCCTATTCTGAGTTGGTTTAAAGACGGCCAAGAGCTAAAACCTGGAGACGTGTACCAGCTAACTGGCACCAACTCTCTCGGATCCTACTGCTGTATTGCTAGGAACTGCATGGGCCAGGCAAGCAGTTCAGCTGAATTGACAGTGGAAGATATTCAGAACCAGCTGAATGAAGAAGAGAAACTACAGTTGTTCTCGAAGAATCAGGCGCCGAAATTCGTACAGGGTCTCAAGAGCATTGAAGCGAAAATTGACGAGCCATTCCGGTTTACTGTTAAAGGTATGTCCTATATTAGCTTCCTTCTTTGTTTTTATCGGATAAGCAATTGTGAATCTGACTTTTTAATCTACATGCAAGCAGAGTATTTCTGTTGAAGTTACAGCTATTGTTTATATTATTATTTATCTTTTCCAGTGGCCATTCCACCAGAGCCGTCTGTTCTGTGGTACCGTGACGAACAGCCAGTAGACGAGTCAACCCGTTGCCACCTCGGCAAGGAAGAACGGGGTGGATTCTTCCTCGATATACAAAACCTAGAGTTCCTCGACCAGGCCGAGTGGAAGTGTGTTGCCATTAACGACTTCGGACACAGCGTCACCTCCTGTTTCCTCAAACTCGTCATACCTAGACATTATAAAAAGCCACGGTTCTTAGAAAATCTACAAGCCATTCTATCTGAAGAAGGTGCAGTCAATCTAGAGTGCAAAGTCATCGGTGTGCCCCAACCAGTTCTGAAATGGTACAAAGATGGGGAAGAGTTAAAACCTGGTGATATACACAGGATCATATCAGGGCAAGACGGCACTTGCTGCCTTGGAACATATACGTGTGAAGCTCAGAACTGCATGGGTATTGCAGCCAGTTCCGCGTCGCTGCTAGGTTTCGACGATTCCATGAAATCCAAAGCGAAGAAAGCAGAGGAACAAGCCTTGCAGAGAAACCTTTCTCTCAGCACGATACACGAAGAAAGAACATCGCAAATGTACGACACGCCAGTTGGTGATATCACCTTGGATGACAAGGGTGAAATTTCGTTCTCTTTCGATGGTAAAGAAGTCTCTGTATCTCTATATGAAACCCCAGACTTGACCGAAGAAGAAGCACTCCAAATCGTGGAAATGTATGCCGATCAACTATCTGAAAATGTAACTGAACACAACGTCGTCGAGCTGCCTCCTCTGCGTTTTGTTAAAGAAACTTCTACGTCTGGCAACTTGTTGATGGAGGCGATAATCATAGATGTCTCCCCGGATTACTTTGCGTCGTTAGATGAAGATTTGAGGACAGAAGCTGATGTGGAGGATATATCCATAGCAGACGAAAACGGCCCTCCGCAATTGTCATTCGATCAAGACGTTGATATCGGTGGTGAAGACTATTTAGAAAAAACCATGGCTTTGTTATCTGAAGAGAAATCAGATTTTCCTTTAAAACAAAGTAGGAAAAAATCAGATTCACAAAGAAGTGTGGATGACTTCTTCAGTTTGTCGCGTGACCAATCACTGTCTGAAGAAAAGAAAGACGATGATACTCACGTCTCCGAGAGTGATCTGCAAAGCTATGAAAGCGCCAAAAGTTCAGCCAAAATAAAATCAAAATCATCTAAGCCATCGGCTGCAGATGGCCAAGAGTCTTCAGAACCAACAAAAACTATTTTGTTTAAAGACGAGGCTATTGACCTAACAAAGGAAGAGGCGTTAAAGCAAAAAGAACCGATAAAGCTAACAGAACAGGCTGAAGAAACTCCTGAAGTCCAACCTAAACGGCAACGTCGCACTAGTCGCAGCTCAAGGAGATCTAGTTCCGGAAGTGAAAAATCTGTAAGCAAGTCCAAGGAAGAACTTCTTCGTATCACAGCCGATATTGAGCAACTCCAAAAGCCGGCCATGGAAGATAAAGAGTTTTTAGTTAAAATGGTAAATGTAAGTGATACTCTCACAAAAGTCATTAATGATGTTCAACTAATTGAAAGAGATATTATTCTCAAATCAGAACTGATGTCTTCCGCAGCGACAGCGTCGCGAAGCTTAGAAATTATTAGTAGTTTAATATCTCCCCTGTCTGAAATACATAGCATAGCGGACGCGGCTAAGGAATCGGCAACCGAATCTAAAGGAGTAAGTCGCACGATCTTCAACAATCTTCCTCAACCATTAAAGGCATTGCATCAAGCTTTGACCATAATCGAAAAATGCATTGATATGGAGAGTGACAACAAAACTCTTGTCAAAAAGACCTGCGTAGCGTTTGTTGAAACTTGTGGAGCGGAAGTGCAGAAAATTATATCCGAAATAACTTCAGTTACCGCCAAAAACTATTTACAAATCGAGACTAAACTCATAAACGAAATAGATTCTGTTGCTAGTGAAATGATGTCGGTTATCAAATTTTCAGCTGATACTATCAAAGCCAGGAATCTTTTGTCTGAGGCCAATGAAATTAAACTTGAAGAACCTTCATTGGAAGAAAATCATTTAAAAGACACTCAAAAAGCTATTTTTAAACTAAAGAGCCCAGTTAAATCCTTACTTAGTATAGTTGAAAGTGCGGAGAGCGGTAAAACGATCGCGTTGACTAATATCAAAAATAGTGATGTTTTACTTAACGACATGTCAGCATCTATTCAAGATCTGCAAATGGCGTTAGAACAAATTGAATATCTTTCCATAAGTGAATGTACTTCCGGCTTACAGAAATATAATACAGAAATCATCGAAGCTGTAGTAGACCCAATTCTTAAATTGCGTAATTCATTTGAACAGTTATCTACAGAAACGAATACTGAAGATGATGAAGCCATGATGAAACAAGTTTTGTCTTCCATAAAACAGAATTTGACTGAAGTTTCCTTCCAAATAGATGCAGCTGAAAATAAAGCAGGCAAATTTGACGTATTGCAAAGTGATAATAAACTTAATGTGCTACAGAAAATGGCGCAAAGTTTAATTTCGTTAGAAAACAATTTACCAAGATTAGAAACTATACCTGAAGTACAAACTCACATGAATGCATTCCATAAAAACTTGACGAAAGTTCTTGAAATAGTAATAGAAAGTAATGATGCCAAGAAATATTTTGCATTAATGGAAATATGTGATGCCGTTAATCGCGTTAATACCTCATTGAAAGTTGTTGATTCCGAAAACGCCATGCCTTTTGCAAGCCTTAGCAACACTATCAAAATAATAAAAGATCATTTCTTAAACAACGTGTTCGAATCGGAATTAAATTGTTCTATTGTAAGCAGTATTACAGAAGTTTTAGTAGGAATTCAAGAAGCATTCAACAAAGCTGAAGAATTCAGTCTGCAGGTTGACTCCGAACATATCCAAGATCTGACGACATCGTTGCCTAGTAGAGTAAAGGTAACTGTAATCATTGAACATATTGATAGGACGATTGCTGCAATAGATACTATTAAAACAATTGAAACTACTCAAGCATTAAACTTAAAGCTTTCACCCACTTTGGAAAGTATCCGTCCTATTCTTGAAGAACTAAAAAAAAGCATTGCTGTTATACATCCGAGCGAATTAGAAAAAGATGAGAATCTGTCTGATTTTTCAGTTGCCACAGTTGCTCAAACACTTGCAACACCTCTGTGTGAATTAAATCAGAATATAATTGTGTTTAATCAATTATTAATAGAAAATATAGAAAGTTTGAAAGTAAATAATGACATTGTTTCGGCGGTCGCTGAGCCACTACACGAGCTGCATACGACGCTAGAAATACTTCAACAAGACGTCATTTCTCAGTATGGTGAAGATATCACACCTTACGAAGTGAATGCAAGCATAGCAAGCGCCGTTCAAAACCTACATAGCTGCATTGTCATGATTCAAGCGCAAGCCGGTGTTGAGGCTGTGGACGAAATCTCAACTCTTGAAGATATATCCAACATAAAAACGTCAGCAGATGCTTTACCATCTGATCGATTGGTATTGCCAACTGCAGAAGAAACTGGAATAGAACAGTCGCTGCCGCCTTTTATTGAAGAGTTACCGATTTCGGCCACAGCACAAGTCCTGCAAACTTTAAATGAACATCTGACTATTTTGCAAACACCTGAGGTTATAGATGCTCTTGACACTTTATCGGAAGTCAGTGACTATTCTAGTCTCAAGTCAGTAGTTTTGGGTATGGAAGAACTACATAATGGCATTGAAAGTATTCTTCAACCGGTACTCATGGAAGCCTCTGGTGAGCCACCAAGGCTTGTTAATGTGAACCATTTAGCTTCTATTGCACAGCCTTTACAAGACCTTCATCAAAGTTTGTCCGTACTGGACACTACAAACATTCCAATTTATGAAGACATTCTAGATTTACCGACAGAAAAAATAAACTTAGTAATTGAATCTATTTCTGGATTCAAGCACCAATTAGACAAATGTACACATGCTGTTTTTCCAGCAATGGATATCCTTAATAATACGTTTGAAATATCAACGAAAGTGAGCGCTTTAAGAAAAGTTTGTGATCATTTGAAACGTGTTATTGAAACTGCTAAAGTCGTTTCCAATGATATCGTGACTCCGGAAATTAAAGACTTAGAACGAGTTGTCGATAACTTATTAGAAGTAACAAATGTTTCTATGGGTATCAGAGTCGATCAAATCAAATGCATTACTGAAGAGTTATATGAAAAAGTTATAGGAGTTCAAGAAGAAATTATTCAATTTACCTCGCAACCATTTGAAAGGTCAGCCCAAGAAGCAAAACTAATACAAATTATTGATGAAGTTGAGAATAATATCGCTGTGTTACAGCAATATGATTTTGTAGATTTATCACGGGTTTCGGATATAACCTCATGCACATCACCACAATCAGCTTTAGAAATCGACTCAGATTCTCTCATACTAATGGTTGATATAGTAGAAAATGCTGTTAACATTATACAGGATTCTGGTAATGAAACGTCAATCGCAGATCTTATGACAGTCGAAGATTTTTTCAAGACATGTAAAAATGAATTTACTATATTAAGATGTTTAATTACAAAAGCTACTAGTCACAAAAAACTTATCAGACTTCTTGAAGAGTTTAATTCGCTTCAAACAATGATAAATGATTTTAAAACCAAGCTTTTTGATCTCAAGCTCTCCGACGATGTTAATGGATGTCTGACTACTTTCCTGGTACATGCAGATGACTGTATAGACAGTGTTCAAACGTCACTTCTAAAAATAGTTGAATTTCAATCAGAAAAGTTATTTACTATACCTCTTGCTAAGTTATTAGATAACGACACCTTTGATTATATGATAAAGAGCAAAGAGGGCACTATACTGGGAAGTGTGACGGCACAATTCGCTGATATAGTTAATATGTCGAAACCTATGATGAAAGATATTCAGATGAATATTATAGA
The DNA here is from genome assembly GCA_905220475.3 of Ennomos fuscantarius. Classification (NCBI taxonomy): domain Eukaryota; kingdom Metazoa; phylum Arthropoda; class Insecta; order Lepidoptera; family Geometridae; genus Ennomos; species Ennomos fuscantarius. The sequence continues at coordinate 15,244,337 of HG992023.1, forward strand.
AAAACTAAAACATCCTTCGCAAACTATAACAATGCTTGAAGAAAAAAAAATTACAGCGAAAATAGAAGAGTTTTTAGGTTATATTGAAGCTCAATCTATATTACCAACAACAGATAATGCAACCAAGCAAATTTTAAAGAAAGTATCTAATTGCATTTTTAAACATCTCGATTTCAAAGATGCATCTAACGTAGGAAAAAGTCTTATCATATTAAAATGTTTGTCGGAATGTACAGATATATTGCAGGACAATGTTTTGCAACAGGAACATGTTATGGCTGAAGTAACAAGTAAAGAAAAAGAAAGTACACTAAAAGAAGTATTAACTGAAATGATTCAGCCACTTCAAGCGCTCCAGACTCAACTGGTAAATATTCGGGAACAAGTTTTGTCTGGTGCAGAAGAAGATTCAATTTCTTTCGACATTACGTCTACTGAATCTCTTGTGCAAACTATGACAGACCTTCAGAAAGACATACTAGAGCAGATTGAGTCGGAAAAATCTATGGTAGATAGTGAAGATATTTCTTTAATCATAGAACTAGACAAAGAAATTCACTCTATCCAAGATAGTATCAAATCTATGAAAAACACGGAAGCTGCACAAAAGGTTGATGAAATAATGAAACCAATGGAAGATATAGAGAAAGCCCTGCATGATGTTTTAATCTCAGAAAAAGAAGATAAAAAACAAACTATTTCGAAGGGTAAGAGTTTTCCGTAATATCTTTTCATATAATTTTTAATAAAGTTATACTTACATAGTAAATTTTTCAACGGGACATGAAAGGTTATTTTTGAAAGTATGGTGAATGGAATGTCGGTCCCGATTTTTAATAAAAACTAACTAAAAATACCGAGAACATAAACTGAAAATATTGAAAATTTTCCTATAGTTTGATACTTTTATTCGACACTGAGATTACGTTACAGAATGAAAAGATTTATTTTGTAAAAATTACGACATTTTATGTTTTAATCAAAATTGCTTAGACTGTTTTGAGAATTTCAGGCTATTGCCCATATTTTCGTATTTAGCCATCCACGCCGAGTTTGAAAGATTCAATCTATATACTGAGATCTTTATTAAGTATTAGTATTATTATTTATTTATTTAGTATTAGTATTTGTATCTTTATTACATATTACACTCTATTAATAATAAATTCAATTTTTTTATAGATATAAATTCGAATATTGGATCATTGGAAAGCACCCTCGAAAATTTTATAAAAATAGATATTGATTTGATTGCTTCAGAATTATTTAGTACTGTCATACGCCAAAGTTTAGAATTGGCTAAAGATCTCAAACGCTTATTAAACGTTGGCTACGATGAGCTAAATACTCCCAAAACAATCGAGATAAAATATGAAAAAATTAATTTGCTAATAGAAGTATTATCCAGATTTGATTGGCTAAATACTGATTCTTATTTAGAAGGCAAGAGTTCTTTAGAAGCTAATAAACTCAAACACATATTTTTGACTGCGTATCAACTACTTGCTGAATTAGATAATGCTAAATTGATTGAGAAAAATAATGAAAGTAAAGGTAAAATAGTGTGGTTTTTCTTTTCTATGAAACGCTTATGTACAAATATGCAGCAACCGTTTATATTAAATTTCATTACTTTTTACCATGTAATTTAAATAATATCAGTCATTATGCAGTGTATGCTGTTACTGTTATACTATTTACTATATCATTTTTTATTGTATTTATTTTCAGAACAATCAGCACATTTACTACAACATATTGATCAATATATAGAACTCATTGAAATAGTTGAAGAAATATCTGCCGTTATAAAAATTGAAGGAATCAAGGAAACTTTTGAAATAGCCCGAGAGCTAAAAGAGAGTATTGTTCTTTTGGAAGCTGCTGTAGATAGTGAACAAACGGAACAAATAGTGAAAGATGATACAGATCAAGTCAGACTAGCTACTAAATTACAAAAAGCATTGTCTGTTTTACATGTTCAAGTACTAGACAGTACCCAAGAGTTACCACCGGTTCGTAGTGCTGATGTGTTACAACGAATAGCAAATGTGACGGCGCAATTACAAGCTGATCTAGTAGCTGTTCCCGGTGTACAAATAGCTATTCAAGCAACTTTGCTCACACAATTTTCTAGTGCACTAAATGCGCTAGTAAAACAAACCGTTAAAATAACTACACCAGAAATTACTGCTCAAAAGGCTGAATTGGCTATTCTAGAAACAATTGGAATCATCGAAAAAACTGACACTAATCCTGAACAAGTTTTATCTACAACAGAAATATTAGAAAATACAACCGCAGAAACTCAACAGGCAATAACATTAGATGATGTAATAGCGATTGAAGAAAAAGTTGAGGCACAAGCTAATGCAATTTCAGTACCGGAAGAAGCTACCATGGTGATACCTGAACAGACAACAACAAAAGCTACACCACAAACAACAATATTAAAAAGTGTAGAAAAAGTAGAAGAACAAGTTCCCAAACCAGTTTTAATATCAGAAGAAGGTACTACTGAAATATCAAAAAAAAATGCAGTAGAGAACCAACAACAAATAATACGAGAAGATATAGAATCGATTGAAAAAGAAGTTGAAGAACAAGTTGTCAAACCAATTTTAGTACTTGAAGAAGCTTCTACAGATATATTTAATAAGACAACAGAGAACATCCAACAATCATTACTATTAGAAGACATAGCTTCGATTGAAAAAGAAGTTCAAGAACAAGTTACCTCAGAAATGTTAGAACCGATTGAAGCTTCTGTAGAAATACACAATAAAATAACAGCAGAGACCCATCAAGCAATAACCTTAGAAGGGTTAGTGGAAGTTGAAACAGAAGTAGAAGAACAAGATGCTAAAGCAATTTTAAAAGCAGGACAGGCTACTACAGTGATGTCTAAAAACATATTAGCAGAAACAGAACAGCCAATAATACTGGAAAATGTAAAATTGATTGAAAAAGAAGTTGAAGATCAAATTGCCAAAGCAATTTTAGTACCTGAAGAAGCTTCTACAGAGATGTCTAATAAGACAATAGTAACGTCACAACAAGCGTTACCTACACAAAATGTGTCTCTAATTGAAAAAGAACAAGAACAAGTTGCCTTGGCAATTTTGGAACCGAATGAAACTGCTGTAGAAATATATAATAAAATAACAGCAGATACCCAACAAGCAATAATCTCAGAAGGTTTAGTGGCAGTTGAAACAGAATTAGAAGAACAAGATGCTAAAGCAATTTTAGAAGCAGGACAAGCTACTACAGACATATCTAAAAACATATTAGCAGAAACAGAACAACAAATAACACTGGAAAATGTAAAATTGATTGAAAATGAAGTTGAAGATCAAATTACCAAAGCAATTTTAGTACCTGAAGAAGCTTCTACAGAGATGTCTAATAAGACAATAGTAACATCACAACAAATATTACCTACACAAAATGTAGCTCTAATTGAAAAAGGAGTTCTAGAACAAGTTGCCTCAGCACTTTTGGAACCAAATGAAGCTGCTGTAGAAATATATAATAAAACAACAGCAGATACCCAACAAGCAATAATCCCAGACGGTTTAGTGGTAGTTGAAACAGAATTAAAAGATCAAGATGAAAACACAGTTTTATTAGAGGAAAAAAGTACTCCAGGGATGAGCAAAAAAATATTACCAGAAACCCAACCACCAATAATACTAGAAGATGTAAAACCGTTCAAAAATGAAGATGAAGAACAAGTTGCCAAAGCAATTTTACCACCTAAAGAAGATAATACAGATATATTTAAACCTACCGTATTTGGAACAGCAAAAGCGGAAACTGTCCATGAAGTTGAGCAACCTGACTTGATTGGAGAGTTAGTATCAACGCCAATAAAAAACACAGAAGAGGTTAATTCTCAAGCAGAAGTAGAAGTGGTGTATAATGAGTCTGAAAGAGAAACAATCGTGACACAGACTGCACAACCAGTAACAGAAACAGTTCTTGAAACCTCAAAAGGTAATTAAACCTGTGTTGAACTATGTTGCATGTAAATCCTACTAATGTTATAAATGCGAAAGTTTGTGTGAATGTTTGTTACCATTGGCCTCCGTAACTATTGAATCATTTTTGATGAAATCGCAATTTAGGTAGATTATACGCTGGATTAACACAGAACACTTTTTATCTGCAGAGTGCTTTTTGAGATAATCTTGAAATTACTTTTATGCTGTCGACATTTTTTTATGTTTTTTTTTTATTATTAAGTTTATAGACAAAAATAAGGGAACGATATACTGGTTACATCCTCTTGGCGCTCGTGCTTTGTCTTTATACTGTACGTCTGTACGTCTGTCTGTCGAGACTATTTTGATCAGATACGGCTAAAGGTATTATCTTGATGTTGATAACCAATACTAAGGTGGCCGACGCTGAGTCATGGGTCTTTTCTCACAGGTAGAGAATGTAGGTCATGCTATAATTCAGCACAGCCTGACCTCCTCACAGTTACGCGTGCAATGAATCCTAATTTCTAATTATCTTTTAATGTGTAATGACCTAAAATCTATTATTAATATAACTAATGTAATGACCTAAAATCTATTATTAATATAACTAAATTTTTACAGAAAGTTTGATTCAGAAAATAGATGAATTTATTTCTGAAGACATATCTGAAGCAGTTTCTCAATTGTGTAATGTACTCAATATAAAAGAATTTGATAAACCTGTGTCGATGGCTAAGGAACTACGTGATAGTATTGCTGCTATAGATACCTGTGTTAGGTCAGAATCAATTAGTGGATTGAATTTAGACGTTACTACTCACATAGCAGAGCTATCCCAGCAACTACATTATGCTGTATCAGTATTGCAGGAACTAGATGTTAACAATTTACAAGAACTGGTTCCATCGATAAACAGGGATGACTTACGCAGAATTGCTACAGTTGCAAAAGATTTACTCAATTACCTAAGTGCTGTTTTAAATACTTCGCCAGAGGTAAAAGTAGGAGATATATTTACACGAGGTGGCTCTATTCAATTAGAAAAAGATGCTTTGGTCAGCACTATCGAGAGTACTATTTTAAATGTAGATGCTACTAATAAGGAACAAATAGATAAACAGGCTAAGAAAGAGCACCTACGAGGCACGGTTGATCAAGTCCATGTAATTTCCGCTATTGAAGGAGAGGTGACCGATAGTATTCCATGTGAATATATCACATCAATAGAAAAAACTGATGAAATAGTCAAAGAAAATATTTTACAAGGAAAGTCTGATTCCAATCAAGAGTTTAGCAAAAAAATAGTTAATGCTGAAGAAGACAAAAAAAGAGGAATTTCTGATACTTATCATTCAGAAAAAACTGAAAATCCTAATACTGACCTTGACGAAACTGCGCAAATGATTGCAATTCAGACCTTAATAGATGATCAAACAGAAACATCAGCGTTACATACTTTAGAAGAACAAACAAGAATAGAAATTGAATGCGAATCTGCTGGTAATAAGACATTAAAAGAATTTTGTAGTTCAAGTACGTTTGTAAAAACGCAAGAACCTGCAGCTGAAGAAAAATCTACAAAAACTGGTAAAGAAAGTCGACAAAATAGTATTGAAATAGATGCTAAAGATGTTGTAACTAATAAGGAACCGGATAGTGCCGTTTTTGAAAAAGCAACGGAAGTAGACGTTTCTTTGTCTTCGATAGCAGAAAGCGTTTCAAGCCCAATTGAAGCGCTAACTCTGGTATCTGCAGGTAAATATTTATGCTAAGGTATTGTTGTATTTCAAAGTTATAATTATACAAACTCAAGGACGGTTAAACTTACAAATAACGACACCAGTACGCTTAATTGTTCTTTTATTGTTATGCAAATTATAATATTTGTCAAATTATAATAATAAAACAATCTGAGCATTAGAGATGATTATTATCATTATTATTATTAAAAAGCTATCAAATTCTATCTGTAAGCTGTTTCTATACCCAACATGTTTGAAAAGGCTTAATCTAAAACGCTATTCCAATCTTTTTTCCAAAATTGATGAAAATTGTTTGCTTTGCATATGCTATGTTTATTAAACAAACTAGTGATATAAGAGCTAGGATGTATCATTGAGTTGCGTAATTTTGTATACAGCCAGAGTCGGTGTAAAGCCGCGCTGTGTATTCCAAATGAGCTATAACGATCCAAGCTCTTCTACGAATTGAACAAAAAACTTGCTTTTCTAGTACTCAACATTGTACACACAAATGACACAGTGGCTGCTAAATTTTTATGGAAGTATTACTTTTATATAAAATATATCTATTGTAGACCCTATTTCATTTTGAATGTACATTATTTATATAATAATAGTTATGATTGATGTTATTCACCAACACTACATTGCGTTATTATTTCCAGAAACACTTATACACAAAATCAACGCACTTTTATCCGCTGATGTCAAACAAATAGCCTTATCGGCTATGACAAATTTAGAAGCTTTTGAAAAGTCTGCCTATTTAGCGCAACAATTGCGTGAAAGTCTTACGGGGCCACAAATAGTCTCTATGGCTGAATTCAAAGATAATATTTTGACTAAAAATATAACCTTAATACACGAGCTACAAAACCAGTTGGTTTACATTCAAGATCAATTTACGTTAGACAATAACGATATACAGGATCTGCCCGTAAAACAGGATATGCTGCCAAAGGCATTAAGTATAGTAGAGCAGCTATTTGAAAATTTAACTACCGCTCTTACATTCATACCTAAAACCGTTAAGTTATCAGCAAAAGCAGAAGAAAACAACTTAAAAGATGATAAATACGTACAAACAATTAATGCTGAGGCAACGGTTAAAGACCTAAAAGAAAAAGAAAACGCAATAGTAAATGAAAATAATATAATAATCAAAGACAGTATTAGACCAGAATCTATTTGCGGAGAAGTTGAAATGTCTTCAACAATAGACAGAATAGTTATAGAAAAATCTGAGGAAGACACTACAGGTGAATTTGTAGACTGTGCAAGCGAACTTAGTGATTCTCTGTTAGAAACAGAAATTATCAATAAAACACCTATTATTAAAGAAAGGCATGACCCACTTTTTCGAGAAGAAACTGAGCAATTTGAAGAATACTTCGATTCACCTACTGCAGCAGATTTAATGGTATCGGGAGAACTTGTTGCTGCTGAAGTAGGTGAAATAGCAATTTTAGAAAATACCGATCCCGTAAAAGCCCTAGTTAATCTTGGCCAAGAAGCTGATTTTATTTATAGTGACTCTATGGCGTTAGTTGTAACAAACGAAGTTTTATCCACTTTATCAGTTCATGCTGATGATATTAAAACTCCAAACAAATCGATTGAAGTCGTAAATACTCTAAATGAAAATTGCTTCACTACAGCAGGTACTGAACAAACTTCTATGCTTTTACAATACGTAGACCCTATTGAAGTGAAAGATTTGAACGAGCAAGTTAATACTCTCGAAACTTGTATCGCAACTGCAATGAAAAGAGAAGACACATCAGAAACGTTTGTTGCTACTATGATTGCTGAGACTACTACGCTAGGAAATTCTAAATGTGCACTAAAAGCAGCTAGTATTGTCAGTGAGTCTGCAGAGTGTATTGAAAAGACCTCGATTCCCATATTACAAAATATAGGTGTTCCTAATTACCAGGACCAATCAGGTGTAGAGGTAGTTTCGTCAGAAATGGGTCTCGATTCTGTCGTGAGTGTTCAAAATACCTCGACTGTTTTCATTGATTCTGGTGATTTAGAATGTCAAGAAACAATCAAAGATAAATATTCTAAAGATGATGCAAGAGACGATTTTAAGCCTACTCTCAATCAGTCTGTTGTCCCTGTAGTTTTCAAAGAAACGACTTCAACAGATAAACTAGATAAACTTGCCAAAGAGGCTGGTTCAGCTCTCGGCCAATCTACACTAACTGTCGCTACACATACAGCAGCTACAGCATTTTTACAAAATACGACCATTGTTGAAAGTCAAAATAAACCTGCTGAAGTAGCTGTAACTGCGCTGAGCCAGCTTCTCATATCTGCAGTTACTAGTGAAGCAGATACGGCAGTTTTACAAAGTGAAGCAATTTTTGAATGTAAGGATACTGCTGAAGAGGCTACAATTCTTCTGAATCAAACTGCAGTTATGAATGTCGCTGGGACAATAATTTCACGAGACAAAACAGTCTTTGAAAGCCAAGATAAACCTAATAAAGAGATCTCATCCGCTCCCAGCCAATCTCTCATCTGTGCGATTTTCAATGAAGTGACTACGACAGTCTCACAAGATGAAAAAGTTGTAGAAAGCCAAAATAAACCTGCTGAAGAAGCTGTAACTGCGCTAAGCCAACCTCTCATCTCTTCAATTACCGATGAAGTAGCCACGACAGTGTTACAAGGTGAAATTATTTTCGAAAGTAAAGATATTGCTGATGAGGCTAAATTATCTCTGAGACAATCTGATGTTACGAATGACGCTGCCTTGAGCATTTCACAAGATGAAGTTGAAAGCCAAGATAAACCTGATAAAGAGAGCTTATCCGCTTCCAGCCAATCTCTCGTATGTGGGGTTTTCAATGAAGCAACTATGACAATCTTCCCAGATGAAACGATTGATGGAAATCTATATAATTTAAAAGATAAATGCGTTTTCTACCAACCTGCCGTATCTACAGTTCTTAATGAAGTAGATGTGATTTTCTCACAAGATGTTAAGATAGTCGAAAGTCTACAAAAGCCTTCCGAAGACGTTACATTCACTGTTTGGCTGCCGGATTGCCCTACAGACACTAACGAAGAAATTTTAACGGCATTACAAAATTTCAACGTTGTTGATAGTGAAAATAAACGTATTGACAAAGGCTTATTGGCTGTACCAAGCCAGTCTATAGCCTTAGAAGTTACTGACGAAGTTACCACGTCAGTTGTACAAGACGAATCCGTTATTGCAATCCAAGATAAATCTCTGCCTGTAGTTAACAACGTAGCTAGCGATGAAGGCTTAGCACAAATACTTCCTTCACGTAGCGGTAAATACCTGCATTGTAGAACTTTTGGATCATAAATTATTTGCGATTGCAACTGCTTCGTTAATAATATCAATAAAACTATATACCTAATTAAAATACGTAGAAAGCCAAGTTAACAAATAATTCGCTATTATTAACCACTATTCAATGTACATGGCTATACTTCGTAGGTTCGTTGTATTAAATAATTACCCTATAAAATTATAAATTTAAGGCCCGAGATAATTAATGCATTATGTTGCATTTTGGCATGAGAATCACACCAACAAACAGAAAAAAACAATGCGCGGGGGTTTTGGCATTAAGAATTTGTAAGGATTAAGATTGTCTATCAATCCTGTTTCATAGAGTTAAGCCAATAAATATTGAGTATGAAATTGCAAGAAATAATGACTAGTTAAGCAAACATCAAACATTACAACTGACTTCAAAAAAACGAGGAGCTTTTCTACTGTCCTATTTTTTAAATGTTTGTTACCGCAGAATTTTGTCATTTATAATTCTACTTGATTTTTTTTATTTTGGATGTACATTATAGGTACTCTGATCAGTCCCGTAGGGAAATCATCAAAACGCTTTCATATGTTTTTTTAAATGCAATAATGTTAACTAAAGTGATATATTTTTACCTCACCACCCGCATTTTCATTTATATCTATGTACAATTACACACCACAACACACATCACATATCTACTTGCATCTATTTCATCATTTTTCGCATTAATTGTAGTAATACTTATTGATGTAATAATCAGTTAATCGAAATTTCAGAACAAAATAGACTTGTCCAACACATTGATGAATTCATTGCCGAAGATGTGTGTGAAATTGTGGGGAAAATATCAAGTCTTAGTAACATCGAATCACTCATGGAAACTCAACTGGTTGCTAAAGAACTTCGTGAATGTATATTGACAACAGATCACAGTGCTGTGGCTGAAAATATTAGTCCACTTACCCAAAGTCATCTCGCAGATAAAGCGCATCTAACAAAAGAACTACAAAAGGCGTTGTTGACGTTGCAGACACAAGTATTTGAAAATGCTTCGGCTATGCCAGACATTAATGAACCAGAATTACTAGAGAAAGTTTCTGTAATTATTACACATCTACTAAATGACTTGGTTAACGCAGTTCAAAATTTTGGTATGTATACAGAATTACGTATAATAACGGTCATTTTAAAATATGATACAATAAAAATACATAACATTTATTTCCAGAATTTGTAGAAACTGCAAATGTCCGAGAGTCTTCGACACATTTAGTAATATTACTAAAAGATGTAAATGATATAATCAACTTTTCTACGCCAGAAAAAAAAGATGAAGATAAAGAAACATTAAAAGACACTTTAGACGAAGTTCAAACTGTGATTATAAAACTCAAGCGTGATTATGATGGTGCTGTAAATGACACTCTCAATGAAACTCTTGAAGACTTAGAGTGCAGTGTGAGGAGTGTTCAGCTTCAAATTAATGAAGACAGTCCACCAGAGCTCCTTAAAGAAGCTTGCGAAACATTGCAGCTACTCGCTAGTAACTTGAGTGCTATCGAAGAACTACATTTATCAGAAACTGTATTGAAGCGCGCTCAACCTAAGGCTAAACTGTTAGAATGTTCTAACGAAACAGAAGAAACGCTTAAGTTGTTAGAAGTAGCATCAAAAATAGAATCCAAAAGCAGCAGTAACCTTGGTAATATCATATCAAATCTTAGTAATTTAACAGATGATTTAAAAACTTTAAGGAAATGCTTTATGGCTGACGCTGAAACTTTAATCGAAAATGGCATTGAAGTCATACAAGGCCTTGCTAGATTAGAAGACCAAGTGTTCACATTGGAAAAAGATATCAGTACAGAGATGACTCTCTCAGGCAACGCCAGAGATAGTATCATAACGGCTGTGCATTCCGTATATGGTAGTATTTCGAATATGCGAAGTACAATTACAAGCATACAAAAACAATATTTGTTTGAAAACTATGGTCAGCCTTCAGAATGTCTTTTAAACTCAATTAAAAATGTAGCTACCATATTGTCTACAAACGAAGATCTTAATAAACCAAAATGGAAAAATTTTTCAAAATCGATTCGTAATGTAATCAATCATTTTGAAGATATCAAGTTTTATATAAATCTAGATAAAACTGCTAGACTTCCCAATGATGCTACGTTCACTAAGATCATACTTGAGGAATTAAAAACAAACCTTTCAAATGTTTTGATGACCCAAGACCTGCATTTGGGAGATGAAATTTTAAAAAAAGGAAACCAGATGGTTCTATGTGTAAAGAAAAATATAATGATAATTGACGAACAATCAACTTTAGAAGTAAAAAATAAAATACCTCTGTTTAAAGAAATAGCTGTTGAATTGTTTAGCGTTACAAACGCAATAAAATTAGCTTTACAAGAATCAAATCTAGTTTTTACGCCAATAGAGTTTAAAGAAACAGATGAAAACAAATTCAACGAAAACATCGCAAAAACTAAATCGCCTGAAAATTTAGCCCATGCTGTGTCCCGGGAAGATAAATTAATTGATGGGCTATCTGAATCAACATCTGACAAAGTTGAATTGAAACGAATAAATCAAATCCTGGTCGAAACGGAGGTTGTTTTAATGGAGCCGCGTGAACAACTACAAAAACAAACTGTAGACCAAGAAGATGGCCTAAAAATTGAAGACCATTTTACCTCAACGATTGTAGATCAATTAGCTTTAGAAACTTTTCAACCTGAAGTGGGCACTGAAGAAGCTATTACTCTAGAATTAGAGCGTAATAAGTCCGAGGCTATCGCTCAAACACTAGATGCTCATGTACTAAATGAAGCAAAAAGAATGAGTGTAACTACAAAATCACAAACTGGTGAAGTGGGTTTCATAAACGAAACTAAAGAAGATGAAGCTATAACTCAACAACCCAGTACAACCAAGGAATCAGTTAAAAATGTAAGTGAGATAGAAGAAGAAGACGACAAAGAAATATTGAAATCGAATGAATCAAATGAAGGAAAAATATATGAAAACGCCAATAAAACTAAAATAAACAAAGAAGATGATAAAATCAAAGACAGTAGCGAAAACATAATATTAAACGATGATATTCAACTTCCTAAACAAGAACCTGATAAAGTTAAGAAAAAAAGTGAATCGAAGCAAGAACATGAGATGGTTAAAAAAACTATTGAGTCAAATTTACAAAAAAACGATGGTGATAAAATGATAGTAGAAAGCACTTCGAAGGAATCAAATTTAAATGAAACAGAGCAATTGAGAAAAGCAGCTGATTTGAGAAATATTGAAACTACTGATGCTACATCGCAGTTTTTAATCAAAAGCAATTTAAATAAAATTCAATCTGAAATGACTACTGACAAAACGAGTCTGAACGAAAAAGGGTCCGCTGAATCTTCAGAACAAATAACTGAACGATATCAAATCGAAGAAACAATAGAATGCAATAGTGTTACTAAAATAGCAGAAGTCAAAGAAAAAGAAAAAAATGAAATAGATGTCACACAAATGGTAGAGAAAGAAAAATTGCAAGCCAAAGAAAAAGTAAAACAAAATGGTGATGCTGACCAACCCAATGAAAGGGCAGAATTAAAAGAAAGCATCCAAACTGATGAAGAAAAGAAAGTTGCCGAGTTAAAACAAAACGACCATAGAAGGGTCAAGACAGATGCCGAATCTGAAGAAACAAAAGAAGCTAAAGAACATACTAAGATGACTAGCAACGAAGCGGTTTGGACTCAAAAACATGAAACCGAGTTTACTGAAAATGAGAAAGATGATACAATTACTAAAGATGAGAACATAAAAGATACAGTGCAAACTGAAACTATAAAACATGAAGCAGAGCTAAAAAAAATGGTAGATATTGAAACCACTAGTACTGCAGTTGAACTACAACAAAACGTGGAAGCTGAAAACCTTGCTATAAATGTTGAATTGGAAGAAGAAAATAATTATGAAACTGCCAAAAAAGAATCTGAGCTAAAACAGAAACAAGAAGCAGAAAAAGCTAAAAAAATAGAAGAATTACAATTGAAGAAGAAATCCGAAAACGATGCTAAAATCGTGGAGTTGAAAGAAAAAATATCTGCTGAAGTTGACGCAGAAGAAGTGGATCTAAAACAAAAGAAAGGTGCAGACAAAGATAGGAAAGAAGCAGAATCAAAGGAAAAAGATGAATATGAAATAGCTGCTAAAGGATCGGGATTGAAAGAAAAAGAAATAGCTGAAATCACTAAACAAGAAGCGGGGCTGAAACAACAGGAAAAAACAGAAAAACCGAAAAAAGAAATTGCATTAGAAGAACAAGAGGAATTCGGTACTGGTAAAGATGTGAAACTTACAGAAAATGCTAAAATTACCGTAAAAGACGCTATGCTACAACACAAAGAAAATTCAGAGAGCGATAAGAAAGGAGCAGAACAAAAAGAAAAAGAGAAATTGGAAAGTGTTGCTCAAGAAGCGGAGTTGAGCGAAAAAAAAATTGATGAAATAACCAAAACTGATGCAGAGCACAAACCAAATGATGAAGCAGATAAAACTAAGGAAAAAGTAGAATTAAAAGAAAAAAAGAAAGCTGAAGTAGCTAAAAAAGAAGCGCAGGGAAAACAACAAGAAGATGAAGAAAAGGATGATAAAAAAGCCGAAATAAAAGAAAAAGAGAAATTTAAACGAGCTGCTAAAGAAATGGAGCTGAAAGAAAAGAAAGATGCAGAATCAAAAGATCGAAAAGAATTAAAAATATCGAATAAAGAAGCGGAATTAAAAGCAAAAGACAAATCCGAAGTTATAAAAAAAGATGGTGAGGTAGAAGCAGAAAAAGTTAAGAAAGAATCAGAATTAAAAGAAAAAAAGGATCCTGAACAATCTGCTATTGAAGTGAAGTTGAGTAACAAGGAAATCGATAAAATCAACACACATAAAGCGCAACGGATACAAAAGGATGAAGAAAAAGCTAAGAAAGGAGCCGAACTAAAAGAAAACAAGGAATATGATGAAATAACAGCGAAGCTCAAAGAAAAGGAGAAAGCACAAATTGGCGAAGAAGTCCAGATTGAACAAAAAGAAGAGGCAGAAAAATCTAAGAATAAAACTGAATTAAAAGAAAAAATAGAACCTAATGAAACTGCTGAGGAAGCTGATCTGAAGAAAAAGGAAAAAGTAGAAAAAGCTAAGAAAGATGCAGAATGCAAAGAAAGAAAGGAATCTCAAATAGCTGCTAAGCAAGCCGAGTTGAAAGAGAAAGATACTGAAAACTTTGAAAATTTGAAAAATGATCAAGTTCTGGTAGATAAAGAAAAAGTTGAGCAAATAGGAGATTTAAAAGTAAAGGAAGAATCTGAAAATGCTGAATTGAATGAAAAAGAAAAAATTAAGATCGGCAAACTAAAACAGAATCGGAAACAAAAAGAAGGGTCAGAAAAATCTAAGAAAGAAGGAGGATTAAAAGGAAATGAAGAATGTGAAATAGTTGCTGAAGAAGCTCAGCTCAAACAAAAAGAAGAGGCAGAAAAATCGAAGAACGAAGCAGAATTAGAAGAAAATAATCAATCTGAAAGCGCTGCTAAAGAAGCTTGGTTGAAACAAAACGAAAAAGCAGAAGAAGTTAAGAACGAAGCAGAATTAAAGGAGGACTCTGAAAAAGCTGCTCGAAAAGCACAGCTTAAACAAAAAGGAGAGGCAGAATTACCTATGGAAAAATCAGAATTAGAGAAAAAGGACGAATCTGAAAGAGCTGGTAAAGAAGCGAAGCTAAGACAAAAAACAGAAGCAGACTTAAGAGCACGAGGAGAGTCTGAAAAAGCTACTAAAGAAGTAAAGTGTAATGAAAGGGAGAAAAGTGAAATCGCCGACCCAATAGCGATGCGGGAACAAAATGAAGAAAAAGATACAGAAGCTGAATCGAAAAATGTGGAGTTGAAAGAAAAAGTTAAAGCGAAAATTGCCAATCAAAGTACGGAGCTGGAACAAAATAAAGAAGAAGAAGAAAAAGAATTAATAGAGAATGAGAAGTCTCATGAAACTTCTATAGACGCAAAGTCAAAAACAAAGAAAAAAACTAATCCTGCAAAAAAAGATGCAGAGTCAAGGCAAGCAGCAAAACTTATGAAAGAAGCAGAATCTAAAGAAAAGAAGGAATTTGAAAGACATATTAAAGAAACTGAGCTAAGCCAAAATGTAATAGAAGAAAAGCTTAAGGTAGAAGTAGAAGTAAAAGAAAATGATCAAATCCCAAAACAAAAAATTACGCTGAAACAGTTGGAAGAAGAGGAAGAAGCGAAGAATAATGTAGAAATAAAAGAAATTAAGAAATCTGATATAGCTAGTGAAGATGCAAAAGTGAAGGAAAAAGATAAAGTTGCCACACAAAATGTTGACCTGAAACTGAAGGAAGAAAAAGCTAAGAAAGAGGCAGAGTTAAAAGACAAAGAAGAATCTGAGAGATCTGCTAAAGAAACGAAGTTAAAACCAAAAGAAAAAGCTGAAAATGTCAAGAAAAATGTAGAAATGAGGCATAAAGAAGAATCAGAAAACTTTAAGAAAGAAGCAGAATTAAAACAAACGGAAGAATCTGAAAAATCCGCTAAAGACGCACAGTTGAAAGAAAAAGAAACAGACACTATTGCCATAAAAGAAGCTGAGCTTAAACAAAAGGACGAAGCTGAAAAGGCTGAGAAAGAAGCAAATTCAAAAGAGAAGGAAGTATCTCAAAGAACTATTAATAATGCAGAGTTGAAAGAAATGGAAAAATCTGAAACATCTAAAAAAGAAGCGGAGATAAAACAAAATAAAGACGCAGAAAAAGAAAAGAAAGCGGATTTAAAAGTAAAGAAGAAAGCAAATAAATCTTTCAATGATGCGAAATTAAGTGAAAAAGCTGAGATCACCACGAAAGAATCTAAAGATATACATAAAATAGGACAAAAATCAATCAGAGAAGAATTGCAGGACAAAGAAAAAATCGATAAAACTGCTGAGCTAGTGGAGTTGAAAGCTGAAACTGGTGAACAAAAGGTTGAAATTAATTTAGATAAACAAACTGAAAAGGTTCAAAAAGGTACAGGTATGAAAAAAAAAAATAATACTGAAATGACGCCAACAGACTCGGAATTTCGTCAAGAAGATGACATAAAACAAGTGAATAAGGAGTCTGAATTAAAAGAAAATAAAGAAGCTTATAATGCGAAGATAGAAAAAGGAAAGGCCGAGGATGAGAAAATCAATAAAACGAAATCAAAGGAAACAGAGCTATCCGAAATTACTAAGAAAGAAGCTGAATTTGAAAGAAAGGAAGATGCTAAATTTGAAGTTAAAGAACTGGTTAAACAAAAACCCGAATCCAAACATGAGAAAGACACAGATAAAGCTAAGAAAGAAATAGATGAATCTCAAGAAAAAGAACAAGAGGATATTTCTAAAAAAGATGCTGACTTTATAATAAAAGATCAAGCTGAAAAAGTAAAAAAAGAAGTTGAATTGGAAGAATATGATGACGCTGAAAAATTATATAAAAACGTTGTCTTAATGGGTCAAAAGCAAACTGAAAACTTAAGCGAAGAAGCAGATCTTAATCAAAAAGATATAGTTGAACATTGTAAAGTTGATGAGTACACAAATCTAAAAAAAGATTTTGAGGACCAATCTGAAATAGTCAATAGAGATGGAAACCCGAAGAAAACGCAAAAACATAAGACGAAAACCGAGGCAACACAGAAAAAAGAAGCTAAAGCATGCCATGAAATAGCAATGGGGGTAGTCGAACCTGAGCATATGAAAACTAACGAAGACATAACTTCAGTTAATAATAAAAGTAGGAACGTTTTTAAAGATAATCATGAAATTGAAACACTTAGAGAAAACAACCCTAAAAAAAGTTGTAAGCAAGGAAATAGAACTGAAACAAAAGTGTTCAAAAAAAATGATCAAG
Organism: Ennomos fuscantarius; assembly: GCA_905220475.3. Lineage (NCBI taxonomy): Eukaryota > Metazoa > Arthropoda > Insecta > Lepidoptera > Geometridae > Ennomos > Ennomos fuscantarius. Next base: position 15,261,327 of record HG992023.1, read on the forward strand.
ATATTTTCCACGCTGAGAGAGACGAAAGGTTAGCTTCAAAATATGATTCAACAAAAACGAATCAGCTAATAGGTTTACAATGTAAAAGAGAAAATGGGAACAATAATGAACTTGACCAACAACACTATATTAAAGAATATCAATATGAACCGTCTGCCTCTAAACCCAATCGGGATCTTAGGGGGAAACCTCATTTTGTAGATCACAACCATAGAGATTACACAATGGATTTTGCCCGTCCGGCTGGTTATAGAGAAAAGTCTTTCGATGTAATCATGCCGGTGGAACACCAACCAACCCATGACCTAGGAAGGAATGTTACATTATACAAAGCTCAAACTATAGTACTGGATTCTCAATTGAGATCATCAGTCTCTCCATACCCAGATACAAGTAGGAGTAGTGAGCCTAGTCGACGCACTGAGATAAGACAAAGATCCAAAGCTTTAAGTGAAGCTAGGAGTGTCATATCTGAGAAAAGATCGGGTATATCTCGTGATTCCAAACGGAAACCTGTATTTTCAACGTATTTAACTGACAGGACTGCTGTTGAAGGTTCCAGGGTGAAGCTAACATGTAGTGTACTGTCGTCTACAGACCCTTCTATAATTTGGTACAAGAACGGTATATTACTAGACAATAAACTGAAGTATAGAACGAAATACATAGACGGCCTGATCACTTTGGAAGTCTTGAATGCAATACCAACCGATTCTGCCGAATACAGTTGTACGGTGGAAAATGAAAATGGCTCCGTCAGCTCCTCTGCTAATCTCAAGGTTTATCCGAGCTTTGAAGCATCTCCTATTCCCCCGACCTTTACACGTTCAATACGCGGTAAGTATCATTTTAGCTTTTATAGGTTCCGTACCTTATATAAAAATATTAAACTATAACATTTGTCGTGTAATTGCTTTAATTAAAAATTATCAGATCACATACCTAAACATTAGATAAAAATATTGTAAGGTACGAAAGCCTCTATGTCAAATAATGCACCCTACACACTGTTAAGTCCTAATCTAAGTTTTCTATAATAATAGATACGTACCACTTGGCTGAAAATGAGCTGGTGTTAGAATGCCGCATTCGTGGGCAGCCGCTGCCTACAATAACTTGGTTGAAGGACGATAAGGCTGTGATCTCCAATGAACGGTTCCAAGCGTACTACCTCGCCGATGGCGTCTGCAGATTGGCCATTGAGTCTCCCACGCCTGCTGACAGTGGAAAGTATACCTGCAAAGCTGAGAATTCAGTATGGTCTGATCAAATTACACACGTCGTTAACTTTACTGGTGAGTTTAATATTTATAATAAACAATTATATTTATAACTTGAAAGTCTTCTTCGCTGTCGAAAGATATTTAAATTTAGCGATGAAGTCTACAGTTATAGCGTCGTGCCTATTTAATTTTTAGATGTAGATGGCGTATTTTGCTTATGTGACCTTGGTTCATCTAATTCCATTCCAATATCTATTATTTTAGGTAAAGAGAGTCGGCTAAGTCCAAACATAGCAACAATAGAGAAATCTCGATTTAACCGCCAGACAATGGAATCTCGGCGTCCTCACTTCACCAATGTTCTGACGGACTACAAAGTAGCGAAAGGTGGAACCATCGGTCTCCAGGTCGAAATTAGAGGAGCTCCGACTAGTGTGGAATGGCTTCGAGAAGGACGTTCGGTTACCGAAGTATACCGGAATGCAAGAACATATGTCGACCAAGGCCTTTATACATTGGCCCTCTCTGACGTCACTGAAAAAGAATCCGGGATGTATACTTGCAGGGCATGGAGTACCCATGGAAATGTTGATATGAATGCTGCCATTACGGTGGTACAGCCTAATGAGCTAGAAGGCAAGCCTGCCATCATCGTAGGGCGTCCAGAAAAGGATATCCTTATATCTGTTGGTGAAGACGTAAACATATCGTTTAGAGTTCAAGGCGAACCTAAGCCCAAAGGTACAAATTCATTTGATTTTCATGTTCATGTTCGCTTTCTAGCTTGTGAAATAATGTTCGTTTTTTGTCGGCAGTTGTCTTCATGAAAGGAATACGAGACATAACGAGTAGTCAACGAGTTTGTAAAATGACTTCTGACGACTATGTCAAGTTTACGTTGAAGAGGTCTGTGGTCTCTGATGCTGGCACCTATTGTATCCTCGCTAGGAATGCTTATGGCTGTGACAGAGCATTCGTTACTGTCGTGGTAAGGTCGTTATAATAATTTCGATTAATTATGAGGCCGAATGGTCCTGGTTTAAGAATATGACCATCCTATTTTGACGTGGGTGGCGTAAGAGCCGGTTATCTATGATAAGCGTCCAAATGGCGTTTTATGGGGGAACCCTATGTTTAGCTTTAGCAGTGGCCTTCCTACTGTTAATTAAACTGAACTTTAACTGTTACTACTGTGTACTATTTAACTGTTGACTGTTGATTGTTGATTAATGATGCAACTACAGGGCTTCACAGATTTATCTTTGCCATTTAAATTGAATGTCTTTTCTGAGAAATCATGGTCAAATCCATAGAAATAACTTTGGGGAATCTTATCCAACAATTTGTTAGTATGGTATGCAGAGAAAGGAATGACACTCAAAAAACTCAAATTTTAAGGTGCGTCAACGAGCTTCTTCTGATCAGCTAGTTTCGGACTGGACCTATCCCGTAGAAGATGCTACCATGTCAGTAGCTGAAAGAAATTACAAATGTAAGTTTGGTTTCACTTTACCAGTTAGATATATTTGTTTTACTTAAATCTTGTAAACCGTCTCTAGTATGTTTCCTAACAGTACTACAGGTAAGAAGCGATCGGTCAATATTAATTTTCATAGCAAAGCCTATTGGTTCCCTCAATAATTAGTTAGCGTCATAAAGCTAGTAACGTGTTTAACAGTAAAGTGATTGTTTGAGACTACGGTATAACCCCAATCGGATTCTTACATAAAAGTCCCAACAAAGTCAACCTGTCCTGCTCTATTTATCGCTAATTATGTCATCAAAACTTTATCAAGCGTAATAATAGACACAAATCGACATGATCAATCAGATCAATGTTTCAATGAATTAACATTTGGCACATGTCATTTGGCATCCAATCAAGTATTCCTTGAGGTCATTACCTCGTTCATGATCAACCATATTATTTTAGCGGTGCCCAACCGCATCCCGGGTGAGCCGAGTGTCGTCGACGGCGGCAACAATTGGGTATCTCTCGCGTGGCCTAAACCTGACCCCGGCGTCTCCGCCCCAGTTTTAGCATTTAAAGTAGAAAGCTGGCTGCTTGGTAAGGAAGGTGGCGCTCGTTGGAACGAACTCGGCATCACGCCCCTGAACTCCTTCGACGTTTTCAATTTGAAGCAGGGAGAAGAGTACCACTTCCGTGTAACGCCCCGAAACAGATACGGGTGGGGAGAATCAGTCCAAACGTCATCGCCTCTCGTGATCGGCGTTGCGGGCGACCGGCCGGAATTTATCGATATTCTTCCGGGACAGTTGAAAGTTTTGGCTGGTGAAACGGCTAACCTTAGCTGCAGTGTTAAAGGCAAGCCTACGCCCGAAGTGGTTTGGATGAAGAACGGCCATGAGATTGAGGATGAGGGCGCGCGAGTGTCGAGTTCTTACAATGGGTTCAACTGCTGCTTGAACATAAAGGACATTGGTATTGAAGACGAAGCGAGGTACAGCTGCGAGGCCACGAATGTGCACGGCAGGACATCTACGTACGCGAGGCTGGCGGTCGTCTCCGACAGAATGATATGGGAAGCAGATGCTAAACTGAAGAGGTTCGTAAACGTTTTGTTGTCATTACCTCAAAATTATATAGTATCATATACATAATGGAAGTTTTGTTTAAAACAATCCGGTCATAATTTTTTTTTATTGTGGTAGTTTTTTATCCTCAGGCTTGACCCATTATCTGATTTTAAATGATAAAACCAAAGGTTGGCGCCACTTTATTTCTGTATTTTAGTGTATCTGACTTTCAAATAAGGCTGCTGAAACACACTGCTCAATGCTTGGACATAGATTTTTGAGTGTGGCAGCCACAATTCAACGAAGTTATAACTAACCAGGCGGGCACGGAAAAATCTATATAGATATATATCATCATAGAAGTTCTATATCATTACAATATTTTCCTTCACCAAGAGATCAAGAAGTTAAAGAATTCAAACTGAATCGGTGGCCAATGGATTTCATTTTTGTGACATGGAAAATAATATTGATATTGTTGGGGCGCTCTTGTATGTGTAGAAATACCACCAACGTTGTTCTTAATTAAAAGCTACGTAATTAAATGCTAGGTTAAATAAAAGTTAAACGACGTTATCGGAGCGCAAGTTTATTGTCAACTAATCTTGTAAAATATAAATATTACAGGGATGCGCTCGGGCGCCCGATACCGCTTATTCAGCTAAACGTTTACACCTACGTAATAATGTACGTAGCTAGTACAGATATGAAATGATTTTATGGGGTGTTTTCAGGGAGAGATCCGCAGATGTGGAGGGTGACTACCCCCCGCAGTTCACGATGAGGTTGCGTGACCGACGCGTGCAGGCGACGTACCCCGTTCGCCTCACTTGCCAGGTGGTCGGCTGCCCACCGCCGACCGTCATCTGGTTTAAAGATGGCCTAAAAATAGAACCTGACAGTGAGTAATATTCATTTAGAAACTACGCACTAGTGTTTTAAAACAAGCCTTAATCTATGTTAAACTGCTGTTTTGTATTGTTAAAAACACGTTTGACGTCTGTCTAAGCCGTGTTTATGTATTTGTGATAGTACGTATCGTCTGAATGGCCATGCAATAGAGTTCAGTTCCAGTATCAGTATATACTCTATAATTTTATCTCTTCAAACCAAGAGTGAATGTAAGAAAGACATTACTTCTCATCAGGTGATATTATCTTATTATCAAATTATGCATACATTAGCATTTTTATTTAATTACTTCTGTTCCATTTGTCAGACCCACTCTTACAACAAATACGTGGCACAATTGCGAACTCTATAATTAGAGTCCTAAAGTTCAGATACGCTTATACCTCGACATTATCAGCAAGTCTTTGAAACAATCACAGTGAATTAAACGGCGCAGTCGCACGTTTGTTTGGTATTTAAAGGCCAGCACCAAGCGCAGTGAAAAAGGGAGTTTATTTGGAAAATGTCTTAGTAAACTTCTAAATAAAGGATTGCGGTTTTAAAATTCAAAGGAATGCGATGCGCAAGAGATGAATTTGTACTATATTCGTTCTCGATTTATTCTTATTCTACGACACTAGCGTTGATTTTGACAGCTCTAAAAACAATGTGGCCCTTGTCATTTCGATTTATTGGAAAGGGACAGCAACATTTTTAAGTCATTTAATATAATTTTTATTTAGAATTTTGCTTAGCATAACAGAATTGACATCCTGGTAAAACCCTTCTCAGTCCATTCTTATACTCTAGATACGTATCTTCTAGATACTAACCGATTGTCCTTTGTTTTACAGTCCTCACTTTGTTCAATATTTATGAATAACTTTTCCCTCAGTTTGTTCGTTTTCTGTCGTTCTTAGACACATGTGTTTCCTGACGCTATTTCCCTCTGCCGAACACAAATTTTCATGGTTTTCACTACTATTTCAACAAACTGTTTGTGACTCTATTTAACATTCAACCGTTGAACGGCTTTTAATGAAATTTTGCACACGGCACAATTTCCACGGAAAACCGCGACGAACCTAGTCCAGAACAAGTTGAGTAGATGTAGAGTATATTCCAGTACCTAATGCTGAAAGTTAAACTCCTGCAGACCGTCGCAACGTATCTCAAGACGAGCACTTCCACACTTTGGAGATAGCTCCGACGGCCCTAGAAGACGGAGGCGTCTACGAAGCAACTGCACGCAACAGCAGTGGCGCTGTCAGCTGCCGCTGCTGCCTGGTTGTAGACAAGGGGATCAGGGCGTACGTCGCACCAGAATTCTGTTGTGGCCTGGAGCCACTCTACCGTCTTAGTGATGGTGAGTCTTTCTTTTCTTTTTGTTTTTGTTTTGGCTCCACACTTTTGTGTATTTAGCCAGTGTCAAGTAATTGATAATTTCTCAAGTTAATTAATATTTCATATATGTGTCAAGTCACAGTCCAAGTTATCAAGTCAAGTTATACTCCTAGTAAAGTGGTGGCAACTTCACCAGAAGCTTCTATGGAGTTTGGGAAAGAACACGAAAAGAATCGTTTCACCATCATTATACTACTTTCCCACACCCATGCCTGTAATCCAGCACTTAACGAATAAAATGCCACAAATTTTATGCACTAACCATTCTTTTACTGCCTTCTAGCATTTACTCGTCATAGTTTGCCATCCGTCAAATGATAAAAACAACAAACGACAAACGTGCTCTTTTAACATCTTAACAACATTTTTGTAATGCAGGCGAAGAACTCCGCATATCAGCGGTAGTCGAAGCGTACCCCTCAGTAGGGGTCACTTGGTACCGCGATGGGGTCAGATTACGGCCCAGCCGTCGCGCGATTATGACTCTTGATCACGATGGGCAGATCGAACTGGCTTTAGCTGCGGTGACCCCTCGGGATGCAGGGGTCTATACTTGCGCGGCCTCTAATGAGGTTGGAAGAGCATCTACTTCAGGGAAGGTCGAGGTGGTGGGAGGAGTGGACGTAAGGAAACCTCCGCCTGTGCTTCTCAGTCCTGATGTGCCGTAAGTCACTTTCTCACACTCTTTCCTTCACTATATGACAGTTTAATTCCTGTCCCAATATAATATATTTTAAAAATAAGTAACGTGCGTATCTAATTTCTATTTTTAAAATATCTGTAAAGTATTCTTCAAAATATAGAACCCAAGTTGTGTGGGTGTCAATCCCTTACAGCTTGGGTGTGTAGGTGGACCACGGGCAATGACCGATAAGTTTTTTTTTAAGTTTTTTTTTTTAGTTTTTAATTCTATTAGCAGTGAAACAGCAATTTTAAAGTATTTATTTAAAAAAGAGAATAATGCTATTATTGAAATTTTTTGCCATTGCCATTTTGAAAGTGAAGCATTTATAAAAACAAAATAAGTAAAAACGTATCGCGGTGAAATTAATGGCAAATCGTGAATTTTACTGAAAACTCCTAGAAATGCCTCATTAAACTATATATTATTTGTTAGATTTTGATTCAATTTTATTCAATTTTAATTCTTCTAATTTATCATTATTTTAGTTGTTTCATTTTATTTTATTGCTTTATTTGCTCTTTTACAGCCGTTTTAACAGTTTTAATGGTATTTCTTTAATATTTTAATTTTCTTTGCCTTATGTTTATTTTTTCCCAATTAATTTCGATAAATAATATTTTTATTATGTAAAATGACTTGCCCAGTATAACAATGTGTTATAAGGCCATAAAATATTTCTATTTCTATTTCTTCCTTTTCTATTTCTATAAAAATTCGTGGAAAATAAGTACGCGACAAAATTACATTCCGCTCCAGGTTGCTCTTTAGTTCTAGACATCCTATTTCCAGTTCCTGGGACACTATATATACACAACAACACACTACATATACACTACTTACTAGCTTCTGCCCGCGCCTTCGCTCGCGTGGCCTATAGGAAAATAATTCAACCAGCCATTTCACCCTCTTAGGGGTGGAATTTCAAAAAACCCATTCTTAGTAGATACCTACACTGTACAAAGAACACGCCCTCCAAATTTCAAGTCTCTAGGACTAGCGGTTTAGGCTGTGCGTTGATATATAAGTCAGCCATTCTCTTTAGGATTTTGACTATATGATAGGACTTTGAATTTTATATGTATAGATAACAGTAGTACTATAAAAGACGTTTCGTTCAACAGGTATTCCAAAGAGCCGATGTTCATACGCAAACCGAGATCGAGCGAAGCGCGAGAGGGCGACACCGTCATCATTCAATGCGAGGTCGTTGGCGACCCCAAGCCTGATGTCTACTGGCTGAGAGACTTCTTGAAGGTATAAAAAATAAACAAATATTTGCGTACATTTCATACAGCGCCATCTAATCCCAAACTAAGCAAAGCTGGTGCTATTGGAACCAGATAACAGATACAATACTAGATACTTTTTTGTTTGTAAATACATATATAGAATACAATATAACAACAAAACTACGAGAAACCTGAAAATAGATGTTTTTTTTCACCAAGTATGTTTTTTCTCACCAGTAATAAAATGACTAGACTGCGAGATCAGGCCATAAAGTCTCATTTGCCCAGTAATTTCACTAGCTACAGAGCCCTTCGAGCCGGAACACAGCAGTGCTTGTGCACTACTGCTTGGCGGTAGAATAACTGGCAAAGCGGTGGTACCTACCTAGACGAACTTTGCAGAGAAGTCCTACATCCTAGTATTGTTATATTGGAAAACCTTCCGGGAAACCGGCAAGTACGGTCTAATTATAGCATGATAAATCAATACATTTAGAGTGAGTGATATACATTTCTGAATTATAGCCACCACTGTTGGTCTAGATGTGGAAATATTATATCGTCTTTTGACATTGACAAGTTTTAAATCGAATAAAAGTTCGTATTTTTAAGTGAAAAAATTCTTTAGGTGCTTTGTGCACTTTTTGGGTGAACAAGATCATGGAACTCACGTCATCGTCACCGAACGCTTTCCATGATGTCACAAGTTACTTCGTTTTCACGTCTATCGGCTGTCCCCAAAGACTGCCCTGCACATTTTTTTAATAAATAGAATTAACAAATAGTTGTCTTTCCCCAGCCGGATTACTACCGTGACGCGACGCATTTCCGTCGCGTCGGCCTCGGCTCAGAGTATCGGTTTGAGATCCCACACGCGAAGTTAGACTACACGGGTGCTTACTCTGTGGTAGCGAGGAATATACACGGAGAGGCCAAGGCTATCATCTCGCTGCAAATACTCGCAAAAGGTGAGGCAATTAGGGACTAATTATAAGCTAACACTATAATAATAATATAATAATATGTGTGGACATCTGACACAACGCCATCTAGCCCCAAACTAAGCAAAGCTTGTGCTATGGGAACCAGATAACTGATACAATACTTAGATACTTTTTTGTTTGTAAATACATACATAGAATACAATATGACACCCAGACACAGAACAAACACCTATGTTCATCACACAAATGTTTGTCCTGAGTGGGAATCGAACCGACAACCCACAGTTCAGAAGGCAGGGCTACTACCAACTGAGCTATCGGGCCAGTCACTATAGATTAAGCTTAAAGAATCATTACGGTTACATAAGATGGAACTAAAGTTAAGGCCATAATAGTAAAACACGATGCCATAAAACTTCAAAACTTGTCAAAAAACCAAGTCACGCAACTCAGTTCTTCACAACAAAGGTGTAAGATCCATGTAATACCAAGTCGGTTACTTTATTAAGTCCCTGCTTAAAGAATCTTCTTAAGTTATTACGTAATTAGCTAACCTAACAACATCTTGTAGTGACCAAATGAATATTAATATATCTTTTATGTTTTAAATAAAATAGATTGACTTGGCCATTGCAAGAAAACACAATGTATCTCATAAGTACATATTATATAATAAAAAACTAGTTGCGCCCCGCGGTTTCACCCGCGGATAAAAAGTATTTTTATTATTTACTCATCCCACGGGAAAATTTTACTTTTCCAGGATAAAATGTAGCCTATATGTTAATCTAGTGTAAAAGTTATATTGGTACCGAATTTCATCCAAATCCATTCAGCCGTTTGAGCGTGAAGGAGTACCGAACATATACACACACACATACAAACTTTTGCCTTTATAATATTAATGTGATAAGATTGTGATGTCATTTTCTATCTTCTCTTGTAAGCAATGCTGGCATGACAGAATTTTTGTACGGTATGATTTTGGTTAGCTACCATTGCCTCAACTACAAGACAAAAACTTTGGCAGACGACGGACCCTAATGACTAGCCTAACAATAATGGCATGATGACTACTGCTATGTAATACTTAAGTTGAGGCTTTTGCTCAAGAAACCTCAGTAGATCAAACTTACTAATAAATAAGTTTGATCTGCCGTTTTGTTTTTCTTTCGTTTTTTATATTTTTGTATACGTTCGAACTTAAAAGAAGGTAGTTGTGTCTTTCTATAACGGAAACAGCTAATAATGTTTTTTTTTAAAATATAAGTTTGATCTGCCGTTTTGTTTTTCTTTTGTTTTTTGTATTTTTGTTTACGTTCGAACGTAAAAGAAGGTAGTTGTGTCTTTCTATAACGGAAACAGCTAATAATGTTTCCTTTTCATATAAGTTTGATCTGCCGTTTTGTTTTTCTTTTGTTTTTTGTTTTTTATATTTTTGTATACGTTCGAACTTAAAAGAAGGTAGTTGTTCCTTTCTATAACGGAAACAGCTAATAATGTTTCCTTTTCATATAAGTTTGATCTGCCGTTTTGTTTTTCTTTTGTTTTTTATATTTTTTATACGTTCGAACTTAAAAGAAGGTAGTTGTGTCTTTCGATAACGGAAACAGTTAATATTGTTTGTTTTTTAAATATAAGTTTGATCTGCCGTTTTGTTTTTCTTTTGTTTTTTGTATTTTTGTTTACGTTCGAACGTAAAAGAAGGTAGTTGTGTCTTTCTATAACGGAAACAGCTAATAATGTTTCCTTTTCATTTGCAGATCCGACTTCTACTGACGAAACGCATAACATACGATACGGGTAAGCTTATTTTACATAGACTGTGGTCTAATAAATCACTTGAGGCTTTGCATTGTGAATATTGTGATGAAAAGAAGTTTTATAATATACTTTTAATTACGTCGTAAGTCAAATAATTTAATATTGTAAACAAGCCATTTATGGTATTTTTACAAGTGAAAGATTAAAATACTACAAATAATAAAACAATATTATAAAACACTTAAAAAATTTGCGTACCTTTAAATTTTTTAGCATAGTTAAAAAAATCTAAAATAAACTGTAATAGCCACGGAATAACACTGGAAATGGCATAATGGCTGTTTTGTACCCTTGTCGTTTTCATATTTCGTAATTTATCTTTGTTACTATACAGGGTGGTGGAAGTCCTGCCACGGTTCGAAAAGGAGCTGACCGATTTACTGTCTTGCGACGGTGACGCGGTCGAATTCGAATGTCGAGTGTCCGGAAATCCTGAACCGGATATCCGGTGGTTCCACTACCATGAGGTAAGATCGCTGGAAAAAACTCTTTTTTTTACTATAAATAAAAGCAGTATAGAAGAGACCTTTTTAAAAAAATATGAAAAAATTTGTTAAATATTAAAAGTTTTCATTTAGTTTATTATTATTTTGATAAGCTGTATTACAGTATTACGTAGATGCAATACACATATAGTAGTATGAAAACTACCGTGAGTATGACACATTTTGTAAAATTAATAACGACTAAACTTGCGTAACAGTAACGTTACGTACTGACGCTCGCCAAAGCCGCCGTGGCTTAGTAACTGGCTCCCAGAAGAAGGACATCCAATATGTCCGAGACCTGGTCGGAGGAATTTCGACTTTATAAATGACGCTATTTAACTGTTATTAATTTAGAAAAAGACATAGTCGAAAATATAAGAAGAACGATAATACACTACAGTGTATTGGAAGTTGTCCGTTTAAATTAAATGCAACGCATACAATTTGCCGTACGTAGATAAAGATAGATGATAGTGTTATATATTTAGAGTGAATAGCAGAGTGATACGTTCACCCCGTCGTAGCCGCCCAAGACACGTTTTGAGCGACCCGAATGATCCTATAACAGCCGTAGTATCGGCTGCGCTAGGATCACCGGACCCTAGCCCTTCTGGCTCAGGTACCGCTTTCGGCACCGGTATAGGACACCAGCGTAACACAATCAGACACCGACCCCGCCGGCGGGGTCGACGTACCCCCGTAGGTTAGCTAGAACGGTCGCGACTTTCAATAGGGTCCACTCTTCCAGTGGACGTAGTCTTCTCGAACCTCGTATCCCGGCAACGGCCCAAGCCGAGGCTCGCACCCCAGGGGTGCCCGCCAGCTAGTTGCCTCCCACTTTTGACGGCTGGGCGCATTAAGCGACCGCCCTCCCGCCCGGTGACGCTCTAAAGGTCGGCCGATGGATGGAGCTAAACTTAAGAAGTTTTACTACAGTCGTGTGGTCTAAAACTCTCTCGTTTTTTTTTATTTGTTTTCGATGACCTTGGTCTTGTTTTTATTTGCAGCTAATCCGAGATTGTGCCGATTTTGAGTCTACATTCGAGGAAGGCACTGCCCGGCTGAAGATCCGTCAGGTGACGGCCGAAGACGAGGGCACTTACACCTGCGAGGCGGCCAACTGCCTCGGGAAGGCTGCTTCAAGCGCCTGCCTCGTTGTCTACCGTGAGTATCGAATCAACCAATGGGTGAGTGTATGAGTTTCGGAGTAAGTGAAGTATGGAGAGTCTTGGCGGGAAAACGAAAAAGAACGCGTCACCGCATTGTATTATTTTCCAAAATTTGTGTTATTTTCAGTGTTAGTGCATAAAATTGGTAGCATTTTATTCGTTAATTGCTGGATTACAGGCATGACTACGGGAAAGTGGTATAATGATGGTGAAACGTTTCTTTTCGTGTTGATTCTAAAACTCCATAGAAGCTTCTGGTAAAGTTGCCACCACTTTACTAGGAGTATGACTTGACTAGACTAGACTAGACTTGATGACTTGGACTGTGACTTGACTTGACTTGACACATATACATATGCGTCAAGTCTATAAACTAATTATATGCATATATAATATTAATTAACTTGAGAAATTATCAATTAGTTGACACTGGCTAAATACACAAAAGTGTGGAGCCAAAACAAAACCAAAAATAAAATTTATTAAATAAATAAAAGATAACGCACAGCCTTCACCGCTAGACGTAAAGACTTGAAATTTGGAGGTTTGCGTTCTTTTAAGAGGTAGGCTAAGAAAGGATTTTTAAAACTTTAACACATAGCATTGAAAATAACACAAGTTTTGGAAAATAATACAATGCGGCGACGCGATCCTTTTCGTTTTCCCGCCAAAACTCCCTTTATTTATTTTATTTTGACGTTAGCGCCCGGAGAGCCGAACACTTTAAGCCAGCGTCTGCGGCGACCGCCGGCTCTCCTATCCGCGGCGTCCACGCCCCGCTCCACGCCCCGCTCCACGCCGCGCACCACGCCCGCTCGCTCCGTCTCACGCGCCAGGACTCCAGGTAAACTATCCTCGAATATATATTGCTATAACTTTCGGGACTTTACCACGTGACATATTACTTTGGTTAAAATTTAAACAATACTAAAATGTCCTGTCGACTTTTCGCTTACGTAAAATATCACGAGCTAAAAAAGAACGCATTTTAAGATTACGTTTATTTAGTATTTATATAACGTCTGTATAATATTTCATTACGCTTAATCTTGTATTTAATTATCCTATTGCTGTTGGTCTCATACCCCGTTACTATTAAAAACTGTATAGCGGAAGAATATTTATTTTGTGTTTTGTTTCTATCTATCAAGTTGTGTATAGGCAAAGATAAAACAAGAGAAAACACTAAATAGCTATTCCACTTTTATACAGTGTTTATTCGTAAGGAGGTTAATAAATCAACAAGACAGTAAATAATTAGATTATTTATGACTGTCTATAGGTAATCGCGGCCAGTATATAGTACAATTTTTTTTTTTGTAGTAGGTAGTAGTGTTTAGTATTAGTTATTATGTCATTGGTGTCGATTCTGTGTCGCATACTCTAAAGCTAAACTAAATTAACATATTTCCGTCTTTTTCATTTCCCCTTTATCAGAAGAGTACCGCCACTTTAATTTTACCGCCACTTTTTTTTCTTACTTTAAGTTTACTTTAGTTTTAGAGAATGCGACACAGAATCGACACCATTGTGTATTTAGTTGAAAATATGACAGTTAATTGAAGGGTTGAGAATAAAAAGGGTTTAACTGTCAAATTGACAGTTTCGAGAAAATTGACTTTAAACGTCAACGGCGTCATTTTAATGTAGAGTGCTTATAAGGTAATAGAAAAGGTTTATGTAAGTTTCAGTTGCTCAATAATGTTTTAATTCTATTTAAAATTACTAAATATAGTACTTATTCATACAATTATGTAAAATATAATATAATAAAATAAATATAGTAATGTTTTTATGCTAAGCGAACTGTATTCCTGTGACAGATAAACCGTTTTTAGACTCAAAATCTCGAGATTTAAGCCTCATTTCGGTATTTTGAGAATGTATTATTGAAGATAATTTCAAGCTGAATCCAACGATACCCATAAGTCATTTTGTCAAAAAAATCAGTTAAACCCTTTTTATTCTCACCCCTTCAATTATGAATTTGAAGACATGATTTAATCATAACAGGACCGGAGAGCCGGCGGCTATGCAGCCCCACTCGACAGATGGCGCCATCCTTCTACACGTACCCTTTCAACAAAGTTGCCGAAGAGGGCGACACTATCACGTTCCAATGCGCCGTCAAAGGACTACCCGCTCCGTGGGCGACATGGGACAAAGATGGCGTCATCATCACTCCATCATCACGCGTCACCGTGAAAGAGAAAGACGAAATCCTACGCATTGTCGAGATAGAACAAGTGACGATAGAGGATGTCGGCGTTTATCGAATCACAATCGAGAACGAGTTCGGTAGAGCGGAGGCTTCTGCAAGACTTGAAGTTATCACTCAGCGAGGGAAGTTCTACGCAGGTGTCCGAGCTGTCAGTCCTTCGCCGCGACGGTCGCTTACCTACCGCTCCCGGCGCCCCTCGACACCTAGACAAGACTGATGACGTCACGATGTAAGTCTTTTTAGAGTATAATAGTTTTATAGTTAAGAGTTTAGCGTTTGCGAACTGGGGTACCCTATACACTTTGCCCAGCGAATTTCTGCATAGCGACTTTATAAATTTATAAATAGCACCCAACGATCACTTACATAGATCCTGGACTTTAGAATTCTGTGTGTCTAACGCCTAGGAACTACAAGGACCGTGGTCCCATAACGCCCAGATTCAGAACAAGTGTTTGCACTTTTTTGTACACAAATACATGTTCTGTCGCGGAATCGAACCCACCGCTTCCTGGCTACGAGCCGACCTGCTCAACCACCGCGGAGTCGGTCTTTGACACACAACTTAAACAGGTACCTCTAGTATGAGTTCATTTGAATGTACATCATAGTTGCAGTTATTATTACAGTACATAGTACAGTTATGTAGATTCGAATAAACTCGTACTAGGGGTATAAGTATTATTAGACTAATTAAGCAGTTGCCGCATAACCGTGCATCTCGTGAAATTCTCTTCTTAATCAATCAATCAAGTTTCTTTTCTTAATTTAAATTCTTCTATTGTTAATATGCTAATGCACTGTAATTGAAACTGTCAAATCAGAGCTTCAACTGGTTTCAATCAAGATACATTGGTGTCGATTCTGTGTCGCATTCTCTAAAACTAAAATAAACTTTAAGTATGGCGGTACTACTGATAAAGGGGAAATGAAAAAGACGGAAATATGTTAATTTCGTTTAACTTTAGAGTATGCGACACAGAATCGACACCATTGTGTAGTTATTTTGTGTTTTGTTTCTTTCTATCAGGTTTGATATAGGCAAAGATAAATGAAGAGAAAACACTGAGTACAGCTATTCCACAGTTATGCAGTGCGTTTATGCAAGTCTAAGTTTTATTTACGTTCTTGTTTGTGCTTATCTTATTTAAAGCAACATAAATGTTTATTTCAGGTTCTGTAAGAAATCAACGAACGTGAGAACAATTCATACTTTATGTTTTCTATGCTATTTCTGTGCATTTTGTTTATAACTTTTATTTTATCAACTGTTATTTTATGTATCGTTTGATCTTAGATGCTAAGTTTTGTTTTCGTTTTTGTTTTATAGATCGCTTCACACGTCGACTTGGCAGCGTAGGTAGTTTATTAATATTAAAATTAGTCAGGTATTAGGATTTCAGTTTTTTTTTTATTTGCTATCAGCGTTGTAGAATTAGTTATAAACACTAAATTTTAAGATCTTATCGTTTGCAATCATTTGTGTAGTTGTGCGTAGATGATAAAATTTAAATAACAATTTGATCATATATTATATAAACGCAAACTAATTGTTAGGTAACTAGACACAAAGTGTGTTTCATTTCAAATATCGAAACTAATAATCGAAACTGTTTTTTCGAAGATTGTGTTTTATTAGTCAAAGAGTTTCAAAGACCTTTATAAGAGAAAAAAATAAACATCTAAAACTCGAAATCTCAAAAATATTATTCTAATATCACCATAAAAGAAATTACCTAAAATAATAACTTCAACACTTAAAACATTTACACCCTTTTAGATGAAAACCAAATCGCAAAAGACGTGTGGGGCGATCACATATTTTAGAACACTATAGTAGTGTGAAGTATTACTTATAAAGTAAACGTCCTGTAAGATAATGTAGTGAGAAGCAGAGAGTAGTCCCGGGTATTGTGAAATAAACCTTATGATGAGTTTCTGTGGTGTTTTATTGCAGTGAGGCGTTTGATTATCGCATGCATATTTAACGGACCAAATAATTAGATATTTTTAAACGTATCATGACTACTGCCGCCTATAGACATCTCGAAATGGGCTATCTCGCAATTAGTTTAATAGGTGCAGTTTGTCATAAGAAATGTGGATAAAATTATTCTGCAGATAGCGTGCCTTAAAGATTACCGAAATCATTCCTGTAGATTCCGTGGTGTTTTATTTTTAGAGATGTTCAGATTACATGTTGGCTAATCCCAAGTGCGAATTATATATATTTATATTAAAAATAATCCGACAATGATGGCTAATATCAAAAATTCGTGCAATGGTTTACGCTCATATAAGAACTTGCTATATCATAAATAGGTAGGTAGGTATATACCTACGTTATGGAAAAGTAATTATTCACTCGATTGAGTCATTTATATGTTTCATACCAAAGAAATATTCCTCTAAGTTTTATACGTCATTTTCTCTTTAATTTTTGTTTTTGTAGCAATTCGATCGAGACAGCGGCCCTAAGCGCGATTAATTAAAATCCTGACGGTGTTATAGCAAGCCCGCAAGTACAAAGTCCTCAAAAGGATGATTGGCTAAATAATAAACCATAAACAGAAAATACGAAGTACACTGTTAAACACAGTCGCTGTGATTGTAATTGACCAGAAACACCCCTATCCTAAGTATGACAATTACGATCTTTACCAGATAAATTTTTGTAAGGAACAAATCGCGACGCTTAAAAAAATTTTGCAAGAAAAAATGCATATTTATATAATATAAATCATTTATATAATCATAATTCGTAAATACATAAATACGGTTATTAGTAATTAGTTACTTTTCAGACCGTCGACCGAAAATGTGTAACTATTACGACAAAACGGTCGATAATAGTGGTTTTCTTGTTAGGTTTTTTTTTTTTTTTACTTCAAACTTGTCTAGCATTTGATCGCGCTCTCACCTGATGGGAAGTGACGATGCGATCGAAGGTGTAGCATGCTAGCCAAGTAAATACCTATTCACTCTTCTCTTGAACACGCCCGGGTCATATTTATATTTTTTTTTATTTATGTATTGTCAAAATTATGACTATATCCAGGCCTCTTGTAAAAATGTGTCTTTCACCACATTTTACTCAATGTGATGCATTTTTAAACTTAAGTTAAAAAAACGAGTGTGTTTTATACCACACGACTGAACTAAAACTTCAATATGAAGCGTAACTCTCTCTATCTTCACTAACTTATATCTCCCTCGCAGTTTTCGTTCGACTCGCCCGTTCAATTTCCGTAACGCTCTCGCCACGCATTCACCAGCTTACTCCCAAGTCAAGCGAGCGTAAATAAGTTTTTCTTCAAAAATACAGGTCGACAGGATGCGTCAGACGAAAAAGCAAAACTGTAGAATAAAGTTATGACTAAATGACTTTTACCTATATCATTCCGTCCTCGAAGGGGGGTTTATTCCGCTATTGATTGGTTTTTCACGTTCACAAGAAAACTTGTATTCTATATCAGAATATTTATTTCAATATAAGAATTTTTACATCAAAAAACTAGACGATCAAATTACGACATTTATCAAATCACTTGTACAACTTGTGACCAACTTAACGTTATAAAAATCCAACATTTACTTAATTCTAATCAATAGTTGGCGATGAATTATCGAACAGTACTGCGTTGTGATCTTTTTCGATTTAAAATGCTGCTAAAGTTACGATACAGAGCACCTATGGCTAACGTCGGTTGTTACATTCAGCACATTTAAGCTAGCTTAGACACAAATTACTCTGCTATATACTACGTACAGGACGACTGATCTTGGCTGACCAGAAATCCTAACCATGCCCGTGCATCCATGCTCAAAGCGAACGGTTTGAAAGCCTGACAAGACGTCCCTATATATTTCATATTTAGCGAGTGTACACAATGATCAAACACAAATGAAGCATGACATTTTATCTATGGATTCTTAGGACTCCATCTTCGCTTTTTCTATTTCATTGTTTTAAGTGCCGCACGCCGCCGAATCTTTCTCAGCGCTTGCCCGCGTGGTTCCCGCTTGCGTTCGTAAACGATGGGCTGCTATCATCACGTTGCCAGCACGCTGTAAAACAAGAGAAAGTAAAATAAATACTAATAACAAATAGTAATAATAACGCCCAACGATCACATACATAGATCATGGACCCTAACTTGGATTCCCTGTGTCTAGGGACCCAGGAACTACGAGGACCATGGTCCCACAGCACCCAGACTTAGAACTAAAAAGTATTTGTGCTTTTTTTTATGCACAAATCCTAGTTCTGCCGCGGGAATCGCACCCGCCGCGTTCGGGCTATGAGCCGACCTGCTCAACAACCACACCACAGAGGCTGTCGAAAAAACTTTACAAACTTAATTGCTAAAAACTTTACGCAATAAGGTAATAAGTACATATTTTGGTAAGGAAATAATTTCATTGGGTAGGTTACATTTGCCGCCGAGTTAGGCAGACGGTTTTTCATATCTCAGAGTTTTTTTTTTCTGTAAGTAATATCAAATTATCTTTTTTATATCTATCTTTTATTACCTAATACTTCAATTAATCTTCTTCCATGAACAGTACTTAAATTTGCTAAAACCAGCTATGTTTACATTGTTTTTTTTTTATGTTAATAAATGATGTGACGAGCTAGTCGTTCACCTGATGCTAAGCGACACGGCTGCCCATAACAGAACAGTGTCACTCAGATCTCCAAAATATATAGTTTCGCGTGACACTGCACTGCGCACATCATCCTGAAATATCAGCACGGTCTGGTAATAAAATTACTCGACTGTGAGATCAGATCATAAAGTCTCATTTGCCCAGTAATTTCACGAGCTACAGTGCTCTTCAAACCGGAACACAATAGTGCTTGCTCACTACTGCTTGGCGGCAGAATAACTGGCAACGCGGTGGTACCTATCTAGACGAACTTTGCAGAGAAGTCCTACCACCCAGTGAAATTATATATTAAATTGCTTGTGGAAGATGCCGAAAGCTACCTAATGTGATGCTGAATCTTAATGCTTTTTTTTTACTTCTGATCCCAAACGGTAACTCACCTGCCATCTCGCTCTATAGTTAGCCAGGTAAGACTTCAAGTTCTCTCGCGTTCGCTTCATATGCCCTGCCTTGAAACCTTTTGGAGGTCCTTCCTTGATCCATGTGTGGTTCAAAGCTGCCGTGGCCGACATTCTTTTATTCACGCATAGGACTAACAGGTGGTCAACGAAGTCTTTGGCCAAGTCTGAGATCTCGCGGAAGGCGGTATCATCATAATTATAGTTGGCTAGGGTGATGTTAGCAGAGCGCTCTGGCCAGGTGTCGCCAGGGAAAGGCATCACGCCGGATAAGCTGCAATTAAAACATTTAATGATTGAATAATCAACAAGCAGAGCTAAGTCAGCTCATTCCGATTTCCATCAAAATTTTCCATACATTGATTCCTAAATTCCTCTGAATCATTTAACAAACAGGCACATTGAGCAAACGTAAAAATATTGTTAATCTAAAGATTATATATTATTTATATAACAAACTGGTGCTATTATTTATTATATGATGATAGTCGCTTTTCAATCTAAATATATATAACTCAAAGGTTATTGACTGATTGACTGACTGTTATTGAAAGCTGACTGACTGACATAGTGATCTATCAACGCACAGCCCAAACCACTGGACGGATCGGGCTGAAATTTGGCATGCAGTTAGAAGTTATGACGTAGGCATACGCTAAGAAAGGATTTTTCGAAATTCCACCCTTAAGAGGGTGAAATGGGCGGATGAATTATTTTCCCATAGGCCACGCCGCGGGCGAAGCTGCGAGCAGAAACTCGTTTTAATATAAAAGTAACATTCTTACGAACGGGATTGTACCCGCATCGATCCATACGTTTGATATTCAAATTTTTCTTATGTTAGTACGCTAAATAAGCGATACTGCTATAAACAAAAAAAAAATATGTTCATATAATTTATTGAAATAAGTCCGAAGTATTGTCTATTATATATTATGGCGTAAAAAATAATAGACAAATATTATATCATATTTTTTTTTTATGTTAGGGAATGACGTGACGAGCTAGCCGTTCGCCTGATGTTAAACGACACGGCTGCCCATATCAGCTGCAGTGTCACTCGGAACTCTAAAGTATAGAGATTCGCGTGACACTGCACTGCGCACGTCATCCAGAGACATCAGCACAATCTAGGAATAAGATTACTAAACTGTGAGATCAGATCATAAAGTCTCATTTGCCCAGTAATTTCACTAGCTACAGTGCCCTTCAAACCGGAACACAGTAGTGATTGCGCACTACTGCTTGGCGGCAGAATAACTGGCAAAGCGGTGGTACCTACCTAGACGAACTTTGCAATAAAGTCCTACCACCTAGTAAATATAATAATATATACACGTGTATATGTAAAACTGAACTAAGTGCCGGTATCGAGATTTTGAAATTTAAAGTGGAATAAGTAACAATAGAAATATGGTTTACTTACAGCATGTAAGTGACGACACCTAAGCTCCACATATCGCAAGCTAGAGTCAGTCTCTCGAAGTTAAGCACCTCTGGTGCTACATAATCCCTGGTCCCATAAATAGCTTTGGTAATGTTGCCATCTTCGAGGACCCTCGCCAAGCCGAAATCAATTAACTTCACTTGGCCGGAGTTTGGGCTGATACAGACAATGTTTTCCGGTTTGATGTCAAGATGCGCGATCTTGAAATTGTGGAGGTACTGGAGAGCCTCGCAGATTTGTCTCACGTACGGTACCACGTCGACTTCTTTAATATTCTCCTCTTCTACAATTCTGTCGAACAGCTCTCCGCCCCACAAACTGAAAAAGTATTGTAGTTATTGTACACTATAAATTCATTTCGTTGGATTAGTTATGACGCCTTCATTTATTTTGAAAAAGTCGACCCTATACTATAATACATAGTTGAAATTAACTATCCATAAATTACGTCACATGAAATCCATAATTTTTGTTCCCTCCCCTGTCCTTGTCACAGCTAATCATATTTGTGAGACCCCTTTTGGCACAACGAATAAGCATTGCAATTCAACGGGGCAATGCTGCCAGCATGTTAGGTACGCTACCTACTGGTAGTGGGCTGGAGCATTTGGACTGTCTATAGGTCATCGCGGCCGGTAGAGTCCAATTGGTTTTTTTTTGTAGTAGTAGGTAATGTTTGGTATTAGTTATTATATCATTGCAGTATTTCGTTTGAAAATAAAGGTTGTAATACTTAGATATAAAATATCATATCTTGAAAAATTGTGATGTCACAAAATTCGGTACCCTTCCCCCCTCTTGTCCCACAATGTCACTCTTCGTCGACCCCCTTCCTACCACTTAACATGTGACGTAATTTATGGGTGGCCCCTTAATAGACTGGAATGCTAAATGCCTTTTAGCAAAACGTCTGAATTTTTAAATGAAATTAAGTACTCACTAATCCATGACCAATACGAATGATTCCTTCGAAACGAATGCGTCTGTTAATTCCACCAGTTTCAGATGACGCAGCTTATTCATCGTTTGGAATTCTCTCATGGCTGTGTCACGCTTCTTCTGAGTCCTGGTCTTCACGATCTTCGCTGCGTAATATTCTCCTGAAAGTAATTTAAAAGTTAACCTCAACACAAAAAATGAGATAAGGAAGCACTATTTGATAAGGAAACTACCTTCTTGACTCTTTAAACCGGTAAACATTTTGTAGTAACGGCAACATTTTCAAATATCAGGACGATCGTCTATTATCATCTCAATATACTAAGATCCGCATTACAGAACGATGCTCAGTCATCGATCGCTGCTCAAGCAGAGATTTCATTCGTAGCGTGATCAACTAGTGAATGAAATCTCTGCTTGAGCAGCGATCGATGACTGAGCATCGTTCTGTAATGCGGATCTTAGTATATTGAGATGATAATAGACGATCGTCCTGATATTTGAAAATGTTGCCGTCGCTCTGTCATCTGCACGTGCGATAGAGACAATAGAGCCCGTGTCACGTCACTTTCCAATACTTAACAAGAAATTTCGTTTTTGGTTTGGATCGATTATATCTATATAAATTATGATTGTGCGTTTAGTTTTATTAAAAAAGTATTTATGTTATGTCGTTACAACTATTATTTATTCGTCATAGTTTTGACGTAACAAATTCATTACTTTAGGTGGCAATAACTTTTCGTCTTTGTTGAGTTTTCGTGATAAGATATTACGAATACTCAAAAAGAGACGTACCAAGCATAGTTTTTAATGTGTAGGCAACATATAAAAGAAAATTCTAAGTTGGATAACATGTAAGAAGAAGAAAAACGTCGCTTTTCTATGGAGAAAAGGGGAGGTATATAATGAATATATAAATAGATTTCACGTGATTAGAGCAAATGGTATGCATAGAAGATGTTTTTTAAACTAATTGCCATTGGATATTAGTTAATAAGCCACGTAAAAAAAATAAAAAAATAACGCCCATAGATCCTGACCTCTAACTAGGATTCCCTGCGTCTAGGGACCCAGGAACTACAAGAATCATGGTCCCACAACACCCAGACTCAGAACAAATATTTGCGATTTTTTTCTGTACACACACAACTCACTTAACCCAAATAAGTGTTTGTTAAACAAAGCCTAAAACAGGAACTTTAACATTTTTGTCGTATATAATTCTATGTTTAACCGAAAACTACTGCATAGATATTTGGTGTTAAATAATGTATCATCTCGCTGTGCTTACAACGTGCTGTGATGTGGTTCATAACGAACTTACGCTGAAAACGACACGGCGCAGATCTTGCCGAATCTTGTCGTAAATGCGGATCTGCGGGCAACACCAGTTGCTAAACCAGACGTCATTATAACAATGCGTACCTTAATTTTTTGAGGGGGGAAATGGCATCGCACTTCCCAGCCACAACGGGGGTGGTGGCAGGGAGGGGGTTTGTGAGACTCGAACCCTTTAACCCCTCCCCCCCCCCTAAAGCGGTCTTCCACCGTACCGGGGGGAGAAGGGGTCGCGTTTGGCCCCAACGGAAGATCAGCACCGGACGTACGACCAGCATTATGCTGAGTTGGAACCGGTTCGTGGCAACTGCCAATTGTATACTTATTTGTTGCCATGAATAAAAACATTTTTCTTTCTTTCTTTCGTTTGCAGTCCAGCCATCTCACTCCTGGATACGTACCTGTGCCATCCTGAACTAACACGACGCTGCCGAATGCACCGCAGCCGATCAGGTCTCCTGTCCTAGTATACATGCGCTCGAATTCCTCCATAGGACGCAATTCGTGGACCTTCGGGGGCTTTAAAACACTGTCTGGGGTTGGTACTGAAAATGATAAAGAATACGTACATGAGTATTGTATTACGTTGGTAGGTAGGTAACTGCATCATTTGAGACGTCTGGACCGATTTGGCTCTTGTTTTATAATATTTGTACTTCTAATAGTGCAAATTAGGTTTTTAT
Source organism: Ennomos fuscantarius (assembly GCA_905220475.3). Taxonomy (NCBI): domain Eukaryota; kingdom Metazoa; phylum Arthropoda; class Insecta; order Lepidoptera; family Geometridae; genus Ennomos; species Ennomos fuscantarius. Next base: position 15,285,422 of record HG992023.1, read on the forward strand.
ACAAAGAAAAATTTGAAAAGGGCCAGATGCTATAGACCGTGGGGCGCCCCTAGTTTATTTATATATTATTTATTTGAATAATGATAGAATGAAAGAATTGACTAATTTCAGAAACGGTTTACCAAATAGTTCTCAATGTTCTCATAAAATACCTAGATCGTAAAACGCCTTGACATGAAGAAATGGCTCTTAATTCGGTATGTTTTTCGTGCTTGTTGGTATCTCCGTCAATTATACACTGATTTTGATATTCTTTTTTATATCCTCCCGAGTGGTCCCATATGAATTTAGCGAGGATCTGATGAGGGTATGAGATAAAAACTAGACCCTACCCAATGGATGATAGCAAACGCATTCAGATTTGATTATTATATTGGAAATGGCTATTTAGCCCTGTCAGTGCTTAAATAGCCTTATGGACTTGAAGATGCTCTACAGAACTTCTCAAAACACTACAGAAGTGATGGTGAGCGATGTCACTTAGACAGTGGACAACGTTACCCTATCTATGTATGAGAGATAAGACCTATCAAACGATATATGTATTAGTTACTGCCTGATCAGCTGTTTATCTGTTATAAAAGTTAGTGAACTCCACCAGCTAGCAGCTAGCAGCTCAATTTACCGATTCTGACGGTGCATTCGCTTACGGCGCTCGCCGGGTGAGTTGTGCTGATGCGAAACCTCATAATTCGCTCCGCCGGTGGATCTTCCACCTCGAAGAAAGGCGCACTACTCACTCCCGCTTGCACAAATGTACCATCGTTTTGGCCCACGTTTATACTGTACCAACACGACATTGGTGCAGTAACCCTAGAAAATAAAATGTGATTATTACGCTATTTCAAGCTGAAAAACTTTTTCTTACAGCGTTCTTCCAAAAGAACACAAGTGACAAAGAATAAGAGTAAGCAATGTCCGCTCTTTTCAAAACTTTTTATGTTATGTAACATACTACGTGTAACGTATCTACACTCACGAGGAGATTGGAAAGACAAGCAACATTTGAGCATACGAAGATGCAAACCGGAGAGTCGTACGGATTACGGATACGGGCACGTTACTTATTAAAGCTAATTCAAAAATAGGTTGATAGTTGAGCATATCTCAATCTTCGCCTTAAATACAGTTTATCCGTGGCCAAACTGAGTATTCAAATTGTCAAACCCATACAAATTTTGGCTTCAACCGATTACAATAAGCAATGCGCCTTGTTTGTGTTACTCGCGTCGAGTCCTACGCTTACACTTAAAACAGTGCCGGTCAAATCTACTGCAGTGCGCGTGGTCGCACATTTGAAACCTTATATGGTATGGGTCGCCGTTGTTGAAACACGATTATGAGGATATCATCATCAGATTTAGATAAGGCACGGCTGACTGTAGGACATTTCCTTAGACATAAACGCGCGTGCATTATTAGTATTTTATATGTACTATATACATACTTATTTTTTTTTTAGATATAGAAATTTGTAGATATAGGATTATCAACAGATCAACTCCATGTGAAATCTACATTTCATCTTCTTCATCCTGAATCTTTTTGAAAGAGACAGAGAATGCAAAAGTCGAATCAAAATTTTTCCTGTAGGTAGCGAATCGACCAAATCGTATAAGCAAATAATTATTATACGTACCATTCAATAACTATGGTATTAGATTTGTCTTTTTGCTTCTTGTGTATGACCAGATTTATGTTCATTTCACTGTACCCTTTCCAAGAATTCAAGAAGAATAATCCCTCGTCATCAAGTCTGAAAATATTTAATAGGTTACAATATCGAGAATTCGTTTAATTTCCTACAATAAAGTGAATATTGTATTTTTTTATTGGTGATCGAAAATTTAAATGTTTCATAATGTGAAAGCACCTGACATACGTATATGTCTAAAACTTACCTACAATATGTAATTTCCAAAATAACTTTATTTATTAGGTCTTTAATAAATCTACCACCGCTGATGCTCCCGTCTGCCATCTAAACGAATGAAACAAAAGTTGAAAATACAAATAATTATAATAACAAACATTGAAATAATCGCATAGCCCATGGATATAGTGCAAAACAGAAAAAAGTATAGAAGGAAAACCACCTTCGCATGCAACAAAATCTTAAAATTGCGCTGCCTAATAAACCCATGCACATACAAAAAATAAGTATATATAGGTACGCACAGCTGATGTAAAACACAAAAAATGGTATGATAATAAAGGTTTATGTATCTATTGGGAATATCCGGGTGTGATTACGGAACTTTTTTTCATTTAAAAATTTCCATAGTAAATATGCACATAAACTGCGTATTGAAACTATCAAATCCATACCTACCAATTTATATTTATGTTGGTTGCAATCAAGTTCCTTGATCGTCTAGCCGGTATCATTATCGCAGTTCCTAAAAGATTTATTTAACTTTGAAAACTTACTGCACCAGATATTCCATTCCTTTCACCAGCAATCCTCATGTCGGCAGGTGGAACTGGAGTCTCATCATACAAATTCCCTTTCTTCAAATAGTTGGCGTTTTTTTCTCCTTGCACTATACACGTTGGCACTATATCCAGGCTGGCGACACTGCAGTTGATATGAATTGTTCTTTGGTTTGGTAATGCCTTACGTAGTTCGCACACTACTTCGCCAGACATTCCTGGTTCTACTTTTTTTATGAACAGCAAAAATTCTCCGCCTTTACATACCACCTGAAATAAAGATAATAAAATAAAACAAGGATGATAAGGTTTGGAGAATAAGTACGGCACGTACATGGACGACGGTACGTCCATGAGTACGTATCACTTATTCTTAAGTAGAAAATTAAGATCCGTCCGAACACCTATTAGATTATTCCACTTACAACTTTCCCTTCAACCAAAGGTACCTTAACTGTAAACCAGCGCCAGGTGTTGAGTACATGAATGCTGAGTTAAGCCCTTTTCGACACCACTGTTTCCATGCTATATCTACTCTTCTATTTCTCTTATTGTATATCCTTAACTAGGTACTGTTTCTATTTAATTGTATTTATATTTTTGTAAATGAGTGTTGAATAATATTTTCTTTCTTTTTTCACTTTTATATTAATGTATTAATAAAAACCGACACTTTTTTTCTTTTTATACAGAAAATAAACAATCATTTAAAGTTACCGTATTATTATTATTTTGTTGCTATTACTACTGTAATACAATGTTAGATATATGTATAATAAAATAATACTCACACTGAATCGGCTGTTCGTGCGCTCCACTCTATAGTGGCCTACATGCCAAACCACATAGAAATACGTGGGGTCTTCCAAGGCAAAGCTGCAATCAAAGGTCACCTTAGACCCGCAGCACGCCAGCGCAGATTCCAATGGTCTAATCAGATCAACAACTGGAGGAAATATCGTTGGGGCGGCTGTAAAAATGCAACTAATTATTCACTGGCCAGATTAGAGGTGCCTAATTTAATAACAGAGTATACATAAGTATTTTTTCTATATTAAATATAAGTAAGTTTCGTTTCGTAATTCAAATAATCGTTATAAGGTTTTACTTACGATTTACAGTCAAAAAACAACTAGAACTTTCTGTTCTCCCAGTCTCCTTATTACGAAAAGTGACAGAATATTCTCCTGTATCACTTCGTGAAACTTTTATACCTCTCAATCCAATATGACGATCACCATAGTCTTCGACTATAAAATTCATTTTAGAAAGTAACTCGCCGTTTTTACGCCACTTTATAATGGTATTTATATCAAAAGTAGCTTTGCAAATCATTCTTATTTCTTCATCTTCATTGGCTTCTATCTCAACGGGTAATGATTCTTCAATTATTGATTCATCATATGTAGACTCTTTAACTGCAGTGACTTGAACATCAGTAAAGCTAGAAACAATGCTTTGGCTGGTTTTAGCTACTACATAGTAAACTCCTGAATCTGTTAACTCCGATTTAAATACAGTTAACATTGTAGACTTCGCCGAGTTTAATATCATAGTTCTATCATCTTTTTGTATCAATTCATTATTTTTGAACCAGAGATAGTTTTCATCTATAGCATCGAGCTGAAAGATTGCTTCTAATTCTATCCTGCTTCCTTTCTCTACTTTAACATTACGTAAATGTTTTAATACTCCAGCTCCTATGCTGTTTGTATGTGTGTAAAACACACCGTCGTTTAAGTTTCTACATGCCACAAATAAATTAGCTTTAGAAGATAATTGCTTATAACTATTTCGGCAAACGATTGTATAAACGCCGTGATCAGTTGCATTGACATTTTTTATTTCGAGTCGTTGCCATTGTCTTTTGGAGGTAATTTTTGTTCTTTGGCTGGATTTGATAAGCTTTCCGTTATTATACCAGGCGCATGTCGGTTGTGGGTGGCCGTCGACTTTACATTCAAATACTGCTTCACTGTTTTCTTCAGTTATTACATCTTCTAAATGTTCTTCAATTTTTAATGAATCTTCTGTATTATTATGATCTGAAAATGCTTAAAAATACATATTTATGTCACGGGGCTTAGTTCAAACTTCAAATATACAAAATATTTATTCAGTGTTTTTTTTTTAGTCTGCCCTCCTGAAGAGAGACTCGGCGTGGGGGTAGTACCTAGGTAGATAAATAAGTGATGAGGTTACAGCAAAATAATTGGTATTGTAATTAATTTTTCTTCCGATGTGAAAAACTACTTCTGAATACTGGGTAATAGGTAACTAATTAAAACTGTAACTAAGCATTGTAAAAGTAAATACCTAGTACTGAAATTAAATAAAAAAGTAACTATCAAAAAAATTATCACCATCACAAGTTAAGTAAGTTTTAGTTTTCTCACTCACTACCACCACGTATTTCGTAATCTGACGAACACGTAGTCAGGGAGAGAGATAGAGAGAGACAGAGAAAGCGAGTTAACACTAAAAAATCATAATGAATTATTTATCATAAATCTTTTATAACAAAGACACTATAGTCAAAGTAGATATACGAGTACTAGATTCGCTTGTTTACGTTTGACCACTATTTCACTCGGCGGAAGTGACGACGCGGTGGTGGCTATGCGTCAAATTTTGAATACTGTTACGTTAAAATTTCTCCCTATACTTATTTGGAATCTACTCATATTTGTAATGTAGTCATTAGGGAAAGATGTCATAATGAAAAGTAGGTACTTAGTAATCTTATGGAAGAAAGCTTATGTACCCAAGAATGATTAATTATAATAAGAGGATTTTAGGAATGGTGAGGTGATTTTCGGACGTTACCATTTAAAAAAGGGAAACAGTTATTATATAACATTTTTATAATAGAAATTAATTCACTTACGTGTTTCAGTAGTTTCAAACGATGCATTGTTTTCCGTCGCCATGGCCATCGTAAAATGTATACGTCACTATGAGCTTAATTTCCGTTATCGTCCAGTAAAGTTATGTCTGAAATAAAATGTAAATAGCTCTAATTATAATGCAATAAAAGGTAGAATTGATTAAATATAACTCAGGATAACATAGAATTCTGCAATAACTAGGTAACAATAATAGGTCCATACTTTAAAACAAGCAGGAATCGAAAAATCGTTCAGTGCTCTACGGGCAGCGCTCTTTTAACGGGACTGGATTATACAACCCGAAAATAAGAGTATCTAACGTCACGTATCTTTGTCGCGAATATTGACAACAAACAACCAACGTTTGAGGATAAGAGTCGATAATAGATCGTGTGTTTTCAACCGACTTAAAACGTGACGACGGTACTCCAAATTTATGGAATGGGAATCATTAAAATATCCGTTGCAAAACATCTCAAGTTTTTCCAGAGAAATGTTTTGGCGGGGCTTGTTCTAGGAAAAGAAATACTTTGACATTGCGCCATTCGACATTTGGTATAAACTTTACCAACATTTCTTTCTAGAATTCTCGCAAGTTTTACCGGTAGGTAACTAAAATGGCTTCCTTTGTCTTATAACTTGTTTATTTTTTTCCACTGTATACACCCTTGGTTAGCCTCTAAATATGTACATACAGTCGACTCTCGTTAATTCAAAACTCGATGGACTCTTAATATGTTACGAATTATCGAGTGTTTGAAATATCAAATGGTTCGAAATTTTTGAGAGGAAAGAAAAAACTTCGAATTATTGAGTGTTGATAATCAATTACATATTATTTATTAACTGCTATTCTTTAACTATGACAAAGGTTAAGAGGTGCATTCTACATACGTGTACATATTCATAATGTGAATTAATTAATATTTCGAAAGAACTGAACTTGTTCTGTAATTTACCTACTTAGATGTCTCCGCGGCGGGATGGATTACTTGGACTTGTTTATAAGAGGATCCAGTGACTTATTCTTTACGAATTGTCGAGTGTTTGACGCTGATAAGTTCGAATTAACGCGTCATTTTGTTGCATAGCGTTGATTTTTTCGTATTACCAAGTACATGTACCATAAATATTTATTGATTTAGTACGAAATATAAAGAGATTTTCTAGGGAACTCGGGATAACTTTGAATTATATAGAGGTTCGAATTATCACAGGTTTGAATTAACCTATTTTCTAGGTACGACTGTAAGTTAATTCAAACCTATTACCAACTGCATAAAAATTTATTGATTTAGTTCGAAATATAAAGAGATTTTCTAGGGAACTCGGGATAACTTTGAATTATATAGAGGTTCGAATTATCATTATCAGGTTTGAATTAACTTAGGTTAGGTTAATTCAAACCTGTGATATATATAATTCAAAGTTATCCCGTATTATTCATTTCTAGTAAAGTTATACTAGGTACGACTGTTCCTAGAAAATAGGTTATCACTAAGTACCTACCGTCAAATTTAATAATTAATGGATCAAGCGTTGATCGTAATGAAAACAATTATTTATTTAGAGGTATAATGAACGACTGCGTCAAGCATCTGTCGCTTTGACGACGCCTAATTTATATATTTTAATTTTAGGAATAAAATATTATGCACTACGAATAAGGACTATTTAGATATTTATTTTAGGTAGGCACCGTTCTTGGTAATGATATTTTAGAGAATGGTCAACACAAAAATTACTGCTATTTATTCGGTGCTAGCACATGTCCGTTTTACTTGCTGCAGTGAGTACAGCTTAGCCAGCAGTGATTGCAAGTCTCCAGCGTGCAGCGTAGACAGAGGCTTGTCGCGGCTGACTCATGGCTCGCATAAGGCCTGCCAAGGTGAAGCGAGGCCGCCGACGCCAAAAACACAAGTTACCTTGCACTGCGTATGCGTATTGCGTTATGTTGATGCATATGCAACGCTCTCGACACTGCTTCTAATGCTAATCACTCAGAAACTTGTCTGTTTATTAAACTTGTAAACTGTACAGATAAATAGGTAGAAATCAGATGCAGAATAATAAGTGTGATAGATACATAAATAACTTTTTACTCTATTTTGGCTACAGAAAATCTGCCCTCTCATCGTAAGCGATTTGAGCATAGCATACGCGGCTTCTTTTCAGAGAGCTTTCCAGACGCCTAGTTGAACTGACGCGCGACCAAAAAGCTGGCACATACCTCGGCCAACGAATTAGCCTAGCTATTCAACGAGGAAATGTTGCCAGCTTTTTGGGCACGCTTCCTGCAGAAGGTTCAAATTCTGTGTTTTATTTATCACCTACAATATTACTTTTTCTTCATTTATTATTTATTTTAAATTATTAACTAATAACATTATGACTTGTAAAAGTACTAAAAATAGCCTATTTGCAATAAAATCTTTTGACTTTGACTTAGGTACTTTAAGTAGAATAAAGAATAAATTAAAGACCATAAGAAAGGACAACAGATTTTATATTAGGTCAGGAATAAGCTCCGATTCAGCATACAACTGAGGCTGCAAGCTACAGCCTCAGTTACTGGTTTTCAGTCGGGGCCTGATTACACTACTACTACTACTGTGAAAGAGTGCGGTTCTAATTTGGTTTTAATGTAAAAGAATAAATGGTTATCTTTATTGGTTTTACGTGTGCTTAATTCCCATTTGACCTGTTCATCTTCAACACTTCCCTCAAATCTTGTCAGTCCTACTAGCGATGTGGCCTGCCCATTGCCAATTGAAAATATTATTATAAATATTAGTATTATAAATACTCTTTGGTACTTAAGTATGTTCATAATCTTAACAAAATATATTCTAAAACATACTCACACAAATAAACATTAATTTAACTAAATTACTGCTTCGTTATTTAAATAATTATTCCCTTGCGAAGAAAATTTTATGGAATAATAAGTAACAACAATATTTTATAGTACTGTGTACATAATAGGTACACTGATTTGAAATAACCTTGTGAGGTATTTTCGCTGAGTTATGGCATGAGGTGCTTATCAATCGGTAAATCGATTCTTATAAATCTTGTATTCTTGTAAAGCGATTGCCTATGACGTTGCAGTTGGGCATTGGCAACGGTAACTGCTTACCATCAGGCTGGCCTTCAAATTATTTGTGGATGTTATAAAAGTTGTATTAAAATTAACCAAACATTAAAATACATTACATAAATATGTCGCTTAATTTTCTTATCAAGAAGGTACCAAATTGGAGTAGGTTTTATTCCAATTTATGCATAAATTTGTATGATTAGCACAAACCTAAGTATAAGAACTCCAAGTGAAAAGGGGAGCACAATTTGATCTTTGCATATGTATGCATATGTAATACTTAATTATCCTAATCTTGACTTGACCTACATGCGGCAGGTTTCCATGTAAAGGTCCATGTGTGTGTCAAATGCCTTACAATTAGGTATGTCATGTAGAAACGCGTTTTACTGTAAGTAAATAAAATAGGGTTTTATGGAACGCTACAATAATAATTTTTATCCTTTTTATCTATATTATTTATATATGTTGTTTTATTGTTTGCTTTTTTTGTTTTGTATCTAGTTAATTAGTGATCAAGTGCATCAACGCCAATTGTCTTGTTTGTAGGGATTTGTACTGACACGTAATATATATTTGACTGACCCGATAGCTCAGTTCGTAGTAACTCTGCCTTCTGAACTGTGGGTTGTGGGTTCGATTCCCACCCAGGACCAGCGTTTGTTTCTAGTGTAAATGTTTGTTCTGTTCTGAGCAAGTTGGGTACGCTACCTACTGGTAGTGGGCTGGGGCATTTGGACTGTCTTATAGGTCATCGCGGCTAAGATGGTCCAAATGTTTATTTCATTAGGTAGCGTTTAGTATTGTCATATAAATGTAGTATTTTTTTTTTTTTCAAATTATATATTAGGTATATGTCTTCTATCAGTTATCTGGTTCCCATAGTACAAGCTTAGTTTGGGGCTAGATGGTGCTATTTGAGATGTCCACATGTATTTATTTATTATTTATTTGTATACATTTTAACCTGACACAACCAATTTTACATGTGAATTAATCAGTCCCACAGAACTGCAAACCTCTGTCGTATTAACATTTTGTTGGAACTGTGACTCATAATTACGTTCTAAAAATAGAAATAATGTGCAGATGATTAAATTGGACCTAACATTAAAAATTCTGTAAAGGTATGACAGTATACTATGTGAGACCCTGGTTTGGGTATAGTACCACCCCATATGTTCCCGTGGGTGAGGTATGAGCCGGCCAAGGAAATATCCAAGAAACGAGTAGCAGCATTCTCCAGGTAGCATGATGATTATGCTCTTGTCTCCCGGCTGGTAAAGTGATGTCGGTATATAGTATGTAGGATAATAGGAATAATTTTTAATATTAGGTATTTTATTTTGAAACATACAACATAGTATTATTTAATAAACATAAAACAATAAAAAGGGAACTTAAACAAACAAACCACTACCAGTAGGCAACGTGCCCATTATGCTGGCAGCATTGCCACGTTGAATGGCAATGCTCAACCTTTGGCCGAAGTAGAGGCCAGCATTTTGGTCACGTGTGGCTTCAACCAGACGTTTCGAAAGGTCTTTAATAATAATTAAATACTATAATATAAATATATACATATTATATTATTATAATATTAATTAATTAATTAATAATACATACTAGGTGGTGGTGGTTTTTACTAGGTGGTAGGACTTTACTGCAAAGTTCGTCTAGGAGGTACCACCGCTTTGCCAGTTATTCTGCCGCCAAGCAGTAGTGCGCAAGCACTGCTGTGTTCCGGTTTGAAGGGCACTGTAGCTAGTGAAATTACTGGGCAAATGAGACTTTATGATCTGATCTCACAGTTTAGTAATCTTATTCCTAGATTGTGCTGATGTCTCTGGATGACGTGCGCAGTGCAGTGTCACGCGAACCTCTATACTTTAGAGTTCTGAGTGACACTGCAGCTGATATGGGCAGCCGTATCGTTTAACATCAGGCGAACGGTTAGCTCGTCACGTCATTCCTAATCATAAAAAAAATTGTAATAATTTAGATTTGCTGTATAGATATATAAATATCTTCTTCTTTCTTCGACTTCCTTGAGAATATGGTGTGGATAACGTCTCTGCTCGCACAAACGTTCCTGCGTGGTGATAGGTAATATGGGGCCCAGATTTGACCAACTAATGTCTTAATATAATAAAAAATATTACAGTACTTGCATGCTGTACATGATTCTATTGTAAACAGTGTTCCATATAAGATGAAGATATTTTCAAAATATAGGCAAGTACTACTAGGTGGTAATACTTTTCTGCGAAGTTCGTCAACGTAGGTACTACCGCTTTGCCAGTTATTCTGCCGCCAAGCAGTAGTGTGCTAGCACTGCTGTGTTCCGACTAATGAGACTTATTATACAAATTATTATATATATAGAGAGATCTCAAAGTCTGAAGTGCGGTGTCTCGCGAATCTCTATGCTTCAGAGTACAGTGCGACTAATATGGGCAGTCGCTGTCACTGTTACCGTATGTCGCTGAGCATCAGGCGAACGATTTACACGTCATTTCATTCATTCAAAAAAATTGTTTTCATTCAGCAGTTCATCCGAATTATACGTAGAAGGCGAATTATGTTTGAAACGAAAGCTATCCATACCTATCTACGACCTAACTATGTATTCTTATATCAAACGGGGTAGGTAACATTAAGTGGCATACAAATTTGGATGATGAGCTGCCCACGCTACGCTTTAGATTATAGAAGCTGCAGGGATGCATCGCTTGGCCAGACGAGCACTAGAAAATGCTCTACCCAATGTATGTTGACGAGCTGGACCAAAACGGCTCAAGGCCGAAATTGCGCCAGCAGCATCAGCGATCTATTGGCGGGTACTAACTAATAGTTAGATCAAATTTATCTCAGTTTAAACCTATAACCATTAAATACTATTTGTCTCCCATATTCACATTTGATATGATGATAGACGAAAGTGAACAGTGCTAACCAAATAAAGCAAATTCCAGTCAGATTATCATCTTGGTCACGGAATAGAGAGTTTTTTATATTTAGAGAAATAATGTAAAATACAGTGGCGTAGCTAGGCGTGGGTGAAGTGGGCCCTCGCCCACGGCTGCGCGGCCTCGCACTTAAAGGTGCCTCGCGGGGCCTCTTTAAATGCGGTGCCTCCAGACTTAAAATCCCCGTTTTTTTTTTGTAGTTTTTCAAGTTTGAAAAATTATACAAAACTACTTAAGAAACAGTATGAAACTGAACCGACTGTCTGCTTTAGCAAAACTCTTAATCGAAGCAGATTTAGCTGCCAAAATCAATTACAGATCCTTACTAAAGAACTTCTGTAAAGCAAAGCCGAAGAATTACTTTTGTAAAAAAATTAAACACAATAAAATCTATATGCATTTCTATATGCTCCCACCGCGCATTTTTTTTGTCACTATCATAAGTAGGTATGTCGTGTCAAAGCATGTTTAGTGAGATAGATTTATTGGATATATCTTGGGAACGAAAGAAGAGGGGCCTCGCTGATGCGACTTTTCCCATATCTTTATTAGTCAACGCTACGCCATAGGTAAAATACACCGTGCACCTACATGTAGGAAACGTCATAGTAAATTTTATCGGGTAAGTACCAATTTTATAAATGTTAGTAGGTTACTTTTCATCAGAATCTCAATCCGAAAAACTTTTCATCATAGCGTTATCGAAGAGCAGCAGTAAAGATGACCGACCGATAGATCTTCAATAGGTAGGTACGAATTGGCGTCTTTTATTTTTTAATATACCTTTAGACTTAGTCTAGTGCAATCAATGTAATAATGCAATTAATGTAAGGTAGCTGGCAGTACCTGGAAAAATAGAGCCGAAGACCGGGCTCAGTGGCGTGCCTTGGGAGAGGCTTATGTCCAGCAGTGGACTAATGTAAGCTGATGATGATGATGATGAATTAATGTAATTACTAGCAGCGCGCATAGTGGAGCCCGACTCGTTGGCCGACTGTTATCGTATGAGTATTAAAATAACCTTAACGCGTAAGTATTTGTCAATCTCTTATCACTTAGACTAAGTGCTGGTAGATGAAATTAACTGCACATAAAAGGAAGCCACCCACATCCCCATAGTGACCACGATTATAGCTGGTGACAGGTGTAGGTACAGAAAGTATTAAGCAGCATAACCACTGCTACAGACTTAGACCGGGCGCTTGCCAAAAGCAGACTATAAAAGGGCCCATTCTCGGAAAAACGTCAAGCCCAGGAACGAAAGCTGAATAGAGACCCACACAAAATCTAAGTACCTACTACGTAACTGTATGAGCAGTCCTTTCCTCGAATTCTGTAAATTTCCAATCTAATAAATCAATATTGTGTTATAATTGGCCTGAGAGAGCCGCGCGCCGCACAATCCGGTTAAGATCTATTCTAGTTGAAGATCCAAACCTACTTACTCAAGATGGGTTAATTAAAACTTTGATACACTCTCATGTATGTTCTGCGACTTATTCAGTTTGAGTGTTTATTTGTGTGGAACTCACAAAAATCGAGCTCACAAATATGTCAATCAGGAATTTGTCTCACATCATGCGTGTCGTGACTAAAATAGAAATGCTAAATGTCTTCAGAGCAAAGAAGTCTAAACACTACTTCCATACTCTAGCCTTGCTCCAGGGTCACGCCTTGTGAATCTTTTAAATTGGTGACATTATTTGGAGACCCGTTGTTTCACCCGCGTTGACAAAATCCATTTGGATTGTGGCTATATACGAGTATATTATTACATATATACAAGGTGGAATTTACTTCGTTCTTTTCCTTTAATGTATGTATTCAGTGCATGCTAAAGAATGCTCCCATAAATCTATTTAAAAGTACTTATGAGAAAAAAAATTAAAACTAGGTATTATCAAATTTAAATTCTAAAGAAAAGCCTTGTGACATTGAACAAAGCAGGTGTTTTATTGCCTACGAAACATTTACAAAGCACTCAGCTGATGTCCGCGCTGTGTGTACCGTTAAATAGACATTTCGGCTGTCATGCAGTTATTGTAAGAGGCACTAAATACTAAAACTAAATCTTTTTTTTAAATTCGACCCTGTACGAATACTCTTTAGCATGGTCTGAGTATACTAGTATACTGAGTATATACATTTAAGAAAAAGAGTGAATTCAATTCAATCGTTTATATATATATGTATGTGTGTAATCTATATTATTACATCATACAGCCTCTGTGGTGTGGTGGTTAAGCAGGTCGGATCATAACCTGGAGGCGGCAGGTTCGATTCACGCACAGTACAAGTATTTGCGCTTTTTTTTAGGTTGCCCTGTTCCATAACACTCGTCTGAGTGTTATGGTTAGGGTCCAAGATCTATGTATGTGATCATGTGGCGTTATTCTTATTATATACACAAAAACGATAGTTTGAATCCTCTGGGACTTTTTGTCGCGTTGAGCTGTATGAAATTGCGTGCGAAATTGCAGTCTAGAGTTATAGTAAAATGAAAAAAACCGAATGAAAATTATAAACAAGAGCATAATATAGATTGTCGCCTTTATAAATAATCGTATAAAACTGATTTAATATACGTTTCTTAAATGTTGTTTGATAAGACCTCACAGTAAGCCCTTGTCTGTACAGAGGCATATCATTCAGCACACATTATTGTGTTGGTTAGTATGCATGTCCTAATACTGCGAACATCGCTAGTGTCGAGCTGTTTGAAACTTATTTTTTGAAGCAAAATTTCTTGCACGCTTGACTTGGAGAGTAAGCTGGTGAATGCGAGGCGAACGGAAGTTGAGGTCGGTTCACGTAGATCTCCATTGTCAACATAACAAAGTAAAAAAAGTTGTATTATTTGTGTTGGTATGTCCGGTAAAAGGACGGTTCACAATTATTATTGTCAAGATGGCGACATTAACATTAAACAAAGCAAAAACAAAGTTCTGCCGGCCGCTAGATGGAGTTAAACTAAAGAAATTTTACTAGAGTTTTTTTAAATATGAAGACAATAGGCTATTTGACTACTATTAAAAATGAACAAGTAAATATTATTTTCATAAAGTAGGCTAAAAATGAATGTAATCATTGTAAAAATAAGTAAAATCGGTAAATTAATCACGGAGTAGTACGCTTTTTTTCATCGCCTGTCCCTTTCTCGCAATACAGAGATCGTGTAGAGCTTCCTCACAGGTACTATGAAGGTATACCTTGTGACGTCACATGCCAAAAAGATTGTATGTAGAGCTACCATAGTGGTACCACAGCTTAGTAATGAGTTACTGTGAGGACTGGTAACTGACGTCACTGCGTGTTTGAGTTGTCTCTTTCTATTTATGTATTTTAAAATGCCTGTTTTATTCCGTTTGTCATTTTTTGAGATATTCAAGTTTTGTTTTCACAGTTATCTATTTTTTGAGGTATATTATTTATGTATGTAATAAAAATATAGTAGTCAAATAGCCTATTAAGCGCTTTACGCTGGCCTCTTGAGGGCTCCGATACCTTTTTTTTTACATATAAAATTCAAAGTCCTGACTGACAGACTTATATATCTCTGCACAGCCTAAACCGCTGGTCCTAGAGACTTGAAATTTGGAGGGTGTGTTATTTGTAAAGTCATCCTACATACATCCTAATACTTATATTGACAGCTCTGTGGTGCGGTGGTTGCGCAGTTCGGCTCAAAACCCAGAGGCGGCGGGTTCGACTCCTTAGGCAGGATAATGTATTTGTGCACAGAAATAAAAACGCAAACTTGTTCTGGGTCTGGATGTTGTGGGGCCATGGTCCTCGTAGTTCCTGGGTCCCTAGACACAGGGAATCCTAGTTAGGGTCCAGGGTCTATGTATGAGATCGTTTGGCGTTACTTTTTTTTATGTTATTGAATGATGTGACGAGCTCAATTGCCGGGTGGGCAAGTCTCAATTGCCCAGTAATTTCACTAGCTACAGTAACACAGTAGTGCTTGCACAATACTGCTTGGCGGCAGAATAACTGGCAAAGCGGTGGTACCTACCTAGACGAACTTTGTAACAAAGTCCTACCTAGTTTGTTGTAGTTTGGCGTTACTATTACAATTTTATTATATAATCATAATATAATAAACTAATACATATTCTATAGTACAGATGTATTTTTTCTTAACACTAAAAACGAGAACGCCGAGTTTGCCTCTTACGAAAGTCTTAATAAAATTGATATTGACAGATAATTAATGATTCAGGCTGTTTGGTCGACTCGTGTGCCAATGACTACTTATATATATATATATACGGTAATGACTCTTGTTATCTATAAAATAATATTATAGAAAAGTTTCGGGTAAGATTAAATACCAAATATTGGATATATTCATTGCATCTCCTTATACTCCTTAGGGGCCGTTCAAGTATTACGTAAGCACTATGGAGGGGCGGAGGGGTCTTTGCTTTGCTTATTTTGGATGACATGGGGGGTAGGGGAGTCTAGATGATGATTACGTCATCGGTACTTATTTACCTGTTTACACGAATAGCAACCCTCACATTGTCTTTGCTTGAAACACTAAATATTATAATTACCTATAACATTAAAAAAAAACAATATATTAATTGAAAAATGTTTACGTAAGCATGAGGGGAGGGGATAAGACCTTTGCATTAAATAATAAATCTTCTTTGTAATAAATAAAAAATCATAAATTTGTAATAAATCTGCTTACGTAATACTTGAACGGCCCCTTATACTACCTTATCCTACAACTATATCATATCTAGTACCATTAACGTAACGAAGTTCTAAAATCAACTTTTTTACACTAACCATTGCTTTTATGGAGGCTGCGGATTCGATTCCCGCGGCAGGACAAGTATTTGTGCAAAGAAAAAAAATATTTGTTCTGAGTCTGGGTGTTGTAGGGCCATGGTCCTCGTAGTTCCTGGGTCCCTAGACACAGGGAATTCTAGATAGGGTCCAGGATCTATGTATGTGATCGTTGGGCGTTATTATAATTATTATTATTTTATAATCACATAATTAACTAAGACTAAACATGGGCAGCCCTAACCGGTTGGGTACTTAACTACTTAGGGCAGAGACATTCTCAGCTTAATGTATGTTTTTGGGCCAATGGTTTCGGTATTTTATCATGAGGTTTACATTTACAGTTGGTTTAATTGTACTGCATTCCGCTCGTGGTATATTGCGAGTCTTCGACTAAGGTGGGTGCAGGCAGTCCCAGCTTGGACGAATGTTGTTGCAGCGAGATAAGCTGTTAATTGTGGAAAGACCATAAAGTTCGCACCAAGAGTGAGAAAGAGAACTGCTTTTTTTCATACTCATATATTGTAATGGGCTTGCTATATATTATTTCACAATAAGCACTGCAATTTTATATGCTTAGTGAAATAACTTAATTAAAAGTACTTTATATAACTTTGCCTTGTAAAAGTGCTAAAATTAGCCTATTTGCAATAAATCTTTTGACTTTGACTTTGACTTTGAAGTTAAATATTGTAACCATAACATATTTACTGCTTATACCTACACTGCATCTGATATTTTCAGTTAAACCTTCAACGTGCCAATGCGTGCGAAATTACCAATCTTGTTCGTGAATCACAACGGACGAAGATTCTTGAGATGTGTTTATGCTATAATGAATAATAATAATAAATAACGCCCAAATATAAAGTCCAAATGTTTTTTTTTTTTGTAGTGGTATGTCGTGTTTAGTATTATTTTCTATATCACTGTTGTATATAAGGGCAATTTAAACCAATAAAGGAAATTTGCCGTAAAATAAAAAAATAAGCCCAGCGATCACATACATAGATCCTAGACCCTATCTTAGGATTTAATTCTGGGTTAATTCTGTTCCTGTATCTAGGGACCCAGAAACTACAAGGACCATGTTCCCATAACATAGGTATTGTTGTGGGACCATGCTGTGTTGACTCAGAACAAGTGTTCGCGCTTTTTTTTTGCATAAATACTTGTCTTGCCGCGGGAATCGAATCCGCCTCCTGACTATGAGCCGACCTGCTCAACCACCACACCACAGAGGTTGACATTATTAAGGAGAAAAAGTTTAACATCCGTGATTCTGCGAATCGATCTGCCATGCTTGCCCCAGAACCTTCACGCCGATGAATTATAATTGGCGACGCGCTGCTGCGAATTGAGTGTGGTAGGGTTTGATAATAAGATAACGTAATTTTTGGGCTTCGCACTCAAAGTCACGTCTGGGTGTTGTGGGGCTATAGTCCTCGTAGTTCCTGTGTCTCTAGACACAGGGAATCCTAGTTAGATTCCAGTATCTATGTATGTGAACGTTGGGCGTATTAGTATTGTAAATATATTAATATTATTATTGTATTTATATCTACTTGAGTATTTGTATTTGTACAGGTGGGAAGAGCATAACAGGCGCGGCTGTGATTTTCTCTCACGTCTCACTATACGAATCAAGAGTAATAAAAAATACAATCCAATTTAGAAACTCCTCCTTTTATAAAATTGGTTGAAAATAAGAGGACAAAAGGTTAGTGTAATTCATATCCTGATGAGTCACGACAAACTTATCTCTGCTGTTTTTTTCATACAACTGCATGAAAATAATAATAATATGTGTGGACACCTCACACAACGCCATCTAGCCCCAAACTAAGCAAATCTTGTATTATGGGAACCAGATAACTGATACAATACTTAGATACTTTTTTTGTTTGAAAATGACTCCCAACAATAGCTTTGTCTTGTCAAAATTCCACATGGAATTTTTTTTTCCTCGGCAGTGCTAGTTACACTTAGGCATAACTACATTTTTTATTTACGTATCCAAATTTCCAGGTTCTAGTAATACTGTACGGAAAGTATATTACAGATATAAATTATTAGTTAGTATCATACAAATCGGTAAATATATTTTTTGTTACAAAGTTTGATTCTATAGAGAATAAGATTTATACAGGATAGTATTTTTATAAACTACGACAGCGGCTTGTAAGAAACAGGCCTTGATCCACAGACAGACAAACTGATCCTAAAAGAGTTCCGTTATTTTTGCGTAATCTTATAAAACCAAGTAGTTCCTTAAAAGTTTTATATCTATCTTTGATACCTACGATGCTATCATTTATGCGTTGATGTTATTTTCCATGAATTGATAAACCTCATTTAGTATCAGATTTCTCTTTTTGCGTCTTAATTATCGTATATGCCCTTTAGCCAGCGGCTGGTCCAAACCTGTTCAACTGTTTTCCAAATTGATCCCGGTCTCAGAGACGGGCAAGCAAAGGCAGACATTCTTTAAATCAACGTAGATAAAATTCCTTTAAAGCAAATGTGATAAGGTGTCTATGCCGCATAGATAGATAGATTAAACTCTATTGAACCTGGTGGTGGTGGTGGCTCCATTACAGGAAAAATTGACAATCACAAACTTTTAAACTAAGTGTCTCAATGGGCGGTCTTATCGCTTAAAGCCATCTCTTCTGGACAACCCAATTACACAGCACATATTTGGCTCGTACTTGTTATACTTATATACTTATTACTTACTTATTACTTACTTACTTATGTATATACTTATCGTCTTATTTTTCATGCGGAGCGGGTTCGATGCCCTCGGCGGGATAAATATTTGTGCACAGAAAAAAAAGCGCAAATACTTGTTCTGAGTCTGGGTGTTGTGGGACTATGGTCCTCGTTGTTCCTGGATCAAACACACAGGGAATTCTAGTTGGGGTCCAGGCTATTATTATTATCGTTATTCAACGAAGTCACTCGAGTGATTAAGAAAAAGACATTGAAAATTGCTTAGGCAACATCATCAAATGGTTTAACACGTTAAGTGCGAAGCGAGGCCTAAATCACCCCTGATGCAACTTCCCTGTGGTGCGGCAAGCAAAAAAGTGAATTTCTCTGTCGTGCGAATGGCATAGCTTTGGTTTGGTCCAGTGTAGGAAAGAGATAAATAATAGGTCTTTACCTATGAAATTGCCGTATTGCAGTACAGACTTTTTCAAACAAAAAAAGTTTTGATTGGCTATGAATTCTAAATTCAAATTAATTTTGTTTTAAAAATATGACATTCTATTTACAATATAAGTCTTTTGTTTATTGATTAGCGTTGTATTTTCATTACATTTCAACATTTTTCCTCGTAATGGATACTTTGAAATTTCGTGTAGTTATGGAATATGAGTTCCGTCGTGGCACCAACGCGGCACAAACGACACGTAACATCAACGACGTTTACGGAGAGAACTGTACAAACGAACGTACAACCCGTTATTGGTTTGCTCGGTTCCGTTCTGGGAATTTTGACTTGAAAAATGAACCTCGTGGTCGTCCGGAAACTTTGGTCAACAATGATGAATTAAAGGCGATTGTGGAAGCTGATGAATCTCAATCTACAGCTGAGCTGGCAGCAGCTTTTGATGTTAGCATCAAAACAATATTGGTCCATTTGCGACAGATTGGCAAGATAAAAAAGCTTGATAGATGGGTGCCCCACGAACTTAACGATCGCCAGCGCAACGTACGCGTCGAGACTTGCCTTGCGCTGCTTAACAGGCACAGAAATGAAGGAATTTTGAACCGAATTGTTACGTGCGACGAAAAATGGATTCTTTTTGACAATCGAAAGCGCTCAGCAAGTTGGTTAGATCCTGGTTCGGTACCTAAGCAATGTGCAAAACGAAAAATGACCCCTAGAAAGGTAATGGTCACAGTTTGGTGGTCTAGTGCTGGTGTGATTCATCATAGCTTTTTACAAAACGGCGAGAGCATTACTGCAGATGTGTACATTGAAGAACTGATCACAATGATGGCGAAACTCGCACGTCTGCAACCAGCTTTGGTCAATCGGTCGTCTCCACTGCTACTTCACGACAACGCGCGACCCCATAGTGCACAACAGACCGTCTCTAAGCTGCATGAGTTGGGTTTGGAAGCTCTCCCTCATCCGCCATACTCACCAGATCTTGCGCCTACCGACTATTACTTTTCCCAAAATGTGGACAACTTTTTAGCGGGAAAAAAATTCAATTCCCGAGAGGCAGTACAAAACGCCTTTGAAGAGTTTGTTGTCTCCCGTCCTGCTGATTTTTTCAAGAAGGGCATCCATAAACTGCCACAGCGTTGGCAAAGATGCATTGATTGCAGGGGTGATTACTTTGAATAAAAGAAATAAATAAGTTCGAAAAAAAAATACTTTAACTTTTTTCAAACAAAACGGCAATTTCATAGGTAAAGACCTAATATATATTTGAGATCACTAATGGTTCCGGACTCGGTGGTGTACCTACCTTGGTACCGGATGTCTTAGGCCTCGTGCCGCACTGAATTAATATAATTTTAATGCAGTGCGGAACGAGGCTAAAACGTCCCATATCCCCCCTGACCTCGTACCGCACTCAACGCGAGCTTCCCGCGACTAGTGTTGTGCATCACGTCGATTGGAGAGCACGTCCTTTTACAGCGCCGAACATGTCTAAACGATGTCGGAAGAAGTTAATTTTAAAAAACCCAGAAACAGAGCCAAAACACGTAAGTTATACCTACATTATCATTGTTATTCTCATCTACGATCTAACCTAAGTAACAATGTCAGTTTTATTACGTTATCTTTACATTTTTGTTATTTTTCAGCACCTGAAAGCGCACGCCATTGCCTCGAAAAGGGTGAAAAAAGGAGAAGATGTGTTGGTTGTTACCAAAAACTACGCACATTTTTACCATCTCGTGAAGCTGATAAAAAATCCAAAAAGATTTTGACTCAGTGCACTCAGTGCAAAAAATCTTATTGTCTACCCTGTTTCAATGAAAAACACTCATAAATAAGTACAACATATATATTGAGATTTTTATAAAAAAAGTATATTGATACTGATTTTTTAATGTTAATTCAAGTTCTAATAATTGTATTTTTAAAGCCCGAGGCAGAATAAATAGGACAGTTTCTTTTCTACTTCTGGTTGCCTTTTTTTTCTATTCTGTGAACCGCATTAAGATTTTCATATACAAATAGAAAGATAAACCTTATGCATAAACCGTAATCCATTATTTTCCAATAATAAGTCTGTAATAGGTTCCTCTTAATGGTATAGAATGGAACGCTTCGTGCGCGAGTCCGACTCGCACTTGGCCGGTTTTTTTTTTCTTTATGGCGCCTTCAAGCACAATTTAGATTATTTAAAAAAAAATGTATCCTTTGAGAGCTTTGTGTTGTTTTGCCAGGTTTTTCCCTTAAAACGATCTAATGAGATATAATTGATCAAAATCGGTCAAGTCGTTGCGTAGTTAAGACAGTTTAAAAACGTCGATATTATTTTTCCCATCACTAATCGCAGCGAAAATTTGCCCTATTTCAGTGCGTTACGAGGTGTATAAGATCCCATATTTTGTTTTGCTAATAATTCCTAAACTAGCCATCAGATCCCGGGGCGACGGTGGATTAGGGTTCATCAATTCACTGTCTATATCAATAAGGACCAAAATTCTCATTTATCTTTGATTTCGCGCCAGAAAATGGATTTTAGTCTGTAAAAGGAGGTGGGGTCTAATAGACCGCGTGTCGCCCTAACGTCTGGTCACGGTACGGGCCGATTATACCTCGTGCCGCAGGAACGGAAAGTATGCAAAAATTGGTGCCGCAGCTAACGTGTTAATTACATTGAAAATCAATATTTCTATAATAAAATTAGGCATTTTAAAACTAAACAGAATAAACCCGTACAATTAAATATTTATTATAATAATTAAAGGGGTGAGAACAAAAAGGGTTTAACTGATTTTTTTCACAAAATGACTGATATGTATCGTTGGATTCAGCGTGAAATTATCTACAATAATACATTTTCAAAATACCGAAATGAGGCTTAAATCTCGAGATTTTGAGTCTAAAAACGGTTTATCTGTCACAGGAATACAGTTCGCTTAGCATAAAAGCATTATTATAATTATTTTATTATATTATATTTTTACAGTAATTGTATGAATTAGTACTATATTTAGTATTTTAAAATAGAATCATTACATTTTCAAGCAACTGAAACTTACATAAACCTTTTCTATTATCTTATAATCACTCTACATTAAAATGAAGCAGTTGAAGTTAAACAGTAAAAAGGGAACTTAATCAAACAAACCACTACCACTACGTGCCCATTATGCTGGCAGCATTGCCACGTTGAATTGCAATGCTCAATCTTTGACCAAAGTAGAGGCCAGCATTTTGGTCAAGTTTAAAGTCAATTTGTTGAAGTTTAAAGTCAATTTTCTCGAAACTATCAATTTGACAGTTAAACCCTATTTATTCTCAAGCCTTCAATTTTATCGTTGAACAAGTGAAAATCACGAAATTCTTAAGCATCTATATCGATGGACATCTATCATGGGAAAGCCATGATGACACTATAATGTATCAAGCTGAATAGATTTGCTTTCCTCTAAATGAGTCAGACAATGCAATCCCTTAAAACGGCCCTAGGTTTTACATACCGCCTGCTCAATTTATATTATGTTATTATTACCTTGGGTAACTCGTCAGACATATCAAGTAAGCAAGAGCTTAGAAAAAATGCATTGCGCACAACTTATTTAAAACTAAGTGACCCGCCCCGGCTTCGCACGGGTGAATTAGTAAAACACGTTCGAACGGGATAAAAAGTCCTCTTAAAAATTCTATGTCCGTCTCCTGGTTCTAAGCTACCTCCCCACCAATTTTCAGCTAAATCGGTTCAGCCGTTTACATATAATTCATCGTTAAATATCATGTAATATTTAATATAACCTCAACATGGAGGTACTTCATTTATTCCTTGTGGTATAGAGCTCGCTTCAGAACAATGAGTCATGCCCCCTTCTTCCGAAACAAATAGTTACGTAGTGAATATCATTATATTACTACAATATATCACTTATTGTCATTTACAAGAGAGAAAACTCTGTCAAGGCCATAGACACAAGACATGACTTACTTTTGTTATTACACCGGATATGATTATGAATTCAAAAGTTGACATTCTTTTAAAGTGGCTATCATACGTTTGCACAACTATAGGCTTTTTAGTAGATAATTATAAAAGTGCTATTAAGTAAGTAGCATTAAGTATACTCAATTAACCAAATTAAGTATACCTGTATGTGGTTATGTATTAGGTATACGTGATTTATTTTTTAATTTGTTGGTTTTTCTTTCTTTCTTTGGTATACCATTACAGGATATCGCGATATGACCCAACGTAACTATGTAATTATATAGATGTAGAAATAATATAATTGGTACTTCCATGTGTATGCTGAAATAAATAATCATCGAGTACTGGAATTGATTATAATTTTACATAGAACAAGCATTATCGCTTTTTCGGTGCACAAATACTTATCCTGTCGCGGGCATCGAACCCGCAACTTCTGGGTTATGTGCCGACCTGCTCAACTACCACACCACAGAGTCTCTTTTATTCCATTTTAACCTATTGACCGATTTTTTTGAGTTAGTCTTTTGATTTTTTTTAGTAGCATCAGCATAATTATTTTGTATGTAAGAGTGCTTACTTTGTTACTTAGTCACAAAATAAATTTTAGTGCAAATATCAGTAGAAGAATAATCTTAAAACAGCCGGTTTTAATCTTAATTATTTTTAATTCCATTCTTACATTATCATTCGCGCATTTTTCAATATATAATATATAAATATAAAAATAGCGCAAAGCTTAAAAAGAATGTAGATTGTATTCGGAATATCTAATGCAGGTCTACACTAAAATAGAATAATAAAATACCTAGAAAATGAACAATAGCGATATACATATGACCAACAAGGACAAGAAAGAGTCAAGGTAACTAGATTTAATATAACTTTATTATATACTTAATTACATATAATTAATCAATATAAATTTGATAAAATTTAAAATTAAAGTTAATTCGATTTCCTGAATTTCCTGCGAGTTGGACCATCTCAGAAGTACTTTACGAATAAAAAAGTAATTTTCAAAATCGGTTTACTTTTCGATGATTGTGTACTTAAAATAAATTAAAACGCACGTAAACCCACACCCCCTACACCAGGAAGGATCCTGAATTCTAGCCTACAGGAATTTTATTCAGAGCCGCGACCGCAATTAAAAACTTCGTAAAATTGTACGCATACTAAAAATACGTATCTCTAAATCGTATATCGTATGTCTGTATCTCTAAATATTTTCAAGTTCCCTGAATTAAATAAATTATTATTATAAAACCTCATCCTTTTTCCAGCGATATAAAATTCACGTAGCTGTGCAAATTCTGCAAATAATCATCACTAACTACTTTTTATAAGGTAAGTTTTTGTTTTCAAGTGTATAAATTTATTTTTTTTGTAATATCATGTTATTTCAAAGTATGAGTCAAAGTCTGAGTGAATGTTCGAAGGTACTTAGGTTATATCTGCCTACACATAGTCATGGTGAATACCAAACATTTAAAAAAAGAAAACACCGTCACTTATTAATTAGTCAAACTAGAGCTACTTCGAAATCTGATCGACCCACTTTTAAGCGTGATATAAAACGTAGCTGTAAATTCAACTGAATAAATGTTTTAGGATCGTATAACAGAACTATACGCTTAATGAATCTCTGCTTGACGAGATTTCATTTATATAATGATCGAACAGTAAATGAAATCTCTTCTTAGCATCAATCGACGACTGAGAGTAGTTCTGTAATACAAGCCTTATGGCCGACTATACTAAGTTTGCTGTTATAGGTGGTAGGCTAGATTGTATGACTTTTCTGCAAAGTTCAACTATTTTTGACCGACGAAACGTTCGCTTCGCCTAATACCACATACACAGTACCACATACATACAAGGCTCTCTAAGACCAAATATATAACTGATTTTCCTTATTCATTATTATTATTCTTCTTATTGCATTTTTAATCTCGTTCAAAACAACGTTTAAAACGTTTTACTAAGTGGTAAGACTTTTCTGGTAATTTCGTGTAAGTACCATCGTTTTGCCAGTTATTCTGCTGCCAAGCAGTAGTATTCAAGTACTACTGTATTCCGGTTTGAAGGGCACTGTAGCTAGTGAAATTAGTGTGCAAGACTTTTAGATCTGATAGTAATCTTACGAGTATTACTTATTACTAGACTGTGCTTATGTCCCCGGTAACGTGCAGTGCGGTGTCACGCGAAACTTTACATTAGAATTCTGAGTGACACTGCAACTGGTATGTGCGGCCAGTGTCTCTTATCATCAGGTGTACGACGAGCTCGTAACGTCATTAATTTAGATTTTAAAAATGCATTTGGGTATGTCACAGAGGAATAAGTTCGAACTTAGGAGCTGTAAAATTTTTGCACAGATGCGTATTAGAGTTGTGGTAACAAAGAGTGATAATGTTCTATAGACAGGAGTATGCTAGTAGTTATTATTAATCATGTTTCAAGGGCTCAATTCACGTAAAAATGCAAACTTTGAATATGATGATAGCGGCAGAGTATGCGTTCTTTAATCAGTATTGGTTTATAAAACTTTTTTAATAACAGTAAAAATCGGCTAAACAACTAAATGCAAGTTGATTGGGCTTATTTTTGCTCAATACTTTATGATATGTAAATAATAATTCCAACTTCCCGAGAATGTGAGAGCCATAACGAGAATGTCCATTAAAGTGTTTAATTTATAGTAGGTATGAACCTGAACCGAGAAATTTAAAATTATCAAAATCTTTTTCAGATTTCCTCCCATTAAAGTAAATTGTCTCGCACAAAAATAGAACCAAATACATGTTTAATTTATGAAAGTTACAAAGTCATAACTCTTTTTTAAAGTTGTATATGTGTTATGATAAATTAATAAACAGAATAGGTATGCGTTTGTTTCTGATGTTAAGCAATTCACTAAGTATGGTGCGTCCGAGATCTTTCTCTTTTTTAATATTAAAATAAGAGTACAATAAAATACCATTTTGACAATATTTGATTATTGTATTGCATTTTATCAAAAATACAATCATGATATTATTTATACAGTTCTATATATAATATGTAGGTAATTCACTTTTTATTAGTTGTAACTTTTATATTTATAGAGTGCCTGTAAATATTAATGTTTATAAATAAATAACCTGGAGCCTAGAAAAAAAGTTTAAGAAATAAATCAGTTCATTCACTATGTATACATAATATTGGTAGTTATAGAATTTTGCAAGTATGTAGGTAAAATGTTTATATTTTGTTATTTTAACCATTTACTCATTTATTAATATAAAATATATGTAACTAAGGTAACTTTTATCAGAACCGCTTGCTATAAATAAAAAATCAGGCCGTACATATATAACATTAAAAATATTTTAGCAAATATCTACACGTAACAGACCACATACTAAATACACAAAATATAAATAATATGAAATTAACTTGATTACCATGGTCATTAAAGCAATCAACATCGTTAATTTAAAAGTGTAATAATGACAGCAAAGATAGCAAGTAAACCATGTCCAAGTGGATACTTGTAATAACTACCTACTCTATTTTAGAACATATGAAGTAGCCCACTTTTGAAAAAAAAAAAATTAAAAATAATTGAATGGAACTTAATTGGAAATGGAATTTAAATAAACTTACCAAAGCGGTTTATAGTATCTTGTTAATCAGTCACTTAAGTCAGTGCAAGTTCGGAGTTTAACGGAAATCGCGAAGCATGTTCTCTGAGCAAATAACGCACCTCGTTTGACGGCCGCGGATAGAATACTACCAGTACAACCGGGTGCTGGCTGCGCTGTTGACGCGGGCGCGGTGCGTAACCTCCTTGCAGACTATTGCTTAACCTGTGACATGACATAGAACAAGTTTTAATATCTCCACCTTTCTACACCATGCCACCACAGAGTAAGTTGAGTATGTCAATAACACTTGCGTGTTCGTAACTAAGTGTAAGTAAGATTGTGCTATTACTACGTATGAGGCAGAACTAACGACCTATCAAATTAATTAACAAACTTTTTAGAGAGTAAATTTTACAATAGTAATTTAGGTAGATAGAAAATGCTTTATTGCATAAACAACAAATGGAGATATATAGGTTAATGAACTTAATGCAAAAGAGCAACATCACACACATCATCTCACAGTTAGTCTGGGGTAACGTGGAAATATTTGTGGGGCAGTGCAACGCAGCTTCAATATATAAATAAATTAATATGTCTAATTAAAAATACTTTGTTTGTTTGTATGATCTATACTTAAAAACTGTATAAGCGTAGGGCGAAAACCTGTTAGACGAAACTAAGGAACCAAAACAAAGACCGTCGTGGTGACCCCACGTAATCGCACATTGTAAGCTTGCGAACATGAAACGGACTGAGACCTTTTGGTTAGGTAGGCCATTCCGTGATGGCTGATTTAAATATTATTCCTTTATATCTAAGAAAAGCCTTTAGATGGAGCCACAGTTGTTATTTAGTTGCTTTTTTTTTTAAGTTCGGCAGCCTCTGTGGTTTGGTGATTGAGCAGGTCGGCTCTTAACCCGGAGGCGGTGGGTTTGATTTCTGCGGCAGGACAACTATTGACACAGAAAAAAAAGCGCAAATACTTGTTCTGAGTCTGGGTGTTATGGGACCGTGGCCCTCCTAGTTCCTGGGTCCCTAGACGCGGAATCCTAGTTAGGGTCCAGGATCTATGTATGTGATTGTTGGGCGTTATTATTATTATTATTTTACTTACATTCAAGGTTTCTTTGATTGCTTGGTATATTTTAAATTACTTTAGACAGATAGCTGATACATCAAAATATGTGATTCTTTTTTGATATGGGTAGCACTCGAGGTTTTCCATTTCCATAAAACTACAATTGTAGATATAGGTACCTACCCACTTAAATGTTCCTTATTTCTCATTTTGAACTAGTTATCTATAACTATATAAAGTTTTAATTATTAGACGGCAGATGTAAATCATGTACTACCATAATATAATTAGGTAGGTACTTATAACAAGCTTGTTTTAATAATATTATAACCGATATCTCAATTGCACAAAAATATAATGAAGTAGTGCTACATAAATTAAATATATACCTACCATGTTAAAAACAATATGTCCTCCCTAAATAAGGAAAACTCAACACATTGCTATTTACTTAGTTGTTCCAAAATTTCGAACACGAACCGTTTTCTCCTCCAGTTAAATTATTTACCTATCCAAAATAAAAATGTTTTTAATATACAACTTGGTTTTGGTTACATTACACGAAGGTTTGGTGCTCCTCGTGTACTAAGTTAGTACTTATGTTAATGCTTGCAGTTTGAAGTGGCCAGGTGTGAGCCATTTTTCAAAATGACAATAGATAGGTAGGTACGCTTGGACACGACTGGCGTAACTCCTTGTATGGATCACAATATATTTCCATATAAATAAGTAACAAAATAGATGTCTGTGTTGTGTCAGTTAATAGAAATAAACAAGGTTATGATCTTATTCAGGGAAACCTCCGAAGGATTTATTTACAAGATTGCCCAGTTATTCTACATTCAGCTGATTTGGAATTATCGAGATGTTTACTGAAATAAAAGAATACTTTATTGCATACTTAATTACCAAATAAATAACGCCCAACGATTACATACATAGATACTAGGATTTCATGTATCTAGAGACCCAGGAATTACGAGGACCATGGCCCCACATCACCAAGACAGAAGAAGTATTTGCGCTTTTTTTGTGCACAAATACTTGGCCTGCCGCGGGAATCGAACCCGCCGCCTCCGAGTTATGAGCCGACCCGCTCAACCATCACACTACAGAGGCTGTCAAATAGAAGCACAGATACAAAACAATACGAAATTTTCAACAAAAAGTGTGCTTGGCACAAAGTGAAGTGTAGTAAGTACCTAATGCAATTTGAAAACCCAAACATAGTCTTTCAAGTAGCAGGGGTTCATCACGAAACTTTTTTTGCAATGCAACACTAAAATTTCCATTGCTAATTTAAAATTTTCCAAACCAACTACGCACATAAACTATGTATTGAAAGTGTTAAATTCATACAAATTCGTGTTTCTATTGTTGCAATCAAGATTCATGATCGCCTAGCAGGTATTAAAATAAATCTTATCGATTATACCCCGGTTTTGCTGCCTACTCTTCGACGACAAAATATTTTACCTTATTAGAAGAGAATTCCGTCATATGGTCATGTCTATTGCATATACCTACCTACCGTACATTAAATTGTAGGTACGTGCTAACTTGTACTAAGTATTTATTTATATTAAGTATTCTCTAAATATTTTACTATTTGTCTGAGGTTCGTACTTGAGGGGTCAGAGATACTGAGCCGAAAGCATTGAAGCTGGTAAAAACTTAACTTCTAATAAGTGTTTCTATCAGCCTCTAACGGTTTATTATCCGCGTTATCGCTTCCAAGGTTTGAGTTACTTAACATAATGGAATACAAATAGCTTAGGTTTATCTGCTATCGGTTAAAACATACCTCACTATTCTCCACTCATTTACATGTAAAAGTACTTTGGGTAACGCCATAAAATATTGCCGGTCAGTATATTTTTAACGATTACAGAAAGAATGAATGGCCTCCATTTGTATGTAGGAATAATAGTATTACTGGATTTATAGGTATGTACGACGTGACACCTACTCCAGAAAACAGACACTTATACCCACAACATGGCACATTTGTTAGAAAAATATCGTGATACTTATTGCTTGCTTTTTATGTTTTCCCGCGGGATTATCTTAATTTTAAAATATGGATCTGTCTCTGCAAAAAAGATTTATTATAATTATTATTATTATTAACTTTACCGGATAAAAAGTACCCTAGGTTGATTAGTAAGTAATGCCAATTTAAGTGCAAAACTTCATGAATATCGGTTGAGCTGTCTCAGCGTGAAAGCCACACAAACATAGGGTTTGAATAGTCAACGCACGTCACCCACGACTGTTGCTTAACTTTTCATTAAAAAGATCTTAATTTGAGATTTAAAAAAATAAACCTGCCAGAACTTTAAATCAAAAGAAACAATAGGCAACAATGAAGTTTGACATTTTCAAAAAAACAAGCAAAATTTTTCAGCGTTGAATAAATAATTTTTCTAAATTAAAAGTACGTATTTGAAATGGAGACATTAACTCAAATATCAAATACATTTGAAAGTGTTAGAATTGCAATTAAGAATAAGAATTCGTCAGAACGCTTGCAGTGCTTGAAAAGAGACATTCAGACCCTGAACACTGATTTAATAGTTTTGGGCAAAGAGAATCATGACCAATTTGTTAGATCCCTTGCCATGGAGGGCTACCTGGCCCTACTATCCGCAAAAACCATGCCAATATCTCTTATTGAAAAAAGGAACATCCTTCAGGCGGCCTATGACAAGCTAAAACAGTTTGCGTTAAGAGAAGAATGCCTTTTCATATTATTGAGAATCCAGAATCTTCTCTGCTATTATCTCATTCAGTTAGATCAAATCTCTCTAGCCAGAGAAATTCTGGAAAACATGGAGGATTTGTATGATAAGGTCAATAAGTCACAGCTTGACCGGTTCCTGGATGCAGAAGATTTATTTACGGTTGAAAAAATCCACAATATCAAACGCGTTAACCCAGAGAAGATAGACAAAGTCATCACAAATAATGTTCAGATGCAAGCTTTCTTGTATAATAAGCTTAACTTGCATGACAAGTATACTGTCTACAACCACACTGCACTACGCAGGCAGCTGGAAATGAAAGAAGGAACACCCCAAGACTGGGCTTTGAGGACAGCAAGGTTAGGTAATTACTTTACATATCTAAATCACATGGGGAACGCTCGTCATCATCTCTGCGCAGCGTACCACGTTCTACGTACTTGCCACGACAATTGCAAATTAATGCCTGAGGAGTTTGTGCTACAGAAGGCCGATTTCGAATTGCATTTCTTGGAACTCAGCCATCACTGGGTCAAGTACGGACTGACACTTTTTAAACTGTCGAAGAAGAAGATACTTAACAAATACTTTTCACTTCCTTCTTCTTCTAAGGCAAACTTGTGGAGAACTGTGGATTTATTAGAAGATAACACAGCCAGTACTCAGAAGTTAGATGAAGAGAACCTTAAAGACCAGGGTAGTGAGAAAGCTGGAAAAGCTGACAGCACCACAGAGAAGTTGTTCACGTTTCCATCATTAGACTTGAAAGATATGGAAAACAGAGTTCCTCTAGATTTCGCTTGCACTGTAGAAGAAGCTCGCAAGCTCTTCGCCTTCACGCATAAATGGTTGATGCGAGCCAAGCATTACTACGACATAGAACATCACTCTGCTCAATATATATCTTGCTCTTTGCAATTAGCAGAACTGTACGAACACCTGGCTTTCTTTGAGAGGAATATTGACAAACAGTACAGCATTCAAAAGCGTCGAGCGGACGTCTTGGAGACTCTAAACTCCTTGCTCAAAACATGCGATAACGTCATGTCAGTACAGATCGACGTTATCCGTGAACTTTCGCAGGTACAACTGGAACTCATGGCTTTGAACCTGCAGAAGCTGTGGCGCGAGGAGTCGCAAACCAACATCTTCAATTTAGACACGGATGCAGATTCGATTATAAACTCTTTGGACTCAGAATCCAACAAGACTTTAACAGAGAGAACGTTGAACACATCTTGTAAGAACATGTTCTTGAGGAAGATGGAGGCTGCCACATCCATCAACGGGAAGTTATTCCGGCTGAGCGGGCAGTTGGTGGCACGCACACCTTCTCAGCTGAGCCTCGCCGCAAGTCTCACGAAGGGCTAGATGTAATTCATTGATAGTAAATTAATCATACTAAAACGTCTATTGGATTCGCGAACTCGTCTGCTATTGCTAAAATTCTGAACTAATATATACCTTTTTGAAATTATGAATAATAAAAGTACTAATTTTAATTTCTCCCTGATTATTTATTACCTACGTAATATTAGAACAGTAAGAGCATTGCATCAGCCATTCTATGAAATAAAACTCGGCAAGTGTCACACTTAAATAATATATTTTACACAATAATATTCCAAAACACGGCGCTTACGGTAGGTATACTGGTAGATATATAAAAATATACAAATGACGATTTTTAAGGCTAGGTTTTGCAATTTTCACATTATCAGTACGTATTATTACATTTTATTCCGTTTAAGTCTATGCAACAAGGCATGGCGTCTGCCACACAGTGAAGATAACATTTTACTTAATGACGCTGTGAATGTATCGGGTACTCGAAGAATCTAAATCAATATAAATTTATTTTCATACCAGTTCTATTGGGGAAAGATATATTTCATAATAAACAACTGAAAACGACTAAATATTTAAATAATACGTTTAGGTACATTCTCTATACGAACATTTTACTTCAACGACGGAATGCAGCCAGCCAGCGGCAGCGTTCTTGCCATTTGGGCATTCATTACTTTTATATTATTTTTGGTTTTTATAATATACATTTACAGTTCGGAGTGAGTTAAACATTTGTTTATAATTTAAGTTTGTTTAAAAGTTTACAAAATTTTATATTTTTTTGTAATAACAAATTGTAATGAGTTATTACATAAAACACTAAACTTAAAATAGCTATTAACATCATAAAAGTAGGTTGGAACATATTTGTGCAACAGCAAATTCTCATAGTTCAAAACAACAAAGTCTAATCGTGCACGGGATCACTGGAGCGAAAAATAAGCTTAGGAAATAAGTATCAGACGAAGAAAAGTTAAACAATTATAAATATTAATGAACATTCTGAATGAAAATTGAAAACAATGTTGCTAACTCATATTAGCTAGATTGGATGCCTCAAACGACACGCTTACATACTTTGACCGTATATAAATAAATGAAATAACGATTATCATTTGATTTTGGCAACTTTAGACGTTTCGATCTATATGAAGCTGACTATATGTACATATGTGTTGATGAAACTGGATTATACAAACGAATCGCAACTACTCAGGTAATACAAATAGGCTTTAGTTCAGCTGGGCGATCACGTAACTCGATTGCAACCAAAAGAAACACAAATTTATGGATTGACAGTTTCAATACGCAGTTTATATGCGTAGTTAGTATGGAAATTGGAAATTTCTCCTGTTGCATTGCAATCAAAGTTTGGTGATCACCCCAGAACTTATAACCGAAGTGGTAAGTATACATTATAGCAAGAACAAATAGGTACGTTGTAATTTGAAACTTATTAGTTTCTACGCAAATGCAACATGCTCCTTATTTATATTTGTTACTACAGTATTGTACAAAGCAAACAAATATTTAAAAAAAACGAACAAATGCATGTTAAACAGACACTATAAAGCAAAAGAAAAATAAGGATTGGTTTTTGAGCAATTAAATTTTGTTATGTTATGTCTGGCATAGGGAACCTAAAATAGTCTGTGTTATTGGTAAATAAACATTTTAAAAAAATGTTTCATCAACATAATATATGGATAAACTAAAAACAATGTATTATTGTTTATGAACATAATTGAAGGGGTGAGAATAAAAAGGATTTAACTGTTTTTTTTTGACAAAATGACTTATGGGTATCGTTGGATTCAGCGTGAAATTATCTTCAATAATACATTCTCAAAATACCGAAATGAGGCTTAAATCTCGAGATTTTGAGTCTAAAAATGGTTTATCTGTCACAGGAATACAGTTTGCTTAGCATAAAAACATTACTATATTTATTTTATTATATTATATTTTTACAGTAATTGTATGAATTAGTACTATATTTAGTAATTTTAAATAGAATTAAAACATTTTCAAGCAACTGAAACTTACATAAACCTTTTCTATTACCTTATAAGCACTCTACATTAAAATGACGCCGTTGACGTTTAAAGTCAATTTTCTCGAAACTGTCAATTTGTCAGTTAAATCCTTTTTATTCTCAACCCTTCAATTATGTTGATGGATCGGTTATACTAGACATGGTTTATTCGTCAAGTACTATACATGTAACACAATCCAAATATTTTTTTGTATATTACTTAATGCCTTAATAACATCTTTTTTATATAATTTATAACAATATCTATTGGTCCAATTTTCATATTGTGCGCTATTGTTTTATAAAACTTTTGATATATATATAAGGGGGAATATCCGAGATACAAAATACCGTATTTATCACAGTAATAAATTATAGTATGTAATAATGCAAATTTTTACGATGCCACATTATTTTTAGAAACGTTTATTTATTTTCTTCGTTCCAAAAAATAACATAGTCTATTTAATTGAAAGAAACTTATTATTGATATAACACCATATATACGGTTACTTTTTTTGTAAACCAATGCTAACACGACGGAATAATAATAATAATATCCATGGTCCCACAACACCCAGACTCAGAACAATTGCGCTTTTTTTTGTGCACAAATACTTGTCCTGTCGCGGGAATCGAACCCGCCGCCTCCGGGTTATGAGCCGACCTGCTCAACCACCACACCACGGAGGCAGTCAAAATACATAATAAATTACAGAAAGAATGTGTCTTGCATTGAATATTACGAAATTTAAAGCAACGGTACCTAATGTTAGGCACTACCTACTTATAACATTCATGGTTATAATTATAGTGCTTATTATGATTAAGTACTAACATTATGGCGAAGGCGTTTTGCAACCTAAATGTGTAAAAAGAAAAAAAATGTTGAACTAAAACAATAATTTTGTATCAGATGAGCCATTTGTACGAAATGAGTACCTGGATACTAAAGTACATAAATGTAGTCAAATCTAATGATGTTGGTGATCTTAATATGACTAGTTAATCAGTGTTAATTTTAATATGACTGTATGTTTGACTGGCCCGATAGCTCAGTTGGTAGTAGTCCTGCCTTCTGAACTGTGGGTTGTGGGTTCGATTCCCACTCAGGACAAACATTTGTGTGATGAACATTGGTGTTTGTTCTGTGTCTGGGTGTCATATTGTATTCTATGTATGTATTTACAAACAAAAAAGTATCTAAGTATTGTATCAGTTATCTGGTTTCCATAGCACAAGCTTTGCTTAGTTTGGGGCTAGATGGCGTTGTGTGAGATGTCCACACATATTATAAAAAAAAATGAGATACTACATGCTATACTCCTTAAACAATTAATGACAATAAATTGGAATTTAATATAACAATAATAATGGGTAAATCGGAATGTATAGGCTTTAGATGACATCATAATAAATGGAAAAAATTGTAGTTAGTTATATAAAAAATACGAATTAGGGTACTTGTGTGGAATGTTAAGGCAAGGTTAATATAACAATATAATAATTTACGTTGTTAAGTAGGAATAAAATTATTAATAATGGAATAAAATCTTTAAAACACTGGCAAAGTGACATGTAGACGCTGCAACGAAACTACAAATGTTTTGTACACGCTATAAATAAAACTAAGTAACCAACTTCTTGGTTTTTTTTTCTGGATTATATAATATTAGTCTATCGGTCGCAGCGACCGTATTTTAAAAGCATCAGTCAATCAAGTAGTTGTACATATTAAAAACATGCAATTTTAGTGAAAATTTGTAAAGAACTCAGCAAGTTACGAATTACCTAATTCTATCGTAACTACGTATATTTTCAATTCCACTGAACTAAAACTATTTCTATTTCACTAATAGGTTTAATAATAAACGTCATTTCACTGTATAAATGCTTACAAAACAAAGGCATCAATTCAAAACTTCGTCGTCTATCGAAAACCTTTAACGCTAGTTACACACAAATAATTCATAAAAATAACACACTAAAGGTTTCGACACACGTCGTCCAATAAACGTGTAAATTCATAAAAGGTAGATGAGATCTCGCACAGCAAGAAACCAATTCGCTTCATTTGCTGGACTTAAACACGTTTGAAATGAAATTGACCACTATCTAAAATAGCGTAAACAATGGTGTTGTACGAAATAAAAACTAAATTTAATCAAACAATTTTAAAACTTGCGATCCTTGTCATTTCGATCTGTATATGAAAGAGTCTGGTACATTTTAGAACTGCATAATTGAATTTAGGATACGATTTCGCACGGAATCTACGTCAATATTGAGGTAGGTTGGAAATTAAGGCTACCGGTTTTTACACCATAAGGTAGCCACAGACCAATACGAACTTTACAATCTAACATTTTCCGTGCGTCCAAGGCTAGATGCCTCATGTTTGAAGCATCGATAATAATCACACAAAAAGATTTCTAAAATAATCAACAAACTAAAAGCTACACTTGTAACAATTTAGTGAAAAAAGTCTAATAACGTCGCTTATAAATTTTAAAAGCACTAATTTAGATTAATATAGTTTTATTGTCGAA
Organism: Ennomos fuscantarius; assembly: GCA_905220475.3. Taxonomy (NCBI): domain Eukaryota; kingdom Metazoa; phylum Arthropoda; class Insecta; order Lepidoptera; family Geometridae; genus Ennomos; species Ennomos fuscantarius. The sequence goes on from HG992023.1 coordinate 15,322,169, forward strand.
GGTTCTGCTTGGCTATAAAATTGTAAACTACGCGTTATTATAAAGGATCGAAAAGAGCGGACATTTTTATTGCTGTCTCACTTCCACTGCACTTTCAACATAATGGTTGAAATGAGAAAACAGTATTTCGTTACAATCGTTTTCCCGATTACGTCCGTTATACCAGAGGTGAAAGAATCTAGCGATACTAAAAAGTCCTCCTATAAGAAAATTAAAATCAAGTGTATATATTAATCACACTAATATTAAAAAGGCGAAAGTTTGTATGTTGGTTTGTGTGTGTTTGTTACTCCTTCTCGCACAAACGACTGAATGGATTTGAATGAAATTCGGTACCAAGATAGCTTATACACTGGATTAACATATAGGCTACATTTTATCCTAGAAAAGTGAAATAATTAAAATACTTTTTATCCACGGGTGAAACCACGAGGCGCAACTAGTAAATAATAATTCGTTATAGCCTTTGGTGTGGTGACTTGCTCATTATTTATATACTATGTTAACGTGTCAGTCATCAAGTGATCAATGTCATAAACATTTTATTTACGTAAATAAGAATTACAAATCATCTGCTGTAAACATATTAGGTGTCAACATAACTGGGATCGCAACATGCCTACTTTCATTGAATAGATGAATATACTGATGTACATTAGGTGTAGCTCGATAGCTAAGGAAGAATATGGTCAGCTAGTTTCGACTTCCTAAAGCGTCGTACCTGTCGTACGACGCACTAACAGTTCGGTATCTACCAGACGCTGTTCAAACATTTTTTTAAATAATTCATAACAAATTTAACCAATTTTTATAAACCCATTTTAAAAATACACCAATTTTAACATTTATATGGTGTTTTTACTTATGTTGTTTCATTAAAATGTGTAATTTGATAGAAAAGTACAATCATAAATTAATTTTACATTCAAACAATAAAAAATTTAAGATGGATTTTGGTGTGGTGTGATGGATATGAAATATATAAAAAAATATTTTGTTCTTGTTATTTTTTTATTTTAACTGTTTAATTTACGTACTTTGGGTTTTTTGTGTTGCTGCAATATATAGATCATAAAGTATCAATTATGCCTAAAGATATTGTCGGGTATTTTTGGTAGTGCTATATAAATTTATAAAAAAATATTTATAATTTGTCAAAATTAAACATTTATAAAACAATAACCAATAAATACGATTCCGAATACGATTTCGATGTCTATTTTTTCTTATAACATGTCTGATAAAAGCATTTTATATTAAGATTGGAGTCAATATGCTAATACGACACGAATCAATTGTAAGTTTGTCAAAAATTATTAATTATATACAATACAATACACATTATTCATCATTATTATACAAGCAGAACTACTTCGACAAATAATACACTTTATATAATTTTCTTATACACTTGAGTAGTACTAAAGCATCTCTACACACTTATTGATGACGTCAATAAAACGAAAACCGGTGGCTAGCAAAAAGCTTATATATAAAACACTGGATAATGAATTGTAAACAACGTTATGAAACAAAGAAACGTGGCCTAGAATGACGTTGCTTGTGTCCCATCCCTTTCTTACGGGTAACGTGTTAAACAGCATTGGACACAAACTTTTTGGTTGCTCGCAACCCGTATTCGTTTAATTGGTAATTTACGGAAAATAAAAGTGTGTATAACAGTATAAATAATAAATTTTGTTTAATGTAAAACGATACTATGGTTGCTTTTCCATGAACGTCAAAATGACTAGAAAATTAACATTGTAAACACGATCACGGGACACGGTACAAGCGAAACTTTATTTCGAAAAATCGAAACTCATATCGATAAATAATTCACCTGTCCAGTAGGATTTATAGCCATCACTTTGTGTAAACGCATTGAACGAGCCTCACTAAGAACTAACGAGACATTTCCCTTGTAACCACAAATACATAAACAAGGCTTAGACACGTCAAACGCGTGTTTAACAACACAATAGTTTCGACACTTGTTTAAGACGTGTCTAAACCTTTTGTGGTAAGACGGAGAATGTTCAACCGCATTAACATTTTTGTGGCATGATATTTATCCCGAACACAACGTAGAGTTGAAGCTAGATATCGGGGCAACGTATAGCTAATGTGGTGGTTTAATGCTGTAGAACTACTCTACCGTCACTTGAATATGACTCGAAGGTTCCATAGATGCTTGCAATGAAAGCCCGTGGTCGTAGGTTCTCTACGTTCCATCTCTTCGCTGGAGTACCTCATGGAGAACCAGGTTAGTGTCGATGTCGCTATCTTCTTGGTGCCAGGCCTGTTTGACCAATAGGGGTTCGGTGTGCTCGCCGTGTTGCTTCGGTGAACGGGATCGGCTGAAAGCGTCCATGACAGTTTGTTGATTTGTATTCAATTAATAACTGATTGAATTTTTAATTTTCACTACTAAAGTCAATCATTGATAAATATATTTTTCTCTCTAATTAATGGCTATATATAGATATACAGGTATAGACTAGTATTTGTTTCAAATGTACACCGCCGAAGTTATCAATGCGGACCAATGAACATATGTTATACTTAAGATAACTTTGAACTTTACCAACATTGCGACTCTACAGCGGTATTTTGTATTATGATTATTAACCTGATATGTACATATCCGCTTTTAAAAACGCTGTAGTTCAAATAAAATGTCAAAAAATATCGCCATAATCAGAATCTCCAAAAACTGCCATATATAAAACGAGCTTCTGCCCGCAGCTTCGCCCGCGGCGTGGCCTATGGGAAAATAATTCAACCACCCATTTCACCCTCTTAAGGGTGGAATTTCGAAAAATCCTTTCTTAGCGGATGCCTACGTCATAGCATCTACCTGCATGCAAAATTTCAGCCCGATCCGTCCAGTGGTTTGGGCTGTGCGTTGATAGATCACTATATTAGTCAGTCAATCAGTCAGTCACCTTTGAGTTATATATATTTAGATATCAGCCAGAACAGCGCAAATGTTTGAATCCGGCGAATAATATTTTCGATAATTCATCTTCACCATTTAACTATAATCTCTTTGATGCTTGACACTGAAGGCTACTAAAAAATAGTGGTACCTACTTAGCGGCAACGTCGTCAAAATCGTCATCGATTGCTCGCACGGAGCCCGCGACGGTCCGGATGAGCAGTACTTTATGCGCAATGTGTGCTGTAATGCCGAGAAGACACACAGCCAGACCCGCCACGTTTATTGCGCTCAGCTGGTCGCCACTGACTTCCACAGCTAGGACTAGTATGCACATTTCCTGTTAACAATACAATAGTTTATTTCCCATATTGTAATTAATCAAATGGTTTATTTTCATTTTTGATATTTATTCTTTTCGATTTTTGAAATAAAACTTCTTTACACTCGTTTGACTTGGGGAGTAAGCGAGGCGAACGGAAGTTGAAGTCTGTTCATGTTGAACTCCATTGTCAATATGACAAGGTTAATTGTTTTTATTATTATGTTATTATATCCAGTAAAATGACAATTCAAAATTGTCAAGATGGCGTTAACATTAAACAAAGCAAAAACAAAAGCGATACCGGCCGATAAATGGAGGTAAACTAAAGAAGTTTTACTTCAGTCATGTGGTCAAAAAGCACACTCATTATTATTATTATTATTTTCCTACATATTTCACGGTTGGTGATAAAAGTGGCAAGCGAATTACTTTTAGAAACGGATCTATATATTTCATTAATGTGTTTAATTTGATAGACGGTCAGTATAATTTTATACCAATAGTTTGTCGTTCTGTCATCAAAGCGCACCAAGTATACTAAATACAACAATTCCATACTAAATAAAACATACCTTGAATATGCCAGCAATGGACAGTGTAAGACTAGAAGTGTAAGTGACTACGAGGAACTCGCTGATTTCCATTGCGAATGCAATCGTAGCTCCAACAGACACCTTTAGTATCGTCGGCACCAGCTGCTCTGGAGGATGGCTGCCGAGGTAACGGAAACATTCAAGACCTGAAACGAAAACACACAAAATCAAAATCAACTCATCTATTGCAAAGAGATTAATGTTTTTTTATTTATCATAAATACAAAACTTATAGGTTTATACAAGCCTTATAGAAATATGCAATAAAAACTTGATCTATTATACATTTTATTTATTTATTTTTGTATTACTGGTGTAACTCCAAACAGCACGCAACAGAAAAGAAAACATGGACCCGGAGCTTCGATTACACAGAGAGGTGAATGTATTTTTTGATAATTACAGGGTAATTGTTAGTAAAATCAGGGGTAATGCTTAATATTAACAAAAAAATCGGGTTTGGTCCGGTATTAAGAATCATAATTCTCTTCAAGACTGACCATCACTAGCCTACACTTGGAAGACGGTTTACCTATATTACTTTGTTTATTCACTGAACCAAGCCTTGGCGCACTCTTTACTACAGAGTTTTTTATGTTAATGAATGATATGACGAGCTATAGTCGTTCACTTGATATTAAGCGACACGGCTGGCCATAACAGAACAGTGTCACTCGGAACTCTGAACGGAATAAAAAGATACTTGAGACACTGCACTGCGCACATCAGCCTGAGACATCAGCACTCTCAGTCTGGTGATAAGTTTACTCGACTGTGAGATCAAATAATAAAGTCTCAATTGCCCAGTAATTTCACTAGCTACAAACCGGAACACAGTAGCGCCTGCGCACTACTGCAATGCGGCAGAATAACTGGAAAAGCAGTCGTACCTACGTAGACGAACTTTGCAGAAAAGTCCTACCACCTAGTATATATATATATATATATATAATTTATAACACTGTTACAGCAGAGTTCTTTTGCTATTAATTAAATAACGCCTAACGATCACATAATACATAGATCCTGGACCCTAACTAGGATTCCCTGTATCTAGGGACCCAGGAATTACGAGACACAGAAACAAGTATTTACGCTTTTTCCTGTGCACAACTATATATGGATATATATATATATATATATATATATACACACAAAATAATAATAATAATAATAATAATATGTGTGGACAAATTAAGTCACGCGGCGAGCGAGGGCGCAAAAAAAACCGAAATAGAAATAATTGATTTATTTCAAATATTAAAATTACATTAAAATAAAACTTAATTAGTGTCAATCGCTCGATGTAAGATACGAAAGTGATTCATTTAGTCATAATTGTAGCCGATGTCCACAGGTATTCGTGATGAAATTTCTGTATCAGCAATCTGCAGCGCCGGTATTAGGAAATGCAGGCATGAGTCACTGTTGTCCCATTGTCTTGTACTTGATGGTAGCACATAACATCTCCCTCCCCAAGATCAGCGACTATTGGCGGACTAGGTCCGAAAATATCGCTGACATTCCAGGTGATGATTGATGAGGATCTGCTACGGCCAGGGTATGTTCCTTGTCTTCTTCAGGGTTGATTGTAACTTGTCGCATTCGCTTTCTAAGGTAATTGCGGATAGCGATCCAAGTGCTCAGTGCAACTGCACTCAATAGCAGTATGTATAGCGGTATGACGGTGTGGTACACGTTTTTTATTTCAGCTTTGGAGATAGCTATTGGTGCTTCCATGGAGATGTCAATGTTACTGGCGTGTAGCTTTTGAAGGTCGATTGAATTGAACTTGATTTTTCTTTCTTCAAGGTTGTACTTTGACTCATCAATAGGTGGCAGCTTCAGTATGTTCATTATGTGTCCTTTAATGCGGTCCTCTTTATTTGTTATCGTGAATTCTGTAGTCTGAAGTAGACAGCCCTTGGGTATCATGGCAAGGAAACTTCCTTTTATGATGTCATACTGGTCCTGGGTGCATGATAGGCGAATTTTCTTTGGCGTAGGAAAACTTAGCACGTAGTGTCGGTCGTCTAGTTGCTCTACTGCTTCGGTTCCTAAACTGATTGAAGTAAAGTGACAAGACTTGTCGATCTGCTGCATGGTGATCAGCCGAAAAATACAGTCAGCTTGGCTTCCACGATGGTTCAGTTTGTCTTCACATAGATAACCGAGGCTAGACTTCGGGCATTCAGCCTCCATGTACATAGAATCTTTGTCGTGAATTGCCAGGAAAGGATAAGAAGGAATTAAAACATTATTGTCTACATTAGGGACTATGGAAAGCTTAAACAGGTCATAACTAGTGGGGCGGACAACCGGGAACTTGAATACCAGTACTACATTTCTACTGCTATAATAATAACCTACCTTTATAAGATCAAAATATTCTCTAAAACTAACTTGCGGTACTTGCTCTCTGCTATAGAGTTCATTTAACCGACTTATCATATGCCTAAGTGTATCTAGATTAAACATAAAGTGGTGCGTACTTTTAGCACGAATAAAACCTAATAGATTTCCTAACCTAAGTATCTCTTCAGATAAATCCTCCACGTTGTCTGCTAAAATAATTAGATTCTGCGCCAGGTGAGCATATTTAGTCATGTCATACTCGTGGTTTAAATCACTTTGCATTAAGTCCTGTACAGATTTTTCTATTTTAAATTGATTTTGAACTAAACTAGATAATATGTCAGAGTTCTGTAGTGTCCAATTCCTGCTCAAACTTATGTGGTTATTAATTTCTGTGACCATTTTATCCTCATTTTCTTGTAAAGTCTTAATTGCGTTATCATATTTGATGGCATCGGTATAGTCAAGGTTTCCAGAAATGCTCTTAATGACTGAGCCCAAACCGTCAATGAGACCTCTCTTTACACGATTATTAGGTTCAAAGGTTTCTAGCTGGCTAGACAATTTATCTATTTTATTACGTAAATGCTCAATATGCGGTTGGTATAATGAAAGAGTCTTGTTATGAAATTGTGGGGAAAGAGTGGATAATTGCACTTTGACATGGTTAATGTTCTCTCGTAAGTTTTCTAGGTCGATAGGCTGGAGAAAAGAGTGGTAATGCGAAATAATCTTAGCTGGTCCAAGATTGAATGGCAATATACCCGGTCCATTATCCAAGCTAGTCAGGGTTGGTTCTTCCGCTTGTACTAGGCCCAGGATCAGAAGTAGGACCCTGTAACAATGGGGCGCTGTTAGGGACTCTCTTTAATCTCGATTTGGCCACGGGGCCACGTTTCCTACGGGTATAAATGTGTATAGGTAAATCAGCAAGTACGGTGTCGTGGGTATATCTAGGAGCTAGTTTCTGACGGCTAGCCAAAGGATTCCGGACAAAAACCTGCTGATCTGGATAGTACTGAATCTCAGGCTCACGGTTCTTATTAGCGTTCTCTGTAATTTGAGTGCGCCGATGTAGGGAGGACTCATGAATCATTTCAAAAACTTTTTTCATTCTTTTACAATGTTCTTGACTATAATGTTGAAGCATGTTTTCAGATAGGTTTATGTCTAAAGGATCACGAGGGTCTAGGTGTCCTGTTATTATGTCCATAGGTCTACATTTGGTGAAACTGTGGATTGAGCTATTATAAGCTAAAACGGCATAAGGCATTAGGTTTATTACAGAGTCACCGTGGTGTTTCAATTTGAGTAGGCGAAGGTGTTCTAGTAAAGTAGAGTGTAGTCGCTCTACCATGCCATTTTCATTCGGAGCATACGCTAAAAGTTTGTGGTGATTTATTTTATGTAATCTCGTGAATTCTAGGAAAATTTGGTTTGTAAATTCAGGTCCACGATCAGTTACAACCGTCATGGGTAACCCGTGATGAGTACTGAACGTTAGGAGGGCCTGGACTACGCTTACAGCTGTCGCATCTCTAAGATAATACGCTTGAGCATATTTCGAGAAAGCGTCTATGATCGTTAGGTATTTTTGAGTTTCTACGCTAAGAAGGTCTAGGTGAACTATTTCAAATGGTTTAGTCGGGGGTGGCACTATGCAAAACTTTTGCTGAACCGGCTTTCTATCGTACTTGCCTTGGCCACATACCGTGCACTCATTTATATATTTAGTTATATGTTCCTTAAGCTTTGGCCAAAAGTATTTTCTAGACAGGGCTAGGTGAGTTTCGTTTATGCCGCGATGATTCGTTTTACCTTCGTGGTAGTTCCGAAGTATTTCTTGTTGTTTTAGGTAGTCCTTAACATTTTCTAGCTCTACTTTTGTCAAAACTAAGTCCATTGAAGAGCTTTTAAACTTTTCTTGTATTATCGGGATAATGGAGTACATAGCTGATGAAGGGTTAATTAAAATACCAGTTTTTACTTTAGGGTTGACGTATGCTTTGATAGCGGTCACCACGTCTTCTTCTAGGTTAGATTCGCAAAGATAGATATTAGTTCTGGTATGATTATCAAAAGGCTTCGTAATGGTTGGTCTGCTTTTGACATCGTCAACTACTGTAAGTATTATCTGCCTACTGAATTTATTTAAGGGAAAATCGGATATGGGAATTTCCAGTATTGGATTTTCAGCGTCAGTGTGTACAGTCATAGTATTAGAGTCAGAGTGTGCAGTAAGAGTTTCAGAATCTGAATGAGCTGTAATAGTATCCGAATTAGAGTTTACAGTAATAGTATCTGAATTGTCTTGCCGGGAGTTTCTCCTTCCCGAGAGTGGTCTTTCAGATGTGTTTACTATGAGAGAACTGGTTTCTTCGTTGTGCAATTCAATTCGGGATAAAGCGTCAGCGTTTACGTTCTGTTTGCCCTGCTTATAGGTCACGGTGAAGTCATACTCACTAAGCTTCAGTCTCCATCTAGTGAGACGAGAGTTGGCGTCTTTTAGATTCATGACCCATTGAAGGGGTCTATGATCCGTGATGATCTTAAACTTTCGACCGAATAGATAGGGGCGAAAATATTTCGTAGCCCACACTATGGCTAACAGTTCCTTCTCAACAGTGCTGTAGTTGATTTCGCTACTGTTAAGGGTTCGTGACGCATAAGCGATTGGCTTGTCTGAGCCTACTGGTCCTTGGGAGAGAACAGCTCCAATGGCTAAATTAGAAGCATCAGTTGTGAGGACAAAGTCTTTGTTAAAATCGGGATATTGAAGAATGGGGTCGTTCATGAGAAGGGTTTTGCACTTTTCGAAACATTCGATATAATTTTGATCTAGGGTAATTTTGGAACCTTTTTTCAAACACTGAGTCATGGGCTTGGTAATTTTAGCAAAATCTGGAATGAACTTTCGGTAATAACCGAGAAGTCCTAGAAATCTCTTAATTTCTGTTGGGGTCTTTGGAAGAGGATACCTTTGGATGGCAGATATCTTGTCTGGATTAGGCTTGATGCCTTCTTTACTGATGACATGTCCCAAATAAGCAGTCTCGAGTTTGAGGAACTCGGACTTGTCCATTTGGATTTTGAAATTGGACTCGCGCAGTTTTTTGAAGACCTTTTCGAGGTTTATGATATGCTCCTGGAGAGATGTGCTAAACACTATAATATCGTCTAAATAGACAAGGCATATAGTATTCTGCAGCTCTCTGAGAACGTTGTCCATGACTCTCTGAAAAGTTGAAGGACTATTCTTGAGACCCATGGGCATTCTCAAAAACTCGAAATGGCCGTGTTCTACATTGAACGCGGTCTTGGGGATGTCAGCAGCGTTCATTTCTACCTGGTAAAAGCCGCTAGCCAAATCTAGTGTTGTGAAATATTGGCAGTTTCCTAGTTTGTCTAAGACATCGGTGATGTTCGGTATAGGGTATTTGTCATCCAAAGTTTTCTCATTTAATTTCCGGAAATCTACAACCAGACGCCACTTCACTTTACCCGACGCGTCTGCTTTCTTTGGTACCACCCAAATTGGTGAGCTCCACGCGGAGTCTGATGGTCTAATTATTCCCTGCTCTAACATTTTACTAATTTGATCTTGAACCTCCTGTCTGTGAACGAAGGGGTAACGGTAGTTTTTGGTATACACGGGTATCTCGTCAGTAGTCTTAATAGAGTGTTTGATCTTGTTAGTGAAAGTTAAATTTTCACCTTCTAAATAGAATACATCCGCGTACTGAGAACATAGTGACCTTAAATTGGCACGTTCTTCGTCGTTCAAGTGATCGGTGCGTAAGCGTGACAAAACTTCTTTAACACGTTCGGATTGTTTGTCTATGTGTGTGTATTGCTCGTTATAAATTTCGGCACACACGGGGCGGTCCATAGAAAAAATGACGTCGTTACGACTTGGGTTATGAATTTCTATAATACCTCTATTGTTACGGACAGTGGTTAAACATTCAGCTATATGACAGTTTGAGATGACTTGTTCTATGACTACAGCATCTCCATCGTGAACATTAATCGGCAGCCTAAGTAATTTTGTTGTACCGGCTGGTATGACGTCTTCAAATAAGTTGGCGTTCCGTGAATCGAATACTTTAATAGGGTTTGTCGCGTTTCGTGTTTTCAAGGTTTTTGTTTTAAAGTCAATTGTGGCTTCCCATTTATCTAACAAATCTGATCCTATAAGCCCATCAAAATATTCGTGAAATTTATAGACGAAAAATGTGACGTCGTTGTCGCAGTCTTTGAATTCTGCGAAGCAGGGTAGCGTTATTGAATAATCACTACGTGTTACAGCATGTACGTTACAGACCTCAAAAGGATCGTAATTTAAAGGCACGTTATTAAAATAAGTTTGTACAGCTTCAGGACTGATGAAGGATTGATTAGCTCCAGTGTCAATCAAAAACTTAAGTGGCGGATTACTAATTTGAATAAATGGAAGCTGTCTTTGAGTTTGAAGATTTACCTCTATTTTAGTTTTTCTGATTTCGGGGTATCCTGAAAATCCTGATCAGTAGGTGCACAGGTTGGCTCCTCGATGATAGGTGTAATTTCTGCTGGCTCCTGGTACAACAAGGGCTCTGAATCAGTACAGTAGTATTCGGCGTATTGATCATACTCACTGCTAGGGTAGAAATCAGTGTAGTAGTCTTCATAGTAGTTTTCGTATCCTAGGCAATCGTTAAAGTTCATTTCCCTAGTCTTAAAGTAATTGCTAGGGGGAGGATTGCCTGACTTACTCCAATCATGTCCCCTCACAAAAGATGTTGGTGGCAAGTTACGGGGAGTAAAATGGCTTACACCACTCATAGGGCGGTGCTGCTGCGGCTGCGTCACTGGATTCCGTTGGGGCATTCTGAATGCATTGTTAGGGTTGTAGTTCGGGGGTGTAGCACGGAAAATCTGCATGGTACGCGTTGGACCTACCTGGTTCTGCTGGTTGAAGCTAGGTCTCCACTGCGGTGCGGATGCTTGCGCATATTGAGGCTTTGAAGGTCCCGGCATGCTAAAACCTTGATGTCTAGGAGGAGGTGCATAGAAATTCGGAGATGGCATTTTAAATAGCATAGGAGGCTGATGAGGTCTCCTATCTAAAAGATGTTCATAACGGCTTTGCAGATACAAAGTACTTTGTTCTTCGTGCACAAACTCAAGGGCCTTCTCAATAGTTTCGGGGCGCATACACCGGATGCGTGAACCTAGGGGATCTTTTAAGCCACGCAGGTACGCCTGCAACGTGAGCTTCCTATATAGTTCCCTTTTTGCTTCTAGGGTGGTCGGGATATTTTCATGTAGTGCGATATAAGTCATCAGTGTGCTAAAAAGATTTTGGCAGCGCTCATAGAACTCCTGGGGAGTTCCTTGTCCCTGGGTTAGTAACGCTAAATCGCTATAAAGGGCGGTCTCATCTCGTTGGTCAGAAAAATTATTTATAAGCGCTCCACGTATACCTTGCCAATCAATAGGGATACCGTTTGAATTTATCAAACGGGCTGCAGGCCCAGTAATTTTATTTAAAATTCCGTTAATCAGTGCTATTTCTTTTAATTTGTTCGGCGGCTCTCGGACTATAAATTCTTCAACTAACTGATCACACAAACTAATGAACCTAGTCAAAACATTCACGTTCCCGTCAAAATCAGGTAACAGTCGAAGTGCTTTAAAGATATTATCTAAATCAGCCATACTGCCTACTTCCGGTTTCTCCGAGATAAAACTAGTCACTTCCGGTTCTTCCGGAATAAAATCCAGTTCCGAAATAAAACTATTGCTATAATCTAATTCTCTACTTAAGTCCTGGTATCTAGATCTACTACTACCACTACTCAAGTTCCGCGATTCTTTAGGATAAAAAATTTTGGAAGTTAAAATTAACACGCTATAAAATAACTAAGGATAAAAGGATAGCAAGTCACTAAAAGATTTTAATGTACTTACAGTACGTGCATTTCGGCCTCTCTTGCTGTATCTATGTTCGGATACACCTCGTTCGGATGACTCGTAGATTCTTGATCCTTGCGCGGGGCTTGAAAACCTCCGGAGCGGCTCCACAGGATAAATCTTGGATTTTTCAAGTTTTTCAATCCGAGAGACGGCTCTCAAGGATCCGATACCGACTGCGCCAATTAAGTCACGCGGCGAGCGAGGGCGCAAAAAAAACCGAAATAGAAATAATTGATTTATTTCAAATATTAAAATTACATTAAAATAAAACTTAATTAGTGTCAATCGCTCGATGTAAGATACGAAAGTGATTCATTTAGTCATAATTGTAGCCGATGTCCACAGGTATTCGTGATGAAATTTCTGTATCAGCAATCTGCAGCGCCGGTATTAGGAAATGCAGGCATGAGTCACTGTTGTCCCATTGTCTTGTACTTGATGGTAGCACATAACAGACATCTCACACAACGCCATCTAGCCCCAAACTAAGCAAAGCTTGTACTATGGGAACCAGATAACTGATACAATACTTAGATACTTTTTGTTTGTAAATACATAACATAGAATACAATATAACACCCAGACACAGAACAAACATCGATGTTCATCACACAATTTTTTTTATTTATTATAAATAAATATATATTATATATAAATATTCATTGACAGTACTCACCTTCAAACATGGCGACGAAGGGAAGCAGCGAGATGAACATCCAAGGCTGCACATGGAACACCATATCCACAGGGTTATGGAGCCCTAGCTTCGACTTCTGCATGAGTAGCTGGGCGAAGGTCCACCTTAGGCCGGCGGCGAAAGAAGCCAGCAGCAAGAAGTTGAAGCCGAGGAAGTCGAACTGTGTCGCCTTGTACGTGAACATGATCAGACCAGCCGCTATCATGAACACGATTCCAACCAGCGACCATGACTGCAAAGTTGAAATAAGTTTGAGATGTCATCGCGAAAAAACTTTAACAAGCTTTATATTAAGTAATTATAAGCGAACTATAAAAATATAGACTGATGTGATCGGCAGAATGAGGTCTATAGCGCTTAGCACGATAACTTAATTTTAAATACATAATATAATTTTGACTTGTAAAAGTGCTAAACATAGCCTATTTGCAATAAATCTTTTGACTTTGACTTTGCAAAACTTTGCCGTTTATAGATTTCCATCACACGAACGCACGTAAAATTCAAGAGGCGATATCAGATAAGCGAAACGCAGCATAAAAAGAACGAGTGTGCTTTAGACCACACTACTGAAGTAAATCTTCTTTAGCTCCATCTATCGGCCGGTGTAACCTTGTTTTTGTTTTGTTTAATGTTAACATCGCCATCTTGACAATTGTCAAAAAAACTTTCATTTTACCAGACATACCAACAGAATAATACAATTTTTTAACTTTGTTATGTTGACAGTGGAGATCTACGTGAACCATCTTCAACTTCCGTTCGCCTCGCATATACAACTTCCCAAGTCAAGCGTGCGTAAAGAAGTTTTACTTCAATAATAAGTAAACTATGAAAATATAGTCTAATGTGATTGATAGGATCTATAGCGCTTTGCAAAACTTTGACGTCATAGATATCCATTACACGAACGAACGTACAACAGAAATCATCATTCAAGAGCCGATATCAAACAAGCGAAACGCGTAAAAAAACGCATTATCGATCGTATTGTCGCTAACTTATTATACGCAAATCAAGTCATAACTATTATATGCGATAGTGATCAAACGTTGGTCTAGTCCAATGTATAAAAAAACAATGAAACTTTTCATCATTCCCATCCTTTTAGGGTAGGACAGACTTTCGCTTTTATGCTAACCCGCAAGCCTGCAACTTACATTCTACATACTTAAAAATGCAACGATAACATAAAATCTAACAAACACAAAACAAATAAGCGAGTCGCAGAAAATCAGAATACATAAAAATCTATGTAAATATAAATTGCAAAGCAACATGTAACAATAGCTTGCTATTTTAAAACTTCGCTATCTGTGAACCAGAGAGCAGCTGATAATAAGCCAGCGTTAAATTCGATAAGTCAACATTAAATAAACGTAGCATAACTAGCAGCGCACCCAATAATTCTGCTACAGTAGATGGAAAACTGACAAGAACCTACTTAAAACTTAAAGATTAATCTGTTTCTCTTGTTCATCGCATCTCGAGTGACCGGATGGAACATTATCGCAATTTTTTTAGTGTTTATTATTGTAAGGAGAAGTTTCTTATGAAAGCAAAAATTAAAAAGGTTGAGCGTATATTCAGCCGAACGTTCAGCGACGTACTCTCAGTAGGTTTGCCGCTATATCCAACAAATTTTATTTATATCCGTTGTATATTCTATCGTTGTACATAATATGACTTTAATTACACAAACCATACGTATCACATTAGAAAGGGTCTAAACCGATTTCAATTGAGTTATAGTTTCATACTGAGAAATGCTTGGTGATATTATCATTATTCATTTAGATATTTTTTCCTTTTATTTTGATTCAAAAACCAATCTAGTTTAAACTAAACCAATTTTGATGGAATATCTATAGGACCAATTTTAACATAATATCCTTACAATTAGAAAAATTATTTTCCATATTGTTTGATAAATAACACAAAATAAGAAACATACAATCGGATTGAACACCTTCTCTTTAAAGTCGGTTGACAAAAGACAATATGAGAATATAAGTACCTATGTAGGCGAGATAACGAGTGTTTTCAACGACGACGTGTAAATTAAGCTGAACGGGGTATTTCTCTACACGTCTTTGTTCATGACGTCAATAGTATACTTTGCAAGAGATGTCAAACGAAGTCTAGTCTATTTTAATACCGTTGTCTTTTCAGTTTACTGGCTCCGGGTTAATGCAAGTTGACGAATTATATGTAGGCGGGCGTCTCTAAGAATAACGTTTCAAAGACATTCGTGTCTTTGTCTAGTGGTAAAACTATACTATTATCTCTACTGATATGCAGCCTTACTTATAAATGATCTAATTTTAATTAATTTCTGAGTAATACAGAAAAATTTAGTGCATAATGTTAAGCTAATGCCATAACTTTAAGAGGGGTTTACAAAGCCTATCAAGATGAACGTATCCTGTACTTTTTGCTTAAAAATGGTAAAAATATTTATCATAGGTTTGCCATAATCACCGACAGGTGGCTTGGTGATCGATTTAAATGTACTGAGAGAGCACTCTTAAAAAACTTAGTGATCTGATTAAAGTTGGTCATGCAAGATCGAACTCTCCATGATGAGAGAACGTTGTATCGATGATTCATGATTTATTCCGAAGGAATAAGGTCTATTTAGAGGAACTTTAATAGCTATTTTGTATGATTGGTCTGTGATCGACATTGAAGCATAATAGCGCATCCTTGATTTTTTCGTGCGCTAAGGAAAATTAGATAATTACTTTTTGCTTAGTGACAATGAAATATCTGTAACGGCAATTTTTTAGATAATATAATCATAGCGTTTGACCTCAGAAATACGCATCACAGCGCAGTTGGTACCTAGCAGCTCTGCCTTCTGAACTTGTGGGTACGATTCCCACTCCCACAGAACAAACATTTTTGTGATGAGCATCAATCTTTTTTTTGTGGGTGTTATATTTTATTCTGAGTAAATTTACATACCAACAAGAATATCACACGAATATCAGTTATCTGGTTTCCATAGTATAAGCTTTGCTAAGTTTGGGCCTAGATGGTACTGTGCTAGCTTTCCTTTTATATGATTTTCAAGATATAAAGTTTTGTTTTTGACAGATTTAAGTGCTTATGAAGTTATGTTGGAAACATCAAAACATCCGACTAATTAATGGTAACGAATTTATTTTTCGATGTATTCATAATACAATATCAAAATGTATCATTCATTCATATCTTCTATAAACGAGCCAGTCCGGGGTCAAAGTCAAAAGTCATATGTGAAGAAGTATATGAGTAAGTCATATATAAGTGACACTGTTCTGTTATGGGCGGCCGGGCTGTCATCAGGTAAACGACTAGCTCGTCACATCATTCACTAAAATAAAAAAAAAATGGCTTCGTCTTAGATTCGGTAAGGATGAGTAATAGTTCCAACCTTATGGTACGTTAAAAATAAAGTTATCACAACAAACAAACTCCATTTTCATTTGAAATTTCCAAATTTTTCCATTTTAATAATATCAATATAAAGAAAAAAACCCTGATACTAAAAATTTATCCAATGTATTGATGTTTCCAACAAAACTGCATAAGTACTTAAAACTGTCAAAAACAAAACGTTTTTTTGGAAATTCTATAAAGGGAGAGCATATTTTCACCTACCGTGTACTGTCTTGACACCAAGGGGAATGTAGTAAACTTAGAAATAACCCACACAACCAAATATGGGGAGGGTTTTTTTTTTGTTTGGTTTTGGCTCCACACTTTTGTGTATTTACCCAGTGTCAAGTAATTGATATTATCTCAAGTTAATTCATATCATATAGTGTGTCAAGTCAAGTCACAGTCCAAGTCATCAAGTTAAGTCATAGTCTAGTCTAGTCAAGTCATACTCCTAGTAAAGTGGTGGCAACTTTACCAGAAGCTTCTATGGAGTTTTAGAAACCTCACGAAAAGAAACGTTTCACCATCATTATACCACTTTCCTCCACTCATGCCTGTAATTCAGCACTTAACGAATAAAATGCCACCAATTTTATGCACTAACACTGAAAATAACACAAGTTTTGGAAAATAATACAATGCGGCGACGCGATCTTTTTCGTTTTCCCGCCTAAACTCATGGTGAGGGTTAATAATAACGCCCAACGATCATATACATAGAACCTGGATCCTAACTAGGACTACCTACACTACATGTGATAATAATGAAAGGATGTATCTATCTAATTCAAACTTAGAAATAAATAAATATTTGTGGACATTTTACACAGCGCCATCTAGCCCCAAACTAAGCAAAGCTTGTATTATGGGAACCAGATAACTGATACAATACTTAGATACTTTTTGTTTGTAAATACATACATAGAATACAATATAACACCCAGACACAGAACAAACACCTATGTTCATCACACAAATGTTTGTCTTGCGTGGGAATCGAACCCACAACCCACAGTTCAGAAGGCAGGGCTACTACCAACTGAGCTATTGGGCCAGTCAACCAGCCCAAATAGCCAATCAGTCAAATAGCCCACACAACCAAATATGGTGAGGGATAATAATAATAATAACGCCCAACGATCATATACTAATATTGGATATATACATTTGTATTGCTAAGTTCGTCTAGGTAGGTACCACCGCTTTGCCAGTTATTCTGCCGCCAAGCAGTAGTGCGCAAGCACTACTGTGTTCCGGTTTTAAGGGCACTGTAGCTAGTGAAATTACTGGGCAAATGAGACTTCATGATCTGATCTCACAGTCGAGTAATCTTATTACCAGACTGTGCTGATGTCTCAGGATGATGTGCGCAGTCCAGTGTCACGCCAAACTTTATATTTTAGAGTTCCGAGTGACACTGTTCTGTTATGGGCAGCCGTGTCGTTGAACATCAGGTGAACGACTAGCTCGTCACATCATTCACTAACATAAAAAATAAAATAAAATAAAATACATAGAACCTGGATCCTAACTAGGACTACCTACAGTACGTGTGATAATAATGAAAGGATGTATCTATCTAATTCAACTGTTATCGCTCAGTTGCCTCGTAAAAGTCGCGCACAATGCCTTATCAGACCACAAACTGTAGTGGGTAATTAAATAGTTATATTCGCGTGACGTTATATCGTAAACTTATCTATAGATATGCCTATATATTATGGTCTTTTACCATCACGTTATTTGCATGCAACATGATTTTGGTATAATAAAGGAAATAACGCATATGTAAAACAAAAAATACATTTGCATTGGCGAATAGAGAAGCTAAAACGCAACAGCAATTGTAAATTGAGGCGCGATGCGCCTCGCGGTTTCGCCTGAAATTTACCAGTTTTCCCGTAATAATCATTGATTATTCGAAATAAAATGTATGGTGTTACCAGTAGGGTTATCAATCTGTTCGCATAATTTCATCCAAATTGATAGAGCCGTGTTAGCGTGAAAGCCACACAAATAAACAAACAGACAACATATCAAATTAATATAGATATATTAATAGGTAAGTAAGATGAAGTATTGCATAACAATTTATTAACAATTAAAAGATGCATGGGCATTTTTTGTACTTTCGTCATTACTTAAATAAAAAAACAACGTAAGTAATATAGAGTAGATTTTTTTTAAGAATTAATATTAAAATGTTGTCGAAATTTTATATTATTAAACTAACACAATAAATATTACAAAAATCAATAAAGTTAGCACATAATCTATTATAATATGAAAGAACATATAATACATTTTTCAAGCAAATAGAACATGAACCTTGCGAAAACTGACCTTTTTTTCCAGCCCTAGAAGAATTGCGAAGCCCAAGATGAATATAATCGTCGTGGACTTCGTCATAGTATACAGGGATATAGTGACAAGCTCCAGGCCCCAGTTAGAGAATCCCACATCTATGCCACTAGCGAGGCCTGTCGGACCAACCGAGCGAAGGCAGGTTAAAAACGGAAGGACTAGCTGGCCAGTCCCCGTGATCAGGCATAGTATGAACCGCACCACCACGGACAGAAGCCATTTAACGATCAAGTGGTACATCACCACAGTCAAGGGAAAGCGGAATTCCTGAAAACATAATCTGTATTATTATTTGAAAACTATTTTCTGACTTCATTGGGCGCTTATAATTATAGGAGGTGGTATTTAATAGTTTTCTGAGAATTAGGGAATTGTGTCCTTCTTATTTTTATCATATAAGGGCGCGGTGAGCCTGCCCCTGACCAACGTCCCGCGTGGGGTGCATTGAGTCTTTATTAAAATATGTAATACTAGTTGCGCCCCGCGGTTTCACCAGCTTTTTCTTCTCAAAAAAACCAACCTGCATATTACTATTTTTTAGGTTAGCTGTAGGCGTCTTTTGAGGTAATGTTAAGTTAATATACTTGTGTTTAATGATATATGTTTAATATGACAAATTAACAATATACTTAATTGAAATTGTGACATAAAATACAACTAGAAACAGTAATATATCCTGTGATATTCCAGCTTCTTATCGATTTCTAATACTAATCTTAAGGTGAAGTATGATGAATGAATGCAACAGTTGTTGAAATGACTAACTGTGATCTTCCAGGCAATCTTTATTACAGTAACTACAACAGTATAAAAAAGTGCCACACAAGGCCTTATAAGCATGTCAGTCTCTGTGTGTCTATCTATACATATAAAATACAAAGTTCTGACTGACTGACTTATGAGAGGGTGAAATGGGTGGTTGAATAATCTATGAAAATCTTTTGTTTTTTATAGGCCACGCGGGCGAAGCCGCGGGCAGTAGCTAGTACACTAAATAATACATTACAGTTTAGTTATATAGTGACACACCAATCCACCGAGATAAAGTGCTATACAGATAAAGTCAGTGGCAACATTTATTGTTTTTATGATAAAATATAATACCTCAGACATTTTAAAATGTGATATTATATAGGATAACACATTTGATGTTTTAAAATGGGATTGATGATCAGGTTTTTTTTTCTACTGACATATTACATGATAAATATTCTGTACCAAAACATAATTCAAAAGTTAGTATACATGAGTTAAATGACATTATTTGTGCATGTTGCAGCCATTCTGATTCAAACTGTATGAATTCATGTTGAATGCCTGTGGTTCTATGGCAGATGGGGCAGCCTTTAGTGTGAGACACTACTTGCATCGACAATAAGGCGCCGTCAAATGTTTCCGAGAAACATGTTAGGGCTGGCGCCAGTCTAATTTTACAAAAACAGTGCAAATATAATGATCTCGGTAGTGGTTACATATTTGAGGTTTGAGACCATGAGTCCGTGTAATTGCATAGCATTGCAATTCAAAGAGGCTATTCTGCCAGCATGTTGGGTATGCTACTTACTGGTAGCAGGCTGGGGCATTTGGACTGTCTACAGGTCATCACGGCTAGTTTATTGTCTAAATGGTTGTTTTTTGTAGTAGGTAGTGTAAGTTGTACTATAAATGCCTTGTTGAAAATATAAGTTTAAAAAGAACATAGCTGATAAGCAGACATTTCTAAGAAAATCTATCATGGTGTTATTTATTATGCATAAAGTTAAATTTACACAATTGAAGCATATCTTCCTAATAATCGGAGTCCAGTTAACCTGTTTATCCATGTTAACTTGTTACATGTTAACCAATTTGTAACATTCACAAATCTTTGTCTAAGGCCTGTGGAATATGTTCTGACAAAGATTTAAACCATTTATAGCCTTTATTTTGGAAGTTAGCAGTTTTTTATTTATTTCTGATAAGAATAAAACTTTAAAGCCAACCTTGTTTTCTGCTAAAATATGTATTACCTTGAATAGGAGTGGTATTGTTTTCTGGGACCAAAGCTCTAACCATTGCAACAGCATTTGATATCAAAGTTGTGTCAAACGATTCGAATGGTTACAAACTCAATCCAAAAAATTAACTATGGCATAATCATTTTTATACAGAAATAATATGATTAAAAGGGTTCTGAGACAGTTTTCCCCCATCTAAAAAGGATTCAGATATGCCCAATTTATACTTTATTTATACTTTTTTCAAGTGCCTATACATATTAATGTTTCTATTGAATAATGTATTTTTATTTATACTTTATAATTTTTTCAGCAAAAATATTACCTTATATTTATTAGATTAAATAGTTAATGTTGGAGTGTTAAGCGCAAATTACCTACTGTTCATAGTCATTTGAAAAGTCAGACTAATCATCTGAAAATAATACAGCCAAACCAACAACGATAGGTACTATTATGATCATCAGCAAGTGTATTTTACTATCACAGATATATATATTATTTACTGGATTATGTTTACGTAAACACATAAACATCAACACAGATCAATGCTCTTACCGTTAGTAGCCATCTCTGGTAGAAAGTCAGGCCTATGGATAATGAGAAGTACAACAATATTAGGCCCAAAGAGAGAAGTCCTTTTTGAAAGCAAATTTCAGACCATTTTCCTTTTGGTTTCGTCGTCAACACGTCTTCCTCGATATCGGGCTTAGACGACAGCTGTTCATACTTTGCACCTGCCATTTAGAGTGCAGCACGGCCTTAGTGCTCTACGAAATGCACCTTTTAGCATATCAAAACCGCAATTTTTATATCTTTTTGCACACAGTTGCCTCAGTATCTAACCACAACCCTTCCAAATTTATAGACGAAAAATTAATACCGAAATTGAAAATACAGTAACACTATCCTCAATCCTCAACCCACTGCACCAATGCACAGACTCACAGTCCAAGTAGACTAGTCTCTCCTTAGTGGTCTGTGGACCACAAAGTAATAGTATTCTGTGGTGGACCAAGTAGAGGATACTATGCACAGACAAAGTAGAGGCAAAGAGTATGTAAAGAGTTTGTTTTGGCGGGAAAACGAAAAAGATCGCGTCACCGCATTGTATTATTTTCCAAAACTTGTGTTATTTTCCGTGTTAGTGCATAAAATTGGTGGCATTCTATTAGTTAAGTGCTAAATTACAGGCGTGAGTGTGGGAAAATGGTATAATGATAGTGAAACGTTTCTTTTCGTGTTGTTTCCAAAACTCCATAGAAGCTTCAAGTAATGTTGCCACCACTTTACTAGGAGTACAGCTTTGACGACTAGACTATGACTTGACTTGATGACTTCGACTGTGAATTGACACATATTTGTGTGAAATATCATTAACTTGATAAATTATTAATTTCTTGACACTGGCTAATTACACAAAAGAGTGGAGCTAAAACATTAAAAAAAAGAAGTCTTATGTGGAAGGTACTGATGACTTTGGCATATCTTGCCCTCTGACACATATGAATGAAGAAAATAGCAAACTTCATAATGTGTCATCTCATAACGTCAAAGTCGTCAAAGAAGAGATACATAGTATCCTCTACTTGGTCTGTGAAGAAGAGAGAGTTTCATTTCATTCATTCGCCCGTCAGTAAAATCACGAAATCCCGAAGTTATTGGTGTTCGGTTGCAAAAAATCGTTTACAATGATTTTTTCTGAAAGGAAGTGTTACTAATTTCGAGAGTTGTAACAGGTTAGTGCAGTTATAATAACACCTTTACTACATTTCTTGTATTTTATCGTAAGCTATTCATCGTTATAGCCTGTGTCGTCCTTAGGTACGTCAAATAGGAAAGTTTGTGTTGTACTTACCAAATGGAAGTCTTAAAAATATTTAGTTTCCCCAAGTTGATTTGTCGCTAAAGCTGTATGGAAATTGTGTTATAAATTGTGATTTAAACTTACGAGCTAACAAAGTGTAGGGAGCGACGTAACTACGAGATTAACGATTGCGATATTGCTATTGTCAAAATTAGTGCTGAGTATGAGTAGCAAAGAATACCTACGATCGTATTTTTTTCTAAAATTACTTACACTGCGTGCGTTCACCTACAAAATCTGTAACACTTTCGGTAGGCTTTGACCGCCCCGAATACTGATTTAGCTAATTTAAATCGTAACGTTTGGTTTTTCGGCCGTATTTACCCGTATCGAACGATTAATAAGGTGCATGCCTATACATGTATCCACTTGATTATTCGAAAAGCAAGTTTGCTATTGTTTACCTGTTTACTTTTGGTAAGTACAAACTATTATATATTGTTTTTAATATGTACATCAATAATGCTAAATGTTCATGATGGTGTTATGAATGACCTCAATACACTGCACACAATAATTTAACACGGAAAGCATAGTTTTGTATTGTTTGATTCGGTACCTAGTACCAAGTAATTGAATTTAAATATTAATGTTTAATTTATCATTGATTAGAACTTCTTAAATTGACTACCTACTTTAATGTCTACTCAACATTGGTTTTAAAAATCTAAAAATACTGTGTGTATAAAATATGTTATTAAATTCTTATTAAGAGTGGCATAATTAGCATATTTGAAATTAATAAATAGATATTTTTGGTTTGTGTATGATTATTTATTTATGATAGCTAGTATACAATAGTATATTAGTTATCATATATATAGAAAATTAATATTCAACTACTATCTAATGATTATTGGCTCTACTATTATTCAATTTGTGGCATTCAGCACAAAGCAGTGCAAAAAAATGTGGTTGTAGTCCATCCATTGGTATTGTTGACACCATTGTTTGAAAATATTTATAACTCCTTTTTGCATGCACTCATTTTTATGAAAATTGAAAACAAAAATCATCTCATTGTAGCATAAATAATCATCAAGACAATAATCTATCGAGTAGTTTTTGCATGTTGGTCATAAATATCTCATAAAGACATTAAAAGTATTATATGTGTTACTCTAGGAACTAAAGTATCTACATGCCAAATTTCATCATAATTCATTCAGTTGTTTTGTACTGACTGGTAACATACAGACAATACATCATATAATTTCACATTTATAATATTTGTATGATGATGTGATGTGATATGATAGGTAGGTAGACCCTACATCCCAATTCTTAGAATTATAACTGCTGTGACCTACACTCAGTCAAGAATTGCTTAACCTTAAAAATCGTGAATTAATGAATTAAATTTCAACTTCAACTTCTGTAATATGAACTTTAGAATCACTTGCTGAAATCACAGTTTTAAAAAGTCAATGCCCTCAGCATGTTTACTAGTTGACACTGAATAAAAAAATCACATGTAGGTGAAAAGTCTAGAGGCAGCTAGCTGTGTTCATTTATTGGCATCGGATGTGCTGGGCATTGTGCCAAGTATTACTCCCTTGGTGTGGAGTCGATGACTGGGTACAATTGCTCACTATTATATTTCGGATGTAATGAGCAACCTTTGGATGCCCCAACACTACCACCGGTTCACAACTACAGCCATTACCATGCATTTATCATAATGATTATGTTGAAAAATTACCAACATTTTTCAAGGGAATGTGATGATGGAATTCTATACAAGGTGGCGCTTATATCGAACTTACTTTAAACTCAACTTTAAATTAGAAGACATATATATTATTATTGGCTACATTAATATTCTCCTTTTATGTAATTACTATCTATATTATCCTAATGCTGTTGGTCTTTTAATAAATAAATATTCAATACAAATTTTAATCAAGCTATGTACACACATTAAAAAAGCCAAAAAAGGAATAAAATCATCATAGTGTAGTAACAATGTGTCAAACTCGCCTCCTGAGGTTCTTTACATCCTTAATATCTTCTGTGGATAGCCTTGACTTATAAGGTTGTAATTACAACCTTATAAGTCAATTGTATTTTTTATACAATTTAAGTGAAAGTGACTGCCAATGTAACTGTCTCTAGTAATAAGTTTTTGGATTCACTCCTTTATTTGCAATAAAACCTTAACACATGCTGAATTTAAGTATTTGGGATGGTAAAGTGTACCCTATAAGGCTTTGATGATGTATGAAATACAATAAATGAGGTTATAAATGAAGATTTTATTAAAGTATCTTATTGCATTAGCTTAGGAGGCTAGAAGCTTAAATTTTTCAGGATTTGAGTCTATGGTTTTTGGTATTCCAATATCTTCATTTGGTCCGCTATAAACGAGCCTGACAGGCAGACAGATTCACAACAAAGTGATCCAATAAGAGTTCCATTTTTCATAATGTGTATCACAACATCAACCATCAGTTGGATTGCCATAATGACCACATTTGGCAGGCGTCTTTGTGATCTAAGTAGATTGCAAACTGAGGAAAATGCAGCTGCTTCTCTGGATGTAACTTTAGCGGCTTACGTCACTGGAGTAAACAGGGCGATCCTATTCTTACACTAGGACCACGTACTTGACATAAGCGAATTATTAAATTGCATACTACTACGTACTAACCACTTGGACCAACTAGTGTGGTTCCTTTTTAGAAAAATTATTTACAGTTAGATTAGATAAAGAAAGTTATCAATACAAAGAATCATCCAGTATCCACTCATTGTATATATCATCGGTGCATGCTATGTCCACTGTCATGTTTGCGGGAACTTTATTATTAATTTGCCTTATATGAAGGTGTAATGAATGCCCTTTCTTATTATAGCTGTATCGCAAGTGCGGTCGTTAAGTGGATTCTTTGTTGTTGTAGTGTAGACTAATAATAATACGACAAGTGGCTTGCTGGAATTAATTTATCAGACACATGTATCTTTTGTACAAGCTTTTGATTCAGAACGAAGAATTATTAAAAACAAACGATGGTATACATATATTATGGTGTGTGCTTAATATATTTACTTATTTTTAATAAATTACTTATGGTTTCGTTCGTAATCCGTAAATCGGAAAGTTTTTAAATATTGAAATTAATTTGTAATACAAAGTTTATCAATAATCTTCCAAAATAAATAAACTACATATTAAGTAATAATAATAATAAATTAAAATAAAAAAAAAAAATAAACAAATATGTTCATTCGCAAAAAAGTTACATGAGTTTGTGTAGGTGCACAGAGTATCCAAGGAAAGCTTAACGTTTAAACATGATTTTTCTGCGAGGTTCAAACTAGGCGATAGCCTGTGTCTTGAGACTAAGATACGAATTACCTATTATATAAAGTTAATAGTTCCGATATTAGGAAGCGATTGTATTACCGCAGCCGCTTGTCCTTGCTATACCTGCTCCGTTACAAGTACTGGCTGGATATTTCATAACTTTCGATAACTTTAAAACAATTATAACCTAACGCTTAAGCGTAAAGTAGGTTCGCATGTTACGAGAATATAACCGATTGATTTAGTAAGATTTATAAGGAAGTTACGACTTATTTCTCGCCATCGTGTGTCTAGTATGGTTTAAGGTCCCTTAATTCAACTACAAGGCACTGTAATAAGTTCTATATCTGTTTGTACCTCTGATTCCAGTACAGCCTTATAACTTTTTCAATTTCTAATAAACATACATGCACAAAATTACTGTATAAAGACTAGTGAAGATCTCAAGTTTCGAAAAATATATATATTTTTTTTTACAAATCGCACAACGCTATCTAGCCCCAAACTAAGCAAAGCTTGTATTATGGGAACCAGGTAACTGATACAATACTTAGATACTTTTTTTGTTTGTAAATACATACATAGAATACAATATAACACCCAGACACAGAACAAACACCTATGTTCATCACACAAATGTTTGTCCTGGGCGGGAATCGAACCCACAACCCACAGTTCAGAAGGCAGGGTTACTACCAACTAAGCTATAGGGTCAGTCAAATTCTACCTATTTATTCATTACAGCGGGTAGTTTCATGTAAAGAGTGGATGATATTTTTTTTCATCGGACTGGAATATGTCTATATAATTCTTTGAAAAAAGCGTATAAAATGGTAAACTATTAATACACCCTACTATTCAAATGTTATTGACCTTTGATTTAAGGTATTTTTTTCATTCAGTATGGCCCGACATGATCTGTACAAGTCTATCGTATACACCCTAAAATTTTACTACTATCTCACTTGATGGTGAATTGACGATGCCTTCGACGACAGAGCATACTTGTGATCTAAAAATTGTACAATAATTTGTTAATGTTACTATTTAAAAATTATTCATTTTTGTTTGTATTATTGTCTACTATTAATTTTAATAGGGTTGAATAAAAATACAGAGACCTTAGAAAAAAAAGTGCGGTACTGTCTTTGTGGACTGCCGATTGAAGTGAAAACTAAGTAACTTGTGAATAGCTTCTGGGCAGCGTGCGGTGACGATGAAGGTTCCATGATTTTTGTTTACCCAAAAAAAAGCTCAACTCGCCTAAAGAAGTTATTACTTCAAAAAACACTTTCCGATTGAGTACTGAATGTGGTGTCGGTGCCCTGTCTAAGATTCTGACGTTCCATCGTAGTTACCACGTTTATTTACGGATAGTAAGTATTCTAAGTACCGTATATATAGGAAGGGATTTGTAGGTACGGTATAGTTTTATGTAAACGGTCGGAAACAATAATAAATATTAAACATCAGATTGCAGAGTGATCGCGGCCTTCGTTCATTATTTACGACCAAATGACCTTTCTTATCTAGTATAATAATATAATATAATATAATAATATGTGTGGACATCTCACACAACGCCATCTAGCCCCAAACTAAGCAAAGCTTGTGCTATGGGAACCAGATAACTGATACAATACTTAGATACGTTTTTGTTTGCAAATACATACATAGAATACAATATGACACCCAGACACAGAACAAACACCTATGTTCATCACACAAATGTTTGTCCTGAGTGGGAATCGAACCCACAACCCACAGTTCAGAAGGCAGTCCAGTCAGGGCCAGGGCCAGTCGATTAGTAGATATAGTCGATAGTAATTATAGTCTTTCTCCGCGAATACACTACCTATACTGCAGGCTGGCCAACCTACGAGTATTTACTCGTATAAAGAGGGCCGTATTTTTAAAACTTTGCAGGTGGTTCAGCTCAATGGTTTCTACTTCATAATTGCAGAATCCTAAAAATGTAAACACCCGTTGTTAATAGCTATATTAATATTTGTTAGGCTTTCATTCATATTTATTCAATTACTAGTTGCGCCCCGCGGTTTCACCTGCGGATAAAAAGTATTAATTATTTGCTCATCCCACGGGAATATTTTACTTTTCCGGGATAAAATGTAGCCTATATGTTAATTCAATGTATAAGCTATCTTGGTACCGAATTTTATCCAAATCCATTCAGCCGTTTGAGCGTGAAGGAGTAACAAACATACACACATACAAACTTTCGCATTTATAATATTAGTGTGAAAAGCACATTCCGCACTGTACCTACTGCACTGTACCTATTAACTTGGACGGATACCTATTATTTGGAGGAAATACGTAACCAATCAAAAATCGCTCACTACACTAAAACAAATCTATAAAATTTTGGAACTTGTATACAATTTTTTTTTTAATTAAGTTCAATAATGCGACCATTAACTATTACATCCGAACAGATAAAAGCAAATTACGAAGCCTGAAGGAGAAACTTCGCTCTCTTTGCTCGCTCCGTCATTAAAATATAGTATAGGAAAACGATCCGTATTTCTAATTAAATATTAATTTATACCTTAATAACATAATTTCTGGTATAATATAAAACGCAAAGTGAATGCGCTGCGCATAACTAGGAAGTTTCATAACCTGTGTTGGCGTATAATTGTAATAAAACATGAGACTTTTGCGCAACAAGCATTGTGCTGAGCTGAGTGTTATGAATACTGGTAAATGAACGAATTATTATGAGTTACTAAAATGCTTGCACTTGGTAACTAGTTATCATAGTGTTTTGTTTGTCAAGCCATAGCCTTCCGTGATTTTTTTTTGAATGAGCTAAACCTGTTGGTCTCTATCGACCTTTACAGCGTCACCGGGCGGGAGGGCAGGCGCTTAAGGCGCCCAGCCGTCAAAAGTGGGAGGCAACTAGTTCAAGGGCACCCCTAGGGTGCGAGCCTCGGCTTGGGCCGTTACCGGGATAAGAGGATCGAGAAGACTACGTCCACTGGAAGAATGGACCCTATTGAAAGTGTAGGTGTTCTGTGATTAGGTAGATAGTTAGACTTAACTTCTAGTTTCGTTAGGGCTGCGGGTGTGATTACTTACCTATTATTCTTGCTAATATAAAGGAAGAAACCTCCATCCCTTCTAAATGCGTTCGACTGGGTTCACGATGAAATGTTACCGTAATTAATTTGGTTTATAATTATTAATATTTAAAACATTGTGGAATGTATTGAACTTTTCAGCGTTAGGATATTTTTGGGAGTCATTTGGGTGATGTTTACCCGTAGAACCCGCAATTTAAGCCAATGCGATGCTCTAAATGTATGATTTTAGTAATTACCGCCATATGTGTAGCGTCTATTAATTACGGTGAGGCGTTTAAGGGGGGAAGAGTTCGAGCCAAAACTTCTGTTTGTTTTTGTGGCTTTCACTTCAAAACTGAACTGATTTGAATGAAATTATGTTTACAGTGTTTTTTTCATTACCGAGCTCAACGTTTTAATCACGAAACATTAAGAGGATTCTGTTAAACCGCGAGACGTCTATAGTATAAAAAAGTAAAATAAATAGCAAGCGCAAAAATGCATAATCAATATTTAAAACCAAAATTAGAAACATTTTTCCTCAGGCACCGGGCCGCAGGAACGGACAACGCCATTGCTGCATACAATTTTCGGGGACTAATCAAGTCAAGGTACCAGAGGGCGGTATCATTTCAATTAAAGCATCCTCTTGATGACGCTGAGATCACCGGGTCGAGGCGAGAGGTCGTCCGGTGACGGCGATCAGTCGACCGCTGGTCAGTCTGTGTTCTGTATTCTGTATGCACAATGAATTTTTCTTAATCTATTAAAACACAAGCAATTGATGACTTGAAACGATCTTTGGAAATATTCTAAACGGAATCAATAATATTGTAAAGCTGAATTCAGTATAATCCTTATCAAATCCAGCTATTAATGTATGTACGTCGAAAACAATGGCGATAATTTAGAAAAGTTAATCAATTACAGCCTTATTAATAAACACGAACTAGCTTTAGACTAGTTACACCATCTTTTGTCTCTTTCGATCCAGCTAAATATTCCAGTAGCAAAAAAAGGACAAAAGCTGAAGTAATCTAATCCGAGACTAATACCCGTTTATTAATAAGGCTGTTTAGGGTGTAAGGTTTAATAGATCAAATTCAATGATGTATTTGAACCAACCGACATTTAGTTTTCATAAAATCTGACCCGAGACTCCTTTTGAGTACTATTCGCTATTCTTCATAGTTTCGGATTTAGCTATCCACACCCATTTGAAAAATGTCATTAAGTCGGGGAAAAATGTCTTCGTGTCATAAAAATTTCTTCCCCAATCGGGATAGCAGCTGACGTATAGAAAGAACTCTTGAACAAATCGTATTTTGTTCGAAAACTCTAGCGTATGTTTGACGTTAAATGTTTGTGCACTGGAAACGCTTGAACCAATAAACTAACAGCCTACACACTGCAGTGTGTAAATAAGGATACGCTGTAAACGGGGCATAAGTTATTATGTCACAAATCACAATGTGCATTGCAATGTGCACATGTGCAACCTTTTTTTAGTTACTTTTCTTTAATTTATATAGATGAAAATAATGGTAATATTGCGGTATATGCTTTTTTTATGGCAAAGGGTAAAGTAAACAACGTGATTTTAGCCACGCTTCTTGGCCTACATAAAGCTTGCAGAGGTTTCAATTTTAAATATCATTGTAAGTTATTTCGAACGTTCGCCGATACAAGACAAATAAGTTTACTCGATATAAAAAATAAATAACACAAGGTTTCATAAATTTTAAACCAATTATCCTCCGTTTCTATCAAAGCTATTTTTACAAACAAAATATGCGTAATCCCTACAAACATTCATACATTCTAGATTTACTTTGTTTTGAAAATAAATGCCGTCAAAATTGATCATTGAGTACTTTGTCTTTGCCGTAAGCGCCGTGCTGAAGTTCAGACTGAATTGATATTTAAGTCTCCGATGTTAAGATTGATGTTTCTTTCAACGGATTTTGAGCAGCTTATTTTGCTTAATATATTTTATTCTCCTCGGACTGCATTATAACCTACTGGGGGTGGGCATGCAATCGCCAAGACGCCTGCCAAGTATGGTAATTATAGCAAACACCCCCTCTAATGGCCCATATTCAGCAGTATAGACGCATAAAGGCCGATGATATGATGTGAGGAGAATTACCTTCTTCTAATGACAGTCAGTACAAACAGTACAATTTGATTTCAAATTCGTTCGTACAAAATACGAAATTCCTTTTCCCCGATCTATTAAATAGACATACCAGTTACGTCATCTTACTGAAAGTGGTCGTTATTTTTTAAATTTTACTGTAATTAGACAACATGTGAATTGGTATGGTTACTTGAGAAGCGTTGCTTTCACCACTACCGCTGTATTGGATTTTAAAATAAATAAACTTTAAAGTATGTAAAATAAACCTGAAGATTAATTTAAGTAATTTTAATTTATATGCAATAGAGTGAATTTCAAATTTGTTTCGCCTTAATTAAAGCTATTTTACTGATACAAATAGGTTTTATACATTTGCCTTGACATATTGAACAATGAAATTCCTTCGATGATAACGTTAATCTTTAAATAATTAAATCTTTGTCCGCGTGACCCATATACCTACTCCACTGCTTGCGGTGATTACCTTCCATTAACGTTCGTCTGAAATTGTAAGGAATAAAGAGTAAACTAGTAAGAAAAGAACTACTGCTAGAATATATTTAAGGCCCCGTCATAGCACGTTTTTTTAACGAGGTCTCTATTTCACTCTGTTTAAAGGTGGAAATCGCAGATCAATTTGATGATCTGATGTCAAACTGGGTCTGTCCATGAAACTGTGACAATGACATCATAAAATGTTTTTGGTTGGTGTTGTACACCGCGCCTTAACAATTAACTACCTTAGGCGTCCCGTAGTCTGTGTCTGGGACACAGTATTCAATGTAAGTCTTGGTAGTATAAACAGTCAAATCGGCAACAGACAACGTTTCATATTTGTATTTACTTATACTAGATGACCTAAAGGACGTTGACCTATCCAACTTCAACAAAAAATAAAGTAAATAATTGTTTTGTTTACATAATGACATATATATCTATAATACAGATGAAACATGGGCAGGAAAATTACCCCTGATAAGACAGTTGTCTTGAGGTGGATCAGGGGAAGGAAAAAATCACACAGTACAGCCAGGTAAACTATGTAGGTAGGATTACGGGAAAAAAGGACGTTTAGTTTTGCTTAAATTTGAAATTGGCTTTAAAAACACAATTCGGTCTATTACATTTTATAACAAATAACAACCAAAATGGTCCAGCCGTTCTCAAATACGACCTTACCAACGAACAGCATTTTAAGTAGATAATTAAGTCTAGATTATATAGAAGTGACAACTTGGTCTCAATGAAACGGGTTCTGATAAACGTGTTAACAAAACAATCTGACGGTAACCCCAATTGGAACGAGAAACAAGGGCTCACCGCAAACAGGTCAGGAAGCTATCTTTAGTATCCCTGAGTCTGGCTCTTCGTTAACCGTCACAGTTCTATACGTGCACTGTTTCGTAAGGTATGCTTACGTGATTTATTGTGGCGTTATTTTGTTCTTGATGTTCAATTGTCTTGATTATAATACTGATTTAGAATAACAAAACATGATCTAATCATCGTTCATTAAGATGTGGTCTCTTATCGCCTTGTCAAGTAAAAGAATGTGTATATTGATTCCCTCGTAGATCGCATGTCTGGATGTGAGAAGCTTCCAGATGGTCAACTGTTCTATTATTTACAATAAACTATATAAAATATAACTATTATAAATAATAGCATTTGTATGAGTGACCAATCATTTAAATTGCTAACGACTCTCGTCTTCTGATTATATATTGAGCTGACCACAGTGCTTTGCGGCGTTCAGTGGGTTGATTCTCGGAACACCGTGCAGGAGATGGTGCTAAATCTTGGCGGAAAACGTTGATATCGGTGATTTAACGCATTCGTGTTTATATTGATAACCATGAATTTTCTTAAAAACTTCCAAATTAATGCTGCTGAAGCACAAATAGAGCCAATATACATTCGATGCCATGATGTTAAGAATAAGCTTCTTCTACGGAATGAATAGAGGATTGTGCAAATTGAAGACACATGGTTATTGCTAAAACAGGTCTTGCGCAGTTCAATCATCATTATCTGTGTAGCCAGTTTGATGATCACACTTACACACAGCAGTCCTCTCTAAGGGTAGGCACCACACCAGGAAAGCATTCGGTGTTGTATCGGCCATAGGTGTTGGTGACCACTAGGGCTGCCTGCTCGTTTCTATTTCATTAAAGTTACTTTATTCTTTGATTAATTAAGTTGATATCTTCCCAGGCCGTTCACGATGATTAGGGGCGCGCGCGTGGAGGTGACTCCGCCAGAGTGCGCTCTGGCAGCGGAGATGTTCGACCACTTCTGCGCAGCCGGCACCATGAAACAGATCCTGGCACTGCATAGAGAGATCTGCAACACGCTCACGCTCAAACCGAACAGGCTGCCCGACTTTTATCCGAAGCTCAAGGTAAGCAACAGCTTCGGCAACTCTAAATTTTGATTTTCATGGCTACAGCATCAGCGAATCTCAATTTTCCTCTTCATAAAATTTTCATGGTATTGCGCTGGAGAATTGCAGACAATGATGGGTAACAAAGACATCCGATTATGAAATTGTTATTGTTACATAGAAAATTGTCTCTAAGCCGTCGGAAAGTAAAGTTAGAATTAATTTAAATCTGTTCTTAAGAATATGCTTATAAATTATATGCACTTATAGTGTTAAACTTGCTACATGTTAAAATATAATCATGTGAAGTCTAGTATTTCAGACGTAACAAAGTTTTCACTTAATTAAAATTCTCTAAAAAATTTGCATAAAATACGCACTAATTGCAACAAAAGAAACCTGCTGGTTATAAATTAACATTAATCACCGTGAATACATTTAGTATTTTTAATTAACGTTAATGATATATAATTTTATTTTTGTTTATATACGAGGTTCAACAAATATTAATCTTCAAGTCAAGGCTTAATTCGTACTTTTTTAAAGTCGTGTCGTATGGGTTTTAACTTTATTGAATGAAAAGTCTTATCTGCAATTCATTAGAAGACAGCAAAAGTATTGCCTTTGAAGGTCATCGAATGCAAAAAATCCGTACTTAATATTTTTATATTATATACGTGACGCCCCGCGGCTTCACTTGCGGATAAAAGTATTTTAATTATTTACTCATCCCACGGGAAAATTTCACTTTTCCGGGATAAAATGTAGCCTATATGTTAATCCAGTGTATAAGCTATCTTAGTACCAAATTTCATCCAAATCCATTCAGCCGTTTGCGCGTGAAGGAGTAACAAACATACACACATCCACACAAACACACATACAAACTTTCGCCTTTATAATATTAGTGTGATACCGATTTCTAAACCGGGCGTAATGTTCCCCGACAAAAAATGCGCTAACGTATTCAGTATCATTGACACTGGATATCTATTACAAATTACAAGACTGCAACGTCACACGATCCTCGAAACTTAACAAAAGTTATTACTAGATGGCGATTATTAGACCGCGACGCGAGCGCACCGTATCGTGTGTGCAATGTTGCCTTTTCGGCATCAACTATATTTAGCTGTATAATAATTATATAGAATTGAAAATTCGATTAAAATTAATCACAATTCCGCGTGCTTACAAAAAAATTTACCGTCTAAATGTTGCATCCGAAGTGCAAGACTGCTGCACTGTTGTGCACAGTAGTTAGTAAGATTGCGTTAAAACTGCAACATAGCTGCTCGTAAAGTTTTGTGTTCAAGTACACTCTAAGAAAAGTGCGCCCTTTGTCTTGCATCATGCAGTTCTGTGCTTGATTATTGACTATATAACATGCCAATTGCATCTCAATAAATAATTGCACCAAACCTTGCATCAAATAAACTGGCAGTCAACCTGTAACGCTACGTCCCGTAAACTTGGTTTTTACGAGCTTACTAGTAATATGATTAAGATTTGTGTTCCCAAACGTAATATTCCTTAAACACATGTGATTTAGAACACAAACGCTGTAAATTATGCTACAAGCATGAAATTACACACATGTGCGCATTCCATCCGCGTCCTGGGCTCAGGTGTCATTCATTCACGTGCATTAGTCGTAATTGCGGACGACTTCAATTCGTTTGTACAGAGTTGAGCCACGATATGTCATGTTTTTTACTACGACTATATTATTATTATCTCCATAGTTATACTTAAGATTTCCTAATCTTAAGTATAACTACCTACCTACTTTATAGCCTAAGCTCCTGCTTAGGCTATAAAGTTGGATAAATTGAGGCATTGTCGGGGAAAGGCTCGTAGGGTCACTATGGTAGTGACCAGGTGTGTGTGTGTAGTCACCGTAGCTGATAGCTGAGTTTGATCGTATCTGACAATATTAAATTAATCTGACAATATTAATTTAATCTGTATATATAAGTCAAATTCGTTGATACTTAAACACATCCCTCCAAGGGGCATAATTATGTTTTATTAACTGTTGAATCAAGTCTTATGTAGGTATAATTTCTGCTAACTAACTTCTTTATCTAACAAAAATTGCGAGTATAACATAGGTCGTCGGTACAGAAATGAATCTTCCCGAATTGACCCTGTCGGGGTCGGGTCCGATTAATTGACCCGAATAGACCTTAACTTATCTGAACAACATTTCACCTGTATGTTGCATTGAGCCGCTTTAAACCTATTAGTTTATTGTAGTTCCATTATTTTTAGTAGACAGTTTTTTTCTTTTTCAGTTTTTCAGATCGTTTCTCTAGATATAGATTCACTGTTTAAATAATGAAAACAGTGATGGAAATCTAGCAACAGGCGTTGTTTCTGCGTATGTATTGCACCTATAGGTACTGCTGTCCGAAAATATTTGAAAGGCAGCCGGCCGCCCACGCGGCATTGCATTGCGTTCGCGGTCGAGTCACCCTGACACGAGAGATCGTAACTTACGATCCAAGTATCAAGTGCTAGATTTGCCTTTCCTACGCGTAATAAAGATGGGTTTGGATTCTTATGTTTTCCGCTTACCTTGAATTAGGTAAATAATCAAATTTGCCCATGAATGCCCGCGTTTTCTGTTATTGTCTGTTCAAGTCATATGACTAACGTGACGGTTCGCATCATAATAATCGGAAAATGTCCTCAATTTGAATCAGGAAGAGAATACGGCTAATTTGATATTTTCTGAAGGATAGCCCGTTCATCGGTCCAAATTCCGCGAATCAGAGTAATCAGGTGTATCGAATCGCACCAGAAGTCAGGCAATTGGCACCGTGCCACTGGAACCGTATAATGAAACTATGCGGACGCTCTCAGTAAAGCTACATATACAACTAAGCGGCCAGAACGTTTGCAAAGCGTTAGTAACTGTGATGATGGCCTATTGTTCATCTCTGCTTTGAATATGTAAAGTGTTTAGTTGTTCCAGCATCAGAATCGTGTTACTCGTCGTTTCGGTTGCCTTCGCTGCTGACCTATAGTCGTTTACAGTTTACCTGCGCCTTACTAGTCTAGCCTGATTCGGAAACGTGGGCTTACCCTTGCGGAGATGGCCACGGTCGTTTGGGTAGTAGAGGCAACTTTCAAAACATTTGTTTTGCATTTTTTCATTGTTTAATGGGCTTGCATATGGCCACTAATATACTTGATTGTGTTGAAGATGCTGTCTAGGATGTAACACTATTGTCTAGAAGATAGTTACTGTGTACTCGACGTTTAAAAACTCCAAGATTTTATTTATCGAAAAACGCATAATGTTCTTTTTGGCTGTTCGCATGATGAACGTGGAAACAAAAAGTTTTGTTAGTCTGAATTAATTTTGTTTTATTATGCGTAATTTTAAATCTATCTCTAATCTATCAAATTCTGGATTGCTCTTATTACGGTTAAAATATTTATTGTTCTACGCTCAAAAAACCGCTCTCCCGCAAATTCAGAAGCGCCTACCACACGCCTAGTCAGTAGATATAAAGTCAATGTAAACACTTCACCTATACGTCAGTCGATTGAAATAGAATAATATGATACAAAATTAGATTTATTAAGAATTGATGGTCGAGTGCGTGGTCGTTAATGTCATCATAAACCAGCGTAAAGTGGAAATATATTTGCGCTTCGCGTCACTAGATTTGATGTGAAGATAAGCACTTAAAGGTAATTTCGTTATGAGATATGCCGATCAGTTAGTTCCTTCTAGAAATTGATCAGGAAACTGTTGCCGCGAAGGAAAAACGAATGGGTGTTTCAAGTAAACGTATTCTTTGAACAACTCCTCTATGTAAAATACGTCAAAAGTAAAGGTATATAAACTTCTAGAAAGGCTCGAGGATAAAGTAAAACCCCATTGACCAATATTCACTTTTCAACGGAACTATCTTCGTGTGTTTTGTTCCAGAAACGTAAACAGATTAATCGCAAGATTCTATTCTATTTGTGTTTGTGCCGAAAGGAAAGCGTATTCGCCAGAAATTTTCATCTTGAAAATACGCATGTATCTTAGAACGGCCGCGAATAGTATACGATGAATCAGAATGAAGGTGCTAAATTAGAAGGTTCCGGCATGTTTTCACCTTTGCCAGAAAGAAATAGTACTATGAACAAAGAGGGTCAGGCCGGTTTTTCCTCAACGTTTCTTCTACTTATAATATAATATGTTTTTCATCGTGTTTTTCTATGAACAATAAACAGATAAGTTAGCTCTGAAATTCGGTCTTATCCCGGCGACATTGAATAGTTTTTGATATGTCTTATATTAAATCAAGTTAGGAAACAAGCCACCAAATCATCGTGGCTGATGTTTTTAATAAATCGACGTCTATACGCCAACCAATCCTCAACCAACATGATCTTTGTCATTGTCAATTTATCTGCCCTAAGCTATAGGTAAATCAATACATCGGTGGATAACAATAGTATCATACTATTTTTTATATTTGGAGTAAACGGATCAGGTTAGCTATAGTTCTACTACGGGCTCTGAAGAGTCTTCATGATAGGATACAGAAGTTAACGAGGGCACCCGCCTTCATTTATGAATACCATAAATTATGGTAAACCGGTGCACATTGCACAGTTTTGCTGCATTAAAATATAATATAATTATTGTTATAGCTGACTGGATCTCGGTGAATATAAATACACCTTAACTCTTCGTAAATTACCAGAATACCCATCAGCAACTTTATTCGCTGCTTGAAGATTTTTCAATCTACAATATTGTCTTTTGCCACTTGTTTTCGTTATTTCAAATGCACCTCAATCGTGCCCGAACTCAAACTCGAAGTCATTAATTATTGAATAATGTTATCGAACTTGACCAATAAGGTGCCGGCATTTTTCGACCCGCGTTGTCGTATGCTAATGCATTATTGTAAACGTGTGCAGTAAATAATGGCTATATGAATATTAATGAAGGCACACTTTCCTGAGGTGTCACTGTCTCTGATCTGACTTATAGAAATGAAAACGCAACGATCATTATTTTATCGCTCTATATCACATGTCGCTAGATTCTTTGAGTCAAATTTGTCAAAGCATTGCTACTTAAATGTCCTTGTAATGGCAATTTATTATTATTATTATTATTTTTTTTATGTTAGTGAATGATGTGACGAGCTAGTCGTTTACCTGATGTTAAGCACCACGGCCACCCATAACAGAACAGTGTCACTGGGAACTCAAGAACAGAGTTTCGCGCGACACTGCACTGCGCACATCATCCTGAGACATCAGCACAGTCTGATAATAAGATTATCGACTGTGAGATCAGATCATAAAGTCTCAATTGCCCAGTAATTTCACTAGCTACAGTGCCCTTCAAACCGGAACACAGTAGTGCTTGTACACTACTGCTTGGCGGCAGAATAACTGGCAAAGCGGTGGTACCTACCTAGACGAACTTTGCAACAAAGTCCTACCACTTAGTAAAATAGTGTAAATAAAAATGTGAGAAAGTAAAAATAGCATCTTGTGTCTTCAAAAGTTCAACGATAACAAAGTCACAAACGAACAACGACATTTCGTGTGTTTATATACCTATCTACCCCTTAATAGATAAAATGCTCTTTGTTGCCAACACCACTAAATAAAATTTAATGATTCGGTGTTTTTGGTACAACATCGTCAAGAAATCGCTTTGTAATCCACTTCAAGCGTCAGTGAAAGTGGAAGAAAAATTATTCCCGATACGATTTGTACGAATGTGTAGGATCCGATAGGATAAAAATGCTGCTGTATAACTGTGATCTGAATTCAAACATTTTAACGTATTTTTGAGTGCGTTATCCAGATATGAACGACCTAGATTCATGGTGAACAGGCATTCAAATTAAAACACTAACCTAAAAATGCACATTGATTTTCGCGTATTCGCGGATTGATTCTCATATTTTTTGTATATTGTAACAAACATTATGTAGCGGATCATTTACTATTGTGTTTTGTTTCTATCTATCAAGTTTAAAATAGGTACAGATAAAACAAGAGAAAACCCTGTGTAGCTTTCACTATTCAGTGTTTATTAATAAAGCGGTTTTATTGCATCATTAGCTTATTATGCGTTTCCACTGCATGGACACGAGCCCTCTCTCACAGCGAAAGTGGTACATAGGCCATAATACACAAGCTATAAGATAGGCCATAATACACAAGCTATAAGATAGGCCATAATACATAAGCTATAGGCCGTAATACACAAACTGTAGCATAGGCCATAATACACAAGCTATAGGATAGGCTGCTATCAATCTGCAAATAGGTGTTGGATGTCACGTATCCTTTAATTCTGTGATTCTCCTGCTCCTTTACTTAATGTTTTTCTTCGCTATTGTAAGAATGAGTGTGAATTACGCAAAAAGGAACGTTATTAGTACAATTAAAACGGCTGATGGTCACACGGTCATCGCACAGTCAGACAATTTCCATATTCCGTTGTAATTAGATACAAGTTTTAATAATTGTAATTGTAATTCAATATTGTGTAATTTTCTAAACCACTAGCTCAGTTTTATATACTTCTTGGTGATTCAAACTAACATCTCTTAATCTTTATATATAAAAATGAATCTCTTTTTCCCATTGGTCATCGCATCACGCTTGAACGGATGGAACATATTCTCAATTTTTTTTTGTTTTACTTATTAGCAAGAAAAGGCTTTTATGAAAGAAAAAATTAAGAAAGTTGAGCGAAAAATAAGAAAATGTTAACCACGCGAATGAAACCGCGGGTCGCAGCTAGTACTTGTACATAGGCTTGGAAAACTTTCTCAACGATAATAAAATATTAAGTGATACTTAAATAACCGTTGCTATTCATCGAAGTTTGATTGAAACTAATGTATAATGTTGACTTGCTATTAGAAAACAGCACAATGATAAACTTTCTGATTTCGACCTAATGATGCATTGTTATCAGAACTCTTTATAAGGCTACAAAAAATGAGCCCTTGGATTTGGTGTAATATTAGAACTATATTGACAATCTTTACGCCCTTTTGTTCTTAAGTGACAGTTCCTAAGTTCGCACTTATCAATGCATTTGGGTAACAACTTTAGTACTGACGAGCATACGTGTTGCGAATGTTATCTAAATCCACTAATTGTCGCGGTCACGTTATCTGTAATGAGGCGCGATAAACTGACTCATTGATTGATTTTTCGGCGATATGGCGAGCGAAAGCAATTGCTATTTGTCATGTTTTTATTGTGTGTGCACATGCAAATGTTTTGTATAGTTCAGCTAATTTATCAGAATTAACATAAAATACACTTTTAATAAAGTTGCATATATTGTCTATCGGAGATAACGGTTTAAAGAATAACTGGGTTGACGTATTATCATGAAAATTATTCATTAGTACATAAATCTGTGTTTTGAAAGAATCCAGCTATTTGAAAGTTGAATGAAAATGTTTATTCATGCTGATAGTAGGTCTGTTCGATTACAGAGAGATGCCGGAAACGCTAGGTTGCTGCTAATGAAAAATTTACTTCCGTTTCGCTACGAGTTTTCGATTTCTGATATTTAATTTAACCAATTTGCTGGTGGATAGAAAATAAGCCTATAGGACCTCTAGGACCTACGATTGTCGCATGCCACATTGGTTATCGGTTTTCCACATTTTACCTGATGTTAAGTCAAAATATGATCGAAGGTGGCGATATGTTACGCCCGGATTGGAAGCTGGCTCTCAAATGTAGCTTCCGGAGAGTATTGTTACTTGGTGACAGATTTTGAAAGTAAAAATGGTGTATAACCTATAGATAATACCACTTATCACTATGCTATGGTTTACCCTCAAATATTTTCTATAAACTCCAGGTGATGGCGAGATTCGAACTCACAACCCGAAGCTCGCAAGTAGACCAATTGAGGTATAACTATAATCGCTTCGCTATCATTAGCGGTTCTGTGCCTAAAGTTAAATTTTGAATTTAAACCAATTACCACACTAGGTTAGGACTTTGTTGCAAAGTTCGTCTAGGTAGGTACCACCGCTTTGCCAGTTATTCTGCCGCCAAGCAGTAGTGCGCAAGCACTACTGTGTTCCGGTTTGAAGGGCACTGTAGCTAGTGAAATTACTGGGCAATTGAGACTTTATGATCTGATCTCACAGTCGAGTAATCTTATTACCAGACTGTGCTGATGTCTCAGGATGATGTGCGCAGTGCAGTGTTGCTCGAAACTCTATTTTGGGGTTCCGATTAACACTATTCTGTTATGGGCAGCCGTGGCGCTTAACATCAGGTGAACGGCTAGCTCGTCAAATCATTCAGTAACATAAAAAAAAAAAATATAGACAATTTAAAAATACCACGAAATAGGGTACCTAAAATATCTAAACTCACCATTCATTGCGTTTCATAAAATAATGGGGTTCTAATTATGAGGCTTTCGTAACTATATTAGTTCCTGCTATATTAGGCATATAAAGGTATATATATATACTATTCGTTTTCCTGGTTATTTTGCCTAGAAACTGTGCTAGTCTACTAAACTTCAGACTATCCACATCCGTCTTACATTGTTTTGACTCACGAATTCGTTCTGTATTTATGCGATTTTTATTATATGCTTGCACGCGCTCTTATATAACTAGTTCACTACTGAGTTGATTCGATCATAATATCATGTTCATCAATACGTATATTAAGTATTCTATCAGTTATCAGCTATGCGATCACGTAACTCGATTGCAACAGGTAGAAACACAAATTTGTATGGATTTGATAGTTTCAATATGCAGTTTACGTGCATAGTTGGTATGGAAATATCCCCTGTTGCATTGCAATCAAAGTTTCGTGATCAGCCTCTGGTTTCTAGCTTTGCTAAGTTAGGGATGAGATGGCGTTGTGTGAAAAGTTCATATGTATTTATTTATTTAATATCGTGGTATCGCCCGCGTGGACTTCAGTTTAACGCAATGAAATGTAATATAATTATGCCCTATATCTTCATACTAAACTCAAGGTTCGTTCAGCCGTGATAAAGCAACAAACAGACAGACAGGCAGATATACAGAATTCATAGTAATAGTGTATATAATACATATGACGTATTTATTAGGTACAGGTACTCGGCTACATAGCCAACCAAGCATCATAGCAGATGGTCACTCCTATGGCAATCTGACACGCTCCAGAAGATACGATGATGGCTTGACCCTTCAATTACCAACCGTCATGTGGGATGGTCAACCTTGACACAATATCAATAAAGACTACTTGTTCGTATTTTTCCATGGACTACACGTCATTTCGGATCCAAAGCCACAGCGGCTCAAATCATCCGTCCCCTTGAACGAGTTCATTACCAAATAGTATATTTCAAGCCTGATTTTGTCATGCAAATTAAAAAAAGCTTTGTAAAATAACACTTTTTAATTTGTTTGAATGAGTATGTCATTCTTATAACTGGTAACAAGTAATTTGTAGGGTTTCGAAGATGGCTGCGAATTAAAATTACGGCAGCGCAGTCAAGGGAAAATGGGGCCTATTACCACCATGTGCTGTCTACTTTTATATGGCTATAGCGAAAAATGTTGCTAGAATATTTAAAAGCAGAAAATCAAAAAATTGATAATTGAAATGCTTAACCCTTTAAAGGCCCTCTCAAGGGGAGCGCTTTTGTGCATTTTACTCATGTGAATCTGTATTATAGATGTTGATACAATGGTCAAGGTTGGTTTGTAAATTAAAGTAATTATTCAGCATTAAAATAGCATTTCTAGGCTGTGCGTGCGCTATTATTAAGGAAATGCGATTTTAACGACTCGTAAAATAAACTACAAGCTTTTAGTGTTGAAGTAATGAATTAGGTTATGCTTATTGGTGATGGTTCTATCGAGATGGAAAGAAAAATCAATAAGTAGAATGCGACATGTTCGTTATTTTTTTGAAGTAGATACTTAGATAGGCTACACAATGGTGGCGTATAGTGATCAAATATAGGGTCTAGTGACACCTAGAATTTATCTAGTAAATACCAAGCGAGAAGCGAAGTCCTTATAATAATGCTCTGTTACAAAAGTTGGACATAGATGGCAGTACTTATTGCATCTATCACATCTGTCGCCTATTACTTACTATTACCTATACAATATAAATATAAAATTTGCGGCTGACTAATATAGTGTCACTATTTTTAGAAACATTTGTATGTAAAGAGATATACATATTAATGTCTACCAGTGATTTTTATGCTATTGAGATTCCCTTCTTCTAATGGTAAACTCCACGCCTGGCCAAAACAGCTATAATTCTAAAAAAATCTTTAAGTAGCAAAGTGTGGTATGGCATTACATTACACAGCGTTTGTCAGTTGAGACTCACCATCGGTCTCGCAGCTGTAAGTTAACTGGATGAATGGCCATTCAATCTTGAACACAGTAGTGGGTTTACAAACTTCAAACGTAATAAAATTATATCTCGCAACGAGGACCACCTACAAAGGTTACGTAGCTAAATAGAAATTCGCCCATACCATGCGCGGCCATGTACTTCCTACATGGCTGCTATTTTCATCCCTTAAGAGTGCGCTAGTGGCAAATCTGCGAATATATGTGTTTATATGACACTTTTCAGGCGAAGCTGGCGAGCTCGTGGAAAGCGCAGGCACTGTTTAAGAAGTTTGATGCTCGTGCCAACCACAAAGTGTACGCGAAAGGGCGCGCGTGTGCACAGAGCAAAGCCCTGATCATCGGCGCCGGACCCTGCGGGCTCAGGGCGGCGATCGAGTGCCAGCTACTTGGTGCCAAAGTGGTAAGTCTTGTTATTATCTCTTCCTCTGTTTTTGTAGACAGGATAGCGTGTGTTCTAATATCATAGTGGCAATATGGCTGAATTGAAAAC
This sequence comes from Ennomos fuscantarius, assembly GCA_905220475.3. Classification (NCBI taxonomy): domain Eukaryota; kingdom Metazoa; phylum Arthropoda; class Insecta; order Lepidoptera; family Geometridae; genus Ennomos; species Ennomos fuscantarius. The sequence continues at coordinate 15,366,507 of HG992023.1, forward strand.
TGGCTGTGTAACTGCCGGAGTATATTGTGCTTGGTGACAGATTTAACGTTGAGTTCGTAGCTATAGGCATTAGAACATGCCTTAACACCGTTCTACGTTTTCATCACGATGTTTTCTTATAGTGATAGTTATTTCGAATAGTGATCTCGTACCCCGCACCGAGCTTGAGTATAGCGTACGAATTCACTATACACGGACAGCAAGTTGTTGTTACTGCCAACTGAGTCATCCTCAGTCTGCGTTTAGTTACCAGTTGAACACCTGCATGCAATGTTCATTATTTTAATCAAATTTTTTTACCTTTGTACGGGTTTTACTGCTTCAATACGCAGTTTACGTGCGCACTTACTGAATATTTAATATTAATCCAAGGAATATCAAACGTACGACAATTTAATCGTTCATCTAATATAAATTGCAAATATGCAAATTAAGGCATTCGACCGATCAAAAATAACTTTTGCTCTTTTGAATTTCTATGTATTACGCGAGGATGAAAGTTATTTTCTGATTTTTTAAGGTGGTTGATATGTTGCTTATCAGGTACGGTATGGGTCCCGTCACGTGATAAAAATGCTAGCCGATGACGAGCGTAATGAGCGGTTTTAGTATTTTAACAGCCTTTTATTTTAACAGTTTTTCATGAAAAGAAAAATAATAACTCGGCTAAAATTCACAAGCAAAGACTACCAAGAACTATTTTATAATCAACTTACACAGAATCTGATCTGGTTGCGATTTATCACTTTGATTCCTAATGATAATGACATAAACATTTATTAATACCATCGATATGATGACAATGAGGCGTCATGAAGACGAGATGACGTATATTTATGAATCACATTCACGAAGAATTAGTACCTGCGGTAAAGTTGGAGCCAACACTCCCATATACCGGTTCGTGCGAATTCGAATATTGCTGTTTCACTCGGGTCGTCCTAGCCTGTCTATATTTCCGCGGTATACGGTATTGGCAGTTTTTAACATTCAAAATGCTTGAGGGTAAAGAGGTCGCCAGCGAATGAAATAGCGATAGTAAAATTTGGATCAAATAGAAGTGTTCCATATAGATATATAGCCAGCCTCTGTGGTGTGGTGGTTGAGCAGGTCAGCTCATAACCCGGAGGCGGCGGGTTCGATTCTCGCGGCAGGACAAGTATTTGTGCACAGAAAAAAAGCGCAAATACTTGTTCTGAGTCTGGGTGTTGTAGAACCATGGTCCTCGTAGTTCCTGAGTCCCTAGACACAGGGAATCCTAGTTAAGTTCCAGGATCTATGTATGTGATCGTTGGGCGCTATTATTATTATTATTATAATATGATCGAAGCATTCGATATTATTTCTGTCAGAACTGCAATGCGTTCGTTGTTCACTCGTGGCTTGAACACCGCATTCCGCACCGGAAGCTCGCACTCGTTTTAGCGTTGAGATCACTTTGAAATTGCGATAGCGGCTTCCCTGCTCAACGTATGATTGCAGCTAGAACTCTAATTGGCAGTGGCTAACACACCATGATTGGAACATCCTTAAAGCAGTTAGCCTTTTGTGTTCAGTTATCCTAAGAGAATGTTGAGTGCATTGGTGATGCTTTGATAGGCTCACGAAGGTTTTTTTAAAATTATGTTTAACGTTAGGACATTTGCTACAGCAATATTGTACAAATGACTGCTGAACTGTGGAGTAGAGTATAGCGAAAAAAGTATCCTATGTTCTTTTCCTGCTAGATTTAAATTCAAACTATATACGCACCAAATTATATCAAGAGTGGTTCAGTGTTTGAAGATAACCAATGTTCTCGTAGTTCCTTTATCTTATGAAAACTCAAAGAAGTTGTATGCAGTCACCGTTGCCGAAATCGTCTTGAACATCATCATCAATCTGAATAAAATGCTAAAGAGCCCCCTTTAAAAGGAAAATATATTACTATTTGAATGTGTAAAGTGATCCCATATAAAATACATAGACAAAAATTTGTATTGTCCATCCTGTATTTTTCATGATTAATAATATGGTTAAATAATAAATTAAAAATAATTTAACAAAAAGAACGGACCCAAGTGCCTGCGGTAATTCTGCTAGAAAAAAATCATAGACATAGGTCTCATAGACTTTTTAGAGTTTCTAAGAAACATTCATTCAACTCGCTTCTCCTGCCAACGGTCGAAACTAGCAACATTACGAAACTTTTCCTAAATAGTTTTGGCTTCATGCGATTAGCGTTTTAACTAATATTCAGCATAAAATTACGGTCTAATCAAAGTAACGCTCTAGTAAAGCGGTGGCTTTACTGAATGCTTTCGTGAATTTTTCTGGAGAGTTTCCGTGGAGAGTTTTCTGTTCTGCATTGTGCCGGATTGCTAGCACCAGTAGTGATACAGAGAACTTTTTTTTTCACACTCATATATTGTAATGGGCTTGCTATATATATATATATATATATATATATATATATATATATATATATAAAATATATATATATATATATATATATATATTTTTTTTTTTTTTTTTTTTTTTTATAGTAAGCACCTTGTAATTCTATAGGCTTAGTACAATAACTTAATTTTAAGTACCTAATATAATCTAGACTTGTAAAAGTGCTAAACTTTGATTATTTTGATTTCCTTGGAGTTATGGAATTTTGAAATAGAATCCTGAATATGAAGTTAAGCAATATTTCCAAGGTGGTGATAGAGAAGCGGGACCGTATGTCACGAAACAACGTGCTGCATCTCTGGCCGTTCGTGATCCAAGACCTACGAGCTCTCGGCGCCAAGAAGTTCTTCGGGAAGTTCTGCGCTGGTTCCATCGACCACATATGTATAAGGCAGCTGCAGTGCATACTGCTCAAGGTGAGTAAATGTGTAAACACCTCGCGTCATTTATAAAACTGTTCTGGCGTAAACTGAGAAATATTCTTTTTCCACTCCTACCAATGTTAAAACCGTAGTTAGAGTGAGATAGCAATATGGTTGTTATTTTTTAGAGCTCTATGTAACAACAGAGAGGTTTTAAAAGACAAAATATGAAAGAAAAATTTAAAAGAGAAACAGACAAATATTTTTTTTGGTTGGGGCCGAAAACTTGGTCATTAAGGCTTCGACTTACATATTAAAACTGTCTTTTTGGTATATGTACCCAACACAACGGTTCAAAAGCGTAACGCAATTTTTCAATGGAAATGAGTTTTGTCTTTATTTTTAGGTGGCGTTACTGTTGGGCGTTGAATTTCACGAAGGCGTTAGTTTTGAAGGATTAATAGAACCTTCAATTTCAGGTAATTCAGAAAGTAAGTACTCTCTTAACACTCCACCGATTCCCTTATTGACTATACTGAAGAAGAGAACTAGGATAAATGCTAATTGTCTGTTTTCGCAGCTTGTGTTTGGCGCTAGATGGCGCTGTGTTGTGTGAATTGATAGGTAACTTTTAATATAACATTTACGCTTGTTCTCTTCTGAGATATAATTTATAATTTTAGATATTTACTAGATATTTATTAATAGAAGAATATCTAAGATTAAACAAGTGAAAACGCCATGTAGCTATTCCATGTTTTTAGTAAGGAGTTATGTATTTGTTTTGTAAACACAACACAATAACAACGCTCAATGATCACACACATAGATCCTGGAACCTAACTAGTATTCTGTATCTAGATACCCAGGAACTACGAGATCCATGGTCTCACAACACCCAGACACAGAACAAGTATTTGCGCTTTTTCCTTTATTACCATTTTTGTGAAGGCAAGTGTAAATCGAATCTACTATACAATTCGTACTATAGCTATTTACGTTCAGTTTGCAGTAGTTCTGCCTTTTGAATTGTAGGTTGTGGGTTCGATTCCCACCCAGGAGAAACATTTGTTCTGTTACTGGCTGTTATATTGTATTCCATGTATGTATTTAGAAACAAAAAGTATATAAGTATTCTATCAGTTTTCTGGTTTCCATAGTACAAGCTTTGCTTAGTTTGGGACTAGATAGCGTTGTGCGAAATGTCCACACAAATTTATTTATTTTAGGGTCTTTAAATGAATAGAGGTTTGTTTGGCGGAAAAACGAAAAAGATCGCGTCACCGCATTGTATTATTTTCCAAAACTTGTGTTATTTTCAGTGTTAGTGCATAAAATTGGTGGCATTTTATTCATTGATTGCTGGATTACAGGCATGGATGTGGTAAAGTGGTATAATGATGATAAAACGTTTCTTTTCGTGTTGTTTCCAAAACTACATAGAAGCTTCTGGTATAGTTGCCACCACTTTACTAGGAGTATGACTTGAGTAGACTATGAATTGACTTGGACTGTGACTTAACTTGACACATATTTTATAATATAAATTAACTTCAGAAATTAATTACTTAACCCTGGCTAAATATACAAAAGTGCGGAGCCAAAACCAAAACAAAAAAGAATAGGGCTATGAAGTCATGTCGGAAAGGCCCCTGGCGGCGGAAGTTTCAATCAGCCGAAGGCTTCTAGTGTTGTTTTATAAGAATTAAAGAGAATTATAGTTTAACGTACCACGGTAGTGATCATGCTCCGGAGGGCACGTCAGTACATTATTGGTAATACCACTTTATAGCGGTCACTCATCCAAGTAATGATCGCAGTGAAAGTTAGTAAAATTAGTACCGTACAGTTGCAGTAGTTATTTTTTTAACTGACTTGAATAAAAAGGGATATGTTCGAAAATTAATAAAAAATATATTTGTTTAAACGACTGTTCATCGTTTTCTCCGAGATTTCTGGATCGATTTGCGTGATATCTTTCGTGATCTGTAGGAGAGTTTAAATTTTCGTAGAAGAATCTTGCGCGGTGATCTCATGTAAATTCGGTGAAGATTTCATCTTCGGAGATAGACATTGGAACACCTCAATTATTAAATCAATTAACTTATCATGTACTTCTCAATATAAAATTAAGGTGATCGATTTCATTTCAGCATTTACCCTTTTTCAACCGATTTCAAGGAAGAAGGAGGTGAATGTTGTTTCAATTACTTTTATTAATTACAAGTTGCGCCGCGCGGTTTCACCCGTGGATAAAAAGTATTTTAATTATTTGCTCATTCCACGGGAAATTTTCACTTTTCCGGGATACAATGTAGCCTATATGTTAATCCAGTGTATAAGCTATCTTGGTACCGAATTTCATCCAAATCCATTCAGCCGTTTGAGCGTGAAGGAGTTACAAACATACACACATACACACAAACACTCATACAAACTTTCACATTTATAATATAAGTGTGATTAGTGTGATTTAATATTCTGTAAATTTGCCTTTTGTCGTAGCGTTAGGTTGGCGAGCGAGGGTGTTGCCGGCTGACCATCCAGTAGCACAATACGAGTTTGACGCGCTCCTCGGCGCTGATGGAAAGCGGAACACTCTACACGGCTTCAAGCGTAAAGAGTTCCGCGGCAAGTTGGCCATGGCCATCACGGCCAACTTCATCAACAGACATTCGGAGCAAGAGGCGTCGGTGAGTTGCCAACTATAATTTTGGTTTTTTTGGCGGCAAAACAAAAGAGATCGCGTCACCGCATTGTATTATTTTCCAAAACTTGTGTTTTTTTCAGTGTAAGTGCATAAAATTGGTGGCATTTTATTCGTTAAATGCTGGACTACAAGCATGAGTGTGGGAAAGTGGTATAATGATGGTAAAACGTTTCGACTATGACTTGACTTGGACTGTGACTTGACACATATACCTATATATTAATTAACTCGAAAAACTTATTTGACACTGGCTAAATACACAAAAGTGTGGAGCCATATCAAAACAAAAACAAAAAACTAGAATTATGTTTAAACGCCTTTAAAACCAAAACCACCATTATCTATAGATAGAAAATGCTTTATTGCACAAACAACAGATGTAGGTATAGGTATATAGGCGAACTTAATGCTAGAGAGCGTTATCTTCCAGTTAACCTGGGTGTAACGTGGAATTTTTTTGTGGGGCAGTGCAACGCTGCTTAAATATAGTTTGTCTATAAACATATAAAAGCACTAACATAAATTTATCTTTCTAAACTTTATAACTTCTAATTTTACACGTATAAACTAGGAGTTATATGACCTATGACTTTATATTACATATTATATATATTATCTATGACTTTGGAATCTGATATGTTATTTGGGCTAGCCGATTCGAAAAGTCTCCGTCGCAAATTAATGTTAACACAATTTAATGAACTATAAATTCAAAAGCTGCATTTTTCGAATCCGTCTGAATTGCTCCATAGCTCCTATATTCATTTACCCCTTACTTACCATCATATTAATAAACAATAAATAACAGTGGAATAGCTACTCAGTGCTCTGTCTTGTTTTATCTTTGCCCATTTCAAACTCAATAGAAAGAAACAAAACACAAAAGAATTATTGTTTCTGAACACATTGTTTATTCGTAAAGTGGTAAACACTGAAAAACCCCACAAAACTCATGGTTTAACCACAAAAACTTGAGAGGTGTCAAGCAAGGGACACCCGGATAGAACGAAGTTCCTTTCGATGAAGGAATTGTAATATTTTTTTTAAAGAGAGAGAGAGAGAGAGAAACACGCGCACGCTGCACGGCTTCAAAAAGTGTCGTTAAAACTTTTGATCTTAATTTTTTCCGTCTAGCCTCCTTTCGCAACGCGCGATAAGGTACTTCGTTCCAAAAGATTTAAACAAGCCTTAAACTAGTGTTAACTGCTGTTTTGTATTGTTATAAACACATGTTTGACGTCTGTCGAAGCTTTGTTTTAAGTATTTGTGGTAGTATGGTCAGTGTTTTCTCTTGTTTTATCTTTGCCCATTTCAAATTCAATAGATAGAGACAAAACATAAAATTACTATTTTATGTTTTGTCTCTATCTACTATCTACTCGATCTACTACGGGTTTGAGTACAAAGTTGATTTAATTGAACACGTTTCATTAGCAACAACCAATTTCCTCCAAACTCATTCAGCTCACCCTAAATCCCAGTTTAATAAACTCGTAAAGTGAATAAAAAGCGTGAAACCATCGTCGCGCCGTCGTTTGATGAATTGCTTCTAATGTGAGTACGGTGCTAAATCGACGCGAACTTCCATTAAGTAAGAAAATGTGTCCAATAAATAGTAAATTGTAAAAGGCAAAGGAAAAACTTGTACAGTGATTCTCTCGTCATGGATGATTAAGAAAATCATGTCCCGGCTAATGGAACTATTACTAGTAGGACGGGATTAACTCGCGTCCATATTTGCATTTTGCATTATTCATACAGATAACCGGCTTTGTGTAGCGTTGTATGATTTAGTCAATGTGCATTATTTACCGCGGGTACCTGTATTTGTCTCAAGCAATTACCGATAAACGTTTTTTGTAAAGGACTTGAAAATATCTTACGTCCTTTTCTACTGTATGGTTTTGTCTTTGTCATATTACTATTGTGTGTGTTATTCTGTATTCTATGTATGTATTTACAAACAAAATGTATCAGTTATATTGCCAGAGTACAAGCTTTGCTTAGTTTGGGGGCTAGATGGCGCTTTAATAACTACGTCTGTTTCCGTTCAGGTCCCAGAAATCAGTGGTGTCGCGTTCATATTTAACCAGAAGTTCTTCAAGGAGCTGTATGAAGTGACCGGCATTGATCTTGAGAACATAGTATATTATAAAGATGACACACATTATTTCGTGATGACGGCGAAGAAACACAGCCTTCTGGACAAGGGTGTACTCCTAAAAGTGAGTATTCCTCGTAGAAGTAATACGGAATTTTGTTCTCCACAAGACTAATGAATCACGTTTATTGAAGCTATCATGCTTGACTTGGAGAGTAAGCTGGTGAATGCGAGGCGAACGAAAGTTGAAGTTGGTTCGCGTAAATCATCATTGTCAACATAACAAAGTTAAAAATTTGTATTATTATGTTGGTATGTCTGGTATGGAAATTTACAATTGTAAAGATGGCTACATTAACATTAGACAAAGTTATACCGGTCGATAGATGGAGCTAAACTAAAGAAGTTTTACTTAAGTGTAAAGCACACTCGTATTTTTTCAAATGATTTGAGAAACTTTTCTATATTAGTTATATCCGCGATATAAACTGTTAATGGAACAGTGGGACAGTATATGTGGAGTTGGTTTGAATGGGGTCATGAAAAGTGCAATGCAAGTTTTATTATTACTTATATGATGTGACCCGGGGGTGCAAGCACCACACATATAATTTATAAATTTAGATTGTGCCAACGAAATTAGGATTGCAAATCCTTGAAAAATCCCAAGCTAATAAGGTTGATTACTGTGTCGGCAATAGTCCTAACATGAACAGTTTTTAAGCTTTTTTATATATCCTACAAGGTTGCGTTTAACAACATTTCACTTGATGTTAAGTGAAAATTTGCCAAAGGTGGCACTGCGGAAGGTTCTGGGGCTATTTACCCATTGACCAGAAAACGATTTCTCGGTTTCATCCATACCTTACCCGTTTTCCGGCGGGAATTTTTATATTTCGGGATTAATACTATCGTATGTTAACCTGGGCAATATAAGCAATCGGTGTGTAAAATTTCATCCAAAATTATTCAGCTGTTCTGGCATGGAAGCCGAACAAACAAAAACAATACATACGCGAGAAGAGAAAGAAAGAACACAAGAAAATACATTTATTAATGTGGTCATAAAATAAAAAGCAAACATTTCTATTGTCGCATTCCCACTAAACTTTCAATATAATGGTAGAAGTGGGAAAACAATATTCTTTAGCTTTCACATATAACACCTTCCCCACGTCCCCAGGATTATTCCGACGTGTCCCGGCTACTAAGCGTTGAGAACGTAGATCGAGGCGCCCTTATGCGGTACGCCCAAGAAGCCGCTCGGTTCTCGACGGACGGTCGTCTGCCTCTCCGTGACTTCGCGCTCAATCACTACGGTGAACCTGACGTCGCGCTCTTCGACTTCACTTCTATGTACGCTGCTGAAAATGCTAGCATGGTCAGTATAATTATCATATATTTCGCTCAATAACAGTTTTTTTTATATTTCGCTCCACGCAATAAGTGTATTCAGCCAGTGTCAAGCTTACGTTATATTCTGCTTATAGTTAAAAATCTCCAAGTTTCAAAGTCAGTATAACATATTATTGGCTCTATAACAGTTTGATTTTATTTCGCTCCACACTATAAGTGTTTGTTGCTAGTGTCAAGCTTACATTAAATACTTGGGTGCGGTTTTTCAATAATCAGATAAAAGCTATTGCTTGGATAAAATAAAACAGTTAAAATAAAAGCATAATTATGTATAGTGAACACTGCAATAATGCATAATAGTACTTTTATTTTAATCAGATTTTTTTAGTTGCATAACATTTATCCAGACATTGAAAAATATGACTTTATAAAGCTATCCTACTTTCAAAGACAGTATAATTTTTTTTGTTTTGGCTCCACACTTACGTGTATTTAGCCAGTGTCAAGTAATTGATAATTTCTCAAGTTTTTTTTTTATGTTTTGGCTCCACACCTCCGTGTATTTAGCCAGTGTCAAGTAATTGATAATTTATCAAGTTAATGATATTTCACGCAAATATGTGTCAAGTCACAGTCGAAGTAATCAAGTCAAGTCAAAGTCATACTCCTAGTAAAGTGGTGGCAACTTTACTTGAAGCTTCTATGGAGTTTTGGAAACAATACGAAAAGAAACGTTTCACCATCATTATACCACTTTCCCATACTCATGCCTGTAATCCAGCACTTAACGAATAGAATGCCACCAATTTTATGCACTAACACTGATAATAACACAAGTTTTGGAAAATAATACAATGCGGTGACGCAATCTTTTTCGCGTTCCCGCCAAAGAAACTCAAATTCTCAAGTTAATTAATATTATATAATATGTCAAGTCACAGTTCAAGTCATCAAGTTAAGTCATAGTCTAGTCTAGTCAAGTCATACTCCTAGTAAAGTGGTGGGAACTTTACCAGAAGCTTCTATGGAGTTTTGGAAACAACACGAAAAAAAAACGTTTCACCATCATTATACCACTTTTCCACACTCATGCCTGTAATTCAGCACTTAAAGAATAAAATGCCACCAATTTTATGCACTAACACTGAAAATAGCCAATTGTATGCACTAACACTGTAAATAGCATCAGTTTTGGAAAATAATACATGCGGCGACGCTATCTTTTTCGTTTTCCCGCCAACACCGACAGTATAATTACATATAGCCAGTGTCAAGATTACATTACACTCTACTCATAGTTATAAAGTTATATTATCCAAGTTTCAAAGTCAGTATAAACACATATTTTTCGCTCAAAAACAGTTTTTATTACAATTCACGCGTTAAGTGTTTTTATTCAGTGTCAAGTTTTTATTACATTCTACTTATAGTTATAAAGTTATCCAAGTTTCAATCTGTACAATTACATATTTTTCGCTCAATAACAGTTTTTTTTCTATTTCGCTCTATGCGATAAGTGTATTTAGCCAGTGTCAAGCATACATTATACTCTGCTTATAGTTATCCAAGTTTCAAAGTTACTCACACTGTTTTTAAACTATATTTTTTTAAAGGGGTTCAAGTTTTTGTTTACGAAAGTTGTCATATCTACGGCATTATTTTTTGACGTTACGGGGTTAAAAGGGCTTACACAGTAATCAGGTTATAAATAAAATTTAGGTTAAAATACATATTGGACTCGTTATTATTTTTAATTCTTTAGGTAACATAACCGTTCCGAGGTCATAAACATCACCGAGGCACTGAGGTGTACTTACGTTTATTCCTAAAGTAGGAAGCATAATCTGTTTTAAATTGAAAAATCAATACTTGATTATTCTTGATGATTTCTATGATAAGTATCAACCCTAGATTTTTAAATATCCCTAAGTAAAAATTACAGCACGAAAAGTATTGAACTTGTTTAAAACAACAGCTTGTATTTAGTTGTCAATTTGACTGTGGTAGGTATACGAACGCCACGGCCGCCGGTTGCTATGTCAACTAGTGGGTGACAGCCTCCTCGAGCCGTTCTGGCCGACGGGCTCTGGTTGCGCCCGCGGGTTCCTCTCGGCTCTAGACGCCGCGTGGGCGGTGCGAGCCTGGGGCCACAGCCCCAACCCACACCCGTTACACGTCATCGCTGAGCGGGAGTCCATATATAGGCTGTTAGGTGAGTCGATTAACTCTATTGTTTCAGCTTAGATCAACGCGGAATCCAACCCCCGACTAGGTCACTGAATACTTAATAGTACAGAAAGTTCACTCAAGTCACTTAAATAGATAGCAACTCTTGGCGCAACGTAGTAAAGTGTAGTTCAGCTTGCGCTACAAGCATACCCTAAACAATTGCCTCTCGTTCTATCGCCATATCGTTGCTCTTTTGGCTCGTTATTTGTCTAGATGGGTCGGTCCCACGTACTTGTAGCTTCGTACCTAAAACTGAGTCAGACCTGACTAGCTGAACCGATGACCTGCCGACCTACCGTCTAAGCCTAATTATTTTCTAACTTATTTTCGGCAAGTTGGCAGTTTCTTTCCATCGGTATTTTGACCGCGTATGAGCGGATAATGGACTGTAATAGTGAGAAGATGCCGATGGAGATGTTACAGAATGCTAACTTTCCGGAAATTACCAAATAAGCCCATTCATCGATTAAGTCAATTTTTTTTTTAAATTTTTTTTTTAAGTGATGACGTGACGAGCTAACCGTTAGCCTGATGTTAAGCGACACGGCTGCCCATATCACTTGCAGTTCAATGGAACTCTAATGTATAGAGTTTCGCGTGACACTGCAGTGAGCACGTCATCCTGAGACATCAGCACAATCTAGTAATAAGATTACTCGACTGTGAGATCAGGTCATAAAGTCTCATTTGCCCAGTAATTACACTAGCTACAGTGCCCTTCAAACCGAAACACAGCAGTGCTTGCACTCTACTGCTTGGCGGCAGAATAACTGGCAAAGCGGTGGTACCTACCTAGACGAACTTTGCAGAAAAGTCCTACCACCTAGTCATCAAATCAGTCAGAGTTAATTAAATTAAAGAAAAATTCACAATCACTACTGTTACAGCTGCACTACAAATTTCACCTTCACCGTTGTTTAAAACGCTTTAGCGTATAATCTATAGTTCGTCTTTTTCAGCTCAAACGACGCCAGAGAATTTACACCGTGATTTCGGCGCATACACTCTGGATCCCGGAACCAGATATCCGAATCTAAACCGGACCGCGGTATCTCCGCACAGGGTCTCTTCATTCTACGACTCGGACGAACCGCTGCCTTTAGACGCCACCGCTTCGGCTCGGAAACGGCGGAGAGGTAGGTACCCAGCCAAAAAGAAACTTAGTTTTTTCATCTCTTATCTCTCTTTTTTCTCTCTCTCTCTGTCTAAGCAGCTTAACTTTATATGATTTGAATAGAAAGAAAGAAAGAAAAAACGTCATCGTCTAAAAAACCTTCAAGTCGTGAAGTCACGTTTATGGCTCTGAAAACACGGCAGTCTTTCCTATAACGGCATTGTATATGCTAACACACGTGGAAAGTTTTTATTTATTTGTGTTGCATGCTTGTGAACGTTTCGGTTCCAATAAAGCGTTGTTTCTTCAATTTCAACAGTCTCTGTAGCTACGAGAAGCATTTTTAAACGATCCACACATAAAAACACACACACAAATAACTGTACACAGTTATGGTCGACTAGTCTAGGGACATTAGGAGATACGCACACGAAACTGATTTGTGATAGCCCTGGCCAAGCGTCTGCTCGATCACGCTTATTCATAGCCCGTAGCTTTTCCCCTACAACTCGAAATTTTTAAGAATAATAATATAATAGTTATGGTAAAATAAATAGTATACATAATATAATAGTTTTTATAGACAGTTTCCTTCGTGGCATTTTTGCATAGAAACTATACGAGGTCTGAGAGGTTTATCGTAACTATCAAAGGTATGAAGGGCGTGGTCCTATCAAACTACCCGGCAACAGCCCAAGTAGAAGCCCTAAAAGTGCCTTTGACCACTAGCTCGTGGGCGTGGCATCTACGCCACACCCACCTTTGAAATTTGCAACCTTGCGACCTTTGAAACCTTCGATTATCCACAATACTGGGTACATAAACAACATTTGTGTACTTATATTCTCTGATCGATATTTAATTAAAATTAGTTTGGTGAAACCTGACGAAATGAATGCTCTTGAAGATGGTAAACAAAGTCTAATAGTTTTGTTTATTAGTTGGCATTATACGATTCATAGTTATAATAGCAACTTTAAAGCGCGCTAGCCATGGATTTAGTGAACTGTATTTGTAGAATAATTGAAGGGGTGAGAACAAAAAGGGTTTAACTGATTTTTTTTACAAAATGACTTATGGGTATCGTTGGATTCAGCGTGAAATTATCTTCAATAATACATTCTCAAAATACCGATATGAGGCTTAAATCTCGAGATTTTGAGTCTAAAAACGGTTTATCTGTCACAGGAATACAGTTCGCCTAGCATATAAACATTATTATATTTATTTTATTATATCATATTTTTACAGTAATTGTATGAATTAGTACCATATTTAGTATTTAAAATAGAATTAAAACATTTTCAAGCAACTGAAACTTACATAAACCTTTTCTATTACCTTATAAGCACTCTACATTAAAATGACGCCGTTGACGTTTTAAGTCAATTTTCTCGAAACTGTCAATTTGTCAGTTAAACCCTGTTTATTCTCAATCCTTCAATTATGATTTTGGATAGCATTTAGTTCAAAAAATTAAAAGCATCTTTTGATGTTCGGGTACCGTACGCATAATAGGACACTAACCCGTATCTGCACTAAAGTTAGACAGCTCCTAAGTACGCACTAATCTCTCTAGTGCGTACCCAAACGCGTTGCAGTAGGAACGTCATAGGGGGATAAGCGCGAACTTTGGAGCTGGCCCAATTTCAGTACAGACGGACAATTCTAGCTAGAAATGTTCTATTAACCGTTAGTAAGGCAAGCAACGTGCCTCAAAGTAAGTAAAAGTATAAGCATAGCCTGGCTGGATATTTGGTTTTGTGAGTGCACGTTGTGTAGCAAATAAAGGGCAGATATATCTATTAAGTCTAAATGTTTACGGAAAATGTTGCTTTAGCCCTTAAAAAGACTAAAAACAATACAGGGGTTCGTCAAGAACTGCTTCGTGGTAAACGAGCGTTATTTAAGGTGATCGAGCGCGAGGCGCTGCGACCTTTAGTTTTCAAGATCTCATAATGTTTATGTTTTTTAGCACCTCCAACAATGTTGTAGCGTAAAATGAGGGGGTGTTTTCTCTATTATATTAACTTGAAAGTTTTAAACTTCCAAAAGGCCATCTAAATACGGGCTATTTTGTTAATTAAAAGAGGCGATTTTACCATTTTTCACTCATTTACTCATCTTAAAAAAAAGCAGAAGTAGAAATTTATTTTTACACAGTGCCAAACGATTAAATATATTAGTGATGAAGTTACGTTAAAATCAATTCAATTACATTCCGAGCCTGAAACGATCTGCGACAGGTGAAAACAGGAAAACATGTTGAAAATAGAATAATTGAGTAAACGTCAATCATACGTCATATTCATACCGTCTAACGCAGCCATTCGTACTAGAAATTTATTTTATTGAAAGGGTTGAACCCTTAAAAGCTTTGAAAAATATACATACGGTTAGCAAAGCTTAAACGATACTTGGCTGATGTTGAATACATTTTCAGCATATACTGACGTGTAGAGCTTTGTGAACGTTAGTTTTTATTCAAAAGCTAGCCGGTCAGAAGTGCGCAAGTGCAATTACAAGTGTACTTTGTATTGCGTTGAAAACGGTTTCCCGGGTCGCTCGACTTCCCGTTATTTCCTAGAAATTCACTGATAGTGAGAGGAAATCAATAAAGATGTTGAAGTGGGTTCTACGAACTAAACAAGCACGGGCTCAATCTCGTCGACGTGAGTTACGCTTACGAGATCTATCAAATTTATATACGTATTTTTTTACCATAGGAACCAATTTTTTTTATTAAACCTGGTAGTATTTCATAACCAATCAAACGTTTTTATGATCCTTTTTATATATGTATTTTGTAAACTTGCCGTTTTTGTGCAGTGGCTTTCTATTTTCTTCGCATAAAAATAACAAATTCCAATTCTAATAGTATGACGTAGTACATTTCAGTACTTTATGGAATCGTTCCGCAGTTTCATTCGCAATTTACCTACTCTCTTACGGAAATTTTTGAATTTTCTTGAATAAAATGTATCTTATGTTGATCTTGATTGAATAAGCAATCTGTTTGCAACATTTCAGGCAGTCAGTTCCGCCGTTTTGAAGTGAAAGATAGACAAAGTAAAAACGGACAACGTTTTACTTTTATATATTAATACTTATTATTGATATAATCGATACTTGGTAGGACTGAATGGCTTTCTGTAAAAGTTAAAATGTCTTTTCTAGGTCTAGTGATGCGTGTCTTTCAGACACGGCCACGTCTCTGTAACTGAAAGAGAACCGGTAATTGAATTGTTTCTCTGCACATGTAGTTCCATTTGACAATCGAATTATTTTGTGACATAGTTTCTGTGTCTGCAAAGTGCCATTTGATGAGGTTTACTCGGCCATATAAAATCGTTATCATCCCAGTAAAGCAATTACTGTGCACAAAGAAA
The DNA here is from genome assembly GCA_905220475.3 of Ennomos fuscantarius. Taxonomy (NCBI): domain Eukaryota; kingdom Metazoa; phylum Arthropoda; class Insecta; order Lepidoptera; family Geometridae; genus Ennomos; species Ennomos fuscantarius. The sequence goes on from HG992023.1 coordinate 15,382,207, forward strand.
AATAAAGCTGGCACTTAGACACATGTAAAGAATAACGTAATGGGAAGTTGATTTTTAATTTTTATAATGATCAAAGGGCTCTGGCGGAAGGGTCTATAAAAATAATATCTATGAGTAGGGTTTCTGATCGTGACTCAAAAGAAATGTGAGTCGTAATTTATTTTTCTTGCATAACCATTACAAATGTGCATTTTCACACAAACTTCAGGTTTAGGCTGATTGATGTCGGTATAGCACTAAGGGTTAGAAAAAATGAAGTTCTTAATGATGTAATGTTAGTTATGTGTTTACTTGGCCAGCATGCTACATCTTCGATCGCATCGTCACTTCCCATCAGGTGAGAGCGCGGTCAAATGCTAGACAAGTTTGAAGTAAAAAAAAAAATGTATGGTGGATATGAGGAATAAAGTTACATTAACTATCTTTATTAAACCAATAATTTTCTTTTGTGAACTTTCATTATTATGTCCGATTTATTAGATAATTTCGTCCCTATTTTTCACCCGGTATGCCTCTGGCCGTCGTGCTAATTGAATTGCAACGTTTTCGTAATCCACTCTTAAAAAGGCACTTATAGAGATAGGGTGCAGAGGCGAGTTTGTTATTTTTTTATCGAATAATGTTGGTGGTTTTATTCTATTTTATTTCCCTTTTATCTCAACACTAATGCGATTATGCATGGCTGGTAAAGTAAAGTAATAGCTCCTGCTTTGCTCTTCTGCAGCTCATAGTATCAGGTACCAAGGATAATGCGGGCGGACGTTTGTTCTACTTCTTACGAATATTATAAACTAATTGACCCGCCCCGGCTTCGCACGGGTGAAAGTATCCTATGTCCGTCTCCTGGTTCTAAGCTACCGCCCCACCAATTTTCATCCAAATCGGTTCAGCCGTTCTTGAGTTATAAATAGTGTAACTAACACGACTTTCTTTTATATATATAGATAGATGTGAAAGTTTGTGCGTGTGATACTTTAGATAGGTACTTTCGTTCTACTGCGGACTAATCACAGAATTTTGTAATAATGCAACTGGAGAAATTACATTCCCAATTTGAAAATGTCCATAGTAACTATGCACATAAACTTCGTATTGACTGGCCCAATAGCTCAGTTGGTAGTAACCCTACTTTCTGAGCTGTAGGTTGTGGGTTCGATTCCCACCCATGACAAACATTTGTGTGATGAACATCGATGTTGGTTCTATGTCTTAGTGTTATATTGTATTCTATGTATATATTTACAAACAAAAAAGTATTTAGGTATTCTGTTAGTTATCTGGGTGGATCTGGGGTGATCACGACTTTGATTGCAATGCAGCAGGAGAAATGTCCATACGAACATAAACTGCGTATTGAAACTGTCAAATCCATACAAATTAGTGTTTCTATATGCTGCAATCGAGTTACGTGATTACCCAGCTGGTTCGCATAGTACAAGCTTTGCTTAATTTGGGGCTATGTGATACGTAATATATTTATTTATTTTTTATTGAAACTGTTCAATCCATATCAATTTATGTTTTTATTGGTTGCAATCAAATTACGTTTTGCCTAGCTGGTGTAACATATAGGATATAATTATTGGGGGAAAGTGGGTGGTTCCTGTGGTATAGTGTTAAAATTCTCACTCTGGAAAAACTGCTCGACACAGCCTTGTATATATAGCTTTTTATCAGTGAAAGATCTTTCTGAATTGAATCAATACTTAAGAATACAAAAATACAAACATATATAATCTACCTGTTCAGTAATATATGCCCCAGATTGTGATATTAATATGGATAAAAGTGTGTCAAGCTAGGTTGCCATATTTCTAGAGCCCGAAGTGTCAGACGAGACTCTGGTGGCGTGGGTGGGAGCGTCGGAGGCCGGAATAAGGGCGGCGGCTTCGCCCCCAGCGTTAGCAGAAGTTGTGCGCCGCTACCGGCCAGACTTACTGCCTGAGGACACGCTGCCTCGAGCCGTTTACCATATACTACACCACGAAATGGGTAAGTTAATATTACGAAAGAGATCCATTCATCATCAGCAGCAGCCAGCAGCCGAAAGACGTGACGTGAACATAGGCCTCCCCATAGAGCGCCATTTTGAGCAGCTGATTGCCTCGCGAGCCTGAAGACATGCTCCACTGCTGAACATAGCTAATATACTCGTAGAGCGCTACTTTGATTGGCTGCTGGCTTTCCGTGGCTTTGACCTGGCTTATGCTGCGGCTGGTGTTAGTCACTTTTTTTTTTTCGTTTCTTGTTTCGTTTTCATTTTTGGGCGTTATTATTATATTATTGTTTCAATTTGCTAATTTTGAAAGCTTTCTGTGACTTTTGTTCTACAAAGATATTCACCTATATGCCTATAGGCATATAGCACTTACCCTAAAGTAGACTGCGATGTAAGTAGGTCGCAATTTCCTCTGTAAATAACTTAAAAGTACCAAAGTGCCGGAACACACTAATGAAGTTTCGAACTTTTGTGTCCGGTTTAAGCGCATGCCGATAACACGACTGAGTGGTAAAATGGATTGAATTACATGTGTTACAACACCGTTTATCTACAGTTGGCAAATAGTGCATAATTTTAATAAAAGGAAAACAAAACCAACTTTACACAGTTTATATAGTTGTGCAGTTGCACCAAACTATTATTGAGCAAACTTGGGAAGTATTCGTTTCATAGAGTTTGCTTTACTTGATGAGAGAACTCGATAACTTTTCTGTAAGACTAACTGTGAACTTATTTCTCATTGAATAAATTGAAAGTTATTGTATAACGTAAGAAATTAATGAAGTTTTACTTTAGAGAGATTCAGACAACTTAACTAACTGCAACTTAAATAACCAACTTAGTATATGATGATCATATCAAATTAGAGAACTCCGATGAATACGAGAAAATGTATAAGTTAGGGAGAGTAGCCTTTACGAAAGTTGTTCGACTAAATTATTTTTTACAATTAACGGCTTAATTATTAATTAATTTCATTAACTATTTGGGGAGCATTGTATATATGAAAAAGGTTTTGTAGATTTCTTATTTGATACAAAGGACTAAGATACTTGAATGAGCACTTACGTATGTGAATAGGCGCTGTAAACGCAACAGGAATCGGCATAAAGAGATGCAATGCATATGAGATACAATAACTACGGTTTTTTTTCTAAAACCGTGAGGTTTGCCGCTCGCTTAATATAAAAGACTTGCAGAAGTTTTCACGGGCACCTTTTTATATACAAAACGAACATCATCATTAATAAAAAAAAACAATGAATAGACTGTCGGATGCTGACGATACGATACCATATATTCCCAGCCGATCGGAATCGAATAGCATCTGATAGACAAACGTTGAAACAAATGCAAAAGATGTTTACCCAGCAGAGGGACAATATAGGTTAATTATAAAAGTTCGCATTCTTAAATTAGAAACATGGTTTTTATTTGTGCTTATTTCCAGGAATAGTTCCGTTCTCATCTGGCGGTACATTACGCGATGTCCCCGATGCGAAACTGCGCTTGTACCTGACGCGCGTCTACAACGCGTTTAAAGGCGAGGTGCCTCACGTACATCACGAGAGCGATGTCTTCGGCCAGGTACCTACAGTTAGCAGAGAAGAACGAGAATGAACGATGAAATCTCTTGATTTGAACTTTATCGTTTATTTACTGTGAATGCGTCATTTACTATTAGGCCTATGCAAAGATACTTAATTAAAATTAGTATATGATAAGCAATATAATACTGTGTATTTACAGATCAAACAAAGTATGCAGAAAGAGAAACACGTACGAAACTCGAACGACCACCCAGTTTCAGCTTATTCGAGTGAGTACAAAACTCTTTGATTGTATTTTATAGTTGCGAATTGTGTTTAAAAATTACTATCATTCAACAGTTGAACGTCATTTTACGACGATAAATGAATGAACATTATGAATCAGTGAATGTTGCGTTGTTACAGCCGCGGCCGAAGCGGACAAGTCTCACTCGAGTTACAAACGCAAGCGTCGCTCCGTGCGCACGCCACAAGTAAGTACCGATCCCGCAGAGTACATAAGAAAAAAGATCGGCAAGCTTGACCTCAATGATATCACCCAGCTCGCTCGACTCATCGAGGGCCACGACGCTGTCGCATTCGACTCAACTCACACAGACAAACAGAAGGACCTCCAGGAGCAAATACTTGCCCTATTAGACCCCGATGAATCGCCTGACCCGAATGTGCTACGCGATTCCCTCGCCCATTTATTACAGGGTAACAGCAAGACTAGCAAAGTTGTCACGCAGGAGCAGGCGAAATTAGCTCATTTCTTCCAGGAAAAAAATGATAAACCAGTTAAACCGCCGCGGAAGTTGAAAGGTCTCGACGTAAACAGCATGGTAATACCTGACTACGATATAGACGATCCGGTGCAAACAGAAGTTGTGAAACCGCCGCGCAGACTGAAAGGGCTCGACCCTAATACCATCAAAATACCTAACTATGATTTGGATGATATTGTCACTACAGACGTTGTGAAACCGCGACGTAAACTAAAAGGACTCGACGTTGACACGATCCGGTACCCCGATTACGACTTTGAAGACTCGGCAGTGGACACGGATGCAACACTTGTCAACGCAGATAACTCAAGCAGTAAGAAAAATAGAGCATCGTCCGCAGACTCTGTAAAGATACGATCGGAAATTCCAATACCATTGAAAGGGAGGAGGCCGTCGGATGTTGTCGAGCAGAGGATACGCCACTCTCAGAGCCCAGACGTTACGAAACGATCACACTCCATAGGTGCATCCGAGGTCGCGAACACGAGGCGGATCGCGCAACTGTTCGAAGGGACGAAGCGGCGGCACACGCCGAGTCCGGAATCGCGCTCCGTACGCTCCGGCTCCATGACCAACGAGATGGCATTAAGGCTGCAGCGCATGACGGACATCATCGAGCAAGCTGGAAAGCGGCGGGACACTCCCAGCCCGGACCGGAGCAAACGCGACACCATCGGAAATCCGGAAATGGAAATCCGAAAGCAACGCGTTGTGGATTTGATTCAAGGACACAAATCTCGCCCTGCAGTGGACCCCTCGCAACGCCGTGGCAGCGGAGACATGTTATCCTTCCGAATGCAGCGCGTTTCGGATATAATGCAGAAAAAGAGCGCCGAGGCGAAGCGGCCCAAGACTAGTGGGCGGAGGAAAGCGGCGCGCGAGATAATGAAGCAGCGGTTCGAGAAAAGTTTGCAGATGTTGGCGACGGAGCCGCGACTGGAGTTTGCTCCCTCGGCTGACTTGGAGAATGACTACGGGTTGCAGCAGTACCGCGCGAGTGCGCCGCATTTTGGCGAGAGGGTCAAGAAGCTGGAGCGACAGCTTCAACACTATGTGAGGCGGTTGGATGTGTGTTGCATGACTGTGTGCCGACGGTGACTTTTGACGGGTAGTGCGTGGGTCATTCGGATAGAAATATTTTTTGAGGTCGCAGGATTTGTTTGAAATCGTTATTATCTTGCGAATATTGAAGTTTTGTCGGAACTAAGATTTTTCGATAGTTTTTTTTTCATTTACGCAACGTCTTCTATATAATAAATAAGCACAGACAGAAGAAGCGATTGTAAATACAGTAGCATCAATATGTTATTTCTGAATAATAATTTCGATATTTGAATACTACTCTATTACCATTCAATATTTTGATTTTCCGTATAATTGACCCCGCGCATTCCATCCACACGTCGCAAGCAATAATACGCACGGTTTGTTGAAAACATCCGCGAATAACAACAACGTCTACTTTCAACGTCCGCAGTTCAAGTTGCATGGATTTCAGTGAGCTCCACATTAACGATCACCTGTGTTCTTTTTTTACACTGTGTTTTAACTAACCTTTTTTCCAACGTGGCCGTTTAATTTCGTTTTACTATGTGTTCTTCAGTCTTACTGCTGTTTAATTATATCAGGATGCTAACTGGCATATTTAAAGTTTAGTAGTGCGAATTGTTTATATAGCGGTTGGTGCATTTCTGCACGTTTGTATTGTTTTAGCTCTGAGTTATCAAGTGTCACTTACACGCCCAGGCTATTTATAGGCCTTACTTAAATGTTATAAATATAACCAATGATTAAAATGCCCCATCTCGTTTTCGCTCGCCACATTTCACGACAGCGAAAAGTTGACAATAAGTTTCAAGTATTATTTTTAAAACTTTAATAATGTATAAACACCGAAAATTGTAAAAACATACAGCTTTTTACTATTTTGTTTATGTAAAGCAATATGCAATTATCATCTAGCAACTACTGGACCGATTTGTGTAACCGAGATGTCTTAGTATTATTTGAAAGGCCAATTCCATTTCACCGTTGTCTATAGTAACTACATGTCCAGATCTTGTATTTGTCTAAAGATTTATGTAGAAACACCAATCTGATGATAGTATCGTTTGTAGGAAGAGGGACGTATTGTCGGAGGCGGCGGTCGCACGGCAGGCGGTGGAGCGCGCGTCGCTAAACTTGCAGCTGAACTTTCTGGAAGCAACTCCAACGCATCCGCTCCCAAATCTTCTAAGCCTAAAGACCTGATGCGATCGGTCGGGAAGATTGAGAGGGACGACTGGAACATGAAGGAAATTGAGAGAAAGATCATGGAAAACAAACTCGGCCGGCCTGAGCCGAAGACTGCCGAGAGAGTACCGAAGTGGGATCGCGAGCAAGTAAGCGAAGACAAGACTTCTTTTTTTTTAATAACCTCCCTAAGAAAATACTAATCAGACGCTTACCTTTATTCCCATTTATTAATTGCCTTTCTCCAAACTCAATGCCATAAATTCTTATACAACCATTTATTTTCGCTGCCTTCGCTCCCACTTTTACGCTTACCTTTATTCCCATTCATTAATCGTTCCCACCTTTTCATAGGGATAAATATATCTTCATTTTCTTCACATCTAATACTACATTATTAAAATTTTCCAGTTTCTTGGGCGTCAACGAAAACTGAGAGAAGGTGAAGCGAGTGACGAAAAGTGGGGAGAAATTGACGAGACTCTTCACAAGCTAGATCAGAAGCTACGCGACTCGGGCCGGCCCGATCATGGCACCAAAAAGGTTGAGTTTTGAACATCATACAGCAGCATCACTACTATACCTTCTATCTTAAATACAATTTAATGAAATAACCGAGCGATCACAGTATGTTTAAATTTGTTTCTATTTCAGGTGGCAAATCTTGCTACTAAATTTGTAAATGAACCCGAACCACCAAAGGCGCAACCCAAAGAAGAGGTAACAATAATAATTATTATTACAGTAGGCATAAAGAAGTGATTAGAGTGGCTACTTTTTGGTCCGTTTCGATATTACATCCTGCGTTGTATGCCATGTGGATAATAGAAAAATGCCTGCTTCATTAAAAAGAAGTGAAAATGATTTAACAATACGCTTAGTATGAACGAAATGAATTCATTTAAGCGAAATAAGTTTAGCCGGAGCGAAACACTTACTTTGAGCGAAATGAGTTTTGTAAAGCTAAACAAATGAGTTTTGCGACTATTATTCAGTTTCAACGAAATGCTTGGCTTAAACGAAACGCGCTCAGGTGGATAAATTAAGCATTTCAACCTCTTTTCTTCCTTACGGGTAAAGAAAGATGTTGGAAATTAGTTAGTTCAATTTGACAGGAGTGCGTTTATTTTAAGCAAAAAAACATTTATTTTTTTGGGAAAAGTTGCAATTTTGTTGCAAACGTTTAAAAACAAATATATTTTTTTTAATGTGACCCTTATTTTGAGCGCAACCTGACCATGTTGACCGAAACGTGCATAGTTAGATATTTTTCATTGTACCCAGGTAAAGAAAAGCTGGCGCGGTCCGTCGACGGCCGGCGTACAATGCGCGGCGTGTGGCACGCGCGTTTTCGCCGCTGAAGGTGTCACGGCGGATGGTCTACAGCTACATCGCGCTTGCTTCCGCTGTGCCGTCTGCAAAGCAGTGCTGAGACCTGGGTATGTTATTTTAAACCAATAATAATGCGTTTTATTTAAACACGATCACTACGAAAGTAAGAAAAAATAGTCTTGCCACTCTCATTTTTGTATTTAAGAGTAGTGGAAGTGAGAAAAAAAGAATTTCGAAAAATCCTTAGCGTATACCTACGTCATAACATCTACCTGCATACCAAATTTCAGCTCGATCCGTCCAGTGGTTTGGGCTGTGCGTTTATAGATCACTATGTCAGTCAGTCAGTCACCTTTGAGTTATATATATTTAGAAGATTATACTTTTTATATCATAAGGGTAGTGAAGGAAATAGGTCTTAAGCCATATCATAAATAGTCAAACAATAATTTCTGCCACCGGGATTAAACATTTCAATAAAAAGAAATCAAATCATATTTTTAATTGGGTTACAGATGTTCATTTCCTTAAATAATAATAATAATAACCCCCAACGACCACATACAAAAATAGGTCACTTGTGGACCCTGTCGGGATTCGACATTCCTAGAGAAAAATTTCAATTCCATTTTGATTGACTTTTGTACAGAAACTACACAATGGAGCGTTACGGCAGCCGTTTAGTTTGCCTCCGTCATTCTGGAGTTAGCGTACCAGACGCGGTGGCCTCACTATCACCGCCGCAGCAGAGTCAGCCGCTCACGCCGACGCCAGAACGAATCAGCATCGAGCTCTCTGATAGCGGAGCGAGAGAGATAGACGAAGATGAGTGGACTGATAGGAACTTCCTCGCATCGGAGACTTCCTGTGCGGGTGGGCTCAGGTAACGATTGTGTGAAGTCTGGATTGAAGCAGTTCTTTGTAGAAATGTTAAAATTGAAAATGATTTAAAACTATTAGGAATACATAATTTGTTTATAAACCAATGTTGCCATAATAAGTAAATCTATGAAATGTGAAAAAGGGAATGTGTGAATAAATGTGGCCGAAATTAACAAACTTTTTTCGTGTTTAGTCTATGGCCAATATTTAAATCATGGACTATCTCTGGTGTCAGCTGGTCTTCGATTAGTCGGCGTTTTGTAATAAGACTGTTAATGTTTCCGTTTGCAGTGATGAAGAAGACTCTAGTTCTGATGAGTATACAGACGCAGGTGACAGTGATAACGAAGGTCGCGCCTCACCGGTTCCCACGGGCGTCGCTCCGCCGCGGCACCATCACAACGAAATGTACTTCTCGGACGACTCGTTTGGTTATGACGACTACTCGGATGATGGTATGTGGTAATTACACGAATGTTATTCATTCATTTATTCATTTATTCAATTAACCATTTATCCATTTATTCATTTGTTCATTTGTTCATTTATTCATTTATTCTTAGAAGAAGACCAACAGCTTTTTCTTACTTTGCCTGAGTACGCAAAAATGAACTACTGAAATTGGAAAAAATTAAAAAATAATTATACTTTACCACTGTCTTACCATCAGTGAGTGATTGATCCCTTTTTTTTCATATCACTTTTAGTCCCTAGCGATTATAGAGCAATTTAGTCCCCGTTTACGAAGAACAAACTACCTTTTTTCGAATAGATATGATAAAAAAAAGTTGTTTTTTCCCCTAGGGGCGGAATCATCAGGCAACGAGTCGTGTTCTAGAATGCGGGCGGCCCGAGAGGCCCGTCGCCGAGAGGTCCCGGCTGAGGGTCGCCCATCGTCCTGCAGCAGCGAGGTACCGCGGTGCAGCGTCGCGTGACGTCACACGCGGGAGGTGCGCCCTCCGCGACCCGCCGCCCCGAACCCCTAGCCTTTGTTGATGTGGATTACTAATGATCATATCGATAACTAATGATCACGTCGATACCTAATGATCACGTCGATAACTATTCGTAACCATGCTGATAACTAATAATCATCCCAACGTCGATACCTTATGATTATCACTAATGCCGATAACCAGTCGTGATCAAGTTGATAACTGATAATTATGCAGAATTTTGATAACTAGTCCTGATCTTGTCTATGTCTACTAATGATCATGTGATGACTAGTGATCATGTCGATGACTAGTCGTGATCATATTGACGCCTAATGATCATGCTAAATGCCGACAACTAGTCGTGATGATGTTGGTAACTAATGATCATATCAATAAGCAGTGATCATGCTGTCAACTTCTTTCATTCACGATGTTGGCTGATATCCATTGATCATGCCGCCTTAATTAAATATGCCTTCAATGTCCTGGATTTAATTTCTTCCTTCATTGATAACTACTTATGTTCATGCTATTTTAAAGATGCGTTTTCTTACGTTTTTATTAACTGTTCATGGATATGTCGATAAATGCTCGTGAATATATCGACAAGGATTTTTGATTATGCTAGTAACTATTTATGATCATGTCGTCTTAAGGATCTAACTTTCACTTTCGATAACTGCTTATGGTCGGTTGATTATTACTTATAATTACTTGATTATTACTGGTCGGTTTATTATTACTTATAATCCTCAACTCATCCTAAAAATTTAACTTCCACTTTCGATAACGTTTCAGGTTAAAATTATAATTATTCGTGTTATATTAATACCTAGAGAAGTATACATAATTATAACAAAACTTGCGTGCACTGTCGTTTATAGATATATCGGTGTCGATTACTTTGCCATCGTCCGGATGAAACATCAGTTGCAATCATACACTCACGTATCGATAACTATTCTTAATAATTGACATGGGGTGTGGGGAATTCGATACTTGTTAAAATCTGATTAAAATAATTCACTGCGGTTTGGCTGATATTCTTTATAAATGTCTTCTCTAGTTGAAGAACTGGTGGTTTTTATATTGATTTAGCTATCAACTGACGCTTTCAAAAATGACAAATCTATTTTCTATAATAACGCCTACTGACTGGCCCGATAGCTCAGTTGGTAGTAACCCTGCCTTCGTGGATATTCGTTCCCTCGTCCGCATAAATGGTGCGTATCGATATATCGCTGTAGTTCCCTACTTTTACCATCAACCATCCCTACCAGGAATATAACTTTTTTCGCAACCATATTTGACATATCGATATCGATATAAAAACTTGTCAATGACATCACTCACTTATTTCTTCGCCATTGTATGCTTGTGTCGATGTCAAGAACCATTCATTGACCATTCAAGGACGTAACTTCTTGTCACTTCTTCAGTCATTCTTCTTCTTCGTCAATCCATCGATCATCTTTAATGATATTTTTTATCGTAACAAAAGTAAATATCCTTATCATAACACTGAGAAATACAGCCATACATGCAACCAAGTGGGCTTGAATGGCCAATCCTAAATAATATAATATAGCGAGTATAATTAACCAATCATTATGCTGATTATTATAAAAATATAATATATTATGACGATTATAATTTATGACTATAAATTATGACGACTGTTTCAACAACAAGTTGAGTTTTATTGGACACTGCGATAATTTTTCTAGCGTCGAACAAAATAAATAAATATGTGTGCTATTTTTCTTTTTAGAGAACCAATAAAAATTAGGGATTAAAATTTTTAATTTACATTTAGGATTTAGCGTTCTCGTCCATTTGAAATATGCAGTGTATAACTGTATAATATACTAATCCGAATTTTTCTCCTATCAAGAAAAATTACTTGATAATATACCGTACACGTACCTTATAAAATCATAAGAGTGTCTCAAGTAACAATTTTTACAATAACATGGGGCGGCGGAGTACAGCGGGTAAGAGTGTAGTTAGCCCACACTAACTACCGCCTCTAAGAACTTACTATTTACATTTTTATCTGTAATTACAACTTACTGATTATGTATCGGAAAACTTTCGAAACGATTTGAAGTTGTTCAACTGTAAATTGTTTTTAAAGTTTGCCATCTCTCTTTGATTTATCAATCATTTACATATCGCTTGACATATTTTTTGAAGTTAATGTTAAAGCAAAAATCTTTTTGGCATAACGAAGTTAATAGTTTCAGTAAAATATTCCAAAGGGAAGCCATTGTTATTTCCTTATGCTTTGATTAGAAAAGCTTTTAAAAAGGTTTATGGCCTTTTAAACAAAAAATTATATAGAGCTTATCCTCTGGAGTTAATGAAATTTTGACGTAATTAAATAAAACAGTAAGTTGTAATGACAAACTCGATGGCGCTTTTGACTGTGTTTTATATCGTCGTATGTATACTATACAGGGTGAATTTTTCTACTACAAAGAATAGTGAATAATGCTCAAGGTAGCTTGGAGTAATATTACCGGGACCAGTTTCTCCATGAATTTGTTCTTTAAGACATTAAATCTTAAACCGTGGATTTGTGCATAACATTCGTCACATTTTTATAGCAACTTTCTAAAGGCACTGACCAGGTGTGCCAACAGCACCATATCGTCAGCATAGTTAAAGTATTAATTTTCTCAAATTTGTCCATAATAGATTACCTATTATAATACTATCCAGAATTTCCAAATCGAAGAAAAGAAATAAGAATTATAAAGATCCTTATTTCTATAATAGTTATGGTGCAATAACACGGTGGGTGTTTTCATTTCAAATTCAACAAGCTGGAATATTTGTAGAGGAATATGAATTTTTTAAACATTTTGATGCTATTTTAGTTTCAATAAAGATTGTGTGAAAATTAACATATCACAATAGAAAAGTGCATGTTTAATTGTTCCTTATTGTTATGAAATCCATTTATAAATGCCTGCACGGCGACTTGAAAAATTCACTCTGATTGATATTTTTTGATGGAATTCAATTCTAAAAGCGCAGTTATAAATTGCATGAACAAGTAATCTAATATACATGATCACTTTTTATTTATGTATTGATATCTTTTTTAAATATTCAAAGATAAAGTTGCGCAAGAGAGAGAGGCAAAGAGAAAGGGGAGGAAGGGAGTGTAACACAGTTTCTATGATTCATTGTGAAGCTCCTTGAACCTATCCACCGTTAAACTCTGTATTCATACATTTTGTATTAAGTTACGCTTTTAGAATTGAATAGTTTGAAGCATTTATGTATTTATCAGCTTTTAACATTATTTTTATTTGTGTGTAATATGTCTTATAACTTGTATATTTATGTAAATTTTATATAGGTTGTATATATTTATTTGTGTTTATTATTTAGTCACATTTATGTTTGGATACAGACCTACAGCCAAACGTGAATATATTAGAATGTAAATGTGACGTCACTGCCATCTACCACCAAAGGCGGTAAGTTAGTGTGGTTCTAGAATTACCGGCGCACCTTCCTCTATTTACTGTAATAAAATAATAAATATCTTCAAATATATATCTCAATTTTTTTATATATCACTTGAGATCTATTATTACTGCGGTGATGGATGCAATCGCTTGCGCATCGCGGAACAAGCTCAAATACTACTACTGTGGTTGTTTCGTCGGAGAGGTGTAATGTTGTGTTTGTCAGGTGGAGTCAGAGGAGGAGAGCGAGTCGAGCGACGAAGTGTCTTCAGGGACCGAAGTGTCGACGGACAGCGAGTTCGCCCGGGAGGAAAGCGCTCCGCCCGCTATCCTTGTGACCGCGCCGCCGCCGCCGCCGCCCGACTACCCACTAAGCCGCGCGCGCTCCGCTGGAGGACTCGCCACCAAACGCGCTCTAGAACTCAAACGCAAATACCTCCTCGGAGAACCTTCACCCCCTGCCGTACGGAAATCCGACTCCGCATCGCAAATAGACACCAAATTCGAGGCCTTCCGATCCAACATCACCGAGTTCCAAAAGATGCTCAACCCGGCCGCGACCTCCGCCCAGCCGCAGAAACCAGTCGTCTCATTCCGATTCACCACGGAAGATGAGAAAGCTCCGATGCCGGATATCATTAAAAACCTGTGTACCGATGCCCCGGTCGACCTGCTCACGAAGGCGGACTCTTCCCTGCTCACCGGATACATATCGGAGAAGTCCGAGCCCGTTTCGGAGGAAAAGAAGCTGGATCTGGATTCGGATTCGCTATCGGACTCGTCGCACACAGAGACTGGACCGCGGACCGTGCCGCGGGTGGAAGTGCATGATGAAGGCGGGGAGCTGGTGCAACTCGACAGTCTAGTGATTGTGACTGCAGATGTGGGGCAGCTGGACCCTGAGCCAACTGAACCCACCGCACCCGTCGCAGACTCTGAGTCCTCAGAGTCTGGACGAGACGCCACCACGCTAGCGCTCACCGAGACCGAACTCTCGGACTGGGCCGCCGAGACCAACGTGCTCGACGAGGGCGCCTTTAATGAACGAGACGAGCGAAAACGCAGTAAAAACCCTCGAACCCTCAGCGGACCGAAGCTAATCCACGACGCTAAAAACGTTGCTGCGGTCGCGTCGCACGTCTGTGGCCGTACCAGCCCCTCCGAACATATTGGCTACTCCAACGCTCCCGAACACTTCGAGTTTGCAGACGAGGGCGACCAGGATCCTTTCATCGAGAATCCCTGCACGCCCCGGAATGAAGGCTACATGGAACTGGTGGATGACGAGTTTGAGTACTCTCCCGGGAACGACCGCTCGATGAATTTCATCGAGCGTAGCTTCTCCGAGACCGTAGTCAAGCCCGCCCGCCTCGACCCACTATCACATGTCGAGATAGTGCACACAATCCCGAGAGAGATCGAGGAAAGGTACGTGGATAGCGATGCTCAGTCTCCGCCTGGGCCTGAGGTGGAGTCCAGCGAGAAGTCCACCAGTGAAAATAAAAACACTGATCGGAATAGCGACAGCAAGATCAGTGACGAGAAGACTGAGAGCAAAGTGCTATCGAATGGGCTGGAGCCAAGCTTCGAGTCGCTAAGTATCACGGAAGTGTCGCCGCAGTCAAAGTCGCCGGCGCTGTTCACGAAGACTACCACCGAGTCGGACACGCTGGATGACATCTCTCCGCCGCTGGTTCCCGACACGCCTACCAGCAAGTCGAATAGCATAATATCAAGCGGGTCGGTTCCGTTTCCGGGCGCGGCGTCAATTCGTCTGTACTCGCCGGCTATATGCCGGTCGGCCAGCGAGACATTCAACCGAGAGTCGCGAAGCACTGACTCTCCGACGCGAAGCTTTGAGTTGTCTCACTCTTTGCTTTTGAGCTCGGGATCGGCTTCGCCAGTGAGCCGGGATACTACAGACAAGGTGCAGGAAATCAAGCGTGAGCGGGAAGAGCAGACGGAGACGGTTCGCCGACTTGTATTGGAAAGGCTCGGAGGGGGCGGTGGAAAGGAACGTCGTTCGCGCCGCGCTCGCTTGCCTCCGACTGGCAATACTCCTCCACCCGTGCCCCCGCCCCCGATCCTACCCTCAGTACCCACGCCCCCGCCCCCGCCTCGCCCTGCTCTTCCTCTCCCCATGCCCGTCACTCCATCCTTCTCAGACCCTGAGCTAGCGAGGGAGAGGCGAAGAAAAAGTATTATGAAAAGCATATCAAACTACCTAAATCGACATCTAGGACCTCGACATAAGGTAGGTTCCCCTTTTGAGTTTAACTTTTAAGGTGGATTGCAATGTTTATGACTGAGTATGTTTGTGTACGAATTAGAATTTTAGAGAGTATTTTCATGTCAAAGGATTTGTTGTCATTTCGCAATCTGCACACCATTGAAGTTCATAGACACATATTCAGCAATCGTACACTTACATTTTTGAATCATTTGCAACCATTGCAATGTGAATAATGTACAAAAGTAGCATCTGGAAGGATTGGGGTTAATACTAGTAGAAATTGTCCATTATCCGGTCTGGGACATGGATGAATTGGCAGCACTTTGAGGTCGTGCATTCGAAACTTAATACATTTTCTAAAAAGCGTTTATTTTCCAGTTAACAACTGTTAGGTTAAACTGCTTAGAATGTGCGGCCTTAGACTGTATTCCAATAGCCCTGACCACAGCTTGTAGACAAGGATATAAATTCATAATCTGTGTTGCCAGGACACCTACAGTAGACTAACCAAAGTTGAATTTTCAGTGGGCCTCGGAACCGAACCTGACGTCGCACGTAAGCAAAGCATAGATAAATGTGTCGCGAGTCGCATGATGTAGCTGTCTCTGTCGCACCCGCTCATTGTTATCGTACGTTGTCTCGCTCTATTATGGCGCTTTTATTGCGCTCGCTTCTCTGCCGTTTCAGCTACGTGATGATTTTGCATCTTGTTTTAAAGTGTATTAACAGTCTAGTAACAGTGGTATTAGTTATTATTGTCTTATCCACTTAACATTGAGTAAATAAAAATTTTAGATATTCTACTCCTGGAAAAGTATTATCAAACAAAGACCAATAAATATCAATTAAATTTTAGTAAGTTAAATTATTATGAAAATTATAGTACTCACTTTAAATAGTGAAATTTAAAAAATCTATGACTAAATTGGTTTTCTTTTCATCAATAAAAACTTGAAGTTTTTATTTATTCATTAGTACAGTGTAAACTATATAACAACACCGAAGGAACTGTGCATTTTATTTTGTACTAGCTGCGCCCTGTGGTTTCACATGCGTGTTGAATTTTTTTTTAATTTTCTCTCAAGTTTCTTAAGGACCTTCTGACAATAATAAACACAAAAAAAGAATTAGCAAAAACATGTTCCATCCGTTCACGTGTGATGCGATGACCAACGGAAATAAAGATTTATTTTTATATTATTTTGTATTTAGTAAGTATCTGTAGATGCATCATCAGTACGCTCTCTCGCTCTTGAATTGTTCGTTTCACACATGTCATGAGTTTCGGTAATGTCTACGTGCTTGTTTCAAGTCTTGTATTATAATGTGTATGATAATTGTATGGCCGACTGAATGTGCATGTAACGCTTCTTTGTTTGTAAGTATATCTGTACAATCTTTTTATTGTGGTATCCTAGATTTAGGAACTTTGATCGGAGTTTAAAACGCGTTTGAAAACTAACAGCCTTACCTACATGTAAACGCTAGCTAAGTTTGATGTATGCTTAAAATGATCTCGTGACATTTGATAGAGATAAATTGATAGGATATTTAAGCATTGATTACATTTAGATAAAGTTTAAAAAAAGTAGCTAAGAAAAAATAAATTTATGATACTAATCCAATATCAACTTGATAAATCTAGCGATACCATGATGGTTGTCGTACACAGTTAAATCTAGCTTTGGTAAACTTTTGCTAAAAAGAAAAGTACAGATGCTCAAGTCTTTTGAAGGCTGCATTTCCTTTATTTAGCATCATCTGCTTACCGAGTTTTTTTTTAAACTTTAAAATTGCTTGCTACCGTTTACTTGTACAGCCCAATATATAACTACGCCCTGAAGTTGTACATATTGTAAAGCGTTACAAAATTTATGCCTGTCTCTACTAAAGTCTATTCAAATACAATACAATATACAATAATACTCTATTGAACAATAACAAATAAGATAAATAAATAATAACACACCAACAATACAACTTATATAAGCAATATTTTCCCCAGGGTTCTTGTATACGTTTGTTAAATTTGTGCCAACTTGGCCTTGACCAATTACTGAACGCTCATTGGTTGCGTGTTAATCATCGGCTGTCTCAACCAATGTGCGTACAGGATTTGGCATGTTACCTTGACACAAGTTTCACAAGCGTACGAGAAACCGGGGGCTAGGGATATAAATGCGAATTTTGAAGCTTTCAAACTTTATTACACACGGGCATTCGTTTTTTAATTACCTACATTAACATTTTCACAGTCCCGAGTATCACATATGGGTCTCGGTAGACGAGCTCGGGTGACGCATATGTGCCTTACACCTCACACTTCAATTGGGACTCCGCGGAACTATTTTAACGTTTTTATTAGAACTGTCAATGTCTATAATCAGATTTTCACTACATAATTTGAAACTACGTTCTTCAGTAGGTTGGTATTCGGTCCAAATTTCTGAAGTTATTTGTAGGTATAGCAACCTATAACGACCTGTTCCACCATCAAGGAATAAATGATATAATAATGATATAGGAGCCTCCATCGCGGCCGGTGACTAACGCACACAAGTCGATGGGAGCGTTACAAGAGCCAGCACCTCCCGTGCCACCTCCACCGGTCTGCTACTGCCCTCCTAAGACGCGTTCTCCACATTCTAGACTACCCGGTAAGTAAACCAATAAAACATTTCTATACAGGCGGTGATTATATGAAGACCGGAGCTACATATATCTTACTGCTTTATAAATTAAAAGTGGACAAGTCGCTGGTGTATGTGATCGTATTTTTTTTATTATTTGTAAGACTTAAACGGCGTCTTTTTCTAAAGCTATGTGGAATAGTTTTGTCACTGAACCGCCACTCACCAGCTAATCATCAGTTTTAGTGCATGATATAGCTTTCATTAGTGTCCTAATAATCGATAGTTTACTGTTTAAACAATTTTTTAAAGCAAAGTTTAATTGCCATTCCAAGCCATTGATGCATGATTGAGATTTAACAGTGCAACATAATTCATTGATTTTGGCAATGTTGCGAAATATATTCGTACTCGCACATAATGGACAAGGTTTCAAAAAATCCGCCTCGGAACGATATATAAAAAATTGCCTTCTTTGAATATTTTCGAGTTACTTTACTCATCATTCAACGATAAAGACACCCGATCATGTAACAATATCTTTTTTCTTTCACAAAAGGTTTTGCTCGATGCTTTGATGCCAAAGCTCGATATACTTGTATTATGGCCATATCTTGCAATTATGGAACCTTGTTCATTAAGATAATCACGCCCACTAGTGTATAATCATCGCTTAACGTTCATTACATCGACGGTGACTAACAAGGCGACACAGAGGAGCGAGATGCCATGCAGCTGTGGTTCGAGGCGAGGTGGGCGCGGCTAGTGGCCCAGCGTCGCGCCCGAGACGATGCTGGGAGGGAGGAACCGACCGCTCGTCGACTGGCGCGACTCGAACGCAGGCTAACGCGCCCGCTTTCTGGTAAATATTGCTGTGATTTTTAACTACAGCTTTACATCGACGGCTACAGTACAGTAAGATACAACTTCGCTGGTGCAGCTACATCCAGGTACAACTTTCATCCTGCAGCCTTTCAGCTATTTCATTCACGTAACTACAACTGGGTAGAATTTCGCAACTGTGGCTAAAACTATACCAGGAATTTTAATTCAATTCGAACAAATGTCAAAACACGAAATAATGTTGCCACTTTTTTTAGAAGTGTTTTCGCACTTCTCTACCACCTCGTTGATGGCAAGGGGTATGTGGAACTCGGACCCACTAAAACCCTCCGTGATCCGCCCGCCGCTGGGATGATATTTATCATACTGGGTATATTATACTGGAAGGTTTTCCAATATAACAATGATGAAAGTCTAATTTGGAATGAATTGTATCATCTGTGTCTTATTTTTTCACATCATTAATCCTTTTTAAAAAAATGTGACATGTATTTATTTCGAATTTAAAGTAATGGTATCAGTATAATTTCATACCTGTATCGGTAGTTACCGCCAGGCTTAAGTTCATATCCTTAGCTATTGCTGGGTAACAGTCCATACCTGTAGCTATAGCCGGGTACAAGTTTATAGCTGTAGCTATAGCCGAGTGCAAGTTCATAGTTCTAGCTATAGCCGGGTACAGCTTCACACATTCGGCTACAGCTAAAACACTACGTTTATGATTATATTTTTGGCTACAGCAAGGTACAGTGATAGCACAACCTGCGCAGCTGCAGCTACCAGCATGAGCTGTAGAAATCTACATATCTGGTCTCTCGAGAAAGCATTTGAGCAATGAAAACGCAACAAAAGGCTTATGATGTGATCCGCGTGATCGTTCATTGGTTAAACGCTTTCTCGAGAGAAAGGTCATGTCGATTACTGCAGCTCATGCTATAATTGTACAACTAATATGGGTTAAAAGTTCGATTTAGTGATACGAGATTTATTGTCACGAAATCTTTAGCTGGATAGTTTCGTCCATATTGTTTCGTCGTTGGAAATCTATGCCACACAAAAAAAGACTTTATTTAAAACATCTCAAGTATCAATCTTGTCTTTTTCAGCTGAGCAGCAAGCAGCGACGGTGGCTGAGTTAGTGCAAGTATCGGCGCAACGCGAAGCGCATCAAGCTCTTATGAAAGCTGATAGGTAAGCTCTCATTACTACAAAAAAACAACTTTGCTAAAGTACTTATTGTAAATATTTGGTATGTTTCCTGTCTCGGTGGCAACGAGTAAGGACCCGCATTCATAGAAAGCTTCTTACAGGATTTGTTCAATTAGTGATGTGGTGACAGGGAGGATGGTTCTGGGCGGCTAATGATAATGATATATTAACTGGCCGGTTAGCTCAGTTGGTAGCATCCCTGCCTTCCGAACTGCAGGTTGTGGGTTCGATTCCCACCCAGGACAAACATTTGTGTAATGAACATCGATGTTTGTTCTGTGTCTGGTAGTTATATTGTATTCTATGTATGTATTTACAAGCAAAAAGTATCAGCCGTTCTTGAGTTTTAGCGAGACTAACGAACAGACATTGACATTTGACATTGACTTTGACACAATTCGTTTCTTGTGCAGGAGGCGGAGTGCAGCCAGCAGCGGTGATTAAGCCCGTCAGCTCTATAGTCCGCGTTAAAGACCCCGCGCTCGCGCTTTTTGTTTCCCTTCGCTTGCGTCTGCTAGTCGAGTGTGAGCATCGAGTGTTACCGGGCGAGTTTCCGTGCGTGATGACGTCACTCGTCAGATTATCCATACAAAATTTATAAATAGCTTTTTACTCGATATGTGACGTCATCTCACACAGGGAACTGACTAGATGAGGTTGGTTGTTGCAAGCGTAGATTGTTGTTATTTTTATAAGTCTTAATAAACCTTTGTACATGCTTTGACGCGACTTTCTTATTACATTTTTTCTGAAGAAATCACTTAGTTATTGATTCTATAAATACGTCCGTTTCTTAGCGAAACTGTTCATTATTATATATAATAGTACAAGTGGATTTCTTTGTTTTTATTGATTTGTCATAAAGCAAGTGTCAAGGCGTGTACCAGGCCCACGAAGATCTCAGTTACCTGCGGCAAAACTGGAGTCGGTACACTTATGTACCGGTCGTGCCGAATTCTAATATCGCTATTTCAATCGGTGGTGCTCATCTCTTCTCTCTTTCTGTATTATGTATTTCATTATGCTTGTTGAATGAGAGGAGACGAGTAAAACAGCGATAGGATCAAATGGGTATTCGAAGTATGGACTCCCATACTAAGTCTGACCCTTAGATGAGTTTATTCGAATGTACATGTGCATGTAAAGTATTTTTGTAAGAAATGCGATAGTGGCGCTGAGCTGGATTTTTCCATAAATATTCTACTATACTCTTAGGTCCGTATTACAGAACGATGGTCATTCATCGGTCGGTGCTCAAGCAGAGATTTCATTCACTAATTGAACACTTTATGAATGAAATCTCTGCCTGAGCACCGGTCGATGACTGAGCATGGTTCCGTAATACGGACCTTGGATAGCGAGTACAGTATTGTACATTTGAATAAACTAATACTAGGCGGTCTGAGATTGTCAACAGATCTCCAGTGTAGTAAGTTTTATAACCGTAAGCTCCATATCCTAGTGCAATATTATAACATTATATTAAGGAATGCGGTTGTAAAGTCTTTAATTCATTGCAGCTATGCATATCTCACACTCGGCACTAAGATTATTTCGTAGCGAATGCAGTACCTTTTTTGAAATAATTTTTCGCGTGCGTTGAATAAAATTTTAATCGAAAGAATATTTATATTCGATTAATGATTAAGGTTTCACCAACGTCGAAGCTTTGCTTTAGTGGATCAAACATTTTTCATTGTTTGTATATATATATATATATAAGCGTTGGGAATACGAATGACTGTCACAAAGTATATAAAAGCAAAAGATCCGTGTAATGGATCGCAACGGTGTGCTAGATATGCCAAATGATAAATCATGAAAATATTTTTTATTGTATAGATTTATTTCATTTGTAAATGTATAGGTATAAAATTTTGATCCATTTTGGTCGTATGTCGATTCTCTATGAAAATCACATTTGTAACATAATATGATATGTCTTGCAATCGCGATTTTAGTGTTCTTGCTTGAAGGTCTATTTTTAGATGTGCTACAAAATGTTCGATGTCGATATTGTACTGCAGGACCTAAACTTTAACCCTTTAGTTTAAAAACGCTCGATAACCTTAACTGTAATAAAGAAAAATTTGTCTCGCTTACACGCGTACCACTTTTCGTCTGTGTGAAGCTGACAGATCATTGTATAACATAAATAGGATTAGTTTATAGAGCGTTAACGCATAATAGCCTAAACAGTAACTAGTATTTCATAAAAATAAACTTATTACATAAGTTGTTCTTTTCAGCATTCAGTCAATGATACAATACATGATAATGGATGAGTTTATATTATTCAATATATATTTTTATACGCATCCGCGGAACTTAGATAATAAACAAGTGAAGATGCAATGTCAAGAGATTATAAAAAATTGTTCATAATAAAATCGCGTTGAATAATTGTAAGTCCATTTTTAAACAGATCACAGACAATATTCACTATTGCTTAAATCTTCAATCTGGCATAATATTTATAAAGCAATAGTAAAATGTATTGCTATTTATAACGTTAAAAATTTCTTGGAATATATAATACGGGTAAAAAAGGAATGAAAGTAACTGTCGGAAAAAACTCAAATATTATGCTACCAAAACATAATTATTTCTACTTTTTAGATTAACGTCTTTTTTTTTAATCAATGCACAGAGCTTAAAATTGATAAATCGGTAAAATGAAGAAAATACATTGATATTAATTACTCCGATTCAAACTTATTTTAGGTAACAACATACTTTTCAAGTATTCTCCGCCAGAAAGTACTAATCTTAGTAGAATTAACCAAATCAACAAACCATAAAAAAATTACAGGAGTATTTATTATACAAATTATTTTCAAAGCGTATAATATATTTTTAGAGTATCGGTGTGTATTTTCATAGTAACGTTAAATATATTTATCATGTCATATATAAGTAAACATAAAGAGATTGACTATGTTGTGAAAACTTTCAAAAGCTTATGGGTTCGGTGAAGTTTAGCTACTAAATATGGACGAAGCTATGTATGCATGTTTTTTTCTTCACCAAAATGATCATGTGTACTAAATGTCAAAGTACAAAAATCATATTGCTTTAAAAACACTCTGCGCTTTAAAATATTATTCATCCAGTTTTCCAGAGCTATATATATATGCCTAGGTTTCCAATATTGTATATTTGATCGATACAATATTGTTGTCATGTAAATACCTACATTGTTTGGTCGTGTACCTTCCTGTGAAAGAATTTAAATATACACAAAATAAACGATTATTTTTGTAATGTTACTGTTCTGTACAGGTCTAAATCAGCTGAGTGTTACCCATGGGTAGCATAGAGATATTATAAACAGTTGATTACTACAGGCACAGAAATTAAAACTCTTAAGGCTGTTTTCTTGTTGGTCATTACCGTTAAAAACTTACATGTGTTCTGAAATAGTGCAATTTTTAAGAGATTGGATAAATAGGGATTTACTATCGTTAGGTACACAGTTGCCGAACCAACACAGACCGAAACTATCACCTCCTTCATTGACATTAATTTGATTTTGTCGGTAAAAATAATTCCCTAGCATTACTATCGATTTCGTTGTGCTAAGCTTCATTAATAAGTGAGCAGTTATAATTCGGTGAACTCGTTTCGCCAAACAACAGTGTTTAGTTAGGTTAAACAAATAATTTTGTTTTAGGCAAAGCGTCCTTAGACTGATTACGTTTATAAACAAAACATGATGTATTGTAATTACGTGTCGTAGTGATTACTAACGAGCAAATTAAGGCCATATTTCTAATCATATGGTTCATACATAATTGTATTAATGTACCTAAGTATTGTGTATTACGACACTATTTCGTTTTGTCAGGATGACTAAAATCACAGGCTATTTGTTAATAATTAATACTTTTTTGTTTGGAAACTAATAACGGCTGAACTCACGTCAATTGAAAGTCTAAATTACTGCGATCCAGGTTTCGGTTTTCGACTTTTAATTGAGGTGAGCTAAGCCGTTATTAATTTTCCAAAATAATTAATGCAAAATGAGTAAATCTTTTTTGATCCTAGTATTTAGTAAAGCTTTAATTTTTTAACCCATTTATTATGCCTATACTTTATAAAATATAGGTCATGCATTTTACTAAGACGCATCCACGGCTCGGTCCAAAATGAATGTGGTGGCACGCGTTTTGTTGAAATGCGTAATCTATATTGTTAGATTATTTATCATTCATGTGAAGATGGTTTCATTAAGTCCTCCAACAATCCATACAATCTTTTATCATGTCAATTCTACTAAAGAAAACAGTTTGGATGATAACTGTTACAGGCCCTCCATTCACTGCGATTTGGTACCTATATATTTGTCTCACATTCGCGTATGAAAGTTATGCATTTTTGTCGCGTTCGTTGTGGTATTCCTTCAAGCTATAGAAGTTTACCAGGCCACCTTAATCAAATCTTACTGATTCCAGTGTCATAGGGTCGAGTTTAAATAGCATTATTCTTAATTCTATTTGCTTATAAATAGAATTAAGAATTATAATAAAAAACATTATTTTTAAATACTCTTGTATTGGCTCGACTTGTAAAGCTGGCCTGGCTGGCTTTTTCCATAATAGAAAAATATAATCGCTATTATGTAAAATAAGTATTAACGATTACTTCCGAAACCGATATTTATTTAATCCATTTTTATAGATTTACAAAATCAAACGTATACACTTTTAATTGTGCTTTTTACTCATATAGTAAATTTTTTAGTTACCTAAGTTGTCGGATCTAACTTATCACGACAATTACTATCGCGTGAGATTCAGCCCAATGCAATGTTCCACAAAAAGCGATGTCTGTACCTCCTTTTGTATTGTAGTTAATTTCAAAGACTAATAAAAAAGGTAATATTCAGCGTTTGTTTTATTCAGTAGCATTAAATATCGCCGTTCCGTGACAATTCTCATCTATTAGTTAGTGAAATTATACATAAAATACACATTTATAAAGGTTAATAAATGGTGGAATCACTATGATGCATTAATCTACATTGATAAAAATATTAAAATAATAATAATAATTACGCCCAACAATCACATTCATAGATCCTGGACCCTAACTAGGATTCCGTGTCTAGGAACCCAAGAACTGCGAGGACCTTGGTCCCACAACACCCAGACTAAGAACAAGTATTTGCGCTTTTTTTCTATGCCCAAATATTTATCTTATCGCGGGAATCGAACCCTCCGCCTCTGGGTTATGGGTTGACCTACTCAACCATCACTCGAAAGAGGCTGTCAGTAAAAAGTCGTACTGTCGCTAGAAATAGGTTAAAAATAAGCTGGTAGGCAATTTTAAATATATGCATTATATTATCTAAAGGGTTAATTTTTGTAACTGTTCTTAATTACTTGTTATCTGAAATAAAATCTGCATAATGCAAACAGTTCGCGACAATCCAGTATGACAAATTATAACAATTACCTACGTCAAACTGATCATCTGAGACCCGAGTCTACTAACAAAATCGCGGTTGAAATGTTCTACAATTGTTACTTTTTGACAGATTTTGCATAGAAATTCTGTCAAAAATCGACAATTGTAAATAAATGTAATCGCAATTTTGTTAGTAGATTTGGTGCAAAGAATGTTTGGGGCCCTGACCGTTAGAAGAGTGAAATGGGGTAAGCGATTTCATTGTGTTAATACGGGCGTCCTACATAGTTAAAAGTATAGATATAGGTGACGTGATCGCTACGATAAGAGATTACCAGCAACAAAAATAAAAGCCACTATTTCCTGCAGATAGGTTTTTGTAGGTCAACTAGAGTGTAAATAAAACCACTAAAATATTATTTATCACAAATTTTAATACTAATCATTACTTTAATCGTTTAATATCATGAATTTATTATAAAGTTCATATTTCATAGAAACCACATAAATGTTGTTTATATAATTATGTCGTCATTACAATACTAAAAATGCTGAAAGTCAAAGAACGCTTTCGAATACCTTTCGTCTATTTAAATGCTTTACTTATTGACTTTCAGACTTTTTTCATGCAATTATTTGTAGATCTATTTGATCTAAAGTCAATGCGACCAATCTTTTGAATGATACCAGTATTAGGCTAAAGCTGCCAGCGATGTGTAGTTGTCCATCGACATTAATCGTCCGCAATACAACAGCACAGTTGACAATTAAAAATAAGCAAATCTTAATATATATAAATCTCGTGTCACAATGTTTGTCCTCAATGGACTCCTAAACCACTTAACCGATTATAATAAAATTCGCACACCATGTGCAGTTCGATCCAACTTGAGAGATAGGATAGTTTAAATCTCAAATTATAGTCGCAATTTTAATTTATTGCTAATTATTTGTCTGTTATTATTTGACAGTCGCAATTATCTGTTAACTCCAAATGATTCTAACAGATGTCGATACCTTTCGACTGGGTTGAGTAAGTAATCAATAGATGGCGCTGCTATGGTAAATCTACGAACGTGTCATATAAGCTACATTTTAACAGCATAATTACCACGTGTTGTTGATAAACCAACATTTTAAGTAGATGGCGCCGGTGCGTGATACATTGTTTTTCGTATATTATTTATTTATTGCATTATGTAACAAGGAGATACATTTAACACACTAGTTACACAACCCTGCTAGGGCATAGCAAATAAAGAAAAGAAAGTACTAACTAAGTTTACACAATAATAAAATGTTGACTATGGAAATCCCGAAGAATAAATGTAAGTAGAAATATATCATACTCATATATAGTAACTCAGTATGTCTCATCATCGTGAGCTTGATACGTATTTGTCTACTAAGTATTCTTGTACAGTATAGTAGCATTTATGAGATAAAAAAAGTTTGAGTTTATTTTTAACTGACGTTACTTTGTTTGGGTTACAACCCCGTATTTTAACCAGGCATAGGCATACGCGTAATAGGCAGTCATTGCCGTTTTTAAGTTGGTATTTGCTTTTAATACGGATAATGCATAGACGAACTGTGATAATTTTACTTTGATTTTTTCTACGTGGCCCTTCCAATTTAGGTGCGTGTCGATATTTATGCCTAAAAGAGTAAAGTTTTTTACTTCCTCTATTTTTAAAGATTTTGTAGTTGCAGCTAGGTTTAAGGGTTTCTTTTGGTAAGGATGAAATTGCATTATTTTTGATTTATTTATATTTATTTCGAGATGGTGTGATTCTATCCAAGAGTTTATATTGAAAAAAGAGGTTTTCACGTAGTCTAATGAGCTGGAGTCAGTTGAACATTTGAATAATAGCGACACATCATCAGCAAACAACGTACATGGCGAATCCAACACGTCGGGTAGGTCGTTCACGTAGATTAAAAATAGGATGCAACCTAAAACACTTCCTTGGGGAATGGACCAGTTCAAGGTAAGTACATCTGATTGTATTGTTTGTTTTAATGCCACATCGTGGGAAAAGTATTCAATTTGGACTAATTGTTTTCTATTTTCTAAGTACGATCGTAACCAGTTTTAAGGGCTTACCTCTAATGCCTATTTTAATTAGTTTGTTTAAAAGTATATGATGCGAGACTTTATCATATGCTTTAGTCATATCCAGTAATATGCCTACGGGGTACTGCTTATCTTTTATAAAATTATAAATATGCTGGGTATACTTATAAATTGCAAGGGTGGTCGAAGAATTTTTACGGAAACCGTACTGGTTTTCATCAAGTAATTTGTATTTTTCAAGATATTTATATATACGGTTAGATATTACCCGCTCAAATATCTTTGACATGGTAGGTAGTAACGCAATAGGTCTGTACTGACCAATGTCCATGGATTTACCGTTCTTTTTTAAAATCGGTCTTACCTTTGCTATTTTTAGTTGGTCTGGGAAACATTCTTCTCCGATCGATTGATTTATTAAATTGGTCAGAGGCGATGTTAGTTCCATAATGCAACTTTTGATTAATCTCGGAGGTATATCATCCACTCCGCAGCTATATTTATTGGGAAATCTTTTTATGATTTTATAGACCTCACTTTCCGTAACAGGAGAAAGATACATTGAATTTGAGGGTACACGGTCAGGCTCTCGCTTACGCGAGTTGCACGTTGTACCCACAACACGCGTTGAGCGCGAAGATTCACCGACCGACGCAAAATACTTGTTGAACGTGTTTGCTACCGCTAAGGGCGCGTCCACAATGGTGTCGTTAACTTTTAATTTTATGTTTTGATTGTGATTTTTTTGATAAGGATTTTTATTTGTTGTATCTTTAATTATTTGCCACATTGTTTTCGTTTTATTTTCTGATTTATTCATTTTCTTTATGTTGTGTAGTTTTTTTGAAGTTTTTACGGTCTTTTTTAATATTTTTTGGTAATTTTTATAATATACTTTCAATGTCTTATTGTTTGTGTAATTGATCAGAGTTCTTAGTATTCTTTTATGATGACATGATTTTCTAAGGCCTGTGGTTATCCAATAATTTTTAGTTTTCGATTTTATAGTAATTTTTTTATATGGTATGTATTGATTTAATAAATTGCAAATTGTTTCGTTAAAATTATTATAGTTTTCGTTTATGTTATTATTAATTTCTAATATATTATTCCAGTTTATTTGAACAAGGGCATTTTTAAAGTTATTTATATTGTTAATTGAGAACAATCTTTTGTTAACGCCGATTACTGGTGTTTTAAAGGTTTCCCTGTGTGTACGAGTTTCAAATTGGTAGCAAAGTGCCTTGTGATCAGACATGCCGTAGTCCGTAACAGCTGTTATACAATCATTTTTATAATTAAAATGTTTAATAAATAAACGTCCACCCGAGCGAAGCCGGGACGGGCCGCTATTGTTTATATAGAATTCACACGAGTACTTGCCCCCTCCTTACCCTCTCTTCCCTTATTACATTATATTTTCCTTAATTATTTTAATACATTGTTTTAACTTACCTACTTAATACAAAGTCTCAAGTCTATATGTATATACATTCCTATCTAAACTAATAATAAATTAACATTATAATCTGTGAATTTCCTAAGTATTTATGTCTGCCTGTCTAATGGCACATTCTTTATATTTTTTCTCATTTCGTGATAAAAATTTATTTATAATCATAACGTTAAAAATACTTTGTACCATACGCGTAGTGGAGACTGGTCACATTTAATTCAGATTGTCTAATAGCACATAATATAATAATAAACTAGTTCTAATAGTAAGCATGATATATCATTCAAACTAAATTGAATATATAATGATTACAGTCATAATAAATTGCAGAAGAAAGACAATAAACAAGATAGACTCAACTTATAATAGAAGTTGGAGAATAACTCTAAGATAAGTTGAGTGAAAATTAATAATTGGTTATCCTAATATACGTATTAGCACAACAATCATTAGATAATATGAATAAATAGAAATGAAAAAACATAAAGACAAGAAGAATGGAAACTACAAACAGTCAACAATGATTATCTTCAATCTAATCTTAAAATATGATAATTTAGTTTTACTAAAGTATATAACATCGGTAAGAGTAAGAAAGTACTAAAACCTAATATCTATACAAACACAAACAATCGATAAGAAAAGATCAAGGTAATCATAGTCAATGAAATCTATGTTCTAAGAAGATACTTATTTCGTTTATAAAATAGTCTTCTAACTAAAATATAATAAATTAACAAATAACAAACGTACATAGCTGTGATCTATTTGGTAAACAGCAGTTGTCGACAGCAGCTTTTTGGCCTTGATCATTTAGTATTTGTTAATGAAAAGTTAAAAATAAAAAGTTGTACATCTTACTTCTTTTTTAGTCAATCATCATTGTCATTATAGATTATAGGTTTACAGTTTTTATGATTTAAATAAGCAATCGGCAAAATACTAAGTTTAAGTTTTTGCTTGTTGTACCCAAATTCGATTTCCGTTTTTCGATTTTCGGAGATCGCTCCTTAAGTCCGTACTAACAATATATTAGGTACAAACAGCCCGACCGCAAAAAAAAACTGAAACAAATTAATTTTCAAACTTTGGTCCAGAAAACGTATTATATTCTACAACATTTGAAACCGTTTATATTCCTACGCATGCCCACAACAATTTAATAAAACTAAGCGTTACATCGATATCAGGATTCAATCTTAATATAGCTTACACAATTTATAGTCACTGGTTAAGTTATAAGACGTCTGAATATTAACCTAAGTACCTGCCTGAGTCTAAATTCGTTAAAACGCCAAATAAATTAGGTCATAAGACCATTAGTATCTGGGCTTGTGGTTGATAGGCTTGTGAACTGGGACCGCGTTACGCCAGTCAGAGTGGCGGTGATGGTGATGATGATGATGGCGACGCTTGTCACGGTTCCCAGGGTAAACTTCGGAGACAACGAGCACCGATTCATCTTTAGGAGCCTCTCTCTCAAGCGGCCGGTGTCCGTGACTGCCTCCCGCTGCCTCGTGGAGCTCCTCCCACGCCTGTCGATAGTAGCGGTTCAACCCCGGCGGAGACGCCGACGACGAGGAGTCGATCGACACGACGGTGTTGCAGTCGGGGGATGGGTGATGGCGATACCGCTTTCCTAGGTTGTTCTTACTGTGGATCGAAATTAATCCGCTATTAAATTCATACAAATTGCTTGGTACTTTTTGAAGTAAAACTTCTTTACACACGCTTTGTTTAGGGAGGCGAAGAAAAGGCAGATCTCCATTGTCAACATAACAAAGATTAACATTTGTATTATTATGGTGGGGTGGCCTACTTCCAAATTAGATGTAATTTGGAAGTAGGCCACCATCACACAGGCCACATCAATACGATGGTATTGATTCGCCACCAGGACGAGATTTCATTCATAAATTTTTTATTGAATCTCAACTTCAAAATAACGCCAAATGGACTTTGTTCGTTTTGTAATACGAGCCTCAGGGCATCAAATGGATTCTTGAAATGATGCAAAGGAAAATATAAACGTAGCATAACATTTGAATAGTGTGAATTAAAAGCTTAGTGTGTAAATGAAAAATAAAATATCATATCTGACAATTAGTCTATTTTAAAAAACTTCTGAAACTTTGGTGCGTGATATGAGGGTTTGGTAAAATGCATGGACTTGAATGTGAATTTGTAAAGGACTCGTGTGTGTGTGGTGGTGAATTGAGAGAGATAATCATGAAGTGTAAACGTTTAAAAATTCAAGGGGATGTACGACGCTTTTTTTACACATACAGGTAAAGCAGTGGCGGTTTTACACATTTGCCGCCCGCAGGCTTTTTGATTTGTGCCGCCTAATTTACCCCTGCAATTCTAACTGGGGTACCAGCTGGGCGATCACGTAACTCGATTGCAACCAATAGAAACACAAATTTGTGTGGATTTGACAATTTTAATACGCAGTTTATGTGCATAGTTAGTATGGAAATTTCTCCTGTTGCATTGCAATCAAAGTTTCGTGATCACCCCCCAGTTGACAATGAATATAATTACATTTTTTTGTAAATGAAATTGCAGTATTAAGATTTGTACTCTACGTCAGCTTTCAGTACTAAAATATTGTAATTTTCGAGATATTTTACTCCGTGCTTAAAATATTGTTTTTATAAGAAAAAAAATTGACTCAAATTTGCCGCCCTAGGCCTACTCAGCCTGCTAGTAAATCCACCACTGAGGTAAAGTAATGAATCTGGGTCAGAATTCCGTGATATTACAATTAGTGCGAACAATGAAAGTGACAATTTCGGTGGGGTGTATACGAATTATTAAGTCCAGTGCTCGATCCATTGCATCGTGTCGGCGCGTGCTTTCCTCTACCGGTGCGTATGCTCAGATGACATGGTGGCCGACAAACTAATAAGCGGTAAGCGTAGTGCAATGATTGCTGTTGCTAAAGTGAAAGCTGCTTCATGGTATACTATGCGTGCTAATAACTACATGGAACACAAAACAGACTGCTGAAGTTCCCTAAGCACTTAACCCTTATTTCAAATTACGCGTCGGTAAATTATGTTTGAGTTTGCAGATTATTGCTCTACGTAACAGAGCTTTGGAGGTGGTCCAATAGAAGTTGAGTAGTTATGTATGGGAAATCCATGTGGTAGCCACCATGTCAACGTCGCGGTGCGCGGTACCTCAGACGAACGGGCTATAACGGGTTGGAGAAGTGCCCGGCTCGGTGGAGCAGGCGGTGCGCTCGTGCGAACTCGCGCCGTCCGACTTGCTGGTCGGGAAACGGAAGCGCCAGGAGCGTGTACCACCGCGGCGGCGGCTCGCGCACCGCGGCTGGTTTGTTGCCGTCACTACGCCATTACATCTATTGTACTACCTACCCGCACCATTCCAAAACCAAAACGCTGCTGAAGTCGCTCCAAATCAGTATATTACTGACTAGCACAACTGGCAGCACGAATGATACGAACTTGTATCTCTACTTTAGAACCTACTACTCCACAATCTGATCCTATCATCTCCATTCCACCATCGGCCAACAAGACGTAGGTACAGCTACATGCCATCCATTTATGGTCGATATTATTTCGATTAGTACGAATCGGTCCGGTGTATAAATATACATGGCCTGTTCTGTAATGAAAACAATAAAAAACTCCAAAGATACAAGCAAAATTACTCGGTTTCATATACAGACAACAACATTGAAGCTCAATTGGTAATATCTACAAATAATACAAATATGTATCTGTAATACTTTTACAAAGCTACTACTATTAGCGGCTTATATGTTTTTTAAATGTGGTTTTCAAAGTTCAAAAGACGTGTGTTCGGATCATAAATATTTGCACGCTTGCTTGCAGGCTGTATGCACTTATCCACTATTTACTATGTGACCTTGTGCCCAAATTTATAGTATATTCTTGCAAATAAACAAATGAATAGATGATTTGATTTGAAAAAAATACATGCAAATTCACTCGATTAGAGAAGTATGGTAAAGAGTGAGATGTCTCTCACCCTTTACCAAACTTCAGTGTTCATTTTTTATCTTCTTCTTCAGTTAAAATACCAGTACCAGCGACGAGGCATAATGTAGACGAGGTAATTTTTATCTCATATTGCTCTGGTTTTTGATAATCATGAAAATAGCTCTACTCGTAATTATAGTTTGTGTACTTTTTGAGCCATGTGTGTATGGGGAGGGTAGGTTTATTATTTTTGTCTGCGTGTTGTCTTAGGTTATAATTTTTTTTATAACTTTTTTGTGTGTACATTTCACACAGCTCCAAGTTCCAAACTAAGCAAAGCTTGTGCTGGGAACCAGATAACTGATATAATACTTTGATCCTTTTTATTGTTTGTAAATATATATTAGAATGCAATAAAACACCCAGACACAGAAACAACACCTATTACACAAATGTTTGTCCTGGGTGGAAATTGAACCCACAGCCTATAAGTTCAGAAGACAGAGCTACTGCCAAATGAGCTATCAGGCCAGTCAAAAAATGATGTTGTACAGTTTTCAGACACAGCATACTAATGGTGGGCGAAACAGACGGACAGGTACACATAGGTCCTGTTGATTAATAATCACCTATGTTTACCTGTTATAATATATGTATATATATGTTGTTATGTTTATTTACCTAATATCTATCCAATTTCAAATAGAAAAAAAGTAAAAAACATATCAAGATTTTTTTTCACACATGAGTAGTTATTTCACTGACTCCTAACCACAGACTGGAATATTTTCGTTACTCTCCTGCTAACCAATTTTGCATAGCCATTAACTTTTTGTTGGCAGTTCAATTTGATTACTTTCCAACCTTTCACATTCTATTAACCGCGTATGCCTCTCTTATATTACACAGAGTTTAACCACAGTTTTGACAGTAGCCAATTAGTTTATTGCAAGGCGAACTCACCTCCTGACCAGGATGACTATAGTTGCGATGATGGCTATAATGAAAACAATGGCTCCGAAAGCCGCGATCGCGACGACGACGCCGATATTGAACCGCGCACCGAGCGGCTCGCGCCTCTCGCCGTCCACCGCGGTTGGCACGTTCACTCGGGGAGTCTGCTCCGCACGGATATTGTTTCCGCTACCGATTATCTGAAACAAATCGTCATCTTAAAAGTTTTTAACACAGAACACAAATTTGTGATGTGAAATGAAGATATAAGTTAGAAGGCAGAAGCAAAAAACACAACGCCAAGTCCTTTTTTATGCCATCATTGGCACAAGTTAGGGTTCACACATCGATTATAATTATACTGGTTACGTATAAAAATATATTATTTTTTATTTGAGCAGTTTTAGAGAACGGTTTTCGAATTTCGACGCCTTCCAAAAATAAATGTTGTCCAATAATATAATTTTATGTTCGAATGTAGATAAATTTGAAATTCTAAATTACCCCTGTATGACCTTCACACCTACTTACGTCTTACGATTAATGAAAATTTGTTTAGGTGAAGTACCAACAGGCAATTATTACCTGATTTTCTCTCGGATGGCTAGCCACGATGATGTGCGGCACGTGACTGGTCGCCGAATCTTGACTGTCATTCACCGTGGTCTTCCTCTCCGGTTTTTCGTAGAACTTGGTAGTCGGTCGCTCATTGGTCGGCGGGTTGGTTGGGTGCGGGTGGAACGGTACGGGGGAGGAGGGGCGCGGGGGAGGGCGTCGCGGTGGTAGTACCAGCCGGGGAGTGGTCGACGTCGGGGTAGTGGTCGGCGGTGGGGTAGTGGTCGTCGTGCTCGTGCTTGTGCTCGTGGTCGTTGGTCGTTCTTCAACTAAAGGCAGAAATAATAAAAGAGTGCATTAAAGCAAACCTTGCCTTTTCATTTCATTTGCAATCATTATACCTACTTTAGATCACTTGATAAAATTTATTTTATTTGTGTCAATAAAAAGGATATAATTATATATTTGGAAAAAAGGAGTCATATTAAGAATAATCACCTTCAATTTATACTGAGGAATACTCGGATATTTTATATATTTATTCTAGTCATTTTGATTTAAAAATTAAACTATACAAACGATTTTGATAAAATCTGTAGCACCAATTTCAAAGTCATCCATTCAAATTTGAAAGGGGATGTTAAGTGTATCAATATTACGTCCTCCTCTTTTGAAATCAATTCATCATCATAATAATATCATAATATATGATATGTTATGAAAAGATGTTTAGTGTCACAGCTCATATTACGAATATCAATGTAACCTGTTTTGTACCTTATTTTTAGGAAGGTATTGAATAAATATCTTTTTACTAGTTGCGCCCCGCAGTTTCACCCGCGGATAAAAAGTATTTTAATTATTTGATCATCCCACGGGAACATTTCACTTTCCCGGGATAAAATGTAGCCTTTATGTTAATCCAGTGTATAAGCTATTTTGGTACCGGATTTCATCCAAATCCATTCAGCCGTTTGAGCATGAAGGAGTATCAAACATACACACATACACACAAACACACATACAAACTTTCGCCTTTATAATATTAGTGTGATTTTGATAACTCACGTTGACAGAACGGTGTCGGGTTGTCCCACTGTCCGGTGGCCTGGCAGCTGACCCGCCTGGCTCCAAGCAGCTTGTACCCTCGAGCGCACGCGTACTCCGCGGTCGAGCCGAACGCGGTAGAATTGTGCGCCACCACCACGCGCCCGTTCGCAATTGACGGTGGTTCTTCGCATTGCACCACTGATAAACGGTATATGTTATTTTTTTACATGGCATCGTTTTGATGAACTATCTTATCGTCAACACCAGCCCAATACTTTAGTAGGTACACTGCTGAACATAGGCATCTATAGAAAATAATAATACGATCGCACACATAGATCCTGGACCCTAACTAGGATTCCCTGTATCCAAGGAGGCAGGAACTACGAGGATCATGATCCCACAATACCCAGTCTCGTAACAAGTATTTGCGGTTTTTTTTTCTGTACACAAATACTTTTCCTGTCGCGGGAATCAAAAACCCGCCGACTCCGGGTTATGAGCTGAAACATCACTCGACAGAAGCTGTCTATAAAAAAAGTCGTGCTATAAGTACATTCGATTCAAATCACAAACGCTAGAAATGATTTGAACTAGACTCAACCAATTGTAATCATGATTCTACCAAAGATAATGTAAGTATAATAAATACCTTACAGATATCTACTGCACCAGACAACCCGGGATTTGAATCCGGTTCTACACTAAAAATACGGTCTTACGTCTACGGCAAGCTACAACACTCAGGACATTTAAAATAACGTGAAATCCGCATAGCACATTCCGTCACAAAAAACGAAACGCTTGTGCGTTTCAGAAGGGGTCACCGCCATCTATTATCACTTACAAACTTGCCAGGATAATACTTAAACCTATTTTATGTGTGCTATATATAGACTGCTGGTAGGTGCTTACTTATAACAACGATTTAGGTAAATTATCCGTTAGCCACTATAAACGCGATATATTTTTATCATAGATTTATACTACGATACTACGACATAACCGTCAATGATTTATGTTGTTTTTTTGACAATTTGCCTTTCACTGCCACTGTCCCGTACCACAAAACAGGTAAATATCTTACTGCGGGTAGCCTACCTATCGTCGGTACCTACCGATCGGTAGGGGAAGCGAAGGTAATACGGACCACTTAAGGAAAAATCAATGTAACAGAAGAAATAATATCTTTATTCTTCTTTCTTTGTTATTATATGATTGAACATTTATTAATCTAACTTAGTATTAAGGAACTCTTGAATACAATCACAGATACAGAAGATATTGGATGATTTCTAAAACCCTCGGTTTGGTCCGTTCTGCCTACACGTGAAGGTAAAACGAACCAGGCATGAAGGCAAAATGGACCTATGGAAACATAAGTACAAAAAAAATGATTCATTGTCACATCTTTCGACAAATCAACATATTCATCATCGTCTTCGACGCTGATACTGAACCCAGCCTTCTGTCGATTTGGAAAATAAATGAGAGCAATAGAAACATCGTACGTCTTCTTCATCTTCGCTAGATGAGTCTTTTGCTTTTCTTTTGAATGTTCTTCTTTGTAGATTTTCCCTTTCCTTTTATTTTTTGTGTGTTTGTTTGTTTCCCTCTTTCCTTTCCTTTCAGTGAAAAGATTATGTTTTTTCTTCTTTGCGTTTTCTTTCGTTTCCTGTGCTTTCATAGTAGCTTCTAATTCTTCGTGATAAGGTGATGATGTTATTTCGACTGTCTTTCTTCGCTCAATATTAGGTCTAGTCCGTTTAGAAGTTCTAGATACGGGCATGATATCCTTTGGAGCAATAGAGAAGAATTTAGGTACTCGCAGATGTTACTTTGGTCTTTGGAACATTAAATGTGGCGGCCGGTTTGGTAAGCCCCATTTAGCTACGAGTACTTTTTCAATGGCATATTTCATGTCCTCCTCACGTCAAGATGGTCGGTCCGACTTTATTTTATAGTTCTTAACCATCTGATATGTTAAATATCAAATTATACAATTATAATCACAAACAAACAGTACTGAAGGTAAAAAGAACCACGTGGTCCATTTTGCCCGTTCCGTTTTGCCTATTCGGTAGGCATGTAAACAATAAATTATTTTGAAGTTAATATTGAGAAGAACCTTGCCTATTCATCGTTAAAAATAAGTAAAATAAACAATATCTTAAACAATAATACAAAATCCCTGATAACTTTAATGTAGAAAAACTGAAGGCAGATCAAAATTTGCTTATTTTACATCAAAATACGCAAAAATTAACTTATCTTGAAAAAAAACGTGTGCCGCTGCATGGCACCTCCAAGGACACTGACCGACTCTGATCGAGAGGCGACTGTCAAGTAGACGTAAGTCGATTATAGATAGCGTTAACAGTTTGAAAGTTATTAGCCCGGTCCGTTGTACCTACAGGGTCCGTTATACCTTCCGTTCCCCTAATAGCCGTGCCTGCTCATACTCAAAACTCATAAAGTGACAATTCGCTTTATACACCATGCATCAACGGGGTGAGATGGTCTTGATAGCCATTTTTTCAAAACTAAAATGGGTTTTTATAACAGTATTAAACTCGAGTCTTTATTTATGATTATTCTTCTTATGTATAATGAAAAAAAACTAATGAAAAAGTCTTTATTGCCTTTTTCCTTTTTTGGGTGGTCAGAAACCGAGTGTGTTTTAGACCACACGACTGAAGTAAAACTTCTTTAGCTCCATCTCTCTTGCCCCTACAGTAAAATACGAAACGTAACTTTCTCTTTATATCTTCACGTATAGAGGGGGATATAATTATATCTCCCTCTCAAGTTCCGTTCGCCTCAGCTTACTCCCCAAGTCAAGCGTACGTAAAGAAGTTTTACTTCAAAAAATTACTTTTACCTCTAGAGAAAAAGATGTTGCTTTATCCGAGCTCTGGTACGTTACAATGATGGACTTTTCAAGCAAGAGGAGTGAAAAGGAGTTTTAGGACTTTTCCTTACCATCACATCTCGGCGGAGGTCCGTTCCACCGTTCATCGATGTCGCAGACCAGCCGAGCGCGTCCTACCATCTCGTACCCCGTTTTGCAGGAGTACTGAACATGCGAGAGGTAGGACACCGAGCCGTTAATCAGCTCGTAGCTACCGTGCACTATCTCCGCTGGGAAGCCGCACTCTATGCCTAAGGGAATGGGACAGTGGTCGTGTTACACTAGGACAACATTACTTATATTATAGAAGGCAGTGGCTTTCAAAAGTAGAAGAGAGTCTGAGAATATCATCCAATTCGGTACGTCTATGATACCGAAATTACCAATTTAAATAAAACTTACACACACAACAGAGACACAAAAAACGCAAAACACAAACGTTACAGCACAAAAAAACTAATTTATAATTCTGGAATACTTTTTTTATTATGGTAGATGGATGGAAACTCATTCAACTCAAAGGTCCGGTAATTTCACGCTCGACAAACTACAGCAGTCCGCGCTGACCAAACAAAAGTACACTTGGGCTGATTACTTAATATCATCGTCATCGTCAATAACGCGAAGACGTCCACTGTTGAACATAGGCGTAACTATGAGAATTTTACCTTCTGTATCCCTTGGCTCTACGCGGTATTGACCAGATCGTTGTGGGGGCCGGCCATACCAACATCAAACATTTCCTTGATTTTCGTTAAATTATAACTATTTGGTGAACACTCACGTTTGCAGACAGGTGGAAACTCATCGTAGAAGCCAGTATCCAAGCAAGTCCTGACGGTGGGCCCGACCAGCAGGTGTCCTTCGTCGCAGGAGTACTCCACTGAGGCGCCTACTTTGAACCCTTCCGCCGTCATCGTGGAGTTCGGAGGCTGCTCCGGACGCCCGCATGCTTTAGGCTCTGCGAGAAAGATGGACAGGATTGTGTACAGTAATCCAATGGGTTCCTTAATAATCAATGAAGAACACAGATTATCATTAGGATGGATAAAAACTCAGCGTCGAAAAAGTCTTGTTAGGCTATAAAGATCGGACATTTTATAACGGCTTAGGGTTAATAATTAAATAGCAAACAAATTATTAATTATTATTAACAAATCGCAAATTATTCGCTTAGCAGCTGCACACCACGAAGGACATCGCATCGGCAAAGAGAAATGAACTTACGGTGCTGGCAGATATAGTTCATCCTGGCCTGGCAGTCGGTGTCGGCCCAGAGCCAACCCTTGCTGCCATCGAAACGTGCGCACCCTTCACTGCCTCCAAGGGCGTTCCAAAAGGAGACAG
Organism: Ennomos fuscantarius; assembly: GCA_905220475.3. Classification (NCBI taxonomy): domain Eukaryota; kingdom Metazoa; phylum Arthropoda; class Insecta; order Lepidoptera; family Geometridae; genus Ennomos; species Ennomos fuscantarius. The sequence goes on from HG992023.1 coordinate 15,422,040, forward strand.
TGACGTCATTGCCATTGACCCACTTCCAGTTTGAAGGGTCCTGCGGGTCCCTCACTGCTCCCATCCAGTACTGACTGCTGCTGTCGCTTCTGTACAAGAATACGACATTTATGAAATTACGGCCGGCTTAAGTCAGGCTTTATAAATTTTGACTTTCGTTGCCATAGCGAATTTGAATGGAACACAACAATAATAGCCCACAATATGATTGTAGCTATGATTAATTAGCTATTTTATATATACTATATTAATATATAATATATACTATATTATTAGTTAGCTCGCTTTTTTAATAAAAATAATGCGAAATAATAATTTGTAATAAATAAGCATTACTAATACACGATAAATTAATGATCATCGCGATTAGGAACTTCTACTTCAGTATTTACTATACAGTTCGCAAAGCACAATATGTAATAAATTCTATACAACATAATATTTAAATATCGAACACCAAAATAAATTCATTCGCTAAAATAATATAATTAATGCTTAAGTATGGTTTGCTCTAATAATATTAAGGCTAGTATGTAATTTAAAAAAAGGTCATTGTAAAATGGTGGTTGCAGAAAGATTCTAGAAAAAGAAACCTTTAAGAAGCATTGCCTAAAACAATATTAAATTCATCTTATATTCTTTTTATAACAAGCAACAACTGTATAAAAGTTATATATTATTATATTATGTTAATAGAAAATAGGTTATAGGTATAACGTATAATACTGTTTATTGTTGCATCGAACTGCACCAAGTATTCTGTGAATGCAACAAAAAATATGTTTGTCACTGGATTCAGGGTGTAAAATTACCTTCCCAGGAATCGTGCGAAGCATACGGCGATTAGGTACCCTCGCGTCGTGATCACAGTCGCTCGACCGACTTCACAGTTTAGTTTATTTTGTGTTAGGGGTATTTTTTGGGTACGCTCGATCGGGCACTCAGGGCTCAAACTTATACGTTAAGTTGGGGCTATTTAAATGTCTTCTCATATAATATCATTCTACCCGCATACTATTTATAACTGCATCACCATCGTAACAAATGTGGTACGCTGCTATATTGAAAGCAAAATCATAGCAAATTTCATACGAAAAAGTACCCCCCGGTTGATTGGGCCACGTCCTAAACGGGTCCTTTCCAATGTTGCCTACTTCCTAACTTGCCCTCCATTGCAGGAACGAATTAGGAAACGAAAGATTTTTTTTTTTTTAGAAATGGCTGAAAAAGTCGACCAGAGGGAGAGACTATCGAAGCAATGTCAAATTGTAGACCAAGTAGCCCCAAAGCCACAGTGTAGAGCTATGATTCTTCCGTATCAGCCGACTGAAATTGCAGTCATCGGTCGCTTCTATACTACACAATATGACACGACACGACGCGGGTCGGCTACAGTGAACGCATAATTCTATGGAATTGTAAGGCATGTCTCCCTGGAAGTCTCACTGTCAATGTCAGTAATTGGCATGTCGTCGTCGACACTCTTGTCGATCCAGCACTTTATGCTTTACTGACCCGCCATGTCTGTGCTGGTCTCAGTAAATAGTTGTACACGACATCTCGTGTCGTGTCGTTGACGTGTCGGTGCCGGGTTGTATAAAGAAGTGCCATTCCGTGGCGTGGCGATGATCATTTGGCTCAATCTGTGGCGACGCATGACCGCGGAAGTGTGGCGGACGGTGACGTGACCATCCAGGCGTTTTATTTATGTCATCGTCTCCTAGATTCCCACTCTCGCTTGAATAAGATTACATCTACAGTTAGCTCGTCGAATCAAGCTCTGGGATTGTGCATAAGTTGAATTTCTTTAAAACCACTTTAACCGACGTACGAGAAAGCCGTTTTCTATTGATATGTGACATAATTTACATTACACTTTTCGAATATCGGATTCGAAAGAATAAGAGGTCCCGTTCGATTCTCGTGTGGACTAAAGGAACTTCTCGTTCTCCTCCTTTTCTTTCACATTTTATACCAAAGTAGACACAGCTTGTTAGCAACATGTTATAAACAATAACAATGTGTATAAGTCATCACGGCCAATATAGAGCCAAATGTTTTTTTTTTGTAGTAGTAGGTATTGTTTAGTGTTAGTTATTATAACAATGAACAACTCTCATACAATATATAGGCACTTTACTAAGATAAGACATTAACCATAACTGTCTTTTAATTTAACATTTACAAAAAAATTTGGTAAAGTTTTACACTACAACATTTTTAAATTCATAAATAACTATTTGATAGTTGTGCTAGCTACAAACTATTATGACAGCACACAGTATTAAGGGTGCATTTCTTATTTCCCTGTGTGACAGTGTACTTGACAAATAATACGTTATCGCGGGTTGGATGGGCTTTGGACACCCATTACATAGTATTTATAGTAGAGCCCCAAACGATATTACAAATGTACTAGTTGGTAACATATCTAGTAGAATTTTGGCGGGAAAACGAAAAAGATCACGTCACCGCATTATATTACTTTTCCAAAACTTGTGTTATTTTCAGTGTTAGTGCATAAAATTTGTGGCATTTTATTCGTTAAGTATTGGATTACAGTCATGAGTGTGGGACTATACCACTTTCCCACACTCATGCCTGTGTCAGGTGAAACGCTTTTTTTCGTGTTGTTTCCAAAACTCCATAGAAGCTTCTGGTAAAGTTGCCACCACTTTACTAGGAGTATGACTTGACTTGACTAGACTAGACTATGACTTGACTCTGACTTGACTTGATGACTTCGACTGTGACCTGACACATATTTACGTGAAATATCATTAACTTGATAAATTATCAATTACTTGACACTGGCTAAATACACAAAAGAGTGGAACCAAAACACAAAAAAAAACATATCTAGTAATAAAGAGCTAAGTATACCGAAACCGGCCACGTTATAGGTCCCGTCACGTAAGAAGAACGCTGGTTATAGACCTGGGCACGGACAGTTTTGTTTAATTTCTGCTTATTTTTAAGTACTAAAAAAACAGTTGTGCTTTAGACCACACGACTAAAATAAAACTTCTTTATTTTGCTCCATTTATCGGCCGGTACAACTTTGTTTTTGCTTTGTTTAATGTTAATGTACATACCAACATAATTTTTTTTTTTAACTTTTGTTATGTTGACAATGGTGATCTTCCTTTTTAATTTCCAACAACTTTCAACTCCCGTTCGCCTCGCCAGCTTACTCCCCAAGTCAAGCGTGCTTAAAGAAGTTTTACTTCAAAAATAGTAATATGATTCTACAGTAATTATTATGCTTAATTAGGTACTTTACTCGCTTTACTTTAGGTATTTACAGTTTAGTACTTTAGAATAAGCAGAATTAAAAAACTGCTCATTGCGCAGGTCAACGACTAACGCTCTTCTTACGTGACGTAATCTATATTACTGGTTACAGCCCGTCCAGTAAGATTGCATGTAACAACAATACTGTTACGCACATTACGTCGCAGCGTTTGGTCCACTGAGTGCGTACTTGTAAATTTCGCAATTGAGCAATTCGCCACATGCTCCCTCGATTTCTGGACATTAACTTCGCATAAGCTTTAATTGTTATGAAGCGCGGAGGTGCGGTTGAGCGGAGAATGCGACGCATGGATGATCACAGATCAGTAATTTAGTTTTTATTAATTTTAAGAAAACTTACAGTTAACACGTATAGAAAAGTAAACATAGAAAGAACGTCAATCACAAGTTCCATAGATAGTTGAAAATGAATAATTATAAATAGAAAGACACACATGTAAAAAAATTGCGCTAATAAAGAAACAAATACAACTAATACACACAGTAACCACTTAGCTACCTAATTATAAAAAAAATGCATTGCCCATCAGCTTCAGCTTATTGGCAGTACTGTTAAAAAGATCTTATTACGTCTCATAGCCAAGTCATTGAAACACTTGCTATCTCTTAATAAATAAGAATGTTGTCTGTAATTGCTTCTACCTTCAGCAACGTTTAGATTTGTCTTCAATTTTAATGAGCGGTGTAATAAAATTATATGTTTCTAGATCTTTCTGTGGTTTAGTAGATATACTTATGTAAGATAACTACAAGCACAGAATATAAAATAGACAGGTAAACTTGAGAATGTTAATTCCATAGATTACCCTTGGCTGGTGAAAGTTAAGCGCGGCGTCGATAAGGAAACACGCAGTAAACAGATTGCGGTCTATCAGGAAGTTAATAAGTTTGTATACTGGGTTCAAGAATTATCGGAGAGGGATGATTAATTTTCTCCTCAGAGCCACAAAAATAATAAAGTCTAAAGTTAAGAGAGCTAAATGATTTAAAGGTTTTTTGTGCTCTCTAAATTACTACTATAATATACATAATACTTTACCTGATAAAATCTACAGTATCTACAAATAAAGCCGCTAGCAAAATGAGATAGATCACTCACCGGTGTCTCCTCCACAGCTCCCAGCTAATGAATCCTTGAAGGGCGGGGTTGCTCTCGTCCACCAATGTGCCTCCTCGCGACCGGCAAGATCCCAGAGCGTCTCTGAAGTTGGCCGGCTGCCGGTCGTAGAATATGTAGCATTTCCCATTATATGTCGCCGTACTGCCAGGCGGCTGATCTCTGAACTGTGGACATCTTTCGATTGGCAGCGCCTGGTCTGTGTACACAAAGGCTTCGCATATCGACAGTTGGCTTGGGGAGCTTGCTTCTAAATGGACGCTGACAAAAGCCCCTGGCATCGGTGGGTTACAGGGTAAGAAGAGAGGTTGTCCTTCTTCAATGAAGCCAGTGAAGCGGTTGCAAATCGGGTTGGTGCCTAGGTCAGGACGGTTATTACCCACGCGAACTATGATCACAGCGGGCTTGTTGGCGCCTGGAAAAATAGACGTAAACTTTATTATTGTGTCGGTTAACTGACTGAGGTTTGAGACACATTATCAGTTGAATAAGGTAAATTATATGCCTACACTGACCGGGAGAAAGTCAGCTTCAGCTATGTTAATGAATGATGTGACGAGCTACTCGTTCGCAGCTGCAATAATTGTCACATAAAATTGTGACATATAATCACACATTTGCGCTGAAAATGCTCATCTAATCGCATTGTGGTGCACCGTGCAGCGTGCATTGTCTTCAACTTTAAAACCTTCATACCCCATCATTGGAAACTTTCATAAAATCGGTTATTTTGCGTTTGTCTCGTCACTTTCTCGTAATAGCGGTTTATTCTGCCTTTCAACCAAAGATAATTTACGGTAATAACAATCAAGGGTTTAGATTAAATCATGGTGGAAAGCGGTTTTGCTTCAGAGGTTTCTCTCTCGCAGAATTGAAGGATTGAGTCAACGGCCTGATTTGTCTTATACTGTTACATTATAATTGTTTTTATACCAGGCAGACAGCATTACATCTATATATATATAATACAAAGTCGGGTTTGTTCGAACACTTACAACTCGAAACGAGAACGGCTGGACTGATTTTCATGGTTTTTAATTTATTGTATTTGTCTCCGTCCCGAATAGCAAAATAATTATTAAAAATATTGGAAAATAGCAAAAAAAGAAAAAAAATCATACAACATTTTCATGAGTTTTGTAAATGTCAAACATTTAATATTCATCCCATCGATACGGTAAGCTCTAACTTAATAATATATTTATTTTGTAATCATTGCATTACTTTCATTGAATCCTAAATTAAGTTCAGCTAATCTGTAACGCGATATTCATTAAATTTTAAGCGGTACGAAGTTCGCCTGGTCAGCTCGTATAATATATAATGTTAAGTGGTGATCGAAGGTAAGCTAGGTTACGCTAAGCCTGGAGTGCTCGACGACAATTTTCTGAGGGTGGTAAGCTTAGAGGTCATGTAAAGTGCTTTATCGCCAAGAAATTCTCACATACACGCCCTCACATACATCCTGTCTCACACTCACACACACTTCATCAGTCTATACGTTTCTACTGCTATGGGACAAGTCCTTATCTCACAGGGAGAGATTTAAAGGCCAACTCACCACTCTTACCAATTACGGCTTAGAGCTGAATTTTGAATGCCGATCCTCTCCTTATTAAAAATGGGCGTTATAAAGTGGTTATAGCTTTAAGTATATTATAATCACCGTTGTTAAATTTTGATGACATTTGGAGTGTAGAGATTTTGGGATATAGGATACTTTATTTAATTCCGGGTTGTCCACGTGAATAAAAATACGAAGCATCAATACCTAAAAATAAACACCACACATTGTATGTCAAAAACACGCCTAACAAATAGCATTCAAACAAAGAAAACTATACTTAGTACACCCCAATAGAAGGACTAATAATAGGGCTTCTTGATTAAACAATGAGCCCTACATTAGTCAAGTCTGTGTGTCTGCTACAGAAATGTAATTACAAGTATTACTGATAAGGTGTACTAATATTAGCAATACGGTAAAAACGGCATTGGTAAATAGAGGGTTTATTTCGTAGTAATAATTAATTACGGTACCTACCTTATATCACATATTAAATTATTGTATCTACGTACTTCTAATTGAACTTTTTCTACCACCCTGTGCCACTCAAATGCATTTTACTGTATACTTTTCGAGTAGATAATAGTTTACAGTATGATAACAATATGCCCAGGAAATAAGATAGGTACTTTATACGTAAAAAAGGTACAGCAAATAAAGTATATGCCACACAGCTTACTACATCTAATATTTAAAATGAACCTATAATAAAAATAACGCCCAATGATCACATACATAGATCCTAGACCCTAACTAGGATTACCTGTGTCTGTGTGTGGGACTCAGGAACTGCGAGGACCATGGTCCCACAACACCCAGAGTCAGACCAAGTATTTGCGCTTTTTTTCTGTGCACAAATACTTACCTGCCGCGGGAATCGAACCCGCCGCCTCCGGGCTATGAGCCGACCTGATCAACCACCACACCACAGAGGCTATAAAAAGAAGCCTATACCCAAGAAGTATTTAACACATTACAAAGCAATCACTTTTCCAAAAATTAAAGATACAGGTGACCACAGAAATCTGTGTGTAGTGGCAACTAGGGGTGCGGGGTGCTGTAGATATAGCAGAGCTTAAAATATAAAGATACAGGTGACCACAGAAATCTGTGTGTAGTGGCAACTAGGGGTGCGGGGTGCTGTAGATATAGCAGAGCTTAAAATATAAAGATACAGGTGACCACAGAAATCTGTGTGTAGTGGCAACTAGGGGTGCGGGGTGCTGTAGATATAGCAGAGCTTAAAATATAAAGATACAGGTGACCACAGAAATCTGTGTGTAGTGGCAACTAGGGGTGCGGGGTGCTGTAGATATAGCAGAGCTTAAAATATAAAGATACAGGTGACCACAGAAATCTGTGTGTAGTGGCAACTAGGGGTGCGGGGTGCTGTAGATATAGCAGAGCTTAAAATATAAAGATACAGGTGACCACAGAAATCTGTGTGTAGTGGCAACTAGGGGTGCGGGGTGCTGTAGATATAGCAGAGCTTAAAATATAAAGATACAGGTGACCACAGAAATCTGTGTGTAGTGGCAACTAGGGGTGCGGGGTGCTGTAGATATAGCAGAGCTTAAAATATAAAGATACAGGTGACCACAGAAATCTGTGTGTAGTGGCAACTAGGGGTGCGGGGTGCTGTAGATATAGCAGAGCTTAAAATATAAAGATACAGGTGACCACAGAAATCTGTGTGTAGTGGCAACTAGGGGTGCGGGGTGCTGTAGATATAGCAGAGCTTAAAATATAAAGATACAGGTGACCACAGAAATCTGTGTGTAGTGGCAACTAGGGGTGCGGGGTGCTGTAGATATAGCAGAGCTTAAAATATAAAGTGGCGTCGATTCCACCCACGGACTAAAGGGGAGGGTAAACAATCCGAGCTCCCAATAATCCTCTCTCAGGTATCATCTCAATTATTTTAATTGCTCGTTTGTAACGCGGAGAGCAGATTATTTTGGTTTAGCTAATCGTGTTAACAGGGCGACCATCCAGAATTAATTAATTAAATTTTATAAGGGTTTTTTTGAAACATATTGATAATACTGCGCACTACCTTTTTTATGTTAGTGAATGATGTGACGAGCTAGTCGTTCACCTGATGTCAAGCGACACGGCTGCTCATAACAGAACAGTGTCACCCGGAACTCCAAAATATAAAGTTTCGCGTGATACTGCACTGCGCACATCATCCTGACACATCAGCACAGTCTGGTAATAAGATTACTCGACTGTGAGATCAGATCATAAAGTCTCATTTGCCCAGTAATTTCACTAGCTACAGTGCCCTTCAAATCGGAACTCAGTAGTGCTTGCACACTACTGCTTTGCGGCAGAATAGCTGGCAAAGCGGTGGTATCTACCTAGACGAACTTTGCAGAATAGTCCTACCACCTAGTAAAACTTAAACGCTACTAAGAGTATATTACAGCAAAGAAGTGATAATATAGGAAACCTATTCTAAACACAGGTTATTGTAGTTATAAGTTAATACTCTGATTTATAACTAACCAAATTTTACATTCACACTGTAATCTACATGTGAACCAAGTTATAGGTACCTAGGGTAATGTTTCCACGTAAGAACATAAGTTATTTTTTTATTTTAGTGAATGATGTCACGAGCTCTTCTTTCACCTGATGTTAAGCGAAACGGCCGCCCAATACAGAATAGTGTCACTCAAAATTTCAAAATATAAAGTTTCGCGTGACACTGCGCACATCATCCTGAGACATCAGCACAGTCTGGTAATAAGATTACTCGACTGTTAGATCAGATCATAAAGTCTCAATTGCCCAGTAATTTCACTAGGTACGGTGCCTGAAGGGTACGGTACGGGTACGGTAGTAGTGAAATTACTACCGTACTAATGTACTTAGAACCGGAACACAAAAGGGTATGCACCTTGGTGGCAGGATAAATGGCAAAGCGGTGGTACCTACCTAGTCGAACTTTACTTTTCTTTGTCGTAGGACTTTTCTACCACCTAGTAAATAAAATAAAAAAAGTATTAAAATTACATTCAAGTTACTGCGTTATAACGCATTGTTTTTGTTAGTCTTAAATCAAAATAGGCGAATAAGATGTTACACGGGCTAAGTTTACTTAACGTACCTTCCGGCGGTGTAAACATTTCCATGTCATCACTGCCTACACAAGAAGAGCGCTCATATATAGCAACGCTTGAGTACCCGGACATAAGCGATCGGTAAGGTTAAGCAACGTTCGCTGCAGTAATCTATGGGTGGGTGACCGCTGTCCGCTACAAAAAGTGGTATATTTACAACTGAGCACTACCATGCTTCGGAAGGCACGTTAAGCCGTTGGTCCCTACTTGTTATCTTAAGAAAAAAACTATTAAGCCAAGTCAGCTTTAAGGCGGTCTTAAAATTCTGCCCTCGGAGCTGCCTACACAAGAAAGAACGTCAAAAATCATTTTTTGAAATGTAAAATTTTTAGCACTTTTATAAAGGACCAACTTGTGCCCACGGCATCGCCCGCGTGGCCTATAGGAAACAAAGAAAATTTTTCATAGATAATTCAAGCACCCATTTTCCTTTTAGGGGTGGAATTACGAAAAACATTTTCTTAGTGGATACCTACACTTTACAAAAAGCACCCTCCAAATTTCGTCTCTAGGACCAGCGGTTTAGGCTATGCGTTGATATATATAAGTCAGTCAGTCAGGACTTTGAATTTTATATGTATAGATGAAGAGAAGGAAGGAATGAATTTCAATGGGCGTCAGATCGGAGTTGGAATGGTATAGTAGGTACTTACTATATTAGTTATTCTGATGCGGTATGTAACACCACCCATAAAAGAGGGCACACGAACGTGTTTCAATATTTTACATATTCAGTTCTTCGTACTGATCAATTACTGTAGTACTGTCAATTATTTCCCGCCTTCTAATTGTATTCCAATATAGCATTACAGACTGACACTTGTACGTTTTTAGGTGGACTAATTGATCCTGCTCCTAATGGCCCCTTGTCGCCGTAATACAACAGATGCAGGTGTTTTATTAATTTCCAACCCTTTGAATTGTTGCCCTGTTTTTAATCCTCAGACCACCTGCAGTATTGCTGTATTTTTTGCAATATTATATTCTGATCTCTGGTATGGGTAAGCTGGCTAAGCCTTACATCGCCCGGAACACTCAGCTAGATTACTCATTCATGATGATTAACTATAAGTTTCAAAGATTTAAAATTAAGCATTTTATCTTTAAGCCCACTTGTGCGTTTTATTTTAATCCCAGCTTAACTAAATAAATAACTGATCCCGTCTTATTACGTGCCAAGATAAAATAAAGGAAGTAATCCAGGAAAAGGGATCGCGCAAGTGGGCATTAACGATCCAAACTCCTTACACTAATAAGCATTACGTAGCAAAGGAATGGTTTTTTTTGTGTTTGTTTCTCTCTAGTGAGTTATAATATATATAGTATCTATATATGTCAGCTGCGGCTAACAACGACATTGAAGGGTTTGCCGAAACCTACGTTAAGACAGTTAACTTCCGAGTGTAGGAAAACAGCGCACTATTAGAGCGTAAAGCTTTGTTTTTGTAACGTTTAATTGTAATAGTGAATGTACGATGTGGAGTAAATTGTTTTTGAGTTTGAAATAGCAAAGGTAAAACTAGAAAAAACAATAAAATATCTATTCTACTGTTTGAGGGGAGTAATTAGGGACAGCCTCTTAAGTGAAGTTATTAGTTTAATAAGTTATAAGGGAACAACAACCGTTTGTAAGAAAGATCCAGAAATCCGGCAGTTTCACTGAGTAACATTGTACAGAATAATTAAATAAAAATATCAGTACCACAGTTCTGAATCTAACAAGCATACATTGGCATCACCTTCAAATACTATTATCAGACTTTTAAGCGACAAAAGACAAGAGTTTCTTTAGCCAAACAGCCAGACAATTAGAAATAGGTTGAAATATTTAAAAGCAACTTTAATTTTGATCTTATTCTTCTCAGCAATCTCTTTCATGCGCCATATCATGGACGAGCACAAAAAATAGTCGGTCTTGACTCTATCACCATATTGGATTTTCATCCAAACTGAGAGTATAATGTATGCCAATTTTAACCCTATAGCTTCAGGGGAGGCAAGCGTAACATTGATTGCAAAATTCTAGGACATATACAAGTGAAGTGCAAATAAAAGCTTATAAAATTTTAAAACTCTTTATGCAGCGAAACATTCTTCAAGTATTCCATCAAAAACGGGAAATTATTTATTTTCTTGATGAATAAAGGTTCAAAGGAAAGCGAAGTTGCAAAGAGGCAGAATTGATGGCGTTTTTTCAATTGGCATATGGGAGCAATTTATCTAATTTCTCCCATATGTGGAGCCAGACAGGCGGATGAAAACGGTAGCGCAGTCAGGGTCCCCTATCACTCCGCCTTTGCTTCATTTCAATCCAATCAAAACATCAAAGAGCGGGAGGGTCTGCCATAAGTGGCGTAAAAGCCATGAAAAAGAACAACAAAGTATTGTATTAGGTTTACCATGTTTTGTGATTTTCAAGAATTTTGTTCATTCTCCATCCTAATAATTGATTACTAATATTACCGATTTGGGAAATATTTTTTTTTTAAACTTACTGCAAGAGGTGGAGGCCTATGTTCAGGAGTGGACTTCTTCAGGCTATTGACGAGGATTTTTATCATTATGAAAAACTTTGATAGTGTGTTTATAATTTAAAATTAAATTTCAAAATAACCAACCAACCAACCACGCTGGCCAAGTTCAGGTAGGTGGTCTTTGAACATACCGTTTACCTCATGATATTTTTCTTCACCGTTGTAACAGAGTGTCAAATTTCGCACATACCTTAAAAAAACTTGAAAAATCAATCGGCATTCGAACCGCAGGGTCTGCTAAGTTTGCTAATTTGAGTAAAATTACCTGCCATTGTATTGACACACCATTGAGACTGCATGATCATGGAGATAAATTATAGGGTATGGTGTCTGGTATCCAAAGCCACAGCACAGTTAGCTTGGCAGCAAATAGTTCAATAAATTAGGTTTCTATCTTCGAATAAACAAAAAGCCGAACTGAACTAATTACTGAACCGTTTTAATAGAAATTCTATGAGACAAATCCGAAACAATACCCTTTCAAAAAAGTATTTCCCAAATCGGTTCATAAATTATGGGAGTGAAGAGATAATAAACAAATAGAGATGATAAAAAAAACTTTCAAAACTTTAAAAAAAGATTTTTTTCTTTGATATGATATACTTTCAGATTGGTAAATAAAATTAGTAACTGGAAAAGAGGTAGGGCTTATTTCGTAAAAACTTAAAGACCATATAATAAGTAGTTAATTATACAAACTTTAGTGAATAAACCTAAAATACAAAACTTTTAAAACCCGTTAGTGGAGGGAATAGTGCCCAGAATAATGGCAGCATTATCACATTGAAAAACCAGGCATTATGGTCAATTGAAGCCTCCAACCAACGTTTTTCTAAAACCCTGCATGTTTCCATGGTAGCCGGCCTCCACGACCCGTCGTCTCCATCCTAAATGGCACAAATATGTCGGCATATAAAGGAGTCCATATTTGTGTCGTTTGAGGTTTGCAGCCTTGTTGGCGACTGCGTCGGCCTAACTGTAGTTAAAGGAAGATAGGACAGAGCCAAACGGGGGGCGAGTTGGCTGGACTGCAGTCGCGACCCCTTCTCGCCCCCGGACGAGGTGCTCACGGGGGGGTTTTAGTGGGTTCGAGTCCCACACACCCACCCCCGTGGTGGCAGGGAAGTGGGAGAGGCAGGGAGGTGGATTACACCCCTCAAAAAAAAAAAAAAGAGCCAAAGTGTCAACATAATATGTGGCATCACACACTCGAGGTCGTCCCATCTTCCAAGGGATGAGGTCATCACATTGGGTCTTTTGCCGTCATTGCACATAAGCCCATTAGGTTCTAGGACTGCGACACCGACACTAATTGAAGCCCGACGGATAATATCGTAGTCAGCATGCCGCGGCATTCGTCCTGTAGGTACTTATGATAACAACACCACAGGACAGTCCGTGGTAACCGAGTCCGTCCATCATTTCACCCCAAGGTCAGCAATGGACTTGGCTAAGTACACCTATTCGCAACGGCTAACCATAAGGCATTGCTATCTAAAAGGTTACCGAAATTTCGTGATGGAAAAGCAAGCAAAACTATATTATGGATGCGATAATGTCATTTCACTGACCACATTATAACATCACGTTATATGTATGTAGGCATGTCATTATATTACACAATAGTATTTCACAATAGTTCCTACAGTTCATTATATTAACTATCTAACCTTACATATTTACTCGTATATTTATATTATATAATTCAACTAGCAGCCCGCCCCGGCTTTGCACGGGTATTTTTATAAATTGAGATATATATAAACTTACAACTCTCCTATCTCTCAAGTTGGATCGAACTGCACATGGTGTGCGAATTTTATTATAATCGGTTAAGTGGTTTAGGAGTCCATTGAGGACAAACATTGTGACACGAGATTTATATATATTAAGATTACGATATTTTAGTTTGCAATCTAACAAGTAAAGAATTATCATCTATCAAGTATTTCTCAGTATGACATTAAAGCGACCGAAGTAGTAAGATCTTTTTAAAAGGAAATTGTTGTCCATCTACCTTTATATCGCAGTGAAAGAAGGTAGGGAATGTAAAGGACAGGTCACAGCGGGTAGCTCCTATATGGCTACACTGCTTTGTTCTGTAGTTCATTTAAAATTGAAGGGTTGAGAATAAAAAGGATTTAACTGACAAATTGACAGTTTCGAGAAAATTGACTTTAAACGTCAACGGCGTCATTTTTATGTAGAGTGCTTATAAGGTAATAGAAAAGGTTTATGTAAGTTTCAGTTGCTTGAAAATGTTTTATTTCTATTTAAAATTACCAAATATAGTACTAATTCATACAATTACTGTAAAAATATAATATAATAAAAGAAATAAAGTAATGTATTTATGCTAAGCGTACTATATTCCTGTGACAGATAAACCAGTTTTAGACTCAAAATCTCGAAATTTAAGCCTCATTTCGGTATTTTGAGAATGTATTATTGAAGATAATTTCACGCTGAATCCAAAGATACCCATAAGTCATTTGGCCAAAAAATCAGTTAAATCCTTTTTATTCTCACCTCTTCAATTGTCTTGGCAACGCAGTATTAATTTTTATTCAATATAATTTGTTTGATATGAGCATTCCTCAATTTTTCGCAATCATTAACTTTCATTTCCTTCGGTGTTAGGTAGGTAGGTACTATATGTACTATATATAAGGCAGCATTTAATCTGTTCTTTTCCTTTAATGTATGTATTCAGTCCATGCTATAGAACGCTACCATATAACTAAATAAAAAAAAGTACTTATGAAATAAAACTTCAATCGAGACATTATCAAATTACTGCAAATATAAATTCTAAAGAAAAGCCTTGCGACATTGATCAAAGCAGGTGTTTTATTGCAGACGAAACATTTTCAAAGCACTCAGCCGGTGCCCGCGCTGTGCATAGCGTTAAATATACATTTCGGCTGTCATGCAGTTATTTTAAAGAGGCACAAATACTAAAACAATACCAAATTATTTAAATCGGTCCTTGTACGTATATTCTATAGCATGGTCTGAGTACATACATTTAAGGAAAAAAGTGAATTCAATTCCACCGTGTATATACTGTACATTTATCATTAATCTTAATTGCATATGTGCGGTATTTTTTTTAAATTGCAATAAAAAATATAACCTGCTCCAAAAAGGAGGAGTTCTTCAAATGATCAACATCGGTTACTTGGGTTTAAATCAAAATAACAGAAAAAGATATCATAACATTATATAGTAGTAATGACAGTTCATAATATAGATATTAAGTAACCACTATATTATGTTTATGTTTATGTTTTATTACATGTAAATATTTAACCGCTCTCAAAAAAGGACTTTAAACGATTTCTAAAAAGGAGAAGGATCTCAATTCGACTGTATACTTGTTATTTCAGAAGTCCATCTTGTATAAGTCGCTTTAGAAATTCTTTTAAAACGCCTACTTTCATATTGTTCCCATATCCATAGAGAAATGCAACAGAATAAGTTCCGTATTTAAAAAATATAAAATAACACACTTTATAATCTATATATACATATATATATAAAAGGTACTATTTCCCTTGGTCGTCGCATCACACGTGTATGGATGAAACATTTTCGCTAATTCTTTATTGTTGCGTTTATCAATATTAGGAGAAGGTTCTTATATGTATAAGAAAAATTAAGACAGTTGAACGGAAAATTAGAAAATGTTCACCACGCGGGAGAAACCGCGAGCGCTGTTAGTATAAAATAAATATGTGGATATACAAAAAAATACATTTTGGTTAAGTTTAAATTTAACTGCAAGGTCGTGGTAATTTCGTCACTAAGAACAATAGAACTACCAAGTTCCTCAACATCGAGGAAGTAGAATGTATCCGAATACAATCGCCATAAAAATAATGACAACGACCACATCAACCATAACATCGTGTGAAGGTTAACCTTTGTAATGATCTAATCATCATAATTATAAGAGCTAATAAGTTTTTGAAACTAATTATCTAACTTCAATCAACACTACATACATCTCTATGTCAAAGTCAAAAGATTTATTGCAATCGAGCTTCTGCCCGCAGCTTCACCCGTGGCGTGGCCTATGGGAAAATAATTCAACCACCCATTTCACCCTCTTAAGGGTGGAATTTCAAAAAATCCTTTCTTAGCGGATGCCTAAGTCATAACATCTACCTGCATGCCAAATTTCAGCTCTATCCGTCCAGTGGTTTGGGCTGTGCGTTGATAGATCACTATGTCAGTCAGTCAGTTAATCAGTCATTCACCTTTGAGTGATATAAATTTGATCTGGAGGCTATTTTTAGCACTTTTACAAGTTAAAATTATATTAAGTATTTAAAATTAAGTTATATAGGAATAATTTTTGTGGTTATATGCTCTTTGGTCAATTTGATATAGCTTGACGTGCTGCCAGCGCCTCCAGTTAGTATAGAGATCAGTGGGAGCCAAAGCCAAAGATTGTAGATGCGTTCGGAGTTCAGAATTCGGTTACACAAACTCGCCTCACTCAAAACTTAATGAGTAATGGCGTATTCATTATTTTTAATAATAAATATTTGTTTATTAGATTTCGTTCGGTGTTGAAAATATAGTATTTTTGCGTACTATATATTTTTTCAACACCATATAGTTCGCCGACCCGAAATATAGTAAAATACTATAAATTATAGTACGGTTGGCAACCCTAACCTGCTCATTTGGTAGTAGCTCTTCCTTTTGAACTGTAGGTTGTGAGCTTGATTTCCACCCAGAACAAACATTTGTGTGATGAACATCGATGTTTGTTCTGTGTCTGGGTGTTATATGGTATTATTCTATGAATGTATTTCCAATAAAAAGTATCTTTGTATTGTACCACAGTTATTTGGTTCCCATAGTAAAAGCTTTGTTTAGTTTGGGGCTAGATGGCATTGTGTAAAATGTCCACAAAAAAAATATTTAAGGAGTAAATAAGGAGCAACAGTTTCACGAATCATTACCATCAATCTACCCTCACGAACGGCCCCCACGTGGTATCAGCTATGGCTATTCAGCTGCAGAATTTATAAGAAACACTGGTCAGTTCTGGACTTAAACAAAAACACTCCACAAGGCCGAACCTTTACAGCAAGAGGAACATCAACAATGCCCGCTTCACTGAGCGAGTTTTATCTACACGTGTACTATCCATCATCATACATGTTCTTAAAAATCAATCCTTGATCCTCATTTTGGCTTGTTTCACTCTCCTATCTCTAGGACTGTTTAGTACAAACATACTCATGGACAAACCGTTTTTATGTTGATACCATGAAGTTTATCAGAGATTACACTCCTCCTGACAAAACATACATGTGAAAGCATATAAGTATAAACATATTATCTGTGTTCAAAACAACTTTATAGCGAGTGTCCAAATCCCGCTTTACCCAGTGCAATTATATGTTTGGGTGTTAAGCGATTGCATGCTATTACATGAACGCAAGACGAGCAGGTAAATGTTCGAAATAATGAGGGGTTGCGCTCGGATAGACATCGAGGGCAGTGCCTCCCGTCTACCGGCTGCGTAGTTCGCACACTTACTCCGGAGCCGTTTACGATCGATCAAAGCGACAACGGAATCTTGGCAAGTGGTCATAAATTATAAAAAATCTGATATTAACTAGTAAAGTATATAATAATTGAAGAAAAAGTAATATTGTAGGTAAAAAGAAGGTCATAATAAAAAAAAAAAAACAAAGAATTTAGATGCCCTTCTGCAGGAAGCGTAACCAAAAAGCTGGCAACATTCCCTCGTTGAATAGCTAGGCCAATTCGTTTGCTGAGGTATGTTTGGTCGCGCGTCAGCTCAATTAGGCGTCTGGAAAGCTCCCTGACCAGAATAAATTTGTAAATTGTAAAGGTACCAAAAATAGCCTTGTTGCAAAAAAAAACTTGGTCTTCGTATAAGATGGACGACTAAATAAAAACACCAAAACAATTGTATCTTTATAGACTTACCACAGCAAGGCTTCCCAAAGTCCAGCCTGACTAGTTGCACCATGTAAGGTTCCAGCAAGTTGACGTACCACCAGGGCACGCGCTCGGCCTTGGTGAGGGTGCAGGTTTCAGAGTTGAAGGTTGCTGCCGTGCTGCCGTCTAGCGCTCTTTGAGGCACGCCGCCATCCTCTGTCGATGCCTGCATTGGCGCCTTGCCAGCAGCTACGTTGATCACTGTAAGAGATTTCATCGTAAATAAGCAAGAATTTACTTTATAATAACTATTCACTTTTGCAGCATTTGGATGCAGGAAGCAAATAGCCAATAAAAGTGGCGCTCAATGGTGGCCTATATTCATCACTTGACGACACATTTTCTGACCGATGATGATGATGATTATTTAATTTAGAAAACTATATTATTCACGCTTACTTTCGTGTTTTGTCTCGAATAAGCTAGACATTTTTTAAAAGAATATCATAAATCAAAGTATTCTAGACAAAAAGGAAGGATGCTCATTAAAATTAATTAATACCACCAGAGAGTGTGAATTGCCAGCGTAGGCGACGCGCCTCTGTTTTATTTTTTCATAAATATATCTTTAAAATTGTGACTGTAGAATTGTCATTGATGTTGTTCTTAGAGAAAATTATACACACAACCTCAAATTATTTCATAAAAATGAAAAAAATGTTTTTCTTCTACAAATAAGATTTCCTGAGCCATATCCCGATGTCGTTTATAGGCAGCATTATTCCTAGTCATTGAGTCCCCAACACGAAACGATACTTAGTATTGTGTAGAGTGTAACATGCCGAGCTTTCTAATAAAATCCAACACGATCCCATATTTACTTTCGTATCACCGGCATCAACCCCCAAAGTGAAATCGTGACGAACTATAACATGGTGATACACAAGGGGGCGTTGGCGTCGTCCATAGCTAGGAATTTCAGTGATGGCGATATTTACACGAGCCTTCGGTGCCTAATGGCCATTATCGCTTTCACAAATTTTCTGTGGTAGTTGAATTATGTATTTATATAGTTACTTATAGTTCTATAAATATAAGATGTATTCACCTAGTCGATAATATAAGAGCTAGCTAGTTAGAGTAAGACTTTTCTGCAAAGTTCGTCTAGGTAGGTACCACCGCTGTGCCAGTTATTCTGCCGCTAAGCAGTAGTGCACAAGCACTACTGTATTCCAGTTTGAAGGGCACTGTAGCTAGTGAAATTACTGGGAAATTGACACTTTATGATCTGATCTCACAGTCGAGTACCTAATCTTATAACCAGACTGTGCTGATGTCTAAGGATGATGTGCGCAGTGCAGTGTCACGCGAAACTTTTAGGTCCGAATGATGATGTTCTGTTATGTGCGGCCGCATCGCTTAACATCAGTTGAACTACTAGCTCGTCAAATTATTAACATAAACAATCTCTAAACCAATCTTCTTTAGTGATAAATCGTGGCTACCTTTCCAACGGCTTTGAACCCATCTCTGTCTGTGTATATTATGAACAAAGCAAGACGATTGACGGCACCCCGCCGTTGCTGCCCGAGACATGTCTTGAGCGACCCGGATGTTCCTATAGCAGCCGTAGTATCGGATGCGCTAGGATCACCGGACCAATCTAGCCCTTCTGGCTCAGGTACCACTTTCGGCACCGGTATAGGATACCAGCGTAACACAATCAGACACCGATCCCGCCGGTGAGATGGACGTACCCCCCGTAGGTAAGCTAGAACGGTCGCGACTTTCCATAGGCTCCACTCTTCCATCGACCCACCCACTGCGGGTGTACAAATAATGGGGTAACCAAGACAATATCAATCGTTGTTTACGGAGATAATGGAAAAAATTGAGTTCTTTGTCTCGCTGCCCATTGAAAGGGACATTGATTTCGTACTTCCGGCGGATGTCTGGCTGTCTAGCTCCCCAGCTGTCCTCCACAGGTCGCATTTCAAACCAATCTCTTGAAATTTTGTGATTACGTATATAGAATAATTTTTTTTTTTTTATTAAACATTTTTACTTATACGTATGTTGTACAATGTAATACATCAGTCTTAAATATGTATGTATCTTTTAATGCTAAATAAAAAAACCGTTATCATTACCAACACCTACTTGTCAGCGTGCGGAGGACTCAGATTTAATATAGGTACATACTTCTATTTATAAAACTAAATACTACAATTATATAATAACTAATACTAAACACTACCTACTACTACAAAAAAAAAAAACATTTGGACTATAAACTGGCCGCGATGACCTATAGACAGTCCAAATGCTCCAGCCCACTACCAGTAGGTAGCTTATCCGTACTTCTATTTATTGCTCGGTAACAGAATTATCTTAATACATAAGTATTAACGTGGTAGGTGAGACAACTGAAGCGGGCAGGAGCGGCGCGGCCAACGTACGCGATATTTGCTTTGCTTGCATTCTGCGCCTCCACAGAAATTTTTAAAATGACTTATCGAAATGAAAAAACAAACGATTGTGCTTTAAATCACACGACTGAAGTAAAACTTCTTTAGCTCCGTCTATCGGCTGGTATAACTATGTTTTTGGTTTGTTTAATATTAACGCCATTTTGACAAATTTTTTTTATGTTAAAAAGCATACGGGAACAAGTATACGGCCCACCTGATAGGAAGTGGTCACCGTAGCCTATGGACATCTGTAACACCGGAGGAGGTGTCACCAATGCATTGCTTACTGTAAATTGTCATTATACCGGACATACCAACATAATAACACAAATTTTAAGTAATTTTTAACTTTGTAATGTTTACAATGGAGATCTACGCGAACCAGTATAACCCCTCTCTCTTGCCCAGTAATATACGAAATATAACTCTCTCTCTTTCTATCTTCCTAGAAGTAGTAGAAGATGTATAGGCCTATGACAGCCTGACACCATAGGCATACGAGTCTACAAGCGTCAGCCGAGTATTGGCGAGAAAACGAGAAAGATCGCATCACCGCATTGTATTATATTCCAAACCAAAACTTGTGTTATTTTCAGTGTTAGTGCATAAACTTGGTGACGGTTTATTCGCTAAGTGCTGGATTACAGGCATCTGTATGGGAAAGTGGTATAATGATGGTGAAACGTTTCTTTTTGTGTTGTTTCCAAAACTCCATAGAAGCTTCTAGTAAAGTTTACTAGGAGTATGACTAGACTATGACTTGACTTGATGACTTGGACTGTGACTTGATACATATTTGTGTGAAATATCATTAACTTGATCTATTATCAATTTCTTGACACTGGCTAAATACACAAAAGTCTGGAGACAATACACAAAAAAGTGTCAGCCATATTGTTTTAATGTTAACTACGTGATGTGTGGCAGTAGAGTAGATTGTAAGATCAAACGAGCTCCCGAATGGTAACAAGATCGAAAGTGCGCGACCGACCGAGACGACTACCGAGAAGAAATAACCACTAAAACGAGACCGTTATTATTTTAGGTTATGAGAATATTTGAAGGCAGTGATATATATTCTCATCTGTGGAAGTAGCAGAAGTGGTAGAAGAGTTCAACTGTATTATATATTAGCAATTCTGTGGACGGTGACCACGAACGTTTCTGCAACAATTGTGTTCTGTGCATATTGATCAACAGCTGGAAGACGCCCACTCGCTCGTCTGAGTTTAGAAACGTAAAAACTTCCTTGTAAGTAAATTTTGTATTCGCCTATCTTTCCCCTCTTTCACTCTAGACATAACCAACTTAGATATAAACAAGAATTAGATATATTTCGAACTCATGTGAGTTTATTTTATTCTACTTTCATAGGTTATTTTTGCAATAAACTTGCCATTGTTTATTTTTGAGGTAAGCTTCTTCACAGATTGTAAGTTGCTATTTTAGAGTAAATACCATGTTAATACCCGATAAAACGAGTAATTTTCTGTGACTATAAAGCACCTACTAAAACTAGTTTCGTCGTTCGGGTTTCGGCGTGCGAGCTGTAACCACTTATCTCTTATTGTTTTCTTGTATGGAACATGTACAAACACTTTGTAGGGCATTTTTATTGATGTGGTTTTACACTGCGGTACTGCACACCACTTATAAACTTTGGCATTCATTTTGATCACACGAATTAATTTAATATTTTGTTTACTTTCTTCGCTTCGCGTAGACTCAATGACACGTTTACCTAGGCGTGACGTTAAAGCCGACGCCATGACACCTGGGAGCCGTCTTCGCGCCGTATTTAAAAAATATTAGGAAAATGGCTTTAATCTTCGTTAAACTGAAGTTTATTACAGAAATAAAGGTTTTTTCGTAAATAATAAATGTATAGCCACATTACGGAAGAAGATTTCAAAATCTTTCATCATGCCTATTGGCCCTTTAATGGCACTGCAGCCAACGTCTCCCCTTTATGCAGGAAATACACCTCCAATTCAAAATCGCCGACGGTAATCAATGCCATGAACTCGTAGAACCTGTTTCCAAAAAAACCAAGTTTAAACAAAGTTTCTTCAAGATTCGCTGAAATATGCAATAAGTACGTACATCCGGACAGATGAATGCAAATTTCCCAAGTTGAAACAGACTCTCACTTCGTTAGCTCGGTAAATAAACTGTATTTTAACCTAAAAATCATCTGTTTACCGACGCTGGTGTATCATGAAAATCTGAATAGCCAACCTATTACAAAAGACTTGAAAAAGCTACCGCGCAAGTTTGAGGTTTTGCGAACAATTCACGATGCGTGAAAGGGAGAGTTAGGCACTTAGCCGTCAAAAACAGCAAAAGTAAAAACACATTCTCACGGAGTTAGTCATGATCATGGTCATAAAACGTAGTGTAATAACCCTAATAACATGCCGATTTAGGAGCCTGTATTCTGTAGTTATAATAGTGACACTTTGTAGATTAATTTTATTTTCCCAAGAGAAAACGAAAATTAACATTTTCATTTCTCATGACATTAAGCCAGTTAAGTGATGCCATCAGTTTTAATTGGTGATGGTAATAGTTAATTTGAAGTCTGGAACCAACCAGATGAATCACGTCTCAGGCCACACGTGCCACAAGTTATCTAATGTTCGAATATCACTGCATGCATGTCCTGGCTTTAGAGACGGATGGATGCAGGTTCAAATCCCGTTAGTGATTATGGGGTCGGTACGGAGCTTTGTTTAAAGTTGAAAATCGTGAATCATATTTGATGTCTAACTGGGTCTGTACTTGAAACTGTGTTAATTTTGCGGATTTTATGTGGATTAAAAAGAAAAGGCATATCAAATTTCAGAAAAAGTGATGATAATTATGTTTACAACACCAGACTGTTTAATTTGTAAAAAATGTTGCTATCACTAAAAATTTTGGAGCAATACGTAGACAAGTATTTTTTTGGGCCATTCTACGATTTTATATTGGGAAAACCAAACTACTTAGTTAAATTGTATTCAGTTATCGTTCTTCTTCGTTTTATTTCCTATTTACACTATTTTTTCATCTGCTTATTTTGTCTGTCACGTCGCACTGGGCTTAAAAAATTTTGTTTTTTGTTGATTTTGTGATCAGACTCTGCCTTAATCTGTTGAGTACGCTGAGCAGACGTTATTGCTATAAATCGTAAATCTAAGATGCTTTTAAGTTAAGTGATGGGGAATGATATAGGGCACTTTTCCAGTAAGCTGAAGTCCACGTTGCATGCGCGATTAAATTCTATCCAATTGTTTATTCATCTCCAAACATATTTATAAGACAGGGAGGGATGACCAGAATGCTGATTTTATTTTGCACCAAAAATCATTACCTTTCAACATGGTAATGCTGCCAGCATTCTGAGTTCTTTTCCCTCCACCGACGGGTTATTATGTTGTTTTATTTTTTTTAGGGCTAGTTTAGTGTATTACGTTTATGTGTAAATTGAAAACTAAATATAATTACAAACTAAAAAAAAATGGGTAAGTCCTAATGGTAATACATATTATGCACAAAACATAACTGACTAGTTATGTTTTGTGCATAATATATATCAGTTATCTGGTTCCCATAATACAAGCTTCGCTTAGTTTGGGGCTAGATTACGTTGTGTGAGATGTCCACACGTATTATTATATTATTATTATTATTATTATTGTTATAATTCGATGTGGCCAAAAAAAGAAATAATAGTGGGCGTCTGCAATATGCGTGTGACAGCTGCCAGCTGTCTATTTATTGTGATACGCACACAGTTACAATAAGTACCTAAACAGACTTATCTGTATCGGACAATCAATGTGGGCACACTCTTACCTACAACTTTCAAAGACACGTTACAATTCTTAAAAATAAAAATTTCAATAAAAAGGTGAAATATACGTAAATTGTCTGAATTAGAAACTGAGCTACACCTGGATGATACTAACATCTATATTTATTTTTATTATTTATAAGAACTTACTTACACTTTGTAATTTGATATATAGTTTTAAGTACCATATATAATTTTGACTTGCAAAAGTGCTAAAAATAGCCTATTTGCAATATTTTTTTTGCCTTTGACTTTATTTATTTTTTCCAATATCCATTTAAAAAAAAAACATCTGCACTCTCTCACAATCTCGCTCGTCGTATTTCTGCAAGTGTCATTGATTTTCATTTAATTTTACAACAACTTACATTGCAGTAGTGTTTACGTTACTTCTTTTTGTGTACATTTCACACAGCGCCATCGAGTCAAAAAGCAAGTATCTAAGCAAAGCAAATACTACGGAACCAGATAACTGACACAATACTTAGATACTTTTACCTTAGTGGCTGTAACACAGGGCATTCTAGTACGGCCACTAACGACACTCCTAAGTATGGTAGTCAAAATATATAATTATATGTATTTAATGTTATTTCACTAGTATTAATAGCTAACCAACTTAGATTAAGAATTTTGTATGCTTATTTGGAAATAAAAACATACTTATTATTATTAGCATTATTACTTTTGGTTGTAAATATAAGTATACATAGAATACAATATACATCCAGACACAAAACAAACGGCGATGTTCATTACACAAATGTTTGTCCTGGGTGGGAATCGAACCTGTAACTTTCAGTTTGGAAGGCTTTTTTCACAGATTTTTTCCCCCTTTCCGCTGTAGTTATTCTATGACTAGTAATTTTATCAAAGGCCCACCTGCTAGCTCCAGTGGCACATGAGCGGAACTGAACCAGAACGAACGAGATTGCAGCCATTAGCTACAACTACAGTAATAGTTGAGCCACGAGCCATTGACTCGCACCAGCCGTAGTAAACATTCCGGTTCAAAATATGACACAGGGTTGTCTGCAATCGCACCGAAAAGAGTCGTTCGTCGAATCTATGCATGTCTAGTCATTACTAGACATACATAGATTCAGTGAACGACTGTTTTATTTCGGTGACATCAAAACTTTAAACACATTTTTTCATAACTGCAACTATTACACGACTAACACTCACGAAACACAGTCGATCAGCGCCGAGCCGCTACCGCTGCCGATGCCGCGCGTACTCCTTGAGGATGGGCATCTATCTATATTGCCCGAACACCGGTCGAGTTATTCGACTGTATCTCGTGTGTTTTAGCCGTGTAATAGTTGTAGTTATGAGTACTACTCATGTCAGTTTCTATAATATTATAACATTTTATCATAGGTTTATTAACATATATTATGATGACATTAAATCTGAGCAATGAACAATATATCAGATATGAACAATATCAAGAAGTACAATAAACCATAGTTTAAATTTGATAAAACTTAATAATAAAAAAAATCCACCGAAATGGAAGAAAAAAACGACTTGTTGTTGACCATAAACGAGTAATTTCAATTTTGCAGTGCTATGAAACCAGACTATATTATAAATAAATAAATAATATCATAAAATGGAATTTATTTTAATAAAAATGCACTGCCAGCGTCTGTGTTTCCGGCGAAATATGACCCGGGCGTTCAAGAGAAGAGTGTTTAGGTATTCACTTGGCTAGCACGCTTCACCTTCTATTGCATCGTCATTTCTCATCAGGCGAGAGCGTGGTCAAATGCTAGACAAGTTTGAAGTAAAAAAAATATTCATTTCGACTTCAAACAGACCGCATTTGTTTACCACGATAATGAGAACATATCCAATGTAGTTGAAGTCGAAATACACAATATTAAGGATAACTCAAAAACTTAACCATCATATCTTGATCAAATTAAAACGAGACTACACGGAAACACCAGCTTTCAAATAAAAAAATATCATCAATATCGTTTAATCCAGGCGAAAGTTCTGAGGTAACAAACATAAACAATACAGAAGAATTCATTTTGCTGAAGTCGATTGAAAATAGTTACCAAATACTTAAAATCGTTATAATCTGATAACCGACAGATTAAAAATTAAGCTCTTTAAGTTCGCCATGAGCAAGCTTACCAGAGGCCATCAATCTAGTCTGTATTTAAATAACATTTGTTTTTACAATTGCTTGGTTTATGTCATAATGCATAGAAAAAACTATATTTTTTTACTTGAAATTTGCTGTAAGTACGATTAAGTATGTATACATTTAGTTCTTTTAAAGTAGATTATAATTTGGTCTGCCCGTTTGAATTTATTTTATAACGTTTTACAATTTTTCACAACATTCAATAACTAAAACTGATTTATTGCTGAAATTTAATTAGTAATGGGTTGTTCATTATTCTATACTTGAAAAAAAAACAATTTATCAAAAGTAAAGGTCATATTAGTAACTAAGAATACCAATTGCATTAATAAATTTTAAAGACACCATAATTTAGAATTAAGTAAAAGAAGAGAGGCTAAAACGGCTTTAAATCAACCTTAATGAGGAATTATTATTTATGAATGGCATCAATAACAAATGACAGTCCGCAGTGAAAGTGCGTGGCAACCCTGTGGATAACGGCGCGTGGAAGTGTGCCACACACTTGTCTTGTCGTTAACGGTGACGCGCGCGTTTGAATCCACCTTCTTCCCGCCACCGCCGCCGCTTATGATGTGGGCTAGCGCTTACTTAATGCCATTGTTACATTGTTAATTTCTGACAACGTCACTCAATTCTAAAGTTTCTATTAATGTAATGTATATAATACTAGCTGACCCGGCGAACGCCTAAAGTTCAATTAATATCGTCTAACAGATTAGATGAAAATTTATGATCTTATGATAGTAATGCAATGAATACAAAAAAATAAGTACAAAAATTAAGTATATGGATGAATATTAAATGTTTGACATTTACGAAACTCAAGGACATTTTGTATGTTTAAATGTTTTTTTGTAGATTTTCCAATGTTTTTAATAGTTATTCTGCTATTCGGTACGGACAATAACCATAAAAATAGGTCCAGCCGTTCTCAAGTTTAAGTGTTAGGACACACCCGACTTTGTTTTTCATTTACCTATAGATTTTGTATAACTATGCGTTGTTATGTGATAATTATGAATATTAATATTACTCTAGACTACTATAATACCCGTTTTAGAGATAAGCAAAGCTAAGTTATTTTTCTGCTATCTTGGGATCATTAAGAAACTGACTGACTGAGTGCAAAATACACTATTCAACCACCCCTCGCCAATAAAATCAGTGTTTGGTGTGGTCAGATAGAACTAGGAATGAATGTTAAGTTAAGTACCACTACGCAAGTTATTCTGTCACCAAGCAGTAGTGTACAGGAAATACTGTGTTCCGGTTTGAAGGGCACTGAAGCTAATTAAATTACTGGGCAATTGAGACTTTATGATATGATCTCACAGTCGAGTAATCTTATTACCAGACTGTGCTGATGTCTCAGAATGATGTGCGCAGTGTAGTGTCGCGCGAAACTTTAAATTTTGGAGTTCCAAGTGACACTGTTCTGTTATGGGCGGCCGTGTCGCTTAACATTAGGTGAGCATTCACACGTCATTCGTGGTATTTGCCACCAAGCGGTACCATGATCCAGGGGGCAGATAAAGTCATTGACCTTATTGTAGTACAATAAACGGACTTAAGCCATGTTAAGCTCAAAAAATAGTGCTGTAAAAAATAAATACTCAAAAAAAACTACCCACTGGTAGCGGCTTCACATTTTAAGTTTTGCTAATGCATCGTTTTTATTTTATTGTTTTAAAACTTATAATTTGTTCTTGAATAAATAAGGAATCAAATATACAAACAACAAAGCTCAAAAAATATATATTGGACACATGCGTAATGGTTGTTTATAAATTGTGATGTAATTCATATTTTTGTTCATTACAACACTGTGAAAAATCGACCAAAGTGTGTGAAGTGTGTGGTTTGAAACGAGTCTGGGGTTTGGGTACGCAACATTTGTACTATAATACATAATTTTTGAATGCAAATAAGATTTCCCAGAGATCTTGTAGTCAGTACGTTCATGAGGTATTATTCACAATGGTAATGTAGAAAGTAAGAGACAATCGCTTATTGAGCATCGCGTGTTCGTCTTGCATTGTTCAGTTCCTGAGACACTGGCCCACTTATGAGCGTACTGTTATCAGTTCTGCATTAAATTGTATTATAACTTCTTTGATTAACTAACTAACTTTGATTACAATGCCTCAAGAGGAGTTTCATGCCAAATTTGAAAAAGTCCGTAGTAACTATGCACATAAACTGCGTATCGAAACTCTCGAAACAAATGGATACATTTATTTGCAATCGAGCTACATGATCGCCTAGATGATGTCATGACTACTGAAAAGTTCTATGTTAAATATCAAATTTTAATTCAATGTAATTCATTGCTGTCACGTGTCTTTTTAAAATACCTATCACAGTTCATATGTTATGATAATCTTTTAAATACATTCATATAAATATGTAATAGTCATTTGTAGGTTTTGCGATTGTACTGTAAACAAACAATTTTTTAATTTTATAATTGGGATGAAACAGTTATTTTATTAACGATTAATCGCGCGATTTTCCTCGTTTTCTCGATAATAGCGGCGGCATATACGCCGCTTTTGACGTATGTTCAGCATTAAGCGAAAACAATAGTTAATTTGTCGCGATAGAGATTTAAACCACTGAGATTACAAAGTAGTCTGTGTATTAAATGGGACTCAACGTAGATAACGTTCTTAATTAGAACGGCTAAGGAATGGAATGCCCTGCCAGCGTCTGTGTTTCCGGCGAAATTTGACCCGGGCGTGTTCAAGAGAAGATTGAAAAGGTATTTAATTGGCTAGCATGCTACACCTTCGATCGCATCGTCACTTCCCATCAGGTGAGAGCGCGTTCAAATGCTAGACAAGTTTGAAGTAAAAAAAAGAAAAAAAAAATAGTTTTTCATTTTACATTTTAAACTGTTGCGTATGATAGAACCAAGGCACGAGCTTATACACATATTTGTGCAGTATTGTACTGGTCCATTGTCAGACTGGAGGTCAAGTAGTACAAAAGGCCAACTTTCTTCGCGTCTCACTATGACGACATTAGAGTCATTTCATTCATTTCCCAGGCTGTGTGCCATAATGATGAGTTATGGTGATTCATTAACAAGCCTTTCAACATATTCGTTAGAATTAATGGAAAGTTCTGGCTGAAGAAGACTAAACATAATATAAGTAAATTTCGGGATAAACGTTGTAAAATAGCTATACTGGCTGCTACCCACGGCTTTACACGCGTGGACCATGTCCTTCTCCAGAATATAAGTTTACCAAATTTCATCAAGATCAGTTCAGCCATTTAGTCGTGAAAAGTTAATAAGCAGACGGTGACAGACAGTGTTACTTTTGAATTTATAACATTAGTATATTTAGTATCAGATATGAACATATGATATCATATTAGAGGTGAGAAAAAGGGAACCAAAATAAGTTTAGAATAGAGATAGGAATCAATATTATTTATTATTATTAATAGAACTAATTGGAAACCGTTTTTACATAAAACAATAAAAAGGGTAAAGTCCCCATAAAAAAAAATAGAGATTGTAAAAGGATTTATGAAACTTTCTTTTGATAAGTAAAACTATATACTTATCACCAAAGTGATAACCTCTCTCCAGCTCACATCCCATATGTCTGGACTGTACATTTACTCCCAAAGCATCCTAAAACGTTTCTGAAGAAATCGCTGTGGTCTTTGCCCAAGCAATCTTCACCGTCTTTCGCCGCCATTCGTTGGGTGAACGAACAGCCCTGTGGGGTAGCTATAGATATTTCAGTCACAGCATATATTTCTATGATTTAAAACCTTATTTTCTTAAAAATGGCGTACGTCTGTCAATAATATATTTAATTATAAGTTCTTTTCTAATACATAGTTTTTTTAATTTAAATTTTACTGTTAAAATTTTAAAAACTTGAATATAATCAATATCGTAGCCGCTACGTCGGTTTTATCAGTCTAGGTCAACCGCTTTGTGATTTTTTAAATTATATTATTTAAATAAACCGGTTAA
The DNA here is from genome assembly GCA_905220475.3 of Ennomos fuscantarius. Classification (NCBI taxonomy): domain Eukaryota; kingdom Metazoa; phylum Arthropoda; class Insecta; order Lepidoptera; family Geometridae; genus Ennomos; species Ennomos fuscantarius. Next base: position 15,452,102 of record HG992023.1, read on the forward strand.
AGATGCCAATAACATCTAATTTGTAAAACAAAGTAAAGTAACCTTTTTCGGTTTCGAAACTTCGCATTAATGTAGTGAGCTTGCAGAATCGAGCATATTTCGTATATCACTGATCTGTATTCAAACCGTGAGGTTGGTTGCTTCACATCTCTGTAGCACGTCTCTTATGTTTGTACCAGATTTGTACGTGATACATTTTTATGTAATTAAAATGTTTTAACGTCTTAGAACATCCTTCCATTATTATAATTATTATAATAAATTCAATTGCATTCGCTTGAAGCGATAGTTAACGCACACCCCTCTCGGGAAAGTATAAGTACCTATTTTAACGTTGTGTTTAATTCTCTTCTACAATAATTCGTTTTGCGTTGCCAATTGATTTTTTACGCGTCTTTAACAATAGTTTTATTTTAAATTAATTCTTCAAGTTTAACTTCTTGCTACGCATGCGTAACTTGGGGAGTAAACTGGTGAATGCCCTTGCATTGCATGCCCTTGCGAACAAAAGTTGAAGTTGGTTTACGTACATCTCCATTGTCAACATAACAAAGTTAAAAATACGTTGGTATGTCCGGTAAAATGACAATTTACAATTTTCAAGCGCCATCTTGAAATTACATGAACATTAAACAAAGCAAAACCAAAGCTATACCGGCCGATAGATGGAGCTAAACTTAAGAAGTTTTACTTCAGTCGTGTGGTATAAAGCACACTCGTTTTTTTTTAATTCTTAACACGAGCATTGTTTTGTTGGCAGGTATCTCTAATATCTACGTCATTTGTGAACCGATTTTGATGTTTATTTTTTATTCTGTCAAGTACGTATAGAAATATCTACATAGTCCATAAGCAATGTCGACAACTCGGCAACTAAACCAATCGCGCCGATGCGTTTCTATCCAGTCTTCACCGTTTTCGTAACAATAGTACATACAAATATAGTAGCTGCACATAATAATTAGAGAGAATAATATAACAATAATAAATATGTAAAATAATTTATGGAAGAGTGCCTCGTACTACCTCATCATATCATAAGATCATAATTTTATTCCAACATACTCTTCGGTCGTAGACCTTAAACAATAAGGCTTCCAGGTCATCGTGACAGTGCAACTGAGTAACGAAAAACGCATGCCGAATACTAATTACACAATAAGAATTGTGTCGTCGACTAATAGGGAAGCCGTGTTGCGTGCCAAATGCTTGCTTGTAATGCCCACCTCTATTAAAGTTAGACTGCTCCAAGTTCGCATTTATTGCAACGCATTTGGGTACGTCCTAGAGAAATAAACGAACTTAAGAGCTGTAAAACTTTAGTTTTCGACGGGCATAAGGATTTTACTGATAAAAGTACATTAATATTAGTGTAAATGTATTAGTACATAAACACAATAAGATTAATTTTTTAAAGATGTCTGCAACTACAATAAACCTCCCTTAATACCTAAGGTCATGTCGAAATGGTTGATTGTATCATAGTTAAAACATCCATAATATAATATATCTATTTACGACATTTTTATTTTACTTTTTTATAACGGTTAAAGTGCTTTTATTATTTTAACTAACTACTAAAATACTATAACAACTATTACTAAATACTACTAGGTACACTACTTACTACAAATAAACAGTTGGCCTATAATTAGCCGCGATGATCTATAAACAGTTCAAATGCTCTAGTTCACAACCGGTGGGTAGCGTACCTAAAGTGCTGGCAGCATTGCCTCGTTCATCGCAATGCTGATTCGTTATGCCAAATAAGTGCCAGCATTTTGGTCACGCGTCGCATCGACCAGCGTTCTGCAAAACTTTGGAAGACGCGATGAGCTTCCGGCCCCCACGGCCCAGGGTCTCAACACCAAACAGCTCAAATATGTAACCGCTGCCGATAATAAGCAGACTTAATGTGGCAGCCTATGCGAAAATTGGTGAATCCCATACATATAGCACTCGCAGCAAGGGGAAGCTAGCACCCGTAAAACGGTCACTTGCAAAGTCTGACAAGTTGACGCATGTCATGGGGCCGAGGGTCTATAATCATCTACCAGATGAGATAACGGGGACCCCAAACTTGGGATATTTTAAGCTAAAGCTTAAGCGTTGGCTTATCAACCAAACATTTTTAAATTATGCAGAATTTTTAAATAATAAGCATGTATAATAGATTAAATTTATATTAGTGTACTTTTAAATTATTGACATTGCTAATTTTAATTTTATGATATATTATTTTGACATTCCCTCGTATAATTAATTGATTTTCTATGTAATGATATGTTATTTTATTAATATATTATATGTTATTTTGTACCGCTTGTATTGTACAATTCTATTTATATTATTATCTAATTTCAGACGTGTATTTTATATGAATAAATTACTATTGACTATTAATATTGTATTATAATATTGTTTTAGCAGCTCAACCGAATTAGCCTCGGCGCCGGCCGTTCCGTTCCGTTTCCAGTGGACGTAGTCTTCTCGGTCCTCTTATCCCAGTAACGGCCCAAGCCGAGGCTCGCACCTCAGTGGTGCCCTTGAGCTAGTTGCATCCCACTTTTGACGTCTGGGCGCCTAAGCGCCTGCCCTCCCTCCAGGTGACGCTGTAAAGGTCAGCAGAGACCAACAGTATTAGCCCGTTAAAAAAAGGCGCCGGCTCTAACGTATGTCACGGGAAGATGTGACGGCGCTATAGTATCGACGTATCTTGTCTCTTGTCTGTCTCTCTATCATTAGTCGTTACTTTTTTTGTGTATTTTGGTGTGTCATATACTATTCTTCCATTCTATTCTATGGCAACTATCGACATGCCTCGTGAGCGTAGCTCTCTGCATTACAACTTGTTGGCCAACTTTCATCAATGGAATACCACTGCAGTTGTATAACAATGGCACATGATCAGGTGTCGCATATTAACAAAATCAAGTTATCATCTGCACTGCTGATGCCGTTATGAGAAAAACGTCTTACATATAGTAAGTTCATGTTATCGGCTATTCTCGAAGCATTTTTTATGGAGGAAAATGACTTGTCACTTTGATCTGGATAATTCACATAACGATTTCTTTAATTTACATTAATGGCCCCAAGTAATGAAGGTATCCAATTATTTTAATACAGTTATAGGTAGGAATAATGCTTGGACAAATCGTTCAAGGTATAATGCAATGATAAGTAAAAAAGCTCTGTAATCTTTACCCCGTTACTTTGTGTATTATGCGGAGCTTGAATTAATTTGGTTCCATAGGCTCTGGTGCCTCTGCCTCAGTGCCGGGGCCGAAAATATTAAAGTGTCATCATGAATAGTGATGATGATGAGGATTTTTTTTTACACAGTAGATTTTAAAGAAAAACGAAACATTATTCTACCTACCAACAATAAAAGCGTGAAGAGGAAAAATGTTTGGCCACCGTATGACAACTTCTTAGAAACCGTCATAGAAGGAAAGGTAGAAGAAGGGAAGAGAGGAAGATATAGACCTAGAGCTGACCGATACCGTGTTACAAAGCCTTTAAGCCGTTGTTCGCAACTGTTGTCGTAATATAACAGAGAATCCTTTGACTGGCTTACTAATTCTGACACCATGGCTAACCACTTACCTACACGAGAAGGAAGGAAGGAACTAATAGAAAGCCTAATTTACAAAACAGCATATTATCTATTCTGTGTCATTACACAGATTGCAACATTAAACTTATCTCTAATTATTAATTATGTGCCAGCTCTTATTCATTAGAGATCTCCTTAGTTATACCTAAACAAAGGTGTCAAAATTAAATAGTACTTGTGAAGCGCACACTGATTGAAAAATCACGATTATGCAATTTATTTTGCGATCATCCTTATCCACACCAGTGTACAAAGATAGTATTATTAGCTCGAACAAAGGGCGGAGTGTATGCTTTCATTCGAGATCGCTGGGAGCGCGCACAATGCCTTCCGCTTTTTAGAAGCCATTCACAGCTCATGAGAAGTGATTTCACGAAGAAAGTAAAAGCGGGTCACGAGAGATGGGATATGCCACCGCGATTGCAGTCTTGGATTGCAGACGGCGAGCTCAGTACGGAAATGGTGGTACTCATGCAGTGGTATAATAAATTAATTGAATTTTTTTAAGTCCTTTATGTTGGTGGTATTGGTTTTTTCTTTGCTATTACACTATATTTATAAAAATTGCATAAAATCCACAATTGACTGGTTTTATGGATAATGTTATAAACGTTTTAAGTTTTTAAACTCAGACCTAAAATATATAATGTTTTGGCTACTCTTAATTTAAAACCAGTTAAATTTTTAAGTGCCCATAAATACTGATAATTTACTACACATTTTTATAAGAGAAGAATGAAGTAAAAATTCTTTACGCACGCTTGACTTGGGGAGTACCTAAGTTGGTAAATGCGTGACAAGAGCGTTACGGACATTAATCAGGCGAGGCGAAGAGAGGGATATAAGTTGGTGAGGAAATAAAGAGAAAGAGTTATATTTCGTATAGAAGTTTTACTTCAGTCGTGTGGTCTGAAGTACACTCGATTTTTTAATTATGACTCAATTGTATCTACCTATCTCAGATATTTTATGCTATTAGTATAAAATTATACGACATTTGAACTAAATCATCAGAAAATGTAAAAACCCAGCTCGTCTAGGATTCATAGTATTGTATTCTACTAACTCTCTACTCACTCTTGATTACAGCATTAAAGTCTGTATCAAATAGCAGATTTTTCTACTCCTCAATTCAGCCTACAACTCAAAACCTATAGACCCAATATTAGGCTATGCTCACGTAAAATTGTAAATGTGGATAAATAAAGATTGATAAAAAATAGCCTAACTTTGAGTACCAGTTGCTATAAATAAATAAATAAAATAAATAAATAATATTTTATATGTGTGGACACCTTCTAGCCCCAAACTAAGCAAAGCTTGTATTATGGGAACCAGATAACTGATACAATATATGATCAAACGAACTTCCCTGACGTGAAGTTCGATCATTATTATACGAGTCGCTTCATTCGAAGATATGATTTAATTACCAGGTAGTACCTCTATTTACATGGCAACACCGCACAACATTTAGAGTTTTAAAACTACTAACAGACTAATAACGAGTTTTGCACCATGCCTCCGCCATCTTGACGTTTATTCATTTTTCAGAGTTTTCGGGAAATACTGGCAAAACTTTCTCATTACTTGGGATGTTCCGGGAGGGGGGGAGATCATATCTTCGAATGAAGCGACTCGTATAATAATGATCGAACTTCACGTCAGGGAAGTTCGTTTGATCATATATTATACTTCTCTCGCTTCATTCTTCAGATATGATTTAATTACCAGGTAGATGTTAAGAGCAGAAAGTTTTGAAATAAATGCAGTTTATATTGATAAGTTTTTATTGTAAATTTACAAAATTAATACATAACTTCTTATATAAATATGTACAGTTTAATTGAAAACGAAACTTAACATTAATCAACTTTTCTAATTTTGATCCTTTATTTTACCTAAAATTTACCTTATTTATTAAACTTATTTTCATATATTTTGAAAACAAACTGAACGGGCGAAATCGCCTTCATTTATGATGGTCCTATTGTAGAATTGGGCAAAGGAATCAGATGAGCTAGTCCAGCCGGCTGTCTTTCGAATTGTCTCTATATTTACGCCGGCTAGACTGGCAGCTGAGGTTGAGGCGTGGCGCGTGGAATGAGCACCAAAGACGCTGGTATCTACACCGCTTTCTGACAGTACCTGTTTTACCCATCTACTGATAGACTGCGTAGTGGCAATCTTGTGTGGCCGTCTATATATTAACAGGAGAATACCTGTATCCTCTGACCTTATATTTCTAGTTAAAGAGATATAGTCAGAAAGAGCTGTAGCAGGGCAAATACTAGTATTTTCTCTAAAGAAAGGCAAAAATAAGACTGGTTGTTCCCTACCGGGTGCGGAGGTTTTTAAAATGCCTGTTATATTAATTTTAATACCGTTCTGTGCAAACGATATGTTTTCAAGTCTGATGAGGGAAAGCGTTTGCATTCTATGACCAGTACAAAGTGCTAGTAAGATTACAAGTTTTTTAGTAATCTTTTCTAATGATAGCTCACTATTAGGGAACCATGTGGAAACGAGATTTAAAACCTTTTGTGGATCCCACGTACTGGAATATTTAGGTCTTGTAGGTCTTAATTTGTACGCAGCCCTGAGGAGTCGCTTGATGCACTCGTCTGAGCCAATGTTATTCCCGATCAGGACTGATAAGGCCGAACGATGAGAATTCAGAGTACCATATGCGCAACCATTATTAAATTGGGTTGTTAAGAATTTAAGAATAGATGTTTTTGATGGTTTGAACACATCAACTCTGTTAATACTACAAAACTGCCACCAAAGCTTTAAGGAAGTATTATATTGCTTTACGGTACTGTCTGAAAGTGAGGCTAACATCAGCGTCGTTGATTCTTCACAAGCGCCGCGTCGGATGAAAGACTGCCGCAGAGCCGCGCGACAGCCAGGGTAAGGTTCTTGTGTAAGGGATGGTGATCCCTGAAATGAGATTGTAAAAGGTATTTATTTGGGTTCAAGTAAAGCACATCTGAAATCAATAAGCTCTGCAAGAGAGGGAACCAAGGTTGCGATGGCCAAAAGGGGTAAACTAGGATACCGTTAGCTTTATCATCGATAATTTTTCTGAGGCATTTTAATATTAGGGAAAAGGGGGGAAACGCATAGAAAAAACTGGGCTGCCAGTTCAAAGTAAATGCATCTACAGCCTCCGAGTCGGGGTCTTGTTTCCATGAAACGAATCTAGCACACTTAGCGTTGTCTCTGGAGGCAAACAAATCGATTTCCGGCTGGCCAAAATGTTTTATAATGTTTTGGAAAGCACTATTGGAAAGAGTCCATTCGGTATCCGGATTGACTATTCTTGATGCGGCATCAGCGCGGTTTTCTTTAGTATTTACATAAGACGCGAATATCCAAAGACCACGCTGTTCACACCATTGCCACATTGTCCTCGCTAAGTCATTTAGGTGGGGGTATTGTATACCTCCCATACGGTTAACGTAACTAATCGCAGTTGTGTTATCAACGCGAAGCAATACTGCGCAGTTGGTTACCTCACCTGCAAATGACTTAAGCCCTAGAAAAACGGCCATTAATTCCAAATAATTTATATGGTTATTTCTTTCTGTGTCTGTCCATTTTCCGTACCTTTTAACATCGTTACAGACGGCGCCCCAACCGGATCTGGAAGCGTCAGTGTAAATTGTAATATCAAAATTTGGTGGTGTCATAAAATTTGATGTGGTCTCAATATTTGAAGACCACCAATGCAAATCATTTACTATTACTTTAGGTAAATTAATTATGGCTTCGTAGTCATTATGTTTGAGTAGAGCAAGATACTTCTGTCGCTCTAAGACTTTGGTATACATCCATCCATATTTAGCTGCCGGGCAAGCTGCAATCAAGACCCCGATGAGCTGGGCGAACTCGCGAATAGAACACGATGGAAAATTTAAGTACCTATTAACCAACTTTACAATTTTGCTTCGCTTATCTGACGGGAGATGCAAGCATAAGTCTCTAGTATTATAGTTAAATCCTAAGAATTTACAAATTTGTCGTGGTTGTAAGTGACTTTTGTCCTTATTGACGATAAACCCTAAGCATTTAAGGAGGCTTAACGTTACATTGACGTTATTAACACATTGCTCATAAGAATCGCCGATGCATAATACGTCATCTAAATAAAAAACGGATTTGTGACCGCGATACCTTAAATAGGTTATCACTTCCCTCATAACTTTAGTGAAGACTCTTGGAGCTGAGGATAAACCAAATGGCATGCCACAAAATTGATAGGTAACTATTTTGGTTGTATCATTGTGCTGAAACTGAAATCTCAAGTACCTTCGATGTGAAAGATTGACAGGTATAAGAAAAAAAGCGTCTTTTAAATCGATTGTTGCTAGATACCCCCCACGCGGTATTAATTTGCATGCTGTACGATAATCCTCCATTTTAAAATGCTCTTTATGGATCAACTTATTTAAGGGTTTCAGGTTTAGAATGAAACGCTTACCCCCGTTAGGTTTAGGAGTGAGAAAAATTTTAGATATAAATTGGTCATGTGAAACATTACATTCTGAAATAGCTCCTAATTTTTTTAATTTATTAATGGCTTCTAGTATATCAACTTTTTCAGAACTTGAGAAGTTATTTTGCGGTATATAGTTTTGATAAACGTTTGTTTTTATAGGTATACTATAACCGTTCTTGATCCAGTCGAGTACGACTGGATTGTTCGTGACTTTCAACCAGCAATCGTAAAAATGTGTAAGTCTACCCGCATGTACCTGCGTTAGTGCTGCGTCTGCGACGGGGCACGGGGTTTGTCCGGAAAAGCAGCTCGCTGCGGATGCTGTGTTGGAGTGGCATACGGGCGACGCGCTGCTGCCATCATCTGTGGCTTCCTGTAGCCTCCTCGCCCCCCCCTGTTCGGCGGTGGGTACCGGGGAGGCGCTGACCAGTTTCCCTGGAACGGCATAGGTCGGCTACTTGATTGTGGAGCCGCAGGTTTCTGAGTCTTAGCGATTGGCTTTTTTATTTGTTGTCCCTGCTTTTCTATGGCCTTGGCGGCCTTAATTTTTTCCGACAATGACGAGCCGAACAGTGTTTCGTCTCTCTCAGATTCGTTTATCATGTGCAGGAAAGTCCTGTCTAGGCTAGGCGTGATAAGCTTTATACGATTCTTTGTCGCTGTGTAATGTGAATCGCAAAGTAACCGGCAACCATTACTGAAATGTTTCATAGCTTGGGCCTTATTGTTGCTTTTCAAAAGAATATCTATACCCCTATTTACTGCGGTTATTCCTAAACCCAACTGTTGTTGAGTGGCAATGAGTGATTTATCGCGGTTACGCACCATATCCGGCACGGCGGCAGAAATCTCAGCGTTCAGCTTTGGTGCTTGAAGAAGTCTACAATTGTCTGGGATCAGATAATCTTTAAGCAATGCGTCCTTACTATCTTTCGACATTCCTTTCTTTAATAGTGGAAGCCACAGTTTTGACAAATTGTCGTGAAGTTTTTCTCCGTATTCCGGGGTGTCGGACATAGACTCACCGAGAGCAGATAACAGCTCGGGATCTAAATCATTGTCTTCGCTAGCCGTGGCCTCATGTTGAATACTGGGACCCTGCTGTTCAGGCAGTGCATTACTTTGGCCGGCGTTTTCGGAACACTCAAGCTCTGGATCTTGTAAATCAGATGGCCTTAATGTTGGCTCAATAATGACGTCATTGACGTTATTCACGGCCTCATTGGAATCTTCATGGCCTTAAATTAAGAATTGAAATTAAGGTTACGAAGATAAAATAGAAAAAATATTAAATAAAAGGCGGTATGTACGAAAAGAAAAAATAAAATCTATTTTTGTCGTAAACAGGCAGAGGAACGATACATCTATTTCAGATTGTTCGTATTTTCTGCAATTGTCATCGTTGAAGACTCGCAGTCAACCCCGATGCATAAAGGTACATGTACCTAATTAGTTAAGTATGTAAAATGTCAATGTTATTGACTCGCAGTCAATCCCAAAGCATTTAACAACTCAATAAATTTTTAATGAAACCGATTCACTTAGATAGATACGTAACACTTTGCTTACCTTCATCACTCGATGAAGAATCTAGAGGTGAAATGATTCTTCGTCTTTTTTGTCTCTCTTCTATTTTCCTGATTTTTCTTGCATAATGTTCAATCCGAGATTGCGCGCTTCTTTTCGGCATGGTGATATTGGAAAAGTGGCGCGTGCGAGCGTTACCGAGCACAACAGAGGAATGAATAAACGTCAAGATGGCGGAGGCATGGTGCAAAACTCGTTATTAGTCTGTTAGTAGTTTTAAAACTCTAAATGTTGTGCGGTGTTGCCATGTAAATAGAGGTACTACCTGGTAATTAAATCATATCTGAAGAATGAAGCGAGAGAAGTATAATACTTAGATACTTTTTGTTTGTAAATACATACATAGAATACAATATAACACCCAGAAGAAGAATAAGAAGAAAACTATATAAAATTATAGAAGAAGAATGAAGAAAGAAGAAGAAGAAGAAATATGTAATAATAATAATATCACCTATTGAAGACTTTTTCATCCTTGTTCAATACGATACATCCTTGATCGACCAACCCTTAACCAGTTAACAATATAAAACCATTATATTTTGCTATCACATATTCATTGCCAAACTGTTGCGTCACCGTGGGATAACACATAATCAGCTCATTCTTTGTTTTGTACGAGTATTGTCGAGTAGTGCAATATTGTACAACTATGTTTTTGAAGTAAAACTTCTCTACGCACGCTTGACTTGGGAACTAAGCTGGTGAATGCGAGGCAAACGGAAGTTGAAGTTAGTTCACGTAGATCTCCATTGTTAACATAACAAAGTTAAAGTATCATTATCTTGGTATGTCCAGTAAAATTGTCAAGATGGCGACATTAACATCAAACAAAGCAAAAACAAAGTTATACCGGCCGATAGAAGGCTAAACTAAAGAAGTTTTACTTCAGTCGTGTGGTCTAATGCACACTCGTTTTATTTTTAAATGTGTATCCTATAAGATAACCAAGTGATGGTTTGCCAAATGCAATTGCTCCATTGAGTTCCATTTGTTGTTTGATGTAAAAATCAAGTAGCCAAGATATTGTCCTATTTTACACTTACCACAGAAAGGTATGCCATCCGGAGTCCACTTGCCGTCAGCGGCACACACCCTGCGCGAAGGGCCGAGCAGTTCAAACCCACGTTCACACTCGTAAGAAGCCACGGCACCCTCTGCCAGAACTTCGTCAGAGATGGACACCTGGCAGTGTGCTGGCGAGCCCGGGAATCCGCATGACGCATACGCAGTACCTGGTAACAAAAAATAAGTAACTTTAAAGAAGGCAGAACATTTCTTGAAATGAAAAAAGTTGCAGGGTAATAATTGAGTTCCTTCTATTATCGGATGCTCTACACGTGTATTTAAAACACGAACTACTTCGGAATAAAACAAGGATGTTTGATTTTGAGGTAGATTGCATTTCACACTGTGTATTATAGGCCACTTCATTAAATGAAGAAAATAATTTAGAATCTGATTTATTTGAAACAAGCTGGATAATAATTAACGATTCAATATTTATAAATTGTAATCTTTAAGTAGATTGTCGCAGGAATGAATATCATATAGTTTGAATTGTGTTATACGTACTACCAATACCAATAGGCAGGATTTTAGAAGAAGTAGCTGCGCAATTGCGAACTCCAACGTTCTACTTGGATTACATTATCATATCATATTTTGATGATACTGGCTGAACTGATACTTTACATGGATATGCAAATGCAAAGTCTAGAAACGGGTGAATCTGGAGTACTCGTCGGTGATAGTAATATACATTTGTTTGTAGTTAAAGATGGTATAGGTAATTAAAAATGATTCTATGAACAGGGATTTTCAATCAAATTGGGATACGGAAATCTATGAGAGAGAGAGAGAGAGAGCTCTCACATGAATACATCAGTCCTAAATTTGTATAGAACGTAGTGATTATATACTCCTTGAATTTGTATCTGCGAACCTCATTTAAGTAGTTAAAAGTCGCTCTGTGATTTATGACCGCTAAAACGAACATCAATGTCATATTCACTAAACTTCAATAAAACGTAGTGGTTATATGCTCTTTGACTTCAATCTCAAGAAGGAAATCTTCAATATCCTCAATTTTAGTTACAATTTTGTCCTTACATAGTTTACAATTCAACTCAATCTGTATAATAATTTGGACGTGTTCTACTTTGCGTTAGCGAATCGTTGTTACTTTAAAAAAGCCATGATTCTCCTCGAGGCCTATTCAACAGTTTTTTATAAATGTGGGATTCATATTAAACTCTCAAAATAAGTAGATAAAGGCGAACGAATGTTATCTTTGGTCTGACACTCAGTTTCCCTTTACATTCAGAAGTAGTAGAAACACAAATCTACCTTGTAACATCCTGACAACAACGACTCTCAAGAAATAGTTCAGCGTAGGTTACCTTGAAACTATAATGCACCAAGATATAACGACAATAAGTTTCCATGCTTTAAAAGAGAGGGATCTCAAACTTCTTGCGTTGCGGTTGGTTATTCTGGTAATAATGGTGGCGTTGATGACTCTACACATGAGATCCGTACGGGTCTTTCGGTGGGAGCAGACGGTGTCTGGCGGAGTGCTGGCGACATATTGCGTGGCAGTGCTTGGTCTGGCGCTCTGTGCTGGCACAGACAAGTGCGGCGGGAAGGTGTTACAGGTAAGATTGTTATACCGGGTGAGTATGTGACTACAACGCTTCGATTAATTGGAGCTGGCTCTCAAATAAAGCTACTGGAACACATGCACGAGCACTACAAAATGCCCAGCACTAGTATGCCATGTTTTGAAACGATTCGTTTCATCATGATGTTATGTGCTTTTTTTGTTGAACGTCGCACGTCGTGTGACATCATGATGCTTCAGCTTGTTGCAGGTATTCGAATCCACAGATATTAAGTCGACGCCACTAAAAACTTTGCTATTCTTCCACCAAAAGATTTCTTAAAATACCCATTTACACTTCCTTCATTTACATTCACATTCCTTCTCCACGGTTTGCAACCCACCACTGGAGATTTTTGTTTAATATAAACAAGTGATCAGAATTTTAATCCACCCGAAGGCTCAGACTTTAACGACTGGTGTTGTACGGAAAAAACGCAACAGCCAATACTAACGGCCTATAATGCCTTCTAGCACGGTAGCGTTCAGCTGTTAACACCAATTTTAGTAACGTGGATGAATATTTCTTAGTTTCACCGACCGTTCAAGCACGAATTGTCGAGCTGTGCTATAGGGCTGGGTCAGCAAACTGCAGATTAGTAAACGCAGTCCTTGATTTTTTTATTTATTGGATATGGATATATTTATCTCCATTAACATCATTATCCTTTAAATCTCTCCTTTATTGTAATACAACTACTACTATATCTCTTTGTTCCCAGGTCTATCTTAGCGGTACAGGTGCGGTTCTGTTGGCTGTGAATGCCATTGTCATTTGGCAGCGTTGGCGTAGCGCTGGTGAACTAACGCGAGTCGTGGCAGAACTGCTTCAGTCTCTTGGTGTGCAGTTAGCGAGGCACGTCAAGACCAAAGTGCTTTTGAGCACTGCCGCTTCCATAGCGCTCCTTTTAGACCTGATACTGGCATTGATTTTAAAAGAAATGCATTGAAACTGCAGCCGAACTGACCAAGCTGATAATGTTATGGGATAGCCGATTTTGCCAAAGCATCTGTGAGGCATGAGGCATCACGTCATATGACGTTCATATTGTTAAAACAGCTTTACTTGTGTAAACCTTCGTGTCAAAAGCTTATTATTGCTTTTTGCAAAATATTGCATGACATACGGAAACGTGTAGGTAAGTGCGGTGGTAGTTTAAAATAAACTTTTGTAATCCCTTGCAGTAAAGCATGATGGGGTTACACACTAATCAGTGAATAAATCAAAATAGTGAAGTCTATTCTATTTCTATTTCACTGCCTTATAAAACTAAATTATAGCGATATAGAGTAAGTACATATATGTAAGGAGAAATCTATTATTCCTTTCTCCTCGTATTATACATCCATGTTTTCTCCTAGATGATAGATATCCTGATATCTTTCAGAGCCTGATAAAGAGGTTTTTAGATGACTGTGGTTGTGAAAGCATTTCTAAATTACAATTTTACCGCTGTCTGTCCGTCTCTATCTAGTGTAAGCGGCGTCCAAATCGCAAATGATCCATGCAATTCGACCAGGGTTTGCTAGGGCTATCACTTACACATCTTACTACTTACTATCACATTCTTATTTGTTAATGTTTCGCCAAACAACAAAGTCGATTTTAATATCGCACAGCAATCTATTGTATGAAATAGCTTTACGGTTGTTATTGGGAAACAGTTGTTAAGTTATATCAGTCAGTTCAAAAATGTAACACTAGTGTTTGACATTTGTATAATTTTATTTTTATGCATATGCATATATACTTACCATGGACGTATTATGATAGGTCGAGTGAACGGGTATTTTCTAGGCAAGCGTGTTACATCCTAGACCACATCGTCACTTGCTATCAAGTGAGATAGTGGTCAAACGTAAACCTATCAAACAATAAAAAACATTACGATACTTATTGTTTTATCGGAGAATGTGTTAGTGAATCATTTCTTCGACTTCGACGCCTTCGTGGCAGTCGCAGCCCAAGCAATGGAGACAACCCTTACACAGCGAAAGCGCACAAATGTTGATCACACGGGCAGCTTGGGATCAGCTGTATTTGAGATCGCGACCGTGGCAAGCTGTGAGACGTGCTGGCAGCTGACACGCGACGACTGTGACCATTTTGACATGGTTATGTCATCAGCACGAGGAGTTCTTTGATCTTTGATAAAATCATCCACCAAGTAAATCAATTCTAGATTCTTGAAATACATTACTTTGCCTTTATTCTTCTACAAAATCGGAATATATATTGTGCTCCTTAGACATACATATGTAAATCTTTTTAAAGATTTATTGCAAAAGGCTATTTTTGCACTTTTACAAATCAACGTTATATTAAGTACTTAAAATTAAGTTATTGTACTAAGCCTATAAAATAACAAAGTGCTTATTGTCAAATATTATAAAGCAAGCCCATTACAATAAGTGAGTTTGAAAAAACAGAAGTTCTCTTTCACACTACTTGTGCAAGCAATCCGGCACAATGCAGAACAGAAAATTCCGATCCGAAGCTTCGATTACACCTGTAAAGAAGAAGCGACAAGAAACTTTACAGTGATGTATTTTTTTTTTTCTACTATGTTTTAAATTCTGACTTTAGACTTTCTAGAATAGTAATTTGGAAACTAGTGCGTATGTTCTCTAATGCCAATTTGACGACTATAGTTAATTTCAACAAAGTATTTTATTAGTTCTTTAAGTTTATTTTACCAGAATACTAATACAATATCTCAATTTAATATATTTTAAAATTCATATATACTTACGTCGCAAGCTTTCAACCACCCATGGGCCTTTTCATAACGAAGTCTTCATAATACCACACATGATATATAGCTATGAGAGATAGAAAATCAACATGGTAAATTAGACGACAATGACTGTACTTAGTCTCAGCCTATGCCGTCGTGCTATTACCTAAACAAGAAAGCGTGATGTTGTACTGATACTTAGGAACCTCTCAAGCTCTCATTTCAGACCTTACCTTACAAAACATAAAGTTTAATACTGGTTGACTACTGTAGCTTGTTTGATAAAAATAAGCTGGTTTCGAAAAACGATTGCCATTGAAAACGAGCAGTGATCTTTTTTTACATTCATTGAAGAGTTTATGTACAGGTGTCGAACTGTGATGCCGATTTTGAGTGACTGAGACGACGACGTCGATTATTTCAATATGCATTATTTACCGATGGTTTTTGTACCTTCCTGTTACGATGATGACTGAAGCTTTAGAATAAATTTATCTGCAAATTATATTATTGAGTCAATTATAACAAAGAACACTGTTTATAAGACTTATGTCCACGTTCTTAAATTCTAAATTAATATTTCTAGGACGTACACAAATGCGTTGCAGCAGGTACGTCTTAGAGGGATAAGTGCGAACAAAGGAGCTGGCAAACTTTAGTGCAGACCGGCATTAGGATATATATATATATATATAACTTAGGTAAATATTTGTATTGAACAATTGCGTAAAGGTCATAAGTACAGATTTTGCCGTACGACACATATCTAATAATGTTAAGTCCTGTGATTACTTACATGTCATGTAGGTAATCATAGGTTAAGTCGTTCGTTGTGTTGTGCCCATGTGCTATACCTACCTAAATAATAATAATAATAATAGTCCAACGATCACATACATAGATCCTGGACCTTAACCCAGGAACTATAAGTATGAGTATCATGGCCCCATATCACCCAGACTCAGAACAAGTATTTGCGCTTTTTTCTGTGCACAAATATGAACTCACTACTGTGAATCAAACCCAACTACTCCGGGTTATAAGTCGACCTGCACAACTTACACACCACACAGGCTGTCAAAAAAGTTATTATTAAAATACCTTAAAAAATATATGAATGACCTTTATGGAATGGTTTTTATCGTCATAGCAAATGTAACTTTTAATACCACTTTAGATAGATACTCTAACCATAACACGAGCATAAAAGGTAGTAAAAATTACCCAACTAAACAACAAGCACTAAAACATAAAACAGAACTAGATAACGAGCTTAAAATAAAAAAATATTTTATTTCTTAAAATTGAATAATCAACCTGTGAATCGCCCAATAAACATACCTGGAAGCTGGTGATAAATCCAGGAGAAAGTGACCGCAGGTCAAAGGCCCAATTTCCTGAGCCCCTACACCTGGTTAAACCGGTCTGAGACTCCGGGAGGTCAGACGCTGACCGGGTTTCTACTGGCAACTTAAATATTACCATGATTAAAATATAATATCTGATACCCTGAGGTGAGCAAATGTGCAAAGGAATTTTTGGCCATTAATTTTATGACTGGTATCAATTAGTTACGCGGACTATTTTATTTGACTTTGAAGCAGGAAATCTGGAATTATATCAGTTTCCTTGCGTTTTTTATGTGGAAAAAATGGAAATAGAAGCTCTTTATATTTTGTACATTTTAAGCATACATAGGGACAGAGAAAGCGACTTTGTTTTATACTATGTAGTGACAGCGATACAAACAACAATAAAAACTGTCGTATTATACAGCCTCTGTGGTGTGGTGGTTTAGCAGGTGGGCTCATAACTGGGCGGGTTCGATTCCCGTGGCAGGACAAGTATTTGTGCACATTAAAAAAAGCGCAAATACTTGTTCTGAGTCTGGGTGTTGTGAAACCTCGGTCCTCGTAGTTCCTCGATCCCTAGACACAGGGAATCCTAGTTAGGGTCAAGGATCTATGTGATCGTTGGGCATTATTTTTTTTAAATGGTTTACGATTCTCTTATTTCCGAGGTTTAAACTATTATTCGTGGACTTTTAGCCAATATTATCACTATTACACCTAATTTAAGAAAATTATGATTTAGGAAAACTAACATCTTATTTCTGAGAGGAAAATTACAAGTACCAAGTAGGATAGATATATCAAGTAACATAACATGACCATTTTTAAACTGTTTTATCTTAACTCATCCCTAACTCGTATTATGGCAATATTAACTGTGGCACGACTAAACAAATGAAGCTATCAAAATTCATAATAATCATAAATCATATTTTATTAAGTACCGCCATTTGATGGAATAGGTACATTGCATAAAGATGCATTGTAGATAAGCTTGAAAAAAATGCATAGTAACTTGTGTTGTGTTAGAGGCGGAAGTGGCTTTGTTTACACGTTACTATCGGTTGTTGACCTTGTCTTAACATG
Organism: Ennomos fuscantarius; assembly: GCA_905220475.3. Classification (NCBI taxonomy): domain Eukaryota; kingdom Metazoa; phylum Arthropoda; class Insecta; order Lepidoptera; family Geometridae; genus Ennomos; species Ennomos fuscantarius. Next base: position 15,469,650 of record HG992023.1, read on the forward strand.
GAGGTAAAGGTGCGATTAAAATTACATGCGTAAGGCGGTGTACTTAGACTACGAGATCATCATGAATTGCGTATAAAAACAAAACTTTAAAGGCAATTGATCTTATTGAAAGAAACATATACATACTACTAGCGCCCCGCGGTTATACCTACGGATAAAAAGTATTTTAACTATATGCTCATCCCACGGGAAAATTTCACTTTTCCGGGATAAAATGTAGCCTATATGTTAATCCACTGGAAAAGCTATCTTAGTACCGAATTTCATCCAAATCCATTCAGCCGTTTCAGCGTGAAAGCGTTTTCGTGTTGTTTCCAAAACTCCATTGAAGCTTCTGGTAAGCTGGCCATCACTTTACTAGGAGTATGACTTGACTAGACTAGACTATGACTTAAGTTGATGACTTGGACTGTGACTTGACTTGACAAATTATATGATATTAATTCACTTGAGATATAATAATAATAATATGTGCGGACATCTCACACAAAGCCATCTAGCCCCAAACTAAGCAAAGCTTGTATTATGGGGACCAGATAACTGATACAATACTTAAATACTTTTTGTTTGTAAATATATACATATAATACAATATAACACCCAGACACAGAACAAACACCTATGTTCATCACACAAATGTTTGTCCTGGGTGGGAATCGAACCCACAACCCACAGTTCAGAAGGCAGGGTTACTACCAACTGAGCTATCGGGCCAGTCAGATATTATCAATTACTTGACACTGGCTAAATACACAAAAGTGTGGAGCCAAACAAAACAAAAAAAAATTGGAGATAAATTTGGTAATTATTGATTAGACGTAAGTAGGTCACGTAAAGTAAAACCAATCTTGCGAAGGACAATGACACCTCGTTCGTTTCCATAGGATGCAACGGGAGATTTTTGTAGCGTTGGCCCCACTAATGGATATCACATCTTTTTTAGCCGATATCCGATTGGTGGACCGAGACAAAAGTGTAGAGAATTCGTAGACGTTTTGCCCTTATAATATGCGAATGCGGTCACGAGCCGTAACTAGTTCTATAAACAAGTCCAATAACACCTGCCGTTACAAAGACATGCGGCATGTGCTTACGAGGAAGCTGAGCAGCTGAGTCATCTGCCACAATAGCGGTGAAACAACCTGTCATAATATGATGACCCACTAAGTTTTTACTACGCCTAACACTATACTGCCTTGGGGGTAGAAAGCCATCTCATTTTAAGCATCAGCCTTGGGCGCTTCACGTTTCGAAAAGTGCCGAGTTAAAATGTAGATAGTTATTATATTAAAGAATATATAATTAAAAACCAATCATCAAGGTTGTCTGGAAGAGATCGCTCTGAGCGATAAGACCGCCCATTGTTACACTTTGGTTAAGTTTGTTCACTTTTTTTTAAATTATTTAAGATGTGGTGTTTCAATAAAGAGTTTATCAATCTATCTATCATTTATCTATCTATAGGATAAAGGCCTTATCGAGCTGCACAGATTGGAGAGAAATTTGGATGAATATGATAGGTAAATATGAAAAAAAAACTACGGGTAACATAATATTTCTTCATAGATGTATAGGAAATAGCGATTAGGGTGAGTCAACTGAGTGACACTTGATCATACATGACAACATGACGCGTACAGACCTACTTACTCCTATAGAATGTGCTGCCTCTAAGCATTCCTAACATTAACACCATATATTTTGCATAATAATATATTGCCGAGTGTTAATACATACGAAAAGTGAGTCGGTAATTTGAATCAAGTTTTTTTATGATAGCTATACCTACGTTATTTATTCATTAATGTGGTGAGGTAATGAAAATAATTTGCCACAAGAGTTGGTAAGTGCATTACTTGGGAACTGCTAGTACCGATTTGGCTATTTGTGAAATAAAAATTGAAAAAGTATCTCGGAAAAGGTTTTAAAGATTGAATAATAATGTATTCTCTTAAATCAAGAGTGTTAACGATCACAACCATAGAGATTATCCTTTAGTTTCAGACATCTGGGGTCACAACGGTCTGTCGGGTCTGCTGTAGAGACTAACAAGTTTGATATACGCTTATGTACCACACTGAAGACACACCCGTGTCATCTGCTGACGTAAAGAGAAATGTGAAAGTTGATGACGCACGGGTTCCTCGTACTTTTTTCGGACTACATTCAATTATTTCATCAGGTCTGAGGAAGCCGAGTCAATACGATTTCACAACGACACAGAACTAAACTGAATAGCTTAAAAGAAATTACAAAATATCAGGAAAGAGAAGCTCATCGAAATCCGTGTCAAAATATTTGTAAGAAGCGCAACGATTACTACGAGACACATAATACATAGGTTTTAAGCATGAAATATTAAACTAGTATTAAACTGCTGTTTTGTATTGTTAAACACACGTTTGACGTTTGTCTAAGCCTTGTTTAAATATTTGTGGTTAAAAAGCACGAACAATTAAGAAAAAAACTATTCATCCTATAAAAGTGCACAAAAGTGCAATAAAAAGACATTTTAGAGATTTCACAAGAAAACTAAAATGACTAATATTACACAACGTTTTTGCAGACAACGATCTTCCATCGACACCGTACCAAAACAAACCGTGTCCGAATCGAAAGCTCGTTCTAAACTAACACATTCCTAAGACGCCGGCTGGTGGCATTCTTGCACCGTTAGCTAACCAACGCGCAGTTAGATGAGTGAATTCAGGCCGGTCCGCTGTACAGTCTTCGATGGAGACGGTGGTTACGGCAGCTATCGGAATCGGGGACCGCGGATCAGCCGAGCAGAATAATAAGCCGGCCCGGTTTTTGCAAAGTTCAAGATTGAACTTTCTCTGAAACAGGTGGTGTTTTGTGTACTGTTTGTCAACACTCGGTTTCCTTATTACGCACACTCTTGTGAACCTTATTCGTACAGATATGTGTGGTTGGCCGGTTCCAGTAGTGTGAGAATACGACCACCGTGGGTGCTGTAAGAGCCAGCTCAGGTAATACGGGCAACAATATTCTCGGTACATTTAAATCTGTTGCAATCACCAAACGGTTTCCGATTGTTGATGTGAGTATGGTTTAATAACTATATACAAGATTTGTTTGTTAAGTAAAGTGTGTTCCTTGCACTTATAACTCTAGAACAGCTGATTTTCATGGTTTTTTAATTTATTGTATTTGTCTCCGTCCCGAATAGCAGAATAAGTATTAAAAACACTGGAAAATCGAAAAAATTTTTCTAGAAAAAGTCGTTATCCGCGTTTGAAACCGCGGAACGTAACTAGTAGCAATTCATATTTGTGACCATTCTTATCACATTATTAAATCATAAAAAATATAATTAAGTAAGTATTATAGCTACTTAAGTATATAATTTTGGTGCTCATCTCGCGTTTTGGTTGAAACGAAGATACAAATTAATTGCTTCGGAGATAAAGAGATGATATTATGATATATGACTGGTCTAGATCTAGGTCGTGATTATGTAGGTGTTTCTCACGAGCTGGGCCTGCGCGCTACTGTTCGTGGGCGTGGTCTAGTTTAGTGATGCATCGATGCCATGCAATGATGCATCAAATATTTTTGAAGTAAAATTTTTTTACGCACGCTAGACTTGGGGAGTAGGCTGGTGAATGGGAGGCGAATGAAAGTTGAAGTTGGTTCACGTAGATCTCTATTGTCAACACAACAAAGTTAAAAATTTGTATTATTATGTTGGTATGTCCGGTAACATGACAATTTACAATTGAAAAAAAAAAGTAACATTCATAAAGTCAAAAGATTTATGGCAAATATACTATTTTTAGCACTTTTTCAAGTCAAAAATACTTCATGGCAACTTATTTTAGGTATAATTTATCATAGGTATAAACGTACGTTTCATAATATAATAGGTTTCCACAGAGTTACAAAAAACTTAAAACCTTTCACGTCTTTAATTCAAAACTCAACGAGTAAATAAATAGTAAATATGGTGGTGGTGATGGTTTATCTAATCGCACTAATATTATAAAGGTGAAAGTTTGTATGTGTGTTTGTGTGTATATGCGTATGTTTGTTACTCCTTCGCGCTCAAACGGCTGAATGGATTTGGATGATGAATTCGGTACCAAGATAGCTTATACACTGGATTAACATATAGGCTACATGTTATCCTGGAAAAGTGAAATTTTCTCGTGGGATGAGCCAATATTTAAAATACTTTTAACCCGCGGGTGAAACCGTATACCGTATATAATATTCTTATAAATAAATGTTTATTCATTCAATTTATTAATTTAATGAGTATTATTATAAGTATAGAATTACACATAGGTGTGGATTTGAAAATGACAAAACGACATGATATTTGACTTGGACACCAGGTTAGGTACATTTGGATGTGAACTGATTAGCAGATACGAGGGAAAGCTGGAAAGAAAAAGCCTTTAAGCCTACGACGAGGCATCAAGATTTCGTCAACCAGACACGGAACAAACATCTATGTTCATCACACAAATGTTTGTCCTGGATGGGAATCGAACCCACAACCCACCACCCATCCCGTTCAGAAGGCAGGGTTACTACCCACTGAGCTATCGGGCCAGTCAGAATGATCTTCCCCTGAGATTTATCGGATAATAACAGTACGAGAGGCATCAAGAAAAGTGTTATAAGATTCCTCTCTAAGGGCAGGCAACGCACCGACCACCAATGCTTTCGGAGTCGCAAATGTCCGAAGGCGGCTGCGACCTGCATCAGGTGGGCCGCATGCTTGTTTACCACACATTCAAAAAAGCGAAGGTTTTCAAAATAGGTTGATACTAAACAGCGTTAGCACATAATAAAGGTCAATAAAGGTACCTGGCCCGATAATTAAGTTGGTAGTAATCCTGCCTTCTGAACTGTGGATTGTGGGTTCAATTCCCACCCAGGATGTGTGTGTCCACCCAGTGTCCACCCACACACCCAGTGTCTTGTGTCTGGGTGTTATATTGTATTCTATGTATGTATTTACAAAAAAAGTATCTAAGTATTGTATCAGTTATCTGGTTCATAGTACAAGCTTTGCTTAGTTTAGGGCTAGGCGCTGTGTGAAATGTCCACAGATATTCATTTAAATAATTAAAAAAGGAAGATGAGACGCATATTTGCATCGTTTGATCAAAAACTGATCATGTGTTAATACCTAATTTAAACTTTCGAGATGCTAGTCTTTTTCTTCCCTTTTTTATTTAACTACACACTATATTAAAGTCGATAAAATCAAGATTTTATTTTATGGGATCACATCACTACACCAGATGCGTGAGAGGGGTAGGAGGTGTGCAGGGGCTGCAGGGCTGTCCTCAGACGAGGTATAAATATGCCGGTTCTTCAACGATCGGTTACAATTGTAGGTGATTAAAGTGTGGAAGAGTACTAAAACTAAAAAGTTGCAGTAAATCTAAATCGCACGTTAGTATGTGAGTGTGTTTTGTGCTGTGCGCGTACCTGTTGTGTTAAAACTTTTGTTATTGTATCTACTTTGTGCGTTATCTGCTATATATTTCTCTGCAAAAATCTAAAATTTTGTGTCACGTTTTAAAATCATTTTCAATTCAGCTAGCGTATGTTTTTTGAAACTTAGTTGCTCGTTTATAAAACTTTGATATTTTATTTAAAATTAGTTAGGTTGGTAGTTACAGTTGGTGAATGCGCGCGTCATGCAGTTTTTATAAACTAATTATGTGCGTATGTGCAAGACGAAACTTTTTTATTCTTGATGGATGATACCACATTCGTATGATATAGACATTATAGAAAACGTTCTTTTGATACAAATTGCAGTTGCGATAAGTTTATTTGCTAATAATTACTTTTTATTTAAAAAAAAAGACTGCGTGAATCTTCAGACATAAGTATTTAATTGCGAAAAGCGCTTCGAATCAGTATAATTTTTATCTGCAACTACCGAAAACATTACAATATAAATTAATAGACTTTTTTAACGTCGGCGATTTTTTTGAAGATGTATTTCCCCCAGAAAGGAGGGAAAGCTTGCTGTGGCGTATTTCCGGATTAATTCGGCTGATTTTAAATACTTTTATTATTATTATTCTGTGCTTTAAGCAGCAATAGCGAAATCTTTAACTAATTGTGTTGGAATAAATATTGATAATATTAGGCAGAAATATTGGGTACTTGATACGTATTTCAAATATGAGGAAAAGCAAAGATTGTCAAAATATAAGTTTGCCATTGCAATAACAGTATAAGATGTGTGTATGTGTGGGCGAATCTAGTTTTTTTTTTAAACATTTGTAGCTTTAAATACATTTACTATAAACATTTTCTGTGCTTCAAGTAGCAATATTGTAAAAGTGCTAAAATCAGCACTTTTAAAATATTGCTACAATTATTTGCTATAAATCTTTTGTCTTTGCGAATAGCGAAATCTTTAAATAGTTCGAAAAAACATCATATAGTTTTTAGCCGTTTCAAAGTGCAGTTTCGTAATATTAGACACCATTAGATATTGCGTAATAGAATAAAGTTACATTGAAGGGAAGAGAACAACAAAGAATACTAACAAAGGTGTATGAATTGCGTAAGAATAGTATAATGAAAAGGAAATACATAATATAACGGCTTAGAGGAGTGTGAGGGATAAAAATTGCGCGGACCGTAAATAAAACGGCTAGGTTGATAAAATAAATACCTCAAAAAATTTGAAATAGCCGATGTATTTTATTTTATTTTCGTTCACTTGATAGATTACCTTTCGGGTCATTATACAAGTAAAACCACCTTTAGCTCATATCGCTTAAACTAATAAATAAAACTCCACCACTTGCGAGAATTTCAGATATTATTTCATAATTTTTTTTTAAATGTGATATTATTTCATTAATCATATAAAAATATTTATTATGCTATAGTGCACTGTTTTTCGCACCGACTTCACATTACGTTTTAATCGCACTCTACCCACATATTTTTTCATTTTATTTTTATATTATAAGGTACACACCCCCAAATTTAAATAAAAATTTTTGGTTTAAATATCCCTTACACTATGGAATATATAGAAATTATAATTATTTGTATAAATGGCACGAGTGTAGATATTATAGAATTATTTAGTTTTTAATTTATATACCTATAAAAATGCCTACGTAGCAATAAATGGATTTTAAAGACCCAACTACTTTCTTGTTTTAGACAAAATGGACAATAAGGCGGATGACGGGCCGCCCGCGCCGCAGCCGCCAACACCGCCGCCGCCGGAGGCATCTCCGCCACCGGAGGCATCTCCGCCACCGGAGGCATCTCCGCCACCGCCTCTTCATGTTATAAGCGACAGTGACAGTGAAGAGGAAGACCACGTTGTCGTCGTACTAGATACAGTTAATGCGGTAGCGGCCGATGACACCGCAGAAGCTTCGAATCAAGGCGAAATGTAAATATACCCAATTACCCAACCTAATTCATTGAATTAGATTTTGAACTTTCATTTTTCAAATTGTGTCATTGAAAATAATAACGAGTGTGCTTTAGACCACACGACTGAAGTAAAACTTAGTTTAGCTCCATCTATCAGCCGCTATAACTTTGTTTTTGCTTTTTTAATGTTAATGTCGCCATCTTGACAACTCTAAATTGTCAATTTACCGGACATACAAAAATAATAATACAATTTTTTTACTTTGTTACGAGTATGTGATAATATATATATTATATATATATTATAATGGAGATTTACGTGAATCAACATCAACTTCTGTTCGCCTCGCATACACCAGCTTACTCCCCAAATCAAGCTTAGGCGTATGGGAGGCTAACGGAAGTTGATCCACGTAGATCTCCATTGACAACATAATAAAGTTAAAATTTGTATAATGTTGGTGTATCCGGTAAAATGATAACAACAACTGTCAAGATGGCGACATTAACATTAAACAAAGCAAAAACAAAGTTATAGCGGCCGATATATGGAGCTAAACTAAAGAAGTTTTACTTAAGCAGTGTGGTCTAAAAAACTGTGGTCTAAAGTAAAGACTTTAGACCACAGTTTTTTTTTTACTTCAAAGTTGTTTGTTGTTTCTAGCATTTGACCACGCTCTCACCTGATGGGAAGTGACGATGTGATCGAAGGTGTAGCATGCTAGCCAAGTAAATACCTATTCACTCTTCTCTTGAACACGCCCGGGTCATATTATCATATGATTAACACATGAATATATAACTGTATATTTTGTTTTAGGTTAGAGTTCCGTCTTGTTAGAGAGGATCCCCCCGCAGTGCAGGCCCAGCCCCCGCCGCCGCCCGTGGAGACCGACGCCGACGGACCAAACGTCCAGTGCAATAACTACTTTGACCACTGGGATGAAGATAATTAGCTTCCTGCTCTAGCAAGCAGTGAACAACAGACTTTAGCGTCTCTTGTCTCTGATTTTTCCCCTTTTTGCTTCGGAATCAAAATTCAATAAAACTGATATGTAGCTATTAGTAGTAATGCCTGATTGGATAATAAATTATTCCATAACTTCCTGTTTTATTTCATCTCATAGCTGTACTGATTAATCTATGGAGAGTAAAATAATTCTTTACTTAAATTTAGCTTAGAAACACCAAAGCAGTAACGCTTGGTGCTAAATGAGTAAGTCTATTGAACCAGTTGGACAGCGCACGGTCGATATAGGTAAATAACGCAATTTAATTTTTATTGGTGAATTCTAGGAACTAGCCACTCAAGGTGTAAATTAACTATTATGTTATCTATCTATGATTGGCCCGATAGCTCAGTTGGTAGTAACCCTGCTGTCTGAACTGCAGGTTGTGGGTTCAATTCCCACTTAGGACAAACATTTGTGTGATAAAAATCGATGTTAGTTCTATGTCTGGGTGTTATATTGCATTCTATGTATGTATTTAGAAACAAAGTTAGTCAGTTTAGAATCTAAGTATTAAGTATATCCACTTATCTGGTTCCCATAGTACAAGTTTTGATTAGTTTGGTACTAGATGGCGCTATAAAAAAATGTACACAAATATTTAAATTAATAAATTTAAAGTTAATACCTTATTAATTTTCGTCAACTTACACCCTCATTAGTACTTCTGCAATTATATAAAATACAAAGTCCTGACTGACTGACTGGATGACTGACTTATATATTAGGTCTTTACCTATGAAATTGCCGTTTTGTTTGAAAAAAGTTAAAGTATTTTTTTTTCGAACTTATTTATTTCTTTTATTCAAAGTAATCCCCCCTGCAATCAATGCATCTTTGCCAACGCTGTGGCAGTTTATGGACGCCCTTCTTAAAAAAATCAGCAGGACGGGAGACAACAAACTCTTCAAAGGCGTTTTGTACTGCCTCTCGGGAATTGAATTTTTTTCCCGCTAAAAAGTTGTCCAAATTTTGGAAAAAGTAATAGTTGGTAGGCGCAAGATCTGGTGAGTATGGCGGATGAGGGAGAGCTTCCAAACCCAACTCATGCAGCTTAGAGACGGTCTGTTGTGCAGTATGGGGTCGCGCGTTGTCGTGAAGTAGCAGTGGAGACGACCGATTGACCAAAGCTGGTTGCAGACGTGCGAGTTTCGCCATCATTGTGGTCAGTTCTTCAATGTACACATCTGCAGTAATGCTCTCTCCATTTTGTAAAAAGCTATGATGAATCACACCAACACTAGACCACCAAACTGTGACCATCACCTTTCTAGGGGTCATTTTTCGTTTTGCACATTGCTTTGATACCGAACCAGGATCTAACCAACTTGCTGAGCGCTTTCGATTGTCAAAAAGAATCCATTTTTCGTCGCACGTAACAATTCGGTTCAAAATTCCTTCATTTCTGTGCTTGTTAAACAGCGCAAGGCAAGTCTCGACGCGTACGTTGCGCTGGCGATCGTTAAGTTCGTGGGGCACCCATCTATCAAGCTTTTTTATCTTGCCAATCTGTCGCAAATGGACCAATATTGTTTTGATGCTAACATCAAAAGCTGCTGCCAGCTCAGCTGTAGATTGAGATTCATCAGCTTCCACAATCGCCTTTAATTCATCATTGTTGACCAAAGTTTCCGGACGACCACGAGGTTCATTTTTCAAGTCAAAATTCCCAGAACGGAACCGAGCAAACCAATAACGGGTTGTACGTTCGTTTGTACAGTTCTCTCCGTAAACGTCGTTGATGTTACGTGTCGTTTGTGCCGCGTTGGTGCCACGACGGAACTCATATTCCATAATTACACGAAATTTCAAAGTATCCATTATGAGGAAAAATGTTGAAATGTAATGAAAATACAACGCTAATCAATAAACAAAAGACTTATATTGTAAATAGAATGTCATATTTTTAAAACAAAATTAATTTGAATTTAAAATTCATAGCCAATCAAAACTTTTTTTTGTTTGAAAAAGTCTGTACTGCAATACGGCAATTTCATAGGTAAAGACCTATTATCAACGCACATTTATATATATATAAATGTGCGTTATATTATATTATCCCTTATATTATGTATGAGCAAGAGGTATAAGGGTGCAGAATCAGGTGTAAGCTTGATGGAATGTATTCAGTCATCCGTCCGATAAAATAACCACAGATAATAGTATATCCTAACATCCTACCACAATCTCATTATACTAAAACGATTACAAAATAACATATAACTTCAATTAACATTTGCTAGCGAATAGTGCTACTTTCACCGGAGATCTTTGATCTTCATAACTGGACTTCAGTACCAAGACTGGCAAGAAACTGAATAAAAATTTGCATGTTTCAATATTTAATCTTAGATTGTAAGCTTATATTTGGACAACTAGCTTCTGCCCGCGGCTTCGCCCGCGGAAAATAATTCAACCACCCATTGCACCCTCTTAGGAGTTGAATTTCGAAAAACCCTTAGTGGATACACTTTCTAGAAATCACCCTCTAAATTTGAAGTCTCTAGGACCAGAGGCTTAGGCTGTGCGTTGATATATAAGTCAGTCATCCAGTCAGGATTAAGGACTTTGAATTTTATATGTATAGATTTAACTATTAATTAATAAAAAAATTAACAATAAATATACAACTAAAAAAACATTATTTAAAAAATAAATATGCCATCTAACTCGCGATAAATAAGGTAAGGGTTCCCAGAATTAGACAAATATATGCTCTTAGGAACTTTCCAACCCCAGGCTTTATTGCGAGGGTTAATTATTTTAATTACTTTATGTACATGTACTTTTATTGCCTATCTAGAATAGAATAGAATAGAAAAACATTTATTCAATACTTGTCTAAAATTAAAATACAAAAACAGGTTAAATTTATACACACAATATGTACATAATGAATAGGAAAAAAAAAAACAAGTATCGAATGGGCGTCGGCTCAGCATATTGCTGGTCATCAGAGACATCCAGCGCTGATTTTCAGCCTAGACCAGAGGGGGTGGAACCAATGCAAAAATTCGAAAAAGATATTTTTATTAATGTTTAAACAAAGGATAAACAAGAATACTTACACATAAAACTACATATTATACATATATACATATTCAATCATACACTAATAATAATAATAATAATATGTGTGGACATCTCACACAACGCCATCTAGCCCCAAACTAAGCAAAGCTTGTGCTATGGGATCCAGATAACTGATACAATACTTAGATATTTTTTTGTTTGTAAATACATACATAGAATACAATATGACACCCAGACACAGAACAAACACCTATGTTCATCACACAAATGTTTGTCCTGAGTGGGAATCGAACCCACAACCCACAGTTCAGAAGGCAGGGCTACTACCAACTGAGCTATCGGGCCAGTCAAATAATATCTAATATATATACTACTACATTAAATATATAATATAATAAATATATTTAAATATAATACATAAAAAATGGAAAATCGGGAAAAGGAAATGAAGTAAGGCATATAAAATATATCTATTAGTAGAAAACTAAAGCCTTGCGTTATCATCTATGATCTAAGTGTACGCATAATTATCTGGGCGAAACAATCGGCCCTCGTAGTGTTTCTTCATACACGGGACCTCGATACGTTATTGTCCGTTTTCTAAGGGAAGTTGCCTCACCCACGGATGCTATTTGGGTCATTGACAACACTGTCAGTGATGCTAACAGTGTAACAGTACATTTATGCACGTCTTCGGCACTGGTGAATCTTTTTTTGATAGTTCTGTGATTGAGCAGGTCGCATAACCCGGAGACGGCGGGTTCGATTCCCGCGGCATGACAAGTATTTGTGCACAGAAAAAAAAGCAAATATGTTCTACAAACACGAGTGAGTTTCATAACTTGTTTCTGCGGTATAATGGAACACTAGATTTGTGATTGCCCAGCATATTTAACTGTGACATATTAGTCAGACGTGATTTCAACCAATCTCAACAAATCGCCTTGTACTTTAAAAAAAATTAAATTTAATTTATTTCGGAAATAAAATAGGTAACCTGAGCAGGTGGTTATTTTGTTTGAGTAAACATCGTAGGAAATTAAGAATTTAGGAGGTACTTAAAAAAAAGAGCTGCTTCAAGTATGCATACTTATATAAACATGAATTTAAATATTACTATATTAAAACTGTATACTTTAGAAACTAACAGTTTATAGATATAGGCATAACTTGGCTCACATACAGATGACAGTATGAATTGATACACTGTTAGTCGTATAACATAACTTAAGACCAACATATAGAAAAATGTCTGAGCACTAAGTTAACCTTTGTTTAAGATATTAGGTTCCCCACATCGACACATCCTCTATGATAAATCTAATTATATTATTTGTTAGCGTGTAGCCAATGCTATATTTATAAGTACAATTTCTCTAAATTATTCTTATAATTTGTGTACTTGCGCTAGTGTGGTTGTTGACTTACTTACTTACTTACTTACTTACAAGTAGACATCCTGTTTGATCGGGGCCTAAAAATTTTATAGCCTCTACGTTCACTGAGAAAATTCACAACGAATAATTCATGGATTATGATTGAACAAAAGAGACTCAAATACCCATTACTAAACCATTTTTATACAGTTTTCACTTAACTAATAAATTATACCATCGTTTTACATACTATGTAAAAACTATACTATAATTTACAAGTTCACTATACCCACATTACACACTTTCGCGCTGTAGGATTACTGTATCAACATTCTATATGAATTCATCAAACTTTTTAAAATTTCTCTTCAATGTTGGTGCCGCATATCATCGACCACAGATTAATAAGGAAGCAGACATGTTAACGACTACCAGTCTCAGCACGTATTCAAAATACTAAATTGTTTACTGTTTAAACCAAGCCGCAACTATGTTTGGCTGACTTTCGCTTACCCTAATACTACATACATGGAAATACAAGGCTCTCTAAGACCAAATACATAACTCATTTTACATTGCATTTTTCATTTCGTTCAAAACAATGTTTCAAAATGTTTTACTAAGTGGTATGACTTTTCTGCAAAGTTCTGCGTAGGTACTACCGCTTTGCCAGTTATCCTGCCGCCGAACAGTAGTGTGCATGCACTACTGAATAGGCATTGTAGCTCACTAGCTACAAATACAAATTACTGGGTAGTAGTTAGTTTTATATCATTGTAGTATTTAGTTGAAAGAATGAAGGTGTCTTTGACTTTGCCAGTATAAAAAATGCTAGGCAAATGAGACTTTATGACCCAATCTCACAGTCTATAGTAATCTTATTAGGTTTATAAAAGTTGTTAAGTGTGTATGTACTTCGGCACCGGTAATCAAGGAGGTAATCAAGTTCGGTCTAATGAAGGATTTCAAAGAAGGTAGAATATGGAGTTTTGGCGGGAAAACGAAAAAGATCGCGTCGCCGCATTGTATTATTTTCCAAAACTTGTGCTATTTTCAGTGTTAGTGCATAAAATTGGTAGCATTTTATTTGTTAAGTGCTGAATTACAGGTATGAGTGGTATAATGATGGTGAAACGTTTCAGTTCGTGTTGTTTCCAAAACTCCATAGAAGCTTCTGTTAAAGTTGCCACCACTTTGCTAGGAGTATGACTTAACTAGACTAGACTATGACTTAACTTGATGACTTGGACTGTGACTTGACTTGACATATTATATGATATTAATTCACTTGAGATATTATCAATTACTTGACACTGGCTAAATACACAAAAGTGTGGAGCCAAACCAAAAACAAAAAAAGGTAGATTATTTACTTTAACACTAAAACTGTGATTTTCAATAGGCTACCTAGAATATGGATATCTTTTATTGGCTGGAACATCAATTATAGCCAATCAATAGTGCATTGTGCTGTAGTGGGAATAGGTACCTCGTATAGCAGTAGTAGCGCCGTAAACCGTGATATATAAGGTTGCTTTTGTACTTTGAGAAAAAGAAGTGAACGAATGAAACAACTTTTGGTGAAGAATGTTTCCGTCGTCTAAACTTCTAGACCGGCCCCTTATAATGTCAAGAATTTCTTATGAACCGTTCTTAGTATGTAATCTAACTACGCCTTTGACTTGAATATTCAAAGTACTAAGTGGTCCGGACACCCAAAGCTAAGTTGTTTTTTTAATGTTTGTCATTGTCTTGCCACAACAAAATATCCTGCGCGAAAGCGAGACAAATATATTGTAGTTGCAAGGACAATTAGCTAAAAAATTGCTGAAAGGGGGTGAAAAAAAATTAAGGTGGTTACAAAAATATTTGAATTTTAAAAAACCAACCCGCTAATAATTTTGCCTTTAAAAGTGAAATGTCTATGAATGAGCAATGATGTGAATGCGAGTTTTCTACGAAATAATTATCATTTCGCAATCGAGGTTTTGCAATATTTTTTAGTGTGGCACTTAATACTTACTATATTTTTTATGTTGCACATACACAACTGTTTGCAATCCATCATTTTCCATCACCTATCATCACGTTGATCACCAAAATAAATACAATAAGATTTAACTTTCTTTGAACCCCATCATCCAGATCTTCATCATTTTAATACAAGTAGAGTTGGTAGGTAACGCAGTACGCGAGTATGAAATGATTTCCAAAATATAAAATACCTTACCGTATTTTACACGTTTATATCATATTTCAAAATTATATCGAGTCGTAAAAGAGAAATCTGATGATTTGTTACACACGCTATCAATTATGGTAAATATTTCCTGTTTCTTTAAGTTTTAGTGGAATTTAAGTATTACTATTAAATAAAATTGATTTGAAAATAGTTACAGCACTTCTGTCTATCCGTTTGGGATAAATATCTATTCCAAAGTTTTAAACTAACCTTCCAAAGAGTCAATACTAGTAAAGCGAAATTAGATACACTTTTGTTGTAATAGAAGGAGGTCCATAGGTTTGCTGAATTAATGATATGCCGATTGACTTTGTATAAGATATATTAATTAAAAAGATATTTACAAAAACCAAAATGCGGAAAATAAAATTTTCTCTGATGTCAAGTCTCTATCAACAACATTCGTTGCCCCTAGCAACTAGCTGGAAAGTTTATCTATGAGATTGGTATAGAAACTTTTTCGTGGGCCAGCACGCCACATCACCCCCCTCCAGAGACCGTCCTACGGGCGATAATATTCTGGAAAACGCACTGTTCGGCCTGATCGAGTGGTGGTCACTGGAGCGTCTCGGGTCTCAGGTGCTGCCACGGCGGGAGAATGGTCCAACTCACGAAGTATGTAGGCAGGTTTAATGCGGTCGACTGATACAGTGACTTCTTTGCCTTTTATGCGGAGCTTGAAAACTTTATCCCCTCGTTCTATCACCTCATGCGGGCCTGTGTAAGCTGCTTGAAAAGATGGGTGCGAGGTGTCATCTCTTAGAAAGACGTGGGATGCTGTTGCTAAATCTTTGAAAATGAATATGGAGCGGTTATTCCCATGGTGAGAAGTTGGTAATGGCAACAAATTTTTGGCGAATGTGCGCAGTCTTTCAGTGTATACTGTCAAGTCCTCTGTGCCATCAGCCGATTGACAAAAAATGTCACCTGGGAGTCGTAGTGTCTCTCCATATACGAGTTCAGCTGGAGTCGCTTGTAAGTCTTCCTTAAATGCCGCCCGGATTCCCAGTAGTACAAGTGGAAGTTTTTCAAGCCAGCTGCTGGTCGCATGACATGTAATGGCGGCTTTAAGCTGTCTGTGGAATCTTTCAACGAGTCCATTGCATGCTGGATGGTAGGCTGTAGTTCGTCTGCGTTGAAATCCGATGATGTGGGACAGATGCTTAAAAAGTTCTGATTCAAACTGTCGACCACGATCAGTGACGATATCTTCAGGGCAGCCGAATCTGGATATCCATCCGTGAACTAAAGCTTTTGCCACTGTTTCAGCTGTTATCTCCTGTAATGGTATAGCTTCGGGCCATCGTGTGAAGCGATCTACACATGTGAGACAGTAACGATACCCTTGTGAGAGAGGTAAAGGTCCGATCAAATCTATGTGGATTTTCATGAATCTGGCTCGAGGTAAGCTGAATGATGCTAACGGAGATGAGACATGACGTGTTATTTTTGATCGTTGGCATGCTAGGCAGGAACGAGTCCACTCTCTACAATCTTTTCGCATACTAGGCCATACATAGCGTTCCGATATCAGTTTCGTCGTCGCATTTATGCCAGGGTGGCTAAAAGAATGCAAGTTTTCGAACACTTGCCGTCGCATGTCTTTGGTCACATAAGGTCTGGCCACATTGCTGCTCTTGTCACAATAGATTTCTGTGTGAGATCCAGGCAGTTTGATTTTTGTCAAGCGCAGAGAAGTATCGCTATCCAAAAGTTGTTCTAGTTCAGGATCTGTGCTTTGTGCTTGAGCAAGCTTGGATAGATCGATGGGCTGAGTAATCTCTTCGATGCGTGATAAACTGTCAGCCACAACGTTATCCTTTCCTGAAATATGCCTGATATCTGTAGAAAACTGTGAAATAAAATCCAGATGTCTGAACTGTCTTGGTGAGCACTTTTCTTTTCGTGAATGAAATGCGAAAGTTATGGGCTTATGGTCAGTGTAAATAATAAAGTCTCTCGCCTCCACCATGTGACGAAAGTATTTTATTGCTTCGTAGATGGCGAGAAGTTCCCTATCGTAAGGCGAGTATTTCTGTTGACATGGTGAAAACTTTCGAGAGAAAAATGCTAAAGGTTCCCACATGCCGTCTTTATGCTGTTGTAAAGCTGCGCCCATTGCTGTGTCTGAAGCATCGGTGACTATAGCGAGCTTCGCTTGGCAGTCTGGATGAGCGAGTAGTGCTGCTTGGCAGAGACTTTCCTTGCAGGTGATGAATGCTTTAGTAGCTTCTTCTGATAAATGCACGGGATGTGAACCTTTAACTGATCCTGTGAGCAGTGCATTCAGAGGCGCTTGATGCCGCGCTGCATCAGGAATAAACCTTCTGTAAAAGTTCACCATTCCTAGGAATCTTCGCAGTTCTCTGACGGTTTTCGGTGGTGGGTAATTCGCAACCGCTTCTACCTTCGATGGTAATGGTTTAGTCCCAGCTGCTGAGATGCTGTGTCCTAAAAACGTTACCTCTGATACACCGAATATGCACTTGTTCGTGTTGATTACCATGCCGTATTCCTTGAGTCTGTTGAAGAGCAGATGAAGGTGCTTCTTGTGTGATTCCTGATCAGGTGAGAAGATCAAAAAATCGTCCAGAAACGGGAAGCAGAACTCTTCAAGGCCCCTAAGCATCTCGTCCACAAATCGTTGAAACGTTTGGCTGGCATTACGTAGTCCGAACGTCATGAACGGAAATTCGTATAAACCAAACGGCGTCGTGATTGCGGTCTTCGGAATATCCTCAGGGCAGACAGGAATTTGATTATAAGCTTTTACGAGATCGATAACCGAGTATACTTGACAGCCGGAGAGACAATGTGCAAAGTCATGTATGTGTCGAATGGGATAGCTGTCTGGTACGGTTCTAGCGTTGAGCATTCTGTAGTCACCGCATGGACGCCAGCCGTTATCTTTTTTAGGCGCAAGATGAAGTGGTGATGACCATGGTGACTTTGAAGGTCTGGCTGTTCCGTTCCTCAACATATCTGCAAACTCGTCTTTTGCAATTTTTAATTTATCCGGTGCTAGTCTTCGTGGTGTGCTGCTTATTGGCGGTCCTGCAGTAGTCTGTATATTATGCATGGTATTATGCTTCGGAACACGGTGGACACCGGAAGGTCGAGTAATCTCAGGGTATTCGCTTAGTATGTTATGATATACGGAATTTCCAGAAATAACTTTTACCGATGAAATGTTCCCAGTTGACTGTGCAGGTGAAGCTGGGGACGTAAGGCTTGTAGTGTTGTCGATTAAACGTTGATTTCGACAATCCACGATGAGGTTGTAAAATGATAAAAAATCCACACCTATTATGGCCTTGGTAACGTCCGCTACGATGAATCGCCAAGTAAAGTCACGGCGCAAGCCTAGGTTCAGCACTAAATGAGCGTAGCCGTAAGTAGAAATGGGTGTACCGTTTGCCGCACACAGCTCATAATTTGTTTTCTCACGACGTTCCTTGAGTGCCGATCGGGGGAAGACACATACGTCACTGCCAGTATCGATGAGAAACTGCATCTTCGTAGCGCCGTCCGTGACAAATAGGCGACCGGAAGTTTGGCAATCGGTCGTCGCCATTACCGACTGCTGTTCGCGTTTCCCGCATGGTAGTCGCACGGTTTTACGCACTTACTTGCTTCATTGCCGAACTTATTATGATACCAGCACACAGGAAATTTTCTATAGTTCGACTGTGATCGTGTGGAGCTAGAACGACCGCGCGTTTTCTTGTTTGAACGATTCGGTGCACGTGAATGCCGGTTCACCTGCGCAATTAGAGCTTGCACTTGTTTGGTAAGTTCAGCAATCTGTTGGTTCATGGCTTCTAAAGAGCTTCCTGGTATGGCACTTGATGTTGATGCTACGTGCGCTGTAGGCGAAACAACGTCATGGATGCGGTCAGCGAGATCTGCGAGCGCTTCCAGTGAAGACATCATCTGCGAAGCGATTATCGTTTGCGTGCTACTTGGTAGGCGACTGGTCCATATAGTACGTAGAAAATCTTCGGGAACTCCAGGTCCAGCCAAATGTTGCAAATGTCTTAGAAACTGAGATGGCTTACGGTCTCCAAGTTCTGCGTGCATAAGTAATTGCTTGACCTTCTTTTCTCGTGACGCGGACAGTCGTTTGATAAGTTCCGACTTCAATTTTTCATACCTGTTGGTGTCGGGCGGGTTGATGATTATATCTTCCACCTCAGAAGCATACTGCGGGTCTAGTTGGCCGATAACGTAGAAAAACTTCGTATTGTCCGTAGTAATGTTCGATATCGCGAATTGGCCCTCGATCTGCGCGAACCAAATGGCCGGCTTTTCAGGCCAAAACGGCGGAATGCGCACGCCCACACGACAAATATCTTCGTTCTTATCGGTTGAGAGCGACATCTTTATGTGAATCAGTATCAGAATTATCGCAATCAGCAACAAAATCAAAATCACACACATTTACTGCAAACGTGGACTTTCGGTTCAAAACAGGTCACCAGTAAAGCGAAATTAGATACACTTTTGTTGTAATAGAAGGAGGTCCATAGGTTTGCTGAATTAATGATATGCCGATTGACTTTGTATAAGATATATTAATTAAAAAGATATTTACAAAAACCAAAATGCGGAAAATAAAATTTTCTCTGATGTCAAGTCTCTATCAACAACATTCGTTGCCCCTAGCAACTAGCTGGAAAGTTTATCTATGAGATTGGTATAGAAACTTTTTCGTGGGCCAGCACGCCACACTAGCACTGAATTGAATTACAATATACTATTAATAAAAGAAAAGAAGGTAAGATTATATACCCAGATTATATACATATTCATAAGTTACTTAATTTTTTTAGTAACTTCCTAATTTATTTACCCACCTTCACCTACCCACTTCAACAATTTCGAGAAAAACTTTTTATTTTATACTCTTTTGTTCTATTATTTTTCTTTCAACCATCACCATTAAACTTCACTTTACGAAGAGTTATTGTTGGAAGCAACTTGGAATCAAGGTTGGGATGAACATTTTAGTTTTTGTGGGTATCATTTCAACCGTAAGCCCATGACGCGTTCACAAAAAAATGCATTCCTTTCCAATGGTGGGAATAGCTTTTATACAGACTTAGTTTTAGGCCCTTTTGTCCAATTTTTGATAGATGATGAATCTGTAGAACGTTACCTCTTTAACAGTTTCAACCATAGACTGCTTTAATTTAAACTAACCAAAGTCATAGATCTCATCCAAAGTGGGTACTTACGAAAACAATCAACGTTTAACATAATAAATCCATTTCATTAACACTTAATTACTTATAAACCGTGATTATTCATATTACATAAGTCCGGTGGTGTTAAATAACCATTTATATTGAATCGTGCATGCCCAATACGTCCATGAATTTAATGCAACCGCTGCAGTTCTTTAGTTATAGGTAGGTAAGGTAGGCTAGTACCGGAAGCGAGCCACGAGTCATTTCTAAAAAAAAGGGAAGAAGGACCCCAAGCGACAACTGTTGTTTTCTTTCCTTTTAACGGTTCGAGTACGTTTATATTTAGCTAGATACGTAGCAAGCTAGATTTTTTGACCAGTAATCGTGAATGTCAATGACTGATTTATTAAACTGCGGTATATATAAGTCTCCGTATCTATCTGTAGACTAGTTTTTTCGGCTTTCGACATGTTTGATTCACAGTGATCAGTTTATTTAAACATTTTCAACATTGAAATGTACTGTTGGTTTTCTGTGATATGACAATATGAGACACTGGCGTTCTGCTAACTGTGCTAATTCGTCTCTGAGCAGCATAGCGGGCTGCCCTACTAAACATGGCGTCTCACTCACCGACAACCGATCGAACATCGTGAATTTGTTAATTTAGGTGAAAAATATGTAAATTGGCTCAACGGTACACCCGCCTAAAACGCGAGCTATGCGTAAATTCTCCGAACGTGCTTTTTAAATTGCTTTTCTAAATCCAGTGATACAACAAAATTGTTTTATGATCATGAATCATAATTTCATGCTCGAGGTATGGAGAAAGCGACAATTAGTGACCCGTGAAATCACTTTAATTTTATTCGTAGTCTTTCTATTTTACCTAGCATGGTCGAAAAACAGTTGAGGTAAAATTTTGAAAAGAATATAAACTACCCTCTAATTACACATTTAAAATTCAACGTGTTCCTAAATTTTATTGAAACTAAGGAATATAAGGAATTTTAACAAATCATTCTTTAATAAAGCTACAGTGACTGCAAAATATGTCACAAAAAGAACAACAAACAAAAAAGAAATCTCACATCGGCTCGAGAACAGAGATCGGAAAGTGGCCCATCTCTCCACGAGGTGTTTCACCTACCTACTTCTAAGCTAGTCAGATAATTAAGTTTTAAATGCACCAACCTTGCAGGAAGCAGAAGATGACACACAGATATAGCACATCCATGATAAATGTTCACACGGTAATCGTTAAAGAAACACTCGCGGCAAAATTCGGTTTTGTTTGATCATGGCGCGTGAGTCACGCGCGGTGTACTGATATCTACTGATGCGCAAGTGGCGAGGAAACAGGTGCGCCGGCGCAGCTTACCTTTCCCTCCCTCTCCACGCATTCCCAGCAACAGTGGGAGCTTTCGCGCGCTGAATAGTCAATTTCACGTGGTCCAGGGTCTTGTACGTGAGATGTTTTACAAACGAAAGGTACTCGGTTATTAGGTCAGTAGGCGTGAATTATTTTTGTACCAATATAAGGACTTGTATTGTCCTGAGAATTGATGAATGGACTCTCAGTGGGTCAGTCGTTATTTTGCTTGATTTATTAGATACGTAGTGTATTAATTTCTAAGATTAATGTATTGATATTTAAAGATGCGATAAAAGAAGAAATAAAGTCTAAGTTAGCTTTGATTGTTAATGTAACTATTCGAAGGTTATGAATAGTCAGTTAACATTAATAAACTTGTTATTAGCCGCGACTTCATTCGCGTAGTATTATCGCGCTTACCATTCAGCCTCGCCATACCCCATTTTCCCTGTTATTATTTTTATTACATTACTTTAGATATGACCGCCGATTGTAACACTAGTTTATAAGGTATTCTTGATACTTTTATATTTCATTGATGGAACAATAAAGAGTTCTATATCTATCTATGTTTTATTATTATATGTTGTATAAACATTTTGTACGTACCCCCTATTGTCTTATATGTACCATAATATCTTGAGATCCTAATCCCCTGTAGAGCTCCCTACTTGAAGTTTTTATGCCTGAAATAGGAGTAGATCAAATAGCGCACGCGTTGATGTCTTTTCTTAGTACACCTAATGATACGTAGATAGGTATAACCGCAATAAACGATATTGTATTTTCTAAACAACTTTTTATGCTTTATTTTATTGTACCTAATGCTGTTGAACTCACAAGTTAGATTTGAATGAAATCATCTAATGCATGCTCATTTAAATTCATAAGTAAAACCATTTCAACAAACAATGTTTTTACTCTACCTCATAAATAATTTTTAAATTGAATTGTTAAATGTCTGATGTCAATTTTTATTTATCTATTATCATTTTATTTCTTAAATATCAAAATCGCAGTCATTTCATATTTTTAATGTACAATAATTTAGTGCATACTTTTATTATTATTATTAGTATTATTTAGTATGTTTATATGTAAATTGAATCTTTAATTTAGTGAATACATTGTAGTTAAAATATTTATATGCAGAATAAAATGTAGTGCATACTAAAACAAGTTTTGACCCGATAAATTGTTAAAAATGAATAAGAATTAAACAATTAGGAATTATTTAGTTATGTGTTTATTATGACCTATAGTATAGTGATAATAAATTACTGGCGGCTCGTTACATCATGTTCTTTTGTTATTCAGTTAATAAATCAAGACCAAACAATCGTCATAGCTAATTTTATTTTATTATTTATTTCGGGTATTATTTATGAATCGCTTAGAATGGAATCATTAATGTAATTTAAAATCATTGAACTCTACGTTGTAGGTACTTTAGTTTTTCTACAATTTTTATTTTTAATTACCCTAAAAAAGTACTTTATAAACATACTCGTAGTTCCCCAATTTTTCAGGGATAACAACACAACTTCTTTACAAATTAAACGGCCAGACTGATGTTCTAACTAAAGGAATGACCAGTTAAAATATTTATTTGAAATCCATATTTCACGCAACTACAATAAACCCGCACACACCTTTATGCACAGACCCAGTTTGACATCCAATTTCGTTCGGCGATTTTCTACTTTAAACAGACATACAAAGCTGCTGTTTTGTCGGAACCATCCGGTTTACTATGGGGGATATCTTTTATTGTTTTCATGTATCTACCAATCTTTAGATCAAAAATGTCTAATTTACTAACACAATTGCCGAGCCATTTTAACTATCGGATTAAAGAAAGACATATTTATTTTATAAGTATGTAGTGTGAAAAGGTTGGTGACATTAGCTCTGCGAGCACTGTATTTTATGTTAAATGATATATGAGACAACAAATCAGAGGAATCTATTACAGAATGAATAATTTTATATAATTATACAAAGTTAAAGTATGTTCTACGTATATTCAGAGACTGAACATTATGATCAACCTTCGTTCATAATTTAAATCAGTGCGCCCAATATGCTGACTACCGTCAAACAAAGATTTCTCAGACATTAATAGTTAATACAAACTTTATTCTCTTATCGTAGACGTTAAGCTGAAACTGTACCTACTGTAAAAATCTACACTAACTACACCCAGAACTAGTGAGTAGTTAATTACATTCATAAATATACAAGAGATAAAAAAAAGCTTACAACACTCTCAGTTACGTCACCTTTAAACGAAAACAAAGAATCATTTCACAATCCGCTTGGGACGTTTGGGAGCTACAATGCCACAGACAGCTTACGTTGGGAGTCAAAAATTTAAATAGAGGTCAACAGTTTTTGATTCAAAAATCATTGCTCAACTCAACTATTAAATATATAACAACTTCTGTTCATTGAAGCAAACTAAGTTTCCAGCTTATTATTTGAAACCAATTTAACAGTCGGAGACGAAATCAATTCGCTCACTTTCTCGATTAAATCGATTCGACGCGAGCTCTCAATTGCACAACAAGTTTGAAGAAAAGTCAGTCTCAGGAACCACATCATAAACACGTACAGAGACAGAGACAGCATAGATAAAAAACGAATAGACTATGTGCACAAGTACCTAGGTATATACACGGTGGAATTTAATTCACTCTTTTCCTTAAATATATGTACTCGGACCATGCTATTGATATTCCACAAAGACCAATTAAAAAAAAATTAGTTTTGTTTTAGTATTTAGTCCCTCCTAAAATAACAGCATGACAACTGAAATGTCTATTTACATTTCAGTTACACACAGCTACACACAGCGCGGGCACCGGCTGAGTGCTTTGTAAATTTTTCGTAGACAATAAAACACCTGCTTTGATCAATGTCGCAGTTTGGTAATACCTAGATTTAAGTTTTATTTCTTAAGTACTTTTTTATTTAACTATATGGGAGCGTAATATAGCATGGACTGAATACATACATTAAAGGAAAAGAACGAATTAAATTCCACCTGGTATATCACAGTCAGATTGTATAATTCGAATACAATACGTATTATAAATACGTGTATATTGTCGTATACTATAATATATATTATACTAGCTATGCCCACCTAATCACCAGTCTACATAGCCTAGATATACCTATAGGTACCTCGGTTATACATAAAAGAATAGAAGTAAAAGTGACTTCCTGTGTCCCAAAGAAAATTATTATAATAAGGTAGCTGTTTATTAACGGAAATGGATCCTCGCCTATAAGGATTGAAAATAGTAAACCATTAACATGTCAAGGTTAGTGGATAAGTAATAAATGTACCTTCTGAGGAGAAGGCGTTCTTACGCAAAGGATTCCGTATCGTATATTATAAGCGCACCCGCCGCCCGCACCTCTCGCAGCCCCCTTTGTCGTCATACCCCGCGCCCCTGTACCGCGCAGGCAAAGACTAAGATAAACGGCGCAACTATAAATCGGCCCGCAACGCCAATTCATCACAAACTCGGGTGTGCGGTCATACCCAGTATCTCTACCTAATCTGTGGTCATACCGTCTCATCCATTTGAAAAATACGTTATAACGTTACAAAAATGTTAACAAAATTCATGAAAAATTGATTAATGATTTATTATTGATGTGTTTAAAAAGTGGCTAATTCTAATAAATAAAATGTTTTATTCACCTGCCCGGTACTAGTTGTTATTTTGTTTTTGCCAAGGTAATGAAGTAAAATACACCAAAATACTCAAATACTCAATTTATTTTATAACAATATTGACTTGTTCATCTGCGCGTGGACTACTTCGCTTCTCGATCCGAGTTGACTGCCGCCTTTTTTGGACCCTCACTTTTTACCGGAATTATCAATAACGTCAGTGCTGCCAAACTAAAGCTCGTGATTGGTCGAAGGTGTCGTGCAATGACAATTGACTCAATACTGCCAAATAACTGATATTTCAGAACTACCAAATAAAATCACGACAGTAAGAAGACTCATTTCTCATTGTTATTGAACTCTCAAGTTTAACAGACAAAGTTTCTTGATAAATACATTGGTTTTTGAAGTACTGCAACTTTTTGATCAGCATGCCGCCGATAATAGCCTTGGTGAGATATGCTTCTCCACTCGAACCATAAACCCACCGACAACGAAAATCGAAACCAGTAAAGAGTGTTCCCATACAAGAAATGTGGTTTCAAAGGTTTTTTATTTTTGAAGTAAAACTTCTTTACGCACGCTTGACTTGAGGAGTAAGCTGGTGAATGCGTAAGGGGGCGAACGGAAGTTGAAAGGTGTTGGGTTAACGTAAATCCCCATTGTCAACATCACAAACTTAAAAATTACATATTTTTTTTATTATTATGTTGAAATGACAATTTACATTTACATATTTATACCGGCCGGTAGATGGAGCTAAAGAAGTTTTACTTTAGTCGTGTGGACTAAAAGCACACTCGCTTTATTTATTTAATGTTTTTACATTATCTTACCACAGGTCATGCATATGCTTAGTACTTATGCGTAGCCATGCACGCATAATAGAGAATCTACGTAATGCGGAACCCTAAAATGCTATAATCTTTGGCACAAAATACTTAGTAGTAAATCCTATGCAGTTTACAATCTAATTTAACCCTTTAACTTCGATGTTAAGGTTGATTTTAAATCGTATTTATTATCAGAAGGTGTGTGGAGTAAAGTCAGTATCACGTAGAAGCCTTTAAGTGGCGTCAAGATTGGAATGCACTTTTCTTTATCCTTACACGATGCTCATGTCGTGATTTAGTGAAAGCCATTAGCGATACGACTAATAGAATGATTATGGCGCGTGTTGGTAGGTACTCGTATATAAACTACCTTTTTTGGCTCCACACTTTAGTGTATTTAGCCAGTGTCAAGTAATTGATAATTTATCAAGTTAATGATATTTCACGCAGATATGTGTCAATTCACAGTCCAAGTCATCAAGTCAAGTCATAGTCTAGTCATACTCCTAGTAAAGTGGTAGCAACTTTACTAAAAGCTCCTATGGAGTTTTGGAAACAACACGAAGAGAAACGTTTTACCATCACTATACCACTTTTCCAAACTCATGCCTGTAATGCAGCACTTATGAATATAATTTTATGCACTAACACTGAAAAAAACACAAGTTTTGAAAAATATTACAATGCGTTTTTTTTTGTTTGGTTTTGGCTCCACACTTTTGTGTATTTAGCCAGTGTCAAGTAATTGATAATATCTCAAGTTAATTAATATCATAATTATAATGTGTCAAGTCAAGTCAAGTCACAGTCCAAGTCATCAAGTTAAGTCATAGTCTAGTCTAGTCAAGTCATACTCCTAGTAAAGTGGTGGCAACTTTACCAGAAGCTTCTATGGAGTTTTTTAAACAACACGAAAAGAAACGTTTCACCATCATTATACCACTTTCCCACACTCATGCCTGTAATTCAGCACTTAACGAATAAAATGCCACCGCTTTTATGCACTAACACTGAAAATAACACAAGTTTTGGAAAATAATACAAAGCGGCGACGCGATCTTTTCCGTTTTCCCGCCAAAACTCCTAATTTAAAGTTGTTCAATTGTTTTATTTTAATTTCCATAACTGAATTTGTTTTTATTGTTTGCGTTCATAAACCATTGGGGACTTGTGAACAAAAATCAAATCCTCGTCGATCCTTTAATACCCATTCTTTGGTTTTTGTTTGATAATTAAATTGTCTTTCATATTTTCTTAGTTCCTTTAATTATTCTTTCTTTACAGTGTAATACTGTGACAGCCTTATTAATAAACACGAACTAGCTTTAGACTAGTTACACCATCTTTTGTCTCTTTCGATCCAGCTAAATATTACAGCAAAAAAGGACAAAAGCTGAAGTAACTAATCTGAGACTAATACCAGTTTATTAATAAGACTATGAGAGATTATCGTGTTAAACTGAAAATAAATCTAGTGTTTTTCCAAAATGTATGATCTTTTTTTATAAATACTATCTTTTTGGACGAAACGTACAATATTTTTATATCTATCCTATTCCAATAATGGGTACGGGTACGATTCCTTAAAAAACAGAGCACAGATTAGGTAGAGATATGAAACAGAGCTGGCGACACTGGCTTGGTGTCAGTCATGTTGTTTGGTTCTATGTTAAAATTAAAATAAAATTGCAGATTTCTCTCTATTACATATTTATTTGTGTAATGTGTTATTTCCTGTACGTGCTTTTTTAGTGTTTGAGGCTTTTTACATGGTAATGTTAATTTTGTAAGATGCATTTATGATTTTAATACAAACTACCTACTACGTTTATGTTTATTATATTTATTATTATTTATATGTGTATTACCTGCGAAGATACGTAAGTAGGTACTGTATATTTTACTCTATTTATACATTTAGTCGGCATAATACAATCATTATCAGCTAATCTTGGAAGTAATTTAATATGGATTCTCTTGTTTTAGTATAACCTAAACATATTTTTTTAAAATATGGATAATATGCTGCCAGAAGACTGCGCGAAGCAATGGGAAGTCCTATTGCTGCTGATTGCTTCGGAAGAAAAGAAAATAGACAGAACTAATGACAATGAGATCGACACAATGAATTACTTTTTGAGGAATAAAGGAGTAAAGTAAGTATGTTTACACCAACCCACATCATTGATTGCTGCTTACAAAGTTTTTCTCAGCAAATGGTATGTTAGTACTATTTGAGATATTTATGGGCAGTTAGCAGCATAAAATAGTGAATAAGGCACCAAAATATTTTGAGTAAATAATGTTCACTATATTGCTCACTTAAAAGTTTATAAATGTTAATGACAAAATTCCATTGTAATTAACCAAATTGTGTTTTCTTCTGTTAATTTTCACATAATCTGCACACAACAAAAACTATTTTGATTTTTAATTGGTCCATGCCCTGCAAATCGTTCCTGAATAAAATTAAAATAATCTGATATATAATATTATTAAAAATTAATTTTACTATACATATAAACATCTAAAAAAGAAAAGAGTTTAATTATTATTAGGTCCTTATCTATAAAATAAAACCTAATATAATTAGATACCTACATCATAAATATATGTTAAGGGAATTGACACTCCTACAATTTATAATTTGTGTCTACAATAGACTGATGACTAATACAAGAGACAATAGACTAATGCTATTGGAAAATTACTCATCACACAACTAGATCATTTTTGTAATATAAACATAAAAGAATACACATTTATGTATAAGAAACTTCACATGAAATACTAAAAGAATTGTAATTGAAATAGAAAACTAGGCTAAGACTGTTAATATTTATTTACAGACAAATTCTACTTCAATGGGTACGTCAAATGAAAGCAACATATGCTAAGAAAAGGAGCGAGAGTGACACAGCACTAAAATGTGATGAGGTCTCATTGTGGTGGAGACAGCAAGGCAACGAAAAGTTCCGTGCCAACCTTATTGAAGAAAGCTACAACAGCTACACGAAGAGTGTGATTTATGCCAACCAAAATGGACCAAAGTACCCTTTAGCTCTTGCCAATAGATCTGCAGCTTTATTAAGATTAAAGCGGTTTAAGGTATGTTGTTTTATTCTTATTTGATTTAAGGATATTTTATCATATTGTAAAAAAATATATTTAAACATATTTAGTAGCACTCATATCTCTTTTTATTTTCCCACTTTTATTTTACTACATGGGTTAAAAGAATTTAGCAATACAGTTATCTAGAATTAATAGTTTTCTAGAACAAATTCCATTTCAAATTAGAACAACTATGGCATACCATAACTCTAATCCATTTAGATTGTTGAGTTGAGTCCAACTGCCAAGTTGGAAATGTAACAATACTCATGAAAATGTCAGTGTTGAACCTTGAAATAAGTTTCACTTCACATAGGCCAGTAAATGATTTCTAAAACCTTTACATTCCTTTCAGGAGTGCCTCTCAGATATTGAACTGGCAATATCGGCAGGATATCCAGTAGAAATGCAGTATAAACTGCTATTGCGTCGTGTTGACTGTTTCATTGAACTTAACCAGCGTGACAGAGCACTAGAGGCATTGGCAGAAACTTCACAGCAAGCAATGTCACAGAAACTCACAGTTGCTCAAGCTGGTGAGTTTTAGATTTAACATCTTTATTTCGTTTTTAATCCTCAACCAATCGGAACTAACACCCAACACCCAGTGATCACATACTTAGATCCTGCACCCTAACTAGGATTCCGTGTATTTAGGTATGCAGAAACTACGAGGACCATAGACATGCACAACACCAACAATAAGTATTTGCACTTTTTTTGCGCACACATATTTGTCATGTTGCGGGTATTGAGCCTACCCCATCTGGGCTATGAGCGAACCTTCTCAACCACCACACCACAAAGACTGTCAAAAAAGACGTAATGTGTATCTGTCTCTGTCTGGCATTATAGCTCCCTAACGGATAAATTGTTTTTAATTATCATTTTTCGTTTTAAATGTGACTCTTTTTGAGCTATGATTCAGGAAAATAAATAAATAAATAAATAAATAATATGTGTGGACATCTCACACAACGCCATCTAGCCCCAAACTAAGCAAAGCTTTTATTATGGGAACCAGATAACTGATACAATACTTAGATACTTTTTGTTTGTAAATACATACATATAATACCATATAACACCCAGACACAGAACAAACACCTATGTTTGTCATCACACAAATGTTTGTCCTGGGTGGGAATCGAACCCACAACCCACAGTTCAGAAGGCAGGGTTACTACCAACTGAGCTATCGGGCCAGTCTAACGAAATAGAAATCACATAACCTCTTTTAGTTCAGGAAAGAATGAGGTTTTAAATAGAGTTCTCTATCTATCTGTTTATCTATCTATTTATAAAGCATGTTTGAGGTACTAGTTAAGACTGGACTGGGGGAAATTCCTTATGGTGTTTCATGTTTCATATTTCAGCGGAGCTGGACCGGCATATAAATACTTTAAAAAAGAAGATGGAAATGATTCGGATAGAAGAGCCTGCCAAAGATTCTGATGTCCTCCCTCACTGCCATAAGGGCGAAAATCAAGATTTCACAGCAGCATCAAGCGTTTTAGAGTTGAGGTAAAACATTTCATTTAATAAGAAAATGTTACAATAATAAAATTAAACAAAATCTTAATTTGATTTTAACAATTGACAACTAATTGCTGTCCTTATTATTTTGACCTATAATGGAATAGACCATTCTTAGAACTGTCAAGTAGGATTTAATTTAAGACCCTTGTTATTAGTTACGTTAGCTGGCGTTAAAAATGGCTTATGTATGTATCCATATCCTGGTAATCCTTTTTTATAACATGAGTTATATTGTACCTCCAATGATTTTATCTACAGGCTTACTATATTGGTTGCTGCGCGATTGTGCAAGTCGACACCTCTACAGCTTTTTCTGATAGTTAATGGTTCGAGTCCCACAGGTTTTTCCGTATCATGTCTATCTGTCAGTAAATCACGACTCACATTCTCAGGAATGACTGACTGGGAGAGACTGATGTGTTATGGTAAAATTGATATCAAATTCGAAAGCCTCATAATTCAGTACAAATAAATGTAGCTTCTGTATCAAGTAAAGGGAAAAAAATGGACATGACAAAGTTGTCATTTTTCTCCAATATGTATGAAAATTACAGTAAGAATAACTACTCTATGGATATTTGCTGGAGGCTATAGACGGTACTATTATTTATTCTGTGGCTATACACAGGAGATGTTAACGTGATGCCGGAGTCCGCTTATTGTTATCCTATATGCACTTTGCTTGTTACGATTATTTGGTTGTTCACCATTTAAGTGTTCGATGCACGCAAGCAGAAACATCGTGAAAATATGTGTCCACTAGCCTACCCTGTCTTGTAATGAAGGGAGGCTCGTCTCCCAGCCGTGGGAATGGGAATGTATTGTGTCAATGATGACACACCAAAGCCGCTATTTAAGTAATATTAGTGTCCTGAATAAATTAATTTCTTTCTTTACTTGTGCATAGAATTTACTGTAACTTTCTGCAAGCCTAGACTGCGTTATATATTTTTATTGTTATACATTACCGTAATTGCTGAGCAACATCGATGAAAATCTTAGGTTTTAGGCAAAGCGTCGGTAATCTCTATTGCTGAAATCATACTAAATATTACAAAAAGTACTATGTACATAGGTCGCTTTAAAACAAATTCAAGTGGCTTCAAAAAAGCGCAAATACTTGTTCTGAGTCTGTGTGTTGTGAGACCATGGTCCTAGTAGTTCCTGGGTCCTTAGACAGGAAATCCTAGTTAGGATCCAGGATCTATGTATGTGGTCATCTGGCATTATTATTATAGGAAGAATGAAAGAATCAGGCTCAGTGATTTAAAAAAAGTCTACGCTCACCTGTTAACTCACAAAGGCTGTGCTACGAAATGTTTACACTAAGTATGTTGGCAGTAGAAAACATTACTCATCACTGGATTACAATATTTAGTCTAAAAATGTTTGAAGTGCATTGCGATAATATTAAATTAAACGAGTTTAACTAATTGCTATAAAATGTCACGTAATTTTTTAAGTTTTACTTTATGTCGCCTCCATTAGACTATGCAGCAAGCAATTTATCAAAATATTTTGTTTTGTATAATTCATCACTGCTGTTGAAATGCCATTGCTTTTTTAATCGATTACAACGAAGCGAAGCTCCTCCGATGCGATGGTTAATTGCATTAGCAGTATCAATACTACATCCTGAGAAATATCTTACATTACGAGTATTTGCGGTTTCATTGTTAAAATTGCTTGGATTTATCAAAAGAAGACCAAATTTAAAGGAGATAGTTAGTTTTATTCATTTCAGCTTGGGTTTTTTCAGCATTAAGACTTCTCTGCATTGCTATGCACGTCTATTAAAATACTACTTACCTAAGCAAAATTTTCCCTCGAGTTCTCGTAAACGTTTGTTAAATTCACAAATCAAATACTGAACGCTCATTGGTTGACTTTTGATCATCGGCTGTCTCAACCAATGAGCGTACAGTTTGCTGGCTTGACACGAGTTTGACAAACTTACGAAAAACCGGAGATTATGGATATAAGTGCGAACTTTGAAGACTTTTACAGTATACTGTTAGTTTATAGTATAGTATCAGATATATCTGAATGGCTCTTTGCAACCGACTTCAAAAGAACGAATTTCTCATTACACAATTTATATACCGATTTGGAATGTTTCTTTTTTAATTTTAAACGATATTTACTCAGACTGCTCACATATAAATGTCATAAAAATCGGTTTAGTAAATTGGTTTTGAAATAAAAATAATTGAAAAAATATGTATTACAATATCATCCAAGTATTTCTTATAATGAATTTAAGGCGATTGAAGGCTGTTTATACGTATTTTTGAATTCTAAACGATGTTATCAATGTTCTCTCATATTTTCTAACGATTGTAATTGGTTTTCTGCTTGAATTGAAGCTGGTGAATGCGAGGCGAACGGAAGTTGAATTTGGTTCACGTCTATCTCCATTGTCAATATAAAAAAGTTTTTTTTGTTATTATGTTTGTATGTGCAGTAAAATTACCATATGCAATAGTAAAAAATGGCGAAATTAATATTAAACAAAGCAAAAACAAGTCATACAGGTCGATAGATGGAGCAAAACTAAAGAAATTTAACTTCAGTCGTGTGGTTTAAAGCGCACTCGTTTTTTAAAGGATTTTAACAAAGTATGCGCTCTAGTACTTTGGGCTAGTGTAACGAGTCCGTCCGCATACGCAGACGCAGCGATACCGTGGGACGACACGTGGTGACGCGGGAGCCGCTCAGGCGAGGTGACGTCGTGTTCTCGGAAGAGCCATACGCTTGGGTGGCCCTACCTTCCGAGATGGCCGTATGCGATGGCTGCTGCGCTCCCGATATCAACTCAGTGCCGTAAGTACCATAATCATGTTCACCCCGTCGTCGCCGCCTGGGACACGTTTTGAGAGACCTGGACGATCCTATAGCAGCCGTAGTGTCGACTGCGCTAGGATCACCGTAACCCCCTTCCCGTAACACCCTTCTGGATCAGGTGCCACTTTCGACACCGGTATAGGATGCCAGCGTAACACAATTAGACACCGACCCCGCTGGCAAAGTCCACGTACCCCCGTAGGTTTGCTAGAGTGGTCGCGACTTTCCATAGGGTCCACTCTTCTAGTGGACGTAGTCTTCTCAATCCTCTTATCCCGGAGCCGAGGCTCGCACCCCAGGGGTGCCCTTGAACTAGTTGCCTCCCACTTTTGATGGCTGGGTGCCTTAAGCTTTGGCCGGGAGCCCGGTGACGCTGTAAAGGTCGGTACAGAGCAACTGCATTTGTTCGTTCAAAAAAGTACTATAATCATCAAAGAGCAGGAAAAATCATTCGAAAGCGTGATTTTGTTTCCTGCTCCGTATCCATAATACATTAGATTCAACCAGCAGCTTCTATTTACATACTATATTAATCAAAATTCGTTTAACCTTGAGCGTAGCTAGTTCTTAATTTTAGGGGAACAAAGAAAGTCACAGGGTATCGTTGAATCTGATAAGAATAGCATTGCGAAATGTTTGTGTAGGATAATATAAACTAGTCGATTAGAATTTTCAATTTTCGCAACTTGAACTCATATTATAAAGATAAAACGGATCTATTCAGAAAAATTATCAAATCATAATTTTGACTAACCTCGACGTTTCGACCAATTTACATTGGCCGTGTAACTTGGTCGAAACGTCGAGGTCAGTCAAAATTATGATTTGATAATTTTTATGAATTGATCCGTTTTATCTTTATAGTATTCGACTCATGCCTATTCCTAAAGATGCCCGATTTTATTTTTATTTTAATTTTGCTGTTCATTATTTCGCTTGATATTCGAATAATATCATGCGAAATAAATCACTGAGATTGACACGACCGCGTTTGAGAGCTGTCAAATTACACTTAAAATCGTAGAAAATCATACTACGACAATTTTCACGAGTTAAATCTATGGTGGTGTAGACCCGCAATTTATAAATTGTCGCCACAATGTAAAACAAGTGACAGTCACGTGAAACAAACTGTATTCTGCAGCCAAAGAGAGAGAGAGAGTGAAATGTAATTACTTTTAAAATATTGTTTATTGTAATTGGCCAGTTTCGGAAACTAGTGCGCCCTATGTATTTCTATATTAGTTTAAGATACATTTTATGTAAAGAGTGTTTTTTTCGGAGACCAATAACCTAGGTGGTAAGATTTTTCTGCAATGGTCGTCGAGGTAGGTACCACCTATTACCACCGCTTTGGCAGATATTCTGCCACCTAACAGTAGAGTGCAAGCACTATGTTCCGGTTTGAAGGGTCGTTGTATTTAGTGATATTACTGAGCAAATGAGACTGCGTGCTGATCTCTCAGTCTAGAAATCTTATTAAGACTGATATCTTGCGAAGACGGCGCGCGCAGAGCATTGTCACGCGCAAGTTTATAATTTAGACTTTCGAGTAACACTGCATTCTTCTATGGGCGGTCGTGACGCTTAACAACAGGTGAACGACTGACTAGTCATGTCATTTGATTACAAAAAACCTCCATCTATGGCAAAAATGATTCTTCCGTTCTCATTTTAGAGGGCTACTACGACCATTGTATATAGCAATAGCTAAATGTTAATGTTACACCTACAGTTGCGGTAGCTGTTCGCGCATCGTGTACTGTAATGAAGAATGCCGCACACGTGCCTCCGCTTACCATCGATGGGAATGCGTTGGTGCACAAGCAGACCTCTTTCCCACTATTGGCATTGCGCATTTAGCTTTAAGGTAAGTTACGATATCCTCATCACCCCTTTCCAAGTGTAGCACGCAATGCACTGTGCTAGTCTTTTCTGCAGACTTTGCCAGTCATTCTGCCGCCAAGCTATAATCTGCCAAAACTGCCGTGGTCCGCTTTGAAAGGCACCGTAGCTAGTGATGTTACTGCTTAGACTTTATGACCTGATTTAACAGTCTAATAATCTTATTAATAGTTTTGGCAGGAAAACGAAAAAGATCGCGTCGCCGCATTGTATTATTTTCCAAAACTTGTGTTATTTTCAGTGTTAGTGTATAAAATTGGTGGCGTTTTATTCGTTAAGTGCTGGATTACAGACATGAGTGTGGGAAAGTGGTATAATTATGTTGAAACGTTTATTTTCGTGTTGTTTCCAAAACTACATAGAAGTTTCTGGTAAAGTTGCCACCACTTTGGTTACAAGGAGTATGACTTGACTAGACTAGACTATGACTTGACTTGATGACTTGAACTTGACTTGTCATAAATATATATAATATTAATTATCAATTACTTGACACCGGCTAAATACACAAAAGTGTGGCGCCAAAACAAAACAAAACAAAAAGAAAATCTTATTATTAGACTGCTGATGTCTCGGGATGACGTGCGCAGTGCAGTGTTACGCAAAGCATATTTTTGGAATTCCGAGTGGCACTGCAATTGTTATATGCGGCCGTGATGCTTAAATTCAGGTGAATTAAACATAACATAATAACATAACATAAAAAAACTGCAAGACTCTTCATTTGTTTCAGAGTCCTTTTAATATCAACTTTCTCCGGGTTTCCTTCAGTGCCTCCACAATGTCGGGTTCCCGAATCTGCTTCCGACCTTTTCCAAAGCTATGCCGCAGTTGATGATATTGAAATTTACAAGAGAGACACACCGTCTTTTTATCGGATGTTCAATTTAGTAACTAATTTCGAGAAGATGAACAATATGGATTATATACAGTATGCTCTGGTGAGTTGTTTGTTGTCTAAATAATATATTTATTACCAACTAAATGCTTGACTAATCAGGTGTCTATTTCAAATATATGTTACTGAATACAAAATGTGAATATAACAACGTGCGTAAGGAGAATATCTTTACTTAAACTTGCACGTAAACTACAGAGGTCCGTTGTGTATAAGGTCTCCGAGACCGCCTTGGAATGGTCGTGACCGTGGAGGTGGTTTAAGACATCACATACTAAACAGTAAATCCACAATTGATAGGTCTTTTCAAATTCCATTAATTTCAGCCATTCGGAAAATAGAAGTTCGACAACGAAAATACAATGTTCTTTGACTGGCCCGACAGCTCAGTTGGCAGCATTTTGAGCTGTAGGTTGTGGGTTTGATCCCAACCCAGGTTTGTGCCATGTCTGTGTGTTATATTGTAATATATGTATATATTTACGAATAAAAAGTATCGGTAAGTATTGTATCAATTATCTGGTTCCCATAGTACAAGCTTTGCTTAGTTTGGGACTAGATGGCGCTGCATGTAATGTCACAAGTACACAAAGCATACACAAATTATACAAGCATAGCAAAATACAATACAAAGGGATCATTGCAGTGAAACCCTATCTTATACCACGAACGTACTGTATTCCAGACGGCAACAATGCTGACATTGTACCTGGAGCACTTTACGCGTTTCTTCGAGGAACTGCCTGCATCGGTGCCGTATGCTCTGAGCAAAGACCAGCTCCGTCTATTCGCGGGCGCCGTCGTACTACGGGCCCTGGGTCAGCTGGTATGCAACGGGCATGCAGCGCTCAGTCTTGCCACTGTAGACGATAATGAAGGTAGTTATTAAATTTACCTAATTAACTCTTTATTCGCTCACTTGGATTGTAGAACACTAAATAAACAAAACTTTGGAAATATGTATTAACCTGTGATTTTCATTCATAATTTCTGTTCTAGAAATTTTTATTTTTTTATGACTACTGATGAGTATTTGATAAAATGTTATGATTGCAAATGCATTCATATTATACATAAATAAATAAATATAAATAAATTAATTATTATTTGTTTGCACGGTACAAATCTTGGAAAATATTTAAGGATGACTCCAGCGGTGTATCCGATGACATGAACTTTCTATATTTTAGCTATTATATTTTGACACTGGTCTGATGATCATCGAAAGTGGAGGCAAGATTTCTTTAACAGTGAATTATATCAGAGTTCCTTCAAATAGCTTCTATTTCTACAAAATAGAGACGTTAAAATAGTGTTATATTGCCAACTTCACTGATGATGTTTTTGACCAAATTATTGACTGTAATATTGGGTAAGTGACCGCTACTTAAGGCGAAGGGTATATCAAAATAAGCTGGTCAAAATCTTTCAAAGAAACTTCGAGCTTCATGTCGTACGTCTCATAAATTCAGTCACTTCAACGCGAACACTTAAGTTCACTTCAACGCGGCAGTTATAGCAAATACAATAATGATTGATTTTGACGGTTTTTACTTAACATCTATGTCTACATTATATTTTTCAAAACAATAAAAGCTCTACAATATTTGAATGTTTGTAATGTTACACAATGTTATTTTGTAATAATATTTCGATAGAAACTAAATGATATTGGTTAATGTAATTTTTTTAAGAATTTTACTAGTTTACCATTAATTCGATCCAGCCAAATTTCTGTTACCTTGTACCGGGTAATTTTAAGATATAAATTACATGTTATATTAATTTTGAAACTCTATAATGTTATATTTTTGCCAGGAAATATGCCTAAGAACTTTTTGCCAGTTTGCCATGCCCTAAATGATATTTACAACTGAATGCTACTGTGCTTTGGAAGGTACGGAAGGCCATCTGTCCAAACTGTAACTTTCGTTGCCTTTCAGGTGGCCTGAATATTCTAATACCTGGCCTATACGAGTAAAAAGTAGGAAGCTATATTGACTCCAATCTGCAGAGCGCTGCGTGCATCAGTTTCTGTTAAAAGGAACAATGTTGACACAGTATTTAACATTTCAGGGCGCACAGTGTCTGAACGCGAAGTACGTCGGGCGACAGCTATCTACCCTTCTGCAGCTATGATGAACCACTGCTGCGATCCAAACATTATCAATACGTGAGTACGTGGTCCAGCCCACCCACAAGAACGATGAAATTTAACGTTTAAGAGTTATTCATAAAAGAAATTTAAAAATAGCCCTCAGAAATTGTTATAAAAACATTCGTGTCAGTGTAGTCTATAATTGTCGGTTAAACTGATTTTTATTCTGTTTGTTTTATTCTAAACCTGATATTTAAGTTAAGTTTCTAACAATATTTGGTGAAAGTTTAAGCAAACGCTCCCAAGACACTCGGGCATAACCCGTGAACGAACGGAAATAAATCATTCGACCTTGGACAATTAGATCATGAACAACTTGAAGCAACCCAATAATATAAAGCATTGTATAACAGTGGAAAGCTACGCAGTGCTATTTATAGTTTTATATTTGTTTACCATGCAGAGCAATAAAAAAAATATATACTAGGGACCTGATAGGGGCGCCTTTCTCACCACTTTAGTGTATTTAGCCAGTGTCAATTATTTGATAATTTCTCAAGTTAAGTCAAAAGTCAAGACAGTCCAAGTCATAGTAAGTCGTAAGTAAGCTAGTCAAGTCATAATCCTAGTAAAATGATGACAATTTTAGAACCTTCTATGGAGTTTTGGAAACAACACGAAAAGAAACGTTTCACCATAAATATACCACTTTCCCACACTTATGACTGTAATCCAGCACTTAACGAATAAAACGCCACCAATTTTATGCACCAACACTGAAAATAACACCACTTTTTTAAATAACAGCGGCTTTTTCCCTTCTCCTGTGGTGTTTATCAGCGAGGTAAATGAAGGAAATTCCTTTACAGGTTCCACAAATCACGTCTCATAGTTCGTTGTTCACGAGAGCTAGCCAGCGGCGATCAAGTGCTCAATTGTTACGGACCGCATCGCGCTCGCGACACTACTTCTAAGCGACGCCAGCTACTGAGAGCGCAGTACCTTTTCACTTGCTCCTGCGCAGCTTGCCTTGATATGGAAAGACGGGATTTCGTGGTTAGTTAATTAGTTACTTGTATAATTTTTATTGGGAATATAAAACCCCTTTATTTATTTATTATTGTTCAATTTATAATAATTAGCTCACAGTTTATGAACAAAACGCTAATTATTTTAATGATTACTTACGTGTAAATTTAAAGTTATTACAAATAGTCCTTATGTTATCGTAGAATATGTCGACATGCTGGCACTCATGAGTGAACGTGAACGAATTAAGTAGGGCCAGTGCCCGCAGCGTGGGTGAATTATTGCAGTGGTTTTTTTTTGTATATCTACAGCCTGTTATCTAGTTTTCTCCTAAATAGCGGCCACTTGTCCTATCGCGGGAATCGAACCCGCCACCTCCTGTTTATGAGTCAACTTGCTCAACCACCATAATTATTATTGATACTACCAAATTTTACAAATATATTGCTTTCCGAAAATTTAATGATGAAGAATTGATGCACAAATAGATGAAGTTTCATTTCATCTATTCGTGCATTTCCCACTACTACTTCGTGTCCCCGTTCCGTGTCCTTCCCTATAGAGCTGCTGGGAAAAGGTCTTGGGGGACTTCTGGGACAATGTAACTCGATTGCAACAACGGACGGATTTATTAGAACTTTTTTTTTCTTTTTAATTGCCTTTTGGAAAGCGTTACATTCGAACTTGACAGAGAGAAACAAAACACAATATAAGTATTCTTCAACCGCAAAATGTTTATTAGATAGATATGTAGACAGAACGGGTTGTGCGTAGGTTGCAACCTACGCACAATAGTTATATAACTATAGGCCTTCAGCATGTCCACACCGCGCCGTGTCTGGAACAAGAATGATCCGTAGTACACTGAGCGGTCCCTTTTTATAGCCAGATGGTCGGGGGAGCAATGATAGTTGCCGATGTTGCCACTGTAATAAATTTAAATGCCACCATATGGTAAATTACTGTACTGCCCGCTGCGCATAGAGTTTATAAGTGGACGTAGCCGCCGTCAGATACATAGATAGATAGATGGATAGAGAACTCATTGTCTCACCAATGAAGTACATAAACAGGAATAATTATAATATATACAAACTAGCGTATCGATGGGCGTAACAATTTAGGGGGTGAGAATAAAAAGGGTTTAACTGTCAAATTGATAGTTTCGAAAAAATTGACTTTAAGCTTCAACGGCCTCATTTTAATGTAGAGAGCGTATGTTTTTTTTTTTTTTTTTTTTTACTTCAAACTTGTCTAGCATTTGACCACGCTCTCACCTGATGGGAAGTGACGATGCGATCGAAGGTGTAGCATGCTAGCCAAGTAAATACCTATTCACTCTTCTCTTGAACACGCCCGGGTCATATTTCGCCGGAAACACAGACGCTGGCAGGGCATTCCATTCCTTAGCCGTTCTAATTAAAAACGTTGAGTCAAATCGCTTGGTACGAATGGGTGGTATTTCGACCACGAAAGGATGGCGCTTAGCCGAGCGTCTAGTAGTCCGGTAGTGGAATGGTGATGGGAGAATGAGATCATGCAGTTCTTGAGCGCATTCACCGTGGTGTAGTCTGTAGAAGACCGACAGACTTGCCACCTTACGTCGATGTGCAAGGCTCTGGAGCCTTACACCAACCAAAGTGTCGTCGTCAATGAGCCTTTTGGCACGCCGTTCAATCGAGTCCAGAGCCTCAAGCTGGTACTTGGCAGACCCGTCCCACAGGTGGCAGCAGTACTCCATACACGATCGGACCTGTGCTTGATACAGATTTAGAAGCTGTCCAGGTGTGAAGTACCGCCTTACCTTGGACAATATGCCGAGTTTTTTTGAAGCTACTTTGGCTTTGGACTCAATGTAGGATCCAAAGTTTAGGTTTGACGTGAGATCAACACCCAAAAGCTCAAGATGGTTTCCTAAACTTACAGATACACCACGGAATGAAGGAGCCAGATGGAGTGGGCTCTTTTTAGCAGTGAATAAACACGCCTGTGTTTTTGCAGCATTGAACCTAACCAAGTTAGCATCGCCCCAATCGGACACGGCTTTCAAAGCCAGGTTCATGCGCTCAACCATAGCCTCTCTCTCAATCCGGACGTCGTCACCACTGGCTCGGGCACTGGATGTGTATCTTTCAACAACAGTACTATCATCTGCATACCCAAAGGTACCGGGCTTTAGCAAATCATTGATGTGGAGTAAGAATAGTGTTGCTGAAAGAACTGACCCCTGAGGTACACCAGCATTAATAGCTAATTGATCGGAAGAGCAGCCATCAAGAACTACTCTAAGCGATCGTTCCCTCAAAAAGTCTGATATCCAAGTGCACAAACCAGCAGGTAGTCCGTAAGATGGAAGCTTATTCAGAAGACCGTCGTGCCAGACCTGATCAAATGCCTTAGAGACGTCTAGAGATACAGCAAGTGCCTCTCCATGCATCTCTAAGGCTTCGCTCAATATGTGAGTGGCATACGCGAGAAGATCCCCAGTGGACCGGTTTCGGCGAAATCCGTATTGCCGGTCACTGAGGAGATCATTGTCTTCAAGGTATGCCAAGAGCTTGTTGTTAATTATACGCTCCATACTCTTACAGAGAATGGAGGTAATTGAGATGGGTCGATAGTTGGCAGGATCAGCACGACTGCCCTTCTTAGGTACAGGTTGTACGTTGGCTAGCTTCCAACTCATAGGGACTATTCCGGTGTCTAGAGAGAGGCGAAATAGGCGTGTTAGAATGGGAGACAACTCGGGTGCACAGCTCTTAAGTACAATTGCAGGTATACCATCGGGACCACTGGCTTTGTTCACGTCTAGACTGCGTAATGTTTTTAGTACTTCCTTCTGACGTATGCGTATTTCCGGCATGAAAACACCGCATTGTGGAAGGCAGGGAGGTACCTCATTAGCAGTATCTAAACGCGAAGCTTCTGCAAAGAGAGTGGCAAACAAGTTTGCTTTTTCTTTTGCAGTGTGAGCCAGCGATCCATCTGGTTTCAATAATGGAGGCAGTGAGGATCGACAGAAGTTCGCTTCAACCGATTTGGCTAGGGACCAAAAAGCCTTACTACCCGCTGGGTAGGAAGCAAGTTTAGTCCCTATTCGACCAATATGATTGAAACGAGCCTTCCTTAATTCCTTCTTACAGGCCTTGGCGGCAACGTTAAAGGCTTTCTTCTTAGCTCGAGTGTCCGAGGCCTTGCGTTTTCGAGCGTCAGCCCATGCCAGATATGCCGCATGCTTCTGCGCTTCAGCACGTGCACATTCGGCTCCAAACCATGGGCTGGCTTTGCTGGTCACGGGCTTATCGGAAAATGGAATAAAATATTCCATAGCCCGACATACTACCTCAGTAACCGCATTCGCGCAGACCGTCGGATCTCCAGAAGAAAAACACGTTTGCCGCCAAGGATATGAAGCGAAGAAATGTCGCATCTCGTCCCAGTCTGCTAAGTTGTATCTCCAGACACGCCGATTGCTCTTAGGGCTTGGGTCAGGCGGGGAGTATACTGAAACGGACTTGACCAGACAGTGATCGGAACTACCAATGGGTGAGGATACCGCCACAGAGTATCGGTCTGGTTCAGTCGTGAGCAGAAGGTCGAGGCAGTTAGCAGTGTGGCTATCAATATCAGGCACTCGCGTTGGCTCTTTAACAATCTGCGTTAAATTGAGCGCCAAAGCGAGCTTACGCGTCTCTCTCCCAGCGTGGTCCGTGATCCGGTGTGGGACTAACCACTCCTGGTGGTGAGCATTAAAGTCCCCCAGAACAACAAGCTGAGCCGAAGGATAGCGTTGCTGAGCCACATCTGCCGTTTCACTGAGATACTCCATTAGAAGAGTTGTCTCCCGGTCACCGCTATGTGATCTGTACACACCGGCATAGAGAATTTTCTCAATGCCGGTGTCCACAAGCACCCAAATCACCGAAAAGTGGGGATGTTCAAGGTTTCGGAGACGCAAAAAGCATCACGGACGTAAACGCAGATACCAGCGCGTGGAAGGAAGCGGTTTTCCAAGATGAATCCTGGATAGTCCAGATATGCCGTGTCTGATGGACATCCTATTTGCGTCTCAGTCAAGAAGAGCAAGTGCGGTTTGTTGGTCTCCAGATGATGATGGACCGCTTGCAGATTTGAGTGCAGCCCACGAATATTTGTGAGGTGCACTTTAAGAGTGAGGACGTGCATCTGCCGTTTAAACTTGCTCAATTTATTTGACTTTTTCATAATTGGGTGAGTTAGGTAGACAAGTAGGAAGTGGACGAGATATTGGGATGCTAACCCTCAGTAATAGAGAAGCTCCTACGCCAATGGAGAACTTGCGCGGAGACTGCGGGGACGCCCGAACCCCCCTGAAATTGCCCACAAGTTCCTCACTTCCAGTCGCCAACTGGCCCTGTGGACAACCTCAGGATTTTACACAAGCGGTGGGGCAGCCTTTCGTAGTTGGCTAGACTACTACTTGGGCCCCCTACAACTTGCGGTCGGCCAGCAGAGAGCACCGTGCTTCGGATCCCGCTACCCTCCGAAGCAAGGTCTCCGACGCGAAAGCATCTCCATCACCAATACCGGTCTGCATACCCAACACAACTGTCCACATCTACTCGTCAGAACGGCTTCATTAGACATCACGATGGAACACGACGAGTCGCTTGGCATCGTGGTTTTGTCTAATGGGTGGTAACTAAGCCGGCGGCTAAGGCCTTCCACCAGTTATT
Organism: Ennomos fuscantarius; assembly: GCA_905220475.3. Classification (NCBI taxonomy): domain Eukaryota; kingdom Metazoa; phylum Arthropoda; class Insecta; order Lepidoptera; family Geometridae; genus Ennomos; species Ennomos fuscantarius. The sequence goes on from HG992023.1 coordinate 15,513,936, forward strand.
TGGTTGCTCTTTTGGCACCACCCAGGGGTCACGTGTAGGGAAACTAGGGTTAAAGCCTACGGACGCGAGCAAACATAAACCCCCAAAATGTAGTAATAGAAAAGGTTTATTTAAGTTTCAGTTGCTTGAAATGTATTAATGCTATTTTAAAATACAAAATATAGTACTGATTCGTACAATTACTGTAAAAATATAATAAAGTTTTATGCTAACTGTATTCCTGTGTCAGATAAACCGTTTTTAGATTGAGAATCTCGAGATTCAAGTATCATATCGGTATTGTGAGAATGTATTACTGTAGATAATTTCACGCTGAATCCAACGATACCCATAACTCATTTTGTGAAAAAAATCTGTTAAACGCTTTTTGATCTCATCCTTTCAATCATGATTAATAAAAAAATATAATTAATAACTCATTAGCTTAGTTGTAATGATACAATAAACTGTAAAATTACAGTTGCTGTTCAGTGCTTACGCTTGCCAGTCGTGCAAAGGTCCGATGTTGCGTGGCAGCCGCCGTGCAGTTTGCACTCACTGCAACACACCCTTCTTACCGCAAAAGGCAGCTGATATCGTCGACGAAGCCGAAGGTCTCTTATCACAAGGTAATTTAAAAAACTAGCGTGCTTTAGACCACACGACTGAAGTAAAACTTCTTTAGATTAGCTCCATCTATCGGCCGGTATTGATTTTTTGAAATGTTAATGTCGACATCTTAACAATTGTAAATTGTTTACATTACAAATTGTCACCTGTGTTCCAGTTTGAAAATAACTGTGTCTAGTGAAATTACCGGGCAAATGGGACTGTATGACCTGATCTCACAGTCTAGTAATCTCACTAGATTGTGCTGATGTCTCAGGATGACGTGCGCAGTGCAGTGTCACACCAAACTCTATACTTTAGAGTTCCGAGTAACACTGCAATTGATATGGGCAGCCGTGTCGCTTAACATCAGGCGAACGGTTAGCTCGTCACGTCATTCATTAACATTAAAAAAAATACTTCTTCTTATTTAAGAGTTCAGCTCTTGTCGTTGGAGTAATCGCCATCGTTCTCGGTCTTCGCCCAACGTTTTAACCTCCCTGTACGACATGACATCTATTTTTTCTTTTATTTGACTTGTATAAGCCCTTCTACGTCTGCCTCTTCCTCTCTTCCCTTCTATCTTTCCTTCTATGATGTTTTTCATATGGTTGTCATGTCGTATAAGATGGCCAAACATTTTTCCTCTTCTCGCTTCTAGTGTCGCTAGTATGTTCCGTTTTTGTCGAACCAGGGTAAGGTAAAAAAAATCATTATATAATAACGAAGGTTTGATCGTCGCGGGTTCTGCGTACCTCAGTCATATTGTTTGTTGTTCGCAGCGGAACGCGCTGCGAGTGTCGAGGAACGCATTGACAAGACGCACGCGGCATTTCGTTTGAAACAGCAGGCGTGGTACCGTCACAACTCTGACCTGCGAGCCGCCGCTGATCAGCTCGCGCGACTTTACGCCGACCATGGTAAGTAACTACTTTAATAATAATAATAATGATGCCGTTATTCTTTTATGTTTTTGTTTTGGCTCCACACTTTTGTGTATTTAAGATGTTTTGTGTATTATATGTGTTGTGTATTCAAGTAAATGATAATTTTTCAAGTTATATTATATTTATGTGTCAAGTCGGGTCCAAGTCATAAAGTCAAGTCATAGTCCTAGTAAAGTAGCAACTTTACCAAAAGCTACTATGGAGTTTTGGAGCAACACGGAAAGAAACGTTTCACCATCATTATACCACTTTCCCACACTCACGCCTACTAATCCTAACCCAGTACTTAACGAATAAAATGCCACCAATTTTATGCACTAACACAAGTTTTGGAAAATAATACACTGCGGTGAAGCGATCTTTCTCGTTTTCCCGCCAAAAAACACCGTTATTCTTGTGATTTTCAGAATTGTACGAAATTTTTTATCATTTGAAGATTAAATTCTTAATTATAAGTAGATACTGGTTTTCGTTTGGCCAAACGCCCGGGAAAATAAGTTTAAGCCTCGGAAACGAGAATATCGAAAATGACTTAAAATATAATAATAATGATAATAATAACGCCCGTTAAAAGGCGTTAAAATTTTGCTCCTAATACCGTACGCATCATGCGTTAATATCGATAACACAATTTTGACTGAAGATAAATAAAGAAGAAAACACTGTTTTCTTATTTAATATCTATACATATAAATATCAATCTCTATTTCCCTTGGTCGTCGCATCACGCGTGAACGGATGGAAAATTTTGCTAATTCCTTTTTGTTGTGTTTATTATTGTCAGGAGAAGGTTCTTATGAAAGAAATAGTCAGGAAAGTTGAGCGAAAAATTAGAAAATGTTCACCACGTGTGTGTCACACATTTGTGTGATGAACATAGGTGTTTGTTCTGTTAAATTGTATTATAAAAGTATCTAAGTAATTGATTTCTTTTCATTGTTTCAGGTGATTTCAGCAAAAGCGTCGAACTTATCAAACAGAACATACAGAGTCTGGAATATCAGTTTGGATCTTTTAGTGTAGAGGTAATAAAATAAACCTATACCTTATAATGTTTTGCCTCGATTTTGTTATATTTTCTGTAAGTGAAATTGAAAATTGTAATTGAATATTGGATCGTAATTGTTCCAGGTTGCTCACGAATTACGTAAGCTTTCGGACGTGATGCTGGAGAGAATCATCAAGTCGTCACAAAACCCCGACTACAGGTAAATAACCGCTTCAATATTCACGTATCATGTAAATAATAGTGTCATAGGAGTAGTTATTCTGTTAAAAACAAACCTGACGGCAGCTTAAACAGTATTTTATGACAAAGCTCATTTTGAGCAGGAAATACAAACTCATTTGTGTTCGATCGTAAGACGAAAAGTTTTGTTTACTTGGTTACGACAAGACCAATAAGCTTGAATATGTACGTTTCATAATAAAATATTATTGCTTAATTATATATATCTATATAATGTATGTAATAATAATAACGCCCAACGATCATATACATATCCTGGACCCTAACTAGGATTCCCTGTCTAGGGACCCAGGAACTAGGAGGACCATGGTCTCACAACATTCAGACTCAGAACCAGTTATTGCACTTTTTTTTCTGTGCACAAATACTTGTCCTGCCGCGGGAACCGAACCCACCGCCTCCGGGTTATAAGCCAATCTGCTCAACAACCACACCACAGAGGCTGTCATATATATATATATATATATATTTATATAGGGTTCGGTTCCCGCGGCAGGACAAGTATTTGTGCACAGAAAAAAAAGTGCAATAACTGGTTTTGAGTCTGAGTGTTGTGAGACCATGGTATATATATATATATATATAGGCATTTAACCTATATATGTATATAGTGGTGCGATAGTGGTCAAAGGCTAGCCTGTCAAACAATAAAATAAATCGCTCGTTTCCACTGCTGCTTAACCCTGCTCCTTATTTACATACGCATCGTTCCAGAGACTGGTGCTTAGAGACACACAAGATAATAAAAAAGGCGGTACAACTGATGGACCTCAACTATGGTTCCTGGGAGCCAGTGGTCAAGCGTCTTAAGGAACAGGAAACATTGGTGGCCGCGTTAGTTGCCGAGAGCCGCACGCCCGACGCGACGGACAACGTGCATCAAACTCTACACTACAACCTTAAGATATAGGAACTGAACAGTTTGTGGTACGGGGAATAATATCAGTGAGAAGTAGCGTACTAAGATGTACATTCGATTCGATTCGAGATAACTTTTTACTGAATACTCTATACTAGTGTTCAGAAATCAATTTCCTTTGAGGTTAACCTTTTTCAGCACAAAAAAAAATTGATGTAAAATTGTGCAATCTACAATTTAATGACAGAAATTCGTTTTACTTGTTTAAGAGCATAATATGATACTTTGCTTTTTTTTTAATTATTTTAAGGCTTTTCGTTTTACATGGTTATAATTTTAAACAAATTTAGACTAACTGAAAGCTTGTCGTGCAGTTATTTTTCTTAGACTGGGAACACTGCCGGGGTTCAAAACATTTTGTGCGGTCCCCGCTTTTATTATTATTATTACGTTTTTTTAATATAATTCACCTATTATGTAACTTATATACGTATCTTCGTATATTGAGAATTTAAAAGTACTGCGCATGAAATTCAGGGCGGTCTTTTAATCATCAATCGATGCGTATAAAATCACAAGAGAAATGCAATCATCATGAAAAATATTATAAATATCAGTACCAGTACAGTATCTATTATATAATCTGCGCCAATACCTACTTACTTTATAGCAAGTATATAAAGTACTACTGAATGTTTTGATTCTTTTTGGGGGGTGAAAGAATGTGCAGTATCTCTGAAATGTCACTTTGACTCCGACATGTTTTGACATTTCTTTGTTTACCTTTGTGATCTCGAATTCCGAACACAGGTATAGTACAGTTTATGGTACTGAATTACGAACGTTGGAGATGTATTGGGTTCGTGAGATCAAGGGGTGATCACGAAACTTTCCATGCTAAGCACATAAACTGCGTATTGAAATCCATACAAATTTGTGTTTCTGTTGGTTGCAATCGTGTTATGTGATCGCCCAGCTGGTCATAGTAAAACACACTGGGTGGTTGATAGCGTGTACTGGACCTAGACCATAGTCCTCGTAGTTCCTGGGTCCCTATATACAAGGAATCCTGGTTAGGGGTCCAGGGTCTATGTATGTGATTGTTGGGTGTTAGTAAGTGGTTATTACATTTTCAGTTAATTATATAAATTGCTTAGGAGACTTCGAACGGAACATACAATCTTAGATTCGTGTACATTTTAAAACCTGATTGCATCGGGGTTTTTTTAAATGCATTATAATATGAGATGAGCCAATTTATCCCGTAGTTATTTTAAAAAAATCTAATAATAATTATATTCTATTTCGTACCTCCATTGAACACGCAGCAACCTTGATGCAATAAGAATGATATAGTCATTCAGCAGTGTAAAAGTAAGGCTGTTTGAACTCAGCGCGAGGGGTTCTTGAATTATTTTAGAATTTCTGAAATGTAATGTACATCATTTTATTTTTGCAACGTACCGAAACGCGGGTAAAGTTTCAGATTATCCTACGATTAGGGTTACGTTTCTCGTAGGAGAATGTGGAAGTGGCGTATAAGAAGAAGACTATAATTTCTCAATATTGGAGGATCAAAGATAAATAGTAAAACAACCTGGTAAATTTTGTAAAGTTTTCTATTGAAGTTGACTTACAAAGACAGGTATCAAAAAATGGACAGAGAACATAAATTTTTGGAATTTAAATACATCTTAACAAAAAGAGTTTACTAACACGCCCCCTTAATTTTTGCTCTCAAGGCCTAGTCAACATACCTTCTCAAATTATGCATATATTATCTTCAAGCCTTAATCCTATCATGCATCTATAATGTTTACGTTTAGGCAAGGTTTTCGTCAATATATCAGCCGTCGTAACATTTGTAGAAATGTATCTTAAAGAAATGTCCATATTATTCTTTAACACATCTCTGATGAAATGGTACCTTATGTCTATATGCTTACAACGAGAATGGAGTACTGGATCCTTAGCTAGCGCAATAGCACCCTGATTGTCTGCATATAAAGCAATTCTAGCATACCTGAGTAACCCAATTTCAATAAGCGGACTGTTCAGATAAACCGCTTCTTTTATTCATTGTGAATGTCCTATTCATCCTCTCAAAAACTCCGTTTTGCTGAGGAGTCCGAGAAGCTATCAATCTTCTACCGACACCTTCATTCTTCAAATATTCATCAAATTAAGAATTCTTTCTAAAGTGGCAATTAATGGAGTAATGATGATACAGAAACAGTCGCATTTATTCTTTGGTCACTCGAATGGTCTTAATAAACTGACTGGTTTTTCAATAAGCATCCACTCTTCAGAAGTCAGTTGGGGAATTTTATTATTTGTGGACGCATAAAGATATAATGATTCTTTGACTTGCAAAATAAGCTCAAACATATAAAAAGTGCTGTTTCATCTGGTCATACAGTTTTGTAAAATCTTAAGCGGGGTTTGATTAATTATATTGCTTTTAGCTCGTCTTGAGTTGTATTAGAGTGATTAAAGTGTGTTGCTATCCTTTTGCATTTTGTTATAGCAGTAGCAGCAGTTTCTTGAGCTTTTAGCCTTTCTTTGAAGATGTTTTGAATTTTGTGTGAAGCACAAAAACCAGTCCATTTCAGAATAACACCATCAAACTTTATAAGATCAAGTTTAGGGAGCTTCGAAGAAGTTGATGTGGAACTGGTGTCATGTCGCGGCTGTGGAATGGTGTTTTAATAGCATCTTCAACTCTAGTAAAACACTTTCCGCTCCATTTGGTATCTTAAGTATGTTTCCATTAATGCAGAAGAAGCTTGCGGGTGTTTCTCTGTAAAATAAAGTAATTCCTTTTCTAATGCATCAATGGCAAACTTCATCACCTGAACTGTTTTCACAAGCTCGTGTTGGAGCACCCCAACACCATCCTGCCATGATTGAAGCATTTCCTTTGCAGTCTTTAAAATGGTTACCAGGTGCTCATATCGCTTTTCTAGTCTGTGTCGAAGAATCTCCATGGTTAGTTTTCTCCATGTTAGAAATGTTATTGCGCAGCAAAATATTCTTCGTTAGGGCTAAAATACGCTCAAACATAAAACATGCTGTTCCATCTGGTCGTACACTCTTGTCAAATCTTAAGCGGGGTTTTAAGCCTATTCTATAGGTTCTATAGTTCGTCTTGAGCTGTATTAAAGTGATTGAAGTGTGTTGCTATCCTTTTGCATTTTGTTATAGCAGTCGCGACAGTTTCTTGAGCTTTTGGCCTTTCGTTTAAGGTGTTTTGAATTTGGTGTGAAACACAGTCGATATGTTGAATGGTTAATAATGAAACTCCTTTTTTCATGTTTGAGCCTTCATCCCGAACTAAACGTTTTACGTTTTCTTTAGGTATTTCCCATGACGACAATAAGTCTTCAAGTTTACATGCAATGTTTTCTCCGGTATGGCGGCTCTTATTGAGAACGCTTGCCTTTTCAACACTATCATTTTTCTTTCAAAATCTTCAGTTATGCCATGACATGTATACTTAAAAGTGAGACCCCGGTACGAGAATCACGAGCAAATATTACTAGTAAATGTTTTTCCACCAAGGTGAGCCTATATGGTTGGTAATATACGGGTTTTTCCGTGCTTAATTTTATCTTCATTGAAATCTATCCGTAAAGTCTACTCACTCACTACGGTCACAACCGTACCTTCGGTCAACACGCTCTCGTCAGCTGCACTCGACTTCACGTTCACATTACCCAGGAGTCTCCGAAAGACCCATTTCGTCTCGCCTGTTCTTACCACGACCCGGTCGTCCGTAACGCCTTCTTTCGCACACGAATCGACAATTTTTCTCATTGCCTAAAGTATTCTATCTACCCTCCGGCGACCCTACCTTTCATACTAAAATAACTTGCCAGTCACAGCTGTAATTTTATCGAATGTCATTCGCTTACCGGTAGATGGAGATCGCGATACGTCGCGACAGTCATTACAGCATTGTTAACTTTAGATGTTATTTTACTTTATATCTCTATCTTCTATTTCTATCTCTAATGGATATATATTAAGTGTCCAATGGATCGAGTGAACTCGGTACCATTCACTTTTACTTTAGCCACACGACATTCACCATCAGATCCCCGATGAGAGATGTGATCTTGCCTTCCTTACAATTTGCCCTGTTTTTGATATCTCCCTTAATATGCACTACATCTCCAATCTGAGGCGACTCCTTCCGCTGTCACTCTTGATTGTCGGGGTGAATTTTGGTACCTTTCTCGCAAACACTGGGCAATAACTGATGACTAAAATAAAATCTTGATTGTTTGATGACCATTCACGAATGTTCATTGAGAGCTCTTGAAATGCTCTCCTAGTATTGCAGTAAAGCTGTTCTGCTTTATCAAAAAAGTCTGCTACTGTGACCAAGTTGTCAACATAGCACTTACCTGCAATCTCTTTCAGAATATTTCCATTCGTTTTCGCCATGTGGTATCACATGGTAGCAGTCAATAAAAAGGGGCTTGATATGATGCCAAATGGAACTTTACGGAATCTGAGATGGATCAAGTTATCTTCTGACAGTTCTTTAAAGGGGTGTTTTACCCAGAGGAACCTTGTCTCATCTCAGTCTTCTTCTTGTAGCCCGACTTGAAGAAACGCCTTTTCCACATCAACCAATACACCTATTGTTCTACTCTCTACTACTCACTCACCACGGTCACAACCGTACCTTCGGCCGACACGCGCTCGTCAGCTGCACTCGACTTCACGTTCACATTACCCAGGAGTCTCCGAAAGACCCATTTCGTCTCGCCCGTTCTTACCACGAGCCGGTCGTCCGTAACGTCCGTCCCGCCTTCTTTCGCACACGAATCCACAATTTTTCTCATTGCCTAAAGTATTCTATCCACCCTCCGGCAACCTACCTTTCATACTAAAATAACTTGCCAGTCGCAACTGTCATTTTATCGAATGTCATTCGCTTACCGGTAGATGGAGATCGCGATACGTCGCGACAGTCATTACAGGATTGTTAACTGTAGATGTTATTTTACTTTCTGGTTCTTCTATATTAGCTTCAAGACATCTAAAGCCTCTTACTATTGTTTCCCATTCGACTAGGTGCAAAGGCACATTAGACCTGTTATGTACTACAAGTACACTATCAGCTCCATCGATGACGCACACCGGTATAGAATATTCCCTGCTTTCATAATTACATAACACGATGTAAATAGATTCTTTTGGCTGACAGTCTGATATAACATTTATCAACATGATATGCTTGGGAGGCACTATTAGGCCATTCATGTATGTGATCGTTGGGCGTTATTATTATTATTATTATGCATGTATCTTTACTTTGACATTATCTTCTTGTCTAACCAGTGGCGTAAAGTGAGTCACTGTCGCCCGGGGCGGAGAATAATGTTGTTGTTGATGAGAAAGAACGTTACAAAATGATAGAATTGAGCGAAAAATGTTAGTTCAAAACCATGGACATGTGTAAGTAACTGATGACATGACTGTGTTAAAAACGTTAAGACGTTAATGTGCACTGCTGAATAAATTCTAAAAGATCGAGCTTTCCTTTTTTGGCGTTGTGTTGAGCTTTAGTATCAGCCAAAACAATAAAATTGCGTAACCTCCCCCTTCCATTTCGATGTCATCCGCATCGATATCATTGTGCTCTTCTGCAAAATTACACTTATACGAGGGCTGTTTGAAAAGTTCTCGGCCCGAACAAGAAAAGACGAAAATTTGTATGCAAGATTTATTTTATTTTTCAACATAATTGGGGAGATTTCAATCCACTTGTACCATTGATACTCCAGCTCCTTGATACCTTTTATAAGGCCGATTCGTCTAACTGGTCTAAAAATCGCTCAGTCGCCGCTATGACCTCTTCATTGGAACAAAATTTTCATCCCGCGAAATGTTTTTTTAAATTAGAGAATAAATAAAATTCAGATGGCACAAGATCGGGTGAATGATTCGGGTGGTTCAGTACTTCGAATCGAGGTTCATGGAGCTGAGCCGCCGCAACCACAGAAGCGTGTGCCGGAGCATTGTCGTGGTGAAACAAAACAAATAATAACAAGCAATACTTCGAGTTCTTAATAAATGGATAGTGAGATAGATGTACCTACATTATAATAGTAATACATTTAAATTGATCAATAGTGAGATTTAATAATACTGCAATAACGCACAGAACGGAAATTAATTTACATCGTAGGTGTATATAAGACTTTTTAAATAAAACTTGTTGACCCTTGCTTGTATTAGTGGAGCCTGAGCACCCTTTGTCGTGAATTAATATAAACTCCCAACTTAAGTTACTAATAAGTTTTGTCCTAATTTTAACTGCTTCGGTTGCATACAATATTATATTTAGTGATTCCATTTCAACTGGAATACAGTAATACTACTCCAATTGAATTGTAGTGATTCTATAATATTATTGCTGTGGGAAACATTAACACCCCTTAAATTTTTAGTTTTTATTTATTTCAAGTTCTTAGGTATAGTTTAGTTTTGTATTGACGGTTATATAATAGTTATGTATTTGTGCAATAGAGTATCAATAATAATTGTTTAGCGCAGTAATAGTTCTTGTTTTTTCTCTTTCTCTTTTTTTTGTGTTTGAATGGAAAAGCAAGAGAAAACACTGAGTTACATTTTCAATTGTTATACACGTTACACGTTTATATTATTAAGGTTTTATCATATAGTTTTTACATTATTTGAAACCATTATATTTATAACCAAACAAAATTGTGAAAAATTTAATGTTTCGTCCGTGCGCACTCGCGCAGACGCAGCGATATAAATAAATAAATAAATATTTGTGGACATTTCCATCTAGCTCCAACACAAAAATTTCAATCGTTATAATTACAATTTTACGTCGGAATACTCAGTATAGAGAGTTTTACATTCCTTCCTTTTTTAATATTAACATTTCTATCACTAGGCAGTTGATATGACGTACCTTATTACTTATAGAGCGATTATGAAGCTATTAGCATGCGATTAAATTGTAATTGTACTTATTAAATGCGATAGCCTACTAATAACACAGTGAGATTTTAAATTAATAAATATAATAATAATGATATAAATACGTATGTAGGTAAACTTAGTTTTATTTTTAGGAGACAAAAGTGAGATGTTTTGGACCTTATCATCTATTGTATTGTAATCGTCCACTATGCCACATCGAGTAGGAAATTATTGTTTCTCAGTTCAAAAGTTTTCAATTTAAATAGAAAATATTGTAGGTATTTAATCTATTGGGTTTAATGTATATATTTATGAAAGCATGTTCGATATTATTATTGGTACTTATTATAAAATATAACACCTTATACATGTTCAGCTCATTTCCGTAGTAATTATAATATACTTAATATAAAAATTATTTTCTTTGTTATCATTGTATTAAATAGATATGTAGATTAGTAACAATTTGCCTTACAAATTTTTAATATTAAACTTTATCCAATTAATTAAGTTCCTACCTATATAAGTTATAAAGTGATGATATATTTATGACATATTGTTTTATTCGTTGCTCGTATGATAATTTTTCTAACGATACCGTACAATAATAATATTGTGTTCGTAAAAACGTAATTTAATGATTTATCAATGGAATAATGTCTTACCATAACAAATAATAATGAAGTTAGATACATAACTACATATTTTTGATAACAAATAGGATCAGAACTTTAGTTTGTTAAAAATCACATAAGATATAATTTTATAAAACATTTTTATCGTATTAAGAACAAAATAATATACAATATAATAATTATACTTATATCAAGTAATTGATCATTATTTTGAATTATAATACAATGACGATACATACAAAGTGATATTTTAAGATTGTAATGATAAATTACCTATACATTAAGCAAAACTTTATTTCTTTAATCATTAGTACGAGAAAAAGCTTTATTAAATTTATTATATTCGCTTTTCTGTGTGATAATCTTGTTTTTACTTAGTTAATACTAATTTTGTTAAGATTTTGGTATCATGATAATTTTGTAGGTATTGTAGCCCTCCCTTTTAGAATATTTTATTGTAGATCCTAAGTACGGGCCAGCCGTACGATCATAGTATGGAACCTACCGAATATCTATACTTTTTTGTACATATTGTAACTTAATCAACACAAGATGTACTTGCACCGCTGTGCTGGGTGTAAGTATTTATTGCGTTTCCATAATATTAGGCAAGTACCTGCTAGGTAGTTACCATGTCGTCAATAGTGCTAACAACCGGAAAATTGGTGCGCTTTGTCGAACGCATCTTTTATTTACTTATGCTATGTATACCAATATTTACTTGACGGCTCAATAGATTAGTCATTTATTTATCTTTAAGTTTTGTTGATATCATACATAATACATGTAATTATGTACCTATATAAATAAATATGAAACTTCAAGCCCTATGTAATACTTCTAATCCCACGTGATTTGTTGCAAATAAATATTTTAACCAAATACCTACGTACCCACGAGTTTTATTTTTTAGACCAGATATTTTGACAATGACGTGTGTGTGAGGTCACAAGGAAAAGTACTTTAGATATAGGAGTGGTAAATGAAGAAAGTGGTCATTGTAAGTGTGGTTGGCACAACAATTTTTTTAGCTAACGGCCCCCAGAGAGGGCGGTTTCTTCGCCTGCAGGGCCCCATATCATAAAGCGACAAATTATAATAAAACTACAAATGTCAGTAGAATACGTCAAGCCTACGTTTGATATATCAAATTATCAAACAATCACGACGCGACTCATGATTTTATAGTCATATTGACTGACCCTGTAGTTGTATTATGATTTGTCACTTTACTGTATAGAGCCCGGATATAGTTGGGTGTAGTAGGAACTGTCGATCGACGTAGACTGATTCCATAACCATCGATCGATTGGTGTAACGCTACGCTGCGCCCTTACGCTCTAACCCTGCGCCTAGCTTCTTCAGTGACTTGAGAGCGCGGAGGTTTAGTATAACTAGTGCTATTAATATTTCATCTTGGGTTTATTTTCATCCTATGAATAAAACAGCTTTATTTCGAGTAGATTTATTATTTATTTAATCAATATTTTGTTGCCGGTGGCTACATTAGAGGAATCGATATCCACACGTAATAAATATACGCTAATATCTAGAAACACGAGAAAAGTTGACATAAGTAATTAAGAAACATCTAATTGGGCACTCCGACAAATGTTGAGATCATAATACGCGTGAAGGATACCTTCCGATTTTTGTCAGCCTAGTAGGTGTGCATGTTGTCTTGAATAGTATTTCTATACACAATACCATGAATAAGTACACACATCAATATTTATGACCGCTGGGCAATCACCGCTATCGATATTGCGCTTATAGATTAGTTACAACATATAAACATGTTCCAGTCAAAACTCGTAACCGGTCAAAATTATACTGGAAAAAAACTTCAATCAATAGTTTTAGACTGAATAGGTTGGTCAAAAGTTTTGACTGACGCTCATAGTCAGAACTACTTTTAACAACTCGAGCATCAGCTAGCTACTATTTTTTTGCTTGTTAAAAGTAGTTTTGACCAGTTGAGAATTTTGACTGCAACATTTAAAATATACATACTTACAAAATATTACAGAAATAAAAGATTCATAGTTAATTCTAAAACTGAAAATGTCCACTACACAATAATAAGTACGTACATGTTACTTGGAGGATATTAAACCAATGGGCTATAATAACTCGCGGTGCGTTTTTATGACCGCGCAGACGGCTGCCCGTTACTCCGCAGTCTCGCATAAGATACAATGTTTGAAACATACTGAACTGTATGGATACCGAATACCGAATACCTGTAGTAACATTAAATAACACACAATTCTAGCATAACCATGGAACTACCACATAATGCGTGCAATTCTTACGAAGATATTTTTTCACGTCTATAGTTGAAAATATGCGATAATCATTCACCAACTGGCAGTGAAACATACGAATAACATCGAATAATGAGGAAACAATACTCAAACTATGGAGAAAGACTACTTACATACATTTTAATTAACATTTAATTTTAAACCCTTTATTCATGCTCTTAGCTAATTCGTATTATAAAAAAATCGTTTACTAATTCTCGCTAGCAAGTTAGACACGATTTTTATAGCACATAAATCAAGTTAGGTGCAAATTCACGTTTATAAGGCTCGCATAATTAAAATGTTCTGCGGTAATTGAACAAAATATTGATGCGAAAGCTGCATTACTTTAGTTGTGATAAGCGAAACTATAACTAATAACAGACCCGAAGCAAAAAGCGATAAAGCAGCTGGATGTTGTACCGATGGCACCAGAAGAAAATATTTCAACCTAATTTAAAAACAGTTAGAAGTAACTCATAATGACAGCCCCTGTTGGTGTTATGGTTGAGCAGGTCGGCTCCTAACTCGGAGGTGGCGGGTTCGATTCCCGCGGCAAGATAAGCATTTGTTCACATAAAAAAGCCTACATAATTATTCTGAGTCTGGGTGTTGTGTGACTATGGTCCTCGTAGTTCCTGGGTCCCTAGACACAAGGAATCCTAGTTAGGGTACAGGATCTATGTATGTGATCGTTGGGCGTCATTATTATTTATCATAATACAAACCTGTAAATCGGAAAATTGAAATCTTAAAACGTCAGAATAAAATAAAAACAATTTAAAAGTATATCTTGAATAATCAAATTAAAAACAACAAGTACGGTCTCTGTAATTTATTGGTTATTTTAAATATATAAATTATCTTTAATCATTAAAAGTTCATCCGACACAATTTTTTATTAACTTGTCTGTTAATTTACGCCCGGATTTTTTTTTTATTATACATGCACATTAGATATACATTTTAGAATTTCCAGTGATGGATGTGTAAAGGTGAGTCGGTTTACACAACATGTGTTAGTATGTAATAAGTATGTACAACCGGATGAAACGGTACAACGATAAATATAAGTAATTGTTCATTTGTCTATTTTGAGCGTCTAAGCCATCCTATTATTTGAGTATAAAATAAACAATGCAAAAATAATTTAATTTTGTTAGGGATCTTGGTGGTGTCCAAATTGACTAATTTACTTTTGCTAACACATTGAACTAATTACAAACAAAGCCTACAAGTCTTGGTTTAATATTGCTGATAGTCAGCCCTTTTCCGATATCGGATGCCTTAAACTTTTATATTATCTAAAATATTGTAGTACAACATGGTAGATGATTCATCCCGGGATCCGGGATCGCGGTCATATTTTAGTCCCAAAATTATCGGGATCAAATTTAATGATTCCCTGGATTTTCGGGATTGATACATTTTTTAAATAAGTAAATATTTTTTTTTGTTTCTTGGGGCTAGTTCCACACGAGAATATAATTTGGAGAAAACATAAAAAATTACTGGCGATTACTCCAACTTCCATCGAGCCTGACCGCGCTTTTTCAGCCTCTTCATATTTGTGCAACAACTTGAGAAGTATGCTTGCAGATAAGACGTTGTATATATCTCTTAGATTCGTGGTTTAATTAAGTGATTTATAAAGTTTAATTTAAAAAATATGAGTACCTATAAACATTGATCTCTTTAGCATAGTATTTTTTATAGTTTATATAAATAAGTCTAAGGAAGTAGATTTTTTGAAGTTTATTGTTCATAAGTTATTATTGTTTCATAAATTATTTACAAAAGTGCCTAGTGTGTTTATTTTTTGAAAGTATAATATTGCTTAACCGCCTTTTTGAAGATTTAAACGTAAATATTCTGCCCTTACAAAGCTAAAAGATTGATAAAAAAAAATATTTTGATATAATTTACTTTTAATTTACATATACATGACCAATACAATCCGGATCCCGAGATTAACTGTAAATAATCCCGAAATCACTTGATAAAAAAAATTAAATGGGATTGAATCCTCTACATGGGACCCACAATATATTACCTACATTCAGAATCAGGAGAGCATACAGAATAAATTTGCTAAACACCAAGATTTTCGTTGCTATGCCGGGACCGACAGGACTACTTTGACTGATATGTGTAACAGTTATACAGACTCTTTGAAGTTATCATCAAGACTTTTAAGTTTTGTGTTCGTAGAACAAGACAAGTTTATTCGCCATCATGCAAATAGATATTAATTATGCTCAAAACTCTCGGGTCAATCGTATCTTACAATTTAAAAGAAATATAATATTGATTTGTTTCACAAGAGTAAGCAAATATTTATAAATGAAGAGTATTAATTAAAACTGGCAAATCGGCTAAGTAAAAAACTTTTGTATTAATAAGTATGTATGTTGTGACAATAGTTATAGATAGGTATCGTTGTATCACAAATAATATCATGCTTGTATAGCTGCATTCATTCAATGAATTAACAGTTAACCACAATCATATGTACCTACTTTAAATAATGAAAACCGCATTTGGCTGTAAGTTTTATTGGTTAAGAATATTATTTAAAAAAATTGTGCTTTTGATTAATAAAAATTTAAAAAAGAAAATGAATCATGATTGCATAAATCCGCTAAACACGTTTTCAAATTATTATTCAAGAATTAAAATAGGTGCAGTTAATTCGCGTTTACGTGGAGGTTTCATAGGTTTCAATAGAAAATTCGACTTTTTGTTTGAATAAAATTTATTATAGCCAATGATTCCAGTCTCTTATTTAAAATATAAGTTAATATTTGAATAAAAAGAAGCTCGGATATCGGCGGTGTTTTTAATATTTCACCAATTATCCTGCTCTATTAATCTTTTTAATCGAACACACAATTTTATTTACTATGTTTAGACATATATGTTAAAATGTTTTAATTAATTACCTGAATAAAGAAAATAATCCCGAATTAAGTAACGAATAATAAAATATGTACATGCTGATATTTTCATAATTAAAACGGTCACGACGTATATTTGTAAAAAGAAAATTGTTACATGAATGCACAAGCATTTTAATTTATTAAGCTGTTCTTATTACCTATTAAATATTATTATAATTATTTACACACCCTATTATTAGACATCTGCGCTGCATATGTTGATTATGTTTTGCCTCGCTTGTCTCGCATTCTCTAAATGTCTACTAAACTTAGTTTGGCATTACTTTTCTAGGTGAAATTAAAAAGATGGAGATATTTTAATTTAGTTCAGCTTTAGCGAATGCTGTACAGAATTGACACCATTATACGGATAGTTTAGGTATATTTTAATGAGATTTTTTCGACTGCATTGTATTAAACATAAAAAAATTAAAAATTTCTGAATCCTTGGTTCAGTGCTACTCAAAGCCAAACGCATGTCGCGCCAGGAGTCGTTGTGTCGACTCGTCACATTTATTTAATATTTTTCCAATAGTTTCGCGGACCACTTGGGTGCTTCCAGGCATGGTCCACGGACCACCGGTTTAATGAATATATAAATATTTTTAACACGGCAAATTGTCTTTAAACCATTTCTAAATCACATACATGCTACATATACTATGAATATAACAATTCCCATTCGACCACTACAATAAAACTGACTAAAATAGCATTATAATTATGGATGTATATAAAGTGTGGGTAAAACTGCTACGTGTCATTCATTCGCCGATGACCAAAAATGGGGTTTATTCCGATTCAAAATAAATTTATTCAAATATACTTAGACATTTAAGGTACGCGTTCGATACATACTAAACATAACACTTAATCTAAAAGCACAGACCACAGCCATGCCCCTGTGGTTGCATACATTTTTAATTTGGTACAC
This sequence comes from Ennomos fuscantarius, assembly GCA_905220475.3. Lineage (NCBI taxonomy): Eukaryota > Metazoa > Arthropoda > Insecta > Lepidoptera > Geometridae > Ennomos > Ennomos fuscantarius. The sequence continues at coordinate 15,531,362 of HG992023.1, forward strand.
TTAATATGCAACAATTTGCCGTACCTGTTTTCCGGTAACGAAATTCGATACTAACCCGCATAATAAGTATTAACCTGATAATAATATGTAAATGTATAGAGTTGAAAAAAATATTTACATCGTAACTACAGAGTCGTCGGCATCCGTAACTGCGTATCAATTCGGTCCCAAAACCAATATACCGCTAGACTTTTACCGACAGAAAGATCAAAAATATCGATACCGATATTTTATACCGGTATTTAAAACTACCCAGAACAACCTCGTGAAAATTTAGTCATCGTCCAATTCAGGTTCAGCTTTCCAGTATTTTTTGCAGAGCCAATTTTAGATATTTTTTCAACATATGGTTTGGTTTCAAAATTGAAAACTGCACACATGGTGTGCGTCTTGATTTACGGACGTCTACTCTACGCCTCATCGAAATAAAAATGAGTTCCTTCATCGAGAATTTCTGGTTTAGCGATAACAGTTGAAGCGTTTAAACCAGCTGATAAATCACGTTTTCTGGGTAAACTTCATCACCTTCAATTTCTTCCTCCTGAAAATAAAATAAGTAACTTACGATCGACTTCTTAACGAATTGCTGTCACATACAGATGTATGTGAAATAATAATAATAAATAATAATATGACTGGCCCGATAGCTCAGTTGGTAGTGACTCTGCCTTCTGAACTGCGGGTTGTGGGTTCGATTCCCACCCAGGACAAACATTTGTGTGATGAACATCGATGTTTGTTCTGTGTCTGGGTGTTATATTGTATGTATTTACAAACAAATGTATCTAAGTATTGTATCAGTTATCTGGTTCCCATAGTACAAGCTTTGCTTAGTTTGGGGCTAGATGGCGTTGCGTGAGATGTCTATTAAAAAAAAAATTAAAAAAAATATATATATATATATAAAGAATAAAATCAAAATAACAGACGTGTAGTGTTTTTTTTAGTTATGGCATTTGTGATGGGAAGCTAAATGAAGATTTAAAATAATAGAAGGAAAAAAGTATCGAATTTGTGTCGCCGTTGTTCGATTCGACATTTATAATCACAAAAATAATATCATGCCAAATAATGAATGGAACAATTTACGAGCGTCTTTCGTTTCTCTATAAGTACAATATGGGGCTCTTCAAGTCGCGAGTGAATAGGTATCTTATATCGCGTCGTCACTTTCCCTCAGGTGAGACCGCGGTCAAATGCTATTCATTAATTTAAAAAATGTTTTGATTGTAGTTAAATAAGATCCACAGATCTATTATCATATCTCCTCATAATTCGTTAATTTTATTATTAATAAATTGAGTGATACTAAATATAAAATTTGAAAATTTGTATTTGCATTGAAATAAGCATATAAGTATTGTATCAGTTATCTAGTTCCCTTAGTAAAAGCTTTACTTAGTTTGGGTACTCTAATGTTTTCCGAATTTCGATACCTTCCAAAAAATAATGTTATCCATGATGTATGTCAAATTATGAAGACGAGGGGTATATCCCCTTACTAATGAACACTGCAGAACTCTGGAAAAGCTACTAATGCCCATCATACTAAAGTTACACAGCTCTTAAGTTCGCACTTATCCATCTATGACCATACTTATGTAATGCATTTGGGTTTGGTACTTAGGATTGTCAAACTTGAGTACTCTCGTTTTATCTATGCCTATTCCAAATTTGATAGAGAGAAACAAAACACCAAACAATTATTCTTCCGCTACACAATGTTTCCTATGTCTTGTGAGTAATGTGTATGTAAAATAGTATAAACTGTATATTTATGTGTATGTTGTATATCTCACCTCAAAGCCGAAGCATTCTCCCACATCCTTCTCAAGTTTAATGGAACGCTCCACGGCAGCTTTCTCTTGGTTCTAAAATATAAGAAATCAATTAGAGAGAGATCAAGGATTTTTTTTTTTTTTTTTTTTTTTTTTTTTTATGTTAAAGGGAGCAAATAAGCATACGGCCCACCTGATGGGAAGTGGTCACCGTAGCCTATGGACATCTGTAACACCGGAGGCGTCACCAATGCATTGCTTACCCTGTAAGGATTTCAAATAATCGTCTAATTGCTTTATCGCCTTTTTTTAAAGTCTTCTTAAAATGCACACACAATGAAAGACTCAAATAACTGTAGTATGCGCTGAAGTTAAACAACTCTTAAGTTCGCACGTTATAGAGGGATAAATGCGAACTTAAGAGCTGTCTAACTTAAGTGCGGGCGGGGCATTAGGCTGTTAGGATGTTCTTTCTTACCAGTATGTGCTTTTGCATTTTAGCTTGCATATCTTCCTCTTCTTCTTCTTCTTCCTCTTCCTCCTCCTCCTCCTCTTCATCTTCTTGTACTTCCACCTGTGAACGTTATACCTTTATCATCACCACCATCATCATCATCATCATTATCATCATAATCATTATCAATAGTAATATGTCTTTTTTTGTTACGAAATGACATGACGAGCTAGTCGCTCGCCTGATGTATATATGTATTATATTACTATGTATACACAAGTCACATGTGCCTTGGTAATGCTGTGTGAATCAATGAGCGCGCTACAAACAAACGACATGAATGACGTCATAAGCTGCACCATTTTGGATTCACAACGATTTGGCTCTTGATTTGCTCCAGTATGAAATCTCTAACCAAACTTCAAATTGACCTTCGCAGTAAAATTAAAGAGTAAACAAGGCAGAATGTACCTACACTACATCTACCTAACTCGCGGACGACAACAAATTTAAAAGACCTAACCTAACAAAACAACCTAAACGAACACTTACTTTAGTTGTTTTATTTATTAATTTTTCTCAAATTTTTGTTTAGTTAGAAAGCATCGTTATTTTGCAAAAAATGATAGAGGCAAAAAAAAAACTCGAAACCGTTGTATGATATGATATCGATTAGAAGATTTGAAATTGACAGCATATTATTTTTCCAATTGACATTTTTTGAATCCAGTACTTGAGTGTAATGACATCCTTGTATTGAGGTAGCAAATATTCATGAATGAAAAATAGAAAAACTATTAAAGTACACAATTATTAGGTGAAATAGGTATGTAGGCCTTTCTGTTTAATAATCTTGTTTCCTGACATGATAGCTTACTCATTTACATCACTGTAAAGTTTCTTGTAGCTTCTTCTTTACTTCTTTGTAATCGAAGCTTCGGATCAAAGTTTTCTATTCTGCATTGTGCCGGATTGCTTGCATCAGTAGTGAGAAAGAGAACTGCTTTTTTTTTCAAACTCATATATTGTAATGGGCTGTATATTAAATATTGACAATAAGCACTTTGTTATTTTATATGCTTAGTGAAATAACTTAATTTTAAGTACCTAATATAATTTTGACTTGTAAAAGTGCTAAAATTAGCCTATTTGCAATAAATCTTTTGACTTTTGACTAGGTTTGACAAAATTTTTGTCTTTGATAATTATTTATATTTTTTACGGGTTATTTTGTAACACGTTGTATTATAATGTACATACCTCCATTTCCAGTTCCTCATTGGCAGTTTCATCTATATCCTCGTCTTCTGCATCGTCTCCTTCTTCGTCTTCCACTTCAATCACCATATCTGAACCTTCTGTGAGAAATAATAGTCTTTATTGGTAAGCTTACATTAATTGATCAGTTTATGAATGAGAGCTCTGCTTGAGCACCGATCGATGACTGAGCATCGTTCTTTAATCCAGACCTAAATGTCATCATTTAATGAATGGTATTTACAGATTAATGGTAACAAACATTCACGCACACAAGCTTTCACATTTTTAATATTAGTAGGATAGGATAGGATCCTACAGGCGCCGATATAAAAAGTATCTCAGTAGTGTCAGTTGTCAGTTTACACAAACAGACATTTCACTTTTATTTGCTAGTACAGACAGGGAATTTATTAAGTGCATCTCACCTTTATGTCTCATGGTGAGATTTATTAAGTGCATTTCACCTTTATGCCTCATGGTGAGATTTATTAAGTGCATTTCACCTTTATGCCTCATGGTGAGATTTATTAAGTGCATTTCACCTTTATGCCTCATGGTGAGATTTATTAAGTGCATCTCACCTTTATGCCTCATGGTGAGATTTATTAAGTGCATCTCACCTTTATGCCTCATGGTGAGGTATTCAGGCGCGACGACCGCCACCTGCTGTTCCGTGCCATCTTCCAACTGTATGACTTCCAACACCACATACTGTTGGCCGTCACCATCGTTCACAGTGACCAGCTCGCCTCGCTTCAGTTCTGAAGAAACGCCGATCTTGAGGACTTGAGTCTTGCTGCTGCTGCGGCCTTCTTCTTGGAGTACCTGGTGATTTTCAATTCAAGACGAACACTAGATTTTTTTAAAATCATTTTCCTACTGATCTTTTAAATTTTTTGAACTACGTGTAATTGGTCACTTGTACATACAAACAGCCGGCAGCAGGAAGCCCAGTCGTCAATCGGTGCTTAGTCTTTCTCAAGTCAAAATCTTAAAGCTCAAGGTTTTATTAACATACTAGCGGCCCGTCCCGGCTTCGCTCGGGTGGACGTTTATTTATTAATCATTTTATAATATACGAAAAACATAGTATCACGCACCGGCGCCATCTACTTAAAATGTTGGTTTGTCCTGAATTTTTCCTGAATTTTCTTTGCTATAAACCTCACGGAGCCCGAGACCTTTTCAACGAATGCAAAACCGTGGAAATCGGTTCGTGCGTTCTGGAGTTATAGCGTCAGGAAGGAAAACCCGACTTATTTTTATATAGTACAAGATTGATAGTTTTGTCAATGAAATCTTAAGCTTTAATGCCCGTATTACAGAACTACGCTCAGTCATGAATCTCTGCTCAAGATTTCATTCACAGATGATGAAAAGGTGAATTAAACCTCTACTTGAGCAGCGATCGATGACTGAGCATTGTTCTGTAATATGGGCCTAAGATTTGGATTTGAGATTTGATCATTGATGCATGACTAAGCATCGTTAATTTAGGCTATCAAGTATTAAGTTGTACCTATAGAAACACAAATTTGTATTGATCTGGCAGTTATAATTCACAGTTTATGTGCATAATTACTACACACAAATATTCAAACATGCGGTTGACCACATTTCTCTTTATATTAAGCGACAATGCGATCGATGTAGCACGGTCGCCTACAACAACCTGTTCACAATCACGGAACTCGATTGCAACAGATAGAAAAAAGAAGATAACCGAAGAAGAAGAGTTTGACATTTGACAGATGTTACATGGTTAATATCCCACATGTGCGAACAAAGCGATTTAGCTCCACATTTATCATGCGAACAGCCAAAGAGTGGAACGCTTTACCGGCGTAAACTCTCGTATTTCCCGATAGCTACAACCTTAGAGTCTTCAAATCGAGACTGAACAGGTATCTTCTAGGCAAGCGGTTTACATCCTAGACCGCATCGGTACTTACCATCAGGTGCGATAGTGGTCAAACGCAAGCCTATCTAACAATAAAAAAAAACAGTATCAATACGTAGTTCATGTGCATGGTTCTATAGAAATTTTCACATCAGGAATGAAATTTCTTCTGTTGCATTGCAATCAAAGTCCCATGATAATCCACCGAATTATAGCTGTTTCTCCAAGACAATAGAAAATTACCTTTAGAGTCTCAGCATCAATGTATTTGATCTTCTTCTGCCTTCCAAGCTTGAGGGCGAGCGCCCGTTCCTTGTGACCCGATTCCGGGTCGTGAACCGCTAAGTGACGGATAAGGTTTCCCTTGTGGGCGAATGTGCGCTTACACTCGTGACACGTGTGCGTTTTCTCTTTTGGCGGCTTAGGTACATAATCCGGGTTGTGGTACAAGTTCTGGTGACGGCGAAGCAGTTGCTTCTGTCTGTGAATATAAAATAAATATTTGTGGACATTTCACACAGCGCCATCTAGTACCAACTAAGCAAAGCTTGCACTATGGGAACCAGCTAGGTGATCACGTAACTCGATTGCAACAAATAGAAACACAAATTTGTATGGATTTGACAGTTTCAAGACGAAGTTTATGTGCATAGTTAGTATGGAAATTTCTCCTGTTGCATTACAATCAAAGTTTCGTGATCGCCCCCCAGATAACTGATACAATACTGAGGTCCGTATTACAGAACGACGCTCAGTCATCGATCTATGCTCAAGCAGAGATTTCATTCACTAATTGATCACTTTATGAATGAAATATCTGCTTGAGCATCGATTGATGACTGAGCATCGTTCTGTAATATGGACCTGAGATACTTTTTTTGTTTGTGAATATATACACAGAATACAATAAATAACACCCAGACTCAGAACAAACATTGATGTTCATAACACAAATGTTTGTCCTGGGTGGGAATCAAAGCCACGACCTTACAGTTCAGAAGGCACTGCTACTACCAAATGAGCTATTAAAATTATGTATTTGATATAAACCAGGTAAGAGGTATATACAGAGTCAAGAAAGTGGAATCAATATTTTGGGTATGTGGTACTGGTAGCGATTTGTATTATAATAGGTCTTTACCTATGAAATTGCCGTATTGCAGTACAGACTTTTTCAAACAAAAAAAAGTTTTGTTTGGCTATGAATTCTAAATTCAAATTAATTTTGTTTTAAAAATATGACATTCTATTTACAATATAAGTCTTTTGTTTATTGATTAGCGTTGTATTTTCATTACATTTCAACATTTTTCCTCATAATGGATACTTTGAAATTTCGTGTAATTATGGAATATGAGTTCCGTCGTGGCACCAACGCGGCACAAACGACACGTAACATCAACGACGTTTACGGAGAGAACTGTACAAACGAACGTACAACCCGTTATTGGTTTGCTCGGTTCCGTTCTGGGAATTTTGACTTGAAAAATGAACCTCGTGGTCGTCCGGAAACTTTGGTCAACAATGATGAATTAAAGGCGATTGTGGAAGCTGATGAATCTCAATCTACAGCTGAGCTGGCAGCAGCTTTTGATGTTAGCATCAAAACAATATTGGTCCATTTGCGACAGATTGGCAAGATAAAAAAGCTTGATAGATGGGTGCCCCACGAACTTAACGATCGCCAGCGCAACGTACGCGTCGAGACTTGCCTTGCGCTGCTTAACAGGCACAGAATTGAAGCAATTTTGAACCGAATTGTTACGTGCGACGAAAAATGGATTCTTTTTGACAATCGAAAGCGCTCAGCAAGTTGGTTAGATCCTGGTTCGGTACCAAAGCAATGTGCAAAACGAAAAATGACCCCTAGAAAGGTGATGGTCACAGTTTGGTGGTCTAGTGCTGGTGTGATTCATCATAGCTTTTTACAAAACGGCGAGAGCATTACTGCAGATGTGTACATTGAAGAACTGACCACAATGATGGCGAAACTCGCACGTCTGCAACCAGCTTTGGTCAATCGGTCGTCTCCACTGCTACTTCACGACAACGCGCGACCCCATACTGCACAACAGACCGTCTCCAAGCTGCATGAGTTGGGTTTGGAAGCTCTCCCTCATCCGCCATACTCACCAGATCTTGCGCCTACCGACTATTACTTTTTCCAAAATTTGGACAACTTTTTAGCGGGAAAAAAATTCAATTCCCGAGAGGCAGTACAAAACGCTTATGAAGAGTTTGTTGTCTCCCGTCCTGCTGATTTTTTCAAGAAGGGCATCCATAAACTGCCACAGCGTTGGCAAAGATACATTGATTGCAGGGGTGATTACTTTGAATAAAAGAAATAAATAAGTTCGAAAAAAAAATACTTTAACTTTTTTCAAACAAAACGGCAATTTCATAGGTAAAGACCTAATATTATATTAGTTTTGTATTATATTGTACATTTATAGTTAGTTTGGTAGTTTAGTTTTACTAGGTGTTTGTAATTTAAAAACAGCCTATTTTCAATAAATCATTTGGCTTTAATTTTCTTTTATAATTATCATGTTGTAAAGTGTGTAAGTAAATATCTGTGTTAGCATTTTGCACAACAAAATCTACACCACATGAAACAAAGTTTCATAATTTTCTATATTATTTCTTTAGGAACTCAAATATTTAGTATCTTTTGTGTGTATTTTGTTATGCAATTTTTCAGATTTATTGTATTACCTGAAGGACTGGTCGCATTCATCGCAAGCAAAAGGTTTTTCATCGGTGTGTTTCAGCAGATGAGACTTCAGGTGCCGCAGGGTAGTAGAAGCATAAGGGCACAAGTCGCATTTGTAGCATTTCTCGCCCTCATGAGTCTGTTGGAAACGGTAAGAACTAATATTAATTAATACACTACAACCCAATACTTTGAGAAAACTCATTATGTGACCTTTTGTTGAACCAAGTGTACATTTTTGAAAAGAGCAGATTTTTCTATATCTGTCCCACTCCTCTTCACTTTCGACAAGTGGAAGTGGAAAACAATTTGGCATGACTCGTCAGAATTCACTTTTCTAAGCCCGAGTATTTTACCAAATATCAAAACGGACAAAAGAAAATTTATTTACATTCCATAACAAGTTTAAAGAGTGGCCTGTCAGTAGTTCTTCTGTTCTTAGTAAATGAGAAAAATGCGTCGTACTATTATATTATTATTATATTCGCTATGAAGCATATCTCAGCACTGTTATAATTATAATACTATAATAGGTTAAGAGATAGATAAAGTTAAAGCAATTAGTTAACAACTGAAGGCAGTATACTGACCTTGTTATGCACTTTGCATGAGTATCGATCCGGGAAAGATTTTCCACAGCGCTTGCATTTAAGTGGTTTTTCCGACGTGTGCAGTTTTTGGACGTGAATACGCAGGTCCGTCTTACGGCCACACTTGGCTGGACATAGCTCACAAGCGTACACTGGCTTCTCTGACACTGCATGTGGAATAAGAAATAGGCATCAATGTAGAGAAACTTCACAACATAGACAATCCCCACTGTGGTAAGCTGATTAGTCTGACCTGATTGCTCAGTAGCCCTGCCTTCTGAACTGTAGGTTATGGGTTCGATTCCCACCCAGGACAAACTTTTGTGTGATGAATATCAATATTTGTCTTGTGTGTTATATTTTATTCTACATATAGCTCAGTAGCCCTGCCTTCTAACTGTAGGTTGTGGGTTCGATTCCCACCCAGGACCAACTTTTGTGTGATGAATATCAATATTTGTCTTGTGTGTTATATTTAATTCTACATATAGCTCAGTAGCCCTGCCTTCTAACTGTAGGTTGTGGGTTTGATTCCCACCCAGGACAAACTTTTGTGTGATGAATATCAATATTTGTCTTGTGTGTTATATTTAATTCTACATATAGCTCAGTAGCCCTGCCTTCTAACTGTAGGTTGTGGGTTCGATTCCCACCCAGGACCAACTTTTGTGTGATGATTGATGTGTGTTATATTGTATTTTAAGTATATATATAGAAACAAAAAGATAATAAGAATTCTATCACTAATCTGGTTCCCATAGTACAAGCTTTGCTAAGTTTGGGGTTAGATGGTGCTGTGTGTAATGTTCACAATTTTTGAATTAAAACTTCTTTACGCCCGCTTGACCTGGAGAGTTTTTCAACTATCAAAATGACGACATTAACATTAAACAAAGCAAAAATAAGTTATACCGGCCAATAGATGGAGCTAAAGAAGTTTTAATTCAGTCGTGTGGTCTAAAGCACACTCGTTTTCATTAAACTTGTTGATTCTATTCCAATACAAAGTAAAATCAAAGTCAAAAGACAAGCAAGAGCAAAAGTAAGTAATGGTCAAAGCGGCGCTCTACAAGGGAGGCCTATGTTCAGCTGTGGAACTCTTCCCGACTGATGATTATGATGATGGCAAGTCAACATTGAAATAATATTTGTATAAAAAACTGCACTACGACGACAGGCTATGCCTAGTTTGGGACCCGTAGTTAACAGAGAGGTGATCATGGAACTTTGATATGCAATGCAACACGAAAAATTTCATTCTTAAATTGAGCATTTCCATAGTAACTATAAACATAAACTGCATATTGAAACTGTCAACTGTTACATTTGTGTTTCTGTCTCTATCTCTATATACATCTCATTATGGGTTGATAAAATTATTCAATCAATCTATTTTACATTATATAAAATAATGCAAGCTTAAAAATTAGAGAAATATATAGTTCACTATTATACTGCTATAATCAAAGCTCCGATCTGGAGATTTGATCATACCAGTATAAAATAAACGGTACTGTAAAGCATGTCTTACCATTGTGGATCAATCGGTGAGCCTTCAACGAGTTGGATTGAGTGAAGCACATGTTACACATGTCACATTTGTATGGTTTTTCTCCAGTGTGTGTGCGGAGATGACGTTTCAGCTTGAACGTGTCTGGAGATGCATAGGTGCAGTGAGGGCACTGGGAAAGGAAAACCAATTGAGTGTTGTGAAACGGTCGATAGTTCGGCAATTAGTTTTCGATAATTTACACCAGTCGAGCTATGCACGTTGCGACAATATTTCAATTTTAAGCAGGAACGAAACTCAAATACCGTTTCGAGATTATCGTCATATAAACAATATCAGTAATTATCTAGTATTATTTAATAAACTAGCGGCCTGTCCCGGCTTCGCACGGGTGGAAATTTATTTTTTAATCATTTTGGCATAAGTATTTTTTCTTGCAATTAAAATAGCCTATATTAATCAGTGATAATGTATTCAAATGGTGAAAGAATTTTTTAATTCGGTCCAGTTATTTTTGAGCCAACTAAAGAGGACAGATTTATATGTAAGTACGTTTGTTCGTTACAAATATAATATTAGTATAGATATACATAAATATAACAATGAGACGACGTGAACAGTCTAAGTAGTACAATGATTTAAATCAAAAATTGAAATTGTCCATTTTGTTTTCGCATTATCTCTTATGGTAACGTCACACTTAGTCGAAACGAAATTTAATAGAAAAATTACAGTTCATTAGTCTTCGCATTATCCCGGATAATGCGAAGTCATTCATTTGCCTACGTATTATGCGGGATAATGCGTAGGCAAATGTATGACGAAATTATCTTGCGGCGTACAAGCTAACCCAGATGGGTTGTAAAGCCAAGACCTGCTTGTTTTAGTAGCGTATTTAATACAGCCTTTATGTTGTGGGGCTTGAGCAGCTCAGTGTCGTAATCCGCGCCGACGGGTTCGATTCCCGCAACAGGAACAAATACTTTTGGAGAAAAAAAACTGCAAATACTTCTTCGGTATGTGGATGTTGTGAAACCATGGTTCTCGTAGTTCCTGGGTCCCTAGACACATGGAATCCTAGTCAGGGTCCAGGATCATACGTAGATCCTGGACCCTAACTAGTGATTTCGTTGGGCTTAATTTATTTATTGCAATAAATGGTTAGTTTTATTGTACCTGGTAAGGTCTTTCACCGGTGTGGCAACGAATATGGCGGCGGAGCTTCGACAGCTCAACGGACGCGTAGTCGCATTCGGTACACTTGTGCGGCTTCTCGTGAGTATGCTTGTAGCGGACGTGACGCACCAACTCGCCTACACAAAGTTGCACGTTATTGACCAAGAGATGGCAGCAAGTGGTGGCACGAAAAACGTACAATGCATACTAGACTAAATTATGTATAGAATGGAGAATAGAAAATACAGTTAGTAGATCGTAACTGGTAGTTATTTTAGCATGTTTTGGCTTGGGTGGATGGATATGATTAATGGTCAATCAATAAGGTTGGATGGAAAATGGATGACAGGCTTTTGCGAGTTATGGGCCCGTATTACAGAACTATACTCAGGCGTCGATGGATGCTCAAGTAGAAGTTTTATTCACAATTTCTTCTTTTTGTGAATGAAATGTTGTCTTGAACAGAGATTCACGAATGAGTTCTGTAATGCGGCCCACTAACTTAATAGGAAGATTGGAGAATATTGATTATACGGTAAAGCCTAGTTAATCACGTCGGGGTCACCAGTAAAGCGAAGTTAGATACACTTTTGTTGTAATAGAAGGAGGTCCATGGGTTTGCTGAATTAATGATATGCCGATTGACTTTGTATACGATATATTAATTAAAAAGATATTTACAAAAACCAAATGCGGAAAATAAAATTTTCTCTAATGTGAAGTCTATATCAACAACATTCGTTGCCCCTAGCAACTAGCTGGAAAAGTTCTCTATTAAACTGGTATGTAAACTTTTTCGTGGGCTAGCACACCACATCACCCCCCTCCAGAGACCGTCCTACGGGCGATAATATTCTGGAAAACGCACTGTTCGTCCTGATCGAGTGGTGGTCACTGGAGCGTCTCGGGTCTCAGGTGCTGCCACGACGGGAGAATGGTCCAACTCACGAAGTATGTAGGCAGGTTTAATGCGGTCGACTGATACAGTGACTTCTTTGCCTTTTATGCGGAGCTTGAAAACTTTATCCCCTCGTTTTATCACCTCATGTGGGCCTGTATAAGCTGCTTGAAAAGATGGGTGCGAGGTGTCATCTCTTAGAAAGACGTGGGATGCTGTTGCTAAATCTTTGAAAATGAATATGGAGCGGTTATTCCCATGGTGAGAAGTTGGTAATGGCAACAAATTTTTGGCGAATGTGCGCAGTCTTTCAGTGTATACTGTCAAGTCCTCTGTACCATCAGCCGATTGACAAAAAATGTCACCTGGGAGTCGTAGTGTCTCTCCATATACGAGTTCAGCTGGAGTCGCTTGTAAGTCTTCCTTAAATGCCGCCCGGATTCCCAGTAGTACAAGTGGAAGTGTTTCAAGCCAGCTGCTGGTCGCATGACATGTAATAGCGGCTTTAAGCTGTCTGTGGAATCTTTCGACAAGTCCATTGCATGCTGGATGGTAGGCTGTAGTTCGTCTGCGTTGAAATCCGATGATGTGGGACAGATGCTTAAAAAGTTCTGATTCAAACTGTCGACCACGATCAGTGACGATATCTTCAGGGCAGCCGAATCTGGATATCCATCCGTGAACTAAAGCTTTTGCCACTGTTTCAGCTGTTATCTCCTGTAATGGTATAGCCTCGGGCCATCGTGTGAAGCGATCTACACATGTGAGACAGTAACGATACCCTTGTGAGAGAGGTAAAGGTCCGATCAAATCTATGTGGATTTTCATGAATCTGGCTCGAGGTAAGCTGAATGATGCTAATGGAGATGAGACATGACGTGTTATTTTTGATCGTTGGCATGCTAGGCAGGAACGAGTCCACTCTCTACAATCTTTTCGCATACTAGGCCATACATAGCGTTCCGATATCAGTTTCGTCGTCGCATTTATGCCAGGGTGGCTAAAAGAATGCAAGTTTTCGAACACTTGCCGTCGCATGTCTTTGGTCACATAAGGTCTGGCCACATTGCTGCTCTTGTCACAATAGATTTCTGTGTGAGATCCAGGCAGTTTGATTTTTGTCAAGCGCAGAGAAGTATCGCTATCCAAAAGTTGTTCTAGTTCAGGATCTGTGCTTTGTGCTTGAGCAAGCTTGGATAGATCGATGGGCTGAGTAATCTCTTCGATGCGTGATAAACTGTCAGCCACAACGTTATCCTTTCCTGAAATATGCCTGATATCTGTGGAAAACTGTGAAATAAAATCCAGATGTCTGAACTGTCTTGGCGAGCACTTTTCTTTTCGTGAATGAAATGCAAAAGTTATGGGCTTATGGTCAGTGTAAATAATGAAGTCTCTCGCCTCCACCATGTGACGAAAGTATTTTATTGCTTCGTAGATGGCGAGAAGTTCCCTGTCGTAAGGCGAGTATTTCTGTTGACATGGCGAAAGTTTTCGAGAGAAAAATGCTAAAGGTTCCCACAGGCCGTCTCTATGCTGTTGTAAAGCTGCGCCCATTGCTGTGTCTGAAGCATCAGTGACTATAGCGAGCTTCGCTTGGCAGTCTGGATGAGCAAGTAGTGCTGCTTGGCAGAGACTTTCCTTGCAGGTGATGAATGCTTTAGTAGCTTCTTCTGATAAATGCACGGGATGTGAACCTTTAACTGATCCTGTGAGCAGTGCATTCAGAGGCGCTTGATGCCGCGCTGCGTCAGGAATAAACCTTCTGTAAAAGTTCACCATTCCTAGGAATCTTCGCAGTTCTCTGACGGTTTTTGGTGGTGGGTAATTCGCAACCGCTTCTACCTTTGATGGTAACGGCTTAGTGCCAGCTGCTGAGATGCTGTGTCCTAAAAACGTTACCTCTGATACACCGAATATGCACTTGTTCGTGTTGATTACCATGCCGTATTCCTTGAGTCTGTTGAAGAGCAGATGAAGGTGCTTCTTGTGTGATTCCTGATCAGGTGAGAAGATCAAAAAATCGTCCAGAAACGGGAAGCAGAACTCTTCAAGGCCCCTAAGCATCTCGTCCACAAATCGTTGAAACGTTTGGCTGGCATTACGTAGTCCGAACGTCATGAACGGAAATTCGTATAAACCAAACGGCGTCGTGATTGCGGTCTTCGGAATATCCTCAGGGCAGACAGGAATTTGATTATAAGCTTTTACGAGATCGATAACCGAGTATACTTGACAGCCGGAGAGACAATGTGCAAAGTCATGTATGTGCCGAATGGGATAGCTATCTGGTACGGTTCTAGCGTTGAGCATTCTGTAGTCACCGCATGGACGCCAGCCGTTATCTTTTTTAGGCGCAAGATGAAGTGGTGATGACCATGGTGACTTTGAAGGTCTGGCTGTTCCGTTCCTCAACATATCTGCAAATTCGTCTTTTGCGATTTTTAATTTATCCGGTGCTAGTCTTCGTGGTGTGCTGCTAATTGGCGGTCCTGCAGTAGTCTGTATATGATGCATGGTATTATGCTTCGGAACACGGTGGACACCGGAAGGTCGAGTAATCTCAGGGTATTCGCTTAGTATGTTATGATATACGGAATTTCCAGAAATAACTTTTACCGATGAAATGTTCCCAGTTGACTGTGCAGGTGAAGCTGGGGACGTAAGGCTTGTGGTGTTGTCGATTAAACGTTGATTTCGACAATCCACGATGAGGTTGTAAAATGATAAAAAATCTACACCTATTATGGCCTTTGTAACGTCCGCTACGATGAATCGCCAAGTAAAGTCACGGCGCAAGCCTAGGTTCAGCACTAAATGAGCGTAGCCGTAAGTAGAAATGGGTGTACCGTTTGCCGCACACAGCTCATAATTTGTTTTCTCACGACGTTCCTTGAGTGCCGATCGGGGGAAGACACATACGTCACTGCCAGTATCGATGAGAAACTGCATCTTCGTAGCGCCGTCCGTGACAAATAGGCGACCGGAAGTTTGGCAATCGGTCGTCGCCATTACCGACTGCTGTTCGCGTTTCCCGCATGGTAGTCGCATGGTTTTACGCACTTACTTGCTTCATTGCCGAACTTACTATGATACCAGCACACAGGAAATTTTCTATAGTTCGACTGTGATCGTGTGGAGCTAGAACGACCGCGCGTTTTCTTGTTTGAACGATTCGGTGCACGTGAATGCCGGTTCACCTGCGCAGTTAGAGCTTGCACTTGTTTGGTAAGTTCAGCAATCTGTTGCTTCATGGCGTCTAAAGAGCTTCCTGGTATGGCACTTGATGTTGATGCTACGTGCGCTGTAGGCGACACAACGTCATGGATGCGGTCAGCGAGATCTGCGAGCGCTTCCAGTGAAGACATCATCTGCGAAGCGATTATCGTTTGCGTGCTACTTGGTAGGCGACTGGTCCATATAGTACGTAGAAAATCTTCGGGAACTCCAGGTCCAGCCAAATGTTGCAAATGTCTTAGAAACTGAGATGGCTTACGGTCTCCAAGTTCTGCGTGCATAAGTAATTGCTTGACCTTCTTTTCTCGTGACGCGGACAGTCGTTTGATAAGTTCCGACTTCAATTTTTCATACCTGTTGGTGTCGGGCGGGTTGATGATTATATCTTCCACCTCAGAAGCATACTGCGGGTCTAGTTGGCCGATAACGTAGAAAAACTTCGTATTGTCCGTAGTAATGTTCGATATCGCGAATTGGCCCTCGATCTGCGCGAACCAAATGGCCGGCTTTTCAGGCCAAAACGGCGGAATGCGCACGCCCACACGACAAATATCTTCGTTCTTATCGGTTGAGAGCGACATCTTTATGTGAATCAGTATCAGAATTATCGCAATCAGCAACAAAATCAAAATCACACACATTTACTGCAAACGTGGACTTTCGGTTCAAAACAGGTCACCAGTAAAGCGAAGTTAGATACACTTTTGTTGTAATAGAAGGAGGTCCATGGGTTTGCTGAATTAATGATATGCCGATTGACTTTGTATACGATATGTTAATTAAAAAGATATTTACAAAAACCAAATGCGGAAAATAAAATTTTCTCTAATGTGAAGTCTATATCAACAACATTCGTTGCCCCTAGCAACTAGCTGGAAAAGTTCTCTATTAAACTGGTATGTAAACTTTTTCGTGGGCTAGCACACCACATACGGCATCGGCATGTTACTTTCAACCCTTACGTCACTCGGACCTGTATCAGAACTACGCTGAATCGTAAATATCACTACTCTAGATTTCATTCACAAAATGATCAATAGGTGTAAAGCGAAGTTAGGCACACTTTTGTTGTAATAGAAGGAGGTCCATAGGTTTGCTGAATTAATGATATGCCGATTGACTTTGTATAAGATATATTAATTAAAAAGATATTTACAAAAACCAAAATGCGGAAAATAAAATTTTCTCTAATATGAAGTCTATATCAACAACATTCGTTGCCCCTAGCAACGAGCTGGAAAAGTTCTCTATTAGAATGGTATTGAAACTTTTTCGTGGGCCAGCACGCCACATCACCCCCCTCCAGAGACCGTCCTACGGGCGATAATATTCTGGAAAACGCACTGTTCGTCCTGATCGAGTGGTGGTCACTGGAGCGTCTCGGGTCTCAGGTGCTGCCACGGCGGGAGAATGGTCCAACTCACGAAGTATGTAGGCAGGCTTAATGCGGTCGACTGATACAGTGACTTCTTTGCCTTTTATGCGGAGCTTGAAAACTTTATCCCCTCGTTCTATCACCTCATGCGGGCCTGTATAAGCTGCTTGAAAAGATGGGTGCGAGGTGTCATCTCTTAGAAAGACGTGGGATGCTGTTGCTAAATCTTTGAAAATGAATATAGAGCGGTTATTCCCATGATGAGAAGTTGGTAATGGCAACAAATTTTTGGCGAATGTGCGCAGTCTTTCAGTGTATACTGTCAAGTCCTCTGTGCCATCAGCCGATTGACAAAAAATGTCACCTGGGAGTCGTAGTGTCTCTCCATATACGAGTTCAGCTGGAGTCGCTTGTAAGTCTTCCTTAAATGCCGCCCGGATTCCCAGTAGAACAAGTGGAAGTGTTTCAAGCCAGCTGCTGGTCGCGTGACATGTAATAGCGGCTTTAAGCTGTCTGTGGAATCTTTCGACGAGTCCATTGCATGCTGGATGGTAGGCTGTAGTTCGTCTGCGTTGAAATCCGATGATGTGGGACAGATGCTTAAAAAGTTCTGATTCAAACTGTCGACCACGATCAGTGACGATATCTTCAGGGCAGCCGAATCTGGATATCCATCCGTGAACTAAAGCTTTTGCCACTGTTTCAGCTGTTATCTCCTGTAATGGTATAGCCTCGGGCCATCGTGTGAAGCGATCTACACATGTGAGACAGTAACGATACCCTTGTGAGAGAGGTAAAGGTCCGATCAAATCTATGTGGATTTTCATGAATCTGGCTCGAGGTAAGCTGAATGATGCTAACGGAGATGAGACATGACGTGTTATTTTTGATCGTTGGCATGCTAGGCAGGAACGAGTCCACTCTCTACAATCTTTTCGCATACTAGGCCATACATAGCGTTCCGATATTAGTTTCGTCGTCGCATTTGTGCCAGGGTGGCTAAAAGAATGCAAGTTTTCGAACACTTGCCGTCGCATGTCTTTGGTCACATAAGGTCTGGCCACATTGCTGCTCTTGTCACAATAGATTTCTGTGTGAGATCCAGGCAGTTTGATTTTTGTCAAGCGCAGAGAAGTATCGCTATCCAAAAGTTGTTCTAGTTCAGGATCTGTGCTTTGTGCTTGAGCAAGCTTGGATAGATCGATGGGCTGAGTAATCTCTTCGATGCGTGATAAACTGTCAGCCACAACGTTATCCTTTCCTGAAATATGCCTGATATCTGTGGAAAACTGTGAAATAAAATCCAGATGTCTGAACTGTCTTGGTGAGCACTTTTCTTTTCGTGAATGAAATGCGAAAGTTATGGGCTTATGGTCAGTGTAAATAATAAAGTCTCTCGCCTCCACCATGTGACGAAAGTATTTTATTGCTTCGTAGATGGCGAGAAGTTCCCTATCGTAAGGCGAGTATTTCTGTTGACATGGCGAAAGTTTTCGAGAGAAAAATGCTAAAGGTTCCCACAGGCCGTCTCTATGCTGTTGTAAAGCTGCGCCCATTGCTGTGTCTGAAGCATCAGTGACTATAGCGAGCTTCGCTTGGCAGTCTGGATGAGCAAGTAGTGCTGCTTGGCAGAGACTTTCCTTGCAGGCGATGAATGCTTTAGTAGCTTCTTCTGATAAATGCACGGGATGTGAACCTTTAACTGATCCTGTGAGCAGTGCATTCAGAGGCGCTTGATGCCGCGCTGCGTCAGGAATAAACCTTCTGTAAAAGTTCACCATTCCTAGGAATCTTCGCAGTTCTCTAACGGTTTTCGGTGGAGGGTAATTCGCAACTGCTTCTACCTTCGATGGTAACGGCTTAGTGCCAGCTGCTGAGATGCTGTGTCCTAAAAACGTTACCTCTGATACACCGAATATGCACTTGTTCGTGTTGATTACCATGCCGTATTCCTTGAGTCTGTTGAAGAGCAGATGAAGGTGCTTCTTGTGTGATTCCTGATCAGGTGAGAAGATCAAAAAATCGTCCAGAAACGGGAAGCAGAACTCCTCAAGGCCCCTAAGCATCTCGTCCACAAATCGTTGAAACGTTTGACTGGCATTACGTAGTCCGAACGTCATGAACGGAAATTCGTATAAACCAAACGGCGTCGTGATTGCGGTCTTCGGAATATCCTCAGGGCAGACAGGAATTTGATTATAAGCTTTTACGAGATCGATAACCGAGTATACTTGACAGCCGGAGAGACAATGTGCAAAGTCATGTATGTGCCGAATGGGATAGCTGTCTGGTACGGTTCTAGCGTTGAGCATTCTGTAGTCACCGCATGGACGCCAGCCGTTATCTTTTTTAGGCGCAAGATGAAGTGGTGATGACCATGGTGACTTTGAAGGTCTGGCTGTTCCGTTCCTCAACATATCTGCAAACTCGTCTTTTGCAATTTTTAATTTATCCGGTGCTAGTCTTCGTGGTGTGCTGCTAATTGGCGGTCCTGCAGTAGTCTGTATATGATGCATGGTATTATGCTTCGGAACACGGTGGACACCGGAAGGTCGAGTAATCTCAGGGTATTCGCTTAGTATGTTATGATATACGGAATTTCCAGAAATAACTTTTACCGATGAAATGTTCCCAGTTGACTGTGCAGGTGAAGCTGGGGACGTAAGGCTTGTAGTGTTGTCGATTAAACGTTGATTTCGACAATCCACGATGAGGTTGTAAAATGATAAAAAATCCACACCTATTATGGCCTTTGTAACGTCCGCTACAATGAATCGCCAAGTGAAGTCACGGCGCAAGCCTAGGTTCAGCACTAAATGAGCGTAGCCGTAAGTAGAAATGGGTGTACCGTTTGCCGCACACAGCTCATAATTTGTTTTCTCACGACGTTCCTTGAGTGCCGATCGGGGGAAGACACATACGTCACTGCCAGTATCGATGAGAAACTGCATCTTCGTAGCGCCGTCCGTGACAAATAGGCGACCGGAAGTTTGGCAATCGGTCGTCGCCATTACCGACTGCTGTTCGCGTTTCCCGCATGGTAGTCGCATGGTTTTACGCACTTACTTGCTTCATTGCCGAACTTACTATGATACCAGCACACAGGAAATTTTCTATAGTTCGACTGTGATCGTGTGGAGCTAGAACGACCGCGCGTTTTCTTGTTTGAACGATTCGGTGCACGTGAATGCCGGTTCACCTGCGCAGTTAGAGCTTGCACTTGTTTGGTAAGTTCAGCAATCTGTTGGTTCATGGCTTCTAAAGAGCTTCCTGGTATGACACTTGATGTTGATGCTACGTGCGCTGTAGGCGAAACAACGTCATGGATGCGGTCAGCGAGATCTGCGAGCGCTTCCAGTGAAGACGTCATCTGCGAAGCGATTATCGTTTGCGTGCTACTTGGTAAGCGACTGGTCCAGATAGTACGTAGAAAATCTTCGGGAACTCCAGGTCCAGCCAAATGTTGCAAATGTCTTAGAAACTGAGATGGCTTACGGTCTCCAAGTTCTGCGTGCATAAGTAATTGCTTGACCTTCTTTTCTCGTGACGCGGACAGTCGTTTGATAAGTTCCGACTTCAATTTTTCATACCTGTTGGTGTCGGGCGGGTTGATGATTATATCTTCCACCTCAGAAGCATACTGCGGGTCTAGTTGGCCGATAACGTAGAAAAACTTCGTATTGTCCGTAGTAATGTTCGATATCGCGAATTGGCCCTCGATCTGCGCGAACCAAATGGCCGGCTTTTCAGGCCAAAACGGCGGAATGCGCACGCCCACACGACAAATATCTTCGTTCTTATCGGTTGAGAGCGACATCTTTATGTGAATCAGTATCAGAATTATCGCAATCAGCAACAAAATCAAAATCACACACATTTACTGCAAACGCGGACTTTCGGTTCAAAACAGGTCACCAGTAAAGCGAAGTTAGGCACACTTTTGTTGTAATAGAAGGAGGTCCATAGGTTTGCTGAATTAATGATATGCCGATTGACTTTGTATAAGATATATTAATTAAAAAGATATTTACAAAAACCAAAATGCGGAAAATAAAATTTTCTCTAATATGAAGTCTATATCAACAACATTCGTTGCCCCTAGCAACGAGCTGGAAAAGTTCTCTATTAGAATGGTATTGAAACTTTTTCGTGGGCCAGCACGCCACAGGTGAATGAAATCACTCAATCTACTTGACACACATCAATCATTACATACACATACATTTACATCAATCGACGGGACTCAGTGCAGCGTCCATAACGAAAACGAGACCCAACGAAATTGCAAACAAACTTCGAATATA
Organism: Ennomos fuscantarius; assembly: GCA_905220475.3. Classification (NCBI taxonomy): domain Eukaryota; kingdom Metazoa; phylum Arthropoda; class Insecta; order Lepidoptera; family Geometridae; genus Ennomos; species Ennomos fuscantarius. Next base: position 15,552,557 of record HG992023.1, read on the forward strand.
CAACTTCATAACAATAAAATCTCTGCAGATAATCTTCACTGTCGCACTTTGTGTTAAGATAAAACTCGTACTTTTTACTTATAGATTTAAACCTCCGTTTATACGACTTTGTATTGTGTGAAGAGTATTTGGTATTAAAACTGAAATACTAAAATTTAATAATAAATTTGATTTTGATAATTTATGAAGCTCTAATTCAAACCCGTCACCGGATATCTAGAAAGCGCAATTAATTTGAAAAAACTTGATCGTTGCGATATGCAACTTGTAGTTTAGTGTACATTTTCTAACAACTAGTTACCCATACTAATAAACACTGCACAACTGTGGTACAACTCATTGTTTCGTTATGTGTTGTTGTACCTTTCCCTATTTTCAAACACGAACGAAACAAAACACAAAATAACTGTACTTTATAAATAACACAGTATTTTTTATACAACTAGTTACAACTGCATACTGACCGCTTGTAGTGAATGTAGCTTCGCAGTACTTGCAGTTATGAGGTTTAACTCCATTGTGCATGTTGGTATGGTTTTGAAGCGAAGCAATCGTCTTGAAACCCCTCTCGCAGACTTCGCACTTATGTGGACGGTCCTCGGAGTGCGATTTCATGTGTCGGACTAGCAAATACCTGCAGTGTATGGTTTCATCAATCAATCACGCATTCACTAACCAGTATGCAAGTCACGAAACACTCTGTCTAGTCAATTAATAGTTTTTTATCACAAATCCTATAAGTTATGCCATAATCAAACATAACGCAAGCTTAGCAGAAGCTAATAATCTAATAATCTAAATATATATAACTCAAAGCTGACTGATTGACTGACTGACAGTGATCAACGCACAGCCCAAACCACTGGACGAATCGGGCTGAAATTTGGCACGCAGGTAGATGTTATGACGTAGGCATCCGCTAAGAAAGGATTTTTCGAAATTCCACCCTTAAGAGGGTGAAATGGGTGGTTGAATTATTCTCCCATGGGCCATGCCGCGAGCGAAGCTGCGAGCAGAAGCTCGTTATCATAATAAAACATATAGCCTGTCACTCAGATATACGTAGGGCGCACTGAATGTTTTGTGTATCAAGTTGTAAGCGGAATACAATTTTATTTGTTTACTAAAGAATTCTTGATTACATTACACTTCATTTGGTAGAACCATTGATAACATGAGGACCACTGATGTGATACTGTAGACGAAGGTCATACCTATATACTCTATGGTATGGTACCCTGGTTATTCATAATAGAAATATGTTTAGAGAAGAAAGGAACTCACCGCCTGTGACTGCTGTAAGAGCAGAAGTTGCAAGTGAAGCTTGCGCGAGAGCCCTTGCCTTTGCGTTTCTTCTTTGCGCGAGTAGGAGAATTTGATGGTTCATCATGTACTGACTCCTCTTCTTCTTCTCCCTCTTCTTCTTCATCCTCGAAATTGTACACATCTACAACGGGCTTCTCTTCCTGTAATAAGTAGCAATATGAGCCTAAGTATTAACATGTTATATAAATGGTGAAGCATGTGAATTCCACTACCGTATCATCTTTCATACAGGTAAAATATTTTTTTATATACAAACATCTTCAAAGATGGTTTACACTAATTATGGGTTCTGTCTTGTTTCTGCTCGTGATATCGTCGGCGAAGTTTAAGTTTTGTGTAAATTTAAGAATGTTAATAAGTAAGGCCCTTAAAGATTAACTGTATTTTATGGTCTGTCAACTTCTCTCTAAATAAGTCTCAAAACTGCACACAACTTAAATTATGTGAAGATGTGAAACTTAAAGAGATGCTTAATTTTTTTAAACAAATTATTGTTATTATTTATTGTATTGTTGAATTGATTGTACTACAGTTTTGTAAACAATATGGGATGAGTCTGTTCCACACCTTAATATTGTCAACGTTGATGATTGGTTGTGTTTCTTCTTGCACCACTAGAACATAGCTCACTTCCCCATTACTATTCTTCGATGGCACCAATGTCACAGTCTGATATGCTTCAGCTTCAATTGATTCGCCTTTCTGGGTAGCTGCCTCTTCTATCTGGACTGGTTCTTGCGATTCACATAACTATATGAAGGAATAAGATAAGTCACAAATATATTGGATGGGTACTAAAACCTCCTTATTATATCAAGCCATCACTGAGATGGTACAACTAAATGTCAACTTGAAGCCAAAAACTCAATGCAAAAGTCATTAAACTCAAAAGAAAAATTCCTAGCCTAAACCTCCAAGCCTTAACCAACCGCCAAGTGCTGACCTATCGGTTTTCGACTAACTGAACTGAACTTCAGAGAGTTTGCAATGGAATGGCACAACTGAATGTACCTATTCACTTTTTGTCACAATACAATTGGTAACATGGACACACAGCATCTGTATATGCTAGAAAATCATGAAGGCTAGAGTGGACCGAAATCTACTAGACAAGTGTGCTCATCATCAACCATATCACTTACCATCAGGTAAGACACTTATCAAATGTAAGCCTATCTTAAATAAACATTAATATTTACCTGCACCATAGTATTTTCATCGCTGGTTGGCAAAGATACAAGGTTCTGCCCGGGTTGGTAGTAATATCGTCCTTCCTCATCTACAAAGTAAGTGACCCCACCAGTATCGATTTCCTCCTCAGCGGGTTCTGCTTGACAAAGAAAAAACTTTCCAATGTAAAACTAGTAATTCTGTAAAAATGTATTATGTGTAATTCTATCTGATGATGACAGCTTCGTTATACTGGCAGTGAAAATAATATCTCTTTAGAGATGCATTCATGTAAAGATATATTTTAGTGTTTCAGATCATACCTGCAGGTTCTTCTGGAATAGCAGGGTGCATAACATGCTTTGTATTTCGGTAAGACCTTCGTATGGGCGCCATTTCTAAAACAACACGAAACAAATCATATTTATTTATAATCTAAGTAGTATTAATTAGTCATAATAACATGATCATGGAGTGATAAATAGGAATTTTGTTAATATCTTTCATTCATTTGGAAATGAATGAAACCGGCAAAACTAAACCTCGGCACCGAAAACTCACTCTTAGTATTAATAACAGATTAATATCTAAAGACAGTGAAGTTGCTAGTGCATTTGAGGATTTTTTCGTAAATATACCTGTAGTTACCACTCAGTCATTAAATTCATCGACTAGTGAGTCTTGTGCAATTCTTGCAGAGTGTGTTGATAAATGTGAAGTAGTTTTTAGATTTAGACATATTAATTCGGCTATAATTGTTAAGACCTTTAGGTCACTTAAAATAAAGAATACTGAGGATCTTTGGGGAATGTCTACCAGGGTTTTAAGTGGCATTGTCACATTAATCGCACCATATTTAGCAGAAGTATTTAATAAATGTGTAGACGAAGGAGTTTTTCCCAACGTAATGAAAAATAGTAAATTGATTCCATTATTTAAGTCTGGAAATAAGAATGATCCATCGAACTATAGGCCAATTTCTGTGTTACCTGCAATAAGTAAAATTTTTGAAAATGAAATTCTTAATCAGTTGTTAACATTTTTTAACCTTAACGGACTGTTTCACAGTCAACAGTTTGGATTTACAAAAGGACGATCAACTACAGATGCAGGCGTAGAACTCTTTATACATATACTTGGTGCTTGGGAGAAGTCACAGGATGCCATAGGTATTTTTTGTGACTTATCCAAAGCATTTGATTGCGTATGTCACGAAACCCTAATTTTTAAATTAAAGCATTACGGGGTTTGTGGGAAAGCTCTTGATCTTGTCTCTTCTTATCTTGGTAATAGAATTCAGACAGTTGAAGTTAATGGAGCAAGATCATCTGGTTCTATCACTAAAATGGGGGTCCCGCAGGGTTCAATACTAGGACCATTCTTATTTTTGGCCTATATTAACGATCTTCCATTTTTTGTAAAGAACCTATGTGATATTGTTTTGTTCGCAGATGATACGTCTCTTATTTTCAAGGTTGACCGATCTACTAATGATTTTGACGACGTTAACAAGGCAATTTCACTGGTTTTGAACTGGTTTACTAAAAACAATCTACTGTTAAATAGTAAGAAAACTAAATGTATTAAGTTTTCGTTACCTAATGTTAGGGGGTCTCCTACAAATTTATTACTGAATGGTGAGGCATTAGATTTGGTACAATCTGTCACGTTCCTTGGCATAACTATAGACTCTAAATTACAGTGGGGTCCTCACATATCAAACATTGCTGGTAGATTGAGCTCTGCTGCATATGCTGTGCGTAAAATCAGACAGTTTACTGATGAAGCCACTGCAAGATTAGTATACTTTAGTTACTTCCACAGTATTATGTCATACGGCATCTTACTGTGGGGTAAAGCCGCGGACATACAATCAATTTTTGTCTTACAGAAAAGAGCAATTCGTTCCATTTATAACATGAAATCCCGCGACTCTCTCAGGGAACGATTTAAGGAGATAAATATTCTTACAGTGGCTTGTCAATACATTTACGACAATTTGATGTACACTCGCAAAAACATTAGCTCTTTTCCCAGATATTGCGACATTCATAACTTTAATACTAGGAACAAAAATAATATGAAAGTTCCAAGATTCAGACTGCAGAAAGTTAATGGTTCATTTATGGGAAACTGTATACGCTTTTATAACAAGTTGCCCGACGGTATCGAACAATTGTCAATGCGTAAATTTAAATTATTCATAAAGTCAAACTTAATGAAAAAAGCCTATTACACAATAAATGATTATGTGTCGGACAAAAAAGCTTGGCCTGAATATCCCAAGCTTAACGGTATGAAAGCTTAGGTACTTTGCCTATTGCCTATTCCTATCTATAAATTCAGTTTCTATTTGTAATGTTTATAATAAGATAATCACGGTATTTTTCTTGCACCGGTGTGACGTGGTGGTTATTTTTGTAACATATTCATTATCTCAATTGTAATGAATTATATACATTGTAAAAGAGTAGAAAGAAGACAAAAAAAAAATACATCACTGTAAAGTTTCTTGTAGCTTCTTCTTTACAGTTGTAATCGAAGCTTCGGATCAAAGTTTTCAATTCTGCATTGTGCCGGATTGCTTGCACCAGTAGTGAGAAAGAGAACTGCTTTTTTTTCAAACTCATATATTGTAATGGGCTTGCTATATTATTTGACAATAAGCACTTTGTAATTTTATATGCTTAATTTTAAGTACCTAGTATAATTTTGACTTGTAAAAGTGCGAAAATTAGCCTATTTGCAATAAATCTTTTGACTTTGACTTTGACTTTGAATGTGTCTAGCCCATCTCAGGCAGATTATTAGACAAATATCAACTCATCACTCTGATATAAAGGTGAAGCCAGAAAATAAATATGACCAGGAGTCTATGTAAAATAGGATATTAATGGACATTACAAATACAAATAAGAAGGAAACCATTAAGAGTTTTATGTTGATGACTGATAATGCAAGGCTATGAGAGTATTGAAACCATGAAGTTGTTAAATGTAAGAGCACAGAGTATAAAGCAACATCCTGAAGTTTTCTGGTTGCCTAATACTGTGACACACCATTGTTTGCCCAATTAACTGATTATTGTTCATGAAAAGGTGAAATTTATATCATGAATATTGTACATAAAAAAGCTAATGTGGTAAGCCATATAATATTAATGGCATGTTTCAAGGAAACTGTGGATAGATTAACATCTAGTCAACTTGATTGGCTGATTTAAATATTATAAACAGCTAGATTTCAATATCCAGTAGTATCTTCTTTTTCACCTTTTGTCGAAATTCTTCATGCCAAGAATTACTGTCGATATTATTTGGGAGACCAGACCCTACTCTTTCCTGTTTAGCCACTTATTTTCATAAACCCTTTTTGTTGAACTTTTAATGAACCCCCCTTAGGTTTCAATTCAGATTCTACCTTACCATTATTTCCAGACTTACCAAGCACACATACATGTACGCCTTATATATTTATTGTTGCCATACATACACATATCCATGTACATAACTCAAACATTAGGAATTATATATATATATATATATATACACACACACATACACAAACACACACTCAGCCTTAATAACATTCATTCATCTTTCATAACTGCATACATGTATACCTACCTTTCGTTTCGCAGTCACCCTTTCACACAAAGCACACGAGAAAACTGTGATGTTTGCCTTTCTTTGTTTGTTTGATTTTTAGGTCTTGTTACTTTTATTTCACAGAATATATTTAACTAGGTACTTACATAGCCATAATTTGTTAACTTCTTCTTGTTTATTCTTTATTATGTAACTATTAAAAGTGGAAGATGCTAAATCCCACGACACAGGTTGCCCTAGTGTAGGATTCAGTGTTTCATAGTTATCATACCCTCTTTGACTGTACCAACATTCTATGTACCAATTTTATCTGATGTATTGTTTTTTTTTGTCAAATAAATTATTATTATCCATCGTTTATTTAAACTGGCCATAGACCCATAACTTTTGTTACGTTAGTTTTAAATTAATATTTTTATATAAATGTAATCTTTTAATTTTAAAGTCCAATATAAGTATTTGAAGCTGGAGTGGAGGTTATGAAATGCAAAAATATAACAAGATTACATATATTTTGGATTTTATTCAATTTAACCCCTTGTTTTTGAGTTCAAAAATGTGCATTCTAAAAGATCAAAAATAACCTGTGTTATAAAAGTGTGATGAAGTTCTGTATATAGGGAATAAATTAGGTTGGTTTGTCATGCCATTTGTTTTTCAAGTACTTAAGTTAAACAATGCCCTTAAAACAAAAAATGATCGAAATTTGATTTTGTAGCATCCCACTCTATTTCATACATTGTAAGACTAACGCCAGAACTTCTATTAATATATTTATTTAGCAGGTTATTTTTCACCCATCATATTTAGGCAATAAGTCTGTATTATAGGTATGACCCGTGTGTTAATTATGTATGTTCTTTTATCAAATATATTTGTAGGGAAATCTATTCAGGAGACAAGGTTCTACGATAGTTGATTGGCAAATAAATACAGTACCTAGATAATCACTATGAGATGGGTTTGCTCGCGAAGTTGAAATCGACAATAGATTTACTGTGGTCCAGTGAGCAGAAAGAGAACAGATTATTAAAATTTAAATTACCAAGTTTACCGATTAGTGAGGAAAGCCAATTTGATGGATTTCAAGTTAAGTGTGGTGTTGAATGAAATAAAACATTAATTTACCAAATGTAGAGGCAAATCAGGCAAATGCCTACGAACGGTCAATGGTCCGCCATCTTATCTTAGCCACATAGCACTTTTTAGAAATTTCATGCGCATATTTAATATACCCACAAAACTAATCTAAAAATGTAAAGCATTTGAAACTTTTGAAAATAATAAACATAAACCCAACAATGATAAACTATGAAACAGGCGGCGCTAGCGTCTATGAAAATGATGGAAGAAGACTCACTTGCACTCAAAAGGATTTGGGAATTTCACGTAACATTTCACATTTGGGCGGCATGTGAGCACATTTTCAAGTATGTGCACCTAGAAACCGGTGGTAGTTTATAAAAGCATTAAATAAGATAAAATCACAGCTTTGCAATACCTTATTCCTTCAAGTGAACTTCTAAATTTTCTCAATGAGGGCGTTTCAATCAATCCATTTACGCGATAGTGACGCCCAGAAAACGAAATGGCCGACATGAGAACTACGCAAGCGAAATTTATTTCAAATGGTGTTGCAAGTAAAAATATTGTTTTGTTGCCTACGTGCAAAACTAGGTGGCAGTACAAACAAAATCTACTAATAATATATTTCTACCATTTTGGTAGGTTATGCAGATTGTCATATACCTAGGGTCCCGATATTATCCGATAACGAGCTCATATAAAAATAACGGATTTATAACAAATATTTAGTATTTCTCAAGTTATCAAAAACAATGTAACAGTATAAAAAATATTTGAACACCAAGGTCCGTATTACAGAACTACGCTCAGTCGTGAATCTATTCTCTAGACAAGATTTCATTCACAAAATGATGATATAGTAAATGAAATCTCCACTCTACTGAGCTACTAGACAGCCTAATTCAGTAATACGGACCCAAGAAGGTAACATTTCAACACCAAGTAGTTTTAACTTTTTCTTAGGGGCTTTAGTTAATATTATAATTTAGCCAAGGTTCTGTTAATAGGGTGAATTCGTTGACTTTAGCCTCACTTTCTCCAAAAGGGTTTGAACATTTTAGTATGAAACCTGGATGATGATCACGGAACTTTTATTGCAATGCAACGGCATACATTTGAATCTTTATTCGACAGCTCCACAGTAACTAATAGTTCAATACGTAGTTTTGTACATTATTAGGAACTGTCAAATCCATACACGTTTGTATTTCAATTGATTTCAATCAAGTTCCGTGATCGCCTAGCTGGTATACCTACTATCCACCGTTTTGTATTTCTTCAAAATAGCGGCCACCCATAAAACCTATATCAATCGATAGCTGCCACTAATACAAACCATGTTTGTACGAGACGGAATTTTCAGAAACGTCACGTTTCCAAGATTATATTATACGCTTTCAAAATTACAGTGGGGGCGCCGCCGGTAAGTTCACGTAAAACTAAATTGAAGGTATAAGTCGGCTCATTGTCTCTAAAAATATTGTTCTATAGTAATCCATAGGCGCAGTAAGGGAAAAAGGTTACCAGCTGATTATTACTGTTTTTATTTTGCGGATGATCTCAAACTTTTTTACGAGTTCGAGATGTAGGTGATTATGCTCTATTACAAGAGGAGTGAGCAACGTTTTGCGCTAGAGTCATTGAAATAGGTTGTTTTTAATAAAAGTAAATGCTTATTTATTTTTATTGTCCGATCTAATAACGCTATTTAGACGCAGTATCGACTTAGAAGAAATATTATCCCAAGAGTATATAATGTAAAATGTAGGGGCATAATAAAGAGTGAAGTTATGTATTTTTATTGCACTTTGACCAATTATGTGCGCAATTGTTTAGATTTCTCGAATTTGTACTGAGACCAGCGAGACACATCAATACCATACTTGCTTTGATTGCGTTGTATAACGTTTCTATTAGGCATAGGTTGAAGAGCAACGCTTTGTATCCGTTTGTGGCAAAATAATTAGGTATGTGCAATCAATCGTTAGAAAAAATCAAAGAATTTAAACGATGGTGCTATCTAAAATAGTATGGATATTTTGTTGGGTACATGTATATGTATCCTAATGCAATTAAAGAGGGATGATGGAGCACATGGGATACGCTGGAAGTAAGACGTATCATGTGTCTCATGATTTATGTTGTGCATATCTTGGTACGCCATAGATGCAATCCGATTTTGCTAAATAAAATATCGTTTTTAGATTATTGTTTTGTGTTTACTAGTTTTATGGCCTTGAGTGGGCAAACGAGGAAACTGTAATGGCTACTTGAAAATAACGCATTCAAAATTAAATTAATTAATAAATAACCTTAATATACCTAGTTGATGAATAATAAATAATACTGAGAAACTTAGCTTTATTCAGCTTTTGAACTGCACATAATAAAACATTAATTAAGCGACATGAGAAAACTAATGACAACGTTTGTACCGTTCCTTTACGGTATAGGAACCAAGAAATTTATATCAATAGTTTTATAGGCTACCATCACATTTTAAGCCTTTCCACGAATATAACGAGGATAAATGGCAGTAAAATATATCATTAGAGCCAGCCAATTCATGTCATCAAATTATTTCTAAATTGATTTATCAGCGGCGCCACTAGTGTAACTTTAAAAACGTATGTTGGAAATGTGACAGTTGAGAAAAAAAATTCTCATATAAACCTTGTTTATATTAGTGTCAGCTAACTATTTAAATAATATTAGAGAGTGACCGCTATTTTTAAGAAAATACCAAGATGGCGGACAACAGGTGTGCCAAAATAATGAATCCTTTAAAATTTTAACATGCAAATAAAAGACACGTGTCCTTTCCATCGTTCCATCAAAAATAATTATTGTACCTAATTCTAGGTAGTAGGTATATCTAGGTAAGGTCATTAATTAGTCGGTCTAGGACCGGACTCCTAACGCGCAAAATAATAAACAGGAAGGAGTTAAATTACACATCAAATTTATTTTTAAAAAACTTATAAAGGTACACCGCATTTAAATATACTCGTACAAAAAGCAACAAAATCAGTAGAAAAAATCAACATTAATCAAAAACAGTCAAACCAAAGCAAAAACAGTAAAAAGATCGGAAAGTACCTCCAGGCGACCTACCTCGTGACGAAATCAATCCAGCCACAATATAACTTATTCATTACATAATCATAACATGTATTTATGTACCAACTACCGCAGAGCTTTCATAAAACAGCATATTCGCGGGAACTGAAAATTATTCCTAACACTTAAAAAAAAACATAAATACTACATAGTCTATGACTCTATGGTTCTTAAATGATTTAGCTCCGTATTACACAATACACAACGATGCTCAGTCATGGATGCTCAAGCAGAGATTTCATTCATAAAGTGAATTAATGAATGAAATCTCTGCTTGAGCACCAATGGATGACTGAGCATTGTTCTGTAATACGGACCTAAAAATGTAAAAAAGGTTTTAAAACCGATATGGTGTATTCTTATTGGACGTAAAGAATAGCCATGACTTATTCAGCGAATGTAAACAAAATACAACAGAAAGCGGAGGACAAAGTTACTCGTGGGCGCTAATCACTAAACACTACTATAACTAATAAACAATAAAAACTGTAAAGTCTCTAATTTTCCACTTCCGAGTGGACAATCCACGCTAAAGTAGATAGCTTGGAGAAGAATTGATAATATCAAAGACCACGGGACATTTGTTGATTTAACAGATGATTTAAAAAAAAATAGGCACGATTTTTAATTTTTCAAGTATGTGGTACAATCAACCATTCACACAAACCAAACTATTTAAGTACTAGGTATTTATTTATGTACTCAATGAATTCAAAACTCTGGCTCACAATAACTTATTTTATACTTACTGAAGAAAACGTTTAACGCTTTTTTACTATTATGGCTTGCGCGTTATGCCCGAATTGACTAAATAAATAACTGACCCAGTGTTGATTCTCTATTTTATTATGCACGTTCAAATTCTTTCAGTATACGTAAACTAAAATTAAAATAAAACAAGGATATTTGAAACACCTGAACATAGTTCAAATAAGTGCGACTGAGACAGTATATATTGCAAGCGATCATTCAATCTCTTACACTTCGCGCATCACGAAGGAACCAGTTTTGTAGAATGGGCTACCGGCTAGAGGTTTGCTCTCTGTCAATTTTCCGGATGAGCAAGATAAATGTTTGGTTACCTGTTTATTAATCAGAGTTAGTTACCCTGGGTTAGCTATTAATTTATAATTTTAATCCTGCCTACCTATTTTGTTTTAGCTACAACTACAACTCAACATTTTTTGGCACAGTAATGCCAGCTACAAAAAAACACCCTAATAATAATTATTAACTTAATAAAAAGCCACGTTACATCACACACCATTTCGCATTTTAGCTAGGTAATCTAAGTACACACTTATATTTAACTTAAGCCTAAGAACTGCGTTATAAATTCTATAAAGTATGCAGAATGTATAAAAAAAAAACGACCGATAAATAAACTCAAAAACAATTCAAGCGGTAGGTGGCGAAAATACACAAAGAAAACCTCATAAATGGCACCAAAATAATTTAAATAATTAACTACAGTAGATAAGTAACTATATGCCTAGTTAACATAGGTACTTATATTTATATAGCCCCTTTATTTAAGTAATACGTAATAATTATCTATAAACTAAATAATAATAAAAAACTCACAATAACTTAAAAAACTTAGAAAAAAATCGACAACAAACCAATACCTAAGACAAAATAATAATCGACAAAAACACTTCAATATATTTTCTACACTATTCTGAATGTAGTGCAACATAAGATTGGTTTTTCTATTGTAACGCCTTTTTAACACACTTAATACGTACCAATTATTGATAAGTACCTATTATTAATTTATGCCAACCATGTTCAAAATTGGACAAGACAAAAACCATGAGTAGTGTTTATTTACGCTGGAGCTTTTTGAGTAACATTTGAGTCCTGATAAATCAAAATATACAACCTAGTTACACACTTGGGAGTTATAAATTCTTGACATCGTAATTGCGAAAAAATATATGTAGGTAATTAATGATAGCAACACTACTCATACAAAATTGCAAATGTACCTTATAATATAGCTCTAAAGGCCTAATTGCCTACTCTCCAGTGATGCATTCCCGCGCATCGTATTATTTCTCGCTTTTATTAAGTAAAGTTTAGATCTTACTGTTTCATACAAAAAACTTTCGATCATTTTGGAAATTACAAGCATATTATTAAAAAAACGAGTGTGGTTTAGAGCACACTACTGAAGTAAAACTTCTTTGGTTTAGCTTCATTTATGTGCCGGTATAACTTTGTTTCAATTACTGTAAATTGTCATTTTACCGGACATAACAACATAATAATACACATTTTTAACTTTTTTATGTTGACAATGGAGATCTACGTGAACCAAATTCTGTTCGCCTCGCATTTACCAGCTATCTCCCCAAGTCAAGCGTGCGTAAAAAAGTTTTACTTCAAAAACACTCAGGTCCGTATTACAGAACGTTGCTCAGTCATCGATCAGTGCTCAAGTAGAGATTTCATTCATAAAGTAATCAATTAGTGAATGAAATATCAGCTTGAGCACCGATCGATGACTGAGCATCGTTCTGTAATACCGACCTCAGTCTTAATATACTAATGATCCGTTGTAATTATAATTATGATAGAACCACAGTCACTGCACTACACAAAAAAGATTTTCACAAGACACACAACTGAAGTTCTCAGCTTACGTAGACCGCATACGAGTACATAATATATCAGTAGAAAAGGCAAGCTTTCGGTATGGATATTCAAAGATAGATCATATTGTTATACAAACGTAATTACGTATGTCTTCTGTGCCGTAACGTAAATCAAAACAACTGACAAGTGAAGGAGGTTATTATACAAGGACTACAACCGGCCGGCCCCTATGTATTGATGTTGTTGATTAGGAAAAAGCATTCGACAGCATTGAAAGCTGGGCAGTGTTTCGATTTCAAAGTCTTCACCGTTGCGAAGTTGACAAGCTTTACATGGAAATCGTCCGAAAACTGTATGGGTCAGCTACAATGCCGATACAAATGGCTTGATTCACAGACTTTATTGTATTTGGACGAGGAGTACGTCAAGGAAGCACTATTTCACCTAATCCTTTCTCTCAAGTATCTGATCAGGTGAATCGATCGATGCAATGATGATGACATCGTCAATTTATTCTATTGACAAAGACGTAGGTACAGCTCAAACCACTGAATAAAACCCTTATTTATTTTAAATGAGTATTGATTGACTTGGTATTGACAATGGACATGTTGAGGAGGAAAGAGATGAATCGCATATTAAAAATAAAGTGAATGTTAACGAATGGAAGGGAAGAGGAAAGCCTAAAAAAAGATAGGTCGTGTGGGGCCTATCTGAATGAAGAAGTGACTGAAATAATGACGGCTGACAAAATAATGCGGAGAAAAAGACAAACCTAATGCGCCAACCACGGATTATTATGTAAGTAATGATTAGTATAATGACAACTTACAACTGTCAAGATGGCGATATTAGCATTAAACAAAAGTTATACTGGCCGATAGATGGAACTAAAGAAGTTTTACTTCAGCCGTGTGGTCTAAACACTCTCGTTTTTTTATATTGCTTCTGTCTAACGTTCTGTGTGTCTTTAAAGTTATTAAGTACATATTCTGTGTTTTTTATGTTATATGTAAACCAAGTGCGCGGGACAGTTGCCCCCAACAAATATTAAAGCAAAACAAAGAAAAATACCTAGCTAAAAATAATTTAGGAACAATTTTTGTGAGCTGTAGTTTTTCAGATAATAATACCTATAAAACAAAAATAAAAATAATCATTATGACATAACCTTTTCTTCTTATAATGTGAATTTATATATAGCTTTTAATAACTACTACAATGTCTAAAAAACTTTGGAATGAAAAGCTCAGTCTCGGCTTTGGAAATAAATGACAATAATAATAAATTAATAATCAACCTTGGAACAGTCACACGTTTCGACGTTTTCGAACGTATGACCCTTTTTGCAAGTAGGTGATTTGTTTTTATAAATAGGTATACTTATAGACTTGTGATCTTACCACAAATCCATCAGGGCCAAGATAATTTAGACGTTAGCATTAATTTTGTGATGCTTTTTAAAGTAATTAGGTGTTATTTGTAGTTATACCTATAAAAACGCCTACGTCTAGGTATCGAGTAGGCTCATCATCATCATGGCCATAGGTTTTAAAATACTAATCATGGCCCTGGGGCTACGAGTCCACACTTTTACTTTTCTTAATAAATTATGAACTACCTCTTTGAGGTGTTTTGATCGTTTACAAAAAGTAATATTTATACTTATCCATTTAAATTTCCTAGCGCCTTAATCGCAAACAAACAGGAACTAAAAAGGCAGTATAGAATGAATCAAATCATACTATTTAAAAACGAGTATTTTAGTAGTAATACGAGTTACCATTTTTCTTTTACCACATTTACTTACGTCATTGCCTAAACCTTTCGTGGTAAGGATCGCTGATCGACTGCATTTTAACTGCTTTCTTACCTGTCCTTAGGCTACAATAGAAAACCATTACACTTGACGAACGACAAAATACTCTGTAGTAATTCTCTAATCAATGGTTTAGGTACTTTGAATATACTGATATTACGCAGGCTGTGGTCTTCGGGTGTGAGTCCTCATGTGCCTTGTGATCATATCGCGGCGACAGGCGGCGTAAGGGCAGGCGGGGCAGCGGTATGGCTTCTCCCCAGTATGCGTGCGTTGATGAGTAGCGAGATGGTCCGATCGAGAGAAAACCTGGCCACACACAGCGCACGAGTACGGTTTTACGCCACTGTGTAGGCGCGCATGCCGCGTCAGCATATCGGACCGGGCGAACCTGCGCCGGCATATCTCACACTCATACGCTCTAGCTGAATCCGGAGTCCTGTTTCTGTGCCGTGACGCCACATGCTTAGCTAACCGGTCATGGACTGCAAATGTCTGCCCGCAGACTTTGCATACAAACGGTTCGTTGTCGGGTGCCGGCGAGTAAACGCTTTCTGACTTGACAGATAGATCGAGGGGGACGTCCTCAGGCACTTTAGCGGATTCGCCGCATTTGGTGTCAAACATGAGCCACCGTGGGGCGGGGTAATGATTGTTATTGCTGATTTGCACGGCCAACTTGTCGAGAAGACGTGACAGGCGCCGTCGCTTGTGGAGATGTCGCGGACTGGGTGGCACGGACGTGGCATCCCCCATGCTACCGGTGACTTCGCTGCTGCCCTCTCCGTTTTCTGGGGTATCGAAAGTCTGTCTCCAGCCTGAAAAGAAAGAAACAAAATGTTTTTATCTGGGTACAATATGGGCACATTTACTAATTTAGGTTTATAATGTAAAATTATGGAGTACTTCCAATATTCTAGTATTATGCTGTCCTCAAACAAGTAGTAAATATAATACTGTCGTCAGTTAAGTAGTAAGTACAATACATCTCTGTAACAGTAAAAAAAATGACTACCTGGTTTTTGTTACAAATTCAGACCAATTGAGCAACGCGTAGCGCACGTAAGAACCTATTGTTACTTTCTGGCAAAATCAAGCCAATCCAATGAAATGTTCGGCTGGTTTAAGGCGCAGGTGATATTTTTTTGGTTAATACCTTATTGCGAGATGGCAAATATTAGCTAACAACGATAATTCACTGCACCTTTAGCGCATCTGTCTGTTTCACTATCCACCTTGGCAGAACTTTATCCTCTGCCTGCTATTGGCAAGATCCAGAATAATTTGAGCCAATCGGAATGCTCGGCAGCGATACAAAAGAGATCCCCTAAGGTGTCGAGCCTCGGTACATGGATATCGGCGGTTTCGACGGTTTTTTTCGGTATGTACCTACCGTAGCAAAACCTAAAGAGGCGTAACTTATAAATTGTTGAAACGAAGGGGAGGAACTGGTTCCTTATGAATCAAATTGGAAATGTTCTGTAGAATGGAAAATATTATTAAGCTTCGCTGATGTGTTCTTGGAGGACAGCAAATAAATTATTTAGAACCAATAAAATAACAGCATGTGGAAATATATTAGTTACTTAAAGCTAAGAAATAGCCACTTGGATGAATCCTTTTTTCGTAAACTTGTTATGATATTCGAGTCCAGAAGTATAACGATAAATAAATACTTATACCGACTAATAAGTTTATATTATCGCCTTTGCATTGCCAAGCATAATATAAGTACCCAGAAAGACTTGCTAATGAGTAGTCTAGCATTTTGCACCCTAACTTCATTCGTTCTCAACTGCCTAGCCCTGGCTGGTGGTCACGGTCAACATAAGAATGACGTCTGAATTGTCGTCTTATGATACCATCGGAGATTACAAGCTATATACATAACCTATATTTTCGGGATCATATCGTTTATAACACGCACCGCTTGCTCCAACTTATCTAGGATAATTTTTTGGACATATGAAAAATTTGGTTCAGGTTTTAAAATTGGTGCAGGTGGGGCTAAATGTTTAACCACGCGACGTAGGACCTACTATTCATTATTTTGTACCACAACTAAGCAGATGTAGAGGAGCATATAAGCGCGGTTACGATGGTATAATTATTTTACATTCGTGTAACTTTTTTTTGCGACCGAAGTTTCTTGCTGCAGAAAACGGCTAAATAAATTCGTGTAGGTAAATAATTAGGTATAAACGTTCCGTTACTGTACCAAATGTTATTGTGATTGCATTCGTTGGGATAAATCTGTACCATCTGATCTTTTTGGGTAACTACAGTGCATGGTCGTTCTATGTAGCTGTTACATATTTAAACACCAAGTTTATTTTGCATTTGCCGGCCTATGTAGTGTTGTAGGAAAGAGATAGTCTATCTAATAAGTAAGTAGTATAGTGGCTCATGAGCTGTGGGTAGACAACGCGAGTCCGTCTTTGCATAGCTTAAAACAGAAAAAGAGTATTTTGTAATTTATAAGGTCCCATGGCTCCGCTACTTTGAAAAAAAAAATCACACTATCGAACTCCTCAAAAAACTTAACGAGAATCGGTTGAGAAATGCAACCTGTAGAGGAGAACAGCCGGACATCCGCCGGACATACGAAATCATTTTTGCCCAAGTTGAAACCCGCTTTGCCCTCACTCAGTCAGTATCTACAACGGTGTCTAAATAATACAAGTTGTGGTTCCTACCTTTTTTTATCTATTTTTTAAGGGGCTTTTAAACAAAGTTACCTTTTTTACCTGTGAGGGAACCGACTTGGAGTAATCTAGGTAAACTACCTACCTACTGAAAATGGTTTTGATTATAAAAACTTCAACCATTTACCTATACACCTGTATTATTAGAGACTGTCATGATATTATGGAACAAAATCAATATCAATAATGCAGTCAAGCAGGCGACACGCGTTATGGTGAGAGGTGATAACGTCGCTTTTGGAAAAGTTACGTTAGGACCTACTGTCGCTCGTGGCGTCCCTGTTATCCCACGGAATTTTTAATTATTATTTATTATTATTAATTTTCCGGGATAAAAATTGCTATATATCCTCGTTGCTATGTTGAAGTAATTATATCCTTTAAAAAGGGGTTTAAACCGATTTCATTCGTGTTAATTTACGAATACTGTATCCAGTATCAAGAAATACTTGTATATCATTATGATGTACCTTCCTCTAAGCATAGAATAGATTATAGTTGCTCTAAGTACATTTTTTTTTTAGTTATTATGAATTTATAAACCAAACTACAAAACCGATTTTGATGAAATTTCCATGGGATCAATTGGAAAGTATATCCCAAACAATATAAAAAATAAATTAGAATCTGGTAATAAACATTAAAAAAAAATACAACCGAATACAGACCTGCTTCTTTTTGAAGTCGATTAATAATGAAACCAAAAAGAACAACAAGTAGTTAATAATAAACAAAAATGTGGAACGCAAATAAGCAATTGAAATGGAAATCGCGGAAGTTTGATAAATCTTTTTTTCTTTCTTTTTTTCATCCAAATCGGGCCAGACATTTTGGCATGAAAGTAACATTTCACCATCATTAATAAATACTTACTTATATATAATAAATAAAAAAATTATAATAATAAAAATAAGTTTTTTTTCTTTTATTAGGTACTAGTTGCACCCCGCGGAATCACCCGCGAATAAAGTTTTTTTTATTTTTTGCTCATCCCACGGGAAAATTTCACTTTTCCGGGATAAAATGTAGCCTATATGTTAATCCAGTGTATAAGCTATCTTGGTACCGAATTTCATCCAAATCCATTCAGCGATTTGAGCGTGAAGAAGTAACAAAAATACACACAAACACACATACAAACTTTCGCCTTTATAATACTAGAGTGATTAGAGCGAAGAGTGAGTTACTACATTTATGTAGGTTGGTTATTTACTTCGTATAGGTAAACTTAAAAACTGAAGTAAGGGTTTATAATTCATATAACACAGATTCAAGGTACTATATAAATACTTCGAATAACGTTTCTGTAACATCTCAACAGTTAGGGTAAAAATACCTACTGCCTTTGCAAGATATAGTACACCGCGAGTACCGGCTGTTAAACCCAATAAAAACTAAGAACAAAAAGTACGTACATGTTTCACGACGATCCAAATGCAGTCTCCAGACGTCTGGATCAGCTGCATCTATCCAAAACCGTCCGCGAATGTCACGTTTTCCTTTTATTAAATTTTATAAAGATGCACTCAGTTTTAGCACAAGAGTTGAGGTGCGTACGGTGAACGGTACGTAAGGTCGGCGGGTCGGGCGTGCGACCGGTCCCACCGCCCCCGCACCTTGCATGGAAACATTGGACGTTCACACGCGAGCCATTGCCATCTGATCGTCATCAGTTCAGTAGAAGCAGCGTGCGTTCCGATGCGCGCGTCGCGGTCGACTGACTGACAAGCGCTATAGAGTACGTTCTGCGCCGAAATTGCGCGTGCGTCGCCTCTTGCTAGCCGGCTTGCCGCTAAAACTGATGCACATAGCAACGGTCACGCATTCAATGCTAAATACCTACAACTTTAGTATTTACCCTACCGTATTATAAAGCCGATTGTAAACTGGTAGCGATACCGGTAGATATATATAGATCTACCAAAAATAAAAAAATAAATAAAAATATGGGCATGTGATAACCAAATTTACTTTGTTTATAAGTTATAAACAAAGACCATTATTAAGTTATCTATTATGCATGTCATCGATTCTCATTTGCTTTTAAGTGAAATTGTAGTTGGTTCCTAATAAAATACTTATTATTATTATATAAAAATCAGAGTCCTGACTGACTGACTTATATATCAACGCAGAGCCTAAACCGCTGGTCCAAGGGACTTGAAATTTGGAAGGTGTGTTTTTTATAAAGTGTAGGTATCAACTAAGAAAGGGTTTTGAAATTTCATCCCAAGAGGGTGAAACGAGTGATGAGATGAATTATCTATAAAAAAATTTCTTCTTCGTTTCCTATAGGCCACGCGGGCGAAGCCGCGGGCAGAAGCTAGTAAATTATAACACAGTAAACGCAGTTATGCTTAAAACAGCAAATCGTCAAAAAGAGGAGTAGAATTTAGACACCCAAAATAAACGTAGATACTCGTAGATAAGTAAATATCTATTTTTCTTTTTCCTTCCCGAATCGAGACATTATTACTTCGCACGTCTTGGTAAAAATTAAAAAAAAAAATTTTACGTTTTGTTGTACCATAGCTCTCGGTAGAGAGTAACTTTATTCTTTGATTCATAGTGGTGTTGAATTGCTTTTATTTTAGTAGGTAGTAATTTAAAAAAACGAGTGTGTTTAGGCCACACGACTGAACTAAAACTTCTTTAGTTTAGCTCTATCTGTCGGCCGGTATAACTTTGTTTTTGGCTTTCTTTAATATTACATATTAATTTCGCTATTTTGACACTTGTAAATTATCATTTTAACGGACATACCAACATAATAATTCAAATTTTTAACTTTGTAAAAAAAAAAATTTTGTCTTTTAATGTTGACAATGAATACATCGGTGAACCAACTTCAACTTCCGTTCGCCTCGCGTTCACCATTTTACTATAGTAGATAGGTAGGAAACTTCCGTTCTTCAATCCAATTGGCCATTTGTCTAAACTAATGTTATTTTGTTTAGTAGTAGTTAATCATCGAGAATGTTCAATTAGCTATAAATAAAAAATATGATTTGACCTTCAAATCACACTATCACATCACACTAATATTATAAAGGCGAAAGTTTGTATGTGTGTTATGTGTATGTGTGTATGTTTGTTACTCCTTCACGCTCAAACGGCTGAATGGATTCGGATGAAATTCGGTACCAAGATAGCTTATACACTGGATTAACATATAGGCTACATTTTATCCCGGAGAAGTGAAATTTTCCCGTGGGATGAGCAAACAATTAAAATACTTTTATCCGCGGGTGAAACCGCGGGGCGCAACTAGTTCAGAATAAAACTAACGAAAGCAAGTCTTTGCACATTGATTTTACTAATAAGAGACCACACTACTGCCCAGTATTTATAAATAACCGAAATACCGTACGAAAATACAGCCAAGTAAGCTACGCTACATGAAGATGCACTGGCTGCTTGGGAAGTTCGTTGTCAGTGCACAAATACAAGCAAATCCTCATACCAATATGGACTTATTGTATTCAGTTATGGGGCTGTACGACACAAAACAATATACAGATAATCCAACGTTTTCAAAACAAAGTACTAAGGTGCGCTGTGAATGCACCGTGGTAGATTAAAAATGAGGGCCTACACTGGGACCTAAAGGTAGACCTTGTTGTTAACATCATAAAGAAGTTCGCCGAAGCGCCGAAGATCCAGCTCCTCGATAACAAGGATATAGTGAGAAGACTAAAAAGGATAAAACCTATACAGCCTTATTAATAAACACGAATTAGCTTTAGACTAGTTACACCATCTTTTGTCTCTTTCGACCCAGCTAAATATTCCAGTAGCAAAAAAAAGGACAAAAGCTGAAGTAGCTAATCCGAGACTAATACCCGTTTATTAATAAGGCTGTTAGTGTTAGAGATATTGAACCATAGTGTGTCACAAAGTGTCTTCCCCTTAATAGACATTAAGAAAAGTGTTAATGGACACGTTCTTAGGATTACTTTAGCAGCTTAAGTTAAATTTATATTACTTATTAGCGGTAGTAATGGCTAGATTGTAATTTTAATGAAGTACACATTGGTTTTTGGTGGGAATGCGAAAAACATCGCGTCACCGCATTATATTATTTTCCAAATTTTGTGGTTTCCTAATTTTGCATGCGAATACGGTTGGATATTACAGAGCTAAATACCATTATTCTGACATTTTATTATATACCTACTCACATTATAGAAAATAAATAAATTAAATATGAATTGATATAAATTAAAATATATACTGTTTTTTTTTCAGTTTTACTGCATAACGATTAACGTTTCGGAATTAGCGAAAACGATAAAATAAATAAATAAATAATTGTGGACATTTCTCACAGCGCAATCTAGTCCCAAACTAAGCAAAACTTGTACTATGGTACCCAGATACCTGATACAATAGTTAGATACTTTTTGTTTATAAATACATAGGTACATCGAATAAATATAACACCCAGACACAGAACAAACATTGATGTTCATCACACTACCTGTTTGTCCTGGGTGGGAATCGAACCCACAACCTACAGATCAGAAGACATCACCAACTGAGCTATGAGGCCAGTCAGAAAAAATTATAAAGTAAATTATTTTAGTTTTATGGAGGTAGTTTTAGTAGCCCATATGGAGTACCTTCTATCTTACATACTAACTCCGAATTTATTTGATCCAAAACCCTTGGACCTTTTCCCTTAAACATTATAGTTACAAAAATACAACTAGAAATATTAAATATACAACAAGATACAACTAAAAATATTATTTCTAATATAAATAGGCCATCCAACTCACCACCGCGTGGTATAAAGGTTCCCAGAACACAGGCAGCATAACCTTGCTTAATAAGAAGACTTGGCTTCTGAGCTAAATATACTTCCTAATAACTAAATAAATCCTTTGAATATCTGTATATATGCTATAATATCTGTATGTATAATTACAACTTACATAAAAGCCCAGAATATAATAATAGTACTTCATTAGATCGAATCACTGTCCGTTTTAAAAATAAGTTTTACACTAATAATTGTATCCCGGAAAAACCGGAAAAATGTGGATAAACCCCCCTTTTTTTGTATAAAGTGGAAATCTATATGCCACCACAGAATATGTTATAGTAAGTACAAAAAAAAACGTTTATCATAAAAGTAAAATTTTAAATGAATTTTACTTAATTAGTAAATTATCACACGAGCACACACATAAGTGGATAAATAAACATGCACGTCATCGCTCGGCATAAATAACCTGATAAATAAATTAAACTATGTATTTATAATATGTGCATACACCTACACGCATTAGAAACTTTAATTTTATTTGAACAAAACTAGAACTAGAACTTAGAAACTTTAATTTTATTTTTACAGTAATCACATATTCTCTTCATAACATAACGGTAGTAACATTCGCTTGTTTAATAATAAATCACTAATACTAAGTAATTATTAATTATTTAATAATCGAAAATGCCTACCTTGCACTGAAAAAGATTAAAAAAAATAATAATAATGCGCGTTTTAGTCTCTAAAACCTGCATTTCCTGACCTGCAATGATATCCATGGAGGGTAGTTGTGTAGGCAGGAGCTTCTGGCTGTTCACCAACGCATTCATTATCACTTCACATTAAAATAAATTGCAAGTACCCACTAGCGGAGCCTGTGTACCCAGCCACGTCAGATTCTGGAATGAATTACGAGAACGTAAGTTACCTCTTCGTATACCGCCACCGAATCAGTGCTGGGGTGTGTAGTTTGTAAGTGTCGGGCGTCTTTATTGTTGGGTCTTGGAGGTAAGGTGAAGGGTCGGGTGGACAGATGCAACGCGTGGGAACCGGGGGGGTGGTCGCGCAACGTCTTGCTGGTAAGTACTATTATTTATTCTATGGTCTTGATGGTACTGGATGATGACGTGCAGCTGCCGTTCCGCACGTGACTGTCGCACGCAACGAGGTCGGAAAAGAAAACATTACAGGGATCGGTAACGGTGAAATTAAATATCGTAAGCTTTGATTATTTACTAGTTTACTACTACAGAAAATGCCTACATTGTCTGTAGCATATTTTTATAGTTTCATTGTTATTTGTGGTCTTTGCATACGGAACTAATAGATTAAACTGCAGTAAAATTAATGTAATCAGTGAGGAAAAAAAATAAATTCTTGATTTAAATTTTCCACATCGGGAATTCAGGTACCTACAAATATTTTAGAAAACAAGAGTTGCGGTTGCCTTTTTTGAGGTAGCTTTCCTCCGCAGGTATGTACGCGGCTCGCGAGCATGTTTTTATGGTAGGTAGGTTACCTCTGACTGAACTATGAACAACAAAGGGATTTGAACGTCTTTTATTTATTT
Organism: Ennomos fuscantarius; assembly: GCA_905220475.3. Classification (NCBI taxonomy): domain Eukaryota; kingdom Metazoa; phylum Arthropoda; class Insecta; order Lepidoptera; family Geometridae; genus Ennomos; species Ennomos fuscantarius. The sequence continues at coordinate 15,576,336 of HG992023.1, forward strand.
ATTTATATTTTAGCACAAAATAATGCACAAGGGGGACTTAATACTATGAAGCACTAGCGGCCCGTCCCGGCTTCGCTCGGGTGGACGTTTATTTATTAAACATTTTATAATATACGAAAAACAATGTATCACACACCGGCGCCATCTACTTAAAATGTTGGTTTGTCCTGAATTTTTCCTGAATTTTCTTTGCTCCCTCACGAAGCCCGAGTCCTTTCCAACGAATGCAAAACCGTGGAAATCGGTTCGTGCGTTCTGGAGTTATAGCGTCAGGAAGGAAAACCCGACTTATTTTTATATAGTAGAAGATTATCCAGTCAACATGAAATTAGAAAAAAAATGGTAGCGGTGCAGTATAATTGATATTAGAATGAAATACGTATATAATAGGTCTTTACCTATGAAATTGCCGTATTGCAGTACAGACTTTTTCAAACAAAAAAAAGTTTTGATTGGCTATGAATTCTAAATTCAAATTAATTTTGTTTTAAAAATATGACATTCTATTTACAATATAAGTCTTTTGTTTATTGATAAGCGTTGTATTTTCATTACATTTCAACATTTTTCCTCATAATGGATACTTTGAAATTTCGTGTAATTATGGAATATGAGTTCCGTCGTGGCACCAACGCGGCACAAACGACACGTAACATCAACGACGTTTACGGAGAGAACTGTACAAACGAACGTACAACCCGTTATTGGTTTGCTCGGTTCCGTTCTGGGAATTTTGACTTGAAAAATGAACCTCGTGGTCGTCCGGAAACTTTGGTCAACAATGATGAATTAAAGGCGATTGTGGAAGCTGATGAATCTCAATCTACAGCTGAGCTGGCAGCAGGTTTTGATGTTAGCATCAAAACAATATTGGTCCATTTGCGACAGATTGGCAAGATAAAAAAGCTTGATAGATGGGTGCCCCACGAACTTAACGATCGCCAGCGCAACGTACGCGTCGAGACTTGCCTTGCGCTGCTTAACAGGCACAGAAATGAAGGAATTTTGAACCGAATTGTTACGTGCGACGAAAAATGGATTCTTTTTGACAATCGAAAGCGCTCAGCAAGTTGGTTAGATCCTAGTTCGGTACCAAAGCAATGTGCAAAACGAAAAATGACCCCTAGAAAGGTGATGGTCACAGTTTGGTGGTCTAGTGCTGGTGTGATTCATCATAGCTTTTTACAAAACGGCGAGAGCATTACTGCAGATGTGTACATTGAAGAACTGACCACAATGATGGCGAAACTCGCACGTCTGCAACCAGCTTTGGTCAATCGGTCGTCTCCACTCCTCTTCACGACAACGCGCGACCCCATACTGCACAACAGACCGTCTCTGAGCTGCATGAGTTGGGTTTGGAAGCTCTCCCTCATCCGCCATACTCACCAGATCTTGCGCCTACCGACTATTACTTTTTCCAAAATTTGGACAACTTTTTAGCGGAAAAAAAATTCAATTCCCGAGAGGCAGTACAAAACGCCTTTGAAGAGTTTGTTGTCTCCCGTCCTGCTGATTTTTTCAAGAAGGGCATCCATAAACTGCCACAACGTTGGCAAAGATGCATTGATTGCAGGGGTGATTACTTTGAATAAAAGAAATAAATAAGTTCGAAAAAAAAATACTTTCAACTTTTTTCAAACAAAACGGCAATTTCATAGGTAAAGACCTAATATAAGAAAATCTTTAAAAATATTTCATGTAATACTTAATTATAAAAATAATATAATACTCCTTACATAATAGTATATAGTGAATACAATTACTTACATATATAAAACTTACTATACTTATATAACGTCGAGATTGAAAGGGCATATTATGATAGCTATCATGAGAAACAACAACTAGTAATAGTAATGTAGTATTTATAGTAGTAATTGTAGTTATTAATAGTAATGATTAGGGGGAGTTTTATTCAGCATAATAATTTTTTACATAATAATTGCGAACTTTTGATGAGAATAATTATATTATTTAGATAAGACGTAGAAATAACACTTTTTGAGGAGTGTAAGCCTCGGATAGGAACTAGTCAAGAGTAAAGTGAAGCGCTTTTGACACATAGGTATAGACAGGTTCACGCTCGTTTGCTAGACGTCTAATCTAAAGTTTGCATGATTCACTAGCAAGAAGACTTGGCTAAGGCCGCCTATCCACTACATTAAAATTCTGAACCGATTCTGAAACTTGTTTTGCTAATTCTCCTTTGCTATATTGACAGCCTCTGTGGTGTCGTGGTTGAGCAGGTTGGCTCATAACCCGGAGGCGGCGGGTTCGATCCCCACGGCAGGACAAGTTTTTGTGCACAGAACAAAAGCGCAAATGTTGTGGGACCATGGTCCTCGTAGTTCCTAGGTCTCTAGACACAGAGAATCCCAGTTATAGGGTTCAGGATCCATGTATATGATCGTTGGGCGTTATTATTATTATCATCATCATTATATTATATTACTGACTGGTTCGATAGCTCAGTTGGTAGTAACCCTGCCTTCTGAACTGTGAATTGTGGGTTCGTTTCCCATCCAGGACAAACATTTGTGTGATAAACATAGGTTTTTGCTCTGTGTCTGGGCGTTATATTCTATTCTATGTAGGTATGTATTCACAAACAAAAAGTATCTAAGGTCCGTATTACAGAACAATGCTCAGTCATCGATCGGTGCTCAAGCAGATATTTCATTCATAAATTGATCAATTACTGAATGAAATCTCTGCTTGAGCACCGATCGATGACTGAGCATCTTTCTATAATACGGACCTAAGTATTGTATTAGTTATCTGGTTTTCGCATAGTACAAGCTTTGCTTAGGTCGGGGCTAGATGGTGTTATGTGAGATGTCTACACATATTATTATTATAATAATAATTATTATTATTATTATTACTTCATCAACAGACAGAAGACGTCTCGTGCTGAGTAGCAGGTCTCCCCCATAAAACGCCACTTTGGACGCTTATCATTGGGAGGGTTGCCATAATCACCACGCTTGGTGATCGCAGAAGATTTTAATTCTTTGCGGAGAGTGGCGCTTCATATTCTCTGGATATTCCCTTAACCGAGTCTTATACTTATCATCACACTAATATTATAAAGGCGAAAGTTTGTATGTGTGTTTGTGTCTATGTGTGTATGCTTGTTACTCCTTCACGCTCAAATGGCTTGTTGCGCCCGTCGGTTTCATCTGCTGATAAAATGTATTTTAATTATTCGCTCATCCCACACGAGCATTTTACTTTTCCGGGATAAAATGTAGCTTATATGTTAATCCAGTGTATAAGCTATTTTGGTACAGAATTTTATCCAATTCCATTCAGCTGTTTGAGCGTGAAGGAGTAACAAACATACACACATACAAACTTTCTACTTTATAATATTAGTGTGAAGTCAAGTCACACTTCAAATCATCAAGTCAGTTCATAGTCTAGTCAAGTCATACCCCAAGTAAAGTGGTGGCAACTTTATCAGAAGCTTCTATGGAGTTTTGGAAGCAACACGAAAAGAAACTTTTCACCATCATTATACCACTTTCCCATACTCATGCCTGTAATCCAGCACTTAATGAATATAATACCGCCAATTTTATGCACGAACACAGAAAAACACAAGCTTTGGAAAATAATACAATGCGGTGACGCGATCTTTTTCGTGTTCCCGCCAAAACTCATGGTGTGGATTGATCATAAAATAAATATTCAGGGTGTTCGCAAACCTCTTTTGACCGGTTACATTTCACACTTGGTTAACGAATTTTTACCAACTTTAACCACGTGTAGAGTTTACACAATAAAACAATTACTTATAAGATTTCGTGGTGTTGAAATTTTCACGTCTCTTTGTTAGAATGGAAATGACATAGTACATACAACATAGCGAAGCACATATAGTATAACTAGCTTCTGCCCGCGGCTTCGCCCGCGTGGGTTATCCCTCAGGAACCATTAATTTTTAACCAACAATCAGTCAACTTCTTCCACAGATACTCATCGCTACAAACTCACGAAAAAAAAAAAATTTTATGTAACGCCCAACGGTCATATAAATAGATCCTGGACCCTAAGTAGGATTCCCTGTATAGGGACCCTTGAAATACGAGGACCATGGTCCCACAACACCTCAGAGAATTTTATGCTCGAAGCACAACACTCAACCAGAACAAGTAATAAATAAATAAATAAATAATAATAACACAGAGGCTGAAGACATAATTCCACAAAGGATACTATTCCGTTTCAATCTTCATATACCTACTCTAAAATATATCGTTTTAACAAAGAGCAGGTAGACTAAGTATTTTAGTCTCCAACAAGTATGTACGAGTAGTAACTAAAACTTTTTTTGTTGTATTCTTAAACAGCTTACAATAGGATTCGGTTTTTATAAAAAATGTTCCATTTATGAATTCTTGGAAAAATATCCCTTGGTAATCTCGACCCCTCACCCACGTGATTTGATTCCGAGTTCACGAATACACTCAGCTATTCCACTTTGTTCACCCAGCCAGGGAAAAAATTACATCACAGTAATGTTTCTTGTAGATTCTTCTTTACAGGTGTAAGCGAAGCTTTAGATTGGAGTTTTCTGTTCTTCATTGTGCCGGATTGCTTGCACCAGTAGTGAGAAATAGAACTTTTTTTTCAAACTCGTATATTGGTGATGGGCTTGCTATATATTATTTGACAATAAGCACTTGTATATGCTAAGTAAAATAACTTATCTAATATAATTTGAACTTGTAAAAGTGTTGCTAAAAATAGCCTATTTGCAATCTTTTGACTTTGACTTAGGCTCACAGACTGGATCAAACTGAACATATTTACTTCCTTGAGCTATTAATTTCTCATACATAAACGACAAATAAAAAGAAAATTTAATACTAACTAATCCGCGGGTGTTAACATATTATCAAATCGCGGCAGTCTGCGCGGCGTGGGAATCGCGGGCGATATAGAAGCAGCTGCTTCGCACTGCGTAGCGGGAGGGTGGCGGACACACCTAACAATAACAAATGCTTACATCTCGTATAGACTATGATATTGTATCGTACAGACTATGGTCGTAGAACTGCTGCTCATCTTAGTTCTCTAATCCAGCTCCTCGATCACACGAATATAGTTAGAAGACTTAAAAGAACAAAACCATTTGAGTTAGTGTAGTGTATAGTGTAACGGAATTTAGATATTAGTGCAGTGCAACTTGTGCTTCATGGAAAGAACACACGCCTTAATAGAGACAATAAGATTAGTGTTAATGGACACAGTCTTAGATTTTAGGTTTTTAGAAGTTTAAGCTAAATTAAAATTGCTTATTAGCCAAATATGTATGGCTAGATTGTAATTCAATTAGAGTGCCTACCTTGTCGGTACTTTAGGGATAAGAAAAAAAAACAAAACTTAGTTCTCCATCGCTTTTCGACTACTGCCGATAATCTAGCATCGTTGCTGACACGCGTCTAATGCTGAACAGCTGTCAAAGTTCATACAATTTGAGCGGCAGACGCACTTCAGTAGATGCTGTCGGTAGAAGCCGCCGGTAGCGCTGCTACATTCATCGTTATACGGGGACTAAGCAAAGAATGTCCCAATTACAGCCTAGTTTAGTCATAATTGAGCCATGATCGCAAAAGTTTAGGCCCGTACTTTTATAGACCGTACAGATATTAGAACATAAATCTTGAGATTAACTGCACGGGCTACTTTGTAAGTGGAGGATACATGTAAGTAGTATCCGCAACTAGATAGCAAAGCCCAAGGCTTGAGGGATTCATAAGATAACAGTGATCTTCTGGATCCCTTCTGGATCGCAACGCAACAAGCGCATCGACCTTGATAGCACCAATCGAATGTGACCCCGTATACGGTCGCGACTAACAGAGAGGAGCCACTTCTACATGGAGGAGTAGCCCACCCTCTAACCCCCTCTAACGTTGCGATGGTATAATATTATATTTTTACCAGTACCGAAAATGTTACCACCAGTTCATACAGTTACATCACACATCACAGCCTCAGCTGGAAGACTTCCACTGCTGAACATTATGCCTCCCCCTAAAACACAACTTTGAAAGGTTAAGGGTTTGCCGTAATCACCAGGTTCGCGTAGCTGTGCCTTGTGATACTGGTTTGATAATAGTACCCCCTCATTTCTTCCCGCAGGTGTCATAGTCTGCTAAGGGAATATCCAGGCAATGGGCAGCAGCATTCTCCTCGGTATATTAAAATCTTCTGCGATCTTATCATTTATTTGACTGCCTCTGCGGTGGTTGAACAGATCGGGTCATAACCCGGAGGCGGTGATTTCGATTCCCGCAAAGGACAAGTTTTTGTGAACAGAAAAAAGTACGCTAATACTTTGTCTGAGACTAGGTGTTGTGGGACCATGATCCTCGTAGTTCCGAGGTTCCTAGGACACAGGGAATCCTAGTTAGGATCTATATATGAGTGATCGTTGGGTGCTATTTTTTTTATGTCTAGGCAATCTGGCGATTCGATAGGCGCCTGTGATAGGATCAATCGAGATGTGTCTTTTAAGGGTTAGGTACGTGTTACTTACTATTCGTGCTAGTAATGAGACATCACCGCCACCGGGACGCAGTGGCCGTGAGAGGGTCGACGAGGGCGCAGGTACGCCAACGTCAAGAAAGATTAAAGGTATTTCAACTATTTGCTACATAGTGTGACGTATTATATGACCTCCAGACGACGCGGTGTAACATAAATGTGCCATGCCAGCCTCCGCCCGCACATGTGCTGTCAAATTTTATACATCATAGGTGTGAAGCTTCAAGGTAAGTAGATACTTAGTTATATACACGCGAATATATTGATAATGAAATATGGACTATTTTTAACGATTAGGTAACTAGTTACTACACATAGTAAAACAAAATAATTGTAAAGAAATTTATTAAAGCGCGGTGTTTTTTATATATCGTCCGATATGGAAGCCGTAGTCGGAGATTAATTTCAAAGATACGTAACGTCATGTCAGCATGTCACTATTGCATTTGGTTTTTATTTGATAATGTTTTTGTCCGAATCGTGTTTAGATTTAGTTCTAATTTATATAGCTTTGGTTCAGTTCCAGAAATAAAATAATTAATTAGGTAATATTCATAGCTTTATAGGAAATAATCCCGTCGGGACACAAAGTAAGTAGGTATATTTTTAGACTAGGCCGCTGAAGTTAGTCGTTACTTACCTACATTAGTTAATTTTTTCTAATAAAGGGGTTTTCGAAATTCCACCCCTAAGAGGGTTGAATTGAATAATCCATGAAAAATTTTCTTCTCTGCATCAATTGACTCAAAAAATTTATGCACAACATGTTCTTCAGTTAAAATTATGAGATACGTTTATCACAGTTTCCCAAATCATCCCCCAATTCTCCCTTATAACTATCCCTGCAGCGAAATTAATTGTTTGATTGAACTCGAAGGGGTAGTTCGATGGTGTTATAGGTATCCTCTGAACAAACACAGACTCTTCACAGGAACCACCGCGGTGTTTTTTTTTTTTATATTATGGAATGATGTTACTAGCTAACCGTTCGCCTGATGTAAAGCGTTACGGCTGCCCATATCAGTTGCAGTGTCACTCGGAACCCTAAAGTATACTGTTTCGCACACTGCACTGCGCACGTCATCCTGAGACATCAACACAATCTAGTAATAAAATTACTAGAATGTGAGATCAGGTCATAAAGTCTCATTTGTGATCCGGTTAGTATAGAGGCCACAATAGCAATGTTTTTAGGCAACTTTTAATTTAAATAATTTTTATGGGTACAAGTATGGGGATTTACGCAGCAACATAACTGTAGCTCGCTCTCAATTTTAATATGTGAGTTGAAGGACTGGGAGTCTTTAATGGGTTCAGAAATACAATCAGATGCCTGTCTGCACTTAAATTGGACAGCTCCTAAGTTCGCACTTATCCCTCTATAACGTTATAACGTACCTACTTCATTTGACTATTATCTTTACATTTTCAGTTTTACGAAGTAAAAACTTGACCACATTGCTTTAATTGGGAATACTGCATTCACTTTCTGGTTGTCTCCTAATTAGATTTTTACACACGCTTTTAGTACTGTTAAAACTATAGGCACTTCTTCTACGTCTTTTATACCACTTCATCAAATTCTCTCAATCCAAAGGTTGCCTGAAGAGATCGCTTTTAGCGATAAAGTCGCCCATTGTTACACCTTATATAATTGATTGTTTTTTCTTTGTATTTTTTATTATTTGGTGTGTACAATAAGAGTTCATCTATCTATCTATCTACTACTCTCATCCCAGAGTTTCATATTGTTGCATTGTTTGGGATATTGTCATTGCAGTTTGTATAATATATCTAGAGAGAATGTGAGCGTTTATATGTCTGTTGCGGGCAGATAAATATTATGCCATTAGTTTCCTATAGGCCACGCGGGCGAAGCCTCGGGCAGAAGTTAGTAAAAATATAATCCTCTAACAGCCTTATTAATAAACGGGTATTAGTCTCGGATTAGTTACTTCAGCTTTTGTCCTTGTTTTGCTACTGGAATATATAGCTGGATCGAAAGAGACAAAAGATGGTGTAACTAGTCTAATGCTAGTTCGTGTTTATTAATAAGGCTGTAAGGGTATAACATTGTTTTTGCTTTATTTAATGTTAATGCCGCCATCTAGACAATTGAAAATTGTGATTTTACCGGACATACCAACATAATAATACACATTTTAATTAATTATTACATTGTTATGTTGAAAATGGAGATCAACGTGACTCTACTTCCGTTCGGCTCGCTACGCTTTCGCCAGCTTACTCCCTAAGCCAAGCGTGCGTAAAGAAGTTTTACTTTAAAATTGCGTGTTGACTGTTGCCTGTGAACTAATAAAACTGAAAGTGGAATGCAGCATTGCACAGGTGGGAGGCACGATACGCGGGCGAAACGCAGCGGGCTGTCCTTTCTTCAACAAAGTTAAGTTCCCTAAAATAAAAAAATTGTAAACAAGTAAAAAAATACTACAAATCTACAACTTGTACCGCTACTGCGTGCCCTCCATTCTCCATTCAAATCAAGTACAAAGGCGATACCGTTCGCAGGAATCACCTGGCGATCGATGTATGGAGTTGGCGACGCGAAGACGGGCGGTGGCGGGAGTTAATCTATTGTCAGGCACTTTTAATAAATTACTTTAGTAGGTAACCAAGCAATTATGGTTCAAAATAAGATAAAAAATACGCTCTGAAAAAATGTATCTCTGGAAAAACTAATTTGTACCTGTCCAAATTAGTTTTTCCAGAGATCAATTTTTCAGAAGTTCCTAGAAGATATAAAATAATAATTCCATACTGATCAAAAAAACTGTAACCAAGGAAAAATCTGTACATGGAAAAGAATTTATAAAGATTTTTTTAGAATATATTTAAGTACCTAGTAGAATACAAAAATATTATCATAAAAATGGTGGACTGTTCATCGGTAGCACATCAAATGAGAAAGGCTGGACCGATTTAGCTGTAATTCATAATAGCCAAATAAGTCCAGTTTTTTTTTTATTTACTTCCCGCCCCGGCTTCGTTTTTTGCCTTAAGTCCCTTCCCTCTGCTCTATCCCCGTCCCACTCTATTAATTTGGAGTCAAAAGGATCCTTCAGTATCGATGCATTATTACCGATATGCCTACATCTCGAACAAAGGCGATAAAAATACTTATTCCATCGTCTTTATAGTCTACTAGTCGTCAGCCTTGGACAGGCCATAAGTCAAGGAAAGAAATAGAAGATAACAACAGAGTGGTACCTATAGTAAGGACACAATAAGGCTCAGTTTTGGCGGGAAAACGAAAAAGATCGCGTCACCGCCTTGTATTATTTTCCAATACTTGTGTTATTTTTATTGTTAGTGTATAAAACTGGTGGCATTTTATTCGTTAAGTACTGGACTACAGGCATGAGTAAGTCATGCTCCTAGTAAAGTGGTGGCAACTTTACCAGAAGCTTATGTAGTTTTGGAAACAACACGAAAAGAAACGTTTCACCACCATTATACCAATTTCCCACACGCATGCCTGTAATCCAGCACTAAACTGATAAAATGCCATTGGTGGCATTTTATCCGTTAGTGCCACTAACACTGAAATAAAACAAGTTTTACAAAATAATACAATGCGGTGACGACGTGATCTTTTTCGTTTTCCCGTCAAAAACCAAATAAATAGTTCACCGGTATTCATGCAGGCATTGTTGTCATAAATACTTTATATAGAGTTTTGGCGGGAAAGCAAAAAAGATTGCGTCACCGCATTGTATTATTTTCCAAAACTTGTGTTATTTTTAGTGTTGGTGCATAAAATTGGTGGCATTTTATTCGTTAAGTGCTGGATTACAGGCGTGAGTGTGGGAAAATGGTATAATGATGGTGAAACGTTTCTTTTCGTGTTGCTTCCAAAACTCCATAGAAGCTTCAAGTAAAGTTGCCACCACTTTACTAGGAGTATGACTGACTGGACTATGACTTGACTTGATGACTTCGACTGTGACTTCACATATTTGCGTGAAATATCGATAACTTGATAAATTATCAATTGCTTGACACTGGCTAAATACACAAAAGTGTGGAGCCAAAACGTAAAAAAAGTACTTTATAACAAGGAAATAATCCTTAATCCATAGTGATTGGGTATTATTTTAACTGACGTAGTTTTAACAAGTAGGTATTGTTTTGCTTTTCTTGTAAACTTTTTGGAATCTCTTCGGAACGATTAGAGAAATAATATGACAACTCCTGTGCCATCATTGAAAATTAATATTTGCATAAATTAATGCTAACTACTCATATAAAAATGAAAACTGTATTGCCTTCGTATAGTGACTACGTTGTATGCCTAAAAAATACGCTTACTTTGACTGCGTAGGTACTTTATGAAATAACGCCCATTAGATGATTTTGGCAAAGCACTTTGATGTATCTGACGCCGTATCATTATTAAAACCACGGAGCTAACGGATTGGTGACATGAGCAGAACCGAGGCAGATAGCAAAGACAAAAGAGTCGAGAAACGCCCATTTAATCGCAAATGCTGGATGGGAACAGAAATCAGATCAATCGCTTTAGATTACTTTTAGACTTACAAATTCGTTGCTACTATTTTTTGGTGAATAAATAACAATGCCATAGGGCGCGCTTCATATTGCTTTATCAAAGTTCAGCTGACCAGTCATTAGCTGCGTCCCCCGTGTCGTCGTGGGAATACCGCGTCCCCCCGCCTTGCTGCGTAGGTACTTTATTTATTCTGTGTTTACTAAGGAGTAGGGGCGAGAATTCTCATGGGCACACCTGCGCTTGCGCACCCCTATTACGTGCGGCGCTGCGTCGAATTTTTGCTATTAACGGAGGGGAGGTGCAAATCTTGAACCGTTAGCTAGAGGGACGCTTTATGAATCGAATCCTTTATTCTTTGTGATTTTACGCATTTATTACTTTGATAGGTACACATTTAATTTTAAAAAAAATGTAAGAATGCGTGGGACCGAAACCACAAAATTATTGATCAAGGTATGTCTTTATTTTAGCCAAAGAATCAATATATCAAATGTTTGACTTTTTGACATCATATTTACTCACCAATAAACTCATACCAGCATTTTGGGAAGGGGGCTGTCACTCTAAAATTGTGAACACTGTGTCAGATTATGTTGGTAGGTACCTAAAATCGTACACATAATTGCCAATAGGTACTTAACTAATCTCAAAGTATTGATAACTACAATACTTGATACATACTACTAGATACATTTATTGACGATTACATTTTTGTTTAGAAGTCAGTTTGTTTTAGTCGGATTGTGAACAAATAAAATAATATATTATATACAATAGTAATAGTCGAATCGATTAATAAATCGCGGTATTAATTTCTCGCTGTTACTAGAACTACCGCCACAACCGCACTATAGTATTTTATAATCTGTGGCCATAATAAATCTTAAGCCACACAAGCGCGTCAAGTTGCGTCAGTGATGCGGGAGCGTCAGTCAATATAATTTAATAAACATAAATACCTTCCCGCACATTTCTAATTACTTTATGGAAACAAAAATTGTTAATTTTGAATTTACCGCTTACGAGTTAATCCGCATCATAGGTCCACAATCCACTTATAACCATCTAACAAAAATGACTTATATGTGATAAATATGAATTTATTAAAGCATCACTTGTACATAAGTTTGATAAATTATATGAGTTATATATTATTTATGCTGCACTTTTCGATATTATATTTTATATTATCAGGAAATAATATTTTTTTAAATTAACGGCTGTTCACTCAAATTCGCTCATTTATTGACTATTTCATTAAAATATTTATAGTCTCTATAAACATCCAGTTTTTTTTATTCCGTGACAGAAAAGAAAGGCTAATTTTGATTTATTAAGATAATAGTAGTAATAAGCAATTTCAGCTGCTAGCAACACCAATTGTTGCCGACAGTAACTATCACTGACAGCTGACAATTGACATAACATGCGCAAATGTCACAAATTATCGAATTCCTGATTTTTGTTAAGATTGCTCTGCCTACGGAGATTTTTCTCCCCTCGCCCGTCATCCAATCAACCTCCAGATTCGAGAATATATAGACGTGTTGCTTTGAGGAAACCTCCTTTAAGTTTTCTTTAGAAATTCATGACTTACTGCGCTAAATGCCGTAAAATTTAAAAATGTCGGCTAAAGCACACGAAGCTCAAGAACACTGCAAGGCGGCCGAGAAACAGTGAGTAATAAATTACCCTAAATTGATAAAAATAATTAAAGTTTACCTTATTTATATTACTAGATCGATGCAGGAGCTTAAAAATACAAAAGTTACATAAAATTTAATAATGATTGAACTTTGTCGCATTGCAATTTGCAACGACGCTGTCACTGGTTGGATAATAAATGTTTAAAAAAGTAAAATAATCATGCAATTCATTAATTTAAACAAATACCGAACTCCTGTGGAATTCTGTACTAGGAATGCCACCTTAAGTTTATTTAGTGACGTCATAAAAATTAACAATTAAAAATGGGTGTTCTCAGAAAAGTGTACTTAATATGTACCTAACTAATTCGTGAGTATGCGATTCATTAATTAGTTGGGTACTAAGTTTTTATAAACTAACAGTAGCTTGCTCATATTTAAGGTAAAAATGTAATCCATTTCTTTTCCCTACCACAATTTGGCTCACTGCCTGCTATTTTTCTAATTGAGTTAAGATTATGGTATGAAATAAAAATAAGGGTGTTTTTTTTTTTGAGTTATTATTGCAACATTTAGTACATATTGTATCTATTACCTGTGAATCTATGTGTCTCAAAAAACAATACATCTCAAAAATCAAATCAGAAAATATCATGTGTTTGCAAATTTTTACTACAATTACATGTATAGGGTGGTAAGTTATTTTTAGGATACCCACTTAAGAAGAATCAAAGCATCACACATGCTTGTAGATTTATTTTAGAAGCAAACACAATTATCTCTCTATCTTTCTCTGTCTGTTTGTTTCCTATCTTTTCATGATGAAATTGCTGAACAGATTTTGATAATAAAATATTTTAACATCGTTAAAACCATGCTTGTCAAAGTGGCATTCTACGGGGGAGGTCTTTGTTCAGCACTGGATATCTTTTAGCTGATGATGAAAACTGAGGAAAGATGTTGGGTGCACTTTTTATCATGATTGGGTGCACTTTTTATCATGATAAACTTTAGTCCATTATTGTCCGCATGTAGCAGCATGTATCTTTATACTTTTATCAACATACAAAGTTATTAACTGTGCGGATTTATCTGGAGATATCTGGATTTATGTCTTTCTGCCTTTCAGACTTTGCTCAGACTTTACTTAGTTGTTGACTAAATTATACTACTTGGAACTCACTGCTTTATCTGTTTGTTTACATATGCACAAAACAATATTGTAAATTAATGTAACCTATATTAACATTTAGTACCAAGTACCCAACCAGCAAAACATAGTTTATAACCTCTAAAAATCTGTTTATTTTATGTTGAGATTTTAGCTTTGATAGTGTGTTCTATAACAGTCTTGCATCTCATGCATTGCAGTCTCATCATCATTATGATCTTTAACCTTATAAAGAAAAATTACTTATAGACAATGGATGTAAATGTTTACTACGCCATTTTATACAACCACTATAGTAAAGTGGTATAAAATTGTTGACATATGCTACCAAAAATGTACTGCTATAGTCATTTTGTTTTAGCAGTGATGTATACTCTCTCCCTCCCTATAATATAACATAACTCCCTATAACTATAGGGAGATATTGCGGTATTGGGGATGTTCACATCTACACTAGTACATGTAACTGTACTAATCGTTTTAGATGTCTATTAGAGTTTCACTGATAAGTACATCACATATACATTTTAGAGCAGAATTGTTGTATATTGATTTATTTATATACATTATACCTATTACACTGTTATCAAGAAATAAATGATAATCACAAATGAAGCCTGCAGGAACTTTACATTATCTGTAAACGAAAGTAAATCTATATCTACTGTCTGTATACACTCAACTCGATATTAAAGTATAGATTTACTTCCGTTTATCTAGTATGTAAAATTCGTGTCAACTTCAACCCCCCTAAAATGAGGATCGTCATTGTCTTTTTGGATCTTCACAAAAACGTCATGAAGTAACGTCTATCGAACGTCTTTTCGTTGTCACAAAATAGTATAAACATTGGTTCGTCTTCACTATGCATTGATATAATGTGAACACAGTAAACCTTTTTGGAACGTCACAAAAACGGCATACAAAGACGTCATGACGATGATAACGACTTAAGATGATGTCTTGAGATTTGACAAATACGAACATTTCTGTTTTAAAGCGCTTCCCTCTCGTCTGAGGCCACCAGACGTCATTACGACGGATAATGACTATAAAGACGGCAATATAATGAAGATTTGCTACAAGATGAATCAGTATCTAAAGTGCAGTTAACACAGCTTGCACTGTAATTTACCACGGTCATTCCGCGGCTGCATACAGCTTAAAATCGTCTCGGCTTAGAAATTTATCGATAACTATATTGACGACCATTATTAATTACACTGAAAAAACAAAACAAAGTTAAATGCACTGAACTTATTTATAAACGTTTTGCACACACTTAACCCTAATTTCTGTCTGAAACCATGATGACAGTGAAAACAACAAGTAGGTAGGTACCATAATGGTCCTTAGAAACTCGCAGCCACTTTAAACAATAATTGTTTTAGTAAAAGCTCAATAACTTGAACCATTTTTCCCTAAGTGCGAGAGCAATTCCCTCACAACCTTCTGCGCCAACACGGGGGTATGTGTGACTCGAACCTAGGAGTAATAGTATTCTGTGACTCGAACCAACTCGAACCAACTCGAACCCACTAAAACCCCTCGTGATCCGTCCGCTACCGAAATGGGGCGCGATTGGGTCGCGCTAGCATTCACTATCTCAATAACTCAAACATTACTCTAGTTTATCAGCAAAACTGCACACATCACTTCCATCGTATTAGACAAATATGATGATAACAAAATAAAATCTGAATCACCTTAAATTGTGTTTAATTATCCTTCTATAAGTTTATTTTATTTAAGTTTAGCGCTTTACACTATCACAAAATTATGCTATCGAGTTAATATTGAAAGGTAAAAGAAACATAAATTCTTGTACACTTGTAGTATTAAAAGTCACAATCATTACTAGATACACAAACATACATGATTCAGATTTAAATACAGACGAAATAGGTAACTAACATAACGTAATTACTTGACGTGCTGTTATTTTGCGATCACATTTTTTTTGCATTTGTTTTCCATGCCTGTGCTTCTAATGTGTTTTATTTTGCATTACCTGCGAGGTTATGTTGCATTATTTTTTGCTGCAGCGATTGTATTTTATGGTATTTTGCTATTAATTGTTGTTATTATTGAACTAGATAGCCTTACTTGTTTTTTGTTATGTTAAAAAAGTTCTGAATAAAGTCTCAATCTTTAGCAGTTATATACTCTTGGCTTATGATACAATTCTTAGAAATCAGCCCATCCGTTTGGGAGCTATTGCCACATACAGATAGAAGTTCCTTTCGCTTTAATGTATTGTAGCACAAAGAACCACTTGCAAAAGATTGACAGCGAGGATGATACAAAATTTTCATATGAATACAAAAAACAAATTCGTCAGCCTCTGTGGTGTGGTGGTTGAACAAGTCAGTTCATAACCTAGAATCTGCAGACTTATTCCCGCGATAGGTTATTATAAAAGTAATTTTGCTAAGAAAATAAAAAAGAGCCTGTTCTGTGTCTGACCGTAGTTCCTGGATCCTAGTTAGGGTCTAGGATCTAAGTATGTAACCATAAGGCGACATTTGAGCGATAAATGCAAAAAGGCGAAATCTTTCTATTATATTATTCCATTAAATAACAGATAACGTAAGACTCTTAATTTATAATAAGCCTACGCATATTGCTCATATTGAAAATGTCTAATACAAATAATAATAAAAATGATTAAGATGATAAAGTCTTCGATCGCAACTGGTTACGTATTTCTGGTTTCGTACACGGCCGAAGCAGAATTTTAATCTAGGTTATATAGATAGTTTATACATAGCTTCTAGGTACCATTATTTATCATGCCAGATAGGCGTTTGATATTCCACCTGACGTTAAGTGCCAATATGGTCGAAGGTGGCGACGCGGTACGGAAACTGGCTTTAAGTGATGAAGCCGCGACATAATTATGGCCAAATGTTTGGTGACAGATTATTTATTGAGAGATGAATTGGAAAGCACACTCACTCTTCCCATTTTACGTATGTTTGCTACCTATAGTATAAAAACGTATAGCAGAAAAAAATTCCTTTGCCAATAGCTTAAAGTCAGTGTTAGTTGCGAACCCATGGCCCAAACTGAACGTTGTCAGTCCAGTTACGTAATCATGTAGCTGCTGTTATGCATAACTTTTTCAGTACATTGCGTTTTGGTCGTATTTCTTTTTATCGACTGTGCTTGCAAAATATTAAGTCGGGGAAAAGTTTTTTCGTATTTTGTTCGAGAACTCTATAGAATGTATGGAACTATGTAGCTGAATTTTAGACGTTCCGGAGTGAAAACGCTGGAACCAGTATCGTTGTCCTATACCCACTTGAATTACAGGTCCATAAACGAAACATTTTTCTCACTAAATAATGGTTTTTTATTGGAAAAAGTAAACAATAAAAAAGGCGCTTTTTTTTGGCGAAAAATATAAAATTTTTTCGTTTAAAAAATATCAATAATATGATTTCCAAACCATTTAGTTACAAACAGTACAACCAAAGAAATTTGATTTAAAATTCATATGTACAAAATACTAAAAGACTTCCCCCGCCCTATAAATTATTACGCTGCGTTTTTCAGTGCGCCTTGTAACGTCAGCATAAATTGTCTTATAGGTACTATGTAATTTCCTTCTTATGTCTACTATGTACTATTTGACAGCCTCATAACCCGCGGTGTGGTGGTTGAGCTGGTCGCCTCATAACCCGCGGTGGCGGCGGGTTCGATTCCCGCGGCAGGACAAGTATATGTGAATAGAAAAAAAACGCAATTACTTGTTCTGAGACTGGATGTTGTGGGACCATGGTCCTCGTATTTCCTGGATCTTTAGACGCAGGGAATCCTAGTTAGGGTCCAGGATCTATGTATGTGATCGTTGGGAGCTATTATTATTATTAATGTAAATGTATTACTTTGTGCTATATATCTACTTATTGTATTACGATCCGTCCGTACGTAGCGTCCAAATTGGCGTTTTATGGGGGAAACCTGTGTTCAGCAGCGGACGTCTTCCGGCTGTTGAAATGTGTATACCAAGTTTCGTCAAGATTAGTTGAAAACAACTCCTTGTGCGCGAGTACTAACATCCAGACGGATGTCTGGCAGAGACTTCGCTTGCTCGGTCTATTAAAGCTATACGTTTACTAGCCTAAGTACTAAACATGACCCCGCCCGGTGACGCTGTAAAGAGCAGAAAAAACCAACAGCGCGTTAAAAATAAATAAGCGTGACCCAACGTGCTCTAGACACTATATTAACACTAATGTATCAATTTTGTTTATACAGAAACCTTGTTCTCTATTTGAAAATCTCAAACAAAAGAAAAACGTTCCTTTTATAGGAAAAGCAGCTGTGCCTGGTATTATCACATTGATCTCACTATCCCACAGGACCCTCACAATGAGTAAACAAATAATATCTTTTCAATAAAAAGGGTTAAGCCGACTTCAATCGTTTTAACTTCATACTGAGAAATACTTGCGAATAGCTGTCTATATCTGGATGTTTTCAAGAAGAGAATAAGCTTTTATGATAGACGAGCCTGCTACATCGCCGATAACATTGACAGCCTCTGTGGTGTGGTGGTTGAGCAGGTGGGCTCATAACCCGGAGGCGGCGGGTTCGATTCCCGCGACAGGACAAGTATTTGCGCACAGAAAAAAAAGTGCGAATACTTGTTCTGTGTCTGGGTGTTGTGGGACCATGGTCCTCGTAGTTCCTGGGTCTCTAGACACAGGGAATCCTAGTTAGGGTCCAGGGTCTATGTATGTGACTGTTGGGCGTTATTATTATTATATTTTTATATTATTATTATTTTTTATTTTATTTTATTTTCTTCGGAAAACTAACAGCTAAATATACAGGGAGTAACAAAAACCCTGTTAAATAAATGAAGTATGTGTACAGATCATTACAAGTAGTCATATAAAAATGTCTAACAATACCTAAGTTATACGTATCTGAAGTTACACGCAGTATCTAAACACAAAAAAATAATACCATTTCCCAAAAATGTTTATGACACAAGCCGTGCCTATTTTTAAATAGCTAAGTAACTAAGGGAAGAGCAAACGCGGAACCGACAAACGGGGGCCGCCTTTGTCGGCTCTTTTGTAGGATGCCGCTCCTGCACCTGTGTGCCTACGGGGAAATGGGGTGCGCGGGCGGCGCGGCATCACTCGGCATAGGCGCGGCCCGCGGCTTACACTCAGTCGCACGTGCTCTCTCATGCAATTTAGTCGTTTCCAGTTTGATCGTCG
This sequence comes from Ennomos fuscantarius, assembly GCA_905220475.3. Classification (NCBI taxonomy): domain Eukaryota; kingdom Metazoa; phylum Arthropoda; class Insecta; order Lepidoptera; family Geometridae; genus Ennomos; species Ennomos fuscantarius. The sequence goes on from HG992023.1 coordinate 15,595,482, forward strand.
CGAATTTAGTGTCGAGTGTGATGTCGTATTCTAACGACGAATACTACAATATGTTAATGTGCCTTGGTAGAAGCATTTGTGTGATGTGTTTTTGAAAGCTCTTTTAAGAGCTAAAAATGATGTACCTATCTTGTTTCTTAACAATACAAAATCACACGTGAATTCGATTGTTTAGCCTTTGCTTGACGTAAAATGATTAGAATATGTCAGTGCGGCAGAACGGCACGCAGCACTTGTGTGCTTACCACTATTGGTCAAAGAGACCTTTTACGTCATTAAGTTACGGTCTCGCAATCCTACAACGTTGTGGTATGTGGTATAGGGCACATAAACGTATGGAAAACGCATAAGAAGTAATCTGTGGAATGGCCTCTAGTTCCGTCGCAGTAGGTATGCGCGGTGACTTAGCGTAGCATGGCGGGCGGTGCGGGGTGCGGGCAACAGGCAGCAGGCTGCGTCGGTGATGCAAGTACCTATGTTGTCAATATCTGAGGTCGTAAACATTTTTAGTAACGGCATAAAAGGTATTAATAAAAAGCACACGTAAGATTTGTATGTCTCGTATTTAAATAGAACTAGTATTACTACAACCTTGAGTTGACACTGGATACGCAGCTCGCGGATATAACAGGGTTTTTGTTACTCCCTGTATTACAATACATATACATGTAATAAACTTATGGCTAATTAAAAGTTTTCACAATTAGGTGACTAAATTCATTTTATAAAATGCACAGTCGACAGACACGAGATGAACCAAAACATATTTTAAAAAAAAACTATATATTTTTAAACGAGACAGATTTTAAGAGTTAAAAGATTATTATTTAGGTATCGCAAAATTATTATTGCCACTTAACACTAGGAGAAATGTGGTCGAACGCGAAACCTATAGATATAAATATATACTTTATTAAAAATCATGGATGATAATCACACTAGTTTGTATGTTGTGTGTATGTTTGTTACTCCTTCACGCTCAAGCGGCTAAATGGATTCGGATGAAATTCGGTACCAAGATAGCTTATACCCTGGATTAACATATAGGGTACATTTTATCCCGTAAAAGTGAAAAATCATATATTTATCATCTTATCATGTATACATTTTTGCAGTTATTTTGATTTAAAAACCAAACTGCTAAACTGATTTAGAAGTCTAGGGGCGAATATGAAACTACTCTCTAACAGAAGGCTGTTATTAATAAGGATTAATAAACGGGTATTAGTCTCGGATTAGTTGCTTCAGCTTTTGTCCTTTTTTTGCTACTGGAATATTTAGCTGGATCGAAAGAGACAAAAGATGGTGTAACTAGTCTAAAGCTAGTTCGTGTTTATTAATAAGGCAGTAAAAGAATAAAATGACGCAGCAAAAAGATAAAAGAAATACAATCGTGTTGAGAATGTCTTCCCTTATTGAATGAAGTCTGTTTATAATATTATATTGGATTGAAAGTAGGAATATTAGCGCAACGGTCAATAATGTGCTGTTCTTCCATAGCCATTTTCACTCTTTGAACTACGAGGACAGGTTTTCGCTATTTGAATGACCTAGGGATCAATAAAGTGCAGGGTATTAATATCGAAAAATATAAATCCAAGTTTTTATAAGTATATATTTGTATGTATATTTAATGTAGCTCTAAATTTCTTCAAATTGCTACGATGTTTGAGTAGGTGGTCACCTATTTTTTTTTATTTTCCGAAAATAAATATCACTTCATTTCATCTCTATTATTGCGGTTCACTGCAGCATGAAAAATAGTTTTGCGTAGTACAAGCATCCGTTCGTAGCCTAGGTATCCAGTCTTTCTGAGGCGAGCTAAAATTAATTTCACATCAGTACTGCTTCGGGCAAATAAATTTCCATTGAAAATTTGCCTTTGATCTTTTCTCTTTTAACTTAATTTTGTGGGGCTTTATTTTTGTTATGACTTAAGTCAGTATAGTTTGGTTTCATGTTAATTAAGAAACCATTAGTTATTATTATTCATTTATTTAAAGATCCTACGACTAAGGTTAATTTGAAAAAATCTTAATTTAACTTATCATGTTAAGAAAATAATTTAGATTTGAGATTACGTCATTATAACTTTGAATTAGTTTAGATACGCGCTGTAACGCCCATCCAAGCTAAAATAGTACCTACTATTTGGGCATTGTAACTTGGAGCACATAGGTACTTAACTCCCATAGCCTGCTTGCTAATAAAACCAACGATGCTAAGTTGGGCGATCACGTTACTCGATTGCAATTTGTATGGATTTGACAGTTTGAATACGCAGTTTTTTTTATGTTTTGGCTCCACACTTTTGTGTATTTAGCCAGTGTCAAGTAATTGATAATTTATCAAGTTAATGATATTTCACGCAAATATGTGTCAAGTCATAGTCGAAGTCATCAAGTCAAGTCATAGTCTAGTCAAAGTCATACTCCTAGAAAAGTAGTGACCACTTTACTTGAAGCTTCTATGGAGTTTTGGAAACAACATGAAAAGAAACGTTTCACCATCATTATACCATTTTCACACTCACGCCTGTAATCCAGCACTTAACGAATAGAATGCCACCAATTTTATGCACTAACACTGAAAATAACACAAGTTTTGGAAAATAATACAATGCGGTGACGCAATCTTTTTCGCTTTCCCGCCAAAAACCTCGAATACGCAGTTTATGTGCATGGTTAGTGGGGTAATTTTTCAGGTTGCATTGCAATCAAAGTTTCGTGATCATTTTTTATATACACATAGGTCGCGTCGCTCGGCAGAGTTGTTGGCGAGACACAATGGCGAGACTCGTGCATCCATAAAATGTGACGGAGACGGATACATAATATTTGTTCCATTCGTAGGCACGATCGATTGTTATTGTGACACATAGGTAGATATGCAATTATTTAGAAACAGAAATAATAAAAAATATTGTGGGCAGTCGGTCGAACCACTGCTTACTGACTGGCCCAATAGCTCAGTTGGTAGTGGCCCTGCCTTCTGAACTGTAGGTGGTGGGTTTGATTCCTACCAACGACAAACATTTGTGTGATGAACATCGATGTTTGTTCAGTGTCTGGGTGTTAAATTGTATTATATGTTTGTATATTCAAACAAAAAGTATTGTATCAGCTATCCCGTAGGACAAGTTTTGCTTAGTTTGGGACTAGATGGCGCTGTGTGAAATGTATACAAATATATTATTTATTATCACCTATTTATTATTCTGATATTCTAGGAGCAGAAGTTTAGTTGCAATTTCAGTCGCAAAAAAAACTGGGACATCAAAAAACGAAGTATATAATATCCCTACTAATACTTTCTCTTTGTTGGTGTAGTTTTCACAAAGGGCTAATCATAATATTTGCTTGAATTTTTTATTACACAGTCGAATTCGACTAGGACACTTACTATCCCGGAAAATGGACATCGCGTGGGTGTTAAATTACGGATACCACTGGATACTAAAATTATATTCTGTCCACGACTTCGCACGTGTAGGCACTGCAGATTGTGGAAAAATTACCTTTTCATGCCTGAGCTGAACTGATCTTCATGTTTTGTATGGAAATAGTTTGAATTTGAATTCTGTTCAGCAGTGAAAAGGTAACAAAAAGATTAGCCGACAAATATTGGTGACTGTCGAAGATAGGTACGAAAATATAGTCTTTATAGTGATTTCTATATTAAAGCCAAAGGTTTTTATACTACCACGTTTTCTTTTTCCACCATTATTTAACGTAATCTTTTCTGCCTTCTCAGTCTGAAGACCGGACTTTTGAGATGGAAGCCCGATTTTGATGCTGCGGCAGACGAGTTCAGCCAAGCCGGTGAGTGATAATATTTTGAATATAATAAAGCCTATATCTGAAAGGTGAATATAGTTTTGATGCCGTGCCGAGATGGGAAAACTGGTGTTGTGGGACCATGGCCCTCATGATTCCTAGGTCCCTAGACACAGGGAATTCTAATTGGGTCCAGGATCTATGTATGTGATATGGTGTTAATTTATTTTTATATAAATTATTATTTATTTATTTATAATATGACCGCATTTGCAATCAACATATTATCAAATGCGCACTCTATGTTCATAAAGGATATTATTTTAGAAAAAGTATAGTGCTTAGTTTTGTTCGGTCGTTCCTGTTTTTCGGTTTATTGCTATTTATACTTTTTTTCATGTGATTATTTTGACAGGTCAGTCAAGTCACATTAGTGACGCCAAAACAGTGATTTTTGTTTGATAATCGATTGAAAAGCGAGCGGTTAATCGATTGAAAAGTAAGGTTGAGTAATCGAGCATACATGTTGTTATCACACTAATATTATAAAGGCGAAAGTTTGTATATGTGTTTTTGTATATGTGTGTATGTTTGGTACTTCTTCACGCTCAAACGGTTGAATGTATTTGGATGAAATTCGGTACCAAAATAGCTTATACACTGGACTAACATATAGGCTACATTTTATCCCGGAAATGTGATATATTCCCGTGGGATGAGCAAATAATTAAAATACTTATTATTCGCGGGTGAAACCGCGGGGCGCATCTAGTTATTTATAATGCTTGTGAATTCAAAATTATATTGGTTGAATATTTTGATTCCGCTGTAGATTAATTTACATAATTCAAAGTATTTTGATCGAACGTTTTGTAAAGTTCTTAAATTGGGTAAATAATTTAAGAATCTGGCGTGGGCACCAGGCAGTTCTAGGGTGGGATTTGAATGCCTACCCGAAGAAAGTAATGAAGAAAAGGTTATTATTATAATATTATAATATCTCGACCAGCCACATCGCCTCCTTAGAAACTGTCAATGCCGTTTTCATGGGAATGCTCGGTATATTTACAGATGTGATATTTTGTTTACCGTTACCGTTGTGATATCCGATATTAATAATCTATTGACGGCAACAAGATACCGCCAAAAAAGTTAAATTTGATTTCTGATTTAGTCTTCTTTATAACTAATTAGGTACAATGACAATTTGCAATGTAAATATTTATACATAAAGTCACTATAAACATTAATATTTACAGGCACTCTATAAATAAAAAGTTAAAACTAATAAAACATTATTTACAAAATAAATACGCTATCCAACTCACCACCGCGCGGTAGGGTTCCCAGAATACTGGCAGCATTACCTCGCTGAATTAGAAGACTTAGCTTCTGAGCGAAGTATGTGCCAGCTCTGGGATCCCCCGAGGCGAGAACCAAACGAGTCGAAACTTGTTTAATAAATTTTTTTGTGTCGGACGACCACGGGCCTAATGTTTCTACGGCCAGCGCCACAAACTCGTGATTTGCGCTGACCTGTGCGTATTTGCGCCGTTTTTTTATTTGCGCCTGTTCCGCCGCGGCCCCGACGCTTTGAGCCGTGCTGGAGACGTGAGAAGGTGCCAAGGTATCCACACACGTGGCGTCCCAGACAAGTGTGCGTCCAAGACACCACGGGACTAAGGTGGCACCATCCGGTCTCTTGCCGTCGTCTCTCACCAACCCAGTCGGCTCCAGCGTAGAGGGCACGGATGCTGTGGAGAGTGCCCGCCTGACTAAATCATTGATCGCCCAATGACGAAATAGCCGGCCGGCACTCTTCACACATGAGAGCCCATGTCGTCCGAGTCGGTCCACGCCTTGCCCACATTGGCAGTGATGAGGCTCGCACAGCTTAACCCCCAAACGTAAACCCACGGCTACACGTAAGCTGCTGGGGTCTAATACAGTCGCCAAATTGTCGGAGGGAAGAGCACGGAGCCAGTGACCTGACTCTACTTCCGATGAAGCTAGGAGACGTGCTCGATCTGCATCATCTGTCACCTGATCCAATAAAGCCGAATGGGTTAATTTTATGAGTGGAATGTCCCACGCACTCTGTCTCCCCATTTCAGTAGGAACACTGACGCCTTGACAAGAAGCGCACCAGGCCGACAAAGCTTCTGTCTGGCCAGCCACCCGAACATCGGCAATAGGAGTTTTGAGAATCATGCCGATGAGGGTTTGCGAGCCATGACAAGAAGCCAAGAAGGCCGGGAGTGCCACGCTAGATGAACGTCGGATGCCTAGGCCACCGAAAGAAATGGGGAGAGTTGCTTGTGCCCAAGCACGACTATCAAAATGAAGATTTAGAATTTTAGTGACAGTGTCTTTTAGAGTCGAATCGACCAAATCAACAATTGACTGGAAATACCACATAGGGCAACTCCGTAATAAATACATAAATTTTGGGGTAAAAAGACAAAGCCGAAGAATATAAATAGCCATGTGAGGTTTAATTTCAAAAAGACGACCGGAAACGTCATTAAAGTTTTCAATTTTTGACATCACTAAAGGCGGGATTGCTTCCAAAAAAATTGGGGCACCAAGTAAAGTGAGCGAGGTTTTTGTTTGAACTAAAATGTTAGGGCATAACGAGTTAAATTTGTCAATTATGGATGAGCGAATTTGATCTGGAATATGATCTGGAATAAAAATTTCACATTTATTAAAATTAAGAGTTAAGCCCACGCAGCTGAAGCGATGAATGATTGATTTAAGGTCATCCAAAACTTCTGATGCACTCCCGCCTAAAGAACCGTCATCGAGGTACCAAATGTTAAATTTAGAATTTAATTCTTTAATTATATGGTCAATTCCTAAACTAAAAAGGGCTGGACCGAGAGGATCTCCTTGCTGGCAACCGACACATGATGAAATTTCGTTTTGTCCAAAAAGTAATTTTGTAGGGGCGCCGTAACATTGCCACATGTAATTGTAAATTTCGGGTATTTCTTTTTGAATTTTTGATAACAGTACACCCCTGTCAAGGCTGTTAAAAGCATTTTTTACGTCAATTTTGATAAATACCTCATAATCTTTAGACCCAAGGAACGTACGTGCAGCGTGTACAGCTGCCTCGCACCCAGATCTTACACCAAAACCTAACTGGTGTGGCACAAACTTTTTAGACATACGTTCTTGGATTGCTCTGCAACATATCTTTGACGTTAGACGTCTGATAGTACTGCCAACGGCAATAGGTCGGACGCCACCGTCTTTTTTCGTTAATGCCACTAAATTAGCACCATATAGGATGGGTAATATCTCAGCTGGAACTCGACCGTCGAGAATTAGATTTGCCAGGGCAGTCAACTCACGTAGAAGAGATTTTCCAGCCTCACCGACAAAGGGATCGGTTAGATCTTTAAGGTGCTGTGGGGTTATGGCATCCAATCCTCCCGCAGAACCATTTGGGAAAGATCTAATCGCTTGAAGGGTGGCTACCTCATCGATTTGCAGAGGCAATTCCGTCGAGGGAGGAGATGGGAGCTGCGTGGAAGGTGACTGCGCAGGATGTCTGTCGCGTAGCAGTGTATAAGTCTCCGCTGAGCTCGTGGCAAGAGAGTCACTGCAAAATAGGAGTTTCGCAGCGCCTCTAACATTCCCATCTGAAACCTTATTTTCTATTAACTTAAAATGGTTTCGGGAAGGGATGGCGTGCTCAATGTCAGTCGTGTGAGTATGTATGAAATCGCGAGACGTATTAAATTTAATCGCAGATGTTAAGGAACGTTTTTTTGTGTCTGGTCCTAAATGGAAAGTTTTGTATGCAAATGTCAAAAGGTTTTCCTACACTAATGGAGTATTGTCGCTGACAACCTTCTCCACGCACTCAGCGAGACTTCGAGCAACGGCTACGCGGGCACCTCTGGGGATACGTTTTATAATTTTTGTTGTACGCTTAAGCTGTGCAAGTCGTGTGGCCAAAGATGTGTTGCTGGGTGCTCCTGCTGTGTATATCACCGAGGATGACGGTAGAGGTAAATCTGGGGTGAGAGTTATGTCGGTACGTGGTACATGTCGACGACTGCAGTGGATTTTCAGACCACGAGTGCCTTTATACAGTTTCCTGTCAGCACAGATTGAACACTCAAGCAACACATCTGGGGCTGACGATGAGGATAGCGTATTTGATTGCATCTATATGTTACACTATACCTATATTTACAAGAAAAATATAACATCCAAAAACATAAAAAATTCAAAACAAACAAACAAAACGAAAGTCTTGACTTGTCACTGGTGATATCGTTTTCTGCACTTGCGTTCTTTTAGTGCGCAATGTGCAGAAGCTTCTTTTGTTGTGCAGCACACCAATGCGCTTGCTCGGTACTGACGCCGTTGCCTCAGCAACTAAATCACGTCGCAAACGTCAAAAATGGTAAACACACAAATATAAAAACAAAACCAGCTTTCTTTGCTGGAAAAACCAAGGGCACTGGCTCCACAAATATCACAGCATTCGTAACATAAAGTAGGGCCCATACCATGAGAAGCAGGGCCCCACACGGTGTCTCGATTATATTTATATTTTATTTTCAAACAAATTAGTCATCCTAAGACAAAGGATGTTTTTTTTTTTTTTTTTTTTTTTTTTTTTTTTTTTTTTTTTTTTTAATTAGGTAATTTAATTAATTAGGTACACATTTATTACATGAATGAACAAAATATATTGATTAAAACTTAATTAAATCTAAATTAAAATGAACTGATTATCTAAATCTAAAATCGCCCATTGTTACACTGGTTAAGTTTGTTCGCCTTTAGTTTAATTATTTAAAATGTGGTGTAACAATAAAGAGTTATATCTATCTAAAATTATATCTAATCTTATAAATAAAAAACCGTTTAGTTTGATTCGCAGTTATTCTTAGTGTTACACACACACACACACACACACACACACACACACACACAAACACAAAATCGGCCTTTAACAAATATCTATGACTTTTAGAACATGTCTTCTTCTCTTCGTTTAATGGCTTTCTATCGCTTTTAAGTGATAATTCTGCCAATGTCAAGTAAGGAATTTTTGTACGGATATTTCATGTCAAAGTCTTATTTTGTCAGTCAAAAAACGCCACAGCGAAATGGTGTATGGAGTTTTGGCCGGAAAACGAAAAAGATCGCTTTAATTACTGAATTGTATTATTTTCCAAAACTTAGTGCTCGTGCATAAATTGGTGGTGTTTTATTCGTTAAGTGCTGGATTACAGGCATGAGTGTGGGAAAGTGGTATGTTGATGGTGAAACGTTTCTTTTCGGTGTTGTTGCCAAAACTCCATAGAAGCTTCTAGGAAAGTTGCGACTACTTTACTAGGAGTATGAGTTGGACTAAACTTGACATGAGTTGGACTGTGACTTGGCACATACCAGCGTGAAATATCATTAACTTGAGAAATTGTCAATTACTGGACACTGGCTAAATACATTAAAATGTGGAGACAAAACATTTTCTTTTAAATGGTGGATATTTTACTGAAGGCTCTATGAAGCCTTGAATAGAAAACGACAAAGCATGGTTTAAAAACTTGGAACCATTTGCCAACACTCGTGCACGTTCACGAACACTTAACAAAAAATAATCCACCCTTATCACACATTAAAATGCAAAAATACATAAGTTATGGAAAAAAAATCAAAAATCATAACCGTCATTTTTGGATTCTTTTCAACGACCTAACATGTTAACTTTCGTCAAGATTCGTTGAAAAACATGATATGTACGCAAGTACGTAAATACGAGATGAAAACAATTATCGCGAGCTTCACTTACTCCCCTTTCAATTATAAGCCTTTATATCACAACAAATAAGTTAATGAGACACGTGCAAAAGCTTGTTTTGTTCATAATTGAACAAACGGGAAAAAAGTGTCACTAGTTTCGTATACTAAACGTTACAGGACAACTGAACTAAAGCGTGTGAACCTGTCTATCTTGTGGGAATCCCACTACTAACTTAGGACAGATAGGGATAGACAGAGTTCTATAGTTTTGTTTTATTATGGGACTATACTACACACTGCTGTGCATGACAAGTGATAGATACCTATATCTGTTTTCCAGAAACTCAATTTTTACCCAATTACAAAAGCTGTTAAAGCTGAGTACGAATTATGTTTTTAGCATGCACGTATATTGGTATTTACGTGCCGTACATGTGCACCGTAATGTCGTAAACTACCCTGTTGCTGCTTGCTGATCACTGTAACTGCCTCGCGTAATGCACATTATTTCATGTCTACCGCCGAAAGGTTATTTTTCTAATTACTAAATACTATTTACAAAAATGTAATGCTTTTCTAAAACTTATATAAATTATCATTTAAAATACAAAACTTATTAGTGTGTATATTTCTATATAATTGTAGTTTCCTGTGATTCGTTGCAATAAGCCTGTGTGCTTGCGTAATAATTTGTTATCGCATTATTTTATATCACTAGGATAAAATGTACACTAGTGCGTATAAGATGTATATCTGAAAGTATAATAAAGTCCTTTAAAAATTAAAAATGTCTAAATTAGTCTCATTTTGATAATCGATATCTAAAACAATTCGCTATTTAGGTCCGGATGGCTCAGGCTAATTTTATATTTTAGGTTAAAATTATATATATTTGTTTTGGGATATTATTCATATAAATAATAAATGTGGTGTCGGACTATGTGGTTGGACTTTTCTGCAATGTTCGTCTAAGTAAGTACCACCGCTTTGCCAGTTATTCTTCCGCCAAGCAGTAGTTAGCAAGCACTGCTGTGTTTTAGTTTGAAGGGCACTGTAGCTAGTGAAGTTACTAGGCAAATGAAGCTTTATAACTTGATCTATGTTCTGTTATGATCTATCTAGATTGTGCTGATGTCTCAGCGTGACGTGCGCAGTGCAGTGTCACGTGAAACTGTAGTTCTCAGTAACACTGCAACTGATATAGGCAGCCGTGTCGCTTAGCATCAGGCGAACGGTTAACGGTGAACGGTCCAACTTCACATTAGAGTTTTTTTATCGTCGATTTTACCCACTGAACACATAATTATTGTGCTATCATTAAAATAAATTCGAAAACCAAGCCTTTAACAAGCTTATTAATTAATCCTTTTGTTTATTTAGGTAATAATATTGCTCATTAAAAGTACACTTTTGAACAATAGATTTATTTTCCTTTGAATTCTGCCTTTTAACATTAATTCGTGTTGTTTTGACGACGCTATTTCAAGAATTATTATGATATCGTAAGTCTCATTACAGGGTATTATCTTCGGTTAATACTAAGCGATTTAGCTATCAATATAACTTATTAGTCGGCTTTATTAATAACTAGCTGACCCGCCCCGGCTTCGCATGGTTAATTGGGTTTTACGCTCTAACCCCGTCCAAGAGAAGAGGGGGTTCCCTTCGACAGTATAAGTATTGGCTTTATCTTTGTTGCTAGTTTTATCTTACAAGATGAAATTAGATCAAAGTGAGGATTAAATTTAAAAACTTTGTAGTTTTTGAAGATACTGAAGAAATAATTTTCCAATTCTTAATTGTTCTTTAGCTGTTTTATTAATTATATAAATAAGATTAAGTTAAAATTACATTCTTTGCTCCGTGAAAGCCGCACTTGGCTCTTTTTGAAAACATTCTAATTGTTATTCCGAAATATCAGCCATAACCTATATCAAGCTTCATCGAAATTCACCCCATTTTAGCGTGATGTGCATTCAAAGGGAAATACATGAAGACGAAAAATTTGAAAAATTATGTTTAGTTACATCGTCCTAAAAAGATTGTGCCGTAACGAGAACCGGTCCAAAGACGATTAAGCGGTGCTTTTTTGCATACCATAATTACTTTTTTCTCTATTATTTGGCACTGTCGTACTTTTTATGCAATAAATAATTTAAGAACCACCGCAATTTAACACTCAATAAACTTCCGCGACTTGAACTCAAAGTTAAAACTAGTCTATTCGCACACAGACCATTATTGAAACATCATTCTGAATAACCTCGACGTTTCGACCAAGTTACATTGGCCGTAGTCACGAGGGGACCACTGGATTTTATTTTGTTGGAGTTTATTAAGAATATAATGTTTTTTATCTTTATCTACCGACGAGCTTCTGCCCGCAGCTTCGCCCGCGGCGTGGCCTATGGGAAAATAATTCAACCACCCATTTCACCCTCTTAAGGGTGGAATTTCGAAAAATCCTTTCTTAGCGGATGCCTACGTTATAACATCTACCTGCATGCCAAATTTCAGCCCGATCTGTCCAGTGGTTTGGGCTGTGCGTAGATAGATCACTATGTCAGTCAGTCACCTTTGAGTTATATATACTCGTATTTAGATTCGCATCTGTTTTGAATTAGTTGCAGCGATGAAGTTCTTGCCGCTTACGTAACTGAAGCTTCGTAACCAGCTACGAAGGACCATTTATCCTTCTACGAACCGTTACTTATGTTAGTAAATTAAAGATTCAGTAAATTTCGGTTTCGAAGACTTGTTGCCCAAGACTTGTAAAAGGTTTTTTCGGATTGAATAGGCATTAATAACGTTTATAAGACTGTTCCATTCCATTTATGGGAAGAACTTTTGATTGCGTAACACGATGCACATAGCCGCCAGTTTGTTGACTTTTCAGTACCTTCAAGAAATTGTTAGCGCAATTTACTATTTCCACTCCACTTAATATCCCATCCCTGCCTAGTGCAGGGTGACAGCTGTCTGGAGCCATGAGCGTGCGTCGAACTCAATGACGCCATCGCTTCGTCGCTTCGGTCTTGTCTGTTGTGTAAACATTTATGTCAATAAACGGTATTTTTATTCACAGTATTTATGATAGCATTGAATATCTAGTGCGGTAAATGGAATTTGGCGAATGTGCAGAACTGATGAGTGTGCGGTAAAGGAAACTTGGCGAATATGCAGAACTGATGAGTGTGCGGTAAAGGAAACTTGACGAATATGCAGAACTGATGAGTGTGCGGTAAAGGAAACTTGACGAATGTGCAGAACTGATGAGTGTGCGGTAAAGAAAACGTGGCGAACGTGCAGAACTGATGAGTGTGCGGTAAAGAAAACGTGGCGAACGTGCAGAACTGATGAGTGTGCGGTAAAGAGAATTTGACGAATATGAAGTAATAAATTAATTGTGTAATTGTTTGACGAGTATGCAGTATTTGTCATTATGTCGTGTATCATTTATGCGTCTTCTGTATCGTTGCAATATCTCAAATCAATAATTACCTATAGTTTATCACACACAGCCTCAGACAGCCTCTGTGGTGGAGGCGGCGGATTCGATTCTCGCGACAGGTACAAGCATTTGTGTACAGAAATAGAGCGCAAATACTTATTCTGAGTCTAGGTGTTGTGGGACCATGGTCCTCGTAGTTCCTGGGTCTTTAGATACAAGGAATCCTAGTTAGGGTCCAAGATCTATGTATGTGATCGTTGGACGTTATCATTATTATTAATTATATTTTACTGTATATTTCAACACAACAAAATTTTTTGAAGTAAAATTAGTGTGCTGTGGTGTAGTGCGGTCGAAGCTATGACGTTTGACAGAAAAAATACATTTATTGGAATATGCAACGTATCCGTTTAAAATAGAAATGCAACAAGAATCTGTGTCCCATAGTTTCTCCTCACCACGAACCACAATTCATTCAACTTGGCGAACTTGTTCGACGTAACTTTACAGCCTCATACAATATCCCTTGTTCTTGAAACTATCGATCGACTCGAGCGAAGTTGGTGGGTGCTTGACTGTTAGTTCCCGAGCTGTTCGTGCATTTCTCATATTACGTAATAGTGAACTTTACGGCGTTGTTTAGACTTCAAACATTTTTAGCAATTGTATAATAGTTATTAGTAAGTATGACTGGCCTGATAGCTCAGTTGGTAGTAACTTTGCCTGGGTTTGATTCCCACCTAGAACGAACATTTTGTGTGATGAGTGAACATGAGTGTTTACTCTGTGTTATATTGTATTTTATGTATGTATTTACAAACAAAAAGTATATGATTATTTTATCGGGTATCTGGTGTCCATAGTACAAGCTTTGCTTAGTTTGGGACTAGATGGCGTTGTGTGAAAGGTCCACTAATATTTATTTATTTAAGTATGCGATTGGTTAGCTTACCTTACTACCTTTACTTTTTTAAAGTTCGTAGTCACCCCGTCGTCACCGCCCGAGACACGTCTTGAGTGACTCGGAAGATCCTATAGCAGCCGTAGTATCGGCTGCGCTAGGATTTTCAGTTCAGCACTTCTGGCTCAGGTATCGCTTTTGGCACCGGTATAGGATACCAGCGTAGCACAATCAGACACCAACCCCGCCGGCGAGTCGACGTACCCCTCTGTAGGTTAGCTAGAATGGTCTCGACTTTCCATAGGGTCCTATCTTCCAGTGGATGTAGTCTTCTCTATCCTATTATCCCGGTAACTGGCTACGGCTGAAGCCGAGGCTCGCACCCAAGGGGTGCCCTTGAGATAGTTGCCTCCCACTTATGAAGGCTGGACGCCTTAAGCGCCTGCTCTCCCATCCGGTGATGGTATAAAGGTGATGCTATAAAAGACGAACAGCATTAGCCCGTTCAAAAAAAAGGAAATAAGGAGAAACTCTATACGTTAGTTCCAAGCGATACTGCTACTGATATCAGAACATAACGTAGAAAAACTACCTTTCTTCAAGAAACGATAATTATTTATTGCTTAAATATAATAGGTTTTTACCTATGAAATTGCCGTATTGCAGTACAGACTTTTTCAAACAAAAAAAAGTTTTGATTGGCTATGAATTCTAAATTCAAATGAATTTTGTTTTAAAAATATGACATTCTATTTACAATATAAGTCTTTTGTTTATTGATTAGCGTTGTATTTTCATTACATTTCAACATTTTTCCTCATAATGGATACTTTGAAATTTCGTGTAATTATGGAATATGAGTTCCGTCGTGGCACCAACGCGGCACAAACAACACGTAACATCAACGACGTTTACGGAGAGAACTGTACAAACGAACGTACAACCCGTTATTGGTTTGCTCGGTTCCGTTCTGGGAATTTTGACTTGAAAAATGAACCTCGTGGTCGTCCGGAAACTTTGGTCAACAATGATGAATTAAAGGCGATTGTGGAAGCTGATGAATCTCAATCTACAGCTGAGCTGGCAGCAGCTTTTGATGTTAGCATCAAAACAATATTGGTCCATTTGCGACAGATTGGCAAGATAAAAAAGCTTGATAGATGGGTGCCCCAAGAACTTAACGATCGCCAGAGCAACGTACGCGTCGAGACTTGCCTTGCGCTGCTTAACAGGCACAGAAATGAAGGAATTTTGAACCGAATTGTTACGTGCGACGAAAATTGGATTCTTTTTGACAATCGAAAGCGCTCAGCAAGTTGGTTAGATCCTGGTTCGGTACCAAAGCAATGTGCAAAACGAAAAATGACCCCTAGAAAGGTGATGGTCACAGTTTGGTGGTCTAGTGCTGGTGTGATTCATCATAGCTTTTTACAAAACGGCGAGAGCATTACTGCAGATGTGTACATTGAAGAACTGACCACAATGATGGCGAAACTCGCACGTCTGCAACCAGCTTTGGTCAATCGGTCGTCTCCACTGCTACTTCACGACAATGCGCGACCCCATACTGCACAACAGACCGTCTCTAAGCTGCATGAGTTGGGTTTGGAAGCTCTCCCTCATCCGCCATACTCGCCAGATCTTGCGCCTACCGACTATTACTTTTTCCAAAATTTGAACAACTTTTTAGCGGGAAAAAAATTCAATTCCCGAGAGGCAGTACAAAACGCCTTTGAAGAGTTTGTTGTCTCCCGTCCTGCTGATTTTTTCAAGAAGGGCATCCATAAACTGCCACAGCGTTGGCAAAGATGCATTGATTGCAGGGGTGATTACTTTGAATAAAAGAAATAAATAAGTTCGAAAAATAATTACTCTAACTTTTTTCAAACAAAACGGCAATTTCATAGGTAAAGACCTAATATTTGGTACTTAAGTATACAGGGTTACAGGAAAAATCGTGCTAGATCCGATAAGGGTGTGGAGTACCCATCATTTCTGACTTATAACACAGCTTTTTTTTATTTTTGAGGGGGCAAATGCCCTTGCACCACGGGGGTGGTGGCAGGGAAATGCGGAAAGAGTATGTGAGACTCGAACCCACCAAAACCCCCCCGTGAGCCTTCGTCTGCCGTACCGGGGGCTAGAAGGGGTCACGACTGCAGTCCAGTCAACTCGCCCCCGGCCAACTCGCCCCCCGGCCAACTCGCCCCCAAACAAAATAAACATAATTAAATTTTGTAGCCTAAAAATCGCAAATTTTCTTAAAACAAAATTAAAAGTCGAATATCTCGAAAAGGGTTTAAGTTTAGGCTAGGGTGTTTCATAGTGAAATAAGTCAGAAATGATGGGTACTCCACGCCCTTAACGGATCTAGCACGATTTTTCCTGTAACCCTGTATACTTGAAGTAACCTAAAATATTACACTCTGACAAAAGTGCTGCAATTTTTTTTTTAAGGCAAACAGTTACTTGTTTTGTTACACTGGTGTCATTATCTTAATGTCCATTATAAATGATACTTATATATTGCTCCTTGACCACGCTTGCTGATGCACTGCATAAACTCAGTATTATTTATTACAATGTAGGTACGAGTACTTACAATTGAAAACATTTTTGATAAATAATCTGCTGGCGAGCTGGGGCTTATTTTTACTTCAATAACAGACCATTACATCCTCACTCGGCACAGTACACAGATTCATATAGCTTGTATGAGTAAAGGAAACAAGTAGTTAAACAAACTAAAAAAAATATATTTTAAACTCGTTCGGTAGGTACTTTTTAAAATTTCTTTATTCTGGTATGTTCGTAGTCTGAGACGTATAGCACACACAGTAGATAGTGCAAGAGTAAACAATCTACAGAGCTCCTCAGCACTTTGAGGTAAGTGGTGAGCTGGTCGAACATCCTTCTCACCTCTAGAGAGCTATAACCTAGTGCCCGAGGAGAAACTTGGTTGGGTATCAGAATGGGTAGTAACGATAGGCTTTTTTGTAAAGACATCTTAAAAGGCTTTTTGGACCTTTTCAAGCATCCGTGCGTAGGTAACATGATGCGGATTCCAGACACACGCGCCCGTACCTGTAATGAATATGTAGATACTGATCAATAAGTTTAAAATTACCCCGTCTCGTCTCGTAAGAGCCAGGGAATGGCCAAGCAGCATTTTCCTCATTTTATTAACATCTGTGATGCCAAGCGTGATAATTATTGCAAAAAATATTGATAAAAAGTAAGGGGTATAATAGTGTCGATTCTGTGTCGCATACTCTAAAGCTAAATGAAATTAATATATTTCCGTCCTTGTCATTTCCCCTTTATCAGAAGAGTACCGCCATACTTTAAGTTTACTTTAGTTTTAGATAATGCGACACAGAATCGACACCATTGTCTTTATACTTAAAACAATTGACTGTTGACCGGCATGATAGCTCAGTTGGTAGTAGATCTGCCTTCTGAACTGTAGGTTGTGGGTTCGATTCTCACCTAGGACAAACATTTGTGTAATGAACATCGATGTTTGTTCTGTGTCTGGGTGTTATATTGTATTCTATGTGTGTATTTACAAACAAAATATATTAAGTATTGTATCAGTTATCTGCTTCCCATAGTACAAGCTTTGCTTAGTTTTGGGGCTAGATGGCGCAGTGTGATATATCCGTAAATATATTATTATTATCGTTATTATTTATTATTGTTATTATTAATTAGCTTAATCCAGATGTATTATTATGTTTCTTTCCTTGCAGCCCAATGCTACCGCATCGCTCGCATGCTCAAGAACTCCAAGGAATGCCACCTGAAAGCTTCCGAGTATTATAAGAAGAACCACTCCTTCTTCCACGCTGCTAAATCTTTAGAGAATGCCATCTTGGTGGACAAGGAAAATACTTCTCCCGATGAGGTTAGTATTTGCCTATTAAATGAAACAATTGAATCTAACAGCGGGTTTTATTAATCGCAACCAAAAATAAGTTGTGTTCAAGCTTTTATTTGGGGAAAGGCGTAATTATATTTATTCAATTATCAATTCATCCTATTTTTATAGCTTTGTTTGTTTACGTATATGACGGCGGCTACGTCCAGTTATAAACTCTATGCACAGCGATCGAGCACCGTAATTTTACCCTGTGGTGGCATTAAATTTATTACAGTGGCAGCACCGGCAACTGTCATGGCGCCCCTACCTGTCTGGCTATATAAAGGGATCGCTCGGTGTACTGCGGAGCATTCTTGTTCCAGACACGGCGCGGTGTGGACATGCTGAAGGCCTATAGTTATATAGGTTGCAACCTACGCAGAACCAGTTACTGCCGACATCAGAAGTGGGATTGCCCATTTCTACATCACTCTTCAAGCAACGCGAAACGTGACGTGACGTGAATGATGACGTGACGGCGGGTGATACTAATATCAAATTTAGTTGCAGGGTTAACCCGGACCAGTGAAAAAAAAAAGAGAATAAAAGTTATGGTAAAAAAAGTAATGATTCGTGAGAGAAAAAAAAGGGTAAGAAAAAAGTTTAGAAAAAAGTGAAAAAACTGAAAAAAGAGAATAAAAAGGAAAAAAAGAAAGAATGTAAGAATGATGACAAAAAAAATGTGTCTGAATGCTAAAGGGATAATCTATCCGGTCTAGCACTAATTGGTATTAGTTGGAAAGATGATTTTTGGTTGCTAAAGGGATATCTATCCGGTCTAGCACTATCCGGTCCATTTTTTATATATGAAGGGATAAGGTAAATGATGATTTTTGGTTGCTAAAGGGATATCTATCCGGTCTAGCACTATCCGGTCCATTTTTATAAATGAAGGGATAAGGTATTAGTTTGTTGATTTTTGGTTGCTAAAGGGATATCTATCCGGTCTAGCACCATCCAGTCCACTTTTTGTAAATGAATGGATATGGTCCTGAAGGGTTAACCCTTCAATTACAACTCTTTGTAAATGGCCTTTGTGGAGAGGAGACCAGGGTTAACCCTGACGATGACTGGCAGGTTAAAATGCTTTTGACTAATGAAATTGAAACCTGATCTTTTGACTTTGACTCCAAGCTTAACTCAATTTAATTGTCAGGATGAACGAGCAATAACACTGGTCCCCTCACCAGGTACAAAGGGAAGCTAAGCGTACGAGGACGTACGCACGTCAGTATGGCCGTGACGGCGGCTACGTCCAGTTATAAACTCTATGCACAGCGATCGAGCACCGTAATTTTACCCTGTGGTGGCATTAAATTTATTACAGTGGCAGCACCGGCAACTGTCATGGCGCCCCTACCTGTCTGGCTATATAAAGGGATCGCTCGGTGTACTGCGGAGCATTCTTGTTCCAGACACGGCGCGGTGTGGACATGCTGAAGGCCTATAGTTATATAGGTTGCAACCTACGCAGAACCAGTTTCTGCCGACATATACATATCTCTGACAATGATCAGTAATTATGAAAAAAAAAATAAGTTGTGTACTTGGCATCCTGTCATCTGACATTCATTCTATTGATTTTCACGACAGCTGATTAGTTCATTAATATACGCTTACACCAAGTAAGGGGGGAAGTTGGTCTTAAACCTCACCACGTATCACCAAGAGGGAGGAGGGGATTGAAAATGCTAAGAAAACATCACGTGATTAATGGTGAATAATTGTGCTCGTAAAAAATATGCTGAACACCACAATATGAAATATATGTAGAAAAAATCAGTGATCATTCTTATAGTAACCATGATCTGCCACAAGTACTAGCTAACTCCGCGCTATTGAAATAGTCGAAGAGACACTGTTTGGCTGTATAATATCTGGCAAAGCGCTAGTGGTTACTAGTCTAGTACCTAATTACATGATTTTTTTGAAGAAAAGTCTTATCATCTAGTAAATATGAAGCTGTAACATTTATTCCCTATATTGTACAATCTACTACTATCCCAAGGTGTACGAACTCGCGATGGAATCATGCAGCCTGTACCAACAACATGGTTCCGGTGACAGCGCAGCCAACGTACTGGATAAGACAGCCAGGATCTTGGAGGAAAATCACCCGGAGAAGTCTTACAAGCTTTATCAGATGGCGGCTGAAGTTTCTGCTGTAAGTTGCTTTTAGAGATACTACCAAGATCAGACAGACCAAATGTTCCAGCCCAATACCAATAGGTAGCGTAACATGCGTAGCATTGTCCCGTTGAACTGCAATGCTGAAAATTATATTTTGGAAATTGTAAAATGGGGGTAACCTTTCAACACAGTTTTGACCAAATTATCGAAGTAAACAAAACGGGGTACATTATCAATAAAAAAAATTGTCTATTTATTATTAAGATAATAATTTAGTTTTTCATTGTTACAGTACTTATAGGAGGTATGCGTATTAATGATAAATTTTAGGTATTAATGAATAGACTAAGAAGAATAGACATTAGTATTAAACAAAGTTATACCGGCCGATAGATGGAGCCAAAGAAGTCGTGTAGTCTAAAGCACACTCGTTTCGTAACTAACGATATTTACTTGCCTACTAAAAAGATTGAAACATTTTTAAGTACGGTAGTGGTCGTAATATTATCGAGCTCACTTTATACAGTCTAATATAGAATAATATATTTGATAATACGGTTTATTTATAATTTGCCAGTTATTTGTGTTGAGAATGTTATCTTTGTTTAAACAGTTTAACTCACGTCGTATATATCGAACAAAGATTAAATACTTACGTCGTATACCAACGTAAGTATTTAATCTTTGTTTAAACGCTGATCGTACACTTTTGGTCAGAAAACTCAACCCGCATTGTACGTACAGTCGCGATGAAAATATTTTCTTTGTTCAAACGATTCAACTCTGACTGTACAGAATAATAATTATCTTTGAAATATTGTTCAACTCGCGTCGTGTAGTTGATATTTACAATTGAACGGTTGAGAATAAAAATGGTTTAACTGTCAAATTGATAGTTTCGAGAAAATTGACTTTAATATTCAACGGCGTCATTAATGTAGAGTGCTTATAAGGTAATAGAAAAGGTTTATGTAAGTTTCAGTTGCTTGAAAATGTATTAATTCTATTTTAAAATACTAAATATAGTACTAATTCATCCAATTACTGTAAAAATATAATATAATAATGTTTTTATGTTAAGCGAACTGTATTCCTGTGACAGATAAACCGTTTTTAGACTCAAAATCTCGAGATTTAAGCCTGATTTCAATATTTTCAGAATGTATTATTGTAGATAATTTCACGCTGAATCCAACGATACCCATAAGTCATTTTGTGAAAAAAAATCAGTTAAACCCTTTTTGTTCTCACCCCTTCAATTGACATTCGGTCGATTTATCCCGTCCATGAAGTTGGCGAATTGTTTTCATTTACTTGATTTTGGTCGTTTTATGTTTACAGGCTGAGAGTTCATCTCATCAAGGCATTGAATACACAAGCAAGGCTACCAGGCTTCTTGTTAGACTGCGTATGTAAGTATAGACAAAATAGCTGCGCTTTTTCACCCAAAAAATAAAAGTACAGAAGATTCACTCCGAAAGACGTTTATATAAATAGTGACTCTTGTTACCACGCAATAAATAATATAACTATAATAACGCCCAACGATTACATACATAGATCCTGGACTATAACTAGGATTCCCTATAACTAGGGACCCAGATAATACGAGGACCATGTTCCAACACCCAGCAACGAATAAATACTTTCGCTTTTTTTTCTGTGCACAAATCGGGTTCAGAACAAGTATTGTTATGAACCTGCTCAACCACCACACCAAAGAGGCTGTCAAAAATAAAATGGAAGAAGGCGCTTAGAATGTAGCCTCGAGGAGATTTACTGGTTATCTTACTGATCCTTGTCCCAGGTACGACCAGGCCGCTGATAGTGTCCGCCAAGAGATAGGTTTCCACCTAGAAGCCGGCAACTACGGCGCGGTGGGACGTCTGACCGTGGCAGCGGTGCTTATACAACTGGCGAGGGGTGACGTTGTAGCTGCTGAGAAGAGCTACAAAGTAAGAAAGACAAAAGGCAACAAATTTTTAAGTAAAAATAATTGAAAATAAAAGCTGTGATTTTTTTTAGTTTTGGCTTTTAAGCGGTTATATTATTTAATTAGTGTAAAGTAGTTTTATCACCTGATTTATGACCAGTTTTTTGTAGTAAATTGATCAAGTAAAGCGGGTGAAATATTACAAAAAATCCACATAAAAAATATGGTAATTTTTGTAAACTGTACAAAATGAAATGTATATAATAAAAAATTATCTCTATTTCCCTTGGTCACCGCATCACGCGTGAACGGATGGAACATTTTCGCTAAATATTTTTTTGTTGAGTTCATTATGATCAAAGTTCTTATGAAAGAAAAAATTAAGAAAGTTGAGCGGAAAATCAGAAAATTTACAACACGCGGGTGAAACCACGGGGCACAGCTAGTGAAATATAAAACGCTAAAAATTCCTATTCCCATTTATAGTGAATGTATATTGGTTTGTGTGTTTGTGTGGCTTTCATGCAAAAATGCATGAAATTTGGCAAAATGATTGTTTACACTAAAATTAACACATGGCACTTTTTATTCCGGAATAATAAGCCCGCGGGAAAACGCGTAACTTGCGTGTGGAACCGCGGGCGCCTCTAGTATAATAAATAGTAGAAGACAGAAAACTGAAGGTGTATGTGCCCCTAAATAAAACTATCCATTATACAGGAATGGGGCGCCAACTGCGAAGCGGCTGAGAGCGAGACACTCGAGTGCCTTCTCTCGGCTTACGATGAGGAAGACAGGGAGGGGGCGAAGCGGGCGCTTGCTTCGCCCTTCATACGAAGTATGGACGTGGAATATGCCCGTCTTGCCGGCACCATCGACCTTCCTCAGGGGGAGCCGATGCCCAATGTTGGAGTTAGGAAGAACGCAGCGCCGTCTTACGTCAGCGGGCAAGCTGGTCTGCCCGTCCCTCCTCCCAACTTCCAGGTTACCGCTTCTGTGAGCCATGTAAGTAAACATTGATGTTTTACTTATAAATACTACAGTGAGTGCACCAGAGTGAGTCAAAAGCCTAATGTTGGAGTTAGGAAAAACGCAGCGCCGTCTTACGTCAGCGGGCAAGCTGGTCTGCCCGTCCCTCCCAACTTCCATGTTACCGCTTCTGTCAGTCGAGTAAGTCAATATTGATGTATTACTTCTACATATTAGAGTGAGTGCATCAGAGTTATCAAAAGCCTACGGTTGTAGTTAAGAAGAACGCAGCGCCGTCTTACGTCAGCGGGCAAGCTGGTCTACCCTCCTCCCAACTTCGAAATTACCGCTTTTATCTGCTATTTAAGTAAAGGGTGTATATATAAAACAAAGTCTGGTTTGTTCGAACACTTATAACTCGAGATTGAATGTTAGGCGGTACGAAGTTCGCCGGATCAGCTAGTTTTATTTTTATAAATAAGAGAGAGTGTGTACAGTGTTTGGAGTGAGTGTATCAGA
Organism: Ennomos fuscantarius; assembly: GCA_905220475.3. NCBI lineage: Eukaryota > Metazoa > Arthropoda > Insecta > Lepidoptera > Geometridae > Ennomos > Ennomos fuscantarius. The sequence goes on from HG992023.1 coordinate 15,618,855, forward strand.
GTGAGTCAAAACCTACGATTCTCGTGTGAAGTGGGAACACTGGTATCATCTGGGTAAAGATGGAAAGAAGCCGTGAGGCGCATCTTAAAAATAAACCTTTCAGCAGTATAGTTATTCACTTTTATATATTTGTTATTTTGTTTCAGCACCAGCCTCGTTTTGAAGATATCGAAGAGTCTCCGTATGAAGCCGTCACTTTCACCAAGGAGACTGCAAAAGAAGAAGAAGAAGAAGAAGGCGACTTCTGCTAAACATCATCACCTTCAAAGAATTAGAAACAAGATGGAAACTTTACAAAAAAGTTTTTATGAAACATTTTAATAATACAGACCAAGAGGAGATGAAGCCAAATGTATCCCCATGTATGGGCGGTTACCCTTTAATACCTAACTACGGTTTTAGTACCTTTAAAATTGAGATATCTAACTTAATTTAATGCAATGTTTCACGTATTTAAGTTTATTATTATAGAAGTTATTCATTTGTAAAAGATTAGGTTGAACGGACAAGACAAAACGAACCTATCAAACGTACTTATAAGGTACACTAAAATAAAAAATAAAAATCTATTATACATCTGCGATTTGAAATGATATCTCGGAATAACTTTTCTCATAAACTTATGCACATGCAGATTGAACACACCGCCGAAAACTATCAAAGACTCCCGTCTGCATTAAAGTGTGACAACTCCTAAGTTTGCACTTATCCCTCTATGACGTATCTACTCATTTATTTCATACATCATCTCGCACAGCATTTGGGTATATCATAGAGATGATAGGTCAAATTTCGCAAATGGGCAATTCGAAAAAAAAAACAACAATTTACAATCGCAAAACGTAACAAGCGTAGAGCTCTACGCATTCCCATAATATTCTCATTTCAACTCGCGCATGTCCTCTTTGGAATTTTCTGTTTATAGCTCGCGCAAAACTTTATGAACTCTCGGAAGTTAATAATAATAAAATAATGTGTGGACACCTCACACAACGCCATCTAGCCCCAAACTAAGCAAAGCTTGTATTATGGGGACCAGATAACGGATACAATACTTAGACACTTTGTTTGTAAATATATACATAGAAAACAATATAACACCCAGACACAGAACAAACATCGATGATCATCACACAAATGTTTGTCCTGGGTGGGAATTGAACCCACGACCCATAGTTCAGAAGGCAGGGTTACTACAACTAAGCTATCGGGCCAGTTAGGCCCGAGTACCAAACTGCGCATGGCACAGTTGAGTGCATTGTAAAATTGGCCATACAATAATTATAATATGCGTACTGCGCAGCCATCCGCGCTAACTTCCGAGGGCTCATAAAGTTTTGCGCGAGCTATACAAAGTAATTAATTTTTATTTTCGCATCTTGTTTCTCGATAGAGGTGTGACCCATCGACGAAAGCAAACGTCTCTCCTAAACACTGAAGTTTCATGAATAACATCAAAAATGTATTTGATAATAACTAATATATATATGTTTATTAAAATGGAGACCTTGTTAATAAACAGACGAGATCATAAATTGTACTAGCAAGTTAAATTATAACATATGTTATCAAGAAATAAATAATATATTCGGAGAGATCGAACATAATAGTTAAATACATTCAGTGTCAAGATACATTAATATTTGAAGAAAAACTTTCGCCAGCAGCTTATGGCTCATATATAATCACATATAAAAAAAAGAAAAAAGAAAAAAAAAAAGAATTTTTAGAATTCAGTAGCTAAGCTTGCCTCGTAGCCAAGCTAAATGCTTGATTGTTGTTGTAAGGATATAAGTTAAATGACCCTTACGCCACTGACCTAAGGCCAGTTACCTTTTGCAATACATTCGTGTACTTATCTACTTTCTCTTCTCTTCTATGAACTAATCGATACGGACGGTGGGGGCGGTCATTTCTGTTTACATTGCAATAGGTATCTTTCTTAACTAAAGTGCATATGTGATTATTTTTTTTATTTTACTTGATTCATGCTGAGACAAAAGTATATGAACTTTAACAATTATTTTACACCATTTTTTTATTAATGTTATCAATAAAACCGAAAAAATAATGACATGTTTTCTAAACAATACCGATTGCGTTTTGTACTTAGCATAAAGATCGTGTCCCCACCTATAATTACACTGACTGCTTCTATTTTCTCCCACACTTACACATACACCTATTTCCTCACACACACACATACACCCAAAAACACACACACACACACACACGCAACACACATACACATTTTTGAATCTTAATCTAGGATATCTAAATTTTTACCACTAGGTAATAATTATTGTTCATAAGATTTAGAAACTGTTACTGCTTTTTTATTAAAACTTAGATTAGAAATGTTTGTTAGTTGTCAATAATAACAACCGTAGATGATAAGTTAATATATCTACATAAGATACATTTATTTACCATTATTTATTTAGCGTACTTTCATAATCTATTTAATTTTGGAACTATGTACATATATGTATATATTCTGCTCGACTTTAGCGTTTGAGTACCCAAATAACTTTGATAATAGTTATTGTTCTCAGTGTCTGTGGAACATAATATTTTGTATAACCAATAAATATGTTATAATGCCGTTGATCGATTGAGCGGTGCGAGATCGATATCGATCATTAACAGCACAGCTGACTTGGACTTGGACAGCCTGTGGTGTGATGGTTGAGCAGGTCGGCTCATAACCCGGTGGCGGCGGGTTCGATTCTCGCGGCCGGACAAGAATTTGTGCACCGAAAAATAAAGCGCAAATACTTCTTCTGTGTCGGGGTTTTGTGGAACCATGGTCCTCGTAGTTCCTGGGTCCCTAGACAGGGAATCCTAGTTAGGGTCCAGGATCTATGTTTGTGATCGTTGGGTGTCATTAATATTATTAATAATAATTATGTACTAACTATCACCACTTTAGTAATTTTTGTTTATTTATATATTAATATTGATTTTCGCCTTATTTTCATCTATTGCTATTTTAAAGCCGGTGGTTCCAAAAATCATATGTTATATGTGTAATATATCAATAAAATGCATATATATAATATATAATATATTTTTGTAAATAAAATACATTCCGTTAATGTGTTCTTAATTTAATGTTATACGGCAGAACTATTTTACACCCGGGTGTTAGTTACACATTTTTTCTAATGTAGTATGTATATGTTTTTCATTTTCATGTTTTTCTTTGTTTTCATGTATACCATATATATGTAGCAGTACGCAATATTGTAGTGCAATTATTATTGTTTCATTAATATTTGTTTCAGTTTTTTATTTAAATGTTTAATTGTTTTTAATTTAATGTCATATAGATATAAATTTATAATTTTATCTGTAATGCTAATATATTCAAAGTCAAACTAGCACTTGGTTAAAGGTAATTTACTTATTACGTTTAAGTTTTTGGAGATAAATCCCAAGCAATTTATAGTTTAATGCAGATATACTAAACTTCACTAGAAGAGTCTTTAAGTCTATATATTAAGGTATCACCAATGTATGTTTAAAGAAATTAATAATGATTCTTTAACCATAATATTCTCACTTACACTAGTTTGTAAGATTCAGTCGTTATATCAGACTTTCTATGCTAGATATAATCTTTGTGACCGTAAAATTCCTTATTTGTATTTTATTTTTAGGCATGGATGTTGCGAATCATGATATGGTAGTGAAATCATGATACAAATGGTACTTATGACAAAAGTAGACTTACTACGCACTATACTTACTAGGCGACCTGCTGTAAAATTGATTATATGACAAGTTAGCATTGATAGCAAAAAATTGGTATTTTGAAGAAAGAAGAATGAAGCATGCTGCGCTCCATTCCCTGGATATTCCGGCACCCATGGGAAGAGATGGGGTGGTCTTCTTCGCACCGCTAAGACCACACGGCCAAAAGCATCACTGAACGGAAAATATATGAAATCTGTTTTTCAGTTAAGTTTCTATTTTTGCAGTATAACGTATCCTGCATATTTTAATAACTTAAGATTGATTGTTTACTGACCTACAATGTTTTCGCTAAGTGCAGATGGGCATAATTGAAGGGGTGAGAACAAAAAGGGTTTAACTGATTTTTTTCACAAAATGACTTATGGGTATCATTGGATTCAGCGTGAAATTATTTACAATAATACATGCTCAAAATACCGAAATGAGGCTTATATCTTGAGATTTTCAGTCTAAAAACGGTTTATCTGGCACAGGAATACAGTACGCTAACATAAACGCATAAAAACATTATTATTTTTATTTTATTATTTTTTTACAGTAATTGTATGAATTAGTACTATATTTAGTATTTTAAAATGTAATTAAAACATTTTCAAGCAACTGAAACTTACATAAACCTTTTCTATTACCTTATAAGCACTCTACATTAAAATGAAGCCGTTGAAGTTTTAAGTCAATTTTCTCGAAACTACCAATTTGACAGTTAAACCCTTTTTATTCTCAACCCTTCAATTATGAGATTTTGTAAATATCCATTGCAAGGATGGCAACGAAATCTTGCCGCTCTTAATTAGAAACAGCAAGGTCATATAAAAAAAAATTATACATGCGCAAGGCCTAATTTTAGAGGTAAAAAAAAATACGTTTACGTTAAAAATATTCGTTTTGTTATGTAAGGGATGGTGTATTGTATTTTTGGTATGTATGTAGGAGGACATACATACATACAACAAATATAACAGTTATATCTCGGTCATTTATAAATTAATTTGCAATAAATTACTCGTTTAGATATGTTTTAGATTAGTCCCATAGAAATATATCAAAATAGTTTCAGTAGTTTAGTTTTGAAACCAAAATAACTGAAAAATACACACAGATGATGATATCATCCAAGTATTAGTCAGTATGAAAATCGGTTTAACCATTTTTCTTAAAGATAAACTGCGCAATAGAAATATTACCTTGTTCTCTTCTCTCTTCTTTATACCTATTTTCCGTGACAACTGAATTAGGTAGTTTTTGAATTAAGTTCGTATAATAAGTATCCTTATTTTGTATGGAACTGTATGCTCTTACGTTTGATTATTGTAGATCGTTATAAATTATCATGGAATGAGTCGTTTGTCTAATTGTGGGGTGTAGTTTTTCACTGCATGCTAATTAATGCAAAAGCGTTATTGCTGAACCTCAGAATTTGATGAACTGGTCTATATATACCAGACGACTGTTTTCAAATTTCTTTTACGAAACAGCAGTTCTAACATCCTAATGCTGTAAATTAAACGCTGCAGTGGTCAGAAAGTTTAATGGAAAGATGAAATAGGTGTTCTTTTGGGCAAACGGAGCTGAGGCTAGCATATATCAATTAGTAAGATTGTTGTTAAAGATGAGATATGATTCAATAAAATATATATGTTTAAAAGCTAAAATGTGTTTTATTAATATATTTTTTAATTTAACTTATAAGATCTGGAATACAGTTGAGTTCGTAGTATGACAATCTTTATCCCTCCCGATTAGTTTTTATCCAAAATATAGTTTATTAGTATTTTGGCATCTCTCATCTGGCGTTTTAGATGGTTACAGGTAATGTATGAATACAACAAGCCATTTATATTTTAATATACTTCTAATATTTACAATACTATATACTAACATCGGTATTGCTGCAAATACATTTGCTATACAATTTATTTGGAACTAGTGAAACATAAATCACACTAGTTCTTTGTGATCCTAATCCAAAAGAGCCATAACACAATACTTAAAATTTTTTAAGGGTTTAAACTACTGAACTCTTAAGTCCTAAGAATTGATTTTGCTGGCTGATAATATTATTTGCCATGCTCAATTGCGAGTGTTAATACAGAATATAAAATATGATAAAATTTCATAAAATGTGTAGGTACTACTATAATATGTTGTATACTGATATAATTATACAAAGTTGTTTCATTATAAACTGAAGTAATTTGAAGCTGCAAGCCTACAAACATTATTAAAGTTTGTAATTGTAGAAATTTCTAATTTTAGATTATTTGAAAGAATTAACAAAAAAATCTCTTTATAAATAAGATACTATATAATAGTCAGGATTCAAGTTATGAATACTAGCTGCTGTGTGCAGTTAAAAACTTGTGGACTTCAATCACTAAAAAGCATTCTTTGTTCACCGAGTTTAAACTTCATCCCAAACATCCGATGGGCTGAAGTACAACAGTCAGGTAATTCTACGGACACAATAAATAGCCAAGAGGCTACAATTATAACTAACCACTAACATTTATCCCACAATTGAAATATTGGCTCTATCTTAGTCTTGAAAAAGTAACAAATAGAAAAGAAAAGTAATTTTCGAAATTATATTATTATAATTATAATTATTTTATTAACTGGCAATAATATTATGATTATGATAGAAATAGAAAATCATTTGTTGCACAATGTAGTGCATAAATGGTTGGTATTACAATTAAATAGCTTCTGCATTATAAGTTCATTGAACATTGAATATTATTGAAAGTTGATAATGATTTTATTACATGTAGACATGTAGAATAATTTACAATTAAATTATACATAACAATTGTTCCATAAGTTATATATATTGATTAAGCGGTTACATATCTAAGCACTAACTGAAAAAAAGGCAGCTGCGCTGTGTGCTACAACCTATTTGTTGAAATGGCCATGAAAAGAGGTTGAATATTATGCACATGTAAAATCATAGCTTACACAATACATACATAGTTATAAAACCAAATAAATAATACTGTTTATAAAAACTAAAAACCCTAAGTTATTAAGTAAGAGCATTACCATGTTTGCTTCACTTATGCAATATAAGTGTAAACAACTTATATGTATAAGTGAGCAAGCATAATAATGATCATAATTATGTACTTATTATGGAAGTGTGGGCCTAAGCTTACTTTGTGTTTACTATAAGCACTAAATTACTAAAAAATAGCTAGACCCAATATTTATTTAAATGTGATAGAATAACCATTTTTCTTAAAACTACTACTAACTAGATTTTTTTTATTAAAGGCACTACTACTACTACTAGTTTTGAATATTCTTATGGCTAAACATGGTATGTATGTATGGTGCAACAATTGGTGGCACAGCAGAGATGGATTGAGGTGCAGCCTCTTTCTCTTTCATGTTTTTTGTTTTCCTGAACTGAAATCCATTCTTGCGAAGTATCTTTCTGAGTGTTTCCCTCGACCCCTTGAAATTTATTTCATCTCTTAAGATTTGTAACAGTTTGTTTATTGTTGGTACTTCTTTTTTGTAGGCATAAAACTCATGGATTTTCCGGTGTATTACTTGCAAATCATACTCATCAACTTCAATCCTGCCTTTGGTTCTTACACGTTTTTTCGGTGTTTTCTTTAATGTTTCAGGGTCCAAGAGACCTTGTTCAACAAGCCTCGCTTCTTTGACAATGTTCAAAACTGTCCTTTCAGATACACCTGGATATAAATTCATCAAAGTAGGTAAATAAACTCTTTATTGAAACACCACATACTTAACAAAGAACAATTCAATAATTCATTTTATATTCAGAGTAATTGACAATATAATATGTGGTGCCAAGCGGTTTCACTCAAAATTTATCAAGTTTTCCACTATGTAATTTTAGGGCATGAAAATACGATAGGCTGATCGCAGTAGTATTGAGAAATTGTATCTAAATTGGTTCAGTTGTGTCTGTCAAATTAACAAAAACAAATGAACAGACATTTGACTTTTACATTTATATTAGTAGGGAAGTAGGGATAGAGACAGGGAAACTATTTTACAACCGTGAAAATAAGGTTCTGACATTGCCAATTGTTGCATTACATATAGTATAACATCACTACTCAAGTTTCATTACTAGTTTTATTAGGCAGTGCAATTAATATAGCCAGAACCCACTTTGTAGGTAATTTTTGTAATGGGGCGGGACCAGCACAGGTAGCTTGACCTGTAGAAATCGACATATCTCTTGTCTCGAGAAAGCGTTTGACTAAGAAAACGCAACCAAAGGTTTATGACGTGATCCACGTGATCGTTAATTGGTTAAATGTTTTCTCGAGAGAAAAGATGTGTCGACTTCTACAGGTCATGCTACCCGTGCTGAAGGGACTATGTTAGGTTTGATGTCTTACCAGTAGCAGCCGACACTCGTAGGTATACTTTAGCCAGAGGAATTATAGGCACTTGCATACGTTTTTCTTCGTCCATAAACTCCTTAACCTTTAATATAATATCACGCACTTCAGGAGTGATATTTTTCGGCATTTTAGTTACAATTATTTCGGATAATTTAACAACAACAAATCCAGTCAAATAATCAATGGCCAACCAACATCACCAACCAACAATGGCCGATCGAGAGATTGACGACCGACTGACTGACAAAGCAAATTGTCGATGTCAATTTGATAATGTAGATTGTCAAATTGAAGACTGAAGTTCTTGGTTAAGGACACAGATTAAGAAAAACAATTCTGTTGTTCTGGAGTATTCTCTAATTCTGCTGTCATTGTCAGTGTCTAAAGTATTTGTTTTGGCCAAGGAAATTTTGCAGGCCATTAATGGAAAGAAGAATATATACAAAAAAGTATGAAAATTGGTCGTCAATCTAAGGTCGGTATTGCAGAACGATGCTCAGTCATCGCATCGATCGCTGCTCAAGCAGAGATTTCATTCATAAAGTGATTAATTAGTTAATGAAATCTCTGCTTGAGCGTCGATTGTTGACTGAGCATTGTTCTGTAATACGGACCTAAGTGTATCGAAGATCAGGAGGCCACGTCTGGAGCAGTAAAGTGCTCTTCAGATTACTATAAAGCTTCACTTTATCACTTTGACTAAACAGTTGTTAGGTTAGACTTGCGGACGCGACTTTAATATTGAATTAGGTTTACATTTTTCCTTATATGCACAGATAAGACTAACATATATATTACATATTTATTTTACTATATTGGGAAACTTATAAGCGCACTGAATACTGACTAAATACATTAATTGTGTAGGGTTCAACTAAAAAAATACATTCGCACATGCGCAATGATTTTGCACATGCGTAGCTAAGGTATGCTGTATCTTCTTGATCCATGCTTGGCAACACTCAATGGGTTCAATAGTCGGGACTTCGGGAGTGAGAGGTTGTTAGCGCGCGTATTAATATTGATTATTGCGTCTACGTACTCGCGCATATATAGGTACGTAGCCCATGTGCAAACTCAACACGTTAATTGTTGAGACGGTCAGAAAGTACTGAGGCACGGATATTTTAAACTAGTGCATGCTGGTGTGTTCTTTTTGTTAAAGTTGCTAAGTGATTTTGTTGCAAAAGGCTTTTTGTTAGTAAGCACCTACCTAAGTAAGTTTTTTTTAGTAACTTTCTTAAATAGCTAAACAGTTTATAGAAGCTCCGTTTTTATTGAAGACTTCGTGTTAGTACATTAAGACGATAATTAAAACTTAACATCTAGTTTTCAAAAAGCTACTATAAAAAGCTGTTGCAATGGTTGTAGTGTAGCCTACAGTTAAAAGAAAACATTATTATTTACATAGATTATATACATTTATTTACATAAGCCCCTATTTATAGTATGCCCTGAATTTTAAATTAAATTCCTAAAATATATATATAATGTAACGTAACCGAGTTGGAGATGAAGAAGCGATGACAGGAAGTTGACTTGACTTGAAGTTGAAGATGATGAAGCAAAGTATGGCCCCGAAGCACACCCTGGAGTCGATGTAGCCGCAGGGAGACGTCCAGAGGCGCAGCGAATGACCGCTGCTTGTGCCGAGCTTAGCAACACGGCGGGCAGCCGTCACAGAAAGCCACCTGCTAATGAAAAGGTCTTATCAACTGTTCACGCCAAATCCACTGCAGGCCGCCGTCACCGGCGGAGATTGCCACCGCTTAAGGCCTGGTTTAAACAGGGGTGGTTCGCAACCGTCACGAATAGATAGGCGAAGCGGAGAGGAACTTAGGACGGAAAACTGCCTATCCGTGGCCACACAGAGTGCCACTTGCACGGCAGCACCAAGTACACTTCAGTTACACTGTTCAGATTAAAGAATATAGTTATGTACAGAATATAATTTAGTGGTGAAGTCCAGAGGAAGACTCCCCTCGCGTCGCTATTTTCAGTTTTATCAAGCCTCACGCCGTCACCAAAACAACAGACAAAATCCTTGAAAATCGAGAGAACGAAATATTTGAAATCCTGTCACAATTTAATATCAGCTAGCATTAAAATAGGTCGATGAACAAAGACTAATAGAAAATCCTAAACAACCTAACCTTAAAATGTCGTAAATTCATGAAAACTTATGGTGAGAATCTCTTTCAGGGAATTAGAAAAGTCAATAGATGACATCTGTCCAAAATGTAAACAAACATTAAATCGTTATTTTAGTGCTCCTACTGGAAGAATCACTACAAAAATGCAATGAAAAGCCATAATAAAATCAGCTTCAACACCAGTGTAAATTTGGTGAAGATCTGTGAGGTAATATGAAAAAGATATTTCTTCCTGAAACACCCGTAATTTAGGGAAAAACTTAGGGAAACAACACGTAAGATGTTCCTGTGATCTATATCTACCGATCCACTGCCAAAATAACCCATACCAAAGGCTTTAAGTACAATTTTAGAGCACAACATTTTATTCACAATAACCAAGAAAACAAAAAGGTATTATTAAAGTGTTTTGGAACATTTCAGGAGCCTGCAAGGAACGTTCAGATTATGTTTTACAGAAGAAATAAAATGAAAAACCAAAAACCGTAAAAATATCATAAAAAACTGAAACTATTCATTAAGAAAAGTGTGCTACTAAGCACTATGGCGTAGGGGTAACCCTACATTTCCCCAACAACCCCGAAAAAATTAAAATACCTAAGTATTTTAATTTTTATAGAACATACAAAGATAGCTAAGATTATATACATAAGAAAATAGAAGAAAACAAGTTTCTTCGATCGAGAAAATAACCAAAACTCAAAGAGTGTTTTCCCAATATAGAGATGATGTCCCTATGTTGAACAACAAAGAATCAAATAGCAAAGACATACAGTCAAAGGATAATATACTAGGACAACAGTGTCCTAGAACTGAACAATAAACATTATGTCCAATTATGAAATCATCATAACATCCAGCATCACAAAGGTTATGACCCAGAACACATTAGAATAGTGTCCAGATCAGCAGCAGAATAGACATCTATAGACAGCCCAGCTTTAAAGAAAACGGAAAAATCGAAAATGACACGTTAATGACACAAATTACCCTATCACGCTAAACCTAACATACCTATATTGAACATTAATTATTAATATATATTTTATAACCTATATCCATCCACATCCAGATTAAGAGTGGGGTAGAGCTCACTATCAATGGCTACTACAACCCTTTCATGTCAAAACCGCCTGCATTACAACGACTAACCGCTAAGCAATAAAAGCTAGAGTCCGGAAGAGACCTTAGCACATAAACTGAACAAAAAATTAAAACAACTTACAACTAAAAAAAAAAAAATTACAAAAACAAAATTGTAAATTTAGAAATATATACAATCCTAAAAAAATACAAAACAGAAATTGTGATATTTACATTTCTATCCTAAGTAAAAAAATACATTATTTACAGTTTTAAATCTTTAACGTGCCATTTGGCTTTTGAACCTCTGTTGTCCTCTAATATGTACACAAGGGGCGAAAGTTTTTCGACAACTTTACATTTAACAAATTTTGGAGCTAATTTAGCGCTGAAATAATTTCCTGCATTACTTAAAACATAATTTTTCCTCCAAACGACATCTCCGACATTAAATTCTTTAAAAGGATGTCTGGTATTATAACGTGAGGCATTTTTTACATGAGCAGTGTACAATGCAGCTTGAACCCTGTCGAAGATTGACGCCAGCAGTCCAATATTGTTAGCGTAAATAACCCGAGGCCAGCGCAATCAAGATGAGAAGACATAGCATGCACTTTTGACATGTTATGCTTTCGGTAAAGTTTAAGAAAAAAGAACTTACTGCTAGCAGCACACATATCTGCCATATTAGACTGCTGGCGGCTTACTCGGTAAAAAACTGGATCGAAGTGACGATCTCCAAGCTGCGTTGAAACTGCGTTGAGCTGCGTTGAACCGCAACACCAAAAGTTCTCCTCGTTAGCAACCAGGCACCCTCAGAGGTTCAGGCTATAACATACAAGAAGTATTAATATTTATACATAGTCAACGATAGCTATACAGAATAAATAAATCTATGAATTCATTTAATTAAAGAGTATCACACATTATACAGAACCTAGTAAGAAAGATCCTTCATTAATAAAAGAGAGAAAAATATGGGGCCAAAAGATAATCCGAAAAGAGCGCGACTTGGGTAAGTTTGTTTTAGAATTTTGAGGGGCGGGGGGGTGGGCTCGGCCAGAAGGGCGCCAAACTGTAGTGTAGCCTACAGTTAAAAGAAAACATTATTATTTACATAGATTATATACATTTATTTACATAAGCCCCTATTTATAGTATGCCCTGAATTTTAAATTAAATTCCTAAAATATATATATAATGTAACGTAACCGAGTTGGAGATGAAGAAGCGATGACAGGAAGTTGACTTGACTTGAAGTTGAAGATGATGAAGCAAAGTATGGCCCCGAAGCACACCCTGGAGTCGATGTAGCCGCAGGGAGACGTCCAGAGGCGCAGCGAATGACCGCTGCTTGTGCCGAGCTTAGCAACACGGCGGGCAGCCGTCACAGAAAGCCACCTGCTAATGAAAAGGTCTTATCAACTGTTCACGCCAAATCCACTGCAGGCCGCCGTCACCGGCGGAGATTGCCACCGCTTAAGGCCTGGTTTAAACAGGGGTGGTCCGCAACCGTCACGAATAGATAGGCGAAGCGGAGAGGAACTTAGGACGGAAAACTGCCTATCCGTGGCCACACAGAGTGCCACTTGCACGGCAGCACCAAGTACACTTCAGTTACACTGTTCAGATTAAAGAATATAGTTATGTACAGAATATAATTTAGTGGTGAAGTCCAGAGGAAGACTCCCCTCGCGTCGCTATTTTCAGTTTTATCAAGCCTCACGCCGTCACCAAAACAACAGACAAAATCCTTGAAAATCGAGAGAACGAAATATTTGAAATCCTGTCACAATTTAATATCAGCTAGCATTAAAATAGGTCGATGAACAAAGACTAATAGAAAATCCTAAACAACCTAACCTTAAAATGTCGTAAATTCATGAAAACTTATGGTGAGAATCTCTTTCAGGGAATTAGAAAAGTCAATAGATGACATCTGTCCAAAATGTAAACAAACATTAAATCGTTATTTTAGTGCTCCTACTGGAAGAATCACTACAAAAATGCAATGAAAAGCCATAATAAAATCAGCTTCAACACCAGTGTAAATTTGGTGAAGATCTGTGAGGTAATATGAAAAAGATATTTCTTCCTGAAACACCCGTAATTTAGGGAAAAACTTAGGGAAACAACACGTAAGATGTTCCTGTGATCTATATCTACCGATCCACTGCCAAAATAACCCATACCAAAGGCTTTAAGTACAATTTTAGAGCACAACATTTTATTCACAATAACCAAGAAAACAAAAAGGTATTATTAAAGTGTTTTGGAACATTTCAGGAGCCTGCAAGGAACGTTCAGATTATGTTTTACAGAAGAAATAAAATGAAAAACCAAAAACCGTAAAAATATCATAAAAAACTGAAACTATTCATTAAGAAAAGTGTGCTACTAAGCACTATGGCGTAGGGGTAACCCTACATGGTTTTATATATTAACCTAAGCACTTTATTTCTAATCTCTATAAAATGATGCGCTATAACTTTTCTAATAATAAATTTTTGTGCGCGGGCTAATGCTATTGGATTATAGTATATGTAAACCTAATTTTGAAGCGTCAATAGGCAGTTGGCATTTTAAAATATTACTTTATAGGTCAGCGAATTATTTACCAAAGGGTTTTAGCATTCGAATAGCAATATTAGTATGTACTTTTTAAACAAAAACCGTTGCGCTAAATTTCAGAATTTTCAATTTTTGTAATGTTTAAGTTTGATAAAAGTAATGATATTCATAGAATTATTTCCTAAAGTCTTTATCAGCATGCGCCATCTATACCTACGACTTTGTAATTCCTATAAAAATAATAGTTTATAAATACATTTTAGATGGTTTGACTATTATACCGAGTGTTAAGTGTTTTCTTTAATTTTAAATTTCAATGCATTAAAATCTGTAGGTACAAACATAAGTTTGTTTTAGCAATCGTGAATATTTCAGCAGTTTATTATTATGGGTTTACTCCGATCAGTAGCTAATTGAGGTCCTTCAGAACTAGACGTTCTATCCTTTGTTTATAAAAAATTTCTACCCGCGGGGTTTCTGCTTAAAATCAGCGTCTGGTACGGAGGGTAGGTAGGTACTTGAAATGTATGCTGAGCTGAACAACCTTTCAAATAAACGGCGATAATTGTTTTTAAATTATGTGCTTAGTTACATTAAGTTAGTTAAGTTGTGTATATCTATAGTGTAAAAGACTGTGAAGTTGAATAAACGTCATTTTATTATATTTTATTCATTAGCGCATTTAGCTCGATAGTATCATGTTTCAAGGGTTAGAGTGGCACTAACCCTCAATCGCCACCTTCTTGTGTAGACACGGACTCCGCAATTTCCATTCTATTCTATTTCATTATATTTTATTTTATTCCTTTCTATTCTACTTAAATTTTTACCATAGTGGTCTGTATCTATTCTCGATTTTAATTTATAAGAATTATTATTATTCTGCTATGCTTTATTGTATTTTAACCTAGATTTTTTTTATTATTCTGCTCTACCACAGATAAAATTTGCAAGCGTTTGCATTTTGCTATTTATGTACTAAAGCTAATAAGCGATTTTGTTTGTGTACATATTTAAATAGTTGTGTACAAATTAATTTAACTACGTTGGGTAGATACTATTGTATTCGTTGTATAGCGCATTTAATTAGTTACACTATTTTATTTTAAAATTACTTAAAAAAAGTTATTTATTTTTAGTCATTAAGACTAAAAATAAATTAAATCTAACTAAAATAAACCAAGTATCTAAATCGTGAAACGATGTATTTCTAAACCTATAAAAAGTTCTTCTGATTTAAGTGAAAATTACACTTTTACTCTGATATGTAGTGATCTCTACTATCACCCCTTAAAGGGATCATGACATTTTCTAGTAGCCCTGTATACCTACAATAACAGTTTTGTAGCTGCTGGCCTGATAGCTCAGTTGGTATAGTTACCCTGCCTTCTGAGCTGTAAGTTGTGGGTTCTATTCCCTCCCAGGACGAACATTTGTGTGATGAACATAAATGATTTGTTCAGTGTCTGGGTGTCATATTGTATTCTATGAATGTATTTACAAACAAAAAAAGCATCTAAGTATTGTATCAGTTATCTAATTTCCATAGTACAAGCTGTGCTTAGTTTGGGAGATGGCGCTGTGTGATATGTCAACATAATTATATTTATTTGGGTAGTAATCTATAATGCAATACCCTAATTAACTAAATACGATTGTTTATTTTTGAGGAGTTCCGTAGAGAGTTCTCAAACCCCGTGGTTTGATCAACTGGCAGCTGCCAGTAGCAACTAAGTACCATGACAGTTAGAACCTGTGATTTCAAAAACAAAAACCCTCAAATAGCTTTTCGTTGCGGAGTTCCGTAGAGTATCTTCAAGTTCACGATTAGCACGAAGCACTGAAGTTTCCTAAAGTTTTTCCCTAGGAATATGCGATATGAAGCGCGGAGCAATTTCCAGTTCCTTAATCATCAAAATCGGTTCATAAATGACGGAGAAATCGTAATACACAAAAAAGACGAATTAAGAAGAGCTGCCTTATAATGAAGTCGCGTTAAAATTACAAATTCGAGTAACATAACGTAACTGTCTTAGGTCATCGCGGCCAGTATATAGTCCAAATGTGTTTTTTGTAGTAGGTAGTGTTTAGTATTAGTTATTATATCGTTGTAGTATTTAGTTGAAAGAATAAAGGCAATGTGTCGGTTTAAAAAAACGTTACATTATAATATAAATAATATTTAATTACGTAAGCTAAAATATAATAATAATAATAACAATGATCAACGATCACATACATAGATCCTGAACCCTAACTAGGATTCCCTGTGTCTAGGGAACCAGGAACTACGAGGATCGTGGTCCCACAACACCCAGACTCAGAACAAGTATTTACACTTTATTCTGTGCACAAATACTTGACCTGCCGCGGGAATCGACCGCGCAGCCTCCGGGTTATGAGCGGACCTGCTCAACCATCGCACCACAGAGGCTGACAAAAAAGTATTGCAAAATGTAAACGGTTCTTTTTATTTTCAGATCTCAGCAATGTCGTGTCGTCCTTCATCGTGTGATTTTATCACATGCAGCTGCAGCTTGGCAGTTGGCGGTGCGCATCATGGTTGTGTGGACGCAGCCCACCAACCAAGCGCTGCCCCTTCCGAAGCCACAGAACCTGAGGCCGTAGCTCCCAGTGATGCTCCTAGCGACCCAGCTCCCGAAGGCCCCTCTGCGGCTATCGTTCGCCCCAACATTCCCATCGCCGTCGTCCTCCCTATGCCACCCGTGGCCGTGAATGTACTGGTTGAGATATTACCCACGGCTCCAGAGGCAAACCGCCTTAACCACCAAGACAATTTGCTCTCACCTGTTTTATCAAGCGACGCTGCTGAAGATTCTTCGTCCGATTCTGACATCGCAGATCAGGTGAGCTCTAATGAGTCATCCCTGTTTAATGGGCTGATATCACAGCTAAACTCAGCATCACGTGGCAGATCTGGCAGAGGACGCCGCGGAGGCGTCGGTGGTATTTCTAATAGACGTAGATCTACAGAGCGAGGTGTCTCTGCTCAACGTAGGGCTTCGAGGCGAGGTGGCTTGACCCGCCGTGGGTCTCGCTCACGAGCTGCTCGGAACGGGCGTTATTCTCGCGGCCCTTTTTAAAGAAGATGCCGTGTAAGGGGATAACCTGCGGGCCGATCTCGCAGTCAGGCATCAGGTGGTGGTGCTATTACAACGGGAGTCGAAACTGGAGCGGCATATCAGCAGCTGGTAGTTTACACCGGTAGATTCTAGATCTTCGTGGAGCCAGTTATATTTAACGCATCTTCCTTATTACGAACTGCTGTGTAGCAGGTAGATCCTGAGCCCTTTGTACACAATTCTGCAGGGGAGATATTAAGTAAATGTTTATGATGTGACCGCTCGAGCTAAGTCGCCTGCTGTTCACGGCATACATGACAGGTTATATGAGTGCCACACTAAATTAGTGTACCGATGCCTGTGGTAATGATGCTACTACACCATCGTAGTTCTGTAAATATAATAAATGTCTTAGTATACTATCTCAAAAATACACGTAATTTAATAATGCGCATGCATTTAAGTCTATATTTCTGGAGAAAGGGTGGGCATTCGGTTCCCACCATTTCGAAATGGAGAAAGAAAAAAGTGGAAGTTAGTGATTACATAATCACCACCGCCCACCTTTTTCTGAGGTGATTATATTACACTAATCGTATAATAACATAAATTTTGCACCAAAAATAATTTAATTTATTTAAGGTGGCTACGGAAGGTTCTTTGACTATTCAAGCTATACTAACTATAGGGTAGGTTAAAAACAGAGAGTAACTTGTTTATTATTCTACTCTGTGGTTAAAAATTATCCGCCATATTGGATCTAGTCAGACCCAATTATACCTTTAGCAGTGGTTTTATTTATAAATATCTAGTTAAATAATACTTAGCCATTAACTTACAGCCTCTAAATAACCAATATGATCAATGATTAACTTTTTGTGTTTAAGCATTTGTTAGCGTTTGCTTCTAGTTTGTGCCAAGATTGTACAATTATTAAAATTCTATAATATAATTTGTTTTATATTGCAAATTTAATTTTTGTCTTCACGACTGTTTGTAATGTTTGTATAACAATTTATTAAAAGTGTTCAATTTCTGTTCTATCTAAGAGTCAAATACCGATAGGCAGATAAATTCTATATTGCGCATCATAAACAGTTAACTTATAACTAGTACAATAGGCGGTCTTTCCGATTAGAGCGATCTCTTCCAAACAACCTTTGTATGGAAATAGAATCTGTAGCTATGAAATGCCATATTATGTTCCTCTGTCACAAGCTAAATGTTACATTAAAAATCAATATGGCGGTAATCCGTTATAAGTTATGGAGATTTGGGCACAAAAAAGGTTTTTCTTTAAATAAGTCGTTGGTTGTAATTTAATTAGTTTAATAATTAAAGATCAGGAACAAAGAGCATAATTAATACGTTTCGAATGTGAGATTTTATTATCTATATAATGTATACGAATATAAATGTGCGTAAATTTTCATATCCCATGTGATCCCGATTGTTCCTCAAATGCTTGTCAAACACCTATCACCTAGCTTTAGGTGCAATTCTATTTTAAGATCTATTTATTGATCTGTAGAAAAATTGATGTGATAAATCATAAATCTGAAAGGTTTGTCATCTTTGTGAAACGCTTACAAAAGCTAGTGAATATAATAAATATAAATAATAAATAAATAAATAATTGATTAATAATTATATAATAAGTGTGTTGAATTAGGTACCTACCTGCACAAGTCATGTATTAATTTCGACATTGGTGTTATTAAAATGTATCATTGATTTAATTAAAAATACGTTTAATTAGTTAAAACTGTAGCGATTAAAACATATCGATGTATAAGTTAAAAATATATGTGTCTGTATTAGATAGTTGCTTATTTTGTACGTACTCTTGGTAATAACTCTCTTCCTTATCATTCCAATATTTTAGTTAACAAACGCAAAGCGTAAAAAAACGACTTGAGATTTAAGTGGTTGTCTCATGGATGCTGTTGTCAGAACTGAACCAAAACCAAATTGAAATGGGACCACACGGGAAGCACCAGCTTTCAAATAAAAGACACATCTAAATCGGCTAGCCCTATATGGAAATTTCGACATGTAGAATGAATCCCGTGGTCGTCAAAAAACTTTGGTTGACAACACGAAATAAAGGCGATTGTAAAAACTAACGATACTCAATTTACGGCCGCATTTTCAGTAAGCATTTCACCAGCTCAACACCTAAAAATTTATTATCAGTCAATTGTTTTTTCTCTAATCTGTGTTAAATCCAAACCTTTTTTTACAATACATAATAGTATTCTGTGTCTGTGGTAATTCAGTCCCATTATTCGTGAAAATAACATGTTTTATAACAAAAAGAGCTACAAAGATTTCCACGAATCTTATTACGAGCACAGATGCGCTGTAATTGACGTGAAAGATATCCTGCACACAGATATATGGGGAGAAACTTACCTGAGCAAGTTCAAACGGTGGTGGTATGGTCTATTCCTGCTCTCCTACAGCGATGAAAGATCCAAGACCCTCTTCCCGAGCACTCAAGCCATGCGCACAGAGCGAGTCCGTCATTTCCGAAAGTATCGAAGTCGAATTCATCCATTCAGCAAATTCAGGTTTGATTTATGGCTAACCTTGTTTATTTCAAAACATGAAAAAGGTGCCAGAGAAGGGAGTTTAAAAAGAAACTTTGCAAACTTTATTGCACTTTATATTATATGGTAAAAGGAGTTACTTTTTAGAGTTCCGCAACCAAAGGATAAAACTGGGCCCTCAAAATTAACTTATAAACGTTGTGTAGAGATCTTGATGAGTTGCCAGAAATTTTCAGTGAAAATTTATCACACTAATATTATAAAGGCGAAAGTTTGTATGTGTGTATGTGTCACTAATCACTATCACTTCATCACTGATCTTCACTAAATATTATAAAGGCGAAAGTTTGTATGTGTGATTGTGTGTATGTGTGTATGTTTGTGCCTCCTTCATGCTCAAACGGCTGAATGGATTTGAATGAAATTTGGCACCAAGATAGCTTATACACTGGATTAACATAAAGGCTACATTTTATCCCGGAAAAATGAAATTTTCCCATGGGATTGGCAAATAATTAAAACACCCTTTATCCGTGGGTGAAACCCCGGGGAGTAGCTAGTTCTATATAATTCTTTTAGCAGGTCGCTCAATTGAATCCAAAGCTGCCAGCTGGTACTTCGCCGCCCCTCTCAAAGGTGACAGTAGCACTCCATAATTAGACCTAGGGGCCGTTCAAGTATTACGTAAGCACTATGGAGGGGCGGGGGCGTCTTTGCTTTGCTTATTTTGGATGAATTGGGGCGTAGGGGAGTCTAGATGATGATTACGTCATCGGTGTTATTTACCTTTTTACACGAATAGCAATTCGTCATTAAATGTCATCCAAAATAAGCAAAGCAAAGACGCCACAAAGACGAAATAACCCTCACATTGTCTTTGCTAGATACACTAAACATTATAATTATGGTATTAAAAAAAACCATACATTAATTAAAAAATGTTTACGTTAGCATGGGGGAGGGGGTAAGAGCTTTGCTTACTTTTGCTGACAAGGGAGATGTGGGGTAAATAATTGTAATAAATCTGCTTACGTAATACTTGAACGGCCCCCTATGCTTGGAACCTATGCTTGGTAGGTGGTCCGAAGCTGTCCTGGTTTGCCGCCTAACCTTGGACAGCACGTCAAGTGTTTTGCAGTTACTTTGGCTTTGGATTCAATGAAAGCGCCCAAGTTTAGTTTAAACGTCAGTGTGATATCCAAAAATTCTAGACGGTTGCCTATCGGTAAAGGTACCCACGGAAATTAGGATACTAATAATTGAATGGGCTCTTTTTGGTGGAGAACAAACACAGCTTTAGTATTAAACTTAGGTAACCAGCTATATCATGTAACTTGATTGCAACCGACAGATCAACAAAAATATATGGAATTGACAATTTCACACATATTATGTGCATAGTTACCATGGATATGTACAAATTCGAAATGAAATTGCTCCTGTTGCTTTGCAATCAGAGTTCCGTGATCACCATGGTGTCTAATACTTATTATTATAGTATTATTTTCAGGCTTTTTCAGGAGATCTGCATGTTTTTCTTATTTATAATTAATAAAATTGTATTCCACCACAATACGTCCCTTGGATTTAATAAATTGTCCATTTATTTCTACTACTTTGGTGCACTCGTGGAGTTGATCATCATCGCAGATGTTTTTATTAACATGCAGACCGGATATGTCGATAACGAAGCGAGAATTATTATTCTCGGAACACGTGATGGTCTCCTGAACTACGGCTCCAGCAAGCTATTCCTCCACGTCGCGTCTGCCATTCCTCTCCAATGCATTATGTTCTTACGCTACGGCAACGACATCAACTGTTCGCTTTGCAAAACTAACATATTCATATTCGTTCTTCAAATTCTCAGCAACTTTCACTTGTTCAGAATCTACGAATATTCCAGATATTTGACTAGAGAGAAGAAAAATTATAAGGTGACCCATTTTTTTAAGCTCATGAGAATACTGATTATTGGATTTATGACAATGCTTCAGTTTCTCGATTTGGCCGATATGATAACGCTCATGAGCATGATATCGTTCGGGCATATCGAAACTAATACATACGTAAGTGAATTGATTCACATAAAGTATGCGCTATCTGATACACCTACAAATTCTGAGTTTTTCTTCTATAATATGGCCCGGATATGCAAGTCCTTTATACTATTCAGTTTCAGCAATAAAAGGAAAAAATGTTGTATTGACATTATGTTTTCTTTGTTTGCATACATCATAGCAAGGCTGTTCACCATATGGCTGATAATTGAATGTTTCAATTTGATATTAAGAATGACTTTCTACGATGATAGAGTGTTGAGATTTAAACAAGAGGTAGATAATATGGTTTGTCACCGCCAACTTCCTGATACTGTGGCCAGAAAAATTGATAAATATTTGGATTGCAAGCAATCTCAAATGAAATGCATAGAACAAGCAAATCATTTGTATAAGTCTTTGCCAGAAACTTTAAAGAGAGAAATGTTTTTATCCACGTACATGCGGTTTATCAAAAGAATACCATATTTCAATGAATGGCCGGAGAATATATTAGAGAGCGTAGTCTTGATGTTGAAGAAAGAAATATATTTAAATAACGAAATGGTTGCGGAAGTAAGTAAAACGTTAATAGAACTTTAGTCATTCAGTAGCCAGATCTTTTTTTTTCGTTGTTTCTTTCAATAAATTTCCACAATAGGTTTTTTTTTTTTTTACTTCAAACTTGTCTAGCATTTGACCACGCTCTCACCTGATGGGAAGTGACGATGCGATCGAAGGTGTAGCATGCTAGCCAAGTAAATACCTATTCACTCTTCTCTTGAACACGCCCGGGTCATATTTCGCCGGAAACACAGACGCTGGCAGGGCATTCCATTCCTTAGCCGTTCTAATTAAGAACGTTGAGTCAAATCGCTTGGTACGAATGGGTGGTATTTCGACCACAAAAGGATGGCGCTTAGCCGAGCGTCTAGTAGTCCGGTAGTGGAATGGTGATGGGAGAATTAGATCATGCAGTTCTTGAGCGCATTCACCGTGGTGTAATCTGTAAAAAACCGACAGACTTGCCACCTTACGTCGATGTGCAAGGCTCTGGAGCCTTTCACCAACCAAAGTGTCGTCGTCAATGAGCCTTTTGGCACGCCGTTCAATCGAGTCCAGAGCCTCAAGCTGGTACTTGGCAGACCCGTCCCACAGGTGGCAGCAGTACTCCAAACACGATCGGACTTGTGCTTGATACAGATTTAGAAGCTGTCCAGGTGTGAAGTACCGCCTTACCTTGGACAATATGCCGAGTTTTTTTGAAGCTACTTTGGCTTTGGACTCGATGTAGGATCCAAAGTTTAGGTTTGACGTGAGATCAACACCCAAAAGCTCAAGATGGTTTCCTAAACTTACAGATACACCACGGAATGAAGGAGCCAGATGGAGTGGGCTCTTTTTAGCAGTGAATAAACACGCCTGTGTTTTTGCAGCATTGAACCTAACCAAGTTAGCATCGCCCCAATCGGACACGGCTTTCAAAGCCAGGTTCATGCGCTCAACCATAGCCTCTCTCTCAATCCGGACGTCGTCACCACTGGCTCGGGCACTGGATGTGTATCTTTCAACAACAGTACTATCATCTGCATACCCAAAGGTACCGGGCTTTAGCAAATCATTGATGTGGAGTAAGAATAGTGTTGCTGAAAGAATTTGACCCCTGAGGTACACCAGCATTAATAGCTAATTGATCGGAAGAGCAGCCATCAAGAACTACTCTAAGCGATCGTTCCCTCAAAAAGTCTGATATCCAAGTGCACAAACCAGCAGGTAGTCCGTAAGATGGAAGCTTATTCAGAAGACCGTCGTGCCAGACCCGATCAAATGCCTTAGAGACGTCTAGAGATACAGCAAGTGCCTCTCCATGCATCTCTAAGGCTTCGCTCAATATGTGAGTGGCATACGCGAGAAGATCCCCAGTGGACCGGTTTCGGCGAAATCCGTATTGCCGGTCACTGAGGAGATCATTGTCTTCAAGGTATGCCAAGAGCTTGTTGTTAATTATACGCTCCATACTCTTACAGAGAATGGAGGTAATTGAGATGGGTCGATAGTTGGCAGGATCAGCACGACTGCCCTTCTTAGGTACAGGTTGTACGTTGGCTAGCTTCCAACTCATAGGGACTATTCCGGTGTCCAGAGAGAGGCGAAATAGGCGTGTTAGAATGGGAGACAACTCAGGTGCACAGTTCTTAAGTACAATTGCAGGTATACCATCGGGACCACTGGCTTTGTTCACGTCTAGACTGCGTAATGTTTTTAGTACTTCCTTCTGACGTATGCGTATTTCCGGCATGAAAACACCGCATTGTGGAAGGCAGGGAGGTACCTCATTAGCAGTATCTAAACGCGAAGCTTCTGCAAAGAGAGTGGCAAACAAGTTTGCTTTTTCTTTTGCAGTGTGAGCCAGCGATCCGTCTGGTTTCAATAATGGAGGCAGTGAGGATCGACAGAAGTTCGCTTCAACCGATTTGGCTAGGGACCAAAAAGCCTTACTACCCGCTGGGTAGGAAGCAAGTTTAGTCCCTATTCGACCAATATGATTGAAACGAGCCTTCCTTAATTCCTTCTTACAGGCCTTGGCGGCAACGTTAAAGGCTTTCTTCTTAGCTCGAGTGTCCGAGGCCTTGCGTTTTCGAGCGTCAGCCCATGCCAGATATGCCGCATGCTTCTGCGCTTCAGCACGTGCACATTCGGCTCCAAACCATGGGCTGGCTTTGCTGGTCACGGGTTTATCGGAAAATGGAATAAAATATTCCATAGCCCGACATACTACCTCAGTAACCGCATTCGCGCAGACCGTCGGATCTCCAGAAGAAAAACACGTTTGCCGCCAAGGATATGAAGCGAAGAAATGTCGCATCTCGTCCCAGTCTACTAAGTTGTATCTCCAGACACGCCGATTGCTCTTAGGGCTTGGGTCAGGCGGGGAGTATACTGAAACGGACTTGACCAGACAGTGATCGGAACTACCAATGGGTGAGGATACCGCCACAGAGTATCGGTCTGGTTCAGTCGTGAGCAGAAGGTCGAGCCAGTTAGCAGTGTGGCTATCAATATCAGGCACTCGCATTGGCTCTTTAACAACCTGCGTTAAATTGAGCGCCAAAGCGAGCTTACGCGTCTCTCTCCCAGCGTGGTCCGTGATCCGGTGTGGGACTAACCACTCCTGGTGGTGAGCATTAAAGTCCCCCAGAACAACAAGCTGAGCCGAAGGATAGCGTTGCTGAGCCACATCTGCCGTTTCACTGAGATACTCCATTAGAAGAGTTGTCTCCCGGTCACCGCTATGTGATCCGTACACACCAGCATAGAGAATTTTCTCAATGCCGGTGTCCACAAGCACCCAAATCACCGAAAAGTGGGGATGTTCAAGGTTTCGGAGACGCAAACAGCAAATGTCATCACGGACGTAAACGCAGATTCCAGCGCGTGGAAGGAAGCGGTTTTCCAAGATGAATCCTGGATAGTCCAGATATGCCGTGTCTGATGGACATCCTATTTGCGTCTCAGTCAAGAAGAGCAAGTGCGGTTTGTTGGTCTCCAGATGATGATGGACCGCTTGCAGATTTGAGTGCAGCCCACGAATATTTGTGAGGTGCACTTTAAGAGTGAGGACGTGCATCTGCCGTTTAAACTTGCTCAATTTATTTGACTTTTTCATAGTTGGGTGAGTTAGGTAGACAAGTAGGAAGTGGACGAGATATTGGGATGCTAACCCTCAGTAATAGAGAAGCTCCTACGCCAATGGAGAACTTGCGCGGAGACTGCGGGGACGCCCGAACCCCCCTGAAATTGCCCACAAGTTCCTCACTTCCAGTCGCCAACTGGCCCTGTGGACAACCTCAGGATTTTACACAAGCGGTGGGGCAGCCTTTCGTAGTTGGCTAGACTACTACTTGGGCCCCCTACAACTTGCGGTCGGCCAGCAGAGAGCACCGTGCTTCGGATCCCGCTACCCTCCGAAGCAAGGTCTCCGACGCGAAAGCATCTCCATCACCAATACCGGTCTGCATACCCAACACAACTGTCCACATCTACTTGTCAGAACGGCTTCATTAGACATCACGATGGAACACGACGAGTCGCTTGGCATCGTGGTTTAGTCTAATGGGTGGTAACTAAGCCGGCGGCTAAGGCCTTCCACCAGTTATCACCACATTACTTTTAGTTGTAGTTGCTGTGACGTCAGAACAACAGCTGTTTATGAGTAGTCTTTGTACAGTTGCACCCTAATCTTTTTTCTTACAGTTGTAGGAAAAAAGCTACTGCGCCGCCATCCTATCCACAGTTTCATATGACTGTATCATCAGGCAAGACGTAATAATAGAAATAATAATAATACTAATAACATGTGTGGACATCTCACACAACGCCATCTAGTCCCCAAACTAAGCAAAGCTTGTGTTATGGGAACAATACCTAGATACTTTTTGTTTGTAAATAAAACACATACTCGTACATAGAATACAATATAACACCCAATAACCTATGTTCAACACACAAGTGTTTGTCCTGGGTGGGAATCGAATCCACAACTCACAGTTCAGAAGGCAGGGTTGGTAGTAACCAACTGATCTATCGGGCCATATCATATCATCAACGGCCCATATCAGTTGCACTGTGACTCGAAACTCTAAAGTATAGAGTTCCGCGTGACACTGCACTGCGCACGTCATCCTGAGACATCAGCACAATCTAGTAATAAGATTACTAGACTAGATCAGATGATAAAGTCTTATTTGATCAGTAATTTCACTAGCTACAGTGCCTTTCAAACCGGAACACAGCAGTGCTTGTGAGACAAGACAACACTAAGATTAAGATGAAAAAGGGCCTAGATCAGAAGTCACTAAGCCATCAAAAACTGCTGAATCTTTCACAGCCAGCGGTGCAGAGCGAAGGCCTCTTCGTTGTAGCTACAGGAGAGCTAGCAGTGTATAACGGTGACATGGAGGTCGGCCACCTGATCGACGGTGATTATTTCGGGGAATTATCACTGGTCACTGATAAGGAAGTACGCACATCGAGTGTTATCGCTATTAACCATTGCGTGGTGAGTTTATTATCTCTTGTGTTTGTATGTGCACAGCGATGTCAATAGTCAACACCAGACGATTTTTTTACTTCAAACTTGCCTAGCTTTTGATCACGTTTTCACCCGATGGGAAGTGACGATGCGATCGAAGACGTAGCATACTAGCTAAGCAATTATCTATTCACTCTTCTCTTGAATACGCCCGGGTCATATTTCTCGGGAAACACCGCGCTCCGATGCACGCGGCAGCAGCGATTCCAAGGAATTTCGGATGCCAACTCAGTGTCGACAGGGCTAATGAAAATTTTCCGCTTTGATGTTGGGTACTCCAACTATATGTCTAATGTATCGTCGGTAGTATTCACAACTATGCAAACTTCTTGCATTCAACTGTAGCTGGTGCTACACAAAGGACAATATGTAACTCCTGTTAGCACGAGATTGAATAGTCTATCACGGGAAATAGTAGACGCTTTGATAATTTTCCACTGATCTAGAGTATAGTCAGGTGAGAACGCGGTCAAATGCTAGACAAGTTTGAAGTAAAAAAAAAAAATTGTAGGTATATTTCAATGATGTTTAAGATATCTACTGTCAGTGATTATTCCCAAAAGCACTAGTAGGAATGGCCTGTTGGAGGTTTCGGGTTTTATTTAAAATAGTATTAGTAATATGTTTATTAGGAACCAAAAACAATTTAACTTATAAACAAATGAGAATTAATGACACCTGTGGCGGTACGAGACTGTGTCGCAGATGTCAACGCCCTCCTCCGTAAATGGGACAGTAAAGTTCCAAACTAAATTACCAAATTGTTTTCGATAATGCAAACATTCAAACTCAATTGAATTCAAGAAATGATACATTTTACGAGCGTCTTTGTTTCCCGATAAGTACAGTCTGATGTTCTGTCGCAAGTAATAGGTATCTTTTAGGCAACCATGTAATGCCACCGTATAGACAACGCATCACTTCTCATCAGGTGTGACTACGATCAAATACTGCACTACTCGTATTTAATAATAATAATAACGCCCAACGATCACATACATAGATCCTAGACCCTAACTAAATCCTAGTTAGAGTCCAGGATCTATGTATGTGATATATAGGGACTTAATTAATAAAAGGTTTTATTTTTATAGATGTTGTTCCTCGAAAAAACAGCCTTCAGATATTTTATGCGTGATTACGAAGATCTCTTCTCAGCTCTAAAACAGGAACTGGTGGATACCTACGATTTCGACCAGACCACTATAGAGTAGTTATACTATAGTAAGGTAGATGAATATCTCGTAACGCAGGATTTAAAAAAGGGGCAAAACTCCATAATATTTGAACCCACCCTTCAATTACTATTTAATTTCGGTTCTGCCGTTTAAACTGTGAAAAGGTAACAAACAGAGACAGATAGTTACCATTCGAATTTATAATAAACTAGTTTTGCACGCAAAGTTAAACCTAAAATTTATGAAGATAAAGTGCAAATCTTGAAAAGGAACCTTCAAGATTCCTCTTCAAGATTTGCACTTAAAGATAGTACCAAACTGCAATATCAATTCAGAAGTACAGCCGTAACAAGGTAGTATCCAGACAGAGAGACAGGGCTACTTTCGAGTTTATGATTAATTGTTAGTAGGTGCGGAATTGTATAAAATGTTTACAATCAAATAGTAGCCAGATTACCTACTCTACAGGTATATCCGTTTTCAGGTGTGTACTGAGGGATAAAGTCCAATATCTTAAAACGTAGTGTTTCTATAATTAAGTTATATTTCACAAAGATGACAGTTTCTTTAACCATTACTTTGCCAAGGTACTTTAGAATAAAATTGGAAGCAATTAAAGTACATTTTTGTTAGGTTTTATTTTTGTTTGTGTTTAGTTTTGGTTGAATTATATTAATTAAACTCTCATTGAATTAAATTTTTATTAATAACGGTTTCTTTTATTTCGTGCCTACATAGAGTTTTCTTAGTATCCAAAAGGCCACCTTTGCAAAGTCAGACTCCTTGGCACACCTTCTGGGGGAGTTGTATAGGTTTATTCTCCAAACAGATACCTTGAGGGATTAGGGGATGAGGGATTAGATTGTAGGGAGGGCGATGAGTTCCCAAGTTATAGATTTTTCACATTCTTTGTAATATGTATCCTTATTATTACAAATTGTTGG
Organism: Ennomos fuscantarius; assembly: GCA_905220475.3. NCBI lineage: Eukaryota > Metazoa > Arthropoda > Insecta > Lepidoptera > Geometridae > Ennomos > Ennomos fuscantarius. Next base: position 15,647,697 of record HG992023.1, read on the forward strand.
TGAACAGAAACTATTAAGAGGACACCTAAAACTTGGTATAAGACCATATAAAAACGTCTTCCATTGTCTGCTCGCAGTTCTGATTCTGACAACGCGGAAAGCGCCGCTTCGTTCCAGAAAGTGTCCACTTCACAAAATTACTGCTTCTTTCACTAGGTGATAGGACTTTACTGCAAAGTTCGTCTAGATAGGCACCACCGCTTGTTATTCTGCCGCTAAGCAGTAGTGTGCAAGCACTACTGTGTTCCGGTTTGAAAGGATCTATAGCCACTGAAATTATTGAGCAAATGAGACTTTATGACTTTATGATCTCACAGTTTAATCTTATTGTTAGAAAGTGCTGATGTCTCAGGATGACGTAGGAACGTTTATTTAAGAGTTTCGGGTAGCACTGCAACAGTTATGGGCAGCCGTGTCGCTTATAAGATTTGCGATCGAGACGTGCAAAGTTTCTTATCGTTTTTTATGTGTGAAAATGTGACATCTATCAGAAAAAATATTACGAACGTAATCAGTACCTTTTTTAGTTTGAAAACTATCGTGAGTATGACACATTTTTGTAAGATAAATAACGGCTAAAACTCACGTCAATTCCCGCCGCGGCTTGCGTTAGTAACTGGCTCCCAGAAGAAGGACATAGAATATGTCCGAAACCTGGTCGGAGTAATTTCGACTTTTAATTGACGTAATTAGTACCACCCTCCCTGCTCTGTGAATATGATTTGATTAGTCTATAGCTCTCATACAGGTTGTTGATAAGATTATGACAAATCGATGGTAGCTTTTACGGAAGATTGCTTCCCGTGCGAAGCCGTCGCGGGTCAACTAGTACCATAATAATAATTCAAATTTTAAATTTTTAAATTTGTTTGTTGAAAAAATCTACGTGAACCAACAACTTTCAACTTCAGTTCGTCTTTTTACGCATTCATCAGCTTACTCCTTATTACGCTTATTTTACTTCAAAAACTGAAACACTGAAATATTCCAATCTACATACTTAGCAGGTTTTGTATTGCATACGATTGTGCCCAATCATAGGGTAGGGTACTAGTGATGTGAACACATCATCTCATACGTGACACCAATAGATGAATAATCAACAGTGTGACACAACTGGTCTGTCTATAAACCCAATTTTACTTACGCATGACAGCTCGAAATACTGTGACACGAATAATAATTAGCTTAGAATTTAGGTACTTTTGTCTAAGATGACCTTTTGATCAATGTGCGACATTGACTTGAACACTTTCGATACATCCTACATGTCTCTTTGTTCTTGCGAAGGTAAATTGTCTACAGGAGGCTTCGAACTTGGCTTGACGTATGTTGGCTTACGACAATCGACGGATGGCTTAAAGTGAGAGCACTTAAAGACTTAACACATGTTCCGTCCACCACTGATGACTGCGACAAAATATAATAATAGTAATACCATGTTAGTTTATTAAATTAAATAATTACCTTACTAAAACTAAACTATATTTTATTATTAGAGAAAAAGTAATATTGCAAGTAAAAAGGGTGATCCGTCCCGCAGAAGGTGATCTAAATTCAGTGTAAACAAAACACGCCAGCTTTTTAGGTACGCGGGAAGCGTACCTATCTGGCAACATTCCCTCTTCTAATAGCTATAGGCTCATTGGCCGGGGTATGTGCCAGCCAGAATAATATAATATTATGGCAGATAACAATCGTCGGACAGCGTACACACACTCCAACCACATGGATTCTACTCCGCCCGACCAGTATTTAATAATACCAACCGCCGTACACACGCGATATGACGCTCTCGTCAGCCTTCCATCGGGAAGGCTAAGGTATCGACCTATCTAGTATGTATTTTAGTTGTAATAACTTTTTGTAGTGGTTCCAAGTATACGAATGTTGCTTAAACTTATTGATAGTTTAAGAACTGTTAGGTAAATTTTGCCGTGAGTACTACTATGTCTGTTATGTATTAGCATTTTTTGAATTAAAAACCGTTACTGAACAAAGTTACCAGGAGTTCACTTATTTCCATTCACGTTTCGTTATGCCGAACATTTATTACAAAGTGAACTCTGTCACCCTAGATATAAGATACATGACAGTTTTACGACGTGAAATTTCGAATGGCAATTAGACATCCCAGACATCCTGTGACGAGCGACTTGCTACGGCAACCGCTCGTTTCTCAGCCCGATTCTCATCGATCTTCCGATGGTCGAATCTGCAAAGTCTATAATCTTTAATAGACTTTTTTTATAACATCGAGAGATACACGGTAAAGGATCACCTGATGGTATTAATGCATGCATTCCCTATCAATGATTTTGTAGAACAATTCTATATTTAAGCTTAAAAATGCTGACTTTGAGGTCCGTACCTATTACAAAACGATGCTCAGCCATCGATCGGTGCTCAAGCAGAGATTTCATTCATAAAGTGACCAATTAGTGAATGAAATCTCTGCTTGAGCAGCGATCGATGACTGAGCATCGTTCTGTAATACAGACCTGAGTCTTTGATGAACTCAAGATCGTAAGGATTTACAGTTCTAACTTTAACGCGGCTTAAATACTATTTAACGCGACTTTCACAAAAATCGTCTGTATTTTAATTATTTCGAAAGAGTTGCCAAAAAAATCGAGCTGCGTTTATCCTAAACGCAATGTTTACAACACCGCTGACCGACTTAGGTAACATGCGTAATGAGCGGTAATTATGTACCAACTCATATATAATTATATCTATAATCTAAATCATGAAATATAAGTCTTATCGATTGCATTATATACAAAACGCGCCATTCTCTGTGGATATCAATTAAGTATTTAATCATATAGATGATTATAGAGTGTTTTCGTTTATTTACGACAGAGATACTATGGGAATACAAATTAGGGTGATCATACAATCACACTCATTATATTATAGGCGAAACATTTCCCTATATTATATATATGTTCATGTTAATAATAGGCTTAATTCATAAATATAAAAAATAATCTAACAAAAAGCACGGACCCAGGTGTCTGTGGAAATGCAGATTTAAAAAAAAGGCGAAACATTTGTATGTGTCTATGTTTGTTACTCCTTCACGCTCAAATGGCTGAATGGATTTGAATGAAATTTGGTACCAAGATAGCTTATACACTGGATTAACATATAGGCTACATTTTAATTTTCAATTTTAAATTTCAATGGTCCCGTGCGATGAGCAAATATATTTTTTTACTGCGGTTAAAACCGTGGGGCGCAGATAGTCTGGAATAAAAATTAGTTTCTGGAAACGTTATATGATCACAAAATAAACACAGAAAACCGTGATATTATACGTCATAACCGTGATATTATACGTTACAAAAGCCCTGGGGCAAAAAATACAACAATCTATTTAAAATCGTTTGTTTTGAATCCGTCGTGTTCTAAATTAAACGTACTCCAGATTCGTCATCCTTTAGATTATTTTATAGTTTAACTTACAAACTATAAATTGAACTAGAAAAAAATTCTTCATGCTCCCCCTGGGCTTGGGGAGTGGCCCCGTCTAGCTCTCCGGATCACGCTACCTACCGTATAACTTACCCTCTCTAGTTTTCACATTTAGGTCCATATTCCGTCCCCTTGTTAAAACAGCACCACATTGTCTCTACCCGGGGACGCCGCAAGACCAGCTATTGTATGTTGACCAGAATGTTTTTTTTTATGCTACTGAGTGATGTGACGAGCTAGTCGTTCACCCGATGTTAAGCGCCACGGCCGCCCATAACAGAACAGTGTGATTCGGAACCCCAAAACAGAGTTACGAGTGACACTGCACTGCGCACATCATCCTAAGACATCAGCACAGCCTGGTAATAAGATTACTAGACTGTGAGATCAGGTCATAAATTCTCAATTGCCCAGTAATTTCACTAGCTACAGTGCCCTTCAAACCGGAACACAGTAGTGCTTGCACACTACTGCTTGGCGGCAGAATAACTGGCAAAGCGGTGGTACCTACCTAGGCGAACTTTGCAACTATGTACTACCACCTAGTAAAGGGAATAGGCACTCTCCTCCGCGTACATTAAAATCTGCGATAACCATCAAGCTTGGTGAATATACTCGTAGCATACCCCTGCCAGCTATTAGCTTAACTGGCAGTCTTCAGGGGAGACCTATCAGCAGAGGACGTCTTCCGGCTCATGGAGTAATGATGTGACATGAAAATTTGAAGAATAATAATCCGACATCACACTCATAGATAAAATAAAGAAAGAAGTACATCTGATAGATATAGCTGTCCCAAATACACATAATATACAAAAAACAATCACAGAAAAAATACAAAAATTGAGACACAGAGTTGAAGGAGGAAGTACATAGAATCTGGAAAATGAAGAATGTGTATATCGTGCCGCTAGTGCTTTCTAGCACTGGCGTAATTCCAAAACATCTACCACACTCCCTTAAAATAATCGGCTTACCAGAAAACACTTACATAAATATGCAAAAAGCTGCCATACTTAATACATGCAGAATAGTTAGAAAATGTCTACAGGAGGATTCAGTAACCCAACCGACGACAGAACATACAGCACACTTGGTTTAGACCCGTGGGCTGTATTAAAATTTACCAAAGTATCTCATTATACTTTGAGAATGTCTCATAATAATAATTATAATAACAACGCCCAACGATCACACACATAGATCCTGGACCCTAATTAGGATTGCCTGTGTCTAGGGACCCAGGAACTAAAAAGACCATGGTCCCACTACACCCAGATTCAGAACAAGTCTTTGTGCTTTTTTTCTGTGCACAAATAATTGTCATGCCGCGGGAATCAAACCCACCACCTCCGGGCTATGAGCCAACCTGCTCAACCACCACGCCACAGAGGTCAATAGAAGATAGAACTAGCTCTTTTAATATTTATGTGATAAAAAATCATTTATTTGCATTTCGTCTCTGTCAATCTTTACAGTTAACTTTGCAACTAATCTAAAATGTAGAACCAACCTTCAAAAATAATAATTAGACACCGCTCACTCTTTAAGAAACAAATCTCTTTGGATACCAATTAATTTTAGTGTTGTCAATAAATCAAAACCGATCCGCCATTTCTCAACATATTAACGCGATTGGTAAAGATATAATAAGGATATTATTCATTGGAATCCAGTCTTTCAACCTCTGCAACTCCACTGTATTCGAATTACACTTTGCGTCACATACATTTTGACCCGGTTTGTTGCAAACGGCACCGGTTTTGACCATCACACTTCCGTGTTGTTGCAAGTGTAGTTAGATGCAAGCTTACTGTACCATGGATTTATGTAATAAACCTGTAACTTATTACAGTCTCTAAAACATCTAAAAATAAACTGAGCAATAAGAAATATCGTAATATTCAAATCTGTCTAATTAAAAATTTAAATTAAACAAATCTATCTAATAATAGGTCTTTACCTATGAAATTGCCGTTTTGCAGTACAGACTTTTTCAAACAAAAAAAAGTTTTGATTGGCTATGAATTCTAAATTCAAATTAATTTTGTTTTAAAAATATGACATTCTATTTACAATATAAGTCTTTTGTTTATTGATTAGCGTTGTATTTTCATTACATTTCAACATTTTTCCTCATAATGGATACTTTGAAATTTCGTGTAATTATGGAATATGAGTTCCGTCGTGGCACCAACACGGCACAAACGACACGTAACATCAACGACGTTTACGGAGAGAACTGTACAAACGAACGTACAACCCGTTATTGGTTTGCTCGGTTCCGTTCTGGGAATTTTGACTTGAAAAATTAACCTCGTGGTCGTCCGGAAACTTTGGTCAACAATGATGAATTAAAGGCGATTGTGGAAGCTGATGAATCTCAATCTACAGCTGAGCTGGCAGCAGCTTTTGATGTTAGCATCAAAACAATATTGGTCCATTTGCGACAGATTGGCAAGATAAAAAAGCTTGATAGATGGGTGCCCCACGAACTTAACGATCGCCAGCGCAACGTACGCGTCGAGACTTGCCTTGCGCTGCTTAACAGGCACAGAAATGAAGGAATTTTGAACCGAATTGTTACGTGCGACGAAAAATGGATTCTTTTTGACAATCGAAAGCGCTCAGCAAGTTGGTTAGATCCTGGTTCGGTACCAAAGCAATGTGCAAAACGAAAAATGACCCCTAGAAAGGTGATGGTCACAGTTTGGTGGTCTAGTGCTGGTGTGATTCATCATAGCTTTTTACAAAACGGCGAGAGCATTACTGCAGATGTGTACATTGAAGAACTGACCACAATGATGGCGAAACTCGCACGTCTGCAACCAGCTTTGGTCAATCGGTCGTCTCCACTGCTACTTCACGACAACGCGCGACCCCATACTGCACAACAGACCGTCTCTAAGCTGCATGAGTTGGGTTTGGAAGCTCTCCCTCATCCGCCATACTCACCAGATCTTGCGCCTACCGACTATTACTTTTTCCAAAATTTGGACAACTTTTTAGCGGGAAAAAAATTCAATTCCCGAGAGGCAGTACAAAACGCCTTTGAAGAGTTTGTTGTCTCCCGTCCTGCTGATTTTTTCAAGAAGGGCATCCATTAACTGCCACAGCGTTGGCAAAAATGCATTGATTGCAGGGGTGATTACTTTGAATAAAAGAAATAAATAAGTTTGAAAAAAAAAATACTTTAACTTTTTTCAAACAAAACGGCAATTTCATAGGTAAAGACCTAATATATAAATATAACTGGCTTTGTCCTAAGTGACTGACTGACGGATCAACGCACAGCCTAAAATAAAATCGTAGAGATCTAAAACTTGGAGGGTTTTTTCTTTGTATGACGTAAGCATCCGATGAGAAAGGATTTTCCAAAATTCTACCCCTAAAAGGGTGAAAAACGGGGGCAAAGTTTGTATGGGACAACGTGATCCAATCTACTTCGACTAAAGCATAAACCTTCTTGCAACGCAAAGAGCTTAAGCCTAGGCTCGCATCTTTAGTTCCCTACAGAGCTGGTTAATTAATTTCATTTAGAGTTTTTGAGCATTCTCCTGCTTAATGATTTAGAAAGATTTTAAGAACATTACTTGTGGGAGATCAAAATATGATCGCCGAAATTATTCGATAGGCTGCGATTCTGAGTTTTATTCCACCAAGCAGTTTCATAGTGATAGGGAAAAAATGATGCGAAGCTACCTAGATCTGGGCTGTAAGGTATAACAGTTTATTAGCACATAACACCACGGTATACTTCACATTGCCAACTTTCATGCGCCCACATGATCCATTTCGGCAGCCTGTTCAGCTTAGAGGCTAGCAAATCTTTCTAGGGAGTTTTGGCGGGAATGCGAAAAACATCGCGTCGCCGCATTGTATTATTTTCCAAAACTTGTGTAATTTTCAGTGTTAGTGCATAAAATTGGTGGCATTCTATTCGTTAAGTGCTGGATTACAGGTGTGAGTGTGGGAAAATGGTATAATGATGGTGAAACGTTTCTTTTCGTGTTGTTTCCAAAACTCCATAGAAGCTTCTGGTAAAGTTGCCACCACTTTACTAGGAGTATAACTTTGACTAGACTATGACTGGACTATGACTTGACTTGATGACTTCGACTGTGACTTGACACATATTTGCGTGAAATATCATTAACTTGATAAATTATTAATTACTTGACACTGGCTAAATACACAATAGTGTGGAGACAAAACATGAAAAAAAATCTTTCTAGCAAGGTGGATGGGGTATATTAAACGACCATATTGGTAAAATAATCCATCGTCCCAGCGACCGTCTGAGGCAAGACGCTTATATCCTCAATTCTTGAGAGCATTGACTATATTGATATATGATATACTGACAGCCTCTGTGGTGTGGTGGTTGAGCGGGTCGGCTCGTAACTCGGAGGTGGCGGGTTTGATTCCCGCGGCAGGTTAAGTATTCGTGCACAATAAATAAATGAAAAGCGCATATAATTGTTCTGAGTCTGGGTGTTGTGGGACCATGGTCCTCGTAGTTCCCAGGTCACAGGGAATCCTAGTTAGGATCCAGTATCTATGTATGTTATCGTTGGGCGTTATTATTATCATTATTTTTGGTCTGAGATGTCTAAAGTTTTCATGCTCACAAAATGACGGCCGATGCATAGACGAAAAAAATTGCTTTAAAACTATCTTTTGAATAAAAAAGAAAGGCTCGTTTAAAGTCTTTTTGGCTTGAAGCTTACATTTTTTAAACACTTTGTAATAATTAAACAGCCTAGGTATGCATAATTAATGCAAAAGGTAACAAAGGAATTTGTTGTCCTGAAAAATTTTAAAGTTTAAAGTTCACAAACAGCATGTTGCATAACATTAGGTCATCCGGGACGACCTAGATTTACGTTCACCTGATAAGGTTAGTGGGGGCAGCGAGGCCCTGATCGATAAAAGGGGCCACCCGTTTCCAGTAAAATATGGGTGTTCCCTAGTATTTCGTAAGTCACGCCCATAAATCAGCGTTACCAATCAGCGCCTAAGGATTTTACAAGATCTATTTTTGGTTTTCCATGAGATATTGCTAGTTTTTGTTACTACTCTGAGCACCGAATTTAACTGCACTTAGTTTGTCTAAGATAGTTTGCAGCGAGGATGTACATAAAACTTTTATGGATTGACAGCTTCTTTGGCTGAAACGGTTGAAAGTTGAACCCACACAGACAACTGCACTGTAGCCAGTGGTCCGACAGGACTCACAAGAACTGTGTGAATGAGTATTCTAAAAATTCCCGATAAATTACAATTGAAAATTGAATGACATAAGATTTCTATATGATCAGTAATTTATTGTTAAAGAACGATGGTAAATCCTATGTATTTTCAGACTAGCAGAAGGATGACGTGTCAGTGAATGATACGCATCGAAATTATAAATCTATATATATAAAAGAAGATCGTGTTAGCTATTTATAACTCAAGAATGGCTGAACCGATTTGGCTGGAAATTGTTGGGGAGGTTAAAACCAGGAGGCAGACATATGATACTTTTTTATCCCGCCGCATTACTAATTCAGCCGTGCGAAGCGGCGGGTCAACTAGTTAAAGATAAATAAAAAGTATTTATTGAACGTCTTTATTTATAGGAAACCACTAGTTTCACCTACATTCTTTAACAAATAAATGTAGATAAAGAATAAGTTTGGATTATGGAGTCCTAAAGAAAACTTTGCCACAGAATAAATTATTCTAAGACGTTAGGTATTAAAACACAATCGAAGCTAAATCGGGAGCTGGCTGTGATATGACGAACCATAACAATGAGTGTAATAACAACAGGAACGATATGAGAAAAAAAAAATTAAGAAACGGTACGATGACTTCTTGCGACAGAAGGGTTTCGGTGCGTTCGGTTCCGGTCCATTTCGGGTAATAGTCAGCAACATGTATATAAATATGAAGGTCTTCAAGAAGTGTAATAAATTTAATTAAAATAAAATAAATGAATCACACTAATATTATAAAGGCGTTTGTATGTGTGTATGTTTGTTACTCCTTCACGCTCAAGTGGCTGAGTGGATTTGGATGAAATTCAGTACCAAGCTAGCTTATACACTAGATTAACATATAGGCTACATTTTATCCTGGAAAAAAGAAATTTTCCCGTGGGATGAGCAAATAACTAAAATACTTTCTATTCGCGGGTGAAACCGCGGGGCGTAACTAGTTTCATTATAAAGATGTTTGAGAACTCGGGGATGACGTGATCATCATCACATCGGGGGATCCCAGAGATGACACATACTTCGCTGAGAAATTAAGGTCCGTATTACAGAACAGAAAGTGATCAATTAGTAGATTTTGTAGATCTTTAATTATCCACATTTTCAATTTAAAATGAGCATAGCTTTAGTGTTAAGTTTTGGAATGGAAAAATCTTCGATTTTTTTCAGATTTTTTGAATCGACGCGTTTTTCAGTCGTTATTAAATTGTCCAGGGTCTCCTTAACTGCATTCGTGAAACAGTACAGGCAGATCAACAGCTCAAACGTGGGGGCAAGGATCGATACAGGGGGGTTCAAATGCATTCCTTGAATTTCACGGACGCGCATTCAACCAGGTTATTTCCGTGGACCAATCACAGCTGTGCTTCTGACACAGAGTGAAAGCACACCTTGCTATCTCTTTCTTTGTTACTAGACCTAGATACTTCCTAGTGAGGTATGGCATATTTTTGTGAAATGCGTCATCTAGAGTAAAAGAGAGAGAGAGAGATATAATTCTGCACTACCTAATCCATTTATACTGAAAATCAATACGCCAGCAACCCAGATTGAATTACGAAGGTGAATATGAATTTAAGGTTTTAGCTTAGGTTTCCTCTCAAGTTTGAGCTAGGCTATAAATTAAACACTTAACTATAGTGTTGGGTAACTTTAAGCAATTACAAAGGCAAGATTGCCAAAGTTTCCTCAAGATTTTTTAAGTAAAACTTCTTTACGTATGCTTGACTTGTAAGTAGGAGAGGCGAACGGAAGTTGAAGTTAGTTCACGTAGATCTCCATTGACAGCATAATCAAGTAAAAAAAATATATTATTATGATGGTATGTCCGGTAAATGACAATTAATAAATGTCAAGATAGTGACATTAATTTTAAACAAAGCAAAAACAAAGTTATACCGGCCGATAGATGGAGCTAAACTAAAGAAGTTTAACTTCGGCTGTGTGTTCTAAAGCACACCTGTTTTTGTTTTAACACTAATTTGGCTTTATACATACTAATAAAATGTCATTACAACTGGATCATCATCAGTTAGAATTTGACGTTTATATATTTTAGTAATACGCCATACTTTCTTCTTCCTTCATTTCTCATTTTCCCTGAATTTCTCATGAAGTCTTCAAACTGTTCTTTTAAATAATGCGAAAAAAATGCCTAAACCTTCTTGCTAAACCTGAGCTATGGTCATATAATTGTAAATTGTCATTTTACCGGACATACCAACATAATAATACAAATTTTTAGCTTAGTTATGTTGACAATGGAGATCTACGTGAACCAACTTCAACTTCCGTTCGCCTGACATTCACCAGCTTACTCCCCAAGTCAAACGTGCCTAAATAAATTTTACTTCAAATATCTGGTCAGCCGGAGGGGTCCAGTTGAGCGTACCATAGGGCATTTAACAATGTTTACATCGTATTTTGAAACATGCTAAGATCTCTGTCAACCTTCAAAGTGCCTTCTTTCTTCTTCTTCTTTGGCAATATTGATTCTTGTGTGAAGAATATCATAACGATGCCAGTGGTAAGATAATCTGTTCCCAGTTAAGTCATAATATAGCAGGTTAAATATGGTTATGTGAGCCAAAGCTGTTCAAGTGTTCACCTGTCAATCCTGTCTGATGTCGCAATTTCGTTTTTTTTTTCATTTGACAAGACCGGTTATTGACAGCCTCTGTGGTGTGGTGGTTGGAAAGTAGGCTCATAGCTCGGAGGCGACGGGTTCGATTCCCGCGGCAGGACAAGTATTTGTGCACGAAAAAAAAGCGCAAATACTTGTTCTGAGTCTGGGTATTGTGGGACCATAGTCCTCGTAGTTCCTGGGTCCCTTTACACACAGGGAATCTTAATTAGGGTCCAGAATCTATGTATGTGATTGTTTAGTGTTATTATTATTATCATTATGCAGTTGTAATCACTAAATAAAATTACTGCATGTTTTTTATATTAATTAATAATGTGGTGAGCTTGTCGTTCACCTGATGCTAAGAGACACGGCCGCCCATAACAGAACAGTATCACTCGGAACTCTGCAATATAAAGTTTCGCGTGACACTGCAATATACACATCATCCTGAGACATCAGCACAGTCTGGTTATAAGATTATTCGAGATCACATTATGAAGTCTCAATTGCCCAGTAGTTTCACTAGCTACAATGTCCTTCAAACCCGAACACAGCAGTGCTTGCGTGCTACCGCTTGGCAGCAGAATAACTGGCTAAGCAGTAGTACCTACCTAGACGAAACTGTGCAGAAAAGTTCTACCACCTAGTAAACCAGCAAAACAATTATTCCATAGAACAAATTATTTTTTATTAAAACTATTAAAATCAGTGAGGTAAGGTTACCTAAGTAGGAACGCGTAGCTAAGTACCAATTTGGTCGCAAAGCTTACGATTAATATTCAACAGATGACATACATAATATTGGCAATTAGCGAGCGATGCGCATTTGTTTTACAGGTAGCGCCCCGCAGTGTTAACTGTTTCCACGCGTTAACTCTTAATTTTCTAGGATAAAGTTACGCAGCAATAAAATTTAAAATAAAATACATATCTGTGGACATTTCACACAGCGCCATCTAGTCCCAAACTAAGCAAAACTTGAACTATGGGAACCAGATAACTGATACAATACTTGGATACTTTTTGTTGGTAAATACACACATAGAATACAATATAACACCCAGGCGCAGAACAAACATCGATGTTCATCACACAAATGATTGTCCTGGGTGGGAATCGAACCCACAACCTGCAGTTCAGAAGGCAGGGATACTACCAACTGAGCTAACGGGCCAGTCAAAAATGCAGTTTGGGTGCAAATTTCATACAAATCCTTTCAGTGTTTTTGCGTACAAACTACACCATCAAACAGACAACTTTATAACGACACTGAAAAGTATTATTGATTGATTGGTCCTTATATAGGAATATGTATAATACCTCAAGTTGATCATCAGCCTGATGACGTCCACTGGTGAGAATATAGACCTCTCTTCTGGGCAAAGACAATAATCTAACTAGTCAATGCTTCCGGGTAAGGCACCGGTTGCCTCTTTCATCCACACATCCCCGCGGTTTTGACCAATATCGGTCCACATTTAAAACAATTCGCGTAATATTCAATTAACCATAATGGAAATAGTCATTCGCTTTGTCGTAATATATTATTATTTTAATTAAAGTTATTTAATTATTTTTTCATGTATTGACATTAACAAAAAAAAATCGCATTAGCATCAATAATCGCACTGGAATAGCACATTTTAGGTACCCATCTACCTCAATAAATTGAAAAAGGGAAAATATGAACTACTCATGATTAAATATGACAGCGATAAGTAAAACCCAAGCAACCTAATTCTTAAAAATAACCACCATGCCGGGGGGCCGTACATTGCCGAACAATGCACAAAAAAGACGTCACATTTATAAACGTTGCGCTCATCGTCACGTCGACACTACGTTTTGATAATCTGACGTCAAGCTATTTCCATTTTGGCGCATTGTTCGGTACCGTAAGGCTCCTCCTTGCTTAGTAGATTAATTTTAAAGTAAAGGAAAAATTGCAATCACGAACGTAGATGTTTTCCTTTACACTAAAATTAATCTGTTATAAGTCATAATTCCTCCTCGCTACCTTTAGCCATCGATTCGATTTGAATTTCTGAATATCCTTTTGGGAGCTGCCTTAAGTGCTGAAGTGCAGACAGACATGGACCGTCAGACATACAACTTAGATATACCTATATTGCATTATCAGTCCATAAGTTCCCATCAAAATCTATAACGTTCTCATCAAAATCTATAACGTAACTTCCTATTCAAACCTACCTTCCTACCTTCAAAGTTTCAACAAATAAACATTGTATTGTACGTATACTGTAAGCTTTAAAGAAAAACTATAACTTTACTTTAATTTACTTTACTTGGCTAGCATGTTACACCTTCGATCGCATCAGGTGAGAGCGTGGTCAAATGCTAGACAAATTTGAAGTAAAAAAAAACCATTCATACCATAAAACTTCTATTTTCAAGTGAAATTATCACAACACAATGATAGCTTGGGAGGCATTCAAATTATATGACAAAAATAGAAAATTTAAATTGGTCAGGTGCACGTTACACAATCTATAAATATTTATCGGTTATACAATATCAAGACTATACTCAAGACTGTCTAGGAAGTACTGGAACTCTTTAAAATGCTAGATTCACCGGCTGCTTATCCACAAGTAAATCAAGTAAAAGTGATTAATGCTTTTTAATGATGATTTTTGTGCGCAAAATAAATGATATTGTATACAAAGAAGCGAGGCAAAGTGAGAAAATGTATTATAATTATTTATGCAAATTACAATAGTCTTCGTAATAAAAATAATACGTAATTTAATTAAATATATATGTACGTCTAATGCTTACTAATTGATAATTAAACATAATGAAACGTTTAACTGGGTATTTTTGATTGTTTTAGATAAAAGCATACACAAACCCTGTAAACATAAAACCAAAAAACGCACACACGAAACATGACAAAAAACACATAAAAACCAAAACGAACACTCTAGGTACACGCGGCCGTGAAATTTTGAGACCATGACACCGAATAATTTAAATACATGCTAGGTACCCACACCAATTGACACACAACATCATAATTATAACTATTCACCAACATTTTTATTCCCAATAAAGCACTAAACAAAAAGTGTTGGTGCTTTTGAGTCGATGCTCGTTTGGAAATCATATTCGTCATCAGCAGTCGGAAGACGTCCGCTACTAAAATTACAGGCCATTGAGCACCACATTGAACGGCTGCTTACTGCTGTAAATATTTATGATCCAAAGATCAAACTATTGCACCAATCGTAATTGATAACCTACTACTTAAATTATTTCTTAAAATGTAATTGAAAGTCATTGATAGCAGAAAAATCTATAAAATACTCAAAACAAAGTGACCATGAATAAGATGGATTTGGGCTTAATCAAATAATATTGTAATTTTTTTGGTATGCATTTTCTTACTGGGCGATGTGGTCGCACAGCGACAAAGCCCATAAAATAAATTAATAAAAAGATTGCTTAATATTATGATGGATAACAATAACTAAAGATTTTTTTTACTATTATGTCTATGACACTCCCCGCCCTCCAGCTTCCGTATGGATTTTCTAAACAATCTAGGGACCCACTCAAACGCTAACAATTTTTTTTTTTGAATTTTTTTTACAAATATTAAGGCTTGCTACAAAATAATAAATATAATTAAGCATAAAGTAGGTGCATTACAATTCTTTTCCTATGGTTTTTCTTCTAAACCCAGAGTCGATTACTTACAAAATTTTATTTTAAACAAATAGAGGGATTTACTCTATAACCTAAAATAAGGAAATCATTGCTATATATAATATTTTATGCTACTTTTGATATCACTCCTGACATAATAAAAAATATTATACATTTATTGTTAATTTAAAAAACAGCGTCCTGCAGTTTCACGTTCAATTGTAAAAGAGCATTAATAGGAATAAAATAAAATGTATTAAGATTTTTGATTAATTTATGTACAGACCTTCATCATCTCATTATAAAACCACGTAAACTATTTAAACTTATAGTTCCTTTGCGAATTGTCCAAAATAGAAGTTAAAACACACTCAGCTTGTTCATTTTTAACGTAACGTTTACACAAACAATCACACTTAAGCCTTTTGGATTAAGATTCATTATTGATTCTGATATAAGTATACATAATTATATAATCAATAACACGCTCATTTCACTATCTGGAGCACGATATGACAAATACACCATCACTAGAGGAAAGTCACTCGAATTCGAAGCGTAACTCGGCCGTCTATCCAAGTGCACCTAAGCGATTGCACCCCGCCTTTGGTAACCTCACCAACTGGAAAGAACCTTCATTCAACCGCATATCAAAGATATTGGGCCTTTCTAAATCCGCCGGGTGTTTCGGGCTAGTAGGGATGAACTAGGGGGCTATGTTATGCAACTGTCGGGCTGCAAACGTACGAGTAAGTATATAAGCTTGCAGCACATTCGAAATGAGTAGAAAGTAAGCCAGTCTCCACAGGCCAAGTGTGTACTGAATCAGTCCAGCAAAACCTAGCAAGATGTACGCGAAACTCGCTGTGAGTGTCATAATACATTTGAGAATAAATAAAATAATTAATTTTAAATTTTATCTGTGATACGTTGGTACGTTTTTAAATATTTTGGTGAATCTATATTCTGGAGTATTAAAGCATATTACTTTTACCCCTGTTAAAATAAAGATTAATTTGCAACGTATCACGGTTGTCCAACTCTATTTTATAAATGCACATTACCTACATATTTTATGAATAACTGCAAATTTATTACGCACATACATTTTATAAAGAGTTGGGTAATTTATAATGCAATAATTAATTTTTAACGAAGTTATTTTTATAATTCATAATTAGGCCGGAATGATAGTCATCTTAATTTGAATTTTATTTTCATTGTAGTGATATTTAAAAAAAATGTTTTAAAAATCAGCGCTGGATGTCTCCGATGAACAGCAATATGCTGAGCTGACACCCATACGATACTTGTTTTTTGTTTGTTATGTACATATTATGTATTTTTGTACCTTAATTTTAAGTAAGTATTGAATAAATGACTTTCTATTCCTATTTTGATTACTTAAAATTAAAATGGAATCTGTGTTTCAGCTTATCTCCCTGGTGGTTGCTGTTGCTGTGGCCGTTCCCACGCCTGGGGGCTTTGGTGGTCACCAGTAAGTACATAATGTTCATATTTATAACTTTCTTCGGAAATGATTCGATACAAATAGAATGCAACTAATGTATTCAAAACACGCAATAAAATAATCTAAGTTCCCAAAATAATAACTACCAAAATAATGTTCTTATAACTTAACCTATGACCACAAAAGATAGACAAAAATAGACAAAAATAGCAGTGTTGTTATTTACAACAGAAATCGTATACACGTTATTAAAAACGCTTAGTTTTCCTAATAACTAAAAAAAAACATTTGACTGACTGGATGAATGAACTGGGTTCAATGAATTGTTTGTTGGCGGGCACCACTAAAACTATGACAGTAACCTTGGCGTCATAAGAAGCAATAAAAGTAAAAGCTCAATGAAAAATAGTAAAAATATAGATCATTGTTGGCAATTTGTTACACTTACATAACTTCAAGGTCGCCGGGCGCGCGACTATATATACAACAGCTACTTATAGCGTGATAGCTAGATAGACCTGATCATGTATACGTTATTTTATTGTGGAATATGTAAAATCACTAATTCATTAGGTAATTTTTTAAAGATTGAAAAATGTTTCTTTAATGAGATCCATATAAAAGTAAGAAAAGTAAAAAATAGTCACATTTTTATGGCTTGTTCTGATTACGTATAACGACAACAACAACAATAAAACCGTTTACCTACATAAAATGGTAGGACGATCATGCTTCTTGTCTGAGCACGTAATCTTACCGGTTTAGTGATAGTAACACTGTACTTTTTCAAATACCGGAACAAAATTGATGGATTATTGACGGTTATATGTTTTATTTACCTAAATGTCAGAGTAAGAGTTGGCAGGTTTGATTTCTGTTTAGACAAAAATTCGTGAATGATTCTTGCAAGAAACTTGAGTTTGACCAAAGCTGAAGCTCAAGCCAAAGCATTTAATTGTAGCGTCATATGATAAATATACGATACACCAGCCCGTTTCGACTTGCAATAAACTACACTGATGTCAAATTCACATCATTTTCGCACATATTTCTTTATAAAATGAGACGAGCTTGCGATAAATTAATAAAAATCAATTAATAAAGTCACTACCTACTCACTACTTTTGTTTTTGTTTGTTTTGGCTCCACACTTTTGTGTGTAGCCTGTCTCAAGTAATTTATTATTTCTTAAGATGATATTTAATGATATTTCACGCAGACATGTGTCAAGTCACAGCCCAAATCTCCTCCTAGTAAAGTGGTGGCAACTTTACCAGAAGCTTATTTGGAGTTTTGGAAACACGAAAAGAAACGTTTCACCATCATTATACCACTTTCCCATACTCATGCCTGTAATCCAGCACTTAACGAATAAAATGCCACCAATTTTATGCACAAACACTGAAAATAACAAACGCTTACTAACTACTTTTACATCAGTTGAAATTAATTATGGAGATCAGACGTTACAAAATAACATGTCCATATTATTTGACCTACATTTTTTGCACTATTTTTAAGTAGTTATTGATTACGTAAATTGTCACCATAGTTGCGATGCGTGCTTCATAATTATTGAAAAATAATATTCGACCAGATTGCATTCACTTACAATATTACCTAACGTAATTGAACGAATAACAACTTTGATGATCGTCCATTTTGATATATGATTACATAATAGTTATGCATCTACAAATAGATTTACGAACAAGCTTTTCCGAAATGTCACAAAAAAGTTACGTCCAGCTGCTTAAATATTTATTATTTTCTAAGTATGTGAATTTTAGTTTAGATAAATAACTTTAATTTATATGTTTTATGTTGATTTAAATAATCATCTAAGTAAGTATGTATATTAGGATTTAAAAAAAAATGAAAGACTATTTTTAATTGATTATGAAGATTATTCAAAATGGCACTGTTTTTCAACTTAACCTCATGATGTAAATACTCATTTCCATTTCACTATTGCTATTTAAAAGCTTATTTAAATTTTAAATTTCAGATTATAATTTTTGACACATTTTTATTGGTCTTAAACTGAACTCAGACATAATAAAAATATTAATCTAGGGTTTATAGATTTACTAAAGGTTTCATTTACCTGTCTTCCGCGACTCTTTAATTTTTCGGGATAAAAAGTATTCTACCAACAACATCCAAATTGGTTCAGCCCTTTTGGAGTAGAAAACAAGAAATAAACTAACAAACGACGTTTCGCTTTTATGTTAGTAGGGATTAGGAATAAGTTTTCAGAATAATTAAAAATGTCTTATACTCCGATAGTATTGTTTACGGAAATAATACCCGTTTGTACTAAAGTTAGACCGCTCCTAAGTTCACACTTATCTCTCTATAGCATACCTACTGCAATGCATTTGGGTATGTCATAGAGGGATAAGTTAAAACTTAGGAGCTCTGAATTCCGACACCGACAAAATGTAATAATACCATGCTGGATAAAAACCATCCAACAAGCGTACATATACACTCCAACCACGTGGATTCTAGTCTGCCCGAGTATATAATAATTATGTAGGTATACAGCACCATACACTACGACGCGGATACCGTCAGCCTTCCCGATACCTAACTATCTGGTAGGTACCTACCAGTTTCGTTCAGACCGGCTTAAGACCGTATATTATTTACAACTTCTCGATTACGATCGCTCGTCAGCTGTTAGCCGGTTAATGTGCTCCATTCACTTGATTACATAACTATTCACTTGTTTCTATATAATGCAGGATAATAAGTATTTCTCGATAGTAAAGAGCTTGACCAACTTGAGTTTGAGTGAGTCAACTCTTATTTGAATTCATAAAAAATATTTAATGATAAAATTGTGGCTGTCTGGGTCAGTATTTTGATATTGTTTTGTTAATTTTGCATTTTATACGTAGATAATAACTGTGTGATATCAATTTACTTTTATAAAACGATGACGTTTGTTAGAGGATAGTGATAAATAGAAAGTGGCGAATGGGTTTATGTATGCTAGACTTCGTTTATTTGTTTGTGAAGCTATAGGGTTATTCCGGGAGAGTTGGCCAAAGGGGAGAGAACCGACTTTCACCTATAACTTCCCTGTATAAAACACTATCGAGTTATTTCACAGATCCGCTCAACAAATGTCGCCTTGCTCTACTTAGTTCGCTTCGAAACGTTGGTGCAAGTGTACGGCCAATATTTGCCGAAAATAAGCAAAAGCTGAGTAAAACCCTAGAGCAAAGGTTTAAGAAAATGTTCCACAGTTTAGGGATGTCAAATGGTTTTTAAAAAAGTGAGGGGCCGTCTTTGGGGACTGCTAATAGAACTAAAAACTAAGTAACTTGACATAAGTATAGTTCATGGAATGCGCGCGGTGACGATGACGCGAGTATCACGCTTTTTGTTAACACAAAAAGTACACATATATACACAGTATACATATAGCTCATGGAAAGCGTTCGGTGACGATGACGCGACTTCCATGAGTTTTGTTCACCCGAAAAGTGCTCAGAGCGCCTTAAGAAGTTTTCACTTCATAAAGTTATGCTACTTTTTGTGTTTTAATGTTTTGCGATCTATGCTTTGCGACCTCAAAATGGTGCACGATCAGATATTATAATTAAGTTTTTAGATGGCCATCTCTCTTCATTATATTGGGTGAGATGACCACAAAATATTATGTGAGAATAATGATGATGATGATGAATCAATACCGGTGATGAAAAGAGAGTAATTCAACTGTGCGGATGCGGAAAAAATATTACAAACCCAACTTACCGAAAACTGGTTTCAGTGAATAGTGTCCATAGTTTGGGTACACGAGAATTGTACAGCATATTATGTTGATTCCTTGGTACAAGCAGTAGTTACACGTTCAGTCAAACTAAAAACACTAAACGGAATCTTAATAACGCCCAACGATCACTTACTTAGACCCTGGACCGTAACTAGGATTCCGTGACTAGGGGCTCAGGAACTACAAGGACCATGGTCCTAAAACACTCAGACACAGAACCAGTATCTGCGTTTTTTTTTCCTGTGCGCAAATACTTGTCCTGTCGCGGAAATCGAACCCGCTATCTCCGGGTTACGAGTCGACCTGTTCAACCACTAGACCACAGAGGCTGTCAAATATTAAATCCTACAGCGAGAAGTATCAACTGAGACAGACATAGAAATGAACTAGTTTCCCAACTTCAAGGAACGCTCTTTAATCCTCCAGACTAAAAGACATAGCATATAAGTATAAAGTCTAAAGCGCTCAGATTCACAAACAATATAATCAGACTATCACTCTTCACACTAATATTATAAAGGCGAAAGTTTGTATGTGTGTTTGTGTGTATGTGTGTATGTTTGTTACTTCTTCACGCTCAAACGGTTGAATGAATTTGGATAAAATTCGGTACCAAGATAGCTTATACACTGTATTAACATATAGGCTACATTTTATCCCGGAAAAGTGAAATTTTCCCGTGGGATGAGCAAATAATTAAAAAACTTTTTATCCGCGGGTGAAACCGCAGGCCCTACTAGTGAGATATTAGGTAATTACTGGACGCATTTCCCTCCATACAATTCATAAACCAGTTTGGACCAGCCAGTTAAAAGGACCGTTTTATAAACAGATCCAAGCAGCAGGATACAAAAGGTGCAAGAAACAATCGTTTGGATCTTTGTAAAACTGAATGGTAGCTCATTTCAATATAAAAGGTGAACTTGAGGGTTGTAGAGAAGGGGATATAAAACTCTAGAACGAGGGTTGATGTACAAGATTAGGCCGTTCGACTTGGGGTATTATTATGTAGTTTTTATTCGAAATCTCAAAAAAAAGAAAAAAATTAACCTTATAAAAAAACTTTAGATGAAAAATATTTTTTGATTCCTAAGCAAAAAACCTTTTTTATTATTTATTAGTACCTAGGTATCTAAAATAAACATAATGGAAAAGAGGACAAAAAGTTAGATACGCCCAGAAAGTTATCAAATTATTCTGTAAGCGAATACGTACATATTTAATGTACTTATTGTTCTTAATAATTAACCAAAACAATACATATTTTCAACACTGACACAATATACAGGGTACATATTATGAATATAAACAGCGAAGCCGTTTTACATAATTAAGTAAATTTAAACAAATACATTGGCAGAATAATCACTAAAATGCGATAGAAAGCAATTAAACGAAGAAGAAAATAAACATAAATATGATGACCTAATTATTGACGCAAAAAATTCGTCACTTTAGGTGAACCTAACTACGAAAATATTATATAAACTCTAAAAAGGATAATTAGAATAGTTTTTCACAAATAAAAAACACCATATAAAAATCATTAAAATTTGATAAAGTTTTGGTGTAGAAAAACGTTGGCGCTTTTTGTATTCAATAAACGATTTCTAGTAGGTAAGTATCCGTATTCAAGATATTTATTGTAGGCCAAAAAACATAGTATATGTTTTTACTTCACCATAGTATGTGTTTTTTTTATTTGGAAATATTTCCGATTTATTCTTGTCAAAAATACAAATTATCATTATATTTACCTTTATAAAATTATACATACCTTTTATTGACATAAAAGTGGTATACAAGCTAATGAGTCCATAAACTCCCGAACTCGTAAGAACGCTGTATTTTTTGAGCCAAGGCTTTAAATAAAATCTCTATTAATACTTATTAGTTTACTCAAGTATATTATTTTGCGTTAGTAAGGATTTATGTTTAAAACTGTTAAAATTTTCCACCCTTACATGCACTACGCCATATTGATGCCTGGGGTGGATGTGCTGCCAATGTTACTATATTGTTATTATATTACCGGAGATCACAAGCGTGGGGTCGCAAAATGTGGGCGTGGTCATTTATTGATTTACTACCTTGTACTGGACAAAAAACGTATCCATGAACTTTGCAACACGTGGGATAAGTGAGACGGAATTTATGAGTATTAAACCTCAATAATTTAAAAAAATTGAGGCTTGGTATAGTCAAAATGTTTTTTAGGTTCAGTTTTGTCAACAATTTTAACAAAGTCAGGAGAATTATACTATTACAAAAATATTATAATAACCTACTTCCTTTTTATGTGAATTTGTAAGGTTATTGTAATTCACCGTAAGACTAATACCCCCCCACCCCCTCTCTTCCCGTGGGTGTTGGAAGAGCCAGCTAAGGGAATATCTTGGGAATGGGCAGCAGCATTGTCCTCGGTACATTAAAATCTTCCACGATCACCAAGATGTCTGCCAAACGTAGCAATTAGTGCAAACCCCCTATGATAAGCTTTAAAAGTGGCCTTTTATGGGGAAGGCATAACGTTCAGCGATGACTTTCGGCTGTTGTTGATGATAATATCTTCAATTCATTTCAAGTATATATATATGTATATTACTATAGTGTTTAATTGGTGAAATTGAACAGCGAGAGCTGGCCATGTATTTTTAGATTTTCTTCATTTCTTCATAGTAGTTGATCTGAATGGTTTGACCTGATATGTCATTAAGCTGTGGATGACCTTTCAAGATCACGGAACTACATAGAAAAACTACGCGGTGCAAATGTTATGCTCAGAATAAAATACTTTTTGTGTATACTGGCGAAGTAGTAGAAACATTTTATTATTTATTTTAACTTCTGAGTTGAAAACAGATGCGATTTTAAATATGGCCAAAACCAGAATGAACTATCTCTTTACTGTCCAATGTCTATTTACCTGTCCACATTAAAATCATACGGCTTATCAAAATCATTGAAACAGTCAAGTTCAAATATAATTAAAATCTTACCTTTTCTACATAATATGAAAAAGAGGAAAGATTTGATTATTTGTTTGAATTGAATATGTTCTAAAACGACTGAACCGATTTGAAAAATTCTTTCATCTTTAGAATGTTACATTATCCGTGATGACCACAGGCGATATAATACCCGCGTAAAAGCGAAGCGGACCGCTAGTATTTTAATAAATATTTAAAACGTAGTAATAACTTGTGTACTGGCTTTCAGAAATGTGTGTGTGTGCATGTGCATACATAGAAATACGGTGATAGTAGCAGATTAAGTTTGTCGTCGGTGCGTACCCTACCTATTATGCAAAAAGCAGCGCCACAGTGCACAATCAGTGCAGTAGGCCAATCTGAGAAAGGTGATGCACTTAAGACGTAAGGTGGATGGCACAACTGGTCTCGATCATCCAGTTTTAAGCTAAAGCTACCTATTAATAAAAAGCAAATGTTCTTTAGACCACACGACTGTAGTAAAATTTCTTTAGTTTAGCTTCATCTATCTTTTTTTTGTGGACATCTCACACAACGCAATCTAGCCCCAAACTAAGCAAAGCTCGTATTATGGGAACCAGATAACTGATAGAAAACTTAAATACTTTTTGTTTAAATAATCTTTGTTTTTGCTTTGTTTAATGCTTGAAAATTGTAAATTGTCATTTTACCGGATATACCAACATAATAATACACATTTTTAACTCTGTTATGTTGACAATGTGAACCAACTTTGTTGTCAAAATCTTGTCAAAGAGGGCGGTCGCTTTGGCAATCTTTTAATTGAAAAATATCTTATTTATAGTGTATTTTGTGTAAAATATTAGTGTAAAACGTATGTAGATAAAGTTTGTTACATTATTTATTGGTAAGTTCTTGTAAATTCGCATATTTTCATTTCTTTTACATAGTCTTCATTTGTTTTATCCTGTTTCCTTTTGGGGTTGATGGAAACGGATTCTAGGGGCGGTTGGCCCCCTGATAATAGTCAACCAACTCAAAATGACATCATCTTCGCAGATAGCTGTTCTATTCCCTCGCCGGTAGAATTTGTTTCTATCGCGTCGGACTCTTCAGATGTTGTGGAACGTTCCCTCCAGCAGGGTTCCTTCACTACTATTAAACGAAAAAAACATTCGAAAAAACATTTAAAAAAGAGCAAAGATGAAAAACCATCGCAGGATTCTATCATACCCTTGGGTCAGGTTGTGTCATCATTGAACTCTAATCATGATTTACAACTTACTGATTCTCTTGCCTCTCCGTCTGCTACGGTATCGCAGACGCCAGCTATACCTCCTTACATCCCTTCAGGTAGGCAGATTTATAAGTCTACAGATAAAGGTCCTTTTGTCGTGCATGTCCAAAAAATTGAGCCCTCTCCAACTTCTGGCACCGTCTTACATCCAGTAAATTTTGGTCGGTTCCTAGCAAAAAATCAAATCCGTAATATAATAGATGGTAGCGTTCAGAGAATTGGGCGCAATAGAATTTCTTTGACATTCACTGATGCAAACTCTGCCAACAATTTTGTGGCAAATGATATCATTAAGGACAATGATTACAAAGCATTCATCCCTTCATTTAGCACCATTCGTTTGGGCCTTGTTAAAGGTATCCCAATTGAATGGTCAGAAGATGAAATTATAGAAAGCATTAATGTTCCTATTGATGGTTGCCCAATAATAAAAGTACGCCGATTAAACTATAAAGTAGTCATTGATGGGGTTCCTGTTTTCAAACCATCTCAGTCGTGTGTTCTTTCTTTTGATGGTCAAATTCTTCCTCCACGGGTATTTATGTGTTTCAATTCTCTTGTTGTTGAACGATACTATTACCCTACTGTTCAGTGTTTCCAGTGCTGCCGATTTGGTCACACAAAAAACAGCTGTAGGTCAAAGCCACGTTGCTATAAGTGTGGAGAAGGCCACACTGGTGACTCCTGTGATGTTGAAGAAGGCACTTCCCCCTGTTTATCTTGTTCAGGTCTTCACTACTCCACAAGTAAGAATTGTCCTGAATTCAGTAGACAAAAGCAAATAAAGATCACAATGGCAGAAAAAAATATGTCCTATCCTGAAGCCTCTAAATTGCATTCACCCATAAGAGGCAAAAGTTATAGTGACGCAGCTAAAACATCCTATGCCAATGCTACCGCTGTTCCTTTATCCTCTTCCAATAAATCTCCTAGTTCAGCCTCTCAGTCTTATAGAAAAACAATCTTCCTCAAACCTAGAGCTCCCCCATTACAAAGACAAGGCTATGATCGTTCTGCTCATCAGGCTATAATTAATAATCCAGCTATACCTAGTAATAATGGTGTTGCTTTTAATCATCCCAATACTGACCCTTCTCCATCCTCTAGTAGCATTTTGGAGCTTATTCAAGCTCTCACTAGGCTACTTAACTCTCCTGCTTTTGTACCGTCCAACGCTGCCCATAATCCTTCCACTTCTATATTACAATCCCTCCATGATGGCGCCCTCTCTAGGGCTGCAATGGAATTGTCAAAGTCTTAACAGTAAAAAATCTGACCTATTGTATATTATTAATAAATATGATCCATCTATTATTGCCATCTCTGAGACTTGGCTTAAGCCTGGTTCCTTTTTTAAGGTCCCTCGGTATCTTTGTTTCAGAGATGACAAAGCTGATGGGTATGGTGGCTCTGCCATACTTGTCAGAAACTCTGTAAATAATCATCTTGTAAATATCCCTACTGCCTCCGTTGTTGACAATCTTTCGATAGTTGCAGTTAGATTAAAAAACATAACGTTTATTTCACTATATATCCCCAGACCTTCATTTGATATATTAAATAAAATTCTTCATATCTTATCGCAAATGCAAGGTCCGTTTATCATAATGGGTGATTTTAATATTCATCATCCTGCCTGGGGGTGTCAGGCTTCAGATCCTCTTGCTAGTTACGTATTTAACATTATGGATAGTTTAGGGTTGTGTTTACTGAATACTGGTTCTCCCACGCGTCGTACAAAGCCGAATGAACGGGTTAGTGCCATTGACCTGACCATGGTGTCAGCAAGTCTAGCTCCATCAATGTCCTGGAAAACTTTATCTTCTTCCTTTGGTAGTGATCATTTCCCAATTCTATTTGACCTTCCTTTTTCTAAAATACAGCCACCTCCATTCAAACCGTTGTTAGAATATAATCTTAAAAGTAATACTCATTCTGATGAATGGTCAAAATTTTCATCATTCCTTGAACAATCTGCTTCTGAACTTCCTGTAATTTTTCCTGATTTTTTAGGCAATTGTCTTAGAGCATTAATAAATTGTATTCATTCTGCTGCTAAACACTCATTTCCTGCAAAGGTACAAAATTTAAAGCACAGATCTCCTCCATGGTGGGATCAAGACTGTAGGGCTGCTGTCGCAGATAGATTAAGTGCTGAAAACATATATTGTCAGAACATGACAAATGATAATTATGACAATTTAATCATAACTATGTCTAACACTAAACAAATTCTTCACTCCAAAAAGTCAGAGGGGTGGCAAAGTTTCTGCTCTACCATTTCTCCTAATGTCTGCTCCTCTTTTGTGTGGAATTCAATCCGAAAGTTCCGTGGTTCATATAGAGAACCATCCCCTCCATTCCCTAGTTGTGAGAGTTGGTTTGAACAATTTATGGATAGATTGGC
This sequence comes from Ennomos fuscantarius, assembly GCA_905220475.3. Taxonomy (NCBI): domain Eukaryota; kingdom Metazoa; phylum Arthropoda; class Insecta; order Lepidoptera; family Geometridae; genus Ennomos; species Ennomos fuscantarius. Next base: position 15,674,652 of record HG992023.1, read on the forward strand.
TCCCCCCTTTGTCCCTAATTTTATCAATACTATGACTTCCAGTTCTTCTGTAAATGATCCAAGTTTTAGTCCTTTCTCGATGCGAGAATTACGCCTTGTTCTATCTTCTCTTAAAGACTCTTCTCCTGGTCCAGATGGAATCCCATATTCTTTTTTGGTTAACGCTGGAGAAAAAATTTTGAGTTATTACCTGCAAATGGTAAATATGATGTTAGATTTAGGATTTGTTCCAGCTGAAATGAAAACCCAAATAATTGTTCCAGTTTTAAAGCCTGGAAAAGACCCTGAAAAATCTGATAGCTATCGCCCAATAGCCATGTCTTCTGTTCTAATAAAGATTGTAGAACATCTCATAAAAAATCGACTTGAATGGTTAATTGAATTTAATAATATTTTGCCTGAATCACAATATGGTTTTCGAAAAGGTAGAGGTACTTTGGATAGTTTATCCATTTTTGTCACTGATATTAGACTCTCTTTTTCTAGAAATGAGTCCATTGTAGCTGCATTCCTTGATATATGCTCTGCCTATGATAACGTCATTCTTTCAATCCTCAAAAATAAAATGGAACAACTGTGTCTTCCAGGGAAAATGATTAACTTCATAATTAATCTTTTTTTGGATCGTACTGCTCAACTTAGAATTAATGGTGAGATAAAATGTTCCAGATCGGTAAATAAGGGTCTGCCTCAAGGGTCTGTATTAAGCCCTCTTCTCTTTAATCTTTATACTTATGACTTAAACAAGTCTGTCTCACCCTATTGTAGATTACTTCAATATGCAGATGATCTCGTTTTATATATGGCAGATTGTAATATAGTAAGTGCTGCACACAATTTATCTCAAGCTCTTGACTCATTAAATGTTTGGCTAGGTCATAATGGCCTGGATATAGCTCCATCAAAGAGTTCCATTGTTATCTTTACAAGAAAACGGTTGAAACCGAGACTTAACATATTTCTTAATAATACCAGGATTCCTATTGAAAATGAAAAAAAATTTTTAGGCCTTATTTTAGACAGTAAATTGAACTTTACTTCGCATATTAACTATATTTCAGTTAAATGCGAAAAAAATCTCAATATTTTAAGATGTTTGGCTGGTGTTTGGTGGGGTGCTCACCCCTATTATCTAAAACTTCTCTACAATGCCATTATTCGTGGTGTTATAGATTATGCCTCGTTCCTTTATGAACCTGCTTCTAAAAGAAGTCTTAATGCATTGGACTTGATTCAAGCAAGAGCGTTACGAATTATCATAGGAGCAATGAAGTCTACCCCTAAAAATGCTATGCAAGTAGAGTGTGATGATCCTCCTTTGGATTTAAGACGTCAATATTTATCAGATATGTTTTTATTCCGTTTGTTTCAGTTTTCTTCACATCCTCTTTTCCCAAAATTACAGCTTTTGTTTAATTATATGTTGTTACCTTATTGGATTCATAAAAAGACTCCTTGTTTAGTTATTAGTTACTCAAAAATTATAAGCTTTAGATACACTACCCATAGAACTCCTAAGCTACCTGTATTTGAATTTAACTTCCAAACAATATTATGTCAACCCTCTTTACACCTTAATTTAGATTTGTTGAAAGGGGACACCTTTGCAAACAAACATTTTCTTAGGATTAGAGATAATTCTTGGCTTGGCTGGCATAACATTTTCACGGATGCTTCTAAGGTATCCCAAAATGGATGTGTTGGCGTTGGCTTGTTTCACCAAAATTATAATATAGTTCAAAAGATCAAGTGCCCCCTTGAAACATCAGTTTTTGTTGGTGAGTGCAGGGGCATTATGGAAGCCATCAACTATATTTTGTTGTTTAAATTAAATAAAACGGTAATATTCTCGGATTCACTGAGTGCACTTCAAGCTTTCAACAGTAACCCTTTTAAAGCAGGCTCCAAGAACTGGATTATATTTAAATGTAAAGAACTTCTGTTGAGATGCTTCGATTTAGGTTATTCTGTACACTTAGCTTGGATTCCTAGTCATAGCAATATTTCTGGCAATGAAAAGGCAGACAAGATTGCCAAACAAGCAATTGTCTGTGGTGATAAAGTTCCTTTTAAAAATTACCCCCAAGATCTTTTGCTTCTTCCTATCCATGACTTAAAATCTAGATGGCTGAAAAGGTGGTCGGTAACTAGTAGACGGACAGGATCAAATTTTGCTAAATATCAACCTGACATTCAAACTAAACCCTGGTTCTTTAAGTTTAAATGCAATAGGAAAATCTGTTCCATAATATCTAGACTGAGATTTGGCCATTGTTGTTCTGGTGTTCACCTGAAGAAACTTAGAATAAGAGATTCATCTATCTGTGAGTGTGGTATGGATGAAGCTGATCTGAATCACATTTTCTTTTCTTGTCCCAAATTTGATCATAGTTCATTATTCAATTTGTTACTTCATTATAAATTTCCATTCCCAGTTCACATAGACAATATTTTGTGTAATATAGACTCTATTTCCATTGATATATTATCATCTTTTATTACTGAAAATAATATTAAACTGTAGTCGTTATCATTTAACACATTTATTTAATAATGTTCATTCTTATGTTATGATTAGTATTATTTAATTACCTATGTTTTTCTCATGTAATATAATGTATGTAATATAATGTAATGTAGCGTAGTTTGTAGTTATAGGATATTTTTCTTTTGTTTCAGATACTCATAATTCAAAATTCCGTATTTGATTCTCTTTTGACATGATGCTGGCAAAAATGTAAAAACAATTGCCATAAAAAAAAAAAAAAAAAAAAAAAAGTGAACCAACTTCAACTTCCATTCGCCTCGCATTCATCAGCTTACTCCCCAAGTCAAGCGTGCGTAAGAAGTTTGACTTTAATAAATATATCCAAAACAAATCTTGACACATATACAAAACCAGTGAGTATTAGGTACTTACATTTCTTACTTTATCACATTTGGACCACCCAAAAACAAACACTTAGGATCGATTATGAGATAGCATACTACATCTTCGTTACTCATTCACAAAGTTGCTTAGTTTGTGGCTAGCGTGAACTGTCCTAGTTGCATAACAGCAACAGTGGCTGGTACGGTTTACTCCACAAATGACTGGTAAGCCATAGCTTGCAAATCTCCCGACACAGAATCACTAATGATCTACTTTCCATACGCATAGAATAAATAATTAATTACATAAACAAAGTACTTGATATTTTTATATTAAATCTTGAAACATTGACGAAAAGTTATAATATCGTTTGAATTTCGGTTCATCGATTCCCATGCTGGTATCTATACTATCAGGCTACTTTTGAAAAAGCATTGAATAAGCAGGGTCAAAAAAATTAAGATATTTCTTAAATTAAAAAAAGTATGGTGGGTACTGAGGAAATGAAAAAGACGGGAATGTATTAATTACTTTTAGCTTTAAAGAATACGACATTGAATATACCTATAGCTATTAGTTATCTGTAAAATATTGTTCGATTTATCCATACGTTTTATTTAAAAACCACGACTAAACTTTAAAAATAGGTGCTGTAGAGTTTAATTCAAAACTAATCGTATAATTTTAAAATATCTTCACATACTCAAAGAAAAACGTAAGCTGTCCTTGTCAGAATAGATAATTGACCACACAGTATTACTGTGGACCGTTTCAAATGACGCAACATGATCTAGTAACAAAGAAAATTATTTTATTGCATGCAATTTTACGTTTGTAACATTACATTAACATTTTTGTGCGTAACGGATGTTTTTATGACGATCAAGCGAGCATTTGACCGATGACTTAAGAGTTTAATGGCTTGATCTCCAGTTTAGTGGTAAAAGACGGTGTACTGTCATGATAATTGAAGGAGTGAGAGCAAAAAGGGTTTAACTGACAAATTGATAGTTTCGAGAAAATGTACTTCAAACTTCAACGGCCTAATTTTAATGTAAAGTGCTTATAAGGTTATAGAAAAGCTTATGTAAGTTACAGTTGCTTGAAATAATATTATAGAAACTGACGTGAGTAGTACTCATAACTACAACTATTACACGGCTAAAACTCACGAGATACAGTCGAATAACTCGACCGGTGTTCGGGCAATATAGTCAGCGCCGAGCCGCCACCACCGCCGCCGCGCGTACTCCTTGAGGATGGGCATCTATATTGCCCGAACACCGGTCGAGTTATTCGACTGTATCTCGTGAGTTTTAGCCGTGTAATAGTTGTAGTTAGTTGCTTGAAAGGTTTTAATTCTATTTTAAAATATAAAATATAGACCTTATTCGTAAAGTTACTGTAAAATATAATATAATATAATAAATATAATAATGGTTTTATGCTAAGCGAACTGTATTCCTGTGTCAGATAAACCGTTTTTAGACTGAAAATCTCAAGATTTAAGCCTCATTTCGGTATTTTGAGAATGTATTATTGTAGATAATTTCAGGCTGAATCCAACGATACCCATAAGTCATTTTGTGAAAAAAATCATTTAAACCCTTTTTGATCTCAGTCCTTCAATTATGATAACTGTGTACTTATGAATCCAGTAACAGGTGGATATTTTCTTTAATTAGCTACTTTCGCTAATTTGACACATTCCTGGATTCGTCACATTCTTTACATTTACTGACAGACTGACTTAGTACCTAATTAAAATAATATAAAGGCGAAACCCTGTCTGTTTATTTGTTCTGTTGTCATGCCAAAAAAGCTTAATCGATTGGGGTAAAATGTAGTTCAAGTTTGCTTATTTCACCGAGATCAACATATTACATACACTTTATAACCCAAAAAATGAGTTACAAGAACGGATGGGAAAAAACAAGTAAAATTGCGGGTGCCACTAATATCAAATTGGACGTAGAAAACGTTGAGTTGTGATAATTAAATAATAAATTTTCGCTCTTATTTTGAACTCTTCTTCTTTTCGCTTTAATTTGAACTGCACCGAGCTTTTATTCACCTATATTCGTTATGTAATCGGCGACTGTGTTACCCACGCACGCGGCATGTGCAATAGCCCGTCCCGGCCCAATTATTCGCATTGCGCAAGAGATGATCGCATTCCACTTAGAAATAACTTTATTTCCCTTGTGACAGAGAAAGTGGCTGATTTGTACGCGAAACGACGCTAGTTTTACAACGGATGTTGAATAATAAGATGTATGTAGAGTTGTTTTTGTACTGGAGGATTTTTTTGTGCGGTAGAAAGTGCTTGATAGAAACTTGAAACTTGAACCTAAAATAATTGAAGGCGATCGAGTCTAGGAACTAAAAGAGTCAGTCTAGAAAGTTATGCATGACAGCATACACCTATTGGATTCTTTTATTACTTAACTAGTTGTGCCCCGCGGTTTCACCCGCGGATAAAAAGTATTTTAATCCCACGGGATGAGCCAATAATAAAAATAAACATAAAATAACAACTAAGAACATTTCACTTTCCGGGATAAAATGTAAGCTATATGTTAATCCAGTGTATAAGATATCTTGGTACCGAATTTCATCCAAATCCATTCAGCCGTTTGAGTGTGAAGGAGTAACAAACATACACACATGTATGCACACACATACAAACTTTCACCTTTATTAGTGTGATGTGATGTGATATGTTAGTGCGATTAGTGTGATGACCGTGAGTTGTTTGTTGTTAATGTATGAAATATTTTGTGTGGTAATTGTAATTGATTTTGTCGTTTTTATCACAATAAATAAATATTATTCAAATTAGTATTGCCCTTCTACAGCCTTATTAATAAACGGGTATTAGTCTCGGATTAGTTACTTCAGCTTAGGTCCTTTTTTTGCTACTGGAATATTTAGCTGGATCGAATTAGACAAAAAATGGTGTTACTAATCTAAAGCTAGTTCGTGTTTATTAATAAGGCTGCTAATGTTATGCTAGATGCTATAACTTACGTGTCGGCGACAAGTTCCATATTCAGGGGTTTCTACGTTCTATGCATATTATGACAAAGAGTATCAAATCTCTACCTGTATAGTAGTGCCATTGACCTATCATTGCGTACTCAGTACTTTCAAAGATTATGGCAAGACCACTAATTGTCACTGTAGTTAATAATCTACCTACTTTTCAAATTAGACCATGGGATTTAATGGAATTAGATAAATTATTATAGTTAAAAAATATTTTTTTCTATCTATATATCTATAATTACACTCAGCGGCACATAAGCTTAAATATCAATATAGCTAGGTATCAATCAAACTTCTCTTATTACAAAAGTTAAAACAGATCGTACAGAATTTCATTAAAACATAATTTTGACTAACCCCGTTTGTTACATTGACCGCGGTCACGATGAGACTGGAGTAGATGTCAGCGTGGATGGTGACAACGCCCGGGCTTCACATCGCTGACACTACTCCAGTCCTCTCAAGACCACGGCCAATGACTTATGTCCGTATTACAGAACGATGCTCAGTCATCGATCGGTGCTCAAGCAGAGATTACATTCACTAATTGATCACTTCATGAATGAAATCTCTGCTTGATCACCGATCGATGACTGAGCATCGTTTTGTAATACGGACCTTAGTCGAAACGAAGAGATTAGTAAAACTTTGTATAGGTAGATGAAATTATGTGCTTGATTATACCTACCCGTTTCAACATCTATGACTTCAAGTCACGAAAGCTTAAAAGCGTTAAATCAAACTGAATCACTAATTGATCACTTTATGAATGAAATCTCTGCTTGATCACCGATCGATGACTGAGCATCGTTCTGTAATACCGACCTTAGTCGAAACCTAGAGATTAGTAAAACTTTTGTACAGATAAAATTATGTGCTCGATTATACTCACCCGTTTCAACATCTATGACTTCAAGTCACGAAAGCTTAAAAGTCTTAAATCAAACTGAATCACTAATTGATCACTTTATGAATGAAATCTCTGCTTGATCACCGATCGATGACTGAGCAACGTTTTGTAATACGGACCTTAGTCGAAACCTTGAGATTAGTAAAACTTTTGTACAGATAAAATTATGTGCTCGATTATACTTGTTCAAGTCACGAAATGTTAAAAGCGTTAAATCAAACTTCTTTTCTTTTTCAGTAAACACGTGACCATCCACGTTCCGTACAAAGTCCACACGATCCACCACCACCACGTCTCCAAGGTTCACGTCCCGGTCCACGTGCCCGTCGTCAAGGAAGTAGAGGTCATCAAAGAAGTCCCCATATACAAACACGTGCCTTACCCGGTCGTGCAGCACGTGCCAGTACCTGTAGTCAAGCACGTGGAAGTGGAGAAGAAAGTATTCGTGCCCGTGCATGAGCACCACGAGGAACATCACGGATGGGAGAGCGAATCGCTATCGCATGGCTGGAACTGATTATATACCTAGACATAGTAGAATAAGGTATGTATCTGTAAAGAAAAAATTACGTAAATCTATCCTATTCAATCGTCTGGCATCCCTATTGTATCTAAATAAGGAGTAAGAAATATTTTGCTCTCCGCAGATAAGCTGTGTGTAAAAAGCTTAAATAATAATAATAATAACGCCCAACGCTCATATACATAGATCCTGGACAACTAACTAGGATTTCCTGTGTGGGACCCAGGAACTACGAGGACCATGGTCCCACAACACCCAGACTCAGTACAAGTATTTGCGCTTTTTTTCTGTGCACAAATACTTGTCCTTCCGCGGGAATCGAACCCACCGCGTCTGGGTATGAGCCGACCTGCTCAACCACCACACCACAGAGGCTGTCAAATATTTGATTCAGTGTCCGGCTTCTCAGTTTAATTAATTGTATGGTAGCTCTACGAACTATGCCCATGGTTCTTTAAATGGAATCCTCGTTAGTGTTCAACACCTATGAAATAATCGTGGAGCATTTAAAAAACTGATTAAAGTTTTGTAAAGAACATACAGACAACAAAATTCCAAAATCATTATCTTACCCATTTCTATTTTTAATTCTTTGTATTGAAATATTTCTTTTTGTCCACAGGTTTATCTTTATAAGGACATCATACACATCGCCATCACCAAATTGAGCGGTCGTCATCTTAAATCAGCGTCTAAAGGAAGTGAATCTTAATTATTAGTCATGATTTTATTAAAAGATATTTACCACATTCAAAATAATAAAATAAATGCGTTAGTATTAAAATTATAATTTAATATTAACGCAATTATTAGTTCAGGTAAAAAATTACCATACACGCGAAAAATCCCTATTCAAAAAATGAAAATGGCTACTGATTTTTTACACTGTTGTAAGCATGAATTCAATTTCGCCGTTTGATGCGGTTGCTATGGTAATGGCAACCCCTCAAACGCACATTGAAGATGCGTTTCCACTAAGGCGACAGCGCGTCCTGATAAGAGTCTGAAATTCACTGCGCTGTATCGTTGTTTTCCGGAGCAGGGCCACAAATTATATAGTTATCTAAAAAATCACCTACCACCAATTAAGCTGTGCTTGCCCGAAATGCACCATGTATATTGTGGGCTAATCGCAAAAGCACAGCAAGGCTGATCCTCACGACTATCTCAGCTGCGCAGCGTTAGTGCAAAGGTGCCTTAAGGATGTCTGGTTTATTTCCAAACTTAATCAGCGCGACGGTCCACCCATAAATCGATATGTCTGTCTGCGTTTTGATTTTACCGGCCCCGGGTTACAAAATGTAAAAAGATTTTTGTACGCTTGGAAAATTTAATATCCCGCACCAATTTGTTAAGGGGAAAGAGTGGATTTTATTTTCTGCTTGTTCCCGTACTGGTACAGAGGATTAGAATAATTCATGCAAAACTTACTCGATTGTGTCCGAAATGTTGCTTTTATAAAATTAGATCTGATTAAGAATTATGATATACCTAACTTAGACGCATGACTCGATCATGTTAATACATTTTGAAGGAATACAGTAGGAAGAAACAATTAACACCGTGCATTCATTTTCTTATACTTGTGACATGTTGCAGAAATGTTGTTTTAATTTTTAATTAGATTATTGCCCTTTATCACGATATAAATATTTTAACTGAGAGCTTTGGTCTTTCAAGACTGTTTTATATGTTTAAGTATTCTTCTTTATCTACTTTTTGAATGCGTGGTTTCATGATTGTTGTTAAATGTACATTGTTGTAAATGTCGTTGACGCAGTATTTGTTGTTACCGTACCTGTTTATATTTAGTAACCAAAGAAAATAAAAATGATGTGTTTCCAATGAGTTGTTTTTATTTGCGTTATAAATTTTCCATTGACACGTTCTTAATCTCGTAACTACTCAATCATTTATTGCACAAAATTATAGTTTTACATGCTGGGGTTAATTAGAATATTCAAATGTTTCATAATTACCATGCTTTGGTTTAGCAATATTGTGCGGAGTGGATCGATCCATTCCAAAATTAATTAAAAGAATTCGTCTAGTAACGTATAGTCACTAGGTATGGTATACTAGGTGGTAGAACTTTTCTGTAAAGTTTGTCTAGGTAGGTACCCCCACTTTGCCAGTTATTCTGCCGCCAAGCAGTAGTGCGCAAGCATTGCTGTGTTCCGGGTTGAAGGGCACTGTAGCTAGTGAAATTACTGGGCAAATGAGACTATGACCTGATCTCATAGTCTAGTAATCTTATTAATAGATTGTGCTATGTCGCAGGATGACGTGCGCAGTGCAGTGTCACGCGAAACTCTATACTTTAGAGCTCTGAGTGACACTGCAACTGATATGGGTAGCCGTGTCGCTTATTATCGGGCGAACGGTAAGCCCGTCACGTCATTCCATAACATAAAAAAGTAACTTTTAACAAGTAGGACGTGGCGAATTTTTTCTCCCCTTTTATTTTCTTCAAGTGTTTAGGGTTTTGACAAATGTTCTATTTCCCCTGCTTCTTTTCAATAGATTTGTGTCAACTGAAGAGGAATAATTGTAACATCAAAGGGTGATTGTTCAAAGGTTATCCGACTAATTATAGATACGGATTAATTTTAACGAAAAGAAAGAAATGGATCCCGAGAAAATTTACCGTCTCATTAAAATTAATTGGCTGATTACGCTAAGCTAGCGATAATATAATAAATCATAAATCTTTAATAACCTATAATCCAATAAAAACAACGATAATCTTTTCCCAGTATACTGTTTACAAAATCCACTTTTTATTTTCAATGTGTTTTTGTACTTATCTAGTCAAATAACTTTGACTATTGTAAAATCGTGACTTTACTTATCAAAGAATTATATTTTTGAAATTTTTACTCTATAGGGAAATGAAATATTATAGGAAATAAATTTGAAGGTACTCGTGTATTGTCCATCAGGCCATGTGCTTAAAGCTACGCTACATGTAGTAATGTATAAGGCGATTATAGTCGCGTAAACCCTTTTTAAGCTACCCTAAAATGCCGTATGAGATTAAGGCAATTGTAGTCTCGAAAACCCCCTTTTAAAATATATAATTTTGAAGGATCTTGTTTCTTTGATCGTTAAATGCTTTAAGTTCTTTTGATCTTTTCTTCACCGATATTGTTGAGAACTATAGAAATGTTTGAGACAAAGTCGGTAGAGTTCAAAGCCGAAAAACTGGTCCATATGGTTATAAGTTAGTCAAACACGCAGTTTTTATATAAATAATAAAAATATGGGTTAATAATTGTTTCTAAAGAAAGAAAAAGAAAGACTACCAGGAGATCAGGAAAATTAAAAGGTTAGGTTAGGCACACAGGCAAAAATCGGAAAGTTAGGGGTGTTTGTCTTTATAATGTAACAAGCTTCTGCTCGCAGCTTCGCCCGCGGCGTGGCCTATAGGAAAATAATTCAACCACCCATTTCACCCTCTTAAGGAAATGGAATGGAAAGGAAAAAAGAATTTCGAAAAATCCTTTCTTAGCGGATGCCTACGTCATAACATCTACCTGCATGCCAAATTTCAGCCCGATCCATCCAGTGGCTTGGGCTGAAATTTGCTCACTTTCTTACACCAAAAGCTATGTGTTAAAATAAAAATACCTGTTTTAGGAGCTATATTTTAACATGAAAATGAACATGGATAACATTAACAACGCAATTGACAAGAATAAAGCAAAAAAATCTCTCGCAGTTTCTATTACAGACTTACTACAAAAATGAGAGTTTTATACTATAAATTCAACTATAAATAAGGTACTATTCTAAAATAATGTACAAACCGAAGTTTAAAAAAAAGTGTCACTGCAGCAAGATTTTGACAAATCATATTAATTAAGGTGAAAAAATAGCTTTCATTAAAAAAATCTTTAATTTTTCAACACGTAGTTTTAACAAAAATGTTTGATTTTACAAATGGACAATATTTCAAATGTTTGACCTCAAGTTTTTACAAGTTTTACTAAAAGTTGTTTAACAAAATATCAGACGTGTATTTTTTGATTTTGTATAATCTAATGCGCTAGATAAATATGTACATTTATTTGTAATTATGGTGAAAGTGAGGTTATATGAAGATTTTAAGCTATAAATTACAAGAAATAAATAAAAATAACGCTTTTGTTTTGTTTTATTTTTAAATTGCAGTCATTGATACAAATTATGCTTCACCCGTCGATTACCATTGAGCCTCACTTTGTTGTTTAACAGTAACTTAAAAAATACTGAATATACAAATATGATACTTTTTATGAGATCTTTAGAGGATAAATTCGAAAAAGTACCTTTAAAAATAAATGATGTCTATTGTGATGTCTCCTTTGGTCGTCATGGTACAAAATATTATTATGACAATGAAAAACTTAATCTTATACAGCCTTATTAATAAACGGGTATTAGTCTCGGATTAGTTACATCAGCTTTTGTCCTTTTTTTGCCACTGGAATATTTAGCTGGATCGAAAGAGACAAAAGATGGTGTAACTAGTCTAAAGCTAGTTCGTGTTTATTAATAAGGCTGGTAGTGTTTTTTATTTTGGTAAATGAACAACTGTCTTGTCATTTATGACCAAAATTCATTTCCATGATGGCGTGGCACACAAGTTCATAAGTTGTAAAAGTCACAATGCTGGTCAACGTAGCCTTAAGTATAGTCACATTCCAACCTCTGTAGAGTCCGAGGAACCCCTCGTATTTGACCGTTTTCACTAAGCAGTCGATAAGTTTTCGGCACTTGATTAACTTTTTGGACGTACTCGGTACCCAATGCTTTCCGTCATCTAAGTGACTCTGGAACAGACAAATATGAATATTTATTTATTTAACACCAGCATAATGTGAACTATTACAATAATAATATAAACATTTCATTAAGTAAAGGCTAAGTGTCATTACAATTATTGACAGCCTCTGTGGTGAGCAGGTCGGCTCATAGCCCGGAGGCGGCGGGTTCGATTCCCACGGCAGGACAAGTATTTGTGCACAGAAAAAAGCCCAAATACTTGTTCTGAGTCTGGGTGTTGTAGGACTATGGTCCTCGTAGTTTCTGGGCCCTAGACACAGGGAATCCTTGTTAGGGTCCAGGATCTATGTATGTGATCGTTGGGCGTTATTATTATTATATTACTAATTATTGGTGAAGACTACATGCAAGTAAATTAGCGAGTACCTATAAATTTAAAACAAATTTGTAGAATTTATAAAGAATATTAAAAGAGATAGTGAATAGTAGTTAGCAGTAGTAGTTGCTAGGTATCCGCTGCTGAAAATCTACAATAAATAAAGTATGTACATTCAATTTTATGAATTATCAAGTATGTAGATACTACTAGTTGCGCACCGCGGTTCCACCCGTGGATAAAAATTATCTTAATTATTTGCTCATCCCACGGGAAATTTTCACTTTTCCGGGATAAAATGTAGCCTATATGTTAATCTAATGTATAAGCTATCTTGGCAGCGAATTTCATCCAAATTCATTCAGCCGTTTGAGCGTGAAGGAGTAAAAAACACACACATACACACAAACTTTCGCATTTATAATATTAGTGTGATTATGCAAATGAAATTTAACCTCAGTTTATTTTATAAGTTTTATTATAATTTTTTTTTGGATCAATTGTTGAACTTTCCCCATTAGAGGAGGATTGCCATTACAACCACGCAGGCGTCCTGGTGATGGCTAGATTAATTAATGCTGCTACTTATTCCCTATATACGTACCCTTTTTTATATACGTTTCCTTAACCGGCATTTACGGTACCCGACAGCGCGATGAGAGATCGTCACAAAAAACACCTTTATTCGGTACCATAAAACACTAACTACAAAAAGATTATCAAAGTCATCAAACTATAATGCGCATATCCAAATTATTCTGATGAATGAACCCAAATGATGAATGAAACCTAAATTTAACCAGAAGTAATAATAAGTAATAATAATAATAATAGTTTACTTTATAGGGCAATAGTCCGTCGGCGCCGCGCCGACGGGACGAGCGGTCGATGAATTATGGGATTGGATTGATCGGAGGGTTAACGTAGGAGACGTTAGCTAAGGTTAGGAGCTGAAGGCGGTAAAGACAAAAACCAGCTGTTGCTGCGTGCATGTTCTACTTGATTCCTTCAGCTATTTCTAAGAAAAAGAGTCTTGACAGATACAAGTTGCAAATATGTAACGATCCCTTTTTTGTTTTGTTTTGGATCCACACTTTTGTGTATTTAGCCAGTGTCAAGTAATTGATAATTTCTCAAGTTAATTAATATTGTATATATTATGTGTCAAGTCACAGTCCGAGTCATCAAGTTAAGTCATAGTCTAGTCTAGTCAAGTCATACTCCTAGTAAAGTGGTGGCAACTTTACCAGAAGCTTCTATGTAGTTTTGGACATACACTTTCTCACTCATTTGGACACATTTGGACAACACGAAAAGAAACGTTTCACCATCATTAAATACCACTTTCCCACACTCATTCAATTTCATTTTCATAAAGTCATTAAGCTTGTAAAATGCATACATGATTAAAAACGGTTTAATTTTTTTTTTAAATCAAGAAGTGACAATTTTCTTAATACCAACTGACAATTTATTGTACATAATTAGTGCAACAATGAGCAAATCATGTAGCATGAAGAGTAGTGTTACCATACTGTATCTCTTCTTATTTTCTTCGCTATTTGCCATGCCCCTCAGGGTGTGTGGCTAGCCAATAATGGTAGTAATAGTACACTAGTCTCGATAGTGTACATAATCTTTTATTTATTGTTTATACGCGAATCAATTGACTCCTATCTCACCTGATGGAAAATGACGACGCGGTGCATGTTTGCCTAGAAGGCTACAACTAGTACATGGTTAACACTCACGAGATACAGTCGAATAACTCGACCGGTGTTCGGGCAATATAGATGCCCAGTATCAAGGAGAATGCGCGCCGGCGGTGGCGGCTCGGCGCTGACTTCATCTTCTGACATCTCCTGAGTGTTAGCCGTTTACTAGTTGTAGTTATGAATACTACTCACGTCAGTTTCTATGATATTATAGAAGACACCTAAGGGGTGATCACGAAACTAACTATGCACATAAGCTGAGTATTCAAACTGTCTAATCCATAATAAATAATACATAATTTGTGTCTCTATTGGTTGCAATCAATCGTTTACTCTTGACTTGAAAACTTCCACAGCCTTATTAATAAACACGAACTAGCTTTAGACTAGTTACACCATCTTTTGTTTCGTTCGATCCATGCTAAATACTCCAGTAGCAAAAAAAGGACAAAAGCTGAAGTAACTAATCCGAGACTAATACCCGTTTATTAATAAGGCTGCCAGAGTTCAGTTAGGTGGAACAAAGTTCGCTGGAAGTTGTTATTTCCCATATATATATTTAGAAGGTTTCCCTTATTAACATGAAAATCCTACCTATAAACGTTGTTACTTTTACTATTCGTTGTATTACATGATATAAATTACAATAGTAGTACAGTACATTAATTAAATTTAATTCATGTTTATAAGTCAGTTTACCAACCAGAGTGCATTGTATGGCATAATCGTAATGCACCATTTGCACCTTCATTATTACACCGCATTAAACCTTACAATCGCCGGATTTAACTCGAAGATATAATCTTTAGACTTAAATTTGTCTATGTACTTAGGTACTATTTATTTTGTTTGTGCAATAAGGAATTTTTGTCTACCTATTATCAGGTTCAAGACATATATGCGTCCTCTATAAAGCGCCACTTTGAGCGGCTGCTTCCCTCTTGTCCACAAATATTTATTATTATTATCAACACATTTATTATATTGTCTTGATTTAAGTTTTTATTTTTAACAATATTTCTATAAAAATAACTTACAGAAATACTATAAAAAATCCCCTAAAGTATTATTATTACTATTATTTCTCTATTTTAAAAAGCTTGTGACTTGTTCTTATTTGAAGATATTTCATTTTGTTTTCATGACTTTTTGTAGATACATGTGTCGAGGATATATATACATATATGTAATAAAAAAATTGCAGTTAAATAGAATTTCAAATTTCGGAAAATGAATCCACAAACAAAGCTATATATAGTGTTAGTGTCTCCATCTTTCGTGAGTGTAGTAAAACTGTGCGCAACCTTATACTAAAAAACAAAAACAGTACTTAACGTCTGATGTTTGGTAAGTAAGTATAATCCCTCCGGTAGATGGCGTGAGCGTGTTATGAGTAAAATATATTCGTTATAAGACGAACTTTGGTTGAACTGAAGTAAAGAATCAAATGAAAGTTAGTTTTAGAGATGGAACATCTACTACACAAGTATTTTTGTAGCGTGTGTCCGGAGTCACCAGCCAGTCGGATTAATCCTGTAATGTCCGGTTTTTTCCGGATTTCTTATCAGTACAAAACGAGCGGCTTTTTAGAAAACCGTAGAGGTGGTTTGATAATAAATAATTATCTATACATATACAATTCAAAGTCCTGACTGACTGACTTATATATCAACGCACAGCTTAAACCGCTGGTCCTAGAGACTTGAAATTTGGAGGGTATATTTCTTGTAAAGTGTAGGTATCCACTAAGAATAAAAGAGGTTTTTCGAAATTCCACCCCTAAGAAAACCGGGTGAAATCAGTGGTTGAATTATCTATGAAAAAACATCTTCGTTTCCTATAGGCCACGCGTGTGAAGCCGCGGGCAGAAACTAGTATATACTATAATTCAACTCACTTAGATACTAATAAGCACTGTTTAACAATGGAAGCTACTCAATGTTTTCATTATCTTTGCCTATTTCAAACTTGATAGAGAGAAACAAAATACAAAATAACTATTCATATATATATATATATCAATGCACAGCTTAAACCGCTGGTCCTAGACTTGAAATTTGGAGGGTGAGTTCTTTGTAAAGTGTGAGTATCCACTAAGAAACGGTTTTTTGAAATTTCACTCCTAAGAGGGTGAAATGGGTGTTTGAATTATTTATTTAAAAAAATATTTTCTTCGTTTCCTATAGGCTACGCGGGCGAAGTAGTAAGTAATAAAAATGTCGTCAATCAATAAATAAAAAATCCTAAACATGCTCATTCATTGTAAGGCAGAACGAAGTTCACCAGGTCTATGCTAGTAGTGTATATATACATATAGTATGAAATCAAGACGACTGA
This sequence comes from Ennomos fuscantarius, assembly GCA_905220475.3. Lineage (NCBI taxonomy): Eukaryota > Metazoa > Arthropoda > Insecta > Lepidoptera > Geometridae > Ennomos > Ennomos fuscantarius. The sequence goes on from HG992023.1 coordinate 15,691,200, forward strand.
AGTCGGTTCAACCACTTTTTTTAAAGACAATGTATCGCGCGTGGTATCGGGATCAAAAGTAGGTACTTTAATACTTAAGATGTATCACAGCTTTCAATCAGCAAAATAACTATTTCAGATTTACTTAATTAGTTCCACGAACTTTAGGGGTAAATAATTAAATAAATTACAAAAAACCAACTTAAATAAAATTGTATAATTTATGCTCGTCTTCACTAAAGCCTATTAAACTATAGCTCACGTAAGCACAAAGTCTGGTTTAAGCAGTAACTTCCACTGTAACTAGGTAACGTTAAGTCGCTCTTAAAACTGACGTTTCGTAACTAAGTGAATGAAAAAACTATTCAATTTAGATTTTTTAAAAGTATTATTTGATAATATCGATTTTTATACGAGTACCACATCAAATAAATAAATAATAACAATGTCATATTTTTTTAAAACACCACTTTGGCATTTGTAAGAAAAAAAGTATGTATGATACAATCAAGTTCTAAATAATCGTTGGATACAACTAGCAGGTACATCATAGTCGAAACAAATATTGGGCAGCTTGTACTTATTCAAAAGTTTATTCTGCGCATTATCATAGTAAGAGAGTAAGGTAGCAAAAAAAAACGGGCCGGAATAAATGAAAATTAAGTAGTACAACTCAGCTACGCAACACCTAAATAAATTCTTATTTACGCACTAACTTTCTCTGCACCAACAAGGTAAATGTCAAGTTAATGACATATCGTGACTAAAGTAAAAGATTACGACCTGTCTTACGCATTTAAGTAACTGTTGGTGTTTTGGTGGGAAAACGAAAAAGATCGCGTCGCCGCATTGTATTATTTTCCAAAACTTGTGTTATTTTCAGTGTTAGTGTATAAAATTGGTGGCATTTTATTCGTTAAGTGCTGAATTACAGGCATGAGTGTGGGATAGTGGTATGATGGTGAAACGTTTCTTTTCGTGTTGTTTCCAAAACTCCATAGAAGCTTCTGGTAGAGTTGCCACTACTTTACTAGGAGTATGACTTGACTATGACTTAACTTGATGACTTGGACTGTGACTTGACACATTATACGATATTAATTAACTTGAGATATTAGTAACTACTTGACACTGGCTAAATACACACAAGTGTGGACCCAAAACCAAACAAAAAAAAATAGTTCTTGCTCTATGATCGTAGATTATGATTTTCTTCAATTTTTAAACAGTTTTGTATGGTAATTGCTGTTCTGAGGCGTATGTAATAGGGCGAATTCTGTGGTATAGATATAGATTTACACAACTTTTTCATCTGATTATTTTGTTTTGTCTTGTCGCACTAGACTTTTAAAAATAGTGCTCTTTGTTGATTATACGATCAGATTTCGCTTTGGCGTAGTCTCCGTTTGATTAATTAACGAATATGAACACTAATTAGACTGAAGCGCGTCACCATGCCAGTGAATGCAAACAAACCTCGGTGCAATAATGAGTGTGACACGGAATGGGTGAGGATATTGGAACCCCGGACTATTTATTAGCAACTTGATGACCCGCCCCGGCTTCACACGAGTTAATTCATTTTTAACCAACTTTCACAAAGAAGGAGGTACTATGTTGGTCTGTATGTTTTTTCGTATGTTCATCGATATTTTCGCCAATTGAAGGGTTGAGAATAAAAAGGATTTAACTGACAAATTGACAGTTTCGAGAAAATTGACTTTAAACGTCAACGGCGTCATTTTTATGTAGAGTGCTTATATGCGTAATAGAAAAGATTTATGTAAGTTTCAGTTGCTTGAAAATGTTTTAATTCTATTTAAAATTACTAAATATATTACTAATTCATACAATTAATGTAAAAATATAATATAATAAAATAAATATAGTAATGTTTTTATGCTAAGCGAACTGTATTCCTGTGACAGATAAACCGTTTTTAGACGGACAATCTCGAGATTTAAGCCTCATTTCGGTATTTTGAGAATGTATTATTGAAGATAATTTCACGCTGAATCCAACGATACCCATAAGTCATTTTTCAAAAAAAATCAGTTAAACTTTTTTATTCTCACCCCTTCAATTAGGCACTAATAATTGAAAAATAAATCAATTAATATAAGCGTTACCCACTCATCTATTTGAAGTCGTCGCCAGCAAAGCCAAGTAGGTAGCAGATAGACACTACGTATGTAATAAGTGGAAAACTACTTGTAAGTACCGCATGTCTATTGTTTATATTTAACTAGTGGCGCGGTTTCACCCGCGGATAAAAAGTATTTTAATTATTTGCTCATCCCACAGGAAAATTTCATTTTTCCGGAATAAAATGTAGCCTATATGTTAGTCTAGTGTATAAGCTATCTTGGTACCGAATTTCATCCAAATTCATTCAGCCGTTTGAGCGTGAAAGAGTAACAAACATACACACAAAACATACAAAGTTTCACCTTTATAATATTAGTGTGAAGTGTGATTGTATTCTCTTGTTGTATGTATATTCTTGTATGTTATTGTAAATTCATCTTCAAATAGATGAGTGGGTAGCGCTTATAATAATTATATTAATTTATTTTTCGCTTTTCAGTGCCTATTGGTGGATGGAAGCCGGTTATATAATTTTAAAAAAATTACACCTTATCCTTGGATGGTGGAGAAAGGCATTTTTTTTTTTAACGAGCTTATGCTGTTGGTCTCTATCGACCTTTACAGCGTCACCGGGCGGGAGGGCGAGCGCTTAAGGCGCCCAGCCGTCAAAAGTGGGAGGTAACTAGCTCAAGCGCACCCCTGGGGTGCGAGCCTCGGCTTGGGCCGTTGCCGGGATAAGAGGATCGAGAAGACTACGTCCACTGGAAGAGTAGACCCTATTGAAAGTCGCGACCGTTCTAGCTAACCTACGGGGGGTACGTCGACCTCGCCGGCGGGGTCGGTGTCTGATTGTGTTACGCTGGTGTCCTATACCGGTGCCGAAAGCGGTACCTGAGCCAGAAAGGCTAGACTGGTCCGGTGATCCTAGCGCAGCCGATACTACGGCTGCTATAGGATCCTCTGGGTCGCTCAAGACGTGTGTCGGGCGGCGACGACGGGATGATGGCATATACCTTGTGTCTACCACCGTTCAACTTTATAGGTCTCTTTTTAGTCCAAAGACTAAGCATTGCCATTAAACGGGGCAATGCGGCCAGCATTTTGGGCAGGTTTCTTACCGGTAGCGGCTTCTTAGATTAAGATTTGCTATTAAATTTTTTTTTAATTTAACTGTTATGCTAATATATGACTAAGCCCTAAAATTAGGTAACGGTAGGTAGGTAGTCCCACATACCCTCTGCCACCACCCTCCTGGTGACAGGGAAGTGCAAGTCATTTCCCCCCCTAAAGAAAAAAGGTAGGTAAGAAACAAAGTGGAGAAAAACACATACTATCTCGAAGTCGGTTGATTATTTTCCCCTCCAACAGCGTGACCGCAAATTTTTGAGCCTATTTCGCCATTTACCATTTTTTGTACCGCGACACAAAAGTCAACCTTCTTGGTAAACGGAATAGTTGTAAAGGAATCCGTATAAACTTTTCCAGAACTGCTTGTTATTGTGCGCTACTTGGAAAATACGCCATTCAAAGTTGGTGGTAGCAAACGATGGACTTTGTTACTAACGATGGACTGTGTTACTAAGTGGGTGGAGAAAATAAAGGCGTACGATGGTGTAAAATGGTAAAAAAAAACTGTTATAAATATTTACAATTTAAAAAGTGAAATCAGTACAACGTAAAACCACTGCACGTAATCAAAAACCTAAAATGACGCTTCGATGTGACAAAAAACAAAAACTAAAAAAAAAGACATTAATAGAAAAAAATTATAAAAGTTGAAATACATAAAAAGCAGTATGTATACCTTTAAAAACATTGATGTTATACGAATTTAACAACGATCTTAATCTGTATATATATATATATATATCCTTAGATACAGGGAATCGATATATATATATATATTTATACCGTTCGGGGTCGAACGGTATAAATATATATATATATATATATATTTATACCGGAACAATGCTCAGTCATCGATCAGTGCTCAAGCAGATATTTCATTCATAAAATTGATCAATTGGTGTATGAAATCTCTGCTTGAGCACCGATCGATGACTGAGCATCGTTTTGTAATACGGACCTTAGATTCGGGGCTAACAATCATCATCAGGCTATCCTTGTCCCCTGCTGGACGTAGACCTCTCAAACAGCACGCAGTTTGAGCTCGTATTTTAGCTCTCAGCATTTAGTCTATACTAACCGCTTTTCGGAAGTCATCTCTATGTTTTAAATGTGGAAAAACTTTCCTACAAGGTTCGTCTAAGTAGGTACGACCGCTTTGCCAGTTTTTTTGCTTCCAAGCAGTAGTCTGCTAGCACTGCTGTGTTCCGGTTTGAAGGGCAATGTAGCCAGTGTAATTACTGACTTGGCAAATGAGACTTTATCACCTGATTTCACAGTTTAGTTATCTTATTACTAGACTGTGCCGATATATCAGGACGACGTGCTCAGTGCAGTGTCACGCGAAACTCTTAATACTTTAGAGTTCCGATAGACACTGCAACTGGTATAGGCAGCCGTATCGCTTAACGTCAGGCGAGCGGTTAGCTCATCACGTCGTTCCTTAATATAAAAAAAAACTATTGGGGTGTCATAAACTACGTTAGCCTACAATATGTAGCCTTCAGTCCAAAACAAAAAAAAAAAAACTAATATGCTTTACACGACACAACTGAAGTAAAACTTCTTTAGTTAGTTCCATCAATTGGCCGGTATTACTTTGTTTTTGCTTTGTTTTTTTTTTTGTTTGGTTTTGGCTCTACACTTTTGTGTATTTAGCCAGTGTTAAGTAATTGATAATTACTCAAGTTAAGTCACAGTCCAAGTTATCAAGTTAAGTTATGACTTAACTAGACTAGACTATGGTCTAGTCTAGTCAAGTCATACTCCTAGTAAAGTGGTAGCAACTTTACCAGAAGCTTCTATGGAGTTTTGGAAACAACACGAAAAGAAACGTTTCGCCATCATTATACCACTTTCCCATGCATTTCTCATGCCTGTAATTCAGCACTTAACGAATAATATGCCACCAATTTTATGCACTAACACTTAAAATAACACAAGTTTTGGAAAATAATACAATGCGTCGACGCGATCTTTTTCGTATTCCCGCCAAAAAAACCTTTTGCTTTGTTTAATGTTAATTTTGCCAACTTGACAATTATAAATTGTCATTTTACCGGACATACCAACATAATAATATAATTTTTTAACTTGGTTATGTTGACAATGGAAATATACGTGAACCAACAACTTTCAACTTCCGTTTGCCTCGTTACGCATTCACCAGCTTACTTCCCAAGTCAAGCGTGCGTAAAGAAGTTCAACAAAGAAGAATAAGAAAACGCAATGAAGTTTCAAATCTCTACCCATTGTATGAATTAATTAAATTAAATTAAAATGGAAACTCAATTATTTCTAATAATGAAGCCTTGTCATAGGTATTACATATGCACCTACCCAAATATATGAACGTATGCATTATTGAGCGGCTGGCTCGTGTCAGATAAAGCGCTTGTTATTGATGAAAAGCGCCAGGATTCCTTTGAATTGCCATTCTTATTAAATTAATAGGAGATTATAAAATACTAGCAAATTTGGCTGACGGCTTCGAACGCGTAGAAGTCAGTCAAGGCAAAGGGAATTAACACAAGTGGTATTTAGCGTAGTAGCAGGTACTTAACGGCGTACGATCCATTATACGGGCCGGTATTTATGAAACCGATGTTATACCGATAAAAAGAACGACAATTAAAAGGCAAGCAATGCCTTTAAATTGTCGTTCTTTTTATCCGACTCCAAAATAGGAGGAAAGCATTCTCGAATTGACTGTATCTTTTTTATGTTTGTTATTTCAGAACTTTGATAATTCTTTTTTTTTTTTGAGAGCGGGTGCTTCCCGTATTGTCCCATTTAAAATTTAATCAAGATCTGATAAGAAGTTTTTGAGCTATCCTTAATAATGCGTATTTCTATTTCGACTATATTTTTGATGCTCTCATTGGGATTGAAGTCGTTTAAAACCCCTTATTTAAAAGGATTTAAAAAAGACGTCCAGTTGAAAGAATAAACGCAATGTGTCGTTTTTAAAAAAAACGTTACATTATAATATAAACAATATTTATTTACGTAAGCTAAAATATAATTATAATAATAACAACGACCAACGATCACATACATAGATCCTGGATCCTTACTAGGACTGTATCTAGGGACCCAGGAACTACGAGGACCATGGTCACATAACACCCAGATACAGAATAGGCGCTTTTTGTGTACACACACTTGTCTTGTAGCGGAAATCAAACCCGCTGTCCGGATTATGAGCCCATCTGCTCCACCACCACAATGCAGAGGCTGTTCAATTGTTTTGTATTGAAGGAAGGCAGTACCTACTTAGAATTAAGTATGTCCTGTCAAGTTAAATAATATCACATAGCAGGCTATGAAATAAAAACATATTAAACGTATTCTGAAGATAATGGAAGCTAGAAGAGTTAGAAAGGGAGATGATCGGCTATTTAATTAGTTTCATAGAGCATTGTCTCTGTCACACCAGAGAGCGACGAAACGGCATATAACGCACTGAGTGACGGAGACCACGGTCTATACGAAGCCCGACACTAGAAGAGTTTACTTTTCTAGTGGCAACGCAATCCGGCACATACAGAAAAGGACACTTTGATCCAGACCTAAGAATACAGCAGATATGACTAGGAATTTCCCAACAAAAATAGGATATTACTGCATGTTCATACTTACTGCAATCTGTAATCTTCGCTTGGCAAGGTCGAAGGGATAGGTGAGGGTTTTGGAAACGAAGCCTGCTGCCAATCCGCTAGTGGTACTGGCTATTAGAAGATGCTGAGCGTTGTGAGTGTGACTAGATGCGCGGTCACAGTTAGCACCATTACAACCCCCGAAGTAACTCAGGATTAGCGGCTGCATGTATCTGAACACGTAAAACGAAATGCCCACTTGTGGACCCATCTGTAATTCAAAATAGTACACAATTACTTACAATTTTAGTTTTTTTTTAATGTATAAATAATAATAATAAGCCCAATATCACATACATAGATTCTGGAATCTAACTAGGATTCCCTGTATCTAGGGACCCAGAAACAACGAACATGGTCTCACAACACCCAGACTCAGAACAAGTATTTGCGCTTTTTTTCTGTGCACAAATACTTGTCCTGCCACGGGAATTGAACCCACTGCCTTCGGGTTATGAGTCGACATGCTCAACCACCACACCACAGACGTGGTGTGTCTGTCTGTCAAAGTGTAAAATGGGCGTTTGACCACAACTCACCTGGTGGTAAGTGACGAAGCTATATAAGGTGGAGCACGCTTGCCCATGAGATGTCCTTACTCATGACTTACTTAGTCACTTACGTCACTCTTGACTTAAAAAGACCCAGGTTATACCCAGGAGAAAACCCTGTTGCTGGAATAGCATTCCATTCTTTGGCCGTTCAGACTATGAATGACTCAGCAAAACGCTCAGTGTGGACTTGGGGTACACTAACGATGTAAGGATGTGAAGATTCACAATGCCTAGTGATTTTAGTAATATACAGAATTATAAAAACAAACCTGAAGCAATGACGCGCTTAAGCCTTCATAAAAAGCTAATATTCCTCCGGTATTGTACACCTCCTTGGCTCCATTAAGCATGCCTTTGTATTTTCGTTTGACCAGTATCTGCCGCACCCTAATCACCTCCAGTGGGATCACTAACGTGGTACTGCAGCATCCCGCAAATATGCCGCTACAAAACACTAGCAACTGTCTGAAAAACATCGTCACCATTATCAACTGGAGCATGCAAAGCTATTATCATTATCCATCGATAAGGAAGTTTCGATCTGGGGGCGATCACGGAACTTTGATTGAAATGCAACAAGAGAAATTCATTCCCAATTCTAAAATTTCCATAGTATCTATGGACATAAACTGCGTATTGAAACTGTCAAATCCATACAACTTTGTGTTTTTATTTGTTACAATCACGTTACGTGATCGCCTAGCAGATGTTTCTTCTGATAAAGCAAGTTGTTAACGCGTATATCGTAAAATCCTTAGTTAGGCAGACTTGTGGTGGAGGTTTAGTAAACATTTTTGTGTAATTTATCCACAATCAACTGGATTTAAATGATAAAGTTTTTTCAGTAATTTAAGTCAGTCGTAAAAAATGTTCTATTACCCACAAAATAAGACCATGATATTGATTTAATAATAAATATGTCACTCTGCAGTAACAATTTGCTATAAAAACTTCGAATACCCAGAACCAAATATATTTAAATCTTAATTTCACTCTCGTTTAGTTCTACGTGTGTCAATAAATAAACCAGGCCATTGAAATTGTTTTCCTTGTGTTTTCAAATTGAGAATTATCATCCAACTTAAATGAATTCGAACCTTGCGAGCGATCCTACAAAAATCAAATTTTTCGATAATTCAAAGTTACTCTTAATTGTATTCAAATGATCCATAGATCCTTTAGGCCCAAGCAGTGTGCAAATGTATAGCCAAATTGGTTCATATAATAAGACGTGATAGCCATAAAAACCAACAGACAAACCAAAAGATTACGTTTCACGTTTTTTTACTTATGCCTACTAGCTGACATGCCCCGGCTTCACATGGGTTATCTAAACCATCCAGGAAGCCACTCAAACGCTCACAAAAAAATTCAATAAAGTTGGCCCAGCTGTTAAGGAGCAGTTCAGTGACATATACACATACAGAAGAATTACATATAGTAAAATAATTAGTAGAGTATGGGCAAGCGTGCTCCACCTTAGACAACTTCGTCACTTACCATCAGGTGAGTTGTTGTCAAACGCATGCCCATTTTATCATAAAAAAAAGAGAAGGGTTTGCTGTGACGACTAAATATAATTGTTCAGAGTTCTTAGACATTATCCTTAAGTACTTCTAACACCTATTGACAAACATGATAAATTTCTTACTTATATCGATTATCGAGCTGTGTTTTTTCCACATATTTTGTTGTAAGTTCGTAGATAAAGAATTGACTAGAGACTGCTGTAATTGAGTATATCTGAAAACATAAAATAAACTTCATACAATAGACGATCACTTTAGACGAAGGTTCTGGTAAAAATGTGCTTCGGGACGTTGAGCCGTTGGTCTCAGTTTTCGTCTTAAAAATAGCCATTAAGAAAGTCTGAAGTCTTCAAATCCGGTGACGCTGTGGATTTAGAGACCAAAAGCATTAGCCCGTTGAGAAAAATAAGAAAAGTCTGCCTTCGGCTTACTTATTATTTTGTTTTGTTTTGGCTCCACACTTTAGTGTATTTAGCCAGTGTCAAGTAATTGATATTTCTCAAGTTAATTAATATTAAATTATATATGTGTCAAGTCAAGTCACAGTCCAAGTCATTAAGTTAAGTCATAGTCTAGTCAAGTCATACAAATAAGAAAGATGCGGCAACTTTACCAGAAGCTTCTATGGAGTTTTGGCAATAACACGAAAGATAACACTTCACCATCATTATACCACTTTTCCACACTCATGCCTGTAATTCAACACTTAAAGAATAAAATGCCATCAATTTTATGCGCTAACACTGAAAATAACACAAGTGTTGGAAAATAATACAATGCGGCGACGCGATTTTTTCGTTTTCCCGCCAAAACTCCTTCGGCTTACTTGTCAACGTGAGAAGAAAATAGGAAGCAGGAACAGAAAGATATATCATTTACCACCACAGTGGGTGAAACGAGAACCATATTGTTTTAATATTTAGTGACACCAAGGATTTTTTACCTGTCCAAGATTATGGCCATGCCAGAAAGCCATGACTCCTTCCTCTTGGAATATTTTCCTAGTTACACCAAACCATTTTTTGTTGTGTGATTCACGTTTTTGCATCAATTGAGTTCTAACTTTTAACACGTCCATGGGTTGAGTGACGAATCTAGTCATCACGCCGGATAGGCAGCCAGCTATCAGTTTCTGGTTAGTGGTCATCTGGTCGTCCTTATTGTAACCAACCATATTCTGCACATGGTGGGGGGATCACCAATGTTTTTCTATGTGAATTGCTTATCATTGCGACGTAAGACAGAATCTTGGTGGAATGTCCAAAGATTAGTTGCCACCAGAATAATTTAAGATCATGGGCTCCGTGGAAATAGAAAATGGCTGCAGTAAGTGTCAATTTATGCCTGATGGGAACAGATCAAAGAAAATGTATATCAAAGAAAATAAAATAACCACTTGCATTTATATTTTCTTCAAATTTTTGGGATGGCATGGTTGATAGACATTGACAGGGCAAGTCATTTATTACCACCATAGATAAAAATCACAGCCATTTTATATCAGATTACTCTAAAAAACACTTTGTTGTTTTTTAAAGCAGGGAAACGAAAAAGATCGCTTTACCGCATTGTATTATTTTCCACTTGTGTTATTTTCAGTATCAGTGCATAAAATTGGCATTTTATTCGTTAAGCTGATTACAGGCATGAGTGTGGGAAAGTGGTATAATGATGGTAAAACATATCTTTTCGTGTTCTTTCCAAAACTACATGGGAGGTTTTAGCAAAGTTGCCACCACTTTACTAGGAGTATGACTTGACTAAACTAGACTATGACTTGACTGACTTGGACTGTGACTTGACTTGACACACATATATAATATTAATTAACTTGAGAAAATATCAATTACTTGACACTGGCTAAATACACAAAAGTGTGGAACCAAAACATAAAACACTTTAAAGTACTTTTGTAAAGTTTGTTCTATAAACTATAGGTATTTTTATTAAGATTTAGGTATTTTTAGTAACTCCGTGCGGTTGACATATTAAGCCAAAGACCATGTTTACGTTTATTATATCCAGTGGAGCAAGGAACATAAGTACCGAGAAGGTTGGGTGAAGATATGCAAGTCATCAAAGTAGATTCAAAGTCATGACTTTTTGGTAGCATTCGTACGATATGTATATATTAATAAATTAGTGTATATTAATAGTTACAGCTGTGGACCGCTGCGTTACTTAAAATTACTAGTCAGTTAAGAACATCTTAGTCGAGCTGTGCTGTTGAGGGCTACGAGTGTGCTTTAGACGACACGCACGACTGAAGTAAAACTTCTTTAGGTCCATCTATCGGCCGGTATGCTTTCTTTAATGTTAATGTCGCAATCTTGATAGTTGTAAATGGTCATTTTACCGGACATACCAACATAATAATACGAATTTTTGAATTTGTTATATTGACAATAGAGATCTACGTGAACCCATAACTTTCAACTTCCTTTCGCCTCGTTACGCATTCACCAGCTTACTCCCTAAGTCAAAATCTTCAAGTCTTCAAAAATGAGGATCATGGATGGATATGGACCTATCACTGATGGAGTACAAAACGAAACCCGGAAACTTCATACAAGATAACACGCGAACCACTCGTGAATAGTTTCTTATTTGTGAAATAACTATATGTACAGAGACCTATGAGCTGAACGAAATAAACAAATAAAAAAAATATGTGTGGACATTTCACACAGCGCTATCTAGCCCCAAACTAAGCAAAGCTTGTGCTTTGTGAACCAGATAACTGATACAATACAATATTTTTTGTTTGTAAATACATATATAGAATACAATATAACACCCAGACACAGAACAAACATCACACACAATTGTTTGTCCTGGGTAGGCACTTTATAGAAGCTCTACGGAGGCTAGAGCTTCTTAATTAGAGACTAGCCGCTATGGTACTTGTCAGTTCATCAAAACACCGGTTTCGAAGATAATTTATACGGAATTTCAGCAATAGCTGATGTATCGCCACCGTTGAGGTTCACCTCAACTCATCCAGTCAATGCCTTCCACCGTACTGTATTTGCTGCATTGAGTCGCAGGCTATTGTATACTACGTTCTCCAGTTTAAGACAATTTGGCGTACCTTACCGTATATCGGTTCTGTAGTAGAGTAAGTTATGTAGATTTTAATTTTTCTTCGGATTTTGTATTTAATTTTGATTGTCATACAATAATGTGTTTGATTAGTTGCATTTTATTTTATAATGAATACGTGTATTGATTATGGTAATTAGCTTTAGCCGTTTAATTGGTATGTAAATAGACAAAAAAAAAAAAATTAGTTAGTCCTTATAAAATCCAGATGTCTCAAAAGGACTTAAAAGTTGATGCTAGTTTACATTATTTTTTGAAATATGTTGAATTCTTAGAACGTTTCTTAACATTTAACATTTTAACTGTATAATTTTCTTTTCCACTAACAAAAATTTTCCTGCTACCATTGTCAAAGTTTGCGTTTGTTGGTCTTCAACAACATTTCTTGTTAAAGGGTAAGCCATAAAATCCTGGCTAGACATCGAGTGACCTGCGCAAGAACAAAAATATTGAGAATTGAACGTACCCCTCACGTTTTGGGAACATTTGCCTGTGTTATATATTTTAAGCAGTTACAAGCCCAAAGCTTTCATTTTAAGTTCGTCCGTCTCTAAGCACACACGTAACACCAGCACCGAATCCGAGAAGATTTTGTGCCAAGTGTGTTTTTGGTATATCCTTATCTACGTGAACATCGGGTAAGAAGTTCAAGGAAACGTGTGGATTAGGACTTAGGATTTCGCGATATCTTACGGAACTTGTGATAAATTGTAGCCGCTATCATTGGAAATCGATATAAATCATAATTAAGATTTAGAGATTAGAGATCACAGGAAATATACACGTCTTTTTCGCATCTGTTTCTTAGATCGTCTGGTTTGAAGATACCCACCCTATAAATTAAAAGGTATGACATCAACGCGATTCAAGTCACGTAATAATAACGCCCAGCGATTACATACATAGACCCTGGACCCTAACTAGTATACCCTGTGTTTAGGGACCCAGAAACTACGAGGACCATGGTCCCGCAACACCCGGACTCAGAACAAGTATTTGCGATTTTTTTCTGTGCACAAATACTTGTACTGCCGCGGGAATCGAACCCGCCGCCTCCTGACTATGAGCCGACCTGCTCAACCACCACACCACAGAGGCTGTCACGCAAAAACGCGATAAACGAGAAGATTTGTATGTATAGGTGGATGGATGTTTGTTACTTTTTCACGCAGAAACTACTGAATGGACTTTAATGAAACTTGAAATGCAGTTAGCTTATACGCTGGATTAGCACTTAGGATACTTTTTATCCGTGGATGAAACTGCGTGGAGCAACTAGAGTGTTCTATTTTCTGCAGTAACATTTTCAGTCACGTTATATAACATTTTCCGCGATGAGCATTTGATGACATGTATGTACTTTGGCACACAGGAGAAGCTACCGTGTCTGCGAAGCCGGCGTAACGTAATGGCATGTAATACCACGAAAGATAGGCCACAGGGAATTCACAACATGGCGCAACGGAACTGCCAACAATTCGGTAAGTTTCATTGATTTTATTTTGTTAATTTAACTCACAAATGATTGATCTAAAATTTGAAACGAATGTTTTTCGTTATTTTATTTATGCCTTATGAGTAGATAAACGGGCATTTTATTTCTCGTCATCCTGCTAGATTTTTTTTTGCATAATTTTAGAGTTTTATGATTTAGTGCATTTTCAAGTTTCACTAAGAAATAATTTATTTAAAAAAAAATTGTTTACAAGCGTTAACAATAGACACTCGTGACAATTTTTTTCTTTTACATCATTTTTTTACTTTAAACTTTTCTAGCATTTGACCACGCTCTCACTTGATGGGAAGTGACGATGCGATCGAAGGTGTAGCATGCTAGCCAAGTAAATACCTATTCACTCTTCTCTTAAACACGCCCTGTTCAAGTTGGTTTTATTTTTATGTTTCTTTAATTTTCTGTTTGAACTCAGTGTGATAGTTATTGTATTATGTATTTTCCATGAACACCGATCCTTTTCCTGATGCAGTGCTGATTTTGGTTTCGTTATTACAGAAACGCCGTTTGGTTGTACTGTGGTTGAATACTTTCGCGCTACAGAATTCTGGGACATTTTTAATACAAGTGATCGCGTGGTCTATTTACGTGCTCAAGCTGCCCAAATGCGTTCTCTCGAAGCAAATGTGCGTGCTCAAAATGCCAATGCACAAGCACAAGTTGCTAATGAACGTGCTAAGTCTGCCACAGAACATGCTTCCGCTACCGCCGCGAGTGCCCAGACTGCGGATGAAAATGCACAGGCAGCCGTTGCAAGTGTACAAGCTGCCGCTGCACGGTCTGAAACTGCTGGTAGATCTGCTCAGATGGCCGTAGTGCGTGCTCATGTTACCGCAGCACGTGCTCAGTCTGCTGCTGCACATGCTCAGACAGCGGCTTTACATGCTCAGGACATCGCTGCGCGTGCTCAGGCTACCGTTACTAGCGCTCATGCTACGGCTGTGAATAGTTACAATGCCGCTGCTCGTGATCACGCTACTTTTCTTGAGCGCTGTCACGCTGTTGCAACCTACGATATCTCTGAAATCGACTATAATTATCCTTTCGCCTACTATAATGCGGCGGTTGCACGTAGTTTCACTTCTGCCCGGCGCGCGGTTGGCAGTGCCCGCGCCGAGACTCCATTTGCAAAATATCTAAAACGTCGTTACGACGCTACCTTACCAACGGCCAGTCGTAATATGATCGTCCGTACTACTGACTTCTCCTACGAACAAGCCGGCCCTGACGAACCTGTTATCTTGAATATGAATACGCATATGATATCTTACTATTATTAAATTAAATCTTATGATGTGCACTCAATTGTTTTTTTCTTTCGCCGATCTAAGGACGTTTTTCAAACTCTATCTATACTATACAAATATTTGTGGACATTTCAAGTAGCGCCATCTAGACCCAAATGAAAGAAAGTTTGTACTATGGTACCTGATAACTGATAGAATATTTATGTACATTTTGTTTTGTAAATACATACATAAAATACAATATAATACCCAGAGACAGAACAAACATCTATGTTCATCACACATTTGTTTGTCCTGGGTGGGAATCGAACCGAATAGTTCAGAAGGAAGGCTACTACCGACTGAGCTATTAGGTCTCATACAAATAGTCATTCAAATTAGTAAATATTTTGCCGTGAATGGCATTCTTGTAGAGTTAGTAATAAAGGGGGGGGAGGGTTGCCATGGATCGTTTTACTGGTGAGGTGAGCAGTGTGCGTTTTGTATAAAGCTTTGCATGGAAAAGCACTGCGCACATCATCCTGAGACATCAGCGCAGTCTGGTAATAAGATTACTCAACTGTGAGATCAGGTCACAAAGTCTCATTTGTCCAGTAATTTCACTAGCTAAAGTGCCCTAGTATTTAAAAATGAGACAAATGGTTGAATGTTGTATTTTCACGTTAAATTAATTATAAGCTAAAACTAAAATAGGAGGAAGATAAATTAAATTAAATTAGTAAGTTCACAGTTAATATAATGCTATATTTGTAGAATATCGTCATTCGTCTTCTTAGATAAGTTTTCGTTGTCCACCTTGGTCGGCCTGAAATATTTTAATGATTCATTCAAGCTACTATGCTATACTATGCCCGCAGGCACGGCTTCTTGTCAGAAAGCTGTCCAGACGTCTGGTTGAGCTATCACGTTACGCTAAAGTATACACTTTACCACTTTACTAGGAGTATGACTTGACTAGACTAGACTATGACTTGACTTGATGACTTGGACTGTGACTTGACTTGACTTGACATACATAATTATATATTACTTAAATCGAAAAATTATCAATTACCTGACACTGGCTAAATACACAAAAGTGTGGAGCCATAACAAAAAAAAAAAGTACCTTCGCTTAGTAATGAGGTATGGAGAACTGGTAAATGACGTTACCGTGTGTTTGAGCTGTCTCTATATATTCCTGTATTTTAAAATTCCTGTTACTTGGCCATTTTCGAGATTTTTAGGGTTTAACCGCAAAAGATTTAAACAAGCCTTAAGCTAATGTTAAACTACTGCTTTGTGTTCTTAAACACACGTTTGACATCTGTCTAAGCCTTGTCTTCTTTTGTCTTGTTTGTAGTCTTAATGTCTTAGTTTTCCGAGTTTTTATGTTAATTTTATGTTAATTGAAGGGGTGAGAACATAAACGGTTTAACTGTTTTTTTTTTTTTTCACAAAATGACTTATTGGTGTCGTTGGATTCAGCGTGAAATTATGTACTATAATACATTCTCAAAATACCGAAATAAGGCTTAAATCTCGAGATTGTCCGTCTAAAAACGTTTTATCTGACACAGGAATACAGTTCGCTTAGCATAAAAACATTATTATATTTGTTATTATATGAATTAGTACTATATTTTGTATTTTAAAATAAAATTAATACATTTTCAAGCAACTGAAACTTACATAAACCTTTTCTATTACCTTATAAGCACTCTACATTAAAATGAAACCGTTGAAGTTTAAAGTAAATTTTCTCGAAACTATCAATTTGACAGTTAAACCCTTTTTATTCTCAACCCTTCAATTATGACAAGTTTTCTCACGTATAATTTTGTGTAGCGTAGCAAGCATTGTGTAACAAGGATAGTTGTTTTTATTTATGTTTTTCTCTATCTATCAAGTTTGAAATAAGATAAAACATTGTATATTCGTGCACTGTTATGCAATGTTCATTGATATAATAATAAAACACTACCTACTATAAAAAAAAAAAACATTTGGACTATATCTGCCCCGCTATCCCGCGGTGACCTAGTCCAAATGCTAGAATAAAGGCAATTTTCCAGTTAA
Source organism: Ennomos fuscantarius (assembly GCA_905220475.3). Taxonomy (NCBI): domain Eukaryota; kingdom Metazoa; phylum Arthropoda; class Insecta; order Lepidoptera; family Geometridae; genus Ennomos; species Ennomos fuscantarius. The sequence continues at coordinate 15,708,054 of HG992023.1, forward strand.
AAAAAAAAAACAAAAGATAAGTTTATTGATAAGGGAATTAATGTGTAGACAGGGAGATACTAATTAAGTAATTACGAACCCGTCGGGATATTCAGTCCAGTCCAAATCAACTTCATATATTTGTGACCTCATTGTTTTTAGCGCTCTTCTGCACGTCTTACTGTGGAATAATTGATATAAAATTAATTAATTAACAATAATAAAGCATTCCGAATCTATTTCGGAATCAAAGTTTTTTTTTTAACTGGCTAACGCTGTTGGTCTCTACCGACCTTTACAGCGTGGGCGAGATGGCAGGCGCTTAAGGCGAGGCCACTAGTTCAAGTGCATCCCTGGGGTGCAAGTCTCGGCTTAGGCCGTTGCCGGGATAAAAGGATCTAGAAGACTAGGTAGACGTAGGACACTGGAAGAGTGGGTCCTATATGGATGAATTAATATTATTAACAATAGTATTAATGTATATGTAATGTAATGTAATGTAATGTAATGTAATGTAATGTAATGCAATGAATGCAATGTAATGCAATGTAATGTAATGTAATGTATTAGGTGGTAGGACTTTTCTGCAAAGTTCGTCTAGGTAGGTACCATTGATTTGCCAGTTATTCTGCCGCCAAGCAGTAGTGTGCGAGCACTACTGTATTCCGGTTTGAAGGGCACTGTAGCTAGTGAAATTACTGGGCAATTGAGACTTTATGATCTGATCTCACAGTTAAGGAATCTTATTACCAGACTGTGCTGATGTCTCAGGAGGATGTGCGCGTTGCAGTGTCACGGGAAGCTTTATATTTTAGAGTTCGGAGTGCTTAACATCAAGTGAACGACTAGCTTGTCACATCATTCAATAAAATAAAAAGTTACTGGCATAAAATTTAAAAAATACCAATATCACCAACTAACCAGTACACTTCCAAGTGCACGTGAGCGAAGAAGACAAGATAAGAAGACAATTTAGTTAAGTTCAGTTAAGTTGTAAGGAAGTGAGAGTACATATACTCCCCTCCCAAAAAATGGTCGTTCGATTGACCGCTGTTCAGATTATAAACGCGTGTAATACAATAGATTGTATCACACACCAACAAAGGGGCTCCAACTCATCGCAGAGCAAGGATTTGTCAAAAAACGTACAAAGCAAACTACTGTTCCAAAGATTAATTTTGATGTAAAGGAAATATTTCAATCACGGACGGGATTTGTACCGCCATCATTCAAACCCTAATGACTCAAATTTTTAATTAACATCATTCTATCGTTTGCTCTTTTTTTTCTTTTTTTTTATGTTAAGGAATGATGTGACGAGCTAGCCGTTCGCCTGATGTTAAACAACACGGCTGCCCATATCAGCTGCAGTGTCACTCGGAACTCTAAAGTATAGAGTTTCGCGTGACACTGCACTGCGCACGTCATCCTGAGACATCAGCACAATCTAGTAATAAGATTACTAAACTGTGAGATCAGATCATAAAGTCTCATTTGCCCAGTAATTTCACATATACTCCCCCCTCCCAAAAATTGGTTGGGTGGTTTTAGTGGGTTCGAGTCCCACATTTCTCCTGCCACCACCCCCTAGGTGGCAGGGAGGTCCGAGGGCATTTACCTAAAAAAAAATGATCGTTCGGTTGACCGCTGTTCAGATTATAATACAATAGAGGGGCGCATACAACAAAGGGGCTCCAACTCATCACAGAGCAAGGATTTGTCAAAAAACGTACAATGCTTTGTACGTTTTTTGTACGAACTACTGTTCCCTAGATTAATTTTGATGTAAAGGAAAAATTTCAATCACGGACGGGATTTGTACCGCCATCATTCAAACCCTATAAATGATTCAAATTTTTAATTAACATCATTCTATCGTTTGCTATTTTTTATGTTAGTGAATGATGTGACGGGCTAGTCGTTCACCTGATGTTAAGCGCCACATCCGCCCATAACAGAACAGTGTCACTCGGAACCCCAAAACATAGAGTATCGAGTGATACCTACTGCACTGCGCACATCATCCTAGACATCAGCACAGTCTGGTTATAAGATTACTCGACTGTGAGATCAGACTATAAAGTCTCAATTGCCCAGTAATTTCACTAACTACAGTGCCCTTCAAACCGGAACACAGTAGTGCTTACACACAGCTTGGCGGCAGAAGAACTGCCAAAGCGGTGGTACCTACCTAGACGAACTTTGCAACAAAGTCCTACCACCTAGTAGCTAGTAGCTCTGCCTGTAAGTCATTAATCAGTATACTATTCTATATTCTGTGCTCACTGTTTAGCGTTGCGCTAATAATATCAACCATTATTGCAATCTCGTCAAACGCTATCTTATATTATAAAAAAATGAGTGTTACACAGCGTTTCACACGACTGAAGTAAATCTTCTTTAGTTTAGCTCCATCTATCGGCCGGTATAACTTTGTTTTTAATTTTTTAATGTTACTTGGCTAGCATGCTACACCTTCGATCACATCGTCACTTACCATTAGGTAAAATTTAATTTATTATCATTTTAATATTAGGTTTAATTAATAAAAAAAAAGCTAATGTCGCCATCTTGACATTTGTAAAATGTCATTTTACCGGATATACCAATATAATAATACAAATTTTTAACATTGTTATATTGACAATGGAGATCTACGTGAACCAACTTCAACTTTCGTTCGCCTCGCATTTACCAGCTTACTCCCCAAGTCAAGCGAGAGTATAGAAGTTTTACTTATAAAAGTTATATTATACCCAAGCTCCTTATCAATGGCGCAACTTATGAGGTGTCTGTGTTTCCAAACGCTGGTATAAAGGAAAGGTCCGTAACACTTCTTTGTAACGTCCTTGGTCATGCAAGCCGATATGACACCAATTATTATAGAGGACTTGCCCTGCCCAGTAATAAGAGGTCCACCGTGGTCATTCTGGAATAGTAAAGAACATCGGCTTAACCACAAAAGATTTAGACAAGCCTTAAACAAGTTTAATCTGTTGTTTTGTTAAACACACATTTGACGTCTGTCTAAGTCTTGTTTATGCATTTGTGGTAACATGGTATATTCTTTGATGTTGAAACATTGTCGAAAGGAATGCCACTTTTATACGTTAGTAGGGAGATTCTACCGTAGAGTTAATAAATATAAAAGTGCCTGAGATCAATATATATTATTTACGGATACAATAAAATTATATTTTATTCTATTGAATTATAACTACTAAATTATGGCCTTTAATTTGATTCGCTAGTTGCCAGCTAACTTGTCAAAACACGAAATAATGTTGCCAGACCTAGAACAATAGAATTGGCTTAACTGTTTAATATAAGATACGAACCGTGTATGTTTTAAAATAAATGAATGATGTGACGAGCTAGTCGTTCATCTGATGTGAAGCGTCACGGACACCTATAACAGAACAGTGTCACTCGGAACTCTAAAATATAAAGTTTCACGTGACACTGAACTGCGCACATCATCCTGAGACATCAGGACAGTCTGATAATAATATTCCTTAACTGTGAGATCAGATCATAGTCTCATGTGCCCAGTAGTTTCACTAGCTACAGTGACTTTCAAATCGGAACACAGTAGTTCTTGCACACTACTGCTTGTGGCAGAATAACAGGCAAACCGGTGGTACCTACCTAGATGAACTTTGCAGAAAAGACCTACCACCTAGTAAATCAATCAAACGCTCAAAAGCGTTAGCGTTCTACAGGGAGTAACAAAAACCCTGTTATATCCGCGAGCTGCGTATCCAGTGTCAACTCAAGGTTGTAGTAATACTAGTTCTATTTCAATACGAGACATACAAAACTTACGTGTGCTTTTTATTAAAACCTTTTATGCCGTTACTAAAAATGTTTACGACCTCAGATATTGACAACATAGGTACTTGCACCACCGACGCAGCCTGCTGCCTGCCCGCACCCCGCACCGCCCGCCATGGTACGCTAAGTCTATTCAACTTGCATACCTACTGCGACGGAACTAGAAGCTATTTATTCCACAGATTACTTTTTAAGCGTTTTTCATACGATTATGTGCCCTATACCACATACCACAACGTTGTAGGATTGCGAGACTGAACTTAATGACGTAAAAGATCTCTTTGACCAATAGTGGTAGGCACACAAGTGCTGCGCGCCTTTCTGCCACACTCTAAACAATCGAATTCACGTGTGATTTTGTATTGTCAAGAAACAAGATAAGTACGTAATTTTTAGCTCTTAAAAGAGCTTTCAAAAACACATCTGTCGGCAGGCGATTTTCATGTTCAGTCAATCAATCAAAATGCTGATTTGGCGGATTGGATTTTCCACAGCCCATACGTGCTCATTATGGCAGTTAAAAACGCCAGATCGGACGAACGAGCATTCGTCGGTTAATAAAATACGACTCAAAAACTCTGCGTCATCTGCCACTCGGTCGAGAAGCCACTGACAAAATGCCACTCTGGGCTCATAATCACTGGGCAACAATGATTGCACTCGTTGATAATGAAACGGGTGCTGACCGTCTTCCTTCAATGCCCTCCATACACGCATGTGATTAATTCCAATTTCTCTTGCCATGCTGCGTGTGCTACGTGTTGGGTCTTGCACAAACATATCGAGCACCTGTTCTTCAGCATCATGTAATACTCGTGGTCTTCCAGCATCAAATCTTTGCTGATCACGGCCCGTTACACTACCGGTGTTGTAAACACGTAAGTGCAATCGCTGGAATGCCATTAATGACGGTAACTCAATTCCACGCGAAATAGAAAAATTATGCTCGTATTCTCTACGTGCTGCCGCATAATTATTGTGACTTCTACCAAGGCACATTAACATATTGTAGTATTCGTCGTTAGAATACGACATCACACTCGACACTAAATTCGCGACGGTCAAACTGGAAACGACTAAATTGCATGAGAGAGCACGTGCGACTGAGCGTAAGCCGCGGGCCGCGCCGCGCCTATGCCGCACCGCCCGCGCACCCCATTTCCCCGTAGGCACACAGGTGCAGGAGCGGCATCCTACAAAAGAGCCGACAAAGGCGGCCCCCGTTTGTCGGTTCCGCGTCTACTTTTACCTTAGTTACTTAGCTATTTAAAAATAGGCACGGCTTGTGGCACAAACATTTTTGGGAAATGGTATTATTTTTTTGTATTTAGATACTGCCTGTAACTTCAGATACGTATAACTTAGGTATTGTTAGACATTTTTATATGACTACTTGTAATGATCTGTACACATACTTCATTTATTTAACAGGGTTTTTGTTACTCCCTGTATAGGGGTAAGCAGAAATTATTGCACGCGTCGACCACGCCGCTCTGGCCTCCTCAGTCGTCTCTCCACCAGTACCGCGTCTTGTTGTAGTTTAACCGATTATGTATACCGACTCGGAATATATATTTATTCAGTGAGCCCTAGTTTCCCTGGGAGTCCCCCGCACCATAGATAAGGAACACATTATGGGGAAACAAGAAAGAATACATACACCCCCACATATATTATTGAAGTCTTAGTATAGTGTCTAATAAATGAGTGTTGGAGTTTTGGCGGGAACGCGAAAAAGATTGCGTCACCGCATTGTATTATTTTCCAAAACTTGTGTTATTTTCAGTGTTAGTGCATAAAATAGGTGGCATTCTATTCGTTAAGTGCTGGATTACAGGCGTGAGTGTGGGAAAATGGTATAATGATGGTGAAACGTTTCTTTTCGTGTTGTTTCCAAAACTCCATAGAAGCTTCAAGTAAAGTTACCACCACTTTACTAGGAGTATGACTTGACTAGACTAGACTATGACTTGACTTGATGACTTGGACTGTGACTTGACTTGACTTGACATACATAATTATATATTACTTAAAATTATCAATTACTTGACACTGGCTAAATACAAGGAGGTGAGTAGCCAAAAATTTAAAAAAAAAAAAAAAACGAGTGGCTTTAAATGTCTTACCTCACAGAATCCTCCGGATGAAACCTTGGGTCGTCTCCTCCCATCTGGCAGTACTACATACCGTGAAGCTCCGATAACAGACAATTTAGAACTATCAGGAACCAAAACTCTACGAAAGGTGGTATCCTGTTGGTCATCATTTTCTACTGAATACTCGAGCTCCTTGCAGTTTATTCCTTGTTCCTAAAAAAATTATAAATTTTTGCTCGTTAATGTGCATTCGATAATAATCTTTAATATTAAAGGATCACGGGTTTTTAGATAAAAATCACGCTAAAATTTGTAACTTGGACTGTCTTGTAGTGGACTTAAAATAATTTGGTAATACTATACAATACGTAGTTGGATAGGCTGTCGTCACTGTGATAGTTCAGAAACCAACAAAAAAAAATTGTACTTGACAGTTCAAGTACAAAATTTTTATTGTGATGATCACTAACATTTCTAAACAATTGAATATTAACCAGATATTTGCCAAGTCCCGGTAATGAACAACATTTTAGAAATGTGTGGTAGCCGTTCACAAGTTCCAGTATCAGCTACAACCTTCAACTTTTGTCGAATCATCAATACGGTAATGTCATTCGATTAACCAACCAATTTTCACAGTTTTTTTTATTTTCTTTTGTGTAGTGGTAGCCCTCTCTCTATTGCTTTCAGTATAGCCTGATATATATTTTAATTAATAGAATACAACCTGAATAGTTACCTAATGTATACATATAAAATTCAAAGTCCTGACTGACTAACTGACTGACTTATATATCAACGCACAGCCTAAACCGCTGGTCCTAGATTCATAATCCTAGGTCCTAGAAATTTGGAGGGTGTGTTCCTTGTAAAGTGGCCACCATCTACTAAGAATGAAAGAGGTTTTTCGAAATTCCACCCCTAATGAAAAAACATCTTCGATTCCTATACGCCACAAGTGCGAAGCCGCGGGTAGAAGCTAGCATATACTATAATTCAACCTACTTAGATACTAATAAACACTGTATAACAGGGAAGCTACTCAGCGTTTTCATTATCTTTACCTATTTCAAACTTGATAGGGAGAAACAAAATACAAAATAACTATTCTTTCGTTAATATTTATTAGTTCGAAAGAAAGTGTAGAGAGAGAATTGACAACCTGCTGAGAGCAACCCGCAAAAATGCAGCAGCTGATTTAAATTACTGGCGGCGTGCGCTTGAAGTCTTCGCGTTTAAAGGGCACATCTTTATAGATCGATCAAAACCGAACGGGTTTTTCGTAATAGATTTGGTGAATTTAATTATTTACACGAGATTACGATTTATATATGTAATACAAACGTCATGTGTCGTGTTAGTTACACCACTTGTAACTCAAGAACGGCTGGGCCAATTTTTATGATTTTCGTGTTTTTGGAAGTACCTTCTTCCGGAATAGGGTAATGAGTAAAAAAATTTATGTAAATCAATAAAAAACGAGCAGTCAACACATCAGTCTAGCCGTTCATTTGTTTGTATTAATTTTAAAATTCTAAACATGCTCATTCATTGACTGTTCGGCGGAATAAATCTCGCTGGGTCAGCTAGTAACAAATAAAAAGAGAAAAGAATATTAAAAATTATTTTGAGAATAAATACGCGGTCCAACTCGCCACTACGTGGCAAAGTTCCCAGAATGTACTGACAGCATACCTCACTAAATGAGAAGACTTATAAGTGGGTATGTGCCAGCTCTGAGATCTCCCGAAGCTATAGGACCAATCTGGTAGAAATTGTTTACGGGGTACATTTTTTATACACGATAAGCATTTGCAGTAGATTTATAAGGATCGGGAATAAATACATAAATGTATATAGGAAATATACATTTAAAATGCTAACAGCCTCTTGTTCAGAGCAACTTCTGTCCGTCAACTTCTATTTTACGACTTAAGATGCTCTACGTACACTAACCATTTTTTCTTGTTTGTTTATTATGCATAAAGAAAAAGGAAAAGAAAAATAAGAAAAAGATTTTGTTCGTTGCAATGCGCACATCCCTAATTAATTTTTTTTTTTAAATTGAGCAAACAAGCATACGGCCCACCTGATGGGAAGTGGTCCCCGTAGCCTATGGACATCTGTAACACCGGAAGAGGCGTCACCAATGCATTGCTTACCCTGTAAGACTCTCTTAACCCTCCTTTTGAAGTACTCCATGATCATAATGCTACGTTACAAGACGACAGCTACGCTATTCGTAGCTAAGCTACGAAGTTCGCAAAACGTGTTGTAAGTGTTGTAACTACGAGTATTAGTTTACTACGAGATGCAGAGTTACAGATAGCAACACAAGTTTTGCACACAAAAAAATTAAACAAGGATCTTAACAAATTTACTAAGTTCTTGATTCGATAAGGCCAAGGTGACGTTGCATTATAGATATAGATGCGTCCAACAGTTTGGTAAATAGTGCTATTGGATATATTACAGAAATCATATTGCTTCCGGAGAACACAAATGTATGATGAATGACAAATCCATCCGCATGGAAAAAAAATGCCTCGTAAACTGGATAACTGCCGAAAAGTCTATTTAACGCCATACAGAGCGTGGGCGCGGGAGCGCGGGCGCGGGCGAGGCTGGGCGCTTTGTAAATGTTTTGTAGGTAATAAAACACCTGCTTTGTTCAATCTTGTAAGGCTGTTCTTTAGAATTTGAATTCGAAGAAATTTGATAATACCCGGGTTGAAGTTTTATTTCGTAAGTACTTTTAGTATTTAGTTATATAGGAGCGTTCTATAGCATGGACTGAGTACATATATATACATTTAAGGAAAAGGACGAATTGAATTCCACCGTGTATAGTCACGCGAAGTATGTTGCCAATTACAATATACCGGGTTTACATAGTACACAAAGTGATAGCTAGGTATAACATATACACTAAAATGCGTCGATCAAAGTACAGACGACTTTTCGGTCCAACGTTCCGATTTGCATAACGATCGAATTATCAAATAAAAAAGGGTGGCCGGCCGTACGCATCTGACGTTCCAAGGTTTAAATCGTTTTTGAGATTCAGTTTATTGCTTTATATCGCGAAGCTACCTTTGACAGCTTTCTTGGTGTGGTACTTGAGCAGGTTGGCTCATAACCCGGTGCGTTCGATTCCCGTGGCAGGACCAGTATTTGTGCAAAGAAAAAAAAAGCGAAAATACGTGTTCTGAGTCTAGGTGTTGTGAGACTATGGTTCTCGTAGTTCCTGGGTCCTTAAACACAGGAAATCCTAGTTAGGGTCCAGGATCTATGTATGTGATCGTTGGGCGTTATTATATTATTATTATTCTTTTTATCCTACAAATATTATATATGCGACTGTTTGTGCGACTGTTTGTTACTACGTACCTCCATAACTACTAAACCATTTTGATAGCTTATACGCTGGATTAACACATACTTTATATACTCGAGTGAACAGTGGGTCATATTATAGAAACTGACGTGAGTAGTACTCATAATTACAACTAGAACGCGGCTAACACTCACAAGATACAGTCGAATAACTCGACCGGTGTTCGGGCAATGTAGATGCCCATCCTCAAGGAGTACGCGCGACGGCGGTGGCGGCTCGGCGCTGGCAGTATATTGCCCGACCACCGGTTGAGTTATTAGACTGTATCTCGTGAGTATTGGCTCGCAACTAGTAATAGGGGAGTTTTGGCGGGAAAGCGAAAAAGATTGCGTCACCACATTGTATTATTTTCCTAAACTTGTATTATTTTCAGTGTTAGTGCATAAAATTGGTGGCATTCTATTAGTTAAGTGCTGGATTACAGGCGTGAGTGTGGGAAAATGGTATAATGATGGTGAAACGTTTCTTTTCGTGTTGTTTCCAAAACTCCATAGAAGCTTCAAGTAAAGTTGCCACCACTTTACTAGGAGTATGACTTTGACTAGACTTTGACACATATTTGCATGAAATATCATTAGCTTGATTAATTATCAATTACTTGACACTGGCCAAATACACAAAAGTGTGGAGCCAAAACATTAAAAAAAAGACGTGTGGCACTCTGAGACTGCCGCGGTAAAGCTATTGCATAGCATTTTTTATCAACTTATGCAATTATAATTAATATATATATATATATATATATTACAATTATGATTATAATATATATATATATATATATATAATTATATATGTGACTTTCTTCATTAATAAATGCACTTTGTTTATTCATATTTAAAACACTTTGTACACAAATTATACGAGTACAGATATTCACTGTTGTACATAGATGATAAATACCTATACACCTATCACAAACGGTATTACGGTAGCTTTCCAATACAACCAATGCCACCTAAAGGCGGGTTGTATACTCCTTGGGTTGTTGTACTCCGACCGGCACAGCGGTTCGGAGTGGGGGGTGTTAGGTTTTTTTCGTTACGGAATTTCTGGATTCGGTCCCCACGCTCAAGGCCCGCGATAAAAGCTATGCAATAGCTTAAAACTAGCAATAAATGTGTCAGCCTTACTTACAATACAAGCAGTACTCATGACGTCACCATCCTGGTCGTCCTTGCTGCATAGCATGTTCTCCTCGATGATGTGGTGGTATCGCGGATCCCAGCGCTTTTTGCAGTTTTTCTTCGTTATAAGTTGCACGACTGTTTCTTGTAAATCTTTTGAATTAGAAGTAGTTCTGGCTATCTCTGTCTGGAGAATTAAGCATATCAATGAAGAGGAGGACTACACTTTTAAGCGACGAAGTCACTTTATCAATATTTACAAAGATCTTTCGGAACGACTGATCGAGGCAACACGTGACCGAAATTCTATTTAGCTCAAAGACTAAGCATTGCCCTTCAATGGGGCAATGTCGCCAGCATTTTGGCCACGTTGCCTACTAGTAGCGGCTTCTTAGATTAAGTTTTGCTAATGCATAGTTTTTAATTTAATTTTAGTTTTAATGCTTAAAAACTTTATTGTTTAAACTAATTACTACAAAAAATATTTGGATAGCTATGTTGACCGGGTCATAGAAACACCAAATGCCTTAGCCCACTACTGGTAGGTAGCGTACCCAACATACTAGCAGCATTGCCCCGTTGAATTGCAATGCTGATTATTATTTGTACCAAATAACTAAGGGCTAGCATTATTAATTACGATCTGTTAGGCGATGTAACTTGATTGCAACAGGTAGGAACAAAATTGTATGAATTTGACGTAGCTTATGTGCATAGTTAGTATGGAAATTTCTCCTGTTGCATTGCAATCAAAATTCCGTGATCACCCCCCTGATCTCACAGTCTAGTGTTCTTAATTATATTTTATAATATCTTATTATTGACTTTATCAAATGAATTAACAATAACTAAACTAATCTAGACCTAAAAAACTAAACTATACCTAAGAACTTAAAATAAATAAAAAATAAAAATTTTAAATAAAGTAAGGGTAAAAGTGTAAAATAAGAGGGGACAGTTCCCAGAATGCTGGCAGCATTACCACGTTGAATGGCAATGCTTATTTTTTATGCAAAATAGAAGCCAGCATTCTGGGCACCTGATGCTTCCACCGAACGTTTGGCCAAGTCCCTATATGTTGCCATGGCAGCCGGCCCCCATGGACCCATTGTTTCCACCCCAAACGGCACAAACATGTAGGCCCTGTCAAGGAGTGCATATTTGTGTCGTTTGAGGTTTTCGGCCTTGGTCTTATTATATCTTATTACTAGACTGTGCTGTCCCAGGATGACGTTCGCAGTGCAGTGTCACGCAAAACTCTATACTTTTGAGTTCTGAGTGACACTGCAAGGTAAAATACTCTCCTAGCGAAAATTTACAAAAGCTATTATTAAATAAATTTAATTAATAAATAACGCCCAACGATACAACATTCTGGACCCTAACTAAGTTGTTCTGTACCGTTTATGTGTGTGTGTAGGGACCCAGGAACTACGAGGATCATGGTCTCACAACACCTAGACTCAGAACACGTATTTTCGCTTTTTTTTCTGTGCACAAATACTTGTCCAGCCGCGGGAATCGAACCCGCCACCTTCGAGTTATGAGCTGACCTTATCAACCACCACACCACAGTGTGACTTTTTTTGTTTTGTTTTGGCTCCACACTTTTGTGTATTTAGCCAGTGTCAAGTAATTGACAATTTCTCAAGTTATTTCATATTATATAGTCAAGTCAAGTCAAGTCACAGTACAAGTCATTAAGTTAAATCATAGTCTAGTCTAGTCAAGTCATACTCCTAGTAAAGTGGTGGTCACAAGCTTCTATGTACTTTTGGAAACAACACGCAAAGAAACGTTTCACCATCATTATACCACTTTCCCACACACATCTCTGTAATCCAGCACTTAACAAATAAAATGCCACCAATTTTATGTACTGAATAACACAAGTTTTAGATAATAATATAATGCAGTGACGCGATCTTTTACGTCTTACCATCAAAACTCCCTTTAAAAAAACATAAGGACTTACATCTCCAAAGCGCTCAAGGCTACCCCAGCCAGCAATCGAGGCTTCTATTCCCGGTCTCTCATAATCCTCGCTGACGTTATTAAAAGCTATTTTCTGCGGAATGTAGTCACAGCCCCGTACTCTTTTGTAGAAGTTAAAATCATCTTCGACCTTCACTACCGCTATATCGCCGGACATCCAGCGGATATTTTCGAACTCTGCACCATCGAAATAGTAATCTGTAATAATTAAGACAGTTCCAAATACACTTTAGTTTCGTATCACACTAATCACACTAATTCACACTAATATTATAAATGCGAAAATTTGTATGTGTGTATGTTTGTTACTCCTTCACACTCAAACAGCTGAATGGATTTGAATGAAATTCGGTACCAGGATAGCTTATACACTGGATTAACATATAGGCTACATTTTATCCCGGAAAAGTGAAATGCTCCCGTGGGATGAGCAAATTAAAATACTTTTTATCCGCGGGTGAAACCGCTGGGCGCAACTAGTAATAATAATAAAAACGCCCAACGATCACGTACATAGGTCCTGGAGCCTAACTAGGATTCTCTGTGTCTAGGAACCCAGGAACTACGAGGACCATAGTACCATTACATCTAGACTCAGAATTTGCGCTTTTTGTGCACCAATACATGTCCTGCCGCGAAAATCGAACCTGTCGCCTCCGGGTTATGAGCCGAGCTCGCCTGCTCACCCACTACACGCGTAGAGCCAGTTAATGGAATAAGGGAATGGGCAGCAACATTCTAATGGCAACTTCCCTCCCTTGATGGGGGATGATGATCCTTGTCAGATCCTCGTCTTTGTTAAGCTTAAAAGTGTATATTTGTAAACGAGTGCACTTTAGACCACACAACTGAAGTAAAACTTCTTTAGTTTAGCCGCATCTATCGGCCGGTATAACTTTGTTTTTGATTTGTTGAATGTTAATGTCGCCATATTGACAATTGTAAATTGTCAAATTTACCGGACATACCAACATAATAAATACAAATTTTTAACTTTGTTATGTTGACAATGGAGATCTACGTGAGTCAACTTCAAATTCCGTTCACCTCGCATTTACCAGCTTTCTCTCCAAGTCATGTGTGCGTAAAAAGTTTGGACTCAAAAAAATTAAATTTATGTTCCATAGAATATTACGAATGTTTTAAAACAAATTAGTCAAGTTAGACCGGCCAATTTCAAATGATACGCCACCTTGGATCAGCTAATTAAATCTAATAATAGCCTTTTGAAATAATAGAATGAATTGAGCTCTAAATCCTCGCGTGCAAAGCGTTGCAGTGTGGGAGATTACTTCAAACAAAGCTTAAGGCCAGGATCAGGCCTCGACCGTTTTATCACTGAGCTGCAGTAATCCACACAATCCGTTTGTTCATACTAATACAACAAATTTAATAATTATTACTGAATAATAATTAAATTATTAAGTGCGGACTCAAGAGCTGTTAAGCTTTAGTGATATACCGAAAACCAGCTGTTGAGGTTTGAAGGTCTAATTGCAGAGACTGACTGGATGTGCGGCGGCACCATCATCCACGGGTGGTTACATTATGCAAGAACAAAATACTATAAATTAACTGATATTCCATCTAGTTCTCGGTTTGTCTTTCTGTTTTAATGACTTGTAAACTTAGTTCACCAATAAATTAGTATTTGAGTAATTTATTTAGGTTATCACTACTAAAAAATATATTTTTTAGGTTTTCATTTTTTTGAACGTGCTAATATGTTGGTCTCTATTGACCTTTACAGCATCACTGGGCGGGGATATATTAGGATACGAATAGGCTTACGTTTAACCATATTTTGCTTGATATTGTGTGACATGGTCGACGATGGAGCACGCCTAGAAGAAACCAATTCACTCCACTCCTGAAAATTTCTAAGTTATAGCTGTTCAGAAATACAAGCTGGTAAAAAGTTCCACCCTTTTTCCGTTCGTATTGTAAAGGAAGAATCAAAACAGTATGGATGGAAACCATGTAGGTACCTATAGATGATATCGTAACCAATTGATACAAAATTTTGTGATGATGCGGGTTCAAGGTTTCGCATCTTGCAATGAGATTGAGTTTTTAATGAATGTAAACATTGCGATGAAACCATCATCATTATTAAATTCATGTGCAGTGGACGTCTTCTATTTGTTGATGATGATAATTCATCATCAACAAATAGAAGACGTCCACTGCTGAGTATAGGTCTCCCCTATAGAGAACCAGTTAGAGTGGCTGCTTGCCTCCAGCACTCCTACCGCGTAACTGTTCTGAGAATCGGCTTCGCCTCCCATCCTGCACGCGCCAATCAACAAGTCCACGAGTGCGAGCAAGAGAGAACACGATTACCATATCCACCAAACTTACGCGGTAAAGCCCCTGTATCTATTCGCTCCCCGCAATTTTTGCCAGATCGATGAAACCATAGTTTGGTATAGAAGATATTTTGGTGGAAGAATCTGGTTAAGCCTTCACATCCTTACGTCGTTAGCGTACCCCAAGTCCACACTAAGCATTTTGCTGAGTCATTTATAGTCCGAACGGCCAAGGAATAGAATGCTCTTCCAACAACAGTCTTTCCTCCTGGGTATAACCTGGTGTCAAGAGTGAATGGGCAGGCGTGCTCCTCCTTAGACAACTTCGTCACTTACCATCAGGTGAGTTGTTGTCAAATGCGATTTACCATAAAAAAAGCAAAACTAAAATAAATGTTAATTTACCTTTCGGCACACACTTCCATACGGCCTTTTTTGCACCGTTCTTTATGCATTCGTTAACTTCGTTGGCTGGGAGCCATCTGCAGTCAATAATCAATACAAAAAGCTACAAATCAAGTCAAATATTTAGCACTATCAGTGAGAAGAGTAGAGAAGAGTGAATAGGATACTTGGATAGCATGCCACACCTTCGATCGCATCGTCACTTCTCATCAGGTGAGAGCGTGGTCAAATGCTAGGCAAGTTTGATGTAAAAAAGGAACCTTGATTGCAGGGTAGACTGGCCGATTGTAAGGGTGATTCTGGTAATTGTAGCTGGAAATAATACCATTTTTATTCACCATTTTCAATCACACCATTAGTTTCAATCAAATTTAATTTGTTTTTTTTTTTTTTTTCAAAATAGGCGCGTGCGCTTTCTCTGAAGCTGGGGCTAAGGCGTTAATTGCCTGATATGATACATTTATTTCACTGTTTCTCTGTAGGCCCAAGATGGCAGATAACTTGGCGTTTATTGTGTAAGAGGCCATTTATGTGAATGACAATTTGAATTAGAAGATTATTAATTACAAAGCCACGGGAACCGTCTGATATAGGAGGCAACCACTAATTGTATTACTAATGGATATTATTATTATTGTAAGTACAGTACACATCCTTGTACATACAATTGGACATTGTACTGTCTGTTGGTAACTTACTTATTGGTACCAGAGATGACATAAAAGTTTTTAGCATCCTCAATGCAAGCTGCTGACGTTAGAATGTATCTCTCGTGGATGATGGCGCCGCCGCACATCCAGTCAGAGTCTGCAATTTTATCCTCAGCTTGCGCAGCTGGCCTTAGATATACCTGTTGAGGTTCATGCCCGTCTATACCGAAGACTAACAAATCTTAAGTCAATACTTATCTCTAGGAGGTACTCAAAATCGTTAGTACGTCATGGAGAAATAATTGAGAAATTAGGACCCGGCAAACTTTAATGCACGCGGGCGGCAGTGGACTGTTACATACCTAGAGACATGAAACGAAAGAAAAGGAAATGGTATTTATTTTAAAGTGTAAACCGCACTGTAAAGTTTATACTTATTTCTGATATTACATAATGTCACATATGGGGTAGTAGGTATAATAAACTATGTTTTATCTTGTTTATACTGCACCTATAAATAATTTAATTAAAATTGCAATTCAACAGGGCAATGCTGCCAGGATTTACTGCCTACTGGTAGTGGGCTAAAGTATTTGGACTGTCTATAGGTCATCGCGGCTAGTATATATTAAAAATGTTATTTCAGTAGGTTTAATTGTAGCAAGTACATAGTATTTACTAGTATTTTTTATATTATTGACAGTTGTTATATTATGACCGCCTCTGTGGTGTGGTGGTTGAGCAGGTCGGCTCATAACCCGGTGGCGGCGGGTTCGATTCCCGCAGCAAGACAAGTATTTGTGTACAGAAATAAAAAGCGCAAAAACTTGTTCTGAGTCTGGGTGTTGTGGGACCACGGTCCTCGTAGTTCCTGGGTCCCTAGACACAGGGAATCCTAGTTAGGGTCCAAGATCTATGTATGTGATCATTGGGCGTTATTATGGGCGTTATTGTTAGTTAGGCAGTTAAAATAATACGTGCACTTAACCCTTTTTAAATAAATTGTATGCTGTGTGATATTATCTGTGTCTAGAATAAATGCATTTCATCTTGCCTTGAACTAAGCTCTTACTATGAAAACCATATAACAGATACAATATAACTATAAGTAAGCATCCCATATGCTTTTTGTGTATAAATATATGACTGCCCGATAGCTCAGTTGGTAGTAGCCCTGCCTTCTGAACTGTGGGTCGTGGGTTGGATTTACACCCAGGACAAACATTTTGTGTGATGAACATAGGTGTTTGTTCTGTGTCTGGGTGTTATATTGTATAATATGTATGTAATTGCAAACAAAAAGTATTTAAGTATTGTATCAGTTATCTGGTTTCCATAATACAAGCTTTGCTTAGTTTGGGGCTAGATGGCGTCGTGTGAGATGTCCATTATTACTATTATTATAACCCAGGCACAAAACAAATATTTGTGTCTATTACATAATTAATTGTATTGGGTGGGAATAGAACCAAAACTCTAACAATTCAAAGGTAATATACCAAGCCATCAGGCCAGTCAGACTAAGTTAAGGTGAATTTCGATCGAGTATATTTCATCGAAGGAAGGCTTCAAAGGATTCAATTTGAAAACAGTATAATGGTTTATAAAGGAACGGTAAAGTAATGACAAAAATATTCAAAAAGATCCAATGGACACTTCGGTATTGATGTCAGTTACCATAACATTGGCCTGTACTCCTGCCCTGTGGCAGAACCTGTCATTCCCAGTAGATGGAAACATAATGAGCAAACAACGTGTAAACAATAGATTCGCAGCGGTGGATGCAGTGATTGCTTTAGGAAAAACCTGCGGATGTACTTTAAATGTATTACAAAATTAAGTCACTTGGTTAATTAGGTTTGGTTTACTAGGTGGTAGGACTTTACTGCAAAGTTCGTCTAGGTAGGTACCACCGCTTTGCCAGTTATTCTGCCGCCAAGCAGTAGTACGCAAACACTGCTGTGTTCCGGTTTGAAGGGCACTGTAGCTAGTGAAATTACTGGGCAAATGATACTTTATGATCTGATCTCACAGTTAAGTCATCTTATTACTAGATTGTGCTGATGTCTCTGGATGACGTGCGCAGTGCAGTGTCACGCGAACCTCTATACTTTAGAGTTCCGAGTGACACTGCAGCTGATATGGGCAGCCGTGTTGTTTAACATCAGGTGAACGGCTAGCTCGTCACGTCATTCCTTAACATAAAAAAAAAAATTATAATTGTCTTAGAACACAAAATACATAGCTGCTTTGGTTTTTAATTGAACATGCACACGGAGAGTTGTCGAATTTTAAAACTCTTGAGCTTGCGTCGCCAGTTTTCTCATAATGTCGTAAAAGCTATTGGTTACCAAACTCCGGTTTGGTGTATGGCCGAAGCATTTTTTTCTAACCTCCTAGTAGCATAATCATCGCGTAGTATAGAAGGATAAATAATAAAAATTGCTACGAGTACCATTAGTTAGTACACTAATAATCCTGTATTAAAGTCCATTAAAATACTACTCAGCTAAGTAGCGGGTTCTCAGCCCGGGTTATCATGTCCACTTATATATCAGACCATAAAATAGTCTTTGATCATCAGCTTTCTTAACCAATCAGCGTACAGTATTTGGCATGTTGACGTCACACGAGCTTGACAACGTACGTGAAGCCGGTTATAAGTGCGAACTTGAAGTTTTGGCGGGAAAGCGAAAAAGATTGCGTCACCGCATTGTATTATTTTCCAAAACTTGTGTTATTTTCAGTTTTAGTGCATAAAATTGGTGGCATTCTATTCGTTAAGTGCTGGATTACATGCGTGAGTGTGGGAAAATGGTATAATGATGGTGAAACGTTTCTTTTCGTGTTGTTTCCAAAACTCCATATAAGCTTCAAGTAAAGTTGCCACCACTTTACTAGGAGTATGACTTTGACTAGACTATGACTTGACTTAACTTGACTTACTTCGACTGTGACTTGACACATATTTGCGTGAAATATTATTAACTTAATGAATTATCAATTACTTGACACTGGCTAAATACACAAAAGTGTGGAGACAAAACATTAAAGAAAAAAAAAGTGCGAACTTAGAAGCTGTCGCACTTTAGTACAGACGGGCATGGATAATCTAAATATATATAACTCAAAGGTGACTGACTGATTGACTGACTCACATAGTGATCTATCAACGCACAGCCCAAACCACTGGACGGATCGGGCTGAAATTTTGCATACAGGTAGATGTTATGGCGTAGTCATCCGCTAAGAAAGGATTTTTCGAAATTCCACCCTTAAGAGGGTGAAATGGGTGGTTGAATTATTTTTCCATAGGCCACGCCGCGGGCGAAGCTGCGGGCAGAAGCTCGTTATGGTATATTTTGCAAATAAAACAAAGAATTACTATTACCATATAAGGCCTTGTATCGCCGACAAGTTTTCCGGAAATTATACGTCTGGTCTTCATTTCTTGTACAGACATTTTATCTCCGCTCTTAGTATCTGTAAATTTTTAAATGTATATCATAAATTCATTTTATTTTTAATGAAAAATTTGAACCTATAGCTGGATTTGTAAAAGACGAAAGATACATTTGGACATAATCTGGGATATTAGTATGTGATCGTTGAGCGTTATTATTATTAAATAAATAAATATATAAGTCTGCGAGTTACAGTTAGACTGCGAGTCTGTTATACGAGTCTGCGATCTACCCACAAAATAAAAATAAAAATCTGCAAAAATGTCGAATTTTATCGGGAATTTAAGTGTGTTTGATCACAAAATACACGAATGGGACGTGTTTTACGGAAGATTGACGCAATTCATCAAGTTGAACAACATTTCTAGTGGTAACAAAAGTGCAGTGTTGTTAACTAATCTGTCGGATGAATCCTACCGTCTGGTTCGGAACCTAGTGCATCCGAATAAGCTCGAAGAAATCGAATTTACGGAGCTAGTGAACGTACTCAACAAACATTTTACACCAAAGCGGTCTACGTTCGCCGATAGGGCGAAGTTCCACGAAGCGACCAAATCCGACGGTGAAAGCATCGAGGAGTGGGCTGCACGGCTGCGAGGGCTAGCCGTGTATTGTGATTTTGGCTCGGAGCTGGACACGCTGCTGCGTGACCGGTTCGTGCTAGGCTTCAGAACGGGACCGGAGCGTGATAGATTGTTTGAGAGCGACTCAAAGAGCCTGACCTTCGGGCAGGCGCTAGAAGTTGCTCAGAAGGCAGCTTGTGCACGGCAGGCACGCGCTGAGGTCGTTATAAAGGAGGAACAGGTGTTTCATGTACAAGACGGCGCACGCCGCGACGTGCGCTGCGCCGGCACCGGTGCGGGCTGGAGCCGAGCGGCGGCCGGCAGCGGCGGTCGCAGATCCGACAACGGGGAGCAAGCTCGGTGCACAGTGTGTGGTTTAAAAAATCATAATGCGGTTCAGTGCAGGTTTAAAAACTACAAGTGTCTTATTTGTGGGCAAAAGGGCCATTTAAAAAAATTATGTTCGGCTAAGAAATCAAATATTCATAAAATTGGAACGGAGGAGGCGGAGACGTCTCAAGCTCAAGAAAATATTTGCAAGGAGTGCGAACTATATAACATGAGGTATGTGGACTATAACCCGATTAAAATTACTGTAAATGTAAACAAAGTAGATTTGTGTATGGAGTTAGATACTGGATCGGGAACTACTGTTATTTCTGAAAAATTGTTTTTACGACATTTTGCTAATTTAAGGTTGCATAAAAGTGATTTAAAAATGTGTCTTTACAATGGCCATAAAATCACGCCTCTTGGATATTTTTTAGCTAAAGTAACATATGCCAAATTAAGTAATGACATTAAAATGTATGTAATAGAAAACGGGGGCCCACCCTTACTGGGCCGTGATTTTATGACAAAATTTAGAATTTACTTTGCAACATCAAATAACAACTTGACCTGTACGAATAAAAATAGTGAAGAAGTGCAGCGGTTATTGAACCAATATCCAGACGTCTGGAAAGATGAGCTAGGTAGTTTCAATAAATTTGAGGTAGAACTGCAACTAAAAGACAATGCGTCACCTAAATTTTTTAAGCCACGGCCGGTGCCTTTCGCTCTAAAAGATAGACTCAGTGCGGAACTTGATAGATTAGTAAGCTTAGGTATTTTGACGCCAGTTAATTACTCGGAATATGCTACACCTATAGTACCCGTTTTTAAAGAAAACGGAAAGCTAAAGATTGCCGGTGACTTCTCATGTACCTTGAATAAAGATTTAAAAGTGGATAAATACCCCCTGCCACGAATAGAAGAGGTCTTTTCCAAGATAGGTGGGGGGGAAACTTATACGAAAATTGATTTAAGCAACGCTTATAATCAATTTAAATTATCGGAACCTTCACAAAAGTTGACTACCATAAATACGCACAAAGGTTTATTCTCGTACACCCGATTAGTTTACGGATTAGCTAATGCACCAGCTATTTTCCAAAAGGCAATGGAAACGTTACTATCCGGCATAGAGGGAATTAGTATCTGGCTCGACGATATATGCATAACAGGGCCAACAAAAGAAATTCATATGTCTAGATTAAGGGAGGTTTTAAGTAGGCTGCAAGATGCAGGATTGCGCCTGCAAAGAGATAAGTGTGTATTTTTTAGTAGTAGTGTGACTTATTTGGGATACGTAATTGACAAAAATGGATTAAAGACGTGTCCAAGTAAAGTCGAGGCCATTCTCAATGCACCTGCGCCCACCAACGTATTAGGAGTAAAACGGTTCCTAGGGGTAGTAAACTACTATAGGAATTTTATTCCGAGTGCATCAGCAATACTCAGCCCGTTACATGAACTATTACGCGCGGGCGCAGAGTGGCAGTGGAGCGAGCGACATCAAGCGGCGTTTGAGAGCGTGAAACGCGAGCTCGCCGGTGAGCGGGTGCTGGCGCATTTCGACCCGGAGGCACCGCTGGTGCTGACTGTGGATGCAGGCCCGTGCGGGCTCGGCGCCGTGCTTGCGCACCGGGACGCGGACGGCCGAGAACGACCGATTGCGTTTGCGTCGCGATCCTTGGCGCCTAGTGAGAAAAACTACAGTCAAATCCAGAAAGAGGCGACGGCTATTATCTTTGGCGTAAAACATTTTCATCAGTACCTGTATGGCCGTCAGGTACCCTTTATCTTGAAAACGGACCACAGGCCTTTGTTGTCAATATTCGGTAAAGAAAATGGTATATCGGTGACGACCGCCTTACGCCTACAAAGATATGCAATAATTTTAGCCGCATACAACTATATTGTACAGTACATAGACGGTAAAAACAATCATGTAGCAGATTATTTTTCTCGATCACCGTTATCGGTAGTTGACAGCGGTAAAGAGCAAGAGGAAGAGAATAGCAAATATTTCTTTTTCTTAGAGGCAAGCGTAGAACCGGTTTTGTTCGGAGACATTAAGCGGGCGACTGCCGCTGACAATGTATTGAAAACCGTAATTAAGTATATGAATAACGGTTGGCCTAGGAAAGTACAATGTAAATACATAATGCCATATTTTCAATGCAAAACTGATTTAGAAGTTATAGATGGGTGTTTGTTTCGCGGCCATAGAATAGTTATTCCAACTGTCTATAGAGACAGAATGTTAGGAGAATTACACTCGGCACACTTTGGCATCGTGAAGACGAAAAGTGCAGCTCGCAGTAGAATGTGGTGGCCGAACATAGACGCCGACATCGAGCGAAAGGTGGGCGCGTGCGCCGCGTGCCCCGGCGTGCGCAGCGCTCCGCCGCGCGCGGCGCCTGCGCCCTGGCCTCGCCCGCCGGGGCCGTGGCACCGCATTCACATTGACTACATGTCTATAGGGCAAGTTGTATACCTCATCGTTGTAGACGCGTTTTCCAAATGGCTGGAATGTGTTCACATGGACCGCGGTACTTCTACAAGTGCGCTTATTCAAAAATTGAAACAAATGTTTTCTAGATTCGGATTGCCTTATGTAATTGTGTCAGATAACGATGTGAAAATAAGTTCAGCAGAGTTCCATTCATTTTGTCTCATGAATGGGATTAAATACTTGAATTCACCTATTTACCACCCGGCTAGTAACGGGCAAGCAGAAAACTCTGTCAAAACTTGTAAAAAAATGATGAAATGCTTGTTCGCGGAAGTTAAATGTCATAAAGATGTGCATGACAAGTTACAGAGCTTCCTGTTTGAATTTAGGAATACCATACATTGCGCGACAGGAGTAACGCCAGCTATGCTGATGTTAGGCCGTAATTTAAGATGCAAGTTGGATTTAATTCTTCCGCAACAAAAAGGTATATTAAATGAACACACCGAACAATCTATATTGAAACCAAGCAGATGTTTTCAAGTAGGTGAAACTGTATGGGCTATGTGGTTTATCGCTAGGAAGACCGTGTGGAGTATAGGAATTGTCAAAAAAAAGATAGGTAATAGAATGTTAGAAATCTATTTTACGGATTATAGAACTAGCTGTAATCGACACTTAGACCAGGTTCGAAAATATACTGGTGATATCTATTGTGACACAGTATTAGATAATAGTGATCTGTCTGGCGTCAACAGCGGCAACCAGCCGCCAGGCACCCTGCTGCCGGCACCCTCGCAGCCCTCGCCCTCCAGGTCGCAGGCGCAACCTGATGCGCAGGCTTCCGCGACGGTGCAGCCACCGGCACTTCCACCTAGTCCGTTAGTCGCGGGGGAGGAGGTGTCGGGTGCGGTCAGTTGTGAAGATAATATTAACAATAGAACCGGTATTCGGGTAGGAGCGCAGAGGGGTGCGGATTGTGATGAATGGGCGGAAGCTAGCGAGGTGATGGACGTTGTGACCCAACCGGAGGAACAGTGTATCGATCCAAATGAGGATATTATTGGAAGTGATGTAAACACTGCTCCGGCTGGGCGTTCTAGGAGACAAAGAGAACCAGTTAATTATAGGAAGTATTTTTACTAAAGTCTTTATATTTTGTTATTGTTACAGATTTCCAAATTAATGTTGGAGGGATGAACTGTATTTAATCTACCATATATATGTTAAATATTGTAAAGCTACCGGCAGTAATAAACCAGTTACAGAGCGAGACGGTTGTTTCATTTCTAGTGTACAGAGCAGTGGACAATTCACACAGTGCCATCTAGCCCCAAACTAAGCAAAGCTTGTACTATGGGAACCAGTTAAGTGATACAATACTTAGATACTTTTTGTTTATAAATACATACAACATAACACCTAGACACAGAACAAACATATTATTATGATTATTATATTATTAGTATTATAACGATTGCTTAGGAAACACATGTTAGGATTTAGGATGGATTGGTGTGAGCACAAATCCCGCACGCGATTTAATACTTTCTGTTAGTATAAAACTAATCAGTTCATTACGCTAAGCCGGTTATACGTCTGTAAATCATAAAACAAAAAATGCCACCTGTTAGGCAATCACTTTATTCCTACAATGAGCTTACACTCTTTGAGCAGTTTTGCCTCGAGGGCGTAATCCATTTGCGACTGCCTCTGTGGTGTGGTGGTTGCGCAAGTCGGCTCATAATCCAGAGGCTGCGGGTTTGATTCCCGCGGCAGGTCAAGTATTTGTGCGTAGACAAAAAACCGCAAATACTTGTTCTGAGTCTGGGTATTGTGGGACCATGGTCCTCGTACTTAACTGAGCGCTACCGTGCTTCGGAGGGCACGTTAAGCTAACTAGAAAACTAAAACCTCATTAGAAGAAATATGATGAATAATATTTAAAAAAAAAAACGAGTGTGCACACTACTGAAGTAAAACTTTTTTGAGTTTTGGCGGGAAAACGAAATAGATCGCATCGCCGCATTGTATTATTTTCCAAAACTTGTGTTATTTTCAGTGTTAGTGCATAAAATTGGTGGCATTTTATTCGTTAAGTGCTGAATCACAGGCATGAGTGTGGGAAAGTGGTATAATGATAGTGAAACGTTTCTTTTCGTGTTGTTTTCAAAACTCCATAGAAGCTTCTGGTAAAGTTGGCACCACTTTACTAGGAGTATGACTTGACTAGACTAGACTATGACTTAACTTGATGACTTGGACTGTGACTTGACTTGACACATTATATGATATTAATTAACTTGAGATATTATCAATTACTTGACACTGACTAAATACACAAAAGTGTGGACCCAAAATCAAACAAAAAAAAAAGTAAAACTTCTTTAGTTTAGCTCCATCCATCGCCCGGTATGACTTTGTTTTTGCATTGTTAAATGTTAATATCGCCATCTTGACAAAATTGTAAATTTTCATTTTACCATAATAATACACATACATACCAACACAATAATACAATTCACTGTTTTTTTTTTGCTTTTGGTTTGGCTCCACACTTTTGTGTATTTTGCCAGTGTCAAGTAATTGATAATTTTTCAACAATTTATTTTTATGTTATGTTGACAATGTCTATATGACACAACTTCAACTTCCGTTCGTCTCGCATTCACCAGTTTGCTCTCCAGTGTCTGGGTGTTATATTGTATTCTATGTATATATTTACAAACAAAACGTATCTAAGTATTCTATTGGTTATCTGGTGTCAATAGTAAAAGCTTTGCTTAGTTTGGGGTTAGATGGCGCTGTGTGAAATGTCCACAAATATATATAAAAATAAGAACCAACACTAATTTCTTACCAGTTTTTGTAATCACGATGTGCAAGATCAAAGAAAATATAATTTTTAATTTATTTCCTCTTGCACTATTAGGCACGTACATGGTTATCGTAAATTCAATATTATAATTTTACGAAACAGCTTTATAACAGGTTATTTAATATTTTACAAACTTATACTGCAATATAAGTTTGTAAAATAATGCAGTATGCATAGTTACACAGGAAAATATAATTTCATGGCTCATGGCTTTAATGCTTTTGAATTAATCGTGGTAAATTATTTGAAAGTAATAAAATGCATTGGTGACATTGATCTATTGTGTGTGTAGGGACGTTGGCATGTATGACTTTTATTTTCAAATTTTGAGCCGATTTTTTTAAGAAGGGGCTGAAGTATTCGCACACGCTGTTTACGTTATTGACGACGCCGGCAATTGAAGGGGTGAGAACAAAAAGGGTTTAACTGACAAATTGATAGTTTCGAGAAAAGTGACTTTAAACTTCAACGGCCTCATTTTAATGTAGAGTGCTTATAAGGTAATAGAAAAGCTTTTGTAAGTTTCAAATGCTTGAATGTGTATTAATTCTATTTTAAAATAGAAAATACTGTAAAAATAATATATAATATAATAAATATAATAATGTTTTTATGCTAAGCAAACTGTATTCCTGTGTCAGATAAACCGTTTTTAGAGTGAAAATTGTAGAAGTATGATGTGAAGTATGAAGTGGATGCGTCAAACTATGTAAACGAGCGATTAAAAAAGCGCTTAGTGACAATGTAGATGTCGAGGCAGCGCTCCAAACTTTTTTGTTAAGTTACAGAAATACTATTCATAGTACTACGGGGGAAACACCAGCTATGTTACTACAGAAACGTAATCTTCGATCGCGTTTAGATCTGTTACGTAATGACAGGGCAGTGATAGATAGAGTACATAAAGCACAAGATAGGCAAGTTTCAAATGCAGGCGGAGTGCAGCGCGAGTTTGGCGAAGGGGAAACAGTGTGGGCTAGAGGTTACGGCTCGCAGGACAAGTGGCTCAGCAGTAGAATAGTAAACAGAGAAGGCTCGCGGCAATATGTTTTAGATAACGGTAACGGTCAATTTATTAAAAGACACGTAGATCAAATTCGACGTAAATCGCGTCTATCTGATGTTGCATGTCCGGTTACCGTCGACGACGGAAACGCATCTACGAGCAAGAGTGAGGATGTGGCTCCGCCCGTGGGGGTGGTGGCGGATGGATGTGATGATGGTGCTATGAAACGGGGTGATGATGAACCCGCTGTAATCTCGGAGCTACCAGAACCTATAAACATTGACACGCCGTCATCATCCAGC
Source organism: Ennomos fuscantarius (assembly GCA_905220475.3). Classification (NCBI taxonomy): domain Eukaryota; kingdom Metazoa; phylum Arthropoda; class Insecta; order Lepidoptera; family Geometridae; genus Ennomos; species Ennomos fuscantarius. Next base: position 15,734,835 of record HG992023.1, read on the forward strand.
CAACCGTCACCGCAGCAGCCCCGTAATAATAATAATGTACATAAACGTGTAAGGAAACCTGTTATAAGATACGAGTCTGAATTTCATTGATAACAGAATTCACTAATATGACCTTGTACCTACCTACGGTATCAAAGTTATTAAGGTAGGCATTAATTATGTTAAATATTAAAATCTATGTACTAAACTATAATTATTCTACGTTAGGACTATTAACTTAATAATAAATAAATATCTATTTACCTATTGTAATTAAACATCTTTTGTAACTCTCATGTGTTACGTTATCCAGTCATGAAATGGAACGTGCTATTAATTAAGGGATAAGTGTATGTACTAGGTTATTCATTGTTTTATATAATTTCTTAGATTTAGTGGTGGAGGTGTAATGTAGGGTATTTATAAATAGTTATGAAATATATTGTATGTAGGTAGGAGTTTTTTCCGTGGCGTCTCATTCGCAATAAATTGCTATCCAAGTAACTGTGGTTTTTCTCTTGTACATCGACATCCAAATATTACAAAAATCTCAAGATTTAAGCCTCATTTCGGTATTTTGAGAATGTATTATTGTAGATAATTTCACGCTGAATCCAAAGATACCGATAAGTCATTTTGTGAAAAAAAACAGCTAAGCCCTTTTTGATCCGAAGCCCTTCAATTATAAACCGACCTATGATAAACGGCGCGAGATTCTATAATAAGCAGTGGCATACATTAGCAGTTCTAAGACGGTCGCATAGAGAGTTGTAAACGGTGCGGGGACGCACATACCCCGGCCTTATTAATTTTATGAGTTTTTTGTGAATCATGTGTTCTGTTCGTGTGGACAATACATTCGATTCGGTAAAGAGCAATAACACAATTTTAAAGTTATCAATAAACATAACACGTTAAATGTGTATACTTCATCCTTATGGCATAATATGAGATAAAGAGTGATTATATTCCTTACGGAGGATATGATAATTAAGGGAAGGGAAGTAAGAGAAAGAGAAGAATAACTAAGATTTAAAAAAAAGTTAGAATTTTTGTAGTAGTAGTTAGTAATAATAATAATAATAATATGCACCTAGCCCCAAACTAAGCAAAGCTTGTGCTATGGGAACCAGATAACTGATACAATACTTAGATACTTTTTTATTTGTAAATACATACATAGAATACAATATGACACCCAGACACAGAACAAACACCTATGTTCATCACACAAATGTTTGTCCTGAGTGGGAATCGAACCCACAACCCACAGTTCAGAAGGCAGGGCTACTACCGACTGAGCTATCGGGCCAGTCAGGTAGTGTTTAGTATTAGTTATTATATTAAGTTTGAAAATAAAGTATGGGGAAGGGAAGATATTCAAGATATTTTTGCGCACCAGAGCAACAGAGCTTTCGATTGGGTAAAGACATTCACTTAATCGTTACCTACGTCACCTATGTCATGATATTATTTAAATACTAGTCGTGCCCCGCGGTTTAGCCCGCGATAAAAAGTATCCTATGTGTTAATCAGGTTATAAACGATATGTGTACCAAATTTCATCCATATCTGTTCAGTAGTTTGTGCGTGAATGAGTAACAAATATAAATCCATACATCCACACTCACAAACTTCCGCATTTATAATATTAGGTGAACTATATTTCCACTTAAAACTTGACATTAAAACAAAACTTGCATTATTTTATGTTTACAATTTCAGAAATATATATATAGATGTAATATTCTTTGCTGGGTTATCACGTAACTTTGATTGCAATGCAACAGGAAAAATTTCATTCCTAACTTCAAAAATTCCATACAAACTATGCAACATAAGGTGCGCGTTGAAACTGTCAAATTCATATAACTGTCTGTTTCTATTGGTTGCAATCAAGTTACGTAATCGCCCCCCCGGGACTCAAAAAATCTTCTGTCAGTTTTTTTTGTTACATTAAACTTGTCTAGCATTTGACCGCGCTCTCACCTGATGGGAAGTGACGATGTGATCGAAGGTGTAGCATGCTAGCCAAGTAAATACCCATTCACTCTTCTCTGGAACACGCCTGGGTCATATTTCGCCGGAAACACAGACGCTGGCAGCGCATTCCATTCTTTAGCCGTTCTAATTAAGAACGTGGGATCAAATCGCTTGGTACGAATAGGTCGACCACGAAAGGATGGCGCTTAGCCGAGCGTCTAGTAGTCCGGTAGTGGAATGGTGATGGGAGAATGAGATCATGCAGTTCTTGTGCGCATTCACCGTGGTGTAATCTGTAAAAGACCGACAGACTTGCCACCTTACGTCGGTGTGCTAGGCTCCGAAACCTTTCACCAACCAAAGTGTCGTCGTCAATGAGCCTTTTGGCACGCCGTTCAATCGAGTCCAGAGCCTCAAGCTGGTACTTGGCAGACCCGTCCCACAGGTGGCAGCAGTACTCCATACACGATCGGACCTGTGCTTGATACAGATTAAGAAGCTGTCCAGATGTGAAGTACCGCCTTACCTTGGACAAAACGCCGAGTTTTTTTGAAGCTATTTTGGCTTTAGACTCGATGTAGGATCCAAAGTTAAAGTTTGACGTGAGATCAACACCTAAAAGCCCAAGGTGGTCTCCTAGATTTACAGATACACCACGGAACGAAAGATCCAGATAGCCAGATGGAGTGGGCTCCTTTTTTGCAGATTAAATTACGACTTTGCTTTATTCTATTTATAAAAGTAAAGATGATATTACTATCATTACTATTGTTTGAAATAAATCTTATTCTTATTATAAATGTATTTATTACACTTTATTTTCATTCAATACTTTGAGATTAAAATTAAATTATCATTTAAATTTTCTACTTGAGAAATAACAAGCATTTACTTTGTAGAACTATTTATTTATTAATTAGGTCAAGTTATAATGCAACATAAACAGTTATGTAGCAAGCGCGGTAAATATGCAATAGAATTAACAGTATTTGCTTTCTAAACTCGGATACTAAAATAGGTCAGGAAAATGAAAATAATTAGAGGTGCGAGCGATGCAATATAATTATGAACGACTATCGTTCCAATAGATCAAACTGTAATAAATTTTACACATCGATTTTAAAACATTCGATATAACAAATAAGTAAAATTATAAATACCTAAGCTAATAATTGGACATTATTATTGTATTAACAGGCACTTAATGCATTAGTGGAGTGAATTGGAGTTTTGACAAATCTACGTTAATGCTTGCATGCTTGCATTAACGACGGAAATAGAGAGACATTTATTATATATTTATATTATACATTATAATAAGACCACATTTTTAGTATTACCTATTTCGCATGATAATAAATTGTTTAATTGTTTAGGTACCTACCCGTGTCTATCCCTGAATATGGTGCACGTAAATAATTAATATACATAGATCCTGGACCCTAACTAGGATTCCCTGTGTATAGGGATCCAGGAACTATGGTCCCAATGGTCTTCATAAATACAGATAGAGTCAGTCGATAGAACAAGTATTTACACTTTTTTTTCAGTGCACTATAACATATCCTGCTGCGGGAATAGAACCCGCCGCCTTCGGGTTATGAGCTGACCTGCTCAACCACCACACCACAGAGGCTGTTTGTAAATTCTTCAAAATATCCAAATTCAATTTATTCCAATTAAACTTGTCTTTAGGTTTTTACTAAATATTTCATTGTTGTTGTACAGGTACCACTTGTGAAATTAAAAGCAACAACCGGAAACAACACTTTAAAAAACTTTTTAATTAGAAAATATCTAATTATGTTTCCAGCCCGGAACTACTTTATGCCGCCCTAAGGCCTCCACAAACACACGTTACCAACAAGCGCTCGGAATCATAGTCAAATAGTCTATGAATAAATCTATAATTAAATACCTACCCTGCAAAAGCGAAATTTCATAACCTGTTGATAATAATCCCAAGTACCAGCTGCAACATCTATAAAAGGGGGCGGGAGGCGAGTTAGGCGGTAGTTCAGGACGGGAAGAGCATTGCAACATGAGCAGCCGCGTCGATGTGTCAAACGATCCCAGCTAGAAGAACTTTGAAAGTGTAAATTTTATTTTCATACAAATAATTTAAAAAAAATGCGTTTTTAAAAGAAAATATTTACCAAATTAAAATATTATCTAATTAGCAGTTATCGCAAAGTTATCTACCAAAATCAATTTACCATTTAAAAATTAAGTGGACGTGCGATATTACGATAGAGAATAGAATCGTCATCGAAGGATTTACATATTTAACAGGATTTCGCAGTTTCAGGAAATGACTCGCGCATGCGTTATGAACGCCTCGCAGACATTGTAAAAAGTGCAAGTGTTTTGGTAGTGCGTATTTTTTTGCTGATTTACAATGCCACGGGGGAAGACTACTTCCATTCATGTGATTCGGATGCCTCGCGGTAAGAGTCTTTCCATGAGTGGAACAACAAACCCAAAAGTTGGGAATAGGCTTTGCCACTGGCGAAGTTCGTCTAATACGTTTCAAAATGAAGAAATCGACGAAGCAGGTGAGTTTTTTGCTTGAATTCAATAGGTTTTTATAAAATGTCTCCAAATAAACAGGGTAAGCGACATACTTCTCAAAGTAGGCGTGGCAAAAGGGCGTATGCCGTTCAGTTACGCGTTTGAAGCTGTAGGCAGATTGAAGAGCAGCCATTATCGAAATTACATAACAACTTGTATTATCAAATAACATGCCAGTAGTATAACAGAGAACCGTCTCTCTGTGAAAAAAAGAAGCGAGAACATGCAGATATTCTAATAAATAATTCATGTGCAAAATTGCATACCAAATTGTATAAAAATCAAAACAATATCTTTATCATTAAATTCATGAGCCTATGGGAGTTATTTTGACGGTGCTGACTGAAACCACCATTCTAATTTTTGTTGTTCGTTTCCCTATAATTTTAGGTTGTATGAAAGATATTGATTAAAGCGATAAGACTGCCCATTGCGCCACTTAATTTTAAGTTTTTGCTTGTCAATTATTTCTGTAATGTGGTGTTTTAATAAAGAGTTTTATCTATCTATCTTATTATTATCATGCATAGGCATAATGTATGTTAGTTATAATTATTATACTATATTAGTATATGTTCATTTATTTTATATTATACAATATTTTATAAGTCAAAGACAAAAGATTAAAAAAAATTTGAAGGCAAATGCCTATTTGTCTTCAAATTTTTAGTATTTTTATAAATATTTTTAGCACTTATCAAAATAATATGAGATAACTTAAAATTAAGTTATAGTACTAAGCATATAGAATTACAAAGTGCTTATTGTCAAATATTACATAGCAAGCCCATTACAATATATTAGTTTAAAAAAAGAAGTTCTCTTTCTCAATACTGGTGCATCGGGCACAATGCAGAACAGAAAACTCCGATCCGAAGCTTCGATTACACCTGTAAAGAAGCTACAAAAAACTTTACCTTAATTTACCTTTACCATTATTATAGATGCCGAAAAGAAGAGGCAAGAGGATGCTGAATATGAAGCCCTCGCGGTTGCCTGGTTATCTCTAGAGAGGCAGCCCGCGACTCCAAGGAAGATCCCTGCAGGTGTGTGTGAACTGTTTTAGGTTTTATATTTATCAATAAGTAAATAAAAGCCAAAGAGTGGAACACTTTATCGCGTCCGTATTTCCCGAAAACTACCTTGGATCTAATCGAGAGTGAACAGGTATCTTGTTGGCAAGCGTGTTACACCTAAGACCGCATCATTACTTACCATCAGGTGCGATAGTAGTCAAGCACAAACCTATCAAACATAAAAAACAAGCTAGCTGATTTGCCTGATTTTGTTTAGATAATAGTGATACTGAATGAATTTTTGTTCTTTTTTTTTGTTCCTTGAATTTAGTATGAAGAATAGTGAGTTTAGAAAACAATACAAATTCATATTCAATCTTCAGTGATAATATTTTTCTATTAATCAGGCAAGCTTTTGTTATTTGTTGCTATATTTTACGCATTAATTAAACTTATAATTTTTTCTCTCATTTAAAAAAAAAAAAGAGTTCTATCGTCTATCTGGCTGTCTATAGCACCATGACTGCAAAACGAATGAACTCATCTTCATGTTTTTGGCTTGAAAATAGATTTGGTCGAGTGTGTTTTAGCTAATAGTTTTTTTTGTGTGGTAGTTTTTAAATGCTTAAATTAATTTTTCAAGTATTATAAAACAGAATATTAAAAAATTGATCATATTTTTATATCAATAAATGAAGTTCCAAGGAACGCAATAGAACACACTATATTAAGATGATTATTATCTACAATTACGCATAAGAAGTTGAGATTCTCCAATAACCTTTTGTACTTGCAATAAGAATTCATTTCTGCAATAACTCATTTCATAACAAAAGGTTGAGAGCTAGAAGGTCGTATCTATCCAGAGGGCTTATACTGGCTAGTATTAGGTACATTTTTCATATTACTTTTTAGCGTGCTAATAATTAACATAGAACATGTATAATATTAACAACAAAATTGTATTACAATCATAATAGACAACATTTTGAATATTTGCCCCCAATTGTTATTAGTTCTATGAAAAATTAGTAGAAAGTTATTCTGCATTTAAGACATTTTGTTTACAAAGGCTTTTTACAGCCCAGACTATAATATAACCGTAACTCAATATATAACGTAAAGGTGACTGACTGACTGACATAGTGATCTATCAACAAAAATAACACATTTAGTGAAATTGTGAATTTTGTCATAGAACTAACTCGCAGACTCAGGGTAGCAAGAGCTAGTGAGTAATAATTTGTTACAAATTATTTGAGCAAATAAATACCTTTCTTTCTTTCATAGTGAGGCTAAATCAAAATCTTAGCTACAAGTCTGATATGATAATAGCCTTGTGTTGTCCTAATATTGTCTAATTTACAAACTATGCTAAACACATCGATTATCATAAATCCTCACATATATCATATTGTTTTTAAAACTTGAGTAGTGGTTGTACTTTTTTAGTAGTAGTTGTTATATTATTGTAGTAGGTGCTTTAGTTAGATTGTTGAATGATTTTACGAAATGAAAAACATTTGTAAATACATATATATATACGTGCAATATTACAATAAACATGTGCATTATACTTGAGAAATAATGAATATAAAAATCTAATAGGATAATCTTTATAGGATAATCTCAAAATACAGGTTTTCGCATTTCGGTACCAACCTTACGAAACAAAACATTGGAAACGTTGTCCATTGTCACTCATTTCAAAATTTATGCGCTAATAATTTTAAAATATATCCGGATTCTCGTAATACACGCTTAGCACACGGGTCGGAAAAAGTTCTTATTTTACCTTAAATGGCTAAGGAACCTGGGTAAGGATAAAATAACGGGGTGCCTGCTGTAATTGTAGCAGTATTTAAATATTTTTATGTTTAGAATTTACCTATATAATGACTGTACCTACAGATAACGCAATCATGAACAACGTTGACTGTGGCAAAGAGAGTTCAATGAATGCGGAAAAATCACATGAAAAGCTACCCCGTAGGGTGCGCCTGGCTGATCCCGATGAAGGAATATACTCATATGACAAGCCGCAAAAGGAATCATTTAAGGTGAGAGAAATAATATTTGATTTTTAAATTCGAATTAGGAATCTCAGTTACCAAAATAGCAACTAAAATCCTGTTTAATAACTCGTTACGAAACAATGAAAAAAATAACTCTGTCGCCAACTATGAAATTCGATTACGAAAACGGAATAAGCGTATGAGGATTTCATTTTAACTTCGGCTAGCTGAAAGGGTTGAGTTTAAAAAACAACCAATTTAAGGTCCTATTTTATTTTGCACGTCGCAGCCGAGGTTCGTAACGGTAGAATAAGGAGGAATATTTATTTTCAAATTAACGTACTAAGCACCCAGGCAGAAGGCTTAGTACATTAAGCTGTTCAACTAAATGAAGTACTAGGCTAACATAACTTTATAAGAAGTAAAGTTTTCATATTTTTTGTAGAAACTGATGACCACTTTAAACGAGACTCCAAAGGTGCTCAACATGGTACAAGAGTTGACTTCAACACTGGATGGAGTACTGCAAGCGTCAGCTCTACGTGTCTATAAGATATTTCCTAACATAACCAAAGAGCTATTGGAGATTATATTCAAAAAGCAGGTATGATTATTTTTTAACACATTGTTTACTATAAGTTTGAAATTACCGCGTAAACATTCACGTGTAAATTTTGCATGGCACTCGTAGTATGGAGCATAGACAATGATATTAAGCAGAACAAAATGCGGGGAAATCTTTGGGAACTGCTGATAGAAGTGAAAACTGAGAACTTGTGACATACAGCTCACGGGAAGCGTGCGGTGACGATGACGAGAGTTTCACGCTATTTGTTCATCCAAAAAGTACACATATATACATATAGCCGAAACTGGCTGGGAACCATAATCTAAATATAAACTCAAAGGTGACTGACTGACTGACATAGTGGGATAGGACGGATCGGGCTGAAATTTGGCATGCAGGTAGATGTTATGGTCTCCGGTGACAAAGGATTTTTCGAAATTCCACCCTTAAGAGGGCGAAATGAGTCGTTAAATTATTCTCCCATAAGCCACGCCGCGGGCGAAGCTGCAGGCAGAAGTAATATACATAAAGCTCACAGAAAAGCGTTCGGTGACGTTGACGCGAGTTTCACGCTATTTGTTCACACAGAAAGTGCTCAACGCGCCTAAAGAAGTTTTCACTTAAAAAATAGGGGTTTTTTACATTGTTTGGACAGAGAGAGAGAACTTTCATCAGTTCGTTCGTCCGTGAACACCCCTTTTCTCAAGAAGGGATTACTTTGAAATTGATATTAAATTTTAAGATGTTTGGCTTCAAGGTGCTGATCAAGCTTCTAACTCAATGCAACGAAAAGATATTATAATAAACTAGCTGACACTCCGACTTCGCATTATAAGTTTGACGTGTCTGTGTGTGTGTGTCCGTCTGTGGCATCGTAGCTCCCGAACGGATGAAGGATGATATGTATAGTGTTCTTAGCTACGTTTTACAAAAATCGGTCCAAGATGGCCGCCGCCACAAAATGGCGGATTACATATTTTTTACTACTCAATGTGGTTATCAAATGAAAAGGTTTGACTTACTAGTCAAGCCCTTTCATTGATTTTTATACTATGATAAATTTCAAATCCGAGATACCTAAATCTAAGCCGCCACCATAAAATGGAAAAAATAATTTTATTAAATTATTTTGCAGCGGATATTTTTTTAAATTTTTATCTTCAATATAGCTTATTTTTAGCAATCATTACAAAATTATTGCCCTAAAAGCATTTCTATCCTGTATACAAAGTAGCGCTGCGCTTTGGCCTAAATAGTTGAGGTGTCCATACGCAGAGTACCGGTAATATGTCTAGATGGATGGAAAAACTTGGAACACGGCCTGTCCAGGTGTGGATTTCCCGAAAAGTCCCCGTTCGCAGAGACAACAGGACGAGCTATAAGATTGTATCATCCACGATAGGGCTTGGTAGCTTGCAACTGGCGAACGTGAGTTGGGTTACGGCTACGTGCTGTTCCTCCATCCAATGTTGGAACACTTTTGGATAATTATAGTTTTTCTATTGCAGTGGGCCTATCTGGGCATCTCGAAGACAGAACCGCATCTCTGTCACTGCGAAGGTGAGGTGGACCGATTAGGCCACCACGGCTTCTCTTACTGCCGTAGGTCAAGAAGGGTAGTTAAAAAAAACACTTCATGAATGTAATATCTACTTGAGCAACGATCAATGCCTGAGCATCGTTCTGTAATACGGGGCTATGTGAACATTTTGTGAATCTCGTGTTGAGTAGAGATTCATGACTTTCTTATTTTTATTCTCTTAACGTTAATTATAGAAAAATATTTTTCCAGGAGCCAGAAAATGCATTCATATCAGTACATCAAGCTGGACATAGATCCTGCAAATTTGTGTCCGAAGTGGTTTCAACAGGAAATTGCATGCGTCTATCCAAGAATAAGGAAAATGAAAAGTATTTGGCGAATACTCGGGAGCTGTTCAAGATTTTCGGTATTGAAGACCATGAGGTAGTCAAACATATTTTGTTCATCCCTATCTTCAATGACAGGGGTGTCACGACATTTGTTTTGGAAATATGGCGGGCTAATTGTTTTTCAAGGAATGACGAGGAGATATCTTCCGCTATTGTAAAGTGGGGTAGCGTTGCCATTCATTATTACTCCTCCATCGTAGCGTCCCAAATAGGTGAATAAATTCTTATTGACGCAGACCACTATCATGCTTCATAGACAACATTTTATTTCTTGCAAGGTACTAAAAAAAGATAATTGATTGTACTACAGCTCAAAGATCGTTTTATTAAAAAATTATCCTTTAAAGAGATATAAAAATCAGATTTTTAGACTCAATATTTTTTTTTAAATCTTAATTTAGCATCACGATGTCCTAAATTTAAAAAAAAATAAAAAAATTGTGTCTGCTATTTATCAACTACTTCACTTTTTTAAAACAAATGAAAATGTTCAAATTTTGGTACACTTGGATAAATCTAGTTTTCCTATTGGAGTGGGCCTAAGTCTGGGCATCTCCAGAAGAGAACCGCATCTCTGTCACTGCGGTGATGAGGTGGACCGATAAAGCCACCATGGCCTATCTTTCCGCCGTAGTGCGGGACTTCTGTCGTGCCCATGTTGCTTTCAATGACGTCATTCGTCGGGCTCTTGCCACCGTCCACCTGCCGGCTATCTTAGAGCCGAACGGTGTTTCATGTGACGATAGTAAGAGGCCTGACGGTATGACGTTAATTCCGTGGAGTCGTAGAAGGTCGCTAATGTGACATGCTACCCACATTAACATACTGGCGTCTTCCTACGTTAACAACTCGGGCGGCAGAAGCTGCAGAAAACCTCGAACGGAGGAAATATGAATCTCTAACTGGAGGTTCCATATTTTTATCCGTTTGGGGCTGAAACAATGGGTCTTTAGGGCCTGCAGGCGCGGCATCTTGTCCGGGAGCTATCCAAACGCCTGATTGAACTGACGCACGACAAAAAAGCTGGCTCATATCTCGGCCAACGAATCAGCTAATGTTGCCAGCTCGGGTACGCTTCCCGCAGAAGGTGATTTATGTTATGTTTTATGTATAAACTCTTTTTATCTACAATTTAGTTTTTTCTCCAATAGTTAAATATAATCTAATAATTTACATTAAAATGCATCACTGTGTCATTTGATTAAATGGCTCCTCCTCCGCTATAAAATGGTTGTAATGTTTTAATTTTAATTTTGTCCATTATAACAATTCTTACTCCCTCTCTCAGCTCACCAATCACTCTTCTCTCCTCACTTCGATGAATCAATTACTTAATTCATTATGTCGTTATTTTATTTTTGCCAAGCATTGCGCCTCTGACACCTCTCCGTTCATCAGTTCCTTTTCAAATCTTGAATAAGTAAGAAAAATATAGTACGTATATTCCATTTTAAAATAACGTAATGTAGTAAAAATGTAATGACGTAAAAGATCAATTGTGCAAAAAGATTGCTACTTAAATTTAGTACCACAGAGTTAATGTTTACTTAAATTTCTGTCGTATTTATTGGAAATAAGTGTACTGTATAGATGTAGCTAAGGATTTATGATTCAGTCAGGGAAGTTGAAAGTGTTGATAAAAGAAGATTTTAGTGGACCGAGGGGAAAAACATTGTTACTTTAAGATCGCGTTTATCTCTGTGGTATCTTAGGTTACTCAAAATCAATATTATAATAATAGTCACGCCCAATGATAACATACATAGATCCTGGACCCTAACTAGGACCCAGAAACTACGAGGTCTACACATTACACACTAAGCGTTTTGCTGCAGTGTCATTTATAGTCCGAACGGCCAAGGAATGAAATCCTCTTCCAAAAACAGTGTTTCCTCCTAGGTATATATAGCCTGGGTCTTTTTAAGTCAAGAGCGAACGGGCATCTCATGGGCAAGCGTGCTCCACCTTAGACAACTTCATCGCTGGTGAGTGGTTGTCAAACGTTTCCATTTCAACATTTAAAAAAAGATTCAGAACAGATAAATGCGCTTTTTTCTGTGCATAAATACTTGTCCTGCAGGGAATCGAACCCGCCGCCTCCGGGCTATGAGCCAACCTACTCAACTACCACACCACAGAGACTGATATAGTATAGAAATGGTAAAACATACTATGTACAAAATTATCTGCACCTACGTCCACCTTGTAGCAACAATGACCTTCCAATTTTAGTTATAATAGCTACCTATTGTCTATGCGTGAACGGGTTACACCGGAAGGTTTGTAAGACCAAAGACAATGTTTAGGCTACAGTAATTATCTGACACAGCCTCTGTAGTGGCGGTTTAGCAGGTCGGCTCATAGCTCAGAAGCGGCAGGTTCCATTCCCGCGACAGGGCAAGTATTGGTGCACAAAAAGCGCAAATACTTGTTCTGGGTCTGGTTGTTGTCGGACCATAGTCCTCGTAGTTCCTGGGTCCCTAGATACAGGGACTAGGATTCCAGTTATGTGAAAAATAATAACCTAAAATAGAATGATAGACAAAATATATGCTGAAATGATTATATCATCTGGAAATTTATAATCGTAATACAATATAATAAATATGATATGTATGAATTTATTTAACAATTACAAACATTTATATTTAAAAATCATATTTATGAGAGATATATATATTCATCATAAAATTATATAGATATATTTATTGACACTATAATATGGATATATATATTTATATTTACAATTTATATTTAGAAATTTTTAAGCAGAATTGATGTGATTTATGTGATATAATATGAATACTTGAATTGTATAAAATACAATAGTTTATAGAAATTAGTAGTGTGCAACTAAATAGCCCAGCCCAGCTTCGCACGTGATATAAGTTTTGCGCCTTTTTTTGGGTGTGGAGTAATTACGATACCATTTTGAAAAGATTGTAGACTTAAAGAAGTAGACTTTTGTGAGTCTTACGTCTTCTCACGGGGAAAATTTCTTCTCTTTTCCCTACTAGGGCTCTTCCTTCTCTTCTATTCGACCATTTCCTCTGTCCTTCTTCCCCTCATTTCCCCATCTTACCTTCCTATGAAAACTAAGAAGTGTGTGTATAGGATACATTGTTGTAATACTCGAACTTAATCGACGATATATTATAATGTATTATTTTTGATATACTATGTACCCATATAGATTTATTTTTTAGGTATCTACTATAACTACATATTTCACCCCTTTAAGGGTTGAATATTCCATTTATTTTTATACTTGTTTGTATACCAAAGTTTCTAAACGATAAGTAAAGAAATGTATTAATCATACAAACGGTTTTTCATCTTTAGGGATTGAAATTTCCAAAAAACCCCGTTAAAGTGTATGTTTTTTATATATATTTTTTATATTTGACGTTTCGAATTTGGCAAGAGCGGATTTTGATGTAAGAACATCTTACGAAGGGACCTTATTGCTTTATGTAAAAGAAAATTAAATAAATCTTTTATATATTTGTTATATTTTTTTTTACATAGATAATATATTTCTGATACCTTAAATTGCATGTACGAAATTTTAAATTTAAGGATAAAATAAACATTAATATGTAGTTCAGCGTCTTTGTGTGAATATATGTACAATAAAGAGTAATTATTTATGTAAATGTTATGCTTTTTTATTATTCCATATAAAAATCTGTATTTCCCAACCCCTTTCCGGACTTTAAATCTTAGGCAGGCAGATATTTTTATTTTTTTAATGATTAACGTGGTGAGCTAGTCGTTCACCTGATGTTAAGTGACACGGCCGTCTATAACAGAACTGTGACACTCGGAACTCCAAAATATGAATTTTCGCATGACACTGCACGGCGCACATTATCCTGAGACATCAGCATCTGGTAATAAGATTACTCGACTGTAAGATCAGATTATAAAATCTCAATTGCCCAGTAATTACACAAGCTACAATGACCTTCAACGCACTACTGCTTGGCGGCAGAATAACTGCCAAAGCGGTGGTACCTACCTAGACGAACTTTGCAGAATAGTCCTACCACCTAGTAAATATTATAGTAGATATACAGTATTCTAAAAGTAAGCTGATAAACCGAATATCATGATAATTGTGGTTGTTGCATCATATATCAGTAACAAAAGAGTTGATCAAAATTGGTTGCTTAATTCCAAAAATAACTACTAGCAATTATTGGAAATTCCTACCGTATTCCATCATCATTCCACTCGCTTTTGTATCAAACATTGGCCATTTATAATTTAGGTACAAATTCCAATTAGTACATTTATCCAAAACGGGCTTTGCAGTGTCGTTAATTACAGACGATATTGGTAGTGCGGCTGGTAGTATCATGCCGTAAAATGGAATCTTTTTTTTTTTTTTTTTTTTTTTTTTTTTCATATATTTTGCCACTTGCGAGCGCCGAAGTGCTAACATTACATAAACAAAATTTGGAATGAAATATTTATATTATTGTTATTTTACTTATCAAATTATAATGATTATATTACTAGTTGCGCCCCGCGGTTTCACCCGCGGATAAAAAGTATTTTAAATATTTGCTCATCCCATGGGAAAATTCCACTTTTCCGGGATAAAATGTAGCCTATATGTTAATCCAGGTTATAAGCTCTCTTCGGGGGCGAGTTGGCTGGACTGCAGTCACGACCCCTTCTCGCCCCAGTACGGCGGACGAAGGCTCACGGGGGGTTTTAGTGGGTTTGAGTCCCACATACCCCCTGCCAGCACCCCCGTGGTGGCAGGGAAGTGCGACCGCATTTCCCTCCCTCAAAAAAAAAGGCTATAAGTTCTCTTGGTACCGAATTTCATCCAAATCCATTCAGCCGTTTGAGCGTGAAGGAGTAACAAACATACACACATACACACAAACACACATACAAACTTTCGCTTTTATAATATTAGTGTGATATTCAAATTCAAATTCAAATTTTTTATTGCAAAACACTTAATTAGATTACATGATAAAGTGAGCTCTGCCTTTTGCTTTAGTTATTAAACTGTGTTGCAAAAGGCAGGGTCTTCCCGTTAATGATCTAAAGGTGATATTAATGATATTATAGTTACAACGTTGAGAAGTTTAAATACTCGTACATCTATTGATTCTCAACCAAATGACTAGGTACCTAAGCGCTGGATACTTGTCCGGAACTATAGTTACTTAGGTACACCGCCTTCAACAAAACCTACCGTTTTCTTGTTTCTGATTTCCCTGTGTTTCCTATCATCCCACATCATCGTGATCCTGTGAGTGTCCTCCTTATAGAACTAGCGAGAATTGGAAGGACCTCCGAGACAAGTATGTGATCTTTCGACATAGAAATAGAAATACCCGTCACCGATGAACAATGTGACGAGCCGTCGAGGCAAACACCTATTTATCAGGGTAATATATAATTGAGACATCGGTTATTGTCCATGGTGTTTCCAACACAATACTTCTTGTCCGTAGTACTACCGACAGGCACAGTAGTAACATGGGAAGGTTTATTTACCCGTGATACTACCAGTTATACAAGCAGTCTTGTTTTTGTTTGAACGCGCTAATGCTGTTGGTCTCAAATACCTTTACAGCATCATTCGGTAAGAGGGCAGGAGCTTAAGGCACCCCGCCTTCAAAAGTAAGAGGTAACCAGCTCAAAGGCACCTCTATAAGGGTGCGAGCCTCGGCTTGGGCCGTTGCCGGGATAAGATCGAGAAGAACTACCAGTCGTTCTTTCCCGTTGTAACACGGGCATTAATATTCTCCTATATACTACTAATAATAATAATAATAGCAGCCAACAATAATAATAAATAATTATAATGAAATGTCTTTATTTCAGACAAAACCCATATGATGATAAAAAACAAAAAGATAAAGGACTAATAAATAATATAAAAATATGTCCATCAGCCTTCATTTATCTTTATTATTTATTCTACTTTTGGTTCATAGTGCATAGTGCATAGTGAATCGTCAGCTAGTGCTTGACGATCAGGCTATGGAGGTATTCCCTCAGCCCTTTAAGTATACCGTTCGTCGAGTATTTCAGCCCATCCTAAAAGGAGGCAACTCTAGATTTTGTGACGGCAAAGAACTCTAGAATCCTTGCATCAGCGAAACATGCCCGACGCGCTGCGGGACCATTACTGTCCCCAGACTAGATGTACCATTGTAGGTACAATTGGCATCAAATTGTCCCACTACCACCATTTATGGCACACTAGATACTGGCCTGTTGTCTCCAGAAAGTCTCCCTTTTGTTATTTTGCTTACTTATTTATTTTATTGTAATACCTACTTATACATTTTCTATGATTGGAAGAAAATGTATGCCTTTCGATAAATAAAGGCAAAAGTTTATTGGGGAAAAATGGTCTTCCGTTGCCACCATAATAATGGAAGGCGCTGATATTGCTTAGTACTTAGTACTGGCACTTTCTTCAATTAACACTTTCCTTCCTAGACACTATTATTTTGCAACTCGAGCCATTGATAAAAAAAATTGAAAGGAAAACGTCCTAGAACGTGTCGAGATACGCATATAATAGGGTTCTGTAGCAAATACCACGAACTAAAAGAAGACTCAAAGGGATCATATTGTCAAAGAGGACTAGATTATTAAGGATAAATATATAATAATAAATGGTCAATAAAACAGAAATACATAACATAATGTAAGCTTGTGTGGCAGAATGGTGTGTGTGTGTGTGGACTACATAGATCTGTTATAACTGTTGGGCGATCACGAAACTTGATTGCAACGAATAGAAACAGAAATTTGTATGGATTTTACAGTTTGAATGTGCAGCTTATGTGCATAGTTAGTATGGAAATTTCTCCTGTTACTTTGCAATCAAAGTTTTGTGATGAGCTGAGCTCTATACTAACAGGCAATATATATTTAAAAATTATAATGTGTAAATTTAGTAACATGGAAAAACCAAAACCAAAAAACAGATTTTTGTAAAATTATAATGGGGACAATAGAAAAAAACAAAACAAAAAAAAAAACACTTGGAAAAGAATCGCTGCTATCGGGTAAGTGTGTGTGTAGGTGAAACTACTGGATCGAATGGAAAAATTCTTTCACCATAAAATCCTACATTATCCCTGAGGAACAGGCGGTAGAATATTTTCAAAAAAGATAATGTAACCGTATACAATATACATCAAACCCGTGCGAAGCCGGGGCGGGCCAATATATTTAGCTTATATTATATTTCAATTTAGTTTATTCAGATGTTGCAATGGTACGGCCGTTTTTGGCTACGTTGTGAGCTTCGAGGTCGTAGAACGTCAAGAAAATCCTGAAACAAAAAGAAATCGTACACTTCAAAGCCTCCCCATGCAAACCAGGATTAAAACCTGTATGTAATTTTCCCCATAGACCAATAAGTCAAACTTCAATAGGCTAATTGACTAAAAATGACTGTTTTAGTATTAAAATTCTCATGAGTGTGATTCATTTTAAATTAATATATCACCGACTGTTACTCACGAATAGTATGTCGATTTCTCGACCAGGTTTCGACCATATCCGATGCTCTTCCTCAGGAGGTGAGTTCACGCAGCGAGATCGCGGCGGTGTTCGGTCACTATTCGTGAGTAACAGTCGGTGATATATTAATTTAAAAAAAATGACTGTAATAATTGAAAAAATAAATAAAATCAGTAAATAGATTACAGAGTAGTACACCTTTAAAGTTTCTGCAGTGGGCATCAACTGTATGTACCTTTCTTGCAAAACAAAGATCGTGTGAAGCATCCTTTTGCTAGTAGCGTCACATTCCAAGGAAATTGTGTGTAGAGCTACCATAGAGGTACCACAGCTTAGTGATGAGTTACTATGAGGACTGGTAACTGACTACAATGCGTGTTTGAGTGTCTTTTTCTATTCCTGCATTTTAAAATGCCTGTAACTATTTTTGTAATTTTTGTTTTCAAGATTGTCTATTATTTGAGGTTTATTTATTTATGCAATTAAAATATAGCTGTCAAATATTGATCCATGGAGGAAAGGCAATTCGTTTGTTTTGTAGTTAGTTCACAAGTTCAGTAGTACTATGAGTGGTACCTTTCATGTCTGTCTATAGACAGTCCAAATGCTCCAGCCCATTCCAAGAAGGTAGTGTACTTAACATGCCGGCAGCATTGCCCCGCTGAATTATAATGCTGATTCGTTGTGCCAAACAAAACAAATATAAAACTTGCTTATAGCTATAACCTACTCCTTCCGATTTCGAGTGGTAGTATATTATTTAGTTTTTAATGTAAATAACATTATCATCATATATGCACTCTTCAATCCCGACGTCATATAAGTAGAGTAAGTTGTATAATGTATGTAAGTAGGTTATATTACTTTTATAATTAAGTATATTATATGTAATATTTTTACTATTTTTCTGATATATACGTATTTTATTTTAATATCAATTTTACTGCACCGCTACCATTTTCTTCTTACACATCCAGGTTGACTGGTAGATTATGCTTCATAGCATTAAGTCCTCCATGTACATCATTTTTTGCTAAAGTATAAATAAATAAATAAATGATCATAGTTTTTAATTTAAAGAAGGCATCAATTGATGCCTTTGGTATACTAACCGGTTCTTATTTACTCCAAGTTCTTTAGACATGAAATCTGTAATGTCCTTAGCGATAACCTGATTCTCCTCTGGTCCCAGGTGGCCAATGCTCTCCAAGGAAGATACAATGCTGGGCTCCTCAGATTCATTTATGTTCAAAATGCAGTCCGCAGAAATAACTACAGCAAATTTCTAAAAATATATAGTTTTTGATTTCTCTTTGTAACATTACATACTGCTACCTAATCGTATTTTTCTTATTCATCACACAGAAAGGGATTTTTTTAGTTCGGAAATTTAAATTTAGAGACTTTGAAATACAGTGAAAATTACTAAAACAAAAGATATGACACTTTTGTTTTCCCATAAATAAAACAGACTCTTAAATAGTGTTTCGTTTATTCTGTAATCTAAGTGAGGATAGTACAAAGTCGTTCCAGTCTGGAAATATTGTACGCCAAAAATGAAGTTTCCCCAAGTATTATAGGGCTCTCGAACAACATATGAAAAAGCTTTCTGCCGACCTAATATTTATTAGTACGCAAAATAACTGCTCTTTTTTAAATATACTTCTTTAAAGTAACTTAATTGTATAACTACTTACATCAGATGGTTTGTCCGTACACTTAGCTAGCACAGGTAAAAATCTCTGTACAAAACCTTTCGGGATTGTGCCCTTGGAAACATTGGTAAATATTTTAAGAGCGGGCATTTTTGCTTACACAAAATCTCTGGTTCAACTGTACTTCAAGAAAATAATAAATACTTATATAGTGACATGTTTGTTTTTATATACGATAACATTTGTGATTACGCTATATCACCTCTGCTTGCTATCAGGGTAGAGATAATAGTTACTTTACGAAGGTCTACATAATTTTTACAAATTTTGTTTCACAAAATATTTTTTAAATATTCGCTGTATATTCCAGAAATATAAAAAAGGACTTTGTAAAACGAATATGTTTTTTTTCGTTTTGTTTTAGTCAGTGCACTATTTTGGTAAATAGCTTTTATTTGAACATTGAAAACCAGGCTACAGTTACTTTTTTTACTATCTGTCGTTTAACTCTAATTCACTTTCTGTTTATTGACTATGTGATTTTACAACGTCATTGTCAAACCATGTGATTGGTAATAGCCTGGATCCAGGTGGCCGTGATAAGCTGGGCTTTTATCTTTTATATTTGTATACGTATGACTTAGCACATAATACTAACTTTGTGCTTTCATGATAGTTAAAAAAACATTAAAAAACATGAAAAACATTTCAAAGTACGAGAAACTTATTAATAAATTTAGTTTTGAACGTATGTTCATTTTCAATCAAAACTCAAAATGTCCTGTCTACTTCTTGCTGACGTGACACAAAGTGAGCAAAAATGAGGCATTTTAAGCATTGATTAAATTATAACTTTTTGACGGGATTGAATTGAAATTGGAATTGAGTCTTAAAAATCGATGAAACCTGCACGCACAAAAAATTGTCACGTTCTGCCTGAGCCGATCGTGCAAGCGAGAGCACGGAACAAGCGATAGAGAGGCACGATCGGCTTTAGTGTTTTCTTATGACGTTTTCACGTAAAATTATCGTCTGTAAACCGACTTTAGAAACAACTTTTATTTAAATAAAGGGACGTTGAGTTTTGCCGGGAAAACGAAAAAGATCTCGTCACCGCATTGTATTATTTTTCAAAACTTGTGTTATTTTCAGTTAGTGCATAAAATTAGGTATTTTATTCGTTAAGTGCTGGATTACAGGCATGAGTATGGGAAAGTGGTATAATGATGGTAAAACGTTTCTTTTCGTGTTGTTTCCAAAACTCCATAGAAGCTTCTGGTAAAGTTGCCACCGCTTTACTAGGAGTATGACTTGACTAGACTAGACTAGATTATGATTTGACTTGATGTCTTGGACTGTGACGTGACTTGACACACATATCTACCTTTTAACTTGAAAAATTATCAATCACTTGACACTGGCTAAATACACTAAAGTGTGGAGCCATAACAAAAACAAAAAAAAGGGACGTAATAAAGCGCCTTATTGTTATGATTGGCAGCGTCGCACGCCTGCTGCGAATTTCAATCTGCCAATGCAACCGCAGGCTAATACCACAAGCAGAACGCTAGGCTGGCAAGCCCAGGCTATTCAACACAAACCGATGCAATTATGCATTTCAATCATCTGAAGGTCTTGTCACGCACCCTTTGATTTGCAAGTGTTGTGATTTGAGCTCAGTTTCGGGCAACAGTTGAATGTCATATTATCAAGATAAAACGAGCCTATTCGCGCACAAAAATGATCAAAACATCATTTTGACTATTGGCCGTGGTCCCCTCGTGACCACGGCCAATAGTCAAAATTTTACTTGTTCGAAACGTCCAGGTTAGTCAAAATTATGTTATGATAAGTTTTGTGCGTGAATAGCCCCTTTTTAGCTTTATAATGTGAGTTAAAGTCGCGAAAGTTTAACAGTTGAATGTTTGTGTAGTAGTGCGATGGTTGAGTAGGTCGGCTTATTACCCGGAGGCGGTGGGTTCGATTCTCGTGACAGAACAAGTAGTTGTGTTGTGCAATGTTTGTTATCATTAAGCTTCGTAACTACTAAACTAGGTGGTAGGACTTTTCTGCAAAGTTCGTCGTCGTCGAGGTACCACCGCTTTGCCAGTTATTCTGCCGTCAAGCAGTAGTGTGCAAGTACTAGTAAATTCATAAATTTAAATTTCATCACAAAACCGAACTACTGCGCTAATTTTGATGGCATTTCTATTAACCAAGCGAAGATATTTACAAATAATAAAAATCTAAATCGGTTTGTATGAGATTTCGGAGGTAACAGACATTTAAAGAGTTAAAATAAATACTACTGAATTGAAACTCTCGTCCTCTTTTGAATTCGGTTGAAAATAACATGCGCTTTACAAAGATCTCTAATGATCAAGACTGATTTTGAAACCCTCACTCACGAAGTTTCAATGGTGCAAAGCGACCGCCTAGAAAGACCAACATATTGACCCGTAGTCCGCATTGTTTGCTCAATAACTGACATGTACCCGCGAAAAGTTGAATAATAAACACCTGCGTGAACATCTTTGCTGATATAACAAAATTGTTTTTGAACAAAACAAGTATAAGTAGGTATTTTATGCTCGTTACAACTTTATTGATGAAAAACGATCTGTTTGAATCAATAACAAATTTCAGTTTATTTATAAGACAGTTTATAGATACGTGAAGCGCACTAAAATATCCTCCTTAGGGTTCCCAAATCCCCTAAACACCCCCAAGCCCGATAACTAATATTCGAGGCGTGGAGTAATTACTCGATTCATGTTCCGGACAGCCTCATTATAGAGCCATAGAATACCCTGTAATAGTGTAGCTATTATTAATAGGTTGAAATAAGGATTAGATTTTTGATTATTTGTGTTTAGTAAATAGTTTGTTTAACATAACGGCGATCATGAAACTTGATTGCAACATCTAGAAACAGAAATATGTATGGATTTAACAGTTTTAACACATAGTTATGTTACTAAGGAATTTATAAATTATGAATAAAATGTTACCTGTTGCATTGCAATTTAAGTTCTATGATCCCTAGTATGTGTGGCTTTTTCATAATTGAAGTTTTTTTGGGTATTTTATTTTATTTTTATTTTTTTTATTTTATTTTTTGGTTTTGTGCCCAAAGCGTAATAGGCCTCTGTTAACTTAAACGTAAGTTTTTTGCTGGGTATAGTCTGAACGGCTCATGGGCAAGCGTGCTCCTCCTTAGACAACTTTGTCACTTACCATCAGGTGAGTTGTTGTCAAACGCATGCACATTTTGCCATAAAAAAAAGCTTCCGATTTTTCTCTGTCGGTTAAAAATCTAATTTCATATCCAAAAATCTAGGAGGAAATGTTTGATACGTCTCAGGCAGGTTTCAATCTAGAAACAAAATTCCAAGAATGGACAATTTCAATCAATTGCAAAATATCAGTTAATACATAACAATGCTATCTTCGGAGGTCGTGACCAATTAGATGCATAAGATAATTCTGGCGCCGAAACGTTATGTAAAAAGACATAAACAGTATTTACATTCAAATTTTATGCGAAATATCGTGTTTATTGGGCTTCAGGTCACCCGTAGGTTCATCACGTGATGTACGTTTTGACATCCTTTTATTTTCCCGCCTCACACTGACAGCCTCTGTGGTGTGGTGGTTGAGCAGGTCAGCTCATTGCCCGGAGGCAGCGGGTTCGACTCCCACAGCAGGATAAGTATTTGTGCACAGAAAAAAAGCGCATACTCCTATTTTGTGCCTGGGTGTTGTGGGACCACGGTCGTCATAGTTCCTGGGACCATAGATACAGGGAATCCTATTTAGGGTCCAGGATCTATATACGTATGTGATCGTTGGGAGTTATTATTATTATTTTGACAGCTTCTGTAGTGTGGTTGTTGAGTTGAAGGTTGTGATTCCCGCGACAGGACCAGTATTTGTGCACAAAAAAAGCGCATATAATTGTTCTGTGTCTGGGTGTTGTGATCCCTAGATATAGGAAATCCTAGTAAGGGTCCAGGATCTATGCTATCTATCCATCAGCTGGGCATCAATCTCTCGGCTCGGCTCGGTTGCAATCGAGTAACGTGTCAAAGTCAAAGTCAAAAGATTTATTGCAAATAGGCTAATTTTAGCACTTTTACAAGTCAAAATTATACTAGGTACTTAAAATTAAGTTATTTCACTAAGCATATAAAATTACAAAGTGCTTATTGTCAAATAATATAATCACGTAACTCGATTGTAACTAATAGAAACACAAATTTGTATGGATTTGACAGTTTGAATACGTAGTTTACGTGCATAGTTAGTATGGAAATTCTTCTGTTGCAATGCAATCAGTTTCGTGATCACCCCTTGGGTCGCCTCCATTAAACACCACTATGGATTATTATCATATGGTTTGTCATAGCTTATACAATTATACGAATTAATTAAACAAAGCTATTTGTTGAATGCGTGATGCTGACCTAGTACTTATGCAATAATTTTAATAAGCAGATAATCCTATGTAATAAATCCATTAGACACTTTAACAATGGAATGTTAATTATCATACTCATGGTGAAAGTTATAATCAACTATAGCTCTCAAATTTGTACTTAAATACGCAAACTTTAAGGTATAATTTGAGCACACGGCAAATTTTATGGAATTTGTTTTGACTTGCTAATATGCGGAATAAAGCTTATTTATAGATGTTTAATTTAATTGACGGCTTTTAGAATATAAAACCTTGTACAAAGTGTATTGTTAATCGCTTTATCATATAAAGAATATAGAAATAATTAAATTATTAGGAAATAGCTTTTTGTTATGGCAAGAATTTGTAAGACCACATTTCCGATCATTAAGAATATCGATCCTAGTGCGAACAAAAAATAAATTTCCTAGCAATTGCAATTATTAAATAATATTATAATAACATTTTTTATTACATTAAACATACATATTTTATAATCGTTAATACAAAACTAAACTAGACTTAAAAAACCAAATTATACCCACGAACTTAAAATATAAAAAAAAAAACTAAAAATTTTAAAATAGCCCGATGGTGGAGGGGTATGTGCCCAGAATGCTGGCAGCATTACCACGTTGAATGGCAATGCTTATTTTTTTAAATAATATTGTTTTCTTTTTTAAATCCATTGAATGTGATGATGGAATACCAGAAATCCCTCAAAGGATCACGCTTTACGAGTGGAAACCTTTATTTTCAAACTAAATACTACAATGATATAATAACTAATACTTAACACGAACTACTACAAAAAAAACATATGGACTCTATACTGGCCGCGATGACCTATCGACAGTCCAAATGCTCTAGCCCACTACCAGTAGGTAGCGTACCCAACATGCTGGCAGCGTTGCCCCGTTGAATTGCAATGCTTAAAATGTTAATGCTTTACGAGTTGATTTTGATTATAAATATAGGAGTACTATTGAAATATTTTAACGGATCTAAAATACAATGACGGCCAGTCCTCGGCAGCTTTGCTATCCAGCAATGGGTGCCAGAATCGCATAATGGGATACGTTTTCTGTGATATGTATTATATGAATATTGCTGTATTTAACTCTTTTTTCCCATGGATAATAAGTATCCCATTAGTCTTAGCATAGTAATTATACATGTGTAGGTAGAAACGGGTTGTGCGTAGTTTGCAACCTATATAACTATAGGCCTTCAGCAAGTGCACCGGGCCGTGTCTGGAACAAGAATGATCCGTAGTACACCGAGCGGTCCCTTTTTAAAGCCAGATGGTTGGGGGAGCAATGATAGTTGCCGATGTTGCCACTGTAATAAATTTAAATGCCACCATAGGGTAAATTACGGTACTGCCCGCTGCGCATAGAGTTTATAACTGGACGTAGCCGCCGTCACATGCATAGTTTTTTGTTTGGCTTACTCGTGACAGCTAATAAATAA
Organism: Ennomos fuscantarius; assembly: GCA_905220475.3. NCBI lineage: Eukaryota > Metazoa > Arthropoda > Insecta > Lepidoptera > Geometridae > Ennomos > Ennomos fuscantarius. Next base: position 15,759,998 of record HG992023.1, read on the forward strand.
ACCTATAAAAAAAGACAACAAATTTCATCACAGACCAGCCAATAGCCTTCTTTTTATTATATCTCACAAAGCTACCTCGTCGTCGCCGCTCGAGACTCGTCTTGAGCGACCTGGATGATCCTATATCAGCCGTAGTGTCGGTTGCGCTAGGATCACCGGACCAATCTTGCCCTTCTGGCTCAGGTACCGCTTTCGATACCGGTATAGGATACCAGCGTAACACAATCAGGCACTAGTCCCGCCGGCGATGTCAACGTATCCCCCGTAGGTTAGCTAGAACGATCGTGACTTTCAATAGGTGGTAATTCTTCCAGTGGACGTAGTCTTCTCGATCCTCTTATCCCGGCAACGGCCCAAGCTGAGGCTCGCACCCGCTTGAGCTAGTTGCCTCCCACTTTTGAAGGCTGGGTGCTTTAAGCGTCTGCTCTTCTACCCGGTGACGCTGTAAAGATCGGTAGAGACCAAAAGCGTTAGCGAGTTCAAAAAAAATTACATAATATATCTAAAAAACATAACAATGAGTTTTTAATAGGTAAGTATAAGACATAGAAATCGAAATAATGTAAGCAAACAAAAAACCACACCAAAATACTAAAGCTTTATTAGGTCTTTACCTATGAAATTGCCGTTTTGTTTGAAAAAAGTTAAAGTATTTTTTTTCGAACTTTTTTATTTCTTTTATTCAAAGTAATCACCCCTGCAATCAATGCATCTTTGCCAACGCTGTGGCAGTTTATGGATGCCCTTCTTGAAAAAATCAGCAGGACGGGAGACAACAAACTCTTCAAAGGCGTTTTGTACTGCCTCTCGGGAATTGAATTTTTTTCCCGCTAAAAAGTTGTTCAAATTTTGGAAAAAGTAATAGTCGGTAGGCGCAAGATCTGGTGAGTATGGCGGATGAGGGCGAGCTTCCAAACCCAACTCATGCAGCTTAGAGACGGTCTGTTGTGCAGTATGGGGTCGCGCGTTGTCGTGAAGTAGCAGTGGAGACGACCGATTGACCAAAGCTGGTTGCAGACGTGCGAGTTTCGCCATCATTGTGGTCAGTTCTTCAATGTACACATCTGCAGTAATGCTCTCGCCATTTTGTAAAAAGCTATGATGAATCACACCAGCACTAGACCACCAAACTGTGACCATCACCTTTCTAGGGGTCATTTTTCGTTTTGCACATTGCTTTGGTACCGAACCAGGATCTAACCAACTTGCTGAGCGCTTTCGATTGTCAAAAAGAATCCATTTTTCGTCGCACGTAATAATTCGGTTCAAAATTCCTTCATTTCTGTGCCTGTTAAGCAGCGCAAGGCAAGTCTCGACGCGTACGTTGCGCTGGCGATCGTTAAGTTCGTGGGGCACCCATCTATCAAGCTTTTTTATCTTGCCAATCTGTCGCAAATGGACCAATGCTATGCTAACATCAAAAGCTGCTGCCAGCTCAGCTGTAGATTGAGATTCATCAGCTTCCACAATCGCCTTTAATTCATCATTGTTGACCAAAGTTTCCGGACGACCACGAGGTTCATTTTTCAAGTCAAAATTCCCAGAACGGAACCGAGCAAACCAATAACGGGTTGTACGTTCGTTTGTACAGTTCTCTCCGTAAACGTCGTTGATGTTACGTGTCGTTTGTGCCGCGTTGGTGCCACGACGGAACTCATATTCCATAATTACACGAAATTTCAAAGTATCCATTATGAGGAAAAATGTTGAACTGTAATGAAAATACAACGCTAATCAATAAACAAAAGACTTATATTGTAAATAGAATGTCATATTTTTAAAACAAAATTAATTTGAATTTAGAATTCATAGCCAATCAAAACTTTTTTTTGTTTGAAAAAGTCTTTACTGCAATACGGCAATTTCATAGGTAAAGACCTATTATTAATAAAATATCAATACATACCCTTCCTAACTATCAAGTCAAGGGTATATCTCTCAGTATTTATTAAATCCTGGTACAACGTCTCTGTGTCCCTACATTGTTGCATGACCTAGAAGCTTCATTTATGTAGATTGTGCGACCTGTTATCATGTGGGCGGTGCAAGCATTCTATTGGACAATTTGTTTATCGTGTCAACTGTTTGGAATGTTGACTATAAAAAACTTTTAGTAAGTATCTATATGTCCCATTCTGGGTCGTTGCAACCTCCTCACTCGTTCTGCTATCCTAATATAGGATGTCCTGTACGATTGACTTACAATGTTGTGCTCCGTAGCACAGCTCATGCGTCACATCAGATAATCTGTTTGTGGCGTCAAGTTTGATTATATTAAACTATCAGTTAGTACCTATATGTTTCATTCTGACACGATGCAACCTACTCACTTGTTCTGCTATCCTAGTGTAGGATGTCCTGTAATACTCCGATTGAATTACAATGTTGGAGTTCGTAGACATCTCATGCGTCACTTCAGATAATCTGTTCGTTGCGTCAAGTATGATTATAATAAACTATCAGTTAGTAACCATGTGTTTCAATTAGAGCCGTTGCAAGCTCTTCGTTTGTTTTGATATCCTGGTGTATTGATGTTCTCAAATGCTCTGACTAACCTACAGTGTTGTGCTCAGGTAGCACAGCTCAAGCGTCACATCAGATAATCTGTTTGTAGCGTCAAGTATGACTATAATAAACTATCAGTGAGTTAGTGCCTATATGCTTCAATTTGAGACGTTGCAACCTCCTCGTTTGTTCTGATATCCTGGCGTATTGATGTTCTCGAACGCTCTACTGGTACAATGTTGTGCTCAGGTAGCACAGTGCCATGCTTCGCATTGTTAGTTGCGTTAACTGAGGCTATAAAGAAACTACAACTATTACACGGCTAAAACTCACGAGATACAGTCGAATAACTCGAGCCGCCACCACCGCCGCCGCGCGTACTCCTTGAGGATGGGCATCTATATTGCCCGAACACCGGTCGAGTTATTCGAGTGTATCTCGTGAGTTTTAGCCGTGTAATAGTTGTAGTTATGAGTACTACTCACGTCAGTTTCTATAATATTATAAAGAAACTGTAGTACATACTTCAATCGAAGCTGTTGCAACCTCCTGGCTTGTTCTACTATCCTAGTATGTGATGTCCTCATACACTCCGATTGACTTACAATGTTGTGTTCAGTAACAACAAGGTATGCGTCACATCGGAGAACTATTCCTATCAGTGAGTTAGTGCCTATATGCTTCAATTTGATACGTTGCAACCTCCTCGTTTGTTCTGATATCCTGGCGTATTGATGTTCTCGAACGCTCTACGGGTACAATGTTGTGCTCAGGTAGCACAGTGCATGCGTCCAATTGTTAGTTGCATTATCTGAGGCTATAAAGAAACTGTAGTACATACTTCAATCGAAGCTGTTGCAACCTCCTGGCTTGTTCTGCTATCCTAGTATGTGATGTCCTCGTACACTCCGATTGACTTACAATGTTGTGTTCAGTAACAACAAGGTATGCGTCACATCGGAGAACTGTTCCTTGCGTCAATTATGACTATAATAAACTGTCATAAGTATATGTTTCATTACGAGACGTTGCCAACTCTCTGCTTGTTCTGCTATCCTGGTGTATTGACGTTCTCGAATACTGTAATTGACGTACAATGTTGTGTATGTGTTGTGTGTCAATTAAGTAGTGTATACGCTGTGATGGACAACCTATTCACACATCAACAACTGTGACTAAATAAACTGTCAGTAAGTATATTTTTCATAATGAGACATTGTAACCTCCTCGCTTCTTCTGCTAACCTACTGTGTAATGACGTTTAATACTCTGATTGACCTACAATTTGGTGCACTCAGTGCACAGTGCATTCGTCACATTGGACTAATCTGTTTTGTTATGTCAACTGTGACTAAATAAACTGTCGTTAAGTAGCTAAATATTTCACTAACTAAGTGATTGAAGTGAGCGTAGTCTTTGTTTTAACTCACGAAATTTGCTTTCATTTGTCTGGATGTAACTACGTACTCACGTATAGGTCGGGATTTTTCAACCAACTTGTTCACTCTTGACTTGAAAACTCCCTGGTTAGTTAACTGATTTATGATCTGATCTCACAGTCGAGTAAACTTATTACCAGACTGTGCTGATGTCTCAGGATGATGTGCGCAGTGCAGTGTCACGCGAAACTTAATTAATTTTGGAGTTTCGAGTGACACTGTCCTATTATGGAAGGCAGTGTCATTTAACATCAGGTGAATGACTAGCTCGTCACATCATTCTCAAACATATAATTCTTTTTTTTTAACACAAAACAAATACACTTATTATTACTAGGTAGTAGGACAGTTTTGCAAAGTTCGTCTAGGTAGGTACCACCTCTTTGCTGGTTATTCTGCCGCCAAGTAGTAGTGTGCCCTGTATCAATTCGTAAAAAATACAATAAACAAATAAGTAATTTATTAAAAAAGAGCACAGACCCAGGATATAAAGCAGAATAAAAAACAAAAGTAGTGTGCAAGTTCCGGTTTTAAGGGCATTAAAGCTAGTGAAATTACTTGCGCAGTGGTCACGCGAAACTCTATACTTTAAACTTCCGATCGTCATATCATTTCTCAACTCAAAAAACATATCCTAAAACAGTTTTTGGTACAAATAAAAGTGACATAAAATGATTCTCTATTATAACTTCATCTATCTCTTTTTTCCAGCTTCTGGGAGTAGCATAGCAAGTACCTGCGGTATTGAATTAGATGAAGCCTTCAATGTTATAGATTTATTTATGAAACGACTCAAATTAGGTAAAACTCGATGACAAGAGCACAGGAATAGTAATATTCATTTTTATAAAATCCCAAACAATGCATACTTGGACTAGGAAATAGTATTGAAACGCAGACTTTCGTGCGAAATGCCTTTAATCATCAACTTTTTTTTTTAACTTCAAACTTGTCTTGCATTTGACCACGCTCTCACCTGATGGGAAGTGACGATGCTTCGAAGGTGTAGCATGCTAGCCAAGTAAATCCCTATTCACTCTTCTCTTGAACACGCCCGGGTCATATTTCGCCGGAAACATAGACGCTGACAGGGCATTCCATTCCTTAGCCGTTCTAATTAAGAACGTGGAATCAAATCGCTTGGTACGAATGGGTGGTATTTCGACCACGAAAGGATGTCGCTTAGCCGAGCGTCTAGTAGTCCGGTAGTAGAATGGTGACTAACTACTACAATAATAACAACTACTAATAGCTATATTACCTACTAAAGAAAATAAAAACATTCCGATTAAATCCCATGCATCCGACATGCAGAAACCGCTTTAACAGTAATTAATTTTAAAGTTAAAGTAAATTTTCATTTTTGTATTATTGTAAAAAAGTACAGACAATTTGTATTTATTTATTTATTTATTTAATACTTTATGCACATAAAAAGTACAAAGGAGGACTTAATGCTAACAGCATTTTCTACCAGTCAACCAAGGCGTGCAGAGAAACAATTTGATTAGGCGTGCATATAAGGAAATGAGCATAATTTTGAACATTCATTTTGACCATCAAATAAATTAAAATAAAACTATAACAACGATACAACTATTAAGGTATAAAAATACATATTTGACAAATTTAATAAAATACAAATATTAATGAATACTACAATATAGATAATATATACATAATTAAATAAAATACAAACTACATAATAATAAATAATTCTATGTTCTGCTAGTTCAAGTTTAGAGACTTTTGAGCAAATGTTCCTTTACCTGGCGTTTAAAATTGTCCTTGACGTTGCACCTCTGGATCTTATCTGGTAACGAGTTCCAGAGATGAACCGCTGTGACTTGGAAAGAGTTGTCTAAGAAAGATGTAGTATGTCGTGGAGTTGCAAGCACAAGTGTGTTTGAAGAGCGGAGTTGTCTTTGGTGTGTGTCAGATAAGTAGGTAAACATGTTTTTAAGGTAAGTCGGAGAATTAGGGTCTTTTAGAACAGAAAAAAGGAGACAGAGAATTCGTAGGTTACGTCGCTCGCGGATTGGGAGCCATTTGAGCTCAGCTCGGAATTTAGAGACGTGATCATACTTCCTGAGGCCATAAATGAAACGAATGCAGTTATTAAGTAAGCGGTCGAGTTTGTTAAGCTGGTCTTCAGTTAGATCCAAGGAACAAACATCAGCGTAATCGAGAATCGGAATAAGGAGGGAGTTAACTAATGAAATTTTTGTTTGGGTGGGGAGAAAGTTTTTGAGACGAATAATAGAATGGAATGATGCATAAAATTTACGAGAGATTTCTTTGACATAAGGAGTCCAATTCAGATTCGAGTCAATTAAAATACCTAGATTTTTCACTGTTGAAGAGAAAGGGATATTAATAGAATTGAATGAGAGGGGGAGAAGATTGGAAGGGTCGATTTTACACAGTAGACGAGAGCTACCCACTATGATAGCTTGGCATTTGTCAGGATTTACCTTTATACCATAGCTTACCGACCAGGTAGATAAACGTGACAAGTCGTCGTTAACGGCTTTAATCGCGTGAGTAATATTGTGAATGGGAGAAGAACAATATATCTGGAGATCATCCGCGTACATGTGGAACCTATTCTGCAGATGTGGGGAGAGCAAGTTTATAAATAATGAGAATAGTAGTGGAGATAAAATTCCACCTTGTGGCACACCTGCATCCAAAATATTCCACCCAGATAGTTCCTGTCCCGACCGTATGGCTTGCCTACGACATTTCAGGTAAGAAGAGAACCAATCTATAGCTGTGGGAGAAAATTTGAGTTTCGGGAGAAGAGCTAAGAGGAGGTCATGGTCAACGGCGTTAAATGCGTTACTGAAGTCAATCAAAACCAGAACGGTCACCTGTGAGTTTTCCATACCGCTTCTGATATCCTCAGTAACTTTCAAGAGAGCTGTTGTGGTACTATGGCCAACTCTAAAGCCAGATTGGAAAGGGTGCAGGAGATTATTGTTGGCTAAGAAATCCGTAACCTGTTTGTGAACAACAGACTCTATAACTTTGGATAGAAATGGAAGGATAGAGATGGGTCGGAATTCATTTGGAAGAGAAGGGTTTGGAACTTTAGGGAGGGGGAGAACATATGCCTTACGCCATTCGTCTGGGTATTGAGCAGATGTTAAAGAACAGTTTATAATATGTGTAAGGGCTGGAATAATTTGAACTTTTATGTGACTAATCATGATCTGACCAATATTATCACTCCCAATAGCTTTAGATTTAAGAGACCCCAATATTTTTAGTATGGAATCCTGAGTAACAGGTTCAAAATCAAAGGACTTAATATCTGGCAAAGGAATACTATCAATTTTGCGAATAGTATCCTGTTTAACTGTGGGGCTTAATTTCGAACATGAAGTGAAGTGGGAATTCATAGCATTAAGATCCATAGTGATTTTGGTATCGGTATGTCTTACTTTACCTAGACCCAAAGACCGTAGAAATTTCCAGATACCTGCAGGAGTTAAAAGCTCTATTTGTTCAGCAATGTGGCGTCTCTTTGCATTTCGGACCAACAAATTACAGCGATTCCTCATAATTTTGTAATGAGACCAATTTTCGTCAGACCGGTCTTTTTTAAACTTACGGAACGCACGGTCTCGTCTGGCTATGGCTTTACGAATGGTGTCACAGAACCATGGGGAGGGAGGACGTTTTATTTTAATAGAGCGAACTGGAGCATGTCGATCAAAGAGATTGGTGATATTAGAATTGAAAACCTTTACTTTATCATCTATTGATGCTACGAGTTCAATCTGCGACCAGTTGACGTTAGAGGCATCATTTACTAGTTCAGGAACATTAAGTGTTGAAAAAAGTCGCTGCTTTAGAATAACTGGCTTTGGTTTTGGTACCTTGAATTTAACTGAGGAGAAAATAAGGTCGTGATGAGAGAAGCCCGGAGCAGAATACTGACCATGATTCTTTACTAAACTTACGTCTGATGTTATAATAAGATCAAGGAGAGTGCTAGTTGTGTGTGTATGGTGAGTTGGATGTAAGTCAAGCAAGTTCAGGTTAAGTGACTCTATGATACTGCGCAGTTTTAGAGATCGCTGGTTCGGACTTAGTAAGCATGTATTGAAATCACCCATAACAAGAATGTGTGTATATTCTGACATAATGTCTTCCAAAACATGCTCAAGCTTTAAAAAATAGTCTATATTTGGTGGGCAATAGACAACACCGAGAATAACTTTTAAACCTACGTCTACTTCAATAAAAATAAACTCAGGAGAGGCACAGTAAGACGAAGATGACTGTGACACTATTTTGTAGGTTAGATGGCTCTTCAGGTAAATCGCTACACCACCACCCCCCTTGCCAGTGCGATCATTTCTGATCAGCACAAACCCAGGTAGGGGATAAGAGGTGGAGGGAAGGGAAGGTTTAAGCCAACTTTCAGACACCAGAATGGCATGTAAGGAATTACTTTTTAAATTAAAAGTATCATGCAAGTCCGAAAAATGCGCAGGGATGCTTTGTGCATTAATGTGACACGCATTAAAAAGGTTTGAGCACACTGAAAATTGAGAATCAAGCAGTTCGTTGAGGGTTAATTCACTGTCACTTGCACTAACGAAAGAGCTGTCGGAATTTGCTGTTACGAATGAATCTTCATCATTAGAGAACATAGATAATGTATAAATAAATAATAATAACAATAAATAAATATAAATACTATACCTAAAAATATTATAGTAAAGTACTTAAATAAAGTTAAAAGATCACTTAAATCTAAATAAAACAAAAAAAAAAAAAAATCTCGCACTCCCTGCTGGCTAGTAAAAAAAAAAAAAAAGAGTAACAATAAAAATAAAAAAATTATAGAGTATAAAAACTCAAAAAAGTACAATAATAATAAGATAAATACAGTTGACAAATATACTGAATTTTGCAGTCATTGCATATTGAGGTTCTACGAAAAATGTGCTGTATCACAAAACTGAACGTACATAATACCTTATAATATGTGGCATAATACGCACAATGCTAAGATGCAGATGATAAAAAAAAAAAAACAAAAAGAAAGCAAAAGAATTCTAGAAATATTGAACTTGTACCATTACCACAGAACAGTGAAATTAAAACAATTGACTATAGCTAGTCATTTTACAAAGGAACAAAACTTTTTTAAAGAAACAAAACAAAGTGACTGATGACTGTAAGCCCTTAGAGTAATATAATATTGTAGCTAGCTACAAATCACTGATACGTAGTAATTATATCTCTACTCATATACTGATACTGGTACTGATACTGACTATACTCTTTGTACTGATCTATGGTGTGAGTGTACATTACGCAACATCGCACATAGTCTGTGAGCTAACCAGTCTGTGCATTATATTCTCTTTGATTGTAGACTAACTGCAACAAACAAAATATCAACAAGAAAACGGGTGGATTGGAAATTGTTCTGGTGCCGTTATGATTTGTGATATAAAACATTAAGTATAGCTACAGACACAGCTACAGCCCGATAGCCGAAAGTCCAAAGATCATGTTTACGAAAGTTGAAGATCCGCTTTCCGTGCGAGAGCGTTACAATGTATGTGACGGCTGCTTGGTGGATTTGCTTTTTGTCGAAGGGCGAAGTTCTTTCTTGCGAATTACTGAAGGCTCAGTTACGGCTACTGATGCCGGTGAAGATCCACTCTTAGGTTGTAGATTGCTGGCCGCCTCATTCGAAACAGCAATATGACTTGTTGAAGGAAATTTCGCCATCAACTTATCTAGTTCATATTCCGTAGCAACGCGTTTAAGGTCATTGTTCGGTAGCTTGATCATAATAACTCCATCTCGGGTCCAACAACGGTTTATTCCGAAGTGCTTTCGCGCTGTGGCAAAGATGTTTTGACGAGGTTTAGTTAAGAACTCGCTGAGGACTGCTGGAGTGGACTTTAGCCGTTTCTTCTCTTTCCATATGAGGTTGCGAATATTAATGTCAACAAAACGTACTAAAATAGGTCGAGTTCGACTACTATTACGAACGCCCAAGCGATGACAGAGGTAAAATGAGGTTGAGCTGACATCAGGAAAGTTCATAGTGGAATTGATAATGCCAAGGATGACTGCACAGCTATCCTCTCCATCTTTCTCCTTAATGCCACCGAATAGAAGAGCATTACGCCTATTATAGGTGTCCAAAGCATCAACCTGGTTAGTGAGTGATTGGACTTGAGCCCGCAATAATTGCAGGGTGGTCAGCACAATGTCCTTGAAGGCCCTGTACTCCTGATTTAATTTATCAATGTTAGGCTCACCGACCAATGAAGTTGATGTTAAACTCTTCTCAATTTCACTCATCCTTAAGGCCAGGGATTCTTCAATGCGCCTTTGGTTGTCTAGCACTTGTTGAACATTGGCCATGGTTGTTTATTATGCAGCACAGTTAACACAGGTGAATAGCCAGCAGGTAAGCACAGATGTACACTACAGCATTAATTAGCCAAACTATAATTTACTTTAGTGAAACAATTAAAATTTAGTTAATTTAGGAGAGCTCAATTTTTTAGGTGTTGATAGTTCAACGCCTACCCGCGTTTTTTTCTTTGTATAGGGGTACTTGGATTGGTCCCACCTAAACCTGGCAGCATTGCCCCGTTGAATTGCAATGCTGATTCGTTGTGCCAATAATCTCGGTATCTGTTACATATTTGAGGCGTTTCGTGTTGAGACCTGGGTCCGTGGGGGCCAGGAGCTCATCGCGTTTTACAAAGTTCATCAGAGCGCCTGGTCGTATATACGCGTGGCCAAAATTCTTAATTGACACTAATAATTTAATGCCCTCTAGTGTTAGATATTCAATGTACAGTTAACCTCTCTACTTTGTTGATATATTTCCCTCCATTCAAAGGTTGTTTGCAAGAGATCGCTCTAAGCGATAAGAGCGCCCATTATACCTTATTGCCAATGTTTTATACCGTTAATTAATTATGTAGAATATTGTGTCTATTTCGATGTACAATGACGCATTCTATTCTAATTATGTTCTATTCTTTTATGCAGTCGTTGTCCTTTCGTGCCATAAAGAAAAGGGGATTTCATGAATTGAATTTTAAAAAAGCAACTATTTTGTAAAACTTTTATTGTTTCCTATGAATAATACTTACCTAAAATATAAGGAGAAACGTTAATAATATAATAGAAGAAGATACTCTAAGATGAAATAATTCGTCATACCATTACGCTTTTTGAAGATGAGACAGTAATTGACGGATTATTCTGTGTACCTTTTTTACCTACGCAGCTATTTTATTATGCGTTAGAAATCTTTGCGTGGTCAATGAGCTTCTCAAATTGTACGTTCTGGACGCTTCCTCTTGAGTTTCCCACAATTAAAACAACTATTGAAGTGAAAACTTCTTTAGACGAGGTGAGCACTTATTGGGCGAACAAAAATCATGGAATTCGCATTATCTTCACCGAACGCTTTTCATGATCTATATGTATTATGTGTGTGTGTACTTTTTGTGTGAACAAAAAGCGTGAAACTCGCTTCATCATCACTGCACGCTTTCCATGAGCTATATGTCACAAGTTACTTTTCACTTCTATCGGCAGTCCCCAAGGACTACGCACTTTTCTTTATATCGCTAAGGTGCTTCTTCAGTCCTCACATTTGTAAGCATGCTTCCTATTGCGTCTTCAAAAGCGAGCATTCAAATAATTGTGACAATTTTTTCGCAAATCAAACATTCAATCGTGAACGAAACCTAAACATGTTAGGTTATTTTACATTAATGTTTTCTTAATTCATTGACATTAATAAATTAACATTCGTTCCTTACAAATCACCGGATAAGACGCATTCCCAACTGAGCCATGGTCGCATGCTTGAGAATGCGAAAATCTTATGGACTATATTTTTAAGCACACTATAATTTTTTAGGAATCAGTTATCTGTGTGTGTATATTGTTTGAAGAATAAAAATACAAAAAGCATTTTGTAGTTTTAGCATTACACAAACACATTGATCATTCATAATGTACTACGACAAGGTTCTAATCTCGTGGGAACAAAACGCTCTTGAACTTAGTGTAATTGTCGCTTTTTCATCCGCCTGTGAATGATGAGGACCAAAGATGCCATCTATAATAATATCAATGCACAAAGGGACGAATTCGAAGAGCGTCTTTTTGCGGGTTTTAATAAAGCCAACGACAAATTGCACCACTCGATTTTCCAGACGGTTCGAGAATGACGCTGGAGTTTTTACAACATTCGCCCGCGTTTCCTTTCCCTTCCATGTAATCAGGATGGAGCCGGAAAATGAAAGCAAGCTTTATTTTGGACATAATTCAATTTCCAACGTCTCAGTTACAGGGATGCCATATTTTTAAAGAAAAATAAATTTGTGGTGCGAAATAATGAGACGAACAGCGCACCAAACTAAACATAAATGACATCAACTAAAACAGCCACTAACACTGAAAATAACACAAGTTTTGGAAAATAATACAGTGCGGCGACGCGATCTTTTTCGTTTCCCGCCAAAACTGCCTAGTATCTTTTTTCTTTTTTCATGTGCAGTATGGAAATTTATCCTGTAGCATTCTTTCACAGAATTCTTTATTAGGTCGGTTTGCCTTTAACTTTAAGCTACTATAAAGCTAAGTAAATTCATTAGTGTATACGGTAATATTGAAAGTCTCTGTGGTATGGTGGTTGAACCTGTCGGCTCATAGCCAGGAAGCAGCGGGTTCCATTCCCGCGGCAGAACAAGTATTTGCGCACTGGAAAAAAAATGCTAATACTTGTTCTGAGCCTAGGTGTTGTGAACCATGATCCTCATAGTTCCTGGGTCCCTAGACACAGGGAATCCTAGTTAGGGTCCAGGATCTATGTATGTGATCGTTGGGCGTTATTATTATTATATTATTATTATTATAGTTCCTGGGTCCTCGTAATTTGGGCACGATTTTATTAGTTTTACGCCCTAACCCTGACCAAGAGAATATTAGGTGTTATAAGCTTTAGAAATAATTACATTTTAAGAAGGCGTTTTAGAGGGCGAACCAGCGGAGACATCGCTCGTGCCCTTGTATGACTGCTATCAACTGAGAAGAGTTTATGCTGTCTTCTATCACCACGCCTCGCAGTGGTTCGATCCCATACAAGTAATACAAGAGATCCCATACGAACCACAGTGCGCCTACTTGACGGGACCTCAATTTCGTCTGGGACGTGTAGCACACACAGTAGATTGTGCAAGTGCAAGCAGTCTACAGAACCCCTGTGTGATAAGCACTTTGAGGCACTTGCCTCAAAGTGCTTATCACACATTAAATTCAAAAATACATTGATTATAGAAAAAAAAATCAAAATTAACAACCGCCATTTTTGGATTATTTTCAATGAAACCCAAGTAAATGATAATTTATCACGTTAATGATATTTCAAGCAAATATGTGTCAACTTCAACTTCAACTTCTTATCTTTGTGGCTTCTGCGGGTTACCACAATTTCGCCAATGTCGCGTAGGTAGAACGGAGAACAAGCGATGGAGATTTTGCTCGGTTAAAATATGTTACATATTAAATTCTGAGTTCTGCAACTGAAATAGGACAACACAAAACATTCACAAGACGTCACAGTTCACATATAAAGAAGCATATATATATTAAATTGGAAGCAGGGATTTTATACAAATATTTAAGGATGATGAGAGATGATAGGTACTTATTAATCATAACTTAATTTTGTTGGCAATTATGAATTTACTTAGGATGTTAAGGAAAGGTGTAAATACTAGAGAAAGGAGGTAGCTAAAATTAGTGGGACGTGGAATTTCAGGAGGAAGTATGTCATACAAGGAGCCGCGAAGTCTCACACAGTTGAAAAATATATGTTCCAGCGTACCCTCGTCTAATCCACATTCACAGAGTGAGTGGTCACGAATCCGGATTTTAGCAAGGAAGACCGGTGTGCAGGAATGACCCAATCTCATACGGCAAATAACAGAAGTGGATCTTTTATCAAGTTTTTTGAATTTGAAGAACCAAGGTTTGGTAGGAATACAATTTTGAATTTGGCCGTAAAATTTACCTTTTATGTTTTTTGTATTTTGCCACGTGGTATCCCATTTGAGTCGTAGCTGAGGTAGACATACCGATATTAGGTCGTGAGCATAGCCTACATAATGGTCGTTGTTACCTAGCCGTGCTGCTTGTTTAGCAGCAGAGTCAGCATTTTCATTTCCTGGTATACCTACATGACCAGGGATCCAGACAAGAAACACTTTTAAATTTTTTTGGTGGCATTTGTAAAGAGCTTCTTTGATTTTTAAAATAATAGGAAATCGAAATTTCGTCCTGAATTGGTTAGCATTAATAGCTTCGAGACAACTTTTAGAATCGGAGAATATTATAGATTTGTTAATGTTGTGCGAGTAAATATACAAAATCGCTTCCAGAATAGCAGTAGCTTCTCCTGTAAAGACTGATGATATAGGTGGGCATTTGTACTGTAGGATTATTCTGTATCTGGGAATCCATACAGCAGCACCAACATTACTGTCATTAGATAATTTAGAGGCATCTGTATATATAAGCAACCATTCATTACCAAGCCTGTTAATTTTTTCATTGAACAGGAAATTCGGTTCAATAGAATTTTTTTCAATACCGAAATCTAGGATAATATTAGGATTGAAAATTAGGGCATTATAACTTGTCGAAAACAGGGGGTTGTATGGGAACTGAGCTATTGGGCAAGGAAGTTGAGTGAATTTAATATAACTACGAAGAATGCAAGGGAAATTTTCCTCAGATCTGGTGCCTTGGGATGTGATATTTCTATGAAGGGTTTCTAATTTAGATATAAGAGGGTGTTCATAATTCTGGAGAAGCTTAAATAAATACTTATCTGCTAAAAATTGTCTACGTAGATGGAGAGGGGGTTCGCCACATTCTACCTGCATGGCATTAATCGGGGAGGACTTCATAGCGCCAAGAATTATACGTAGACATTTGGATTGGATTTTATTTAACTTATCTAGAGCCGCTTTATTAGCAGGGTCTAAGAGGAATGATCCATAATCAAGATGGCTGCGGACTATAGCATTATATAACAGCTTCTGACTAAATGGGTGGGATCCCCACCATGCCCCAGATAGGGCTCGCAAAACATTAATGTTCTTTTCACATTTAGCTGTGACATGATTAAAGTGGGGAATACCAGTTAGTTTCATATCCAGCCACACTCCCAAAAATTTAACTGAGTCTTGTTGGGGGATGATTTCGTTTTTATAGTGTAAGTTTAATTCAGGAATATTACGCTTTTTAGTAAAAATAACAGAACAGCTTTTAGAGGTTGATATTGATAAACCATGTTCAAATAACCAGTCCCCCAAGTAATCAAGTGCTGTATTTAAACCTTGCTCGATTTCTGACATGGATTTAGCTGAGCGGTATAAAGCTACATCATCTGCATATTGTAGTACTTGGCAGAATGGATTGACTGTAAGCTCTAGGTCATATGTATATAAACTGTATAGCAAAGGGCTCAATACTGAGCCTTGTGGGAGGCCTTTCCAGATGGATCTAGGTGGTAGATAGGAGTCTTGAGTTCTAATTAAGATAGTCCTCTGTAATAGGAAACAGCAAATAAAGCGTACAATCTTCTCAGGGATACTCAGCTGAAGAAGTTTATTCCTGAGTACTGGAAGGTCGACATTATCATATGCTGACGCTATATCAAGGAATACCCCAACAAGGAATTCCTTGTTGATAAATGTATTATGGATTTCGGAAGTTAGGATACTGAGGCTGTCATATGTACTCATACCTTTCCTGAAACCATATTGAGACTTCGCAATGAGACCTTTATTTTCCACCAACCATTCCAGTCTGTTTTTTACAAGATGTTCAGCTATTTTCGCTAAAACACATGACAGGGCAATGGGGCGTCTGGAGTTAGGATCCGATGGGTCTTTTCCAGGTTTAAGTAATGGTATAATTATCTGAGTATTCCAGGCCTCTGGAATAAAACCTTGTTCATAAAAAACATTAATTAGGTTAAGTATGACATTTTTAGTTTTATCTGTGGATTTTATTATAAAGGAATATGTGATACCATCTATTCCAGGAGAGGAATCAGTCAAACCACTCAAGACTAGATTTAATTCATCAGCTGAAAATGGGCCATCAATATTATTAAATAAATTGGGGTTATGGTTGGGTATATTATTAAACGAAAGAGCAAGATGAACAAAGGGTGGAGCCAATCTGTCGGCAAAACCTTCTAGCCAAGAAGAAGTGTCGTTTGATGTTATGTTGACTGAATTATAATATCCTCTGAACCTTCTGATTAATTTCCATACTACTGATGCGGGTGTGTTAGGGGAAAGACTTTCACAGCATTTAAACCATCCTTGTTTTTTCTTTGTGGATAGGATTCTTCTAGATTTGGCTGCAGTTTTTTGATAAACTAAGTAATTACTCATAGTCATAGCGGAGTTATATTCAAGTTCTGCTTCATTGCGGCAGCGAACAATTGCTGTACACTCAGGGTCCCACCAAGGAGGAGAGCTGTAGTTACTTCTTTGTTTTTTACGTGGAATGTGGGCGTCTGCTGAAGAGATAATACACTTTACAAGTTGGGAGTAGCATGATATGGGGTCATCACTTGGGCTTGGAATAGTATTGATTTTTCTATCAAGGGTGAACATATACTGGTCCCAGTCAGCTCTTGAAAGCTGATGTTTTAAAAGTGGATTTGGGGAATTTGGGGGAGGGGACATACGAGATATTTTAATTACAATGGGAAAATGATCACTACCATATGTCAAAGGGAGTACTTCCCAGGAGAGGATGGGTGACAGGGAGGGGGAGCAGATGGTGAGATCTACAGCACTTTTTGGGTTTTGGGTTGGAAGAACCCTACGAGTAGGAGTCCCATCATTAATTACACATAAGTTAGCCTCATCAAAAGCATCTAATAGAGAGTATCCAAACAAGTCACAATGAGCTGAGCCCCAAGAGTAGTGGTGTGCGTTAAAGTCACCCATTAAAATAACAGGAGAAGGAACGGATGATATAATAAAGAGTATATCGGCTATCAGGGAGGAGTTAGGATGGGGAATATATATACATAAAAACGATATATTAAAAGCTCGTACAGCCACAGCATTAATATCTGGACTGTGAGCAGGCAGGACTATCTGCGAAAAGGTTAAGCAGCGCTTAACCAGTAGCGCACATCCTGCATACCCGTCCTGGCGGTCGTCCCTAAGACAGGCGTACCCCGAAACTCTATAATGAGATCCGGGGACAAACCATGTCTCTGAGACGGCCACCAGGACGGGGGAATGCTTTCTAATAAGAAAGTATAAATCATGAGTTTTCGGACGAAGACTTTTGCAGTTCCACTGGATTATGGTT
Source organism: Ennomos fuscantarius (assembly GCA_905220475.3). Taxonomy (NCBI): domain Eukaryota; kingdom Metazoa; phylum Arthropoda; class Insecta; order Lepidoptera; family Geometridae; genus Ennomos; species Ennomos fuscantarius. Next base: position 15,777,358 of record HG992023.1, read on the forward strand.
AGGGACTGATCCATGATTGTTGACAGTTGATATAGATGAGATTTGGGCGATCATTTGTGCTACGTGGGACGGTATATTAATTGAGTTCTGGGTAAGTATATTCAGAATAATGGTCAATAGCTGGACTAGAAGCTGGTCTTGCGGTTGGGAGAGAGACTGGGGTGATGAAGCTTGAGCCATTTGCAGGCAATAACCATTGGGTAGAGAAGATGCCTCATTAGAGACAATTGCCTGGTGGGCTGCTTTGTCATAAGATTTACCCATTGGGGCCCGAGGTTGGGGGTTTCGGTAAATAGTTTTTTTGTAAGATTGGGCTTGGTGAGATTGAGAAGGGGGAGGAAGATGAGGATGGGGTACGGAATTGGGTGGGGTTTCCTTAAGGATGTCGTTATATGCTCTGCTTATTTTTGGGAAATGTAAAGAAGCCTCTTCATATGATATGCCATCTCTAGACATCATCATTTTTATAGTTTTTTGACGTTCTTGTTCAGGGCAGGATCTATTTGTTGAAAAATGATGGGCTGAACAGAAAAGACATGTAGAGTTTTGTTCAGGAACGATACAATCATCTCCACAATGTGGTTGGGCACATCTATAGCATCGCGGGCTTGACCGGCATTGGGCCTTAATATGCCCAAAACGGCAACATTTCATACACTGTATGGTGGGGAATTGATAAGTCTCTACAGCCAGTGATGAGTAATATGAGAAGACCTTTGTGGGTAACTGCTGTCCTCTGAATGTCAGAACAACAGTTTGGGTTGGTTCCCAGCTAACAGTATTATCATTTTTAACCTTTCTGTTAAGACGTCTCGCTTTGAATACTCGTATAGAATTGCCTGGGATTTGTAGAGATTCAACAAATTCATCCATTGACCAATCAACAGGGACTCCGCGGACTATACCCATACGAGTGACATTGTAGGTGGGAATTGTCGCCTCATAATTATGTACCTTAAGCACAGGGTTACAGAGGAACTGATTTGCACCAGAAGCAGATTTGAAATTGATGGAGATTCTATTCCTACCAACCTTCTTCACACCGTCTTGGTGGATATTTTCAATTTTGTTATTGAACAAGAACTGACCAAATTTCATTGGACGGATTGTAGTTCCTGAAGACGGATCTGGGTCAATCCGGGACACATGCACTATGTATGGACCTGCATCAGAATCTTCATAGGACCTAATACCCAAAACGGACATTTCCGGATGAACATAGACTGTTTGTACAGAGGCTGTCGCGGACTCCTTGTCTACAATAGTTTTTTTTGCTGGACCTACATTTTCATGTTCCACAGCTGCGCGTTGTCTTTTTTTTGCGGGGAAGAAGATAATTTGTTGTTTTGGTGTTGACCAGTCCATCATGGCCGCCGCGTCTGAATCCAGCGGCGGCGGGTCGGGTGGTGGGTCAGGGGAAATGGGCTCCATTTCCCCGGACGGTTAGTAAAACACACAAACACTTACCTCCACCAGGATTACACAACTCAGAAATAAAATTAATACAGAATTAGGCTTGAAATCACTTAAAAACTAAACCAATCACTCTTATACGCGTGCTCAGTTTCACACCAGATTTGCGACCCAAATATGTGTCAAGTCACAGTCGAAGTCATCAAGTCAAGTCATATAGTCTAGTCAATGTCATACTCCTAGTAAAGTGGTGGCAACTTTACCAGAAGCTTCTATGGAGTTTTGGAAACAACACGAAAAGAAACCAACTCATTATCATTTTACCACTTTTCCACATTCATGCGTGTAATCCAGCACTTAACGAATAACGCCACAAACGTTTATTTTCGTGTTGTTTCCAAAACTCCATAGAAACTTCTGGTAAAGTTTCCACCACTTTACTAGGAGTATGACTTGATTAGACTAGACTATGACTTGACTTGATGACTTGGACTGCGACTTGATTTGACACATACAACATACATATATAATATAACTTGAAAGATTAATTACTTGACACTGGCTAAATACACAAAAGTGTGGAGCCAAAACCAAAAGAAAAAAAATAGTTCCATAAGGGTCTTAGGTCCGTATTACAGAACGATGCTCAATCATCGATCGGTGCTCAAGCAGAGATTTCATTCTCTAATTGATCATTGATCACTTTATGAATTAAATCTCTGCTTGAGCACTGATCGATAACTAAGAATCGTTCTGTAATACGGATCTAAAACAAGATTTACAAAATAAATAAGAAAAAATTACTCATGTAAATAGGGCGAATTCTGTGCAAAAAGTATAATAATATTGTAGAATGAAGGTCTATTTCAAAACAACGCAGAGACTAATTGTTTTATCTGTGGACAACAAAAACAACGACAACAGAACTTTATGACAGATAGTCATTTTGCCTTTAGACAAAAAAATAAATAAACAAAATTACAAAATTCAATTTAATTTGCTAATATTTACAAAGCCGCCGTCTTCTAATTAATTTAATGTATATTTTACCAATTTCATTTTCATGCGAAATATTATCGAGTTTGTATGGTTACATCGGAATCGAAGTCTGAAAATGTTGACATTCAACATGGCGGTATGTCATCAGTGCTGTGCTGTGCCGTGGTGAGATTGTTTATTGTAAAGTTTATATTTAGTAGCCTAAAACCGTCAGTAAAAATATCGTGGACCATTCATCGCACACGTATTTTGTGAAATAAGTTATCCGCGGTCGTTAGTAACGGCTTTGTAGTGCTCTGCCTTGTGTTCTTCCAGTTCGGTGTTTCGACTTTCGTTCGGCCGCTAGGCACTACCCAGATATTGAGATAGCATTAAATATAAATGTAGAGCGATGCACCAACGTGACGGTTTGTTGTAATACGGCGTTCTTTTAGCCGTTCAATCGACGGCTTGCCAGTTAGCCTATCTGGTTACGAAAACTATTGAATTTCTCAAAGAAAATGTCTTTTGCAGCTAGTGACCGAGTATACAAGCGTAGATAGCAACAAATTAAACCAAACCACTGAAGCAACCACTCGTCACGGAGCTGCGACGCAGCGAGCATTGAAGACATCTGAGGATCTAGCTTGACAATCATTTTAACTACCTACCTCCCTATTAGTTTATTGCAACTTTGTGATTTCATTACTGAAATTGTGATTCTCCTGTATCAGTCTTTTGCGTTCATCAGATTATAAGACGTAAACAAAATGCGATATGTTTATAAATTTCTGAATGAACTTTATGCACTTTAACACTACCTAAGTTTTGGTGAAATAATTTTGGTAATCTAACCTAAGTTTTAAATTATCAATATCAGAAAGAGGCATCTAAAAAAACATCATGTCAAGCAATTCTCAGTGGAAAATGTTCCAGCCGCCGGAATCCCACTCATCCCCCTTGCATGACATTCTCGATCTCCAGCACACCAGCATGAAATCTAAGCCGTCATATCGCAATGGTGAGTATTTCTTAAAACTCCATTATCATGTAGGTACTGAAATACAATTTATGCGATGTATGTATCCCCTGTTCAGCAACCGCCATACTGCCAGCTACTGCTGAACCATTACAGTCAATTGACCGACTGACTGTATTGACAGTATGGAATATCAAAAGGAAGGTTTTATGTCACTAGTTTGGCATGTTTATCATTATTACTTAAATGGATAAATGCTAAGTGCAGTTGCATGTAAGAGTTGTCTGTCCATATTGGAATGACGGCTAAGCTATAAATACAAACAGACAAGTTGGTAAGTAAATATAAAAATGTCAGAATCGAAATGTGTAAAAGCTGTGAGAGTAAGTAGCAGAATGTCAGGTTTATTAATTTTGATATACTAGGTTGTAAGAGTTGTCTAAGTAGGTTTCACAACATCAGATTATATTTAGAAATTCTGCCAGCAAGCATTAGTGTACAAGCACTACTGTTCCAGTTTGAAGACTGCTAATGTCTCAGATTCAGTACAATGTTACACGAAACGTTATTGGTTAGGGCTCTTAGTGACTCTGCAATTGTTATGGGCAGCCTTGATGTGCAACTTCAGGTGAACAACTATCACATCATGTCATTTCATAAAAATGAAAATGAGAAATACTCAAACTACAAAAAAAAGTTGAATCAGAAGTTTTGATATTTGCCCATTGGTTGGCTTGCTTGTATGATTTGCGACGGGAGGTGGTACTGGACTGGACCCCTCGTAGTAAGGATATTAAATGAGATTTGTCTTTTTATATATCTATCTTAACTAGTTGCTGCCTGCGAGTGCTCACGCATTGCATCAGGATGACTGTTAGGTTGACTTGGTTGTCACAATGAAACGGTTATACACAGTTTTTTTACATCAATTTCTATCAGTGATATAGTTTTATTAATTAGTTCCATAGTTCCTAGTAGTAGTAGATTAGTTCCTTACAAACTTAAGTGTGTATAATAATATTTGTATAATCTTTATGCAGGCTAAAGTAAGCATATTATATGCTGTGTATTTAGACAAAGATGCATTTAGTATATTTTGACATTGCAGCCTCTGTGGTGTGGTGGTTGAGCAGGTCGGTTCATAACCCTGAGGCGGCGCGAAAAAAAGCGTAAATACTTGTTCTGAGTCTGGGTATTGTGGGACCATGGTCCTTCTAGTTCCTGGGTTCCTAGACACAGGGAATTCTAGTTAGGGTCCACAATCTATATATGTGATCATTGGGCATTATTATTATTATTATTTAAGATTTTTGGATAAGAAATTGCTAAAATGATGTTTATTATAATCATGAAACCACAAACTTAGGATTAAATATCAATAAACATGATAAAGAGCTTGTAGTAAACATTGTAGGTACAGGGTGAGTAATTTTAATTAAAACATGACATAAAGTAGTTAATCTGTATTAATATGATATAAACAACAGAGATTGTCCCGGCTAATCATCAGCGAGAGCTGTAACTAACTAAAGCCAGAACAGTGTAATGGAATTACAAATTTACCCACAAGTATAAACCCACTCGGAAAGGAGTTTTATATAGTGAATCATTCATTTGGCTTGCTGGAACCCTACGATTGGTATGTGTACATCAGATCGACAACTAACACTTACAAAACTACTATAAAGAGCAATTGTTTTTTTTTTAAATTTGTATGCTGCTACTTTTCAATGTATTCATAGAACAGTAATCCAATTTGCTGGCCGTTTCAAACTGATTTTTTTTTTGTGTATGGAGAGAGATGCTTGCAGTGAGCTACGAGTATCTCTCATTCTCTGACTGCGAATCTGTGTGCTAGGTTTTGTATACTATATCTATTTGTCAGGAGGATTGAAGACTGCTCGTTCCTTGCAATTGAGCGGCCAATTCATTTGTGTGTGTGTTGAGTCTCAGCTGATATTTCTCACTGTAAGATTCAATCTCCAGTGTTACCGTTGTTATCTTGATGTACATGTATTTGTTGCTTATGTGTGGTGGTGTGTTCAGCACACTTCTTATTGTTTACTCTGGAATCTTATCCAATATTTCCATGCTACTGTGACTAGTAAGTAGATTTCCACAGTTGGATGCCGAAGGTTCAAATTGGTTTGATTATTGTCTTATAGACAAGCATTTTGCTGTAGTTCGTGAGTTGTGATCTTCGATTTATTAGCCAAGACATCTGACCAACTTTGTAGTCCAGTTAAAGACCAAAATTAAGTTTTATTTTTTAATTCATTCTTTTATGTAAAATGCATGATGTTTGAAGTTGAAATATAAAACATATTTCAAAGTATTTCATTATATTTATTATATTCATTATATTTAGTATTTCATATTTGTGTATGAGTTTTAGTAGGGAATGAGGAATAATGTGATTAATTTTAATTTGGAAAAGATTAATGGGAAATAAGTAGAGGAAGTAATGGGAAATGGATGAACATACAAAGTTAGGGAAGGGAAGGGACAGAGAACTTAACTTCCTTTAGGGGTTATAAGCATAATTATAATACTGATATATAAGCTATAAAATTATGCATTCAAAGTTCCACGGTCATTGTAACATAACCATACTTGTTGAAATGGCAAACATTTTATAATGAATAGGTAATGCCAATTTTACAGTATTAAAGGGTAATACGATGGATTATTTACTCTTTTCCTGTAGTCAAATCAAATGTTGAAAACGATTGTAAGGTTGCTTCCAGCATCTGACCGAGCGACATTACCCACCACCCAACGGTCGGGCCTCCCGCGCCGTTCGTAGGCTGTCTAGCAGTGCTGCGGCGGCACTTCACTAGGTAGTCAAAAGTACTTTTTCTCAGCTATAAGGGTGGAGTTCACAAAATTAAAAATGCCGACCTCTTAGGCATGCACCATGCACTGCAATGGAACGAAGATTCTGGTGAAACATAGAACCGTGACGTGAGGAGAGTAGTGGGAGTGGGACACCAATATGCTTGTTTCAGAATGTTTTCTTTAATCCGAGCGGGCAGCACGGTTGTTACATAGAAACAGTAACTTCACTTTCAATATTGACATTATGATTAATTAAACCAACTAAAAACAGCAAACGTTCACACGGGGGACCTGACCCTGTAATACAATAAAATGATGACATATCTTTACAGCGTTCAAAGTTCTACTTAAACTATCGTCGTGCATACCGTACTAAATGAATTAAGGATCCACACGGACAGACAGACAGACAGACAAGACACGACGAACTTATAAAAGTTCCTTATAATGCTACGGAACCTTTACATTTGTAATCCAAGCTTCGGATCGGAGTTTTCTGTTCTGCATTGTGCCGGATTGCTTGCACCAGTAGTGAGAAAGAGTACTGCTATTTTTTTCAAACTCATATATTGTAATAGGCTTGCCATATATTATTTGACAATAAGCACTTTGTAATTTTATATGCTTAGCGAAATAATTTAATTTTAAGTAAAAGTGTAACTAGTCAGTGTTAAAATTAGCCTATTTGCAATAAACCTTTTGACTTTGAATCCCTAAAGAATGTAGGGTTAAGAGAAAAATGGAGGAATTGACTGAAAATTCCAAACGGCCATAGGTCTTAAGATATAGTCGTAAAATGTGCCGTAAGTCGCAAAAAGTCGTAAGGGGCCTATGACGTTCCACGGTGTAGCGTAGCAGCGTAATGTCGCTCGACCTCCCCCGACGGTTGCAGGTGGGTACAGCGAGCGCGCCGGGTCGCCGCGTGAGGGGCATGGTGGCGGGGGTGGCGGGTGCCCCATGGGGGACGCGGCGCACGGCTCGCAGCAGTACGAGGCCACGCACCCGCCCATCCGCGAAACCGGCATCATCGAGAAGCTGCTGCACTCATACGGGTTCATCCAGTGCTGCGAGCGGCAGGCGCGCCTCTTCTTCCACTTCAGCCAGTTCAGCGGCAACACGGAGCACCTCAAGATCGGGGACCCCGTCGAGTTCGAGATGACGTACGACCGGCGCACCGGCAAGCCGATCGCCTCCACCGTCACCAAGATAGCGCCGGAGGTGGTGAGTGACGTCACGGCGACGGTCCTCCGCAGCTGAGCTCGCACCTCGGAGGAGCGAGAGCGGGCGGCGGAGGCTAAGCGCGCGGGTCGGTTGCAGGTGCTGAGCGAGGCGCGCGTGACGGGCACCGTGACCACGGAGGTGAAGGGCGCTGGCTCCGGAGACAGCACGGGCCGCATCTCGTACGAGAACCGCGGCGAGTGCTTCTTCTTGCCCTACACCAAGGACGACGTCGAGGGGAACGTGCTGCTGCGCACCGGCGACGCCGTCAGCTTCCAGATCGCGACCAACCAGAGGTGAGCCGCGACCCTTCTACCCCGCTCGTCTCCCTCACCCTTACCACCCCCGCTCGATCACTCACTCGCCGCGTGGCGCCGCTTGCAGGGGCACGCTGGGCGCCTGCCACGTGCGCTTCGAGAACCCGCAGCACCCGGTCAAGTACCACGGCGTCGTGTGCTCCATGAAGGAGAACTTCGGCTTCATCGAGCGCGCGGACGTCGTCAAGGAGATCTTCTTCCACTACTCAGAGGCGAAGGCGGACGAGGAGCTGACGCTGGGCGACGACGTCGAGTTCATCATCCAGACGCGAAACGTAAGAGCGGTGGCACGCGGGGGGAGGCGCGCCGCCGCCGCCGGTGACGCCGCATCCTCGGTTGCAGGGCAAGGAGGTGGCGTGCGATATCTCGAAGCTGCCCGGCGGGTCGGTGGTGTTCGAGGACGTGTCGCCGGAGACGCTGCGTGGGCAGGTGCTGAAGCCGCTGGAGCGCGGCGCGGGGCGGGCGGGCGCCGAGCCGCTGGGCGGGCGGCTGCGGTACCGCGCGCCGGACCACAGCGAGGTGGAGGTGCCCTTCGGGGACAAGGACCAGTGCGGCGAGTTCACGCTGCGGCACGGCGACTGGGTGCGCTTCCAGCTGGCCACGGATCGGCGCGACCGCCTCAAGCGCGCCACCAACATCGCGCTGCTGGACGAGTCGTTCGCCGTGTCGGGCGAGCGGCGCGAGCGCGGCGTGGTACGCGCGCTGCGCGAGCACTACGGCGTGCTGCGTGGCGAGGAGCGCGCACGGCCCGTGCTGTTCCGGTTCGCGGAAGTGCTGCGGCCCGGGCGCGCGCTGGCGCTGGGCGACGAGCTGGAGTTCACGGTGGACCCCGGCTCGCACGCCGCGCCCGCGCACCACGCGCTGCGCCTGCGCCCGCTGCCGCCCGGCGCCGTGCGCTTCGAGACGCTGCTGGAGCGCGGCGTACGCGGCACCGTAGCGCGCCCGCGCCCGCCCGACGCCGACGAAGAGGACTACGCCGGCCTCGTGGCCTGCCAGATCAACTCCTGCAAGAAGACGCTGCCCTACAAGCTGAAGCGCACCGACGGCAAGCCGCCGAAGGTCGGGGACAAGGTGGTCTTCGACGTCTACCAGGTGAAGCGCACCAAGGAGCTAGTGGCGCTGGGCGTGCAGTGCGCGGGTGCGAGTGGGACGAGTGCGGGCGCGGGTGCGGGGGCGGGAGCGGGAGGCAAGGCGCCGCAGCGCGGGTACATCGCCGCGCTCAAGGACGGCTTCGGGTTCATCGAGACCGCGGACCACTCGCGGGAAGTGTTCTTCCACTTCAGGTGAGTACCGCCGAGCCCCTGCGTGTTGCAGCCGAGTGCGGTCGAGTGCGCGAGCGAGTCTCGACCACTCCGTGGCTACGCGAATGCTGTGCCATGCATGCGTTTTATAAGATCCGTAGCCCTCACTGTAGGCAGCTGCAAACATCACCATCTGTTACCGCTTTTCAAAAGAAGGGAGGCGGCCGATCTAACTTTTCTGAACAACATTGTGCTGAATGTTATTGATTCTCCTTCTTTGTTGTCTAAAACTAATCAAACTGCACGCCGACGGCCGATTTCCCGAACAAATTATCCGAGGCTACATGCTCAGGCTCCCACGCGCTCCTCTAACTATCGTCAAAACTCATTTTTCATACGAACTGTCAATCAGTTTAACTCTGATTATTTCAGAAATGTTGATCTTTTTACAATGAGGCGTAACATTTTCAAAACTATAATATATATGTTTTTTTTTCCTGGTGCACGCGTATTACTGATCTCCGATGTAGGACACGTTTTCTATTAGTGAAAACTGTTTATGGCTATTTCAGTAGGTACTCAAAATGTATTTACCTATTCGTGTTTGTTTTCCTTGTAAATAAAAATAAAAATAATATACCATAAAACTAAACACCCACTCATTTTTTTTTTACTTTAAACTTGTCTAGCATTTGACCACGCTCTCACCTGATGGGAAGTGACGATGCGATCGACGGTGTAGCATGCTAGCCAAGTAAAAACCCCCTATAGATATTGACATAATTCAAGGAGTGAGATCAAAAGGGGTTTAACTGTCAATTGATAGTTTCGAGAAAATTGACTTTGAACTTCAACGCCTTCATTTTCATGTAGAATGCTTATTAAGTACTAGAATAGGTTTTTTGGCAGGAAAGCGAAAAAGATTGCGTCATCGCATTGTATTATTTTCCAAAACTTGTGTTATTTTCAGTGTTAGTGCATAAAATTGGTGCCATTTTATTCATTAAGTGCTGGATTACAGGCGTGAGTGTGGGAAAATGGTATAATGATGGTGAAACGTTTCTTTTCGTGTCGTTTCCAAAACTCCATAGAAGCTTCAAGTAAAGTTGCCACCACTTTACTAAGAGTATGACTTTGACTTGACTTGAGACTTTGACTGTGACTTGACACATATTTGCGTTAAATATCATTAACTTGACAAATTATCAATTACTTGACACTGGCTAAATACACAAAAGTGAGGAGCCAAAACATATAAATAAAAAAAGTACTAGAAAAGGTTTATGTAAGTTTCAATTCCTTGAAAATGTATTAATTGTTTAAATTCAAAATATAGTACTATTTCGTACAGTTACTGTAAAAATATAATATAACAAATACAATAATGTTTTTATGCTAAGCGAACTGTATTCCTGTGTCAGATAAACCGTTTTTAGACTGACAATCTCGAGATTTAAGCTTCATTTCGGTATTTTGGGAATGTATTATTGAAGATAATTTCACGCTGAATCCAACGATACCCATGAGTCATTTTGTGAAAAAACTCAGTTAAACCCTTCTTGATAGGTCACGTGAGTACCAGAAAAATCTGACATTACTAGAAAGTCGTCTCCAAGATGGAACTGCTCAACGGTTCTCGGAAACTAAAAGTCGGATGGATGGCCCGTTTTGACTAAAGTTGGAGGAAACCCTAGATTCAGAGAAATAAAAAAAAAGAAGGATTGCCATACAAAAAAATAAAAATTCCATACAAAATGGGAACGCTTATAAATGGGAAACGGTAAGGGTTAGGTGGGGAGCGCTCGACCAAATGTCATAGGGGACGATGGTCATGAAAATCCTAGATGGCGGCCATTTTGAAAGTTGGTCTGATCCGACTGATTTTTTGCATCGGGGGTTTTTGGGGCCGTTGATTCCAAATTTGAAAAAAATTAATTCCGGTATTTTCAAAGATGGCCGCCATTTTCAAGGTATTTTTATTAAAATGTACACTTTCTTTTTTTGCTTATATACCATATATATCAATGAATACACCACTTTTTAAAGATAGACTACGATGCCATCCACGCACCGCGCACGGGGCGTAATACTAGTTATAAATAAACGATGTTGTCTCCGTTTGGTTAACCGTGACGCGAGCTACTTCCACTAGCGCGTAAAGTGCAGAGATTCAGATGGCAGTCTCGGGCGTGGTCGTTGCAGCAACTTGGAGGGCGGTGCCGAGAGCCTCGAGCTGGGCGGCGAGGTGGAGTACGCAGTGGGGCGCGGCGGGGGCGCGGGCGGCTGCGCCAGCGCGGAGTGGGTGCGCGCAGCGCCGGGCGGCGGGGGCGCAGGCGGGGGCGGCGGGGGCGCGGGCGGCCGCACGCTGTCCGGCGTGGTGGCGCGCCCGCTGCGGGCGCTGAACCCGGACCAGGCGCAGTACGCGGGGCTGGTGCAGGCGGAGGGCGGCGCGGGGTACGAGTTCGGCATCACGGGGCTGGCGTGCAAGCGCGACCTGCTGCAGGCGGGGGACCCGGTGACGTTCCGGGTGGACGCCGGGGGGCGCGCCGCGCACATCGTGCCCGTGCGCAAGAAGCGGCGCGCGCTGGTGGACGCCATCAAGGGCGGCTTCGGCTTCCTGTCGGTGGAGGGCGAGGACGCGCGCCGGCTCTTCTTCCACATGTCGGAGGTGCGCTCGCCGCCCGCCGAGCTGCAGCCCGGGGACACGGTGGAATTCGTCATGCTCACCAACCCTCGGAACGGGAAGTGCTCCGCCTGCAACGTGCTCAAGATCGCGTGAGTGTCCGAGCCTCCTTCCGGCGGCTTATCTCTTCTAGCGAGTAGCTTTACTGACGAAACTTTAACGATTGAAATCTTTTATGTCGACTGTACCACCACTGGGCAGTCGAGTCGCGTTACAAATATTGTTTATCGTGAAGTATGTACGCACGTACAGACCAAACGTTCCAAAACAGGGGGCAGTCCCGCTAAATAACGACGTACCTACTGTTCGAATGAAACGTATTTGGTGGTAGGTACCACCGCTTTGTCTGTTATTTTGTCGCCAAGCTGTAGTGCGCAATTACAACTGTGTTCCGGTTTGAAGGACATTGTAGTTAGTGAAATTATTGGGCAAACGAGACTTTATTATCTGATCTCACAGTCGAGTAATCTTATTACCAGACTGTGCTGATGTGTCAGGATGATGTGCGCAGTGCAGTGTCACGCGGAACTGTATATTTTGGAGTTTCGAGTGACACTGTTGTGTTATGGGCGGTCGTGTCGCTTTACGTCAGGTGAACGATATGCTCGTCACATCTCTAACGTTTCATGGAACACGGTGAAAGTTGCTCGGCACGAACTGATTCAGAAACGTTCGTTTGACGGCGGAATCGGCGTTCCGAACGAAACGCTTTTGGTTTGAGACGCTGTGAAAAATAGCTCTATACGAAACGTGCATAACGTAACGCGTTTAGTGTAGGTGTTATTTTGGTTAAAACGTTGTTATTTAGCGCGATTGGGCGCAGTTGCGTGATGGAGGAGAGCGGTTGCAGGAGCAAGGCGGGCGCCAAGGGGCGGCCGGAGCGGCTGGTGGCGCGGCTGCGCGCGGGTGGCGGGGAGGAGGGCGGCGGGCCGCGCGTCGTGGCGGCGCGTGCGCCCCGCGGGCCGGACGGCACGCGCGGCTTCCGCCCGCGCCGGCCCCTCGCCGAGCTGCTGGCCGAGTGAGGCCCCACCCGCGCCCCCCGCGCACCCCGCGCACCCTGCCCCCGCGTGGATCTCTTTTGGAACAAACTGTGATTGTAAAATTGATGTGCAATAAGGATGCGGCCGGTGGACTAGCGGCGCGAGTGTGCGAGGCCCGGACCACTACCGTAAGCAATATCGCAGCGCAGCGCCTTATTAGTGTACTCGACCACCCGCCCCTCGGACGCGAGGGCGATGCGAGGTAAAACGTCATATTTATATGAAACTAATGAAATGGCTAATAAATAAACGACACCGCCGCGTGTCGCGGCGTCGTTCCTTTCTAAACATTCATTTCGCGTTCAAATGTTAACTGTGGAAGCTCACATTATGTATAATTATATGGGTGACGTAAAATTACTTTTGTAAAAATCAATTGTAAAAGATGTATTATATTAGTGTTTGTCATCGCGAGCTGTGGTGTGACGTCACGCGGCGCGGAGTGGGGGGGAGGGGGGATGCTGTACTTTAGCGATCTCTGGTTGGTTGGCGCGCGCGAGACCCCCGCCCGCTAACTAGGTACCAAACAAATGTTAAATTATTTAGCCTTTCAGAATTACACTTTTTTTACTATTATTAAGATTCTACTTTTATTTTAGGCGATTCAAGTTAAGTGTATTCGTCATTAGACAAGTTATGCCAAATATTTATACGCCCTGTACATTTTTGAAAATTGTGATTAAAGCAATGTAAACCACCATATTGGACTTATGACAACATTGGTTTCATTGCTCACGTCCCACTCGCTTTATTTTATAGATATGGTCAAATGATTAGCACTGGCTCGCCTGATGTGAAGCAATGACGCGGCTTAGAAGGGCATGCTCGGCTAGAAGGTGCCCTTCACTCCAAGCTGTTCCATTCATTAGCTTGCACTATAAAGTTAGTATCAAAGCACTTCGTGCGTCTTGAAGGAGTTACAACTAGACGTGGATGCCGTGTTTCTGTGCGTCTCGTCGTCCGATGAAAGGATGGGGAATTAGACACAAAGTGCAGTGTATAAAACACCGATAAGCCGGCAAACGTTTGAGGGCGTCGCGGCTGCTATGTTTGAATGGTCTGGAACGGCCACGGCGCCTCCATCCCGCGGACAATGGGAGCAGGCCCGGCCCAGCCGGCCTGGCCGTGGTGGCTGCACTAACATTGTCATAAGCTATTACGTTAGTGTGACTAAACCTGTAAATTGTGACCAAATACTTTTAACGTCACAATTGGATTGAGTAAATCACTTGTGCTCTATACTTTGGCGATTATTTCTAGGTTCTACCTACCTGTGGCAAAATGTAGTCTCAGGGAGCGGACTTTAGGCTACGGTCACCGAGCAAAGAATCTCGGACCGGCCCACAGTGGTTCGATCCCATACAAGTGGTTGGACATAGGATATTGCAAAAAAAAGTTGTAATTTTGAAAAAATAAATATGCCATTCCATGTATATATCAAAAGGAAACAAATATGACCTGAACGTATTTTGAGATTGGAGTTATAGTTTAGGAGTTATTCGACTAAAACGGTTTTCAATGTATGGAAAGCAACATATAAGTATGGATATCTCGTGATTTTGACCCGTTTTCGTTCTGGGATTTTATGATGGTATCATATCGTTATTCGCCATATTTTCTTCAAATACACTTGGTGCTATTTTCGTGCACTTTTCGAGATATGACGAAAAGTATGTAATATATTAAAAACCAGGCCAAACTGAGTATTTATAGATTGAATATTAATAAATATCTTGATTTAAAATTATAAAATATATTTCCCAGAGTTTTAGAAGAAAATTATATCTAAATTAGCGATAATAATAATAATAATAATTACACAAATAAATTAAACTGAATCTGCCTGTATATGATCTTTTTACTAACGAGTCAATCTATAAATAGTAGGTACTCAGTTTGGCCTGGTTCATTTTCAAACTCGATAAAACGTCGTGTATATCGACTAAATAGATTGTAATAATAACAGTGTAAATAAATATATCGTAAATAATAATAGTGGGGACCGAGTGCACACAAAATGTACAAAAATCTTTCGGAACGAGTGATCGAAGCCAACACACGTGACCAAAATGCTGGTCTCTATTTAGCCCAAAGACTAATAAGCATTGCCATTCAACGGGGTAATGCCGCCAGCATTTTGGACACGTTGCCTACTGGCAGCGGCTTCTTAGATAAACTTTTGCTAATGCATAGGTAGTTTCTAATTTAATTTTAGTTTTTTGTAGCAAGTTATGCTATTTCATAGAGTAGGTACTCATTTGGTTCGAATAATTACCTACTTACTATATAATTAGGTACATAATTACAGCACATCCAATAAAACACAATTCTTCCATGTTTGATTAAAATATACATTACAATTACACATAATGAGTAATAGCTAGGTACTTATATAGTCTTCAAGTTGGATTCTGATGTTACACTAAATAGACGATTTTAAACGTCATTCAAAAATTTCATGCTAAAGTTATCGGTAAATTCGTGAGATTTTATAAAACTCGTAATAAATTTATTCTTTCATCCGTTAAAATTTTACCATTTTTAATGATTTTGTTACCGATCGACTAAGTTGGTAACGTAGTCGATAAAACCATTTTTTTAATATATTTTGGTTCACACTTTTGCGTATTTAGCCAGTGTCATGATAATTAATTAAGTTGATGATATTTCACGCAGATATGTATCAAGTGACAGTCCAAGTCATAGTCTAGTCTAAGTCATACTCCTAGTAAAGTGGTGGCAACTTTACCGGAAGCTTCTATGGAGTTTTGGAAACAACACGAAAATTTATTTTCTTTTCGAAAAGAAAGGTTTCACCATCATTATAATGATTGATAATGGGTAAAAAAATATACTACTTTCCCACACCCGTGCCTGTAATCCAGCACTTAAGGAATAAAATGCCACCAATTTTATGCACTAACACTGAAAATAACACAATTTTGTAAAATAATACAATACGGTGACGCAATCTTTTTCGTTTTCCCGCCAAAACTCGATAAAACCATTTTTATCGAATTTCAAAATGTGCGATCGACAAGAATGGTATTTGCAGTGCAGGTTTATTTATATTCCGAATGTGGGATACATTTTCACTAGTTCAATTTATAGTTTCTAAGTCCGAGGTGCCCCCTGGGCTTGCGGGCCCCGGAGCACTCCGGTCTCCCATCTAGCAGACTTCTTCAAGAAGAGTGTGGATAAATCGCCATTGTGTTGGAAAATATGCATCGGATAGCCAGCAGGGTAATACTTGGATAAGTACAAAACAACACTTGGTTGTGCCGCGGGTAATGAACGCAATTTCAAATAAATGTAAATAAATTTATTTCTTCATATCATATTTTTAACTTATTCTACACATACACTAACCAAAACGTATGTTAGATCCACAGAGCAGGAAAAAAATCACGACCGCACCCCGATATATAGACTTCAGAGACGCCTACTCAATGCTTCAAGAATGAGCGCTCGTGTTCCCCGCACCGTCCCGACGTCACCGACGTCACCCGAGGACGAGGTGACACCGCAGTAGCGGCAGGCCCGCGGTCGTTCGCGGTACATACTGTACTGTACATTCTCTGTTGGGGCTCGAGAGTCATTTTTTCCCGCTCTGTGGTTAGATCAATAATTGAGGTAATGTTTAATGAAACTATGAACACTAAAATCTATGACATTAATCTCGTATCCGTGGAATTCGTTCTGAATTTAATATTCTTGAAATACTCAGTTGATGTATTCGTGCAATTAATTTAAGTATTTTCAATTCCGCGCAATATCTATAC
This sequence comes from Ennomos fuscantarius, assembly GCA_905220475.3. Lineage (NCBI taxonomy): Eukaryota > Metazoa > Arthropoda > Insecta > Lepidoptera > Geometridae > Ennomos > Ennomos fuscantarius. The sequence goes on from HG992023.1 coordinate 15,793,847, forward strand.
ATATAATAAATTCGAGATCGTACGCGCTTCGGAACGAATTCATTATGGAATACAAGTAGATTTTTTACCTTATAATATAGCGCTGAGCATACGGAAAATATCGTTACCGCGATTCAGAACTTCATACAAACTACCTCAAATTCTATAGAAATTATGCATTATCATTGAAACACCAAACAGCGATATCTAGAAAATTTTTCGAACACTATATTATTCTACGCTGATCTAGGGCGAGACTTGGTTACGTCATCACGCAAAAACCATGGGTGTCACCAATTTTAGTGAAACTTAAGTCCGTATTACAAACGATGCTCATTCATCGATCGGTGCTCAAGCAGAGATTTCATTCAGTAATTGATCACTTTAATGCTTTAATGAAAACTCTGCTTGCACTACAGGTGTAGTGGTAAAATAGAATATGTTAGTACTTAGTCAGTAATAAACCCCCATCGAACCAAGACAGACGTTTCAATTCTTCTCCCCGACTCCTCACCACCTCACACCGATCCATGACTGTGCATCAATAGTCAATAGTTTATTCATATAACAATACACGTCTGAAATAAAAGTACAAAATAACGTAACATTATATAGAAAATTGATTAATAATACGAAGGAATGTCAAAACAATAATGTCATAAAATTAAAATTAGCAATGTCAATAAATTATAAAATCTATACATAGTATCGTCTACTTGGTCTGTGATCTATACATATACCTAATAAAGAAGAGATCTTACGCGCTTCGGAACGAATTCATTATGAATAACTATTGGATTTTTGCCATATAGCGCTCAGCACATGAAAAATATCGTTTGCGCGATTCTGAACTTCATACAAACTACCTCAAATTCCATAGAAACTGCGTTATCGTTGACAAAACCTACCTCACCCGAAAATTTCTCTGTAACCATTATAGAGAAGAATACACAAATAAATAAAAATAACAAAATACAATAAATAGGTAAATTGGTCAAGTCTCTTGGTCTCAAGGTCAAGAGGTCTTGCAGTTTTTCAGAGGGAGTCATAAAACAGAGTATACTTAACTATGTAGTCAAAAATACAACGAATAGACATAATATTCAGAACAAACGAGCATAACAATTAAGCGCCTCCTCCTCGGACAAGAGCAAACAAACACGCAAATAAAACAAGAAACATACATGATTTTCCAACCCGGCCGGTCACCGTGGAAGAAGTACGACCACAACCTTCCAAAGTTAGCCACCACAGTAACGATAAAGCAAGAATAAAAAATAAAATCCAACATATACATATTTCTGTATGTATGTTGCTACGTGCAAAGTTAATACCCTACTAGCTATCATAGTATGAACGCATATTAGAGCTATGCAAGAAACTATGTACTAGCATCTTTAATGGAGGACTTTAGCCAACCTGGGGACCTAGATTAATGCATATTAATAACTTAAGAACTAGAAATAAGCGTATTTTTCAGTCCGACTTCATTGTTGACTGACTGAGCTGACATGTCCGTTGATTTATCAAAATTAGTCTAGACATATTGAAGCTTTGACACAAGAAAGTTGTGTTAGTTACACTATGTACAATTCAAGGACAGCTGAACCGATTTGGCTGAAAATTGGTAAAGTAGCTTAAAACCAGGAGACGGACATAGGATGCTTTTTATCCCGTTCGACCGCGTTTTACTATTTCACCCGTGCGAAGCTGGGGCGGGTCACCTAGTACATAAATAAAAATGTAATCTATTCATGCTTATTATTTAAAAATTCTTCATTATCGTTCTGTAATACGAGCATTAGTGTGGTAGGTAAATTATTATTTTTCGGGTTAACATATAGGCTACTTTTTTCCAAATATCTTCTCTTAAAGTGGTGAAACGTTGGTAAAGTTTGTATGAAGAGATTTTTTTTGTAAAGCTATTGTTATGAATTTTTCGAATATACCAACAAAAAAAAACGTGATTCAAAGTTTTTAGAAAATCAACCCTTAAAAGGGTGAAATGTGGTGGATGTGGTGAATAAAACGTTTTTCCACACAAATGTGGAGAATCGTTTTATTTAATTTTATTATTACGTTCGCAAATGTTTCGAGAAAATATCGCAGCAAAAAGTCAAAACTACGCGGTGCATCCAGGCACTGCACACAAGTATACTGACCGCGCCCGATGTTGCTTAACTTCAGTGATCCTATGACTCTTCTCAGCGCAGGCACAACTTGTATTTATCTAAATGGTAAAAAGGACTCTTTGTATAATATAGATAGCTTATATAATGGATTAACACATAGGCTACATTTATCCGCGGGTGTAACCGCGGGGCGCAGCTAGTAAAAATATAAGGCGCAATTTTAATTAACATTTTCTAAGAGACGTTTACATGAAAGCCCTGTTCAGGTACCTACGCCAAATGATACTGTCTCGGGCGTCGTACGTCTGACATACTTTCAATTTACTCACCGTGTCGGAAGTCGGAAGTATAAACCTGCATTTCCACATGTTCTCGAAGGGAGCACGGTCACTACCTGTTGGTTTTGATTACGATACTACTTTTGGGGACCTACGGCGCTCCCGCCTGAATACGAGCACTTGAGAAGTCGCACAAGCGCTAGCGCGGAGGAGCGGCGGCGGGGTCGGCCGCTTGCAGCTCGCGGTAGATATCCTCGCAGCTGCGGTCGCGGAAGCGGTGCGGGTCGGTGGAGAAGGCAGGCAGCGCGCGCAGCGCCGCGTACAGCAGCTCGCCCGGGCTCGCCGTGCGCTGCACGTCGCGCGCCGCCAGCACCGCGTGCTGTGCGTGCAGCGCGCCCGCCGCCACGCCGGCCGCCAGCAACCGCCGCGTGCGGTTCAGTTGCAGCTCCGTGGGCCGCGACCCGCCCGTCGTCGTGTAGTCGCCTGTAACAGCCACGCGCGCCGTCACCATCGCCCTCGCCCCCGCCCCCGCCCCCGCGGCCGCCCCGAGCGCTCACCGGTGAACGCGAGCCCGAGCGCGCAGACGTTGTAGCCCTGAGTGTGCGCGCCCACTACGCTCCAGCCGCGACCCTCGTACGCGCGCCCGTCGTTGCCGATCACGAAGTGGTACCTGGGGACGCAGTATGAGTATTCACTTTACTTCGCTTTCCCAATAAAACGTAAAGTACAATATTTTAAAGATCGCTCGGGAAGGGATGCGCGCGATTCACTCGGTAGGTTTATCGTCGTTGAACACGCGAAGGCGCGGCACGCGGGAAGGTAACTCACGGCACGTCGTAATGGAACTCGTGGAAGTAGTAAAGCTGCAGGCTGCGCATGGTGGCGGCGCAGTCGGCGAGCGAGTAGCACTCCGGGCCGACCGTGTGCTGCACCACGACCAGCCGCAGCGGCGAGAAGCTCGCCTCCCACGGGTCCCGGTCCCCGCGCGGCGGCTGCGCCAGCCACTGGCGCCGCGACACGCGCCACTCGCCCACCGCTGCGGACAGACGGGCGCCTGTAGCCGCGCGCGGCGCCCCCCTCCGCACCCGCCCCGCTCGCGCGGCATACTCACGCGCGTCCGGCGGCTGCGGCGCGGGCGCGGCGGGCTTGGGCCGCAGCGCGGCGGCGGTGGTGAGCGCGGCGACCAGCGCGAGCGCGAGCAGCGCGGCGGCGCACGCGAGCCGCTCGGCGCGTGAGGTGCGCCGCGCCCACTCCCACACGTAGCGCGCCAGGCCCACCTCTGCAACACGTGCGGCACGCATCTCACATCGAACGCTTTAAGTTCCCTTTCCATCCGCTCTACTAGAAGTGAAACGTAACGTACGTCCGCGTTTGAAGGTTTGCAAGCTGCAAATTTATAAAAGAATCTTGAAAGTGAGCAGGTTCGATAATTATATGCAACTAGCGGCCCGTCCCGGCTTCGCTCGGGTGGACGTTTATTTATTAAACATTTTATAATATACGAAAAACAATGCATCACGCACCGGCGCCATCTACTTAAAATGTTGGTTTGTCCTGAATTTTTCCTGAATTTTCTTTGCTATAAACCTCACGGAGCCCGAGACCTTTCCAACGAATGCAAAACCGTTCGAAATCCGAAATCGGTTCGTGCGTTCTGGAGTTATAGCGTCAGGAAAGAAAACCCGAATTATTTTTATATAGTAGATTTTTTAACGATTTCGATTATTTTTATGTTACAGCTTGGTAGTTGAAAATGCAATAAATAGTATTTTCATTTTTAAGCTATGCAAAGCCAGACTCGTGCGTGACTCGTGACCCGCACAGAGCCACAATAGTTTTCACCGGGAGCAATATTTTCTTCCTGTGGTCCACGTCAAGATTGGTGTCGCATTCTCTAAAGCTACACTAAAGTGTGGCGATACTCTTCCGTTGGGGACAACTCGTTTGGTTTAGTTTTACTAGAAGATGCGAGACACTAGTTAGAAAATACACACAAACAAAAATATTTTGTAAAATGATTGCGGATTCTGTATATAAAGGTACAAGAAACAGCTAACGAAAAAAATCACAGAATGTTAGAAAAACGTGTTATTGCTCAGTGAAATTGTGCGAGGAGAACAGCAAGACGTCTGGTGGTGCAAAAGACGGCATATCATTCCACAAGTAAGCAATTTTCATATGGTGATTAGATAAAACTTAGTACTTATTTTCAAATTAAAAACGAGCATTATGAAGAAGAAGAAGCGGGAACCCGTTGATGTCTTTTGCCTACTCTGTTCTTTGTAATTTCGTATGACTGTCTCGTTTTATCCTTGCTCTTGCGTCATTCGTGATCAGCCAATCGCAAGCATAGAAAATGCCTACAGAATAAGTAATAATTACTTAAATTAGTACCTACTCTGCTGTTACCTCGCCCTCTGCCCCCGCTAGTGAGTTGTGTTTGTAGGAGAAATTATGTTCACGAGCTATCAACGGGCTTTATTATCTTTGTCTTGAACCGTGATACTAGCTGGCAGACATTTTCACAGAATCGGCGATATTATAGCGGATCACCTATATAATATAAACACACACCTTCCTCCTTCCTTCCTTCCTTCCAGTGCAGTTTTCAGAATCTAAATATATAGGTATAACTCAAAGGTGACTGACTGACTGACATATTAGTGATCTATCAACGCACAGCCCAAACCACTGGACGGATCGGGCTGAAATTTGGCATGCAGGTAGATGTTATGACGTAGGCATCCGCTAAGAAAGGATTTTTCGAAATTCCATTCTTAAGAGGGTGAAATGGGTGGTTGAATTATTTTCCCATAGGCCACGCCGCGGGCGAAGCTGCGGGCAGAAGCTCGTGAAAACATAAAGAAATAAACAAATAAAAAATAATATAAACATTCTGAGCGGTATAGATAAAATTTATTTCACTGTTTTTTTACAGATGTCGTAAAACATCACACAACACAAACGACTTATCTAACAGAGATAAAAATTAAGCCAAATTAACCAAATATAACACAAAACGTTCCCTGTGCCAAATAAAAAATACTTCAGTAGGTACCTAATACCTAAGTAAATTTTGAACGTGCTGTAACTTAAGGCGGTCGTCGCCGAGTCTCAGTTTTCTTACTAGAACATTTGGAACTGGGCATAAGTACATTAAAAATGACGAGCTGGTGAGATCTAGGGAAACACACGCGTGCTGAGTTCGGCGGCGGTGCGTGCCTCGCGGCTCGTCGAGACGTCTCGAGCGCAGGCAGAAGGTCGCATCTCACCCGCGGCGCGGAGTGGCCTCAGCCGAGGCAGCCGCTGGTGTCGGTGCCGTTCCAGCGGTCGAACGCAGCGAGCGCGTGCACCAGGTTGAGACCCGGTGTGATCCGCCCCGGCACCACCTGGCAGTGCGCCAGCAGCGTGTAGTGCGGGTGCAGCGCCCCGACGCGGACCAGCTCCTCCAGCAGCCGCGCCACGCGATGCAGCTGCTCCGGCGTGGGCTCGTCGTGGCCCCTCCGGTAGTCGCCGAGGAACATGACCGTGATGCTGCGGTCGTTCCACCCGCGCACCATGGCGCCCACTGCGCTGGCGCCGCGCCCCTCGAACACCAGCCCGTTGCCGGACACGAGAAAGTTGGGTCCGATGTCCTGCCACCCGAAGCGCATGTGCTGGCGCTGGATGGCCAGCACCTTCTCGGTGCAGTCGTAGCGCTCGTCGCACCAAGGCGAGGCGCTGTGCCCTACGATCGCGAACCGCGCCGGCAGCCGCAGGAAGGTGATGCCGTACGGCGGCATCGCCTGCCACTCGATGCGGCGCAGGTACCACGGCTCCGTGAGACCTGCGCGTAACGGGGCGATGAGTGTGCAAGTGCGGCATCCTCCTCCCTGCGCGGCGGGTGCATTTACCTAGGTCCAGCCACGAGGGTCTGTCGGGGAACGCGAGCTGGCAAACGTAGACGGTGAGCCCGCCGGTCACCACCAGCGCCCAGCACACGAATACCGCGACGCTGCACCGCAGACGACGCACGTCCGTGCCCGCCCCCGCCCCCGCCCCCGCGTGCAGCTCGAGACCCAGCACCCGCCCTGCAACACACCCAGCTGCTCTGCACGCTCAAACCCGAGCCACCACTAAACCTATCCGCTTAGCCTGGCACGCGAGCATGTAGATACTATGCATTATTACTATTCAAAACATCACTATATGCTGTGTCTACACACCGCAAATTATAGAATATTAGTCTACAGTGTACACACAGAAGCCTCAAGGCTGGTGAACTATTGCGAATAGGCTTCACAACGTAGACCGTGCTTGTAAACCGTATACAAAGGGCCGTTTTTATTGGTGTCTCTGGCTTTTACCCAGCGTCCTGCTGTCAAAAAGCATAGACCGTTGCTAGAAGAGAATCGAGTTGTGTTACTCTGCTATATCACCTTCGATACTCGAAGTATATCGGTAATTGAGCCAGGCGGGTCGCAGGGCAGGTCCAACCATGGGCGTATGGTACCTTCATGGACAATCGCTAGGTTACTGCTGGAGCAACTCGATGAGGGCCGGGGGAGGGCGTTGTACGAGGTGTGAATCTTTATTTGTCGGTTGTCGGTTGCACCAATTTACGACGGCCGGTATGTTTTTATAGTTGATTACGGGCATTTTTAGCAGACATAATTAGGTCCACTAAGCCGTGCTCCGGGCCCGTTTATCGACCGATGCGAGTACGTTACCGACTTAGTCGATCGGTAACAAAATCGTTGTAAATGGTTAAATTTTAACGGATGAACGAATGAATTTATAACTGAACTGAATCGATAAAATTTCACGAATTTACCGATAACTTAGTTAGTTGAGAGTTCAGAGTGAATGTTCTGTTATGGACGCGGCCGTGTCCCTTAACATCAGGTGAACGACTAGCTCGTCACATCATTCAATAACACAAAAAAAACTTAAGCATGGAACTTTTGAATTACGTTTATTTAATCAATTTACACGACGTTTTATCGAGATACGGAACAAACGATTTTAAATAGTTTAGGTGGGCCCTAGTTTATTTATTGCCCCAGGGCCTTTGGTTACCTAGCTACGCCACTGAACATAATAATTATTATTTTATCAGGGACTATAATAACGGACCTCACAAAAATGATTGTCGACGATACTTGCCTACAGACCTATATAATATGGCTCCGAGGCAAAGCCTATAACATTTTCGATCCTCCGAAGATAGTCATTTGTATTACTCGACTACTGCAAAAAGGTGAGTTATGATATTGACAGTTTAGGTATATATGCTCGTATTATCAAGGTTATATCCTCAATTCTTGAGAACTATATTATGTTCTCTCGAATCTCTTATATAAACTAAACAAAAAGGTTATCATATCTTTTCAACGCGGTGTCAATCGATAGCTCTCTGGGCACAGACATTAACCTTTCGGGAAGCACTGCGCTTCATCGGATGTATACCGTTTTTTTTCGTTTTTATTTTGGCTTCACACTTTTGTGTATTTAGCCAGTGTCAAGTAATTGATAGTTTCTCAAGTTAATTAATATTATGTATAATTGTGTCAAATCAAGTCACAGTCCAAGTCATCAAGTCAAGTCACAGTCTAGTCCAGTCAAGTCATACTGCTAGTAAAGTGGTGGCAACTTTTCTAGAAGAACACGAAAAGGAACGTTTCACCATTATTATACCACATTCCCACACTCATGCTTGTAATTCAGCAATTAACGAATAAAATGCCACCAATTTTATGCATTAACACTGATAATAACTCAAGATTTGGAAAATAATACAATGCGGCGACGTGATCTTTTTTGTTTTCCCGCCGAAACTCCTTCTTATAGTTACCTAATAAATATAGGTACGTTGTAATCATAATTGAAGGGGAGAGAACAAAGGGTTTAACTGATTTTTTCACAGAATGATTTATGGGTATTGTTCGACTCAGCGTGAAATTATCTACAATAATACATCCTCAAAATACCGAAATTAGGCTTAAATCTCGAGATTTTGAGTCTAAAAATGGTTTATCTGTACAGGAATACAGTTCGCTTAGCATAAAAACATTATTATATTTATTTTATCATACTATATTTTTACAGTAATTGTATGAATTAGTACTATATTCAGTATTTTAAAAAACTGAAACTTACATAAACCTTTTCTATTACCTTATAAATAACTCTACATTATATTAAAATGACGCCGTTGAAGTTTAAATTTATTATTTTAATCAATTTTCTTTATATTAGGGGTCTGGATACAAAGTCTATGGTAAAAAGATCCACATTTTTGGAATAATCAGAGTTAAACAGATTGACAGTTCGTATGAAAAATGAGTTTTGACGATAGTTAGAGGAGCGCGCGGGAGCCTGAGCATGTAGCGTCGGATAATTGAGAATTAATAAGATTCTGCACAGCTGTCTACAGTCAGGGCTACGAATCTTATAAAACGCATGCGCACCCGACCGCAATCGGCTGCATCCTAACATACAGGGACCACGAGGTGCGAAGGTGGAACGGTTCCGGCAGGGAGAGCTGCCAAGCGTATTGGAGGAGGTGGATCATCCAAGGACATAATATACCCGAGCTTACAATAGTTATGTAGGACGCACAAACACAACAGTTGATGCAAACCTTATCTATTTGTGTCGGTGTCGTTGTGCTCTATCGCTGCATTATCGAAATGCAATAAATAGAAAGACTCAGGCACCTCCACATCGATCAAAAATGATTAAAATAAAAACTTGATGAAAATATTTAGATCTCGAGTGTGACGTACCCAGCGCGGCGGCCGCCGTCACACGCACTGTTTGTTTGATAGTCGATGTACACATATTCAATCGTGCACTCGTACATAGTATACGTTATTTTATCATCAATATTTTCATGTATTGAAGGAGAATGGGTAAAATTGTATGAATGGTGTTCTATAACTAAGCGGCCATAAATTTTTTATGACTATATTTATTTTTACGCATTAATCTTGACAATAATGTAGTAAAATAGTATCGTCCAAACCTGTTTTGAAAGTGAATTATTCTAATTTTGGATCTATAGGTGTTCTTTTATTGCCGCGGTCTACCCTGATGCAAAGTGATGACGCGGTCTACACGTAAACACTTGCCTAGAAGATACTGTTCACTCGCTCGCACTCGGATTGCTCTAGATTATACTTGTCGGGAAAAAAGCATGGTGGTAAAATGTTCCATTCTTTCGCTAGTCGGACTATGAATGTCGCTGTCGTGTCGGACCGCTTCGTACGAACGGAAGGAATATCAGCCGTAATCACACTAATAATATAAGGGCAAAAGTTTGTATACGTGTGTATGTTTGTTACTCCATGCCGGTACCGCGGGGCGCCGGGCCGGGCTCGGGGCCCCCGTCTCTATAGGACTCCTTGCCACCGTCGGATTACCACGGGTTTACTGTATTATATATCGAGGATGCTATGTTCCGATTCCGAACAGTAGGAACCTCCGACTTCGGCTCCGATACTTTCGAACTGGGGGTCATATCGGAGGTTGAAGCACGGTGATGGAAATGATTTACTTAGAAATCGTAAATTGATTATTTACTACAGGCTGATTAATAAATATTCTATTTATTAGTCCTGAGTCCTGCCCTTAAGTAGCACGTGTCTCCTCCGCCTCCGCCAAATTGGAAACCTCCGAATCCGACTTCGGTTCCGATAAAACCACCTCCGCTCGGTTACATCCCCGTTATATAATACTTAGCACAAAATACCAATATTAAAAGTTACTCTATGCAGAATACTATTACTTCTTATAATAGAGTATACATTATGTACATATATTAATGAGAATAGTAGAGTATATATGTTACCAAAGAGTATTGTAAATAGGTGTTACTTACCGCTTTAGAGATTTTTTTATGTACCTAATGAGGAACATAGTATCCTCTACTTGGTCTGTGATGAGGAACCGTACAAGTACTTCCTTAAAATTACAATCCAGTCATTACTATACGGCTAATAAGTAGGTAATTTAAATTTGTCTGATAATGTTGATGAACTGATAAAGTTAGTAAGGGGAAGACGCCTTGTTCATTTGTCATTTAGAGTAACTCTCACTACACTAGGGGTCCTTGTCACTGTGCTTACTAGGCAGGTACCTCTTGATCAATAACATCAGCTTGAAGACGTCCTCCGCTGATCACCAGTCGGAGCGGCTGGCAGCCCGCGTCGGTCACGTGGTGCCGTCGGGCACCTAGGGCGGCCAGCTCTTACGGTTACAGTACACGCAGTCGGGGAGAGTGGCCGCCAGCGCGGTCTGCGCTCCCGGCGGACTAATCCTTGGAGCACACAACGTGATCGACGGGGAAGATTGCGCTTACGTTACAAAGCAGATGTCTTTGTTATGTTACTAACAAATGCAATGAGCCGCACCTACACGTGTACCTTCTAGCTACCTATTTACCTCCTTTTAACGTGTTGTCGGACAGGTTTTGAATAAAGACAAGCGCTGGCAGTTCCAACACAAACAGGAAAATCTTTTGATAGGATGCTCTAAAATTATATTAAGCGAGTACTTGATGCAACCACATACACACACACACACACATACTACGCTATCATGACGCGCAATTAGCGATATCGTCACAGTTACATGAAGTGTAGGTATTCTATTCTGCGGTGTGTTTAAGAGTACTTGCAATGCCACTCTTCCCTTATCAGGCCCGGCCCAGCCCAGTTCTGTTGTATCCACAAAACAATGGACTAATCCATTGTAATGTTGTGTTGTAGGTATTGGCAATACCCAACATGTACCCGCACGCGTCAGGGCCCGCGACGGGCTCACCTTTCACCACCTCGGAGTTGTGCACGTTCTGCGTGACGGAGACGAACTTGGGTCCGATGTGCATGCGCGAGTTCCTGGACACGTTCACCTGCGCGATGTGCGGCGCGGCGACCGGCGGCTCCTGCACGCGGCACACGCGCTGCCCCGCGGGGCCCGGCGGGGGCCCCTCGGCCTCGCTCTCGGGCCACATGCTCCAGAACGAGCGCAAACAGCGTCTGATGACGCACGACGATGGCGCACGTCGCCGGCCAAGCGCGCACTGACACTGACACTGACATGGGACGTGCGACACGGCCGCCGCGCGCCCCGCCCCGCACGCTACGGACGCCCGATCACTTACCTACCATGGTTACAATCTTTAAGTGGGTACTTATAGATACTATGTACGTATGCGTCCGCGTACATCGCTACTTATAATAGGTCTTTACCTATGAAATTGCCGTATTGCAGTACAGACTTTTTCAAACAAAAAAAAGTTTTGATTGGCTATGAATTCTAAATTCAAATTAATTTTGTTTTAAAAATATGACATTCTATTTACAATATAAGTCTTTTGTTTATTGATTAGCGTTGTATTTTCATTACATTTCAACATTTTTCCTCATAATGGAAACTTTGAAATTTCGTGTAATTATGGAATATGAGTTCCGTCGTGGCACCAACGCGGCACAAACGACACGTAACATCAACGACGTTTACGGAGAGAACTGTACAAAAGAACGTACAACCCGTTATTGGTTTGCTCGGTTCCGTTCTGGGAATTTTGACTTGAAAAATGAACCTCGTGGTCGTCCGGAAACTTTGGTCAACAATGATGAATTAAAGGCGATTGTGGAAGCTGATGAATCTCAATCTACAGCTGAGCTGGCAGCAGCTTTTGATGTTAGCATCAAAACAATATTGGTCCATTTGCGACAGATTGGCAAGATAAAAAAGCTTGATAGATGGGTGCCCCACGAACTTAACGATCGCCAGCGCAACGTACGCGTCGAGACTTGCCTTGCGCTGCTTAACAGGCACAGAAATGAAGGAATTTTGAACCGAATTGTTACGTGCGACGAAAAATGGATTCTTTTTGACAATCGAAAGCGCTCAGCAAGTTGGTTAGATCCTGGTTCGGTACCAAAGCAATGTGCAAAACGAAAAATGACCCCTAGAAAGGTGATGGTCACAGTTTGGTGGTCTAGTGCTGGTGTGATTCATCATAGCTTTTTACAAAACGGCGAGAGCATTACTGCAGATGTGTACATTGAAGAACTGACCACAATGATGGCGAAACTCGCACGTCTGCAACCAGCTTTGGTCAATCGGTCGTCTCCACTGCTACTTCACGACAACGCGCGACCCCATACTGCACAACAGACCGTCTCTAAGCTGCATGAGTTGGGTTTGGAAGCTCTCCCTCATCCGCCATACTCACCAGATCTTGCGCCTACCGACTATTACTTTTTCCAAAATTTGGACAACTTTTTAGCGGAAAAAAAATTCAATTTCCGAGAGGCAGTACAAAACGCCTTTGAAGAGTTTGTTGTCTCCCGTCCTGCTGATTTTTTCAAGAAGGGCATCCATAAACTGCCACAGTGTTGGCAAAGATGCATTGATTGCAGGGGTGATTACTTTGAATAAAAGAAATAAATAAGTTCGAAAAAAAAATACTTTAACTTTTTTCAAACAAAACGGCAATTTCATAGGTAAAGACCTAATATATTCTATACGAACAAAACCAAGCCACAGGTTACCTCGGCCGCAGGACTTGTAGGTTTGCGGCTCAAGCATAATTATAATCAACAAAAGTGCTCTCTTATCCCTATCCTAAGTATCCTCTATAATGTTATCTGGTTATTACGGGAGAAGGGGATGGCGCATGTATCTACCGTTTCTAAAACTGATGTACTAGATCGAATACCAGCGTAGCCCGCGCAGGGTAGGACGGTCGCGTCTATATAACAGGGCCCACACTTCCGGTGGATATATTCATCTCGATCCTCTTCCCGGCAGCGGCCTAAACCGTAACCTGAGGTACCTGCTTATCGCATTATTTGATGGCCGGGCCTTATGCGAGGGTGACGCGTTAAATGACAGCACCGACCAACAGCAAATGACTTGCAGCTCTCGCGGCGCTCCACTTAGTAACACGCACCATCAATCAATAGAAAATTTTAGTCAACGGTTTTGGAGTGATACCGAAATTTAATATAACGTCGCCGCTATTTTACAGATTCATTGTAGTATCCAACCAGTGTTTGAAAGGAGCAAAGTCTAAAACCATAATGGGATAATAGTCCCCTTTGGTGTCGCCCCAGGAAGAGATGCCAGCCACCTCGGCGCCGACGAACAGCACGGCTCCTTACATGGAACATAACAATTGATGTAATGAATGGTACCTTCGTATGTTATTATGGACATCTTCCATTATCTTTTATATTACAACCACATATCTGGAACACTATCGCTGCTCTCAACACTCAGGAAGCGTGAGATCGAGAAGTCCTAATAAGTAGGTACACATCAACCGAGAAGAAAAGAGATGGTGGAATAACGTACTCGTAAGTAAAACATTATTTTTGTAAGTAAGAGACAATTATATAATAATATTATTAATATCAGTGCACATATCAGTTTGACACGTTTGACAGAAAATTTACCACAAATCTCTCTGCAGTTGTGGAACTGTATTATTTGGCCGGAAAAAGGAATTTATACTTATTGTGAATTAGAAATTACTCCTTCAGATAAATCAGTATTTCTGTTTTTTATTTATTTATTTATTAGACCAACTAGGATCGTAATCAGCACCAAATAAAAACATATCAACAAATAGAATGGTCAAAATTTGAAAATAACAAAATCATCAATTAATATTAAAATACCACAAATTGAAAGAAAAATTAAATTAAAATAAAAATTGAAAAATTAATAAGTAATTTCGACTCCGTTCAGTAGGTGTACCATGTTACAATGGTACACATACTGACAGTCAAACCGATCAGCAAGCGCATTTAGCATACTGTTACGGCTGGCCCGCACCCTGCGCACCAGGGACGTGCACCGTTTGCGCATGACTGTGTGAAAACAATCCACACGGGCTTCGGCAAACATCCCCGACGCACTGCAAAAGCGAGGCAGCCGCAATAGCACCCTAAATGCATTGTTGTACTGGACGCGTAAAGCGTGTACTGTTTCAGCGTATAAAACAGCGTACAAAATTTTATGATTCAGTAATATTACCCAGACCTCAGTAAATAAAATCAAATTATTATTGATCAATAATTTGTTAAAATTATATTAGGTCTTTACCTATGAAATTGCCGTTTTGTTTGAAAAAAGTTAAAGTATTTTTTTTTCGAACTTGTTTATTTCTTTTATTCAAAGTAATCACCCCTGCAATCAATGCATCTTTGCCAACGCTGTGGCAGTTTATGGATGCCCTTCTTGAAAAAATCAGCAGGACGGGAGACAACAAACTCTTCAAAGGCGTTTTGTACTGCCTCTCGGGAATTGAATTTTTTTCCCGCTAAAAAGTTGTCCAAATTTTGGAAAAAGTAATAGTCGGTAGGCGCAAGATCTGGTGAGTATGGCGGATGAGGGAGAGCTTCCAAACCCAACTCATGCAGCTTAGAGACGGTCTGTTGTGCAGTATGGGGTCGCGCGTTGTCGTGTAGTAGCAGTGGAGACGACCGATTGACCAAAGCTGGTCGCAGACGTGCGAGTTTCGCCATCATTACGGTCAGTTCTTCAATGTACACATCTGCAGTAATGCTCTCGCCGTTTTCTAAAAACCTATGATGAATCACACCAGCACTAGATCACCAAACTGTGACCATCACCTTTCTAGGGGTCATTTGTCGTTTTGCACATTGCTTTGGTACCGAACCAGGATCTAACCAACTTGCTGAGCGCTTTCGATTGTCAAAAAGAATCCATTTTTCGTCGCACGTGACAATTCGGTTCAAAATTCCTTTATTTCTGTGCCTGTTAAGCAGTGCAAGGCAAGTCTCGACGCGTACGTTGCGCTGGCGATCGTTAAGTTCGTGGGGCACCCATCTATCAAGCTTTTTTATCTTGCCAATCTGTCGCAAATGGACCAATATTGTTTTGATGCTAACATCAAAAGCTGCTGCCAGCTCAACTGTAGATTGAGATTCATCAGCTTCCACAATCGCCTTTAATTCATCATTGTTGACCAAAGTTTCCGGACGACCACGAGGTTCATTTTTCAAGTCAAAATTCCCAGAACGGAACCGAGCAAACCAATAACGGGTTGTACGTTCGTTTGTACAGTTCTCTCCGTAAACGTCGTTGATGTTACGTGTCGTTTGTGCCGCGTTGGTGCCACGACGGAACTCATATTCCATAATTACACGAAATTTCAAAGTATCCATTATGAGGAAAAATGTTGAAATGTAATGAAAATACAACGCTAATCAATAAACAAAAGACTTATATTGTAAATAGAATGTCATATTTTTAAAACAAAATTAATTTGAATTTAGAATTCATAGCCAATCAAAACTTTTTTTTGTTTGAAAAAGTCTGTACTGCAAAACGGCAATTTCATAGGTAAAGACCTATTATTACTCAATTATATTATTATTACTTGGTCGTTCACATCAAATGTGTTTTTTTTCATCGAATTTGGTTCATCCGACAATAGAAAATATGCGTTATTAGTTTTTCTATCCTTTTTTGGCTTTGCAAGTAATTGTGCACAGAAAAAAGTGCAATAACTGGTTCTGAGTCTGGGTGTTGTGAGATCATAGTCCTCGTAGTTCCTCGGTCCCTAGACAGGGAATCCTAGTTAGGGTCCAGGATCTACTAGTATGTATGTAATCGTCGGGCGTTATTTATTTATTTATTTTTAATGTGAAGGTAGGAATAAAACGGCGCGGCGCGACGTACTGCACTGCCGCCGTGGCTGCAGGAGGCACAGACACACGGGTCGCGTCACGTTGGTAGTACAGCTTTACAGGAAGCGTGGTACAAGGAGAGAAGGGACCAACCCAGCAAGTGTTGGGCGGGTGGAGTGGGAGCCCGCGTGGAGTAGTGCGGTGCGCGGGGCACGACGCACACGGGGTCGGGGCGAGGCGGGGCCGGGGGGCCGGGCCGGGCCGCCGCCGCCAGCCGCGCGCACCGCGCCGCCGGCAGCACGCGCGCCCGCGTCGACGTCCTACCCTCTGCGGGCGCGGACCAAGGAACACTAACTTATCAATCACAACACAAACTGCTTCTTTCATCATAAACACATACTAAAAAATTTGCAAACAAATTAGGTGAAGCGACTGCGCTTGGCCTCGGTGTAACTAACTATACCTACGCACAGATAAGCCTCGGTAGTTCGTTCGTCGTAGAACACATTAGCATCGTGATCGTGACAAGATAAAGATAAACATCATTTATTATAAAACATGGGTAAGTGCATTATTTTTCAAATGCAGGTCTAAAATTTTATAAAAGTAGCGCACATGTTTAGCCTGGTTAGGCGTACAAAAAACATTGGTCAAAATTGCCATGCATTAAAATAACAAACATTTTGATGAATATAAATCATAGATTAGAGAAAAAAAAATTAAATACATGCAGATTAATTAATTAATTAATAAAGATGTAAGTAATGTCAGAAGAAATACATAATATAATTTAAGCAAGTACATAATTAAATTTTAAAAAGAAATTGATAACGTCACTATTATGATGTCATGCATATTAAAAATGGTTAAAAAAAGAAGAAAGTGTACAATGGTCAATCAACTATTTATCTAGCGATTTATGTCCAAGAGATAGTTACTTTTTGTAATAGTTAATTAAAACTTGTCATTCAAAAAATCCTGTATTGAGTAATAGCATTTATCAATTAATAATGTTTTCAATGTCCTTTTAAACAGTACTGTGTTCATATCTTTTATATATTTAGGTATTTTATTATATATAATAGGAGCCATGCATAAAACACTTTTACGCATCAATGTTGTCTTGGCGCGGTGTAAGCACAGTTCATTGTGGCGTCTATTCCGCTTTACAATAACTGATAACCATGGGAATAGGCCAGGGCTACTTCTTACAAATAGAGTTACTTCAAAAATGAAGAGCGACGGAAGTGGTAGGATTCTATATTTGCTAAAGTATAGTTTGCAGCTGCCTGTTATTTGCAACCCAAACATAGATCTAATGCAGCGCTTCTGTGCTTTAAAAGCTAATTCTTTATCGGTTGAGTTACCCCAAAAGATAATTCCATACCGCAGAACAAAAGCTGCTAGACCATGATAGGCTGTGAGCAATGTATCTATATTCACTATTGGAGCTATTTTGAAAAGTACATATGCTGAACTGCTCACTTTCTTACACAATTCCGCTATATGAGCTCAAAAGTTGCCTCTTATTTTTGCTACATTTTTTGATACCCTGGGATATCCATCTTGCTTTTTTGTTGACTCTAATGGTAGTAATTTAAAAAATAAGCATAAATATAATAAAGCATAAGTCATAAAATAGTTTAAATAATATTAGGAAGTGCTTATATGCTTCATTAGGATCTTGCTCCTCATACATTTCAGAAAAAGTTAAGCCATTCAAACATGATTTAAATTTCAAAATATTTTCTGTGCTATAGTCTCTG
This sequence comes from Ennomos fuscantarius, assembly GCA_905220475.3. NCBI lineage: Eukaryota > Metazoa > Arthropoda > Insecta > Lepidoptera > Geometridae > Ennomos > Ennomos fuscantarius. The sequence goes on from HG992023.1 coordinate 15,811,654, forward strand.
GACACAAATGCTATTTGTTGTAGAGATATAAAATGGGTACCTGTTCTGTAAGCTATCTACGCGTTATGTAAGCGCAAGAAATTATAATCGTGGCGTGTAGGCGTAAACAATAAACAACGCACCTCCAGCTTGCCATCCGACGACGCGTACATCGATTGGGTTGCGTGACAAGACGTCAGGGTCTATCATTTCCGTTGGAACTGTAAACAAATCGCAGACATTACTTTACCTGTCTCCTACCTATAAATGCTCTTTATCGTTATAAACCTATCCATTGATGGATCCTTTCATTATTCACTCAGAGATGAAGCGAAGCGGTACTGACGCGCGCAGAGGGCGGCGGGTGTGGTGGGTAAGGCGGGGGGGACGGCGTGCTCCAGGAGGCCCACGGCGTGCGCGAGCCCGTCGGCGTCGCGCTGCGGGGGCACCACGCCGCGCCGCACCCGCACGCCTGCTTCAAGAGACGAAAACAAGGGGTACGCGATTATTAGGAAAGCTCTAGGGCGGGGAGGAATATTGCGCGGTGCGCTACCGGTGGCGGAGTCCCCGTGGGCCTCGTACCGCACGGTCCAGCGCGGCAGCAGGTGCGCTAAGTCGGGGCGTGCGCGCGCCGCCACGCAGGGCGCCGGCGCCGCCGCCCAGCGCGCCGCCAGCCGCACGGCGCCGCACGCCGCCCGCCCCGCACCGCCCGCCGCGTCCTCCACGTACACCGCGCCCAGGCACCGCGGCCGCACCGCGTGTCCTCGCAACCTCACCTTTGGTTCTGATTCAACGTAATTATATAGTTTATTACAATTGATAACTGCTACTGTGCCCCATTAGACAGTTATACTCTTTGCTGTGCCCCGTGCGATCTCTGCTCCGATTCTATCCACTAAGTATAAAACTATTTATAAACGGAATGAAACTAAGTAGGTGCGGAGCCATCTGTATTTATATAATGGTCAGGCAGTATGAACAAAATATTAGTTTAATTTTGAAATTAAATTTATAATAAGACTTCTCGTATATCTATCGAAAAAGTAGAACATAAAAATGTACATATATGTAGGTAAGTAGGAAAAATAAATCTTTTTAAATTTGGAATTTGTCACATGTAACATGACTGTACCACAGACCACTTAGGAGAGACTAGTCTCAGAAGACCGACTGCCTTCAGACTTTTTCACCGGCTTTATGGGGGTTAATAGAATTTGACATTTATAGTTTTTTTGAGTTTTGGCAAAGGCAATGGTCCATTCATCCGTCGTTTTAGTAGGTATTGTAGTCAGGGTATTTACGAGGAATTTATTTTAAATGTTGATTTAGGCACAACTGCAGTAAATAAAAACAACATAATGTTTTTTTAATACATTTATTTTTCAGTTTTGCTTTGTTTTTGTCGAGCGCCATTTTTTGAATTGGTGGCAGTACCCCCACAGTCGTTTTTCGAGCCGAACATCAATACCGCATAATTCCACAGTGTGATTTAATGTGTGACAAATTATTTTAAATTAAAGCGAAAATATTTATGGGTTTAGACCTGAAACAAAATCCTACTATACTATATAGTCCTACTATACTAGGTACCTATTATAAAACTAATAATAAGAATGGGGTTTTCACAATTCCAGTTTGTAGTTGCAAAAATTCATCTGTATACGTATATAATTAAGTGTAAACTTTACCAACCTGTTGGCAGATCTGAAAGGAGTTGCGCTCGCCGTTTCTTGTTGAAGCTGCCCCAGGGCTCTAAAATGTATGTGACTAGCCTTGAGTTTTGCTAGTTTTGATTTTGGTTCATTTTTCAGAACTGGATAGTTAATGCAGTCTAACCACTTAGCAAGTCTAATTTTATCACATACAGGGAATTTATGCAAAAATACATGATTCATGAAAATTCAATTGAGTTGAATCTTAGTGGCTTCTTAGGCAATTATGAAATTTAAAAATCAACTGGCCGCGAAAAACATTAAAATCACTCAAAAACACAGACCACAGTCTAGTTAGAGATACTGAAGCGTGGTTACACACACTTTATTATAATAGGAGGTCTATGTGTTCGCAGTAATTAGTGATATGCCAATTAGCTTTGTACATAATGTATTAGTTAAAAAAGATATTTACAAAACACAAATGCAAAAATTTATGTTACATGAATGATTTCCCAAATGTAACGTCAAATCCTATGACTTTATTTGCAGATGATAGTACAGTCCTGTTCGTGGATAATAATGGCAATGACTTTTATAATGACATTAATGAAACTCTGACATCTCTTATTAAATGGCTAAATGTAAATAATTTAAAAATTAATATCGATAAAACTAATATAATGAACTTTAAACAACGACATCTTGCACCTTCTGACTTTAAAATTAATTATTTAGGTAAGACTATTAATGAAGTTGACCATAGCCGATTTTTAGGTATAATTGTTGATAATAAACTATCCTGGAAAATACAAATTGATCAAATCTGCAAAAAATTACTTCAACTTCAACTCTTTGTAAATGGCCTTTGTGGAGAGGTTACCACAATTTTGCCAATATCACGTAGAAAGATAGCACATCAAACGAAGATTTTTCAGTGAGAAATTTTGGTATATGTGGAGAATGAGGTCAACTATGAAAGTACTAGATGAATCTAAAATGCTGAAACAAAACAAAAGAATACTATATTTACAACCAGTAATAATATTGATAATGAAATAATAAATAATCTAAAACTAATATTTAAGTACACAATATAACATAAATACTTACACAATTTCTAAAATAACTACCTACTTACAACTTAATTTTATTCACTTTAATAAATTTACATAAAATACCTATAAACGGAGAAAATACCAGACATAATAAACACTTGAGGGAAGTGGGACGAGGGATATTGTTTGGAATAACATCATACAATGAAAACTGTAATTTGGAACAACTGAAAAATATATGGTCCACATTTCCTTGATCTAAACCACATTCACAGAGAGAATTATCCCTAATCCTAAGTTTATTTAGGAAAACCGGAGTACAAGAGTGATTCAAGCGTAAACGACAAACAACTGAAGTGGTCAATTTGTCTGCCTTTTTAAATTTAGAGAACCAGGGTTTATGAGGAATCTCAGGCTGAACATCACCAAAAAATTTACCTTTAATAGATTTAGAATTTTGCCATGCACTAGACCATGTCTTGAATAAAGCCGGTTCAAAGGTGGTACATAAATCATGAAAATATATTTGAGAATGGTCAAGAGATCCTGTATGAACAGCTGACCTAGCACAAGAATCAGCTGACTCATTACCGAGGATACCTGAATGGCCAGGAATCCAAGCTAAAACAACATTAATACCTAATCTGTTACATTGAAATAGAAGCTCTCACAAAAAATTACATAAAGCCTCATATGTCTTATACAAACTAAGCAGTGTTGTGAATCGAAAGACGTTACTTATATCCTATCATGCACATGTTGCATCTGTTCTAAGATATGGAATTTTATTTTGGGGCAACTCCACAGACAAACTGCGAGTATTTAGGGCGCAGAAGAGATGTGTCCGTGCAATGTTAGGTTTAAAGCAAGTAGACTCATGTAAAGAGCATTTTAGAGCGCTCAAAGTGCTAACGATGCCGTCTTTATACATAAGCGAGATAGCTGCAATCGTAAAAAAACATCTCTATTTATTTAAACAATATGCAGTAGGTAGTCGGCGAGAAGGAGATATACGTCACAAGTCATGTAATACTCATCTCTTGCGTAGCAGTATATTCTGTATGGCACCTATAATTTTTAATAAGATTCCTTCAAGGTTACGTATTGAGAATGACATGGTTTTCAAAAATAAACTTAATGAGCTCTTGGTGGACAAAGCATATTATAATATTGACGAATTTCTGAATGATAAAAAATTAATTTAATGTATGATTCCAACAACTAATATGTTTAATTTATGATTGATATTTAATGACATGTATAATTGGACATTATTTATATTATTATATTAACAGACACTTAATGAATTAATAAAATGTATTGGATTTTTGACAAATCTAAATGCTTGCATGTCTTAACGACGGAAATAGAGAGACTATATTATTACATTACATTGACCGAACACCATCACTGATTTAAGACAACGGTACATCAAAGGCACAGAATTCACCCTATCTAATAAGTCTACGATTGAAAGCTTATTAGTTACCTAAAATAAGTTTAAATTATGAAACATATTTAGCTGTTGGTCTATTAAATAAATGCATCACACAATTATATTGCTATATTGCATTTACCTCTTCACTGAAACAGTGGGAGTATTTCCCTATGCTAGCAACATTACACTTACACTGACGCTGTGTTTGTACAGTGTTAGGAGCGCTAGCTGTGTGCTGTCACGCACACATAGTTAATTACCGACTTCACAGCGTCCTTTCCGAAAACTGTATCTGACTTTTTTTATAGGATCTGTGGTATCGTAGACCGCAAACAAAAGACACGATTTTGATATTTCTGTTCGAAAGGTGAGTTGGTCGAGATTGTTCAAAACTATGATGATACGATCTGCTGAGCCGTTTAAACACCATCAGCTCTTTTTGTTGATGACAGGAATGTCGGGGATATTTACGTTTTATCCTGAAACAGTTGCTGGAGCATATTCGCAGCATGATTTTACATCGAACGACACACATTACATCGTAAGTCATGTCATAACCAAAACCTCACTCAAAATTTTTACTGTTTTCCGCGATCGTCCGTCTCAGGTCGTTAATTCTGCAACTTTAGACTCTGCTCGCTAAAGAATGGACCATATTAATAATTAATGGACGATATAAGAGGGACATAAACACTACCCTAATTCTATATGTAAACCTCAGAGAATCTATGTATACACCGGGGCTGTGGATCGAGTTATTAAATTCTGTGGGTGATCGGTTCCCAAGGCAATAAACAAGTACAGTGCACGAGTGGTCGCGAACCCACCGCCGCCGCTGCCGCCGAGTGCCGCGGGGTAGGGGGCGGCGCGCCGCCCGAATCGGAGCACCTCGTCCCCCGCGTGCCGCACCACCACGGCGTGGACGAAGTACACTACCACGATCGCTAGGATTCCCACAAAACTAATTATCAAATGAGTAAAAATACACTTTTCGCCTCTGGTAAATTTTGAACCAGATATGAAATGATCACTCATCTTCGATATTATTCCAAAAGCAATATAATGAATGGCACGCGTGGCTGTGACAGTGCGCTGCTGTCGTGTCCACCTCGATTCGTTCAAGTATTCACGCCGCGGCTGGTCGTCTGCCGCCACAGTGTGCCCAAGCAGGCGTCATACACGTGAGATGTACCTACATACACTATGGATCATTTGCGCAAAAGAAATATGTGTGGTAATTTTTTAGTATCTACATACCCAATTATGCAGAATTTTAAAGAATCTTCATAAGATTATTTGTAAAGTATAGGATAGGGGGTTTTGGCGGGAAGCCGCATTGTATTATTTTCCAAAACTTTTCAGTGTTAGTGCATAAAATTGGTGGCATTCTATTCGTTAAGTGCTGGATTACAGGCGTGAGTGTGGGAAAATGGTATAATGATGGTGAAACGTTTATTTTCGTGTTGTTTCCAAAACTCCATAGAAGCTTCAAGTAAAGTTGCCACCATTTTACTAGGAGTATGACTTTGACTTGACACATATTTGCGTGAAATATCATTAACATTTACTTGACACTGGCTAAATACACAGAGTGGAGCCAAAACAAAAAAAGTATAGAATAAATTTGAGTCACGACCACGACTCACGACCGTGATTGTAACCCGCGTCCATCCGCCCCTCGAGTGGGGCCGGACACCGAACAGTGGTCACGTGCTCTATCCTCCACCGGGCACAACCGACATGTGACGGCAGCGACATCTACCGGCATTTCTTGAAACCTTCAATAAACGTTACGTCACACTTCAGTTGCACGCCTTCTTCTAGATTTGTTAAGTACCTTCAACCAACTGCACCCCTACCGCGTAACCGTTCTCGGAATTGGCTTCGCCTGCCATCCCGCACGCGCCAATTAACAAGTCCACGAGTGCGAGCAAGAGAGAACACGATTACTATCTCCACCAGACTTACGCGGTAAGACCCCTGGATTGTAAGGATGTAGATGGGCACATTACAACGATATTATAGTTCCTCTGCAACCAGCGTGCAGCGGGACTAGAACCCGTGCCCTCTAGCTCCGCCTGTGGCTGCGACAATACTTCGGCACCGACTAATCAGCCGCGGCGACATCTATACTATATTATCTTTGCAAGGAAGGTATTGCCGGAGTCGGCTGCGACGGACGGTCGAGGTGATAATAAATAATTTTACGTAATAAAACACAATAGCTATAGTCGGATATCAGTATAATGAATAAAATCAAACGAGTACTAATCATTAAGGTAAATCATTGTAATAATAATGGAATATTATAAAAATATTATGCCTAGATATAAAAACTAATAGTATAGGGCACGCGCGGGGCTCGCCAGTGAAGCCACCGCGGGCTCGGCCGGGGCGGCGGCGGCGGCGGCGGCGGCGGTGGAGAGCCGCTCCCTTGTCTGCACAGCGCTGGCGGTTGCCGCTGGAGGATACAGGAGAGCCACCCCGCCTCCGGCCGTGCCCTACATTATATAAAAGTTAAAGGAACATGATTACAAACGCTCCCCGTAGTATACACACGCCTACGTCAGGAGACACATCGATATAAAAAATATTAATTGTAACTTATCAATAAAAGTACACTTATGTAACGGGCAGGAGGAAGAACAAAACCGTTGAGGCGTAGTCAGTAGTCGAGTAGTAGTTGCCAACTCAACGTTACAGCGAGCCCGCGGCGCTGCTCTAGACTCCGGCGGGCGTGTCAGTATGCCGTGTGTACGTGCGATAAGCACAAGTCAATTCACCACCACCAAAACTTATAACTATACTTAATTTATGTCAGAGTATCCAAAGCGAATATAATAGTGTACCACATGCATCCGACATGTCGTCAATGGAGTACCCGGAGCGCTCGGGCCGCGACTGCGCGAGAATAGCGGCACTTTATAATTTGGATTTTTTTTAAACTACTACATACTACATTGATGTAACGCTTCAGTCAAATAAACGAAATACATGCAACCATCTTATTGAAGTTAATTTTTTCTGTCCTCTAGGAGTTTTTTAGTAGTAGGTGTGTAGTAAAAGCTGGGAGTAGCAGCGGGCTGGGAACCAACCACGCGGTGCGCGGCTGCTCCGGGAACTCTAACATTTAATTCATAACGTTGACAAATTACAACTAAAACTAAAACTAAACATTTGGGGCCTTACGTACAAACAGTAGTTAAAACAAATCAATGCTTAAGATGTCCCATCACGTGACATTTGACGTCAGGGAGCAGTGAACGGGACATTCCGAGCATCGGTTCGTTGGAACCCCCGACTCGTACGCACGAACCGCCTTAGTCACGTATACAAATGGCAATAATTGAAATAGTAAAATGCCCTCGACTAGGGCCCCCGTCCGTCGGCGAGCTCGCTCTCTCGTTATATAAGCTGCTGCGGCCGTCTCGTTGCGCGGAAAGCGCGGTGGCCGAGTGGTGTCGCGGTTCTAGCGGATACATATTTATTGCATTCACGAATTACACATTTATTAATATAACTTTCAACATTTCAAAAACTACTTCATACATAATAAAGTCGCTCTTGCATTTGTCATTTATGTCTGTAATTATAGCCCGAAGTATGGCGAGCCCTGGTGTAAGGTGAACGCCGCCACGAGCTGGTGATCGTTACACACTTTAGAAACTTAGAAGATTTTGCTCGAGACAGCTCGTGAATGTTGGTTTTCAATTTAAATTATGAGATTTTATATTCTATGGTGCGTTACATATATTAAATTTTTAGCGTTGTAGTCTCAATCTAAGAAAGTTTAAATTAAAAACGTTCCGACCGAGTGGACTAGGGCAAAGTGTGTTTTGGGCGCGCAATACTAGCACCGCGCCTTGAAGGTAAAACCTAAGATAAGCCGAGTGAATGATGGTCAAATTTGATTGCAGATAATTTCCAATTGTTACCTTAAAACTTGGTAAATCTTAGGCTTCACTGGAAGATCTTTGGGTTCACCATAGTTCGGACATTGACAATACATTATATAAGGCAGAAATATTACTTAGTATTCTACGAGTCCTATACTAGGGTACTATAAGGTCCTTACTCCTTTATAGCTAAATAATTAATACATCAGTTTGTTAATATAAAGGGATTGCGATTCGTACGCGGCGCTACAAACAAGAATTAACGAGACAAAACATTTCCTGTAAAATACGAGAAGTCCTTCATCGGCACTTCGTGTCAACTAACTATCCGTCAATGTAACAATGTAAATTAAAATGTCAATCTAATACAGTAGTATCGTGTAAACGAATAAAAAGAGAACGAGGTTAAGCCATTTAGCATGTTAAAAACTCATAAAATCAGAGAAAAAACATAAAATAATACGACAAAATTAGTAAAGTACAATAAAATTGCGGTTTATAAAAGGTAGTGGAGGAGCGCAGGAACTTCTGCCGGCCCTTGTGGCCTGCCCGTGCTGACGATCTGGCTGCCTGGCGATCCGCCGGCCTGGCGACCTGGCTGCATGGCGATCTGGCTGCCAAGCGATCCGCCGGCCTGGCGATTAGCCGGCCTGGCGACCTGGCTGCCTGGCGATCTGGCTGCCAGGCGATCTGGCTGCCAAGCGATCCGCCGGCCTGGCGACCTGGCTGCCTGGCGACCTGGCTGCCTGGCGATGCCTGCAACAAGCGCGACTACGTCGTATCGAGCTGAGGGCGGCAAGCAACACGCGCCGCGTGACATGTGCCCACACATGTACTTAATATTAAATAGAAAAACAATATTATATTAAACATTAATTTCATCATACTGTTGGTCGCGCAAGATCCTCTATACCGCGATCCCTTGCTGTACTTAGTTCCTGCTGGACGCCAACCTAGAATAATGCGTTTGCTGACGAATGGAAGGTGATTGTGTGGGAATATTGTGAGGCGAATGCATGATAGTGGAGTTTAAATATACATATGTTCAATTATTTGTTTTATTCCCGCGACTATGTATCATTAATTCTAATTTTGATTATTGTTTACTATGCATATGTACATTTTTTTTTAAATATGATAGATGTATTTTCTTTTTTTTTACAACCTAGTTGATTTCTGAGTGAACGAGGACTTACCATTGTTATCTTTTCACGAGTAAAATGGTGATCCGATATTAATGAAATGTGTTATGATGGCAGATGTGTGGTCAACGCAGGGGTCCACAGCGCGCGGGGGGGCCGGGGTACCTGCGCGGGGCCGCTTACAGCATCCACTGCAACAACACAACACGTTGCTTTATTAAATAAATAAAACAAACAAAAAAACAAAATAAACAAAAGTGGTTCGTAGTTATTCTTATATTCCAAGACAAATTACTGGTATCCGCTTAGTGTGACAGCTCGTAAGCATTTACGTTCGGGTCATCGTCGCCTCGAGAAGTGCGAGCAACTGTCAACAAACAGCTGTCAAACTTTAGTGTACGCGAGCATTAGTTACGTAAACCTTCTATTATTATTTATTTTATTCTAATGAATGACGTGGCCGCCTATACCAGATGCAGTGTCACTCGGAACTCTACTCTAATGTAAAGTTTCGCGTGACACTGCACTGCGCACGTCATCCTGATACAGCAGCACAGTCTAGTAATAAGATTAAACAGTAATAAGATTACTAGACTGAGGTTAGCTCATAAAAGTCTCATTTGCCCAGTAATTTCACTAGCTACAATGGCCATTAAAACCGGAACACTGGTTGCTGGCACTTGCACACACGTGGTTGCACTTGGTGCTAGCGCACTACTGCTTGACGGCATAATAACTGACAAAGCGGTGGTATCTACCTAGACGAACTTTGCAGAAAAGTCCTACCGCGGAGTAAACATCCTTTGGGAAATTTTCGGTCCGTGTAGTGTACGAGTACGAGCGCGATCCTGACAGCCGACCGGTACACGAGGGACCTCGCGCGGCGCGCTGTGACTCTGCCAGCGCCGCCTTTTATATATTACATAGCTTTCTTCTAATAATACGTTCAGAATTAAAGGACTAATTAAATTAATTGGAAGGCAGAACTAAATACGTTCATTATTTAAATGTAAACATAAAACGAAAGTTTTACTATGTACTCGAACTTTTCTGTCATTTCATTGAGGTTGGTACCAACGCTTTGCCAGATATTCTGCCGCCAAGCAGTAGTGAACAAGCAGTGGCATGTTCCGGTTTGAAGAGCACTAGTGCGTAGCTAATGTAGTGAAAATAATTGAGCAAATGACGCTTTACGACCTGATCTCGCTGTCCCTTCTGTAATCTTATTACCAGACTGTGCTGTCTCAGGATGACGTGCGCAGTGCAGTGTCACGCGAAACTTTATATTTTACGTTCCGACTTCGGAGTACCGCAACCGTTATGGGCACCGCGGCGGTATGTGAACGACCAGACCGTCCCGCCATTCGTTAACATTACAAAACATACTAAACTACATAATAATAAATAAATAATAATATGTGTGGACATCTCACACGGCGCCATCTAGCCCCAAACTAAGCAAAGTTTGTACTATGGGAACCAGATAACTGATACAATACTTAGATACTTTTTGTTTGTAAATACATACATAGAATACAATATAACACACAGACTTTTAACAATGAAGCAGTAATATTACAAGAAAACGCGTTGACTATAAATATTGTAATACCTTGACAGTTTCTTCGTCCGTCAATGAGAGCCTGTTGCGGGCCGCCAACACGAACTGCAGCTTCTCCATGATGCCCTGTAACGCACACGCACCGTCGTCAGCGCATGTCGTCACTCCGCTGGTGGCTACTGGGACAATGTTCCCGCGCTACACGTCGCGGGGAGGTGAGGGCGAGGCCGACTTGTTAGCATCTCACCGTTTTAATCAAAATAACCGCAACAAAGTTCCCACAATTTGCCGTCGCCCGAGTTTATCCAACATAAAACATTGTAATTTGTTCAATATAATACAAATATTTAACATTGTTCAAAGCCACGGTTAACCAAGTACCAATTATTTTGGTTTTTTATGAAATTGGCATTAACTTTATTACCCACGTCTATTTTACATTCAATACCGTTAGTATTTGAGTGACCCCTCATATCGCTAACATCGAAGGTAAAGTCAAAGTCAAGGATTTTATTGCAAATAGCCAATTTTTTGCACTTTTACAGAAGGTGAAAATTTTAGCTCACCGATTAAGTACTAAGAATTTGATCCTGCAATAGATTTATTTGTAGTTGGGATATTTATTACTTTTCGTAGACCACGTCCAAAACTAGCAATTGTGTATTTATAGTCCGATATTCGAATGCGTTTCCGAACAGAGTTGTTAATTTTGGTGTGATTATGGGTTGCGGTATTCAATTGGTTCCCCGTAAACCATATTATGCAGTTAGTTTTGTAGACCCTAAATGTTGTAACAACCCGCGAGATGTAATCGAATCTCCAGCTCCAGCTGGTAACGAGACCCCGATTGACGGCGGCGCGGTCGAACCGGCGGGGAGGCAAGCAGCCGCCAAGGTGGCGCTCTGATGTTGATGATTCTAAATATTTGTAGGAACAATATATAATTATTTTCAATTATTCTTTGACTCGGGCGCGGCAAAATGAAACTCCGCGCCATTGTCAAGTGATCGTCACTTTGGCGGATGTTCTCGCCAAGGGTCCGTCCTCGCGCAGACCAGCGGTTCGCTCGAGCGCGGCGCACGCAGACAACGGAACAATCATGTTCTAGTTCCCGCCTAAACTCCTCTAGCGGCGACGGGCATATTATATTCATAGGTATATACTTTCTTCATTATGTGGTTCAATATTTTTTAGACTTCCATACATTATAAAGTCAAATTAGTATTTTTTTATAACGTTTCAGTCCAAAACTAGGTATAATAAAATAATTGAAACGATTTTAATGAAATGAGTTTGTGCAATTAATTCGAGCAGAGCCCCGCGTGATGTGAAGCAATATCGCGGTGTACGCTACAATGGGGCACGCCGACCCGGAGGCGCGAGTGGGCACGCCGACCCGGAGGCGCGAGTGGGCACGCCGACCCGGAGGCGCGAGTGGGCACGCCGACCCGGAGGCGCGAGTGGGCACTGACCGGGCGCTGCAGCAGGGTGAACACCACGTTGTGGAAGATGCGGTTGCGCGCGGACAGCGCCTCCAGCTTCTTGGCCATGGCCTGCGAGGCGCGCTTCATCTTCTCCACCTTCTCCTTGTGCAGCTGCAGTCTGCGGACAAGCGTCTCTGATCATTGCACTGCGCGCCATGGATACGATGGCAACACACCAGGCGCCCACACAGTGAGTAGGTCACCTAGGCCTGGCCTATTAGCATCGGTTCCGCTTCGCTACAGAGTATATCGCCCAGTACCGACCCGCAACTGACTAATTGTCTCGCCAACAGTAACACAGTAACAAAAGTATTCTTAGGTTTTGGAACAAGTTATAGAACAACAAGTTCTGAGTAGAAATGTAGCCGAGTGAAACGGACCACTCATAACGGTCGCATTGGTCCTACACGTGACATTAAACTAAAGATAGGTATAGGTACGATATTTTTAAAACTAAATAATTGCGTTATAACTATGACCTGATAAATAACTATATTAGCAATTTCAGTCAATTTGACTTAAATATTCGTAATTAATTACTACTTGTAGGAGCTAGGTGTGATCACGAAACATTGATTGCAATGCAACAGGAGAAATTTCTATACTAACTATGCACATAAGCTGCGTATTAAAACTATCAAATCCATACAAATATGAGTTTCTATTGGTTGCAATCGAGTTACGTGATTGCCCAGCTGGTGAACTTACTCAAAACTAAGATAATGTTCAACAAACATGGACGATACCCGTTAATGTGACTCAATCCAATTTTGTGGAGTTGTTCTTGTAATTGTTCCGCAACAAGGACAAATGCGCCAATTAGGTAAGAATAACTTTAAGAACAGACCAATACAAAGGGCTGGACAGCATTTGGTGAACCTCTTCGAGTCTCTTGTCGCAGATACCTCGGTGCCTGAAGACGAAGGTCTTCAACCAACAGACAGCCAGCCACCCTTTCAATATAAAATATAAGCGGACGGATCACATTTGGGTGCTGATCTACAAAATGAAGATGTCAAAAACAAAGTTCTATACAACGCCAAGACGGCATTTAAGCGAGTGTGAAAGAGAAGGGTCTGCACAGTCCGGCACGTGAAACAAAAGATTTGTACGAAAAATTAGGCAGATGTGGAGCGGCGCTCCTGCGCTCCGTAAGCTTGCCTGCTCGCTGGAGCTCGTACCTCTCACACTAGATCCCGTGTTGCTCTCTACAATCTGCGTGCACGTGGGGTTTGATGCGCGGTTACCATTATATGTAAACAAACAAACGACAGTTTGGCTAGTCGCTTTGCGCGCGAATGCTTCGGTTCTGCAATTCTGCATCTAAATAGTAATAATAATTAAGTGAATAGTTGTTGTGTGTTTAGTTAAAAATGGAACAATAAAACGTATCTTATATAAATAATTGTGCAAAGACTAAACTGAACTGAGAAAACGTTTACGCGTAACACTGTGGCGCTAGATCGTCTGAATGCATTGTGTATGATAAGCATAGAAAAACGCTTAATTCATTCGATCACTGGCTTTCACAAACAAGTGATAGATGTTTTCGCTCGCCAAAAAGACAGGCGAATAGATTTTTTGTACAAATAAAATCATTGATGGTTAGCATGACAATTATTTTTTTGTGAACACCCATTAATAATTTTCACTAGCCGCCTCTGCTCTCGGTGTAAGGTCTTACTTCAACGAAGGGGTTCCACGAAAAATCTAACTCGGCTAGGCGGCGTTCGAGAAGCTTTAACCTTTATCGCCAAAAATAACGTAGAGCACGAATGCAAAGGTTTTCAACAAGTGTGTTGCCAGCGATGACTTCTGGTACCGAGACGTGCTATCTTACTGTTGGCCTTATTAGTAAGCTCAGTCACGCACCGAGTTATGGCGAGAGATGTTCGGTGGTTCGGAAATAATTAACACGTTGAAACCGCAATGGGGCAGGTACGCTCCCAGAACACACTGGAAGTGTGTGCCGCTTGGGACCCGCAGCGGCACACACTTTCCATGGCAGTAGGCCACGATCTCTCGCTGCCGAGCGTGGTGAGAGCCATGCTCGACAGCGAGAGATCGTGGCAGGCGGTGGGTGGAAGGAGACCGCGCAGCGGTTCAGAGAGGAAGCCGCTGGGGGCGCTCACGGGGGTGTTTTAGTGGGTTCGAGTCCCACATACCACCCCTGTGGTGGCCCCAGAAGCGACGAGTGGCGACCACCACCCGACGAAACGGAGGCCGGCCGTCACTAGGGGAGCGGAAGGATGCAAGAGGCAAGCAGCCGCACGACGTGGGGATGCATGGTTGTGGGGTAGGGACATTTCATCAAAATTAGTTCAGCAGTTGTTTTTAAATAAAAAATCTGAAAGAAGATATTATTTAGTATCGTAAAAAATATTTTCACATCTCTTCTGTATAGCTTTATTTGACGACGAGTAAGGACCTGAGTATGCAACATTTTATATATATGCATTAAGGATACATTTTCTTCAGGTGGAGCTCAAAGGTTGTACTCCGATAATAAGGTACGAGCCGCGATCAATAGCGGGTGCAGCGAGCGGGGGACACATGCGCCCTGCACCGGGCGGCTGCCCCGGCGAGCTCCACTCGGCCGCAGGCTCCGGGCGCGCGCCGCCACAGTCCGCCGCGACCCGCCGCATCGCCGAGCCGCGCCGCGCGTTCAACGCGACATGAAGCTGTGTTCTTTCGGGAAGTGTAAAAGCCGCGCGCGATACACCCGATTTGGTGTGTCTTTCCATGAGTAAGTCCCTTTCGCATTTAGTAATCTTTTTTTAACTAAAACGATTGTAGTGTCCCCCCCGCACACCGTCCTACTATTGTGCGCTGTATCATCAAGACCGTATTTAGTTTAATTTTATAATTTTAAAAGTGTTACATTATATCTGAGTGATGATATACATAGTAGATGTTGTAGACAAAGAGCAGCGGCGTGTGTGCGCGGCGCGGCGGCGCGGGTCACTCGGATCGATAATGCCGCGGCGGGTGTGTGGTGCGCAGGTTCCCGGAGCTGGAGGAGATGCGCTGCAAGTGGGTGGCGGTGGTGCGCGGCGAGCGGCGCGACCCGCACTGGTCGCCGGGGCCCACCAGCCGGGTCTGCTCGCTGCATTTCCACAGAAGCCAGTTTCTGAGCCGTACAGTGCTGCACTCGCGAGCCTTACCCAGCCCCAAGGCCAATGCAGGGGTAAACGAATACTTTTACTAATCGTTCCTACATTACTAAATATTATCTTTACAGTAACATATCGCCGGTCGTCCTGCACGCCTGCCAAGCGCATTTTGAAAAAATAGGTGGATGACATGTTATTGTTCTATAGCCATCGTTATCAGATGAAACGTGCGTGTGTAGATACGCGCGTGTTACTTATTAATTCAGAATCACAACCGTTCGTTTTGTACCGCGCGCCGGAGACTACCCACCGGCTGACGGCTCGCCGTCGGCGCTGGTGCGCGGGACATAATGATATAGTTATTACATACTTTAATCTATAAATAATGGCTTCTACTTGTCAAGCGGAGTACACTCGAACGCAATAACACTGCCCTATTTCCCAAACGCCCTCTCGGATGATGGATGCGCGAGCTCCGCGCTCAGCTCTAAATAACAACGTTCATGGTGGTGACGGCGACGTTCGTGTAGATGTTTTGTTTACACTTGTAATGCTCGGTCAGTGTTCTCTTTAGGACAGGACCTACATACTGACCCGCTCTGACTTCGCACGGATTTGATTTGATGTCTCTCCCGCAGCTCTCTTCACCCCGCCCCGTTCGTCCTTTCTCTACACTTTTCCTTCTTTCTCTACCTCTTCCCTATTTTTTCAGTTAATAGTGGTAATTGTGTGCGTTGCGTGTAATTTTAATAACTGATACTTATAATTCACACATTGTTTTTATTTAGTTAATAGCACGCAATGATGAGATATTTATGTTTTCAGTACGAGAAGCCGCGTTTCTTGCGCCGACGTCATGCCGAGGATGAGCAAGAGGGGGACGAGGACGTAGTCGATATAGACGATATCCCGACGGAGGAAGAGTTCGGCGTAATCAAGCCGTCTAGCTTCGCGGGTTCCCGCTCGGGCTCGCCGGAACCGCCGCCGGTAGTCGAGGCCGAGCCGGCCGCCAGCGCCGCGGCACAAGCCATGCTGATGCTCGCGCCGGCCCCGCGCACTCGCCGCCGCCGCAGTGTCAGGCCTTCTGCCACCGCCGCAAGCGCTGGCGCTGTAGTTAGCGACCAAGTTGCGGGCGCTGGCGGTGGCAACAACGCTGCCTCGGCCGCCGCCGAACTCGATAGAGCCGTGGCTGCAGTCGTCGGCGCAGAGCTTGCAGACGACGGCGCCGCAGCCGCAGACATCAGCACCGCAGCTGCAGATGATGGTGCAGCAGCCGCAGAGATCAGCGCCGAGGCCGTGGAGGAAGGCGCCGGAGCCACTAACATCATCGCCGGAAGCGTAGATAGCGGCGCAGGAACCGGAATCATCGACGCCGGAACCGTAGATGGCGGCGCAGGAGCCGCAGACATCAGCACCGGAGCTGCAGATGATGGTGCAGCAGCCGCAGAGGTTAGCGACGAGCCCATGGAGGAAGGTGCCGGAGCCCATAACATCATCGCCGGAACCGTAGATAGCGGTGCAGGAACCGCAGACGTAGACCCCGGGACCGTCGACAATGGAGCAGGAGCCGCAAACATCAGCGCCGAAGGCGTAGGTGATACGGCAGAAGCCGCAAACATCAGCGCAACAGTCATACACGACGGCGCCGCAGTGGAGCCGGGCGCGGATCTACCCGCTGTCGATTTGCCAGAACTGCAGTTCTTTCTAGACAACAACGCGGAGTAACCATTTTATAAAACTTATACGTATTCTTTACCTTTAAGACGTGTAATCGATGATTAAGGTTTATTATTCAGGTTATGTAAGCAAAGATTATACTTAGTTTTACCTATTCTATATTAAAACTTTCGAATTCCTTTTTACTGTTTTATTTACAGAAATATTTGATACAGGTTTATACTTACACAGAAGTATATTATAGTCAAAATTATGCACAAAGCAGGAAAAAATAAATTCACGTCCCGATATAGGCGCTTTTCTCAACACCAAAGAGTAAATGACCGCTCCGCTAGAAGCACGGATGCACGGACTGTTTTCCAAAACCTTACATTTATTTAAATTAAAGTATTATATACTAGTAGCCCACACATACATTTATTTCTTAAGCATTTTGGCATAAACGTACAGTAAATGCCTGCATACCTAAATAATAACGTATTCAGCAATATACGTATGAACGATTAGTGGTGTGTCATCAAAACATTGCATCTCTTGACCGTAAGACGCAGAAGTTAGAAGTGTTGTTAAGAGATAGCTTGAAATGTGATGTACTAGCTTTAACAGAGCATTGGTTAGTTGAATCGAAACTAAAATGCGTCAGTATTAACGGATACAAGTTAGGATCGAGCTTTTGTAGAAAAAATAACGCGCATGGTGGTGCGTGCATTTATGTAAATGACGCGCATAAATCTGTAGAAAATGAAGAATTAGTGAACCTGGCGACTGAATTGTGTTGTGAAATAGCCGCAATAGATATTATAAATTATAATTGTACCGTAGTTTGCGTATATAGAACTAATCTTTTTAGTTCAAATGACTTCATGACTGAATTCGAATGTTTGGTTGATAAAATCAGCGAACTGGGGCTCCAATGTATTATCGTCGGGGATTTTAATATTTATTGCTTGGGTGAAATTAACGCCGAGCAGCAACGTCTGTCAGACCTACTATCAACTCATGACTTGGTCAACTTGGTAGATTTTCCGACTCGGGTAACGTCACATAGTGCCACCTGTCTTGACCACCTGTACACTAATTTGCCGGCTGGGAATATAGTGACCATACCGGTCACAACTAACCTCAGCGATCATCTGGCGATTCGTAGAGAAATTATGCTTCAACATGTATCCAGCCATCTTCTATACTCAGTAGGAACTACTCTCAAATTAAAAGAAAAAAATTTTAGGACTATCCTTGAGAATAGAATGGCAACACTACGGCATTTGCAATAGGCCTCTTGCACTTCTAAAAGATCTTCTGTGTTGTAGGTCACAGGTGGTGGTGGGAGTTTTACTAGGTGGTAGGACTTTGTTGCAAAGTTCGTCTAGGTAGGTACCACCGCTTTGCCAGTTAATCTGCCGCCAAGCAGTAGTGTGCAAGCACTACTGTGTTCCGGTTTGAAGGGCACTGTGGCTAGTGAAATTACTGGGCAATTGAGACTTTATGATCTGATCACAGTAGAGTAATCTTATTACCAGACTGTGCTGATGTCTCAGGATGATGAGCGCAGTGCAGTGTCGCTTGAAACTCTGTTTTATATATAAAAAAAAAGAGTGACGGCGGACGAGAGAGATGCCATGAAAGAAATTTTATAATTTCATTTTTTTACACCTTGGGTAACATTATTGTAACAAAATAGGGATGTGCTTCTTGATGTTATTTATTTTCGCTGATAGGATTTATATGGATGGATCACTCAAAGGTATTTGTATTGAAACAACGAATTACCAAATAATAATCTTTATTTCTTTTCAAACACTAAAGCTAAACAATAATCAGCTTAAGGGTACTGTTGCCACCATTTATTTTTTTTACCATTTCCCGAGTGAATTATTAAACAATTACTGCTATTTTCTTAAACGTTACATTATAATATTATTATAACCCCTTTTTGTTACAGGGTTTATATAGAAGTGTAAGGTAGTTATGAACTTGTAATTTCTTTTTTGTGACAGCCTCTGTGATGTAGTGGTTGAGCAGGTGGCCACACAACCCAGAAGCGGCGGTTTCGGATCCTGCGACTGGACAAGTATTTAAGCACAAGAAATAACTTAGGTCCGTAATATAAAATATGAAGATTAAATATTGTCTGCTAAGTCGGTAAACGGACGACAATTTTACGTGATGATGTCTTAAGAAAACACTTAGGCTATCGTGCCTGTCAATCGCTTGTTCTCTGCTCTAGCTTGCACGCTCGGCTCAGGCGGAAGGTGACAATTTTTCGTGCGTGCAGCCGGCGTTCATTAATTTATAAGATTATCATGTCATCATCATCATGTCAAAAAGCGCAAATACTTGTTCTGTGTATATTTTTCTGGACCATGGTCTTCGTATCTTCTGGAATCTATGTAGGTATGTATTCGTTGGGCGTTGATTAATATCATATTATGTATCATCATAATAAATATCTATAGTCTCCTTTTCTGTTAGGTTGGTTGTGTTACCTGTCCTGTACCCGCAGCTTGCGAGGGTCCAACTGAAAGTTTTTAGAACTGGGCACTTGTAAACAATATAATAAAATATAAACCTACATTTTGAAAATGGAACTCTGCCGATATTATAGTATGCACATGCCATTTTGACAATTTACAATTGTCAAAATAGCGACTTTTTTATGTATTGGCTCAGCACTTTTGCAGCCAGTGTCATGTGATTGATAAATTAGCAACTTAATGATATTTCACGCAGATATGTGTCAAGTCACAGTCGAAGTCATCAAGTCAAGTCATAGTCCAGTCATACTCCTAGTAAACTGGTGGCAACTTTACTAGAAGCTTCTATGGAGTTTTGGAAACAACAAGAAACGTTTCACCATCATTATACCACTTTCCCACACTCGTGCCTGTAATCCAGCACTTAACAAATAAAATGCCACCAATTTTATGCACTAACACTGACATTTTTTGTAAAATAATACAATGCGGTGACGCGATTTTTTTCGTTTTCCTTCCATAACTCCCAGATGGCGACATTAAAATTAAAGAAAGCAAAATCAAAGTAATACTGACCGATAGAAGGAGCTAACCAGCCCTCGCAGTAGGATTCTTCTTCACCACGTCAACGCCTCGTCGCACACTGCCAACGCCAGGCGAACGACCGACTATTCGGCGACGTCACACGGGGAACTACCGGCTCACCCGCCCTATAGCCCCAATATCGCACGGCTCGCACTTTGCTATTTTTAATTATTTCCGAAAATAATAGATAAATGTTTTATAGATTATTCAAAAGGCCATCTAAGAGACAGTGATGAAGAACGAGTCTTAACTTTTAGAGCCTAAGAACGAGTGGGCAAAGCGCTTTTCTCAGTGATTCCATCGGATGCAGCGATATATTCACTGACGTGAATGGACATTATTTTGAAAAGATATAATAAAACTAATAACTTGCTAGTTTAATGTCTTTGATTTTCTAAGAACTTTTAGTTTGACCCTCGTACACCTGAAAGTAAAATTAATTGTTTTAATTATTCAATAGGCAACAAAATGTCGATATCGATAGGCAAATCATTGTACAAACAGCACTAATGGTAACAGTAATTTAGGTAATTAGGTAAATAGGGAACTTACATTAAAACCCCAAATTACATAATAGTGACATCAATTATTTGTACGTACCGCTCTTCATCACTGGGAAATATAGTCGTAAATGTTCGACTATCGTTATTAACCCGGCATGTTTTCAAATCACATATTTCACACACGTCTTCACTTTGTTAAATATCTCACACACAAGCAATACACTTGGGTTCAATCACAGTTTTTTTAACGGGCGAATTGTCTTTCTTCTTTTAACATACTAACTACTACTGAATAATACTAGTTACACTACCTACTATATAAAAAACATTTGGACTTTATACGAGCCGCGTTGACCTAAAGACAAATCCCATTACCGGTAGGTAGCGTACCCAACATGCTGGCAGCATTGCCCCGTTGAATTGCAATGCTGATTCGTGCAGGCCAGCATTTTGGTCACGCGTTCGTCATGGTTACTAAACTAGTGGACATAATATGGATCTATTTATGTATGTGATTGTTGGGCGTTATTATTATTGTTATTTACTTGGCATCCAGATTGTGTTTTACCTACCAACTTAATTTGCCAACCACAACATCACACGCCTGCAGTACACGTTGTCGTGCCAAAATGTAACCTATGCATACAGTTCTCATGATTCAAACTATCTCTAGTTGTGCGCGAGGACGAGCTGTCCGCTGGTTCCATGCACACTTGAAGATTCTTAGCACATTCCTCTACCTAAGGTTTTCTTTGTACTATAATTTAGAAGTTATTTGCGGAATAGTAACGCAAAAGCTCATGCGCATGTTATTTTGTTGTGATACTAGCTGCCGCCTGCGGCTACCGTCACTTTTTGATCAGACATTAAGGAGACGCGCTTGTGGAAGCAACGCTGACATAATACTCTGTCAAGAAAGTACCGGAAAAAGATCAATAATACACAAAATGTTAGTTATTCATCCAAATTTATTTTATCGTCTTTAAAGTATGCTCCTTCAGAAACGATACATTAACGCCAACGAATAATACAATTATCAAAATATTATTATTCCCTTTTTCGGAACTGAGTTTAGTTCTAGCAGCGAACTCTCGTCTATGTCTTCTACCGAATGAAAACGGGTGCCACGAAGGGTCATTTGAATTTAAACGAAACAAGTCGGTTTATGGTGAAGAAGGTTGCTGCGATGGTGTTTTTTGAGTTTTTGTTCTAAAATTCGTTCACATTGATGGCTTTGTATTTTCTTCCTACAAATCTGGCCTTTTCGTCAAATTCGTGCCTTCTTAAACGCCGCAATACGCTCAAATAATATTCTTTATTTACCGTTTGACCTTCCGGAATTCCGAGTAGATAGTCAAAGAAAACCGTCAACGTGACTTTGACTTTTGATCGACTTTGGGGTGATTTATTCGGTTTCGGTTCAGTTGGAACAAATAGTATTCTGTGATTTATTCAGTTTTTACAGGGGAATCTGTCCCCATTCTAGAAGCCATTAAATTCGTAAAATCGCACAACATTAATAAATCTAATATTTTTCTGACTCTAAAAGTTATCTTCAGTCCATTCTCTCCAATCAGTTCCGTTCAAAAACCAGGTTTTCTGTAATCTTTAAAATTAGAGAGCTTCTATTTCAATGTAACAGATGAGGTATTAATGTTGCTTGGATTCCTAACCATTCAGGTATCCTCGGTAATGAGTCAGCTGATTCTTGTGCTAGGTCGGCTGTTCATGCAGGATCTCTTGACCATTCTCAAATATATTTTCATGATTTATGTACCACCATTGAACCGGCTTTATTCAAGACATGGTTTAGTGCATGGCAAAATTCTAAATCTATTAAAGGTCAATTTTTTGGTGATGTTCAGCCTAACATTCCTCATAAACCCTGGTTCTCTAAATTTAAACAGGCAGACAAATTGATGTCTGATTGATGATACAGTTGTTTGTCGTTTACGCTTGAACCACTCTTGCACTCCGGTTTTCCTAAATAAACTTAGGATTAGGGGTAATTCTCTCTGTGAATGTGGTTTAGATCAAGGAAATGTGGATCATATATTTTTCAGTTATTCCAAATTACAGTTTTCATTGTATGATGTTATTCCAAACGATATCCCTCGTCCCACTTCCCTCAAGTGTTTATTATGTCAGGTATTTTCTCCGTTTATTTTTAGATTATTTATTATTTCATTATCAATATTTTTACTTGTTGTAAATATAGTATTCTTTTGTTTTGTTTCAGCATTTTAGCTTCATCTAAATGACATTCATAGCTGACCTCACATTCATTACCCACATGTACCAAAATTTCTCACTGAGAAATCATCGTTTGATGTGCTTATCTTTCTACGTGATATTGGCAAAATTGTGGTAACCTCTCCACAAAGGCCATTTACAAAGAGTTGAAGTTGAAGTATTCTGTGAGTTGGAAGCGCACTCGGTAGCTTATGGACTGGTCTGCATGTCAATCTCGTAAACCCGCGTCTCCGCCAGTAACAATGCGTTGCATGAACGTTGGCTCGGAATTGATTGCTCGGAGAAAATTCAGGTCTTTCGTGACTAGCCGAGCGGCGACATGTTTCATACCCAAGCGATTATTGAAAATGGCACAGATCAACTAGAGAGGCACAGCAAGTTCAGCGGATATCTCTCTTAAACTTGAATGAGGTATTTCAATCACTATTTTCTTCACCTTTGCGTTTGTGTTTAACTTTACTTGAAGACGATGACGAAGACGAAGCATTATCTTTTTTTTACACTTTCTTTGACACAAATCTTCCATCACATCTCGACTGCATTCGATTCTCGAACAGCATACACAAAACAAAACCTACAGACAAACATAGTTCCTCCTCCTTTTGTATTAAAAAATAATAATAATAAGTCGGTTAAAAATAACAGATGCAACTCAAACTCCGCACTAAAATGGAAAACAGATGTGCCAATCTAACAGCAGCAAAAAAAAAAAGAACAAATCCTCCATTTCCGATACTTTTTTGAGAGAATGTACATCCCGACTCCACGCGCGACAGCCGCGCCAGGATTAATTTATGTGCGTGTATCATCATAACTGCTATAACGTGATCGTCCTATACCCTAAAACTCACGAGGTCCAAGGCAAGCAAAATAATATAATAAGGCTTCTACTGTGGGAACCAGACAACTGATACAATTCTTACTATACCTTTTGTTTGTAAATAAATACATATTTCAAACCTTATGTAATGGATTATGAAATACGGCCTAGGTTACACTGTACAAAATGAATATTAGCACTTGGAAGTGATTTAGTGGCCATTTTCATCATGTGTGATGAATATTAGCACTTGAAGTGATTTAGGTTCACACAAGAGGCATATTATAGCAAACAGTTTTACCTGATCTCGCTGACGTCACAGTGCTTGCACCTCTTCTTCAAAGCCTCGGCGACGTCGGGCTCGCCTGCAATCAAAACAAAGCGTCAACGAAGGGCTCGGGTCACGTGACTCAAGCTGCGGTTCATGCCAGCAGTCAGAGCGGCAGAGCGGCATCACCAAGCTCGCGAGCAGCGCACAGCCCTATCGCCGCGCCGCTTGCCAACAGTGTACCGAATCTGCCGCCATGTAACTTTTATTTCTGCGTGTAATATAGTATATACATAATAGGCGTTACGTTAGCTGTGTGCACAGCACGATATACACACGTATGTATGTTTCTACAGAATAGCGGGTGCACGAAGCGGCCAGAAATAAGCGTACAAAAATAGAGGTAGTAACTTAGTTCAAGGATTTGGCGGGAGAAGAGGATTGTAGAAAGTAAAGCAGAAGACCTGGGTAATATACGTACAGGGTACAAAAACCTCGCCAGCAATTATGACATTTCGTTAAATGTAATGTTTATTAGTAATTAAATGAATCAATAAAAGTTGTTTGACGATAGCTCAGTCGGTGCGACACTCGCCGGCCTCCCGGTGCCGCCCTGCACGCGGCCTCACATTCTAAAGGTACATCATGCCGTGTGACTGGCCCTTTTCATCATGTGGAACATTTAACGTAACCAACAGTAGCTGCCCACCCATGACACAATCCATCGTGAGCGTTGTTGGCAGAGCTTGTTGTATAGACACCAGCACCGTCTACAACTGAGGTGCGTTGAAATGAATCAGTAATGCGCGCAGCTGAGCCGGGGCGTGCGAGGACACAGTTCGCCGACGCTCACCAAATCAAACAGAAATTGTGTATTCGCAGGGAGAGGGTTCCAAAGCGCAAGCAATCGCACAAAGTATTCAACATGATACTTACTCATCCAGTACCGCGGCTCCATGTTCCCACACATTGATCTTATATATAACTATCGTGCACTTCACCTCTATATATATATATATATATATATGCACATCGACATTATAATCTCGTGTGATATGTCAAACCTCCCCTTAGAGCTTGGAGGAGGCAGCAGTGGAACTCTCCACGACTTGTTATTTCTAATATTACACGATTGAAAGTTTCACTGGATGGAAATTAATGTACGCAACTGATGACTCATGAATAATCACAAACATATTCATTATTACATCATTTCTCAAACTAATATTTACGTTGGCCGAACGAAGTTCTCCACTCCCATGATAAAGTTTAAAAAATATAATACAAATAAAAACCAAAGTTACGCGAGCGCCATCTTTTGACGATGAATAAACTAAAGTGACAGTTTAATAGAAAACTGGTCATTCGGGCGCAGCGTGACGTTCTCCAGTCGGTGGCCTCTGCTCGCTGCATAACGTACAACTTACAATATCTTCTGATGAATAAAACAACTTCAATTCTTATAGTATTTCATTTAATATATTTAATAAGAGATTGGTGTAGATTCTGTGTTGCATTCTCTAAAGCTAAACGAAATTAACATATTTCCGTCTTTTTCATTTCCCCTTTATCAGAAGAGTACTGCCATACATTAAGTTTACTTTAGTTTTAGAGAATTCGACACAGAATCGACAAAAATGCTTATTTTTAAATCTAGTTTTAGATAATTTCGCAAGAGATTAATTTAAACTATAAAATCTAAGTAAACATATAATATACAAGATTACATATAAAGAAAGAGGCTCAGAAAATAGCTTAAATATTCTATTGAAACGCACAACTTTCCCACAAACAGCTGAAAGATCCGATTAACCATTCGTAAGTTATGGTAGGTACAAACACCGGATGTGACGTGGAGCGTGGCTCGCGACCTGCGCGAGTGTTTGTCTGTGTAGTGTTCTAGAACGTGCCATAATATCTCCTATAGGGGCATAGATCGCCGTCGCACTCACTGTTCTCGCCTACTGTATTGTGCAGTAGCAGTAAACTAAAATGTTTATCATAAATGGATACACAACGCGCATGCTTCGCACCGCCCAGCGTGTTTGTGGTTGCTACATGAATGGTACCTGTTTTCTTACCGAGGCCTATATTTTCCGTTCTCTGAATGGAAGCGATGTGCGTATGATCTGATCGTATGATATCAATATTTCTTCCTTCCCTGTTCAATCTAGTAGAGATGAACACGACATGATTAGGATACTTGCCGATCGTCTTCCAATGTAAAGCGAGCCAGTTTGCCCCCAGGATCTAGACCCGATCTCACTCCACTATTTCAGTGTTTGTATCTGTGATTCCCGTTCATGTATAAACTCTTATGCATTTTTCTAAAATATTGCAAGTTAAAAACACTCGTTTTACCGTGTCAAACATAAATAACTGAGTTTCGTTAGTTTTTATATCCATCGCATCATCAACAATAAACAAAAATAGTACATATATCTGAGTAGTAATTGCAAGTTTTTTTTAGCGTGAACATGATACTGGGTGGTTTCGCCAGCGTTAAGATTGTGTCAAGCATCAAGTCCATTAAATATGGTCGCAAGAGTCATATCGCCGTCATAATCATATTCGCCGCAGGCCGAGACGGCAGGAACAAACAACCCCACCCACCATACCAACAACACTACATACCAAGTTTTAAAAGCATTGAAAATCTATAGAATGGGTGTCGACGCAGAGTTGTATTTTAAAAGGTCCATAATAATAGCCACTCAAAAAAATGTTGAAAATAAAACGAGTATTTGCTGCTAAATACAGGATGGCTAGGACTGTTCAAGTGTCCGGTGTCGGAGTCCCGTCGCTAGAATCGGGTGTCTTGATTAAATATATAATTTTATGAAATACTACTAGTCCGGGGCAAGCCGCCGGCACGGACACTTGACCAACACAACGCTTCACGTTACTACATGCTAACATACATACTCTAAAATTTTGTTAAAATTGACGATTTTTACTGAATTTCATACAGATTCGGCTGTTGGCAAGTTACCCTCGAACAAATATACAGACGTGGACTCCCCGAGTCGGCCAGTAGACCTCGCGCCGGCACGAGCGATGCCTCCTAGTACAAATGCCTCAGTCCTTTGCAGGTTTACTTTAACTTAAAATTTACCTACTTACTAGTTTTCACCAACTTAACTTTTTTCTTCCACTTAGTTCCACCCGACAGACCTTTACATTGAGAGTAGGTCTACTTCACCCTTGTTCGACCGCTGCGGCCCACAGAGGAACGCGCAGTGTGTTGGAGCTTATAACTTACACATAGAAACTAGTAGTTTTGTGAGCGCGCGTGTACGTACTGTCAGCGATGGTGGTCCACTCGCGCTTGAGCGTGGAGCCGAGGGCCAGCTTGGCGGAGGGCGGCGGCGCGGCGTGGATGGCGGGGGCGGGCGCGCCCGGCACCCAGCCCTGAGCGCGCGCGCGCGCCTCCGCCGCGCTGGCGCCCGCGCTCGTGCTCGCGCCCGGCCACGGCACGCTCCTGGAACCGAACCGACACCGTCACGTGCGCCCACCAACCCTCGCACCAGGCTTCACACAAATTCCATACAAACCACGCCAAAAGTTAAGCCACACAGTAAAAATAGTTTTACAATTAAAAATAAAGAACTTAACAACAAAAAACAACAAACTTTGACAGCCTCTGTGCATGTCGGCTCATGGCCCGGAGGCGGCGGGTTCGATTCCCGCGGCAGGACAAGTATTTGTGCACAGAAAAAAGCTCAAATACTTGTTCTGAGTCTGGGTGTTGAGGAACCATGGTCCTCGTAGTTCCTGGCTCCCTAGACACAGGGAATCCTAGTTAGGGTCCAGGATCTATGTATGTGATTGTTGAGTGTTATTATTATTATTAACTAAATAGTTAACTATATAGCCGGCAGAAATTGACAGGCTGGCTTTAATTGAATTAAACATAGTTGGCTAGCAAGTAGGTGTAACAGTCACAGCCACATCGGTACATACCCATGGTGCATCACCGGCAGCGGGTTGGTGGGGGCTGCTGAAGACATCTCCGGGTTCGCACCTGGAAACAATAAATAGTCTTATTACCAAGCAGGAGCCCGCTGTACACATTCATTATTATAAACGTTCCACAATAGAGCGCATATCCTTCTATAAATTGTAACATTGTGCCTTCAATGGAAATATTTTAATAGAAGTAACAAATACACATATACATAGTAACAATAAAAGTAGTTAAGTTCCCACAATAAAGTATATAAAAGTAAGTAGGGGAGGATAGTTTCCTTCACCTTCTGTCGGGGCGGGCGGCGCGGCGGCGTCCTTCAGGTGCGCGAGCGTGTGCGCCGGCAGGAAGCCGGAGCGGTAGAAGTGCTCCTTTTCGAACACGGTGGCGTGGACGAACTTGCACTTGGGGAAGTTGCACCCGCTATTCTGGAAGTTCTTGCAGAAAGTGTAGATCCCGGGCAGCTGCTCGACGATGAGCTCGTGAACATAGATACAGGCGGTGCCGCGAGTGCAGGAGCCACGCGCGTACTGGCGGCACATGATGCGCTTGGTGCCGCCCGCGGCGGCGGTCGCCTCGGCGGAGGCGGGACCTGGGGCGGGGGCGGGAGCGGAGGCAGAAGCGGTCGCGGGAGCGGGAGCGGGGCCGGTAGCGGGAGCTGGAGCGGAAGCGGGGGCGGGAGCGGGGGCGGGAGCAGGGGCAGGAGCGGGGGCGGGGACGGTGACGAGCAGAGGCGCGGGGGCAGGCAGCGGCGCGGGGGCGGGGCCCGGCTCGCTCGGGTACTCATCGTCCACTATCTCCTGCTTGAGCGTCAGCTGCGGCGGACTCTCCGGCGGCGGCGGGTGCGGGGGCAGCGGTGGTTGCCCCGGAGGCTGCTGTTGTCTCGGAGGCTGCTGTTGCCTCGGAGGCTGCGATTGCCCCGGAGGCTGCGATTGCCCCGGAGGCTGCGATTGCCCCGGAGGCTGCGATTGCCCTGGAGGCTGCAGTTGCCCCGGTGGCTGCGAATGCGGCTGCGGCGCCGGGTTATTGTTGCTCATTCTCTCCTCTCGGGTAGCTTCCTCAGAACCTGAATACACCGACTGTTCTCCGTTCACACCGTTATTAGCTTCTTCAAATTTCGATTTGAGGTACTTTTTCATGTGCTTGAAATTGGGAGAGGGGCGAAAATTAATGGGATCTTCATCTCCTTTAACTTCGTTATGTTGATTTTCTGAAAAGATACAAAAAATGAACAATTTAAAATTGTAAGAAAATAAAATGCTGAGCATAATTACGCCTCACACCTAGGTACTAAGTACTACCTCCAGATTTATGATAATCCAGATCTAGTTTAAATACATATAATAAGAATTATGAAATTCACATTTCTGTTACACTAGCAGCCTCTATGTATGCGAGCTGAGTGAGTGAGTGAATGTTGATACTAGGAGCCTTTGCCAATAAGCAAGTCAGGTAAAGAAAGTGTTTCTTTTTTTCTTTCTTTCTATGTAAAGGTTGTCTCTAACACCACAAAATATGATACAAGTATGTTGTAGGAATGCTGCATTATAATCAAAAGATCCCAATGTCAATAGACCAACCCAGGATTAGCAATACCTAAACTGCGATACAAATGGATTACCACACTTTAAAGTTCATCAGCATAAAAAGTAGCAACTGTGGCCATAAATACAACTCTATACCAAAATACCAAAATCATATTTGAACATAATTTAACCTTAAGACATTCAAGTAGAATAAACAGCAATCTAATGTTTTCTATTTCTTTTGAGTTCCATGGGGGTCACTATCAATTGGTTGTTTTTAAGTAGGTAATTCAATCAAATTTAACATTTGTTAAAGAGGGTAGATTATTCTTTTTTTCTTTTTTTACATAAGTAAAAAAAGAAAAAAAGAATAATCTACCCTGCATATAAATGCTGATGAACGAAAATCTATGTTCAATGTGATCTTTGTAATATTACATTGTTTATAGCAACCTTAGTAACTTTAAAAAATTTTGACGAAACAATTTTAAAGTTGTTAAGTTATAAGTAATGATGAGGTATTTAGATTAATTAAAACAATTGCAGGTACATTTAAAAACATGTGGTCTCACTACGATAGATTTGAATTTAGAAAAACCTGCCAATAATTAGGATTATTATATTCTTGATTTTGCAATTTTTCAAATAGGAGAACATCTAAATCCATATCACACAACACAATGAAAAATAAAATAATATATAACTATTGAGTTGCCAACCTCAGAAGCTTGCATTTGTGCAGTTGTGTAATTATTCAGACATTTAGATATTCAATTTGCAATCTGTTTCAAGTAAGTTCAACACCAATACCTAACAGATTTAATTTTAACATGAGGTAGATTGGATCACTTTTTCAGCTACATAATGTTTGTTATAAAATTATATATACCTTCTTATGTTATTTTCATTAAAACACAAAGGAAAATCTATATTACATGGGGTCTTGTAACAATACATTACTACTAAATAGCAATCTCGTTAACTAAGAAAATATATGACTAAAAAGTAGTGTGGTAAATGGTTACCTATATTTACAAAATCAATTGCAGGTACATTTAAAAAAACGTGGTATCCCTTTTTTTGATTTACGAAGATAAGAAAACAGTTATTAGGATTCTATTTACTTCATATTGCAATATTTTATATAACAAATCATGTACCTAAGTCAGTATCAAAATAAGTTAACAGTAAAATAACGTGTAATCTTACCACCCTCGGAAGCTTGCATTGGTGCAGTTTTGATTACTCGCGGACATACAGATGTTCAATTTGTAACGCGTTTCAATTAATTTCAACATCAATGCACATTTATATTATATCCACTTTAAAATGTAAATTTGCGTTTATATAACGAGAGAGCGAAAAGGTTTAGCCCGACCAACCCCAACCCAGACACAAACGGACGACCTCACCCCGTTACTGGCTCACTAAAATAAAACTTAAAAATAAAATGGCTGTCTAGATTATTGACTTCAACTTCAATTTTTTTTTTTCAGCTCCACGCTTCTTTTTATTTAGCCAGTATCAAGTATTTTTAATAATTTCTGATTAATAAATATTATATTTATATTTTATGTGTCAAGCAAGTCAATTCACAGTCCATGTCATCAGTCAAGTTATAGTCTATATAGTCATACTTCTAGTAAAGTGGTGGCAACTTTACTAGAAGCTTCTATGGAGTTTTAGAAACAACACGGAAAGAAACGTTTCACCATCATTATACCACTTTCCCACACTCATGCCTGTAATCCAGCAATTAGTGAATAAAATGCCACCAATTTCATGTCCTAACACTGAAAAAAACACAAGTTTTAGAAAATGATACAGTGTGGTGAAGTAATCTTTTTCGTTTTCCCGCATAAACTCAAACTCATGGGCCTAGTATACGAATGGACGAAGCCATGCGGCGCTGCCACTCCGCATCCGTCGTGTAGACATTTTTTTTAGTTTTGGCTTCACACTTTTGTGTATTTAGCCAGTGTCAAGTAATTGATAATTTATCAAGTTATCGATATTTCACGCAAATATGTATCAAGTCACAGTCCAAGTCATCAAGTCAAGTCACAGTCTAGTCTAGTCAAGTCATACTCCTAGTAAAGTGGTGGCAACTTTACTTGAAGCTTCTATGGAGTTTAGGAAACAACACGAAAAAAAACGTTTCACTATCATTATACCATTTTCCCACACTCACGCCTGTAATCCAGCACTTAACGAATAGAATGCCACCAATTTTATGCACTAACACTGAAAATAACACAAGTTTTGGAAAATAATACAATGCGGCGACGCAATCTTTTTCGCTTTCCCGCCAAAACTCCCGTGTCGTGTATACATATTGTTTCGTACCTATGTCTAATACGTAAATCGTCGCAAAGAGTATGCGAGAAAGCGATTTTAGGAACGGCAACCTCGTACCGCGTGTAATATTATGTCATGATAGTCTGTTACAACACTGAATCGCGAGAGCATATAAAAGTGGAAATATAGTGATATAATGTTATTAGGACTAAATATTGTGTTCTATAGTGAAACTATTTCGTTTTGCGCAGTGTTTTGTTCATCAAAAACAACAAAAGGAGAAATAAGGAATTCAGAATCATTATTACACACGTAAGTGTTTATAGACTAATATTGTTTAAATATCGAAGTTACAAAGTAAATAAGCATTTCACATTAAAAATATACATTTTTGGCATCATATAATTATCATATTGTGATAATTACTTGATGATTTATAGTATTGGTATGCGTTATTTTACGCCTCTCAAATATCGATATTTGTAAAGCTCATACACTTGCACAAAATTACTTTGATTTCGGTGAGAGTAAAACGAGAAGATATCTTTTGCTAAAAGTGCCATACTAATTATTGTTAAAATTTACTTACTGACTGCGCTCATCTTTCCAATATGTGAGTTTTGCTAGGAAGCTGGATTTTTTTCCATAGGTAGGTAAACACATCGGAAAAAAAACACCCATTAAAACACTGACCGACGACACATTGACACAATTGGTTTTAGCTCTCAGAAGCAGTGGATCAAAACCATGTATGGGTTTATAGAGATGGACCACGTAACTCCCAGAAAGATCAAACCCAGAATGTCGTTATCATGATGGAGTACCCCAACGGATCTCGGAAACGAAAAGTGATATGAGGGTACCCTTTCAACCAAAGTTGAAGTAAGGCTTGAGAAATTTTCAGAGAAATAAAAACAATGCAATCCAATGAGAATTGAAACGATCATAAATAAGAAACGGTAATTATTAAATCAGGAAACTAAATATTTGTGGCGGACTAAGTTATTAAATCATTACTACTCATTGTTAAATAATGAAGATTTTGCATGTGTAATAAAGTATTTACTTAGAAAATCCTTTCGTCCTATTATTTTCTGCAAGACTGTTTGGGTAAGTTTAGTATACATTGGGTAATAGGGGTCACTTCCGTACTCAGGCACACTAATGCAGTTTTAGATACTCACGCCAAAAGAAAAAGGACACGCATTTTTTAAATATGATCTGTCTATTCTGATGCTAGATCCATGCACAAGCTTCATTTTTTTCATTACCGGTATTTGCATGATGAGTAATGTGCGGCCCGTAATTAGCGTACATGGCTTCTAAGTATATAAATGGCGGTGCAGTCCGGGCAAAAAAAACAGGGATGTTCCATTCTTGAGTTTGAGGATTGTGACCTTCTTAAGTACGGGTCAAACAATACTGCCTGTGCATAATGAAAATTTCAACCAGTTGACTTAAATTTTATTGGTTTTTGAAGTGAACTTTCTTTACGCACCTTGACTTGGGGAGTGAATGACTTGGTGAAAGTGAGGCGAATGGAAGTTGAAGTTGGTACACGTAGATCACTAAAGTCAATATAAAATTGTTAAATATTAAATTGTTATGTTGGTATACCCGATAAAATGAAAATTTAGCTGTCAAGATGGTAACATTAACAATAAACAAAGCAAAAA
The DNA here is from genome assembly GCA_905220475.3 of Ennomos fuscantarius. NCBI lineage: Eukaryota > Metazoa > Arthropoda > Insecta > Lepidoptera > Geometridae > Ennomos > Ennomos fuscantarius. Next base: position 15,845,024 of record HG992023.1, read on the forward strand.
CAAAGTTATATCGACCGATAGATGGAGCTAACTAAAGAAGTTGTACGTGAGTAGTGTGGTCTAAAGCACACTCGTTTTTTTATTTTAATATATTATTTTAATAACAATAAAATACAGAGCTTGTTATGTCATCGTGTGACGTCAGTCCACAGCGCACTGCGACTGGTGCCATCCAGGCATGCACCGACGCTGCAGAGAGTATCTTGTGTCATTTCACGTGCTTTTCAACGGCATAAGATACTCCGGTCTCGACCTTGGTATTGGAAGCCACCTAGATTTTAGGCATATTAGAGTTATTACGTCATGTAATATTTTCATTGCATATTATAGATTATTTAACTATTAAATCCATCTTCAGTTTTATTCTGCATCCTCCACCTGCAGCCTACGCAACTAGCTTCAAAGAAACTAAACTTCATTTTTATATAAGCAAAATACTATTATCATATTAATTAACCCATTGAGGTCGGTGCATTATTTGGTCGCGCTTTCCTGGCTGTACAATATAGTGACTTCTAGCCTCCCTAACCGAAGACAAACCACAGACTTTTTTTGTTTTGTTTTGGCTCCACACTTTTGTGTATTTAGCCAGTGTCAAGTAATTGATAATATCTCAAGTTAATTAATATCATATAATGTGTCAAGTCAAGTCACAGTCCAAGTCATAGTCTAGTCAAGTCAAGTCATACTCCTAGTAAAGTGGTAGCAACTTTACTAGAAGTTTCTATGGAGTTTTGGAAACAACACGAAAAGAAACGTTTCACCATCATTATACCACTTTCCTACACTCATGCCTGTAATTCAGCACTTAGCGAATAAAATGCCACCAATTTTATGCACTTACACTGAAAATAACACAAGTTTTGGATAATAATACAATGCGGCGAGACGATATTTTTTATTTTTTTAATGTTTTGGCTCCACACTTTTGTGTATTTAGCCAGTGTCAAGTAATTGATAAATTATCAAGTTAATGATATTTCACGTAAATATGTGTCAAGTCACAGTTGAAGTCATCAAGTCAAGTCATAGTCTAGTCAAAGTCATACCTCTAGTAAAGTGGTGGCAACTTTACTTGAAGCTTCTATGGAGTTTTGGAAACAACACGAAAATAAACGTTTCGCCATAATTATACCATTTTCCCACACTCACGCCTGTAATCCAGCACTTAACGAATAGAATGCCACCAATTTTATGCACTAAAACTGAAAATAACACAAGATTTGGAAAATAATACTCCAATATTAAAATAATTTTCCTTGATAAATTATTAATTACTTGACACTGGCTAAATACACAAACGCGTGGAGCCTAAACATAAAAAAAAACTGTAGTATTTGGAGTTTTGGCGGGAAAACGTGTTATTTTCAGTGCTAGTGCATAAAATTCAAAAAAGTGCATATCCTTGTTCCAAGTCTGGGTGTTGTGGGACCACGGTCCTCATGGTTCCTGGGTCCAGGGAATCCTAGTTAGGGTCCAGAATCGTTGAACATGTTCATGTCGTCAGAAATGTGATTATTATCTATCTGGAGTTACCCGGAGTCTTTACTGTAGCCACTCATTTTTATAATTTTTAATTTTACTTACAATTTTTTTTCCTTGCAGATATGCTAATAAATATTATTTTTGGGGTCATTCATAATTTACGTCACACGTTAAGGGGGAGGGAGGGTGTCGACGAAGTGTGGTGACATTATGTGACAAGGGGCGGAGAGGGGACCCAATTTTGTAACATCGCATTTTTTCAAAATATAATATTTAATATCGAAGTATTACAACACTAAATTATTAATTTCATAAATTTCTAAATGTTGAATTACAAATTTATGGATAGCCTCTTACACTAATTAGTAGTTTCGTTGATTTTATTTCCTTGTGACCCCGTTTCCAGCTTCCTGCGGGTACTGTAATAAAGCCGGCTAACGGAACATCCTCTGAGGCTAGCATCATTCGTCGGCTAAGCGCTTGATTTATTACGAGGGTGGGATACCATTCAAATCATTCAATGGATAGCATGAAACCTGTGCTTACGTCCGCAGTATCCTCGAGTGGGCGACTGCTGTTAGACGCGGAGTTCACAGTGTGAGCGCCACATTCTAGGCATGGCAAGACGACGCCAGGTCGAAATTTATTTTAACTTATATATATACATTTTAAGGGTATAAAAAAAACACAAGTTGTACAACTAAAATATAAAATATTTCAAAAGACCTATTATACAATTCGATCCCTGTTTGTGCATAAATTCAGTTTAACAATGATAGATCACCTAAGATTAACAAACTCCTTTTAACGTCGTAATGGATCAACCGCACTAGTCCCGGAATTACAATCTTGGAAGCACCTCGTTACCGCATCACATTTACTTAAGTAAAAACACTTACATTTTTAATAGAGTTCAAAATAAAATAGGACTTACATTGTTATTTCGTTATCATTGACACTTAATAGCTTTAAATATATTACTATGATTTCATAATGACATATTAGAATTCAATGCAAAACATTGCGAGCAGAGATTATAAAATAACGTGGACTCGTAATTAAGGAGTTTATATATTTAATTAATTGAAAATGGTTGGTCCTATTCATGGACGTATAGCCCTATGTGATTGTGTTTAGAATGGTAACCATGCACATTACATGTAACTCATTTAATGTTAGTTGAAAGTTTTGTATAAAATGTGTATAATTCGGTCGTATCGAGGCTCGAGCGCGGTCCCCCGGGCCGTCGCTCCGGGGCTGCGCGCGATGTCGTCACAAGGTCACACGGTCACAGCGCGGGGTCAGCGCGCCGCGCGCCCGTCACACGTACACCTCCCCGCGCTTGGCGGCGTCGGGAGCGGGCGCGGGCGCGGGGGCGGGAGCGGGGGCTGGGTCGGGCGGCGGCGCGGAGGCCAGCACGGCACGCGCCAGCGCCTCGGTGGCGGGCTGGTGCGCGTGCAGCGTGTTGTTGACCGAGCCGCCGTCCAGCTCCTGGATGGGCGAGAGCACCAGCGCACCCAGCACCGGCGCCTCGCCGCCGTACGGCGGGTGCATCACCACGCCCACGCTGGCAGCGCCCGCGCCCGCGCCCGCCTCCGCCGACACATCCGGCGTCGGAATCCGCGGCCGGTTCCGCAGCGTGATCGGCACCACGGAGCCGTTGGTCTTCTGCGCGCCTGTCGGGGAAACGCACGGTCAGCATGGACACCCTAGCGGCGGACGGCAGGGCGCGGGAAAGGGGGCGGGCGGTACCGTGTCTGGAGTTCTGGCGGTGGTGCGAGCGCGTCGACTTGCGGCCCACGAGCCGCTCGTACAGCGACATCTTGTGCGCGGCGTGCGGCGCGTGCGGTGCGTGCGGCGCGTGCGGCGGCGCGCCCGCCTCGGGGCTGCAGTACACGACGGAGGCGCGCCGCGGCCGCCCGAACAGGCCGCCCGACGAGTAGGCGGTGCTGGCGCTGCGCACCGAGCCCATGCGCGAGATCTGCCGCTGGAACCAGTTCTTGCGCCGCTCCACCAGCGGTGTGTCCACGCTCTCCTGCAACCGCACCCGGCCGGGCCCGCGGGTCTGTGCACTCGGTGTGTACACACACACACACACCGATTGCACAGAACCGCAGCTCGTGTGTGTATGTTTTGTATCGGAGACACACACTCGTCATTATTATGAGTAATTATTAAATACATCGCGAAAGGTGCTCTGAGCTTATAATGTACGTACGTCTGCATCACATACGATTATATAAACAAATGATTTAGGGTACCTACCATGCGTTGTACAAGAAACACTTAGTTTCATTATGTCAAAAATAATATTGTCTGATGACATTATTAATACAACCCCAATTATCATAGAATTTGAAACAATAATTTATGAATCTAAAAGTGGTCATGACATTCCTTACCGACATATTATTAGTTCACGTTGCCGTACAGCTTGATAATGATCCAGCAAATTAAAGACGGGGGTTATCAGCTGCACTAACCTGCGTGCGTCACCCTATATAGGTCCACGTGTTGGTTGCTTGGACATAAGTACTACAGTATCTCAACAACAAATTTATCTCTATTATAAGTCTTTGAAGCCATAAAATTAGTCACCACTCTAGCGTATCTTGTATTCAGGTACCTACTTATTTAATCTTTGGTATAAACATAATAAAACCATTTTTGTGACTTTATCTACGAAAGTAAAACTATTATAGTTAAAACCTAGACTCGTATTGTCTAATCAGCAATAAATGCTATTAAATCAGTAGATCCACCGTTCCGACGTTTGATTGAAATCATTGCACATCACGTGTGTCGGTTATATCATGCATGAACTAATTCACAACACATATTTGGGTATTTATTAACTTTTTCTGTATCTTGGCATACCTACCTACAATAGAAATAATAATACTGTTACTGGCCGGTATAATTCTAATACCGATTTTTTTTTCAATGGGCTGATGCTGTTTGTCTCTATCGATCTTTATTACGGCGTCACCGGGCGGGAGGGCAGTCGAATAAAGTAACCACAAAAGTGGAAGGCAACTAGTTCAAGGGCACACCTGGAGGAGTGTGAGCTTTGGCTTGAGCTGCTGCCGAGAGAAGATGTTGTTGTTGTTGTTGATATATAGTATATTGTTGATTTTGGGCACACACAACGTCTTAATAGCTGCCTAACTGCGTGATATGGGCACAGTGAAAATTAAAATGGCATGGACATTTGGTGCAGAGGATGCATGCTGTAGCAGCAGGAGGGGGCTGGGCGTCGGTTGCACTCACGTAGTCCGCGTAGGTCTCGTCGTGGTGCTTGCGCGGCGCCTGCACGTTGGCGTACACGGCGTCCTCCGCCTTCACCTTGTAGTGGTCGGCGGAGCACGGCGGCTCGTGGCGGCGGTAGTGCTCCGAGGCCACCGTGTACGGCAGCTCCTTGGGTACCACCTCCTCCCAGTACTGGTCCTTCAGCAGCTCGGGGTGCTCTTCGTGCATCTCGTCCACTATCATGTACGCGGCCTGGACATACACACGCACCCTTAAGCGCCAGTCGCACGCGCCGCCATGGACATCCCATCCCCAGTCCACGTAACTGACCCCTTTCTAATAAACATTGTGTGGTGGAGGAGGAATAGTTATTTAGTGTTTTGTTTCTTTCTATCGAGTTTCAAATGAGCAAAGATTAAACAAGACAAAACAGTTACTAGTATTTCGGTGTTATGCTTGAGGGGGCTAGTTTTTACCTAGTTTATAGTTGGTATCGAATATACCGTGGCTATGTACCTATCATGGACCAGACTCGTACTAGGGGTACAAAACTGAATGTGTGTAGACTAAAGAGGCGTCAAATGAAACTGTCAGCTAACTCTGGAATAATTAGTCGAGAAGTGATAAAATTCCTCTCAGGTTCTATGTTAAACGATGTTGGACTAAAGATTAGTCCTAATAGTCTAGTAATAGGACTACTGGGACAAAATTCCCAGTAGACTTATCGGTAAGTACAATGGGAATTTTCTTTCTAGCAGACCACTGACACAGTGCTTACTGTAAAAAGAGGTGTTATCGACATCATACTAAAATACTTAATATTATTAACGTCATGTTACGCTACACCAGCATTTTAAGCAGTTCCGGCGCGGCCATGTCCTTAAACTACAAACAACAGCCAATATAATAAACAGGAAGGTACCTCTCTCATCTCGTTGTTATTTGTAATTCTTACTGATTCCTACTTCGACAGGTACTTACTGCGATATGTACATTGCCAATGGCAGCATTGGGGCCTGCGGGCCTGCCGCGGGCCGACCTGTCTGCAGCAACAGTAATATGGCGGGTACTCCTTACTTCATATATTGAAGATAAACCATTTACATGAAATATTTCGCACAGATTGCTAATATCTATTGCCGAGATCAATGTAAGTTTATTTCGGAAAATAATAAGTCTTACGGTTAAATAGTGCAATGGCTGGAACATGCGTCAAGCTCGTGAACGGGTGCTGCTTGCGGGAGCTGGTTTGCTCGGTGGTGTACGCACAATTAGAAATAAGTACTTATGTTTATGTGTTATTGGCTGTATTGTCCTCCCTGTATTATATATATGTTCATGTTAATAATAGGTTTAATTAATAAATATAAAAAATAATCTAACAAAAAGCACGGACCCAGGTGTCTGTGGAAATGATGTATAATAAAAAAAAAAAAAAAAAAAATAGTGCATGAAAACGCCACAAGTGTTAACTTTTGATATTTTTTCATTGTATCTGCTCATTCAGGTAATTCAACCGGGTGATAGTTTAGAGATAGACATTTGACTTGCATTGAGAGGACATGACTATTGTATTATTTTAATCCTTAAACAAAACGAAGCCTTCTCGTGATGCTCGTGCCTTATTGTACAATATACGATCTATTCTATATGCAGTTACGTGTGCTATCATGAAACATTCTGTGACACTGCGCACACGAAGTGCTTTTCCGCAGTTTGCTATCTACCTTTAACTTTAATATTCAGGTAGCTCAGACCTTATATACCTCCGCAAGTAAACACACGACATTATATGCATGTTGGGTACGCTACCTGCCGGTAGTGTGCTGGTGCAATTGGACTGTCCAACGCGGCTGGTATATATTATAGTCACAAAGTTTTTTTTTTGTAGTAGGTAGTGTAGCCAGTAGCAGTTGATATATTATTGTAGTAGTTGGGTAATTGAATAAAGTCACTTTGCTCGTTTAAAATAACATAACATACAGAAATATTGAACTACCTACGTTGAAATATCCAACTGAATCTATGAAGAATGACTCTCTCAGGCAGTTTTTTAATAATTCTTGTGTTGTGTGAAGGTGCTTACGGTATACTCCTTCTTCCCACCACGTTAGCAATTTCAGGAGGATATGAAAGGCGAGTTTTTTTTAAATGAGAAATTGATTTGTAAGTGTACTGGGGGTTAACCTTTTAACCCCCAGTACACTGGAAGGAAGGTTTTCTGGAGCCCGTGTCATGTTTGTGCATCCTTGTGCAACTTCCCACTTGCCTGCTTACTGACTTTCCGATACGCTCGCTCGCTCTATCACTCCACAATGATCCCAGTTCCACATGATTGACTTGAGATATAATTGATTGCATTGTCAGAGTACATAAGAGTACAACTAACAAGAAACCTAAGGGTCAGTGAACCGAGGCGGAACATAAACAGATGTGCTGTGACGTGTGAAGGGTACCTTGATGTGTCGGTCGATGAGCCAGTTGAGCTCGATGTCGTCGTCGTCCTCGCCGAACGGGTTGATGAGCACCTCGGCCACCTTCAGCCAGCCCACGTAGAAACAGAACTGCAAGCACGCCGCGGGAGGTATAATACACATACCCGTCACCCACAACCACCTGCCTCCCACTTTTTAGACAACATATTCTTAAAGTTTATGACCCGTTCGTTAATATCGCCTGCTGTTTGTTTGTTGGTTCGCACGTATAGCTGCTGCTACTACTGTTGATCGTGATTCTAAGTTTTGCTTTAACATTAAAAATTTGTAGTTTTTTTAACATTTACGTACCTAACTACCTTCAATCAGACAGGTTGTACAATAATTTCTGGTGACATCAGAGTCATGTTTCAACTCATTAGTCATGAACCCATGAACGGGAGCAGCACCTCAGCAATGACCGTAACAAGATATGTAGATAACAGAACCTGCCATTAGCACTTCCGAGACGGTCGGCAGTCGCGGGTGTACCTACCTGTACCTATATACATTGCTACAATGACCACCTACGCGGCTGTCGTCACCGGTATCTGTGTAATACCAGAGTATTTAACGGTACCTACAGGTAGTCGTAAAGCGGACTGATGATGATCCGGTTGACGATGATGATGATTTAAATATATACTAAATCTTAGTTTTGGGATCCTTTGTTCGTGTTCCGCGCGACGTTAAATCCGATAGGATGGGGTACTTCGAATACTTCCCATTGACTTAGAGCCTTGAATGTTGGTATTAATTATAACTGAAGGCACAACACACAAGTGTAGGTATAAATATAAGAACTCAGGACCTTCTGTCACTTTATTTCATGAACAAAAATGTAATGTTATGGTCTGATTATTAGCTTTTATTAGTAAACACGGAAAACGATTTGTGTAACAGAATTTATTTATCTGTAAGGTTAGGATCGTGTGACGCGCAGACAGGAGGCAGAGCCGCAGCGCAGCGCATGTACCCTTACCCAAAACAGTTTGGGTACAAAATATATCGCTAATTACTAATTCCTTGTAGATATTGAGTGAAGGCCATAAAATTCAGCAAATTTAATAAAGTTCACAAATTGATCGGGCTAGGTATATTTAAGAAATTCCTACAAATATTTTTTTGTGTGAACGGCTTTGAATAATGTGAAAAGAAGTGGTGGTTAGAGAAGGGTGCATACTTGCAGGGCAGTGAAGAGCGGGAAGTAGACATCGGGCTCGTACTTGGAGGTGCTCCCGGGCGCCGGCGGGACCAGCTGGCGGCCCATCAGCGCCGCCACGAAGTACGTGTACAGCGCCAGTGTCACCACCTGCACACACACGATGCCGTGTACCGGTGTACTGATAAATGATATAGTTATAATCTGACGCTGTCGTGCGGTGATTCCTCACGAGCGAGCACTGTCGTGCAGCATCACTTGCGCCAACATCACCCCGAAATCGTTCACAGTTGACTCGACGCCGCCTTGTGCGACGCTCAACTAAATATTTAGCAATTATTTGCCTATGAATCGCTTCCCACTACAGTTAGTGCTGCTAGCGACGAGCGATGTGTGCGGGGGGATGGCGCACGGTCGCCGAGGGGAAGCGTGTAGGTGCGATGTGGGGCGGCAAGCGGGCCGGGCCGGGTACCTGCGTGTAGACGAGCGGCACGCACACGGTGTCGTACCCGATGAGCGCGCCCAGCCGGCGCCGGATGTCGGACAGCTCCACGAGCAGCGTCTGCACGATGTGGTCGCTGGTGATGAGGCCTTCCTTGCGCGCGCGGTTGATGATGTTCGTGGCCCACACGAGCGGCATCCAGTACTTGGACATGGGGCTCTTGCCGTCCATCTTCTCGAACACTTTCCTCTCGCTCTCCAGCATGAGCCCTGGAAGCGGGAGCGGGCGGTGAGGACGGGCGCGGCGCGGCGGCGGGCACGCAACGGGCACTCACCCGAGTCCACGACGTGCTGCCACGTGGGGAAGCGCCGCTTGACGCGCAGCGACACGCGCTGCAACGTGATCACGTACGCGAGGATAGCGTACCGCACGATGTTCCGCCGCATCAGGCGCCCCGTCTCGTCCTGCACACAACACGCGCGCCCTACAGTCCTCGCGCCCCCGCCGGCCGGAACGTGCCCACCCTGTGCGCACCCTCCCGCACTGCACCCGCACCCGACCAGACTATTCTGAGTGACACCCTGTTCTACACTCAGTCTCGGATCTCACAGGGTAGGCACTTCCAAGATCAAATGTACATAATATGTCTTTATATCAATAGATTTTTGGTAGCCTAACATTTGCGTTTCCTGTACGTATAATAAAATAAACGTATGTTGCAATAGGTATTAAACTAAAACTGGTATTCAATCGAAGTAATTATTTAGCAGTACAATATGGAGCCTGCAATTACACGTATGCACGGCGCACGCGCACTCGTTAGTTGCGAGGAAAACAACACCGCGTGCTTCTGCCTCATTATCGCTCGTTTTATTCCAGCGGGCGGACACGCGCGGGCGCCGAGGGTGAATAATTAAATATATGCAGGTGCTTGCACAACAGCGGGGCTGCCGCGCCGCGGAGGACTAGTGCGGGAGTGGGGCCGGGTGGCACAACTACTTCTGTTGTTATGAACGATCTCAAAGGGACACTTTCATGAATATAATGTAAAGATAAAACGGGTCCATTCGCGCACAAAAATTATCGAAACATAATTGAGAAAACAAAACATAAATAAGAGAGGACTCATGACTCGTGGCCGCGGCCAATGTAACTTGGTCGAAACGTCGAGGTCACTCAATTATGATATAATAATTTTTGTGCGCGAATAGACCCGTTTTATCATTACAATATGAGTTCAAGTCGCGAAAGTTTAAAAAGTGTTCATGAATATAGTATTATCCCTTTTAGATATACCCTAAGATTTAACGCCGCCTTACGTCTACTTTGATTTTTGAAGTAAAACTTCATTACGCACGCTTGACCTGGGGAGTATGCTAGGGAATGCGAGTTCACTTATTTGTTCGCTATTTTAGTCATTTCCCCTTGAGATGGCGCCGCGAGAGCAATCTGCGCAGTGTGAGTAATCAAATCGAAATCGGTTTAGCCATTGCCAAGTGAAAGCCATACAATCCAACGCAGACACAAATATTCACTTTATCATTCGTAGTCCGGATAGTGGGACACGGATCTACGACGGTGTTGTAGAGATCCGTACAAAAAAGCAAGAATATAGATATTTTGGTATCTCGGCGAGCATAATTATTACAGCTAATTACAGCCACGTTTAATGAATAGAATATGTAATTAGATTATTGGGCTGTTCCGTAATTTTACGGCCAGAGGCTTTAAACGTGCCTGTTTTTTTTTTTTAATGTTTTGGCTCCACACCTCCGTGTATTTAGCCAGTGTCAAGTAATTGATAATTTATCAATATGATATTTCACGCAAATATGTGTCCAGTCACAGTCGAAGTCATCAAGTCATAGTCAAGTCAGTCTAGTCAAAGTCATACTCCTAGTAAAGTGGTGGCAACTTTACTTGAAGCTTCTATGGAGTTTTGGAAACACCACGAAAAGAAACGTTTCACCATCATTATACCATTTTCTCACACTCACGCCTGTAATCCAGCACTTAACGAATAAAATGCCACCTATTTTATGCACTAACACTGAAAATAACACAAGTTTTGGAAAATAACTAAGTACTGAATTACAGGCATGAGTGTGGGAAAGTGGTATAATGATGGTGAAACGTTTCTTTTCGTGTTGTTTCCAAAACTCCATAGAAGCTTCAAGTAAAGTTGCCACCACTTTACTAGGAGTATGACTTGACTAGACTAGACTAGACTATGACTTGGACTGTGACTTGACTTGACTTGACACATTATATGATATTAATTAACTTGAGATATTATCAATGACTTGACACTGGCTAAATACACAAAAGTGTGGAGCCAAAACCAAACAAACAAAAAAAAATTGTACCTATATGGAATAAGTACTTACTAAGTAGTCGGAGTTTTCTGTTTTGCATTGTGCCGTATTGGTAGCACCAGTAGTGAGAAAGAGAACTTCTTTTTTTTTTTAACTCAAATATTGTAATTGTCTTTATATATAATATTTGACAATAAGCACTTTGTAATTCTAAATGCTTAGTACAATAACTTAATTTTAAGTAGCTAATGTAATTTTGACATGTTACAGTGCTAAAAATAATCATAACCCCTAAACGCAATAAAATCTTTTGACTTTGACTTACGTACTACTGGTTTTCTGTTCCGTGAGTACTACTAATATGAGTACATAGATGTTGAACTTATAGACAGTAGAGACTGGTTGAACATTTGGTAAAGGTTTTTTTGATGTTGAAGTAGGTAAAAGTAAAATAGCTAATGCCCCTGAAGTTGAAAATAAAATACTTGTAATATCCAGTGGAAGGTGGAAGAAGGACAAGAAGGAGATGGGCGGTGGATTGTAGTTATTTCTTTTATAAATGAAGAACTGATTCAAGGTTCGATGGTACGCGTAGATAGGTTCCACCACACAAAGCCTCCGTGGGATAAACTGACAAGGTCCTACAGCGCATGGAAATGCAATAAGATGGGCGATATGACATGCATGTGCATATGCAACCTTAATATTAGAGCTTAGTAGATACAATGTGTGCTCGGTAGTTCCGTTGTAGTGTTACGGGGCGTGCTACGGCTGGCCACGAGCCGATGCCGTGACTATGACCAATTTCCATGTTCCGCGATGTTTTCTTTATTTAGCAACAATAGTCTATTTATTGGGCCATCATCTGGGAATGTTATGGAGGATGGAATCATACGACACGTGTTCTTCGTTTGTTAGTTCAAATCAATCAGGTTGTATAGATGTAGAAGTTATCTTCCATAAGCAAGCGCGGCGGTGTGCGTTCCATTGGCTCCAGCGTAGTAAGAATAGCTTGGTTTATGTTGAACCGTAACCGATATAATGGCGAATTGGCCGTAAGTTTTGCAACAATGAATGCTACATTTGTCGTTCAGTAATAAGCTAATCTGATACATACGTATTTCATTGTATTGTATGTGGCACAGCAAATGCATAACGAATCCTTTTCAATGCCTTATCGCTCATCGGTCGCCGCGCGGCGGCGGCGGCGCGGTGGTGGACTGCGCAGTGTTACCACCAAATACCATACACACATCTCACAGCCTATAATGCATTCATGTAATATTATAATACTTCGTGGCTACTATTATATATACCCCACTCATTAAGGCCGGCCAGTGATAAATTTAAAGAAATGAATTTTTACTTCTTCGTCAAGATGGCGAAATCAACATTAAACAAAGCAAAAACAGAGTTATACCGGAAGATAGGTGGAGCTAAACTAAAGAAGTTTTACTTCAGTCGTGTGGTCTAAAGCGCACTCGTTTTTTTATTTATTTATATAAAGATAATTTATTTGTTAGAACATGAGTAAAATACATTTTCAAAAAATATACATGCATTGGTGTTATGGTGTTTTTAAGTCCACAATGTCTTGCCTGCGTAGGCGTACAAATAATTATTGAAGAAAATTAACTGCCGTCCCGTGATATAAATAACAATGATAATAATGATTTAATAAAAAAAAATTAATAATGATAACATGTCAGGTTAAATAAAACCAAAATATACACATCAAACAAAAAATAACAATAAAGTATAAAAATATTAATTATTTACATGTTTTGTCGTTCATAAAATCATTAATATCATAATAAAATTTATCTGTCAACATTTGCTTTAATTTTATTTTAAATGGGTCTGATTTCTTTATACTCTTAGGCAATTTATTGTATATTGTAGGTGCCATGCTTAATATACTTTTCCGCATCAGGGTAGTTTTTGCAGGGGGTAAAAGGAGTCGATCGTTGTCGCGTCTATTGCGTTGTACTACATCTCATATACGTCGAAAAAAGTGAGGATTGCTTCGAACAAATAAAGCCACCTCAAGAATATACAAAGACGTGTCAGAATCCTAAGCTTGCTGAAATATAGCTTGCAGCTATCAGTTTTCTTTAGTCCAAACATGGCCCTTACGCAACGCTTTTGAGGCTTAAAAGCTATTTTGGCATCTGTTGAGTTTCCCCAAAAGATAACTCCATATCTTAGTACTGAAGCTGCTAACCCGGGATAAGCAGTGATATATATGTACCCATGTATGTGTTTAGTAATGTAGTCAAGCAACTGACGGGGTGATGAAGGAGCAGCTGTTGTGAAGGCTGTTATATTATCTGATTGATAACACAAAGTCACTATAGTAGATATAAAACTTAATCGAGAGGTTAAAGTTTAAAATGTGTGTATTCTAAAGTGAGCTTTCCACTGTCCAGGCACGACTTATTTTTTTGCTATTTGTATTATCTTTTTTTTCACTAATTTTGTTATGTTAGACATGATAATGTTAGACAGTTTTATTGAAAACCCCAAAGTTAATATTGCAAGCCTATAATATGTAATAGTAGGTATTGAACTGTCCGCGTCGCGTCGTCGGGGCTTAGGGTTCGTGCTATAGGTAGTACTATTGTGGTCAAGGCTCCGTCATTAGACGAGAATCAACGCTGGCACGAACAAACTACCTACTTCATTAATTAAGGTAAATATTGCGCTTATTACAAATTTGATAAACACCAAGTTTTATTTATTTATTAAAAAAAATTAATTAGAATTGAATGAAAACAGGCCATTCAATAATATGCTTTTTATGTTGATAATGGCTGCACTGGCCCGAGGATCCCCATTAGAGCTGTCACAGGAACAACGCAAGTTTAGGTTATTTATATTAAATCATAAACACTTTAAGAACATGGAATAGTTTGTAGTCCCAAATAACTAATAAAATTAATAAATCGATTTTCACGCGTGAAGAGCTGTATGTAAATACAGCTGAAAATATAGTTGCGCAGTAAAAGTACTCGTAGAGATGATGATCATGTTTCATTGGGCGAGATCAACTTCACACAAAGAAATAAAAGAAAGAAAGTAAACTATAGTGTACAGCCCAGTTGGAAACTGTTTGAATAGTGATCTGATTAGAGGGATCTGATCGCGCGGCACCTGTGACTGTCACACGCGGTCGCCGCAGGCCACGGTCGCGGTCGCGACTCCTGCGGCTGCGGCAGGAGCATCGTGAAGTCTTCACGGACACATTCGACCATCAAGATTATATCAAGAAACATGTTCTGTGATAGTTTCGTGCGCGAGGAACCAATTAATGAAATGAAATAAATTCATTCTAGACACACAATATAACACAGGATTCAAGTATTTATAGATACATGTGACACTACGCAAAGAGAAGGCGAGTGTGGCAAAATCCCACTATACAGTTGTTGGAGCAGAAATGTGGTACAGTTACCAATTAGACAATATTGGAATAAACAAAAAGATGACAAGCCTCCGGTTCGAGTAACGAGTATTATTCTGGTAATAATACAAAAATAGACAAGTAGGATGAAGTCCGCGCCGTATACTTCCGGTCCCCCTAACCTTTCGTATAATTACATAGGTAAGTATATATCCAAACATCTTAGTAGATAATTATGATATTGTATGTTCTGGTGGGTATCTAGCAAGGTGCTGTAATTGTTACTGTTGTCGACTTTGATCTTCGCAATTCATTCATTTGTCGTTATTAATACCGATGACGGTCACCTCAGCACCTCGCGGCAGCTCACAGTACCTCACTACACGGTACACGCACACATTGTTTGAAGTTCGCAGTACCCTCAAAATATTCAAATTGAATAAATATAAACACAGTAAATTTCAAACGAATTTGACGTTTCATTTTTCATTTGTATATATTAAGAGAATACTATCTCGGCAACTACACGCGTAATAAATAGGTGGTTGAACCAGAAATTGTTCCCATGGGTTTGAATATACATACTTATCTCGAAACGCATCATTGAACTAATTATAATTATTTTTCAGGAGTATTATTTTACATAATGAATAGTTGACTTAATTCGCGGTGTTGATAGGGTATAATGGCATTAGGCACAACGATTATGTTCTCGTGGTGTAGCAATACAAAACACAATCCCATTTGAAAGACACAAGATTGTCCGTGTCGGTCACAACTATAGGCACAGTACGTCAGAGCAGCGGGCGCAAAAACAACATCACAAAAGCACATTACGAAACAATAACTAGACATTTATAAATTCCTTCGTTAAAATGCCTCACCTTGCGGCGGCTTCCCGTTAATTATATTTTCTATCTCTGGGATCTACGGTCGTAATCGCCACCTAAAATAATCACTTTAATGTTTATACTGAAGGTGCATAATTGAATAACTAATTAGCCGTAATGCGAGGACTTTGTGCGGCGGCTATTTCCTTTATAAATATACCTACTCCATAAAAAAGTCCACACTCGGTTACATCGCTTTGATCACAATGAAATATATTAGGTCTTTACCTATGAAATTGCCGTTTTGTTTGAAAAAAGTTAAAGAATTTTTTTTTCAACTTATTTATTTCTTTTATTCAAAGTAATCACCCCTGCAGTCAATGCATCTTTGCTAACGCTGTGGCAGTTTATGGATGCCCTTCTTGAAAAAATCAGCAGGACGGGAGACAACAAACTCTTCAAAGGCGTTTTGTACTGCCTCTCGGGAATTGAATTTTTTTCCCGCTAAAAAGTTGTCCAAATTTTGAAAAAAGTAATAGTCGGTAGGCGCAAGATCTGGTGAGTATGGCGGATGAGGAAGAGCTTCCAAACCCAACTCATGCAGCTTAGAGACGGTCTGTTGTGCAGTATGGGGTCGCGCGTTGTCGTGAAGTAGCAGTGGAGACGACCGATTAACCAAAGCTGGTTGCAGACGTGCGAGTTTCGCCATCATTGTGGTCAGTTCTTCAATGTACACATCTGCAGTAATGCTCTCGCCATTTTGTAAAAAGCTATGATGAATCACACCAGCACTAGACCACCAAACTGTGACCATCACCTTTCTAGGGGTCATTTTTCGTTTTGCACATTGCTTTGGTACCGAACCAGGATCTAACCAACTTGCTGAGCGCTTTCGATTGTCAAAAAGAATCCATTTTTCGTCGCACGTAACAATTCGGTTCAAAATTCCTTCATTTCTGTGCCTGTTAAGCAGCGCAAGGCAAGTCTCGACGCGTACGTTGCGCTGGCGATCGTTAAGTTCGTGGGGCACCCATCTATCAAGCTTTTTTATCTTGCCAATCTGTCGCAAATGGACCAATATTGTTTTGATGCTAACATCAAAAGCTGCTGCCAGCTCAGCTGTAGTTTGAGATTCATCAGCTTCCACAGTCGCCTTTAATTCATCATTGTTGACCAAAGTTTCCGGACGACCACGAGGTTCATTTTTCAAGTCAAAATTCCCAGAACGGAACCGAGCAAACCAATAATGGGTTGTACGTTCGTTTGTACAGTTCTCTCCGTAAACGTCGTTGATGTTACGTGTCGTTTGTGCCGCGTTGGTGCCACGACGGAACTCATATTCCATAATTACACGAAACTTCAAAGTATCCATTATGAGGAAAAATGTTGAAATGTAATGAAAATACAACGCTAATCAATAAACAAAAGACTTATATTGTAAATAGAATGTCATATTTTTAAAACAAAATTAATTTGAATTTAGAATTCATAGCCAATCAAAACTTTTTTTTGTTTGAAAAAGTCTGTACTGCAATACGGCAATTTCATAGGTAAAGACCTATTATAAGAGTTCTGTCTATCGTGTGACACTACTGCCGTACCTCGCCACTCCACACACCGCGCCATGTCTCCTCGGTCAGAGCACGGCGGAGCTGATACATTCATAATAACTGGATGGAAAGATCGTTAACTTGAAAGGAAGGTGGTACTATCGCATCACGGCTCAGGCGGCCAGGCAGCTAGGCGACCAGGCGGCCAGGCGGCCAGGCGGTAGGGAGGGCGCAGGGATATGGAAATGGCTGAACCTGATAGAGTTCATTAGTTGTGTAGGCCTGTATAAGCCGTACGCCAATTATCCGCCGAACCCACCGTGCATAATTGTGCAAAAAGTTACCATCGGAAAAAATTCGCATCTACAAGAGAACAAAAAAGCAACTCATTTACATACTAGTCAATCTTTTGCAAACTATGAAGGTTGCTACAAACAAAGCATGAGATTATTGACTTCGCATTTTATACAGACCCAGGGTTGGGAAATAACTACTCTGCAGTGTTGGACACTCACCAAACTGGAATATCATGAAAGCAAGGGGGTATTCATATGTATGAATACTAGTAAGAGAAGAGATAGGTACCTAGGTATGTACCTAGGTACCTATCTCTTCTCTTCCGGCCCAGATTACATAACAGCACAAGTGGTTTGAGCCCCTGCGTCTGCACGTACAATCAGTCACACACTCGCATAAGCACGATATAACACATTTAATTTGTAAAAAATTCGCATTTGACAGTAAGTATACTCGGATGCGGAGCGCAAATAGTAGTACACGCCTGAAGCTGGTAAGCTGGTGAAGGCAGGCTAGCTGCAGCATGCCCGGAGGGGGAGGGCGGAGAGGGGGTGGGGAATGGGTGGCGAAGTGTGCAGTAGGTCTATGTGGATTAAAAAATGGAACTCCGCACGTAATGGAAGCCCACAAATAGGTGGCGAAGAGGAAGTATCGGTTATCTCTCAGGCATCGCATGCAAACTATAATAAAAAACGAAGTAAAAGTGTTGTTTACTTTACTGACCGCCCCGGGGATGGCCGCCGAGATGAAGAGCGCCAGCGTGTCGGGCCACGGCAGCAGCTTGTACTGCTCCCACCAGCGCTTTACCACCAAGCTCACGTAGAAGCCCAGCACGAACGACATGGGGATGCTCTCGCTCTGCGCGCCGAAATACTGCCGCACCTTCTCGAAGATCCTGCGCATGCGACCATCACTGGCGTCATCGTCATTTCTTCATTTATAATTTTTACTATTTTTATTTGTATATAAACAGTTTAAAAAAAACTGTGATGTTAGAAATGTTTATATGCTATCGTTACTCAAATTCTAGTCAAATTATATACTAGGGGTATATAATATCGCCTAAAATTGTGTTACTCGTAAAATTATACAAATTTATTTCTACACTTTGTTAAAATGGGAGCATCGATGAGTATAGAATTTAAAGATGTCTCGCCCTCGCTTGCGTGGGCAGTTCTCATAACTTCATTCACGGCTCACTCGAGCAAACAATGTATAATACAACAGCAAATAATTACTAAGGACATATGCAAACAATATGATAAGCTTAAATAAACCCACAGACAAGATTAAAATAAATAGATGAGTAAGCGCGGCGGTGCGCCCGCGGATGGTTGCCGCCGACCATCGAGTCCGGCGGTCGCCGCAGGCTGGGAGAACCTTTTGTGACCTTTGAGACATGGGTAATCTTTCAACCTTCTATGCCTTCTGTATAGAGGCAGGCCAGCGCCGACTCCTCTGCTATTAATAATAAGTAACGAACGTAGGTATATACAGAGACTTTAATGAAGCAGTTTGACCTTCGGTCAAGTTCAGTCTCGTTGCACAGATTGCAGATTATATCTACAACTATGCAGCTACAAATATAGGTACAGTCGTAATCTTGCTGTAACACATCAGCAAAACAACAATGGAGGTTTTCCCAACTTCGGCAGGTACCACGAATATCAAGATCTAAATTAAATTCAAGGTTAAAACTATAACAAATTCACTGTCGATTCCGGGTTTCTAAAAACTTAAGTACCCATCTACTTAAAATCGTATTAACATTTTATCACCTTCTCATAGGAAAAATATCAATTTCAACGAAAAGAGCTTCTGAAAATTCATCGTCACCATTAACCAATGACCGTGCCTGTTGTTACGTTGTGCTATCATTACGTTGGACGCTCATTATTTTCAACCGAATCACTATCCCTTCTGGCTCTGGTACCATTCGGCACTGGTATAGGATACCAGCGTAACACAATCAGACACCGACCTCGACAGCGAGGTCGACGTACCCCCCGTAGGTTGGCTAGAACGGTCTCGACTTTCAATAGATTCCACTGCTCCAGTGGACGTACTCTTCTCAATCCTCTTATCCTATGAGCTAGTTGCCTCCCACTTTTTCCCTCTGGCTCGGTGACGCTGTAAAGGTCGGAAGAAACCAATGGCACAGCATTAGCCCGTTAAAAAAACCTCCAAAACATAAATTTGAATTTATAGTATTGAATAAGTCATCGCGCATCATTAGGTCATCGCAGCCAGTATATAGTCCACCCACCCCATAAACCCGAAACAGTACTATCAGCAAAGCTTTCTTACCTATATTTTGTACAAACATAGTACAGTATACTTTGTAAAGCTGGAATAGCCTCTAAATAACTTGGTAAGCAAGGCGCGAGGCACCTCACGTTAAGGCATCGACTTAGCTCGAGTTCGTTCTCCACAGTGTAATAGGTTTCTCGTGGGCACCTCCTTGGCCGAGGGTTACCAATAATCTTCAAGCTGACTGCTAGTTAAATACGAGATCCCCGTAGTCCCCGTATCTATCAACTCGGTATCAGGCTTTATCAAAATCAAATGCTATGTCGCCAATAACGCAAAATCATCGCAGGCTGAACTCGAGCCACCCCTTTATAGCAACAGCTTGTTCTTTTTTCGCAACATACAACGTTCATGATCCAAGAAACGTCCAACTGCACACCAACAAAACTGTGTGTGAAGTGACCAATAGTGCAGCAGATCGACACGTAGCGTGCTAGTAATGCGTGATGCCAATGCCGTCAATGCGTAACGTAAGTGGATTACAATAATTGCATTACCTAATACGTAGACGATTTCAAGTCTAGCGAACATGTGAGTGCGAATACGACCCAGTTTCATCAGTTCCAGCCCCTGTGTAGGTAGTAGCGCGCACCGAGACTTGCTTCCGAAGAAACGTGTCGAGATGCAGGATGCCGAGTGCATTGCTGATTAACGATGCGCAGTAACACAACGTCGTCTCGAGAAGTGTCCGCTGGCGGGGTCTGCGGCGGGGCCTCCGCTCGTTATTTGCGACTAATTACGAGGTTTTAAAGTCCTTATGTTAGCCCAAACCAACTAAATCCATACAGCTATTAATATTTATTTTTGGTGACTTCGAAGCGTTTTAACCGTATTCTCTCGTCTTTAATAGTTGTGCATCACTAATAACGACCCACTTATAATAAATCCTTACGAACCATTAATTGTGCGGTAATGCAATTTGTACTAGAAATTGCATTACCGCATAATTAAGCCCTAAACTCACGTCCGTGTGATTGGCCGAGCCGGCGTCGTACTCGTGATACTATTTGTGACGATATTATGTTTACGAGTAAGAAAAATTAATACACGAGCTATTTTTAAACTTAATTTGTGTTAATATTGGTGGAGTAGAGCCACGAATTCTTAGGGTTTAAATGGTAACTACATAGAATTTCTAAGTGTAAATCTTTAAAGGATAGCAACTCCAAGTAACAAGCCGGAATCGGGCACCGAAGGGATGAATTACAATATTTACGTTCACCTTTTTTTTTTTAATTTGATTAGTTATGTAACAAATAGTTATAGCTAACCTCTGCTGTTGTTCTGTGAGGGCGAATCTATATATAATGTTAATTGTGTAGTAGAGCGTGAGATAAGCGAGCAACTCGCGCCAGACCAGCTTGTACACGCTGCCGCGCCATCTGCAACAAACGAATGCGTACATTTAATGTGACGTCGACGAGGGCTCCACTCCGTCCACCTCGACTACAAAACAAGAGTGGCAACTGTTCGGTGAACCAATCACAAGTCTATCAAACGTGACGTACGTTAGTAAGATAACAAACACAGCTCAGTGCACTTGCACTGGTGCATGGAAATTCGCAAGCCACAGCCATCGATCCGCTGCTCCAACCACATCACACTTTAAAATGTAATATTAGAAAATGTTAAATCTTGTGTGTTCCCTATTCAGCCGCCGCAACAGCTGGACAGCTTCGTATGTAATGCTAGTGACCACAGCATACTTTAATCCGCGGGCGCGGCCGCGGGGCGCAGCTAATGACAATACAGCGTACAGCGACATACAACGCCGGGGGCTAGTTTCAGTCTGTTTACATATACCTACAATAATAGGTATATAAAGATAAGTACAATGAAAAAATACGATTTAATCATTCGTGCATCATTGTGATCGTTATTTAATTTCCACTAATATGTATTGCTCCTTAGCACTTTCCTTTTTAAAACGCCACTACAGGGCACCGGCGCCGGCGCCCGCACCCGCAGCCTAGCCCGCGCTCGTCCCCTGCCCGCGCCCGTCCCCTGCCCGCGCCCGCGCCAGCGACATTGATTGTGTCACTTACAATTATTAGTTAATAGTTATTTAAATGGGTTAATGGGCCTTTATTTACAGAGAGCGGTGGCACTATTCGTACTAATTCCTTGCACAATTCACTTGATGTTATTTAGTGTTTTAGAGTTTGGAATCGAAGGCGGTACATGAATCCTTATGGTTAGACTTCAATGTCCGTCCTACCTGTACTCTGGAGGTATGTCAAAGCCGTTACTCCTTTGTGCCGGTCCGGGGATATTGATTGTCATTGCCATAGGAATTATTTCGAAAATATTTGGCTTCTAATAAAAAATATTCATTAGGAAAATGTCAATTGAAAATAATAAATGGAAAGTGTTGAATAAAAATTAGAGATTTTTATCAAAATAAAGTGGAAATTAATAAAAACATAAAATAACAAAAATAAGGAAACTGTTGCCAAAATATTCTGACGCCTTGAAATCGGAACCATCGACGAGCAAGTTCCACCAAGTGTGGCTTACGTTGGCCAATTTTATTTTATAACAAGATCAAGTTTTAGCTAGAGCTATTTTGTTTTGCGCAATTTTTAACCTTTGCAAAGATATGATACATTTTATCCAAATGATCTGCAGGATAGTGTAGGTTCACAATCGCAACATAGGAACATGCTTTAGGAGTCACGTGCGCGTAAGCCTTATTCTCAGGCATTATTTATACCAGAGATCAGCCAAAAATGCCCCGGAGATGACGGAATCACATTACAATGGCAAACGCTTATTCCTGTTTTGTAATTAGACCATAATTGAACTTAAAATGATCTCTACTCTAGAGTAGCGAATTTATTCTAGGTCTCTGGATCTAACAGAGCACTGAGCGCACTTCATCAGCCGCACAGCTGACAACCATTGGGGCCGCGACTTCGGAATCGGCTCTGGAGCCGGACTCGGCTGCGGAGAGCGATACGCCGCGAGCAGCGGAGCAGTTGGAAGAAAGGTGCTGGAGATCGGGCTCCTTTTAAGTACATGTAGCTGATTGTCAACAGAAGTTGGAATAATCTTAGACAGATTCAGGTTTACCAGCTAGGCGATCACGTAACTTGATTGCAACCTATGGAAGCACAAATTTGTATCAATTTAACATTTTCAATACGCAGCTTACGTGCACAGTTGGTATGGGAATTTTCAAAATAGGAATAAAATTTCTTCTATTGCATTGCAATCAAAGTTTCGTAATCACCCCCTGGTGTCCGAACATATTATACGCCCTGTGTGCTTTGTGACTCAAGGTAGACCAGCCAACCTATTCGTATTTGAAGTAAAACTTCTTTACGCACGCTTCACTTGGGGAGTAAGCTGATGAATGCGTAACGAGGCGAAAGTTGTTGGTTCACGAAGATCTCTATTGTCAACATCACAAAGTTAAAAATTAGTATTATTATGTTGGTATGTCCGGTAAAATTACAATTTACAATTGTCAAGATGGTGACATTAACATTAAACAAAGCAAAAACAAAGTTATACCGGCCGATAGATGGAGCTAAACTAAAGAAGTTTTACTTCAGTCGTGTGGTCTAAAGCACACTAGTTTTTTTTAAATTATTATTTACGTATAACAGAAACCTCGTTCTGGCGATTTAAATTCTTTATAGCGGCCTTGATCATACTGAACGCCTATAATGAGAATGATGTCATATACTACTTTATGTTATTCTTTAGAAGAATATAGGCTTATTGCCTTCTTCAGATCGTGGATGTATAACTAGGTACCGGCGTGATTAAACCGCGACACAGGTTCCCCTGGGTATGCTCCTCCTTCGTACTATATATTTCTATTTCTTGGGACACCACCGTGTAATAGCACAATTCGTAGTAACGGTAATAAATGGGATTCTGTCACAAATCATTAATAATCGCGTGTTCGAGTTTAATATGCTAACTAAGTTATGTAAGCGAAGCTGTATCCATAATGTGAGTCAAAGGCGCGCTCCGCGACGGCGCGGTGGTGGTGCGGTGGCCGCCCGCTCACCGACTCACCTTCAACCAGCCGGCTGTTGGCGAGCCGCTGCGGCAGCTACACCTCCCGACACACACCTTGTCTCGCAAGAGGATAATAACTTACTAATATATTATTTATTGCAAAACATTGGCCCGCGCCCAGCGAACGTTGCAAATCAATCAATTACGAAGGATATTATAATGCGCGAACTATCTGAAGTTCGAGATTATCCTGAAGCGAGTCACATACGAGCAGGCGCGACGTTGAGAAAGAAGAACGCATTGTTATTTTTACTGGCCAAGTGGCCATGACGGGAATACCAAATCAGCACCGGTCAAAGGTTGTCATGGCGACCTTCAGAGAGCCTTGATCGCGCGCTTGAGCCATTTCTAAGCTGCACTATCTATATGCCAACGTAAACTCAAAACATATCAGTCATGGGAGGCCAATCAATACGGTGGTATTATATTGTAATAGTGTCAGGAAGTCTGAACATAGAAGAATTATATAAAAAAATATTTCATACCAATTTTTTTGGAGTATTGTTGAAGTAGTAGATCTAAAATATATTATTAGTTAGTACAATCTATGGGTAGGCTCATAGTGGATTTCGTATGCCGAGAACGGATACCAGTACTTCTTCAGCAGGGAAACAATAGAGCCCACGTGACCCCTGCCACAGAGAGACAGCTCCGTCTTCTTTTGGAACCTGATGGTGTTACACGAATAGAGACGGATATGAATAGCTAAGAGAGGAGACAAGTGTAGACAAAGACGAATGGAGTAGGACGCGTGTGGAGGAATGAATGAGCCCGTGTGAAGCCGGGGCGGGTCTGCTAGAGAAAAGGTCAATAAACTTTGAAGTAAGTAAAATTAAGTAATACGTGTAGGACGACATCTGTGTACGTGTACTTATGTTATGTTGGAAGCAGTTATTATCTTAGAATTTTAAACTTACTTTTATAATATTTTTCTTTACTCAACTCATACTCACTTAGCCCTGTGTAAATAGGGCAAATTCTCTGACTTATCTGTTTGACACACAGGAAATAGATATGCATTCTGAAGTGCAAGCCATCTTCGATTTATTTTAATTATAATCTTGCATGCAACTTGTATTTTTACAAATAGCATAATTATTATTGTACGAACCCAAATACATATATTTGAATTTGAATTAAGACGACTTAAGTATTAAACAGCTTTCTCCACTTATCTCAAGTTATAAACTATTACATTTTGCTAATGAAGTCATTCATATTTAAGCAAATGTTGCATAATATTAAACCTCGAGTAGCCAATCCTAACCGATCGGCGTTCGCTGCGGTCACTACTTGGATGGGTGACCGCTACAAAAGTTGGTTACAATTGAGCGCTACCGTGCTTCGGAGGGCTCTTTAAGCCGTCGGTCCCGGCTGTTGTCGTAAGACAGAAGTCGTTAAGCCAAGTCAGAAGGGTTTGACGGCCTAAATATTCTGATACCAGGGCTGACCACTCACCTACACGAGAAGAAGTAGACAAAGAGTAATAATAAGACGATAATTAGTGTCAGGGATTTTGGGATTTGGGTTTCTGGGCGTAGTTGGTTGAAAAAAAAGCAGGGAGGCCCTTGCAAGCTCATATTCCCATATTTCGCAAGCGCGAAATATGGGTTTTCAAAGGCGCAAACCTTACCTTCGTTTTTAAAACTATGTAATATCACGGAAATTAAAGTAACGCATTTTAAGGGTTCCTTGACGTGTATGACTAAGACTTGCTACCTGGGCTTGACAATATTGGAAACTGGGAAATGTTTGGGAATAAAGGACTGGAGATAGGTCGAATGTAGTGGAAGCAACTTACAGATTGCGCTAGAGCGTAAGCAGGAATGACTCGAATAGAAACTAAGAATAATAATCACCTGATGGGAAATGACGATGCGATCGAAAGTGTAGCATGCTAGCAAATTATAAAATATACAATAATTGAATTTTCTATTATTTTTCATTGAATAAAAATAAAGCTCTTAAAGGATAGCCCAGGGAAACCTTATTTACAAGGTACGAAAATTGGAAGGGACTTGGCCAGTTGAGGCTCCACTTCCGCGTTGCAGTAATGTCGTATCAAGGTGTGGGAACACCTTGATGACATCACAGTGTCACAGAGCAGCAGAGTAGAGTTCAGTGTGCCATAGAGCAGCCGCGCACAATGAACCGATCGAATGAAATGCACACAATTATTTCGATGACGATGAATGCCCCCCGCGGTGTGTAAAGTGCGACTTACATGCAGATAGAGATGCACTAGCTTCTGTCGATTTATATTTGAGAGGATACGCTCTGGAACTGTAAAAAATCTATCACTGATAAAACAGAAAGCTACTTTATAACTTGGTGTGATAAAATAAATACTTATAATAAGCTGAGATATAACGTACTCAATTGTACAATTTATGCGACTTTGCATTATTGCGATAGCTCGCAGCTATGCCACCACTTAACTCGGTAGGTATGTGTAGTTCTCTAACGCGAACGATGAAAGGATTTGATGAAGGGTATCCCGAAGTGCAATACATAGACGTTATGTTTTATTTTGCCACTATAGCTCTTATAGGAGGGCTACGTTTGGTATTACTCGAGTTCGTAACGATTTAACATTAAGTCGCTACCTAAATAGCCTCTTAGACCTTTTTATTCTGATACGAGTTCCACGAATAGGATATGTATGTAGAAAAATGTATTAGCCACTGTGTGGAGGCCGGCTCCCTACCAGATGAGCCAATAATCCAGTTAAACCGGGGAGCCGTTAGATGCAAGAGGCAAGTAGCAATTATCCGTTCAAAGTGGCGCTCTATGTGGTTTAGGGAGAGCCAACGTGAACGTCTTTAAAAAATTAAAAAAAAAACATCCATAAAATTAAAGTTACTAACCACACTGCATTCAAGTACCTATAACTTACAGTGTTGTTACTTTTTTCCTGGCTAACTAGCGGTCCGCTCGGAAGCGGCGAAATGGCGGCACACAATGTGCTGTAGCAGGATATTATGATGTATTTATACATACAATGGTGCATTATTTGCTTTACCTTACTTTTTCATTAATGTACTTGTTAACATAAGTGCGGAAGAAAAGTAATCAAATGTCAACAACTTAACAGACACTTGACCATATTTGGTATAAATGCCCACTTTACTGATTTGTTTGGTACATACGAGTATATCACTAATTCAAAGATTTCAAAAGGTATCATTTTGTACAAAGGTTAGGTACATGTAGACTGAAATTAAATATAACTGACCCTCCCCACCTTCACACGAATTGTTTACGTAGCTAGTTACAGCTACCAATGTTTTTATTTTTATAGATAGGTATAATATTATGTAGTACACAGTACAAATATAATTATTTTTACATACTAAGTTAGGCTGAACTCCATCTAAGTTACAATACTTCTACCTGACACAAAATCTAAACATAGCACCTTATTCACGGAAACGATTTTCCACGTCATTGGGCTACTTTGTTAGGTATACGACACGTGTGATCGATGTGGCAGAGGTTTGTGATTGTGAAGTCGAGCCCATCATCTCAGTCACCGCGAATCAGATATTGTTTTACATAACATTGAGTTCGTGATCTGAGGCTGCGCTGTGCTGTGAAAGGTGGACGTGTGGTAATGGGGAATGTTTATTCAGAGGTTCATAATATAAGCTGCAGTTGCCGATACAGAGTCGAACCGAAAATTTACACTTCAGTATGAATAGGCTACTGCATTTTATTAAGATGCCTGGGAAATCACCACATCTTTTTAGCGGACTTTGCTCATTGTCACTAATGAAACTAAAGTCAAATTTTATTACAAAGGAGCTTCTGCCCGCAGCTTCGCCCGTGGCGTGGCCTATGGGAAAATAAATCAACCACCTTAAGGGTGGAATTTCGAAAAATCCTTTCTTAGCGAATGCCTACGTCATAACATCTACCTGCATGCCAAATTTCAGCCCGATCCGTCCAGTGGTTTGGGCTGTGCGTTGATAGATCACTATGTCAGTCAGTCAGTCAGTCAGTCACCTTTGTGTTATATATATTTAGATAGGCTAGATTTAGCACTTTAAAAACTCGAAATCAGAGTAGGTACTTCAAGTTAAGTTATTGAACCAAGCATATAATAATAAAGCATATTAAAAAAATACAATAATTTGCTTAATGTCAAATATTATATATGGAGCCATTAGGTACAATATGGTTTAAAAAAAAAAGCTACTCGTACAAGAAACTTTACGGTGATGTCTTTTAAGTTTAATTTTTTTTTTTATAATATATTTTTTACAATATCTGTAATTTATTACAATTCAGACATCATCCTTCCTACTAATATTATAAACGCGAAAGTTTGTATGTATGGATGTTTGTGGCTCTTTCACGCTCAAACGGCTGGAAGGATTTGAATGAAATTCGGAATATAGATAACTTATATAGTTGATTAACACATTTTTATCAGCGCGTGCTAGAAGAATATTGAGATGGTCTTAAGTTACAGTTTAGATAGCCTCTGAATAGTTTAATGTATTCCTACGCACAATGCGCCCTAATACCCTATACATGGTGTGGCAACGTGGCAAGTGGCAGCTGGGTATGTATAGTACCTACCTACCCCCCGACACGGGAGGAGAGGATCCGAATCCGCCAGCGATTATAAAGAGAATATTTATAATCAGGCGGCGGTGGCAGGTAGTTACCTACCTAATGTACACATTGTAATAAATATTGATGGAGGTTTGATGACGGAGTTCAGGTCGCAAAAGGTAAATGGTCTAAATTAACCTTGTAAGAGACCTCGATAATTTATAGATTTTGCTAATGATTTTGATGAAGAATAATAGAAAGATAATAGTGATGGAGGACATTAACAGCTCTGCATGTTTGTAATAGAAGCAATACCTACAGCTAACTAATTAAATTGATTACGTATTTTAGTATGGGAAGCTCGAGCGAGTACATACATAATACTTATTTTAGCCAGAGTACCTATATCTTCCTACCAGTCAGACACTGGACACGAATCAGAATGATAGAGTGTACATATTAAACCGACCTCGATAGTTTTCAGTATCATAGGTGTGCTCTTGAATTGAGGTTGAGATCAATCAAATAAAATATCCAATCAGCACATAATGTGCGTCACAGTTACTTTCGCCACCTTTCGTCGGTGGTGACGGCAGCGCAGCGGCAGGGCTGCGCGGGCGCAGGGCGCGGCGCCAAGGTCGGCGCTCGCCTGCCGCCGACCGGCGACCTCTCGACTCTACAACGTACTTTCGATCGTCCTCCGAGCGGCGAGCAGCTGACGCTGAGGAGGACCCGTTGCTGGAGGAAGCGGTGGCGGCGGGAGTGCCGCTAACAATGCGAACTCGCGTCGTGTCAGAGCGGTTTCGTCACGTACGTGCGGAACAGCTGTTCGATCGAGGGCTGAGCGAGTGCGATGCGAGCGGTCAAAGCCTCTCGACCCGCCGCAACTCTCCGCTCCGCGGATCGCGAGCTACCTACTTACTTGAGGAGAATCCGCCAGAAACATCCGAAACTGCTGCCGTTGGGAACTTCACCGGCATACGATATTGTCATGTCTGATGAGACTCAGCACTGCATAAAATTGATATTTATTTGTACATACACACACACACACAGGCGTTTTGTTGGCGCGAGCTTGAAATGAGACACACGCGGAAAATTAAATATGTTTTAGTTTTAGAAAGTAATGAAAAGTACTTTGTCGTCAATAAGTTAGAAAGGGCGAAGGGGAGTCGTCGGCGCGGACTGTACACTTAATTTGTCACATTCTGGTGATATGTTATGGTCCCTGCATTCCCCGAATCGTTATAAGGCATGTGTACAGCACTTGCGACCACCAGCCACGGAGCAGCGAACGAGCGAGACTGGCTGACACTGACAGGAGGGCGCCGCCCCCGCCTCCGCTCCGCGCGCGCCCCGTGCCTTGCGCACACGCACGCAGGCTTTGTTCGTCGTCCGCAGGCTGTGCGGCTCATTGGTGCGCTGTACATCCAGTAGATGGCGCGCTAATAAATTACCATATCTCTAGCTAGGTCATTTACTCGATCGATCGTAAAGTATGTAGCGCAGCCGTGGTATCGGCTACGCTACGAGTATTGGGCCAAACTAGCCCTCATGGCGTACCGTTTTCGGATTTGTATAGGATTCAGAAATCGAACTCGCCGCCGCCGCCGCACAGTGGTCCCATTTTGAAAAAAGGTGGACTTAGGACCGAAAGTCGGAATTTCGGGCTGTTTTTTTTTTATAGAATAGGTCTTAACTATCCTAACAACATCTATTCTATAAAGAAAATCCGTAGGATGCATAGTTTTCGAGAAAAAAAATAATCTTTTTTTTCTTGTATGGAGAAAAACATACTTTATTATTTTTCTCAAGTTGGGTGAAATAGTGACGGCTTTTGTTGATATTTTATGAAAGCCCTAGTGGTATTGTATCCAGAAAAAAATAAAACCAATGCGGTCACCTGCGGCCGCGGGAATAATCAGATGTCAAAAATTGATTAATTTTTTTTGCGTATTTTGCAAACATTGTTCGTTTCTGGCCAATTATTTATGTATTTTAGGTTAGCGCTCCATACTTTAATTCGAACTATTATATAACATTTCAAAAAAGTTAATCAAAATCGAGTAATTTTTTTTTATAATTGCTGTTTTACTCATGAAATTGCACGCATACATGGTTAGTTCAAAATGCAAATCCTATATTACTCAGTATAATGTACAAAATAAACATGCACGTACCTAAAACGTAAAAAAAAAAAAAAAATATTTTAGTTTTTCGTTTATGCTTACTAAAAGTCACCGGTAATGGTTACCGACATTACTTACCTACCACTGGCGGGCATTATCTGCATAATCGATTTCTTGCTTTGTATTTTCAAAACTGGTTTTGCGACAGCATTTTCACAACCGCGGTTGTTGAATGCGAGGCAGGATATAAACAAACGAGTCACATCTGATACTAGCTGTGACTGGTCGCTAGCTGGTCGCTTTGTTCCTGACAAATCCTGACAACAGGATAACTCGTATATGCATGCAAGTAACTACCCCCTAAAAATAAAAGTGATATAGCTACATCAATAATAATTGGCGTATGTTATACACCAATAATGTTTGTTATTGGTGTGTTTTAATCTTTCTGTCATCTGTATACGTATGATTTTCTACCAGAAAAAATGACTCATTTGTTTGTGCAGATTCCTGATTACTTATTACACGTTACTTAGCTCCCATTGGCGGACTTTATCTATACAAACAAATGAGTCATTTTTGATAAATGGCTGTGATTGGTCGTTTACTATTACCTTGCTCTTGCACATAGTGACTAATGACCTATCTGTTATGGCGTATTAAATACAGAGCAATGTTAATTTAAATTGATTCATCGCTAACTGTGAAGTACTAAAAATTACTATTTTGAATTTGCAATGGCTGGCTTAGGCACATATTTTGATATGTTCTTGATTCTTAAAGATAATGGAAATCTTAAGGATTACAATAAATTGTGTGAATTCATAGTTTCCAAAATACCATGTGAAATATCTGAAGATGACCATCAAACAATTAAGGAGTTTTGTCGGCTATTCACCAATCTTGTAACTAAGAAGTGGAAAGATGCAAGCAGAAACTTGAAGACATTTATGAATCGGGAAAACAACCGCAAGTGGTTAGAGACCAATATTAATTGGCCTACTTGCAATACGGTTGATCTTGTTACTACAATGAGAATGCCAGAGGACTTAGTTGAAGAGCCGGAATTACTGCCGGTTGCTATTCCATCTGTCTGCACTGCGGAAACAGGTACCTCTACTGTAAAAGAAGTTAGAGTGCCCTTTGCCGATTTGGGCAACAAACAGAAGAAAAGACGTTCCAGTGTCTTTGTTAACGATAACTCTGAAGAAGAACTACAGTATTATTTTATTTCCAAGTTAAAAGAAAATGGAAAATATGCTTTAGCGAAGATTGTGGAATATCTGTGCGAGACTCCCGAAGTTGTATCAGATGTAACAAAACTCCTTTTCAAGGAAGAAAAAGTAGTCAGTATAGCAGAGGATACATCTTTGGCTTTGTACACAGCCCTTAGCCTATCCAAATGGCAATACTTATCCTTGAGAATGTTTCTGAAGGATGAAAATTGTTCAGCTGCCTTTCCGTCTTATCACAAGTTACTTGACGCTAAAAAGAGATGTTACCCATCTGAAGAACACGTGGAAGTAACGGAAATGGGAGCTCGCATAAGGTATTTATAAAATTATACTATATGTTGTTTTAAAATTTTTAAGCTTCATTAGCTTACTTTTATTAATTTATTTTATTTTTCAGGTTGCAAGGACTTCTTAACCACACAGTGGAAAGAATTTTGCTAGACTTAAGACCAATCACAAGTTCAACCAAAGAAGGACTGAAGTTGATATGGAAATGGGGCCTTGACGGAGCATCGTCACAGAGTAATTACAAACAAGTCTCAGCTCCTGAGTTTGACGATTCCTCTGTTGTATTGATCAGCATCGTCCCACTCCGACTAGTTGATGGGGGAGAAATGATTATTTGGGAAAACCCAAATCCTTGCTCACCACATTACTGTCGGCCAGTGAAATTCACGTTTACTTCAGAGACTGCGGAGTTCATAAAAGGGGAACACTTAGAAATGCAGCGCGAAATTACAAAATTGGTACCAACAAATTGTGGTGATGTGGAGATAGCCCATGAACTGCACATGACTATGATCGATGGGAAAGTGGCGAATATTATTGCAGATGTACCTTCATCAGCAACGTGCCCCATTTGCTTGGCGAAACCAAGTGAAATGAATAACTTGGAGCTTTTGGCCACGAGACCGCTTCGACAGGATTTGTACCAATATGGAATTTCATCGTTACATATGAAGATAAGATGTATGGAGTGTCTACTTCATATATCTTATAATATGGACTTCCAGCGCTGGAGTGCTCGTGGCGATCACAAGGAATTGAAGCAAGCAAAGAAAAATGCCACACAACAAGAGTTTCGGGAACAGACTGGAATACTCATCGATATTGTAAAACAGGTAATTTTTCCTTTAATTTGCTTCCTTTATATTATATACTCGTCTGTTTTTGTATGCCCTACTAACTTAATTTCTTCTTTGCAGGGCTTTGGAACAACTAACGATGGAAACACTGCAAGACGTTTTTTCCGAGATTATAAAAGATCATCGAGAATCACTGGAGTTGATGAAGATTTGTTACTCCGATTTTCTGTCATTCTGCAAGTTATATCTTCAGGAAAGAACGTCAATATTGCGAACTTCAGACGTTATTGCAAAGAAACAGCAGAACTGTATGTGCATCTCTATCCGTGGTACTACATGCCTGTTAGTGTCCACAAACTTCTGATGCACGGAGCAGATATTTGCAGTCATTTTTCAGTTCTGCCTATTGGTAAGTAATAATAGATCAAGACAAATGAAATATAAAGCAGTTAACTAACTGTAAATCTATAAACACTAAAATAATAGTTTCAATGTCAACTTCAACGTATAATTATAGCATATTTTTTATTATTTTTAGGGTCCTTGTCGGAGGAAGCTTCCGAGGCTCGTAATAAAGACTTCCGGAACGTAAGAGAGAAGAACACGAGAAAGACAGGAAGGATCCAAACAAACGAGGACATACTACACGGGCTTTTAATAAGTTCAGACCCCCACATATCATGGCTTAGACCAAAATTTTCAAAGCCTAATCATCTAGAGATGCTTCCTGAGGCAATTCAGTTGCTCGAAATAGACTCGGAGTGCGTATACGTGGAAGAAGAGTAGAAAATGAAAATATACCAGATCCAATGCTATAATTTTTTATTTATTTTATCCTTTAAAAAACTACATATAAAACAGCCCTTTTCAAGGCTACAGATTTATCTTATGTTTCTGGTAGAAAATCATACGTACACAACTACATAAGATTAAAACACACACCAATAACAAACATTATTGGTGTATAACATACGCCAATTATTATTGATGAGCTATATCACTTTTATGTTTAGGGGGTAGTTACTTGCATGCATATACGAGTTATCCTGTTGTCAGGATTTGTCAGGAACAAAGCGACCAGCTAGCGACCAGTCATAGCTAGTATCAGATGTGACTCGTTTGTTTATATCCTGCCTCGCATTCAACGACCGCGGTTGTGAAAATGCTGTCGCAAAACCAGTTTTGAAAATACAAAGCACGAAATCGATTATGCAGATAATGCCCGCCAGTGGTAGGTAAGTAATGTCGGTAACCATTACCAGTGACTTTTAGTAAGCATAAACGAAAAACTAATTTTTTTTTTTTACGTTTTAGGTACGTGCATGTTTATTTTGTACATTATACTGAGTAATATAGGATTTGCATTTTGAATTAACCATGTATGCGTGCATTTTCATGAATGAAACAGCAATTATAAAAAAAAAACTCGATTTTGATTAATTTTTTTGAAATGTTATATAATAGTTCGAATTAAAGTATGGAGCGCTAACCTAAAATACATAAATAATTGGCCAGAAACGAACAATGTTTGCAAAATACGCAAAAAAAATTAATCAATTTTTGACATCTGATTATTCCCGCGGCCGCAGGTGACCGCATTGGTTTTATTTTTTTCTGGATACAATACCACTAGGGCTTTCATAAAATATCAACAAAAGCCGTCACTATTTCACCCAACTTGAGAAAAATAATAAAGTATGTTTTTCTCCATACAAGAAAAAAAAGATTATTTTTTTTCTCGAAAACTATGCATCCTACGGATTTTCTTTATAGAATAGATGTTGTTAGGATAGTTAAGACCTATTCTATAAAAAAAAAACAGCCCGAAATTCCGACTTTCGGTCCTAAGTCCACCTTTTTTCAAAATGGGACCACTGTGCGCCGGTGCGATTGTCGTATCGTCAGGGGCGTCAGATTCTCTCCCGGTTGGCGCATGTAGTTTTTTCGTTCCTCCTCTCCCGGCAACAGGGCGAGGCTTGTATTGTACCCCATGGGTGCCGATGGTTAGTTGCCTCCCACTTTTGAAGGCTGAGGGCCTTATCAGTCAGCCTTCTTTCCTAGCCTGTAAAGCTCGGTAGAGAGCAACGGCATTAGTACCTGTACTGTCTGTGGCATAGTGGATACTTACCCCGTTAAATAGTTAATATAAATGTGCTGTGCCGCACCCTAACACCCAAGCCCTATAAGTACATTATAAGGCCCCGAACATAAGCAGTAGTAAGGCGTCGTCGTCCTACTGACTGGGCACCGACCGCGCGGTCATGAAATTTAATTCTTCGCAAGATTATAATACTCGTACACATATAAACTGATCGCGCGACCCTTAATTAACATTTAATATAGAGAACACTGATGTCCGTCTGTACTAAAGCCTATTAAAATACAACTTAGCTAAGCAACACTTTCGCCGGGTTGTTGTAGTATACGCTTGTTAAATTCGCGTGGTATTGAACACTCGTCGATCGCCAGTTGGCACCGATCAGCGGCGGTCTTCCTCCAGTGAGCGTACAGTGCTTGGTTTTGACTTGACGCGAGTTTGGCGAACGTACGAGAAACCGGGGGCTAGGAAGATGCGATGCGAAGGGCGAGCTTAGGATCTGACAAATTTAACATTTAACTTTCTTAAATAAAACTCTCTTTTTGTGTTGATCAATATCACTCTACTATCATGTCTATCCACTGTATAGAAATAGTAAAACTGGAGTATTTGATCCGGTACTGGCTTGTCAGACATTAATATAGGAGCGATGTCAATGACAAAACAGATATAAGACCACTATACGCCCACAACTCTTTTAAAGTGAGAAATGTGGGACGTTTTGCTAGTTGGACGGCTATGAGCCACTCGTGCGGGGAGCGATGTGGCGTTAACGGAGGTAGCCCTCGTATGCAAATGAAACAAGTATTTACGTTTGGTTTATATTAATAAATATAATCATAGTAATTTTACTGACAAAGCTTTGAGAAAGCATACCACTCAAATAAAACATTACGAATGTACAGAGGAAACTAATTAATCTATTAGATGACTCAATAATAACTTCTAACTACTATTGATAAATAATCATTTTAAAACGTTTTTAAACAGCTTTAATCAACCTCGTGACTCCAGATCATCTGGTACCTTAACGGATAAAGTAGCTCAACAAAAATATAACAAAAGATGGTTAATCCTAGTTGAGCTCATTATGGAGAGCATTGCAACACAGTTCTTGTACAGTTCAATAGTCTGTCGGGAACAGCGCACCGCTCCTTATCCTGTCGGCCAGCCGACGGCTGCTATCCGACATTGTACGTGCATTACATAGGTACTCACTCCGTCTCGCCCCACTCGGGCAAAGATTGCGCATGCATACAGAGTATTGTAGGATGAATCAGTAATTACCACTTTTAATCACCCATAAAATTATTATTTCTAGACATACCTATAGAATGTATGAAGAGAAAAATGTGCACAAATACAAATTGGAGATGGTAATCGTAGTAATAACACCTCAAAGAGACTTAATTCAGTCCTATCTATCATGTCTCTACTCTCTGCAGCCGATGTTGGTGCCGATGTTGATGTCGCGGCTCATTGTCACGTAAGTAAAACGAGCTTCCAATCTTTTATGAAGCAAACTCCGTTTTATAATTGAAAGGGTGAGAACAAAAAGGGTTTAACTGTTTTTTTTTACAAAATGACTTATGGGTATCCTTGGATTCAGCGTGAAATTATTTACAATAATACATTCTCAAAATACCGAAATGTAGCTTACATTTCGAGATTTTGAGTCTAAAAACGGTTTATCTGTCACAGGAATACAGTTTGCTTAGCATAAAAACATTATTATATTTATTTTATTATATTTTTACAGTAATTGTATGAATTGATATTTAGCATTTTAAAATAGAATTAAAACATTTTCAAGCAACTGAAACTTACATAAACCTTTTCTATTACCTTATAAGCACTCTACATTAAAATGACGCCGTTGACGTTTAAAGTCAATTTTCTCGAAACTGTCAATTTGTCAGTTAAACCCTTTTTATTCTCAACCTTTTAATTGAAGGGGTGAGAACAAAAAGGGTTTAACTGATTTTTTTTTACAAAATGACTTATGGGTATCCTTGGATTCAGCGTGAAGTTATCTGCAATAATACATTCTCAAAATAACGAAATGTAGCTTACATTTCGAGATTTTGAGTCTAAAAACGTTTTATCTGTCCCAAGAATACAGTTCGCTTAGCATAAAATCATTATTATATTTATTTTATTATATTATATTTTTACAGTAATTGTATGAATTGGTACTATATTTAGCATTTTAAAATAGAATTAAAATATTTTCAAGCAACTGTAACTTACATAAACCTTTTCTATTACTCAATAAGCACTGTACATTAAAATGACGCCGTTGAAGTTTAAAGTCAATTTTCTCGAAACTATCAATTTGACAGTTAAACCCTTTTTATTCTCAACCCTTCAATTTTCAGATGTAGTTTATATTACATTAATACCTCCCGTGTACCGTGGACGACTGTACGCAACTCTAGCCGAGTACCGCTCCTCGATAAACATAACAAGTGGCGAAGTAAAGGGGCTATTACAACCTAATCATAATACAAAAACATACTCATTACAATTTATCCTAAACAATCCACACGCATCCGTTAGCAGTCCACTAGCCGACACCTAATAGTACCTAAATATTGCTATTTAAAAAGTTCGACTGATGCGACTGCGAATCCCATACTTATATGTTGAACGAAAGGAAGAGTTGAATGTTGTAATGTTGGAGCGGTCGCCGCTCACAAGCCGGGGTGAGC
This sequence comes from Ennomos fuscantarius, assembly GCA_905220475.3. Classification (NCBI taxonomy): domain Eukaryota; kingdom Metazoa; phylum Arthropoda; class Insecta; order Lepidoptera; family Geometridae; genus Ennomos; species Ennomos fuscantarius. The sequence continues at coordinate 15,882,391 of HG992023.1, forward strand.
GTCCCGGGCGGCGCGGTCGGCAGTGGGCTGCTAGCTGAACAGCTGCTCGGTGGCTCGCTCCAGGTCCCAGTCGAAGGTGGAGAGCGCGACGCGGGCGCGGTGCTCGTCGACGCCCATGTCGGCCAGCCGCTGCACCTTGGCGTCGCAGTCCGGGCAGCGCGACTCGGCGCCCGCGTACGCGCTCGTCCAGTGCCGCGCCGTGCTCTGGAACAGCGCCTGCTTCTCCTTGTACTGCTTGGCTACCACCGCGTCCTGCGGGTCGTTCGGCTCGGCCGCCGACAGCAGCGCCTGTATGGACAGCAGCACGGTGCGCAGCGTCAGCGCCGCCGCCCACTGGTCCTTCAGGATGTCCAGGCAGATGGCGCCCGTCACCGACGACACGTTCGGGTGCCAGATCTTGGTCATGAACCGGATCTGCGGACGAGGAACGTAACCACCACCGTTAGGTAAAATACCTGCTGAAACGGAAGACGCAGCGTAAGCCGGCCTCCTGCGAGAAGGATCAACGACCTGGTCGAAGCCGAGGGAAGCCGATGGGTGCAAGACGGAAACAGCTGCCAAAGTGGCGCTCCAAAGACTCCTACTTTCAGCTGTGAACGTCTTCAGGCTGACGACCATGATAAGTTTTTAAAAACTAGTTATCGGCAGCCTTCATCATTTATTTTTATGTTACGGGTATACCGCGTGTAACGGCGGGGCGCAGTTAGTGTACCTGAACCATTTAAAGCTTTCTTAATTTTTTTCTTTCATAAGAACCCTTTGACATTTATAAACGCAACGAAAAAAGAATTAGCAAGAATGTTTAACCCGTTCACGCGTGATGCGATGACCAAGGGAAATATAGGTTCATTTTTAATCTATATTAGATTATGATCAGCGCCCCTTACGTTCGTAGCTTTTTTACCTTTGGCGGGTTGAAGGGATACGTCTCGGGGACTTTGATCTCGAGCAGAAACTTGCCGCCCTCGTAGGGCGTGTCCGAGGGGCCCGCGATCTCGCCTTGCAGCTCCGTCCAGCTCTCGTTCACCAACTCCAGCTTTATCGCACCTCCCGCCACCTGCCCACCATACATTTTTAATCATTTAGGGATCCGTACATCAATTTAAGAACGAAAACATCTATCTGTCTGACAAATTGAACCATTTAAGATTCTAAGCAACGGCTAAAACTATCCAGTTGAAATTGATTTCAAACATTCAGACAGTGGCTGGCGCCATTTTGTAATGAGTTGTAATAAATCTTGTTCATTACGAAAATAAAAAGAATATGATCCCTACCCAGCACCCGCTACCATTGACTTGGGACCTGCTGTTTGGCACTGTTTAAAGGAAGGTCTCATTGTACAAAATAAAGTTAAACATTAACTATCATGTTTTATTCCTAGACAGAATTCTCTGTACCACCAGTATTGTTATCATAAAACTTATATAAAAAACCCATAGATATTAGACACGTTTATCGTGTATGTACTCTGTGAAGAGTGGAGAAGAGCTGAAGGTCAATAGGGGTAATAGCAATGCGTTGACAACCCTGAGGAAAATCCTTGACACCCTTTGTAAAGGACTGCATTTTGTTTTATTACCAATGACGTATTGTACACCACCGTCTATTCCTACTGCATTTAATATTGTCCATCCAAAGGTTACCTGTAAGAGATCGCTTTTAGTGTTAAGGCCTCCCATTGTAATACCTTCTACAAATGTAACATTAATTTAGTATGTGGTTTACAGTGAAGAGTTTTGTATTGTATGGATATGAAAGTTGATAAATGAAAGAAAGTAAAAGAAATGATGCAACAATGGCATTGAAAATTGTGATGTTTGTGATGATGAAAGTTTGTAAGTTCTGAAACAGATAGACAGATGATTTGGGATTTTCCCGTAACTGATTCTGTCCACGTAAGCAAGGCCACAAAGCGCAGCTGGTAACAGAAATTGATTCAAAAACTAACCAGTGTAGCTGGTACACCACACAATGTAGGGAAAGTTGGCTCCAGCAAGTTGGAGTCCTAACTACCACAACGGTGAATATCTCAGAATCCTTAGGTGATATTGAATTCAAATATGTGATGCGTAAGTGTACTTACTATTAGAGCAAAGGAAAAAGAAATTACATAAAGTATGCAACAAAAGCACCTACATACCTAGTATAAAATTAAAATAGTACAAGACATTATAAGATACTATTTGTATTTTAAACCTTGGTTTTCAATTAATTAATAAAATAAATAAATATAAATATTAAAGGTGAGAAAATCATATTATGTTTATAGATAGATGATACACAAATCACACAACAATAGTAATAATAATGACCAACGATCACATACATAGATCCTGGACACTAACTAGAATTCCCTGTATCTAGGGACTCAGGAACTATGAGTAATAATAACCACAATAACATAAATAAAATAAATACATTCATAAATAGTGCAAAGATATAGTTCATTGGACAAAATAACATAAACGAAATGTGAAAATAACAAACTAACAAATATATACACACACACACAAACACACGCGCTTTCAAGATTTTGGAACATTGCCATTTTGATTTTTGCAAGTCAGCACTGCAGAATGAAACCAGAAAAACTGCATCCCTAGTGATATCATATAAAAGTACATTATTTGTGGTGCTTGTATAGTTTTGCTTTGATGTAAATTAGCTGAAATGATTAAGATGAAATTGTGCATAAAGAGACACTACACAGACCAACATGTGACACTTTTAGTCTAATTTAAGTAATACTAATAAATGAGAATACCCATTCAACTATGGTTGTCTCTTGTTGGCCATTCTTATCTGTTGAAATTTGTTAAATGGTAACAAGATATAATAAATAAAAATAAAATTAACAATTAGTCTAATGGCATTTTGGCTCAGTGGTTGATAAATTGCAAAGATGTTGTGATTTGATTAACATTGTTTTGTTTGTATAATATTGAAACAATCCACAAAACATGTGCAGAGAAAAATGGTGCTATGCCATTTGTATGGAAACTTCCATACAAACACACCACCTCCTGAACACAAGCTGTTACGCAAGAACTAGAAGTTGCTAAAAAACTAACCTGGATTATTTGAGGACTAATTAGGTGATAGTAAGATATAATTATCATAATACATGAATACTGCTATGATGTGACTGACTCTTTATGAAATGCTTTATTTTATTTATTATGAATTTCCTATACAATCCAGTAATCTAAATATTCCAATAATCAAACACCCTTTCATTTTTAATGTACCAGATTAGTAAGACTACTGTATAGATCCAAACCTTTAGAAAATACTTGTAACGGTGTAGTGACATTGCTGTCTATTATTCATAAATAAAATCATACATTATTTATCAGTAGATGTATCAAAGTGCACCAGGTCAATTGTTCTCGATTGGCCTTAAAGTTCTGACGTATGCCATCCAATCTCAATCATTGTGTACCACAATTAATAGATTTTTCATACTTGGAGCATTCAATTTTAAGTGAATGACTTATTAGATTATATACATTATTTTATACATTTTCAGGGATGTTGTATAAATGTTTGAGTAAGTGTATGAATACATATATGTGCACTTGCTTTGTTGGTGATAACAGCACACTATTAAAACCTTGCTCACCTACTGTACGAGAGTTATGAGAATGAGGTTAATATAGGCAGGGGTATACTACAGTTAGAGATCAATCAATGCAAGTGATTAAATTTTTTACTCAAATGCAGATAAAGATTATCAATATAGTTGCATAAGTGAGCTATATTTCTATTGTCTTTGATCTAATTATTTATTTCAAGGCATAAAATATGAAGACGCTAATAATAAAAATGGGTCCGAAGATAAACAAGATTTCATGCTGAATCATACAAGTTGCCACTACAAATAACAGCATTTCGCAGAACTATTTTATATACAATAGAAGAGAACTAGTTAGAACTAGATGAACGCTTATTGTATTCCATACTTCGATGTTCTCCTAAAAATACGTCAATTTTTAACAAAAAGTGCAAGTAACCGCTCGTCGTCCAGTAGCATATTCTAAATCTATTTAAATGCGTGTTTCTCACCTCTTCACTCTTCATAACCTCTTTAAATTCCCTTTTGATGCGTTTCGCTGCTATATTGGCCATTGTCCACAATTAATTTTGAAAATACGGGAATAATAGAACTCAGATAATCCTACTTAACTTCGTGCTCGCTGTAGCCCGTGACGTGATTATTATAGAGGCACAGATTACACATAGCACAACACACCTCATTTTGAATGATATTGATTATTATGTCACTTTCATTTAATTGTCATTGTCACAACAGTGATTTTAAAGTCTGGCTCAAGTAGAAAAAAATACTAACTGGCTAAATACACTAAAGTGTGGAGCCAGAACAAAAAAAATACTAGGTGGTATGGCTATGACTTAGGACCATGGGCCTAGTATCAGAATAATAAGGTCCTAGACTAGGACTTAAGTCCGTATTACAGAACGATGCTCAGTCATCGATCGGTGCTCAAGCAGAGATTGCATTCACTAATCGATTACTTTATGAATGAAATCGCTGCTTGAGCAACGATCGGCATCGTTCTATAATACGGACTTAAGTCCTAGTCTAGGTATCATCTGTCTACGGGCTAGGACCTTATGACCAAAGTTAAGTGACACGGCCTCCCATAACAGAACAGTGTCAGCTCTAAAATATAAAGTTTAGTACTTGACTTTGGGATCAGTTAATTTGTAGATATCTCCATCTTTAGTCTGTACGCATTGCGTTTATATACTCTTTTTTGTACGTGTGTGGTGAAATGCTTTTGGATGGTACTGGTAAGGACTTAATTTGGTAGTTTTCAGTGGTTACATTCCGTAGACAGAAGGGTACATACTCTAAGTTACATTCTCTTAGGTAGTTTTATTTAGGACATTTATTATACTCTTTGGTTTTGCTATTCTGTGGAAAAGGCTCCGCTATGGTGGATGTTGGATAGATTTTGTACCTTGACTATTTATTTTAAAAGATTCAGTGAAGCCAAAGGTATGTGTATCGTCTGAAAGTTATCGTTTAACGATGTGTGTTAGTGTGATCGAACTATCATTGGTGCGTTATTAGCGAGTTATGGGCTGTGTTTTACGTATATTAAGGACGAAGTTATGTTAATAGACTCATGTCAGTGGGTTCCACCTATGTACCTGGCACTCGAAGGTGCGTTATGTCCATGTTTATATTAATTGGTACATTCAACAAAGACAGCCGAGTACTAAGGTAAGAGTTATTTTTATTGTGGTTTTACTAATCATTAGTATATCATTCAACGCTCACTCTGCTTCGTTGAAAAGCATAAACTTTATATTAAGCTCTCGTTGTTCTTGGTACACATTCGACGTTTGTTGACTTGCTGGACATTTATTTTACCTTACAGTACTAGTTAAAAAAGTTCTTTAACTCATTGTCAAAACATCAGTTTAGCATTTTAAAATAATTAAATATATTTTTTGCTGTTTGCTTTCTAAAGATAGTTACTTATTTAGGTACTGCTATTTATATAGTTAAGTAATGTTATTATTTATTTATTTAATACTTTTTGCACTGAACATGTACAATACTTGGTATTTTTTTATATATTTTAATATTCAATTAATAGTTATAAGTAGATTTTTATTTTATTATTGAATATTTATTTTATTGTTGCATAAATCAGTAAACTCATAGTCATACTCACCAATTATTATTATCTATTCAATGCTACTCCACATGAGAGAAATGTAACAAAAATACTCACCTCATAATCTCATATATTATAAAACAGTAATTTATTTATTTTACAAATTAAAAGTGCCTTAAAATACTTACCTGTTGAACAAAATCTAAACCTTGGGGTCTAGCAAAAAAAATGTTTAATTACATCACGATTTTCATTTATTGGAGCCCTTATTACTACTATTTTTTACTGACAGACTGCATTAAGTATATTTTTAATTTGCAATAAGATTTTTACCTTGTTTAAGAAATTATTATTTCATTATTCATTTTTATGGTTCCATAGCACTATAAGAATTCTTAATTAAATTAATATATTCCCGACTGTTACTCACGAATGGTATGTCGATCTCTCGACCAGGTTTCGAGCATATCCGATGCTCTTCCTCGGGAGTTGAGTTCATGCAGCGAGATCGCGGCGGTGACACCGGATATGCTCGAAACCTGGTCGTGAAATTGACATGATATTTGTGAGTAACAGTCAGGAATATATTAATTTAAAGTGAATCACACTCATGAGAATTTTATTACTCGTTGAGTTTATAAAAAAGAAATTGTGACTTAAAAGTAACTAGTTTATATTTTAACAACAATTATTAATCTAAACTTTATAGTAGCTAATCCTAAAAACAAAATTTATTAAAATATATTGACTAAAATACGACATATCCACCGTATTCGTAAATGTTAAAGAAGCCTGAAAACTACTGAAAAATAAACGTAAAAAAAAGGTAAAAACTTTTACCAAAAAATACGCAAAAATATTATACCTAGCCTGCTAGGCTTTTTCTACAATAACCTCCGTCTCCCCCTAGCTGTATCTACGCAACCAAAGAGCTCTAGTTGAGCTCAAACATAGCAAATTTATTTTTCCTTCATAAAAGTATAGACCAACCATATTCGAAAAACTGATACAAGTTCCAGAATTTCGTAGATTTTTGAAAACCTCTGGGTTACCACACGGTTTTCAGGGTTGTAAACTGGTATAAACTTCTCGCAAGGGTTGTACCAACCAAAAATCATAGACACACGTGCATATGTGATGTTTGTCTTTTTTGTGTATATACTTCCTATATTAATCAAGCAAGTCGTCTTCAAGCCGCTATGCTCCAGCTATCCATGTGCACTGCACTGTCCTGATTGTGCTGGAGGCCAGGGGCAGTGCTGCCCACATGGCTCATGCTAGAAACATGCTCCCAATCAAATAACAGCCTCGCCTGGTGACGCTGTATCCGCCCCGTGACGCTGTAAAGGTCGGTAGAGACCAACAGCAATAGCCCATTCAAAAAGATATATTCAAATAACAGCTAGCAGAGAAGGCGCAAACCGGGCTCCTGGGCCGTTTAGCGTCACAAGTCAGTGTGATGTCTATAATTATGTACATGTGAATACCATAATAGTAATATGGGTGCTTGGTAATTGTAATAATATACAAATGTTATATTTTCACAATTGCCTAGCTGCCTTCACTCTTGGCAAACTATTTTAAACATCGAGCATTCCTGCCGTGTGTTTAAAGCAAACATAACACCGTCAGTCACCAAAGCCCAGACTGACGGCCTGAGAAGGATTAAGGTGTTCTAGAGCATCAGGTACATGGTACTCAGGTCACCGTTAACAGCTTAAAAAATATATTTGTATAGAGAATCTAAACTACTGTTGTAAGATCCCCGCCGCACGCAGACCTAACGAAAATCTTTTTTTTTTTAAATAAATAGTAGATAGTTTACCTAGGGAGCAATCAACCATTTTTAATAATAATAATAGCGCCCAACGATCACATACATAGATCCTGGATCCTAACTAGAATTCCCTGTGTCTATGACCCAGGAACTACGAGGACCATGGTCCCACAACACCCAGACTTAGAAGTTCAGTTTCTCTCTTAGCTCAACACGGAATCGCTCACAGAACGGAATGCATTTCGTGCGTTTTAGTTTTTACAATAATCTTTTTTTATTGATTTCGCGCGCTGTTTATAGAATTATATTATCTTCGTGATTGATGTCTTTGGTGTTTAGTGATATTCACATTCCAAATTCAGATCACTTTTAGTACCTAGTGATTAAAAAGCAAAAAGTCCCTGTTTACAAAAAACAAACTAGCTCATTTCGATTAGATGTGATAAACAACAATGTATGATTCTGAAACTATGCCTGGAATTTCAATAACGTCTCAACCATAGCACACTCACTGGAAAAATAGAACTTCAAACGCATGCCTCAAATAAAAATAATAAGGAAAAATTGATACTGTTTATACATAAAGGTTAAAAAAAAAGTTTCATTTTTAACCGACTTCCAAAAAGGAGGAGGTACTATGTTCGTCTGTATGTTTTTTAAATTTATATTCATCGATATTTACGCCGATTGTGAACCGATTTAAAAAAAATCATGATTTATAGCGTATACTCCCGAGGTGGTCCCATTATCATCAAGTCAGGATCTAATGATGGAATCTCAAGGAAATCGAGGAAAAACTAACTCAATGTATTAAAATCTTAGAATTCAATATTGACCTACTTTCCGGTTTCCGATTAAGCTGTTTGCATACTTATGTAAGTTAAGTAGCAATATCTAAAAAGTAAAAAAAAAAACTGATCTCAAAGCCATGAATAGGCTCTAAAGCGAAAAATAAATTAAAATAATTATTATAAGCGGCCATAACAGATTGCAATTATAGCACTTGGAACTCTAAATTATATACCTTCGCGTGATACTGCACTGCGTATATCATTCTGAGACATCATCATATTAGCTAGAAGACTGTGAGACTGTGAGATCAGACCATAAAGTCTCATTTGCCCAGACATTTCACTAGATACAATGCCCTTCAAACCGGAACACACTACTTGGCGGCAAAGCGGTGCTACTTACCTAGACGAACTGCAGAAAACTCCTAGGTATATATATACCCAGTACATTTTTGATAATTATGACTATTATCAATTTTTATTGAAAATTGGTTTATTTGCTGTTTTGGAGACTCTGGCTGGAAAGGCGGTAAGATCAGGTCAATTCCCACTTACGACCCACAAACCACCAATGAAAACATCTTCAGTATCACGGCGACCCCTGAAGTTAGCGTACAGGGCTACCGGTTAAACGTAACCTAGCCGACGCGCCGGACATTGCACATGCACCCGGCTGCGAAGCGCGGCGCGCGGCTGCGCCCTGCATGCCGGCCGCCACACTGCGCCGTCTGCCGACTAGCTCGGAGTGCGCGCGGCGGAGTATGGTTACCTATGTGCAACATTAGTAGAATCTCGCAGTCCGGCTTCTCCCAGGTTGACAACGACAGTTCCCGGCCGCCGGCTCTCCCGGACGGAGCGCTCTCGCATGACGGCCGGTGCTTCTCATACCGCTACGATCTAACTTCAGTGGTTACGAACTTTTCACTTTTATTTGTCTTTATAACTCGACCGCTAACATCGCTAGTGGCCGCTTCTTAAACATCTCTTACTACTAACAACAAAACATTCGTAAGTAACCTCTTTTCAAAATTTTCTTACACTATGTCTATGTGTTTCTTCCATTTTCCCGCTAGAAACAATCTTCGATGTATTTTATGGCGCGCGATCCCATTGCAGCCATAGGTACCTCCAGTGCGACTCCTACAGGTGTTACAGCGATGCTGACGGATCATCGATTGTAAATATGGTATTATTGTTATATTTTATTATAACTTTGGCGGTACACTTACCTTGTGGAGATGAGAGAATCTCTCTTCACTTTACTCAATTAAAAAAGTATTTTTTGAGGATTCAGTGTCAGAGTTGTTTACTGCGTGGTCCGACGTCAACTGAAATAACAGGACAAAGCCACTCATGTTAGGTCGACAGTTTGGTAACCTGCAAAGACAAAAACGTAACAAAATACTTTTCTAAACTAAACAGCTTTTTGAAAAGAAAGATTATGGAATATGAATAGATAATGTACTAAAAGTAAAAAAAAACAAATAGATAGATCCTTTGTCCTGTGATAATTCCACCTGGAAATTTTATCTTGTTTCACCTAAGAACAATGTCTTGTTTAGATACAACGTAATATTATTTAATAAACATAAAACAATAAAAAGGGAACTTAATCATACAAACCACTACCAGTAGGCAACGTGCCCATTATGCTGGCAGCATTGTTGAATGGCAATGCTCAATCTTTGGCCAAAGTAGAAGCCAGCATTTTGGTCACGTGTGGCTTCAACCAGACGTTTCGAAAGTTCTTTAAAAATTTGTTAATTAAATATGTCTTGTTATATGTAGTTCTACTTGGGAACTTTGTCTACATGATATATTCACCTGTGACGGGCAGTTTACTTTTGCTACACAACCTTTCTATGCCTTTCAAGGTTTCAAGTTAACGGGAAGAACCCTATTGGTGTTTTGATAATGAGCAAACAGTTGTAAAGCCGTAAAAAAGCTATGTAAAACATTTTTTCTAACTTAGTGCAATAAAACGTTGTAATTAAACGTATTAATTTTCGGACCACTCTGCCCATCATCAAAGCAAGGTATTAGTATGAAATTGATATCGAAGGGAGACTTTTTTATGACGTGTTATATGCTGTCTGATATTTCCTAGTGAAACTTTTGCTGCGGACACCAAAGCCCACAAACGGTAAAGAAGTAAAGGCCTTCCCACACAACGGTTAGCTTAGATATTTTCGCTCTCCGAGCGGAAGAATGCTAAAACTTAAAACGAGTAATATGAAAATAAATGTGTAATAATAGCCTGTGGTGAATCAAGTCTCGTCAAAATTGCCTCCTCCATAGGCAGATGTATCCTACACGTGACGTAGTTAGATAGGATACGGATAGTATTACGTGCGGGGTATGTGGTGACCGCCGCTCGCCGCTGCGCCCGGGCCGGCCGATCGCTGCGCTGCTGATTGAAACTGCCGATAATTCGCGAACATGACCTGCGGTAATTGAAATACACGGGCTCCTTATCGCATCTGTAGCCAGGAAGACTATATGCATAAATAATTATTGTATCGGGCTGACACGTGATTTTAAATCATGTATAGCTTCTTGATAGTACTGTAAATACTAAAGTCCGCTTACAAGGCTTGCGGTGCAAGAGCTTAAATCTGAAGATCGAACTTTATTTGATCGTTAAATACAAGGACGTGTAACATTCAAATAAATTTTTAAATTAATACACACTCGTGAAGTCCACAGGTCAGCTTTCTTTTTCTTGATCCTCTCCATCTCTCCAGTAAAAAAATCATATGTAGACATGTAGATATTATTTTTGAGAGTGATCAATGCCCCAGATTGATGAGGATAGTGTTGTGATGGCTGGTACCTATACAGGACGTACTCAATCATTTGTTAGCTTTTAGTACATTACATACATCATTATTATCCACCTTTAAAAAAAAACATTCGAATCAAAAACTAAATTTTAATTATCTACTTGATTTTCAAGTTTCTAGTTTTTATATTGTTAGTTTTTTTTTGAGTAGAGGTTCTTGCGGGGTTCTTGTTTGCTGTAGTCCATAGGATTTAGGAAGGAGGGTGAAGAATTTCAGTAAAATGAGCGCGATCAGTCGCGTCGCTGTCGCAGGTCGCATACCTGCGCCCACGTATCCACGACTCTGCCTCTCTGCTGCCGCGATACAGCAATCAACACGGGACGCAATTTATTACGTCACTAGCTGCGCCCCGTTTCACCCGCGGATAAAAAGTATTTTAATTAAGGCTAAAAAAGTGAAAAGTGAAACGTGAAAAGTGAAACGTTCTCATGGGATAAGCAAATGCTTAATGCCATGAGAACGTTTCACTTTTCCGGGATAAAATGTAACCTATGTGTTAAACCAGTGTATAAGCTATCTTGGTACCGAATTTCATCCAAATCCATTCAGCCGTTTGAGCGTGAAGGAGTAACAAACATACACACATACAAACTTTCGCCTTTATAATATTAGTGTGATTAGTGTGATATCAAAGGGATTCTTAAAATTAGGACAACATTAGATCAAACAAAACATAGATTTCTTACAAAAATGCAGCTTTCACTCAAATTATCGCCATATGACGTCTAGAATATAACCACATCACAGTCCATTTTAGAGGTCGTGAAAGGCGTCTCAAGCCTAACACGTAGTTGGAATAAATATGACGACATGTTAGACGTTTAGAATATACTGAACGCGTCGCAAGCCATTGCCTATGCTGTGAAAGACGTCTAAAATACTCTTCAAAACATTGATTTAATAAATATGACGTCAGACCTCACTTCGATAATGTACTAAACACTCTAACTACCTCAAACGCAATAATATCCAAAGCTATTGGCAATACGGCTTTCGCCGAAACCGGGTGACTGGGGACATACTTTTGTGACGCTTTACCATCGAGCCTTAACTATTTCGTTTGACATCTCTAAGGCTTTCGATCGGGTCTGGCAGACAAGTTTCTTGAACAAGTGTCTCCTCTAGCTTTTGCCCCTGGATCTCCAACTCCCTGGCAGATAGATCTGTTGCGGTAGTGGTTGGTGGTTGCTCCCCTTAGTCAATGGCCATCAACGCTGGAGTCCCCCCGGTCAGCCCTTTTCCCAATATTTTCCCTAAAGTCAGAAGTATTAAGGTGGTTCCTGAAATCGATAAACTCTGCCATATTGTTATGGGAAGGCAGCTTCCGTTCAGGTTCTTCCCACCAAAGGCAGTGTCGTCCTGCCGCGTGGTACAACTAGAACTTAGTTCACAACTAACGTGCTATTTAAGCAGAGGGCTGCTGCTAAGGCTATTAATAAAAAAGCAGAACGCAATGAAAATTGTGATAAATACATTTAAATTACATTAAATTATGGATTCGTGATATATTAGCAAAAAAAACTTATAGCGGAAATGCAAAATGATGTATTTTAAATAGTTTAAACTTCGCATGATTGAAAAGGAATAAACTAAAAATTTACTACTGGAAAATAAAACATTATTAAAACAATTTTAAATAACGGTTATTGAAAATATGCACAATTGGGTTTTTATGTGCCATTTGAAACGAACCTTATACCGGGAACGCACTAAAAACTTTTAACATGTGTTTAAAACGCAATTATAATTATTTTTAAATTATTCCAAGCTTAACTACTTTTTGAATTTCAATTGCACATTCTGCTAAGGCGCTTGGAACTAGCAAAGCGATACGGGTCAAGCAAACAAATCCAGTGACGACAGTCAGAGGCGCGCGGCGTCGGCGGTCGCGGCCCAGCTGTGCCCTCTACCTCCCAGTACACACTCGTGCCCCGCGGAGTTCCCGTGAACCGGTCGGACGTAATCTTAACGCATTGATCTAATAAGCGCAAAGAAACAAATGCCGGATCTAGAATTATGCGTTGGTATTTTATATAGGTTTATAAGAGTAATAAGTTGGAAGTCGGTGGTTTTTATTTAGTTTTAATTTTTAAGTAGGTTTAAATTGTTAAATGTAAATATATATAACTCAAAGGTGACTGACTGACTGACATAGTGATCTATCAACGCACAGCCCAAACCACTGGACGGCCGGGCTGAAATTTGGCATGCAAGTAGATGTTATGACGTAGGCATCCGCTAGGATTTTTCGAAAATCCAACCTTAAGAGGGTGAAATGGGTGGTTGAATTATTTTCCCATAGGCCACGCCGCGGGCGAAGCTGCGGGCAGAAGCTCGTGCTTATATAAAATTCAAGCTGCGCCTCGCTGTTTCACCCGCGCATAAAAAGTAGCCTATGTGTTAATCCACTGTATAAGCTATCTATATTCTTATCTATATTCCAAAGATTTCTTTTTACCATTTTGGTATGGAACGCTAATGGGAATATGTTATCGGGATAAAAAGTATTCTATGTACTTACTAATCCAGGCTATAAACTATCTGTGTTTCGAATTTCATCGAAATCCGTTCAGTAGTTTTTGCGTTAAAAAGTAACAAACATTCATCCATACTCACAAACTTTGACATTTATAGTATTAGTAGGATAAATTAATACTAAATGTGATTCAGAGGGCTCTTTAAGCCCTCCACAAGTCGTCAGACAGAAGTCGTTAAGCCAAGTCAGAAGGGTTTGGACGCTCTAAATATTCTGATATCAGGGCTGACCACTTATCTACACGAGAAGAAGAGAATATTAAATGAGTAACGTTTCGTTACAACACGGCTTAACATTTGAGGTGCTTCTATTGGTAATTGCATTGGAATCTCGTTGAGTATATTTAGAGCCGATGGTTTGATCAACTGATCAGTACTTCATCAGCTATATCTTTAACTTTAACAGCTTGGGTTTTCCAATACAAAATCCTAATACCGCTACGTGAGCTATTTGTAATTTTGGAGTAGGAATATTCATATAATCCATGATCAAGTCAGTCGTGTTGCCTAAATTAAAAACTATCTAGGAATTTGCGATATAAAAACTAATTCTCAAAATGTTTGAGAATTATAATTAAACAAATACAAAACAACAAGACAAATAATTAATTAATTGTCTATGTGAATAAAAAAATTCCGTCTCGTTTTCCATCATCGAATCCTCACTAAAATTATCTGATGACACTAGACGTACACTCGACGGAATAATTAAAGAATTATCAAAATTGGTTTACAATTGCCGAAGTTTTAAAATATAAACGAATTATCTAGACTCTTTCTAAGGTTTTAACCCTTTATAATGAAATTGCGTTTAAAGATTGTTTGGAAACAGTAATTGCCTAGGAGGTTAAATTCTGAGTGACTTACATATAAATGTAAGTCACCTTTTCTAGGCAATTGCTATGAGTGTTAACACTCTACTTACATTAAGTGTAACGTCGCAGTTCATATAAGGTAATCTGTGAATGGAATGCGTTCCGATATCGCACGTTCCGTGTACAGGGATGTAATTAATAAGGATTCAGAAGTGCAGCGTGGGTCCTCAGCAAACGCTCGACGCGGGATATGGTCCTGTTGAGACCGCGCACTGCTCACTCACCCGCAGACAATACAGGGGAGACACAAGCGGAGCACTGAAACTAAAGCTTGAAAGCGCGCTTGAAATAGTTCACGAAAGTTTATTGCTGTAAGTATTCCATACTAGTTGACCCGCTCTTGCTTCGCAAAGGTTAATTAATTTTGTCTCCACTCTATCCTTATTGCCGCACCGCCATCAGTCCGACCCACTCTTTTTTCTCTTCTCATATGGGTCCCCTTCCCCTCTTCTTTTACTTCTTCTCTTCGTCCTTATGAACTAGCGCATCTTCTTTTGGATTTTTTTTTATCCAAACCTTCCATTACGGTTGACTATATCAACCTGTCTTTAACTTAGCCCTTACTTTTTAAAGAGTTACCTTCCTTACGTAGTTACACCGTTACTTCAGATTCAGGGCTGTAATAATAACAACAACTGTATAATGGCATCAATAATATTAATTAAGTTTGCTCGTTTTCCAGTCATAGTTGACCGAAAGAGCAAGTAGTATCCGCGTCACCTCGGGCAACAAGAATTTCGAACGATTTACCGTTACCACCAACTGATCCTCATTTTGGGATCTCAAATGTTACTTTTCGGTCCACTGGATGTCTATATCACAAGAGGCTGCTTCAGCATTTGCGGAATATTTCGGGTCGGTATTTCTTAAGAATGTCCCGGCACTCGACGTAAAAGTGGCTGCAGAGAACGCGCGCTGCACTGGCGCCGTAGATTCGCGTCTTGTATCCGTAGATAGCATCACACTAGCTGATGTGCGATTTGCTGCACGACGACTCAAACCACTTTCGGCGGCTGGTCCGGATGGTGTACCACCTTACTTAGTAAAGGACTGCTTGTCTGCACTGAAAATTCCGCTTTTATATATTTATAACCTCTGTCTCTACACAGGTCGCTATCCCGTCAGGTGGAAAATATCTAGGGTGACACCTGTACCTAAGGTTAGGACATCAACGGATATTACAACTTTTAGGCCAATAGCTGTGTTATCTGTCTTTAGCAAAATGTTTGAATCCATTCTTAATGCGTACCTAACTTGTCAACTTGAGCCCTCCATGGATAACTCGCAGCATGGTTTTCGTGCCGCTCGCTCCACAACCACCAACCATACTACTTTTGTGGATTATGTTGCAGCACAAATGGATGCTGGGCGACAGGTTGACTCTATATTCCTTGACTATAGGCGTGCATTTGATGTAGTAGATAATGACATCCTGCTAGTGAAGCTTTCTTCACTGGGGGCATCACCTAAGTTACTAATGTTCTTCTCCAACTACTTGAAAGACCGCAGACAGTATGTGAAGGTAAATATGTACCAATCGGATGAATTTTACACAAGATCAGGAGTGAGTCAAGGTAGCACGCTTGGACCTACTCTGTTTCTCGTTATGATTAACGATCTCCCCAGCGTACTCAGCACGACAAAGTGTTTAATGTTTGCTGATGATTTAAAAATGTATCAGTCGGTGGAACAAGTTTCTAACTGCATAGACCTGCAGCGAGATATCGATTCGGTGGAAAGGTGGAGTCAGTCCAACAGGCTGGCGTTTAACGTCGCTAAGTGTAAAGTACTGACTTTCTCAAGGTTACAATCACCATTAGCGCCTTCGTACACCTTGGCAGGTTCTACGCTTGAGAGAGTTAATACTATACGTGATCTGGGAGTTATTATGGACTCTCGACTTAACTTTCGTGAACATATAATGTCTGTGTGTAAAAGCGCTAATAAGACCTTAGGCTTTATTATGAGAACTGCCTCACAGTTCCAGGATGTTAGAGTGGCTATAATGCTATACAATGCTTTTGTTCGTAGCAAACTAGAGTTCAGCGCTATCGTCTGGGATCCGCGTGAGGCTAAGTACGCTGTGATGATAGAGAGAGTGCAACGGAAGTTTGCTAGATACATCTATAAAAGAATGTATGGGTTTTATCCTTACCTCTACCCGTCTCTATTTGTCTCAGGAATGATTGGACTAGACACATTGGAATACAGGCGTAAACTACTGCTTGTGATCCATTATTGCTCAATACTGCATGGCATAATTAATAATTCGGATGTATTAGCTTCCATGAATCTGTACGTTCCTAACAATTATTTGCGAACAGGACGTCGTCGGCATCAGTTGTTTGCTTGTCCAGTACCACGGACTCACCACTGCAATAACTCACCCACGCTGCGGGCACTGGCCCTACTTAATGCGTTCACTCATGAGTGCCAGCATGTCGACATATTCTACGATAACATAAGGACTATTTGTAATAACTTTAAATTTACACGTAAATAATCATTAAAATAGTTAGCGTTTTGGTCATAAACTGTGAGCTAATTATTATAAATTGAACAATAATAAATAAATAAATAAATAAATAAATATACTGAATTTATTATTAGTAAATAAAGATAAGCACACGCAAGCAAGCTCACTGTAGTCAAGGACCTACACCCTGACAGGTTCCCTGATCATTGGTATGCTGCATAAGAATCTAGCATCCAACATGAGCCATTAATGTTTTGATGAGTATTTTTCATGTTCGAGCATTGTCACGTTGATAGTAGAGAAATGCTCGGAGAACCTTGACACGTGGCTAGTTCGTTAGTGGCGTGCGGTCGAGCGTGACACTCGACATTGTTCGCGTTGAAGAGTGCCATTCGGGACTGCTGGGCCGCCGCCGCCCGCGTCGCCTTGAGAGACGAGCTCGCGCTACCGGTTCACAAACAACGTCGAATTATCACCAGACTATACTTCTGTTAGGAGGGAGTTGTTTCGTTTAGGACATTCTATAAAGCTGTGTAAAACTCAGCTTCAATTCAACAAACTATAATACTGGGTAGTATTATAGTTAATGTTAGTTAGTGTTCAAGCGTTCAAGCTGTTCTGTGTGAAGATTCACAATCCATTGGAATGTTCTCGATTCGTAATCTGCACTCTTCGGCTCTTTCATCATGAATGTAGATAAAGGAACGGCTTGAACAAAATATTTTACAAAAAACTGATTTGTTCTGCAAGATTATCTAGATTTTTATTGCAGTATCGCCTGCTAAGGTGAAATATGAACGTGGACATGAGATTACTTGGATGCGGGTTCAAATGTCATTTGTGATTAAAATTTTTCCATTACGTAATAATTTGTAGATTATCTAGATAGCTTAAATTTATTATT
This sequence comes from Ennomos fuscantarius, assembly GCA_905220475.3. NCBI lineage: Eukaryota > Metazoa > Arthropoda > Insecta > Lepidoptera > Geometridae > Ennomos > Ennomos fuscantarius. The sequence goes on from HG992023.1 coordinate 15,900,246, forward strand.
GTACCTACCATATGATGAAATAATATTTGAGTAAAGTTGTATAATTAGTATATCAGTTTTGTAAGAGTGTAACCCCACCCCCGTCCAGTGCCCCCGGGTTGCGGTGCACCCCACATCCAGGGTGGTGGAGGAGCTACTCAAGCACTCACGCCCACCGTAGCGAGTGCAGCATCCTGCTTTCTCGCCGTTGGCTAACTTTAGCCATCAGTATTCACATCGTTCACTTGTTTGAAATGTCGACTTCCGTCGTCATAGTTGCCGGTGAAATCAAGTTCAAAACTAATTTCAATGATCACCTAACGTTTCAGGCTCACACGCAATATTCCGCTTTTTCTCAATAGCAGTTTGTGTGTTAAATTTTGATTAAATTAGTTCAGCCCTTTGAATGCCACGCAAACCAACAAATACACAATATAGTAGTAGGGGCTATAAACAAATATGTCTATAAGATAAAGTACATAATAGAATATGGGCGCTTTCACATGTCGGTATGAACGATAACGTGTCGCGCCGCCACTGACATCGAGGACCGCGGCAAGTCCGCCGCTGCCGTCCCTTTGCTGTCGGTTCATGTGGAACTGCCCCGTCGCCGGCGAGTTTTGTAACGCGACGCTGTGTACACTGTACGGGCACGGGCGCCGCACGTGACGCTACGCAATGGCAACCAACATTTTTGCAACTTCTCTCTAAGTTAGCATTAACTTTTTGAAATCGTTAATAAGTCTTCATTCTACATACTTTTTCTTATTAACGCCATATCGTAGCACTATTTTTTTTGAGTAATTTTTATATATGATTTTGTTTAAAGTTGAATTGAAAATTGCAGATCAAAACTTGCTGGTCTTTTAAATTTGTAAAAAAAATGTGTAGTTGTCGTCAATAATTTTGTGCACTACGTTGATAAGTATTATATGGGAAGTGTAAAGTAATACTTTTATTTTAGAAAAACTAAAATGTTTTGGTTAGTTTAGTTTGATACGGCTATTGCTGTTTCTCGTTTCCTTTTGCATTTATACATTTTTAGACATAGAAATATTATTCCTCTAAGTATTTAGACATGTCCCGTCGCTCTGGGCTTATAAAAAAGAGCTGTTAGTTGACTTTGTTCTTAGACCGCGCCTTAATTTACTTTATAATGTCGCAATCAAATTATGATTGATTTACTTTACTTGCGTATAAAGTCCTAAAAGCGCTCCATCTTTGTTATTTACACAAAGGAACGGGATTGAAAGACCACTGAATAAAGCGTATTTTCAGGCTAGGGCCAGGTCAAGTCTCGTGCCTTGTGTTGGTCTGTATCTAATTCTCTCTGGTTGGAACCCAAGCGGTCAAAAGTCTACAGAAGACCAATGCTAGCGTCGAACGTGATGACTTGTGACCGCTTTGTCTTAATGCCGTTATAAAGTTGTATCGAAAATGTGTTCGCTTATAAATGTAACGTATTGTTGTTCCGAGTTGTAGTGGTGAGGTGTGGGGGCTAACGTTGGCTCATGTGTTGTTGCAGAGGCGGAGCGTGGTCGGTAGCATGGTGAGGTGAGCCGGCGCGATGGTGGTGTGTGCGTTCGCGCTGCTGCTCGCTGGCCTCTCGGTGCTGCACGCCCTCGACATATGTGAGTACATTATACATATCATCCACCGCCGCCTTTCGCATTATGAATCGAAGAAATCGCATTATGATAATGGCGCAATAGATGAAACCTATTCGTGAAAGGGAGCAATCGCTCTATCAGCAACCGCGTCTTCGTATGTTACTTGCTCTCCGGGCTGTCGGAGCGCGTACCAACTCTATGAGACATTTTTATTCTTTTATTTATCGTACGCTTTCAATAAACTGCTTTTGAAGTATATTCGCAGAACTGCGGAACGGGAAGAGTTGCTTTGTTAGCGTGGGCTCTCTTTAATATTTAATTAGAAAGTTCAGTACCCGTCGCGCCCGCGCGCTGCTCCGCCAGAATTAAACATTCTAGCGCACTCCCTCCGTCACATTTCAAGTTTTAACTTGAAATTTGACCTGTAGCTGAGCGTAATTTCTTGTATATTGTCTTTGAACTTATTGTTTTCATTTATTATGAAATTTATTGGGGTTATGTTATTATGTGGTGTAAAATGTTTGTTATCAGCGTGATAGCTTAGTTGCGCCGCCTACAGTGGTGGCGGCGCCGATTGTAGTGAGCGTTAATTATTAATTGGTGACAAAGTGTCGCAACGGGCACGCGCGGTGCCATACCGAGGTTGGTGCTGCGTGCCGCCGCGCGTGACGGTCGACGTCATCGGGTGACCGGTGACACGCAAGCGTGGCGGCCGCTCCCGAGGACGTTCCCGCTACCTTCTGAAACACCTTCACAATTTATCACTCGGACCATGAATAAGCACACTTATGATGATATACTACAAAGCTTAACACCCACCCATATATAGTGTACAGATATTGACATAATTGATCTCGGCCGTCAGGCGTGATGGGTAAAAACCAAGTATGGTGGTGGATAGAGATGGGTCAGGTGAGTACTAGAAAAATCTGACATTACCAGAAAGACGTCTTTAAGATGGAACTGCTCAACGGTTCTCAGAAACTAAAAGTCGGATGGATGTCGTCTGGAAGTTGTAGGAAACCCTGGAATGCCTTTAGAGAAATAAAAAAATAAGGTTGCACACAAAACACAAACAACACAACAACAATAAATCGGAAACGGTAAGAGTTAGGTGGGGAGTGCTCGACCAAAAGTCATAGGGGACGATGTGGGCTTTCCGACGGTGGTCATGAAAATCCAAGATGGTGGATTCAAGATGGCGTGCATTTTGAAAGTTGGTCTGATCCGACAGATTTTTTGCGTCGGGGGTATTCGGGGACCCAGAATCCATTTAAAAAAAAACATTTTTGAAGATGGCCGCAATACGAAGGTACTTGGGCAGGTAATAAAATACTCGTTCATAATAGTCCACATTTAATTTGAAAGCGGCAGCAGCCGGCGACGGTGCGGGCTGCCCGCGCCACCCGACAGGTATGTCGGTATTGGAAATTCTGCGAGAGGGTGCGAGTCCAAAGCCACGCGCCTGTCCGCCGCCACCGCCGTCGCCGCCGCCGTGCCATTCAACTTCACTTGACATTGTAGTAATTACACGAAATAAGACGAATACTAATCGATTTACATATCCTCAATAACAGCCTGACATGTGACCTGTGATCCGCAACTTCGTTTTAATTTCTGTCAGCGTTTTTGTCTGTTTGGCTAAATTTAGTTCTTTTTGCCCCACCTTGAGCTTGAGCTTGAGGGGTACAAGACCCCAATGTTGCATTGCTTCTAATAAATAAACGAGTGTGCTTTATAGACCACACGAATGAAGTAAAACTTCTTTAGCTCCATCTCTCTTGCCCCTACAGTATGTACGAAACGTAACTCTTTCTTTCTATCTTCACGTAGAGGGTCTCACGGACAAATTACGCGTATTTAGGGCTCAGAAGAGATGTCTGCGTGCAATGCTAGGTTTAAAACAGATAGATTCATGTACCTAAAGAGCATTTCAAAACACTTAAGGTTCTCACAACGCCATCGTTATATATTAGGGAGATAGGCTTATTTGTAAAAAACCACAACGACTTATTTGAAAAGTATGCTGTAGGTAGTCGGCGACAAGGAGAACTGCGATATAAAGCATGTCGAACTCTTGCGTACCAGCATGTTCTGTATGGCACCTATCATTTTTCATCACATCAAAATTCTCACAAGAATCCGTGTTGAGAATGGCGTGGCTTTCAAGAAAAAACTAAATGAGTTGCTACTGGACAAAGCCTATTATACCATCGATGAATTTTTGAATGATTAAGATCTTAAGAAATAATTGTAATTTACATCCTTAAATTTGAGAATCTTTATAGTATTTATTTTATCCCATGTTGACATTTTTCATTTATTATATTATTTGTTTATAAAGAATTGTAAATATGAAACGACGAATTCTGAGAAAGCTTGTATGTCACGACGACGGAAATAGAGATACCACTGTGTTACTTTTAAGACCACAAATTATTGTTTGACCTATTTCACAAGCAAATTTGATTGATAGATATAAGCTTATCTCCCTCTCAACTTCCGTTCGCCTCACCAGCCTACTCCCAAGTCAAGCGTACCTCGAGAAGTTTTATTTCAAAAATGAAATTAGTAATGTGTTAATTATAATATATTCACAATGCGAAATGATATACGTACACTTATTATTTCACCGGAAGGAAAGTTGCATCATATTACACAGTCTAGATATCTCTAGATATGATCGTATATACGTTTGCATTATTGGAATGCTAATGGTTGCCATCGCGCGGCGTAGTCGGGCCGACCGCCTAACAACTATGGGGTACGAATTGTGTAACTAAACAATAATAAAATTCGATATTCCATTTTGATAATTGCCTTCCGCTGTTTGACGGATGCTTATAAAACTTGGAAGACTAGGCAAGCGACTTGTGACTGACTGTCCATACTTATTGTTTCCTCAAAGGTTATTCTAATAAGTATTGACGAAGTGGCAGCATTCAGACGTCAAAATCTTTCCATTGCTGATTTAATGGTGCGACACTGGTTGCATGCGACAGGAGAATTATTGTCGTGTGATCAACTGTTCATAGAACACGTCGCTGCTGCCGTCTGGCTGTCGCTTCACATTAACCCCCTTAACTAATAAACACTGCGTGATAGTGGAATAGCTTCAAGTACCTATCTTCTCTTATTTTATCTTTGCCTATTTTATACTTGACGAGCTTCTGCCCGCAGACCTATGGTACCTGGCAGTGACCTATAGTAAAATCATTCAACCGCCCATTTCACCCTCTTTTTTATGTTAAGGAATGACGTGACGAGCTAGCCGTTCGCCTGATGTTAAACGACACGGCTGCCCATACCAGCTGCAGTATCACTCGGAACTCTAAAGTATAGAGAGGTTCGCGTGACACTGCACTGCGCACGTCATCCAGAGACATCAGCACAATCTAGTAATAAGATTACTAAACTGTGAGATCAGATCATAAAGTCTCATTTGCCCAGTAATTTCACTAGCTACAGTGCCCTTCAAACCGGAACACAGCAGTGCTTGCGCACTACTGCTTGGCGGCAGAATAACTGGCAAAGCGGTGGTACCTACCTAGACGAACTTTGCAGTGAAGTCCTACCACCTAGTGACCACCCTCTTAAGGGTGGAATTTCGAAAAATCCTTTCTTAGCGGATGCCTACGTCATAACATCTACCTGCATGCCAAATTTCAGCCCGATCCGTCCAGTGGTTTGGGCTGTGCGTTGATAGATCACTATATTAGTCAGTCAATCAGTCAGTCACCTTTGAGTTATATTTTAGATAGAGATAAATAAAACACTAAATAACTATCACTCGGTTACACAACGTTTTTTAGTAAGGAGGTAACTGTGTAGTTATTTAAACTGTAACAGCCTTATTAATAAACGGGTATTAGTCTCGGGTTAGTTACTTCAGCTTTTGCCCTTTTTTTGCTACTAGAATATTTAGCTGGATCGAAAGAGACAAAATATTGTGTAACTAGTCCAAAGCTATTTCGTGTTTATTAATAAGGTTGTGTTTTTTGTGACGCGTCGTGCCATGCCGAGGGTGCACTACCACAGAAGAATCCGACATTAAAAAAAAGATCTGTAGTATATTTAGTATATTGCTATGTCTATGATTAATATGTACATTATTTATAGGACTTCGTCGTGAAAGCGAAGACTTTTCAGATTGGTTTCTGTGTACAATATCTTATTGAGGAATCGGTCGCTTCGATTTGATACATCTATTTGTGGTCTAGGTCTATGATTTAAAGATTAGGTACGGTTGAAGGTCGCCCAGTGCAGCACGGCTCTACTTCGAAGCATCGCATCAGGGTCGCATTGTTCGTAATTAGATTTACAAGCGCGCTGTGAAATAATGTTACGGAGTACGACAGCCGGGACAATGGAGGTGCACGAGAGCGCACAAAGCTCGCCGGTGCGCAATGTCCTTACAAAATTAGTAAGAAACGTGTTCATAAGCAGTTCACGTAGAGCGGCGCGCGGCGGCGCCGTGACAATGGCGAATCGCGTCATGCCGCGGCTTGGGTAAATGGCAACGGAAGCCGCATCTTAGGAAATGTTCCGACGACGTCACGATCCGCTTCCGGCGCCACACCAGTGCTCAACTCGAGATGTTATTCATAAACTGTCTTTTACGAATTAATTTATGTTACGAGTTACGACGAGCCATACCTTGAACGCCGTGTAGCGCTGCCGGTCGCATCGGTCGGACTATTGGAATGGTTGCCAGGAGGCGAGGCACACAGGCACGATCCCATTAATCTTTCAATCTGGTAATTACTTCTTAGTAAAAACTTTCTAGAATAAGATCATCATATTGAAAGATTAGCCCTTACTTTAGTACCACAATGACTCTTTGGGCTTGATGGAATTTTGGCAGGAGTATATCGGACTGATAGAGTACTGTGGGATCATTCGCGGAGACAGCGTGAAGCGCGGGCGTCTACGTACTAAGACTGTACTTTAATAATTATTCGAATCGATTACAAGAACTTGAGTGGCAGCATTTAGGGGTGAAGTTGTTCCCAAACGCCCGAGGTCCAATTAGAGGTTACTTTATTATTTAGTAGGCAACGGTCGTCATCGATCCTCCGCCGACCATACCATCGTAATTGCTGCTACTGGACGATTAGGTACTTTGAAACTCCGCATGTAACAGTTCGGAAAACCATTACGTACCAGCGACGAGTCGCGGAGTCGTTGCCGACGCTACACGTTCCTCGCACAGAACTCACTGTACATGTTATAAAAAACAGAGTACTAACGACCCCCTCGTACTATGAACGTAATTAAAATAATAGCCCAACGGTATCACGCGAAGGGTTTTTAAAGGTAGGTAGGTGAAAGAAAAGGCTCGGGCTAGTGACATTGTCGGCGTGTGTCGCCGCCCGCCGCGCCTCGCTCTACAAACTTAACCATGGCTTAAAGTTTAACCAATTCTGGGCTGTTGATATTCGATCGTACAAAGAGACGATTTGCTAGCGATGGATGTGCATGAGTGGCGCGGAACTACTGTGCCGTTTATTTTTCATAAGTCAATTGCAATTGAGACTTTATGATCTGATCTCGCAGTCGAGTAATCTTATTACCAGACTGTGCTGATGTCTCAGGATGGTGTGCGCAGTGCAGTGTCGGCGAAACTCGTATGTTTTAGAGTTCCGAGTGACACTGTTCTGTTGAGGGCGGCCGTGGTGCTTTACATTAGGTAAACGACTAGCTCGTCGCATAATTCAAAAACATAAAAAAAAAGTCAAACGCATGTCACGCGACACGCGGTTGCCGATAATAATTTCTATATACCGTAGTTGTGTTGCCGAACGATCGCACGCTGCGGGTGCCGTGGAAGGCTCCCTTGTGATGGACGACATGACGTCGGTAGGCCGCGACTGAAAACCAGTAACTGAGGATGTAGTTTGCAGCTTCAGTTATATGCTGAGTGGGAGTTTATTCCTGACCTCACACAATATCTGTTGTTTTTTATTCTACTTTTTTTTGGTTAGTGATATTGTGTATGTTTTCAGAGCAGCTACATCCATCCCATATCCAGGCACAGGCTCACTGGAAGCGAATCGTATATACATTTTTATTAGTATTGTAAAGTGAGCGCCCTATACGCTGGTGCGACACGCTGAGGTTCGAATCATCAAAGAGCGACAACACTGAGTTGCGGATCTATTAAATCACTATCTTCTGGAGATTTTTTTTTATCTGCATTTCCACAAACACCTGAGTCCGTGCTTTTTTTATATTATTTTTATATTTATAAATTTAATATTCTTGAGTTGATTTACCTCCTTTCGGGATGATATACTTGTATGCGTATACGTTAGTGAGGGCACTTAATCTAACCCACATTAAAGTAAGACATCGATCTAAATGAATGGTAAGCTTAGAATGTATTCTAGATTCTTCCAGATTATTTGGTGTAATCTCACTTTAACTGTCTACACCTCGGTATACTGTAACTGCAACTATGTGACGTACTAACTGTGACGTACGTAATGTATTGCCGGACTGGCGTGTGACGAACTAGCGTGATTTCGACCCGTAGTGATGCGCTTTGATGATTGGAACGTGTGCCGCCCGAGCGCGCGCGGCGGAGCACCCTGTACAGCGACACGCGCGACGAGGGCCTCCACTCGGAGCACGCGACCAACACATTTTATTTGCATTTGACCTATAAGCGCCTGTCATTGTACGCCGCCACCGATCGGTATTGACTTCACCAACGTTCATGTTGCTCCTTTAATTGGTCTTGTTGTCGGGGCTCGCTCTATTGTGTGAGTGTAAGCATAACTAGCGGAAATATACGTCTCGACACAACTTTCATGTCATTCGTAAATTATAATGATTAAACTACATAATAATAGGTCTTTACCTATGAAATTGCCGTATTGCAGTACAGACTTTTTCAAACAAAAAAAAGTTTTGATTGGCTATGAATTCTAAATTCAAATTAATTTTGTTTTAAAAATATGACATTCTATTTACAATATAAGTCTTTTGTTTATTGATTAGCGTTGTATTTTCATTACATTTCAACATTTTTCCTCATAATGGATACTTTGAAATTTCGTGTAATTATAGAATATGAGTTCCGTCGTGGCACCAACGCGGCACAAACGACACGTAACATCAACGACGTTTACGGAGAGAACTGTACAAACGTACGTACAACCCGTTATTGATTTGCTCGGTTCCGTTCTGGGAATTTTGACTTGAAAAATGAACCTCGTGGTCGTCCGGAAACTTTGGTCAACAATGATGAATTAAAGGCGATTGTGGAAGCTGATGAATCTCAATCTACAGCTGAGCTGGCAGCAGCTTTTGATGTTAGCATCAAAACAATATTGGTCCATTTGCGACAGATTGGCAAGATAAAAAAGCTTGATAGATGGGTGCCCCACGAACTTAACGATTGCCAGCGCAACGTACGCGTCGAGACTTGCCTTGCGCTGCTTAACAGACACAGAAATGAAGGAATTTTGAACCGAATTGTTACGTGCGACGAAAAATGGATTCTTTTTGACAATCGAAAGCGCTCAGCAAGTTGGTTAGATCCTGGTTCGGTACCAAAGCAATGTGCAAAACGAAAAATGACCCCTAGAAAGGTGATGGTCACAGTTTGGTGGTCTAGTGCTGGTGTGATTCATCATAGCTTTTTACAAAACGGTGAGAGCATTACTGCAGATGTGTACATTGAAGAACTGACCACAATGATGGCGAAACTCGCACGTCTGCAACCAGCTTTGGTCAATCGGTCGTCTCCACTGCTATTTCACGACAACGCGCGACCCCATACTGCACAACAGACCGTCTCTAAGCTGCATGAGTTGGGTTTGGAAGCTCTCCCTCATCCGCCATACTCACCAGATCTTGCGCCTACCGACTATTACTTTTTCCAAAATTTGGACAACTTTTTAGCGGGAAAAAAATTCAATTCCCGAGAGGCAGTACAAAACGCCTTTGAAGAGTTTGTTGTCTCCCGTCCTGCTGATTTTTTCAAGAAGGGCATCCATAAACTGCCACAACGTTGGCAAAGATGCATTGATTGCAGGGGTGATTACTTTGAATAAAAGAAATAAATAAGTTCGAAAAAAAAATACTTTAACTTTTTTCAAACAAAACGGCAATTTCATAGGTAAAGACCTAATATGTATTTATGAGGGTGTAGTAGATAGACAAATTATAGCTTGTGTATATGTCTCAATCTAGTTTCAGTTAATATATGCCCCCCCACTAAAGTCCGTATTACAGAACGATACTCTATCATCGATCGGTGATCAAGCAGAGATTTCATTCACTAATTGATCACCTTATGAATAAAGTCTCTGCTTGAGCCTTGAGCTTGTCCGCGTCGTGCAACCGAAGCTCGCGTACAATCGTGCGCACCGCGCCGTGTTGGGCGGCGGCGATACAATCTGTCGGCGCAGCACAAGCACATGCTCGACTGTAAAGTTGTCGATTGAATATAAATTAAGGCTATCGAGTCCAGTAGTCGAGAACCTGTACCATTGTAACCGAGGCATTCCTGTTCCGCTGCCAGAGCGGGACGCCGCTACATGACAGCGCGCCGTCCCCCTCGCCGAACAAATCTATGCTCTATTACCTTATATTGTAATCGACCCACCGAACGGTACTCGTCGTTTACAAAGTTTACTCAGATGTAGGCTTACAAGGTGGGCCACGCAAGAACTCAGACAATCACTTGTCAAGAGCATATCGGGCCGGGCTTAGTAGGATTCCGTAGACACTATTATGTAGCTTTAATCACAAATGATAAAATTACATTGTTTGCCAAGGCCACTTTTCTTTAAGGTTCTTTAAGACTTTAATGACCTTGGGGACGCTTTAAGTACCTTCTTTACAATTATTCCCGTTTATCTCGAAAATTGATTAAGATATGATGCTCGCAATGACTTTAAAAGGGAATTTTTACTAAGATAGACCTTATTAACACTAGAGACGTGGAAGAATCGTGGAAGATGATGAGTTTCTGGGATGCCCATTGTCGATAACTTCGAGAGTACCGATCCCAATAATCACCGGTTTAGGTAGAACATGGACATCAGACATGATTTTCGTCTTGTTCATGCATGTTCATGTTCAGACCAACCTACTGAGGTCGTTGACCATCTCCGCCGATATGACAATATCATCGACAAAAGTTAGTAAACGTTAGCGATGTACTCGTCGCCATTATGTTCATGTCAGATCTTTTCCAGTCCAAGTGCTTGGAAACTTCGTCAGATGCATTCCTGAACAGATTAGTTCCCTCCTCTGGTCCTGTAGTCGGACTGCTACAGACACGTCGCCAGCCCAACAAGTTCCCACTGCTGGGCTTTATCTCGCAAGCAGATAGCGTAGGCAATAATCCACCATGCTGGACAAGTGAATTTTCTCGAATTTTGTGATTCTTGAGCATGCTGGTTTCCTCGCTATATATCAGTGAGAGTGAAAATTCCGCACGTAACTTAAAACTGTTCGTTCGGTTATAACCTTCAGGTTGATTACTATTTAAGTTATTGAGCGTAACACCCTGTCCACACAGGACAAGATCAGGATGACATAGACAGAGGAACGATACCTAAAGAAACAAAAAGGGACTTATTGTAAAGTAAAGAGAACCGTCGAGTCTGGTAAACTGTAATCGATGTGAACACCGAAGGCTTTGTATATTCAATACTCACAGTTAATTTGAATGAAATTACCGACTCTGAGTGAGTCACGCAATCAAAAACGAGTCACAGTATTCCAGGCAACAGATACAAAAGTATTAGTGGAATAATTATTAGAAAATATTCTAAATGTAAATAAATGGTAGCGCGAACGACAAGCCCAGTACTATTACTTATTTGGTGCTGTACGTTGATAGGATCGCGGCGTGCTATGAAGGATTCAATTACAGCAGCAGTTGGAGCAGGGCGGGCGGCGGGGGAGCGCCGGGATGTGTGTATAATCACGTTAGCGCCGGTCGGCCGGCGTATTGTCCGCTGATACCCTATATCGAGCTAATTGATACGAAGACGTACCAATACGCCGCGTGCCCGCTCTCTCGCGATACATTCACTAACAACCGACCCTTTGATTGTTATAATTATACTACGAGCCCAATGAAATATTGGCCGTCTACTTTTGAAGCAAAATTTCTTTATGCACGCTTGAATTGGGGAGTAAGCTGGTGAATGCGAAGCGGACGGATGTTGGTTCACGTAGATGTCCATTGTCAACGTAACAAAGTTAAAAATTTGTATTATTATGTGGGTATGTCCGGTATAATGTCAAGTAGGCGACATTAACATTAAACAAAGTTATACCGGCCGATAGATGGAGCTAAACAAAGAAGTTCTACTTAATAAAGTCAGCTTTGCTACAATGATTTTCAACTAATAAAACTATTAAGTTTTAATAGCTACCAACGAGGCTTGCGAGAATCAGAATGTAAATATATGGCATTGCTTAACGCGCGAAAATTGATATTTCTGTTTATTGTTGTTATAACTAACTGTAACAATAATAAATATCGTAAAAATGGAGCAACAAAATATAAAAACTTAACCGAGTAGATATATTTTATCAAAGACCAAGACAACCTCAAAATCGTGTAACAAAGAAGGTTGGTAACCCAACATTGGCGTTCAGCGCGTAAATAGTTTTTAATCTTAAAAGTTTAATTTTTTTACCACGTGGCGCTAGTTTCTTTCGTTTAACGAGTTAGTACCATAGTTAAACTAGGGTCATCGGAGGATTAACTTTAGACCATGAACGATCCCCTTATCAGCGATAAACTCGTTTTTGTAATAAGGTTTTGAAATAGTCTAGGTTTAGACCTAGTACTAACTCTAGTCCATGCTTGGTCTGCGTTTTGTAATAAGACGGATTGTCTATTATTTCTACAAACTGCACGCTACAGGTGGCGGCCGCAGGCGGCTGTGGCTACCGATGTACAATATACATATATTGATAGCAATTCATGGCATTTCGCTGCACTCCTGTCTACATAGTTCCTACTTTATAAGGTTTTATTAGCCGAGCGAGCGAACTGAGCGAAAGTCTGCTTCAACTCGCAAAATTACCATTTGTCTGTCCCGACGTACGTACTCGCGCGGGTCGCATTTTTTTATGAATTTTATTTTGATGAAACTCTTTTTTTTTTGGTAAACTTGGTATTATACAGGTTCTACAAATTCATGGAATTTGTTTTTGGAGTAAAACTTCTTTACGCTCGCTTGACTTGGAGAGTAAGATGGTGAATCCGTAACGAGGCGAACGGAAGTTAAAATTATTGGTTTAAGTAGAACCAAGTAAAAATAACTTTAAATTTATGTTGGTATGTTTGGTAAAATGACAATGTACTATTGTCAAGATCGCGACATTTACATTAAACAAATCAAAAACAAAGTAAAAAAACTAAACTCCATGGTTTGCCATGCCCTAGCAGGGTTGTGTAATTTGTGTGATATTATGATGTATCTCCTTGTTACATAATGCAATAAATAAATAAATAAATAAACAAGTTTTATTTCAGTCGTGTGGTCTAAAGCACACTCGTTTTTATTTGTATGTTTCCCCAATGTACACCACCACGTCGTGTGGTTGTGTGAGGTGTACCGTTCGCAGATCTACTAGTAATATTTATTAAGTTGGAGCACTTAGAAAAGCCACTTATGCCCGCTTTTACTAAAGTTTGACCGCTCGTAAGTACGAACTTGTTCCTCAATGACACACCCACTTCAATGCATTTGGGAATGTCACAGCAATAAGTGCGAACTTAGGAGATGAGCATATACCTACCACTGGGTGCGAACACATCATGGAACGGCTTATTCAACTGTGGGCTTTGCGTGCGACTTACTCTAAATAAAACATCAAGTATTAATATGGTAGGTACCTACATCTCCGTTAGTGGAGACGGAATGCGCAGAATGCAGCAAACAGTTGTTGCGGGTTTGATTCTCACACCGTACTTAGAGCACTAACTATCAAGTATTTTTTTGTTCATTAGTGGCTGTTGCAGAGTACCTCCACGTTCAAGGGTATGGACAACTAGACCTCATACACTGCACTGTGCGCAATTCTATCGCTGACTATTAAAGCCAAGCGGCGAGATCCATTAAGTTCGTACAAGCGATGGTATGCAGCCTGTGGCGAACGAGACACTGCGAGTGTTATCCTTGTTTGCTAACCACTTGGCAAGTTGAGGAGCAGAGTAGAGATGTGACGCGCGATGTTTGTCCACAGCTCAGTGCATCGCGCCGCTCGGCATGGAGAGCGGCCTCATCCCCGACAAGGACATCAGCGCCAGCTCCTGCTACAACGACGGGAACGTGGCGCCGCAGAACGGACGGTAACCTACCATCCACACACTATTCACCGCTATCGTTTTAAAAGCTACATCTCTGTATACTTTACCTCGTATTTTCTTTCACAGACCGATTGTCGAACTGTCTGTTAGGTATAAATTTTATAATCGATTTTAAATTAACTTCAGTTTAGGCAGTGCCTGTGTTCGGTGAAAGACGCTTTCGTTGTTGGCTATATGCAACTGCTCCAGATGCAACATACAGGCAAAATAAGTATCCATTGAAAGTAACCATCCCCAGCCCCAGCAATCGCACATTATTGTACACGTATAGGTTCGTTACAGCCGCGACAGGGCCTGGCGTTAGGTCCGTAACGTCTTGAGATGGATCGGTGAGCATTCATTAATTTACGTTATCCATGCTCAATGTGATGCGAGTGCGAGCTGAGGAGCTCGCTCTGTCGGCGCTCGGCGGCGCATCGCCTATAATCCAATGAACACTCACGAACGGCGCTGTCGATAAAAATAGTTATGATTTGTCCGAGTGCACACATGTATACGAATGTAAGGCTGGTCGTTAACGCCTCATTGATTGTCGCAAGCCGGGGCGGGCCGGTCGCGGGTCGCTGCGCCGCGCCCGTCGGCTCCAGGGTCGGCTCAGCGTGACACATGATCATTGAATGCGCTAATATTAACTTTGATTGGGAGATGCAGGCGTGGACCCTTCGCTCGCCGATCGGATGTTAGTATCGTCACTCGAAGGTGTTGGAGCTGATGAGAATCGTACCAAATCTATATGTCTCGGGTAGCACGTACACTGCAAGCGGTCTTGGGGTATCGGGTGGCGATCGTGAGGTGCTAGCGTCGGTTGCAGGTTGAACCAGGACATGAAGGGCGGTGCGTGGTGCCCGCGCTCGCAGATCACCACGGAGTCGAGCGAGTGGCTGGAGGTGGATCTGCGCGCCGTGCACGTGCTGACGGGCGTGGGCACGCAGGGCCGCTTCGGGAACGGGCAGGGGCAGGAGTTCGCGGAGGCCTACCTGCTGGAGTACTGGCGCCCGCGCCTCGGCAAGTGGGTGCGCTACCGCTCGCACGACGGACAGGAGGTAACCGTCTCGCGCTCAACTATTCCCCTCGTGCGCGTGCATTAGTCTGTGTTTATACATACATACCATTCTACCAGCAAGTAAGTCTGAAGTCACATAGAAGAGAATTTAGAAATACATTTTGGGTGTTCTATTCAATAACCTGGAATCTCGTTTGCTGTAAACAGAGTTGATTAATGGTATCGGCCGGCGGCCACCGGCCCGGGTATCGGGTTAACGATATCGGATTGAGTGGCACGCGTCCATTGCCTGCGCCCGAGCGCTGTTGTTCCCGACAAGTTCGATTAAACTCCGTAATTGATTCGCTGAACGAAAGGCTTAGCGTTAGTTAGTTATCCCTAACGCGCGGGAGAAGGTTGCAAGAAAGGGCATTGTGTATCTGCGAGCGGTCGGCAGCGCGGCCGCGGTCGTGACCGCCTGCAATTAGCAGTCGTCACATGCGCGGCACATCCTCCGCCGGCCGCGGCGCTGCTCACCTCATGCTTCACAAACTGCAACCCGCACTGGTGCAATGCATTATGCATTAAGTAAATAGATTAAAGGAAACGCCATTTTTATTCGGATTGTTGAAGAAAGTTAAAAAGATAGACATTAAAAGGCTCGCGCGATAAAGAGGTTGCACAAGTGGCTGGGAGGAGGGTTGACGGCTCCGCGCCCGCCGCCTGCCCGGACACGCACTGTACAAAGAACGTTCAATTATCATTATTTATGTTTTTATACAATTTAAGTATTGTAATTTGTATACATTATCGAAGAAAACACAGTGATTCGATTAGTCCCTATTTAGTCATGTCATGGAAAATGTTCCAAAAACTGAAGAATTGGATGAATCAAATAGTGTTCCGAACCACGTGTGGAAGTCGCACGGCAATGATGCGCGCGCGTGTCGCGTCGGCAGGTGCTGCGCGGCAACACCAACACGTACCTGGAGCAGAAGAACCACCTGTCGCCGCCGCTGTGGGCCTCCAAGCTGCGCTTCATCCCGCACAGCACGCACCGCCGCACCGTCTGCATGCGCGTCGAGATCTACGGCTGCCTGTGGAACGGTGAGCTATTCTACTTGTCTCTCTTACTATCTCTCTCTACGGTCCCTTATGCTGTAATTATAGGCGTGTACTTGCGTAGCTAATTGTGCAATAATCTCAATGAAGTACTTAATACTTTATT
The DNA here is from genome assembly GCA_905220475.3 of Ennomos fuscantarius. Lineage (NCBI taxonomy): Eukaryota > Metazoa > Arthropoda > Insecta > Lepidoptera > Geometridae > Ennomos > Ennomos fuscantarius. The sequence goes on from HG992023.1 coordinate 15,916,394, forward strand.
GTACGTAGCCAATGGTGCTATGCCATTTTAATTATTGTAAAATGAGAATATCAGCCATTATTGTAATGGTAAGTGATTGGTCGTGACCGCCCTTCAGCCGCAGTAAATATTGGTGAACGTAGGCCTCTGTAGAGCGCCACTGTGATATCTGTGATATCTCCTGCATACAATGGCTCCGATCTGTTTCCAGGTGTTGGTTCGTGGTCGCCACTCGAGAAACTAACTTGTTAATTCTTCGAGCAATATGCTATTTCAACTTAAATTTTTTTAGAGTTATATTGGTTTTGAAGTTGTGGGCACTCGAGCCTCTCGCATTTATAATGAATAATAATAAGGTATCAGTTATCACGACGTGAATGCAATGTTCTCGCGCCCGCTGCTGTTTCTGATTTCTGATTATTTTAGTGCGATTTGAATACAACACCATCGCCGTCGGATGTAAGCCAGGGCCGGTCTTGGTTCAGCTCGATGCCATTTCATTAAGTCAGTCACGAACGTCGCCTAAATTATACCTAGAACAATTGTCTATACCGTACACTCGCAATCCCGTTTGTGTCTTTGGAACTAGCATAACAGTAAAACAAAAGATTCAAATATTTTGAAACCTGGTCGGAGTAATATCAATAGATAGCGGGGAATGTCGTCCGACGGCCGGTAGGTCGGTCGGTCGGCGCGGATCAGGCGCTCAGCTGTGCGCCACCCCCCACCCCACTGCACTGCGATTAATCACCTAATAGAAAATTCTATGAAACTTGCTATCGGCCCTGGAGCGAGTGCACGCGACTCGTTATTAGGAAAAAAACAGCAAATTATCCGAGTTTAACATGCGGCTGGACGGCACCGATTCAGTGTTTGTCGCATGGTAATTATGGACGCCAGCGCTCCGCTACTACACCACTACGCCATTCGAGACTCGACTCTAAGACCCCCGACCTTCACGCTCAATTATATAAGTCATCACATCATACAATCGTTTTGGACCTCTTCAACTTGCATTAATTTAAAATGCTTTTTACTGCACTTATATTCGATTGGCGATATTTCTAGTGCACCAGCGGTACCACCAACAGACTATAAATAAAGGCTTACTTATAAATGTCTATTAGAGTTTCTCGGTTATACGGCAAATTTTCAATAAAACGGTATGTAACATGAAAGAAGCGCCTTGGTAACGTCTCGGCATAAAGATTGTCAATTTATTATGGTGAAGAGCTTTCTTGCGTCCCGCCCGACGCAGATAACGAACACAGGTACAGCGTGCGGTGGTGAGCTTCCCCTCCCACCGGCGCCCCCTTCAGGTGAACCTCCCGGGAGTATGTATTGTGTAATTGTATCCTTGCTGTGTGCACACTCCACTACACTACACGGGCCGGGCCGGGCGCGGGACCGAGCCGACGACCCGCTCCCGCACCGGGCCCGGCCCGGCTTCGACTCAGGTGCATTATACGAGCAACCGCGTGTGGCTTCCTGTCCTTCCTATAAACATTTCAATTTGTCCTTTTTCACACAAGTTGTTTCGCATATCTATTTGGGAGGTTCGTGTGTTATTAAAATACGAATTTAGTAATAATAAATAATAAAATGCAATCCATTCCGAAATGTAGTTTAGCTATAATGCAACTACCCTAAATTAACAAACTCTTTAACTATTTATTGGTACATTTTTGAACATCATATTAGTTAGTTACTTAAGTCTGCTACCCGTTTAGTTACCTTTATGTTACCGTTCCTACTCGCATTTAAAAATGTTATTTTGTATTTTCACTTGCAAGTGAATATGATTCTTTTAGTGAAAATAAATATTTTAAACCTAAACCTAAATAATAACGCCCAACGATCACATACATAGATCCTGGACCCTAACTAGGATTCCCTGTGTCTAGGGACCGAGGTATAATTAAAACTAATAACTAAGACGTTCAGTTTATTGAGCAGCTCGGTCTGGACCCGGAGGTTCGATGTCGAGGCGGGTTCGATTCCCGCGGCAGGACAAGTACTTGTGCACAGAAAAAAATCGCAAATATTTGTTCTAAATCTAGGGGGGTGTTGTGGGACCATGGTCCTCGTAGTTGCTGAGTCCCGAGATGCAGGGAATTCTTTTGGTTCCACTTTTATAGTGCGTACTGTCAAGGGATGGAACCCGCTGTCGCCATCACCCGTGTTTCATAAAACTTATAACCTGGAATACAAGAGTGCCTTCAAGAATTACTTTACCTTCAGGCGAGTAGGTGGTCAAACGTAAATTTATCGTAATTTAAATAAAGCGCACATTTTTAAAAGCTAGCATATCTAAGTAGCCGTCATCCATCTAAGTAATTACTAGAGCAAACTTTGCCTAACTTTACCGGTCCTGTCTAGCTCGCTACATGTACATCTCAAAAACCCGTGCACTAATGGTATATAAACTAATAATCGTTTGCTATTACAGACCACCGCGGAATAGAGGAACAGTTAGAATAATTGACGAAAATTTAAGCTCACTAAATTGAATCATAAATTCTGCATTAAATAAAGTAATTGTGTGTGGAGATTTCAACATCAATACTCTCAAGCAGTGTAAAGAAACTTTTATTTAACCCAAACAATCGATAGCTGTAACCTTTAAATAGCCGTCCACGATCAAACTTGCGTAGACAATTTCATTTAAAGTGTTTTTAAGTGAGTTTGAACCTTTTTTGAATAAAATAAAATTTAAATTAAATCAAGTTGATATTAATATATCAACTTCAAAGCAAATCTCCGCTAAAATAACCTCCTACCCCTTTTTAACCCCGTGAGGGGATGAATTTCAATAAAATACAAAACACCTCTTCCATTAATTCTGTTTAATAGGTCTATGTAAAACTTGAAGTAGATTGTACCAAGGAATTACGTTGTCCCATACAAAATTTGCCCTCGTTTTTCACCCCTTTAGGGATAGAATTTCGGAAAACCCTTTCTTATCGGATGCCTACGTCACACAAAGAACACATTCTCTAATTTTCAGGTCTCTACGATCAGCGGCTTAGGCTGTGCATTGCTATATGCTGTAGCATTTTATATGTATAGACTTATTAAGCACATGAAATGTGTTGTTGATTATTTTATATTTTAATTCAAATAATTTAATACATTTCGCATTTGACCAGTAACATTTAAATAATTATCAATAAAAAATTAGATTACTATTTAACATAAATACATTTGCAACTCATGTACTTAACAATATTTGCATACTTAACTGTTGAAATGTATCAGTAAAGTAATCACCATTCACACCTGTGACATAATTACGTATATTTAACTTATAAATGTTTTCAAAACTTATAGAGAACTCTGATAATAGGACAAATGTTTAATTCTAACATTGAACAAAACAGTTGGGTTAACTATTCTGTACTGACTTCTGGGCATCTGTATCTGGGCATTTTTGTATTTTCAACGGGTTCTAACTAAATGAAGGAAACCCCGTTATAGCGAAGTTGTTTTATTATGTGCTAACAATAGATGAGTGAGGTGTATGAAAGTTATTACAACAATCATCGCGTGGCGTAATTGAAGACGATTGAGTTGAGAGGCGAGGGAGCGAGGAGCGGCACCTGTCCGCGTGCAGAATATTTATATAGAATGCAATCGGCGCACAGTAAATGCACGTCTTGTTATTCCCGCAACGGCGCTCCCTCGGCCCTGCAGGCCGCCCCGATCCCTACACAGAATTCGCATTACCATTCCATTTGAAAACTAATTTAAATGCACGTGGACGGTGCTATTATAATTATGTAAATGCTCTTAACTAAAATCGTAGCTCACCTATTCACCTTTTCGTAAATAACCGGCCCATACGGTATGTATCGGAAGTTTGTATGTATAAGTACACTCCCTATATTTTTATGGCAAGATGTGCTTAGCTTAGTATTTTCCTCCAAGTAGATTAAAATTAGAGCTACTGTGCATGTAACATAGTATTTAAATCCTTTGCACTTCATTTTACGTAAACGCACACGTCACGTAATCTACTCACATAACTGTCTTTGTTTCAACCACCTTTGTGGTCGCGAATATGAATAGAATAACTTTTATTCAGGTACCGTAGTGTTAAAAAGAGAGAATACATTTATTCCAAAAACAGACACAAAAGATGGTGTCCGAGGTCGCCAACACATTGCTGGTGAGCACCTCGAGAGTCACCACGCCAATGGCTGATCGAGGGCGAGCAGGTGCGGTCTATGACAAAAAAAAAATTGCTCATTATAAAATAAGCTAGATCAGTGAGCTCTACGATTGCGTACTTATTCATTTCAAGTATTATGTTTAACACTTGTAAATTGATGTCGTTAGCGTTACGTGATAGAGATGAAAAGCTTGTATCACAATGGCTACGTTGTTGTCGTGACTACAAAAAGGTAGTATAGCGGCCAATTAGGAGTAAGACCCTTGCGTTTCGTAGCATAGCAACCACCTGTGTCGCGTCCTGGGATGATGTTCCTGCGAGTGAGTGGAGCGCGCCTCGACAACGGCCCGCGGCTCCACACTTCCAGCAGCGGTGCATCAGCGCTCGATTCGTTTTCTCTAATAAGCTTATTTATATATGACACTATGTATACCTACCTTTACCGACCATGTACTGTGGATATACTGTCTCCATTGTTTGGCTCAATAACACCTATGTAATTATATTATAAATTAATTATAACCATGTAAATAGACAAATAGGGGGAAATAGGTAAAGTTAGGAGCTGGTTAATGTGAGGATGTGATTTTGGCGTGTTCACTTATAGGGAATATTCTTATAAATTCACTTTTTGGAGGCGAATCCAGAAGCTCCTTATTAGGCGAGTGGTCAACTATGCATGGTCGCAGGCTTTTTAAATAATAAGGAGTAAGCTTACTCCTTCTCGCTTTTGGCACAGTTATGAGTGGCGACGACGATTTGGATTTATGTGTCCTCGGAAGCACACCGTTATGTTTGATAATTTATCCAAGGCGTAACTCGATTTTGCTAATTGGTCCAGCTTCAGTTTGAGCGCTACAAGCGCAGAAGTATAGAATTCGGTCAGCAGGCAACGGTAACGAAGAAGATAGATAGTGGAAATGAAAACCTCTTTTGCTCATACAATTTACTGGAACAGTTCGTGCTTTCTCGTAGGTACACTTAGGAACGTAGGCAGGCCGAGTTATCGCTCGCCGACCGACGCGACGTCGTTAAACGGCAATATCGTTAATTTGAGGTAACGATATTGCCGGGACATTTTCAGGTCATATTATTACTGTCCGTGTACCGTTTAGAGCACCCGGGTATGATCTTGATTTTGATATTTTATGATAAATATCATTTATGTATTTAATCACGCGACAAGCAGAGCGTTGTTTGATGTTAAGATTCACGTTCATAATAGTTGCAGTTCCATTCTGAAAGCTGAAATATAAGGTTTAGCTTGTCCTTTCACTGTGCACGTTATAAGTTATAACGTCAGTTTAGTAATTAGAATTCTAGATTGAGATTAGGTCATTTGATTAGCTATAATGCTTGTCGGACTTGAATACAGAAAACTGTATTATGAAAGTGCCATGAGCTGCGATGTACTTACCTACAGGCATATAATGTAAGGTATGTGTGTTGTGTTGCAGCCGGCATCGTGTCGTACTCGATGCCGGCGGGTGACGCGCGCAGCACCGGGCTGAAGCTGTCGGACGCGACGTATGACGGGTCGTGGGCGGGCGGCGAGCTGCGCGGCGGGCTCGGCCAGCTGGTGGACGGCGTGTTCGGCGGCGACGAGATCCGTGAGGCCGCGCGCGCCTCGCCCTGGGTCGGCTGGCGGAACGAGTCGCGCGCCGCGCCGCCCTCCGTCACGCTCGTGTTCGAGTTCGACCGCGTGCGCGAGTTCACGCAGGTGCACCTCTACTGCAACAACAGGTTCATGCGTGACGTGCGCGTCTTCTCCGAGGCCGTGGTCTCGTTCAGCGTGGCCGGCCGCCGGTACCAGGAGGAGCCGGTGCGGTACGCGCACGCCGCCGACAACATCTTCGAGAGCTCGCGCAACGTGACCATCGAGCTGCACCGCCGCATCGGCCGGTGGGTGCGCCTCGAGCTGCGGTTCGCCGCGCGCTGGATCCTCGTCTCCGAGGTGCTGTTCTCGTCGGAGGTGGCGCAGGGGAACCACTCAGCGGAGGGCCCGCGAGCGGGGCCCCCCCTGCCACCGGCGGGGCCCCCGGGCGGCGCACCCGTGTCCACCGCCCGCCGCGAGGACCCGCTGTACGTGGCGGTGGTAGTGGGCGTGCTCACGGCGCTCGCCATCCTGCTGGCGGGCGCGGTGCTAGTGCTGGTGCACCGCCACCGGCACCGCAAGTGCTTCGCCTCCCCGCTGGCGGCGGCCCCCGCGCTCGGCCCCGCGCCGCCGCCGCCCGCGCCGCTCGGCAGCAAGGCGGCGCTGGCGCTGCACTGCGCGGACCTGAAGCCCGACGACTACCAGGAGCCGTACCAGGCGCTCAAGTGCGCGCCCTACTTCTCCTACAGCACCGTGCTGCTGGAGATGCAACGCTTCCCCAGCGACTCGACCGCGGCGCTTGACGGTCAGTACCACCTGATCATATTGGTACATTTATAAACGGTATTACAAAACGTTTCTACATCTTCCGTCAGTAATTACAATACTTCTAGAAAAATAACGCATAGAAAGATATGTTGTGCGATCTAAACATGTGAGTAAAGTATACAACATACATAAAACAAATATTCCTCCAGTTCGTAACTTTATCGCTCGGTCAATAAGAGTATAATATAAGTTAAGTAAATAATATGAATTCCATCGACGAGCCGACAGTCCACCTCCAGTGTGGCCACGTGACCCCTCCCCCCAATTGCATCTTTGAAAGTTCCGAAAAACGAACAACTATTGTTTTCTCACTCACAAAACGCTCTCAGCTCAATCGTTGGAATGAGGCAAATGTATTTCTTCAACAATCGCTCAGATCAGTATCACTTCTTCATAGCGCATGTAGTTGATGGATAAAGAAGTACGTTTCGGAACCCACCTCGCCTATAATGATTGTGATGTACTTCCGTTGTACAAACAATACGAAATGTGGGAAGGTATTCTTATCGTTGTTCCACTAATAAGTAATTAATTAGATAAGAAAATGACATCAACAGTCATAGCTTAACATGACTAGTGTAGGAGGAACGCTACACTATTGCTCATTTATGAAACAAAACATATTTGAATTTGGCTTTTAAATTAGTTATCAATCTGCTATATAGTTATAATAATGCTTATTATTGACCTCTAAACGCAAACAGACAGATGTTATAATGCCCTGCTTTGTGTCGCCGGAGGACGCCCACTGCTGAACACAGGCCTCACTTTACGACGCTTATCATCATAATCATAAGATTCTAAAGTGTTAATGTACTAAGAAGAATACTGCTGCTCAGGATCCCCTTAGCCGGTTCGTATGGTACCCACGGGAAGAAATAGCGTGGTTCTATTGTTAGACTGGTGCCATACGGAGTAACTGGTCTTTAGTTGTGCGTTGTAGTAGATGTTGTTAACGTGCGCTGTGTCCGAGCAGACAGCTCCAACTACGAGTACGCGGTGCCGGAGCTGAGCTCGGCGCCGCTGCTGGCGCGCCGCGCCCCTCCGCCGCCGCTGCCGCCCGGCACGCTCTCTTCCCGGGGCAGCCACACGGTCAGTACTGCACACACACACACACACACACACACACACACACACACACACACACACACACACACACACACACACACACACACACACACACACACACACACACACACACCAATCCAAAGCCTGGAACACAGACGCAAGGTCGCCGGTCTGTCGGTTTTCTATCACTGTCACGTAATTATTATAACCTGTCTTGTAATTATTACACACTGCGCCACATTAGATATCCTCGCCTTAAAAGTCACATACAACAACATACAATAATATAACTATGTAGTAACTTTTATATACAAGAGGATTATCAACGATGAGACGATGAGACACTAGTTAAAGGGAGAATCCAAAGCCTAGTACACAGACGCAAGATCGCCGGTCTGTCGGTTCTCTATCGGCTACATTTTGGAGAGTGTGCGCATGCCCTTCATCAACTAATTCCGTCATCCCCTTTCCATCATAGAACTACAAGACTTTGTGATTCTTCACATCCTTACGTCGTTAGTGTACCCCAAGTCCGCACTAAGCGTTTTGCTGGGTCATTTATAGTCCGAACGGCCAAGGAATGGAATGCTCTTCCAACAACAGTGTTTCCTCCTGGATACAACCTGGGTCTTTTTAAGTCAATAGTGAATGGGCATCTCATGGGCAAGCGTGCTCCACCTTAGACAACTTCGTCACTTACCATCAGGTTCAGTTGTTGTCCAACGCATGCCCATTTTCCCATTAAAAAAATACTTATTGAGAATATCATGACTAATAAAGCATAACTGAAGTTACGTTTACTTTAAAGTCAAGACAATTCACAGTATTCAAATGGTGAATGTATCAATCGGCAAACGTATCACTAGCGTTGTCGGCGATAACTTCAAAATGTCTATAGTGTACATACCAGGTTTACTTTTAGTATCAGAAAGAGTAGCGATTCGAATCCTCGACTCATGAATCGCTAATCGACGACGCTCACCAACTGATCTCGTCGCTTTCGAAACATTCTCAAACTTTGCCTTTTCACACTAAGTTTAAATGTAACTTTTATAATTTAATTAAAGACTAAATAAATGAACTACTTTTTTTTTTTATGTTAAGGAATGACGTGACGAGCTAGCCGTTCGCCTGATGTTAAACGACACGGCTGCCCATATCAGCTGCAGTGTCACTCAGAACTCTAAAGTATAGAGGTTCGCGTGACACTGCACTGCGCACGTCATCCAGAGACATCAGCACAATCTAGTAATAAGATTACTAAACTGTGAGATCAGATCGTAAAGTCTCATTTGCCCAGTAATTTCACTAGCTACAGTGCCCTTCAAACCGGAACACAGCAGTGATTGCTGCTTGGCGGCAGAATAACTGGCAAAGCGGTGGTACCTACCTAGACGAACTTTGCAATAAAGTCCTACCACCTAGTGAAAACTACCACCTACTTGTCTTATTAGTAACTATTATTTAATCTGTGTGTAGGTCTGGTTAACTTTATAAAACTGTGATCCCCGACCTGACTGAAAGCGGCCTGAGGCGCAGCTTCTGCGATGGAAGTTATTGTAAACTTTGACTACTTGTCTGTGAGCTTTAAAAGGAAGTTTGTTTTTGAAGAACGTACGAAAAGAAAACACCTGTTCGATTCACCCAACTGCAGAGCTCTCCGCTAGAGCAGGAGTACCAACTAACTTTACGCGTGCGTATTTTCCTTACATTTGCATTCACTAGGACCTCGCCAAGTTCATTTTAATATGTTTGAAGCTTAAAACAATCTAGTAAAGATTATGTCGATGTTACAATACGCACGTGTCGTGCTCCGAGGAGACAAAATAAATTACAGTTACTACATAAACTATTTCATACATTAACAACAAACAAATTAGGGTTATAAAATAATAAAAGAATCCAATGGACTATTACAATAATGTCAAATAAAATAAAATAATGTCAGAGTTAATTAGATAAAAATAAAAATTATTCACTAACGCTACAGTCGGGATTACCTATATTGCTCCATTGGTCACTCGTGCTTTCAAAATATGTCAGGCTTTAAAAGGTAGGCAACGCATCGTCGGCCCTGGTGCCTCCGGGCGACAGTGCTCGCTTACCATCAGGCGGTGTGCTGGCACGGCAATGGTGTCCTTCGTTGCAGTCCGCGAGCTCGCACAGCGGCGGCAGCGCGGCGGCGGCGGTGGTCGCGGACCTGCGCCGCCGGCTCGACTCCGCGTCCGTGCTCGAGTTCCCCCGCCATCGGCTCCGGATGATCTCCAAGCTCGCGGAGGGGGCGTTCGGCACCGTGTACGTGGCGGAGGCGGACGGGCTGCCAGAGTACGAGGGCGGGGTGTCGGCGGACAAGCGGCTCGTGGCCGTCAAGTTCCTGAGCCACGACGCGTCCGCGACCGAGAGGGCGGAGTTCGAGCGCGACGTGCGCATCCTGGCGGCGCTGGCGCACCCGGGGCTGGCGCGCGTGCTGGGCGCGTGCCGCGCGGCGCCGCCCGCCGTGCTGCTCGAGTACCTGCCGGGCGGCGACCTGTGCGCGCACCTGCGCGCCGCGCCGCCGCCGCCGCTGCGCGCGCTGCTTCACGTCGCGCTGCAGCTCGCCGCCGGCATGCGCTACCTCGAAGCGCTCAACTTCGTGCACCGGGACCTCGCCGCCAGGTACGCGCACTTCCCCCAGGAGGAAGCTGCTCGATGCGAGACGAACGGACACTTGGTTCACGTACATCTTCAAACTTATTTTTTTTTTATTATTATGTTGGTATGTCTGGTGAAACGACTATTTAAAAGTGTCAAATTAAAAGATTTATTTCAAATATGCTATTTTTAGCAGTTTTACAAGTCAACATTATATTAGGTAGGTACTTAAAATTAAGCTATTATACTAAACATATAGAATTACAAAGTGCTTATTGTCAAATATTACATAACAAGCCCATTATAATATATGTTTGAAAAAAAAGTTCTCTTTCCCACTACTGGTGGAAGCAATCCATTACACCTGTATTTAATTACATCTGTAAAGATGGCAATATTAACATTAACACTAAAGAAGTTTACTTCAGTTGTGTGGTCTAAAGCACGCTCGTTTTGTTTTGTTTGTTGTTTGTGACTCCGTCATTAAATGAGTTTGGTCCCAAAGAAATTTCATCAAAATTAGTTCATTAGTTTTAATTTCAAATAAAATAATCCGGAAAAATTATATAGGTTTAATAAAAATATATTTCAAATAATAACAAATAATTATTTCTTCAATTTAACACACTTTATACATAACTATTACATTCAAACACAAGAAAATATATCATTAGCTACCTACTACGAGCTTATATTTTTATTTACTAACTTTTCCATAGGTGGCAACTTGTAACTGGCCTAGTTTCTTTTACTTTTAGCTTACCTTTTTATATGAATTTTGGCTGTAAGTTTTCTGTTCTGCATTGTGCCGGATAGCTTGTACCAGTAGAAATAGAACTGATTTTTTTTTCAAACTTTAATATTATATTGTAATAGCAGCCTTGCCATATATTATTTGACAATAAGCACTTTGTAATTTCAATTGCTTAGTGAAATAACTTAATTTTAAGTACCTAATATAATGTTGACTTGTAAAAGTGCTAAAATTTGCCTATTTGCAATAAATGTTTTGACTTTAATATGAATAAATAAATAAATCCAAAATAATATATATAGGTTGCTTTTGTTCCAGGAACTGTCTCGTCGGTGAAGGGTACCAGATCAAGATCAGCGACTTCGGTACCGACAACGAGGCGTACGCGGAGGACTACTGGCGGCGGGCGGGGCGCGCGCCGCTGCCGCTGCGGTGGGCCTCCTGGGAGGCGGCGCTGGCCGGCAAGCACTCCACGCGCGCCGACGTCTGGGCCTTCGCCGTCACGCTGCACGAGGTGTTCTCGCTCTGCAGGCGGCGCCCTTACGAACACATGACCGACGACGAGGTGCCCCACTTTATTTGTTATATCTGATACTAGCTTCGCACGGGTGGACATTTATTTTTTAAACAGCATAAACATACAGTAAATGCAGGACATACCTAAATAATAATCACAGTGACATAACTATTGTAGTTGGACACGTGCTATCGCGACATTTTTTGTAGATAATATATGTTCTTTAATATTGTGGTTTTCGTAGCGCATGCGATGAAAGATATTTTATAGGCATTTTTTTACACCTTAACCAACATTATTGTAGTTTTAGTTTAGTAGTTTAGTGTAGGATCCTTATTTTTTTCTTGCGATTAAAATAGCCTATTATTAATCAGTGATAATGTAGCATTCAAATGGTGCAAGAATTTTTAAAATTGGTCCAGTACTTTTTGAGCCAATTCGTTACAAACATACTTACATACAAATCTTTCCTCTTTATAATATTAGTATAGATAACAGCCGGAAGATAGGAATTTATTTATTTATTTATTATAATAAGAACGGCAATGCCAATTACACTTATTATTAAATTCATTACATGTAATGTCGAACGCATGCATGATAAAACATAAAATAATAATTTAAATAATCAATCATTAATATAGTCTAAAAAATCATCTAAAAATAAATAATTAATCAAAAGTCAATTGTACAAATATAAAAATAAAAATAATTTATCAGTCATAACAATAAAATAAAACAAGAAAAATTTAAGATTATAAATTTTCACAAAATGATAATAATAATTCTAAAAAATATTCAAAGGAATATTCCACATCCTGCAAGAATGAAGATTCTATGAAACGCTGATTTATAAACTCATTCCATCCGAGTAAAATGGATTGGCCTCGAAGAACTATTTTGTTTTTTGTATTTGTGAGAAATTCCATTCCTAATTTGAAAATATCCGTAGCAACTATGCACATAAACTGCGTATTGAAGCTGTCAAATCCATACATTTATGTGTTTCTATTGGTTGCAATCAAGTTATATGATCGCCCAGCTGATGACGCCGAATCTGAGTTCTAAGAGTATCTACACAGCGTAAGCAGTTTCCGAGCCTGACAAACATACATAGTAGGCCTGTATTACACAACTATTTTCAGGCGTCGATTGATGCTCAAATAAATATGTCATTACCCATCTAATCATTTAGGTCCGTATTACAGAACAATGCTCAGTCATCGGTCGGTGTTCAAGCAGAGATTTCATTCCCTAATTGATCACTTTATGAATGTAATTTCTGCTTGAGCACCGATCGATGATTGAGCATCGTTCCGTGATACGGACCTTAGTCAATGAATTTGAGCGTAGCTACATAAACTGTAATTCTAATAACGTAGATTGTGGTGTGGTTTATCCACGATCTATCAGTTGCATATGGAAATGTAGAAATGTGTCGTTTTATGACGTAGGCCAGCGGTCCACGCGTTGCACGGCGGGGGACGCGTGACGGGCGCTACATTATAAGTGGGCCGGCACGTTTGTGTAGCCAGTGTTACTACACATGATCAGCTTTATTTCGATTAGGGTCGATCCTGTAGCATACTAATGTTCCCCGAACATTCATGTACACAATATCGGTATTCGATTGTTGCAGGTGGTGGAGAACCTGTCCCGGCTGGAGGCGGACGATGGCACGTTCGAGTGCATCGAGCGGACGGCGGGGTGTCCGCGGGATGTGTACGAGCTGATGCGCGAGTGCTGGCGCCGCGACGAGCTGCGCCGCCCCACCTTCTGCGAGGCGCACGCCTTCCTGCAGCGCCGGGCGCACGCCACGTGACACGCCCATACTCACCCTCACGGTGGTACCACTCACCCTCATGGGTACACTCACCCTCGTGAACTGAACATTCTTCCTCATGGAGTAAACACTCGCCCTCATGATGTGAACACATATTCTTATGATTTGAATGTTCACCTTCATGGGATGAACACTCCTCTAGAGGTAAACACTTGCCATCAAGGGTTGCGGTCTCACCCTCACGGGGTGAACACTCAGCCTTTAGAGGTGAACACTTACCCTCATAGGTTGTGTTGTCACTCTCAAGCGGGTTACCCTCATCCTCAAGGTGTGGAGCCCGAAAGCTACGGGCGTGCCGTGTGACCGCGCCGGCACACGACCTCTAGGTTCTGCATCGTGACCTGTAGGGACTTGTTTGTACCAAAAACGAAATATTCGTAAACAAAACATCTTAAATCTTTGTACACATTGTATTACGTACTGCCTTGTTCATACGTATTACTTGTATCGAGTCCTTTATAATTTAAATACTTTGTTAAAAAAAATATTTTTAGTATTCTGATGGTGACTTATATAAAAAAAAAAATGGCCTATTTGACGCGACTACATATCTGACATAAAAAACCCCTATTTTGTTGTTACAATGAAAATAGATGATGATGTTTTGTTTACAAATATTACGAATATATACACAATGTATTTTTAATCCACCTTCAAGCAGGAACCACCGCAATACTAACATGTATTGTAACTCGCTATCGAGCGTTATAATCTCGCGTGTATATATAGTATGTATGTATAGCGCGGGCACACTTTGTAACCTACTGTGAAAGTAGACTGTATTTAATTATGCGCGTACCTTCTCATGTGAACCGCGAGGGACAGGTGAGCTGGAGACGCCGCGGGACCCCGAGGCGGCGATTAACCATCGTAGGAGTAACTTCACTATCTCGGACGGTTGTAGTAGCTTCTGAGAGAACCTATCTCTGAATAAAGCTGACATTTCCGTTGTTTTCTCACTCCCACCACTCTATTGACTGACTTGTGAAAGTGAGGCAGATATATTGTTTAATGTACTGATATTTGCAATGTTGTGATTGAGGTGAAATGTTGTATTTTAATTTTCAATTTAATCCAGTATTATTTACAAATGATGTATATAATTATCTTACAGTATGACCAATGTATTGTTAGACGGTGACAGTATAACCTAAGGATGTCACTCGTACAAAATATATGAATGTTCCGGTAACCGTGTGCGGGTTATGTATCGGGCAGCTATTCGTTACGTAACTGTAACGATTGCAGTAACTCCGCATGTACATTATAACATGTAATATATGTAGTAAATGTTAGTTTCTGTTGATTACCACGTTAGGGTTGCCTGGAAGAGATCACTGTAAGGCCATTTAGGCGGCTGTGCAAACATTTTAAATTTCCCTACAGTGTAACAGCAAAGAGAATCTGGTGGATATTTGCAGTAAATGCTGACACCGTGGCATAACACTGTCGGCGACGGCGAAACATCTATAGCACGTAATGCGGCGTATTATCAGAGTGCCTCGTGTCAGGGACGACGGAAACGCATATCTGTCACGCAAACGTACAAACACATCCAAGATAAGCGCTGTTCTAGCTGGTTTATAACTTAAACATGTACATGTACAAGATTCTGTTACTCAGCGATAAAGCTCGGTATCACATGTTAAAACACCTTAACACAACTTACTGTGGTTATAATAGCGGCACAGCTGCGATGCCTATATAAAAGTGCTTCCTAAATCAGGCTATAAACATCTGTAACTGTCTACGCGTCTACATATACCTTTACTGCTCTGTTGTATACAATAGAAGGAGAAACGTATATGTATTTAATTAAATAATTACAGCGAATGATTGCTCCATAGGAGAGATATAAGGTTGTAAAATGTTTGCGAGCTTTCCCCGCATCAGTTTCTTTACGATCACCCTTACTAGTTCACTGTTGGACGTAGCCTCGCGCAAGGCGCGCCTCTGACCCCGGTCTCTGTCACTACTCTTCCAGGTGTTGCCACCTTGCACACGTCGTCGCTTCATCTCGCGCGGGGCCTCCTACCATACACCAGTTCTTTGGATTTACAGAATCTCACCGAATCATTCTGGGGGATACCTAGCACTGAATATTGTTAAGGCTTTTTCTACCGTTACATTTTACAGACTAAATTTATCTATAACATAAACGTTTGTTACTAAAAGCTCCACCTAAGTCGCGGTGACGTGAGACCGTGTCACCGGTAACGGTGTGAAAATCATAAATTATAGTGTGAATACAGTTTCTTTATTTCTTCCATTGGTATGTCAGTGATTTTCGTCTTCTCGCACGCAAGTGACTGGCGCTGGTCAGAGAAATCGTAGAAGGTTCGACGGCTTTCGACATAGCTGTATTTATCCACATATATCTGCTGATTTCCGAAATTCTTCAATAATACCGTGTAAGAATACATTTTTGACTAGTACCTTGGCCCATATAACAAACATTCAAATATTCACGAAGATAACCTCAGCAACGAGACAAATATTATCCGACTAGTTTATAATGTGACTGCAATGATTGAATGCGTTTAGTATAAGTACCATACCTCACGTGACGTCGCCATCAGCACTCGCTTAAACTTACTTAATATTCACTTGTTACACTGTACAAGTGAATTGTAATTTTCACAACAGTAAACCAATGTTTATCGATAAACATCGGTTTATGTTATGGAAACACTTGACCGCTGTATTGTGAATTTCTTTCAGTGATATATTTCTCGAATCCTTTTTTATACTAAAGTATTGAATGCTACATTATTGATTTTGCTACGTACATATTGCTTCAAAGTAACCATTGGATATGTTTGCTGCGATGTGAACAGAGAACATTGTGTTGCGGTGGAATGATGGAGCACGAGTCGTCCCACAGCACGAGGCTACCGGTTCCTCACGCGACACGGACCTGGCGTGAGAGCGGGACGGAGGTACTCGACCGCGCTATTTCCGTCTCCCTCCTCAGAGACTGGCCGTGTCGCTTGTCGAGCTCTATATTAAATAAAGTGGTCGCAGTCTATCCGTCGCAGCGACACTTAGGTTTGACAAGATTTACACTCAACTGGACATGTATCACTTTTTTGAACAAATATAGGTTGTTTTAAATGTTAACTAGAGGAAAGAAGTACTTAACGGCGCATGTGCTAAGTAATATATCATTGTAGGTAGGTTGCTAGCGTTAGGCGTTTACACGATAAGGTTTGACTGCGACGAAGAGATTGTTGTATTGTTACTGCTCACTAACTTTCGAGTGAGCTACGTATTATAGACATAAGGATCTGATCTTCCTTCACTCGGCGAGGGGCTCCCCCGCCGCACGCATCACTTCACGATACGCTTTATTTACAATACTAGTTCATAGTTAATTATACACGAATATTTGGTATTTAAGGAACAACACGTCGGCACGCCCCCCCTCTATACTCGGGGCAGTTATTAAACCTTATAGGTAGGTAGCTATTTGTTTCGTACGATACCTTTCACACAAACTCTAATTAATGGATATTATAATAGTCTTAAGTATAGCTGCATCAGAGGCGAGTTTTTATATTAAATAAGGTTGGTTACAATATGTAGTTGAATTTTGTCTATTTTTCGTAGTTTGCTGGGTTAAAGTTAGAAATGGCAGATCTCCGACAATATTTAGGGCGGCGCCCCGGTAGTTGCGGAGCGCGGCGTGTATTTATGTAAGCACTTGTTGGTCGCGACGTGAGCGAGCTGGCGATAGAAGCTTGCGAGTAAGTTTCACTCTCTTCTGTATCACAGCGTAGAGTACTTGTAGGTTATAGCTCCCTTATTATATGATATATTTTTGAAAACTCAAATACCACTACATTATTTTTATCGTTATTGATACCATATTTTATTAGTTTTAATGCGATACAATAAGACAAGATCTATGATAAATTGATAACAAATTATTAATTCAAAAATATTGTTACACGAATCGACATGATTCTAGCAGCACTCGACTGATTTTATAGCGCACAAATTCTATAAATTGATACGGCCTATGTTTTGAGTGTGAACTGTTTACAACGAAATAGATGTTATGTAAATGTACCTATCTAAGTATAAGGCTGGCGGCTGGCGCAGGGCGAGGCCGAGGCCCCGCGAGCGCATGCTTTACGCTGTGATATTACTCTCGTACACTGACGGAACCAATGTTGACTAGCCTGTACTTGTAGGACACCTAGAGGTCTAATATTTATAATAAGTAGGACTATTTACAATAAGCATGCGTTCGTTTCGAATCTCGCCTTAATTTCCTCGTTGGTACTGTCTTCTAGCTGATAGTGATAGCGAGGTACACTAGATAGGATCTCTAGGTACTCATTCCTCGATAGCGTAATGTTAGGCAATAATTATAATAAATAATGTACAATAAACACCCTCTCTGCCTTAGTGACGCTATTCTTACCCTAATGCTATGACGAGATCTCTACTAGAGCGAATCTATAAGTATTTGAACCTGTAAATATGAGTTGTATAAAATATCGAGCACTATGGAAAACTTCAATTCCTAACAATGGTCCAAACTTCACTCGCTTTCTTATTTGTACTATACGATTATACAATTTCTATTTAGATAAATAATAATGTTAGACTAGAAATCGACTTTATGCTTTAATTTTATTTATTAGAGATATAAATCAATGTATTTGTCGAAATGCTTAATTTTCATAATCTAAAGTTTTATGGAAATGGTTGATACCAAATGCAGTATTTTTATTTTATACTCTACATCTTTGTACCCAAATAAAAGCAATAATTTAAATGAATCTCTTTTATTTTTACTTCCTTCCTGTCCATAAACATAATAATAATAATGCCTAAAGGTCACATACTTAGATCCTGGACCCTAACTAGGATTCCTTGTGTCTACGGACCCAGGAACTACGAGGACTACTGGACCATGGTACCACAACACCCAGACTCCGAACAAGTATTTGCGCTTTTTTTGTGGCCAAATACTTGTCCTGCCGTGGAAATCGAACCCACCGCCTCCGGGTTTTCCGGTGTGGTTGTCAAATAATAAGATAGTAGATATAAGATAGAAATAATAAGAAGAGAGATGAATCTGTCGACCTGTTAATATTTGTGGGTTCCCTTTCTCTCCCCCAGTTTCGCCCCAAGAGTGGGGAGGAAGTAAAAAATAAATAATGTATGTCCTCCACAATGTGGAATATGTATATTAACTGACAGCGGGGAGAGCCCTGTTCTTACCAAGTTATTGCTAATACAGCTAAACAGAAGTATAAACTGTGTAGAAAGTCCACGGAGACCCGATTACGGTTTAGGTACGAGATGAAATTTACAAATACTGGCGTTATCAGGCGCGCAAACGATAACTTCCTGCGGTAGAAAGCACAACAGCTCGCCGCGCCCGGAGCGCTCGGCGGCGCACTCTCCACTCCGCCGCCATGGTCCACCGCAGCCTGCTGTCCGCCGCCGCCACGCTGCTGCTGCTCCAGGCCGCGCTCGCCGTCAAGGTGAAGGTGGTGATGCACTCCGAACAGGACGACTCCAAGATCGAGGAGGAGGACCTGGCGCGCGTAGACGCCTGGGATCACAAGAAGCGCGTCGAAGTCACGCTGCTGCCCTTCCTCAAGCGGCACAAGCACGACGAGAAGACCGAGCTGGAGGAGGAGCGGCCCACCACGGAGAAGGGCCACTCGCTACACCCCAACGACATGATATTCCCGCTCATCTACCGCCAGAGCCACATCAACAGCATGTTCAAGTTCGGAGAGAACTGGTACACCTGGTCCACGGAGAAGCGCACCGACGGCTCCAAGGCCATCAACTACTATATCTGTTACGACGAGCCCAAGCGGTGCGACGACGTCGGTTGGGTGAGCCTATCTATATTTTATAGCCTCTTTTATTGTCAATTTCCTTTATAAGTACCTAATAGTCTGGTAATCAGAGCATATTCTGTGCAGCACCGGCGAGCTCTACAAGCCTATAACATTTGATTACTAAGAATAACATCAAGTCAGCTATGATTCTATTCACACTAAAATAATAAGAAATTTTGGGATAGTACAGTCGCCTGTTAATTGAATTGTATTGCAGGAACGTACGGATGGAGTCCCAAAATGCGCTTTCGAGATTGACTCGGTGATGGCGGACGATCGCGCCTGCCTCAACGCTTTCGGAGTGGAGCCGCGGGCCGGCGCCGTGTGCGACGGCGCCGAGCAGATGAAGGTACACACTTCTGAATGTTATGATAGCTCACATAAAGGTTACGCACTTCAGTGGGCCTTAATAGTGTATTTTGTGCGCAGGTGAGCGACATCGTGCGTGCGTGCGGGCCGCGCGTGCGCTCGCTGTGGCGGTTCGTGCGCGTCGGTCGGCGCTCGCCCACCGCTGCCAAGCCGGCTGACGTCAACTCGCTAGTCTGCGAGGACGAGGAAGAATGCTTCCTCACTATAGAATACAGAGTGAGTATATACACACAATTTTTTCTGCCATCTTGAACTATTCATTATCCAATTCAAATGTAAATACGTCGCTTTCGAAATAATCGAATTAATACACACACTATAATTCTCTTGACATATGATTGTGTCTGTCTGTTCTGTCGTATGTACATGTGCCTTCTTACAATGGCACCCAATCAGTTTTAATGAACTAACTGAACCTGTTGGTCTGTCGCAGATCCACCACGACCGCATCACGTTCTCGCTGCACGAGCCCACGCGTGGGCAGACATTTAAGAGCGTGTTGAAGCGTGAGCCAGCTGCCGAGGAGGAAAAGGTGGTGACGGAGCGCGCTCGCTCACATCGCGGGAAAAAAACCCGCGACGAAGACGTGCCGCGGAAGAAGTTTCACATGCGAGTGAAGAGCAAGCCGGCGGAGGGCAAGGGGGTGGCGAAGGAGCGGGACGATTCGGGATACGGGACCCGGCGGAGCCTCCGAAACAAGATCAAGATCAAAGAGGACATCTCGGACGACCTCTCCGAGTGACACGCTTGCCGCCCGGGCTTGCTTTCAGTAGCTTTATTATATCCATGTACAATAAAATAACTTCTTTGTAATTAAATTAGGCAGCTTGCCATCGATTTGCGTTTTCAATCCATTTTTACCTGCCCTTGAAATAATTTGTAACGACAGTAGCACGGGAAAATTTAAAATTTTGTATATCATTGTTGGTTTCGTCAACATTACATAAAACAAGTGTATTGAAAACTCTTAATGGAAGATTATGAACCTGCCACCAACCTAGAGAAGCGCGCGTTAATTGTGGTTGTAAAAGTGAACACATATTTATAAGCCAAGCTGTAGTAAGAAATCAGTGATGCGTTGATTGATTGGTATGACAGCCAATAACATGTCGGGTTACTGTAAATCTGGCTGGTACTCGACACATTAAACTGCGTGAATCTGGCTAGTACTCGACACATTAAACTGCGTGAATCTGGCTGGTACTCGACACATTAAACTGCGTGAATCTGGCTGGTACTCGACACATTGAACTGCGTGAATCTGGCTGGTACTCTACACATTAAACTGCGTGAATCTGACTCGACACATTAAAGTCATCCGCGAACAGGAGCGCCGCCTGACCGCTGCCAGTGGTAGTGGAACACTAATGAAACAACGAGTGGAGTACGCACGAACTATAATGTATACGCATAGTTTCGCTTAATCGATAATTAAAACTAAGATTTTTTAAACTTCATTTTAGGCTGTTTGTGCCCTTTTTCATTGTCGCTATAAAACTTCTTATAGTTGACGTTTTTATAGAAGAACGGCTTTACTGTGGAGTCGTCCTTGACATTGTGGCGCGTCGTTTGCTTGTCCCCGGCGCCGGTGAGGTCCACGATGTCTTTTTGTTCTGGTTTCTCGTTTATTTTCCGTTTGCGTTGTGTCGTTTTGTTTTCGTCCGTGTGCTCGGCGGGCGGCGGTTCCTCCCGCGCCTCGTGCGCCCTCTGCAGCGGCACCAACACTTCCTCGTGGATGAGCTCGTTCCCGCGACTGATAGCCGTTACTCTCGCTTCCTTTTCTTTCATTTCTTTCAGCTCTTCCGCCTGCGGGAGACATTGAATCAATTAATATTCAACAATAGGCTATTTGACTACTATATTTTTATTACATACATAAATAATATACCTCAAAAAATAGATAACTGTGAAAACAAAACTTGAATATCTCAAAAAATTACTAAGTTACAGGCATTTTAAAATACAGAAATAGAAAGAGACAACTCAAACACGCAGTGACGTCAGTTACCAGTACTCATTGTAACTCATTACTAAGCTGTGGTAGCTCTACATACAATCTTTTTGGCATGTGACGTCACAAGCCATGCCTTCATAGAAACTGTGAGGAAGCACAACACGATCTCTGTTTTGCGAGAAAGGGACAGGCGATGAAACTTTAAAAGCGTACTACTCCGTGATTAATTTACCGATTATACTTATTTTTACAATGATTACATTCATTTTCAACCTACTTTATGAAAATAATATTTACTTGTTCATTTTTAATAGTAGTCAAATAGCCTATTGCCTGTATATTGTTGCTGCCGTGCAATTTGCAATACATTTAATAGGTAGCTACTGTGAATAGGAACCAACAAACTGTATGTTCATTGGATTGTGAAATTTGACGTTTTATTAGAATAAAGTGCTACTTTGAGTGTAGTTAATGATACGATGAAGAAAACTATGTTTGTGTTTACGAAACACGAAAATATAAGTCGTCAGTGTACTTCAAGTAAGTACAATAAGATATAGTTATATAAATTATTATTGAGTAGGAAGTTTCAAGACGACGCGAACGATGTATATGATATAGCGAAATCAACTATCCAACCGTCCGGCGATTTCTCCCCCCACCGTCGGCCGCGACATGCGATAGGATAATTACTCTGCAACCAGCACCAGTCTTCGCGAGTCAGGTATTTTAGTAATGTTAACATAAAATGTATGGACTATCGCACCTGTGAGATTTCGCGGAACAGCCTGTAGCGGTCGTAAGGCGGGACGAATGTCTCAGTGTCCGCCTTCAGGCGGCTCTTCTGAAACAAACGCTAGTGCTTCAAGAGATGTCTTTATAAATCAACAATATAGTTGTGAAACTATTTAATCAAGTACTTTAGAATGTATCAAGCCGATAATAACACAAAAATCTTTCTTTTATAATGATATTCGACCGACCATGTGTATCAAATATAACTTCTGTAATTACGGCTGTCGTACCATTTCGTACGTGAGGTAGGCGAGGCCGGCGGGCAGGCATAGTGGTTCGACGGGTGCGTCATCGTCAAAAGCGCGCATATCCGCTTGAACTATATTGCAATAGTCAAACATATCCCACGCAGCATCCAGGTTTATCTGCTCCTCACTGGAACAACAAATGCTACCATTCTACAACGCTCGAAAGCTTTTGGCTAAATTTAATATTGGATATGTTATGGAACATTGTGTAAGTATAACGACGTATATAGAATGCGTAATGCTATAATGCGTAAAGCAGGAATTTAAATTTAGATTTTAAAAAAAATAAGTAATTTTTTTATACTGTATTTCGCTCAGGAGTATTTATTATCCTGTTCTCATGTTATTTTGTAAGAACGCTGTTGGTTGTCCAAATAAAATAATTACTAGGCTAAAACTAAAATTAAAATTGCGGCAGTACATCTTCTTGGAACACAGGTAAAGCCGGCGCAGCGGCCGAGTGCAAAATAAAATATCTAAGATACGTATTTGCAACTTTCAGTTCAGAGACATTGTGGCCGCGGGGATCCAGCAGCGACAAAACGAGCAAAGATCTTTCGGAACGTTTCTAATGGAGGCTACACGTAACCAAAAGGCTGATCTCTATTTGGCCCAAAGACACACATGTACACGAATATTACCCAAAACGGGGCAATGCCTTCAGCAATTCGGTCACGGTGCCTACTGGCAGCGGCTTCTTAGATTAAATCTACCTAAAATATAATTCTGTTTTTTTAAATTTTTATTGTAAAGATAAAACGGGTCTATTCACGTACAAAAATTATCAAAACGAGAGGTTAGTCAAAATAATGTTTTTATAATTTTTGTACACAAATATTATGTTTCGGATCTCTAAGGTTACTGGTCAAGTGACGATATGGATTGGATTATGGATTATATATATCTTGCCATTTAAAGTGGTCTTGCTAATCCTGCTAACTACAGGCCAATCTCAGTCACGTCCATACTCTGTAAGACTATAGAACGTGTGCTGAACAATAGGCACTTGGCATAACTTTAAACTAATGATCTTCTCAATGGTCAACTGGGGAACTTGTAGCGTACGCCCCACACACTTGGAGCGAAGCCTTTAAGAACTACGGTGAAGCGCTCGCCGTCTCCCTGGATGTCTCACAGGCCTTTGAAAAGGTTTGGCACGACGACCTAAGCAAGCTTCCATCATACAGGGTACTCATCGGACTACATGTATAAATATCGGACTTCTTAAGCGATCGATCGATACGAGTAGTCATGATGGCTGCTCGTCAGATCAAATGGCAATCAATGCCGGGGTCCCCAGGGGTCATTTCTCTCTGCAACGATTTATCTGCTACTAGTATATAATACGTAGACTGACCTGAGGTCCGGGAAGTTCCTGAGGTCATGAGTGTCGCACTTCCTTAAGCGGGGAGGCGGCAGCAGCATGCCCATCACGCTCGGCGGCATCTTCAGCAGGTGCTTGTCGGGCAGCTCGCGGCACTGTGCCACAGATATACTATTTTATATACATTAATCAAGAATCACAAAATAAGATCAAAAATTGCTGTCATCCACCAGCCCAGCGCCAGCGTCCCCGCGGTGGGAATGTGTTGATTATTTTAAGATTTATGGGACCGTCCCCAACGCCCCCCACCCAAACGGTCCCCAGCGGGGGCCGTCGGGTGTGTACACCAGTGTCGCCTGCTTAGCCTAGTCAATAAATTATTTTTAATAATGTATTTGTCATGGACGAGATTAGAACTCGAATCCATCCATCCCCAAAATGTTTTTCGCAAGCTACTGTGACAAGTGATCTCACGTGTTTATTTCTTCTTCAATTCTAGCAACCAAAAATTTTCTTAATAATTTGTGAGGCGTTATCTTTATAGCATTCGTGTTATTGTAAAAATATGGCAATAGATGGTGCTGCCAACCCTCGTAAGTTGGTCGCAAGATATGGATAACAAATTTAGTTGGACATAAGATCCTTATACCCATTTTTTTATCATACTATGTGAGATAATAATCATTTATAGGCTGGCCCAATAGCTCAGTTGGTAGTGACTTTACCTTCTGAACTGCAGGTTGTGGGGTCGATTACCCCCAGGACAAATAATTGAGTGATGAACATAGCATCTATATATAAATGTTTTAAACAGAACTAACTATATATATATAGTTCTGTTTAAAACATTCAAACATTTAAAACATGTTTTTTTTTGGTGTTATATTGTACGAGCTTCTGCCCGCAGCTTTGCCCGCGGCGAGAAAATAATTCAACCACCCATTTCACCCTCTTAAGGGTGGAATTTCGAAAAATCGTTTTTTAGCGAATGCCTACATCATAACATCTACCTGCATGCCAAATTTTAGCCCGATCCATCCAGTGGTTTGGGCTGTGCGTTGATAGATCACTATGTCAGTCAGTCAGTCACGTTTGAGTTATATATATTTAGATAAATAATCAAAATTCTAATAACTTTTTATTGTTAAATTTCTTCTTTACCACGATACTCAAATCTCGTTTGTCTGTTTGGTACAAACCTATCTGTTTATTTGTTTTTCTGTACGTCAATTCTCAAAAAGTCAAAAGTTCTCAAAACAGCTGATCGAAGTTTAGCCATGTTATTTCACTATCGGAGGTTTATCGAAGGCTTAAAGTAGGGTCTTGGTTTCACTAAGTTATGGAGACTTTATGGAACAGTTATCAAACGTTTTAGCGCTATCGAGCGTTTATGAATAACACTTTTCGGAAATCTTACTATTACAAGCTTATAAAGCCTCGATAACTTTTGATGAATAAGACCGTTAGAGGAATGTGGGTTCAAATCTCATTGGTGATCAAATTTTTACTTTTACCAATTACATATTTGAAAAATTTGTGAAGTATTTAAGTTCGTTAGTAGACTGATTGAGATTCATTGCACACCACTGTTCTGGTAGAATGTACGAGCTATTTAATTGTAATACCAACTATTTATGTACTAAATTTTGCAATAAATGATATTCTATTCTAGAACTGACCGAGAGTATCATCCTGTGCACGGTGTCGATGTTCTGCTTGAGGAAGGGCGGCATGGGGCTGCAGATGGCGTACAGGCCCTGGTGCTCCCGCGGCAGGCCCTCGGCCAGGGCCAGCAGCATGTGGTTCGGCAGCAGGTAGGTGGTGCTCTCGTCCAGGGCCCGCGCCTGCTGGTCGCGCCACCGGTACAGCACCCGCAGCGCCGTCAGCTGCGCGACGGTGAACCGCTTGTTGGAGCGCAGGTACAGCGGCATGTGCGAGTCCGCATCGAGCACCGGCTTGTTGTACGTCTGGAAACATATATACATACAGTTTCACTTTATTGCTCCATGTACTTACAAATAAATAATAAATAATAATAATAATAAATATCTGCGGACATTTCACACAGCGCCATCTAGCCCCAAACTAAGCAAAGCCTGTACTATGGGAACCAGATAACTGATACAATACTTAGATACTTTTTTGTTTGTAAATACATACATAGAATACAATATGACACCCAGACACAGAACAAACACCTATGTTCATCACACAAATGTTTTTCCTGAGTGGGAATCGAACCCACAACCCATAGTTCAGAAGGCAGGGCTACTACCTACTGAGCTATCGGGCCAGTCAAAGATAGAAGGGAAGAGAGGAAGAGGCAGACCTAGAAGGGCTTATACAAGTCAAATAAAAGAAAAAATAGATGTCATGTCGTACAGGGAGGTTAAAATATTGGGGGAAGACCGAGAACGATGGCGATTACTCCACCGACAAGAGCTGGACTCTTAAATAAGAAGAGTACTTACAAATCAAATTGAACCAGCACCCCTACCGCGTAACTGTTTTGGGAATCGGCTTCGCCTGCCATCCTGTACGCGCCAATGAACAAATCCACAAGTGCGAGCAAGAGAGAACACGATTACCATCTCCACCAGACTTACGCGCTAAAACCCCAGGTGTCATCACGGAAGTTCATATTAAATACAAAATGATACAAAAATATGTAGTGCACATCTGTCCGCGTGTTTATATTTCTCTATTGTTTATGATTACAAATAAACTTAGTGTGTAACGATTCCGTTGCTTGTCTGACTTTCAATTGGACAGGTGTCTGAAGTTTGTATGGAAAGATAGCAATACGTCTGAAATATACAAGTATTAAAAACTAATTTTCGGATTGCGAATTAGACAAACAAATGACCTGTCGCTTTAATACACTGAGATCAGCTTAAAATCGACACTTGTTTTTGTTCGTTTTTTATTTTATTCGTTACATACATATAATGTACATTTATAATTTTAGGCAAGTATTCACGCACGCATTAGTGTGCGTCGGCCGGTCGGCACGCACGCACACCATGAAGCAACCGGTCGCGGCTCGTTCCCGCCATTCGGTCGCTGCGACTCCCGCGCACGACACGTCCGTAACGCATTTAATATTAGAAGAACGTCTACCATTTTGTTGTAAAATTCATTACAAGATTATATCATTGACGCCTGCTTTTACTCAACGCCCTATTCCTGGCTGAATCCTCTCCAGCAAGTATTGAATAAATGTCTTTCTATTTTATTCTAAACGGTCTTAGTGTTAAAGAGATTTCATCTGTAATATAAGTTATAAGTGTTTACAGTCAATAGTTACCATGCCACAGATGAGCTGGCTGTTGGCGAAGGCAGCTTGCAGCAGCTGCGGCGGCGCCGTGTCCGCCGTGATCAGGTCGCACCGCATCATGCGGCTGATGAACAGCAGGTAGTGCGTGTCCATGCGGGCGTACCGGATCAGGGCTTCGGGTAGCGGCCGCATGCGCCAGTCCGCCAGCTGGTACCTGCAACGGCCACGGGATCTTCATTTCACATCGTTCATCGGCGCTTTATATTCTTGTGTGAGTCGGATAGCAACTTACAAAACTTACAAAATGCGACGTTTCAAAATATAGGGAAGAGCCGCGGCAGCCCATGTACATCTACACTACACAACAACACTATAGTGTTGTGCGACATGTGAGTTCTTTCCTTTTTGTCCTCTCGCGGGAAAACTTCAGGCAAAAGATTATCCTACCTTGCAAGTTTGTTGGTTTTAAACAAAATATACGTTACATATACTCGTACTCGGGCGCAGCCGTCATAGAGTATCAAATACATATTGGCGGATTGGCATGGCGGTAGATGACATTTTGATAAGATAGTTTTTACCATAATTTACGTAAATTAATAAAATAATAATAATATCAATAAATATAATATGTGTTGACATCTCACACAACGCCATCTAGCCTCAAACTAAGCAAAGCTTGTACTATGGGAACCAGATAACTGATACAATACTTAGATATTTTTTGTTTGTAAATACATATATATAATACAATATAACACCCAAACACAACAAGCATCTATTTTCATCACACAAATGTTTGTCCTGGGTGCAAATCCAAACCACAACCCACAGTTCAGAAGGCAGGTGTTGCTGACCGAGCAACCTTTTTTTATATATTTAGTTTTATTTTATTGTTATCTATTTTTACATTGATTTTGAGAGAGGGCTTTTTTGTTTTATCTATCATAAAGAGATATGAAGACAACTACTACTATGGAAAGTGCGTTCTAGTTTTTGGGTTTTAATAAATATATATTTCTTTTAATGGTGATCTTTATTGTGATTTTACGCGTGCCCAACTCCAATTGGACCTGCCCATCCTCAACAGCAGGGTTACTGCCAACTGAGCTATCGAACAAGCCGATAATGCCGCCATATTAAAAGTCTGGCCTAAATGGGTGGATCAAATACATTTTAGAACTAATAAAGAGTACTATAGGTAACCTACTTTGGAATGTCTTTTAGTTCCAATCTTTTGGAATGACGTCATTGATGTCATAAACACGTCCAATCCAAAACTATCAACTTCGCTACTAATAATAATAATCTATTATAACAAGTGAAGTGAAGAGCAGAACATTCGCGACGATACAATTGCAACTGTATATTGATAAATTGTTATAAATTGCAAGATTGCGCAGTTAGAGGACGATCGCACGACGACGGCGTACCAGGAAGTCATGAGATTCCTTGGAGTAACACAACTCGGAAATATGTCTGCTATTTATCTAATCAACTAAGGTTATATTGAACCCCGGTCCCTATAGGTACACTTGCGTTGTAAACTAGGAATTGATCCTCATTGCTCGCTGTAACCGCTGTTGTGTTACCGTGTAAGTTGCGACTGCGCAGCCTGAACGGGACCAACCTAATTTTTGCAACATGTTCATCTGTTCGCGTTCTTATCTTTGCACATTCGTTTTTAATTGATCAGCAATTAAGCCATATAATACTTTATTATTATCTTGTGAGACTGGCATTTTATATAATCTATCCGCAGCTTGTTCGGTACGGTAGTTAGTTATACCGAATATAACGCAAGGGTAGCCGCAGAAAAACATAGTTCAATGATGATGTTGGAGCTTTATATTAATATTATAGAAACTGACGTGAGTAGTACTCATCACTACAACTATTACACGGCTAACACTCACGAGATACAGTCGAATAACTCGACCGGTGTTCGGGCAATATAGATGCCCATCCTCAAGGAGTACGCGCGGCGGCGGCGGCGGCTCGCCACTGACTGCGGATCATGGCTCGTGTCGCCCGCTGTACAGCATTGAGGATGGGCATCTATATTGCCCGAACACCGGTCGAGTTATTCGACTGTATTTCGTGAGTGTTAGCCGTGTAATAGTTGTAGCTTTATATTGGTGAAAGAACTTCAACAATCGGATCGGTGCGATTGTTTCAGTTTCAGAGATTACTAACTATATAGTTAGTTAGGAATATTCCTAACATTATGTATGGCTACACAATATGCTTTTTGTTACAAATTATTTTAATCCATATTAGTATTCAGAATTTAAAGTATACGGATGGGACAGAAGTAAAAGGAAAAACATGATTACCATCGCATCCAAGCTATACACATGTTATAGTACTACATGCAAAAGTAATGTGGTAGCTTTGTAACGGCTGAACGGATTTAGATGCAATTTGTTTGCTCTTTACGAGTAGGACTTATGCATTTATCTCGCTTATATGTGACACTGCGGGACGCAACTATATTACCGTAAATAATAAATTACCAAGTCTAGAGCGACGCATCAAACAAGGAAACTTTAATTATACCTTTAGTGCATGGGTTAATGTTATATGTGTTATCTATTGCAGACTTTATCTGTAGATATATCAAAGTTATCGCAACCTGATTTCCTGTATTACAAATTCCTGTATTAGTAAACATTATTTCTCAGAGGAACAATCTACGCGATCAGAAGTTGTTATTAATTTGTTGAACTATTAGGTAAGCGGAAAATACCAAAATAGCGAAAATAGGCGCCGTGCGCCAACTAATGACAAACCTGGATTCATTTAGGTCACCTGCGCAGGTAAGCCATGAGGTTTTATTCTAAATCGTGACACACTTCAATTGTATGAAAAGTGTCAAAAAAGACGTCTCTGATTTTCATTGCGGTTGTTGAAAAGAATCCGAAAATGGCGGTTGTGAATTTTGAACTTTTTCCATTAGCCGTGTATTTTTGAATTTTAATGTATAATAAGGGTGGATTATTATCCGTTAAGTGTTCGTGAACGTGCACAAGAGTTGGCAAATGATTCTAAGTTTAAAAAGTTTTAAAACCATGCCTTTTCGTTTTCACTTCAAGGCTTCCTAGAGCCTTCAGTAAAATAACCAGCATTTTACTGTGGCATTTTGACTAATAAATTAATAAAAAGCTATTAAACGAAGAAAAGAAGAAGACGTCTCTATCGGAGCATATTTTTCCTGGTGTGTGGTGTATGACCCGTGTGTGGGGCCAGGAGCGGGGGCGCACTTACATCTTGTCCATGTCGAGCTGGCAGTAGCGCCACAGCAGGTACTTGAGCGAGAGGCCGCCGAGGCGCAGCAGCCGCGCCGCCTGGTGCGTGTCGAACATGCCGACCACGTACACCCCGAAGTCACGCTGCAGCCACATCACGTCGTGCTCCGCCCCGTGGAACACCTGCGTAACGGAGCCATTCGGTGATGTACGAAGTACAATCCCATTTGCAACTCTGCACATTCAACTTACTATTCCTCAATTGCTCTTTTACACGCCGCGACAGATACACGCGCTGGGGAAATCGGCTAAACTAACAGCTGTAATTCTTTTGTATCAATTAAAACTTAAATTAACTCAGAAACTTTTTATATCGACTTTTACTACTTCAAGTGTTGTGTACCTCAACTGGGACGCAACAGGTGATCTTTCGAGCTACAGAATACTTTTTCGACACTTTCAACTTTCGCGACTTGAGCTCATATTACAAAGTAACAATGCCAATGCCAAGGTAACTTGATCGATACATCGAGGTCGGTCAAAATTGAAGGGTTGAGAATAAAAAGGTTTTAACTGACATATTGAGTTTCGAGAAAATTGACTTTAAACGTCAACGGCGTCATTTTAATGTAGAGTGCTTATAAGGTAATAGAAAAGGTTTATGTAAGTTTCAGTTGCTTGAAAATGTTTTAATTCTATTTTAAATACTAAATATAGTACTAATTCATACAATTACTGTAAAAATATAATAATAAAATAAATATAGTAATGTTTATATGCTAAGCGAACTGTATTCCTATGACAGATAAACAGTTTTTAGACTCGAAATCTCGAGATTTAAGCCTCATTTTGGTATTTTGAGAATGTATTATTGAAGATAATTTCACGCTGAATCCAACGATACCCATAAGTCATTTTGTCAAAAAAATCAGTTAAATCCTTTTTATTCTCACCCCTTCAATTATGTTTTCATATTTCTGTGTGTATTTATTTATTACTCATTTGGTAAAATAATTCATTTAGACAACCCAGATATTCAAACCTTGACCAATTTATACTTGAAGTCAAATCCATTTCGGTTTTATCATATCTTGCAGGAATATGATAAAATCAAATTTGTTATTAATGTTTTTACTTTATTTGTAAACAAATAAAATACCTTTATCTTTTATCTTTATGATGCGCATGCGCACGGGCATCATAATACAGATCAGATGTATGTATATATATATTAGTTACTTGAAATAAGTTAATTTTATTAATTAGACAAAAATGGTATCAGCGGCTCCACCTAATAATACATTTATGTATTCAGACCGGCAGCGCACCGCGTGCGTGAGACGCCCCACCAAGTCGACGCTAGCTCAATTTTGGAATGTTTGTGGTTTATTGATTCTGCAACTACAATATTATTATATTATTACGCGAGCAACCACATGTAAACTAAAACTTGCATCCTTAACAGCATCTGTGGTGTGGTGGTTGAGCAGGTCGGCTCATAACCCAGAGGTGGGTTCGATTCCCGTAGCAGGAAAAGTATTTGTGCACAAAGAAAAAAAGCGCAAATACATGTTCTGAGTCTGGGTGTTGTGGGACCATGGTCCTCGTAGTTGCAGGTTCCCTAGACACAGGGAATTCTAGTTAGAGTCCAGGATCTATTATTATTTTTCTAATTAATCTTATTATTATTCTAAGCTGATCTTCGATAAAAAATGGATTGACGTTTCCATTCATTCTATTTTCGCCCTTATTTGTATAGAAAATGGCACGTATTCGGAAGTCAAAGATCCCCTTCATTTGGTATTGCCCTTGGCATATAAGCCCGCTAGCGCATAGGGTTATGACCCTAAGTATTATTGTGATACAAAAGCACTGTACGGAACAATGAGTTGTTTCTGCGAACCTGAAATAAGCCGACATAAAAGCTGACGCATTTAGTGAATAGATTCAGTGCCTGAAAGCCTGAAGGCGAAAGCAAGATATCAAAGACGGGGGTCGTATGACGTCTCGCGTTCTGTGTACTTTCAAGAATTAAGACATTTTATCCAGACTGGCGTAATGCGTTCAAAAGGGGTACACTTCGGCCCTCTAGTCATTAGCTCTAGTTACTGTCTGCATAGTCATTTTGTATCATGTCCAATCAAAGGTTATAAAAGGAGATCAGCTAGGCGACCACGTAACGTGATTGCAACTGATGGAAAAAATTGTATGGATTTGATTGTTTCAATAAGTAGATTATTTTAGTTAATATGAGAATTTTCAAATTAAGAAATGAATTAACTTTTGTTTCATTGCAATCAAACTTTCTTTAATATTTGACTGCTCTATAACCTTTACTCTTGCGTATTTAGAGTTACCATTAAATTATAAAAACGGTACGGCACGATTCCTTAGCTTGATGTGATGCCTCCTGTAAAACTTACCTTAATTTTGTTGGGATCCGTGAAGGAATGGTTGAGCTTGTGCAGGTGTTCGCGGAGTGCGAGCGCGTCCAGTATGAAGTCGCCTCCCTCGTCCGTCGATATCTGGATCAGGCAGGTGATACCTGCGCACGCGCGTACCGACTAAGTTAATTTTACATGTACATTGATAATCGGAACAGGTAGCTTCCTAACAAATAACGTCAAATTGGATTAAGTCATTCACTAAGATTCATAAGTCATCTTAATTTGAAGGTGCCTTATAATTCCGCGGCTCTGATAAATGTTTCGATACAGACTTCAACTTCAACCGAAGATGGTTCAGGCGTGTGTCGCGGTAATAAGCACATTTTCCATAGGACTCGCTTAGCACTCATGGTGGAATAGTATTCATGGAGAGTAGATTGAAAATATAAGAGAATCTTCTTTAACAACATATAATGTAAACTGATTTCAGAAACGTGTCTACGTCATCATATAGGTATCCAATTAACAATTAACAAATCGTACGTTTTGTAATCCTTGTTTAGCAATACCTAGTTTTAGGTGTCACGGTGTATAATATTAAGAAAATACTAAATAAATCGAGTGTAAGAAAGCGATAATCATTCTATATCATTTATCGTTGACAGCGTCATATTTCATCTATTCACGAAATTACATTGACTTAACCTTAAAAACACTCGCGTACTATTTTAATTTCAACTGCCAAGGCAGCATCGTAGCGCGGGGTTTCTTTTTAGAAGATACACAAACTTTCGCATTTATAATAGTAGCATATCATAAAAATAACAATATTTTTTAAACTTATATATTATAGTTTTTATTAATTAAAAAGGATAGAAAATAGATAAATCTTACTCACTAGTCGTACACACACGTCACAGTAGTAGTGGTTACTCTTAAGTTCGCGTTACTTCCTCGCGCATATAATTTAAACGGTTAGTAATTAACATCGATTAAATTCACATATTTGACATTTCGCAGGGAGTCAACACCCCTCAACTTCACTCGTAAAGTATCCGAGTAGGTCTCGCCAATTTGTGTTGTTTATATTAAAATCAGATTATGCGTTTTGCAATCGGTTACAACAAACAAACAGACATGATATACATCAAAATTTAATCATATTACTAGACTGCTCGGCCGTGACGCTTAATATCAAACGCAAGAAGTTAAATCATTGATTTAATATTGTACAAGTAATCGCATTGCAGCCATAACAGAGAATTATGTGAAATCATGTTCGTCAAGTAATCCTTTTGATAATTTTAATGGGTAGTGTTTAGTGAGCTAGCGCGGGGTTAGTACATAGGTCTTCTATAGGATATAATCATTCATTTAATCAATAATTCAGTGAGAGTGCCCATTCCCTTTCAAACGTCTATCGACTAAGTACATGAACTTTACGTGAACAGGTAAATTCCTATCAGCAATAAAACTTTTTCTTCAAATTTTATAATGGGATCGAGTGTAGTTCTTTAACAGCGTCGGTTTCCACATAGTTTTAATCTCGATGTTTTCAAGAAGAGAGTGAATAGTTTGTTTCTATACGATACAGTAGACTGGATTGTCACTAAACATCAAAAAACAAAAACATTGGGTCAGAAAGGATCAAAAATCATAAAGGTCATATACTTAATCATCATCGGCGGTAAGACATCCACCGTTGGACATAGACCTCACCTATAAAATAATGCAGTGTTTTGCGCCCACCAATTGTTGTATACAGACGTTACGCTTACCACCGAGTAAAGATCTAATTCATCATCATAGTCATTCAATCGCATAAATATACAGAAATCATCTCTAAATAGCTTAAGGCAGTTGCTCAAACTGAACGCTGTCTTCATGCCTAATGAAACCGGTGCAGTAATAGTCTAGTAGGAAGCAAGGGCATAAAACATCACATAAAAGCGTCGCAAGCCCTTGAATGATTGCCAGCAAATAATAAAACTGTCGCATTACATACAAGTCTGTCTGTTTTCATCCTAACAATGCCGGTAGCGGGAACAAAGCATCACAATGCCTGTCATCTTGTACTATTGTACAACATGTACGTTGTGTATTATCCACATTACATACTGCAATTATTACAATTATCCGTGATGGAGTGATTTTCCTAATCAGTGTCATCATTAAGTCATGGAGTCGGGTGAGGTTGGACT
Organism: Ennomos fuscantarius; assembly: GCA_905220475.3. Lineage (NCBI taxonomy): Eukaryota > Metazoa > Arthropoda > Insecta > Lepidoptera > Geometridae > Ennomos > Ennomos fuscantarius. The sequence continues at coordinate 15,951,452 of HG992023.1, forward strand.
ACCACAAAGGGTGGCTTCCCAGTTCTCATGTACAATTTTATGTATGTTTTGGGGTTCCGAGTGACACTGTTCTGTTATGGGTGGCCGTGGCGCTTAACATCAGGTGAACGACTAGCCCGTCACATCATTCACTAACATAAAAAAAATCGTCCCAGGGGTGACTCTATCAAAGCGGCGCGTCATCCGTGCTGTGGTTGTGGACTATTAACTTTCTTTCATCTTTCTAATGCATTTACATATTTCACTATATATGTAGAGGTAGACCTTTCCCGCGACGTCACAAACAAGTACACCAATTTCCCACGGGATTTTTTTATTGTATGTCATATATTGGTCTCAGTAGAGTACGTAATCAGTATATGTATCATCCAAATCAGTTCGGTTATTTTCGCAAGCAAACAAAATTAACAAACGAACATACAAAACGAAAAGATAACGTTAACAGTTGTACCTTCACGGAAGATGTATATTATTCTGTAATGTTACACACATTATTCTGTTGCGAAGCAATACAATGAAACTGTAAAAGTTAGTTAATTGAATATCCATTTTTTTACAGTTAGATTACTGATTATATGCGTGTGCGATTGCGATGCTGATATTTCGGCCTCTTGAGCAATTTAAGCTTATCATCGACGGAATAACCTGCACCAGTCACTTCACATCAAATTGTATACAGTCAAACGCTATAAGCAGACTGATATGAAATATAATTTTTTTTTATGTTAAGTATTGACGTGACGAGCTAGCCGTTCGCCTGATATTAAACGACACGGCTGCCCATAACAGCTGCAGTGACACTCGGAACTCTAAAATGTAGAGTTTCGCGTGACACTGCACTGCGCACGTCATCCTGAGACATCAGCACAATCTATTAATAAGATTACTAAACTGTGAGATCAGATCATAAAGTCTCATTTGCACAGTAATTTCACTAGCTACAGTGCCCTTCAAACCGGAACACAGCAGTGCTAGCGCACTACTGCTTGGCGGCAGAATAACTGGCAAAGCGGTGGTACCTACCTAGACGAACTTTGCAGTAAAGTCCTACCACCTAGTAAAGTGTACCACCTATTACCATAATTCCGCATAATTTTAGCTGCTATCGAATTTTTCGCCAAACAATATTTCATAAACATAATGCCATAATGTTTATATTAAACTAATTGCGCCCCGCGCTTTCACCCGCGGATAAAAAGTATTTTAATTATTTGCTCATCCCACGGGATAATTTAATTTATCCGGGATAAAATGTAGCCTATATGTTATCCAGTGTATAAGCTATCTTGGTACCGAATTTCATTCAAATCCATTCAGCCGTTTGAGCGTGAAGGAGTAACAAACATACACACATACAAACTTTCGCCTTTATAATATTAGTGTGATGCGATTGCAATTTAGCGGTACTTATTATATGTATTATATCAACATTAACGACGCAGATCAAATACAATGCTGTCAACAGTGCGGCGGGTCCCGATACTGCCATTGAAGAATGAAATAAGTATGGCGGTAAGTAAGGTGCAAGCCGTCGCATAAATCTAAATGAATTCGCAATGTGTCAAAATCAATCGCAAGCTACGCAATATATGAAAACAAAGATGTAAAAACAAAAATATATGCAAAAACACGTAAAAGCTGTCAATAATGAAATGCATAAAATAAAAAAAGCCTATGTAAAATTATCTATTTATAGATAAGTAAGTGTGCAAGCATTTAAGAATAAATAAATAAATAAATAGCAAGCGTGTCGAATAATTTACAGTTACAGATAATAAAATTGAATAAAAAAGGAATTACTTAAACTCTACTTCAATCATCTTCGTTTCATAGTGAAGAGAAATACGCGGATGTTTTTTTCATGTATTATTCACATTCATACACATGTAATACATACATAAGTGCGTATGTAATGTATAATCATATAACTATACTTTTTTTTTTCAATTTATTTAGAACCGATATTGACGAAATTTCTTTAGTACCACCTGAAAATACACGTTTCAAATGAAAAAGAAACGTAACCAACATTAAAAATACATACAACAGAATTGACAACCTCCTCTTTTTTTTGAAGTCGGTTGAAAATAATACAATACTTAAACAAGAATTAGTTTAACAAGACAATTTTTTTACTTCAGTTTGCCCAACTAGTTCGTATCGTTACATATTTCTAAGTTAGCTTTGTTATACCTTGGTAGGTCCTGTAGGAATGGTGCTCGAGGTCTACGGCGATCTCCCGCACCTGGTCCAGGTGTATCACCAGGGCGTCTAGAGTCTCTTCCGTGTCGATCATAGTGAGTGGCGTTTCTTCCAACCCGGGGGGAAACTGGGACTCCGTGGGGGCAGAGATTAGATCTTCAGGCGGACAGTATAGCTCTAATTCCATCTTGTATGGGTGCTCGTACCTGTAACGTGAACCGTGTCACTACATGTACCTAATATTGCTGCTGATAAGTCACAGATACTCTTCATTTTGCAATTGAATATTTTTAAGAATTTCACAAAAGGTAAAGTTGCGAAGTTTTCACTTCCAGCGAAATAATTTAACATTTTTTATTGATTACAAAGTACGTGACTTTAATAAAAAAAATCTGGTATTTGGTAAGTACTTGGAATAGAATTGTTTCCATGTACTACTGTAAGCTGTCGTGCGGCTCTGAATACGCTTATTCTTTTTTTTTTTTAATTTTTCAAAACACAATTTGCTTTTACCTCTTTATCATAAGTACCTAAGTAAACTTTGTTATTTACTTTTTTTTTTTACATCAAACTTTTCTAGCATTTGACCACGCTCTCACCTGATGGGAAGTGACGATGCGATCGAAAGCGTAGTATGCTAGCCAAGTAAATACCTTCAAATTCACTCTTCTCTTGAACACGCCCGGGTCATATTTCGCCGGAAACACAGACGCTGACAGGGCATTCCATTCTTTAGCCGTTTTAATTAAGAACGTTGAGTCAAATCGCTTGGTACGAATGGGTGGTATTTCGACCACGAAAGGATGGCGCTTAGCTGAGCGTCTAGTAGTCCGGTAGTGGAATAATGATGGGAGAATAAGATCATGCAGTTCTTGAGCGCATTCACCGTGGAACTTTCGGAAAAAATTTTAATTGCATAGCACTACCTACATTACATAGTGCGTTGCATTAAACTTGGCAGAGGGCATTGGTACTTTTACGGGACAATCCTAGTTTGGGTACAAAAGGGTAACGATTTAGAATAGCAACATTATTTTTAAATGATTACCTAATTTGTGTAAAGAGATGTTTGTAAATCCTGGAAATAAATCATTCATCCATAAACTTTTGTTTTCAGTTTAGTTTATTGAGACTACTAAAACTATGTGTATAACTTGTAGCGTTGAACCTGTGATCATCACCCTACTTTAGTTGATTGGTGCACCGGACCTGTCCACTGAGCCCGATCATCTAGACTCGGTCAGACTAACGTATCGTAGTCTACTCAACCGGCAAACACAACAGGCGTCCTGCGACTCGAGGGGCGAGCGGATACTATCGTACGGTACGGCCGTCAGGGGGAATGTCTGTATACACACCCCCGAGTCTCACCCCATCTACCCCAGAGAGCTACTAGCAAAATAATCTAGATGGCGTTGTACACCCTTAAAACACGCAAGCGTTTCGTTCACGATAAATTACGTGGGTTTTGCTGAAAATTGGATCGTCACCACTGTAAGACATGAATTTTTGAATGGCCCGTAAGATTACGGGCCTAGAAATCGAAGTCTGACCATCAAACACTAGTGGCAATGATAGTAACGCGTATCGTTGCCTATAATTATTATGTAATAAAAAAATAAAATTTAGAGAACAATTTGTAACGTGACTTCGCGCAATTAATTATAAACAATCAGCAAAGCCACCTTGCTCGACGAAACAGCACGCGCACGTTATTGGGTCTTCAATTCAGTGCAAAAACGATACGTACAATAAGTTCTAATTTCAATCACATTGTACGAAACGTGCGTTATAACAGAATAAATTATAGCACACGTACAGTTAAAACTAATTTTAGCTACGAAAATTCATGCAAGACTCATTTTGATTGATTGTTAATTAAAGCAATATAATAAGGTCATATTGTTAGTATTCAACGTCCTAAACCATTACAAAATGTGTCTATTTTGTGAAGTATTCATTTTGTGACGTTCTAATTATGAGAAGTACCCGTTATGAGAACTACACTAATGCGAAGGGCACATTTTGCGACGCACATTCTGAGCATACCCAGCTTGATGAGTCTATAAGCATCACCATCAGTTTACAATACCACAACTCCGCAACTTGCCTCCTAGAAACCTCAGGAAGAAGGTAAAAGTGTTGTAAGAATACTAACTTTTGATAAGCAGAGCATCAGTGGCACACTTAAAATTACAGATTTCCGTAGGAGGTGACCCTTACCATCTGGGCTGCCATATGCTGGTTTGCTAAGTACCTATAGCATAAAAAAAATTAAAATACTAACCCAACAGGCTTTCCCTCGTCATTGTAAAGGATGTTCAGCGCCAAAGGTTTTATGTTGTTGGGCTTGTCAGAGATACGCGGCACGAAGATCTTGTCCGAGTTGTCCACCGGGTCCTTAAAGCTCAGCTGTGGCCGCGGGATGTTCTTGGCACCGATCAGCGTCGCTGATCCGCCATTCACCTGGAGATATCGCTCTTGTCACTATCGTATTTTGATTAGATAGTTCATTACATTTCTATACGCGTACTTTTAGTTTTTTATTGTATATTTTTAATCATTGTGGAAATTGGAAATGTTATCTCACTCCTGTCACTGTCGAAACTGCAGTGGAAGTGAGACAACCTTCATTATGTTCACTCTTTTCTTTGAATAAAACCATTTTTCTTTCTTTTTTTTTTCTAACAGTGCGAATAGAAAACAGCTTTACACATGAACACATGTAAGCGACACGAAGCTATTATAATACTATCTGTGGCTGACAATTTGCAAAAGAAAACGTCATTAGTCCAATTCGTTCCCACGACACGAGAATTCTCTGGCCACATGCTGTTTAGCGGATGACGCATTTTGTGATTCTTGAACATGCCGATCTCCTTCCGATATTTTACTTCGCCGCTATGAGAGTGAAAGCTTGCTTCCTCTTTATTTCTTGAAAACTACAATATTGGAGTCTTCAACTCGAGAGTGAACAAGTGTCTTCTAGGCATGCGTGTTACATCCCCTGCACCTAGCCCGACAAACCATTGATGCAGGGCATAGCGAGATTTGGACCCCCTGGTCCAAAGCCACACTGAGCCATATGTTTCTTAAAATAAATGTGTAGATGAAAGAGGAAGGTATTACCGAGTGAAATAGCAATAGTATGAGAACCATTTTTAGCTACATCTTCATGGTCAGTAATAATGTTCACTGTAAAAAGCGGAGGACCGACAAAAGTGTGGATGAACTGTGTGAAAATAATATGTGTGCTAAGGGAGTGAATGTAGAGATGACGTAAGACAGAAATGAATGGAAGAGAAAACATGCTACACCAACCCTATTTCAATGGGATAAGGGCCAAGGGCCATCCTATGATGATGATGATGGTCGGTAAGTAGCGTAGGTACCTTGATGGTGGCGAGGACCGGCTCGCGGTTCCAAGCGGCGGGCTGCACGCTCTGCGCGAATGCCTCGCTCGGCTCGTTGACGCCCGTCACCGTGTCAATGTTTGTATTAATTCGGTCGAGTAAACTGTCGTTGGCGTCGATTATTTTCTCCGTGTTGTTCTCGTCGTCGTTATCACTGTGACGGTAACAACGTAACGTAAGCAAAAGTAATGCATACTATCAGTAATGCACACTCCATGTTTATGTACAGCCTTACAAGCCTACCCTAAACGGATGCGGAAGCTTAACTACAGGTAACACAAATTCAAAAATAGAGTCTTGGTTTATGTTTAATTGACCAAGAAACCGTTAATTTTACATTTAATTATTGAAATAATATTAAATATTAATGAAAGTTTTTATGTACCCAGTAACACACTGGGCATGCCAAACTGTGTCTAAATATGTGTGTTATAAGATATATAAAAATCAATGAATCTCATTATGTGAGTGATATTGCTGAGTGCATCTTCTGTACCTGTATTTATTTACCTGTAATTGAGTATTCTCTGCCACCTTTCATACATTTTCCCTACAATTAGTATATTACTAACTGAAAACATGGCCTATTTTAAATGTGACATGTCAGAGGAAGGATTTTAATTCACAAAGCCATTTCTGTGCATTGTGTTGATGCCATTGATTAAAACATACTATCATTTTCAGATAAAACCAAGGGCCAACAAACAAAGATATAATAATATAATTGGATTCAGTAATTATAACTACATAAATATAATCAGTATGCTTTATCAATATGCCCATTATAAAACAATGAAGAGCAAGACAAACAATACTTTACCATTTCAGCTTCGTAGTTGACAGTTCTTTCACCATGATTTGGTTTGATTGCACCACAACATTTTTCCTTATTTTCCAGGTCACAACATTGAAGTCTGTGTATGTTCTGAACAGATCATATGAGGTACCAATAGGGAATGTGTTTGAGGTCCGGATAGTTTTGTTTGCTTGCAGGTATCCATCCTACAATCAAACATTAAATTTAAATTATATATATCAAACACCATCTGAAGTATTTCCTCTGAGCTACAACATGGGGCACTTCAAACGTCGGGTAAATACAGTCTTAAAAGGTAGGCAACGCATTGGCAGCGCCCCCGGTCTTGCAGGTGTCTATAGGCGAAGGTAACTGCTTACCATCACGCGGGCCATCTGCATATTTGTCTGTCTATGTTATAAAAAAAAACATAAAAATATTTTACATGCATGCTTTGCAGACATGGAGTTGTCTTTCCCCTAGTTCTTTTAAATAAAATATAAATAATAACCATTCATTTATTTTCTCATGCACAAGCAGGTAGCAAGTAGGTTTGGTAATATTTATTTATTGTGAGACACTGGTGCCTGATGTTGGTTTTAAGACCTGTATTACAAGTCACCAGGACCCCAATTCACGGAGCACTTATTAACATAAGTTAGCAAACAGAGGCTAGATATTGGGACTGAGATTTGTGCAAGTTGATATGATTGGGGGGTAGGTGCTTAATTATATACTATCAAGTCAAGAGTTATTTATCAAACAACTCAAAATTTAGATCAATCTACATGTCATTTCAAACATAATATGAGTGTAGCTGCAGGCGGAACTTAGTGTGATTGTGGTGTGCTAGCCCACGAAAAAGTTTACATACCAGTTTAATAGAGAACTTTTCCAGCTAGTTGCTAGGGGCAACGAATGTTGTTGATATAGACTTCACATTAGAGAAAATTTTATTTTCCGCATTTTGGTTTTTGTAAATATCTTTTTAATTAATATATCTTATACAAAGTCAATCGGCATATCATTAATTCAGCAAACCTATGGACCTCCTTCTATTACAACAAAAGTGTATCGAACTTCGCTTTACTGGTGACCTGTTTTGAACCGAAAGTCCACGTTTGCAGTAAATGTGTGTGATTTTGATTTTGTTGCTGATTGCGATAATTCTGATACTGATTCACATAAAGATGTCGCTCTCAACCGATAAGAACGAAGATATTTGTCGTGTGGGCGTGCGCATTCCGCCGTTTTGGCCTGAAAAGCCAGCCATTTGGTTCGCGCAGATCGAGGGCCAATTCGCGATATCGAACATTACTACGGACAATACGAAGTTTTTCTACGTTATCGGCCAACTAGACCCGCAGTATGCTTCTGAGGTGGAAGATATAATCATCAACCCGCCCGACACCAACAGGTATGAAAAATTGAAGTCGGAACTTATCAAACGACTGTCCGCGTCACGAGAAAAGAAGGTCAAGCAATTACTTATGCACGCAGAACTTGGAGACCGTAAGCCATCTCAGTTTCTAAGACATTTGCAACATTTGGCTGGACCTGGAGTTCCCGAAGATTTTTTACGTACTATCTGGACTAGTAGCTTACCAAGTAGCACGCAAACGATAATCGCTTCGCAGATGACGTCTTCACTGGAAGCGCTCGCAGATCTCGCTGACCGCATACATGACGTTGTTTCGCCTACAGCGCACGTAGCATCAACATCAAGTGCCATACCAGGAAGCTCTTTAGACGCCATGAACCAACAGATTGCTGAACTTACCAAACAAGTGCAAGCTCTAACTGCGCAGGTGAACCGGCATTCACGTGCACCGAATCGTTCAAACAAGAAAACGCGCGGTCGTTCTAGCTCCACACGATCACAGTCGAACTATAGAAAATTTCCTGTGTGCTGGTATCATAGTAAGTTCGGCAATGAAGCAAGTAAGTGCGTAAAACCATGCGACTACCATGCGGGAAACGCGAACAGCAGTCGGTAATGGCGACGACCGATTGCCAAACTTCCGGTCGCCTATTTGTCACGGACGGCGCTACGAAGATGCAGTTTCTCATCGATACTGGCAGTGACGTATGTGTCTTCCCCCGATCGGCACTCAAGGAACGTCGTGAGAAAACAAATTATGAGCTGTGTGCGGCAAACGGTACACCCATTTCTACTTACGGCTACGCTCATTTAGTGCTGAACCTAGGCTTGCGCCGTGACTTCACTTGGCGATTCATCGTAGCGGACGTTACAAAGGCCATAATAGGTGTAGATTTTTTATCATTTTACAACCTCATCGTGGATTGTCGAAATCAACGTTTAATCGACAACACTACAAGCCTTACGTCCCCAGCTTCACCTGCACAGTCAACTGGGAACATTTCATCGGTAAAAGTTATTTCTGGAAATTCCGTATATCATAACATACTAAGCGAATACCCTGAGATTACTCGACCTTCCGGTGTCCACCGTGTTCCGAAGCATAATACCATGCATCATATACAGACTACTGCAGGACCGCCAATAAGCAGCACACCACGAAGACTAGCACCGGATAAATTAAAAATTGCAAAAGACGAGTTTGCAGATATGTTGAGGAACGGAACAGCCAGACCTTCAAAGTCACCATGGTCATCACCACTTCATCTTGCGCCTAAAAAAGATAACGGCTGGCGTCCATGCGGTGACTACAGAATGCTCAACGCTAGAACCGTACCAGACAGCTATCCCATTCGACACATACATGACTTTGCACATTGTCTCTCCGGCTGTCAAGTATACTCGGTTATCGATCTCGTAAAAGCTTATAATCAAATTCCTGTCTGCCCTGAGGATATTCCGAAGACCGCAATCACGACGCCGTTTGGTTTATACGAATTTCCGTTCATGACGTTCGGACTACGTAATGCCAGTCAAACGTTTCAACGATTTGTGGACGAGATGCTTAGGGGCCTTGAGGAGTTCTGCTTCCCGTTTCTGGACGATTTTTTGATCTTCTCACCTGATCAGGAATCACACAAGAAGCACCTTCATCTGCTCTTCAACAGACTCAAGGAATACGGCATGGTAATCAACACGAACAAGTGCATATTCGGTGTATCAGAGGTAACGTTTTTAGGACACAGCATCTCAGCAGCTGGGACTAAACCATTACCATCGAAGGTAGAAGCGGTTGCGAATTACCCACCACCGAAAACCGTCAGAGAACTGCGAAGATTCCTAGGAATGGTGAACTTTTACAGAAGGTTTATTCCTGATGCAGCGCGGCATCAAGCGCCTCTGAATGCACTGCTCACAGGATCAGTTAAAGGTTCACATCCCGTGCATTTATCAGAAGAAGCTACTAAAGCATTCATCACCTGCAAGGAAAGTCTCTGCCAAGCAGCACTACTCGCTCATCCAGACTGCCAAGCGAAGCTCGCTATAGTCACCGATGCTTCAGACACAGCAATGGGCGCAGCTTTACAACAGCATAAAGACGGCATGTGGGAACCTTTAGCATTTTTCTCTCGAAAGTTTTCACCATGTCAACAGAAATACTCGCCTTACGATAGGGAACTTCTCGCCATCTACGAAGCAATAAAATACTTTCGTCACATGGTGGAGGCGAGAGATTTCATTATTTACACTGACCATAAGCCCATAACTTTCGCATTTCATTCACGAAAAGAAAAGTGCTCACCAAGACAGTTCAGACATCTGGATTTTATTTCACAGTTTTCCACAGATATCAGGCATATTTCAGGAAAGGATAACGTTGTGGCTGACAGTTTATCACGCATCGAAGAGATTACTCAGCCCATCGATCTATCCAAGCTTGCTCAAGCACAAAGCACAGATCCTGAACTAGAACAACTTTTGGATAGCGATACTTCTCTACGCTTGACAAAAATCAAACTGCCTGGATCTCACACAGAAATCTATTGTGACAAGAGCAGCAATGTGGCCAGACCTTATGTGACCAAAGACATGCGACGGCAAGTGTTCGAAAACTTGCATTCTTTTAGCCACCCTGGCATAAATGCGACGACGAAACTGATATCGGAACGCTATGTATGGCCTAGTATGCGAAAAGATTGTAGAGAGTGGACTCGTTCCTGCCTAGCATGCCAACGATCAAAAATAACACGTCATGTCTCATCACCATTAGCATCATTCAGCTTACCTCGAGCCAGATTCATGAAAATCCACATAGATTTGATCGGACCTTTACCTCTTTCACAGGGGTATCGTTACTGTCTCACATGTGTAGATCGCTTCACACGATGGCCCGAGGCTATACCATTACAGGAGATAACAGCTGAAACAGTGGCAAAAGCTTTAGTTCACGGATGGATATCCAGATTCGGCTGCCCTGAAGATATCGTCACTGATCGTGGTCGACAGTTTGAATCAGAACTTTTTAAGCATCTGTCCCACATCATCGGATTTCAACGCAGACGAACTACAGCCTACCATCCAGCATGCAATGGACTTGTCGAAAGATTCCACAGACAGCTTAAAGCCGCTATTACATGTCATGCGACCAGCAGCTGGCTTGAAACACTTCCACTTGTACTACTGGGAATCCGGGCGGCATTTAAGGAAGACTTACAAGCGACTCCAGCTGAACTCGTATATGGAGAGACACTACGACTCCCAGGTGACATTTTTTGTCAATCGGCTGATGGCACAGAGGACTTGACAGTATACACTGAAAGACTGCGCACATTCGCCAAAAATTTGTTGCCATTACCAACTTCTCACCATGGGAATAACCGCTCCATATTCATTTTCAAAGATTTAGCAACAGCATCCCACGTCTTTCTAAGAGATGACACCTCGCACCCATCTTTTCAAGCAGCTTACACAGGCCCGCATGAGGTGATAGAACGAGGGGATAAAGTTTTCAAGCTCCGCATAAAAGGCAAAGAAGTCACTGTATCAGTCGACCGCATTAAACCTGCCTACATACTTCGTGAGTTGGACCATTCTCCCGCCGTGGCAGCACCTGAGACCCGAGACGCTCCAGTGACCACCACTCGATCAGGACGAACAGTGCGTTTTCCAGAATATTATCGCCCGTAGGACGGTCTCTGGAGGGGGGTGATGTGGTGTGCTAGCCCACGAAAAAGTTTACATACCAGTTTAATAGAGAACTTTTCCAGCTAGTTGCTAGGGGCAACGAATGTTGTTGATATAGACTTCACATTAGAGAAAATTTTATTTTCCGCATTTTGGTTTTTGTAAATATCTTTTTAATTAATATATCTTATACAAAGTCAATCGGCATATCATTAATTCAGCAAACCTATGGACCTCCTTCTATTACAACAAAAGTGTATCGAACTTCGCTTTATGATAATTGGCAATAGTGTGACTTTCCATTGGTTCCGTGCTTCTACACATAAACCTCTACAAGTATTGGTATTTGTGCATCTCAAGGGTTTATTCAAGATTTGAACACATTATAAAGTTCATAAAAGATCTTACTGACTAGTTCGTGAATCTCGTGAACTAGACAATCTAAGGTTTATAAGTACGGCAGTAGATTGTATGGTAAGCAGTTTCCCCTATTACTTGTTTTGTTTTTATATTGTATATATTGTAATGGGCTTGCTATATTATTTGACAATAAGCACTTTGTAATTTTATATGCTTAGTGAAATAACTAAATTTTAAGTACCTAGTATAATTTTGACTTGTAAAAGTGCTAAAATTAGCCTATTTGCAATAAATCTTTTGACTTTGACTTTGACTTTTTTATCATTATATGTAGTGGTTGAAGAGTTAAGGAAGCTCAAACTTGTCACGCTTAGCATCGGACGATTGTCAAGGCATTTGTGCATATAATAATAAGTACGTGAATAATACCTATCAATTTTAACGTTGCAACTTGTTCGTACGTGACCCCGTAAGGAGGTCACGTGGTATATTCTCTTCCTTGGGAAGCACGTCTTGTTGTAATTTACCTGGTGCTGGTTCCCTCGGTTCTCTCTAGCCAATACCTCATCTCATCATAATCAATAACAACACTCTTTGCGATACGCAAAACGCTGGCATGCTAAATTTTGTTGATCATCAAAACTACCTTTCAGTATCAATTGTCCAAATCACGTACCTGTATAGTTGAAGTAAGGTGAGGGTGGAACTCGGGAGCTTCAGGATTCAGAACTGAATTCATTTTATCAAAATTCACGTAGAATAATAATGTTTAGAAAATGAAAATATGCCTTTGTACGCGACGGGCGTGCGAGCGATGCGACAACCATAGACTAGTACGACGAGTATAGAATTACAACATAATAAATTACCCACATCTGTGGATTAGTCACGGATCTGAATACGCAGGACACTGTAATTTGAACTTTCGAACACACCATTCACACATATTTACACTCTATGTTTATAGCACTATAATACATTTTCATTTGTCATATATCGAGCCGAGCGAGATAGCGGTGAAGTTTTATCCGTCTTAGTCTACTACTCCCATGACATCTATATTAGAATCTATACTTTGAAAACAGCATGGACCAAAGTTTGGATGGCTTCCAGGAACGTAAAAGGTAGGTTATATGGTGACGATCACCCTCATAAGCCATGGTTTTGTATATACATGTCAGTAGATAAAGTAACCACCTCATCAATTTCTCCTCAAAATAATGCCTGTACCCCAGTGTTTCTGGTTAAATATGGTTTGGACGAAAGAGGTGTGGACCATATATTCTTCAAATGTCATTGAGCATAGTTTTCTCTGTACGACATTCTCCCTCGTGAAATCCCATCTCCTTCGAATGCCGCCTCTCCCTTGCTTTTTACTCCATTATTACAAAATATTTGTAATCTGTATTTACTTAACAGAATAAAAATAGTTTTTTTTTAATGTTTCTAGTTTTTAGCCTGTGGTCAATTAAAGCCTAAAGTAAATAATAAATTATAAACTGGGAAAAAAGGTCTCAGGATCGGAGGGTTGTTTGTTGTTTTATTAGGATTTATATGTTTCCAATTGTTTTGTTGATTGAGGGTGTAGTGGGTGGGTAGGTATATTGCTCGTCGTGTCTGTCAACTCATCGCTTAGTGCGGTTGCGCATTACAGGCTGAGTTAACGCGTACGTAGCTCCGCAATTTATACGAGTGTGCAAGGGACGGAGGATAGCATCCATCGAGCGAAGTATACACACACACACGGTAGGTGTATGGTCCTGTCGATATTTTGTGGGATAGGCAAGGGGATAGTCTGGATGGCTCGGCGCAGAGAGCTCTTGTGTTGATGTTGGGTTATGCTGTTGATGGTCATCAATCCCGTCACATGCATCTGCTCACTATAAAACGTCGCTGTTATAGTTGGACATGACTTTGGAAGATCCGTTTTACGTCGTCAAAGAGTAAGTGCACGCAATCCTAAATAAGTGGCTGAAGGCTGATGTAGGTAGTGGGCAGGGCAGTTGCTACATCAATTTGTGTTATGTTGACCAAAACACCATCAGATACTATTTACCTGCCTTGACTATTCCTGTATGTTATAAACTTTCTATTGAGATTCTTAAGCCTGGCTTAATTTCATTTCTTTACACATTTAGGAACCTTTGTCTATAAACAGTCCAAAGTAAATGACAAAAGACAGGTTGTTTATCTACCCATTGCCTCTGTTGTCAAATATTTTTAATAATTACACAGCTGTTAAGTATCATATACATATTAAAGTTTGTTGCAGCTTGATTTAAGTGACTTGACTTGTGTTTTAATATTTATCGAAGTTAAAGAAACAAACTACAATCTGTATTAAATTTAGATTATTGTCTATGGTACCAAAGTTACATTCCAATTTCAAAAAATTTGTACCTGTTTGTACTCTATTTATAGATGGTTAAAAAATTAGTGTAAAGACATATGGCTAAATCACAGAGTACTTTATTATATCAGTTGAGATTAATTGGATAAGTGATCAAGAAAAATAAACAATATCAATAAAAAAAGTACCATATTTAAAAAAAGTTACTTACAAAATAATTGGGAATGGTGGGTGTTAGAAAGATTTACAACCCTTGCTATGCACTATGTATTTATTGTACATACATAATATTTTGTGGGTTTATATATAGTATTTTTACTACCCCTTCTCAGAAAAAGCCTATAATATGTATATAATAACTTATCATATTCCATAGAACATAAATTAATCATATTGTTAACTGATTTTGCCATAACATCTGAATATATATAACTCAAAGGTGACTGACTGATTGACTGACTAATATAGTGATCTATCAACGCACAGCCCAAACCACTGGACGGATCGGGCTGAAATTTTGCATGCAGGTAGATGTTATGACATAGGCATCCGCTAAGAAGATTTTTCGAAATTCCACCCTTAAGAGGGTGAAATGGGTGGTTAAATTATTTTCCCATAGGCCACGCCGGGGGCGAAGCTGCGGGCAGAAGCTCGTAATCTATACAACTAGACTTCATTATGTGATTAATTGATTTTGCAGTAGGTCACACAGTGACAAAGTTCCTTTTTACTTTTATTGGTTATATCTAAGGTACAAAAAATTCTTCACTTTAGTTGACAATGACCATGAAAATATTGAGAAAACTCAAAAAAGGAACATTTATGAAGATTGTTTTTCACTTTATAGACAACATTGATTTTGTTTAACATTGAAGGGTAGAAAATGGTAGTTTTGTATGTATTATATATATAATACATATATTGGTATAAATATTGGTACATAGTATTATTATTCTTTTTCTGTGGTATGGTATTAAAGTGACATTTTATTATTTACAGTGAGGTGTTCAAAGCATTGAACAAGACACGAGGGCTATATCTTCGTTGGCAAGAGATCTCTAAGGCACCAGTCGCGCCCAACAGTCCTGAGGTGGAATGGACATCCACAGAGCTCCGGAACGCACTCCGTAGCATTGAGTGGGACCTTGAAGATTTGGAAGATACTATTAATATCCTTTTGAATTTACAAAAATGGGCTCATTTAGCTCATTTACAAGCCAAAATTAAAATAAAACTACATGTAAGTGATACATGATCAGAAAATGCAGAAATGAGCACAAACATTTATAAACCCATACTGTCATAGAAAGACAATCTACTCCAACAATAAATCAATAAATAGCGACTGCCACAACTTATTACAACTAGCAATAAAGTTCAATTTAGGTTGCAAAGCCAGCCTAGAGCGCAGTGCAACTGCTGGTTGCATTGCAGACATTCAGATATGTTACATTTAACAAGAATAGGCCAGGCCAGATTACAACCAATGTACTTGTAGCTCGTCTACCACTTAAATAATTAAAGTAGCTTGTGGAATATCTGGGGAGTGATCACGGAACTATGATTGCAATGCAAAAGGAAAAATTTATTCGTTAATTAAAAATTTCCACAGTAACTATGCAATATGCAATATAAAAAAACCTAAACCAAATTTTGTATTGCTAAAGAGTCTACAATAAAAATATATAAGAGTGACTTTACAGATTAATTCATAACATCAAGGTACAAACATGTCACCACACCCATTTATATGTAAGTAGGTCAGCCTACTAGGTCAGTCTCTGTTGCATATTTAACGACAGTACCTAGGTGCTGCATAGCAGCTATAGGTCTTGGCCGGTCCAGTATAGTTCTAGCTTGCCCCACCTCACATGCTTGCCTGACTGTAGTCATTTGCTAAAAAACATATATATTTCAGTAAATTTGTGTAAGTACTAAATGCACTCTTAATTCCAGTAAATTGAGTTCCCGTGGGAATACAAGGGTATGTTGCGAAAAAAACCGTGAGGCGCCTTCACACAATTCCGTCAAAGAAATCCATTGTGTGTCACTTTAGGCATGCCTATATTTTGAAAGTAAAAGTTATATTTCATATAATGTCACAATAATAATGGGACCTAGTAAAAATAAAATTAAATAAATAGCTAAAAATTAACCACCAATGGGACCGGTTTGACCGGGTTCTAGGGGTGGGATTTTTTTGTTGGTTTCGCAGTCGTACTATTTCCCCGCTTCGCTACATTTTTCTGGCTAAGTTCCTTAACCCCTCTCCACGCATTGTCGAGAAGAATTCGTCTAAATTCAAGATCGACAACAAGGAAATCTGTGACAGGAGGAGTTTTATCGACACTACCAAGCAAGAAGTTAAAGTATGTGTACCAATCTATATCTATATGAAAATATATAAAAAAAAACATTTTTTTGAGCCAACAGTCAATAAACCAAAAATAAAGAGTTAAAAATTTCTGCCTGTTTGTGTGTTAGAGAATTCATCAAAAATAAATGCCGTTTATTTTTGAACAGTGTTTACGTTTGTTTCATCAAAATCGTTTTATCCAAAGAGGAGTTAAGAGACATTTTTAGACACACCATACCACCAGAAAATGGTCGACCACAAACACGATGAAGTGAGGTATTATAGTCCTTACAGACATCCTAAAAAGCAAATTTTTCTTAGCCCCAGTACCATGTAGATAACAATTTAATAAACCCGACAACCGACAACCAATAAAATATTGTTAGTAATTTTGGCGGGAACATGCCAGGCTTATTATTATTTGACAAAACCTCGTTTGTGTATTAATGGTGGATTGAACATGTACAAGTAAAAAGCAAATCATACAAATATAAAGTCAAAAAACGTAAATTTTTGTGTTCTCTTCTAAAACTCCATAGAAGCATTCAGTAGAGTCCACAACTTTAGATGTTGACTGTGACTAGATTAGACTTTGACTGGATTTCGAATATAACAGCCAAGATATAAAGTTCACTTGACTGGCTAAATACCAAACATGTGGAACCGAATTTAGAACAGTTATCTGTTATATATTATTTGTGACCATTTTGTATCCGCAGGTGATGAAAGGCAAAATGAGCTTAAACCGCAGCCGCGATAAGGATGGCACAGCGCGCGAGCCGCTGCTGGCGGACGAGAGCCCCATGCACTTCGCCAACTCCTGGACCTCCACGCCCAAATACTCGAAGTACTCGAAACTGGCCAACCAGACCGACAGCCCCAGCCGGTAAGCTTCTTCAAGCTAATATTACCCGTGGGGATTACGTGATAAAAAGCATCCTATGTGTTAATCCAGGTTATAAAAGATATGTGTACCAAATTTCATCCAAATCTGTTCAGTAGTTTGTGCGTGAAAGAGTAACAAATATAAATCCATACATCCACACTCACAAACTTTCGCATTTATAATATTAGTAGGAGTAAGGTGAACTATATTTCCACTTAAAACTTGACATTTTCAAAAATATATACATAGATGTAATATTCTTTGGGGGGTGATCACGTAACTTTGATTGCAATGCAGCAGGAGAAATTTCATTCCTAATTTGAAAATTTTCGTAGTTACTATGCCTATAAACTGCATATTGAATGAACAAATCCATGCAAATTAAAATGACAGCCTCTGTGGTGTGGAGTTGAGCAGGTCAGCTCATAGCCCGGAGGCGGCGGGTTCGATTCCCGCGACAGGACAAGTATTTGTGCACAGGAAAAAAAGCGCAAATACTTGTTCTGAATCTGGGCGTTGTGGTACCATGGTCCTCGTAGCTCCTAGGTCCCTTGACACAGAGAATCCTAGTTAGGGTCCAAGATGTACGTGACTGTTGGGCGTTATTATTATTATTATTATTATTAACTAGCTTAACGGATAGAAATCCGTTTCAATCAAGTTATGTGATCGCCTAGCTGATACAAGAATACTTAATAGTATAGATACAGATGAATGATGATGAGAAACAAGGCAGTTCTCCGTTACATGAAGGAGCTGGGGGTGATAACGAAACTTTGATTGAAATGCAACAAGAGAAATTTCCAGACTAACTATGCACATAAACTGCGTATTCAAACTGTCAAATCCATAGAAATTAGTATTTCTATTGGTTGCCATCGAGTTACGTGATCGCCCAGCTGGGCTGGCTTGGGGAGATGCACAATACACCCCATGCGGGACGTCAGTGCAGGCCTTACCACCCCCAAATAGAATTAGATTAGATTATAGATACAGAAGCTGCACTGCTTTTTGCGTACAACGCAATACAGTGCAGTTCAGTTGGCATAGCTCTGCTATTTGACGCGTGACGCGAACCGGACAAGCCCAGCTGTTAATTTCTTCCAATTAGCTCTCATCTAATTTATTGTTGATTGCAGGTTCGACGCTTACGACAGCGACATAATGTCGATGCAGGACAAGATGCTGGGCAACCAGAACGAGCAGCTCGAGGTGATCAGCAACTCGGTGGGCTCACTGAAGACCGTCTCCAAGCAGATCGGCATCGAACTCGACGAGCAGGCCGTGTGAGTCTTCTCAACTTTACAACTTTAGGATGTCCACTGCGGAACATTTACCATAATCACCACACTTGCCAGGCGTGTCGGTGGTCGCAATAAATAAATAATAACGCCCAACAATCACATACATTGATCCTGGACCCTAACTAGGATTCCCTTTGTCTACGGACCCAGGAACTACGAGGACCATTGTCCCACAACACCCAGACTCAGAACAAATATTTGCGCTTTTTTTTTTCAATAGGTAGCTTATAACAGCCTCTGTGGTGTGGTTGAGCAGGCTGGCTCCCCCAGAGCCGGTTTGATCCCCGCGGCAGGACATGTATTTGTGCACAGAGTGCATTTACTCGATCTGTCTGTGTTGCGGGACCATTCTCCTCATACTTCGTGGATCATTAGGTAGGTTTCGTTTTCGTTTCATTTTCTTTTTCCCTAAAGATAGGGAATTTTAGATAGAGTCCGGGATCTGTGTATGTGATCGTTGGACGTTATTTATTCTTGCCCTATTATTATATGTAATTAGTCATTAAAGTAAAACCTCTTTACGCACGCTAAGCTGGTAAATGTGTAACGGAAATTGATCGGGCGAGGTGAACGGAAGTTGATACTCAATACTCAATTATTTATTGCCAACATGTGTACTTATTTATTATCCGCCGATCGCCGATCGCCGCAGGCCGATCCATTAAATAAACAAAATACCTCAATCACTTTTCACTTTTAAATCTCAAGTTAAAAATTTTTATCTATCCAACCTGACTCATAAGTATATATATATTGTATATGTGTATATATTATTTATCAATGATTTAGGTATATGTATTTTATTATTATTTATTCTTATGTATAGAGTATAGGTTAGTATATAGTATTTATTTGCACCGCCGTCCTTGCTCATAGTGTCTCAAAACTCTGTCCATCCAAAGGTTGTCTGGAAGAGATCGCTCTTAGCGATAAGACCGCCCATTGTACCTATCTTATTATGTGATTCTATTTTCTACATATTTATTTTTGGTGTCAATAAAGCGTTTTGTATTGTATTGTATACCTATATAAATACTATTGGGCAAAGTAGCAAAGATATACTTATAATAGGTCTTTACCTATGAAATTGCCGTTTTGCAGTACAGACTTTTTCAAACAAAAAAAAGTTTTGATTGGCTATGAATTCTAAATTCAAATTAATTTTGTTTTAAAAATATGACATTCTATTTACAATATAAGTCTTTTGTTTATTGATTAGCGTTGTATTTTCATTACATTTCAACATTTTTCCTCATAATGGATACTTTGAAATTTCGTGTAGTTATGGAATATGAGTTCCGTCGTGGCACCAACGCGGCACAAACGACACGTAACATCAACGACGTTTACGGAGAGAACTGTACAAACGAACGTACAACCCGTTATTGGTTTGCTCGGTTCCGTTCTGGGAATTTTGACTTGATAAATGAACCTCGTGGTCGTCCGGAAACTTTGGTCAACAATGATGAATTAAAGGCGATTGTGGAAGCTGATGAATCTCAATCTACAGCTGAGCTGGCAGCAGCTTTTGATGTTAGCATCAAAACAATATTGGTCCATTTACGACAGATTGGCAAGATAAAAAAGCTTGATAGATGGGTGCCCCACGAACTTAACGATCGCCAGCGCAACGTACGCGTCGAGACTTGCGTTGCGCTGCATAACAGGCACAGAAATGAAGGAATTTTGAACCGAATTGTTACGTGCGACGAAAAATGGATTCTTTTTGACAATCGAAAGCGCTCAGCAAGTTGGTTAGATCCTGGTTCGGTACCAAAGCAATGTGCAAAACGAAAAATGACCCCTAGAAAGGTGATGGTCACAGTTTGGTGGTCTAGTGCTGGTGTGATTCATCATAGCTTTTTACAAAACGGCGAGAGCATTACTGCAGATGTGTACATTGAAAAACTGGCCACAATGATGGTGAAACTCGCACGTCTGCAACCAGCTTTGGTCAATCGGTCGTCTCCACTGCTACTTCACGACAACGCGCGACCCCATACTGCACAACAGACCGTCTCTAAGCTGCATGAGTTGGGTTTGGAAGCTCTCCCTCATCCGCCATACTCACCAGATCTTGCGCCTACCGACTATTACTTTTTCCAAAATTTGGACAACTTTTTAGCGGGAAAAAAATTCAATTCCCGAGAGGCAGTACAAAACGCCTTTGAAGAGTTTGTTGTCTCCCGTCCTGCTGATTTTTTCAAGAAGGGCATCCATAAACTGCCACAGCGTTGGCAAAGATGCATTGATTGCAGGGGTGATTACTTTGAATAAAAGAAATAAATAACTTCGAAAAAAAAATACTTTAACTTTTTTCAAACAAAACGGCAATTTCATAGGTAAAGACCTAATATTTCCCTCTCAACATGAAGATAGAAAGAGATTTACGTTTTGTATACTACTGTAAGAGCATGAGAGATGGAGCTAAAGAAGTTTCAATTCAGTCGTGTAGTTCCAAAGCACAGTCACTTTTTTACCTATAATAATAATAATAATAATAATATGTGTGGACATCTCACACAACGCCATCTAGCCCCAAATTAAGCAAAGCTTGTACTATGGGAACCAGATAACTGATACAATACTTAGATACTTTTTTGTTTGTAAATACATACATAGAATACAATATGACACCCAGACACAGAACAAACACCTATGTTCATCACACAAATGTTTGTTCTGAGTGGGAATCGAACCCACAACCCACAGTTCAGAAGGCAGGGCTACTACCAACTGAGCCAGGCCAGTCATAAGTATCGTTGTAAATGTATCAACGTGATTGCAGGATGCTGGATGACTTGAACACGGAGCTCGAGAACGCAGACTCGAAGCTTGACTCCACCATCAAAAAGGTGGCGAAGGTGCTCCACATGAACAACGGCAAGTATTCTTTCATTTTTTTTTTTTTTTTTTTATAACATATACAGACAAACAAGCAGACGGCCCGCCTGATGGTAAGCAGTTACCGTCGCCTATAGACACCTGCAACACCGGGGGCGCTGCCAGTGCGTTGCCTACCTTTCAAGACTATTAACCCGATTAATATTAGTAATTATTAAGTTCAGCTATCATGGATCATATCTCTTACTGACAGGCTTATTAATAAACGGGTATTGATAATGATAATGATGATAATGATAAGTTTATTGATAATTATAAAAAATTACAAGTCTGAAATTATTAAATAAGCATAAAAATACAATAATAAATACAATAACATAATTATTGTGTAAAAAAATGTTATTAAAATAGTAGGTATATAGAAATTAAAAATTAAATTGATCACACCAGTTTTGGAATGAATTCCTCGACGCTGTATGGCGCCATATCTATAAGAAAACTCTTTATTTTATTTTTAAAAGTCTGAACATTTTCAACACTGCGTATGGAGTCTGGAAGAGCGTTAAAAATTTTGACACCAGCTACCCTAGTACATTTCCCAGACTTAGCAAGTCTATGTCTCGGTAGTATAAGATCGTGAGCTCTTCTTGTACTTAAGTTGTGGACATCTTTGTGTTGTTTATACAAGCTCATATTTTTATACACAAATAAGCTCGCCTGATACATGTATAAAGCAGGTACAGTCATTAATCTAAGATTTTTGAAGACCGGTTATTAGTCCCAGATTAGTTACTTCAGCTTTTGTCCTTTTTTTGCTACTGGAATATTTAGCTGGATCGAAAGAGACAAAAGATGGTGTAACTAGTCTAAAATTAGTTCGTGTTTATTATATTAATAAGGCTGTTAGTGTATTCCGCGGCAATCCAACCCGCCGCCTCCGGGACATGAGCAGACCTGCAACCATCACACCACAATGGCTAACAATATTAAAAATACAGTGAAAACTTGTCAAAAGCATGTCGGTGCTTGCTTGGTATGGTTCCGTATATGCACAAGTATTATCTACTAGTTGCGCTGCGCGGTTTCACCCGCGGATAAACATATAGGCTACATTTTTTGCACAGCATTTGTGCACAGGAAAACACAAGCGCAAACGAACAACACGAAAAAAACGTTTCACCATCATTATACCACTTTCCCACACTCATGCCTGTAATTCAGCACTTAACGAATAAAATGCCACCAATTTTATGCACTAAAACTGAAAATAACACAAGTTTTGGAAAATAATACAATGCGGTGACGCGATCTTTTTCGTTTTCCCGCCAAAACTGAGAATGTGTTTGTTACAGATCGTCGCCAATGGCTGGCCATCGGTGTCCTCATACTGCTATTATTTGTCATCTTCTTACTGTTCATTATACTCTAAACGTAACGGTCGTAGAGTCGGCTGTAGTGTGTAATGTTGTACGTACTAAGGTTATTTATTTTAAACGCATATTTTAGGTCGGCATGGAGCGATCGATGCGGGACAAAATGTAAAATAAATAATATTCAACTCATTGTAACTATAAATACCAGTGGCGTAGACTAATATAGACGTGGGCAATGTCGTATCAGCGAGACCCCTTTTCTTTCGTTCCCAAGATCTACCCGATAAATGTATCTCACTAAACATGCTTTGACACGACATACCTACTTATTATAATGAAAAAATATAAATGCGCGAAAATATTGAAAAGCATGTAGATTTTGTAACTTAAGTTTTTTTTTACAAAAGTTGTTCTTCAGCTTTTTACTTTACAGAAGTCCTGTAGTAAGGATTTTTAATTGATTTTGGCAGCTAAATCTGCTTCGAATGAGAGTATTACTAAAGCAGACAGTCGGTCCTGCTTCATACTGTTTCATAAATAGTTTTTTATAATTTTAACTTAGAAAATCTTCTTAAAGTAAAAACTACTAAAAATAAACGGGAATTTTAAGTCTGGTGGCATCGCATTTAAAGAGGCCTCGTGAGAACCCTGTAGGTGCGAGGCCGTTGAACACAGTACTGCTTGCACACTACTGATTCGTGGCAGTATAACTGGCAAAGCGGTGGTACCTACCAGAAAATTCCTTCCACCTAGTAAACCTCTAAAATAAAAATAATTCCCTTTAAATTATAATAATTTTACAGAATGCCATTGACCCGTAGTAACAGCTCAGATCTGTCCCTGCCGATCGCCTCGTGTAGAAATAGTTTAAATTATAATGATTTTTAATCACTGTCATGGAACAAATGAGGAGAGGAATGCCAATAGACTAAGAAAATAGCGTGAATCAGAAAAAAAGCTAATAAACGGTCTTAAACCTAGATGGCGCTGCATATTGAGCGAGCATCCTTATTTGTTCCATGCTATTGTAGAGAAAGGTAAGCAGATAAATCTATTTTATATAGCAAATTGGTAGCCAAAGTTGAATATTTACATTACTGCTATACGTAATGCGGTCGATATTTGGTACCGACTCCTCGAAATTTACTAAATGCCTAATCTTTATTGTTGTATTCAAATAGTCTATGAATTGTTACAGTTTGTTACTTTAGAATGTGAAGCGATGACATTGCGTGACTTGGATTAAACAATTTGGAAAATGTTTTAATAATGACTCGTATTTACGCAAAGTAATATGAATTGTAATATTGTGTTAGAATGTTTCAATCATTTTAAACTGTTTGGACTATCTAATAAACACGTGTCTTGTTCTTGTGGTAATATCTTGCTAAATAATCAAAAAAACGAGTGTGCTTTAGACCACATGACTGAAGTAAAACTTCATTAATTTAGCTCCATCTATCGGCCGGTATAACTTTGTTTTTGCTTTGTTTAATGTTAATGTCGCCATCTTGACAATTGTTGATTGCCATTTTACCGGACATACCAACATTATAATACACATTTTTAACTTTATTATGTTGGCAATGGAGATTTACGTGAATCAACTTCCGCTCGCCTCGCATTCACCAGCTCTGTCTCCAATTCAAGCGTGCGTAAAGAAGTTTTACTTCAATAAAATCATTCGACTTGCAGGTGACTTGACAACTCGTGACTTCGCATATTTCAATCCAATTTGAACGTATTTAGACAAATTGCTGTCCCTGTTATTTCAATGTATACGAAAGGGACGACAACAATTTAGTACAGTCAAGTTTAGGATGTCTTGAGAGTAATAGGCTATTTCACTACTATTAAAATGAACAAGTAAATATTATTTTCATAAAGTAGCTAAAAGATGAATGTAATAATAGGAAAAATTAGAAAAATCATTAAATAATTCACGGAGTAGTACGCTTTTAAAGTTTCATCGCCTGTCCCTTTCTCGCAAAACAGAGATCGTGTGGAGCTTCCTCACAGGTACTGTGAAGCTTTGTTTGTGACGTCACATGCCAAAGAGATTGTATGTAGAGCTACCATAGAGGTACCACAGCTTAGTGATGAGTTACTACTATGAGAACTGGTAACTGACGTCACTGCGTGTTTGAGCTGTCTCTATTCCTGTATTTTAATATGCCTGTAACTTAGTCATTTTTTGAGATAATTAATTTTGGGTATACCTATTTTTTGAGGTATATTAATTAACAATTCTTAAAAACATAGCAGTCAAATAGCCTATTCTTTCCATCTCAAGAAGTCAGTCCTTGTGTCGCAATTTTTAAGTCACAAGAAGGGTTCTTGGTTTAACGACGGTGACGGCTTACGTGCCCTCCGAAGCCCCGTACGGTGCGGTGCTCAGTTTGAAATATTAATTTTCAACATTTTGCAGTCACCAATGTTTGTGTACCGCTGCTTACAACGATGACGTCATCGCTTCACACTCGCGCGTATCAATAATACTTCGTGCGGCACCCCTATCGCGTAACTGTTCTGGACATGGGCTTCGCTTGCCATTCTGCACACGCCAATTTACAAGTCCATGAGTGCGAGCAAGAGAGCATACGAACACCGTCTCCACCAAAATCACGCGATAAGGGTTGCCTTAGACAAAGTAATAATTACACAGCTATTTCATATATTAGCCTGATAGCGCACACGGTGGGCTTGAGCATAGTTTAAATTCATATATTTTCGAATCTATCTTTGCGAATAATGTTTGTGACTAGAATCAGCGCTCAGAACTGTAAATTAAATCTTTCACGTAAAGAGAGAGTTACATAATAATCTTGACTTGGGGAGTAAGCCGATGAATGCGAGGCGAACGGACGTTGAAGTCTGTTCACGTAGATGTCTATTCCTAACATAAAAAAGTTAAATATTTGTATTATTATGTTGGTATATCCGGTAAAATAACAATTTACAATTGTCAAGATGGCGACATTAACATTAAACAATGCAAAAACAAAGTTGCACCGGCCGATAGATGGAGCTAAAGAAGTTTTACTTCAGTCGTGTGGTCTAAAGCACACTCGTTTTTTTAATTAAAAGAATATTGTTGTTTCATTTTTTATGTATAAAACACATTTAAAAAAAATCGTGAATATAAGCGCACAAACCGGGCGCGGGTGGCAAACGCTGCTTACAATCGTTAGACTAGAAATGCACGGAATCGTATAATTGGTGATCTTTTGGATTTGTTATCTACCATATACCATACCGTATATTGTACCAGCAGCCCGAGTGTGCAGTTTACTTGTGACACTGCACGTGAGTGCTCATTAGTGTATAATATTTACATCAAGAAACCTGTACAAAACAGCAAATTTTTGCGTATGCAAGAAAATTTTGCCTTGAATGGCGTTGTTTTTGCATCCCTTTATACGGGTACACGTTTTTTTTTAAATGTAAGGAATGATGTGACGATCTAGTCGTGCACCTCATATTTAGTGACACTGCTGCCTATTACAGAACAGTGTCGCTCGGAACTCCAAAATATAAAGTTTCGCGTGACACTGCACTGCGCACTTCATCCTGAGACAGCACAGTCTGGTAATAAGATTACTCGACTGTGAGATCAGATCAATAGTCTCAATTGCCCAGTAATTCACTAGCTACAGTTCCCTTCAAACTGGAACACAGCAGTGCTTGCACACTACTTCTTGGCGGTAGAATAACCTAGACGAATTTTGCAGAGAAGTCCTATCACCTAGTAAAAAGGGATGAAAAACATAAGCAACTTGCTTCAAAGCATGGTTCGATTTATTATCCAGTGTTTTTATACAGGCATCTTGATTTACTGCTTCTAGTAATATGATCTCAATAGCGAATATTATCAAATGGTAGGACAATATATTTTGTCTTTTTTTTTTTAATTATAGACATCCTATAATTCACAAGGGATTTATAATTTAATGTAATGATCTGTCATTTTCACGCTGACGGGATACGTAAAGCGTGCAAGCGAGACACAACAGTTATGCTAATAGAGCGTTTTTGAATTAGATGAGTGTTTTGTTCAATAGAGAGAGTACACGGCTTGGAGGAGAGACCAGCGGTATGAAGGTTATATTTATACGCTTATGCATAAGGTTGAAACGGTTTTAATAAATCTAGCTTCTTGATAAATATTTTTCTATCAGAGAGTAGCGTACCCTAGTTTCTTGATATTGAGATGTGCCAATACAACATAATGTTTGTTTAGTCACTAGCCATCAAACAAGATTGGCGATCTTTTTTTTTTGTTTTCGTTTTGACTCCACACTTTTGTGTATTTAGCCAGTGTCAAGTATTGGGGATCTTTAGTAACAACACGATAAATCATGTTTCTTAGCTACTCTCACCGCACGTCACTTAAAACCAGAACTAGAATAGGCTATTTGACTACTATAAAAAATGAACAAGTAAATATTATTTTCATAAACTAGCTTAAAATTAATGTAATCATTGAAAAAATAAGTAAAATCGGCAAATAAATCACGGAGTAGTACGCTTTTAAAGATTTATCGTCTATCCCTTTCTCGCAAAACAGAGATTGTGTGAAGCTTCCACGCAGCTACTATGAAGCTTTGCTTGTGACGTCAGATACCAAAGAGTATGTATAGCTACCACAGAAGCATCACAGGTTAGTTGAGGTACTGTGGAGGACTGGTAACTGACGTCACTGCTTGTTTGAGCCGTCTCTATTCCTGTATTTTAAAATGCTTGTAATTTCGTAATTTTGAAGATATATTTCATTTTTGTTTTCACGTTCTAGGTAGGATTTTTTGAGGTATATTTTATATTTATGCAATAAAAATATAGCAGTCAAATAGCCTATTTATATAACAGCTTAGAGTGTTACAAATATTTTGAAAAGATGAATGTCCGTCTGTACTAAGGTTGACAGGTTCTAAGTTCACACTTATCCCTCTATGACACACCTACTGCAACACATTTGTGTATGTCACAGGTATAAGAGCGAACTTAGACGCTTTCAAACTTTAGTACAAACGTATAATAAAGTTAAGTATATCGTCGCCCCAAACGCAACATGTTTGCTGATTTTTTAAATTTTTTAACATACAACTTATGTTTCAAGACATATTCTTGTAAAATTGCAGTTTTTAATAAATATTGCATCATCCTTGTTAATTGTTTTGATGCAGTGAATGAGGTGTGTCTATTATTGCACATTTATATAATTAATTTGTTAATCGCTGTTTTGAAGTTATGAGGATAAATAATATTAATTCAAATTAATATTGACGCATTATTTATTTATATATTAATTTAGTTTACTTATAGGTAAAATGTTATTTAGCTTTAAATAACACAGTTTTATTTACTGTCTAGTCTCGCTTTAAGTTTTATGACTGCGTTTATTATATCGATGGTATCGTTATTGTATAAAATATGAATGTCACTAATTACACAAACAATAATGTATTATACCAATAAATGAATAATGATCTATTATGTCGGATGACTCACTTCTGTGTACGAGCACTAAATCCTAAGTAATTTCTGTGTTTCCGGTGTTATGATATAAATATCTCTGATGTTATTGTATTTGTCGACGTAAAATGGACAGAAAATATAGTATGTAAGTGAATAATACAACATGTTTCATTGTCTCCTGGCCACACGTGCCTTGACAGCCGCTCTTGTCTTATCTAAGTACTCAACGACGCCGGGCGAAAACGCTTTGTGAATCATTTTCATAGTAGCGAGTACATTTCGAGGTGCTATACAAGTCTATTTAAAACTATTGAAGATGACATGAATTTGTATTGAAATTCATGATTTGTGACGTCACATGCCAATTCCATTAGGTTGTATGTAGCCTGTAGCAAGGTACGAGTACTGTTTCTGCTCCTTTTCTAATCACATATGTTAGAAATGCTTATAACTAATTTTTCGAGAAATTTATATTATACAATTAATTTATTTAAAAAAGTTGAATACTCCGTAATTGCGATTTCTAAAAAGAATTTACTCATATATTTTACGAGCTTCTGCCCGCAGCTTTGCCCGCGGCGTGGCCTATGGGAAAATAATTCAGCCACCCATTTCACCCTCTTGAGGTTGGAATTTCGAAAAATCCTTTCTTAGCGGATGCCTACGTCATAACATCTACCTGCATGCCAAATTTCAGCCCGATCCGTCCAGTGGTTTGGGCTGTGCGTTGATAGATCACTGTCAGTCAGTCACCTTTGAGTTATATATATTTAGATGTTCATATTATTTAAGTTAGGAAAAGTCTTATAAATAAAATAGCAGCAAGCTTTGGCGGATTAAACAATCACATTCGTTATTAATATTATAATTAACATCATAACATTCACTTGTCATTGTAGAACTCAAAGGCGTGTATTACTCGTTTTTTCTTTAAATTGTGCGTATTCTAGAAACACTCCCGGCCACGAAACATCGTCACCAACGCGGTTTAACTAGGTGCAAATGAAACTTTCAGTTCCGTGGTACTACATATTTATTGGGAAAAAATCTCAGCCTTTAAGTACCTACAAGACCGGGTACGTAGTATTGAAATGTGAAGTCAAAAAATCAACACTATGCTAGAATAATAAGAAATAGGAGGTCGTCTAACTATTAGTGTGTTGATTCAATGTGTTACATTATTCGTGTGTTAAAATCTAGTCGTAGGTCAAATTTAGTCATGGGTAAAGTAAAATCGTGGGACAAATCTAGCCGTGAGTGAAATCTACTCGTGGGTCTAGTCTTCTTCAGAGGTGGACCCGCTGTAAATCTTATCGTAGATGGCCGGTATGAAATCGTATTCCTCGTGTGACAGGTCTGTGTACAGCAGCCGCTTCATGGTTGACCAGTCATGCACGTCTTCCGGCTCCACCTGGAACAACCTGACGAATGCGACACTTGTAGAAAAGCTAGTCTAGGGAACACCTGTTTTTTTTCTAGTTGCATTACCACAGACACCTAGGTCCGTGGTTTTTCTTAAATTATTTTAAACTAGTTGACTCTCCCCGGCTTCGCACGGGTGAATAAGTAAAACGCGGTCGAACGGAATAAAATGTATCCTATGTCCGTCTTCTGGTTCTAAGCTACCTCCCCACCAATTTTCAGCCAAATTGGTTCAGCCGTTCTTGAGGTACCTATAAATAGTGTTACTAACATGACTTTCTTTTTTATACTTATATACATTTATTGCTTTACCTTATTATTAATCATGAGGGAACACTTAGGTTATATCCATCTGCATTAAAATCTATTAAAATACAACTTAGCTAACCAACAATTTCCTTCGGGTTCTCGTATGTTTGTTAAATTTATGTCAACTGGCACACCAAATACTGAACGCTCATTGAGCAGGTCTTCTCATAACCCGGAGGCGGTGGGTTCGATTCCCGCGGCATGACTTTTCCTGCGGCGCTTTTTTTCTGTGTGCAAATACTTATTTGTACACCGCAAAAAAGCGCAAATACTTGTTCTGAGTCTGAGTGTTGTGGGACCATTGTCCTCGTAGTTCCTGAATCCTTAGACACAGGGAATCCTAGTTAAGGTCCAGGATATATGTATGTGATCGTTGGGCGTTTATTATTATTAATAGTACTGTGCTTTGTTGCTACTTTTTGGTCACACTGACTCGCATTATAGGCGTTAGCGTGGTCTACGAGGGGCACGGCGCCTAGATCACAAACTAATATAACACGCATTTACATTGTCATAGTCGTTAATTTTAAGTAAAGCTTCTGTGTTACCTAAAATTTAAACTTACTTCATTGGTGATTTTAATATAAAACACTCGCAGGTGGAATAACTGGCATAAAACAGTACATAGAAACTCGCCCTCTAAACGCTGGTGTTTCATTTACTTACATATACTCACCACTTTACATTGACTGGCCCGATAGCTCAGTTGGTAGTACCTTCTGAATTGTGGATTGTGGGTTCTAATCCCAAACATTTGTGTGATGAACATAGGTGTTTGTTCTGTGTTTGGTGTTATATTGTATTCTATGTATGTATTTACAAACAAAAAGTATCTAAGTATTGTATCGGTTATCTGGTTCCCATTAGTTAGCTTTGCTTAGTTTGGGGCTAGATGGCTCTGGGTGAGATGTCCACTATTATTATTATAAAATAGAATAGGAATATTACTAAGCTCACCTGCTGACACACGACATGAAGTTCTGGAGCCACCGGCTGGACAGCAGGTGCACTAGGTTGCTGTAGCCGGTACAGTTGGTCCATTGTGCGTCGGGCGCCATCAACATCGCCACCGCCTTGCCGCGGCAGATCAGCGGCGAGCCATACATGCCCTCGAGAATAAATGTTCTAATCAGATCCAGCTGTCATCTCTCTACTTAAGGTGAAGTTTTTTTTTTTTTTACTTCAAACTTGTCTAGCATTTGACCACGCTCTCACCTGATGGGAAGTGACGATGCGATCGAAGGTGTAGCATGCTAGCCAAGTAAATACCTATTCACTCTTCTCTTGAACACGCCCGGGTCATATTTCGCCGGAAACAGACGCTGGCAGGGCATTCCATTCCTTAGCCGTTCTAATTAAGAAAGTTGAGTCAAATCGCTTGGTACGAATGGGTGGTATTTCGACCACGAAAGGATGGCGCTTAGCCGAGCATCTAGTAGTCCGGTAGTGGAATGGTGGTGGAAGTTTCCAGAATCCCAAACGAACGTACGAGAAACCGCGGGCTAGGGTGATAAGTGCGAACTTAGAAGCTGTCAAAGTTTACTACAGATTAGCATTATTGTCGTAGGTCAATGACCTCCGTTCGAGGAGGTCAAACTCTTTAAATTAAAAGCTCTTTTCATGTTTTAATGATGATTAAAATGAATGACACTGTTCTGTCATGGGCGGTCGTATCGTTTCATCAGGCGAACGACTTACTCGTCACTACATTCACTAAAATAAAAATAAAAAGATCAAAAGTATTTTCTATGGCAAAAGTCATAGAGTAGGTACGATGAGCTAAGGAGTGAAGAATGAGCGAATGTTATAGAAAACAAACATTGCGCCCGTTTCTTAGGAACACTGACCTAACCTGAAATATATTTCCACAGATCCTATAAAAAGTATTTTCCATGTTTCGTTCAATGGTTTAGTAAGGAATCTTTGAGATTTTTTCACCCAACCAGGATATATTTATACTTTACGTAGGTCAAAGTCAAAGTCAAAGAATTTTACTACAAACTAGCTGCGCCTCTCGGATATAAAGTAGCCTATGTGTTAATTAATCCACTATATACCTAAGCTATCTATACGCCAAATTTCATCCAAATTCACCCAGCTGTTTTAAGGCGAAAGAGTAACAAACATCCATACATACAAACTTTCACGTTTATAATATTAGTAGGTATGGTGGTTGAGCAGGTCGGCTCATAACCTGGAGGCAGCGGGTTCGATTCCCGTGGCAGGACAAGTATTTGTGCACAGAAGAAAAGGGCAAATACTTGTTCTGAGTCTGGGTGTTGTGGGACCATGATCCTCGTAGTTCCTGGGTCCCTAGACACAGGGAATTCTAGTTAGAGTCCAGGATCTATGTATGTGATAGTAATTATAATTATTTAAAAAAATAGTGTCATTTAGGTGTTGACTTACGTTGCGCAATGAGTAAGCACTGTCGACATATTTACAATTTAAAAAAAGTTTATTGTACTTAAACAAGATTTATGTATTGTAAATTAATCCTAGTGTACGGGCCAACCCGTAACATTATTGTATTTCATTATGTATCAATTTAGTATCAATAAAGCATTCAACCGGAACGCACGTCGTATCTTTTCCGCTACGGTTCCCGGTTGCGTTGGTACTCACTATCAATTATCAAAACCCTATGTAGGGTTGAGCACTAGACCTCACACCTAGAAATGCAAAATTAAAATTGTTTTGCAAGCATATACGCTTATAACTTTTGGCATCATTATCAACCGGGTACCTGTAATGGTATCTACCTAATAGAAATATGCAGCAGCACTACCACTTCAACCGGGACGTCAGCGCAGGCCTTCATCGCTCCCCCGTCGCAAGAACTAGGAAGTATTTAGCCGTACTCAGCGGTTGTTATTTATAGAGCAGTTAGAATAATAACGACTCTAACAGTACATTGTATGCTATCAATTTATTGACCATTCTTGTACTGAATTATGGCAAACCGAACATGATCCCCTTCATTCATAAAAAAATTTCTTATCTTGTTGGTGTTAGAGTTTTAAAAGCATTAACTCACGTGGCAAGGCTGAGCAGCTTTGTCCGGCTGAAAAAAGAAAATGTTAGGTATTATGATTTACATGATATTTATTTAATAATAGAAGCAGCTCGTAGTTGCACGTGCGTTTCTTTATAATCTCATTTGACTCTTTTAGGGGTAGAAACAGAAATAAGTATTGAAATTTCAAAATACTCTTAGTATATGTACATCCTTACGCTGTAAAGAGATGACTCCAATTATCAAGTCTAGATTAAGCGCCTTGACTTCTAGGCTGTGATATATATATATAGTAATAATATAATAAGCTTTAATCTTGAGTGACTGCAGTCAGCCACTCAAGATAAAGATTAGTATTATTATACATATTATTATTTTAGGAATAACAATGTGTAGACAGCGTCAGATAAATAACTTGTTCGTGATTTAATAGACGGGAACCATTTCCCCAATCGACTCACTCAAAATCGATTCACCGTTGGTGGGCACTCCCCACAAAGTTTAATTTTTTTTCTTTTTTTATATTACAGCAAGTTGGGATGTTAAAACCACGCGAACACCCTTGATCGTATAGTTTTACAAACACCGCCCGGAGCAACTCACATCTTTAACGCAGATAGAGCTGATCTTGTCGATGTACCCGTGGAAGCCCAGGTTGCTGAGCGCCTGCTGGAACTTGATGCTCAGCGTCTCGCACCACAGGCCCTTCTTCACGATGTTAAGGAACTGTACGCGCAGGTGCCGCTGCAGGAGGAACTTGGATACCGGGTAGATTATATCCTGCAACCAATCCCAGTTCTCAAATTGTGTAAAGACAGTACGGTAACGTGTCGTACCGTACTTATGTACGGTTCGACATCAGCCCCACACGTTTCCACTGCTCGGAGGCGGACCTTTCCTCACGTGGAGAGAGTGCAGGTCACAGTAACACAGGTAGTGTGGGATGCTGGAAGACAGCATCAGAAAGGCTAATTTAGTGATTCTTAAAAAAATAAATGTTTTCCTCATTTCACTGTGAGAGCGAGTGCGAATTCCGCACGTAATTTGAAATGTGGTTGGTACAGGGCGGAGTTGGATTTGAATTTGGGGGCGTCGGTTTAAAAGTCTCTACTACCGCTAAATATCACTCGCACTAACGATAGGTAAGGAGCAAAACTGGTAAAAGTACTTTCGCTGAAACTTCAGTGCTAGTATTAAGTAGTGTTTAATTCCTGTTTCAGTGCATGTTCTGCCAACAGGTATAAAGGGATGAATCTTCTAAATGTGTAAGATTGTAACAAAAACAGTTCAATACTTTCAGTTCATACTCGTAAGTCAGGAAAATCACAAAATCGTAATATTTTTGTTTGTTAGCCTACCCATGACAAAGTAGTATAAATAAGAGAGTTCTCGAAAGGAAGGGCAAGTTTTGGTATATTATTGTACTTTAACTAATGATTTTTTGATAAAACTGTTCAAAAATAATGAAGTTCTGAGTTCAAAACATACGTTAACAGTGTTCATGTAGAGTTCAAAGTTTAAAAACCTATTTTTTGTGTAGGTACAGATGCGTTGTCATTGAATTCACCTATCACATAGAACTTTGACTAGCCCGATAGCTCAGTTGGTAGTAACTCTGCCTTCTGAACTGTGGGTTGTGGGTTCGATTCCAACCCAGGGCAAACATTTGTGTGATGAACATAGGTGTTTGTTCTGTGTCTGGGTGTGATATTGTATTCTATGTATGTATTTACAAACAAAAAGTATCTAAGTATTGTATCAGTTATCTGGTTCCCATAGCACAAGCTTTGCTTAGTTTGGGGCTAGGTGGTGTTGTGTGAGATGTCAAAAAAAAAGAATTGACTGTACTCACAGCATCCAGTGCGGCCACTAACGACACTCTTATGGTAGGTAGGTACATACTTACCACATTGAACTATGTATTTAACTACTACTAGCTAACCAACTTGGGACTAAGAAGGTTTGTAAGTACATGTACAGGTACCTTCCCTATAACCCACCCAGATTGTCAACATAAATCAGCGTACCGGTATAGCAGAGCAATAGCTTAGACACAGACCCGTATTACAGACCTACGAGGTCTCTTTTTTTTTACCAAATGACATGACGAACTAGTCGCTCGCCTGATGTTAAGCGACACGACTGCCCATATCAGTTGCAGTCTCTAAAGAATAGTTTCGCGTGACACTGCACAGCGCACGACATTCAGAGACATCAGCACAGTCTAGCAATAAGATTACTAGACTGTGGGATTAGGTCATAAAGTCTCATTTGCCCAGGAATTTAACTAGCTACAGTGCCCTTCAAACCGGAACACAGTATAGCTAGCGCACTACAGTAGTAGTTCCGCCAAGTACTATGGCAGCAGAATAACTGGCAAAGCGGTGGTACCTACCTAGACGAACTTTGCAGAAAAGTCCTACCACCTAGTGAGTCCTACTACCTAGCTTCATTTATAAAAAGATAAAAAATGTATCCTCTTGGAATAGTTTGTTTTTGTTAACTTTATCATTCATTTATTTTCTTTTTTAATATAGCCTATTACGTGTACTAACAATTTTACATATGTATAAATATTAATAAGTTTAGAAAAATTAAATTGTCTATAGGTATTGAAACATTTTGTCCGGCGGAGGGCATTGGTATACCAAAACACAGGTTTTCCTAGTTTGGGTACCAATGTTTTCCAACCAGGAGTAAACAAATTTTGATTTTTTTGTATAGACTGTTTTTATGTTTAAACCGATCTTTGTAACCATTTATTAAACTATTTAAAAAACTATTTCAAATTTCGAATGAAATCTCTTACGACTGAGCATAGTTCTGTAATACTATTGTAGTAGTTAGTTAAAATAATTAAGGAACTTCGTCCATTTAAAAAAAAAGGTACAATATTAGAAGAATAGCTTAAGATAAAGTTTTGAGTTGTGTAAATGTATTGAGAATCATTCGCATATATTAAAATATTCGCGTTCACGCATCACGCTACCCAATCAGTTATATATTATTTATAAATTGAAGGGTTGAGAATAAAAAGGATTTAACTGACAATTTGACAGTTTCGAGAAAATTGACTTTAAATGTCAACGGCGTCATTTTTATGTAGAGTGCTTATAAGGTAATAGAAAAGGTTTATGTAAGTTTCAGTTGCTTGAAAATGTTTTATTTCTATTTAAAATTACCAAATATAGTACTAATTCATACAATTACTGTAAAAATATAATATAATAAAAGAAATAAAGTAATGTTTTTATACTAAGCGTACTGTATTCCTGTGACAGATAAACCATTTTTAGACTCAAAATCTCGAGATTTAAGCCCCATTTCGGTATTTTGAGAATGTATTATTGAAGATAATTTCACGCTGAATCCAACGATACCCATAAGTCATTTGGTCAAAAAAATCAGTTAAATCCTTTTTATTCTCACCCCTTCAATTATTCAATTTTATGTTTTAAACGTAAGCTTTTTGGGTACGCTTCCCGCAGAAGGTGATATAAATTCTGTGTTTTATTTATGACCTCTTTTTACCTACAATATCTTTTTCAAATAATTAAATATAGTTTAGTATTATGTTTATAGGTAAATTTAATGCAAATTTCTACTGTTTCCTTCTAATTTGACATTTCTTTGTACATTTATACGTTTAAAACAAACTGAACTTAGTTGTTAAAAAGATCTTATTGGAATGTGAGAGCGGACACGTGCGGCACAAATGTGCGGCCTGTGCACGTGGCGGGGCTGCCAGCTTTTGTCTTCTTTGTCCTGTGCCTACTCGGGCAAAACTTTTTTGAAGTATTGCGTTGCTTATCGAAAATAACATAAAGTAGCGGTTTCACCCGTGTGGTGGAAATTTTCCACACTTTCTTAACTTTTTCTTTCATAAGAACCTTCTACTGACAACAATAAACACAACAAAAAAAGAATTAGCGAAATTGTTCCACCCGTTCACGCGTGATGCGATGACCTAGGGAAATAACTCACTAGGTGGTAGGACTTTTCTGCAGAGTTCGTCTAGGTAGGTACCACCGTTTTGCCAGCTATTCTGCCGCCAAGCGGTAGTACGCAAGCACTACTGTGTTTCGGTTTGAAGGGCAATGTAGCTAGTGAAATTGCTGGGCAAATGAGACTATGATCTGATCTCACAGTCGAGTAATCTTATTACGAGACTGTGCTGATGTCTCAGGATGACGTGCGCAGTGCAGTGTCGCGCGAAACTTTATATTTTAGAGTTGCGGATTTCACTGTTCTGTTTTTGGCAGCCGTATCGCTTAACATCAGGTGAACGTCTAGCTCATCACATCATTCACTAACATTAAAAAAAAATCATTTTTATATATTAAGATGACTATCCAACGAATCCAAAAAGAAGGTACCTACTGTATTTATATGAACTGTACATATTGCAATCACAGATAACTGCAATAATTTTTATAGACAAACCAAGATAGCGAGATTAAAAATAATAATAAGCAAATAAAATAAAGATAGCTACTTAGATCCTGGACCCTAACTAGGATTCCCTGTATCTAGGGACCCAGGAACTACAAAGACCATGGTCCCACAACACCCAGACTCAGAACAAGTATTTGCGCTATTTTTTTTCTGTGTATAATTACTTGTCCTACCGCGGGAATCTAACCCGCCGCCTCTGGGCTATGAGTCGACCTGCTGAACCACCACACCACAGAGGCTGATCTTGCACAAATTTTCCGTTGATGACTTAGTACATTCAATGGGCTTTATATCCGGTATTAAAGATCTCTATTTACTAATCTAATGTAAACAATTTTTTGCCTCTAGCAGAATTTTCATTTACATTGATGACCAAGAATTTCAGTAGTGTAATTTTACTTTTAAGTCACGTTTCATGATTTTAATCATATTTATATTTGTTCATTACTAAGTTGATTTTAAATTTTGTTGATTTTATATATTTTGTTGTAAATTGACGTACCAGTGTAACGCGATGCTATAAGGTGAATAAATCTATGAATCAAATTAAATTTGTATATTTAACTTCTAAAGGTGCAAAAGGTGTCGGTGCGCGGTATGCCAATGAATTTGTGAAAATAGACCCGATACATCTCAAAATATTAGGGGATCATTACCATACCCACCCAGGCTTGGCAGGGGCTAGTTAGTTGTACGCCCTTCCCTCCCTCTCCACCGTCCCTAAATACATAAGGAAGTAATTTATAACCCTTTTCGCTATAACTCACCATATTTCCCCCTCCCTTCCGTAACCCTTCCTTAACCCCGTCTTAAGGGATTATTTTTCAAAAAACGCTTTTAACGCTGTAGTCTGAAAAATCTGTAAATCCATTAGCTTGAGCGAGATTAGATCAGATCGAGTTAGCTGTGAAGTTCTGACTGAGCACGTCGCAAGAGCGGTGAGCCATGAATTTTGAAAATTACTCAGGTTTTTGCGTTGGGCGTTCATTTCATTAGTAATAATCGAGTTTTTCCAGAGTGCCATCCCGCCGCCACCGCCGTCAGCTATTACCCGTTAAATTAAAATTATAAGCGGCGGTGGGCATGCCTGCAGTAACGCGGGCAAGCGGATTCTTTATATTTTGCGTCGATAACGCATTCCCATGCACGTCTCATCGGATGTGAAGTGACCACACGGTCAGCCAGATCATGCCCTGCATTGGAAAGCTTATTCAACCATACATGGGCATCACAAGTCAACCAAAATACTTACCCAAAGTGCAATTGAACGAAATAAATAATAATAATAATAAAGATTTAAAATAAATAAATATTTGTCGACATTTCACACAGCGCCATCCCAAACTAAGCAAAGCTTGTACTGTGTGAACAGATAACTGATACAAAACTTAAATACTGTTTGTAAATACATACATAGAATACAATATAACACCGAGGCACAGAGCAAACACTTATGTTCATCATACAAATGTTTATTGGTGGGAATCGAACCCACAGCATACAGTTTAGAAGACAGAGCTACAACCAACTGAGCTATCAGGTCAGTCAAAATGAATGATGAGAAATGAAAATATGATGTTTTGGAAGTTAAGATAGTCGAGGCTGATCTAGGTACCAAAGGGTACCTAGATTAGCCTCAGTGGCTTGGACGCTGATACGCACCCCCTTATAGAAGAAGTGCCATCCGGGCATGAAGCACTCCTCTTGCAGAGACAGAACCTCCTCGCCCATCCAGTCGATGGTGAGCGGCCGCATCGGGACTTCCACCAGGATGTCTGGGATCTTGCGCTTCAGCAGCAGGATTGCAACAGACTTCTCCATCAAGTACCCGCGGTCACCCGTTACGTTTGACACTGGATTCGTACGAAATTTGTGTTTGCTTCAAATAAGTTGGTACATACTTCATCAATTTAAACCTATTGTAGTGTATCAATAAATGTAGTGTCACCGGCACTTCCAACTTGCCATTAGTCGCGAGCGGACGCCAGTGCCTACTTTCAGATCTTTATTTTTTGTTTTTGGTTTGGCTCCACACTTTTGTGTATTTAGTCAGTGTCAAGTAATTCATAATTTTTCAAGTTAAAAGGTATTAGATATATGTGTCAAGTCAAGTCACAGTCCAAGTCATCAGAAAAGTCATAATCTAGTCTAGTCTAGTCAAGTCATACTCCTAGTAAAGTGGTGGCAACTTTACCAGAAGCTTCTATGGAGTTTTGGAAACAATACGAAAAGAAATATTTCACCATCATTATACCACTTTCCCATACTCGTGCATGTAATCCAGCACTTAATGAATAAAATGGCACCAAATTTATGGACTAACACTGAAAATAACACAAATTTTGGAAATTAATACAATGCGGTGACGGGATTTTTTTCGATTTCCCGCCAAAACTCTACTGATTTTGTTGTTTTATTATACCTCAAATAGTGTGCATACAACACCTATCATTCTTCATTCAACATAAAAAGATTTATTATTATTTATTAAAAAGGTTATTTTTAGTTACATTTAACATAAGTTTTTTAGTACTTTTACATTCTAGCGCACAGCAGAAACAGGAATTATTGTTTTTTCAAACATTATAATACGATTTGGTGGTCATGTGGTCATAATTAGAGGAAAAATAAAGTTATCAAAATATTGAATTATTGGTATCCTCAGTTCTCGGAAATCATGAAGAAACCGTACCGTCATTGTTAGTCAGTAAACACGCCGCATACATCGGTAGGTATTGCGATCTATAAACAATAGTTACACTACGTCAAAATACCTACTCCCGATGTTTACAAAGTCAATTGCCACGAGGATACAAGACCACTCGACGCAATCAGAGTGTAGTCCCGGGTCCTGTGTCAACCTTGAGGCTCCGCGATGGAAGGTTACGGCCAACTGGATTGGTCGCCTGATTGGATACACATGCGTTTCCTAGCACGTGTGGGCCCGCCGGGAATACTTTTGGTTCTCACTCAAGCGCTCCACTTACCAAAAAAAAAAACGAGTGGGAGTTTTGGCGGGAAAACGAAAAAGATCGTATGGCCGCATTATATTATTTTCCTAAACTTGTGTTATTCATTTTGAGCTGAATTATAGGCATGAGTGTGGGAAAGTGGTATAATGATGGTGAAACGTTTCTTTTCGTGTTGTTTCCAAAACTACACAGAAGCTCAGAAGCTTCTATGAAGTTACCAGAGTAAAGTTGCCACCACTTTACTAGGAGTGTGACTTGACTAGACTAGACTATGACTTAACTTGATGCCTTGGACTGTAACTTGACTTGACTTGACACATTATATAATATTAATTAACTTGAGAAACCATCAATTACTTGACACTGGCTAAATATAGAAAAGCTAAAACGAAAAAAAACGAGTGTGCTTTAGATCACACGACTGAAGTAAAACTTCTTTAGGTCCATCAAGAACAAAGCACATTGCATTAAGACATTTTTATGTCAGAGAACAAGTTACTGATAAAGAACTTGAAGTGAAATATGTTCCCACAGAATACCAATGCGCTGATATTTTGACGAAACCAGTAAATAAGCCAAGAATGGTACTTATATCTAAAATGATTGGTTTAATGCAATAAAGTTTCCCAAAAAGGGAGGATAATAAAGAATGTTTGAAGAATGATGATTAAAGAATGATAAAGAAGGTTTTTAGTAAAAACTTTATTGTTTATATCAATTTTCTCTACTTAGCTAATGACTGTTCTAATGCTAATAATAAAACACGTCTCAATATATTATTCTATTATGTTTATTTTGATCTTTTACGCGATGCTACCATATTGAGAGTCCTAAGTGGATCGAAATGAATCATATTCCTTTTTTGGGAAACTATATTGCATTAAACCAATCATTTTCACGGCCGGGATAACTTTGTTTTTGTATTGTTAAATGTTAAGGTTGCCATCTTGACAATTGTAAATTATCACTTTAACGGACATACAAATGTTTAACTTTGTTATTTTAACTACGTGAATCAACTTTCGTTCGCCTCGCATTCACCATTACTCTCCAAGTCAAGCGTGCGTTAAGAATTTTTACTTCAATAATATTAACTTACTTAACATTCTGTCATGTCAAGACTTACGATTCGGTATAAGTATTTTGTGGACTTGGACGCGGATGCCACGGCGCGGGTGGCGGTAGGTCGCGCCGGCGACCACGTTGATGGGGCGCGTGTCTTTGATGGCGGCCACGGGGTTGGTGACGCACACGGCGGCCGTCAGCACCGCCACGCGGGACACCAGGGTGCCCGTGCACAGCCCGCGGTACCGCGACGAGAAGTAAACCTGTCAGTACCAATACCTTCAGCCTCCCGCTGTGCATTGTGTCAAGAGCAATTAATGGAATGTACTCGAGATAGAATGCTTCAATATTGTTGGAGTTTTAGCGGGAAAACGAAAAAGATCGCGTCACCGCATTGTATTGTTTTCCAAAACTTGTGTTATTTTCAGTGTTAGTGCATATAATTGGTGGGATTGTTCGTTAAGTGCTGAATTACAGGCATGAGTAAGGGAAAGTGGTATAATGATGGTGAAACGTTTCTTTTCGTGTTGTTTCCAAAACTCCATAGAAGCTTCTGGTAAAGTTGCCACCACTTTACTAGGAGTAAACTTGACTAGACTAGACTATGACTTAACATGATGACTTGGACTGTGACTTGACACATTACATAATATTAATTAACATAAGAAATTATCAATTACTTCACACTGGCTAAATACACAAAAGTGTGGTGCTACAATGAAAAAAAAATAGAAAGCTGAAATAACTGCATGAATTAATCCCCTTCGCTCGCAGATCCACAGCGGGAGAGGACAGGTAGGGGCCCGTCGTCGTTTCCATTTCCAATTGGTTGTAGCAGATAGAGCGGGATAATTGAAACTGAGTGAAGGGTCCCTGAGCACGCGGTGCAACTCACTCGTCGTAATTAAACAACGTGATCGCGGCTC
This sequence comes from Ennomos fuscantarius, assembly GCA_905220475.3. Lineage (NCBI taxonomy): Eukaryota > Metazoa > Arthropoda > Insecta > Lepidoptera > Geometridae > Ennomos > Ennomos fuscantarius. Next base: position 15,994,041 of record HG992023.1, read on the forward strand.
GCCGGCTGCGCATTCACACAAAACTAGCTCCTATCATTTACAACTTACAATCAGAACTTACACTGCATTTCAAATTACAATTATTTAATATTATTATTATCGGGCTGGAGCATTTGGATTGTTTATAGGTCATCGCAGCCAATATATAGTCCAAATGTTATTTTTTGTACTAGTAGGTAGTTTTTAGTATTAGCTATTATTTTATTATATTAGTTACAAATGTATCATTGTAGTATTTATGTTGTTCATTTTATAACTGAATTCCAAAAAGGAGGAGGTTTGTTCGTCTGTATGTTTTTTTGTGTCAATTCATCGATATTTTCGCCAATAGGCTATTTGACTACTATTAAAAATGAACAAGTAAATATTATTTTCATAAAGTAGGTTAAAAATATAATTGTAAAAATAAGTAAAATCGGTAAATTAATCACGGAGTAGTACGCTTTTAAAGTTTCATCGCCTGTCCCTTTCTCGCAAAACAGAGTTCGTGTTGAGCTTCCTCACAGCTACTATGAAGGCATGGCTTGTAACGTCACATGCCAAAAAGATTGTATGTAGAGCTACCACAGCTTAGTACTGAGTTACTATGAGGACTGGTAACTGACGTCACTGCGTGTTTGAGTTGTCTCTTTCTATTTCTGTATTTTAAAATGCTTGTAACTTAGTCATTTTTTGAGATATTTAAGTTTTGTTTTCACAGTTATCTATTTTTTGAGGTATATTATTTATGTATGTAATAAAAATATAGTAGTCAAATAGCCTATTGTGAACCTATTTGAAAAATTATTTTTTTGTTCTAAAGGGTATACTCTCGAAGTGGTCCCATTATCATAAAGTCAGGAGCTGATGATGGAATCTCAAGGGAATAAAAAATTAAACTAGAAAAAACTACCAATTAAACCTACTTCGCTGGCACCGATTTAAAATACGCGCTCTTCAATTTGGCGCTTATAATTTTTATATTCATTTATTTTTAGCTTTTGAGTGCTAATTTGTGGTTTCTAAAACAGTTTAATTTTTGAAAATAAATTATTATGTTATTATTAGCGTTTCCTAATGAATTGCTTGTACCGTTTTTTTTCTCGGCAATCATCAGCCGAGCAAGCGATGACCCGAGAAACATCGAACGCGTTTACGTGCGTGCGGCACAATGCTGGAGCCATCCCTTTTGCTTCAAACATAATGATCGTTGTTTCATTTACACTTGTACCAATAAAAAAGGTAATAAAGTAACACTATTTTATTTCTTTATTATAGCTGAGTAGTGAAATGTAGACATTCAAAAATATCAAGTAGATAAGTTGATTTAAAAGAATTATGTGACCCTGATTAACGATACGTTGACCCCGAAAGAGCGGTGATGATGACCTGAAAATTGCTGCAATTATTGGGATGACTGACCGCCCCTTAATCTGCTTGTGCACTACCACCTACAACACAATCTTCCATACTCACCGCCACATATACAAGTTAGGTAAGTAAGTTCTTTATAGCCGCATTTTATTTAATAATAATATACTATTATGGAAAGTATATGACCGGAGTGAACGTAGGCCATAATACATCAGTACAACAGAGGGTTTTTGCATGACACAGTTTTGTCTTCGTTGAAATAGAGGGTTGTTGCAAGACACAGTCCTGTCCTCGCTGAAATAGAGGGTTATTGCATGACACAGTCTTGTCCTCGTTGAAATACAGGGTTGTTGCATGAAACAGTCCTGTCCTCGCTGAAATAGAGAGTTATTGCATGACACAGTCTTGTCCTCGTTGAAATAGAGGGTTGTTGCATGAAACAGTCCTGTCCTCGCTGAAATAGAGAGTTATTGCATGACACAGTCTTGTCCTCGTTGAAATAGAGGGTTGTTGCATGAAACAGTCCTGTCCTCGCTGAAATAGAGAGTTATTGCATGACACAGTCTTGTCCTTGTTGAAATAGAGGGTTGTTGCATGACACAGTCCTGTCCTCGCTGAAATAGAGAGTTATTGCATGACACAGTCCTGTCCTCGCTGAAATATAGAGTTATTGCATGACACAGTCCTGTCCTCGCTGAAATAGAGGGTTATTGCATGACACAGTCTTGTCCTCGTTGAAATAGAGGGTTGTAGCATAAAACAGTCCTGTCCTCGCTGAAATAGAGAGTTATTGCATGACACAGTCCTGTCCTCGCTGAAATAGAGGGTTATTGCATGACACAGTCTTGTCCACGTTGAAATAGAGGGTTGTTGCATGAAACAGTCCTGTCCTCGCTGAAATAGAGAGTTATTGCATGACACAGTCTTGTCCTCGTTGAAATAGAGGGTTATTGCATGACACAGTCTTGTCCTCGTTGAAATAGAGGTTTTTTGCATGAAACAGTCCTGTCCTCGCTGAAATAGAGAGTTATTGCATGACACAGTCCTGTCCTCGCTGAAATAGAGGGTTATTGCATGACACAGTCTTGTCCTCGTTGAAATAGAGGGTTGTTGCATGAAACAGTCCTGTCCTCGCTGAAATAGAGAGTTATTGCATGACACAGTCTTGTCCTCGTTGAAATAGAGGGTTATGGCATGACACAGTCTTGTCCTCGTTGAAATAGAGGGTTGTTGCATGAAACAGTCCTGTCCTCGCTGAAATAGAGAGTTATTGCATGACACAGTCCTGTCCTCGCTGAAATAGAGAGTTATTGCATGACACAGTCCTGTCCTCGCTGAAATAGAGGGTTATTGCATGACACAGTCTTGTCCTCGTTGAAATAGAGGGTTGTTGCATGAAACAGTCCTGTCCTCGCTGAAATAGAGAGTTATTGCATGACACAGTCTTGTCCTCGTTGAAATAGAGGGTTGTTGCATGAAACAGTCCTGTCCTCGCTGAAATAGAGAGTTATTGCATGACACCGTCCTGTCCTCGCTGAAATAGAGAGTTATTGCAAGACACAGTCTTGTCTTCGTTGAAATAGAGGGTTGTTGCATGAAACAGTCCTGTCCTCGCTGAAATAGAGAGTTATTGCATGACACAGTCCTGTCCTCGCTGAAATAGAGGGTTATTGCATGACACAGTCTTGTCCTCGTTGAAATAGAGGGTTGTTGCATGAAACAGTCCTGTCCTCGCTGAAATAGAGAGTTATTGCATGACACAGTCTTGTCCTCGTTGAAATAGAGGGTTATGGCATGACACAGTCTTGTCCTCGTTGAAATAGAGGGTTGTTGCATGAAACAGTCCTGTCCTCGCTGAAATAGAGAGTTATTGCATGACACAGTCCTGTCCTCGCTGAAATAGAGAGTTATTGCATGGCACAGTCCTGTCCTCGCTGAAATAGAGGGTTGTTGCATAACACAGTCTGGTTCTCGTTGAAATAGAGGGTTGTTGTATAACACAGTCCGGTCCTCGTTGAAATAGAGGGTTATTGCATGACACAGTCATTTCCTCGTAGAAATATAGGGTTGTTGCATGACACAGGTATATTTTTGTTAGAGCGAGTGCAAATTCCCCATTCCTTATACTATTTATTTTGTGACATAACTTGGAAAATCATTGGTATTGCTGCAAGGCCGAGTGGAATCCATCGCGTCGGTTTGAAACCCGTCACTGTTTTCAATCCCGCTGCTATTGAGCCCCGCTCTTTCTTCTGAAGGTATTGAATATAAGTTGCAACAGAATTAATATTAAGAAGTTAATACCCTCTGTTTACCAGGAATAGCCAAAAATACCATTCCTATCGGACTCTATCCGATCCGTGGCTATTAAACTCTACAAATTATTGTTATCTCATTACAGTGATGGATGTTTTGACCTAAGATCATGACGTAGTAAGATATGGCGGCCTCGTTATAAATTAACTTGCACAATTTTAATGTGCAAAATAACATTAAAATAAACAAGATATAATAATGTAGCGGTGAGAGTAACTAAAATTGATTTTTTATTAGAACAATACTACTTAAAATTTAGGGTAATTAATTCAATTTTTTTTTAAATGTAAAGAAAAAAAAAATGAAAATAAATGTAAAGTGCCTTTAATCTCTAAACTCACTGGGCCATAATAACACCAGATATTACTACTAAATGCTGCTAATTATCAGGCATGTTATGGAGCTCCGCAACCGTAACCGAAACTATCGGATCTCCGAAATAAAAATATAACCGTAACCATACGGTTACGGAACGGATACCCGTTTCACAAGTTTCGGATAGTTAATCGTACATGGTATAATATAATAATTACTTACCTATAAGACTGATTATAATACCAAATGATAACCGGACTAGATAAAATAAAACCTATAAATAGAACCAAAATATTGCATACTATTTTATTTTATTTTAATATCAACGCCCAACGATCACATACATAGATCCATACATAGACTATTTGTGTTTATATTTTACTTCATTAATATCCGTAACCGAAACTAACGGATAATCCGAAATAATTACATATCAGTAACCGTATTCGACACCGATATAATTTTATTCCTATATCCATATCGTATACAGATCCGAAATATCATATCCAAAACTTCCCTGCTAATTAGCTATACGTTACATATATCTACTCCAAAAATCTTTCGGACATTACTTGCTAATGTCGTTATCCAATTTATGAATTTATAAACCAAAGTTGAAGGATGAGTCCAAAAGTCATATGATTCCGGGCATCGCAGATACTGAATTGATGAATTGATGTCTGTGATAGCAGTGGAAGAATACAAGTAGGCACTTTATAGAATGTTCCAGAAACTTACAATGAAAGGTAGCGACCCTGGCGTAGGCAAACCCGGCGCCCTAGCGTCGCACTCCAGGCAGGCAGCCACTGCATCCATGATTATTCATGATTATTATTAATTTTACATATTACACTACATTTGTACAGTCGGCTTCAATAAAGTACGAGAAACTTTACTCCATTTCAATATGACGATATATTTTTATGATAGCCTCTGCGGTGTGGTGGTTGAGCAGGTCGGATTATAACCCGGAGGCGGCGGGTTCGGTTCCCGTGGCAGAACAAGTATTTATGCACAGAAAAAAGCGCAAATACTTGTTCTGAGTCTGGGTGTTGTGGGAGCATGGTTCTCGTAGCTCCTGGGTCTCTAGACACAGCGAATCCTAGTTGGGGACCAGAAATTATAAATGCGAAAAAAAAACTAATTAAAAAGAGTAACATTATAAAAAATAAAAGCAAAGTTGTCTTTGAATGAACCGTTGTATATAATTACAGAGAAACACTGTGAAAAATTTAATGAGCATCCTTTGCGGGTTGGTCATAAATACTTCATAATAAAAATAAAAAATAAATACCGCACAAAAGCACAAGGTTCCATTTGTTCATCTCAAATAATGTCAAGTTGAAAAATAAATTAGAAATGAATTTTTAATTAAACATGCGCCACGCTCGGCGTCGCGTGCTCCCAACAGCGCAGCGGCCTTATCAAATGAAGCAAACATATCGCCTCTGCATCTAACAACACGAGAATTTGGTCCATTTTTGACATTCTTGCAAGGGACGTTATAACCTGTGATGACTCCATTTTTGAAGTAAAACTCCTTTACGCGCGCTTACTTGGGGAGTAAGCTGGCGAACAGAAGTTGAAAGTTGGTTCACGTTGATCTCCTTTGTCAACATAACAAAGTAACTTCAACTTCTTATTTTTGTGGCTTCTGCGGGCTACCACAATTTCGCCATTGTCGCGCAGGTAGAACGGAGAACAAGCGATGGAGATTTTGCTCGGTTAAAATATGTTACATATTCAATTCTGAGTTCTACAACTGAAATAGGACAACACAAAACATTCACAAGATGTCACACATAAAGAAGCATATAGTGAAAAATTTGTATTATTAGGTACCTATATTGAAATGTCCGATAAAATTTACAAATGTCAAGATGGCGACCTTAACGTTAAAAAAGTATACATACAGACGAACATAGTACCTCCTCCTTTTTGGAAGTCGGTTAACAAAACAAAAACAAAGTTTTACCGGCTGATAGATTGAGCTAAATACTTCAGTCGTGTGGTCTAAAAGCGCACTACAATTTCGTCTTTAATTTGTCATGAATTACATTATTTGTCATGAATTACATTATTATCCATGTATTATTAGGTCTTTACCTATGAAATTGCCGTTTTGTTTGAAAAAAGTTAATGTATTTTTTTTTTCGAACTTATTTATTTCTTTTATTCAAAGTAATCACCCCTGCAATCAATGCATCTTTGCCAACGCTGTGGCAGTTTATGGATGTCCTTCTTGAAAAAATCAGCAGGACGGGAGACAACAAACTCTTCAAAGGCGTTTTGTACTGCCTCTCGGGAATTGAATTTTTTTCCCGCTAAAAGGTTGTCCAAATTTTGGAAAAAGTAATAGTCGGTAGGCGCAAGATCTGGTGAGTATGGCGGATGAGGGAGAGCTTCCAAACCCAACTCATGCAGCTTAGAGACGGTCTGTTGTGCAGTATGGGGTCGCGCGTTGTCGTGAAGTAGCAGTGGAGACGACCGATTGACCAAAGCTGGTTGCAGACGTGCGAGTTTCGCCATCATTGTGGTGAGTTCTTCAATGTACACATCTGCAGTAACGCTCTCGCCGTTTTGTAAAAAGCTATGATGAATCACACCAGCACTAGACCACCAAACTGTGACCATCACCTTTCTAGGGGTCATTTTTCGTTTTGCACATTGCTTTGGTACCGAACCAGGATCTAACCAACTTGCTGAGCGCTTTCGATTGTCAAAAAGAAACCATTTTTCGTCGCACGTAACAATTCGGTTCAAAATTCCTTCATTTCTGTGCCTGTTAAGCAGCGCAAGGCAAGTCTCGACGCGTACGTTGCGTTGGCGATCGTTAAGTTCGTGGGGCACCCATGTATCAAGCTTTTTTATCTTGCCAATCTGTCGCAAATGGACCAATATTGTTTTGATGCTAACATCAAAAGCTGCTGCCAGCTCAGCTGTAGATTGAGATTCATCAGCTTCCACAATCGCCTTTAATTCATCATTGTTGACCAAAGTTTCCGGACGACCACGAGGTTCATTTTTCAAGTCAAAATTCCCAGAACGGAACCGAGCAAACCAATAACGGGTTGTACGTTCGTTTGTACAGTTCTCTCCGTAAACGTCGTTGATGTTACGTGTCGTTTGTGCCGCGTTGGTGCCACGACGGAACTCATATTCCATAATTACACGAAATTTCAAAGTATCCATTATGAGGAAAAATGTTGAAATGTAATGAAAATACAACGCTAATCAATAAACAAAAGACTTATATTGTAAATAGAATGTCATATTTTTAAAACAAAATTAATTTGAATTTAGAATTCATAGCCAATCAAAACTTTTTTTTGTTTGAAAAAGTCTGTACTCTAATACGGCAATTTCATAGGTAAAGACCTATTATTATGGAATCCATCACCATGTAGTGAATAGATAGATAGTGATAAGTAAATAATACCAAACCGATTCATTGCCGATTTGTCACAGTTTTCATCAAAACGATGGAAAATCCTTCTAAATATGAATGTCAGAAATTTGCAAAGGAATGTATTAGTGTAATAGCAATAAATTGCCAGATAGTCACTTGTAGAGGTTATATACGATTGGGTGACGGTTATAATGTAGAGTTGAGATTTTTGCATGTAAGCATTTATGTAAGTATACACGCAGGAATCTTCCCGTTGGTCATCAAGTTGGTCTGGAAGAGATCACTCAGAGCGATTAGATCACTCGAAGCTTGTTCACTTTGTACTTTTGTTCTCTTAGTTTCTATGTTTCGTTAAGTATGTGTTTGTATTTCTTTAAAAATTTATTCAACTATACATTAAAAGTATAATCTTAAGTGCTGCTATCAGGTGAATTTTTCCTCACTTAAAAGAAAATGTACCGCTGAAACATCAAACTTAATTTTGTTTTACGCACGATGTAATGGGAAGAGAAAAGAGACAACCTACGGGTACACCCGAGTCTCTTCATACAACCAATAGCATGTATTAAAAAGTACCAAAAGGGAAAAACGAATTCACAAATTTTTTGCAATGATCCTGCTAATCTTAGTACCTATTGAACCCATGACCTCTAAAATTTGGATTTTTTTTGGGTGTACTTGGATTTTTGAATATTTAACAATGCCTTAAAAGGATGTCACTCTCCAAATATCAAGTCTCTAGGACCAACGTGGCCGGCCAGTCAGTCCTAGAGACTTATTAATATAGGTAGATGAACCTTTTATCGTACTTGTGTACGCCTGTGAAGCCTAGCTTGCGTAACTTCGTCTGCTGAAGTCTGTCAAACTCATTAATTTATTCATACTCAGGAAAAATTTAATTTACCGCTCTTAGCGTTTGCCAATACAGTCCCGGTGTTTTGATTGGTGTTTTATATTATTATTTTAAAGGTGTGAGTTATAAATTGCTATTACATGCACTAAACCTAATTATTTATTTATTTTGTAAATGGGGCGGCCTTTGATGCGGGACGCTACTTCCATCGACAATATGGCGCCGTCACATCTTTCCGAGAGGGCCGGCGCCGTGGCTAATTGGGCTGAGCAGCTGAAACGGCGCAAATATAGTAATCTCGGTAGCGGTTACATATTTGAGCCATTAGGTGTTTGGATCCGGGGTCCGTGGATGAGCTTTTCCTAAGTTTATCAGAGCACCTGTTCGATGCGACCCGTGACCAAAATGTTGGCACTTATTTGACACCACGAATAAGTAGTGTAAGTTGAAGAATAAAATTTTTAATAAATTTAAAAAAATAGGAAAAAAAGTGTAAATAATTCCCTCCTGTATATAATAAATAATAATAATAGCATAGCTAAAAATATGTAAGTAGTATATTAAAAAGAGCACGGATCGAGGAGTCTGTGGTAATGCAGCATAAAAAAATGTAGTAGAATAATAAGTACGCTACCTTGCGGTAGTAGGCATTAAGCCTCAGCCTTAGAATTATACTTCCTTCTTGATTTCTCAATTTTTTTCTAATCCTTCCTTCCTTCCTGCTTAGGAAAACATTTTGGCGGCCTTTTTAAAAAATTATCAATAACGTTCCCCAATAAACACGTGCAAACTCGATTTGTTCGGGATGATCCAAGCACATAGGTAATGTTCCTTAAGATCATCCCTTCAGTGCATTTTATGAGATAGTTATTATGTAAAAATAAGCAAAAACATAAACCAAATTGAGTTTATTTCACACTTACTCTAGATTTATTCTGCCCTACTCTAGATTATTTCCGCCTGTGACACAGGTTTATCCTAGTGCAGGCACCTAATTTTGCAAGATTTTAGTTTCCTAAGATTTGTATTGTATTTCCATTCATGTAAATTTTGAATGAATATTATTATTATTATTCTAGCTACCTTATAATAAGCAGAGATTCAACTAATCACCCCACTCGCTTTCTAGTTAACATACAATTAAAATTTATTAGATGAGACGCAAGAGATCGTGTAGAAGGATAAAAAACAAGTGTGCTTTATACAACACGACTGTAGTAAAATATCTTTAGTTTATCTTCTCGGCCGGTATAACTTTGTTTTTGCTTTGTTTATTGTTAATAATACGCCATCTTGATAGTTATAAACTGTCATTTTACCGGACATACTAACATAATAATACAAATTATTAATTTTGTGATGTTGACAATGGAGATCTACGTGAACCAACTACAACTTCCGTTCGCCTCGCATTCACCGACTTACTCCTCAAGTCAAGCGTACGTAATGAGGTTTTACTTCAAAAAGATAATTATGATTCATTATGTCATGTCACGTAACTTTTGGTACAGGGTTTGTTTTGTTCACTAGTTCATAATCATGAGGGTTTGCGATCTGCAGTGCATTTAGAGTGCAATTTACAAAGGCCGGCTACCGAGCGGGTTCTGCTTCAATATTTGATCGAGTAGGCAGCGGTGTATTTGCTACTCATTCGGATTTCGAATTTAGCCGTTTCTGGCGAGGACGTTCTTATGACCCATTTCATTTGAGATCTATGACAGACTCGTTTCTGCTACCTCGGAATCGTATCAAGAACCTAATCTTCCTATCATCAGGAGGAAAATTTCGCACACTACATCTCACACCTTTCAAGTAATGATTCCATTTAGCACTGTACTTAACTAGAGGCTAGAAATACTGAAGATGCAAACTGTATAAGCATTTTGTAGTGGTGTAGTTTGTGTGCTTAATAACATCCTTTAGCCGGCACTGACGGTACCCGCGGGAAGATATGGGGTGATAGCACACCGGAACCACACTGCATGGTCGCTAACACAACTATTACAAATAAATAAAAAATTACGAATTAATAAATAAATAAAAATTGTTTAAAAAGTTGTTTGGAAGAGATAGCTATCAGCAATAAGACCGCTCATTATTACACTAGTTCGTAAATATTGTATTTATTCCTGATTTTGTACTTTATTGGTCAGTCAATAAAGAGTTCTCTATCTATCTACCTATCTACGCCAAACGATCACATACATAGATTCTGGACCCTAACTAGGATTCTCAGAGTCTAGGGACCCAGGAACTATGAGGACCATGGTCCCACAACACCCAGACTTAGAATAAAACCATTATACGCGGCGTATTTAAAGTACGCTAAAGTAGAGTTAGGGGTACTACACATTATATAGAGTCGAGAAGGGGTTTCTTTTGTGTAGAGCAGTTGCCACCCAAAATAATGAAAATCATAGGTAGAAAATTCAGCAAATATAAAAGTTCTTATCCAAATAAAAACCCTTATCCACGCCGCGACGGCGGAGTGCACGAAACATTCGCAAATGCATTTCTGTGTGAATAAAAAGCCTACGACGGGAGAAAAGTGAGTGAAACGCATATTATCCCTTGAGTGGCGGATCCAGCGACTCCCGCGAGATGTGATCTCGAGATTTCCGGAAAAGGTAATAAATCGCGGGAGTGAGGGAGCGGGCGGCGCGGTGCGGTGCGGTGCGTGAGTCCCGCCGGCGCGGCGGCGCGGGATCGATCGCGTCCTGCCGCTCGGCCCAGCCACTCGCCGCCCGACTCCCGGCCCACCGTCACGCGCGCCGCTCCCCGTCTACGCGTCTGTCTCCACGTCTTCAGCACACTTCAAGTTCCAGCATCCGATATGGAGGTACGTCGCCACTGTATTATCCAGTAAACACCCTTAGTGCATTCCCAACAGCGTATACTCATTTTTTTTACCGATTAATCTAATTTGTGCTCCGTTACTTTAAGTTATAAGTATAGAAACCTTTTTTTTTGTTCCATATCTGAATTCTTGGTAACTTGCTAAACTTTCTATGTTATTTTTATTATTTATCGACCACTGCAATTATTTTTGTATTATGTTTGCGACCCGAAAGCTGCGCTGATTGTCAAGACCTTTTAAAGTTGCTTCTCTTACCCTTTCAATACTGCAATTTGTGGTTTTAGTGCTTTGTTTTATTTTATTTTCTATTATTGAATAAATTAACTTGGCATCGCAACCTCGCGTGAATAAAATGTATGGTCATAGTAATGTTAACAAATTAGTTACATAATAGAGAAGTGAGCGCGCAGCATCCTGCCACAAGTGAGGGGATGAAGCGGGGATGTGGAAGCGTGTTGTTGGTATACCTCATTCGTGTAGCGGAGACGGGGTTGTGAAGTGTTTCGGTCTTTCGGTACGCACCACAGTTCGCCCGCGCCTGTGCTTCGGAACAAACCCCTAGCGTCCTTGATGCTTATCTCGCATATTTAAATATTTCTTATGTCGCGTCCTGGAAACCTAAAATCGATAGAAAATTTAATACATTATTGACGCGTTGTCGGACTGGCGCAGAGATGACGTCACACGGTTAATAATTGTAGAGTAAAACACGGTTGTAATCTAGCCTGTGGGTAAACAACAATAAATGGTAAAACCGGTTCGAGTGAAATCGAAAGGGTAAAACATTATTGTTGTCGAATTCTTATAGTTAATTCTGCGGGCAATTTGTTTATTATACTGACGAGTGTGTGGTGTAGGATGCGTGCTACTGGTATCGTAAAGGATGCTTGTCTCTGGTTATTTTGAGTATAATCGGTTATCGCAGTGAGTGACCCGCGGCCACCGAGTTAAATTTAGCGCCTGAGAAATAAATTAAAGTCATTGACTGGCCAGTTATCTGCGTGTTATACGTACCTACCGACTGACTGTGTTGGTAAACACCTTGTTTTATGTTTTCATAGATGGATTGCATTTTATCTTGAACTATTATTATTATGTTTGAGTATCTACTTAATTTTGAATGAATTGAATAAGTACTTATAGAGAAAACTGGTCGGGCCATAGAAAGGTCGAAGTTAAATGTTCTAGAGAGGAGTAATTGAGAATTGAATTTAAGTAAATATAGTAATCATGCTTAAAATACCTATTTGGTTTCGTGATAATAGTACCTAATCAAAAAAACAGTACACAAAATACAGATGTATTTATGAGCCTCTATCTGTGATGCAGAACAAGCACTGGTGGTTGTTGACCGCTGGACTGGTGCTGCTGGCCCTGGCTGCAGCCGCCGAGGGGGAGCACCCTGAGGAGGCTGCGAGGGACCTGCAGCTGCGCCAGCCTCGCGGCGCCAAGAACAGAGGTCAGTAGCGCCACTTTGGGTGATACATCATTTGAAGCAGCATATATAATACTAGCCCGTATAATAAGGCCCGTCCCGGCTTCGCACGTGTGGACATTTATTTTTTTAAACATTTTGGCTTAAGCTTACAGTAAATGCAGGACCTAATTGATAATGTATTTAGCTATAGCTCTAGCTCAGCATAGCTCTTAGCTATGGCTCCCTTTGGGTGGAGTTGATGATTGAAAACAAAATGATAACAGAATAAATGACATTAACTGGTAATTTTTAATTAATTTTATTTCAATTTTATTAAACTCGTAATAATATCTTTCGAATGGAATGTCCGATTTTAATAAACTAAAAAGTAATTTATAGATATTTAAACAGCCTTGCTTGAGAAATTATTGAATTAGGTAAGAATTAAGGCATAGGTATAAATAACTTGGTCTGATTTTGGGCGGAATTTCTATTAAATTTTAATAGATAATAATGTTAAAAAGCAGTTATAGTGACATAACTACTAGTTAGACACATGCTATTGCGACATTTTTTGTAGATAGAACATATAATAATTATGTTCTTTATTATTGTGGAACATTTTTTGTTCTATCATCAATAGTTTTCGCAGCGTATGCGATGAAAGATATTTTATAGGCATTTTTTTTATGTAACATTATTGTAGTTTTAGTAAATATCCTTATTTTTTCTTGCGATTAAAATATAATCAGTGATAATGTAGCATTCAAATGGTGAATTTTTTTTTAAAATCAGTCCAGTACTTTTTGAGCCATTTCGTTACAAACATTTTTTTATGTAAGGAATGACTTGACGAGCTATCCATTCGCCTGATGTTAAGCGACATGGTTGCCCATATCAGTAGCAGGTTCACACGGGACTCTAGTATCTTTTCACGTGACCCCTGCGCACGTCATCCTGAGACATCAGCACAATCTAGTAATAAGATTACTAGACTGTGAGGTAAGGTCATAAAGTCTCATTTGCCCAGCAATTTCACTAGCTACAATGCCCTTCAAACCGGAACACAGTGCTTGTGCACTACTGCTTGACGGCATATAGACGAACTTTGCAGAAAAGTCCTACCACCTAGTAAAGTACCACCTAGTAGTAGTTATTCAGAAGGCGGACTAAACATAAGTATATACCTGTCAATATAGTTTCATGATTCATAATTTGGGAATGCTTCATAGTCAAGCACGTCGTAATGAGACAGTCGGTGCAAAACTATCACATAAATAAAGATTCTTAAAGTGTATATTCTATTGCCCGGCCTACTTTAATCCTTTGCCGTGGCCAAAGTTGTCATGCCGAACCACTAATCCGCTAGTAGGTTACCCGGGCTTGCCTATTCTGCGTCATCTCTTTCTTTCATGTTAATGTTAATAATTTTACACTACTTTAATGTAACACATGCTATTATAAAAGTTTGGCAGACTGCACCTGACTGCAACATATCGACGTTGGCTATTGCCATCTATTTTTAATTTGTTTTTTTATTTCTATGTATTATTTACATTATATATTTTATGACTTTCTTTATTGTAATTTTAGCGATACTTTTGCCCAGTGTCCGAAATAAAGAATTATTATTTTTATTAACATAATAGCATTTACGCTGACTTTATACTTTGGACATAGGTATATAGCTAATGCTGGTCGAAGTCTATTAAAACACAACTTATCTAGGCATCACTTTCCCCATGTTCTAGTATACATTTGTTAAATTCGAGTCAAAATAGCACACCAAATACTGAACGCTCATTGATATATAAATGTGAAACGTTGTCTGTTTGTTTGTATATATTTGAGTAGCTTTCACACCACAACTGTTGAATCTATATGGATGAAACTTTACACCGAGCTACTTTTATCGTGGATTTTAATGCCCGCGGCAGTCTTTGCACTTTTTTGTCATCTCTTCGTGGCTATCTAGCTTTCTAAAGCACTCATAAGCCGGCGGTGCAGCGCCGCATTTATAATGCAGTGGTGCCAGGGACCGTCCCGTCCCCGGTGGAGGCCGCATGACTAAATTATTAGCTCCAGCTGCCATCGATCAAACCTCTCCCAATCTCTTTAGATATCTTAACAAATCAACTGGATTGAACCGCTGTTCGGGAAGGACATTTCTAATAATTTACGAATTAGAAACGTTTTCCCTTAGGCAGCGTTTTCATTCTGTGACCGTTTCATGCAGCGATACCGTATCGAAGTCCTTTAGTTTTCTTTTCATGTGGCTATATCCAGATCGCGGGCTTAAAATAAATCAGTCCATTGCAGCGGCGAGCACATCTGCAGCTGGGGGAAACTCGCTGGTGCATTTTGAAATAAGATTTTTTGTGTAGCTGTCTATTTACTAATAATTGTACCTAATACGTTTAACATCGTGTTACATCAAACATTAAAGAATATTTAATAAGCGTAGATAAGTATACTAAACTAAACTAGAACTAAAAACTTAAAAAAGATAAAACTTAAAATAACCAGTTGGTGAAGGAAAAAGGGTCCCAAATGGTGGCAGCATTACCACGTTGAAAGACAATACTTATTTTTTATCAGCATTCTGCTATTTCACCGCAATAACAGCGATGAGGGACTGGGCTATTAGGTGCACATGATTGTGTCTAAGGTCCGTATTACAGAACGATAGTCAGTGCAAATTGATCACTTTATCAATGAAATCTCTGCTTGAGCACTGATCGATGACTGAGCATCGTTCTGTAATACGGACCTTAAAGTTTCCTATATTCTAAAGCACAGAGCAGCCCGTCCCACTTCTCTCTGAGAAACGGATGCTTAGAGCAAAGAATCGCCTGGGGAAGCTGTTTTTAGCTTTTTGTAGCATCAGCAAGAAAACTAAAATGATAATTTAATGGATGGCGTTTACGAATTTCTGAGCGCTGTAAGCTTATAACAAAAGAGCTGACAGCTAAAATTTTCGGAAAAAGTCGTATGTTTTTACTAGCAACTGTTACTGTTCGTTATCAGAGACCTGCCGCTACGTCCGCGGGTCGTGGAGCGAGTGTGACTCGAAGACGAACATCCGCTCGCGAAAGCTGACCCTCAAAAGAGGCGACCCGACCAACTGTGAGAGTACCAAGACTATCCAGAAAAAGTGCAAAAAGGGTAAGCTTTTACAACCTTATTAATAAACAGGTATTAGTCTCGGATTAGTTACTTCAGCTTTTGTCCTTTTTTTGCTACTGGATTATTTAGCTGGATCGAAAGAGACAAAAGATGGTGTAACTAGTCGAAAGCTAGTTCGTGTTTATTAATAAGGCTGTTACGGTTTAACCACAAAAGATTAAACAAGCCTTAGGCTAGTGTCAAACTGCTCTTTTGTTAAACAACAAGTATTGTTAAACACCTTTGGCGTCTGTCTAAGCCTTGTTTATGTATTTGTGGTAACGCGGCTACAGCGGGAGAATTCTGCAGATAATAATTACCAATATTTGTTTGTTTACAGCATGTTTTGTGTTTGTTTGTGACATATTTGTAAAGTAGTGGACTATTATCCGGTTATGTCGTGTTTATAAGCTGTGGCTATGGAGTACCTTACTTCAATGGGCGCCTAAAGTAAATTGCAATATTGGAATTAATTTAACACTGGCTAGTTAATTCTGTTGTCGATTAATAATAAAATAGTATGGATAATTGCATTGTAATGCAAAAAGTATTAATTATCAAAACAACAAAAATTACACTTTAAATCCATATCACTATTTAATTTTTTTATATCTATGCTGCATAAAATCACAAACTAATAAAATTATGTACGTAGACTTAGGTCATCTCCAATAGGGATTATATACCCATAAAACGTTTTCGGCACTTACTACATTTTTGTTCCGCGAAAGTTAATTTACTTGGCGTGTCAGAGGACCTTCAATAAGGATACCTTTATGTCATAAATCAGCCGCTATATTGTTGCATATTGCTGGCTATAAGCGCTTTTTTTGTTTTTGGCTTGGCTCCACACTTTTGTGTATTTAGCCAGTGTCAAGTAATTGAAAAATTTTGTAGTTAATTAATATATAATTATATTATGTGTCAAGTCAAGTCACAGTCCAAGTCGTCAAGTCATAATCTAGTCTAGTCTAATCAAGTCATACTCCTAGTAAAGTGATGGCAACTTTACCAGAAGCTTCTATGCAGTTTTGTACACGAAAAGAAAAGAAACGTTTCACCCTCATTATACCACTTTCCCACACTCATGCCTGTAATCCAGCACTTAACGAATAAAATGCCACCAATTTTATGCACTAACACTGAAAATAACACAAGTTTTTGAAAATAATACAATGCTGTGACGCGATCTTTTCGTTTTCCCGCCAAAAATTCCAAGAGTCCTTAAGCGCCTTCCCTGTAACCATTTTAGATCCTATACTATTACAAGTAGGTAATAAGTTTTGTCTATCCGCTAGCCTGTCGCTACGAGAAATCATCGTGGAGTGATTGCAGCCCTAACGGCGAGATGTCCCGAACCGACGCGCTGAAGCCCAACAGCGACCCCACTTGCGACAAGAGCAGGCGCATAACAAAGAAGTGCAACAAGAATAAGCAGGCCAAGTCGGCTAAAGACAAGGGTTAGTTATACGTACACTAGGCAACCAACTGAACCGTGATAAAACTTAATGAAAAAATAAAGGCCAATACTTAAAAGTAAAAAAGATAAAAAGAGTGACCTTAAACAAACTAATTGAAGGGGTGAGAACAAAAAGGGTTTAACTGATTTTTTTGACCAAATGACTTATGGGTATCGTTGGATTCAGCGTAAAATTATCTACAATAATACATTCTCAAAATACCGAAATGAGTCTTAAATCTCGAGATTTTGAGTCTAAAAACGGTTTATCTGTCACGGGAATACAGCTCGCTTAGCATAAAAACATTATTATATTTATTTTATTATATTATATTTTTACAGTAATTGTATGGATTAGTACTATATTTAGTATTTTAAAAAATAATTAATAAATTTTCAAGCTATTGAAACTTACTTAAACCTTTTCTATTACTTTATAAGCACTCTACATTCAAATGAAGCCGTTGAAGTTTAAAGTCAATTTTCTCGAAACTATCAATTTGACGGTTAAACCCTTTTTATTCTCAACTCTCCAATTATGAATCTGTGTACAGGACTGTTTAGCCGTGATTCCGGATTAGGGATAGAACCACTCCTTGCCCTGTGCTATAGCAGCCGATGTTGGGGTAGTAGCTACGACTATAATATCAAAAGGGCGTTTGTTTTTTTTCTTTCTTTTTTTCGTACAGTAGTAGGCATACCGCCGTGGGAGTCCTGCAGTGATAAGTTTAGAGAACTACACGTCCCGACGGTGTTATTAATGTTATTTAAGTTTAGACATAAATATGAGATAGCGGAACAGAAAAATATTAGATTATAAACACGAAGAAAATACTTAAGTTAGGCTCTTTTTCCAAAATTGAATATAAACACTGTGCTAGGTACCAGGTTGTCGAGTTATTTAATTATTTAACCATGGAGATGAAATCGATGGATAGTCTTCCTATCTTTCAAGTAAAGTCTAATTGTCCTTGTCAAGAAACGACTTTTTGTGGAACGGTGTTTTTACTATTGAGAAGAATGGCAATGTTTGATTGATGTTTTCTCTTATAAGTATGCACATATTGGTGTCGATTCTGTGTCGCATACTCTAAAGCTAAACCAAATTAACATATTTCCGTCTTTTTCATTTCCCCTTTATCAGAAGAGTACCGCCATACTTTAAGTTTACTTTAGTTTTAGAGAATGCGACACAGAATCGACACCATTAACTTGTATTTTACTACTTATTGTGTATTAGGACATAATTATGGATTTATAGTGTTGATTTATATTTGATTATATGTGATTAGGGTTTTAGGTGATGCATTTCAAAGACAGCGGGAAAATTATTATTGTATAAATGTATTATGTATTGTGTGCTTGAAAATGAGGGAATGTTCAGGGCAATTTTCATTGGTCTGCAGTAGAATCTACTGATATAGATATTTTCCTAGAGTGGTGGTAACGTTGACTTCTCTTTTCACTCGCTCTAACAAAGGTGCAGGAAGACATTGTGAGCAATCTAGTAGTTCAAGAATCACAAGATTCAAAATACTGACTGCCCAGGGTTTTGGATTATGACCTGCACTGCCTCCATGTGAGAAAACCCGTGTGCCAGATGGCTAGTCTCAGTAGCCCCATTTGCTTTTTTATTTTGAACTAGCTCCGCCCTGCAGTTTCGCCCGCGTGGTAAAAATGTCTAATTTTCCACTCAACTTTCTTAATTTCTTCCATAAGAACCTTCTCCTGACAATAATAAATACAACAAAAAAGGAATTAGTGAAAATGTTCCATACGTTCATGCGTGATGCGATGGCCAAGGGAAATAGAGATTAATTTTTATATATAAAGATCAGGGCGCCTCATTTGCTTGTAGTGGTGGGAACGAATGGGCTGTTGATGTGAGTGTGAAGCATACCAATTATGATTTCCATATATTGCTATCCATGGCTTACGATATTATAGCTTAAAAACTATATGATTGCGTGAGACAACCATCTTGGAAGACCCCATCTTTTCGAGGATGAAGTAAGGGGATGTCCAGGGAGTGAGTAGTTATGAGGGAGTTGTAGTGTAGCTTTCTCCTCGGTACTTACATATAAATCTTTTGCAATCACCACGATGCCTGCCAAGCGAGATGATTATGGTAAACCCTCTTTATGATAAGCGTCTGAAGTGAGGTCTGACGGTGAGGTCTACGTCCAGCAGTGGACATGTCGCGGCCGTTGATGCGATGTCATGTGGCTGTAGCTTTCAGTGTAAAGTAGAAGTAATAGTAGTAGTATACGAAGTGCTAACAACTTGTCTCTGCCCACAGGTCGCCGGAATCGCCAGTAATTTTGCTGCCTCAAATATATTTTAGATTCGAATTTTTATTAATACCTATTATAATAATGTACGTTTGTCGGTTCTAATTTATGTAATAGTGCCAAAATAGTGATCGCACACATAGATTCATTCGATGTTTGTAATGGAGCCATATTATTAGCCAAAAATAAATAAATAATGAAACAGTAAGATTTGTCTCGTATTGTATTTGATCTTTAGGTAATGTTAAGTAGTAAGTATTCATTTAATTATTACAGGTAAATTGAATCTTTGGTATTGGTCAATAAATAAGTACTTAAATAAAGTATGTTTATTTTAAAACCAACCTAAAATGAGTAGGTACTTGAAATAAAATCCGACAGTTTAATGCTAAGTATAATGAATAATTTAATTTCGTTACTGTAAAATGCATTTGAGCCTCATTCAATTTGTCGAATAAATATTTATGCACCTATATTTAATACGTCTCCCGTTAAGTATTGAATGAGACTCAAAAGCATAGTTAAAAATAAATAAATAATTTATCTAAAATTATAAACATGAAAAATCGTACAAAAGTTCCGGTTTTACACCCGGTTAAGTAAAGTCTATCCGCCAACTAGGTCGTTAAATATCACAGGTAGAGTTGTGAGCGCGCTGGGCGCCTCGTAGCTCGTAGCCAGGCGGCTCGTAGCCGAGTGGCTCGTAGCTCGGCGGCTCGTGCTCACTTAAAAAGCTGCTTGGCGTAGTGCCATATCCGGAAGAAGTACTCGTCACGTCGTAGGAGTGATCCTCTCGCGTACGAGCGTATGTCGGCATCCATGTTGTGGTCGCGGAGCCACGAGGTCGTGGTCTGCGTGCTGAAGGAAGTGGGCTCCGTGGCCTCCGTGGCCTCGCCCACCTCTTCGTCCGCTTGTGACTCTGTAACCACCACCAGAGTTACTACCACCGCAACAACAATATGAACCAGCTATTCCAAGGTTAACTTTTTATAATATAACTGCCCTGTATAATAATAATAACGCCCAACGGTCACATACATATATACTGGACCATAACTAAGGTTCTATATCTAAGGATTTAGGAACTACGAGGACAATGGTCCCACAACACCCAGACTCAGAACATGTATTTGCGCTTTTTTTGCTTTTTTCTGTGCACAAATAGTTGTCCTGTCACGGGAATCGAACCTGATGCTATGAGCTGATCTGCTCAACCACACCATAGAGGCTATATCTATGATGATAGGTCAGTTGGTAGTTAAATTGAGTTGTAATTCTTGGGTCGTGAATTCGAATACTTAGCCTAATGTTCCGGTATTAGTATCGTATTATTTATCTGTGGTTTCGGCAACAGCCATCTTATTTTAGAGACCTAGAATTGGGTAAATTTTATTTCTAAAAAATATTTTTATATTGTAATTTTTGGGTTTCCGTTTATAAAATTTAGAGCATCTCTGTTCGAGCTTGATATCACACAGCATTCTCTTGCCTCCAACCAATGACGCACAGAGCTTTAGCCCTCGATCTGTGCACCGAGGGTCATGACAATGACATCTGTACTAAGTACTGACCTTCTCCGGGAATGACTTTGAAGGGTTCATGCGATTCGAGCGGCTCGCTGAGACCGATCTCGTTGCGTGCGTAGATGCGCAGCATGTACGTGTGATGCTCGCCCAGGTCGCGTACGCTGAACTTGAGCGTGTGTGCGTCCACCTGACCCACCTACACAAATATATAAACATAACACACACATTTATAAACTGCATAACTAAAGGAAGCCCCGTGTATATTTACAATCAAAATCTCTTACGCCATTAAAGGAAGACTCTCCAAATAAGGTCACGATTTGAGCTCAAAATTGACACATTCATTTAGCCAGCCACTTAGGCACTTATTCAAGACGGAAGAGAACTTTCTACATGTAAGAAAGGGGAAGCTTCAACAAAACTAATAATAGAAATTGATAAGGTGAAATCAGTGTAGTGTTATATGAAAGTAAAACGTTAATGACAATAAATTAGGTACATAAATGTCAATGAATAAAACGACCAACTAAGTTATTAAGTAATTAAGTCGAATCCAAAATCTTCATCGAACAAATTATATACATTTTTGAGAACTGTATACAAAAAAGGTATTCTAAGATTATCAGACGTTTTACCGGCATCAATTTTTACTAGGTGATAGGACTTTTCTACAAAGTTCGTCTAGGTAGGTACCACCGCGTTGCCAGTTATTCTGCCGCCAAGCAGTAGTGCGCAAGCACTACTATGTTCCAGTTTATAGGGCGCTGTAGCTAGTTAAATTACTGGGCAAATGAGACTTTATGACCCAATCTCTCAGTCTAGTCATCTTATTGCTAGACTGTGCTGATGTCTCAGAATGACGTGCGCAGTGCATTGTCACGCGAAACTATAGAGTTTCAAGTGTCACTGCAATTGATACGGGCAGTCGTGTCGCTTAACATCAGGCGAGCGACTAACTCGTCAAGTCATTCCGTAATATAAAAAAAAATTACCTCCATCCACATGGTCTTGGTGACGTCACGGATGGCGATGTTGTATCCCTGTAGAGGCGCTCCGCCGTCCCATTCAGGAGTTCCCCACGAGACCGCGGCCACATTGCCTCCAGCGGGACGGACTTCCAACGGAGCCGTTGGAGGTGAAGGAACCGCTGTACGGGTTACAGATAATGAATATAATATCAGCTAAGACAACAGAACAGACAAGAATCCTGCTATGATATACCATCAGCCAGTTCTATATCATCAAGTACTATAATATTAGGTAGTATCATCGCATCAGGTAGTACCTAGTACCATTGTATCAGATTGTGTATATTGTACTCACTCGCATGTTTCTCCAGACGAACTGTCCCAGATTCCGTCGGCTGGCTTACACCGATGGAGTTCTCAGCGGAAACACGGAAGACCAGCTCCTTCTCCTTGATGTTCTCGAGACAGTGCGCTCGCGCAGACCCGCCGACTGTCACCGCCTTCGTCCATGACTTGCCGCGGATCGTGCGGAACTCGATGATGTAGTCTGGAGATGATGATAATAGTTATTATGGTTATTACGCCAATGTGGCCTTAATGAATGGCGAAAGAAGCGTCACTTCACTTCCCTACAGTAATTGTGTAGCTTAAAATAATGCTAACATAATATAGGAACATGTTAACTACCATTATACTATGCGGTAGGACTTTTCTGCAAACTTCGTCTAGATAGGTACCACCGCTTTGCCAGTTATTCTGCCGCCAAGCAGTAGTGTTCCGGTTTGAACGGCAATGTAGCTAGTGAAATTACTAGGCAAATGAGACTTTATGATCGGATCTCACAGTCGAGTAATCTTATTACCAGACTGTGCTGATGTCTCTGGATGATGTGCGCAGTGCAGTATCACGCGAAACTTTACATGTTGGAGTTCCGAATGACACTGTTCTGTTATGGGCGCCCGTATCACTTAACATCAGGTGAACGACTAGCTCGTCACATCATTCATTAACATAAAAAAGTAATAAATTACAATCAATTAAAATAATGTACAATTAAATATGTATCACCACACCTTCATGATCTGGGGCCTTACCGCGTAAGCCTGATGGAGATCGTAATCGTGTTCTCTCTTGCTCGCACTCGTGGACTTGTTAATTGGCGCGTGCAGGATGGCAGGCGTCGCCGATTCCCAGAACGGTTACGTGGTAGGGGTGTTCGTGTCCATAGATATTGAACCCACTATATATAATAGAAAAGACACTTACTGGTGACTGCACTTCCGCCATCGCTTTCAGGCGCTTGCCACTGTAACGTGACCGACCGCGACGTGATCTCCTTCACTACCACATCGCGTGGAGGCGAGGGCGCCGCTGAAAAACAAACGACAACTCTCAGCACGCTGAACCCCATCATGATATACCCAATATAATTATATAGATCAATATATATAATCAAAGTAATAACAATAATAACTCCCAACAATCACATCAGGGCTGTAGCTAGAGTCGAGTTTGAGGTAGGGCAGCGTTGGTTACAGGTAGGGCGGAAGTAATAATATATCATAATTGATCTGCCCTCGACGCACGGGCTCCTAAATCAACCACCATGTATATCATTCTCCTCTAGGTCAGTGATGTACATTAAATAGCTAATACTGAATAATTTATGTGACAGAACATGAGCATGGATCTAAGATTTTTTTGACAAACTATGAACAAACAATTTAATTATAATAATATATTTTAGTTTTTGGTATTTTTAATTTATATATTTTTATTTTAGTTTAGGTAAGGCATTGCCCCACAATGCCCCCCCTAGCTACGGCCGTGGATCACATACATAGATCCTAGACCCTAACTAGGATCCCCTGTGTCCAGAACCCAGGAACTACGAGGACCAAGGTCCCACAACACCCAGACTCAGAACAAGTATTTGCGCTTTTTTTCTGTGCTAAATACTTGTCCTGCCGCGAGAATCGAACCCACCGCCTCCGTGTTATGAGCAAAACTGCTCAACTACCACACCACAGAGGCTGTCAAAGTAGATTTAAGTTGAGAGAGAATACCAGCTGGAACCTTGAAAGACAAGGTACTTACTCAGCGTCTTCCCAACGGTGACCTTCTCGTCAGAGATGTATGGCAGGCTGACGCCGATCTCGTTACGCGCACAGATGCGGAACTGGTAGGTGGCCCGAGCTTGCAGGCTCGTGACGCGGGCGGAGGTGGTGGTAGAGGTCACTGCGTGCCGCCATTCGCCGCCGTCCTGTGCCCGGAGAATATAGTTATCGAAGCGAAATATATACATATTAAATTGATATATGCATTGAATTCAGACAGCTATCGTAACTAAGGTTTTAACCAGTTGTGATAAAAACATTATCTCATAAGCTCAGAAAGGTCATTTAATATCTGAGTGTAAAAGCGTGTTTATCCGCTAACGAGAGAGTTTTTTTTTTTAATTTGATCCTCTCTATTCTTATTTTTCTGACTTTCTGACAACTGCATTAAAAGCACAAATTTAACATAATATTATAGTTGTTTATGTGTATTTCGTGAGGCGAAGAGTTGTGTGTTGCTCGGCAGCAAAGTTATTTGGCGTCTCAGGATTCTATATTTGAACCACGAGCTAAGAACGATTGGTTCAATGCTAGCATCGTTCGCTAATCATGATTAAATGTAAAGTGTCAGAAGAGTCACTGGAGTTTCTTTCATGCAATTAAAACCAAAAACCTAGAAGTCAATACCTGCTTTAATTACCTACAGAAATCAGTGATTTCAGATCCATAATTGGGAAATTTTATAATTTTAAATAACTTGAAAAATAGCTTAATTAATGTAAGGTTTAAAATATAGACCTGTTTAAACACACCTTGATAGGATACTGTAAGTTTATAAAATCGTAAGCCAGTTTTCAGCGAACAGGTAAACCGGTTAACTTAATTTTGAATGCCTGCTAAATTGGATTTGCTGACATATACACCGGATGGATACGAGAACATTACGGATGAAACCGGCGCCTCCTAGTTCTACATATACTATGTATGGATGATTAGTATACAAAACATAAATGTGTATACTGAATAATTAAAGTACAGTACGGTACAATACTAGAAACAAATGTTAACATCTACGTTGCTCGTGCTGAGCATCATCAAACATTACAAAGTTCACAGCAACATTGTAATGAATGTGGATGTGGGTACCCGATTTGTACCAGGAGTACAGAACTACAGAGTAGTAGGTACTAATGTAGTTCTCAACAACATTGTAACAAATGCTGATATTGATAACAGATTTGTGCCACGAATACAGAACTACCGAGTAGTACGTACCTACTGTAGTTCACAACAACATTGTAAGGAATGCTGATGTGGGTACCCAATTTGTACTAGGAGTACATAACTACAGAGTAGTTTTATTTAATGCTGCAATTTATTTTCTAGGTATATTGTATATACAGAATAGTACAGGTAGTAAGATAGAAATCTGTTAAGACCTGGTAAACAGGTATACCAGGACAACAGAAAGCTGAAGAGGTAAAGTATAGTGTAGCGCAGGGGTCGGATTCTTGCCTATTCGACTTCTAATTTATCTTTCGTTATTTTCGTTTATTATGGCTAGTAGTTGTGCGAACGATAAATATCGCGAGCGCAAACGTTTTTGCAACCACACGACATGATGTACTTAGTACGAACCCAAATCTCATGGCCTTAACCTAATTACATAATTTGCTCAATTTTTTTTATACTTTATTTAAATCTAGTACAAATGTCTTTGGCAAATATCAATACAGGCTGGTAAATGGCGCTGCAGTAAACTTATATGGGAAATACACCTCCAATCAAAAAACGCCGACGGCAAAAAAATCCACGAACTTGTAGAACCAGACCAAAGAAGCTGTCCTAATGTTCCTTTGATTTAAACGCTCGATTACAAATAAATCGAATTGGTGAGAATTAGGAACCTGTATCTCTTATTGAATACAACATTGTAAGTAGGTTTCCTCGTCGACATCTTACCAGGGTAGCAGAATGAGTGTGGTGGTAACGAGGCAGTGGTTCTTAAACTTTTGTCGCTATGGACTTCATGGCTTATCCAAGAATATTTTAGTAAGAAAATACTTTGTGTTAGAAGGACATAAAAGATAAAGACGTAATAAGGTGTGAGCGAAGCGATTTTTTTTTTTTTTTTTTTTTTATTTATTTAGGATCAACAAACAGGACACAACACACATAATCTTAAAGTAGTTTAAGCCTTAGAATGTAGGTAGTTAGTGTACCAACAACGCTGACCACAAATTAATAAGAAAACAGAACAGAGAGATGTAACTTACGATATTTAGTAGGTAACTGATTCCTAACTATCGCCTTAAAGTGAGTATCTAATTATATACTATAAAAAATAAAAAGTGTTTCTAGCATTCTAAATTACAATCCAAAGGTAAAAAGAAACCTAAGATAGTTGTCGTAGTCGGTAGGCCAATAGCAGTGATGATGCAAACATATCCACGAAGAAGTAGACAAGGCAGGTACATGTAAGACAAGCAAACTATCAGGTGGAATGCTTGTTACCATCACCACCCAAGACCTCCAACACAATCCTCCGAAAATTGCCAATACGTGCATGAAATATGTCGATACTATTAAAATGATCGTTATAAGATTTAGTCATGCGGTACAGTGGTGAACGCTGACCCGAGTTGGTACGTCGGGTTGCGGTAAAAAAGGTTTTTTGCTCTGTTCGTGAGTGAATTCTATGTGGAACTTTGTAAAAAAGCCTATTTACCAGCTCGGGGCAGTCGTAACGATTGTGACAGATGTCATACAACAACGTTGCTCCAAGTAGCAACCTTCTAGAATTTAAATCCACTAGTTTATATTTTTTAAGCAGATCTTCATATGACATAAAACTATGATTATATTTATAGTTCACACAGCGTAAGAACTTCTTTTGAACTCTTTCAATGTCTTTAATATAACATTTATAATAAGGGTTCCATACGGGAGCCGCATATTCAAGCTGTGATCGAACAAGTGACTTAAACAATAAACTGAAAGTGTATTCATTTTTGAAATTATTAGTAGATCTTATGACAAAATTGTTGCGTTGCGATTGCGTAAAAACTGTATTATTTGATGAAATAAAACGAAACTAAAGTTATTAAATGCAGAATGTGAGCTATGGTATTTTAATTAAATTTTAGCGAGCTCGGCATAAAGATAACATGTAGGTAGCGAATAGCATGTACTGGTAGTAAGGGATTGCTCAAATTTGATCTTATTTGATTTTAGCCTGTTGAGTTGAGATAAAGCAATTGACGGCTGAGAAATAGAGGACAAGGCGAAACATAAACCTTCTCATGTTTTCGAAAAGACAAAGTGACAGCCGTCTCCTTTTAGCTGAACGAGGTCGGTAATTGCATTTAGGCTGACATTTGTTCAGCTTTGTTCTCTTATTTACAAGGAAACAACAGTGTAACTCAATATTTTTTAAATCCTCCTAACTAGCGAGACAAAGAAGTATAACTTATGCATCGTTTATTCTTCTTTTATTATAGCGCAAAGCTGAAGATTACAGAGCTTCACATAATACCGAAGTATTAAACTACTTAGGTTAAGTAAAAAGTTGTATTTGGTAGTGATGCAGTTAAAAACATCGATTGTGGGCAAACTTGTATGACATGAAAAGTCTTTGATGAAAATGTTATAGCAGTATTAAAACTATGTGAATTTTTCGAGGGGTCCGTGGATCCAGTTTAAGAAACTGTGTTTCAAAGTAACATAGTATAAACAAACGGATGCAACTGGTTAAGAAATTGACCAATGCTGTGCGTGCACCGCCTCCTTGATAACAAACTTCCCCAATCTACTGACATAAATAAGAGCTATCATTGTCGCAACATTGTAAAGATGTTGTACCAGGATTTAAGAAATGCTGAGAGATTGACTGTGTACTTGTGCCTGTAATATTTAATATAAAAATTGACCTGTAAATTTGCCAAAAATTTTAAATTTACTGGTTTAGTGAATAATGCAAACGTTCATTCAAGTCAGTTAAGCCTTTAATGTTCACACATCATATGTATTTGAAATTTATCTTTCGCGTTTCCTTTTTATACATTAGTAGGGATTGAGTTGGAAGAAGGTTCCATATAGAAAATTATAGGACGCGGATTGTCAAAATTTATTGAATCTAAATTTTCATGTACTCCAGATATATTTTTTCTCTTCGCATGACATTTTAATAAAATGTGTTAGTTTCCAGAAAAAAAATCAATTTTACTATTACACTTAAAAACAAAACCATCTAAGCCTAGCGCAAGACACCCGCGTATCTCAGGTAATGGGCGCGTAATAGGATTGACACAAAGAGCCAGCTCAGTTGTCGAGGTTAAAAATAAACTCTTCCACAATAAATTCAAAATAGAAATAGGAATGGTGCTGGCATAAAGGGTTGAACTGCCCTGGTCGACTTGATTTATTTCTAGAAACAACCAACAATATGCTTGTATTGCCATCATGGGCAATCGTTTGCCAAAAGTGAAAGAAGCCAAAGAAAAACGGCGCAAACGTAATATGGTAAGTTACATATTTGCCCGTTCGGTATTGCGACTATATATCCATAGCGACCGAGAATTCGAAGTTTATCAGAGCGCCTGGTCGATGCGCGTCAGAAAATGCTGGCACAACGAATCAGCATTGCTATTCAACGGGGCAATGTGGCCAGCCTATTCGATACAATACCTGGTAGTGATTTGGAGTATGTAGACAGTCTTCAGGTCAGCGCATTGAAGTATTTATTGTGTAGGTAGTGTAGCTGATAGCATGTACTGGTGGCGCATTTGTTAAGATACTTCCACATCAAATGAAACACTTCTGATCAGTCTATACTACCTACATAGGTTCTTGTTTCAAACTGATGCTTACCTGCTGTATTTCAACGCTGTAATCAAGGATCGGTGATCCTCCGTTGCGCTCGGATGGATGCCACGTGATGGTAAGCGCTGCACCGTCTATGCCGTACAGGCCCAGTGGACCCAGCGGCGGCGACGGCACGTCTGCAACACAACATGATAAAATGACATTACAGGGACATTGATAGCTCGATTATATTTCGTAAAAACTTTTAGCAACCATTATACAGATTCGGTGATTCATATATTTTAAGAGCTTGAAAAAAAGGTGTTTGAAGTTAATATCAAAGCGACCAATCCATTGAAAATTGTGTCGTGTGTCGAAAAATAAATAAATTTAGTATAATTGGATGTTAAATTTTACTACACAAAAAGTTTCTTAAACTGGTTGACTTACACTACAACTTACTGTCAATCTAAGTACTAAAAATGCACCACAGCTTGCATTGTTTAAAACTATAATAATAATAATAAACGATCATATACTCGTACATAGATCCTGGACCCTAACTAGGATTCCCTGTGTCCAGGAACTACGAGGAGTATTTGTGCTTATTTTTTTTTTTAAATTTTTATTTTAATTTGTACTGTCTATATAGGTCATCGCGGTTAGTATATAGTAATTTTTTTTTTTGTAGTAGGTAGTGTTTAGTATTAGTTATTATATAATTGTAGTATTTAGTTTGAAAATAAAGGATTTCCTATAAAAAAGAATAAAACAATAGTTACCGAGAGCAGTCTTGATAACAATAGGTTCACTTTCAAGTGCCTCCGAAAGACCAATAGGATTTTGAGCCATCACGCGGAACATGTATTGCGTATGATCGTTGAGTTTTTGGATGCAGTAAGAATCAATATCCTTGTCAACGTCAGCCACTTTTATCCAGCGACCTTCGTCTTGCCGTTCAATGGCATATTTAGTGAGTTGTAGCCCTCCGTCATCTAATGGCGGCTTCCACTCGATGGTTACAGATTCACGGCTGATCTCACGCATCACCACCGGGCCCTCGGGCGCGCTTGGCTTATCTGTAACACAATAAAACTGTTCTCAACCAATTTGTCGTTCATTATGTTATGGTCTACGGATTTCTATTTATCATATGAGCATGCGAATATGGGTGCACTTTAAGGGAAGGGCGAAAAGTCTTACAAGGTAATAATACACTAACAGCGCCTCTTCATGGTGCTGCACTCGCCATGGCCGGCTGTAACTGCTTATTAATAAGCGTACCGACAACCTGTTTACCCTTCCATTTTATAAAATAAGATGCTATATTTTAAATAATGTTTACTGTTTATTAGTGACTACATAAAATTTAATTTCCATAAGTGAAAACTTAAACACTTTCAAACCTATTTTTCTTTAATTTATTTTGTGTTACTCACCGTAAACCTTAAGTGAAAGTTCCACAGATTTACTTGCAGCCTTGTTGCTAGCTTCAATGGTGTACTTGTTGCTGTGAGACCGCTTCAATTTCTTTATCCTAATGATACTGACGTTTTTCTCCGTGATTATTTCTACTTCATTGGATTTTTCTATTCTAGTACCGTTTTTGTACCACGCAATGACGGGCTCTGGAATACCTTCAACTGTGGCCGTTACCAACCATTCCTCTCCTACTTTGTGCTTCTGATTAATTTCTTCTTCAGCTATCGTGATGACAGGTTTCTGTTGCACTTCTACATTGCACGAGGTGTCTACTTCTCCATGTTCGTTGGTGGCGATGCACTTGTAGGTGCCTTCTGTTGTGGTGGAGGCAGATACGATAAGGGTGGCGACTCGGTTTACATACGTAGCCTTGGCTGTCTTTAATGTCTTGCCATCCTTGTGCCAGGAGACTTTGGGCTGCGGAACACCACCGAAGATACAAGATAGCTCAATGTCCTCCCCAGGAGCACCCACCGTGTCCTTCAGTGGCTTCTCCACCGTTGGTGCCTGGCTCTTGGTCACCTTCTCAATCTTTATGAACTCCGATACTTCAGAAGCCTCGCTCACCCCGACCTCGTTTACTGCAAACACTCTGAACCTGTACGAAGATTTGGTCTTCAAGTTCTTCATGTTGTATTGTACCTTCGTAATGTTTTCTATCGATGTCCATCTGAAATAAAAAACAAAGTTATTAGTGATCTAAAGATCTGAATTGTATACATTTTGTCGGTCACAAGTACAAAACTCACTCGGTAGTGTTAATCTCCTGATATTCCAAAATGTACGAGACTATGATCGAGTTGCCTGCGTCCTTGGGCTCGTCCCAACAGACGTTTGCGGAAGTGTCGTCTGTTTCCAGTACGGATGGTTTACCCGGTGCTGACGGAATATCTGAAATACACGTGAGAGCCATTAAGTATTGCATTATTTTCCATCAATACCTTAATTAATGTTGTCGACTCAGATAATAAAGGTTACCCAATATAACAATTGTGATGTCGGTGAATGCTTCACCACAGTTGTTCTCTAACTTGAGCCTGTAGATACCAGCGTCAATATTTTCTGCTTTTTTAATGGTAAGGCTTGCAGACTTGGAGTCGATTGTTGGCTTGGTGTGCTTGGATTTCTTGATGATTTTCGAGTTGACAACCCATTCATCGTTAGGCTGAGGATTTGCTTCGTAATGTACGTGAATAGTGACATCATTGCCTCTTTTCACTCGATACTCGCTGTCATAATTGATGATCCTCGGAGAAAATTCATTTACTGAAAAGGTAAAAAAAAAATGTGATAAAATAATTATGAGACTAATTTCCGCTGGATTGCATTGCTTTTTTTTAGAATAAACTGGATTCTCTAGGTCACCGGATGATGCTCATAGGTATTAACTTGAATGGTAGATCATAAATCATCATAAAAATCATAATAAAATAATGTAAGAAATCAGAACCGAACATACCTTCCACTTTGAGTTTCGTTGAGCATTTAGCGTCAAGCAGGCAACACGAGTACTCAGTCTGATCCTCTTCAGTGCAGTTGCGTATAATGAGTGTGCGCTTAGTCACGTCCGAAATGAGAGTGAACTTCTCAGAGTCCTCGATGGGAGTCTTCTTTTTGAACCAGGTGACGTCGAGTGCCTCGTCAGGGATTTCGACAGTAAGGTTAGCGTCAGTATAGGCTGGCACTACAACCACTTCAGGCAGCCGCAGAGTAAACTGCACAGATGGCTCTTCCACGCTAAGCCGTGCAGCACAGCGGTCATTACCAACTTCACACGCATATTCACCAACGTCCTCCGCTTCGCAGTCGTAAATCTTTAACTTCTGCTTTTTGCCATCGATAGTCAGTTGGATGTGGTTTGAGAATTGAATCTCTGTACCATCCTTAAACCACTGTACAAGAGCGTCACCTTTGGTGAGCTCTATATCGAATGTAGCTTTACTGCCTTTACAAACTGTTTGATCACGTAACCGTGAGATGATTTCGGGTGGCAGTTCGACGACGGTCACCTCTGCCGTACATGATTCATCGCGCAGGACGCACTCGTATTCGCCTTCATCATGCACCGATGTGTTCCGAATGTACAGCTTCCGAACGTGTCCTCGCTTTTCAATCTCGTATTTATTCTTCTTGGGCTTAATTTGCTCTCCATCTTTAACCCATGTTACGTCTACTGTTTCTGAATTGACCTCAACTTCCAAGATTGCAACATCCCTCTCCTTGACCTCAAAGTCTTGAAGCTTGCGAATGAACTCTGGAATAGTCTCAGATACGATCAGCTTAGTGGTTGTTTCCTGATCTTTCACTACACATTTAATGACGCCAACGTCTGTGAGTTTACTCTTTTTGATTCTTAATTTATGTACTCGTCCTTCTTGTATGATTTCTCTGTGATCCATACCACTCACTTCTTTGTTATTATGATACCACTTTGTAGAAACGGTATGAGAAGTGTGACATTCCAGAATAACTGTCTTGCCCTCCTCAGTTTCATAAGATTTGTGAAGTTTCTTAACAAACGTGACCTTGTCTACGTCGATGGTAACCTTAGCTCCATGAGACGCTTTACCAGCACTGTTCGAAGCTACACACTTGTAATCTCCGGAATCGATTTCAGAGTCAACTTCTTTGATAATTAGTTCAATATTTTCACCATCGAATTTTTGCGTGACTGTTTCTGATGGCGTGATAATATTATTGTTCCTGTACCACGTTATAGATGGTACAGGATTTCCTGTGACCTTCGCTTGCAATGTTATAGTTCCCTTTTCTTTAACAGTGATTTCTTGGAATCTGTGTATAAAGAGCGGTGGCTCAGCATTTTCTTCAGTTGGTTCTGTAACAATAAAGTAAATAAATGAGTTTATTGACATATATATATGTATATATTACTTGTCTATCAAGCCATAAAACACCTCATAAAAAAATATTGCAATATTGGGTATTTAGGATAATGTTACCTTCGATCGTAATAACAGCGCTAGTTTGAGCAGTACCCTCTGAGTTGACAGCCTTGAGTGTGTAGACACCATCATGGCTGCCCTTCTTCGGCTTGACGATAGTGACAGTGTGCGTGTCACCATCGGCCTTGGTATCAAATGCACGCACGGGCTTCTCGTTCTTGAACCATGTCACCGTAGGCACTGGGTTCCCTACAACTTGCGCTGAAAGCACCACACTCTCACCCTCCCGGATGGTCATGTTCTTGAGCGGCTCTATTACTTGTGGCTTTTCCTTCTCTCCTGTTTTTATCTTAAGCACAATGGGTAAGCTAGCCTCGCCCTCTCTATTGACGGCCATCACCGTGTACGTACCCTCCTGGAACTTTTTCACGTCTGATATCTTGAGTACACTGCAGTACATATGCATATCAGATTCAGTGGCGATGGACACATTCTGGTCTGGCACAATCTCTTCTCCTTTGAAGAACCATGCGATATCTGGTTCCGGAATAGCTACAAGTCTGCACTCCAAGAATATTTGAGAGCCTTCATCAACGTACTGTGCTTTAGGTCGTTTAGAGAACGTCGGTGGAATACCTTCTAAGATATCGGCCAGCGATGACTCCCTGGAAAGGCTCTTTCGTGAAAGTATGGTCATTTCAGAGCCGTGATCAGAGAGAGGCGCCTCAACGATAAGCTCGGTGGTGCTGGAAGCAAATCCAGCTGCGTTCTTGGCAACGCAAGTGAACGTGCCCGCATCCTCAGGGAACACTTCCCTGATCACCAGTGTGGCCACATTGTCGTCGTCGTAGTACATTTGGAAGTCCTGCGATGGTTTGATGATGGCAGTTTGCCGGAACCAAGTGATCTGGGGGCGTGGATAGCCTTCTACTTGACATTCAAACTGCACTGTAGACCCGTCAGGAGTATGCTTAGGTCTCAACTTTTCAGCAAATATGGGTGCCACAGCCTGCTCTTCAGACGATGGTTCTAAAATTAAAATGTTAGATTAGTATTACTCGTATTTTATTTTTTATAAACACCCAACGATCACCTGCTTAGATCCTGGGCCCTAACTAGGAGTTTCTAGGGACCCAGGAGCTACGAAGACCATAGTCCCATAACACCCAGACTCGGTACAAGTATTTGCGTTTTTTTTTGTGCACAAATACTTGTCCCGCCGTGGGAATCAAACCCGCCGCCTCCAGGCTATGAGCCGACATGCTCAACCACCACACCACAGAGGCTGTATTCAAACAGAAGGTAGTGTATTCCAAAAACTTTATGACTATTAGCATAATAAATTAATTAAGTAGTCATGATGGTGCACGGCACGAGCTCGGTCTATAAGAAATACATACTTTCAAATACGGGGAGCTTGTCAATTTTCTCATTCAGCTTCTTTTGCAAATACAGTGTATAATTTGCTTCATCCATCAAATATTGCGCAGGGACCCATCCTTTTTCTTCCGTGAGGTGCTTACGTACGAACCACCAGTCTTGATTTGTAGTTTCTGGAAGATATAATACCTTTTTTTAATTTTTTATTAAATTTAATTTGAATATTTATTTTAATCACACAGTTACCCATGCTACTCGGAAAGCATAACAAATTAGGCTCCGGTGAAGCATAGTCCATAACAACATATTTAGGATAGTCAAGCCTACCGTTGCTGTTTAATGACGTACGAGCTTCTGCCCGCAGCTTCGCCCACGGCGTGACCTATGGGAAAATAATTCAACCACCCATTTCACCCTCTTCAGGGTGGAATTTCGAAAAATCCTTTCTTAGCGGAAGCCTACGTCATAACCATGCATGCCAAATTTCAGCCTGATCCGTCCAGCGGTTTGGGCTGTGCGTTGATAGATCACTTTGTCAGTCAGTCAGTCAGTCACCTTTGAGTTATATATATTTAGATTACCTAGTATGTAGAGCCGTTCGCCCTCTACCAAGTTGATGGCCTCGTCGGATTCAGCGACGTACGAGTACACGGCGAACACCGTATCGCCGCTGCGCACGTCCAGCGGACTCTCTGCAAGCAGTCGTTGCATGTTCCAACACATCTATCGTTTTTAGCACTTTTTAAAATGATTTAAATTATCTTGTTCGCAAAGACACAAACGAATAACCATTTATGCTTTTAAAGAGTAGGTGTTATCTAATGGTCGGTTTCAATACATAACCTTTGCGTAGGATAGGATTGTCAATCGTTCAGAACAGATATCTGGCTGTCTCCATTTGCCGTAACTATAATAACAGCTAACCAAAACAATTATAATGGATATATATCAAGATTTATTGCTTTCTTTTCCAGATAACATTTATTGAAACTTAGCGTTACTGACTTAACGGAATTGAGTATAAAAAAGTTGATTATACATATTTCTTGATATAATTTGTTCAATGAAATGAAAATAAAATTGTATCGATTCAGAAAATATAACTAAGCAATAAATTCACGTAATTGTAAAAAATGATCTTTTAAATCACATGCTTTTTGTTTTTTTTTATAACGATAATGTTATGTAATAAGCTCTAAAAAATACCCAAGAAACATTATTATTATTATTATTTTTATTATATACCTGGAAATTCTTGCTCTCTGGAAATGCTCATGGACACCTCAGCTTCTAAAAAAGTTACTAAAGTTAAAATCATAATAACAAATGTGATACTTAATATATTAATACTTATTATATCAAAAGCGGTAAGTTAAAAGCAGGAGTTAGTAAAAAATAGTAGTGCAATCCTGGAGAGACTTATAATAGATAAAACTGACATAAATAAGTAATGATATACTATTAATAATCATAATTATAATTCAAGTTCATAGTAATTATGAAAACAATGTAAACAATGATGTGCTTCTTTTTATACAGGGTTTCTCAGAGATTAGCCTCAAGCCGAAATCACTCTACACAGGTAGACACCCGGTTCACCACCATGAAGGGCACGTGGTGTCATGTGAAGTTGTGTCAATATGACAATGGTATATTTTGAGCCTACTGTTGACGAAAGACTTCTTCACAACAAAGCGCAATTTTTTTCAATGTATACATTTTAATTATTTTAAGTAAAGCTTATATATCAAAACTTACTGTTCGTAATATCATGGACTAATCTATGGGCACAGAAATAATTTTATTTTTATTTACTTTCCACCTTTTCATTAACATCGTCTTCACGTACTATTACAGCTCGGATAATAAATTATTCGAGCGTAATTTTGGCCTCAAGGCAACGTTTCAGCCACCAGGACAGATACGATAGCTTATGCATTCGCCAAAAGATAAGCGAACCTTGCGACTATAGGATCCCTTGTAATTGCGGGAAGTGCTATATTGGCGAGACTTGGACATGTCGACAAGACTAACAGAACACATCAGGAACGTAGATACTGATCTATCGCATCTCGGATTCCAGGCATTACCTACGCTTCAGCAAGGTTTCGGTACTGGCGAGGGAGAAGTTTTTCTTTACTCATAAGTTTCAGGTAGCTATCGAAATAGACCGGGATCACGATTTCAATCGAGATAGTGGGTGGAATTTCCCATCGGTCTGGATACCAGTTCTTGGTGTTCCTGCCACCCAATCTGAGTTGAGAACAAACGACGAGCGCGGTGTGTCTGCAACCTTATGCGACGGAAGTGAGTAGCGATAGCGAGGCATCGGAAACCGCATGAAGTTCACTGGAGGCGCTTGGAGCAGGCAGTGGTCGGTCGCAGCGCCGGTTACGTACTGTCGCCGCGGCTTATGTT
The DNA here is from genome assembly GCA_905220475.3 of Ennomos fuscantarius. Lineage (NCBI taxonomy): Eukaryota > Metazoa > Arthropoda > Insecta > Lepidoptera > Geometridae > Ennomos > Ennomos fuscantarius. Next base: position 16,031,013 of record HG992023.1, read on the forward strand.
AGCATAAGGCGTCTTCCTAGAAGGCGCGGTGCCTTCTAAGAACCAGTTACTAAAACTGGTTCCTAGAAGGACATCGAATATCTTCGAAACCTTGTCGAAGTAATTTTGGCTTTTAGTAGACGTGAATTAAGACGATATTAATTTTCCAATAAGAAGGGGGGAGGTTGGACAGAAAATAAATAGTACTCGTAACTTTAATAACCGTGTGACATGCATTGTAATAAACCTTTGAACTTCCGCTTGATACGAATTCCAGGGCCACCTTTTAGAGAGGATGGTTGTTTATTTTATTGTTTGTATGGATGTAAAGAGTAATCTTTAGAACTACAGTAAATCGATTTAAATATTTTTCTAATTAAAGATTTTTCATTTTTGCCATAAATTAAGTGTAAAACACTATGGTTTTGATATGGCACATATAGGTTTCGTAGAAATTCAACATGTGATCCCCATCTCTTCACGCGGGTACTGTAAGAGTGAAAGCTGTCACAATAACGCGACAAAGCTTAGCAAAGGTGACTCCAACCAGGGTAAAGTAGCTTTTTTAGCTATTTGGCTTATCCTAGTTGCAAGAGTTACAGAAGCGGTCCTAGAAATCTCAGTAAACGTTTAATTCATAGATGACGGGCACACAGCCAATGACTTAGATCTACTGCTGACAACAATTCCAGTCCGTCAGTCACAGTCAGTGTCAGTTTTGTCACCTTTAGGAAGCGAATGATAACTTTTCTTCTAGGAAAGGTGGTACAGTGTTTCAAATCTGGACTGCTCTAGAACCTCTATGTAGCTCCAGTCTATTCCTGTGTGAAACCATCTCTGGAATGGATTGGCAAAATACCAACTCCAAGCATTAGACTCCATTCAGCGACGGCCCGAAAGGCTCATCGGTGGCGATGCGTTGGTGGACGGTAAGCTTCATAGCTTGGATCGCGGTCGTTAAGTTGCTAGCTTATCGGTGTTTTATACACTCCACTTTGTGTCTAATTCCCCATCTCCTTTCTTTCATCAGACGACGAGACGCAACGAAACACGGCATCCATGTCTAGTTGTAACTCGCTCAACACGCACGAAGTGCTTTGATACTAACTTTATAGTGCAGGCAGCTAATGAATTGAACAACTTGCTGGTGTCCTTGTTTTCAATTAACTATAACCTGGAAGTTTTCAAGTGAAGAGTGAACAGTTGTCTTTTAAGTAAGCATGCCCCATCTTAGACTGCGTCATTGCTTTACTTCAGGCAGTGGCCAAATGATTTGCTATTACCAATTAAAAAAAAAATATTTTGAAGTAAAACGTCTTTACGCACGCTTGACTTGGGGAGTAAGCTGGCGAACGGTAGTTGAAAGTTGTTGGTAGATCTCCATTGTCAACATAAAAAAGATAAATTAATTGGCATGTCCGGTAAAATGACAATTTACAATTTACATTGAAATTTATCAAAACAAAAACAAAGTTATTTTAATTATTTGTTCATCCCACGGGAATATTTCACTTTTCCGGGATAAAATATAGCTTATATGGTAATCCAGTGTATAAGCTATCTTGGTACCGAAATTCATCCAAATCCATTCAGCCGTTTGAGCGTGAAAGAGTAAAAAACATACACGCATACACACACACACACACACACATACAAACTTTCGCCTTTATAATGTTAGTGTGAAGTGTGATAGTGTGATAAGTGTGATATGTACGGTAATATCCATTTTTAGTAGTCTGTGCCTACATTCTAATTCTAATGGAATGTTAACTTGCAACTATTTTGGTCTATCATATAAAATGAGATATATTACAAGTGTGGAGTAAATGGTGGTCCAAGGTGTTGACACTCTGTGTATTCAGCTATCTCATAGCGGAATAATTTATAACAAGGGGTTTCAAAATAATTAAACTAATACTTGTTTTTCGAAAATCGATACGTTGAGTTACTAATACCATTACACCCGAACTGCTGGCGGCATTGCTTTGATGAATAGCAATTCTTAGCCTTTGAGCTAAGTAGAGATCAGCATTTTGGTCAGGTGTTGACTGGACCAGCCGTTCATAAAATCTTTAAAACTTTGTGTGCAGTAACTAGGTCCCCACGGCCCAACGTCTCGACACCAAAAGGCACAAATATGAAACCACCACTCATATAAAATCATGTTCCCCAAATCAGAAACGAAAATTATCAGTTAAAAGTGTTGAGTATGTACTATATTATTCGAAACACTGCGAAAGTCTAAAAATAATAAGAATATTGCAAAAAGCTTTAGTAGTTTTAGAATATTTATTTATAAAAGCAATTCTGAATTTAAGTGAACAGTCAATACCTTGTACTTGAGAAGGTTTTCTTGGTTTTCGTTTTGCAGAAATTGTGAGTTGTTCTTCTTGATATGTTTTATCTTTTTTCACGTTAGGTTTAAATTCAACACTAAGTTCTGCCAATTCACTAACCTCATATGTTGGTTTTTTTGGCTTACGTTTAATTAACATTTCTACATTTTCTTCTGATTCAGCTTCACTTACTATAATTTCCTCAGGTTCATCAGTGTTTTCAATTTCCTGAATAAGTTGTATTGATGCTTCGTTAGCAACCTCAGAAATAGTAAGCTTTTTCTTTGGTTTCAGCTTTATTTTACTGGATAATGACAGTTCTTCAGCGGAGAATTGTTCTTTTTGTGGTTTCACTTCAAATCTAACTTCTTCTTGTTCGTCCACTGTATATTTAGGTTTTTTTTCCAGTTTCAGACTTATGTCATGTACTACTTCTAAAGGTTCCTCAGTATCTTTTGGTCTAGAAACAGTTACATTTGAGTTTAAATCTTCATTTCTTTCTGGTTTTTTGACTTTTTTCAGAGGTAATGTGATTAGTGTGCCGTTATTATCCTCTTCAATGTCACTTTCAATAATTTCTACAATGTCAGGACCATCCTCTTCCTCATAAAACTTTATTGATGTTTCATTTGCTTCCTCACTAAATGTTGGTTGCCGTTGGGGTTTTAGTTTTACTTTACTTGACATTGATATTTCTTCTTCTGCATAAGAATCCAAATGAATATTGAATTCTTGTTCAACATCTTCTTTTGTTTTAGTAGTTTTTGGCCTAAACGTAACTGTTTCAGGCTCTGTGATTTCTGGCAATGTAACAGATGATTTCCTTACTGGTTTTAACTTTTTCTTTATAGTAATTTCTTCAGTAATTTCTTCAGTTTTTTTAACACTTGGTCGTCTTGGTTTGATAGTAAACTGTTCAGGTTTATCTTCTTTAATCTGTTCATGTTCAGGCGTTAAGTCATTTTCATTTTTAGCATCGACAATGTCTTCGTATCCAAACATAGGTTTTTCTAATTCTGTTTTTTCGATTTCTGGTAATTTCGGTTCTTTATACATCTTTTTCTTGATTTTTGCTGCTTCTTTGACGTTTCTGGATAAAATACCGTTTTGTCTAATGCTTCCTAAGAAACTCATAATGGGTTTTTTTATTTCCGGTGGCCATTCAGTAATATATTTAACACGACTTTTAAGTTGAAATTTGGGGAGTGAGGACGCAGATGCATCTTTTTTGGGTTTAGCAACAGTGGTTTTCTTTAATTTAAGTTTTGTAAACTGAGCACTATCAACATTTTCTGCATGCTGAATTTCACCCACTTCAAGAACTTTTCTTTCAATTTTCATCGGGGTTAATTTAGACTTTGATTTGACAGAAGGTGTCAATTCCTTGGAATGGTCTATTATGTTTTGTTCGATTTCACTTAATTCAATTATGCCATCATCTGGTTGTGTTTCGTCTATTTGTTCTGTAATTTTTGATTTTGGTATTTTAGATTTCTTTGGTTTTACAGCCTCCGTTGGTTGCTTTTCAGATTCATGAAGTTCATTATTTGTGTCTCGAAGTGCATGAGGCTCAATTCGTTTTTCACTTAACTCGTCTGGCTTGAGAGGCAGCACATGTGATTTTTCCTTTTGGGGTTCAACATTTTTCTCTGTAGTTTCTTCTACAGTGTCAGCAATTTTAGAATCTTTCTCAGGCTGCACTTTTTCTGTTGAATCTGAAAATTTAGGTGAAAACTCATACTGCTCAGGTTTTTCTAGATTAGATTTTTCTAATTCAGGTATTTTTTTAACCTTAACAGGTTTTTTCTTTAGCTTCATGGCTTCTTTCACATTACGAGAAAGTTCTCCATTTTGTCGTACGCTGCCCAAAAATGAAACCAAAGGTTTTGCAATGTTGGGTGGCCAATCGTCGACGTAATTGATACGGCTTTTTAATTGGAATTTCGGTAACGTTACATTAACTGTATCTCCCTTAGGTTTCTGAACAGGTTTTTTAAGTTTGAGTTTGCTGAATAATGGACCATCAACTTCTTGGGGTTTTTGTGCATTCAAATCAAAGGTTTCATCTTCAATTTTCATTAAGGTTAGTTTTTCTTTCGAGTACTTTTTGTTACGTATAGACTTAGGCTCAGTAATTTCTTGAGTAGGCAATGTAGCTTCTTTCAGTTCTTCTCTAGTATCATTGACATCAGCTGGAAGGCTATCAGAAACATCTGCAAAAATAAACGTAGTATGTGTAGGTATATTACAAGTGATAATATCTTTGAATGAAATTAAATCATCCAAAGCCATAAATAATCATGGTGCATACCCGGTCTTAAAAAAAAATAGCAGTTAATTCCAAGTATTTTAAAATTTAAGAACTAAAAACATTTCTAGATTATTTAATGATACATAAGAGGAGAGGGTCAAGTGAAAATAATATTTACACGTAACCCCTTTTATATATATAATTACGATTTTTGAAGTAAAACTTCATGTCGTACGCTTGACTTGAAAGAGTAAGCTGGTGAATGCATAACAAGGCAAACCGAAATTGAAATTTGTTGGTTAACGTAGATTTCCGATGTGGATAACGATAACAGATCTAAACAGTTGTATTGTTATGTTGGTATGTGTAAAATTTCCGTTTTAAAGTCATTCTTATACTTGATGATTTCGCGCTTGACTAACTCTTAAGTGATTTTGAATTATTTTCCTTTATTGAGGCGTTTGGCTTTACTCACAAGTTTTAGGGTGTTTACCAACTTGAGTAATTTTTTTTTCCGTATTTTTTGTGCTATCGTTTTATTTCACCGACAAGTTACGATATGTTATTACTTACCATATTGCTAATGACGTGTCATAACGTTTTTTTTTTGTTGCGCTACCCATGTACAGTTGAATTTTCTTACACAATAAGCTCGAGAAGCTCATTGATTTCGATAAACTCGATCTATTAAATTTCATCTGGTGTTTTTCCGCCGACGCTGGCGTTAATAACAGGTTCCTCGTCTCCAGTATGTACCTTATTAATGCGGCATATATTTGTTTACTTTACTTACCATATTATTTTGTTAGTGTACGTGTACTATGCGATACAGAATCGCCTGGTTGTGGTTTGTGATGTGTGTGTTTTAGGACCTACCTTCTTAATGATGTAAGTGTTAAAAGTAGGGTGTAAGTATCGTCACGGAATTCTTTATTTTTGGGTATGTGTGCTGAGTGTGTGTCGTCTCCTTGTGCAATTGTGAATCGTGATGTGTGTATTTCAGGACCTACCTTATGTTTGATGCGTTTTGTGGCTTTCTTTTTCGATTGCTTACCATATTTTATGGGTTCTTCTTGCGAAGATTTCTCTTCAGGAAGCTCGACGGTTTGGACAGGTTCAATCTGTTCAAATTGTTTGGGTTTAGGTTCTTCAGAAACTGTGACGGTTATAATTGGCTCATCATCGTCCTTCTGAACGGTTGTGATTTCGGTGACTTCTTCCTTGGGACCTCTCTTTGTTTTAATGACGCGCCTGGTGGTTTTAATCTTCTTAACGTCACCAGTTTCTGTGCGTACTTGAGTCACTTTCACCTGTTCCGGTTCCTCTTGCACAGATTTAGCTGAGTGGGGCTTGATCAACTCTTCGAGAGGTGTAGTAGAATCCTCCGTGTATTCTTCCGTTGTGTGAACATATGTGACAGGTTCCTTCTTGTCTTCTTGTTCAGTGGTGATTTCAGTTGTTTCAATTTTAGGTCCCACTTTTCTCTTTATAACGCGTTTTCTGATTTTCTTTTGTTTCATCTTACCTTCAGGCGTTTGAAATTGCTCAACCGTTGATTCTTCCGGAAGCTCAACTATTTCAACGCGTTCAGGCTGTTCAACATCTTGTGGCACTTTTTCTTCTGACACAGTCACGGTGGTGATGGGTTCCTCATCGTCCTTCTGAACGGTTGTGATTTCAGTGACTTCTTCCTTGGGACCTCTCTTTGTTTTAATGATGCGCCTCGTGGTTTTAATATTCTTAACGTCACCAGTTTCAGTCCGTACTTGAGTCACTTGCACCTGTTCCGGTTCCTCTTGCACAGATTTAGCTGAGTCAGGCCGGATCAACTCTTTGAGAGGTGTTGTTGCATCCTCCGTGTATTCATCTGTTGTGTGAACAAATGTTACTGGTTCCTTCTTGTCTTCTTGTACAGTGGTGATTTCAGTTGTTTCAATTTTAGGTCCCACTTTTCTCTTAATAACGCGTTTTGTGATTTTCTTTTGTTTTATCTTACCTTCAGGCGTTTGAGTTTGCTCAACCATCGATTCTTCCGGAAGCTCAACTATTTCAACGCGCTCAGGCTGTTCAACATCTTGTGCCACATTTTCTTCTGACACAGTCACGGTGGTGATGGGTTCCTCATCATCCTTCTGAATGGTAGTTATTTCAGTGACTTCTTCCTTGGGACTTCTCTTTGATTTGATGACGCGCCTGGTGGTTTTAATCTTCTTAACGTCACCAGTTTCTGTCCGTACTTGAGTCACTTGCACCTGCTCCGGTTCCTCTCGCACACATTTAGCTGAGTCGGGCTTGATCAAGTCTTCGAGAGGTGTTGTTGAATCCTCCGTGTATTCATCTGTTGTGTGAACATATGTGACGGGTTCCTTCTTGTCTTCTTGTTCAGTGGTGATTTCAGTTGTTTCGATTTTAGGCCCCACTTTTCTCTTTATAACGCGTTTTGTGATTTTCTTTTGTTTTATCTTACCTTCAGGCGTTTGAGTTTGCTCAACCATTGATTCTTCCGGAAGCTCAACTATTTCAACGCGCTCAGGCTGTTCAACATCTTGTGGCACTTTTTCTTCTGAAACAATCATGGTGGTGATGGGTTCCTCGTCGTCTTGTGGAATGGTTTTCAATACTGTTATTTTATCAAGGCTATCTGGTTTGTGTAAGTGTAAAAGTGGAGTGTCAGTATTGTCATTGAATTCTTCGGTTTTGGGTATGTGTGTTGAGTGTGTATCATCTCCTTTTTCAATTGTGAATTGTGATGTGTGTATTACAAGACCTACCTTATCTTTGATGCGTTTTGTGGCTTCTTTCTTTTTCGAACTCTTACCATAGTTTAGTGGTTCTTCTTCCGCAGGTTCCTCTTCAAGAAGCTCGACGGTTTGGATAGGTTCGATCAGTTCAAATTTTTTGGGTTTAGGTTCATCAAAAACTCTAACGGTTGTAATTTGCTCCTCATCGTCCTTCTGAATGGTTGTGATTTCAATGACTTCTTCCTTGGGACCGCTCTTTGATTTAATGACGCGCCTGGTGGTTTTAATCTTCTTAACGTCACCAGTTTCTGTCCGTACTTGAGTCACTTGAACCTGTTCCGGTTCCTCTAGCACAGATTTGGCCGAGTCGGGCTTGATCAACTCTTCGAGAGGTGTTGCTGAATCCTCCGTGTATTCATCTGTTATGTGAACATATGTGACAGGTTCCTTCTTGTCTTCTTGTTCAGTGGTGATTTCAGTTGTTTCAATTTTGGGTCCCACTTTTCTCTTAATAACGCGTTTTGTGACTTTCTTTTGTTTTATCTTACCTTCAGGCGTTTGAGTTTGCTCAACCGTTGATTCTTCCGGAAGCTCAACTATTTCAACGCGTTCAGGCTGTTCAACATCTTGTGGCACTTTTTCTTCTGACACAGTCACAGTGGTGATGGGTTCCTCATCATCCTTCTGAACGGTAGTTATTTCAGTGACTTCTTCCTTGGGACCTCTCTTTGATTTAATGACTCGCCTGGTGGTTTTAATCTTTTTAACGTCACCAGTTTCTGTCCGTACTTGAGTCACTTGAACCTGTTCCGGTTCTTCTTGCACAGATTTAGCTGAGTCGGGCTTAATCAACTCTTCGAGGGGTGTTGTTGAATCCTCCGTGTATTCATCTGTTGTGTGAACATATGTGACGGGTTCCTTCTTGTCTTCTTGTTCAGTGGTGATTTCAGTTGTTTCGATTTTAGGCCCCACTTTTCTCTTTATAACGCGTTTTGTGATTTTCTTTTGTTTTATTTCACCTTCAGGCGTTTGAGTCTGCTCGACCGTTGATTCTTCCGGAAGCTCAACTATTTCAACGCGTTCAGGCTGTTCAACATCTTGTGGCACTTTTTCTTGTGACACAGTCACAGTGGTGAATGGTTCCACATCATCCTTCTGAACGGTAGTTATTTCAGTGACTTCTTCCTTCGGACCTCTCTTTGATTTAATGACTCGCCTGGTGGTTTTAATCTTTTTAACGTCACCAGTTTCTGTCCGTACTTGAGTCACTTGCACCTGCTCCGGTTCCTCTCGCACACATTTAGCTGAGTCGGGCTTGATCAACTCTTCGAGAGGTGTTGTTGAATCCTCCGTGTATTCATTTGTTGTGTGAACATATGTGACAGGTTCCTTCTTGTCTTCTTGTTCAGTGGTGATTTCAGTTGTTTCAATTTTGGGTCCCACTTTTCTCTTTATAACGCGTTTTGTGATTTTCTTTTGTTTTATCTTACCTTCAGGCGTTTGAGTTCGCTCAACCGTTGATTCTTCCGGAAGCTCAACTATTTCAACGCATTCAGGCTGTTCAACATCTTGTGGCACTTTTTCTTCTGACACAGTCACGGTGGTGATGGGCTCCTCATCGTCCTTCTGAACGGTTGTGATTTCAGTGACTTCTTCCTTCGGACCTTTCTTTGATTTAATGACTCGCCTGGTGGTTTTAATCTTCTTAACGTCACCAGTTTCTGTGCGTACTTGAGTCACTTTCACCTGTTCCGGTTCCTCTTGCACAGATTTAGCTAAGTCGGGCTTGATCAACTCTTCGAGAGGTGTAGTAGAATCCTCCGTGTATTCTTCCGTTGTGTGAACATATGTGACTGGTTCCTTCTTGTCTTCTTGTTCAGTGGTGATTTCAATTGTTTCAATTTTAGGTCCCACTTTTCTCTTTATAACGCGTTTTCTGATTTTCTTTTGTTTCATCTTACCTTCAGACGTTTGAAATTGCTCAACCGTTGATTCTTCCGGAAGCTCAACTATTTCAACGCGTTCAGGCTGTTCAACATCTTGTGGCTCTTTTTCTTCTGACACAGTCACGGTCGTGATGGGTTCCTCATCATCCTTCTGAACGGTTGTTATTTTAGTGACTTCTTCCTTGGGACCTCTCCTTGTTTTTATTACGCGCCTGGTGGTTTTAATCTTTTCAACGTCACCAGTTTCTGTCCGTACTTGAGTCACTTGAACCTGTTCCGGTTCTTCTTGCACAGATTTAGCTGAGTCGGGCTTAATCAACTCTTCGAGAGGTGTTGTTGAATCCTCCGTGTATTCATCTGTTGTGTGAACATATGTGACGGGTTCCTTCTTGTCTTCTTGTTCAGTGGTGATTTCAGTTGTTTCGATTTTAGGCCCCACTTTTCTCTTTATAACGCGTTTTGTGATTTTCTTTTGTTTTATCTTACCTTCAGGCGTTTGAGTTTGCTCAACCATTGATTCTTCTGGAAGCTCAACTATTTCAACGCGTTCAGGCTGTTCAACATCTTGTGTCACTTTTTCTTCTGACACAGTCACGGTCGTGATGGGTTCTTCATCATCCTTCTGAACGGTTGTGATTTCAGTGACTTCTTCCTTGGGACCTCTCCTTGATTTTATTACGCGCCTGGTGGTTTTAATCTTTTTAACGTCACCAGTTTCTGTCCGTACTTGAGTCACTTGAACCTGTTCCGGTTCTTCTTGCACAGATTTAGCTGAGTCGGGCTTAATCAACTCTTCGAGAGGTGTTGTTGAATCCTCCGTGTATTCATCTGTTGTGTGAACATATGTGACGGGTTCCTTCTTGTCTTCTTGTTCAGTGGTGATTTCAGTTGTTTCGATTTTAGGCCCCACTTTTCTCTTAATAACGCGTTTTGTGACTTTCTTTTGTTTTATCTTACCTTCAGGCGTTTGAGTTTGCTCAACCGTTGATTCTTCCGGAAGCTCAACTATTTCAACGCGTTCAGGCTGTTCAACATCTTGTGGCACTTTTTCTTCTGACACAGTCACAGTGGTGATGGGTTCCTCATCATCCTTCTGAACGGTAGTTATTTCAGTGACTTCTTCCTTGGGACCTCTCTTTGATTTAATGACTCGCCTGGTGGTTTTAACCTTCTTAACGTCACCAGTTTCTGTGCGTACTTGAGTCACTTTCACCTGTTCCGGTTCCTCTTGCACAGATTTAGCTGAGTCGGGCTTAATCAACTCTTCGAGAGGTGTTGTTGAATCCTCCGTGTATTCATCTGTTGTGTGAACATATGTGACGGGTTCCTTCTTGTCTTCTTGTTCAGTGGTGATTTCAGTTGTTTCGATTTTAGGCCCCACTTTTCTCTTAATAACGCGTTTTGTGACTTTCTTTTGTTTTATCTTACCTTCAGGCGTTTGAGTTTGCTCAACCGTTGATTCTTCCGGAAGCTCAACTATTTCAACGCGTTCAGGCTGTTCAACATCTTGTGGCACTTTTTCTTCTGACACAGTCACAGTGGTGATGGGTTCCTCATCATCCTTCTGAACGGTAGTTATTTCAGTGACTTCTTCCTTGGGACCTCTCTTTGATTTAATGAATCGCCTGGTGGTTTTAATCTTCTTAACGTCACCAGTTTCTGTGCGTACTTGAGTCACTTTCACCTGTTCCGGTTCCTCTTGCACAGATTTAGCTGAGTCGGGCTTGATCAACTCTTCGAGAGGTGTAGTAGAATCGTCCGTGTATTCATCCGTTGTGTGAACATATGTGACTGGTTCCTTCTTGTCTTCTTGTTCAGTGGTGATTTCAATTGTTTCAATTTTAGGTCCCACTTTTCTCTTTATAACGCGTTTTCTGATTTTCTTTTGTTTCATCTTACCTTCAGGCGTTTGAAATTGCTTAACCGTTGATTCTTCCGGAAGCTCAACTATTTCAACGCGTTCAGGCTGTTCAACATCTTGTGGCACTTTTTCTTCTGACACAGTCACGGTGGTGATGGGTTCCTCATCATCCTTCTGAACGGTAGTTATTTCAGTGACTTCTTCCTTGGGACCTCTCTTTGATTTAATGACTCGCCTGGTGGTTTTAATCTTTTTAACGTCACCAGTTTCTGTCCGTACTTGAGTCACTTGAACCTGTTCCGGTTCTTCTTGCACAGATTTAGCTGAGTCGGGCTGGATCAACTCTTCGAGAGGTGTGGTTGAATCCTCCGTGTATTCATCTGTTGTGTGAACATATGTGACAGGTTCCTTCGTATCTTCTTGTTCAGTGGTGATTTCAGTTGTTTCAATTTTGGGTCCCACTTTTCTCTTTATAACGCGTTTTGTGATTCTCTTTTGTTTTACCGTACCTTCAGGCGTTTGAGTTTGCTCGACCGTTGATTCTTCTGGAAGCTCAACTATTTCAACGCGTTCAGGCCGTTCAACATCTTGTGGCACTGTTTCTTCTGACACAGTCACGGTGGTGATGGGTTCCTCATCGTCCTTCTGAACGGTTGTGATTTCAGTGACTTCTTCCTTGGGACCTTCCTTCCTCTTTGTTTTAATTACGCGCCTGGTGGTTTTAATCTTTTTATTTTCACCAGTTTCTGTCCGTACTTGAGTCACTTGCACCTGTTCCGGTTCTTCTTGCACAGATTTAGCTGAGTCAGGCTTGATCAACTCTTCGAGAGGTGTTGTTGAATCCTCCGTGTATTCATCCGTTGTGTGAACATATGTGACTGGTTCCTTCTTGTCTTCTTGTTCAGTGGTGATTTCAGTTGTTTCAATTTTGGGTCCCACTTTTCTCTTTATAACGCGTTTTGTGATTTTCTTTTGTTTTATCTTACCTTCAGGCGTTTGAGTTTGCTCGACCGTTGATTCTTCCGGAAGCTCAACTATTTCAACGCGTTCAGGCTGTTCAACATCTTGTGGCACTTTTTCTTCTGACACAGTCACGGTGGTGATGGGTTCCTCATCATCCTTCTGAACGGTAGTTATTTCAGTGACTTCTTCCTTGGGACCTTTCTTTGATTTAATGACTCGCCTGGTGGTTTTAATCTTTTTAACGTCACCAGTTTCTGTCCGTACTTGAGTTACTTGCACCTGTTCCGGTTCCTCTTGCACAGACTTGGCAGAGTCGGGCTTGATCAACTCTTCGAGAGGTGTTGTTGAATCCTCCGTGTATTCATCTGTTGTGTGAACATATGTGACAGGTTCCTTCTTGTCTTCTTGTTCAGTGGTGATTACAGTTGTTTCAATGTTGGATCCCACTTTTCTCTTTATAACGCGTTTTGTGATTTTCTTTTGTTTTATCTTACCTTCAGGCGTTTGAGTTTGCTCGACCGTTGATTCTTCCGGAAGCTCAACTATTTCAACGCGTTCAGGCTGTGCTACATCATGTGGCACTTTTTCTTCTGAAACAGTGTTAGTTATGATAGGTTCCTCGTAGTGTTTTTGAATGGTTTTCAATTCAGTAATTTTATCAAGGCTATCTGGTTTGTGTAAGTGTAAAAGTGGAGTGTCAGTATCGTCACTGAATTCTTTAGTTTTTGGTATGTGTATTGAGTGTGTATCATCTTCTTGTTCTATTGTGATTTGTGTCGTGTGTATTTCAGGACTTACCTTATCTTTTCTACAAATTGTAGTGTTCTTTTTCAATTGCTTACCATATGTTAGTGGCTTTTCTTTCGCGAATTCCTCTTCAGGAAGCTTGACGATGTGCATAGGTTCGGACTGTTCAAAGTTTTTGGTCGAAGGTACTTCACAAACGCTAACGGTTGTGAATGGCTCCTCATCGTTCTGCTGAATGGTTGTTATTTCCGTGACTTCTTCTTTTGGACCTCTCTTTGATTTAATGACGCGCCTGGTGGTTTTAATCTTCTTTACGTCACCAGTTTCTGTCCGTACTTGAGTCACTTGAACCTGTTCCGGTTCTTCTTGCACAGATTTAGCTGAGTCGGGCTTAATCAACTCTTCGAGAGGTGTTATTGAATCCTCCGTGTATTCATCTGTTGTGTGAACATATGTGACTGGTTCCTTCTTGTCTTCTTGTTCAGTGGTGATTTCAGTTGTTTCAATTTTAGGCCCCACTTTTCTCTTTATAACGCGTTTTGTGATTTTCTTTTGTTTTATCTTACCTTCAGGCGTTTGAGTTTGCTCGACCGTTGATTCTTCCGGAAGCTCAACTATTTCAACGCGTTCAGGCTGTTCAACATCTTGTGGCACTTTTTCTTCTGACACAGTCACGGTGGTGATGGGCTCCTCATCGTCCTTCTGAACGGTTGTGATTTCAGTGACTTCTTCCTTCGGACCTTTCTTTGATTTAATGACTCGCCTGGTGGTTTTAATCTTTTTAACGTCACCAGTTTCTGTCCGTACTTGAGTCACTTGCACCTGTTCCGGTTCTTCTTGCACAGATTTAGCTGAGTCAGGCTTGATCAACTCTTCGAGAGGTGTTGTTGAATCCTCCGTGTATTCATCCGTTGTGTGAACATATGTGACTGGTTCCTTCTTGTCTTCTTGTTCAGTGGTGATTTCAGTTGTTTCAATTTTGGGTCCCACTTTTCTCTTTATAACGCGTTTTGTGATTTTCTTTTGTTTTATCTTACCTTCAGGCGTTTGAGTTTGCTCGACCGTTGATTCTTCCGGAAGCTCAACTATTTCAACGCGTTCAGGCTGTTCAACATCTTGTGGCACTTTTTCTTCTGACACAGTCACGGTGGTGATGGGTTCCTCATCATCCTTCTGAACGGTAGTTATTTCAGTGACTTCTTCCTTGGGACCTTTCTTTGATTTAATGACTCGCCTGGTGGTTTTAATCTTTTTAACGTCACCAGTTTCTGTCCGTACTTGAGTTACTTGCACCTGTTCCGGTTCCTCTTGCACAGACTTGGCAGAGTCGGGCTTGATCAACTCTTCGAGAGGTGTTGTTGAATCCTCCGTGTATTCATCTGTTGTGTGAACATATGTGACAGGTTCCTTCTTGTCTTCTTGTTCAGTGGTGATTACAGTTGTTTCAATGTTGGATCCCACTTTTCTCTTTATAACGCGTTTTGTGATTTTCTTTTGTTTTATCTTACCTTCAGGCGTTTGAGTTTGCTCGACCGTTGATTCTTCCGGAAGCTCAATTATTTCAACGCGTTCAGGCTGTGCTACATCATGTGGCACTTTTTCTTCTGAAACAGTGTTAGTTATGATAGGTTCCTCGTAGTGTTTTTGAATGGTTTTCAATTCAGTAATTTTATCAAGGCTATCTGGTTTGTGTAAGTGTAAAAGTGGAGTGTCAGTATCGTCACTGAATTCTTTAGTTTTTGGTATGTGTATTGAGTGTGTATCATCTTCTTGTTCTATTGTGATTTGTGTCGTGTGTATTTCAGGACTTACCTTATCTTTTCTACAAATTGTAGTGTTCTTTTTCAATTGCTTACCATATGTTAGTGGCTTTTCTTTCGCGAATTCCTCTTCAGGAAGCTTGACGATGTGCATAGGTTCGGACTGTTCAAAGTTTTTGGTCGAAGGTACTTCACAAACGCTAACGGTTGTGAATGGCTCCTCATCGTTCTGCTGAATGGTTGTTATTTCCGTGACTTCTTCTTTTGGACCTCTCTTTGATTTAATGACGCGCCTGGTGGTTTTAATCTTCTTTACGTCACCAGTTTCTGTCCGTACTTGAGTCACTTGAACCTGTTCCGGTTCTTCTTGCACAGATTTAGCTGAGTCGGGCTTAATCAACTCTTCGAGAGGTGTTATTGAATCCTCCGTGTATTCATCTGTTGTGTGAACATATGTGACTGGTTCCTTCTTGTCTTCTTGTTCAGTGGTGATTTCAGTTGTTTCAATTTTAGGCCCCACTTTTCTCTTTATAACGCGTTTTGTGATTTTCTTTTGTTTTATCTTACCTTCAGGCGTTTGAGTTTGCTCGACCGTTGATTCTTCCGGAAGCTCAACTATTTCAACGCGTTCAGGCTGTTCAACATCTTGTGGCACTTTTTCTTCTGACACAGTCACGGTGGTGATGGGCTCCTCATCGTCCTTCTGAACGGTTGTGATTTCAGTGACTTCTTCCTTCGGACCTTTCTTTGATTTAATGATTCGCCTGGTGGTTTTAATCTTTTTAACGTCACCAGTTTCTGTCCGTACTTGAGTCACTTGCACCTGTTCCGGTTCTTCTTGCACAGATTTAGCTGAGTCAGGCTTGATCAACTCTTCGAGAGGTGTTGTTGAATCCTCCGTGTATTCATCCGTTGTGTGAACATATGTGACTGGTTCCTTCTTGTCTTCTTGTTCAGTGGTGATTTCAGTTGTTTCAATTTTGGGTCCCACTTTTCTCTTTATAACGCGTTTTGTGATTTTCTTTTGTTTTATCTTACCTTCAGGCGTTTGAGTTTGCTCGACCGTTGATTCTTCCGGAAGCTCAACTATTTCAACGCGTTCAGGCTGTTCAACATCTTGTGGCACTTTTTCTTCTGACACAGTCACGGTGGTGATGGGTTCCTCATCATCCTTCTGAACGGTAGTTATTTCAGTGACTTCTTCCTTGGGACCTTTCTTTGATTTAATGACTCGCCTGGAGGTTTTAATCTTTTTAACGTCACCAGTTTCTGTCCGTACTTGAGTCACTTGAACCTGTTCCGGTTCTTCTTGCACAGATTTAGCTGAGTCAAGCTTAATCAACTCTTCGAGAGGTGTTGTTGAATCCTCCGTGTATTCATCTGTTGTGTGAACATATGTGACGGGTTCCTTCTTGTCTTCTTGTTCAGTGGTGATTTCAATTGTTTCAATTTTAGGCCCCACTTTTTTCTTTATAACGCGTTTTGTGATTTTCTTTTGTTTTATCTTACCTTCAGGCGTTTGAGTTTGCTCAACCGTTGATTCTTTCGGAAGCTCAACTATTTCAACGCGTTCAGGCTGTTCAACATCTTGTGGCACTTTTTCTTCTGACACAGTCACGGTGGTGATGGGTTCCTCATCATCCTTCTGAACGGTAGTTATTTCAGTGACTTCTTCCTTTTGACCTTTCTTTGATTTAATGACTCGCCTGGTGGTTTTAATCTTTTTAACGTCACCAGTTTCTGTCCGTACTTGAGTTACTTGCACCTGTTCCGGTTCCTCTTGCACAGACTTGGCAGAGTCGGGCTTGATCAACTCTTCGAGGGGTGTTGTTGAATCCTCCGTGTATTCATCTGTTGTGTGAACATATGTGACAGGTTCCTTTTTGTCTTCTTGTTCAGTGGTGATTACAGTTGTTTCAATTTTAGGTCCTACTTTTCTCTTTATAACGCGTTTTGTGATTTTCTTTTGTTTTGTCTTACCTTCAGGCGTTTGAGTTTCCTCGACCGTTGATTCTTCCGGAAGCTCAACAATTTCAACGCGTTCAGGCTGTTCAACATCTTGTGGCACTTTTTCTTGTGACACAGTCACGGTGGTGATGGGCTCCTCATCGTCCTTTTGAACGGTTGTGATTTCAGTGACTTCTTCCTTGGGACCTTTCTTTGATTTAATGACTCGCCTGGTGGTTTTAATCTTTTTAACGTCACCAGTTTCTGTCCGTACTTGAGTCACTTGCACCTGTTCCGGTTCTTCTTGCACAGATTTAGCTGAGTCAGGCTTGATCAACTCTTCGAGAGGTGTTGTTGAATCCTCCGTGTATTCATTTGTTGTGTGAACATATGTGACGGGTTCCTTCTTATCTTCTTGTTCAGTGGTGATTTCAGTTGTTTCAATTTGAGGTCCCACTTTTCTCTTTATAACGCGTTTTGTGATTTTCTTTTGTTTTATTTTACCTTCAGGCGTTTGAGTTCGCTCAACCGTTGATTCTTCCGGAAGCTCAACTATTTCAACGCGTTCAGGCTGTTCAACATCTTGTGGCTCTTTTTCTTCTGACACAGTCACGGTCGTGATGGGTTCCTCATCATCCTTCTGAACGGTTGTTATTTTAGTGACTTCTTCCTTGGGACCTCTCCTTGTTTTTATTACGCGCCTGGTGGTTTTAATCTTTTCAACGTCACCAGTTTCTGTCCGTACTTGAGTCACTTGAACCTGTTCCGGTTCTTCTTGCACAGATTTAGCTGAGTCGGGCTTAATCAACTCTTCGAGAGGTGTTGTTGAATCCTCCGTGTATTCATCTGTTGTGTGAACATATGTGACGGGTTCCTTCTTGTCTTCTTGTTCAGTGGTGATTTCAGTTGTTTCGATTTTAGGCCCCACTTTTCTCTTTATAACGCGTTTTGTGATTTTCTTTTGTTTTATCTTACCTTCAGGCGTTTGAGTTTGCTCAACCATTGATTCTTCTGGAAGCTCAACTATTTCAACGCGTTCAGGCTGTTCAACATCTTGTGTCACTTTTTCTTCTGACACAGTCACGGTCGTGATGGGTTCTTCATCATCCTTCTGAACGGTTGTGATTTCAGTGACTTCTTCCTTGGGACCTCTCCTTGATTTTATTACGCGCCTGGTGGTTTTAATCTTTTTAACGTCACCAGTTTCTGTCCGTACTTGAGTCACTTGAACCTGTTCCGGTTCCTCTTGCACAGATTTAGCTGAGTCAGACTGGATCAACTCTTCGAGAGGTGTTGTTGAATCCTCCGTGTATTCATCTGTTGTGTGAACATATGTGACGGGTTCCTTCTTGTCTTCTTGTTCAGTGGTGATTTCAGTTGTTTCGATTTTAGGCCCCACTTTTCTCTTTATAACGCGTTTTGTGATTTTCTTTTGTTTTATCTTACCTTCAGGCGTTTGAGTTTGCTCAACCGTTGATTCTTCCGGAAGCTCAACTATTTCAACGCGTTCAGGCTGTTCAACATCTTGTGGCACTTTTTCTTCTGACACAGTCACGGTGGTGATGGGTTCCTCATCATCCTTCTGAACGGTAGTTATTTCAGTGACTTCTTCCTTTTGACCTTTCTTTGATTTAATGACTCGCCTGGTGGTTTTAATCTTCTTAACGTCACCAGTTTCTGTCTGTACTTGAGTCAGTTGCACCTGTTCCGGTTCCTCTTGCACAGATTTAGCTGAGTCGGGCTTAATCAACTCTTCGAGAGGTGTGGTTGAATCCTCCGTGTATTCATCTGTTGTGTGAACATATGTGACAGGTTCCTTCGTATCTTCTTGTTCAGTGGTGATTTCAGTTGTTTCAATTTTGGGTCCCACTTTTCTCTTTATAACGCGTTTTGTGATTCTCTTTTGTTTTACCGTACCTTCAGGCGTTTGAGTTTGCTCGACCGTTGATTCTTCTGGAAGCTCAACTATTTCAACGCGTTCAGGCCGTTCAACATCTTGTGGCACTGTTTCTTCTGACACAGTCACGGTGGTGATGGGTTCCTCATCGTCCTTCTGAACGGTTGTGATTTCAGTGACTTCTTCCTTGGGACCTCTCTTTGTTTTAATGACGCGCCTGGTGGTTTTAATCTTCTTAACGTCACCAGTTTCTGTCCGTACTTGAGTCACTTGCACCTGTTCCGGTTCCTCTTGCACAGATTTGGTCGAGTCGGGCTTGATCAACTCTTCAAGAGGTGTTGTTGAATCCTCCGTGTATTCATCTGTTGTGTGAACATATGTGACTGGTGCCTTCTTGTCTTCTTGTTCAGTGGTGATTTCAGTCGTTTCAATTTTAGGCCCCACTTTTCTCTTTATAACGCGTTTTGTGATTTTCTTTTGTTTTATTTTACCTTCAGGCGTTTGAGTCTGCTCGACCGATGATTCTTCCGGAAGCTCAACTATTTCAACGCGTTCAGGCTGTTCAACATCTTGTGGCACTTTTTCTTGTGACACAGTTACGGTGGTGATGGGTTCCTCATCATCCTTCTGAACGGTAGTTATTTCAGTGACTTCTTCCTTTTGACCTTTCTTTGATTTAATGACTCGCCTGGTGGTTTTAATCTTCTTAACGTCACCAGTTTCTGTCCGTACTTGAGTCAGTTGCACCTGTTCCGGTTCCTCTTGCACAGATTTAGCTGAGTCGGGCTTAATCAACTCTTCGAGAGGTGTGGTTGAATCCTCCGTGTATTCATCTGTTGTGTGAACATATGTGACAGGTTCCTTCGTATCTTCTTGTTCAGTGGTGATTTCAGTTGTTTCAATTTTGGGTCCCACTTTTCTCTTTATAACGCGTTTTGTGATTCTCTTTTGTTTTACCGTACCTTCAGGCGTTTGAGTTTGCTCGACCGTTGATTCTTCTGGAAGCTCAACTATTTCAACCCGTTCAGGCTGTTCAACATCTTGTGGCACTGTTTCTTCTGACACAGTCACGGTGGTGATGGGTTCCTCATCGTCCTTCTGAACGGTTGTGATTTCAGTGACTTCTTCCTTGGGACCTCTCTTTGTTTTAATGACGCGCCTGGTGGTTTTAATCTTCTTAACGTCACCAGTTTCTGTCCGTACTTGAGTCACTTGCACCTGTTCCGGTTCCTCTTGCACAGATTTGGTCGAGTCGGGCTTGATCAACTCTTCAAGAGGTGTTGTTGAATCCTCCGTGTATTCATCTGTTGTGTGAACATATGTGACTGGTGCCTTCTTGTCTTCTTGTTCAGTGGTGATTTCAGTTGTTTCAATTTTAGGCCCCACTTTTCTTTTTATAACGCGTTTTGTGATTTTCTTTTGTTTAATCCCACCTTCAGGCATTTGTATCCGTTCTACCGTGGTTTCTTCTGGGAGATCAACACTTACAATTCGGTCAGGCTGCTCGTTATCTTGTGGCTGTTTATCTACTGAATCAGTGGAGGTTGTGATGGGTTCCTGGACGTGTTTTTGAACAGTGTGGAATTCTGTTATTTTGTTTGAGATATCTGGTTTGTGTGAGTGTAAAAGTTGAGTACCAATATCATCGGTGTATTCTTCAGTTTTCGGATAGTGTATATTTTGTTGTGTGTCGTCTTCTTGTTCATTTGTGGTGTGGTATGTGTGTTTTTCAGGACCTACCTTCTTTGTGATTTGTTTTGTGGTTTTCTTATGCCGGAGCTTACCGTATTTTAGTGGTTCTTCTTCCTCAGGTTTCTCTTCAGGAAATTTGGTGACGTCAATCTGCTTAAATTCTATCGGAGTCGATTCTTCCGTAATTCGAACGGTTGTAATAGGTTCCTCATCACCGTTCTGAACGGTTGTGATTTCAGTGACTTCTTCCTTGGGACCTTCCTTCCTCTTTGTTTTAATTACGCGCCTGGTGGTTTTAATCTTTTTATTTTCACCAGTTTCTGTCCGTACTTGAGTCACTTGCACCTGTTCCGGTTCCTCTTGCACAGATTTAGCTGAGTCAGGCTGGATCAACTCTTCGAGAGGTGTTGTTGAATCCTCCGTGTATTCATCTGTTGTGTGAACATATGTGACAGGTTCCTTTTTGTCTTCTTGTTCAGTGGTGATTACAGTTGTTTCAATTTTAGGTCCTACTTTTCTCTTTATAACGCGTTTTGTGATTTTCTTTTGTTTTGTCTTACCTTCAGGCGTTTGAGTTTCCTCGACCGTTGATTCTTCCGGAAGCTCAACAATTTCAACGCGTTCAGGCTGTTCAACATCTTGTAGCACTTTTTCTTCTGACACAGTTACGGTGGTGATGGGCTCCTCATCGTCCTTCTGAACGGTTGTGATTTCAGTGACTTCTTCCTTGGGACCTCTCTTCGATTTAATGACGCGACTGGTGGTTTTAATCTTCTTAACGTCACCAGTTTCTGTCCGTACTTGAGTCACTTGCACCTGTTCCGGTTCTTCTTGCACAGATTTAGCTGAGTCAGGCTGGATCAACTCTTCGAGAGGTGTTGTTGAATCCTCCGTGTATTCATCCGTTGTGTGAACATATGTGACTGGTTCCTTCTTGTCTTCTTGTTCAGTGGTGATTTCAGTTGTTTCAATTTTAGGCCCCACTTTTCTCTTTATAACGCGTTTTGTGATTTTCTTTTGTTTTATTTCACCTTCAGGCGTTTGAGTATGCTCGACCCTTGATTCTTCCGGAAGCTCAACTATTTCAACGCGTTCCGGCTGTTCAACATCTTGTGGCACTTTTTCTTGTGACACAGTCACGGTGGTGATGGGCTCCTCATCGTCCTTCTGAACGGTTGTGATTTCAGTGACTTCTTCCTTGGGACCTTTCTTTGATTTAATGACTCGCCTGGTGGTTTTAATCTTTTTAACGTCTCCAGTTTCTGTCCGTACTTGAGTCACTTGCACCTGTTCCGGTTCTTCTTGCACAGATTTAGCTGAGTCAGGCTTGATCAACTCTTCGAGAGGTGTTGTTGAATCCTCCGTGTATTCATTTGTTGTGTGAACATATGTGACGGGTTCCTTCGTGTCTTCTTGTTCAGTGGTGATTTCAGTTGTTTCAATTTTAGGTCCCACTTTTCTCTTTATAACGCGTTTTGTGATTTTCTTTTGTTTTATTTTACCTTCAGGCGTTTGAGTTCGCTCAACCGTTGATTCTTCCGGAAGCTCAACTATTTCAACGCGCTCAGGCTGTTCATTATCTTGTGGCACTTTTTCTTCTGACACAGTCACGGTGGTGATGGGTTCCTCATCGTCTTTTTGAACGGTTGTGATTTCAGTAACTTCTTCTTTGGGACCTCGCTTTGTTTTAATGACGCGCCTGGTGGTTTTAATCTTCTTAACGTCACCAGTTTCTGTCCGTACTTGAGTCACTTGCACCTGTTCCGGTTCCTCTTGCACAGATTTAGCTGAGTCAGGCTGGATCAACTCTTCGAGAGGTGTTGTTGAATCCTCCGTGTATTCATCCGTTGTGTGAACATATGTGACTGGTACCTTCTTGTCTTCTTGTTCAGTGGTGATTTCAGTTGTTTCAATTTTAGGCCCCACTTTTCTTTTTATAACGCGTTTTGTGATTTTCTTTTGTTTTATTTCACCTTCAGGCGTTTGAGTCTGCTCGACCGTTGATTCTTCCGGAAGCTCAACTATTTCAACGCGTTCAGGCTGTTCAACATCTTGTGGCACTTTTTCTTGTGACACAGTTACGGTGGTGATGGGCTCCTCATCGTCCTTCTGAACGGTTGTGATTTCAGTGACTTCTTCCTTGGGACCTTTCTTTGATTTAATGACTCGCCTGGTGGTTTTAATCTTTTTAACGTCACCAGTTTCTGTCCGTACTTGAGTCACTTGCACCTGTTCCGGTTCTTCTTGCACAGATTTAGCTGAGTCAGGCTTGATCAACTCTTCGAGAGGTGTTGTTGAATCCTCCGTGTATTCATTTGTTGTGTGAACATATGTGACAGGTTCCTTCTTGTCTTCTTGTTCAGTGGTGATTTCAGTTGTTTCAATTTTGGGTCCCACTTTTCTCTTTATAACGCGTTTTGTGATTTTCTTTTGTTTTATCTTACCTTCAGGCGTTTGAGTTCGCTCAACCGTTGATTCTTCCGGAAGCTCAACTATTTCAACGCGTTCAGGCTGTTCAACATCTTGTGGCACTTTTTCTTCTGACACAGTCACAGTGGTGATGGGTTCCTCATCACCCTTCTGAACGGTAGTTATTTCAATGACTTCTTCCTTGGGACCTTTCTTTGATTTAATGACTCGCCTGGAGGTTTTAATCTTTTTAACGTCACCAGTTTCTGTCCGTACTTGAGTCACTTGAACCTGTTCCGGTTCTTCTTGCACAGATTTAGCTGAGTCAGGCTTGA
Organism: Ennomos fuscantarius; assembly: GCA_905220475.3. Taxonomy (NCBI): domain Eukaryota; kingdom Metazoa; phylum Arthropoda; class Insecta; order Lepidoptera; family Geometridae; genus Ennomos; species Ennomos fuscantarius. Next base: position 16,053,877 of record HG992023.1, read on the forward strand.
TCAACTCTTCGAGAGGTGTTGTTGAATCCTGTGTGTATTCATCTGTTGTGTGAACATATGTGACAGGTTCCTTCTTGTCTTCTTGTTCAGTGGTGATTTCAGTTGTTTCAATTTTGGGTCCCACTTTTCTCTTTATAACGCGTTTTGTGATTTTCTTTTGTTTTATCTTACCTTCAGGCGTTTGAGTTCGCTCAACCGTTGATTCTTCCGGAAGCTCAACTATTTCAACGCGCTCAGGCTGTTCATTATCTTGTGGCACTTTTTCTTCTGACACAGTCACGGTGGTGATGGGTTCCTCATCGTCTTTTTGAACGGTTGTGATTTCAGTAACTTCTTCTTTGGGACCTCGCTTTGTTTTAATGACGCGCCTGGTGGTTTTAATCTTCTTAACGTCACCAGTTTCTGTCCGTACTTGAGTCACTTGCACCTGTTCCGGTTCCTCTTGCACAGATTTAGCTGAGTCAGGCTGGATCAACTCTTCGAGAGGTGTTGTTGAATCCTCCGTGTATTCATCCGTTGTGTGAACATATGTGACTGGTTCCTTCTTGTCTTCTTGTTCAGTGGTGATTTCAGTTGTTTCAATTTTAGGCCCCACTTTTCTCTTTATAACGCGTTTTGTGATTTTCTTTTGTTTTATTTCACCTTCAGGCGTTTGAGTCTGCTCGACCGTTGATTCTTCCGGAAGCTCAACTATTTCAACGCGTTCAGGCTGTTCAACATCTTGTGGCACTTTTTCTTGTGACACAGTTACGGTGGTGATGGGCTCCTCATCGTCCTTCTGAACGGTTGTGATTTCAGTGACTTCTTCCTTGGGACCTTTCTTTGATTTAATGACTCGCCTGGTGGTTTTAATCTTTTTAACGTCACCAGTTTCTGTCCGTACTTGAGTCACTTGCACCTGTTCCGGTTCTTCTTGCACAGATTTAGCTGAGTCAGGCTTGATCAACTCTTCGAGAGGTGTTGTTGAATCCTCCGTGTATTCATTTGTTGTGTGAACATATGTGACAGGTTCCTTCTTGTCTTCTTGTTCAGTGGTGATTTCAGTTGTTTCAATTTTGGGTCCCACTTTTCTCTTTATAACGCGTTTTGTGATTTTCTTTTGTTTTATCTTACCTTCAGGCGTTTGAGTTCGCTCAACCGTTGATTCTTCTGGAAGCTCAACTATTTCAACGCGTTCAGGCTGTTCAACATCTTGTGGCACTTTTTCTTCTGACACAGTCACAGTGGTGATGGGTTCCTCATCATCCTTCTGAACGGTAGTTATTTCAGTGACTTCTTCCTTTTGACCTTTCTTTGATTTAATGACTCGCCTGGTGGTTTTAATCTTCTTAACGTCACCAGTTTCTGTCTGTACTTGTGTCACGTGCACCTGTTCCGGTTCCTCTTGCACAGATTTAGCTGAAGCAGGCTCGGCTATTTCTTTGAGTAGTGTTGTTGTGTCTTCTGTGTATTCGTTTGTTGTGTGTACATATGTTGTAGGTTCCTCTTTATCTGTTTGTTCAGTGGTTATTTCTGCCGATTTAATTTTTGGACTTGTACTTTTTTTAATTTTTTGTTGTGTTATTTTCTTTTGTTTCGTCTTACCTGTTGATGTCGTTGTTTTTGTGATAGTGGTTTCCACTGGTAGCTCGACGATTTTTGTAGGCAGCATTTCAGCGTTCTCCGACATTTCTTCAATTTTCATTGTTGTTGTAAGTTTTGGTATTTTTAGGTATTCATCGGGCATTTCGATTGTGCTTTTATCAGTGTCAATTAAAAGTAAGTTTTCATCACCGTCATACTCTTCAATATCAACTGTATGTTGCACTGCCTTACTCGGTACTTTGCTTTCTTCGTCGTCAATTGTTTCTTCAATGACGATGTCTCTATCTTCAGTTTCAGTGGTTTTCTCTTTCCTCTTCTTTCTTAATGTTGTTCTTTTTGTCTTTATTTGAATCGGTTCAGCATTTCCCGGGGCTTGAATGAATTTTGTTACTATTTCTTCAGTTTTTTCTACATCTGACATGTCAGATAAATTTTGAGTTTCATCAAATACTTCTGAAAACAAACGAAAACCAACAATGGTTACTTGATTTTGAATTAAATGATTATTTAAAAAAATATATGCTAACTTTAACTTTCTTCGTTAAAATATCATTTTTTTTAGTGTATTACGTTGAAAGATTTTAGAAACGATTACTGTTCATATTGTTTTTTTATATGTCACCAATTTACAGCTACTAGCTGCTGCCTGTGATTTCATGCTCGAGTTGTTAGTATTTATTGTTTCTATTCTCTACAAATCCTAAACTATTTCACACCACTTATTGTCTTAATTCCATCCCAATTTATTCCCATTCTCATCCAAATCTATACTTAAATTATTACCACAGTCCTAAATAATTGTCTGATTGTTAAAAATATTTAGCTCAATTAGTTGTTCTTGATAAAAAAATACGCTTTAAAAGCATTTATTTATAGTTTAATGTTTCATGTAACTGTAAATAAATATTTATTGATATATTTATTCATGTAAACTGAGAAGCTTAAATTTGCCCCACATTCGTTGTGCAGGATCTACTAAAAACTTCATCAGACCAAACAAACTCAGACTTTATTAAAATAGTAACACCTGGAGTACACTAGGGCTTTATCTTCCCTCTCACATTTACGTCTTATTTTTATTGTTTATAATTTCCCTATGATGGAGTAAAGTAGTCGCAAAAAAGTGGTAAAGTGGTCAAATGACCACTGACTTGCCTAATATTAAGCAATCGTGGTGTAAGACGTTTCAGATCCCTTTATTTCATCCTAGTTGGAAATTCCTTTATCATTTCGTTTGCGTAAAATTTCGTATATCTTGTTATGGCGGTTTTATTTATATGTGTTAAGAGGATAATTATTACATTTAACTCAAGTATTTTGAATATATTTTCTTTGTAAATAAATAAATATATAATATCCACTTACCCTTAAATTGCACATCGCTCGTTGAAGTACTATATGTCTGATCTTCATCTTTGGTCGATACAGCATTAAAGAGTGTTGGATATTGGTGAGAAAACAGTGACACTTGCTCTTCGGCTATGTTAATTTCATTTGAGATTGTAATGTCTTTCTTAATGGTTTGTGTTTTAGGTTCTTGTAAATGCATTTCTGTTGCGTGTTGAAGAGTTTCACTATCAGTTATTATAAGAGGGGTTATAAGAGTAGGTGTGACAGTAATGTTGGCTTCAGTATGTACTGTCGGTGTTTTAAGTTCGTCGGTCTGTGTCTCTGAGATGCTCTCTGAGCACTGTAAATGAGAGTGAAGACGTGTTAGAGATTTATCAGCCTTAACCGATTTACCTGCAGTTGGAGTAAAAACATCTGGTACATTTTCATGGAATATTTCTTGAACTCCTATGCCTTCCGATGTTTTTAAAGTGACGTTAGCAACTTCGTGTTGTTTAATTTTATCAAATGATGTGTCAATTTCCTTTTCTTGTATAAATATGTTACTCTGAATAATGGGTTCTATTTCTATAGGAACTGGATGTATACTTCGTTCATCTTGTGCAGAATCCATAATAGGTGTGATGTTTTCTCCAAGAACAATTTCAGTCTGTTGGACCGGTTTCATTTCCATTACTTGTCGATTTATTTTCTTTGAAGGTACTTGATCAATTGTTATCTCATTTGACTCTTCATGTACAATGTTATCGGTTACAAAATAGCTTTTGAGAGTTTCTAGGTCAACCAAAGCTTTATTATGATCGATAGGTATTGCGTCAGGTAACGTTTCAACGTTTTCCAATACCTGCGTTCTACTACTTGAAAGTTCTTGCAGCGTAATATGAGTTTGTAGTGCGGTTTCTTTTTTATCAAAATTATCAGTCTCCAAACATTTTGATAACTCATTTACTATTATTTCGGTCTGCTCTAAAGATTTCATTGCCGAAACCGTCTTTTGAGCTACTTTCTGTCCAGCATCATAAAACGGTATACTTTCTGGTTGCTCTTGTAGTGTATTTTCCGTAGTTTCATAACTTTTATGTAGCTCCAATTCTTGATGTACTTTTTCTTCTTCAGGCTCGTACTGAGTATTTAACTCACCTAAGCTTTCTAGAGTGTTTGGTTGACTAGCAACAATTTCTTTCATAATAAATGATTTAGAAACTGCCTTTTCATCTTTTATGGACTTGTTGTCAATAAACTCTAAACCTTCCATGGGTACTGTTTCTCTCGTCGTTATGTGGGTAGTTTCAGTTATACCAATATTTTGCTTAGAACTTTCAAGTTTTTTTGGAACAGTAAAAGTATCTTCTTTTTCTCGTAAAATTGTATCCGTTACTGTAATATGTTGCTTGGAAGAAATTGAGACATCTGATTTTTCAGGTTGTGGTTCTTTTTGTAGTTTCAGATCAGTTTCAGATTCTTTAGGCAACACTTCATGCACTTCAATCGGTAAATTAGTTTCAAAAGTCAGTTGACCTTTTTTTTGCTTGTCTACTTTTTCTACGAAAATCGAATGTTCTTTTTCGGGTAAGTGAACTTCAGTTACCGTAATATGTTCGCCTAATTGCAATTCAATAGAAGGAGAAAACATTTTAATATTATTATTGGATGGCAGTTCTTCGTGTCTTTCTTCAGCTTCAATCTCAGTTATTTGTAATGGTTTAACCAGTTGTATAGCCAAATCACCAGTCTCAGTTTTTAGTGGTGCCAATTTCTCCATTAACTTTTCACTCTCTGAAGTTTCAAGTATTTCAATATTCAGGTGCTTATGAGTTTTTAAATTCATGTCACCGATTGCAAGTATTGGAGTTTTTTCATTCCTTAACTCATCTTCTTTTTCCGCCAACACATTGAATGAAATATTCAAATAATCATTAGGATGAACACTTATATTGGTTGGAAAAGATTTAATATTAGCTATTGATGTAAATAATGTTTCACCCTCTGCAATAACTGTTTCACTAACTGCTAGACTAGTGTTTAAAAGGTTATCAACACTACATGTGGCTGATTTCAAATCAGGTATTTTTTCTTTGATTAATTTTTCTTCTTGTTCTGAAGATGTTACTTCAGTTATTGCAACATAGTTTTTATTGTCAAGAGTAGACTTTATATTTTCGGTTTTAGCATTTGATTTCTTTTCGAAAACTTTCTCCGATTCACTTAATACTACTTCTGTTATATGCAAGGACTTCTGTTCTTCAACAGAACTTTGAGGTAATTTTTTAGATGGTTTTTCGTCTTCAAAAGTTTTTTCTAACTCCTCGACAAATGGTTCATGTTTTGAAATTGCTTCCTGAGTACTGTGAGATTCAGTTGCTTTAGTTAAAACAGTATCAACCACTTTAAGGTCTTCAATATCCTGATTTACAATTACTTCTGCACTCAATAGGGATAATTGTTCGTTAATAAATGGACGAGCTTTAGAAACAGAACTCTTCAAATGTTCCATCAAAGTGTTTTCGTTTTCCATTGCACGTACTTCTGACACTTCTTTAGCTAATAGTTCATTGACATTTGTAACAGCTTTGCGTAAATCTTCCTTAAATTCAGACAACTCTTCTTCTTTTTCAGCGTGTATTACTTCTGTGCCTTGAATAGATTTTTGTAATTCATCACGACTTGAAAATGTAGCTACAGATTCATTCATTAACCCCTTTCTAAAGCTACCGACTGTGTCAGTAACCATTATTTCAGTACTAATTGCACTTTTAAGAGGAACAAACTCGACAGAAGCATCCAGTATTGGAATATCACTTGCTTTTTCAAACATTTTTTCTTGATCGACAGCCTCTATATAACTAGTAATAATGCTTTGCATTTCCATAACATTTTCAGTGACCTTTGATGTATCGGGTAAAGTTTCTCTAATAGAACTTTCTTTTTCAGCTGGCACTACTTCAATTTGTTGTAAAGTATTATTGGGAACCGAAGTTACATCTGATTTCTGTAGAGTTATATTTTCGTTTTTGAATACATCTGTTGTTTGACTTGTAAAAACTTCTTCTATATTAGCAGTTTTACCATAAATATCATCAATTTTTGGAACGATTTGTTTGAAATCTATATGGACATCATTAGTGTTTTTCAAGTTGTCTGATTGAGACAAAACTTCAGTGGTTTCTATTCCATAGTGAGAAGTGACAGAGAATTCAGCAGTTTGTTGAGTAGGATTGACACATAGATCAAGGTTTTCTTCCTTATCAACTGAAATATTTTCATCGTATTCTGCAGCGAGTAAGCCTGTAAAAGACACCATGGGCTTTTCTTTGTGAATTTTATCTTTTTCTTTTAGAACATCCTCCGAGGAATGAACTAAAACTTCATGTTGAGTAACGGCTTCTGAGATAATAGCAATTTTTTTTGCTGTCACTTGTACGTTTTTTTGAGGTTCTATTGCAACGGGAGCTACATCTGTGTTTCTTTCTTCTATCATAACAGCTTGTTTAGAATCTACGTTATATGCTGCTTTAGCTTTCAGTACAAGAGATGGTTCTTCTAAGGTAGTTTCCTTTTCACTGTATTCGGTGGTGCTTATCATTAATTCTCTTAAGGGAACATTTTCTATGTTTGCTTTTTTACCTTGATGCATAGTAACAGGTTCTGAATAATTTATACTTGTATCGACTGAAACTTCAGATAGTGTTGCCACTGGTCGCCCGCTGATATCTGCAGACGCTTTAAAAGCTTCAGGCACTATATTTTGATTATATTGAGACTCTTTTTCATGTTGTACTATTTCGGTTACTTGAATACTTTCTTCTGATGGTATCAAATGCGGTGTCAGAGTTTTTGTGTTTGGTGCAATTGTCATTGGTAGTAGAGTTTGACTATCATATGCCTCGTTTTCAGATACTTGAATAGATGACAAGTTGTTGGATACAATTTGTGCTGCTTCGTAATTTGGTTGTAAATTATCTAGCTGTGAAATAGCATCGCGAAGATTGACTTCAGAAACTATCGCTATTTTGTGACTAGCATCTATGTCCATTGTCGCAAATGTATTAGGTTTCTTTGTATCAGTTTCAAGTTCTTTTTCAGCCACGCTTGTAATGGTTTCTGTAATATTTAGAGACTCATTTCCAATAAAAGATGTTTGTGCTTTTATACTTGGGTACTCTATTTCATTCAATTTTTGTAATTGCTCGTCAACTGTTGTCTGAAGCACTGTTATTTCTTTTTGTATGTCTCTGTGTTCAGTTGCTATTTCTGTGAGATCAGGATGAATTTTGAAAAATCCTATTTGATCAGCAGTGTTAACTATTTGAGCTAAAGGTGTTTTTAACAGATGTGCTGGAGATGAGTGTGCTTGTATCACATCAGGTGTTTTCTTTGATTGAAGCTTATTTTCACATTCTGAAATTTCTGGTTCTGATATGGATATTGGAGTATTAGGTATTAATGACGAAATCACAGGTTCAGGCTTTGTGACTACATATTCTCCATATTTTTCTTTATCATGGACTAGTGTAGATAAAACAATTTTTGCATTAGATGTAATAAAAGTTTCAGTTGCTTTTTCATTCCCAACCGGTTTTTCTTGAATTCCAATATCATCCGTAGAAGTCAATTTTACTACCTCGGATGTAATCAACGGCTCAATACTTTTAAAGTCTACAGTAGCCACCGCTGTAAGTTTATCATCCTTCAATATAAAATCTTTTTCTCTTTCGTGTATATGAACTTCTTCAACTGTATTTTTGTCAAGTAAAGAAATGGATATATTTGCATGACTACTTGAAACAGTTTTAGAATGTTCTAAATCTATTTCCGGTTCCTGAATATTTGTTTCTGTATCAATTTTATGTTGTAATTCATTGAAACCAACTGTAGCTTTTTTACCATCTAAACTTTCAGGGGTGAATTCAGATTCTTTGAAATGAGTGGTTGTAATAATATTGCTTAAGCTTGAGTGTAGTGTTAGATCTTTATTCGGCTTAAGTTCAGTTGGAATTTCTTTGGCGGGTAATTCCCCTTCTTTTTCATTTAAGTCATCGATAGATACTACTATGCCGTCTTTTGATGTAAAATCCACGCGTGCCTCTTGGAAAGGTGGAAATTTGAGAGCTGCTAGGGATCCTTCACGTTCATGTACGTTTTGAACTTCCGTAACTATTTGGTTAGAGACCAACACATCTTTATGAGCTGATTCTGTTGGAACTATCAACTCAGGATAATATTTTCCATATTTGTCTTCCACAAACACTTCTTCGACTTGCAAAGACTCGTGTAAATTAAAGTTGAGTTTTGATATTGCTTCTTTTTCATGCTTAAGATTTATTACTTTGCCTTCTTTTATTTCGCTGCTAACTTCTAAAACACTGATTCCAACTAAAGGTGAGAAACTTATCGCTGCGTTAGAATTTTTGTTTGCAGGAGTGACTAATGGTTGTTCATCGATAGAAGTAAACTGTTCAGATACATTTAAAGCATCTTTGAGCGTTATGCTTGGCTTAGCATTATCAAAATGCTTTTCATCTTTATTCAAGTCACTTAAATAAATATTGGCTTCTGTTTCAGTAGTTATTAGGCATTCTTTGGGTACAATACTTTTATTTACTTCTTTCAATTCACCTATCTTATCAACTTGATATTCATCGACAGTGTTACTTACTTCGGGTTCTGTAATTATTAATGGTTCTATTTCAGATAATGATGGTTTGATCAGTACTTTGATATTTTCTTTTATCTGTAATGGAGTTTCCTTTTCTTGTGATTCCTGTAAATCTGCTATGACTGCATGTAATGTATCTATTTTTAGATTAGCTACAGCGTCATTAGATTTAAGTGTTATCATGTGTGTTACTTCGCTTGAAGAAATTACTTCTATATTACTCTCCGGTATATCAGTCGCAATGGATGTAGTATAAGTAATTTTTTCATCGTCAATCATTTCCACTTGATCTTCGTTATTATCTATTTTTTCTTTTCTTTGCACTGCTGTTTTTGTAGTAATTTGTTCTTCAACAAGTGTTTCTTTGTCATACAGTTCTTCCGAACCTGATTTTTGTTTATGGTATTTTTTGCGTTTAACTTGACCACTTGCTTTTGTATCTGTGAAATTATAGCAAACTTTTTATTAGGAACTAAATTTGAATGACAATCATCTATGTAAATATTAATAAATATTATGAAAACTAGACTATTCTTAATCATAATAATTATTTTACTTTTACTTTTTACTATTAATTATTAAAATTACAATCTATATTATTTATCTAATTTTGAAGTTGTGTTAAAAGTGATTCAGCTAGTTGAGTGTAAACCTGTAGAATGAGAATTAATTTGCAAGTGTTAATATGAATCGTGATAAATTATGTAGGTAATGTACTTACTGTCACGTGTAAGTTGCACAGCATGTAACAAAATAGATCAACATTATTATTAAGCGCATTCCTGAAGCAAAACAAATTGAACAAATAAATAATAGCATCACCGTTTTATCCCACTATAAAAAGTATTGGTGGATATTCATCCAACCGTTATTTTTGATTTTCTAGAAACGCACTTGTGACGGTCTTTTTCCTATCCCTTACTCCTTTCCGCATGCACGCCCGCATATAGCCGTCCTGCTCGGATGGCCAATTATTGCCGAGCTACTCCGAAGAGCGCTCGGCTCACCCCGCCAAATCACCCAGTCGTTGGGCAAAAATGGACGCCGCGATCTACAACGTGCGCGTGTGGCCTAATTAATTCAAATTTGGTGAACTATCTTTATATTTGTAATACTTTTCCGCTACTTATTGAACTATGAACGTGTGAACTCAAATTATTGTGATTACTGTGAAAATACGTAAGACGTTTCGTGTGTGAGCATATACTCGCAACGAGGTGCCAGGTCTTGTCTTTGAGACCTAGGCACGGAGACAAGGAGTCCCAAGGACAGCTGATTCTGGAATCATCAGGTACGTGCATGCTTCCATTCCTTAGAACTGCTGTTTTGTACTCCTGTGACATATCCTCTAGCAGCAGTCTGGTCTCCTTATAATTAGAAGGTCGTTACAAGTGCTATTAGATTTTGTGTAGGAATATCTACTGTCTAGGCATATGTACAAGCTTTTAATTCGCACAAATACAGTCCACTTAAACCCATAAAAATCAACCCTGTTTTGCTACCGTTGGGAAACCTCCCCGTAAGATTTTACACCCCCTTGTTGGTGAAGAGAAAGAGAACTGAACCATCTCATAATATTTCCCACCACAAAATGGTCCTTCGAGCCGGATATTTTGGCTATTTCTGTCTATTTATTTCAATAAATTACCGCCAAGAGAAATCTCATTCTTAAAATATCCGTATATTCGCAATCACATAATTATAATTTGTTTAATTATTCTCGCTATTTATCATATTCGCATACCGCTATCACACGTTTCATACTTGAGCATTTATATAAACCGCACGGCAAATTATTTTACTGTACGAGTCAAATTATCGAAGTATTCGATCGCATAATTTAAACTAAAACTACCCGCTATTGCTCGTTATTTCAACGCCCGAGTCGGTCTGTTGTCCGTTCTCCGCCCGCTCGCTCGACTCGTAGGGAATCTACGCTCCGCCGCGCGCCGCACGCCACACTAACTGTTGCACACACTGTGTCATACAGATAACGTTGTAGGTTGTATCCAACCGCAAAACTCACAACTACTATTTACTAATCTGTGTCAACTTATTTTTACTCGCAATTTAATTATTCCGCACCTACTTTGCTATTTAAGTTACTTAATATTCGCACGTAAACATGACTGACAAAAGAAAGGAAGGGTCTCCAGCGTTCGAGGAAAGTTATGATGAGGACAAATGTCAGCAAGTTATGCTCGAATCTAAACGCGAAATGTTATTTGCTCGCATGCAAGGCATTTATGATATCGCTAAGAAAGTAGATACGGGTTCTGCCGCCATAAAGTTGTTGCTACGCAGCGCGTTTAATATCGATAACTTGCGCAATGACTTCGAAAAGGTATTAGATTCTTATAACACCATTTCGCTTAAGCTTAATCCTAAGCACGTCATTAAGTACCAAGAATGGACTAATTTTGATATCATGTACTGCCTGACTAAGGAGGTTATAGAAACTTATGCTACCTCAAATAAACAGTCTGAATCGCCCCCGCAATTAGAAATATCTAAACCTAAACTTCCTCCAATTGAATTAAAGTCATTTAACGGAGACGTCCGTACCTGGCCGCTATTTTACCAACAGTTTAAAAGCACTATTCACGAAAATACTTCGCTGTCAAATAGTGATAAGGTGTACTATTTAGTAGGTAAACTGTCTGGCACCGCAGCCTCAGTTTGCGCCCGCTTACCCGCTACCGCTGAGAATTACCCTATTATTTGGGAGGCTCTAATACAAAAATATGATGACCCCAGATTACTCGCTAGCTCTTATTTTAATCAGTTGTTGAGTTTTAAACCGCTATCCGCTACTACCGCTACTGGCCTTGAATCATTTTTAAATACATTTGACACGTCTGTAGAAGCTCTTAGGCAACTGAGCCTTGAGGACTTGTCAGATTTTATTATGCTTCATCTCGCTCTCCAGCGTCTTGATTCTGAGACTGTAAAGTTATTCGAAATTACATACCGCAAAGATAAAATTCCTAGCTATTCAAACCTTGTTGAATTTGTAAAGGAACAAAGTAAAGTTTTATCTAGATCAGCTGGCCCTACCATGCTACCGCAAACGCAGCACAAGACTCGCAATACGCACATCCCTGCACCTAGCAATAGACAAGGTCAGACTAAGTCATTTGTAAACACTGACCGGGTGTATGGTACAAGTTATGAAAACAAATGCGTTTTGTGCCATCGCGAAAAACATAATCATTTATACCGCTGTCCTACTTTTATGAAAATGTCACCATTAGATAGATACAAATTCATAAAAACTAATTCATTTTGCAATAACTGTCTAAGTGTGAAGCATAAAATAATCGATTGTATTTCCAGGAACACTTGTTCCCATTGTTCGGCCAGACATCATTCGTTACTCCATTTTCATTCACCCGCTAATAATAACAAAAATTTTGAATTGAAACCCGCCGATAAATATTTACCCGCTATCGCGCCCGCTTCCTCTTATGACCAACGCCATATTGCGTCTGGGCATGTAACTCGTTCCGAGTCGTATACTCGCGCTCCCGCCAAGGACCTTGCGCCCCATGCGCATAAGGTCGATTCTTATTCGCCCGCACCCGCTATTGATCCGAACCGCAACACATCAGTCTGTACTGTGTCCTATGATCACGATTCGCACACAATAACAACTGCGTTATTGGCTACCGCTAAAATAAAGGTTTATGATAACTTGAACCGCCCTCACTTTTTGAGATGTCTAGTCGACCCTGGCTCTCAGAGTGAGTACATTTCCGCTGCATGTAGTAAGCGTCTATCGCTTCCTATTTCTACACAAAGCCGCTATTCTAAAGTACAAGGTATAGGAGGGTCTACTCAGAAAATTCTGGGCGTGACCAAACTTAAGTTTACTTCTCGCTTTGAGGACGGACATGAGTACAACATCCAGCCCATGGTAGTGGATAGTATTACGTCGCAATTACCTGACTCGCGCGTCGATATCGGCGCTCTTGGTCACTTACGTAATCTACCTATGGCGGACGATGACTTTTCCGAACCCGGTCCTATTGACCTACTTCTGGGAGTAAACATATATTGTCAGATTCTCCTATTTAATAAAATTAGTGTTGATAATAATTTACCCGCTGCCTTGGAAACAACCTTAGGTTATATTGTTATGGGAAATGCACCTGTTGTTTCCCCCCGCTCCTCCTCGCACACCTTTTGTGCTTTCACTAGTGATCCGCTACACCAACTTGTGGAAAGGTTCTGGTCCACTGAGGAACCACCTTCCCAGTTGTTTCTAAGCCCCGATGAACAGCGCTGCGAAGAAATATATACTTCGACTACTACGCGAAACACAGATGGTAGTTATGTAGTACAGCTTCCATTTAAGGATGACCCGCAAAAACTAGGTAACTCTTACATAATCGCGAAGAAAAGATTTTTATCACTCGAAAGGAAGTTTTTACGTTCACCTGACTTGCATCAAAAATATAATGATATTGTTTTTGATTATCTCGACAAAGGTATTATATCTCGCACTTCCCCTGACGAGTGTATGTCGCCTGGTTATTACCTACCGCACCATCCTGTTATTCGCGACGACAAATCCACGACAAAGGTTCGCATTGTTTTGGACGGCAGTGCAGCGACTGATTCAGGGCTGTCACTGAATGATATTTTGTACAAGGGCTGCAACTTGCAGGCAGATATATTTAACATTTTATTAAATGTTCGCATACATCGCATTGCATTTTTTGCTGATGTTAAAATGATGTACTTATGTATACATATGCATCCGTCGCACCGCTGTTATCAACGGATCTTGTATCGGTTCTCGCCGACCGATCCATTGGAAACTTATCAGTTTGAGCGTGTCACTTTTGGGCTTCGGTCTTCCCCAATGTTGGCTCTTCGCACATTACGCCAACTGGCACAAGACGAAAGACAAAAGTGGCCAACTGCGGCTGACGTCATCGAAAGGGATGTCTACATGGATGACCTTGCTTCTTCTGCTCCATCGGTAGATGGGGCAGTCAAGACTGCGCAGGAGTTGATTCAGATGTTTAAAGCTGGTGGGTTTGATCTAGTCAAGTGGACTAGTAACTCGGCCGAGTTGCTAGAACACATACCCGTTTCACATAGACAATCTGAGTCAATTTCATTCGATGACGATGACGCGTTCAAAATATTAGGGCTACGCTGGCTCCCCGCATCTGATAATTTTACATTTTTAATTGATATTCCGCCATCCACCGCTATCACTGAACGCGCTATTTTATCTATGACCGCACGTCTTTATGACGTGTTAGGGCTTGTTGGTCCCGTTATACTGTACGCAAAACTGATAATCAGGGAACTGTGGCTTTTACATATCGATTGGGATGATAAGCCGCCCTGTGATATCACGAGTTTATGGCAAAGATATTTATCTGAGCTACCGCTTATCTCGCACCTCAAGTTTCCCCGCCACGTAGGAATTGAGGAAGATGATTCAATCATCTCGCTCGTCGCATTTTCGGATGCAAGCGAAAAGGCTTATGGCTGTGTTATATACCTACACGTGTGTAACGGTGACCAGCCACCGCGCATCTCGCTTTTATGTTCGAAGTCTCGCGTCGCATCCGCGAAGCCAACAATTACGCTGGCGCGCCTGGAACTGAACGGCCTAGTGCTTCTCGCTAAGTTATTACGCGTCGTTCATGATTCACTAACGGCGCGGTGTCACATTGATAACGTTTTTATATTTTCTGATTCTACAGTCGCCCTATGTTGGGTAACTTGCTCCCCGCATAAGTTTCATACATACGTCGCGAACCGCATTTCTGACTTCCAGTCTACTTCGCCAACGCCGAACGTATATCACGTCGCAGGAGTTGACAACCCTGCCGACATAGTTTCCCGCGGGCTTTTGCCCTCGCAGATTTTAAATAATGACCTGTGGTTCTACGGACCCCCTTGGATGTCCACTTCGATCGTAGATTGGCCAGTTAAAATATTCTCTCCTAATCAGAATAAATTGCCAGAAGAGAAGACTGTTTCTCTTGTCACTGTGACAAAGGAGGAGAATCCTCTTCTCGCTTTAGGTGATAAATTCTCGTCTTATCTGAAGTTTCTGAGAGCCACAGTTATCGTGCTTCGTTTTCTGAAAATAGTTCCTCGCAATAACGTAATTACCGCAGGGGACCTAGAAACAGCCGAGAATAAAATAATTCAGGCTGTTCAGCAAAATAGTTTCGCTAATGATATACGTAATATTCAAAAGAACACTTCTTGTTCTACCGCTTTAAGAAAATTATCTCCTTTCATTTCTGATGAAATTATACGAGTCGGAGGGCGACTGTCATATTCTAGTCTGGATTATAATCAGAAACACCCCGCTTTAATGCCTAAAAATGGGCACATCGCTGAACTAATAGTAGATTGGTACCACCGTGAAAATAGTCACGCTGGACCCCAACTACTCATGTCAATACTGCGACAAAAATATTGGTTTTTATCCGCTAGGCGCTTAGTGCGCAGCCGCATTCACAAATGTGTTCGTTGTTTTAGGCTTAATCCTAAACCTACCTTTCCCGCTATGTCAGACTTACCCAGTTGTCGTGTGGAACCCTGCAAGGCTTTTACCCATACAGGTGTCGATCATGCTGGGCCCCTGTACATTACAATGACTAGAAAACGCGGTCAGCGAAGTCAAAAGGCATATCTGTGCGTTTTTGTGTGCCTAGTCACCAAAGCCGTGCACATAGAACTAGCGTCAGATCTTAGCTGCGCTACCTTCTTGGATTGCTTCAAGCGCTTTTTATCCAGACGTGGTCCATGTAGTTTTTTATACAGCGACAACGGTAGGAATTTTATTGCTTCGCAATTTTATCTAAAGGAATTGTTTGAATTTTTAAAATCTGACCAATATTATATTACTTTTAACAACGAACTCGCCAAACACAACATTATTTGGAAGAACTCGCCGCCCCTAGGAAGCCATTTTGGTGGCATTTGGGAGGCGAATATAAAAAGTATTAAGTCGCTACTTTTCCGCGTGATTGGGAAGCAGATCCTCACCTACGAGGAAATGCTTACTGTCCTCAATCAGGTCGAAGCTGTATTGAACAGCCGACCCCTATACGTTTTGAGCTCTGATCCTTCAGAGCCAACCGCTCTAACGCCATCGCATTTTTTATCGACTAAACCGCTAGCTTTCCTACCCGCCGCTGACGTGAGTGGAGAACGAGCAAACCTTTTGTCTCGTCATGCTTTAATGGACTCTCTAGTCCAAACATTCTGGAAGCGATTTAAAAATGAATACCTCCATAATTTGCAAATGCGCGAAAAGTGGAACACCGCTAGTAACCCACTCACTGTAGGCACTATTGTTCTTTTGAACAACCAAAACGCACCTCCATTGTCTTGGAAAATCGGTCGAATTTCCGAAGTTTTCCCAGGCAAGGACGGTAGGGTGCGTTGCGCGCGAGTGGAAACCTGTGATAGCTCGTATGTTAGGCCGACAACAAAGTTGTCGCCGCTCCCTATTGAGTAGGGTGACCACAACATTTTATTTTCGTGGATTTTTTTATCCAACTCCGCTATTAATTTTGATTGTTTTGTATATTTACGCAACTATACTCGCTACGCTCTTTTGTTTTTATTATTTACCGCAACGCTATTTTTTATTCTTTGTTTGAAGGAGGTTCCTTCAAGGAGGGGGAGATGGTGGATATTCATCCAACCGTTATTTTTGATTTTCTAGAAACGCACTTGTGACGGTCTTTTTCCTATCCCTTACTCCTTTCCGCATGCACGCCCGCATATAGCCGTCCTGCTCGGATGGCCAATTATTGCCGAGCTACTCCGAAGAGCGCTCGGCTCACCCCGCCAAATCACCCAGTCGTTGGGCAAAAATGGACGCCGCGATCTACAACGTGCGCGTGTGGCCTAATTAATTCAAATTTGGTGAACTATCTTTATATTTGTAATACTTTTCCGCTACTTATTGAACTATGAACGTGTGAACTCAAATTATTGTGATTACTGTGAAAATACGTAAGACGTTTCGTGTGTGAGCATATACTCGCAACGAGGTGCCAGGTCTTGTCTTTGAGACCTAGGCACGGAGACAAGGAGTCCCAAGGACAGCTGATTCTGGAATCATCAGGTACGTGCATGCTTCCATTCCTTAGAACTGCTGTTTTGTACTCCTGTGACATATCCTCTAGCAGCAGTCTGGTCTCCTTATAATTAGAAGGTCGTTACAAGTGCTATTAGATTTTGTGTAGGAATATCTACTGTCTAGGCATATGTACAAGCTTTTAATTCGCACAAATACAGTCCACTTAAACCCATAAAAATCAACCCTGTTTTGCTACCGTTGGGAAACCTCCCCGTAAGATTTTACACCCCCTTGTTGGTGAAGAGAAAGAGAACTGAACCATCTCATAATATTTCCCACCAAGTATAAATGAAAGCAAACACAATAAATTCTAAATGAGGCCTGATACTTCAGCTTATATTAGTTATATTATAATTAAAAAGATTATAAATGTGGCACTATATAGCCAACGTCTTCTAATATGTTATTTGATATCCGAAATAATAGAATGAGTTTTTTAGCGGGGTGGCAGATAGCACATAAGTTTCCATAATTTATTTTTGTGTTATATTTTTAATGATTTATTCTTTGATTTCCTTTAAGTGAAGATTAGAATATAGTAGTGTCTTTGATACATTACAAAGAATGAATCTGATTCATAAGTGGATTCATATTACACCTTCCACGTAGTTTTTTAAAGTTGTAGTTGGAAACCTAACAATTAGAAAATTCGCTCTGAAAAATGAACGGAAACCGATAAAACTTTTGCCGTTCACCCTCACTCACGATCACAGTTTGTAAAGACTTTATAATAATTATTTATTCTAATTACTTAGTAGAGCTCCCCTGTTACCAAACCATTCAAAGCATGGGTTAGCGAAGCGCATCATTTATTCACACTATGAAATATGTAATTAAATGTTGTATCCAGCAGCTAAAATACATTCCAGATTGAATGTTTAGATCAAATAGTTACCTTTCATCACTGCCGCTGTATGCGTTTCTGCGACATTTTCAGCTAAAGACTTGACAGTCACCTGTAATTTAAGCGCTGTATTAAAATATGCATAAAACATAAAATATAGTGTAGGTGATTTTCATATTAAATATAGAACATATATCGGCTATTCGTGACATGTATATATTTGTATAGTTTCCAGGTGCTAAAGCCGTTATAAAAAATTCAAATGAACTTCTTGAAAATTGTCTGTAATAGCATATATTACGGTCAAGTTGTGTGATTCATGTGATTACACTATCATCATCATCATCAACGACAGCTTGAAGACGTCCACAGCTGAGCACAGGCCTCCCCCTCACAACGCCACTTTGAGTTGCTGCTTGCCTCCTTCATCCATCAGCTTCTGCCTCATCGATCACTCGTCGTCGTAGTCGTCACTCGAGAACCTTTTCTATAATCGGTTGTCGATTCTACCAGTGATGTGGCCTGCCCATTGCTATTTCTATTAGCTAATTCTAAGAGCATACTATCATTGCCCGACGGTAAAAATTAATTAGAATCTTTTTATTATACTGTACTAGTGTCTCAGGATGACGCGTGCAGTAACACCCGAATTTATCAATCAACCAATCAATAGAGATTCAAAAATTGTTAGAATTTTATTTTGATAAATAGGATATAATGTAAAGTTCTAAGTGGCATAGCAACTGTAACGGGGCGTAGTGACGCTTAGGATCAGGCCAATGACTCGTCGCGTCATTTAAAGGTCACCTGTATTTGGTTCTGCTCATGAAAAAGCTAAAGCTCTATTTTCTTAGTTTCGTTCATTCGTCATTATTCTGAGATTAGGTACTAACAAACGGTATGCAACATTTTGTTTCCTAAGCTAACATTTCATTGAATAACTAGCATAACACACGTTGCGGCCGGCGCCGCGGCTAATTCGGCTGAGCAGCTAAAACGGCGCAAATATAGTAATCTCGGTAGCGGTTACATATTTGAGCCGTTTGGTGTTGAGATCCTTGGGGGCCGGGAGCTCATCACGCTTTCAAAAGTTTATCAGAGCGCCTGGTCGACGCTACGCGTGACCAAAATGCTGGCACTTATTTGGCACAACGAATAAGTATTCCGATTCAAGGGGGCAATGCTGCCAGCATGTTGGGTACGCTACCTACTGGTAGTGGGCTGGAGCATTTGGACTGTCTTATAGGTTATCGCTGCCAGTACTTAGCCTAAATGTTTTTTTTGTAGTAGTAGGTAGTGTTTAGTATTAGTTATTATATCATTGTAGTATTTAGAAAATAAAGGCAACTTGCCGTGAAAAAAAAAACACTATCATAATAAGGGCCAAACAAGTTGAGTCCTGGGGAAACCTGCCTTTTGTAGTACACGATTGACATGCTTTTTGAAGTAAAACTTCTTTACGCACGCTTGACTTGGGGAGTAAGCTGAGGAGGAGGGAGATATAAGTTATTGAAGATAAAAAAAGAGAAAGTCACGTTTCTTGTATTACTGTACAAGAGAGAGAAGAGGGTTGTACTGGTTCACGTAGATCTCTGTTGGCAACAGAAAAAAGTTGGAATTTGTATTATTATGTTTATATATCCGGTAAAATGACAGTTTGTAATTGTCAAGATGGCGACATTAACATTAAACAAAGCAACAGCAAAGTCATACTGGCCGATAGATTGAGCTAAACTAAAGAAGTTTTATTTCAGTCGTATGGTCTAAAGCACACTCGTTTTTTTTGTTATCACCAGATTTCAACATTTTTGCGCCTCGCTATTCTTACGAAAAAAAAGACAGACTACCTCATGAGCTTCTTTCTCTTCCCAGGAGCGTGGCTTGAAGTCCTCTGGGTAGAAGTGCGCGATCACCTCTTCAACGGAGCTGTGCTCGAGGTCAACCATCTTGAGGAACGCGCGGAAGCCGGCGTTAGCAGCGAAGGCACTGTCATCCTGCGCTGTTTCTTCGAGAAGGACTTCTGCTACGAGCGCGCCGTGGCCTTGCCGCTCCACCAGGCGGACTAGCGCCGATTGCGCGGCGGGCACTCGGAGCGCTGGGAACTGCTTCGCGTCATATAGCGCCTCCACCGCCTGCGTACCGACTCCATGCCGTAGCATGTAACCAATTTTAGCCAGCTCTCGCAACGGGGACTCTCCCGCTTCAAACTCCTTCGCATTGATCACTTCCATCAGCTCGTCAATCTCGGCTACTACTCGCTCACTCTCCACGATCTTCAATATCCCGCGCTGCGTTTTGAATGCCTCTTCGAAAGGCTCCGCGGTTTCGTCTTCTTGCATGATGATCTCGGCCTGTTTCTTTTTCACCGTCTTTTTAAAGGTTTTTACCTTTTGTGTGTTTTCCTTCTGTTTTGATTTTTGCACATTTTTGTTTTCCTCAGCGGGACCGAAAACTTGGAGTTTAGCTTTTGTGGTCGCCGTGCCTATGTCGCTTATTGCTTTGCACGTGTAGGTACCTTCCAACTCTTTTTTCACCTTTTTGATTTTGCATATGGTACGCTGATCCTTATTTTCTATTACAAAACGTTCATCCGAAAGAATAGCTTTGTCATCTTTGTACCAAATTATATCTGGAAAAAAAACATGTTTCGTTTCACGGTGTAACATTTGAGGTACGTGCAAAATGCTGTTATGCTGTTATGACTAAGATGAAATATTTTATTCATTTTTCTTTACGTCTGTATCGTGCTGAGTGGTACCCTATTACTTGTAACTTTTTCTGTTATGTAGAACGTGCTTTGCTTTTTTGTGAAATTGTAATTAATCTAATTAGCTTTCATGTCACACGCTAAGTTTGCACCCCATAATTTTTTAGAATGTCCATCGATTACTTACATTGATGCTGGGTCCTAACTAGGATTCCCTGTGTATAGGGACTTCTACGAGGACCATGGTCCCACAAAACTAAGACAAATAATTTAAAAAAGTACCCATAGTATTAAAATAAATAGTCGAAAAAAATCCAAACCAAATTTTAGATTTTGAGCCAAAAATTAATACGACCGGACCGGACGGGCGGACGGCGCAGTGTCCGCTTCTCATTTCGTGAATAAACTACCAACAAAACACCGGCTTATAAACGGAAATTTGATAAATAATGTGATCCAATGGCTAGCAAATCAGTTATTGATTTATAAAATAAATATACAGTATGTGTATTTATTATAGTTTTGTTCAGAATCAGAATATATTTAACCGGGATTAAACAACGCCGCTAAACAACTACATTTATTGTTACATGTATACAAAATTGTTCTGTTTGTAGTTCTGTTTTAGTATATTTTTCTATTAATTATTAGTGGTTAAGGATAAAAGGGCTAATTTAGCAGTCTTTGTACTGGTGGTTCAGTAGGTCGGCTCATAACCCAGAGGCGGTGGGTTCGGTTCCTGCGAAAAAAGCGCATAGACTAGTTCTGAGTCTGGGTGTTGCGGTACCATAATTACCCTCGTAGTTCCCGGATAAAAAAATAAAATAAACTAAAAAAAAATTGTTTATAAATTATATTAAATTAAATTTTATATTTAATTACTACTTGTAAAAAGCAAATAAATTGCTCAAAGAGAATCAATTAACCACCTGAATTTCAAGTTTCAGCAATTATACTGTTAGAGAAAAGGTGCTATAATATGATTTTTCTTTAATTTCAGTTTTGTGTTATATTATATAAAGTAAATCTTTATATTTATATTTTATGAGAATTATGGGAGAAAATGAACGATGTTATCTGCATAACTTAACCTCTAATCAATTTTGTTTTTTCAATAAATAATAACACAGTTTTGGCACAAAAATATTTTTGTGTCAAATTGTGAACGTCCATAACTATGGAAGTTCACAATGTTGGTTCAAGAAATTCCGGAATTGTCATTTGTCCGGATTTTTTAAAGTCAAAAATGCAGCTACTTCCATACGTTCCATAGAGCTCGACCACAATACTATAAACTTATGCCCTAGATAAACTGCACACTAAATAAATTTCAGAAGTTCAGTGTGCAATTTATAATACCTACATATTATGTTTGTTACCACTCAGCGCTGACACAGCGCAACGTTTTTTGATAAAGTTTTGGTGTGTAGACACTTTAGGTTCTGGAATAGAACATAGAATAACTATTTTTTTATTACTGAAAACGGTGAATGTTCGTAAAGTTGGAAATAAGTTTTGCTTATATTCTTTCAGGGGGATAAAGACTTACCCGGCGTGGGATTCCCGCTGTAGATTGCTTCGAACGTAACTGTTTCTTCCTCTTCCGCACGTTCCCCTAGGATCTCCTTTACAAAAGTCGGCACCGATTGTGTTGCTGTAAGTACAAAATAAATATATCAGAACAAAAACTCCGGTATAAACGGACGGCATACTGACAAAATATATTAGGTGGTAGGACTTTACTGCAAAGTTCGTCTAGGTAGGTACCACCGCTTTGCCAGTTATTCTGCCGCCATGCAGTAGTGTGCAAGCACTGCTGTGTTCCAAATTGAAGGGCACTGTAGCTAGTGAAATTACTGGGCAAATGAGACTTTATGGCTAAGTGATCACCCCATCACGGAACTTTGATTGCAATGCAACAGGAGAAATTTCCATAGTAACTATGCACATAAGCTACGTATTGAAACTGGCATTTCCATATATTTATGTGTTTCTATAGGTTGCAATCAAGTAACGTAATCGCCCAGCTGACCTCACAGTCTAGATATCTTATTACTAGATTGTGCTGATGTCTCAGGATGATGTGCGCAGTGCAGTTTCACGCGAAACCGTATATGTTAGAGCTCCGAGTGACACTGCAGTTGATATGGGCAGCCGCGTCGCTTAACATCAGGCGAACGGTTAGCTAGTCGCATCATTCACTAACATAAAAAAAACAATTATTAACTTTGTTATGTTTACAATGGAAATCTACGTGAACGAACTTCAACTTCTGTTCGCCTCGCCATTCACCAGTCAGTTTTACTCTCCAAGTCATGAGTGCTTCAAAAAGTTTTACTTCAAAAAAAATCTATATTTACAGATCATATTCTGTAGACACCTACGCTTTACTAAAATTTTATGTTTTAGTGGATGAGAAGTGAAACCTTTATTTCATTGTTGGATTTATTGATATAGGAATGGATTCTACGCAATCCATTCGAGAATATTCTTAAGCTGACCTTTGAGGGCTGCCTGCAGTTCCTCCATGTGGGTCACCCATTCCGGCTTGCGGTACTCCTTCGTACCAACGATACCTGCCGATGCATTCATATTTTTAAATAATAATTGTAACAATGCAATGTAAGGATAGAAAATAAATTTTGGATTGCAGAATGAATTAAATTTTCTTCAATTGACATTTTTTTACAAAAATACTTTAAGTTTTTTAAATTTAAATATTATTTATTTTTTAAAATATTTCTTTAAGATTAAATTGAAAATATAAAGGTAAAGCAAGATTAATGTCCAAGTGTAAATAATTATAGGATCGAGTCACAGTGCTGATAAGTTTCGTTTTCATTCTTCCAAAGTCTGTTTGAAAGAGAAAATAATAGATTCAGATAATTCAAAACATTTAGTTAGAAAAAACTCTGCTGTTGTGTGGAATTGTGACTATGAAAAGTGTGGATAGGTGAAGAGTTATTGAATGTCAGTTATTGCGGAAAAGGGCAAGGGTAGGTAATAAGTTTACCACACGATCTGGTGACAAGCGAAAACTGAAAACAAATGTAAAGCAGTAAGTACAGTAAGCAATAAACCACTCAGTGCGATCGCCAGCTTGTACACAGTAAGGCTAAAAATTTGAAATCGGAGGAGGCTCCCTAATATTCTCAAATGTCAAGTTTCAGAAAATTTTAAAATGTCACATAACGTTCGTAGGAAATTTTAAGCAAGCATGCCCCATCTTAGCCAAAGTCATTGCTTAACATCAGGCGAGGCATTGAGCAAATGATTTGCCTGTACAAAATAATATATAAAAAATCACTTTTCTCAAGATTTATCGAAAATCAGCCCCTGGCTCCTATTCCAAAATATTTCGGTTTTCTTAATTTTGAAATTTGGTCTATGTTTAACTTTACTGTCACAGATTAACGCCACAGTTGGTCAAAAAGCACTGGCAAAGTAATGTCAAAAAATCTCACTTTCGACAGAAAGGGCGGCGATGGTGGACGTCACGCCAAGAGGGTTGTAGGCTTCGAACACGATCTCTCCCGTGTCGTCCTGGTACACCTCAGGGATGATGAGAATGGATGTGCCATCGTCAAGCTCCTCGATCTGGTACTCCTGGGAGTGTTTGATCTCCGCGCCCTGCTTCAACCACCGGATGCTAGGCTTCGGGACTCCGATAGCCTTGGCTTCTAGTCTGTAAACGTTTGTTATGTTCTTTATGTTACTTTTCGACAATATTACGTTAGGTTGTTGTGCTACAATTAATGAAAATACATAAGGTTTTAGTCAAAGAATTTTTTTTACGTTTAAAGTTTAGTTTGGATTTATACGTTTAAAAGATAATTTAAACGCAATCCTTCTTGGTAAAAATCATTGGCTAAATAAGAATACTTTTTTGAAATTAATATTTTCGACTATGCATCGGTCGTCATTTGTCAAAAGTTGCAACAAATGGGTGAAACAATCATTCATAGTTAAATTACATTTCCAGTAACGGAATTATACTGTGTATTTTCAGTTGATGATAGAATATGCCTCTGAAAGCGGATGTGGTGCCAATCGCTTTTATCCTACGTGGGCTGTTTCTGTTCCGTATGTTTTGCCAATGAGTGTTCCAAGCGTTGCATTTCGTTTGATGATCTAAAAACGAAGGCCGAAGCATAGACAAAAAAAATTAAATCGATTGTGTGATCTTACCAAAGGCGTTTGGATTGAATTTTTCTTTTCAATTCTTTAAAAAATTACAGAACAGCTTCGCAATGTTGAAGTCAAAGACAATATAAATATTATCCCAGCTAG
Source organism: Ennomos fuscantarius (assembly GCA_905220475.3). Lineage (NCBI taxonomy): Eukaryota > Metazoa > Arthropoda > Insecta > Lepidoptera > Geometridae > Ennomos > Ennomos fuscantarius. The sequence continues at coordinate 16,078,439 of HG992023.1, forward strand.
TTGGCCGCTTCTTTTAATATATATAAAGAAATTATGTATTTTAGAATATTTTTGTGCCTCTGATATTCCAGTGATATTCTTACATGGTACATAACTTAGATATAGACTGATTTCAAATCAATAATAAAATATGATAACCTTGTCAATTCGCCTTCCGTAGTAGAAATGACTGTTGGTAGAGCCTTTACAATCTTCGGCGCGAACTCTTCGATATCACTTGTTTTCTGTAACACATGGATCATTCATTAAACTGGTCTGTTGCAGCCTTGAAGACGAATCACCTCGGGGCTTTATCATCAGTTATCGATCATGACTGAGGGTTATGTTCGGGCTGTGGTCGCATCCCAATTCATGCTGAATATTTTTGGTAAGTTTTAAGTTTTAATAATGTTTTATAGAACAAATGGGACGTACTCAAACGATTGGACGAAATTATTTATTTGAAAGGTTCATTGAAATTGTCATTACTACAGCAATTATTGTTGTTAACGGCTTTATTATTCGAAGACTCCCCAAAAATATTGAAATTTCGAAAGAAGTTATTTTTGTAGTAAATCAGTATTCTATACTGTTAACCTATATTTGAACAAATTCCTGCGTCTTGCGGTAATATTAGGTCTTTACCTATGAAAATGCCGTTTTGTTTGAAAAAAGTTAAAATACCTATTTTTTTTTTCGAACTTATGTATTTCTTTTATTCAAAGTAATCACCCCTGCAATCAATGCATCTTTGCCAACGCTGTGGCAGTTTATGGATGCCCTTCTTGAAAAAATCAGCAGAACGGGAGACAACAAACTCTTCAAAGGCGTTTTGTACTGCCTCTCGGGAATTGAATTTTTTTCCCGCTAAAAAGTAGTCCAAATTTTGGAAAAAGTAATAGTCGGTAGGCGCAAGATCTGGTGAGTATGGCATCCGCCATACTCACCAGATCCAGCTTAGAGACGGTCTGTTGTGCAGTATGGGGTCGCGCGTTGTCGTGAAGTAGCAGTGGAGACGACCGATTGACCAAAGCTGGTTGCAGACGTGCGAGTTTCGCCATCATTGTGGTCAGTTCTTCAATATACACATCTGCAGTAATGCTCTCGCCGTTTTGTAAAAAGCTATGATGAATCACACCAGCACTAGACCACCAAACTGTGACCATCACCTTTCTAGGGGTTATTTTTCGTTTTGCACATTGCTTTGGTACCGAACCAGGATCTAACCAACTTGCTGAGCGCTTTCGATTGTCAAAAAGAATCCATTTTTCGTCGCACGTAACAATTCGGTTCAAAATTCCTTCATTTCTGTGCCTGTTAAGCAGCGCAAGGCAAGTCTCGACGCGTACGTTGCGCTGGCGATCGTTAAGTTCGGGGGGCACCCATCTATCAAGCTTTTTTATCTTGCCAATCTGTCGCAAATGGAACAATATTGTTTTGATGCTAACATCAAAAGCTGCTGCCAGCTCAGCTGTAGATTGAGATTCATCAGCTTCCACAATCGCCTTTAATTCATCATTGTTGACCAAAGTTTCCGGACGACCACGAGGTTCATTTTTCAAGTCAAAATTCCCAGAACGGAACCGAGCAAACCAATAACGGGTTGTACGTTCGTTTGTACAGTTCTCTCCGTAAACGTCGTTGATGTTACGTGTCGTTTGTGCCGCGTTGGTGCCACGACGGAACTCATATTCCATAATTACACGAAATTTCAAAGTATCCATTATGAGGAAAAATGTTGAAATGTAATGAAAATACAACGCTAATCAATAAACAAAAGATTTATATTGTAAATAGAATGTCATATTTTTAAAACAAAATTAATTTGAATTTAGAATTCATAGCCAATCAAAACTTTTTTTGGTTTGAAAAAGTCTGTACTGCAATACGGCAATTTCATAGGTTGGTGGATATTCATCCAACCGTTATTTTTGATTTTCTATAAACGCACTTGTGACGGTCTTTTTCCTATCCCTTACTCCTTTCCACATGCACGCCCGCATATAGCCGTCCTGCTCGGATGGCCAATTATTGCCGAGCTACTCCGAAAAGCGCTCGGCTCACCCCGCCAAATCACCAGTCGTTGTGCAAAAAATGGACGCCGCGATCTACAACGTGCGCGTGTGGCGAATTAATTCAAATTTGGTGAACTTTCTTTATATTTGTAATACTTTTCCGCTATTTATTGAACTATGAACGTGTGAACTCAAATTATTGTGATTACTGTGAAAATACGTAAGACGTTTCGTGTGTGAGCATCTACTCGCAACGAGGTGCCAGGTCTTGTCTTTCAGACCTAGGCACGGAGACAAGGAGTCCCAAGGACAGCTGATTCTGGAATCACCAGGTACGTGCATGCTTCCATTCCTTAGAACTGCTGTTTTGTACTCCTGTGATATATCCTCTAGCAGCAGTCTGGTCTCCTTATAATTAGAAGGTCGTTACAAGTGCTATTAGATTTTGTGTAGGAATATCTACTGTCTAGGCATATGTACAAGCTTTTAATTCGCACAAATACAGTCCACTTAAACCCATAAAAAATCAGCCCTGTTTTGCTACCGTTGTGAAACCTCCCCGTAAGATTTTACACCCCCTTTTTGGTGAAGAGAAAGAGAACTGACCCATCTCATAATATTTCCCACCATAGGTAAAGACCTATTATAAATAATATGGAGCCGTTTTAAAACGAGCACGCTTACATTTGTCGGCGGTCCTTCCATCATCTGTATAATACTATAAATATTCGTTAAATATTTCACTCACCTCGTCACTCAATATATCCTCTTCTGATGCACTCGGCACATATTCGTAGGCTATAAAACATAACTAAGTTAATTTGACAAGTTATATGAATTAATTAATTTATTTCTTATTATTATTAACTATACTATTCACATAAAAATAAAGTGTATTTATCGAATAGTGTATTTTGCTTAATTACTACAGCGGATCCATGCTTGGCGTTAACTTTAGACATTTTCTATGGTGTAATGTTGCTCATAATTTTAATTTTATTATTATCATTATGAAATATGGTGAACTTTAAATTTGTTCTTATGAGTTGTCTTCTATCTTTAAATTCTAGGCAAGCGTGTTAAATTCTAAACCGCATCGTCACTTAGATAAAATCAGGTGAGACAAAAAGGTACTTAAAATATTGGAAAATAACATTATAGGCCACTGCAGCTGTTTGAGCTAACTCATTTAAATTGCAGTATTTTAACAGCACGTCCTTAGGCCGAACTTGTTTAAGACACGACCAAACGAAAACCTAGCATCTCGATTATATTATTGTACCATCTGCGATCCATCAGTTTTGTACTTATTGCTGCAATATATTTGAACTTGTCTCGATCTGTGGGTCTAATAAAATCAATGGAAATAAAAACATTGTGTAAGTTTCACTAGTTTAAGTACCTACTTAAAAGCTGTGTCAAATTATTATTTAATACCTACATCAGTAAGTTTTTGAATTCTATCTAGCTAGCTTCTTCGTGCCAAACATTATAAAGCGTACTATCTACTAGCGATTTCAAGTGTGCAAGTGCTGTGAGATTTTTGTGGCCATAAAATGCAAGAAGCGTAAAAAAAACATTTAGTATAAAACTCATTTCAATCTTATACTAAATACGATCAATACTAATTGCTGGTCTCTAAAGGTGGGCTGATAGGAAGTTTGGAGATGCATGGCGGTCCAAAACGATTAACAACTATTGTGACGTTAACTACTTGGCTAGTGTGCGTAACAAAGAGAACAGACACTAAAAATATGAACAGGTTCATACTTACTTCCCTATTAAACTTCCAATAGATTCATATCTTACTGATATAATACATCTTTTGGATAACATATTTGCTAACACCAGCTCAAAAAGTAAAGTTTTAAAAATATCGTCACAGTACATTACCTTTACATTAATTACAAGTTTGCATTTTGAAAATGGTTATAATAAAGTTTTTGTTTTACATAAACAATAATTTCTCTAAATAGTGAATACGTGAAGACAAAACTTCATCTCAACTGCAGTTTTCCTACAGATGCATGGCATAACATAATATAAACCGTTGTGTGAAATATAAAATATCATCGTGCAATATCACAATACAATGCAGTTCTCGTCATGCAAATTCTAACTGCATGCAATGTAATGAAAGCGAAAAAAAAAACAAATTTGCTACCTTCCACTTCAACAACGCACTCGGTGGTGCAGCTTCCGAATTCATTCATAGCTACGCATTTATATGTGCCCGACATTTCAGGGAACGCTTCTTTAATACAAATTTCGCATAGACCAGTGTCAAGGCGCGCGATTGTTATATCCCGAGCTTTTTGAATGAGATCGCCATTGTGGAACCATTGTATCATGGGCACGGGCTGGCCGCGCACCCCGCAGGTCAGCACGATGGGCTCGCCGTCCATCACCGTTGCGGCCTTCAACGGCACTTCCACCGTAGGGGCGTGCCCGCTGCTCGCGCGATCCTCCTCCGTCGTCATCAGAGAAGCAGAGCATGACACCGATCCGGCTACGTTTTCTGCTCTACAGGTTACTACCCCTATGTATTCTTTGGTTATATTTTCGATGCAAAGACATGAAACGTTTTCTTTATTCGTCACGTAGATGTTACTTAACTTGTTTTGCTTAGCGTGTGAAGCTAGCTCAGTAGTTCCTATGAACCACTGTAGTGATGCACACGGTTGAGATATCACTTCGGTTTCCAGCATGACTATGTCTCCTAAGCGAACCCAGGTGGGCCGGATCGGTCTGATAAACACTGGGGGTGTGATCTCACTTTCTTCGACTGATTTCGTTAGTTTGATAGAACTCGCCGACTTTGCAATCACATCATTCCTTTCTACGACTACTTCATATCTCCCCACTTTGCTTTTATTGGCATTATGAACAGTAACACTGGATAATCCATTTTCAAAATAAATTTTACATTCGTCATTGCTTTGAAGTGGCTGGTTATTACGATACCACGTCACTTTACATTCTTCTTTGGGCTCGTAAGTGACTATGAGATTGATGGTGTCGTTTTCCAAAACAGTCTTTGATTTAAGTGGCTCTAATATAAGCGGCCCTTCTTCTGCAAAACATTTAGGTACTTTTCATTATTTTCATTATCATTATAACTTTAAATAACTTAAGTATCTTTAAATTTTGTCTGACATTAATATGAAACGATAGTATTATATTACGTCAAATATTATTTTCAGTACGATCGTAAAATAAAACATAATTGCCTAAAAGATGATTTTAATGATAAGCTATTTTAATATGAATATGAATATCTATGAAGTGCAAAATTCTAATAATTGTTGAGCCATGCATCTGTTTGAAAAAAAACAATAATATTATATTTTAAAAATCATTGAGATTGATTATTGATGTGTAAGATATCAATATTATCATGTAAAGAATAAAAACGTGTGACTGTATGTATGTGCAATGTACCTATGTAACTGGTTCTTAATTTTAATCATTTATCTTACCTTTCTTTTCTTTTCTTTGCGACTTCTTCTTTATCTTTTTATTAATAACTTCAGTAACTTCCTCTTTAAGTTCTTCTTGTTGAGTTGGTTTTTCCTGTTCTTCTTCAACAAAAACTTCTTCAACAACTTTTACGGTCTTATCTTTTCGTATTCTAGACTTTTTCTTTATGTCAGTTTCTAGCAATAATGGTTCTTGTAATTCGACTGGTTCAGCAATGGCTGTTTTTTGAACTTTAGTTATTTCTTCAGCAACTTCTTGCTCTTCATGAGCGGGCTTTTCATGCACTTCATCGTAAACGAAAACTTCTTCTACAACTTTCACAGTTCTTTCTTTGCGAGTTTTTGACTTTTTCTTTTTATCTGTTTCAAGCGGTGCAGTAAACTCCTCTGATTTGATTTCTTCTAAGACAGCTGGTTTTGGAATTTCAGTTAGTTCTTCCGTGAACTCTTCTATTTCCTCTTCGTTGGCCGGCTTTTCTTGTACTTCTTTATTCACAACAACTTCTTCTATTACTTTCACAGATTTCTGCTTTTTAGTCTTAGCCGTCTTCTTTTTGTCAGTTTCTAGTGTTTCAACATCTACAACAGGAATTTTTATCGTTTTATCTGCCTCTGGGATTGGTTCAATTGTCTCTTCGGTTACATCCTTAGGCTTGGTTTTATGTGGCTTTAGAATAACTTCTTCTGGTTGTTCGCTTTGAGGTGCCCTTTGTTCAGGTACAGGTTTCAGTACAACTACCTCTTTTACTTCATCTTCTACTTTTGTTTTGCGCTTACCTGTGCGCCATAAAGGTTGTACTGGTTTTACTTCTTCTTCAAATTTATCTAATGTTGGCTTAGGTTTAATTTCTTCAGGCGTTTTTTCGGATTGCTCCGGCTTTTTCACAGGCTTCAGAACTACTTCTTCTGTAGGTTCTTCTTCTTTGGGTCGCCGCCTCTTTCCTGCAGGCCACTTGATATCTTCTTGCATTGTTTCTTCTTGTTGTTTATCTTTTCTGTGTGGTTTCAGTTGAACTTCTTCAGGTTTTTCTTTTTTTAGTTCTTCAGGCTGCAATGATTTTGGAATAGGCTTAAGAACCACCTCTTCTTTTGGTTCCTCTTCTTTTGGCCTCCTCTTACTGGTAGGCCATTTTGTTTCTTCTGGCTCGGTTACTTCTACCTGTTTAGGCTTTTTCACAGGCTTCAGCGTGATTTCTTCCACGGTTTCTTCTGGCTTTTCTTGCTTCGGAATAGGCTTAAGTACGACTTCTTCCTTTGGTTCCTCTTCTTTTGGTCTCCTTTTACCGGTAGGCCATTTTGTTTCTTCTGGCTCGGTTACTTCTACCTGTTTAGGCTTTTTCACAGGCTTCAGTTTGATTTCTTCCACGATTTCTTCTGGCTTTTCTTGCTTCGGAATAGGCTTAAGAATGACTTCTTCCTTTGGTTCCTCTTCTTTTGGTCTCCTCTTACCGGTAGGCCACTTAGTTTCTTCTGGCTCGGTTACTTCTACCTGTTTAGGCTTTTTCACAGGCTTCAGTTTGATTTCTTCCACGATTTCTTCTGGCTTTTCTTGCTTCGGAATAGGCTTAAGAATGACTTCTTCCTTTGGTTCCTCTTCTTTTGGTCTCCTCTTACCGGTAGGCCACTTAGTTTCTTCTGGCTCGGTTACTTCTACCTCTTTGGGTTTCTTCACAGGCTTCGGCTTGATTTCTTCCACGATTTCTTCTGGCTTTTCTTGCTTCGGAATAGGCTTAAGAACGACTTCTTCCTTTGGTTCCTCTTCTTTTGGTCTCCTTTTACCGGTAGGCCATTTTGTTTCTTCTGGCTCGGTTACTTCTACCTGTTTAGGCTTTTTCACAGGCTTCAGTTTGATTTCTTCCACGATTTTTTCTGGCTTTTCTTGCTTCGGAATAGGCTTAAGTACGACTTCTTCCTTTGGTTCCTCTTCTTTTGGTCTCCTTTTACCGGTAGGCCATTTTGTTTCTTCTGGCTCTGTTACTTCTACCTGTTTAGGCTTTTTCACAGGCTTCAGTTTGATTTCTTCCACGATTTCTTCTGGCTTTTCTTGCTTCGGAATAGGCTTAAGAATGACTTCTTCCTTTGGTTCCTCTTCTTTTGGTCTCTTCTTACCGGTAGGCCACTTAGTTTCTTCTGGCTCGGTTACTTCTACCTGTTTAGGCTTTTTCACAGGCTTCAGTTTGATTTCTTCCACGATTTCTTCTGGCTTTTCTTGCTTCGGAATAGGCTTAAGAATGACTTCTTCCTTTGGTTCCTCTTCTTTTGGTCTCCTCTTACCAGTAGGCCACTTAGTTTCTTCTGGCTCGGTTACTTCTACCTCTTTGGGTTTCTTCACAAGCTTGGGCTTGATTTCTTCCACGGTTTCTTCTGGCTTTTCTTGCTTCGGAATAGGCTTAAGAATGACTTCTTCCTTTGGTTCCTCTTCTTTTGGTCTCCTCTTACCGGTAGGCCACTTAGTTTCTTCTGGCTCGGTTACTTCTACCTCTTTGGGTTTCTTCACAGGCTTCGGCTTGATTTCTTCCACGATTTCTTCTGGCTTTTCTTGCTTCGGAATAGGCTTAAGAACGACTTCTTCCTTTGGTTCCTCTTCTTTTGGTCTCCTTTTACCGGTAGGCCATTTTGTTTCTTCTGGCTCGGTCACTTCTACCTGTTTAGGCTTTTTCACAGGCTTCAGTTTGATTTCTTCCACGATTTCTTCTGGCTTTTCTTGCTTCGGAATAGGCTTAAGTACGACTTCTTCCTTTAGTTCCTCTTCTTTTGGTCTCCTTTTACCGGTAGGCCATTTTGTTTCTTCTGGCTCGGTTACTTCTACCTGTTTAGGCTTTTTCACAGGCTTCAGTTTGATTTCTTCCACGATTTCTTCTGGCTTTTCTTGCTTCGGAATAGGCTCAAGAATGACTTCTTCCTTGGGTTCCTCTTCTTTTGGTCTCTTCTTACCGGTAGGCCACTTAGTTTCTTCTGGCTCGGTTACTTCTACCTGTTTAGGCTTTTTCACAGGCTTCAGTTTGATTTCTTCCACGATTTCTTCTGGCTTTTCTTGCTTCGGAATAGGCTTAAGAATGACTTCTTCCTTTGGTTCCTCTTGTTTTGGTCTCCTCTTACCGGTAGGCCACTTAGTTTCTTCTGGCTCGGTTACTTCTACCTCTTTGGGTTTCTTCACAAGCTTGGGCTTGATTTCTTCCACGGTTTCTTCTGGCTTTTCTTGCTTCGGAATAGGATTAAGAATGACTTCTTCCTTTGGTTCCTCTTCTTTTGGTCTCCTCTTACCGGTAGGCCACTTAGTTTCTTCTGGCTCGGTTACTTCTACCTCTTTGGGTTTCTTCACAGGCTTCGGCTTGATTTCTTCCACGATTTCTTCTGGCTTTTCTTGCTTCGGAATAGGCTTAAGTACGACTTCTTCCTTTGGTTCCTCTTCTTTTGGTCTCCTTTTACCGGTAGGCCATTTTGTTTCTTCTAGCTCGGTTACTTCTACCTGTTTAGGCTTTTTCACAGGCTTCAGTTTGATTTCTTCCACGATTTCTTCTGGCTTTTCTTGCTTTGGAATAGGCTTAAGTGCGACTTCTTCCTTTGGTTCCTCTTCTTTTGGTCTCCTTTTACCGGTAGGCCATTTTGTTTCTTCTGGCTCGGTTACTTCTACCTGTTTGGGTTTCTTCACAGGCTTCAGCTTGATTTCTTCTGCGGTTTCTTCTGGCTTTTCATGCTTTGGAACAGGCTTAAGAATTACCTCTTCCTTTGTTTCCTCTTCTTTTGGTCTCCTCTTACCAGTAGGCCACTTAGTTTCTTCCGGCTCGGTTAATTCTACCTGCTTAGGTTTCTTTGTAGGCTTTGATTTGGCTTCATCTCGCGTTTCTTCTTGTTTGTCTTCTATTTGAATTGGTTTGAGAATGTCTTCATCTTTGGGTTCTTCTTCTTTTGATCGCGTCTTACCTGTAAGCCATTTTGGTTGTTCTGATAAGTCTTTTTTCTGTTGTCCTTTTTTGACTGGTTTTAATTGAACTTCTTCAACCTTTTCTTCCATCTCTTTGGGTTTGGAATGCCTAGAGACTGGTTTTAGTACAACTTCTTCTTTTAATTCTTCTTTTGGTATTTTTTTACCTTTTCGCCAGGTTGGTTCTTCATGTTTTATTTCTACTACTGGTTGATCTCTTGTATCTGGTTTTAATTGTTGCTCTAGAGGTTTCTCTTCGATTTCTTCTTGTTTCGATATGGACTTAAGTACTATTTCGTCTGCCTCTTCTTCTTTTGGTTCCTCATGTTTGGGCTGTTTTTTACCGCGTCTCCAAGCTGGCTGTTTACTTTCTATTTCTTCACGTTCTTCTATTTTGACTGGTTTTATTTGAACATATTCAGGTTTTCCATCTTGAATTTCTTGAAGTTTGTGTTTTGTGGTATTAGGTTCAAGAATCATTTCTTCTTTATTTTCTTCTATTATTTTCTGTTCTTCGATTGTCTCGTCTTCTGGTTTTTCTTTTCTAACAGGTTTCAAAAGCACTTCTTCAATTTTTTCCCTTTGTTTGTCAGCCTTTTGACCTCTTGGTATTGGTTTTAAAACTACTTCTTCTTTTGTTTTTTCTTCTTTTTGACTTCTTCTCCCAGTGCGCCATGATGGTTCTTCAGAAGTTTCTTCAAGCAGTGTTGCCTTTTGAGTTGGTATATGTGATATGTCTTCGGGTTTATCTACTTTGGTTTCGTCTGACTTTATTGGTTTATGAACTAGCTTCAAAACTACACCTTCTTGTGATTGTTCTTCTTTAAGCTTTATTTTTCCAGTACGCCAAGATGGCTCTTCAAATTTGGCTTCTTCCGTGGATATTTCTTTTTCTTTAAGCGTTGGTTTTAAAGTTACTTTTTCTTCATGTTCCTGATTTTCATCTCTAGACGTTTTCTTTGAAAATGGCTTTTTTAATTTGTCCACGTCGAGTTCTTTTTCGTCTTTGATTTTTATAATCACTGTGTCCTCTTCTTGAGTCATAGATTCATCAATAACAAGTGTTTCTGTTTGCTGAATAGATCCTTTCCTTACTTCTTTCAACTGAACTTCTTCAAGTTTTTCTTTAAGAACTGGAGATTTTTCTACTTTAGTGGGTCTCAATTTGATGTTTTCTTGATTCCAAGGTACCGGTTCTTTCACTTCTTCTAAACCTATTTTCGGTTTTTTGTCATCAGGACGAGCTTTTCTCCAAGAAAGTGTCTCCACGCTATCCTTTTCAACTGACTTTTCAGTTTTAACTTCTTCAATACTCATCGTAGTAGAACTTTCATCAGCAGTCATTTTTTCTGGTACAGTTTTTTGTTGTCTTGGTTTTCTCCAATGTTGTATTTCTAGTGATTCTTTTGATACTTCTTCAGTCTCTTGAGACAGTTGTAGAATATTAGAGTCTTCAGTCATTGTCTTTTCTTGTACTCGTGGTTTACGCCATGATTTAGGTTCTAATTTGTTTTCAGGGCCTTTAGACTCTGTTGATTCTACACTTTGAACATCCAATATATTGCTGTCTTCACTGACTGCAGTTTTATCTAAATGTTTTGTTTTATGCGTTGATTTCGTTACTTCATCCAGTTTCGTTTTTTCAACAGTGGTCAAGTCATCCCGCCTAGGCTTTCGCCAATGCTTAGTTTCTATTTTTTCTTCTGTAATAATTTCCTTAGATTCTACACTCTCCTTTCTCCAAGGTACATCTGCTCTCATCCGTTTTGTTTGAATGTCTTGTGCACTTTGGACTTGTAAAATGTTAAATTCTTCAGTAGATTGATATAAGGATGTACTTTTACTTATTTCCACGTCTTCTGATGTGTGTGATTCGACGTCTACCTTGTCTCCAAAAGTCTTCCTAGTTACAGTTTTGCGTGACTCTGGAATACAAAATATATCATTAATCAGTATTTTACGAACAATTTTATACAAAATGATTTAAGAATTTTTGGTCTTTTTCCAATAATTATATCCGGTTAGGTAAAGGATAAAACATATAAACACGTATCTATAGTTTTAGCAAACCATACTACACAGTCTTGTATTACGTATTTTATCCCTGTTTGCTGGTTCTAGTCGGTATAGTAGTGTGAACTCAAGTTGTTTTATTTAATTACCTATAATATTTCCCAATATAAACTAACACAATTAAAAAAGAAACTACATTTTTTTCTATACCTACTTCAAACTGGATTACACTTTTGGAATTAAGAATGTGGATACAACAAATTAAAAACGAAAATAAAAAACCTATTAGTTTATCAACACTATACAAAGTAAAAATGGTATTGTCAACCACAGCCTACCTCTGCGGTTCGGATCCCTACTTAACCTTACCTATTCAACTTCACTTTCTTTGATAACCAGCCTTACGCTCACTACTATCATTAATATTACAAATATTTTCCTTCAAATCTGGCTATGGCTTATGGAAATTAACTACTGCTTGGAGGTATATATTAGAAACTTAAGTCAAACATTGTAATAAAGTGTATATCTGTCTACTCCCACTATCGTATAATACTGTCCATCCAAAGGTTGCCTGGAAGAGTTCGCTTTTAGTGATAAGGCCGACCATTGTATTACCTACTATAAGTTATTATGTAAAAATTAATTAAGCGTGTGGTACACACTAAAGAGTTTGTATTGTATAACTGAAATATGCTATTACAAAATATATATATTTATATACCTAGTAGGTATTGAATTTTTGGATTAAAATTCAAAAATATGATAGTTGAAATACAAGAATAGCTTAATTTGAAATGTATATTTAGATAGTTGATTTGATAGTCCCTGACTTACCCATTTATCTCATTTACCCCCGCTTTAGGTTTACTTATACTCATTTTTATCCCATAGCCGCCTAAAAAGATTTTTGCTCATGTAGGCTAAAAAGTTCTATTGAAATCATATACGCTTCTGTCAAACTTCATCAAGATCCGATCATTTGTAATTTAACTATCAACGAAAAATAATAATATAAGGACCTTAGTGATACTATATACGTGAAAGTTTGTATGTATGGATTCTTGGACTGACTCATGGTCTCTTTCACGCAAAAAGTGTGAAAGGATTCTCTTTTTTTTTTTTTTTTTTATGTTAAGGAATGAAAAAACAATACATGTGAAGCTCAACCGATATGACAATTAAACTTTATCTCATTTTTATCGGTCCATAATATTATAGGTTATCACTTGCTTGGAGCTAATATGATCATTTTGTGGATGCAGTATTTCACTTTTGTTGAATGTTCAAACCGGGGTGTCCCGCCGCAACCTATGATAGCCTGCGACCGGCTGTAGGCTGTGCCAGTTTATATAGCAACCTTTAAGATTTACTGCACATTAACCAAGCCACTTTCAGCTCTAAAACTTTTGTGATATATACCTAACATTAATTATTATTAAATCCAATTAACCATGGGTACATTTTATGCCTGCATCTACCGTAACGATATACGAAAAACTATGGGACATGGTCTTTTCAAAAAATACAATCGCTTCGACTACAACGATTGTGTCGATTACGTGGACATAGCCGCCAAAAAGGGCTATTTTTCACCACTAGTTAAGTCTTACCAATTTTGTCGTACTACAATACAGTATTATATTGTTCTACGACAAAATTGGTAATACAATACAAAATGCTTTAGTGACACCAAAAATAAACATGTAGAAATGAGAATTATATAATAAGATAGGTACAATGGGCGGTCTTTACGCTAAGAGCGATCTCTACATTTTTACTAGGAGAATAACTGGAAATATCTTTTATAACAATATACGTAGAAATAATATTAAAAACTACCTGCGCCCCGCGGTTTCAACCGCGTAGTGAATATTTTCTAATTTTCCGTTCAACATTTTAATTTTTTTTTTTTCATTCAATAGATCCTTTGCCTGACAATAATAAATACAACAAAAAAAGAATCAGCGAAAATGTTCAATCCATTCACGCGTGATGCCATGACCAAGGGAAATAAATATTCATTTTTATATGTATTAACTAATATTTCTAATTCTAAGACCACATTTCTAACTTACTACAAATGAAATAAATATTTATGCTAATTTACCACAGCGCCATCTAGCCCCAAACTAAGCAAATGTTTTATGTATTATGGGAACTAGATAACAGATACAATACTTAGATACTTTTTGTTTGTAAATATATACATAGAATACAATATATTTGTACATACTATACATGTTCAAAAAGATGATTTCACGTTTTTACTTAGTATATTGTCTAGTCTCTGGTAATTCACACTTTAGAAACCCAAAACAATAAAAGAACCCAAACAAATATGAATGGTACCTACAACATATAAGTTTCTTTATAATAGTAAAAAAATTGTAGACATTTCACACAGCGCCGTTTAGCGTCAAACGAAGCAAAGCTATGTACTATGGGAACCAGATAACTGATAGAATACTTACATACTTTTTGTTTGTAAATATATACATAGAATACAATATAACATCCACCAAACACAAACATCAAACAAACACCTATGTTAAATTTTAGCCCTGGGTGGGAATCGAAACTTCAACCTACAGCTCAGAAGGCAGGGTTACTACCAACTGAGCTACCGGGCCAGTCAGCCAGCTTACCCCCAACTCACCCGTGCGTAAATAAGTTTTAATTCAAAATAAATAATCAAATTCTAACAATAAACAACATGAGCGATCTTATCGCTCAGAGCGATCTCTTCCAGACAACCTTAGCTTGAGTAAAGCATGTCCCGGATTTAGGGATGGATTGAAGCAGGTTCATATCACGCTCATTCCGAATTTTTCCTTTTTAAAAATAATAATTAATTTATAAATATTTATCTCTTAACCTTTATTGAGAGAGCTAAAACTTGGTGATGCTAATACTGGGATAGTAGATACTGGAAGGACTCAGCTTGGACCCACTTTTTTCCTGGATGATCCTCCCATTAAACTAAAGTAGCAATTCATTTAATTTTGATTAATTAATAGATGGAAAAGTAAACAAAGACCGAGGGAAAAAGCTGCAAGTATAAGGCGAGTCCACCTTAACATTCATGCGTGTGGCCAGGCCTAAAAAAACGAGTGTGTTTTAGACCACACGGCTGAAGTAAAACTTCTTTAGCTCATCATCTATCGACTGGTATAACTTTGTTTCTGCTTTGTTTAATGTTAATGTTACCATCTTGACAATTGTTAATTATCATTTTATCGGACATACAATAATAATACCACCAAGTTTAAGATATTTTTAACATTGTTATGTTAAAAATGGAGATCTACGTGAACCAACCATTTTCAACTTCCGTTCGCCTTTACGCATTCACCAGTTTACTCCTGAAATTAAGCGTGCGTAAAGAAGGTATACTTCAAAAATTTTCCCTTCGTCCACCCAAGTGAACAGAAATATACTTACTTAATTTTAAAGTACCATCTTCTTCTTTTCTAACTATGCTATTAATAGTAATCAACTGCGACAAACAATTGTAACGACACCTTATCTAAGGTATTGGTATTGGTTATATCTCTTGCGTGTTTTAAATATTTCCCATTTTTTCCCAATGGACAATCGGATGGGGATATTCCAGTCTAATCCATCACACTGTTCCCATGATGAACCGAGTTCATTTAGCGAAATAAATCTAATTTTTTAATATTCTAATAGTTATTTGCTGGGCGATCACGTAACTCGATTGCAACCAATAGAAACACAAATTTGTATGTATTTGACAGTTTCAATACGCAGTTTATGTGCATAGTTAGTATGGAAATTTCTCCTGTTGAATTGCAATCAAATTTTTCTGATAATTCCCTGATCCCCATACAAGCTTTGTTTAGTTCGGGGCTAGATGGCGCTGTGTGAAATAAACTTTATTAAATTTTTTTTTCTGGATTATTTGTCACTATCGTTATTCGTATATTTTATTCGTTTGGACTTTATGCAGAAATGATTACACCGGTTAGGTTAAAATTGGGTAAATTTACATTTTTTTTTATTTAATTTTTGGCTCCACACCTCCGTGTATTTAGCCAGTGTCAAGTAATTGATAATTTATCAAGTTAATTATATTTCACGCAAATATGTGTCAAGTCACAGTCAAAGTCATCAAGTCAAGTCATAGTCTAGTCAAAGTCATACTCCTTGTAAAGTGGTGGCAACTTTACTTGAAGCTTCTATGGAGTTTTGGAAACAACACGAAAAGAAACGTTTCACCATCATTATACCATTTTCCCACACTCACGCCTGTAATCCAGCACTTAACGAATATAATGCCACCAATTTTATGCACTAACACTGGAAATAACACAAGTTTTGGAAAATAACATAAGGCGGTGACGCAATCTTTTTCGCGTTCCCGCCAAAACTCTAAACTTACATTATCGAGACCTACTGTAGATATTTAATTATACCTCAGAAAATTAAAATTTTCGGGGGGAAACGGTAATATACTGACGCAACCGTGGAGCACGCTTATTGTACAACAGCCCCTTTGCTAATAAACCCTACATAACAGTGGAATAGATAGATAATATTTTGGCTTATTTTATCTTTGCCCATTACAAACTCGGAAGAGAGAAACACAAAACAAAGAATTCATTGGATACACAATAAGGGCGCGTGTGGTTCAGCGGTGCTCTTGCGACTTTCAAACCGACGTATTCATGTTTAAGTCCCACTCGGCCCTGACGAATGACTTTTCAAGGGAACTTCCGCTTACTCACTCACTAGCTGATTTTCAATTCTTAGACGGTTTGAAGGGCACTGTAGCTAGTGAAATTACTGGGCAAATAAGTGTTTTTTTTATTTTTTTTTTATTGTTTGATAGGCTTGCGTTTGACCACTATCGCCCCTGATGGTAAGTAACGATGCGGTCTAGGATGTAACACGAAACACATGTTTATGACTTAGTCCTACAGCCTAAAGTAATAAGATTACTAAACTGATTACTAGACTGTTGATGTCTGAAGATGACATGCGCAGTGCAGTGTCACGCAAAACTCTATAGAGTTTTTTCACTAAAGCGTTTTTAATAAACGTTCTATTAATTGCAGTGACAAATCAAGCAAAAAGGATCGGTTAAAAGGTACGCTAAGTTGGTTAAAGTAAACATATATAACGCGGTTTCTTTGAGTTGTAGTGGAAACAATAACCCAGAGGCGGCGGGTTTGATTCCCGCTGCAGGACAAATATTAGTAAACTGAAAGAAGTGCCATTACTTGTTCTGAGTCTGGGTGTTGTGGGACAATGGTCCTCGTAGTTCCTGGGTCCCTAGATATAGATTAAGGTCCAGGATCTATGTATGTGATTGTTGGACGTTATTATTATTATATTTACTAGAGAGCGTTACCGTGCTTCGGTTGGTCCTTTTGGTTGGTCTCCGTTAAGCCAAGTCAAAAGCCTTAGCGCAGCTTAAATATTAGGTCTTTACCTATGAAATTGCCGTTTTGTTTGAAAAAAGTTAAAGTATTTTTTTTTCGAACTTATTTATTTCTTTTATTCAAAGTAATCACCCCTGCAATCAATGCATCTTTGCCAACGCTGTGGCAGTTTATGGATGCCCTTCTTGAAAAAATCAGCAGGACGGGAGACAACAAACTCTTCAAAGGCGTTTTGTACTGCCTCTCGGGAATTGAATTTTTTTCCCGCTAAAAAGTTGTCCAAATTTTGGAAAAAGTAATAGTCGGTAGGCGCAAGATCTGGTGAGTATGGCGGATGAGGGAGAGCTTCCAAACCCAACTCATGCAGCTTAGAGACGGTCTGTTGTGCAGTATGGGGTCGCGCGTTGTCGTGAAGTAGCAGTGGAGACGACCGATTGACCAAAGCTGGTTGCAGACGTGCGAGTTTCGCCATCATTGTGGTCAGTTCTTCAATGTACACATCTGCAGTAATGCTCTCGCCGTTTTGTAAAAATCTATGATGAATCACACCAGCACTAGACCACCAAACTGTGATCATCACCTTTCTAGGGGTCATTTTTCGTTTTGCACATTGCTTTGGTACCGAACCAGGATCTAACCAACTTGCTGAGCGCTTTCGATTGTCAAAAAGAATCCATTTTTCGTCGCACGTAACAATTCGGTTCAAAATTCCTTCATTTCTGTGGCTGTTAAGCAGTGCAAGGCAAGTCTCGACGCGTACGTTGCGCTGGCGTTCGTTAAGTTCGTGGGGCACCCATCTATCAAGCTTTTTTATCTTGCCAATCTGTCGAAAATGGACCAATATTGTTTTGATGCTAACATCAAAAGCTGCTGCCAGCTCAGCTGTAGATTGAGATTCATCAGCTTCCACAATCGCCTTTAATTCATCATTGTTGACCAAAGTTTCCGGACGACCACGAGGTTCATTTTTCAAGTCAAAATTCCCAGAACGTAACCGAGCAAACCAATAACGGGTTGTACGTTCGTTTGTACAGTTCTCTCCGTAAACGTCATTGATGTTACGTGTCGTTTGTGCAGCGTTGGTGCCACGACGGAACTCATGTTCCATAATTACACGAAATTTCAAAGTATCCATTATGAGGAAAAATGTTGAAATGTAATGAAAATGCAACGCTAATCAATAAACAAAAGACTTATATTGTAAATAGAATGTCATATTTTTAAAACAAAATTAATTTGAATTTAGAATTCATAGCCAATCGAAACTTTTTTTTGTTTGAAAAAGTCTGTACTGCAATACGGCAATTTCATAGGTAAAGACCTATTATTTCTAGCTCCAGAGCACTTGCGTACATGATAAATAAGTGATGTATATGTACAATACTCTGAACCGTATTGTCTAAACTACTTGGGAACGAAAAAATTGTAATATTATATATTTTTTTAGTTTCAGCTTCTAGTATTCTCTCTCTACAAGGGTTGCCAACCGTACTATAATATACAGTATTGTAGTATTTTTCAGGTCGGCATACTATATACTGTTGAAGAAATATATAGTACGCAATAATGCTATATTTTTAACACCGAACGAAATCTAACAAACAAATATTTATATAAAAAAATAATTAACTTTTGTCTTTGGTTCCCACTGATCTCTATACTATTGACAAGATCTAAAGATTTTTGGTCTGTTTTGTTCTGTACTATATTTTTTAGAAGTGTACTATATTTTTCACAGCTTATTTTGAATAATACTGCATTTCGCTGAAAAAATGTCGGCTGCCCTACTCTGTACATACAGTAGTTTGAAATTTAACAAGCAATGTGTATGTAGGTTCTGTACAGCGGTGATCCATATATTATTACGTTTGAAGCTACTCCATTTCCTCTAGAATTCCTAATTACCTACTCACGTAAATACCTACGAGGAATTGATCTTTAATTTTTCGGGTACCCATGTTTAATTTTAATATGTCTTGTTGCTCGTTTAACTTATTGCCGTGCTTCGATATTTACTAGCAAGTGAAGCTCTCATTTACTATACAGACGCTTTTCGTTATCCGTCATCACTGAAACACAATAATGGTACTTAAATCTTATTAACACAGATAGAAAATAACGCCCAAACATCACATACATAGATCCTGGACCCTAACTAGGATTGCCTGTAGGGACCTGAAACTACGAGAACCATGCTCCCAAAACACCCGCACACAGAACAAATAATTGCGCTTTTTTTGTGCACAAATAGTGGTTCTGCAGCGGGAATCGAACCCGCTGCCTCCAGGTATTGAGCCGACTTACTCAACCAACACGCCACAGAGGCTGTCAAATACATCAGGATTATTTTTTATTTACCTAAATCGTTTAGGTTGTCCTACACTCCCCCACTACAGATTTATTATTGGAAAATTTCAAAAAAATTGTCTTGTAAAAATTTTGGTCACTTTTTATTTTGATTTTATTACATAACCATGCTGATTCGATTTAGAATGACGATGACGATGACTTTGATTACGTATTAGATTTATATTTAGAATGACGATGACGATGACTTTGATTACGTATTAGATTTATATTTAGAATGACGATGACGATGACTTTGATTACGTATTAGATTTATATTTAGAATGACGATGACGATGACTTTGATTACGTATTAGATTTATATTTAGAATGACGATGACGATGACTTTGATTACATATTAGATTTATATTTAGAATGACGATGACGATGACTTTGATTACATATTAGATTTATATTTAGAATGACGATGACGATGACTTTGATTACATATTAGATTTATATTTAGAATGACGATGACGATGACTTTGATTACATATTAGATTTATATTTTAAAAAAAATTGTTTTATTAATTTTTATCCTATGTAGACAAAAAATACCAGTTTACTTTTATACATAAATTCGCTGCATTAATTTGAATTTCACTTTTATTAAGGTAAAACCACATCTATCAGCAAGGAATCACATTTTTGCTGTGTTAATCACAGTGTCTGAATCAATGTATCTGAACAGCCAAGGAATGGAATGCTCTTCCAACATACCTATACCTATGGTATAACCTGGGTCTCTTCAGGTCAAGAGGGAATGGGTAATTCATGGGCAAACGTGCTCCATTAGTCAACTTCGTCACTGCACAGGTGAGATGTTGTCAAACGTATGCAATGCCCATTTTAGCATTAAAATAGTTATAGTTTGACTGACACAAATTAAGAATTTATACCAGCACTGGAGTAGTTTTGGATTCTGTATGAATTTAACAGTTTTAATACACAGCTTATGTGCATAGTATGGAAATTTCTCCTGTTGCATTGCAACAAAGTTTCGTGATCACCCCACAGGTCAGTGATGTCATTCCAGTGCACGTTGACAAATCTTGTATTGTTGTTAAAGTTTAAGTTTTGAATGTATAATTGAAACTTACTTACGGTTTCAAATTAAATGATTATAAACAGTGTGCCAGATTGATTTTACAGTTAAGTAGTAAAAATGAAACTTTTTATTATCAAGGTTTTTAGGCTTACAATAATTTGCCATTGCATGAGCTCTATTTTATTTTATTTAAGGCTCAGAACCACATATCTTTATTATTTTCATTACCGACTGGCCCGATAACTCAGTCGGTAAAATCCTGCCTTCTGAGAAGTAGTTTGTGGGTTCGATTCCCGCTCAAGACAAATATTTGTGTGATGAACATCGATATTTGTTCTGTGTATGGGTGTTATATTGTATTCTATGTATATATTTATCAATATCGTTCCCATAGTACCTACAAGCTTTGATTAGTTTTGGGCTAGTATGGCGCTGTGTGAAATGTCCACAAATATTTATTTATTACTAAAAAAATAGCCTATATCTACCTATCGGAATAAGTTATTTGACTTTATCTTGGTTTTGACATTGACACTAAAGCAAAATGTTATGAATAATATCAATATTTGTTGTAGCAGTGTTACACACTCAAGTTTAGTTTGGATCGGATGAACTTACCTACGCCCCGGATATAATAGTTCATTTACCAATTGTTATCAAACATTTTTATTCTATCTATCATGAACGTCACATGTATTTACCTACGGGCATCCTTCGAGCATCCAAGGTCGAAGACTTGCATCAGGCCGCGCCTCAATTCAGCAGTATCTACCTACGAGTAGGTACACAATGTCACCATGCTCGTTACGGTTCCCACTTCACACTGATCCGGCTTAAATCTTTTCCGACTACCTCCTCTTTTGTTATCAGTAAAGTTACTTTAACATTACTTTTAGATTTTTTAAAGTTGTCTCTGTTTTTTTTATATTATATTGTCTCGATAAATGCTAATTAAGAAAGAAAGTTAAAAATGAAATTAAAAAAGAAAGTCTGTAATTAAGGTGCAAAAACATCAATCCTATTTAAAAACCTGTTTGCGTAATCTTCAGTTCGCGTCCCTTGTTACGATTCTGTATTTTTGTATAGCATTCTGTTATATTTATCCAATTTGCATTTCCGCTTACAAAATAATTTTATAAAATTCTTTGTAGAATTTAACATTTACAATAACCCATCGACCAGATTGTCTAAAAGAGATTGGTCCGCCATTTGTACTAGCATACGTTAAGTTTCTTTATAGATAGTTTTTGGTGTAAAATAATAAGTTAATAAATCTATCGACCAATCTATGATATATTATACAATCCCTTATTTGATTTTACGGTTTCCCTAAGCACCGCATTCGGGCGGATCGAAGGCTACTGTAGTACGGAACAGATTTACTAAACCAACGCCAGACAAGGGTAACTACGCCAGCAGGGCAAACCGATGGCAAGGGTAAAGTGGACCAAACACAAACAACTAACATTAGGGCGACAAGTCCTGTTGCTTGTTTCGCAACACCCATTCACATGCATCCTAACATTGTCATCAGTTATATCCATATTCTCATCTATACCTATCTATGAAATATAGCTTAGACACTGTCCTTTTTGTTATTGTCAAGATCGGTGTAGATCGAGCCTTATTTTTAAGCGAGCAGTTTAAATATCAATGGATACTTTAACATTTCTGAAATGTCAAGCTAACGTTTTTACTGTTTTCATTCATTCTCCTAAGACGACTTTACTGTTAATATTATGTTGCAAAGTATACTTACGTCTCTTTTCAGGTTCTCGTTGGCAATCTTCAATATACGCGCATCCGATGAAAACACTCAAAATAAAAGCTCTGGGACCGACTGAGGTGAGTCTTACTCCACGTGGACAGACAGTACCAATTCGGCTCCATGTTACAAGTGATAATAGAAAGAACTCTAAACGTGAAAATACAAGGCATTTTTTCGAGTAGTAGGCAGTTAAAAAGACTCAAGTTTGAAATACTGTTAACGCTTGACAAAATTTATTCTCGTAATGCAACGATGGAACCAAATCAGTAAATTATATTTATTTTCGACATTCAAATCGTTTTATACCTATATCATTATTCTGACTACGTACGTTTTAGGTAATCTAAAACCTAAATCAGCAGACTTTCCTACTGTCCCTCCATTCAAATGTATTACAATACTTTTGCTTTTTGGGTAATTTATGATCCTAACGAAAAAAACTGAATTGTTTGGTT
Source organism: Ennomos fuscantarius (assembly GCA_905220475.3). Classification (NCBI taxonomy): domain Eukaryota; kingdom Metazoa; phylum Arthropoda; class Insecta; order Lepidoptera; family Geometridae; genus Ennomos; species Ennomos fuscantarius. The sequence goes on from HG992023.1 coordinate 16,100,876, forward strand.
TACTGTGTAGTGTATCGTTAACTTGGGACTAATAGAAAGACAAAACAAGAAAAATAGCAAGTAAAATCATTTACTCCGTGCTTGAAGAGCACGGAGTAAAAGCAGGGCTTGATGAAGATCTCATCAAACACGTCTAAAATTCAATAATATTAGACGCGTTTATAATTAAAGTAAGTAAAAAAACTTCATTAGCATTAAAGTTAATCAACTGTTTAGTTACGACAGTAAAAAAATGTGATACAATAAAATCACAACTGCCATTCAATGAATGAAGGAAGAGAAAGGGAGTTTAGAAAGAAATGCCAGTCGATGAGGAAGCAACGGTTAGTGCCTGGCTGACTGAGGCGGAGGGCGGCGGCCGGCGCGCCCCGAGTGCCGTGTGTGCCTACACCGCGCAGTGTGCGGCTCGTCCGCACGTGTACATATAATGTTGTGTGTTGAATAATGCCAAATATTATTCATTAAATAGCGTTTATTAACATTTTTCACATAAAGGTAACATACAAATAGATTTTTTTCATAAATAGGTATAATATTATTAATTAATAACTATTCTAATTTATTTTAGTGATAAAACTGCCACGGCTAATAACTTATTACAATTAGGTGAACATACAACACAATTCAATTTTAACAATGTCGTGCACTTAAAATCAAACTAAGTTAAGATCACTTTAACGTTATAATATAAAAAAATCTCATTCAATTCGTATTTGTACTTGCAGAAATCATCAACATCGGCAGTGTTTATCGAAACATAGAAACTGGCAAGGCAAGAGGTGCGTGCGTCGCGACTAGGCTCCGGCGCAGAGGGCGCCCGGATCTTTGTTTCTCTATCGAGGAATAGTTGACAGCGGATCGCAAGCCACCGGCGACAACCACGAGTAACTTTGGTCCCGACCCTCCCTACCCGCTCCCGCCGCTACTCCGCGACGCTGACAAAGTTAGTCGTAGCTGTTAGGTGACATACGGAGCGGAACTCGCCGCAGCCGACGTGCACAAAGGTTAGGTAACAGATCGTATCGATTAATTCTAAAATCTATACTGACAGTACAAACATGCTTAAGGTTTTAGCTGAAGCGGGGGCCGGCGGGCTCTGCGGTCGGTCGGAGTTTATTTACAGAAGTCGGGCGGCGCGGTCGGCAGGCGGCGGCCCGCCGCTCGCGGCAGGCCCTCCACACGGTACAGATTACTGAGATCGTTCGTGTACGTTCCAGAGGGCAGATCTCAACACAAAAAGCGTAAAACTTTATTATTCTTATTGTTAATATGCCAAAATAAATCTAAGCGCAGGCTTAAAATTATTACTTGAGAGTATTGGGTGAAAAATACATTTGACGACGCGTCTAACAACGCTGCTTGCTTTAAAGTAAACACAGTAGGTCGTTCTAATTTACAATACGATCTATAACAATAGATACATAATTTAGTAAACATCGTAGCGGTAAAGCAAAACAAAACAGTTGTAGAATGTCTCGTGTTGATGTTAATCACATGTGCCCCGTCGTCCGCGGCGCGCTGGCCGTGGCGTCGCTCTGCGTGCTCTCCGTACACTAGGTAGGTAGATATTTACACAAAAAGCTTGTATGTACAGCATTGTTAGGATGCGTAAATTCGCCCAAATTACGGTACGCATTGTGTATAATTTGGTCGAGTTGTAGTGTTAGTGCGCGCGTCGCGTCCGGCGCGTCGCGTCGCGTCACGTGGCGGGTCTCGTGAACGGATGTGTCTAAGAAGCGGGCGAAATTCGTTATTGCGGAAACCGCTACGATTGTGATGGCCGTATGTGGTGTAAAGATTCGCTTGTCAACTTTGTAATTTGAGTTTAAATAGTAGTTTTCACCCGATCTCTGATAGATGTAGAAGTGAAACAAAGAAACACTACATTAATAGATTAAGTGCGCGACGCGAGCTCGCTGCCTGTGTCTATGTCTTACTTTTGACGACTAGTTTGGCGGAGACCTCGGCCTGGCCCGCGGCGGTGGTGGCGCGGCACGTGAACACGCCGGAGTCCTCCTCGAACGTGTTGCCGATCAGGAGCACGGCGTTGGAGCCCTCGTGGATCATCTGCAACCAGACGCGCGCCACTCAATGCTTCCGTTCGAACTACATAAACACCCCCAATCCAATGAAGTTCATGACTGAGTAGGGAAATTCTCCTTTTTTTAAAGTCCCCTGACAAAATTTTAATGTCTTTTTATGCCCGTGCATAGTAAATATTTCTGGAAATCTTGCAACCCATAATTATAGAAGTTAAATCTGTTTAACTAAGCACTAATACCACAAGGATTGTATTTTGAAGCAAAATAATTTTAAATACGTAAATATTATAAAAAAATTGAGTAGAAAATGGGTTCTTGTTATGTAATGTTACTTTAATTGTTATGTAACTAAGTTTTTAATGAGACATACGTTCTGCGATCAATAGATATCATCATCACCATCGATCCTCATTATCAACCTATCCTTGTCCACCGCTAGACGTAAGCCTCTCCAATAGCACGCCACTCAGCTCAGCTGGGTGATCACGTAACTCGATTGCAACCGAAAAAAAAAACACTAGTTTGTATGGATTTGACAGTTTCAATACGCAGCTTATATGCATAGTTAGAATGGAAATTACTCCTGTTGCATTGCAATCAAAGTTTCGTGATCACCCCGCAGTAATCAGCTTTAAATTTCTTGTATGTACCTTTCCTTAGAGGCAATGATAATTACCTGGAAATCGGGAGTCTGGGGGATGAGAGCACCCTCACGCAGCCACTGGATGGTGGGCTTCACTTTGCTGCTGATCTGAGTTTTGAACTGCGCAGGCTGGCCTTCATAGACGACGACGTCCCTGAGCGGTGTGAGGCCGGGCAGGCTGTCGGCCTGGTCGGGCTGCGCCACGCGCAGGCGCGCACTGACGGATACTCGTCCGGCCGCGTTGTACGCCACGCACTTGTACTCTCCCTCGTCCTCCGGGAACGCCTCGGATATACGCAGCGAGTACTCCTCCGCCGCGCGGGACATCTGGAAGTACTTGGACGGCTTGATCAACTTGTCGCCCCTGTACCATTGCACGGTCGGCGCCGGCTTGCCCACTATCTTGCAGCTGAACTCGATCGCCTGGCCCTCAGCTACGGACTTATCCTTCAGCGCCTCGAGGATTTCTGGTGGCGCGTTAGCTGCCTTGCTCTGTGGCTTTGGTTTCTCTTTGGTAGCAGGCGCATTCACAGCGCATTCGGCATCGCAGCGCGCTTCACCCACGCTGTTGATCGCAACGCATTCATACTTGCCAGAATCTTGAGGGTATGCCTCCAGAATCAATAAAGTATAGGTCCCGTCCTCCTCAAGGATCTTGTTCCTGATGTCCGGTTGTACTTTCTTGCCGTTCTTTAACCAGTACACATCGAGCGGCTTCGTGCCGGTGACCTTGGTGTCGAACCGGACCAGCTGGCCGGCGGTCACGTTTACGTTTTGCGCCGTAAGAGTGAAGCTGGGTGGTGTGACGCCACCGCGGCCCTGCCGCCGCCGCTCTTCTACCACCAGGTTGGCACTGCACTTAGCGGTGCCTCCTCGGTTCTCGGCAACTGCGGCAAATACAGCAGAATCCTCTACGAATACTTGTCTTATGATCAGAATCGATTTAGTACTGAACGTGTGGATTTGGAAGTCAGGCGAGTTCTTAATGGGGAAGTTCTCGCGGTACCATTTGATCGTAGGCAGCGGATCGCCATCAAATTCAACCTCGAACCTGGCCTGTTCGTGCTCGAAGGCGCGGCAGGGCTGCATCTTCTTAGTGAAAACGGGAGGGTTACTGGGCTTGACGGGACCCTCCACTACTCTCTCTTGGGTCTGAGCTTTATGCTCGACCTCAGTGGTTTCAGTGGAGGTGATCTTGCGCGTTATTTCAGTGTCGCCGACTACTTCTTTCTGGGTCTGTTTCTGTTTAGCCACGTGGACTTCCTTGCCGTGCACTGTGGATTCCAAGGGGTCTGGGATCCTAGGTTTCTTCACCACCCTCTTCTGCACTTGTTGCTCATCAACCACTTCTTCAGTTTCTCTGTAAAATAAATGAGGTATTGTAATTTAAAGCACCTATTTTTGGTATTCTGGCAATTTCACAAGGGACAATATACTTACAAGCTATCTTCATATCGTTGCGCCATGCCCTTAGCGATAGAAGTTTTTGTGATCTTTTCTCCAGGAATAGCAAATTGATGTGTTGATTCCCTAATTTTGCTTTCTTTGACGACCTGCTCATTCTCCAGTTCTTGGAGTTTATTATAATATTCTTCACTCTTCTTCTTCTTTACAGCATGTTGCCATTCAGTTTCAGGTTCCTTGATTACTTTAGGTTTCAATTCAGGTCTATGGTCTATAACGCCCTGGCGCTGTAAAGTTTGCCTTTCCTCGAAGGTCTTTTCTAATTCTGTCTCACTGCGTTGATATTGCGTGGTTTCATCATACCAAGCTGCGAGGTAAATATATATTAGAATTAGTTCTTGTGACTACATCAAATAATTAGCATTCACAACATACCTCTCTCAGAGTCCGATGGCAAAGCCGGTAGAAGCAGGTGAAGTTGCACTTCATCTTAGGAGGAGAGAAGGACAGAAAGGTTGCGGGGTGTATTGTGCAGAAGCGGTGTGTGGAGTGCGTAGTGTTGGTGTGTTAATGCATTCAACGACCATTGATACTTGCAATGGGCTGTGTGAGTTCAAACGCTGCTGGGTGTGAGAGTGCCAAGTAAGCGTTATGTTTAGGCGTGTGTGGGATACTTACGTCGTGGTGCGTTCTTTAGAACTCCTCTGTAATCGTCGTGTCTCGGTACTACTTTGAGTTCGGTCGTGGCTACAGCTTCTCCAGCGGAACTCCTGGCGATCACTTCGATTTTGCCAGTGTCGTATTGCCTTGTCTTGGGAATGTCAAAGTGATACATTCCGTCGTATGTCAGTTTGTATCTTGATCCCTGCAATATAATATTTGGTTGATCAAATGTAACCCACATTAGACTTTTTGAAGTACAACTTCTTGACTTAGGGAGTAAGCTAGTGAATGCGTTATGAGGTGAACGGAAGTTGAAAGTGGTGGGTTAACGTAGATCTCCATTGTCAACATAAATGTTAAAAATTTAAAGTGTGTATTATTATGTTGGTATGTCCGGTTAAATGACAATTTACAGTTGTCAAGATGGCGACATTAACATTTAACAAAGCAAAAACAAAATTATACCGGATCATAGATGGAGCTGAAGAAGTTTTGCTTCAGTCTAAAGCACACTTGCTTTAAAAAAAAAGAGATAAGTTGACTTTAACGTTAGCCACCGTATTTTAAAAGCCAATCATATTTTTTTTATTTAATTCGTCCCAACCCCATTTTAATTTGGTGAACATTCAATTGGACCTATAGGTATGGACAGAATAAAAATCACAACTTAAAACATAAAGTGACAAATTCTGATAATGTGACACGATGAAGATCACAGGTTTCAATTATTGTGAGAGAATAAGATGTGGTTAAAAACTGTAGTCTTACATTAACGATGGTGTTTCCGTTGATGAGCCACATGACCCTCGGCTTGGGGTGTCCAGTGACGCGGCAGCAGAACCTGGCCCATTCTCCTTCCTCCACAGTGTTAGGCTCCGGCCGACTGACGAATACAGGTGGAGACCTGGCCTTCGTCTCGTCCACCACCTGCTCTGGGGCCCTGGATAAATTAATTAGATTATTATATAAAGTAAATTTCCTCCATCTGGTCATTCATGTTCTCTATAATACTTTGAGACAATATAAGGGATGAAGAAATACTTACACTTGCCAAGATGCTTCCATTTCCCTAATCTTTTCGATACTCTTCATGTGCTTGGGAAGCTGCGAATCGTAGACGATACCAGGCTTGCCAGCGGTCTTGATGATGGCCTTAGTCTCATCCATGCCGTACAGATTAGTGGCGCGGCATAAGTACTCGCCGCTGTCTTCTGGGTACACCCAGCCGAAGTTCATGGCCACGTAACCGAAATCGTAGATAGGGGTAAAGCGGTTCTCTGGAAAAAGCCTCATCATTTAAGGGTTTAAATTTAAGCAAAACGGTGCAATGATGTCCTTAATAATTTCATTTAATTTATTTATTTATTTCGCCCTACGTTCACATACATAGATCTTGGAGCCTAACAAGGCTTTTTTTATTGTGCACAAATATTTGTCCTGCCGCGGGAATTGAACCCACCGCCTCCGGGTTATGAGCGGACCTGCTCAACCATCACACCGTAGAGGCTGTTAAATCAGTCAAAGGTTTAATCTGAACAGTATATCATACTCACTATGTAGCAATGGTTTTCCGTTGAAGAACCATTCGACCTTCATGTTCGGGTCGCCTACTGGCGCTAGCTGGCACTCGAATTTGGTGGAATTCATCTCGACGAGCGAGGTCTGGCTTTGGATCTGTGTCACGAACCGCGGTGGCTGCTTCTTGTCTACATCGTATAGATCATCTTCCGTCAAGAAGATCTCTGAGGTGTATTTCTTAATGGTGGCCTCCATCTGCGTGAGGGCCTCAGACTTCTTCATGCCACGAGGTACTTGGTTTTGCAAGATGATGTCCGGTAGTTCTAGAAAATACAATCAACATTAAAATGAATAATCCACATACATTTTAATGTTAACGTATTAAAGATTAATATGCATCATTTATTTACAAATAAGATTCTACAAAATTATATGGAAACGTCTAATTGCTTTTTTTAATCAAGACCCATATAAATATTCACTCTTGAATATAGGCCATAGAACCTCTTAATTTGGCACTCAAATAAAAGAAATGACTTACTTTTACAAGACACGGTCGCTTTAGTGAAATCTTCGCCGAAGTCATTGACGGCGCGGCACACATACTCGCCGGAATCTTCCGCGTAAACGTAGAGAATATCCAGTGACACGAAGCCCATGTCGTAGACGGTTCTGTACCGGTGTCCAGACGGCAGCAGCTTGCCGTTCCTGAACCATTCGATGCGCAGTTTAGGATCCTCTTTAGGTTCTACGCGGCACTCAAAACGTACACTCTCAGACTCTTCGACTGTGTGCGATTGAATCTGGGTAATGAACTTCGGCGGAGAACTTATAACAGGCTCCTCCTTCGGGACATCGCTGACGCGCCCTCGCTCCAGTTCTTTGATCTTCTCTCCGCTCATACCTTGCGGTAGTTGTGATTCTAGAACGATGTCACGTTTAGCACTGCATGTGATTTTGGCGGTGGTTGTTGCCGAGCCCCACTTGTTAGTGGCACGACACACGTACTCGCCCGCGTCACGCGCGTAAACGTAGTCAATATCTAGAGCGATGAACCCAAAGTCATTGAGCATGTGCACTCGTGAGCCTGTGGCGAACGGACGTCCGTTGTAGAACCAGTCGATCCTCATAGATGGATCTCCGACGGGCTCCACGCGGCAGTCGAAATGAATCGGTCCGCCTTCAGGCACGTCAAGGTTGTCCTTAATCTCTACAACGAATTTCGGTGGGTTCGGTTTCTCATCTTCTATGGCAATTTCTTCGCGCTTGTGAAGAGTTTCTTCTAGTTTCTGGATACTTTCGGTGCCTGATTTGAAATGTGAAGGCAACTGAGGCTCCAAGATGATACCTTGACGGCCTTTTACTTGCAGTTTGCAAGACACGGTGGCTTCGCCGTGGCGGTTTGTAGCCTTGCACGTGTAAAGGCCAGCATCGCGTTGGTAGACTCCGGCAATTTCTAATATGACGAAACCGAAGTCATTGATAGTCTTCACCCTAGATCCGGTCAGAAGAGGCTTACCGTTGTGATACCACTCCACCCTCATACTAGAATCGTTTACTGGAATCAAGCGGCACTCGAAGTGCGCCGATGAGTTCTCAGATAAGATAAGATCAGACGGAGTTGTGGTGAATTCAGGTGGGTTGCCAGTCTCGGCTTCAGGTGTCATCGAGTCTACTGCACCAGTATAACCTTCAAGGACTGCGATTTTGTCAATGGTTCCCTCCATGCCTTTCGGTAATTGCGACTCTAAGATGATGTTACGTTTTCCCGCCACCTTCATGGATGCCGTGGTGACAGCCTCACCGTAGTTGTTGTAAGCTCTGCACAAGTATTCACCAGAGTCTTCTGGATATGTTGGTGAGATTTCGAGAATAACGAATCCGAAGTCACAGAATGTCCTGAACCTAGAGCCGGCTTTAAGTGACTTGCCATTCCAGTACCATTCAACCTGAAAAAAATGGTTAGATATTTATCATATTGCAATGTAAATATTCTTAATCTTAATGTATGGCTTATTATATCCTGTTCTACTAACCTTCAATTTAGGGTCATCAGTTGGAGTCAACCTTGCTTCAAAGTGAGCGTTTTCGCCCTCTCTAAGGTTGTCAATATTAGATAACGGGACTGTGAATACCGGCGCTTTACCGCGTTCTTCTTCAACCGCAGTATCCTTCCTGCGTACCATTGAATCTTCCAAAGTTTGTAATTTCTCCAACCCACCTTCCATGCCCTGTAGATAAAATAAATGGATATAAGCATGCATGTAACTAATGATGATGTAATGTAGATATAACTTTTAGACTTACATTCAAACAAGGTTTAATTTGTTAATGAATAAATAATAATAATGCCCAATAATAATAAGTATTTACGCTATTTTTTCTATGCACAAATACTTGTCCTGTCGCGGGAATCGAACCTGCCACCTTCAGGTTATGAGCCAAACTACTCAACCAATACACCACAGAGGCTGTCAATAATACAATATAATAATAATCGAACTAAATAAAAGAGTAAACATTGCATACGTAGTTGTTTCTCCATCTTTTAAAAAAGTATTCTTACCCGCGGGAGTTGCGAGTCCAGGATGAGGTTTTCCTTTGAAGTACACTTCAACGTGGCTTTTGTGGAGTCCGTACCCAGCTTGTTGGTAGCGATGCACTCGTAAACACCGGAATTTTCTTCATAGCAGTATAAGATATCCAAAATAACGATACCGAAGTCATGGAACGTTCGGTATCTGTGGCCATGAGGCAACTTTTTGCCATTATAGAACCATTCTACCTTGAGATCCGGGTCGTCAACGGGCACTAAACGCGCTTCAAAGTGTGCACTTTGTCCTTCTACTAACTTCGTGACGTCTTGGATTTGTGTGATGAATTGAGGCGGTACAGCAGAACGGGCAGCTGGTGTTTGTTGCTGGCCACCCTGCAAGCTCTCTAGCTCTCTAATCTTGGCTAGTGAATCAGGCTGCAAGCTGTCCAAGAAGACACCGCTTCTACCGTAGCAGTTGATGGTAGCTTTAGTAAAGTCTTCACCGTATTTGTTGTAAGCACGGCAAACGTATTCACCAGTGTCGTGGTTCTGAGTGTAAGCTATGTCCAGCATGACAAATCCAAAATCAGATACTGTCTTGATTCTATTAGAATGACGCATAGGTTGACCGTTGTGATACCATTCTATCTTCAGCTCGGGATCGTCAACTGGTACGACGGTGCATTCAAAGTGAGCTGATTGACCATCTTTAAGGCCATCAATATTCTGAATATGGGTGGTAAATCTTGGTTTCTGACCTTTGCTCTTGTCGACACATAGAAGCTTGCAGCTGATTTCTGCCTGGCCCCACCTGTTGGTAGCTCTGCAAGAGTACATTCCAGAGTCTGTCTCTTTCGTGCCTAGGATCTCAAGGACGACCATACCGAATGCATAGACGGTGCGAATACGATGACTTGCCTCAATAGACTTGCCATTATAGAACCATTCAATAACCATGCTTTGGTCGCCGGTAGGAATTAGTGATGCTTCGTAGTGAGCAATCTGGCCTTCACTAATATCGAGGATATCCTTAAATACGGTAGTAAATTCTGGTGGCCTACCAGTGTCATCGTCAGGTCTTTGGCTGGGCTCCTTGCGAAGAGAATCTTCAAGGTTCTGAATCTTTTCCAATCCTTCAGTACCTTTAGGATGTTGAGTTCTTTCAATGAGATTCTCCTTGCTAGTGCAGAAGATTGTTGATGAAGTAAATGCTTCGCCTCTCTTATTGTAAGCTTTGCATGTGTAAATTCCACTATCCCGCTCGTAGACGTCAGTGACATCTAGCGTGACAAAACCGAAATCGCTGGTGAGCTTAAATCGGGAACCATGCTCAAGAACTTTTCCATTAAAGTACCATTCAATCTTCAAGTTAGGATCATTCTTAGGCTCAACTTGACCTTCAAGATGAAGTGCTTGACCTTCAATAAGTTGATGTTCTGGCGCTACCGGTACTACCCATTCTGGTTTAGGATAGTCGGCATCCGGAAGTGATGATTTTCTGCCCTTAGCTAACCTGGCCTCCTCAGCTTGTTCCACTGCTTCTAATCCAACCTTGCCTTGTGGATGCTGAGTATCTAAGTAGATGTTTTTGTCACCAGTGCATCTCAGAGAACCGGAGGTTGAAGCTGAACCCTTACTGTTAGTGGCCTTACAGGTATAAATACCAGAATCTTCTTCATAGGTATGTGTTATATCTAAAGCCACATAGCTGAAATCATGTGTACTCTTGTATCTTGTGCCGGATGGCAGAGGTTTGTTGTTGAAGAACCATTCTATCTTTAGCGTAGGGTCTCGTGAAGGCTCAACATTGCATTCGAAATGAATATTATCACCTTCTTTACAAATGATGTTGTTCAAGTGAGAAATAAACACAGGGGTTTCATAAACTGGTTCAGGCTCATCTGGTTTACCTGCTTTAGGCTGCTCTAGAGCTCCGATTCTGTCTAATGATTCAGGATGAAGGGAATCTCCAAGTAACCAGTGGCGGTCTTCGATTTTAATGGAAGCGGTTGAAACGGCTTCTCCTAGGAGATTGGTGGCTTTGCAAGTGTAAATTCCGGAGTCATCAATTCTTAGTCCGTTGACAGATAATGTTACCAGACCAAAATCAAATGTGCTCTTCAATCTTGAGCCAGTTGTTAGCGACACGCCATTCTTGAACCACTCGATTCTAAGATTAGGATCAGCTCTTGGCTCAACCTGAGCTTCAAGGTAGACGTGTTGTCCTTCGACAAGTTTGTCATAGCTCTGGAGATGAGTTGTGAAAATGGGTGCTTGCTGTACACCTGTATCCACAAACATCTCCGGTACTTTGTTCATCGCAGCTTCCTTGAGCTGAATTTGTTCCCAAGATTCTGGTCTCATTGAAGAATCGATAATTGTAGACTTGTTCTTGACTTTGAGAGAAGTAGAAGAAACCGTGCTACCAGCATTGTTAATAGCTTTGCACATGTACAGGCCAGCATCCGAAGAAACGACCGAGTTGATATCCAAGGTGACGAATCCGAAGTCGTGAGTCGTGCGGAAACGTGATCCTAAAAATTCAATCAAATTTTTAGTAAATTTACACTTTTACTTCAATAATATCATTGTAATTTCAAATATTACTATAGATCAATTTTCTTACCCATTTTCAGTTCAACTCCATTGATGTACCACTCAAATCTCATACTGGGGTCTCCGACAGGAACCACGCGAGCCTCATAATGAGCATGTTGACCTTCCCACAATTCAGAGGGGCCAGTCAACACCTGAGTGAAAATAGGCTTCTCGAACTCGCGTTCAGGCTCATCGGCTCTTCTTTGTAGTGGCTGCTCCAGCTGCTGAATCTTCTTCATGCCTTCGGGATGCTGTGTGTCCATTTGTATTGCTGCCTTAGCTGTAACAAATCATAAATTAGTTAGGTCACAGAGATAAATATAGTAATTATTCCTTTTTTTTTTAAATTTAAAGTAAAATAATTTTTATTTACTTTTTATCTTCATGGCAGCTGTCGTGACTGCTTCTCCAAGTAAGTTAGAAGCTCTGCACATGTATACACCTTCATCTTCATCACGCACGTGTGATATAGTCATGGACACATAACCGAAGTCGTTAGTCTTCGAGATCCTCGAGCTGTCCTCAATGAGTTTTTCGTTCCTGAACCATTCCACTTTGAGCGTCGGGTCACCGACGGGAATGAGTCTGCAATCAAAGTGCGCCGTTTGTCCCTCTTGGATGTTATCAATGTTCTGCAACGGCTGCGTGAACACGGGCCTCTGGCGAGTCACTGGCTCTGGTATTTCTGGGCGTTTGAATGGTTCAGCCGATTCCAATTCTCGGATCTTCTCTAAACCTTCGGGACGTTGAGATTCCGAAATAATACTACCTTTTGCGGTTACTGTCATTGATATAGCTGAAGTGCAATATCCGAGGGCGTTGATAGCCTTTACGGAGTATTCGCCAGCGTCTTCCGGCACGCAGTGCTGGATATCTAATGACACGTAACCAAAATCAAAAGTGATATGGAACCGCGAGGCAGATTGCAGGGCCTTGCCATTGTGGTAGAATTCGATGCGTAAGTTAGGATCGTGCACGGGCTCTACTTGGCACTCGAAGTGTGCCGTCTGGCCTTCATACACGTGGGTCGTTCCTCTTAGCTCCGTCACGAATCGAGGCGAAGTAACCTTAGGCTCTTCCACTTCCATCCTAGTGTGGTGGCCTTGTGCTTCTAGTTGTCTTATCTTCTCAAGACCATTAGGATGTTGAGTATCCAAAATTATATTTCTATGCCCTGAAACAAGTAATACATTGATGCCATAAATTATTATAATTTATTACATATTATATTTTTAATGTTTAATAGATCATCCGGTGTGCTTGGTAGCTGGAATACTCCTGATTTCTCCGGTAATCCGGTACTTCCACAAGGAAAATAGGCTTTTATAGTAGATAGATAGAGGATTATACGGAAGATAAACTGTAGATGAATCTGAAGAAAAGATGGTAGGGAGGTGATGGCTCTGAAGATGAAGATTCGTACTCAAGAGGAGTTCCATGAGAAGATCTGAATGCTGGTTGCCGGTCGTCAAAGATGCTACAGCTTACGAAAGAGTGGTCATAGGTTTCAGAGTGTAGTAGGAAACCCTAGCTCTGTTTTTAATATTACTAATGCACGTTGGTACTAAAGTTTGGCAGCTCTTAAGTTAGCACTTATCTCTCTATGACACACGTACTGCATTGCATTTGGGTATTTAATAGCTGTGAGCATAAAAGCGGTCACACTTTGGTACAGGCAGGCATAAATGTTCCGTAGTTTAATTAATAGTATTTAGGTTACATTAATAGTTAACAATTTTTTAAAGTAATATTTTTTTTTGGTGTTATTTATGTAATAAAATATTAAAAGAAAAACGTTTTTTTATTTAATTAGTTCTTATTTTTTAAGTTTAGGTTTTATATCAGGTATTTTATATGCTGTTGCCTAGATTGTAGGTTAATTTACTAGTCGTGCAACCTACATCGTTACGTTACAACTGCAAAGTTCCAATAATTATAAAAATTGTTATACGAATACCACTCTGTAGGTAAGGGTAAGTAATATTGCGTATGAACAATATGTGCGTGTAATGTATAAGAACGTAAATATAAACATTTCTTACCTGCAACCTTCAACGTGCATGTATTGACTGCTTCACCGAGTTTGTTGGTGGCTTTACACATATAAGTTCCAGAATCTTCGGCGTAGCTGTACAGAATGTCCAAAGCGACATAACCGAAGTCGTGAACGGTCCGGTATCTGTGACCAGTTTTGATCTTTTGTCCGTTGAGGAACCATTCAATCTTTAGATCGGGATCGTTGATTGGTTCGACTCTGCACTCGAAGTGAGCGCGATCTGCTTCTTTCAAGTTCTCAAGGCTGGTCAGAGCGGTCAGGAAAACTGGTCTCTGGCCAGGTTTTTCTTCTTCAATCGCTTTAGGCCTTTCGTATCTTTCCAGTTCCTGAATCTTTTTCAATCTCTGTTCATCTAATGTGTCGAGATATAACCCAGATTTAGCTACAAAAAACAGTGAAGTATATTACAAACTGACTAACAAATGTCTCAATTTAAATAATAATAATAACGCCCATCGACCATACCATACATAGATCCTGGACCCTAACTAGGATTCTCTGTGTCTAGGGAGCCAGGAACTACGAGGACCATGGTCCCACAACACCCAGACACAGAACAAGTATTTGCGCTTTTTTATTCTGTGCACAAATACTTTTCCTGTCGCGGGAATCAAACACGCCACCTCCGAGTTATGAGCCAACCTGCTCAACTACCACACCACAGAGGCTGTATGGGGCAAAGTATAACTATTGTGTATAGAACGTTCATTTATTCCAAATGAAACTTACCGTCAACTTTAACTGAGCTGGTAGTGACCGCTTCACCGACAGCGTTTGTAGCTTTGCACATATAAGTGCCAGTATCTTCAGCGTACGCGTACAGGATGTCAAGAGCAACGTATCCGAAATCGTAAGTGGTCTTGAAACGGTGGCCTTGTTGGACCGGCCTACCGTTGCAGTACCATTCGACCCTCATAGTGGGGTCGTTGACCGGCGTCAATGTGGCCTCAAGATGTACAGGCTTGCCTTCTGGCACCTCGGCATTCTTCAGGGGTTTGCCAAATTGAGGTTTCTCAGCAATAAACGCATCATCGTGTTGCACGCGTCTGTTCCTGCTGTCATCCTCTAGGTACTGAATTTTCTCAAGTGCACTTTCGTGTTGTGTGTCCCTGATGATGGACTCTTTGGCTGCAATGAACAAATATTAACAATGAATAATCGGCTATTAAAATTGAAGTCTAAGACGAAACTTACTATTTAGATGGTACTCACATTGGACATTCAACTTAATGGATGACGTGGCTTGCCCTAAGTTGTTGATGACCTTGCATGTGTATTCTCCAGAGTCTTCACCGTATACGGTGAGGATGTCTAAGGCCGCAAAGCCAAAGTCGTAAGCGGTGCGGTAGCGGTGTCCGCTCTGCAGCACCTTGCCGTTGAAGTACCACTCAACACGCATGTTGGGGTCCGGGTAGGGCTCAATGCGGCACTCGTAGTGCGCGCTCTGGGCCTCCATTAGCCGAGTGGGGCCATTCAACTGTGTGATGAATCGTGGTGCCTGGTTTACTGCTACCTCAACATCTTCTCGCCTCTGGTACCGAGATGTGTCTTCCAGCTGCTGAATCTTCTGCAGAGCGGTTTCGTGTTGCGACTCTAACTGCAGCGATGCTTTGGCTGCAAATAAACATATTTTCGTAAAACTTTGGTACTAAGGTGGGTTAATAGAAGTCATGTGGCTAAAAAACTTACATTGAACAAACAATGTCGAAGATGTCACTGCTTCTCCTAGTTCGTTAATAGCGCGGCATGTGTAAGTACCGGAATCCTCGGGGTTAACGTATTTCATGTTCAAAGCGACGTAACCAAAGTCGTGCATTGTAGTCAAGCGATTTGCTGAAAAGTAAAAAAATTGATAAATAAAAATATACCTTCAAAGATCAATTCTTTAAAGATCAATAGAAGAAAAATAAACATTTATTAGAAACTTACAAGCTTCAATAGGTACTCCATTGCGCAACCATTCCACTCTTAGCTTAGGATCACCCACAGGAATGAGCCTGGCTTCAAAGTGAGCTGCCTGGTTCTCAGCCACACGGATGTCCTTCATTGGTAACGTAAACACCGGGGCCTGGGTCACTGACTCATCCTGAATGCCGTGCCTCTGGTTCCTGGATGTATCTTCTAGTTGGTGCAGCCTGGGCAATGCTCCTTCGTGCTGCGATTCCAAGTAAATGGACTTTTTGGAATGTACAATTGCGATTCCTGAAGTGACCGCTTCACCAAGCGCATTGATAGCTCTGCAAGTGTAGGTGCCTGAGTCTTCAGGCAAGCAGGACATGATGTCTAGAGCTACAAATCCGAAATTGTTCGTCTCAGTGAATCTGGAGCCACTCTTCAGTGGTTTGTTATTATGATACCATTCTACTTTCATGGTAGAATCGGATACCGGAATGAGCCTGCATTCAAAATGAGCCCTTTGTCCTTCTTTGATGTCAATGTTTTTCAAAGAAGTTGTAAATATAGGTGCTTGTGTGGTAATTTCGTCGATCATGTCAGTTCTGTGGTATTTCGTCCTGTCTTCCAAATGTTGGATTTGTTCCAGCCCAGCCTCATTTTGTGTGGCTCTGATGATGTCCTGAGTGCTACGGCAAGTCAATTTACAGCTTACCTCATCTGTGCCAACTAGGTTCACGGCTCGGCAAGTGTACACTCCGGAATCTTCAGCAATCAGGTCGATGATGTCGAGGGCTACATAACCAAAGTCATGAATGGGTCTAAATCTATGGCCGATGGTCACAGGCTGGCCGTTCTTAAACCACTCCACTTTTAGGTTGGAATCTGTAACTGGTTCAAGTTTGCATTCAAAGTGGACGTGTTGTCCTTCCTTAACATTTTCAATCGATTTAGGTCTTGTGACAAATCGTGGCTTAATGTTAATAGATTCGTCAACGACATCAGTTTTCTTGTAGCGAGAGGCATCTTCCAAATATTGGATCTTTTCAAGGCCAGAGGGATGCTGTGATTCGAATATCAAATCCTTCTTGGCAATCACGCGTAGTGCACACGATGTCACTGCCTCGCCGAGCTGGTTGGTAGCTTGGCAGGTGTATACGCCGGAATCTTCCGGATAAACACTCAAGAGATCTAGTGCTACGTAGTCAAATTCATAAGCTGGTCTAAATCTGTGTCCCGTTTTGATTGGTCTGCCGTTGCAAAACCATTCAACTCTCATCGTAGGGTCGCCAACAGGCTGCAATCTGCATTCCAAGTGCACGTTGGTCCCCTCTACGGTTTCAATATTGTGCAAGGCTCTTGAAAACTGAGGCGCTTGCTGCACTGTAATATCTTCACGAGTTTGCTTCGTTCTGCGAGCAGCATCTTCAAGCATTTGAATTTGTTCGACTGCTTGTTCGTTCTGTGTGTCGGTTAGAATGTCCGACTTTTCAATAACGCGAACCATCGCAGATGTATGAGCTGATCCAAGGTGGTTAACGGCACGAACTGTATATTCACCAGTATCAATAGATGTGGCATGTATGATATCTAGTGCTACAAAGCCAAAGTCGTAGTAAGTTCTGAATCTAGAGCCCACTGTTACAGCCCGGCCGTTGTGGAACCATTCTACTCGCATTGTTGGATCACCCATGGGTTCCAACCGACATTCAAGGTGAATATTCTTGCCTTCCGACACCGGTCTTGGATCAGACAGTGGCTGCACAAACACTGGTTTAGATTTTGAAATTTCTTCAATTTGGTACATGGGCTCGACGAACTTGGATTCTTCCATTTGTCGGGTTTTTTCGTACAAACCGCGATGAATGCTCGATGTATCAATGCTTGACCGTGCTGAAACAAAGATAAAAAATGTTTGTTGATTATAGTAATAACAAATAATTAAAGAACACTTGAGTTTTTAGTAAGATATACTTACTTTCAACAGTCATTGAGGCACTCAGCTGTGCTTCTCCTGCTGCGTTGCGCGCTACCACAGTGTACACTCCCGAGTCCTCAGCGCGGACGTTGGAAATGTCAAGCGCGACGTAGCCGAAGTCATGGTACGTCTGAATCCGGTTGGCACTCTTGATTAGCTTTCCGTTGAAATACCACTCAACGGACATAGTCAGGTCACTTTGGGGCTCTACTCTTGCTTCAAAATGAGCGCCTTGACCTTCTACAATTTTGTTGGTGCCCTTTAGGGGTCCCAGGAATCTGGGTATCTGAGTGACACGGGTCTCTTCCTCAGCCCGTTTGGAATAACGGCTTGAATCTTCAAGGTGCTGAATTTTTTCGTAGCCTCCAGGGTGTTGTGATTCAGCAATGATATCTCTCTTTGTAATAATAGTCAACTTGGCGTTCGTTGCCGCCTGGCCAAGAGCGTTATACGCTCTGCATGTGTAGTGTCCTGCGTCGTGCACAGTTACCGATTTTATCGTTAATGCAACATATCCGAAGTTAAAGAATGTAGTGATTCTCGAGCTTGCTTCGACAGGGCGTCCGTCTTTTAACCACTCCACTCTTAGAGTAGAATCACCCACTGGCTCAAGACGAGCCTCAAAGTGGGCGAATCCACCTTCTTTAATGTTAATTTGATCCTTGATAGGTGTCTTGAACTCAGGCTTCTGAGTGCTTTCAGGAGCTTCCTGATAATACTTTTGATGTTGCTGTTGTTGATATGCTTCTAATTGTTCAGTCTTTTCGATGTACCGTCGTTGTTCTGGTATTCCCAGGTCTGCCGTAACCGTACTCCTGGCCGCCACCCTGATGGATGCGGTACTGACGGTCTCGCCTAGCTTATTTACAGCCCTCACTGTGTACGAACCTGCATCTTCAGCCCGTAGGTGCATGATGTTAAGGGAGACGTAACCGAAGTTGAAGATTGACGTGATTCGCGAGCTGGCTGTAATGGGCCTGCCGTCTTTGTACCATTCCACTCTCATAGTAGGATCGCTGACCGGAGTCAGTTGTGCTTCGAAATGTGCATTCCGCCCTTCTTGAAGTTCACCTAGATCCTGTAACGGCCGAATGAACTGTGGCCTTTGAGAACTGTGTTCCTCAATGGATTCTTGGTGTTGATACCTTGAGTAGTCTTCTAGCTGTTGAATGTATTGCAGACTTTCTGGGTGTTGGCTCGTTCTTTCAATGGTAGCTCTTGGAGTAACTTGGAGTATAGCTTTCGTTTCTGCCACACCTGTCGCACTAACCGCACGGCACGTATATTCACCGCTATCTTGTATGTTCAGATTGAGCATATCCAATGAAATGTAGCCGAAACGGAATATTGAAGTAAACCTAGAACCTGAAATTAAAAACATAACATTGTAATGGGGCTTAATTAGTGCTCAATAAAGTTTGGTAAATCAAGGTATAATCTGCCTTGAATGTCAATATTTTTAATTATATATTAACTTACTTGCTTCGATACTTTGACCATTCCTTAGCCACTCTATCTTCATCGTGGGGTCACCGACCGGTTCTATCCTGGTTTCGAAGTGTATTTTGCCACCTTCCATTGCGGAGACGCTTTTAAGTGGCACAATAAACTGCGGCGGGGGATAGACTCGATCTTCTTCGCCAGGAGGAATGTAGGGTCGTGCTCTTTCCACATGCCTAAGGTATATGATTTCTGGTCCAGGTGCAGGTCTAGAGAAATAATCATGTTACAATTAATAATGCCATCTATACTAATATTATAAAAAGGAAAGATTTAAATGTTTTTGTAACGAATTAGCTTAAAAAGTACTGGAGCGATTTTAAAAATTAATTTCACCATTTGAATGCTACGTTATCACTGATTAATATAGGCTATTTTAATTGGAAGAAAAAATAAGAATCCCTATTTGTTATAATATATTTATTGTTTAAGTTCATGAGGTATTTTTCTGTTTAGAATGAATAATCCATAAAAGAAACTTACTCTGGCTCGATAACTTTAGTGGGCCTAGGTAGGTGCAGACGTTTTTGCTCAGGCGGAGGCTCCTTTGGTACTTCTACGTAGAGCCTGGCCCGAGTGGCTGTGGAACCTGCGACATTCTGGGCGGTGCACTGATACCATGCCGCATCCGACGCCTTGGCTCGCGGAATGTCCAGCGTCGAGGCTCCACCTTCGGTATTGATTCGTAACTCTGGATTGGGTATAACAGGAACGCCGTCCTTCTGCCATGTGATGCGTGGTATGGGCGTGCCGACTGCCCGCGCGTTCAGTGCAACGGGCTCGCCTTCGCGCACGCTGAGCGTGATGAAGCGCTCCACGAACTTGGGAGCGACCACTTGTTCCTTCTCGATCACATTCAGTCTACACTGGAACGAAGTTTCGCCCGTCTTGTTACGCGCGACGCACGTAACCACACCACTGTCGCTGAGAGAAACGTTAGTAATCATAAGTGCATGATTACCTGACTCGTTTACTAATATCTTATGATTAAAATCGTCTCGTATCTGTCTATCGTTAATGAACCACGTGACTTCGGGGTAAGGTCTGCCGGTGACGCGGCAATCGAATCGCGTCATCTTTCCTTCTGTTACATCTCTATCCTGGCAGACCTTCACGAACTGCGGAGCGAGAGCTTTTTCACTTACTTCTAATCTTGCTTCAGTCTCTATTTGTTGAGTATCCATTATGTACTGTGATTTTTGGTCCTGGACGTAGCTTTCTTGCGGAGATTCGACGGCGAGGTATGCCGAGGTCACAATGCATCCGTTAGGGTTCTCGGCCAGCAGCGTGTAATGGCCAGAATCAGACTTTTGCGTATTTTTAACTCTAAGTAACGTTTGATTGTGACTCGTGATAATTTCGTGTTTGCTCGAGTTGACAATCCTCTGACCGTTTTTGAACCAAGAAACCCGCGGTCGTGGGTTGCCCGATAACTGCACGGCAAACTGCGCATCGGCACCTTCTTGAAGTTTGGAATTCCTGGGCTTCTGCGCCACCTTCGGTGGAGAGACTACTCCCAGAGACTTGTCGATTTCGGTGCTGATGTGGATATCGCTCTCTCCCACGTATCTCTTCGTGATCGACTCTCTGAATGAGACTTCCCTTAGGAGCCTATATTCGAAGGTGTCAACTTTGAAGTCTTCTATGGAGGAGTGGTCTGTGCCATTGGTGTAGGCGACCTTTTGCGTTTGCCGTGACTGCTCAGAGGAGTAGCCCTGCGTGCCGTAGGACTTGTGCTCGACGCTCTCACTGACGTGCCGGTAGCTCTGCTGCGCGGCCTGGTGTGCTGGCACGGGGACGCCCTCGGGCTGT
The DNA here is from genome assembly GCA_905220475.3 of Ennomos fuscantarius. Classification (NCBI taxonomy): domain Eukaryota; kingdom Metazoa; phylum Arthropoda; class Insecta; order Lepidoptera; family Geometridae; genus Ennomos; species Ennomos fuscantarius. Next base: position 16,121,519 of record HG992023.1, read on the forward strand.
ATGTACACGGAGCAGATCGCCTCTCCGTACTGGTTCCGCGCAGTGCACGTGTACTCGCCCTCGTCGCCGGGCCCGATCTGCTTGATGAGCAGCGCCACGTCGCCGGTCTGTTCGTTGTAGCTCATGCTGTACTTGTTGCACTCGACCAGCGGCGCCTTCTTGCGCGTCCACGACACCACGGGTGTAGGGTTGCCGCGTAGTTTGCCCTCGAACTTGGCATTACCGCCTTGGGCGAACCGGGCGTTCTTAAAGATTTGCTCAAAGATCGGAGGCGAGGGGTCACCGGGCCTGCCAGATGTCACCGGCAGCCGGTCCGAACCGGAACTTTCAACTGGAACAAAACGAAACCATTTTCACTATGCTATATAATATTAAGGTGTTTTAGTTGATTAATGATACACATGATATGCAATGGAAGAAAAAAAATTACATACTACATAATCATAATTTAATCGTTTTTTAATAGGATACACACACAAATTATATTTTAGATTTCAGGTAATGTCGCAGTCTCTGTACCTAGCCCGCAAGCAGGCGTGCAAATATTTGTAGTATACATATAGTACAGTAGTAGTATATAGTATAGAAGTCGTTTCGAAGAAAGTTAAGATAATCACAAATACAAATAATTTCGCATATTATGATTTTATAGTGTTTCTTGAACATCTAAGTTCTAGAAGAACAATGGATTTTTGAATAAAAAATGCACCCGACACGTCTCGATGACGATTATTATTGCATTTTTCTTGAAAAAGTAAATAACCCACCTTTCCCCTTCGAAGAAATTTGCTGATAATTTTGGTGGCTGCTGCATTTTATTTTTAAAACGGAACTTATAAATAATCACTACTATTCACCATTATTTATTCGCGCCATTTCGTTTAGACCGTCCGTCGAGCCTTACGTAAGTATATAGTAGGTACCATTAATAATATATTCTCTGGCCACGCGTTACTTACTTACTGGTTGATTTGATAACGGTAGTAACGCTTGGTAGCTTGCACACTACTACTTGGCGACAACCAGGGTAGCATACCTATCCGGAAAAGCCGGTGGTACCTACCTACTACCTATATGAACTCTTTCACGTAAGTTCTACCATGACGTAGTGTTTATTATTATGCTCTTTTTCATTGCAACAAATATAGGTGATCATGAAAATGTATCGCAGTCAGTTGACAGCCTGTGGTTGAGCAGGTCAACTTATAACCAGAAGTTATGCTCCTAGTAAAGTGGTGGCAACTTTACCAGAAGCTTCTATGGAGTTTTGGAAACAACACGAAAAGAATCGTTTCACCATCATTGCACCACTTTCCCACACTCATGCCTGTTATTCAGCACTTAACAAATAAAATGCCACCAATTTTATGCATTAACACCGAAAATAACACAAGTTTTGGAAAATAATACGATGCGGCGACGCGATCTTTTTCGTTTTCCCGCCAATACTCTGAGTTTATTGTTATTTGGTTGATAAAAATAAATTAAAATGAGTTTCGATGATTCTGAAAGTGAAAATGAAATGGACATTGATTGCATTCCACCAGATTTAAGATCGGAAGCTAAATTAACGATGGAAAACCTGCTTCCAGCGAAATCAAAAGAAAATTAAATTTGTTATGTAAAAGGCCCTTTTTATTTCCTTGCATTTTTTAAAGAAAAGCACTATATATGCCTCGGCCGAAATGGCAATTGCCTGTCTCGTATCATTGAAGGCCAAGCCGCTACTCGACCTGCAATTGCCTATTTCGCTGCCTTTGCAATAATGTACTATTAATACATAAACAATACGTTTTGCGTTCAAAAAGGAACACTTAGCCAATTCGCCTTTGATTAAATATGGTTTGCCAGTAACATCATCTAAGCAATTAGTAGATTTTGAAAATACATTGTTTGCATTTGGTTTATAGTGGTGTAGTATTTAATTAGACATTGCACCCGCGCAATAAAATGAAGTAAACAAAATTATAACAAACGTTATTTAAATTGTGGATTATTAATTATGGTATTGTTTTATTAATTATATTAATATAATAATAATATATTAATAATAATATGTGTGGACATCTCACACAGCGCCATCTAGCCCCAAACTAAGCAAAGCTTGTACTATGGGAACTAGATAACTGATACAATACTTAGATACTTTTTTTTTAAATACATACATAGAATACAATATAACACCCAGACACAGAACAAACACCTATGTTCATCACACAAATGTTTGTCCTGTGTGGGAATGGAACCCACAACCCATAGGTCAGAGGGCAGGTTTACTACCAACTGAGCTATCGGGCCAGTCTTATATTAACTACGAGCTTCTGCCCGCAGCTTCGCCCGCGCCGTGGCCTATGGGAAAATAATTCAACCATCCATTTCACTCCCTTAAGGGTGGAATTTCGAAAAATCTATTCTTAGCCGATGCCTACGTCATAACATCTACCTGCATGCCAAATTTCAGCCCGATCCGTCCAGTGGTTTGGGCTGTGCGTTGAGAGATCACTATGTCAGTCAGTCAGTCAGTCAGTCGGTCACCTTTGAGTTATATGTATTTAGATTATATAGCTAATTTTAATTTGGACCATTGTATATTGACAAATAATATGTGTATGCTAAATCTTCTTCTTTAATATATAAAAATTAATCTCTGTTTCGCTTCGTCATCGCATCACGGGTGAACGGATAGAACATATTCGCTAATTCTTTTTTTATTGTATTTATTATTTTCAGGAGCAGGTTCTTATGTAAGAATAAGTCAAGAAAGTATGGGAAATTTTCATCGCGTGGGTGAAACCGCGGGACGCAACTAGTTATATAAAAATCATATTTAAGTTTATGGTAACTGTGTTTCAATGGAAATTAAACGATCGCAAAAAATAGAAAGACGTGATTTGAGACTAACCGCAAAAGTTACCACAAACAAAAATATTTTATCAATTCGGACAAATAAAATAATGTGGATTATGTTTAATTAATTATTTTAATGCACAGCTAAAACTGTGCATTAAACGAACTGAACAGTTTCGAGATATTTAAATTATACATTTTGCCCAAAATTTAAGAAAAAAGAAAAAAAAATGTCCCTCCCACAATGATTTTATTAAAAAAATACAACAAACAAATATGTAAGTGGTATATTAAAAAGAGCACGGACCCAGGAGACTGATAAAACAGAATTTTTAAAAAAAACCTGCACATTTTGAAATGATTTCCTTGAACAGTTTGAAATGTGTTCCTTAAACAGTTTGAAATAAAATGTTGGACCGATACCTATAAGTATGACCATAGCCCATCTACATTAAAACGAATCTGCCATATATGTACTAAAAAAAGCGAACAATCGTAAAAAAAAAAAACATTTTGCCAATCCCGTTGAGGGTGTAAAAAGGTCGACAGAGACCAACAGCCATTTAAAAAACCCTCGTAAGTGCTGGCGATCATACAAGAGCATCTATATAGGTCAGCGAGTGCGCAGGACACAAGACGTTTTAATTGGGTGTTACACAAATAAAATGTGTTTGTACAGGCCGAAAATAGTTGTGCAATAAACAAGACATTCCTGGAAGGAGCGGGCGCGGGCGGCGCGGTGGTCCAGCGCGCGGCGGCTGACTCACGCGACTCTCGACTATTTTAGTAACCGGCATTCAGATCTTGTTACGTTCGCCATTTTCTCGAACTATAAGGGCTGTTCAAGTATTACGTGAGCACTATTTTTTTTCTTTACTTATTTTGGATGACATGGAGGGTAGGGGAGTCTAGATGATGATTACGTTATCGTTAGTTATTTACTTTTTACACGAATGGCAACCCTCACATTGTCTTTGCTTGAAAACGAAACGCATTTTTGGGGATTCCCGCATTTAAAACATACGTTTAGGCACTCGCTTTAGAACCGAGTATGGGAATCTAAATCTAATCTGTACCCTAAATCTATTTTCTTATTTTTAAAATTATAACATTATAATTATAATATTAACAAAAAAACAATGCATAAAGAAAAATGTTTACGTAAGTATGGAGGGGAGCTTTGCTTACTTTTGCTGACAAGGGGGATGGGGGGGGGTAAATAATTGTAATAAATCTGCTTACGTAATACTTGAACGGCCCATACGTGATTTATCAGTGCAGTAAAAATGTTGAGAACATGCATACACTTGCGTAAGGCGACGGCTACGGTAAGAAGCGGTCGCAGCTCTTCGCACGCGCTTGCATTTAGACGAGCAGTTTTTATTATATTTTTAACCGACCTCAAAAAAGGAAGAGTTCCTCAATTCAACCTTTTTTTAAAATACTTATATGTTTGTTACCTTTGTCCTTTCGACTGGGTGAATCGATTTGAATAATTCATTTTTTTTAACTAGTGCTTCCCGTGTGGCCCTATTACAATTTGATCCGGTTTTGACAATGGCATCCATGAGAAAACCATAAAAGTAAACCATAAAAATCTTTAACGGTTGAATATAACGATATAATAATTATGTATCTATTATTTGTAAGTAATTTTACTTACAAATAATAGATACATAATTATTAAATGCGCAAACAACAACAATAAAAAGTATAAAGGCGAACTTAATGCTATGGAGCAGGATTAGTTTACTGGTCTGGTTCATTTTCCTTAAAGAAAGTTGTATATCGCCGGGTTCATAGTTCAGGTTAGATAATCGTCAGTACTACGCAGACGTTGTACCCAATGTCTCCATATTGAAAATCAATATGTAGACAGTGAATGTTCAACATATTCCAATTACACTAATGTATAATAAACAAGCATTATATGCTTGTTTGCCTTATCTACGTTGAACCAGTAAAGACTGGGTAGTACCAGAATAAGACTAAAATAAATTGATTGATTAAATGAATTGCATAACGCTTATTGAGTTGCCTGATTCATTAAGTAATTAATTAAATAATTAAATACTTGAAACTATATTATTAAATTTTGACGATATATCTTTTATGTAAATCAATAAATTTTATTTTTAATTTATTTTTAAACGCACTCAGTTGCAAGCTCCCTTACAGGGTTCATGTACCTACAACTAGTTTAGTAACTAGTTGTTAAGACCTGACATCACTACATAGTATAAAACAAAGTCGCTTTCTCTGTCCCTGTGTATGCTTAAATCTTTAAAACTACGCAACGGATTTTGATGCGGTTTTTTTAATAGATAGAGTGATTGAAGGGGAAGGTTTGTATGTATAATAACATCAATTAAATAGTGGAGACATTTTTGAGTGAAAACTGTTATTTTTGAGGTTTCTAATGTGATGACGTAAATAATTACATTTTTTCCGCTAACATTGCAAACGCAGGCCGAACCCTATTAGATTTATCAAAATAATGTCCTAAGTATTGTACACATTGAAAAGGTCTACAGAAAACTCCGCTATGGTATATGTCTATCTCTTATGGATATCCCACAATAAAAATTTTAAGAATTGTTTTACTCTAAATTTAACGCGTGCGGGCCACGGGCAGTCATGAATAAATCAATATTACTGGATCGATTTTAATCATTTTTTCAGTGACATAGACATTAAGCCCGTGCGAAGCCGGAGCGGGCCGCTAGTAATATATAAATTGTACAGGAATTCAAATAAATGAATGTGAATATATAACTAGTTGACCCGTCCCGGATTCGCACGGGTGTATTAGTAAAACGCCGTCTCTTGGTTATAAGCTACCTCCCCACCAATTTTCAGCCAAATCGGTTCAGCCGTTCTTGAGTTATAAATAATAGTGTAACTAACATAACTTTATTTTATATATATAGTAATAATAATGCCCAACGATCACATAGATCCAGGACCTTAACTAGGAATCCCTGTGTCTAGGGACCAAGGAATTACGAGGACCATGGTCCCACAACACTCCGAACGAGCCCGAACAAGTATTTGTATTTTTTCTTTTTTTGTGCACAAATACTTGAGCTGCTGCGGGAATCGAATTCTCCGGGCTATAAGCCGACCTACTCAGCCACCACACCGCAGAGGCTGTCAACAAAGCGAAAACTCTTTACAAAATATACATTAAATATTTTTCATTTAATAGTATTACTATTACTGCGTTTATGTTTTGAAATAGTTATTGTTTACAAAATAAACCGGCATTTTGAACCGTTTATCACCTATAAACTCAAACATTCTATTTCAGAGGTTTCAAGGTCCATGGTTTTGTAGGTCAAGGTCAATAAAAATATATTGGAAAGAACTATAATTATCAAGCACATGAGATTTGCTTTATCTCTTTAAACGTGAATTTGTAACCCCGGAACATCTGATTTACCCAGGTGTACCGTGTGAGTAATTCATATCTATTTTAATATATTGTATACTAGCTTCTGCCCGCGTGGCCTATGGAAACGAAGAAGAAATTTTTTCCATGAATAATCCATTATTCAACCAGCTAAATCAAATTTTGAAACACCCTTTCTTAGTGGATACCTACACTTTCCAAAGAACACACCCTACTAATTTCATGTTTCTAAGGTCCGTATGACAGAACGATGCTCAGTCATCGATCGGTGCTCAAGCAGAGATTTCATTCACTAATTAATCACTGTATAAATGAAATCTCTGCTTGAGCACAGATCGATGACTGAGCATCGTTCTGTCATACGGACCTAAGAGAAGCGGTTTAGGCTGTGCGTTGATATATAAGTCAGCCAGTAAGGACTTTGAATTTTACATGTACCTATAGATTTACTTAAGTTAGACAATCTAAACATGTTACATGAAATGTTAAATCAATATTATTATAAATGGTAAAATTGGTAAATCTATTTTCCATAACCCGTACGGCTCAAATGTACACAATACACAAAACAATTCGCTTGTAAAATTGAACAAAATTCGCTCTTATATAGATACTATGTTAGTTTTCATATTTATGGCGTAATTATAATAACAATAATAACGCCCAACGATCACATACATAGATCCTGGACCCTAACTAGGATTCCTTGTGTCTAGGGACCCCGGCACTACGAGGACCATGGTCACACAGCACCCAGACTCAGAACATACATTTGCGCTTTTTTTCTGTGCACGAATACTTGTTATGCCGCGGGAATCCGGTCGGGGTTATGAGCCGACCTGCTCAACCACCACACCACAGAGGCTGTCAAAAATACATCTACACTCATAATTACACTACGTTATCGAACACAGCACACAAAAGTTGAACGATGTTTACTTTCACAATCACATATGATTTATCTTCTAAAGATGTGGCAGTTTCCATCCATTTACGCTTCAATCCTAAATCATGTTACATAATATATATCCGAAAAAACGAGTGTGACTTTAGACATGACTGAAATAAAACTTATTTAGTTTAGCTCCATCTATCGACCGGTATAACATTGTTTATGGTTTGTTGAATGTTAATGTCACCATCACCACAATTGTAAATTGTCGTTTTACGGGATACACCAACTGCACTACTACTACTAATAATAAAAAAATTTAACTTTGTTATGTTGGCAATGGTGTTACGTGAATCAACTTCCGTTCGCCTCGCTACGCATTCACCAGCTTACTCCCCAAGTCAAGCGTGCCTAAAGAAGTTTTACTTCAAAAAAAGTGTCAAATTCTTGCGTCAGATTTAGTTTTGTACAATTTCAAAACATAGGACGCGTTGTGAAGTTCTCATTCCCCTGGTAGAGGTGTTGGGAGCAGCTGGCGTTTAGCCAAGTTTCTCCCAGGAGTGTCCAGTTATGAAACAGCATTCTGGACTACTCTCTCAACATAACATCTTACAGATGCGAGGTTATGCAATGATTCGATGGTTGCGATGGATGTTCGATCGACGCTGTTTTGATCTACATCAATCGATAGTACAATTTACTGTCTGTATAAATAGGTTATTGTGCATCAACTTTGATGATTCTACTTGTACTTGATATTATATGACTAAGGCACGAATTTCAAGAATAAAAATAAAATAATAATAAATAAATATTTGTGGACATTTCACATAGCGCCATCTAGCCCCAAACTAAGCAAAGCTTGTACTATGGGAACCAGATAACTGATACAATACTTAGATACATTTTCTGAAAAGGTATGAAATTTAAAAAAAAAGAGTGTGCTTTAGACCACACGACTAAAGTAAATTTTCTTCGGCTTTTTGCTTGTTTTAATGTGCTTCTTTTAAATTGTTTCTCTGCACGCCTTGGTGGACTGGTAGAAAATGCTGTTAGCATTAAGTCCTCTTTTGTACTTTTTATGTGCATAAAGGTGTCGATTCTGTGTCGCATTCTCTAAAACTAAAGTAAACTTAAAGTATACCAGTACTCTTCTGATAACGGGCAAATGAAAAAGACGGAAATATATTAATTTCGTATAGCTTTAGAGTATGCGATACAGAATCGACACTAAAGTATTAACTAAATAAATAATAAATAATGTCGCCATCTTAACAATTGTAAATTGACGTTTTACCGGACATACCAACATAGTGATATAAATTTTAACTTTGTTATGTTGACAATGGTGACTACGTGAACCAACTTCAACTTCCGTTCGCCTGGCCAGGTTATTCCCCAAGTCAAGCGTGCGTAAAGAAGTTTTACTTCAATAAATCAAAACAGTGAAAAATTTAAATAAACAAACTTTGTAAATCGGATAAAAAATATTTTCGATTTGATAAGTTTATATCTTTTAGAATGTCTTCTCTGTATCTAAAAAATGATAGATCACCCCTAAAATAAATAGTAATCAGCTCGTAGTGTAGAGATATCTAAAGCCAAAGACTGCCGTGTTGCAGTTCATTGTGTGAACGAAACTAGGGTCATTTCCTCCGTCATTCTAGGCGCACGTCACACTCTAAGCCGCAGACAGTACCCGTTATGGGTCGCACAATATATTGATTGCATTCAGCATAATCCTAGTTAGATCGAGCTAACGTTGGTGATCTACATTATACAAACTTTATTTTATTTATTTTTTGGACATTTCACACAGCGCCAGTCCCAAACTAAGCAAAGCTTGTACTACGGGAACCAAATAACTGATACAACGTACTTACAACTTTTTGGTTGTAAATATATACATAGAACAAACATAGATAGCTATCTATCTATGTTTGTTCTGTGTTATATTGGATGATATATTTTTTCTGGGTAGAAATCGAACCCACAACCTAGTCAAAAGGTAAGGATGTTACCAACTGAGCTCTCAGGGCAGTCAATTATCTACACTAATGGTATAAAGGTTATAAGGGGGGATAAACATAATTACTAGATCGATTCTGAAAGTTATTTTACAATTAGAAAGCCATATCGTCGTTGCGCGTGCAATAATCGCTATGTGTTATTTAGTTATTGATAATTTCTCGATAGTTAATTAATTAATATATAACGTGTTCATATGGAACTTTTGATATATGAATAACACACAGCTAGATTTCACATTGCATTTATCACAAAGCTCTTTTACAGTATGTTTGTATTGAAACAACGATTAAAACTGCATCTAAAACGGAAAATAAATAAATAACTCAGCGACTTTTGCACGCGCAACTACGATATGTTATATTAGACATTTGATAAAATTATCTTTATTAGAATATATTATGGGATACAGAAAAACCAGTGAGTTTATAAACAAAATATAATAATAATATAATAATAATAATAATATGTGTGGACATCTCACACAACGCCATCTAGCCCCAAACTAAGCAAAGCTTGTACTATGGGAACCAGATAACTGATACAATACTTAGATACTTTTTGTTTGTAAATACATACATAGAATACAATATAACACCCAGACACAGAACAAACATCGATGTTCATCACACAAATGTTTGTCCTGGGTGGGAATCGAACCCACAACCCGCAGTGCAGAAGGCAGGATCACTACCAACTGAGCTATCGGGCCAGTCAAAAATGGAATGAAATAATAAATAAGTAACGCCCAACGAGCACATACATAGATCCCGGTCTCTGACTAGGATTCCCTATGTCTAGGGACCCAAGAACAACGAGGACCATGCTCCCATAATACCTAAACTCATAATAAAATTATTGTTGCGCTTTGTTGTGCACATATACTTGTCCTGCGGGAAACGAACCCGTCGCCTCCGGGCTAAAAGCCGACCTACTCACACCACAGAGACTATAAAAAAACTTATTTAGTTTAGCTTCATCTATTGGCCGGTATAACATTGTTTTTGCTTTATTTAATGTTAATGTCGCCATCTTGTCAATTGTAAATTGTCATTTGTCAACAATACCAACATGTTAATGTAAATTATATTTTTCATTTAAATGTTGGTATTGTTGGTAAAATGACATTTGTTATGTTGACAATGGAGATCTACGTGAACCAACTTCAACTTCCGTTCGTCTTGCATTCACCAGCTCAAGTCAAGTCGTCAAGTTCCACAAGTCAAGCGTGCGTTAAGAATTTTAACTTCAAAAATTTAAGTTCCGTTGCAAATATTATAAAGTTAGTTGTTGTATTCACTTCATGACCTAATATGATTATTATATTAGGTCAGTGGCCGTAGCCGGTTTTGTACCTCAAACAATTTAGTTTTATCAATGAGTTACAAAATGTGTTCTGAAAAACTTGCGTACCCAACAATTCTCAGACATCCTTGTTTCTTGAACTCTATCCGAAAGCTGCAAGTGTTATATTTCAACGAGTCTGATCTAACCGTGAGTGTTATTGTGAGTGACTGTGCCATATGGCCAGTGGCCCTCAGTGATTCAAGCGGTGCCTTACCGCTCTACTCGATGGTAATTACAGTTCTTAAATTATACACATCACGGTTTATAAATGGAGCTACAAGTTTTTTAATAACATGGCTGTATATCTGCTATCAATAAACACCTTTACACCGTCGTACAACGTCGGTCATGTATCAATGAATGGTTGGCTTAGGACATGTACATGTTGAATGATATTGGCTACTAGGGGTGCCCCACGGCTTCTCTCGCTAATACCCGTCTTCCCACGGGATCCCTACGTATAAAATATATTTTGTGTTGATCTTAATGGTGTGTAATTTTTTTATAAACTGCTGTAGAATGGTTTATAGCGAGTCACAAAATAAAGACTATGGTCACTTTTTTACGTGTAATACGGATCCCATTTTGGCTGTTAGAATGCAATTTTGAATGGTTGCTTACCTCTTGCATGTAACGGTTCTCCGCGGCTCAAAGTTAGGATCACTGCTAGTTGTATAAATAATAATTTGGCTACACCAACCAGATTTTAATACGACAAAGGTACTACTAACACGATTTGTAAAGTTGGAGATAATATCCGTTATTTTTCATTCTGAATTAATTTGATATCGATAATCTACTCACAGCACAACTGTACAATTCTTACCGTATAAATAAGATATAAACATAAAAGGTAGTAGGTACACGTAAAAAGAAGGTGAACGCTACACTGTAGTAATTACGTGTGTTTACGGACGACCACCTGTCCTCGGAACGAGCACTTCTTGTGTACATAACTTAACCATTTCATGCGTTAGCAATATTCAATTATGGCAGTCTTACAATCGAACGGCCGGGCACAGTAATTATCTATACTTTAACTTAATAAAGTTAGGAATAGATTGTGTTCGAGCAGCACGAAATGACGAGCCGTGAAAGCGGATAAAAAAATATACCTCTTATACATCACGGATGACTTAACAGTTTAATTAAAACAAATACTTATTCAGATCTCTCGTTAATGTATCAGCGAACTCGTCTACAAAAGGAGAAGCATCTGTTTCTGTTTGGATGTTTACTCTTTAAAAATACTAGCATTGGTCTATAATACTGTTTATTTTCGAGAATTATTATTAGATAGCGTTGTTCTGTTTAACGGGGACTGTAGTGGCACAGTTTGTAAGCAGCTGTGCTAAATTATCAAAGAATTCCCAACGCGATGGAATGCGCAGACATTCCTTGATTTTACTTGTAACCGGCGAGGCCGAGGCGCCGCAGGGAGTTTGATAATCTATAAATATGAATGATTCTTGTGTGGATGAAATTTTGCAGACAATATGTGTGCATAATGGTAATATAATGCAAAGCCTCGTGACTTTACTATTGTTTTATGGATAGTGATGTGTTTATAAGATTTCACGTCTCGCAAGAAATTTTTAAGTGTGTTAAATTCTATCCATAAAGAATTGTTCATAAATCAAGTCAAACATTAACAATAAAAGAAAACAAGAAGCTTTTTCTGAAAGCCATGGCATGTAAGTAACTATCCAAAGCGTCGCATTACCCTACTACTATTATTGTAGTAATAAAATTTGCCCAGTAATTTCACCAGCTACAGTGCCCTTTAAACCGAACACAGTAATACTTGCGCACTACTGCTTGGCGGCAGAATATCTAGACGAACTTTGCAGAAAAGTCCTGCCACCCGGTATAATTGCAACTTGGTTTACTCTTGATATAAAAACTCCTTGATATCATTTCAATATCACGTTCGTCTGTTTGTTCGTCCGTCAGTAGGATTCGAATCTTTGTGAACACGAGCTGTGGTTAAAGTTGACCTGCGAGGCATACCCGCGACACATGCAGCGTGTTTCGTAACGGGACCACTGACGCAAGAGATAATATTACATCGTAGATCTCTTGCAGTGAGGCCGTTCATATTTCATAGCCAATTATTGATTAGCCATGCCAGTTCTCTGCACAAAAATAGTTCAATCTTTCACAATTATCTTTAAACTGCTGAGCTCAGGCAGTATTTTTGACCGAGAGATTTGCAAGGTATTATACGCCACTAGCCCAGCACGTTCCCACTGCTGGGACACAGGACATTCCCACTGCTGAAACACAACACGTTCTCCCTGCTAGGACACAGGACGTTTCTACAGCTGGGACACAAGACGTTTCCACAGCAGGGACACAACACGTTTCCACAGCTGGGACACAACACGATTCCACAGCTTGGACACAACACGTTCTCGCAGCTGGGACACTACATTTTTTCACTGCTGGAACAAAACACTATCCCATATCTGGTACACAACATGTTCCCACTACTGGGACACTAAATGTTTCCACAGCTGGGGCACAACACGTTTCCACAGCTGGGACACAACACGTTCCCACAGCTGGGACACAAAACGTTTTAACAGCTGGGACACTACGCGTTTCCACAGTTGGGACACTACACGTTCCCACAGCTGGGACACAACACGTTACCACAGCTGGGACACAAGCTTTTTTTCAAATGGAGAGTGTAGGCCATAACTAACCACGATGGCCAATTGGTGAACGACTTTACCATGTAAGAGCGAGTGAAAATGCCGCACATGATATGAAGAGCACATGAATGATTTTTCACATTGTTGCAAGGCCAAATGGAATTTGAACCTGGGTGCGTCGGCTTGAAAAGCGCACGTGATACTAAGCCACACTCACTCTTCAAGAAATTGCACCGACTTAGTAGAAATTGTCATCCGGTCATTATGTACAGTTGAAATAATACCCGGTTGTAGGAAAATCGATATTAGAGGGGTGGCTGTAATGACAGCTTGCAACGGGATGGAGTCGAGATGCCTCTGGGCAGTTTACGTCGGCTAGTGAAACTGCTATCTCAACCATAGCTCGTGTATCAGTTAGTGAGTCAAATTCCATCAGATTAATACTCGGGCGATAAATTCGAGTAACAGTTCTCGTTAACTCCACGCAGGGCGATAACGGGACGACGTCATTACGTTTTGACAAATCGGTGGTAATCAATTTGTTGGAAGGTGTACACCTCGTTATAAATTAAGCCTGGTTTCTAGGTGAGTTTCAGGGTATTGATTCGTGTTTTTGATTTGTCTTTCTATCTTTTTCTTTTTTATCTGGTCTTTCTGTTGTTTTTACTTCGAAATGCAAAAAATAAATACTGCAATTTCGGTTACATTTTACAAAGAACACGCCCTCTAAATTTCAAGTCTCTAGGACCAGCGGATTAGGCTGTGCGATGATATATAAGTCAGTCAGTCAGGACTTTGAATTTTATGTGTATAGATGAACAATTGAACATCTAGAAGTATGTAAAACTTTGTAAAATAATTTTACTTTACAGCTAAAGTAGGTCAGGTACCACTTAATCAAAAGCTGGTCCCGGCCACCGCGCCGTCACGACAGTCCCGCCGGGCGCTGGCGAAAGTACAGCAAGCATTTAACTGTTCGCCAGATTAAAAATTCGGAGATAAGACCGGTAAAAGTGCTTTGCGCATGTCTCACTTTAATTTCAAGTTTACGAGATTACGTTTGTTTTATAAAAGACTGCTTTCGAATACTTTATGATCCGCGACGGGAGACCGTTTAACTCTTTTTAAGGAGATCCGATAGCTCCCATATGAAAGACTTCAACGCGTGCCGAGTCTGGGGCTCGGCCGACGTGACTTGGCAATTACTAATATTGATTTTATTACCGCTAATCTTACCATCGAAAGTGCCGACTTGCACTTTCGTTGTGAAACGCGCATCTGTGACTATTTATAAACATCTATGGATATCACTTACTCATACATAATGGAGAACCGATTACAGATTTCTCTCTGTGAAATACAAACAGCATATTATAACCGCGCATGCGCTGTGCACGCGGCTTTCTATCGCTTCAGAATCACTCGCTGCACAACGTCATATAAAAGCAATTTTGTCGTAAAATTTTACAATGACAGCGCAGTTATTAATTAAAATAGACTTCGACGGGAAACCTGTTCAATTTTTACACACAATATTTGTACCACTTTGCGTGTTTATAATCCATCAGCATGAAAACGGTGTACAATTGTGATTTATTGCTGTACTCAATCTGAATAATGTAATAAACGCATACTTTCTTTAACGAGCTCACCGCTGCATCTCCGCAGCTTTAGTTGAAATTGCAAATGAGATACGGGTGGATAAATGAAGTTGTTGTAGTTTTTACTTGTCGTAGATAAGCGTGCTTCGAGCGCGACGGGGTACAGTTAGAGATTACGTTATAATGTGAGCCGAGTCGCGCCCGCCAAGCGTGCCGGCGAGACGAGATGCGGATCTCGCACTATATGTTCCTACCCGGTTGCGACTCACATACCGCACGCAGTAACCTATCCTTCTCCTGTGGCGTCGACCGATTCTCGACCGTCAGTCGACCAACCACCACACACAGTCCCTGTGGTGTGGTGGTTGAGCAAGTAGGCTCATAATCCGGAGCGAGTTCGGTTCACGCGACATGACCATTATTAGCGTAGAGAAAAAAATTCTAAGTACTTGTTCTGAGCCTGGGCGTTGTGGGGCCATGGTCCTCGTAGTTCCTGGGTCCCCCTAGACACAAAGAATCCTAGTTAGGGTGGGTCCAGGATCTATGTATGTGATCGTTGGGCATTATTATTAATTTAACTAGCCTGATTTTAACGAGCTGAATTTAACGAGCTCGGTTGGTAGTAGCCCTGCCTTCTGAACTGTGGGTTGTGAGTTCGATTCCCACCCAAGACAAACGTTTGTTTGATGAACATAGATGTTTGTTCTGTGTCTGGGTGTTATATTGTATTCTATGTATGTATTTAAAACATTAAAGTATCTAAGTATCGTATCAACTATCTGGTTCCCATAGTATAAGCTTTTCTTAGTTTGAGGCTGGACACATATATTTAGTTATTTTATTTTATATATTTAATTTAAATAATTGCTTAGATTCATAAAACCCGATTATGTTAACCCGATCTGCACTCCTTGTTCTTGGGTGTTATTATTATTATTATTACTCCTTCCTAACCCATCGAAAGTGTGACTTCAGTAATTATTGTTAAGTCTAAGCGGGTGGTACGACCGATGCTAAAAGGAACTCAAGCGAGCAGAGAGTGTGAAGTCTAATTATACAAAACACACCCGCGCACTTTTGCATTTCTTTTTTATATAATAGGTCTTTACCTATGAAATTGCCGTTTTGCAGTACAGACTTTTTCAAACAAAAGAAAGTTTTGATTGGCTATGAATTCTAAATTCAAATTAATTTTGTTTTAAAAATATGACATTCTATTTACAATATAAGTCTTTTGTTTATTGATTAGCGTTGTATTTTCATTACATTTCAACATTTTTCCTCATAATGAATACTTTGAAATTTCGTGTAATTATAGAATATGAGTTCCGTCGTGGCACCAACGCGGCACAAACGACACGTAACATCAACGACGTTTACGGAGAGAACTGTACAAACGAACGTCCAACCCGTTATTGGTTTGCTCGGTTCCGTTCTGGGAATTTTGACTTGAAAAATGAACCTCGTGGTCGTCCGGAAACTTTGGTAATGATGAATTAAAGGCGATTGTGGAAGCTGATGAAGCTCAATCTACAGCTGAGCTGGCAGCAGCTTTTGATGTTAGCATCAAAACAATATTGGTCCATTTGCGACCGATTGGCAAGATAAAAAAGCTTGATAGATGGGTGCCCCACGAACTTAACGATCGCCAGCGCAACGTACGCGTCGAGAATTGCGTTGCGCTGCTTAACAGGCACAGAAATGAAGGAATTTTGAACCGAATTGTTACGTGCGACGAAAAATGGATTCTTTTTGACAATCGAAAGCGCTCAGCAAGTTGGTTAGATCCTGTTTCGGTACCAAAGCAATGTGCAAAACGAAAAATGACCCCTAGAAAGGTGATGGTCACAGTTTGGTGGTCTAGTGCTGGTGTGATTCATCGTAGCTTTTTACAAAACGGCGAGAGCATTACTGCAGATGTGTACATTGAAAAACTGACCACAATGATGGTGAAACTCGCACGTCTGCAACCAGCTTTGGTCAATCGGTCGTCTCCACTGCTACTTCACGACAACGCGCGACCCCTTACTGCACAACAGACCGTCTCTAAGCTGCATGAGTTGGGTTTGGAAGCTCTCCCTCATCCGCCATACTCACCAGATCTTGCGCCTACCGACTATTTCTTTTTCCAAAATTTGGACAACTTTTTAGCGGGAAAAAAATTCAATTCCCGAGAGGGAGTACAAAACGCCTTTGAAGAGTTTGTTGTCTCCCGTCCTGCTGATTTTTTCAAGAAGGGCATCCATAAACTGCCACAGCGTTGGCAAAGATGCATTGATTGCAGGGGTGATTACTTTGAATAAAAGAAATAAATAACTTCGAAAAAAAAATACTTTAACTTTTTTCATACAAAACGGCAATTTCATAGGTAAAGACCTAATAATTCACATGAAACATGTTTTGCTTCAACTAAACGATCGCAATTTTTTTTAATTCTTAAAAACTGATTGTCTGGTGTTTTGCATGTCGATTACTTACAGGGAGAATACGATAAGAAATTGCTTTGTGTTGGTGTTGTTTGGTTTTGTTCCCTGACTAATTAAGGTAAATTAATTACATGAATACTGGTTCACTGACGCGCGGTCTCTGGTAAAAAGCGAATGTGAATCGTAAATGACAGCTGTAATGTATAGTTTCTATAGCGCAGCGGTAAGAGTGAAAACGGCGGATGGCATCGTTTTTCACGGCATACTTTAATGACGCCATTATTCTGCATTCTCAGAACAGATAGAAAACCGATAATTAAGGTGGTTGCGGCAAAAAGTTGCAAGATGGCCTGCTTCGAACTGGCGTTGCCGATGCCGTGTCGATGCTGTTGGTCTTGCTAGGCGTTGCAAATGTTGGGAAATCTACGAATTGCTTACTTTTATTATTAATTGTAATCTATTTTTGAAGTAAAACTTCTTTACGCTCGCTTGACTTGGAGAAGAAGCTGGTTAATGCAAGGCAAACGAAAGTTGAAGTTGGTTCACGTAGATCTCCATTGGCAACATAACAAAGTTAAAAAGTTAAAAATTCGTATTATTATATAACCGGTAAAACGATAATTTACAATTGTCAAGATGGCGACATTAACATTAAACAAAGCAAAAACAAAGTTATACCGGCCGATAGATGGAGCTAAACTAAAGAAATTTATTTCAGTCGTGTGGTCTAAAGCACACTCCTTTCTTTTTACTAGGCGGTAGCACTTTTCTACAGAGTTCATCATGGTAGGTAGGTACCACCGCTTTGCCAAATGTTCTGCCGCCAACCAATAGTGCGCAAGCATTGCTGTGTTCCAGTTTAAAGGGCACTGTATCTAGTAAAATTACAGTGCAAATGAGACTTTACGACCTAATCTCACAGTCTAGTAATCTTATTACTAGACTGCTAATGTCTCAGGATGACGCAGTGCAGTGTCACGCGAAACTCTATACTTTAGTTCCGAGTGACACTGCCACTGATATGAGCAGCCGTGTCGATTAATATCAGGCGAACGAATAGCTCGTCAAGTCATTCTTTTACATAAAAAAATTACTAAATCAAGTTTGATTAACCTGTAATGATTGGTTACACTGTGAGACGTCATAACTGTCAGTTTTAAGCATTTATTAAGACAAGCTATCTCGTTCGTGTCTTAAGTATTTAATATTTAATAAAAAAATCAATATGCATTCAATCAGTATGAATGGAACCCCTAGTTTTGGAACGTATTGTTGCAAAAGTGTATTAAAGTTTTTAAGTATTTGTTCATAGATTTATTTTAAATGTTTTAAGGATTTTCATAATTTCATAAGTCGTTTCATTAATTTTATACTAAACAACCCTTTTTAGGTGTCTAATAAATCCTTACGGACTTTTGTTAGAGTAAGGACTGCACTTTGCTTTGTCTATCTCTGTAGGATTTATTTATTTACATTTTTTTAAAGACTAACATTATTACTTCGTTACTAATATTATAAACGCGAAAGTTTGTACGTATTGATGTTTGTTGTTCTTTCACGCAAAAACTACTGAATGTATTTTGATGAAACTTGGAATGCATATAACTTATACGCTGGATTGTAACAGGATATTTTTTATCCGCGGGTGAAACTACGGGGTGCATCTAGTCTGTTACAATATTATCTAGATATTGTATGATTAAATACAGCTGGGACGAAACAATCCTAGATATAATGCCCAAGTACAAGAAAAGTGTAATACTCAATTTTAGCTACATATTATAATACCATCAGCCCATTAAGGCGTAAATAGCGGTCTATGTTAAATTGATTCTTCAATAATTTACAGGGTTAACTGCATTCAACGCTACCTGGACGGTTTACTAGTCCTTGGGGAAATTGACCTTTATGCGTCTGTCCAAATCCAAACCTATTGTTTTGAACGTTCGTGATTATTTCGCGCAGACATAAACGCTAATATCCAGAAAGAAGTAACGACGTTGTAATTATATTCAATTAGTGTAATGTCTCGATAACAGCTGTGCCCGTGAGTGAGTCACGCGATTGTGAAGCGGGACACCGACCAGCTAGTTTGAACAACTGGTACACCATCTTACAGTTCTACACTCGATCCGTTGCAATCCCTGACCGATATACTAAGTTAAGCTATTGGTAATTTTGGAAGCTGGGCTTTCGTAATAAATTTTTCATGTTTACCTAGCGTTTTTAATTGTCCAGGCAGGCATTTATTACATATATTATTTATAGTTTGTTTACAGTCAGTACTTAACAAAAATCCTACAAAATGAAAGATTCCTTTCTGAAAGGTGCGACATAGCATGCGGCATGCAAATTATATGTATTCGATACCTAGGTGTCTTTGATAGGTGTAGCGCATAATGTTGTATGCTGTTTCACAATTTCCATACCGCGATTGATAGCATCGGTTTACAAGCGTTCGTTAGCGATGCACATATTTCACAAGTCAACATTTGACAGCACAGTCGAGATCTAATTTAGATAGTTGGGCGAGTGCTGGGCGTCATGTATTCTCCCACCGTTTTCCCTGAGCCGTTGTAATATTGTTGGTATACATCCGCCTTTAACAATTAGCACGACGTCCGCCCCACCCGACCTACATCTGCTACATCCACTGCCAACTACCTATATTAATTTACCATCTTCAACGTCAAGCTCTCTATTGTTTATCATCGCGTCAAATCTAGTGCCAGAAAAATTAGAAGCGGCCTTTGGCGGACCTATAAATCCTGTGCATCCTGGATCATTAAACAGTGCCAATGTTCAGCCAGTCAGTGCCGATCAGACCTCCGCGCTCATTAGCATTCGTCCCACTTTCTTGACTCTTAAGTTCTTTATTAAGTTAAGGTAATCCTCAAATGGTAACATATTTGTTCAGGTCCCTTATAAGGATTACGAGTGTGCCTTATATGTAAACAAGTCGTCAATGCGTTCGCCGCGCAGCCTTCTGCAAGAGGGGAGGGGGTTCGAGGCCGCGATGAATGCGGCCTGGCGCTGGTCGGGTGGCCGAGTGGCCCCGGCTAAGGACGGATAGGTCCTGCGGGATGACGCCAGCTAGCGGCGCAGAGCGGAGCGGGCGGCGGCTGGCCCGCGAGTGGCTTGGGTTTCTTCCTGGTGCGTAACTTTATTTGTGCATAGCGCTTTCCCGGCGGCGAGATAGCGCAGCTATTCTAGGCGCGCGCGTGGGCAGAGCCGCCGCCCGCCCCGCTCCGCTCGACCGCTCTCACTACACACTACATGATACATGAATTTCAGGCTCAAAACATAAATTCGCATCGGCAGCAATGACTAAGGATTAAGTTCGGATGTGCATGAGAAGTTAAAGTGCGATGGTAAAGGATACTCACTCTGCTGCTGCGAGAACATCTGCCTCGAATAGTGATGCTCCGTGCGCTGCACGCGCTGCTCCTGCAGCTGCGAGGACTGCTCGCGCCGCTCGGAGCGCTGCTCCGTCCAGCGAGACTGCTTCTCCATCTCGCACAACCACTTATTAACTCTCACTCGACGCTACTGGTCCTTCTCGTACTATCGTCGCCGAGGCGTTCGCTCGTTAAATAAATACGCCACTGCGAAAAACTTATACTAGTGCACGGGTTCATTTAGCAGAAGTCAAGTCATTATAACCCAAGTCCAACAACCAAGACGTCGGTCGATTGCGAATAGTCAGCGGATAGTGTGCGCGGCGCGAGGCAGCGCGGGCGCGGGCGCGGCGCGGCGGGGGGCGACCGAAATACGCGGGTTATTTCGAGCGCGCACTCCGGCGCACGCTCCGCCCGCCGCCCCCCGCGCACCTTACCCCGCGGATTTTGCATGCCTCGGTCCTTTGCTTCCTCAACTAACACTTACACTTAATTCAAGGGCTGAGATGAAAAGGGTTTAACTGGCAAATTGATAGTTTCGATATAATTTAAATTTCTACTTCTACTTTTACTTTAGTTTAGTAATTTAGACTATAAACTTCAACGGCTTCATTTCAATGTAGAATGCTTATTAAGTAATAGAAAAGGTTAAGTAAGTTTCACTTACTTGAAAATGTATTCATTCTATTTTTAAAATACAAAATATAGTACTAATTCGTTCAATTACTGTAAAAATATAATATAATAAATATAATAATGTTTTTATGCTAAGCGAACTGTATTCCTGTGTCAGATAAACCGTTTTTAGACTTACAATCTCGAGATTTAAGCCTCATTTCGGTATTTTGAGGATGTATTATTGTTGATAATTTCACGCTGAATCCAAGGACACCCATAAGTCATTTTGTGAAAAAAATCAGTTAAAACCTTCTTGATCTCATCCCTTCAATTGTCTCCAAAAACCTAAGGCACGGCACCATACAATTTGACTCGTGTTTATATGTGGGTCATAAGTATATGGCGCCAATTGTCGATCTAAGTTGGAAACGCAGATCATACAATACATTGATACATAGGTAAACGAGGGATCAAAAGTTAAAAATACTGAGACCTTTATCTCCTGGCATTTTGGATGTTATTCGTAGACAGCCGCTGTGGTTGAACAGGTCGGCTCATATCCCGGCGGCGACGGGTTAGTTTCCTGCGACAACTATATATGCACAGAAGAAAAGCTTAACACTTAGACAAGTGTTGTGTTAAGGTCCAGGATCTATGTATGTGTATATTTCAGCCAAGTTTGCACCGATATATGAAAGTCAGTAGTTTATAATAAACTAGCTAACCCCGTGGCTTCGCATGGGTTATCGCAACCATCCAAAATCGAACTGGAACGCTCACATAAAATTTCAATAAAATTGGTGCAGTGACACACTGACTTACAGAAGAATTATTATGTATTAAGATGCGTAGGTATAAAACAATATTTAGGTACTTATATATACTGCTTAATTATCATTAAAATGTACGCCATTGTAAGTGAAACACAACAAACAACGAAACAAATAAAAACAGAGTCACTTACTAATAAACATTGTGGGCAGAGGTGATAGATATTATCTGTATTGTTTCTTTCTATCAAGTTTGAAGTCGGTAAAGATAAAACAAGAGAAAACACTGAATACTACATCATCCTAAGGATAAAAACTGATTTTCATTCATAATACAAGGAAAGTAAAAATTAAAACAACTAAAAAATGAGTGAATCCAAATCTCCATACGGAACAACAAAACTCAAAAACTCGAAAAAACAAAAGAAGATCTGATTGCCGCTTTCCCGCTTATTTTGTTTTTTTTTTGTGGGCGGCCAGTTATTTACAGATTGCATTTCATTTTCATCATTGAAAAAATGGTAAATATTTTGCTTAAATCTATAATATTTTAAAGAAATAGTTGAATTTTAATTATGGTAAAGTAATCAAAGATATATTTTTTTTGTATTGGCATAATTTCTCAAGTTAATGAATATTATAAATATATGTGTCCAGTCAAGTCACAGTCCACACCATCAAGTCAAGTCATAGTCTAGTCTAGTCCAGTCATACTCCTAGTAAAGTGGTGGCAACTTTACCAGAAGCTTCTATCTATATAAAAGAATCGTTTCACCATCATTATACCACTTTCTGAAACACATGCATGTAATCCAACACTTAACGATTAAAATGCCACCAATTTTATGTACTAAGAACTGAAAAAAAAAACAAGTTTTGGAATATAATACAATGCGGTGACGTCTTTTTCGTTTTCCCGCCAAAACTGTAAACATTGTTATTTCAATTTTATATCGCGCTGTAATTGAGTGGCTGTAGAAAAAGTTAGAACATTGTTCAATGGAAATTTGAAAATAGAACGATTTCTTTTTTATAACTTGACAGCTGTCAGTTAATTTTTTTTTTTAAATCTATTTCATAGTAGTTTCTGAGCCTGGTCATCGTATTTCCTGGGTCCCTAGATCACAGGGAATCCTAGTTAGGTTCCAGGATCGTTGAACGTTTTATTTAAAATTATTTTACTTTTTTCAGAAAACTTACAGGTAGGTACACGTATAGAAAAGTAAACATATAAAGAAGGCCTTACAAGTTTATATTTTATTTATAATAAGTAAAAAATTAATAATTATACATAGAAAAAAAATACAACTTCTACACACAATATTCACCTTAGCTCCCCAATTATTAAAAAATCCATTGCCCAGCCGCCTTCTTCAGCTGATTAGCGGAAGTATTAAAAAGGTCTATATCATGTATCTTGACAGCCTCTGCGGTGTGGTGGTTGAGCAGGTCGGCTCATAGCCCGGGAGCGACGGGTTCGATTCCCGCAGCAGGACAAGTATTTGTGCACAGAAAAAAAAGCACAAATACTTGTTCTGAGTCTGAGTGTTGTGGGACCATGGTCCTCTTAGTTCCTGGGTCCGTGATACAAGGGATCCTAGTTAGGGTCCAGGATCTATATGTATGTGATCGTTGGGTGTTATTATTATTATGTCTCACAGCCAATTGTGATTATTATTAAATAAATACTTACTATGTAAACTACAAATATAGGTAAGTCAACAGTCAGGATTTGTGCAGTTATAGGTTAGATTTTTTCATACAATAATGATTGCAATTATTTAAATTTTTATAACCAGGAATCTAACATGTATATATGTAAAAATAACATCGTATGGTTATCATAACATCCCACATGTGCTCACAATGTGATGTCTCCACGTTTATCATGCGTCAACGAGTGGAACTTTTGTATTTCATAAATACAGACAATATACAATTTTGGCGTCTTCAAAACGAGAGTGAACAGGGTGTGATCACGAAACTTTGATTGCAATGCTAAAATAGCTCAGCTGGTAGTAACTCTGCCTTCTGAACTATGGGCTGTGGGTTCGATTCCCACCCAGGACAAACATTTGTGTGATTAACATAGGCGTTTGTTCTGTGTCTGGGTGTTATATTGTATTCTATGTATATTTACAATAAAAAGGTATCTAAGTATTGTATCAGTTATCTGGTTCCCATAGCTTTGCTTAGTTTGGGGCTAGAAGGCGTTGTGTGAAATGTCCACACATATTATTATTATTATTAATGCAACAGGAGAAATTTTTTGACTAAATATGCACATAAGCTGCGTATTGTGTTTCTATTTGTTGCAATTGCAATCGAGTTTGTACCCAGCTGTACCTTCTAGGCAAGCAAATGGCGTAGCTACCAGAGGGCTAGACGGGGCAGTGCCCTGGGGCCACCAAGCTCAGGGCCCCCCCTGAGCTTGGTGTCGGACTATGTCTTATAAACCATAAATTGAACTTGTGAACATTTCTCCCACTTTTTTTATATTAAGTGATGACGTGACGAGCTAGCCGTTCGCCTGATGTTAAACGACAAGGCTGCCCATATCAGCTGCAGTGTCACTCGGAACTAAAGTACAGAGTTTCGCGTGACACTGCACTGCGCACATCATCCTGAGACATCAGAACAATCTAGTAATAAGATTACTAAACTGTGAGATCAGATCATAAAGTCTCATTTGCCCAGTAATTTCACTAGCTACAGTGCCCTTCAAACCGGAACACACTGCACACCGCACTACTGCTTGGCGGCAGAATAACTGGCAAGGCCTACCTAGACGAACTTTGCAGAAAAGTCCTACCACCTAGTAAACGTACATAATATAAATAATTCGAATTCGAAAAACGACGAATCGCGCTCTTAAATAGTTAGGGCCCTAGTTCATTTTTCCCCAGCGCCTTCACATACATAGATCCTGAACCCTAACTAGCATTCCCTGTGTCTACGGACCCAGGAACTACGTGGACCATGGTCCCACAACACCAAGACTCAGAACAAGTATTTGCCCTTTTTTTCCTGCACAAATACTTGTCCTGCCGCGGGAATCGAACCCGCCGCTTCCGGGTTATAAACCGACCTACTCAACCACCACTCCTACAGAGGCTATGTGTGTAATAATTACGTGTATTACAAAATATAATATTTATTATTTGCTTTATAATTTTTACGATGTACAAGAAAAGTATTTTGCTAAGAAAATCCTTTACGTACTGTAGGGTACATTCCTTTATTTATTATATTTTAGAAAGACAAGAATATAAAGACATTTATTCAATACTTGCCTAAAATTAAAATACATAACAGGTTATAATAAATAAATAAATAAATAAAATAAATAATAACGATCACATACATATATTATCCTGGACCCTAATTAGGATTCCCTGTGTCTAGGGCCCCAAGAACTATGAGGACCATGGTCTCACAACATCCAGTTTCAGAACAAATATATCCGCTTTTTTCTGTGCATCGAACCGCCGCTTGTGAGTTATAAGCCGACTTGCTCAACCACCACACCACAGAGGCTGTCAAATACATAATATGTACAAACAAAAAGCAAGTATCGAATGGGTGTCGGCTCAGCATATCGCTGATCGTCGAAGACATCCAGCGCTGGTTTTCAGCCTAGGCATCTGGGTGGGTGGAACCAATGCACAATTCGAAAAATAATTATAATATTTAAAAACGGATATACAAGAATACTTACATACTACACTTACATATTACTAAGTGGTAGGACTTTTCTGCAAAGTTCGTCTAGGTAGGTACCAACGCCTTGCCAGTTATTCTGCCGCCAAGCAGTAGTGCGCAAGCACTACTGTGTACTGTGTTCCGGTTTAAAGGGCACTGTAGCTAGTGAAATTACTGGGCAAATGAGACTGAAATCTGATGTCAAAGTCGAGTAATCTTATTACAAAACTGATGTCTCAGTATGATGTGCGCAGTGCAGTGTCATGCGAAACTTTATATATTTTAAGTTCTTAGTGACACTGTTTTGTTATGGGTGAGCGTGTCGCATAACATCAGGTGAAAAACTAGCTCATCACATCATTCACAAACATTAAAAAGTTAATTATTATATCTTCTAGGCAAGTGTGTTACATCCTAGACCGCATCGTTATTTACCAGTGCGATAGTAGTCAAACGCAAGCCTATCAAACAAAAAAAAATCAATTAGTTAATTAAACGGGCTATATTTGCCAATAAGAGTGTTTTATTTATTTATTTATTTTATTCTTGGAAGACCAACAGCTGTTATAATTACAATAGACACACGTTTACAAAAAAAGAAGCCAATTAAAGGTCCTCACGGATAGACAAAATAGAGTACAATTTAAATGAAGTGAACACCTAAGAGCACTACCTACATACGCACTGCATGGTATTACTTACTAAGTTATAGAATAGCTATGCACAATAATAAATTATAAGTAGATAAATAATTAAGGTAGCAGCTAGCCTAGTAACTAAAAATATTACAGTTAATTATTGGTAATTAATTAGTCAAAAAATTCACTGCTCAACCGCTGCCTGGCCGACGCTACGCTTGTACAGAATAGGTCAAAGTTTTATTGAAGTGTGCCTGATTGAAGGGTAAATTAACATGGCAACAGTAAAGTCGACGAACTAAACAACTGTTTCTGGCATCAGTGAATCAATGCGCTTTATTTATTTACACAACTAATGAACATAGTTACCATCACACATTTAATTAGCAACGTCACGGGTTCGTAGACCTGCCAAAGATTTAAACTGGTCTATAAGTTTGTGCGACTAGTTCGATTCCCACCCAGCCTTCAAGTTCAAAAATCACTAAATTCCAGGACGTGTCCTAGCTACTGGACTGGTGACGATAAAAGATTGTTTTTTGTATAATTACGTAGTTTTTATTCTAATATGCTTAGAAAACGCACATCTAATAATAATAATAATATTAATAATATGTGTGGACATCTCACACAACGCCATTTAGCCCCAAACCAAGCAAAGCTTGTATTATGGGAACCAGATAACTGATACAATACTTAGATACTTTTTTGTTTGTAAATACATACATACAATACATTATAACATCTAGACACAGAACGAACACCTATGTTCGTCACACAAATGTTTGTCCTGGGTGGGAATCGAACCCACAACCCACAGTTCAGAAGACAGAGTTACTACCAACTGAGCTATCGGGCTAATATAGCGCGTAGTTCTAGCGCGCTAAGAAAATTTCTAGAAGGAAAGAGTCTGAAGAGCACACTCAAGGTATTTAAAATAATGTCTACTTTTGTAAAGTAATTAGCCTAAATAATTAGAAATTATTCCATAAGACACTATTCCACGCGGACGAAATCGCGGGCACAGCTAGTGTGTCAACATAGGTAAAAATAAATTGTGCAACATAATATTTAAACGATTTATCTAATCTACTCAATAATACTTCACACAGGCTGAATGAAAAAAGTCATGATGGTTATACTAAGTTTTTTCAACAAAATTCTGCAATGATATAATAACTAATACTAAACACTACCTACTACTAAAAAAAACATTTGGACTATATACTAGCCGCGATGACCTGACAGTCTAAATGCTCCAACCTGCTACCATGTAGGTAGCGTATAAATACTAAGTAGGTACTGCTTTTGGCGGTAAGTTTGGGTTCCACAACAAGTCGTAATATATTTGTGTATGACACGAAATGATGCTGTTATTTTCTGTCATGCGCTAAGCCGCGACTCAGCTTGTGATGAAGAAGCGGGTTTAAATAAGCTCCGAGTGCGTCATCGCGAGAGAAATGTACATTTTAATTGATTCACCGCCGAGTCATATTGTCACGACCGAGCTGCGGGGCCAACCTCCGCCGCCGAAGCTATGCAATGATATCATGGTAAAAACTAAAACGGTAGTTTTAGCAAACTGCTACTATAGTTAGGTGGTAGGACTTTTCTACAATGTTCGTCTAGGTAGGTAACCACCGCTTTGCCAGTTATTCTGCCGCCAAACAGTAGTGTGCAAGCACTACTGTGTTCCGGTTTGAAGGGCAATGTAGTTAGTGTAATTAGTGGGCAAATAAGACTTTATGATCTGATCAAGTACCTAATCTTATTACCTGACTGTGCTGATGTCTCAGGATGATGTGCACCGTGCAGCAGTCATGCGAAACTTTACATGTTGGAGTTCCGAGTGATACTGTTCTGTTATGGGCTGTCGCTTAACAGAAGGTGAATGTCTAGCTCGTCACATCATTCATAACATTTAAAAAAATATCTTTCTAATTTTTCTTCTGCACAAAACGTACCTATGTCTTAGTATTTGGTGCAACTTGTCGATGCCTTGTTCAAGATTCGTGTTCAATACAAGCTCTATTCTATACTGTTTATATTCTGACTTATTGCACTGTAAAAGTCTGTTCTTGCGATACAAAAGCGATTTTATACATAGTAAGATTAAAATCAAATCGTTTTAATTTTAAATTCATTCTTGTAGCAGAGCAAAACTTAAAAAGTCTAAGTTAAAAAGTCTCTGTGGCGACAGCCTCTGTGGTGTGGTGGATGAGCAGGTCGGCTCATAACCCGGAGGCGGCAGGTTCTATTCCCACGACAAGACAAGTATTTGTGTACAGAAAAAAAGCGCAAATACTTCTTCTGAGTCTAGGTGTTGTGGGATCATGGTCCTTGTAGTTCCTGGGTCCCTAGACATGTTTCCTAGTATGGTTCCAGGATCTTATCTATGTGATCGTTGGGTGTAATTATTATTATTTCTATTAAAAATAATTGCAAACATTCAATCAATACTATGATACCGTAGTAGCTACATAATTATGGGATCTGGGGCACAAAATGTTACAGGTGCTTATATCTACTGCACATCCCGCACTGCCTTGCAGAGACCTCCGATTCCAAACTACTTAAAAACCTTACCAGACATCCCGCCCGCTGCTGACACCGACAAAATGTAATAATATATTATTAATATATTATTACATTTTGACAATTATTATATATATCATAGTAATAATTTTACTAGGTGGTAGGACTTTACTGCAAAGTTCGTCTAGGTAGGTACCACCGCTTTGCCAGTTATTCTGCCGCCAAGCAGTAGTGCGCAAGCACTGCTGTGTTCCGGTTTGAAGGGCACTGTATCTAGTGAAATTACTGGGCAAATAAGACTTTATGATCTGATCTCACAGTTTAGTAATCTTATTTCTAGATTGTTCTTATGTCTCTGGATGACGTGCGCAGTGCAGTGTCACGCGAAGCTCTATACCTTAGAGTTCCAAGTGACACTGCAGATGATATGGGCAGCCGTGTCGTTTAACATCAGGCGAACGGCTAGCCCGTCACGTCATTCCTTAACATAAAAAGAAAAAAATAATAATAATAACACCATTGCAGACAAAAACCATTCTAGCCCGCCCGACCAATATTTAATAATAATTATGTAGTGAGCATCATGAGTGAAATTTTTAATTTAGTGCACGGACAACTCCTCTGAGAGAGGGCAAGTAAGCATCTATGCTGAAAGCAAGAAAGAAAGAAACACTTATTTGCACGAAGTACACAACATTACATAGTTACACTAAAAATAACAAAACATAACCTAGTGTAATTTAAAACTTGCTTATAGCTATAACCTATTCCTTGCTGTGTGCGAACATCGTTGCTGTGTACAGTGCTGCACAAAACAGTCTGAGCTCAGCATGTGCCGTGGACGAGTCCAGGGCGCTGATTTTCAACCCAGACGAATATATTTATCCTAATTATATACAATAGTAATAACATTTAGTATAAAAAAGAATAAATAAATAATTTAATTCAAAAAGCTGCGCTTCTTCACAGTATTTTGATTAGATCTTCAGCGTCCCCAACATTGGCTAATATCTCGTGCAAGCTTACATGCAGCGGGTGCCCGTGGCGGCTGCCGCGGCGTCATCTGCTGACGCTGACGCATGTTTGCGCTATTTCTGGCAAGTGCAGGAGCCCAGGGGATGAGTCCATGCAGTGATTTGAAACGAATGCTCGGTCATCATAAAAAATCAACCACGAAACGGATGGCTCACCCACGCTCTGACCCGTTTATATATCGTTAGGTCTACAAATCGTCAAATGTGACACAGTTTAGAAACTGGTGCTAAAAGTGTGTGGTATTTTTTAACTACATCAATTAAATAAAATAAGTAAAGCAGACCATAAAATGGGCTTTATTTCTACTGGTAAAGAGTACACAGACTACACAGTTTTCTCGATTAATGTTCGGTAAAAAAAGTCATCTATCTGCCACTAAATGTGATGTTTTTAAAAGTGAGTAAATCAACAATTTGGCAAAGTCTTCAGTTCATTGGATTCAAAAGAAAGTGCCCTTGAAGTCTATATTCTAAATTAGCTACTCACGCTAAATGCAAGTAGCTGACTACGACAACTATACAAAACTGCATGCGTAGTCCATATTTATGTAGAATGCTGCAGTTGTTAGGTCAGGGAAAAATTTCTTCGTATTTTGTTCGAGAGCTCGCTTGATAGGTTCAAGCTCGTAATGTGCTCGTTATCCTCACTTACACTGCAGATGCTCTTTAAATGGACCTCATATGATATAGTAATAATAATAACGCCCAACGATCACATACTTATTGGATCCTAACTAAGATTCCTTGTGTCTAGGGACCCAGGAACTAAGACCATGTTCCCCCAACACCCAGACACAGAACAAGTAATTTGCGACTTTTTTCTGTACACAAATATCACAATGTCCTGTCACGAGAATCGAACTCGCCACCTCCGGATTAAGAGCCAACATGCTCTCGTTTTTTAAACGGGATAAGTGCCTTTATTCTTTTCACTAACTACCACAATAATATGACAAATATTACTACCAACTAACAAAACATTTAAACTATATACCCACCAGTTACGATACGATGTCCGTCCAAATAAAACTAGATGGTAAAAAAAACGTATAAATAAATATAATGCCCACTACCAGTAAGTAGCGTACTCAAAATGCTGGCAGAATTGCCCCGTTGAACATTATTGATTGTTTATTTTGGTTTGATAAATATTTATTTTACTTTTAATACCTTAAATTATTTATTGCATCAAATTCTCTTTTTGTATTGATACCCAAATCCGTCAGGTACAAACAATAGATACCATAAAGAAAACGTTTTAGAGGAATTCGTTTTGTAAGATAAACAAACGTCAATTAAAAAGTCTACATTACTCCGACCAGGTTTCGGACATATTCGATGTCCTAATACTTAATATTTTTTCTGTAATTGACGTGAGTTTAGCCGTTATTTATCTTACACGATAGTTTTCTAACTTAAATTAAAGGAGTTCAATTTTAAATCCATACATGCAAAATACGATTAGACTTTTATATGTATAGTGAATAGAAGCATTAATGCTGCCTACCTACATAATGCACGCGAATATTTAAATCAATTAATATTTTATTGACAAAAAAGGTTTACACGTGTTGTAAGACTCTATAGACTCCTGAACTAATGTTAACACTATATTTCAGGAGCCCATATTGCTGTAATAAAGTGCAGACAATATATTCTCGATAAAAGCACACCACATAAATTAAAAACGTATGTGCTTTAGACACACGCGCAAGTAAAACAACTAGCTCCAACTTTCTTGCCCCTACAGTAATAAACGAAAAGTAGACCTTTCTTTCTATCTTCACAACTTCGGTTCGCCTCACCAGCTTACCCCCAAGTCAAGCGTGCCTAATGAAATTTAACTTCAAAAATTATAGAGCTAATGTTGTTGGTCTCTACCGACATGCTACCTATACAAGTGCACATCGTCACTGGGCGGCAAAATATCCGTAAGCAATAAAATTATCTATGATCTACCCCGCTCCATAAATATATAATTATATGTGTTTTGAAATCGGGTAGCCGCTAAAACACTGTTAACCATATGATTAAGAGTGGTAAGACAGTTAACGAGAGTTGGCGGAGGCCCAGTGACAAGTTATGGCGTGGATCACACGCTATCTTTAGTTGATATTGTCGTAAAATGGATGACAATGAAGGACTCTTGCCAACGCTCGGGAAATTGGCCATCACATAACCGGAGATGTGTGATTTACAACTTTGAAAATAACAGATATAATTATTTGTAATCCTGTAATGTGTGCCCTTGCTTTATCACCACAGTTGATGTATGTGACGGCGGCAACGTCCAGTTATAAACTATGCACAGCGATCGAGCACCGTAATTTACCCTGTGGTGGCATTCAATTTATTACAGTGGCAGCACCGGCAACTGTCATGGCGCCCCTACCTGTCTGGCTATAAAAAAGGACCGCTCGGTGTATTACGGATCATTCTTGTTCCAGACACGGCGCGGTGTGGACATGCTGAAGGCCTATAGTTATATAGGTTGCAACCTACCCACAACCCGTTCCTGCCCACATATGTATGATTAATAGAAATAAATTAAAAATGTACTATATTTATAATGGAGTTCTTTGAATACTGTAGAGAATAAATAAAAATCTACTATTGACATGAGTGCCGGGACCAAGAGTGCATTTAAACCCCCTGGCTTTTAAGGAAATAAATTAAACCATCTTTTGATGAAATCTTATCTACTTTTTTATGTTAGTAAATGATGTAAAGAGCTAGTCGCGCACCTGATGTTAAGCGACACAATTACCTATAACAGAAGTGTCACTCGGAACACCAAAATATAAAGGATCGCGCGACACTGCACTGCGCACATCATCCTGAGACATCAGCACAGTCTGGTAATGAGATTGTGAGATCAGATGATAAAGTCTCAATAGCCCAGTAATTTCAACCGTCTAAGAATTGGAAAATCAACTAACGTAGCTAGATGGACAGATAGATGGACCTAAATGGACTTATTAGGGTGCCTGTGCATCGTAATAAGATAATGAAACGGATCTCTATATTATATTCATATATATATAGTTCAAATGGTCACAAACATTTATTTTCAAATATTACTGACTGACTCTTTTGTACTAAAACTGCTACAATTTATATTAAGATGATGTGTTCGTAGAAAGTATTAAGCGAGATCCTGACCTTTTTATTAAGTATATCTTCCAAATGAATCCTTTATTTTGAACGGAAATATCACTAGTTATATATTTATTTCAGTAAAAAAAAGAAACTTGAATGGTTTCCAATTGCTTTAAACTCAGCAGCGAGAAATAAACACTACTATTTTTCTGAAAGATAGGTATTTCGCTTTCGTCAGACATGATGTTAGTGTAGTGCTATTTCGGAATGATCCAGAGTTGCACAGGTAGCGGAGTGTGGAATTATGCCGTCTCTAGGTGGCCGGGTATTAATAAGGTGGCTATATCCGACCCAGTGTGAGTTCACGGGAGCATCGTGTTTCATCCGAGCCACAGGTGTCTGTTTGTAATCAGGACAATGTCACATAAATTTTAAAACAAAATGCGAATGATATGATTTTTATTTATTTGAGCCGTTCGGTGTTGAGACCCAGGGTCTGTGGCTGGAGCCCATTGCGATTTCCGAAGTTTATCAGAGCGCCAGTTCGAGCTAGCATTTATTTGGTACATTGAGTTAGCATTACAATTCAACGGGACAATGCTACCAGCATTTAGGTACGTTAATGGTCTGAAGAATTCGGTTTATCTATAGGTCAGCGCAGCTATTATACAGACCAAATGTTTTTCATCCGGATAACATAAAATTTGAACTTGGTTAACTAACACTCACATTATCACACATCAGTTTCAATCAACAGGCTAATCAACACATCGATCACAGAAATTGAAAATATCTTGTTATTCATTCGACTATTTCATCAAAGTAGGATGAAAGGTATGACGTTCGGAGATGGTATGCGTAGTTCTGACAGGGAATGAATCTGTTATTATGCGCCTTAAATAAGCTTTCTCTGAGAACCAGTGCCAATTTCTCATAAAGGGGATATTGGATCTCGCCCCATATCAAAAAATACTCCAGAAAGAAGGTCACCTGTATTGCGCAAAGGGGTTACTCATTGGATGCCAGGCGGCGGTAGTCAGCGCGCCGGCCGCCCTGGCCCGCTCCAGCCGTGGGCGCGCCGCCCGCCCAGAATACCGGCCACCTACTCCTGCCGGCTGCCAAACACCTACCTGATCATTACGATTTATTTTGCGTGTGATTTCTGCACATGTTGCGCTACCTGGTGAATGTTTGTTCGATTCCCTGCCAGAAATAAAACTCTGATCTTTTCGCTATAATAAAGCAGCGCTGCAAAATGTTTGAGAATATTTGTAAGAATAATATCTTAAGCCGTCCACCCACGTGAAGTTTTCAGTAAGAATAACAACGCTGAAAAGTATATGTACAAGCCTGTTGATGCAATAAAAGTTTTGGATACTTTCGTGGAATCAATGTATGTTGTTATTTTGGATATTTTGTAATTGCCCTTGTGTTGACCTACTCTGGGAGAAGTTTTATACCAATGGAGGACCAAATTCATTTTATGCCGATAAAAAAACTGACTATTCTATTACTGATCGAACTAATTCATCTATTTGCCCATTCACGTCCTTTTTTTTCTTGCTTCAGCAACGGCACTAAGGTTTGTTGTGGTAATAAGCGTTTATTTAAAACAGTGCATTCTATAACGCCTACGTCGCCTAATTATTGCGTCGATATTTCACAATGTATTTATAGATCAAAAATTCGGTCATACTTGTAGGGTTTTCACATGATGATTTTAATTATTTTCGCGGTGACAAGGTTGCTTTTGGTTTGCGTGATCGTGGAAAAGTAAACAAGCGTGTTCTTGACAAGGTACATTTTTTTTTTGTGGACATCACACACAACGCCGAGCCCTAGCCCCAAACTAAGCAAAGCTTGTGCTATGGGAACCAGATAACTGATACAATACTTAGATACTTTTTGTTTGTAAATACATACATAGAATACAATATAATACCCAGACACAGAACAAACACCTATGTTCATCACACAAAATTGTTTGTCCTGGATGGGAATCGAACCCACAACCCACAGTTCAGAAGGTAGGGTTACTACCAACTGAGCTACCGGGCCAGTCAAATATTGCTAATACACTAAATTAAGATACGTGTACAGTACGTGTATTACAAAGAAATTGTGCCGTATATCTATAAATTTAACTAGAAACGTCTGTTATTAAACTATTTACATTTACAACTAACACTGGTAGTATTATTTGATTGGACAATTATTACTGGGATAAATGATTATCCTTCATGATCACCTTTTTGTCTTGTGCTATTATCTTTATACATAAAAATGAATCTCTATTTCTCTTGGTCATCGCATTACGGGTAAACGGATACGACATTTTCGCTAATTCTTTTTTTTTCACGGCAAATTGCCTTTATTTTCTAAATACTACAATGATAATATAATAACTAATCTAAACACTACGTAGTACTACTTGTAAAAAAAAACATATAGACTATATACTGGCCGCGATGACCTATAGACAGTCCAAATGCACCAGCCCACTACCAGTAGGTAGCGTCCCCAATATGCTGGCAGAATTGCCCCGTTGAATTGCAAATGCTCATTCGTTGTGCCGAATAAGTACCAGAATTCTGGTCACGCGTAGCGTCGACTAGGCGCTATAATAAAGGGGGTCCTGGGTCCTGGCCCCCAAGGACCCAGGGTCTCAACACCAAACGGCTCAACTATGTAACCGCTACCTAGGTAGCGGTTAAAAAAAGAATTAAAAAAAAGAAAAAAACGATAAAAAAAGAATCGTGGACCCTAACTAGGACTCCCTGTGTCTAGGAACCCAGGAACTACGAGGACCATGGTTCACACACCCCCCACGACACCTAGACTCAGAACAAGTATTCGTGTTTTTTTCTGTGCACAAATACTTGTCCTGCCGCGGGAATCGAACCCGCCGCCTCCGGGGTATGCACCCACCACACCACACCACAGAGGCTGTCAATTAGGTGTAGTCTTAACCACTTATGATTATCATCTTAGGGTTTGTTTGAAACGACAAGTTTTAAGGAAAATCTTCTTATCTTATTTTAAATCATTTATGAATATCTGAAGAACCTGGAGAGAGGAAACCGATATCAACCACAAAGTTCAAGTGCGCGTGAAACCTATTTACTTGTGTAGGGGTCTCATGAAACGCAGAAAAACATTCAATATATTGATATTGACAGGCCCAATAACCCAGCCTTCAGGTTTTGGGTTCGATTCCCACCCACGACAAATATATGTGTAATGAACAGTCGATAGTCATTTATTAATAAATATGTTTACATATTTATTTTTAAAGCAGGTGATGGTACATTTTTATTTTATAATAAAGATGCACCACCATATCTATATATTAATCGTCTATTAATTGAATTGAATCATCTATTAATTGAAACTACATTTATTTAAATTGTTATAATACCTACTGTACGTTCGAAATGGACAAAACTGTTGGAACATAGTACTTAGCACCATACGATTATCTTGTACAGTTTAACAATAAAAAATATTCTATTCTATTCTAAGCACATTTTGTTTTGGGAATAATAAAGAAGATTACTATAAAAATATATCATATCAACAAATATTTTTGTGTTTACTTTATTTGTGGCTTGGCTTATTATTATCGTGTGCTCAAGATGTTCACCAACTGGCAAAAGCCAACCTCCGGAGTGTGCAGTTTGAAAATAATGTGAAAAATAAAACATAAAGCATCACTCCGCGTGGGAGGCTGGCGGGAGAGCAACACGTCAAATTCACTTACGTGCTAAACTTAAAAGAAAACGTTATTCGGGATGAGCAAGCAGACGAAAATAAATACTTCCACGGATCTACGCCTCTATAGAAGAATCTAGTAGGAGCAAGGAGACAAAAGTATTTTCGTAGTAAAACATACCTATTACTTATTATCACCGTTGTCTAACCGACTCCAATCATAAATGCTTAAATGAACGAGCAACAATAATCTTACAACAAGCAAAATATCAGTCATTGAAGAGTTCCATAGACTTTATATCCTTCATATTTAATCCCCGTCAGGTCCTAGCTATCCTCGTACGGTTTCCAATTACATGTAGATATATCCGTTTTAGAGAATTCAATTTTTGAAGTAAAACTTCTTTATCACGTTTTGGTAGGGGAGTAAGCTGGCGTGCAAACGGAAGTTGAAAGTTGTTGGTTATCGTAGATCTCCATTGTCAACGTAATAAAGTTAACATTTGTATCACTATGTTGGTATGTCCAATAAATTGACAATAAATTTACAATTGTCAAGATGACATTAAACAAAGCAAAATCAAAGTTATACCGGCCGATAGATGGAGCTAAAGTAAAGAAGTTTTACTTCAGTCGTGTGGTCTAAAGCACACTCGTTTTTTATGTATGACAGGCTTGCATTTGACTACTGTCTCACCTGATGGTAAGTAACGATGCGTTCGACGATGGAGCATGCTTGCCTTAGCAAAGTTATGCCCCAACAAAGGAGTGGATACTATACTGAAGGAAAAGTCACAACATCGCAAGCGTACATGGCCGCTAGCTCCTCGCCTTTGTGTGATGCCGATAAAATAACACTGCAGTAACGATCTTACTCATGGCTTTATTGCGATTGCGCAAATTCTGTTTGCACCAAAGTAAATCGATTACGCGTGATCTCCTCTAGCGTGATGCTGCAGGTATGACGGTGTTAAAATAGGTTGCTCCGGGTTTTTAAGTAAAACTTCTATTCGCACGCTTGACTTGGGGAGCAAGCTGATGAATGCAAGGCGAACAGAAGTTGAAGTTGGTTCACGCAAATCTCCATTGTCAACATAGCAAAGTTAAAAAATTGTATTATTGTGTTGGTATGTCCGGTAAAATGACAATTCACAATTGTCAAAATGGCGACATTAACATTAAACAAAGGGAAAAGAAAGTTATACCGGCCAATAGATGGAGCTTACTAGGTACCAACGTTTTGCTAGTGTGCGCAGTGGGGCAGTATGCCGCTATACTTTATTAATTTTAAGTTCCTAGCGACACTGCAACTGTTAGAAGCGGTCGGGCGTACGAATAACGAGTCACCTAATTCATTACTATAAAAATTAAAATATTCTGCCGCTAAGCAGCGTTCTAGTTTGAATGCAGCTAGCGAAATTGCTAGGCAAATGAGGCTATCTCACAGTCTAGATAAATTACTTGGTACTGATATCTCGGAATCAGGTAACTTCCAATGTTCCCATCAAATATTTTAATACAGCTGATCCCACAAAAATTTGTATTAAATAAATGAGTGCCTTGTGCATAAGTTTGCTTTTAATAATAATAAACATTAAACAGATTCTATTATTTTTCGTGAAGTCGTGGATATGGAACGGGAAGGATACGGACCAATGTACCCAAGGCAAACGTACCTACCTATATAAGTATAGGTACGCAGAATCACGTAATTGGAGTTTGGGGGGGGGAATAGGCTTATATAAGCAAAGCGTAACTTTTCCCAAAACACTTGGTATACATAAGTGTGATAAATATAAAAAATAGCTAGATGGAATTTCAAACTCCTGTTTGTCCCTTACTCTTTAAGGGAACAAAGGGGAATGTAAAGGTTTATATATACCACCGTTCATCTACAGTGGCACGTATTGGTCAACTCAACAAATTTGAATTATATACTAGGTTTTAGTTTGAAAACTATCGTGAGTATGACACATTTTTGTAAGATAAATAACGTAATAACGGAGTAATTTCGACTTTTAATTGACGTGAGTTTTAGCCGTTATTTATCTTACAAAAATATATACTAGGTAGTTATAGATGAATGGATCTTAGATTAATACGGTCGATAACGGCCGATACGGTTCGATAAGCATTTTTTTAAGCATTTTTAGAACGTTAACGGTCTTATTAAAAAAAATGCTTATTGAAGGTTTATTGTGTTCACTAGTTAAAACGTCTCATAAGACGTACATATATAATTATGCACTTAAGTAGTCAATAACTTCACAGATGGAGTTTTGGCGGGAAAACGAAAAAGACCACGTCACCGCATTATATTATTTTCCAAAACTTGTGTTATTTTCAGTGCTAGTGCATAAAACTGGTGGCATTTTATTCGTTAAGTGCTGGATTACAAGCATGAGTGTGGGAAAGTGGTATAATGACGGTGAAACGTTTTTTTTTTCGTGTTGTTTCCAAAACTCCCTAGAAGCTACTGGTAAAGTTCCCACCACTTTACTAGGAGTATGACTTGACTAGACTAGACTATGACTTGACTCTGACTTGGCTTGATGACTTCGACTGTGACCTGACACAATATTTACGTGAAATATCATTAACTTGCTAAATTATCAATTACTTGACACTGGCTAAATACACAAAAGTGTGGAGCCAATATACAAAAAAAAATTCACAGATATTATCTGTAGCTACGCGATGTTCCTATTTTCTTCCTATTTTTCAACTACGTGTAATGTACAATAAGCAAACGATTCTCTAAAAACAAATTTCAACTAGTTTGAAAACAAAATTGTTTTGCTTCTTGTCGAAGTTGTTCCGAGCTGGACGGATACGTGACAAAACATGAAAATAATTTTAGAGGAGGATAATGGCGGAGGTGGCAGTGGCGGAGGAACGACGCAGTTTGAATGGCTGCCAAGTCGCCGGGCGGCGCGCGGCGCCGGCGGTCCAACCCTGCACGAATTCAATCTAGAGAAAAGCTCGAATCGCATCCGCAACCAACATAATGTACATATTTCTCTTTATTTTATCCAACCGTTTATACCGAATATGGACTTTCGCAGTACACAAAAGTAAAGTACATCTTTTAGTCTTCTGCCGAGCTTCACGAATTTTCCACACAATAGCACGGACTGCGCTAAGAAGAGATGACACTAAACAGATTTTTAGTGCATATTTGTGTTAATTCTGCCAACAAACAAAATACCTCCAAATAGCTTTTGTAGCGTTTTATAAAAAGTTGCTTTTTAAAACTAGAAATAGTTTTAAAAAGCAACTTTTTCTAAAACTTAGTTTAGTTTTAGAGCACCTAGGAATATTTTCCCTACCTAAGTATTCTCAAGTCTGACGAAGCGTTGATGCGAAAAGTCTTATTCAAGTACTCACCACCTATGAGAAAAAGGGACAGAAAATAATTCACGGCATCTGATTATTTCAGTGACTAACAGCACATTTCGGCACGGTTTGTTCCCACGACGAAGGGAATTTATGATCATGTCTCATATTCCTGCTGTATAAAAAATAATATACTATTTATGTAGT
Organism: Ennomos fuscantarius; assembly: GCA_905220475.3. NCBI lineage: Eukaryota > Metazoa > Arthropoda > Insecta > Lepidoptera > Geometridae > Ennomos > Ennomos fuscantarius. The sequence goes on from HG992023.1 coordinate 16,161,777, forward strand.
TTTTTTTTGTTTGGCTCCACAGTTTTGTGTATTTAGCCAGTGTCAAGTAACTGATAATTTCTCAAGTTCATTGATATTATATAATGTGTCAATTTAAGTCCAGTCACAGTCCAAGTCATCAAGTTAAGTCATAGTCAAGTCTAGTCAAGTCATACACCTAGCAAGGTAAAGTGGTGGGAACTTTACCAGTAGCTTCTAGGGAGTTTTGGAAACAACACGAAAAGAAACGTTTCACCGTCATTATACCACTTTCCCACACTCATGCCTGTAATTCAGCACTTAACGAATAAAATATCACCAATTTTATGCCCTAACGCTGAAAATGACACAAATTTTCCAAAATATTACAATGCGGTGACGCGATCTTTTTCGTATTCCCGCCAAAACTCCCGAAACAAAGTTATACCGCCCGATAGAGAGAGGTAAGAAGTTTTAGTTCAGTCCTGTGGTCTAAAGAAACTCGTTTGTTTGAATATATTGATTTAGGTATTATAGTGCAGACAGTGCAGATTGCTTACAAAACTTCATCCAAATCGGTTAAACCGTTTATTTTGGCGAGAAAGCTACATAAACAAACAGACACCTTCATATGTTTATGCCACCATCGTAATCCTTGCGTATTATAAAAACTTTAAGGACTAACAATCTGTACACTAATTAAATATAAACGTTTCCCAGGAAAAGCTTTAACAATTACCCAGATAATTAATAATTACCCAGATAATTAATAATAACTATGTATACTTACTTCTATTAATTAGTATCATATTAATTACACGCTTCAGTGCCAAATCATAATGACTTGTCTGAGAACAGTTTTAGTTATTTATAACCATGAGTGCACAGTGCTATATGTACCCGTTCAGAATAAGGCCCGTATTGCAGAACTGCGCTCAGTCGTGAATCGTGCTCAAGACGAGATTTGATTCACAAAATCTGTGAATGAAATCTCGACTTGAGCATCAATCAACGACTGAGTATCGTTCTGTAATACGAGCATAAAGGGCTATACGACCAACAATGCGAAACGTCCATTTAGTAATGCCTAATCTAAACGTTCGTACAAGATTAAAGAGTCTTTGATCGCAACTGATTACGTACTATATTGGACAAAAAGCAATTTGTAATTTTACGCTTAGTACAATAACTAACTAGTTATGTAGCTCCGTTTCGTAGAAGGCCAAAGCGAAATTTCCAACTATTAAATGAAGGGTTGAGAATAAAAAGGATTTAACTGACAAATTGATAGTTTCGAGAAAATTGACTTTAAACGTCAACGGCGTCATTTTTATGTAGAGTGCTTATGAGGTAATAGAAAAGGTTTATGTAAGTTTCAGTTGCTTGAAAATGTTTTATTTCTATTTAAAATTACCAAATATAGTACTAATTCATACAATTACTGTAAAAATATAATATAATAAAAGAAATAAAGTAATGTTTTTATGCTAAGCGTACTGTATTCCTGTGACAGATAAACCATTTTTAGAATCAAAATCTCGAGATTTAAGCCTCATTTCGGTATTTTGAGAATGTATTATTGAAGATAATTTCACGCTGAATCCAACGATACCCATAAGTCATTTGGTCAAAAAAATCAGTTAAATCCTTTTTATTCTCACCCCTTCAAATGGTCTGCTATTTAGGAAATCGATTGTTTTACTGTGTACTTATATTTATATCTTAATTTTTCAACTAGTTAATTTTATTTATGTTAATGAATGACGTGACGAGCTTGAACATTAGGGAAACGGTTGTTCGCCTGATGTTAAGCGACACAGCCACCCATAACACAACAGTGTCACTCGGAACTCCAAAATACAAAGTTTCGCGTGACACTGCACTGCGCACATCATCCTGAGACATTAGCACAGTCTGGTTATAAGATTACTCGACTGTGAGATCAGATCATTTAGTCTCATTTGCCCAGTAAATTGACAAGCTACAGTGCCTTTCAAACCTTGGTACCTTGTCTGTTAAAAAAAAAAGAAATTAAGGAGGTCGATTTACATGAGACGGAAGTCTATATATAAATCACTGACAAGATCACGCACTTGCAGCTGTGTCTATTCTCAGAGAAATTATGTTTCAATGATTCAAACACATTTTTAACGCGGTGATCACCATCTAAACAATCAGTTTGTCATGTCCGAGAATAAACAGCGCAATCGCAATAATTTGGCTCCTTCACAAAACTCAAGAAAGAGAACATTATCAGAAGAGCTTATCTAAGACGTTATCAAGGATCCTCTGATTCACTACACTAATGTTTTGAAGTAAAACTTCTTTACGCACGCTTGACTTGGGATGTTAGCTGGTGAATGCGTAACGAGGCAAACGGAAGTTGAAAATTTGTTGGTTCACGTATATTTCCATTGTCAACATAACCAAGTTAAACAATAGTTAAAATTTGTATTATTATGTTGCTATACGGAAAAAAATATTTAACCAATTCGGTAATTTCATTTATAACCAAAATTGGCAGTCAATTTACAGTATTTTTTTTTGTAATAATTTATTTTCAAACTAAATACAAATAAATTAAATGAAATTAAATTGATTTGACAAAACTGGTTTAATTTCTAAGCCAACGGTTTTAAAAGATATACAACTGCTTTTTGTTAGGCATTACTCAAGTTATATACTTTTTTCAAGTTACAGGTAGACGAAAGTTTAACTACACATTACAAACTTTGTTTTTCAATGTATGTTCAGTAAAATGACAATTTACAACTGTCAAGATGGCGACATTAAAATTAAACAAAGCAAAATGGTCGTATTTTTCAGTGTTAGTGCATAAAATTGGTGGTATTTTATTCACAATAAGTACTGGATTTTCAGTATTTATAGAGTTTCTATTGGTGGCAACTTTATTGGTGTATGGTATATCCCTCTATCAACTTCCGTTCGCCTCACCCGATCAATTTCCGTAACGCTATCGTCACGCATTCATCAGCTTCCTCCCCAAGTCAAGCATGCGTAAAGAAGTTTTACTTCAAAAATACGATTCCATGCTAACAGATGAGGTTCGACCCTTAAAGTGCCGAGTTTTGTTGATGTGGAAAAAAACACGAAGTTTTTTGCGGGAATTAAAAAAAAAAAAAAAAAAAAAAACAATTTATTGCCACTACAGACACAAATAATAATAGAAAAATAAGGGTTAAATAGTACAATATAAATATTCATGTCACAGGGCAACGGGGGTAACTTCAGCATGTGCTGTGTTCACACGACATGTGAACTCAGCGCTGTTTTTCTAGTTACCCCTATGCTTGGACAGATTTTCGCCAAGAAAGTAAGTAACAAAGCGGTTTCAGCTATTAATTTCATAAATATAAATATAACCACAAATAATAACCAAACACAGAATCATCATTTACGGTCTGCTCTCTCAAAAGCTTTAATAAATGCTTTTTGATGTGTGACAGCCTCTGTGGTGTGGTAGTTGAGCAGGTCGGCTCATAACCCGGAGGCGGCGGGTTCGATTCCCTCCCCGATTTCGATAAAAAGCGCATAAATGTTCTGAGTCTGGGAGTTGTGGGACTATGGTCCTCGTAGTACCTGGGTCCCTAGATACAGGAAATCCTAGTTAGAGTCCAGGATCTATGTAAGTGATCTTTGGGCGTTATTATTTCAATCTGCAAGTATACTTTCACTCAAAGCTATGATTCAATCTAAACCCTTCTCAATGAGGTGTCGCTAAATAAACGTTTCTAATCAGTCATACTGACTCATTGTTTTTGTAATCCCTCCAATAACTACCCGTCAATACTTCCAGTACAAGAGGAAAAAGCACAATGCAGTTCAACCATTCGTAAAGACCAGTAGCTGTATATATCAATACCCAAATAGATACCTTACATTTTACGTTTAGGGGTTATAATTGGCTGCGGGGTTAGAGCACTTGTGGTGCAAGTAGTAGTGGTCGTAGCGAGTCACCTTGAGGACGAGAGATGGTAGGTATTTGGGAGCTGGCGCCTGTCCAGCAATGATGTAGGTCGGCTTCGACGCTATGATATCACCGACTACATTTTAAGCATGAGATATGGAATTAAGTAGCGGCTACTTGGATCTGGTAACATTATCCAGCTTGGTCAGCTAGGCAGGTCAACAGGTCACAATAAAATAGTCATTGGATTCCTATACCTACTTGAGTGGCCCGATAGATCAGTTGGTAGTAACCCTGCTTTCTGAGCTGTAGGTTTTGGGTTCGATTCAAAGTCAAAAGATTTATTGCGCGCCTAGTGTGGGATCTAGAGCTCCGTAAAATGTAATATTATACTTAAGTTGTACAATGTACTTAATAAAAAAAAAGGCTGTTTTTAGCACTTATACAACTTTCACAAGTTTTAAAAGAGGAAGATTCCCACCCAGGACAATCATTTGTGGGATTAACATCGATGTTTGTTCTGTGTCTGAGTGTTATATTGTATTCTATGTATGTATTTACTAACAAAACGTATCTAAGTATTGTATCGGTTGTCTGGTTCTCATATTCCATGTAGTATGTCCACAAAAATAACTGAACTATACTGACAGACAGTAGCAGACATTGACAATAGATGCTGAATATTCGATTCTCATAAAAGTAATTAAAAAATATATATATGGCCTAATCTAGAAACAGTAAGCGTGGTCACTTTTCACTGGACATACCAACATAATAATACAATTTTTTAATTTGTTATGTTGAAATTAGAGAACTACAAGAATCAACTTCAACTTCCGTTTGCCTCGCATTTACCAGCTTACTAAGAAAGAAGTTTTACTTTAAAAAAAAGGCTAATCCTCGGCGAGCAGGAACTTCGATAAATCCTATCTCCAAATCTATCTCCAGTTGGAAGGGTACTTGTATAAAATCTCGGAGCCGTAATTTGTGGAATCCATTCCGAAAATATTTCACTGCAAGGGGTAGGTATAAAGACCTACGCAACGCTGCGGCCGGCGCGTGCGTAGGCGCCGCTGAAACACGGGCGCGCCTGGCGTGCTCGCCCGCTACAATTAAACATAGGAGAATCAATCTAATTGGTACACTAAAACACCAACATATTTCACAGAAAAATAAACAACAAACGAAATGATTCAATGAAACAATGCCTTTGATCTATCGTTAAAAATTAGTTCTTGACATCAAATGAGTTTGTTTTCAGGAATTAGAGAATGTGATTTAGAAGTTTTAATAATCAAATTAATTGTTGGAAATACATTTTGAGCTGTAGGTATAAGGATGTCACATTTGTATAATTTAGCCTCTATGGTGCTTTGACGAAGTTTAGAGATTATTCGTTCAATCTATGGTCATGATAGCACGGTTATTATTGCTATGTTCATGAGTTGATTTTATTTTATATCACCATTATACCTGGATTAGGGCAATTTTATCACAAAAAATAGTGTAGTTTGTAGTGTTCTTGCGGGGTAGCCACGCAGCCTTGCATTTGTCACGTCACGACGGTTATGTGTTGCTGCAAAGGCATAGTATTAAATATAATAATAATAATATAATAATAATAATAATAATCTTAGGAAACGTATCACTTTAAATATTTCGGCATGGTACTGCCATCTACATTTTTTTAGCAGTACTACGATTGCATGAGAGTATACAAAAAAATTGTAGTATACATATAATTTCGTAATCTTGTAAGCGTGGCTGAATTGTTTCTGATGCGTATAGTAGCTGATAGATGGCGTTAAATTAAATTTAGCTTGTGTTTGATAAAATTGGTAATCAAAAGATTATGAGCTTCTCTCAAGTATTCCGTTAGTTGTTCTTTTTAACCTACATACAGCTGTAGCTAATAACATTATATTTTTGCCTCTGCAATTATCATTACTTGGACACATTCTACTCTTTGATAGACCGGAAGTATATGGGAACGTGTCCAGTTTATGGCGAATTTGTAGAAGATACGTTATCCGATAAACCCTGCACATAATAAATCGGATGGTATAAGATAGCATCTCTGAAATGACCTTGTGGGGTTACCCAGTTGACTCGCCACACTGTTCCGTGATTCCGTCCTATCATACTTGGCTCAGTCCGTGTTCGCGTAGGGCTAGAAACTCAAGGTTATTTATTACATATATCCAATACAAGTTGCGGCGAAAAAACACGTAGTAGGAACTAATCTAATAATAATATAATACATAATATAATAATAGCGCCCAACGATCACATACGTTGAACTTGGACCCTAACTAGGATTCCCTGTGTTTAGGGACCCAGGAACAACGAGGACCTTGGTCCCACAACACCTTGGCTCAGAACAAGTATTTGCGCATATTTTTCAGTGCGCAAATACTTGTCCTGACGCGGGAATCGAACCCGCCGCCTCCGGATTATGAGCCGACCTGCTTAACCACCACACCACGGATGCCGTCGGTTGGATCAACCAGTAAAGAGAACTCGTTAAAAATCCCTTCCAGTCCAAGTCAGTCAGGCCCTTCTGTACCTATATAGATTAAATCTACTCAATACTGCTTACTACTACCTATAGTACTTATGATGTGCCGTGAATAGAAGTGTGAATCCTAGCACCACTGAGTCGTGATCGTCACCTGGGCTTTTGCCAACGGTTACCAATATATCAATGGTTACTACGAAACGTCTGGGGCAGCCTAGTAGCCAGCTAGCTAGAGCAGCCTTTCCAAGACTATGAATTTACAGGATGGATACAAAACGTTTAGTAACAAAAAACCTACGATTTTGAGGTAAAACTTCATTACGCACGCTTGACTTGGGGAGTAACCTGGTGAATGCGTTACGGGAGCGTTACGGAAACTGATCGGGCAAGGCGAAGTTGAGAGGGAGACATAAGTTATTGAAGATAGAAAGAGTGTTACGTTTCGAACATATTTGTAGAGAGAAGGAGAGAGAGAGAGAGAGAGAGAGAGAGAGAGAGAGAGCAGTGCGCGAGCACATTTTATTTCTCTCTTCCTCTCATAGCCAGTGCATGTTTTCTTTACTAAGTTTTACTTCAGTCGTGTAGTCTAAAGCACACTCGTTTTTTTGTGTTGATAAGGCCGTATATCTAAGTGTAGGAAAGTATTCCTTAAAGTTATTTAAGAGGATACCTTCCTACGCTTACTTAATATTTCGGTACAAACATACGTAGCCTAGTACGCCTCTGTTATTATAATTCGCCCTAACATTCCACACCCCTTTTTAAACTTTCGCGACTTGAACTCGTATTTGTAAAGATATTCGGGTCTATTCGCGTACGCGTTAGTCAAAATAATGATTTGATATTTTTTATACGCGAATAGATCCGATTTATCTTTACAATATGATTCCACACCCCTTTGGTGAAATCTTGAGAGCAATCTGAATATTGATTGAAGTTATCTATCGAAGCCGGTATGATTTACTACTATTATATTCTGCCGCCAAGCAGTAATGTGCCAATACTATTGACCTAATCTCACAGTCAAGTAATCTTATTACTAGACTGTGCTAATGTCTCAGGACAACGTCCGCAGTGCATCAGTGTCACGTGAAACTATACTTAAGAATTTCGAAGTGACACGCTGCAACTGTTATAGACGACCGTGTCACTTAACATCAGGCTAATGGCTTGCTAATCACGTCATTCATTAACATTTAAAAAAATGAAGAACTAGAGGAAGCTTGTTCTCAATACTCAATTATTTATTGCCAACATATGTACCTATTTTCTACTACAGGTGTTATTGATGTGTTTGCGAAACCTATGACCCCATTAGGGTATAGCAACAGGTCAGGTGAAGACCGGGCAGATCATTAAATAAAACAAATATTTATACGAATACTATTGGAATACCTATACGAATGCTTTGCTTTGCTTCCTCTCGTTTTTCATAAGAAATAAGATAAACGTAAATAAATAAATATTAGTTTTAATTATTTCCTCTGTAAACTTATCTATAATTTTCTACATAATAGGGAGAGAATAGAGAGTGGAGAAATTATAGAGTAATAAATATAATTATAATTCAAAAATTTCACCAAAAATTAATTATTATAGACATTTTGAAAAAAATTTAAGGCAATAAAGTATTTATTACTATCTATTTCCAAAACTAGGTTTAAAATGGTACATTGTAATTTTTGCGAGAACACGCGGAATGGTTGGTGTTCGATCGTGAACTGGTGACCGCGATATGAAATGTTGTACGAATGGGTAAAATGCTGACCGCATGTTTTGTGCCCAAACCCAATAGCAAATAAAACATGGTTGTCGAAGATGCATACAGATGGTCACATACAGAAGCCAAAATATCAAATTACGAAACTAAAATATAGCGCATGTAAATATTAGAGTTTGATGTCCTATAATATACCTATATGCTTGCGTCGTACAGACAGTTGCTGGAGACAAGATTTCATTCATAAAATAGTGAAAAGTGAATGAAATCTCGACTTGAGCATCAATCGAAGGCAGCATAGTACATGTAATACGGGCCTAAGAAACCAACGCGTAACGTCGTAAATATCAGCCCAAAACGCTCCCCCTGCTGGTACAGACCTCCTCTCACAGGGAGAATGTGAGAGACATAATCCATCTCGATGGTCACTTGACCATCCTTGTCAGATGCCCCATCTGACAAGTTCTTGAATTTTGCGATTCTTGAGCATGCCGGCTTAAGACTTTTTCAGGAGGATTAGGTAGGGGATTTTATTTTAGAAGACCCCTCAGGGGATTTTCCCTAACTTTTGGAGCTAATTCGATCATTACAGGTATGATAGGTATTTAATACGGTCAGCATAAAAATTAGGAATTTATTAAAGACATGTCATACTTTTTCTTACGAGTACATCTTTAGTGGAATAAGTTAAGTCGTTTTAGCGCTGCGTTCATAGATGCACATAGGTAGGTACCTACGTACATGAACACACACAAACGTTCGCATATTGAGTAGGATTAAGTTGCCTTCATCGTGAATATTCAAAATCAGGACAATACAGCGCGGCTGTGGCGTACTAAATATTATCTCTGCCTCCGGTAAAGTTTACGGCATGGATGCAACATTAACATCGGTCTACATATATTTTTGCAGCTAACTGTACATAAACATTGCATGCACAAATATAATAATAAACGTAACCATCAATGATGAATTTGGCAATGGTTTGGGATGCCATGGGAACAATATTCCACATTTGCGCCAAAGGTCGTAACCGACCATGTATCGATCAAACTAATCAAGATCGCATCCGGGCGGGCGGGCGGCGCGCGGCGCGTCTCGGGCGCGAGCTATTCCGAGCGGTGGGCGGCGCGCGGGGCGGCGGTGCGGCGCGGGCGGCTCGCGCTCAGTGTGTCGGCGCGCGCCGCCGCCGCCATGGGCAACCAGCATTCTGCCTCCAACCACTCGTTCAAGCCCCGAAAGAACGTGCACTGGAAGTCAGCAGGTACGCCCGGAGGCCGCGCGGCCGGCGCACCCGCCTCACCCGGCGCACCGGACGCCAGCCGCTCGGTCGAGGCCCCCGTCACTAGATCTATTTTTAAAAACAGTGCGCGCTGTGGTTCCCGAAGCGTGGCACAACAAAACAAATCGTAACACCGTCCGCATTCATGTAACGATTATCACGCGTCTAATTTTGAAAAGAGGTTTATGCCAAACGACTCGGCAGCGGCGCCGACGCGGCCGACGCCCGTCGCGAAAGGTTAAGCTCGAAACGTCAAAAACTGAAACATGGGCGTTTTTGTTTCCAGGAAGGCCAGCTGCACCCGGCAAGCCCGAGATCATTCCGCTGTCAGCGGACGAGGAGCCCAACGCGATCACGCTGCGATGGCGCGCCGGCGCACACGACGGCGGCGCGCCACTGCGCGGATACCAAGTGGAGTGCAACCGGCTGGGAACGCCTGAATGGATACGCACCTCCCCACCCGTGGTGCTGCGCCCCGAGCTGGTCCTCTCTGGCCTTGATCCACCGCACCGGTATCAGTTCCGCGTGGCCGCTATCAACGCTGTCGGACGCTCCGACCACAGCGAGTTATCAGACGTGCTCACCGTGAGCCCGGAGCCCGCGCCTCACCGCCCACCCGTCTTCGTTCGTCTCCTGCAGGACCAGACAACGCTCGAGAATGACAAGACGGAGTTCCGCGTGCAGTTCGATGGAGCCCCGCCGCCCAGCGTGGCCTGGTTCAAGGATGACTACGAGATATTCAGCAGCAGGCGCACGGCCATCAGCACCGACGACTCGTCCAGCGTGCTCGTGTTCCACCAGACGCTGGCGAGCGACGAGGGAGAGATTCGGTGCACAGCAACCAACCGAAGCGGGCACGCGGTGACTCGTGCGCGGCTCGCTATAGAGGCCGCGCCCAAGCTGCGCTATCCGCGCCAGTATGAGGATGGCCTACTCTACGAAGTTAACGAAACTGTATTTTTGAAAACGACGATCGTAGGCAAACCAGCCCCCACAGTTGAGTGGCGACATGATGGCCAACCGCTGGCACCGGACGATCGCGTGGAGGTCACAAACACACCCAAATTCTCGGTTCTAAAGATCCACGCAGCACGACGCAGCGACCGCGGTGAGTACCAAGTGCATGCGAGGAATGGTATCGGCGAGGACACGGCCGCCTTTCTCGTCACCATCACGGCGCCACCTGAGCCGCCGCAGCGCGTGTCAGTCACACGGCAGGTGGACAAGTCCGTCACGCTGGACTGGCAGCCGCCCGAGGACGACGGCGGCTGTCGTATAGGCAACTACGTCATCGAGTACTATCGCGCCGGGTGGAACGTGTGGCTGAAGGCAACCACCAGCCGCAAGACGAACGCGACGCTTTTCGATCTTATCGAAGGCAGTGAATACAGATTCCGCGTGAAGGCGGAGAGCCCGTACGGAATGAGCGCGCCGAGCGAGCAGTCCGCGCCGGTGCGCATCCCGGGCCGCGCCGTGGACATGGACTTCCTGGCGGTAGAGGCGCGCATCATCAACGACGCGCTGACGCAGCAGGAAGGCGAGGCGGAGGCGCAGGTTTCACCGGCACCGCGCCGCAAGCGGTTGACGCCGGCTCCGGCTGCCTCCCCCGACAGAACCGGACCCGAACAGCAGCGGCGGAACGACGAGTTCATGCTCGTGCTTTACCCAGAAACCACAAAGACGCCTACCAAAGCAGGTAAAACATAAACATTCAAAGTATTATTTTATAAAGTTATGGTTCTCCTGAACTCCTGACTAGAGTCTGTTATAAACAGATATAAGTACCTAGGTGCCTACTACAACTATCTACAAGTAAATTTTCGTAAAATGTGCGCTACGTATGTGTGCATATCATAAGGATGACTGGACTGATAGCTCAGTTAGTAGTAGCTCTGCCTTTTGAACTGTGTAGGTTGTGGGTTCGATTCCCACCCAGAACAAACATTTGTGTGATAAACATAGGTGTTTGTTTTGTATCTGGGTGTTATATGAATTGTATTCTATGTATATATTTACAATCAAAAAGTATAAGTATTATATCTGGTTCCCATAATACAAGATTTGCTTACTTTGGGGCTAGATGGCGCTGAGTGAAATGTCCACAATTATTCATTTATTAATAACCAGAGTTAGGTAAATTCGCAGTTGAAACAATACAACACGGTAGATATAAATTTATTACATAGAAGCTTTGGCCTAAGTTTAACTAATATATTATGTTAATCTTTTATTTAATGCCTTTTTGTAGCACTACTGGGAACCAGTATACATGAATATACTTAATTATGTAAAGTACAGCCGCGGCGTTTATTGAGTCTATAAATAACCGCCTCCATTAGTTAGTGCGCACCACTATACATAGCATAACGGCCGCTCGCGCTGACCTATGTTTTGTTATACTAACCCGCCGCGAAATCCGCCACTAAACAGCATCTGCGAACTGTGAATTGTTCATTCTCTCTAGAACGAGTTTGCGAATTAATTTATGATCTTTTTTATCTCATTATGTGCATTTCATTGCAAACACATTTTGTCGACAATCGATTTAAGAAACAAACCAAATTTTAAGTCACTGCTTCCGATTCAATGGTTTACTTTACAATTTCAGAAAAACGCGAGTCTTTCCAATTGGATCTGGACTCCCTGTCGCCGCCACCGCTGTCACTGTCGGCACCGGAGCTGAGCTCTCGCTGCGTGGCGCCGTTCCCCGCTCTGCGGCACGCCGTCAGTTCCACGGAGCTATTGCACGAGCACGCTATGGCGCGTTTCTACAAGGCCGTCGCCATGAAGGAAGAGCAAACCAAGCGAGACGAGCAATCCAAACAACAACGACATGACATTCCGTACCACACCAGCCGCGACCATACCACTACCGACCACGATCGAGAGCCTCCACGTGAACGAGCTGACGCTCGGGAGAAGCCACGCGAACGGTTCAACGAAATCGAACCACCGCAGCATAAGCCACCCGAGATATTAATCAAATCAGATTCCGGAGAAGACCACGAGTACAATGGTAGTGAGCTGCACGCTTCGCTGGATTCAGGGACGTCAGAACAAAAATGGCAGCACTCGTCGTTCGAGGACGACTACACGGCCAGCACTGTGTCCACGGACGAAGAGTACTCCGACGAGGGCAGTCTCAACGGAGACATGGATAGAAGCTACTTCTCACGCGAAGAAGAAACATATAACCCTCGTGACAAATTCGCTCGCCAGTCCCCTCTTAAGGAATCTCCAGTAGACGAAGATGTTTATGAACATGAGATTTTGAAACCCTTGCCACTTCCTGATCCCAATTTTATTCCAAAGCCTATCCTTAAAAAGAGAGAATTGCCTCAAATTCAATCACCTCTACCTAATTTGTCTCAAAAGTCAGATGGAAAACAAATAGTTGACGAAAAAATTAAGAAAGACGATAAAATCACAATATTTAAGAAGATCACAAAAATGCCAAAACAAAAGGTTTTCCCCTTCCCAAAGATATTAAGCAAAAAAGAGCCTGGAAAAGTCCAGGAAAATAATATAGTTAAAGAACCAGATAATAAGAGGGTAAATATGGATCAAAAGCCGGAAAAAATAAGCGATGAAGGTAGAACCATCATAGACTATTATGGCAGTATAGTCAAAGAATATGGAACTCAGAAGAGACCCACTGCACCCTTATGCCTCAACACAGATGATTTGAAGATTGTCGCCGAGAAACAACAAGCTGAAGAGAAACAACAAACTACACAAATTAAAAAGGAAACCAAAGTTAAAAAACCTGTGAATAAAACAACAAATGCCAAAGAAAGTCCAGCAAAAGTAAATAATGTAAATTCTGTTCATAAAGTGCAACCTAAACCAAAACAGGGTAATATAGTCAAATCAGAAAGGAAAAAACCCTTAACAAGACATCCAGAAAAACAAAATGAGGTGAAGTGTACTCAACAAATATTGTTGAAGACAACAGAAAGAGCGACAATCGTTATACCGATTGACTACCAAGAATTAGAGAAAAAGGCTAAAGTGAACGTGAGGTCTGCCATCGACTACACCGTGGACGTGTGCCTGCTGATGTTGGCATTCTGGGTATACCTGTTCAAGGACGAGAGGCTTGCTATTCCCTTCCTCACGCTCCTCATCTACCGGCAGCTGCAGGAAACGGTCTGCCGGTACATCCCGGAGTGGTTCCGGCACCACACACCTAACTGGCTGAAAAAGAAGACTTCTTGACCTTTCCCAAAAGACATGTTGTGCGATTATTATGATTGATTTGTGAGCATTGTGTGTTGTACTGTATATATTAATGTGAATTAACATTTCTTACAATATAAGGTAGCTAACGAATTGTCTGATTCGTTTGTGATGTGGCGGCATTAAAAAAAGTATTGTAAAAGGGTATTACTGTCGAGAAACTAGTTGGTCATGCCTTATAAGTTTTTTTTTTTTTCTGGAAATTGTTCATACTAAATTAAAAATGTATTTTCTACTTAGAGCGATACCATTGTTTAGGGGCACAACACGTTCTATATCCCAATTCAAGATACCCCAAACGGATTGTATTCCGAAACCACCGATCCGCAAGGTGCGGGACCCCAAGGCGTGCCTGCACCGCGATAAAGCGCTGGTGCTGGGAGTGTATTACAACGAGCACGTGTACGGCGAGCCCGCCATGCTCACAGCCGCCGCCAAGAAATACGATGAACTCTGCGGCGGGAAACTCTGGACTCAACTGAAGCTGGCACCTATACCGAAGCTCGGCGAGACCCGCGTGTTCTACGACTTGGAGAAGTCGTTTGCGTATGTCGCTGTGGCCGGCCTCGGCTCCGAGTGCCTCTCCTTTAGTGTGGCCGAGAGATTAGATGAGAGCAAAGACGCCATCCGTATAGCGGCAGGCGCAGGGGCCACCGCACTACAACCGCTGGTACCTAAGCATATACACTTTGAGTCCTTCGGCAACGCAGAGGCGGCGGCTGAAGGCGCCGCACTCGCACTCTGGAAATTCACGGAATACAGGACCGTGATTCCGAACCAACGAAAGCCGAAAACTGCCATACACCTCTACGACGATTGCGACTTTGATGGATGGAAGATCGGCCAGTTGAAAGCGGAAGCGCAGAATCTCGCTCGATACCTGCAAGAGATGCCCGCTAACCTTTTGAATCCTACGTCTTTTGCGAAAATCGCAGTGGAGATTCTCTGCGAATTAGACATTAACGTCGAAGTAAAGACTCAGGGTTGGGCTGCGAAACACGAGATGGGAGGGTTTGTTGCGATAGGGCAGTCTTCGATACAGCCCCCGCTGTACGTGGAGATCAGCTACTACGGAGCGGACGAGTGCACGCGGCCCGTGGTACTGGTGGGCAAAGGTGTCACCTTTGACAGCGGCAGCTTGGACCTCAAGTCGTGTGAGGAGCTGAGGCACATGCGCGGAGACATGGCGGGCGCAGCGTGCGTGTTAGCCGTGACGCGAGCTGCCGCTCGGCTTCGATTGCCCGTCAACATCCGCGGCATCCTTCCACTATGTGAACTCATGCCGAGCGGCAAGAGTCCCAAATTCGGCGACGTGGTGAGCAACGCGAATGGCAGCTCGATTCACATCCGGCTGCCATCGCGCGAAGGCCGGCTTCTAATCGCCGACAGCTTGGTGTACGCGCGGAACTACTGGCCCAAGCTGATCGTGGATGTGGGCACCATGTCGAAGGAGATGGTGGACGCGCTTGACGGGAGCGCGTGCGGCGCGTACACCAACTGCGAGGAGTTGTTCCAGCAGCTGGAGTGTGCGGGCGCGCGGGCCGGAGACCGCGTGTGGCGCATGCCGCTGTGGAAGTGGTACGCGCAGCAAGTGCGCGACTGCCACACGGCCGACCTGGCGAACACGGGCCGCCACTTGCACGGCGACTCGCCCAACTGCGCCGCGTACCTCGGCCAGTTCGTGTGCGACACCAGGTGGGTGCACCTGGACACGTACAACGTGGCGTACACCAAGGGTCTCGACATCCCGTACCTGCACCGCGGCATGACCGGCCGTCCTACCAGAACGCTCATCGAGTTCCTCGACCAGACCGCGGCTCTCGACAAACCGTAAATCTAACGTTCACGTCTAACTGTATTTAGTCTAATGTAATAAAGTGAGAATCTTTTCGATTTGTGGCGCGAAATAAACCTTTTGTTGTAAATGTAGTTTCACTCAGATACCTTATTTCAAAGACCATTCAATCCTTGTTGCGAATTGTTTTAGAACAGATATTTGTTGGTGTCTTCACCTATATACACACTCTAATAAATTATACAACTTGTTCCAATAGTTGCAATAACAAATTGTTCTTTGCGATTGCGTGAGGCACGCAACTGATTATAATTATGGTTAACATATGTATCGACAAATTAATTGATAGAACTTAATAACAATATTATATAATTGGGCAAGGCAAAATAAAAAAAATCACTTTATTGACACCAATTTATTAAATACTACACATTCATTAACAGGAAAATTGTAAAATTACATTCAGGAACTGAAGTTGTCAATAAGAATTAGTTAAAAATATAATTTAATAAAGTTACTAAATAATTAAGTTATTATAATAGAGTAAATAAAAATATTTTGTTTATATTTATCCATATAACATTTATTCACTAAATTAATTAAAATAAATGCATAAAATGCCAACTTTCATACTCCACGTCGTTTTATATAAAAAGGGGGGTTTGTAAAGGATTTAAAAAATAGTTTAATATTTAAAACCTAAGCACCTAAATCAGGAAAGTAATCGAAGTCCTTACAGAGATAGGATAATGTAGACAGATAGCACCGAAACAGTCCACTGACAAGTTTGGGTGTTACACATTCAATTATTATTAAACACTACATTGAATACAGTATTATAATTTTTATTAAGTTTACGATATCTGACTATGATATATGGCTTGCGAATCCAACTGTAGGATGCCGCCAGAAATCTTAGCAACTACCAAACGATCGGGCATTTGATGAGTTACCGTGTACCGTATCGACTTACACCTAAAACGTCTTACGTACTTACTTCAACTGCGGCATACTTAGGCCGGTCCAACTACATCCTAAGTTGCGCAACATTTCAATTCCAACATAAATAGATTTAGATATAAAATAACGTTTTAATAGTGGAATGAATGTTGGTAAAAATGGCACTGATAGGGATTAGACCCACGACTACAAACACAATAGATAAGTACTTATACGACTCGTTTCTGGCTGGCTTAACCCGATACGAGCCGGTTCTAAGGAGCTCAAAAGAGCTAAAGATTATTCTCCTATGATTATAAATTTTAATCCTATCCCGTCCAATAACATTCAATCAGCACCTTCTGCATAAATACAGCAATCACTTCCAATCACATACGAGTGTTGATGATTATATACTTAAACTACTTGGCCTTTGGAGCACGTAACTTATATTCTAATAAATATGGCGGTTCAAACAACTTGCTACGTGCGCAAGCATACCACGCAAGCAGTGGAGTACGCATAGTACTGGGCGTATTCGTTATAAAACAAATCCGGTGCACCTGCTTTACTTTAAGTGTACATGTAAATCCGTCAAAAGCTCTAAATCGGTCGGATATTTCTATCGTCATCTCACTCTTCGTATATACGCGGGAGTGAGAAAGTACTTTTACATTCTACATGTACCGAAATGCTTCTTCAACAATAGACATGAGCAAAGGGGTTATTGCATTGTGCATTCACCGGCGCAGGTAGTACCGGAGTCTGATAGGCCTCTCGTCTCCGCTGCTCTCGTCGTCCGCGTCGCTGTCAGCCTCGACCCTGGGAGCTTCTGGCACAATCCTGACCACCATCCGGCGTCCTCCGTGCCAGAGCACCCTCCGACCTCGGATGATCACATACCGAGCGGTCGGTTGCTGGACCACATCTCCCATGTACGCCAACATTTCTACAATCATTATAAACATAATGATTCCCATAATGCATCGAAAGGTGTGCGATAGATCTTTGCGGATCGGAGGCGCGCGAGGCCCAGGTTGCTCGTTGAGCTCGGTGATTAAAGCTCATAATGGCTCGACGGGCTTGAACCCTGGAACAAACAACACTCACTCAAACTTCTAAAGCTTGCACACCACAATAATAATACTGATTTATATACCTTTACAATTTTCTAAATTCATCAAGATGTTTAATAACTAGGAGTTAACTTTTCAAATACCTTTTTAATTCTAATTTAACATTGCTATTTCATTTTATGTACTTTTCTACGTCACGAGCGAAAGAGATTCGAGATACGAGTGAAATATTAATAATATATATTTAATATGTGTGGCATCACACACAACGCCATCTAGCCCCAAACTAAGCAAAGCTTGTACTATGGGAACCAGATAACTGATACAATACTTACATAATTTGTTTCATTTGCTTGTAAATACAATACATAGAATACAATATGAGACCCAGACACAGAACAAACACCTATGTTCATCACACAAATGTTTGTCCTGGGTGGGAATCGAACCCACAACCCACAGTTTAAAAGGCAGGGTTATTACCAACTGAGCCATCGGGTCGGTCAAATAAATGTTATGACGGTTCTAAAATATCATATATTCATTTAGAAACAACACGGTGGTGACGTGTTGTTTACCGCAGACACTACCAGTGATTCTAACCCTTTGAACGCACTATAAACTAATTTAAATCTATAAAACTTATTGCAGGTACAGACTTTTTTAGGCTTTTTAGGCACAGGCTTTTTTACTTCTCGAAGTCATTTAAATAAAATAGCGACTCTTGCTACAACGCAATAAAGCGCAGTACAGCTCGCACAGCGCTACAAGGCTGCCCAAAAGGGGTACCTCTCTCTATCGCTATAGCTCAGCTCTTTTGACGCGTAACGGACCGGCCTTGTGGGAGCCGGTCTCATGAACTTGATGGTACCTAGTTATTTAGTCAAAATGCTAATATGCATTATCCTTGTGAAGAGACAATAAATACGTTTTTTTGAAGTAAAACTTTTTCACGCACACTTGACTTGAGAAATTAGCTGGTGAATGCGAGCCGAACGGAAGTTGAAGTTGGTTCACGTAGACCTCCATTTTCAACATGACAAAGAGAATAATTTATATTACTATGTTGGTATGTCTAATCTACAATTGTCAAAATGGCGACATTAAACAAAGCAAGTAAAGTTACCGGCCGATAGATGGAGCTAAACCAGTTTTACTTCATTCATGTAGTCTAAAGCACACTCGTTTTTTATTAGATAACTAGTTCGGATTGATAATTTATTTGAAAGGTCATCGACCGCCGCAATAAAAGCGAGTTGGGCGCCAGCTGATAACCCTGTTTACCGTAAACTTCCGCAATTTTAGCTGATAATAAATATTGCTCCCACTTTCCAAGTTCTACATAGCTTGTTATAAAAGATTAGTTACCAAAAAATTAATATGTAAACGCTTGCTAAATACGAACAAAGCGGGAGCCATTTTTTTCCTGTTTTGGCTCCACTATTTTATGTAGTTAGCCAGTCTCATTATAAACATGTTGAGACTATTAAAATTTAGTTTTGAGTTTATGTCAAAGGATGACCTACTTAACAGCTTATGTGTAAGATATTAATTGTTACAGTTCTAACGATAACAGCATTATTTTTCGTTGGCCAGCACTTTTAGTGAAGTCCCAATCACATGTTTAGTTGTAGGCGTAGGAGCTCTATTAGCTCTATTATCAAGATTGAATTTTAAAGCTTAAACAACATGAAATTTAAAATTTCTTTCATTAGATTTATGAGCTTTTGGGAAATTAGTTCGGTCTTTCTCGTGAGTCCAATGTGACGCCGAGTGATACCTGGGGGCTCTCACCGTCGTGCGTGAACAGGTCGGCCAGCCCAGTCGCCTCGTTGGAGTCCTCGGTGTCGCTCACGTAGCCTTCTTCGCCGACGAAATGGGTGGGGAGGATCAGGACGGGGTTGGCTGCGAATGCCTTCAGTGCGCGACGCGGGAAGAACGCGTTCCATGTCTTGCTGCGGATAGATACGGGAAATGTTAGACCCAGTGAGGGCAGCAATGTGGAAAGTTTTTTGAAGTAAAACTTCTTGACGCTCGCTTGACTTGGGGACTAAGCTTGTGATACGGACGGAAGTTGAGAGTACTTATATCTTCCTGAGAGGGAGATGAATTTATATCTCCCTCTTTACGTGAACATCGAAAGAAAGAGTTACGTTTCGTATATTACTGTAGAGGCAAGAGAGATGGAACTAAAGAATTTTTACTTCATTGGTGTAGTTTAAAGCACACTCGTTCTTTTTTTAATATCATGTACAGAAAACCTGACGGCCCACCTGATGGTAAGCAGTTACCGTCGCATAAGACACGTGCAAAACCAGGGGAGAATTGCTCACTTTTAAAACTCTATTCACCCGTTCTATGCAGTGCCCCATGTCGTAGATCAGAGGACATTACACAGATATATTAATTTTAAAAATTTGTTTCTTTGAACCTCGCAGAAATCCAAAGCAAAGCCGAAAAGAAAACTACACTTTGAAATAAGAAGCAACAAGAAACATTGATTATTTAAAGTTATAAATATAAATTAATAAATATTTATGGCCATTTCACACACAACTATCCCCAAACTAAGCCTGTAACTATGGGAACCAGATAACTGATACAATACTTAGATACTTTTTGTTTGTAAATACATACATAGAATACAATATAACACCCAGACACAGAACAGACATCGATGTTCATCACACAATTTGTCCTGGATGGGAATCGAACCAAGAACAGAAAGCAGGGTTACTAAATGAGCTATCGAGCCAGTTATAAATGTACAGTGGCACTTACTTGGGATGCTGGTCAAACATTATCGGCAGGAACTCGTCGACTGGGAGCATCTTGGCGAGTGGCTCCGCTTGGATGAGCCTCCTGGCGCCAGCCTCGCTGATCAGATATCCCAACGTCCAGTACGAGTAGCGTGGCCGGCTTAATCTGGGAGTCACGATATCCTCCTCGTCCTCCGATATCAATTTCCGCCCAATATACCTATACGTTACGATTGGAGTTATTTTTCATGTCTATTTATTTGTATCCGTAATCTTTCAGCTACAGAATGGAGCCTTTTCAAAGGATTTACGAGATATCCAGGGTAAGCAACGCATTAGCGACACCTCCAGTATTAGACATGTCCATAGGGTATAACCACTTCCTATCAGGCGGGGTGTATGCTTGTTTGTACCCTTTAACATACAAAATATCTCATGCTTTCATACAAAGTCCTTTTTGGTCTAACTACCCCTAAGATTTGTTTGTGAGGCGATTTTGGCGATATTTCGACCCCTTGGTGAGATGTCGTGAGATTAGACTTAACCCTTCCCCCCTACTAATCTAACATAAGACTTTTTAAATGCATATTTTAGTGCCAATACACTTAATTTCGAAAAATAGAAACAAATCAATAAGTTTAAGACAGTCTAGTATAACAGTTAAAAAATCAACTACTTTGTGCCGTTTGTAGACCATAAATATTACTTACTGTGTGTGTAGAATTTAAACATATTTTAAAAATGACTTAAGATTGTGTGAGATCCGTTTCGATCCCCTCCTCCCTACACGTAATTTATGGACGCCCCCTAGATAGTACTTAGTTCCAATTATTGCATCGTATGAGCCTTGTAAGGACGTCGCTCTTTTCAGAGGAGCGTACATTTTCTAGCACAAGTAATATTAATTAAAATTCTTACGTTATTTAAATTCATAGAAATATTTGTACAGCTTATCGAATAGAAAAGAAAAAAGATAGTACAAAAAATTTGACTGTTATTTATTACTTGTATTTCTTTTACTGTAGTAATATCTAAATATGCCATTTGTTGACATAAATCTACAAAATGTTTAGTGCACCATGATCATATAACAATTCAAAGCTAAAGCAGTTTATAAATAGTATGGGTCGATAGGTCATATCGGGGGGCAAGTTCAAAAGGTTTAACCCTTTAAAGAATATTATCATGGGAGAAACAACGCATTAGTGTTTGTTTGCTACTTGGCATATTAAAAATACCACTCGTCACTTCTGTTGTTTTATAATACTTATAATAATAACAATAATGTTCAACGATCACATACATAGATCCCGGTATCTAACTAGGATTCCGTGTCTAGGGACCCAGGAACTACGGGGAGGAACATCCCACAACACCCAGACTCAGAACAAGTATTTGCGGTTTTTTCTGTGCACAAATACTTGTCCTGCCGCGGGAATCGAACCCACTACTGGTTGTGAGGCGACCAGCTCAACACCACACCACAGACACATAAACTACATAAACAATAACTGCGGTACTTACAAAACAATATCAAAAAAATTAAAGACAAACATTTTTGTCCGCCCTTTCGATTACCCTATAGAAATTCCTGTGTGAATTTAAAAGTAGATTCGTAAATCTGACGTGTCATAATTATAAAGCAGAACTAAATAAGCTAGTATAAGCCAAGTAAAAAAAAGGTAATGGCCTCAGTATTGGATGTGCCTTACACAAATTCCCAGTCGAGCTTGTCGAGATCCTTCAGTAACTCTTCAAACTTGCG
The DNA here is from genome assembly GCA_905220475.3 of Ennomos fuscantarius. Classification (NCBI taxonomy): domain Eukaryota; kingdom Metazoa; phylum Arthropoda; class Insecta; order Lepidoptera; family Geometridae; genus Ennomos; species Ennomos fuscantarius. The sequence goes on from HG992023.1 coordinate 16,183,756, forward strand.
GCGGAAGTAGGGCAGGAACCGTACATCGTCCTCCAGCACCAGCGCCCTCTTCACTTGCCGCTTGGCGATCTAACCGGATGGGGCAAGGGTAGGGTAAGACACACGAACAAATACTAATAGGTTTAAGGATTTCAGCAGGCAGGGTGCATTATGGATTTTTTTTACAAGAGCTCAAGCGGTTATGAGATATCTGGATCAAGGGACGCTTTAAAATTTTTACGCTCGCTTCGCTCGTTCTATTCGTTTTTTACAAGAGAGCTCAGGCGGTTATACAGTATCTGGGTCAAAGGTCGCTTTAAAAATTTTACGCTCACTTCGTTCGTTCGTTTTAAATAATGAGAATCATAGGAGCGGTATTCTATATATTACAATCCTATCACATAGGCCAGGTTCGTTAATTCTTTTTATTTTTTTATTATAAGAAATGACGTGACGATCTAACCGTTCGCCTGATGTTAAGCGACACTGCTGCCCATATCAGTTGGGCGTAATCCAGAGACATCAGCACAATCTAGTAATAAGATTACTGAACTGTGAGATCAGGTCATAAAGTCTCATTTGTCCAATAATTTCACTAGCTCAAATTCGTTGCATGTTCTCTAAATTCACTACGTACGTATCTAAGCTTGCTTCGCTCGGACTGAGGTACGGTGTCGTAAGCAGCCATTTCGGTATAATTAGATCTATTTTTCCGCTCTAGCTTCGCTTATTTCATTCGTGTTCCTATTATATAGATTATTTATTTATTACTTTATAATTCATACATTTATACATTTGCAAAGCAATTTTTATATGATATTTATTTTAACTAGTTAAAGCCATAAAAAGGATTAAACATAACAACGCACACAATTCATTACTATATCTATAATATTTACCTCCTTCCAAACAGAATAGTGCGATAGGAAACAGCCGATCTCGCCCAGTTTCATCGGCCTGAAATATACAAAATTGGTTAGAATATTTTGAGCAAGTTTAATAGTTATTTTTTATACGAGAGTGTAAAGTTGCTTTTTTACCGCGTGCTCTATTTTTATGACCGAGCAAGTGAAGGAATCAAAAGAGGACGAGGTGAAAAATCTTTGCACTCGAGTGCAACACGTAACTTTACTCAGCGAGGAAATGTTAACAATATGACGTAAAAAGAAAATGGCGCGCGTAAAGCAAATTATAAAAAGTACACCAAGAAGTTTCCGAGTCTGAGTTTTTAACAAATTAAAAAGGTTGTATAATAAATTCGGCACGATGGAGGTAGAAGTCAATAGGTTTATTAAGATTTGGAATTCACAAGCTTAGTGCATACGATGTTCTAAATTCAATTGACAGCCACTGTGGTGTGGTGGTTGAACAGGTCGGCTTATAACCCGGAGGCAGCGGGTTCGATTCTCACGGCACGACAAATATAAGTACAAAGAAAAAAAAAGCGCAAACACTTGTTCTGAGTGTTATGGAACCATGGTCCTCGTAGTTCCTGGGTCCCTAGACACAGGCAATCCTAGTTAGGGTCCAGGATCTATGTATGTGATCGTTGGGCGTTATTATTATTATTATAAAATTTACTTTTTCCTCTAGCGGATAAAAACGGCTTTTGCACTCAGATATCGAAGAGCAAAAATACTTTTTCCAAGATAGGAGATAAAAAAATATGATTCATTAAAAATTATCAAAACCTACAATTCATACATACAATACATATTACAATATAATAACATACAATTCATATTCAAATATTTGTTGCCTTTCAGGTGTACCCTGTTAGTCGCAATGCAATATTAGATTATATTAAAGAGGAGGGCTGTTTATAATAACTAAATTAGTTATTTAACTCACCGTTTGTGGTAAGGATCCTCGTAGTTCTTCATGAGGGTAACGCCATGTTTGCTAAGGTCGTTCATGTCTAACTTTCTAAAAATAATAATAACAAATTAATATACCTTCTCTATACATAATAAAACGAAATTTTGAATGAAAAGAACTTACTCCACTCTACTAGGTGGTAGGACTTTTCGGCATAGTTCGTCTGGGTAGGTACCACCGCTTTGCCAGTTATTCTGGCGCCAAGCAGTAGTGTGCAAGCACTACTGTGTTCCGGTTTGAAAGGCACTGTAGCTAGTGAAATTACTGGGCAAAGGAGACTTTATGATCTAATCCCACAGTCGAGTAATTTTATTTATATTTAATTTTATTTGGGGGACTTACAGCTATCATAAAAAAGCTAAATAATCTTAATCAAATCGTAATCTCAGACTACCAGATTGTTTTGATGTCTCAGGATGATGTGCGCAGTGCAGTGTCACGCGAAACTTTATATTTGAGTTCCGAGTGACACTGTTATGGACAGCCGTGTCGCTTAACATCAGGTGAACGACTAGCTCGTCACATCATTCCGTAACATAGAAAAAAAAAACTTACGCTCCATCGACGCCCTTGATAAGGATAGCTTCGATACCGAGCTCCCTAAAACTGAGTTCCATGAAGCGTCTCTTCTCAGTCCTCCGCTCCAAGTTAATCATGTAAATCTGGTCGAGACCGAGCCGGTCTCGCGGCGGATACTCCACTAGCCGAGCGAGTTCTGAGTCGAGTGGAAGCTCGACTCGCCTGCCCAGCGCTTCCATCTTCAAGTTCAACAGCAGCTCGGCTTCAGTGGTGTCCCCGTCTACTTGATCCAATGGCACCGGCATAAACCCGTAAAGGCGATCATTGCAAACCCACATCGGTATATCTGAAAACAGTTCGAGGAGTTTCGGCGGGAAAACGAAATAGACCGCGTCACCGCATTGTATTATTTTCCAAAACTTGTGTTATTTTCAGTGTTAGTGCATAAAATTGGTGGCATTCTATTCGTTAAGTGCTGGATTACACGCGTGAGTGTGGGAAAATGGTATAATGATGGTGAAACGTTTCTTTTCGTGTTGTTTCCAAAACTCCATAGAAGCTTCAAGTTGCCACCACTTTACTACGAGTATGACTTGCCTTGACTAGACTATAACTTGACTTGATGACTTGGACTGCGACTTGACCTGACTTAAACATATATACATATACATTAATTAACTCGAGAAATTATCAATTACTTGACACTGGCTAAATACACAAAATTGTGGAACCATACCAAAACAAATAAAAAAACAGGTCGAACTTAAATATTTGGGGAATACATACAAAATTTATTAATTGTTAATTTTCAAAAAGAAAACCGAGGCTTTACTAATAATACCTAGTTTTATACTTTTGTAGAAATTAATACCGAGTTGAATTCATTCGCAAAAGTTGCCCAATAAATTGAAAAACATAGGAAAGTTTTCAACGTTTTTTGCCACTAGTTTTTGTTGAAGCGCGGTAGAACAATTTAGAACTCCTTTTCTTGTGGTTTTATTACCATTGTCACCAGCGCTGACAGCAAAAGCGTTGACATCATCCACCACCCCTGTTACAGGATCGTAGGAGAGCAGGTCAGACCTCTTGGTGCGCAGGTCGATCAAAACCGCGCTGTGCACCAACGCCACTTCATAGCATCCCGTCATATCATGATTGACGATCTTTTGATAATCTTCCGATCTCCTAAAGGTATAATCAGAGTCAGAATATATGTTATCAACATACACATTTTTAATCTATATGTCAAAGTCAAAGTCAAAGTCAAAAGATTTATTGCAAATAGGCTAATTTAAGCACTTTTACAAGTCAAAATTATATTAGGTACTTAAAATTAAGTTATTTCACTAAGCATATAAAATTACAAAGTGCTTATTGTCAAATAATATATGTAGTTATGAACCGCTTTAAAAATCTATCGACAGCCTCTGTGGTGTGGCGGTTGAGCAGGTCAGCTCATTGCCCGGAGGCGACGGATACGATTCCCGCGACAGGGCAAGTATTTGTGTACAGGAAAAAAAAGCGCATATACTTGTTCTGAGTCTGGGTGTTGTGGGACCATGGTCCTCGTAGTTCCTGGGTCCCTAGACACTGGGAATCCTAGTTAGGGTCCAGGATTTATGTATGTGATCGTTGGGCGTTTTTATTATTATTTATTATATATAAAAATTTCGATTCACAGTGTTTGTTATCATACTCCTCCGAAACGGCTGAACTGATTATGATGAAATTTTATATTCACACTTGGTAGGTCTGAGAATAGGTTGTTATTTATTTTTCATCATCATTATCACCGTTTTTCATCACCACACGGGAGAAATCGCGGGGCGCACCTAATCTATATATAAAACAAAGTCGGGTTTGTTCGAACACTTATAACTCTCAAAATACCGAAATGAGGCTTAAATTTCGAGATTTTCAGTCTAAAAATGGTTTATCTGTCACAGGAATACAGTTTGCTTAGCATAAAAACATTATTATATTTATTTTATTATATTATATTTTTAGAGTAATTGTATGAATTAGTACTATATTTAGTATTTTAAAAAAGAATTAATACATTTTCAAGCAACTGAAACTTACATAAACCTTTTCTATTACCTTATAAGCACTCTACATTAGAATGAAGCCGTCGAAGTTTAAAGTCAATTTTCTCGAAACTATCAATTTGCCAGTTAAACCCTTTTTATTCTCAACCCTTCAATTAAGTTCATTACACATAATAAAATAAAACATAACAAAGTAATTGGAATAAACAGAAAAATAAAATCCCCACGAACCAGAAGTTGGAGTAGTACCCATTGGAGACCAGCATAGGAACGACGACTGGTAACTTCTTGCGGACCAAGACCTTCAAAGTGTGCGGGTCCGACAGGAACACGTCGGCATCTAACATCTGAAAATTAGAACCGTATCAGTAATAGCACAAAGATTTACATCAAGAATTCATAAATCTATGTATATAAAATAAAGTCGTGTTAGTTACACTATTTATAACCCAAGAACGGCTGAATCGATTTGGCTGAAAATTGCTGGGGAGGTAGCTTAGAACCAGAAGACGGACATAGGATAGGATATTTTTATCCCGTTCGACCGCGTTTTACTAATTCATCCGTGCGAAGTTGGGGAGAGTCAACTAGTGTTTTCTAAAAGATACATAAAAAAATAAAAACGAACAAAAACAGTGTGCTTTAGACCACACGGCTGTAGTAAAACTTCTTTAGTTTAGCTCCATCTATCGGCCGGTATAACTTAGTTTTTGCTTTGTTTAATGTTAATGTCGCCATCTTGACAATTGTAAATTGTCATTTTACCGGACATACCAACATAATAATACTAATTTTTAACTTTGTTATGTTGACAATGGAGATATACGTGAACCAAAATTAACTTTCGTTTGCCTCGCATTCACTAGCTTACTCCCCAAGTCAATCAAACGTACAGAAGTTATACTTCAAAAAGAAAATATTATTAACTTTATTGTTGACAAAAGACACTATAAAGGTAATGAAACGACAGTTACCAATGCGTAATCAGCCCAACGTTTCCTTGCAAAGGCCAGCCCTTTCTCCCTGATCTCAACCATGCGCCGCAGACGCTCCTCCTTCCAATGGACGCTATCTTTCTTAAACTTCCCGATCACCTTCTCAGTTGTCACATAAATTTCATTATACTCGGTATTGTAGTGTTTAGACCACGCATTGATTATCGCTGCCGAGTCATCGGCGTCGAGATCGATGTAAAACCTGTAACAAAGAGAATTACGAATGAGCTGGAAACTATAATATTTACATACACAACTTACATCAGCAATCGAATCAATAACCAGTTATCTATCACTAAACACCATTCTTTTACTAATACTAACCACAATTCCTATGTGCATAGTTAAAATTTAAATGACTAAAGCTGGTAGTAAGTGTTAGTAGGATAGGATAAATATGAGTGTCAATTTAAGTGGATAGATGGGAATTCTGATTGGTATTAGCTAAGCTACGATTAGCATCTACAGACATAAATTTAAATAAGTAAAGCTGGTAGCAATTGTGTGTAGGATAGGAACAATATGAGTGTATATATAAAATAAATACAGCCTAGAAAAAAATTAGGTGCAAGTTTTTATTTTGGGTAAGCTTTAAATTTATTTAATAATTATTCACTCGTCCTATTCTTATAGCATTGTTTGTTTACGTACATTTAATATTTCAAAGGAGAAGACGTACATTTAGTATTTTAGAAGTTATATTTGCATGTATTTGAGAGCACTAAAACAATTCAAAATATCAACTCTATCGGACCGCAAGAAGTCGTCCTAAAATTGTTTCGAAAATTTGTACCGTACAAAATATAAACAAATAAAGTCATCGTGAAGTACAATAAAAGCTTGTAATCAAAATTAAGGTTTAATAAAAAAGTGGGAATGGTTTTCGCAACATGGCCGCCACAATTTTTCTGGTAACGTTAGGTTATCGAGACTGCTTAGCTTTGAGTATGGTACCCATTAACTTGTTTTAATTTAAAGCTCAGTTATTTACCGCCACCCATAGAGCTACATTATATAAATCAATGCCTCCACCGACTAAATAATATGCTAGGAATTTACTTCTCGTCCATGATTTGACGCCATTTTGTTATCTTCGCACGCCAACAACATGGCAGAATCACATGCGCACTGAGGACGAGTGCGCCACTTGCTTTTATTCTTTATCAGCTGAAAACAATTAATAAACCAAATAAAATAAAAAACGAAAATAAAAAATACTTATAATACATAACACGAAAATAAAAAATACTTATAATACCTACCTACATAACACTCAAAGTTTGCAATCTTAAAGTAAGAGACCGTCTTGCGCGTTCCGTTTTAAGCCCGAATTAACGTAATAAATAGCTAACCTAGGTTTAGTTCTCTATTCTATACTATCTATCTATTTTATCTTGCACGTTTAACAATTATTCACTTATCCCGATATATTTTTAACGTAGGCTTAATTTATTTTAAGGAAGACATTTATATCAAACTAGTTTCTGCCCGCGGCTTCGCCCGCGTGGACTATAGGAAACGAAGAAGAATTTTTTCCATAGATAATTCTACCACCCTCTTAGGGATGGAATTTCGAAAAATCCTTTCTTAGTGGATACCTACATTTTACAAAAAACACACCCTCAAAATTTCAAGTCTTTAGGACCAACGGTTTAGGCTGTGCGTTGATATATAAGTCAGTCAGGACTTTGAATTTTATATGTATAGACTTAAACATGTGACATTTCGTATTATTGTTAATTTTCCATTGATACTTTTCATCTTCAAAAACCTTAATTTTAGGTCATGTATACAAAAAAAAACGAGTGAAATGTAAAACACCAAAACATAATTCTAATAAGTGTGACTGAGACGAGCATATATTGTAAGCGATCACTCAATCACTTACACTTCGCCACATTTCTATTGCATGAACTGTAATTATAGTTTTATCTCTGTTAAATGTACCTAGAGATTAGAAAAAAAAACGAATGTTCTTTAGACCACACGACTGAAGTAAAACTTCTTTAGCTCCATCTATCAGCCGGTATAACTAATAAACTAGTAAACTAATCTTTTTTTGTGCTTTGTTTAATGTTAATGTCGCCATATACCGAACATACCAATATAAAAACACAATAGGCGGTAATGGAGGCCCTGGGCCGGGAGGAAAAAGTGGACTAAGGGAAAAAAGAGAAAAAAAAAAAAGAACAAGTACGAGCGGGATCATTGATGAGCTCAAAGGAGCCTGTCAATTATCCCGCTCGTATGAATAAAATAGTAATAAGGGTATTTTAACTAAATTGTAAATTGTGCGTACACCCGGAGCACTCATGCTCACTAAAAAGCTTCTTCTTGCGGCGGCGTCGTGTGTCGGTCGTCCTCTTCCCTCAAATATGGTCGAGGAGGACGATGGCTGGAACATGCGTCAAGCTCGTGAACGGGTGCTGCTTGCGGAAGCTGGTTTGCTCGGTGGTGTACGCACAATTAAAAATTAGAAATAAGAACTTAAATGCTTATGTTTATGTTTTTTTTTTATTGGCTGTATTATCCTTCCTGTATTATAATAGGTCTTTACCTATGAAATTGCCGTTTTGTTTGAAAAAAGTTAAAGTATTTTTTTTTTTCGAACTTATTTATTTTTTTTATTCCAAGTGATCACCCCTGCAATCAATGCATCTTTGCCAACGCCGTGGCAGTTTATGGATGCCCTTTTTGAAAAAATCAGCAGGACGGGAGACAACAAACTCTTCAAAGGCGTTTTGTACTGCTTCTCGGGAATTGAATTTTTTTCCCGCTAAAAAGTTGTCCAAATTTTGGAAAAAGTAATAGTCGGTAGGCGCAAGATCTGGTGAGTATGGCGGATGAGGGAGAGCTTCCAAACCCAACTCATGCAGCTTAGAGACGGTCTGTTGTGCAGTATGGGGTCGCGAGTTGTCGTGAAGTAGCAGTGGAGACGACCGATTGACCAAATCTGGTTGCAGACGTGCGAGTTTCACCATCATTGTGGTCAGTTCTTCAATGTACACATTTGCAGTAATGCTCTCGCCGTTTTGTAAAAAGCTATGATGAATCACACCAGCACTAGACCACCAAACTGTGACCATCACCTTTCTAGGGGTCATTTTTCGTTTTGCACATTGCTTCGGTACCGAATCAGGATCTAACCAACTTGCTGAGCGCTTTCGATTGTCAAAAAGAATCCATTTTTCGTCGCACGTAACAATTCGGTTCAAAATTCCTTCATTTCTGTGCCTGTTAAGCAGCGCAAGGCAAGTCTCCACGCGTACGTTGCGCTGGCGATCGTTAAGTTCGTGGGGCGCCCATCTATCAAGCTTTTTTATCTTGCCAATCTGTCGCAAATGGACCAATATTGTTTTGATGCTAACATCAAAAGCTGCTGCCAGCTCAGCTGTAGATTGAGATTCATCAGCTTCCACAATCGCCTTTAATTCATCATTGTTGACCAAAGTTTCCGGACGACCACGAGGTTTATTTTTCAAGTCAAAATTCCCAGAACGGAACCGAGCAAACCAATAACGGGTTGTACGTTCGTTTGTACAGTTCTCTCCGTAAACGTCGTTGATGTTACGTGTCGTTTGTGCCGCGTTGGTGCCACGACGGAACTCATATTCCATAATTACACGAAATTTCAAAGTATCCATTATGAGGGAAAATGCTGAAATGTAATGAAAATACAACGCTAATCAATAAACAAAAGACTAATATTGTAAATAGAATGTCATATTTTTAAAACAAAATTAATTTGAATTTAGAATTCATAGCCAATCAAAACTTTTTTTTGTTTGAAAAAGTCTGTACTGCAATACGGCAATTTCATAGGTAAAGACCTATTATATAAGTTCATGTTAATAATAGGCTTAATTCATAAATATAAAAAAATATCTAACAAAAAGCACGGACCCAGGTGTCTGTGGAAATGCAGATTAATAAAAAAAAAATATTATAACACAAATTTTTTACTTTGTTACTTTGACAATGGAGTGAACCAAGTTCAATATAGAATGTACCTCACCACTATGGTTCATCACGTCTACCTCACAACCAAGTGAGCTATAGAATTAATCGGGGTTATAAAAAGGTAAATCTAGGCTGGGATATTTTGATAAATGAACGATCGAATCTTTATAAATTTAGACAGACGAATAGTCAGTTTCAACTGTTTTTTTAAGTTTGTATTTAAGTGAAATCAGGTATGGTGTTGTGGTATTGGAGATATTTAATACTCGACGGGGCGACTGTAAAATTAGAAAGTAAGAGAACTATGCCAATGGAAATGGTTTTATTTCTAGGTTCATTATTTTCATTGTCTGGCGCCATAAACAATGGCATGTGGAGTACATAACAAACGCAGAGTACAAAAACCAACTTCAGACTTATATGGCTTTCTCATGGATGCCATTGTCTGAAATGGACCACACGGGAAGCACTAGCTTTCAAATAAAAAAAGAATCATCAAAATCTGTTCACCCAGTCGAAAGTTCTGACGTAACATAAATTAAAAAAATGCAATCGGGGTGAGGACCTCCTTCTTTTTAGAAATCATTTTAAAAAGTGGCCGTAGCAACAAAAACCATAAGTAACAAACTAACCACGGTTTCCGGCGAAACTAGATAGCACAAGGGCGATATATTCCTTTCTCCCACAAAACCCACCAGTCAAATCATAGGTGCCCTTTATCGAATAAGCTCAGTAGCACAGCAGGTCATTAACCTTCAGGCATGCGCCGCATGCGCAATAAATCTAGGTAACGCCATTTTAGGTGTGCCTAGATAGGCCCCATTTTGTCTGTTTCGCCAATATAGAGTACGTCGCTCGGATGAATGAGTTCACCGCGATGCTAAAGCAGCGCATGTCCAATATCTTAGCTACGTCACTTGTGCTTCTGTCTATATTTTCGAATAAGGTCAGTATCACAGCAGGACATTGACCTTTCCGCATGCGCAATAAATGTGACGACATTTTATGAGTATATCATTTTATTTACATAAGCGCCATTTTGTCTATGCTTCGCCAATAAAGTACATCGAGCAATGAATAAGTTCGCCACTACGCTAAGCAGCGTATTTTCAATATAACTGCCAAATCGGACGTATTTCGCTCTAGATTTTCGATTAAGCTCAGCAGCACATCAGGACATTCGACTTTCAGGCATGCGCAATAAATCTAAGTGGCGCCATTTCGTGACTGCCTAGATAGACGCCATTTTGTCCTATGTTTCCGAGTGTTATCTCCTACACTTTCAAATATGCAAATAATGGTATCTGACGCGCCATTTTATGTTTTGCCAAATAGAGTACGTCGCTCAAATGAAGAGTTCGCCGCTACACTAAAGTACATCGCACGTGTTTCGGTCTAAACTTTCGGATAAGCTCAGTAGCACAGCAGGACATTGACCTTCAGGCATGTCACATGTGCAATAAATCTCAGTGGCGCCATTTTGAGTGTGTGAAGGCGCCATCTTGTCGTAAATTACCACGTTTACAAAATATAGATATCGAAAATGGAAAAAAAAAATCGTCACGATATTGACTTCAGAGGCAAAAATACATCTCGACGCAACCAGCCTGGATGACAATGGTGACAGGAAAGACAGAACGAAATTCACTACTCACGCGCAGAAACATCAGCAAACTAGCCCAGTCTCTTCAAAGTTCAACTTGATAGACGCACACAAATAAAACGATTGCTGATTTAAAAACCATAAGGCTAAATATGACTTACCACAGTACAAGCCTATCCTTGGGGTACTGCAGATTTTTAAGACACGATAAAAATATATGAATACACTGATGCGGTCTCTTGACGTGAATTGTCATAGACACAGTATTGTACTTAATAACTTTTTTCTTACACGAGCCGCTCATAGCCAGTCCAATAACTATAAACAATATTATTCGACCCGCGCGCATTTTGTAAATAATGCGTTTCCGTTGAGTTCTCACCGAAAACTGTGACAAAGAACGCCGGTGCAGCCGCTCTGCGCAGGTGCTTTATTGATTCCTTTGCAATCGTACACCGATAGTTGCATTTCCGTCTCTGCCTCCCCCTCATCCCAATCCAATTCCATACAGCGACGGGAGGATCCAACACCCCTTAGGGTTCATCCGTATTTTTCAAATTTTAAAATATCAGGCGGCATTGCTTCATGCCACTAATGACAATATGATCGAAAGTCCTCAGTGGTGTGGTGGCAATGTGTGTCACCAAGCGAGCACTAAGCCCCCTTAACAATGTCCGTTAGATTTCTGCAAATACAGTTGTTTTACCTTTACAGCGTCACCGGGCGGGGGCAAATAAAGAGTACATTCCATACGACTATAAACCATCCACAATCAAGCTCCACAGACTCCATAAAACACGTCATCGCTTAACATCAGGCGAGATAGTGGTCAAAGGCTTCGTATATATCCGACAAAAAGATGCAGTACTAATCGTCGTGTTCTACTCATTTGCATCGTTTATTTATTGCCTGTGGTGCGGTGGTTGAGCAGGTAGGCTCATAGCCCGGAGGCGGCGGTGATTCGAATCTCGCGACAGGACAAGTGTTTGTGTGAAGGAAAAAGCCCAAATACTTGTTTTGAGTCTGGGTGTTATAGGACCATGTTCCTCGTAGTTCCTAGATACAGGGAATCCTGGTCGGGGTCCAGGATCTATGTGTGCGATCGTTGGGCGTTATTATTATTATAATATTTAAAAACAAAAAACAATAATAAGGGAGAATAATGGAGGAGAATAATAAAGGAGAATCATAGTAGGAGAATAATAGTAGGAGTCATGATTGTGGTTGAAAAAGTGATTATGGCGATTTCTTCGAGATTAAAATATTGCACTGGGCACCATACAATATGTGTGGTTCACTCTTGACTGTTTTGCCAGCGTGGAATTGACAGGTGAGGGGGTTTTGGACTAGGGAGATTGGGAAGGAGATGAAAGACGCCCTCAAATAAGGAGGTGGTGAGACATATATTTTATGAAGTAAAAATGTATTAAAAAATGTTGGTGCTTTGGTTTAGGCTGTAAGCTGCATTGTATCCTAAATCGAACTAATATTATAAAGGCGAAAGTTTGTATGTATGTAAGTTTGTTACTCCTTCACGCTCAAACGGCTGAATGGATTTGGATGAAATTCGCTACCAAGATAGCTTATATACTAGATTAACATATAGACATTTTATCCCGGAAAAGTGAAATGTTCCCATGGGATGAGCCAATAATTAAAATACTTTTTATCCGCGGGTGAAACCACGGGGCGTAAATAGTAATTAAATAAAACATTTAGACATGCTATTAACGAAAATGAGCTCCGAATTTAAACAACAATGTTACTCCAAAACATCCTATATTTTACTATCAATAATTTTGCTATGTCATCTTGCACTTATGTCTTGATGTATTCTCGTAAGAACATTTAACTTTATACTGACATGGATACTACATATGACTGGCCTGAGAGTTCAGTTGGTAGTAGCTCAGCCTTCCAAACTGTAGGTTGTGGATTTGGACAGGACATACATTTTTGTGATGAACATTTTTTGTTCCGCATCTGGGTGTTATATTGTATTCTATGTATGTATTTACAAACAAAGAGTATCTAAGTATTGTATATCAAATTTCCATAGTACAATTACAATTATTTAATGATTACTTTTTTATTATAACCAGTGTGAAAAAAATGGCTGAAATTTTCACAGAATATGCATATTAGCAAATATACATGTTATACATGATACAGGATAAATAAATACAAAACGGAAAAGAAAGAAAGGGGAAAAACAGTACCAGCCGCAAAGTATGATTATGGGAAGAGAGAAGTGAGAGGGAAAAATATATGGCATGGCGAAGGGAGGCAGGCTACCAGCCAATGGCCATCTAATCTTCAAATGACCAAGCAAACAAACTGAGCTCTTAAATCGCGAAATTTGTTATTATCTGTCTGGATGTACATATTTGCAGACAGGAAGTATTTTTAAACCAATCATATCAAAACTAGGTATTATACAGGTTCTACAGGTACATGTGAATATTTTTTGACATCGGTATGCCTTTTTTGTGTATAATCAGAAATTCTATAGAACTATCAATGTAATCCCAATATGCTATAGTTTTGTGCATATAAGTGGAGCTATTTGGTCCATTTGGGTATAATAATGGTGTTTATGTCTATGCAGGAAGGTGGTGATAGGGTGATACAGCCACTTTAATTCTACCCCTAATGTAGAATCAATGCTATTGAGATATTTCCAAATCAGCTGCTGCACAAACATTTACAGTTTATTAGCTTGAGCTCAATTAATTAGGTAATTAGAAAAATCTATAAATCACAAAAAACTAGATATACAAAAATAAAAAGATTTTAATAAAGGCCCCTGCCCACAGTTGCATTGCCACTCTAAAATAAAAGTTATGAATGACACTGCATTGTGCACATTATATAGAGACATCAGCACAGTCTAGTAATAAGTTTACATACAAATGTCATAGAACCTTGCCCAGTAATTTCACTAGCTACAGTGCCCTTCAAACTGGAACACAGTAGTGCCTGCATCTGCTGTATATAATAACTGGCAAAGCTATGGTGCCTACCTAGACAAACTTCACAGAACAACCCTATCACCTAGTATATTACCTTCTTTGATTAGAACCTAATTCAATTGCATATGGCAGCAATATTTTTTGTATCTCAATGACCCATTCGCATAATTTACTAACAGAAACAGGAATGCTGAGTAATGAAATAGTAAACTAGCACGCTAGCTCGCATTGTGTAAGCTGCACGCTAGCTCGCATTGTGTAAGCTGCACTAGGCTCGAGTTCCAGGAAGTCATTGTTCAAGCAAAAGTAAATTCCAGAGACTTTTCTGTTCTTCTTTTATTTATTTTATAATTTCCATCCCAAAAGCACATGCGCTGACAGAATATCAATAATGCATGGAACTTACCAGATGTGTAGCCTATTTTTCGGGTAATCAAGGTGCTCAAGACAAGTCAACGCGTATGGTAACGTGTGAGCTTTGTTACTGACGAGAATTGATACGCCGACAGTGGGCCATTTGTCCTCTCCGTCTTCGAGATCATCGTCAAATTCAGAGCCACAGCAAGAATAAAGGCACACGGTTGCTACGACTATAGAAATTAATTGCAAGAATAATCTCATTTTGGCGGTAACGTTTTTTTCCGGTATTGAAAACGTTGCTATATCAGCGTAGATAATATTAGAACAGTACAGTTTTGTACACAACTTAAAGTTCTACACCACCACGCTGAAATGTTTATTGATTAAAGCAATTATCCAAAGAGTATATTGTGATATTATAAAGGGATCTTGGATTTTAACCACGACTATGACGTTTGACGTCTAGCTATGACAGTGGCATTGTCTTTTTTTATTAGCCTGTGGTGGCAGTAACAGTAATAATTATTTTTTTCCTTCCCGTCTGAGGAAATTTTGGCTTCGCACATTCTGTGCATTTTCTAGCTTCCAGTCTTAACTTTCGTTCATCTTTTTCAAAATAATTTGACCAACTTTTTCAGTTTTATCTTGCGTTGTGTGTTTATGTTTTATTGTTTATTTTATATTTTTTTAGTTGTTACTAATTTACAAAAGTTGTGGAAAAGTATAACGACGAGTATTAGCCCGATCAAAAGCACGTAATTACAAAGATCAGAGAGAATGAAAAACATTAAAGATATGAATAAATTTAAAAGTATTTTTATGAATATATTTACATTTACATGTTACTCAGTAATAGTTTAAAAGTCTATATTTTTAGCATAGACTACTTAAATCTTCGAGCATTTACTGAATGTCTAATACCTTTTTATGTTTACATTTGTGTACTTTTGCATTGTTTTCAAAAGTCATCATCATATCAATTACATAGGCCAATTTTATTACCTACCGTATCCGGTAGGTAATAAAATTGGATATCTCCTACCTCCTCTTTGATGGTCTATCGTGGTACTTTTTTTTTTTTTTTTTTTTTTTTTTTAATTTTTGGCTCCACACCTCCGTGTATTTAGCCAGTGTCAAGTAATTGATAATTTATCAAGTTAATGATATTTCACGCAAATATGTGTCAAGTCATAGTCGAAGTCATCAAGTCAAGTCATAGTCTAGTCAAAGTCATACTCCTAGTAAAGTGGTGGCAACTTTACTTGAAGCTTCTATGGAGTTTTGGAAACAACACGAAAAGAAACGTTTCACCATTATTATACCATTTTCCCACACTCACGCCTATAATCCAGCACTTAACGAATAGAATGCCACCAATTTTATGCACTAACACTGAAAATAACACAAGTTTTGGAAAATAATACAATGCGGTGACGCAATATTTTTCGCGTTCCCGCCAAAACTCCATCGTGGTACTTACAAAAATAGAAAATGAAATGTCGTCGGATTAAATCTTCGAACAATAAATAACAAGGAGTCTTCGAGCAACGATTAAATGGTATGTTGAGTACTTACTCTGTGGTTTGGGTATACTCACAGATTAAAGAAAAAACAATCAAATCTTTGGTGGGATACCAAGGTTATATCCAGACTAAGGCGAGATCCTCAACAACAGTTTTACTACAGTAAACATTTTTTTTTTAATTCTTCAAATACTATAGAGCTTTCTTCCAAAGTTCCCATATTCTTTGATTGATTCTCTGATTTGTTCTTTGATTATTTAAACAATTTTTTCTGCACAAAGTTGTTTTATAGCAATATAAACACATATTTACACCGAAAGTTCCCGCCGGGAAACGAGTGTATCGAGTGTATCGTTCTATTAAAAGCACTAAAAGAGTCAAACAAAATAATAGCAAGATGTTATTTATTTGGGTTAATATTACAGCCTACTAAGTTTTTGTATTCCTTAGCCAAATAAAATAAAGGTGCACATTACGCCTGTATATAATGCTTACACACTAAATGTATAATCAACGAAGAACCTGCAGTGTCTCAACCTCCTGGATACACCGTATAATATAATCCAAGTAGGTAGGCAGCATAAACCGGCGGTAATAAATGCACATCGCTAGTCCCTAGAGACAAGCCGTCAAATTCCCATTAGTACAAACAATGGAACTAATATTAAAGTAGGTTAAAGTAAGGAATGGACAGTTACATCTCCCTGTATCAGCGATTGCCTCTTGTACAGCCAAGAAAACTAAGGTTGACCACAGGAAAAAATGAAAACACCTGGTACACCTAGTTATTTTGAGGTAGACCACGGAAAGAAGATATCGCCCCTGGTAGGTACTGCTGTATTGGACCACGGGCCACGGCACGGGTAATAACCGGACGGATTACTACGTGGTTTATAAAGCCGATACTTATCTCGATGTGCATTAATTACAGTGCCTGTAGCTGTACTTACCTACTCTATATTCTAAATCACATCAATCTAATATTTGAAACAAAATGAGAAATCTAAAACTAAATAAAAATATGAAAATAAGTCATTCTACTTACGACCTAAATACAAAATTATATTTCCATTACCTACTTATTAAATTTTTTTTAATTTCATATCCTTATGTAGATACTTACTAATTAGCTCAGAAAAAAAGCAAGGCAAGGTCTCCTACGGCAACATAGGTAGTTAGAGGGGGTATCCGTACCCATCTATCGTTCCTTCAATTCTTAGTTCTGGCGACCGTACACTGGTGTGATACCTACTACCTAACCTTTACAGCCTTACACAAAAACGCCACTTGATTGAATGGTCTCATGAGTCATGATGGTAAAAGACCTGACGGAATGAGTCTGGTTCCCTGAAAGACGGGATGGCCCTTAGTGTGGGACGTTACTTGCGTCGACAGTATGGCACCGTCACATCTTCCCAAGAGACACGTTGCGGCCCGCGCCGCGTCTAATTCGGCTCGCGCCGCGTCTAATTCGGCTGAGCAGCTAAACGACGTCGCAAATACAGTAATCTCGGTAGCAGTTACATATTTGAACCGTTCCAATGTTTATGAGAGCGCCTGGTGCTGGCATATTTTGACACAACGAATCAGCATTGCAATTCAACGGGGCAATGCTGCCAGCATGTTGGGTACGCTACCTACATGGTAGTGAGCCGGACAGTCTATAGGTGATCGCGGCCAGTATATAATCACAATGTTTAGATAGTTAAATGACCAATGATTAAAAGTTAAATGACATTACTCGTACATTACATTAGATCGCAGAACGCGACGACGCTTCATCAGGGATATCTTTCGACGAATTGATAAGGCCATTTCAGTTTGTTCTACAAACAATTGAATGAAAGCCTGGTGATTGTAATTCTGGTCATATATCTACAGTACAAACAGCCGCCATTAATTGATACACCTTCCATCTAATATAGTCAATTGAACTGGTGGGTGTCGTTCTGGGAACACATGATACATGTATCTGCCGGGCAATTTTTCCCCGGTATCTACAGTACACATAGCAGTCATTGCATTAATTGAACTAACGAGACCCACGAGCCCTACCTAGTACCAACCCCATAGCCACCCTTTATTTTCACATTTACAGAAAGAACGATTCTCAAAAACATTTATACATATGTAAATATTCAAATAGTGGGTGAATTTGGTCGACAGACAAGGAAAAAATATTCCTCTAAGCCAGACTAGTTTTGCAACCTCGTACGGCCACGAGGAATGTAGGAAGTAGATATTTAGAATGTAATCCACCACACTGGCTAAGTTCTAGAAGGTTGCTACTTGCCTAGAAGGTTGCTACTTGGAGCAACGTTGTTGTATGACATCTGTCACAATCGTTACGACTGCCCCGAGCTGGTAAATAGGCTTTTTTACAAAGTTCCACTTAGAATTCACTCACGAACAGAGCAAAAAACCTTTTTTACCGCAACCCGGCGTACCAACTCGGGTCAGCGTTCACCACTGTACCGCATGACTAAATCTTATAACGATCATTTTAATAGTATCGACATATTTCATGCACGTATTGGCGATTTTCGGAGGATTGCGTTGGAGGTCTTGGGTGGTGATGGTAACAAGCATTCCACCTGATAGTTTGCTTGTCTTACATGTACCTGCCTTGTCTACTTCTTCGTGGATATGTTTGCATCATCACTGCTATTGGCCTGCCGACTACGACAACTATCTTAGGTTTCTTTTTTACCTTTGGATTGTAATTTAGAATGCTAGAAACACTTTTTATTTTATAGTATATAATTAGATACTCACTTTAAGGCGATAGTTAGGAATCAGTTACCTACTAAATATCTTAAGTTACATCTCTCTGTTCTGTTTTCGTTATATTTCTTATTAATTTGTGGTCAGCGTTGTTGGTACACTAACTACCTACATTCTAAGGCTTAAACTACTTTAAGATTATGTTTGTTGTGTACTGTTTGTTGATCCTAAATAAATAAAAAAAAAAAAGTGCGGGTTGGTAATAGACCGATGCCGTGCCGTACATTTCCAGAAATGACGAAGTGACATATACGACCTAATGTGGAAGGACGGATTGCTCCTGCTCTATCTTGCGCACCGCCATGGCCGTCTCCACCAGCAGGTACAGGTACCTGAACTCCTCACCCTCATCCTCCCCGCCCGGCACCACCTGAATGTTAACATCACGCTTTTAAACCATTCATATAGTACAATTTACTACAATGTAACAATCAGGTGATACCGGCATCAAAACACCCTAAGAAATAAAAGCAAAATCAATGAATTAAAGAAATTTATTTTTTAACATAACATAGCCTTCGTGTAAACAAAAACAATAACATGTAAGATTAAACCAGGGATGTTTGGAGCTCCGTAGAAGTGACCGAAACTATCGGATATCCGAAATAAAAATATATCCCGTAAGCGTATCCGTTTCACAAGTTTCGAATAGTTACGTATAATGGCAGAGTCTAAATAAAACAATATTTTTCTTTTTTATATCCATATCCGAAATATTATATCCATAACATCCCTGGATTAAACTTGAAGTACACGCCTGATTTGGAACAAGGAATGTAAAACAATAGGGTTTTTAACACCGACGTCGCCTTCTTACATGCTAATTACGATATTAATATAAATAAATTTTAGCGAGACCTGACGCTACTATGCCAGGATTGGAGCCGCTGGGCTAAGGTGCGCTACGCGACATTTTATTGTCACGTCCGACATTATACTCGTAACTAAAAAACACGGAATAGAAATCGAATTAGAGATTCCGTGCTTATAGTTATAGATACGTTACAACAGCATGATATAAAAGTCACAAATACGCACCTTAACCAGGCAGGCTATTACCTATTTCAGCGAAAAACCCGACCAACCCATAACAAATAAATCTCATTTCAAGTAGGTACCTAAACTTAAACGTAGGTATCATTAGGTTGGGCGAGTCTCTGTTAGGTGCTTCCAGATGGTTTTCACATGCCCACGGATACCGTTGGACGGTTATATTGCCACTGTGATCTGGTGGTGGATGGCGGCTACATCACACCAACTTATATTTCCACTACTACCATTAGATGTCATTTATTTTCATTCTCATTAAATTTACATAGGCCACTAGCAAACGTGGGAAACGTGCCGGATCCCTATTATTTGAAAGTGACTAGAGCCAAAGAGACAATATTATAATTATTATTCACTGATATCTGTAACCATGTGTGTTTGCCTTTTGAGAAATATCATAAAATTCATCATGATAAAGTATGTAAAACTGGCAAGGATAGTAATAATGATGTAACTTTAAATGAAAAAGATATTACTGACATTGTAATAGCAATAGTAAATTTGATACAAATAATAATAATACGAATGTGAGTAGGTCAGGAAGGCAACTTTATAAACCAAAATATTTAGAAGACTATAAGTACTGTATAACTAAAGTAGTTCTAAAAGAAAGGAGATGTAGAGTAGTCTACGATTACTGTAATATCTATAGCAAGTGTGTATACTCTGGGATCTATGGATGTGCAAGAAAACAATAATCATGTTACGCAGTTATGCAATTAGGTACTGTATATTATTTTAACATAATATTATAATTATGTACCTAAATTTAAGGTAAGTAGATGATCGGTCACCAATCGCTGACTTAACGAAATTCCCACTTCAAAGTCACAAATATGCCACTTGCCTACACGAGAAGAAATGTGGAAGACTAGAATAGATATCAGTCGTGCACGTGCAGCATCGTGTGGGTTAGGTTTGCGACCGCCTGTCAGCGAGGGTTAAATGTGTCCCTGCGGGCTAAGTGTGGCACCACATGTCGGTGGTGGCAACCTCCAGCTCTACGGCGACAGGTGGAGGTGGCGGTGGCGGCGGCGGGAGTGCGGGCGTGGGTGCGGGCGGAGGCGGGGGGCTCACCTGCATGCGACGCGGGCGCACGGGCGGCGCTGCCGGTGCGCGCCAGTCGGTTGTCGTGCTCACTGGCTCATACTGCTCCTCAGCCGTACTCACCGTCACTACAGACGCGCTAGATAAACAACACAAAACACTCTAAACATTTGCAAGTTGAAATGGTAATGAGCACGCCCCCGTCTCTCGAAATGGGGAAGAAAGGTTCTCAAGTGGGGGAGGCATATGCTCAGCAGTGAGCGTCTTCAGGCTGATGATAATGAAAGAAAATGTACCTACTTAAAACTGTCGGCAAATTTAGCTCTGGATTTTAATTTATGGTGTTCGCTAAATAACATGACGTCGCCCACGAAACTATACCCTAACCTCACAAGCGACATTTAAACTTAGCTAATAGTTAATAGAGTTACTCACACCACGTCATCTCGAAAACGCCAAACGTTTTTATATCAAATTATAAGTACCTATAGTTACCTAAGAGCATCATATCCCCGAATAGCGGGATGCATATCCGGATCGACGGCACCGTAGCGTATGACGGACTGCCACACTGAGGGGTCATACTTGACCTCTTCCTCCTCGCTAAGCGCGCTAGAGTATCCCTCGCCGAGCTCGTCGCTGCGGTACACCAGCAGACCCTCGGAGTACTCGTGAGGTTGCACCTCGTGCCCTCCTCCCTGATCACACACAGACTGTTGGGTTACACGGTCCATGTCATTCTTCGTTAACATGTACCATCAATGGAAGATATATACTGACAAAAGCATTACGCGCTTGCCCCCCGGCCAGTGACACTGGCCCGTTAAAAAAATCGAATTAAGTATCTGTTAAAACGGTAGACGGATATTAGGTACAAAAGCCGCACCTCCATCACGATCCCATCCCAAGCGGCAACGGTGACTCCAGTGGTGGAGGAGATGCCGAGCCCCGAGGGCCCTGCAGCCATCGCGTGCAGCGGGGCCATGGGGCCCACGCCAGCTACGATCCCCGGCTGCTTGCGCCCGCGCCGCGAGATCGTGTAGTGCAGCGGATCGTGGCCCTCGCGCCGGATCATCTCCGGTAGGATGCGCCTCCGCGCGTTTATGAACCAATTGCACACCTGCGTGGATAAAATGGCTTAATAAGCATTTCAAATACCTACAATATGACAACCTCTGTGGTGAAGTGATTGAGCAGGTCAGCTCATGGCTCAGAAGGACAAGTATTTGTGAATCAAAAAACTACTACGTACATGAACTACGAGGACCATGGTCCCACAACATTCAGGTTGTTAGACCATCATCGTTTTTTATAGTTCCTGGGTCCATAGATACACGGAATCCTAGTTAAGGTCAAGAACCTATGGTATGTGATCGTTGGTGTTTAGGGTATAAGTAGGTATTCGATAGGCATGCAAACATATTGCATACTACATACCTACTACAGTATCTATGTAAATAAATCAATATCATTGCAGAATCGAAAAAGCCCATCAGACAACCTTTACTACTTATTACTATCGTGTTGTTCTTAAAAGATTTCAAAAGGGGAAGAGTTTCTTAATACGACTGTTTTTTTAAATGTTTGTTACCTCAGAACTTGCAACTGGTTGCAAAAAAAATATCAAAATCAGATGATTTTGAATTTTTTTTTTATTTGAAAGCTGATGCTTCCCGTGTGATCCCATTTCAATTTGGTCCAGTTCTGACAATCGCATGCATGAGAAAACCTTATAAGTATACTAGCAGCCCGCCCCGGCTTTGCACGGGTATATTATATATGTCTATTATAAATTGAGATATATATAAACTTACAACTATCCTATCTCTCAAGTTGGATCGAACTGCACATGGTGTGCGAATTTTATTATAATCGGTTAAGTGGTTTAGGAGTCTATTGAGGACAAACATTGTGACACGAGATTTATATATATTAAGATAAATCTGAAGTCGGTTTTTTACGCTTTTCGTTTGTTACTTGTATGCAGACGCTGTTGCCTAAATGCATTTCACTCACTTGCAGCACCGTTAAATTGGCTTCTTGGCTGAGTGCCAGTTTCTCTGCATCGCTCGGGTACGCATTGTATCGGTGGTCGTACAGCCACCGCTTCAGAATCTTGACGGAGTGCTTGGGCAGATTCCCGCGGCGTTTGCGCACCGAGCCGACGAGAAGCGCGGGCGGCGGCGGCGGCGGCAGCGCGTGCAGCGCGGGGCCGTGGTGCCGCGGAGGTGCCTCCGGCAGCAGCGCTGGCTCCCACTCCATGCCGCTGTCGTTCTCGTCTGTCGATGACGTCGACGGGAACCGGTCTCGCGCTGTAAATAAACCTTAACTATCAATGGAGGTGTATCTGTGAGAAATGTCCTTAATTTAGCTATGAACTTGTCAATATAATGCTCCAAAAATGTTTTACTAAGTAATTAATAACATTGGCGTCCTGTAGTGAAACGCGCACGGCAGCTCTTCCATGAACCTCACTTGATAATGTTATTACGCATTTATTATGTAATAGAAAACAAAACTTAAGGTAACCTAAGTCTAATCGATGAAGTAATTATTTTACTTATATACAAGAAAAGATACCTACGTATACTTATCTAATAATTGGCGTGTTATTTAAGATTAGGTTTGGGTTTGACTATATCACCAAGTGACCATGCTATCTACAATGTAACACGCTTGTCTAGAAGATACCTGTTCACTCTTGATTTGAAGACTCCACAAAGTTATGGTTTTCGAAAAATACGGACGTGGACGCCGGTAAAGCGTTCCACTCTTTGGCTGTTCGCATGATAAACGTGATTTAATAATTACTAAAATTACTCTGGTGGGTTGGATGGTAACGCAATTAGTGGGTAGGTATATTGATACGGGGAGATATAAGTAGGTACTATTTATTTATTTTGTGCTTAGACATAGGAGCGAATTTTTGTACCGTGATAAATAAGTACAGTAAAATGCAGTTTCTGCGATTGCTGGAAGAAGCATGGTACGTAGGTATTCATGTATAGGTACTTACGCAGTTTAATCTTCATGACTTTGATCACGGATCTGCGCAGCGTGATGACTACAACTTTGCCACCACAACAAACGAAATAGCAGCCGCAACTTGCGCTTTTGACAACAACTGACAAAAACGTATTGTAAATCAAACTGACATAATTAATATTATTATATTAACAAGCACAACTTAAAATATGGATTATCAGCGATATTATGACGATGCTTTATTCAACGCGATTTGTTTTAAAGTGCATGCACATTTTCATTATATTATTTGAAAAGTTTGAAAATCGATGCTGTTCCAAGACAAATGACAACGACGGGCACTGTCGCTTGTCTTTTTGAAATTAATCAAAAAAAGAAATTTTTAATTGTGGTCATCCAATAAAAGGAGGTTTAATGTGTATCTTAGTTTTACTCAAAGCTTCCTGGCGCGTTTTTTTTTTCTATATACTCTGGCTGGAAATGTGGCGGTGGCTTCGCCTACCCTAGCTAACCGTCTTCATTCCCGCGCACTTTTAGTACTTACTTACCTACTTTTCTTACTTTTTAGCTTATCTGATTTATTGGGTTCTGTATAAGTACTCACCTATAGTTAGTACTTCTATGCTTCAGTACACCACAATTAGTACCTACCAATCCATCAAACCTATTTTTAAGTGTCCGCCCGTCTAACAAATCCATTGAAAATTAGAATACCTATAGAGAAAATAGTGATAAGTACATCTTATTTATGACTTATTTACTTCTTCAAGGGATGACAGTAAGACCTTAGAAAACAATCTGTAGGTATCGGAATGGGTAAATGATTTGGCCTAACAAGGTTTTTTTTTGTTTTCATTACCAAGTTGTTTGCTCTTGTAAAATAAAACCTGTTATTTAATAAGTAGGTACCTAGGTATATGTTAGTGATCATACTCGTATTACCTCTAAAAGCCTAAACGTTAGCATTATTCTACTGTACATCACAACCTTCTCATATGTATACCTAAGTAATTATTCACTGATTCAGTTTCTTGATATTTATTAGTATATAGGCCAGAGAATATGACTTACACAGCCAAAACAATTGTCCCGCGTCGTCCGTTTCCAATAGAAGACTGCTTGCTGCACTATACTATTGGTAGACATAAATCATATATTCATAATACTGTGATATTTACAAAATTAATTCGGACTTTTTGTCTATCTAGATAAACGGTGCTTTGAATAATAATAAATTTGTTCAAGTAAAACTTCTCTACGCATGCTTGACTTGGGGAGTACCGAGTATCTAAGCTGGTGAAAGCGAGGCGAACGGAAGTTGAAGATGGTTCACGTAGATCTCCATTGTCAACATAACAAAGTTAGAAATTGCTTTAAATTTGTGTTATTATGTTGGTATGTCGTGTAATATGACAATTTACAATTGTCAAGACAGCGACATTAACATTAAACAAAACAAAGTTATACCGGCCGATAGATGGAGCTAAACTACAGAAGTTTTACTTCAGTCGTGTGGTCTGAAGAAAACTCTTTTATATTTTCAAGTTTCAACTACTTTTTACAGCCATAGTGCCTTTATTATTTTGAACTAACTACTATGATAATATAACTACTACATACTAACTACTAAAAAAACATTTGAACTATATACTAACCACGGTGACCTATAGACTGGCATGCCCCTTAATTATGTATTATAATAATAATGTTACCCAACAATCACATATATAGATCCTGGATCCCAGTATTCCGTGTCTTGGACCCAGGAACTACAAAGACCATGGTCCCACAACACCCAGACACAGAACAGGTACTAGAGCGTTTTTTTCTGTGGACAAATATACTTGTCCTGTCGCGGGAATCGAACCCGCCATCTCCGGGTAATGAGCCAACCACTACACCACTCAGGCTGTTATATATTATGTATGTGCTCAGAAAAAAATCGGAGTACAAATACTTGTCCTGTCGCGGGAATCGAACCCGTCGCCTCCGGGTTATGAGCCAATCTGCTCAACCATCACACCACAGAGGCTGTCATTATTATTAGTCATAGCTTATTATTGGCAAAAATTTAGTTACATGTCAAAAATGAACAAAAGTATACATAATCAATATTGTAGTATTGTATAATAAACGTTAATCAATATTGTAAATATACAGAATTGTAAAGTGATAAATTAACACATGATAAATTTACAGTCAATTATATTTTTTATTTATTTATAATATAATATAAATTTTTACTTATTTATTTTATTTATTTATTTTTGTATTATGGTATAGAAATAACAACTATAATTATTATGATTCGATTATTGATATTTATTAAAATCGATTCACAGTTTTCATAATGTCATAAAATTAAAATAATACTGATACATTATCACACATTCAATCAACAATTATCAATAATTATACTAAGGGTTGTGGATCATGGAAAATAAATGCCCATAGGATAATCAATTGAAGGGGTGAGAACAAAAAGGGTTTAACTGTTATTTTTTTACAAAATGACTTATGGGTATCATTAGATTCAGCGTGAAATTATCTACAGTAATACATTCTCAAAATACCGAAATGAGGCTTATATCTCGAGATTTTGAGTCAAAAAATAGTTTATCTGTCACAGGAATACAGTTCGCTTAGCATAAAAACGTTATTATATTATATTTTTACAGTAATTGAACGAATTAGTACTATATTTTGTATTTTAAAAATAGAATGAATACATTTTCAAGTAACTGAAACTTACATAAATCTTTTCTATTACTTAATAAGCATTCTACATTAAAATGAAGCCGTTGAAGTTTAAAGTAAATTTTCAATTTGACAGTTAAACCCTTTTTATTATCAACCTTTCAATTATTATATGATTACTTATAACATAACTTTGGCACAAGCGATATTACGATTATACCGACTCACAATAAATTAAAGATCATATCATTGACAATCCCTGTGTAAAAAATAATCATCCTCAAAACAACATTGGTAGGCGGAAAATAACTGATATATATTACAAAAAAGCTGCACCCGCGCCCCACGGTTTCACCCACACGGTGAAAATTTTATAATTTTCCGCTCAACTTTATAATTTTATATCTTTCATAAGAATCTGACAATATTAAACACAACAAAAAAAGTATTAGCGAAAATGTTCCATTTGTTCACGCGTGATCCGATAATCAAGGGAAATAGAGATTCATTTATAAATATGTACATATGTTTTTACACATATATATATATATTTTTAAGTTATTTACTCGCTATACACGTCTATCACGATGAGATGAATATAATTTATAGAAATAATATTACAATTATTATGTACCACTTACTTCAAAAAGACTCGAGAATTTAATAATTAGTTAACTACTAATCCACTGTTCTATCATACAATTCAGATCATTTTAAAATAATGGAATGTCACAAGAATACAATTAAAAAATTTGCAAACATATTGTTTGGACTACAGAAACCTAAATCATTTTTTGTATATATAGATGTAATAACAGGGAGCCCCGCTTGCAGCGCACTTCACAGCTGCCATTACGTTTGAATCACACTTCTATAAAGTCGTCCATATAATTACGGATCAGGAAAAACGGCGCGTTTTATGTACCTTTGATGGGCTTGCATTTTTAAAGTAAAACTTCTTTACCCACGCTTGACTTGTGGAGTAAGCTGGCGAAGCGAACGGAAGTTGGAAGTTGTTGGTTAACGTAGATCTCGATTGTCAACATAACTAAGTTGTTTGTTTTGTTTGGTTTTGGCTCCACACTTTTGTGTATTTAGCCAGTGTCAAGTAATTGATAATATCTCAAGTTAATTAATATCATAATTAATGTGTCAAGTCAAGTCACAGTCCAAGTCATCAAGTTATGTCATAGTCTAGTCTAGTCAAGTCATACTCCTAGTAAAGTGGTGGCAACTTTACCAGAAGCTTCTATGGAGCTTTGGAAACAGCACGAAAAGAAACGTTTCACCATCATTATACCACTTTCCCACACTCATGCCTGTAATTCAGCACTTAACGAATAAAATGCCACCAATTTTATGCACTAACACTGAAAATAACACAAGTTTTGCTTTGCCAGTTATTCTGCCGCCAAGCAGTAGTGCGCAAGCACTACTGTGTTCCGGTTTGAAGGGCACTGTAGCTAGTGAAATTACTGGGCAAATGAGACTTTATGACCTAATCTCACAGTTATGTAATCTTATTACCAGACTGTGATGTCTCAGAATGACATGCGCAGTGCAGTGTCACGCGAAACTATAATTTAGTGTTTCAAGTGTCACTGCAACTGATATGGGCAGTCGTGTCGCTTAACATCAGGCGAGCGGCTTGCTCGTCATGTCATTTCGTAACAAAAAAAAAAAAAAAAAATAATAATAATAATAATAATATGCGGCAACGCGATCTTTTTCGTTTTCCCGCCCAAACTCCAACCTAAAATTAGCAACCCATAACTAAGTTATAAAGTCCAGTAAAATGACAATTTACAATCGTTAAGATGGCGATATTAACTGTAAACAAAGCAAAAACAATGTTATACCGGCCGATAGATGGAGCTAAACTAAAGAAGTTTTACTTCAGTCGTGTGGTCTAGAGCACACTTGTTTTTGTTTTATGCTAAAATAAATGCATATTGCTATCTCTTTTTAAACACAGTGAATTATGTACGTTACACCTAATTTAAGTGGATCAATTTCACACGAAGAGTGCTTGAACTTCCTTCTTTTATTAATACTATGTTTTAGTAGCAAAAAATTTAAATTGGCTACGATGAAATCGCAGATTGCTTAGGATATTATTGTAAAGGCGATTCTAACGAAAGCAAAATAATATTTTTATCCCACTTCGACCATTATGTTTAAGTGATGTGGGAATGAGACAGCAAAGGTATCTCATTGAGCGGCCGTTCCCTGTAATTCTGTACATTTCCAAAGTTTCAATTGTGCCATTGGCCCACTTGGGCCACGCACCGCCCAACCAGTAAAGGAATCTAAATCAGAGTTCGAGGATATATATGAAACTGGGTTCGAGGATATACATCAATGGATGGAGATTCTATGTTTTTTAGTTGATTTTGCCTTATCTAAAAGATTTTATGTCTTGGTTTCATTTGTTTGATTTTAAGTCCCTAAATATATGAAACATTAAAAACGTTTCAGTTATTTTTTGATAATTTTAGTATGTTCATGTAACATATATATCCAAATAGGATTCATCTATATACAATTATACATATAAGAAAGTCGTGTTAGTTACACTATTTATAACTCAAGAATGGCTGAACTAATTTGGCTGATAATTGGTGGGGAGGTAGCTTACGACCAGGAAACGGACATAGGATACTTTTTATCCCGTTCGACCGCGTTTTACGAATACATCCGTACGAAGGCGGGGCGGGTCAACTAGTAATACAAGAAAATAATAATATGGCTTTCGTACAAAATTGATAGATATCAAACTTGATATATTTCAAAATATTTTGATATAGTAAATATCGGATATTTTCAAACCCTGAGCTAAAATACCTACATCATTCTTAATTCTTCGTGAATCATTCAAGACTCACTCTTCCACGTGTACCAGTGTAGTGTTTTCAACGTATATTGTATCGGCTTTCCGTATTTCCGACGGCGGAAGACAGAATGGTGGCGGATGTGACCAGAACCCGTTCTCAGTGCACACGATGGAAGGTTCCCCGAGGATCTGGTACCCTTCCTCGCAGGAGTACATCACCAGGTCGCCCACCACGTACTTGCCGTGCTTCGACGACGCTTCGGTTACGAGACGTCCATTTTCCGGGATTAAAGGATCCGGGCAGTAGATCGCTGGGAAAGGGAAATATGCTTTGAAATGTGACAATTTTTTTTTTGGAATAAAATAATCTTGAACTTCCTAGATGGTGCTTGAATTTAGAATCACATTAATATTATAAAGGCAAAAGTTTGAATGTGTGAATGTGTGTATGTTATTGTATGCCTTCTAGCCCCAGACTAAGAAAAGCTTGTACTATGAGAACTAGATAACTGATACAATACATAGATACTTTTTGTTTGTAAATACACATATGTTTGTAACTCCTTCACGCGCAAACGGCTGAATAGATTTGGATGAAATTCGGTGCCAAGATAGCTTATACTCTATGTACTATATACGCTGTGGCAACGAGTTCGTGCTGCGATCGCACTCAAGGTTTAGCTCAACTCGTCATCTGTGTCGTCATTGTATACTACCGGCCGGTGCCGAAAATAGAAAATTATTTTATAAGTTTATTATAATATAAGTATGTATACATAACTAATAATCAATGTGGTTTGAGAAACTTACAACACTTGAACCTTGTCTGAGAAACTGTAATAATAATAATAATATCGAACTCGCCGCCTCCGGGTTATGAGCCAAGCTGCCCAACCACCAAACCACAGAGGTTGCACGTGACAGTTAACGCGTATACATTGCTATTCAATTATTCGCGTATAGCGCTAATTTCTTTTTTTTAGTTTGGCTCCATACTTTTGTGTATTTAGCCAAAGTCAAGTAATGGATAATTTTCAAGTTAATTAATATCATAATTAATGTGTCAAGTCAAGTCACAGTCCAAGTCATCAAGTCGTCATAATCTAGTCTATTCAAGTCATCCTCCTAGTAAAGTGGTGGCAACTTTTCCAGAAGCTTCTATGTAGTTTTGGAAACAACACGAAAATAAACGTTTCACCATCATTATACCACTTTCCCACACTCATGCCTGTAATCCAGCACTTAACAAATAAAATGCCACCAATTTTATGCACTAACACTGAAAATAACACAAGTTTTGGAAAATAATATAATGCGGTGACGCGATCGTTTTCGTTTTCCCGCCAAAACTCCTAGCGCTAACCTGCAATGTATCGCGTTTTAAGCGATTCCGCGTGACTACCGGTCGATAATGTATGTCAATACAACAACGCTCCGTCTCGCTTGCACTCGGTTCCGCTCTCTCCTACAGTAAACTCACGCGTGCATCGCGGCGCGGCGCCGGACCACGTTCCGTCCCGCTCGCACTCGAGGCCGGGCGCGCCTGCCAGACGGTAACCCCACGCACACCGGAACACTGCCCGTCCGCCCCACGACGCGTTGAACTCCACAACGCTCAGGTGTGGATCTAATGCCTCTAACGCGGGACATAGGGTCTCCTCACATGACGGACTGGGCGAGGACCAACGACCTGACAGGGACAAAAGTTATGAGACGTTACGAAACAAGATTTAAACACAAACTGGTCGCACCAAATTCTAAGCTAAAAAATACATAGTTTAGGTCCTAACTCAAAGACAGTAAATATTACACTAATATTACAAAGGCGAAAGTTTGTATATGTGTATGTGTGTAAATTTGTTACTCCTTCACGCTTAAACGGCTCAATGGATTTGGATGAAATTCGGTACCAAGATAGCTTATACACTGGATTAATATATAGGCTACATTTTATCCCGGAAAAATGAAATATTTCCGTGGGATGAGCAAATAATTAAAACACTATCCGCGAGTGAAACCGCGAGGCGCAACTAGTATATAATAAAATCCCGAAAGTAATTCTCACCGCCGAAAAAGACTCCGTTTTTTTAATGAGGTTTTAAAAGATTTTATGATCAAGAAATGTTATAATTTGACCGATTTTTTAATGTCAAAAGTAAGCTGCTTTAGAATTAACTTTGCCCAATTGTATTCGTATAGGTATATTGTAAATTTAATGGATCGCCTGGTCTTCACCTAATGGGGTCATATTTTTCACAAACACATCAATAACACCTGTATTAGAAAATAGGTACATATGTTGGCAATAAATAATTGAGTATTGAGTAAGTCGAGTTATTGCGGAAAAACAAGGTGAAAATGTACCAAAACTTATTTCACTTTGAGTGTTAAGTTGCAGTGCGTAAGGTTTCGTAAATTTAAAAAGTAAAAAGCCAATCATGTAAAAAAGAGGAAAAAAAGAGTGTGCCTTAGACAATCCGACTAAAGTAAAACTTCTTTGGTTTAGCGCCATCTATCGGCTGGTATAACATTTTGCTTTGTTTAATGTTATGTCCGCCATCTTGACAGTTGTAAATCCGAATTTTACCGGACATACCAACATTAGCACATTATTGCAAAGGCAGCGAAATAGGCAATTGCCATTTCGGCCGAGGCGTATTATATAGTGCTTTTCTTAAAAAATGTAAGGAAATAAAAAAGGGCCTTTTACATATTAAATTTAATTTTCTTTTGATTTCGGCAGGTTTTCCATCGCTAATTTAGCTTCCGATCTTAAATCTGGTCGAGTGCAGTCAATGTCCATTTCATTTTCACTTTCAGAATCATCGGAACTCATTTTAATTTATTTTTATCAACCAAATAACAACGAACTCCGCTAGCGCCAATTTTTTTTATTTTATTTTACAGTTTGTGCCGAAAGGTAAACGCATGTGGCTATACAGCCACGAGAACGCAATGTGTACGATAGATGACAGAGTTCTAAATTCAAACAGCACACCGTTTCATACAACATTGCCATTGCGCTCTTCGTTCCAAAGTATGCGCCGGGAAGTGATTTTGGTTTTTCAGTTTACGTAAATATGATACTTCGCGTGTTCTTTATTCAAAAGTAATAATAATATTTCCATGCATGTTTAGGAAAAATAATATAAATTTTAAGTAATATTTAATTTTGTAATGTTGACGATGTAGATCTACGTGAACCAGTACAACCCGCGTCTTGCCCCTGTAGTTACGGAACGTAACTCTCTCTATATCTTCACTAAATATCTCCCTCTCAAGTTTCGCTCGGCTCGTCACGCATTCACCAGCTTGCACCATAAGTCAAGAAGCGTAAAGAAGTTTACCATCAAGCATGCATGTGAGGATACTTTCTCCAGCGAGATGGTATCCAGTGGGGCAGGAGAAATGCTGCGTCTGGCCGAGACGCCAGCCCTGGCTGAACACCGTCACCGGAGAGGGGCCCGCTTCGATCGGAGGACACGACACATCTGGAACGCGGCACAATATTCTATGACGAGCTAGCCAGTCACGTTATAATAATAATAATAATAACACCTAACGTCATACAAAAGTTGAAGAACAACTTTAAAAAAAATTTGAAATTTAATCAATTTGTTTAGCGAGAATTCAAATCAATTTAAGTAGAGTAAGTAAGTTCATAAGTTTATTGTAATGTTTCATTGGAGGAGTACTGTTCAGCACAACACAGGGAATCCGAAATTTGAAGAGAATATTGAATATATAAATTATGAGAATGAGCTTAAATCATTTACTTAGTTTGTTGATTGTAAACTGAATTTATTATTTTTGCACAAATAAATTCAAATTCAAAAGATTTATTGCAAATAGGCTAATTTTAGCACTTTTACAAGTCAAAATAAATAGATATTCCATTCTATTCTGTTCTAAATCAAATCATTTGTTTATTTGCAATAATACACTATTAATTTGGGTACAAGGTCACATAGTAGGTAAATATAATTTTTTTTTTTGTTACTACATTAACATTTGTTATTACATGTTACATATTGCTTGGCACTATAGAATATTTCTATAGAATATAGAATAATTCAGATGGTATCCTTTTAAAAAGGGGGGTTAATCCGAGTACAATCACTTTAATATAAAAAGAAAGGTGATTGAAGTCGGTTGAGAATATTTTTTTTTTAATTTTTGTTTTGGCTCCTCACTTTTGTGTATTAAGCCAGTGTCAAGTAATTTGATAATTTCTCAAGTTAATTAATATTATGTATATTTGTGTCAAGTCAAGTCACTGTCCAAGTCGTCAAGTCATAGTCTAGTCGAGTCAAGTCATACTCCTAGTAAAGTGGTGGCAACTTTACTAGAAGCTTCTGTGGAGTTTTAGAAAGAACACGAAAATAAACGTTTCACCATCATTATACCACTTTCCCACACTCATGCCTGTAATCCAGCACTTAACGAATAAAATGTCTCCAATTTTATGCACTAACACTGAAAATAACACAAGTTTTGGAAAATAATATAATGCGGTGACGCGATCTTTTTCATTTTCCCGCGAAAAACCGTTGAGAATATTATTTAACAGTCGTATCTTTTTGACGTGTTTTCGTGTGTGTGTACAGACTCACTAACAACTCTAACGAGCACGGTGTGTGTGTGCCCGCCGGGCGCGGTGCATGTCAGCTGGTCCGTGTGTCGCGTCGGCAGCTTTGTCAGAGTGAGACGGTAGACCGTGTCCTTCTCGCCATCGTCGGACGACCAGCCTGTCACACACACTACAATAAAATAGGCTGGTACACGGAAATAGAAGATGTCTTCAGTCAAGACAATATCGACATGGTCAAGTCAACGGCTGTTTCATATATGGCGGAAACAATATATTCTTGAACCAAGTAAAATATTGTCTTAGTTTTATTGTCTTCACTCAAGACATTCTATTTTAATTTAAGAATACCAATGTGGTGTACATAATAATTAATTCGTCCTGACTTAGACCACAAATAAATAGGCGCGGAGTTTGCGCTAGGGCCAGCCCCCAAGACGACCGGTTCTCCGCGGCCGCGAGCGGGCGCAGTAGGCTGCCGGCACACAGATGAGACTTGAGAACTCGCGCCCACCGCACGCGCTTTATAATAGGCATGACGAAAGATTTTGAAATCCTCTTCCGTAATGTGGGTATACATTTACTATTTACGAAAAAAACCTTTATTTCGGTAATAAACTTAATTTTAACCAAGATTAAAGCCATTTTCATAATATTTTTTAAATGCGGCGCGAAAACAGCTCGAGGTGTCATGGCGTCGGCTCTGACGTCACTCCTAGGTGTTTACCTACACAATGACATGTTTATGTCATTGTGTCTACGCGTAGCGAAGAAAGTAAATAACAAAATCAATCCAAATGCGTATATTCACAACAGCAAAAATCTACGTGTGACGTCATGCGCTGTGATTGGCGTTTCAGTCAAAATGGCCGATCGCAGTATTTTAATGTTTTATTTTATTGAAAATCTAAGTAATCTCAATATTTTTAATAAAACTAAACCAGTGTTTCAACGTTATTTAATATAAATTTTACCCTAAAAACATTAAATCGACCATTTTTTGATATTGTCGTCATGCCTATTGTTGTTCGCTCTGTAATTTATTTATTTTTGTTTTTATATTTGTTTTGTTTCATTTGTGCTAAATTAAATAGTTTTCTCCAAATTCAATAACATTCTTCATTTTCAATCGGCCTATCTTTCTTTAATTTCATTCTCTGCATTCAACTCACGCCCACACCAAGATACTACTACTACTACGGTGGATAGACCAGTTAGTGGTGTAATCTTATCTTGGTACCAAAGATATAGTCTTAACATAGGGGCTTGTTGTAAAAAACCTGTCATAGCTAGATATATATTTTGTATTTCCATTAATGTAAATTTTTGAATAAATATTATTATTATTATATAGAATACCTATGCCGTCTGTACTAATGTTTTGCAGCTCCTAAGTTGGTACTTGTAACATACCCAAGAGTATTGTAGTAGGTCATAAGTGTGAATTTAGGAATTGTCAAACTGTAGTTTTACACACGATTCATTTGCTGTAACTGATTTGGAAAATAAACTATTTATAATAATAATAACGACCAACGATCACATACATAGATCCTGGACCTTAACCAGGATTTCGTATCTAGGGACCCAGGAACTACGAAGACCATGGTCCCACAACACTCAGACTCAGAATAAGTTTTGTGCTTTTTTCTGTGCATAAATACTTAGCCAGCTGCGGGAATCGAACCCGCCACCTCCGGGTTATGAGCCAACCTTCTCAACCACCACACCAAGTGGTTGAACAGATCGGCTCATAGCCCAGAGGCGGCGGGTTCGATTCCCGCGACAAGACAAGTATTTGTGCACAGAAAAAAAACGCAAATACTTGTTCTGAGTCTGGGTGTTGTGGGACAATGGTCCTCGTAGATCCTGGGTTCCTAGACACAGGGAATCCTAGTTAGGGTCCAGGATCTAAGTATGTGATCGTTGGACGTTATTATTATTATTATTTGTTGCCGACCAACCAACCTATTTATATGTTTAGTTTTAATTGATTGTTTTCTATTTTTAAATTGTTTTCAGAGAGGTTTGTTGTTTTATATGTGATAAAGATATATGAAGACAACTACTACCATGGATAGTGCGTTCTAGTTTTGGGTTTTAATAAATATGTATTTCTTTTAATGGTGATCTTTATTGTTGTACGCGCGCTCAACTCCCATTGGACCTGCTCATCCTCAACCATAATAATTATGATTATAAATATAAAAGAAAGTCGTGTTACACTATTTATAAATCAAGAACGGCTGAACCGATTTTGGCTGAAAAATGGTGGGATACTTTTTATCCCGTTTTACATTACTTTTTTTTCTCAATCCTATGCACTAAATTACATGAACAATAAAGAATCATATAAATACGTTAATTTTTAATTTGTATGTCCTAATTAATTAAATTTAACATAATAAAATCCAAAATCGGACCTCTGGTACCCACCGGCAGAGTGTCGGCCCGGCGCGTGCCAACTCCAGTCCGGGTCGCCGAGGGCACGCGGCGTCACACACCCCAACTGGAGCGAAGAGTCGGGGTACACCAGGAGTTCCCCTGAAGGACCCACCACTCCGGACCCCGAGGGAATCGAGTATTGTATGGTTGGCGGAGCGTCTCCTGCGTGATAGATTAAATAAATAAATATTTGTGGTACATATATAAAGCAAAGCTTGGCCTATTGGAACCAGATAACTGATACAATACTTACGATACTTTTTGTTTGTAAATATATACATAGAATACATGCAACACACTCAGACACAAAGCAAGCAACAATGTTCATCACACAACTGTTTGTCCTGGCTGGGAATCCTACAACCTACCAGCACAGGAGGCATAGAGTTACCAACTGAGCTGTCGGGCCAGTCATTGCTTGCTTGCATTGGACATTTCAATTTCAACAATCTTCAAATGAAGGATGTTCTCTACTGTTTTGTTTTTTTAAGTCTAAGCTTGTTTATTTGCCTATGATCTAAGCTAATGTCATTATCTTGTAAAGATGATGATGATGTGCTTGAATTTTAGAAACTGTAATACAAAGACCCAAGGGTCGGTTTACCAGTGAAATTGGTGAGCGATGTGGTAGGCACACATTCTGGGAAGTCTGGCGCCCACTCGCCGTTCTCGCAGCGGAGCCGGGCTTCGCCCTTCAGCTTGTAGAGCCCGAAGGTACGGCAGCGAGCAGCAATTTCAGAGCCGTGGGGGAAGTGAGTCTCTTTCTGTAAATATAAATTTATATCTACATCCCCTTTAGCATTGGGTATCAAATGTTAATTCCTGGTTTTTGTTCCTCAGAAGTGGATCAAATGTATACCTTCATCTCCAGTTTATGCAATGGCCGAGACAGACAGGCTGCATTTGAACATCACGCCAGCGGGCCTATTAACATTAAAAAATCGACATATCTCTCGAGAATGTGTTTGACTAATATAAATGCAAGAAAAGGTTTATGAGGTTTATCTGCGTTCTCAATCATTGGTCAAACGTTTCTTCAAGAGTAGAGATATGTCAAATGTTTCGTATGTATGTACGTAGCAATAGTGCTAGCCCCGTAGCTGTAAAATTGCAGTTTAGATGTAGTTATTGTGCAGTTGATCATAGCTGCATCAAAAATACCAACAAAATCGAATTTCATTAGGATTGCAGAAGGAATTACGCAAGCACAGCTAGTCTGCAGTCAGCGTGCAGTCATTAGAACTGAACGCCATTATGAAGCAGTTATTTCAACTGCATCCAAACTGCAAAATTTGCTGCTGGCATGCAGGTCAAATTCAGCTCGTTGTATTGGCCCCATGAATGAATAAATTGTATATATTTATTGCAGAAACTGTGTGTATAGGTCTTTAAAAGGCACATACAGAACTCACCTCAATCGAAGAATTTTTGAATGATATTGCCAACAGGGGGTGGTCATGCCGGTACAAACACTCTCGGAAAATCGGCTGGAACCTGCCATCTGTAAATATAAAAGACAATGATAAAGTAAATAAAACCCAGTACCCTGTTTGCCATAATCAGCATGCTTGTCAAAAGGTTAGAATTTAATGGAATAAAAATGAGAATGCTACTGCCTATTCTCTGGACATTACACTATCCAGCTCTTACAGCGCCCATAGGAAGAGGTGGAATGGTCCTATTCTCGAACCACTGACACCACATAATTTTATAGAATGAATCATGGTAGTTAGTAAATTTGGAAGTAATCTCGGTGCAAACTAGAGGACTGCCTTTTCTGAGGTAGCTCAAGTGATGTTGTACATAGATCTGTGCTAGAATTACCTGGTGTACTGGAGCACAGAGGTCCCACCCAGTTGCCATCAATGCACTTTATCTTGCAAATAAGCCGCTCATTTAGCGGCCCAATGAGTCCTGGGAACTTTACCTTAAACAATGATTTATTTGTGTATTTATATTCATGGGGTATGTAATAATACAAATAAATATGATTATCATATAAAAAATAAATATGATTATCAGATAAAAATATGATTATCAGATAAAAGTAGGAAAAAGATTAAAGTTAATTACAGATGATTTCACTTGCAATTATAATTTTATAAATACTATAGCACCTTGCAAAATTTAGTTTAATTAATATAATAGATTAAGAATAACATATAAGTTTTATTTGGACCAACACTTGAGAAAATTGCTTTTTTTCAAAAATTAAAAATTATAACATTAACAATAATTAATTTCCATAATTATTTAGAAAGTGTAGTGAGTGTTTCAACAGCAAAGCTTCATAGAAACTATTTATGCCATTCACAAGGTGCAGAGGATTATGAGTAGAACATAATTTAATATCAATTTTGATGCAAATAATCCAAAACCTGTAGTCTAGTATATTTTAGTTATTGCATAAATAAAGACTAACTTCAGATATTTTGGTGAAGTCTGTTCGAAACCGTGTGATGTCCAAATTTCTGTCAATGCTTGTGACATCTGGCAAGGAGCACTTAAAATCATCTGAAAAAAAAGCAAACTATTATAGCTGTAGACCCTACTCTTATTCTTACGTTCTTTTTCTGTAGCCACCACTTTCCAACTTTTTTTCTTCACTTCAGCAATAGTACAGTATAAATAGTACCCACAAGCGGTAGGTATGCATTCCACTAAGGGGCAAGGTGCAATAAATAATGAACACTTGACATATAGGACAGTCAGTAACCTAATAAATTACTAACTAAGAATATTAGATAAATAAAAAAGCCTCTTTATTCCTTGACGTATTTGTAATTAGAGATTGTTAATATATTTTTTACTTTGGCCCATTTTACATTTTTGCCTTGCTCGTCTGCTGGTGCCTTTATTTTAAAATCAAAATCAAGAACCCCTTTATTGGTAAAGGCCTCCTCCATAGAAACCTAGGAATCTTAAATTATATATATTTATGTAAACACTTACTTCCAAATCTCGATGTTGACACAATTTATGCTTACCTTGTGAATAAGCAGTTTCTTCAGCTTTACATACAGATAACAGAAGAAAAGCAAAAATCCCTATAAACAGCACATAACCCATCATTTTTAGTTTTGGGTTTGTATTTTTACTGCCAATGCTTAATTACCTATACAAATTGGAAAAATAAACAACACGTAATAATCAGTTTTATATACATAAATTATGTTAAAACTTTTGCATTTTGAAATAAATCCCAAATATATGTATGTACAACCTGTGCATAATACTTTATAATTTGTGATTTACATATATCTGTTTCCTATTATTTTGTTTTGGTATTTCGGTTATTTTGCCTTTTGCTTTGCTCACAACAGACCAAAGAGCATATAACCAAAGAGCATATAACCACTACGTTTTTTTTTACAACAGACTACATACTATTTAGAGATATCAACAGACTAGAAGGCTATTTTTTTTTTGTTTAAGGCTCCACACTTTTGTATATTTAGACAGTGTGTGACAGTGGAGCCAAAACACAAAAAAAAATACCACAAGTTTTGGATAGCTAAACGGAGGGAAGAAATATGATACAATGCTATGACTCGATCTTTCGCCAAAATTCTCAAAAAAGAATATACTCGTAGTTACTCTACCGAGCGCTCACCACAAACCACTGACATGAAAAATTGTCATAGTAAAACAGTCACCGAGGTATGATAGATAGATAGAACTCTTCATTGAAGTTTTGGCGGGACAACGAAAAGGATCGTGTCGCCGCATTGTATTATTTTCCAAAACTTGTGTTATTTTCAGTGTTAGTGCATAAAATTGGTGGCATTTAATTCGTTAAGTGCTGGATTACAGGCATGAGTGTGGGAAAGTGGTATAATGATGGTGAAACGTTTTTTTTCGTGTTATTTCCAAAACTCCATAGAAGCTTCAAGTAAAGTTGCCACCACTTTACTAGGAGTATGACTTTGACTAGACTATGACTTGACTTGATGACTTCGACTGTGACTTGACACATATTAGCGTAAATATTGTTAACTTTAAAAATTATCAATTACTTGACACTGGCTAAATACACAAAAGTGTGGAGCCAAAATATATATTTAAAAAAAACTAATGAGTAGGTTACAATAGGCGGTCTTATCCCTAAAAGCGATCTCTTCCAGATAACCTATGATATGCTTAGGCCCGTATTACAGATCGATACTCGGTCGTCGATTGGTTCTCAAGTTGAGTTTTCATTTCTAAAATCGATCAATTTCTGAATTGAATTTTGTCTTTGGCAGAGATTCACGACCGAGCGTATTTCTATTCTATGACTATAGTCCATACAAACACAAACATGAAAAAAAAAAACCGGGTTGAAAGGCAACTGCGAATCTATTAATTAATTGTTGTATATAGGCAAAAACATTGTCACTTAGTGCTCTTAAATGTATACTCGAGTAACGCGTATCAATCACGAATGAGTATCGTTCTTACGGGCCTTAATCTTGGATGAATTGTACCATCTAGATAGATATAGAGTACAGTAGAAGCTCCTTATTTGCACTTTCTTCATTCGCGATTTCACTACTCGCGGATTAAAAAAATGCGACCCAATTCCCATATTCGCGGCTAAAGATTTCTTTATTGGCGGATCTGATTGGTATATCGGTACATACACATTGATAAAAATGATTCCAATTTCTAGGAATCCAACCGAATATCCTTGTAAGCGCGTCGTCAAATGGACTAAGTAGTAAAAAAGTAAAATAGACCTTATTACAATCATTTCTAAAGTATGTTGTTAAATGATATCGCCGCTGTATTGGTTCCGCCTTTTCCAAACCATTGCCTAAGCCATTTAATTTTAATTTTAACCATTGCCGAACCAATGATTTATACATACAGTAAAAGCTCTTTATTCGCGCGGTATACGTTCGAATAGGTGACAAAATAAAAATGATTTAATTGAGGTTTTTGGATTTAATTGAAGATAATGAAAAAAAAAATGGCCATAAACCTCAATTAAATTAATTTTTATTTTGTCACCTATTCGAACGTATACCGCGATATTTTTTTCATTATCAAGATAATGAAAAAAAATAAAATGGCCAAAAACCTCAATTAAATTCATTTTTATTTTGTCACCTATTCGAACGTATACCGCGCGAATAAAGAGCTTTTACTGTATGTATAAATCATTGGTTCGGACGGATCTATGGAGGAGCTGGAGCTTGTAATATAATAAGTACCTACATTCTTATTTTTAATCAATACATAATAAGAAGTTAAATAAATAAAATAACCATTATAACAGGCACTATTTATTTGATCTAACAAAGTAAATTACAGATAAGTAGGTAGATGACAACGTTTATAGTATAGGTACCCACCTAATAGATGGGTTGTTCCCGTTGGGCCCCAGAAATAGCCCAATACATGCTACTGCTATACAATAATTACGATAAAAAAATATGCAATAAGCACATCACTATGTTATGTCTTATGCGTTCAGTATTAGGTAGGTTTTTTGTTTCATTACAATGCATTCTCTCGGACCTTAGATTTACGATACCTAAATATTATGTAAGTTTCTATACTTTATATAATTTGCGGCATATTAAGGATCTCCAGAGTAGGCAGGATATATTATAGGGTAGCCCTTTCTACTGCAAATTAGACGGATTCAACTTCTTAGAAAACAGGTCTACTTTCTAAAAAAATAAATTACTTGCATAGGTAAAACCATTTTTTAAAAATAAATCGGTATCGTAAGCCTAAAATTGACCCCTGTAGAAAGAAATAGATTTCAACGGACTCTATTTCACACCTTACTATATACCTCCTAAGGACTTGTTTCAGAATATGCTACTAAAGTTGCTAGTAGTTTACCATCGCGTAAATAATGTGGAAGATAGAACTTTCGGTTAGCTTACATCGCGTTTCAAATTCCTTGTTTATCATCTGGCTACCTAATCGTATATTGATACAACGTTGATATTACAATACAAGTATTTTTGCAAATTTTCAGTTCTATTAATTATTTTTTTAATGAAAACTTATTACTACTACACATTTATAATGTACAATGGCAATTTTCAATAAATAATTTTATCAAATAATCTCATTTTTAAGCATACTTCAGCTGTCAAATAAACTTCTTATCCATCAAATAACGATTTAGTTGCCACTCGATCTGGCATTAAGTTAATAGATTAGATTAGAGTAGTGTTATTTAGCCCTTTCCAGTGATTGTGAAACGCAAGAACAGTGTTTATATAACAGATTAGTTCCTATTAGCTTAACTAGAACTTTAACCGGACATTCTGAAACAAGCCCTTAGATTTCGTATAATATGACACGAAGAAGTTAGGTAGGTATGGTATCGTATCTGTATGTTTTAAAATTCACACTACACGGTAAAAAAAGGATAAAGTTCTTACATAAATAAAATCTATAAATAGTACACATGTTTTATAAATTATACACAATTAACATTTCTTTGTCTTACGGAAGTAATTAACGGTTTAAATTCGTTATTGTGCGTCTTCGTCGTTTGGCTAATGCCCGCACAAACCCTTAGTTTTAATAAATAAATAGTAAGCAAATATAATAATCAAAATAGTATTAGACAAATCTGCAAAGTTATAACTGAGTGTGTAGTGTGGACTGTATGTAGTACGATATAATGTAAACAGGCCGATTGCACAGTTAAATATGTATGCGGCTGTATTTGCCCAGTTTAACAGTAAAGATAATCGTTCAGTTAGTGAATATGAGGAACGGGCTTAAGTGTAAGTAGGCACTAAGGTCCGTATTACAGAACGATGCTCAGTCATCGATCGGTGCTAAAGCAGAGATTTCATTCATTAATTGATTTATGAATGAAATCTCTGCTTGAGTACCGATCGATGACTGAGCATTGTTCTGTGATACGGACCAAGTGTTATTGACCATAATATTCCGCTATATATATATTTCCGCTCTGAGGCTGGGCAGCAGACAATTTTCATACAACCACCGAAAACTATTATGCAATAGTACGTACAGATATAGCTAATTACAACTATAATAACCTTGACTATAAATAAATGAGTAAATCCTAACTTCATAGCAGCCGACATTGTAGACATCACTTAACGTATGCGTTAATCTCTGAATAGAACAAATAGACAGTAAATCCAAAATTCGTAGGACTTTGATACTTCATACGAAATCGTAAAATATCTATATCAAACCTATACAACAAAAGGGGCAAATCGTATTTAATCTTTTTATATTATAAAAATGAATCTATATTTCCCTTGGTCATCGTATCACGTGTGAACCGATGGAACAATTCCGCAAATTCTTTTTTTGTTGTGTTTATTATTGGCAGGAGAAGGATCTTATGAAAGAAAAATTAAATAAATATAATCAAGAGAGTTGAGCGGAAAATTAGATAATGTTCATCACGCAGGTGAAACCGCGGGGCGCAGATAGTATAGCATGATTTTGCGGTATGGTGTACATAGAGATGTGTCTCTAATACAAGGTTATTAGTAAGGATTTCATACAAATATTTTACGAAATTCGATATCTAGTACAAACAGTAATTGCATTCGTATAAATTCGCTACTAAGGTTACTGAACCTTTATTGTATTCTAGTAATTATATAATAACACTTAAGTAAGGCAATAATGAGGCCATTCTGCTTGGCTACTTGCCAAGGTAGACAGTACTAGAAAAACGACAATAAATATAAAAATATTTACAAAAACATAAATGCAATTTGTTCCAAAAAGAATAAATACACAATAGGCACATGTGAAAGTAAATACATATACGTATTATATATTGCTATATAATCTAATCAGTCTCTTACAGATAGGCACCCATATTCATGTTAAAAAATAAGTAAACAAATTAATTCTGTCAAGTATCTACAAAAACTAGATAGGTCATTGATCGAAAGATATTCAATAATAATAGGCCATTATTATCTATGAAATTGCCGTTCTGCAGTACTGGCCATTTCAAATCTAAATAGGTTTTGTTTGGCTAAAAATTATAATTTCAAATTAATTTTATTTTATAAAAATATATGTTTTCTAAATTAGTCATTTGTCTATTTATGAGCGTTATATTTTTTGAATTTAACTTAAAGTGGGGTAATTATGAAATATGACCAACGTAGTGGCAGCGACGAGGCTCAAACCTCACGTACCATCAACGTTTTCAGAGCGAACATTAGCTGATCATACTCAATCTACGGCTGAATTAGCAGCAGCTTTTTTACGTTATCATCAAAACAATATTGGCCCTTTTGCGTCAAATTGGCGAGGGAAAAATACTTGACAAATAGGTGTCCCACGAACCCAATGATCGCCAGCGCGGAGTACGCGTCCAGATGTGCACGTAAGAATATATTTCACAAATAAAAAAAAAACATCCAAATTTTCGCTTCACTTCTTTTAGTTTAATATTACGTAAATATTACAATTTGTGTATAGGTACTTCTCGTTTCTTGTGTATGTAGTG
Source organism: Ennomos fuscantarius (assembly GCA_905220475.3). Lineage (NCBI taxonomy): Eukaryota > Metazoa > Arthropoda > Insecta > Lepidoptera > Geometridae > Ennomos > Ennomos fuscantarius. The sequence continues at coordinate 16,228,486 of HG992023.1, forward strand.
TTAGGTAATTTAATATTGTGAACTATCAAAACGCGTTCAGGAAGGATGTGGTGTACAATTAACCGGGACGTTATGTGCAACAGTTAGCTATGTTAATTCTTTTTAGAAATATAATATACGTGTATAATATATATAAAAAAATCTAACATGTTTCGTTAAAAGTTACTATTTAGTAGTAATTGGCCTATGGATTTCTTTATTATAGGCGTTTTTGAGATGCTGACTGTGCTTCTCATAGATGTTATACATGATAAATTATAACGTATCTAACAATTAACATATTTTAACGTTAAAAATTATTTAAACAAATATTGTGTATGTGATGTAAAAACATATGCATATATTGATTATTTGAGATTTTTTGGGGAAAATTATTTTATTATTAGTTTTAATAAGATCCTACGACTTGAAATATAAACAAAACTCTTTGTATTATCTCGTGTTACTTTTTAAATTATCGGATAATTGAATAGTTAATGAATAATTGTTTATTTATATAGTGTCAAATATTTCGTAGTTAACTTAAACTACGAAATCTTGTGTACGGTTATAATCGGACTTTAGGTTTATATAGCTGTGTCAACGTTGATTTTGTACTAATGTACACGTGTAGATACGTATCTAATGGCCTCTTGTCTGTTACCGAACCTATTACAATAAAATAAATGTGTACAACGGAGTTAACTGTGTACTCTGATGCGTTCACAGTTAACGAAATCTCATTTTTATTATTGGTATCTGCTAGAACCTGCAAGTAAAGTGTAGATTTTTTAAATGCAAATATGTAGCCTATTCACCTTAATAATGGTGATGATGAAAAAAAAATTCGATTTAAACATTACGATTTTTCGTAGTTAGAAAATAGGTGGTCGACAGTTCAACAGGTCACCTACACTCAACTTTTTTGAGGATAACATATATTAAATATTATTAAATTTGATTTTTAAGTTAACAGCATTAGTAATCAACTGCATTAATATAATTGAAATAAAATCTCTTTATAGCACGTGAATATAGCATAAACAACTATACATTTATAGTATGTTTTGTGATAAACACCAGCATAATATAGAATAGACATCATTCTTACTATAAGCTATCAATACCTGTCACTTCGCATGTATAAAACCCTGAATACTCAATAATCGCGTAATGAGTCGTCCTAATTAATGGCGGCTGTAAAATCGGCACGAAACTATATGCAGTAGCAAAAATGAGCGCGAGCAGCAACGCACTTCATAAACGCCATTAAGTTTGAATCACGCGACTGACTGGTCGGGCAGCCTCGCGAGGCTGTCTCATGACATACGACGAGTATTTGCTACATGAGGCACGCCGCTATTAAATCACGCATACACTTTAAATAGGCACTTGGTTAGTGTCACATCACACTAATGGCTAATAACTTTAAAAAATAAATAAATATTTGTAACAAACTGGTATAGTAGGTATACGTGGCAGTGAACATTTCCATATCAAAATACAGTAGTAAATTACTGTGATATATAGATTGACAATACATGAAATTAAAATATGAGATTGGCTAATTCATTTCAGCTGGAAAGGCACACACTTATTATTTTTCAACTGACTTAGGTGTGAATTCTCGGGAAATTATTAAATTTCCTTTAATTTCTTTCCTTTTTTCCTAATTTTTTTTACTTAAATTCAAAATGATCCAGAAATAGCTATAGAAAATCAATAGAAATACCAGTAGCGGAATAACAGCAGATATTTCTGTATCATTTTGTACTCATTATTGTTATTGAAACTTAAAATTGTAATTCATTTATTATTCATACTTTCATACTTTAAACAAGATAAAGGTAATTACAGATGTATCTACAAAAAAGAAGCCTTGAACTTACTTGGCTTCTTAATAATAGAAATCTCTCAAAAGATGGCACTACCAACTCTGACAGTTGGTTGTAAAAAGTGGAGAATCGGACATTAGCTGGGCATTCACAGAACTTGACTGCAACCAATAGAAACACAGATTTGTATGGATATGACAGTATCAATACACAGCATAGTTATTAAGGAAATTTAAAAATTTATTTTATTTAAATTAATTTTTAAATTATTTCTACTGTTGCATAAGTTCCATGATAGACCCATCACTTGTCACATGGCTAGAGCATGTCTAGGCTGTGGCTACGACTTAAATTTCAATTGTGACTAAAAAAATTTCGTAACAATAAAATTAATCTTCTTGGATTATGAGACTCTATTTGAGTAATGATAAGAGAAAGATTAGTAGTAACTATTCTGAGATCAAGGAGATAACAAACATGAGGAAGATCAAGACTATTTACACTGAGTTCATAGTGCGCAATGCAGAGAGTATTAGAAGCGTGATTACTAAATTGAATAGTTTTATAGTATATTTATCTCAGGGATGAGGACCTGCTCCATGTATAAATAATATAAATATAACTATGAGTTTACTATTACTACTACTTATTAGGATATCTAGCAAACGGATTTATACATACCATATTGAACTTTATATTAATAGTGTAATAGAAAACTAGTACAAGAAAAAAAATATTGCAGTTTTTCCGGGTAATACTCGGATATTATAGGAATTATTTTTCTACTTTTAGTTTGTATGTTACACAATTGATATAAACGCTATGTACAAATATGTTCGTATCCATTCCACTGCAATGTAAATTGCACCTTACATTACTTCCAACAATGTTATAGTTTGCGGTCGCAAGCTCTATTACTCTTCAATGGCCAGGGTCAAGTCTCCTAATGAAAGGATATTTCAATATAGTCCCAATATATTGCATAGTGTGTTAGTTTTATTTAAGACTGGTGGCATTCCAATGAATGTCCATTTTCACCAAGCTTCTATTAAACTGGTATTATTTAATATTTAATTTAGAAAATTTGAGATATGATATAAACTACTGAACTATTTGATATAAAAGTTGCTGTTCTGCTTTCAATACTTAGTAGAATACCTTTGTAATATCGTTCATTTTAAAAGATTTTGTATAAATTAGCAGACTTCAGCCACTGAGTTTATTATAATGGGTGTCAAAAACAGTTGTAAACAACAGGTAGGTATTTACTCTCGTTTTGTTTTCGGCTCACCAATAAAATTATGTATTACAGAAAGGTTTGTATTGAATTATGCTGAATAACATTGCAATTATTCATTTGTACTTATATGTTAAATAAAACATACCTATAAAGATGTAAATTATACTAATTTCGCAATATAAAGAATTAAACAAAATAACAACCTGAAATGAATGATAAGAAAAGAAAAAAGCACCATCATATTATTGTTTATGTTTTACCCTTCTCTGTTATATATGTATTTAACAGCTTGTTATGTGCTACCATCAAGTACAAGACAATGGGACAACAGTGACTCATGCCTGCATTTCCTAATACCGGCGCTGCAGATTGCTGATACAGAGATTTCATCATGAATACCTGTGGACATCGGCTACAATTATGACTAAATGAATCACTTTCGTATCTTACATCGAGCGATTGACACTAATTAAGTTTTATTTTAATGTAATTTTAATATTTGAAATAAATCAATTATTTCTATTTCGGTTTTTTTTGCGCCCTCGCTCGCCGCGTGACTTAATTGGCGCAGTCGGTATCGGATCCTTGAGAGCCGTCTCTCGGATTGAAAAACTTGAAAAATCCAAGATTTATCCTGTGGAGCCGCTCCGGAGGTTTTCAAGCCCCGCGCAAGGATCAAGAATCTACGAGTCATCCGAACGAGGTGTATCCGAACATAGATACAGCAAGAGAGGCCGAAATGCACGTACTGTAAGTACATTAAAATCTTTTAGTGACTTGCTATCCTTTTATCCTAAGTTATTTTTAGTGTGTTAATTTAAACTTCCAAAATTTTTTATCCTAAAGAATCGCGGAACTTGTGTAGTGGTAGTAGTAGATCTAGATACCAGGACTTAAATAGAGAATTAGATTATAGCAATAGTTTTATTTCGGAACTGGATTTAATTCCGGAAGAACCGGAAGTGACTAGTTTTATCTCGGAGAAACCGGAAGTAGGCAGTATGGCTGATTTAGATAATATCTTTAAAGCACTTCGACTGTTACCTGATTTTGACGGGAACGTGAATGTTTTGACTAGGTTCATTAGTTTGTGTGATCAGTTGGTTGAAGAATTTGTAGTCCGAGAGCCACCGAACAAATTAAAAGAAATAGCACTGATTAACGGAATTTTAAATAAAATTACTGGGCCTGCAGCCCGCTTGATAAATTCAAACGGTATCCCTACTGATTGGCAAGGTATACGTGGAGCGCTTATAAATAATTTTTCTGACCAACGAGATGAGACCGCCCTTTATAACGATTTAGCGTTACTAACCCAGGGACAAGGAACTCCCCAGGAGTTCTATGAGCGCTGCCAAAATCTTTTTAGCACACTGATGACTTATATCGCACTACATGAAAATATCCCGACTACCCTAGAAGCAAAAAGGGAATTATATAGGAAGCTCACGTTGCAGGCGTACCTGCGTGGCTTAAAAGATCCTCTAGGTTCACGCATCCGGTGTATGCGCCCCGAAACTATTGAGAAGGCCCTTGAGTTTGTGCACGAAGAACAAAGTACTTTGTATCTGCAAAGCCGTAATGAGCATCCTTTAGATAGGAGACCTCATCAGCCTCCTATGCTATTTAAAATGCCATCTCCGAATTTCTATGCATCTCCTCCTAGACATCAAGGTTTTAGCATGCCGGGACCTTCAAAGCCTCAATATGCGCAAGCATCCGCACCGCAGTGGAGACCTAGCTTCAACCAGCAGAACCAGGTAGGTCCAACGCGTACCATGCAGATTTTCCGTGCTACACCCCCGAACTACAACCCTAACAATGCATTCAGAATGCCCCAACGGAATCCAGTGACGCAGCCGCAGCAGCACCGCCCTATGAGTGGTGTAAGCCATTTTACTCCCCGTAACTTACCACCAACATCTTTTGTGAGGGGACATGATTGGAGTAAGTCAGGCAATCCTCCCCCTAGCAATTACTTTAAGACTAGGGAAATGAACTTTAACGATTGCCTAGGATACGAAAACTACTATGAAGACTACTACACTGATTTCTACCCTAGCAGTGAGTATGATCAATACGCCGAATACTACTGTACTGATTCAGAGCCCCTGTTGTACCAGGAGCCAGCAGAAATTACACCTATCATCGAAGAGCCAACCTGTGCACCTACTGAGCAGGATTTTCAGGATACCCCGAAATCAGAAAAACTAAAATAGAGGTAAATCTTCAAACTCAAAGACAGCTTCCGTTTATTCAAATTTGTAATCCGCCACTTAAGTTTTTGATTGACACTGGAGCTAATCAATCCTTCATCAGCCCTGAAGCTGTACAAACTTATTTTTATGACGTGCCTTTAAATTACGATCCTTTTGAGGTCTGTAACGTACATGCTGTAACACGTAGTGATTATTCAATAACGCTACCCTGCTTCGCAGAATTTAAAGACTGCGATAACGACGTCACATTTTTCGTCTATAAATTTCACGAATATTTTGATGGGCTTATAGGATCAGATTTGTTAGATAAATGGGAAGCCACAATTGACTTTAAAACAAAAATCTTGAAAACACGAAACGCGATGAACCCTATTAAAGTATTCGATTCACGAAACGCCAACTTATTTGAGGACGTCATACCAGCCGGTACAACAAAATTACTTAGGCTGCCGATTAATGTTCACGATGGAGATGCTGTAGTCATAGAACAAGTCATCTCAAACTGTCATATAGCTGAATGTTTAACCACTGCCCGTAACAATAGAGGTATTATAGAAATTCATAACCCAAGCCATAACGACGTCATTTTTTCTATGGACCGCCCCGTGTGTGCCGAAATTTATAACGAGCAATATACACACATAGACAAACACTCCGAACGTGTTAAAGAAGTTTTGTCACGCTTACGCACCGATCACCTGAACGACGAAGAACGTGCCAATCTAAGGTCACTATGTTCTCAATACGCGGACGTATTCTATTTAGAAGGTGAAAATTTAACTCTCACTAACAAGATCAAACACTCTATTAAGACTACTGACGAGATACCCGTGTATACCAAAAGCTACCGTTACCCCTTCGTTCATAGACAGGAGGTTCAAGATCAGATTAGTAAAATGTTAGAGCAGGGAATAATTAGACCATCAGACTCCGCATGGAGCTCACCAATTTGGGTGGTACCAAAGAAAGCAGACGCGTCGGGTAAAGTGAAGTGGCGTCTGGTTGTAGATTTCCGGAAATTAAATGAGAAAACTTTGGATGACAAATACCCTATACCGAACATCACCGATATCTTAGACAAACTAGGAAACTGCCAATATTTCACAACACTAGATTTGGCTAGCGGCTTTTACCAGGTAGAAATGAACGCCGCTGACATCCCCAAGACCGCGTTCAATGTAGAACACGGCCATTTCGAGTTTTTGAGAATGCCCATGGGTCTCAAGAATAGTCCTTCAACTTTTCAGAGAGTCATGGACAACGTTCTCAGAGAGCTGCAGAATACTATATGCCTTGTCTATTTAGACGATATTATAGTGTTTAGCACATCTCTCCAGGAGCATATCATAAACCTCGAAGAGGTCTTCAAAAAACTGCGCGAGTCCAATTTCAAAATCCAAATGGACAAGTCCGAGTTCCTCAAACTCGAGACTGCTTACTTGGGACATGTGATCAGTAAAGAAGGCATCAAGCCTAATCCAGACAAGATATCTGCCATCCAAAGGTATCCTCTTCCAAAGACCCCAACAGAAATAAAGAGATTTCTAGGACTTCTCGGTTATTACCGAAAGTTCATTCCAGATTTTGCCAAAGTTACCAAGCCCATGACTCAGTGTTTGAAAAAAGGTTCCAAAATTACTCTAGATCAAAATTATACTGAATGTTTCGAAAAGTGCAAAATCCTTCTCATGAACGACCCCATCCTTCAATATCCCGATTTTAACAAAGACTTTGTCCTTACAACTGATGCTTCTAATTTAGCCATTGGAGCTGTTCTCTCCCAAGGACCAGTAGGCTCAGACAAGCCAATCGCTTATGCGTCACGAACCCTTAACAGTAGCGAAATCAACTACAGCACTGTTGAGAAGGAACTGTTAGCCATAGTGTGGGCTACGAAATATTTTCGCCCCTATCTATTCGGTCGAAAGTTTAAGATCATCACGGATCATAGACCCCTTCAATGGGTCATGAATCTAAAAGACGCCAACTCTCGTCTCACTAGATGGAGACTGAAGCTTAGTGAGTATGACTTCACCGTGACCTATAAGCAGGGCAAACAGAACGTAAACGCTGATGCTTTATCCCGAATTGAATTGCACAACGAAGAAACTAGTTCTCTCATAGTAAACACATCTGAAAGACCACTCTCGGGAAGGAAAAACTCCCAGCAAGACAATTCAGATACTATTACTGTAAACTCTAATTCAGATACTATTACAGCTCATTCAGATTCTGAAACTCTTACTGCACACTCTGATTCTAATACTATGACTGTACACACTGACGCTGAAAATCCAATACTGGAAATTCCCATATCCGATTTTCCCTTAAATAAATTTAGTAGGCAGATAATACTTACAGTAGTTGACGATGTCAAAAGCAGACCAACCATTACGAAGCCTTTTGATAATCATACCAGAACTAATATCTATCTTTGCGAATCTAACCTAGAAGAAGACGTGGTGACCGCTATCAAAGCATACGTCAACCCTAAAGTAAAAACTGGTATTTTAATTAACCCTTCATCAGCTATGTACTCCATTATCCCGATAATACAAGAAAAGTTTAAAAGCTCTTCAATTGACTTAGTTTTGACAAAAGTAGAGCTAGAAAATGTTAAGGACTACCTAAAACAACAAGAAATACTTCGGAACTACCACGAAGGTAAAACGAATCATCGCGGCATAAACGAAACTCACCTAGCCCTGTCTAGAAAATACTTTTGGCCAAAGCTTAAGGAACATATAACTAAATATATAAATGAGTGCACGGTATGTGGCCAAGGCAAGTACGATAGAAAGCCGGTTCAGCAAAAGTTTTGCATAGTGCCACCCCCGACTAAACCATTTGAAATAGTTCACCTAGACCTTCTTAGGGTAGAAACTCAAAAATACCTAACGATCATAGACGCTTTCTCGAAATATGCTCAAGCGTATTATCTTAGAGATGCGACAGCTGTAAGCGTAGTCCAGGCCCTCCTAACGTTCAGTACTCATCACGGGTTACCCATGACGGTTGTAACTGATCGTGGACCTGAATTTACAAACCAAATTTTCCTAGAATTCACGAGATTACATAAAATAAATCACCACAAACTTTTAGCGTATGCTCCGAATGAAAATGGCATGGTAGAGCGACTACACTCTACTTTACTAGAACACCTTCGCCTACTCAAATTGAAACACCACGGTGACTCTGTAATAAACCTAATGCCTTATGCCGTTCTAGCTTATAATAGTTCAATCCACAGTTTCACCAAATGTAGACCTATGGACATAATAACAGGACACCTAGACCCTCGTGATCCTTTAGACATAAACCTATCTGAAAACATGCTTCAACATTATAGTCAAGAATATTGTAAAAGAATGAAAAAAGTTTTTGAAATGATTCATGAGTCCTCCCTACATCGGCGCACTCAAATTACAGAGAACGCTAATAAGAACCGTGAGCCTGAGATTCAGTACTATCCAGATCAGCAGGTTTTTGTCCGGAATCCTTTGGCTAGCCGTCAGAAACTAGCTCCTAGATATACCCACGACACCGTACTTGCTGATTTACCTATACACATTTATACCCGTAGGAAACGTGGCCCCGTGGCCAAATCGAGATTAAAGAGAGTTCCTAACAGCGCCCCATTGTTACAGGGTCCTACTTCTGATCCTGGGCCTAGTACAAGCGGAAGAACCAACCCTGACTAGCTTGGATAATGGACCGGGTATATTGCCATTCAATCTTGGACCAGCTAAGATTATTTCGCATTACCACTCTTTTCTCCAGCCTATCGACCTAGAAAACTTACGAGAGAACATTAACCACGTCAAAGTGCAATTATCCACCCTTTCCCCACAATTTCATAACAAGACTCTTTCATTATACCAACCGCATATTGAGCATTTACGTAATAAAATAGATAAATTATCTAGCCAGCTAGAAACCTTTGAACCTAATAATCGTGTAAAGAGAGGTCTCATTGACGGTTTAGGCTCAGTCGTTAAGAGCATTTCTGGAAACCTTGACTATACCGATGCCATCAAATATGATAACGCAATTAAGACTTTACAAGAAAATGAGGATAAAATGGTCACAGAAATTAATAACCACATAAGTTTGAGCAGGAATTGGACACTACAGAACTCTGACATATTATCTAGTTTAGTTCAAAATCAACTTAAAATAGAAAAAGCTGTACAGGACTTAATGCAAAGTGATTTAAACCACGAATATGACATGACTAAATATGCTCACCTGGCGCAGAATCTAATTATTTTAGCAGACAACGTGGAGGATTTATCTGAAGAGATACTTAGGTTAGGAAATCTATTAGGTTTTATTCGTGCTAAGAGTATGCACCACTTTATGTTTAATCTAGATACACTTAGGCATATGATAAGTCGGTTAAATGAACTCTATAGTAGAGAGCAAGTACCACAAGGTAGTTATAGAGAATATTTTGATCTTATAAAGGTAGGTTATTATTATAGCAGTAGAAATGTAGTACTAGTATTCAAGTTCCCGGTTGTCCGCCCCACTAGTTATGACCTGTTTAAGCTTTCCATAGTCCCTAATGTAGACAGTAATGTTTTAATCCCTTCTTATCCTTTCCTGGCAATTCACGACAAAGATTCTATGTACATGGAGGCTGAATGCCCGAAGTCTAGCCTCGGTTATCTATGTGAAGACAAACTGAACCATCGTGGAAGCCAAGCTGACTGTATTTTTCGGCTGATCACCATGCAGCAGATTGACAAGTCTTGTCACTTTACTTCAATCAGTTTAGGAACCGAAGCAGTAGAGCAACTAGACGACCGACACTACGTGCTAAGTTTTCCTACACCAAAGAAAATTCGCCTATCATGCACCCAGGACCAGTATGACATCATAAAAGGAAGTTTCCTAGCCATGATACCCAAGGGCTGTCTACTTCAGACTACAGAATTCACGATAACAAATAAAGAGGACCGCATTAAAGGACACATAATGAACATACTGAAGCTGCCACCTATTGATGAGTCAAAGTACAACCTTGAAGAAAGAAAAATCAAGTTCAATTCAATCGACCTTCAAAAGCTACACGCCAGTAACATTGTCATCTCCATGGAAGCACCAATAGCTATCTCCAAAGCTGAAATAAAAAACGTGTACCACACCGTCATACCGCTATACATACTGCTATTGAGTGCAGTTGCACTGAGCACTTGGATCGCTATCCGCAATTACCTTAGAAAGCGAATGCGACAAGTTACAATCAACCCTGAAGAAGACAAGGAACATACCCTGGCCGTAGCAGATCCTCATCAATCATCACCTGGAATGTCAGCGATATTTTCGGACCTAGCCCGCCAATAGTCGCTGATCTTGGGGAGGGAGATGTTATGTGCTACCATCAAGTACAAGACAATGGGACAACAGTGACTCATGCCTGCATTTCCTAATACCGGCGCTGCAGATTGCTGATACAGAGATTTCATCATGAATACCTGTGGACATCGGCTACAATTATGACTAAATGAATCACTTTCGTATCTTACATCGAGCGATTGACACTAATTAAGTTTTATTTTAATGTAATTTTAATATTTGAAATAAATCAATTATTTCTATTTCGGTTTTTTTTGCGCCCTCGCTCGCCGCGTGACTTAATTAGCTCAATTCTTAAAAGATGATAAATAAGGCAAAAAACTATATAAGACCAAGCATTATAAATTGACAAACAAATGGATAAGATTGTGTGTGGGAACAATAATATCATGTGACCAGTTGCTCAAAGTCAAATGGACCTATCCTTGACCGAAGCAAGTCAGATGCAAAGATGCATCTAAGATAATATGCTATATTTAGGTCAAGAACACTGTTTACATTTCTTGTAACAAAATGAAATGAAACACAACATTGAGATAATTATAAAGTGATAACTATAGCCTATTTGCAATAACTGAAGCATAAACTTTGACTTTCTAATAAACTGTCATTTACAAAAGTTCAAGTTTATTTTCAACTCATATATCATCATTTAATTATCTGAGATAACATATTCAATCTGAGATAACCATGCAAAACATAGAAAGTCATAAAAAACTTACTTCTGGCTTCCTCATCATGAAAATGAATGGACTAAAATAAAAACACACAACTGTCAAAATCTTTAGAAGTAGCTTTTTTTCTTGTCTCATACACTCACCTAAAACTAAGTTTAACAGTGTAAAGAAATTATTTTAATCTTTCCACCATTTCACAATATCTTATGCCTTTTCACATATAATAATTGTGTTTTTTACCTTACATAATCTTGAGATTATTTGTTTTATATGGCATGTTCTTTGTTCATACTACACTTCACTCAAGGTGTCCAGGCAACCTTAAATACATTCAAATTTTATAACCTCATGACATTTAAAGCTTCATAGCAAATATATATGATTCACTGGTTTAAATCTGCAGTTTTATTACATCTTTTGCTGGAATGTCCCTTTAAGTCACAACTTAGTGAATGTTGCAAAATCAACAACTTATTACTTGCAAACCTTGATGGATGTATTTTTGATAACCCAAAACCCAATGGAGTATGGGGGCATAGAGATGTGGTTCCCATACTTGAGGTGCCTTGGCTCCAGATCAGGCAAGGGATGCTCATAGAACAGCGGCCACCCATTCAATAATATTGTCGTAGTTTTCCTGTTATTAGAATGAGCACTAATGATAAACTCATCCATAATCAAATTGTCCCCATGCAAGGCCGTCCCATTAAGAACAAAGCGGGCCTTGTTCATCTCTAAATTGATAGCATAAACAGTGATTGCAGTAGTATCATTTGTGTATCTTTTATTGGCACAATGAGCATACATTCTCTGGAAACGTGAACAACTGCATTTAACATTCAGTACTTTGTTGCCTACTACTTTTTTGTACAGAAGGCTTAGCCACCAGTCTGGTAATGGTTCCAGATTATCATCAATCAGTCCATAATGTTTCCCGGTAAAGCTTTGTCTAATTACTGTGGTAATGTTATATTTGGCTGCCAGCCCTAGTTTGTCGATCCAAAGAGGACTTCCTGCGAAAGTGTTGGATAGCCCTGGTGCTCCTCCACCATAGGAGCTACTAGTCTCAGTGAGCCACATAGGGATGTATTTATACTTTGTCGTATGATTTTTCATGGTTTCAATTTGTCCCTTTAACAAATCCAAAGTATCAGGATTCCAAAATTCCTCCAGGGTAGCAGTTCTGCTGTTGAGATAGTATTGATGCCATGATCTTGCATTGATATAGTGTGAGCCATTAACTAAAAACTCTTCCATGTACTTAAGGCATTCTGGTCGTTCAGCTTGAGGTCTAGTTGTATCTGGCCCAACGAGTAATGAGTTTTTGTAACCAGAACGATTAAGTAATTCACGCAGCTCCTTAAAATCCTCCGCTAACTTACTAGGGGAAACAGTCTCATTGAATACATGTTTAAATGAATTAGGCTCATTTCCTAGCTGCCAATCTACCTCAAAATGTTTATGCTTAGAGTAGTCCAGTAGCTCCTTGGCATTATGATTATTCCAGCCATGCTCATCACGAAGTAGAACATTAAATGTAAACAAAAGTTTCAAGTTTGTAGCCTTACAGAATTCATTTATGTCTGTCCACTTTTGGCCAGTCATTACAAAGAATGGTAGAGGTTTGTGCTTGCAGAGTTTTTTGATGTAGGCGCAGAAATGTTTAGGGTGAGATTCCTTGTGGCAGGGGCGATCGCAAGCAACGTTTTCTAGCTCAGCATCGCGGCTGAACACGAGCCGCTCGGACATTGTTCCACCAAGCCGCAACCGCGCTGGCGCTAAGGCAGACGCCAACTGTCGTAATCTAGGACTTGTGAAGTCTATTTTGTCATAATTCTCTATTTCAAGTGCGTCGATACCTATACTAAGAAAGTTGTCTGGGAGAACGGTGGTTACCTTCTGATGCTCGTTGATTGTGACATAGCACCTTTCGCCAGCTTGGTATTTTACGAATAGAATTAGGATAGTCAGGTTGCAGCAAAACGCGAGGGCGCAGGAACCAACTAGCCGCTTGTTCGAAAGCATTTTAGATGTTTAACACATGAATATAACTTTTCTTCTTTATCAATAAATGTGGAATCACTACAATCCAATCACACACATCAAGCTTTTTTAATTAACTCGTATTTGTGACTCGGTTTGCTTACTGAAAAATCTGAAGAAACTGACTGAAATGCACAAATAAACTATATACTATAACTATATAACTTTGTTACTCCGTTGCACCGGGCACGACACAAAATACTATTACCACAGACCAAGTAGAGGATACTAACTACTACTTTTTTTTTTTTTTGTTTTGGTATGGCTCCACACTTTTGTGTATTTAGCCAGTGTCAAGTAATTGATAATTTTTCGAGTTAAGTAATATATATGTATGTCAAGTCAAGTCAAGTCACAGTCCAAGTCATCAAGTCCAGTCATACTCCTAGTAAAGTGGTGGCGACTTTACCAGAAGCTTCTATGGAGTTTTGGAAACAACACGAAAAGATACGTTTCACCATCACTAGACCACTTTCCCACACTCACGCCTGTGATCCAGCACTTAACGAATAAAATGCCACCAATTCTATGCACTAATACTGAAAATAACACAAGTTTTTGAAAATAATACAATGCGGTGACACGATCTTTTTCGTTTTCCCGCCAAAACATCTAACTATTACTTCTCCCTGGGCACGAACACGAATAACTTTTTTTTTGTTTGTTGGCCCCATTGTACAGGCTAAAGTCGTGGGACCATACCGCCTAGTCTTCCGTAGAAAATTTTCTTTCGTGAGAGGAATATTATTTCATTTGTTTTATTTCTTTCAAAGTCGAATCCATATATTTGTTTTAAATCGTTTCAAGAGGATCATCATCCTTTGTCGGTTTTGGCGGGAAAGCGAAAAAGATTGCGTCACCACATTGTATTATTTTCCTAAACTTGTGTTATTTTCAGTGTTAGTGCATAAAATTGGTGGCATTTTATTCGTTAAGTGCTGGATTACAGGCGTGAGTGTGGGAAAATGGTATAATGATGGTGAAACGTTTCTTTTCGTGAAGTTTCCAAAACTCCGTAGAAGCTTTAAGTAAAGTTGCCACCACTTTACTAGGAGTAAGACTTTGACTAGATTATGACTTGACTTGATGACTTCGACTATGATTTGACACATATTTGCGTGAAATATCATTAACTTGAGAAATTATCAATTATTTGACACTGGCTAAATGCAAAAATGTGAGGAGCTATAACAAAAAAACCGCTTGTTACAAATAGCGCAGTCGCACGTGACCATACTTGGAAATTCAGAGCAATGCCACCAGATTAAATTTTACGAAAACACCAAGCACCTCAATAAAATAGTGAAATATATAAACTTCACAAGGAAATATACCTGATTTTCAAAACAGGTATTATTCAATTAATCATCACAGTCAATGTTAGAATTGTATTTAAATTCTATTCGAAGGCTTAAAAATAACCCAGCGTCCTACATTTATAAAAAAAAATCTTAAATAATAGGTATACGTGATATACGAAACGTAACTCTTTCTTTCTATCTTCACGTAGCCGTTCGCCTCACCAGCTAAACCCCATGACAAACGTGTTAAAAGAAATTGTAGTTCAAAAACGCGCTCTACTTGTATGACGACTTGACGACAAAAACGTTGTAGTAAGTACGTGATGTATTTTCAGGGTTTTCTTCCAATAATTAGGGAATTATTGGAAGAAAATCCTGAAAGATTAAGTCTAGTGCAGAACAGAAAATCATTTTACTTAAGCCGTATAGGATTCGATACTATTTTTTGGTTCTACAACGGGCGACTGCTTTATGTCCTATCTATGTATTGATGCTTGGAAAAGTCGACAAAATATACATACTGAAAAAGTATTAAAATACTGAATCTGGTCACACTGATTCAGAGATCAAATCTGTGCTTGAGTGTCGATTACCCTCTGAGTGACGTTCTATAAGAAGCAAATACTCAGCTGAACCTGCATCACGACTCAAACAAAATCTCAACTCAAATCTATTAATAATAATAACGCCCAAAGATCACTATATACCCTAGATCTTGGACCATAACTGGGATTTCCTGTATCTAGAGACCCAAGAAGTGCGAGGACTATGATGGTTCCACAACACCCAGACTCAGAACAAGTGTTTGCCGCTTTTTTTCCTGTGCAGTTGTCCTGCCGCGGGAATCGAACCCGCTGCCTCTGAGTTATGATGACCACCACACCACAATGGCTGCCAATCTAGTTTTAGGTATTGATTCACGACACGAGCGTAATTCTGTAATACGAGCCTAAACGTATAATATTTATTCTGTGTCCTTCTTACTTCGTACCTACACACTTGGAAAGCCACGCTCAATAAGAAGGTAGATAGTTGCCCCCCCTGAGCCGTCTTCCGCCGTGCTGGGGCGAGAGGGGGTCGCGTTAGTAGTCAACCAACTAGCCCCGGTGGCAGGCCCTTTCGGGCCTTGTCGCGCCTATGGATGGGTGACCTTGCTCACCAAGGCCACCCACCAGACTTGGGGGGCCGTGCAAGCGGGTGTAGAGTCCCCCAAATCTTCACCAGTGGCCCCACTACGGGCAAGGAGGCGTTACACGCACCTCCTCCCTCCCGCACGTCTGCGCCGTAGCGGATCAGCTCCCGCGGCCTCCTCTCTGACCCACTCCGCGGTATCCTTCTGTGCTACCAAGTCTTCGCAGTAGGAGGCCACTGCCTGCCACGATCTCAAAAATTAGCCAGCCTTTTATATGCTAACGTAACGCACGGAGCATAGGATAAACCAGTTCCCGACTGAACGCATCTTTTCAGTAGTCAGAAGGCACCTACTTTTATTTTATTTTTATGTTAGTTAATGATGTGACGAGCTAGTTGTTCACCTGATGTTAAGCGACACGGCCGCCCATAACAGAACATTGTCACTCGGAACTCTAAAATATAAAGTTTCGTGGGACACTGCACTGCGCACATCATGCTGAGACATCAGCACAGTCTGGTAATAAAATTACTCGACTGTGAGATCTACTTATAAAGTCTCATTTGCCCAGTAATTTTACTAGCTACAATGCCCTTCAAACCGGAACACAGTAGTGCTTGCACACTACTGCTTGGCGGCAGAATAACTGGCAAAGCGGTGGTATCTACCTAGACGAACTTTACAGAAAAGTCCTACCACCTAGTACTTATGCGGAAGCACCTCTATTTATCCTCATCATCAGCTGGTTAACGTCCACTACTGACTTTGGGGGCCTCTCACATTTAAACGCTGAACTTACTGGTACTTATAGAGAAATTAAGTCCCTTTTTCGATCGGTATCATAAAAGGATATGTAAATAATTCTTTCAATTCGAATTCTATGCATAAAAGTACAGGATTTTATTTTCTACATTTAGCGGGTTCGACTCCCGGCTGTGGTAAATGATTTAAAAAATCTTTTGCTTTATTTTTTGAGTATTCGAGGGTCTGAGTATTCGAGGGAACTTCCGACGTCCTCAAACCCCCTAGAGTAGGACGTCGGAAGTTTAGTTCGCGGGTAACATCTAAGAGTAAGTAGTTTCCCCTGTCGTCCGTCGCGAGCACAGAGTAAGGGAAAAGCAATCTCCCTGTCACAGAGCACTAGCGATGGCGCAGTGATCCACAAATCAACAGTAGGTACGATAAACTACAGGGCTAGGACCTTATATAATAATAATAACGCCCAACAATCCCATACATAGATCCTTGATCCTAACTAGGATTCAGTGTCCAGGGACTTAGCAACTATGAGGACCATGGTCCCACAACACCCTGACTCAGAACAAGTATTTGCGGTTGAATTCTTCTGTGCACAAAAGCTTGTAGCTTGAAGCTCCGGGCTATGAGCTGACCTGCACAAACACCTAGTCCACAGAGGCTGTCAATTTTTTGGGAGCCATTGGAACAAATTTATTTTAGACAAATCGCAGTTAATTTTTATTCGGTTATCAGTTTTACTTTTTAAAGTAAAACTTCTTTACGCACACTTGGCTTGGGGAGTGAGCCGGTGAATGCGAGGCGAACGAAGGTTGAAGTTGGTTCACGTAGATCTCCATTGTCAACATAAAAAAGTCCGGTAAAATGTCAATTTATTTTTTGTCAAGATGGCGACATTAACATTAAACAAAGCAAAAACAAAGTTATACTGGCAGAAAGATGGAGTTATAAAGAAGTTTTACTTTAGGCGTGTGGTCTTTTTTTAATTTAGACAACATTTTTAACTAGTTTTTCGTAATCAACCTAGTTTCCGTTTAATTGGCGCCACCTGGCGTTGCGCACCAGTTTTAGTTAGTGCCTATAAATTATACTTACTTATATACCTACAAATCAAATACCTAAGTATCCGGAATCATTCAGCTGTCTCTCAATAGTCACCGAGATGTATACTAATGTAATGAGTAGATAAGTAATCGGAAATTATGACCACAATTTGTTTAATAAATACGTTTATTGAACCACATTGGAATGAATCATATCAGCAAATTAATATTCTAGCTGATATTATCTACATCATTAGGTATATATAACATATAGGTAAAAGCATCGGAATACATTGCCAAGCACAATAACTAAACGTAGGTAGGCAAGTATTAGTATTATATATAACCATGTGTCCAGTTACCTACTATTCATAAATCCTTGTAAAACGTTAAATATAGGTAATCAGAAAACGGAATGATCCAAATATATTATTCATGCTTATTTATAAAAGAAAAACATTTCAAAAGTCATGGATACGAGTAAAAAAAAATAGAGATCTAACAAAATTTAACTATATAATAATATATTTATACAAAATCTGAGCAGAATAAATTATGCAATGTAGAAAATCTTAATTAAAAATAGAAATTAAACTTTAATAAATAACAATATCCTCACCAACAATTCAATAAACTAAGTACAAAACAACTTAACAAAATTCACAACTAGCACACTTTACATAATATTTCGTTAACGGATGTAATATAAATGACGCCATCGATATTTGTGCAACTGTAGTGAGTTTACCAGTACAATGTGTTTGAACATTCAGAACTACGTTGTGTTAGATGAGTGTGTGCGTGGCGCGGGCTTAGAGCTCATCGTGCTTTGGGCCAGAGAACTCCTCGTGGCTGATGAAGCCGTTCTTGTCCTTGTCCTCGTGCTGGAAGATCTCTTCCACCAGCTTGTCGTGGCCCTCGAGCATCTGCTTGATGTCATCGCTCATCTCCCCGCCGTCCGGAGGGACCATCTGCTTCTTCAGGTATTCGCTTACCTGCCGAAATATAGAGATTGATACAAACCTGCGTACATAAGTACAATTACATCTCACATTTATCTACGTAACTGTGAACTAAAATTATTTTAAAAACAAACTGGCGGTATGTAATGTACATATACAAGGTGGAATTTAATTCGTTCTTTTCTTTTAATTTATGTATTCAGTCCATCTATAGAACGCTCCCATATAACGAAATAAAAAAGTACTTATGAAATAAAACTTAAATCAAGGTATTATCAAATTTAAATTTTAATAAAAAGGCTTGTGACATTGAACAAAGCAAGTGTTTTATTGCCTACGAAACATTTACAAAGCACTCAGCTGGTGCCCGCGCTGTGTGAAGCGTTAAATAGATATTTCAGCTGTCATGCAGTTATTTTAAGAGGCACTAAATACTAAAACAAAACATTATTTTATCCTTCATTCCTCTCTAAGGATCAGAAGATCAGCAAAAGATCGCCCTTGAACCGTCTCTTAGGTGGACCCCGAAGTTAGTTTATAATTGTCAGCTGATAAAATTCGCTATCGAAAGAGCACATGCAAACACGACGCGGGTTTAGACTCCGGAGTATGAGCTTAGTTCTATATAAAAGAAACACCGACACCTAAAAATGCAATAACCCTGTAGCTGGAAGATAGCAGGCCGGACTGACCTCCTCACGCGAGAGCTCCTGGTCTCCGTTCGCGTCCATGGTTCGGAACGCTAACTCGATACTCACTTCTTCGCGGGACAGCATTTTGTCCGCGTCGGCATCGATCTCCTTGAACACGTTGGTGGTGGGTGGTGAGTCTCCGATGTTGATTAGCTCCACCTCAAAGTGCAGGGTGGCGTGCGCTGGGATCACATTGCCGGCGCCACGGTCACCGTAGCCGAGCGATGACGGGATGGTTAGTTTACGCTGCTCACCTGAAAATTCACATCGTTTCAATTAAACATCATATCCAGATCAAAGCCCCTCGAACTATACGTAAATACTTTTTGTGTATTACTATTTTTTTGAGGGGGTACTGCCCTCGTTTTTTCCTGCCGCCACGGGGGGGGGGGTGGAGGGGGTATGTGGGACTCAAACCCACCAAAACCCCCCGTGAGCTCTCGTCCGCCGTACCGAGGGCGAGAAGGGGTCACGACTGCAGTCCAGCCAACTCGCCCCCCGGTGTATGTATAACATGTACCTATCCAAACATCATCAAACCTGACTGACCCGATAGCTCAGTTAGTAGTAATCCTGCCTTCTGAACTGTGAGCTGTGGGTTCGATTCCTACCCATGACAAATATTTGTGTGATGAACATAGGTGTTTGTTCTGTGTCTGGCTGTTATTGTATTCTATGTATGTATTTACAAACAAAAAGTATATGAGTATTTTATCAGTTATATATCTGGTTCCCATCGTACAAGCTTTGTTTAGTTTGGGGCTAGATAGCGCTGTGTGAAATGTCTACAGATATTTATTTATTTATTAAAGATGTATCCAGTTCATACTCGAAACTAGGTACTACAAACAGACCTAGAATATTTTCGCTATCCTATGTCTATGATCAGAATATCAGATAAATTATGTTACACAGCTGCCCGCCGCGCCCTAAATATTATCCTGCCAATCAAGATGTTTCACCAAAGCATTACCCGGAATGGTTAACCCACGCTGAATAATTTATATCTAATTCGGTATCCGAATCCAATCGTTGTTCCACTCGTAATTAGGGTTACCGCGAACACCATTATGACATCTTCATGCATCCATATCATCCATATCGCTTACATGGCCGCGTCATGTTAGGTGAAATGTGTCTGACAACCAGACATGTCCGTACTGTAAAATTAAGTACAAAGAGAAGAGAGTCACAAAGGGAATAGAAAAATAAGTCCAGAATTTAGCCACTATTGTATGGTGAATCCCACTGAACATGAAAGATAAGTTAGATCTCGGTCATAGGATCATCAGGCTTGCTTGCCCTAAGCTTTCTTCTCCGAACATTGCGTGTGATGACCTACATGATGTAACGGAAAGAATGTAGGTCATAATGTCCTTACCGACACACATGTCCAGCAGGCCCTGGTCCCAGCCCTTGATGACCTGCCCCACACCGATCTGGAAGGTGAAGGGCTGGTCTCGATCATAGCTGTAACGAACGGAAAAGTAACGTCAAATCTTTATGGCATTCGATTTTTCGTCTCGTGTGGGTAAGCGTAAGATTTGCTGAGGACCAACGGCTTAACGTTCTCTCCGAAACACGGTGGCGCTCAGCAGTATAATACCACTACCAAATATAAATTATGCAACACATATATGGCAACACAAATTACATTATCACACTAAGGTCCGTATTACAGAACGATGCTCAGTCATCGATCAGGGCTCTAGCAGATTTCCTTCATAAAGTGATCAATTAGCGAATGAAATCTTTGCTTGAGCATCGTTCTGTATTACGAGCCTAAGTGATACGGCCATAGTCCAGAATAAACAAAATAGTAAAAGCTATAGCTGCCACTATCTTCAATTTAAAAATAATAATTATAATAAATGGGGTAATGTAAAATATGTACCCATTCGTCGTATTATGTAATAATAATAATAAATATTAAAAACATGGGTGACGAATAGGTACATATTTTACTTTTTAATACATTCGCATAGAGCAAGATGAACTTAGTTTTTATCCAAACAAAAGATTGTAATTCGATGTCACAACAAATCAAAGTCAAATAATATGAATTGGGAATAGGCTTCTTTTGGCTCGTTTTAAGTCAATATCAGAATTTAAGTTTTTGTTCACCTTTGTCAACAGCTGTCTGATAAAAGAGGGATACACGATATAGCTAATTAATAGGTTAGAATATATTTTATATACACCAGACAGGGTAGCGTTTGCCCACAAGTCCACACGTGTGATAGATATTTATTTGACAGTATAGTCGTAGGCATGCCTGGATGGACTGATGCTTTAACGAATATAATAATCAAAACCGATAATTATTCATACTAGTCCCGCCCGGCTCATAGATACACGGGGTAAACTCTGAAATTGGCTATCCGTAGCGTAGTATACCTATACTTCAACGTAATTAGTTACAAAGCTTACTTCATACAACTTGTATAGCATGTGAGAATTTGCTACATTATATACAGGATGTCTCAGGGATTATTAAAACATCGCCCACGTCCCAGAGATGAAACACAATTTTTTTTTAGGTAATTCAGTTTTACTATTAGTAATTTTCAGTCAAACCCTTGATTTTTCCCGTTGAGCATAACGTAGAAATGGAGTTTGCGCGGGAAAGCGAAAAAGATTTCGTCACCGCATTGTATTATTTTCCGAAACTTGTTTTATTTTCAGTGTTAGTGCATAAAATTGGTGGCATTCTATTCGTTAAGTGCTGGATTACACGCGTGAGTGTGGGAAAATGGTATAATGATGGTGAAACGTTTCTTTTCGTGTTGTTTCCAAAACTCCATAGAAGCTTCTGGTAAAGTTGCCACCACTTTACTAGGAGTATGACTTTGACTTGACTTGACTTGATGACTTCGACTGTGACTTGACACATATTTGCGTGAAATATCATTAACTTGATAAATTATCAATTACTTGACACTGGCTAAATACACAAAAGTGTGGAGCCAAAACAAAAAAAACGTAGGGATGATTAAGGCACAGCTAGTACTATTAATTGAAACTCTGTGTCCTACAATATCTTTGGGGAACGCTTGACACATACCTGCGTGAAATATCATTAACTTCATAAATTATCAATTACTCGACACTGGCTAAATACACAAAAGTGTGCAGCCAAAAAAATAAATAAAATAAAAATATTTAAAATACTACTTTCTTGGTTGCATGAAGGTTGCACAGTTGGCAAAGTCTACAGCTTCGGGTAGAACCTCTATCCTACATTACAATATTCAGGTTACCGGTGGCTAAAAATTCTCTAAGGGCTATCGTCACGTCATTGCGCAATGCTCGACACTGGTTGTGAAAATTATGAACATAATATTGTGCTCTTTTGTTCGACACGGCCATTGTTCTACCGTTACCTATCTGACGTATCAGAATAATTAAACTGTATTGTAAGGCACCTGTTAGTGACAAGAGTTTATATATTGCGTGACGATATTTATGTTAGTGATCTCTTTAGAGTTCCGTTCTAAATAATAATAATAATCTTATAACGACATCGCAAGTGAATAAAAATAAAAAACGTCATGGGAGAGGACGTAGAAAGGAAGGGTGAATGAGGCAGATCTCAGGTTAAGTAAAGAGAGTTAATGAGCCAAACTGCTCAAACTCCACACCACAGATGCTGCCCATTTTATAGTTAAATATAAGCAATACTGCTCATAAATGTAAGTACAGTGTACAAAACCTTCGATTCCTGAGTCTGACTTGTTGTGTGTGTGAAGTATTACTTCGAAACTAGTACTAGTTTTTGAAGTAAAACTTCTTGACGCACGCTTGACTTGGGGAGTAAGCTGGTAAATGCGAGGCGAACGGAAGTTGATTCACGTAGATCTCCATTGTCAACATAAAGTCCAACATTTGCATTATGTTGGTATGTCCGATAAAATAATAATTGTCAAGATGGCGTCATTAATATTAAACAAAGATGCTTTGGGTCAGTATTGATTTTGTTAATAAAATAATAATTATACAACTAACAAATAATGAAATAATGATGAAAGTAGTATATACATAAAAAAGAGCACGGACCCAGGAGTCTGTGGTAAAGCAGCAAAATAAAAAAAAAAAAAATCATAGCAAAAACAAAGTTATATCAGCCGATAGATGGAGCTAAACTAAAGAATTTTTTTTGTTATGGCTCCACACTTTTGTGTATTTAGCCAGTGTCAAGTAATTGATAATTTCTCGAGTTAATTAATATTTAATGTATAAAGTATGCCAAGTCAAGTCACAGTCCAAGTCATCAAGTCAAGTCATAGTCTAAGTCATACTCCTAGTAAAGTGGTGGCAACTTTACCAGAAGCTTCTACGGAGTTTTGAAAACAACACGAAAATAAACGTTTCACCATCATAATACCACTTTCCCACACTCATGCATGTAATCCAGCACTTAACGAATAAAATGCCTCTAATTTTATACACTGAAAATATCACAAGTTTTGGAAAATAATACAATGCGATGACGCAATCTTTTTCGTTTTCCCGCCAAAAATCCTAAAGAATTTTAACTTCAGTCGTCTAAAGCACACTCGTTTTTTTTTTCTTAACCACCTTAAATCCGTAAAGTACCTATTCCATTAAACTGTTATGGAGTGGACGTAGTTTGCTAGTTAATTAGTGGTTTAGTGAGAAATTGAGTGCGGTATGATCGTATCTCGTTGACGTTTATGACCGTATTGTGTTACGTTACGTGCGCGGCCGCGCTACGGGGTTATGTTGAAAATGCATCAGAACCTATTTGGGTGCAGCTTTGAATATTATCGCCGGTAATAAAGCCTGGATAATAATAAACAATGTGTTATGACTTTGTTACTGAAAGCGTATAAATTAACTATACAATATAACTGTATAAATTTAATCAGTGGCAACCTCTTGATGCATAGGTACCTTACGATAC
Source organism: Ennomos fuscantarius (assembly GCA_905220475.3). Taxonomy (NCBI): domain Eukaryota; kingdom Metazoa; phylum Arthropoda; class Insecta; order Lepidoptera; family Geometridae; genus Ennomos; species Ennomos fuscantarius. Next base: position 16,252,650 of record HG992023.1, read on the forward strand.
ATTGCCAATAGGTAAAATTTGCTTACTGAGCGTTAGGAACCTTATATATATAAAATATTTTATATAAATATATAAAATGAAAATGTTGACCAAACGAATTCAACTAAGCAACTGCTGATTTGCTATACAAGTTACAAAGCAAATACTGATTCGTGATACAACGCTAATAATTTGTTTAATTGCTACTGATGTATATTAAAAAATTGTTACCATCTGCAATATTTATATATCTATATACCTTTAAAGATATACTAAACAGTGGCTTAATTATCTAAGTTTTAACATTTGTTGATTTAGTTTTTTTTAGTTTTAAGTTTTTTTGTTTTTTACTTATTTATTACAACGAATAAGCATTTCAATTCAACGGGGCAGTGCTGCCAGCATGTCGGGTACGCTACCTAAGTACCTACTGGTTGTGGGCTGGAGCATTTGGACTGTCTAAGTATAGGTCATCGCGGTCAGTATATAGTCCATTTTTTTGTCATGGTAGGTAGTGTTTAGTATTAGTTATTATATCATTGTAGTTTAACAATATACTATCGCACGCTACCTACAATTCGTAAACTATTTAAAATTACTTCGAATGAAATTGTTCACATACCTACGTAATTGTAACCAAATAGCACTTCACTTTAAATTAGAATAACATACCCAATTGTTACACACACTCATGAGTATTTTAATACTAAAGTTGCACTTTATTTCTTATTGGTACCAATTTGACTATATTGGCTCGCACCGAACGCCAAGTATTAATTTAGTGTAGAGTATTTGATAAACATTCGTATGTACGCAGGTATAGGTACTAAATGTTACAATGTTTTCCCGCGGAGCTAGTAATTTCGGAGCACAAAGAAGCGACAGGCGCCGCATATAATCCGAAATTGATTGAGTTATAAATTCAGCGAGCCTAGTACCTACTAGCTCGGCTGAACTACCTCGCTATTCACAGTGCATGTCCTGACGTATGAAGATAACTTATGGGTGCCTTTGTTACTAGTAAACGATCACTTCATTCAACGCTACTATGGTTATTACTTAACTATTGCTGAAATTTGTATATACTAACATATGTAACTTGAGCAGTACTAACGACATAGTAGATATCTTAATGTTTCAGAGAGAAATGTATAATGCGTTACCTTCCTTCTAATTTCATCAATTCTAAAGCTTTGTCTTTGTAATGGTTAAGGCAGTTTTGTCAGAGTAATGGCTCTTTCTTATTCCTTGTTCAATCTCTGACGAACTAACTAGATGGTCAAATACTTCAAATGATCCATACCTAGATAGCAATATTGCAGTGTATCTAGGTATGTTGATGGGTTATTAAACCATATGATTTACTTTCTAAGATTCCAACCTTTGGATTTAGCCAATAAACAGCGAGTGTTGCAATGAGGAAATCACACGCCAGGTCACAGGGTAAACGTGTAAGCACCAATTAGGCACATGGACGTGCTCGCAGCAGAAACTTTCACTCGAGTCGTTTATGAAGTCACATTAGCATATCCTAGTTGCGCAATTATCTCGAGAGGCGTGGGTAACGTGATGTTTTCTCTAACGTAACGGCGGCCCACCTGACTCAAGTGCTTGTTGTGACCGACGCTAGAGATGGAGCTGAGGTAACTGCAATCAAACAATCATTCCATGTCATACCCATTTCATCATAAAAAATCATCAAACTTGGTATGTCGAAATATTGCAAAACATTAATTTGGAATTTTGGCGGGAACACGAAAAAGATTGCGTCAGCGTATTGTATTGTTTTCCAAAACTTGTGTTATTTTCAGTGTTAGTGCATAAAATTGGTGGCATTTTATTCGTTAAATGCTGGACTATAGGCATGGTTGTGGGAAAGTGGTATAATGATGGTGAAGCGTTTCTTTTCGTGTTGTTTCCAAAACTCCATAGAATCTTCTAGTAAAGTTGCCACCACTTTACTAGGAGCATCACTTGACTGGACTACGACTTGATTTGATGACTTGGACTGTGACTTGACTTGACATATATATTGCTTAACTCGAGAAAGTATCAATTACTTGACACTGGCTAAATACACAAAAGTGTGGAGCTATACCAAAAAAAAAAACATTAATTTGTTTTGAATTGTTCGAATGTTAACTTTTTTATGTTCAATTCAATTAGCAGTTCGTTTGTTACAAAACCGTTGAAACAGTTTTCACAAAATTCCATTGAAATAAAGTTACGATTTAATTTTAATAATTTGGTTATAAATAAAGCAAATGTTATCGCGAATATCCGTTGGATATCGTGACGGTAGTTGGAGGCGTTGTACAGGTTACAGTAAAGCCAAAAAATATTATACCTAGTCTTATGGATAGGATAAATGATTGTAATCCTCACTTGGGACCACATCACGGGTGTTTAAGAAGCTTAGTTACTTAAATATTACAGAAATAATTAATGCCTTAAGTAATAAAAAGGTAACACCCACGTGCTAAGCATAATGTTCATACTAAATAGTAATGTTTTTCACTTTTTGCCGCCTCTCCTGATCGAGCGTTATTGCAGATAATTATTATAATAATAGGCGGCAGATCTAGAATATTTTCGTTACTCTCAATCTTAAGTCAATGATATTAGGTACATCAATTATTCTTACCCCTACTATGTATACAATATTGAAGTAAATATTACAATGTTTGTACTGAAAACTAGAGAACTACTACTACGTTGTAAAATAAAATCTTTAAGAAAATAAAATAATTATTACATTGTATGACAGCCTGTGTGGTGTAGTAGTTGAGCAGGTTAGCTCATTACCCGGAGGTGGCGGGTTTGATTCCCGCGACAGGACAAGTATTACTTGTCTTAATAAATCAGTCATGAGTGTGGGAAAGTGGTATAATGATGGTGAAACGTATCTTTTCGTGTTGTTTCCAAAACTACATAGAAGTTTCCGGTAAAGTTGCCACCACTTTACTATGAGTATGATTTGACTAGACTAGACTAGATTATGACTTGTCTTGATAACTTGAACTCTGACTTGAATTGACAAATATATATTATATTAATTAAATTGATAAATTATCAATTACTTGACACTGGCTAAATACACAAAAGTGTTGTGCCAAAACAATACAAAAAAAGTGTACAGGTATACCATTCCCCTGGTTCCAGGTTCCCAAGTCCCTGGTGTACCATTGAGAAGTACCATTGATGGTACATTTGGAACCTGATTGTCCCACTGACTCATACGCCAAAGTACTTAAACAAAAGTAAATATGACGAAACATAAAAACAGTCTTATGAAAGTTTAACGTCTGAAAGTTTAATGTCTTATTATCGATTACCAAAGGATATTCCGTCTCTATTCTAGAATATGACTTATGGATTAGCCGTCACAGCCTCTCAGCTATACCGCAAGCCTTCATTTATATTTGTGCTTTTGCTAAGTGCATTGCTAATTTCAGCAGACGAGTCTTATGTTAATTAAAGTGCAATGATCCGATCATTAGAGAGAAACTTCGACTATCATGCATTGTCAATTATTAAAAAACGTGAGCGCTTTAGGTAAAACTTCTTTAGCTCCATCTATCGGCCGGTATAACTTTTTTTGCTTTGTTTAATTTTAATGCCGCCATCTTGACAGTTTTAAATTGTCATTTTACAACATAATAACACAAATTTAAAGTAATTTTTAACTTTATTATGTTGACAATGGAGATCTACGTTCACTAACTTATATCTCCTTCTCAACATCCGTTCGCCTCGCCACGCATTCACCAGCTTACTTCCCAAGTCAAGCGTGCGTAAAGAAGTTTTACTTCCAAAATGTAAAGAATTTATATTCGTTATGACTACGACAATCATTTACACGAAAACGTGCGAATAGTCAGTTATGTTACGGGCTGTTATACGATGGGCTTGCAAACGTTTGATGATTATGATACATTTCTCGAGCGGCAAGCGCTCAATCTAGGCATGGTAGCGATAAATTTTCTGCATTTTGCGCTAGCCGGCCGCTGGCTTACTATTCTGTGCTTACGTTATGGTATAGAATTATCGAACCGGTTTGGTAATATTTCACTAGGTGGTAGGACTTTTCTGCAAAGTTCGTCTAGGTGGTAAGTAACGATGCGGTCTAGGATGTAACACGCTTATCTAGAAGATACCGGTTCACTCTCGTTTTGAGGAATTTAGGTTTACATGTCAATGATTACACCTTAGGCGAATCCAACTAGTGATAGAATTTATTAGGGGCGGCTGAATTTCTCTATTGTGCTGGACTGTCCTATTCTACAACCCAGCACAACATTGAAAAATGAGATTAATGTGATATGGGGGGCTACCATACAAAAGTTTTTTTTAATATTTCTGGCTTCAATTTTGACTCTGGAAGTTTTTTATTTTGGAGTAATGTAGAACAATCGGGAGCAACATTAAAATTTTTGAAATTCCAAAAGTGTGGAGCTGCCACGAAAAAGTTTTTTTTATTTTTCGACTTCAGTTTTCATTCTAGTCTTTTAGACACACTGGCAACACACAGCTAGCGCTCCTAACTTTGTATAAACACACGCGTTTGTGTGAGAGTAATGTTGCTAGCATAGGGAAATACTCTCACTGTTTCCATGAAGAGGTAAATGTATGTCTTAGCAATATAATTGTGGGATGTATTTATTTAATAGAGCAATAGCTAAATATGTTTCTTTATAGGATCTTAGAGGACTTTTTTTATAGGATACGTTACTGTGTAACCCATCAGTAAAACGCCTATAATTATGTTTCTGGAAGGTGAAGCAGGAACGCTACTTGCGCCGACAGCGACCCTCTGGCGCCGTCGTCATATCTATCTCTACCCGAGACGTTAAAAGCGTTCTTGACATATATATAATAGGCCTCATGCCGTGGCAATAAGGGTGAGTAAATAGTTCAAGCGTAATATTGGTAGTGGTTAGATATTTGAGCCGTTTAGTGTCGGTAGAACGGGCCCGCGCTTACCATTTTTGCAAGCCGGCAGCGTCCGATCAACGTTATGAATTTTGTTTATTTTGATAGCCTCTATGGTGTAGTGTTGAGCAGGTCGGCTCATAGCCAGGAGGCGGCGGGTACGATTCCCGCGGCAAGACAAATATTTGTACACGGAAAAAAAGCATGTACTTACAACTACTTACAAATACTTTTTCTGAGTCTGGGTGTTGTGGGATCATGTTCCTCGTAGTTCCTAGGTCCCTAGACACAAGGAATCCTAGTTAGTGTCCAGGATCTATGTATGTGACCGTTAAAAAAACATAGAACAACAGATATATATGCAATAAACGTATGGCTAATTAAAATTCACAACTGGGTAACTACTTCATTTTTTTTTATTACACAGTCGACCAGAGATCAGGAAATGAACGAGAAAATAAATAAAAATAAATATGTGTGGACATTTCACACAGCGCCATCTAGCCCCAAACTAAGCAAAGCTTGTACTATGGGAACTAGATAACTGAGTCAATACTTAGATACTTTTTGTTTGTAAATATTAGGTCTTTACCTATGAAATTGCCGTTTTGTTTGAAAAAAGTTAAAGTATTTTTTTTTCGAACTTATTTATTTATTTTATTCAAAGTAATCACCCCTGCAATCAATGCATCTTTGCCAACGCTGTGGCAGTTTATGGATGCCCTTCTTGAAAAAATCAGCAGGACGGGAGACAACAAACTCTTCAAAGGCGTTTTGTACTGCCTCTCGGGAATTGAATTTTTTTCCCGCTAAAAAGTTGTCCAAATTTTGGAAAAAGTAATAGTCGGTAGGCGCAAGATCTGGTGAGTATGGCGGATGAGGGAGAGCTTCCAAACCCAACTCATGCAGCTTAGAGACGGTCTGTTGTGCAGTATGGGGTCGCGCGTTGTCGTGAAGTAGCAGTGGAGACGACCGATTGACCAAAGCTGGTTGCAGACGTGCGAGTTTCGCCATCATTGTGGTCAGTTCTTCAATGTATCTGCAGTACTGCTCTCGCCGTTTTGTAAATAGCTATGATGAATCACACCAGCACTAGACCACCAAACTGTGACCATCACCTTTCTAGGGGTCATTTTTCGTTTTGCACATTGCTTTGGTACCGAACCAGGATCTAACCAACTTGCTAAGCGCTTTCGATTGTCAAAAAGAATCCATTTTTCGTCGCACGTAACAATTCGGTTCAAAATTCCTTCATTTCTGTGCCTGTTAAGCAGCGCAAGGCAAGTCTCGACGCGTACGTTGCGCTGGCAATCGTTAAGTTCGTGGGGCACCCATCTATCAAGCTTTTTTATCTTGCCAATCTGTCGCAAATGGACCAATATTGTTTTGATGCTAACATCAAAAGCTGCTGCCAGCTCAGCTGTAGATTGAGATTCATCAGCTTCCACAATCGCCTTTAATTCATCATTGTTGACCAAAGTTTCCGGACGACCACGAGGTTCATTTTTCAAGTCAAAATTCCCAGAACGGAACCGAGCAAACCAATAACGGGTTGTACGTTCGTTTGTACAGTTCTCTCCGTAAACGTCGTTGATGTTACGTGTCGTTTGTGCCGCGTTGGTTCCACGGCGGAACTCATATTCCATAATTACACGAAATTTCAAAGTATCCATTATGAGGAAAAATGTTGAAATGTAATGAAAATACAACGCTAATCAATAAACAAAAGACTTATATTGTAAATAGAATGTCATATTTTTAAAACAAAATTAATTTGTTTTTAGAATTCATAGCCAATCAAAACTTTTTTTTGTTTGAAAAAGTCTGTACTGCAATACGGCAATTTCATAGGTAAAGACCTATTACATACATAGAATACTATATAACACCCAGACACAGAACAAACATCGATGTTCATCACACAAATGTTTGTCGTGGGTGGGAATCGAACCCACGACCTGCAGTTCAGAAGGCAGGGTTACTACCAACTGAGCTATCGGACGAAAGACGAAAAGACCCAAAAAGAAATTCTAAATATTAAACAAGACTAATTTCAAGAGTTAAAGTAACAATTATTTAAACAACGCTTCAGCTTGGACGCTGACGTATTAAATAAATCTATATACATACATATCTTTCACCATTGTATTAAAACACCTGCTTGCTCTAATTAAATAGCAGTGTGTGTATGTGTGTGTAATTAAATAGATCCCGTATAACAATAACATTTTATAAAATGATTTAATCGGCATGTCTAGACGAAGTTAATATAATCCTCGAAGTCGGTCGGACTGCGTTGAACTTCAGCGAGTAATGCTATCAATTTACACGAAAATTTAGCCTCGCAGCGCACCTGTAGCTCACAAGTTGTACACACAGCCTGTAGCGGCGTAGTGGAGAGATTACTGGACTCATTCCTAAGGTTGGAAGCTAGTTTCAGGAAAATCAGAAGTTGAATTGTTGTCGTGTTGATTAAACACATTAATAATAATAATATGTGTGGACAATGGACATCTTATACAGCGCCATCTAGCCCCAAACTAAGCAAAGCTTGCACTATGGGAACCAGATAACTGATACAATACTTATATACTTTTTGTTTGTAAATATATACATAGAATACAGTATAAATCCAGACACAGAATAAACACATGTGTTCATTACACAAATGCGTGTCCTGGGTGGGAATCGAACCTAACTCACAGTTCAGAAGGCAGGGTTACTACCAACTGAGCTATCGGGTCAGTCCCAAGTATTAATGGGTGTGACTTCTGTCATGATGACTACAATAAAAAAACAGAGGAAGTTAAATATGATTTAAGGAATCGAAATCATAGTTTTAACATTAGTGATTTAAACGTGCTTCACGGTTGCCCTTAACAGAAAAGAAGTGCCACTCAAGGGCTCTAAATTATAAAGTTCTGCGTGACACTGCATTGCGCACATCGTCCTGAGACATCCTGAGAGATCAGGTCGGAATATATCACATGTCCTGTACATTCACTAGCTATAGTGCCTTTCAAACACAACATAAATAGGTATATATAGTGCTTGCAAATCGCTACTGTTTGGCGATAGAATATCTTGCAAATTGGTTGTACACTTGATGGTAGTAATTCTTGCAGACAAGTTCTTGGTTGCTGAAAATCTTTACTCTCAAAGTATCTTACACATATTGACGGTAGCTCTCGTGGTGGCTCCCCATACAGGCTTACAGGCAAATTCAAGCAAGAAAATTAGTGCTCGCTTCACGGGTCTCGAAATTATGTGAGGCAGCCGCGACGACCCGAAGGCGAGGCGGACCGGGGGATCAGCTAACTTCACGTGCTTATAGCACGGGCTTCACTGGAGTATACCTATCATTTATGAGATTTTATGAAGTCTAAGCTAGTCAGAAGAGTTATTTTATACAAGAGTTTAAAAATTATTAGAGTGAGCTTGCATTTATGAAGATGTAGTTTAAAGCTTGCATGTTTTGAATAATAACTATTACAAGCAATTACAATTACATTGTTTTACTTCTCAATGAGTAACTACAATATTGAAACGATATACCTGAACAAAGGTATAACTGTGGTTAACTGTAAAGTGATAGTTCATCGTCTGATCAGTATAAAAAGACTCTTCACTGGTGGCGATTGGGTACATAAAAATAAAGATCTAATTAGATTTTTACATATTTTTTCTCCTCTTACTATGTAACGTCTAAAGTTACTAACTAAAAAGTTCTTGCAATTTAAACTTCATCCAAGCGCGAGAGTTCTTCAGAAAGCAAGACACTAACTTGGAAATCTACTTATTAGGTATCGGCACTACAAAATGAACTGAAGAATTTAATTACGAACCTTACACCATGTTTTAAGATCATTTGGGCTATACGATATATACCTACTAAGCTTTGCGTTTGATAGGCATGGGACCACCACGTTTCTGTAGTTGATTAATACCGGATCTATTCGCGCATGGAATTAATGATTTGAATTGACTAAGACGATTCAGTCATGGTCACCGATCCTATTGTCACCACGGTCACATATAAGTATATATTAAAATAGCAGATGCAATATTCAGCAAAAGAAAGAGAACAAAATATAAAGTCGCTCCGGGCGCCGCTTGCGGAATATGTGAGGAACGTGCTCTGTATTTATCGGTTCATTTTATTCTGTGTATTGAATAGCTCCGCGATTGAGGATCTTTATCGACATCTAGATCTGTCTATAACATTATTTTTGTTTTGAGTATTATTGGGGAGATTTAGGTATTCTTAAAGAAAACTTTACAGTTCTAAATAGAAATAAGTTTTGAATATATATTTTTTTACCTTTTTTAGGCTTGACCGCTGTCTCACTTGATGGTAAGCGACGATGCGGTCGATGATGGAACAGGCATGCTAGAAGATACCGATTTACTCTTGCCTTAAAAACCCACAGATTATATTTTTCAGAAAACAGTGACTCTGGCAAGTTGTTTCATTCATTTTCCGTCCACGCAATAAAGGTTGAAGCGAAACTCTTTGTGCGGATTGGAGGAATGCCCGCCATGTACGGATGTCGTGTTTCCGTGCGTCGTGGTGGGCGATGGTAACAAGAACGTGGGGGATTTAGTTGTGCAATTCCATAGCACACTCTACGAAGTGCAGCTTGTAAAAGACCGATAGGCTGGCCATTTAGCGTCGGTACTCAAGGCTTTGTAGCTTATCCTTCAACCAGTACTTCGTCACCAATGAGCTTCATTCCTCGTCTTCGAATCGAGTCCAAGGCATCGAACTGATGCTTAGCTGAGACGTCCCCCAGATTGGCTGCAGTATTATATACACGATTGGAATGCTTGAGATTTAACAGCTGTCCTGGTGTGAAATACCGCTTGACCTTCCCAAGGATGACTAGCTAATTTTGCCTTTCCTTCGACGTGTGAGCGTAGGTTGAGGTTGAGTGTTAGAGTAACACAACACCCAAAAGCTCAAGCGGGTGAATTATCGGTATTGCTACGCCCGTTAGCCTCCGGTAAAATACACACCTGGGTTTTGGACGCATTGAATGTTCATCGAATTTCTGCACTCAATCATGCTTCCCTTAGAGACTGGATATGGTGACCACCAGCACGCGCATCAGATACACAGCGATGCTAGCGTCTGCGTACGTAAAGATTCCGGTCTCGAGCATGTCGTAGTATAAAAAAAACGCGTGGCATGGTGCTGTTAACATCTATAAGTTGTTCGGCTACTTTAATAATAATAATAATATATATAATGTGTGGACATCTCACACAACGCCATCTAGCCCCAAACTAAGCAAAGCTTGTACTAATAAGCTCCTCCAGAAAAGACTGTAAAAAAACTAAGAGGTCTTAGTTCAGAAATGAACGTCAAAGGCTTACGAAGCGGACGGGAAGAGAAGAAATTTCCCCGCTCCAGAAAAGCCACTAATCCGGTCAGACCGTGAGCGTGTAAGATAACAATTAAGATTGACGATTTATAGATGACATCGTCGCTTAAAAAATACTTTCATGTTATTATTTCATTACAGAATCTCATGATCACTATAAATAAGGGACTTATAATGAGATAAAATTTAACTCACGTACAAAATCCCGGTAGCAACTACTAATAACTACTTACTAACTCTATCTCCGCGAAGTAGGTTAATTAGCGTAGGTACAATGTGAAGATGTAATTATTATAAAATGATTATCCTCCACGAGCTCGAGATCACGCTTGCGACGCGAAGGAGGACGCTACGATGTGGCAGTTTTTTCTAATTCAGGTCTCCACAGAACCAGTACAACTTCAAAAATATAGACTGATAAAAGATTTTCTTACTTTGAAAATATGACAAAGTGTATCGACAAAATTATTTATTTTTCCGTGAGTATAGAAGTTATAACCAATAATGACAAGATACATTTGACCGCTGTAGTCTACGACTAAATTTAAAGTGAGTGCCATTTTTCATCGTCTTTAATTCCATTTTTCTTTTATTTAATTAATCTCTTAAAGTTAAAAATCATAGTTAAATACACTTCCAAAACAACATTATTTAGAAATTAAGAACATTTTATAACGTTTTGAAGTAAAACTTCTTTACGCGCGCTTTACTTCGGGAGTAAGCTGGTGAATGCGAGGCGAACGGAAGTTGAAGGTGGTACACGTCATTGTCAACATAACAAAACAAACATAACAACATAAAAAAATTGTATTATTATGTTGGTATGTCCAGTAAAATGACAATTTACAATTATTGTCAAGATGGCGAAAATAACATTAAACAAAGCAAAAAACAAAGTTATACCGGCCGATAGATGGAACTAAACTAAAAAAGTTTTACTTCAGTCGTGTGGTCTAAAGCTCACTCGTTTTTTTTAAAAAAAACTGAAATTGATTAGGGAATGCTCTGAAAATCCCCAAGCAGGGTCACTGTCTATTTTTGACCATAGATTTTACAAGATTTTCTAGATATTATAGTGCCACGGTTGTCATAGAATAAAATAGCACGGTAATAAACCTCTACCAGACGTCTAGCAGTGCCGACGCTGCCTGCCTCGCTGGATGTCACGCGACCGGTACCGCCGCGCTGCCAGTAGCTGGAAGAGTAGCTTTGTTCGCGTGGAATAGATAAAAAGTTGACAACTGCCAATGTGCACTGGCCCGATCCAGGACGCTACAGGATCGCTTCCGGTTGGATGTACGACTGGGCAGCTGTATGACAAAAACAGCTTTTATCGGTAGAAAACCAATAGCAGGAGCCTCGTTATTGGCATGACGTCATGAAAAACGTAAAAGTAAAGTATGCTATAGACCACACGACTGAAGTAAAACTTCTTTAGCTCCATCTATCGGCTGGTATATGTAGTTATAGTTTAATGTTAATGTCGCCATCTTGACAGTTGAAAATTGTCATTTTACCGAAGATACCAACTTAATATATATTTTTTACTTTTTTATGTTGACAGCAGAGGCGTGAATCAATTTTAACTTCCGCTCGCCTCGCATTCACCAGCTTACTCAGGCGTAGTCAAAAGTAGCCGCTGTAAACGGTTCCTGATCAATTAGTACCTCTATCTACTTCGATAGAAAGTACATAATGATCCTTGGTTTGAGATAAAGAACGACGATTAATGACACTTTCATTTCATACATTTTAGAGAAAGTAATTTTTAAAACGCATTATCGCCGGTCCTTGATTTCGAAGGGTACACACCCTTAAATGTATTAAGTGGGTTGTGATATAAAAATACATATTAAAACAAGACTACCGCATCTCGTAGGATCCCAAACGGGGCTCGACGTTGAATTTTTCACACCCTTTGCCACCCCGCCACCCTGTACTTAATAAAATATCAGGGAAGACATCGTCACATCTGAAAAATACAAACTCCGCTTTTTCTAGATAGTTAACGACAGTCGGTTTTCTGCGGTGATATTTTTAAGTGTGTTCTTTTTATGGCAGCAAAACAGCAAAATACATTGACTAAGAACAGGGGGGTGATCACGAAACTTTGATTGCAATGCAAAAGGAAAAATTTCCATAGTAACTATGATCATAAACTGCGTATTGAAACTGTGAAATCCATACAAATTTGTGTTTCTATCGGTTGCAATCGAGGTATGTGTTCGCTGATCTATAGAGAAAATTCTTATTTGGCTTTTATACCATTACTAGTTGCGCCTCGCGGTTTCACCCGCGGATAAAAAGTATTTTAATTATTTGTTCATCCCACGGGAACATTTCACTTTTTCGCGATAAAATGTAGCCTATATGTCAATTCAGTGTATAAGCTATCTTGGTACCGAATTTCATCTAAATCCATTCAGCCGTTTGAGCGTGAAGGAGTAACAAACATACACACATACACACAAACACATACAAACTTTCACCTTTATAATATTAGTGTGAAGTGTGATGGAGATACAATTTTTAATAAAATATATTAGTTAATACTATTTTATAAACGGTCAATAAGTATTTATAATAATAATAAATTGTAAAAAAATAATTTAAATAAATAACTAATATAATAATAATAGACCCACGGAAGCACTGCACTTACAGCTACTACAAAGTATATTTTATTTGTTATTTTGCTAGAGATATCATATAGAAACTTTTTTTATTTATTTAGCTAAACTTTGCTGGAGTAACTTGGAAGAAACCTTCTAAATAAAATAATACCTATCTCAGATGCTAATCAGGCTCACAAATACACAATTTAAACGCAGCTACAATTATAAACCTAATTAATTATGAATATCATATTATTTGTTTTAAGTAAACACTCAAACGAAAAGCAACATTTATGAATTGGCATGGTTCATACATTTTAACGATAAACGTTAAAATACCGTTGAAATTCCGAACGCTAAAGTTGTATGGACCACATTCAAATGTACAGCACATCACACATGCTCGTGATAGCCTCTGTGGTGTGGTGGTTGAGCAGGTCGGGTCATAGTCCGGAGGCGGCGGGTTCGATTCCCACGACAGGACAAATATTTAAGCACAGAAAAAAAACGCGAATACTTGTTCTGTGTCTGAGTGTTGTGGGACCATGGTCCTCGTAGTTCCTGGGTCCCTAGACACAGGGAATCCTAGTTAGGGTCCAGGATCTATGTATATGATCGATGGGCGTTATTACCATTAAATGCTGTGGCCACTCTTTAAATTAAGTTTAGCACAAGTCTAGTTTTGATATAACTAAAAAAGTTTTTCTTCAGTTTCTCACTTAAGAGTATAAATAAGCAAGTGGTTATGGATACTCTAAGGTTTCTATAATATCACAAAACCGACTAAAACAATGTTGTAATTAAATAAATAGGTACTGTACAATAAAGAGCATAAAAAGGGAACATTTAATGGGACGGCAAGCTACATGCTGTTGGAAAAGGAATTAAAGAAAAAAAATCTAGGTACTTATATCTATCATTAATATTTGTAACTGTGTACTGTTTGTTTATTTTTCTACATTATTATTTATAATTTTTTATTATTATTATTTTATATTTATTACCTACTTATAATAAAAGTGTAGGCAACTAAAGTCTGTACATGAAGAGAATTTGGAAAACCAATTTTAGAATTTGAACTGCCAATGGAACCCAAAATAACTTAGTCCAGACCACACCAAACACAGTTTAAACCACAAACTAATCAGCTGTCGCGACGGTGGGCGGGTCAGCTTATAAGTCAATTACACACACCTCTAAAAGGTTTTTAAACGTTTATAAATGATCGAGACTAAGTAATTTTATATTTTTACTCACTATCATAAATTATAATTGCACCCACCTATATTGTTCAGAATTCAATCAATTTACAATTCAAAGTAAATGATAACAATATAAAATGGCAGCTGTAGTTAAATAATATATAAATATATTTTGTAATGAGATATATGGCTAGTTTTTAGGAGTCACTACTACTAGGTGGTAGGACTTTTCTGCAAAGTTCGTCTAAGTAGGTACCACCGCTATGCCAGTTATTCTGCCGCCAAGCAGTAGTTTGCAAGCACTACTGTGTTCCGGCTTGAAGGGCACTGTAGCTACTGAAATTACTGGGCAAATGAGACTTTATGATCTGATCTCACAGTCGAGTAATCTTATTACCAGACTGTGCTGTCTCAGGATGATGTGCGCAGTGCAGTGTCGCGCGAACTTTATATTTTGGAGTTCCGAATGACACTGTTCTGTTATGGGCAGCCGTGTCGCTTAACATCAGGTGAACGACTAGCTCGTCACATCATTCACTAACATAAAAACCAAGTCATGCCAGCGGATGAACCATTTGCGTTGTAAAGTAAGAAAAATCTCGTTAAGCCACGTTCGGATATATTTCGATCGCATGCTGGCGCAAGACAAAGGCTGTTCGACGATAACGTTCCCCTGAATTTTTAACGGCCCGGTTAGTGAGAGCCAGATGCGGTGGCCAAACTCGCAGAATACGCGAATTTAATATTTATAGTCACGACACCTTGTTTTCAACGTTATGACACGGCGCGGCGGCGATCCGCTATCGAACCGTTTGAGGAACGTGCCGTGCCGCGCCGTGTGAGCTGGTACCGGTGGCCAAAGCGGGGAAAGGAATAGAGCGGATGTTAAAAATCGGATGCATTGTGTGATATATATGGGAACTGTCAATTCAAGGGGTTAAAATTGGTTTAACTGTCAAATTGATTGTTTCGAGAAAATTGACTTTAAACTTCAACGGCCTCATTTTAATGTAGAGTGCGTATTAAGTAATAGAAAATGTTTATGTAAGTTTCATTGCTTGAAAATGTATAAATTCTATTTCAAAATACAAAATATAGTACTAATTCATACAATTACTGTAAAAATATAGTAAAATAATAATATTTTTATGCTAAGCGAACTGTATTCCTGTGTCAGAGAAACCGTTTTTAAATTTAAAATCTCGAGTTTTAAGCCTCATTTCGGTATTTTGATAATGTATTATTGTAGATAATTTCACGCTGAATCCAACGATACCCATAAGTCATTTTGTGAAAAAAGTCAGTTAAACCCTTTTTAATCTCAGCCCTTCAATTATAACCTGGATCTGATCACGTGACGCCACGCGCCGGATACTCGCACACTTACACACTATCATGGAGCTGTCCATCACTTCTCCCGCGTTTTAAAAGTGACATCTCGAAGCTTAGAGTGACAACGATCATGAATCATGGACACAGGCACCTCGCGCAAAACCAGTGATAATAATCAAAACACACTAAAACTAGCCGATTGTGTTTTCGCTAAGCTGCGATTAAAATAATTATAATAACGCCCAACGATCACATATATCCTGGATCCTAACTAGGATTCCCTGTGTCTAGGGAACCAGGAACTACGAGGACCATGGTCCTAGAACTCACCGACTCAGAAGTATTTGCGCTGTTTATTTATGTGCACAAATACTTGTCCTGTCTCGGGAATCGAAGCCGGCGCCTCCGTGTTATGAGCCGACCTGCTCAACCACCACACCACAGAGGCTGCAAGCGAATTTAAAATAATGGAGAGAATTACATCGTCTTAAGATACTCAGCGAGTCTGCGCAATATTTCGCCGGCACAAACAAGCGGGAAATAAAACTATCAGAAAATTGAATTGAAATCGGTTTTCTAACAAGATCCGGAAAAGTCAGAAAATGAAGTCGTACTTAAATCTATTTAACTTCGAGGAATACGAAGCTATTTAACTCGTTACTGTCAGTTTTGGTATTAGAGAACAGTTGCAGTGGAAATAAATAAGCTTGAACGAAAAATATACATAAACGTTCCATTAACTAACTTTCAACTTGCGAAAGTATTTTTATTTGGCAAACAAGTAGGTCCCTATGTATTTTGGAAACTGCTGGAAGAATAAACAAATTGCAAAAATAACTTTAAAAAAAACTTACAATGAACGTAAATTTCATTCCCAAAATAACATGTTTTAGCTCCAAATTGATCGAACTGGTTTTAAAAATGCATTGATGACCTGAGCAGCTGCAGGCAGGCAACCAACGGCCACTGCTAATGAAACAAATTGACGTATGTAATAGGATCTACTAAATATGTCATGTTTCGTTCCGACAATAGCAATGCGTTCTAAAAAAATGTCTTTTATTCAGACAAGAAAACGCATATTGTGCTCAAATCACATATATAATATTAAGTAATAAAAGCGAAAGTTTATACGTGTGTATGTTTTATTTATTACTCCTTCACGCTCAAACGGCTGAATGGATTTGGATGGAATTCAGGACCAAGATAGCTTATACACTGGATTAAAATATAGGCTACATTTTAACCCGGAAAAGTGAAAAGTTCCCGTGGGATGAGCAAATAATTAAAATAAATACGAATTTGAGTGAAATTCGGGATGGAGATAGTTTTTACGCTGGTAAACCGTGGGGCGCATCTAGTACAAAATAAAGTACTCAAAATATAACACAATTAAAAATTAAAAATTTACATAAAACATATCAATCAGTTAGATTGATTGATTTAAAGTTATTTTCGTTTCGCAATCCGGTGCATCGTCATCCTTTGCTTGATCGGGTTGTGGAGGTACCCCCCTTTAAGTAGCTATACCGTGACCATGATGATATTCTATCGGAAGCTAATATCTACGTTGGCGTTTTTGATCGTCTGGCAGTCCGCTTTGAAGATTACTTCGTCGTCTTTTAACGGTAAGAGGATTATTGAGGACCGACGTCAAAGCTTTGAAGATGTTCTCGGTGCAGCGGCAGGCTGGCGGCGGACCGCGTACGGCCAGCCCTCGCCCGCGGGGAAACCTTATCGGCCAACGCAATCGCTCGCTGTGTAACTATCCGCTTTCTCCAACGACGTACTCTCAATATTATTATGATAACAAAAAAAAATGCAATATGACAGTAAATAGTATTACTAAATGCATTATATAATATTATGCTATCTAAATGCAAAATGAGACGAAGCTTAACGTTTTCGCAGTATGACAAGCTACACAACGGAGTTGGAAATTAAATTTTTTAAACAAACTGCATGCAGGGGAGCAACTGGGGGCACCATAGGGCAACATTTCCGGAACATAATTAGCGAGCTCATTTCTGTACACTGTAGGTGCGCAAAAATAGTAAATGGAATTTTCGTTTTTGTAGATAAACAGTAGGTACCATAACAAGCAAACAGTTCCAAGTTGAACGAGCCACAATTTGTAAGTTGTAATTTATTTCTGCAGCGTAATAAAATTTCCCATTCATTACATAAAGAACATTGATCTTAGACAGCCTCTGTGGTGTGGTGGTTGAGCAGGTCGGCTCATAGCCCGGAGGCAGCGGGTTTGATTCAGACAAGTATTTATGCACAGAAAAACACTTGTTCTGAGTCTGGGTGTTGTGAGACCATGGTCCTCGTAGTTCCTGGCTCCCTAGACACAGGGAATCCTAGTTAGGGTCCAGGATCTATGTATGTGATCGTTGGACGTTATTGTTATTCATTATTATTTTGGCAGCTCTATCTAATATTAAGCAAAATTAAAGTCTGTACTTTGGTAATTGATTTAAAAGATAGGACAAATTAAACGCATAAAGATTTTTTTCTAAGATTCTTTGACTATCCCGATAGCTCAGTTGATTAGCTCAAAACGATAAAAATAAAACTTAAATCTAACAAACCACTACTAACGTAGGCAACGTGCCCAATATGCTGGCAGCATTGTCACGATGAATGGCAATGCTCATTCTTTGGCCGAAGAAGAGGCAATTCTGTTAACGTGTGATTCGATCTTTAAATTCGATCATTAAAAATTTATAACTTCGTAATTAACAAGTATACCTAACTAATTTTCCGTCATGAAGTCTCTATTTTAACTCGAGTTCAAATAATTGCGAAAGTACTTCAAACTAATTACCGAATAAACAAAAGTTATTCCGTCCTCTACACGCGGACGACGGTCAATGCATCCGTGCACTAAAAAACAGCATTTAACAATTCAATTTTCAATAAGGTTTCACTGGGTACGGATCGCGTGAGCTCCTAGTTGATTGATCGGGTACCCTTTTGCGCAATAAATAATAAATAGAGTAGTTTGTCCGTCCCGGTTAGCAGCGAGAAATGATATATTAATAGTGAGGAAGATGCATCGCCGCCGGGCGCCCGAGGCTAGCTTATGGTCGCACGTGCCGGGCCCCGTCTGCTGTCGATAGGTACCTACTGCATCGCTACACTACCTATGTTGAATGTATAGATTCAGCTAGTGCTGAGCAGCTTGCGGGCTCTATTATCTTTTTTTATATTATGGAATGACGAGCTAACCGCTCGCCTGATGTTAAGCGACACGGCTGCCTATATCAGTTGCACTGTCACTCGGAACTCTAAAGTATAGAGTTTAGCGTACTGCACTGCGCACGTCATCCTGAGACGTCAGCACAATCTAGTAATAAGATTACTAGACTGTGAGATCAGGTCATAAAATCTCATTTGCCCAGTAATTTCACTAGCTACAGTGCCCTTCAAACCAGAACACAGCAGTGCTTGCGCACTACTGCTTGGCGGCAGAATAACTGGCAAAGCGGTGGTACCTACCTAGACGAACTTTGCAGAAAAGTCCTACCACCTAGTGAAGTAAAACTTCTTTAGTTTAGCTCCGTTTATCAGCCGGTATAACTTTGTTTTTGCTTTGTTTATTGTTAATTTCGCCATCTTGACAATTGTACATTGTAATTTTACCGAACATGCAGAAAAGTTCTACCACCTAGTAGAAATCTACTTACTATTTTAGTTTTCCTGTCAATAATTGGAAGCAACGGATGATTAATCTCGATAGTTTTCAAATAATGTTCATTATAAATAAATATTTGTAGACACTTTGCAAAATGTCATCGAGCCCCAAAGCAAAGCTTGTACTATGGGAACCAGATACTTGATACAATACATGGATACCTTCTGTTTGTAAATACATACA
The DNA here is from genome assembly GCA_905220475.3 of Ennomos fuscantarius. Classification (NCBI taxonomy): domain Eukaryota; kingdom Metazoa; phylum Arthropoda; class Insecta; order Lepidoptera; family Geometridae; genus Ennomos; species Ennomos fuscantarius. The sequence goes on from HG992023.1 coordinate 16,271,977, forward strand.
GAGAATACAATATAACACCCAGACACAGAACAAACTTATATTCTTAGTTCTGGAATTGAACCCACAACTCACAGTTCTGAAGGCAGGGCTACTACCAACTGACCTATCGGGCCAATCAAGACTATTTGCAAAATTTTAGTTGCATAGTGTAAAAGGTGTAACAGCACGCAACTTTTATGATAAGGGGGCGATTCTCAAATAATGTCCTCTGAATGCATTTTCTACAGCCTTTCATATAACCTCACAGAATAATATTCATATTATTTATATTGTTTTAATCTTTGTAATTTTTATTTATAGAGTACCTGTACATATACATGTTTTTGTTGAATAAAATTACCAGCACACAGAATGGCGCCTCCACTCACTATTCCTATGAAAATTTTCTGATTAGTCCATGAACTCAATCATTTTTTTTGTTTTGGTTTTGGCTCCACACTTTTGTGTATTTAGCCAGTGTCAAGTAATTAATTTTTCAAGTTATAGTATATATATGTATGTTGTATGTGTCAAGTCACAGTCCCAGTCATCAAGTCAAGTCATAGTCTAGTCTAGTCAAGTCACACTCCTAGTAAAGTGGTGGCAAATTTACCAGAAGCTTCTATGGAGTTTTGGAAACAACACGAAAATAAACGTTTCATCATCATTATACCACTTTCCCACACTCATGCCTGTAATCCAGCACTTAACGAATAAAATACCACCAATTTTATGCACTAACACTGAAAATAACAGAAATTATGAAAAATAATACAATACGGCGACGCGATCTTTTTCGTTATCCCGCCAAAAGTCCAACTCAATCATTTAGAACTTAGAATGTAATTTAAAGTTGAGTACACATGAAAAGTGTTCCGAGTGGAGTCATAGCGTTTTAAGCTTGAAACGCATAGCTGTTGGAACGAAACACCGGCGTTAAGGCCATATTTTTATCCTTCTTGAAGCTTTCGTACAGGAAAGAACATTTTTTAGTGGAAAAAACATAAACAGCGTGCGAAATAACCGTTCATCTTAAACATTTGTCAAGCGAGGCTTACGTTAACTTAGTAGGGAAATGCGTGCCGCTGAATGTGGGACCGTGCCGCGATCTACGGCAGTATGGACGATCTACAATATCGTGGATTAAAGGAACGGGAACTGACGAACTAATACATGCAGTCGTTCGATTTCCCGTACCATGTAGTGCAAAACCAAAAACTGCCTCCTCCGGCATATTTAAATTTTTTTATTTTATAGGTGCACATAACAAATCGTGGAAAATACATTAATAAACAACATGACGTAAAATTTCATAATAAAAAATTCTATTATCCAATCACACATACACTCTGCTGATTCAAAATAGTGATATAATATTCTAGTGTCACTATTTTAACTTGTATCAAGTGCATTAAAAACCAAAAGAACAGATTGCCCAGAGATACAAAGTACAAACCACAGTAATCAGTGTGCAATTGCATCCCAGTACCACCCATGTACAGTAAATACTTATAAACATTATTTCTAAATTGGTTGAGAGTAAGTCTGAATATATCTAGTACATCATCTATTATGTCAAAAGGGCGATGAACGATACCAATTAGGTCATCATAGGAACGGCACATACGAGGTATAAGACCGTTTATTTTTATAAGCGGTTACCCTAAAAACTCAAGGGATTCAGCCAGTTCATCCACTACACCACAAACGTTGTCAAAAGAAAGACTTTTGATATAGTTGGTTGCAAAACCGAATATATTCTGCGGTGAAACTGAGTTACCAAAAAAATCGCGATCGAAAAATGGAATGTCATTTCATCAAGTCATTCTGAAAAGCCTAGCGGTTCGGAAAGGAACAGCAGGATTAACAATTTTTTATTCGCTTGCTGAATTTTTTGCTAAGTAATTGACTTTAATATAATACAATGAAATGAACCTATTTATTAGTTATTGACTTTTATCTATGATGTAACTTGATTAATTTATGTATTTCATAATGCTATAAGTTACACTTTTTTAAAAGCTTCAGCTTATTTGTAATTTTGTATGCCGTTACGGCTAATCGCAATGTGGGCTTCATATTTTTATTGTAACCTCTGTTTTATCACTTGTGTATCACCAAATAAATGATTTGATATGATCAACATCTGTGTGAAATACCAAAAGCAACGTTTAAACAGCCCTTACTGCTAGCTGGTGATTATGTGCGACTGAGATATTTACCTGGCCGCGAACACGCATGTTCCCAGCACAAATAATGTTTCATATCCATAGCCGTGTACTCGTCTACTAGAAAAAAATGGCCTGACATACACCCCTATCACTTTAAACCCTTTTATGTGTATCATTTTTCATGAGTATGCAGGAATGTGATCTTATACAAGGTGCAATTTAATTCATTACAATTAATTAGTATGTACTTAATTGCATATAATATTTGATAGCATAAAAAAATTAAATAGAAAGGCCGGTACATAACGTAGTCGGCACGAGAAGTTTTGATACTTAAAAGTTTTTGTTAAATAACTTGTATGTAATAATTAAAAACCGTACTTACTTAATTATTTTAATTAAAGCAGCATGTGGTTAAGTATCTAATTTTTTGGTGTGTATTATCAATAACGAGAGCACCAGAGAACTAAAGTTACCAAGATAGCTCAGCGAATTAGCAAGCTGAAGTGACAATGGGCTGATCATATCTACCGAAGACCCGATAACCGTTGGGGCAGACGTGTTCTGCAGTGGAGACTGCGGATCGGCAGACGTATTGTAGGACGACCTGCGGCAAGATGGAACGCTGACATACGCAAGGTAGCTGGCAGAAACTGGAAAAATAGAGCCGAAGACCGGGCTCAGTGGCGTGCCTTGGGAGAGGCTTATGTCCATCAGTGGACTAAATATAAGCAGATGATGTTGATGACCAACAACGAAGTTTGTTTGTTTTTGTTCCAGAAAGGAAGTGCAAAGCAAGTAACAGACGGCGGAAAATTACCACTTGGACTGGCTTGACTTGACATTTATCAGTCGTGTCTTGATTGTTATTTTTATCAGAGGAATTTATAAATACTCTTTCCTTATGTCCTAAAAATATTTTAATGATGTGAAGGTAAAGCAATATGAAAATGGTTCCCAATTACATAAAAATTTTAGTATTTTGTATGAAATAAAAAATATTTTTGTAGGACAATGTCTAATATGCAATTAAGAGTTTATAATTTGTATCTATTATGTTTACTTCTAAGACCATATTCGTTATAAATGCGATGAAAATAAGCTAAAACACAGTTAAAAAACTTCCATAAACGCAAGATCAACGAAAAACTGCTCGATGTCCATTGATATACTTGGATGTATTTGGGTAGCTTTGCTTCTAGCTTGACACCCGATTAGTAACATAGTGACAAAACTTATTTTTAGTCATAGTCATAATCATTTATTATTATTATTACTTTATATACAATTAAAATATTATTTAAGATTCCTTAGCTATACAAGACCTTGGTACAGCTTTGTTTAGATTTTTCGACCTATTTAAAACAATGCAGTATATAGATGTACTATGTTTCATGGTAGTTCCAGGGACCACCTACGCAAGTAGGTAGGTAGGCGCTTCTGCTTTCTAATAGATTTTATTCCAGAAGAAAATGTCTTGAAATGTCGTTTATCTTGAGGGAAATGAGGAACAAGTATTTATCGTTTCGTGGAAGCTCCCGTGCGTCACCGCCGTCATCCCCGAAGCTCTCGGGAGCTGCGTCACACCGCGCCGCCGCCACCGACCGCGTGGAAAAGTGCTCTTAATTATTAACACTACGCTGGAGTCAGCCCTCGCTCGCCGAGACGTGCCTTTTCACATTTAACTTCTCCTCGGTTGTATACAAAGCTTTTTAAATTAAGAGATGCTACGATCAAGGAATCGAAGCGATGTGGCGGCCAATCGTCCCCAATAAGCCAAGCGGAGATTGCGCCCGAACGGTGCTGCTGTATTATTCACATGAAGTGGCACATGTGTCCGCGCGGCACGCAGCCGCCACCGTCACGCCGACCGGCTCCGTGCTTCTGTGTATGTCTTTATAATCGATGCCTCAAATTGCACCTACGGCTAAATTAACTGCGTTGTTTATTTCAATTCTCTTCGAGAATAGACTACGTTTTAGAAGTTGTAGCCAGTTTGTGGCTGAGAGGAGCCGTTACAATAAATTCCGGCAAAGTTTAAAACGTATGTATCTGCGGGAAGCGCGAGCGAGTTTCCGCGACTGGCACGAGAACACGCTGCATTCAGATATCGAAGTGTGAAATATTACGCCTACGCATACAGATAACAAGCCGGCTCCATAGACATGCAAATGTTTTATTTACGGTCCCGCAGGGAGGAATCCTATGCTGTAATGTGTTGGGAAAAACTTTAGTTGGGAAAGTATGAATTATTAGGCGCGTGTTGCGGAACGAACTCGCCCGCAGAACATGGGAGAAGTAACGTCGCGTCGTCGCGAGCGACGATGGCTGGCGCTGCCCGCGGCGTTGAGGTTGGTGAGAGGTCGACATGCGGTGGTTAGTTGGTTACTGGTTACCACACTGTTTGTGTTACATTTGGCTAGTTTTTCGCATTAATTTTTCCGTGAAAGTACTTCGTAAGGCGTTCATTTCTAAACCTTCTGAGAAAAGTGGAAAAACAAAGATAGTGTTGTTGAATCATTACCCACAAAGAATTCAGTGACTTTGGTATTAATGCTGTGGATTCAAGTTGTCAGATGGCACATGTTAATTATTCAGTCGAAGGGAGACCGCGTCGTAACTGTCGCCGCCGCCCGCCTCGTCGTGCCTCCGACGTTGCCGTGCTGCAGATGTACCTATACCAACGATATATATACATATATATATATATATAGGTACAATAGGATAAATGTTAAATTTGTAAAAATGCATAATAACCGCAATATAATTATAATATTAAATTATCAGAGCACCTGGTCGATGCTACGCGTGACCAAAATGCTGGCACTTATTTGGCACAACGAATCAGCATTGCAATTCAACGCTGAAAAGCTGCTAGCATCTTGGGTACCTACTGGTAGTGGGCTGGAGCATTTGGACCATCATCCATCAGGTCATCACGGCCAGTATATAGTCAATTTTTTTTTTGTAGTAGATAGTGTTTATAGTGTTAGTTGTTATATCATTGTAGTATTTAGTTGAAATAATAAAGGCAATTTGCCAGTTACAAAAATCTGTGTTAAATCTTTGAAGTACGTTCAAAATAATCACTTCGATGTAGCGCTATCAGTATTATTAATACTTCCCTACGTACGATATACGGATACATTTTGATATTGATAACACACGTATCTACACGCACGCCCACGTATATATATAATGATAAAATTATCATAAATTTACTATAAAACATATCTGCATTTGTACTTTGTTATCGTCTAAGTTGTGTTTTTGTTTAAATGATCTAAACTGAGTTATTGACAAACGGTCACGTTTTTTATTATAATATTATATCAATATGATAGCTATATTGGTATTTTTTTTTTTGATAAAAGTTGCAACCATTCGGCCCAACATACGGCGGGACTTAGGTACTATATATTATAACGGGCTTGCCATATAATATCTGACAATAAGCACTTTGTAATTCTATATGCTTAGTACAATAACTTAATTCTAAGTACCTTATACAAATTATGACTTGTAAAAGTGCTAAAAATAGCCTATTTGCAATCAATCTTTTGAAGTTTTGACTTTGACTTCGACCACCTGCGCTGTGATTTGTAATTTTGTATGAACAGAGGAACAATATATCAATGTTTTAATTTTAAAATATTCTTATTAACTTTTCCAACAGTATTAGTAAACATTTACAATAATTTTAGGAACTGTTTTTTTTTGTTTAACTTTTCATGTTTTTTTTTCTATTTTTGTTGCTTTTAATTTAAAAATATATTTTTGTTTTATATCCTATTATGATTACGTAATTGGTGGTAAGATAAAATGAAAATATTTCATTGTTCACCACCGTCTGCTTCCATTATAGTCAAATACTTTCCATCCAAAGGTTGCCTGGAAGAGATCGCTTTTAGTGATAACGCCGCCCATTGTATTACCAACTATGAGTTATTATGTAAAATTAATTTAAGCATGTGGTATGCAATAAAGAGTTTGTATTGTATTGTATTGTATATTTCAGTAAATACCTATTTATTTATAATCCAGTAAAATATATAAAGCTGACATCCACAAGGCGTCAACCGAGGCTACATCAAAAGCCTCACGCGGACGGTTGAGCGCTCCGAACAAAGCTCCGAACTGATCAAACAGGGCGAGACAGTGCACCGCGCTTTAGTAATTAACCCGTAAGGTCTATAATGTGGCTGGGATCACGTTAACCACTATCTTTTTATTTATTTATTTATTTATTAAAAGACCAACAGCATTAGGATAATATAGATAGTAATTACATAAAAGCAGAATATTAATGTAGCCAATAATAGGTCTCGATAGTAATACAAGTTTTATAATCAAAGAGACACAGCTCGCACTGCATTACGCATGTTTAAAGGCATCTTGCCCACTAGAAGCAATATAATTGCTATTTATTTAATAGTTTTGTACTAAACTGTACATGAAAGAAGTTAATGCTGAGCATTTGACTGGCCTTATAGCTCAGTTGGTAGTGACCCTGCCTTCTGAACTGTGGGTTGTGGGTTCGATTCCCAAGGACAAACAATTGTGTGATGAACATAGGTGTTTGTTCTGTGTCTGGGTGTTATATTGAATTCTATGTGTGTATTTACAAACAAAAAGTATCTAAGTGTTGTATCAGCTAATTGGTTGTCATAGCACAAGCATTGCTTATTTTGGGGCTAGATGGCGTTGTGTGAGATGTCCACACATATTATTATTATTATATACACACGTAACATAAACGTGGGTGTGCGGTCTTTTTGCTAAGGAGATTATGAAACCAATGAAGTTTATCATAGGAAAGAGTAATATAATTAAAGATGATTTGATAGCCTCTGTGGTGTAGTGGTTGAGGGTTCGATTCCCGCGGCAGGTCAAGTATTTATGCTCAGAAAAAAGGCGTAAATACTTGTACTGAGTCTGGGTGTTGTGGGAGCATGGTCCTCGTAGTTCCTGGGTTCCAAGACCACAGGGAATCCTAGTTAGGGTCCAGGATCTATGTATCATCGTTGGGCGGTATTATTATTATTACAAACAAAACCGTAGAGGTTTAGATATCTACGTATCTTACTTCAATCACATTAAGTACGAGAACCGGCTGCAGTATCCGAAGTGTATTAGCCGAGCACGTGCCGCAGATCCGTTCCGAGCGTCAATAAACAAGTTCGATCCACACGCGATGGATAGCTTACTATATATGTTTTTTTCAATATTAAATATTTAAGAGCAGCAAACCTCACCCGCGCTATAAAGTTTGGCCCACATGTATCACCTGGGTCTCGTCTACCCGCAACCGACAATCTTTTTTTATTGACTAGTGTTGTGCGGGAGAACCGCGGCGCCTCGAGCTTGGAGCTTTTTGCTTTCACTGCGTACTATTTTTTTTTTCTAAAATAACCGTGTGTATGGAACGGCTGTAAAAATTTTCAATAGGTCTATTAATTATAACCTTCAAAGAAGATATAAAAGTTGCAATGTAAATCGACACAATGACTTTACAATTTAATTTATTTAATTTACAAAATTTACGCTACCTACTCCTGGGCTGGAGCGTTTGGATTGGACTGTCTATAGGTCATCGCGGCCTGTACATAGTCCAAATGTTGTTTTTTTTTAGTAGGTAGTATTTAGTATTAGTTACTAGCGGCCCGTCCCGGCTTCGCAGGGGCGGATATTTATTTTCTTAACATTTTGGAATAAACATTTTATTTCTTGCAATTAAAATAGCCCATATTAATCAGTGCTTATGTAGTATTCAAATGGTGAAAGAATTTTTAAAATCGGGCCAGTAATTTTTGAGCCAATTCGTTAGAAACATCAGAAAGTCAGGTTACATAGAAATCCTTCCTCTTTATAATATTAGTATAAATTATATCACTGTAGTATTTAGTAGAAAGAATAAAGGCAATTTGCCGGTTTAAAAAAATCGATATAATATAGCGTGGTGTGTGTATGTAGGTAGGTAATAAATACTCAGTATGTTTTTATTATCAATTGGAATTTCAACATCCTCGGCGTTGATTATTGATACTTTTATTTACGTAACTTTTAATAACACGATAAACAAAATTATATTTCACATCCTCAATATCGACATCTCAAGTTACAAAACTCGCAGCAATATTTACACTGCGGCCGGCACCGCAGCAATGCCGCTGCATTTAATAAAACAACTTCCCGCCGCGAAACTAATTGAATATTCCATTCGCTCGGTTACTATTACAGGTTCTAGCGTATTATTTTGAAGTGCACTTATGAGTTCGGGCATCCCTACTTGCGGATATCTGAAGGCGGGCGCAACTCTATCGCAAGTACATGACATGACGGCGGCAATACGTTCCGCGCCCATTCCCGGCAATCCGGAGTGCGTGCAATCCTCGGAAAGACTATTTACGGAGCGAAGGTGAGCTCAGTACTGCTCGTATAGTCAAACTACGCTCATAAATCGGACCCAATCGCATCACTTCGCGCTTAGATTTCCGCCGAGGGACCGTGTGTGTACGGCGAAGGGAAACGGGCGAACACAAACGCCACTTGCATCGATGCCGGCACTCACACATGCAGAGCACGCAGACCTCGCTTGATGAAATCATTTCAGTTTGTAAAGGAGCTCAACATTTCCGCGGGTTACCGTTTGAATGCAGGCAGCGAGAGCGCGGCAGCGGGCGGCGGCCGCCCACGGTGCTCTCTGCTACGCCCCACGCTGGCTTCGACGCCATCTATCAAAAAGCACACATCTCATCTCAATGTGTTAATTCAATCAAAACGCGAGCTATTCAATTCGCAGGTGCATTCGTTCGCAACGCACGGTCTTATATGTATGCTTTTTGGTAGAGACGTCGGCAGTCATCATCATCTGTGAGTACACACCAAACCATACCAACACCACGCTGTAATTTTTAGTAACTGAAAACCTGCTGGAAATGTACTAAAACAGAACAATCGCTCAGGCGACTAGGAAGTTATTTGTAGCACAACTTCGAACATAATTTACGTCCAATAGAATGGTGTTAAAAGCAATCGAGTTCTCTGAAATTGTTCTCTCTCTATAACAACAACGAAATCTGCAACGCGGTTTTACCGAGCTCTACGAAACTCCATGTCCAATATTCGCTATCTAGCTGCGCGAAACAGTTACCTATATCCTATTAGAAAGTCATTTCATGATTATTTATGCTGTAGTTTTATCTTTTTACTTGCCATTTTGAATGCCATCGACTGAATGCGGATAGACAAAAACCTACCAATCACCAAGGGCATCTTGCGCATTTTCAATGACAGAAGTTTATCGTAACTCGACCCTGAATTAAATTGGTAAAAAAGCGTGCGATAACAGTATCGCACCAAAATAGTGGTTCCTTCAAGAATAATACACGTCATGTTCGTTTTAAAATTAGCTACACTCTCAGGATGACGTGTACATTGCAGTTTCTCGCAAGATTGAGAGTTCTGTGTGGCACTGCAACTGATGTATAAAATTATGTACTCTGTGATGTGTATTAAGCAAACTCTCAGTAAAATGTGTAACGTCTACTGAAGTAAAACATCTTTACGCAAGCTTTACTTCGGGAGGAAGCTAGTGAATGCGAGGCGAACGGATATTGAAAGTTGTTGGTTAATTTAATTCTCCATTGTCAACATTATTTAGAAAGTAAAAACATCTTCTAACGTTTTGAAGTAAAACTTCTTTAAGCGCGCTTTACTTCGGGAGTAAGCTAGGGAATGCGAGGCGAACGGAAGTCGAAGTTGGCACACGTCATTGTCAATATAACAAAGTTAAAAATTTGTATTATTATGTAGATATGTCAAGTAAAATGAAAATTTACAATTGTCAAGATGGCGACGTTAATATTCAACATAGCAAAAACAAAGTTATACCGGCCGATATATGGAGCTAAACTAAAGAAGTTTTACTTTAGTTGTATGGTCTAAAGCACACTCGTTATGTATTTATACAGAGTTTTCCATAAGGTATACCAGTAGACATTGACCGCGACAGAACTTTCTCATTACTAACAGTTTTCCTCGGGCCAAAGTAATTTGGATCGCTACTTCCAGGCAGATGCCGTGGGCCGAGCCAAGTTTGAACGAGGCAAGCTCACATTAATTTGGTGCACATTAGCAATATTAATATTTTACAAACAGGGAATAAATTAATTTAATCGGACCGTCAGTACAACTTCAATATTCCGTATGTTCTCGAAGCTGAGAGAAATTTATTGAAAAGTTTTACTCGTTCGTGCATACCGACCAACTGCATCAAAGAACTGTCACATACATGTACTGTGGTACTGTCTTTTTGTTTATATTTCATTTATTACTCATAACCCGGAGGCTGCGGGTTCGATTCCCGTGGCAGGACAAGTGTTTGCAGAAAAAAAAGCGCAAATACTTGTTCTGAGGTTGGGTGTTGTGGGACCATGGTCCTCGTAGTTCCTGGGTCCTTAGACACAGGGAATCCTAGTTATCCAGGATCAATGTATGTGAATGTTGAGCGTAATTATTATTATTACATAAAGTACAAAGTAAACCTTCTTGAGAGATCACGCGCTCACACTTTTGTTATTGTTTGATAGGCTTGCGTTTGACCACTATCTCACCTAATGGTTAGCAACGATGCGGCCTAGGATGTAACCCGCTTACCAAAAAAACCACTTCAATTTCTTCACATTTTTATGTTAATGAAACACTAAATTATAAAGTTTCGCGTGACACGGCCCTTCATCCCTAGACATTAGCACAGTATAGGAATAAGATTTCTAGACTGCACGATCAGTTTTTAAGACCAGTAATTTCACTAGCTAAAGTCACCAAACTGGAACACAGTAGTGCTTGCACACTACTGCGGTAGAATAAGTGGCAAAACGTAGGTACCAGCCTAGACGAACTTTGCAGAAAATTCCTACCGCGTAGTAAAATATCTGCATATCACCGTTTGAACCGTTTGGGGGACACCTTAGTGACAGCGCCGGTAACCACGAAAGCTGAACGATATCTGTGGTTAGCAGTGATGTAATACTATAGACTACATATAAGCTAGATAAGGTAGAGGATACCTGTATAAAATACGCTAAGGATTACCTTATGTATGTGCACCTTATGGTATGTATTAACATACATTAGCGTATATTTAGCCAATGATTGTTTTTTTTTTGTGCTGTTATGCTTCTTTTATTCTTTTTATTTAGTGATTTATGTATTGTATGTGTTTGTATTACATTTTCTTGTTTGTTTCAAAAACCTTATAAAAAAATTGTTTAAATTGTCTTATGTTCCGCCTGAAAAACAGTTTTTTTAAGGTCACGCGTTGACCTTAATCCCATGCTGAGTCGGGTCATGACATCACTGAACGTTGCATCTGTTAATTTGTCTATTCTTTCTCCCTAAATTATACTGTATTGTCCTATAATGTAATGTAATGTGATGTTCTGAATAAATGTAATTTCTTTCTTTATTTTCTTCTAACTAGAAAAAAAAACTAGCGTGCTTTAGACCACACGACTGAAGTAAAACTTCTTTAACTCCATCTCTCTTGCCCCTACAGTAATATACAAAAGAGCTCTTTCTTTTAGCATCACGTAGAGAGAGAAATCGAAGTATATATCCCTCTCAACTTCCGTTCACCTCACCAGCTTATCCCCAAGTCAAGCGTGCCTAAAGAAGTTTTACTTCAAAAACGCGTTCGGATCGATTACTCCGTCCTTAATTACAAAATCGGACACTGCAATGCATTACAAAGACTGCATCGATTACAAGTATTGCTACATTAGGTAGGTACGCAGAACGATCGCAGGTAATTCATTTCGGATGACCTCACGGACGACTATCGCTGGAAACCGGTTTGAAATCTATAGTTTTGGAGCGCAGAATACATTACGAATGATATTGAAATAAACCAATATTTATTATTTTATTCAGGCAATAAACGCGCATTCAGAAAGTAGTGATCATGGATATAGATGGTGGCATTGGTTCACGTAGATCTCCATTGTTCCATGTTGGTATGTCGGGTAAAATTACACGTTACAATAACTGTCAAGATGGCGAAATTAACAATAAACAAAGCAAAAACAAAGTTATAGCAGCCGATAAACGGAGCTAAACTAAAGAAGTTTTAAGACTGGTAAGACTTTTGTGCATAGTTCGTCTAGGTAGGTACCACCGCTTTACCAGTTATTCTGCCGCCAAGCAGTAGTGCGCAAGCACTACTGTGTTTACGGTGTGTTACCGGTTTGAAGGGCACTGTAGCTAGTGAAATTACTGGGCAAATGAGACTTTATAACCTGATCTCACAGTCTAGTAATCCTATTACTATATTGTGCTGATGTATCAGGTGACGTGCGCAGTGCAGTGTCTTTCATGTCTCTAGGACCAGCGATATAGGCCGTGCGTTGATATGTAAGTCAGTCAGTTAGGACTTTGAATTTTATATGTATAAATGACTTCATATACTGTCGGAGAGCCGCTGTAGAGGATGACAGTGCGTTAATAAATAACTACAATATATATATCTACCTAATTAATCATGGCTTACAAAAAAATTCCCGCAGATACGATTTTTGTAGAGCGCGACGAATGATCCGAGACCACGTTTACTTTAAATATTATGTTGATTGCACGGTTTTAATCTTTTTACTCGCAAATACGTGTTATCGTCGACGTGTTATCACCGCGGCATGGCAACACAAGCACGCGCACCACTTAGCACGAAACTTAACAAATTGTATTGTATTACAAAGGTTTTTGTAGTAAAACTTCTTTACGCACGCTTTACTTGGAGAGTAAGCTGATGAATGCAAGGCGAACGGAAGTTTTAGTAGGTCTACGGGGATCACCAAGTTAAAAAAAATAATATTATTATGTTGGTTTGTCCGGTAAAATGACTATTTACAATTGTCAAGATGGTGACGTTAACATTAAACAAAGCAAAAACAAAGTTATACCGGCCGATTGATGGAGCTAAACTAAAGAAGTTTTAATTTCAGTCGTGTGGTCCAAAGTAAAAATAAACAATCGTCTTTTTTTTTTGTTGACGGTGGTATACCGCGCGATCGCGCCGATATGTTTCAACTTTCACAAACATAAAGGACAACTGAATTAAGAAATTTCTCCTTTCTTTGAAGCCGGATGAAAACACAGCGGTGCCCCGTATGCGTTTCTAATGGTCTGCGAGCGAAAATGATAAGGATTTTATTGAGTAGTGTAAAAGATCTCGCACTTAAACTGCCAATTATAATTTTTAGTGTTACGTTGACCCCAATAACATATATGCAAACCGTGTGAGAAAAAAAGAACATTGAATATGTCCGAAACCTGGTCGGAGTAATTTCGACTTTTAATTGACTTGAGTTTAGCCGTTATTAATTTTACGAAATGAACTAAGATTACTAACAATTTGCGTATTTTTTTATCTAACGTATGTTAAACTTATTAAGCTCGTAGGGCCGCGTAAATTGTTCATCCATTATTATGCAAATTAAAGCTTTAAACTAGTATATGTCATACCTACAACTATATACAGTGTTCGCTTCATATAGCACTAAATCATGTACAACGTGAACGTCGCTTCGCTAATTCCAGCGAAGCCCGCGTTTTATTCATGGACACGTCACCCACCTGTGTAGCGCTAATCGCTTGGACGCGGTTGACTTATCATACCAATCGAGCCTTCCGCGACCAATCAATTTCAAGATCCTATATTATTCGTCTTATTGCAATATACACAACATCACACTAATATTGTAAAGGCGAAAGTTTGTATGTGTTTGTGTGTATGTTTGCTACTCCTTCACGCTCAAACGGCTGAATGGATTTAGATGAAATTCTGTACCAAGATAGCTTATACACTAGATTAACATATAGGCTGCATTTTATTCCGGAAAAGTGAAATTTTCCAGTGGGATGATTTAAAATACTTTTTATCCGCGGATGAAACCGCGGGGCGCAACTAGTTTATAATAAATTTAAAATACGTGATAAAACGCCGTATGCACTGAGCACACGCAGCGATATTTCGACAAACAAGGTCCGCTAAGGCATCGAAACACATCTGTTGAAGTGGATCGCTCTTCCCACGTCCTGTTAAATTGGCATCCCGCAGAATGAGATGAGATCATGTGGCGAGTATACTTATATACATATATGCAATAATCGAAGGTACCTCTGTTCGCTGAAACGGAGTCGGGGGCACTCGGACAAATGGGCGACCAGTAGTTCGTGCACTCAAGGATATGAGTGATGGGAGCCCGACGCAGTCACTCATACTTTTTTTATGATTTGGTTTATTTCACGCAAATATGTGTCGAGTTACATTTGAAGTCATCAAGTCAAGTCATAGTCTAGTCGAGTCACACTCCTAGTAAAGTGTTGGCAACTTTACTTGAAGTTTCTATGGAGTTTTGGAAACAACACGAAAAGAAACGTTTCACCACCATTATACCATTTTCCCACACTCATGCCTGTAATCCAGCACTTAACGAAAAAAATTCCACTTTATGCACTAACACTGAAAATAACACAAGTTTTGGAAAATAATTCAATGCGATGATGCGATCTTTTTCGTTTCCCGCCAAAAAACCCTCCTACATAGTGAATGGATATTTTCTAATCAGATAAATGCGAGTTTGCTGAATCATAATTGCACCTGTCAGAACCTTGAGAACACAGGCTTTTGTTTCATCACAACAATAGCGAAATTAATATCAACGGGCCACAATGCACCCGGACAGTGGTTAAGTATCTGAAATGTGATTCACACGCATAAACTGAATGGCGGTATTCAGTGGAACAAACCGCAATGTTTATTATAGTCAATGTAGAGCACCAACGACCTGCAATAATTGCTATCCAACACCCTCGAACAAATTAAAATAAGCTCAGTAATCAATAAAGTCCGTAGTTTAATAGAAATGTCGCGGTTTGCTTGCCGGCTTCGCCTCTATACACGAACTTAATCATAGATCGAATGAACGTTCTCGTTACTCGAAAGAGGGATTAAATGCTGGACTATTCGTGTTTACTCAATTAATTGCTCTGAACGTTTTGAGAACCTAGGGACGTACCGGCGCGGTGCGTCGCCGACCACCGCGCCGCGCCGGCGAGACCTTCCATTTAATTTGTATCAGCGACCTTAGACAACACAAATAAATACTTACAAAGTTTTAAGGCGTATTGATACAATCCGCCTACAGAATCGATATAGTTCGTGGCAGGCTCTTCGTCACTTCAGTGCGCGTCGGTATAAGATACACACTATTTACTTACAATAAAACCAACGAGTGTGCTTCAGACCACAAAACTTAAGTGAAACTTCTTTAGTTTAGCTCCATCTATCGGCCAGTATAACTTAGTTTTTGCATTGTTTAATGTCGCCAACTGCAGAATTGTAAAGTTGTTGGTATGTTGACAATGGAGATCTACGTTAACCGACCACTTTTAACTTCCGTTCGCCTCGCCAGCTTAGAGAACCTTCTCTTTTTTAAAGTCAGATACAAAGACAAATGACATAATTACCTACCTGTAAAACTAATTGCATCGGATATTGATTCAATTTCAGCGTTTGTAAAATTGAACTCCATTGGCCTTAATATATTGTTAATAATTGTTGTGAGTTTCGATATTGCCTCGTTAAAACTTAATGTGTTGTATTGGATAGCTTTGCACAATCAGTATATTAGAAGAGTGGCTTTCTAATCTGTTTTTTTTTTTCAATTCTAATACGTACTTTATTATAGGCTTGCATAAGCTTTCGACATCAGCACTTTGCTCTGTTATGATTATTTTTAAAAAGAGTCCAACCGACTTTAATCCCACCGCATTTGTTTATCACAAAAATGAGAACATCATCAATGTAGTTGAAGTCGAAACCTCAAAAGCTACCCATTCTGATGGATAGTTTACATCTTGATCAAATTGAAATGGGACCACGAGGGAAGCACCAACTTACAAAGAAAGAATCATCAAAATCGGTTCATTCAGTCGAAGTTTCGTGCTTTTTTGAAGTCGGTTGAAAATAGCTTAAGTCGATAAATAAGTTGGTTTTAACTCTGACTCAGACGTTAACCGCAAAAACTATATCCTGCAACCTCTACTGGATACGTAGATACATAAAAATAGCGCACACGTTTACCGCCAGTATTATCCGAACATGTGTGAGCCACAAAGCAATCTCCAGACCGCTCTGCACCGCGGCTCCGGTTCCATCGTCAAAGCTGCGTTGGCATCGACAGCCGCTAACCCTTTAAATGGATTTGGTTTCTCGGAAAATTGAAACGAAACAACTTCGACTGCCTGTTGTGAAACTCGTGCCGTGTGTAAAACGTAAACGCAACGAGTAATTGAAACGTGTTATTGTTTGTAGTCGTTAGCGAGATACGCTAGCAAGCTGGAGACGACGAGCATAATTAGCTGATGCGGGCACGAAGGTACAAGAACTACTCGTACGAGCAAGCGCGTCACACCATTGTTGTAGAAAATCAAATGCACTCCACTTTCTCCGTAAATAATGTCAAGTGGAACCGCCGGTGACTAACAATGCTACGATGAAGTTATGCAAGCTTATTCGTAACGTTTATAAATGGTAATGGTGATCGCGAAAAAAGAAAGTTGGAGGCGTTTGGCAACCTCGTCGGCGATTAGAGATGCCTCGCAGGCAACCTAGCTCGGCTCACAGGGCTTTCAATAGGAATCTATAGATAGAAATTAATAAGGAAAGAATGATTTAGTTTTTATTTTGACTAGCTCAATAATTGGTACCCTGCCTTCTGAACTGTGGGTTGTGGATTCGATTTTGTAAACAAGTCTCTTGCCTGGAAAACTGAACAGGTCATATAACCAAAATAATGATGTTGTAGCTGAAAACGTAGGTGTTTAAAACATGCATCAGAACAAAGTTCATATTCGGGTTTTATTATAACCACAAGCGCTGGCTAACCAATCAAATCACAGAACTTCAAGATCTGAACAATAATAATAAACTAATTCCTTAAAAATCTAATTATGCAAATAGAAGTTGTGTGAATATATTATTTAAATGTGATAGTGAAATGATCTGTTACTGGTTTTGCATAAGATGAACTGTTATAGTACCTAATAATCTTTCCTTCTCAGGTAAAAAAATATATATACTCTAAAAAAAATATATATATATATAATATATATACTCGTACAAATTTTGATGCACGCCTACATCCCTCTTTCTCTAGCTATGAGGATGACTTGTATAACATGCGTTAGCAGTAATCCCTCTATTTGTGCTGTTTTAGTGCAATAAAGAATAATAATAATATATACATATGTTATGCCAACAAAATAAAATGTAGCGATTTGCTGATAAAAATTATTATACTTACATATTAACTTGATAAACTAAAGAGTAAAAAGCTTGTACAAAGTAAAGTACCTATGCGGTGGTTTACCAAAGTGCTTTATAAATAATAAATCTAGTTGAAATGCGCAATCTAGATCGTCCTAACACTGTGTACATTGCGGAAAGTCGCAAGACGCTCGAGGCTTTGAGCTAACATCAACTACGATTTGCGTTAACTGGAATGCGATTAATTTTTCAAAGCAAGGATGGTTGTGATAAGAGGGGGCGGCGTGTTACCAGTTACCGTCGCGTACGTAACGTAACCGCGCAGCGGATGTCGAGGGGTGAAACCGCAAGTGGGGCCGGGGGAAAAGTCATTACTTCAGACGATAATTGAAATGAGTGGAATCTTTAAAACAAGCGGCGTAAAAGCTAAGAATGTAGATAATTAAACGGTAAATTTTGCGAGGCACTCATGAGCGGTAATAACAAAAGTTTGGTGCGTTTGTTGGGAACAACTTTTGTCGACTAATCACAGACTGTTGTGGCTCAAGGCTTGAGGACGAAGCTCGGATATATTATGATCTTCAAGCCCATCCACCTATGACGTTTATGTGGTTTGAGCCAATTAAATAAATATCACTTTTCAGTATTACTTAAATTATTATTTTTTTTGTTAATAAATTTATATGGTAAAGTAGTGTCCAAAATCATTTTATATTCACTCAATTGAATCCGCGGCTCTCCGGGTCTCTTCGTTAGGCTGTAAGTAGTGGGTGTGTGAGTCAATGAGTATCTTTATAACTCGGTTATTTTAAAAAAATTACTTATTACATATTTAAGTATTTCTGATTTTTAGTTACATTTCTTATTTATTATTTAGGCATATGCATTATGCATATGTCTTGTGAATCAATTAAGTTTTCATTTTGTGACTTTTTACCGAAACTTTAATGACTGGCCCGATAGCTCAGTTGGTAATAACCCTGCTTTCCGAACTGTGGGTTGTGGGTTCGATTCCAACCCAGGACAAACATTTGTGTGATGAGCATCGATGTTTGTTCTGTGTCTGGGTGTTATATTGTATACTATGTATGTATTTACAAACAAAAAGTATCTAAGTATTGTTATCTGGTTCCCATAATACAAGCTTTACTTAGTTTGGGGATAGATGGCGTTGTGTGAGATGTCCACACGTATTATTATTATTATTCATTAAATGAAATTTATTGTCATCATTATATAAGTAAGTGAATATAAATTGTTATTTTAAACTTTAAAGGTAATTCTAACAATAAGAAAAGTAACACGGCAGCCAGTACGGGACACGGACAAAGCAATACGGTAGACGGCTTGGACAGCCGCGCAGCCTCCCTGTAGCCACCTTAGTGTAGCTTGAACAACCTGAAATTGAAATGGGACCTCGGACGCAGATGTTTTCACCATTAAGTGGAATTTCCTTTACTTTCACAAAGAGATTTGGCACACTGTATTAGTTGATGGCAATTATTGACTCAACTGAGCGCGTTGAAGTCTTTCGCTTGAGAGAATCTTACAGAAATATATGACGACAATCCAATATTGCGTAGTGATAAAAACTATTCATTTTGGTAGACATTTATAATTCTGCTCTGGCATTTATTAATCAAGAATATCAAAACCACAGAGCACAGGCAAAGTTATTAATATATTTACAATTTCCATGCAATAATAGAGATCGCGAGAATCTTCACTTGAACGTAATTAAACTCTTATAAATAAAATACATTATAGTACAGTTCACGTGCGAAACGTAGGTCATTTAAGTCTCCAAATTAGTCTGCAGTATCCTGGAGAAAGAGGCAGCTAAGCTAGGTCACGAACCGAAAGCGAGAGTTACCGTTATTGCGTGACGAACTTTGTACTGTTACTTTAAACACAATTTATTGCCGCAGGCTAAACAAAATACAGTAACACTGATCGATAGGCTAAAAATAGGACTTGTTTGCAAAACTGTTATTTTTACTGTTACGAGCATATCAATCACAGCTCGCTTGTGTGTGACTTTAGATTTGCAGAAGACTTTCGACTGACTTAAAAATTCTGACAACTAGGCTAAGAAGATGCCTTCACCAAGTATTATTTATACATTTTGTGCCTTCACGAGGAAGAAGGAAGGAGCGTAACAACGGCTATTGATAACGATAAAAAATAAACCAAAATATCTTCGTTTACACGGTCTATAGAAAACCAGTGTAGGTAATCTAAGGTACTATTAGCGCCTCATACCTTTCCACCCAGTTGGGTTTGCAGGCTGATAGAAAACAATAGCATTATAAATAGTATTAATAAGTGAAACGAGTTATCTCTATAAATAGATTCCTCTTTATTACTTTTAAGTTGGCACGTTCTCGTCGCCATCTTATAAAAGCAGAACGTATAGGTACTTATATTATTTACAATATTCTACAAAGTGGATGATTGCTTCAGGCTGGCGTAGCTGCCGTAAGGATAGCGATGCGATCTACAAAGTAAAGAAGCCTCGCCTTGAATATATCCAACGCTCCATCAATGTCTTTCTAAATTTTCATTGCCTTTATTAATTTATATAGAAATGAAAACAAATACTCATATAGATTGGTATGAAAACAACTTGTCAGTTGACTTAGTAACTCTGACTGAATCAATGAGTCAAGACTCAAGACAGAATTACTAACAGGAAGAAAAGCGAGCGCCGCCGGATGACACAACTTAGTGGATAAACAGTCAATGCTAAATTGCTTAACCAGTTGCGTAATTTCTGCGATTAATTCAATGTACACGTGCTTTCCGCTCAGAAATGTGGTTGTAAGTTGTAACAGCGTGTAATTTGGTTTATTAAGATAACTAAACGCTAGTACTCGTGTACATATTAAATATGCATGTTACCTAAAAATAGGCTATGAAACTTACGGCATGCATGATAAAGAAGCAGCTGTCAGCAGATAACAACTAGTTGGTGACGGATACAGAATTCATAACTCCCAGCCGACTTCATTACTATTTATAGGTCCTGCTGTACGTTTTCGGAGAGCCAGGACACTTCGCAGGTTGACGCCGTGTGTCAAGCTATAAATTTTCACGCCCGGTTTTATGACCTACCTACTTTGAGAAACGCATCGCTCGGAACCCCCTTTGTGACATTTTCTCTGTTTCTTTCGATTTTATGTTACAACTAGCAACCGTTTGTGAGTACCTCCGACGTCGCCGCGTTTATAATTCAAACTGTAGTTGTACCACGAAACACTTTTATATACCCAGCGACATTGTAAGCTCGGTGACGCTGTAAAGGTCGGTAGAGATCAACAGCATTGACCCCTTAAAAACAGCTTTCATTTTCAAGTAATGTATTGTGATTGTAATCAAATCATGGATTATAGGATCATACTGTTTTATTTTTAGTGACTGAAAGGAACATATGAATGCGACAGCGCGACAAGTGGTGAGATATATGGTAAACTGATTATTAATTACAAATTACGTAAACAGCACTAAGTGCCTGCAGTAATTACTATACAGCATTCTGTTATAGCCACTATAATAATTATTACGGTAGTCGTATGAATTGTACAAAAAAAAATTGATGAGCTTAAGAGTGGCAGCTTGTTAGGGTTAAAATTGTACAAAGGAACTTAGATATAACGGTATATACCTATAAGGTATGATTTTCAAGAGCTCACTTCCGAGTAGGTCTATTTGGGTCTATATTAGTTACTTTCTGCTAAATAGACCACAAATAGTCTATTGCCAATGTTTAGTTCAATGGTTGCGGAAAAGTTTTTTTTAACCAAATACGGAAATGGAGTCCAAACTGCAGCGGCTGTGATTTTTTATGTAAATTCAAATTAATTAAATTTAAAATCGACAAGATTTGTTAATTGTACTCTAATCAGTATCGGATTCATAAGTACGGGGCTTATCGTTATCACACATTTTTAAGTGTGTTTGATATTTTAAGTATTTTTGTAATCAGCATATTTTACGGCCAGTTATCGACATTATATCTCTTCTCTCGAGGAACCGTTTGACCAATGAAACGCCACAAAAGATTTATGACGTGATCGGCGTGACAGTTTATTGGTCAAACGTTTTCTCGAGAGAACAGATTTGTCGATTTTTATAGCTCGTGCTAACCCTGCAACTAATTGATTGGTCAAAACCTACACAAGTCAAAGTCAAATCAGAAACTGGTCAAAATTTAAAACGGTTTCAATTTAAAGCCCCCGTTTCTCTTTCTTGAAAAATAGCTAATATCAAATCACCTTTCAAAAAAAGAAAAGCTCGTTTTATATCTCAAATACAGATGCAGAAACCTTAAAATAACAACCCTCTTTTTGATCGGGGGTTAAAAACGCTCAACATTATAAAGTTATAAATTAAATTGCGTCTTTAAGCTGCACTTGCCGTATTAATTATTCTGTGACTGTACCAAAGTACCGACATCGTTTGGATTCCTACAAAGTATATTATTAATTACACCTAAAATGACTTAATATACAATTTCTCGAATTGCATACAAAGTAATTAGGTAGATGGATGCAATAACGTTAATGTGAATTTGTTAATCAGTGTTAATGCATTCCAAACAAATTTTATGTTCTAACCCGCCTGTATTTTAATAATGACGAATTAAAAACTTTAATAATTGAAAATAATTTGGGAGGTAGGTACTTGATGTATGAGCATATGATATCCTCAGCTCAATGCCGTTTTCTCAACTCTGATATAATATTGTTTCGTTAAGTTCTACGTGTACATGTCCATTCTGTATTGAGGACTACTTACAAATAGATTTTATTAATTTTAAAGCTTTCCTCATGGAGACAAGGTTACATTTTAGTTTTACTGGCGATGGCGTGTATGCAGCGCGTGGCCGGTAGCTCCGATGACGTATCATCAAACACATGTTTATGGTGGCCATAGTTCGTCCGGCGCACACAGATTAGAGAACAATGTCGACCAGTGCTGCCGAAATGTACGGTTATACGAAATTCGTACTTTTGGGTCAAAGCCGTAGCTTTCGTACAGATCCGATTGTCGTGCCTTTTTATGAGACATCATTTTGTTATGTAGGGATTACAGTTGTACATTTGAGACATAGAAATATAACGATTAGAATCGCAGTAGGCCCCAGCGATTTGATGCAGTTTCGTTTAGTGTTATTCTTCTAAGATTTGAGACATTTTTTAATCCTGATAAAGTCGACACGGTATATTGGCACAACTTGCATTGCCAGTGGCCACTCGTGTCGTGGCCACCTGCCCGGTAATACCTACGGTAACTGTAGTACCGCGATGCCGGCTAAGACCGGAATGATAATACTTTTTTCTTACAAAATATAAGCACATAATGACAAATTAAAATGACGGAGGTGCCTACATAAAAAAAACATTAAGGACTAATATACGAGTAGTAATGAATGTCAGGGTCACGAACAAAGTGCGCGCTAACTTGAGCTATAATAAGACAACTCAAGCCATTCACAAATTAACGGGTTCGGTGTGCCGTTACCCAGTGGACTGGTCGGCGAGTGGACACTTACCTCGAGTCGAATTTATTTCCATTATCTAGCGTCCCGGTGTAGTGCATGGTCAGCGTGTCGCCGTGCTTCGACTTGGTAGTGCACCCTTCGGGCACGCTCACCACTTCCACCTTGAGTTCGGTGACCTCCGGCCCCGCGAACGTGGCGCCGGCCAGCGCCAGTACCGCAACAACGCAGCGCAAATTCATCGTGAACTTACGAAAAGTTAGTCGGAAAGTAAATCGCGTACACCACCGACTGCGGGCGTAGAACGACTGCGACTGACGGAGCGACGGACTCTGACGGTTTAGCGCGCCAACCCGCCAACTTGGAATTCAGATAAAGTTTGCCGCTGGCCTCGGGTGACAGGCTGGTGGCGTCCCTGTCGCTCGGCCTCGTAGCCGCAGTGTGTGCAACAGAGATGACGCGCGAGCCCTCTGCCTCGTATGCTGGCAAAGCCGGTACGATGACGCGGCGCCCGCTGTTTGAGCAGCACGCGGTTCGAGACACGCGGCTGCACGGTCAGAACTCGACTTGTTCCACTTTTACCCGTAACTTGCCAACTTAGCAAAACAATATTTTATTAAAACATTAAATTGCAGCCGAGTTTTATATTGTAACTCTCTCCCTAGACGATGCTATTATATTTCGCGGCTGTTTAGTAATTCATGGAATAGAACAATATTCTGGGCGAACTTTGAGCGCAGTTAACCTATTTATGTTTGAGAGGAGTCAGGCGATGGGCGGTCACTGTCAATCCAAAGTTTGTAGGTAGTCTGTGTGTGAATATTTGGCCCGAGGGAGTTGTGCAACTTGCTGCTATCGACTGCTCTGTGATCCGTTCGATGCTCAGTCATCGATCGGTGCTCAAGAGATTTCATTCACTATTTGATCACTTTAGAACGAAATCTCTGCTTGAGCACCGATCGATGACTGAGCATCGTTCTGCAATACGGACCTTAGTTTCATTTATCTGGCCACGTATGTATGTTCGTTGAATGCTTACTAAATAATAATACTTACTTTTTACTTACTTTAGTACTTCATCGATATATTTTGCATATTATGCGACGCACCGAAATCATAATATATCCCACATGTACTTACTATCACTTATTTATCTACTGTTCCGTACTATTAAGAAGGTATTTATATTATTTTCATAATTAAATATATAATATGCAATATTCTTATTATTTTTGTTTTAAACGTATTTTATTCTAAAATCAATTTTACTGCACCGCTACCAGTTATTTTGCACGTCCAGGTTGACTGGTATATAATGCTTCACAGCATTAAGTCCTCCTTGTACATTATTTTGTGTATTATATCCACAAGGATATAATACACAAAATAATGTACATGTACAACATCATTTTGTGTATTATGTCCTTGTAGATTATGAAGTTACTCTGCAAGGGATCCTTTTACGTTCGTCTTGTCTGACTGTCGGTCCGTGTGGCTGTCTGTTATAACGAAACCCCCTATTCATTTTAAAAGACCTATACCATGATACTCCCTCCGCCCCCCCCACACACACACAAAAATGTAGCACGATTATTAAAATCCTCACTTAACACGACGTAGCCACGTCCTAAACATAAAATCAAGATTTTTTTATTATTTCATAAATCTTAACTATGTATAAAAAATATGAACCATTTTAACCTAAATTAGTCCCCTCTCTACATTGAAGTATATGGGTAGGGGGTTAGTAATACATAGGAGCCGCATATCGAGGCTTCATATGCGGCTCGTGTGAACGCGGCATGGACGTAGAGGATGCGTTCATTCATCCACTAGCCTCCGCCGACCAAAATGTACACTATTATACAACTATTGTGAGATCACTGTCCATGCGGATGAAACCGCGAAACGCAGGTAGTTATTTTATAAAACGTTAGCATTCGCATTTTTTAAATTAACTCACACGTATTTAACTGACCCTTAATTAGATTCCATCTGCGTGGCATTCCGCACAAATTTGGGATTACTTCCTCCTTACACGACGATATATAATTTTTATTAAAAAAATAAAAATTTGTGATCCTTTCGGCATGATACATTTTTGTCATCTAAACCATACGTACTCACTGCGTGGATCCGTGCCTTCTCTCACACGGAGATAGTTTGGACCGTAATGCACCACGCTAAGTGCGAGTGGATGGATTGCACGCGTGTTCTCGAACTTTGTGATTCTTGTCATATATTATTATAATAGGTCTTTACCTATGAAATTGCCGTATTGCAGTACAGACTTTTTCAAACAAAAAAAAAGTTTTGATTGGCTCTGAATTCTAAATTCAAATTAATTTTGTTTTAAAAATATGACATTCTATTTACAATATAAGTCTTTTGTTTATTGATTAGCGTTGTATTTTCATTACATTTCAACATTTTTCCTCATAATGGATACTTTGAAATTTCGTGTAATTATGGAATATGAGTTCCGTCGTGGCACCAACGCGGCACAAACGACACGTAACATCAACGACGTTTACGGAGAGAACTGTACAAACGAACGTACAACCCATTATTGGTTTGCTCGGTTCCGTTCTGGGAATTTTGACTTGAAAAATGAACCTCGTGGTCGTCCGGAAATTTTGGTCAACAATGATGAATTAAAGGCGATTGTGGAAGCTGATGAATCTCAATCTACAGCTGAGCTGGCAGCAGCTTTTGATGTTAGCATCAAAACAATATTGGTCCATTTGCGACAGATTGGCAAGATAAAAAAGCTTGATAGATGGGTGCCCCACGAACTTAACGATCGCCAGCGCAACGTACGCGTCGAGACTTGCCTTGCGCTGCTTAACAGGCACAGAAATGAAGGAATTTTGAACCGAATTGTTACGTGCGACGAAAAATGGATTCTTTTTGACAATCGAAAGCGCTCAGCAAGTTGGTTAGATCCTGGTTCGGCACCAAAGCAATGTGCAAAACGAAAAATGACCCCTAGAAAGGTGATGGTCACAGTTTGGTGGTCTAGTGCTGGTGTGATTCATCATAGCTTTTTACAAAACGGCGAGAGCATTACTGCAGATGTGTACATTGAAGAACTGACCACAATGATGGCGAAACTCGCACGTCTGCAACCAGCTTTGGTCAATCGGTCGTCTCCACTGCTACTTCACGACAACGCGCGACCCCATACTGCACAACAGACCGTCTCTAAGCTGCATGAGTTGGGTTTGGAAGCTCTCCCTCATCCGCCATACTCACCAGATCTTGCGCCTACCGACTATTACTTTTTCCAAAATTTGGACTTTTTAGCGGGAAAAAAATTCAATTCCCGAGAGGCAGTACAAAACGCCTTTGAAGAGTTTGTTGTCTCCCGTCCTGCTGATTTTTTCAAGAAGGGCATCCATAAACTGCCACAGCGTTGGCAAAGATGCATTGATTGCAGAGGTGATTACTTTGAATAAAAGAAATAAATAGTTTCGAAAAAAAAATACTTTAACTTTTTTCAAACAAAACGGCAATTTCATAGGTAAAGACCTAATATTTGACAATAAACACTTTGTAATTTTATATGCTTAGTGAAAAACCTTAATTTTAAGTACCTAATATCATTTTGACTTTGAAATTTGCCTATTTGCAATAAATCTTTTGACTTTGACTTTGACACATGCCCGCTAGCTCTGCATCATGTTTTCCTTAACCGTAGACGTTTCACGATGCTCTTTACTGATACCTTAACAATGACCTGTTACTTAACGTGGTAAATCAATAATAAAAATCATCTTTGTTGCCAACCCTGCAACAATGTCGTAATGTACCTAGTTTAAAGTACTCGCGTGCTATCTTGGGTCAACATGAGGTCAGCTGACCGCTGACAAAATAGTTAATCAGTTATGATTTATATCATACTAGCTGCGCCCCGCGGTTTCAGTCATATAACGACAGCCTCTGTGGTGTGGTGGTTGAGCAGGTTGGCTCATAACCCGGAGGCGGCAGGTTCGATTCCCGCGATCGGACAAGTATTTTGCACAGAAAAAAAGCACAAATACTTGTTCTGAGCCTGGGTGTTGTGAGACCATGGTCTTCGTAGTTTCTGGGTCCCTAGATAGGGAATCCTAGTTAGGGTCCAGGTTCTATGTATGTGATCGTTGGGTGTCATTATTATTAATATAAAGTATCCTATATGCTAATCCGCTATATAAGCTATCTATATTCAAAATTTCGTCCAAATCCGTCTAGCCGTTTGAGCATGAAAGAATAACAAACGTCCATACATACATAGAAACTTTCGCGTTCATAATATTAGTAGAATTGGTTTGTGCAACAGTATTTCACTCTTAGCTTAAAAACTCCCAGATTCTCTGTGATACTACATAGATGATTATAATGCGGTAATGATATTAAGTATAAAAGCTATTCACAATAATATTAATGTTTCTCGCAGCCCCACAAGTTTGTTATAAAACAAAGATGTATCAAGGAGTAAATACTCGTATTTGAATAATACAGGAGCTCACTGAAACGCCGCGACCACAGACACCGCTCGAGAGAGGGCTTGGTGGCGCTGGCCAGATCGCCCGCTTTCTGTACAGGTACCTACTTTTATGTAATTATGTGGTAGAGGGCAACACTTGTGACGATATCATCCTCCTTCATCATCATCCCAGTTTTCCACCTGCTTTCATAGTTTTTGCCTCAAATATTGGCCATTCACAATTTAGATTCAAATTCAAGTTTAGAACAGTCGCATTTTCATTTTCGGTACATTTTTGACATTCTACCATCGCATGCGGAAGCGTAATAAAGTTCGCTCCTCGTTTTCTCTTTTAAAACTAAAAATTATAGGTATATATAATATTATAATTTGGATTCCCACAAGATTTTATTTTAATATCATTTTGTTCACACACCCACTATTGCTACCTGTTCCCGTGAGTGTCCATCCCTACAGAACTGCTGGGTAAAGGTTTGGAAGGACTTCCGGGACACACTTAGCACAATATTCATTCAAGTATTCAGGTATCTTCTAGGCAAGCGTGTTACATCCTAGACCGCATCGTTACTTACCATCAGGTGCGATAGTGGTCAAACGCAAGCCTATCAAACAATAAAAAAAAAGTTTCTGGTGCTGGATGCCTGAAAGCTAAAATTGTCTTTTATCATTGCTTACTTCCGTGCTGAGACATAATCGTGCTTCTTGTAAATCCTTTTTCTTTAAAGAGACGCTTCTCAATTGGTACACACTTATATTTGTGTAACCTTCCCATCAGGTGAGAGCGTAGTCGAATACTAGACAAGTTTGAAGTAAAAAACACACACAAAACAAAGAGAGTATAGAGTATGGTTTACTCCTTAGATTGTACAAAGATTGTCACATATATATTTGGTGGGGATCTTCTGATGGAGTACCAGATAGGAACCGGAAACTGCATCACCCTGAGATGTCGAATACCTGGTCAAAACCGCGTGAAAAAATCCCCGCGGGGAAGGCCTAGCCTATGTTAATTTGGTGATGATGATTTAGAGAGCAGTCAAGTAAAATAATACAGATAAGATAATTTTATTGCCAAAAATTAAATGTTACAATTTGTTACACACAATGCAAGAATATACATTTCCTTCAAACCACACTTAACTATAAGCCCAAACTAACGAAACCTGTATCGTGGGACTCTGGTGTAAATAACCTGAAAAAATAAATATGGAGAAAAACAGTAAATTGAAGACAATTTTGTGAGTGGCAAAAATATGTCTGTAACTTGCACCTTCATATTATCAAATCGGATCATATTATCACAAGGTAACCAACGCATTAATGGGTGTTACAGATGTCCAGCTTCGGTGACCTCTTCCCATCTCAGGACGGCCGTATGCTTGTTTGCTACCTAAAGCACGAGCGCCTAAAGCAAGCAGCGATAAAAAAGTTGTATGCGAAGTAGAAAATCGCTCCGCTTATATCTCCGAAGCGTTCTGTTGTTTCAAAAGCTCTCCCAGAAATTATAGCTGTAGCCTCTCAACCGCTTGTAAAACGAACTTTTATAGAAGTAACCGTAAATTGTTTAGTACATCGAGGAGCCTGGAAGCGGCTTTAATAACTATACGCTTAGGTGGTGGAGGCAGGCGCGCTGTTGCTGGACGGTGTGCAAGTCTATCATAATAAACGTCTTGCACAATTTTGAGATTTCTGTGTCCCCCTTTAAAAGTAATTATCATTATTTTATATAGGCCCTCCAACCTTTTATATGCACAATTATTCATTTATCCGCGGAAATGACAATTTTCCGAGGTAAAATGTATCCAATATTGATTTTGGTAATATTAGTGTACTTTAAAATTTGGTTCAAATTAGTTCAGCCGTTTCGAGGCAAAGCCACAAACTGAAACAAACGAACACACATACAAACAGACAACGTGTCACTTCTAGAGATAATAGGGGTAGGGATATAGTATATTAAAATTTCAAAGAGAAATTTTATTTATGCATTGTGTAGGTGTTAAATCGCGAGAATCAACCTTTGACCATCCATTCATTAAGACCATGAAACTGTATATGAATGCATATAAATGAATTATGAAATATGTTTTAAGTTTCCAAGTTGAGAGTTTTCTATGAAAATAAATAATATATTATCACTGAGATATTTAAACAAAGTTACTAAAAATACACGTTTTTACCCGACTACCAAGGAAGGATAACTAAAGTTAATGCGGATAAAAACTTAGCCTTTCAGAAACCGAAGTACATAGAGTTTACAGTTTATTTCAATTTATTCTCAATATTATAGAAACTGACGTGAGTAGTATTCATAACTACAACTAGTACACGGCTAACACTCACGAGATACAGTCGAATAACTCGACCGGTGTTAGGGCAATATCATTGACAAATCCACTATATTTTTACCTATGCCTATACTCAAGTAGTACCGAACCGCCACCGCCGCCGCGCGTACTCCTTGAGGATGGGCATCTATATTGCCCGAACACCGGTCGAATTATTCGACTGCATCTCGTGAGTATTAGCCGTGTACTAGTTGCAGTTATTCTCAATCTTGTTTCGACCTTATTAGTGCATTACTTTCAAACCGTCTTTAAACAGTCGGGTTTTGGATTTTTCAAATTATTTGTTTTATTACTTATCGTTATGGGAAACATATTTCCATGATAATTATGTCTTAAATTATGTGTTCTCTATTATAACCATCACGATAGCCTTGAGAATTGTGAGGATGTTCATATCATCTTGAATATTATGACATTTTCAATGTTTGGCCATAATGGCCAAGTCACTGATCTATCACACATTTTGGGTTCCGTTCCATCTTATTGGAGTATTTGATTTAATCATTATTTGGTCTTTATATCTAGACACTTTGTTTAGTAGACCGCTGAACCTATGCCTCTACCCATAGAGCGCCACTTTGAGCAGCTGCTTCCCTTTTGCGTACACCGGCTTCTCGTGGACCAATAGAAGGAGTAATTCGTATGGATTTAACAGTTTCAATGCGTAGTTTATCTACATATTTTGTGTCGATTCTGTGTCGCATTCTCTAAAACTAAAGTAAACTCAAAGTATGGTGGTACTCTTCTGATAAAGGGGAAATGAAAAAGACGCAAATCTATTAATTTCGTTTAGCTTTAGAGAATGCGACACAGAATCGACACCAATCACTAAGGAAATAAAAAAAAAATTTGAATAATAATTATTCAATTTTTTTTTTAAATTAGTATAAAAATGTCTCATTGCATTGCAATCAAAGTTCCGTGATCATCCCTCTCATCGTTAGTCCACCTAATGGGGTGGCCTGCGTCTTCCGGTTTGTGGTCACCACTCGAGAACCTTAGCCTTAGCCTCAACCTTTTAATTAAGTACTATATATTTATTTCTGATAATATAAACCTAAATAACTACACGTGCGGTTTCAACCTCAACTTACACGATTCACTGCGGGATCGATTCTGAAAATATATGTTCCCTCTTCCTTTAGAAATTTGACTGTTGTCGATTCTGTGTCGCATACTCTAAGCTAAACGAAATTAACATATTTCCGTCTTTTTCATTTCCCCTTTATCAGAAGAGTACCGCCTTTTTTTTTTTTTTTTTTTTTTTGGTTGGGGGAATGCCCTCGCATTTCCCTGCCACCACGGGGGTGGTAGCAGGGGGTATGTGGGACTCGAACCCACTAAAACCCCCCCGTGAGCCCTCGTCCGCCGTACCGGGGCGAGAAGGGGTCGCGACTGCAGTCCAGCCAACTCGCCCCCGGCGGCAGGCCCTTTCGGGCCTCTCCGCGCCAATGGATGGGTGACCTTGCTCACCAAGGTCACCCACCAGACGTGTGGGGCCATGCAAGCCGACGGAGAGTCCCCCGACTCTCCACCAGTGGCCCCACTACGGGGGAGGGAGGAGGTGCGCGTAACGCCTCCTCCTCCCTCCCACTCGTCTGCGCCGGAGCGGGTCAGCTCCAGCGGCCTCCTCTCTGACCCGCTCCGCGGTCTCCTTCTGCGCCATCACGTACTCGCAGAAGGAGACCACCGCCTGCCACGATCTCTCGCTGTCGAGCATGGCTCTCACCACGCTTGGCAGCGAGAGATCGTGGCCTGCTGCCAAGGAAAGTGTGTGCCGCTGCGGGTCCCAAGCGGCACACACTTCCAGTGTGTGGGGCGCTGTATCCTCCAGCGCCCCACACTCATGGCAAGCAGGGGTCGCTTCCCGCCTCGCGATTTGGTGCAGGTACTTTCCAAAGCATCCGTGCCCGGAAAGCACCTGCACCAATCGGAAGGTCAGCGACCCGTGGGGCCGCCTCACCCACCTCTGGAGGACCGGACGGATGGCCTCCACCGTCCTTTGCCCTGGGACCGGTGGAGCCAGGTCCTCCACCCACCGCCTCAATAGGGTGGCCCGCGCCTGCTGCCGCATGCGCCTAACCTCGTCCCACCCTGGGGGCTCTCCCCGAGATCTCCTCGCCGCCACGAAGTGGTAAACTTCAGCGAGGATCTCGGCTTGAAGCTCCCAGGGTGGGTCACCGGCTAGAACGCATGCCGCTGTCCAGGACACCATTCTATACCCGCGTATCGCCCTCGTCGCAATAACCCGCTGCGGACGTCGCAGCAGGGTTTTGTTACTGCGACCGAGGGCGTCCACCCAGACCGGTGCCCCGTACAGCGCCATACTCCGGATTACTCCGGAGTATAGACGGCGACATACGGCGCTCGGACCACCCACATTGGGCAGCAGCCTCCCTAAGGCGGCCGCAGCTCCCACCACTTTTGGGGCCAACTGGGCAAAGTGGGCCCCAAAAGCCCATCTCCCGTCCAGGGTAAGGCCCAGATATTTCATCTGGGCCTTAACCGGGACGGGCACCCCATCCAGTACCACCCGCGTGCCTGGAGGGGGTCCCCCCCCCGAGGCCCATGGAACAATAGGGCCTCGGTTTTGGAGAGAGCGACCTCCAAACCCAGGGCGCGTATGCGGTCGACCACGAGGCTAGTGCCTACCGTGGCCAACCGCACCGCCTCCCCGAGGTCCCTCCCTCTTGCTACGACCAGGGTGTCGTCTGCGTAGCACGCTACCCGCATATTGGCGGGAAGCGTGCCACGCAGCACCCAGTCGTAGCCTATGTTCCACAGGAGCGGTCCCAGCACCGACCCCTGTGGAACCCCGCAAGAGACGCGACGGTGCCTTAGGCCGTCGCGTCCTACCACCAGGACCTCGCGGTCCTGGAGGTAGTCAGCCAACAGCCTCCGCAAATACAGGGGCACTCCGTGGTAACGGAGAGCCAGAAGAGTACCGCCATACTTTAAGTTTACTTTAGTTAGAGAATACGACACAAAATCGCCACCACTTTTTTCTTTTCAAAATTTTCTTAGTAGCTTTGCACAAAGGCTGCGTCTTCAAACTGTCAAATGGATAAAAATTCGTATTTCTATCGGTTGCATTCAAGTTACGTCATTATCTAGCTGATCTTTGCCACAACTGGTCTTCAACCATCTTGCGACAACGCCTCTGTAGCAAGGGTTCCTCTGGTTTACGGATCCCTGATAAATGTGATTATTATGGTGTTTTTGTTTTTCACTAATCAGGTCGGGAAGTCGGGAGAGTGACACAGCAGCCGTAGGGAGTAGATAATTGGCGCGTGAAATGACACGGCCGCGTCGACAGCCGGCGTTCGGGGAAGCGGAAGGAGTCCTCCGAGCTGGCTTGAGACTTCCTCAAGATTGCTTGATAAATTATAAACACAGCAAGTTAGTATAAAAATGAGCTATGTAAACCACAAATACATAAACAAGGCTTAGAGCACAGTCAAACGTGTATTTAACAACACTTAATAGCAGTTTAACACTAGTTTAAGGCTTGTTTAAATCTTTTGTGGTTACTTTAATTTATTAAAAATTGAATTGCATTCTTTATACTTTAATTTGAAAACATTTGTGGTGGTGTCGTATTCTCTCTGGCCTCTCATTGTCAAGGTTGTTCTTATCTATGGTGCGGATGACTCCAAGGAAAACTAGGTCTCACGGTAACTAATAAATATATATTTCAAGTTGCATAATCGGTTACACTACAACATGACGCGATACTGGTGGAGAGACGACTGAGGAGCCCAGAGCTGCGCGGTCGCCACGTGCAATAGTTTCTGCCGCGTTAGCATTCTGTGCCCCTACACATTATTTGTTAATTTTTTACATATTTTATAAACAATAAATAAAAAATACATTATAGCATGGTAAACTAAGTAGGTACTACAATAATACTACTAGATGCCACTAGCTACACTATCTACTACAAAAACATTTGAACTAAATATATATCGTATCAATATATCGTAAATATATATAGTTAGTATCTAGGGAATATTTTCTGATATTCCCAATATTTCAGTAGAAACGGGTATCTCGTAACTCGTAACCCATTCTACCATCAAACCTTTTTACGAGATTTAATCCCGTGGCAGCCCATACAGCTAATCACGAAACTGGTAAATGACGTCATAGCGTAGGCTTCCTTTCAGATCGGTCGGTCTCCGACTCCGCTTTGAGCTGGCGTAAGTTGCTCCACAATTATCGGCAGGCGTAAGTAAGAGGCACACCGAGACGGCACGGAACGAATG
Organism: Ennomos fuscantarius; assembly: GCA_905220475.3. Lineage (NCBI taxonomy): Eukaryota > Metazoa > Arthropoda > Insecta > Lepidoptera > Geometridae > Ennomos > Ennomos fuscantarius. The sequence continues at coordinate 16,306,057 of HG992023.1, forward strand.
CAGGCCCTGCTATGTGGATTTATAAGGCGCTCTTGTAATTGAATACATTACTTATATAAATTGAATCTATGTGTCTGTGTGTTTTTCTGAACGGTACGTAGAACGTAAAGTAGGTCCTTTAGCAGGATTTACATACCTATATTATGCTAATTGCATAAACCACTAATAACAAAACAATATTCATAAGTTTAGTGAATGAAGAAGCGGAGATCTCCTAAGTTCAATTATGAAAATAACCTTTTTTTGTCACCCCGTCGTCGCCGCCCGAGACACGTCTTGAGCGACCCGGATGATACTATAGCAGCCGCAGTATCGGCTGCGCTAGGATCACCGGACCAGTCCAGTCCCTTCTGGCTCAGATACCGCTTTCGGCACCGGTATAGGATACCAGCGTAACACAATCAGACACCGACCCCGCCGGCGAGGTCGACGTACCCCGACGTAGGTTAGCTAGAATGGTCGCGACATTCAATAGGGTCCACTCTTCCAGTGGACGTAGTCTTCTCGATCGTCTTATCCCGGCAACGGCCCAAGCCGAGGCTCCCACCCCAGGGGTGCCCTTGAGCTAGTTGCCTCCCACTTTTGACGGCTGGGCGCCTTAAGCGAGGTAAACCTTTTTTGAATAAAAAAAAAGAAAATATCGAGAAGTCATTTTTGTTGCATTGAAATCAATGCTTAAGTTTGTAAACAAAATTAATAATTAAATTGTATATGCTGCACTCATGTGCTGTATGTTTCGTAATGCTCATTATAATTATACTGGGGAACCAATGTTGGATCAAGTTAGGTTTTCCATATTTACAATAAATTATATTTTCTTATCATTTACTTATTACCGACTCTGTTACTGCACCTTGCACCATCCGGGCGATAACGATTGCTTGTCCCATGTTGACGGCAGTCTCTGGAACTGTAATAATTATACTATATTTAGTACAAAACTCAGAATAGCTAGTAGTTAGTTGAACTACTAGCGTTAGTAGGTATTATCCGAAGTGGTGTGATATTATCCCGAAATATTGTATGCGGATGTGGTAATAATTGTCTTGTCCACGCGTAAACGCGGTAAACGAGTAAAACGCGGGACATTGACTGGCCCGATAGCTCAGTTGGTAGTACCCCTGCCTTCTGAATTGTGGGTCCCTGTTGGTTCTGGGTGGGAACCCAGGACAAACATTTGTGTGATGAACAGAAGTGTTTGTTCTGTGTCTGGATGTTATATTGTATTCTATGTATGTATTTACAAACAAAAAATATCTAAGTATTGTATCAGTTATCTGGTCCCCATAGTACAAGCTTTGCTTAGTTTGGGCCTAGACGGCGCTGTGTGAAATTTTCACTATTATTGTTTATTTATTATTATATATATGAAATAAGAAACTACACGAACAAAAAAACGAGCGCGCTTTAGACCACAACACTGAAGTAAAACCTTTAGCTCCATCTATCGGCCGCTATAACTTTTTTGCTTTGTTTTGATGTTAATGTCGCCAACATAGTAATACAATTTTTATGTAATTTTTACTTTAAAAAACCTGCTAGTTAAGAAGGATCATATTGTTTTGCAAGTGTCGTTGAAAACAGCTCGCGTGGCGTGTGACTGATGCGGTGCTAATGGCAGCTGGCGGAGTCTGTATAGTGGTGAGCTGATAACAATTCATAGCATTCAACACAGCTAAGAAAATATTACGAATTATAATAATACACACACGTGAGCAGCTAATGGGCAGTTAGGCACGGTTTTCATTTTCCACTTGACTGCTTGATTGTGTCCTAACAATGCTCCACGCCTCGCCTTCGACCACGGTCCATCTGTATTGAACGTTCAGTACGGTCGCTCCTCCGGTAACAGGTGTGACGACTTTTAACTATACGTTTATTTCTTTTTTTCTATGGATAACCAAGGTTTCGTGGTGGATGAAGAGCTGTCTGTGGTAGGGTGCGCAAAGGGACATTACGTGGAGTGTGTGGCGGTGTACCGAAGCGGCAGCAGTGGGAGACGTCCATGTGTTTGTCTCAGTTATAGCGGGAGAGGCGTCGAAGTGCCCGTCTATGGAGGGTAAGTGTTTTCATATGTACAGCCTTGCTTTCTGCATAGACTATGCTTTTATAGATGGGACGGTATGCAATCACTGCCTTTAAATTCCTTAGAAAATATATCCACAGTATGTAAGTAGGTATATTCTATTTCAAGCATTAGAAAGAGAAATAAATGCGCAACTGGCTTATTTAAACTGTAGTGGAAATCAGCTTGAACTGTGCACTTGACGAAAACCAAAAGTAAATCGGTCTAACACCAATTGGAAAAAGTATTTTGGATAATATATTTTTGGTATACCTAGTAATTTGATGATATTATTTTGCTTTGTATTTGTAATAACTCAAATAAATTTAATAATAAGTAACTACGCTTACGTAATTAAAAATTATTGATAGCACACTTACCTACATGCGTTACAAGATAGTAAGAAAATACTAGGTAAGTATAGATAAGAACTTCATGGTTGATTGCACCACATCAACACTAAGTTCTGATTGTTTTCCTAGTAAGTAATTATGCAAATTATTATATGGTGGGGTAGGTACATACCTATTAAATAACAATAATTATATATTATACAATAAATACCCAATGTGATTTTTGTAACTGGGGCATTATATTTGAATCCTTATAAGTTAAGGGAAAGGGGGGAAGGAAAAAAAGGGAAAGTTCCGTGTCTGGGTGTTATATTGTATTCTATGTATGTATTTACAAATAAAAAGTATCAATTATCTGGTTCCCATAGTACAAGCTTTGCTTAGTTTCAGGCTAGATGGTGCTGCGTGAAATGTCCAGGAATATTTATTATTTATTTATAATTATTAAAAAACGAAGCTTAATCGTGAATCTATGCTCGAGGCGATTCGTTAATTCGGTAAAATGATCAATATATGAATTAAATCTTAACTTAAGCGGCCATCGTCAGAATATTTTATTTGTTCGGTGTGCGAATAAGACCACACCATCTCTTCACGTGGATGGCTGGAGGCTATAATAGCCTCTTGGCATCTCCCTTATAAGGGAATATCGAGTGAATAGACAGCAGCACTCTCCTCGGTATTTGTTAAAATCATCTGCGATCACTATCACCAAGCTACCTGCCAATCGTGGTGATTATGGAAATACCTTCCATGATATATGCATCCAGGGTGGCGTTCGGAAATTCAAATTCTCAACACTAAAACTAACAAAATGTGGTGGGAGGCAGTGAGAACTGGTAGGTAACCCTTAATATTAGTAATTTCGAGTATTCTTCGCTTCATCCATTTCATTCTTCATTTTATTTCTACGTTTCATTTATAGTTACATTAGTTATTTCGAATAACGCCATCTATTGGCTAAGCTAAATACCAACTTCGGAGTAAGCCTCGTAACATTTGTTAGTAATAAGCACATATCTGAGAGGTAGCTTTTTAAAATGTATTTTGTTTTATCGCTTTTTGTCAAGATGGCGCTGTTATCAATAAGTATGTAGGTAAACTTATTTATATTTCTAATTTATTATTATACTGTGGCAAAAACCCTATCATTTTCCCTGTAATTATTCTTTCTTACACGGGACTAAGCAACATCATTCAAGACATCATATCCTAGCTTTAAAGCGTGGTAGGCAATAAATTCTCCAGTGTTATATAATCACAGATGTGGATTATGTAATATACAAAATCCACAGATTACAGAAAGAAACAATCGACGTTTTGTACACGCATGGACCTAGTTCTAGTTTCCTGGTTTCCCCATGGCTACACGCGAGTTGTGTTGTCTTGTTTGCGACTATACCAGACACCCACTAGGTATATACTACGTGTCCGGTAATAAGTTACTTAACAACAAGTATGTGACCAGAGGCGCCATAGCCGCTATGGCGCCTCTGGTCACATACTTGTTATTATTTTTTGTTGAGTTTAGGTAAATTTAGGTCAAACTATTAACTCTAAACATCTAATTTATTTATGACATAGATGTTTCAAGCAAATAGAGCCAATAATCGATGAATAAATCACGTAAAATTTTTGTGTAGTTCGTCAATTCGCCACCGCTAAATAATAATTGTCCGTATATATTAAGCACAGATCCTATACTTTTTTATTAGAACCTCTGATACTAAGTAATACAGTGCAAAGCTAGCTAGGTATAATTTTATTGAATTAAAGAAAAAAACCTGATCATTAAAGTACGCACTCGGAGCAAACACATAAGCGTTACGTACGCTAATTTTTCTTTATAAAAATGTAACGAATAGGTTATCGTTTGACTCCAAACCTGTGACGATGCAGTTAAAGATGTAACACGTTGGCCTATGAAGAGCTTATTCACTCTCGTCTTGAAGAGACCCAAGTTATATTTGTTCGGAAATAATGAAGCCAAGAGGGAGTTCCATCCTCTCTTGTAGTTTTCTAATCTACTACATAATAGGTCAATCCGAAACCGACTTCCTGCGCCTTGTATTACTTATGTCGAAGTGGAGATGGCGGAATCATCTCATGCAGCTCTTGTGCGCATTCTCCGAAACACAACCGGTGGCAATCGAGATCCGAGAGAAGTGAGAGCAATACCCAATACTTATACTACTCTATGAGTGAGAGAATGAGTGTGAATGAGTGTGAATCATAGGCTATACATTGCATATGAAACATCAACTGGCACTAGAGGGCGCTCCGTAACATTTTTTGTCCTTAGAGAACATAAATAATTGCTAGACAGATAAATATAAACGTATACATAGCGGCGCGTATACACGCCCCACTACGTTTATCATTTCATCAGATTACTATTTATCACAGACATATTATATAATATTGCACCATTTTTATACATAATTTTGTAACCCAAGTCTAAAAACATAGATTCTGGCTAAGTACTCTAATCGCGTGAAGTCAATCATGTTAAATAAAAAGTAAACTGCTTTGCTGTTTGCAAGAATTGAGAATAATCAAAGTCAGAGTCAATATCACGAAAATGTTAAGTTGTCAAGAATTATAAAATCTAAAATATTTTATATATTTCTTTATTTTTATTGTTTTGTTATTTTATTGTGTTGATAGTTGTTTCATAAACACAACAAAACACTATTTAAGGCGTATGAGTTGTTGTTTGTTTTCTTCACAGAATACTATTACTTGATTTTCTTTCAGTGTTTTTCCGTGCATATAATGTTCAAAAGTTTTTAAGCATAATGAGCTTTTCCCTGTGAAATTGGAAAAAATCCTGGATGCAGTCAAAGTAAGTTATTGGAAACTTTGTTGAAAATGATAGCAATCTAAGCGAAACTTGCGATCCGGTTAGTATATTAAACAAGTTTGAAATATTTGAACATTGAATGGTTCCCGGGTTTTGGAATAGTGTACGTTAATCGTGCTAGTCTGGTCCGCATGCGCCGTGGGACAGTCAGTGTATGTAGATGTAGAGCTTGGTTCCGCTCCGCGCTCGTCCCGGCATTCCGCGAGTTCTGTCCTCGAGGCCGCCCGCGCTCGCGACTTCTCGCTCCTACGAACCATCACGTCAAACATCAGGTGAGCAACGCGCACTTACATACCTACTTCCTAATTAAATTTACGAGCACTAGAATAGCATTTTATTTCAAAATTGACGCCTCACGAAACTTTAATACTGTTTGGTTGCGTTTGATTTCAGTTACAAAAGTTTTCACCATGAAAGTTAAAGTAGAAGTATTGATAATGGAAAGTGTTTGTTAATTGTTGTTTTTAAGTTTAATGATCTGTCAGGTGTTTTTATTGAGTTTAATAGTGATGGAACGAGATGTGAATGGTGGCTCTTACCTGTCCCTGGGTGAGGTTTACCAAGTCATCACCTCACCGATTAACATTACAATATATAAGAAACTTCTCCGCCTCATGGGTAATTGCAGAAAAAGACTCAAGCCTCTGTTCAACCAGTGAGTACCCGTGTGGGCTCCTCAGTAAACACTTCATTGCTCTGCCCTGTTCCATTTGAAAATGACTTGTAACTAGTTCCATAACATTGCTGTCATACCTGAGGTTAAATATTGGTAATTATGACTTGGTTTAATCTTTATATAATTACATCCTACCATTATCCAAGAGGCCTATCATATCTGAATAATTTGCATTTAAGTATCCCTCTACCATCTTGCTTTGATGTTTGTCCTTTTAAAAGAATAAACCAAAGTTGTGAGTTTCATGATACTAAGACTAGATTGAATCTTCTATGAGATTTTTTTAAACTATGAGATTTGCCTTCATTTTTCACTAAATTCAATTATGTATCTATTTAAGCAACTTATTTAGTACTTAATAGAAATACAGCATTTATGGTAACGGTTTGACATTGTGTAGTATCAAATTACCCATTTGATACCAGACAATGTCAAACCATTACCAGTATAGTAATGTTTCATGCATTATTAGCCATTTCTGTTTTGGTTGACTGCTCAGTATAACTTTTAATTAGTTTATTTTTTAAATATCTACAGGTTCACCTGCAAAGTGTATGTTTTTATAGTAGGTAAGTATGGCTATCAGTAGTGAATAGTGTATTAAGTTATTACTATTAGTGTAAATATAATTACATAATATAATTTTTTATTATTAATGTGATATAAGTCAAAACTAAGCTAAATTTTATATAGTTACCTCTATATTATTATCTCTAATAAGCACATATAAAAAATGAGATTCACACATTTTAATCTTATTTAGTAAAAAAAAGTTCCTCCAGGAAAATGATTTTCAATTTTATTAATTTTTTTATTTACAAATATTTGAGTATATTTCACTAGAATATAGACTTAATTTTAGACTTGATCACCGTTAAAGTTTTAATATTTATAGTTCACAATTTACACTTTTCTGCCTATTTTGCTTCATGGAAATCAAAGGAAGAATGATAATTAGAAACGCACTTAACAAGTAAAATTTACGATCTTCCCCTTGATAGACAGGTTCAAATCCCGCCGAACCCTGCACCGATGCTCCGGCAAATTAGGCCCACAAAATTAGAGAACATTACGTCATCCATGACTCCAAAGTCTGTTAGATTTAGCGCGGAGTTTCTTCCTTTGTTTTCTACTACTTCGTCCTATTAGAGCCTGTTCATTAAAGTTGGAACCTACATGTACTGTATTAGTTCATTGGAATTACTGCAGCTACCCTACCGGACACACGCAAGCCTTCTAAGTCTAGTATGTAGGCTTGATTTCATTATTTAAACAGCTATAGTGACCGAAGCTATCACAGTCCAAAATAATTATATTGCCTACCGTATTTCTGGCTGTAACGTAAGTATAAACTGGCTCAATCTACAGACCTATAAACAAGTAACACTCATGTGCAATAGTACAGTCCACGTAATGATCACGGCGCTGGCCTACTGTATTGTATTAACTATAAAATGGCACCTCATGGAGTTGCTACAACACACGGCACGTTTTCAGGACTACTGAGAAGCTGGAGACCAGCGTCATGCCGACCATGAACATGGAAGAGACTGCGCTGCTAGGGTAAGTACTGAGTCAATGTGACTCGCTTGGTATGAGGATGATCGCTGCGGCAGATAACGCTTTCTATTTGGAAATTAAATGGGGACACTAAGCTAGTATTTGCTTATTGTTTCTTAATCCGATCCTGCGGATATCCTGGGAATTCCCACCACATCCAAAACAGTATTCCGATTCCCGTCACTCCCAAAGTACGTTGTAAATGTTTCCTCGCGCTTTTTTGGTCTATAGCAAAATGTTCACTCATGCTTGCTTAGCCGATGCTCCACGAAATAAACATTGCGTGTCATGTGGTTAGAAAGAAACGTTAAAAATCTAGATTTTGAGTACGCTAGAATCTCATTTTAGCGAAAGTCGACGTTGGACGCTTTGTTTTAAATTTTACAGAATTTCATCCATTGTTCGGTAGTTTATGAAGACAATTACAGCTGTGTTGTGCTTAATCCACAATTTTGTGCTTTGTGTTGTCCTTAGGGTAATTATTAATCTAATCGTATACGTACATAGTTATTAGAATCGTAACCACAGATCACAAACTATGTGGTCGTAACGGTCTACGCACACGTACACACTAACTTGTAGTACCTACCAAAGTGTTTCTCAACAACCATAATTTCAGTTAATCTAAGATCTTTGATGATCATCAGTGTTCATTTTTTTATATCAATCAAACTATATCAACACGAATGGGATGTTAAAGGTAATTTAATAATATAGTAGTAGTAGTCTATCTACTATATTGTCTCAATTTTATACTAGACAAAAAAACTTAATCATTCTAAAAAAAATTGGATCAATTAACAAATAATTACATTAATTAAACATATAGCATAAAATCTTTCCTTAACGAAATATTCATATCAAACTTGTTTCCCAGAAAAAATGGGATATAGCGTATTAAGCGGTTTATGACAAACATTGTGTTACTTTTTTATATTATACTCTTTCTTTTGATCATTTAGCTCAAGATTAGCTTAGTCTAATCCGACCTTTTTAGAACTATAAGGGCTATAACACACTGCTATATATATCGCAGTGATTAAACTCGATAAGCCTAAATTCTAATGGCAGCTTGTGTTACTGGCCCGGTACCGGTACGTTAGCAGTCGCGTACAAATGACATAGGAAGGATAGCTTCCTACGCCTATTCGGCTCCTCATCTACGTCTGCCGGTACTGCTGTGAAATTTAAACGATTTGTTTTACAAATATATACCTACGCGATGAGGGAATACAAACGTAGCAGTGCAGCCACAATCGTTCGTGATACGAGCATACCCTCCTGAATCGCTACTAAATGTCGCCATGTGGTAATGACAGCATACTGATGTAATATTTTAGAAACTGATGTGAGTAGTACTCATAACTACAACTAGCACACGGGTAACGGGTAAATACAATCGAATAACTCGACCGGTGTTCGGGCAATATAGATGCCCATCCTCAAGGAGTACGCGGCGGTGTTGGCTCGGCGCTCACCGGTCGAGTTATTCGACTGTATTTCGTGAGTGTTAGCCGTGTAATAGTTGTAGTTAGCATGCTGATGGTATACTATTTACAGAAAAACTATAAAATTTACTACTTACTTAAAATTTACTAAATTCCTATCTTATATACCCCAAAAACTGTAATTAGGTAAAGATTATAATAAGTTCTGTGATCCATTTAAAAACGTAGACAGAATGGAACTATGGCGTCTAGAACACTATAGCCAGAATAAAATGTGGAAAGTGAACACTGCAGACGTAGAACGGAACGCCTGTTCCTAACGTCTGCAAAATATGGGTTCTTTGACCCGTGTCCCGTGTTCCTACGCCTTCGTCGGTTAGAATTGGAACAAAGCTGTCTTACTATTTGTGCAGCTCGCATATTTGTTTTAAATCATAGAACGGCCGGCCATATTAATTTACTAACTTCAAGCTGTTCAGGATGTCACTGAACTTGAATGCAATCAATAGAAAGATACATTTGTGTGGATTTGACAGTTTCAATACGTAGTTAATAGATACGATAGAAATGTTTAAATTAGGAATGAATAGTTAAAGGGTTGAGAATAAAAAGGGTTGAACTGTCAAATTGATGGTTTCGAGAAAATTGACTTTAAAATTCAACGGCGTCATTTTAATGTAGAGTGCTTATAAGGTAATAGAAAAGGTTTATGTAAGTTTCAGTTGCTTGAAAATGTTTTAATTCTATTTTAAAATACTAAATATAGTACTCATTCATACAATTACTGTAAAAAATATAATATAATAAAATAAATATAATAATGTTTTTATGCTAAGCGAACTGTATTCCTGTGACAGATAAACCGTTTTTAGACTCAAAATCTCGAGATTTAAGCCTCATTTCGGTATATTGAGAATGTATTATTGTAGATAATTTCACGCTGAATCCAACGATACCCATAAGTCATTTTGTAAAAAAAATCAGTTGAACCCTTTTTGTTCTCACCCCTTCAATTTGATTTACCGTTAGCACATTAACATTGGTTGTAGGCGTGTAATTATGAATGTTTTTGCAATTGCGCCAGCGTTGCTTTTCTTTGACTGATGTATTTACTAGTTAACACATTTTCGTACAAAAATGCTAGTCATAAATATATTTAAGCTAGAGCAACTGAGTAACTGCTGCCACTAGATAACCAAGTTAAGATTACTCTTACTATTTATTAAAGCCTGGTACCTTGCAACCTACAAAATTGCATGACTGAATCAGTTCAGTCAGTTTTTACTTCAGTTAATTTCAAATTAGAGATTCGGTTATTTTAATGATAATTTTATACGTCTAGCCTGATAGCTCAGTTGGTAGTAACACTGCCTTCTGAACTGTAGGTTGTGGGTTCGATTCCCACCTAGGACAAATATTTGTGTGGTGGTCATCGATGTTTGTTCTGTGTCTGGGTGTTATATTGTATTATATTTATGTATGAAAGAACAAAAAAAAGGATTTCAAGTATTGTGTATCAGTTATCTGGTTCCCATAGTACAAGCTTTGCTTAGTTTGGGGCTTCATCCAAAGAACACGCTCTCGCAAGTTTCAGGTCTCTACGATCAGCGGTTGGTGATATATATATTACTAGATGCGCCCCGCGGTTTCGCCCGCAGAAAAAAATATTTTAATTATTTACTCATCCCGCGAGAAAATTTCACTTTTCCGGGATAAAGATGTAGCCTATATGTTAATCCAGTTTATAAGCTATCGGTAATTTTATAAATCCATTCGGCCGTTTGAGCATGAAGGAGTAACAAACATACACACATAACATACAAACTTTCGCCTTTATAATAGTAGCGTAATAGTGTGTTCATCAGGCTGTGCGTTGATCCGTCAGTCAGTCATTCAGGACAAAGCATTTTATATATATGCATCATTCTAAAACAGATTGTCCCCTGTTTTTATTATCCCTTAACATCAACATAAAGTGTAGGAGAAGCATTCCTCCATCATTAGCGTTAATAGTATTTAATAACAACATCGGTTTATAATCCACTTACACCAATGTGTCGTCTTTATTTGGCATTTAATTTGACATTTAACTTATCTGTAAGTAACCAAAGAAACACCAAATGTGCGAATAATTTTAAGTGTGTAAATTAACTATATTAATTTATATATATAAAATGAACGATGCAGTAGTATAAGGAACTTAATTGTGTATAGATATGTTGTCCGAATAAAAAGGCTTTATTATTATTATTATTGACAACATCATTGACATATTTGACCCCAATCATAGAAATTTGTCAATTTTACAGTTTTCTGAAGTGAATGTAAATCATAAATATATATATTTTTTTTATGTTAAGGAATGACGTGTCGAGCTAGCCGTTCGCCTGATGTTAAACGACACGGCTGCCCATATCAGCTGCAGTGTCACTCGGAACTCTAAAGTATAGAGTTTCGCGTGACACTGCACTGCGCACGTCATCCAGAGACATCAGCACAGTCTAGTAATAAGATTACTAAACTGTGAGATCAGATCATAAAGTCTCATTTGCCCAGTAATTTCACTAGTTACAGTGCCCTTCAAACCGGAACACAGCAGTGCTTGCGCACTACTGCTTGGCGGCAGAATAACTGGCAAAGCGGTGGTACCTACCTAGACGAACTTTGCAGTAGTCCTACCACCTAGTTATAAATGTTGTAAATATAGTATTAATTTATTTGTTTCAGCATTTTCGATTCATCTAGGACATTAATAGCTGACCTCACATTTATTACCCACATGTACCAAAATTTCTCACTGAAAAATCTTCATTTGATGTGCTATCATTCTCCGTGATATTGGCAAAATTGTTGTAACCTCTCCACAAAGGCCATTTACAAAGAGTTGAAGTTGAACAATTAACATATTTTACTTAACGGTAGATAAAACAACAAATTTCATACATTTCTTAGTAATATAATACTACTCAGTGCTTTTGTATTCACATATTCGGGTACAATCTAGCTCCAAACTATTCGTAAAACTATTGTTGTGATAAGTGTTTTTATTCTGCTTTTTAATTTTAAAATAAAATATCGCTGTATCTACAGTATAGAACTCAGAATATTTATAACGAAGTGCCCTGGTACCCACTGCAGTGAGCTTAGCAACTCAATGTATCGTTTACAATAACAATTATTATTCAGTCACGAAGAGTATTATACAGTTACTGTATTCTACCGTTGTACCAACATGATAAACGTGTTGGTTGGTGGTTCAGGTTAGGTTAGTTATTAGCGAGTATGTCTAGCGCCTGAAATGGAGGCCACCTCCATTTCAGGCGCTAGACATAGGCTTGTACACACGGACTGTGCCCCGACTGCATAATCAAATCGAAATGTTGATTGAACATGCATTTAATAATCATACGATTACAAAAAAAGTGAAGTTTCTCAATTTGTTTTAGTTGCCATTTAATTTAGTTTTAGGCACTATATGTTTGTTAACTTAGATATAAAAATAAATTATATTGCAATGCACGGGGAAAATAAATCTTCAAGTAAATAAAAAGATTATAGCGACTGGAGTTGGTTTAACTCCTTTTTTTAAATGATTTGAAAATCCAACGCATAACGCTCTAATGCGCCGCACGCAATGCATTGTTGTCGCGTTTACTTATAATCTAATTTGACTGTGATTTTAAATTATGCCCGCAGTTGTAATATGTCATCATTTTTCAGTTTCGCTCCGTCGGCGTTGTGTTTTGTGAAAATGATAAATATATGGATATTCGATGTATTAAGCTGCATTCCGCGTGACTATCTTGACGTAGCCCGTGTGTATAGGTGTATACTGATATTCATGACACCGTCTCAGCAGGCCACTTTATCTCTTTCCTCTATGCTGGCCGTTTTGTCCCGGTTTGTGAATCGGACCACTCCGTGTTTTCCCGTGGGTAGTGCAAGAGCCGGATAAGGGAATAAATATATCCAATAAATGCGCAGCAGCATTTCCCACGGTACATTAAATTCTCTGCTAGCACCAAGCCGCCTGCGTGGTGATTATAGAAAACCCCCTCTCGTCCGAAGTATTACGTTTTATAGCAAAAGAGAACGTCTACCGGGTGATTGGGGTTCTAATCTATGTTCTACTCTAAAAATGTTTCTCCCCGTAGGTTGATATAGACAAATACTACCTACATTATATTACTCCGATGTACTCTCTAAAACACTAAAATTACGCTTGGGTATTTTTTCAGGTAATACGGTTATATAATACACACACACATGAATTATACACGGCATAAAAGATACGGGTTATATGCACTATTTGCAGACCTATTTCATTTTTGATTCTGTAAAATAATACAAGACTATGTTTTCATTGTGTTAAATGAAGTAATCTGAAATATTTAATTTTGAAAAGTTATTTCCATTTTGCAGTCTGCCGCCAGCCCGCATCCTTAACGAATTCAGCTCAAACTATCGTCTGGTTTGTACACCGTTCATTTGTAACAAATGAATGGGAGACTCATGGCTGACGAAGATCGTTGTCGGATGAGTCGGCAGCATGTAGAATTGAACCTGGGGTTCTATCGTCCTCGTACAGATGTCAGCTGTAATATTTTTCAACCGACCGTAAGCTTCTTTTCTGACATGTCGCCACGACAGTTAATGTTAAACAATCTTCAATTCACCATACACAGCCTTAGTCATCCCACTGTTGGGTATATATAGGCCTCTCTTTCTACACGCCTCGGTCCCGTATAAATCTAGACTAGATTTATATTCGACCCGCATTTTTTGCTATAACCATTACATATATTATATTATATGGTCTATGTGTTAACTCCCATCGGTCTTCCGGTGTCATCCGAGTGAGCAGTCTCGAGCTGCTCATCCGGTTAAATTATAAAAGTGATGGATCGTGGTCTTTTAACATGCGGCATATTTAAATTAATTTAACGCGTATCTGCTAGGTTGTATGGGTACGTCCATGATGATCAACATCAACTGCAGATAAGCCTCGCAGTAACAAATAAAGCCCATGTATTGATCCTCTGTGGTGTGGTGGTTGAGCAGGTCGGCTCATAACCCGGAGGCGGCGAGTTAGATTCCCGCGGCAGGACAAGTATTTGTGCACAGAAAAAAAGCGCAAATACTTGTTCTGAATCTGGCTGGTGTGGGATCATGGTCCTCGTAGTTCCTGGGTCCTTAGACAGGGAATCCTATTTAGGGTCCAAGATCTATGTATGTGATCGTTGGGCGCTATTATTATTATAGTAAAAAGTATTATCTAGGCGTTTCTATATGTGATGAACGCATCTTAGTACCGGTCGACCACAAAAAAACGCTATCCTTTACGTAGCAACTCACTCGACACCTGCTAGGCGATCATGTAACTTTATTGCTAAAGGTAGAAACACAAAATTGTATGAATTTGACGCAGATTATGTGCATAGTTAGTATGGAAATTTCTCTTGTTGCATTGCAATTACAGTTCCGTGATCACCTCCCCGACAGCTTGTCATGACAAGAACTGCTCGTGTCGTCCGCGCCGCCACCTTAGGAAATAATCGATACATTTCCAATGTTTATACTCCAAGCTTGATTATTGTAGCCACAGCCCAACCACCACTGACACGAAGTGGAAGTGCGATGATCTCTACTTCAATATGAATTTTGAAATGGGTTTTCCAGTTTAATTCATTATTTTATTCACTGGAACGTTAAAATAGTTTAGAAATTAGTTTGCTAAAGTTATGCGCTCGGAAGCATTTCATAAAATGGTCGCTCGACTTCAATTCGCTGGAATTTTGTAATCGTTGGAACTATTTACAGTATACACTGAAGTTCGTGCTGCTTGTTGTTAGTTTGTTACGTACATACTATATGCTCAATTGTTTCATATGGCTTTTACACAATGATGATTTTATATATGCAACAGCCATCTAGTTCTTGTTTTTGCATATTCTTTAGATTTAAAGTTTTTTAAACGGTATTATTCAAAGAAAACGTTCAGTTAAACATGCTTTTCATAATGCCCTATGCTATCAATTCTGCTCACATTCATAATACGATCATATTTTAAGTTACAAAAGTACCATTTCGAAGGTCTCAAAACGTGATCCTAATAGTTGAGTCTCGAATTGGCTGTAACAAAAAGATATAGTCATTGTTAGAGCCGGAAACCCATCGTTAATTTCCCAATTAACCAATCCTGGCAATGCTGAGGAAGCGTAACGCGATCTTTTAACATTACAGAATAATAATAATAATAACATAATATAATAGTGTGGACATCTCACACAACGCCATATCTAGCCCCAAACTAAGCAAAGCTTGTATTGTCTGAACCAGATAACTGATATAATACTTAGATACTTTTGGAACAAAGTTCCTTATTTTTTTATAAATACATACATAGAATACAATATAACACCCAGACATAGAACAAACACCTATGTTCATCACACAAATGTTTGTCCTGGGTGGGAATCGAACCCACAACCCACAGTTAAGAAGGCAGAGTTACTATCGACTGAGCCATCGGGCTAGTCAAAGAATGATGATCAAGAATGATGAAACGTAGGTAGTAGGTAAGTCATACCTACAACGTAGGTGCCGTTTAATGAATCAACTAGCATACAACTGCTTTATTATTTCACGAAAAGCAAGTAGATGTTTGATATTTATCGACATAATTTCCACCTCGCAACCATCGTCAGGAGGGTTGGAGTATAATAAACAAGGTGGCCGCGTACATACTAGTACATAAACAAGTATGCCGCGATGGAAGGATCACGTAGATAAAAGAATTCTCTCACGTGGAACGCGGAGGAACCTTGAAGGCCGTGTCACAAAAGGAATAACATTATGTTCGCAGAGTGTTCGTGTGTCTTCACTTGTCACGCGCCTACATTATAATAGGTCTTTACCTATGAAATTGCCGAATTGCAGTACAGACTTTTTCAAACAAAAAAAAGTTTTGATTGGCTATGAATTCTAAATTCAAATTAATTTTGTTTTAAAAATATGACATTCTATTTACAATATAAGTCTTTTGTTTATTGATTAGCGTTGTATTTTCATTACATTTCAACATTTTTCCTCATAATGGATACTTTGAAATTTCGTGTAATTATGGAATATGAGTTCCGTCGTGGCACCAACGCGGCACAAACGACACGTAACATCAACGACGTTTACGGAGAGAACTGTACAAACGAACGTACAGCCCGTTATTGGTTTGCTCGGTTCCGTTCTGGGAATTTTGACTTGATAAATGAACCTCGTGGTCGTCCGGAAACTTTGGTCAACAATGATGAATTAAAGCCGATTGTGGAAGCTGATGAATCTCAATCTACAGCTGAGCTGGCAGCAGCTTTTGATGTTAGCATCAAAACAATATTGGTCCATTTGCGACAGATTGGCAAGATAAAAAGCTTGATAGATGGGCCCCACGAACTTAACGATCGCCAGCGCAACGTACGCGTCGAGACTTGCCTTGCGCTGCTTAACAGGCACAGAAATGAAGGAATTTTGAACCGAATTGTTACGTGCGACGAAAAATGGATTCTTTTTGACAATCGAAAGCGCTCAGCAAGTTGGTTAGATCCTGGTTCGGTACCAAAGCAATGTGCAAAACGAAAAATGACCCCTAGAAAGGTGATGGTCACAGTTTGGTGGTCTAGTGCTGGTGTGATTCATCATAGCTTTTTACAAAACGGCGAGAGCATTACTGCAGATGTGTACATTGAAGAACTGACCACAATGATGGCGAAACTCGCACGTCTCCAACCAGCTTTGGTCAATCGGTCGTCTCCACTGCTACTTCACGACAACGCGCGACCCCATACTGCACAACAGACCGTCTCTAAACTGCATGAGTTGGGTTTGGAAGCTCTCCCTCATCCGCCATACTCACCAGATCTTGCGCCTACCGACTATTACTTTTTTCAAAATTTGGACAACTTTTTAGCGGGAAAAAAATTCAATTCCCGAGAGCCAGTACAAAACGCCTTTGAAGAGTTTGTTGTCTCCCGTCCTGCTGATTTTTTCAAGAAGGGCATCCATAAACTGCCACAGCGTTGGCAAAGATGCATTGATTGCAGGGGTGATTACTTTGAATAAAAGAAATAAATAAGTTCGAAAAAAAAATACTTTAACTTTTTTCAAACAAAACGGCAATTTCATAGGTAAAGACCTAATATAAATATTTTTCCCGAATCTCGACTGCCAACATTATTATTCGCTTATTTGTAAAATGTGACAGAGAATTTCCAATATCTGAGAGCGGTCTTATGTGATATACTCTACGTTTGGGGTTTGAATTGAAACTCCGTCAAAGGTCTTGCGTTTTATTTATTTACTAGGGATCTTTTTTTTTCTTGCTATTAAAATAGCCTATATTAAGAAGTGATCATGTAGCATTCAAATGGTGAAAGAATTTTTAAAACCGGACCAGTACTTTTTGAGCCAATTCGTTAATAACGTACTTACATACAAATCCTTCCTCTTTATAATATTAGTATTGATAGACATATAAGTACAGTCAGTTTAGGCGGGAAAACGAAAATGACCACGTCACCGCATTATATTATTTTCCAAAACTTGTGTTATTTCCAGTGTTAGTGCATAAAATTGGTGGCATTTTATTCGTTAAGTGCTGGATTACAGGCATGAGTGTGGGAAAGTGGTATAATGATGGTGAAACGTTTCTTTTCGTGTTGTTTCCAAAACTCCATAGAAGCTTGTGGTAAAGATGCCACCACTTTACTAGGAGTATGACTTGACTAGACTATGACTTGACTCTGACTTGACTTGACTTGATGGTTCGACTGTCACCTGACACATTATTTACGTGAAATATCATTAACTTGATAAATTATCAATTACTTGACACTGGCTAAATACACAGAAGTGTGGAGCCAAAACACAAAAAAAGTACAGTCACCAACACATACGTAACACCTGTCTGTTGTACAGGTGGTGCTCCATTATCACAGCTGAAATGAAACGTTTACTTCTAATGTTTAACGTCAATCAATGAAACTCCAATCCTAAAATTAAATACTGTCACTTTTTGAAAAGGATATCAATTTTAAGTTAACATCGTCGGTGGCGACACTGGCGACGACATGATATTTCCTGTGTAATGGCACATAATTTCCGGGAGTGTAGTATCTGCTGTTCCGTCACAGAGGCTGGTGTCGTATTTTTGGTTCAAACCTCACAAATATCATGCAAGCCTGGTTCTACGTCTCAGTCAGTTTCTGGGCTGCTACACATTTAATAGGAAACGTTGAAATACAATAATACTCAGTCAGGAACTACTACAGTGTGCGCTCGATCTCGAAGCTATCCGGCGGACGCCCGTTCCAATTCTACTAGATCCGGTGACGTTTTGTTTCATTTCAGTCAATAATTATTATGTGAGGAATTCGATTACAGTCCAAATGGAACAGGAATATAATTAAGGACTCGCTCAGAGTTCAAGAGAACTCATTGCAAATTAAATTTAAATTATTAAAATAATTTACCCGCTCATTGGCTTCGCTATGTTTACTACGTTGTGGTGTGTTGAAATAGGCCGATGCCGATGTATCGAGGTCACGGTGCAATTGAAGTCGCTTGCTAGTCGACTGCGGCGCGCGTTCTGTTTCGAGTCACAAATTCACATCTTCAAGATGAGCTCAAGAAGCATACAACATTGCACTACTTTTAAATATCCAAATCTATACATTACATTCTCATGTACGTATTGTATCTTTTCAACAATCCAAAATAGCAAAACAGTTTTCTAGAGTTCACTTCCGATTTTCAGTTCAAACGGGCTTTAAGTTGTTACGATTTTCGAACACTGAGAAATGAATGCTTTTTCACACTGTAAACGGACCGAATAAAATAACAAACCAAGACCATCCTCGGCAATTTTCGGGCGGCGGCGGCGTCACAATAGGTCCAAATTAATAGGAAAGTAATTAGTGTAAAAGCGTGACTGTGGTGGTACCCGCGGCGGGCGGCTGTCCTGGCCTCGCGCCAGCCAGCGCGGTCGATGCCGCGCCCGCGGGGACGCACCCAGGGTAGCTGGAGGCACCCACTGCGCCGCAACGACCTTATTACTGAACCTTTGCTTTCGCCTTTGTGTTCTAGAGTTCGCATATCAAGCGCCAGGTATGGTTGCAACGCGTCGTTCCACCATTCTCCATACCATGACAATGTGTGTCGTCATGCTTTAATGGTTGTTCCTTCATCTAAAACTATATTTTGTAGGGTTGTGCCGGTTTTATATTCAGTATTTCTCACAATTTTTGTATGTCAGCATTTCCGAGTTCCAATCAATAAACTCGGATGTTTGTTCTTTGCCTCAATAGCATCGATCCTCTAGTTTTTTCAAGTTTTGCATAATTATTTTAGGCATAATTTTTGTTTGCTTATGCGGTCATCTGCCGACATTTATGTTTCTTATTTGCAAGCAAACGATCAAACCGAGTCGCTGCCAACTTCTGTACATGCTGTGTCGACATTTGTCATTCGTTATTTCGTTTAGTTTATATCTAGTAAAGGCACGGAGTCGGCCGCCCGCCCTGAAGGCCGCCCTCCGCCTTCGCCTAGCTAAAGTACACTATTCCTTTAATCGAATTAAAAGATACAGATAACTAGATCGAGGAAGTTAGCTGCGGTCGGCATGGTCGTAGGTCGCCGAGAACGGCGCGCTTCGTATATTGACATTGCATCCGCTGGGAGATAAATTCCTTTAAATATTTGTAATGTAGCCGGGCAATCTGGAAAATGTAACTTTAGAGTTTATTATACGCAATAGTATCGGTAACTTATTTATGTACCTACCTATATTTACTTCTATATGCCATAATTAAACTGCAAATCAGTAAAAAGGTAAACTGTAATGTAATAACGCTATTTTGTTTGCTTTCATAAATATATTTACGTAACCCAACGTATCCCGTTGCGATCTAAATTTTACGATAGTGATTCACTGGGTCGGAGTCGGAACAGTATCGGACGGACACGTACGCGATGACGCTCGCATTTTTTTTTTATATTGATATATGTATGATACATCGGATTATCCCCCAATATGAGTAAACCAGTGTGCGGTATAAATGAACGATGAACCGATGAAACTGTTCTATTAGTTACTGCGAGATTAGATCTGCGGAGATTATCAGTAACTATTTCTGTTAAAGCAGCTATGGTCACCGAAATTATGGTAGTCAGTGCGATTATGGAAGCACTCTATTAGCGGTGGAAGAAGTGCTATTTTATGAAGATGCGTTTGGTGATTCAAACACTCTTCTCCAAAATGTAAAGGACGCCCAATATGCTGCGCAAGTTCCGCTTCTCCATAAAAGAGCCCCTGACTCAACTTTATAAAACATTAACTCAACGGCCTTCGATTAGAATTTCAAATCAGAAACAAAGTTTTATTATTTATTAAAAAACATTAATTATAACTGTTGAATGGATATAAAGGTTTTTAGTTTCAAATTTCTAATTTTTATTTTGCCAAGTTCTAGTATTGTCCGCATTATTATTTTTTCAAAATCTATCATATCCTGTCCTTTCCGCATTACTTAATTTAAACATTATTAACTTTACTTGTTCCTAATATGAAGAAGACGCGGGTTCAAATCCCATTAGTTGCCATAACATTTTTAGGAACAAATATATTAGTTTTCTCCGATATTTGGTTGATCAGGTATGAAATTCTTCAGATCCAATCTAGTCAGTTAGCCCAATAGGACGTTATGTTAGATAGGCTTTCGTTTGACCGCTATCGCACCTGATGGTAAGTAACGATGCGGTCTAGGATGTAACACGCTTGCCTAGAAGATACCTGTTCACTCTCGATTTGAAGACTCCAAGATTGCAGTTATCGGCAATAGGTATCAAACGTACAATAAGTAACGTTAATATAACGACAATCGCTCCGTTGCATATACGCAAAAAAATTACTATGAATAATTTTAAGGATACTGACGCTATACATTGTATATTGATACTAGCTGCGTCCCGCGGTTTCACCCGCGTGGTGATGAAAAACGGTGATTATGATGATGAAAAATAGATAACAACCTATTCTCAGACCTATCATGTGTGTATAAAATTTCATCTAAATTGTATCGGCCGTTTCGGAGGAGCATGGTAACACACTGTGACACGAAATTTTTATATATCTAGATAACGAACAGTAGATTCTGAACTTGAAGCCATAAGTACTTTGACTTGAGTAAGTTACTGCACTGGTGTAGATATACCAGTACAGCGTGCGCCGATGAACTCACTTTGAAACTTTTACATTGCAGTTTTCAAACTGCAATGTATAAGTTTCCAAGGTAATTAAGTTCTTTATCGCACCCACGGATGTGCAAGTCGTTGGAGGTCACTGAAACACCCAACACGTACATTATAGCAGCTTGTATCTTGCGATCTAACAAGTTTTTAAATCGCAAAAGCTTTCCATATCGTATAACCAACCTGTGACAACTGGGAAACATTATTATCTTAAATAAGTTAAAGTCAATATTTTACTTTTAAAAACTGTTAGTAAATTCTGTAGAATCTGAAAGGGTTACTCTTGAATAATAATGAATACTGGAGTACCGACAAGAAGAGAAGTCGGCACTCTTTTGAAGTTTTGACTTTGCAATTCAAATAACTATATTGAGACGTCAAAGATCCCTATAACTTTCAATGGGGCTTTATCATAAACCTAAATAATTTTTTATTAAGCTTTTGGACCCTCGGGTTAAGCCGATGCGTGTCCAAATCCGTGACCCTGCGAGACGCTGCGCTGCTTGTTAGCAAATTAATTTAACAGAACTATAATTTACACTCAGATTCATTTATTTCATATTTTTTAACATTACAGTTTTATCCAAGGCGTTACAAAAACGTAGTAATTATATACAGTATCAAACCAATAATAAAAAAGTATTATCAGTGTCATATCGTTATTATTAATATTATTATGTAAGTACATGCAATCATGTTCATATCAGATGACGCCTAAAGTTTCTAGATTTGATTAGAAGCACCTAATTGCACTGTTACTGAATATCTCCATAGTCCATTCAATTCTAGTCTATCCTGACAATTAATGATTTAGACAGATACCAATAGACCTTTCAAATTGGAAGCCTGTTTTAACTAAACCCTATTCAATGATAACGATTATGCTAATATCCATTGAACGTAAATGAATTACAAACTGCCGATGCTGGCAAACTAAGGGTCTTCAGATCAGGAGGGCTCTCAGGCTCGATGGAGCTCCAACTAGTTGACTCGCCTTGTTGAACTGCTTCAAGCCCCGAGAGCCCCTTAACTCAATTGTGGGCTAAATAATGAATTAAGAAAAGTTATTGCATGCATTAACAACTTTTTTGGAATTTTGGAAAACTTCCATCGCGTATGGCTATCATAGGAGATTAATATACTACTAAAATACAATTTAGCTAAAGTATCATTGTCCCCCGGTTTCGTAAACGTTAGTTTAATTCGTGTCAACTTGGCAGACCAAATACTAAACTCTCATTGGTTGCCTGTTGATCATCGGCTGTCTCAACCAATGAGCGTGCAGTGTTCGGCATGTTGACGTGACACGAGTTTGACAAACGTACGATAAACCAGGGGCTAGGGAGATAAGTGCGAACTTATAGAAGCTGTCATAGTCTGTACTAAACAGACGGGCGTAAGGTTCCATGATGGTGGTCGTTGAAAAGAATCCGAAATCCAGTTGTGAATTATGAATTATTTTTAATAACCCGTGTATTTTTAAATTTTAAGTGTGATAAGGGTGGATTTTTTATTATCCGCTAAGTGTTCGTGAACGTGCGCGAGTGTTGGCAAATGGTTCCAAGTTTTAAAACCATGCCTATTCGTTCTCTCTTCAAGGCTTCCTAGAGCCTTCGATAAAATATCCACCATTTTACTGTGGCATTTAGATTGACAAAATAAGACTTTGACATGACATAACCGTACGAATATTCCTTACTTGACTTTGGCAGAATTATCGCTAAAAAGCGATAGAAAGCCATTAAATGAAGAATAAGAAGAAGGTGCCATGACATCATTTATTATCAGCTCACATTGCCACCGATGGGCGTGATGTAAGCCGACTCGATCGATGGACTTTATTGGCTTGTTTTTAACAAGTGCCATTGAATAAAGTTGAAATGCAAGGCCAGTAGAGCACTCAGTGCTGGCGAGCTGCAACCTCATTTAGAGCCCGCTTCTTCACTCCTCGCTAATGAACGCCAAAGACGATGCTAAATACTATTAAATGTCGAGACATAGTTAAACTTCCCGCGCTGTAGGTTTCCACTTGCTCCCGTACGTTACTAAATTTCCAAACGTCCCTAGAGGTCTCTATTACTCTCATCTGTTACCATTACTTCATCGGTAGCTTCGGAACCAACGCACCGCATAAATAATAGATGAACCCTCTTCTAAAGTAAGAGCTGGTGTTTGCCGGTCTTTAGGAACACTATTGGTTATTATAGTGATTACTGCTGTATTGATGTGTTTGCGAAGTTGGTGAAGTGTTTTGAAACCCGTGAATATGCTGCACTTTGCTTCCTGTTATTTTTTTGGTTTTGGCTCCACACTTTTGTGTATTTAGCCAGTGTCAAATAATTGATAATTTCTCAAGTTAATTATTATTATGTATTTTTGTGTCAAGTCAAGTCATAGTCTAGTCTAGTCAAGACATACTCCTAGTAAAGTGGTGGAAACTTTACCAGAAGCTTCTATGGAGTTTTGGAAACAATACGAAAAGAAACGTCTCACCATCATTATACCACTTTCCCACACTCACGCCTGTAATCCAGCACTTAACGAATAAAATGCCACCAATTTTATGCACTAACACTGAAACTAACACAAGTTTTGGAAAATAATATACCTAATGCGGTGATACGATATTTTTCGTTCTCCGCCAAAACTCGGGAGAGTAGGGAGCATGCGGCGCAGCCGAGGCCGGGGTGGGGGCTTTCAGGGGAAGAGCGTGTCGGGGAGCTGGCGTGAACTGTGCTCGTAAACTGTATTGACTGGGCCAATAAATATTAGCGTTGCATGCTCGACGTTCAGCTAAACCATCGCAGGGAATGGTCTTTTTTAGGCTTAAAATTACTTTATGTGAAAATAAAAGAAAAACGAGTGTGCTTAAGACCACACGAGTGAAGTAAAACTTCTTTAGCGCCATCTATTGGCCGGTATAACTTTGTTTTTGCTTTGTTTAATGTTAATGTCCCCATCTTGACAATAATTGTGAATTCTCATTTTACCGGACATCTATACATATAAAATTCAAGGTCCTGACCGACTGAATGACTGACTTATATATCAACGCACAGCCTAAACCGCTGGTCCTAGAGACTTGAAATTTGGGGAGGGTGTGTTTTATGTAAAGTGTAGGTATCCACTAAGAAAGGGTTTTTCGAAATTCTACCCCTAGGTAAAATGGGTGGTTGAATTACTTTAAAAAAATCTTCGTTTCCTATAATAGGCCACGCGGGCCAAGCCGCGGGCAGAAGCTAGTACCACTAGTACATAATAATACAAATTTTTACGTTTGTTACGTTGATAATAGAGGTCCCCCATATGTTTTAATTTTGTCATAGCTGTCAGGATTGCTGAGGTTTAGGAGTGTGTTATGAATGAAATTATAATAGCCGTTGCTTATATGAATGAATTTGTTACATTATTAAATTACGTAGTAATTCTTCGACCGCCGTTCGTTTATTGTGCACAATGCTGAGCTGAGTTCTTTTCTACAACATTGGTATCTGCTTATTTCTCTTGCCCTATATGAATACAAATGGGTCTCCATATATGCGGGTGTTGTATAAGTGCTTGTTACTTCTTCAACAAGAAACGAATGTATTTCCTAACACTGAGTATCAATTTTTTTAACAAACAAAGGTTTTACTTGACAATAAAAAGTTCGTCGGCGTACCGCTTTGATATCATTAAATGAGTTATCCCACAAACGTAGCTTATTAATCCAACAAACTTGTTAGGAGATTTAACAAAGTCTGCAAGTTCTTCTGATCCAATTAAAAACCTGAGCTTATGTAAAGGGAGGTGTCGGGGGATGGTGACGTCATCGTGGCTAGCAGATAACAGCTAACAAACTCCTGCTTTTTATGTACTAATAGGTACCATGGACCAGTAGTGATGTAACACTGTAGACTCTGACTATCTCTTTTAACTTCATTGACATATGTATAATATAAGTACTTTAAATAATCAATATTAAAATTAAAACTTACCTAATAAATTAGCTAAATTTTTGACAACTGCTGCAAATAAAGCAATCAATGATCAGTTTACTTTTGGGAGTATACACGGTGGAATTTATTTAGTTTAAGAAGATTTTTAATTTTTTATTTATTGCAACTATACGGTTGTTCTATAGCATAGGCTGAGTAGCTGAGCATCCATTCAACGAAAAGAACGAATTAAATTCCACCGTGTATATTCAAGCCCGCAAAGCATTTTAAGCTACCTACATGAATTAACATTCTTTAAATTGACAGCAGCTTTCAGTAAACAATTTGTTTCATTCTTCAATCCCATTCTAAATCAGACGTAGATAAAACGTATAAGCACAAATGGAACTACACAAGATTAAATTGAATCGGCGACAGTCTGTTTATCCTCCAGAGGAAAACAAGGCGAGATGAAATCTTTAATTCATCTAGAAGATTCCTCGTGTTACGGTAGGTATTAGGTGACAGTTTTGTATCCTTTTAAGGATAGAGAGGGGGTTGCCATAATGAACACGCTTGGCCGACGTCTTGGTGATCGCAGAAGATTTTTACCTGGATATTCCCTCAGTCGGCTTTTAGGGTACCTAAGGCTAGAGAGTGGCTATCTCACGGTAATATTTTTGTTTTATTATGTACGAATATTCTATTAGAATATCAGAATTTCATATTTATTGAAAAATAAATATTCTTTAATATATTCGTCAAAGTAATAAACATTGTAATTTTTAATGAAAAGCATATAAACCGAATAATACAGAACACTTCTAACATAACTAACTGAAACCGTAAAAGCAAATAGTTGGGGAAGAGTTAGTTTAGTTTAGATTGTTTGTGTATTTTAAAATAGTTAGCCTTGTTTCGATCATATCATTTATAAATCAATCATATCAAGCACTTCATCCTAACCTTAAGGTCAGAAGCATTTGCAAGTACTAAGTTGCTATGTTTGTGCGTAATTTCCGTTGCTATTGCCTATATTATTAACATAACATAACATAACATAACATAACATAACATAACATAACATAATTTAACAACATAACATAACATAACAACATACCATAAACATAATTTAAAAAAAATGCAGTCATTTTAATACTTAGATGTATGTAATAATTAATTATAAAAAAATAGTAATAATGCTTGTGTATAACGTACGCGTATGTGTCCAGGATGGATGATGTGGAGCTGAAGAACATCCAGCTGCAGTTCCCGTGCGCGCGGCGGTTCAGCGAGGGCGGGTGCATGGAGGCGCGCGTGCGCACCGACCGCGGCGACATCCTCGTGGCGGTGCAGGGCGACCGCTCCAAGCCCGCCATACTCACCTACCACGACCTGGGCCTCAACTGTGAGTACTCAACTGTTGGTGATGGGTGGTAGCGCAGTGTACCATCACCAACAGCCATCAGGCATGGAACCGGCTTACAGTATACCGGATTTTACCGGATAAAACCGGTTTTAGCGATTATTTCGTTCGGAGTGAAACCGTTAAAAGAACGGTATGAAAACCTATTATTAACCGGTTTATTTTGCGAGAGACTAGCATGCTCGCGTCGCGTCGCCGCCGCCGTCGGCTTGAAGGTAGGTTAAATGTGTGTTTGTTAAGTACGACTCATCTTTGCTGCAAAACACAGCTGACGGCTCTGTGTGTGAATGGAAGGGTGACAAAAGGTTTATTGAACGAAACCTTTATTACGATTTTTTTAACCAAAAATAGTTTAAAAGCGGTTCCAGTAATTGTATTCCGGTAGAACAAAACCGAAAAAAAAGTTCCCTATGTACTTGGCGTTAACCGGTTTTAAAATTAACCCGGTTTCCTAGCCCTGGCCGGAAGGCGCTCACTGCTGAAACCGCCACTGCTGCTTGGTTTTGCTAACAACTCTCCGGAGAAGAAAACAAAACGAAATAGTAGAAATGATATTTCAATGTCGTAATACTCTATAGGCATTTTTTTTTATGAAATCGGTGTATTACGTGCTCGAAGTAAATTATTTTTGTTATGTTGGATATTCGTTCTATTTTTACACCCAGGTTAACTGAAAGATAACGCTATCTGGCATCATTAAGTTCGCCTATGCACCTACAGCTTTTTTTGCAAGCATTTTCTATTTATCGGCCACCTGAACAGTAAATATCAATGCTAATTAATGTCTGCTAACAATTGTAAATTGTCATTTTACCGGACATACCAACGGAATAGTACAAATATTTGTTTGTTATGTTGACAATGGAGATCTATGTGAGCCAATTTCAACTTCCGTTCGCCTCGCGTTCACCAGCTTACTCTCCAAGTCAAGCGTGCGTAATGTAAATGCTGCCTCGGGTCATAACTGAAGCGTCATACCACCATCGTCAATGAGAGGAATAATAATAATAATAACGCCCAACGATCATATACATAGATCGTGGACCCTAACTAGGATTGCCTGTGTCCTACGAGGGCACAGGAAATACCACAACACCCAGACTCAGAACAAGTATTTGCGCTTTTTTTCTGTGCACAAATATTTGTCCTGCCGCGGGAATCGAACCCGCCGCGTCAGCGTTATGAGCCGACGTGCTCAACCACCACACCACAGGCTGTCGATTGCTTGAGCGTTACCATGGACACAATGTAAAATCTCAAAATACCTCTATATTGTGAGTGCTATACTCTTTCCCTAGTTGCATTGTTTCAGCGCTATTCTGCTGCCATTTTAAAGCTGCTATCTCGTCCGCACCAAAAAATTCAAAGCACAAACCGATTGTTCGATTTTTCATTAAAATTCTATTCTTTTGATGAAACTGTTTTTGAATAGGAAGTGTGAACCGTGCCGTTCTCTTATTGTTCGGGGATTAATATCGTTTTATCGGGACAGTCAGTAATTGTAGCAGAGCAGGAAGAGAGCCTTTGAAACTGTTCGACTGTCGAAAGAACTCGCGCATGACAAATTTTAAATTCATATCTACTGCGAGTGGAAAAACGTCCAGTCGGTTGGTGCGTACAATGTTCAATTTGCCGTTGAATTTTTGGAAAGGTTGAAGTTTGTTTTATTTCGTGTCATATAGGTACGTCGTCGAAGTAGGATTAACCTATTTTTTATAACGGGCAAAGTGCCTTTTTCCTGTTGACTAAAGTTAGTAGTTCAACAATAATATAACAACTACTACTATATACTATTAGCTACACTACCAAATACAAAACCATTGTGACTATATACCAGCCGCGATGACCTATACACAGCCCAAATGCTCCAGCCCACTACCTGAAGGTAGCGCACCCAACAGACTCTCAACACCGAATTACTCAAATATGTAATTGCTCATTCAATAATTCACGAATTCAAAATTCACGAAATTATTATATTTGCCCCGAACGAAACGAAATTATTATATTTTTATCTGCTCAGTTGAATTAGCCGCAGTGCCGGCTTCTACTTGTGTCTCGGGAAGATGTGACGGCGCCATAGTGTCGACTCAAGTAGCTTTCGAGGATGGCTGAAACATAGGCGCGGCGAATTATGTCAAAGCAGTAAGGTTAGCAGTGTTAAAAGACGGTATGGTCTGTAACCTAAGTCCTGACTCCCACACAAAAAGTGCGAGAAGCCGAGCACGATCTGCGGCGCTAGGACACGTGTCTAATTTCTCCGTGCTAGTTCGCAAAGCGAGCACGCGAACAGCCTCTGTGGGGGAAAATACCACAGGGCAATCGAAATTTGGACAAACCAAGCACCAAGCATTCTTGGGATAATAAGCTACTTTGAAAGTATCTAAAGGTAGAGCTAGAATTTTTTCTATTCATTTATGTGTACTATATGCAGAGGATAAAAATGCCGGTAATGCAACACTCGAAATTTTGCGTGTCCTTAACCTCCTAAACGCACAGGGAGAGCTTGCGACCACGTCCTGCCTGCGACCCATATCAACATTCAAAACCGGAACCAGAGTATTCTTTACAATGCTGCCTAAACCCGTGAGGAGATCATGGAAATCAAAATAACAAATTAACAGTAGACCGAAATAACTGAAAATTACTAGGTGGTAGGACTTTACTGCAAAGTTCGTCTAGGTAGGTACCACCGCTTTGCCAGTTATTCTGCCGCCAAGCAGTAGTGTGTAAGCACTGCTGCGTTCCGGTTTGAAGGGCACTGTAGCTAGTGAAATTACTGGGCAAATGAGACTTTATGATCTGATCTCACAGTTTAGTAATCTTATTACTAGATTGTGCTGATGTCTCTGGATGACGTGCGCAGTGCAGTGTCACGCGAACCTCTATACTTTAGAGTTCCGAGTGACACTGCAGCTGGTATGGGCAGCCGTGTCGTTTAACATCAGGCGAACGGCTAGCTCGTCACGTCATCCTTAACATAAAAAAAAGAATAGTATGCAAATAGAGACTATCACCAGTTTAAATAATTATTTTATTTTATTTTAATGTAATAGGTTCGGTAACAGACAGGCCACTAGATACGAGTACATTAGTACAAAATCAACGTTGACACAGCTACATAAACCTATTATTGTATGTTTATATGTAGATTATAACCGTAACTTAAGCAACGAAATCTTTGACACTATATAAATAAACAATTATTCTAAGCGTAAGTAAATTTGTACAATATTAGTTACTTAATTCAATTATTGATTGAATGTTTAAAGGATGTAAAACTACATGAAAACGTGCCTTTGGGATCGCTTAATTCATCATATGTGCGCACATCGTAATTAAAGGACAGTTCCGTGAAACATTATTGTAGGTAGGTGGCATGTTAAATAGCCTAATATATATTATATGAATACCTCGAGAATCCTTTGCAAAACAACAACAAGGGCTTATAATAATAATAATAACACCCAACGATCACATACATAAATACTGGACCCTAACTAGCATTCCCTGTGTCTAGAGACCCAGGAACTACGAGGACCAAGGTCCCACAACACCCAGACTCAGAACTAGTATTTGCGCTTTTTTTCTGTGCACAAATATTTGTCCTGCCGCAGGAATCGTACCCACCGCATCCGGGTTATGAGCCGACCTGCTCAACTACCACACCACAGAGGCTGTCAATATACATGCAGCGCCTAAATAATATTAATATTCACACTGAAGCAACGTTGCATTCAATTAAAATGAAAACTTGTAAAAGTAAGACGCATTAAAAAAGGAACACAAGCATCACATAAAAAACCTTTGAAAAATATATACGGTCTGGCGCTCATATCAAAGGAGTCTTTTTCATAATGGCTTCTATTAAAGCTGCAGAACAGCTGAACGCCTTTTTTTGTTTCTGTTTTGGCTCCACACTTTTCGTGTATTTAGCCAGTGTCCAGTAATTGATAATTTTTCAAGTTAATTATTATTTTGTGTCAAGTCACAGTCCAAGTCATCAAGTCAAGCCATAGTCTAGTCTAGTCAAGTCACACTCCTACTAAAGTGGTGGCAACTTTACCAGAATCTTGTACCGAGTTTTGGAAACAACACGAAAAGAAACGTTTCACCATCATTATACCACTTTTCCGCACTCATGCCTGTAATCCAGCACTTAACGAATAAAATGCCACCAATTTTATGCACTAACACTGAAAACATCACAAGTTTTGGAAAATGCGGTGGCGCGATCTTTTTTGTTTTCCCGCCAAAACTCAGATGAACGCCTTTGTTACCTACATGTTATCTATGATCATAAGTACTATAAGAATTAAGAAGATATACCATTTTTTACATTGTGCCTTTGTACGTAGTCTATAAGTGCTTGTAATATAACTCTAAGGAAAGAAAGAAAGAAAGAAAGATTATGTTTAAATGTACTAGTGAAACACAGTTTGATTGCTCTGCTTTTTGTTTTACGTATCTGATATAGAAAATTGTGTATGTAAGTGTATATAGGTCTAAATTTAACTACATAATTATAAAATCAATGTAAACTTTCAGAACCTTCTACCAAAAACCGTCAAAAAATACAAAAAGTATCTTGGCCCATGAGGGGATCGAACCCGCGACCTTCGCGTTATTAGCACGACGCTCTAACCAACTGAGCTAATGGGCCGGCGTTAGGGTGGAACAAAATATGCCGCCGCATACTTTCACCATTTGTTTACGAACTTACCAACATCACGCGAAGCTGTGGTAAGTAGCTAGTTTCTAATAAAGTAAGAAATAGACAATATTCAATTTTATTAACAACCTTCCAAAAAGGAGGAGGTACTATGTTCGTATTTTTTAATATGTTTATCAATATTTTCGCTAATTGGGAACCGATTAAAAACTATTTTTCGAAAGGGCTCCCGAGGTGATCCCATTGTCATCAAGTCAGGATCTGATGATGGAATCTCAAGGAAATTGAGGAAAAACTAACTAACTAACGATGTAATAAAATCTTAGAAATCAATTCTGACTCACTCACTTCCCGGTGTCCGATTGAACTGAAATTTTGCTTACTTATCCTAAGTAAAAAGGATAAAAAACAATAACTAAAAAGGATTTTAATTTTTTTTAATTATACCCACTTCTATACCACAGATTGCACTAAAAAGAGATTTTTTTGTTTTTTTTTTATAGGCTTGCGTTTGACCACTATCGCACCTGATGGTAAGTGACACCAGCGAGACAAATTAGCGATGTAACCAATAATCGACAGCCTGCCATCATTAACAATGTTACACTATACGTAGGTACTTGTTAACATTATTTATTTGACTGGCCCGATAGCTCAGTTGGTAGTTGGTAGTTGTTGGTGGCCCTGCCTTCTGAACTGCAGGTCGTGGGTTCGATTCCCACCCAGGACAAACATTTTGTGTGATGAACATTGATGTTTGTTCTGTGTCTGGGTGTTTATATTGTATTCTATGTATGTATTTACAAAAAAAGTATCTAAGTATTGTATCAGTTATCTGGTTCCCATAGTACGAGCTTTGCTTAGTTTGGGGCTATATGGCGCTGTGTGAAATGACCAAACATATTTATTATTATTATTTAACCATGTACCTACGTATACGTATTATAGAAATATGTCCACAAAGCATCTTCAATTGGCACGCATTGTGGCGTCGCGTCGTTATAAATAATTGTTTGATAAACCTGCTTACTAACAGAGTTAACGAGGTGCTTGGTAGCTTTGTATTCATTACTAATTAGTTACGGGGGGAACAATATTCCATCATTATTTACGCAGTTACCCAAAACACCCTAAACCGCCCCGGCTCTACACGTGTTAAAGAAAGGTTCTAATTTTACCTCTCTTTTTAATTGTATCTTGAGAAAGGGGTTGATGTATATTATCTATCTCTTTTTCTCTGCGACTCCTTCCTTCTAGTATGATGAATAAATTATAAATATTGTAAAACACAGTAGAAAAAAATACATCACTGTAAAGTTTCTTGTAGCTTCTTCTTTACAGGTGTAATCGAAGCTTCGGATCGGAGTTTTCTGTTTTTGCAAACTATATTGTAATGGGCTTGCTATATAATATTTGACAATAAGCACTTTGTAATTCTATATGCTTAGTACAATAACTTAATTTTAAGTACCTACCTAATATAATTTTGACTTGTAAAAGTGATAAAAATAGCCTATTTGCTATAAATGTTTTGACTTTGACTTAATGCTATTATCAAAGTAGGTAATGGAAATACGAAACCGACGTGATCTTTGTAAAATTTCAACGAAATCTAGATACAAAGATTTAAAGTTCCTAAAAGTTTTAAAACTAGCGGGATTTTATCCCATGCCTTTTAACTGTAGCACTGCAGATTGGAAAGCGTGGTTACAAATCCCGCCGGTTGCTAAAACAAGTATAAATATAACAATATATATATAGATAAACCACATAGAAACGTATCTTTGTTATGAGTAAACGGCGCAACACGCAAAATCTATTTATTTAAGACTAGCTGAGCAAAAACACTAAATAATAAAATTTTCCTAATAGAAAATAATCACGGAGTTGTGTACCTTTAATTCTTATGATGTATACGCAATATTTTTAGGTTATTAGGATAAGTTGATAACTACATAATCACTTTTTTA
This sequence comes from Ennomos fuscantarius, assembly GCA_905220475.3. NCBI lineage: Eukaryota > Metazoa > Arthropoda > Insecta > Lepidoptera > Geometridae > Ennomos > Ennomos fuscantarius. The sequence continues at coordinate 16,339,304 of HG992023.1, forward strand.
TGTTAATGATGATGTGACGAGCTAGTCGTTCACATGATTTTACACGCGACACTGCCCATAACAGTTGCAGTGTCACTCGGAACTCTAATGTAAAGTTTCGCGTGACACTGCACTGCGCACGACATCCTGAGACATCAGTTATTACTAGACTGAGCTCAGATCATAAAATCTCATTGCCCAGTAAATTCACTAGCTACAGTGCTCTTCAAACCGGAACAGTAGTTTTTGCGCACTATTGCTTGGCGGTAGAATAACTGCCAAGATGGTGGTGCCTACCTAGACGAACTTTGCAGAAAAGTCCTACCACCTAGTAACTTTTATACTTGATCAAGAGCTAGTTTCTTTTGTTTTTCTTTTAGTTTTTTATGTTTCCCTAAAGAATAGCCGTACCTAATACATTTTTATTCCTCAAACGAAAGTTAATCTTCCATCGTCACAGATTAATAATAATAAATAAATAAATATTTGTGGACATTTCACACAACGCCATCTAGTCTCAAACTAAGCAAAGCTTTTACTGTGGAAACCAGGTGACTGATAGAATACATAGATACATTTTGTTTGTAAATACATACATAGAATACAATATAACACCCAGACACAGAATAAACACGTGTGTTCATCACCTAAATGTTTTTCCTGGGTGGGAATCGCACCCACAACCTACAGTTCAGAAGGGAGAGCTTCTACCAACTGAGCTGTTAGGCCAGACAGATTAGCCGTTTCGTTCCCGTATTCTATCCCATCAGTGCATTTAGCGGCCGCTAACGACATGGTCGCCCATGCCCTGGCACTGGCCTGTCGGGCAACAGTGCTAATTACATGCACTATATCATGCTCTCGCAGCAGGGCTGTAGCTAGAGTCGAATTTGAAGTAAATAAATGTATAATAATTGATCTGCCCTGGAAGCACGGGCTCCTTACCATGTATATCTATATCATTGACCTCTAGATCAGTGATGTACATTCAATAGCTATTCGTAGACAAATAATTTATGTGACAGAACATGAGCATGATTCTAAGATTTTTTAAACTCAAACTATGATCAAATAATTATTATTTTTTTACTTCAAACTTTTCTAGCATTTGACCGCACTCTCACCTGATGGGAAGTGACGATGCGATCGAAGGTGTAGCATGCTAGCCAAGTAAATACCTATTCACTGAACACGCCCGGGTCATATTTCGCCGGAAACAATTAAATTATAAACAAAACAATTTAATTATAATATTTTATTTTAGGGTTTGGTATTTTTAAGGTAGGGCAATGTGATTTCGATTTCATCATTTCATTGCCCCACAATGCTCCTCCCTAGCTACGGCCTACGCAGTTTATTATCCGTGTTGTGACACTGACAGCCACTGTGTTTCTGTACATTATACACATAGGTTCGTCTGGGTTTTACTTGATCCACTCTCGCATATGTTGATGACATAAACCCGGCTATAATCTGAAATCTCAAAGCGTGTGTGACTGACGTATACACACATCTTTTATTAAATCGGAATGAGCAATCGAAACCTTTAATAAAAAACGTAAATTGCGAAATGTTATTTAAAATAACTTTAATGTACTCGAATGAAATATGATATCAATTATTCACTTTTAACTTGCTCATGGGTGTTGTACAACTTGTGAAATTTTATCGTAATTTCGGTGTCGTCCAACACGCCTGCTACTACAGGCGGTGGAAGCGGTATCGCGGAAACGGTGCAAAGTTTACAAATAGTGTGCCGCGTGCTCTTTATTGCATACCTCATGCTTAAATTAATTTTACAAAATAACTTATAGTTGGTAATACAATGGGCGGCCTTATCACTAAAAGCGATCTCTTCCAGGCAACCTTTGGATGGGCAGTATTTGACTATAATGGAAGCAGACGGTGGTGAACAATGAAATATTTTTATTTTCTCTTACTACCAATTACGTAATCATAATAGGCAATAAAACTAAAATAGAAAAAAAAAATAGAAATAAAAAAAAACATGAAAAAGTTAAACAAACAAAAAACAGTTCCTAAAAAATACCATTTGAAGATTTACTTATACTAATATCTAATATAATATGCAAACTCTAGATAAACCTAAATTTAAAAAAAATAAATATATATTTACATATACATACATATAGCATATTACCGCGCGGTTGCACTCCAAAATATGTCGCTATAGCCTGATCTCTATCATATGTAAAGTGTTCAGGAGGTAAGAATACGCGCAAACTGATACAACCGGCGCGACCTTGCCCGTTTCACCAGCCTGATACTGTGACATAATAGGCTTAAATACATTCTGCCGCATAGCGGTTAAGTTCTCTTAGCACGGCACAACCTGGGCCATATTGTAATGAGCTTTTATTGATCCCGGTTGTATAACATAGCGTGCCGGACCTGAGTAAGGAGACAGCTTGTATGACTACAGCTATCGACTCAGAGTTGTCAAGTTCCTCGAGCGGGTTCGGGCCGCGGGAACCAACTTGAATGATATTACCCCTGTGGTAATACGTTCTCGTATCATTTATGTCATTACACAACTTAAATCGAGAGTTGCCATATGCATGGTTAAAAAGTGGCATGTTTATCAAAACGTCATATTTTGTTATGATAAAATGCATATTACGACTTTGCAAAGAAAACAAGTTCATATAGCAGACAATGCCTGCCCGCAATAACTGTTGTAACAAAAGGCTTTTTAGCACTCAAAAGATTCTTTGGTTCCATGCGTGCTCCGATGTTGGCCCACATTCCCATGTTTATAGCTTATTAGATTCCCCTGAAACGTTACAGCCAAACGTTCTTTACTTTGTCCTAGAAAATGGTATAACAATGATAATATGTAGCTTGCTTTTTTTTTAAGCACGTCGTTTTCCACGTATTCGCGTGATTGAATAATGAACTACGAGCTCAAATGTTATTTAAGTATACCGATTTCAGCGTAGATTTGTATGATAAATAAAATTTATTTTAAATTAGAATTTTTAGCCAAACAAAAAATATTTTTATTTACCGCTGAGCCGCACTCGGTATTTAGACTTATCCAGTTCTGAAAAATTTGAGTCACTCATATTGTGTAATCCAAATTATAAAAAACTACACATTATTTTTAGCGGTAGTGTGATCCAATGTTGCTACTGCATTCGGAGACTGCATAGTGCATACTGTAATGTCTTATGCCCAAGATAATAAACTTGTGATGTGACGTCACACGAATTTACAATCCGGTTTAGCTAGCCGGTTTCCGTGATGGGAATATTCAATATGGCATACCTAATCTAATTATCAGGTTGCCGTAATCTACTTGAATATTAAACGCATACAACTTCGATAATAGAGACTAAATTATTCAACGAATTTAATAATGTTGTATTGTATGAGCTGGGGTCTCATTGAAATCGCATTAGGAAGGCGAGCTGCGGAGTGGCAGATTAATAATCCAACAAGTTTGCCAAGTTCTCTAAGGTCTGTTAGTTTGAACTCGAATTAATGCTAGCGTCAGCTCCAGTTACAACGATATGTACAATTATAAATATACTGTGTTCTTGATCATATTAGTTATTGCAACTGAAAGAAGAGATATACAAAGATGGCGGTAATGGTATTTCTGATGCAACCAAAATATCGGTGGCATTCATCCCATGGGACGGCTGCGATAAAATTATGTCAATGTATACTAATAGGGGTAATGGGATAGACACGGGCTACATTTACTGATAGTGTTACTTTTCTATGATAATTATTAATACAAGATAAGGTGTAGAGTGGATATAGTATAGAGTGTAATAGTCTTGTATAGTCATGTCTTTTAAAAGGGGCCCTGCGGTCCCGTCCCTGACACACTTGAGTGTTGGCAAGTGGCCGTCCAATCACCTACCGCTTGTTTTGTGCATTTTTCTTATGTTTCACGTGAATTTAAATCGGAGAATACAATAAAATATGATTTTAATAAATAAAATGTTAACCCTAACGTTTGTCAAAATCTAGAGGTAACGTAAGTTACAATGGTTTTATTATGAAACAGGGTTTCAAGCTTTCAAATGAATATTCGAACACAAAATTAAAAAAAATCTCTTTTTGTGTGTTGCTATGAAACCAAAGGCATCAGAAAATGTTTCGCTGGCAGGAGTGGCGATTTCAAAGCTATTCGAGCCGCTGTGGCCCGGTCCGTCAGTGTTTTGTATTGTTCTGAATTTAGGATGCACGCGAGAATATTGCCGGTTCAAAAATTGCGTCAAAAGGAATAAATAAAATAAATATTTGAGAACATTTCGCACAGCGACATACATCCCCAAACCAAAGCTTGTAGTTGTACTATGGGAACCAGACAACTGATAGAATACTTATATACTTTTTGTTTGTAAATACATACAAATACAATATAACACCCAGACACAACAAACACCTATGTTTATCACACAAATGTTTGTCCTGGGTGGGAATCGCACTCACAACCTACAGTTCAGACGGTAAAGCTACAACCAACTGAGCTATCAGGCCAGTCAATGGCGCGATAGTACCTCGCGACCGAGCTCGTTAAAATATTGGTGCTCTCTCGCGCCTCCGGTTGCCAAACCTCTCTACAACGCCACCCTATCCACTATCGCATATCAAATGTACAAACGACGCCGTAAAGTATTTTATTTTTTATGTTTTGGCTCCACACTTTTGTGTATTTAGCCAGTGTCATGTAATCGATAATTTATCAAGTTAATGATATTTCACGCAAATATGTGTGAAGTCACAGTCAAAGTCATCAAGTAAAGTCCTACTCCTAGTAAAGTGGTGGCAACTTTACTTGAAGTTTCTATGGAGTTTTGGAAACAATACGAAAAGAAACGTTTCACCATCATTATACCACTTTCCCACACTCGTGCCTGTAATCCAGCACTTAACGAATAAAATGCCACTAATTTTATGCACTAACACTGAAAATAACACAAGTTTTGGAAAATTATTCAATGCGATGATGCGATCTTTTTCGTTTCCCGCCAAAACTCCGTCGTAAAGTATGCCCTGTGTACGTCCGCGGCATCTCGTACCGCGTCACCGATAAGTTTAATTACTAACGCAGATGTGCAACCTCCGAGCCAAGTGCGGGCGCTCCGCGTCCTCGACTCGGCCGCCTTCCACTCCAATCGTAGTTAACATAGTGATTTCATTAAACCGTGACGTTTCCCCGATAATTGTATGACAACTCCGACTGGCAACATTTTGGCGAAGTTGCGTCGGAAATAGTAATATGTAAGCTCTTATAAACGAAGACGAAATCTCAGTGATCGGTGGCGGTGCCCGTACGTATTTAGAATCCTATAGATCGGTAATAGAATCACACAAAAATAATACGTCCGTGCTTTGAGTGCATTTTAAGCTTGCGTGCGTATAACGCTTGAACTTGGATCGGGTTACAGGGTTCAGTGGAGATTTCAATTACTTGAAAGCCTCTAGAATTTCCAGCAATTGCTTAACTAGATACTATCGATAATAGATTAATCAACTCGTTTTTGATATTCAATACCTGGCCTATTATTTTACTTATTTATTTTATTCTCATAGGAATACTATAGCTAGTTATTATTCATACACGGAAATATCACAATAATTAGGTACGGAAAGCTAATCAAAAGTTTTCACAAATATTCCCTACTAATTTTACATCTGAAATGTTGTTTGTATGGTACATTGTTATGATACTACTCCGCGCCGTATTGGCTAAACAGATAAGGTGCCTTCGCTTCTGTCGTCGCTATTTATCCCGGGACACTATGGCACTTTATTATTTATTGTCCAAACGTGCAAAACTTTAAAGCGTTTCTAGCAAAGTATTATGTTAAAACAAACAATCAGCAAGCACTTAGATTAGGAGCTCCGGTAAGGAGAGGTCGACTGTGCTTGTCTTTACTCGCTCTTATTTGATTTATCCCGAGTCAAGCAAACTGCAAAAGTAGGATTCAAAGTGCTTGTTTGAACTCGCGAGTTGGTACACAAGGCGGGTCAATTTGGCTTCAATTTTGTAAATAGAATGGTCGCGTAAATAATTTATTTTAAGTAAAATGCCGCTTGAGTGCTGTGTATGTGCCCAGGCACAACAAAATTGTTGTAAAACAACAGACGTTAACTCATATTACATTTTTTTGGAGCAATATAACATCAAAATATTACATGGGATCGGTTTGTGTGGGAACTACACAAAAATCATCCATCGATTAGATAATTAGGATAACAGTAAGCAGTATCGTTATTTATTCTGTGACCGCATGCCTACACGAAGTGTAAGGAATTTATTTTCAAAGTTATTTACACATCTTTACGCCCAATCGCCCAATCGCAATCGTAAGTAGGTAATCTTTTGGGAGTTAATTTAAAAGTGCGTTTTAATTTCCATAAGAGCACCGGGTTCATGTCTTTAGTGCTCTTTTTGCTAGTGCTCTTAAAATCATTGCTTCGGGAATAATATATATTAAAGCGAATACGTGAGATTCACGTTGGCCGCTCGGTCAATATTCCAGGTGCATTCTGACGTCGGAACTCTCGAAACGTGCCACTGGCGCCTCGTCACCAGACCAGGAATTCTCTTGTCTAAGACGACTAACAATTCAACTGATAATGCCGACGGCACACGCTCGTCTATAATTCAATTTCTATTGTTTGCCAGATATTCCGTGGAGCAGAAAATTCGAGAAGTTTTATGTTGTTTGATAGGTAGCGAGCATTCATCGAGCCCTGTTCCTCCAGAACAATAGGTACACGTCGGCCACCTTCAATAAACAGCCGCCGAATTTAAACATGGGAAACTTCATTTCCGTGATGGGTCGATGTTAGCGGGGAATATCAATACGGTTTCAGGTTTACAGTCTTGTAATATTGACGTAGAACGTAAAGTTTCAATGTATAAATGAGTTTACGGTAACTGGTGTAGTAAACAAGTTATGGGTTTAGGGTAAAATGATGCCGTCATCTGATCGCAATGGGTTTAAACGTAGAGTTGCGTGCTGTGTCTTTTACTAGTAGTGGAATGTTCTTCTCTGGAAACTGGACTCGAGAAGAAGTGAAGCATTAATATATCGTTGTTTTTTTTAATAGTGTAAAGTTATGAGTCCAAATGATATGAGGGTGTTTCGTAAGTTCTGATTTGAATACTTGTATGTCATCAGTTAAAACCCTACAATCAGCTTGATTATTATTATTGCAACAACAGTACACCCAATAGAGGAATTTTATATTTCTATGGCACACTTCAATTACAGCAGTTCGCCGACCAATCTCTGTGACATATTTTTTTTTCTACCCCAAACTCATACACTATGTACTATACACTACGCTAATTACTCTACTACCAAGTTAATTACTTACTTCATGTTGCAACCGGGAGGCTTGCTTACAGTGCTTACCAATCAGGGGCTGATGACGTCACAATACGCTGTACATTACGTAACCATCCCGATACAGTCAATCAAAATTAGGTACTTTGTTAACCGAACTCATAGAACATAAGTTTGGGAACTTAAGTAAGTATTGGGTATTTTTTATACCAATACATTTAATTATTTTATGGAACGTACGATTTTCCGTGTATTCCCATTAGAATACCACGTTTGACAACCTGATGTTATGGATTTTAAATTGCAGGATAAATAATTGATAGATTCAGGCGTGACTTCCCGGAAGTTCATCTTAAAACTAACTACAAAATGACACTAGAATTACTAGTGTGATTCCGCAAAAAAATTTCGGAATCATGTATAACGGATAAATGTTAAAACTTGCTTCAGACTCCAATTCTCAGTGTCGCGTTCGAGCCCTCTTTAGAACAGTAAAACTTTTGAGTCTCCATGTCGAACTAATTATGGAAAGTTTTTTTTAAGAAATTTATTTTCTTCTCGATGTCTTTACATAAATTTTTTCCCAAAAAAGTGTATTTATGTGCACGCTGTGTTCATTCCGAAATGTTATACATCAAACACCTGTGTCCTTGAATGGTTTTTTTTATTTTGTATTGACCAGTTTTGTGAACAATAAATACAAAAAATTGTTAGTTGTTCTCTTAGTAAAAAACTCTTTCACATTAGAATGAGAACATTGTCTGGCTATTAAGAAAGAACCTTAGCAAATGAAAGGTAATTGCTTCATTTGGACCTCCATATTATATTAGCATACTTATTGATTTTTTTTTAAATAGTACATGTTTTCAAATAAAGAAGTAATGAAAAAATACAATATAAAAATTTATTTTCCATTCACGGCGAGTGACTAAATTGATTCAAAGCGTAATATGAACCAAAATTTCAGTTCAAACATTCGTAACACTCGTAGCTAAGGTTACGCAACCAAGGTGTACGGAGCGCCCGCCGCTACGGCGTAGGCTTAATGATCGTAGCATATTTCCTGGTCTGGCAATAACTGACTAACCCTTCGGTTCTTTGTTTGTAGAGTAAGGCAGTGACGCCCTGACAACTCTTTATTTGATGACGTCGGCTCGCAATCCATAGGGCCTTAGTTCGATTCCTGCAATGACCGTGAACGTGTTATATGTGGGGTATTTTATGCTTTATTTTGTGCCTAAAATACTACCATTAGGCTAACAATGTTCAGGCATCGTTTGAGACCCAGTGGATATGTGTAACTGAAAGAGCATTGCTTTATGTGGCAAAAGTTCGCGCATTTAACCGTGTTTTTCAGTAGTGAACCAAACAGAATATTATTACTGTTAAGTTCGGATTTACCGATAAGACGGATAAGAATTTAATTTTGCATACAGGGGACTTAATCTACGAGATCAATATATCTTTTAAATTAACTTGGCAAAAGAATCTCCACGGGAACAGGATAAGTGCGAGAGAAATCGTCGCCGATAGCCTCTAAGTCTCGGCTAAACATCTTGTCGAAAGGCGTTTTCGTACAAAGTTAGCAAGAAGAGCAAAAAACTATGATGAATTTTAAAAAACACAAAAATATACTACCCGAAAAGAAAATTGAATCAAAAGTTGTACGTACAAGAGACACCTTGTCTAAAAATTACCATAGTTTATTTAAACTTGTCCAAGATAAAAAAGCACGCAAATTCCATTCCACAGGAAGTATTTCAACTTGCCAAAGTTCGGCGCCCTGCTGGATTTGTCTCTTGAGACGTGATTTCGTAACGAAAGGCAAATTATTATTGGAATTCTTTTTTGTCCAGGTGCGGAATAGTAAGACCCTTTGACCAAAATCATAACAACTCTGTTCAATTTCGAGCATATCATTGATGTCGTCAGGTAGCTTGTGTGAGTAAATTTACTCGGGTAATACATGTTCATTTTCAATTTTATTTCTTTTGTAATTACAGGTAAGTAATTGTTAGAATCAGGCGTGACTTCGTCACAGATCATCTTATTTCATTTTGTATCTAGGTAAGTACTTAAGTGAAGAGTGATATAAGGGAAACTTCATGCCATCAGTCTTGTTGGCAAGCCGTATGCAAACTATAAACTATATTGATAATCAGAATCATATATATTTTCTACTAATCTTAGTTATGTGCCGAAGCGTTGGTTACTGAATACTGCACAAAACAATTTGTGCATTATTCAGTAACCAACGTGGAAACGGTTCTTGTAAACGAACGGTCTATTGAACTTTGAAACAAAATTAACAAAGATGGAACCTGAATTCATACAAAATTTTATACCAAACTGTAATACTCCTAGTAAAGTGGTGGCAACTTTACTAGAAGCTTCTATGGAGTTTTGGAAACAACACGAAAAGAAACGTTTCACCATCATTATACCACTTTCTCACACTCATGCCTGTAATCCAGCACTTAACGAATAAAATGCCACCAATTTTATGCATTAACACTGAAAATAACAAAAGTTTTGGAAAATAATGCAATACAGTCACGCGATCTTTTTCGTTTTCCCGCCAAATCTCCGTGTGACATTTTACAAGAGACCAAAAAATTTAGAAAATAAAATTATTACTACGGAAGCCCTGTAAATATTAGGTAAGAATAACATTTAAAAAACGATTCCAGTTTATACATTTTCTCCGTTATTTTATGTTATAATAGAACGACTCTGGCCAAAGATTTCTGAGTATTAAATTTGTTATACAGTTTAAAGTTAATTTTCACAAGTGTCATTGTTTTTGCCCCGTATTTGAAGTGAAAATGTACATTCCTAATAGCAGTTTCGGTTTCATCGGAATCCGGCGACAGGCGTTAAGCAATGGGATCCCCGACCTCAGCTCGCACCTCGTAAATTCCTTTGCGATACCTCTAGACTTTTATAACCCTCCTTTTATTCCCGATAATAATTTGAGAAAAGGAACATTACGGTTGCGATGAAAAAGGAATCCTAAATCGATTCAGTCAACTTTAATATGTCCTCTGAATTAGAAATTATTATAAAACCTTTTGTGAAGCCGGAACAACATTTGTTCCATTCAGCCGCGTGTCGTACCTAATGATTTGTATCTGTTATTCGTATCATTAGGCACTTAGCACGCATCGATCGCTCGCGACCGCGACCGGTCTGATGGCGATGGATTTTGTTTAATCTGCGGCGGCGATAGCATGAAGAATTAGTACGTAAGGGACGACTTTCACTCGCAGATAGGTATCGACTAGGTGGTAGGACTTTTCTGCAAAGTTCGTCTTGGTAGGTACCACCGCTTTGCCAGTTATTCTGCCGCTAAGCAGTAGTGCGTAAGCACTGCTGTGTTCCGGTTTGGATGGCATTGTAGCTAGTGAAATTACTGGGCAAATGTGACTTTATGACCTGATCGTGCGCAGTGCAGTGTTACGTGAAACTCTATACTTTAGTTTCGAGTGACACTGCAACTGATATGGGCAGCCGTGTCGTTTAACATCAGGCGAACGGTTAGTTTGTCACGTCATTCCTACGTCGAACACCAGTCAACTTTGTCAAAGGGTTTCTATGTGGCGTTCATCGTCAAGAGGGTTCCACTCATCTCAATTTCAAATCACTTGATTTATGAGGCTCTTAAAAGTGGATCCGGTGGCGGGAGCGGAGTGCCCCCTCTTCATTTACGAAACGAACGGCTTACTATTCAACATACAGACGCAAGGCTCGTTATAAGAAAATAGTAACATTTTGTAAGTGTGATATTCACGGGTATTTTCTGGAGCACTCGCGTGACCTGCTATGAATGGTGCCTTTTCACTGATTCATATGTTGGGCACATTCTGCAAGCAACCCCGTCGCGCCGCGGGGAACAGCTCAAAAGGACGAGCCGTGACGAGTTTTAAAACGAACGCGGAATATTGACTGCTCTTTTGCGAGATATTGGGTCGCGCGTAATGTTTGAGGTTTTATCCATTCGTAAAGCAGCGAAAATTATCATTATAAACCTTATTTATAGGAACTACGAAGACCATGATCACACAACACCCAGATAAAAAAGGATTTGCGCTTTTTTTCCTGTGCACAAATACATGTGCTGCCGCGGGAATGGAACCCGCCACCTCCGGGTTACGAGCTGACTTGCTCTACCACCACACCTCAGAAGCTGTCACTGTCAACTGTCATATAGTAGAAACATTCTGAGATTGTAAAAAGCAACTAGATCATGAATATTTTAATAGGTTTAGACGTCGTACTTCCGAGAATACCCAAAAATAACTTGGGACTTAAGGTTAGCATTTGAAACGATCTATCCGCGTTAGGTATTCAGCACAGCGACTGTGTACCTGCGATGTAATACCTTGGAGAAGGGTCCTATTTTATAAGTATGCGTTCAATGCTAGCGTGCTCGTGCCTTCTTAAGCGTATTGTAGCAGTACATAGGTTAATGAATCACGGCGCACGAGTTTTAGTAGACACGAGTAGCACATTATACTTGCAATACCGATCGAACATTGATATTATAGCTTCTATAGCCCTCAGTTGGCTGCAGAGTAGCGTGCCTTGCAGGGACACTAAATAAACCACATCAAATTGATGATACCCCGAATCATTCTCTCTCTCTGAAACTACGCTTGTAGGCTTGCCTTTTACTAACAACAGTTCATATTAATATTATAATCGTAGGGTTTTTATACATGTGCTTATCACGGAGAAGGTTACATCTCAAACGGTCCTTTTAAAACGACCTCTATATAGTAAGCTTTAGAAGTGTCATGAATTTTCATGAAAGTATAACACGTGGTTGGTGTTAAAAGTTTCAGTTATTTTTTTACGAGTTTTAATATATGTTTGCCGTTGGCGTGTATCTAGTTCTGAAACGAGTAATTACGAGAACTAATCGTTTGAGATTAAGTCTGCGCTATTGTAAAGGAAATATTTGATTTAAAAGCTTCTGCAGCGGATAGCGAAGCAAAGACTTCCCAGTATTCCTCTAAAATTACTTTGTTTTATTCCTTAACTCAACAATACTGTCAGCATAAGCAAAGGCGCCCCAAGCACAACTAGCAGTAACTAGAATATCCATGATGACTTTGTATGAGAACTTATTATGAGAATAGTTATATTATATTGACTGGCCCGGTAGCTCAGTTGGTAGTATCCCTGCCTTCTGACCTGCAGGTTGTGGGTTCGATTCTCACCCAGGACAAACATTTGTGTGATGAACATTGATGTTTGTTCTGTGTCTGGGTGTTATATTGTATTCTATGTATGTATTTACAAACAAAAAGTATCTAAGTATTGTATAAGTTATCTGGTTCCCATAGTACAAGCTTTGCTTAGTTTGGGGTTAGATGGCGCTGTGTGATATGTCCTCACATATTTATTTATTTATATTATATTTACCTAAAACAATGTATGGCGCATAAATTTGATAAAAAAATGTTGGTGAGCAAGGTAAAATAAGTCTTAAGTACAGTTAGTGTCAAATAGGTACGTTCAGTCGTACATTTCGGTAAGAATTGGTACTTGATCCCATAAAGTTGCGCAACCTTAGATATACAGCGTCTGGCCGAGAGGTCACTCGCTCGTTCGCTCGGGGATATCTTGGAACTTTAGAACTATCGGTGCAATATCTTACTCCTTTCCCTGATACATTTTAAGATATAGATTATTGCACAACCACTTTTTCTTGTTGTGTTGTGACTTAAAGTGGCCCTCCAAAATTATGTTTACGTATCTACGTATAACATAGCTGCGCAGCACACAATTAAATCTTATTATGCTTCTGCCGGTGGCTTCGCCCGCGTGGCCTATAGGAAACAAAGAAGATTTTTTATAGATAATTCAACCACCCATTTCAGCCTCTTAGGGGTGGAATTTCGAAAAACCCTTTCTTAGTGAATACCTGCATATTACAAAGGCTGTGCGTTGAAGTCAGTCAGTCAGTCAGGACTTTGGAATTTTATATGTATAGATTCTTTCTACTCCAGTTCTCGTAGTCTTACAATCGGCCTTACATACGTATTGTTTCCTAATTTTGTAATACTGTTAAATCGTACAGACGATATAGTAGCAACCTGCTCATAGCCCGGAGGCAACGGGTTCGATTCCCGAGACAGGACAAGTATTTTCCACAGAAAAAAAGTGCAAATACTTGTTCTGTGTCTGGGTGTTGTGGGACCATGGTCCTTGTAGTTCCTTAAACACAGGAAATCCTAGTTACGGCCCAATATCTATGTACGTAATCATTGGGCGTTATCTGTACATATAAAATTCAAAGTCCTGACTGACTGACTGACTGACATATATCAACGCACAGCTTAAACCGCTGGTCTTAGAGACTTGAAATTTAGAGGGTGTGTTCTTTGTAAAGTGTAAGTGTTCACTAAGAAAAGTTCTAAATTTCCTAAGAGGGTCAAATGGGTAGTTGACTTATCTAAAAAAGTCTTCTTTGTCAGAAACTAATTATTATTATTATTATGTTGGGCAAAATTTTTGAGCTGAAATATATCCGAGACAGAGCTAAGTTCTACAGACAGCAGGCTTTTTCACGTTTCTTATTTCAACGAGTTTAGCAAGTCAAATGTTCTTGCGGCGGTTACTCGACTTTAGCTCGCCCGGATCGACTGCCTGTTTTTAAATATGTTTAGGGAATTTCCTTTGAATAGATCATATACGCCTGGAAACCGAGAGAGGTAACGCAGTTTCAACAACAATTATTACACTTCATTGTAAGCGACGCACCAGGAATGCATCTTCCTTCTCACAGCAGCTGCCTTCATGGATATATACCATGCGTCTTTGTGAGAAAAATATAGCTCATTTTTTTATAAACATCAACGTTTTGAGCACAATTATTATTGGGATTGAAGTATCCTATTTTGTTATTTTGTTAATCGCTGCGTCCCCAACACTTCATACAGAACGTGCTCGATTAATAAATAAAAAACTTTGCACCTAAATCTTGCATCGTTCCCGAAAGTTTCTGACGATATGTTATAGTATTTTTGTGACCGTTACTATACAGAAGTCGTAGTTGTTCATATCCAAAGTAAATTGATAGTATAAGATATTGTCCGGTAAAGCCATCAAGTGAAACAATACATCATGTAACTTTACACCATTTTAAAGACTTGCGAGCCGTTTAGGCGCCACATTGAGGTAATTAGCCGGAGACCGCCGCCTCTAACGCTTTATATCTTGCCTGGCGCTCACGAACCTTCGTGTGATTTATTAAACTAACTTTTCAGCTTTTGAGTTGAGAAGGGAACAGGGCCGTCGCGTGGCATGCAGGCGACCGATAAACGGTGCGATCATGCATTTGACACTTACGTAACAGGTTCGATAGACGGCACCCCTTTGATTTGTTACCCTGACTTTTTTTTTTTACGTAGACGAATGACTTGAGCCATCTGAGCCTGGCAATTAGGATAACCGGGAATACGCCGTAGCGTCACTTCTGAAACATGGTTGTATTTTTGAAGTAAAACTTCTTTACGCACGCTTGCATACTTGCGTGCTTCACTTGGGCTGGCGAACGTGAACGAACCGAAAGTTTTCTGTCGGATTATCTCATTTCTGACTCTATCCTTCGGAGAAACTCCTGGATTAGTCCTTTCTACTACTGTTTACTTTAAATCAGTGATGGAATAGTTAAAAAGCGCTCATAGCAAAGCTGTTCAGCTTTTATTTCTTGCCGTTCTTAACCAATCGGCAAGATGACCACACATATTTTTTAAAATATTTTAAAGATCCCTTGATCTACTATTGGTTCTTAAGTATAAAGTGGTAAAAACAATTTAATACTCAATGCGTTTATTTGTCATCTATAGGTTCAGATTATATATTTGTTCAGGTTTTTGACATCAAGTAAATTCAATATACTACGTCTTAATAAGTTTCACTTAAAAAAATTAGGTAGAATGAGTGGGTTTAAATATGCGGAGCCCCCTTTCGGGCGGGGCCCGTAGCAAGTGCCACTCTTGCTTCGTGGTTAACCCCGCACTGGATGGGCGACCGCAAATTAAAGAAGTATTAACTAATGAGCTATACCGTGCTTCGGAGGGCATTTTATGCCATCGCGTTGGCCAAGGCTGCTGTCGTAAGACAAACGGTCGATAATAAGCATGACCACTTGCCTAATACAGGGGGAGAAAGGAGGAAGTCGAAGACGTAACTACCTATATGCACTAATAAGTAGTAATTTCGGTGCGGTGCTTTTTTAGTAGGTGGGGTACCTATTATTACCCATACTCCGTCCGTACCCAAAGGCAAATCTATAAATAGACTTGGTAAATACACCGACGCGAATACGACCGAAGAAACGTGGGCGTATTATTCGGATCGCGTACTTGATTGTATATCTTGTACGTGATAAATCAATAACAACAAAGTCTAGGTTCAGTCGACGGTTTAAATTTTAGAATCAGCAATAGTACTCAATTGTATTTTACCCATGGTAAGATGATCTGCTTTCAACCTCATCTTCTTATTAGACTGTGAGAGAAGGGCATAAAGTCTAATTTGCCTAGTAATTTCACTAGTTACAGTTTCCTTCAAACCTGAACACAGTATGCACACTGCTGCTTGGCGGCAGAATAACTGGCCAAGTGGTAGTACCTATCTAGACGAACTTAGCAGAAAAGTCTTGCCTAGTACAAATTAATAAACACAGGTAACGCTGTGAAAATTGGTGAAGAACAGCAGCTAAATAAAACAAAAATCTCTTTTCTTTCTCTCTCTTATCTTTGATGCACCATACAACCTGTACCTACTCATTCATTACTTTCAAAGTACCTATTTATTATATACATGGCATCAAACGTGGCCGAGAATCGTGGACAATAACACTCGCCTAGGTACGCAACATCTAGTTTAACTGGAGCTCACGACTTAAGTCTTATTACGTGTCGTTAGTCCAGTTAGCCACATCAAGTGCCGCCACCTCCGGCTTTATTGTCACTTGTCATCAGCTGTAATATGATGAAAACAGTCAAGTAACAAAGTTGTTCCATCAACGCTTTTCACAATACGACCTAGTATGTACCTCCGATAGTGCACCCGCCGCTATATTGCCTCTTATGCTCCGGCAACTTGAAAAGCAATATAGGCTGCGGTGCCGGAGTAGTCGAGAGGCTCGACACCGCAGCCTGACACACATCCGGACGGTCGTAGTTGGAAACTATCTCAGCTCAATCTAGTGGTCTAATTTTAAGTCTGTGGTCCTGTTGAATGTTTACCCGGTCCCATCTTGTGTACAAACTTCAGTAGCCTCTCAAACATTCTAAAACCAGGATTATCGCCGGGAAACGTCCTTTTGAGGGCTTAAACCGGCCGGACTTTGGTAGTCGCTATTTTCTATGCAGAACGTTCAACGATATAAGTTTAAAAGGCAATAAGGACATCAAGGGGATTTATGTGCAAAAGGAAGTGGTACCAATTGGGAAGCGTTTGTTAGGATTAGAGATAGACTTCTCTTTGAGAACTTATGGGTTATAATTTTAGGGTGGTCAACGGGACAGGATGGAATAAGCTTGTAAAAATATTTGTATATAGTAAAGAATACTTTAGACTATATATAAATTATTTATGTAGGTTTTAGTGCCTGCTAATATTCATAAACTTTGATTATATTCTATACATACATTCTAAAAGCAACGGCCAAACGTTACACACATTCCCGCCCGGGCGTGTCGCTATCCCGCATGCCCAAATAGATTTAGAATCATTGTTCATTATACATTTTGGGAGGTGTGTGTCCTATATTTCTTACAGTTCAGTATACAGTACACATAACACCAATAAGGAGAACAACAATGGATGTGTACTTTACCTTTTCTCCTTAATGAACAACACACAGTGGAGTTAAAAATGTTCTTGTGTGGAGAGTTGGAGACAAACTTGGCCCGTATTACAAAACGATGCTCAATCAGCAATACAAGCCGTAGTAGCCGATAGCGCTCATAGCGAAGTTTGATTAGCGCAACACTCGCTACGGTCTTTACTTGGATGGGTGACCGTTACAAACAGTGGTATTTACAACTGAGCTTCGGGGAGCACGTTATGTCACAGTTGTTGTCGTAAGACATAGTTAGAAGCCCTTGGTTAGACTAAAAATTCTTGCTAGTCTAGTCAGAAGCCTTTGAATGGACTAAAATTTCTGACATCCTAATCTTGATACTAAGATCAGGGCTGACCTCTTCTCTACAAGAGAAAAAGAAGAGCCGTAGAGGAGGAGAACCTCCTGACTAAGGTGGAACGACGCGCCAGTAGTTGTATGAGAAGAGCCAAAAGCTAGGCTCAGTGGCGTATCTTGAGCAGACCTATGTCCAGCAGTGGAGCAGACTAATGATGATTGTAGCTAATTGGCGCAGGGTTCGGAAAATGCGTCGGTGGATACGGGAACAGAAATTTTTAAGAGTTTACTCTTTTATTCACGTATACTACACTAACTAAACAAAATTGGCGGCTCACACGCGCCGCGCTGCTATCACCCGAGCCCGCGGCATTGCGAGTGCATCTTCCTATACTATCTATTCGGCCTGATGGGTCGCAACACTGCGAATAACTCAAATTTTAAAACATAAACAATTAACACAATATAGGTATGCCAAAACACAGGTTTTCCTAGTTTGGGTACCAAAGTTTTCCAACCAGGAGTAAACTATGTGTATTTTTCGTAGACTGTTTTATGTTTAAACCGATGTTTGTAAACATTTAATAAACTATTTCATTTCATTTCATTTCATTTCACAATAATTAAATGGTATAAAACGTCAGGGTTGCATGATAGCCTTAGATTTATCCAAGCACGATGAATATTATTTGAGGTAACGCATAGCTGGACGTAGTAGTGTGATAGGGAAGAGTTTAGCAAACTGTAGTGTACAACCGTTACGTGTTCTTGTTGCAGACATATGCTTCCAGTCGTTCTTCAACTACGTAGACATGCGCGCCCTGCTGGAGAACTTCTGCGTGTACCACGTGACCGCGCCGGGACAGGAGGACGGAGCACCCACGCTCCCCGAGGAGTGAGTAGCCTTATAGTTCACTAACTTCTGCCCGCGGCTTCGCCCTCCTTCACCCTCTTAGGGGTGGAATTTTGAAAAGCCCTTTCATAGTGGATACACTTAACAAAGAACACACTCCAAATTTCAAGTTTCTAGGACCAGCGGTTTAGGCTGTGCGTTAGTATATAAGTCAGTCAGTCAGGACTTTGAATTTTATATGTATACGCATTTATTATATGTAGGGATAGTGTAATATTATGTCGCTTTAGATGACGATGTGGTCGAAGGCCGAAACTGCAAGCAGAACAGTGTTTCAACTATTACAGAGTATTAAAACAAGATTTATTATTGGTACACGATGCTATAACCAAATAGATTTAAAAAAAGTTGAATAAAATTCTGAGACATTCTAAAGCAGATAAATGCCTCATCGATTTTATAAGAAAAGGCTTAAATTGTAATCTTAGAAGGACCTGCCTTAAAAGCGATAAATCTAATGCCTGGAGACGGTGGAGCTATTCTCTAGATGTCAAGGAACGTGAACTAAATTAAAGATACTAAAATATCTAGACCCATTTTTTATTCCTTCACCAAGGTCTGAATAAGTTAACCTTTTCTAATGGTCATAATTTTTTTTAAATTTACTTTTACTTATCCTTTAGATAACCGTACTGGTGTTTGTAAAATGTTTGCCGTCGCTCAGGTATCTACGCGTGTGATAGAGACAGTAGAGCCCGCGAGTGAACTTACCTACATTTTACTGTTTCGAGGGAAACTGGTTTTCACCCTTTAATCTTAACACGTAACTATTGTTTTTAGGGTCAATCGTTTAAATATATTATAATGTATGCTTACGCGTACTGATTTCATTAAAAATATATTTGGTATTCTAATCACAACCACTTTTACTAGTTATAATTTTGACGCAAAAATTCGTCACTATAACTACGAAGGTATGCAAATACCTCAAAAAAAGTGCGTTGTACGTAGATAACATATAAAAACATTGAAATCTGATAACATTTAGGGATGGGAAAACGTTGGCGCTTTTTGTATGGACAAGAGTATACTCTCTTCTTAACTCTGGATCACACTGAAAACCGAAATAGAGGTATTTATTTACTACGAGCTTCTGCCCGCAGCTTTGCCCGCGACGTGGCCTATGGGAAAATAATTAAACCACCCATTTCACCCTCTTAAGGGTGGAATTTCGAAAAATCCTTTCTTAGCGGATGCCTACGTCGTAACATCTACCTGCATGCCAAATTTCAGCCCGATCCGTCCAGTGGTTTGGACTGTGCGTTGATAGATCACTATGTCAGTCAGTCAGTCACCTTTGAGTTATATATATTTAGATATATTCATTGACTCGACAACTAACATAATTAATGCTTATACCCGACTACGGCGAACCTAAAAGGAGAGATAAGATTTTGACTGGTACGTTTGTGAGTAAATAGATTTTTAAAGGAAGTCGATACCCCCGCTTGTATTAAAGAAACTATAGTTTTTGGAAACGCAGGCTTTCAAAAAAATTTAGTTCCAAAAAGATAACGTAATCATGACTGGTAATTATGCGCTTTGAAAAATGCAATTAGCATCACTCACGTCGATCGACTTTCTATAAATTGCAATATAAGAGCGTCATTAAAACATGGGTACATAAAAACAACATTTGCCGAGCGATAGTTAGCAAAGGTCATAAGTTCATAAGGTCCTCTGCAGCAGGGTAGGTCAACTTACTATGGACAGGTTGCTCAATAAGTGGGTTTGATATAAGAATACCAGTACAAAAATAAAATATTGGTAAAATTATTTGGCAGCACCAAAGTTTTAACTTTTACTTTTTAGTTTCAAACCACGTTTTTTGTATGGAGCTGCTGTTCTTCTCCGCTAGGAGCAATAGTAGTCAGTGCTCTGCAGCGTCGTTATTGCGCGAAGATATTGCGCGCGTGATTGGCACTTCGCCGCCGCGCTGTCTCCGTCTCCACGCACTCGGTCTCACAACAGATTTCATTATCTCAGACACCCGTCTGCGAACGGAATTTTAATGTGCAAATCGTTTTATTAATTTTAAATTGACTGAGCGGTTGTTTGAATATTAATAAGGTTGTCATACATCCCCACAAGGAGAGCCGAGTGTTCTTACAGCTTTCTTTCATGAATATTAATTTTTAATACAGTATCCAACACGAAAAGCCTGTGATCTCGCTGTATAATTACAATTTTATAGACGCGGAAGGTCTGACGGGATATAATTGGATCCGTCACTGACCGAGTTAACGCGTTGTCGTGTTGACCAAAATGAATACATTATTGCTCCAATATGGGAGCAGCCGTACAAGGTGTCACTGCCAGCTATCATTAGCGGTACGGTGTACAGTTCGAATACACATTCTGTAGCTGACTCAACTAGACAAAGTCAAAGTTTTGTTAATTATGTTAGAAGACGCTATGTCGGCCGTGCTCAGAGTATGCCTTATAGGACTTCCCAGAACTTACATCAATAAATGGAGATGCCGCACCACACCCGCTTCTTACCTATGAAGTACTGCGAGGTGAATGGAGATCTGAACCCACATCCATCCCCGTCGACGAGAAGCCGTGACGGTAGACGGTACTAATAAATAAGTGACTCGCTAGCTGTAAGTCCCGCATCTCGAACTGATGGTGAGCACGTCCGATTCCCGCCTCGCGGTCTGCCGCTTGTTCAGATAATTTAACCAGCGAGCGTCTGAAGCGCGCGATAACTCGCCCTCCCACTCGAGTGGCCTTCATCTCGCTCGCAATCACACGAAAACAGACTCTATAAAACTAACAAAGCGGCGATAAAATGAAGCCTTTGTATTTACACCGTAAACCGGCCTGTTTTGGAGGCAGTGTTCTTTTAGTGCCACCCCGTCTGCCGGGACGGAGGGACTCCATGTTTCCGATAGTTCCGTGGAAGTATTCATCACCCGTCTCGCGTAATGATTAATGTCGGCCAGCCTCGCCTCGCCTCGCAACTATGTACAACGATTCCGAACGTTGCCTAAAGCTTGAGTCACATAAAGCGGTTGACTTTGTACAAAGTTTTAGCCCGAACCCGCAGCTATGTGTGCCCAGCGGCTTGTTTCGTTTGTAAACAGATCTCAAAGAATGCCACGTTTTACCTTCGGTGTTGCGGAATAGGCACATTCCGCCTACCCCAGCGAGAAATAAAGCCAAGAATTATTAAATTCTAAATGGCATTTTGCAAGCTAAATTCAACTAATGAGTAGCATGAAATATGAGCGGAAAAAAGCGTCGGCAAAGGGGTCAAGTTTCAAGCCCGCGGTGGTCGCCGGCCTGTCCTAATGAATGGCAAGGAACGCAATAACTCGTAAACAGGTCGAGAATCCAGAGCGTTCCCGCCGCACCGGCCTTAATAGGGCGCAGTTGATTCGTCCAAGTAATGTGGCAATGTACTTCGCATCACACTCTACTATTTTGAACTAAAAGCCATCGCTATATTATGTATCAAGAATTCGTGACTACCGAGGTATTTCGACTTGCCATTTCAATCTGAAAATTGCTGGAAGCTTGCCATCTCCGGGGTGCACATCTTACGACCTACAAGTTTGATGTACCATATTGTAGGTACCACAAGTAACCTAACTTTTTTTTGTTTGGTTTTGGCTCCACTCTTTTGTGTATTTAGCCAGTGTCAAGTAATCGATAATTTATCAAGTTAATGATATTTCACGCAGATATGTGTCAAGTCAAGTCACAGTCCAAGTCATCAAATTAATTCATAGTCTAGTCTAGTCAAGTCATACTCCTAGTAAAGTGGTGGCAACTTTACCAGAAGCTTCTATGAAGTTTTGGAAACAACACGAAAAAAAAAACGTTTCGCCATCATTGTACCACTTTCCCACACTCATGCCTGTAATCCAGCACTTAACGAATAAAATACCACCAATTTTATGCACTAACACTGAAAATAACACAAGTTTTGGAAAATAATACAATGCGGCAACGCGATCTTTTCGTTTTCCCGCCTAAAAACCCCAACTTATTTTAATACATTAATGGTTTGTGTAGTGGTTTTTTATTTTGGCTCCACACTTTTGTGTTTTTAGCCAGTGTCAAGTGATTGATAATTTCTCAAGTTAATTAATATTATACGTATAAAATCAATTCACAGTCCAAGTCATCAAGTCAAGTCTTAGTCTAGTCAAGTCATACTCCTAGAAAAGTGGTGGCTACTTTACCAGAAGCTTATATGTACCTAGTTTGGAAACATGAAAAGAAATGTTTCACCATCATTTAGTTTACTGTCATTCCATTCACGAACCTTCATGCGATCAACCAAAACGGCTGAAACAATTTGGACGAATATTTGCACGTGGAGTTTTGGCGGGAAAACGAAAAAGATCGGGTCACGACATTGTATTATTTTCCAAAACTTATTTTCAGTGTTAGTGCATAAAATTGGTGGCATTTTATTTGTTAAGTGCTGGATTACAGGCATGAGTGTGGGAAAGTGGTATAATGATGGCGAAACGTTTCTTTTCGTGTTGTTTCCAAAACTCCATAGAAGCTTCTGGTAAAGTTGCCACCATTTTACTAGGAGTATGACTTTGACTAGACTGACTTGACTATGACTTGACTTGATGACTTCGACTGTGACTGGACACATATTTGCGTGAAATATCATTAACTCGATAAATTATCAATTACTTGACACTGGCTAAATACACGGAGGTGTGGAACCAAAACATTTAAAAAAAAGTAAATGGTCTGACATTTGTGGTATTTCTTTTAAGTAAAATATAGCTAGACCTCGATGATAATAATGCAAGTCCTGCTCCAAATGGAGTGTTGCTACGAACCCCATTAGATTAGAACAACTTGTTGCTTCCGGCTTCCCCATGGGCTGATCTCGATGGGAGACGCGAGTTGATCTGTCTCAAAATTCCAACTATTAATATAATAGCGTTGCTTTACATCCGAAAAACGAGTGTGCTTTCGACCACACGACTGAAGTAAAACTTCTTTAGCTCTATCTATCGGCCGGTAAAATTTTGTTTTTGCATTGTTAAATGTTAAAATCGCGATCTTGACTATTGTAAATGGTATTTTTACCGGACATACTAACATAATAATACAAGTTTTTAACTTTTTTATGTTAACAATGGATTTTACGTGAACCAACTTCAACTTCCGTTCCACCTCGCAATGACCAGCTTACTCTCCATGTCAAGCGTGCGTAAAGAAGTTTTACTTCAAAAAATATTACATAGTATTGATTAGGGGTGTTTATTTGATGGAAATTCTCTTTAAACCACAGTTTAAAACGGGGGAGCGTAGTTGAAGTTTAGTTTTCTAGTTCCAATTATTTGAACAGTGGAAGGGACGCCCTTTGGTGCGCAAACGTTTAGAAAGTTTTAACTCGCCAAAGAAAAGATGCTCGGTAAAGTGCTCGTAATTTATGTAGTAGTGAGTGCGGCTTGCGGTTGACTTTAAAAATAAATTAGTTTTTAGGGCTATCTGGTGTGTGTCCAGTGTAAGTTATCAACCGACTTCGAAAAGGAGACCGATTTTGAGGATGATTTTGGTGAACCGATCTTTTTTAATTGAAGTTGGTGGTTCCCGTGTTATCTCACTTAAATTTGATAAAGATCTGACTAGTAGTTTTTGAGTAGTTTAGGATATTTTCGGTGTATTCCTAGATTTTGAAATAAACTTAGCCACTGCGCCATGGATATGTTCATGATGGTGCCGGATGGATTAGGAACTGATAAATGATGTAGATAACCATTTTGCACAAACAAAATAATGTTTTTTTGTAAAGCTACTTGTATGCCTTTGACACTGATTTATATACTCGTCACAAAAATGCAAATGTTTATTTTTTTTTTCCGGTGCCGTGGATGGATGTATCAAGAATACAGATTGTCATTAATTAAGCCGCAGTGACTGAGTTTAGTACAATAGAGAGCATTTTATATTTGCAAGGGGTACCGAATCTCGAAAACCATTTCGGGATTAATATACTTTATAGGGCTAATATAAATATCTGATTTTTATATTCAGTATTTCACAACTTCTAAAACACCAATAACAAGGCGATTTTTTCTGGAAATTTCTTATTCATCATATCATATCCAAAAATTTTTAAATATTTTACAAAATCAGTAAATACAAAAACGCACCTGTTATCAACCAACTTTTAATAAAAACAATACCTGGCGTCAAAGATTTTAAATATTGTCAATTTTGGGAATTCGTGGGATATAATAAAAAAAAAACGTGAGTAGCTCCCTGCAACATTCTTCTTTAAGTACCAGACTTCCGATGATCCATATGTGAATCACTTAATATACGTTGACATTACTTTGAGCATTGATGTGTAAATACATTTTACGGTATTGAATTTACGGAACCTCGATCTAATTGGTACCTGCACAGTACAGTCCAAACGCTTTGATCGTGTTTGCGTTTACCTTTACACGCTATAATTGGAAGCCCAAAGACAAAGCAAAGACGACTGACAAACGGGATGCTGTAGTAACCAATTGGGGTACATTCATTGGTAAACACTGCTATCGAACTGTGGTGCGTTTTGTGTTTCTCCTTTGGACGAATGATTGTTCGTGTACAGTAACCACAGACTAGATAATAGTACTAGAGTAACAGTACACAATAACAAATGAAAATGATTGACGTCAATTGAGACCCCATCGAACCTAGAACCGCGTCGGTCTCATTAGTCATGACTGCCATGTCATAGCAGTCATTACTAATGAGAATCCGATCTCAAATATACTCCCATTACCTTGGTCTTCTCCCAAAAGCTCATCTACAAGAATCATGGTCATGGAAAATCAGAAAGGTAAATTCTATGGTGATATTCAACCAGATATCCCAGCTGTCCCATGGTTTTTCAAATTTCGAAAAGCTAACAAAATTACTACCTCCATAATCTGTCGGCTCAGATTAGGACATTCATGCACTCCAGTACATTTAGCTAAATTTCGGATCAGGGATAACTCCGTGTGTGAGTGTAGTCTGGACGAAGGAACCGTGGACCACATATTTTTCAACTGTTCTAACAGATCACAGTGGTATGATTATATTACACAGCATCATGTATGATTCTATGATGAATATCATTCATATTCTATTCAATTGTATGATTCTATAGATCAATAAGGTTCTTACTGTGATCGGATTCGTTACCTTTATTGAATAGGTACCAAGTCTTACGTAATCGCCGGAAAGATTTTTTTTCATATTTAATCTTCAAAGTTAGCACTTTTCGAGGCATTTTGCTTAGATTTAGACGCCATGCGTTTGATTTAATGGATCAGCAATCATAAGATATAACCGAATACACAAACTTACTTCCCATTACCGGTAAAGTCCAATCATAATATATTAATCTCTTAACCACGCAAGTCTTACCTATCTAAAAATAATTACGCGATATCAATTTTCCGCCTGAATTAAACTAGTAAGTAGTGTGTATCCGAGGGGCGGTCGGCGGCCGCGGCCGCGTGACGTAAGTTTTTGTTACATTTAGCTAGTTAACCGTTCATTCGGTGTCCTTGCGAGCGCGCCCGAGCCGGGACGTGCGGGTTGTATTGATTTTTTTGAAAGGCACACGCGGCCCTCTTCGTCCAAGTAATACCATTGGAACAATGCCTTCATACCACGGTATCCATCTTAATAATATCGGAATAATGTCTTCCTAGAGCTACATTTCAGGCGATAAGGTTGGCTTGTTTGTTTTAACTCGACGGATATTAAGTTCCCCACAGGGCCTGTAATTAATTGTTGGATGACAGATTTTTCGCCTTCAGCAGGGGCTATATCCAGTGAAGCCTCAAGCTTCCTGCGTTGCTAATATTGCCACCAAGTGTCGTCGTCCGGAACAGAGCTTGCTCCGGCGTTATTAAATACTCTGTATCTACCAAATGACTTACATGGAAGAAAATAAGTTCAATGCGTAAGTTTCCTAAGTCAATTACAGCATTTCGCTTCCGTTTACAATTACATATTTTATCATACTGTCACGTATTAATTATATCTACTGAGACAGTATACATTTTACTTAAAAGCAATTGTACGACTTGACTCTTTACGACCCTTCAGAAGTTCATTGACGTGAGTTGTTTGAGCAGCTATTTACATTAAGCATTTTCCGGACAGCATGTAACTCACGGATAACGTTGGGTGATCCCGGGAGCGGCCCCGGGATTTATTTAGAGTTTATTCCGCGGAATCGATACGAACATTACATTAGTATGCAGAACGCCACGAAGAAATTACGATTTCCCGCGAAGACGTCTAATTTACATCAACCGTTCTGAAATATGGCACATAAAGAGTAAGTGAATGATTCGCCAAAAAATGGTAAATTACGATAGGAACGGCTAGATACTGGCTGGGATCATGGAGTAAAACCACATGAAGGGTCGTGTGGCACCGCGACCGTGACTGATTCCCAGCATTGTGTCCGCTCGCCATATTTATTGTAGCCACTGTACTAACAATTTTTTTTATCATGGAGTTTAATGGAGATAAATCATAACTGTAAGAGGATTATCAGACATTACTTTTCAATGAAATTAGAGTAAAGGGCCAATTAGGTTTTAATCTTTTATGAAATGAAAAAAACAGCACGATTAATTAAAATTATGTTTATTATAAAAGTATTACTGATTATAATAATTGTTTAAAATATATATACCTATACTCGTACTGTGCTTATGACAACGTGCAGTGCTTGGGCCCCTTTAGGACCTAATTAGGACCCGTTTGAGAGCTAGCTCATGATACGTACTGTATTCTAAAAAGACTGCGTTTTCTACGCGCCTGGAAATTGACAAACCTTGATACCGAAACATTTTTACGTTACGGGTATGACTCACAATAAAAAAAAATCATTTAATATTATTACAGTTGCTGTAATAATATTGCTGTATTATATTTGCATATAGCTGTGAACGTTTATATCGGCTCCCGACCAAATCTAACTGTTCAATGTGCAGACGAGAATTCAATAATGCAACTTTACAGTTCATAATACACTGCTTCGTATCGAAATCATCGATGTTGGAGCAAACCAGATGGAGAGGCCAATTTACACGTTTGGCACTGAAGCTATAATATAGTTGATTCTAGTTCTAGCCTGTGATATTCACAACTATTAGTCATAGAATAAAAGTGAAACGCTACATGGGCTTTGTTAGCGACGCGCTCATGAAGCCTTTATATATTAGGTTTTTTATTTTATAGATTCCCTCTTTAGGTTATTGTCAATACATTCGGTGTCAAAAAGTGAAAGCGAGCAGGCGCTTTGTTTTGTTAGCCGTGCCAATTTTCTCTTTCTTATTTCTGTATATATTTTTACCTTCAAATTCGGTTTATATACGTTCAACCTCTATAAACCGAATTTGTAGTACCTACTGGGTGGTAAGACTTTCCTGCAAGACTTAGTCTTATAGTTACTGCCGCTTTAAATTCACGCTCTATAAACAGAACCTGCCCGTTCGCGTTCCCTAAAATACGATCCCATCATGCTTCCATTTAAGTCTAACAGCACGTGAAAAGGGCACCCGGGAGTTGATTTTATTTATAATTGAGTCTAATGGAAGGCTGCAGTGTGACTAAACGTTTGAACGTGCAACCACTCTCTTTAAGAGCAGTCTTGATTGCATCGAGTCGAGTTGCTCTTCTGGTTGTATCTGTGATTCTGTGAAGAGTATGTATGTAAGCAAGCGAACTGCAAGCGGTCGGTACAGTGGCTAAGTTATTCCCATTTGAATGTTACAGGCGGGGACTGCAATTGCAGTGGTGATATGGAATGGCTATTCGCAGTTTGCTATCTTTTATCCACTAAAGCGTCGTAATGTGTCCACTAATGTTTCGGGATATATTTTGAAGTTTTATAGATTTTCTGGCATACATTGGTTGTATTGTATATAAACTTTCTTACCGTTCTCCTTTCCGAGCTTTTTCTTGTGGTGGATCCTTCCATTTTCAGAAAATAGTGCAGTTCAACTTGTACTTGCAAGGCAAATTATTTTGTAGAACAGAATAAGTTATCCGTTCTCTCAGAATTGGTATTGCAACTAGAAAATTCATGGAAATACGTGTTTTCCAGAAAATGCTAGAAACTGGAAAGCAATTTATTCAAATCGACGTAATGGTACGATTTGCTCGTCAGCGATTCGTGCTCACCGAGTGGCCTACTTAATGGCCTTAATTATAAAATGTTTACTAGGTGGTAGGACTTTTTTGCAGTTTGTCTAGGTAGGTACCACCGATATGCCAGTTATTCTGCCGTCAAGCAGTGTGCAAGCACTACTGTGTTCCAGTTTGAAGAGCACTGTAGCTAGATAAATTGCTAGGCAAATGAGACTTTATATCCTGATCTTACAGCATAGTAATCTTATTACTAGATTGTGCTGATGTCTCAGGATGACATGCGCAGTGGAGTGTCACGCGAAACTTTAGAGTTCCGAGTGACGATGTAACTGATATGGGCAGCCGTGTCCTTTTACATTAGGCGAACGATTAGCTCGTCACGTCATTCATTAGCATAAAAAAATGCTTGAAAATAAACCTATTTGCATCATGGGTATCAGTTTTCGCGTGATGAGTTTTAACAAAAGTTTACTAGGTAGTATGACTTTTCTGTTAGAGTTCGTCATAGGCAGGTACCGCTGCTTTGCTCTGCCGTCAAGCAGTGTGCAAGCAATACTGTGTTCCGGTTTCAAGAGCAATGTAGCTAGTCAATTTACTGGGTACAATATGAGGCTTTGTGACCTGATCCCGCCATCCTTCCATCCATCCAAAAATAGTCTAAAAGTACTTGACTCCGTTGATGTATCAGGATGACGTGTGCAATTCTCTCTCTTTTAGCTTGGAATCTTTCTCCCTTACTAATAAATATTCTGTAGTAAAGAAATAGATATTTATATTTTTTTCTCTCTGTTGAGTTTGAAATGAGCAAAAGTAAAGTACTGAGTAGCTGTTCCATTGCAGTGATTATTAGTAAGGATCTATATAATTTAGAGTTCTGAAAGCCGTGATTCTTCACATCAGGCGGACGGCAAACTCGGCACGTCATTCGTATAAGTATATCAATTAAGTTGTGTTTTAACTGGCCGTCCGCCATTTCGTCCTTTCTGTGGCATTTGATGTCGAACCCTCTAATTAGAAGTAATTACCATGACATATAATATGTGTAATTAGTTTGATAATATTATTTAAAATTATTTTTTATATAATATGTAGCACTGCTTTAGATTCACTCTATATTTCCTTTTTGGCAGAACTTGGTAGTGGATGGAACAGCTTATTATAATTAACGGTGACATGGAACTAGTGCCGCTTCCAAAACGGAGATCTGATAGATAGAATATGCTTTTTTACACAAACAGCAAATGTAAGTACATAGACGAACTTGATGCTAGACAGCATTATCTTCCTTGAACTGGGTAATAAACGTCTGAGGTAACAAACTTTATAGAAAGAAACAAAAAATACAACTGAATTGAGAATCTCTTCCTTTCTTAAAGTCGTTTAATATTATTACATTGTTAGCATGTGTGAAACTACGCACAATGCACATCCATATAATCGGCTTGGTAGTAGTGCATCGTCTCTATCATTGGGCTATTAGTCGGCTTGGTAGAGACACTATACACAGATATGTGTTTTGTGGTAGAGCATTGTCTTTTTAACTCGATGTGTATTAGTCGGCTTGGTAGAGACACCAAACACAGATGTGTTTTGTGGTAGAGCATTGTCTTTTTAACTTGATGTGTAGTAGTCGGCTTGGTAGAGACACCAAACACAGATGTGTTTGGTGGTAGAGCATTGTCTTTTTAACTCGATGTGTAGTAGTCGGCTTGGTAGAGACACCAAACACAGATGCGTTTTGTGGTAGAGCATTGTCTTTTTAACTCGATGTGTTGTAGTCGGCTTGGTAGAGACACCAAACACAGATATGTATTTTGTGGTAGAGCATTGTCTTTATAACTCGATGTGTAGTAGTCGGCTTGGTAGAGACACCAAACACAGATGTTTTTTGTGGTAGAGCATTGTCTTTTTAACTCGAAGATAAGTAGTCGGCTTCGTAGAGCAGCAAACAAATATGTTTTGTGGTTGAGCATAGTCGCTTTAGCTTGATGTGAAGTGTTTACTGGTAACCTGTACCTACATCTATAGTACATATACACGAAATAAACATATTTGAATTCGTTTTACCTTCAAACTCCATTAATGAGTATATGCAGTTTAAACCACGGGTCATATTTACCGTATTACTACAAATATCACCACTACCAGTAATAAAAACGGGTCTCAAAATATGACGCGAAGTGCACAGATCCAAAAATAGAATATAATTTTGGCAGCATTCACTAGCGCGCCGAAAACGCACGTCACAGTGCACTTTTCAACCGACTTCAAAAAGGAGCAAGTTCTCAATTCAGTTGTATTTTTTTAAGTTTTTTGACTTAGTACTCATACGTAATACTGTGTACGTAGTAGTAGATACTGACAATGGTGCCTCACGTTATTTTTTTGAACAGTCTAAAGCTGTTGGTCTCTACCGACAGAGGGCAGGCACTTAAGGCACCCAACCGTCAAAAGTGGGAGGCAACTAGCTTAAGGGTACCCCCTGGGGTGCGAGCATCGGCTTGGGCCGTTACCAGGATTAGAGGGTCAAGAATACTATGTTCACTGGAAGAGTGGACTCTATGGAAAGTTGCCTCACGTCCTTGTAGCGTCAGAGCGTCACGTAATTGTAGGCACTGTGTGGAACAAACATTCGTTCCCTTAATGTACAGGCAATCTTGGTCGTATTGAAAATTTGCTCGCCAGGTGTCCAAACCACAAAAAAATTAAGCAAGCTTTAAACTAGTGCCAAAATACTTTTTTTTTCGGTTTGGTTTTGGCTCCGCACTTTTGTGTATTTAGCCAGTGTCAAGTTATTGATAATATCTCAAGTTAATTAATATCATATAATGTGTTGACAAGTCAAGTCAAGTCACAGTCCAAGTCATCAAGTTAAGTCATAGTCTAGTCAAGTCATACTGTGTATATGTGTTTACCAATACAAAAAAAGTATTTTGGGAGTTTAGGCGGGAAAACGAAAAAGATCGCGTCGCCGCATTGTATTATTTTCCAAAACTTGTGTTATTTTCAGTGTTAGTGCATAAAATTGGTGGCATTTTATTTGTTAAGTGCTGAATTACAGGCATGAGTGTGGGAAAGTGGTATAATGATGGTGAAACGTTTCTTTTCGTGTTGTTTCCAAAACTCCATAGAAGCGTCTGGTAAAGTTTCCAGCACTTTACTAGGACTACACTTTACTTTTAGACTATTTTTAGGCTTTTTCTCAACAATGTAAATAAACTACAGTAACTACTAAGTTACTGTAGTAACAATATAAATAAACTACAGTAACTACTAAGTTACTGTAGTAACAATATAAATAAACTACAGTAACTACTAAGTTACTGTAGTAACAATATAAATAAACTACAGTAACTACTAAGTTACTGTAGTAACAATATAAATAAACTACAGTAACTACTAAGTTACTGTAGTAACAATATAAATAAACTACAGTAACTACTAAGTTACTGTAGTAACAATATAAATAAACTACAGTAACTACTAAGTTACTGTAGTAACAATATAAATAAACTACAGTAACTTAGTAGTTACTGTAGTTTATTTACATTGTTGAGAAATGTGACGTATACCGCGTGTGTGTATAGTTGTGTTAACATAAGAACAAGAAGCGTTCCGCGGTTTCACGCACTATTTACCTGTTTTAACTTTCCGGGAAAAAACGGTGATCTTGTAAAACGGCCAATCAGTCAAGTCAAATTTCT
This sequence comes from Ennomos fuscantarius, assembly GCA_905220475.3. Classification (NCBI taxonomy): domain Eukaryota; kingdom Metazoa; phylum Arthropoda; class Insecta; order Lepidoptera; family Geometridae; genus Ennomos; species Ennomos fuscantarius. The sequence continues at coordinate 16,371,533 of HG992023.1, forward strand.
TCTAGAATTCTGTTCACCCATTTTTGCGTAAAAGCTAAACAAACGTTTCATTATTTTCTTTAATTGTAAGCACTAATGGACTGCTGGCGTACACGCGTACGTGTCAAGGGATTTCTGAATGAAAACTATGCGCCCGATACGTTTTATCGGTCGTTGAACTCGACAAAACTCATTTAAAAAAAAAATTAATATTATACAAGATTTAAAATATTTTTACGTATGTTACATATTGAACATTTAGTTTGCCGTCGCCGGTCGTCAATACTGTACTATAAATTCGTTGCGTGTACTCGAGTCAGGTTGGCCGAGTGGTCTAAGGCGCCAGATTTAAGCTCTGGTTCCCGAGAGGGAGCGTGGGTTCGAACCCCACACCTGACATACCTTTTGTTACATTTTTGTTTTAGGACGTTTTTGTAATAATATGATTTATTACAAAGAAGGCAATAATAATAAATAGAATTTGTACATAATAAGTGTTGTTTTAACCCTACAGTTTCAGACTGTAGAGCACACATGCTAGGAAAAAGAGACTCGACATCAAACTGACTCTTGTAAACTAGGTGTTGTAACTTGTAATACTAAAGTGAACAGGGTCCTGTTTTTGAATTATTGGTACAATTTTATAAATTATCTTTTGTCAATAGTCAAATAGTCAAATGGGTATATAATTACCCAACTTTTTATTTCCACTTGTTTAGTTTTAACATTCTACGCGTGCATGTTTCTCTTTAATTATTAAGTACAAAATATTAATAAAAATAAAGTACCTACCTACATGTACGCAGTTTGGACACTAGCTAGAGGCAACCCTAATGTAGTTTAGGACGCCTTTTTAGTCGCGCTTAGTCATTTTGCCTATTTTATTTTATTATAAATGTTTAATTCATAAAGATAACAATAATAATAAGATAAGGTTTGTGCTATCTATTCAAAACGATTGTCAAATTCAATATCCGTTTGAAAGCCGATCCCTGTCAGCGCTAACGATCGCCTCTGTTTACATTGAATCCAAACGAGCTGGCGTGAACTGTGACACGAACCGAGAGAGGGCAAATAATTAATACAAAAACCTCCATTTATGCCTCTGTGGAGTGGTGGTTGAACAAGTCGGCTCATAACTTGGAACCCGCGGGTTCGATGCGACAGGACAATTTTCGCACAGTTCGAGCTGCTAAGGAGAAAAACTATTGAACCGATTTTGATCAAAAGTATTTCCTTTCAAATAAACCAAGAATTTTCCAACTTTTTTATAAATGACAGATATATATAATTATATGAGGAAGTGACAAACATTTAAAAGAAAAAAAATATGATTAAATTAAAGTGAACGGCAGAACCGATTTTTCTATTATATTATTTGATTTGTTTAAAAATATCAGAAATAATTATCCTTTTATATGTTTAAATGATAAGAAAATATTAAAAAAAGGTTATGGCCAGAGTCTGCTATTAAGCGAACAAAGTAGCGGGAAATTGCTAGTTTCATTTTAATTGGAACCAATGCCTGTTACTTTGTATGAAAAGTTAATTTACGCTTTCCAGTTATTATAAAGGCTCGCAGCCTTCATTGTCAACCGCCATGCCTGCGGGTCCTGCGGTAACATCCGCTGTATTGTGCACTTACCCTACACCTTGCATATTTATACTCTACAAGCTTCTGCCCGCAGCTTCGCCCGCGGCGTGGCCTATGGGAAAATAATTCAACCACCCATTTCACCCTCTTAAGGGTGGAATTTCGAAAAACCTTTCTTAGCGGATGCCTACGTCATAACATCTACCTGCATGACAAATTTCAGCCCGATCCGTCGAGTGGTTTGGGCTGTGCGTTGATAGATCACTATGTCAGTCAGTCAGTCACCTTTGAGTTATATATATTTAGATTTAGATAGAAGATAGATAGACTAGCTGCGCCCCGCGGCTTTAACCGCGTGGTAAATTTTTTCTAAACGTTCCTAATTTTTTCTTTCATAAGAACCTTCTGACAAAAATAAACAACAAAATTAGTGAAAAGAAAGAATTTGTGAAAAAGTTCCATCGTGATGCAACGCGTTCGGCGATAGAGCATACTCGCACTCGAAGATATCTGCTTACTGCATAAAGTACCGGATATCGTAAATTCTGAAGAGTTCTCGAATAAATATTTGGTAAACTGTTCGTCTTTCTAGGAGTTCGCAGATTGTGCTTGCAATTAAATAAAATCAGCTCCTTTTTTCTTCAGTAATTTATACTACGATCACGCAGAGAACTTTCAATCATTACTTCAGTTTCATCTGTTTCAGTGAAATAAATTCTACTGGCATTAGCTATTGAAAGTTACTGCTCGTGCCCACGCTCAAACAAATGCGCAAAATTGCGCGTTTTGATTTCGCGAATTGGATCGTTTTATTCGCCACATTAATTTCTCATTTTTCAGGTGTTCGCTGCCTGTTTAATATTTTTTATTTTTCCCTCGTTAAAATCTAAACCTTGAGCATCGAATTTCTGTGTGTGTGTGTGTGTGTGTGGAAACGAGGTAAAGCCTGAATCAGACCGCAAATAGTAATGATGCAATTTGAGTCAGACTCGTAATAGGCTATTTGAATGCTATATTTTTCTTACATAAATAAATAGTATATTTCAAAAAATAGACATACGCGAAAACAAAAATTACATATCTCAAAAATTACTAAGTTACAGGCATTTTAGAGGAAATAGAAAGAGGCAGCTCAAACACGCAGTGACGTCAGTTACCAGTCCTGATAGTAACTAATTACTAAGCTGTGGTACCTCTATGGTGGCTCTACATACAATTTCTTTGGCATGTGACAAAACTTCATAGGAGCTATGAAGAAGCTCCACACGATCTCTGTTTTCAAGAAAGGGACAGGCGATGTCCAATCTAGAACATTTAAAGGACTCTGTGATTTATTTACCGATTTCACTTATTTTTTAAACGATTACTCTCATTATTAAGCTACTCTATGAAAATAATATTGATTTGTTCATTTTTATTAGTAGTCAAATAGCCTGCCATCCTTCGCTTTGCGATGGTACGTACCAACCCACATAGCGGTGCTCCTGGCGTTTTGGAAATACAAATGAATCCTGTCGTATATTTTAGAAATTCATAGATACTCAAACCTCACTCGGTCATAATACCTTGCCATACCACTGTGTGAACTACACTGCATTGTGTTTAAATAATTTAGATAGAAGTTCCATGTTCCCACAAATGTCCATTACCTCGCAAGAGTCTATAGACATATCTATCTTCTGATCTTAGTGGACGGCCTGTATTTCTCTCGATCGTTTTGTTTATAAATTGAAGTCGCCTTGACGGCCTACGTGCGACGCTCGGTTTAAAGCCCAATTGGACGTAATTGTCGGACCTGCACGTAGCGCCTTTACTCTTTAAGTTGTTCTGATAGTGTTATGTTTAATTAGATGGAATATTCCTAAGGAGACTAGATGCTAAACGATGAATGGAAGTGAGCCAAGCTTCAAAGAAAAGATTGTATTCAGTTTTCATGTCACTTCAATATAAAGATCATTTTGCAGTAGCATATACAGTGGAAATTGTTCATTTTCGTCCGTGAGAAAGTTGTTCTCGCGGTTGACGGAGCAGTCATTAGGCGTGGGTCGGGGAGCGTGACATCCGGCCGCGATGGAATCGCGCCTCCGACTGCGCCCGCCGCCCGCGCCCCCCACTCGTTACAGCAGCGCTGGCGCTACAAAAAACCCTGCGATCGTTCTACCCACACATTCTACTAAATGTAAAATGTTACTACCCCATTTTCAACTCCATCCGTTGTTAAGGCCTGCGAAGTTATTGTACAGCGAGGAATGCAAGCCTGATGTCTAACTGAATGTGTTCTCCTTTTCTTGTTTTAATGCGAATATACATTAACAACGACGAAAACGTGACAAAAGGTTGTAATACAATTTACACAGAAATATATGTAAAGAGTCCAGGAAAATAAGGCTTTGAATTGGAAGGAACGAACATGTTCATTCATTCGTCGAAACATAAACTCGATGATCCATTCCAAATTTCAATTACTTAAGCCTTCCGTCACCTGGGCGTTCTTTTATTGTTTTTATTGAGTTCGAGTTTCGATTAATTGCCCATGACTGGGTTTCCCTCCCAGGCTGGTTTAGTTAGCTCCGCACTTGTTCGCGAGCTCGATTATCTCGCCGCTCGCCGCCGCCGTAAGCAGGATTAAAGTAAAACTGCGCCGCTTGCAGAATAAATTAAACATGAAAATCGATGGTATTAGACGACTTAAATCCTGCATTCAACTTTTAATTACTATAGTTTGCCAACGAGAATATTAAGAACGGATAAGCCTTTGCTATAAAAAGTTCTGCTCTAAATGTAACGGATAAACACTGAACGATTAATTTAGCAAATAAGGAGGTCCCGACTCATTTTGTAATAGAGTGGTGTGTAATTTCCTTTGGGATTAGTGGCGCAATTACTCTTAACTGCGGCCAGCCTCTCGTGTAAAGCGAGCGAGAGGGCGGCGGAGACGGACGGGGGCCGTCTACACAAACATTGCCGCTATTAGGTAACTGATCCTCACCGCGGGCTCATTTTTGTATTTAAATACTAATCCTAATTTGACATACTCGAGTATCTACTAACCGTGGTGGGTTATGGCCTACACCCCCTGTTAGGGAAGCCCCGTGACCCATCAGTGGGAACGTGCTGGACTGACGACGAGTAGTCAATGATTTTTATTTACCTTAGGTTTTGCATACCTCCATAATTCTCCGTATTCTCAAGCATGACTAAGCTTGACAGTAATGGAGCTATTAAAGAAATAAATTAAGGCTACAGTTCTTTTGTGTTTTTCATTTTGCGAATACCGGTGAAGTAGTCCGTTACCAGGTTACCAGGAGCGACAACAAATAGAGCGCTCTGCGTCTGCATCGATACTGCGGTCATCGTGCCATTTTTAAAAGGCATGACATTTTAGAAATGTCGTATAGAGTACTAGTAGAGTAGGTTTGAGCGGTAAATTATATGTTGAATCGGGTCATCTTATTTGATACGTAAAATGAATTGTCTGTTCGGTTGTTTGGGGTTGGTTGCAAGGAAAAACTATTAATTATTAGATCATATATAACATTTTAAAGGACAAGTACAAAAAATTCTAAATTCTAAATAAGTACCTACTTAAACTAACTTAAACATTTAATACAAATCGGGTAAAATTCCAAATATCTTGAAGTAATCCTACATACTTAGTCAAGTTTAGGAATGTCCTGTAAGAGTGGAGGACGGCCGGACGAATTCCTTCTAGTGGGTCAAGCGGGTACATAGTGCGCCCGATGGGACGCGTGGCCGCTGTGGGGGGGGATCACCTTCTTCTCGCCGTTATCTCATTCATTGCGGATTAGCCGAGACCTCTAAATTTAGCTAAGAAAGTACCAAATTGGTATTGATTAAAAATGTTTCAAGCGTTATAACACAGACTCGTGTAAGCTATCATTATTTAAAGCCTCTGTGGTGTGGCGGTTGAGCACTTTGGCTCATAACATAACCAGGAGGTGGCGGGTTTGATTTCCGCGCAAATCAAATACTCTCACGAAAAAAGGGTAAATACTTGTTCTGTTTGGGTGTTATGAGACTGTGGTACTCGTAGTTCCTGGTGTCTAGATACAGGAAGGTTTAGTAGTTAGGGTCCAGGATCTATGTATGTAATCGATCGGTGTTACTTATTATTATTATTAACTATTTAATTCTAAGGCAAGTAGCACTGTTGAAGGTCAATAATTGATCTTGTAACGTACGTTGTAGGAGCCAAAGCTCTAAACAGCTTGAATCGAGTTCTAGGGTTGGAAATACAATTATACACGCCGTCGCCGTAATGCTGAACTAAGATAGGCTGTGTATGAGGCCGAAAAGGCAAATAATTTGTACATTCTATTTAGGTTTTACCTTCATTTGTCTCTGTCTATTTGTACACCTAATATTCTAAAAGAGGGAACACTTGAGAGCTATATAGCTATAGACCCGATAGCTCAGTTAGTAGTAACCTTGCCTTCTGAACTGTAGGTTGAGGGTTCGATTCCCACCCAGGAAAAACAATGAAAAAAAAACACAATTTGTGTAATGAATATCGATATTTGTTCTGTGTCTGGGTGTTATATTGTATTCTAAGTAATATGTAATAATAGTTGCACCCCGCGGATAAAAACTATTTTAAATATTTACTCATCCCACGGAAAAAATCTTTTTTCCGGGATAAAATGTAGCCTATATGTTAATCCAGTATATAAGCTATCTTGGTACCGAATTTCATCCAAAACCATTCAGCCGTTTGCGCGTGAAGGAGTAACAAAAATACACACATACAAACTTTCGCCTTTATAATATTAGTGTAAAGTGTAATAGTGTAATATTATAGTATATATTTAGTTTATAAACAAAAAGTATCTAAGTATTGTATCAGTTATCTGATTCCCATAGTACAAGCTTTGCTTAGTTTAGGGCTAAATGGCGCTATGTGAAATGTCCACAAATATATATTTATTTATTTGATTTCCAGTTCAGTAACTCGAGTGGAAAATATACTTAGTACTTTGTTAATTGTAATATGTCAGTATATGTTCAGCCGATACAAAGTCTGTAGTTTCAATAAAATTCGATAATTCAATGTCACCACGTACAGTATTCAGTTAAACTGTACCGAACATTTGAAATTAGGGCATAAACCGGCCCAACAAAGGCCGGACACCGCACTACTACCCTAATAAGAAAATCGCAAAGGAAAAAAATCCGCCGGCTGATACGCATCTCGACACAGATGGTTCGCCTCTCCGCCTCCAACACGACACAAAAGTAAATTCAGCGATCGGCCCGTTAGAGTTTGGAGGGTGTCGACAGAGCCTTCCCGAGGGTGAATAGACTGCATTAATGGGCCAGAGACGCGACGCACGACGGGCCGGCGCCGACGGCGGCGCCCGCTTCGCGAACGATGACACGCAGTCCCACGTGGACTCTTCTATTCGACTTAAACACATCTTACTACTTAAAATGTAAACCCTGCCGACGTTACGTCTAGACTCACACAAGACGCTACGCTTTAACTACACTACGTCTATCGTGCATATATGTTGACGAAGATGCTCTTTGATTAACAGCCATTGAGATCTCGTGAACCTCGGATTGGAGCTGAATAGGATAATTTAAAATGATATCCTATTCAAATCCAACTTGCTAGGTGCTACGATAGCAACCTAGCAAGGTTACTCGCTAAAAACGTGAAGCGACTAACTTATTGGCGGCTTCCGCTTACGGCGTGTCTGAGAATACCTCTGCTACTAATAACCTTTATGAAATTTTGCCGCTGCTGCTGGCGAGGCAAGTGACGAACACCATTGTTATTTAAAACCAATCAATGTCAAGGAATCGTTGTGATATTAATTTATCCGGTATTGTGTACTTGCACGATTCACGCGAACGCATTATCTCCGTAAATTTACGAAGTGAAAAAGGTCACCCTTTTCACATTACGTGAACTGTCCGATGCGTAGTCAGCTGACGCGATATGAATGCAGGCGAGCGTGCGTGATCTCCCGGCCTTGTACAGTGGGTCGCGGAGTGAACAGCTGATTCGAATTTTGTTTCGTTTAGTTTCGGCACGCGTTATTCAAAGGAGCCGGTGGCGGGATCGCGAGGCGGAATGGGATCGGCGGCGGGTCTCGTACCGCAGTGTTATGTAACAGTGCCGCTCGATATAGACCGTACCTACTGGTGCTACATGCCGGGCGGGCGGCGCGGCGCGGCGCGGCGACGCTGCCTGTGTCGGCGACCGGTTCACTCGCCGGAAAATTGGTTTTTCAGACACACAGCTAGCTGACACTTTTCATGAAAGCGTAACGTCTCGGTGTAACGAAGAGGCAGGCTACAGTGAGCCAGCTTGATGATGATGTCCCGTTAATTATAAGATTGCATGTTGTTCACGTCGGTATCAGCCATCGTCAATTCAATAAACGTAATTGCCTTGTAGATTTATTTTACTGCGACTCGACATTCATTCCACTAGGTATATTTAGGGTAGCATCGAGTTCAAGGTTGAAGGGCAATGAATAAAAATCTACATGAAATACCGAAAAGACGCATAATTTAAACGAAGCGTACGCGAACTCTTGGGTTATGTTAGCCAAACGAAGGTATCGTGGAACTCTTTAACCGCTACTTTATGTAATTTACTAAAACTTTTCAGACCGCACCTTATAAGTACTTCACAAACTTGATACTCCGAGAACAAGCTCGTAACTCATTATTAAGCTGGATGATGTCAAGAATATTCTAGGCGTAAATGAAATTAAATTAGCTTGGAATTAGAATGATTTAGCGCTAACAGGCATTCCCAGACTTCTACAACAAATTACATCTTACTTACCAGATAAAAAATGACGGTTTAGTAGGGTGCATAGTAATCAATAACAAAGAGCAGTCATTTAGCGATCAGTGTTATCAATACGACTGTTTTTAAATATGAAACGCCAACATTTTGGAACTCATTAGCATGGATGAAGCGAAATTATTATAGGTCTGTGGTTTATTAGGCCGCTGCGAGTGTCGCTACCAACTTTATGCCCACACCATGATCATGAAACTTTGATTGCAATGCAACAGGAGATATTTCCTTACTAACTATGCACATAAACTGCGTATTACAACTGTCAAATTCATAAAGATTTGTTTTTCTATCGGTTGCAATCGAGTTACGTGATCGCCCAGCTGATAGGCACAAAGATGGTCGTTGAACAATCGCAGCTAGTCGAATATAAATATTTCATATTGCAAAGAGAACGATAACCCCCCGCGGAGTATCATTCATTCCCCGCCTCCGCAGTGTTATATAACCATTCGATGGGCCAGCAGACTGTTTGCATTGTACTTATTGTTCCGATTCACAGTAGCGTCATTAATATTTCTTTAACAATGTGAGGTATGAATATTAGTGTTAAAAAGTCACGCCCGGTCCCGCTCATGTTAACGTTTATAGTTCAGAATGTGGAACAAAACAATTGGCAGATTTTATACGGGATAAAACCTAGGTAATATCCAAATATAATGGTCCTATGATAAGAACCTTAGTGGGCAGTCCTAACACAAACATGGTCGTCTTCCGGACTTTCTTCCCGAGTTACGAAACGGCCGTCCTAACATAGTATGTAGGTACCTATCCCTTTATATGAGTTACAAACCGACCCAGTTTGCTTTAAAGTTCAACTTTTGAATACGTGTGTATGCATAAGTTTAACACAAAGTGATTGTTCAGCGGTTACGTCTATCCGTCAGTTATTCACTAGGAGATAGATTCATCGCTGTTATATTGCGACTCGTCGGCTAGCTGTGAGGCAGGCGGCATTGGCATTTATATTGTTCTCGTCGGCTGCATTGAGACGCCTTTACACCGTCGCGTGAACTGTGCAGCCAAAAGTGCGGATTTTCATGCATATTCAAGCTCCCATTGCATACATAGCAAACGGCAACGGCAAGCCCCGCAGCCGTCGACATTCTGTAGAGCGGGTTCCCAAACGCCGTCAAGACTTGCGTTGTACTTATCCATTTAACAAATGACCGAACCCATCGGAGGCGACACCAGGCGTGTTATTATATCACCTAGCTTAGCTCCCTTTGTCCCGATAATCGGGCGTCTGGTGCGGCAACTAACTGGAGCTATTGTTGTTTCAGCTACGTATACCCGACCATGGATGAGTTGGCCAACCAGCTGAACTACGTGCTGGCCCACTTCGGCCTGAAGTCTTACATCGGGTTCGGCGTCGGCGCTGGGGCCCATATACTCGCCAAGTTCGCGCTCAGCCACCCGGACAAGGTAAATAATCCCGCCGGATACTGAGAACAGCCACGTTCAAACATGCAAAAACGTAAAAGGCTAACACGGTGCGGCGCGTGCGTGCATCATGTTTGTGATACTTCGCTTCCCAGAGAAAGTTCACGCAAGTTGGTCCTCGCGCTCGCTATTTATTTTGTATTATTAAACGGGACTTACGGAAACTGCTGACGGAACTATTCTTGAACTTGATAGTTCTCGGGGTTGTGTAAGCAATATAGGGCCATTCGGGACAGCTTACAGATGATATTGAGTTTTCTTTTCATGGTAGAACGTTCCACTCTCAATTTTGGGATAAGTATGAGCGTGATGGCGAGGCGCTCCCGCGGTAACTTTGAGAGCCCGCCGAGAGCCGGGGTCCCATTCCCCGAAGTTGTGAAGTAGGGCGGCAGTATTTGGCGACCCGCTAAAAGATTTACAACTCAGCTCGTGCTAATAAATGCTTAATCTGTTTTAACTCTCATTTTGTCGGGAAACGGTGCAGCTTTAACTAATTGCCTAGTAATTTAAGTTTTCCGTGCTACTTTCGAACTCGAAATTACAGATTCCGTCGGGATGCGCTCGCCTTTGAATAGCATTGAACCAATTTTAATGTTATATCGAGCTGCTGTGCAAACATTAGTCTTTGCCTATTCCGTCCTTCAGATTTCCAGTATGTTTGCAATCAGTTTCGAAAGCTGTAAGTTCAGCCGATTGCTGGTACTCTACCCTGTGCAGAAGAGCGGGCAGGGAACCATCATCCTCTACTAAACCGTGTTGTTTAGTGCTGACGGATGGCACTACTCCTGCATTATGTGTACGGTTCTTAAAGTCGTACATATGCCGGTCTGCGCCGACACTAACGGCGGCTAAATCGTCTTCATTCTCAGGTTTTGAAGCGAAGGCAGTGAATTTGCTATAGTTCCTCATTTTACTTTTTAATGATATGATGATGATGATACATTCATGCATACATCTGTTATAACTCCATTTTGGAATGGCAGATCAAGTTTTAAGATGCTGTGGCGTGCTGGCCCACGAAAAAGTTTCTATACCAATCTCATAGATAAACTTTCCAGCTAGTTGCTAGGGGCAACGAATGTTGTTGATATAGACTTCACATGAGAGAAAATTTTATTTTCCGCATTTTGGTTTTTGTAAATATCTTTTTAATTAATATATCTTATACAAAGTCAATCGGCATATCATTAATTCAGCAAACCTATGGACCTCCTTCTATTACAACAAAAGTGTATCTAACTTCGCTTAACTGGTGACCTGTTTTGAACCGAAAGTCCGCGTTTGCAGTAAATGTGTGTGATTTTGATTTTGTTGCTGATTGCGATAATTCTGATACTGATTCACATAAAGATGTCGCTCTCAACCGATAAGAACGAAGATATTTGTCGTGTGGGCGTGCGCATTCCGCCGTTTTGGCCTGAAAAGCCGGCCATTTGGTTCGCGCAGATCGAGGGCCAATTCGCGATATCGAACATTACTACGGACAATACGAAGTTTTTCTACGTTATCGGCCAACTAGACCCGCAGTATGCTTCTGAGGTGGAAGATATAATCATCAACCCGCCCGACACCAACAGGTATGAAAAATTGAAGTCGGAACTTATCAAACGACTGTCCGCGTCACGAGAAAAGAAGGTCAAGCAATTACTTATGCACGCAGAACTTGGAGACCGTAAGCCATCTCAGTTTCTAAGACATTTGCAACATTTGGCTGGACCTGGAGTTCCCGAAGATTTTCTACGTACTATCTGGACCAGTCGCTTACCAAGTAGCACGCAAACGATAATCGCTTCGCAGATGACGTCTTCACTGGAAGCGCTCGCAGATCTCGCTGACCGCATCCATGACGTTGTTTCGCCTACAGCGCACGTAGCATCAACATCAAGTGTCATACCAGGAAGCTCTTTAGAAGCCATGAACCAACAGATTGCTGAACTTACCAAACAAGTGCAAGCTCTAACTGCGCAGGTGAACCGGCATTCACGTGCACCGAATCGTTCAAACAAGAAAACGCGCGGTCGTTCTAGCTCCACACGATCACAGTCGAACTATAGAAAATTTCCTGTGTGCTGGTATCATAGTAAGTTCGGCAATGAAGCAAGTAAGTGCGTAAAACCATGCGACTACCATGCGGGAAACGCGAACAGCAGTCGGTAATGGCGACGACCGATTGCCAAACTTCCGGTCGCCTATTTGTCACGGACGGCGCTACGAAGATGCAGTTTCTCATCGATACTGGCAGTGACGTATGTGTCTTCCCCCGATCGGCACTCAAGGAACGTCGTGAGAAAACAAATTATGAGCTGTGTGCGGCAAACGGTACACCCATTTCTACTTACGGCTACGCTCATTTAGTGCTGAACCTAGGCTTGCGTCGTGACTTTACTTGGCGATTCATCGTAGCGGACGTTACAAAGGCCATAATAGGTGTAGATTTTTTATCATTTTACAACCTCATCGTGGATTGTCGAAATCAACGTTTAATCGACAACACCACAAGCCTTACGTCCCCAGCTTCACCTGCACAGTCAACTGGGAACATTTCATCGGTAAAAGTTATTTCTGGAAATTCCGTATATCATAACATACTAAGCGAATACCCTGAGATTACTCGACCTTCCGGTGTCCACCGTGTTCCGAAGCATAATACCATGCATCATATACAGACTACTGCAGGACCGCCAATTAGCAGCACACCACGAAGACTAGCACCGGATAAATTAAAAATCGCAAAAGACGAATTTGCAGATATGTTGAGGAACGGAACAGCCAGACCTTCAAAGTCACCATGGTCATCACCACTTCATCTTGCGCCTAAAAAAGATAACGGCTGGCGTCCATGCGGTGACTACAGAATGCTCAACGCTAGAACCGTACCAGACAGCTATCCCATTCGGCACATACATGACTTTGCACATTGTCTCTCCGGCTGTCAAGTATACTCGGTTATCGATCTCGTAAAAGCTTATAATCAAATTCCTGTCTGCCCTGAGGATATTCCGAAGACCGCAATCACGACGCCGTTTGGTTTATACGAATTTCCGTTCATGACGTTCGGACTACGTAATGCTGGCCAAACGTTTCAACGATTTGTGGACGAGATGCTTAGGGGCCTTGAAGAGTTCTGCTTCCCGTTTCTGGACGATTTTTTGATCTTCTCACCTGATCAAGAATCACACAAGAAGCACCTTCATCTGCTCTTCAACAAACTAAAGGAATACGGCATGGTTATCAACACGAACAAGTGCATATTCGGTGTATCAGAGGTAACGTTTTTAGGACACAGCATCTCAGCAGCTGGGACTAAACCATTACCATCGAAGGTAGAAGCGGTTGCGAATTACCCACCACCGAAAACCGTCAGAGAACTGCGAAGATTCCTAGGAATGGTGAACTTTTACAGAAGGTTTATTCCTGACGCAGCGCGGCATCAAGCGCCTCTGAATGCACTGCTCACAGGATCAGTTAAAGGTTCACATCCCGTGCATTTATCAGAAGAAGCTACCAAAGCATTCATCGCCTGCAAGGAAAGTCTCTGCCAAGCAGCACTACTCGCTCATCCAGACTGCCAAGCGAAGCTCGCTATAGTCACCGATGCTTCAGACACAGCAATGGGCGCAGCTTTACAACAGCATAGAGACGGCCTGTGGGAACCTTTAGCATTTTTCTCTCGAAAACTTTCGCCATGTCAACAGAAATACTCGCCTTACGACAGGGAACTTCTCGCCATCTACGAAGCAATAAAATACTTTCGTCACATGGTGGAGGCGAGAGATTTCATTATTTACACTGACCATAAGCCCATAACTTTCGCATTTCATTCACGAAAAGAAAAGTGCTCACCAAGACAGTTCAGACATCTGGATTTTATTTCACAGTTTTCCACAGATATCAGGCATATTTCAGGAAAGGATAACGTTGTGGCTGACAGTTTATCACGCATCGAAGAGATTACTCAGCCCATCGATCTATCCAAGCTTGCTCAAGCACAAAGCACAGATCCTGAACTAGAACAACTTTTGGATAGCGATACTTCTCTGCGCTTGACAAAAATCAAACTGCCTGGATCTCACACAGAAATCTATTGTGACAAGAGCAGCAATGTGGCCAGACCTTATGTGACCAAAGACATGCGACGGCAAGTGTTCGAAAACTTGCATTCTTTTAGCCACCCTGGCATAAATGCGACGACGAAACTGATATCGGAACGCTATGTATGGCCTAGTATGCGAAAAGATTGCAGAGAGTGGACTCGTTCCTGCCTAGCATGCCAACGATCAAAAATAACACGTCATGTCTCATCACCATTAGCATCATTCAGCTTACCTCGAGCCAGATTCATGAAAATCCACATAGATTTGATCGGACCTTTACCTCTTTCACAAGGGTATCGTTACTGTCTCACATGTGTAGATCGCTTCACACGATGGCCCGAAGCTATACCATTACAGGAGATAACAGCTGAAGCAGTGGCAAAAGCTTTAGTTCACGGATGGATATCCAGATTCGGCTGCCCTGAAGATATCGTCACTGATCGTGGTCGACAGTTTGAATCAGAACTTTTTAAGCATTTGTCCCACATCATCGGATTTCAACGCAGACGAACTACAGCCTACCATCCAGCATGCAATGGACTCGTCGAAAGATTCCACAGACAGCTTAAAGCCGCCATTACATGTCATGCGACCAGCAGCTGGCTTGAAACACTTCCACTTGTACTACTGGGAATCCGGGCGGCATTTAAGGAAGACTTACAAGCGACTCCAGCTGAACTCGTATATGGAGAGACACTACGACTTCCAGGTGACATTTTTTGTCAATCGGCTGATGGCACAGAGGACTTGACAGTATACACTGAAAGACTGCGCACATTCGCCAAAAATTTGTTGCCATTACCAACTTCTCACCATGGGAATAACCGCTCCATATTCATTTTCAAAGATTTAGCAACAGCATCCCACGTCTTTCTAAGAGATGACACCTCGCATCCATCTTTTCAAGCAGCTTACACAGGCCCGCATGAGGTGATAAAACGAGGGGATAAAGTTTTCAAGCTCCGCATAAAAGGCAAAGAAGTCACTGTATCAGTCGACCGCATTAAACCTGCCTACATACTTCGTGAGTTGGACCATTCTCCCGCCGTGGCAGCACCTGAGACCCGAGACGCTCCAGTGACCACCACTCGATCAGGCCGAACAGTGCGTTTTCCAGAATATTATCGCCCGTAGGACGGTCTCTGGAGGGGGGTGATGTGGCGTGCTGGCCCACGAAAAAGTTTCTATACCAATCTCATAGATAAACTTTCCAGCTAGTTGCTAGGGGCAACGAATGTTGTTGATATAGACTTCACATGAGAGAAAATTTTATTTTCCGCATTTTGGTTTTTGTAAATATCTTTTTAATTAATATATCTTATACAAAGTCAATCGGCATATCATTAATTCAGCAAACCTATGGACCTCCTTCTATTACAACAAAAGTGTATCTAACTTCGCTTAAATGCTTTATTTGATACACTTAGGTCATACACTAACAGCATTAAAATGATTATAAGTGTATTTTATATGAATATATAACTATTGACTATTGATACTTTATCCCGGAAAATGATGTGTCGCTGGTAAAGCCGTGGGGCGCGGCTAGTGCAGGCACAGATGTAATAACCGAAAATTTGCCCGCATTTTTTTCGTTTTGTTTTTGGCTCCACACTTTTGTGTATTTAGCCAGTGTCAAGTAACAAATTTTCCAAGTTAATTTATATTATACATATGTATGTTGTATGTTAAAGTCAGTCAAAAGAAACGTTTCACCATCATTATACCACTTTCCCACACTCATGCCTGTAATCCAACACTTAATGCTACCAATTTTATGCACTAACACTGAAAATAACAAATTCGGAAAATAATACAATGCGGTGACACGATCTTTTCGTTTCACCGCCAAAACTCTCTGCCTGCACTTATATATAGTATTGTTCAGGTGGACGCCCTGGCCCTAATCAACTGCACGTCGAGCCAGGCCGGCTGGATCGAGTGGGCGTACCAGAAGATGAATAGCCGCTCGCTGCGCGCGCGCGGCATGACGCAGGCGGTGCTCGATTACCTCATGTGGCACCACTTCGGACGGGTAACATTATTTACATATTTACCATAGATATACATTGAAAAGGATCGAGAAGGCATCAGCTAGTACCGCAGAGTAATCGCAAAAAAACCTCTTTGAACCCAAAAATTGTTTTTTAATGGCTATGATTGCTCCCGGCGAAATATGACCCGGGCGTGTTCAAGAGAAGAGTGAATAGGTATATACTAGCATGCTACACCTTCGACCGCATCGTCACTTCCCATCAGGTAAGAGCGTGGTCAAATGCTAGGCAAGTTTGAAGTAAAAAAAAAAAACTTCCTCACCTAATGGTATTTGACAATACGGTTCGATTAATAATAGCTATATACATTTTACTTTTATAATAATTGGAGTAATTTATCGCAGAAGATTTTAATGTACCGAAGAAAATGCTGCTACATATTCCCTAGATATTCCTTTTAGCTTTAGTGTGGTGTTGTAGATAATGAATACAAACACTCTTAGTTTTTCTTGTACAGCGTTTGTGTGAGCGAATGTTGTTTCTAAATGTTTAATTAACTTCGCGAAAGTTTTAACTATTGACTTAAAATGGATAATGCAAAATATGAAAACTTATTTTCATTTTTTTTTTTCAATTAGTTTGTGTTAGTAATCTTAATTAAATAAAAGATTTTTATCGAATTCCACGAAACCGACAGGTTGAGTTTACACCATAAAAAAGAATTCTTCACTGTTTTCAGAGAAATAATACAAACACCTAAGAACAACGTTAACTTGAATTTAATAGATATGCTTTTTTACATTAAGGTTTTTTTATCTGGTAGCCAAAATATAAATTTCGTGATGAAATGGTTAAAATTGCCCTTTGTTTGCTTTTTTTATATCCACAGCATTTGATGAAAAATTAAGATCCGGGAAGAACAGACTATTTTTTGTGAAATGCACTGACCAGCTTGTCATTTGCCTGATGTTAAGCGTCACGTGGCCATAACAGATCTGTAAATAAATTAACGTCACTGCGAATATAGCGAATTGTCTATTGCCATATTAACTACGCGGCTATTGCGACAAGGTTTTATTTTTTCACCTATAAGGCGATTGCTTTATTATAATGTTTGTATATCCTATGGTAGCCACAGAATACATAAATAATAAAACTGACAGCCTCTGTGGTGTGGTGGTTGAGCAGGTCGGCTCATAGCCCGGAGGCGGCAGATTCGATTCCCGCGACAGGACAAGTATTTGTGCACATAAAAAAAGCGCAAATACTTGTTCTGAGTCTGGGTGTTGTGGGAGGTGACCCAGGAACTACGAGGTGGTCCTCGTAGTTCCTGGGTCCCTAGTCACGGAATCCTAGTTAGGGTCAGTCGGCCAACTACTCGGCCAACTAGTCGGCCACAGTGGTATAACACCTTCTATGATACTACGTCGTATGCTACGCTAATAAGATTGCTATTTAAAACTCGCACATCGATCTTAGAACAAACCAGTTGGAGCGACTGATCATAATTGCAAGTCGTGCAGTGAAGCAACATTTAATCCGGGCGTCCACACCTGCTCCTTTTCCCATCCAGATTACGACATCTTGGTATTTAATTTTTCAAACCTACAACATTTCTATATCCCAGGCACCAAGAAAGTAGTTCTATTTGTTATATTTAAAAAAATATGAACAAAAACTTCTTTAAAAATATTTCAAAAGTAACTGCCTTGATTTAATTATATAGTTTTGTACGTTTTCACGAATAAGACGGCTGAACCGATTTTGGGGAAATCAAGCATGTGCATACCTTATAACCGCCAAGACCTGTCCTGTCATACATTTCACGTCCAAGTAGTCTCTTTTGATAGTCTCTTTTCGAGTGGTTTCAGTTGCCTGAGTGTGCTCGCGTTCTTTACTTCTAGTTTGCTGTCTTCTATGCTAAGGTAGTACGGAACACAAAGTGACGGTTACAGTAAATCGAGCGCTCTAGAATGTAGACGCTATAGTTAGTTCGAATACGTGACAGCTTGCTTCCTCGTAACTTTTCCGTGAGCGCTACACTTATTATGCAGATTGCAATAGATTTTTCAGACTTCGGAAAATAAAGCAGTAATGCGTTTTAAAAATGGAATATAAATATTTACCCATACTTAAACGCGCTTATGAAATAAAAAATGTAGTGCTAATTACTACAACGTCACGTTTTTCTACATACCATTCCTCGAAATCCGTTGACTACCAAACCTACTTAAAACTAACACTAATAAGAAATTTTTGGATTGGTAATTCAAACAGCGCCTATTCCGATAGGCACTCTTAAGGTCCGTATTACAGAACGATGCTCAGTCATCGATCGGTGCTCAAGCAGAGATTTCACTCACTAATTGATCACTTTATTAATGAAATCTCTGCTTGAGCACCGGTCGATGACTGAGTATCGTTCTGTAATACGGACCTAAGAAATGAAAATAAAATCCGATAAGAACATTCCCTGCTACAACCCCGAGCTAGAACTAATACAATATGAAGCTGCAGATTAAAAAAGACTCGAGAAAAGATAGCTCCCTGTTTACTTCGAGTGCTCCCTGCATCTCGCTAATCCAAGTCGGCGGGGACTGTCCGTAATTGATTTGATTAATACGTGCCCGAGTAGCTCCGGAGACACCCGCCCGATGCGGAGCGCAGTGGCTTGTTGGTCGACCAATGGGTAATACAGATTGATTGCTGTTTGAGTTCGCTGCACCATTGCGAAGTTGGCTAGCTGATTGTTTATGACTGATATGACGTAGTTTGTGATTGTTTATGTTGTTGACAGTATGTGAGGATCGGCTCTCGAGTGAGGAGAACATACACTCGTTAAAACCTTGCATCCTTATTAATAAACGGGTATTAGTCTCGGGTTAGTTACTTCAGCTTTTGTCCTTTTTTGTTACTGGAATATTTAGCTGGATCGAAAGAGCCAAAAGCTGGTGTAACTAATCTAAAGCTAGTTCGTGTTTATTAATTTATTATTAATTATTATTAATTTATTACTAATTAATTAGTATTTTTTTATTAATAAGGCTGTTAGAGTATAACCCGTTTTGGTAGCATCAAAAATGATAACAGCACGCTTATGTGGTTTCATCGCGACGCACAAGCTTTTTACTTTTCTGAGGTCGAAATTTCGTAACCACTGATCTAATTTAGGAGAAAATATGATTTAAAAAATTAAGTTTCTTTTTCATAAACTTTACGGAATGTTATCATTCTATAACATACTGTTCTTTTAAATAATGACATAATTCCATTTTAATGCTCATAAAGAGTAAAAACTGTAGTGCATTACTTAATGCACCAGTTCTAGTTTTTACTCTTATCTTACTTTAGTATCTTATTTCCTCCTCCGGCGGAATATCAAATTTGATATTCAGTACATGTTGGAAACAAGTATATCCCTATTACTTAGTACTCGTATATGAAAATGAATTCTTTGTTAATCTGTCTAAATGAAATGAACATAGAGGGCTTAGTTTAACGAGGTCAACATAGGACTCTTTTCTCCTAAAAAGTTACTAACTTTCGGGGACAACGGAAATATAGTGGGTGAAAATGCGAGGTGCCGTTAGTCTATAAAAATATATTTAAAAAAATGTTCCACTAGTATTGAAGGCCGCGTGCTTTTATCTCTCCGAAGTATTTTTATTTATTCTGCGGTGTTAGTCTCTAACGCCCCTAACAAGCTGTGGGGCTGCAACAAGTTGATTATTTAATGAAACCAACACATCTATTATTAGGTTACTAGCCGTGTGGCTCTAATAGGTCTTTTTATATATTCTTTGTGTATGTGTTGACCATCTGCTCCAATTCCCATGGGATTCTGCAAATGTTATGATCTGCGTCATCGCCTTCACAAATACTTCTAGTCGCCTTTACATTAACAGATTTTTAGCAAAGTTGCTGTCGAGGCTGAGGTGCTTTGCTAATTCTAACTCTAAGCTTCGTTGCAGCTTCAATGGATCTTGTTGAATATATATTAACTATGAAGACATTTGGTAGTTAAATAATTCTTTTTGAGAACTAATAAATTTCCGCAAAAATTTTGGAATCCCCTCAATTGCTCTCGTTCTCCCTCTGCCGCTCTTTTTCTCCGTTTGTCTGCCTTTTTTATGTTCGTGAATGATGTGACAAGCTAGTCGTTCACCCGATGTTAAGCGACATGGCCCCCATAACAGTCATCCACATCGACAATCAGTCGTGTCACTCGGAACTCCAAAATATAATGTTGCGCGTGACACTGCACTGCGCACATCATCCTGACATCAGCACAGTCTGGTAATAAGAATATTCGACTGTGAGATCAGATCAAGTCTCAATTGCCCAGTAATTTCACTAGCTACAATGCCCTTCAAACCGGAACACAGTTGTACTGGCGTACTACTGCTTGGGGGCAGAATAACTGGCAAAGCAGTGGTACCTATCTAGACGAACTTTGCAGAAAAGTCCTACCACCTAGACTAAAGCTTATGGTAGTAGTTTTACCTGAAATCTTTTGTCACAGCGTTTTAGACTTCATCTGCGAAGACGTAGTATAGTTCGTATAGCACCATCCATCTTTATGACAGTTTTGGTCTTAACGAAACTGTCGAACTTGTTGGTACTGTTGCTTTGTGTCTCATTATCAAATGTTCTTCAGAGCATGTTGGTAAATTTATCATGGTCATGGCAATGTCAGAACATAATGTATTTGTCAAAACTAGCACAGTTCAAAATATTCCGTAAAGGTTTCCCATTACTCTCTCTGTAAATAAAACTACAGCAAGATTTGTTAAGTATGCCCTTCAATTGTTAACACATGCCTTCGTCAACTACCGTAACAGGGACTGTGATGTTTAACGAGCCTTCGGCGAATGTTGACATTCGGGAGATTACGCTGCCTATACCCGGTCACCCAGAACCATACCAAAACGAATATTTTTACGACGCAGAAATATCTTGACATAAGTGCAAGCAATAAAATAAAACACAAGTCAATCGAAACTTGCCATCTTATCAGGGAAATGTTGCCTTAATACTATGAGAATAAAGTTTAAATTCATTCGATTCGACCTGCCATGGCCAAGCGATTGATGCCGAGTCCATACAAGTCGTTTGCTGAATCCGGAACACGGCCGGATTTATAAAATCCTATACTAAAATGAGTAATATTTTTATGCGCTTGTTATTCAATCGAGCGGCAATAGCAGAATAAACCATTAGAATAAACTTCTTTATGTTCGTTTATATGGAATTTTATTTCTAAAATCCCATATCGGAATATGCCCTCAAGTATATCATAATGAGTTAGTTCATAATGATTCATGGGATGTGTGATAAATATCAAATTTAGTTACGTGTGCAGCACTACTTAATAAACTTGTAGGGGGCTCAAAATAAGCCCATTTGCATTATATTGTTTGACTTCGATTTTAGCTTAATATATTTATTGCATAATTCTAATTTACATTAAATTATTTAACTATCAGCGACGTTCAGGGTGTTTTACGAAATGTCATTTGATTCTCTAATCCTTTAAGCAGTTTATCTCGATTCTGAGCTAAGCTTTCGGTCCGGGAGGATTTAAACTAGATAAATATAAAACTGCGAGTGTTACAGCGGCACTGATGACATTATTTTCTGTTGCAAGTGCTCACGCTAGCGGCGCGATTGTTCAATGTTTATTGCACAAAGAATACAATCGGGAGAATATCCAGATGTGATGTCCATTGAATTTGAAGCAAAACTATTGTGGTCTTTGTAGGTACTTAGATGTTCGCGTCCCAGTGGTAGCTCCAGTAGATCTTAGGCCGAGAATCTGAAGTCTTGGCATTTCTGATATGGCACTGATACACGAGCCAAGTACACCTTGTTTATTTATATTTATGTACTTACAAGCCAACACTGTAATTTTTGAAACTATAAACATTTACAATCTGTAACGCTTATAAAACGTTATTTGAAGGTGTCTAAATTAACATTAAAGATTTTCCATCGAATTTGGTTCGACAAAACAATTGACGGTCACGCGCGTTAAGATTTTAAATTAGTAGACAAAATAATTATAACTTTGCCAATTGAATGTACCTACTATAAACGCCTGAACTGATTAAGATGCGACATAAGGTAGTTTTCATGCGACTTTGCGAAACGTGCGTTATGCGACTGGTAGCTTTGCGATAGTTATTTTATGATTTGCGAATGAAACTTTATTAAACTAAACCATCAACTTGTTCATTGAACAGTTCCCTGAGGAGCGCAACCAGGACCTAGTGGCGATGTACCGCGGCTACTTCACCCGTAACGTGAACCCGACGAACCTGTCCCTGCTGATCGACTCGTACGTCCGCCGCGGGGACCTCGCCATCGGGCGCGCCGCCGACACGCTGCGGGTGCCCGTGCTCAACATCACCGGCTCGGCCTCGCCACACGTCGACGACACAGTCATCTTCAATGGACGGCTGAACCCGAACAACTCTACTTGGATGAAGGTATGTCAATTCCTACACAATTCGCCTACGTACCACTTCTTTGCCAGATACTCTGCCGCCAAGCAGGGACGGCAGAACCCGAACAACTACTTGGATTGGATTGAAAGCTATGCCAGATTCTGATGAAGATAGGATGGTAGGACTTTTCTGCAGAGTTTATCTAAATAGGCCCCACCGCTTTGCAGGAGACCCTTTCATAAAGGAGTAGCAAGCACTTCTCTTTTTTTAAATATTGTTAATTAACGTGATATTACCATGGAATTTATTTATTATATAATATAATATCGACAGATATTTCGGTGCTGTTGCAAACACCATGATCACAGCGTCGAAATATTGGTCAAGTCTCAGATGACGGGCGTGCAGTACCACATGAAACTATATAAACAAATATTTGTTGACATTTCACACAGCGCCATCTAGTTCCAAACTAATCAAAGCATATACCATGGGAACATACATATTTTAAAGATCTGGATGTCACTGCAGCTATTGTGTGCGGCCGTGACGCTTCACATCAGGCGAACAATCTACTCGTTACGCTTTTAATCTTAATATATATAAATCTCGTGTCACAATGTTTGTTCTCAATGGACTCCTAAACCACTTAACCGATTATAATAAAATTCGCACACCATGTGCAGTTCGATCCAACTTGAGAGATAGGATAGTTTATATCTCAATCTATAAAAGATATATATTAAATACCCGTGCGAAGCCGGGGCGGGCCGCTAGTTACCATTTAAAAAATTAAGTACTAAAAATGTTGATATAACAAGAGAATTCTGAACAATATACCGAAGGTGATTAACCTTTAAGGAAGCTTTAATGCTCATCATAATAAGATATTAAAATAAAAATTCGGCAAATCATGGAAGAAGAAAAAAGAAAGATTAAAGGACCCTTACAGGGTCTTACAGGTTACGCCCAGTCACACCTCTAGGCTACTATTTGCATACGGGAAATTGTATTTACATGTGTTTTTATGTATAAGGTGACCGCTTCCTATGAAGTGGGCCCTTATGTTTGCAACCCATAGATAGGTTACACGTACACATACAAAACAAGAATAATGGGAAACCCACGTAAAAAACCGGAGTCAATACTAAAAAACCTTAATTTAATGGTAAAAATTATTAGCTATGTATTTATTCAGTTATTTTGATTTGGAAAGCCAAATTGCTGACCTAATGAATTTTTATGGGACTAGATTGGTTGCACTATATAAACTAACGGTCTCCACTCAATTACAGATTTCAGATTGCGGCATGGTGCTCGACGAGCAGCCTGGGAAGGTGTCGGAGGCGTTCCGCTTGTTCCTCCAGGGCGAAGGCTACGGTAAGCGAGTCCCGCAGCGGCGCCCTACCACGCTCCATATACCCTTCCTACCTGCGTAG
Source organism: Ennomos fuscantarius (assembly GCA_905220475.3). NCBI lineage: Eukaryota > Metazoa > Arthropoda > Insecta > Lepidoptera > Geometridae > Ennomos > Ennomos fuscantarius. The sequence continues at coordinate 16,395,360 of HG992023.1, forward strand.
GGCTGCGGTATCGGGAAACTCGCAAACTCACAATTGAAGGGGTGAGAATAAAAAGGATTTAACTGATATTTTTGACCAAATGACTTATGGGTATCGTTGGATTCAGCGTGATTTTATCTTCAATAATACATTCTCAAAATACCGAAATGAGGCTTAAATCTCGAGATTTTGAGTCTAAAAATGGTTTATCTGTCACAGGAATACAGTACGCTTAGCATAAAAACATTACTTTATTTCTTTTATTATATTATATTTTTACAGTAATTGTATGAATTAGTACTATATTTGGTAATTTTAAATAGAAATAAAACATTTTCAAGCAACTGAAACTTACATAAACCTTTTCTATTACCTTATAAGCACTCTACATAAAAATGACGCCGTTGACGTTTAAAGTCAATTTTCTCGAAACTGTCAATTTGTCAGTTAAATCCTTTTTATTCTCAACCCTTCAATTGTTCAGTGTACTAACATATTTGGAATAATCATTAGTGTATCCGTAAGTTATGTAAATGTTTGGGTTCCGTCGTTAACCATTAATACGTGACGTCACGATTCTTTAAAAATCGCTAGAGTGACACTTGAGTGAAATTTTTCGTTGGTAATGACTTCAGTACACAATTAATTGCTGAGGCGTTTTAATCAGATGCATTATTCAATCGATTTAAAGTAACTTGATTATACATTATTTATTTATTTATTCATTTTAAGCGTTCATTTTGAGCATTACAGCTACATAATTATCTCACCTTAGGCCTTAAACAATATCGAGTTATACATTTTAGTATCCTTTATCTTTTGAAGGACTATTTCATTATGAACTACGGTTCTTAATTTCATTTCAACATTAAATTTTATATCTTGTTATTTTCACCCAAAGTATCGGTCAGGGTTGAAAAAACTACCTCCGCCACTCATTAACTTGAAGATTGTCCAATTAAACACTACTTGATTTAGCTTAGCTCTTCGTCGTTTTGATTTCACTTTGCCATATGACATAATAGTCGCTTCTTATATCATTATCAAAATTAACTAGACAGTGATTAAAAACCTTCATCTATCTAATGTGTGATAGTTACGTTTTAAGCTTTAAGGCCTAATGCTGTTCATACACGAGCCACATGTATTGGTTAATAATGTGCTCACTAGCTAAAAAAGGGAGAAATGTATAATTACGTAGTGACCAAGCAAAAAAACGTGTATGGGCAGCGTTACAGATTTAAACGAAAATGCGTCAGCCGCCATGTAAGCCGTAATATCCAATATTGCTTTTAACCTTATTACAGTGACTCAATAAACTATCAGACTTAGGCAACTCACAAAAAAATACAAATTTATTTATTGACACAATTGGTTACAAAGTTATAATGAATCTATAGACTCCCGAACTAGTGGAAACTGGGTTTCAGGAGTTAGTGGCTTCTCCCATTATTAACTTTACCTAAGCTATATAGTTTTACCTAATTAAAATAAAATATAACAAATTTAAAGCTATATTATTTTACCTAAGATAAAAAAGTACAGTTGCGCACGAACATTTTCTATTGCCAGGACTTAATGGACATTACTTAACGAGTCACCGACAGATATAAAATAACAATAAAGTGCAGATAATTTGAAACATGTATGTTTTAAAATCATGGTACTGAGGTACATTGTAAATACACAATAACTTTACGCAAAACAAATATACTGTAAGTTTATGTACCTCCCTTGCTACCTGTGTGAACAATAAAGTTTTTATTTATTTATTTATTTATTTATTAATTACATTCAGAGTTGTTAAGTAAATTCGTCTCAAAACAAAAGTCATGGATACGACTGTGTCATTTGGTAACTGTGCCTGTGTGGCAGACTACGGCCCAGCATGGCAAATAAGTATTTCTTTGAGCAGATATACCTACTACGGCTCACATGATGGCATTTATTTAATACAACCGTGATGAACAATAAAATTATAATATTAACACCGGTGGAACAAAACAACGACCGCCTTTAGTGAGGAGGAGCTAATCTTTTATCCCCCTGTTTGATCCACTATCGTGGAATAAAATGTTTGAGCCCGCTCCACGCTAGGGGTGCAGCGTAGCGGAGACGGAATCACATTTGGGGAAATGAACAGTTACTTAACTCTTAACACAGGAATGCATTGCACAGTGCTTGGTGCCACAATATAGTGCCATTTGCAATAAACATTCATAGAAAATGAACGTGACCTGTATTTTTTGAACCTGAAACCGAGTTTTACAAGATTTACTCAAAAGCTACTTACACGGTTAATGGGCTTTTAAATGGTCATCTCGAAACTTCTCTTGTGATACAATTAAAGGTTTCATATATTGGTGCTCTGCCTTTATTTCTAATCTGTAAAAATCTATGCTGTTCATAATTTACAACAAATCAGCAGGAACAAAGGGCAAATTTCTAGATTATCACCTAAAGAGCTTATATAAAAAAATATCAGATCTATTCTATATTCAGTATTTTTCAAGACATTGTGAAGCCTGATTTGTGCCAAAGACTGCCGTAGTAGAAGAAACTTCGAAACAAAGGCGTTGTTGGTTTTTCCTTTCCGGCCTCCTGCTAAAACTTCTTTTAACCTCACTTAACCCAAAATTTTAAAAATCTATTACACTAACTGTGTAACACTGTACAGAAGAGTCACTCCGCAATGCCATTCAAATAAATATCGACTCTAGCTACAACGTAATAAAGTGCCAATCCAGCTGGGCCTCGAATTTTACTCAACTGCTAGTCGCCTCTCTTTCTAATGTACCTATATGTCTCTATCTGGCGCGGCACGTTAAATAACTTATTGGGACCACAGATGGACTACGTACGTAAAGTGCGGAGTGCGCCAGGCTTGGTATAAGTAACATTGTAAAAGCGTCAACTAAAGTGACAACCTAAAAGATCAGACGTGAGTGTTCGATAAGTGACGTCACTGCTTATCGAATACAAGCTTATAAAGTGCAGGCTGTAAAAGGAATTTTATTCGTAGAATATGAAGGATATGAGGTTTAATTTATGTAATGTATTCAGAGAACGAAATTGTATGGTTTCTCAGCCCGTAGGTGTGGAGCCTGCATTGAGGCTTTCAGGGGAGAAAATCATCTTGAGATTTTATAGTGTTCGTCGGACTAGCTATCACAATATCTTTCAATTTAATTTTATTTCAATTTTAAGCTACTAAATTCTTTTTCAAACCAGGCGGTGTTTATGCATATACTTAAAATCAGGTAAAAAGTGGTCAATCCTGCCTAGTAATTAAGAAACTGATGTCAAGGTTAATAGTATGGTATTTTTATTTAAATTCCTTTTGCGGCCTGCACTATAAATTACGGAAGAGTTGTCAATTGAAATTAACGTTGGTAGAGAGTCACTTTGTCTTGCATCGCTGAACTGTTTTATTTTTCTATGATTATGTTATGCCTTGAGTGGAATGAGTACACCGCCTATGACATGGTATGTATAGGCAGATTGCTTTTAGAGTGTATATATATATATTTAATGCTAGTAAAGTGTTAAATAGACTTTGTTTGTAAATGCTTTATTGCCAGCGTATACGATGGAGGCAGGTTCTCGCAATTACGTCCAGTGGAAAATCTCATTGAAAACTTGTGATTGAGTTTTGTATGGCCATTATTCATCATCAGGTTGACTAAGGTCCGTATTACAGAACGATACTCAGTCATCGATCGGTGCTCAAGCAGAGATTTCATTCATAAAGTGATCAATTGGTGAATGAAATCTCTGCTTGAGCACCGATCGATGACTGAGAATCATTCTGTAATAATGTTACTGATCTATGTTACACTATTCCGAAATTTTTGCTGGAACTGGCCTCCTTTTTGTAGCTCCATTCTCATTTAACACTAATAATCGCTAGTTCTTTTGTATTTACCTTTAAAGTGCGCCCTTTTATTTTCATACATAGAAACACCGCACTTAATGTCGATGTTCAAGGCGCTTCGTATGCATCTATTTTTTTTTCTAATTATTTTATTATAATTATTTATTTTATCATAGATATGCTTACATAATCTGACCTCGGTCTCGCCTGATGACAAGTGAAGACGCGGTCGGTGATGGAGCATACTTGCCTATAAAATACCGGTTCACTCTTAAAACTCTCAGTTAATATTTGTGAGGCAACGCTGACGTTGGTAAGGTGATCAATCTCGGTTGCAACTACAAGTTGCAACCGAGATTGATCACCGAAGGAAAACGTCTCTAGGATGTATCCTAGAGACGTTTTCCTTCCCTGAAAGTGAAGTGAAGTCGATCGAAGAGAGTAAAGTCTGAAAATAGACCAAAGAACCACACCGTTGTACAACAGCAGCAACATTCATAATCATACTTTAAAGTTTATTTTTGAACGCGGGCGGGCTTACGAATTTTTAGCTTTCTACATTGATACAAACGGACCGACAAAGTATTTCTTCAATCCATGGCTATTTTTGTTTTGTGTTTTATTTTAATTTTATGTGTTTATTTAGTTTTTTGTTTTGTTTTGCGTAGCCGTGTTGAAGCTTCAAAAGTTAAATAATCGCGCATCGAGCATCGGCACGTCGTCTCTCGACTCCATTTCCACCGTGTCTGCGTAGACGCACTTGTTTAGCACAGTAAGTTGAGTTTGTATCCGCTTCATAGATGAACATTGAGTAGTAGAAGAATGGTTATTAGTGTTTTGACTTCTTCAGTTAAGTTTTAAGTACTTTTAATTTAGTATTATCTAAATATATATAACTCAAAGGTGACTGACTGAGTGATCTATCAACGCACAGCCCAAACCACTGGACGGATCGGGCTGAAATTTGGCATGCAGGTAGATGTTATGACGTAGGCATCCGCTAAGAAAGGATTTTTCGAAATTCCACCCTTAAGAAATATAAGGGTGAAACGGGTGGTTGAATTATTTTTTATTTTTTATATCGGCCGAAACTCGTATAGTAAGTTGAATAACATTCATCCAGCCATTGAATAATCGTGCCTTAGTCTGCGAGCTTGCTGACTATCTGCATGCGGTTTAGAGTAGTTTCAAATTGAATGTAGCCTCGCTTTTAGTTTCAAGTCGACAATCGTGTTGCCTAGACGATGTGGCTGCATGTTATCAATTTAGTAAACAACAGGAACTTCAAGTGTGTTCCTTGTTGGTTCGTTACTGCTATATTGAAGTCTCGCGAAGTTGTTTCCTCCGACCGCTGTTTACGAACAAGACTCGAGGAACAATGCAGTTTGCTTTAGACATGAATCTGCACGTAATTTTGTAATAAAGTTTCTCTATTCATGTATTTACGTATTTTCTTGCAATAGGTGTACCGTGTCCACGTGTGACGTGTGGGTGTTTCAATTAATGTTATTATTTATTTTATTTTATTATTTAATTTATTTATTATTTCAATTAATTATTCAGTGAGCTCTAAAGATACCACGGAGGTGAAACATGCAATAATGGGTTCACTCGACGATATATTTATTTTTATAAATTAAATTAATTCAAAACTTAGAAAAATTTAATGAAAATAAGTAGACTTGGAACATTTCCTATCATTCGTGAGCTCGCAATGATTTAGAATTCTAAAACCAATTTATGTTTTATCAATTGAGGTAATTTTCTATTGGTTTATGAAGACTTTAAGTCGCATATACCCTTTTGGCGCTGCAAATTCAGATTTAAGGCGATTTTGATGTTAAATTTCCCATGAATAAGAAATTATCATTCACTATAACACTTCTGTTTTATTTGTGGGATGGTTTTGGTTGACCAAGACACGTATTTCTTTTAATTCTATAGATATAATTTGTTTATTTATTAATAGTATTCCGTGTCACGATCTTGTCAAAAGCTTACCACAAGAGCGGTATCTTCCGCGCCTGAACCGCAAGGTGTCGTGGTATACTTACATGTACACCTATGCGCTACGCCGCGCGTCCTCTCTTTCTATTTCGCCTGTACTCTGCAGTATTAGAAAAGGAGAGCGAAAAGTCCAATTGAACAGATAAATTTGGGCACTGTGATTCTATAAAGAAAAGGGTTGACAGTCTGAGTTTTACCCACCACTGTTTGAAAATCGTATAAGCTAATCCTGTACTTCACATTAGTTACCTATGACACGCGCTAAATTACTGCTAAATCAATTCTTACGCAAAACTAAAGATATCGTTTTCTCGCTCTCACTATACTGTATGTAGTGGGAGTGAGACAGCAATCTCTTTTCTGAACTGTTCATATAGCATGAGGAGTATATTCCAAGTTGTGTTGTGTCCGCAGTGGCGCCGCTGTCGCCCACTAAGATCTTCGCGTTCCGCCGGCTCTCGGACGCGGAGCGGCGTCGCGCGTGCCGCCACCACTCGCCCGTCATCCGCATCACCGAGAACCCCATCTCCGAGGCCGTGGTGTGCTAGACAACCCCCCCTCCCTACCCCCATACCCCCGCACCCCCTCACGCCGCGTCCGCAGGACTCGGCCACATATCTCCGGAGGCGTAACGCAAACTCTGGCGCACTGTACACTACACTTTATAACGTCATCGATAATATTAAGATACTTTATTAGAGCCACTGATCGTATTTGAATGAAACACGAGCGCTTTTCGGTTAGGCTAACGCTATCGTCTGGTTATTTTGTGCGACTATGTAAAGCGGCGTTAGCCTTGTTGTTTGTAATGTAGTAATAAATTGTACAAGAGGAGAAGCCGCGCGGCGCGCTCCTCGCCGCCGCGCGATCGACGCTGGGTGCTATGCAAAGACCAAGATAGATTTTCAAAATTGTGTGAGATTTGGAAATATATTGCTTAGTTATAAAACTCCTATTGTGACGTCACCTTGTGTGAGCCTATGATTTTCACTCCACGGCCTATTCTCACGGAGTGGTTGTGATCGGTTTCATCGGTGATGATAACTTTATTGTTTCGTTGCGTACTTTTAAGTTAAGTTTATAAATGGTTCGTCAGTATTATAATTAGTTTAAAATGTAATTTATTTCTGTATTTTTAGCTGTAAGTATCACCGCTTTAATCGTTACGTAAATCAGTAGATACTTACGTAAGGTTCTCAATATAATTATAATCGTGCGATACGACACGGTAGTGGATCATGCTTGGACCCGCAAGCGACACCCGCATTGCAATCTTATGTACTAGTACATACAGCCTGAACTGTTACAACTAGACCCTTACTGCGGGCCTTCAATGTAATCATAATTACATATTTCATCGATACAATGTTAAAGGAAATTTACTCTTCATAGATAATAGCGTTGATCAGTAGAAGTTGTCAGGTTACGTAGGTCACGGCCACAACGGTTGGTACTTTTCGTTTAGGGCTCCATTCCGAGTGTACCGTTATGTTCGTGAGTAGTGATCCCACTTAGATAATGTTTTGTTTTGTGTGACTTGATTACTGATAAATAAAAAGGAGATTTTTAATGATTTTTGTCGTCTGTTATTTGAAACCTATTCCCCCCCCCCCACCCCTCATTGATCGCAGAATAGATAAACGCTTGAACGGTTCGAAAGACCCGACACTAGTGCATTAGCAAAAACCAGAGATAATACTGAAATGTTCCTCAATTACCGTTCGTTTGCTAGCGGTGCAAGTGACCCCTATAGAGGCACATATATGATAATCGGCGAAACTAAAACATGTTTTTGAAGCAAAACTTATTTACACACGCTTGACTTGGGGAGTAAGTTGGTGATTGCATGACGAGGCGAACGGAAGTTGAAAGTTGTAGGTTCACACAGATCTCCATTGACAACATTCAAAGATAAAAAAAAAATTATTATGATGGTACTTATGTCCGGTAAAATGACAATTAACAATTGTCAAGATGGCGACATTAACATTAAACAAAGCCAAAAACAAAATTATACCGGCCGATAGATAGAGCTAAACTAAAGCAGCCTTATTAATAAACGGGTATTAGTCTCGGATTAGTTACTTCAGCTTTTGTCCTTTTTTTTGCTACTGGAATATTTAGCTGGATCGAAAGAGACAAAAGATAGTGTAACTAGTCTAAAGCTAATTCGTGTTTATTAATAAGGCTGAAGGAGTTTTACTTCAGTCGTTAGATAAAGCACACTCGTTTTTTTTTTATTTGTTCTTAGCTGTCGTCGAATTCTTGAATTTGTTTTCTTTTGTGACTCTTTGTAATAATGCTAATAACTGGTTCTATTTGCAATTAAAGTAAGAAATTAAATAAAAATGAATAAACTAATTATTGTTCTACGCCTCTACGGTACATAATAGGTAAGTAGATAAATTGTATATCTACTCATTAATTGACGAGCGCATTTTGCCTTATAGGTCTGACTACACCTTCATAAAATGAGTTGAAACAAAACCTTACCTTGCTTATCTAAATATTTATAACTAAAAGGTGACTGACAGACTGACGGTGATCTATCAACGCACAGCCCAAACCACTGGACGGATCGGGCTGAAATTTGGCATGCAGGTAGATGTTATGACGTAGGCATCCGCTAAGAAAGGATTTTTCGAAATTCCAGCCTTAAGAGGGTGAAATGGGTGGGTGAATTATTTTCCCATAGGCCGCGCCGCGGGCGAAGCTGCGGGCAGAAGCTCATCTATATATACAAGGTGGAATTTAATTCGTTCTTTTCCTTTAATGTATGTATTCAATCCATGCTATAGAACGCTCCCATATACCTAACAAATAAAAAAAGAACTTATGAAATAAAACTTAATTTAGGTATTATCAAATTTAAATTCTAAAGAAAAGCCTTGTGACATGCTTTGTGAACAAAGCAGGTGTTTTATTGCCTATGAAACATTTACAAAGCACTCAGCTGGTACCGTTAAATAGACATTTCGGCTGTCATGCAGTTATTTTAAGACGCACTAAATACTAAAACAAAATCTTTTTTTTTAATGGATGTTGTACAAATATTCTATAGCATGGTCTGAGTACATACATTTAAGGAAAATAGTGAATTAAATGCCATCGTGTATAAGAATGAATCTCTATTTCCCTTAGTCATCGCATCACGGGTGAACGGATACAACATTTTCGCTAATTCTTTTTTGTAGTATTTATTACTGTCAGGAAAAGGTTCTTATGAAAGAGAAAATAAGAAAGTTAGAAAATTTTCACCACGCGGATGAAACCGCGGGGCGCAGTTGGTAATAAATAAAACGCAAATAGTTGATAATTACGTTTATTTTATATGATCGTGTTGTTTCCTAAATCTAAAGTAATAATACTATGTGACATTATTTACAAATTGATTTTTACAAATGTAACATATGCGTACAATATATATTTTTATAATAATGTAGGTAAATACAGCAACTGTTTTGTTATTGCGTTATACATTACTAATTACTACAACTAGAATAAACCTAGGATATTTCACATTTACGTGAATATGATATATGCATAATAATTACATCAAAACAATATTTCTTATTTGAATAAAAGAAATATAATTAAAATTAATTAGAACACTATTCTATAGAACTCTATTTAACTAGAACGTGTGTGATTTCTGTAGAACATAATCATATGCGTCATGAATGACAAGCGCCTAATACATGAGTCATATAAATTACACTTGTGATCATATAGGTTGTACCTAGATATGCTTACTAACTTTACTCAAAATATAATTTCAAAGGCAACTTTATATATATTTATTACAAACTTTTACGTACCGCTCGCACTTGCAACACAAGTTTGGTAATCATTAACAGCCTGAATTCACCGTTTTTGGTCATCATCCTCATCATCATCATCATATATAGCTTTAGAAGTGTTAAACATCAACCATAATATGATAATCTATAAGTCCTGTTTTAAGGGGAGAAGCCATGGCTCCTGAAATACAGTGATAAACTAGTTCAGGAGGCAATGGAGTCTTGGAATACATGTAAATCTTTTAAGTTAATAAAACATTATTTGATTAGTTTTACATTGGATACATGTCTGCCTCTGGCGAGGGCCAAATTTGGCTGAAGGCTTATTTAATTTCTAGAGCATAGTAATAATAATAACAGTGATGAAGATACTTATGTCCGTATTACAGAATGCTCAGCCGTCGATGCTCAAGTATATGTCTTGAGCGCCAATTCACGACTGAGTGTAGTTCTGTAATACCTTTATATAACTTTATTGTTAACCTTATAAAGGTAAATGAAATGACTCATTTTTTCACGTTAGCGAGACGATGGCATACATACGCATTACGTGGCGGCATCATCATTAATCGCGTGATGTTCTTTTAGATAAATATGATACCTTATCAAACCCCCTCTCCCCTTGTGATAATTGGTGATATTTTACCGAACTCCCTCCCCCTTTCGACCATCACGCGATTAATGGACGATCCCTAACATTTGAAGAAGAATTGATTATGCAATTTTGTAGGTAAGGCTGTGAATGGATAACTTATATTTAAAGGTGCACCATTGCGACAATTATTTTATAAACAATAACATAATTATAACATCTCATGTATAAACACATTAAATATTCTTAAATATAACTATTATACTGTATCAACATTAAGAGTAAAGGCTTCGCGTGATTTCCCTTACAGAAATTCGAAATGGGTATATTGGCCAGACGAAAATAATGTTGCAATAATAATATAATAACGCCCAAAGATCGCATACAATTTCAACCGATAAGAAGTTACGGTACGAGGCGAATATGTAGAAACACTACGAAACCTACGCAAAAGCACAGTATATAAAATCGTAGTCTTGAGAGGGCTCAACTTTTTGCCTCTTATTATGATCCTCTCGACCGAAAGCAGCCAAAATATTAAAATGAATTACAAAAGGGATATCTCTACAGTGACAAGAATCTCTGCACCAATGGACTACATGGTCTTAGTATGAAATGAAATGAAGCTACAGGTTGGGTCAATGAACTGGTAAGACTTGAGAAAAACGCAGTAAGTAGATTCTAAGAATTGAACATCAATTCTCATATCTGACCTGTGGCGGTCAGAATTTGTAATATATTATTTCAAATAATATTATTTCTTGATCCAAATGTGCATTAATTGAAATGCACAATTGAACGCGGGCTTGTATAACAAAAATGAGACTGCCATAGTTATTTTTTTATCTAATCAGTATTTGCTTTAATCGCTCTTGTTCTAATTTCTTAGTATCTTCGCGCAATGTAATTTTTTATTGAAATAAAACTTCTTTACGCACGCTTGACTTGGGGGTAAGATGTTAAGCCGAACGGAAGGCGAGAATTACGAACTACTAGAACTGCGGAAGATAAAAAGAAAGAGTAACGTTTCGCTATTACTGTAGGGGCAAGAGAGATGGAGCTAAAGAAGTTTTACTTCAGTCGTGTGGTCTAAAGCACATTTTTTTATATTACACATCTATAAACATCTTATTTTATTTCACTTCGTTTGTCTTTGGTCCGACTGAAAGGGTGCAATGTAAAATCAGCGCTATTATTAAAATAATAAATAAATAACGCCCAAACACATACATAGATCCTGGACCCCAACTGAGATTCCCTGTATCTAGGGACCCGGGAACTACGAGGATCCGACACCCATAACACCCAGACAGAACAAATAACGGCGCTTTTGTATGCACAAATACTTGTCCTGCCGCGGGCATCGACCCCGCCTCCTCCGGCCTGTGTCGACCTACTCAACTACCACACTACAGAGGATGTCATGTCTATAATATTGAAATTATTAGTACTTAAATGATTTTCAATTATATCTATTGATCCTTAAAATATGTTTTGGAGTCTAAGTACGATTATGTTGACTCTCATAATTATCAATTAAAGTAAAAAAGTAAAATAATAACATGCATCAAAATACTCGATAATGAGACGCCTGTTCCTTTGATCAAGTAATCACACTAATATTATAAAGGCGAAAGTTTGTATGTGTGTTTGTGTGTATGTGTGTATGTTTGTTACTCCTTCACGCTCAAACGGCTGAATGGATTTAGATGAAATTCAGTGCCAAGATAGCTTATACACTGGTTTAACATATAGGCTACATTTTATCCAGGAAAAGTTAAATTTTCCAGTGGGATGAGCAAATAATTAAAATACTTTTCATCCGCGGATGAAACCGCGGGGCACAACTAGTACTAAATATATGTAAACTGCTATTAAATTTTTATTACAATAATAATATGTGGTAATACCACACAGCACCATGTAGCCCCAAACTAAGCAAAGCTTGTACTATGGGTGATTTGGTGATTTGACAATGATTTAAGTACTTTCTTAATTATTAACGTTCGATCTGTTGCATATAACTTTTTGTCTCTCTTACACGCGTGAGGCATATCGTCAGTGAGAAAATGACAGAACATATTAGTACCACGACCTTTTATTAAGATGGTTATACGTTTATAGATACCCTACATTATACAATCAATAGAATATGTTCTTATATAATTGTACATTACACATAATTTTATTTTAAATGTCTAATATATTTGTGAAGTGCTCCAGTGCTAAGAAAAGAAAATCAGAATTGAAGATTTCACATTACAAATAATATCAAACAATGAATAGTACATGCTCGACATTACACGTAATGAATTAAAAAAAAAGAGTAATTGGCTGTTCTTATTATATAATAAAAATAATAATAATGCTGAAAACTTTATACATGGGAATCACGCGTTATACATTTTTCAACTACCCGCCTAATGCACCATTAATCTAACCTTTCGGTATCAAAGAGTGCTGTGAAAAAAAGTGACGAGTTTATTCATTCTTGATAATATATACTCACAGATTAAACGTAGAAAAGTGCAAACAAATACTATTTTGTGGCCATGGAAAAAACTGGCAAGCAATATAGCTTTGTTCTACTACTACAAAGTAATATCTGTACGCTACATCCATCTCGTGGGAATGAGACGGAGCTACCCTTCGTCTAAAGGTTTGTCTAAGCTCTGAAATCGTCTACGTAAAGCGTTACGTCTTGGCCGTTTTGGCTACTGCCTCTGCTGCTTACTCCAACATGTTCCCGGTGACTGGCGGACGTCCTGAGACACTGGATCGCGAAGGTAACTGTTCTACCAGATACCGATGCTACCAGCAAAAATAATTTATCAATCCTCAATGGAATATTGATTCTGATCAACCAATATTAATAATTAATCGTTAGTTTTCGTTAAGCTTTGTTACTAACAAACGTACATATAAAAAAAAAATACTGAAATAAAACAATAATACAAAATAATTACTCGCATTATTAAAGAAAACCTTTGAAACATGCTCACTTTTTTATAACTGTCTCGCTCCGACAGCATTTTCAACAAGTGGGAGTGAAAAAACAGCATTCTGTAGCTTTCTTCAGAAGCTTTTTTTGTGACTGACGCGCTTTATAGAACGCATTATGTTGCACAATAGTGCACTGTTTGTGATAAATTATGATACTAGATGGTATAGGTATACTAGCTGCTTGAGGACAACTTTCTCAGTGGACTCTTTATCTTTACACAAAAAAATAATCGGTTATACAAAAAAAGATCGGGTCAGCCGCGAAAGTGCAACAAACCAGCAGACAGAGTTACTTTGGAACAAGAATTACATTAGTACCGTAGATATAACGGACTAAAGTGACAATGTAAGTTGTTCAAATAAAGAAGGAAAAAGGTATTAAAGATGTATGGAGAAACGCGGACTGTCTGTCCTTCAAATAAATAATAAAAAAGCTTATAACAATAGGCAGAGCAAAAGTAATATAGTTACTAATAGCGCACAAATAAAGCCCGAAATATAATTATATAAAATATTTTTTTAACATATTAATACCATTATATGATTCCTTAATGCTATGCATCTATCAAAAGGTAACTATACAAGTCAACCAATAAAAATAAAAATACAACATATAAGTTGTCGGTAAAATAGAGGTAAGCAACATTATTTAGCTTTTAAACTCGCTTTTTAATGGCGACTGTTAGACATAAATGTAAACATCTAGTTTTTTTTACTAAACGTAATTTGACAGCTCTAAATTAGAGGGCAGGATCATCCTACCCGCTCTTGGCCAACGTGGTGGGCTATGCCCTGCACTCTCTCCATATGAGAGAGACAGAGAGAGAGAGAGAGAGGCCCGTGTCCCAGCAGTGGGCTTTGTGAGTTGATGACGACGACGAATTATTATCTAGCGCATTTTTATTATTTCACGGAGTGAAATGACAGTTCGAAATGTCACTTGTCAATATAATGCTGCCAACTTCTAAATCATAGTGATGGGTGGAGCTCAGCTCCTATAGCTCAAAAGAGTGGAACTATAACTTGCCACTACAACAGTGCAACTTATTTAAGTTCTAAATACAATCGCCAACAATTTTTTGGTTTGGTTCTAAACGGTGAAGACGATTCATCCGATACTAAAGAAAATATTAAGCTATAAAAATGAAAACTTGTTTTATATTTTTACTCTTTCAAATTTTATTGAAATATATGGTATTTATTCACTTGCCGCTAATGTATGGATATCACTAATTAGGTAGGAATTAAGATTTTTATAAAATAATAATAATAATAACAATGGAATAGATCATTGGAATAAATCATTAATCTGAAATGAATCAGTGAAATGTATCTTTTTAACTCATTACTGTTTATTATTCATGAAAAAGTGGCAATGTCATTTTACTCCGTCTAATGAGCAAACGGGGAGATATTCTTGTCATATTGTATTTAAAGTGAATTCGCGAAGTCACACCTGAGTCAATTAATTAATGACTATATAAAAGAGACTTCGAAAATTGTTAGAACTGTCAAACTAGGTGTAATTTAAAATTTGCACAAAAATAATGTAATGCTTGGCATAATTATTGTGTTAAAATCATGATTACATTAAAGTACCTATTTACAGTACTTATACACGGAAGGTATACATAAAGCTATACATGTAATAGGTGCGCCTTACTTGCGGAACGCCACGATCAGGATGATGGATATGACGATGATCAGGACAATGGCTATGTACACCTTCTTCTTCCGCAACTTGTTCTGGAAATAACAATTTAGACTATTAGTCCCGTTTATAAACTTCTCCGGAGTTTTGTAGAATGTTATATGCTACCTCAAATAATAATAATAATATGATTAAGTAATAATAACTATTATTATTATAATAATAATAATAACGGTTGGATCAAGGGTCAGATTCAGAAGGCAGTACTTTCTTGACACGGCACGTACGGCGGAGGTTCTTCAGTCTGCAGCCCTAAACACCGGTAGGTTGGGCCTTGCCCCGCTGCTGGCGGCACACTAGGTTTAGGTTATTTATTACTTTTATAAAAATATTGTAAAAAACTTAGATTTAAGATTGAAAATAAATAAATGAATAATAATAACGCCCAACGATCACATACATAGATAATGGACCCTAACTAGGATTCCCTGTGTCTAGAGACCCAGGAACTACGAGGACCATGGTCCCACAACACCCTGAGTCGAAAGAAGTATTTACGCTTTTTTTGTGCACAAATATTTGTCCTGCCGCGGGAATCTAACCCGCCGCCTCCGGAATATGAGCCAAATACAAATACATAAACAAGGCTTAGACACAGGTCGAAATCAACGATACAAAACAGTAGTTTTAAACTAGATTAAGGCTTGTATAAACCTTTTGTGGTTAAACCGATATAATACTTTTTAAACTTGATCAAAACGTTGAGGTTAGTCAAAATTATGTTTTATAATTTTTCTGCGCGAATAGACCGGGTTTTTAAATACAAGCCGATTATTTTTGTCTAATTTTTAATTTTATTATGAAAGGACACCTTTCTCTTTTTTTCAGCCGACTTAATGAATAATAGAATTTTCTCAATTCGGTATTTTTTAAATGTTTGTTGTCATTTATTAAGGCATCTATAACACTCGTTTTATGTTTGCTACGATATAATTATGTACTTTCAGATCGATCCCACCACAACTTGATCATTATATCAGTTACAATGCAGTAGTTTGATTGTTAAATAAAAATAACAGGAAAATTATAAACTATGATATGATGATATCATCCGTGCATTTCTCAGTATTATAATAATAACACCCACTGATGACATACATAGATCCTGGACCCTAACTAGGATTCCCTGTACCTGCCGCGGGGATCGAACCAACCGACTCCGAGTTAGCCGACCTGCTCAACTACTACACTACAAAGGTTGTCAGTATGAATTTGAGGCGGTTGAACTCGGCTTAACCCTTCTTTACAATGATATTATTATGTAACTATGTCGCTTCAGGTGTGTTGCGTCCGTGATGTAGATGTAATGGGTGCCGGCTGAAAATCACTAACCGAGGTCGTTTGTTTCCAGCGTCAGTTTTATGCTTAGTCGAGACCTATTCCTGACAACATTTCTATTGTCCTAGTATTAGTAATAATATGTGTGGACATCTCACACAACGCAATCTAGCCCTAAACTAAGCAAAGCTTGTATTATGGGAACCAGAACTGATACAATACTTAGATAGTTTTTGTTTGTATATACATACATAAAATACACTATAACGCCCAGACACTGAACAAACATCGATGTTCATCACGCAAATGTTTGTCCTAGGTGAGAATCGAACCCACAACCCACAGTTCAGAAGGCAGGGTTATTACCAACTGAGCTATCGGGCCAGTCTATTAATGTTACCTATGTGATTATGTGATTTGGGAATAAGGTTCATTTCATAAAGTGTTGCACTAGTTACCTTGTAGTTGTGCGCTTCCCTCAGCTGCACAGTTCCGGCCTCCACGCTCTGCGCCGTGTACTCGACGTGAGATTCTATGGACTCAACGGTCTCGCCTTGAGAGTGGATGATCGTGCCGAGCTCCTTGAATATCTGGTTCACGTCCATTATGTCCGTCTAGAAACGAGGATACGGTTGGGTCAATTGACAACATTTCATTTTTTGCAAAGTACCCGACTTTTCGAAATTATCCTGTAAATAGCTTAAGTTATTATTAAAATAACAAAATGAGGCTTTGTGATGTTGACGTGTGAAGCCTAAATTTAAATGGTAACAGCATGAGAGTTATAAAAAATGCATGCAAAACTTCTTTTTATTTGTTTTGGATTCTGGCTTAAATCTTAATTTTAGATATAAGTATTTATTAGATATAGTATTTATACACCCAAAATATATTAAAAAAACTACAATAAAATATGCAATTGAAAAATTTACGTGTCCGTTATTATTTAACTAGCTTATTGGTTGATTTTGTTATTAAATAAATAGCCGCGTTCTTTCTTCAAACTTTTTTATTTTCCTACAATAATATTGTAAAAAGCTACATTGAAACACGCAAATATTTCACTATAGATTGTCGTTGAGCGTTGTTATATAAGTATAATAGACTATCTTCAGCCAAAGAAACTAGCAAATGTGATCAGAATTTACGGTTACCATTCAACTTTTAACAATATTGATGTTGCTGTGGAACGCATTTTCTCGGTGGCCGAACTGTACTGACCGAGTAGGATCGCGAGGCTGCCTCGTGAGGCTACTCGGTCAATCAGCAGCTAGTCGTTCATCTGGTGTTAAGAGTCACGGCCGCCCATTGCAATTGCAGTGTCTCTACGAATTTTATAAAAATTATAAAGTTTCACGTGATACAACACTGCGCACGTCATCTTAAGACATCAGCACAGTCTAGTAATACGGTTTCTAGACAGTGAGATCAGCGGAGTGATCACATAACTTTTATTGGAGACTTAACAGGAGAAATTTCATTCCTAATTTGACAATTCCCATTGTAACTATGCACATAAGCTGCGCATTTGAAACTGTTAAATCCATTGCTATCTCACACCCTAAAGTACATATTTGAAATTTGTCATCATCAGGTTTGGCCAGCATCACTTTTTAATAATAAATCATCGCTAACGTTTAAATTACAAAAATATTATAGTATCGGTATGACTACTAATGAATAGTTTACCTCTCTAACACAGGTTTTATAGATGTCGTCACGGCAAGTTACTCAAAGTACAAAAACCATCCAAAAAAATTGCCGGTTACAAAAAAACTTTTAGAAACTATAAAATCTTTGTAAATATACCGTGCGGTTTACACTAAATATCCACGAAATGAAATGAATTAATTTATATGTAAGAATTTTGGGTTACAATATTGCAAAGATGGATCAGCACATAATTCCTCCGTCAAAACTCTGCCCATAGGTACAGGCGTACAAATATTCGTAATTGGATTTAATTTAATTTAACTGTGTCAGTATTTAATAATGAGATTAAGCAATATAGTCATTATTGTTAAACATTGAATTATTATTTGCAAAACATTAAATAAATTGAATCGGTCAAATTAATCTGTATCTATAAGTACTAATCGAAGAGTCATTTAAAAAGTCTTTCACAGAATAGTAACATTAATCTAGTAGGCAGTCAAATATTTTTTTCTTAAATTCATGAACGTCGTATACTTTCAAAGTGTCAGGTAATTTATTAAATACCCTGCCATACAATTTTTATTTTGACTAGTCAATTGGAGTCTTTGTATAGGAACATATAGCTCATGAAGATTTCGACTTCGTTTTATAACTTCATGTTGTTTTTTAAACAAATTATATTCCATGATAGCGCTTAAATTCTAAGCAGGAATCTATGTTTTTACGAGAGACCCGCTTTTATTAGGTATTTGTCATGTAGTGCCCCCTATTAAGACATACAATCTCAAGTTGTCATCACAACAATGAAGCTAGTACTTTCATTGTTTTAATATGTCAATGAGTAACCCTATGACGCAAATCAAATATGTTTTGTTATACGAATAACTGAGACATGTAAAATCCAATTTATTCTGAGTACTAAAGTTTTTCACGGAATAATTCAGTCACCTCCGATTTTTTTGTACCTAATTTACACATTATTTCTTATTTCCACTAGGTGGTAGGACTTTTCTGCAAAGTTCGTCTAGGTAGGTACCACCGCTTTGCCAGTTATTCTGCCGCCAAGCAGTAGTGCGCAAGCACTACTGTGTTCCGGTTTGAAGGGCACTGTAGCTAGTGAAATTACAAATGAGACTTTATGACCTAATCTCACAGTCTAGTAATCTTATTGCTAGACTGTGTTGATGTTTCAGAATGGCGTGCGCAGTGCAGTGTCACGCGAAACTATACTTTAAAGTTTCATGTGTCACTGCAACTGATATAGGCAGTCGTGTTGCTTAACATCAAGCAAGCATCCAGCTCGTCACGTCATTTAGTAGCATAAAAAATAATATTTGACCACTGTCTCACCTCATGTATGAAACGGAATGTTTGTAAGTACCCTTATTTTGGCAATCTAAATGTTTGTACCTAAAGTCACATAAAATCACGCGTGAGTTTTAGATATTAAAGGTCAAGTCGCAATTTTTTTTTTTCATATTACCCTTACTTTATGATTACTTTTTAATCGAGTTTGCATTAATGTGAAAGTTTGCCTACATACATTTTTGTATGGTGAGGTTGACCCTGATTTGACTCGGCTAATTACTAAAAATGCGCTTAGATCATTTTAATAACGCCAGTTGCTTTGACAGATTGTATATAACAAACATCTGAAACGTAACATATGTACACGTGATCTTGCATGATGAATGTAGTTGAAAGAGATGGTGTGCTGGATAGTATCGTGAGCTTGGAAATCAGGCGCAGGTAAACTATATAAATAGCGCAGAAATTCATTCAAAATAAATAGAAATGAACTGAAAAACCAAACTAATGTAACTTTTCAAATCCGACTGTCTAAAACATACGCTCATTACAGTTCACCCACTGGGAAAATGCGTTCCACAGTACAATATTGATGTTGCTGTGGACAGCAACATCAATATTGTAAAATTTTGAATGGAAACCATAAATTCTGATCACATTTGCTATACTAAATAACATAACGCCAAACGACTATCTTTAGTGAAATATTAATATGTATTAATATAGCTTTTTACAATATTATTGTAGAAAAATAGGAAAGTGCGAAAGGTCGTGAGTATTAAGAGTAGTTACCTCAAGCTGGCGGTAGTCTTGCTCCCGCTGCTCCAGGTCTTGCAGCGAGCGGTCTGCCTGCGCCAGCATCTGTTCCTGCTTCAGCCCAGGGTCCATCTGGGACAGCTCCTTATTATCTGTCAACACGCGCAGGTCAATGTCCGCCGGCAGCGGGAGAACGCTACCCTTGCGCTTCTCGAAATTACTCGACACAACCATGATAGCGGCGTGACTCGCAGTTATCAAGAAACGAAATGCAAGGGTACCGCTTTACACTTTTATATCTAAATTGAAACGCGGCAGAAGGGCTACAAACACAAAGATTTGCTTTTCACATTAACCTAAATTTTCGCAAGACAATAAAGTACATATAAATCATATTTCATATACACTAAAGACTATTTCATGTTAATCTTTTGTAACACTAGATTTCGTTGAATGTTAACTTCTAACTATAGTTGGTTTTCTTATAGAAACTAGTATTTTGAATCCATAAATACTCGAAGCGATATGTAAATTTTACTAGATTCAAATTCGCGTTAAAGCAGAGTTTGTTCCCTCAGTTGTAAAACCAAATGATTGTTGGACACGTCTATTCGAAGGAAACAATTAATACAAAAAGGAGGAATGTTTAGCATTAACATGTTGTATTAATCATAGGAGCATGGATGGGCCGTGTATTGGTTTTTCCTGCTATTCTCGACGGTATCATTTATGTTTGTATGTAAAAGTTATATATATGTATTCTATAACAAAACGGAGGTCTGTTGCTGTTGTTGAATGTCCATAGACAGAATCTCCTTTGAGAGCGCTTGAACTCGGACGACCCAAGACTCCAGAGAAATGTATATTGAAATAACTGTATACGTATACATTTTTGAAATATCGTGAATATATTCAATTTATATGTATCAGGAAAAGATAACGATAAATTTATCGAGTCCTTTTGCTTTATGTTTTGTTTATGAACGAAACGAATGAATCCTGACAAATGGATTCTGATAGTAGCTACAATGTCATTTGTAG
The DNA here is from genome assembly GCA_905220475.3 of Ennomos fuscantarius. Taxonomy (NCBI): domain Eukaryota; kingdom Metazoa; phylum Arthropoda; class Insecta; order Lepidoptera; family Geometridae; genus Ennomos; species Ennomos fuscantarius. Next base: position 16,416,365 of record HG992023.1, read on the forward strand.
AATATTCTATTGGCGTATTTTGTTTTTGTAACATTTCAATAAACATTAGGTATATCGTTTAGGAAAGCCTAATTACTTATCAAGTTCATATCGCGTATATTGAAATGCAACCTAAATAATGGAGACACAAGGGTACATAAAGGATTACAAGGTAACACATTAACTCGTTGACATGTCCATTGACCCCGCGCATAGAGATATCGAAACTGCGATTATTCAATCAAGTCAATTATTTATTTTCCAATTCTATGATGATCCTTTTATAACAGATATAGTGAAATCGTTTGTTTATTAGCGTTATGTTTTCATCGGATTTGTATGTTTTTCGTCTCATGGACACGTAAAAAAATCCGAGTGATTAAAGAATATGAGTACCGTCGCGGCAGCAATGCGGCAAGCGGCACGCAACATTAACGACGTTTACGGAGCGAACACTACTAACGAACACATAACCTGTGCCGTAACCTGTGCCATAACCTGCCCGCATCCGTTCTGGAAATTTCGGGACATTGTCAACCTAAGTTTTCGGCGATTTATAAGCTGATGATACTCGTACTCAATCTACGGCTGAATTAGCAGCAGTATTCGACGTTAGCATTAAAACAATATTGGCCCTTTTGCGTCAAATTGGCAAGGAAAAATATTTGACAAATAGGTGCCCCACGAACTCAATGATCGCCAGCGCGGAGTACGCGTCCAGACGTGCACTTGCACTGCTCAACAGGCACACAAACGAAGGAATTACTGGAAGGAGTATTGTGAAGAACTGAACACAACGATGGAGAAGCTCGCACGTCTCCAACCAGGTTTGGTCTATCGCTCGTCTCCGCTGCTCCTGCACGACAATGCGTGATCTCATACTGCACAGCAGACTCCAAGAGTTACAAGAGCTGAGGTTGGCTTTCCGTCATCCGCCATACTCATCAGACTTTGCGCCTACAACTTCTACTTAATCCCAAGTTTGGATAACTTCTTGGCGGGAGAAAGATTCACAACCCCGAAAGGTAGTCCTTACTGCTTAATGCCTTTGAAGAATTTTTTACCTCCCGTCCAGCTAATTTCTTCAAGAAGTCAGTAAACTGCCACTGCGTTGGCAAAGGATGCATCGATTGGGTGATTACTTTAATTGAAATAAAAATGTAAAAAAATCAATTACGGCAACTTATTTCAATATTATGCTATACAAACAGCTAGTGAAATAATAATTAATATGTCTGTTTGATATTAGATTAATTAAACTTTTGCTGGGTTTTCATTATCGTGTGCAGCGTATAGTGGAATTTAAGTTTCCCAGTTTTGCCATAAAAAACATGAAACAAATATTTATTATCATTTTAGTGTATGCCTAAAATCGGTTGCATTCGGCCCAATATAGATAAGTAGGTCTGTTTTAGCTATTTTCTGATATAATGGTCACTCGCGGTCACAAAGCTACATATTTGAAATATCCTGGTAATTCGCAATATTGTATTGGCGTAGGTATTTAATTACAGATATCATGGTAATTCTCGCGCCGGGTAAAGTGCGTGCAATCTGGTACAATGCGTAGAAATGGGAGTTACACTAAATATTAATGTATCATTTTCTATGTAACATGAACTTACGCGAGGTCGCGTCTGTGTTGATCGAATATCTAACTGTTCTTCGACTTCTCGTGTAGGCGAGTGGTCAGCGTCAGAATTTTAAGGCTTGGCTTAACCACCATCGTCTTACGATAACACCAGGAACCGACGGTTTAACAGACATACTTCGAGTTCGGATCAAAGTTTTCTATTCTGCACTGTGCCGGATTGCTTGCACCAGTAGTGAGAAAGAGAATTGCTTGTTTTTCAAACTGATATATTGTAATGGGCTTGCTATATATTATTTGACAATAAGCACTTTGTAATTTTATACGGTTAGTGAAATAACTTAATTTTAAGTACCTAATATAATTTTGACTTGTAAAAGTGCTAAAATTAGCCTATTTGTAATAAATCTTTTAACTTTGACTTAATTATAATTTTGTTTCTTACAAGTTAGAAATAGGCAAACGTAAAACAAGAGAAAACTTTAACCGTGTTACCACGAATACATAAACAAGGCTTACACAGACGTCAACCGTGTGTTTAACAATACAAAAAGGTAGTTTTGTCTAAGGCTTGTTTAAATCTTTTGTGGTTACACCATAAGTAGCTATTGCATAGTGCAATGTCTCAATAAACGTAACAGGCACTTATATTTTTGCTGCAAATTCCTCCCTTACTAATAAACATTGTAAAACAGTAGAATCTACTCAGCATACTACCACAAATACAAATGTAAACAAAGATGGCTGTCTAATTAATTCAAACGTGTGTTTAACGATATAAAAGCAGTTTAACACTAGTTTAAGGCTTGTTTATGTATTTGTGGTAACATGGTCAACGATTTGATGTCCGGTAAAAAGACAATTTACAATTGTCAAGATGGCGACATTAACATTTAAAAAAGCTAAAATTATAACGTCCCGCAGATGGCGCTAAACTAAAGAAGTTTTACTTCAGTCGAATGATCTAAAGCACACTCGTTTTTTTCCCTTACTTATCCCCCTTTGGTTTAATGTTTAGATAATAGTGACTAGTAGAAAACTCACGTCTGTTGGAACCGAACGGATCGCTGATGTTGATCGGCTGCGAGTTCTTAACGTTCCTGACATCATCTTTGGTCTTTTGGGCTGCGAGTTTTTGAGTGGCCTGGAGATACGAAAAATATTCTTAATATTAAAGTAGAATAGTTTTTATTGTGTTGAAGTATTTAAATGTAGAATAAAATAGAATAGAAAACTCTTTATTCGTTGACGAGCTTCTGCCCGCAGCTTCGCCCGAAGAAATAATTCAACCACCCATTTCACCCTCTTAAGGGTGGAATTTCGAAACATCCTTTCTTAGCGGATGCCTACGTCACAATATCTACCTGCATGCCAAATTTCAGCCCGATCCGTCCAGTGGTTTGGGCTGTGCGTTGATAGATCACTATGTCAGTCAGTCAGTCAGTCAGTCACCTTTGAGTTATTTATTATTGGTTGATGAGGGCATCGGTCGTATCAAAAAATAACGCCATTCATGAAATAACAGTTATTGCTAGACCAAAGTCTGAGTACGCCGTGCGTTATCACGCACCCATCCACGGCATCCTATCGGATGGAAGGCTAAGGTGAAGTGGAAAGAACTCCCGTCTTTGTATTTGTTTTATTTTTTTAGTCCCAAAAAATATTTTAGTAACCTGATGAAATGGTACCATTTTTGAAATGACTAGTGTCATCACGATACGCCTGATTTTTATATTAAAGTAAGGAGTAAAGTAATCCTAGCGGAGAAGACTTTTCATTTATGAGTATTGGATTGAACGAAGCAGGCGGCTCTCGTGATGATAAGCGGTCACAAAAGCCTACAGACAACTGCAATTCTAATGTTGCTAAATTAGGAATCAAAAATATGCTATCAATCTACTTGTTGTTGTAATACTAAACAAAAAACAGGTACTAGTTTGGGACTGACTTTACAGTGACGTGATTTCCGAGATTTTTCATAGTAATTATTATTTAATAAACAAAAATAAATACACAAAGTATACACAGCAATAGGTTTATTATTTTTAATACAGGATTAATAAATTAGCTGACATTTCTATACTATCGCGACATTATCGAGCAGCCAAATTTATCGGCATCATTAGCATAATCATAAAACCGCAAACAAAATCACTAGTACAAAATGTTTTTTTTCACTGTACTAAATACCTACCGGTTCCAATTTGATTTCATCTCGGATATTTTTTAGCACAATATAGTCACAATTTACTGAAGTAAGTCTTTAGGCACGCTTGACTCGGGGAGTAAGCTGGTGAATGCGTAACGAGGCGAACGGAAGTTGTTGTTGGTTCACGTAGATCTCCGTTGTTAACATAACAAGGTTACAAATCACTTAAAATTTTTATTATTATGTTTGTATGTCCGGAAATATTACAATGTAGAATTGTCAAGATGGCGACATTAACATTAAACAATGCTAAGTTATACCGGCTGACAATTATTGTGTTGAGTGGTGCTTGTCACGTACCTAGTCAATGCTGGTCTAATCGTGAATCAGATTAATTAAATTTAAAAATAGTTTCTGTAGATTTTTTATCTTCGAATAACATTATAAGCACACCTACATATTGGTGTATGTCCGGTTGTACCTCTCTCTTCCAAAAACTAGTATTTTAATGAAACATGATGAATACAAAGTGAAACATATCAAAACTGCGATTTGCCTCACGCTTCGTTCAAAAGAGTGTCATGAAATCAGGTGATGAAGATGATAATGATTTTGAATGAAATGAAAACTAGTGAACTATGAGGCTTGCCTGGAAACTATTAAGGGTCCCCATGTACTCGTCACTCAGGCGCTCCCTTGCCAGTCGCTGCACCGGCTGGTCTACTGGCAGCTTCATTAGAGCCATCAACATTGAGGAGGTGTCCTTGGCCAGCTTCTGTGTGTAGTTCTGAATCTGCCGGCTGGGAGATCACGGGGCTTTAGTCATAGGTCCGTATTACAGAACGATACTCAGTCAGCGATCGGTGCTCAATCAGGGATTTCATTCATAAAGTGATCAATTAGTTAATGAAATCTCTGCTTGAGCACCAATCGATAACTGAGCATCGTTCTGTAATACGGACCTTAGCTTGCAATGTCCGAGACGAGAGTGAAAAGGACGGTTGCTGAGTATTCTTGTTAGCAAATTATTTTCTACTTTGAAACTTGGTTGAATAAAGAAAAATAAAGAGAAAGATTTTCTTAAATTGCAGTGCCAGGCTGAACTTAAACTTACGTTATCAGTCCACTGTGTAACCCACTGCTGGGACACAGCAAAAGCCTTCTTTCAATCTATTGTCTTTAAGAAAAGTGAATATTATTCTCAAATTCAATGTGTTATTATATTAATCATATATCGCCTCGTATTTTAAAAATTGTGTCGACGTTTCGGTAGTTTCGTATAATTCATAAACTTACAGTTGGAGCCTGAGCTCTTGCGAGTCTTGTGGAGTCTGCAACTGGTTCACCATCTTCGACATTGAAGATACTGGAATACAATTACAAATATATTTTTTGTTAATGTGGTTCCTTGTTCCTGAATATTTAATTAAAGAGAATTCTAATAATTGCTTTATTCCCCAGAGGCTAACTAATACACTTTAGGCCGCCTATGCTTTGCTAAAATGTCAAGTTTTGTGAGCATAAGTGAAAAGGATTTTTTAGTTCATTGGACAAACAATATGTAAAGATAGTATGATCAAAAGGGAAGAGAAATGGAGAAAACGAATAACTAATGGTACCTAAGGGAAGGAAAGAGAAATAGAGGAGAGACCATTTAAAAGATGGCAGGACGAAATGGTGCAAATTGCCGGCAAAACCTGCACCAGAATTGCACAGGACAGGATAATATGGAACATGTTGGGGCCTTTGCCAATGGGCTTACAGATCAGAGTAATCTGAGACAACCTATAAATGTAATGTAATGCCACTAGAGGGAGAAGAAAAATACCTTTTATAATTTATAATATAATCCATAGAATAGAAGCAAACCATTATAATAAGAATAAAAATAATAACACCCAATGATCACATACATAGATCCTGGACCCTTACTAGGATTTCCTGTGTCTAGGGGCCCAGGAACTACGAGGACCATGGTGCCACAACACCCAGACTCAAAACAAATATTTACGGTTTTTTTTACGCTGGGCACAAATACTTGTCCTGTCGCAGGAATCGAACCAGCCACCTCTGGGTTATGAGCCAACCTGCTCAAACACCACACCACACAGGCTGTCAATATTATAAACCTGCTACCTGCCTGCATAGCTGTAGCCTGGACGAATGTAACATGTCTTTTAAGTTGAAAGCTTAGCATATCCTACATGGTAACATGAGTTGTAGAAATCGAGATGTTTCTTCTGCAAGCATTTGACCAACCACAACAAAAGAAAAAGAAAACCACAACAAAAGGTGTGTGACGTGATCACGTCACACACCTTTTGTTGCGTTTTAATTGCGCATGATCAAACGCTTCCTTGAAAGAGATAGGTCGATTTTTACAACTCATGCTACTGGTAATCATACAATAATAATAAGACTAGCCAGTTAAGACAGAGACACATACAAGCCAGAGACAAGTCTTGTGATCAATAAATAGTGTAATAACCTGCAAATAACAGACTGTTTCTAATCGTGGATATCAGCTATAGGTGTTCAGCCTTGAACTTTAAAAATATTTGCTCATATTATTTTTTCTATAAAATTTAAATATTTTCTTAATTTTTTTTTATGTGACTGACTGACACTACTAGCTGTGCCCTGTGACTTCGTCTGTCATTTAACCTTTTGCAGAATAAAATAAGTAAATATATGTGGACATTTCACACAACGCCATCTAGCCTCAAACTAAGCAAAGCTTGTACTATGGGAACCAGATAACTGATACAATACTTAGATACTTTTTGTTTGTGAATACATACATAGAATACAACATTACACCCAGATAGAGAACTACAATAACATCTATTTATGTTCAACAAACAAATGTAAAATTGAAGTATTCAGTATGTGATAATGTAATTGCATGTTCAATAATTAAATAAATAAATAAATAATCAGCCAATAGAACATAGATATTTTGTGATTCTACTGAATTACGAAAACTGAATGCTCACAGTTGAGACTAATGTATCAAGTGAAAGACTTTGCTTTAGTGGGGGACTCCCCCCACTAATCTTTCCATCATATTAACAAAACAAACAAAAAATAAAGAAAATGCATGTGTCACATTATATTTTTATAACAAACAAAAACACTTGCATATACAATATTTGTTTCATTATGCTCGACAATAAAGGCAAACAAAAACAGTAATAATAGTAATAACTAGCACCCTGCCCCGGCTTCATTTATATATTTTCAATTGCCTATATTTACCAGGATTTTTCAAATCGGTCCAGTAGTTTCAGAGCCTATTTAAAAATCATGCAAACAAACAGTCAAATCTTTCCTCTTTATAATATTAGTTTAGGTAAAGGTAATATATCAGGTTTTGCTAAAATAGAAATCATTAAAATTCCAATCTAATATGGCAGATAAGATAGGTTAAATGGAACCAACTAACTATAATTATTATAATTGAAGGGGTGAGAAAAAAAAGGGTTTAACTGTCAAATTGATAGTTTGTGAAAATTGACTTTAATGGCTTCATTTTAATGTAGAGGGCTTATTAAGTAATACAAAAGGTTTATGTAAGTTTTAGTTGCTTGAAAATGTACTAATTCTATTTTAAAATACTAAATATAGTACTAATTCATACAATTACTGTAAAAATATAATAAAATAGATATAATAATGTTTTCTATGCTAAGCAAACTGTATTTCTGTGTCAGATAAACTGTTTTTAGACTGAAAATCCCAAGATTCAAGCCTCATTTCGATATTTTGAGAGTGTATTACTGTAGATAATTTCACGCTGAATCCAACAATACCCATAAGTCATTTTGTGAAAAAATCAGATAAACCCATTTTGTTCTCACCCCTTCCATTAGGTTTTAACCATCATAATTAGGTTTATTAAAATATGATGAAACTAAAACATACAGGGATAGATAAAACTATCAGTATTTAAATCAAACAGAAGCCAATTTTCCTTTAAAGTATTTTTTATATATGGTATGTGATATTTCTTATGATGGTCTTTATTTAACCTGTAAAGGATGCTACCATACATTTGATGATTTGATGATTAAGCAGGATTTAAAAAACTGCTTTACATCTTGCTTTTAGCTCATTTTCAGTTAGTGACCTGGAAGTGGTCTAGCTAGTCTCCCAAAAAGTTTTATTTCAACATATTTATTTCTTACACACCTTTTTGACTAATAATATTATTATCATTCTTAACTCATATAAGCATACTGCTGGTTTTTATTTCATAAAAAAGGTTTATTTATTAATGGGGTAGCAAACATTACAGGCCCAGGGTGCTGAATCTTAAAATATGCTACTGCTTACATAGTGCTTCATTGCCAAAAGCAGTTTGAAGCTGAGCAAACCTTTGCTAAGTTATCAAAATACACTCAAAATCAATACATGGTAATGTAGACACAGAATTTCTAAAATTATGCCATAGCATGTGTGCCAATTGACAGTGCCTGCTCTGTCATGCAGTCCAGTGCAACTCAAAGGAGTCATAAAAATGTTATTTTAAGTTTCATTTAAAAAAAACAACATTGATATTTTGACCCAAGCCCCTCTGTGACCCCTGTCACCCCTGGCGCCTTAACCCTTGGGCTGGCACTGATGTTTAATTAGTATTTCAATTCAACTCTGATAAAGCTGTTTATAAGTTATTTTTTGCAGCAACTAATGATAATAGTATCCAACTTCTTTTCATGTTTTGCAATACACCTTTTGCATGCTCCTGATAACTATTTCAAATGAAATATTTTCACAATGATATGACAAACCTACAGATTATCAGATAAGAATATAAAGGATAACAAAGGTTTTCTTACCATTCTGAGATATTTTTTTGATATTGCTGGTGATGTTTTGAGACTGCTCCTGGAAACTCTTACCATTTTCATGGTACACGCCTCCTTGGTATGATGACTCCATTCTGCATCACAAGAAAATGCTGTAGTTATAGCAATGATGTTAAAATAAAGTGGGTTGTAGGTGGTAAGTAGATAAATAATTATGACAATGATAGCTAAATTAGTCATCAAGCTCTGCATTGAGGATGAGGATTTGTATGGATGAGAATTATTAGACTGGCGTTATCTTACCTTCATATAATCAAGTTAAAGTAATGCTTTCAATATTTACCTGTAAGTTTAGTAATGCGAAGTAGTGCTGTGACGTGAGCGAGCGGCTAGCTCTTTCTCTGCCTTAACTAAGGTAGCGAACCACGTATACAAAATTGTATTTACACTAATTTAGTGACTGGCAGTACAACTAATAAAGATTAGGAAAATAAGTACGCCGTAATGAAACAGAATATGATATCAATCGATGCGAAAGACGACGACAGAAAGACTGCAAATTCTTCACAACATTTATGTACCACAATGGAATAGGAAATGTTTAATAATTGTCAAAGTCACAGGCTATAATTATTTGATTGGCATTTGTCAATGTCATATCAAATGGGCGCTTAAAATTATAATCGAAATAAAGTACTCTGAATTTACAGATACAATATTAGTTGCAATTTACAAATCATGATAATTAGAAGTAAATTATGAGTGTTGTTCATTAGCAAAATGTCTATATGAATAATAATTCATCGCTATAAAACAATGTATTTGCTCTACTCTGTCGATTGGACCAGTCTATTGAAATCAGAGCTGTTTGACCAATTTAACAACTTTTTTCAAGCATTCCTTGATTATTTAGCATCTATCTTAAGGAGTGATATGTATATACGTGTATATACACGGTGGCATTTAATTCACTCTTTTCCTTAAATGTATGTACTCAGACCACGCTATAGAATATTCGTACAAGGTCCAATTTAAAAACAAATGTTTTAGTATTTAGTGACTCTTAAAATAACTGCATGACAGGCGAAATGTCTATTTAACGGTACACACAGCGCGGGCACCAGCTGTGTGCTTTGTAAATGTTTCGTAGGCAATAAAACACCTGCTTTGTTCAATATCGCAAGGGTTTTCTTTAGAATTTAAAGATAATACCCAGATTTAAATTTTATTTCATAAGAACTTTTTTATTTAGTCATGTGGGAGCATTCTATAGCATGGACTGAATACATACATTAAAGAAAAAAAACGAATTAAATTCCAACTTGTATAACTGTTACACACACCTAACAATCCTTTACAACCACCGCAATATAGATAATTTTATTAATTGTTTTTAGTGATATTACATTAGATATTTTTTTTTTCATTTTGTATGTAGATTGATTTTTATAATAACGATTACAGTGCCTCACTATACTAGATTTGATTTGATTCGAACGATATATTATCGTGATTCGGAAAGTAGCCTCTTTGGTTTTGGTAGCCGATGGAATATACTTTCGCTAACTGCTCTTATTTTTGGTTTTGTTTGTTTGTTGTTGTTGTTGTTATTGTTTAGTCAGTGCATGGTGCCAGTGTCGGTCTGTCATACAAAGTATCTCTATGAGTCAAAGGCACGTATTACAGAACTACGCTCATCACTTAGTCCAAAACCTCTGCTTAAGATGAGATTTCATTCTCAACATTTTAGGTGCGCTATCGGCTATGCATACTTAAGTCACGATCACGATAAAACAAACGGATAGCCACCTTCAGATGCTAATTCTAATATGTTCACTAATTAATCAAAGTACTAACTAACTAGCCTGCCTAACGTGGTATAAGCTCGGGAGAAGTATAGTATTCTGTGGGTATAAGGGTCCAAAACTAAAATGTGTACCTCGGTCGGCCAGCGCGCAGTAACTAGCCGCTACATATTACTTGATCTGTAAACTAGCCGTCTAGCTTTCATCTGGCTTGCACACCGAATCTGCTGAAATGCGATTCATTCATTGTGACTACAACATTATCAAATAATTAATAAAATCTCTATTTGAGCATTAGTAGACGGCTGAGCGTAGTTCTCTAATATGGGCCTTTCACGATCTAGTTTGTGAGTCTGTCATGGTCTGTCAGCGACTGTCGGCTCTGCGTTTATAATACTCCAAAGAGTATGTAACGCTACGCTACTATGTAATAATACTCTTTGGTTTTGTCTTCGTGTCCGATCGACGACCAACTACCGCTTGAATTATTCTTTACACAGTTTCGAGAATTGTTTCATGTAATTTGAAGATAACTGAATATGAATTAACCGAAAATAATTTAAAGTTTATCCTGCGTCCGAGGGTATCCCCCGGTTTGCGTATTTGCGCTAGCTTATACGCTTATTGCGGTCCGCGATTGCGATGAGATCGATCGATCAGAAAAAATGTCCGAACTCGAACAGTCGATTTTCTATAACTAAAGTGTATGTAAAGTGAGTCAAGCTGGAGGGCCAACGTAGAGCATGGGATAGTAGTTTGAATCCAGGTGAGTAGAGCGTTGATTGTATAAAGTAAGGCACTGTTCAATTGATACTGCTTACAGTTTTCCTCTACGGTGTCATTATCGTTTTATAGGGGGTCTTTGTGAGCCTGGACCCATGGATCCATCTATGTATACCCAATACTCTCCGCCGAGTGGCGCTCCAAATGGACTACCACAGGAGTCCAAACTCGCGACATATATGGTAAGCAGTGTACCATTATTTATTTATTTTATTTTATTATACTTTATTGTTATGTGTGAATTATTATTGAATTCTTGACACCCTCTGGATCTCGCCAGTGACGTGCTCAGATGTTTCAGAACCGATCCACTTCAACACCTACAAGACCCCTCAACCAAGCCATGGGGAATCTCACCTTGGACTCTTCACCTCAGTCTATCAAAAAGGTTAGTTATTATTGTATTTATTTAATAAGATTGTTGGTGCCTGTTGATTGAGACTCACTTGTTTCTTTAATGTAATGTTGTAGGCTGCCTATAATTTCTGTTCTTTTTTAACTTAAGACTTGAATGTTTCCTACACATACATATTCTAAATAAAATGAAATATTATTGTTGGTAAGTATATATAGTATTTTTGCCTTAAGAAAGGCAGTACCAATATGGCTACATTTTATATTTAATTGTTCATAATAATATGAATTATAGGTTTAGACAATAAAAATTGTAAAAGGGGTGTAAAGGAGGTTAGAAGTGCGATTGATTGATGTATCATGTCGGTAATAAAAGACGGTGTTGTGGTGCACAAGTGTATTGCTTGGCTTCTACATTATGACTACATTAACTTTAATGTGTCGACTTTAACGTCGGCTAAACGATATAGGTTGGGCATGTTCATACACTACAGGGGTGTTATGGCAATACTGAAGGCCTACACAAATAAAGTTGCAAAATAGCTAGTTTAAATATAAAATACAAATTTGGGTTACAAACCATGCAAACAAACGAATGTGACTTTAGTTGGTTTGTACAAGTGAGTTACAGGTAGGCAGTTGGATGGTTGAGCTATTATGTAGGAAAGGTAATATTATGAAAAATAAATGGCTATTGGAGCTAATAGGAAAAATAAATGGCAATTGGAGCTAATGGGAAAAATAAATTATAGGAATTAGATTATGTAGTGAAAGGGAAGTATGGTATATAGGTGTATGGAAAGGGACCATATGAGCTTTGAAGAACCTAATAGCATTAATCTGTAAATGCATCTTCCAACAGGTTCTGATTAATGAGTTTATCCCCATGAGTTACTACCAGCCTGGCATACTCCAGGAGTCTCCGGAGAGTGTCTCCGCAGCAACTGGCATGGCTAGTCACATGCCTATAGTCACTACATCGCAAGTACATCAGGTAAGCTTGTACAACTTCATATCTCACATATTCTGAATATATATTAAGTCAAAAATTATGTTTATTGTTATTAACCAGTGGAGCATAGACATTGCTGCATAACAAAAGATTTATGAATGAAAGCATGAGCACCTGACACACCTGAGCTTAAAATCGGAGTAATTATCACAAGATTAAAAAGTAAAATATTTTATAGGTTCTTTTTTTTTTCTTTTGACTCTTCGTGTTATTTTAAATTTGACTTAGCATTAAAACCCCACATCGCTTCATCTCTGTTTATTATCCTCAGGAGAATGTAGGTGGCACAACCTACTTCTACCCCACCAGCTCCGACAGCCTGAACGCTTCAGGTCTCAATTCATCTGCATCAATGGGTGAGTGGAAACATACATGAATAGTACAAAGAAATAGCTGTAAAATTTGTATGTTTGAAATATCTATATGAAGAAAGAGTGGGTATGTACTTGCTTAATGCCCTAAATTCATAAGAAATAAGAAAATGATTGGTTATTTAAAGTTCTTTTGTGGAATTTATCCAATCGCATACTGGTCGATCAATCTTTCGCGCATTTCTTATGTGTGGGCAGCAGTGTGATTGGACTTCGCAGAAGAGTGCTATTAAAAGGGAAGAATTGAAAAAAACACAAATGGTGTAACCACAAAAGATTTAAACTAGCCTTAGACAAATGTTAAACTACCTTTTTGTATTGTTAAACACACGGTTGACGTCTGTCTAAGCTTTCTTTATGTATTCGTGGTAACACGGATATTGTTTAAAATCTGACTTAGACTAAAGAATAGCAAATTATGCGGTCTAATAAATAGTATGCTATAAAAAATGGAGTTCAATGTATCCACTCTTGACCAAACAAGAGCGGTTTAAAGGAAGCCTGCCATTTTCCAATTGTGCAAAGATGAGGATTGCCAATCTATGAATTATTGCTCTGCGACGGTGCACAATGCGGCTGACCGTAGACACGGGGATCTTAGTGCTTACTTTAGGTCAGGGATTCTTAAAGTGGGGTCATGATAGGAAAACTGGAGATCCGTAACGCAGATTGAAACTATCACGATCTTTTCCTAAAACTTTTTCAAGTTTATCATCATAAAATGTTGGTGGTCGTTTCTCTCGCGCATTTCTACCGCATAAATTCATCATCAATATCGCGACGCATTGACAGCCTCGGTGGTGTGGTAGTGAAGCAGGTCGGCGGAATCAAACCCGGAGGCGGCGGGTTTGATTCACGTGACAGGACAAGTATTTATGCACAGAAAAAAAGCGCATATACTTGCTCAAGTATGTGGGACCGTTTTCCTCGTAGTTCATAGTCCCTAGGCACGGAATCCTACTTAGTATCCCGGATCTATGTATGTAATCGTTGGACGTTATCATTATTATTATTATGATCATCATCATCATCATCATCATTATCCACAGCCTTTGTCATCTCACTGCTGAATACATGCCTCCCTTTGCAAACGCCATTCGCCTCGAATTTATTGCATTCCTTTCATTTCACTCCTGTGCCAATCGGTTCCATGTTCGATCCGCGACCCTTGCAACAACGACGACCCCCGTCGCTGGTGGATGGAGCTTACCTTGTCTCGGCCAACACTACTCCACCTTTCCTGTCCAGCTCCATTCAGTCGTAATAATTAGAAGGCATAAGTAAAGCTACCGAAGTAACGCATAAAGTCGGTTCAGTTGTGCAAAATATATTCTAAATCAAAAGTAATTTAAGAGATCTAAGCTTCTGCCCGCGGCTTGGCTCTCTGCGTGGCCTATAAGAAACGAAGAAAATTTTTCATAGATAATTCAACTACCCATTTCTCCCTCTTAATGATGGAATTTCGAAAAACCCTTAGTGGATGCCTACACTTTACAAAGAACACATCCTCCAAATTTCAAATCCCTAGGACCAGCGGTTTAGGCTTTGCGTTGATATATTAGGTCAGTCAGTCTTCATCTATTGATGTATAGATGTTGCAGTCCGTCTCACATGGTGATCTCACTTACGAATAAAAAGTTTGGTGAGGATGGCTGCATGCGTTAATTGAAAGAGACCAATTTCCATTATTATGTGCCTATTCTATTTGGGGGCGGCAAGGCTTGCACTGACGTCCCGCATGAGATGTACTGTGCAGAGATGCTTATGCCTATATACAATAATTAATGTGTGTAGAAATTCTATATCATTACGTCTTGTACGCTACCTCGGACATTGCTCCTTTGATACAACACTGAGTAGGTGCTCATGACAAAACAATCATATTTGCGGAAGAAATGGACTGGGCTGATAGCTCAGCTGGTAGTATCCCTGCCTTCTGACCTGCAGGTTATGGGTTCGATTCCCACCCAGGACCAACATTTGTGTGATGAACATCGCCGTTTGTTTTGTGTCTGCGTGTTATATTGTATTCTATGTATTAACAAATAAAAAAGTATATAAGTATTCTATCAGTTATCTGGTTCCCATAGTACAATCATTGCTTAGTATAAAAATAACATTATTATGATTTTCTTTTTTAAACTACAGAGAGACTCAGACTTCAGAATGATATACGTGCTCTATTTTCCATACCATATGCAAGATTTCGGAAAGACGCCTGCTGAAAATGAATGTCACATTTCTATTACATATCCATTTTATTATCTTGAACTAAAACAGGTTTCTCATTGATAATCTGCCTTTTCGTATATATTTTTAGAAACAGTTGATTATTCTATCATTTATTTTAGGCACATCACGTTATGACTATTATATTTCGTAATTTATTAATTACCAGAGTGCTTCGCGATTACACCAGCATTTCCTCGAATGCAAAAAGTAGCGAATATGGGTTATAATACTGCAAAGTTTCATCCAAATCGGTTTAGCCGTTTTAACATATAAGCCAAACTAAGAAAACAAACTCAGACATTAGTAAGGGTTCATTTAAAAATAAATTACAAATCTGAAGCTACATTGTAACTTGCAAACTTGTAAATCTTCAATATTAGTTATTCAATAAATTATTATGACTTTTGATCCTTGTCCATTCGTGGCACGATACGTGTTTGTATATATACGGATCCTGTCTGCCCTTCCATGCACATGCCCGGGTTGAAAGGGTATCACCCTCCGTCACAGACGGGATATAAATATTCCATAGATACGACTGGATGGAAGCGGTCCGAGTAGGTAAGTATAGGCGTGATACACAGCCAGGTAGGCGGCCTGAAAAATCGATGCAGTCTTTATGCAATCCTACTATAAATGCGAAAGTTTGATTATATGGATGTATGTTTGTTATTCTTTCATGCCAAAACTACTGAACGGATTTGAATGATATTTCGAACACAGTTTATAACCTGGATTAAAATATAGGATAATTTTTTTATTCCGATAGTATGTATGTGGGAAAATTATCGAACAACACGAGGGCGACGCTGTAGGCTTTTTATGCAAAAACTGCTGAACGGATTTGGATGAAATTTGGAACACATATAGTTTATATTAACATCTAAATAATTATCTAAATTAAAATTGATTTTTAGACATTTTGAGCGTTCCATACTAAAATGGTAAAAAGAAATCTTTGGAATATAGATAGCTTATATAGCTGATTAACATAGACTACTTTTTATCTGCGGGTGAAACCGCGGGGCGCAGCTAATATGGCTATAATTGTGAATGATAGATTTGCGAGATGCTATTGTGAACCGATTTCCATTAAGCACGTTACGATGTGAATTAAAGACGTTTTATCACGCGTTAGTAACTGTACAATTTGAAGACTAGATATCCGCCTTTAACCAACATAACTAGCTAAGTCTATGATTCGTCCAGTCCAGCTGTACACACACGGGATAGCCTCTGTGGTGTGGTGGTTGTGCAGGTTGACTCATAACCAGTAAGCGGCGGGTTCGATTCCCGCGTCAGGACAAGCATTTGTGCACAGAAAAAAAGCGCAAACACCTGTTTTGAGTCTGGGTGTTGTGGGACCATGGTCCTCGTGGTTCCTCGGCCGCTAGACACAGTGAATCCTAGTTAGAGTCCAGGATCTATGTTTTTAATCGTTGGTCGTTACTGTTATTACTATTAGCTGTACAGCCCTCAGCTTACGGGTTTTTCCTCGTAATTATTTATCTTTATTTCATAAGCGCTACCTAAGATAGTCTTCTATCTTGGAGCAGTAGAGCTTGGCTCCATAAGATTATTGCTTCGCGGAGGAGAGCTACTCTGGAGGTCCAAGGTACTCGCTAGTGAGACAGTTCATCACGGCATACGTAACGCCACCTTCGACCGCATTGGCAACGTACATTCGTGTTCATAGGTGGAATTAGTAAATACTACATTTTTTAATTACTGGTTGGTAAAATTATTGTTGAAAATGAATGTAGCCGACGTTATGCAAAAAAGAAAAAAGAATAAGTTTTCGTTCATAACTAGAGTACATGTAGAGTTTTACTAGCATTTTTTTATATATTATTTTTATACCGTGTCTGGCCTGGCCCAGATGGTGTTCAAAACACCCCTACACTACAATTGAAGGGTTGAGAATAAAAAGGGTTTAACTGTCAAATTGATTCTATTTTAAAATACTATATATAGTACTAATTCATACAATTAATGTAAAAATATAATAAAATAAATATAATAATATTTTTGTGCTAAGAGAACTGTATTCCTGTGTCAGATAAACCGTTTTTAGACTCAAAATCTCATTTCGGTATTTTGAGGATGTATCATTGTAGATAATTTCACGCTGAATCCAACGATACCCATAAGTCATTTTGTGAAAAAATACAGTTAAACCCTTTTTGTTCTCACCCCTTCAATTATCAACTTTCTATGTCCAGTGGTTTTTTGGCCTGTCCGTGGTCTGTAATTCAATCAGGGTATATCCTGTAAATAATATAGATTCATAACCAATCAGTCAGTTAGAAGGACAGATAGATGTTGCGTGGTGTAATGTGAAGGTTTTTTGTCAGGATCCGAGGCTTGCCTCTCGAGCGCCATGGGGCAGCCGGGGGCTTCGCCCTACGCCGCGCAGATGTTCACCGGAAATCCGACCCATCTAGGCCCCATGAACATCAAGCCAGGTAAGTCTTAAATACAGACTATACATTTAAATTTAATTCCTTATGTACGGTGAAAAGTTTTCTCTGACAGTTTGGGTATATTTTCCAGGTGCGGCCGTCCATTATGTTATTGTATAAAGATTTATTTTATTTTATTAGTAGAATCGTTTTTTTTCTTATAAAACGCTTGACTTATTTGTCGCGTTAACGAATTTTAGCGATTACACTATCGAACACATATTAGATTCTTATTAAACTATAATGGACGTCCATAACCTAGGTCTAACTAATCAGATAGCTTTTTAGTTTCTACTAAACTAACTAATTGTTTAGCTTTGGAAGTCGTGGTTACTAAAATGTCGACTAATCATCAACCTGAAGCGAAGCTATTGCGATATATTGGCGATTAACTTGTGCCCTTCGGCGAGCGATTGTTATACCAATTTTACGATTACTCCTCTGTAAGGATATACAAAAATCTTTAACAGTACAATGGTTGGCTTAAGGGTCTTGTTATTTTTTAATGCGAAATATTGTGCTAACTCATCAAGCGATTCGCGTATCTCTTATCATTTCATGTCTTGTGTACGTAACGCGCGTCTATTCAGAATTTAAGGGGGCCACTCCCATTTTTAGTATTCGATGACGTCATCGTTCCGCCAATATTTATTTCAAGTACTTCATGCTACAGCTTCGATCGCATCATCACTTCCCATCAGATGTAATAATAATAATAAGTCACCATTAACCGCTGCGCTGGTGACTGCGGTCAGGCACTGCCGCGTGTGTCACTAGCGTCGCTTGAAACATCTTTACTAGTATTATAAGGTTCAAGCTAATTAGTGCGTAATCTTGCAGATCGTGATGGCAAAATTGCCCATGGAAATAAAAACGAATAGTAATATTTTTTATGATATCGACCAGTATCATCCCTGCGATAGTTATGCACTAATTAACTCGGACCTTATAAAAAAGTGAATCTTTTTCTATTTAGTGGTAAGTGTTTTTCTGGCTTTCACAACAACGTGGTTAAACTGATTTCTATTAAGTTTTGCGATGCTTATACAACCGAGCACAATATGGATAATCTTTATTTCGTAAAATAAGGAAGTTGCTGGTGACACTGCAAGGTGCCTCTAGTTTACTTCGGCGAGTTGCGACTGTGCTCTGCTTTTGCGTAAATCATTATAATTATATATTTTAGGCGATTTAGCAATTGTCGTTAAAGCGAAATAGCTAGTAGCTTCATTACGACTTTCAATGCTAAAACTGAGGCGATTTTTGTATAAGCGGTAATTTGTGTACCTATCTAAGCGGTAATGTGTGTATATATCCATATTATTATTTAGAATTGTTTCGAAATTCGAATTACTTTTGGAACGTTATGAAATCAAAGAAAACCTTATGAATAGAATCAAGCCCGATATAAAAGTAACAAAAGTTAGGGAAATATTGGGTGACTTAAGTAAATAAGTAGCGTAGCACAAAATTTCTTGTGAAAATGTAACGGTATATACCTACGAAGTCTGAAAGCGCACTCACATAGGCCCATGATAGCGTTAACTGTGTCGGCTGGCAACCTACCGCTCCGAAGTGTCAGCGTTACTAACATAGGTGTGTTTCTACCATCAAGTGGCGGCTTGGCCGGCGATGCCGCTGCAGAGCCTGGTTCCCATCCAGCTCGGCTACGGTCAGCCGCCGCCTTGCCCTTGCAGCGACGTCCGTTGCGCTGGCTTCATGTCACCCCGTTACGGGCAGTCGTCGAGGTTCAGTCCCCTGTACTCTCCTCGCTCTGATATACAAACACAAGAGTTAGATGCTAATCCGACGCCGGACTTTACAGAAAGTGAGTTCGGTCTCACTCCTTTATAAAGATTCATGCCGCTTTTGTGCCTCTCGGTACTAGCTAGGGTGTCTTCAAGTCGAGGGCCAACGCGGTTACCCTCACACTTTCGGCACATAGTGAAATATCGTGGTTACAAATTGTCTAAATTAATCAAAAGTGATGAAGATATCCTTGATGCAGGAGGCCCTGCCTCTCGAACCGAGAGGTATAATTTATCATTTGCATCGCTTAGTTTTCAGTAGATTGAGCTTGTATTTTTTTATTTTGCGTTCATTACCTATATGTGCAATTACGATTAGTACACATCTACGTTAATCCGTTTAAAATGGTCATAATGAAGCAAGAAGAATAAAAACAGCTTGCAAACGTGCCCGTAATTGTGTGCCGTTCAGTCGAAACATGGGAGTTATGTTTCCAACGCATTTATTAAAATAATAAATGTTTATAATTTTGGATAAAGTTAGGCTAAATTCAGATTTTGGCAAGAAGCCAGTAAGAAAAAAAACGCTTTGATGTTTTTTTTTTACCTGCCATAGAGTCATTGTACAAATTTAGACTTCACACTTCAACATCATAAATCCACACTTTGTATTTAATAATAAGTTTTTTTTTTCGGAATAATTAAATGTGGTCCGTTATTATAGGCTGGCGGACTGGTAGTTATCATGAACATAGGTACCAGAGTTTGATGATAAAAGTGATGAAGGAAAGTGCAAAACGGAATTTTTATTTTAAAAAGATAAATATAAGACATGCTTACGAAATAAAAATGCAATACAATTAATAAAATTACTAAACCGGAGGTGAAATGGTCTGGTCATATTAGCCACAGAACTGAAGTCCCCTGGGGTAGACGTGTCCTCGAGTAGATACCGTGACTAACCTAAGGTTTGTAAGACTCCCTCCGGCTGGATAGAACGCCGTTACATGCAAAATGGCCTCTAACGGGGCAGGATGAGAAGAGTCAGCGGGCTTGGTGGCTTGCATTAGGAGAGTCATAATTATCCTAAGCTGTGGACTAATACAGGCGCATGAATTAAAAATTATGAAAGAAATACACCAATGACTAAAATAATTTCTAGTGCTCGTAAAATCTAGGTCATGGCTCAAAATTAGGTCCCGGGAAAGGCTGGGCGGGTGGCCGGACCGGGGGAGGGGACAGTTCGATGAATGCTTCGCGCATCTAGAGCAACCGCATTGCGCCGCGCTCTAGGAAATGCAGGTCCCGGGATAGGCTATATTGATTTCCCCAATAGTGCGTCTGGCTCGGGAACAGCTACTCGTGCCGTTCACCTAGCTCGTCTAAAATCTAGGTTTTATTCCAAAAAACCATTTAATTCCTTTTTAATTACTATACGGTTTTTCTTAAAATTCAATTAGTTAACTCGCGTTTTATCTGCTAAAAAATCGTTCACTATAATGTATATATAACATTCGGTTCTTTGTCACATTATTAAATTTATTTAATTTTAATTTGTCATAATCCAAAAATTTTATTTTCCGCTATTCACGATCGCTATGTACTTATTTAATAAACTTATTTATTTCCGCGTTATTATTTTTCTAAATTTTTTTGAACTTTAATTATTTTATTCCTTAAAAAACATTATATCTCATTATCTATTCTAGATTCGTACGTACTTATTATCTTCTAAGATCGTGAGTGAAATGTGATTTAAAAAAAAAAAAAAATGACGATAGCTCTTGTGTTAGCGATCCGCCCTCCACGTAAGTTTTGGATACTTCGATGTGTGTCACAAGTCTGTCTATGTTCTGCATCTGTGTAAGTGTTCAATTCTTCTTAGGGGGTATAAGTAGTAAAACGCTTTGGGCCACGCCCTAATCGGCAAGTGTCGCGCCGCCATGATTGCTTCACATTGATGGTATGAACTAAGAACACGCGAACAAACATACCGAAATCAAAAGAACAATAAATTAAAGTTGATGACGCATCTTCTCATGCCGATTAAGACGATGCCTGAACATTTCATCGATCCTTTGTTCCTCCGACCCTGACCCGTGTTGCAGTAAAACGAAATGGCGACTGATGACAAAATGTCCTATCCGATCGACATTTACCCATTTTGTAGCATGCATCTCTTTTCCGCGTGGGGTCTTATAAACTAGCATTTGTTACTTTATCAAAGTTTGTAGTTGAATTTAATCCCAAAAAAAAAGGTTTTCATAATTTAAAAAAAGGGAGAAAATAAGGCCTTGGCCATTGTTCGTTTATTTTTTGTCTCATATATACCTAAGAAAGAAGATCATGCTCTCTCTCTCTCTCGTTAGCCATTTTAAGCCGTCGCAGTAAAACAAAATGGCGGCCTAACTATGACAAAATGTCCTCTCGGATCGATACTTTGTAATTTTGTTGCATGCCTCTCATTTTCGCGAGGAGGCTATGAACTAACCTTTGTTATATAGTGTATCATGATAATGCTGGAGCCCTTTGTAGTTTTACATGTTTAGAACAATATAACTTAAATCAAGTATTCTATTTTGACTTGTAAAAGTGCTGATGTGAGTCTGTTTGTAATGAATTAATTAATGATGACTAATCATTTATCGATTCTTGGTTCGTCGAAACTTATCATGCCGTCTCTGTCGTGAGTAGTTTCGCGCCGACGCAGTAAAACAAAATGGCGGCCCAAAAAGACAAAATGTCATATCGGATCAATATTCGGCCATTTTGTAGCATGCATCTCTTTTCCGCGCGGGGTCTTATAAACTAGCATTTGTTACTTTATCAAAGTTTGTAGTTGAATTTAATCCCAAAAAAATATAATGGTTTTCATAAATGAAAAAATGGGAGAAAATAAGGCCTTGGCCATTGTTCGTTTATTTTTTGTCCCATATATACCTAACAAAGAAGATCATGCTCTCTCTCTCGTTAGCCATTTTAAGCCGTCGCAGTAAAACAAAATGGCGGCCTAACTATGACAAAATGTCCTATCGGATCGATACTTTATAATTTTGTTGCATGCATCTCTTTTTCGCGAGGAGGCTATGAACTAACCTTTGTTATATAGTGTATCATGATAATGTTGGAGCCCTTTGTAGTTTTACATGCTTAGAACAATATAACTTAAATCAAGTATTCTGATTTTGACTTGTAAAAGTGCTGATGTGAGCTTGTTTGTAACGAATTAATTAATGATGACTCATCATTTATCGACTCATGGTTCGTCGAAACTTATCATGCCGTCTCTGTCGTGAGTAGTTTTGCGCCGACGCAGTAAAACAAAATGGCGGCCCAATAAGACAAAATGTCATATCGGATCAATATTTGGCCATTTTGTAGCATCCATCTCTTTTCCGCGCGGGGTCTTATAAACTAGCAATTGTTATACTTTATCAAAGTTTGTAGTTGAATTTAATCCCAAAAAAATATAATGGTATTCAAAAATACAAAGATGGGAGAAAATAGGGCCTTGGCAATTGTTAGTTTTTTTTTGCCCAAGTATACCTAACAAAGAAGATCATGCTCTCTCTCTCGTTAGCCATTTTAAGCCGTTGCAGTAAAACAAAATGGCTATGTAAAACAAACTATGACAAAATGTCCTATCGGATCGATACGTAATTTTGTAGCATGCATCTCTTTTCCGCGAAGGGATTATGAACTAGCCTTTGTTCTTTAATTTATCTTCTTAATGTTTGTATTTTAATGTAATTTAAATTGATCAAAGGAGGCAAAATAAGGCCTTGGCCTTCATTAGTTTACATTTGTCTCGTACATACCTAGCAAAGAAGTCGGAAAATTGTTGGATGAAGATCTAAAAGCGCAGCAATGACGAAAGAAACCTTTTTTTTTGAACGGGCTAATGCTGGTGTACAGCGTCACTGGGCTGAAGGGCAGGCGCTTAAGGCGCCCAGCCGTCAAAAGTGAGAGGCAATTAGCTCAAGGGCACCCCTGGGGTGCGAGCCTCGGCTTAGGCCGTTGCCGGCATAAGAGAATCGAGAAGACTACGTCCACCGGAAGAGTGGACCCTATTGAAAGTCGCGATCGTTCTACAGAGGTACTTCGACTTCGCCGGAGGGGTCGGTGTGTGATTGTGTTACGCTGGTATCCTATACCGGTGCCGAAAGCGTTACCTGAGCCAGAAGGACTAGACTGGTCCGGTGATTCTAGCGCAGCGTACGTGATCCTAGCGCAGCATCCTACAGCTGCTATAGAATCACCCGGGACGCTCAAGACGTGTCTCGAGCGGCGAAGACGTACAAAAAGAAAGACTTATACACCTCTTTGGCTTTAGTATGAAAGGCTAATGATACACAATAAGTATTTTGCGTTGCCTAAAAATGTGAAAGTTTTCGAATGGCATAGTTATTTTGAATGACTGAAGATGGTGCGGCGTCTTCGTCGCAAGTTGTGCGTTGTGTATAGAACCACTATGTGACATTGCGCAGATATCAATGCAAAATCGTCGGCTTGAGATGAATAAATATTGATTTTATTATTATTAAAATGTAAGAATACGGACACGAGGTTGGGACCAAATTAATCGGCGTGCTTATTTCGCGGTCGAAGTAAGACGACTTACATTTTAATATTTTTTGTTGTATTACTTGGTCGTCTGACCAGGTCGCCTACATCTCTACACATCTGGCTCCTTTTATGTTGTACATGTTATAGTATGCAACTTTCTATTCTACTTGCTTCAACAACAAAAAATGCGAATTTTAATGGCTCCTATCATCAAAAAATGGTACTTCAAGCCAAGATTGTTACAGTCTAGTGCATTTGCAACTTTTCTTCATGTTATAAGAGAGATGCGTCATTGCACACTAACTTACTAACATGAGAACGGTTGAGGTCGCGCAATAGGACGCCGTGTTTCAGTACTCGGAGTGAAAAGTCACAGGGAATAAATCTGTGTACTGTGATTTAACCCTTAAGGCTAATAGTTTTAATGACTATAAACAGCAGGCTTATTGAATTTGCAGTTGATGTATACTGCACCGTATCCTTCGCTTACTCAACAATCTACACTCACGGCGCCATTTGCTGAAGTTACCTGACAGTAAATGGCGCCGACCTATTTGTGTCGCTCGTGCTGCTCTGTGATTCGTCGGATGTCTGTATTATCTGTACTATTTTTAACTGTGTCTGGTCGTTGTAAAAAGCATGGTTCTCCTATAAATCTAAATGTTACATAGATCTGTGTAGAAAAGCTTTCACGGACGTAGAACAATAGATAGTAGATGTATAATTTGCTGCTTCTTTTTATCGGTGTTATAGGAACTATAATTAAGTTTTAAGAAATTGACTGGGATGCCACAGAGTTTCAAGTATTTTACTCGAGTAAAACGGTGGTTGCTTTGACGATCGATCATGCCGATCGACACAGATCAGTCCAGATTGATCATATACGTCGGTTTGAAAGTGTAAATAGATGATGATGGCAGTATAAATAGGGAAACCGCTGCGTCGCTTCGGGGCCATTTGTACTTATAGTATTTTAAGATTTTTGGTCTTGTCCATACTACGCCATTAAATACCTATTTAATCCAAATGCAGCTATCGCAATTTCATGCGCTGGCGCTCTTTCCCATAATATTTTGACATTGTCAATAGTTACCGTATTACTTTGGAAAGAGAGAGAAAATAGACGAGAACCCGGAGTGAAATGGCGATATTGGAATCTACGTTCACCGCTGGTTACTTAGTCTTTTTTTTGTCCAATGACTGATACTGAGTTCTGTAATTAAAGCTATTTACAAAAAGCTTAACTTTACAAGTTGATTTAACTGTATATTCTATAACATGCGTGGTTAAAACGTATTTTTGTTAGCGACTGTTAAATATTCCATTACGCTAATGTCTAAAACTGCAACGGCACGACGCGAGACGTGTGGCGTTACCTTTTATATACCTTATCTTCATGTAATTAATACGTTTATATGTTACAAAGGCCTGGCGGCATCGTTTTACCAGCCGGACACTATCAGGCAAGAGATATACCAGCGCAACGAGGACGTGTACCTGCGAGCGGACTTGCGCCAGTTCCCGGGTCAGTATCCACTATTGCCACTTAATAAATATAATATGGAAAATTTACGACTGTGGTAAAGTTATTTGTGTTCCCTTCGTCTATCTGTAAGTGCTGATACGTTATTATGCTTCCATTATCTTCGCATCACGAGTGGACGGATGAAACATTTTCGCCAAAGCTTTTTTTGTCGTGAAAAGGTTCTTATGAAAGAAAAAATTAAGAAAGTTGAGCGCAAAATTAGAAAATGATCACCACGCGGGTGAAACCGCGGGGCGCTGCTAGTCATGCATAATATGGAGTAGAGTTTGAACTGAGTTAAAAGGCTAACTGAATTTATAAACAGTTTAGTTTAAACATGAGAGGCTGAGCTACCTGATTGTCTGTCTTGTTTTATCTTACCCCATTTAGAACTCGGCAGAGAGAGGCAAAGCGCGTTAGTTGTCTTTCGCTACACAACGTTAATTAGTAGTGTCGAACATTATTAAGATTATTTATTTTAATTCAAACTTGTCTAGTTTTGACCACGCTCTCATCTGATGGGAAGTGACGATGCGGTTGAAGGTGTAGCATGCTATCCAAGTAAATACCTATTCACTCTTGAACACGCCCGGGTCATATTTCGACGGAAACAGATGCTGGCAGGGCATTCCATTATCCGTTCTAATTATGAACGTGGAATCAAATCGCTTGGGACGAATGGGTGGTATTTCGACCACGAAAGGATGGCGCTTAGCCAAGCGTCTAGTAGTCCTTAAGATTCTTGCAGTATGTAGGCTCTTGGGTTTCCCATTTATTTTTTAACTAGTTAAGCCCCGCGGTTTCACCCGGGGGTAAAAAAATATCTTAATTGTTTACTCATCCCACGGGAAAATTTCACTTTTCCGAGATAAAATGTAGCCTATATCTTAATCTAGTGTATAAGCTATCTTGGTACCGAATTTCATCCAAATCCATTCAGCCGTTTGAGCGTGAAGGAGTAACTAACATACACATATACACACAAATACACATACACACATTATTTCGCTTTTATAATATTAGTGTGATGTGAAGTATGGTAATGTTTGATTTGGCTGTTCGCATGATAAACGTGGAGGTAAATCGCTTTGTTCGCACACGTGGGATATAAACCGTGTAACGGTGGCGTTTTCTCGTACAATGCTACACTAAACAGCCTTCGATAAAATAATAAGTACCGTAATGCTTTTTTTATTGTTTGATAGGTTTGCGTTTGACCACTATCGCACCTGATGGTAAGTGACGATGTGGTCTAGGATGTAACACGCTTGCCTAGAAGATAAGGTTATAGTTTTCGGGAAAAACGGACGCTGGTAAAGCGCAACTGTGATGCAGGTATTGGCAGAGAGTTAAAAAAAGTAAAGAAGCTCTTGCCTTTGTTAATTATTCCTTCGCGTAGAACTACGGAACATTTTTTTTGAACGGGCTAATGCTGTTAGCCTCTACCGACCTTTACACACTCGTTTTTTTTTAAATTTATATCTAAGTTTTAACCGAATAAAAATTGTTTCAAAAAAAAATTTACGAATGCTTTCTATTTTTTTTCCCGCAAGCCATTTTTAATTTTGTTGTTTCTTTTATTGGCTTAGGCAAAGCATTTGACCACTGTGTAGCCTGATGTTAATCAATGACATGGTGTAAGATGGACCATGCTTGCCTAGAAAATACCTGTTCACTCTTGAGAACTACAAAATATATATAGGCTATAGTCAATTGTAAACAAGGACTCCGGCAAGTTATTCCGTTTATTAGCTGTTCGCACTATAAAGTTAGTAGCGAGACGCTTAGCGCGGGTTGAAGGAATTTCAACCGTATGGTTCTTCTTCTATATATATTTATTTATTTATTCATATATATGAAGACTGTGCCTTTGCTCGAGAACTAGGGTATGCTGAAAACCAGCCCTGGGTAGAACATTTCAACGCAGCACAGTGCTGAGCCTACTGCTGTTGCCAATTAATTGTATATGTTAACAAATATTATTTGTACGTGCCCAGTCTTTACGACGGCGATCAAAGCTGTGAAGCTTAGCTTCCACCAACACATTGTAACCGATAAGCCTTTTGGCCTGTCTCTGAATGGAGTACAAGGCTTGGAGGTGGTATTTTGTCGAGTCAGCCTCTGTGGTGTGGTGGTTGAGCAGGTCGGCTCAAAACCCGGAGGCGGTGGGTTCGATTCCCGCGGCAGGACAAGTATTTGTGCACAGAAAAAAAAGCGCAAATGTGTTCTGAGTCTGGGTGTTGTGGGACCATGGTCCTCACAGTTCCTGGGTGCCTAAACACAGGGAATCCTAGGATCCCGGATCTATGTATGTGATCGTTGGACGTTGTTATTATTATCCCAGAGATGGCTACAGTAATCCACACACAGAGGTTCAAGAGCTGTCCCGATGTAAAATACTGTCGCACCTCCGCACTATTTATGTATCGGCCAACTTCAAAATATGAATTGCTAGTTGCGCCCCGCGGTTTCACCCGCGGATAAAAAGTATTTTAATTATATACTCATCCCACGGGAAAATTTCACTCTACCGGGATAAAATGTAGCCTATATGTTAATCTAGTGTATACGCTATATTGGTGCCGAATTTTATCCAAATCCATTCAGCCGTTTGAGCGTGAAGGAGTAACAAACATACACACATACAAACTTTCGCCTTTATAATATTACTTGTTATATTAAATTCAAAGTTCTACGTACGTCTTGAAAACACTTTGTTTGCACACTTTGTCTTAAGTAACCATTTGAATGTAGACTTACCGGAGAACGTGGAAATGTACACATCGTTGATGCCGCTCGAGAGCGCCGCGCCGCACTCGCTGGCCACCTCGTTCCGCGCCGCTCACCGCCAGACCGGAGAGCACTACGCCATCAGGCGCCTGCACTCGTACTCTACCATCCCGGCTAAGCGGCTCGAGATGTGGAAGTCGGTCGACCACTCCAACGTGGTCAAACTCCACGAGTTCTTCACCACACAGGCTTTTGGTGACCACTGTGAGTATCTGTTTCATAATATCTGGCCCGATAGCTCAGTTGGTAGTAGTCCTGCCTTCTGAAGTGTGGGTTGTGGGTTCGATTCCCACTCAGGACAAACATTTGTGTGATGAACATTGGTGTTTGTTCTGTGTCTGGGTGTCATATTTGTATTCTATGTATGTATTTACAAACAAAAAAGTATCTAAGTATTGTATCAGTTATCTGGTTCCCATAGCACAAGCTTTGCTTAGTTTGGGACTAGATGGCGTTGTGTGAGATGTCCACACATATTATTATTATTATTTATTA
The DNA here is from genome assembly GCA_905220475.3 of Ennomos fuscantarius. NCBI lineage: Eukaryota > Metazoa > Arthropoda > Insecta > Lepidoptera > Geometridae > Ennomos > Ennomos fuscantarius. Next base: position 16,445,035 of record HG992023.1, read on the forward strand.
TTATCTCGTGATGCTCACGTTCGACGGTTGAATTCGAGAGTCGGATCATAAGGCACTTATTGTTATGAAGTTCCTTAATCTGCTGCTCTAATCACCGGTAAAAGAACTGTTGAAGTGAGAATAAATTAATAAATATGTGTGGACATCTCATACAGCGCCATCTAGTCCCAGACTAAGCAAAGCTTGTACTATTGGAACCAGGTAACTGATACAGTATTAAGATACTTTTTTGTTTGTAAATACAATATTACACAAACATCGATGTTCATCACACAAATGTTTGTCCTGGATGATAATCGAACCCATAACCATCAGTTCAGAAGGCCAACTGGCCTTCTGAACTGATGATGATTCTGAATCAGGCCAGAATTATGTAGTATCACATACATAATTCTAGACAAAATTCTGGACACTGACCTTTAAAAAACCATGGTCGACAATTTTTCCTATCAACCGTAACGTATCAAAGCTTTTGTTAAAGTCGATTCAGTGACGCAAATTAATATATCTATTTATTTTGGTCTAAAACATGCTCAAAATAGCATTTTGCCAGTTGGACCTTAGGTAGACTATAACAGTGGAATTGTGGCAGTTGAACCTTAACAGCCTTATTAATAAACACGGACTAGCTGTAGACTAGTTACACCATCTTTCGTCTCTTTCGATCCAGCGAAATATTCCACTAGCAAAAAAAGGACAAAAGCTTAAGTAACTAACCCGAGGCTAATACTCGTTTATTAATAACACTGAAAGTGTATCAAAAGTAGCATTCTGACAATTGGACCTTGGGTAGACCAAAAGCAGCATTCTGAGAGATGGACCTTAGGTGGACTTACTTCCCTGTGCCATAGTACAACCGGTTGAAATATAAAGGTTGTAATACCGGTTGGGCGCACCACAGACTCGATAAATGCTAAACAGCTGTTGATAAGTTGGCACACACGCTACGAGAAATCGATCGTAACGATTACTGATGATCACTATTATGATGATTATTATTGAGTTATAATAAGTTTACAAAAAATTGTTTAATGCTTTTGTGGTAAGACAATAAATTTGTACCAGCCATGGTACTGGTGTACGCCTACCATCCCGGCGCCGAGACGCTGATGAACAAGTTCCTCTCCGGCGGAGCCACCAACTCGGTCGCCGACAACAACGCCTTCATGGACCCCTTCTCATCGGACCCAGACGCGCCGCGTCCTTATACGCATCAGGTACGGTGTCTTCATTTTCTGACGATAATCTCCGCCGTAGTTCTTGTCTCCTGGTGCTTTGTGACTTCAGTATTTTACACCTTAGTATAATAGTAATGTAAAAGTGCTAAAAATAGCCTATTTGCAATTAATCTTTTGACTTTGACTTCATCATCCTAAGTAGTACTTGGATGATATTTTTACTCGTTATGTATTTGATTTACAAACTTAACTATTGAACCGATTTTGATGAACTACTTCAACTTCTGCGGGAGCGATCTGAAAGTACATAATTTCAAATGAAAGAATAAGAAAGTGGTCAGCTCTAGTTTTGGAATCCTTAAGCCAACTGAAAGCTTCTGACTTACGAAACGACGGCGTAATGTGCTTCTGTGTAGGGCTTAGTGGTGAATACCACTTTGCAGCAGTCACCCATCTAAGTGATGACCGCAGGGAAACGTTGCTATAACAACGCACCCAGCTATATGCTATAGGGAATATTAAGATACTTCAGAGAAACATATTTATAAGATGTTTGTATAGTTGGCTGATCGACTATTGTTCTTACAACACGCAAGAATTTTTGAACTTTAAGTAGGTAATAAATTATGACAATTTTAACTAAGATAAATAACATGTAATAATAATAGTGATTTGCAATAGAATTTCAATAACTTTGTATAAATATTTGCACGCCTGCTTGCGGTACAGCGACTGTGATATTACTTGAAATCTAAAATGTAATTTATGTGTGTATCCTAGTAAATAAACGATTGATTATGATTGTGATTAATTTGTGAGTGCTACAAATCCTAAAAAATGTGAAAAATCCTTATCAAATATTTGTTTACCTTAAACTTGCACTATCTCCATGCAGTTCATGAAGAAGATTACATATGTAACATCAGAGAATCTTGTACCTATGCTTAGAAAAATGCAATGCTGCGCGCGGTCGCTTGCGGTGCATTGCTGCCAGAAGCGGTCCTATGGAGCCTCCTCGTGCAGCTCTCAGCTGGACTGCGCGCTCTGCACAATGCTGGCCTAGCATCCAGGTATACTCACCGTCTATTATTATTGAAGTTAAACTTCTTTACGCACGCTTGACTTAGGGAGTAAGCTGACGAGGCAAAAGTTGTTGGTTAACGTAGATCTCCATTGTCAACATAACAAAGTTAAAGTTTGTACTATTATGTTGGTATGTCCGGTAAAATTACAATTTACAATTGTCAGACATTAACATTAAACAAAGTCACACCGGCCGATAGATGGAGCTAAACTAATTTTACTTCAATCGTGTGGTCTAAAGCACACTCGTTTTTTATGTAGGCTTATTATTTTTGTATTATATGGTAAAAATCGTTTTCGTTCTGTCCAAACTGGAATAAACCGCTATCGAAGAATCGAATGGCAGTATGAAAAAAAATACATTGACAAGATATTAAATTCAAGAATCAATTTTAAATTAAAATGTTGTGATAGTTTTGATCACAGCCAAAAAATAACGAATAGAGTAGCCATAAAATGTCATATATAGGTAATTCAAGAACATTTTCACATTAGAATTTGATTTAATATAATTATATTTTTTTTTAAATAGAAAAATGCTTGCGTTTTACAACAAATCACCTGATGGTAAGTGATGATGTTGTCTTAGGTGGAGCTCGCTTGCTCATGAGATGACCATTCACTCATGACATATTCCTTTAATCAAATCAGGGATCCAAAAACAGCCCAGTCCTCGTACCCACTTTTTTCGGATTCTATTTTTTTGGTCTGTTGTCGTCGTTCGTCTGTCCGTCCCAATGTTGTTCTTCTTCCTTTTTTATTTTATACATAAGAAAAGGGTCGATATTGAATAATAATAACATAAATATCACCCAACGATCACATACATAGATAGACGATAGATCCTGGACCCTAACTAGGATTCCCTGTCTCTAGGGACCCAGGAACTACGAGGAGCATGGTCCCACAACACCCAGACACAGAACAAGTATTTTCGTTTTTCTTTCTGTGCACAAATATTTGTCCTGCCGCGGGAATTGAACCCGCCGCCTCCGGGCTATGAGCCGACCTGCTCAACCATCACACAGGCCGTCGAGAATGTCTGAGAGAATTTATAAAATAAGGATAGCTGATGAAGATGGTTTGGAATGGTGGTGAAGGTGATCACGCTACAAGTTCTACCACTTAGTACCTACTCGCTGTGAACCATGATTTGAACCAGAACTCTGATATCACATTGATGAGACATTTTGAGTTGAAGCCTTCAAACATTGGACTCCGCTTTCAAATGCATTCCGTAGTTTCCGAGTCTGCGGGCAACAAAATAACAAAAAACGTTAAAAACGTAACATGAAACTTTATTTATGTAATTAATTAATTTATCTTCTTTGAATTAATGTACTTGTTGTTTGTTATGTTCTTTATAAGACGATCGATTTTTATGTCGCTCATAAATATATTACTTTTATGTAGATATTAGCATTAAGTGTTCTGTTGTTGTTTTGCTTTTTCTTTATCAAGTTATTTGTTCCAGTTAATATTGCACTACTGCAGTAAATCTTCCACAATGCGTTAGTGAAATAATATCTGAATGTGATTTATATATAACTATAAGAATAACGCTCAATGATCAAATACATAGATCCTAGACCCTAACTAGGATTCACTATGTCTAGGGACCCAGAAATTACGACGACCCACAATACCCAGACTCACAACAAGTATTTGCGCTATTTTTTTCTGTGCACATTTACTTGACCTGCCGCGGGAATCAAACCTGCCGCCTTCGGGTTATGAGCTGACCTGCTCAACCATGACACCACAGAGGCTGTCATCCGATGAGATAATAATGAGATGATTCGGTGAGAGGATATTATGCTTTTTATTTCCGTTTCTCCCCGGTTGCTGTAAGAGCTGGCTAAGGGAACATGCAGGGAATGGGCATTCACCTGTTTTGCAATCACCAAGTCGCCTGCCAACTGCATATTATAAGCATCCGAAGTGGTGTTTTATGAGGGAGGCCTATTTTCAGCAGGACGACTACCAGTTGTTGATAATTGGTCAATAGTAATGAAGGCATTCATTTATTTATGTACACTTTAGCACAAAATAATGTACAAGGAGGACTTACTATGAAGCATAATCGACCAGTCAACCTGGACCTGTGCATGAAAAGATATGGTAGCGGTGCAGTAAAATGGCATGGTCTGGTTGCAGGAGCCTGGAACCCACGAAGGTGATAATGAACGGACCTCGCGTCCGTATCACTTGGGGTGGCGCTGCGGACGCTACTCACACCACCACAAATGACGTTCATCAGGTAATCTATAAAAAAATTAGTAAAATCGTCTTTTTATATTAACTCCAAAAAGATATTTATGTAAAGTTGAATTAAGGTCGCGTAACGCTTCAACTTTTTTTATTTTTTTTTATTTTATGTTAATGACGTGACGAGCTAACCGTTCATCTGATTTTAAGCGACACGGCTGCCCATATCAGCTGCAGTGTCACTCGGAACTCTAAAGTATAGTTTCGCGTGACACTGCACTGCGCACGTCATCCTGAGACATCGGCACAAAATGAGAATATTTTGTCGCCTCCTTCTTTTCTCCTGCGTTACACAACAATAACGGCCGGTGTCTGTTCGTGGCTGCAAACATTACTCGTATCTTACTTAGAGAGCGCGCGAAGCTTGCTTCCACATAGAGCACATAACCAGTAGAGAAGAACTGACAAAACGTCTATTCCGTACAGTAATCACTTTAATAGGCTTTTTAACTACGATAATATTTTCATAAACTTAAAAATTAATGTAATTATTGAAAAAATTAGTAAACTGGTAAATAAATCACGCTTTTAAAATTTCATCGCCTGTCCCTTTCTCGCAAAAAAGATATCGTGTGGAGCTTCCTCACAGCTACTGTGTGTAATGTAGGTAGTTCTAATTATATTCAAATAAGCCAATTATGTCGCTAGGACTAAAATATTAGTCAGAATAAATCTGTGCTACTAAACGCTTGCTGTTGTACTTTCTCCTATCCCAGCTGCATATCCTATACCATGAAGCTTTGCTTGTGACGTCACATGCCAACAAAATTGTATGTAGAGGTACCATAGAAGTACCACAGCTTAGTAAAGAGTTACTATTAGGACTGGTAACTGACGTCTCAACGTGTTTGAACTGTCTCTTTCTATTCCTATATTTTAAAATGCATGTAACTTTGTAATTTTTAATGGTATTTAATTTTTGTTTCCACGACCGTCTATTTTTTCAAGGTTTATTTATTGGTGCAATAAAAATATAGCAGTCGAATAGCCTTGTACTTGTGATAATAAATACTTACGATAACATTAAAAGGAAAAAAGCAAATCTTTTTAGTTATGCATCAAGTAGGTATTGTAGGTATTGAAATCAAATTATCAATAACTATGGAATGTTTTTCTAACAAAACTAATAGAAAGAAAGAAAAAACTTTTGTGACACACAACTGATAACAAATACATAACATCAAAACAATAAAACAAAGCTATGTGGCTTCACGAATGTGCTCCGACTCGGCGTACAATTAAGGTCCTAAGAACTTATAACTGATTTTCAGTTGGAAAACATTTATCGCATCACGAACCTTAGGACATACGATTGACTAATAATTGAAGGGTTGAGAATAAAAAGGATTAAACTGTCAAATTGACAGTTTCGAGAAGAGTGACTTTAAACGTCAACGGCGTTATTTTAATGTAGAGTGCTTATAAGGTAATAGAAAAGGTTTATGTAAGTTTCAGTTACTTGAAAATGTTTTAATTCCATTTTAAAATACTAAATTTAGTACTAATTCATACAATTACTGTAAAAATATAATATAATAAAATAAATATAATAATGTTGTTATGCTAAGCGAACTGTATTCTTGTGATAGATAAACCGTTTTTAGACTCAAAATCTCGAGATTTAAGCCTCATTTCGGTATTTTGAGAATGTATTATTGAAGATAATTTCACGCTGAATCCAACGATACCCATAAGTCATTTTGTAAAAAAAATCAGATAAACCCTTTTTGTTCTCACCCCTTCAATTGTCTCTAGTCCTTATATGCCTGGCATATCAGAAATAGTCCATTACGCTTCCATAGTTATGAATCACTCGAGTAAAACTTGAGCTTCCTTCCCCCCCAGGCTCAACAAGATGACCTGACGGCCCTGGGGCGGTTGGCGCTGGCCCTGGCTTGCCGCACTGTACATTGTGATAACCTGGCCACATCAATGGATTTGGTCGCCAGGACGTATTCGTCGGACTTTAAAAATGTCATAATGTACGGTTCTTTTTTTGCTTCTATTATTCCATGTAAAACGTATCCGGAGCGTCGCATTTTACAGAAATAATAATTATAATAACGCCCAACGATCACATATATAGATCCTGGTCCCTAATTAGGATTCCCTGTGCCTAGGGACCCAGGAACTACGAGGACCATGGTCCCACAACACCCAGACTCAGATCAAGTATTTGGACATTTTTCTGTGCACAAAAACTCGTCCTGCCCCAGGAATCGAACCCGCCGCCTCCGGGTTACGAGCCGATCTACTTAACCACGACATCATAGAGGCTGTATATAGTATAGTAGTAAGGGAGACAGCTTTAAGAATTACGACGAGTAATCACTTTTTGACGCTTACGACATTAATAACGCGATGTTGTCTGCGGATAACTATTTACAGCATTTAACAACCTCTGTGGCGTGGTGGTTGAGCTGGTCGGCTCATATCCCGGAGGTGGCGGGTTCGATTCCCGCGGCAGGACAAGTATTGGTGCATAGAAAAAAGCGCAAATACATGTTCTGAGCCTGGGTGTTATGTGGGACCATGGTCCTCGTAGTACCTGGGCCCCTAGACACGGCATTCTAGTTAGGGTCCAGGATTTATTGTGTATGTGATCGTTAGGAGCTATTATTACTTTCATTTGCCAACGCAAGTTTCTGGATACTTAGTACATGGATTGTACATTGTATGGACTAATTAAGTTGCGTAATACTGAATCGATTACATAAATCATAAATAATAGCACGCAAAATTCGAGCTTACAATTTATGCAATAATTGCGTTATTACAATAACATATTTTTGGAGTAAAAAAAAAACACCGCTTGAGTATGATAATACAATTTTTTTTATGTTCAGATATCTACTGTCGAACACCAATCGTCGATCTCTTACCGACTTGATGCCTATGATTGGAGCTCGGTACTACACTCAGGTATGTTGTTACTATTGGCTACTTGCAAAATCTCTTAGGATTCAGGAATTAGGATTTAGGATTTGACTGGCCCGATAGCTCTGTTGGTAGTGTCCCTGCCTTCTGAACTGCAGGTTGTGGGTTCGATTCCCACCCAGGACAAACATTTGTGTGATGAGCATCGATGTTTGTTCTGTGTCTGGGTGTTTATATTGTATTCTATGTAAGTATTTACAAACAAAAAGTATATAAGTTTTGTATCAGTTTATCTGGTTCCCATAATACAAGCTTTGCTTAGTTTGGGGCTAGATGGCGCTGTGTGAGATGTATACTGTAATGTTCCTACAGGAGACGTAACAAATAAAATACGTGGTTCGGGAACACGGTATATATTTGGAATGACATTAAAAAACTTATGTAACTACCCTAGCCCAGAAATCTTACTTTCTAACTACCAACTATTTATACTATATTATTTATTTATTAAACGGTTAATCACATACTCTACACAACAATACTTTATTGAACACCAACATATACAACAATGCACTTAGAAACACCAAGAATGGTAGAACAAAGGTTGGCCTTATCGCATTAAGTGATTTCTTCCAGGCTACCTTCGGATGGACACTAAAGAACCAAAATTGCGGTTGGTGTTGTTACAACTTACATACTAAATAAAGTAATGTTAAATAATTTTATTCTGGAAAATCACTTTGAGTTGTATTGGTGTGAGACACATACTCCTTAATTGAAGGGTTGAGAATAAAAAGGATTTAACTGACAAATTGACAGTTTCGAGAAAATTGACTTTAAACGTCAACGGCGTCATTTTTATGTAGAGTGCTTATAAGGTAATAGAAAAGGTTTATGTAAGTTTCAGTTGCTTGAAAATGTTTTATTTCTATTTAAAATTACTAAATATAGTACTAATTCATACAATTACTGTAAAAATATAATATAATAAAAGAAATAAAGTAATGTTTTTATGCTAAGCGTACTGTATTCCTGTGACAGATAAACCATTTTTATACTCAAAATCTCGAGATTTAAGCCTCATTTCGGTATTTTGAGAATGTATTATTGAAGATAATTTCACGCTGAATCCTACGATACCCATAAGTCATTTGGTCAAAAAAATCAGTTAAATCGTTTTTATTCTCACCCCTTCAATTGTGTTAATCAAGGAAATCTTTTATATTTGTAGATAGAGGCGTTGCAACGCCGCGCGGACGTGTTCGAGGATCAGCTGTCGAGAGAGATCGACAACAGTCGCATCCTGCGCATACTCATCAAGCTTGGAGTTGTCAACGAGCGGCCAGAGTATGTTGCTGTTGATTTTAACGCTGCTCGAATAAATTAAAAACCATTTACACACATGCTTAAACTCTTTTGTTAATTAATTCATGACAAGCTGTACCCATACACCCTTTTTTATGTTTTGGCTCCACACTTTTGTGTATTTAGCCAGTGTCAAGTAACTGATTATCAACTTCATGATATTTCACGCAAATATGTGTCAAGTCACAGTCGAAGTCATAAAGTCAAGTCATAGTCTAGTCAAAGTCATACTCCTAGTAAAGTGGTGGCAACTTTACTTGAATCTTCTATGGAGTTTTGTAAACAACACGAAAAGAATCGTTTCACCATCATTATACCATTTACCCACACTCACGCCTGTAATCCAGCACTTAACGAATAGAATGCCATGAATTTTATGCACTAATACTGAAAATAACACAAGTTTTTGAAAATAATACAATGCGGTGACGCAAGCGAAACGCTTTCCCGCCAAAACTAAAACCATACACCCTTGTCCATTTATTAATTTAAGGGGTGAGAACAAAAAGGGTACTGTCAAATTGATAGTTTAGAGAAAATTGACTTTAAACTTGAACGGCTTTATTTTATTGTAAAGTGCTTATAAGGTAATGGAAAAGGTTTATGTAAGTTTCAGTTTCTTAATGAAATGAAATGTATTAATTCTAATTTAAAATACAAAATATAGTACTAATTCGTACAATTACTGTAAAAATATTATATAATATAATAAATATAATAATGTTTTTATGCTAAGCGAACTGTATTCCTGTGTCAGATAAATCGGTTTTAGACTGATAATCTCGAGATTTAAGGCTCATTTGGGTATTTTGAGAATGCATTATTGTAGATAATTTCACGCTGAATCCAACGATACCCATAAGTCATTTTGTGAAAAAATCAGTTAAACCCTTTTTGATCTAACCCCTTCAATTATAACCCGTACAGCCTTGTCCATTCATTTATTACAACCCATACACCCTCGTCCATTCATTTATTACAACTCATACACCCTCGTCCATTCATTCATTACAACCCATACACCCTCGTCCATTCATTTATTACAACTCATACACCCTCGTCCATTCATTCATTACAACCCATACACCCTCGTCCATTCATTTATTACAACTCATACCCCCTCGTCCATTCATTTATTACAACCCATACACCCTCGTCCATTCATTTATTACAACTCATACACCCTCGTCCATTCATGACAACCTGTACACACTAAGAAGAAAACTCTGGTACAGAAGAAGCACAATGAAATTTTATCCAAGTCATATCTATTGGTGTTTTTTTTGACGAATGATTTATGTGTTATTGATTATTTGTATTAACAGGCTAAACCTGGACGGGTCGTGGTCAGAGACCGGTGACCGTTATCTGCTGAAGCTGTTCCGTGATCGTTTGTTCCACGGAGTGACTGATGACGGCACACCTTGGATGGACCTCTCGCATTTGACCTTCTCGCTTAACAACCTGGATGGAGGCACAGATGAAAGGGTACTCAACAAGCTTCCTCCCACTTCTACTTCTCTTGAGACCCTGGCTTAGACGAATGGGTTAAATCAAATCTCACGGGGGTCTTAGACGAATTTCAATCCAAGCTTCCTGATGGGGCGTCCCTATTGAACTTTTTGATATATATATTGTTATGAATATAGTCTAGTCTTTCTCAAGTCACTTGAGACCCTGGCTTAGACATTCGTCTAAAATCTTAAATCTAATTTCACGGGGACCTTACCTTCCTAGATCTATAAATATGGTAGCTGACCCGAAAACGTTGTTTTGCCATATAAATTTAAAAAATAGGGGATGATGGTAGAAAGTAGACAATTTAGGGTTGTATGTATTTTTTAATGCCATATTTAAAAAAACTTGTGATGGGTCACCCTTATTACTTCGGGAATGAAAAATAGATAACAAGATATTCTGAGACGTACGCAGTGTGTAAATTCATCAAAATCGGTTCAGCCGTTTCGGAGGAGTATGGTAACAAACACTGTCGCGGTGTAGTGGTGGTTGATAATAAATGTGTGTGGTAATTGAAATATCATCCCTTAAAGTAGTGAAATAGGTTGGTAAAGTTAGTAGAGAGATATTTTTTTGTAAAGCTATTGTTATGAAACTGCAAATATATCAAGAAAAAGGAAAAAAACTACGTGTTTCACAGTTCTTGAAAAATCAACCCTTCTTCGGGTCTCTATACTAACTTTACCAACCTTTTTCACTACTTTAAGGGATGATATTTCAATTATCTGCGTCTATTCAAAGCTCTACATTATTAAGTGAATAGTTAATACCATCTGTTGTCGAATGGCATAAAGTTTTATAGCGCCATCTGTCATTGAGTGGCTTTATCATATCGGCAGACAGTAAATTAATATTTATTATTATTAAAATAAATTATTAATTAATCAATTATTTTCTACCGGCTTCTAGTCTAGTCTAGTTCTATTAATAAAAGTGGCCTAAATGTTGACCGGGATAATTAACATTTACCATAATAAGTTTCATCAAAATGGATGTTTTTGCGTGATGGCGTTTCAAAGGGACAGACAGAAGTGTTCCAAAAATTTTCTAGATGGCGCTGTTTGGCATGCAATGCATAGTTCCTATGGAATTTGAAGTAGTTTGCATGAATTTTTGAATCGCGTTTACGATATCTTCCGTATGATCAGCGATATAAGGAAAAAAAATACATGTAATCTATAATGAATTCGTTCCGAAGCGCGTACTCTTGATATATATTATATGTATAGATTAATGTGTGTGTCTAATATGAAGAATAAATGTATAAATTGTATATTGTATGTATCAGGTGGTACTGACGTCGCGCGACGAACAGAGCGTGCTCGTGGTGACGTATGCGGAGCTGAAACACTGCCTGGAGTCTGCGTTCGAGGAGGTGATGAACCAGTCAGAAAGGGCGGTGCGGGCCTAGCGGTTGCTCCCGGCACGAGGGCCGGCCAACCGCCTCGGTTACCTTCACGAAAATCGCAACGAGGACGATTTTAACAATACTCCGTTAAATAAAGACACTATTTACAGTGATAATTTCAATGTTCCGGACGACTCTAGTGCGTATTATTTAGGCCCCGCTTATTCGGAGCCTATGCAGTACTTTTATGAACCAGGTGATGTATTGAACAATTGTGGTAATGATTTATATCAGTCTGAGGATGGTGGTGAAGGCAAAGCTAGTGACCCAGTTGGAATAGACAGTACTGATTTAACTTTGGCAGGTGATTTGCAGGAGAGTGTTGTAGGGGAAGGAACTGATTTGCTCATAGATAATAGTTCTGATTTAGCGGCTGGCTCTATGATTGATGTTGAAGGGAAGGGCCTTGGCCCACGTGGAACAGACAGTCCGAACTTAACTCTGACTTGCCCAGGTGTTCTGTCAGACCATATGGAATGCGTAGATACTAACCCCCATAAAACATACGGTCCTGATTTATCTCTGACTGGCCCAGGTGTCCTGTCAGATCATATGGAAGGCGAAGATACTAACCCGCATAAAGTACACAGTCCTGATTTAACTCTGACTGACCCATGGGTTCTTTTAGACCATATGGAAGGCGAAGATACTAACCCCCATAAAAGACACGGTCCTGATTTATCTCTGACTTGTCCAGGTATCCTGTTAGACCATATGGAAGGCGAATATACTAACCCCCATAAAACACACGGTCCTGATTTATCTCTGACTGGTCCAGGTGTCCTGTCAGACCATATGGAAGGCGAAGATACTAAGTCCCATAAAACACACGGTCCTGATTTACCTCTGACTGGCCAAGGTGTCCTGTCAGACCATATGGAAGGCGAAGATACTAAGCCTCATAAAACACAAGGTCCTGATTTAACTCTGACTGGGCCAGGTGTCCTGTCAGACCATATGGAAGGCAAAGATACTAAGTCCCATAAAACGCACAGTCCTGATTTAACTCTGACTGGCCGAGGTGTCCTGTCAAACCATATAGAAGGCGAAGATACTAAGCCCCATAAAACACACAGTCCTGATTTAACTCTGACTGGCCCAGGTGTCATTTCAGATCATATGGAAGGCGAAAACTCCCATAAAACACACAGTCTTGATTTAACTCTGACGTATGTGATGTCAGAACATAAAGAAGAAGAGGATACTTATCCCCTTGGAACAGACAACCTTGATCTATTCGAGACATATGTCTTATCAGATTTAATGGGTAGCGCCGGTGCTTACTCACTTGGAACAGACAGTCCTGATTTAACTGAGTCATACGTTTTATCAGACCTTATGAGTAGTGACGAAACCGACTCGCTTGGAACAGACAGTCCTGATTTAACTGAATCATATGTCTTATCAGGCCTTATGGGTAGTGACGGTACTAACTCCCTAGAAGTAGACTGTATTGATTTAAATTTCCCGGGTGTATGGCCAGACTATGTGAGTGATGCTTATGCTCCGAAGTGGCCCATATTAGACAAAAATCGGGAAATAGGATATAAAACTGAAGGAGTCCAAAACTTTGGTCCTGTACCATTCTGCAGTCACGTTAGTCCACCATTAATATACGAGTCTGGTATGTGCGATGGACCGAGAGTGCGTACCGAGGCTCCATCCGTACATGCCGAGAGTAAGAGTGGGATAAGTGCTACCTACCATATTACTAATGTCAAACCTTATGTGGAATATATAATCTGCCCAAATTGTAACCGCAATCGTCCCGTGTTACGTTATTCAATCTCAGAGGAAAAAGTAGTTGGTGACATTAATGGCCTATTGCCATTTAGGCTTCATGAATCCCGGCCTAGTGATAATGTTTTAAACAGCAACCCACCCGCGCAAATGTACAGGGCTCCCGATCATAAATTCAGCTCTCCACCACAAGCCTACGATCCCCGAGCGCAAACGTATAAGGCTCCCGAACGTATGTTCAGCTCTCCAGCGCAAATCTATGATCCTCGAAGGCAACTGTACAGGGCTCCCGAGCATATGTTCAACTCTCCACTACAAGCCTTCGATCCCCGGGCCCAAATGTACAGGGCTCCTGAGCATATGTTCAACTCTCCACCCCAAGCCTTCGATCACGGAGCACAAATGTACAGGGCTCCCGAGCATATGTTAAACTCTCCACCACAAGCCTTCGATCCCGGAGCGCAAATGTACAGGGCTCCCGAGCATATGTTCAACTCTCCACCCCAAGCCTTCGATCACGGAGCACAAATGTACAGGGCTCCCGAGCATATGTTCAACTCTCCACCACAAGCTATTGATCCCGGAGCGCAAATGTACAGGGCTCCCGAGCATATGTTCAACTCTCCACCACAAGCTATTGATCCCGGAGCGCAAATGTACAGGGCTCCCGAGCATATGTTCAACTATCCACCACAAGCCTTCGATCCCCGAGCACAAATGTACAGGACTCCAGAGCAAATGTTCAACTCTCTACCACAAGCCTTCGATCCCGGAGCGCAAATGTACAGGGCTCCTGAGTATATGTCCAACTTTTCACCACAAGCCTTCGATGCCCTAGCTCATATTTACAGGGCTCTCGAGCATATCTTGAACTCTCCACCACAAGCCTTCGATGCCCGAGCCCAAATTTACAGGGCTCCCGAGCATATGTTCAGCGCTCCAATACAAGTTTATGATCCCCAAGCGCAAATGTACAGGGCTCCCGAGCATATGTTCAGCGCTCCAATACAAGTTTATGATCCCCAAGCGCAAATGTATAGGGCTTCCGAGCATATGTTCAGCGCTCCAACACAAGTTTATGATCCCCAAGCGCAAATGTACAGGGCTCCCGAGCATATGTTCAACTCACCACCACAAGTCTTCGATCCCCGAGGACAAATGCATAGAGCTCCCGAGCATATATTCGGCTCTCCAGCACAAGTCATTGATCTCCGAGTGCCAACATGCAGAGCTCCTGAATATATGTTCAGATCTCCAGCACATGTCTGCGATCCCCGAGCACAAATGCACAGGGCTCCCGGGCATATTGTTTCGTTCGCGTCTTCACAACCTTTCGATCCCCGAGCGCAAATGTACAGGGCTCCCGAGCATATGTTGAGCTCTCCACCACAAGCTAACGACCCTCAAGCGCAAACGCAGAGGTCCCCCGAGCATATGGTTAGCTCTCCGCAACAAGCAAACGACCGCCTAGCGCAAACGCAGAGGGCTTCCGAAAATTTATTCAACTCTCATCTACAACCTAACAATCCCCAAGCGCAAACACACATGGCTCCCAAGCATATTAATATGTATACTTCTCTGCAACAGGCCCACGATCCCAAAATGCAAATGCAAAGGGCTCCAGGGTATATGTTCATCTCTCCACCACAAGTCTACGATCCCCGAGCACAAACGCACAGGGCTAACGAGTATACGGTTAGCTTTCCACCACAAGCCAACGATCCCAAAGCGCAAATTCACAGGGCTCCCGAGCGTATGGTTAGCTCTCCACCACAAGCCAACGATCCCAAAGTACAAATGCACAGAGCTCCTGAGCATATGGTTAGCTCTCCACCACAACCCAACGATCCCAAAGCCCAAATGCACAGGGCTCCCGAGCATATGGTTAGCTCTCCACCACAAGCCAACGATCCCAAAGTGCAAATGCACAGGCCTCCCGAGCACATGTTCAACTCTCCACCACAAGCCTTTGATCCCCGAGCACAAATGCACAGGGCTCCCGAGCAAATGGCCAACTCTCCACCACAGGCCTGCGATCCCCGAACGCAAATGCACAGGGCTCCCGAGCATATTATTATGTTCAGCTCTCCACCACAAGTCTACAATCCTCGAGCGCAAATGCACATGGGTCCCAAGCATATGGTTAGCTCTCCACCACAAGCAAATGATCCCAAAATGCAAATGCACAGGGCTCCCGGGCATATGATAACCTCTCCTCCACAAGCCAACGATCCCAAAGTGCAAATGCACAGGGCTTCCGAGCAGAAGTTCAGCTCTCCAGCACAGGCCTGCGATCCCCGAGCGCAAATGCACAGGTCTCCCGAGCATATGGGTAGCTCTCCACCACAAGCAAATGATCCCAAAGTGCAAATGCACAGGGCTCCCGAGCATATGGTTACCTCTCCACCAAAAACCAGCGATCCCAAAGTGCAAATGCACAGGGCTCCCGAGCATAAGTTTAGCTCTCCAGCACGGGCCCGCGATTCCCGAGCGCAAATGCACAGGACTCCCGGGCATATAACTAGCTCTCCACCACAAGCCAACGATCCCAAAGCGCAAATGCACAGGCCTCCCGAGCATAAGTTCAGCTCTCCAGCACAGGTCTGCGATTCTCGAGCGCAAATGCACAGGGCTCCTGAGCAGTTTATTATGTTCAGCTCTCCACCACAAGTCTATGATCCCCGAGCGCAAATGTACAGAGCTCCCGAGCATAAGTTCAGCTCTCCAGCTCAGGCCTGCGATTCGCGAGCGCAAATGCACAGGGCTCCTGAACATATTATTATGTTCAGCTCTCCACCACAAGTTAACGATCCCAAAGCGCAAATGCACAAGGCTCCCGAGCATATGGCCAACTCTCCACCACAAGCCAACGATCCCAAAACTCAAATTCATAAGGCTCCCGAGCATATCGTTAGCTCTCCACCACAAGTTAACGATCCCAAAGTGCAAATGCACAAGGCTCACGAGCATATGGTTAACTCTTCACCACAAGCCAACGATCCCAAAACTCATATTCATAAGGCTCCCGAGCATATGGTTAGCTCTCCACCACAAGTTAACGATCCCAAAGTGCAAATGCACATGGCTCCCGAGCAAATGGTTAACTCTCCACCACAAGCCAACGATCCCAAAACTCAAATTCACAAGGCTCCCGAGCGTATGGTTTGTTCTCCACCACAAGTTAACGATCCCAAAGTACAAATGCACAAGGCTTCCGAGCATATGGTTACCTCTCCACCACAACCCAATGATCCCAAAACTCAAATGCACAGGGCGCCCGAACAAATGGTCAACTCTCCACCACAAGCCTTCGATCCCCGAGCGCAAATGTACAGGGCTCCCGAGCGTATTATTATTCCTTGCTATCCACCACAAGGCAACGATGTCGTAGGGGTAATGCAGAGGACTCAAGAGCAATTCATCAGCTCTCCACCACAAGTCTACGATCTCCCAGCACAAATGTACAGAGCGCCCGAACATATTTACAGCTCTCCACCACAAGTCTATGATCCCCGAGCGCAAATGTACAGGGCGCCCGAACATATTTACAGCTCTCCACCACAAGTCTATGATCCCCGAGCGCAAATGTACAGGGCTCCCGAACATATTTTCAGCTCTCCGCCACAAGTCTACGATCTCCCAGCGCAAATGTACAGAGCACCCGAACATATTTTCAGCTCTCCACCACAAGTCTACGATCTTCCACCCCAAATGTACAGGGCGCCCGAACATATTTACAGCTCTCCACCACAAGTCTATGATCCTCGAGCGCAAATGCATGTCTCATCGATGCATATGTACGGCCAACCGTATCTGGGTATATCCCCAGCGGATCCGCCCGTAACTTTTCAACAATAATGGTCGCGATAGATCATTTCTCGACAACCATAATAACCCTTACGTTTGATGACAGTACAATACAAAAGCGACATGTTCCTCAAGACAGCAAGTAAAGATCAAGTCTTGAGTCGATTCAGCTAATAGCCAATACTGAAACTACGTTTAGTATGCCGCGCTCATTTCAAATATTACTTCCACGAGTGAAAGAAGAGCTTGATGAACATCACCCTAAGAGTTAAACCGCTACCGAAAACTATGTGTGTAATTTACGAAGCCGCTCGCTTGTGGACCTTTTATTCATATTTTATTCTCTGTGTCTATTTATCGGAATATTTTAGCTATGTGACACCCAATTTGTAATATCGATACAACGTTTGAACAGCCTGCATTAAACGAATAAATAAAACTGTGAGGACTACAGATACAAAACGCTAACGCAGCGGATACTGGATACTAGAACGCATGACAGCATTTTAAAATATTTTTAGATGAGTTAGCGTTGTCCACATCTCATTCTGTTAGTGTAATAAAATTAGCTCAAAATTGGGCAATCAGCCGAAAGACCTCAAATAGTTTTAAAAATTGGTTCAAATATTCTTTGAGGTGGCGAGATAATATACTAAAAATCTTAGATGGTGGGGGTAAACCGGGCGAGAGGGAGCTGTTTGAATGTCACTTTTTTCAGATATTTGCTCATAACTCGGATTTTTTTTACCATTACGGTTACTTCTACAAAATGAAATTGAAAAAGGAAATTTTGAGTAAAAGTAACTAGGACCTTATTTATTGCAATTTCAATGTATTTCATTTTGTAGATATAACCGTAATGGTAATCCTAAAAACTTCCGATATATGAGCAAATATCTGAAAAAAGTGACATTCTAACCTCCTCACCCTCCACCGACTCACCCCCAACCTTTGTGGATATTCAGTATATTCATTAGATCACCTCAAGGAATGGCCGTATCAATTTTCAACCACGCGAATAATATTTCCTGATTTTATTATTTTCTTAAATTGTGGCCCCACAACGAAACACCAAAACCTTGCTGAATGTCATAAGCTATTCAAGGGTTGCATGTGTTTAATCTTGGGCGTAAGTTAAATTTTAGCTACACTTCCGTTGTGCACGCGCCTGTGTGATTCCATCCGATGAGTCGCACGTGACGCTACGTTAGTGTGATCTCACGCGCAGCTACACTCGCGGAACTGAAGCTAAAACGCAACACCACGTTACGTTAGTCGAGCACATGTCGCACCCCGGGGAACTAGTGTACAACTGTACAGGATATATGAAAGAAATCCTAGGAAGGTACTTACTCGCCTGATTGCGAAAAGAGAAGCGTATTATTCACTTCACTTTAAACAATAAAATACGGAGATGAGTGTTTATTTGAATTCGTACCAAAAAGACGTGTCAAGGTTTTCAGCAGGCAGGAACTTTCAGCAATCAATTGCCTAAATATATTTAAAGATCGAATATATCCTCTCTATAACCCGGCACGCGGCGTCATGCTCGATAAACGTTATATTTATTGCATGTCTAGTAGATCCGTGTGCCGATTCCGGCTGTATTTTAAAATATTATCACAGATTGGAAAGGTACTTTACAGACAGTTGGCTTTGAGCGAGTTATTCCAACGAACAGTCCTTTGGTTAAATCCAACGGCCTAATTATAGCTTTTCCATCAAGAGATTGGTTTTTATCTGGCTTATGCGCACCGTGCATATGATAACGGAGACGGGATTGAGAATGTCACGCAAGACATTTTGGATATACGGATGTAACGTATCTTCCTTTCTGATTTATATCTTATTAGTATTAAATTCGTCAGTCTGCGATTTTGGAGGGTAGTCTATGCCCTGTAGATGTGTAGGTTATATAATAAGTCCGGCGTCTAGGGACACGATCTCAATATCACAGCACAAGTACCGGCATCGCAGAGCTCGGTTACGCGCATCATAATATTATACTTTCACTTTGCCTACTCGAAAAGGGGGGTTGACCCGCGTAGGTCACGAAACCGTCTAAAATTGACACTCTGTCACGTAGAACAAATAGTGTTGCCACCTATAATGAATACAAACCCAACCTAATTAAAATTCGAAGTGACGTGTAGATGAGTGAGAAGTATAATGTTTAATGTTTCCTCGGTTGTAAAAACATTTCCGGCTCAGGCGGGCTTTAACATCGCCCGCGAAATAAATGTTGGCTCCCTTGGCAACAATTCGGTAACTACGACATTTGCACTGACACGAACTTGTTCATTTTTCTTATCATTCGTTCTTTTCGTTCAATATTGTTTGGGAATGAGAACGTAAAGGACTAGGTAAGATCATATAGTCAGGGTATTCACAACAACTATGTAGTGTTCGTCCTGCAAAACAAACGTGTAATCGAGCCGACTCGCTATTACCGCCGTGTCCCGAGTGCAGTAACCTTGTCCCGCCGGTTGTCTGTATAAGCTCTCATCATCGTCGACCACTCGCCTATAGACGCCTCCCATTCCATTAACACTGAGGTCGCAGTGGCTGTAGCAACCGTGCGTCGGCGATGGACCGCAATCTGTCAGAGTGAACAAGAAAGGAGTTTTGCTCGATCAAACTGGAAGCGTATGAAAGTAGATGAATACGTGGCAGTCTAAACTATTCATTCGTAGCACGCCTTTCTCTTCATCCTAATAAATTGCTGTTAATTTTTTAAAAAATCTGAATTTGCGAACGGTTTCGGTGGCCGCGCCAGACAGTCCAATCTATATAAATATCTAACATTTGTCGTAAAATGTGTGAAGGACATTTGCCGCAGCCTTTATCATACAAGAGGGCAAACAAGTTCCTAGAACCTGGCGAGACACAACCACCACAGTACACAACTTATATCCAGTTTTTTTACTTTGCAGGGGTCTAATAAGACCGCTTTAGGTGCGTTTACTATGAAAATGACAATTTGTTTTACTTAAATTTCACTATTTAATACAAACATCAGAAATTGTGATTGTTTGTTATCACAACCAGTAGGGCGAGTGTCTGAATAGGTCAATAACATAATTGAATTCTTTGAAATATACAGCCTCTCACTGAGAAAAATGTACTCTCCCTATATGACTGCTCAAGTAGGTTTTTTAGACCCATCATGTAGCGGCAGTGTCCCGCTAGGGCCCAATTTGTTCGCTCTTTATTATACCGCCAGATTCAGTTATTATTTTGTGATCTTCGCAATCCACTCGCATCGTACACCGTGCTTGGAGCTAGGTACATTTTTGTTATGTCAATTTGTAATGAATAATTTTGTATTTTGCTCGTCTACTGCAGCCTTATTTTATTTTATTTACTAAAAAAAACTTGTTATGTCAATTTGTAATAATTAATTTTATATTATGCTCGTCTACTGCAGCCCGATTTTATTTTATTTACTAAACAAACTTGTTAAATCAATTTGCAATGAATTATTTTGTATTATGCTGGTATATTATAGCCCGATTTTATTTTGTTTACTAAGAAAAACTTATGTCTATTTGTAATGATTAATTTTATATTATGCTCGTCTACTGCAGCCTTATTTTATTTTATTTACTTAAATAAACTTGTTATGTCAATTAGTAATAATTAATTTTATATTATGGTCGTTTACTGCAGCCCGATTTTATTTTGTTTACTAAAAAAACTTGCTAAATCAATTTGTAATGAATTATTTTGTATTATGCTCGTATATTATAGCCCGATTTTATTTTATTTACTAAGAAAAACCTATGTCAATTGGTAATGATCAATTTTATATTATATATGCTCGTCTACTGCAGGCCGATTTTATTTTATTTACTAAACTTGTTATGTCAATTTGTAATGAATTATTTTGTATTATGCTCGTACATTATAGCCCGATTTTATTTTATTTACTAAGAAAAACTTATGTCAATTTGTAATGAATATTTTATGTTATGCTCGTCCATTATAGCCCGATTTTATTTTATTCAAGTACCAAGAAAAACTTCGTAATATGCCACTGCACACTACTCTAAATATGAAATGGTAGTTTTAGGTTCGTTAGCAGTGGAATTTTCACCTCAAATAATACAATTCATAATTTATTTTTGCGCCTTATATTTCTATGTATTTTTGCTTTTCCGGATATGTACATCACGAGTGAACACCGGACAAATCAATTTTTCTGCAATATAACAATCACGTGTGCTTCAGTGGCCAGTCTAGCCAGTTACTTGTAGGTTTACCCTACAATTTACGCAATAGGTTATAATCATGAGTTAACCGGGCAATTTTTTTTAATATTTATACTTATATACCCTTGTCCATTGTGTGGATTTTGCCACAGACTCACGATCTTTTATTAAATAAGTGTAGGTAAGTATGTGTACTATCTTTTCGAAACAAATAAAGAACAAAAATATTCATAGTTTCATTATGTCAGCTGATCGTACCCCAGCCCCAGTTGGGGCCTGTTGGGAATAATCCCTATATAGAATCAGAAATGTATATAATTTATCTATATAAATTATATATATTTCTGATGTAATGTAGTTCCTTTATCTTTACATCTCCGATGAGACTAAAGCGAAGTTAGATACACTTTTGTTGTAATAGAAGGAGGTCCATAGGTTTGCTGAATTAATGATATGCCGATTGACTTTGTATAAGATATATTAATTAAAAAGATATTTACAAAAACCAAAATGCGGAAAATAAAATTTTCTCTAATATGAAGTCTATATCAACAACATTCGTTGCCCCTAGCAACGAGCTGGAAAAGTTCTCTATTAGAATGGTATTGAAACTTTTTCGTGGGCCAGCACGCCACATCACCCCCCTCCAGAGACCGTCCTACGGGCGATAATATTCTGGAAAACGCACTGTTCGTCCTGATCGAGTGGTGGTCACTGGAGCGTCTCGGGTCTCAGGTGCTGCCACGGCGGGAGAATGGTCCAACTCACGAAGTATGTAGGCAGGCTTAATGCGGTCGACTGATACAGTGACTTCTTTGCCTTTTATGCGGAGCTTGAAAACTTTATCCCCTCGTTCTATCACCTCATGCGGGCCTGTATAAGCTGCTTGAAAAGATGGGTGCGAGGTGTCATCTCTTAGAAAGACGTGGGATGCTGTTGCTAAATCTTTGAAAATGAATATAGAGCGGTTATTCCCATGATGAGAAGTTGGTAATGGCAACAAATTTTTGGCGAATGTGCGCAGTCTTTCAGTGTATACTGTCAAGTCCTCTGTGCCATCAGCCGATTGACAAAAAATGTCACCTGGGAGTCGTAGTGTCTCTCCATATACGAGTTCAGCTGGAGTCGCTTGTAAGTCTTCCTTAAATGCCGCCCGGATTCCCAGTAGTACAAGTGGAAGTGTTTCAAGCCAGCTGCTGGTCGCATGACATGTAATAGCGGCTTTAAGCTGTCTGTGGAATCTTTCGACAAGTCCATTGCATGCTGGATGGTAGGCTGTAGTTCGTCTGCGTTGAAATCCGATGATGTGGGACAGATGCTTAAAAAGTTCTGATTCAAACTGTCGACCACGATCAGTGACGATATCTTCAGGGCAGCCGAATCTGGATATCCATCCGTGAACTAAAGCTTTTGCCACTGTTTCAGCTGTTATCTCCTGTAATGGTATAGCTTCGGGCCATCGTGTGAAGCGATCTACACATGTGAGACAGTAACGATACCCTTGTGAAAGAGGTAAAGGTCCGATCAAATCTATGTGGATTTTCATGAATCTGGCTCGAGGTAAGCTGAATGATGCTAATGGAGATGAGACATGACGTGTTATTTTTGATCGTTGGCATGCTAGGCAGGAACGAGTCCACTCTCTACAATCTTTTCGCATACTAGGCCATACATAGCGTTCCGATATTAGTTTCGTCGTCGCATTTGTGCCAGGGTGGCTAAAAGAATGCAAGTTTTCGAACACTTGCCGTCGCATGTCTTTGGTCACATAAGGTCTGGCCACATTGCTGCTCTTGTCACAATAGATTTCTGTGTGAGATCCAGGCAGTTTGATTTTTGTCAAGCGCAGAGAAGTATCGCTATCCAAAAGTTGTTCTAGTTCAGGATCTGTGCTTTGTGCTTGAGCAAGCTTGGATAGATCGATGGGCTGAGTAATCTCTTCGATGCGTGATAAACTGTCAGCCACAACGTTATCCTTTCCTGAAATATGCCTGATATCTGTGGAAAACTGTGAAATAAAATCCAGATGTCTGAACTGTCTTGGTGAGCACTTTTCTTTTCGTGAATGAAATGCGAAAGTTATGGGCTTATGGTCAGTGTAAATAATGAAATCTCTCGCCTCCACCATGTGACGAAAGTATTTTATTGCTTCGTAGATGGCGAGAAGTTCCCTGTCGTAAGGCGAGTATTTCTGTTGACATGGCGAAAGTTTTCGAGAGAAAAATGCTAAAGGTTCCCACAGGCCGTCTCTATGCTGTTGTAAAGCTGCGCCCATTGCTGTGTCTGAAGCATCGGTGACTATAGCGAGCTTCGCTTGGCAGTCTGGATGAGCGAGTAGTGCTGCTTGGCAGAGACTTTCCTTGCAGGCGATGAATGCTTTAGTAGCTTCTTCTGATAAATGCACGGGATGTGAACCTTTAACTGATCCTGTGAGCAGTGCATTCAGAGGCGCTTGATGCCGCGCTGCGTCAGGAATAAACCTTCTGTAAAAGTTCACCATTCCTAGGAATCTTCGCAGTTCTCTGACGGTTTTTGGTGGTGGGTAATTCGCAACCGCTTCTACCTTCGATGGTAATGGTTTAGTCCCAGCTGCTGAGATGCTGTGTCCTAAAAACGTTACCTCTGATACACCGAATATGCACTTGTTCGTGTTGATTACCATGCCGTATTCCTTGAGTCTGTTGAAGAGCAGATGAAGGTGCTTCTTGTGTGATTCCTGATCAGGTGAGAAGATCAAAAAATCGTCCAGAAACGGGAAGCAGAACTCTTCAAGGCCCCTAAGCATCTCGTCCACAAATCGTTGAAACGTTTGGCTGGCATTACGTAGTCCGAACGTCATGAACGGAAATTCGTATAAACCAAACGGCGTCGTGATTGCGGTCTTCGGAATATCCTCAGGGCAGACAGGAATTTGATTATAAGCTTTTACGAGATCGATAACCGAGTATACTTGACAGCCGGAGAGACAATGTGCAAAGTCATGTATGTGCCGAATGGGATAGCTGTCTGGTACGGTTCTAGCGTTGAGCATTCTGTAGTCACCGCATGGACGCCAGCCGTTATCTTTTTTAGGCGCAAGATGAAGTGGTGATGACCATGGTGACTTTGAAGGTCTGGCTGTTCCGTTCCTCAACATATCTGCAAATTCGTCTTTTGCGATTTTTAATTTATCCGGTGCTAGTCTTCGTGGTGTGCTGCTAATTGGCGGTCCTGCAGTAGTCTGTATATGATGCATGGTATTATGCTTCGGAACACGGTGGACACCGGAAGGTCGAGTAATCTCAGGGTATTCGCTTAGTATGTTATGATATACGGAATTTCCAGAAATAACTTTTACCGATGAAATGTTCCCAGTTGACTGTGCAGGTGAAGCTGGGGACGTAAGGCTTGTAGTGTTGTCGATTAAACGTTGATTTCGACAATCCACGATGAGGTTGTAAAATGATAAAAAATCTACACCTATTATGGCCTTTGTAACGTCCGCTACGATGAATCGCCAAGTGAAGTCACGGCGCAAGCCTAGGTTCAGCACTAAATGAGCGTAGCCGTAAGTAGAAATGGGTGTACCGTTTGCCGCACACAGCTCATAATTTGTTTTCTCACGACGTTCCTTGAGTGCCGATCGGGGGAAGACACATACGTCACTGCCAGTATCGATGAGAAACTGCATCTTCGTAGCGCCGTCCGTGACAAATAGGCGACCGGAAGTTTGGCAATCGGTCGTCGCCATTACCGACTGCTGTTCGCGTTTCCCGCATGGTAGTCGCACGGTTTTACGCACTTACTTGCTTCATTGCCGAACTTATTATGATACCAGCACACAGGAAATTTTCTATAGTTCGACTGTGATCGTGTGGAGCTAGAACGACCGCGCGTTTTCTTGTTTGAACGATTCGGTGCACGTGAATGCCGGTTCACCTGCGCAGTTAGAGCTTGCACTTGTTTGGTAAGTTCAGCAATCTGTTGGTTCATGGCTTCTAAAGAGCTTCCTGGTATGGCACTTGATGTTGATGCTACGTGCGCTGTAGGCGAAACAACGTCATGGATGCGGTCAGCGAGATCTGCGAGCGCTTCCAGTGAAGACATCATCTGCGAAGCGATTATCGTTTGCGTGCTACTTGGTAGGCGACTGGTCCATATAGTACGTAGAAAATCTTCGGGAACTCCAGGTCCAGCCAAATGTTGCAAATGTCTTAGAAACTGAGATGGCTTACGGTCTCCAAGTTCTGCGTGCATAAGTAATTGCTTGACCTTCTTTTCTCGTGACGCGGACAGTCGTTTGATAAGTTCCGACTTCAATTTTTCATACCTGTTGGTGTCGGGCGGGTTGATGATTATATCTTCCACCTCAGAAGCATACTGCGGGTCTAGTTGGCCGATAACGTAGAAAAACTTCGTATTGTCCGTAGTAATGTTCGATATCGCGAATTGGCCCTCGATCTGCGCGAACCAAATGGCCGGCTTTTCAGGCCAAAACGGCGGAATGCGCACGCCCACACGACAAATATCTTCGTTCTTATCGGTTGAGAGCGACATCTTTATGTGAATCAGTATCAGAATTATCGCAATCAGCAACAAAATCAAAATCACACACATTTACTGCAAACGTGGACTTTCGGTTCAAAACAGGTCACCAGTAAAGCGAAGTTAGATACACTTTTGTTGTAATAGAAGGAGGTCCATAGGTTTGCTGAATTAATGATATGCCGATTGACTTTGTATAAGATATATTAATTAAAAAGATATTTACAAAAACCAAAATGCGGAAAATAAAATTTTCTCTAATATGAAGTCTATATCAACAACATTCGTTGCCCCTAGCAACGAGCTGGAAAAGTTCTCTATTAGAATGGTATTGAAACTTTTTCGTGGGCCAGCACGCCACAAGACTATCAAAAAATATCATACAATTGGAACCTATGACCATCAAGCGAACAGCGAAGGTGATAGTTTTTTTGGTTGATACGTTAACATTTGACCACTATCTCACCTGATGGTAAGTTTCGATGCGGTCTAGGATGTAACACACTTGCCTAGAAGATACCTGTTCACTCTCGATTTGATGACTCTAAGGTTATAGTTTTCGGTAAATACAAAAATAAAATCAAATTAATAACCGCTGTTTCATTTCTCTTCAATGTTTTTCTTGTCAGAAAATATAAATATACCACCTCAGTGTTCTATTTGCTTAAGGACGGGGAGCAAGACTCAATCAAACGACCATATTTATACAGATTGACGTTTATTGCCAATGTGAAACTAACAGCATACTTACAAAATATTAATAAAAGGTAGATAGGTAAGAAATATTAATACATAATATCTTCACTGTCTGGAAGAGATCGCTTTTTAGCGATAAGACCGCCCATTGTTATCTACTTATAAGCTTTCCTGTTTAGTATTTCGTTATCTTGGTGTCAATAAAGAGTTTATCTATATATCTTCCCCTCTCTGTTTATATGATGTAGTAAAACTAAACTTATTATAATATAAGAGTTCACTTAATTAATAAAATCGCAACAGTCAGCGCCGAGTTAATTAGGTCTGTACATAGTTATAGTACACATATTTTAGCGCTAGTTATTCGCTAACGCTTGGAACGTAGACTAACTTATATCATCTCTATAAAAAACAACATAAGCATGGAACTATAACATCATTTATAAGTACGCCATTCTACACTCATTTTAGTTAGGTAGGTACAAGTTATATACAAACGTACACAGCCACATAATGTTGACAGCCTCTGTGGTGTGGTGGCTGAGCAGGTCGGCTCTTAACCTGGAGGCGGCCCAGGTTCGATTCCCGCGACAGGACATGCATTTTTGCAAAACAAAAAGGGTAAACACTTGTTCTGTCTGGGTATAGTGGCCTACTAAATAATCGGAAACCTAGCCTAAACCGCTGGTCATAGAGACTTGAAATTTGGAGGGTGTGTTCCTTGTAAAGTGTAGGTATCCATAAAGAAAGGGTTTTTCGAAATTCCTCCCCTAAGAGTGTGAAATGGGTGGTTGAATTATCTATGAAAAAATTTCTTCAGTCCCTATAGGCCATGCAGGCTAAGCCGCGGGCAGAAGCTAGTAAGGAAATAAGGTATTCACACTGGTCTTAATAATAACTTCATTTCCTAGGGCCCCATATCGAGGCATAGGGCAGATACAAGGCATCTCCATTCCATTCTATGTTGGGTAGCTTGCTTCATTTCACTCCAGGTCTTGCCAATATCCCTCACCTCTGCAATAAGCTGCCATATACAGCAGTACACTCTTGGCATTAATATTAAAGATCCTTAGTTTCACTATGGGTGAAAGGTATTTTAAATGTCATATGGGACAAAGGCAAGCAAATGCGCCTCTTGCTTTAGCTGTCCCGAAAGCTACATTTTCACTAATCCTTCCAGTACCAGTGCCTCCCAAAAAAAGTAAAATTTAAAATTAATGTACTAAAACACTTATGTTAATTTTAATAAATGGATGTTAACATCTTATTTGCAACATCCCTGATCTTCATCATCCTGCGCAGACTGCTGACCAGCAGGCTTGGGCTTTCGTGGTGGTTTCAGCCTCTGCACGGCTTCACTGCCACGCACCACAAAAGCATATAGTGCATACTCTACCTTGTGCACATTGGTGCGAGTTGTGTTTAACTTAGACGTAATCAATTGACCTGCACTAAATAAACCTGCAAAATAATGATAATGATAAAAATAGCTGTCATTTTTACAAATTAATGAACTTTGGTTTTTGGAAGTAAACTATTTGTCTTTAACATAGAATACATACCTAAGAACCCAGCATATAGTTTCCGTATTATCTCACATGCAAACAAACAAACTTCCTTATCACCACTTGCAATACCATTAATAGCTTGTCTCATGAGTTCACCACTTAAATCAGCCAAGCCAAGCATATAATCCAAGTGTGGTAAGAGTGTAGCTACTGTTCGCTCTTTTCCATCTTCAAGTTTTATGGTAAAAATGAGCTCTTTCCGAACTTCAGGGTATGTGATGATGTGTTTGTTATCCATCAGAGAGCAAAGTGTTCGTGCTTCAACAAACTCTTGTAGTCCAGCAGTAACAGCTCGGGAATGTAAGTGTGCTGGTGCATTTTCTAATTCTAATGCAATAGCTTTGATGGGACCATTTAGTAGATTTCCGATGCGTCCTTTGGCTTCATTAACTATTTCCTCCTTTGTTTTTACTATGCTATAATTTAAAATTAGGTAGAAAAGTATATTATGTTATGATGATCTAATACATTATTTACAGTTAAACTACTTACGTGATTGCTGTATGTAGCAAGAAAATTATCCTTTTGCTCTCGATGGTGATGTCCCTGGACAATTTCACCAGCCTTTCATGCCTATCTTGCCGGTTAGTTAAATGCTTAGCGGCTTTTAAAAATACGGCCAAGATTGGACTGTTTCCTGCCAAAGATGCCGCAGTCTCACCCTCAATAGAACTTAAATTAGGCTGGTTCCTGTTGCGATTATTGCGGTATCTTCCTGTAAATCCATAATTGATATGAGAAAAGAGAAAAACAAATTCATTAATACTGTAAATTAATTTTATACCCCGTCCAGA
The DNA here is from genome assembly GCA_905220475.3 of Ennomos fuscantarius. Taxonomy (NCBI): domain Eukaryota; kingdom Metazoa; phylum Arthropoda; class Insecta; order Lepidoptera; family Geometridae; genus Ennomos; species Ennomos fuscantarius. Next base: position 16,474,072 of record HG992023.1, read on the forward strand.
CATAGTTTCGCTGAAAATTCTATATGCAATCGTACAAATAGAAATTGAATTCAACGTAAAGTTAGAAAAACAGCAACAACAACAACGTAAAGAAAAACTGCACGGCCAGAACTAATAAGACTTCCAGGTGAGATGCAGTGGTTATATGCTCTTTGATGCAATCACAGACCAAGTAGAGGATACTAAGTATAAAAAAAATTATAGTATTTTTATATTATAAATACAATGAATATAATGTATATTTTTTTTTGTTTTGGTATGGCTCCACACTTTTGTGTATTTAGCCAGTGTCAAGTAATTGATAATTTTTCGAGTTAAGTAATATATATGTATGTCAAGTAAAGTCCAAGTCATCAAGTCAAGTCGTAGTCTAGTCAAGTCATACTCCTAGTAAAGTGGTGGCCACTTTACCAGAAGCTTCTACGGAGTTTTGGAAACAACACGAAAAGGTACGTTTCACCATCACTATACCACTTTCCCACACTCATGCTTGTAATCCAGCACTTAACGAATAAAATGCCACCAATAGATAATTAGTTGATAAATGTATACTAATCATTGTTCTTAATTTAATGGCAACAATAATATAATGTAATTGAATTTTGCAAGTGTATGCCAATAGAATTATTTTAGTTTATTTGAAAATTGTATTATACCCAGTACTGACCAAACTTAATAATAATTTTCACATGCCACAACTTTTTTTCTTCCCGCCAAAACTCGCAAACAAAATGATTTGTAAATATCTATTATTTTTCTTCTTTTTCGTTGAATGGCTTTCTATAGCTTTTTAGTGAAGATTCTACATAAGTCAAGTAAATTTTTGTACGACCATGTTAAAGTTTAATTTAGTGAAAGTCCGTACAAAATTGTGGTTATTTCACAATTAATGACTTTGATAGTAACAATCATACTGGTTTATGAGCTCTATGGTACGATGACAAAATTCTAGTGTATATATTATAAGAAAAAGTGTATATATATTTAAGAATTCGCATTCATATTAGAATTCATTTACATCTATACATAAAATAAACCTATTAAATTCTGCGTCTTATCGGAATCATCCCTACAAATACTAGTAATGTTTTCTCTATGTATTTAAGATCATTAATAAATAGTCTATGACTCTATTATTCGAATTTTGAAATGTCAAACAAAATTTGTCAAACAAATTTAATAGCGCAAAGTAACATACGTACATACATACGTAGTCCTGTATATTATAATAATAATAAAACACAGTTAAGTACGAATTTATTTTATTTCCGTACAAACCATAACCGCTGAAACTTAATTTATGTTTATACATCTGTATCTGCAAGTTTATTCCATGCGGTGTGCCGTTCGAGCACAGTGTCTTCACATCCGGCGGACACAGCGGAAGTGCAATGAGTGCTGTTTGTTTCAACGGAGGTAACGATAGGTTGATACATGAGGCTGACCAGCTCATATCGTACATCGAGCGAGGATCCTCGGTTCTGAAGTTATACCCACGCAAGCGGCCCGAGCGGCGATTGGTATCGGTGCGGCGCGAGACGCACCAGGTGATATGGTCTCGCAGCAGCGCGCCGCAGCGCCAGGCCTACGAGGGCGCACTTGACATAAGAGACATCAAAGAGGTGCGCGTTGGCAAGTCTTCCAAAGACTTTGAGCGATGGCCTGAGGAGACCAAGCGGCTGGAAAGCTCCAAATGTTTCACCATATATTACGGCGCAGAATTCAAATTGCGCTCAGCTTCGTTCGCAGGTATTTTCAACAGAATTGTAAACACTTCTAATTTTAACAGGTCCACTCGTATTGGTGTATGGTTATAATTTCCTGGCAAATGAAGTTGTTTTCGAATTTTATTTGAAATATTGACTCATTCATGTAAACAGTAAGTGATTGGTAAGTGTTGAGAATAGAAATACATAACTGTGTATATTGCAGCTCAAACAGACAAAGAGTGTGAGGCATGGGTGAAAGGTCTCCGGTTCTTGATTGATGAAGCTATAAGTGCATCATATCCTCTGCAGATAGAACGGTGGCTACGAAAAGAATTTTATGCAATTGAAAATTCTCATGAAAAGTAAGTGTATTCTTTATATCAGCTTTAATATATTCTGTAACCCACAGACAACCTTTTAAAACTCTTTGAATATAAATCTTAGAAGAAACATTATGTTCAATCTTTATTTTTTATAATTGTCTCCAGTAAAGTTACAAGTCATAAATGTTAGTAATATGAATAACCAATACTAAAAACACCAACCAAATTATCAATTTAATGTTTTTGGAAAATATATAGGTTGCAGTTTAGTAATTCGATTAATTTTCAGTGTGAGTTATTTGGCTCTTTTAGCCATTATTTGTTCATAAATAATTAAACTTTTTTTTTATCATGTGCCTAATTAGAGTAAATGACTATATATACTCCTGAATATATGGAATAAGGGTGCAATGAAATGCCAAAAATGTATAGCTAAAAGAAATAATGTACATATTGTTTTTTAAGTTGTTATGTTTTAAATTGGTCATCAGTATAGGCATAATATTTGACCACAGTCATCATGTCAAGCTAAGACATAATATAGGATGGTGTACTAGTGTGTGTAGTGCAGTAAAGTTATGTGATAATTACTACCACATATACTTTTCTCTTGTAATTTTTCCTCCTAGAAACATAAGTTCTCTAGATGCTTCCTTATTGTCATTGCAATTTAGGAGTTGAATATGTCAGAATTTCCAGTAAACTATTTAATATGCTAGATAAATAAAACAGAAAACAATAAAAAGGGAACTTAATCTAACAAACCACTACCAGTAGGCAACATGCTGGCAGCATTCTAATAAACTTGTATTATTAAGCCATTGCTTTATCAACTCTTTATTCCTCAGAATAACACTGAAGGAAGTGAAGGCGTTTCTACCAAAAATCAACTGTAAGATCTCCACAAGCAAACTGAGGGATATATTCCAAGAAGTGGACACTAGCAAGCGCGGAGAAATCAGCTTTGATGACTTCTCCATTTTGTACCAGAAGCTGATATTTGATGAAAATGTAAGTGGAGTTTACCATTAATCAATTTTCGTTTGTAAGATTGCTGTAGTTATTAAACAATTAAACAATTTATTATCTTATGAAATAGGTAATACAAAAAATGTAATTAAAATTGTATTCTAATGTCACCGTTTCCATCATTAAGAAATGCAAGCATTTGGATATGTCAATATTATGATTAATTTTATTAGTTCATTAAGCATGTACCTACCTGTTAATATAATAATGTCCAATTGTACATGTCATCAAATATCAATCATTAATTATATCCATTAAACAAAGATTTATACTAATCACATCACACTAATATTATAAACTAGCTGCACCCCGCGGTTTCACCTGCGTGGTGATTAAAAACCGTGATGGTGATGTTGAAATATAGCCCTCAACCTATTTATTCTATGACCTTACTGAATATACACTCAGTAATGTTTGTAGTTTTGGTACAAACACTGTGACACTATAATTTTATATACATATTAAATAGAAGAGATAAAACCTATAACAGCAATATATTCCCGCCACCATTATCAGTTAGCTGGTTTCCACACCGGGGGTTACCCACTGGTTGGCTTTATCCAATAACAATAACTAAAACTTCACTAGGTGGTAGGACTTTGTTGCAAAGTTCGTCTAGGTAGGTACCACCGCTTTGCCAGTTAGTCTGCCGCCAAGCAGTAGTGTGCACGCACTACTGTGTTCTGGTTTGAAGGGCACTGTAGCTAGTGAAATTACTGGGCAATTGAGACTTTATGATCTGATCTCACAGTTGAGTAATCTTATTACCAAACTGTGCTGATGTCTCAGGATGATGTGCGCAGTGCAGTGTCGCTTGAAACTCTATGTTTTAGGGTTCCGGGTGACACTGTTCTGTTATGGGCGGCCGTGGCGCTTAACATCAGGTGAACGACTAGCTCGTCACATCATTCAATAATATAAAAAAAAAAAAAGATTAAATTGACTACACTGAAAATATTGTAACGAAATAGTGAAAGTGAATTTCCATGCAAATTATACAGCAATCGCAAGTATTTGCTAAGTACGTAGTATTTAGGAGATTATAAAATGTTATTTAAATCGAAAGCAATAAGGAGTATTGATATCAACTTAGAAGCAAATCACTGCCAAAATAATTTTTTACCCATTTTTAACCCCATTATGGGATGAATTTCAATAAAATACGATACACTTCTTCTATACCATCAAATGCGACAACACTGGAACAGTTGTGCCAGCGACCGAAGGCTCCACTGCATGAAGGAGCTGGGTTGGCTTGGGTAAATGCTGGCAGGGGGAAATGCACAAATTGCATAATACACCCCATAACGTCGTCGGGACGTCAGTGCAGGGCTTATCGGCCCCAAATAGAATTAGAATTAGACGTCTTCTATCAAGTCTGTTTAAAAATGTTTGTGCACAACTTGATGTTGATTTGACCAAGGAATCATTGTCCCATAGAAAGTTTACCGCCATTTTTCACCCCCTTAGGGGTAGAATTTCTGAAACTTGGAGTTGAATTTCTGAAACTGGGCTGAGGCTGTTAATAAAACTAATAAAAAATAAATCAGGGTGTAAAAAATTTGAAATTTTGTCTAATATCCTGCATTACTAGGTGGTAGGATTTTTCTGCAAAGTTCGACTAGGTAGGTACCACCGCTTTGCCAGTAATTCTACCGCCAAGCAGTAGTGCGCAAGCATTGCTGTGTTCCGGCTTGAAGGGCACTGTAGCTAGTGAAATTACTGGGCAAATGAGACTTTATGACCTGATCTCACAGTCCAGTAATCTTACTAGATTGTGCTGATGTCTCAGGATGACGTGCGCAGTGCAGTGTCACACGAATCTTTATACTTTATACGAGTTCCGAATGACACTTCAACTAATGTGGGCAGCCGTGTCGCTTAACGTCATGCGAACGGCTAGCTCGTCACGTCATTTTAACATAAAAAATAAAATAAATAAAAAATAAATAATGATATGCAGTTTGGCTGAAACAGAACTATTCAATCAATTCTTACAGAACGTGCACGATATATTCGACAAGTACTCTCTCTACTGCTCCAACGGAAACTCGATTACGCTGCACGAGTTCCAGAGCTTTCTTCGCGCGGAGCAGAGGGACAAACTTGGAGAAGACGAAGCACGGGCGTCGCAGTTCATAAGAGACTATCTTCGCGATCCTCAACGGGACATATCTGAGCCTTACTTCACACTCGCTGAGGTAAGTATTGTTATTTCTTTCTAGATTTTTCTCACTAGAATGATAGGTGCTACAAAACAAAAAATCACCAACACGCCTGATAGGAGCGGTGATTATGGATAAACTTTATCTTCAGTTGAAAATACACAAATATTGCGGCTAGTATATAGTCCACATTGTTTTTACAGAAGGGAGTGTAGCTTGTAGAGCATTAAGTAGTAGTCAAATACTTAAATACTCAAAAACTCATTTATTGGTAAACAAGTTTACAAGTCATTCAGTTTTGAATGTAGTTGTACATGGTATATACACAATGCTATACAACATTATAGTTGTTATAATAATGTTACAAGAATAAAGGCACTGCTCGTTAAAAAAGTAAAAAATTATAATGATTGATCTAGATCGGGCACATCAACTGCTCTTGAAGTGGTGTGTGCGACATAAAGCTGAAATTAAGGAAAGTAGCGTGGCATTCGTTATAAATTGTACAAAGAAAACGAACCTTAGATACAGTGTTTTCGTGGCATAAACTTAAATCGCTTACCAGCAGTATATTTCCTAAATTAACAAGTCTTCGGCCGGCGTCACATCGTTAGAAATATTTCTATAGTTAACGTTAAAAATTCGCAACGACATTGCCACAACAGTGGAAATATTGGCAGACAGTAAATGCGGGTTTAACGAACCTAGGTTCTATTATTATGCAGCTGGCAAAGGGATTCACGGATAAGAGGTTATTGCATGCATGCTGTAACTAGAACTGGGCCAGCAACGCTAGGTGGAAATACTGATGACTTTACATTTGTAACTAACTATAAACGGAAAACTATAAGTAGCATGAGTGGCATTGCGACGAGGCAATCAGATTGTAGAATTCATGTTTGTTATATATTGAGGTTGATGAAACACTTGATAATATTGCCGGTTGCAACTAATGGGCCAAACAGAGTAAGATTGGGCGATACGACTTCCAGTGAATATGAATTGGACAGGGAGTGTGCCAGGGTTGGCTAATTCTTCCGGACCTCTTTAACATCTATCTATCTCAATAACCTGATGGAGGAGCTGAAAAGCATCCGAAATTAATAATAATAATATTATAATAATATGTGTGGTCATCTCACACAACGCCATCTAGCCCCAAACTAAGCAAAGCTTGTATTATGGGAACTAGATAACTGATACAATACTTAGATACTTTTTTTGTTTGTAAATACATACATTCAATACAATATAACACACTGACATAGAACAAATATTGTCCATCACACAAAATGTTTGTCCTGGGTGGGAATCGAACCCACAACCCGCAGTCGAGAAGGCAGGGTTACTACGAACTGAGCCATCGGGCCAGTCAAGAAATTGTTATCATATTGGAAATTTTTCTTTGTGATAGACCAATGGGGTGAAATGACGTGGTTACACCAAATAGCTAGCCTTATAACGGCCAAAATAAACGAGTGTGCTTTAGACCACACGACAGAAGTAAAACTTCTTTAGCTCCATCTATCGGTCGGTATAACTTTGTTTTTACTTTCTGTAATGTTAATAACGCCATATTGACAATAGTAAATTGTCATTTTAGCAGACATACCAACACAATATTTTTTTTTTTTACTTTGTTACGTTGACAATGAAGATCTACGTAAACCAACAATTTTTAACTTCCCTCCGCCTCGTCAGCTTACACCGCAAGTCAAGCGTGCCTAAAGAAGTTTTACTTCAAAACTGTGAGAAAATGGAAGAAGTGGTTCCTTTGGCTTACGTTGGAAGACAGCTGAAAATATTTAAATAACACATTCATATTCTGCTTGGTGCAACGTGTTCCGGCTGTTGCCATGCTGAGAACTGGCCCTGGAAAGTAGGTCTCGTACTCGTGTATTCTTGAGTAAATGATCACATATCCTTGTGAAAAGTAGGCCACTGTTGGCGTTGGCCTACTTTTTACAAAGATTTGTGCAGTAAAACTCATTTATATTCTATGATGATGTGGATCACGGTTTCCATGGGAATGACAAAAGAAATAATAAGAAACTAACATGACTATACCATCATGGTCTATAATCTTCTTTGTAACTAATAGAGTTATTTTATGACAGCTTCTGTGGTGTGGTGGTGGAGCACGTCACCTCATAATCCGGAGGCTGCGGGTTCGATTCCCGCGACAAGACAAGTATTTGTGCACTGGAAAAAGCTCAAATACTTTTTCTGAGTCTGGGTGTCCCCTAGATACAGGGAATCCTAGTTAGGGTCCACAATCTGTGTATGTGATCGTTGGGCGTTATTATTATTATTATATTATACAGTTATTATGTTATATAGTTATTATATTATAGAGACGCGTATTATTAATTTGAATAATTTTGATTAATTTAGAAATATTCTCCGTGTTACCACAAATACGCATAAACAAGGCTTAGACAGATGTCAAACGCTTGTTTAACAATACAAAATAATAGTGTGACACTTGTTTAAGGCTGGTCTAAATCTTTTGCGGTTAAGCCATTTAACATTATCAGCAGGTATTTAAAATATGTATGGTAACTATGTGTAATAATATGTTTTTATTTACAGTTCATAGAGATGTTGTTCTCGAAACAAAACACCATTTGGGACAGCAAACACGATGTCGTAACCCAGGACATGAAGAGACCGCTCTCACATTACTGGATCTCATCTTCGCATAACACGTAAGTATCTACTTTATTTGATTTAGACGTTAACTATCATACTTTTATTTTATTTTTATTTATATATGTATATAGAATTTATTTTTATTTATATATAAAACACATACTTGGTGATTTACACTATAACCAATGACTTTTCAGGTACTTGACAGGTGATCAGTTTTCTAGCGAATCTTCATTGGAAGCTTACGTGAGATGCTTACGCTCTGGTTGCCGCTGCATCGAGCTCGACTGCTGGGACGGCCCAGACGGCACCCCATTCATTTATCACGGACATACGCTTACTACCAAAATACGATTCATGGATGTCTTACGCACGATTAAAGAACACGCGTTTGTAACATCCGACTACCCTCTAATACTCTCCATTGAGGATAACTGCTCGCTGCCGCAGCAGAGACGAATGGCGAGTGCATTTCAAGATGTTTTCGGAGAAATGCTTCTAACTCAACCGTTCGAGAAAAACGAGACCAATCTCCCCTCCCCACACGAGTTACGTAAAAAGATAATTTTAAAGCACAAGAAATTACCAGAAGGCGTAGAGGAGAATGCGTTCTCGTTTAGCCAGGAAGAAGGGAGGGATTTGGATCTGAGGAACTCGATCAAGAACGGAATTTTGCTGCTGGAAGATCCTGTGGATAAGGAGTGGTACCCGCACGCGTTCGTCCTGACTGAGACTAAGCTTTACTACACGGAGAATTACAACAGCCAGGGGGAGGCGGACGCTGATAGTGATGGGGAGCCAGAGGCAGAGACCCCAAGCGTCCCGCAAGACGAGCTGCACTTCGGAGAGTGCTGGTTCCATGGGAAGCTGGGCGGTAACCGCCAGGAGGCTGAAGATTTACTCCGCGACCACGCGCGCCTTGGAGATGGGACTTTTCTAGTCCGTGAGAGCGTCACTTTCGTCGGAGACTACTGCCTCTCGTTCTGGCGTCAAGGGAAGGTCAGCCACTGTCGGATCAAGCTAAAACAGGAACGAGGGGTCACGAAGTATTACCTGATCGATACGATCTCCTTCGACAGCCTCTACTCCCTCATCACGTACTACAGGCAAAACCCGCTACGAAGTCAGGTGAGATCACGTTTATATACCTTAACTGACCTGGGCCTTACCGCGTAAGTCTGGTGGAGATGGTAATCGTGGTAAAAGTTTGGTGTGATGTAAATCGTGTTCTCTCTTGCACTCGTGGACTTTTTAATTGGCGCGTGCAGCTGGGCGATCACGTTACACGATTGCAACCGCTAGAAACGCAAATTTGTATGGATTTGTCAGTTTGAATACGCAGTTTATGTGCATAGTTAGTATGGAAATTTCTCCTGTTGCATTGCAATCAAAGTTTCGTGATCACCCCCCAGGATAGCAGACGAAGCAGATTCCCAGAACAGTTACGCGGTAGGGGTGCTGTTCCAACTAAATGTAGCATGTCAAAATTGAAGGGTTGAGAATAAAAAGGGTTTAACTGTCAAATTGAAGTTTCGATAAAATCGACTTTAAACTTCAACTGCGTCATTTTAATGTAGAGTGCTTATAAGGTAATAGAAAAGGTTTATGTAAGTTTCGAGATTTAAGCCTCATTTCGGTATTTTGAGAATTTATTACTCTAGATAATTTCACGCTGAATCCAACGATACCCATAAGTCATTTTGTGAAATGGGTATCGTTGGATTCAGCGTGAAATTATCTACAATAATACATTCTCAAAATACCGAAATGAGGCTTAAATCTCGAGACTTTGAGTCTAAAAACGGTTTATCTGTCACAGGAATACAGTTCGCTTAGCATAAAAACATTGTTATATTTATTTTATTATATTATATTTTTCAGTAATTGTATATTTAGTATTTTAAGATAGAATTAAAACATTTTCAAGCAACTGAAACTTACATAAACCTTTTCTATTCCTTAATACGCACTCTACATTAAAATGACGCCGTTGAAGTTTAAAGTCAATTTTCTTGAAACTGTCAATTTGACAGTTAATCCCTTTTTATTCTCAACCCTTCAATTGTGACCATATCATTGCAACTCTAACATTTTAGTTATTCACTGCATACTTTGCAGCGCTTTGCAACTGATAGCAGCGGTTCTGCGTCACATGGACTAAAATGTGCCTGCCTAAAAACTGCATGCTAATTTTCTAACTAGCCAGAATGGCTAAGTACAAAGCCATATAATGTTTGTTCAATAAACATTATATGGCTCAAAAGCTTTGGACTTTCTCCAACAATATTTACATTGAAGTTAACTTTAGATATTTTATAAATAAAAAAAATTTGAACAACAATTCTTTGGCTAAAAAGTATCGAAGTTCACGTAATTAAATCGATTGTAATCCAATTATTTTAAAAGCAATCCGTATAGGTTAGTCTTTCCACACTGACATAATTTCAAAGCAAGGCTGGCAGAAATAGATCAAATCGATACGGTGCATTAATAATAAAGCACTTCGTACTACACCCTATGAAATTACAAGCTTTTATTGTTATAATCCACTTTCCAATGGTTGTTTAATAAGTCAAGCTTCTGTTTCGTTTTCGCTTTCGTTGGTTATCGGGAAGTTGACATGACATTTTATACATTGCTTAAGCTTAACTAACGATTACAAGTAAAGCCCAAAGAGTCCAAAAATTTCTCCTCAATATTTTATTTACCGTTTTTAAACCATACAAAAACGAGCGTGCTTTAGACCGCACGACTGAAATAAAAACTTCTTTAGTATACACTTACATAGATCCTAGACTCTAACTAGGATTCCCTGTATTTAGGGACCCAGGAACTACGAGGACCATGGTCCCACAACACCCAGACTCAGAACAAGTATTTGGTTTTTTTCTGTGCACAAATACTTATCCTGTCGCGGGAATCAAACCCACTGACTCCGGGTCATAACCAGTATAAGGGCGGGATATAATAGGGATAGTTCTGCTATTCTGAAAAATATGCCATTCGTTTCCTATAGGGGCAGAAGCTAGTTTGTATATACAGTGGTGGTCATATAATTAGAAACACTTCATATGAATTATGAAAGTTTGAAGTCCACGTCATCCATTCTTGAAAAATTTATAAATTCAATTTTTAATAATCATGCAACAATATAGCCACTCAATTTAGAATACTCATAGAATACATTAAAAAAACAAAACTATCTAAACTTCATCATAAAAAGAGTTTAAAGCATACATAGCTTATCTTCTGTTACTGGCCTCTTGGACGCCTAATTAGAAACACTTTAGAAAAACATCCACGGTCCATCCACTAATTTTACGGTAGCTGTAGAGGATGCCACGTTTGTCTCTTACATTAGGATCTACATATTTAATGTTCTCTGTCGTCGTAGCTAAGTGTGCTAATTCTTTGTTGATATTGTAAATATTAATGTCATTTATATCATCGTAGCGTATCCCACATATCACCATGTTGAAGGGTCTATCCTGTTTACTTATAATATGTCTTATTAATCCTATATATCCTTGTTTTCTTGATGTAAAATTTAATGATTCTTGAAATTTATTTATAATTATTGCAACTGTGTCGTTCTGTACTAAGTCTTGCGTTTTTACATCAAAATCTTCTAATATTTTATCACAGCTGGCTCCTGGCTGACAGTAATTAATAACTTTATTAGTATAATCCACTGTATATATTTTGTAAACGGATACTAGAACCCAGGAGAAATTTGTCGCTTAGCTTAGCTGTGATTAACACTATCCCTGTATTGGTTGTAATTGTAAGTTTCTTAAATTTAAGGAGTTTCTGATCACGCTAAATGAGCCGGTGCCGCAACCGAAGAAGCACGAAGGCAAGGAGTGGTTCCATCCGTATTGCACGAGGGCTCAAGCTGAGGAGTTGTTGCGGAAGGCCAATACTGATGGCGCCTTCCTCGTGCGTCCCAGCGAGAAGGAGAACGGATCGTTTGCGATCAGCTTCAGGTAATACTTTACTCCTATACTACTACAATAGAGTTGGAAGAGATTGGTTTGGTTGTCTGGAAGAGATCGCTTTAAGCGATAAGACCGCCCATTGGGACACTTTATTTGTGCTTGTAAATTGTTCCTGAATGAAAAATAAACAATTGAAATTAGAAAATGAAATGTTGAACATTTTTTAGAGAAGAATGCCCATCTTATCCATTAAACACCCAATGTTTCTTTTTTTGTTTTGGCTCCACACTTATGTACTTTAGCCAGTGTCAAGTAATTGATAATTTCTCAAGTTAATTAATATTATATAATGTGTCAAGTCAAGTCACAGTCCAAGTCATCAAGTTAATTCATAGTCTAGTCTAGTCAAGTCATACTCCTAGTAAAGTGGTGGCAAATTCACCAGAAGCTTCTATGGAGTTTTGGAAACAACACGAAAAAAAAACGTTTCGCCATCATTATACCGCTTTCCCACACTCATGCCTGTAGTCCAGCTTAACAAATAAAATGCCACCAATTTTATGCACTAACACTGAAAATAACTAAAGGAAATAACAGAAAGTTTTGGGAAAATAATACAATGTGGCAACGCGATCTTTTTCGTTTTTCCGCCAAAACTCACACCCAATGTAATGTTACAGGCACGACAAAGAGATCAAACACTGTCGGATCAAGCAAGAAGGCCGCTTGTACACCATCGGAACAATCAACTTTGAGAGTCTTGTAGAGCTCGTAAGTTACTACGAAAAAAACCCGTTGTACAAGAAGGCTAAACTTTGGTTCCCTATAAGCGAAGATGTTGTGAGGAGAATTATCAGTGTAAGTAAATTATATATATACTTTATATTATATAGGATGTGTCGATGTGATGGTACCTAATAAAGACAAGGTACTTGATGATTGGACCCATGGTTCCTCAATAACAAAATATTTCTCATTGCAAAGGAAAAGGTATCTACCTAATTTTAAAGTCTCATTATTTTGACACACCCTATCGCACTAATATTATAAAGGCGATGTCTGTGTGTATGTTTGTTACTCTTTCACGCTCAAACGGCTGAATGGATTTGGATAAAATTCGGTACCGAGATAGCTTATATACTAGATTAACATATAGGCTACATATTAAAGTGAAATTTTCCCGTGGGACGAGTAAATAATTAAAATACTTTTTATCCGCGGGTGAAACCGCGGGGCGCAACTAGTGTATTAGATATCCACGACAACATGTGACAAGATGTGATTTTTGGGGCGTTATTATTATTTATTTATTAGACTACGTAAAAACGTTAAAACTCGTGTTTTTGTGTGCATTTTCAGTAAGTTCTATGTTTTTTTTAGGAGCCGGACGATAGTTCTGTGTATGGAACCCCTGGCTACATGGATCCCACGTCGTTCACTTCAAGGGTAACTCTCATTTATATTTATATATATACTTTTAGATTAAAAGTGAAATTAATAAACAATACCAAAGTTATTCTTAAACAAAAGATCGCAATGAACGTTACGCTGGCTGCGCTTCCGCTCGCCAACGAAGCCAAGGAGAAAGTAATAGTCAGCGCTACGCTCGTCGCTGTTTATAAGGGCTGTCCCGTCCACTCACATATAGACGGCATATGAGCACAAAGCTATGTTTTGTATTGTTAACAACACAAAACATAGCTTTATGCTCCATTCAAGCACATTATATGCTTATTATAATTAGCATCAATATATTATAACTTTTTGAATTGCTAGCATAGACTAAAACTAAACGCCGAACAACCAAAAAACCAAAGCAATCGCTCTTAGATTTTGCATGTATTTAGCCTACATTATAAGTAACAAAAATAAAAAATACAAATTCTGAAAATCCGTTCGTAGTAAAAAATTAATGAGGATTAGATTTTAGAGTTAAATGGCACCGCCGTGTTGCTTATCGCATCTACACAGTCAGTAATGAGGGGAATGACAGATAGTTGAACTGCCTAAGTGAAACCAGATGAAATTGTTATTTTTGCCATAAACTTTCATCCTCTTTTAGATTTATGGCTCCAACTTTGCTCTTTCAATTAAATTAGATAAATATGCTTAGAAAAACATAATCTGTCGTAGCTATTTCGGCCGTTTAATAATTCCCAACTGATTTCATGATCACCTCTAGAGGTAGGTAGTTTTTACAAGCTTTTATTTATCTTGCAATGTTTGTAAGTATGTATACATTCGGGTCAAATCTTGGAACTGAACTGAAGGGGTGAGAACAAAAAGGGTTTAACTGAATTGGTACTATATTTAGTATGTTAAAATAGAATTAATACATTTTCAAGCAACTCAAACTTACATAAACCTTATAAGCACTCTAAATTAAAATGAAGCCGTTGAAGTTTAATATAGACAATTTTCTCGAAACTATTAATTTGACAGTTAAACCCTTTTTATTCTCAACCCTTCAATTTTAAAGCGGTAGATTTTCAAGCGATTGTTAAATTTTTCATTATATTTTGTTTAGATGAAATGTATAGCTATCTAATTGACGTATTTCTAAATCCAAGATGGCGGATTAGTTATTTTAATGTGCACGCGATATGGGTATTAAATGAAAGGGTTCGGAGAAAATAATTCAAAAAGCTTGTTGCAAAAAATGTTTTCTTACTAACTACTTCATTTAATCTTATTACTTGTTTTATATTTTAAAGTATTTTAACTAGTTTTATCTTTAAAAAAAATAACACTACCAAGTTGAAGAATTGTCGTGCTGTGCTTAATTAATAAAGTATCGCCCGTTTTCCATTGGTAAAGTTCAACAACTTCTTGGCATAGGCTGTAACAATTAGATAAGACACGATCACAAGAAAACTCACTATTTATTGTAGATTATTCAATAAAAATATTAAAATTTGATGATAATTATTGTTAACGTTGTAGAATTCAAGGAAGACGTCACGTTCTAGTGTAACATGCTTTACGGGTTGGATCGGCAAAGTTAAAAAATTCTTGCGGCGTAAATGTTTGAAATTCTGTCTCAGAAGGGTTTGTGAATTTTTTTTTTATAAAGTATTTTATTAGGAACCAAAAACAATTACACTTAAAAGAAAATGAGAATCGATGACACCTGCAGAAGTACGAGACTGTGTCGCAGATGTCAACGCCCTCCTCCGTAAAAAGGACAGTAAAGTCCCAAACTAAAAAACAATGTAGGTAACAAATATAAAGTTTTAAACAAAGATAACATTTGAGAAAACTTAAATTAATAAATGCTAGGTAGGGATATAAAAAAAGTTATTTTACGATTCAAGTACGGGAAATAGGCAAACAAATGAGAAGAAATTATTTAAGAAATTACCTAAACTATGTGTAATGTCACTTTTTTTCCACCAAGATGCTAATTGTGACTTGTTACACTATCAATATACGTTACGTATACGTTTCATTACGTGTTGTAGTTGTTTATTGCCTTTAACATTAACCGTGTTACCACAAATACATAAACAAGGCTTAGACAGACGTCAAACGCGTGTTTAATAAAAAATAGTAGTTTAATAATTGTTTAAATCTTTTGTGGTTAAGCCGTTTATGTCCGAGTTATTGGGCCGACCTTTTAATCGTCATTTAGGGCCTTCATTATAAAATGTATAGTTTACTATTAATTCTGTCATAGTAATGCACGGCCGTAGCTAGGGGGGGCATTGTGGAGCAATGCCCTCCTACCTTGAAATCACAATGCCTTACATTAAAAATACCAAAACCTAAAATAAATTATTATAATTAAATTGTTTGTGCATAGTTTGATATGAAAAAGTCCTAGATCCATGCTCATGTTCTGTCACAGATATTATTTTTCTACTAATAGCTATTGAATGTACATCACTGATCTAGAGGTCAATGCTATACATGATAATTGAAGCGTTGAGAATAAAAAGGGTTTAACTGTCAAATAGACGGTTTCGAGAAAATTGACTTTAAACGTCAACGGCGTCATTTTAATGTAGAGTGCTTGTAAGGTGAAAATGTTTTAATAATATTTTAAAATACTAAATATAGTACTAATTCATACAATTACTGTAAAAATATAAAATAATAAAGTAAATGTAATAATGTTTTTATGCTAAGCGAACTGTATTCCTGTGACAGATAAACCGTTTTTATACTCAAAATCTTGAGATTTAAGCCTCATTTCGGTATTTTGCGAATGTGTTATTGTAGATAATTTCACACTGAATCCAACGATACCCATAAGTCATTTTGTAAAAAAAATCAGTGAAATCCTTTTTATTCTCACCCCTTCAATTGATTTCGGAGCCCGTGCTTCGTGTATTTTAATTATGATAAAAATAATTACTTCCGCCCCACCTGTAACCAATGCTGCCTACCTCAAATTCGACTCTAGCTACAGCCCTGTAGTAATGGCAGCAGAGTATTAGTTACTTAAATGAAACTAGATGGCGTCATGCCTAAGTTGAAACACGCAAACGTTTGTGTCCCGCACCCTAGTTAAAGTTATCACGCATCCACTCAATGTAAGGCAACTTTCACTCGTAAATATTGGTGATTATATTATATAACAACAATTTTTGCAAACCATATGGTTTACGCTGGTTACAGTTGAGTGGTATAATATTTGTAACGGTAAAGTAAACGGTTCGATGTTTTTTCACCTTCACGCCTTGCGTAATAGTCACTAGATTACTTGTAAAAGTAAACTTAAGTGTATTAAAATAGATTTATACAGAGTGCTTTTTTTAGGTGTAAAGAAATTTATTCTCAAAAACGACAAAAAAGTCACATCCATGAGAACATAGTTAGACTTAAAGAATTCTATACAAGTACATTCGTCATCACTTTAAATTATGTAGGTATAGTAACATAAATATACGTGCTTAAGTAATATTTCAACACGACATAATTTAAAATGTAATGTGTGTGTTTTTTATTGTGTTCTACTGTTCGAATCCATAAAAGATACGGGAAAACTATCTTTATTCTCCGTCATCTAAAATCCATGTTTTTCTTTCAAAAATCATTTGGCATTATGGAATATGTATCATCATTTGAAATCGTTTGTCTTATATTTTTTTCATTAAAAAATACTTCCCGTATGTATAATTCTCGTACATTCTCGATGACGATGACACTAATTTTGTGTGTATTTTTAATTATAATTTTTTTAGGTTTTAGAAACAAAAATTTTGATGCATCGCAAAGTAATACCAGGGTAGGAACTCGCTGTTCTTCTTTTTGACACTTGATCGAGTGCCGTGTGGTCGAGTAAAAATTATTTTATTTTCACCTATACTTTGAGGAATAAGAAAGGCGATCACCTAATAAAGAAATTTCATTGTATGACGCTTTGAGGAATTAGAAGGGAGATCTCGAGAGTTTTGGCGGGAAAACAAAAAAGATCGCTTCGCCGCATTGTATTATTTTCCAAAACTTGTATTATTTGCAGTGTTAGTGCATAAAATTGGTGACATTTTATTCGTTAATTGCTGGATTACAGGCATGATTGTGGGAAAGTGGTATAATGATGGTGAAATGTTTCTTTTTGTGTTGTTTCCAAAACTAAATAGAAGCTTCTGGTAAAGTTGCCACCACTTTACTAGGAATATGAATTGACTAGACTAGACTATGGCTTGACTTGATTACTTGGACTGTGACTTGACACATATATATAAACTTGAAATATCAATTACTTGACACTGGCTAAATACACAAAAGTGTGGAACCAAAACCAAAACAAAAAAAAGTAAATCTCACGTAATAAAGAAATGTCATTGTATGACGCTTTGAGGAATTAGAAAGGAGATCTCACGTAATAAAGAATGTGCTGACATATAGCGTACTCGGTGCTTCTCGTTCGTCGATGTTACCCTTTCACATCCTCCCAGTTGTTAACAAAAATCATCTGCCAGGTAACGGTGAAAGCGCTGTACGACTACCGCGCCCACCAGGATGACGAGCTATCTTTTTGCAAGCATGCGATCATCACCAACGTGGACAAGCCCGATGAAGGCTGGTGGCGCGGCGACTACGGTGGCAAGCGGCACCTTTGGTTCCCTTCCAACTATGTCGAAGAGATCGATACACCGTCAGACTTCACTGTGAGTATACGCTTTGAATATCCATGTCCACGTGCATTTGAACTATTTCGATAAATTAAACCAGGATGTAACTGAGGTGGTTATATCGGAACCGAAATTGGGTTCGGAGGTTTCAAATTTGGTTTGTCGGAGTCGGAATCGGAAGAAAGACGTGCTATAGTTACGGGCAGGTCTAATAAATTTAAATATTACAAATATAAATTAGCCTCTTTGATTTCTAATTTTAAATCATTTCCATCGCCGTGCATCAACCTCCGATATAACCTCCGGTTCGAAAGTATTGGTAAAGTATCTAATTAATAACAACCGCTTTAAAGTCGGTGAGTGTTTTCTTGTTATCAAGTATTGTTTGATAGCCTCAAATTAATTCAAAATTCTATGAAATTGGTCAAAATATGTGCTATAGTAATAAACAAATAATAACATATTAAAAGAAATAGGGTAGAACCGACTTCAATCGCCTTAATGTCCATACTGAGAAATACTTTGATGATACTATCATTTATGTATATATTTTTTTTATTATTTTGATATAAATACCAAATCGCTGAACTGATTGTGATGAAATGAATGAAATGACGGAGTATTGAGCTAACAAACTTTTAACAAAAAAAACCGATTTCAAAACCTAACTACAACTAGTAAACGGCTAGCACTCATGAGATACATTCGAATAACTTGACCGATGCCCGGACAATATGCATGCCCATCTTCTTACTTTTTTGTATTGTGTCGCTAGATAAACGTCCGCGCTGTGCGATCCAGGCGTGGCGGCTCGTATGTAACGTGATGATATTGTCGCAGGGGCTCGAGAGCGAGACTGCAGCTTTGGGCTCGTTACAGAAAGGCGTGGTTGACGTGCTAGGCGCCGTAGTAGAGTTGGTGGTTGGGGGGGAGAGCGGGGCGGCGCGCTGGGTGGTGCGCGTGCAGAGCCCCGCGGCGCCTGCGCCCTTCGACGTGGCCGCGCCCTCCCGCGAGGCCGCGCTCGAGTGGCTCTCCGCCATCAAGGAGGCCGCGCACTCCGCCAGCGCACGCTCCCAGCACCACCGCAAGATGGAGCGCACCTGGCGCATCGCCAAACAGATCTCCGACCTAATCGTCTACTGCCGCTCCGTAACCTTCAACCCCGACCGACTCAAGACCAAGGGCTTCGTCCACAACGAAATGTCATCCTTCCCAGAAACAAAAGCGGAACGGCTCATCTGCCAGCAAGAGAATGCGTTCTTCCTCAAGTATCACGCTGTCCAACTCAGTCGTATCTATCCGAAGGGCCAGAGGATAGACTCGTCCAATTACAATCCGGTGCCGTTCTGGAATTCGGGCTCGCAGATGGTGGCGCTCAATTACCAGACCCCGGATAAGCTGATGCAAATCAATACTGGGAAGTTTAAGGAGAACGGTGGATGTGGATTCGTTTTGAAGCCCGATTTTATGTTTGATGAGGGATACAATCCTTACGAAAAGAGCAGTATAAGAGGGAAAGTTCGACCCGTACGGGTGATGCTGCGGATCATAGGAGCCCGTCATCTCTGCAAATCTGGACGCGGTACCGCAAGCCCTTTTGTTGAAGTCGAGTTGATTGGTGCGGAATACGACAGCGGCATCAAACTCGTCACCAAAACTGTTGGTAAGTACACACCGACGAGAGAGTGATGATTCTAAAATCATAACTCTTTAATATATATATCAAAAACAAATAAAAATATAGTACAGTATAGGAGTGAACACTTAACGTATTACCACACGCGTATTTTCTAGACGAGCATGCACCATCGCATCGTAGACTGCATCTTCACTTGACTTCAGGTGATGCAGTGGTCAAATGATTCACCTATACACAATAAAATGTACAAATACTCGTAACAGGTGAAAATAGAATTACAATAAGAAACAATATGCTTGGATAGATTAAAAATATATTTCTTTCTCTCTTCTCTTCTCTACTATAAAAGGAATTATAATACCGGTCAAAATTAAAGTATCTTTAAATGGTTCTTTCTAAGAGAATACTCTGTGTCTAGCTGGAGATTATAGCAGTAAATTCACTAACTGTCATGTTTCCAGCCGACAACGGCATCAATCCAATTTGGGATGACATCGCGGAGTTCGAAGTTGCCAACCCTGACCTGGCCATCATCCGGTTTCTGGTGCAAGACGAGGACATGTTCGGGGACCCCAACTTCATCGGACAGGCGACGTACCCTCTGAAATGTCTTCGCACTGGTTACAGAAGCGTTACGCTCTCCAACGCGTATTCTGAAGAGTTGGAGTTGTCAACTTTACTCGTACATCTTTCGATCAAACAAAATTAGAGCGTGCCGATATCGATATCGTCGTCCTTGTCGGGAAGTTCTAGCAACCGTTATCTGAAAGAGACGAAATGAAAATGATTACTTCCGATATCCATCGGAACTGTAAATATGTTAACAGTGAAGGCAGGGGAATCGCATGAATTAGATTACAATCAACTATATTGTATCGTGATGTAAAAACGTTTGTCTTGGCCTCGGGATGACTGCAATTTGAATCAAAGAGGGGGTCATACTTTTAAGTGAATCCCCAATTTCCCTGACTACGCTCGTAAACGAGGCTGCTAATAGATGCTATACAATAATCAATTCTTCTTTGTTAATTGAGCGAATCTTGATAATATTTTAATCTATATCTATATATATTTACGTATATAAAAATCAATTGCTATTCGATTGTCTCGCTAAAACTCGTACACATGTTTGTCGTAGTCTATGGAAGGTTCAAAAGGTAAAAAAAAAATATATAAGAAGTAGTATTCTCTTAGACAGGGTTAGGATGTAAAACGATTAAACCGTGCGTAGTCAGGGCGGGTCAGCTAGTTCTTGATATGTAGATTAACATGTACGCTTTTACAAGAAAATGTTATATTTTATATTGTATTTAGTGAGGATTTTTCACGGACACGTAAATTGAGCGGGAAACAAGTTGCGCTATGAGTGATTTCACATAACTTGCGCATTTAGTTCCCTTTATCCATGGCCCAACTTGTTTACCTATAATATTAGTATATAGGTAATAAGTTACACGTATGCAAAAATTAGGTATATATTATACATTATGACACTTTACAATCTAGATAATAATAATGTTATATTAATTAATTGTAAGCACTTAATTCTACAAGGTTTATACATGTGTATAAAAATTATTAGGTTGCTAATTTACGGCAACTTAAACTGAAATTATTTATTTTTAGTTATCACCAAGCAGGAAAGTAATTGATTATTAATAATAATCACCAATGAGCGGTTTTCCAAATGTCATTTTAGCATTGTTTATTTCTCGCTAGATGGCGTTGGCGACAGTTTTGGTACCACCTACCTACCCTCATACTAATAAAACACTACATAAAACTGGAATCGCTACTTAATGTTTCCTTTTGTTTTATCTTTGCCTATTTCACGTTTGAGAGAGAGAGAGAAGGAGAACAAAATAACTATTCTTCCACTACCACTACACAATAATTATTCGTAAGGGGGCCAGTGTGGTATGACATTCTGTGTTTTGTTTGTTTTTATCAGAAACTGCGTCAGTTTGTAACAAATTAATTACTTATAGTATTCATGGTATTTTAGACCTTTTCGCCATCTCTTGAAGATGAAATGATATAGCCTAATGGAAAACTGCTCATTTAAAATTAACGTCTATTAAGCTGTGGTACTGAGTATAGATTGATATGCGCATTATTCTATACTCAGTGCCATGGCTTAAACGATATGCCATGTCAGCTTGACTGGTTCATAAACATTAACAGCCTTATATTAATAGTCAGTCTAAAGCTAGTTCATGTTTATTAAAACATGAACTAGCTTTAGACTAGTTACACCTTCTTTTGTCTCTTTCCCTCCAGCTAAATATTCCAGTATCAAAAAAAGGACAAAAGCTGAAGTAACTAATCCGAGACTAATACCCGTTTATTAATAAGGCTGTAAATACTTTAGACCAAACGTTACTTGGTGCTGGGAAGGTGGACTTTTGGATATGGTCCAAAACATCTTTGTTTTTGAAGTAAAAATTCTTTACGCACGCTTGACTTGGGGAGTAAACTAGTGAATTCGTTACGAACGAAAACGGAAGTTGAAATTTGTTCACGTAGATCTCCATTGTCACAGTAACAAAATAAAAAACTTGTATTATTATGTTGGTATGTCTGGTAAAATGACAATAATTTACAATTGTCAAAAAGGCGACATTAACATTAAACAAAGCAAAAACAAAGTTATACCGGCCGATAGATGGAGCTAAACTAAAGAAGTTTTACGTTAAAAGTCTACTTTGGTCTAAAGCACACTCTTTTTATTGACCATATCCTGCTCTAGTAAGAAACAAATCATGCTTGCGCTCTGATAGAAGTGAAAGTAATAATATTCGTGTCCCGCAAAGGCGCCGAGCGCATACACCAATCACAAGGCTGAATACATTTTATGTTATCTGTGCTGGTACATCATAAGGTTTTATTCTATAAACTGACACGCTTGAATCGTTTGGAAAGTGTCAAGAAGACGTCTCTTTCCGGGTGTGAGTGCAATTTTTTTTCCTGCTCTGAAGTCAAAAATATTAGTTTATTAAAAATAAAAGTTGATATAATCGCTTTTATAAAAGTATCTCTTAACGATAAGACAAAATTGTTTTCGGACTCCCACAATGCATTTTCGGTATTTGCGCGAATTATACAAATAACTTTTCAGTTTTCTTTATACATATTTCATTAAGAATTGCGTCTTTTATGAGTACAAAACACTAGCGAACCAGCGGTACTAATTTATTTAAACAATTGTAATATATCTGTGATAGTTTACAATTGTTGACTGGGGTTGTGGGTTCGATTCCCACTCAGGACAAACATTTATGTGACGAACATCGATGTTTGTTCTGTGTCTGGGTGTTATATTGCATTCTATATATGTATTTACAAACAAAAAGTATCTAAGTATTGTATCAGTTATCTGGTTCCCATAATACAAGATTTGCTTAGTTTGGGACTAGATGGCGCTGTGTGAAATGTCCACACATTATATTATTAAAATATTGTATTTGCATTCACGTGACTTAGCTTAGTATACTTAAGCATAATACGTATTTTTTGACATAATATTATGAAACAAATAATGCAATGAAATTCTAGTGAGAAATGAAAAAATTATGTCTTGGCTATGTCCGTAACTTTATGTGATAGAAACAAATAAAAAGTATTTGTAGCTTTGTATAGAAAGACATTATTTGTATGGCTATACTTCGTCCAAGATGAAGGCTGGTCCGAACCTTGGCAGGGCTGATGTTGACCGAAAATGTTCATACGTTGATTTTAGGTTTTTACATGTATCGGTTTGTGTACAAATTAGCTCAAATTGAATGCAGCACTTAAAATCGTACAATAAACGTAAAATGTACAAAGATTTTTCGGAAAGAATGATCGAGGCAACACCTGACCAAAATGCTGGTCTCTATGTAGCCCATAGGTTAAGCATTGCCATTCAACGGGGCAATGCCGCCAGCATTTTGGGCACGTTGCCTACTGGTAGCGGCTTCTAAGATTTAGTTTTGCTACTGCAATGTTATTAATTTTAATTAAATTTAAACTTAAAATCGTTCATTTGATCATTCTGTATCGTGTTTGGATAGAGTATAGCTTAACAAGCTCGCCGCCATATTTATATAATTACATTACATTTATAAGATCTGACTATTGGAATCTTTAAACTCGAATACGAATTATCTAAAGGTAGCTATCATAAATAAGAACTACAACAGTTTTATCATAAATAACTACTATAACAGTATGAACTTTTGTTTACGAAATTCGCTTGCGAAATTCTCCTCCAATATTTTCAATATTACGCAAGCGAGATTCAGAATCTAATTTGCATTGAATGCTAGTTTTTTAAAGTGCAAAGCAAAAAAGTAGGTAAATTGTGTCCCGTTTGTTGCCATTCACCGACTGCGCTTTGATTATAATAATAAAAACACCTAGTACGTTTTTGGGCGATAAACAATGCGCATTGAGTTAAAGTGGGAAATGGTGGCTAGTGGCCTTTTTAGAGCGTCGATCGTCTCTGTTATTCGGAAAGAGATGATTAGATATTGTCACACAAATAATTTTAATACAAATATGCTATTTACAGCAATATGGAGTCCAAATCGGAATACTTAATATTTTTAAGGTACTGTGCTAATCATATACAATTAAATAAAATTACAAAGCGCCACTACTATGTCATAAATCACTGGTAGGTATAGCTTGCGCAAAACTTTATGAGCTCTCGGAAGTTAGGCCCGAGTGCCAAACAACGCATGGTAGAGTAGAGTGCATTGTAAAAGTGGCCATACAATAACTAAAATAGGCCGAAATGACGCCGAAATGGGGGGGGGGGGGGGCATAACTACGTCCGAACAACGACATACCGTGTGACCTAAATTGCGCTTTATTTCCATGCATTTTGTATGAAATTTTAACGGAATAAGAATCCGCCCCATGTCCTCGCCCGACGCCATTTATATGTGGCTTGCGCCTAATGGTATTTTTAATATGTAGAAAATTTCTTTACGCACGCTTGACGTGAGGAGTAAGCTGGTGAATGCATGACGAGAGAGAAATAGATCGGGCGAGGTGAACGGAAGTTGAGAGGGAGATATAAGTTACTGAAGATAGAAAGAGAGAGTTACGTTTCGTATACAGGGAGTAACAAAAACCCTGTTAAATAAATGAAGTATGTGTACAGATCATTACAAGTAGTCATATAAAAATGTCTAACAATACCTAAGTTATACGTATCTGAAGTTACACGCAGTATCTAAACACAAAAAAATAATACCATTTCCCAAAAATGTTTATGACACAAGCCGTGCCTATTTTTAAATAGCTAAGTAACTAAGGGAAGAGCAAACGCGGAACCGACAAACGGGGGCCGCCTTTGTCGGCTCTTTTGTAGGATGCCGCCTTTGTCGGCTCTTTTGTAGGATGCCGCTCCTGCACCTGTGTGCCTACGGGGAAATGGGGTGCGCGGGCGGCGCGGCATCACTCGGCATAGGTGCGGCGCGGCCCGCGGCTTACATTCAGTCGCACGTGCTCTCTCATGCAATTTAGTCGTTTCCAGTTTGATCGTCGCGAATTTAGTGTCGAGTGTTATGTCGTATTCTAACGACGAATACTACAATATGTTAATGTGCCTTGGTAGAAGCATTTGTGTGATGTGTTTTTGAAAGCTCTTTTAAGAGCTAAAAATGATGTACCTATCTTGTTTCTTAACAATACAAAATCACACGTGAATTCGATTGTTTAGCCTTTGCTTGACGTAAAATGATTAGAATATGTCAGTGCGGCAGAACGGCGCGCAGCACTTGTGTGCTTACCACTATTGGTTAAAGAGACCTTTTACGTCATTAAGTTACGGTCTCGCAATCCTACAACGTTGTGGTAGTGGTATAGGGCACATAAACGTATGGAAAATGCATAAGAAGTAATCTGTGGAATGGCCTCTAGTTCCGTCGCAGTAGGTATGCGCGGTGAATAGACTTAGCGTAGCATGGCGGGCGGTGCGGGGTGCGGGCAGCAGGCTGCGTCGGTGGTGCAAGTACCTATGTTGTCAATATCTGAGGTCGTCAACATTTTTAGTAACGGCATAAAAGGTTTTAATAAAAAGCACACGTAAGTTTTGTATGTCTCGTATTGAAATAGAACTAGTATTACAACAACCTTGAGTTGACACTGGATACGCAGCTCGCGGATATAACAGGGTTTTTGTTACTCCCTGTAGAAGTTTTATTTCAGTCGTGTAGTTTAAACCACACTCGTTTTTTTATGTTGTGTGTATTGTATTAATTTCCCTTATAATTATATTGTTTTGGAATAAATAAATGAAATATCGGCTTTGTAGACCGTCGTCTCTGTCACACAGAAAGAGATAACTAGATATATAGCGTTAGCTGCGTTAAGCGTACATATAATATGTACAAGTAGTAGAAACACCGCGAAACTATTATTGATGTAAAACTTCTTTTTTAAACCTGGCGAGGCGAGCGGAAGTTAAAAGTGGTTGGTTAACGTATATCTCCATTGTCAATAACACAGTTATAAAGTTGTATTATTATGTTGGTATTTCCGGTAAAATTGACAATTTACAACTGTCATATAATGGCGAGATTAACATTAAACAAAGCAAAAATAAAGTTATATCAGTCGATAGATGGAGCTAAACCAAAAAAGTTTTACTTCAGTTGTGTGGTTTATAGCACACTCGTTTTTATGTTGTTTCGTCGCTTTGGGGCTCCGTGTGACGAAACTAGCCGATCACTTTCCTCGATATGCATTATTTACCGTCGGCACGTGTGAATTGATTATTAGGTAATTACATGTCTAAATTAATCCAAACACACGTAAAGCTAGGAATGGTTTTATTATCGTAAAAGCCTACTATTGGGAAGAAAACGTTCGTACGTTACGTTAAGAACGTAATAATTAAAATTGTAAGTAAAATCGGTTAATGCATGGCAATATAATACCTACTCTTTTACAATTTCTAGTGTTCATCTGTCCCTTTATCATAAAACCAAGATCGAGAAATAGCTACTATGAAGGTCACATTTAGTGACGTCTTATGCCACTGATTGTGTGTAGAGCTACCATAGAGGTACCACAGCTTAGTAATGAGGTTCTCAAAACTATTTATTTGTGTCATCACTGCGTGTTTTAATAGGTCTTTACCTATGAAATTGCCGTATTGCAGTACAGACTTTTACAAACAAAAAAAAGTTTTGATTGGCTATGAATTCTAAATTCAAATTAATTTTGTTTTAAAAATATGACATTCTATTTACAATATAAGTCTTTTGTTTATTGATTAGCGTTGTATTTTCATTACATTTCAACATTTTTCCTCATAATGGATACTTTGAAATTTCGTGTAATTATGGAATATGAGTTCCGTCGTGGCACCAACGCGGCACAAACGACACGTAACATCAACGACGTTTACGGAGAGAACTGTACAAACGAACGTACTACCCGTTATTGGTTTGCTCGGTTCCGTTCTGGGAATTTTAACTTGAAAAATGAACCTCGTGGTCGTCCGGAAACTTTGGTCAACAATGATGAATTAAAGGCGATTGTGGAAGCTGATGAATCTCAATCTACAGCTGAGCTGGCAGCAGCTTTTGATGTTAGCATCAAAACAATATTGGTCCATTTGCGACAGATTGGCAAGATAAAAAAAGCTTGATAGATGGGTGCCCCACGAACTTAACGATCGCCAGCGCAACGTACGCGTCGAGACTTGCCTTGCGCTGTTTAACAGGCACAGAAATGAAGGAATTTTGAACCGAATTGTTACGTGCGACGAAAAATGGATTCTTTTTGACAATCGAAAGCGCTCAGCAAGTTGGTTGGATCCTGGTTCGGTACCAAAGCAATGTGCAAAACGAAAAATGACCCCTAGAAAGGTGATGGTCACAGTTTGGTGGTCTAGTGCTGGTGTGATTCATCATAGCTTTTTACAAAACGGCGCGAGCATTACTGCAGATGTATACATTGAAGAACTGACCACAATGATGGCGAAACTCGCACGTCTGCAACCAGCTTTGGTCAATCGTTCGTCTCCACTGCTACTTCACGACAACGCGCGACCCCATACTGCACAACAGACCGTCTCTAAGCTGCATGAGTTGGGTTTGGAAGCTCTCCCTCATCCGCCATACTCACCAGATCTTGCGCCTACCGAGTATTACTTTTTCCAAAATTTGGACAACTTTTTAGCGGGAAAAAAATTCAATTCCCGAGAGGCAGTACAAAACGCCTTTGAAGAGTTTGTTGTCTCCCGTCCTGCTGATTTTTTCAAGAAGGGCATCCATAAACTGCCACAGCGTTGGCAAAGATGCATTGATTGCAGGGGTGATTACTTTGAATAAAAGAAAAAAATAAGTTCGAAAAAAAAAATACTTTAACTTTTTTCAAACAAAACGGCAATTTCATAGGTAAAGACCTAATATTTGTGCATTCTTGTAATATGAAAATTCTTGAAACTGCAATTTTGTGAGATATTTAATTGTTGTTTTCACGGCTGCCTTAGTTTTAAGGAACATATAATTTATTTATACAATAGAAATAAATCATTCAAAATATAAAATAAATGTTCTCATTAGATCACATATTTCTTTTTGGTGCTATGTAAAAGTTTTAATGAAATAGGTTACCTTGGTTACAGATAATATAATACTATGCTAGCCTTGGTTGCGGTACAGAGAAAATTCGCTTCATTTTAAATGACGCGCAACAGTAACTTATTTTTTTTTTATACTACAATGATTTAATTACAAATACTAAAAACTACCTACTACTACTACTACAAAAAAAAACATTTGGACTATATACTGGCCGCGATGACCTATAGACAGTCCAAATGCTCCAACCCACTAACAGTAACTTAATTTTTTATTATAATGTCTGGATGATACTGCTGTCGTGTATAATATTTGACGTGCAGCGATGTACGACAATCCAAGAAATTAAATTAAATTTAAAAAAAAAATTGAATTTATTCAAGACACTAGCGTGTCGAGGTTCATGGATAGGGTACTTATTCACAGAGTGGAAAATGTCGAGCGCAATATTACGATATATCGGAATGACACCCATCTTCACTCAAGATTTCATACTAGAAATTGGAGGATTGAAAATCAGCAGAATCAAAACAGAAATGTATATATGACTTCGACTCTCCCGACCGGCGACTCTGTAAAGCTTGGTAGCGATCAACAGCATGAGCTAGTTAAAATTTCAATAGGGCTCTCTTCCAGTGGACGTAGTGTTCTCGATCCTCTTATCCTGGCTACGAGGCTTTCGGCCCAGGACTGCCCTTGAGCTAGTTGCTTCCCACTTTTGGTGGTTGGGTGCCTTAAGTGCCTGCCCTTCCACCCGGTGACGCTGTAAAGGTCGGCAGAAACAAACAGCATTAGCCCGTTAAAAAAAAAGCAAATTTAAATTAAAAACAAATGATTATCAGGCATTGACAAGAAGGTTGACCGATATTGAAAAATATCGGCTAAATGACTGATATTGAGAGCTCAATATCGAAAGATGTTAATCGTAAATATCAATGGATGTTGACCACTTGTTGACCACCAGCCCGTTGCTTTTTTTTATGTTAAGGAATGACGTGACGAGCTAGCCGTTCGCCTGATGTTAAACGACACGGCTGCCCAAATCAGCTGCTGTGTCACTCGGAACTCTAATGTATAGAGGTTCGCGTGACACTGCACTGCGCACGTCATCCAGAGACATCAGCACAATCTAGTAATAAGATTGCTAAACTGTGAGATCAGATCATAAAGTCTCATTTGCCCAGTAATTTCACTAGCTACAGTGCCCTTCAAACCGGAACACAGCAGTGCTTGCGCACTACTGCTTGGCGGCAGAATAACTGGCAAAGCGGTGGTACCTACCTAGACGAACTTTGCAGTAAAGTCCTACCATCTAGTAACCTTCGCTTAGTATCATTTTCATAGGGTTCAAACTATCTGCCTACCAAATTAACTCATGATTTGTTCATCTGTTTAGTCGTGAAAAGATATCAGTTCAATTTTCTGACAGGTACCTTGTCGCTACTGTATATTTATATCGGGACACTTGATATCAATAGTTTCGCCCTTTATCAAGCTTTAATCGATGTTTTTGGTTATTTGACAAATGCGACTTCTCGAAAGTCCTTATCGCTCAAATCAATTTTGGAATATGATGGAAAAGTACGAATGGATGAAAAATTGGCCGTTGTAAATAAAAATTAATTAGTAGGTACCTAGTCTAATTTCCGCGATTGAGGCTGTGGCTGAAACTGCAAATCAACCGTTTATACCAAACGAATAAAATAAAAACAAATACTTCGTGGCATAAGTACTCTTATTCTTATCTATATTAATGCTGTATTACACGCAGCAACTTAGTACTTATCTTATAGCACCTTACAGTACTTTGTTTTCGTGTTGCTGTTTGCCTACGACGTGGATGTGTGTGAATATTTTTTTTATTGTTTGATAGTTTTCGTTTGACCACTGATGAATCTCAATGGTAAGTGACGATAATATGGTCAAGGATGTAACACGCACGCTTGCCTTGAATATACCTACCTGTTCACTCTCGATTTGAAGACATTTTTGATATTTTTCCTTGCTTGCCTGCCCATTGCCATTAAGCTATCTAATATGTAAGTTTCAGTAAATTTATCTGCTTTTGTTCAATACAACAAAATGAAAGGTCAAGAAGTTTCTATCATAACATTTTTTTTTGTAATATTATTATATTCTCGCTACCGAGAGATATCTAACCTTCGGCAGCCTACTTTACAAAACCAAAGTTGAGGATGTAACTTTTTTGTTTCATATTAAATAACTTACCAGACTCAACTGTCACTCTCTACTATGTTATCCCCTTACCGATAGATGGCGCTCGTTCGCAACACTCAAACCAATCTTTTTACTCGCTACTCTACCTCCATTCCAGGCTCCAGATCCAGACTCCAGTGTCCTAAGGGAAGCTCTAAGGGACGCACACTGCGCGGCATCGTGATAGCCGTGTGTTGTCTACGATATTGTTAATTTCAATATTCCCGCCAATTTTCTGAACGCGCTTTGTTGAGACTATGGCCTTGAAATTAATAAATCAGTTCCCTTCGTTGTTATATCTAGAAGAAAGTTAGGTAAGTTTATGTGATACAAAAAAATACTTACTTTATTAGATAAGACGTATCTATTTTTAATATGTTAGATTATACACCTACACAAACTTTTCCTCAATGAAATGAATGAAACACATGTTTAGCCCAGTTAATTTAGGGTTCCAGCTTCTAATAAAACCTAATAAGCTGAATTTTTGTAAGAATAATTATTTTGGCATTCTAATCCGTATCCTTAAAAGGCGTAGACCTTAATAGACCTTATAAGGTCCGTATTACAGAACGATGCTCAGTCATCGATCAGTGCTCAAGCAGAGATTTCATTCACTAATTGATCACTTTATGAATGAAATCTCTGCTTGAGCACCGATCGATGACTGAGCATCGTTCTGTAATACGGACCTAAATGTTGTCTCCAAAGTGAGTGCGTCCTTAGATATTCACGGACAAAGTCTCCCTTTGTTTCTCTAACCGATTCTTTCAAAGAGGATGCACCTATCCACTATATTTTAGATATTTTTATAATGTCAAAATTGTAGAATATGAAATTTACTACCAATTTTGTCTGCAGCAATTTTTATATGCAAGACCGTATATGAGATAAAGGACAAACAACAACAAGCCAAATGGGGATACCATTTCTCCTAAAAATAACATATACACTGAATATTCGAACTTTTAGAAAAAAAAATTATATATATTCTATATAAAAATTCTGATTCTGATTCTGAAAAAAAAATCTATTTAATAAAAGTGGCCCGTAAAAAAGAATAGCAGCCTGCATAAATGAAATTCTTGTTAGTCAAAAACCGTAAGAGACAGAGGGTATTTGACGAAATGGCATAGGGAGGATAAGTGCTTTCTAATGGTGGCCACAAGAATCCAACATTTCGAATACATATGGTAGCCATTTTGAAAATTGTTACCACCATCAGAAAACACCTATTGTCCATTATGACATTTGGCCAAACATCGTCGACAAACTTACAGACTCGATTTATTTTTTAAGCCTTTCGTTTTTATTGGGGTTACTGTGTTTTGCACAGGGCCATTTTATTTTTACACATAGAATCCACTTAATCTTTAGTTAAAATGAGCTCAAACAGCTATGTCAATTAATACATCAGCCAGTCTATGGGTCTATACTTCGAGCAATATTATTGCTCGAAGGGTCTATAACTTTCACCGCCATCTATCTCATAACCAGTTTGACATAAAAAAATATTCCGGACAAAATGTGTAGAAATTTTAGCAATTAACTGTTTTTGTATTCATGCAAAACTTATTACAGGTGTAGTGAAGGTGTAGTTTGTGACCTTTGACCTTGAATATCTAAGGATGCTCACACGTGCTTTATCAGATTTTTGAGACAACCTTAAGAATGCTGAAATAAACGTATTTGCTAAAAATCAATTTATTATGTTTCATTGGAAGGTTGACCCCATTTTAGCTTATTTGAACTCTCTGTCCTCGTCTTTTTTGTCTGTGCTATTTTTAGATAGTCTGTGTCTAAATAGGCACTCTGTGGTATAGTAGTTCATGTTCATTCAGAAAGATATTTACTTTCCTTTCCATTCAGGCAATTTACGTCTATTTTTCGTAGATTGATATAGTTTTGTATTGCGTTTTAATTAGAATATTAGTTTCACGAGGTCATAAAAAACCTAGTTTTAGTACGAAGGTGTTTATACGTTGTATAAGAAATTGACCAAAAATGTCATATGTTTGTAGAACACTCCAATGGCCGTATAGTTTTTTTAATCAGTGTTTTATTGTTCCGGAACTTTAGATTGCGATGTTTCTACAAGATAATGTGATGATGAACAATTTCCACTACCGTAAGTGGTTCGTGTTGCTGGTATTTGCCGTGTACCGCAAGTGGGATGCAGTGGATGGTGAGTGTTTTTCGTCATTTCTAATCTAAACTTTTCAAAAACGAATAGGTATCAAAATGATTTGGCTGTACGTTCATCTTTAGGTTATCTGAACACATCATCTATTTGCTGGTGCTGGTATTTATTGGCTAGCGTGTTTATTGAGCACTATAATAAGTCAGCATTTACTATTATGCACAGGTCAAAAAGTAGTTCAAGGCTATCTACTCTCATGGTAGATAATCTCTATTTACATACATTCTATTTGTATCTAGAACCATAAGTTTGTTTATCCTTTTAGTGCCTAAAACCAGAAGATATACAATTAATTATAAAAAATTACATGAAATAATAATTTAAGGCGAGTATTAATCATAGTTTAATATACCTCCCATCAACTGTGATGATGTTCATTCATATTTGACCTAGAGACCAGAAGTAAGGTGAAGTCTAAGCTGTTTATTATAATTTTGCTCAAATATCATTCATGCCTTTTTAAAGCAACTTTTTATTTTCTCTACTCCTAAGTTAGTAGCAGCAGTAGTTAATATTGATAGAGGCTTGATTTTTCAGGTTTAAAATGTTATTGCAACAGTGATTCCTGCGAGAACTCTACCTGCGAGACAGATGGCTATTGCTATGCATCTAGCACTTATGAGAATGGACAGCAGAAGTTCACTTACCAGTGAGTATCCACTACTCTGTTCCATATATTTGTATCATGGGGATTCAATGTATTAAATTCATAGTAAAATATTTAGCAAGTTATACAATATTATTGGCAAACTCAATTCAACACAAACAATTAATTAGCACGGCTCTTGCCTTTGATTCTAACACATTTCCGTCAAATGACCTGTAGAGAGGTGGTTTTGAGCTGTCTGAACTTGAGCAGAGCCTTGCCTCCTGAAAATCCGATAACATGCAATATGCCTTCACACTATTGCTGCGGCACTGACCTCTGCAACTCCAATGAGATAACAAGACTAAAGTTGTATAGAGTCCTCCAAGCCTCTGCTGCGGGTAAGCCATCCTGCACATTGTGGCCGTGTGTTTTCTACCATGTTAATGCAGATTTTGAGTTTGTTTGATGTATCATTAGAACTGAATAATTGCATTGACCATTTTCTTATTGGTTTTGTGTTGAGATGCCAATACTCTAACAATATTGCTTCTGAACTAGTGATTGGAACATGTACCTAATGAAAGAATACCGGGCTGGCCGGTGAACGGCGTTTAGTTTGGATGATGTGCCATACCATAACCAAGTCTATTTTCCGAGTGTGTGTTGGTTTTGCTTTAACCTACTAAACGTAATGTATATCCTATCGCGGCGCAGCTGCATCGAGCGCAAATCACTGATTCCCATCGAGCACCCCTTCAGTTGCTCCACAACAAAAGCTAAAAATGAGTCGGTGGTGATAAAGTGTTGTAAGTCGTATGACATGTGCAACAAAGAAGAGGACGTGAGCCTGGGGCTGCCATCGCAGAAGCTGCCGCCAGGTAGGACGTTACTCGTGTGCTGCTAACCGCACGCTTGCCGCCGACCGCGACCGCGCACCGACCGCGACCGCATCGCGCGTCACAGGTGTGAGTCCTCTCCACGCAGCCCGCTCTTGTTGACTGTTTAAATATTTGCGAACCGATGGTGACGAGCTGATAACGCCTGCGTCACTATCGTATCGAGCGCTAGCGCTATGCTCGCCCGTCGTTCGATGCATACATTATAATACTATGTTCACATCGTAGTGGATCGCTGGCGCCGGCGCCGCACCGATATTCGTATCAGAGAGGACTACCACCTGGAACGCGCCTGCTGCGGTCTGCAGGCCTCGCTTGGCATTCGGTGCGAGACTGCATGGCTATCCGATTTAATTTTTCTCTTTTAATTTTTTTGTCTCTAATACCTACGACTAAGTTTTCTTTCCTTAGACCGGCCTTGATCACCGATAGGACAGCGTATTCCGTAGTACTAATGTATCGGTTTGTGGACATAGATGTTGGGAGCCCGAGTTCTCGTTCCCCCCCGGGGACTGGCCCATTTTTTGCCGCGAGGAGGGGATGAGGTGCTGCGCCACGGAGTACTGTAACAAGGCCGCCTTCGCCGCAGGTACAGTACGGGATGTGCCGTCGGGAATTGGGCTTACATTGTGATGTCCTCGGGAATGTACCGTCCGCGGACCATTCACGCTATCTTCATGGTGTTTCAACTTAATATCGATCGTGTCATGTCGCCATCGGCAGCTCGTTGATTTTGCATGTGAATGGAACCGGATAAATAATGCAAATGAATTTCACGAGCGGGCCGGCGCCTTCGATGTCGTCCCCGTTTCTTGATCTCGGTTGGCGTCATACATTAGATTTTTACTAAAGGATTTCTGAATATTTGACAGCTAATGTGCGATAGAGGTATCAAACAGTTCCTGGATATGACAGCATATTGCATTTATAGCAGGCATGAGGGGTCAGTGTCCTGGGTCGAAGAATGCCAATCATTTTCAGCAGGGATGTTACAGTAATATAGTAAGTGATCATAAGCCGGTTTACACTTTAAGCATGTCTTCTCTTTTGCAGTTTTACTAATAGCATGTTTTTTTGTTTTACTAGATTTTTTATTTTGTATTGGTTTAGTAAGTACCTATGATTAATATACAATTCTGACGCACACAATCTTTTAACCGCTGGTAACGGGTCATAACAATAAAATAAATTTAAAAATTTGTTTAAACCGGGAGATATTCGAAACACTTACTTAACAACCGCACCAGAAACATCTCAAGATCTCACTGAGAGAAAAGAACTTTGCTTTTATGTTTAGGGAATTGCACGAATTGCTATTTACTGTTTGTAGGCCACCGCTTGTCACGGTTCCGCTTTGCTTGGTTATTATAAGATATTAGATGTACGTTAGATAAGAAGTGATCATAAATATGGTCAACTAGTTATAATATTTTCCAGAGAACAAATTTCAGTTGAGGTTGTCTACGATATTTTTTTTTACCTTATTCAAAAAAGCTTTAAACGCTAATTAGGTTGCATAGAGCATGTGATGCGCAACAGAAAAGATCTATACTCTAAAATGATCTGTTACGTCTCACTGCATGACGAGAAATGTTACACGTAGAAGTGAGACAAAATATTTATAGACCAGATTAGTTGAGCGTTAATGAATAAGAAGCATAGTGTACATTTTTGGGAAGTAGTCTGTAAATTAATCACTACCTTAACCATATCCTAACCTGATCTCGTTCAAAAACTGTTTTAACAATCATCTTTATAGTGCCGTGCTTGTCTCAGTACTCAAAATAATTTGTCTAAGAACATTTACGTCCTAGGGCAGGGATGGCGAACCTTTCGGTATCAACGTGCGATTTTTCTAAACGAATGTTTTATGAAGTCATAGACGTGCCATCAAATAATATTTACTTTGTGATTATTACAAAAATAATAATAGTAAATACTATCAACTCAAAACTCTTTCTTTATTTACTACAGAAAATTGGGAACATCTTGCAATGTTTCAATTACATGGGTAATTTAAATTAAATTAAAATTTGTGTGACTTCTGTTGTTCAAGATTAGGTCATAAATAACATATGTTAGGGTTGTAAGGTGTCACTTTTAGCAGAATGCACGCTGAGCTTAGGGATCACTCGCGTTAGCTGGTCATACAATACCTACTTCACAATTTTTTTTGGAGGGCATTATTGATTTTGTGATCAGTGACGTGCCCAAAATATTGTGTCGCGTGCTATTGGTTCGCCATCCCTGTCCTAGGAGGCCATCCATAAATTACGTCATATTAATTTCATGATTTTTTGACCCCTTCCCCGTCCTTGTCACAACTGGTCACATTTGTGCGAATATGCCTCACATTTTGCAATTTATTATTTAGAAATTTATGAAATTAACAATTTGGCGTTGTAATGCTTAGATATCAAGTATTATATTTTGTAACATGTGATGATACAAAATCCCCTCCCCGCCCCTTGTCACACAGTGTCACACTTCGTCGACCCTCTCCCTCTCTCTCTTAACGTGTGACGTAATATATAGATATCCAGAATCTCGTTGCTTCTGTTTTACTATCTCAAGATGAAAGCTCTGTAGACGCTGATTATTCCCAAATAGCTACGCCCCGCGGTTTCACCCGCGGTTAAATAATGTCCTATGTGTTAAAGCAGCGAAAAAACTATCTCCATTCCAAATTTCACTCAATTGCTCATCCCACGGGAACATTTCACTTTTCCGGGATAAAATGTAGCCTATATGTTAATCCAGTGTATGAGTTATCTTGATACCGAATTTCATGCAAATCCATTCAGCCGTTTAAGCGTGAGTAACAAACACACACATACAAACTTTCGCCTTTATAATATTAGTGTGATAAAAGACTGTCTCCGCCGAAGTAGTGTTTCAATTGAGAGAACCGATGCAGATCGTTTGAGATGCAGCCATTTGTATTATTTATCAATCGGTGTGAGTCCGGGCCATTAAAAGATGCCCAATCGCAGGAATATAATGTTTCAATGATCTGTCGAAAGCGCGTGCTCCGCTGCCTTATTTATTTATTAGATTTTTTAAGATTATCGACTATTTTAAGCTAAAATATACAATAAAGTTAAATTACAATAAAGCCATTAATAAGTCTTCACTCTAAAACTAAAATGAAAACTACAAAATCTACGTCGTATTAGATTAAGAAAAACAATAATTACATATTAGATAACTAGAACGCTATTGCGGGCCGTAAACTGGATGATTGGCGCTTAGTGCCGCTTGCATAACAAACGTAACGACACACGACTTGAGGCCGAAATGTTTAATTGAGATAATGAATTATCCTGTGTGTAAATGTCAGTCAGTATCTCACACAGGTGATCGTAAAATTATTACATGAAACATTTTTAGTCTTTTTCTCGTCTTAAGTTTTTATTCACACATTATTTTGGTGGAGTCACAATATCTGCGCTTACACAAACTTGTATATTATGTGTTCGCACTTCACTATTAGGTATGCTCTCTGTGGTGTCTCACTTTTCAACCACTTAGCTCCCGACGGCCTATAACGAAGTTATTTTCCGTATCGTTGCGCTAAACTAGATGGAGCGTGTCGCCGGGTTCCTGTTAAGTGGTGCGAGGTTTTGTTGTCTGATGATGCCCGTCTGCACTGAAGTTTTGCAACTAAGTTAGCACTTATCTCTCTAGCCCCTGAATTCTCATTGTTTGTCAAACTCGTGTCAAGTCAGCGCACCAAATACGAGCATGCTCACTGGTTGAAGACAGCCAATGAGCGTTCAGTATTTGGTGTGCTAATTCGACATGAATTTAAAAACGTTCGTGACCGCGGAGAAAAGTGATGCTTAGCTATGTTGTGTTTTAATATACTTTAATGCAGACGGTCATGAGTCGCCTTATTGCACGTGCCTCCGCTAAACGTTATTTATGACTAAAGAGGTAAATCCGGTGTCGCCGGCGTGGCCCGTGCTGCCGTGGGTGTTGGGGCTGGTGGTAGTAGGAGTGTGCGCCGCCATCAGCGTCTGGTGGAGCAGGCGCACGCGCAAGATGACCAAGCGTGGCAGCCACCATCTGTTCCCGGGCGAGGACTCCCTGTCCAGGGAGACGCGCCACCCCATGATGACCACCACCATACGGGACATGATCGATCTCACCACCTCCGGCTCTGGATCCGGTGAGTTCTCTTCATTTTTTGTATATGAACACTAGCTTCTACCCGCGGCTTCGCACGCGTGGCCTATACGAAACGAAGAAGATTTTTTTCATAGGTAATTCAACCACCCATTTCACCCTCTCAAGGGTGGAATTTTGAAAAACCCTTCCTGAGTGAATACCAAAACTATACAAAGAACACACCCTCCAAATTTCAAGTCTCTAGGACCAGCGGTTTAGGCTGTGCGTTGATATATAAGTTAGTCAGTCGGTAAGGACTTTGAATTTTATATGTATAGATTTATCTAGAAATTATTTCAAATATCAAATCAAATTGATCGACTGAGGCATGACCTTGCGGAAGTTCATCATAAATAAGTGAAACAAGAATATCAAGTATGATTCAACTAAAAATAAATAAATATATTACCTGTGTTTGGTCATTTGATTGGTCCAAATTCAATCGATTGTTGTATTGGTGATAATTATTTTTTATTGCGAAATAAGAGTTTTAATTGCACCAACACGTGCAGGATTAGCAATAATCCTCAGCAGGATCCATCATTGTTCCTAAGGTAAAACCAGGGTAATTATAAATGCTAATAATTTGTTATTAGTTTCACTTTTTGATTTTCCTGTTTTATTTTATATATTTCAAATAACAATCCAAAACAGTAACGTTCTTGAGATTAATTGATGAACTGAGAAGGGCCTAAAGAAATTCTTTAAAAGGTAAGTTTACCATACATGTTAGTCATAACATAACAACCGTTTGATTATATGAGGTTTTAGAAACCTTTTAAAAGTTTCTAAAGTTTCTTATTAGGTCTACGAACAATAGCACATTTCAGCAGAGGTTATATATTGTCATAAGTTCTTCCGTAACAAGTAACGCAACGCAATAACATTGGTGAATATTCAATTTATCGCGCATTCAGATCACTTACATAATTTGTTCGTGGAGTGTTTTGTTGCCTTTTTGATCAGCGACGAGTGCTCGTTTATCATTCGACGAGACGTGTATGCGCTATGGCGTGGCAGTAAGACCTTAGTCAAATAGTGTTCGGGCTTTAGCCCAGGTCCTAAATCCCTTTCTAAACTATTACATAAAAATATCAGTTATCTGGTCCTCCTAATACAAGCTTTGCTTAGTTTGGGGCTAGATGGCTTGTGTGAGATGTCCACACATATTATTATCATTATCGAAAAAACGTTTAGTAAAAATATTTTTTTTTTTGACAATTTATCAATGACTTAATACATGCAACAAACTTTTTAATCGTCTCACTGAAGCGACGTCCGAACAAATAGATTCAATTTGCTACTATAGAATGAGTACTGCAACCCTACCCCTACCTTTACTTAGTGCTTCCGATCCGTTTATTTTTGTATCCGACCGATTCTCCTTCGGTCAGCGGTGCTCGCGTGTCATTTTATACTTATCGAAATTCCTAAAATGTCTTTACTCGCAGGATGTAGTTTATAGTCATTCATTATTTACGCGAGAATGATTTAAACGTACTTCCCTTAGCCTTCTTTTGTACAAGAGAGGTGTCATAGTGCATGCCGTGTATCAAATAAGGTGACTGCGACGCGTGTCGCGCGTGATGTAAGCAGTGTATGCACAGTTACACGCGGCGACGCAACCTGTTCTTTATTTCTTGATAATATTCGCCTACATTACGTGCAGCTTCAATGTAAATTTAAATTTTCCACGCAAACGTTTTCCTTATAAATAGGTCGTATTTATATGTGACTCATAGTTTAGTTAGTACTCTCTAACTCCCCTCTACCTCGGCTCTACCTTCTGCGCTGTAGGTAGTCGGTTCGATTCCCACTCTGGATAATTTTTTGTGTGATTTACATCGATGTTTGTTCTGTGTCTGGGTGTTATATGGTATGCTATGTATGTATTTACAAATAAACGTATGTAAGTATTGTATCAGTTATCTGGTTCCCATACTACAAACTTTGCTTAGTTTGGGGTTAGATTGGCGCTGTGTGAAATGTCCACACATATTTAATTATGTAATACTAAAAAACATGCTGAAGAATACAAATACATATTATTTATTATTAGACATCAGAATACTCTATTTATAGGTACGGTACCGATTAGAAAGTTTTGGAAACACGGTCTGTTAAGTAAATTTGCCATTATTAAGATTACGAGCATATGTTACTTAATCAGGGCTATTTTTAACAACGTAATGTAGCCATGTTATATACTTAACATTTCTCAGAAAATTCAGATTCGTTATGTGTTTTCCCTTCACTATAATCGCTCACTTTGGGTCGTCACTAACACCATTATTGTGTTGTTTACGTACTTGTCGTTTAATTAGGACAGGAAGTTACAAAACTGATCGAGTTTAGACGTTATTAGAAAAGGTATGATTTTCGATCCGTACAGTCGTAGAAACATCTCAATAGCATGTTGTCATGATATTGCTTTTGCAATATTCCATTTGTAGATAGACCACTATGTACTACTGTAGGTATAGTCCTAGGGTACTTTTTGTGATAGCATGAAGTAAGTAACAATCAAGTTAATTGGTAAATGCGCGTGTTTGTCGATGAAAAGTCACTGGATCGGGT
This sequence comes from Ennomos fuscantarius, assembly GCA_905220475.3. Classification (NCBI taxonomy): domain Eukaryota; kingdom Metazoa; phylum Arthropoda; class Insecta; order Lepidoptera; family Geometridae; genus Ennomos; species Ennomos fuscantarius. The sequence continues at coordinate 16,514,838 of HG992023.1, forward strand.
CGGGGCCGAAGGTCGCGGCGGGCGAGGATACTCCGTTATAGTCGATTGCGGCACACAGATAGCTAGAAGAAACGGTAAACATTTGGAAATATCAATAGAATATCATAGTTCTGATTAGTGATAGCTACAATAATAATAATAATTATAATAATAATATGTGTGGACATCTCACACAACGCCATCTAGCCCCAAACTAAGCAAAGCTTGTACTATGGGAACCAGATAACTGATACAATACTTAGATACTTTTTGTTTGTAAATACATACATATAATACAATATCACACCCAGACACAGAACAAACACCTATGTTCATCACACAAATGTTTGTCCTCGGTGGGAATCGAACCCACAACCCGCAGTTCAGAAGGCAGGGTCACTACCAACTGAGCTATCGGGCCAGTCCATCCAGTCCAGGGTAATACAGAAGGGATAATTATTATGTGGTAGGACTTTGTAAAGTTCGTCTAGGCCAGTTATTTAATTTCTTCTACCAAGCAGTAGTGTGCAAGTTCCAGTTTGAAGGGCAACTAAATGAAAACTTTCATCGTTTAAAAAATACAATAAAAACATAATTGTTAGTTAAAAACCGTCAAAATCAGTAATTGCATGCGTTGTATTTGCCGTAAGCGCCGCTCTTAAGTACAGACTGAATTGATATTTAAATCACGATGTTAAGATCGATGTTTCGTTGAACAGATTTTGACCAGCTTATTTTGCTATACACTACGCCTTAATAAATAAATGCATATTTGTGGACATTTCACTCAGCGCCAGTCTGAAACTAATCAAGGCGTGTGCTATATAACTATAGGAACCTGGTAACTGATAGATATATATAAAGAAAAAATATAATTATTATAATACTTATTTAATTATACATAAAAACAAAAAAAAATGTTAATACATAGGTACTTAGAATACAATATAACACCCAGACACAGAACAAACATCGATTACGTCATGTTTGTCCTATTGAGCCAACATTTTCGTTCAGAAAGACGATTTACAAAAAAAAAATTGAATGATGTTTAAAATCAAAATAAAGTCTAGTACTTTCCCTCTGTGTGCCATAGCTTTGCCACGCCCCTTATATTATTACTAGCTGCCCGCCCCGGCTTCGCATGGGTTGATTAGTTTTACACCCTAAACCTGTCAAAAAAGAAGAGGGAACGGAATGGGGAAAAATTACTATGATAAAAATTAAGGCAAAGTTAGGGGAAAGAAGGGAGAGAAAAAAGATAGGGGAAATAAATGAATGGTACTCCCTTCGCCGTGTCTTCTATTAATGCTTATCCCCTATCCCTTTCTCCCTTCTTCCGTTCTTCCCTTTGACAGGCTAGGAAGTAAAATTAGTTAACTCGTGCAAAACCAGGGCGGGTTAGCTAGCTTGTACAAAAACTTTGTCCATGAAATAAGCCCAGTACTTGTGTCGTCTATGTTTTGTACTCGTATATATGTATATATATATATATATGACATGCATCCATTGACGTATCATCCGTCCTAGATTTGTGCATGCATGCATCCAATAATCTGACCTCAGCTCAACTCATCATCGACCGATATCATATAATTATCTCAATCCCTCAAATTGCTAACAAGTTGACGTAGCTTTGTATTGAGATGATGTTAAATTGAACCTTATTTGTATGGAGTTTGTTTCGATCGACGCTTGTCGCAATTCACAAACAAACACTATAATAAAAGAGCTCACGATCAATTTTGTCTCATATATACGGCCGAAACAGTATCATATCTATATATTTTATTATCCTATATCAGAAAATATCAATATCAGAAATTTTCTGCGTATCGTCAGAACTGAACGAATTTTCTAAAATGTCAACATTATTTACCGAACTGTATCTTATAATTCTGTCAAATTTTTGTAATATAAAATTAAGGACCGCAAACAAAATTTTAAAATAATTTATCATATTTGTATTAGCGCCCGATTATAGTTTAATTATAAGTATATATTTTCAAATTTATCCGCAGGAATGAGCGCGCGCGCTCTTCTAAATTTCTATCCATTACTGCCAACCTTGTAGAGCTCAGAATAATCTAATCTATGGATTTTGTACAGTATTGGCTGTGAAATAGTGACATATAATTAACAAACAATTATATTATATTATATATATTATATGATATGGTCTTATATTGTATTCTATGCATGTATTTACAAACAAAAAGTATCTAAGTACTTGTATCAGGTATCTGGTTCCCATAGTACAAGCTTTGCTTAGTTTGGGGCTAGATGGCGTTGTGTGAGGTGTCCACTCATATTATTTGTTTATTATTATTTATGATTTTAGTCGTGGTCTCTCGTATTGTAATCACAACTTTGTATGAGTTGTCAACAAAAATATGACCTGTGGCAAGTTGCATTCAATAACTGCAGTAGTATCGACAGCGTACAGCAAGACGCACGTTCTGATCTTGTAAAATTATTATTCGTAATTGTACGCTGAAAATTATTAACTTGAATTGTATATCTTATCTACGTGTGTGCGTACGTGCTCAAGCTCTACCTACTACAATATTTGTATGTATGAAATCCTTAATAGTTTGGGCTGGCGGCGTTGTGCTGGATTTGAAAGAAATATTTGTGATACTTTACAGCGAGTAGAGTAATTTAAATTTGTATATACTTATAATAAGGGTACTGAGTGTTCTGTCGATCGTGCATCGAACAATTTTTTATGGTGTCTCTTCTATTATCTGCCTATTTGTCACAGTGTGCATCGTGTATACATAAACATTGTGTATAGGTATACACAATGTATATGTCATGTAATTTATGACACTAATGCCTGTCTGTACTAAAGTTTAACAGTCTATAAGTTCGCACTTATTCATCTGTGATATACCCAAATCCATTGTAGTAGGTGTGTCATAGAAGAATAATTGCAAAGTTAGGGGCTGTCAAAATTGAGTATAGACGTACCAAAGGCATTTTATTTGACCGGTTCTGTAAATAGAACAAGTTCGTTCAATTATATCAATATCAATAGTAATATCAGGTAATATCACGGGCATATTTTTGTCCGTCCGTTCTATTGATAGGACGATAGACAAGTTAACATTGTCCCTAGTTCTACTGGTAGTACCAAGGACATTTTTGTCTGTGATTCTATCAGTAGTACTACGGTTAAGTTAACATTGTCTGTAGTTCAACTGGTAGTACCAAGGACATTTTTGTCTGTGATTCTATCAGTAGTACTACGGTTAAGTTAACATTGTCTGTAGTTCAACTGGTAGTACCAAGGACATTTTTGTCTGTGGTTCTATCAGTAGTACTACGGTTAGCATTGTCTGTAGTTCAACTGGTAGTACCAAGGAAATTTTTGTCTGTGGTTCTATTAGTAGTACTACGGTTAAGTTAACATTGTCTGTAGTTCAACTGATAGTACCAAGATCATTTTTTGTCTTTAGTTCTGTCAGTAATACTTCGGTCAAGTTAGCGTTGCCTGGAGTTCAACTGGTATTAAGTATCAAATGCATTCTTTTTTCTGTGGATCTATTAGTAAGATTATTATCAATATCTCTAGTTAGATTGGTAATACCAAGGTCGTATTTTTGTCTGTGGCTTTATAATTAGGTCCACTATTTAAAAAAAAAGCTGAAATTAAACTGCTTAGAAATTTCGCATTAAAGCTGCTGGTAGTTTACAAAGTAAAATAAAATCAATTAATAACAAACAAAAAAATGGAAATAGATGGAAGATTGCAAATATCTCAGACGAATCTAAAGGTTTCGACACAATTAGACGACACGTAGAGGGTGTATGATTCTAGGAAATTGAACACCATGCTGTTTCACGGGCCTTTCCGACTGAAATGTAGACAATTTCATAGAAATGTCATCCCGTCGTGTCGTGTCGTCCAGTGAAGAAGGCCGTTGAAATGTGTTGCTATGTTAAACTTCTTTACGCACGCTTGACTTGGGGAGTAAGCTGCCGAAGTGAACAGAATTTGAAAGTCGTTGGTTCACGTAGATCTCTATTGTCAACATAACAAAGTAAAAAAATTGTATTATTATGTTGGTATGTAAAATTACAATTTACAACAATAACATTAAACAAAGCAAAAACAAAGTTATACCGGCTGATAGCTGGAGCTAAACTAAAGCAGCCTTATTAATAAACACGAAATAGCTTTGGATTAGTTACACCATCTTTTGTCTCTTTAGATCCAGCTAAATATTCCAGTAGCAAAAAAAGGACAAAAGCTGAAGTAACTAACCCGAGACTAATACCAATTTATTAATAAGGCTGAAGAAGTTTTACTTGAGTCGTGTGGTCTAAAGCGCATTCATTTTGTATCTCTTGAGTTTGTAAGCGCTGTAAATACCGTTATTTGAGGTTTGTTTGCAAACTTGCAAGAGCGGAGCTATTGCGGGTTGAGAGTTTTACAGCCAGCCCATTTAAAGATTTCGAGCACTTGCAACGTAAAATTTTATATTAAACCTTTGAAGATCGAATTTATATCAATAATAATGGCGATTGAATTTGGTAATGAGTTTAAATTGCGTTAGGTTAACTTAACGGTTTGATTTTGTAATGTTTTGTAATCACTAGTCATAGTTAACGTAGTGGTAGTCGACATTCCTCTTTAAAGATTTTTGTTTATTCTGAAGCGGGATATTCAAAAGATTCAGTTTTTTTTGTGGTTTTTGCTAGCACAAGTAACAATCGAATAAAGTAATGCTGATCGCGCATATCGCGTACTATTATTTTCATTATCTAATAAGAATATTCAACAAAAATTTGCCTGATATACATTTATTTGTCCGTAAACCGGTTTTATCAGTTTGATGACAAATACTATGAAACCAGGCTTATTTTGAATTGGCCGCTTCAGACGGTCCACCTTAACAATATAACGATAGGCAATTTATTACAAAGTAATAGAATATTTTTAGACATTTTTATGTATCTGAAGTCACACCTCGGATATAAAGCGTAATTAATATCGATAGCAAGCTTTTATCTATAGTTTCACATCACTAAACACATTGGAAGGCGCGGGTAGTTGAATCGTGCAGTATGTCATGTTTGTATGATGATTCCATAATTTATTATATATCAAAAGCTACTCGCCGTAGGTAACGACCACACTGTCCCAGACATAACCTCATGGCATATCATCATGGCATATTTTGCATTCCCTTCGTGACTAACGAACCTTGCTAGCTCGTTCTATAAGGCCTTACCTCAAATAATTTCGTGCTGTCATTTCAAATACATGTTACGAATTAAAATGCACCTGTCAAGAAATGGTATATTGTTCAAGTTGTATGTCTGGCATGACAGTGCTCTAAAATGGTATATTTCCCCTAGGGCTCCCGCTCTTAGTCCAACGGTCGATCGCCCGCCAGATCCAACTGGTGGACATCATAGGCAAGGGTCGGTTTGGTGAAGTGTGGCGAGGACGATGGCGCGGCGAATTCGTCGCTGTCAAGATATTCTCGTCGCGCGAGGAGTGCTCGTGGTTTCGCGAGGCAGAGATCTACCAAACTGTCATGCTGCGCCACGAGAACATTCTCGGATTCATAGCGGCTGACAATAAGGGTAAGTTTTACTTTTTCAAGTAATAAACATACGTTAAGCGCTGTGAAAACGTAGCAATTAAGATCACCGAGTTTCAGCAACTGAAAATTGATAGCGATTTTCATATTATTTCTAAACATTGCGTAAATATGTTGCGAATTTCGATTATTTGATTAGATTGTTTGATAAGTAAATTATTAATTGCCGCAATAAGCAAGTTGCAAAGTACCAGTTGTCTCGATTTGTTGGTGTCCACCACCTGTCATGTACCTGCAGCGCATCGAGCGATATGTTTCTTGATCTATCGTCACATTTTTAACAAGTTGCAGCAACCGTCAACTCTCGTTTTTGTAGCTGTTGACAGTTGCAACTAACATGTTACTGTCTAGCCACAGCGCCATCGATGATACTGAGCTAACAGCGCGGACGTACCGGGCATTTTTCAGCTGGCTGTCCCGAATTAGTCTCGAGGTCATATTGACAATTTGAATACTAAAACCTTTATCTTTAGTACGATTTGCCGCTCGTTTAATGAGCAATATGTTGACTTTAGTTTCGACTATATTTGCATCTCAAAGTCAGCCAGCCGATATTGTTTGCCTAATGCGTCCGCGTGAAGTTGGCAGGAGCCACTTTAACGCTGATAATAGTTAGATATGAAGTGTTACACACATCAGTAAATAATGAAAAGGATATCCTACTAATATTAAAGTAAATGCGAATGCTTAGTTACCGCTCTGCGCTGAAACGGCTGCGCGAATTTTTGATATTTTGCATGTATTTATTTGTTATTAAATTTGTAATAGCTTACAGTATGTGCACATATTAGCTTAAGGAGATATAATATGATATGATTAAGGGCACTGTAACTAGTGAAATTACTGGGGAATTGAGACTATGACATTATCTCATAGTCTAGTTAATTTCTTACTAGACTGTGCTGGTATCTTAGAATGACGTGCGCAGCGCATTGTCACCCAAAACTCTATCTTAGAGTTCCGAGTGACACTGCAACTGTTATGGGCGGCCGCATCGTTTATAAGATGAAGTGAACGACTAGTTGGTCACGTCGTTCATTAACGTTTAAAAAATATCTCGGATAATAGCGCGCATTAAAGCGTATAAACTGAAAAAACTGAACGAACGAGTAAAATAACAATGAGTTGACACCGCGCCATTGTAATTATCATTAACTATGACAGCATTTCAGATTATAATAATAAAAAAAGAAATCAAATCAATGATAACTCTATATTTTGTATTCTAATTGCGCGCGCCCGACGGAGTTCATAGTGAACTCTATTGAAGGGTTGAGAATAAAAAGGGCTTAACTGACAAATTGACAGTTTCGAGAAAATTGACTTTAAACGTCAACGGCGTCATTTTGATGTAGAGTGCTTATAAGGTAATAGAAAAGGTTTATGTAAGTTTCAGTTGCTTGAAAATGTATTAATTCTATTTTAAATACTAAATATAGTACTAATTCATACAATTACTGTAAAAATATAATAAAATAAAATAAATATAATAATGTTTATATGCTAAGCGAACTGTATTCCTGTGACAGATAAACTCAAAATCTCGAGATTTAAGCCTCATTTCGGTATTTTGAGAATGTATTATTGAAGATAATTTCACGCTAAATCCAACGATACCCATAAGTCATTTTGTGAAAAAAATCAGTTAAACCCTTTTTGTTCTCACCCCTTCAATTGTGTCAATGACTTCCGTAAACAAAGAACTTCATAACAAAGACGTAGAAATTTTCTTCCACTTGCTTCTACCTAAAATCTTTATTTAGTTAAACATTACCCATTTTAATAAGTTCTATAAATTTATACAGTATAAAATTATGTAAAAAGTGTATTAACTAACTTTTGATAAAACTAATAAAAACTAGGCCACCCCTTTAAATTTAAAAAGAAAAATACCTAAACTTGAATTAAATGGTTAACTTTTAGCCAAACTAATATACATTATTTATCAAATATCAAAATTTTTAATTTGTTTACATATTCCGAAATTGTTTTATGTTGGTAGAGCTCAAATTTAAATATATTTCCCGCCTATATGCTATGTAGTGTAAAAGAGTCAAATACAAAACATTAGGCATGACCTGCGGGGGATGATCACAGAACTTTGATTGCAATGCAGCAGGAGAAATTTCATTCCTAATTTCCATAGTAACTATTCACATAAACGTATTGAAACTGTCAAATTTATATAAATTTGTTTCTTTCGGTTGCAATTAAGTTCACAAAATTAGCAATGATGATAATGTTTTCATATCATTTATATTTATTTATTGCTATGTAATACATTTATAAATTATTGCAGACGCATTGTAGCGATTCAGGAAATCTTACGAGTAGGGAAGCTTAAAAATTCTCTAAAAAATATTGTTTAATGCAAATGCAATAAAGAGGGTTCAAAGTGTTCACTTTAAAAGTTTAAACAAATTTAAAATCATCCATTCATTGGTGCAGACGGTCTGTTCCGACTAGGAGGCCGGCTCCAAAGCTCAAATCTTTCCTATCCAAGAAAATTATTTGATTAAGGTGTGTGAATCTTAAATCGATCAATTTGTTATTAATATCAATGGCTAACAAAATATCATAATTGTAATTTATTATTTTTTATTTTAAATTAATATATTTGTCACAAATAGTGTGTCTGGAAGTGAGTTCATACAGCGAGACCGGCCTGAGTAACAATCGGAAATATATTAATTTAAACTAGATGTGCCGTAATTTACCTTCTTGGTTAGTGTTATTGTAAAAATTGTAGCAACCTATTAGCTTTTTAATGTTACAAGAACTACTCACACATCATTAGAAAAAGATTTAGTATACAGCTTTGATTAAACAATTAGTTTTTAAAATTGAAACGCGTCACACTGTCATTTACAGAATCAGTAGATATGGGTATTTGTTTATCTTTACCGTCTGCTCACACTAAGCATTTACAACTAAACAAGACACAAATCCAAGTAACAAAATCTAAATAAATCAGTTTTATTAACCTATTAAATAAGAAATGGTAGAGTGCCTGCCAAGATAAGAAATCGTAGTAAAACAGTAAAACTAGGGACAGGCCGCGTGTTCACCAGCGGTTTATAATTAGTCGGGGATAAAACCTTTTCGTATTTTGAACGTGTGAATTTGAAAGCGAATTACTTTGCTTGTATTATTTGTACCTTACTGTTTGTATGTCATTAGAAGAAGGCAGTTTAAAACAATACAATACTTATAATTAAAAAAAAATGTTTTCGAATATTTCTATTAATTCCGTCTTCGAAAATGAGTAATAATAACTGAAACAATCAGTATTATTGTTATGTATTTCCAATTTAAAAAACCCACTAATGTGCCATATGTGTTCTATGACAGCCTCTGTGGTGTGGTGATTAAGCAGGTCGGCTCATAACCCGGAGGCGGCGGGTTCGATTCCCGCGGCAGGACAAGTGTTTATGCACAGAAAAAAAAACGCAAGTACTTGTTCTGAGTCTGGCTGTTGTCGGACCGTGGTCCTCGTAGTTCCTGGGTCCCTAGACACAGATAATCCTAGTTAGGGTCCAGGATGTATGTGATCGTTTTCATATAAATATCTTACGATATCGATCTCGAAAATAACAATGTAAATTGATTAATGCACACGTAAATGGAGTTGTAATTACAATTATTATGCGTTACAGGATCTTGTTGTTATTGTCAAATGTTTCTTGTCGGTAATTTAATGTATCTGTGTTTCAGCCTTGTAGATTTGAATTTAAGATCGATTTGGCTACTTGCCTATTCCATGATAAAATTACCATATTCGTCCTAACTCACGTGCGCTTATAATTTTTAAGTTTACCATGTTGCGTCGTTGATACAGGTGTGGTTTAAAACATGTGTTTTTTTTCATTGTAGCTATTCTTATGCCTATCCCGTTTCTGATTTTATTGCGACTTTGCTTTGCGATTTAGTGTTCAATGGTTATTTAAGACTTGATTTTGTTTATATACGCAACATTGCATTTAGAAGTGTAGGTTTCTAGTGAGAATTTCACTGACAATTGTGCTCTCAAACAAACTTAAACTACTGGAGTGTAGGAGAAATGAAATAACAATGGATTTATTAGTGAATCACGACTGACAAGACGAGGATTAAATATTCTATTGAAAGAAACTACTCGTATTCTTCTTAAGATTTTTACTGATGACGGGTACTGTAACAATAGGTTTTTATTGTTTACTAGCTGCACCCCGTGGTTTCACCCGCGTGGTGAAACTTTTCTAATTTGACGCTCAACTTTTTAAATTTTTTCTTTCATAAGAACCTTCTACTGGCTATAATAAACACAACAAAAAAAAAATTGGCGAAAATGTTCTATCCGTTTTCCCTTGATGAGATGACCAATGGAAATAGAGTGGTAGGACTTTATTGCAAAGTTCGTCTAGGTAGGTACCACCGCTTTGCCAGTTATTCTGCCGTCAAGCAGTAGTGCGCAAGCACTGCTGTGTTCCGGTTTGAAGGGCACTGTAGCTAGTGAAATTACTGGGCAAATGAGACTTTATGATCTGATCTCATAGTTTAGTAATCTTATTACTAGATTGTGCTGATGTCTCTGGATGACGTGCGCAGTGCAATGTCACGCGAACCTCTATACTTTAGAGTTCCGAGTGACACTGTAGCTGATATGGGCAGCCGTGTCGTTTAACATCAGGCGAAAGGCTAACTCGTCACGTCATTCCCTAAAAAAAAAATAGAGATTCATTTTTATATATTAAGATTACTAGTCATAGATAACAAAAGTAAAATTAGAATTAAAAAATTAAGTTCAGTGGCAGACACTAGACATTACGTTGGTATTACCCGATTCCTCGATATAGTCTGATCAGATTTTAGTTCAAGACTTCTTATATTGCTCAACTACTCTTAAGTTAAATTGGTCGCCAAGCACTTAACAGTGTGTACTGGCAACCCTAATTGACAGCCAGTTCCCAATCCAGGCGAAACGTGGTTCCACTTTCAGACATAATTCTTACTTTAAACTCATTGCGAAAAAACATGTTTGATGCATATTATATACCTTTATTGGACATTGGCACTGCATTTGCCAGGAATTAAAAAGTCCCTGCCCTCATAATGTACATCTCAGTTTTTCTTAGTAACATTGTTACTGTCTTAGTAAACTATAACATAAGAACAACGGAATATTTTACGTAGATGCAATTTTTCAAGTGACTGATTTCGATTCGACTGCAAAGTGCGCCCTAATTTCACCAGTTTGAACAATGCCCACAAGTACCGTAAAAACTACCAACACAATAACGCGTTATTTCTATTTTCTATAGTAAAATTCTTACGATTCTAAAAAAAAATGCGAATTTTTAATTTAGTTATAAATATTGTACGTGTTATTCTATTGATAACAATTCATCAATTCTTTCAATCATTCGAAGATAACTCAATTACACAAACATAATTAATATATATAACTAATTAATATATATACTAACTAATATATATAATAGTTATACGTGTTAAATTAGTAGTAATTAAGTAGCTATGTATGTGAATAGGGACAAGAAAATTAAATTTATGTTAGTGTTTTATGTTATCTAGACAATCTATATTTAAGCTGCGTTGCACTGCCCTGCAATAATTTCCATGTTACACCCAGGTTAACTGGAAGATAATGCTCTCTAGCATTAAGTTCGCCTTTGAACCTACATTTGTTGTTTGTGCAATAAAGCATTTTCTATCTATCTATAATTACGTTGTTATTCGAATTAGCATTCTCATTTTTATTATTAGTAAGATAGAATGATGGGACGATATTATGTAACCTGAGCCTATAGATATGCCTCCGCAACTGTGTAGGTGTACGGCTCTACTCCTACACTGTTAGACACCAAGTATTAAGGAGATAAACAGTGTACTCTCCATCTCTTTCATTCACGTTTGGGATGAAAGGGTCGAAGAGTAAATTTCGAATCGGGACGTCTCCATGGATTCGGAATCGAGCTGCTGGAATGTGTAGACAACCTTTTAATAACCATTATTGAATGAATTAATTATTACGTGTTTTGAGAGAACCTATTGAAACAAGTAACAAGCGCAAAGCGTAAAAACCGACATCAGTCTTATATGGTTTTCTCATGGATGCCATTGTCAGAACTGGACCAAATTGAAATGAGACCACAAGAGAAGCATCGGCTTTCGAATAAAAAAGAATCATCAGTAACAAACATAAAATAAAACGGTCGAATTGAGAACCTCTTTTGTAGTCGGCTAATAAAAAGAGGTTCTACAACAGCGGTTATTCTTGAGTGTAAGAATTAAAAATACAAGTACAAGTAACGTCAACTAGGATAGCGTTTGTTCGACATAGTTACTGTGCTAGAACGAAGACTTGATTTATTAATTTTACTCAATACTCAATTATTTATTGCCAACATACTTATGTACTTAAAAAGATAAAAATGTTTTTAAAAAAAAATTACAAGTAATATTTTTATGAATGCAAGTATGCAAATGTATTCATCGTAAATATAATCTGAGTATTTGGTAATTGCAAATGATTTACTACGCCTGTGCAGCACTCTTTAGATACGAATCGATGTAGATGTATTCACACACGATGAAGTGGTATTCGTTGGTATTATTTCTCATTAATCACACCTACCTTTGACTACTCAATTGTTACAGACAACGGCACCTGGACCCAGCTGTGGCTGGTGACCGAGTACCATGAGAATGGGTCCCTGTTCGACTTCCTCAGCGTGCGGACCATCGACTCTGCCACCCTCGTCAAGATGTCGCTATCCGTGGCGACAGGCCTCGCACACCTGCACATGGACATCGTTGGCACTAAGGGTAAGCATCATCCAATTATTTGGTACTTACAGCTGTTTTTTCGACAATCCGCTTGGCCGCCTTACGCACATTCTGTGATTTTTAAATATCCGATTTCCTGATAGTCAAAGCCAAAAGATTTATTGCAAATAGGCTATTTTTAGCACTTTTACAAGTCAATATTATATAAGGTACTCAAAGTTATTGTACTAAGCAAATAAAATTACAAAGTGCTTATTGTCAAATATTATATAGCAAACCCATTACGTAAAATATGTGAGTTTGAAAAAATAAACTTCTCTTTCTCACTACTGGTACAAGAAATCCGGAACAATGCACAGCTGAAAAATCCGATCCGAAGCTTCGATTACACCTTTAAAAAAGAAGCCACAAGAAATTTTGCAGTGATGTATTTTTTTTACTAGGTTTTACAATATTTAATATTTATTACAGTATTTTCTTCTACTGTTAAAAATTCTGGTAATTGATAACTCGAAAAGATTCTAATCATTGCGCATAGGGTAGGCAGCAACCGCTGAGCCACACTCGCTATCTGCCAAGAATAGTTTATAATAATAATAATAATAATATGTGTGGACATCTCACACAACGCCATCTAGCCCCAAACTAAGCAAAGCTTGTGCTATGGGAACCAGATAACTGATACAATACTTAGATACTTTTTTGTTTTGTAAATACATACATAGACTACAATATGACACCCAGACACAGAACAAACACCTATGTTCATCACACAAATGTTTGTCCTGAGTGGGAATCGAACCCACAACCCACAGTTCAGAAGGCAGGGCTACTACCAACTGAATAGTTCAAGTTTAGTTCAATTTTAAATGGTTGAGAGGTGCGCGGCCAATTTGGGCCCATCTACAGAGTTTCAGGAAATTGCCGCTCAATGGGTTGCTAAAAATGTACCGAGAATTATCTGGAACCCATCAAATAAGCTATTTCTAAACAAATAGCTTTCAATATCCATTAGTAAATTGTAGAACTAATAATCTATATCAATATGTATATGGTACAATCCAGTTAATATTTTATTATTTATTCCTCTCAATGGACGAAAATGGCAGGCAGCTAGACGATAGTGTCACTGCATTAATTAATCTAAGTGCAATATTGTGTTCGCTTGAAATATCCAAACCGGAGCAAAATGGCGGAATCAGCTTTTAAAATAGCGGTGTCACTGAGTTCCGATCGATGTTTCAAACATATAATGGCTTAAGTGGCGACGTTTCTATTTAAAGTGAATTCAGAATTTTTATTGAAGTAAAACTTGTTTACGCTCGCTTGACTTGGGGGTAAGCTGGTGAGGTGAAGGAAGTTGAGAGGGAGATAAAGTATATGTCCCTCTCTACGTGAAGATAGAAAGAAAGAGTTACGTTTCGTAATATTACTGTAGGGACAAGAGAGATGGAGCTAAAGAAGTTTTACTTCAGCCGTGTGGTCTAAAGCACACTCGTTGTTTTATTTATGAAAACCCAATCTTAACACCATTACAGCTTTCCAATATGATGTTATAGCATAAGATTCACGATCCCTTACTTTTAACGGTTTCTTAAAAAGTAAGCGTCACTTATGCCTAGAGATTTATTCAGATATTAGGGCAGCCCGTGGTTTTTATCCATATTTTATCACCAGGGGGGTGATCGCGAAACAGGAAATCCTAGTTAGGGTTCAGGATCTAGGTAAGTGATCGTTGGGTGTTGTTATTAAATAAATCTGTTAGTCCAGTCGTATAGTCAGGATAAAGCCTTTTGAAGCAGACGTATAAATAAAAGAAGGTACACATTAATTATGAATGCTTCTAAATCAATATCTAACGAGCTGTCCAATGTACGACATCGGTATCTCATTTGAGTGCTCATTTGTTAACAAAAATATACATGTTAGTGCATGAATAAAATTTCATTTTTATTTGAAAGTAAACAAAAAAAGTAAAAGATTTTATTTGTTACATTGATGGCACAACATTTGGATAATGATATTACTAATGATTGATAATGTAAAAGTGCTAAAAATTGCCAATTTGCAATAAAGTTTTTGATTTTGACTTTGACTTTGATACGGTACGGTTACACTCACAAATTGGAATGTAAATGTGATATTTCTATTACTGGTGAAAAGCGTTTCGATGATACCCTTGAGAAACAAACACATTTTACTAATGAGTACAAAGGTTGTAGTCCTACGCTTTGATGTACGAGCTTAGGCTCTTTGTATCCAATTCATGCGCTTTAAGCCCACGCACGTACGCTTCACTCACTCCAAAGGAAATAGAGATACGCTTACGCTTGTTATTGTACTAGTGCGGGTGGTCGTCTTAAATAGAAACTTATGACGTAGGTGAAATTAAGGATGGCAGGACACAAACAATGCTGAAAGAAGTAATATGCATCCAAAATTTAATGAAATTGCTTTAGACCACACGACTGAAGTTAAAGTTCTTTAGTTTAGCTCCATCTGTCGGCCGGTATAACTTTGTTTAATTTTAATGTCGCCATCTTGATAATTGTAAATTGTCATTTACCGGACATACCAACATAATAAGAATTTTTAACTTTGTTAAGTTGATATTGGAGGTCTACGTGAACCAACTTCAACTACCGTTCGCCTCGCATTCACCAGCTTACTCTCTAAGTCAAGCGTGCTTAAAAAAGTTTTACATCAAAAATGTTTGTATGTATAGCGTTATCATTGTATAAAAGATTTTTTTTTCATCAAACTTGTCTAGAATTTGATCTCGAGATCTGCCTCCAATGTCAGTTACCGAGTAAATTCTTATTTTTTTGTGACTAAGTATCTCGGATCGTCTAAAATGTACTCTTCTATTATTTTCTGAAAAAAATATAGTGCGTTTTCAGAAAGTTTTTTTAATTCCTGCACTTTAATTAGGTCCGGAAAACTGATTGTTCTTATTTTATAAATATGAAACTCTCGAATGTATGCAACGAGGGCCTTTCGATGTTCATGCAGTGTGCTTTTGTGTCAAATAAATCATATGTTTACGGAATTGTTTCTTTATATTCACTGTTTTATATATTAACTATACTATATAACTTACCGCTTAAAATTTTTTATAGAAGGAAAAATTTAAAACGGTAAGAAATAGTTTTAACTATTAAATGTATTTAAAAAAATGCCTGCTATTAATATTATAAATATAATTCAGGAACGTACGAACAATACAGCCAAAGTTAGATTAGAATATTGTACATACAAAATAAATACAAGATTTTCCCGACTTATTTCCGTTATTCTTGTATCTTTTCATCAATAGCATACCATATCATTCATATAATGTCAATGAAGTATGAAAAAAATCCGGTTTATTAAGAAAATTATCGTGAATGGTTATTTATTTCACGTTGTTTGCTACAACTACGTGGGCGTACGTTTCAATTAATAGAACGATGGCTGATAGAATAAAGGTTATTAAAAAGGCTCCACACTTTTGTGTATTTAGCCAGTGTCAAGTAATTAATTTAATATTATATAATATATGTGTCAAGTCACAGTCCAAGTCATCAATTCAAGTCATAAACTAGTCAAGCCAGGATGATTACTTACATGAATAGAAATAAAAAATATGCTAATTTATTTAATAAAAAAAAACAACAATTTCATAGGTAAACACGTAATATTATCCGCAATACCCATGGACGTATGTACCATCCTCTAGGATTATACGTCCATGAGCATCCCGGGGATGTGTAGGGAAAAGAAATCCTTTGTTTACAAACCTAGCACACCACTGAATAAATTGTTAATTTTGCTTCCACGCAATGAAGGGCATTCCAACGTGCACAGCGCTGCATCTGTAAACATTCTTGTCGTATCCATTTCTCCATTTCTATCGTATACTTACATCTCGCGTGGTCCTTTTCAAGACGGCACAGTGTTTTGAAGACGTACGTTAAAAATAAAAATAACATTGGTTAGTACATTATAATAATTAATAATAGCAAGGATTCTATTTGAGTAAACAATTATAATTATGTTTTTGATAAAATATAATTACGGAGACAACATTATTTTTTTTATATACGTGCAATATTATACGTGAGGTGTTCTTGGCCTACACTGTTTTACAATTATTGTCAAGATGGTGACATTGACATTGAACAAAGCAAAAATTAAAGTTATACCGGCCGATAGATGGCGCTAACCTAAAAAAGTTTTACTTCAGTCGTGTGGTCCAAAGCACTCTTGTTTTTATAAAAGGAGGGCCAAAAAGATTTTTCGTAAATTCTACCCCTTAAACACGCGGCTGTAACTTTGGGTCATATTAGATAGTACCACGGAATAATTATGAATAGTTATTAGAATTATCATCTTTGCTTCCAGGTAAGCCGGCGATCGCTCATCGCGACCTTAAGTCGAAGAACATCCTGGTGAAGAGCAATCTGACCTGCGTCATCGGAGACCTGGGGCTAGCGGTGCGACACAACGTATCATCCGACTCCGTCGACGTGCCATCCACCAACCGAGTCGGCACCAAGAGATATATGGCGCCGGAGGTAATATGACTTGCTGTTGCCATGTATTGTCCAGCCTATATTGAAAATCTAATATTAAATCACTTGATAATATTTATTTGTTAAGAATATTATAATTTTACAAGGTGGTAGGAATTTTATGCAAAGGTTCGTTTATATACCACCGATTTGCTAGATATCTGCCGCTAAGCAGTAGTGTGAAGCATTACTATATATAAATTCACATAAACTCCCCCTCCCTCAATAATCAGCGTCCAAAGTGGCGTTTTAAGGCACAAAGTCAAAGTCAAAGGATTTATTGCAAATAGGCAATGATGATATTTATAGCACTTTTACAAGTCCAAATTATATTAGATACTTAAAATTAAGTTATTGTACGACATATGGAATTACAAAGTGCTTATTGTCAAATATTGCATAGCAAGCCCATTACAATATATGAGTTTAAAAAAAAAGAGAAGTTCTTTTTCTAGCTGGTGCTAGCAATCCGGCACAATGCAAACAGAAAACTCTGATTCGAAGCTTCGATTACACCTGTAAAGAAGAAGCTACAAGAAACTTAACATATGTTCAGCAGTCAGAATTAAATAATTACTCCCCTGCGACATACCTAAAATATTTGTTATATAAGTGACCTACATTCTAGTGTTGTTTACAGTTACAGTTATTATTCACAGATAAGAGCCTATCGTTTGCTGTCGTTCATATCGCTTACTATAATTAAAACGATATTACATTGTATGTACCCTAGTTTGCTTATCAAGTTAGCCTAGTAATTAGGTTTATGACATAATTTACAATGTTGTTGATGAACTGGTGCAACAGTGTAGTTGTTGTGCCTACATTTCAGGTTATCAGTTAGCAGTGCATCTTTAACTCGAATACTCACGTTACAGTATTGCAAAAGAGCATTGCTTGTTCTTTTGTATAGTATCAGGTAGTTATCATGTCGACTGTTGAAAAGATATTTGGACATATTTCTCGCCAATA
This sequence comes from Ennomos fuscantarius, assembly GCA_905220475.3. Lineage (NCBI taxonomy): Eukaryota > Metazoa > Arthropoda > Insecta > Lepidoptera > Geometridae > Ennomos > Ennomos fuscantarius. Next base: position 16,532,743 of record HG992023.1, read on the forward strand.
ATGAAAATCTAATCTCAGTTTTATTTTTCACGTTGCTTAATTATTTCGTTAGGTGGAGCATCGTCGCTTATCATTTTTTTTGTATGCGATTCGGTTAGTTAGCCATTGTCAAGTATTACATTATGTTCAATGATATTCACGTCATCTAAGTCAATTCAAAGTTACTTTCAAGTCTGATAACAATCAAAATCAGGTTCCAGTAAAGTTATTTAGAACACTTCTTCTATGCTGTTATGGAGTTGGAAGAGAAGCTTAGAAAGACTAATAAAAATTATTCACTTACAAATTATTTTCGCCAAACTTTTTCAACAACAAAGATTTCATAAAGAAATATAAAGTACTATCTTTAATAAGGTTAAGTAAGTCCAATTGTTCCAAAAGGTTTAAAGTCCATAATGTCCAAAAATAAAAGTTATTTACGCGAAAAAGCAGAATAAAAAAAAATAGCAAGACTATGCTAGTACGATTCTGGAACGTCACCTGAGTTTTTTGACAACTAAAAACTTAACGCTTATATTTTTTGAAATATGCACTTTATTACAATTTCGTATGGAGATTCTGAGACCTGCACATTTTAATATGTGCGGACACATACCATGATATGATACCATCAATCATTTGGACATTTTAACATATTAACCAATTGGACCCTAAGTCAACGTTCAATAAAATCACAGGATCAATCCACTGGGATAAATCGACCTTCTCTCAATGAGGTATATACTGACTACTATGACTAAATAGAAAACTTTTTTCTAACTAAACAATATTACACCCAGATTATAAGAAATATCTATTGGGTTTTAGTTTGAAATCTATATATTCGTTAGTTATTTTTGTATTCATTGTCAATAATATTCTCGATCTGATCTGGAAGACGGTACTTATCTATACTAATATTATAAAGAGGAAAGATTTGTATGTAAGTATGTTTGTAACGAATTGGCTCAAAAAGTACTGGACCGATTTTAAAAATTCTTTCACCATTTGAATGCTACATTATCACGGATTAATATAGGCTATTTGCAAGAAAAAAATGTTTAAAAAATAAATTTCCACCCGTACAAGGCCGGGATGGACCGCTAGTATACAATAATTATAACACCTAGAACAAACACCAGTTCGGTACCTAGCAGTCAAAAAATCTTTCCATAACTTGAAACTTTAAATAGAGCTTCTGAGCTATATTTAAAGTTTCAAGTTATGGCTCTCTCAACTCAAGGCAGTACAATACAAACTCGTGGTAAACGTCGCAATTTGTTATTTTATTGTACTTTTTTTTTGGCACCGACGGCTGTTATCTTTATTATTGATCAGGCTGGTCGATTTTGTGAACACCGATAAGCATTATCGCGTTGTTTATAAACACGCCCGATCGCGTGATGGCTAAAATTGACGTAAATTCTGTTAGTTTACATTTGGTATACCAGAACCTATTTACCCAATGACTTTTTAAGTTACGTGCAGAATTTGCACGGTAAAGGAAAAAAATATAGGAAAATCTGACACGTTCAATTAAAACATTCGAGTACATGTGTCATCCAACAACACGCAACAACACGTGGCGTGTGCCTAAACTCTCTCCGTGTGAGAGAAGGCCCTCGATGGATACTAATGCAAGACCCATCAAGAATCCATCGGTACTCAGTATGTGTTCCGGTAGCCTCAATCGACACTTAGAGCCCCTTCCTATTCTAGCCTCGGATATAATCTTTTTATGTTAATGAATGATGTGTCGAGCTAGAGAGATGTGTAAGATAACTCGACTGTGAGATCAGATCATAAGATCTCAATTGCCCAGTAATTTCACTAGCTACAATGCCCTTCAAACCGGAACTTATATTGCTTGTGCACTACCGCTTGGCGGTAGTAGAACTGGCAAAGCGGTGGTACCTAGACGAACTTTTCAGAAAAGTCCTACTACCTAATAAATTCTCGGATATACCGTATGTGATATGTTGTCAAATTGTATACCCAATCCGATATAAGATATACTGCTGATGTAGCTACGGCTACTAAAATTATTGGCCTCCTGTGGTGTCTTCGTAATTTGGTAAATATTATTAAGAGCTCCCAAAATCCATCTACGTAAACAAGGTTTCAAAACGAGACGCAATAAAAGAAATATTTCACTTCGCAACCAAAGGTTGTTTGGAAGAGACAACTATTAAGTAATTTCCCCTTTGAATGACTACTTTCAGTATTAAAACATTTTATTTTGTTCACTTCGACGTTTTTGCTAGAGATTTTGATTAAAATAACTATTGACTATTGACAGTACTTTAGCACAGTTAAACATGTTGTGAATGTAATAATTGTCCTAGCTTCATTTTTTTTATTCTGCATTTCCACAGACACTGGGGTCCGTGCTTTAGCTTCATTTATTTAATTCAAAGAGGTTATTTTAACTTTGGCTAGCAAAACTGATTGGACGAGACCTTCAAACAATCACGACAGCTGCCTGACGTTTGTAATCTTGTGGTTTGAGAGAATTTCGGCGCGGAATGGTTGAACAGCAGTCAGTTCCCAATTGTTGGCTCCGACTTCAAGATACATTACTATTGTAACTGCTAGTTTACTGTTTAGTGGAAGAAACAAGAATAGTAGTAAAATGAAATGGTGTTCTTTATATAATTTACCAAAAGTAATTTTATAAATAGACCCCGTTATCTTGTAACCATGGGTAGAATAGGTCAGGAGTGGAACGAAACGGCACACGGCGGAATTACTGATATTACAGAATTGTCATACCTTTGACTATTGATGGAAATTGGAAACAAACTATATTGTACATAGCGACTGTTTTCATTAATCATTTGCTAAACAGTTTTTACTGTTTCTTTTTGCTATTTTGTACATAAAGTGTTTTGTTTTGTTAATATTAACATATTTTAGCTAAAAGTTATTAAATAATAACCATATAAACAAACAGACGTATACGTAAACAGTGTATATAAACCTTACTTTTTTTTTGTTATGAAATGACATGACGAGCAAACCGCTCGCCTGATGTTAAGCTACACGACTGCCCATATCAGTTGCAGTGACACTTGTAACACTAAATTATAGTTTCGCGTGACACTGCACTGCGCACGTCATTCTAAGATTACAAAACTGTGAGATTAGGTCATAAAGTCTCATTTGCCCAGTAATTTCACTAGCTGCAGTGCCCTTCAAACCGGAACACAGTAGTGCTTGCGTACTACTGCTTGGCGGCAGAATAACTGGCAAAGCGGTGGTACCTACCTAGGCGAACTTTGCAGAAAAGTTCTACCACCTAGTAAAAGTAAAGTAGTAAAGTAAACCTAGTAGTTTGTCTAAAGATTGCATTTAAATAACAATAGAGATATCCGGGTGTTTGTCAGAATGACTCGCGGTTGCAAATATATTGTTTATATTAGGTCTTTACCTATGAAATTGCCGTTTTGTTGGAAAAAAGTTAAAGTATTTTTTTTTCGAACTTATTTATTTCTTTTATTCAAAGTAATCACCCCTGCAATCAATGCATCTTTGCCAACGCTGTGGCAGTTTATGGATGCCCTTCTTGAAAAAATCAGCAGGACGGGAGACAACAAACTCTTCAAAGGCGTTTTGTACTGCCTCTCGGGAATTGAATTTTTTTCCCGCTAAAAAGTTGTCCAAATTTTGGAAAAAGTAATAGTCGGTAGGCGCAAGATCTGGTGAGTATGGCGGATGAGGGAGAGCTTCCAAACCCAACTCATGCAGCTTAGAGACGGTCTGTTGTGCAGTATGGGGTCGCGCGTTGTCGTGAAGTAGCAGTGGAGACGACCGATTGACCAAAGCTGGTTGCAGACGTGCGAGTTTCGCCATCATTGTGGTCAGTTCTTCAATGTACACATCTGCAGTAATGCTCTCGCCGTTTTGTAAAAAGCTATGATGAATCACACCAGCACTAGACCACCAAACTGTGACCATCACCTTTCTAGGGGTCATTTTTCGTTTTTCACATTGCTTTGGTACCGAACCAGGATCTAACCAACTTGCTGAGCGCTTTCGATTGTCAAAAAGAATCCATTTTTCGTCGCACGTAACAATTCGGTTCAAAATTCCTTCATTTCTGTGCCTGTTGCAGCGCAAGGCAAGTCTCGACGCGTACGTTGCGCTGGCGATCGTTAAGTTCGTGGGGCACCCATCTATCAAGCTTTTTATCTTGCCAATCTGTCGCAAATGAACCAATATTGTTTTGATGCTAACATCAAAAGCTGCTGCCAGCTCAGCTGTAGATCGAGATTTATCAGCTTCCACAATCGCCTTTAATTCATCTTGTGGACCAAAGTTTCCGGACGACCACGAGGTTCATTTTTCAAGTCAAAATTCCCAGAACGGAACCGAGCAAACCAATAACGGGTTGTACGTTCGTTTGTACAGTTCTCTCCGTAAACGTCGTTGATGTTACGAGTCGTTTGTGCCGCGTTGGTGCCACGACGGAACTCATATTCCATAATTACACGAAATTTCAAAGTATCCATTATGAAGAAAAATGTTGAAATGTAATGAAAATACAACGCTAATCAATAAACAAAAGACTTTTATTGTAAATAGAATGTCATATTTTTAAAACAAAATTAATTTGAATTTAGAATTCATAGCCAATCAAAACTTTTTTTGTTTGAAAAAGTCTGTACTGCAATACGGCAATTTCATAGGTAAAGACCTATTATAAAGTTATCACATCGTTCAAGACCAATAAGGTTATCTAGTTTTATTATGCCTTAATAAATATTAAAGTGGGAAGAAAATAATAAGCCACCCGCAGTAGCTCTTTAACTCTTTTTCTTGTTGTTACACTGTTTGGGTGATTTTGCAACATATTTTAAAATAACTTCCCGTAGACTTGAAAGTTTATAATTGACCGGAACTGGACGCCAATGTAATACTAAAAAATGTGGTAAGCTTAGACACCAGTCAGCAATAGATTTCTCCCACAACTCACGTGGCGGTTGAAAAGTGTTCTGACCAGGTCCACTTTATCACTAGGCGGCTTTTGTTGACGTCGGCAATTGGGGTCTTAGAGCGCATTATGGCACAAGTAATTAGGTCCAAAATTTAAAACCTTTGACATTCCATCGTCAACTAAAAAGAGCTGATGATCTTCAAACGGCTGAACATATATGTTTTTATTTTTTTTGTTAGATAGGTTTGCGTTTGACCACTATCGCACTATTTAATTTTATCACTATTTTCTTGAATAATAGCTAAAAGTAACACCTAGATCAAGTCACCTCTTAATAAATAAAAAAAGTGTACTTTCGACCACACGACTGAAGTATAACTTATTTAGTCCATTTATCGGCCGTTTGTTATTAATGTTAATAATTATGTTAATAATGTTAATATTAAAGCGAAGTTAGATACACTTTTGTTGTAATAGAAGGAGGTCCATGGGTTTGCTGAATTAATGATATGCCGATTGACTTTGTATACGATATATTAATTAAAAAGATATTTACAAAAACCAAATGCGGAAAATAAAATTTTCTCTAATGTGAAGTCTATATCAACAACATTCGTTGCCCCTAGCAACTAGCTGGAAAGTTTATCTATGAGATTGGTATAGAAACTTTTTCGTGGGCCAGCACGCCACATCACCCCCCTCCAGAGACCGTCCTACGGGCGATAATATTCTGGAAAACGCACTGTTCGGCCTGATCGAGTGGTGGTCACTGGAGCGTCTCGGGTCTCAGGTGCTGCCACGGCGGGAGAATGGTCCAACTCACGAAGTATGTAGGCAGGTTTAATGCGGTCCACTGAGACAGTGACTTCTTTGCCTTTTATGCGGAGCTTGAAAACTTTATCCCCTCGTTCTATCACCTCATGCGGCCCTGTGTAAGCTGCTTGAAAAGATTGGTGCGAGGTGTCATCTCTTAGAAAGACGTGGGATGCTGTTGCTAAATCTTTGAAAATGAATATGGAGCGGTTATTCCCATGGTGAGAAGTTGGTAATGGCAACAAATTTTTGGCGAATGTGCGCAGTCTTTCAGTGTATACTGTCAAGTCCTCTGTGCCATCAGCCGATTGACAAAAAATGTCCCCTGGGAGTCGTAGTGTCTCTCCATATACGAGCTCAGCTGGAGTCGCTTGTAAGTCTTCCTTAAATGCCGCCCGGATTCCCAGTAGAACAAGTGGAAGTGTTTCAAGCCAGCTGCTGGTCGCGTGACATGTAATAGCGGCTTTAAGCTGTCTGTGGAATCTTTCGACGAGTCCATTGCATGCTGGATGGTAGGCTGTAGTTCGTCTGCGTTGAAATCCGATGATGTGGGACAGATGCTTAAAAAGTTCTGATTCAAACTGTCGACCACGATCAGTGACGATATCTTCAGGGCAGCCGAATCTGGATATCCATCCGTGAACTAAAGCTTTTGCCACTGTTTCAGCTGTTATCTCCTGTAATGGTATAGCCTCGGGCCATCGTGTGAAGCGATCTACACATGTGAGACAGTAACGATACCCCTGTGAAAGAGGTAAAGGTCCGATCAAATCTATGTGGATTTTCATGAATCTGGCTCGAGGTAAGTTGAATGATGCTAATGGAGATGAGACATGACGTGTTATTTTTGATCGTTGGCATGCTAGGCAGGAACGAGTCCACTCTCTGCAATCTTTTCGCATAGTAGGCCATACATAGCGTTCCGATATCAGTTTCGTCGTCGCATTTGTGCCAGGGTGGCTAAAAGAATGCAAGTTTTTGAATACTTGCCGTCGCATGTCTTTGGTCACATAAGGTCTGGCCACATTGCTGCTCTTGTCACAATAGATTTCTGTGTGAGATCCAGGCAGTTTGATTTTTGTCAAGCGCAGAGAAGTATCGCTATCCAAAAGTTGTTCTAGTTCAGGATCTGTGCTTTGTGCTTGAGCAAGCTTGGATAGATCGATGGGCTGAGTAATCTCTTCGATGCGTGATAAACTGTCAGCCACAACGTTATCCTTTCCTGAAATATGCCTGATATCTGTGGAAAACTGTGAAATAAAATCCAGATGTCTGAACTGTCTTGGTGAGCACTTTTCTTTTCGTGAATGAAATGCGAAAGTTATGGGCTTATGGTCAGTATAAATAATGAAATCTCTCGCCTCCACCATGTGACGAAAGTATTTTATTGCTTCGTAGATGGCGAGAAGTTCCCTGTCGTAAGGCGAGTATTTCTGTTGACATGGCGAAAGTTTTCGAGAGAAAAATGCTAAAGGTTCCCACAGGCCGTCTCTATGCTGTTGTAAAGCTGCGCCCATTGCTGTGTCTGAAGCATCGGTGACTATAGCGAGCTTCGCTTGGCAGTCTGGATGAGCGAGTAGTGCTGCTTGGCAGAGACTTTCCTTGCAGGTGATGAATGCTTTAGTAGCTTCTTCTGATAAATGCACGGGATGTGAACCTTTAACTGATCCTGTGAGCAGTGCATTCAGAGGCGCTTGATGCCGCGCTGCATCATGAATAAACCTTCTGTAAAAGTTCACCATTCCTAGGAATCTTCGCAGTTCTCTGACGGTTTTCGGTGGTGGGTAATTCGCAACCGCTTCTACCTTCGATGGTAATGGTTTAGTCCCAGCTGCTGAGATGCTGTGTCCTAAAAACGTTACCTCTGATACACCGAATATGCACTTGTTCGTGTTGATTACCATGCCGTATTCCTTGAGTCTGTTGAAGAGCAGATGAAGGTGCTTCTTGTGTGATTCCTGATCAGGTGAGAAGATCAAAAAATCGTCCAGAAACGGGAAGCAGAACTCTTCAAGGCCCCTAAGCATCTCGTCCACAAATCGTTGAAACGTTTGGCTGGCATTACGTAGTCCGAACGTCATGAACGGAAATTCGTATAAACCAAACGGCGTCGTGATTGCGGTCTTCGGAATATCCTCAGGGCAGACAGGAATTTGATTATAAGCTTTTACGAGATCGATAACCGAGTATACTTGACAGCCGGAGAGACAATGTGCAAAGTCATGTATGTGCCGAATGGGATAGCTGTCTGGTACGGTTCTAGCGTTGAGCATTCTGTAGTCACCGCATGGACGCCAGCCGTTATCTTTTTTAGGCGCAAGATGAAGTGGTGATGACCATGGTGACTTTGAAGGTCTGGCTGTTCCGTTCCTCAACATATCTGCAAATTCGTCTTTTGCGATTTTTAATTTATCCGGTGCTAGTCTTCGTGGTGTGCTGCTTATTGGCGGCCCTGCAGTAGTTTGTATATGATGCATGGTATTATGCTTCGGAACACGGTGGACACCGGAAGGTCTAGTAATCTCAGGGTATTCGCTTAGTATGTTATGATATACGGAATTTCCAGAAATAACTTTTACCGATGAAATGTTCCCAGTTGACTGTGCAGGTGAAGCTGGGGACGTAAGGCTTGTAGTGTTGTCGATTAAACGTTGATTTCGACAATCCACGATGAGGTTGTAAAATGATAAAAAATCTACACCTATTATGGCCTTTGTAACGTCCGCTACGATGAATCGCCAAGTGAAGTCACGGCGCAAGCCTAGGTTCAGCACTAAATGAGCGTAGCCGTAAGTAGAAATGGGTGTACCGTTTGCCGCACACAGCTCATAATTTGTTTTCTCACGACGTTCCTTGAGTGCCGATCGGGGGAAGACACATACGTCACTGCCAGTATCGATGAGAAACTGCATCTTCGTAGCGCCGTCCGTGACAAATAGGCGACCGGAAGTTTGGCAATCGGTCGTCGCCATTACCGACTGCTGTTCGCGTTTCCCGCATGGTATTCGCATGGTTTTACGCATTTACTTGCTTCATTGCTAAACTTACTATGATACCAGCACACAGGAAATTTTCTATAGTTCGACTGTGATCGTGTGGAGCTAGAACGACCGCGCGTTTTCTTGTTTGAACGATTCGGTGCACGTGAATGCCGGTTCACCTGCGCAGTTAGAGCTTGCACTTGTTTGGTAAGTTCAGCAATCTGTTGGTTCATGGCTTCTAAAGAGCTTCCTGGTATGACACTTGATGTTGATGCTACGTGCGCTGTAGGCGAAACAACGTCATGGATGCGGTCAGCGAGATCTGCGAGCGCTTCCAGTGAAGACGTCATCTGCGAAGCGATTATCGTTTGCGTGCTACTTGGTAAGCGACTGGTCCAGATAGTACGTAGAAAATCTTCGGGAACTCCAGGTCCAGCCAAATGTTGCAAATGTCTTAGAAACTGAGATGGCTTACGGTCTCCAAGTTCTGCGTGCATAAGTAATTGCTTGACCTTCTTTTCTCGTGACGCGGACAGTCGTTTGATAAGTTCCGACTTCAATTTTTCATACCTGTTGGTGTCGGGCGGGTTGATGATTATATCTTCCACCTCAGAAGCATACTGCGGGTCTAGTTGGCCGATAACGTAGAAAAACTTCGTATTGTCCGTAGTAATGTTCGATATCGCGAATTGGCCCTCAATCTGCGCGAACCAAATGGCCGGCTTTTCAGGCCAAAACGGCGGAATTCGCACGCCCACACGACAAACATCTTCGTTCTTATCGGTTGAGAGCGACATTTTTATGTGAATCAGTATCAGAATTATCGCAATCAGCAACAAAATCAAAATCACACACATTTACTGCAAACGTGGACTTTCGGTTCAAAACAGGTCACCAGTAAAGCGAAGTTAGATACACTTTTGTTGTAATAGAAGGAGGTCCATGGGTTTGCTGAATTAATGATATGCCGATTGACTTTGTATACGATATATTAATTAAAAAGATATTTACAAAAACCAAATGCGGAAAATAAAATTTTCTCTAATGTGAAGTCTATATCAACAACATTCGTTGCCCCTAGCAACTAGCTGGAAAGTTTATCTATGAGATTGGTATAGAAACTTTTTCGTGGGCCAGCACGCCACAATATTAATGTTGTATTATGTTTGCCATTTGTTAATGTTGCTACCTTGACAATGGTAAATTGATATTTTACCGGACGTACCAACATGATATATTTTTTTAACTTTGTTATGTTGTTAATGGAGATACGTGATCCCGTCACCAAGTGCGTAAAAAAGTTTTACTTCATAAAGTATTAATTGGTTCATCCGTTTGGAAGTGAGTGGCCATTTATATACTAACCCATAATTTCAGGTGCTAGATGAAACGATGGACACACGACAGTTCGACCCGTACAAGCGGTCCGACGTTTATTCGTTCGGCCTGGTCGTGTGGGAAATGGCTCGGCGATGCGGGCCCTTGCCTGACGACTACCAACCGCCATACTACGACTGCGTGTCGCCCGACCCGACACTTGAGGATATGCGACGAGTCGTATGCCAGGAGAAACGAAGACCGAACGTGCCTAACCGATGGCATTCTGACCCGGTAAGTCGAACAATAAATAAATATATACATTTCTAAGTATTGCAAATAAGCCATTTTTAGCACTTTTACAATTCAAGATTATATAAGGTACTTAAAATTAAGTTATTTAATTTTTTGAAACATACAACATAATATTATTTAATAAACATAAAACAATAAAAAGGGAACTTAATCAAACAAACCACTACCAGTAGGCAACGTGCCCATTATGCTGGCAGCATTGCCAGGTTGAATGGCAATGCTCAATCTAAGTATTGTATCAGTTATCTGATTGCCATAGTACAAGTTTTGCTTAGTTTGGGGCTAGACGGCGCTGTGTGAAATGTCCACAAATATTGATTGAAGAAAAACTTCTTTACGATCGCTTCAATTGTAGTGTGTGGAGGTATAAGAATCAGCATTGAAATTTATCGAATGCTACCAGCATGTTGGGTACACTACTAGTATTGGGCTGGGCTAGAGCATTAGCAATATCTAACGAAAGGTCAGCGCAGCCAGTTGAGTACAAAAAGGATATTGTTGTGTAGTGGGTAGTGTATTATTTAATAGTAATTAACTTTAAAAAATAAGTTAAAATTATTGAAGTAAAACTTCTTTACACACGCATGACTTAGGGAGTAAGCTGGTGAATGCGAGGCAAACGGAAGTTGAAGTTGGTTGACGTAGATTTCTATTGTTCGGGGGCGAGTTGGCTGGACTGCAGTCGCGACCCCTTCTCGCCCCGGTACGGCGGACGAGGGCTCACGGGGGGTTTTAGTGGGTTCGAGTCCCACATACCCCCTACCACCACCCCCTTGATGGCAGGGAAGTGCGAGGTCATTTCCTCAAGGAAAAAAAAAGATCTCTATTGTCGACATAACAAAGTTACTTTGTATTATTATGTTGGTATGTCCGTTAAAATGACAATTATTAAGAATTGTCGACATTAACATTAAACAAAGTTATACCGGCCGATAGATGGATCTAAACAAAAGAAGTTTTACTTCAGTCGTGTGGTTTAAAGCACTCTCTTTTTTATTAATGAGTTTTAATTTCCATTAAACAGCTCTTAACAAGTCTCAATATATTTTTGCTTCGTTTCATGATAGGTCCTGTCAGCGATATCGAAGGTGATGAAGGAATGCTGGTACCAGAACCCTGCTGCCCGGCTCACCGCTTTACGGATCAAGAAAACCCTGGCTAGCATCGGCACTCCGGACTACATCAAGCTGTAACCCACCGCCCCGTCTATGCTGCTCGGGTAACTTCCCTGCAATCCAACAGAGACTAAAATAACACAGCGGTCAACTTATCCGCGCAATTTGATCTCTTGCCTGCATTATTAGATCAAACTGATCAGACAAATTGATAATGCTAAGTTAATCGTATCATTAAAAGATCGGTTCCGAAATATGAAGATTATTGTTTTCTCACTCAGTTTCCCCACTGCTTCGACAATGGGAGTGAGACAGCAACAGCAATGTCTGGCTATTTCCAGAACATTTTTAATGGTAATTTGGCAGCTACAATTTTAATATTTACTAAACTACTACGGTTTTTGTTTGTTAGCGTTATATAAAAAAGTCTTTTATTCAAAAAGAATTGCTTCATAAAGTACCGATTTTTTTTTGGAAGTAAAACTTCTTTACTCACTTTTGACTTGGGGAGTAAGCTGGTGAATGTAAGGCGAATGAAAGTTAAAGTTGGTTCACATATATCTCCAATATCAACATAGCAATGTTAAAAATTTGTATCACCGTGTTGGTAATTCCGGTAAAATGACAATTTACGATTGTCAAGATGGCGACATTAACATTAAAACTTATACTGGCCGATAGATGGAGCCAAAATAAAGAAGTTTCACTTCTCGCGTGGTATAAAATACACTGTTTTTTTTTTTAATTTTAAGTATATGAATATGATTTTCTAATATTATAGTTTAAAAGACTATATTGTCATTGTACTGTAGATCTGTTGTTACTTTGACGTGAGTTTATCAGGTGATTTCAAATTTACACGTATAATGTCGCGGAAAATAGTATTAAAACATTCAAATGAAAGCATAAAAACGTTCAGAAAGCTAATGTTGTCTTTCATGCTGAACGGCATAACTAGAGAACATCGTGTTAGAGCCAAGTTACAGTTGCTATAACTGTGGTTTAAAAGCATTCGTACAAAGGTATAATCAAGAAAAAATAAGCAATAAATTATATATATATTGATATATATAGGTACTTATAAAGTAACTATTTAATTCGATACATTGTAATTTTAAAACGATATCTTTATTGAATCCGCTATTTCACTGTCGTTTACATGTCACTTACTCGGTGGCTCCAGTAGCTCAGCGGTTAAACCATGCGCCATACATAGGCAGACAGCTTGATGCGGATTCGATAGCATAGTTCTATTGTTTTTCCATTAAATTATCGTAAGTTACGGCCATTGTAATGCTTTATTCTAAAATGCAAGAGATTTTGTTTTAAATATAAATAATTAACGCGACATATTTGAATACGATTTTGTTTTATTTATTTAAAATAAATAAAATAAAATTTATTAACACACATACTACAAATATTCCTTGTTATTGCTAAAGCTGGACAATAAATATTTTGAGTATGTCCGTAACTGTAACTTAATGAACGTTAATAAACTGACATTAGAACGGGTGATTTACTATTAAAGAATTAATTTCGAAATTGTCAATTGTGTTTTTGTAATTAGCGGTTTAACTGATAACCAGCCGTTTCATGAAACGGTGAACTCCGCCCTAAAGCTATTAAAATTTATAATACAATACTCAGTTAAAGAGATTTGCGGTACATACTTTATTTAAAAATATGAATCATGTAATTACTGAGAGTTTTCTTGCATTTTAGTCGCACTGCAATATTACAGATTAGTAATGATTAGATCAACGATTTAATATCTTATTTACAATTTTATTTCACTTTCATAAGTTTGACAACCAGGGCAGATTAATCGCTGCGCTACTATCATCCTACCTTTTAATTTTGGTAATTTCATTTTATAGTAAAGCTTTGGATTAAGTCAAAGCTATTTTATTAAATCGTTTGTATATTGTTAAGTCGTAAAAATAATGTACATTATTAAAATAAGTATTCACTCATTTAAAACGGTACAATGCATTTTATAGTGTTAGTATAGATACGAGGTTATTATAGCAGAATGTGTGATTCGTCGTCGCACGGATTCGCCGCCGTTTTGCCGCTCGAACACTGAAAACGGAACATATTTTTATACATTTTTTACGGTTTTATACTCGTCGTTTTTGAAGATGGTGACGTGGATTACGCAGGTCCGTTGCAAGCGAGCGCGACGCGTAGCTGTTCACTGAGGATGGAACACGTGGCTCGTGGACTTGATTTGTTCACTGCTTATCGTTATTCTTCTATTCAATAAGAAATAAACACTAACAAAAGCATTACGCTCTAACTTGAGATAAAATTTTTGGTGAATGTGGACATTGTAAAGTCAAAATTGACTTTGACAAGTACGTTTTAGCCGAAACTTGAAGCCCAATATTTTCACGTGCATTCAGAAATGTACAATTTAACGTGCTTATGTGAATTAGTTTTTTTTTAAATTGTACAGGATGTAAATTGTAAAATTTCAGTGAAAACCAACTGGTATCGTCGCGCTCGCTTCGCTTCGAAGCTAATACTGTCGACAAAGATCTCACGGCGTTAGCTTGCCTTTAGCATAAGACGTCACAGTAATATTATTGCTATAATTAAGGTAACAAGTCGCGATGAAGACGCGGCGACTTCGGCTCGGGCTTGTGAAACACTTGGGGAGACGTGCAATCATTACAAGTTTACATTTGCTACCAACACCGCACAAACACTTTCAATTCATCCGTTTAAAATTCCACGAAATTTTTTTTTCAATTTTGTTCCCACAGTTTTTTCACGAATACGTTGCTAACGTAACTAGTTGTAGTGACCGCTAATACGCAAACGTAATCCCAAACATATATTATGCACTGTCATACAATAATGTCAAATTAATTAAAAATCGCGATTGCTTTGGCTAGCCGTGCATATTCCGGCGTTAGAATAGAACCTGTCTATATCTGCCCGCGATTGTCAATAAAGCTGACTAGGGGAATCTATATGGGTGAAACATCAAATAAATACCCTGAGATAACCGACGGTGGCGGCGGTCATTCGACCAACGATAATAGGCTATTTGACTACTATTAAAAATGAACAAGTAAACATTATTTTCATAATGGAGCTACAAAATGAATGTAATAATTGAAAAAATAAGTAATATCGGCAAATTAATCACGGAGATGTACGCTTTGCTTTTTTTTTATTCTGCATTTCCGGGGTCCGTACTTTTTGTTAAATTATTTTTATATTTATAAATTTAGTCTTATTATTAACATGAACATATATATAATACAGGAAAGGACAATACAGCCAATAGCAAAAACATAAGTACTTATTTCTAATTGTACATACACCACACGAACAAACCAGCTTCCCTAAGCAGCACCACAGCTTAGGAATGGGTTACTATGAGGACTGGTAAATGACGTCACTGCGCATTTGAGCTGTCTCCTTCTATTCCTGTATTTGAATATGCCTGTAATTTTGTAATTTTTTGAGATATTTAATTTTTTTCTTCACGATTGTCAATTTTTTGATGTACATTATTCATGTGCAATAAAAATATAGCAGTCAAATAGCCTATTTCCGTGGGTTCACGTCAGGCAAATTAAATAGCCAAATCCGTGTAGCAGTATGAGCTATGCTGCGACGTCCACGAACGGTTAACTGTTACTGACGGCATGGTGAAGCGGCGATAAAACGTCTACAAAACTACAGTTAACTGCAAAAACAGACTATATTGGCCGTGTTGAAATAATATTAAATGCAACTACCTACTGTATAAACACTGCACTGCAAGGCCGTCTCCCTGATAGGTTCGTTTATAAAGTGAGATCGACAAAATACCGACAGCAGAGTGGGCAATCCCGCCACGACACTCCGAGGCCCGCATCCTCCCTCGTTGATTTATACCGAGTTTGATACAGAAAGGAGCATTTATTATACTAATAACCTAATTAGATATAGTGATATTGTTTTGTTACCAGGCGCGCAAGTTTTAGTTCATTCGTGCATAATACAATGTAAATTAATATTTAAAATGAATTACGTTATTATTATTTTTGTAAAACTATATTTTCTGTGATATATAACGAAATCGCAGCTTTTGGTGTTAGATTTAATTTGTGTTTTGCTAGATTCAACCTTATTCGTTAAGGTGCTCTTTAAGATATAAACATATTTTTAAGTCATTAGAATATTATCATTATTAATGTTATATAATAATGCAAAATTGTCGCTTTTTATGCATCGATTACGTCACTGTTTCGTGTTAATACGTTTCATTATTCAACATAAACAAGCTTAAAAGAAAATTCTAAATCAATAATTTTAAGTATTGTCTACTTGGTGATTGGTTTGTAGACCATTATTTTAAATGGTCTCCTAAGGCTTAAGCGATAGAAAATATTTCGTTTCTTAATACATATTCACAAAACACAAAAAAATTAAGCTAAGACACGTGTGTAGTCTCCAAATTCAACATCACACAAGAACTACAACGAACAGAACAACTTTTAAAATATGACACTATTTAAAATACGATTTCTGGAACTGTTTTACTTCAGTCGTGTGGTCTGAAGCACACGTTTTTTTACAAAACAACGATTCTTTTTAATGCGTGTGTGTAGTTTCGGGTATGTTGGAGGCGATACTCGTATAAATCATAATCTTTTAGCAATTATTAGATTTATTAATGCTTAATGTAGGTAACTTAGTAAATAATTTTAACGATACATTGTGTTTGTCACTAGAATACTTTTTATGACAGAAAATTAAGATTTTCTGCGGGAAAACGGGTAATGTGCGGGAGTGGACAGAATAAACACATAGGCCAAGTGCACACTACGAAATTTTTCAGTACTATTTTTAATCTGTGAAGTAAAATTGCAAACGATTTATTTTCGCAGTGCACGGAATTTAGTGTATTTCTGTTGTTCACCATTCGCGATAATTTATTTTGTAACGATTTTTTTATCGTAGTCGTTTAGCCTTACGTTATACATTACAGTTGACAACAGCTCTTAGCTAACAAACAACGTCGTAAAAAAATATTTTTATTGAACAAAAACTTGAACTTTAAATACCTCCTTCCTCTTCCCGCGAGTGTTGTAAGATCCGGCTAAGGTAATATCCAGGGAGGAGTTTTGGCGGGAAAGCGAAAAAGATTACGTCACCGCATTGTATTAATTTCCTAAACTCGTGTTATTTTCAGTGTTAGTGCATAAAATTGGTGGCATTCTATTCGTTAAGTGCTGGATTACAGGCGTGAGTGTGGGAAAATGGTATAATGATGGTGAAACGTTTCTTTTCGTGTTGTTTGTTTCCAAAGCTCCATAGAAGCTTCAAGTAAAGTTGCCACCACTTTACTAGGAGTATGACTTTGACTAGACTATGACTTGACTTGATGACTTCAACTGTGACTTGACACATATTTGCGTAAAATATCATTAACTTGATGAATTATCAATTACTTGACTCTGGCTAAATACACAAAAGCCAAACATAAAAAAAAAAGAATATCCAGGGAATGGGTAGCAACATTCTCCTCGATACATTAATATATGCGATCACCCGGGTTACCCTATGATAATACTTTAAAGCGATGCTTTATGGAGGCTTGTGTTCATCAGTGGACGTGTTACAGCTGATGATGTGTGTGTGTGTGTGCTCACAGAATAATATTGAAGAAAAGAAAGAAAGAAAGAAAAATGTTTTCATTCACGGCAACAAATAAATCATAAACGAAGTACTCTCTCATTAATCATAAATCATTGATTACAGAGACATATAAATTTGACATTTCTAATCTTCGAAGTAAAAAAAACCACTGTCAACGTTTGTGGCTTAAAATTGGCTATATCGTTTGATAATGGCGAGCTACCACTGACGTGCAATATAGATTACATACTAGAATTAAATAAGTGAAATTTTGTAATGTAATTTTGAAAGAAACGCGCTCGCTTTTCTCTTTTCATGATCATGGAGGTCACTGTATAAATAATTTTCCAACGTATAATGTAAAATAACACCAAGAAAGTTGCGCTCGCATCGCTCGCAGTTTAATTAAGGTCCGTATTACAGAACGATGCTCAGTCATCGATTGGTGCTCAAGCAGAGATTTCATTCACTAATTGATCACTTTATGAATGAAATCTCTGCTTTAGCACCGATCAATAACTGAGCCTCGTTCTGTAATACAGACCTTAAGACTATTTGGTCATGTTTATAAAATCAATTACTAAATTTTATTAATATTCAAATTAAACGAATTAAAAAAAATCGCCCGCTTCCACGATTTATCGCGCAATAATTTGAATACATTAAGTCATTAATAAATATTAAGTATAATACAATTGCGCTAGTTTGCTCGCGTCTATAATTCTGGTACTGGTTATAACTACATTGTATAATAAATAAAGTTACTAAATATTTTAGCGTTCCTATAGCTCACCTCGTCCCACCAGAAAAAAAGATGGATCTGTGTTTGTGTGTGTGAAAAAAAAGTGTTAAATTCGTTTGCATCTATATTATAATGTCGCACGGGACTTATGAAAATTACACATGCCTTAGTCATACTTTATTGAACGACTATCATCAGCCCATTCTTTCCCGCTGCTAGGACACGGGCGTTCACACACAGGGAAATATGCATGTATTATTTTTATACACCCCCGAGACGTTAGAATAATTTGCCTTGATGTCATCCGTTATTTTCTTAATTTCTAGACACGTTACTACTAAGTCAACGAATTTTTTTGTAAAGCAGCAGTTGGTATGAGCAATTTTAGCAGTCATGGGACTTATCAGATTTGCACGTCCAGTTTTATTGTCAAAATAACGAATACGCCTTTTTTTTCTCTTCTAAAAATGTAAAAGCATGTCCCTTTTAATTGTACTTGTGAATAAATTGAAATTTGAAATAGTATGAAGAAAAAAAAATTGAAATAGTATAATTCGAGGTCGACTGAAAAGAATTGTCGCAGAGTTACATAAGAAATTAATCACTTAATTAGTGAGTAATTATAACTATGGACTAGCAACACTACAACAACAAAAAGAAATAGGAAAATTAGAAAATGGTTATATCAACACCGGTGGTAGAAAAAGAATCCTATCGCTGGTTGCAGAATATAACCTCGATGAGTTCGTTCCTTTCGGTTTAACAACGAAAGTTTTAAATTAGCCTTAATCTAGTGTAAAACAGCTGTTTTGTATTATTCAACACACATTTGACGTCTGTCTAAGCCTTGTTTATGTATTTGTGGGAACATGGTTATCCAATATGTAAGAGACATATTTTATCGCTGCAGTGAATAGTAAAAAAAAATCTTAGAACGTAAAAAAAGATATTTGGTTGGGTAAGGAATGAGAATGGAGGGGTGGAGGTGGCATTCTCTGATTGACTCATATTTGATTCGAAGAAATCGCGTAACTCTGCGACAGGTAACTTGTAATTATCTATTTTATATATTTTAAACAATGTCTGAACCGATTTGATAATAGGTAATTGTTTGCAATAGGTAAACAGGCCGTGTGTAGCTATTTTAAAAATAATATTCTTCCTTTAGACCCACAAGATTCACTCCAGTCTGAGGCCATTTCTCTGTAAATCATTACAATGTAATATCATAATTCTTAGGCCGTAGTAGACCTAAGTCACTCTTAACGGAATTATTAGAAAATGTTAGATATATTTTAAAAGAAGATGGAACCAAGGCAAATTAATCTAAACATTTGCCTTATTTAACGGGATTTTTAGATACCCTACGGAATTATTCAGTATGACATTAAACTGATCGATGTCGATTATATCCCTTTTTAAAGGCGTTTCAAAACGTTTATTGTCATGGAGCTTATCACTGTGTCAAATGACGTAGGTGTATGTACTGTTGACTCCCGTACTATACAGCCTACTACCTGAAAGTTTTATGTTTAATTAAAAATAGATTTAGTTAGAACTAGCTGACCGACCCCTGCTTCGCACGGGTTAGTTTACTTTATGTTTTAAAGCTAGATTTTAATTCAATTTAAATATTATACACTTTTTATGCGATAAAATCAGTGAAGGCAAGAAGAGGAATCTTCACCTCCCTCCGATCCCTTTCAACCATCCTCCTGCCTCTCCACCTTGTCATCTGCCAACCCGCTTCTTTGTCTTTACTCTCCCTTCCATTTCCTCATTTTTTTAAATAATGTTCCTTCCTTTAATGAACGTCATTGATATATTTTTCGTATATTTAGTTTTTTTTTTTATGTATAGTATTGTATAAGATTCAGAACTATAATAAAATAAACATAATTATTAATCCTTTAATGATCATATTATAGTATTCAAACTATTGTGGCACGGGCTTTGTGAACGAAATAAGGGGCTGGTCCAGTGGACCATCCTTCTGAAAACATGTCTAACTATCATACTTTTTGAAGAAAGATATTTAAACTAATAATAATAATAATAAAAATAAACACGGGCACATATTATAAATACCAAATTAACAATATTTAATCTCATTGGACGCGCTTTTGAAGAACCGCTGATAAATTAGTACATGGAGAATTCATTACAGCAAACTGCGTCAAAATCTATCCCCTTCAATTTTCACATAAACATACTGAAAAAATCGCAAGTACACCCAACACAATGACATATTCGCCTTTGTTACAGTTTCGTTATAAATAAGTATAGATTACCTATTAAAATCACATTTATAATTTAATGAAAAACCTAGGAATCTATCGAAATGATTAAAAAATAAAAATTTAACTTTGGTATGATATATTATGATTATATAGCAGGTGCTTACAAAGCTGAAACTGCTACAGAAGTTTTTTTTTGTTGTTTTGTTTAATTAATAGTTTTACTGTGTTTTGGAGAATTAGATATTTAATCATAGTTTTATTGTATTATAGTATACAGAGGTCGTCATTCGATTTATTAAACATTGATTATTTTGTAGGTTTTGTTACAACAGATCTGGAAAACAATTGAAATTAAAGTAAAGTAACTGCTTGCCATACATTGAAATTCACTTTAAATGGATATCAACAACCTCTTTTAATTGTTCCCCAATGACGTAAAAAAAGGGTACAAAATTTTATATTTTTAGTCACTGCCTGACTTTTTGATGGTGTTGAAGTCTATATGTCTTCTAAGGTATGTATCTTCCAACCTACTTTGTATAGATTTTCATTAAACACTGTGTGTAACGTCCATCTGTAAGCAAGCACCTGCTTAATTATATACCGGACAACCTCTATGTAATATGATAATACTCTTATTGTACTATTCAATTTACTGTAAGTAATGTAAGTTTAAGGTTTGTTTATATATTTCCAGTGATTGGGAATAAGTACTTGATTATGTATGTATTTAGCGTAGATTGGTATAATTAATGTTCACTTCTGTAAATGGTAATTTAGTGAAGCAACTGACGATGGCACTGAAGGCGAACAGGCAGGGGCGGTATCGGACGGTCGCGATACAGTTAGAGACTGATTCTATCTAATATACCGTATTTAGAATTCAGCGCCTTTTTGGTGACCTCATTTTATATTAATCGGATTACACACGTAAGAGCTTCTTCTTTTTGTTATCTTAGCTAGTAGCCACGTATATTATATTTTACTTCGTCCATTTTTCGATGTGTACGTATTGTAGATGTTGTTTATATACTTTTATAGATTATTTATCAGCTCTTTTCACTGTAACAAATTAAATGATGTAATGTAGGTAATACCCCTTAACGCCCTATTTCATTCGTAAACAGTTTTAATGAGACTCAAACTCCAGGGTATGCAACTTAAGCAAATAAAACAACATAAAACTCGTTCCATAACTTAGTGTTTGTACATGTTCTAAAAGTCTTTTTATTGAAGTTAATTACCACAATGTGTTGTAGTCGCTATACTCCGAAGATGTCGCGCCGAACGTTCCTCAGCTGAATACCAACGTTCGGCGACGTACCTCACGCGGAGGTGTCGCTACACATGGGATGAGAGGGTGTTATGGAGCTAAGTAGATTCATTATAAATTATAAGATTAAATTACAGATTTAATTTGAGATTTCATTTTATATTTTGCTCAACATTTTCCGAGTCAGCTTTCTAGCACTTTCAACATGTTGACTGGTTGCGTATGTGCAAATGTTTAATTCTGATCTTTGATAATGTAATAAGTAAAGTAAATTTTTTTTTAGAGTGATTATGTAAATCATACTACATAAGTAACGTAGTATGATTTACGTAAACTTACGTTTGACAGCTCTTAAGTTCACAATTATCTCTCTAGGACGTGCCCAAATGTGTTGCTATAGGCGTAAAATAGTGAGATAAATGTGAGGGCATTGTAAATTTCATATGCCTTTCAGACTTACGAAAACCTTGCCTTGGGACCAAGGCCGGTGGAAATGTAAAACGCCTTGTGTAACATTTAATATAATATGGGACGTATGAAAAATACACAAGCCCGCTCGTTCTCACTGCTAGGACACGGGCCTTCTCTCAGAGTAGTGTTTGGATCATCCACGACGCTGGCCAAGTGGGGGTTGGTGAGGCATGTGTAATTTTTATGCATTCCCTGGGACATTCAAAAATTTTGCCTTGAGGCCAAGGCAAAATTCTTTCTTAAGTCACACCAGCCACATCATTAAATTTGTGGACGGCAGCAGTTGGTATGAGTTATTAACACTTACCATCAGATCTGTTGTCCAGTCAGATTGTTTAAATAATGAAGACGATTCTGCTCTTTTAATCATAGGAACTTGTTAACCGTTATAGCATGAACCCAACCAGTCACATGGAAAAAACGTAACACAATACTTACATACGTGTTTTATTTTGTATTAAACGTAATTAATTTCATAATTGATCGCTGCAAGGTTTAACTAGAAACGGGTTGTTTCATTAGAAGGTAAAAGAAATGGTAACCTAAGACAACCTACTAAATTCTAGTCTCAGGATATTTCCCTACACTTGTATAGCTACATAGATTTAAGGAGCATTGGTTGAAGTGCCGAAGTTGAACAATTTCTTATACCGGAACGTCATGTTCAAAATGGCATCATAGTACTTTTAAATAGATTTAAATCGTAGTCGATACAATATTCATTAAGTTAAATTAACGTAGGCACTAACAATGTAGGTACCTAGTCTTCCTTTGTCAGTACAGATTGACAGGAACGTCGGTAATTAGAACCGTTTGCAAACGCAATCACAGGTACTGCCAAGTTGAAAGACTAGTATAAAACGTAGTTTCCAATAGCAAATTTAGTTTGCCATTAAAATAATAATTTTGTACCATTCTCGCTTACTTTATTTTTGCTATTTTCAATGTTCTATTCCATTATGTCGTGTAATACAATTATCATATATGTAATAATCTTTAAGTCTATTTTGAAATATAAGTCGTCAAGTCATTTTTTATTACCCTAATGTTTACGAGTAAGTACCTACCGTACCTTCTGTACCACGCTGCCGTTATTGTTATTTATTGAAAATTTTAATAACACCTATTTTTATTATATACTATTACAAAATAAATGGATGTAGGTGAACTGACTAGAATGTTTTAGTTTTTCCGTTAATTAGATCCGTTACTCGTGTGTAACGTTAGTTTATTTAGAATTAAGACGGGAGCTTCAATAGAATGCCATCGATGTGTTAGGCCGGCGACGGCCTGAGGCGAATGTCGAGCAATACCACGAGAGTACAATGAAGTGAACTTCACTGCAATAACTTTGAAGATAAAGGCATCATATCACAATTGATTTTTCTAATAATAATTTTATGTATATATCAATATTTAATTATATTTATCATTGCATAAGTTTATTCATTGTTTACGGAGCTGAGTAATTAATTTAATTATAATAAAAAAGTGTTTTCTTAAATTTCGATTCTTTTATTTTAGGTAGGTCTTGTCTTTGAAATATTTTTTATGATATCGTATCTGTGAGGCTGAAGCATCAGCTCCCAGACGTAGTATATATTGCTGTAGTAGATATAATCGACTGGTTCTATAGCTCAGTTGGCTGCCTTCTGAGCTCGTAGGTCGTGGGTTCGGTTCCCACCCAAGGACAAACATTTGTGTGATGAACATCGATGTTTTTTCTGTCTGGGCGTTATATCGTATTAAATATGTATTTACAAACAAACAATATCCAAGTAATCTATCAGTTGTCTGGTTCCCATAGTACGAAATTTGCTTAGTTTGGGGCTAGATGGCGCTGCGTGAAATGTCCACACATATTTATTTATTTATTATTTTAGTTGTTAAACGCATATTGAAATATATAAAGAAGTTATTATTTTGCCTTTTGGTGTGGTCGTTCAACATCACGTAAGAACGCTGGCCGTTGACTCGAGCTCTTTAATTCCTACTTGTATTCCAAAGTACCTACTTACTGAGAAACTGTACAATGAGTATTCATGGGAACTATACATTTTATATGAAACGAGATCCTGCCCGCAGCTTCGCCCGCGGCGTTGCCTATGGAAAAATAATTCAACCACCCATTTCACCCTCTTAAGGGTGGAATTTCGAAAAATCCTTTCTAAGCGGATGCCTACGTCATAACATCTACCTGCATGCCAAATATCAGCCCGATCCGTCCAGTGGTTTAGGCGGTTCGTTGATAGATCACTGTCAGTCTCAGTCACCTTTGAGTTATATATATTTAGATTTACTAAGCATATTGCTTATTACTAGGGTCACCATTGGATACTTTTTACTATGGAGAATTAAGTGTTCCCTGGAAAGTGTTGTGGTGGAAATATATTCATTTTAAGACCTAGATCATCATGTCTAATTAAGTCCACTTTTGGACATCTATCCTGTAGGATGCCTGTATGACTAAAGCTAGTAATATATTAAATAAATACACTTTTTTCATACTAAAATATTAATTTATTGGACGGAATACAAAATAAATGCACTAGTATGCCAAAACATGGTTTGTAAATAAGAAATTATGAATATTTAAAATGTACCTAACAGTAAGTATAATATTTTGAATACATTTTATTTCTTAATTATTTTATTAGAAAGGTCTATCTTATTATCTAAGTTAATTCAAGTGTCAGACCATAAACATTAATTCAATTGAATGAATTCACAATACAAACTTATTTCTAACACAAGTCATTTCTAACACAAGTCATTTTTAACCTAAGTATGATATAAAAAGATGATATAATGAGTGATTGTAGTAGTTAGTGAAGAGATGAGACAAGTTGGTCAAAATTGTTATATTAACAAACATGAGCATTATTGAATATTCGAGAAATTGCAGTTTTGATTCATAGTATAAAGAAATATGAAAAGTTAAGATTAATCACAAAAATCAAGTACAAACAAAAGTACATCAAAGAATAAGATTAGATGCCTTAAGATGACACATACTACACATATTTTGAACTGTAAAACATTGGTAGATGCAAATACAAGCAAATAAACCCTATTAAAGAACAAATTAATATGGTTGATTTTATTTATAATACAGCACAGGAACCACACATAATTTTTGTTGTATTAAATGTTTTCATATACATCTTATCTGGCTGCCCTAAAGATGTTGAATGCTAAGGTATTCTCAGTTGGTCAACAACTGTAATGCAGGGGAATTCACTACATTACAATCAGTTTAATTTAGGTTTAGTTGTATTGCACACCTAGATAGGTACTTAGATAATTATGATGAACATTTTGTCAGGCAAAAGAGACTTTTTGCTCATAAGCCTCATCCTCATTCCAACAGTCTTGATCTGAGAATGCAGTGTGACGAAGACGGCATCTATTGCCAAACTTCAAAATTAGTATAATGACCATCAGCACAAGCATGCCTAGTACTGTAATGGCTGGGAACATCATGAGGAAAGCCATTTATATGTCGCTTTCTCTCTTATGCAACTCTAAATATTCCTGTGAAGAAGTTAAAGGTTGTTGCGAGAAAGATGGAGGGATGTCTTGATGGTGTATGTGTTGGTAGTCTTTTGAGTAGTCTCGGTGAACATAGATACTTAGCTGCTCCTGATTTTTCAGTTCTGTGAAATCCAAAGGAGGCTGCTTGTGCGGTGTGGCGGACCAAATGGACACTATCCAACGGTTACCTGCAAAACAACACATTTTGTAATGTTATTTTAACTTGATAGAGCTATGCTTGCAAATATGATATTGCAATAGTTCTGGCTAGAGAACTTAAGAAAGAATGTGTGAGTTAGAAAATAGCAAGCCTTTAGGAATAATTTGTAGGTTATGTATGGTTAGTATAACAAGATATATGTCTAGCAATAAGAATAGTAAAATAGTGTCCCAGCTCTTGAACCTCTATGTAGCTCAAGTATATTCCTATTTGGAATACTGTAGCCATCTCTGGGATAGAAAGATGAAAGAATTATCATTAATTTCAAAGAAATATTCATCGGACAACAAGATGCACGGAAACACTGCATCAATATATTATGGTAGAAATTCCTTTAGCCCAAACTAGTTATTTTGCTACTAACTTTATATAGTAAACAGTCAAAGAATAGAACAACTTGCCGGCGTCATTGTCGCTTAACTATAAGCTGGGAGTTTTTAAGCCTGGAGCGAATAGGTATCTTCTAGGCAAGCATACCCTGCATCTTAAATCATGTCATTGCTTAACATCAGACAAGTGGTCAAATGCTTTGCCACCATTTGCTTTGTATAACCAATAGAAGAAGTGTCTTGATTAAATTGCGGGTGAAAAATAAGTCTAAGATATAACGAAATAAGTCTAAGAAATATCTTTAAAAAGAAATAAAAAGTAGGTATGTTTATCATACCTGTATGTCTGTCGAGCCAGTAGTCCGAGTAACTTGAACAGCAGCACACAATGTTGAGAATGATCATACATCCAAGGATTACGGAGCAGATCGCAATGGCTATGTAAAACGGCGTGAAATCACCCACTCGCGATACTATAGGGTTTATAGCTTTGTAAGTCCCATTCCCTGTAAAGTAAGCGTTTATTTCAGAGGTCGACATTTTCTACCGCACCTGCAGAAGAAAAACACCCCGTCAACGTTATTTTACAGAGCCGCGCCTTAGCGGATTGCGAAGGGAATTTTGGGTTGGTTGGCGTCCGTCCGTTGGGCGGGGCGTGGCGTTAGACTATCATTGTTAGAAAGTTTACACATAATAATACCTATTATACCTAATAATTACACCTAATAATATATTAAAATTAATTTAACTTTACTAACTTACCTAACTATCTTGTGAAGAGCCGTTATAAAAATTTAACCACTTAATGATAAAATCAAATTGTCGATTTGTTAATAGCAAGAAGCGTTTTCTGAATATCCACAGATCAGTAATTAGTGAAGATCTGTCAAGCGTCAAATGTCAAACTTTGTTATGCCACAGGGTTTTTTTTTAATGTTTTCGCTCCACACTTTTGTGTATTTAGCAAGTATTTGATAATTTATCAAGTTAATGAAATTTCACGCACATATGTGTCAAGTCACAGTCCAAGTCATCAAGTTAAGTCAGTAGTAGTAGTCTAGTCCAAGTCATACTCCAAGTAAAGTGATGGCAACTTTACTAGAAGCTCTTATGGAGTTTTAGAAACAACACGAACAGAAACGTTTCACCATCATTTATTATTATGCTTGCATTATATTTCCGCGACCATAAAAAAAAGATCTTGGTGTCACATCAATTGGTTTTTCTCTAACCTGTACTCAGTGTAAATGTCATTCGCTTCGTTTGGCTTGGAAAACCCTTCCTATTCATACCTTCCTCTACGGCGTGGTTGGTTATACAAGAGACAAAACATAACCCTGGGAGTATTGGCGGGAAAGCGAAAAAGATTGCGTCACCGCATTGTATTATTTTCCAAAACTTGTGTTATTTTCAGTGTTAGTGCATAAATTTGGTGGCATTCTATTCGTTAAGTGCTGGATTATAGGCGTGAGTGTGGAAAAATAGTATAATGATGGTGAAACGTTTCTTTACGTGTTGTTTCCAAAACTCCATAGAAGCTCCAAGTAAAGTTGCCACCACTTTACTAGAAGTATGACTTTGACTAGACTGACTTGACTATGACTTGACTTGATGACTTCGACTGTGACTTGACACATATTTGCGTGAAATATCATTAAGTTGATAAATTATAAATTACTTGACACTGGCTAAATACACAAAAGTGTGGAACCAAAACATAAAAAATAAGTTTGGGTTATCGTGGCTTTGGCAGGTAAACGGTATGTGAAAAGGTAAAGGTGTGTGAAACACCGATCTAATTTCATCAAATAATAAAGTAGAATTTTTTGGTATTTACCTTCAGAATATAATTAAAAATAACGTCATTCATTGCCACACCATTAATATTGTGGCAGCCCCTTGCCAGAACCCTTACTGTACTAAAATTATAATTCTACGTCTATTTAATACTTGGGCAATCATTAGATAATGTTTCTTCATTAACCAGACATTCCTAAACGGCAGAAACAATTAGGATAAAAATTTGCGTATTGTAGTTTTTTTTATACCAACGTAATCAACGAGCGACTTATCATCATCATCAGCTTGAAGACGTCTACTGATGAACATAGATCTACAGATTCACCACTTTGGGCGCTGCTTGCCACCTGGGGCCTTACCGCGTAAGTCTGGTGGAGATCGTAATCGTGTTCTCTCTTGCTCGCACTCGTGGACTTGTTGTTTGGCGCGTGCAGGATGGCATGCGAAGCCGATTCCCAGAATGGTTACGCGGTAGGGGTGCTATTTGTCTGATTGGGGGATTGCCACAATCGATTATATTTCTTCGAATACGAAGAATATAAGATATTCAAATTCGTAGTGCATTTGAATATCTTATTCCTCAAGCGGCCGCCATTATTCGTTTATATAGCAAGATGCAAGCAAGTGTCGTCGCGAGGTACTGTGAATCAAATCAACTGTCTTTTACATTTCTAGTTAATAATCGTAATTTACCTTTATAATATTTATTACTTATATTATTTTTAAGTTATTTTAAAATTAAAGAAAACTGATTTTATTGTTTAACGGCGATGTCACCAATTTAATGGTATGGTCACCGTTAAGGTTTTCATATTTAAGGTTGATACCTGTTTGGCGTTGATGTAGGTAGGTATAACGAGGACGTTAATAAAACTCGATTTGAAGTGTATCAGTAGAACTAGCGTAGCGGAGTATATTTATTAAAGAAAAATGCCTATATTTATACAAAGCTTAACCTAGGATTGTCCAATAAGAAAATAAGATTATAAAATTACACCAATTGTTTCACGTGATTAATTGACCAATGAGATAACGTTCTAGTGTTTACATTGCGTGTGTTGTTAAATTCCCGGCGATTATGCTGTCCCGTTCTCTCCTAGGACAGGTGAGCATGGCGCGCTGTTTCCCTTAAATATAGGTGGCATCGAGCTCTCTCTTTCATAACGCCGGGGGCAACGAACTGTGCGGTCGTCTCTGCGTAACGTTATCCGTGCTCTGTACTGGTGCTGATTGATGGTGTTCGGAGCTGTGATGAGGTGCTGGTGATACGATTAATATTCGCACTTTTCAGAGCGAATATTTCTCCCAATTGAAACCGCCCTTTTCAGGGCGACATCTTAGTTTCTCTGGCGATAGTCTTCATTGTTTCATGTGACAGATAAACAATCGGATTCAAGCTTCAATAAATGTTGAATTGAGTGTGTCTTGTTTCTTCTGGTTATCCTGGTAATCCTGGTAATGGTATTGAGGTAAATGTGGTTCTTTTGGTATTCCGGTAATCTGGTAATTGGTTTGAGGTATGGTATGTGCAGAAGGTAAGTATTGGTAACTGTTGCGAGTTGCGACGCAGGCGCTACATGATTCACCCCCTAGCGAAAGCGTACCGGCAGTTTCACGGTGCGCCCCCGTCGTGTCTTCAGTATTGGTTTTGGTAAAACATCTTGTTGATTCGGTGAGGTAATACTGTAGTCTGATGACGAGGTAACAGGTGGTGATAAGGTAATTTGTTTGTCCGGTACTGATGATGGTAAGTTGAATGAATTATCTTCGTCTTCGTTTATAATGTAGGCAGGCTTGAGTCGGTCGATAGAAATAGTAGATGACCGTCGTTCTGGTAGCTGCAGTACAAAAGTCTTATCGTTTCGCTGTAGTACTTTGTAAGGACCATCGTAGGGAGGTTGAAGTGGCTTCTTTACTGCGTCATTTCGAAGAAAAACATATTCACACTTCTGAAGATCTTGATGCACGAACAAAGGTCGTTTGTTTCCGTGGCTTGATGTTTGGGTGGGCTTCAAAGTGTTTATGGTCTCACGCAGTTTGTTTACAAAATCATAGCCGGAGTCAATGTTCGACTCAAGTGGGGCGTTGAAAAAATCTCTTGGGAGACGTAAACATTGCCCGTAGGTAAGTTCGGCGGCACTTACGCCATTATCGGTGCGCACAGCTGCACGTAGGCCCATTAAGACGGTTGGTAGCTCGTCGATCCACGTTTTATGTTCCGATAGACGAGTTTTCAGTGCTGTCTTGAGCGATCGGTGCCATCTTTCAATCATGCCGTTCGATTGAGGGTGATACGGCGTCGTATGAATGCGCTTGATTCCCATAGCATTGGTGAGTTTGGCAAATAGTTTACTCTCGAAAGTTCTGCCTTGGTCAGTTGTTAAGTATTTGCATATACCGAAGCGAGTAATCCAATGTTCATAGACTATCTTCGCGACGGCTTCAGCGGATATGTCGTCAGTAGGTATTGCTTCAGGCCATCTCGTTACTCGGTCGATCATGGTTACCAGATAGCGATAACCTTGAGGTGTGGTGTTGAGAGGTCCAACCAAGTCTAGGTGTAGGTGGCTGAATCGTTCCGAAGTAGGTGGAAAAGTTGATACGCTACTCATAGTATGTCGTTGAACTTTGCATTGTTGACAGCGTATGCAATGTTTTGCCCATTTTCCAACATCGGTATTCATTGAGGGCCAGAAATACTTTTGAGTCATAAGCTTGCGTGTTGTGCGTACACCCGGGTGGCTTATGTTATGTACAGCGTCGAATGCGAGTCGTCGGAATTCTTCAGGTAGGTAGGGTCGCATGTGTGACGTCGATGTTTCGCAGTAGATTGAACTATGTGCGTCGGGCATAGTAACTTGTTTTATTGTTAAGTTACTTTGTTGTGCAAGTTGCTGGATGATATTGCTGTCTCTTTCTTGCGCTTCAGCAATTTTTTGATAGTTGAGTGACGTTGGGCATGTAATACTGTCTACGTTTGTTCGGCTAAGGGCGTCGGCGACTTGATTTTGATCCCCAGAGATGTGACGAATATCTGTTGTGAATTCGCTTATGAAGATAAGTTGTCTTGCACGGCGAGGTGTTTCAGTCACTGACGGTGGCTTTTGCAGCACATAGGTCAGTGGCTTGTGGTCAGTGAATACAATGAGGTGGCGTCCTTCAAATGTTTTCCGGAAGTACTTTATTGCCATGTAGATTGCGAGTAGCTCTCTGTCGAAAGTACTGTAGTTGCGTTGAGTGTCGGAAAACTTTTTTGAAAAATAGCCAAGTGGTTGCCATTTTCCATCGATGAATTGTTGTAGGACGGCTCCAGCACATTGGTCTGATGCGTCAGTGAATACTGCGAGGGCAGCGTCATGTACAGGATGAGCGAGCAAAGCTGCATTTTGAATCGCAACTTTACAAGCTTCAAATGCTTCAAGTGCTTCGTCATTCCATTGAATTATTGTTTTATCCTTTTTTTTCGTATTATGAAGAAATGCATGAAGTGGTGCTTGCATTTCGGCTGCTTTAGGTAGGTGGTCACGGTAGAAATTGATCATTCCGAGAAAACGTCTTAATTCTTCGATTGTCGTTGGTTTCGGAAAATCTTGAATTGCAGCGAATTTTCAACAGGCGGCTTGATTCCGTCTTTACTGACGGTATAGCCGAGAAACTTGACTTCCGGTTGGCCGAACACGCATTTGGCAGGGTTGATAGTGATGCCATTTTCTTCTAGTCTTCTTAGTACTTCACGAAGATGTTTTCTGTGTGAAGTTTCGCACGGGCTTGCGATCAAAATATCATCAATAAACGCGTAGGCGTAATCGAGACCACGCAGTACTTCGTGAATAAATCGTTGGAATGTTTGTCCTGCGTTCATAAGTCCTGGGCACATTCGCGGAAATTCGAATAAACCCATCGGTGTTATGATTGCAGTTTTTTCTATATCTTCTTCTCGGATCTTCAGTTGTTGGTAAGCTCGGTTGAGATCGATTGTAGAGTAGATAGTCTTGTCTGATAATTGGAATGTGAAATCTTTGATTCTAGGTATTGGATAGCGGTCAGGTATTGTGACAGCGTTAAGTCGTCTGTAGTCGCCACATACTCGTAGATCTCCGTTTTTCTTTGGTACGACGTGTAGTGGAGATGACCAGGGACTTTTGCTTGGACGGCAGAGACCCTGTTAAATCATATTTTCAAATTCTTTTTTTACGAGTTCGTATCGGTGTGGCGCTATTGGTCGAGCGCGGCAGTGTAGTGGTTGTCCGGTTGTCTCAATAAAATGTTCAACGTTGTGTTTCGGGTTCAATTGCATCGCAGTTAGTCGAGTAATTCCGGGAAATTCGGCTAGGATATCATGATATGAATTGTCGACGTCAATACTGCGGATTGTAGGTATGCTTGTGGCTTGCACGAATGAAGTTGACGTTAGTTCCGTCGATTAATCTTCTATTCTTGATATCGACTATCAGTTGGTGATGTTTGAGAAAGTCGGCCCCGATTATAGGTTTGCTGACTTCCGCAACGATAAACTTCCACTTGAAAGGTCGACGGAGGTTCAAATCTAGCTCCAATGTTTTTTCACCGTAGGTCGGGATGATAGTATTATTAGCAGCGTAGAGTTGAAAGTTAAGTGGTTTCGGCGAGTCGCCTTTTTTCTTTGGTATGACAGATATGTTGGCGCCTGTATCGATGAGAAAAGTTAACTTCGATTTCTTGTCTGTGATAAATAGGCGGTATGAATGTTCTTTTACGCCAGACTCCGCCGCGGCCAGCGTAATTTTCAGTTTTCCGTCTTCTTATTCATATTTTCATTTTTGTATGAACAAGGTGTCGTGCAGTGAATTGCTTCGGATCCGAATCGTCGGTGATAATAACAGTACGGCGACGGCGTTTGGCTTCGTGAGCGATTGTTGTTATCTGTGTTTCGACGTAACGAACGGTTTCTTCTAAAGAATGGTCGCTGTTGTTGATTATTATATGGCAGTTGTTGATACGGTTGACGCTGGTATTGTGGTTGTCCGCACTGATGTGATGTCTTGAGAGCGGCGATTTCAAGCGACAAACGCCTTATTTCTTCAGCGAAAAATTGTGTCTCAGAATGATGTGGCTGTTGAGGACAAGGTATTGTTGCCACAGCAGAGATTTCAGAGCTGCTGTTCTCCAGCATCTTGTCAGCCAGAAGTGCTAATTCGTCCAATGCGGTTTGTGTTTTGAATGATTCGCTGACGGCAAGAACGGAGCGGATGTGAGACGGTAAGTGGTTCGCCACATCAGGCGTAGAGTTGTATCCGGTACTTTATCTCGTGCCAGAATACGCATACGTCTGAGCAGCTGTGACGGCTTCTGATCTCCAAGTTCCATGTCGGAGAGTAGCTTCTGGAACTGGCGGTTGTCGGATTCTTCATATACGGTGATGAGACGCTCTTTGAGTATTTTGTACATGTCGATCTCTGGCGGGTTGTATAGTAGATCGCTGACTTGTTCGACGTCCGTTTTATCTAGTTGTGCAATCACCATTTGCGCCAACTGAGCCTGGCTTCTCTTCTGGTCGCTGGTAGCGGCTTCAAAGCTGATGAACCATAAGCGCGGCTTGTCGCGCCAGAATGGTGGTATGCGCATAGACAATGCAATACCGGCGAGTTCTTGCTGCGAGCTCTTGGTAGAAGTAGAGGCAGAGGTGTCCGTAGTCGAGGAATCTTGCATCTTCACGTGTTCTTTCTTCCTTGTAGTAAGGCTGGAGAGAGGGTCACCACTTTAACGGCGATGTCACCAATTTAATGGTATGGTCACCGTTAAGGTTTTCATATTTAAGGTTGATACCTGTTTGGCGTTGATGTAGGTAGGTATAACGAGGACGTTAATAAAACTCGATTTGAAGTGTATCAGTAGAACTAGCGTAGCGGAGTATATTTATTAAAGAAAAATGCCTATATTTATACAAAGCTTAACCTAGGATTGTCCAATAAGAAAATAAGATTATAAAATTACACCAATTGTTTCACGTGATTAATTGACCAATGAGATAACGTTCTAGTGTTTACATTGCGTGTGTTGTTAAATTCCCGGCGATTATGCTGTCCCGTTCTCTCCTAGGACAGGTGAGCATGTTTTTTTTTTTTTTTTTGAACGAGCTAATGCTGTTGGTCTCTATCGACCTTTACAGCGTCACCGGGACGGCTGACGGCTGGGCGCCCTAAGCGCCCGCCCAGCCGTCAAAAGTGGGAGGCAACTAGCTCAAGGGCACCCCTGGGGTGCGAGCCTCGGCTTGGGCCGTTGCCGGGATAAGAGGATCGAGAAGACTACGTCCACTGGAAGAGTGGACCCTATTGAAAGTCGCGACCGTTCTAGCTAACCTACGGGGGGTACGTCGACCTCGCCGGCGGGGTCGGTGTCTGATTGTGTTACGCTGGTATCCTATACCGGTGCCGAAAGCGGTACCTGAGCCAGAAGGGCTAGACTGGTCCGGTGATCCTAGCGCAGCCGATACTACGGCTGCTATAGGATCATCCGGGTCGCTCAAGACGTGTCTCGGGCGGCGACGACGGGGTGGCGAGTCTGTCGTGTCTGTACAGTAGTTTGAAGCTCTGACTACGAGAGGGTTGGGGTGATGAGGTGCCGCATCAAAATAGCGGCGGGATGCATCCTTCATAAATTGACGGATGGATGGGAGTTCGAGATCGCAGTGGAGGTCGGAGTTTCGCTGGTACCAGCGAGCCCCGACCACCTTGCGGACAAAGCGGTTCTGGATCACCTGAAGTCGATCCAGATGTACTGAGGGAGTATGAGCAAACGCGACAGATGCGTAGGTCATAATGGGGCGAACGCAAGTTTTGTAAAGCGTCACCTTATTTCTAAGGGACAGCTTACTACGCTTGCAGATGAGAGGGTGGAGGCGGCCTAAGACAAAGGCAGCCCTATCGCGCACTCGCTTAATATGGTCCTTGAAGTTGAGTTTGGTGTCAAGGGTAACCCCCAGGTATTTGGTAGACGAAGCCCAGGGAATGGGCTTGTCGAACAAGGACAGTGGTTTCGCTGGCGGACCACGCTTGTAGTCAGAAAAGTACATCGCTGCACTTTTATCTGGGTTAACCGTGATCCGCCATTTCCTGAACCACAGGTGAGCATGGCGCGCTGTTTCCCTTAAATATAGGTGGCATCGAGCTCTCTCTTTCATAACGCCGGGGGCAACGAACTGTGCGGTCGTCTCTGCGTAACGTTATCCGTGCTCTGTACTGGTGCTGATTGATGGTGTTCGGAGCTGTGATGAGGTGCTGGTGATACGATTAATATTCGCACTTTTCAGAGCGAATATTTCTCCCAATTGAAACCGCCCTTTTCAGGGCGACATCTTAGTTTCTCTGGCGATAGTCTTCATTGTTTCATGTGACAGATAAACAATCGGATTCAATTGAGTGTGTCTTGTTTCTTCTGGTTATCCTGGTAATCCTGGTAATGGTATTGAGGTAAATGTGGTTCTTTTGGTATTCCGGTAATCTGGTAATTGGTTTGAGGTATGGTATGTGCAGAAGGTAAGTATTGGTAACTGTTGCGAGTTGCGACGCAGGCGCTACAATTGTTTATTTTACGGACAATCTTTATCAAATTTTATCGTGCTAACGTAGATCCTGGACCCTAACTAGGATTCCTTGTGTCTAGGGACCCAGGAACTACGAGGACCATGGTCCCATAACACCCAGACTCACTAAGTATTTGTAACTTTTTTCTGTGGTCAAAGACTTGAACTTCTGCGGGAATCGAATCCACCGCCCCCGGTTTATGAGCCAACCGGGCCTGCTCAACCAGCAAACCACAGAGGCTGTCAAAATACGGGTCTGTTATTTTTTTAACTAACTTTAAAAATAACTAATAAAAACTAGAGGTCATAAATATGAAATATTGTCCAAGAATCCTTCGCTGGTTCAAAATCAATAATTGCAGGAAAAATTAACTATGTCCCTTTATTGCAGAAATTGAGCTTATAAATATTTCCTTGTAAGAGACATCAACGCGCATGCTGTAGCAAGGATCTACGATGTTCAGCTGCGGTTCGGACAATATAAAACTGACAAACCCTACACACATTAATATAAACTTGATTTTATATAATTCTGAGTTATTGAAGTAAAACTCCTTTACGCTCGCTTGACTTCGGGAGTAAGCTGGTTAATGCGACGCGAACACAATTTGAAGTTGGTTCACGTATATCTCCATTGACAAAACAACAAAGTTTAAAATTTGTATTATTATGTGGGTATGTTCGGTAAATAAATGACAATTCACAATAGTCAAGATGGCGACATTAACATTAAATAACGGCCGATAGATGGAGCTAAACTAAAAAACTTTTACTTCAGTCGCGTGGTCTAAAGCACACTCATTTTTTTAAAATATTTCTTAAGTCGAGTTCACTATCAGAAAAAAGTCTAACTTTGATGCTATATTTCTATAAAATTGATATCACAAAAATACAATAATAATAATAACGCCCAACGATCACATACATAGATCCTGGACCCTAACTAGGAATCCCGTGTCTAGGGATGCAGGAACTACGAGGACCATGGTCCCACAACACCTAAACTCAGAACGAGAATATGTGCTTTTTTCTGTGCATAAATACTTGCCTGCCGCGGGAATCGAACCCGCCACCTCCGGGTTATGAGCCAACCTGCTCAACAAAAACACCACAGAGGCTGTCAAAAAACTTGTTATATTATGTGTAGATTCAGAACTACCTATAATATTAACAGTATTTCGACACAATCAAAATAAATGTAACTTATTACTTTAATTAAAAATGTATTCAATGAAGACTTACATATTCACTTCCGTACTTCTATATGAACATTATAGAAATAAATATGCTTACATAAAAAAACTAAATAAGAAGAGTTTTGGCGGGAACGCGAAAAAGATTGCGTCACCGCATTGTATTATTTTCCAAAACTTGTGTTATTTTCAGTGTTAGTGCATAAAATTGGTGGCATTCTATTCGTTAAGTGCTGGATTACAAGCGTGAGTGTGGGAAAATGGTATAATGATGGTGAAACGTTTCTTTTCGTGTTGTTTCCAAAACTCCATAGAAGCTTCAAGTAAAGTTGCCACCACTTTACTAGGAGTATGACTTTGACTGGACTATGACTTGACGACTTCGACTGTGATTTGACACACATTTGCATTAACTTGATAAATTCTTAATTACTTGACACTGGCTAAATACACAAAAGTGTGGAGCCAAAACCTAAAAAAAAAAAAAAAAAACTAAATAAGCTTAGATTTATAGTTAGCTAAATTATTTGGCAAGGATATCAATTTTAACAGTTCCATACTGACATCATTTTAAAGCCTTTTAAATATTAAATAACTGTAGAAGGCGTTAATTTATAAATGTTGAAGTTGAAGGAGTAAACTATAAAAGTTATGAGGTAAATTGTTTGTAAGTACACAACAACTATACGCAAAACTATGAAAAAAAAATCTTACTACTCTATCAGCCTTATTAATAAACGGGTATTAATTTCGGATTAGTAACTTCAGCTTTTATCCTTTTTTTGCTACTGGAATATTTAGCTGGATCGAAAGAGACAAAATATGGTGTAACTAGTCTAAAGCTAGTTCGTGTTTATTAATAAGGCTGTATAAGTTTATGTACCTCCCTTGCTACCTGTGTGAACCAATAAAGTTTTTATTTATTATAATATTATATTTTTATTATTATAATATATATTTATTATATTGGTTTATTATTATTGATTACTTAATTCTAACTTGTTAAATATGCGAATATAAATTCCTTTTTTACTTTTTTTTTTATTTTTTAACAAATTTCCTACTATTTTTATTCATATAATTGAACTTAGGAGAAAGAAAAAAAAACTAAACTATACATAAGAACTTAAAATAAATAATAATTGAAGAAAAAGTAATATTGTAGGTAAAAAGAGAATTTATTAAAAACTACAATTTCAATACAAAATGAAAGAAAACAACCTTTGAATCCAAATGTGGATAGAACCCTAGTATATTTCATTCAGTTATTACACATGTAATTATAATAAGAATTTTAATTTGCAGAGGCTGGCATTAGTATAATAAGAGATCATGTATAAACTAACTTAACCTTTAATATAGGCCTGCTCAAAATGGCTTACCCTAAGCTTTACCAATGCCTAGATAAAACTTGAATCCAAAATATCAATTCATTATATAGATTACGAGCTTCTGCCCGCAGCGTCGCCCGCGGCGTGGCCTATGGGAAAATAATTCAACCACCCATTTCAACTTCTTAAGGGTGGAGTTTCGAAAAATCCTTTCTTAGTGGATGCTTACGTCATAACATCTACCTGCATGCCAAATATCAGCCCGATCTGTCCAGTGGTTTAGGCGGTGCGTTGATAGATCACTATGTCAGTCAGAAATGTTCAGATTGAAAGTACCTGACCTAATCCTAATAGTAAATCTATAAGGAATTGTAATAAAACACATGTTCAAACTACTACATCATTTTAATACTACTGCATCATTTTAATACTTCTTCATCATTTGAATACTACTACATCATTTGAATACTACTGCATCATTTGAAACTACTACATCATTTGAACACTACTTCATCATTTGAATACTGCTACATCATTTGAATACTGCTACATCATTTGAATACTGCTACATCATTTTAGTACAATTCACTTTGCCTGGAAAATAATGTATCATACTTAAGGTATTCGTTAATCCATTTGAAGACTTTATTGTACGGCGATGGCATCTTGTAACGCACCGGCACGCCCAGACGCTCCTCGAGCTGCAGGCTGTCGACGTGTTCCACCAACGCCTCCCAGAACTCCAATAAGTGTTGGTAGCGAAGACGTTGCATCGGGATGCGCTCCGAAATTATCGGCTTGTCATTTAGTTCTACTATCTCTATGGTGAACTCCTTAGACGAAGAGCGGGTAGAGACAGAGTACCCTTTGTTGAGGACCGGCATCTTGGAGAAACAATCGATGATAGCTCTGGATAA
Source organism: Ennomos fuscantarius (assembly GCA_905220475.3). Classification (NCBI taxonomy): domain Eukaryota; kingdom Metazoa; phylum Arthropoda; class Insecta; order Lepidoptera; family Geometridae; genus Ennomos; species Ennomos fuscantarius. The sequence goes on from HG992023.1 coordinate 16,571,453, forward strand.
TTAATATTAAAGACGTACGGTCGTTGACTGCGGAGGCGGTCAAGTGTCTAATGTATTGATTTGTCACGTTTATAAAGAGGGGTGGTGTTCGAGGGATGAGACACGTGTTTGCTTTCCGTAACACGTATTTCTTTTAGTGAAACGGATTCATGTCATCATGATAGCGTATTTATATTTATTGTTTGACTTGGGGCGTAAGCTGGTGTGCAAATGGAAGTTTAAGTTGGTTCACGTAGATCTCCATTGTCAACTTAACAAAGTAAAAATTAGAAAGGTTAATTCTAAAAAAAATTCCATAAAAATCGTTATTCCACCGTTTCGAGACTAATGACATGAAATACCATATCTTGGGATTGATATTCGATATAATCATATTACTTGCCTATGCTTTTTGCGTTTGGTTTGTTGTGAAATAAAGTTTTGTTAATCATCATTCATCAAAGCATAAATTAATTCATCTAAAATATGCTTATTTTAGTAAAACGCAAAATACTTGTTTGCATTAAATTACTTAAATATTTAAATGGATTTTTTATATATATGGCAAGACAATATAATTTTTTAACCCCTTATACAATAACCAAAAATGATGTAATACAAACAAAATTAAAATTAAAAACTTTACAGTAGGAAAACTTAATATAAGAAGACGCTACCAGTAGGCAAAGTGCCCGAAACGCTGGCGGCATTGCCCCGTTGAATAGAATTGAATAAATACTGTTCCGCATTGACCCTGGAGATCAAGGTGAATGGTTGGACTGACCTCGCATGCTACCCCAACGTCACGGTAGCCTTATAACACTACCTTTCTCTAGGTTAACTCGTTTTGTAGTCACTCTATTTATTATAGCAAACTTCGTACGATAGCATTAAGTAGCAGTAAGATATGTTTTATATTAATTTTAATTTTAATAGACTTATATTTTAGGATTTTATTTTGTATTTTAAGCACAATATGGGTTTTCTTGAAATAAAGACATTTTATTTATTATTATCATTAAGACCCTAAAATCTTTAATTTATTTATTTCCGCACACATTGTAATTCGAAACTTGTCGGTTCGTCTGACCTATAAACAGCAGTATCTCTTGAACCGCAAAATAATCCGCAAATAGCAGGTAGCCGACAGTTTTATAGAATATGCGTTATTACGGTGGATAACCTAACAAGTAATAAAAAAAACGAGTGTGCTTTAGACCACACAACTGAAGTAAAACTTCTTTTGTTTAGCTCCATCTATCGGCCGGTATAACTTTGTTTTTGCTTTGTTTAATGTTAATGTCGCCCTCTTGACATTTGTAAATTTTCATTTTATGAAAGACAAAACTGTCCCCATTTTAAGCCAACCTTAAAAAAGAGGTAGAGGACCTCTTTCTTCGTCTAAACTAATATTACAAAGAGGAAATATTTGATTTTTTGTTTGCATTGAATAGGCTCCGAAACTACTGCGCCGTTTCGAAAAATTCTTTCACCGTTAGAAACCTTTTTTTTTAAATGGGGAAATTCCCTCGTACTTACCTGCCATCACGGGGGTGGTGGCAGTGGGACTCAAACCCACTAAAAGCCCCCGTGAGCCATCTTCCACCGTACTCACTCGCCTACCGTTAGAATCCCACATTATATTTTTAGGAAGCAGGGGCTGGCCGCCGTCCCTGAGTAAGAATGGTGACCTCCCATCTCTTCCCACGTGCGACATAAGAGCCGGCTTAGGGAATATCTAGGGAATGGGCAGCAGCTTTCCCTTCGGTACATTGTAATCTGCTGCGATCACTGAGTCACCTGCCAAGCGTGATCATGGCAGTTGAACACCTAGGGGTGACGTTTTATGGGGGATACCCATGTTGTTGATGATGTGAATCTAACATTATTTGCACACACGCACACAAACACAGCCTCTGTATTGTAGTGGTTGAGCAGTTAAACTCATAACCCGAAGGCGGCGGGTTCGATTCCCGCGGCAGGATAAGTATTTATGCACAAAAAAAAAAAGCGCAAATACTTGTTCTGAGTCTGGATTTGGGACCATGGTCCTCGTAGTTCCTGGGTCCTAGTTAGGGTCCAAGATTTATGTATGCGGTCGTTGGGCGTTATTATTATCTACTAGTTGCGCCCCGCGGTTTCACCCGCTGATAAAAAATATTTTATTATTAATTATTTACTCATCCCACGGGAAAATTTCCGGGATAAAATGTAGCCTATATGTTAATCTTGTGTGTAAGCTATCTTGGTACCGAATTTTATCCAAATCTATTCAGCTATTTGAGCACGATGAAGTAACAAACATACACACATACACACAAACACACATTCAAACTTTCGCCTTTATTAGTGTGATTTATTATTTATTTCATAGATTAAGCCTATTATAATTACCTACATATTACAAATCCCTGTAAAACTGCGTATCCTATCTGTTATAAGCGTATCATAAGTCAAAGCATTAATATCGTATTAAAGCAATCTGCCCATCCCTATACCACCACCACAAAACCTGCAATGTTACCAGGAAACAATCCAAGAATTACCGAACTGCATGCATTACCCCGGTGACGCCCACTTCGGAAAAGTAACCTGACGGGTATTCCATAGAGTAAAACCACAACGATGAGATCCTATTCTAATAAATACTATTATATGGTTCATGTCTAAAAATTCAATATTTTTTATGTTTTATTATTAAGTAAACGGTCGGTGTCAGTATATAAAACTCCCATTGCGCTGGGTAATTTATTTTCATAGCAACATTTCGGTGCTCGATGCACCGACATCGTTATCTATGCGGGTGGCGTAATTTTGAAACCAGCAACCGTATTACCGTTTCTTTAAAGTTTATTATTGAATTGGTTTTTTTAGGTTAGGTTATTTCTTTGAAACTTATAAAATGTTTAATTAAGTTCTTTGATTTTTAGGAATGTTACGCGTTTATGGGAATTATATAAATCTTACGTTATCAAAACTGATAGTTGCGCCCTCGGCACACGCACAAGTACCCAAATGCGCCGTGATTCGTCATCTCATGTTATAATGTAAGATCATTGGTCTACCTTAAAGCGGGAATTTCAAAATTTTTACACCGTCCGTAATTTTTGTATTTTCAGTTTAGGTGCCAACACAATGAAATCAAGAGTTTTCGTTTTTAATATTTTATAAAATTCAAATCATAATTTTCGCTTCCCGAAAATGTCACTATCATTGTATAATAATAAACATAGGCGTTTTGAACACGAAAAAAACCTACAAGTTTTGAACATCCCGCTCTTTTTTTTTGTTTTGGTTTCGGCTCCACACTTTTTTGTATTTAGCCAGGGTCAAGTAATTAATTTTTCAAGTTAATTTATATTATACATATGTATGTTGTATGTGTCAAGTCAAGTCACAGTCCAAGTCACCAAGTCAAGTCGTAGTCTAGTCTAGTCAAGTCACACTCCTAGTAAAGTGGTGGCAACTTTACCAGAAGCTTCTATGGAGTTTTGGAAACAACACGAAAAGAAGCGTTTCACCATCATTATACCACTTTCCCACACTCATGCTTGTAATCCAGCACTTAACGAATAAAATGCCACCAATTTTATGCACTAACACTGAAAATAACACAAGTTTTGGAAAATAATATAATGCGGAAACACGATCTGTTTCGTTTTCCCGCCAAAAAAAACCAACTTCCCGCTCTAGTCTTGACGCATTCGCTTGTCAATTCAACGCTTGGTGAACGGTCGATAAAACAGTTTTTTTAACGATTTAGTAACCAATTTTGTTATGTAATTTTGTATTACCGTAAATTCCTAACGTAAAAATAATCTCCGTATCACGCGATTGTTACTAGCATAAAAAATAGTTAAATACTTGAACCCGCTACTAGCAGAGTTATAAAAAAAAGTTAACAATTTTAAAATTCCCGCTTTATAGTCTACCATTAGCCCTCTTTGGGCGCCACTTGGTATGGTGTGTCCGGAAAACGTAGACAATTTAAAAGTTTTTTTGCCCAGAATCCAATAGAAGAATCCAAAATTGTATATAATAATAATAATTAAAAACGGCCATTAAAGAAAAGTCCTGAAAAGTGCGGGCCTTTTTATTGCTGTCTCGCTCCTGAATAAGTACTTATTTCGGGAAGCAAATTTATAATTTATCGAGTTTTTCTCTCGAACTTCTCTCTCTCTAAGTTTTATTTCATTCCCTTCAAAACTTTTTGATTAAGTTTCATGATTATATAGGCACCTGATAAATGCTATTTTGTTAATATAGTTGTGAACCTTAATAAACATACTTAATTACTTACAAACCATCTGGCTTACGTACTTACGGTAACTTTATTTCCATTCGAAGCAGCATGAAAAATAATATCTAATCTATTCATAATAACGTTAAGATAAAAACCTCAGTAAACTTACCCATAAGTAGGATGCACATTTAATAACGTGAAAATTAACTAACAAAAAAAAATATGTTAAAAACAATAAAATGGATGACACATTATAGATTGTATTTTGGTAAGCAATAAACTGTAATAATATTTAAACTCGCATTAAAAATCACCTCGCAACGGTTATAAATAAAATGCACATTGCTTCGCTACTAATTTTTTTAATTTATAAAAAATTAAATAAATGGCTTAATTAAAGTTCATACCAAATGGTTGGTTGGTACTTTATAGCAGTCTTCACAAATTAGGCCACATTTTGTTTGCAGTGCATAGTTATCTGAAAACGCCAAAAAATATTATGACATTTCAAGAATATAAAGTAATATTACGTAAGTGTATTAAAAGCACAGTCATATTTATCACCAATAATGTGCGCTCCGGTGGATTTTAGCAAAGTACCACAGTCTATAAATCATAAATCTTTTTTCTCCTTGGCTAAAGCCGTAGATTAAATAAAAAATTTACAATACAATAATTCGCTCAGTAAAATTTTACATAAATAAACTTTCAATTTTTTTCTATTACTTATAAGTATAATAATAATACGGAAAACTGTTGTACCAAAAAGAACGTTCTAAGTTTACAACCGAAAGTGCAATATCAAAAAATACTCCCAAAACTATGGGGAGATTTATCCGTTGCGTTCCCAATTGTGCAACGAGCGAGGCAGGTGAGACAAAAAAAAACCGATGCGAATTTAATAATATTTTTAAGCCCGTATAACGTAACGTTAACTTACCATTTTTGAATATTTAATTACACCCACTTCACAAAAAAGCTTTTGCCATATATTGAATGTGGCCAAGCGTTCACTATTTAATTCAAGATGTGTATGGGACCACAGTGAATAAGGTACTGTGGGCTTCCGAGTTGGCTCGGCATCAGCATTGGCAGTGGCACGCAACAAGTTGAGAGCTGGCTCTGGTGTGCGCAAGCGTAGGTTGAAGATTTGGGGCGTGTGAAGGGCATAGGGTAAGGCAGTGTGCCAGGGCTAATTCCTTAAACCAGTCGCGCCAAGAATTGGTGAAGAGTAACGTGACTGCAGCCCGTTAGGTAGCAGCCTTGCGATCACTATATAGCATGAGTCAACCGAGCTCAAAGCTCAGTGAGCTCGGTTCCACCAACTCATGAAGTTGTACCAGCTGACGACATTCAAAAGTAACGGATGAAACAATTAAAAAGTAATTTAATAAAAGTAAATAATCAAATATTGTGATAATTGTGTTCTAAAACATTTTGTATCGTATTAATTTATTGTGTGCTAAATAAATGTTTACGAACTGCGGTGTGTTTTGAGTGCGCCATAAATTTTGCAAGTTGTAATTTTACTACTTGTCACCCTTAAATTTATGCAATTTCTGAACGCAGCTCAGGTGGGTTCTCGATTTGACGTTTCTTGCATCCGGATGCTACGATCGGATGCCACAGATTCGATTCCGATAAATCGTGTAAACCGAGTGATCGTCATAGATTGTAGAGTAAGGAGGCGGGCATCGCCCCGTAGAAGGAATGATTTATGGTCTGCAGTATGCGGAATTTGTATTGATTGTGCCGTTCTCGATGCTGATTGGCTAACCCTCCTCTGTACACACCCCATGCTGAACTGAACATAGCTTATTTACATTGTAGCTATGTATGATTCCTGTAGGGCCACTCTCTTGGCGGGATAGGCGAATCATAAGAGATAGCGATTTTAATAAAATCGCAAGTGCGATTGTATGAAAACTAAGTCAATTTCTACGAAATAATCACCCAAACCTTATGCACTCCTGACTAGATGGCGCTTATTCCAATTTTATGTCAATTTGAAGGAAATATAAGAAAACATTTTTTTGCAATTCTGGTTTGTAGACTGCGCTGTCGCAAGTCTAACTAAAACAAATAGTAAAAAGAGGCCATAATAAAAAAGAAAAACATGTCTAGTTTACATAATTAGTTAATATAATCACATTTGGATGTCTGATCATAGGTCATTAGTGAGTTAAGTTAAAGAATAACTTTGATTTAGCTGATATTATTAACATTTTGTTAAAAATTCTTTTGTTCGTTTCCGGCGCAGTAGTAAAAACTGAATTATCAGGTGCACCAAGATAATATTTCTAGGCCCGATCTACCCCTACCCACGCAGCACCCCCGCTAGAACTCCCCACGTTTACAGTCTAGCTGCTAGATCTGTCCATTCCATCGCCGATCGCCGAAGATAGCAGTCGTGCCACGCAGCAGTGAATTAATTATAGAGTCAGTGTAGGTAGCTGCAGCAGCCGGGAGATCTGGATTCCTGAGGTAAGCTCCTAGATTATTAGCCACTCTTTTACAGATTTTAACAGCATTTTGCAGCATTTTGGTAAGTTTCCTGCGATTCCTGTATGGGCGTGGCTGCTGCCTCCTTTGTCTCCAAGTCTGAGATGCTGTACTGGGAAGCTGTTTTCTTATTGAAGTACGTTTCAAAAAGGTTTATAGGGTGCCGCTGCTGCCTACGGGACCGGCATCACTAACCTGGCTCCAGTTTCGTCAAGTCACTCTGCGTCTTCAATGAAATCCTACCAGAATTGTTTTAATGTTACACTTATTCGAAAAAATCTCGATACCCAGTGTATTTTCACTGCGATTTCGTGATTTTCGGGTAAATAATCAAATATATAAAGGTAAATAATAAATCGTTTTACTTGGAATCTTGCGCCTTTACGTGGCCTATTTTAAAGTAGGCATGTCACGATAACCAATGTATTTTCATTGGGCTATTGTGGTTTTCGAGAAATTTCCTGTTTTTTTATGTTTCGGGTACTTATTGATTGGGTCGAGCCCGCATGCGCGCTGCGTCATTGATATCTGAGGAGACTTTAGTCCGCCGCGCATCGTCTATCCGGTTAGGATAGGTCAGGTCTGCACTACCTACGCCGGGGCGAGATGGTTAATGCAGTGCGTCTCTATCTCGCCCCATCCCGGCGGCGGTCAGATCACGGGGGGTTTTAGTGGGTTCGAGTCCCACATACCCCTTGCCACCAACCCCGTGGTGGCATGGAAGTGCGAGGGCATTTCCCCCCTCAAAAAAAAAAGTCTGCACTACCTATAGGCGTTGTCACGTCTTTATGAAGACGTGACAACGCTATCGTTGCGGTTTTTATTAAATACAGTGCCGTTTCATTGCCCTCGGTTAAATGTTTGCGTGCATTTTCAAAATGGTGGAGGTGTAAGTAGATGCAAAAAAAGTGTGCTTTAGATCACACGACTGAAGTAAAACTTCTGTAGCGCCATCTCTCTTGCCCCTACTACAGTAATATACGAAACATAACTTTTCTTTCTATCGTCACGTAGAGAGGGACATATATAAGTTCTCCCTCTCAACTTTTCGCCTCATCAGCTTACCACCAAGTCAAGCGTGCGTAAAGGAGTTTTACTTCAAAACCCGGTAACCATTTAAAATTTTCCTACGCGTAAAAGTCTTCTACCACGATTTTTTCTTTCATCACGTTGTATGCGTGTGCATCTAAAATTAAACATCATTTCCATAACTATTTGTCGGTTTCGATGTCCCATATAACTTGCTATAACGCGCGCGCGCATGATTTCTTATGCGCCATACTGCGCAACCTTTTGGCATTTCCTTTGTTCATTGCACATGCGTCGAACGAAAACTTCAATGCGGCAGGCCCTGATTATTTTCGGCGTCTTGGCGTCCCCATCGCCAAAATTTACACTCCTTGCGCATGCACCCTGCATTTCCAGTTATTTCCATACTCTATCTCTTGCTGCCAAGTTTTCTCCCTTGTTACGTTGACGCATAAATGTCAGTACCATTTTCCTCTTTGCCACCATTTTGTTTGCGCAGAGATACCATTTCCGGGATTTTTTTTGTGACGAGGGCGCATGCGCCGTACGATATTGCCACGTGACACGCTTTAACTATTTCCATTGCTATAGCGTCCACACCTCCTAAATTCACACTTCTTGCGCATGCGGATTCGCGCATTTCCATAATTTTGACATGTTACCTGCTGTCAAGTTTTCTCCCTTGTTACGTTGCACATGCGCATGCATAAATCTTGATGCCATTTTCTTCATTGCCGCCATTTTGTTTATCTTGTCGCGTACGTAATACCTGCGCGCGCAACCTCCGCGTTTATTATGTGCTAAATGTATTTTGCTGTCCTGACGTTAAATTTGCGAACGTGCGCGCGCAAAATTCCGTATCGTGATGCGCAGTAGACAACGCATTTCCGGCATTTCCTCGGTTCATGTATAGATGCACATGCGCCGAATGCTATCTGCAATGCGGCACGCCGGGTTTATTTCGAGATGTAATGTCCCCACCTGGCGACCTCACCCATTTGTAGGGCGTGGCTCTTCATTCTCGAAGCTTCAAGGAAGGTGCCGTGACTCCAGGATATAATCAACAACTGCGCAGAAGGATTTGCGCATTTGAATAAGGGCGAGGTCAGGTCAGGGGACTGTAATAGCATCGCATCAGGCTTATTGATCGCTCGAGAGTAGTGCAGGGACTCACTGCGCAGCCTCCCGATCTGACCGGCTGCGCAGACCGTCACTTTCCCATACTCCTTCCGAAAGTTTCCGCGCATCTGCAGCGGTGCAGGGTTTGAATCATTCCATTGGCTGCTGAGCTTCGATACAGACTTGTGTTATTGAGCTCTCGGACTTTAACGGTGATAGCTCATATATAGACCGAAGCTAAAGATCGAAAGTCGCGCTACAATTAAAGATTTGGATCATCAGTGATTAATTGTTTTCGACGTCACGCCGTAACTTGTTGTCGGTTTGCGAAACGGTTTTTGCAGCGATGTCATTGTATACAACAACCATATGTCGCGGTCGTGAAACACTGATTATAATCGCTAATAACTAAAAATAATCATAAATAAATATATTTTATAAATAAAGTGAAAAATTTGAAGAGAACACCTACCGGTTATAGGCTGCTGCCGACGACTTCAAACTCTGTAAGTATATTATTATATAAAGCCGACTGCTGTGCCGCCATTTGCTTTGACTGCCACTTGGAACAAGATACATATGACCACGCCCTTTAAACTATCTAAAGCTCAACTATTTAACAAAGCTTGTATGATAAATGTATAAAAAATTAAACTTACTTTTATTGTCGAATAGATGCACAATAATAAATAATAATGTATTTATTATAACGAGTGGTCGAATGGACGAGCTCACTGCTAGTGGCGATACATGTAATCTGCTTAGGTTAGGTAATGCGGTATTGCGACAATGCGTTGCGCAGGACTTGAATGGTTTCGTGAACAAATCGATACCACTGCGGCAACTCGCGGGTGTCATGGCGACAGGTTGCGCGGAGCCACAGCGCGCAATCGATCGATCGTGGGTGGCCGCCAGCTTTTTTGTTTTTGATTGGCTCACTTTTGTGTATTTAGCCAGTGTCAAGTAAATAATAATTTTTCAAGTTACCTAATTAATATTTATGTATATATGTGTCAAGTCGAGTCACAGTCCAAGTAATCGAGTCAAGTCATAATCTAACCTAGTTTAGTCATACTCCTAGTAAAGTGGTGGCAACTTTACCAGAAGCTTTTTTTTATTACTAGATAGGCTTGCGTTTGATCACTATCGCACCTGATGGTAAGTAACGATGCGGTCTAGGATGTAACACGCTTGCCTAGAAGATACCTTTTCACTCTCGATTTGAAGACTCCAAGGTTGTAGTTATCGGGAAATACAGACGCCGGTAAAGCGTTCCACTCTTTGGCTGTTCGCATGAAAAATGTAAAGCCAAGTCATATTTTTGTTCGCACATGGGGGATATTGAGCTTCTATGAAGTTTTGGAAACAACACGAAAAGAAACGTTTCACCATCATGATACCATTTTCCCACACTCATGCCTGTAGTCCAGTACTTAACGAATAAAATGCCACCAATTGTATGCACTAACACTGAAAATAACACAATTTTTGGAAATAATATTAGGTCTTTACCTATGAAATTGCCGTTTTGTTTGAAAAAAGTAAAAGTATTTTTTTTTCGAACTTATTTATTTCTTTTATTCAAAGTAATCACCCCTGCAATCAATGCATCTTTGTCAACGCTGTGGCAGTTTATGGATGCCCTTCTTGAAAAAATCAGCAGGACGGGAGACAACAAACTCTTCTAAGGCGTTTTGTACTGCCTCTCGAGAATTGATTTTTTTTCCCGCTAAAAAGTTGTCCAAATTTTGGAAAAAGTAATAGTCGGTAGGCGCAAGATCTGGTGAGTAAGGCGGATGAGGGAGAGCTTCCAAACCCAACTCATGCAGCTTAGAGACGGTCTGTTGTGCAGTATGGGGTCACGCGTTGTCGTGAAGTAGCAGTGGAGACGACCGATTGACCAAAGCTGGTTGCAGACGTGCGAGTTTCGCCATCATTATGGTCAGTTCTTCAATGTACACATCTGCAGTAATGCTCTCGCCGTTTTGTAAAAAGCTATGATGAATCACACCAGCACTAGACCACCAAACTGTGACCATCACCTTTCTAGGGGTCATTTTTCGTTTTGCACATTGCTTTGGTACCGAACCAGGTTCTAACCAACTTGCTGAGCGCTTTCGATTGACAAAAAGAATCCATTTTTCGTCGCACGTAACAATTCGGTTCAAAATTCCTTCATTTCTGTGCCTGTTAAGCAGCGCAAGGTAAGTCTCGACGCGTACGTTGCGCTGGCGATCGTTAAGTTCGTGGGGCACCCATCTAACAAGCTTTTTTATCTTGCCAATCTGTCGCAAATGGACCAATATTGTTTTGATGCTAACATCAAAAGCTGCTGTCAGCTCAGCTGTAGATTGAGATTCATCAGCTTCCACAATCGCCTTTAATTCATCATTGTTGACCAAAGTTTCCGGACGACCACGAGGTTCATTTTTCAAGTCAAAATTCCCAGAACGGAACCGAGCAAACCAATAACGGGTTGTACGTTCGTTTGTACAGTTCTCTCCGTAAACGTCGTTGATGTTACGTGTCGTTTGTGCCGCGTTGGTGCCACGTCGGAACTCATATTCCATAATTACACGAAATTTCAAAGTATCCATTATGAGGAAAAATGTTGATATGTAATGAAAATACAACGCTAATCAATAAACAAAAGACTTATATTGTAAATAGAATGTCATATTTTTAAAACAAAATTAATTTGAATTTAGAATTCATAGCCAATCAAAACTTTTTTTTGTTTGAAAAAGTCTGTACTGCAATACGGCAATTTCATAGGTAAAGACCTATTACAATGCGGTGACGAGATCTTTTTTGTTTTCCCGTCAAAACTGGCGGCCGCCATCTTTACAGATGCGCCATCTTGATTGATTCGAGTTGCAATTCAGTTCAATTTTTTTCTGGCTATTGTTTCCTGGTGCAGGGATAGTCACTAATATAAAAAGAACGAGTGTCATTTAGACCACACGACTGAAATAAAACTTCTTTAGTTTAGCTCGTTCTATCGGCCGATGTAACTTTTTTTTTGATGTTTAATGTTAAAATCGTCATCTTGAAAATTGTCAATAATCATTTTTACGGACATACAAATATAAACCAATAATTAAAAAAAATCTTTGTTATGTTGACAATGGAGATCTACGAGTATGTGACTCATCTTCAACTTCCGTTCGCCTGCATTCAGGAGTTTACTCCCCAAGTCAAACGTGCGTAAAAAAGTTTTACTTCGAAGGATACTAACGCAACTTGAGTTAGCAAAACGAAACTGTGTAGGTACATACATGATCTGTGACATTTCATTATTTTCGTTCATTTTTTCTTATAACTAGACTGTGCTGATGTCTCAGAATGACGGCGCAAATCTTATCCGTATCGCTTAACATCAAGCGAACGACTAGCTCGTCAAGTAATTCCAGAACATTAAAAAAAAATTGTAAGTCGTGTTGACCCGTCTTAGCTATCTTGTGTATCCGTGGGACAATAACTATCGAACACCACGAGGGCGAGGCCGCGGCCTTATTACGCAAAAACTACTCAACGGATTAGGATGAAATTTGGAACACAGATAGTTTATGACCTGGATTACCACATAGGATACTTTTTATCCCGATGGCATATTCCCGTGGGACAATTATCAAACACCACGAGGGCGAGGCCGCGGCCTTATTACGCAAAAACTACTCAACGGATTTGGATGAAATTTGGAACACAGATAGGTTATGACCTGGATTACTACATAGGATACTTTTTATCCCGATAGCATGTTTCCGTGGGGCGATTATCGAACACCACGAGGGCGACGCCGCGGGCTTATTACGCAAAACTACTCAACTGATTTGGATGAAATTTGGAACATCCTATCCTACCCTACTAATACTATGTATGCGAAAGTTTGTAAGTATGAATATATGGATGTATGGATGAATGTTTGTTACTCTTTAACGCAAAAACTACTGAGCAGATTTGGATGAAATTTGGAACACAGATAGGTTATGACCTGGATTACCACATAGGATACTTTTTATCCCGATGGCATATTCCCGTGGGACAATTATCAAACACCACGAGGGCGAGGCCGCAGCCTTATTACGCAAAAACTACTCAACGGATTTGGATGAAATTTGGAACACAGATAGTTTATGACCTGGATTACCACATAGGATACTTTTTATCCCGATAGCATGTTCCCGTGGGACAATTATCGAACACCACGAGGGCGAGGCCGCGGCCTTATTACGCAAAAACTACTCAACGGATTAGGATGAAATTTGGAACACAGATAGTTTATGACCTGGATTACCACATAGGATACTTTTTATCCCGATAGCATGTTTCTGTGGGACGATTGTCGAACACCACGAGGGCGACGCCGCGGGCTTTTTACGCAAAACTACTCAACTGATTTTAATGAAATTTGGAACATCCTACCCTGTCATACTAATATTATAAATAAGAAAGTTTGTGAGTATGAATGTATGGATGAATGTTTGTTGCTCTTTCACGCAAAAACTACTGAACGGATTTGGATGAAATTTGGAACACAGATAGTTTATGACCTGGATTAACACATAGGATACTTTTATCCTGATAGCGTGTTCTCGTGGGAATTTTTTTTGATATCTATGTCTATCTATCTATCCATACTTATAATAAAACTGTAGCCGAGCTAAAGCTGTACATTAAATATTTATTGAAAACTTTAACAGTGGAGAGTTACATTACCGATATAAATGCCAAAACAGTTTTTTTTTAAATTGCGATTCTGTCTATCTTTCGGTCTCTTTATTACGCCATCACTGAAAAGCTACCGGACCGATTTTGATGAAACTTAGCATTGTAAAGTATGCATATTTTTCATGTTAACATATAATAATAATAATAATAATATGTGTGGACATCTCACACAACGCCATCTAGGCTCAAACTAAGCAAAGCTTGTATTATGGGAACCAGATAACTGATACAATACTTAAATACTTTTTGTTTGTAAATACATACATATAATACCATATAACACCCAGACACAGAACAAACACCTATATGTTCACCACACAAATGTTTGTCCTAGGTGGGAATCGAACCCACAACCCACAGTTCAGAAGGCAGTCTTACTACCAACTGAGCTATTGGGCCAGTCAGCTATATAAGCTTCTTATTATTCCAAATATCATCCCTTAAAGTGGTGAGAAGGGTTGGCAATGTTTCTATGGAGAGATTTGTTTGTTACAAATTTAGCAAGAAAGAGTAAAAAAATAACACGTGTTTCACAGATTGTGAAAAATCAATCCTTAAAAGGGTGAAAAGTGGTGTTAAAGTTTAAGTTGAGAAACATTGTGTTCAATTTTATTATCATGTTGAAATGGCTATGAAACGTTTTTTTTCAGTCCTATTCTGCACATAAATTAATAAAAATAATAATAATAACGCCCAACGATCACATACATAGATCCTGGACCCTAACCAAGGAACTACGAGGACCATGGTCCCACCACACCCAGACTCAGAACATATATTTGCGCCTTATTTTACTTCCATAAATACTTCTCCTGCCGCAGGAATCGAACCCACCCACCTCCGGGCTATGAGCCGAACTGCTCAACCACTACACCACAGAGGCTGTCGATACATAAATAAAAACGTACTTTTTATCCGCGGGTGAAACTGCGGGGCGCAGTTGGTTGTTAATAAATGTGACTGTTCTACGAGTTATTAAGTTAAGGTTAATTAAAAGATGCACTTATTAAACAATTGTATTATAATTTATAACCCACTTTGAGAAGTGGCTACGTACAATATTGCGTAGACACGGTTAATGTGGGGAAATTATGGTGGAAATTGAGCCGGCAAACAACCTCATTGGGTTTGACCGCCAACATTTTCAGACAGTTAGTCCCCCCTATTATACATATGTAGAGTAGTTTGTTGCAAGAGAGAATCAGCTGCATAGATCCTGAACCCTACTAGGAATCCCTGTGTCTAGGGACCCAGGAACTACGACGAACATGGTCCCACAACACCCAGACACAGAACAAGTATACCTGTTCAGCAGAGCACCCGTACTCAGGTTGATGATGCATATACTAATACTTGGGCAAGGACTTCATGTTAGGACTTAACTTAGGATAAATTATTCGGATTCCGACACTGACTTTGACTTTGACTCTGTCTCTGGCTGGGGATTTGGCTCAGACACTGACCCTGCTCTTGGCCGTGGCTCTGCCTCTGACCCTGACCCTTTTTTTTTTTTTTTTACTTTATTTGGGAAAACAAACAGTACCACATTAAAATTATAGCTTATTAGTAATATACAATAACAATAATCAACGTGATACCAGCACCGTTTACCACAGAGTATCAAAATTATATTAAAATAGGTGTATGATGCGATAGGTGGTAGTGCTACGCTAATAATTCTACAATTTTATTTTTGAATATACTAGGCCTCGTTGCCGCAATATCTATTGTGTTAAATTTTTCATTACATTGTTGTACCAGACGGTAAAGTGGAGATCGCTTACCGGCGTTAGTGCGGCAACGGAAGGTTGCGAACAATTGAGAAGGTTTACGGCAGTGAGTTCTAGTAGGTATTCTATAACATATTTTATTTACAAGAGGTATACAATCATATCTGTTATGGCAAAGGTCATAAAGTAACATTGTTTCAAGTTGTATTCGTCTAGATTCAAGTTTTAAGAGCTTATATTTATGTAACAGTTGTTCATAAGATAAATGATTATGAAAACACTTATAATGCATACAGCGCAAGAATTTTTTCTGAACACGTTCAATGGCTACAATATATTTAGTATAATATGGATTCCAAACAGACACAGCATATTCAAGTTGAGAGCGAATCAAGGATTTGTATAACTGTAAGTATGTGACCCTTGTTCTGACTTAGATTCTGACCCGCCCCTGACTCTAGATCTCGCTCTGGCTCTGTCTCTGATTTTGACCCTGGCTCTGGCCCTGACCCTGATCCTGACCCCAAACATTTGCCTTGTAAACTAAACTTAACTCTAATCCCGACTCTCGCTCGTATGTGGATTTGGATTTAGACTCGGACTCAGTCTCGGATTCAGAATTTGATTAGTTTGACTTTAAACTCCTGCTCTGACTCGGACTCGAACTTGAACTCGAACTCGACCTCGTACTCGAACTCGAACTCGAACTCGACCTCGTACTCGAACTCGAACTCGAACTCGAACTCAAACTCGTACTCAGTATCGGACTCGGACACGCACACAGATCTGGAGCCGCACCCGCACCCGAGCTCAGACGCTGACCCGTATCCAGACCGGACCCAAGACCGGACCCTGACCAACATATATATCCGGACTGAGACCTAGACCCGGACTCTGATCTGAACTGAGGTTTAGTTATTTAGATTTTAGTATTTTTAACCATGTGCCTGTGCGTAATGTAAGCTAATGCAATTTATCTCTATACATACGCGACTGCCATTGCAATGATCATTTAAAGTATCAAAATAGCTATAGTGACTTATTTGTTTACAGATGTCTTTTGTTGCAGATCAAAATGGAGGCAGAGACATCTTATATCGCGAATCTGGTAAACAAGGCAATCCGTTCAGCTCCAATGGGATTCGGAGAACCGCCGCCTAAAATACCACGGCGATCCCCCGGACAACCAACATGGCTCACTAGGAGCTTACGTGAGCCTGACAGCGACTATGATGATGAAGTATTATCGGATCACTTATGGAATCTTAGACATCGGCACGAAGACGAGGAACAAGAACAGGCTATCTTCAACATATACAGAGATGAGAAAATTCCAAATCAAGAAAGGAAAGTAAAAGTCACATTCTCTATATGTGTGCGTAACTGCCCGGAGAAGGCAGCTGACATTGCAGAGTTCTCAAAAAGAGCAAAACCAACAATTTCAAAAGCACCCAGAAGGCGCAGGCACTGTGTGGATCGTGATAAGGCCACAAGGAACGCGGCCATAGATCGTATCATGGCTGAGGCTGCCGAAGAAATGAAAAGATACCCAAATTTGTTCGACGAAGAAGAGCTATTCGACATATGGCTGGAAAGGCGAAAGCTTATCAACTCCAGAAAGTAATATGTCAATGTTTATTAGTTTAAGGCGCAGTGGAGTGGCGTACCAATAAACCTTCTATAGAAACAACTTCGAATACTACTATATTGCTAACAGCGGTATTGTTATGAAGAATGTAAACGACCTTCGTTTATTTCAGGTAATTATACAATTTTAGCTGATTTTAATCAGCCTTTTGGTGGTCCAGTTACAACACTAGCGATAATAGCGATTTTTTTATGCATTCATGTATCTGTTTTATGCATAGCGATGTTTTATTTCCAGCTGTTGATGCGCCACTCTTCTTCAAACTGTAGACTAGCGAATATTTATTACTGTAGTGTCACGGAGCGATTGGAACTGCATGGAGGAACGGAAACAATGCGGCTTGCGCGCTGGCTCATTATGTGGGTACCTCATTGTTCTCATATGAATTTGATTTTTATTTACTACTAGCGGTTTCAACCGCAATAAAAAGTATCCTATGTGATAATCCAAGCTATATGTGGTCCAAATTTCATGCCAATCCGTTCAGTAGTTTCCTCCATCCATACTCACAAACTTTTGCATATCTAAAATTAGTAGGATATCTAACGTTCATTGACTAATGTTTCTCACAACTCATTATATGTGTTCATTTCTCTAAATATGTCTGTAAATGAATCCTAAAGGATTTTGTTTTCTTGTCCGCAGGGGTCTTTGGAATGATATGGAACTGTATTGAAGGATTACTTATACACGTGTAGTAGTGATGAATGCACTGATTATTGTAATAAGCGTTTGCTCAACTGTGAGACTGCATTTCTCTTTGCCGCTGGTTCCGGTGTCATAAAACCTATGTAAGTAAATAATAAATAAATATGTGTGGACATTTCATACAACGCCATATATCCCCAAACTAAGCAAAGCTTGTACTATAGAAACCAGATAACTGATACAATACTTAGATACTTTTATTTGTAAATACATACATGGAATACAATATAACACCCAGACACAGAACAAACATCGATGTTCATCACACAATGTTTGTCCTGGATGGGAATCGACCCACAGTTCAGTAGGCAGGGATACTACCAACTGGGTTATCGGGCCAGTCAGGCAGTAAGTAAACTATTAATTCAATGTATTGTATTAATATGTCCCGACATTCGCCTTGTACTTATTATTCTATACTTATTATTAATTTTCAACTACATTAATTACCTACTTATTTTTTGTATTTTTTTTTTTTTATATATTTTTTATACTTATATTTTTAGAAAATTTGTGTGGCGACGACATAATATTAATAATATTATCGTATAGTCGATTGAGTATTAATAGTATTATCATTAATAATTTTATGTAGTCACGTCATATACACGGTGGAATTTAATTCACTCTTTTTCCTTTAATGTATGTATTCAGTCTATAGAACGCTCCCATATAACTAAATAAAAAAGTATGAAATAATACTAAAATCTAGGTATTATCAATTTACTGAAAATGTAAATTCTAAAGAAAAGCCTTGCGACATTGAACAAAGCAGGTGTTTTTATTGCCTACGAAACATTTACAAAGCTCTCAGCCGGTGCCCGCGCTGTGTGTAACGTTAAATAGACATTTCGGGACATGACATGCAGTTATTTTAGGAGGCACTAAATACTAAAAACAAAACCATTTTTTTTATTGGACCTTGTACGAATATTCTATAGCATGGTCTTAGTACATACATTTAAGGAAAAGAGCGAATTTAATTCCGCCGTGTATATATTTATCCAAGTATATTAATTATAAAATATTTGTTAGTATATTTTTACTATATTTCAATTTGTGTACGTATTTTGTTTCTCTTTTTCTTTTCTAGTACTTACTACAAAATCAAAACTATAACAATTATTATTACTTAAATAAAATGTTAAACTGCATTTATTTCACTTTTATACCTATATTTTTGTGCTACAAATTATTTTCTACTTATTTATACATATACGAGAAGGGAGGAAGGAATCGCATTACCTAACGTAAGCTAATAATAATAGAGTTGATTTTACAAAATCTGATATTATTCCAGGTGTCGATAATTTGAAACATTATGAAATATCCGGAGCCGGAGTCATAAAAGACGAATAACAAAATTCTGGTATGTTTAATTTCTTTAAACTTCATTTGAATTTTGTCTTACATTTACAATAGGTACAAATAAAATGATGAAATCTTCATTTTGAGATTTTATATATTTCAGATGGTACATAATAATTACATTCTATTTTATTACATACAATATAACGGCTAGACATAAATGCACACCTACCAGCATGGTAAATACATAAATACCTACTTTGCACCTTGGACTTGAACGTGACTAGACCTATACCTGATTTGCCTCGAGTGTAAACTTGACACTAAATTGCTAAATACGTAAATAGCGTGAAGCTGAATAATAATAATAATGCCCCACGATCACATACATAGATCCCGAACCCTAACTAGAATTCTGTGTCTAGGGACCCAGGAACTACGAGCACCATGGTCCCACAACACCCAGACTCAGAACAAGTATTTGCGCTTTTTTCACTATGCACAAATACTTGTTCTGCCGCGGAAATCGAACCCGCCGCATCCGGATTATGAGCCGACTTGCTCAACCACCACACCACAGAGGCTGGCAATAGCTTAAAAAATCTGAATTATCCTTCTATATACACACTTGGCGCGATTGAGCTTTAACCTATTTTTTTTTAAACGTTATATGTTTCTTTAGTAATCATAATTCTCCTTTGTCGTAGGATCAAGCCCATGGAAGACACAGGGTAGTAAAACGGAGTGTGTGCCAACTAGAGAAGTCTGCCTAGATATGGATGTGGAAACAAAAGACTGCGGCTCTTTTGATATGAACTTTTTGTGCGATTAATTAGGAAAAAAAGACCGTTTTAACGCTCATCTTTAACAAATTACCAACATTCAACAAGGCTTGCGTAAAATACTAATATTTGGGTTTAATTCAGTTGGTATTGAAATATGGCATAATTTTACAAACGCGCAAAAATAGTTGCTACTTTTTTTTACAGTAAATTGAAAATTTACTTAACGGTGCCTATTTTGGTACTTTTGGTAATTTTGAACATTTATTGCTCAAGTTGGCGATGATTTAGTCGCCTCTTTTGGCGCCTTTATTTTCATCAGAGTTCCGTATCCACGCAATGTATAGTTAAAGGTGATGGCCATTGAGAGCTCATTCATATTATAATTTAAAATAGCAAATTTTCAATTTCTTTGCTAAATTCAAGGGACAGAAAAGTCAGCTTGCGCTACAAGAAGACGACTCAAATTTTTGAGCAACAATGTAATGCAGTCTATGTAGAATACATACTATACAAACGCGACATTTATGCCTTTTGTAAATACGCTTTACATGTTTACTGTATCAAAAAAATATGAAAAAAATCATAAAAAAATTATAGAGTTAAGGTACCCATAAGAAAACTCCACCGATGAAATACTTATTGCAATTGAAAAAGTTTCTTTTTTCGATTAGGGTGCAATTTGTATCACATCACACTAATATTATAAAGGCGAAAGTTTGTAAGTGTGTTTGTGTGTATATTTGTTAATCCTTCACGCTCAAACATTTGAATGGATTTGGATGAAACTCGGTATCAAGATAGCTTATACACTGGATTAACATATAGGCTACATTTTATCCCGGAAAAGTGAAATTTTCCCGGGGGATGAGCAAATAAAAAAAATACTTTTTATCCGCGGGTGAAACCGTGGGGCTCAACTAGTATACACATAAATATCTACTAGAATAAGTTAAAAACATGAACATCAAAATAATTTATTTGATTATATATGCAATAATATGTAATTATTTGAGTGGACTTTAGTCGAAGATCAAAGGCAGACTAAAACCGCTGCTCACTCCAGCGTCAATATCATCCGTGATGCACCACTTCGAACGCCACAGCCTCACCCCAGAGCAAGGTGACAGCCACTCTACCCTCAACCCTGAATAGCATGTACTCCAATGCCCGTCTCAGCAGAAACATGTGTCCGACTACAACACCGAAAAGGCCAGACTAGACTGACCGTGTCGAGACACTGGAGTCACGAGGGCCTTGGACTGGGGTAACGGCTGCGGTACCCGTGGGGGTGCTATCTGGCGGGTATTAGTCGCTGGGGTGGGCAGCGACCAGACTTGGGGCTGAGGGTTGAGCTCGATTTCGAGGCCTTTCTATTACCAACTCCTCGGGGCAATCAAATTTAGAGACGGGTGTTGGGGTACATACATTAATCCGCCTCTGCATGTTGGCCGAACCTCGGCCATCTCTAGCGCTGGCCAAATAATACAAAACCATTTTGGCTGCAATTCTTTACTTATCAACATGTAAGACGGATTAAGCCTTTTATTTTGATCTTCTTCTAATACCGACGATTTCAGCAGGTTGCTTAGTTTTCAGATTGCATTAAGTTGGGTAGATAGTTCCAGAATCTGTTTATTTTCGAAAGTATTAACGTTTCGGGTTCCATACGTTTGTTCCGTACAAAATGCGGCGGTTCGGCAAAGGACTAGAATTTTAAATACAATGAATTTATAAAAATGTCATCTTTACGGTTGCCAGGCGTTAAGGCTTTAAATTTAGAAATTGCGTCATAAATAAGAAAATTACAATAAATTCGTTTATTTAGTCAGTCAGTTTATTTAGTGTCCAGACTCAAAAGTCTGGACACTAAATAAACTGTGCTACTTCTCATTACTATTGTTAAAAACAAACCGCTAAATGGGTTCGGTAAATTATTAAAAAAAAACTAAATTCTGATGTAAATGAAACTTTATAAAGTTGGATATCAACATCATGTTATAACATTACAAAATTTGAGTAAATAACATACAGCACGATCACTCAGCACTTCAAAAAAGATGCCTCAAAGTGACTTCATGAAAGTCCTCAAAATTTCTCTCCAACTTTAGATTAGGGTTTGACTTTCTTGATGGATAATCGCGTGTGCTATGTAACGACACCAAAAAGACGAGGACCGGATAGGAACTAGTTGATAAATTGTCTGGATCAAGACAACGCGCACGTGTTAGTTAGAAGGGAATTCGTAAAACTAGGTGGTAGGACTTTTCTGCAAGAGTTCGCCTAGGTAGGTACCACCGCTTTGCCAGTTATTCTGCCGCAAAACAGTAATGTGCAAGCATTTCCATGTTGCGGTTTGAATGGCATTGTAGCTAGTGAAATTACTGGGCAAATGAGACTTTGTCACCTGGGGCATTACCGTCCCCTCTTATTACGATGCAATTGAAGACTTAAATTGATACAATACAATTTGTACTGTAACAATTAACTATAGATCTCCATTTGCATCGCCCTAAGAGGTGGCAGTAAGGGTACAGGTTTGTAGCCGACTCCACGCAGCAGCAGCATGTGACGTGTCGCCGCAACACCACTGGTTTTATGTTTCTCTATGAAATACGTTCAACCGAAGTGTCGCTACGGAAGGTAGTTCATAGAAACACATAGTCACCAGTCAAAACGACACGTTGCCTGCGTCTGCCGCGTGGAGTCGGCAACGAACTTGTACCTTTAGGCCTCTAATCTCACAGTCTAGCAATCTTATTGCTAGACTGTGAGATGTCTCAGGATGACGTGGGCAGTGCAGTGCCACTTGAAACTTTATTATTTAGAGATTCGAGTGACACTGCAATTTGTGGGCAGCCGTGACACTTATGTAACATCAGGCCAACGGCTAGCTTGTCACGTCATTCGTTTATGTATACACAGTGGAATTTATTCGGTATTTTTCTGAAATGTCTAATATCGGTACTTCATGCTATCGTTCGTAACTATACACAAACAATACTTATAAAGTTAAAAGTAGTTAGTATATATTTACTAGGTGGTAGGACTTTACTGCAAAGTTCGTCTAGGTAGGTACCACCGCTTTGCCAGTTATTCTGCCGCCAAGCAGTAGTGCGCAAGCACTGCTGTGTTCCCGTTTGAAAGGTACTGTAGCTAGTGAAATTACTGGGCAAATGAGACTTTATGATCTGATCTCACAAATTAGTAATCTTATTACTAGATTGTGCTGATGTCTCAGGATGACGTGCGCAGTGCAGTGTCACGCGAAACTCTAGACTTTAGAGTTCCGAGTAACACTGCAACTGATATGGGCAGCCGTGTCGTTTAGCATCAGGCGAACGGCTAGCTCGTCACGTCATTCCTTAACATAAAAAAAAAGTTTAAAAAACGCTCATCGCTCGGTGCCTGCGCTGCGTGTAGCGTGAAACCGACATTTTTGGGACATATATTTTATTTTATTAGCGCAAAATGATTCTATAGCATGGACTGAATACAAAGATTTCTGGCAAAAACCGAATTCAATTCCACGGTGTATAGTGGGGCCGTCCAGTCGGATTTACTTTGTGAAACTTATTTTAGAGTGTACAGTACAAGATGCCGGTTCAAATCCTGTTCGTGATTCAAATTTTTCCTTTACAAGTAAATCTTTACAGTATAAGAGTTTGAATACCCACGTATTTTAAGGATGGTTCTGAGTTCATAGTAACGCATGTTTACCGTTGCACCGTTTCACAAAGTAAAGCCGGCTGAATGTTGTCGTTTATGTTTATAAAAATACAAGTCTACATTATGAGAGAAATACTAAAATAATTTAGAAAAAGATTTTATTTCACGGTCCAGCTGCTACAGCTGTTCTATTGATTATTCGAGAATTTCAGTTAAGAGTTGTATTTAATTTTTAATTTACTTTTTTAAGTTATGACTGAAACGTTTTTTTCTTTATGCATCGTGCTTATCGCGTACGATAAAAGCAGCTGCGCCCGCGCCGCTCCCTCAAGGAGAGGGTTCAAGCTCGCTCTCGTGGATAGCCGCTGCCAGCATCCGCCCGAACCGAGCTTGCGTCTGCCCGGGCCACCATGCACTGCCATCGAGTCTCTACTCCGTGAGTAAAACATACCTTATACCTTTACTTTACAGGCTATTTCTCTTTCGTCAATAGCTATGTCCACACTGAACGATCAACAGCTTCGGTCGCGCTGCTGCCGCGCGATACTAAAGCGCTTAGATCACCCAGTGTAGACAAAGCTATACAACATTTAGAAAACTTGTGTCATTTACTTCAGTTCTCTTTAGGTAATTGCTGTGTCTACACTGGATTATCAGCCGCTTCAGTCGCGCTGCTGCCGCGCGATTATAAAGCGCTTGGATCACCCAGTGTAGACAAAGCTATACAACATTTAGAAAACTTGTGTCATTTACTTCAGTTCTTTTTAGGTAATTGCTGTGTCTACACTGGATTATTAACCGCTAAGGTCGCGCTGCTGCCGCGCGATACTGAAGCGCTTGGATCATCCAGTGTAGCACGGCTGTACAACATTATCAAACTTGTGTCATTTACTTCAGTTTTCGTAATAGATTTCTATACGAGAAATAAAACGAAATGTTGTGAACGTGCTTAGGTAGTCGTTATATTGAACCTATTGATTTATACTTTTAGAGATGTCATCGATAATGGAGTTTTCGTATTTTAAAATCATTTTAAGTAACAACTTTTGGCAGTCTCTTATTTACAACAACAGCAATTTAAGTAGGTAATATATTAGGGATAGGAATAGTAATAAATCTTAAAAGTCATCATAATTATAGCTTCTAATATTTCCGATTATTATAATTGAATCTGATTGATATTAAATGTAAGTACATAGTAAGTGCTTACTATGTAGTAAATAGTAAATCGTTTTACATTCCATTAGAATATAATATAGTCTTAACATAACGGTAGGACAAAAAAAACTTAAACTAGTAAGAAAAAAATTAAATATAGAATCACGTAGTTTATTATGATAACGATATGATTCTTTTTTGTATAGGCATGTATTAAGCATTTTAGTATCGTATATTGTATCGCATGGTATTAATTAAGCAAAATACTGTTAATCAACATAAATTATAACTAATTTTTATCAATAATTATAAAGAACTCGCGAGGCCTTTATTCTAGAATTTGAAATAAGTGTTATGTTAAAACTAATTTAAATCAAATGAAATGGTGAGGTGCTTGCGCGCTTATATCCTTTCAGGTGTGTAATTTTAATATAATAGTATCACAAAAAAAACTAAAAACTTAAATAAGTAAAAAATAAAATATATGTAAAAAGTTATATTAATCACTTTGAATATTTTAAGTATCGTATATCGTATCGTGTGGTATAGATTAAGCAGCTCACTTTAATCAATATAAATTATTTTAATCATTAATCTGGCGAAGCTACTTGCAATGCCTGTACTCTAAAAATTTCAGTAAGTATATTAAAACTAATTAAATTTGTATAAATTTAGGTACTGGCACTTTTATAGGTACTCTTAATTATATAGATTTAAAAAAAATAAACATATTAAAAATATAACAAAAAAATAATACACCATTAATTAGCGTACATTATTACTGATTATTTAGCGATATTTCAAGTATTTTAAGTATCGATAAACAGGAATGAGCTTATATTAATTTGCTTCTAGGTATTTTGTGGATTCAAATCATGATTATATTATTAAAAAGCGCGATCATCAAGGCAGGTACCACGTACTTATGTAATCCGAGCATCTAGCACTGGTTCGACTATGCCAGTTCGAGTGTGGCATCGATGTGTGCTTTGGATCAGCGATTGATAGATTTGGTGTCCTGACATAGATCCGTCAGGGCCGTAATATGAGTGTCACTGAATTTCCACAATCAACCTAGAAATACATTAAAATAACTCATTTCGCTTGTTCATCGATACTTATTAAATGTCTGTCCCATCTATAATTATAAAGTAAATCATATAAAAAAACCAAAAAGTAAAAAATCCTTAAAAAAGTTTTCTTAACAATATTATATTAATACTATAACAGTTATTCCTTCCTTCCTCTAGTAGTAGACGTCGTTTTCTAAAACTATAGTAATATAAGTATTTTATGAACTTATAATCTTATTAAATAACCATTTCTCTCGTACTAACCATAAAATTAATAATCATCTAACTGAGTATTCTCTAATAGCGTATTGATTTATTTCTTTGATTGCACGCGGAGTAAATCGTACAAAAATAATGATAAAAGTATTTTAATCAATATAATATGAATACGTAGATTTTTTTTCAAGAGCAGGTACTATCCGTTTGCTTTATTAGATATTATGCCTCCAAGCTTGTAGTGTGTTCCATTTTGAAAGGCATCATAGCTAGACGTGCGAATGAAACGTGCGCATAACCCTTTTATACAAAAAAATCTTGTCTTCGACTGAATTTAAATTAATAATAATATAATCTCATTATAAAACAAAGTCGACTATTAAATAATATTAAGAATAAAAATATCTTCAATTTGTACATAATGTTAATATTTTATTAGTATTACGCGGAAAAGGAGAATGTTAAATTACTCGTAAATATTATTCATAAGTCCCCCGCACGTGCTAAATGGTAAATACATAATATATTTTTATAATTATTATGGTTAAGGAATACGTGGGCGAATACCAAAACGCTACTTAAAATAAGACTTGGTTGTTTGTTTCAAAATCTGCATTAATAATCTACTGATTTTCAAAGATCTTTTATCTTTCCAATTTAGTAGATGATATATATGCGGTTCTTAAAGTTGAGTAGTGTTTCAGTCTTCGGTCGATAAGTTTGTTGATAGATAAATAAGAGTAATTCAGAAATAGCTAGCGGCTGTAACAGATAGACCGAACACTATACTGACCGATCGACTAACAGCGACAAATTGTTGCCAGCCATTAAAACTAACCACGCATGATCAAATAGTAGCACAGGGTGTGAATACTAATTATTTCAAAAATAGAACGGTATAATTTTTTTCTTAGTGATTTTATATATAAAAATGAATCTCTATTTCCCTTGGTCATAGCATCACGCGTGAACGGATGGAATATTTTCGCAAAATCTTTTTTTTGTATTTATTATTGTCAGGAGAAGGTTCTTATGAAAGAAAAAAAGTAAGTTAGAAAATGTTCACCACGCGGGTGACACCGCGGGGCGCAGCTAGTTTATTGTAATTTTCAGGTAAAATGTATCAAGCGTAAAATTAAAATCACCTGTCTCATGTACTTTCAATTCCATAGTGAAAACAGCAAGATAATTTCCATTTAATATTGTTAGTAAGTGTATAAATTTTTGACGGAATATACACTTGCTAATGAAAAGTTAATTTTTTGTAAGATATTTTTTTTATTAAGTTGGCTATAAAAGCACTTCTTGTTTGTCGTTTGTGTTATGTTGTTACCTGGTCACCTGTTAAAATTTAAATCGTAGCAACACCACGCCTGTGAGCAAAAATAAATATTAATCTACTTTTTTTCCAGAAAATGTATAAATTATCGACGGAATATAATATATACACTAGCAGCCTTATTAATAAACACGAACTAGCTTTAGACTAGTTACACCATCTTTTGTCTCTTTCGACCCAGCTAAATATTACAGTAGCAAAAAAAGGACAAAAGCTGAAGTAACTAATCCAATACTAATACCCGTTTATTAATATGGCTGTAGCTGTTTAAAAAAGTGTATCTAAAAATCATTTTTATTTCGTGAGATAGTTTTATTTATTTATTTATTAATTATTCCTTTTTTGAATTTATGATATTCTGTTACATGCTCTATCTGTTATAATTGCATAATACATGGCAACATTACGTGGACCTAGAATAGCAGTTTAAAGTTTTATTAGAAAGTGTTTAGAGACGGAGTAAACATTAGCTAATAAAAAATCTAATTGTGTTCGTAGAAAATTATTCAAAGGTTTTGTTATTTTTTAAAGTAAGTAATTTATTAGATTTTACAAATTGAAGTGGTTTCTTTATCGAAAAAATTCATTAAAATTTCTTTTTAACAGTGTTAACAAGTTTAAGTTTGCTATTACAAAATGTGTAATTTTTTTCTCGGTTGGCAATAAGTTAAAATTCAGACATTATATTATGTTTTTTTGTCATACCATCACATAGTTTTTTATTGGGTAATCCACGCCCGTATAAGTTATACCTGAAAAGAGCAGACATTTCTATTACTGTCTCGCTTTCTGTTCACTTTTGACATAAGTAGAAGTGAGAAAACGATAGACCGCCTTGAGAATCGCTTTTCCAATGACGCCCCTTATTGTACTATAAAAAAACTTTGACACATGAAATGGAAGTTTTTATCAAAGACGATTATTAAAAAATTTGTAATTAAAAATAAATATTTTTTGTACACCGCGCCGCCTTACAATAGATAAATAAATTATAAATAATATAAGACCACATTTGCCTTAATATTGAGACATTTTTGTAGGTTGTCATTTTTCTAATCTTTGACAAACTTTGTATAACGATAAATGTATTTTTTTTTAAATAATTACGTTTCCATATAAATACATATCCATATAATACCTCATTTCATGAATATTCTCGTTGATTAATATTTTGTTTATTAAATTAATTTTTATTGGAAGGGAAATATAAAACATCATTATTCAAAAATATAATCAACATTTTTACCAGAAAAATAAACAAATAAAGATTAAATAAGCGGATAAGCATACCAAAGCAATAAAATAGCATTTCCAAAATCACGTTAATACGAAATCTTATGTTTGTTTTGTCTGATTAAAATAATCTTAAGTTACGAGAAGAGTGCCTTTATCTACGCTAGCTAAATAAATTATATATAGGCCTCTACCTGTTTCTCTCCTTCAACTTCTCCCTCTCCGAATCTCTATGTACACATACACACACCCCCGCACACACGCACGCACGCACACGTACACTTTAAAATATTAGAACTATTTATAAATCACAAATTCATAAAAACATTTAAATAATACAAATATACTTGCTGAACTGCACGGGTAATTAATTTCTAATCTCCCTTTTCCTAGCCCTACCTAATAGCTTGCTGTGTGTTTTCTTACTCTACCTTTCCCTTCCCTCGTTTCCAACCCATTGTCTACTTTTATGCCTGAAATGCTCAAATAATCATCCCTCTCTATTATTCCTATTTCATCACTTTTAACATCCACTATCCGTACACTTTCACACCCCTTCTTTCGTCCTTACGCCCTCTCTCCCCACTATTATGTCATCCAATCCCTACGTCACTACTATTCACCTTCGCGTACACAGCGTCTTTTACCCATTTAAAATGAATATAATTAGCATAACTTAATTAATTTTATGCCTTAAATTTCCTCTTCTCTATCCTCTTCACCATCCCTTTCTTTTTTGCTTTTCCTTTTTCCCCACTGTTTAAGTAATTTAATGCCTTAAGTCCCCCCTTCTCTATCTCCTTCTCCATTTTTCTCTATTTTTTCTGAAACCCTTTTTTCTACTTTTTCTATTCATAGCTCATTTTTCTCCTCTCTTCATCCTTACGCCCCTTATCCCACAAAGACAAAAATGTTTTTGTATCCTCTCGAGTACACCATCTTTTCTACAAAGAAAAGGAAACTACTAGCATGTTATAGTTAAAAGGGGTGTTCGAATGCGGGCCTGAATAAATAAAACACTATATTCCACGAGATACTACTAATTATTAGGTTCCAGAACAGTACACAAACACAGTAGGACAAAATAGTAACAAAAACAGTTCGTAAAATTACACGTAAATAGAGCGCTCGTCCGCGCAGCTCACACGCTCTTACCGTTGCGCGGCCGGTTCCAGACTAAAGAATGTGAGGGGCGGCACAGAGCTAGCGGGATGCGCGGGCGGCGGCGGCGAGGCGAGCCGAGCGCCGGCTTGGTTGCCAGGCAACCGGAGGAGGAACGATAGGCTCTTGGTCGCGCGCTATAACCTCCCCCTCCAAGTCACAAGAACGACCCGGATGTGACTTGGCAGGTCGACCACGGCGACGGGGATGAACTATAGCTTCGGATACTCCTTTATAAGGAGTCAGGGCACTGGCATGGTACCTTCCTTTAACATTACCAGTACTATCAACAACCCAATACGAGGTGGGACCTGCGATCTGTGAAACTCGATAAGGGCCCTCGCGGCGTGGAGCGAACTTGCTCGTAAACCCTTTTGACGCGTTGCTCGCTAGATGAGTCTCCACGAGAACTAAGTCACCTTCCTTAAATGACGCTACGTTTCTACGATGTTGGTCACCAGTAGATTTCCGGACATCTTGCTGATGCTCTACTCTTTGTTTGACTTCATGTAGCGTATTTGCAAATTGCTTCAAATATGGTGTGATTTGGGGCACATAATTTTGCTGCGCAACTATGGCTCGAATATCAGTATGAACTGCCAATGGCGATCGTAGCTCCCTAGCGAAGGTAAGGTATGCAGCGGACTGTCCTGTCCCCTGATTATACGCGCTGTTTAGAGCAAAACGGACCATAGGCAGTGCGGTCGGCCATCGGCGATGTTCAGGTCCAATTATAATAGCTAGAATTGTCTTAAGTTCCCGATTTTTACGTTCGGCGGGGTTGGCTTCGGGGTGGTATACCGGTATCAAATTCTGCTGAACACCAAGAACATGCATAGCTTTCTGCATTACAGCCGAAACGAACTGGCTTCCATTATCTGATACCACCCGGCGCGGCACCCCATATCGCAAGAAGACTTCTTCAATCAATGCCTTTGCGCATGCCTCTGCAGTGGCATTGCTAAGAGCAAAAAGTTCTACCCAGCGACTGGCCGTGTCTTCCACGAGAAAAATCCACTTCTCTCCATTATCACCTTCTGGCAGTGGCCCAAACAAATCCATAGCGAGTACCTCGAATCTCTGCTGAGGCACTGGAGTCTGGAGAAGACCTGCTGGCTTCAGATTAGTGGCTTTATACTTCTGGCAAAGATCACACGACTTTAGGTATTGAGCCACGTAAGTCCTCATGTTTTTAAAATAATACCTTTCTTTGATCTTTCTCAAGGTCCGCTCTAAGCCCAAGTGTCCAGCAGTAGGCGCGTCATGCAGCTGTTTCATAAGCTCAGCCTTCAAAGATTCTGGGACCACTAGTTGAGGTTCTTCGGATTCTCCTTCCGGATCATAGCGGTACAGCACACCTTGTGAAAGATAATATCCTCTATCAGTCCAGCGTACAGCTGCTTCGGGACAGTTTATATCTTCAAAATCTAGTATGATTTTACTAACATCTAGATCATTTAACTGAGCGTCACGAATTTCTTCAGATTTTTGCTGAGGTAAATCAACAACCACGGGACAAATGCTACAAGGGCTGGAACTAGGATTGAGCTCTTCGGATTCAGCACCAGGATCTACGGGACGGCTAAGAGTATCCGCCACTACGTTGACTCGTCCCGGGGCGTAATCAATGTTCAGATTGTATGATTGAATTTTCATGGCCCAACGGGCTAATCGTCCACTCGGTGTCTTTAAAGTTAAGAGCCATTTTAACGGCTGATGATCTGTAGCAACATTTACTTGAGTGCCTTCGACATACCCCCTAAATTTATCTAAAGCCCAAACTACTGCCAAAGCTTCGCGCTCTGTGGTATGATAGTTTCGCTCGGCGGGTGTCAACAATCTACTTGCATACTCAATTGGCCTCTCTTCAGTAGGATTAGAACCTTGCATCAATACTGCTCCAAGTGCATATGCACTGGCATCTGTTCGCAGTACAAAAGGTTCATCAAAATTCGGCTGACGAAGAATGGGGCTAGTAGAGAGCCGTAACTTAAGCTCATCAAAGGCTCTTTGCTCTTTCTCCCCCCATTGCCAACGTCGATCTTTCTTTGTCAGGTCGGTCAATGTACGCGCAACGTCGGAGAACTGTGGGATAAACTTACGAAACCACGAGCAGGTCTGGAGAAACGTCCTAAGCTCTTTCAGATTCGTTGGCGGCTTCATACTTGTTACTGCTTCAACTTTCGTAGGATCTGCTTCGATACCCTGTGGTGAAACAACATGTCCTAAGTATACCACCCTGTCTCTAGCAAAAACACACTTACTTCGGTTAGCTCTCAAGTTGAAAAGTCGGAGGCGTTCAAACACCTGTTCTAGGTCTTTTAAGTGTTGATTTACGCTAGGAGATATAATAAGGAGATCATCTAAGTACGCCAAAACGCACACATCCTGCAGTCCAGACCTCATCCGGTCTATCAGACGCTGAAAAGTAGCGGGAGCGTTCTTCAATCCAAACGGCATTCGACAAAATTGAAAATTTCCGAAGGGAGTTGTGAACGCAGTCTTATGCCGATCCTCTGGTGCGACGAGGGTCTGCCAGTAGCCTGATTTTAAATCGATTGTAGACATCACACAATTGGCTTTGGTGCTTTGCAGAAGCTCGTCGATGACGGGGAGTGGATATTTATCAGTTCGCGTGACGCTGTTCAACTTTCTATAGTCCACACAGAATCGGATCTCCCCGTTTTTCTTCGGAATCAATACCACGGGAGATGCCCACTCCGATTCAGCATCTTCAATTATTCCATCTTCAAGCATTTTTTCTACCTCCTTCCTAATAATTTCTTTCTTGACAGGCGAGACTCGATACGGCGGGCTGGCAATCGGTGCAGCAGTTCCCGTATCAATACGGTGTAACGCGAACTCGGTAGGTCCTCCCCCTGGAGCAAAAACATCCTCGTGGATATTCAGGAGGTCAGAAAGCTGTTGGCGCTCGTCCAGACCAAGATGGGATCCTTCATCCTCGCGAAGACCCACAGACGAGCAAACAAGAGGCTGTAACGATGCATTTTCGAACGATATCAATTGAGGCGTACTATCATGTCTCACAAACCACACCCCACGCTCGAAGTCTAATACCATGCCAATATCCTGTATAAAATTCATACCTAACAAGCTTTCAGTAGCGTTAGGTAACATAATAAAACTAACCGCTAGCGCTACTCCTCGCACAGTAACATTAACGTGCGCTATTTCAACATTTTGCGCACAGGTACGCCCATCGGCATATTTAAGTTCGGTAAATACATTGTGGAACCGATGTCCATACTTAACTAAGTGAGCTCTTAGACTAACACTTCCTATACAATGCTTTGCCCCAGTGTCTATCAATATACTACCCACTTCACCATAAATTTCTACACTAAGCACTGGACGCACACGTGAATCAACATTATCGCAACTTGCAGACACTGATTGGAATGAATTTACGGTAGGTGCGACCGTTTTCTTTTCTTTGCACGTCGGGCAGTTTGAACGGATGTAACCAGGCGCTCCGCATCCAAAACACGTAACTGAAGGTCTTTCTCCCTCCACTGCAACCTCTTTAGACTTCCGCTTGTTGGCAACAGTAAGCCGCTGGCAAGCATCTTTCACATGTCCATACTGTTTGCAATAATTGCACTGTGGCCGAAATTTATTTGAAGTAGATGCAGTCGAGAAACGTTGCGTAGATGTAGTAGCAGACGATAATGGCTTACTTTCAATATTGGCCCTCGGACAAGTTTCATCCAAAATATCCTCAACGCGGCGCGCCTCTGCTAAAAGTTCCGCAAAATTATTGAAACAGGAACGCGAAACCTTTTCGCGTATACGTCGGTGCAATAACCCATAAGTCATATCTAATTGCACTACCTCGCTAAGCATGTATGGCGGTAACTGCGAGAATAGAGCCCTTAACTCGCAAACAAACAGATCTGTCGCTTCGTTCACGCGTTGTTCACGTTCGAATATTTTTCTATAAATTTTGTGCGGCGGTAAACGTGGGCCAAACGTCTGTTTTAATGCCTCTATTGCGGCTTGCCAAGTCAACGTTGCATCTTTAACTCCCTGCCACCAAGTACCAGCATGACCCGTCAACAACATTGATAAGCCACGAAGCGCGATGCTGTCGTCAACGCCGACGCACTCTTTATACGTTTCGACTGCGTCTATAAAGGCCTGAACATTGCCCTTGTCGCCGTCAAAACGCGCCGTACATTTTGCGAAGTTTCCAGAGTAAGTAGGTGTCGGTGTACTTACATGCTCGTTGCTATTACTTAGCCTGTTTATGAGGAACATCAACTGCTCGGTCGTCATGACGACCTGTGACGCTGCGGCAGTAACTGCCGGCTGCTGCGAGTCCGCCGCGGCAGGCTGCGCGATATCCCCGCACGCGCCACCGTGCGATGCAAACTCCGCCACGGGCGCGGGCGCGGGAGCGGGCGCGGGAGCAGGCGCGGTATTCTCGCGCGGCGGCGGGGGCGACTCCATCCCAGTAGTGCCGACAGCAACTTGGCTCGTCGCGGCGTTACTTACGCCGCTAGTAGCTCTTGTTGACACCATAATAATATCCAATAACGTTCGTGAATAACACTCACATTCACGGAACGAAACGTTATAGGTAATATACGGCACTGAACAAACTATAATCACTATTCACTGTGTTTACTGTTACAAATTATTCGGCCACACGTTAGGCTGCCATTTATAGTTAAAAGGGGTGTTCGAATGCGGGCCTGAATAAATAAAACACTATATTCCACGAGATACTACTAATTATTAGGTTCCAGAACAGTACACAAACACAGTAGGACAAAATAGTAACAAAAACAGTTCGTAAAATTACACGTAAATAGAGCGCTCGTCCGCGCAGCTCACACGCTCTTACCGTTGCGCGGCCGGTTCCAGACTAAAGAATGTGAGGGGCGGCACAGAGCTAGCGGGATGCGCGGGCGGCGGCGGCGAGGCGAGCCGAGCGCCGGCTTGGTTGCCAGGCAACCGGAGGAGGAACGATAGGCTCTTGGTCGCGCGCTATAATGTATCAATTAATTTAAGCTTTAAATTCCCCTTCTCTACCTGTTACCCTCCCTCTCTATTTTTCTTGCCTCTGCTCCTCTTTTTGACGATTTTCCTATTAATTAATCATAAAAATTCCCCTCCCCTCATTATTGCTCCCCTATCCTCCTTACTAACGCTATTATTTTGTCCAACCCCTACGTCACAGACTCATGCGTGGACATCACTTTTCTAGATAAAAAATACTAATATGTTATATTAGTATTTTGTGTATGTAATATTACTATTGTTTTTATACCCCAAATCCTTCCTTCTCGGCCCCTTCACTATCCCTCTCCAATTTTCTTTTCCCGCTTTTACCCTTCCATTCATCCTTTTTAATCCAACCCCTACATAATTGACGATAATGTTTTTTACCCTCGCGAGTACACTATCTCCATTACAAAAAAGGAATTAACATGGGTTAATTTTTTTATGCCTTTTAAACAACTCACTACTAGGTGGTAGGACTTTTCTGCAAAGTTCGTCTAGGTAGGTACCACCGCTTTGCCAGTTATTCTGCCGCCAAGCAGTAGTGCGCAAGCACTGTTGTGTTCCGGTTTGAAGGGCTCTGTAGCTAGTGAAATTACTGGGCAAATGAGACTTTATGACCTGATCGCACAGTCTAGTATTCTTATTACTAGATTGTGCGGATGTCTCAGGATGACGTGCGCAGTGCAGTGCCACGCGGATCTCTATACTTGCAACTACGACAGTGCAACTGATATGGGCAGCCGTGTCGCTTAACATCAGGCGAACGGTTAGCTCGTCACGTCATTCCATAACATAAAAAAAAACTCAATTTATTTTTTCTCTACTCCCCCATTTTCCGCTTTCCCATCTATTATCCGTACACTTTCTCATTTCTCCCCCTTCACCTTTATGCTTCCCGTTTTTTGCACAATGATTTTTATACACTTAGCAAACAAACATTCTAAAATAACATTTTTCGATTCTTTTACTCTAATGTACCACCAAAAACAGATTGTACATTGATTTTAAGTTTTATTATAAGTAAAAATATTAGTGTGTACAAAACCAATCATAACTCTTAACTACTCGTCATTTAAATTTAGGTATTATCATCTTTCCATACCATTCGTACAAAACATTATTTAGTGTAAGATTATTGATAGGTACATGACGTTTTAATAAAGCTGTAGAAGCAGTAAATTTTTCTTCCATAAATAGCAATCGCGTTGGTAACGTAACTGCCGCGGTCATCTTCCATTTACAAACAAAGCGTAAGTTCACTGCCTCACGACTTGTGAAACCAGTACAAAAAAAGCAATATCTAATTGTTCGTCTTAGGTATAAAGAGCAATATATTAACATTTAACGTGCAATAAGTATTGACATTGGTTTTTACTCGTAAATTAACGTAAGAAAAATTTGACTTCCATTAAAGTACAAAAGTAAAATAATAAAAGCCGCACTAAAGCACCGCGTACAAAACAAGATAGCAATATCTTAACCCACTGCCGAAATTGTTTAGGTAAAGTATTAAAAATAAGTACTTGTAATTATATATAAATAAATATAGTCCGTTAAAAATAATCTGAATGCCATTCAAACCTCTAACGATTAAATTAACAATAGTGAAATTTTAGTCACTGTAGATTTTTTATATAATAAATACATTTATGGGGTTTTTTGGTTTCAGTAATGAACATTTGTTTCAAGCATAGTAATAACTTGAAATTTGCTTTCGTTCCCATTGCGATTGAAAAATTTGAATGAAACATTTTCAATTCTGTCGCACATTTATTTCAAACGTTTTTGCAAATTTCCGTGAAAGTTTGAACGTTCACGCAATATTATCATACTATTTACTATATTATCAATACTATTTACGACTAATTTTATAAGCAGCTGTAGTAACCCGTGCGACTTTCAAACCGAACGCAACCTAAAACAAACACTAATAACTTTTCAAGTCATGTATTTTCTCTCGCTCTTACAAATCCAGCGCGAGCGTTTGAATTATGGCCTACACCCGTGATGGAAGGCATGTGATGTGTCTCAGCAATGGAAACGTATTCAGCCAATGACGATGACGTTTTTTTTCAAAAATGGAATTTAGCTCCTGCCTATTTCTCTATAACGTATTATATAAAAATCTGCCTATTGAATTTTTATTTTAATCATGTACCTATATATAATCACAGAAAACACGTGTTTGAATTTGTTTATAAATCCCTAATTTATTAAATAAATATGATTACAGCTGTTTGATTAAAACTGTTTAAACTATTAAGCAAAATATTAATTACATTTCTTTGTTCTTTAGAAACCTAAGTTTTATCGAGTAAAAGTCACTATACAAGGCCTTCCAAGTTTATTTTTATGTTTGTGAATTTTTAGATATCCGTAACCAGAATTAACGCGTAATTAGGTAATTAATTTAAGATAAGAAAGTGTTCAATCTTAGGTTTAGGTAGAATTAAATAAAAAGAAAATGAAAAAAATAAAACATAAACGGAAAAAGTATAAAAAATTTAAAACAGAAAAATAATTTAAAAAACACTTAGGCATGTATGTTGCTTTTATCTAGTATTTACAATTAATTGTTATTTTTTTTGCAATTTAATTTGCTTTTTATTTACGTATAAAAGTTACAAAAAAAAAAAAAAAAACAACAATTTAATAAAAGTTTTGCGTTTTAAAGATTACATGCAGCATTACGTCTGTTGCATTCCATAATACATTTTCGTTTTATTTTAAGGATATCGTAATTTTATTTCGTAATTGTTTTACTCTTAATATTGAGTGGCTCAGGTCAAACCAACGCATCCTTAGTTCGAATCCGACACAAGCAATAACTTTTTGTAGCATATTAATAAAACTGTACAAAAAAGTGTACAGTTGCACTTGTTCTTACAATGATTAAAAAAACAATACAAAATTCAAAACTCAAAATTCTTGTTTGATTTGTGTCATCCACCAACCTGCACTTAGCCAGCGCAGTTGCTCATTGCCTATTGTCATTGTGAGAGAAGGTCCGTATTCCAGCAGCTACAAAATATTAAATAAAATATTGTTAACTTATATCAAGACAAAAAAAATCTCTTCGTAAACCTCCAAGTTACCTGTTTGTAGTGGAATTATGCAGACGTAATGTTTAAAATGATTATAAGAGTAATAATAGAATCATAATAATATAAGAAATAAGAAAAACGAAAAACAAAACCGTAAAATACATAAAAAGCTATAATAAAAAAAGTTATTAATGTGTAATGATTACAGAGTAGATATGTTTAATCATAAATACACGTGAAACAAAAAATAACGAAATAATACAAAAAATCCATAAAAAGACGAAAACAAAAAAATAGAGATATATATATGTTAGACATAGGTATCTGTATCTAGCTATTATTACGCGTAATTTATAAATATAATAACGCATAAAAACATCTAGTTTTTAAATGATTTGCGGCTTATTACTGTATTTTAAGGATTACATGGTAAAACTACATCTGTGTAATTCAACTACTTTATAGCTGTTTTTGGATCCGGAGGGATGGGCTTCGTTAGCGTTGGTCCGCAACCCGTCTAGGAGAAGGCAAACTCCAAAATTAAACCCGGAACGGCGTCTCCGTCAGGCACGAGTAGGGTTCGATCCGAAATATGTGGCAGACTCCTGCAACCGCACTAAAACTTCCATGCCATCTTTGTTATAAGCCGGTGCGGTCAAGAGGATGGCAATGTACGCTTATAAAGTTCATAAGTACATTCATTTACTTTGACGTATTATTATTAGCAAATAGTTTGAACAAAAGACAATTATGTCGAGGTCTCAAAAAACAACTATCGATTAAGTATATAAATAATACTTGATTGCACACCAAATATAAATAACAATAGGAAATACTCGCGTAAGACTTGTATAAGTCTTATACGCTATCTATATGTCTAAGGAATGCAGGCGACGCACATGTGGGAGCATTAACGATCTGCAAAGTTCACTCCATGCATTTCCTGAGGCGTATTATTAGCGAAATAATAGTAGATACAATACCGTCGCGAACTTAATTTAAGCGACATAATTATAAAAAAAACAGTAACTGGATTATTTCAATAACGATAGGTATTTCTAATAAATGCGGCCGAGTAAGACATGATGTTGTCTTGTAGTGCAAATACTGTAAGCAAAAATCTTTCTTCTTGATCCTCTTATCCCGGCAACGACCCAGGCCGAGACTCGCACCGCAGGGGTATCCCTAAGCTAGTTGCCTCCCAATTTTGACGGCTGGACGCTTTTAGGGCCTACCCTCCCGCTCAGTGACGCTGTAAAGGTCGGTAGAGATAGCATCAGCCTGTTAAAAAAAAAGCTAAATACTAAAGAAAAGACTACGTCATCAAGATTTACCCGTTAACAATATGCCTAAGAGATACGGGTGACGGTACAAGATAAGAGTGAGTCACAAGACAATCTGTGAAATTCACTCCCCGTTTAAACAGGCGTATTATTAACGAGGGACCTTAAGAAAATACGTTAAAAAGATAAAAATGTTTTCACCATCATACTGTTTGGCTTTGTAACCTGAGAGGTAAGATTTGTCAGCATGTCTATTACAACTCTCAAACTTTCAAACAAAACCTCGAATGTTCTCACGAATGAGCATTGCCTGGCCCAATCTGTGTGACCGATAACTTCCGCACTTTTACTTTGTCTGATCTAAAAATGTTCTATAGAAAAACTATGCTGGGCGCACATGACCATCTATAAAATTCACGTCCCATGTTTCCTTAGAAGTAACTATTGTTAGTTAATATAAAAAAGAACGTTGTCAAGATCTCGAAAGAGAATTGTCGAGCACGATGTGTACAAACTGCATTTACGTTAACAATATGTTTAAGGAATGCGGGCGACGCACAATGGGAGCATTAAAGATCTAAAAATCTACTCCCCGCATTTCCTCAGGCGTATTGTTCGGGAAAGGATCATTTTGCCATCGAAAGCTTGATAATACTAAGGATCTATAATTAAAAAAAATGGAGGAAATCTCAGTATTATCTATTTGTAAAGGAATTTAAGCTATTTGGAAGCTATTTGGAAACTATGAAATTTATTTTTAAGCATTTAGTTTGGCGAATTATTTTTAGAGAAACACTTACAAAACACGACACGGTCAAAGCCTTGAAAGAGAAT
This sequence comes from Ennomos fuscantarius, assembly GCA_905220475.3. Lineage (NCBI taxonomy): Eukaryota > Metazoa > Arthropoda > Insecta > Lepidoptera > Geometridae > Ennomos > Ennomos fuscantarius. The sequence goes on from HG992023.1 coordinate 16,611,270, forward strand.
TATCGAGCATGATGTGTATAAACAGCATTTACGTTAACAATATGTTTAAGAAATGCGGGCGACGAACAATGGGAGCATTAAAGATCCAAAAAATTACTCCCCGCATTTCTTCAGGCTAATTGTTAGGGAAAGGATAAACTTTGCCATCGAAAACTTGATAATAGTAATGATTAATCAAAAAACACAGAAGATGCAGCGCAGGAAAATAGACAATCTGTAAAATTACTTTTTGTTCTTTCTCAGTATTATCTTTTTTGTAAGGGTCTGAAGAAAAAACGACGCTATGAGATTTATTTTTCAGTATTTACTTTAGCTAATTATTTTTACCAAAACATTCAACTAAACACGACGTAGTCAAGGTCTTGAAAGAGAATTATCGAGTACGATGAGTATTAAATGCATTTACGTTAACAATATGTTTAAGGAATGCGGGCGACGCGCAATGGGAGCATTAAAGATCTAAAAAAATTATTCCCCGAATTTCCTCAGGCTTATTGTTAGGGAAAGGATCAACTTTGCCATCGTACGATAAAGTTGATTTAGTTTAATTAAATTTAAGTAGGTACTATCTTCAAGTCTTTCAAGCTAATGTTATTATTATTAATTTCTATCTAATTCGCTCTGTGTTCGTTATTAGTTTGGTTTGGTATTCATAATCCTGCGCTGCGAATGTTGGAACTAGTTGATTTCTCAATGATACAATAAACATTATTAAAACATAAGTAAATTTATGTAACCTTAAAACGCAAAATGGGCATGATAATAATACGTTAAAGAAATTGAGTGAGACAGAGCTTTAGATGATTATTAACCGTCGCTTTTCTTCATGATTGGGTACCTAAATAACAAAACCATCTATAGAAAAACAGATACCATTGAAAACTCAACAAGCGTACACTCCTAACGATACGTCTATAAAATGAGGGTGACGCAACGTGGGAGCACATGACAATCTATAAAATTCACTCCCCAAATTTTTTTTGCGTATTGTTAGTGAAAAAGGAACTCAATTTTAGATCAAAGGATACTTATACGACATCATAAGCAATTGAAAAGCCTTCTACCATCTAAATATTATAGTTGATTTGAATCCGGAGAGATGGGCTTCGTTAGCGTTGGTCCGCAACCCGTCTAGGAGAAGGCAAACTCCAAAATTAAACCCGGAACGGCGTCTCCGTCAGGCACGAGTAGGGTTCGACCCGAAATATGTGGCAGACTCCTGCAACCGCACCAAAACTTCCAGGACCACAACCAGTAGTACGTACCAGTAGGTGCGGTCGAGAAGGTGGCGTAGAATCTTGCTACGACTCCTAAAAAAATAATGGAAATAAAACAATTTACATTATAACGATGAGCAATATAATTGCACTGCCAATTTCTCAATATGTTTGTCTTTACTATAGTTTGTGCAATTATCTATATTGTTCTACTAATCTGTCCTAATAGTTTTAAAAAACAATAATTTTCTGTTAAGTTTTTGGTCTTGTGTCCTATTTTTGTCTATTTTCTTTGAATATTTCTTCGTAAATTAAAATCATTTACACTCATGCTTTTCATAACTCTTTCACAATACTTATTACTACTAATACACTTCAGGTCTAGTCGCATCCAATTTCGGCAGAGGAAAACGCCACTTCACTCTACCTTTCATACATCATAACACCTACTTATACTCACATTACGCTAAGCTTCCTTCAGCTTCTCTGCAACTTCGCTCTATCTTTCATACTTTTTTCACTCACCTGAATCATTAATACCCAATTACACAGCACCAATATTCATTGTAAGCGTGTAATGATAACAAATCACGGGCCCAATAAACCTCCCAAAGTTTATCATAATCTAATACGTTACTAATTGATCTACTTACTTAACTCTGTTGTTTTTAGTTTTCCATTTTAATTATATTGGAATTTTCTAACTACCATGATAACTATTACTAAGGTCTTCTTTGGAAAGGCAGAGAGAATAGACCGCCGCTTTTTGTCTGTTTTGACCGCCTTATTTTCTTCGTAATGACTATCCAAAAGTAAATTCTTGATTAAAACATTCATTTCAATTTAAACGATCAACTAAGGTAGGAGTTTAACTATCGAATTTAAAATGTTATTTGTTAGAATCTTACTAAACTACTCATTACTTAGTTACTTAAAGTTTATTTACGTAAACCCAAACTAAAACTTTAGTCGTATTATTTTCCCTAATTTCAGTAAGTACATGGTGGGATAATTTAGGGCAGAGGGTTGAGGCGGGGGCCCTATGACAACATCTAATACCTTTGAACCTATTCAACATAAAAACCATTTTTGTTGCCGTAATATTTATGTTACGGTTAACAGAAAGCAGAAGTAATGGTTCAAAGGCGGAGGCCTCAGAGGTTAATTTATTTTTAAAACATTCACTGCCACAATTACTTAATTAATTTTTTTACCAATTCTTTTTCATTCTTTGATCACCCTTTTGATAATTGAATATTTCCTACTTTTTACTATTATTTTTAATTACTTTTACTGTTATCCCACAAGTTTTTCTTTAAGTCTATAGAGATAATAGAATGTAACTTTTTTTATCTATTTTTATGATGCCTTTCTCTTTCTTAATAACCATCAGTATTTTTATAAATCATTGAACCTGCTGTTGTCTTAGTAAATATAAACTAAAAAAAAACACCTTCTTTCTATTCAAAGAATCAATTGCCGCCTATATTTTACTATTGAAGTTAATGAGATCCGTTAAAATTTCTTTCCAATTGTACATCTATGCTGTAACTACAAAAGATTTTAAAAAAGCCTTAGACAAATGTTAAACTACCTTTTTGTATTTTTAAACACAAGTAGGACGTCTGTCTAAGCCTTGTTTATGTATTCGTGGTAACACGGCTTAATTCGTATCACTTTCTGTAGTTTCAGTAAGTAAATGGTGGGATAATTTAGGGCAGAGGGTTGAGGCGGGGCCTATGATAATGTCTAATACCTTTGAACCTGTTCAACATAACAACCAGCTTTGTTTCCGTAATTTTTGAGTTAGGGTTTACAGAGAGCAGAACTATTGATTCAAAGGCTAAGGCCCCATAGTTCATTTAATCATCAATTCATTTAATAAGGTTTAGATTAGATTTTTTGAACAAACAAGTATTTTAGAATAAAAATTTTAGCCCCCATTAGTTTTGTTTTAGTAATACATGACATATCTTCACAGTATTCTTTATGCTGCAAATTCATTTATTCTACTCTAAAAACAATTGACTACTATACTACTAATTTATAATTTCGTTTACGTACTACTGAAATATTTAATTATCGTCATACGTGTATGTTAATGATTCGTTTTCTTCGGACCACAAAGTTATTTATTGGAATTTTTTTATTTTAATATTCTTGGTTATATTATGATGTCAAAAATCGATAAATCTAAAATTTAAAAAAAAAAAGTCTTTAAAACCAAGTCAAATTCAAAGCATATATTAAATAGTCTAACAATGAAATTAAAAAAAAAAACAGTACTTTCAGAACCAGAAAATAACAAAGTTAGATTAGTTGGGCGCGAAATTAGAAAAATAATAATATTCAATTTTGAACAACACTTTAGGAAACGGAGGGGCAAAGGTACTTTGACTTCACAATGTGGTTAAAAATTAATGGATTCGCAGTACGGTGAAGAGTGCCTTCAGGGCCAGACCTCCAAGGGGTCCCCTCTGGTAACTGTGGCGAGCGACACGACTAACGTTCTAGGGCTGTGTTTTGATTGTTAGTCCAATGTAAACTTACCTATGGGTGGAACGAAACTCGCAGCTAATATTACCGAAAGTAATACCCGCTTGTAGTGATGCTATTAATGTGATGCAAGTGGTGTCGCTTGCCAAGGCAAACGTGGCAAGAATTACAAAAGTGAAAACAAAAGTATATAAAAATGTAATAATATAAAAGACGAGTGTGCTTTAGACCACACGGCTGAAGAAAAACTTCTTTAGTTTAGGTCCATTTATCGAAAGGTATAACTTTGTTTTTGCTTAACTGTTTTATTTTATTGAGAATTTTGATGACATTGCACACACATACTATTTAAATGCCACACACGCCATATTATTTAAATATGGCGTTTTAGCCATGTATCTGTAGATTATTATGATAATCTAACTAGTAGGTATATATATATAACGCTGCCAACTGTTGGGTTAAAGTTTCATCTAAAATACGTTGCATTTGTACCATGTCATCGTCTTGATTTTTTAGAAAACAAGCGCAGGTGCTTCTGATAAAATAATCACGAATATTGGTAGGTGACACAAGTGAATTTGATACATGTACATAAGTATGAAGTGACACAAGTTTGTAAAATAATATGACATTTTCAAGAGAAGCCGTAATTACAGGTAAAGGTATGTTGTGCTCATGGTTTGGTATTCTTGACGACCAGTGTCTTAAGTAGAGAAAGATAAACGGGTGGAGGCTGAAGCGGGTGGTAGCACTTACAGAACTGTGTATAACGGGAACGGTTGCTGAATAACTCCTGGGATCTTAGAGAATATTGCCATTTGTGGTTAGTTCGTCTTAAGCTAGCCTGCTTCTTGCTCCAGCTTACTATCGCTATGGAGCTGAAGGCTATGCCCGGTTCTGCAGCCATCCTATTCTCGAAACTCTGCTTCTATATTGATAGAAACCCATGGTGTAGCTGTAGAAGAATTCGCATATGTTTGGTACGGTGCTAATGTGAAGTTTTTGATGTTTTGAAGAAGGTTTTGATGTTCGGTACCTAATTGTAGAAAAGAAGTTGGCTAAAACTAGTTTTTAATCCTGCATTCGAAGCCATAGGCAAAAGTTAGTTAGCATTGGTTCTTGCAAGTTTGAAATTGAAATGGGTAAACCTCAAAATGGACAAGTGTACTGTGTACACTGTGTACCCCCGTGGGAGGACGGGTTAGAATACAATTCCTCTCCGCCGCCGGGAAAGCGAATCGTAAAAGGCGATGAACCCAGGCTAAAATAGCGATACCGCAGACAGTAGATCGGTGGTGCAGCTCAAGTCAACACAGTGTTCAGGACGATCAGAGAAAGGTTAATTTGACAAGTTGTAAAAATCTGACAACTTGGCGTTACTTTGGAAAAAATTAACATTGAGTTGACTCGGTCGACACCCTAAGCCCAGTCTTAAGAACATATGTTTATCTTTACTATTAACTTTGATACAAAGCCGTTAAGAAACAGAATTAAAAAAATCTTTAGGAATTGTATTAAATGACGAGTAAACTTGGCTTTTCTTAAGACTAGGTCTATTGTGTGTGGTCTCGTTAAAGCGGCCAGCTCGGTAACTTATGAGCAGCCGCTTTTTAGGTTAAGTTTTTATTTCAATTAGTTTTTTGTTTAGTTATTTACGTTTTTTATTTCTTATTCTAAGTATGTTTTATAATTGGCTATTTAACACCTACTCCGAATTTATCTACTTTCTTCCTTATCTTACTTTCTTTGACATTTTCTCTCGATGCTTCCAATGTTGCTATTTCCTATTAATTTTCATTTCACTTCCCTTTTTCTTTGATTCCTTACTTTTTACTTGTACATAATTCTTCAATGTCCTTTATTACTTCTTTTCTGCAATAATTTTCAATATCTGCTCTTCTTATTTCTTCCTCCTTACTGAGTCTTCTTTCCCTTTCAGTTTTATTTCTCCTCCAATTTCTTTAACTATTCTCTTCTTATTTCCTGTTCCTCATTTCCCCTTACGGTTTTCGATTTTTCTTCCACCTCTTCCTTGCTCCGGGTCATAAATGCCTCATTATGAATACTATCCCTATTTATTTTACAATAAAAAATTACCTCATTATCTTCCAGTGTTTCCAATCTTCCCTAACAATTAGGTTTTATATGTTACACCTTATTTTCCCAAATTCTTTCTTAGGTTCACGCTATCCTTCCTACACGTTAAGGTCTTCCACTAATTTTGTACATTTCTTTATTATGTTTATTTGCCTTTTTTTCCTTTAGACTTCCTTCTTCATTTAATTAAATGAATTACTGATACATATATTAATTTCTCCTATTATTTGTGATAATTTCAGGTATAATTGTTTTTATTATCCTTAGTTTTTATAGAGTTAAGTAAGAACAGTATAGTATTAGATTGTTAATTATCGAGGGGGCCATAAAGGTTACAACTCTCCTCCGCCACCGGGAAGCGTTTCGTATATTATCTTGATGAACCCGTACTTTGGAGCGGTAGACCCTGACTGTACCATCTAGCAGAACACACGCTTCGGTCATCCCCATCCGTACTCTAACATCTCAGGTGGTCGGTGACTACGCGCACTGAGGCAGACGGCGGCCCTTGTTTTTAGTCGGGCCGTCGACTGTTCCCCGACTAATACAAAAAGTTGTTGTTTGTTACAAAAAAAAGAAAAACCCCCTTTTCTAATTTGGTCTCCCTACTTTCCTAAATCGAAATCTTAAAAAATAACTAAAATTAGATCTTTCTCTGGATCAATTACTTATTTATTTGTACTATTCTAATTCTTCGGGGGGAAAAAATCAAAGGTGGTTGGCGAGGAACGATATAGAAATGTATATTTTTGTAACTGGTTTAAGTTCGGAATAGAGATAGTATAGTCGTCGCTGGGTTGGGTGTGCAGAGTTGGTTACCATCAGGAAAGGAACCATTGGCTCCAGTCCTGATCGTAGAGCGAGCGGTATAGCAATAGCTGATACCGCACAGTTTGATAGGAGATTGCAGTCACGCGTCGCTATTACATGGTTTTATCCAGATTGTTACAGCGTTTAATGATTATGATGGACGAATGATTTTTGTTTCGACATTGCTACTTAGCATACGAAAATCAGATGTGGATAAAGGAATACGAGCTTGCCTTCACAGGCTTGCTCAACATGTTGGGGACGCAAGAAGATTTTTTACTGAACTTCCAATTTTGACATTCGTTATTGAGTCACCTAACATGACTCTCGAAACGGAACATAACCGATAAAAAAACGCGGAAAATATCACGATCCACGCTCCACTCGTTGATAAATAAGGTGACATACAAAAAAACTAACTCGTACCCTTTATTTGTTAATAAGAGTCAAACAAAACCACTGAATTGAGGAATATTTCCAAATTCTCATCATAAGGATAAAAAATAAATTTATTAAGGCATTACATAATGCCTCAATAAATTTATTAGTTGATCTAAAAATGTTTTGGTAGCGTCTGATATTATTTTGAATTATTATAATTTAAGAGTGTCCAAATACAGGATACTGTAGTTAAGCTAAAAATCATGGCTAAACGGAATTTGTCGATTGATTATAAAAAAACACAAAAATTAGGAGATTTAAATAATCGCTCGATTATTAGACAGATGGCATTTCGTTAGAGTTCGTCAAGTGAGTAACCCTGCTTTTCATTAGCCTGCCGGGCAAATAACACGATTTCAGAATCTGATGTCTCAAGTCACATGTGCTACCTGGCGTAACTCAAGGAAAAACTTATAATTCATCTTGTCAAGGTTTCGAGATCGCCATGTATCTTGGATCATACTTGAACCGTAAACGCTATCTTCGGATCAAACCTTTTTCATGTTCAATTGATCTCATTACGGTGAGACCTACGCCTGTAGATGCCGTCGTGAGCTGGGATTGAAAAAACGCGGGGTTTTACTTGAACTCGATGGGGAATCCGACGTTCAATCATAAACAATAAAAATTCACCTTTCTATAAAACCGCTAAATTGAGTTGTAAACGTTTAAGAACATTGTGATAAAACATGTTATAAGTAACTTATTACTGTGTAAAAATCAGTAAGTAGCAATTGAGGAGACTAAAAATAGGTGTTAGAATGCGTACGAGACAGCATTTTAGCGGAAACATAGAAAGAGTATTTAATAAACTTGCGCAAGCTTATCCCGCGGAGTGTTTAAATAACAAGATTATACAATAAAAATCGTAGGAACTCTTATATCGATAACCCTCGGAATCTAAAATATAGTTATTGTCCAGCTTCGTCGAAGTTTGGTTTCAAGCAATACCTATATTTGTTATAATTGACGAATTCCGTAAAATAAAGAAAACAGGCAGATGGCCTTTGGTGTGTAGTGAAGGAGTGAGCGAAACAACAATACCTTATTGTGTTTTTGCTAATAATTTAACACGAGCAAGTAATCACTTGCAAAAGGATTCAAGAGACGATCACAGATATAGGTAATATTTAAAGTAAAGATCCAATGGTACGTTTATATACATTATTGCACGTCAGCACTAGTTATAAGTCCTTAATAATTACCTTTCGATAAATTTTATGTTTTCCAAAGAAAGGTAGTTGTTAATTAATCGTAAGTAAATGTGTAAGTACTTGATTTTTTGTCCAGTTCAGATACGGCGCAAGTTGTGTTTTAATTAATCGGTGTTTAGATTTTAAGAATCGATCTGATTCTAGCTTAAGTATAACTGTGTAAAGCATATTATGACAAGGATAACAAAATGTATTTGGATAACCATAACTTTAATGTTTAAGTTATAGCTCGTAAGATTCGATGTGTAGAAAGAATAGTTAACATTTTCATCACCTGCTCAACATTACCTTGACAATCCGAGTATGATTTAGGCTGGAAGGGTTGTAGTAAATACTTAGATCAGTCAGTGAACTGTTTAATGTTTTAATCAAACGGTGTTAGTGTTTAAGTGATTCATTACAATATTGGTGTGTAGCAGAAACTAATTATAAGAAACTATCGGGCGACATCACATAAATATTTAACTATTCAATCTCGATGTAATAGAGTAAGGATGTATTTTATCTTTATATATATATTTATGTATGTTATCCACATTTCATTGATGTATACGTAGTGTTTTTTCTCTCCGTCTATTAAATAACCACCAAAAACAATTGTTTTATTGATAACTTTAAGATAATAATAATAATAACGCCCAACGATCACATACATAGATCCTGGACCTAACTAGGATTCCCTGTGTCGAGAGACCCCGGAACTACGAGGACCATAATCACATAACACCCAGGCACAGAAAAAGTATTTGAGTTTAATTTTTCTGTGCATAAATGTTTGTCCTGCCGCAGGAATCGAACCATAACCTCCGGGTTGTGAGCCGGCCTGCTTAACCACCACACTACAGAGGCTCTCAAAAGAGGCTGTCAAAGATAGTTCTATGATAGAAAATTATTTTTTATGTAAAACTTCTTTACGCACGCTTGACTTGGGGAGTAAGCTAGCAATGATTGTCAAAATGGCGGCACAAAACCGCGGGGCGCAACTAGTAATCTATATATAAAAGAAAGTCATGAGAGTCGTGCTGAGGAGGTAGCTTAGAACCAGGAGACGGACATGTGATACTTTTTATCCCGTTCGACCGCGTTTTACTAATCACCCGTGCGAAGCCGGGGCGGGTCCACTAATTAGTGATAAAAAAATAATTACAAATAATACATCAATAAATTTATCAATTACATTTATTACATTAAATAGATCAAAGATATTATTAACAGTTGGTGTGAATAAACTAAAAAATATTGCTGATAAATGATTAATTTAACTATAAAATTACATTACATAGGTACTTCAAAAGCAGGTGAACCATTACAACACGACTAGTCAACCCTGCTATTCTATAAGATACTGATTTTTCTAATTATATTATCATATATATAGATATATGATGCTATCCATATATCTATATATATGACGGCGGCTACGTCCAGTTATAAACTCTATGCACAGCGTTCGAGCACCGTAATTTACCCTGTGGTGGCATTAAATTTATTACAGTGGCAGCACCGGCAACTGTCATGGCGCCCCTACCTGTCTGGCTAATTAAAAGGGATCGATTGGTGTGCTACGGATCATTCTTGTTCCAGACACGGCGCGGTGCGGACATGCTGAAGGCCTATTGTTATATAGGTTGCAACCTACGCAGAAACCCGTTTCTGCCGACATATATATATATATATATATATATATATATATATATATATATATATAATATAGCAGCGTTAAACACAAGAATGTAGTGCAGTATCATCAAGTTTTTAAGACTTAGCACGTCTTGGGTCTTACATACATACATATTACGTTGCGAACTTTGATCTGGAATGAATTGTAACCGAAACTTCGGATGTTAAGAATTAAAGTAGATACCTTGGAAACGAATTTGGATACAATATTTGTGACAACATACGTATGGTAGTTTGATGTTTGAACGATACATGGGTTCTTAGTATATACTATTAAAAATAAGGGATAGGTCATTGAGTAAACAAATCATTTATGCCCGTCTGCGCTAAAGTTTGACAGCTTAGGAGCTGGAGCCAACTTAGGAGTTAGTGTTTATCCCTCTATGCCGAATCTACTGCAAGGCATTTAGGTACGTCCTAGAAACATAAGTGCGAATTTAAGAGCTGTCAAAATTTTGTGCAGACGGGTATCAGAGGATTAAGATAAAGTTTGGTGATTTCCGATCGGTGGTAGGTTTTCCATTTGTTTTTATTTCACAAGTTATTAGTTATATTTAGTCATTTTTCTATGGTATGACAAAAAACCAGTAATTAATTTAATTTATAAAAATATTATTATATAAATTTATTGAATATGATAAAGTTTAGATAAGAAATATAAAGAAAAGAAGAAGAATCGTTTGTTTGAATATATGTTCTACGGTATATTATACATTTATATTGATACTTTCTCTACAGTCATGTTAATATTTTATCAAATATATATTGTTTAATTTATCTATTGTTCATATAACAATATTTTTATAATTATTATAGTTATTTACAGTTGTTATTTACAATAAAATGGCTGAATAATAAAATTGCCAAAAATATATTTTGTATATTATTATTTATTTTTCAGTGTAACAATACAGCCTAAATCCTTTAATATATTGAACTTTGATTGACACAGTAGAGAGTGAGCTTTAAAAAGATAATAACAATTAATTATACTGAAAGAAAGACATAATATATATAATATAAATATATATAAAAAGATTTAGGAATAATGTTTTTATTATAAAGCACCATTTTTTCATTTAGATGCAATTATTGATTACGCAGTACCAATATTTTTTTTATTTTAATAATTGTGAAATATTAATTTTACTACACGAGTTATCAAATCATGATATAATAAAACGCAATGATTTAATATTAGTTGTTGTAATATAGTGAAATGTAAATAATTATCAATTATAATACAACAATTCCAAAGTATTATAACTCCCGATTGTGCAAATTTGCTTTTACATTCACTGGAAAAAGATACATAACTACACAAACGTTATCTTTATAAAAGAGATAATTGCTTTACTTACCGAGCGTTATGTCATATTCTAAGCCAGACATCACAATTTCTTAGTAGTATTAATGAGATTCCTGTACTATTTTGATATAAATTAAAATATAAATATTAATGTCAATCCCTACTCCTTATACTCCTTACTCGTTTATCTTTGTTGAGCCTCTGCAGTAGATCTGAAAAATATAAAAAGGGGGGTCGTTGAAAAGAATTCGAAAATGATGGTAGTGAATTAGGATATTTTTCCACAATCCGTGTATTTTTGAATTTTAATGCGTGATAATGGTGGATTATTATCCGTTAAGTGTTCGTGAACGTGCACGAGTGTTAGCCAATGGTTCCAAAATTTAAAACCATGCCTTTACGTTTTATCTTCAAGGCTTCCTAGAGCCTTCAGTAAATACTTCTTCTTCTCTTCGTTTAATGGCTTTCTATCGGTTTTTACCAATAATTCTGCCAATGTCAAGTGAGGAATTTTTATACGGTTATATCACGTCAAAATCTTATATTGTCAAAGTCAAAATGCCACAGTAAATGGTGGATATTTTACTGAAGGCTCTAGGAAGCCTTGAAGACTTTCAGTTACAAATTTTTAACTCGACAGTTTTATTGTATGTTAGAATATATAATAGATGGGTTATTTGTGTAGTGATTAATATAAATATATACGTAATTTAATGAAGATAGCCGGGAAATACTACTACACTAAGTGGTAGGACTTTTCTGCAAAGTTCGTTTAGGTAGGTCCAACCGCTTTGCTAGTTATTCTACCGCGAAGTAGCGCAAGCACTACTGTTCCGGCTTAAAGAGCACTGTAGCTGAAATTACTGGGCAAATGAGACTTTATGACCTAATCTTACAGTCTAGTAATCTTATTGCTAGACTGTGCTGATGTCTCAGAATGGCGTGCGCAGTGCAGTGTCACGCTAAACTATACTTCAGAGTTTCAAGTGTCATTGCAACTGATATGGACAGTCGTGTTGCTTAACATCAGGCGAGCGACGAGCGAGTCATGTCATGTCGTAACATAAAAAAAATGAGTAGTAACTTACCCTGGACTGCTTTCCCTACCCGGCCACGACTGACGTCCGTCTAAAGTCCTGTTCCCTGAAAACAAAATGCTTTTAATCAAAGAAGCGAAGAAGTGAGGACTTTACATATACTAAGTATATTTTTCACTAACTACATACATAAACCATAACAATATGATGTAATAGATACATACTTACATAACACACAATAATGTATAAATAAATACATACGTATTTATAATATACCTAAAAATAGTTATCGCTAGGGGTTTACTTATTACCGTCATGGGCAGAATTTAATATAATTGCGATGCGCGATTTTAAGTTCAGTTATTTACATTCGATAAAGCTCATATTAGAGTAACTGTTTAAAAAGGAAACATTTTACGATTAAAGAAATCGGAGGTAAGATTGAGGCACACCCCGGTAATCTATAGTAAAATCACAATTTTATTATGGAGACAAAAGTTATAATCTAAAAACGTTGTCTAATTTGTTTGCCAGAATCAATATACCTACACAAAAAATTCGCAAAGCCACATAGCTGTATAAAAAACTTATATAAAATTCGCATTAGGTAAAAAATATAATCATTGAATCAATTTATACTAATAACTAATCTTATATATAAGTATTATGAAAAAAAAGAAAAGAATAAAAGCACTTTGCCCATTGAAAAACAAAGTATTATTTATTAAAAAAGTATTATTGAATAACTAATCTAAAATACTTATAAGTTATATTAAAAGAAAAAGGAAAGAATAAAGGCACTTTGCCGAATGAAATAAAATGTTTTATTTAAATGTATTATCGAAATATTATATGTATTATTTTGGTTGGGGACGTTGGAGTTTTGGCGGGAAAACGAGAAAGATTGCTTTACCGCATTGTATTACTTTCCAAAACTAGTGTTATTTTCAGTGTTAGTGCATAAAATTGGTGGTGTTTTATTCGTTAAGTGAGGGATTACAGGCGTGAGTGTGGGAAAGTGGTATAATGATGATGAAACGTTTCTTTTCATGTTGTTTCCAAAACTCCATAGAAGCTTGTAGTAAAGTGGCCAATGCTGTACTAGAAGTATGACTTTGACTAGACTAATACTACCGTCTTGATGACTGTGACTAGACACATATCTGCGTGAAATATCATTAACTTGATAAATTATCAATTACTTCACCCTGGCTAAATACATAAAATGTGGAGCCAAAACATATATAAAAAAGGGACGTTGATCGGTTCGTTTCTAAATACATTATACCACTTATATCGATTATAGAAGGGATAGAAATTATTATTTTGAATTTTTTTTTGTGTTAAATGACGTGATGAGCTAGTCGTTCGCCCGATATTAAGCGACACGAACGCCCATAGCTGTTATAATATTTGAACCCTTCGATGTAACTATTAATATAAATAAAATTTTCATAACTTTTATTAGAAATGTTTGAATTAGTATCTTTTATTTATAATAAGTTAACCACCTGTATAAATAAAAAGTTTTTGAGACACCTTGTATAATAAAAAGTACGACGTTTCTTCATTAAACCATGTTTGGTTTGATAACATGTATGATAATAAAAACGTTACAGAATATACCCATCTCTTTCATTTTCCATTTATTAGAAGAGTACCGCCATACTTTAAGTTTAGTTTTAGATACTACTGAGTCCATTTTTAATACATCTGTGCATATAAAAAACATGGTTTCTTTTTAATTTTAATCACGTAACTTTTATAGCGATGTATCCTACCAAGTCAAATGCATGCCAGTTTGAGTTATAATCTATTTCAATTAAGTTATGTAATCGCGTAGCAGATACCTATTTATCAAGACAAATGCCCGACTGCACTAAAGTCTATTAAATAAAAATTAGCCAATCATGTATTTATCTCCGGGTTCTCGTATACGTTTGTCAAACTCGTGTCAAGTTGGCAGACCAAATACTGATCGCTCATTGGTTGCCTGTGGATCATCGGCTGTTTCAACCAATGAGCGTACAGTATTTGGCGTGACTCGACAAAAATTTGATAAACCTGCGAAAACCAGGGGATAAAAAAGACAAGTGTGAACTTAAGAACTGTCCAATTTTAGTGCAGACGGGATAAGTCAAGCTACCCAGCTAATAAAGAAAAGGTCGCAAGTTAAGAAGGTTTCTTACATTGTTTTCTATCTGAGATCCTGTTCTTCCTTCGTTCGCGCGGGACCAGCCGTCGCTTGGAGGTCACTGACCGAACCAGACTCTCGATTATTTCCTCATCAGCTGATAAATCTCCACTGAAAAAATACGAAAAGTTATACAAAAACGATAATGAAAAGCTAAGGGAATATCCAGGGAATGGGCCGCAACATTTTTCTAAGTATATGAAAAAATTCTAGGATAAGACCATCTCTGAGGTGTTGTGGTTGAGCAGGTTGGCTCATAATCCAGAGGTGGTGGATTCGATTCTCGCGACAGGACAAGTATTTATGCTCTAAAAAAAGCGCAAATACTCGTTTAAGTCTGGGTATTGTGGGACCATGGTCCTCGTAGCTTCTGGGCCCTAGATACAAGTACATACATAGATACAACTACAACCATAAAGGAGAAACAACAACAATTACTATATAAAATACAGTCAAAATACTCCAACCCCACTTGCGTTGGTAGCGTGCCCAACATGCTGGCAACATTCGCCAGCAGTTGAATTGGCACGCTGATTCGAACTTTAGTGCTAGCATGAAATATTTGACTCATAATAATTATATAATATCATACCTGACAATCATGCTCCTGTTGGCCGAGACTTGCAGCTTCCTTCTACCCTTACTGAGGCTATCAGTATCGGGGTCAGTCTTGAGCAGTTCCTTAAGCGCGCTGTCAGCTGTGTGGTCACCATTCTTGTTCGAATAGTTACCCATCTGTATTGTGAATGCAAGAATTATTGAAATCCAGAACGGGTAGCGGAATTCTCTCGGTACATTAAAATTTTCCGCGATTACCAAGTGGCCTGTCAAGCGTGGTGATTATGGCAAACTTCTGTTAAGATTGTTGCGAAACTATTTAATCTGTGACAGATTCCGTTTTTATGGTATTTTAGTTTGTAGAATGTCTTTACTCTATGATGTATAATTTGAAATAAGTGAGTTAAGATAATTGTGTGTGTGGTAAAATAATAATAATAAACGGACGCCCTTTAATCCTTTTAACTTAGTTTTATCCAGTTTTATTCTCCTTATCATCCGAGCCTTTTACAAAATCAAGACAACAAACAAAATATTTAATAATGATAAAGCTCCAAAACGGCGTTTTTTGGGGCAGGTCTAAGTTCCGCGGTGGACGTTACCAGATGATGTAATATGATGTGATATTGTCCTTGAATAGTTTGGTTAATGATGAGATTTGCAAACTTTTTCTTTTTATAATTTTACAGACAAACAAGCAGACGGCCCGCCGGATGGTAAGCAGTTACCATCGCCTATAGACGCCTGCAACACCAGGGGCGCTGCCAATGCGTTGCCTAAGCTTAAATTTGAATACTAAAAATAAAATATATAAAGAAGTAAGGTAGCAGTTTTATGATCACCAATTGCCTCAAAAATGACCAGCGTGACTTTGTCAAGCCTATTTTTGGCCTTGGATCATTATTGATCAGTTGAATGTCGGCGTTATGTATATCCGCAGATTAACAAGACAAGGGTCAAAGCAACGCATTCATGGCACGTCTAGTGTTCCAGCTGTTCATAGCTACGGTGACGGTCCCATCAGGAGAGCATAACATAATACAGACTAAACATCGATTTTCATCACACATAGGTTTCTTTTGGATGGGAATCTAACCCACAACCTACAGGGTAAGAGGTAGAGCTGCTACTAAGGAATTCATATTTCACAGACAATCTTCAACGACCCTACAGAAATAATAAAATCGAGTGTGCTTCAGACCACACGTTCAGTCGTGTGGTCTGAAGCACACTCGATTTTATTAAAACTTCTTTAGCTCCATCTATCGGCCGATATAACTTTGTTATTGCTTTGTTTAATGTTAATGTCGCCATCTTGACAATAATTGTAAATTATTATTTTACCGGACATACCAACATAATAATACAAATATTAAGTAATTTTTAACTTTGTTATGTTGACAGTGGAGATCTACGTTAACCAACAACTTTCAACTTCCATTCGCCTCGTTTCGCATTCCCAGCTTACTCCTCAAGTTAAGCGTGCGTAAAGATCGAAGTATTACTTCAAAAACTTCTATTGATTATTCTAGTCAAAACACTCACATCAATAATCATCTTGCCCCTAGTTTTATTCCTCTCCCGATGGTTAGCCCTCTTCTCCAACTGCTGAAGTACCCGTTCCCTCGTGGTCCGATACTCCAAGGCAAACTCAGCGATCACTTTTAGAAATTCTGACGGTTTGGTCTTAGCTATATCCTGAGGGGGCACCCCAAGATATAAGAGGAACTTGCTGTATCTGAAACAAGGAGAATTCTCCTGTTTTCACCATCACAGGATAGTTTTTGATAGCACACCTATGGTGGCGATGTGTTCGGAGCTAACGCCTGAATTAAATTATTATTTTTAAATCAAAAGAGACTGCCGAAAGAAATCATCATTCAATCATTTTTTTGATGATAACTTTACAATGACATTTATATTCATATAATTAAGTAGTACGATAATTTCTATTTTATTACAAACTGAGCTAGAAATCTAGCTGATCACATAGAAACTACGTTATACTACCAAAATTAAAAAAAAAAAATGTTATATATATTCTATATATACTAATTATCACTGATTACACTCGATCGCATTAGCTTGAGCTTATAGGTTATAACTGTGGCCCGATTCTCGTACTTTTAATTTGTCTTGTATCGTTTTCGTTTACATTAGTTTTGAATATTGAACGACAAGGATAGTAAATAACTCGAAAATCGAGACACCGCAATCTCTGTTTTTGGATAATTTTACATCGTAAGGTAAAACTTAAAAATAAACACCAAATACTAAATGCAGTCGCAAGGCAAGATTTGCGCAGGTATTCGCATGGCAGGCAAGGCATCTTTACAATACATGTTTGGTAGATGTTGGAAAAACGTAAAACTAAAAACACAAGAGTGAAATGTAAACTTAATACTTATTTTATTTACACATAATAAGTACATTAAATTATGACACAAAGCAAATGGTATTTTATCAAGGGCCCAACGCATTTGCTGAGTTCAAGGTATTTAAACCATGGGAGTGGAAGATTGGCAGATTTTAGCTTGCATAATATAATTATTATGAACAATACTTTTCCTAATATTCGATAGGTTTGCGTTTAAAATTACAAAGCTTGTGTAAGACATTTTGTACCCTATGTAAAGGAAGTATTTTTGTGGATTACAAATGTTTAGCAGTGGATAACTTCTAGTTGATGCGTATATGTGTGAATAGTGAATTATTTGGAATCTAAGCTCAAACTGAGCTTCTGATTGTTAATAGGCCGCTGGTTCTTACCCTATCTATAATCATTCCATTTTCTAAGCTCATAATATTTACCTAGTCATCACCCTCTTCTTGATGACAGTAAGCAGAATAATCCTTTCCGCGGCATCTGTTAGGAACTCGTTTATCTTAGTCTTGAAGATCTGAGAGCCATCGTGTTTGGCGACGCGTTTCATGTGATCCCAGGAAGCCTTGCAGTCTGACTCCATCTTTTGAAGATTTAAATTTAAATTGTCGAAATCTACCTTTGAAGCTCGGATTACGGGGCCTACCTGAAATTTTGTAAAGCATAATAATTTTAATTTGATGTATACTGTAATTTTAATTTCAGTATGAAAGTAAACTGGAGGTTTGCCATTTTCAAAGAAACGGGAAATAAAGTCTGTAAAGTTATTCTTATAATTGCTAGTTATTCTGCCGCCAAGCGGTGATGTGCAAACACAACTGTGCTGCTGTTTGAAGGTCATTATAGCTAGTGAAGTTACTGTGAATAACACTTAACATTCTGATCACGCAGTGCAGTGCACTATTATAGAACGATGCTCCGTCATCGATCATTGCTCAAGCAGAGATTTCATTCACTAATTGATCCCTTTATGAATGAAATCTCTGCTTGAGCACCGATCGATGACTGAGCATCGTTCTGTAATACGGACCTAAGACTCTGTAATGTTTCAAGAAGACGCGGACCAGTGCAGTGTAACGCGAATCTTTAAGAGTTCCGAGTGACACTGCAATCTGTTATGGCTTACGATCAGCCATACGCTTAACAACAGGCGTAATACTAGCACTTATTATTTTTAATTAAAAAAAATATCATGATTTTTGTTGTCGTTTTGAAATTATTCTATACATAACTTGATAAACAAAAGGCATACAAAATACAGAGAAAAACCAAAGTACCAAACCAACCAACGGCCAGGTGCAGACTCGCGGAAAGTGGCTGGTAGAAGCTGAATGCGGCGAACTGGAGACAGCTCAGCGGCGGGCTATTGGAGAGACCTACGTCCAGCAGTAGACAAAGATAGGATGATGAATATGATTATGATGAACTAACTAACCTCACTGAAGAAGTCGGTGCTATCCGGGAACTTATCAATAATCATCTCGCAGATATGGTACAGTAAAGGATGCTTGTGGACAGTATCCTTGACTTCCATGACCTTCGAGAGGTACTCCAGGCGGAAGCCCTTCACCAGGCTGCCGTTGAGGAAGCTGCCAACTGAACGGAGGGTAGATAACACTATTTTAAAGGTCTTGTTAACTTTCAGCAACTCCATTCCTTGCTTCAAGTCCATTAGGGGTTCTGCTACATCTTTCTGTAATATATATAAAACGATCAATTGACTATGGCGAAGGTTATAAACACAAAATGACATAGTTAATATCTAGTGTAACTTCGCAAAAAATCAACCGGTAAGTTTTAGCTGGGTCACACTACACATATCTTCATGTTGTTCATAAATAAAATATACATCAAAATTTACATTAGTAAGACTACTATGCTGGTTAACTGAAATTTATGCTACGTTTTTCTGTTTCGTTTTTGTTACATCAATGTTCTTTTTAGTTTTAACTTTAGTTCTTCATACATATATATGTGAGTAGCATAAAGTTATTCATATATTCATATATGAAACTTATTAGAGAAATCAAAATTTCACTTAAGCTCTTATCAAAGTGTGTGTTTCTTACCTCAAGATTATCAAAATCCAGTTTGAAGGCCCAAAGCCTCAACCTTGAAGACAATTCATTGATGGAAGCAAGGGTAAGAAGGAACTGTTCCGCGCTTCCTAATGGCAGATCGGGATTGGCATACTGGAACAAAGATCAGTGTAATCGAATTATTTTGTTATTTGTAATATTTCTGGTGTTCTCTTCTTTACAGTTGTAATTAAAGCTCCGGAGACCGAATCGAAGTTTTCTTTACTATTTGTACCCGATTGTCTGTGTGTTATTGTATCAGTAGCGGAAAAAAGCATTTTACTTTTTTCAAACTATTTTTTTTTGATAAGTCTAGGCTTGCTAAATTTTCATATTAAGCATTTTGTCATTTATATATTTATAATTATTTGTAGTATTCTGATTTTGAGTTGTAAAAAATGCTAAAAATAGTCAGTACGTAATTAATTTTTTTTTTAAACATTTATAAGCTGGGTAGCAAAAAAACCACATGTGAATAAAAATTTACAATTTAATTTATAATTTAGTTGAGTGATGATATGGATGATGACTAGCCTAGATAGATTGAGAGTTGGTACTCAAGTGAGGCTGCTGGAGAAGATTAAATTGAACTACTAGAAACACCCCTCCTGCCACCACGCTATGGTTTTCCTTCGACGAATACCCCTGGATATGAATATCGCGATGTATTTTGTTTAGACACGTGGATTGCGAGTCAATAGCACTTCCAACTAAGCTATAATTGCTAAAAAGTTCATTGCCTCATGGAACCTCACCTGTGCTTCAAGGATCTTAACCTTCTCCTCTTCAGTGGGTAGCATAGTTAGTAGTTTCTCGATACCTTCTCTTCCTATAACAGTGGCGTCCATCTTCATGATTGCTGCTTTTATAGTCTGTGGTGTGGGCAGTTTCTTCATGGCAATGTTGATTGCGTTGGACCGTTTTGCGTCTAGGATAAGATTCCTCTTTGGTTCCATTAGTTTCTGGAGAGATATAATGAACAATGTTTTACATAATATTTATAAATGGCTGCCATGAAATCAGATTTGAGTGTTTAAAGCTATTTTACATGGAGGAGATAATTTGATTATTAGCGATAGATAAGACACCCAAGCAAATTACAGATCAATAGTTAATAGTTTATTTTATTTCATTTTATGAAAATACGGATTTTTTACCTCGAGGTTTAAAAAAGAAATCAAAAAGACATTTCAACAATAAAAAAATATATAAGCACTTACTTCCTATGAGGTTGAAAATCCAGCGTCATACAGGCATCGATTATGAAACAAAATACAAAAATACAATTTTAAATTAAATTTTTAAGTAGAAATCAAAGATCTCTAACTTTAAATTACAGACCTTAATTATCAAATCTTTGGTCCTAGACTCAAACAGATGTTCTAACATCGCTGTATTCAATTTTATATCAGGGAGATCATCCCAAATAAATCCCCCAACCTTCGGCCTTATCGGAGGCGGCGCCGGGTTCTCCTTAATCTCTTTCCAGAATAACTTCACGGTCTTCTTATTCTTTTTAATCGTAGAGCTGTCAGATTCATTTGAGATATCTGATGAGGTATGCTTTGGCGGGATAGGTACGTTTGGCATTGGGAATAATGGAAAGCAACCAGGTAAGGGAGGTGGTGCGTTGACTGGAGGAAAGAACCCAGGAGGTGGCGGAGGCGGCCCATTTGATGTACTAACAGTGGGTGAGAGCATATCATCGTCAGAGTCTGTACGGAGATCAGAGAAATCTAAATCACAAAGATGGAACTCTCGGTTTAAGCAACTCTTTCTAAGTTTTTCCCAATGCAAATCATTCTCGGAAACTTTGATTTCAATTACTTTCGGAGATTTCTCTATTGTAGGACTTTTGATTACTTCTGAAAATATAACAATGATTAGATGATGATAGTTGCATTTGAAAAAAATTCTAAATTAAAAAAAATAAATAATCCCATTAATATACATATATAAAACTGACGCTATAAAATACTTATTATTTCAATAAAATTGTATAATATACAAAATTTTAAATGTCATGATCAAATATTTAGGTACCTTTTGATTGTGATTTAGCTAATTCTTCTTTGGCTTTCGAAACTATACCGGCCATATCAGAGACCCTCAACGGTTTCTCTTCCGTGGTCGGACTGACAGGGCTGGTCAATCTTTGTGCCAGGTCCTTGATGCTGTGTTCTCTATTCAAAATAATTCCTCTGTCTTCTTTGGTCTCTGTTGGTGTTTCAGTCTGCTTCTGCCGTATTACAGACAGAGCGTCAACGGCAGTAACGCTGTGGCCAAGTGTACCATTTTGGATTCTCTGTTTTAGACCAGATGTGTATCTTTGGTTTCCTGAAATTTGAAACATATGTGGCGTGCTGGCCCACGAAAAAGTTTCTATACCAATCTCATAGATAAACTTTCCAGCTAGTTGCTAGGGGCAACGAATGTTGTTGATATAGACTTGACATTAGAGAAAATTTTATTTTCCGCATTTGGTTTTTGTAAATATCTTTTTAATTAATATATCGTATACAAAGTCAATCGGCATATCATTAATTCAGCAAACCCATGGACCTCCTTCTATTACAACAAAAGTGTATCTAACTTCGCTTTACTGGTGACCTGTTTTGAACCGAAAGTCCACGTTTGCAGTAAATGTGTGTGATTTTGATTTTGTTGCTGATTGCGATAATTCTGATACTGATTCACATAAAGATGTCGCTCTCAACCGATAAGAACGAAGATATTTGTCGTGTGGGCGTGCGCATTCCGCCGTTTTGGCCTGAAAAGCCGGCCATTTGGTTCGCGCAGATTGAGGGCCAATTCGCGATATCGAACATTACTACGGACAATACGAAGTTTTTCTACGTTATCGGCCAACTAGACCCGCAGTATGCTTCTGAGGTGGAAGATATAATCATCAACCCGCCCGACACCAACAGGTATGAAAAATTGAAGTCGGAACTTATCAAACGACTGTCCGCGTCACGAGAAAAGAAGGTCAAGCAATTACTTATGCACGCAGAACTTGGAGACCGTAAGCCATCTCAGTTTCTAAGACATTTGCAACATTTGGCTGGACCTGGAGTTCCCGAAGATTTTCTACGTACTATCTGGACCAGTCGCTTACCAAGTAGCACGCAAACGATAATCGCTTCGCAGATGACGTCTTCACTGGAAGCGCTCGCAGATCTCGCTGACCGCATCCATGACGTTGTTTCGCCTACAGCGCACGTAGCATCAACATCAAGTGTCATACCAGGAAGCTCTTTAGAAGCCATGAACCAACAGATTGCTGAACTTACCAAACAAGTGCAAGCTCTAACTGCGCAGGTGAACCGGCATTCACGTGCACCGAATCGTTCAAACAAGAAAACGCGCGGTCGTTCTAGCTCCACACGATCACAGTCGAACTATAGAAAATTTCCTGTGTGCTGGTATCATAATAAGTTCGGCAATGAAGCAAGTAAGTGCGTAAAACCATGCGACTACCATGCGGGAAACGCGAACAGCAGTCGGTAATGGCGACGACCGATTGCCAAACTTCCGGTCGCCTATTTGTCACGGACGGCGCTACGAAGATGCAGTTTCTCATCGATACTGGCAGTGACGTATGTGTCTTCCCCCGATCGGCACTCAAGGAACGTCGTGAGAAAACAAATTATGAGCTGTGTGCGGCAAACGGTACACCCATTTCTACTTACGGCTACGCTCATTTAGTGCTGAACCTAGGCTTGCGCCGTGACTTCACTTGGCGATTCATCGTAGCGGACGTTACAAAGGCCATAATAGGTGTAGATTTTTTATCATTTTACAACCTCATCGTGGATTGTCGAAATCAACGTTTAATCGACAACACTACAAGCCTTACGTCCCCAGCTTCACCTGCACAGTCAACTGGGAACATTTCATCGGTAAAAGTTATTTCTGGAAATTCCGTATATCATAACATACTAAGCGAATACCCTGAGATTACTAGACCTTCCGGTGTCCACCGTGTTCCGAAGCATAATACCATGCATCATATACAAACTACTGCAGGGCCGCCAATAAGCAGCACACCACGAAGACTAGCACCGGATAAATTAAAAATCGCAAAAGACGAATTTGCAGATATGTTGAGGAACGGAACAGCCAGACCTTCAAAGTCACCATGGTCATCACCACTTCATCTTGCGCCTAAAAAAGATAACGGCTGGCGTCCATGCGGTGACTACAGAATGCTCAACGCTAGAACCGTACCAGACAGCTATCCCATTCGACACATACATGACTTTGCACATTGTCTCTCCGGCTGTCAAGTATACTCGGTTATCGATCTCGTAAAAGCTTATAATCAAATTCCTGTCTGCCCTGAGGATATTCCGAAGACCGCAATCACGACGCCGTTTGGTTTATACGAATTTCCGTTCATGACGTTCGGACTACGTAATGCCAGCCAAACGTTTCAACGATTTGTGGACGAGATGCTTAGGGGCCTTGAGGAGTTCTGCTTCCCGTTTCTGGACGATTTTTTGATCTTCTCACCTGATCAGGAATCACACAAGAAGCACCTTCATCTGCTCTTCAACAGACTCAAGGAATACGGCATGGTAATCAACACGAACAAGTGCATATTCGGTGTATCAGAGGTAACGTTTTTAGGACACAGCATCTCAGCAGCTGGCACTAAGCCGTTACCATCAAAGGTAGAAGCGGTTGCGAATTACCCACCACCAAAAACCGTCAGAGAACTGCGAAGATTCCTAGGAATGGTGAACTTTTACAGAAGGTTTATTCCTGACGCAGCGCGGCATCAAGCGCCTCTGAATGCACTGCTCACAGGATCAGTTAAAGGTTCACAACCCGTGCATTTATCAGAAGAAGCTACTAAAGCATTCATCGCCTGCAAGGAAAGTCTCTGCCAAGCAGCACTACTTGCTCATCCAGACTGCCAAGCGAAGCTCGCTATAGTCACTGATGCTTCAGACACAGCAATGGGCGCAGCTTTACAACAGCATAGAGACGGCCTGTGGGAACCTTTAGCATTTTTCTCTCGAAAACTTTCGCCATGTCAACAGAAATACTCGCCTTATGATAGGGAACTTCTTGCCATCTACGAAGCAATAAAATACTTTCGTCACATGGTGGAGGCGAGAGATTTCATTATTTATACTGATCATAAGCCCATAACTTTCGCATTTCATTCACGAAAAGAAAAGTGCTCACCAAGACAGTTCAGACATCTGGATTTTATTTCACAGTTTTCGACAGATATCAGGCATATTTCAGGAAAGGATAACGTTGTGGCTGACAGTTTATCACGCATCGAAGAGATTACTCAGCCCATCGATCTATCCAAGCTTGCTCAAGCACAAAGCACAGATCCTGAACTAGAACAACTTTTGGATAGCGATACTTCTCTGCGCTTGACAAAAATCAAACTGCCTGGATCTCACACAGAAATCTATTGTGACAAGAGCAGCAATGTGGCCAGACCTTATGTGACCAAAGACATGCGACGGCAAGTGTTCAAAAACTTGCATTCTTTTAGCCACCCTGGCACAAATGCGACGACGAAACTGATATCGGAACGCTATGTATGGCCTAGTATGCGAAAAGATTGCAGAGAGTGGACTCGTTCCTGCCTAGCATGCCAACGATCAAAAATAACACGTCATGTCTCATCTCAATTAGCATCATTCAGCTTACCTCGAGCCAGATTCATGAAAATCCACATAGATTTGATCGGACCTTTACCTCTCTCACAAGGGTATCGTTACTGTCTCACATGTGTAGATCGCTTCACACGATGGCCCGAGGCTATACCATTACAGGAGATAACAGCTGAAACAGTGGCAAAAGCTTTAGTTCACGGATGGATATCCAGATTCGGCTGCCCTGAAGATATCGTCACTGATCGTGGTCGACAGTTTGAATCAGAACTTTTTAAGCATCTGTCCCACATCATCGGATTTCAACGCAGACGAACTACAGCCTACCATCCAGCATGCAATGGACTTGTCGAAAGATTCCACAGACAGCTTAAAGCCGCTATTACATGTCATGCGACCAGCAGCTGGCTTGAAACACTTCCACTTGTACTACTGGGAATCCGGGCGGCATTTAAGGAAGACTTACAAGCGACTCCAGCTGAACTCGTATATGGAGAGACACTACGACTCCCAGGTGACATTTTTTGTCAATCGGCTGATGGTACAGAGGACTTGACAGTATACACTGAAAGACTGCGCACATTCGCCAAAAATTTGTTGCCATTACCAACTTCTCACCATGGGAATAACCGCTCCATATTCATTTTCAAAGATTTAGCAACAGCATCCCACGTCTTTCTAAGAGATGACACCTCGCATCCATCTTTTCAAGCAGCTTACACAGGCCCGCATGAGGTGATAGAACGAGGGGATAAAGTTTTCAAGCTCCGCATAAAAGGCAAAGAAGTCACGGTATCAGTCGACCGCATTAAACCTGCCTACATACTTCGTGAGTTGGACCATTCTCCCGTCGTGGCAGCACCCGAGACCCGAGACGCTCCAGTGACCACCACTCGATCAGGACGAACAGTGCGTTTTCCAGAATATTATCGCCCGTAGGACGGTCTCTGGAGGGGGGTGATGTGGCGTGCTGGCCCACGAAAAAGTTTCTATACCAATCTCATAGATAAACTTTCCAGCTAGTTGCTAGGGGCAACGAATGTTGTTGATATAGACTTGACATTAGAGAAAATTTTATTTTCCGCATTTGGTTTTTGTAAATATCTTTTTAATTAATATATCGTATACAAAGTCAATCGGCATATCATTAATTCAGCAAACCCATGGACCTCCTTCTATTACAACAAAAGTGTATCTAATTTCGCTTTACATACATGCTTATTGGTTGAAAATCATTGTTTAAAGATTTTAATTATGTTATCATAGATTTAAATAAGCGATTTAGTGATAACATCGAAAAGCAGTGCAGGAGGCAAAACGATATTAGTGTGTTAGACGAAAAACAAACCATTTTTTAAGATATCAGCCAGGTTTAAGTTATTTGTCGTCCTATTCACGTAAGGTTCTTCCTCATTATGACCATTGACTCCGTTGATGTACGCAGTATCGTTCACTCCATTTTGTGGGCATTTGCTGGTGTATGTGCCATTGGTGTAGCTTCCATTGGTTCCACTATTATTATTGCACCCATTTGAGCTTGGAAATAGACCGTTGTTTAACATTTCTTGCTGTCTTGCAAATCTGTCGCGTCTTCTTCTTAACGCTGTACTGAGTTCCTTGTTTTCTTTGTTATCCAGAATAGAAGAAATTGGAAGTAGGAATGATGGTCGAAGTGTTGATTTCGTCTCCAATTCTGGTAGTGTGATGACAGGCAGCTTTGCTGTTGTTAGTGATATAAATAATGTGTAAAGCAAAACACTCTTACTGCTTGCATAACTAAATTGAGTTTTAAGGAAGAACGACAAATTGTCGGAAAAGGATTAGGCAGCTTATAGAAGTATGCTCATTTCAGAACTTTGTTTTAATCTCACGGGTAGCAGCCCTCAAATATGTCTAAATGGTTCATGCCAATTAAAAAATGGAATCAGATAACGCAATGAAAAACCAAAACAAAAACAATGTTAGTGAAAACAACTGATTATTTGCTCAAATTTATCAATAATCAATGCTAATAAAGTACTGTGAGTTTGCACTTGTCGCTAACATAATATTGTGGATAAGGTGACTCAAAACTTCGTGAACATTTTCAATGTAGTTCCAATATAGGTATCCAATTTTTTGTTACTTTTGATTAATATGACAAAAGGACATGATTAATTGACACTTTTAGTATCTTTATCGAAGAAATTGTGCAAGTCACGGAGTTATCCTTACGATTAGTTAATTTAGTTTGTAAGCGCTAAAATTGCTGTTTGTTACTTTTTTACTCCAAAATTACTGAATGGATTTTAATGAAACTTGGAATGCAGATAGCTTATAACACATAAGATACGTTTTATCTGCGGGTGAAACTGCGGGGGGTAACTAGTAGACAATAATCTTACTAGAAATTAAATAAAAACTTGTGAACTATCGATTATGAATTAAAAAAAATAAAAGCAAATTATAAGCTCATTATAATGAATTCATAAAGAAATCAAACCTTTCTCTTTCATTAACTGCTTTTTGGATTTTCTTCTTTCCGATGTGTTTAGATTGAGACTCCTTCTTCGTACTGATTTTATTACCGATTCATCCAATTGTCTGAAAAGGTTACGTTAAATATCAATAACCCAGCATTGTGATTCAGCGGGATAATGCTGTAATGGGCTGGAGCAACTGGATTGTTTATAGGTCATCGCGGCTAGTAAATGCAAGGTTCCAGAAATATTATTGAATTAAAACATGCAAATAATATTATCTTAAATTTTTTAACAAACTTTTTTTGGAACTTCTGAAACATATGACCCAACTCACTTCAAAGCAGTTCCACTCTCGTCTCCGTCTTCATACAGAAGAACAGCCTCGAAGATCTGGAGCTGACGTAGCAGGTCTAGATCAGTTCCTTGCTTGGTCATGTACAGCTGGATGATATCGTCCATGCCTTGCTCCTGTAATGCATCCACCTGTAACCGGTATGATTAAACCTTTACAAAACTGTAAAAAAAGTATCGTTGGACAGTATTCAATCATTCGTTTTCCATCATCGACCGCATCATCACTTACCATCAGGCGAGTCAGTGATCAAATTTAACCTTATACACGATAGAAAAAATACTGATCCTAAACGGTGTAAAGTAATTTTTGAAGTAAAAACTTCGTAAGGCGCGTTGAGCACTTATTAAAATTATGGAACTCGCGTCATCATCACCGAACGCTTTCCATGAGCTACATGTATACTGTGTATATAATTATGTGTACTTTTTGAGTCAACGATATGTGGTGTGATGGGTGTAAAATAGTAAATTGTGAGTGATGGGTGTAAAATAGTAAATTGTTTACTTTCTCTTTTCTTTCTTTCTTTTATTCACTAGGAAGTCAATTAAAGGTCCTCACGTTTAATTACACATTTACATTAATTCTCATATTCATATAGAAAGTTCAAGCTTCTAATTCAAGGGAAGGCTAATTTTGGGATTATTTAAATGTGCTGTAAACGTTGGTTAAATTTATTCACTGCTTAATTGTCCTGTCAACTTTTCGCTGGTGTGAAATGTCACTTGCGTAAACAAGACAGAGCATTGTAAGCTATGATTAAGTTTAAGTAGCACTTATAAATAAGCATTCTTGTAAATAAATAAAATAAAAATTGAAGATTTTTTTTTAAATAAGGTAGGTATGCTTTCTAATTTTTGACAAAGTATACAGGGTTACAGGAAAAATTGTGCTAGATCCGTTAAAGGCGTGGAGTACCCATAATTTCTGACTTATTTCACCATGAAACACCCTAGCCTAAGCTTAACCCTTTTCGAGATATTTGACTTTTAATTTTTTTATTGAAAATTGCCGATTTTTATGCTTCAAAATTTAATTACGTTTTTTTGGGGGCGAGTTGGCCTGAGGGCGTTAGCTGGACTGTAGTCGTGACCCCTTCTCGCCCCCGGTACGGCGGACGAGGGTTCACGGGGGGTTTAGTGGGTTCGAGTTCCACATACCCCCTGCCACCACCACCGTGTACGGATCTAGCACAATTTTTCCTGTAGTCCTGTATAGTGGGAGCGAAAAGCCCGCCTCTTTTCCCGTAAGTGCTGTAAGAGTTGGCTAAGGGAATATCTGAATATTCCATTCTCTGGAGAATGGGCACCATTCTTGCCGTTGCATTAAAATCATCTGCGATCACTAAGCTGCCTACCAAGCCTTGTAATTATGGCAACCCTCCTGATCTGCGTCCAAAGTGGCATTTTATGGAGGCCGGTATTCAACAGTGGACATAAAGGAACTGCTTACCTGATCATAGTAGGTATCTCTGTCGGGCACGTTGTTCAGGCAGCGGTTGATCAGGGTCGTGGCGTATATTAGCAGTTCTGTATCAGACGCATCGAAATCCTGGAACATTGGAAATGTACCTTTCAGAAAAACATCTCAAGTTTATTGACGAATAGTATACGAGATAAATAACAATAATAATAACTCCCAACGATCACATACATAGATTCTGGACCTTAACTAGGATTCCCTGTGTCCAAGGACCCAGAAACTACGAGGACCATGGTTCCACACTCAGACTCAGAACAAGTATTTGCGCTTTTTTTTTCCGGTGCACAAATACTTGACCTGCCGCGGGAATCGAGCCTACCGCCTTCAGGTTATGAGCCGAAAAAAGATAAATAAAGACGAAGTATAGTTAAGTCAGGTCTAAAGATATCGGGGGCGAGTTGGCTGGACTACAGTCGCGACCCCTCCTCGCCCCGGTACGGCGGACGAGGGCTCACGGGGGGGTTTTAGTGGGTTCGAGTCCCACATACCGAAAGCATTTTCCCCCCTCAAAAAAAAAGGTCTAAAGATATGTTTTTCTCGGCTTCTACTTTTAGACAGACGGTTTACTCAATGCACTAAAGTCAATTCTATTATAAAATATTGCTGTCTAACCACTGCATTTTTAGGTAGGTATTGTGAATCTGTGCACCGAATTCGTTTTTTTTTTACAATTACATACATAGACTCTGGACCCTAAATAGGATTCCCTTTGCCGCCTCCGGGCTATGAGCCGACCTGATCAACCACTCCACCACAGAAGCTGACCATTTAGTTGGTCTCTACCGACCTTTCCAGCGTCACTGCAGGAGGCAGACGCTTAAGGCGCCCAGCCGTCAAAAGTGGGAAGCAACTAGCTCAACGGCACTCCTGGGGTGCGAGCCTCGGCTTGGGCCGTTGCCGGGATAAGAGGATCGAGAAGACTACGTCCACTCGAAGAGTGGACCCTATTGAACGTCGTGACTATTCTAGCTAGCCTACGGGGGGTACGTCGACCTCGCCGGCGAGGTCGGTATCTGATTGTGGCACCTTCCTGTACGACACAGGCCTTGCAGTGCTTGGGATGTCAGTTGATGTCAAAAAGTATTTTACCTGAAGGATCTTCATGATGTTATACCAGGGCTGTCTCCCATTTTGTGTGTCGACGACGACGATCGCATCGATTAAGAGGAGGGAGTTCTTCTCAGTGTACTCGACGAATACGACGAGAAGCTTCAGCGCGGTTTTGACGACGTGTCTGAACTTGCTGCAGATCAACGAATACATCCATTGGATGCAGCGCTTGTGGCCCATCACGCCGTGCATTCCATCCACGTAAAGAAGGATCTATGGTGAGGAAGAGAATTCATTTAGTTTTATTTAAACCACAATCAGATGTACAAGATCAACAATAACAGACAAAGGTGAGACCAGAAATTTCAGAAATTCTTTAAAACTGTTGTTGTGTTAATCAATACATATAAACTTCAAAGTCCTGACTGACCGACTGACTGACCTATATATCAACGCACAACCTAAACCGCAGGTCCTAGAGACATGAAATTTGGAGGGTCTGTTCTTTGTACAGTGTAGGTATCTAATTTGATAGTTAAAAACTTGCTTATAGCTATAACCTATTCTTTGTTGTGTGCAAACATCGTTGCTGTGTACAGTGCTGTACAAAACGGTCTGGGCTCAGCACGTGCCATGGACGAGACTGATTTTCAGCCCAGACCTTGAGTAACGAAAATAAATAAAATATTCAACATATTTGTAGGTAGCCCGCCATAGTTTTTAAACAAAATAACAAATATTTTAATTACTGACATCCTTCAATGTTTTGGACTGCAATTGCTAAATAATAATAAATGGAAACAGTGAACTGTACTGAAATATATCTGAAGAAGTATTCACAATCTACAGTATATAATAACAAGAATTAACAAAATATGATTATCAACACTTGTTGAACTGGTTAAGCTAACATTTTGGAAACATATTGCCTTAGATTAACAGATTAAAACAAGACTGGATAGCAAAATGTCTATAAGGGAACCTACAATTCAACAAAACAAATTGAAAATCGATTCGTCTAATTGTATTTTGTAAAAACAAAAAAATGTATGATTTTAAAGTATCCAAATTCTTATTAAAAAGATCACGTCATCACCATCATCAATTCGAAGACCTCCATTGCTAGACATAAGTCTCCCCAGCTACATGCCTCTTTTGTCCATCCACTCCCCACGGTTCTGACCTAGGCGATCACGTAACTTGATTGCAACAGAAAAAAACTCAAATTAGTATAGATTTGATAATTTCAATGGGCAGCTTAGTTACTATGGAAATTTTCAAATTAGGAACGAAATTTCTCCTGTTGCGTTGCAATCAACGTTCTGTGATCACTCGCCAGGTCCGGAGGGCCAGTGCGTTTTACGACACGTGGTCAACACCGGCAAACTTTCTTTCCTGATTAAAAAACAAGTCACCTGTCCCAAAGCTCGTAGGATATAGTCCAGGTAGTTGTGATCAGCCATGTTGCCAACTTGCATGAGGCAGTCCAGACCCTTGTTGGCAACAAACTCATGCACCAGATCCTTGTCTGACTGCAAGATCTGCTTGAGAGTAAACAGCGCTCGACGTAGCTCTCGGCCTTGGGAGTGGAGTAGTCTCTCTGAAAAAGGACAAATGTTTATTTGGTGAAAGAAAACCGTGATGATAACCTAGCTTGGTAGTAAGACTCACTCTCTCATTCACTCACTATTTAATATCATAGACTTAGGATGTGCGAAAATATTCTAGGTCAGTTATTAATATAACTTTTTAAATTGGTTATTAGTCGAAATTAATCAAAATTAATAAAAATGCTGACGTTATCTTCTTCGACTGAAAATATCTGATAGTCTGCTGCTGCGGCTAAATAGGTTTTTTGAATTATAGTTAAGCTTAACTGCTCTTGTATATACATAAGGGCGAAATTAAAAAAAAATACAAAAGTACACATTTATTTATTGACATAGGTCTGGACTGAAAATCAGCGACCTGGACTCTTCCATGGCACATGCTGAGCTCAGACCGTTTTGTACATCACTGTACGTAGCAACGATGTTCGCACACAACAAGGAATAGGTTATAGCCACAAACACGTTTTAAACTATCAAATCGTGAACTAAATTTTGGATTTTTTATTTTTTTAGATGTAGTTATTATCAATGTTTGTTACTGTGTACAGTTTGTCCAAATTAAGTGTTTCTTTTTTCTTTCTATAAATGGTAACAAACCGCCGTGTATTATTTTTATCTGCTGATACTTTCCATTCAAAGGTTGGTTGGAAGAGATCACTAGTAGCGATAAGACCTGCCCATTGTTGCACTAGTACGTAAGATTTATTTTATTCCTGTATTTAGTAAGACAGTAAAGAGTTATTTATCTATCTACAAAGTTGTGATGAACCCATAGACTCCGGAACTAGTGGAAACTGTATTTCAGGAGTCAGAATATATATCTGACTCACGAGGAATGGTTAAAATTTCTTATTTATGGAATGTGTTTGGCTAAGCAAACGGGATGCTATTGTGACATCATAATGTGAATCGGGCTTTTGTGTCCTTTTCTCTCACGGGAAAAATGCTCCTATCTTTCTGTTCCTTTCGTCCTTTCACTTTCTTGCATACCTATCAAATAACTACGAAGAAATGTGTCGGGCACATTACAATATTTTACCGAACCTAAATACTATTTGTATATATTAAACTCCCGCGGTTGGAACCATAGTCATTGGTTTACACAAGACATCACATTTTATATCCATATAACTCAACGTTTCGATCATTTTGCATGGGCCATGGTATTCATGCGTAGATTCTAGATGCGGATATCAGCATCACATCATCACATTATTAATATTTTTTCTAATGGTAAGTGATGATGCGGTCTAGGATGTAACACGCTTGCTTAGAAGATACCTGTTCTCGATTTGAAGACTCCAAGGTTGTATTGTAGTTTTCGGGAAATACGGATCAGTAAAGCGTTCCACTCACCAATGATAGCATGCACTCGGACCGGTAGCTGCGTGCGCAGGACGAGGGCATTTTTACGACTGAAAAAAAAGTAAATGTCATAATTTATTTTATTTCAATCAAAGTTAATTTAATACTCTAGTAGTACTTTTACATTTTCTACAATTTAAATTTGGAAATATCATAATATTTGTATATTCACTTGCAATTGAAAAATAAAATCATAAACCTAAAAAAAAGATATTTGATTTATAGCAAATTACAAAGTTAAGAAATTACACTAATTTAAAAAGTAAAGTATAGCAATAAAATTTAACCATCGTGGTTGACAAGACCGCTACTGATAAGAACTGGTACATCGTCCTTTTAAACAATGTTTTTTACACACTGACTGGTAAAGTCCGCTCCAAACTATAGATTAATACCCATTTACAATAGTATACCTGAGTATTCAAAAAACGTACAAAACCTCGCGTTACAAAAATTTTAAGTCTTATCTTTTTAATAAATGTTCTAAAAATATAATAGAAGAGTTTAAGGTCCGTATTGCAAGAACGATGCTCAGTCATCGATCGGTGCTCAAGCAGAGATTTCATTCATAAAGTGATCAATTAGTGAATGAAATTTCTGCTTGAGCACCGATCGATGACTGAGCATCGTTCTGCAATACGGACCTATGACTGACAAACATTTAGATAAATGACTAATGACTCAATCTCTTGTAGCTCTTCCTTGCAGCATTTAAATTTTGTAGTTATTAATATTTATAATTTGACAGCCTCTGTATTGTAGTGGTTGAGCAAGTCGGCTCAAAACACGGAGATGGCGAGTTCGAATACCGCAATAGGACAAGTATTTGTGAAAAAAAAAAACTGTAGTTGTTGTTCTGGTGATATTGTAACGCCCCCCTAGAAAGATCCCCTTACCGTATACTGGCGCCTATGAGGACTAAGCTAATTGATATATAAATATGTTAAAGTATATTAATGTATATTATGGTATAACGTTAGAGGTGTTGTAGCTGGTTTGATGAAGATGTAAATATGGCCAATTGATATGTGATCGTCTAATAATGTGGTAGGACCGTACGTTGTGATTTTGTAGTAACCCTAGTTCTTTAAAGGTAGTGAGACAATTCCTAAGGCGACCTAGCTAACCGATCTAGTGTTTATCCGTTTATTTATTATTAATGACTTTAGGATTAGTTATTAGGATTTGTATCGATACCTAGTAATTGACCGCTATTATTAAATTATATTTTCGTAAATATGCAAGTATATTAAGAATATAGGTATTTATTTATTTATCTAGTATACAAGTATTATGGTATTGCTATAAATAGTAAGTAGGTATTTAGGTATTACATTATTGTAATTGTAAGCAACTCCGAACAGATACTAACTAGTGGCATAACGATAATAGAACTTGAGTAGGAACCAACGTATTGTTTTCGTAAGTGATTTGAGTTATATATGAGACCTAAGTAAGACCTAAGTTATTCCTTATAACATTCATCTCATGCTTTCTGAGTTTACATTAAATATAGTTTGGTTGCACTTATCAGCAAAACTACAGCATGTCATTTTCTGCTATAATTCTGTTCAAGGAGCTCCTCCCCGCCCCAAGAATGTGAGATTCGTCACCTGACTGGATACTCCCCACTGATAAGTGCTTTAAAACTGCAGATGGCAGTGCACTATAGTAAGAAAGAGGACATATTCTTTTATCAAAACAGATTTCTTTGTGGGACTCTTTGGTAATTACTGAATTCGTTACCAGAGAGGCCCTAATCCCCCCTCCCCGTCCTACCTAATCCTATCACGATACCTACGCCTAGACGCGATAAAGACATAACCGTTATATTAGAATTAGACATGGGATAATTACCCGTTGGTGTTTATTCAAGTTAATAATATTTATGGTTTATTTGTATAATAAACAATTCGAGTTTATGATTAGATTATTTAAGTATAGCTTTATATAGATAATCAATCCATACCTAGCTAGATTACAAGATTTTTAGGACATTTATTTATATCCTTATGAAATATCATGGTATTACCAGCCATTAGTTATTTTATATAGGTAATCAAGCCATACCCAGCTAGATTACAAGATTATCAGGATATTTACTTATATCCATATGATAATATCATGGCATTACCAGCCATTAGTTATTTTATATAGGTAATCAAGCCATACCCAGCTAGATTACAAGATTATCAGGATATTTACTTATATCCATATGATAATTCATGACATTACCAGTCATTTATTAGATGTATGTTGAATTTAAAACAATCTTTAATTAGATTGATTTGGTCAGATTAAACCATCTTAGGTTGTCCCCGAGTTCAGATCCAGAATACTATCGCAGGTAGATTTATATTATATAAAATCCATGATAAAATCCATCAATTACACAAATGAAGAAGAAGCTCTCTAATCTGTACAGCATAGAGAAACCTCAGGGTACGGCTCCGCAAGACCCAATGTGCAAACAGACTTTATCAAAGTAGTCAGTAGGTATAGCCCACTTTTATGGAGCATATTAGGTTTAGTGAAACCAGATCTTAACCAAGTTCCAACCTTCAGATTTGATAACACAGATACAAACCCATCTGATTAATAATAATAATTATTTGTTACCAGAATTATAATAATAATAAGCTATGTATGTATGCATAAATAATTACTCTGAGTAAGCATGACATTTCATAAAGATTATGATTTAATTTGATATTATTTGTTTTGAATAGTATTCATTCAGATATTATTTGCTTCAACATTATACCATTTTACTGGAAATTATTTATTATAATTACGTTTTCACTATGTAAATTACTTGGATCATTTGGAATGTTTATATTTTAGTATTTTATTTATAATGATTTACCGTGGCATGTACCTCGACTTACCGATGACTGACCCCACTTGTA
Source organism: Ennomos fuscantarius (assembly GCA_905220475.3). NCBI lineage: Eukaryota > Metazoa > Arthropoda > Insecta > Lepidoptera > Geometridae > Ennomos > Ennomos fuscantarius. The sequence goes on from HG992023.1 coordinate 16,647,659, forward strand.
TTATCACAAAACACCAATTTCACTTACTAACACCACTCTTAAAAAACGAGAGAGGACATCTAGCTCTTTAACGCACCTAAAACATTAAGGGATCACAATATCTGGAGTTAATAACTAAATCAGTGAATTGTTGAAAATATGCAAATTAACCCGCGCTCCGAGTACTTAACCTAAAAATATGCTCCGATCCGATCTACTCCTACGACGAACGCACAATCATCCTTCTATTCGAAGAGATCACAAATTTCACACGTTAATGACTAAATATTCGTAATTACGAAGATTATGCGAATAACTCGATGCACCGAGTACAAGCAACCGTAAAAATCCTATTTGTTTTCTTTTCAACGCGACCTACTCTACTCACCCCCGCCATGGCTTCCCGCTAACTATCCAAGTTCCTTTCCAACTCTTCTCATCATCTCCTTCTAACGTGTACAATTCTGGCTCTTCTCTTCTCACTCTCACGCTCCACCCGACATTTCGCGGCTTTATTGCTATCTCCGGTGTTTCTTGCCCTTCTAGCCGATACATTTTTGTCACAGATTATATTATTTTGCAGACGGATGGGAAGTTATTGCGACAAAGGTCTAATTCACATTCCGCGACGTACATTTGTTTAAGTATTTGGCAGTTTTAAGTACTTTTCTTTATTACGATGTAGTTTTATTAATGGTTTCGCTATTTTGCGTTTCCGTAGCAATTTCCGTTTCAAGACATAGATACTTTAATGCTCCGGTAATATTATGTGAATGGAACTTATTTATTATGTTTTGTTTATTGTTCATTTAATTACTTAAATGCATTAATCAACTGTTTGAATGGAATTAGTGTTAAACTAATCTAATTTATTTTGATACATTTCTTATTGATTTAATTATTCTAGTATTTGTAGATGTCCATAAATCTGAGTGAATTGTTTCTGCATATATTTCATATATAGTTTTCTAGCGTCCTGTGACCTTGAGCTTATCGTGGAATCATTTTACTTGATTTCGTTAGTATATTTATTCAATATTTAATCTTTACTATATTTGTGACGTTACGGGACTTCTGTTCCGTTACAATATTCAATAGCAGAACATACATATTTTATATTATTATTAATATTCATAAGATTAATATTATTTTTTAAAACGGCTAATTGCCTTTATTTTCTAAATACTACAATGATTTAATAACTAATACTAAAAAACTACCACTACTACTACCAAAAAATAAATAAATTGGACTATATACTAGCCGCGATGACCTATAGAAAGTCAAAATGCTCCAGCCCACTACCAGTAGGTAGCGTACCCAACATGCTGGCAGCATTGCCCCGTTGAATTGCACTAGATTATCATGAATATGAATAATCACGTAAGTGTTCTAAGGACCGCCAATGTAAAATAATAATAAAAAATACTTTTTTACTTTAACATCTACACTATTTTGAAAACTAGCCGCCAATCTAGGACAAACATTTCTACCGTACGATTTAAATATATATTAAGTAGGTTGATTTCAATGCTGCGCCTATGGTCTAAATTACACTATCATTTCACACACTTCGTATGTATATACTTGTGTTTGTTCTAGAATTTGTAAAAAATAATAACTAAATGAATTTGGATATTCCACGCAGCGCCATCTAGCCCCAAACTAAGCAAAGCTTATAATATTATATGATACAATACTTATATACTTATATTAGAATACATATACACCCAAAGTGAATGGGCATCTCATGGGCAAGCGTGCTCCACCTTAGACAACTTCGTCACTTACCATCAGGTGAGTTGTTGTCAAACGCATGCCCATTTTACCATAAAAAAAGACATAGAACAAACGCCTATGTTTATCGCACAAATGTATATCCTGGGTGGGAATTTAACCCACAACCTACAGTTCAGAAGGCTGAGCTACTGCCAACTGAGCTATCAGGCCAGTCACAGTGGTAAAAAAACATTGAAAAAATTAATCTCTATTTTGACAAAAGTAATAAATAAAAAATCTAAACTAAATAACTAAAATTGTAAATAAACAATAATCGTGTAAATCAAAGTTATATCGTATGGATATTTTGAATCGGAAAAAAGGATAAAAAATCCACACATCTTCACAGAGAATTGCACAGAATTTGATACTTGTAAAAATTTTAAAATCATAACGTAATATAAATTCACTTAATTGATGTATTAATGAAACAATAAAAGTTAAATTACTGAAGCTCCATGAGGCCACGCGATGGAATTTCCAAATTAATATGCGCGCATTTGTACAAATTTGACTGGTCTGATAGCTCAGTTGGTAACTCTGCCTTCTGAACTGCAGGTTGTGGGTTCGATTCCACACATATTTTTACACACAGTTACATAAATTGAAGCAGTCAAAAGGTAAAAAACGCTCACTCTTCATAATCGATCGCATCTTTAAGCTCCTCGTCCTCGATCATGTCATCCCCTGAGTCTAAAATCTCGCCCTTCAATAAGTCTTCTTCATAGTCCGCAATGCCGGAGTCAATGGACACTTGACGGGACACTTCTGGTTTGCCAGAGCTGCTGCGAAGTGGGTTCTTCTCTGCAGATGAAGACTGTGTGAAGTCTTTGCGATCCATCGCGTTGCGAATAATTTCCCCCGTCAATTTGTTTGTATTACAGGGTGATTCCATTACCTCGATTATTTGTATATCTTAAAAATAATTTGTTTAAATACTAATAAAGTCGTGCCGCAGGGAGTTGTGATATTTAGTTCACATTTACGTTCCTTTATCCACTTAACATTTCGGTGACAAGAGCGTTGTAAATTTTGATAACTTCACACCGAGCGCAGGGATGGAACAACGGATCCATCGCTCTATATTCGAGACCGAGCTGGAGATGGGTTCGGGGACGCCTGCGTGTCCCAACGCACGCAGCCGACTGACTCGACTGTGCCCCAGAACACTATTGCTCCACTGTGCCCGGCGGGTTCCCGCTGCTCCTATACATACCCAAGCCGATAATCACAACCATTTTCTCAATCAGCCCGCTAGTGCGAATGTACTAGATTGACGTATCCTCTTTGATTCACGACAGATTCACGATATTCGCATTATTTAACACGTATTTATCGAACAGCCTGTGTTACGATTCATGTGACGTCTGCAGTGTTACTTCATTGTTTTCCTGAACTCTACTTTTTGCGGTACATTCATCTTTATCGCGATTGAATTCGCACCGAAAAAACTTTGTAGCACTCACGGTTTCGCTGGAACGAAGTTTTCCATGCTTTCTAATTAAAATGTTTAAATGAAAATCACGTCATTGTGGATAGAAATGAACAGATGGTTCACCCGGTCACCGTGTTACAGTAACCCAAATAAATGTAATGTCGAATCTGGTTCTGAGCTATTTCCATCTCATGGAAGGCAGTGCGACGACCTTTGGGCCTTTTCTTTACACACGATTCATTAGAAAAACCCTAATTTATGTCTGTACACGATCTTTTTTTTTTTTGGTTTGCTTGAATTCATATGACAGAAACTGGCAAACTGCCTTGGAAGTATACGCGTATACAAATCATGAAGTTGTAAATTAGTGCAAAACAGATAGCCGCTGACAGGATTATCTATAGCAAATAGCGTTGATTACTAAATCCATGTAAATGCAAATGAATGGTATTTGACGTCACAAACTTTTCAAAGTAACGAAGCCTTTAGAATAATTGTAAAATGTATTAGATGGTATCGGTTTGGATTCCTTGAATCCATTTTTTGAGTGTTACGTTCTAAAACAAATGGCAGTCTCCTAATCTAGAATATTCTGCAAGGCTAAATCTATTTAGTAGTCATATGCATAAACTTCTCAAATAGCTGGTGTGACTGAGAGTTGCAATTTTCCAATCATCATCACACAACCCCTCTTACACAGGATGGACCATAAGCAGTGCCAATGCATCACAAGCAGCTTCTAGATAAATATGTCATTCAAACAGTAAGTTCTTGATATGCAGTTTGTTTTCCTGCCTGTGTTTGTTTCCTGTTTTAGTTTTTTCTTAAGTCATCACTTAGACGTACACATAATCAGCTTATCCACTTGGTATTTAAGTTTGCGGCATGGATAGTAAAGTTTTGGGATTTCATCAATTTCTTTTATTATGAGATCGCTAGTAGCATATGTCAATGTATTTAACAAAAATTTTACATGTACAAATAATAATAATAATAATAACGCCCAATGATTACACACATAGATCCTGGACCCTAACTAGGATTCCCTGTGTCTAAGGACCCAGAAACTACGAGAACCATTGTCCCACATTACCCAGACACATAACAAATATTTAGGCTTTTTTCTGTGCACAAATACTTGTCCTGTCGCGGGAATCAAACCTACCGCCTCCAGGTTATGAGCCGACCTGCTCAACCACTACACCACAGAGGCTGTCAAATAATCTGACCAATGTGGTCTTTACCTATAAAATTGCTATTTTATAAAATACATTCCCGCATGTTTTTCTATATTATTATTTCTGTTAATCGAAGTAATCACTCATGCAATCGATACATCTTTGCCAACGCAGTGGCAGTTTATTGATGCCCTTCTTGAATAAATCAGCTAGAGAAGAGGCAACCAATTGTGTAAAATCATTTTGTACTTTCTCTTGGGTATTTAATGTTTTTCCCGTCAAGTTATCCAAATTCTGGAAAACGTGAAGCCTATAGGCCGCAAGTTCTAGTGAGTAAGGCAGGTGACGGAGAGCTTACAACCGTCTTGAAGCTCTTGAACTTGGAAACCATCTCTTATGCAGTATGAGGTCACGCATTGTCGTGCAGGAGCAGCGGAGACGAGCGATTGATTAAACCTGGTTGGAGACGTGTGAGCTTCTCCATCATTGTGTTCAGTTCTGCACAGTACACATCTGCAGTAATGCACATCCCGTTTTGTAAGAAGCTGTGATGAATCACTCCAGCGCGGGCTCTAAACTACCCAACAGTTATAAATTTCCTAAGGATAAGTTTTCGTTGAGGGAATTATTTAAGTGCTTATTCAGGATCTAATCCATTTGCTCAGCGCTTGCAATTGTCATACTGAATCAATTTTTCGTTGTAGGTAATAATGCGGCCTAAAATTCTGACACACACAAGTGACGCGTACTTCGCGCTCACAATCATTCAGTTTATTTAACTCGCGCTTTGACGCAAATAGATCAATATTGTTATGATGCTAACGTCGTAAGTTGCTGCTAATTCAGTCATAGATTGAGTATCATCATCTTCCACAATCACCATTAGTCGTTATTGATGACCAAAGTTTTCGGACGACCACGGGGTTAATTTTTCAGGTCTAATTTTCCAGAACGGAAGTGGGACAACAAGTGGTGCGTTCGTTTGTAGTGTTCGCTCCGTAATAAACGTCGTTGATGATGCGTGCCGCTTCCCGAATTGTTGCCACGGCTTATATTCCATAACGAGCTTCTGCCCGCAGCTTAGCCCGTGGCGTGGCCTATGGGAAAATAATTCAACCACCCATTTCACCCTCTTAAGGGTGGATTTTCGAAAAATCCTTTCTTAGCGGATGCCTAGGCCATAACATCTACCTGCATGCCAAATTTCAGTCCGATCCGTCCAGTGGTTTGGGCTGTGCGTTGATAGATCTCTATGTCACCTATGTGTACAGTCAGTCACCTTTGAGTTAAATATATTTAGATTACTGATGACATGATGTTGAAAATATTCAAATGTGATAAATGTTTTTTTTTTATGTTAGCGAATGTCGTAACGAAAAGACCAGTGTTACTCGGATCTCCAAAATATATAGTTTCGCGCGACACTGCACTGCGCACATCATCCTGAGACATCAGCTGGTAATAAGATTACTAGACTGTGAGATCAGATCGTAAAGTCTCAATTGATCAGTACTTTCACTAGCTATACAGTGCTATACAGTGCCCTTCAAACCGGAACACAGTAGTGCTTGCACACTACTGTTTGGCGGCAGAATAACTGGCAAAGCGGTGGTACCTAGGTAGGTAGATGAACTTTGCAGAACTTTGGATTTGCATACTGCAATAGTTAAAAAATAGATCAAAATACGTATGTTATTAAACTCATGCCATTAGTGGTGGGTCGTTGACGCCTTTACAGTCGACGCAACGAGACCGTTTATCGTCAACCATAGACTAGTTGATAAAACAGTTCAATATTCGACTAGTTTATGTCGTAGACGCTTAGGCAGTACGTCTAAGCGACTACGACGGTTTATGCGACGGACGAGCGAACCAATACAGATGCCGTTCATGCGTAAACATGTTTATCAGTGAACTATAAACTAGTCTATTCGTTCACGGCAGAGAAACAGTCGAAAAAAACTGTTCGTTTATTTAACGAACATGCCATCCTTTATTTACAAAGTAGGTTTATCCTATGCTTCCCAAATGCTTAGTCATACGTGCCTCATTCATGGAGGGGTCCATAACCAAATCTCGACTACCAGCAGTCCCCACGGCGTTTATTGAATAAACGTTTCAGGATGGTACATAACAAAATAAATGCATTGTTTACATGCACGGATGCAAGGGTCGTGTGAGAACCATTCCAGCTAAATATCATCTGGCGATATACGCAGCAGCTGAGATAAAATAAATATGTGTGGACATTTCACACAACGCCATCTAGTCTCAAACTAAGCAAAGCTTGTACTATATTATTGACTGGCCCGATAGCTCAGTTGGTAGTATCCCTGCCTTCTGAACTGCAGGTCGTGGGTTCGATTCCCACCCATGACAAACATTTGTGTGATGAACATCGATGTTTGTTCTGTGTCTGGGTGTTATATTGTATTCTATGTATGTATTTACAAACAAAAGGTATCTAAGTATTGTATCAGTTATCTGGTTCCCATAGTACCAGCTTTGCTTAGTTTGGGGCTAGATGGCGCTGGGTGAAATGTCCACACATATTTATTTATTATTATTATTTTATATAAACTAAATAACTATAACAATACTTCGATACTTTTTGTTTGTAAATACATACATATAATACAATATAACACAGAACAAACACCTATGTTTATCACACACATTTACATAATATTAGTTATCATTTATCTGGTATTTTTTGCATGCTGTGTTTCCTTTCAATAGACAATGCATTCAGCAAAATTGTTTGTTTAGTAAGTAATATTATTTAAATAATGAAATTGTCATTAGGAAGCTGTAATAAATAAATAAAATGAAATAAATGTTTGTCCTGAGTGGGAATCGAACCACAACTTACAGTTCAGAAGGTAGAGCTACACCAACTGAGCTATCAGTTCAGTATGTCACATAACAATTTACACATTTTATTGTTAAGTTGAAGTTGTTCTTGTGTTCTTTTTGCAGCATTTAACTTTATACTGTTACGAGCTTCTGCCCGCAGCTGCGCCCGCGGCGTAGTCTATGGGAAAATAATTCAACCACCCATTTCACCCTCTTAAGGGTGGAATTTCGAAAAATCATTTCTTAGCTAATGCCTACGTCATAACATCTACCTGCATGCCAAATTTCAGCCCGATCCGTCCAGTAGTTTGGGTTGTGCGTTGATAGATCACTATGTCAGTCAGTCAGTCACCTTTGAGTTATATATATTTAGATAAATATTTCTAAGTAGGTAGTTATTATATGTCTATACTAACTAATGTCTATCATGTCAATCAACTATGAATATTTTTAATGTATTAATCTCTATTAGGGTAAAGGCTTACTTGTCCTGCAATCCTTCCAGCTCCTCGTCCTGCTCGCCAAGAGTGGAATCCAGGTCCAGGTAAGGTCCATAATCTCCGTCCTTAAACACCTGGAGTGTGGCATCGTCCAGCTGAAACAAGACACAAAGAAAATTAGATACGTAAGTCAAGTACAGTACCTTAAATACCTATTTCTTCATTAAATAAAAGTTATTCGTACATATAATATAATTTTATAAAAAGTTATTCGTATATACGAATATATCAATGTATGTATCATTGATAAGTTTCGACAGTTTCGACATTGTTTTGGTATCAATCATTGATGTTTTTTGTAAGAACCAAAAGCACTTACACAAAAACAGATTAGTGCTTTATTCGGAATAAAAAGGTACATAAATTACTGGTGTGGTGGTTTATTTACCTGTTGTTAAGAGTTATTGGGATAATTAAATTCAGACCTCCAATTGTGTGAATTAGTTCTTTAGGCTTCCATATAGCATATAACCGCTACGATAAGATAGGTTTCTTTAGTGCGTAAAATATAAACTATCACCTTTACAGACTTAAGTTATGTTTATGTGTCATGTTTGATAACAAACTAAATGGCATTAATTATTTTTTTATTATTATTGTCAAATAACGAAACAACGGTCTATACTTGAGCACTAGGGTGGAATACTAAGGGTGAGGGCTTTCGAGACAGTACTCAGTAGCTATTTTTAGCAGCTGTACGCCATCTCTGTAAGCTGCCTGAAACTGACACAGTTTGTAGCATGCTAGTGCAGTCAAGTTTCGCTGTATACGGGATAGATGGCGTGCCTTTCATGTTTGTTTTTTTAATATCTCAAAATAAAAAAAATAGTGCGCTTTAGACCACACGACTAAAATAAAACTTCTTAGGTTAGCTCCATCTATTGGCTGGTATAACTTTGTTTTTGATTTGTTTTATGTCAATGTCGCCGTCTTGACAATTGTAAATTATTGTCATTTTACCGGACACTACCTACATAATAATACAAGTGTTTAACATTTTTATGTTAACAATGGTGGTCTACGTGAACCAACTTCAACTTCCATTCGCCTCGCATTCACCAGCTTAATCCCCAAGACAGAAAGAGTTAGCATAGACTAGCCCCCATTAAGTATACACTTAGCGTCACCGCATTGCATTATTTTCCAAACCTTGTGTTATTTTCAGAGTTAGTGCATAAAATTGGTGGCATTCTATTAGTTAAGTGCTGGATTACAGACGTGAGTGTGGGAAAATGGTATAATGAGTTTTGGCGGGAAAACGAGAAAGATCGCGTCAACGCATTGTATTATTTTCCAAAACTTGTGTTATTTTCAGTGTTAGTGCATAAAATTGATGGCGTTTTACTCGTTAAGTGCTGGATTACAGACATGAGTGTGGGAAAGTAGTACAACGATGGTGAAACGTTTTTTTTCGTGTTGTTTCCAAAACTCCATAGAAGTTTCAAGTAAAGTTGCCACCACTTTACTAGGAGTATGACTTGCCTAGATTAGACTATGACTTGACTTGATTACTGGGACTTTGACTTGACACATATAATATTAATTTCTTCTTTCTTTCTTTTGATTAACTTGAGAAATTATTAATTACTTACCTGACACTAAATATACGAAAGTGTGGAGCCAAAGCAAAAACAAAACAAGTAGGTTTGAAAAAAAAAATAGTTTGACTTGATTTTGACTGACTTCAGTCAATTGTTTTTTATTTAATCTTAGTTATCTTCCAGTTATTAATACTGTAACATGTATTCATTCTTCAGTTCTGTCAACTATTAATACTTTTTTTTTGTTTGGTTTTGATTCCACGCTTTTGTGTATTTAGCCAGTGTCAAGTAATTGATAATATCTCAAGTTAATTAATGCCATATAATGTGTCAAGTCAAGTTAAGTCACAGTCCAAGTCACCATATTAATACTTCTAAGTGTAGATACAAGTTAGTATCTGTTGTCTTGACATTACCTCAGAATTATGTACAAAGTTGCTTTGTTAATTGATATTTTTACAGCGAGTTAGCGCTTCCCATCGCGTGTTGGTTGCGTTAGCGTTGGTTTGATCTGATGTCACCAATAATAAAAGCCATCGAATGAAGCTGATGTCATCCTGGACTGAAGGATCTGTCTGAATAGAATCTACGCTTGTTAGCTTGACCTGTGACTTCCGCGACCTAAAAATAGTCGGCTTTAGAATGAATTGCAAAAGAGCACCGATGAATAAAGCACACAACTGAACAAATGAAACACACATTTGATTTGATTTGAATTTAGTCACGGAATTGTATTGAAGTAGAAATAGAAGAACCGAATATTAGGTACTAGGTGGCAGGAGTTTGCTGCTTGCGTAATGTACCAAATTGTGAACAATAAATTTGCTAATATTCAATAGGTTTGCGTTTAAAAATACAGAGCTTGTGTAGGAAATTTTGTACCCTATGTAAAGGAAGTAAGGTATTTTTTGTGCATTACAATAATGTTTAGCAGTGGATAACTTTTGAGTTGATGCATATATTATGTGTGAATAGTGCATTTTCTAGGTGGTAGGACAGGTACCACCGCTTTGCCAGTTATTCTGCCGACAAGCAGTAGTGCGCAAGCACTACGGTGTTCTGGCTTAAAGGGTATGTAGGTAGTGAAATTACTGGGCAAATGTGACTTTATGGTCTAATCTCACAGTCTAGTAATCTTACTACTAGGCTGTGTTGATGTCTCAGGATGACGTGCGCAGTGCAGTGTCACGCGAAACTATACTTCAGAGTTCCGAGTGACACTGCAACTGATATGTGCAGCCCTGTCTCTTAACATCAAGCGAACGACATGTTCGTCACAAATTAAATTTTAAAAAAGGTACTTTATTATATTAATATCCTGCATGTATTGCATCAGTTATCTGGTTCCCATACACAAGCTTTCCTTCCAAGCTTGGGACTAGATGGCGTTGTGTGAAATGTCCACATTTTTTTTGTTTTGGTATGGCTCCACACTTTTGTGTATTTAGCCAGTGTCAAGGAATTGATAATTTCTCGAGTTAAGTAATAAATAAAAATCAGGAAATATCGTGCTAGATCCGTTAAGGGCGTGGAGTACCCATTATTTCACAATAAACTTAGTTCAGAACACTACGTTTCACCATCATTATAATGATGGTGAAACTGGATTACAGGCATGAGTGGTATAAATACCACTCATGCCTGTAATCCAGTACTTAACGAATAAAATGCCACCAATTTTATGCACTAACACTGAAAATAACATTTTTGGAAAATAATATAATGCGGTGACGCGATCTTTTTCGTTTTCCCCCCAAAAATACACAAATATTTATATATGCGTGTGCAACGGGGAAAGCAATGCCAAGGTTGTTGTCGCACTCATTATTTATAGATAACAAATAGATAAAAATACCTATCTTTCCATTAAACCGCCGCCTACGTGAGGCGGGGCCTGCTTGCGTGCTTCAAGCGATTAATTAAACTTATTGTGTTGATCTTCACTATCAGTATGACGAAAAGATTTCTTTGTAGATTACAAGGTACAGTCAACAGCTGATACTTCATAACGAAATATCATCAACATACTTTTAGTTAAACCTTCTTTACGCACGCTTGATTTGAGGAGTAAGCTGGTAAATGCAAAACGGAAGTTGGTTCACGTATATCGCCATTATCAAAATAGCAGTTTAATTTTTTTTATAACCTGCATTTCCACTGACACCGGTGTCCGTGCTTTTTTGTTAAATTATTTTTATATTTATACATTTAGCCTATTATTAACATGTACATATATATTAGGTCTTTACCTATGAAATTGCCGTTTTGTTTGAAAAAAGTTAAAGTATTTTTTTTTCGAACTTATTTATTTCTTTTATTCAAAGTAATCACCCCTGCAATCAATGCATCTTTGCCAACGCTGTGGCAGTTTATGGATGCCCTTCTTGAAAAAATCAGCAGGACGGGAGACAACAAACTCTTCAAAGGCGTTTTGTACTGCCTCTCGGGAATTGAATTTTTTTCCCGCTAAAAAGTTGTCCAAGTTTTGGAAAAAGTAATAGTCGGTAGGCGCAAGATCTGGTGAGTATGGCGGATGAGGGAGAGCTTCCAAACCCAACTCATGTAGCTTAGAGACGGTCTGTTGTGCAGTATGGGGTCGCGCGTTGTCGTGAAGTAGCAGTGGAGACGACCGATTGACCAAAGCTGGTTGCAGACGTGCGAGTTTCGCCATCATTGTGGTCAGTTCTTCAATGTACACATCTGCAGTAATGCTCTCGCCGTTTTGTAAAAAGCTATGATGAATCACACCAGCACTAGACCACCAAACTGTGACCATCACCTTTCTAGGGGTCATTTTTCGTTTTGCACATTGCTTTAGTACCGAACCAGGATCTAACCAACTTGCTGAGCGCTTTCGATTGTCAAAAAGAATCCATTTTTCGTCGCACGTAACAATTCGGTTCAAAATTCCTTCATTTCTGTGCCTGTTAAGCAGCGCAAGGCAAGTCTCGACGCGTACGTTGCGCTGGCGATCGTTAAGTTCGTGGGGCACCCATCTATCAAGCTTTTTTATCTTGCCAATCTGTCACAAATGGACCAATATTGTTTTGATGCTAACATCAAAAGCTGCTGCCAGCTCAGCTGTAGATTGAGATTCATCAGCTTCTACAATCGCCTTTAATTCATCATTGTTGACCAAAGTTTCCGGTTTCATTTTTCAAGTCAAAATTCCCAGAACAGAACCGAGCAAACCAATAACGGGTTGTACGTTCGTTTGTACAGTTCTCTCCGTAAACGTCGTTGATGTTACGTGTCGTTTGTGCCGCGTTGGTGCCACGACGGAACTCATATTCCATAATTACACGAAATTTCCAAGTATCCATTATGAGGAAAAATGTTGAAATGTAATGAAAATACAACGCTAATCAATAAACAAAAGACTTATATTGTAAATAGAATGTCATATTTTTAAAACAAAATTAATTTTAATTTAGAATTCATAGCCAATCAAAACTTTTTTTTGTTTGAAAAAGTCTGTACTGCAATACGGCAATTTCATAGGTAAAGACCTATTATAATACAGGAAAGGACAATGCAGCCAATAATAAAAACATAAGTACCTACTTATTTCTAATTGTGCATACACCACGAGCAAACCAGCTTCCGCTTCAAGTTTAACATTTGTCTTCTTCTCTTCGTTTAATGGCCTGCTATCGCTTTTTAGCGATAATTCTGCCAATGTCAAGTGAGGAAATTTGTACGGTTATGTCATGTCAAAGTCTTATTTTGTCAGTCAAAATGCCACAGTAAAATGATGGATATTTTACTGAAGGCTCTAGGAAGCCTTGAAGAGAAAACGAAAAGGCATGGTTTTAAAACTTGGAACCATTTGCCAACACTAGTGCACGTTCACGAACACTTAACGAATAATAATCCACCCTTATTACAAATTAAAATTCAAAAATACATGGGTAATGGAAAAAAGTTCAAAATTCACAACCGCCATTTTCGAATTCTTTTCAACGAATTGTTTAACATTTCTTTTTTTTTTGTCAAAATTCCAATTCATTTTATTAATTCTTTTGTATTGTTATGTTGTGTCCGGTAAAATGACAATTTACAATCGTCAAGATGGCGACATTATAGTTATAGTTATACCGGCCGATAGATTTTACTTCAGTTGTGTGGTCTAAAGTAAGCTCGTTTTTTTTTGGGGGTAATGCCCTCGAACTTCCCTAGTGGCAAGCGGGAGCATGTAGGACTCGAATCCACTAAGCCCCCCAGTGAATAGTCTTCCACCGAGACTAGAACAGGGGCCTTACCGCGTCTGGTGGAGATCGTAATCGTGTTCTCTCTTGCTTGCACTCGTGGACTTTTTAATTGGCGCGTGCGGGATGGCAGGCGAAGCCGATTCCCAGAATGGTTACGCGGTATGGGTGCAAGTCGCGTTAGCAATCAGTCAACTATCATCAACATACTTTTATCATTTATGTACAACTAGCTACGCCCTGTAGTTTCACCCGCGGATATAAGATAGCCTATGTAGGTACTAATCCACTATATAAGCTAGCTGTATTCCAAAATATCATCCAAATCTGTTTGAGCGTGAAAGAGTAAATTTAATTATAATTATAACGCCCAACGATCACATAGGGATCACTGTGTCTAGGGACCTAGAAACTACGAGGACCATGTCCCACATCACAGACTCAGAACAAGTATTTGCGCTTTTCTGTGCACTATTACTTGTCCTGCGGCGGGAATAGAACCCGCCGCCTCCGGGTTATGAGCCAACCTGTTCAACCACTACGCCACAGATGCTGTCATATTATGTACATAAGCCTTAATAAGTGTTGTATTATAAATTTAATTTTGAAGAGGTTTTTTTTTTGGTGACCGTACTATGCAGTTCTTTACCGATGCCATAAAAAATAGACCCTCAATTTTTAATAGTTATTTAAGTAGAATGTATTTTTTATTTCGTTTTTAATGCATTTTTAATGCAAAATATTGGATAATGTATGGCTTATCAAGTTTAAGCTGGATGCTTTGAAGAAAAAAAAAACACGCATGTGTTGGTGTCATTTTCTTTTCATATTGTAATTTTACAGGTGATCATTGTACAATGAAGGTTAATAAGCACTTAAAAATGGTATTAAAAATCACAAACATTCAAAAAGTATCATTAGAGAAAACGGAAAATCAATTATTTTAAGAATTATTGGTTCTAAAACTATTCCACCAAATTGAATAAATTCAAGGTCAGAACAAAAATAAGTGTCAATCCATTCTCAAGATCCTTTGTAAGTAAACATAATATTCATTATATCATCATGTACCTACTTCATAACCCTTGACTTTGAAAACAAGATATAGGCTTCCTCGAGCGTGTTTACTTCTCAATTATACAACCACAATTTTATTATTAGTTGTGGATATAGAGAAATAAATACTCAAATACTCATTTATTGATAAATTATGTTTACACGTCATACATTTCAAAAGTCAATTTCAGTATTCCATATTTAAATAGTGATAGTTGTAGTATATATTAAATACAGCTACAAGTAAAAATACTCATAAAAATTATTCTAGGTATAGGAATATTTAGAAATGATGATAATTTAAATAATAAAGTAAACAATAATAAATAAAAAATAAAGCCGATAAGCCAGTACTGAGGCCTTTAAAATTAAGGAGGGCAGTACTATTCTCTCCTACTTCTACTATTTAATTATACTTTAACAGCCTCAGCAACTAAAGCATTAAATGTTCAAAGTGTCTAGTAAGTACACATTAAGTGATGTTTTATTAAAAAATACATATTTGGAATTTGTATTGTAGTTATATTCAATAATCACACTAATATTATAAAGGCGAAAGTTTGTATGTGTGTATGTTTGTTACTCCTTCACGGCTGAATAGATTTGGATGAAATTCGGTACCAAGATAACTTATACACTGGATTAGCATATAGGCTATATTTCATCCCAAAAAAGTGAAAGAGAGTAAATAATTAAATAATTTTATCCGCGAGCCTCAACTAGTACTCGATAATTTCGACAGCCGCTTTGGCGTGGTGTTTCAGTAGGTTGGCTCATAACTCAGAGCGGCGGGTTCAATTCCCGTGGCAGGACAATTATGCACAGAAAAAAAAGTGCAAATACTTGTTCGGAGTCTGGGTGTTGTTGGACCATAGTCCTCGTCGAGTCCCTAGACACAGGGGATCCTAGTTAGGGTCCAGGATCTTTGAGTGCGATCGTTAGGCATCATAATAATTATTATTATCTACACATATAAAATTCAAATTCCTGACTTACTGACTTATATATCAACGCACAGCCTAAACCGCTGGTCCTAGACACTTGAAATTTGGAGGGTGTGTTCTTTGTAAAGTGTAGGTATCGACTAAGAAAGGGTTTTTCGAAATTCCATCCCCAAGAGGGTGAAATGGGTGGTGGAATTATTTTCCTAAAGGCCACGCGGGTAAAGCCGCTGGCAGTGCTAATTAATAATAATTCTCGCATCGGGACCACACGGCAAAATTAAAGAGGGCGATCATAATTACACGTCACGAACACTGAAGCCATATTTACGGACACCTCGCATCTGTCCTTCTTTCCACACACGAAGCCATCTTGTTTTAGTTTATTCAGACAACTACCACCTAGTATATTTTTGTTTTACGTTTGGCTCCACACTTTTGTGTATTTAGCCAGTGTCAAGAAATTGATAATTTCTCAAGTTAATTAATATATATTGGGTCAAGTCACAATCCAAGTCATCAAGGCAAGTCAAGTCATACTCCCAGTAAAGTGGTGGCAACTTTACCAAAAGCTTCTATTGAGTTTTGGAAACAACACGAAAAGAAACGTTTCACCATCATTATACCACTTTCCCACCCTCGTGCATGTAGTCCAGCACTTAACGAGTAAAGTGTCACCGATTTTATGCACTAACACTGAAAATAACACAAGTTTTGGAAAATAATATAATGCGGCGACGCAATCTTTTTCGTTTTCCCACCAAAACTCCTACCACCTAGTTAAAGTGTAGTTTGCGTTACTAATAAACTTATGGTTAAAAGCTTTGCACAAAGATGACAAATAAAGTAAGACTACGACATTCACACAGAATGACTTGTCTATAGACCGTAATACTGCATTATGAGCGAGCATACAGTATATTTATATACTATAATATTATAAAGAGGAAAGATTTGTATGTAAGTATGTTTGTAACGAATTGGCTAAAAAAGTATTGGACCAATATTAAAAATTCTTTCACCATTTGAATGCTACATTAGCACTGATTAATATAGGCTATTTTAATTGCAAGAAAAAAATGTTTCTGCCAAAATATTTAAAAAATAAATATCCACCCGTGATAAGCCGGATCGGCCCGCTAGTAATTTTTTTTCATAATCAGGATAAAATAAGATGTTTTTTTTTTTTAAGATTTGGCTCCACACTTTTGTGTATTTAGCCAGTGCCAAGTTATTGATAATTTATCAAGTTATCGATATTTCACGCAAATATGTGTCAAGTCACAGTCGAAGTAATCAAGGTAAGTCATAGTCAAGTCAGTCTAGTCAAAGTCATACTTCTAGTAAAGTGGTGGCAACTTTACTTGAAGCTTCTATGGAGCTTTGGAAACATCACGAAAAGAAACGTTTCACCGTCATTATACCATTTTCCCACACTCACGCCTGTAATCCAGCACTTAACGAATAAAATGCCACCATTTTTATGCACTAACACTGAAAATAACACAAGTTTTGGAAAATAATAGTCGATCTTTTTCGTTTTCCCGCCAAAACTCTAAAGATGTATGTTATAATGTATATTATGTATTAGCGTGTTGGGTACGTTACTGGTAGTGGGCTGGAGCATTTGGGCTGTCTATAGGTCATCGCGGCTAGTATATAGACCAAATTTTTTTTTTTGAGGTAGTGTTTAGTATTAGTTATTATGTTATTGTAGTATTTATAGATAAATAATACCATCAATATCAATCTATACACGTAAAATTCAAAGTCATGACTGACTGAATGACTTATACAAGGTGGAATTTAATTCGTTCTTTTCCTTTAATATATGTATTCAGTCCACGCTATGGAATGCTTCCATATAACTAAATAAAAAAAGTACTTATGAAATATGAAATAAAACTTGAATCTAGGTATTATCAAATTTAAATTCCAAAGAAAAGCCTTGTGACATTGAACAAAGCAGGTGTTTTACTGCCTACGAAACATTTACAAAGCACTCAGCTGGTGCTCGCGCTGTGTGTACCGTTAAATAGACATTTCGGCTGTCATGCAGTTATTTTAAGAGGCACCAAATACTAAAACATTTTCTTTTATATTGGACATTGTAGTAATATTCTATAGCATGGTCTGAGTACATACATTTAAGGAAAAGAGTGAATTAAATCCCACCTTGTATATCAACGCACAGCCTAAACCACTGATCCTAGAGATTGAAATTTGGAGGGTGTGTTCTTTGTAAGGTGTAGGTATCTACTATGAAAAGATTTTTCAAATTCCGCCCTTAAGAGGGTGAAATGGGTGATTGAATTATTTTCCTATAGGCCACGCGAGTGAAGCCGCGGGCAGAAGCTGGTTATAAATAAAACAGAAAACAATGTAAAGAAAACTAAATCTAACAAATCACTACGAGTAGGCAACATGTACGATATGCTGGAAGCATTGCCACGTTGAATGGCAATGCTCGATCTTTGGCTGAAGTAGAGGCCAGCATTTTGGTCACGTGTCGATCAGATATAGAAAGAAAGATCTTTGCAAATTTGGTGAGTATTCTGTCCTTAAAACCCCAAAGGCGCAAACATAAAAATGCCCAACGATCACATAGATACTGGACCCTAACTAGGATTTTCTGTATCTAGAGACTCAAGGACTACAAGGACCATGGTCCCAGAAAACTCAGACTCAGAATAATTATTTGCGCTTTTATTTTAGTTCACAGATACTTGTCCTACCCGTACTCAAAGTGGAAGATGTTTGCGTTAACCTGTTTTCTGCCTACTAAAAATAAATAACCTTTTCGACACACTTAGGCCCGTATTTATAGAGTACTATTAATTTTGAAAGCGATTTTGAGAAACTCTCAAACTCGGTTATGTGAAAATGCAACTAGTCAGTGATTTTTTTACTTTTATACTAAAAGTCATCTGTTTGTTAATTAATTAATCTCACATAAAGTTAAGCTTAATTTTCAACCGACTTTTAAAAAGCAGGAGGTTCTCTATTCGGTTATTTTTCTTTTATGTTGGAACTCCGTCATTGATTAACCGATTTTTACCTTTTTTTATTTGATTAATATAATAAGTAACATAATAATGAGATAACTATCGGTTTGATGCCATAAAAATTGCATCGAAATTGATTCAGTATTTTAAAGCCATTAATGTCGGTTAAGTTTAACCCCCTTTTATTAAAAGTATATATTATATGAACAACTCAAACTCCAGAAGATGCATTTTATTAAATAGGTTTGCATTTCAAGATTGCTTTCAAAACATTTGTTTATTTATAAATACGGGTCTTCACTGGAAAATTAGGATCATTACACAAAACTATTATAAACGTGAAAGTTTGGATGAATGTATGGTTGTTAATCTTTCACGCTCAAATGGTTCAACGAATTTGGATGAAATTTGGAATATAGATAGTTTATATACTGAATTAATGCCTGTTTCATTGGCGGGTGAAACCGCGAAGCGTAGCTAGTATGATTATAATTTTTTTGTGGACATATCACACAGCGCTATCTAGCCCCAAAACTAAGCAAAGCTTGGGAACCAGACAACTGATAGAATACTTATTATACCTTTTGTTTGTAAATACATACATAGAATATATAAGCTCCAGATTAGGCATGGTGGGCAAACTATAAAACTATGGGCCTTCAGCATGCGCACCGGGCCGTGTCCGGAGCAAGAATGATCCGTAGCACACCGAGCGCTCCCTTTTTATAGCTAGATGGGTGGGGGAGCGATGACAGCTACCAGTGTTGCCACTGTAATAAATTTAAATGCTACCACAGGGTAAACGGTACTGCCCGCTGCGCCAACTGGACGTTGCCGGCGTCAAATACAATAATACACCCATACACAGAACAAACATCGATGTTCATTACACAAATGTTTGCCCTGGGTGGGAATCGAACCAACAACCTACAGTTCAGAAGGCAGAGCTACTACCAACTGAGCTGTCAGGTCAGTCAAAAAGTCGCATCACTTGCCATTTGCTATCTTTATTTTAATGTTTTGATACCATCCCTTGAGTCTACTATTTATATCACTATTGCATTTCTTTGCAATATAATGACAGATATTTTAACAAAAGTCCAATAGAAACTACTACTAAACTGTATAATTCTGTGTAGTTTATTATGTGCACAAATAAAATTATTATTTTTATTATATTATTATTAAAATAAACCTATTTCAATTTATTTCCATAACCCGTGTATTATTGAATCTTCACAGGAAAAACGGGATCATTACACAAAGCATCTTATTATTACAGTCTGCCACCGGAATAGAGGCCGAGTGCCTAATATCATAAGATTAGGAGGTGACATAATAGTTTCACCTGAGACTAGGTGCCACGGAGATATTTGGGACAGATAATTTTAGCCAAATACCACATGAGTAAGCTGGTATTACTAATGCGGCTTGTTTTACAGCACATTACTGAAATAGAGCTCTAAATCCCGTGTATTGTTAGACTATGCTATTTCTGATTATTATTCGATTTTGAAACAATACAAACCGGCCAACTGAGAGTCGGGCTCACGCGTCCAGGGTTCCGTACAGTCGTGATAAGACCAACCTTTATTGCAAACCCATCTCACACTTGGCTAGTTTTTTGTTGGTCGTATTTTTGCATTATAATCATACCAAGTTTGAGGGTTGTATGCAATACTAGCTTTTGCCAGCGGCTTCACCCGCGTGGCCTGTAGTAAAATAATTCAATCACCCATTTCACCCTCTTAGGGGTGGAAAATCGAAAAACCCTTTCTTACTGGACCTACACTTTACAAAGAATACACCCTCCAAATTTCAAGTCTCTAGGACCAGCGGTTTAGGCTGTGCGTTGATATATGTCATTCAGTCAGTCAGTCAGGACTTTGAATTTTATTTATTAATTTTATATATCGTTATGAGATGTGAAAAAAATAAAAAAGGGCAAAGATACAGCGGTTTATAGATCAAATATCATCATAAAGCCAAGGGAATGCGGGAGACAAATTAATTTGTGATAATTTACAGGGATGTAAAGTTTTATTTACAACTCGGTGTTTCTAAAAGGGCTCCTAATCCATTAAGATCCGTGGCCTTGATGAATGTTAAACTAATAAGGTTAATTCCCGCTTGTACTAAAATTACACAGCTTCTAAGTTCACACTTATGTCTCTAGGCCCCGGTTTCTCGTACGTTTGTCAAACTCGCGTCAAGTCAACATGTCAAATACTGTACGCTCATTGGTTGAGACAGCTGATGATCAACAAGCAACCAATGAGCGATCAGTATTTGGTTTGCAAGATGACACGAATGTAACGTACGAGAACCCGGGGGAAAGTGTCGCTTAGCGCTTAGCTTACGCTTATGTTGAATTTTAATAGACTAGTACAAATGGGCAAAGTTTATTACATGTATGTATTAACATTTAAGTTGGCAGTCAATGTGATCAAAATTGGCTAATCTGACTACAATGGAATGATTTCACGAATACTTGGTCAGCTACTGCTAGGGTTGCCAACGTATTTCAGCGAAATACAGTATTTTTCAAAATAATCTATAAAAATATTGTACACTTCCTAAAAATATAGTACAATATATCGGAATTCGGTTAGACGAACTCGCCTCACTCAAAATTTAAAGTGCGCGCATAAATTTTTTTTAATTTCATTTTTGTCTTTCGTTCAGTGTTAAAAATGTAGTATTTTTGCATACTATGAATTTCTTCAACAGTATATAGTACGTCGATTCGAAATATAGTACAATACTAAATATTATAGTACAGTTGGCAACCCTAGCTGCTGCACCTTGTACTATTCTATATTATGTAAATTATGTATGGAACAAATGATAGGAATTATAGCTGTCTTGAAAGAATTTGTTTCATGACTAGTAGAGGGAACTGTCTCTAATGGAGAGTATATAGACCACATGTTTTTTGTAGCAGGTAGTGTTTAGTATTAGTTATTATATCATTGTATTTAGTTGAAAGAATAAAAGAAAAAATTAGGACAAATAAAAAATTAATTAAACGTGCTTTAGAAGTACACTAGAGTCTACATTTATGTAAATTATTTATAATTATCTTTATCTAAAGACTGAAGTTGTTATGATAGACCGTTGTCCCACAACATCCAAACTCAGAACAAGTATTTGTGCTTATTTCTGTGCAAAAATACTTGTCCTGCCGCGGGAATCGAACCCTATGAGCCGACCTGCTGAATCACCACATCACAGAGGCTGTCAAATTATACGCGTCTAAAGTGGCCGTCATCAGTCAACGTTTTAAGATGATGATGTGTAGTATATAATAGTGTATAGGAAGGTTATTTTGTTACCCACTTAAGTATCAGTAAATAAATGTTACATATCTAATTTATCAAAACGCAGTCATGCTGATAACGCGAATGAATAATAAATGCTTTTGTGTAAATGTAAAAAGTATAAATATCTATAAGATAGCCGCTAGATGTATTTATAATTTAGATAACATTGCTAGTGCTCAACATAAATTGAACGTTCGATGACCTCAAAAACAAAAGCCTGTTTACTCCTTTTTTATACGATCCGCGTATCTCATAATAATAAAAAACATGCAAAGCGGTAAACGATGATGCGGTCGACTAAAGAGTATATTATATAGCTTATAGTGAGCCAGGATGTGCTGATGAAGGTGATCATCAGCCTGAGAAGATTTGCCATATGCTTAATAGTTCCCTTGATAGGAATCTAGGTGATCGCATTTATAGGTAACGAGCTTCTGTCCGCAGCTTTGCCCGCGGCGTGGCCTATGGGAAAATTATTCAACCACCCATTTCACCCTCTTATATTTTTGAAAAATCCTTTCTTAGCGGATGCCTACGTCATAACATCTACCTGAATGCCAAATTTCAGCCCGATCCGTCCAGTGGTTTGGGCTGTGCGTTGATAGATCACTATGTCAGTCAGTCAGTCACCTTTGATTTATATAAATTTAAATAGGTACATTAGGAGAATTTTACTGCCAATACCTCTATCCATGGTCACAGCATCCACTCTATGTGCTGGGGAGCTATGCTGATCTTAGTTTTTGATACTTTTACGTTGATTTCGTCATCATCATCAGCTTACACTAGTCCACTGCTGGACATAGGCATCTCCTAAGGCACACCACTGAGCCCGGTCTTTGGCACTACTCTGCCAGCTACTACCTTGCGTTTATCATCGACCCATCTTGCCGCAAGTCGTCCTACACTACGTCTGCCGATTCACGATCTCCACTCCAGAACACGTCTACCCCAACGGTTATCGGTTCTTCGCCAGACATGACCAGCCCAATGCCACTTAGCTAATTTGTTGAGCTATGTTGGTACCTTTAGTTCTCTGGAAAATGACTTCAATACGTTTGATTACTACGTTTGGTTACGATTCATTAATTTCGTTTATAAATAGTTGCGAAAATGGCGTAAATTTCAAGATCAGAGTAGGATGCCTCTATTTATTACCATAAACGTAGAAAACCTTGCACGATGTCTACTTTTAAAAATCAAAATTTTACTCAAGGTGAAGCGCTAGAGTACAATGATGAAATTATCGCAATTACATGACACATTTACGCAGAATTCACTGATTCATTGTAGATGAATAGCAAAGATCGGTAAATCTTTCGTGCATTTCACAAGTACCGCTTATCCTCAATTATTCTTACAAAATAATCCGTCTTCAGCTTCGATAAAATATTTTATATAAAATATATAAAGAATAATCTCGAAATAAACTTATTGGAATGTACATTTCTATGTAATTGTAATTTCCTGTACTTAGTTGCATTATGCCTGTGTGCTTGCTTAATAATATAATATTGCATTATTTTATATCACTAGGAAAAAATGTACTAGGCCATATAAGGTGTATATTTAAAAGTATATTAAAGACCTTTGAAAATTAAATAATTAATCTCGAAATACTTTTGGATAGTAATGTTTCACATACAACTTAAAAAAAATTAAAAACTATGCATAGCAAAACTTAATCTAAGAAGCCGCTACCAGTAAGCAACGTGCCCAAAATGCTGGCGGCATTGCCCCGTTGAATGGCAATGCTCAGTCTTTGGGCTAAATAGAGACCAGCATTTTGGTCACGTGTTGCCTCGATCATTCGTTCCGAAAGATCTTTGCAAATTTTGTGGGCAAAAAAAAGTTGTAATTTAACAAACTGAAGTTTAGTGGGCGGGCTGCATTAGCAGTCGTATAATTGTAGGGCATCCAGGCGGAGCGAATACTTGCACCGAGTGGCTGGCAGTAGTTGAATAAGAAGACCTTTGACTGCATCGTCTTATAATAAAGCGAGCTGGAGCCAAACGTTGGTCTATTCATACAAAAAAGAAACGGGGCTCAGTAGAGTACTTTCATACCTTGAGAAAGACCTCGTTACGCTAAAACGAGTGTGCTTTAGACCACACGACGTACACGAAGTAAAACTTCTTTAGTTTAGCTCCATCTATCACCCGGCATGACTTTGTTTAATGTCGCCATCTTGACAATTGTAAATTCATTTTACTGGACATACCAACATAATAATACAAATTTTTAACTTTGTTGTGTTGACAATTACTGGCCCGATAGCTCAGTTGGTAGACCCTGCCTTCTGAACTGTGGGTTGTGGGTTCGATTCCCACCCAAGACAAACATTTGTGTGATGAACATCGATGTTTGTTCCGTGTCTGGGTGTTATATTATATATATATATATATATATGAAATGTCCCCACATATTTATTTATTATTTTTTTAATGGATCTACGTGAACCAACTAAAACTTCCGTTCGCATCGCATTCACCAGTTTTACTTTAAAAGTTTGCACTGGCTTTGAACATCAATGCACTAATTTGTTTGCAACTTACCCTGTGTGGGGACTGCAGCAGGCGGTGCACGGCGGCGATCTGGTAAGAGAGCGGTATCGTCGTGTTGAACGTGTGGTACAACGCTCTCGGAGGCTCTCTTACACTGTACTCCATAAAAGGATCCAAATCATTCAGGTACTGCACCCGACACACAAACGAGTTGGCTCCAATGTCCCGCATCGCCCCGTTTACACGGCTCTCACTCACTTTCACCAATTCAATCATTTTAACACTAATTTTAATAAATAAATCACAGTCCAATCACATCTTACACTATACTGTGAAAAATCGAATCTACCATTGAAATCGCGCGCGTAATGGAAGCGCGGATTTCTTTTTCTTCTTTTTCTACGGTATATTTCGGCCAGTGCGCGTAAACGCGATAGAACGACTGAAGTCTTGCTCGGAGGCGGCACGTTTTCGTCCGACCGATTTGCCGGTCCGCGATAAGCGTGCAAGCAAGATGTTATGTTTTGATTAGGTTTTTTTATGTCGAATGGAAAGGATGCGGTTTTGAAACTGCCAACGCTAACGAACTCGATTCGATTATCGAGCTGTTGTTGTAACGGTATCCAATCCGATTAAATTTAAAAAAAGAAAAGTATCAAAAACATGTGCGAATATAAAACCTGCCAGTTATCTATTCCTGTATTTTACTGTTTATCTTACGAACAGGTAAACATATTACAAGGTCTTGTAGGTATAGTTTCGTAACAAAATTATGTTTAACCATGACAATGTAGACAGCCCATGCGTTTTTAAGAGGGGTTCTTTTACGTGACCTACTGCGACAGGCCTCGTGTTAGAAATCCATCTCATTCCATTATTTTTGGATTCTAATTTTAAATTCGTATGCAACGATGACGTGTGCTGGTTATTTTTAACCAAGAGCGCACAGATTATATCATCATGAAGTTATCCCAGTGCTTTTGAAATAAATATTTTGAATTTGGAAAACCCGTTTAGCGTAAGATATATAATAGGTATTATACATTAACTAATTAAATTGCCAGTCATAAAAAATACCGAAAATGGTAACAATGGAATATTTGTGTACTGTTTTTTTTAATCGACCTTCGATCTATCGACCTTTACAGCAGAACCGGGCGGGAGGGCTTAAGGCGAGGTGCTTAAAGCGCCCAATCGTCAATAGTAGGAAGTTTACAATTGTCTATGTACATAAGCCTTAATAAGTGTTGTATTATAAATTTAATTTTGAAGAGGTTTTTTTTTTTGGTGACCGTACTATGCAGTTCTTTACCGATGCCATAAAAAATAGACCCTCAATTTTTAATAGTTATTTAAGTAGAATGTATTTTTTATTTCGTTTTTAATGCATTTTTAATGCAAAATATTGGATAATGTATGGCTTATCAAGTTTAAGCTGGATGCTTTGAAGAAAAAAAAAACACGCATGTGTTGGTGTCATTTTCTTTTCATATTGTAATTTTACAGGTGATCATTGTACAATGAAGGTTAATAAGCACTTAAAAATGGTATTAAAAATCACAAACATTCAAAAAGTATCATTAGAGAAAACGGAAAATCAATTATTTTAAGAATTATTGGTTCTAAAACTATTCCACCAAATTGAATAAATTCAAGGTCAGAACAAAAATAAGTGTCAATCCATTCTCAAGATCCTTTGTAAGTAAACATAATATTCATTATATCATCATGTACCTACTTCATAACCCTTGACTTTGAAAACAAGATATAGGCTTCCTCGAGCGTGTTTACTTCTCAATTATACAACCACAATTTTATTATTAGTTGTGGATATAGAGAAATAAATACTCAAATACTCATTTATTGATAAATTATGTTTACACGTCATACATTTCAAAAGTCAATTTCAGTATTCCATATTTAAATAGTGATAGTTGTAGTATATATTAAATACAGCTACAAGTAAAAATACTCATAAAAATTATTCTAGGTATAGGAATATTTAGAAATGATGATAATTTAAATAATAAAGTAAACAATAATAAATAAAAAATAAAGCCGATAAGCCAGTACTGAGGCCTTTAAAATTAAGGAGGGCAGTACTATTCTCTCCTACTTCTACTATTTAATTATACTTTAACAGCCTCAGCAACTAAAGCATTAAATGTTCAAAGTGTCTAGTAAGTACACATTAAGTGATGTTTTATTAAAAAATACATATTTGGAATTTGTATTGTAGTTATATTCAATAATCACACTAATATTATAAAGGCGAAAGTTTGTATGTGTGTATGTTTGTTACTCCTTCACGGCTGAATAGATTTGGATGAAATTCGGTACCAAGATAACTTATACACTGGATTAGCATATAGGCTATATTTCATCCCAAAAAAGTGAAAGAGAGTAAATAATTAAATAATTTTATCCGCGAGCCTCAACTAGTACTCGATAATTTCGACAGCCGCTTTGGCGTGGTGTTTCAGTAGGTTGGCTCATAACTCAGAGCGGCGGGTTCAATTCCCGTGGCAGGACAATTATGCACAGAAAAAAAAGTGCAAATACTTGTTCGGAGTCTGGGTGTTGTTGGACCATAGTCCTCGTCGAGTCCCTAGACACAGGGGATCCTAGTTAGGGTCCAGGATCTTTGAGTGCGATCGTTAGGCATCATAATAATTATTATTATCTACACATATAAAATTCAAATTCCTGACTTACTGACTTATATATCAACGCACAGCCTAAACCGCTGGTCCTAGACACTTGAAATTTGGAGGGTGTGTTCTTTGTAAAGTGTAGGTATCGACTAAGAAAGGGTTTTTCGAAATTCCATCCCCAAGAGGGTGAAATGGGTGGTGGAATTATTTTCCTAAAGGCCACGCGGGTAAAGCCGCTGGCAGTGCTAATTAATAATAATTCTCGCATCGGGACCACACGGCAAAATTAAAGAGGGCGATCATAATTACACGTCACGAACACTGAAGCCATATTTACGGACACCTCGCATCTGTCCTTCTTTCCACACACGAAGCCATCTTGTTTTAGTTTATTCAGACAACTACCACCTAGTATATTTTTGTTTTACGTTTGGCTCCACACTTTTGTGTATTTAGCCAGTGTCAAGAAATTGATAATTTCTCAAGTTAATTAATATATATTGGGTCAAGTCACAATCCAAGTCATCAAGGCAAGTCAAGTCATACTCCCAGTAAAGTGGTGGCAACTTTACCAAAAGCTTCTATTGAGTTTTGGAAACAACACGAAAAGAAACGTTTCACCATCATTATACCACTTTCCCACCCTCGTGCATGTAGTCCAGCACTTAACGAGTAAAGTGTCACCGATTTTATGCACTAACACTGAAAATAACACAAGTTTTGGAAAATAATATAATGCGGCGACGCAATCTTTTTCGTTTTCCCACCAAAACTCCTACCACCTAGTTAAAGTGTAGTTTGCGTTACTAATAAACTTATGGTTAAAAGCTTTGCACAAAGATGACAAATAAAGTAAGACTACGACATTCACACAGAATGACTTGTCTATAGACCGTAATACTGCATTATGAGCGAGCATACAGTATATTTATATACTATAATATTATAAAGAGGAAAGATTTGTATGTAAGTATGTTTGTAACGAATTGGCTAAAAAAGTATTGGACCAATATTAAAAATTCTTTCACCATTTGAATGCTACATTAGCACTGATTAATATAGGCTATTTTAATTGCAAGAAAAAAATGTTTCTGCCAAAATATTTAAAAAATAAATATCCACCCGTGATAAGCCGGATCGGCCCGCTAGTAATTTTTTTTCATAATCAGGATAAAATAAGATGTTTTTTTTTTTTAAGATTTGGCTCCACACTTTTGTGTATTTAGCCAGTGCCAAGTTATTGATAATTTATCAAGTTATCGATATTTCACGCAAATATGTGTCAAGTCACAGTCGAAGTAATCAAGGTAAGTCATAGTCAAGTCAGTCTAGTCAAAGTCATACTTCTAGTAAAGTGGTGGCAACTTTACTTGAAGCTTCTATGGAGCTTTGGAAACATCACGAAAAGAAACGTTTCACCGTCATTATACCATTTTCCCACACTCACGCCTGTAATCCAGCACTTAACGAATAAAATGCCACCATTTTTATGCACTAACACTGAAAATAACACAAGTTTTGGAAAATAATAGTCGATCTTTTTCGTTTTCCCGCCAAAACTCTAAAGATGTATGTTATAATGTATATTATGTATTAGCGTGTTGGGTACGTTACTGGTAGTGGGCTGGAGCATTTGGGCTGTCTATAGGTCATCGCGGCTAGTATATAGACCAAATTTTTTTTTTTGAGGTAGTGTTTAGTATTAGTTATTATGTTATTGTAGTATTTATAGATAAATAATACCATCAATATCAATCTATACACGTAAAATTCAAAGTCATGACTGACTGAATGACTTATACAAGGTGGAATTTAATTCGTTCTTTTCCTTTAATATATGTATTCAGTCCACGCTATGGAATGCTTCCATATAACTAAATAAAAAAAGTACTTATGAAATATGAAATAAAACTTGAATCTAGGTATTATCAAATTTAAATTCCAAAGAAAAGCCTTGTGACATTGAACAAAGCAGGTGTTTTACTGCCTACGAAACATTTACAAAGCACTCAGCTGGTGCTCGCGCTGTGTGTACCGTTAAATAGACATTTCGGCTGTCATGCAGTTATTTTAAGAGGCACCAAATACTAAAACATTTTCTTTTATATTGGACATTGTAGTAATATTCTATAGCATGGTCTGAGTACATACATTTAAGGAAAAGAGTGAATTAAATCCCACCTTGTATATCAACGCACAGCCTAAACCACTGATCCTAGAGATTGAAATTTGGAGGGTGTGTTCTTTGTAAGGTGTAGGTATCTACTATGAAAAGATTTTTCAAATTCCGCCCTTAAGAGGGTGAAATGGGTGATTGAATTTGTAGCATACGCACCAAACTAACCGAAATAGCGGGTGGCTTTCTGCTTACACTGGGACAATACGATTTCGAAAAGGACGATGTTCAAAAACTCGACGTAGGCTGTAGCGAATACAATGCACACACGTACCTTGGACTGCTCCAGCACTCGTTGAGGTTCCACCTTCGATGTTCACCAGCTAGATCCAGAGATTCACGCTTTGAGGGGCACTAACACACGCGTAGTAGTTCAGATGATTCGATTTTTAGATATATCGACCGATAGGGGGCGCGTGCGATGGCAGGGTTACACACACACACGAGAAAATTGCTTAAGCTCCAAAATTGACGAGTCCGCGGTGCATGACAGTCGGAACTAGACTGCGTTTCGCTACTGCGCTCGTGAGTAACTGAACATCGGGTACAAAAAAAAAAGAAATTGCGTTTAGTTATATGAATACGAAACATCCCGCCCACCAAAATGCCTATGGTATTTTCTGGTCAAACGATAAATAGGACGAATTTAGGGACGAGAACAGATGTCCAGTTAACGGTTACAAAACACTACAGTTTACTTAGCTTAAGATACGATGAGATTATAATACGATGTGTTAAGAGTATGATATATATACGAATTAGATGTAAGTATAAGATATTAATACGAATTATAACATAATAAGCTACGATTTAAAATTATATACGATTTAAGCTAGTCCTCTATTGGTAGAGGGCATAGCTTAACCAACGGTCTCTGAATTGTATGATTGTTTGCGGTTTTAACTACCGCAACCCGAGCAATCCCATCAGCACCAGGCAAAAGTTGTACAACTCTGGCCAATGGCCATAGCAGAGGCGCGCGGTTGTCGTCTTTGATAATCACCATCGAACCTATGTGCAACGGTTTAGAATCTTTGGTCCATTTGGCGCGTTGTGTTAAAGAATTCAGATATTCGTGTTTCCATCTGGACCAAAAGTTCTGATGAAAAGCTTGTAACAACTGCCACCGATTAAGCCGTTTTGGACTAATGTTTGTGAGATCTTGATCGGGGACAGTAGTTAGAGGTTCTAAAGTGAGGAAGTGTCCTGGCGTTAAAGCGGATAGGTCGTTCGGGTCGGAACTGATGGGGCAAAGGGGTCTAGAATTTAGAACGGCTTCTATTTGAACAAAGAGAGTTGTTAGCTCTTCGAAGGTCAAAACTTGTTCGCCTACGACGCGCAGTAATAGGCACTTCGCTGCCTTAATCTGGATTTCCCATACGCCACCGAAATGTGGAGCTGATGGAGAGTTGAATTTGAATTCAATCTTCTCCGCGCTAGAAGCCTGTTGCATTAGGGACGATAGCTGGTTTTTAGCGCCGACAAAGTTCGTTCCGCAGTCAGCGTGTATTACGTTGCAACGACCGCGACGTGCTACGAAGCGCCGTAGCGCAGCGATAAAACCATCTGTAGAAAGCGTTGAAACAACTTCGAGGTGGACGGCTTTAGTAACGAGACAGACAAACAGACATAGGTATGCTTTGTCGATCTTGGCTCCACGGTGCGATCCAAGCTTGATACGGAAAGGGCCGCCAAAGTCGACACCAACCACTGAAAAGGCTTTGACTTGATTCACGCGGTACGACGGAAGGTCACTCATAAACGGTTGTAACGGTTGAGGGTTTGTCCGATAACAGTTGATGCATTTTGAAAGGCAACGACGGATTGCGCGTTTAGCGGAAACTATCCAAAACTGCTGTAGGAGCAAATAGTGTGTAGTGTTCACGCCTGGGTGCAAGTAGTTACGATGAATGGAGTCGATGATTAAGAACGTTAGGGCGTGCTGAGACGGCA
Organism: Ennomos fuscantarius; assembly: GCA_905220475.3. NCBI lineage: Eukaryota > Metazoa > Arthropoda > Insecta > Lepidoptera > Geometridae > Ennomos > Ennomos fuscantarius. The sequence continues at coordinate 16,678,747 of HG992023.1, forward strand.
GAAAAGCTGGGTGCTTTTGTTCGTATTCTAGACCTGATCGAATGATTCTGCCGCCCACCCTGAGGATACCCTGACTATCGATAAAAGGATTAAGTTTTCGAAACGGTTTTGATAGCATTTTATTCGAGTTTAAGTCATCGATTGCTTCCGAAAAAGTACTACTTTGTACGTGTTTAACGATTTGCATCAATGCACTGTGTCTTTCAACGTTGTTGAGAAAATTGTTGCGATTAGCCTGACTCGGATTACGGCAGTTGTTTATAAATCGACGAACATAAGTAAGTACGTTAACAAGCTTTTGCAAAGAAGAGTAACGACTCAACAAATTTTCGTAAACTGAAGGTTCTGTTTTAGTGATCTCGTTGGAAGTTAAAACGATTGACTTTCGTACTTCAGCGTTCACAGTAGCCTCATCTTCATGAGATATGTTTGACGTCTCTGATGGCCAGGCCTCCTTAGGTTCATATAGCCAACGTGGCCCCGCCCACCACAACGAATTGTGAAGGATTTCATCGGGAAACAAACCACGCGAGCAGAGGTCAGCCGGGTTGTCGCAAGAGGATACACGATGCCAGCATTCGGTAGGAATAATGTCTTGTATATGACTGACACGGTTTGCGACAAACGTTGCCCACCGCGAGGAGTGTGAACGTAACCACGAGAGGACGACTGTGGAGTCTGACCAGAGGTAAACCGCGTCAATTTTGATATGAGAGAGGTAAGTGTCACGCACGAACTTACATAAGTCTGCGAGCAGAACGGCAGCGCAGAGTTCGAGTCGGGGCAGAGAGGTACGTTTTAGAGGCGCTACACGAGCTTTGGAGCACACGAAAAACACACGTGACTTGCCTGATGCAACAGTCACACGCAAATAGATGATTGCTCCAAACGCAATTTCAGAGCTGTCACAGAAGCCGATGAGATCATATGATTGTGCGTCTGCGCAGGTGAGTTGACGAGGTACTCTGAGCTGAGTCAACAGTGACAATTGATTTTGATAGGTGTTCCATGTACGGATTACCTCATCAGGGGGAGTTTCATCCCAGCCAACACCGAAGATCCAGAGCTTCTGGATCAAACATTTAGCTTGAATTGTAACGACTGAGAGGAATCCAAGGGGGTCAAAAATCCTAGCAACTTCGCTGAGGATAGAGCGCTTTGTACATGGCCGATCCGAAGGTTTGATTTCAAAAAGGAACGCATCTGAGGTGGGATCCCATTTGAGACCCAAAACCTTCAAAGTCGGTGTTTCGGTGTTATCAAGTGATACAGAACCAGTTAAACAGTCCTCACTGGGAAGATCGGATAAAAGCTGAGGATTATTACTGGCCCATTTTCTGAGCTGAAAACATCCAAGTTTGAAAAGAGCGATGGTTTGCGATTTTGCTTCTTGAGCCATTTCGAAAGAAGAGAATCCGGTAATAACGTCATCAATATACACGTCCGTCAAAACGATTTGTTTCGCGAGAGGATACAAATCTCCTTCATCTACAGCGAGCTGTCGCAAAGTACGGCAAGCAAGATACGGAGACGAAGCTAATCCATAAGTGACCGTGTTTAAACGATATTCTTGAAGGGGCTCGCTGGGCGAGGTCCTCCAAAAGATGCGTTGGTAGTCACGATGGTCAGGCGATATCAAAATTTGACGGTACATTTGACGCACGTCAGCCATAAAAACGACTTTATGTTCTCGAAAACGCAGAAGGATGTCCAGAATATTTGGTTGTAGTTTAGGGCCAATGAGCTGCGTTTCATTTAAGGAATGAGCGTTATAATCCCTAGCCGAGCCATCAAAGACTACGCGTAGGCGCGTCGAGGCCGAGTCCGGGCGTAAAACGCAATGATGGGGAATATAATATTTCCCTGTGCCCAACTCGTCAACTGGAACCAACGACATGTGACCGCTTTCGATGTAGTCAGACATAAAATCCGCGTATTGTAACTGCAAGTCAGGGTCACGTGACAGTCTTCGTTCGGTAGCGTGAAACCTTCGCAAGGCTACATCGCGAGAACCTTCGAAAGTGGGCTCGGAATTGTCCTTGAAAGGAATGCATACCATGTATCGTCCAGAATCATCGCGAGTATGATCGGTAATAAATTTTTGTTCGCAAAGTGATTCATCTGGAGTCAACCGCGATGCTTTTGGTAGGGAATCTAGTTCCCAGAAGCGTTGTACTAAAGAATTTAAATCATTATCGATATCTGGCAATGTGTGCAGAAGAGTACTAGCAGATAGGCATGTCTTGCCTAAGAGTAGCCAACCAAAGATTGAATTGAACGCAGTCGGTTGGTTGACACCTCCCCTGATGTGTTGATTGAGCACAGAGTCAGCGAATATATCTGCCGCGAACAACAAGTCGATAGAACCTGGAATGTCAAAACCAGGGTCGGCTAACGGCAGCGATTTAATATGTGACCACCCCGATGTGTTTAATTGTGCGATAGGTTGATCGCCACATATTTTGGGAAGAACGTGCATGTCTAACTCGTATAAAACTCGACCGTTTGCACCAACAACACAAGTAACGTCACCTATAAGTGGCGCGGCGGCTTCTCCAAGTCCGCAAACGTTCGCGTTCGCCTTAACCACTTTTAAGTTTAATCGCTTCACTGCAGATTCGGTAATAAAATTGCTTTGACTTCCCGTATCGAATAAAGCACGGAAGGATTGCATGTTGCCTGAAGCATCCTTAACTTGCACAATGGCGGTTGCCAGCAGCACAGTGACGTTCGTCTGTGACCTTGAAACCAACGACGATCCGATATGATTGGATTCGATGTTAGATTTATCGCGATGGAGTAAGGTGTGATGTTTACGTTTGCACGTGCGGCACGAAAATATTGATTGACAGTTTTTTAATTGATGAGATGGCTTCAAACAATTATAGCACCAGTTTTTCTCGTTAGCTATTGTCATGCGTTCGTCAAGAGATTTTTTAAGAAAACTTTGACATAATAAAATTGAATGAGACTCATTACAATAAGAACATTTACCTGAATACGAACTGGTTTTATTATCACTCTCATTAAATTGTTCATCAGTCGCGGCAACGAGCGTGTGCGACAACATGTTGGCGCGCTTAGGCTGCGGCTGCGCGGGCGCAAACTTGGGCGCAGGCTTGTTTAACTTGTATGATTCGGAAAAGTGCGTGTCGCGTAACAAGGCCTCACACTTAGATCGCAAGAAACACTTTAATTGATCATAAGACGGAAGTTCGACATGAGAGTATTTTTCTTCAAAACTACGGCGCAAGTCTTTATCCAGTTTCGATAAAATGTGATAAACTAAAATAAAGTCCCAGTGCGCAATAGGCAAGTCGATTGTTTTTAAAATACTCAAATTCTCTTCGAAAAAGTCCAGTGATTTTTGAAACTCGCGCGCATTATTGCTTTTAAAATCAATGTTTAGTATATCCCGCCAACATGTAAAAGCTAAGGTGCGTTTACACTTATAGCGAGCGACAAGCGAGTGATACGCGTTGTGATAATGTTCATGAGTCATAGGAAACGCCCTGACTACTGATAACGCATCGCCGCTGAGAGAAGAAATCAAATAATGAAACTTCTCAGTATCGTTAAGAGATGTGGATTGATGTATCAATGCGTTAAACGTATCGAAGTACTCCGGCCATTGTTTAATGTCACCAGAAAATTGAGGAAGCGAAATTTTCGGTAAACGAATATTTGATGATAAAGGTGATGAAGATGATGATTGCAGTTGTGGTGATTCATGTTTCGTTAACCTACGATGAATGGACAAAACTCGGTAATACATTTCGTCGAAACGCTCTTGCACGTTACCATCATCATCATCATCATCTCCCGAGTCATCACCAACAAGTTCCAAGATAGCAAGGTGCGCATCCTCAAAACTTGCAGCGATTTGTTTGACTTCCTGGTGATAAGATAAAAATAAATCGCGCTGTAAATTATCATTCAAACATGAGTCACCTATCTCCAGAGCCTTAGCTAATCGCTTATAGGCGATAGTTCGCTTTCTACGTAATGATGGTAAATCCTTAATTGAATATTCGACTTCTAATGATTTAGGCTTGATGGATGATTTTCCAAGACTCTGTCGTTTACGAGTTGAATGTTTACTTAAAATAGGCATTGTTCTGTATTTGTTAAAGTTCGTCTTAAATTAAAACTTAAATTTTACTACAAGTTCTAAGTTAAAACGACAATGATAATAATCGAAAAATAACAAGTTGAATTTAAACCTTATCTAAATAGAAATAAACACTTAGAATTTGTTCACAGAGTTACGACCTTTTACAATCGGCTACACACGGAATGTTGAGCCGGGGCGTGGTCGCGACTCAGTACGATGAGTGCAGAGTTTATTTTTCTACCCCACAATCTTGAGAAAATTCCAGTTGATTATTTTATGATTTTAACTTATGATTTAAGTATTGAAATATTTATACTCAGTATGTAAAAATGATAAGGTTTAATGTGTTACGATTTTGATGTTGAAATTATTGTAAGCCGATGGAATTGAGCACCGACAAATGTTAGTGATTGCTCAATTTGTTCCTACAATAATTCCCGTTTAATTATGTGTGTGAATAGAAAAGAATCCTGTTCGATGGTGATAGCAAGTGAACGTTTTAAAATACTATACGTAGGTACTAGGCTCGATTTCTTTTACGATTTCATGATGATGCAATAACTTAGGATGCAGTAAGTTTGTACTTATGATCGATGGGTTTACGTATCCTAAGCTATAATACTAAAATTATGACCAGAAATACCATATGCATAGTGTGATAAGAGGAACTTCCCTGGTTTCGGCACCATTAAAATGTAGCATACGCACCAAACTAACCGAAATAGCGGGTGGCTTTCTGCTTACACTGGGACAATACGATTTCGAAAAGGACGATGTTCAAAAACTCGACGTAGGCTGTAGCGAATACAATGCACACACGTACCTTGGACTGCTCCAGCACTCGTTGAGGTTCCACCTTCGATGTTCACCAGCTAGATCCAGAGATTCACGCTTTGAGGGGCACTAACACACGCGTAGTAGTTCAGATGATTCGATTTTTAGATATATCGACCGATAGGGGGCGCGTGCGATGGCAGGGTTACACACACACACGAGAAAATTGCTTAAGCTCCAAAATTGACGAGTCCGCGGTGCATGACAGTCGGAACTAGACTGCGTTTCGCTACTGCGCTCGTGAGTAACTGAACATCGGGTACAAAAAAAAAAGAAATTGCGTTTAGTTATATGAATACGAAACAGAATTATTTTCCTATAGGCCACGCGAGTGAAGCCGCGGGCAGAAGCTGGTTATAAATAAAACAGAAAACAATGTAAAGAAAACTAAATCTAACAAATCACTACGAGTAGGCAACATGTACGATATGCTGGAAGCATTGCCACGTTGAATGGCAATGCTCGATCTTTGGCTGAAGTAGAGGCCAGCATTTTGGTCACGTGTCGATCAGATATAGAAAGAAAGATCTTTGCAAATTTGGTGAGTATTCTGTCCTTAAAACCCCAAAGGCGCAAACATAAAAATGCCCAACGATCACATAGATACTGGACCCTAACTAGGATTTTCTGTATCTAGAGACTCAAGGACTACAAGGACCATGGTCCCAGAAAACTCAGACTCAGAATAATTATTTGCGCTTTTATTTTAGTTCACAGATACTTGTCCTACCCGTACTCAAAGTGGAAGATGTTTGCGTTAACCTGTTTTCTGCCTACTAAAAATAAATAACCTTTTCGACACACTTAGGCCCGTATTTATAGAGTACTATTAATTTTGAAAGCGATTTTGAGAAACTCTCAAACTCGGTTATGTGAAAATGCAACTAGTCAGTGATTTTTTTACTTTTATACTAAAAGTCATCTGTTTGTTAATTAATTAATCTCACATAAAGTTAAGCTTAATTTTCAACCGACTTTTAAAAAGCAGGAGGTTCTCTATTCGGTTATTTTTCTTTTATGTTGGAACTCCGTCATTGATTAACCGATTTTTACCTTTTTTTATTTGATTAATATAATAAGTAACATAATAATGAGATAACTATCGGTTTGATGCCATAAAAATTGCATCGAAATTGATTCAGTATTTTAAAGCCATTAATGTCGGTTAAGTTTAACCCCCTTTTATTAAAAGTATATATTATATGAACAACTCAAACTCCAGAAGATGCATTTTATTAAATAGGTTTGCATTTCAAGATTGCTTTCAAAACATTTGTTTATTTATAAATACGGGTCTTCACTGGAAAATTAGGATCATTACACAAAACTATTATAAACGTGAAAGTTTGGATGAATGTATGGTTGTTAATCTTTCACGCTCAAATGGTTCAACGAATTTGGATGAAATTTGGAATATAGATAGTTTATATACTGAATTAATGCCTGTTTCATTGGCGGGTGAAACCGCGAAGCGTAGCTAGTATGATTATAATTTTTTTGTGGACATATCACACAGCGCTATCTAGCCCCAAAACTAAGCAAAGCTTGGGAACCAGACAACTGATAGAATACTTATTATACCTTTTGTTTGTAAATACATACATAGAATATATAAGCTCCAGATTAGGCATGGTGGGCAAACTATAAAACTATGGGCCTTCAGCATGCGCACCGGGCCGTGTCCGGAGCAAGAATGATCCGTAGCACACCGAGCGCTCCCTTTTTATAGCTAGATGGGTGGGGGAGCGATGACAGCTACCAGTGTTGCCACTGTAATAAATTTAAATGCTACCACAGGGTAAACGGTACTGCCCGCTGCGCCAACTGGACGTTGCCGGCGTCAAATACAATAATACACCCATACACAGAACAAACATCGATGTTCATTACACAAATGTTTGCCCTGGGTGGGAATCGAACCAACAACCTACAGTTCAGAAGGCAGAGCTACTACCAACTGAGCTGTCAGGTCAGTCAAAAAGTCGCATCACTTGCCATTTGCTATCTTTATTTTAATGTTTTGATACCATCCCTTGAGTCTACTATTTATATCACTATTGCATTTCTTTGCAATATAATGACAGATATTTTAACAAAAGTCCAATAGAAACTACTACTAAACTGTATAATTCTGTGTAGTTTATTATGTGCACAAATAAAATTATTATTTTTATTATATTATTATTAAAATAAACCTATTTCAATTTATTTCCATAACCCGTGTATTATTGAATCTTCACAGGAAAAACGGGATCATTACACAAAGCATCTTATTATTACAGTCTGCCACCGGAATAGAGGCCGAGTGCCTAATATCATAAGATTAGGAGGTGACATAATAGTTTCACCTGAGACTAGGTGCCACGGAGATATTTGGGACAGATAATTTTAGCCAAATACCACATGAGTAAGCTGGTATTACTAATGCGGCTTGTTTTACAGCACATTACTGAAATAGAGCTCTAAATCCCGTGTATTGTTAGACTATGCTATTTCTGATTATTATTCGATTTTGAAACAATACAAACCGGCCAACTGAGAGTCGGGCTCACGCGTCCAGGGTTCCGTACAGTCGTGATAAGACCAACCTTTATTGCAAACCCATCTCACACTTGGCTAGTTTTTTGTTGGTCGTATTTTTGCATTATAATCATACCAAGTTTGAGGGTTGTATGCAATACTAGCTTTTGCCAGCGGCTTCACCCGCGTGGCCTGTAGTAAAATAATTCAATCACCCATTTCACCCTCTTAGGGGTGGAAAATCGAAAAACCCTTTCTTACTGGACCTACACTTTACAAAGAATACACCCTCCAAATTTCAAGTCTCTAGGACCAGCGGTTTAGGCTGTGCGTTGATATATGTCATTCAGTCAGTCAGTCAGGACTTTGAATTTTATTTATTAATTTTATATATCGTTATGAGATGTGAAAAAAATAAAAAAGGGCAAAGATACAGCGGTTTATAGATCAAATATCATCATAAAGCCAAGGGAATGCGGGAGACAAATTAATTTGTGATAATTTACAGGGATGTAAAGTTTTATTTACAACTCGGTGTTTCTAAAAGGGCTCCTAATCCATTAAGATCCGTGGCCTTGATGAATGTTAAACTAATAAGGTTAATTCCCGCTTGTACTAAAATTACACAGCTTCTAAGTTCACACTTATGTCTCTAGCCCCCGGTTTCTCGTACGTTTGTCAAACTCGCGTCAAGTCAACATGTCAAATACTGTACGCTCATTGGTTGAGACAGCTGATGATCAACAAGCAACCAATGAGCGATCAGTATTTGGTTTGCAAGATGACACGAATGTAACGTACGAGAACCCGGGGGAAAGTGTCGCTTAGCGCTTAGCTTACGCTTATGTTGAATTTTAATAGACTAGTACAAATGGGCAAAGTTTATTACATGTATGTATTAACATTTAAGTTGGCAGTCAATGTGATCAAAATTGGCTAATCTGACTACAATGGAATGATTTCACGAATACTTGGTCAGCTACTGCTAGGGTTGCCAACGTATTTCAGCGAAATACAGTATTTTTCAAAATAATCTATAAAAATATTGTACACTTCCTAAAAATATAGTACAATATATCGGAATTCGGTTAGACGAACTCGCCTCACTCAAAATTTAAAGTGCGCGCATAAATTTTTTTTAATTTCATTTTTGTCTTTCGTTCAGTGTTAAAAATGTAGTATTTTTGCATACTATGAATTTCTTCAACAGTATATAGTACGTCGATTCGAAATATAGTACAATACTAAATATTATAGTACAGTTGGCAACCCTAGCTGCTGCACCTTGTACTATTCTATATTATGTAAATTATGTATGGAACAAATGATAGGAATTATAGCTGTCTTGAAAGAATTTGTTTCATGACTAGTAGAGGGAACTGTCTCTAATGGAGAGTATATAGACCACATGTTTTTTGTAGCAGGTAGTGTTTAGTATTAGTTATTATATCATTGTATTTAGTTGAAAGAATAAAAGAAAAAATTAGGACAAATAAAAAATTAATTAAACGTGCTTTAGAAGTACACTAGAGTCTACATTTATGTAAATTATTTATAATTATCTTTATCTAAAGACTGAAGTTGTTATGATAGACCGTTGTCCCACAACATCCAAACTCAGAACAAGTATTTGTGCTTATTTCTGTGCAAAAATACTTGTCCTGCCGCGGGAATCGAACCCTATGAGCCGACCTGCTGAATCACCACATCACAGAGGCTGTCAAATTATACGCGTCTAAAGTGGCCGTCATCAGTCAACGTTTTAAGATGATGATGTGTAGTATATAATAGTGTATAGGAAGGTTATTTTGTTACCCACTTAAGTATCAGTAAATAAATGTTACATATCTAATTTATCAAAACGCAGTCATGCTGATAACGCGAATGAATAATAAATGCTTTTGTGTAAATGTAAAAAGTATAAATATCTATAAGATAGCCGCTAGATGTATTTATAATTTAGATAACATTGCTAGTGCTCAACATAAATTGAACGTTCGATGACCTCAAAAACAAAAGCCTGTTTACTCCTTTTTTATACGATCCGCGTATCTCATAATAATAAAAAACATGCAAAGCGGTAAACGATGATGCGGTCGACTAAAGAGTATATTATATAGCTTATAGTGAGCCAGGATGTGCTGATGAAGGTGATCATCAGCCTGAGAAGATTTGCCATATGCTTAATAGTTCCCTTGATAGGAATCTAGGTGATCGCATTTATAGGTAACGAGCTTCTGTCCGCAGCTTTGCCCGCGGCGTGGCCTATGGGAAAATTATTCAACCACCCATTTCACCCTCTTATATTTTTGAAAAATCCTTTCTTAGCGGATGCCTACGTCATAACATCTACCTGAATGCCAAATTTCAGCCCGATCCGTCCAGTGGTTTGGGCTGTGCGTTGATAGATCACTATGTCAGTCAGTCAGTCACCTTTGATTTATATAAATTTAAATAGGTACATTAGGAGAATTTTACTGCCAATACCTCTATCCATGGTCACAGCATCCACTCTATGTGCTGGGGAGCTATGCTGATCTTAGTTTTTGATACTTTTACGTTGATTTCGTCATCATCATCAGCTTACACTAGTCCACTGCTGGACATAGGCATCTCCTAAGGCACACCACTGAGCCCGGTCTTTGGCACTACTCTGCCAGCTACTACCTTGCGTTTATCATCGACCCATCTTGCCGCAAGTCGTCCTACACTACGTCTGCCGATTCACGATCTCCACTCCAGAACACGTCTACCCCAACGGTTATCGGTTCTTCGCCAGACATGACCAGCCCAATGCCACTTAGCTAATTTGTTGAGCTATGTTGGTACCTTTAGTTCTCTGGAAAATGACTTCAATACGTTTGATTACTACGTTTGGTTACGATTCATTAATTTCGTTTATAAATAGTTGCGAAAATGGCGTAAATTTCAAGATCAGAGTAGGATGCCTCTATTTATTACCATAAACGTAGAAAACCTTGCACGATGTCTACTTTTAAAAATCAAAATTTTACTCAAGGTGAAGCGCTAGAGTACAATGATGAAATTATCGCAATTACATGACACATTTACGCAGAATTCACTGATTCATTGTAGATGAATAGCAAAGATCGGTAAATCTTTCGTGCATTTCACAAGTACCGCTTATCCTCAATTATTCTTACAAAATAATCCGTCTTCAGCTTCGATAAAATATTTTATATAAAATATATAAAGAATAATCTCGAAATAAACTTATTGGAATGTACATTTCTATGTAATTGTAATTTCCTGTACTTAGTTGCATTATGCCTGTGTGCTTGCTTAATAATATAATATTGCATTATTTTATATCACTAGGAAAAAATGTACTAGGCCATATAAGGTGTATATTTAAAAGTATATTAAAGACCTTTGAAAATTAAATAATTAATCTCGAAATACTTTTGGATAGTAATGTTTCACATACAACTTAAAAAAAATTAAAAACTATGCATAGCAAAACTTAATCTAAGAAGCCGCTACCAGTAAGCAACGTGCCCAAAATGCTGGCGGCATTGCCCCGTTGAATGGCAATGCTCAGTCTTTGGGCTAAATAGAGACCAGCATTTTGGTCACGTGTTGCCTCGATCATTCGTTCCGAAAGATCTTTGCAAATTTTGTGGGCAAAAAAAAGTTGTAATTTAACAAACTGAAGTTTAGTGGGCGGGCTGCATTAGCAGTCGTATAATTGTAGGGCATCCAGGCGGAGCGAATACTTGCACCGAGTGGCTGGCAGTAGTTGAATAAGAAGACCTTTGACTGCATCGTCTTATAATAAAGCGAGCTGGAGCCAAACGTTGGTCTATTCATACAAAAAAGAAACGGGGCTCAGTAGAGTACTTTCATACCTTGAGAAAGACCTCGTTACGCTAAAACGAGTGTGCTTTAGACCACACGACGTACACGAAGTAAAACTTCTTTAGTTTAGCTCCATCTATCACCCGGCATGACTTTGTTTAATGTCGCCATCTTGACAATTGTAAATTCATTTTACTGGACATACCAACATAATAATACAAATTTTTAACTTTGTTGTGTTGACAATTACTGGCCCGATAGCTCAGTTGGTAGACCCTGCCTTCTGAACTGTGGGTTGTGGGTTCGATTCCCACCCAAGACAAACATTTGTGTGATGAACATCGATGTTTGTTCCGTGTCTGGGTGTTATATTATATATATATATATATATGAAATGTCCCCACATATTTATTTATTATTTTTTTAATGGATCTACGTGAACCAACTAAAACTTCCGTTCGCATCGCATTCACCAGTTTTACTTTAAAAGTTTGCACTGGCTTTGAACATCAATGCACTAATTTGTTTGCAACTTACCCTGTGTGGGGACTGCAGCAGGCGGTGCACGGCGGCGATCTGGTAAGAGAGCGGTATCGTCGTGTTGAACGTGTGGTACAACGCTCTCGGAGGCTCTCTTACACTGTACTCCATAAAAGGATCCAAATCATTCAGGTACTGCACCCGACACACAAACGAGTTGGCTCCAATGTCCCGCATCGCCCCGTTTACACGGCTCTCACTCACTTTCACCAATTCAATCATTTTAACACTAATTTTAATAAATAAATCACAGTCCAATCACATCTTACACTATACTGTGAAAAATCGAATCTACCATTGAAATCGCGCGCGTAATGGAAGCGCGGATTTCTTTTTCTTCTTTTTCTACGGTATATTTCGGCCAGTGCGCGTAAACGCGATAGAACGACTGAAGTCTTGCTCGGAGGCGGCACGTTTTCGTCCGACCGATTTGCCGGTCCGCGATAAGCGTGCAAGCAAGATGTTATGTTTTGATTAGGTTTTTTTATGTCGAATGGAAAGGATGCGGTTTTGAAACTGCCAACGCTAACGAACTCGATTCGATTATCGAGCTGTTGTTGTAACGGTATCCAATCCGATTAAATTTAAAAAAAGAAAAGTATCAAAAACATGTGCGAATATAAAACCTGCCAGTTATCTATTCCTGTATTTTACTGTTTATCTTACGAACAGGTAAACATATTACAAGGTCTTGTAGGTATAGTTTCGTAACAAAATTATGTTTAACCATGACAATGTAGACAGCCCATGCGTTTTTAAGAGGGGTTCTTTTACGTGACCTACTGCGACAGGCCTCGTGTTAGAAATCCATCTCATTCCATTATTTTTGGATTCTAATTTTAAATTCGTATGCAACGATGACGTGTGCTGGTTATTTTTAACCAAGAGCGCACAGATTATATCATCATGAAGTTATCCCAGTGCTTTTGAAATAAATATTTTGAATTTGGAAAACCCGTTTAGCGTAAGATATATAATAGGTATTATACATTAACTAATTAAATTGCCAGTCATAAAAAATACCGAAAATGGTAACAATGGAATATTTGTGTACTGTTTTTTTTAATGCATATTATTATTATTTTACCTAAGTACTTAAATATATATCAAGGTAACGCTTGTAATTTATTAAAGTAATTGATAATTTTCTTACAAAAGTAAAAGGATGTATACCTAATTATTTTGTGTACAAAACCCTAACTTGGTTATTTATTAAAAGTAACTTATGCAATAAAAGGTATAAGCTTTGAAAATAATTTTAGTTATCTGTGACCTGGTATCTCAGTTGGCCTATCAGTTGGGCATCCCTGCCTTCTGAACTGTGGGTTGTGGTTTCGATTCCCACTCAGGATAAACATTTGTGTGATGAACATCGATGTTTGTTCTGTGTCTGGGTGTTATATAGTTACGTATAGTGGGCGCTAGTGGCGCTGTGGTTATCCACCTTGGTATCAGAATGTTTAAGCCACGTCAAGGTATTTGACTTATCGTAGCGGCTGTTGTATTATGACAACATCCGTCACGGACGGCTTAACGTGCCCTCCGAAGCACGGCAGCGCTCAGTTGCTAGCGGTCACCCATCCACGTGATGACCGCAGAGAACGTTGCGTAACATTACCAATCTGTTAATATCGCGGGTAGTCCAGCTTCCTACGTTACCCACTACACTTCCATTGGACTGGCCCGATAGCTCAGTTGGTAGTAACCCTGCCTTCTGAACTGTGGGTTGTGGGTTCGATTCCCACCCAGGAAAAACATTTGTGTGATGAACATAGGTGTTTTTTCTGTGTCTGGGTGTCATATTGTATTCTATGTATGTATTTACAAACAAAAATTAGGCCTATCTAAGTAATTGTATCAGTTATCTGGTTCCCATAATACAAGCTTTGCTTAGTTTGGGACTAGATGGCGTTGTGTGAGATGTCCACATATATTATTATTATTAATTAATGAAACTGTATTCTTTTGTGAATGAAAGCATATTTTAAGTTTATCGAACGTGTAGTCACCCCTGCAAGTGGAGTCATACTAAATGCAAACTGCAACCCGTTCCTTTGACCCCAGATAACGTCAATCGCCATCTATCACACTGCGCAGAATCAAAAGTTTTTTGTAATTTTAAGTTCAAATTGGAGCTTTATTTATATCACGGTAGAGATTCATTCTTGGTAACATTGCAACTTTTCATCAAGAGATGCCGTAATTTCGACGTCCAAGTACCATACTGAAACGGTCCAGTCGTAGACTTGTCTCATATGGAGGGTTTGCATTTCTGAGCCCGTGTTCTATACCGGGCCATGGCAAACCCGATTTGCACAAAAATTTGTGCGTGGCTCCTTGAATTTCCTTTCCCAAATAAAACATAGCTGGAGAGATCCGGCTATGTTTTATGCACTTTGTAGGTATTGTACACAATGTATTGTTATATATAATAATTAATAGTAAAAGGTTCAGCTACGCAATTACATATTTTTTTTTAACTAATAGGAACCCATATTTGTATCGATTCGACAGTTTCGATACGCAGTGTATGTGCATAGTTACTATTAACATTTTCAAATTTGGAATGGAATTTCTCCTGTTGCATTGCAATCGAAGTTCCATGATCAGCCCCAGGTGTAATGTTGGTACTATGCAAAATTTTTAATTAATAATAATTTAATATTTAATATGTGTGGACATCTCACACAACGCCATCTAGCCCTAAACTAAGCAAAGCTTGTACCATGGGAACCAGATAACTGATACAATACTTAGATACTTTTTGTTTGTAAATACATACATAGAATACAATATAACACCCAGACACAAAACAAACATCGATATTCATCACACAAATGTTTGTCCTGGGTGGGAATCGAACCCACAACCCGCAGTTCAGAAGGCAGGGTCACTAACAACTGAGCTATCGGGCCAGTCAATTAGTATAATTATATCACTATACGCTAATATTATAAATACAAAAGTTTGTGTGTGTGTGAGTTAGATCCGCCTTCACGCCTCAACAGCTGAACGGATTTGAATGGAAATTAAAATAGACATAGTCGCGGGGTGCAGCTAATAAAACACTATATTATCTATTATCTATAAAACGCGAAACTTGTTTATTATTCATATAAAACGAAAAAAACTAAAAGACATAAGAAGATACAATTCGGCATACGTTTCTTTTTAAACGTAAATATAAAGTCTACGAAAGGAGGAAACTGAGGGTAGGAAAATGACTAATTTAGTCTTTTTCCTAACCTCATTTTCCTCCTGATGATGATTCATTACTTACTTGTGTACTACTGTTACATATACTATGATTGTGCTTTGTACATAATACATAAATAGAACCGTACGCCACAATTTCTTCTTTTTCTTAATTATTTAATTAAGAAAAAAAAGAACAATTTCTTCTTTTTCTTAATGATTTAATTTATTATATCATTTATTATTTAATTGTTCTTTTTAAAATTTATTATTTAATTAAGAAAAAAAGAACAATTTCTTCTTTTTCTTAATTAAATAATTAAGAAAAAGAAGAAATTGTGGCGTACGGTTCTATTTATATATTATGTACTAAGCACAATCATAGTATATGTAACAGTAGTACACTAGTTAGTAATGAATCATAAAAAGTTCTTATGCAAGTCTTAATAAGTAAATACCTTCGAGCAATAACAATGCTCGAAGGTAAATACCTATTAATTTTCAAATTTCGAAGTCGAATTTCAAATTACAGGATTTTTCGATTAGACTATTGATTCCAAGAGGCTGATCGCATCGTTTATTGGGCAACGTTGTGTCTTCCCAGGCCGACCACAGAATAGTGAAAAGTTCGTACGGTCCGGGAAGCCGGGTCGACGACCCCTGCGCACGCGCTGCCTCCATACAATTCATCAAACTAGATGGAGGACTCGAAAAATAACAAAAAGTTTTTACTAAAAGAATTTTTTGAATTTTTATGTTAAGTACTGAGAATGACAATAAAATATGTATGTACGTGTAATGGTAGGTACACAGTAATGTTGTTATTTTAACTAGATCTAATGATCATGAGGCCTGTTAAAGTAATTGTTTTAGATTTGACTAATCTTAAGAGCAGGCGTCTTTTTAGAATAAGTGGGTAGATACGCATTTTAATTCAATTGTTTTCGTAACATTCAATGGGACAATGCTGCCAACATGTTGGGCACCTGGATCTATTGGGCTGTCTGTAGTCTATATATTATTTTTATTATTATATAGGTTGGTTTCTATTTTCTGTATTACAAATCTTTTATGTAGCTAGTTGGATTTATTTTTATTTTTTGGTATGATTGTAGACGTAGCGCTCATTACAACACTCGCTAGTACTTGGATGGGTGACCAAAACGTATTGTTTACAATTGAGCGCTACCGGCTTCTTGTGCACCTCCATGGCTATTCTCAAATCAAATACAAAAATCATTTATTGACATACATATTTTTCAACAGTATATGTAGTGAATCCATAGACTCCTGAACTAGTGTTCACTGTGTTTCAGGAGTTAGTGGCTTCTCCTATTTAATATCTAGTTACATTTGATTTATGTCGGAGCGTATGTATGTGTATGTATGTGTATGTATGTGTAGGTGTGTGTATGTGTGTGTATATGTGTATGTGTATGTCTATGTATATGTGTATGTGTATGTGCATCGTAAGCCTAGTTTTAGCGAAGGAGTAAGGATACACTTTGTCTCCAATTCCTAACATTATACTTATTAGTTGGATACACTTTCACCCATTTGTCTCCAATTCTAACATTATACTTATTTAGTTAGATACACAATGTGGGCGACGCGCCACTATCAAGCGGTTTTGCCCGACTTTAAAAAGGGAGGGTCACATTTTGTTGTAAATTGTTAACCGATACGATTGCAACCAATAGAAACACAAATTTGTATGGATACGACAGTTTGAATACGCAGTTTTTGTGCATAGTTAGTATGGAAATTTCTCCTGTTGCATTACAATCAAAGTTTCGTGATCACCATCCCAGGTAGGTTTCAGTCACCTTCATTAAACCATTGTATCAAAAATTATATAAGCCTAGATTTAAGTAACGTTTCGTTAAGCAAAGCTATGTAGGAATGCATAATTATCCTGTTCTTAGTATATCACTGTATTGTAGTACCCAGTTCCTTACAGTTTGCGTTTGCTCATAAGTTTGGAATGTCGGTAGTGGAGCTGTAAATTGCTTGCAGACGAATTTGATCAATTGTTTTGACATTGCAGGCCTTCCAGTATGACTGCGATTCAGTTTAAGATTAAAATAGAGTTCTATTGGCACTCTATGAAAATGAGGTGTCCATCCGTTTTCCCGTGTAACCTTAGTATACCAAAATAAAAATAAAACGATTGTGGTTTAGACCATACGACGGAAATAAAACTTCTTTGGTTTAGCTCCATCTATCGGCCGGTGCAACTTTGTTTTTGCTTTGTTTAATGTTAATGTCGCCATTTTGACAATTGTAAATTGCCGGACACATTAATACATATTTTTAACTTTGTTATATAGACAATTATAAAGATCTACGAGATCTACGTCTACTTATATATTATATAGTTTATATGAATCAGTTATATTTAATTTATTGATTATTTATTATAGGTATCTATATTATCTTTATTTATTTTTATTTTTTATAAATTTCATTGTTTTCAATTTTACCCAATTCGTTTACACCACCGACCTCTATCTCTCTAACAATTCTTTCCATCCAAAGGTGAAATGACTGGAAGAGACCGCTTTTAGCGATAAGTCCGCCCATTGTACTATAGCTTTAAGTTTCTTCATCTGTAACTGTTTTTTCTTCTGGTGTACAATAAAGAATTTTTGTATTGTATTGTATTGTATTGTACGTGAACCAACTTCAAATTCCGTTCGCTTCGCATTCACCAGCTTACTCCCCAAGTCAAGCGTGCTTAAAGAAGTTTTACTTCAATAAATTATTATCTAAGTATTATCTATCCTATTTTGATCTCGGTAGTATAAGCAATCATAGTGTAAAATTTTATCCGAATCGGTGCAGACGTATCAGCGTAAAGTGTACGTAGAAACGTAAAGGCAACTTTTTATTTCAAGAAGGCTCCGCAACGCTAAGTACCTATTCACAAAACCAATGTCATAAAGTCCTTTCTCTTTTATTGTTGATCTTTTGTGGGGTAATTTTAAAATAAACTTGTCATAAAATTAATGAACTTTTTCGTGATCTTTACTTTTTCGGCAAATGTTCACTGACCTGACTCTAACGCAATGGTCATTTACCCCGATCGGTTTTTGTTTTAGAATATAAGAGTATAGTATACTCGACGATAGTGACTGGATTATGTAATTGCGCCTTGCATGGACATTAAACACAGGTCCTCGTAAAGCTTAGGTTTTATGACTTTATACAAGACTTCATAACGTGTGGTCTAAGCCCGGTAAAATTCCACATTCCATCTATCTAAAAACACTTTTACTGTATTAAATTTGGGTTTAATCATCTCAATTGATGTAGGACTAGACTAAGTGTTAATCTTTATCAGTATTCAGCGTGTGAAGAGATAGTTAGAAATAGAGAACTCTTTATTGTCTCACCAATGAAGTATATAAGCAGGAATAAATATAATATTTACAAACTATTTTATTTTATTTATTATAATATTTTGTGTGTTTGAATGTCAATCTTTGTAATTTAAATGCCTCTATATACCATGCAAACCGTTACTCAATTTGTACAAATGTATTCTTAATCCATTGGATAGGTATCACGCCTCCACACGATGCAATTTGCTGTATGAGAGCCGGCGACACCCTCCACGGGTTGCAAATTGCTAGATGGGAGCCAGCAACATACTCCACACGTTGCAATTTGCTGCATTGGAGCCAGCAACATGCTCCACGCGTTGCAATTTGCTGGATTGGAGCCAGCAACATGCTCCACGCGTTGCAATTTGCTAGATAGGGGCCAGCAACATGATCCAAGTGTTGCAATTTGCTGGATTGGAGCCAGCAAAATGCTCCACGCGTTGCAATTTGCTGGATGAGAGCCAGCAACATGCTCCACGAGTTGCAATTTGCTAGATAGGGGCCAGCAACATAATCCAAGTGTTGCAATTTGCTGGATTGGAGCCAGAAACATGCTCCACGCGTTGCAATTTGCTAGATAGGGGCCAGCAACATGCTCCAAGTGTTGCAATTTGCTGGATTGGAGCCAGCAACATGCTCCACGCGTTGCAATTTGCTAGATAGGGGCCAGCAACATGATCCAAGTGTTGCAATTTGCTGGATTGGAGCCAGCAACAAGCTCCACGCGTTGCAATTTGCTAGATAGGGGCCAGCAACATGATCCAAGTGTTGCAATTTGCTGAATTGGAGCCAGCAAAATGCTCCACGCGTTGCAATTTGCTGGATGAGAGCCAGCAACATGCTCCACGCGTTGCAATTTGCTAGATAGGGGCCAGCAACATAATCCAAGTGTTGCAATTTGCTGGATTGGAGCCAGCAACATGCTCCACGAGTTGCAATTTGCTAGATAGGGGCCAGCAACATGATCCAAGTGTTGCAATTTGCTGGATGGGAGCCGGCAACACGCTTCTCCGTCACAATTTGACTGATTGCGTTGACAAATCGTTAAGAAGATTGTATGGTGTGTAGACTACTTAAAGCGTCTAAAGAGTTTTAGTTCAAATTTACATCCATACTAGATATCATTGTTTTCAAATGTTTTCTGTAATAGTTACTTTTTTTCTATTTGCAGGTAATAATTGGTTGATATTATAAAATAAATCATATTAGATTAAATCATCAATCAAAGCAAGGTTAGACGTGGCAGAATTCCAAATAAGTTTGATTGGAAATTTGAAATAGACTCTAGGCTGTCTATATCACTGTCCACAACCTAACCACGAAGCAGTAGACACACGACAGTAAAGCTCCCAATCATTGGAGTCGTGAAAGCGCTCCTTTAGTACCAAAGTCGTGGCTAGTCGCTGTCACGACCGCGCTTCATTGTGGACGGCTATATCTGCATAACTAACTATTTCGGGCTATCACCGTGTGTTTATATTAAGCAAGTAATAATAGATTATGCAAGATGACAAATTGTCATATTACGGTACGGTACGCGATGTTTACATAACAATGTAGGAGTTTAGCTTTAATGTATATTTTTGAACTCGCGTCGTAAATGTTAAGCTGTCTCTATTTTTGTCGCGTTAAATAATGAATCTTTTTGGCTTATGCAATATGACTTGACGTTATTTTATTTTTGGTGCCTGACTGACGGTGTTTTTGAAAGAAAGTTTCTTTACGCACGCTAGACTGGGGAGTACCTAAGCTGGTGAATGCGAGGCGAACATAGTTTGAAGTTGATTCACGTAGATCTATCTCCATACAACATTGCAAAGTTAAAAAATTGTGTTATTATGTTGGTATGTTCGATAAAATTACAATTTACAATTGTTTTTTTTTGGACGGGCTGGTGCTGTTGGTCTCTATCGACCTTTACAGCAGAACCGGGCGGGAGGGCTTAAGGCGAGGTGCTTAAAGCGCCCAATCGTCAATAGTAGGAAGTTTACAATTGTCTAGATGGCATCAAACATAGCAAAAAAACAAATTATACCGGCTGATAGAAGGAGTTAAACTAAAGAAGTTTTACTTCAGTCGTGTGGTCAAAAGCACGGCCTTTTATTGGTTCTACCTTTGGAATGATTTGTAGCTTCGTTACTATTACTAAATTCCTAAGGCTCATAATACACACTCAAAATAATCATAAGATGACGATTTTTAGATGAAAATCTACCAAATTAATATGCATTGACACTATGCATTTGATTAAATTGCCGACAGATTATAAAATGGCTGCTATTATAATAACTAGCTGTCGCACTCGGCTTCGAAAGGAATCATTAATTGTGTGCTCTAACTAGGATGCTAAGGTGTATATATACATATATAATTAATTAGTCCGTGCCCTGGCCGTCTATTACTGCATTGCCATTACTTTAATCTTAAATTTTCCGTTTGCTCTCTTCCACCGTAACTTTCCTCTTCCTTACCTAATTTCATGCTGAAATCTGCGAGGCAGTCTTCGGGGACTGCCGATAGAAGTGAAGACTAAGTAACTTGTAACATGTGTTGATGGGAAGCGTGCGGTGACGATGACGCGAGTTTCACGCTTTTTTTCACCCAATAATAAGTACATATACAAGGTGGAATTTAATTAGTTCTTTTCCTTTAATGTATGTATTCGGTCCATGCTATAGAACGCTCCCATATAACTAAATAAAAAAGTACTTATGAAATAAAACTTAAATCTAGGTATTATAAAATTACTGCAAATTTAAATACTAAAGAAAATACTTGCGACATTGAACAAAGCAGGTGTTTTATTTCCTACAAAACCTTTACAAAGCACTCAGTTGGTGCCCGCGCTGTGTATACAGTTAAATAGACATTTCGGCTGTCATTCAGTTATTTTAGGAGGCACTAAATACTAAAACAAAACCATTTTTTTAATTGGACCTCGTACGTATATTCTGTAGCATGGTCTGAGTATATACATTTAAGGAAAAGAATTAATTTAATTCCACCGTGTATACACAGTATACATATAGCTCATGGAAAGCGTTTGGTGACGATGACGCAAATTCCATCATTTTCGTTTACCAAAAAAGTGCTCAACGAGCCTAAAGAAGTTTTCACATCAAAAACCGCATGCTTAAAATATATAGGCCAACCAGGCACTTCATTTCCAAGATGGCGCATATTCCTTGGTTTCCCGTCACGCTGTCCACGGTTCATTTTGCGTTGCACAACTGGCTACATATACATCGCGTATGCGCTTGCGCAACCAGCTCCAGAATAGAATACCGCCTAATGACGGCTACGAGCTGTCAAAATAATAAAACCTGTCATATTGGAGCAGACAATACGCGTCGATATTATAATAACCGCTTTTGATGGCGATACCGTTTCCTCACTTAGTGATTTATATGTAAGTTTTATTATAATATCTAGCAATCAAAATTTAAGTGTGTGAGTTTTAACGCAAATATAAATTGGATAAAACATTTAAAATTCCATGACAAGGGTCAAATGCTTTAGAACGCTAAATCGAAATCTACTTATCTAAATTCAAAATCTATACATATAAAATTCATAGTCCTGACTGACTTATATATCAACGCACAGCCTAAATCGCTGGTCCTAGAGACTTGAAATTTGGGTTATGTGTTCTTTGTAAAGTGTAGGTATCCACTAAGAAAGGGTTTTTCAAGATTCCACCCCTAAGAGGGTGATATTAGTGGTTGAATTATCTATGAAAAAATTTCTTCTTCGTTTCCTAGTTGAAGAAGCTAGTTGATAAACAAACGTATATATACGTTTGTTTATATTAATTATTAATATATTTAATATATCTTATATTAATTATTAACATATTTAATATATTTTATATTAATTATTATAAACGTTTATATACGTTTATTTATAGTCTTTACCTATGAAATTGCCGTTTTGTTTGAAAAAAGTTAAAGTATTTTTTTTTTCGAACTTATTTATTTCTTTTATTCAAAGTAATCACCCCTGCAATCAATGCATCTTTGGCAACGCTGTGGCAGTTTATGGATGCCCTTCTTGAAAAAATCAGCAGGACGGGAGACAACAAACTCTTCAAAGGCGTTTTGTACTGCCTCTCGGGAATTGAATTTTTTTCCCGCTAAAAAGTTGTCCAAATTTTGGAAAAAGTAATAGTCGGTAGGCGCAAGATCTGGTGAGTATGGCGGATGAGGGAGAGCTTCCAAACCCAACTCATGCAGCTTAGACACGGTCTGTTGTGCAGTATGGGGTCGCGCGTTGTCGTGAAGTAGCAGTGGAGACGACCGATTGACCAAAGCTGGTTGCAGACGTGCGAGTTTCGCCATCATTGTGGTCAGTTCTTCAATGTACACATCTGCAGTAATGCTCTCGCCGTTTTGTAAAAAGCTATGATGAATCACACCAGCACTAGACCACCAAACTGTGACCATCACCTTTCTAGGGGTCATTTTTCGTTTTGCACATTGCTTTGGTACCGAACCAGGATCTAACCAACTTGCTGAGCGCTTTCGATTGTCAAAAAGAATCCATTTTTCGTCGCACGTAACAATTCGGTTCAAAATTTCTTCATTTCTGTGCCTGTTAAGCAGCGCAAGGCAAGTCTCGACGCGTACGTTGCGCTGGCGATCGTTAAGTTCGTGGGGCACCCATCTATCAAGCTTTTTTATCTTGCCAATCTGTCGCAAATGGACCAATATTGTTTTGATGCTAACATCAAAAGCTGCTGCCAGCTCAGCTGTAGATTGAGATTCATCAGCTTCCACAATCGCCTTTAATTCATCATTGTTGACCAAAGTTTCCGGACGACCACGAGGTTCATTTTTCAAGTCAAAATTCCCAGAACGGAACCGAGCAAACCAATAACGGGTTGTACGTTCGTTTGTACAGTTCTCTCCGTAAACGTCGTTGATGTTACGTGTCGTTTGTGCCGCGTTGGTGCCACGACGGAACTCATATTCCATAATTACACGAAATTTCAAAGTATCCATTATGAGGAAAAATGTTGAAATGTAATGAAAATACAACGCTAATCAATAAACAAAAGACTTATATAGTAAATAGAATGTCATATTTTTAAAACAAAATTAATTTGAATTTAGAATTCATAGCCAATCAAAACTTTTTTTTGTTTGAAAAAGTCTGTACTGCAATACGGCAATTTCATAGGTAAAGACCTATTATTAATTATTCTGAATTTTTGTACACTATAGTGCTGTCACATCACGTAGAAACCTTTTTATTCAGCTTTATCCATCAATGGGCATAATTTAATTTATGGAATACTCCAATTTGATTGCTTTAATTAAAATAATGCTGTATAAAACAACAAGACATGACTGTTAAACAGGTAGAAGCTTTGCATGTCTGATTAAGTCAATAAGTTAAACTTTCTCCGTGATAATATTTAATATTCATTGTATTATATTCCAAAGTGGCATTAGTGCTACATTTGGCTTCTTATGGCGCTGCGGGTCAGGTCGAAGTTTTGCATAGTAGTGAAAGGAGTTGTGTAACGCGTCGTTTTATCTATACATATAAAATTAAAAGTCCTGACTGACTGACTTATATATCAACGCACAGCCTAAACCGCTGGTCCTTGAGACTTGAAATTTGGAGGGTGACTTCTTTGTAAGGTGTAGTATCCACTAAGAAAGGGTTATGCAAAGTTCAACTCTTGAGAGGGCGAAATGGGTGGTTGAATTATCAATGAAAATTTTTTTTCTTCGTTCCTGTAGGCCCACGGGCGAAGCCGCGGGCAGAAGCTATTTACAGTATAAGAGCGCTGTACCATGCGATCGTTTTGTCTTTAGCATTAAGCTTGTATGTGAAAAAAACAGCTTTATTATTATTATTATATGTGTGGACATCTCACACAACGCCATCTAGCCCCAAACTAAGCAAAGCTTGTATTATGGGAACCAGATAACTGATACAATACTTAGATACTTTTTGTTTGTAAATACATACATAGAATACAATATGATACCCAGACACAGAACAAACACCTATGTTCATCACACAAATGTTTGTCCTCAGTGGGAATCGAACCCACAACCCACAGTTCAGAAGGCAGGGCTACTACCAACTGAGCTATCGGGCCAGTCAAATTATGTATTTTGTACGCTTAAATATCTTTTAATTCTAAAGTACTTCACTTGAGATGAATGTCAAATGAAAGAAATTAACTGTCAATTTTGATACTTTCATGAATCAATGCTAGATATTATCATTTTATTTTTATTTAATGTTAGTGAATGATGTGACGAGCTATTCTTTCGCCTGATGTTTAGTGATACGGCCGCCCATAACAGAACAATGTCACTCGGAACATCAGCACAGTCTGATAATAATATTACTAGACTGTGAGATCAGATCATAAAGTCATAAAGGCAAATGATTGCCCAGTAATTTCACTAGGTACAGTGGGCACTGTAGCTAGTGACATTACTGGACCACAGTAGTGCTTGCACACTACTGCTTGGCGGCAGAATAACTGGCAAAGCGGTGGTACCTGCCTAGACGAACTTTTCAGAAAAGTCCTACCACCTAGTAAACTAAAAGAAGAATTAGAAAAAAAGACGGTATTTCCATATACAAATTTTCAATACAGATTTGAGGTCTAAATCTCTGACAGGTTACGGTAATTGAGAAGAAGACATAAATGAAGACTAACTGTGAAATTGGGGTAAAATTATTCCGATTTCTGTTTCGTACTATTTGTTTACAGAAGAGAAGTTTTACGAATATTAAAATCGACAGTCTATTGTTTCAACATACTTTCGGTTTCGTTAATTTATTAAGGCGGCGTCATTGCACGTTTGTTTTTAAAGGCATCTGTAGAGGCCTTGATTTAAAGTTGAAAATCGCATTACGTGAAATATGCATATAAAAGTGTAAAAAAATATGTTGTTATTGTTCAAATTATGGAGCGCTACGTGCAAAATATTACAAAATACGTAACTATCACAAAGGTATTAGGTGTAATTAATCTTATACGATTTTATTTTTAAAGAATACTATTTACGTTTGCTGAACGAAGTTCTCTACTGCCATGTTAAAGTTTAAAAAGAAAATGCCAAAAGTTACGCGAGCGCCATCTCTTGAAGATGAAAAAACTAAACTGACAATGCCTAATGGAAAACTGCTCATTGTATTGGCAGCTCACGCGCCTTCAGTCTTTGCCATGGAGTTAAAACCTAATGGAGTACACCTGTTCCTATTACCTAACAAAAAAACATTTTATACCTGAGTAGGAAGTATGTAACATTAAAAAAACATCTATAAGATATTTAGTTAGGTTAGCGTTCCTACTGGCGTAGCATCTATCTACAGGGAATAACAAAAATCCTGTTTATTTACAAAGAAATATGTTTGACATTTCACCGTTTGTTTGTTTTTGATTTATACAAAGTCAATGTTTTGCAATTTAGGTATAAACAACGAGTGTGCTTTAGACCACACGATTGAATTAAAACTTCTTTAGTTTAGGTCCATCTAACGGCCGGTATAACTTTGTTTTTGCTTTGTGACAATTAAAAAAAGTCATTTTTTACCGGACATACCAACATAATAATACTAAAGTTTAAGTAATTTTAGAGATCTACGTGCACCAACCACAAATCCAGCGTGCGTTAAGAAATTACCTTCGAAAATTCACACAAAAATCCAAAAACTTCTAAATTAATCCGCCAAAGAGTTTATACTTTGCAGAGTCTTTATGAGATGACTAAAAAAGCAACGTGTTTGCAAGGAGCAGTGTACGCGGTCAACTTATTCAATAGCCATTGGGCCTATATTACCATGGATATTGTTATTCAACAAAGCACATCAGAGTTCAATTAACTACAAGAGATTCCGTCACGCTTGGTTAGCTTTAAATAACTTTATTGATATTTAGGGTTCCGTACCTATGCTAATGGTAAAAATCCGGCCAAGTACAAGTGGGATGCACGCACTGAGGGATCCGTAAGCATGCTCTTGCATTTGTGATAACTTGATAAGCCCAAATTAAATAGTTCATTAAATTGATTTTTTAAATCGTAATTCCAAACTTAGTTGGTTTATAATAGTATTCTATTGTAATATCATAAAGAGGAAGGATTCGATTATTTGTTTGCATTGAATAGATTCTAAAACTACTGGACCGATTTGAAAAATTCTTTCACCATAAGAATCCTACATTATCCCTGGTGAACATAGGCTTAGAATATACGCACGGGTGTCGGAAGTCGGGGCGGGGCGTTAGTTGTTAATATACTCCAGATATAATTTAATCATGCTAATTTTGGTGCTTTTACGTATTACTGTTTTTAAGATATGTAAATATGAAAAAAAAAACCGTTAAAACCAGCTTTTGTATGGGGATCGCCCGCATTTCTTTGATATTTTTATTATTCGGTTAATTCACAGTAATATCGTCCAAAATATAGCTGTATCTTTCTCACAGTGTTTATGTGTTATTCTCGAGGGTCCATGCAATTAGATTATTCATAAATACATTAATGCCGGTCTGCTCAAGAGAAGAGTGAATAGGTATTTACTTGGCTAGCATGCTACACCTGTGATCGCATCGTCACTTCCCACCGGGTGAGAGCGTGGTCAAAATCTAGACAAGGTAGAAGTAAAAAAAAAACCATTCGACCGAGACTCGGGTATCATATGATTTGTGGTACATAATCGATTAATTTAAAATCATTGGACGGTGGAATTCGCCAACATCGAAGTGGCAAAACAAAATGTGATCAGAATTATTTAGGCGTTACTTTCTGTCTTTAACTTCCGGTGCGCTGGTGACTTCACCACTGTTATAGCAAGTGACGCAACTTGAAAGTTGGTAGTCCTTCCGATCTATACCTATTTGACTGGCCTGATAGCTCAGTTAGTAGCGTTGCTTTCTGAACTGTAGGCTATAGGTTCGATTGAAACCCAGGACAAACATTTGCGTAATGAACATCGATGTTTGTTGTGTGTCTGGGTGTTATATTTATTATATTAATAATAACGCTAACGATCACATACATAGTCCTCCCTGTATGTAGGGATTCAGGAACTACGAGGACCATGGTCCCACAACACCCAGACTCTGAACAAGTATTTGTGTTATTTTTTTGTGCACTACTTTTGTACACTTCTTGTCCTGCCGCGGGAATTGAACGCGCTGCTCCGGACTATGAGCCAACCTGCTCAACTACCACACCACAGAGGCTGTCAAGATGTTAATTAATTCAACATACCAAAATAATATTGCAAAGATACCAAGACACTTCTAATACATGCGTAATAAATCTGCGAACTATTAAAACGAAGAAATATAATTATGCGCCCTCTCATTGCCAAATAATTTCCAATTGGAACCAACTGTAATTGATACTGGAAACAAGTTAGCGCAGGGATGGTGTAATGCGTTTATTTTTAACGCCACGCGCTGTATAGTGCGCATGAAAAGGATTTCATAGACGTCACTCCACGCGTGAGCCGGCTAACGAGATTGCCCGTAACTGTACTTGATGGTATAGAGCGTAAGCGCAAGCGATCAAGCGACAAAGCAAAAGAAAAATTAAATAAATCAAGAATCCTTAATCCACCGCTATGCCATAAAATAAAGACTACTTCCAATATCCCATCTCTAATGTCCGTTTGCAAAGTTTGACAGCTCCTAAGTTCGCACTTTTCTTTAAGGTACCTACTGCATTTCATTTCTCTAAATAGATAAGAGCCAACTAAAGTAAACTTTAATTCAGATGGATATAAGACTTGCGGCTTGGGCTTTTACTGTCTGTGAGTCAAACAAAGTCTTTTATTAATATAGATTTCACATGTACAGGTATTATTAAATAGAATGCAAACTATGTTGTTTTATTGAAAGACTATAAGACAACAAGAGTGTTGTCTTAATGTATATTTACTACTTGCTGCAAGTGATAAAAGTAGCTTACCAGTATTAAATAATACTCTATAATCAATCTACCAATCGTAACAACTAAAATGTTAACCATGTAACTCAATTATCATAATATGTTAAGACTCATAAAAATATTCAGTAGATTTAAACTAATTTTGACCTAATTACTACTACACTAATCACATTCATAACTTATACTACAGTAATCACATTCATAAAAATTCATACGTTATGAGATGTAAGTCAGTTTTAATAATATATTGTTTATTAAGTTTGTCAGTCAGGCATTTTTTTTAAACTGAGGTTTTACTTTATACAAAACTAAACTAGACCTAAAAACTAATAATTAAATTAATAATAATAAAAAATAAAAGTCCAAAATAGCCCTTTGTTGGAGGAGAAAGTGCCCTGCATGCTGGCAGCACTACCACGTTGAATGGCTTATTTTTAGTGCAAAATAAAAGCCATAGTTCTAGTCAACCGACTGTTTTTGCTAGATACCGATTCTTAGTCGAACTTATCAGCATTCCAGCCGCCAATCTGTTTATGCTTGTACCAGTTATTTTATTGCTTACAAGGTCGTAGGTCATTGCTTAAGCTGTATCACAGAATATACACGAGTGCTGCTGGACTTAGTGGCAGGAAAAGATTTTAGATTCATTATACTAAAATGTTACATTTATTAAATGTAAAGAAAGGCGTGGCGAGCTAGTCATTCGCTTTAGGTTAAGCGTTACGGCCACCGATTAAAGAATAGTGCAACTCGAAAAAAAAAAAACAGTAACAATTTATAAAAAACAATCTACTGCATTAGTCATCTTGAGGCATCGAAGTCTAATAATAAGAGAGATTTGATTTCAATGCAACAGAAGAAATTTCACTTGAATATTTCGACAGTAACTATGCACCTAAACTATGTATAATATATAACTCAAATCAAAACTTTGTGTTTCTTTTAGTCTATGTGGTGTGGTGGTTGAGCTGATCGGCTCATATCCCAAAAGCGGCGGGATCAATTCTCGCGGCAGGACAAGTATTTGTGCACAAAAAAAAAGTGCAATTGCGTAAGAGGCGTAACAATTGGGTATTGTGGGACCATGGTCCTCATAGTTCCTGGGTCCCTAGACACAGGGAATCCTAGTTAGGGTCTAGGATCTATGTATGTGATCGTTGGACGTTATTATTATTATTCGTATTATTATATAATACTAGCTTCTGCCCGCGGCTTCACCCGCGTGGCCTATAAGAAACGAAGAAGAAAATTTTTCATACATAATTCAACCACCCATTTCACCGTCTTAGGGGTGGAATTTCGAAATCCCTTTCTTAGTGGATATCTACACTACATAGAACACACCCTCCAAATTTCAAGCCTCAGGACCAGTGGTTTATTGGGCTGTGCGTTGATGTATAAGTCAGTCAGTCAGGACTTTGTATTTTATATAGAAGATTACGAGTATATCGGATTGAGTGGTTTGTAGTAATTATTTATTTATTACAAAAATCATTACATAACATACCGCCCCCTTTCCCACAGTCCCGTAAGTGGCCTCTTTCCTCGACTTCTCGCCACCACATTGGAAGAACAAGAACACTATACAAATGACACCAGCTAAGTCTAAGAAATGCCTGAGAACTCGGAACAATGGGAATTAACTTATGAGCTAGAAAAATCTATTTACCGCCTGGTTATCTGTAATTGTATCTTTTATCAGACACTCCATTTACTAGTGTTTTACTAATGGAAAATAAAATATTTTTTTTATATAATCGATATCTGAAAGCTATTTTGAGATTGTGCTCTATATTATTATATTGAGAAAATTAACGGTTTTTATTTCAGTATTTCGCATGTGATTAATGTAAAAAATTGATTGTGATAATTTTTCAATAAAAGTGATAAAAAACTTTGAATCAAAGGCATTGAATTTTTCTTCTATAATCTAGCTGAAATTTTCATTTCTAAATTGACAATAGCCAAAAGTTTAAAAAAAAAAATTATTATAACAATAGCATATTCAATATTATGTTTTTTCCACTAACTTATAACTAATAAAAAACCAACGTTACGTTTAACCAGCGTTATGGGTGTAGAACCATCACTATGTAATGGTACCTAAGTACTATCGGTACTTCATATAGACAATTTTATTGCTACCAACATCTTAAAATTTGTTTTTTACGTTTACCGATAAAGTAATGTATGCAACTCTATAAGCACCTATTGACGAAAACCCTGGCCTAGTTGCTTACTAAGCAATGTTTAATTATGATAACAACAAATTAAACACCGTTTATGTTACGCAAAAATTACTGAAATGGAACTGATAAGAGCACTGTATCTTTAACTATTGCAGTGCAATTATATATGCATGAAATGATCATAATCTGTGTATGACAAGGCCGCGGGCAATCTTCACTTTTTGGCAACATTACGGAACTGGGGCTGGATCGCACTGAGACCAAAATATAACGGCATAGTAATATCCATTCCTACCCGATCCTACCTGATTACAGAGGGGGTTATAACGAAACTTAGATTGCAATGCAACAGGAGAAAATTCTATACTAACTATGCACATAAACTGCGTATTCAAACTGTCAAATCCATACGAATTTGTGTTTCTATCAATTGCAATCGAGTTACGTGATCGCCCCGCTGATTTAAAAGTGAAACATGATTAACATACTATACAAATGTGACAGAATTTTTAGGTCGCTCAAAAACCGTGAGGCGTAGCTAGTGTATAATTATATACTTATAAGGTATGTTTAAGTGCTTAAAGACGATGTAATTCCCTTTGTTCACCTAAAGCTATCATAAGTGACATAATGGTGGCTTTTGAGACACCCGTTATGAAAAGAATACAAAACAAATGAACTAACGAAAAAGAAACAAATGACTAAATTTCTTCATAGACGAGTGTTATTGCGAAGAAATGGCGGAGCTGAATTGTTTGTAAAACATGCCAGTAACCTGTCGCTAGCACAATTACCCATCATTACCCATGAGTCACATGAAGGCTACTAGTCTGATAGACTACAAATTGTACTCCTTCTTGGCCGCTTAAAACCTGCTATTTATAGCATACTCCATCCAATCAAACTCTGAAGATAAATTTCCAATCTATTAAGGCTAAGGTGAGCGACTAGCTCGTCATGTCATTTCGTAACATAAAAAGGCTAGTATAGAAATATGAAATTTCGTTTATAAATTAGCAAAAAAAAATGTATTAGAGAATTTTAATGGGGTTAGGTTATTTTAAGGCTAAATTGAATTAAAACAGTGCTTCAGCGTGACAAAAAAAACGAGTGTGCGTTAGACCACACAGCTGCAGTAAAACTTATTTAGTTTAGCTCCATATATCGGCCGATATAACCTAGTTTTTGTTTTATTTAATGTTAATAACTCCATCCTCCATCTTGACAATTATAAATTGTCATTTTACCGGACATGCTAGCATTATAATACAATTATTTTTCTTTGTTATGTTGACAACTTCCGTTCACCAGCTTACTCTCCAAATCAAGCGTGCATAAAGAAGTTTCACTTCAAAAAGTCAAGTCAGTGTTTTGCATTGACTAAGAGCGTCCAAAGCAGGTACAGCGTAACTGCTTAGAATTTTTGAACTCAAACGGTAAAATACTGTAATGTGCAACATTAAGATTTTTTTTTCACGACTGATCACGTTGTGACTAGGTGTGGTTGAAATTATTCACGAACAAAAAAGTTTTAATGAATTACAGTGTAATACCCAAAACGAATCAATATATACATATAAATCAATTGCTGTTCGTTTGTCTCGCTAACACTCGAAAACGGCTGGGCCGATTTAGCTGATTTTGATTTTGTAATGTTTATTGTAGTCTAGGAAAGGTTTAAAAGGTGAGAAAACGAGGAGAAGAAGTATTTTCTTGGACCGGGTTAGGGTGTAAAACTATTAACCCGTGCGTAGCCAGAGCAAGCTAGTGACCAAAAAAAAAATCTCATTTTGTTACAGTTTACGTTAACTTGAAAAGAAGGTTTGGATTTGGAAGAACGTATTCGGGAATTCTCCATTTTCCACGGTCCGGTTAAGAGTAGCACTTATTTGCCTGGCCCGATAGCTCTATTGGTAGTAGCCCTGCTTTCAGAACTGTGGGTTGTGGGTTTAATTCCTACACAGGACAAACATTTGTGTGAATTACAACGATGTTTGTCTGCATGTTATATTGTATCTTATGTATAATATTTACAAAAAGTATTTAAGTATTGTATCAGTTATCTGGCTCCTACAGTACAAGCTAAGCTAAGTTTGGGGCTAGATGGCGCTTTGTAAAATGTACACACTTATTACCCCTCTAACTATTGGTAGTTACTCCATTGAATTATTCCTTCATGGTCACATGTTACTGACAAGAACATTTATTTCTTTAACAGATTGCCCGACCTCGGCGATTATCGTGCGCAGTTCCCGTGACAGAAGTTACAACTTAGGACAGAGATTGCTAGTTACAGACACAAACAATTATGGTTCAACAGTTTGATATTAATATTAGTGAAGAGTAAATTCTTCATCGAAATAGGACCAATTGTAATTTTATAAAACTGCTTAGTAAAATAACTTAATTTGAAGTACCTAATATAAATTTGACTTGTAAAAGTGCTATAAAGCCTACTTCCAATAAAAAAAAATTACTTAGTAATTGACTATTGTACATATTGTAATTTATGTTTCTTTATTTTGTCCGGCGGAGGGCATTGGTATGCCAAACACAGGTTTTCCTAGTTGGGGTACTATTGTTTTCTAACCAGGAGTAAACTAATTTTGATTTTTCCTATAGACTGTTTTTATGTTTAAAACGATGTTCATTTTTAAGTTTTTTTTTTCGTTTTTATTTAGGTATATCTATTGTTGTTATGTAAATTATATAAACTTATATACCTACGGTATTATCTCTACTTGGTCGGTAAATTCTTATATCGACGATGGTACAATCAAAAAATTTGTTATAGGATTAGATGGGAATGTGATTAATTGATTTTTGGGATCGGATGGAAATTTTGTGATATGGGATCCGTTTAGTGAGAGTGACCCAAATAAACCAATAACACTTTCTACTACTTCCTACTTTTTGTAGAAAATTCAAGGTCCTAATTAAATTTCAATATTAGTATGAATAGTAACACAAAAGTAAATAACTTTAACCCCTATTTTATTCTTAACAAAGTTCCCATTATTTATACAAACTTGCTACATAATGGTCCTGTGTTATTTTCCCACGTTACCTATTTATGCATTCATCCAGTCGCCCGTCCCGCTCGGTTCGACCTTGGAAGAGCGGGACAGGTTCTGGCGAGGTAACTACAAGTGTCTTCTTTAGTATGCAACGTCATTTCTCTAGGAATCATTGCGCATACGTTTTGTGTCGTAATGAAGGTATTTTTGTCAAACTTCAAATACTTTTATATTTTCAATATGTGTTGACTCATTAGGCACCGTACTCTAATAAATATAAGAATTAATTTGCGCATTGTTTTAAAATACATAGGCCGTTCTTGTATAATATTAATAATAATATTATCATCTAAATATATATATATTTTTTTTAACCAGTTATTTTTATTTACAAACTTCGGAACTGATTTTGATGAAATTTCTACGTGGCAAATCTGAAAAAATACCCAAATGAAAAGCTGTTCCTGAAACAATTTTAATTTTGATGTACATTAACTTGAGCGACACTGCACTGCGCACATCATCCTGAGACATCAGCACAGTCTGGTAATAAGATTACTCGACTGTGAGATCAGATCATAAAGTCTCAATTGCCCAGTAATTTCACTAGCTACAGTGCCCTTCAAACTGAAACACAGTAGTGATTGCACACTACTGCTTGGCGGCAGAATAACTGGCAAAGTGGTGGTACCTACCTAGACGAAATTTGCAACAAAGTCCTACCACCTAGTAAAGTACTGGATTAGTTTCAAAATACCTTAACATTCCCCTTTATCATATCATATACTACTTTTCCCATTTGAAGCTGCGAATTCCCGTTTCTCATTTATAACACTATCACACATATTCTCATATCATCTTATATTCCTATTTGGTGCTGCAAATTCAGATTCAAGGAAATTTTTAGGTTAATAGTCTCAAAGTCCCATTAGACTGGTTTCATTAGAACTCTTTGTGTTCCACCCACATGTCGATACATCAAATATAACACAGCCATATCAGTTACATCTACTGAGATGTACCTCTCATAAAAGAACCGGTTTCATCGCCAGCGTGGTAAATTTTTGATTACACCTCAAAATAATGCTTATGTCATACTGTAGATCCCAGACTTGCTGTCTGAGACCACTTTGAAAATATCATAAAACGATAATACTTAACGGTTTTTTATCTAACACCTTTGGAGTATGTTTTTAAATAGTTTGGATTTGAAAAGTTACATATTTCCATAGATGATCTTATATTACTAAGCTAAGCATAAACCAAATAAAATAAAATAAAAATTGTAACAATGAAAACTATCTCATCTCTCATCCATCTTGTGATTGCAATAAACTTTTAATAGATAGAATATGAAAATTATTTATTAAAGAAGTTGACGGATTCTATGCATTTTTTAGCCTAGCAGAGAGAAGCCGGGTGTATGAATGATGCTTGTAGGTATCGAAAGTATAAATTAAAAATGTTTAAATAGTAAATTTGATCATCTTTGTAGAAGATGGGAGAAAGGCGTTCTTAGAAAACCTCTTGTCACCTCACACACAACTTATGTTAGGTATCTCTCTTTTTTATGTTTTGGCTCCACACTTTTGTGTATTTTAGCCAGTGTCAAGTAATTGGTAATCTATCAAATTAGTGATATTTCACGCAGATATGTGTCAAGTCATAGCCTATAAGTCTATAAGTATTATTTTACAAAACTTGTGTCATTTTCAGTGTTAGTGCATAGAATTGGTGGCATTTTATTCGTTAAGTTCTGGATTACAGGCATGAGTGTGGGAAAATGGTATAATGATGGTGAAACGTTTCATTTCGTGTTGTTTCCAAAACTTCATAAAATCTTCAAGTAAAGTTGCCACCACTTTACTATGAGTATGTCTTTGACTAGACTATGACTTGACTATGACTTTACTTGATGACTTCGACTGTGACTTGACACATATTTGCGTGAAATATCGATAAATTATCAATTACTAGACACTGGCTAAATACACAAAAGTATGGAGCCAAAACATAAAAAAACGCTTAACTATTGCATGACATTGACATACAAAAAACTAGATATGAACGCTATATCATTGCACGTTTGGATTTTACTGAAATCTATGTAGAACTTGAAAGTTAACACCTTTTAAGTTCGCACTTAAATCCTTATACCTTAGCTATTTATAACTTTAGAACAGACGGGCATAATATAATAATAATAATAATAACGCCCAACGATCACATACATAGATCCTGGACCCTAACTAGGATTCCCTGTCTAGGGACCCAGGAACTACGAGGACCATGGTCCCACAACACCCAGACACAGAACAAGTATGTATGTCAGATAACATCTGATGTAAATCTAATAAAAAGTACAGCTTGTTCGAAGGTACATACTCTAAGGTTCGAAGTCTACGAACTTTCCATCACCGGTGAAAATCCGTTGCGAGCTGGACCTTTCTCTTCTTTTGTTAATTCATTAGGGAGACGCTATTTTAATTGCTAATGATTCAAGTTTAAATTAGGTACTTCTTAATCACGGTTCTGAGTACGTAAGTAGCGTCCTTTAAGACAAATTCCCTGTAAACCTTCACTACGTGCCTAATAGAATTAACCGGTAAAGAAAAACTGTTTTTATAACATTGTTGTTTACAATTTTTCTATCCTTCATTTATTAACTGCTAACTTTTATCGTTGTAGGTCAATGGGATACCGTTTTGACTGGCCTAATATAATAATAATAATATAATAATAATGTGTGGACATCTCACACAACGCCATCTAGCCCCAAACTAAGCAAAGCTTTTATTATGGGAACCAGATAACTGATACAATACTTAAATACTTTTTGTTTGTAAATACATACATATAATACCATATAACACCCAGACACAGAACAAACACCTATGTTCATCACACAAATGTTTGTCCTGGGTGGGAATCGAACCCACAACCCACAGTTCAGAAGGCAGGGTTACTACCAACTGAGCTATCGGGCCAGTCGAATATAGCTAATGTGGTAGTGGCTCTGCCTTCTGAACTAAGGGTTTTGGTTTCGATTCCCATCCAGAACCATATTTGTGATGAACATCGGTGTTTGTTCTACCTATTGTATTATAAGTATGTATTTAAATATAATTAAACGAGTGTGATTTAGACCACAAAACTTCTTTAGTTTAGCTCCATCTATTGGCCGGTATAACTTTTTGTTTATGCTTTGTTTAATTTCGCCATTTTGATAGAGATCTTCGTGAACTAACTTCAATTTCCATTTGCCTCGCATTCACCAGCTTACTTCTCCAGTCAAGCGTGGGTAAAGAAGTTTTAGTTCAAAACCTAAAAAGTATATAAGTATTTTATCAATTAATAGGTCTTTACCTATGAAATTGCCGTTTTGTTTGAAAAAAGTTAAAGTATTTTTTTTTTCGAACTTATTTATTTCTTTTATTCAAAGTAATCACCCCTGCAATCAATGCATCTTTGCCAACGCTGTGGCAGTTTATGGATGCCCTTCTTGAAAAAATCAGCAGGACGGGAGACAACAAACTCTTCAAAGATGTTTTGTACTGCCTCTCGGGAATTGAATTTTTTTCCCGCTAAAAAGTTGTCCAAATTTTGGAAAAAGTAATAGTCGGTAGGCGCAACATTTGGTGAGTATGGCGGATGAGGGAGAGCTTCCAAACCCAACTCATGCAGCTTAGAGACGGTCTGTTGTGCAGTATGGGGTCGCGCGTTGTAATATTTTGTTCCCAACTTCCCATAGTACAGCTTTGCTTAGTTTGGGACTAGATGGCGCTGTGTGTGATGTCCACAATTTTGAAATTTAATAGTGTTCCCCGGTAGTTATACTGAACGCAATTTTTCTGTGGGATCTCTTTATTTTCTGAGATAGAAGTATCTTATGTTGATCGAGGTAATGGAAGCAAACTATGTGTAAAGAATCATCGAAATCAGTTCAGCCGTTTTGCTGTAAAAGCCAACTAAAGAAGCAGACGACGTTAATACTTTTGATTGTTACGTTAAATTGATGTTTTTGTTTCCCTATGACTTATACGTAGGTACTAAGTTGTTTAAGCAAGAGTTCTAAGGTGACAAAGTGTTTTAATTGGGTCATATGTAAAATTTTATTTGGGAAATATCAAACTACTTAAATAAATGGATTTCAGTTATTAAAATTGTTCGTGTTATTTATTATATTTGTTTCAAGTGTATATTTTAACATGTTTTTCTTTTTTTTAACTAGTTGGCCCGCCCCGGCTTTGCACGGGTGAATTAGTAAAACGCGGTCGAACAGGATAAAAAGTCCTGTTCCTGGTTCTAAGCTACCTCCCCATCAATTTTCATCCAAATCAGTTCAGTTCTTGAGTTATAAATAGTGTAACTAACACGACTTTCTTTTATAATATAGATTTTCTTCTTTAAAAAAAAAATAAAAAAAAAAAAAAACAAATAGTGCCTTTTGATGAGCTTGAGCTTGTGCGGCACATTAATGATATGTTATAATAATATATATTTTTTTAAGTTTTAGCTCCACACTTTTGTGTATTTAGCCAGTGTCAAGTAATTGATAATTTATCAAGTTATCGATATTTCACGCAAATATGTGTCAAGTCACAGTCGAAGTCATCAAGTCAAGTCATAGTCAAGTCAGTCTAGTCAAAGTCATACTCCTAGTAAAGTGGTGGCAACTTTACTTGAAGCTTCTATGGAGTTTTGGAAACAACACGAAAAGAAACGTTTCACCATCATTATACCATTTTCCCACACTCACGCCTGTAATCCAGCACTTGTCGAATAAAATGCCACCAATTTTATGCACTAACACTGAAAATAACACAAGTTTTGGAAAATTATACAATGCGGTGACGCAATCTTTTTCGCTTTCCCGCCAAAACTCCATAATAATAATTACTCAAACAATTCTTTTGTCAATTGAGTCACATAAACTGGCACTAAATTGACCTCTTTTGTATATAAAACATACCAACATTCTAAACATAAAGCTGGGTAGCCCAGTAACCTAGATAAATGCCACCGTATCACAACTTTAACTAAGTATCATATTGTTGCAAATTATTTATTTCAAATTTATTGGCTTTAATAACGTTACCGACTGGTTGAATGGTCGGGCACCGGTGCGAAAAACCGGTCCTTTTCGCCCCGGTTCCGGTTCCAGTCTTGTGTGGTATTTTGTGCCACAAAAAGTAGATTTTTCGGGTCGGGAACCACAAGATACAGTGAAGTTATCGATGTTTGATGTGCAAACTGTTAAAAAAACAAAAGCCAAAGAAACAAACTAAACTATTGATAAAAAGACATAGTAGAATGTTTCTACTATTACTAAAAAGACATAGTAGAATATTTCTACTATTGCTAAAAAGACATAGCAGAATATTTCTACTATTGCTAAAAAGACATAGTAGAATATTTCTACTATTGCTAAAAAGACATAGTAGAATATTTCTACTATTGATAAAAAAACATAGTAGAATATTTCTACTATTGATAAAAAGATATAGTATTCATATTTTGACAGCCTCTGTGATGTGGTGGTTGAACAAGTCGGCTCATAACCCGGAGGCGGCGGGTTCGATACCCGCGACAGCACAAGTATTTTTGCACAGAAGACAAAGCAAAAATACTTGTTCTGTGTCTGGGTGTTGTGGGACCATGGTCTTCGTAGTTCCTGGGTCTCTAGACACAGGGCATCCTAGTTAGGGTCCAGGATCTATGTATGTGATCGTTGGGCGTTGTTATTATTATTATTTTATCTAACCAATACGGAACTACTTATATATAATTACTATATGCATTTATTTCCCCATAAAGCAGGGTGGTTAAAATACTAACGGTAGACACGGTACCTAGAGATGCCCAGAGATATCACTTACTTGTTTATATTTTTGAAGTAAATTTCTTTACGCGCGCTTGACTTGTGGTTTAAGCTGGCGAATGCGAGGCGAACGGAAGTTGAATTTGGTTCACGTAGATATAGTATGTCAATATAATAAAAGTAAAAATATGTATTATTATGTTGGTATATCCGGTAAAATGACGAATTACACTTGTCAAGATGGCGACATTAAACAAAGTTAAAACTAGGTTTTACCGATAGATAGAGCTAAACTAAAGCAGCCTTATTAATAAACGGGTATTAGTCTCGGATTAGTTACATCAGCTTTTGTCTTTTTTTTGCTACTGGAATATTTAGCTGGATCGAAAGAGACAAAAGATGGTGTAACTAGTCTAAAGCTAGTTCGTATTTATTAATAAGGCTAACAAAGTTTTACCTCAATCGTGTAGTCTAAAGCACACTTGGTTTTTAAAGAACTTTTTTGTTTTTCTGTATGACAAGTATCTGCTGTTGAGTCCGGTCATATAACCAATACGTGTGCAAATTTTCATGTGAATCTGTACAATCGTTTTCACATACAAGCCACATACAAACAAACAAATAACGGTTTTGTAATAAATATTAATAGAGGATTATTAATTAATATAGGGATGAAAATAACCGAGCCTTCAAACTCATTTTGATTTCTGATCCAAAGTCAAGATTGATTGAAATTTATTGATTTCAAAAGTGAGAGGTATACAATCTTTTATACTTCATATCTATTTATTTGCGTAGATTTACATATAGATGCCATTAACCTAAGATACTTTTAGCATTTGCTTTATTATGGCTCTCTCTAGCAGCTAATTTATAAAGTTTAATGTATCTAGGACTCAAAACTTTATCTAGAAAGTTATAAGCGACGCTGCATTTATTTTCAAAATATAATATCAGCTAATAAAAACTAGTGTTCTTCAGACCACACGACTGAAGTAAAACTTCTTTAGCTCCATCTATCGGCCGGTATAACTTTGATTTTGATTTTT
Source organism: Ennomos fuscantarius (assembly GCA_905220475.3). Taxonomy (NCBI): domain Eukaryota; kingdom Metazoa; phylum Arthropoda; class Insecta; order Lepidoptera; family Geometridae; genus Ennomos; species Ennomos fuscantarius. The sequence continues at coordinate 16,719,157 of HG992023.1, forward strand.
TAAATGTTAATATCGCCATCTTGGTAAATTGACATTTTACCGGACCAACCAACATAAAAATACAAATTTTAAGTAATTTTTAATTTTGCTATGTTGACAATGGATATCTACGCTAGCCAGTACAACCCGTTTTTCTCTCTTGCCACTACAGTAATATATGAAACGTAACCCTCTCTCTTTCTATCTCGTCTAAACTCGTATATTGTAATGGGCTTGCTATATATTATTTGACAATAAGCACTTTGTAATTTTATATGCTTTGTAAAATAATTTCAAGTACCTACCAACCTATATAATTTTGACTTGTAAAAGTAGAGACCTCTAAAAATAGCTTATTTAATATAAATATTTTGACTTTGACTTTGAATAATAAAAAAAAATATTGCAATATATAAGCATTTTTTTTTCTTTTAGCCACAAAGTTACAATTTTTCGCTATTTGTATAAAAGTTACTTATATTATTATATTAAATTAAGAAATAAAAAAGTTCTATAGACTTTAAAAACTGCAGTTTAGAATAATAGCATCTGAGCTAGTAATAAAACTGTGTTACAGATGTCATTGTTATTGCACTCCGTTGATATTAGCTATTATTAAGCTGCTTTATCACTTATTGTATATTTGATGTACGAAAAAACGCCACCGTTACATGGTCAATATCCCCCATGTGCGAACAAAGCGATTTGGCTCCACATTTATCATGCGAACAGCCAAAGATTGGAACGCTTTACCGACGTCCGTATTTCCCGAAAACTATAACCTTGGAGTCTTCAAATCGAGAGTGAACAGGCATCTTCTAGGCAAGCGTGTTAACATCCTAGACCGCATCGTTACTTACCATCAGGTGCGGTAGTGGTCAAACGCAAGTCTATCAAACAATAAAAAAAAATATTGCTTTGTATTCAACATATGTTTCTATATGTTGAATACAAAGCAATATTTTTTTTTATACATATAAATATGTGTTTACATATTTATATGGATCTGACAGTTTCAATAAGTACTATATGTGCACAGTTACTAAAAAAAAATCAAAATTATGAATGACTTTTTCCTGTTGCATTGCAATTAAAGTTCCGTGATATAAAGACTCATTTGCTCAGTAATTTTACTAGCTATAGTGGCACTTCAAATCGGAACACAGTAGTGCTTGAACACTAATGTTTAGTGACAGAATATCTGGTGAAAAAGACTCGGTGGTGGGAAAGACTCGTTCTTCTAAAACAACTCCTACCACCTAATCTATTGCGCGTTATATATAAACTAATTACATTTATACATGACGACTATTATGACATATATATAACTCAAAAGTGACTATCTGACTGACTGACATAGTGATCTATCAACGCACAGCCCAAACCACTGGACGGATCGGGCTGAAATTTAGCATGCAGGTAGATGTTATGACGTAGGCATCGGCTAAGGAAGGATTTTTCGAAATTCCACTCTTAAGAGGGTGAAATGGGTGGTTTAATTACTTTCCCATAGGCCATGCCGCGGGCGAAGCTGCGGGCAGAAGCTCGTTGCTATATAGATGCGTATTTTTTTAGCTATGGCTAAGCCCCAAAGTTCTATTATCTTAACCAATATAACACCTGCTTACCTTATCTCTAATGAAGGCAACCCTTGGACAAAGGGGGCTGTTCTTGCTCTTTGGGTCTTTTGTGAAGAGGTGTAAAAAGCAATAAATTTTTATCGTGTCCATTAGGGCGGATGTAGACAATTGACCCGTTGTAAGGAATAGTTATAAGTAAAGCTTAGCCGGAACTGCTTAAAAAATCTTTAGTTGTGTATAATTAATAATTGTTTCAGACAATAATTGTATATTTTTACCTACATACATAATATGTTTACTTAATAAATCGTGGGAAATGAGACAACTCATACATACATCTATACATATAAAATTCAAAGTCCTGACTGACTTACTTATATATCAACGCACAGCCTAACCCGCTGGTCCTAGACACTTGAAATTTGGAGGGTGTGTTCTTTGTAAATTGTTAGTTATTCACTAAGAAAAGGTTTTTCGAAATTCCACCCCTAAGAGGGTGAAATGGGGGGTGAATGATTGATGAAAATTTCTCTTCTTCGTTTCCTATAGGCCACGCGGGCGAAGCCGTAGGCAGAAGCTAGTTTTATATAAGAGAGACAGACATATACGTATCTACTTGAATAAGCCATGTATATTTTGTGTGATGTTTTTTTACTAGGTGGTATGACTTTACTGCAAAGTTCGTCTAGGTAGGTACCACCGCTTTGCCAGTTATTCTGCCGCCAAGTAGTTGTGTGCAAGCACTGCTGTGTTCCGGTTTGAAGGGCACTGTAGCTAGTGAAATTACTGGGCAAATGAGACTTTATGATCTGATCTCACAGTTTAGTAATCTTATTACTAGATTGTGCTGATGTCTCTGGATGACGTGCGCAGTGTAGTGTTACGCGAAGCTCTATACTTTAGAGTACCGAATGACACTACAGCTGATATGGGCAGCCGTGTCGTTTAACATCAGGCGAACGGCTAGCTCGACACGTCATTCCTTAACATACAAAAAAGATGTAATTTTCTTTCATATTTATGCAGCAGCTCTTTCATGCTATAATTTTTATGAATGAATTAATATAAGTGACTGAATGAAATTACCTTTTCTTTATTATTTGAATCAAACATTGACGTAATGTAGTGAAAATGTAATGAATTATATACATTGTAAAAGACAGTAGAAAGAAGACTAAAAAAAATACATCACTGTAAAGTTTCTTGTAGCTTCTTCTTTACAGTTGTAATCGAAGCTTCGGATCAAAGTTTTCAACTCTGCATTGTGCCGGATTGCTTGCACCAGTAGTGAGAAAGAGAACTGCTTTTTTTTCAAACTCATATATTGTAATGGGCTTGCTATATTATTTGACAATAAGCACTTTGTAATTTTATATGCTTAGTGAAATAACTTAATTTTAAGTACCTTATATAATTTTGACTTGTAAAAGTGCTAAAATTAGCCTATTTGCAATAAATCTTTTGACTTTGACGCTTTAATTTTTAAAATTAAAATTGTAATTTATAATTTTGTGTTAATTAATTCATTAATACATTAATAAATAACGCCCAATGATCACAATGATACATGGATCCTGGACCCTAACTAGGATTCCGTGTCTAGGGACCCAGGAACCACGACGACCAAGCTCTCACAACACCCAGACTCAGAATAAGTATTTGAGCTTCTTTTTTTGTGTACAAATACCTCATCCGGTCGTGGGAATCAAACCCTCCGCCTCCGGGTTACGAGTCAACCTGCTCAACCACCACACTACAGAGGCTATCTACTTTATAAATACTCTATGGACTATGATATAGATACTATATGGATTTTATTCATCCCCATGTTATCTATCCCACCATCGTTTACAAAGAAATAGATTAATTTTTACTTGAAAAATATTGGAGTTAATCCCACATGGCCCTTCATGGGACCGGAACCTAGGGCCCGTATGGGAATAAACTTCCACAGAGAACTTTATTTTGCTCTTATTAGGGCTTATGCCAAGAGTCCCACTGTTGATACAACATTTAGATTGCGGAAGATTCCTATCGACCAATATTTTTCCTATCGAGCAATGGTTCCAGTTGGGATTAAAATCCCATCAGGTTACAGTGTAACTCGATTTGATGGGATTCATTAGGAACCCATCCTTGGATATGGGTTTCACTAAATTTGGTCCTCCAAATACAACGTGATATTTTTTAATAATAATTAATTACCTAGTTAATTTGAGCATCACTTTTATGGTTCTAATTAACTGTGGAGTAGATCTGTCAGTCAATAAGAGGTGTAACATTTGTCGTCATGACATTTAAACGAATACCTAGTTTTATTTTTAATTACTTTACTCCAATCAACATTTCAAGAACACATGTTATTATGTTACTATCAGGTTTCCGTCATGGAAATATGAACTAGTCATGAAACAATTACTTATATATTATTGAAAAAATGTTACACACCGACTTTATCTCGATCTGATGCTTCAGGTAACTGTAGATAATAGTTTATTTTCATATGAGTGTATTCATGTATTTTATTTTCATTTTAACATGTCTGTGGTATGGTGGTTGAGCAGGTCGGCTCATAGCCCGGAGGTGGCAGGTTCGATTCCCGTGACAGGACAAGTATTTGTACACAGAAAAAAAGCTTGTTCTGAGTCTGGGTGTGTGGGACCATGGTCGTTGTAGTTCCTGGGTCCCTAGACACATGGAATCCTAGTTAGTTAATCCGAGTCCAGGATCTATGTATGTGATCATTTATAAAAAAAATAGTGAGTGTCTAACTGATTGACAGACGAAGATCTTTACAGTGCAAAGCACTAGACCTAGAGACTTAAGATATCTGAATTTCCATTCCTTTGCTTCCCACTAATACATTATAAATAAATAATAAATATGTGTGGGCATTTCACACAGCGTGATCTAGTAAACTAAGCAAAGCTTGTACTGTGAGAACCAAATAACTAATAAAACCCATAGTTTTTTTTAAATGTTGGTGAATGATGTAATGAGCTTGTTCACCTGATGTTAAGCGACACGACCGCCCATAACAGAACAGTGTCACTTAGAACTAGAACTTAGATGCTTTTTGTTTCTAAATGCATAAATACAATACAATATAACACCCAGACACAGAATAAACATCGATGTTCATCACATAAATATTTGTCCTGAGTGGGAATCGAACCTACAACCCACAGTTCAGAAGGCAGGGGTATTACCAACTGAGCCAACGGGCCGCTCTAAATGCGAAAGTTTATGCATATACTTGTTCCTTCTTCACTCCCCAATGTGAGAACGGATTTGAATTAAATTATGAGTAAAGGCAGCTTATATGCTGGACTAACACATAGGCTACTTTTAATCTACGACTGAAACCACGAAAGATAACAATTTATACATTATTACACCTATTTTGTAAACCAACAAATCCTTGCGTTGCTCTTGGAGGTCATATTGTTTCTCTGTCAAATTGTGGCTGCTTTTTACCTGCTTTGATTTAATTCATTTGAAAACAATAACATAGTCACTTTAATAATTAGTGTAACTCTAATGTAGAACAATGGAATTTCACTCAGCACCTACCGACTAGCTTACCTGTTGTTAATATTACTAAAATGTAACTGTTTATGTACCTACCTATCACATATTTAAGGTTCTGTTTGTTTTTTCTAAGCAATAAAGATATTCTTATTCTTATTCTCAACTTATTTATATAACCTGGGTAATACGAGAAACGAAGAAGATTTCTGTTTTAGAAGACTCATCATCATCATAATCCGGAAGAAACCCACTGCTGAATATAGGCCTCCTGAATTGAGCACCACTTTGAGCGGCTTCTAGCCTCTGGCATTCATCGGCTCCGCGCGGTTTGAAGAGCTAGTCGATCACGTAACTTACTCAAACACAACAAATAGAAACACAAATATGTATAAATTTGACAATTTCATTACGCAGTTTATGTGCATAGTCACTATGGAAATTTTAAAATTAAGAATGTAATTTCTCTTGTTTCAATGCAATTCAAAGTTACGTGATCATCCCCTAGTGGAAGCCGGCCTACGCTACGTCTTCCGATTCTTGGTCGCCACTTAAAATCTTTCATCTCATAACTTGCATAGAAGACTATGTTAGGACAAATCAGTAGTTAGCATGAAATAGAATAAATTTAAAAAATAAAGTACGTACTAAATTACTTCCATGCTAAGTAATAGGCCGCTAGCTAAATGTGTAGAACTCTATAAATGCGTTTAAGGAACAAAGACAGTCTAAAAAATCTAGAGGTATCGGAGAAAATTACGTAGAACTGGCGGTTATTAAGACAAACCCATGAAGTGACAGCATTTGAAAAAGTATTATAAAAAAGGAAAGTAAAGCATCTAAAATAATTTCAATCTAGACAACAAATAAACAAACAAAGCAAGTAATTCGCAAAACCTAGTACTGCAAGTTCTGCTCTAAGTGTAAACATGAAAATAAAGCACGCATAGCGTTCCAAAAAGTTTGTTATCTCTTATTTAGTATATAATCTCAGTGGGATTTGTAATAGAAAATGTACGTACAGCATAACCAAATTAACAAAGGTAAGATTAATAACAAAAGCAATAGCAAAAATTACCGCAACTGGCCGTCGGAGAGCTCACCGAAAAAAAGAAGAAAACAAACCGGCTTCGCGGAACACCGAAATTTCTGCGCGAACACTTTTTGATAACAGAACATGAAATTGTGTGGACGCGCACTACCTTGCTGAGATCAGAAAACAGTCTTCAAAATCACGGAAATCACTGCATTACAATATTATTATTATCGGCCGGGCCACCGCATCTGAGAATGTACCGAGGTGGCCAAAGTCATAAGTGCTACTGAGGTGAGGTGCAAGCGCAAGGCAGCCCCAGGTACAATTTTCACGTCAGTGGAACCCTGCCAAGTTGAAAAAGCCTACTTTATGGTTGCTTACTTCTCGTAAGGCTTCTACATCTTAAGTTGAGGTTGTATCGTTGTATTTTCATGCTTATATTACACTGGGGATTTTAGAAGTATAGTCCACTCGTAATATTTGGTAAACAATGGCGGTTATCTTATTTGGAATGATTATAGTGAACAGAACATTGTGTCTGATTGCCCGCTGCGGAAGATAGAGATGAACATTGAATGGGTGCGAACCTTTTCAAAGATTAACGAGTTACTGGAAGGTAACGGTTAAATGCATCACACATACCGTGGTTATTTTTCGCACATGATTATCCTAATTGTAAGTTGAGAACAGGTAAAGTTATATGCGATGTTTAATTAATTATAAATTTAATTTTTCTAAAATTGGAAATTAGCAGATGTAGCTAAGTAAAATAGGTAAGTATGCTTAATGCTTGTGTCTATGATGATTAGGTACAATAGCTATTAGGTATTATGCCTAGCCTACATTCATTGTTCAACTGCACGAACATACGGTTGCCGGGTCAGTTAATATATAGACTAACTTCGTTCCACCTAACAGTCAATCAATGTGAATGTTTACCTAAGTTTTTTTTATTGATTGAAATACTTATTATCCTATTCCGGACGAAGATTTATTATTATTTTATTGTTTGTGTCTAGCGCTCTAGCGTCTAGAGATAGCGTCATTTTAGTTAGCTATAAACGCAAGTTAGGTTTACATCCAGAAGAGAATATGTCCACCGCATGATTTTAGTAATTAAGGTTAGTTTTTTAAAGTATCTTAAGTAACATATATATTCTCAGTTTTGTAAACTTTCAATAAAAAAAAAAACACACAAGTATCATAAAATAATGTTCCAACCGTTCTTGAGTTACTAGATATATAAATATTAACCAGGAATTAAATGGTTTTTCCTTCAGTTCCATATTTATCCTTACTAATAAATAGGCATACAAAAGGAACAAACACTTTCAAAGATTTTGACTAACAATCAAAGGAATCATTTTAACCAGTCGAACGTTCACGTAGCTCGACGTATTAATAATATACCTACAATAAAACCGTAGCACAAATAAGGTCTCAAATTGCATTTTTTTACTAACTAATTTCAATTAAGTATACTATAATTGATTATATTAATAATTAAATATAATAATAATTCAATTAAATATAATTCTGATCTTTATTTAGCACAAATACATGAATCCCATTCAACGGGGCAATGCCATGCCACCAGCGTTCTCGGCACGTTGCCTAATGGAGTACCATTAGGCAACAGCTTCTTAGATTAAGTTTTCCTACCGCAAAATTTGGACTCTATACTGGCCGTGATGACCTATAGACAGTTCAAATGCTTCAGCCCACTACCAGTAGGTAGCGTACCCAACATGCTGGCAGCACCCCCGTCCAAATGCAATGCTTATTCGTTGTGCCAAATAAGTGCCAGCATAAAATAGACATAAATAAAACCTATTTTAATAAATAATATTACATCTTTTTAGCTTCATAAGTATAAATTATATTGCCATTGCCAATTAAATATTATTTTCTAATAAATTTATATGTTAATGTTCCAAATAAAGAGTAGTCAAGGCTAAAGTCAAGCTCCAGTAAAGGGGTGGATATGTGTTTATTGAGTTTTGAAGAGAACGCATACGCATAAGGCACGCATTTTGCCTTTAATCGATTTTTTTTAAGTTCCTTACTTTATGCATTCACTTAAATATTACTAGAAATTACACCAGCTAAAATACTAAGCCGATAATGGAACATTTTCAGGTTCTCACAAATAATTTTCATTAAGAAGACCATCGCCACATCTGCGCTAAAGTCTCTTTGGCCATGACGTCATCATTTTGAAATGCCGGCAACGCGAGATATCGCCGTCTTTGTCTTGCGCGCTTCTCCCACCGGTGTGGATGGCGGCGCGGACGCAGACCCGATTCAAGGATATACCGTGCACTCTTTAGTTCAGTGCTCCCGAACCATTACCAGTGCGCTAGAGCCTTCGCCAAGTTTCACTTTTGGACGAAGGTTTTTGAGTTATTTTTAATAAGCCCTCTCTCGCTCCTTATCGAAGAGCACAGTTATTAATGTTATCACACAATATATAAGTTATTACTAAAAAATTGAGAATATTTTGAGCTTATAGAAACTTTAACACAAATTATTTTTATGGAATGTGGAAAGAATATATATGGCAAATATCGGTAAAATCCAGATGTACGCGGCTCAAAGATAAACCGTTCCACTGACCGACCAAACGACTCTGGACCACACGTTCTTGTTTTTTTTTCCGAGTCCTGATCAAGTTTTTGTTCGGACAGCTGACGTTATTAGCGGGTGCAATTTAATTTAATGGCCTGTGTAAATATTTGTTCCCATTGCTTGAAATAGGCCCTTTACGGCTCTTAATTAATATTCGATTTAATATAACAGAGATGCTTCAAGGTTTATACTAAGGTTAAACGACTGAAGTAGCTTGACACTTACCTGATCCTCGTCCCGGCAGTCAATGATGTCGCTTCTGCAACAAACATCATCATCATCTTACCATGTTTAGAAACAGAGAAGGCTCGTGAAAGTTAGAACTTCTCGGCACGCGCTTTGAACGTTCATTCCCATAGTTGGAAAGCACTTCGAGCTATGGAATTCAGTCGTGCAATGACCATACTAGTTTCGATCAAGCTCGTATTAATGCTGTTTAGAATGGGAGAAACACGAGCACAGCCATAGGAGTAAGCCACGAGGCCAAGCTATTTTCTAGCTGTTACTATAAGCCATTAAAAGTTACTATACTTATGAAGTAAAAGGTCTAATTATATATTTCATAGGGATGGGGAATACCTACGTTTTTGGTTGTTTCTTTTATGTTAAACAGCTTTTGCTAAGGTTGAATGGTCAAAGGTAAACAGTGATTCACAGCGTGCTACACTTTAGATCCTATTATATAAAGCTTTTTTCACAATGTGAATATGTTTTATTTTAAAAATATTAAAATACCTTGGACTTGTATCAGTGAATCATTATTTTTTAGTCAAACATGCTCTATCGTTACCATTATGAAAAAATACGAGTGTGCTTTAGACTACACGACTGAAGTAAAACTTCTTTAGCTCCATCTATCGGCTGGTATAACATCGTTTTTGCTTTGTTTAATGTTAATGTCGCCAACTTGACAAATGTAAATTGTCATTTTACCGGACAAACTTAACATAATAATACAAATTTTTGGTAATTTTTTAACTATGAACCAACTACTTTCAACTTCCGCATTACGCGTTCACCAGCTTATTCCCCAAGTCGAGTGTGCGTAAAGAAGTATAACTTCAAATTTTGTTTCTTGATCTTACCTGGAAGGAACCTTCTTGATGACAGGCCGCTGTGCCGTGCTGTCGTGGATGCGCACCTGTGTCGGATCTATCTCCTCGCACTCGTCATTATCATACACCGGCTGCCCTGTCCTCCTTGCCAAGATAGAGTCCATGAATGGGCTATAGATCTGTCCCGAAGTGCCGAGAATATCGTCAATGTCAGTGTAACGAGAGATGTACTTCTCTACACCTTTCTGATACACACTAGCTGAGCTCCTCCGTCTTAACTGCCTGCTGTTTTCATAAGGAGATGTACGACCCCTGTAGCCTTCTCCGTCGGTAGGCGTCTCAAGTCCTTCGGGGCTACGTCTGTCACCGAGAGGCTCATCATCTAGCAAATGCAAAGGAAACGGTGGTATGTTCGATGGAATCGAGTAGACTTGAACTTCTTCCGAATCGGAAGATTCACTCTCATCTTGAGGAGGAGGTGGAGGCAGTTTCTCGACACCTTCAGGAATGTTTTTGTCACTACAAAGCCACCATGGCCTCTCACCTGACTCTACATGCCTTATTCGCCGTAAAGGAAAGTTTCTTTCGGAACCCGACTTACTCAGACTTTGTGTGTCTGGTTTATGGCTTAAAGAGTTTTCATTACTGGTTAGCCACCAATCCTTATGGTCTCCTGAATCAATGTGGCGAACTTTGAAAAAGTTGAATTTGTCACTTTTTTCACTGTCACTTGAAGATTTCCTTGGAGGCGTCAAACGTTCAATTCCTTCTGGAATATTGGCACAACTGTCGAGCCACCATGGTTTTTCTTCATCCACAAATTTACATTTTTTCATTGGTCTATTGGGATCAGAACTCTCCGTCGAATTGGATGGGTGAATGTTAGGCCCGCTTTTATTTTCACTGTTTGGGTCTAGCCACCAAGCTCTCTCTCCTGATTCAATGCGTTTAATTTTACGAGGTATATTTTTATCAGATGATGTCTTCATACTTTCGTTCTTAGTGTTTAAACTTTTATCAGACGCAGAATCTAGCCACCAAGCCTTTTCAGATGGTTCTAGTGGTTTTATACCTTTAAGTTGCACTAAGTTATCATCATTTGAGGCAACTATGTTGTTGGTGCTACTTTTGCCCTTACTTGATTTATCACTTTCGGTAATGAGATTTGAAACATCTTTGCTAGTTGACTCTGATGCAGATGTCTCCAGCCATCGACTATTTTCACTTGATTCTGGTTGTTTCATTTTAAAAAGATTTGTTACTGGCGCTAATGCTCTAATCAGAAATGACTTAGCTTCTTCTGTGCCATTCTCATTTTTCTGGGAAAGTGGGGAAGGTTGTCTTCCTGATCTGTCCATTGACAATGATTTTTCATCAGCCGAAGTTCTAGAAAGATCATTTGTTTTAGATTTAGATCCAATTTCATCTTCACTAATTGATGATTGTGTTGATAACGTTAGACTTGATTCAGGACTATTACTTTCACGTGATTTGGAATGTTTTAATTTTGATGGACCATTTGCTAAATTATTACTAGATGAATTTCTTGGTATACTTTTCGAACATGATATTTTATCATTTGCTTCACTTGCTTGGTCTGAGTCCGTAGAACTAACTGATTTACTTCTCCTTTTCACGATTTTTTTCTTAGAACTAGTATCAGTTAAAGAATCTGTACTTGACTTTCGGACTTTGGGTTTCTTTACTTTAACAGCACCTTCAGCTTTTGGTGCCTGTGGTGGTAGTTGACTATTAGTTACTGTTATTTCAGGTGAAACTAATTCTGCAGCTGCTGGACTTTTGGCTCTTTTTAGTTTTAAATTAACATTTATGATGATTTCTGACGTATCATCGTCTTTGTTTTGTTCATAAACAGATGTTACTATTTCCGGACTAGCAATAGGCTCAGCGCTATTTTTGTCTCTACTGTGTTCCGAATATGGGCTAGCATTTGAATTTTCTTTTGGCTGTGGCTCAGTGCTGCGACTTCTACTACTTCTCTCATTGTATGAATTTGTTGGAGGACTTAAATTGGAATATTGAGTAGAATATCTGCCAGCATACCCTGTATAATTGTTTGCGGTTGGAGTAAAATAAGACCAGTTAGACATGCTTGCCCTAGTGGTGCTACCAAATCGACTTGATCTTGTAGGGTCATCTAAGCGATCAGATTGAATTTCTTTATCAGCCGTTTTTGGCCTTCTTTTTAGCCGAGTGACAGTTTTTTCTATGGTTTTTGCCATGTCAGCTCTTCTCGTTCGCACGTAAGATGAAGAACCTGGTGGAGTCGGTGAAGTATGTCGAGTCACAATATTTATTGTTTCAGTCTCATTTTCATCATCATTTTGAATAGATATTTCATTTGAGCAACTTTTGTCATCTTCTTTTTGCAGCTCTGGTGGTTCTTCTATAATAGCTATTGGTGAAACTGATTTTTCACTATCCCTTTTAGGTAATTCAATATGATTTACTGGAGATAATGACGTTCTTTTTACGGTTGGTGGACTTCTTAAATAATTTGATGACAATCGGCTACCAATAGCATATCTGTTTACTGCGATTTCAGGTTTAGAGTCGGCGCGAGTCGGTGTTCTTGCGTAGTTAGATACAGAGATGTCAGATTTGGGATCTGTTCGCGTAGTAGGTCGTGAGTAGTTAGATAGGCTAGTTTCTGATTTCACATCGGTTCTTGAAGATGGTCGTGAGTAGTTAGAAATTGATATATCGGATTTAGGATCTGTTCGAGAAGGCCTTGTGTAATTAGATGCCATTATTTCGGATTTAGGCTCGGTTCTGGTACTAGGACGAGTGTAACTGGAGCTTCGCGGATATAGTTTATAGCTTGACAAGCTGTTGTAGCCCGTAGACTTGTCAGTCTTGCTTGGAATGTCTTTGTCTCGATCACCGGGGCTAGTGTCTCTGCTCTTATCTTTGAAACTTTTTACTGTTCTCCTTTCGGGGCTCAAGTGTCTGGAAGGTCTAGTGAGGCTATACTTTGAAGTAGATACTGGACTAGGGTCTCTGCTTTTAGTCGTACTGATCGACGGTATTGTGAGTTTAGTGTAGTCTTTCTTCTCATATTTGGAAGCGGGTTTCTCAGTTTTGTTATAATTTGCGTATTTGTTTGCAATAGCAGTAATAGGTGACTCTTTTTCTTTTTCATTCTTTTCGGTAGATAATATTGGGATGCTGGAAGACTTGTAAGAAGGTGTCGTGGTATATTTGGCAGTGACGGAGGTGGGCCGGTCTGGGTTTGGTCGATCTGTAGTGTGCCGTTCTGTGGAGCTTGTGTTACTTCTTCCTGCATCACGACTGCGCCCGTACGATGACGTATCATACTGGAAATGAAATAAATTTACTTTCAAGAGCTACTTCACCTCTATTTCTTCTCTAGTTTATTTTTAAGCTTCTGGCCTAATCGATAAGTTATTTACATAGACTAAATATTATTTACTTATTATGAATATACATACAATAATAATAATAATATTTGTGGACATCTCACACAGCGTCATCTAGCCCCAAACTAAGCAAAGCTTGTACTATGGGAACCTGATAACTGATACAATACTTGATACTTTTTGTAAAAATACATACATATAATACTATATAACACCCAGACACAGAACAAACACCTATGTTCAACACACAAATTGTCTCTCTGTTTATCTGTTGTTTGTCCTGGGTGGGAATTGAACCCACAACCCACAGTTCAGAAGGCAGGGTTACTACCAACTGAGCTATCGGGCTATAAATACATCAGTTTTGGCTATAAGTTGAAATACTCCTGTTGAGATCATGAACCCTCGTTCAACACTATCGAATATTCTCATATAAAGCTGTCCCTTCCACAGCTCTATAAATAACTAAGAGAATGCGCGTATGCATTGAGATATATCAACGGGCCAGCGAAAACATGCAGCGAGGGATCATATTGAGCCCTTTGGGATTCTGGCCTCCTAGCTATATTCAAAGTGTGGTATCAACGTTCAATGAAAGAACGGATCTTACGTAGCATTTGTTTAAAAAGGATAAACTTATTTCAATCGCCTTGATTTCATTCTGAGAAATACTTGGATGACATAATCATAAATGTTTCTTCCAGTTACTTTGATTTAAAAACCAATGGGACTAAACTAAAAGTAGCTACATCATTACAACTAAAATAAACGAGTGTGCTTTAGACCACACGACTGAAAAAAAAATTCTTTAGTTTAGCTCCATCTATCGGCCAGTGTAACTTTGTTTTTCTTTTGTTTAATGTGAATGACAAACCAACATAAATTAAATACACAAATTTTTAACTTTGTTATGGTGACATTGGAGATTTAAGTGAACCAAATTCAACTTCTCGCCTCGCATTCACCAGCTTACTCCCCAAGTCAAGCGTGCGTAAAGAAATTTTACTTCAAAACTTTATTCCCTTATCCCATAACTACTCTCAAAAACATAAACGTGTAACATATCTTAAACGATTGAAATGTAATTTTAGCACACAAATTGCTAATATTTCCGAGATAAGCATTAAAAAAATTATCCCGGAAAATTAAGAGCTCCCACGGGAAAACGGTTAAATCGAAATTGGCGAATGGGCTTTTGTGGGACACCTTGACAAATAATAATCAAAAGCGGGACACACTTACATGTACTTACACTAGTACTTACATAATTCCTAAAAGACATGTTCTCTTAATATCATCTGCTTTCCATGAGTTGTGGGGTGGACGCCAATCGGACTTAGTGTTGATTCTGAAATGAATGCAAAAATATTATGATGATTTTTAGATTTATTATTATTTGTTTATTTGCTTTTGTTTATTTATTTGCCAAAAACTTAGTCTAATACGCTGTGAATGTGAATGTATTTAATTTTATACAAATATTTCAATATTACAGTTCAATTTTACGAACTTTTTGACATATTTTGTGTATATTGTGCTCGGTATTTAAGAAATAAACAATATAATATATTATGGGTACATATGATATTGACGTATGAAGCATAAGGTATTTTGTACAATGAATGTTGTGTGTTGACAGCCTCTGTGGTGTGGTGGTTCAGCAGGTAGGCTCATAGCCCGGAGGCGGTGGGTTCGATTTCCGTGGCAGGACAAGTATTTGTGCACAGAAAAAAGTTGCCATCACTTACTAGGACTTAGACTAACTTAGACTTAGACTAGACTATGACTTTACTTGATAACTTGGACTGTGACTTGATTTGACTATTTAACTTGAGATATTATCAATTACTTGACACTGGCTAAATATACAAAAGTGTGGAGCCAAAACAAAAAAGCTTGTAAACCAAATGAACGTCATAAGTGAATGACACAGGTATATAGAAACAACGCTACTGACCGCACGAGCAACAGATTTCATTTCGTTATAAAAATAGATTAGATAGTTCCGCACTACGCACCGACCCATATTATATATTGCCAATGGAGTCAACGGACAAAAGATCGATGATCATTTCTTTCAAGTCCCTTTACTCCATTTCCAAATCTATTCCTCAAAGCATAAGATTCGTTTTGCCATCCGACTATATTAGTCAGGCCTAGGGTTGCAATCGTTCATTTGGTAATATAAATCAATTAGACAGATTATTGCAGCGTTTGAACTCGTCTTTAAGTATTAGTGAAAGGAAATATATCTATTCTAAGCCCAGAGAAAAGAGCCACAAAAAAAATTCCGGGAGTTTGCGATATGATAAAAATGGCTTTACCACTGTTGTTGTTTCAAAATAATAAATAAATAATAACGCCCAACGATCACATACATAGATCCTGGACCCTAACTAGGATTCCCTGTGTCTAGGGACCCAGGAACTATGAGGACCATGCTCCCACAACGCCCAGACTCAGAACAAGTATTTGAGCTTGTTTTTCTATGCACAAATACTTAACCTGCCGTGGGAATCGAACCCGCCGCCTCCGGGTTATGAGCGGACTGCTCATAGCCCATGCACAGAGACTGTCAAAAATAATTATTTAAAATAATTAATAACGTTAATTATTCAATATTGATCTGAATAAATACTGCAGAAATATTTTTTTATGTTAAATTTGTATATATATATTTTAAAGTCAAAGAGTGAAACGCTGTAAAAAAAAAACTACAATCTTGGAGTCTTCAAATCGAGAGTGAACAGGTATCTTCTAAGCAAGCGTGTTACATTCTAGACCATATCGTCACTTACCATCAGGCGCAACAGTGCGTCAGTGGTCAAAAATAAAGCCTATAAAAAAAAAGTCCTACATCCAAAATGAGCTAAGTTAAGCCGAATGCTATAAAATAATGCATGACAATTTACAGGCAGCCGTCATACAGCGTAATCATTGCAATATGCAGACATAATAAAAGGTCCTCCAATCGGAAACGGATGTGTACCTTGGGAATGTAAAACGAAATTAATAACAAGCTCCTCAGCCGCCATGTTCTGCATAGAAAACCGGAGTGTATTCCTGCATATAATTATTAACCTGCCCGCTATAATTAGATGATGCGATGTGAAGAACGCAGAGACAGCAATAAAGCTTTTACTGGACTCTACCACGCTGTAGGGGTAGCATCGCATAATGACAATGATCTTAGATTATTTATAAGTAAAGTATTAATAAGAGTCTAACCAACTTCAATCCCACCGCATTAGTTCATCGCAAAAATTAGAACATCATCAATGTAGTTGAATAAATCAATGTTGTATACGTAACTCAAAAAATAACCGTCAGACCTAGATTGGAATGGGACCACACGGGAAGCACTAGAATAGAATAGAATAGAATAGAAAATGTTTATTCATAGCCAACACAGGTGCAGTTTTAACCTTAGAGTATATACAGTACATACTCGAAGGTTATCGAAGGTGTGGTTTATTAAGCACTAGCTTTCAAATACAAAAAGAATCAATGAAATTGGTTCACCCAGTCAAAAGTTCGGAGGTAACAAACATAAAAAATATTATTCAAATTTAGAACCTCCTCCTTTTTTGATTTCGGTTGAAAATAAACACAGCTGATTCACGAAAAACACTGTAGGTATCAAAAGCTTGGCAGAATCACGATATTCTTTTTTTATAGTCCAGCCACTGAAAAATCGACCTCATTAATAATCTGTACTTTTGGCCATAATTATCTTCTTCTTCTTCTTTACGTTTAATGGCTTGCTATCGCTTTTTAGCGATAATTCTGCCAATGTCAAGTGAGGAATTTTCTACGTTTATGTCATGTCAAAGTCTTATTTTGTCAGTCAAAATGCCACAGTAAAATGATGGATATTTTACTGAAGGCTCTAGAAAGCCTTGAAGAGAAAACGAAAAGGCATAGTTTTAAAACTTGGAACCATTTGCCAATACTCGTGCACGTTCACGAACACTTAACGGATAATTATCAATCATATATTTTGTCTCACAAGTATTTTGACATTTACACAATTTGACGCTGAAACGTTGCGACCAAGAAGGTTACCGGAGTTTTGGCGGGAAAACGAAAAAGATCACGTTACCGCATTATATTATTTTCCAAAACTTGTGTTATTTTCAGTGTTAGTGCATAAAATTGGTGGCATTTTACTCGTTAAGTGCTGGATTACAAGCATGAGTGTGGGAAAGTGGTATAATGATGGTGAAACGTTTTTTTCGTGTTGTTTCCAAAACTCCATAGAAGCTGCTGGTAAAGTTGCCACCACTTTACTAGGAGCATGACTTGACTAGACTAGACTATGACTTGACGACTTCGACTGTGACCTGACACATTATTTACGTGAAATATCATTAACTTGCTAAATTATCAATTACTTGACACTGGCTAAATACACAAACGTGTAGAGCCAAAACACAAAAAAAAAAGAAGGTTACCTATATCTTCAATTCTTAAGAGGTTGCAACCATAATACAATCAATCATTTGGACATTTAGTCATGTGAACCAATCGGACTTTAAATCGTCTAGATTTCTGATAACCTGTATATATTATATATACTGAAAACAAACAAAACCCAACCATTTGTAAATCTATCTATATATGTATATATAACAATAAATCTCTATTTCCCTGTCATCACGCGTGAACGGATGGAACAATTTTGCTAATTCTTGTTTGCTGTGTTTATTATTGTCAGATGAAAGTAAAAATTAAGAGTACTGAGAAGAAAATTTGAAAATTTTCACTACGCGGGTGAAACGCGGGGCGCGGCAGGTACAATATAAAAATGAATCTCTATTTCCCTTGGTCATCGAATCACGCGTGAATGGATGGAAAAAATTCACTAATTCTTTTATTGTGTTTGTATTTTTTAGTGTTTTATTACTGTCAGGAGAAGGTTCTTATGAAAGAAAAAACTAAGAAAGTAACAAAATTTTCACCACGAAGGTGAAACCGTGGGGCATGGCTAGTATATTTATTTATTTATTTATTTATTTATTTCGATTACCAACATAATGTACACCGTAGCCAGATCCGAAACACAATTAAAAAGGAAACATTGCTAAGTGTCATCACAGTTATAGGTAAAGACTGCATGCACAATAAAAGAGAGTATAATAATAATAACAGCTGTTCGAAAAATCGATAAAACACTAGGAATACACAGTCATAATAGTTAATATTGATTGAATGAATTAAAAATAAAAATAATGTAAAAATAATATAAAATGTAAAGATTAAAAATTGATAATTAGATTAGAATATACATTACAATATCACAGATCTTCAATACTCTTCTTAAACTTGTGAATGTTATCCGCAAATAGGTCAATAGTGACATTATTTGGGATCCTGTTAAATTCTCGTACCAATCTGTTTATAGGTGCGTTTTGGCCAAGATTAGATTTGAAATGAATATCTTTGAGTAATTTAAATCTAGATGCTCTTGGTAACCTTGATGGGGACGAGAAATTTAATAATGATAGAAGCTCAGGTGCATCAAATAAACCATTGGCAAGCTTAAAAAGAAAAGAGAGGTCTAGCATTCGTCTTCGATCCGAAAGTGAACTAATTTTAAAATGCACCAATCTATCAGGGTAGCTTCGAATACTTTTGGCAAGATTGCACGAGTAAGTAAGATGCCATAAAAAACGCTTTTGCACAGATTCAAGCCTTTTGGTATAAATATCATAAAAAGGATTCCAGGCAACACTACAGTACTCCAAGCCACTGCGGACAAGTGAATTATAAATTAAAATTTTGGTTTTGGGAGACTTGAAATCTTTACAATTGCGAAGAACGAAGCCGAGGCACTTGAATGCTTTTGAACATACATTGTCGATATGAACATTAAACCTCAGCTTGTTGTCTAATATTATACCCAAATCTCTAATACAGTCAACTTCTAATAAAACATCGTTTATTATCTTGTATTTAAAATTAAAATCTTTCACTTTTTTTCTCGAAAAACGTATTGAGAAACATTTGGAAGCATTAAGATCCATTCCATTTAATTGACACCATACTGCAAGTCGATCCAGATCCTCCTGAATCAGTTCAGCATCAGAAGTGCTATCTACAACCCTAAATATTTTTAAATCGTCCGCAAACAAGTAATGGTTACAATGATGAAAACAGCTTCCGATGTCATTAATGAAAATATTGAAAAGTAAAGGGCCTAAATGAGAACCTTGTGGGACTCCTGAATGAACTGAAAACGGATCTGATAAGTACCCATTTGCTACCACCACAGATTTCCTATCTGACAAGTATGATGTGCACCAGCTCAATAAAGGCTCGGCGATACCATACTCTGAAGGTTTACAAACAAGCATTTGATGATTAACCCGATCGAAAGCCTTGCTGAAATCAGTGTAAACCGCATCAACAGACGAGCGCCTGTCCAGCTCAAGCGAAATGGCATTTATAAAAGAAACCAAATTAGTAGCAGTTGATCTGGCTTTCATGAAACCATGCTGATGCGTGTTCATTAGTTGTTTGAAATGCCATGATAATATTGGGTGTAATAACTGCTCAAAAACCTTAGCAAACACTGGCAGGATAGAAATTGGCCTGTAGTTTTTGACAAGGTCTCTGGGACCATTTTTATGCAAGGGGACAACCAGAGCAACTTTCCATTCTGCAGGGAATATGCCAATACTCAGCGACTTGTTATAAATTAGACGCAGGGGATGCGCCAACGAAGCAGCACACTTTGAAACAAAGACTGACGGGAGACCATCAGAACCGGCGCCTTTATTAACGTCAAGTCTTTTTAATACCTTAATCACTTGATCATCTTTAAATCGGATTGACGTAAGATAACAGCTTGTCAACATGGCAACGCGATCATCAGTGCTCATAGGAGGGTTAAAAGCTGGGTTGCTATAAGCTGCGGAAAAATTAAGGGCAAAAAGGTTGCAGATATCAGTTCCATTAGTTGCGGTGTTGTTTTGAAATGACATATGTGCCGGGTAATGACTTTGGCTTTTTTTCTTATTTTTAATGTAAGACCAAAAAATCTTATGATTTGAGCTCAGACTAGATTCTAAGCGAGCAATATAATTGTTGTAACATTTGGTAATTAGATGCTCAGACCTCTTCTTGGCTAATTCATATGATAGTAGGTCTAAGGGGTTGTTATTAAACTTGCGTAACTTATTTCTATATTTGAGCTTTTCTCTCAAACGGTTAATTAGATCCCGAGAAAACCAAATAGGATACTTATGTGACTTTGGCAGTGTTTTTGGTACATACTTCACAATAGCAGAGCGAATATGATTGTAAAATACCGCGAGCATGCCATCGATTGAGACGCATTTTTCAAACTCTTCGTCCCAACATATGTCATTAATATAGTTATTTATATTTGCATAGTCGCCCTTATAGAAGCAAAAATGATAACAACTATTAGGACGAAGTCCATTATCAGCACAAAGTTATATAATATATTTCTAAGGCAATGAGAGAACAGAAGCGATTAATGTCACAAAAGGTTAATGGATACCTGCTATTTACACAGCGCGTGCTACTCTCGTAATATACTACGCTAGCTTCTGCCCGCGGCTTCGCCCGCGTGGCCTATAGGAAACGAAGAAGAATTTTTTTTATAGACAATTCAACCACTTATAGTACCCTCTTAGGGTTGAAATTTCGAAAAGCCATTTCTTAGTGGATACCTAGACTGGCCCGATAGCTCAGTTGGTAGTAGCCCTGCCTTCTGAACTGTGGGTCGTGGGTTCGATTCCCACTCAGGACAAACATTTGTGTGATGAACATAGGTGTTTGTTCTGTGTCTGGGTGTCATATTGTATTCTATGTATGTATTTACAAACAAAAAAGTATCTAAGTATTGTATCAGTTATCTGGTTCCCATAGCACAAGCTTTGCTTAGTTTGGGGCTAGATGGCGTTGTGTGAGATGTCCACACGTATTATATTATATATTATTACCTACCTACACGTTACAAATAACACACCCTCCATATTTCAAGCCTCTAGAACCAGCGGCTTAGGCTGTGCGTTGATATATAATCAGTCAGTCAGTCAGGACTTTGAATTTTATATGTATACATTACAGTGATACTAATTGATAATTATAGTCTAGTGTTCTAGTTGTCTTGTTGCCATGAATGCCTTTAAGATGTGAGAGAATTAAGATGACCAAGATAGTCAATTTACTTCGTGGCTGTACCTATTTAGCCGAGCTGAAGTGTCCCAACAATTGAGGCAACCTTGTTATTTAGTGGAGATTGTGACTTGAAACGTAATCACTCTCAAGTTAATAGGTGGAATGGCAACACAATAATGCAACTTAGGGTCAAGTTGAAGCACTAATCTTACTAAACGTTGCTTTATATTTGAAGTAAAATTTTTTTACGCATTCTTGACTTGAGGTTTGCTGGTGAATGCGAGTCGAACGGCAGTTGAAGTTGGTCCACGATTCGTTCTCCATTGACAACATAACAGACTTAAAAATTTGTATTATTATATTGGGGTGTCTGGTAAAACGACATTTTAAAAAACAAAATATAAATTTACAAGCAATGTCAAGATGGCGACATTTAAACAAAGCAAAAACAAAGTTATACCGGCCGATAGATGGAGCTAAACAAAATAAGTTTTACTTCAGTCTTGTGGTCTAAAGCACACTCGTTTTTTTCCAAGAACGATTTCTCGAGCTATCTTCTACACGAATAGTTTTAATCACACATAAACCAGCAAAACTAATAATCTGCGCACGATATAGCTCTGTTGATTATTCTAATCAATTATAAACTCCAAGAATTGGGGCGATTCTAATCCAAAATGAAGCCGTTTCCATAGAGTTACAACAAAACAGACGGCATGAATGGGAAACGAATTGAGGCAATCAATATGATCTCAAACAGCTCCAAGAAAGAGTTTCGGTGTTTAATTATGAACTTGACTTCGTTATTCGTATCATGGTCTTGTTATAAAACAAAGTCGAGTTAGTTACACTACTTATAACGGCTGTACGAATTTTGATGATTTTTGTGTTTTTGGATTTGTCTTCGTCCGGAATAAGATAATAAGTAATAAAATTGAAACCTAAATATGCACATTCATTGGGTGTTAAGCGGAACGAAGTTGGCCCGTTAGGTAGTTATGTATGTAATTTAGTAATTATGATTATTGTGCATTCTAAATAGTAATCTGGACTAAACGGCAGAATAGGATCGATTTTTTTGTAGTGGGGTAGTTTTTATGTGGCTTCAGTGCGCGGTTTATGCAATCTTAATCGAAAACTTCATCTGGTTTGTTATTTATTCGACGATGACTAAAGTTATCGTATATTCTACTCTATTAATTTTCCGGTGAAGCAACACAATCCTGTTGAAATAAATAATTAGTTTGACATTGAGCTGAATGTCAGATTCACGTTTTGCATTTTGAAAGGAATTTTGTTAATGTGAATGGAATGATTTCCAAGTTTTTAAAGCAGTTTTTAAACAATACATTAATTGCTTACTTGAAATCTTTTCTGATTATTATAGAACTACGTACTGGAGTTAATTTATTCTATGCTCTAACTATATTCATATAAGGTTTTATTTTGAGTTACTAACTTGTTGACGTACAACTCACAGTCGACACCGGGTCATAGTAGAGATCATTTTTAACCGTTGATTAATATGTCATTATAATAATAATAGCGCCCAACGATTATATACATAGATCCTGGACCCTAACTAGGATTCGTTGTGTCTAAGGACCCAGCAACTACGAGGACCATGATCCCACAACACCCACACTTAGAACAAGTATTTGCGCTTTTTTTCAGTGCACAACTACTTGTCCTGTCGAGGGAATTGAACCCGCCCTCGAGCTAGGAGCCTACCTGCTCAACCACCGCGCCACAGAGGCTGTCAAAATTACCGAGTATTATTGACTGACTTGATAGCTTACTTGGTAGTATCCCTGCCTTCTGAACTGTGGGTTGTGGGTTCGATTCCCACCCAGGACAAAAAATTTGTGTGATGAACATAGGTGTTTGTTCTGTGTCTGGACACAATAGAATACAATAGTATTCTATGTATGTATTTACAAACAAAAAGTATCTAAGTATTGTATCAGTTATCCGGTTCCCATAGTACAAGCTTTGCTTAGTTTGGGGCTAGATGACGCTGTGTGATGTGTCCACACATATTATTATTATTATATTATTATTGAAAATAACTTCAAAACAAAACACCAACTATGTACTTTTTAATAATACACCACTTAATATGTACTGACTAGACACTTTGAACATTTAACGCTTTAGTGCTCTAAAAAGGTTACAAAAGGAACTTAATGAACAGAATTTTCTACTAGTCATCCAAACACACATACACAAGAAAAAGGGATGTAAAAAGGGATAATATTAGCACTAGTAAAGCACTGACTTGCAAAATCCGTGCCACAATGCTAAAACTGAGTTTAAGTTATTGAAGTAAAACTTTTTTACGCAGACTTGGGGAGTAAGCTGGTGAATGCGTGACAAGGCGAACGGAAGTGAAAGTTGTTGGTTCAAGTAAATCTCCATTGTCAACATAAAAAAGTTAAAAATTATAATATTTATATTAATACGAGCTTCTGCCCGCAGCTTCACCCGCGGCGTGGCCTATGGGAAAATAATTCAACCACCCATTTCACCCTCTTAAGGGTGGAATTTCGAAAACTTATTTCTTAGCGGATGCCTACGTCATAACATCTACCTGCATGGCAAATTTCAGCCCAATCCGTCCAGTGGTTTGGGCTGTGCGTTGATAGATCACTATGTCAGTCAGTCAGTCACCTTTGAGTTATATATATTTAGATGTTACAATAGTATGTCTAGTAAAATGACAATTTACAATTGTCAAGATGGCGACATTAATATTAAAGAAAGCAAAAACAAAGTTATACCGGCCGATAGATGGTGCTAAAGAAGTTTTACTTCAGTCGTGTGGTCTAAAGCTCACTCTTTGTTTAATCTATAGCTTTATTAGGGAGTTTGAGTTGTCCAACGTCTTTATCAGCCGTATAATGCTCACTATTTAAAGTTACTATTTTAAGACTATATAATATATATATTTATTTAAAGACCTTTCGAAACGTCTGGTCGAAGCCACACGTGACAAAAATGCTGGCCTCTACTTCGGCCAAAGATTGAGCATTGCCATTCAACGTGGCAATGCTGCCAGCATATTGGGCACGTTGCCTACTGGTAGTGGTTTGTTTGATTAAGTTCTCTTTTTATTGTTTTATGTTTATTAAATAATATTATGTTGTATGTTTCAAAATAAAATATTCTATACTCACTATTTATTATTTACACACATTTTAAGCAACGATGTGTATACACAGACTATACGCAGATCGATAGAGCAGGATAGGCACACTGAATTTTTGCGCGGGTAGGATGCATCGAAATGCACCCATATGGCTAGTTGTACCACGAAATAAGGAACTTTCATTGTTATGGACATCCTAGAGAGTTAAGTGTGACTAAAGAGCTATCAAACTTTAGTGCAGATATTTAATAATTATAATAATAACGCCCAACGATCACATACATAGATCCTGGACCCTAACTAGGATTCTCTGTCTAGGTACCTAGGAACTGCGAGGACCATGGGCCCACAACACCCACACTCAGAACAAGTACTTGTGCTGTTTTTCTGTGCACAAATTCTTGTCCTGCCGCGGGAATTGAACCCGCCGTTCCAGGTTCTGAGCCGACCTGCTCAACCACTACACCACAGAGGCTGTCAATTTGAAAGAAGTTGAACATCAGGCACCGTATCATAATTTCATATACAGCGTAAACGAAGTCGTTGGACCAGACCCTTCACTGCCAAACCACTTAGCAATACTTGAAAGAAGCCGACACTTGGAAGAAATGAGTAAGAATTATTTGCACGTAGCTTTAGACTGAATACCTATATGGTTGGTATCTCTTTGTATATTATGAACTCGTATTCTCGGATTAAAAAGTCTTTCCTCACTTGAAAAGAACTTTGCATATTGTACTTTTATTCAGACAAATACTATAGTCAAAGTAAAAATAAAATAATAATAACGCCCAACGATCACATACACAGACCCTGGACCCTAATGAGAAATCCTTGTCTCTAGGGACCCAAGAACTACGAGGACCATGGTCCCACAACACCCAGACTCAGAACAAGTATTTGCGCTTTTTTTCTGTGCACAACTACTTGTCCTGCCGAGGGAATTAAACCCGCCGCCCCGAGCTATGAGCCGACCTGCTCAACCACCGCGCCACAGAGGCTGTCGAAATTACCTAGTATTATTCATCAATCAAACCCGCTGCCTCCGGATTAAGAGCCAACGTTGCTCAAACACCACACCACAGAGGCAAAAGTATCTAAATTATATAAAATAAATATTTCTGGATATTTCACACAGTTTAATTTGTAAAAGGAAAATTTGAACAAAATTTGATATGAATCCGCAGGCATCCGTCCCTAAAACCGAAATCTGCTATACTTAAGCTGCTGAGACAAATCATCTCATTCCAAATTTATACTTTACTTTTTATAACCGACTTACTTAGTAAGGTGCAGTAGTATGTATCAAAAGTAGTAATACTTCTCAAGAATCTCTATACAGGGTTGCAAGAAAAATCTTGCTAGATCCGTTAAGGGCGTGGAGTACCCATAATTTCTGACTTATTTCACTATTTAACCTTGTATATTTTGTGCAGTGTTAGTGTCGCGTTGTCCCGGCTTAATAGTAGAACCTTCCCGTGGGTACCTATTAAGAGCCGGCTAAGTGAAAATCCAACAATAGGCAGCAACGCACTCTTCGCGTCCTGTATTATAATTTACTGTGATCTCCAAGATGCCGGTCAATCTTGCTGATTATGGCTGCTGAAAGCTGCAGGCATGATGTTACTTAATAATAATAATAATACAGCCTCTGTGGTGTGGTGGTTGCGCAGGTCAGCTTATAGTCCGGAGGTGGCGGGTTTGATTGTCGCAACAGGGATAGTGTTTATGTACAGGAAAAAAACACAAATACTTGTTCTGAGTCTGGGTGTTGTGGGACCATGGTCCTCGTAGTTCCTGGGTCCTTAGATACAGGGAATCCTTGTCCAGGATCTATGTATGTGATTGTTGGGTGCTATTATTATTAGGATCAATCAATATGCGATTTTAGACAAATTTTAGACAAAAACACAACGAGTTTGTAGAATTCTAAAAATTTAATATTATTAAGGGCGATATCGATCATGCTAGGTTTCGAGGACTAAGAAGTCTATTCTCAAGTAGTTTATAGTTTCGGGAACATCGACGGTCAGTCTAGATTGTACCACAGAACATACGATGGCTTGTAGAGACAACAGTGTATCAGCATCACGACCTGCGCACGCGCAGCAAACAATCGTGCAGGAACTGAGATTTATTTCTGTCGGGAGTACATACGAAAATAAATGGCCTACTCGTTGCTAGCAAAGTGTCAAAGACTCTGATCCGAGTCGGGTTATTGCCTCGACTGAAATGAGGCCGGCTTTCTTCCCGAAGGTGCGAAGGTGCTCGTGCCAACACCAAGCTTTCTCGGAAGTCGCTGTGACCTGTTAGGCGATCATGTAACTTAATTGCAACAGGTAAAACCACAAAATTGTCTGAATTTGACGCAGCTTATGAGCATAGTATGGAAATTGCTTCTGTTGCATTGCTATCAAAGTTCTGTGATCACCACACTGATTGAACTAAAATATTCTATCAAACAGTAAAGACCTGGACGTCTTATAAGAGCAGGGGTGAGCCGTTGCAGGGGACCACTGTACGCATATGTCTTTCTAGATATTTTGGTCCTTAGTCCAAACGAGTATCCTTTACACCACATGACTAAACTAAAACTTCTTTAGTTTAGCTCCATCTATCGGCCGGTATAACTTTGTTTAATGTTAATGTCGCCATATTGACATTTGTACTTACTTTGTACCTAGTAAATTACAATTGTAATTACAATTGTAATTTACTAGGTGGTAGGACTTTACTGCAAAGTTCGTCTAGGTAGGTACCACCGCTTTGCCAGTTATTCTACCGCCAAGCAGTAGTGCGCAAGCACTGCTGTGTTCCGGTTTGAAGGGCACTGTAGCTAGTGAAATTACTGGGCAAATGAGACTTTATGATCTGATCTCACAGTTTAGTAATCTTATTACTAGATTGTGCTGATGTCTCTGGATGACGTGCGCAGTGCAGTGACACGCGAACCTCTATACTTTAGAGTTCCGAGTGACACTGCGACTGATATGGGCAGCCGTGTCGTTTAACATCAGGCGAACGGCTAGCTCGTCACGTCAATCCTTATCATAAAAAAAAAAAAAAAAAAAAAAAAAAAAAAAAAAAAAAAAAATTGTAAATTGTAATTTTAAAGAACATTCCAACATAATAATGCAAATTTATAAATTTGTTATGTTGACAATGGAGATCTACGATAACCAAGAATTTTCAACTTTCGTCCATCTCGCCAGCTTACTCCCCAAGTCAAGCGTGCGTAAAGAAGTTTTATTTCAAAAATACTATCATAATTTTACCTTCTCAAACGGGACTTTAAAACTTCCAGCTTCAAAAGGAAATTTGAGACAAAGTCTCAAAGAGATATATTAAAAGGGATTTTGATCCTAACCTATCGTGATTAATCTGATTTTGAATAATTTCAGATGAATTCCCTGAAAAACAATGAAAAACCATTTTTTTTTATTTTAAAAAAATGTAATGATGTACTTTAAATTGTACTTAAAATTACAATCCAGCCATTGCTACGGCGAATAAGTTATTTAATTTTGACTTAAACTGCTAAAGTAATCCTAATAACGTGTCCATTGATACTTTTTTAAATGTCTCTATTAAGGGGAAGACACTTTGCTCATGAGTCTTTCATTCACTACATTTTGGTTCAATATACAATAACTATCACTAAACTAACTCAAAAGCTATTTTCCTCTTTAGTCTTCTCACTATATCCGCTTTGCCGACCTTCTGGATCGCCTCGACATTCACATGGTGGTGAAGCCTTCGTTCATGAGCTTTGGCGAATTTAAATACCAGAAATAATATTTAACGGATAATTGTCTACGATAGTTGATCTAAGCATCTCTAATTCCGCTTGGCATCTCGATAAACTAGAGATCAGTGTCTCAAAATATATCATAACACCGTAATAAAGTAGAAAGCGACACATATCAAAACAGTTGCCGAACCGTCGTAAAACTGTGCAGTCACAAAGTTATTTATGATCTGATCCAGATACATCTAGACTAGAAAAACAGCTGGATATCTTTCTAGAACTACACACACGTTCGCCAAATTATATATTTCAACATTAAATTTCTTGTTATACAAGTAATTTCAGGTATAATATTAAACAGTACAAAATTAAATAGATAGATGTACACACAAAATAATTAATAATAATAACGCTCAACGACCACATACACAGATCCTGGACCCTACTAGGATTCCCTGTGTCTAGGAACCCAGGAACTACGAGGACCATGGTCCTACAACACCCAGACAGAACAAATATTTGCGCTTTATTTTCTGTGCACAAATACCGCCGCCTCCAGAGTATGAGCTAACTTGCTTAACCACTACACCACAACTTAACTACTTTTTATTTATTAGTAGTGAAACTGTAAGTATCATAGTATCTCTCCTAATTCTAAATATCAGATTGTCAGAGGATTCATAGCGTACTTAGTACTGGCAACCCGAGCGCTGTCTAATGCCGATTAGAAAATGTTGGCCAAGATTTGGCCAACACGTCTAAGTTGCCCACACATGCCAGTAAATAAAAATCCCGCATACTATTATATTATACTATAAAAGTTTGTGACAGAACTATGAAAGTGACGTTCTTTTGTACTTTTCGTATTAATGTTTTTGTTCTGTTGCAAAATATTTTTTTTCTCTCTCTTTCTTTCTAAATATACGGTCTAATAATTCTATACAAACTTCTTTACGCACGTTTGACTTGGAGAGTAAGCTAAAGAGGCGAACGGAAGTTAAAAGTGGTTGGTATACGTAGACCTCCATCGTTAACATAACAAAGTTAAAAATAACCTACTTAAAATTTGTATTATTATGTTGGTATGTCCGATAAAATGACAAAAAAAAAAAAGTATTACCGACCGGCCCAGCTAAAGAAGTTTTACTTCAGTCGTGTGGTCTAAAGCACACTCGTTTATTTTTATTATTGACTAGAATAATGTAGGCCTTAGCTTGCTGACGTAAGACAGTTTTTTTTTGGTATGGCTTCACACTTTTGTGTATTTAACTAGTGTCAAGTAGTTGATACTTTTTCGAGTTAAGTAATGTAAGTCAAGTCAAGTCACAATCCAAATCATCAAGTCAAGTCATAGTCTAATCTAGTCAAGTCATACTTCTAGTAAAGTGGTGGCCACTTTACCAGAAGCTTCTATGGAGTTTTGGAAACAACACGAAAAGATACGTTTCACCATAACTTTGTTTTCCCGTATCTTCACACTGTCCCAGTGAACAAAAACACCTTGGTATACGCTTATGCGAATGAATAACAGCGCTTGCTTAAACAGCCAGCTGTAAAGCAACGACTAGAAATGCAATAAAATATCATAATCGGACACAATGTCTACGATAAAAGCTTATTCTTGTGACTCAGTCCCTCCCTCCTTGGCTTACCGCCACGTGGGCCGTGACGTCATCATTGTTTACTCGGGGACACCCAGTCACCTAAATATACGAAAATGATCATCACCTACATTTAATATGTGTCTCAAATGAGGAAATAGATGCTCGTCGTAGATTGTCGCACGCAAATGAGACATGTTTGATGTTAAATATAACTACAATGATTTGGGATTGCGATCACTTGGGCAGCCCTAGTGAAAATTTTATTGTTCTGTCAGCCTTACATATTTGAGCCGTTTGGTGTTGAGACCCTAGGTCCTTGGGGGCTGGAAGCTTATCACGTTATCAAAAGTTTATCAGAGCGCCTGGTCGACGCTACGCGTGACCAAAATGCTGGCACTTATTTGACACAACGAATAAGCATTGCAATTCAACGGGGCAATGCTGCCAGCATGTTGGGTACGGTACCTACTGGTAGTGGGCTGGAGCATTTGGACTGTCTATAGGTCATCGCGGCCAGTATATAGTACGTTTTTTTTTCTTTTTGTAGTAGTAGTAGTAGTAGGTAGTTATTAGTATTAGTTATTAAATCATTGTAGTATTTAGAAAATAAAGGCAATTGCCGTGTTAATAAATCTGTCAGCCTTGATGTTGGAGATTTTTGAATGTCCGAAAAATAATAATTGTGTCTGGTGAATAGTCGCCAGCGAATAATATTTTATTGCACGAAGCATAGTAACTAAGACGTAAACTAACTAACTCTAGGTTTCATACTCATCCAGAGGCAATGTACGCTAATCAATCCAGTGTCAAAATTTTCAAATTTGTTGATATACTGCGAGTAAAAAAACTTTCCGTCTTACTACCGAGTCTATTAGTTAGTCGGGAAAGAATTATAGCCCGTATTGCTACTGAAGAAGCTTAAAGTTTCATCCGACTCGTAGATTTTGGTATGAAGATTTTTACATTTTTAATTAGCAATTTTTAAAGCATAAATAAATGGCTAGAGACTACTAGTCTTCAACGCTTAATTTTCCATAGTAAAGAGTATACTATGTAAATCTCAGTAGGATCAACCAACTGTATGAGAAGTTGTGATTGTCCATTTGAGTGAACGATACTAATTAAAAATTTCAATCAAAATCACAGTAGTATTTATGATGACTCTATAATAATTCGTCAACTCATTTCCTCCCGAAAGCTTCTACTCTTTCGTCTCATTTGAAAATATCTTATTAAGACTACTCAGAACCTACCACACTCATTCTTAATGACACTTTAGTCACCCAAAACGTCACAAATACGAGTACGAATCATTGGGAGTAAAGACTAAGCTCCAAATTTAATTTTACAGTAATTTTAAAATATTAGGATTTGAAATTTATGAATTACTAGCGGCCCGTCCCGGCTTCACTCGGGTGGACGTTTATTTATTAAACATTTTATAATATACGAAAAACAATGTATCACGCACCGGCGCCATCTACTTAAAATGTTGGTTTGTCCTGAATTTTTCCTGAATTTTATTTGCTATAAACCTCACGGAGCCCGAGACCTTTCCAACGAATGCAAAACCGTGGAAATCGGTTCACGCGTACTGGAGTTATGGAGTAGCGTCAGGAAGGAAAACCCGACTTATTTTTATATAAGTAGTAGAATACTAGCTGACCCGGAGACTATGTTCCGCTTTAGAGGTAATAAAAAATATTGTATGTCCGTCTCCTGATCCTAAGCTACCTCCCCACCAATTTTCAGCCAAATCGATTCAGTCGTTCTAAGTTATAAATAGTCTAACTAACAAGACTTTCTTTTATATATATATATACATAATAACAGATAAAAAGTAAGTTTAGTGTATAAAAGTGCAAACTTATACAGTATATTTCAGTGATATAGTGATCTATTTATTTAGGTATAATCATTATTTCTTTTGGATAATAAATTATTATTATTATTATTTAATCACCAGGCAACGTGCCCAACATGCTGGCAACATTACCACTTTGAATGGCAACATTCTACCTTTGGGTCAAATAGAATCCAGTGTTTAAGTCACGCGTCTTCGACTAAACGTTCGGAAAGATTTGAAAACTTTGGTAAACAATTTCCTAAAAATTACAAATTTTCGAGGCTGAGTTAGATAGAAATGAACCTAGTGGCATTCAGAATCAAGCCCAATATTATCTCTGCCATATTGAATTCAAAGTTCAAATTCGCTCAGCCGTTTTATGATGCAATAGTTATTTTATTATTACAAACTAGAGGCGCAACGCGGTTGCATCTGCAACATACAAGATTTCCCACTAAACCTTTTAATATTTATTTTCCGAATATATCTTTAGTTGATAAGTAATCAATGTCCAAAGTTTCATCAACACTAGTTCAGGCATTATGGTTTCAAAATAAAAAAAAACCATAATTTAAAAAATCAGATTCAGATTTCATCAAACAGATTAAAGATCGTAGTACTAATTTATTCAGATAGAATTCCCGCATAGAATGTTAAATGACCTAAATTTTGATAAAGAAGAAATTGATGGAAGGTAGCAAGCTTACGTCACGTCGAAAATATATCTACATTCTAATTAAAGGAGTCGCTGAAACGTACTGATTTCAAGTGCCGACCGGGTGGCCTATATAACCGTTAACAAGAACATGCACCGCATGACGCGTAAGATTCCGTCTTACGACAGAACGAATGAACCATAAGGTTAAGAGACCGATTATTGCTTTGAAGATGCCATCACACTAATCAGACTATCACACTAATATTATAAAGGCGAAAGTTTGTATGTGTATTTGTGTGTATGTGTGTATGTTTGTTACTCCTTCACGCTCAAACGGCTCATTGGATTTGGATGAAATTTGGTACCAAGACAGCTTATACACTGGATTAACATATAGGCTACATTTTATCCCGGAAAAGTGAAATTTTCCCGTGGGATGAGCAAATAATTAAAATACTTTTTATCCGCGAGTGAAACCGCGGGGCGCCACTAGTACAACATAAATAGGTACGAAGTGCTTTCAAGTCATATTTTTAGGGTATACTGCTACTATGGGGAGCAATTAACCGGAATGCCCAGACAGGTGTGTGGCGGCGGCTTGTCGGAAGTCACACGGAATCATGTGTTTAAAGAGAACGCGTAAAAGTAGGTACATGTGGACCACGAAGGTGGGTGACCCGAAATTGTTTTTTGTTTTCAGTAGCATTCGGAATTCATTATCATTATCGCAATAATTAGGTTGTTGCCCAGATTATTATGATTAGTTTTAAGAATTGCCGTTCAAATTGTATGATGCATGGCCAAATTTAAATAACTAGATGGTAGGACTTTTCTGCTAATTTCGTCTAGGCAGGTACCGCTTTGCCAGTTATTCTGCCGCCAAACCTACTGTGTTCCGGTTTGAAGGGCACTGAGCAAGTGAGATTATTGAATAAATAAGACTTTATTACTCTCACAGTCTATATCTTATTTGTCGCACGTAAGATTAGAAAAAAGATAGATCAGGATAAGCGCAATGCAATGTCAAGCGAAATTTTATAAATTAGAGTTCCGAATAACACTTATGGGCAGCCGTGTCGCTTTGCATCCAGCGAGCTTCTAGCTCGTCCCGTCATTCATTAACATTTTAAAAAACTATTTGGCTACAAGACGTAAGAAAATGAGTGTGCTATAGACCACACGACTGAAGTAAAACTTCTTTAGTTTAGCTCCATCTGTCGGACAGTTTAACTTTGATTAGGCTTTTTTTAATGTCAATGTCGCCATCTTGATAATTGTAAATTATCATTTTACCAAACATACTAACATAATAACACAAAAATGTTTTTTTATTTTACGGCAAATTGCCTGTATTTTTAACTAAATACTACAATGATATAATAACTAATACTTAAACACTACCAATTACTACAAAAAAAAACATAAGGACTATATACCGGCCGCGATGACCTATGACAGTCCAATTTTTTTGTTTAATTATTTTGACAATGAAGATCTACGTGAACCAACTTCAACTTCCGTTCACCTCGCATTCACCGCACTCCCCAAGTCAAGCGTGCGTAAAAAGGTTTACTTCAAAACATAGGTACGAAAAGTTGGTCTTTGCCGGAGCTTAATGAATTTTTTTTTAATTGTTAGATAGGCATGCGTTTAACCAATTTGAATAATTTGAATCTTCACGTTTGAATCTTCCTGAGGGCCATCACCACCATGAGGGATAAAGGCAGGTACGGATATAGTATCCAGAGGGTGCCACAGCGGACATATTCGTAGGGATGTACAAAAATAATCGAGTCAGGATATCCCATTGCAGCGAAATGGTGCAGGAGTTATTTATAGAGTAGCACCGGCTTGCACGCACCGCATGCGCTGCTCTACACATTAAGCACTATACACTATACATTAGGCCATTTCTTTTCGTAATGATTATCGGTTTTTATTAGCTGTTCCAATCGCAGATCTAAAATACCCATTGTGCTTGTTTGCCTAAGAGAGTAAAAAGTAGGTAGTAAAAGACATAAAGACTTACTAAATTGATTAATTTGATGAGTTACATAATCCTGTTGAGTTGCCTGCTTATTTACCTTAAGGGATTTTAATCGATAGGTAATTAACTAAATAATTAAATCCTTGAAAAATGTGTATTATAAAAATTTGGACTACTTATATGTATAATTATAAATTAATCAATAAATATATTTCTAACCGCACTCAGTTGCAAGCGCCCTTATAGGGTTCATGTACCTACTTAAACTAGTTATTAAGGCCTGGCATAATTATATAAAGCATGAATGGGAACAAATTAATATATAAATCCGTACAAAAATGTTTTTGCTAATTGGCGGCGTGATGATTACCAACTAATTAAATTTTTGGCTGCTTAAGTTTAAAAATGTCTTTGAAATTTCTTCAGATTCTTGTTTTGTGATCTCAGTAAATAACATAATTAATGGCTTACAATTAATTTACTGGTTGTAAACATCGCAGTTTTGGCGACTAATTGAATCGAAATGTTTTTCTTTATTTCACGTAGCAATTTTCGCGTAAAGTTTTATTTTATTTTAGTGATGAGCTAGTCGTTCACCTGATGTTAAACGACACGGCTGCCCATAACAGAACAATGTCACTTGGAACTCCAAAATATAAAGTTTTGCGTGACATTGCACTGCGCACATCATCCTGAGACATTAGCACAGTCTGGTAATAAGATTACTCGACTGTGAGTCATAAAGTCTCATTTGCCCAGTAATTTCACTAGCTACAGTGCCCTTAAAACCGAAACACAGTAGTGCGCAAGCACTACTGCTTTGCAGCAGAATAACTGGCAAAGCAGTGGTACCTACCTAGACGAACTCTGCAGAAAAGTCCTACCACCTAGTAAAAGATTTTTATGAAATTGAACTTTGGGTACTTAACCAACAAAATCTTTGCACTTTTGAGTTTTATTTAAAAAAATAATTTCAAAGTGAGTCTTGGACTAGAAAATTTATTAGATAAGTTTGTTTCTTTTTAGTCGAAGCCCTCCATATTTTAATTAGTCTTTAAATATTATGTGCCTATGATTATTATTATAATTACTGTAAAGTCATCGCTAAAAATTTTAAGTTTTTTATACAATGAACCTATTCACCGTTTCATTTTAGTACAAACAACAGATTACATAAAGTTTAAAATTAAATTACTGATTGCGAGTGGTGGACTGTATAACTAAACGGATGGAAAAATAAAGGCGTACGATAGTGTAAAATATAAAAAACTATATATATTAAAAATTAACATATTTATAATAAAAATCGAAGAAAAATATAACTAAACCACGTAACCAAAGAACTCAAATGTGACACTTCATGTCAAAGGAAATAAAACATAAAAGGAAAACTGTTTAAAAATTAAAAAGAAACGCCTGTATTTAGCTAGTCGCCAACAATTACAAATATTTCGAAGTTTCAGGAGATTATTCATTGTAATTTTTTAAATACTATTTTTGTTATTTTTCTTTACCAAGACTCCTGGGTTCGTACTTTTTTAATATACTACTTACATATTTGTTAGTTGTATTATATATATATATATATATACATATATACTTATACTATACTTTTTTCCTTTTTATATTATATATATGTATATATATATATATATATAATACAACTAACAAATATGTAAGTGTATATATATATATATATACTTTTTTCCTCAAACTCAAAGGTTAATAACTTAAAGGTTGACTGACTGACATAGTGATACTACTATCAACGCACAGCCCAAACCACTGGACGGATCGGGCTGAAATTTGGCATGCAGGTAGGTTATGACGTAGGCATCCGCTAAGCAAGGATTTTTCGAAATTCCACCCTTAAGAGGGTGAAATGGGTGGTTGAATTATTTTCCTATAGGCCACGCCACGGGCGAAGCTGCGGGCAGAAGCTTGTATCTTATACTTTTTGATTTAATGTGCTTCGTTTGAGCTTACTTCTTAAGTTACAATCACAATTAAACATTTTTAATCAATTTTATCCTATTTTATTATTATTTATTGTTGGTTAGAAGTATTTATTAGTATTTAGTAATAATACTAACGTAGTAAGCATCTAATTCGATTGAAAAATAACATGCCCATTTTAAACTGGCCATTAAAATATTATTGCATGACTTATGCCTATTTGTCCACCTTTTTACGAACAGTTCTTCACTCGTTCACTCGTATTTTAGGAGCCCAAGTGGCCAAACAACGTGACCCGTAGCTGTTAGTGTTTATATACGTGAACCAACAACTTTCAACATACGTTCGCCTCGTTTCGCATTCACCAGCTTAGGTACTCTCCAAGTCAAAATGCGTAAAGAAGTTTTACTTCAATGAAATATATCTATTATAACTATTTTACTGTTATGCAGTGTTTATTAGTAGGGGAGTTAATAAATAGCTACTTTGCAGCGACACAATGTGTATTAGAGAATAAATAATAATAAATATGTTTGGACATTTCACACAGTGCCATCTAGTCCCAAACTAAGCAAAGCTTGTACTATGGGAACCAGATAACTGATACAATACTTAAATACTTTTTGCTTGTAATACATAAATAGAACACAATATAACAGCCGGACACAGAACAAACACCATCACACAAATATTTGTTCTGGGTGGGAATCGAACCCACCTTCAGCTCAGAAGGCAAAGCTACTAGAAAACACGTCATTAGTGCAAGGTAGTATTGCAATGTTTTGTGTGGTGCCGGTAAAGATCTAACAGAATGATAATATAGAGATTATTGCAAGAAATAGGAACAAAATACACGAACCGTGAGGCGAGCGTAAAATAATTACAAATAATTAAGCGAACTTGACATACATCAGATATAAACATATATAACATGGAGACGGTTCCTTTATTTTTTGTTTTTATTTTGGCTAAATATTTTTGTGTATTTAGCCAGTGTCAAGTAATTGATAATTTCTATATATATAATATATATTTATATAATATTTATTAATTTGTAAATATAACATTATATATATGTATACATAATTTCGATTCCAGCTGATTCGGTTCCCGCGGCAGGACGAGTGTTTGTGCACAGAAACTTAAATATTGATCTGTGCGTAAATACTGGTCTTGCCGCGGGAATCGAACCCGCTGCCTCTGGATTATGAGCCGACCTGCTCAACCACAACACAATAAAGTAATAAATAAATGGCAATAAATAAGTAGTCAGTATTTCTGTATTGTTAAAAAGCAAAATAATTATTGTAATTTACCAGCATATTGTTATTCATATACCGAAGATACGCGACGTCACAAATATTTAAAAAATCGACGGTGATACTTAAATAACATAATGCACGTCTGTTATTTTTTGAGTAATTTTTAATAAAACTTTTAAGAATCGGGAGCCATAAATTTGTAAAGTTATCCATTGCAACTGTTCCAAATTAGAGAAAAGTATCTTTAAGTCATAGGAAAAGCTATAAATAGCTGGGAAGCCGTGTAAACATCCGCATTTGTTCATTTCTAGTGGGTTTGTCACATTTATAACAAGTTATTGTATGATATTTGAGACTTCCTCTGACTTTTCCAGGCATCGTATCTTTTGGTCTTTGAATGTATTTACGAACGTCAAGTACGTACATCTATCATCTTTAAGAGTAGGTACTTAAATAAAAGTTTCCTGTAAAAAACGGAACACTTCAGTCGTTTTAATTTCATACCAAAAAGCATACATACATATTTCATACGCGAGTAGTGCGACATAATATTTTTCTAGCTATTTCGGACAAATTATCTCCCGATATGTTATCATCGTAGCTTAAAACATAATGCAGATGAAATTAAAAATTAAAAGATAGTATTCAATTTCGTATTCCTTTTTGGCTTCAATTAACAGTTTGAGAGCTATATAATCAGTTCTAGAGCTTTACCTACAAGTTGTGATAAATAAAAACGGTAATTCATGTTCCAGTCACTTTTTGACGACGATGGCAAAAATATCGTAATTACTGTTTATTTGTTGGAATGGCACAGTGGGAAAATTATACTTTTTAACGTACGTAGCAAAATTAAATGCGACAGGAACAGTTGCGGAGAATTATGATAAATATTGGTTACCATAAGATGAGATGTTACTACACAAGTGGATTCGCAAGTTGGTACTTAAAACTGATAACTGTTGTTCACTACCTAAATAACATGATAATGTTTTAACAACAATATTATTAATTATTATTATCACGGCCAATGTAGTCCAAATGTTATTCTTTTGTAGTAGGTAGTGTTTAGTATTAGTTATTATATCATTGTAGTATTTAGTAAAGAATATAGGCAATTTACCGGTAAAAAAAATGTAAATTAAAATATTTTAATAAATTTTGTGAGTTTTGCAAAAGGGTTCACAGTAACTTAAATCTTTTTTAGTTTATCATTTTATAAATATTTGTATTAAATTAAATTAGTTTAGTATTGATTATTTTTATATATGGTGTAATTATACCTATGTGTATCAATACGATTGAATCGTAGTTCAATTAAAACATAAGTATACGGCGTGAGTAACGAGGTAAATAATTTTGATTACGATTTGATAAATGTTGACTGCAAAAAACAATACCAGATTACCTTAAACTTTAACACCAAATAAACATACACGTATATATAAAATACGCCAGCTTAAGTGCAAATTTGCAAATATGCCGTAAATTTTGATATTATACCTAAAGCACATAAAAACATTTCGGGAAAACGTGTCCTTGCACAAAACAATGTATCCACACAACAGTATAAGTAGGCATTTATTTATACGCGCCACCGTGTTACTAAAATCTCGTGAAAGAACGAAATACACTTCACTGAAAGCTGCCTACGAACTGCGTGCATAGACGATGCACCGTAAAAAGAAAAAAAAAACGCTCACGACTTGTATAAAATTCCTCACAAATCAGTCAACACATCACTTAATAACAGTTTCAGGTTTGGTTTAGTATATTTCAGTGAATTTACAATGACTGACCTGGTGTTGGACGTGCGCGTACGCTGCAGGGCGGGCGGCCGGCGACTGGGCGGGCGGGCGGTGTCTGGGCGACGCGGTGCCGGAATAGACACGCGTTTCCAAATCTCGTGGTACTAGGACGAGATGACGTCCACGATTCACTACGGTTTGTTTGTGAGTTTTGCAAAAGGGTTCACGGCAACTTTAATCTTTTTTAGTTTAGCTTTTTGTAAATATTTGTTCTTTTGTTTGGCCTCTCAGTCGGTAGTACCTACTATGTCTTCTTAACTGTAGGTTGTACGTTCGGTTCCCATCTCAGACAATCCTTTGTGTGATGAACGTCGATGTTTATTTTTCTGGATTTATACCTTATTATAAGTACATATATATATAAAGAAATTGTAATATTAGTAAAAAAAATACAATCTCATTTAAATACACAGTGTATTAGGCTAAGTTCTAAGGTATAAAATCGTTCATTCATACATTCTATCGGTATTATAAATGTAACAGACTATCTGCAGCCCATGGTGAAAATTTTCTAACTTTCTAAATTTTTTTTTCCTATAAGAACCTTCTCCTGACAATAATAAACAGAAAAATAAGAACTAACGAAAATGTTTCATCCGTTCACGTGCGATACGACCAAGGGAATTAGAGTTTCATTTTTATAGAAATACTACAATGATATAATAGCTAATACTAAACACTGCCTAATACTAAAAAAAAACATTTGGACTATATACTGGCCGCGATGACCTATAGACAGTCCTAATGCTCTAGCCCACCTCCAGTCGGTAGCGTACTCAATATATACAAAAATATAGTATAATATAAATAAATGGTTCCCATAATAGGTACTATGCTTAGTTTGGGGCTAGAGGGTGTTGGGTGAAATGTCCATCAATTATTTTTTTT
Organism: Ennomos fuscantarius; assembly: GCA_905220475.3. NCBI lineage: Eukaryota > Metazoa > Arthropoda > Insecta > Lepidoptera > Geometridae > Ennomos > Ennomos fuscantarius. Next base: position 16,759,420 of record HG992023.1, read on the forward strand.
AGTATTTAAATGTAACTAACATCGAAATCCTGAATGGTTGGTTGACCATGCACAAACTTTCGTAATAGAATAGTAAACATATCTGAGAGTTGATGTTATCCGAAGGAACTGTGATAGGCAGGGGACAATAAAGTTTTATCAGTCGCTCTGTAAATGAGCAGAGCAGTAGGATACTTCCTCACTGCAGCACCTTATCATCCTGGAAACATCCACTGCTGATATGCTTTTCCCATGAAACGCCACTTTGGGCGCTTTAGGTTAGCGATAATCCTTGGCACTTGTTTATCGCAGAAGATTTTACTATACCGAGAAGCTGCTGCCCATTCTTTGGATATTCTCTTAGCTCTTACGGCACACGGGAAGAGATGAGAGACGTATACTCACTCTGCCAGGACCATACAGTTCGCTGCAAATGGCTTCTTGGCTTGACTTTGACCTGTGAAGAAGCTGCGGATAGCAGAGAGCAAACATTAATTTTCTGTACGGTACTTTTAGAAAAATAAGGGTTTATTTTAGACTACACGACTGAAGTAAAACTTCTTTAGTTTAGCTCCATCTATCGGCCGGTATAACTTTGTTTTTGCTTTGTTTAATGTTAATGTCACCATCATGACAGTTGCAAATTGTCATTTTACCGGACATACCTACAGTTATTGAGAATGGAGATTTTTTTTGAGAGGGGGAAATGCCCTCACATTTCCCTGCCATCACGAGGGCATGTGGTGGCAGGGGGTATGTGTCAAAGTCAAAGCCAAAGTCAAAAGATTTATTGCAACTAGGCTAATTTTAGCACTTTTACAAGTCAAAATTATATTAGGTACTTAAAATTAAGTTATTTCACTAAGCATGTAATGTGGAACTCGAACCCACTAAAACCCCCCCCCCGTGATCCGATCGCCGTCGGGATGGGGCGAGATGGAGACGCACTGCATTAACCATCTCGCCCTGGTGGTAGCAAATGGAGATCTACGTGAACCAACTTCAATTTCTGTTCGCCTCGCATTCACCAGCTTACTACCCAAGTCAAGCGTACCTAAAGAAGCTATACTTTAATAACTTAAATCACGAGCGTGGTTTCACAATTATCCTTTATGGTAAAAATCATAAATCTTTGGATAGCAGCTAGATGTAATCTCACTCGTAAGAGTGACCAACATGACCACGTGACTATCGTTTATAAGTAACAAACATAAACTATAGATAGATAGGGTATTTGTTGATGATAGATTTGAAAAGTTTTAATATATGTTTTATTGGTAATGTTAGATTTTTACTTAACATATACGAATATTATTATGCACTTTTTTTTAGTTATTGGTTTATGACTATAATTTTTTAGACCTGGCCTAGAGTAACTCAAGAAAAGTGGCTTATGCACTGCAGTGGGTATGCACGAATAAAATAATGTTTCTTTGCAAAATGTAGTAGTAACTCAATTTCAGTAACCTTATCGCCTTTTGAAAATCCTTAGGCAATGTTCACCAAAGCTACTTCGCCAAGACTATTATAAATTTTATTTTATCAGGGGCTTAGTTTAAAATTTGATTGTGATTTTTGCCACTATCGTGACCATTCTGAGAAACCCTTTTATAAGTTACACTTTAGAGTTTGGAGAGAGAATCAAATTCACCACACCAAGTTCTAAGCTAAATATGTATTGTTCAGGTCCCAACTCAATGAAAGTAAAAATATATAATAAAATGCCGAAGTAATTCTCGCTCAAGAAAAAGACTCCGTTTTTAATAATGTTTTGAAAGATTTTTGATTAAGATATATAATTTGACAGATTTTTTGATGACAAAGGTAAGCTTATTACTCCAATTATTATCCAATATATTGGGCAAAGTTAATTCTAAAGTAATAAACAAATACCTATTACGAATACTATAGTATTCGTATAGTAATTTGTTATTTAATGGATCGGCCTGGCCTTCACCTGACCTGTTTCTGTCATATGTTTCGCAAACACATCAATAACACATGTATTATAAAATAAGTACATATGTTGGCAATAAATAGTTGAGTATTGAGTTAGATAGAAACGCACTACATATTTCTACCATACCTTTTACCAAGTTACAACTAGACGTAAGGTATCATAGCATCCTTGCCTGTGTGGTAGAGATTTCTCGAATCGAACAAAGTATTTTGATCCCTTATTTAAATTTCTCACAGCAAATGAATGGAACATATCTCCGTTCTGTCATTTTGTTCTAAAAAATATAATATGGGAGTCTTCAATTGATCTTGGGGTTGTTTGTGCACAGTAAGGCTAGCCAGTAGGCTAGATAGATGACCTTCGATTATCTAACACGATAAGGAGGAGGGCTCCTCCTGTGCCTACCCGTGCGTGTAGATCATCTTTGTGATTAACTTATAAAGAAAAAAGTGGTTTAACTAAACGGTTCTGTGTTACAGTCTAATTAGAATAAGAAAAAACTATTCAAGAGAATAAACGATCTCTGCAAATATCGCATAAAATTGAATACGTGGGACCAAATAAAATAAAATTGTTATATTACATATAAACTATATGAAAGAACTGAAATGACTAAGTATTCATGTAGTTAATGGTTGGTGTGTACACCTAGTTAAGTAGGGTCTTGTTACAGGTATGATAAATAAAAAACAATGCTGCTTTTGAAGTTTTATTGCTTTTTTTGTTTCTTTAACATAAATAGCATTTATTTTTAAAATTATTAAAAGTTACAGTTACAAACGTACAATATGCATTGCACCATTAAATAAATAATATAAAATAATTCTTTAATTTAAACTACATACTGCACCTCGCGGTACAAATATTTAGCGCCGGTTGACCTTAAGTAGAAAAATAATGAAAAAAAGCTTAGACATTGAATTTGGTTCCTTTATTTGGTGTATTAACGTTACATAGAGTGTATGGGACGGAAGGTCGGCGTGAGGGCAACGGTGTGGAGACACGTGCAGGGCGAGCCGCGGCGCCGAGCCCCGTCCCCGCAGCGCTAGGTGGCAGTAGCGATCTCTCGCTACCGCCATCTACCGCCCGGCACACTTAACGAACGACTAGGCTTATACCCGACCGGAATTGCGCCCCTTATCGACTGGTAGAGAGAAATGCTGGTGAGTGGGGCGAGGAGGGAGTGGCTCACTCCGTGCTGAGAGCGCGTGACTCCTGGACGAGGTAGACCTGCGAGCCAGGCACGGTGGAGGTGGTGACGAAGGTGCGGTGCTTGGCGCGGATCAGGGAGAGGTTGCTCTCGGCGACGTCGGCGCGGTCTTCCGCAGCCTCCAGCTCGCGCTGGAATCGTCGCACCCTGGTGACGCTCTGGTGGGAGACGCCCTCCTGCAACCACGGGATACAATTAACTCACATTATTAGGTAACCATTCACGAGAAAATTATGATAATTATTTAGATCAAAAATAAAAAAAGTGTACCAGTTAATTAAAAACGAATCTTTCAAATTATCCAGTGAATTATGTATTCATGCAAGTACATAAACAAAGAACAAGATATTGTACATCCAGGTGGACTGGTAGATAACGACCCATAGCATTAAGTCGTAGTGTATTATTTTGAGTTGAAGTATAAATAAGAAATACCTGTTCTTGCAGCTGCCTCTTGTAGATGTTGACCTTCTGTGAGGTCTTCTCGAGAGAGTCTTGAAGTAGGACAATGTTCTTCTGGTCCTCTTCGCATTGGATCATGACCTCCTTGAGCGAGCGCTCCTTCTTGCGGAGGATCTTGATGGTTTCTGCGTGTCTCCTCTTCTCCTCATCAAGTTCGAGCTCATAGTCCTTGATGCGCGCCTCCAATTTGCTGATGATGCGCTTGCCTCCAACAATAGCGTTGGCTTCGACCTCTTCCAAGCGGATAGATACGTTCTGCAAAAACCAAAATTTGTCACTTTAGAATTTGTACTTTAAAAAGTTGCTGGGATGAAGTTTGAAGATGGTTTTAATTAAACTATGATGTGACTGAAATTTTATGAGCCTGGTTGGTCTATACTTTTTTTTGTTGGTTTCTCTGTGAGGAAAAGCCTTCTATTGAATAAACCTGTGAAAGTCATTAATAAGTACAAGATAACTTCAATTAAATTAAAACATTAGGGTGGGAGACCATGACATACAGATACACGATGAAACGTATAACAACCTTCCAGTTTGCATCGGTGAAAGAGGTATTATACAATTCAACCATCACAAAACAACTCACAGCTAACAACGTGTGGATATTGGATACATAATAATAATTCTTCATTGTTTTACTTTGCTACTTAACAAAAGTAAATGTGAAAAAGAATAAATGTTACCTTGACTTCGATCTCAAGGGACTTCTTGATGGCTTCAATCTTCACGATCCTCTCCTGTTCTTCATGCAAGATCTCGACAGTGTGTTTCAGCTCAGTCTAGAATTTAAAAAAACGTGTTTCACGCAATACGTAATAACTGACCTATAAGAAGCTATGAAGATTTTAACCGAGCAATTGCTCTAAAGTAGCTAATTTAAGCTTTGAAGCGGATTGCTCAGATTCAAAATTTAGTCGATTATAGAACTACGACTTGTTCCACTAAACCAAGAAAGAAAAACTCTTTATGGTCAAAATAAAGATATCCTACGTTTGAGAGACCCATTTTCTCCGTTACCTATAGTTTATCTGTGTCCATATTTGGTTATGCATTGCCATTACAGTTTGACCTTGCAATAACAGCAGTTCTTACCACTCATCTGATGCCAATGACCTTAGTTGCATTACCACCCTGAGATGTCTGATTTAAAAATACATTTATGACATTATACGAGCACAGTCACATTGACTCGATTCAGACGTTATGTCAACGTTTTCTGCTTATCAAAATATATTTTTAACAATTAATCACAATGGCACATTATCTCTAAGTATTTTATACGTTGCCAAGAGATTAAAATGGGTCGGCTGACAATATGCTTCCTAGCATTGAATGAGTCACTGAATTCCATTAGAGTCAGGCTGCAGAGTTATTTTTGAAGAGGGGACGGATATTTTTAACCTCGACCGAATAGCGGTTTTAGATACCTCATCAATAAGGATTTGAAGATAAGCTGTGGTTATTATTAGATGCTTTGGAATTAAAATGGAACAAAGGGTTTAGCACTAATAAACGGGCCTGAATAATTTAAATTTTGAACAATATAATAATCCAGTGAGACTATTGTTCTCCTTCACAACGATTATTTTCAAACTCAATTTCGTGTTGATTAGAGAGAATTACCATTATCATCACTGCAAATACAAAGAAAACTTTAGTGTAGAGTATCTTTAATGATCAACATGACTGCAGTAACAAAAACCCGATTTTTTTAAATGGTAGTGAATGATTTGACGAGCTAGTCGTTCACCTGATGTTGAGCGACACAATCACCCATAACAGAACAGTGTCACCCGAAACTCAAAAATAAAAAGTTTCGCGTGATATCGCACTGCGCATATCATCCTGAGACATCAGCACAGTCTGGTAATAACATTATTCGACTGTGAGATCAGATGATAAAATCTCAAATGCCCCGTAATTTCATTAGCTACAATGTCCTTCAAACCGGATCACAGCAGCGCCCGTACACTGCTGCTTGGCGGCAGAAAACTGGCGAAACGGTGGTACCTAAACGAACTTTGCAGAACAGTTCTACCACCTAGTAAATATAGTGATATATCTAATTTGTAATCAATTAATTTATTAATAATGAATGTACACTGTAAATTATAGAAAATAGCAAATATAGCCCAGGTCATTGGATAATTTATTTTGCATTTTGCTACAGCGCAGGACGTGCATTCAAATTGTTTGCTTGTTTTACCTGGACACGCTGGAACCTCTCGTCAGCCACGCGCAGCTCCTTGGTGATCTCGTCGTAGTCGGCGGCCACGGCAGCCAGCTCCTGCTCGATCTTGGCTTTGCTGCTGGACAGGTTCACGTTGATGACCGTCAGCTCGTTGATGCGGGTCTGCGCCTCCTCGTAGGAGAGCTCGAGGGTGCGCTTGGCGCGAAGGGCCTGTCAATTGGATTAAGGTGTTACTTCTTACTACTACAAAAAGTATAGAGGTAAAGAGACATAAAAATTTTCTTCATTCTTCATTTTCTCTCTAAATAGAAATTGAAATGTTTATTTCAGAATTGATCTTTTTACTAAGATCAATATCCACTCTTTGTTTATCTACTTTTCCGTTGATTACTTAAAGAGATTTTTTTTGTATCTATTTTGTCCGACAATGTAAGGTTTCTTATATCATTCTCTTAGACATCTTGACACTTGAGCTTTCTTCTGTGCTCAATTATCGGTCCTACTTAAATACAGGAATTAAAGTACCTACTCTTCCGCCACACTACAATTGTATAGCTGTCAAAGACGTTTGTTTCTAGTAATATTACGGAGTAGTAAAAAATCACTTTTGCGAGTTGAGTAATCAATTTTAAGATTTTATACTATATTTTCTTATAAAATTTTCAATAATTAAATCAAACCCAAGACTATCTTCTGCAATTTATTTTTAATCGTACATTTTGTGGTGTTTTTAGTAAAAAAAAGTTGTTAAACTGATTTGTGTATATACCTGTTCGTAGTTGCCACGGATCTCCTCGATCTCGCCAGTGAGGGACTGTATCCTGCGCTGGGCAACACCGTACTGGTCGAGGGTCACCTGGAGCTGCCTCTGGACCTCATCATAGTGGGTCTGGATCTCGGTGAGCTGGAAATTAAGACAGTTGTATTATTTTTACTTTTTACTACTTTAATTATTTGACTAAACTGAGATGACGAAATGCTTCTTTTAGTGTTAATTATTGTCATTTTAAATGTAGCAACTAATTTTGATTTCATAAACAGTATTAATTCTAGAAAATTATAAAAAGCGTAAGTCTGATATTTTTTTATAAATCATTGAATAATAACAAAAATAAATTTAATTCAAGAAATTATGGAATCTCAGATATACATTCTTTAGTGTAGGTATATTTTTGATTAATTCTACAGAAATTTTACCTGCAGGGATTGCTTCTTGATTGTCTTCTGCAAGTCAATGTTGGTCTTGTTGGCAACGTCGAGGGACAGTTCAAGTTCGGTGATCTGGATCTGCAGCTTCTTCTTGATGCGGGTGACTTCAGTCTTAAGCTTGGTCTCAGCTTCAACAACGCGAGCACTCAGCTGCTCGATCTCAATGCTGGTCTGCTTGCTGGAGACAAAATAAAAAATGAATTAAGGCAAGTGCCAGTGAAGTATTTCCAAAGATCATACACATACAACTATACACATAGTTCTTACTCTGGATGAAGATACAGTTTTGAAAGTATTATTTTATTGAGGTTTGAAGCAACAGTTATAGCTTCAATGATGTCTAAGTAATTTTAAAAAAGTGTACCTTTTGTCTATACTAAAACTGGTGCTTAACTGCTCAAATTGGTTAAGTGTTTCCTTTAAATCATTTATCTTTTGGACATACGAAGTGTCAATAATTGGAATTTCGGTTTTGATCACAATGCATTTAGTTACGGGTGAAGTAGCACGAACCGTCCGCACCGTCTCAGTAATATGTTCCGACAGTTTGCTTTGAGAAACACTGGACATATTAGAATTCGTTGCAATTTTTGACATGATACTGTCCGAGATTTTTGCCAGATTGCGGTCTATTGCTTCTTTCTTTGCGTTAAAGTTCATTTTCCTTATAGAACCTTCTGCGACGTTCTTTCTGCTTTCATCTAAAAGCACCTGAGCAATAGCACTGGCTGATTTTCCTCTATACATGAAAGCTTTTCCTTTTAACTCTGCTCCCACATTTACTTCTTTATCGTACAGGTCGAGTTCTTTCTCAATTTCTGCGAGCCTTTTCTTTTGTCTTTCGGCTTTGAATTTTTCTCTGTCTACCTGCTTCCTTTTCGCTTTGACACTAACACTTTCAACTCCCACGTGTTTACCAACATTCCCTGCTGCAGCTGTTGCCACCACTGAAAATGGTGTTCGCTTTCCCACCTTAAACGTGTTGAGTTCCTTTTTTGCATGTTCGGCAACTTCTTTAGAAAATCGGCGCACATCTTGTTCGGAGTACCCCTCTACAGGCTTATCAAACCTGTATTTTTCCAGCCCTCGTTCGTTGTTCCACGGCAAATGAGGAGGCTTTGCAGCAGCACCGTATTCTTTGGCATCGATGTAGTCAATCATCGGCTGGTAAAAGTTGATTCCATAGCCATAATTGTCCTCGTATACTGCCGTGGGAGGTCTATTCCACTTGTTGTAGTTGGGAACTTTAACTGGCGGCATTGTGCAGCATTAAGATATTTCTAGTGCTGAAAATGTATCACTCTCCCTAACGTGCGCAGTCGGGAATCGAGGTCGCGTTATTGAGAACGCGAGAAAATGCACTTGGTCTTTTGTACATTTTCAATCCACGTGTGTGCCAATACTACGCGATCATCACATTTGTTCACCAATCAAATCAACGGTTAAATATAAACAGATTTCGTGCCAACAGTTCAGATTATACTAAATGCTGGACATATGGGGCAATACACCTTGCCGGAACTCGGCAGTAAATATTAAAATGTATGCGAGTTTTAGTAATTGCATTTGAATTATTATCACTAACTGTTTTTAGTAGGGTTGCACTGATATTGTGGTATCATTTTTGATCACCGTTATATCAATCTGTTTGGCGTGTTTCCACGATCTATGACATATTTAGGTCACGGCTAGTATCTGAGCTGTCGCAAGTTTGTGTGACAGAAGTCAATCAGCGCTGGGAAGGGGAGGGGCTGAATGTTGAGAGATGGAGGCAGCCCTTAGTTCCGAGTTGGCGGCTGACGAGAGCAGTGCGTGATCGATGGTCTTGCTCAGTCTGTTTACAGTATTTGCAGTGTAAACACTATGGAAATATTCACTGGTAAGTATTATATATCACTATAATCATTATCATCAGCAGGAAGACAATCACAGAGGCATTTTACATCGATCACCACAAAAAAGTAAACGCAATCTGCATCTAACGATTATCCATGACTATGACAAGATCATTAGTTCCTCTTGTGATGAAATTACAAAAATAGTTTTACCTCAACCTCTAAAACTGAACTAAATGCTCTAGTTTATTCAGCTCAAAATTTAAAGGAATTTTCATCGTCATCAGTCTATATTAGTCTACTGCTGGACATAAGCAGAGGCTTAGGCAAGCCACTGAGCCCGGTATTCGGCTCTAAGCCAGGTCTTCGGCTCTAGGATAAAGAATTCATAATTCATAATTCATAATAATTCATAATTAAAGGATATTTAAGATGCATCAATGTTATATATAGAAGGCTAGTTTGGAAGGTCGACTGGCACTTACCGGATGGCCTCGATTTCCTCCTCCTTCTCCTGGAGACGACGCTCGGCCTCATGACGGAACTGGCCTAGCTCCGTGGTCAGCCTCATCGCGCGCTGCTCCTCAGCTTTGCGACCCTGGTAATATCAAAGTTACACAACGAGTTACACGACTGAATCAACTTATATAAATGTAAGTGCAATATACTTTAGGTTTTAAATTGATATGTGTTGCGACTGAATATGCGTGCGAGTATGACCTTTATTTTTGCTTTCGATTACATTTCTCTTTATTACTTTGAATATACTAGACTAGTTTCTGCCCGCAGCTTCGCCCGCGTGGCCTATGGGAAACGAAGAAGAAAATTTTTCATAGATAATTCAACCACTCATTTCACCCTCTTAGGGGTGGAATTTCGAAAAACCCTTTTTTAGCAGATACTTACATGTTACAAAGAACACACCCACCAAATTTCAAGTCTCTAGGACCAGCGGTTTAGGCTGTGCGTTGATATATAAGTCAGGCAGTCAGTCAGGACTTTGAATTTTATACGTATAGATTATCCTTTTCTTACAGATGCAGATAAATTGAAATAATAATATTAACAAATTTATGAGATACTTGAGTTTTCAAGTATCTCATAAACTTGTTAATATTATTTGTTATGTATTAATCAGTAAGTGTTGTGACCATTTTGTATTGTAACATTTATCTCGACTCATTGCTAAACATAGAGCGATCTATTTATGGAATGAGGTATAGTTTCTGGCACGTACTTGTCGATTGAGTTCTGAACGTCTGCCAACAACTGCCATCAAATATTGAGCGAGAATCTAATCTTCATACCTATCATTTAGTACAATGCTTTGATATGTTAAGCCTGTGTGTATGATTTCATTATGTTATATGTTATGATTTAATTTTGTTGTGTATGTTTCGTGTCTGTCATGTTTCATTCTTATTATTTGATTGTGTATTTTTTTTATGTAAGTGAATGATGTAACGAGCTAGTCGTTTACCTGATGTTAAGCGACACGGCTGCCCATAAGCGAGCAGGGTCACTCGGAACTACAAAATATAAAGTTTCGCGTGAAACTGCACTGCGCTCATCATTCTGAGACATCAGCACAGTCAGGTAATAGGATTACTCGACTGTGAGATCAGATCATAAAGTCTCATTTGCCCAGTAATTTCACAAACTACAGTGCCCTTCAAACTGGAACACAGCAGTGCTTGCACACTACTGCTTGGCGGCAGATTAACTGGCAAAGCGGTGGTACCTACCATCAGGTGGGGTACACTTAGTAAATGTATGTATGTTTCGTATCTGTAATATTTTATTCTAATGGGAATATAAACGGTTTTCTCCATTTATTTAATTTATCATATCGCTGATCACTTTTGTAAAATAACGATTTTTATAATGTTAGAATAGCTTCATTGTGTTTTAAAACGAGTTTTTGTTTTAGTCTTTGTAATAAATAGGGCGTGGTTTTAGTGCGTAATTATGTGGTTTTAGTGTTCAGATTATACATATCACCTTTTAAGGGTGATATTAAAGTATAAAGAAAAATAGCTTTCCATCAAATAAAACATGACACCACTTAAAATAGTATATTATTATATATAGTATATTATTGACAAAATAAAATCTCAAAAGAATGAAAAAAATAATAAACAAATGAAATGCAAAAATAAATAAAACGAAATATTAAATGAATAATTTAGTCAAAGAAGATTATTAATTGATGACTTGACAAAGTTGTTCCACATACGCATCTGCACCTTTTAATTAAACATTTTCTGTAGGTAATTGTCACTTTTAAATCAATTACACAGAGTTTTTGTTATGATGAACTCTTTAATAGCTAATTGTAAGTTTAGTTAATATAACCCAAAGTTGCTTGCCACCCTTGATGGATGTTAAAACCTATAGGGTGATCACGAAACGCGTTTGCAGCGGATAGAAACCTACATTTGTATGGATATGACAGTTTGAATACGCAGTTTATGAACATAGTTAGTATGGAAATTTCTTCTGTTGCATTGCAATCAAAGTTTCATGTTCACCTCCTAGTGAAACAGGCTTGTATAAACAAAAATGGGATGTGTATCTATAGTCTTTGGGTTTACTTACAGCCTCAGCCTCCTTGTAGGCAGCGGTGAGTTCCTCTCGCTCGTTCTCAAGACGGCGCAGCTCGATCTCGAGCTCGTGAAGACGGCGGTTCAACTCGGTGAGGTTAGCGCGGGCGTCGTGCAAGTCATCTGATAATACATACAAAATGATTAATATAAATCAAGCAATAATAATAATAATAACGCCCAACGATCGCATACATAGATCGCGGACCCTAACTAGGATTCCGTGTCTACGAGGACCATGGTCCCTCAATACCCAGACTCAGAACAATTATTTGCGCGCGCATTCTGTGCACAAATACTTTTCCTGCCGTGGGCATCGAACCCGCTGCTTCCGGGCTATGAGCCGACCTGCTCAACCACCATACCACAGAGGCTGTCGAAGGCACGTGTTATTTACCAATTTGCGCTGAGCCAGCGTTATTAATTATAGCCTTATATGTACTGTTTTCCAGTGAGAGATAACTTACATGTCCTAAAAAAGTTTATTTTTGTGTTTATATTTATACATATAAGCCCAATGTTACTTGAGCGAATGGGTATGATTCTAATGAAGCAAACGATACCCCATATGTAAGTAAATCATCGTGATTATTATTTTGTTTGCTTTATAGAAAACCTCCACTAAAATCAAAGCTAATCAAATTAGGCAATATATTTCATACAAAATGAGTAAAATTTCTAAATAACTCAATGCAATTGTTTCTTCTTCTACAACAATTATAAAAAACTGAAAACGAAAAAGACCGCTTCACCGCATTGTATTATTTTCCAAAACGCGTGTTATTTTCAGTGTGAGTGCATAAAATTGGTGGCATTTTATTCGTTAAGTGCTGGATTACAGGTATGGTGTGGAAAAGTGGTATAATGATGGTGAAACGTTTCTTTGCAAAAATACATAGAAGCTTCTGGTAAAGTTGCCACCACTTTTACTAGGAGCACGACTTGACTAGACTATGGCTTGACTTGATGATTTGGACTGTGACTTGACTTGACACATAAATATTATATAATTTAAATTGAATTATTATCAAATACTTGACACCAGCTAAATACACAAAAGTGTGGAGCGAAAACCTAAACAAAAACTAAAAATTAAAAAGAGAGTAATAATGCGAACTTACCACCAAGTTTCTTGTTCTCGCGACCGAGAGCATCCTTCTGCTCCCTGGTCTTGTCGAGCTCGTGGCTGATGCGCTGGATCTCGGTGATCTTGATGCGAAGGTCTCTCTGTGTCTGCTCGTAGATCTGGACGGTCTCTTCCAGGCGCGACTTGATCTCGATGTTAACACGTTCAAGCTGCTCGGTCCTCTTCTGGAGCTCCCGAGCGGTTCCGTTGGCCTTCTCCAAGTCGATGATGAGGACTTCGACCTGAGATGTTAATTATATTTATTATTAATAAATCACATATACAATATTATAAAGGCAAAAGTTTGTATGTGTGTTTGTGCGTATGTTGTATGTTTGTTACTCCTTCACGCTCAAACGACTGAGTGGGTTTGGATGATATTCGGTACCAAGATAGCTTATACACTAGATTAACATATAGGCTACCTTTTATCCCGGAAATTTTTAATTTATATTTTAATTTCAATTTTGTTTTAGAAATTATCTCGTGGGATGAGTAAATAATTAAACAATTAAAATACACTTTATCCGCAGATGAAACCGCGTGGCACAACTAGTTTATTAATATTTTTCACTGTGTTGTGTGTTATTCACGTTGTTGGATTAACAGCATAATATATCAAGACAATAACCTGGTTTTGTTTAAGTCAGATTAATGACCTTCTTTTCATATGATTGGCAAAAGTTAATAAAATGTATTGTTTGAAGAAAATACGTTGCTGACGTGAGCAAGTTCAAAGTTATAGTTCAATGACATGCAATCAAAATATATTGTAAAAGATCATAGCAAATGCTATCATAGCATTTGATCGCAGTTTTCAGTAGTAGTATACAAGGAATATACTTTTAAAAGTTATCAAAAGATGAAATAGGTCCACAAAGATTTTTACGATTTGTTAGTCCAGTCCAGACCGAAATACAGAAAAGGTTATCTACAATAGCTCTTACCTCGCTCTGCAGACGAGATTTCTGTTTCTCAACATTGTTGATCTTGACGATGAGGGTCTCGATCTGCTCTTCCTGCTCTTGAATGCGAGCGGAGTATTTACGGCGGAGTTCCTCAATTTCCTCAGCACGGGCGGAGGCCTCAGCCTCGTATTTGGAGCGCCATTGCTGGACTTCGCCATTGGACTTCACTAGCTGCCTTTCCAAGTCAAGACGAGCCTCGGATTCCTCTTCCAGTTGCACGCGGACGGACTCAAGGTCGATCTCAACCTAAAATATAAATAAATATACTTGAAAATACAAATATACGCGAAAACTTGGCATCAGGTAAAAAAATCACATCACAAGCTATTTATAAATATAAAATGACACAAACATAATATTTTTATTTAGTGTGATTCGGCCAAAAACGAATAAAAATAGATTTCTTATATCGATCTAAATGCCACCAAATTTAAGACACTATAACATCATTGTTTCAGTCATGCCTGGCAGAATCAAAATATTATAGAATTGTATCCTATTCATCTGTTCCATCCATCATTCTTATAGCCAAGACTAGAATGAAAAAATTTTTATGATCAAATGTTTTTGTAGTTTATGTTCACTGTTAAGTCCATAATTATTTGGTGATGATAAATATGGTGTTCCTTACCTGGTGGAGGGTGGCCTCTAGCAGAGAGCGCCTCCTGTCCTCGTCCTCGAGCCTGCGGCGGGAGTCCTCGAGCTGGCTGGCAAGCTGGCTCTTCAAATAGATGACGTTCTCGATGTTCACCTGAAATGAACATAAAACTATTAAAATCGTCAATTAAAGATTAATACGAAACGTTTTAAAATCCATGGGTGAAAATCTTCAAGTTTGATGAGTAAGTTTAATTAAAATGATATTTCGGAAAAATTGACTGTTAGAATCAAGAAGATAGCAGTGTTTAAGAATAAAGACATTAAAATACATGTTACGTCAAACATTAACCAGATTCTACATAATGCTAGCCTAGAGTGTATATGCTTTTAACCATGAGCTTTATGAGTAGGTAGTATTGAAACAAACAAAACCTATCACAGATTGATAAGATTTTGAAGGTTTATGGTTTCAGAGCACTTCAGTAAGTTGAATGTATAACGTACCTTCAGGTCTTGAACTTCCTTGACGAGCTCAACATTCTCCTGAGACAGACGAGTCTTGTGCGAGGTGATGTCTACGATGGTGCGGTTCAGCTCCTCAATTTTAATGTGAAGCTCGCTGATGGTGATTTCCAGCCTCTCAACGGTCTTTGAGATGGTGATCTTCTCCTTGGTTACATTTTCTACTTGAGCCAAGAGTTCGTAGACCTCTGCTTGGAATTTGGACTTTTCCTTTTCAGCCCTGGAGACAAAAAGAACGGTCATGCGATCTCTTAAACTTTGGTGGTCTAGGATAAAACCAACATTTTGATGGACATGGTGATGGTGAGTGATAGCGCACAGCTAATTTCGCTTTTATCGCACAGCAGTTCTTATACTAGTTTTTACAAGGTTAACACAGTGATTGTAATTATTGTTAAATGTAACTTGTTCTCACCTGGCTCTGCTTTTGGTAAGCTGGTCGATTTGGTCCTGGAAGTCGACCACAATCTCCTGGTGCTTCTTCTTGAGCAAGTGGGTGGTTTCTTCGGACTCTAGATGCACATCCTCCAGGAGTTTGCGGAGTTTGGTCAGTTCAGTGTCGCGTTTCCTGTTGATCTCGAACTGAAAAACATATGGCATAATTTCAAAATACGCCCCCATTAATATTAACCTGGAGAGCTCTTTTGAAAACGTAAAGATATTGTTGTACATAAGATATCATGCCACCCAAAATTCCTTAGTATTTTTTTTTATAAATTATTATTTTTTTCCATTTTCAAGTGGGGAAAGAACTCAATTGAGGTTGAGTTGAAGACAATTATTTAGGAATAGAAAGAGATAACGTAATTTTTCAAGTCATTGTAGATATTTCTGCATCGAAACAATTTATTGGTTTTGATCTCAATGTAAATTTAGATAGTAAGTAAATGACAACAGGTATTTTTTAAATAATCATTTTATAGAGCTACACCATTTAATTAAAGTTAAACACATTTTTGGATTACTTGGTCCCATATCATACTATTATTTTAGGCAACATGATAAAAATATTCAGGTTTGAAAACTATGTACAGTTAAACAAAATTTTTACAGTGATTTATGAAAATGAATTTATTTTGTATCATCATTTTTCTAGTTCCTGAAAAGAAAGATTAACAAATCGCAAAGCACATGTCGCAAACGCTTAAAAATATCGCATGGCAGGGAATAGACATATGAAAAAGAAATAAAAATGAATCTTCTGATTTGCAATATAATATCTAATTTGTTCTTTACTTCTTCTTCAAGTTATATTCTCGCATCTCAATCTTTGAGTTCTGAAGAAAATCATAAACACACCCAAACTGCCATCTCTTGCCGGCGATGCTTGTATTAGCACTTCCAGTTATTTTTCTATCTTCAGTTGTTCCGTCTTTATTACATTCTTTCCTGTTTTCCCAAGTTTTAGATACTGCATTGTTAATGATTGGTACTTAAGCTCACATCCACTCCACTTGAAGTACTTTAGTTATTTCTACTTCCATTGTTTATGTTGCTTAAGATTTAAATAGAGATAAGATTGTAAATAGTTGAAAAGTGTAAGTTACCTGGCTCTCGGCTCCGCCTTCAGCTTCCTCCAGCCTCTCAGAGAGTTGAATTACTTGCACACTCAAATCTGCCTTCTCCCTCTCGATCTGAAAACATTATTCATTGTCATTATCGTTGATACAAGTCAATACTGTAAAGTTAATGTGAGACGAAAAAAAAAAATCAACTTTAATATTATTGTTCAGACGCTGTTCGCATGATTTGGAAATGTTAAAAATGTTAATACTTCTATATTGAGTTGATATGATGATTTCATAAACTAAGATTTTAATAACTTAATTTATGTCGTTTTCTATACATGAGTGGATAACACAAGTGGCACCTGGCCGAGATGCACCTTTCCACAGACATTATGCAACAGCCGGTTGCCGAGTGGCCGTCCTTCGCATATTTCAGTATTGTACTAATTTAAGAAACGGTTCGAGTCTCACGGCTCTCTGACTAACACGGATATTTTTGCCACTAACACCGTGGGCTATTATTATATATTTCAATATTGTGGCATTCTCAACGGGAACGAGCATCATTTGGCCCAGTTTCAAAAGTGAGATCGGAGACCGGAGAGCGAGAAGTTGAGATTTCAGAGAATGCTTTCGCTACGTGGCTAAATATATCTCGGTGGGTTACTCGAGCGAACGGTTGCGAGTTGCGGCGGCCGCAGCGGCGCGTGCGCATCTCTGCGCCGTGAGCCGTGCGCCGCTGCGCAAGCCTTCTCGGTGCAATGATCAAAAATAGAATACTTTCGATTACGTGAGCCAATGAAATTCACACTTCAATTGATCTGTCTCTATGATGGCTGCATTTAGTATGAAACACTGACGAATTTATTTCACAGCTTTAATTTAATGACAACTGCAATTGGACATAATTTAATTTTAAGTAATTGAGACTACAAGTAGACATAAAAAACAGTTAAAATATTGTTTTTTCATTGATTTTTTAGTAATGTATATAAACCATTAACCATGATTCCAAATTAAAAATACGTAAGAAATGATTTTTTATATTAGTTTATGAGTTATTAGATTGCAAGTTTAATAAGACGAGAAGGGGCAGTCCTCATGCACTCTTATTTTCAGGGTGTTAAGGGAAGCGACTGGGAGGGCGGGCGGTATTAATAGGAGCGCCCCGCCCACACCTGCGCGCCCTGTATGGCGCGCGCGCCGTGATATCATATTTCGCACGCTCAGGCTTACCCTCTGACGCAGCTCCCTTTCGGATTCCAGATCATCGTGGAGGAGACGGATCTTATCCTGCAAAATACAACATACTGTATGACGGTCCCGGTTCTGCGGCGCACACTTCACAAGCACTGCACTGTAACGGCTACCTCCAGCCTGGAGAGAGCACTCAGGTCGGCGCTGTACTCGATGTTCACGTCGGTGGTGCCGCCGCCGCTGCTGCGGTACGTGTACTTGGAAGTCTTTGCCACGCTGGACATTGTCGCTGATGTTCGTCTCTCGGTCGGCAGTCGGCGCTACGTTACCGGTCGGGCACCGCTCGACTAGTGAGAGCGGGAGCGGGCGGCGCGCGCGCACCGGCCGCCGCCCGCCCCTCGCCGCCCGCCCGCAGCTCCAGGGCGGCCGGCCGGCTGGAGCTCGCGGATCGTGTTACCACCCCCGCGCACCCCCCGCTCAGCCTTTTATAGACACGCCCGTCCTGACGCCGTCGCGGTTCTCTTTTATTTGTTTTGCCCAAAAATTTGCCGAATCCCTTTGGTCCTAGCGTTGGTCGCGAGGCCGTAGGTGCAGCAGCGCGCGGTGCACGCGCGGCTGCGCTGGCGGATTCCTGCCGCTTCCGCAGCGACTTTGGCAGCGCCGCCGCCCGGTGCCACCACTCGCCTGAACTTAACAATGAACTTCTTGCACTCTTTACTTTTAACCTCGTTGAACTATGTTTACAAACATTAATGAAAACTAATTTTATCACTATTTTATCGGAATTATCAGAATAAAAGCTTTACATCAAAAAGGATGGTAAATGATTGATTAATTACAAATTAAGGATAAATAACATGTTTTAGCATATTCTTAATCATTAATACGCCATGCGTCATAAGTAAGCTGCAGTAATCATAACGTTTGCTTAGTGTCGTAGCACGTCGTAGACATTGCCGTACTGTGGAGAGCTTTTAAACCGATATTGACAGTTTTATCCATAAAGAAAAGATCGACAGTGGAGAGGCAAATTTTCACCTTAAATTAGGAACACTTCCGATGCGGGCAATAATTAGTGAAAGCTCAATAAAGGCTGAGGGTAGTACAAGTGATTTTCACGCAACACTACAAGGTCACTTTCTTTTGGATTCATTGAACCGTCTCCGGGTCGTTGCCAACTGCATTGCCACTACTATCTTGTGTGCAGTTTTATCGATGTATTCAATAGTTTGAATTATTTCCTTCCACGATATCTTCATAGTCATCTTGACCTGCATTGCACTTGCACCCATTATTATTTATTAGATCCTGTATTTGTACAATTGATTTTTTTTTTCAACGCATAGTTCGTGTACCGTACAAATCCAACGAGTATACAGATAATAAAATACATAAATGTGTACAATTCTTTTATTAAAAATTATTTAAGTTATTTAATTAATTAATATTGCATGCATAACTGGGCCCATTAGTGCACCATTGAAAATAACTCTTTACAATTCTGTACCAGGATACTAAAAAAAGTTATGAGCTTACCTAGTTATTTAATCTAAGGTAAGAAGTGATCACACGCAGAATGTTATTTCTCGAATATAATAAGTATATCTGAAATATTAGAAATATCATAAAGTTGTATCGATGGCTCAGTTAGTAGTAACCCTGCTTTCTGAACTGCGAGTTGTGGGTTCGATCCCCATTTAAGACAAACATTTGTGCGATGACTGGGTGTTATATTATATTCTATATATGTATATGTTTACAAAAAAAGTATCGAAGTATTGTACCAGTTATCTGGTTCCCATAGTTCATACACGTAGTTTGCTTAGCTCGGGACAAGATGGCGCTGTGTGAAACGTCCACAAATATTCATTTATTTTAAAGTTAACCCAGAAAAAAATAGAGTCTTTTTTGCAAATAACTGTGAATTCTAACCTTTCAATTATTAAAGATAATATTTTAAAAAACTCGAAAAAGTTAGAATAATAGTTTCAGGGAGCGCGTAATAGCGAATTCTGTAACAAAACATAATAAACAGTGTTCAAAACTGTGTGATAATTTCAGAGATTCAGCGCGTTGACTCATCGCTGGAGCGGAGGGTGGGGGACAGCGTTAGGGTGGGGGACTGTAGGAGTGGGAGGGGGGACGCGGAAAGCTCTCGGCCTACATTGCGCAGGTACAGAATTAAACGAATATTTTCCCACCTGCGCGCGCGAAATCGGAGCGTTGCATACTCGAGCGCAGAAGTGGCAACTTTAATTCTTCAAGTTTTTTTTAACGGGCTAATGCTGTTGGTCTCTGCCGACCTTTGTATCGTCACCATTTCTTCAAATTTTCAATACAAAATATTTATTTATATAATACAAGGCTAAAAAACATTAAATGCGTATAATGGCCTAGTGTACTGTAGTTTTGGTAGGAATTCTTATTTTTTTCTTGCAATTAAAATAACCTATATAATTCAGTGATAATGTAGCATTCAAATGGTGAAAGGATTTTTAAAATCGGTCCAGTACTTTTAGAGCCATTTCATTCCAACATACCTACATACAAATCTTTCCTCTTTATAATAAGTAGTATAAGTAATAAGTATAAGTATAGAATTTTCTAGAAAAAGATTCGATCGCATCGTCACTTCCCATCGGGTGAGAGCGCGGTCAAATGTCGAAGTTCAAGTTCGAAGTAAAAAAAAAAAAAAAAATAGAAGAAGATGGTAAATTTCAGTCATTTCTGTGTTTTTTCTTTAAATTGTAGTTTCTATAATGAATATGCTCATCACCATAATTTTTGCATACTTCTCCTATATTTAACCCTTTTTTGCGGGAGAGGTTTTGTGTTTTCATTTATAAGCTTTGAATGTTTATAAAAAAGGGAACTACAGCTGCACTTTTTGATTGTAATACTTTATAATAGTGGCAAACGCAAACCTATCACACAATAAAAAAAAAATACGTTCGTCCAAATGCTGAAAAAAAACGAACTAAACATTTTCTATATCTAAAAAGAGCTTAGGGCTCTCGTTTATTCTTAGCCTAATCCCGGCATTCACAGCTCGTTCTCTGTTTATCTACCCAGTTAGAGTACAGTTTTCTCGCCGCTTATACCAACACGTGAAAATAACTCTCTGATTAATATTTCTCGGCTATCTAGCTATGAATATCTCGACATTTCACTTGTAAGCCACTTGGCTTATTCACCGGATCGGATGAATATAAAACCAATGCAATTCAATAAATTTATTTATAAATCACTTCTTGATGTCAATAGTTATTATTTATGTATGTATACTTAGGTAAGTATATAAATATTAATGTGTTTAATATTTAGACTTTAGCCAAACAACTATTAACAAGTAATTAATATTTCATTATAGTTAATTAGTTTACAATTACAATATTAGAGTTTTGGTGGGAGATCGAGAAAAACCGCATTGTATTATTTACCAAAACTTGTGTTATTTTCAATGTTAGCTTATAAAATTGGTGGCGTTTTATTTGTTAATTGCCTTTATTTTCTAAATACTACAATGATTTAATAACTAATACTAAAGACTACCTACTACTACTACAAAAAAAAAAAACTTTTGGACTATATACTGGCCGCGATGACCTATAGACAGTCCAAATGCTTCAGCCCACTACCAGTAGGCAGCGTACCCAACATGCTGGCAGCATTGCCCCGTTAAATTGCAATGCTTATTCGTTGTGCCAAATAAGTGTTTTAATTTTGGTCACGCGTAGCGTCGACCAGGCGCTCTAAAACTTTTGAAAACGCGATGCGCTGCTGGCCCCCAAGGATCCAGGGTCTCAACACCAAACGGCTCAAATATGTAACCGCTACCGAGATTACTATATTTGTGCCATTTTAGCTGCTCAGCCGAATTAGCTGCGGCGCCGGTCCTAACGTGTGTCTTGGAAAGATGATCGTGCCAAAGTGACACACAACAAATTAATTAATTATTAAATAATAATCATCATAATTATATGTGTGAACATTTCACACAGCACCATCTAGCCCTAAACTAAGCAAAGCTTGTACTATGGGAACTAAACAATACTTTAATAATTTTGTTTGTAAATACATAAATAGACTATATAGGCTAACGGGGGTTAGTCATGGCGGGCAAACTATAGAACTATAAGCCTTTGCCATGCACGCCGGGCCATGTCCGGCGCAAGAATAATCCGTAGTACATCGAGCGCTCCCTTTATATAGTCAGATGGGTGGGGGAGCGATGACAGTTGCCGGTGTTGCCACTGTAATAAATTTAAATGCTATCACAGAGTAAATTACGGTACTGCCCGCTGAGCATAGAGTTTACAACTGGACGTTGCCACCGTCAAATACAATATAACACCCAGACACAGAACAAACACCTATGTTCATCAAAAATTTTTGTCCTGGGTGGGAATCGAATCCACAACCCACAGTTCAGAAGGTAAGGCTACTACCAACTGAACTGTTGAGCCAGTCATGTAACATACAATTATTTGCTTGTTACGATAGAAAAAAGTACAGCATCTATGATACCACATATCACCTTTCCGGAGAGGTGTGGATTCAATACTCTATGTAATAAATGATTTCTTTCAATTACATCTAGAAAAGAAGACTATGAATATTTTCAAATAAACCACTGGTTTTTGTGTAAATATTTTATTGGTATATTTTTAATAATATTACTTTACTGGTTTATTTATACGCATTATTCTTGTTGGTGACTTGGTTATTCACTTCCTGGGGTTATGTAATTGGTGTTATATTGAATCCAGATTGATGATGAGCAGAAGCGAGAATGTGTCACGTTTTTGGTCACATTCCTTAGATCACTAAAACAAAATGAATAAGATTAGTATCATCATCATCATCAAGACGTCGAAGCTGAAAGAAGACCTCCCGCATAGTAATAAATAAATATGTGTGGATTTTACACAGCGCCATCTAGCCCCAAACTACACAAAACTTGCACTATGGGAACCATATTTTTTTTGTTTATTTTTAAGGATCAATGAACAGTATCACATACATTATTTAAGTTCTCGGTATAAGTAAAAAGTTTAACAGATGTGCTACCAGCATTATTGATCACAAATTACTAAATAAAAACATTAGATACCTACTTATATTGAGACAAGATACTATACTTACAATTATACAGTAAAGAGAAAGAGAAAGAGAACGGCCAATGCAAACAAATTATTACTCTTAGTGTAACCTAACGTAAGCATTTAAACATGTATTATAGGATTGTACAGCTCACGTAGGCAATCACGTACCCCGATTGCAAAAGCTAGAAACACAAATTTGTATGATTTGACATTTTAAATACGCAGCTTATATGCATAGTTACTATAGAAATTTTTAAATTCACAAATGAAAATTCTTCTGATGCATTGCAACTAAAGTTCCGTGATTACACCACAGATTAGTGGGATGCAGTAAGGTACAGTGCAACCCCCACTATGATTGACCGCTGCCAAACCCACAACGCTCACCAAGCAGGTCTATCACTGATCGCTTAAAACATCCCACCCGATCGTTAAATATATCTAAACAATTGAAATTATCATTATACGTTTTAGTCATGCGGTAAAGAGGTGATCGGTGACCGGAGTTGGTACGACAGGTAGCCGTGGAAAAGGTTTTATGACTAATTGTATCACGCGGATGAGATCTAAATGGTACTTTTAGGCGAATCCTGTTGACCAGCGTACCGATTCAGAACCTCACGATAACTAAGTTGTCGACCGATTCGGTTTGATATCGTTCGATTATACATATTTGCAATTCACAATAGTCGTTTATGCTGTCAACTTATCGAAATCCATAACGAATCGAATGATGACGTCATCCCGTACGATAATGTCGATTTATCGACATGTAACGCTATTCAGACGGCAGTTATCGAAACAAAGTTTTCGAGTGTCCGATTATTCTAGTCGATACTTTGTCGACAGCTGCAAGGCACCCGATAACGTTTGCATATAGTATATTATCACAAGTTTTCTTTGAAATTCATTGGAAAAATTGAAAAACCTAAGATGCAAAGTGTGTTAGCTTGGAGACGGCGACGAAGATCCCAAGAAGAAGGAGTATCACGCAGGCGTATATTAAAATCACTCCGTGATAAATCCAACCCTTTTTCAAGTCCAGCTGCGGTGTTTTTGGGGAAATATCGTCTTTCCCAAGACTTAGCGTTGGCCTTGATAGAGGAAATAAAAGGATTTTTATCAGGAGGAAGCAAATGTTTCGCCATTAGTCCAGAAATAAAGGTAAGATTTATAACCTATAAATAATCCGAAAACAATTTACCCATGGTTACACAGATGATTTTATATAGGATAGGATAGGTGATAACCAATATGTTAGGTTATAAGACATTACAAAATTCTTTTCTCTTACGTTTTCAAAATATTAGGTAATAAACACAGAACTCGTTGGTAACTGATAACAACTAAGTTGGTACCTATATTGTAAGCTGCCATGTTGAACACTCATGCATAGAAATGAATGAAACACCTTAGAATGGGACATAGGTAGTTTGTTCTAAGTGAAATACCCTATTTACTGTTTATTACTATTATGTCTGTAGTAGGTATAATCATATATAATATAATTTTAAATAAATAGACTGAATTCTGTACCTACACGATTAGTTTTATTCATCTTGATTGAAATCAACACGTCTTGGGCGCTCTTCATTTTTTTGCTCATGGTAGTGACCAAAAATTAACTGCTGGTGAATATGACATCGCCATGAGCCAGCCCAGTCTTAGCCGATCCATACAGGAGGTCACAGATGCGTTGAACCAATGCAATATATTGCGGAGGTGGATTGGATTTCCCAATAGGCAAGACAGAAGACAATTGATTGTAAGGTAGGTAGGGTGTACCTTTTTAATTACCTACCAATCAAAGCTATTTCAATTACCTACTTGTTATTGTAAACTCTTTACAAAAATATCCATTTATGTGTATTTTATTTTTAATATTTAATGGCTTAAAGCTCACATACCTACTTCACTTGTTTTTTAAGGCATTATGAACAGTTTGGCTTGCCGGGGACATTATCTTTTGTGGATGGAACCCATGTCAACATCAAGGCGCCCACTACACAGGAAGAAATCTATGTAAATAGAAAATTTCAACATTCATTGAACGTGCAAATATTAAGGCTGGTTATTTTATAATTATGTATTATTAATCTGTTGGATGCCATTCATTTGCATTCATAAATGAGCAATACAAAACATACTGTTGTATTAGTTAAAAAAAAAGTAATCAATTTCATCTACAAGTATTTATATATTTTTTTTTATTTATCCACAGGCATGTGTTTCAGACTTGAAAATCAGAAATATATTAGCCCGATTTCCAGGGAGTTCCCATGACTCGTTTATCTGGCGTAATTCTGCTTTACGCCAAAAAATGCAGCAGTTAAATGCAAACGGAGAGGAGTGTTGGCTTCTTGGTAAGAATTATTTTTAGCCAATGATAATAATTGTGTTGCTTTCTATAAAATAGAAAAGAATTTTACCTACAGACAAAATAGATATTTGTAACTCAAGAGACTTATATTTAATTTATTTTGTTTTTCAGGTGCTTCAGGCTATCCTAGTGAATGCTGGCTGTTAACACCCATTTTGAATACAGATGAAGGTAGCCCCGAAGCTGCATTCACTGCTCGCCATACAAGAGCAAGAAATTGTGTGGAAAGATGCATTGGCGTTTTAAAGAGACGATTGAGGTGTATCTCCAAAAAACGCACTTTGGAATACAGCCCTAAAAAATCCGGTAAAATCGTCAATGCCTGCTCAGTTCTGCACAATATGTGCACCTTGGCTCGTTTGCCATTATAAGTCAATGAAGAAGATACATCCAATGTCAATGCTTATTTATCAGCAGATTTAGAAAGAGCTTTGCAAACTCGCAGAAATGTGATTCAACGAATGTCAGTGAATTTGTAAAAAAAGAAAAGTATTTGGTTGCGATTCCTACCTCAAGGCTTGAAATATATTCACTGGTTAAGGTGTTATTCTTGGGATAACAATGTAGGTGCCTTATATTTGACATTAAGCACTATGCAATTTTATTGTGCTTAGAACAATTATTATACTCAAATTAAGTATTTTAAGTATTCTGATTTTCATATGTAAAATATACTTGCAATAATATATTTTATTTTGACTTTGTACAGTTTGTACTGAGTAATACAATATTATATTGTATGTAATGCTTTGTCAGCAGTAATAGTTGAAATAAATAAAGATCAAACACTAAACAGTTTGAGTAGTTTTATTTTTATACAGGTACATCACATATATAGAACATAGTAATAACTCTTACTAGTCCAAAACATTTAAGAATTAACAAACCAATCACCCTAAAAAATGTGCAAAATTATATTTGGAAAAGGAATTGGAATTTTAATATCATGGTTCCTTTTCTAGCGTATTTATATTATTTGCAAGTGCCCATGATTTTAAAAATATATAAGCGACATCTACAAATCTGCCAATTTGGCGGGTCATTTCAGCAGTGGAGTCAGCCTGCTGCTCCATCGCAGACACCATTTTTTCATCAATTGAAGCTGTAAATTAAAACATTTATCGTATATCACTCAAAGTATTATTCATTATTGTTGGTTTATATAAAATTACTCAACAGAAATCATTTCTTACCATCATGGGCCATTTTCATTTTTTTTTGTAGTTTTTTGAGGTGTTTCTATGCTTTCTTCTGTATGTCTGTTCTCTATATCCGATGTAACCAGTTGAGGTATTTCTTGCAACACTTCAACTTCATGAGGTTTTTCAGTGTTAGTGCATAAAGTTGGTGGCATTTTATTCGTTAAGTGCTGGATTACAGGCATGAGTGTGGGAAAGGGGTATAGTGATGGTGAAACGTATCTTTTCGTGTTGTTTCCAAAACTCCATAGAAGCTTCTGGTAAAGTGGCCACCACTTTACTAGGAGTATGACTTGACTAGACTATGACTTGACTTGATGACTTGGACTGTGACTTGACTTGACTTGACATACATATATATATTACTTAACTCGAAAAATTATCAATTACTTGACACTGGCTAAATACACAAAAGTGTGGAGCCATACCAAAATAAAAAAAAGATAACACTCATTAATACAACCAACCAATGCTTCCGAGTCTTCCATAATATATGACAGTAACATTTGTTTGACAGTAACAGTAAAGTGTATATTTACAAGGACCTTTATAAAAAATAAAATGACCATTTAATAATTTACTTCCGGCGTTTTTCTGCTTATATCCCATAATTAAATATTTACAGTTTATCAATGATTACTATAATTGATAAACAGTTAATATTTACGCTAAATTTTTCGTTTACTTTACCTAGATACGAGTTCTATATTTTGCAATTTTTGCGATAATAACGGACTCCGTAAACGCAGCATGTAATACAATCGAATACGATACCGTAACCGAAACCGAATCGAACACTCCGGACGATTCTTCTGAATAGCTCCAAAATTGTCGTACGATACGAGAACGCTGTCCAATCGAATCAGTTCGGTTCGTTATCGAAAAGTTCTGAATTGGTCTGCAGGTCCGGGCAGTCGTATCGATTGTGACATATGTCAAACAATAGCATAACATCAAGTTGTTGTCTCCTAGATTTCAAATCTAAAAGTTTATATTTTACTAATAAGTCTTCATAAGGTATTGTTGCGGAGGCGATCGTGCTCGCAATTCTGGTCAAATAAATAATAATAATAATAATAATATTTATTCAAAAAATTTACATGAATGATAATATAATATAAATCTTAAGAAACTAAAGTCTTATAAAAATTAGGTGCCTGCACTAGGATAAACCTGTGTCACAGGCGGCGTAAGTGCTAGATTCTACAAAGAGTACATGTGGGTGCAGAATTATTAACAATATTTAACAATAACGTATATAAACAATATATTAATAACTTATAATTATTTTGGGTTTGCAATAGTATACCCAAATTATTTTTAACCTAATTCACTTATTTATCAATGTGTAACAGTAATTCGGTCTGATCATAGTTCAAACCTTGTAAATGCTTATAGACTATTAATTTAGCACTAAAATAATTAAGGTCATAGATAGATAATGTCTTATTTAGTTTATTGTACAGGAATGGGCCTAGAAAAATGAAGAACCGGTTTGTGAAATCAAACTTTGACACAGAAAGTGAAGTACATACAATATCTTTCCGTCTCTTAGTGTTAGTAAGCTGTGCGTTATACGGCAGAGTGGAGTGCTGTTTTAGGACAGTGTGCATTATGAAAAGTTGGCGGACTGTTAAAACACTGCACCTTTCATACAGTAAGCTAGTAGGAAAGAGGTATGGTCTGGAAGTGGCTACTTTCAGGATAGCTCTTTGGGCTCGTTCAATAGGTATCATTGAAGTTTTTGGTGCTCCGCCCCAAGAAGTAATGCAGTATTGAATGATAGATTGACACAAAGCTTGATAGATTTGTATAATTAATTTGCTATCTGCAATATGGCGCAGTTTTTTGAAAACAAACATTAATTTACGTAATCTGTTAGCTAGAGCAGAAATGTGTTTTTTAAAAGAAAAAGTGTTGTCTATTATAATACCAAGATATTTAATGTAACTAGTTTCCTCAATAACTGGACAATTGCAAGCGCCAGTCAGATGCTTACGACCAGAGTGTGCATATAATTGATTAAGATGGTTAGGAATGATATTATGGGGTCTACGCATGCAAAAGCTCATAAACTTTGTCTTTTCAGCATTAAGTGTTAGTAAGTTACGTGTTAGCCAGTTATTCACAACATTAAACCCTCGTTGTGCATGATTATGTAGTTCTGTGCTGGAGTCAGCGGAGAAAATTAGAGCGGTGTCATCAGCATACGAAATTATTTTGCCATGGTCTAGATTTAAATTACAGAGATCATTTAAGTATATCAAAAAAAGTGTAGGTCCGAGGATGCTTCCCTGAGGAATCCCATAAGGTGGAATTTTCATGTCGGCGCTGATTATATTGCCTATCTTGACACATTGATACCGATCCTGAAGATAGTCAGTGAAAAGTTTCAACTGAATTCCTCTAATTCCGAGCGCTTCTAGTTTGTTCAGGAGTATAGGAACGGACACGGTATCAAAAGCTTTAGCCAGATCAAGGAAAATCCCAGTTACCCGTTTTCCTTTCCCAAGTTCCTCTGTAACATAGTCAGTAAGATGATGTACCGCATCTGCTGTAGACAACTTAGATCTAAAACCAAATTGCCAAGGTGAGAAAAGGCAATTATTTTCTAAAAATGATACTAGTCTGTTGTTGATAATTTTTTCCAAGACTTTAGAGACTGACGGTGATAACGATATAGGTCTATAGTTTGTTACTAGATCTTTTTTACCCGATTTATGAATGGGAATAACTACAGCTTTTTTTAGGCATTTTGGAAAAATCCCTTCACAGAGACATATTTGAAATATGTGGGTTAAAGGGGGGACAAGAATATGTTTAAATCTTTTTAGAAAATCATTGCTAATATTATCCCACCCGGTGGCTCGGTTATTTTTTAAGCTCGTAATTACCCTTTCCACTTCCGTACTATCCAGGTCTGACATAACAAAAGACTTACCACTTTGGAGCTTGGTCACAATTTGCGAAAAGGACTCGTTGGGATTGCTATCATTTTGACCTCGAATCTTTTCAGCAAGGCTTTTCCCAATGTTTACAAAAAAGGAGTTTGCGTTATTAGCGGATGTAAGCGGGGAAGTGTGTGTATGCAATAGACTCGACTCTGATTTTTGCTGATTTGACGTAAAAGTAACATTCTTGATGATTTTCCAAAGTTGTTTGCTATTATTACCTGCTTGATGCAGCTGTTGCTTATCGTAATTAATTTTTAATTTTTTCAATAAATTATTGCAGAAATTTCTATACCTTTTATAAGATAAATGTAAAACTGAATTATCTGGGCATTGCTTAGCACTCTTATGCAATCTATCCCTATGCCGTATACATCTAATAAGACCCGGAGTAATCCAAGGCTTGATAGGATAGTTTTTCTTACTTAGTTTAATAAGCGTTGTGTTACGTAAAATGGCTTCTTGTAGTTTTTCAATTACATATAAAAGGGAAACATTTGCATCAGCAGTATTGTAAACTGGATTAAAGTTAACGTTGCATAAATCACGTTCGAGGCCACACATGTTTATTTTGGATTTTTGCTGTGGGCGAGTTATGTGCTTAGAGAGTGACAAATCAAAGGTTAGTAGGACAGCGTAGTGGTCTGTTATTGTTGAGTTAGCTACAAGTGTTAAACATGGAAGTCTGGCCTTGAGCATAACGTGATCCAGACAAGAACCGCTTTGATGTGTTGGTAAATTGTGAGAGGGGAATAGCCCATGGTAGGCGCATAGATTAAGGTAGTCCTGTATACTTAGGCCTATGTCGCTATTTTCTGAGTTTATGTTTATATTCATATCGCCAGTTAATATAATATTTCTAAGGGAGGAAAGAGATTGCAGTGTCGTATTTAGACCACTATGAAAGATATCTAATTGTCTAAAAGAAGGAGGTCTATATGTAGCAATAATTGCGACATCGGTACCAATTTTAATCACTAAGCAATTGCATTCTTGAACATTCGGTTCCTCGACTGTGAGAAGCAGGGATTTTTTTGTATATACTACCACGCCATCGTTCTGGTTAATCGATGCAGTACTATGAAAGCTATTGTACCCTGGTAATTCAGGAATAGCCCCCTCACGATTTGAAAGCCAACATTCGGTAAGAACCATTACGTCACACTCCATGTCAAGCCTATGTAAGAAAACATTAAAGCTATCTATATTCTTATAAATACTACGGATGTTTTGCGTTAGTATTGTTAAAGGGCTTTTGTACTTGGAAAGATATTGTTTGCAGTTTTCAGTGTCACATACTTTTGACTCGTATATACAAGTATTATCTAGGTCATTCATCAATTCATCGGCCATAATTTAAAAATATATATACGCTAGTTACGGCAGAAAACAATTAGAAATAAACGGCGCTCTAGGCGCCCTCATAATTAATAGAGTTTATGTACCTTTTTTCTGCCATTGTTTTTGCTGGGCACTCAATAGAACCAGTGATATGATTACTTGGCTTTTTGAAGTGCAAGCAAGTAGCACACTTTGCTTCCTCTGCCTTCTTCGGGCATTCTTTTATTGAGTGACCTTGATCACCACAGTAGCCGCAGGTGGAGGTTGTCTGCCGACATGACTTCGCCGCATGACCATACTGCTGACACTTAAAACATCTGGTGACCAAAGTGAAATCCCTTACGGGGCAGGAAGACCAATTAATAAAAACTCGCTCTTTAGTTATGAGGGCTTTACGGACAGCTGCCGATATTTCTATAATATAATTACAGGTGTCAGCGTCTTTCTTACCTGACTTATGACTTAATTTAATTGTGGTCAAAAAAGTTTCAAGAGTGGAACCCTGAAGTTGGTCGGCTAAATTTTGATTGTACAAACAGGTAAAAACTTCCTTTTCCTGCATTGCTGAGGGTACTCCAATAATCACCACTCTAGGATTTCGCTTATGAGGTTCGTCAACAACAAGGCCTGAGTTCGTGAGCTGCACCGATTGTTTCAATTTCACGATGTCGTCTTTTGTGTCAGTGCTTATAATGACACCGCCGTTTCTGGTCTTGCGCAGGCCTCTCACGTGGAGTTTCATTTGTTCTGGGCAGATAATTTTTTGGACAAGAGATTTTGTCTCCTCGCTTGTCTTCAATTTATCATTTCGATAAATAGCAACTGAATTTAAGTGCATGGGCTGAATGAAATTGTTGGCACCTTTTTTAACCATGTCAGCAAAAGAGGCACCTAAGGCAGGTTTTGGTGACTCTTCAATAGCCAGTTTAAGGTCTTGTAGGCGCTGTGATAAATCCAGTTGCTCTTTGAGGGTTTGAATTGATG
The DNA here is from genome assembly GCA_905220475.3 of Ennomos fuscantarius. Classification (NCBI taxonomy): domain Eukaryota; kingdom Metazoa; phylum Arthropoda; class Insecta; order Lepidoptera; family Geometridae; genus Ennomos; species Ennomos fuscantarius. The sequence continues at coordinate 16,790,750 of HG992023.1, forward strand.
AGTGGGCTTGGATTGCTTTATGCTTTAGCGATTGGTACTGCACTGCCATTTGCGACGTACCATGACCTACTTTCCGGCATAATGAGCTGATGCGCAGCTTCTGCTCTGAGTTCAGCTTGCCCTCAGAAGCAATATTGCATATCTCGTTTAGACATTGCTCGATGGACGACATCCAGCTTTGTATTTCTGGAGTGGAGACAACTTCAGGTGCAACATCCCTTTGGCTCGATGATTGAGGGCGAGGTCCAGGTGTAGGGGGTGGGGTGCGGACAGTCCTGTCACTCCGGTTGAAGGGGCTTCCTTCCATAGTTGTACCAGTTTTTACTTATCAAACACCAAACATTTTCACAAAATAAGTTAACAGATTATTATGCAACAACAAATGACATAGTTAATCGTTCCTACTGGCTGTCGGTAAAAACGAGGTCACAATTCAGCGGAAAATTATTTGTTTATTGTTATAATTCAACACGTCTGTTCGCAACGATAGACTGCGATGTTTTTTTCCTATATCCTATAAATAAGTGGACTGCATGAAATAAAACAACACGTTCTCGTTCGAAGCTCAACTCTCGACTCTCGACTGCCGACTGCCGACGCTGACTGCCCTTTATTGTTTCGTTCTTATACATTTATTTCTAAATAGACTATTGTTCCTTATAACATAAACTTATTCCTATAACAAAGCTTAGATCTAAGCCGCTCCGTAACCCAAACACGTGCATCGCTATGCCCGCGAACAATGGCAGCGTCCATCCCGTCCATTTCTACTCATTGTTGCTCTTGCTCGCGGGCCGCATGTTCAGGCCACATGTTTGCAGGCTTGCCGTCCTTTACAACTCTCCCCCCGGCGTAGCTTGCGCAGCCTCCTCCTTCACCAAGACGGCTAGCTTGCTGGTCGGCCGCCGGAATGTGCCCGTTCTGGTTCGCACGCCGCCGTCTAGGCCGGGTAGGTCCGCTCGATAACCCATACCGGCCAGACGTGGACTTATGTTGTTGACGACGATCATGACGTCGACGAACCGCAGCCCTCTTCCGTGATTTGTTAGTTCTCCTCTCGATCTCAGCGTGGGCAAGTACTCGCGTATACATCGCATCTTGCGGTAGGTCACCCGTCGACGCAGTACTTAGCTTTGCATTTCGTACTCTATATAGAGCGCCCAAGTACTCTCGATTCACGTGACCGGCGGCGCAGTGTTCTTTTATCACGACAAGCATGGTCACGGGATAACGTCCAACTACGATCACTGGCCGCTTCATCTCGATGGGTGCGCTTGATGATTCTACACAACCTAGCACTTGTAGTATCACCTTTTCAGCGCGCTCGATGTTTTCTACTTTTATGCGCGTCGCTCGACGCCGGCCATAAATGCCAACGCACACGCTGTCGCTCGAACCAATCTCTCGAACGTTGAGAAATGGTTCAGATCGGGTACCCATTGGTGTCTTGGCTCGTTCCGCTCGTTCGTATGCAGCACTTCATGGCCTTCCGTATGCACTTGTTGCAACGGCCACTCTTCTTCGGGATCCAGTAAGAAGCAACGGTCCTCATCTATGATTGGCATACGGTTGAGCCTAGTCGCGTCATCGGCTACGTTGTGTTTCGTTGGTAGCCACCGCCAATCATGCCTATGAGTGCACTCCGCGATCTCGCCCAGTCGATGCACGACAAATGGCGTATTACGCCGCGCATCAATTTTGATACATTGGACGACGGTCGCTGAGTCGGTCCAACAGATCGTTTTCGCAACTTTGATAGAATGTTTCTTCTTTACAGTGTCCGCGAGTCGCTCTCTAATCACCGATGCCTGTAGTTCGAGGCACGGGATGATCTGTGTGCCTCGCGGCACCACTTTCGCCTTAGCAGTGACCAAAGTAACGGTCACTCGTTCGTTTCGATGCGTAGTCCTCCAGTAGGCTACGGTCGCGTATGCCTGCTCGCTCACATCACACAATACGTGAAGCCTTTGTTTGGTTCCAGCGCATAGCACCGACGTAGACGTAGGCTGGTAATCGCGCTGTGTTGTTTAAACCACGCGGCGAAGTGCTCTGCCTCTTTTCCAGGAATCGGATCGTCCCATGATATTTGTAGGCGCCATAAACTCTGCAGGATGATTTTTGCGCGGATCGTGTATAGACTTAGGACGCCGATTGGGTCATAAATGGACATGACCGCACTTAGCGCTTCCCGTTTCGTGGGTGCTCGGCTTTGGTTACGCACGTCGCTCGGTACACGGTGCATTGTCGTGTTGAAACCCAGTTCATCTTCTTTCGCGTTCCAGTAGAGCCCGAGTATTTTGCTTTCTAGGGCCGCTCCCCCCAATTGAGTAGGCTCGTTCGCTCGCAAATTACTCGGCACGTCGCTCAGAACGTTCGGTTCGTTTGCGCTCCATCCGCGTAACGTAAAGCCGGCGACTTTGTGAACTTCTAGTAGCTCTTGTATTGTGCGGCGGGCTTCATCTTCATCGCTGTAACTGTCCACCAAGTCGTCTATGTAGTGGCTTTGTGTGATCGCCACTAATGCACGCGGATGCGTAAGCGCGTGTGCGTGTGCATTGTGATTACGCACGCTATGCGCTAGGAAAGGTGAACTCGCCAAGCCGAAAATCATGCTCGACATTTTGTATAGACGCGGCGGGTTTGTGCGATCTTTTCCTCGCCATAGGAATTGTTGCGCTGGCTGATCTTCCGGGCGGATTTTGATCCTTAAAAACATTTTTTGAATATCCGCCGTAACTGCGATCGCCTTCTCTCGAAACCGGAAAATTATGCCTTGAAGCGACAACAGTAGATCAGGTCCGTCCAGCAAACAGTCGTTGAGGCTCATTCCACGACTTTTGTAGGCTGCATCGAAAACCAGCCGCTTCTTGCCGGGCTTGTTTGGATTTTCGACTGCGAAGTGTGGCAGATACCAACAAATAGCGCTCTGTATTTCCGTGCCGTCACACGGCGACGCATAGCCCTTAGCGAGTAAATTCTCGATCTGAGCCGAATACTCGATGGCGAACTCGGGACAGGCGTCCATCTTTTTCACAATGTTCTTGAGGCGGTTTGCAGCTCCGGCGTAGCTCGGAGGCATGATGACATCATCGTGTCGCCATGGTAGGCCGACCTCATAGCCACCGTCGATCTTTTAAATTGACATCTGGAACATTTTCTTCGCTCGTTCATCGGCGTCGCTCACGCTTGGCTTGGGCGCGATACCCAGCGCGTCGACTCGAAAATAGGCTTCAACTAGATCATGTAGCCGTCGATCGCGCGTCTCGCTCTCGCACACACGTTGATCGGGAGCGTACACGTGGAGCACGCGATCGCTTTTTAAATCACGCTGCGCAGTGCGGTTCCGTGCACCACCCAGCCGAGTTGTGATCTCGATGCGGCTGGTTGCTCAGGGCCGCCGATGCGTAGCTCTCGGGAAACGATCATCTCCCAATGATCAGTACCTACTAGAATGCGCGGGCGTGCCAGATCGTAGCACACCTCGCTCTCTAGCAGGTCTCGTAGATGTCGGTGTTGTAATAGCGATCGTGACACCGACTGTTCTCGAAGCCTCAGGTCGCGTATGGTGCGCGCTTTCAGCTCGTACATTGCGCTCTCCTTCTTGCCCCGTATGCCAACCTTGACGAGTCTGCTAGTAACCTCTTCTTGGGACATGTTCACCCCACTCATATGTAGAGGTTGAGTGGGGCCATCTGCACAGATGCTTCTCGCCAAATCTTCATCGATTAGGGTAATCGTTGCACCTTCATCAAGCAACGCATATGTCGCTACCTCTCCTCGGGGCCCGGAAAAGACAACAGGGCATACTTTAAGCATGATCTCACGATTTCCAGTAGCGTTGTGAGATGCAACCGACATTACAACTGCGTCGTGGCCCGTCTTCGACTCCGCTTGTTGTTTCGCTGACTCGGTAGTGCTTCGCTCATTTTGCTCTTCGTGTAGTGACGAATGGTGAGGCCGACGACACGCGTTCACGCCGCACAATTTCGCCTTACACTGGAAACGGCGATGTTTCTTCTCCACGCACTTGAAACAAAGGCCCTTATCGCGAACCACGTTCCATCTTTGGTCCACGTTCAACGCTCGGTAACTAGGGCACTTAAATAACACGTGCGTGTCGTTGCAGTTCGGGCACCGGTCCGTTTCCTCTGCTTCGTTCGTGTTGTACACTACGTTCTTTTTCCTTTGTACCTCAGGCGCGTTCTTAATTTCTCGGCTTGTCGTGGGGCTAGTGGTTGGTGCGTATGTAAAACGCAATGCGATGTCTGCCTCGCGCATTAGGAAGCGAGACAACATGACGATCTCGGGTTCGTTCGTCGTACAGTGCTCATTCGCGTATTCGCACCACTTGCTCTTGATATGCGGGCTTAGCTTTTCGAGCACTTCTCGTGACAATTGTGGCGTGTGCAGATATCCACGTCGATCTATGTTCTGCAGGACACACACCACGTTCTGGACTTTTATCGCGAAGCTATTGAGATCTGTAGCGGATGGACTGGGCTTAGGCATTTTCTTCAGATCTTCTAGCACACGGTCGATAATTACCTCCGGCCTTCCGAAACTCTGCTCTAGAGTGCGCATGATGACGTCTGGATCGGTGGCCGTATATAGTAGCGCGGCCACGGCGTCACGCGCTTCACCTTTTAGGCAATTTCTCAGGCGTAGTAGGTTCTCGGTCGGCGGGATTTTGTAAATACTCGTAGAGTCCCGCACAGCGGCTTTGAAAGGTAGCCACTCGTTCGGTGATCTGCTGAAGATGGGCAGATCACAGCTGTACCCGCGATGTAGTCATGCCATTTTCCCCAACGCCTCCGCCAACTGCGTGTCAATGCCTCTGGATCTGTCCGGAGTTGGAGATCGTCCACGTCGATCGAAGTGCGCTTTCCGTTCTCCTAGGTTCGTGGTGCGCGGTAGTTCATCGCGCTCCCCCCGTACTGTGGACGTGTTCTTGAGCCAGGCATCGACTCTTTGGAGTTCGTCGGCGATTGGCACCTCGCACAGACTTTGATTATCCTCGATCGTGGCTACTTGAGCGGCCAATCGTTTCTTCACGAGATCCGCTTTCATGGCAAGCTCTTGCCGTTTAATTACCGCGAGCTTCTCCGCCGCTTCTAATTCCGCTAGCCGCAGCTGTAGTGTGGAATTAATTGTCCGATGCGATTGCGGAAGCGATCGTGCTCGCAGTTCTGCTCGTTCTTGTGTTGTGGCCGTGTCAAAAATACCACGTGACGTTCCGGCCGCCATATCTTCGCTCCCGCTCGTGGAAAGCGAAGCCAATGGCTCCTTTGACAGTCTTCGTTGTCGTTCCTGCTCCACGCGACACAGTTCTCATTCGTTTCGTTCTTCTGCGTCGCTCTTGCTCTTCCGGTTCCTTGTCGATACCATGACGATCGGTTCAATGGTTCAGGGATTCGGCTTGCAAGGACCAGATCGCGAAGGCGATCGTGCTCGCAATTCTGGTCAAATAAATAAGTGGACTGTATGAAATAAAACAACACGTTCTCGTTCGAAGCTCAACTCTCGACTCTCGACTGACGACTGCCGACTGCCGACGCTGACTGCCCTTTATTGTTTCGTTCTTATACATTTATTTCTAAATAGACTATTGTTCCTTATAACATAAACTTATTACTATATTATTATTATTACTTAACAAAGCTTAGATCTAAGCCGCTCCGTAACCCAAACACGTGCATCGCTGTGCCCGCGAACAATGGCAGCGTCCATCCCGTCCATTTCTACTCATTGTTGCTCTTGCTCGCGGGCCGCATGTTCAGGCCACATGTTTGCAGGCTTACCGTCCTTTACAGGTATAGTATAACGGCAGCACCTGAAATGCACACAGCGCAAAAATTTCTTTTGTACTCTTTCAATATCCTTATGATAACAATTATAAAGTGGACTCCACACTGACACGGCATATTCTAATTGTGAACGAATTAATGACTTGTATAATAGTTGATACCTTTGCTCATTCTTGAAATTACAGGACGACCTAATAACAAAATTGTACATTTTAAAACCACGAGATATTATATTTTGGACGTGAATATCTAGCTTCTAGTTAGCTTGTTATCTAAAGTAATGCCGAGATCCTTTATTACTTTAACTTTATCAATATTAGTGTCACAAAGAAAATAGGTAAAGTTACTTATGTTTCTCTTGCGTGTAAAAATTATAGATTTACATTTATTTAGACTCAATGCTAGTTTATTTTTTATACAGTAAGCAGAGAATCGATCCAAATCAGACTGAAAGTTTGCATGATCTTGATGCGTGGATTTCCCAATAGCAAAATTTACGCGGCATGGATGAAATTGGTAGTGCAGAGCGTTAGTTTAGAGTTCTAATATTTTTTTCTAGATAGAAGAGGTAGTTACCTATACTAGACAATAAATATTTTTTTGATTAGGATTGCAATTAAGGAGAAAAAAAAATAGTTAAACCCCCAAATTTTTCATTTCAGTGGCTGTCCACACTACATTTTTGTGTGTAATTTCCCTCGTACAACAAAAACTATTGGTTATTTCAGTTTATGGCTACTTTTATTTAAATTCTGAATAATGATAGTATGATCACAAAGTAATTTTATAATAATATCTACCCAGTTTAATAACTGGTAAGTAAAAATGTATGTGTCCAAAAAACTTGTTTAATTTCGGTGGCTTAATATTTATCAAGAATATTTTTCCATAGAGCAACTCTAGCTCCCCCCTTTTGCACTTAGAACTTACGTAACAGTGCCGCCTAGTGTTCCAAAGTGAGAGGACGTGTGCAGCTTGCCTGCATGTTCCCGAAAAACACGTAAGTTTTTCATATCGGTGTAATGGGACAAATTAATTTTCATTTCTGTGTATAGGTATTACTTGTTTTCCAATAAACTAGTATATTTAATTAAGTATACACGAGTGCGCTAATTGTAGTACGTTTATTGGGGTAGTATTCATTAAATCCTATACCAAATAGTTTTCTTGTAATGCTTATATTTGTCTTTGTTTTTAACTTCGGTGTTTTGTGAAATGATAAAAAACTTAGCGAAATGATAAAAAATCTCATTTTGGTGCGGTTTTATCATTTCAGTGTATAATTGTTTCATTTATGTGGATTGTTTTATCATTTCGGTTTGCTATTATTTCATTTCGGTGAAAAACATTGAATGCGTTTTCTAATGTGTTCCCAAGGCCAGTACTTTAATACAATATATTCTAATTGTAACAGAATACAACGAGATATGTTTAAATATAATTTGTTTTATTTATTTAAAGTGCCAGGTGAATTCAAAGTTGAAACGTAATCTATCTTTTATCATTGATATAATTTTTTTAGAATGCCAAGGCGTTGACCGAAGATGAGAGAAAGGAAAAAATACGATTATATGAATGGAGAAGGAAACAACGAATTAAAAACGATTCTGTCCTACGAGAAGCCTACTATCAAAATCGAGTCATATATTATAATTAATTACTATGATTCAATTAGGTTTGATTTAAATGCTGATTATTGTATTAACAGGTCCTGTAATTATTAGGTATAATAACTACGATTTTTACTTAGATACAACCAACAACGCAATTTATAATTTTTTGCTCGAACTAAAAACTTTAAAATGTTGAGTTGTTCATTTTTAATCACAGGTTTGCCTGATGTTATTATGCTTAAGATTGTAAGCTTTGAGTTTAACATAGAGTTCATAATAATAATTGAATGTAACTTCAAGTAATTTTTCAATCTCATTTGAATTATGGTAAGATTTCAGTCATTAGTTTAAATAAATACGTATATGTATACTTGATATTCGTTAATTTTACTTCTTTTACTGTAGATTTTTAGTGTGGTACCCTTCTGAATACCTAAAATTTAGCAAAAAAAAAATAGATAACTTGGTTAAAATTGTGACTCAAACTTGATAGCATAATAACGTGTTCTACGCAACCTAAACTGCTGCTATCACAGTTTAGATAAGGTGTTTTATAAAACGTATAAGGTTTTTTTTATTCAAACCTGGCTGTATATGTTTTCGGTATTTTAATTTTGATGGATAGAGTCTTTCATTTCAGTGGCTAGTTATTTCATATCGGTGAACGACTGTTTCATTTCGGTGGCATCAAAACTTTAATTATTATAGGTTTATTAAGATATATTTTGATGACATTAAATCTGAGCATGAACAGTATCAAGAAGTACAATAAACCATAGTTTAAATTTGAAAAAACTTAATAATAAGAAAATCCACCGAAATGACAGAAAAAACGACTTGTTGAAATTCACCCTGATATGTGTTAATAACTTGATAAATTTTTAAATCGTCTGCGTATAACAGGAACTTACTAAATTTAAAGCAGTGGTTAATATCATTAATATATAAAATAAAAAGCAAAGGGCCCAAAATCGATCCTTGTGGGACGCCAGAACTAATGGGAAGTACATCCGATTCATAACCATTGATAGCTACCTTTTGGCTACAGTTCGTAATGTAGGATTTAAACCAGCGCCATAAGTTACCGCGAATGCCGTTAAATGCAATTTTGTCAAGAAGGATTTTGTGGTCCACTCTGTCAAAAGCTTTTTGGAAGTCAGTGTATACACTATCAGTTTGTTTGTTCTTATCAAGATTTTCAAATAGTTCAGTGGTATACACTAGTACATTTGTGACTGTAGAGCGACGTTGCACAAAACCATGTTGATTCGGAATAATATAACTATGTAAGCTAGGATACACCGCATTACGTATAAGTCTTTCGAAAAGCTTCGACAGAGTGGGTAAAATTGATATTGGACGATAATTCTCTACGTCCTTCTTCGAACCTCCCTTATGGACTGGTACTATGCGTGCCATCTTCCAAATACGGGGGCAAACACCCTCCTTTAGACACAAATTAAGAATATAATGTATAGGTAAACAGACTGCGTCCGCTGTTTGGTTTAAAAAATATGGAGGTATATTATCAACACCCGCACCTTTTATTGGATCCAATCTGCGTAATTTAGATTTAAAGTCATTCATATTAAGGTAATCACTTTTAATGACATCTGAATCTGGATTAGTCGATACTTCTACATTTTTATTTTCAGTTCCAGTTTTTACGTACTCATAATCATCTGTAACAGAAGAGGTTACGAAAACTGACTGAAAATATCTAGAATAAAGATTACAGACCCCGAGCGGATCTATCGCCACCTGTTCCTGATAGCGCATGCAGCCAGGTATGTCACTATTTTTTTTCCTATTAGAAATATAGGTCCAGAAATATTTAACATTCGTTTTGATACTATTTTCAACTTTACTAATATAATTCTTATAACACGTGTCTAAACCTATTTTAAGTCGATTTCTAAAAATAGAAAATTGTTCATAATCATATAAGTTTTTATATTTTTTCCATTTTATCCATGCCTTCTTTTTATCTTTGAAAATGTGCCTTAAAGCGGTGTTAAACCAGACAGGAAAACCAGCCGTAGTTACTAATTTTGTTGGTATATTTTTAGATATTATACCATAAATAGTATCATAAAAAACATTGACTGCACACTCAGATGATTTAACTTTTAAGAGTGTGTCCCAGTCCACATTAATTATATCATCATTAATTATTTGATAATCCGCTTTGGCAAAACAGTGTCTGATGTGAGATTTACGTTGCATACACTTATATCCACGCTCAATAGGTACCGTTACATAAACTATATGACTATATGATACGATATTTAAATACTTTTTGAAGTAAAACTTTACGCACGCTCGACTTTTGCAGTAAGCTGGTGATTGCGAACGGAAGTAGAAAGTTCACGTAGATCTCCATTGGCAACATAATAGAAATAAACATTACTTATAATTTGTATTATTATGTTGGTACGTAAACGACAATTTACAATAGTCAAAATTACCACGTTAACTTTTACTTCAGGTCGTGTGGTCTAAAGCACGCTCATTTTCTTAAAATATTTGTTACCTACATGATATCTACAAAACCATTTACATTCTTATAATAAATTTGTAAACAAGACTCTAACGCTAAGTCCTACAAGCTAAAATGTATTATTACGTCAATAAACAAATTTAAAAACAATCACTAATTTTTGGCTTGAAATTAAGGAAGAAAATTTTTAGTGCCACCCCTGGTCATGAGTAACCCTGGACAGACAAAAGAGCCAAGATCTGGATTAGACTTAGCGCACGCTAGGTGTGGTCAACTCAGGTTTTGCTATAATATCAGTAGATTTATCTACGCCAGCACCATCACTACCCTTAGATGGTCCACCAGCACCTGTGGATGGTCCACCTCCTAAACTTCCTGCATTTGGAACCTCAGAAGTGCTATTACTAGTTGAACTCGATGGTGATTCTGCAAAATTAATGTTAAGATTGAATTATGTACTATGTAGTAGGACTTTTCTGCAAAGTTCGTCTAGGTAGGTACCATCACTTGGCCAGCTATTCTGCCGCCAAGCAGTAGTGTGCAAACACTACTGCGTTCCGGTTTGAAGAGCACTGTAGCTAAAAAATTACTGGGCAAATGAGACTTATGATCTGCTCACAGTCGAGTAATCTTATTACAAGACTGTGCTGATGTCTCAGGATGATGTGCGCAGTGCAGTGTCACGTGAAACTTTATATTTTGGAGTTCCTAATGACATTGTTCTGTTATGGGCGGTTGTGTCGCTTAACATCAGGCGAACGACAAACTAGTCACATCATTCACTAACATAAAAAAATAACAATTTGTTAATTAATTATTTGGTTGCACTGAGCAAGCGATTCTATCATAAATTTTTGTATATCACACTATCACATCACTCACACTAATATTACAAAGGTGACAATTTGTATGTGTGTATGTGTGTATATTGTGCGTATGTGTGTATATTGTGCGTATGTGTGTATGTTTGTTACTCCTTCACGCTCAAACGGCTGCATGAATTTAGATGGAATTTGGTACCAAGATAGCTTATACACTGGATTAAAATTAGGCTTCATTTTATCCCGGAAAAGTGAAATTTTCGCGTGGGATAAGTAAATAATTAAAATACGTTTTATGCGCGGGTGAAACCGCGGGGCGCTACTGGCGGGGCGGGGGTGTTTAATATAATTAAAAATTTCCTTTTTGCAAGTTTTTTTTATATAAATTTCATGCAGTTACCAATACATAAAATCAATATTACGAATCACGTCAATAGACGTTCACTATTTTTCGAAAACGAAAGAGATCGCGTCAGCGCATTGTATTATTTATTTTCAGTGTTAGTAAATAAAATTGGTGGCATTTTAGTGATTAATTAACTTGAGAAATTAATTACTTGACACTGGCTAAATAAACAAAAGTGTGGAGCCAAAAAAAAACATAGGACCTCCCCATAAAACGCCACTTTGGACACTTACGTAAAACTTGGACTTGCCATAATCAATAAGCTTGACGGCTTAGTGATCGCAGAAGATTGCAGCAACATTCTTCTTGGTCGTTGAAAAGACCCGAAAATGGCCGTTGTGAATTTTGAATTATTTTTCTTAACCCGTGTATTTTTGAATTTTAATGTGTAATAAGGGTGGATTATTATCCGTTAAGTGTTCGTGAACGTGCACGAGTGTCGGCAAATGGTTACAAGTTTTAAAACCATGCCTTTTCGTTTTCTCTTCAAGGCTTCCTAGAGCCGTCAGTAAAATATCCACCATTTTATTGTGGCATTATGACTGACAAAATAAGACTTTGACTTGACATAGCCGTACAAAATTCCTCACTTGACATTGGCAAAATTATCGCTAAAAAGCGACAGCAGGTCATTAAACGAAGAGAAGAAGAAGAACATTCTTCTTGATATACTAAATATCAAGAAGGAGAAACAAACCAATAAAAAAAAACATCACCAATACGGTGTTATGACCCAAAAAGGTTTGGTTTTTACTGTAAGCTTTTGATGTGTCTAAATAAATAAATTTTATGTTAAGGAATTACGATCTATCCCATATAAGTTGCAGTGTCACTCGGAACTCGAAAGTATAGAGTTTTGAGTGACACTGCACTGCGCACGTCATCCAGAGACATCAGCACAATCTAGTAATAAGATTACTAGACTGTGAGATCAGGTCATAAAGTCTCATTTATCCAGTAATAACTAGGTTCCTTAAATACTTATAAAAAAATAAAAAAGAACCCAAGTTCAAAACCAAACTTATCTAATGCCCTAAATGCGCAAACGGTGCTACAAAGACAAAATCACTTTGAACACTTAAAGTTTTTATTATAGCATATAAAATTACAAAGTGCTTAATGTCAAACATAGCAAGCTATAGATGTAAAAAAGAAGTACCGTTTCCTACTACTGGAGTAAGCAATCCGCCACAATACAGAAAAGAAAACTCCGATCTGAAGCTTCGATTACACCTTACTACGAGCAAAAATTTATACTAACCAGCAAACATAAAATAAGCACAATATGGATACCTCTATAACCACCAGTGGAATGCTGAACTTCTTTAGCATAGCCGTTGAAAATTATTTCGCTTTTCTAAATGGAGATAATTTGGTATGAATAAGGAACATTGTCCCACAACACCCAGATACAAAACAAGTATTTGCACTATTATGTGTGCACAAATACTTGTTCTGTTGCGGGAATAGAACCCGCAGCTTCCGGGGGCTAGCTTAACCAACACACTACACGAGCTTTACTTACTGTCTTCAGCAGGTGAAGCCGCTGCGAAGTTGAGGGCCACCACCACAGCTACGACCAGGACTACCAGACTGAACTTCATGGTGATACGTAATGTTTGTTCGCTCCACAAGATCAAAATGTAAATTTGCTACAAATTTCTACCTATTTATACACAGAAACACAATCGAAGCCATGAAATGAGACTAATCCGTTTAGTTGTGTCTGATATGGTAAAATCATACCATAATAGACATGAATATATTTAATTTGAATTTACAAGAAATTATCTGTTTTTAAAAATTTCCTTATTTGTGATTGAGTCTTTTTCTTGGTACATGTGACCTTGAAATAATAAACTAGTTGTACGCGGGACATAAAACAAAGTATGAGTAGTTACGTGACAACCATAGCCTGTATGGTTTGGTGGTTGAGCAGATTGGTTCATGACCCGGAAGCGGCGGGTTCGATTCCTCCGGCAGGACAAATATTTGTGAACAGAAAAAAGCGCAAATACTTGTTCTGGGTCTGGGTGCTGTGGGACCATGGTCCTCGTAGTTAGGATCGAGGATCATGATCCCACAACACCCAGACTCAGAACAGGCACTTGCGCTTTTTTTTTGTGCACGGACTCTTGTCCTGCCGCGGGAATCTAACCTGCCGCATCCGGGTTATGAACTGACCTGCTCAACCACTACACCACAAAGGCGGTCCATAAATGAGGTCACTTGTCCCTTGCCCCGGTTTTAAGGACGGTTGAATACGGGTTCGAATCCCGTTAGTGATTCAAATTTTACGTTTACATTAAAACTAGTTTGACAATTTCATGCGTACCTGTCTATATAGTTATACTAGTACTAGCTGTTTCGTGGTTTCACCCGCGCTTGATAAATATCCTGTAGTAAAGCAGCGTAAAACTATCTCCATTCAAAATTTTACTAAAATAAGCCGTTTGAGCGTGCAAGAGTAACGTTTATTGTAATTATTTGCTCATCCCACGGGAACGTTTCACTTTTCCGGGATAAAAAGTAGCCTATATGTTAATCCAGTATATTAGCTATCTTGGCACCGAATTTCATCCAAATCCTATCAGTTGTTTGTGCGTGAAGGAGTAACAAACGTACACACATACAAACTTTCGCCTTTATAGTATTACTGTGTGATAGTTATGGTATGTACCCATACCATAACTATGTTATGGTATTTATATGTTATTTTTTGGCTCCACACTTTTGTGTATTTAGCTAGTGTAAAGTAATTGATAATTTCTCAAGTTCATCAATATTACACATATATATATATATATATATATATATATATATATATATATGTGTGTGTCAAGTCAAGTCACAGTTCAAGTCATCAAGTCATAGTTTAGTCTAATAGTCAAGTCATACTCCTAGTAAAGTGGTGGCAAATTTACCAGAAGTTTCTATGTAGTTTTGGAAACAACACGAAAAGAAACGTTTCACCATCATTATACCACTTTCCCACACTTAACACCACACCAGCACTTAACGAATAAAATGCCACCAATTTTATCCACTCATACAAAAAATAACACAAGTTTAGGAAAATAGCGCAATGCGGTGATGCGATCTTTTTCGTTTTCCCGCAAAACCTCCCAAATAGTTTTACTTCTCTAGAAGAACGTGCCAAATCTTTCCAAAACTAAAACCCGTGTACCTAATAACTTTTCTATACGTAAAAAGCAATTTTCTCGAATACTTTATACAATAGAAGAAACTTGTCCGTTTCAGACATAATTTAAACGGTTAATTGGCACTAATATGGCTAATTGGGAACAACGCGAAACACAAGTAATTCATTCCGGTTTCGTCGTTAAGCGTTAGATACGTCACATGTGTTATATATTGTGTGTTAACATATTATTGCTACAAAAGATGTATTTATTTTGAGAAAATAGACAAGTCCTTGTTTGGAATTCACAATGGATCTGAGTTTGTAGTTATATCTCAGCTAATCAAATTATTTTTGTTGTTTTATTTTGTTACTTATATATCAATGTTCGTGATGCTTCGATATCGAATATCTGCATTATAATTGAAGGGATGAGAACAAAAAGGGTTTAACTGTCAAATTGATAGTTTCGAGAAAATCGACTTTCAATTTTCTCAAAACTGAATGAAATTTCAACCGCTTCATTTTAATGTATAGTGCTTATAAGGTAATAGAAAAGGTTTTAGTAAGTTTCAGTTGCTTGAAAATGTTTTAATTCTATTTTAAAATACTGAATATAGTACTAATTCATATAATTACTATAAAAATATTATATAATAAAATAAATATAATAATGTTTTTATGCTAAGCGAACTCGTATTCCTGTGACATATAAACCGTTTTATATGTCACATTTTCACCGTTTTATATTTTGAAAAGGTATTATTATTGTAGATAATTTCACGCTGAATCCAACTATACCCATAAATAATTTTGTGAAAAAATCAGTTAAACCCTTTTTGTTCTCACCCCTTCAATTATTTTCTCGATTTATGTGATAATTCAATACACCATCGTTACGATTTTTTTCTTCACAGTTGTAAGTTCTTCACCGCATAACTTGAAAGTCATTGGTGATTTAGAGCCACGTGCATTGGTATGAAAATAGCATCATGGTTTACAGCTTACACTTGCTTAAACTGCGATTACATAAGATGACGCTAACCATCAGACAAAACCTGCTCATATTGGCACTCAATCACATAAAAAGCACAGAAAATTTCGTTTGTACTGTATTGGTAACCTTTCCCATCCGGCGGGCTTAGTGCCAACTATTCATGTCAGTCCGTTTAAAAATTAAGGAAGATGATTGTATGAAAAGTAGCTGAAGTAGCTATAGTGGGATATAATTCAAGACAATGCTTTTTTTTGCAACATTTCAGCTAGGTATGACTACTGCAAAAAAGAGACAAATAATTAATGTAAAGGAATCTCGGAAATTTCGTCTAGGTAGGTACCACCGCTTTGCCAGTTATTCTGCCGCCAAGCAGTAGTGTGCAGGCACTACTGTGTTCCGGTTTGAAGGGCGCTGTAGCTAGTGAAATTACTGGGCAATTGAGACTTTATGATCTGATCTCACAGTCGAGTAATCTTATTACCAGACTGTGCTGATGTCTCAAGATGATGTGCGCAGTCACGTCATGTCCCTCACCCTCATGTCACTCAATAAAAAGTTGAATGTCGTAGTCAAACTTGTTATACCGCATGAGATGTGAAACTACGCGTAAGACGCCTTCAAATCTGAAGATGAAAATAGTGTTTAAGTCACGCTTTTCATATATATAACCAAAAAATTTAGAACCATTTTGCAACAGTATTCAACCGGCTGAGGTGTATACATTCCTGAGTTTCAGAAATAGAGTGCGTAGGCGAAGAAGGCGTAGACCATCTCACAGTTGTATTATTTAAAACGGAAAATGGATTCATCCACCGCAAAATCACAAAACTATGGAAATGAAAGGAAACAATCGAATTTCCTATCGCTTTTATGTGTTTTTAATTTCATTTTATATATTCTATGCAGTTTTCAGAGAATCCAGATTTTTTAAAGACTTAAAAAAATGTCTTTATTAGTGTTTAAGCACTGGTTACACAATTGGTTATTGGACAAGAGCTTTTATTCCGTGAATGAATTTTTAAGTTGTGACAAAAATGTTGGCTTTTAATTTATCTTAAGTAGGTATTAGAGGATAAATTGATTTTAATAAATATTTATTAAAATATATTATGTCTATTAATAATGTTGACTCTGAATTCTGAATTATTCATACCCTCAACTCTAATATTGACATGCGTTCTAAGTTATTTTATTTTAGTTTCGTGATTTGTTTTTTTTTTTTATCGAGTTTTACTTTTAGTGATTGTAGTTTCTGACATGGGTCAGTATGAGATTTGCATGCTGTGATAGCAAAAAAACGTGTACGGAATAATTTATTTAAGTACTGAACATCTGTATGAATCTTCGACAACCGTGTTTTATTTGCAATTAAACGATTTTGTATTTGAATTTGGATTTGTTGGTTTAATCTACCAAAATAAATTAATAATGTGAATTAACCTATGTATGTCATGACTTTTCTTTCGATGGGTTTGCGTTTTATTACTTCGGAGCACCTGATGGTAAGTGATAATGATGTTGAAGGGGAAACACGCTAGTACAAAAATAAATTTACTTTTGATTTGAAGACACTTAAACTGAAGTTGAGAAAACGGATTTATTCACCGCAAAATATACAAAACTATGGAAATTATTGGTTTTTTTTTAGAGTGTTTGGCGATCTCAAATTTTCTTCAAGTGTGTGTAAATTGTCAGCCCTGGCGTCATAACTTTTAAGCCACTCGAAAAATTCTGCTTTGGCTTAACGACTGGATACGACCCAGGACTGACAGATTATTATTGTGCCTTCCAGAGCACGGTAGAGTTTAGTTATAAATACCACTTATTGGAGCAGTCACCCATCCAAGTTGTGACCACAGCAAACGTTGCTTAACTTTAAGGTTAAGAATTACTAGCCGAGCTTTCCTATGGTTTGCCATATGCTGCCCATCCAGATATTCTCTTATCTGGTTCTTTCGGCACCCACGGGAACAGATGGGAGCCTAGTCATAGTGTTGCCAATGAAATCTCAATACTATAGTAATTAAATCTTATTTTCGAACTTATTGCCTGACGCATCCTAAGTTATTTGTGTAACCAACGCAGTGAGTTGCAACTCAAAGAATATCTGAATCATTTATCTAGACTTCGTGAGTGTATTTATTGGCACTAAAACTAAACGTGCCACTTCATTCCAAGAAGCAATTACCTACATTATAGTTGTGACAATGAGGTCTATTTTCGATCGCTTAAAAAGTTATTTCTTGAATTCTTGTCAGCCTATCTGTATGAGATTTCATCACACAAAAACTGATATCTAGATTTTATTACCGTTTTATATATTCTTTGCAGTTTTGAGAAGGTTTTGTTAATCTATCATAATAATATGAATTATTTCATTACTTTTTCTTTCGATGGGTTAGCGTTTTACTACTCAGTACCTGATGATGTTGAAGAGAAGACATGCTGGTATAAAAATAGTTTATTTACTTTTGATTTGATGACATTTAAACATTAGTTGTTATTAGATGGAAATATCGACGAAGGAAATGAGTTCCATTCCGTGGCCGTATGTACTATAAAGGAACCCCTTTGATCCATTTACATAACCATTTTTCATAATTCACGATGTAAAAAGATTTTTCTTCACTAATTGGTAGTATTAAAAATTAGTGTTTACGTAACCGCTTTTCCTAACTAGATATAAAAATGGATGAAATTTTCTTAATTTGATAACCAGGAACGAAAATTGCGTTTTTTACTTTTTGGTAACTAGCTACTACTATAGATGCTATTTCTATTCTTATCATAGCCGTTAACAAGCTACAAAAATGGATGACTCATTTCTTTTTTCATAACCTTAAAAAATGAGCCTAAATCAACAACGCAAGGACGGAGCTCTCTCCACGCCTTTTAGGAATGGAAGCTTGAAGTTTTGACATTAAATAGTCCAGGTGAATACAGGGCAGTTCAGTGTCAGTTTATAGAACTTAAGTTACATGTAACGGGATCTATCATCGGTTACAAATACTCACAAATTGTATGCCATCACTCATCCCTAGGCTCTTAGTGTAATTCACTTATACCAAAGTTTCGTGTTTCGATCTGGTTGCAAAAGTGGACTCTATGAATTAGGTTTTAAGAACGAAGCTTGTACGCTTTAGAAATTAGAGTAGGTCTCCAGGTTTCAACGCGTGACTCACGGGCAGTTTCTTCAGTGATTCATGTTTACTCCACCCGCCGAATTCTCCGCGCCGAATTAATTCTGGCTATTATTGAACGTGCGAGGTGGGCACGGCCGTGGGCAGGAGTTAGGATTTTGCTTCTGGGGCATACGAGGAAACTGATCTATATTAACATAGCTTACGTACCTGAAAAATTACAACTTTGTTCGTAACTTTTCAATACCACTGCTTCCATGCTATATCTACTCCTTTCTCTTATTTATATACTCTTAACTAAAATACTTTTTATCCGCGGGTGAAACCGCGGGGCGCACTAGTTATATATAAACAGAGGTACTGTTTATAAAAGCATTTTAATTATATGCTCGTCTTTCTTTTTTCCGGGATAAAATGTAGCCTATATGTTAATCCAGTGTATAAGCTGTCTCGGTACCGAATTTCATCCAAATCCATTCAGCCGTTTGAGTGTGAAGGAGTAACAAACATATACACACACACACACACAAACACACATACAAACTTTCACCTTTATAATAGTGTGATGTGATGTGATTATGTTCTCTTGTTTGCAACACTCACAAAAATAAAATGAAATTTTATTTTGAAAAATGAAATTTATTTTTGTGAGTGTTGAATAATTATTTTTATTTCTCTCTCTCTATAAGTTAATAATAATAGTGGATGTAAATAAACCCTGGTGGATCCATGAAGATGTGTATCGCATAAATGTATCAGCGTTTGCGTGTAACCAAAATAATGACCGTTTCAATCAGCTTCAAAAAAAAAATGTGTGGGGCAGCCTTTGGGGACTTCCGATAGAAGTGAAAAAGTAAAGTAACTCGTGATCATGGGAAGCGTGCGGTGACGATGACGCGAGTGTCACGCTTTTTACTCACCCAAAAAGTACACAATTTACATATAGCTCATGGAATAAGCGTTCGGTGACAACGACGCGAGTTTCATGATTTATATTGTGTACCCAAAAAATTTTCACTTAAATTTTTCGCAATCATCGGGAGTGTAAAGAAAAGTGATGGTCAGGTACGATATTGTGTTGAGTTTTATTTATTTGCGTTATTATAAATTCTCTGTTTTTCTGCATACGTACATAAATTTTGATATCAGTATTATTATTATTATTTGAATTATGCCAGTTTAAAATTCAAACTAACTGGAAAGTTTTCTTTTTTATGCTAAAATTGGCATGCTTTGACAACAACTCACCTGATAGTAAGTGACGAAGTTGTCTAAGGTGGAGCACGCTTGCCCATGAGATGCCCATCCACTCTTGACTTAAAATAACCCAGGTTATACCCAGGAGGAAACACTGTTGCTGAAAGAGCATTCCATTCCTTGGCCGTTCGGACTATGAATGACCCAGCAAAACGCTTAGTGCGGACTTGGGGTACACCAACAACGTAAGGATGTGAAGAATCACCAAGTCTTCAAGAAAAGGGATGAAGGATGCGCACACTCTCCAAAATGTAGCTGATAGAAGACCGACAGACCGGCGACCTCGCATCTGTGTTCAAGGCTTTGAATTCTTCCTTTTCTATATATATATACCAGGCTGTACAAAGGAGAAAACACTGTTGCTAGAAGAACATTCCATTCCTTGGCCGTTCGGACGGAAGGATTAATACGCTTAGTTTAAAAAATGTAGTTACGGTGACCATAGTCAATCCCTTGATTACGTCCACGCACAACAGTGTTAAGTTAATCTCGTGAAGGTTCCGATTCCGATACTCACGCTTTAATTTAGATTGTGCATCGTTTGCCTGATAAATAATGGAACAATACTGTGTAGTCTGTAATATACAGTGCTTCCTCCTGGGCATAACGTGGGTATTTTTAAGTTAAGAGTGAATGGGCATCTCATGGGCAAGCGTGCTCCACCTTAGACAACTTCGTCACTTACTATCAGGTGAGTTGTTTTCAAACGCATGCCCATTTTACCATAAAAAAAAACAGCTGCTAAGAATTGTTTTACGAATCATAAAGTTGAAATTTTAAACCAGCAGTATCCATGGATTTGGGGCACTTACCTATCCCGGCATCAGCCCAAAAAAGCGTGATTAAAGAAGTTTTACTTTTTCAAAGTACCTTTTCAAAGTAAAACTTCTTTACGCGCGCTTGACTTCGGGAGTAAGCTGGTGAATGCATGATAAGGCAAACGGAAGTTGAATGTTGTTGGTTAACGTAAATCTCCATTGTCAACATAGCAATGTACAATATATGTGTCAAGTCACAGTCTAAGTCATCAAGTCAAGTTATACATAGTCTAGTCTAGTCAAGTCATACTCCTAGTAAAGTGTTGGCAACTTTACCAGAAGTTACTATGGAGTTTTGGAAACAACACGAAAAGAAACGTTTCACCAACATTTTACTACTTTCTCACACTCATTCCTGTAATCCAGCACTGAACGAATAAAATGCTACAAATTTTATGCATTAACACTGAAAATAACACAAGTTTTGGAAAATAATACAATGCGATGACGCGATCTGTTTCGGTTTCTTGCCAAAACTCTAATTTTAGTTTGAAAACTATCGTGAGTATGACACAATTTTGTAAGGTAAATAACAACTAAACTCACGTCAATTAAAAAGTCGAAGTTACTCTGACCTGCAAGGTGATCATGCAACTTGATTGCAACAGATAGAAACAGAATTTTGTCTGAATTTGACGCAGTTTATGTGCACAGTTAGTATGGAAATTTCTCCAGTTGCATTGCAATCTAAGTTCCGTCTCACTGGTTTCGGACATATGCGATGTCCTTCTTCTGGGAGCCAGTTGAAAACGTAAACCAAAGCGACTTTCGCGAGTGTCAGCACGTCTAATTTATTATTTTATATTATAATATATATTATTCTATTGTATCTAATTTATTATTTATCTTAGTAAAATAGAACACAATATTGCATTAAAATAATACTATTAAGTAATAATAATAACGCCCAACGATCGCATACATAGGTCCTGAACCCTAACTAGGATTCCCTGTATCTAGAGACCCAAAAACTACGAGAACTATGGCCCTAAAATACCCAGACTCAGAACAAGTATTCGAGCTTTTTTTTCTGTGCTAAAATACTTGTTCTGACGCGGGAATCGAACCCGCTTGCTGGTTATGAGCCGACCTGTTCAACGACCACACCACAGAGGCTGTCAAATGTTCAAATCTATACTTCTATACTAACATTATAAAGAGGGAAGATTTGTATGTAGGTATGTTTGTAACAAATTGGCTCCAAAAGTACTGGACTGATTTAAAAAATTCTTTCACCGTTTGAATGCTACATTATCACTGATTAATATAGGCTATTTTAATTGCAAGAATAAAATGTTTATGCCAAAATATTCAAAAAATAAATATCCACCCGTGCGAAGGCGGGACGGCCCGCTAGTTAGGAATAACATTTCTATTGTTGCATTGCTATCGAAGTTCTGGGATCATCCAACAGATCGTTGGTCCACTGTAATGGTGGTATACACATATAAATACGAAAAAAATTGCGTCACCGCATTGTATTATTTTCCAAAACTTGTGTTATTTTCAGTGTTAGTGCATAAAATTGGTGGCATTTTATTCGTTAAGTGCTGGATTACAGGCGTGAGTGTGGGAAAATGGTATAATGATGGTGAAACGTTTCTTTTCGTGTTGTTTCCAAAACTCCATAGAATCTTCAAGTAAAGTTGCCACCACTTTACTAGGAGTATGACTTTGACTAGACTGACTTGACTATGACTTGACTTGATGACTTCGACTGTGACTTGACACATATTTGCGTGAAATATCGATAACTTGATAAATTATCAATTACTTGACACTGGCTAAATACACAAAAGTGTGGCGCCAAATACTTAAAAAAAAAGTAAGTGATGTCTTAACCTACTTTTGAGTGTTTTTAAAACAAACCACCAGTAATAAACACAAGTGGAAACAGGTGAACTGAGGTGAGGAAACGACATCCCACGGGTCGCGCGACTTATATTTAGAACGCTCCACATGTGAGTTTCGCAACAGCGCCGACGACGCCGGCCTTGCCGATGCGGAGCAAACGTGCAGAAGCGGCAAACGGGACAAATGGAACTGCGGGTATCTTCAATAACCTAATATTGTATGCTATTATTTCACCATTCGTAGCGAAGCTTGATTATCGATAATAATAATAATAAAACTTTAATTCAGACTCGGGATCCATAATACACATAAAAACAGAGTAAAATATACACACAAAAAAAAACAATATGACATTAAAATTGATTAAAAATAAAATATTAGGTGGCAATAGCCAACCACCGTCGGTACGTTGCAGATAATGATAATAATTATGATAATGACAAATTTATTCGTCTATCAGCCGGTACAACTTTGTTTAATTTAAATGTCACCATCTTGAAAATTGTAAATTGTTTTTACCAGACATACCAACATAATACAAATTTATAACTTTACTATGTTGACAATAGAGATTTACAACCAAATTCAACTTCCAATCGCCTCGCATACCAACTTACTCCTAAAATCAAGAGTGCGTAAAGAAGTTTTACTTCAAATCGGTAATAGGTATTTTACAAGAACCTTCTGCACTACCTACTCAGTTCCCAAAGATCATAATCTGGCAATAACCGAGAGTTTTTTGTAGCACCTATCTTGTAAACGATGGAAAATAACACTTTTCAGTTATGGAAGGCCGTGGTGGGATTGATTCAACTGTGACTAGGCGATCACGTAACTTGTTTGCAACCATAGGAAACACATATATTTGTTTGTTTTTGACAGCTTTGATACGCAGCTTATATGCATAGACAGGATGTAAATTTCTCCTGTTGCATTGAAACCAAAGTTTCGTGATCACTTCCTATTCTCAGCCAAAAATACAAAGCTAAAATAATCATAGTATTTTTAATAAGTACGCCAATGGATATTCACTGCACTAGTGAAAATAATAGTAGGAACGGCTCTGCAGAGGCATCCCTTCAATTTTCAATCTGTGTACTAGACATCCAGGGTACATTATTAGATTTTACTAGGTGGTAGGACTTTACTGCAAAGTTCATCTAGGTAGGTACCACCGCTTTGCCAGTTATTCTGCTAAGCAGTAGTGCGCAAGCACTGCTGTGTTCCGGTTTGAAGGGCACTGTAGCTAGTGAAATTACTGGGCAAATGAGACTTTATGATCTGATCTCACAGTTTAGTAATCTTATTACTAGATTGTGCTGATGTCTCTGGATGACGTGCGCAGTGCAGTGTCATGCGAACCTCTATACTTTAGAGTTCCGAGTGACACTGCAGCTGATATGGCAGCCGTGTCGTTTAACATCAGGTGAACGGCGTGACGATTGTCACGTCATTCCTTAATATAAAAAATATAAAAATATTTTTAAAAATATATATATATATATACGATAAACGTGTGCTATTTCTTTAGTTTAGCTCCAGCTACCGGCCGGTATAACTTTGTTTTTGGTTTGTTAATGTCGCCATCTTGACAATTGAAGGGGTGAGAACAAAAACGGTTTAACTGATTTTTTTCACAAAATGACTTATTGGTATCGTTGGATTCAGCGTGAAATTATCTACAATAATACAAATACTCAAATACTCATTTATTGGTAAACTATGTTTACACGTCATACATTAATTATTAAACATTAATTATTAATTATTAAAAAGTCAATTTGAGTACATAATATAGTTGTAGTGTATACATTATACATTCTCAAAATACCAAAATGGGCTTAAATCTCGAGATTGTCAGTCTAAAAACATTTTATCTGATACAGTTCGCTTAGCATAAACACATTATTATATTTATTATATTATATTACATTTTTACAGTAACTGTACGAATTTAAAAATATATTTTGTATTTTAAAATAGAATTAATACATTTTCAAGCAACTGAAACTTATATAAACCTTTTCTATTGCCTTATAAGCACTCTACATTAAAATGAAGCCGTTGAACTTTAAAGTCAATTTTCTCGAAACTATCAATTTGACAGTTAAACCCTTTTTATTCTCAACTCTTCAATTGTCATTGTCATACCAACATAATATAATTTTTTAACTTTGTTATGTTGACAATACTATGACTACGTGAACAAACTTCAACTTCCGTTCGCCTCGCATCCACCAGCTTACTCCTCAAGTCAAGCGTGCTTAAAGCTCTACGGACCAGAAGGAAAACAGCAAAATTAACAAGGACTACAGTTTTGAAGTGTAATAACTGCAGCTTTTACATACCGCAGCATTTACCCAGCTGATACATTGCAAACTAAACTCTATTACCTTTGCAACGAACTCAATTTCATATAATAGAGTTGTGGCCTCGCAGCACTGTATAAACGTACCTCCAAACGAAAGCATCTATTAGTCATATTATAAAAACGGCTCATTCAATTATAATAATCTATTTTTATTTCATATGTCCATGCCATTTGGGCACCTGTGACGGTGATGACGTCACTTGGCAATGCAAGTAGTCGACGCTGCTATCGCGATAGGAAACGTGGGGCGCCATCACTCTTCGTGATTTATCTGCGTAAATACTATCTTATTACCTTTTCTTTTCCGATCAGTAAAGTTAAGCAACTTGTAGTGATTGGAATGTGACATCGGCCATTATATGTCGCTTACTAATAAATACCAGTGGAATAACCAGTTTTTTTGCCTATTTTAAATTTGTGTAAAGAAAAACCAAACACATAAGTAACACACGCAAAATGAACCTACTTCAGACTTATATGGTTTTCATATGATGCCATTGTCAGAACTGGACTACATAGAAAGCACCAGCTTTCAAATAAAAAAAAAGAATCATCCAAATCGATTTACCCAAACATAAAAATAGGAGTTTAGGCAGGAAAACGAGAAAGATCGTTTCACAGTATTGTATTATTTTCCAAAACTTATGCTATTTTCAGTGTTAGTGCATTAAATTGGTGGTGTTTTATTCGTTGAGTGCTGGATTACAAGCATGAGTGTAGGAAAGCGGTATAATCATTTGTGAAACGTTTCTATACGTGATGTTTCCGTAACTCCATAGAAGCTTCTAATAAAGTTGCCAAAACTATAAATGGCTTTTTGCTGTATACTGTACAGCAAAAAGCCATTTAGATTACGTATTAATTATTATTTTTATTATTATTATAAAAGCAGTACTCGTGCCTAGAGCTCTAAAAAAATACAAAAAGGAAAAGTTACATCAAACAAATATTTATTTAGTATTAAAAATAGCGCCATCTATGATATTTTCATTACACTACGTTGAACAAAACGTAGCGGCCGAAACCGCTATTCGAAGTGAGAGCTAGAGGGATGTGAACTGACAAGGCTGAAGCTACGAACTAGAAATGTGCACTATAAATTAATCGCCGTAATACGATAGATGGCGCTCTAAGGCCTAACAAAACGCAGTAAGTTTACGGTTATATTATATTAGGAAAAAATATATTATATCTGTGTTTTTTATTTTTTATATTAGTGAATGATGTGACAAGCTAGTCGTTCACCTGATGTTAAGCGCCACGGCCGCCCATAACAGAACAGTGTCACTCAGAACTCTAAAAGTTTCGCGTGACACTGCACTGCGCACATCATCCTGACCTGAGACATCACACTGGTAATAAGATTACTCGACTGTGGGATCAGATCATAAAGTCTCAACTGCCCAGTAATTTCACTGGCTACAGTGCCCTTCAAACCGGAACAAAGTAGTGCTTGCGGCAGAATAACTGGGAAAGCGATGCACCTAGACGAACTTTGCAAAAAACCTACCTACCACCTACCACCACTTGTCCTGCCGCGGGAATCAAACCCGCCGCCTCCGAGTTATGAGCCGACCTGCTCAACCACCACACCACAGAGGCTGTCAACAACGGATTAAAAAGAAATCCTAATTATAAGCTTCCAATATCTATCTCTATAACCAAAAACATTTTTTGCTATATATTTTCAAAATCAATACTAGATATCATATAATAGTCTCGATTAACAATTGTTGTTTGCAAAAATATATTAATTTGTAACTTTATCATCCTTTTTATTTTATTTTTAATCTGCATTTCCAATGACACCGGGGTCCGTGCTTTATGTTAAATTATTTTATATATATAAATTTAGCCTATTATTAACATGAACATATAAACAAACTTTATCAGACTTTATAATTAGGCTTTAAAGTTTATTTAAATAAAATGTTACAAAAATTATTGTTCTTATCACTTTTACATATACCTAACACCCCAATATTTTATTGGTTTTAGCGGAATTCACACTAGATATTGTTTAATTTTTTATTTAAGATGTACTTCCACTAGGTCACGCTTTAATATATCAAATAATTCTTTATTTACATCAATATAACATTAGAGTTATTCCGCATTCATATAGAGGAATGATGAAAAAATAAAACTTCAAACATCCAACATACACGCAATAATAACACACCAAATAAAATATCGCATTCATGAATTCATTGGCGTAAAAGTGCTAAAATTAGCCTATTTGCAAGAAATCTTTTGACTTTGACTTTGACATTTCAAACATCCACTTCGAAATTGCCCCTAACAATTTATAGCTGGATATGCTTGCAACTGTATTAATTTAGAGTGTGAATACAATGTAAGAAATCATTTATTCATCATATATTATATATTCGGTGAAATATGACCCGGGCGTGCTCATGAGAAGAGTGAATAAGTATTTACTTGGCTAGCATGCTACATCTTCGATCGCACCGTCACTTCCCATCAACTGATAGCGTGGTCAAATGCTAGACAAGTTTGAAGTAAAAAAATCTATTCAAATTGCCTTTATCTAATTGACAAAACCACTATAGGGAGTCGTGTCCAATCTATAACTTGTAATAATATAAAAATGGTATTTTAGTATCTACAAGCATTTTGATATCCTCTACAAACGCGACTCTTTCATGGCGAGGGTACTGCGTTACTTGTTGAGGTAGCGTGACCCGCTGGGAGAGGCTACGTCATCGTTTGCCGCGTCTGCCGCACTCATTTCACCCCCACATTGCCGTAGGTTGAACCCCCGCACCCGACCTACTTATGTACTGTGTAACTCTCAGTACGCGTCCTGATTTTACAGTTCGGTATCGCGGCCTTGAGCTGATGAAAATTTGATAAAAGTTTCTAAGTTAAAAAAATATTAAAATAAATTTTTCGGTTTAGTTTGAAATACATTTTAAAAACAAATATTATTTGAGATTGGATAAATATTCATTGTTGCAATTGACAAAAATAAAAATGATCAAGTTATATTATCGCGATTGAAATAAATTATTGAGGTAGTATACCAAAGAGGTTTAAAAAAACAACGCTCAGTGAAAACTATTTTTTTACTAATAAACAGTTTTATTGTTCACAAATAATCTATAATAAGTTATTATAATTTATTAATAAGTTGAGCCGAATTTCGGTGCAACAAGTGACTCCTTTGGGCCAACCCACAGCTTAAAGTGCCGCCCATTTGAGCGCGAGCTTCTAGTTCAAGGCCAAAGGTTTGCGGAAACTGTGGGTAAGTTTTCGCCGCTACTTTGCGAAAAATCAGCAGTTTGGCTCTTGCTTCACTTGCATTTGGTTGTATTTTACTGAATAAATTATTCATGGCTTATCGTGGAGCTTCCAGCAGGAGAAGGTCCGATTCGTCTCTCTAGTCCCATATCCCGGTCTATAAACAATGTTAAAAATGTATACTTTGCATTTTATTAATATCCTTTGCTTTTTTAAATTATAACATTGAAAGTGTTCCAAATAGTTCATTATTAAAAAAATGTCTTAAGTAGACAAAAAATATTGAATCACAACCTAATAAACAGAATAATGATAAAAACAAAAATATTTTTTACAGGATTTCAAAGTTCCGTAATTACATAAAATACATTTTTCTTTTTTATTTCAAATATTAAGTTTTCACAAATGAGTACTTTATGAAATTGAAATAAGCTGTAAAACTAGACAATATTTTGTTTAAAAATTGCAATAAATAGGAACGTCCTCGTGACGACTAATTGAGATATAAAAACACCTTCACCACAATTTTCTCCTTTTTTAAAATTATATGTACAGATTATTATTTTTAACGATACAATTTTAAACTACATAACCACTTACTATTTAAAAAAAAAAGCCAAAAAGTATTCCAATTTTTATGACTATTACAATTAGTCCGTGTGGATATCTCTACCCAATTCCTACTTATATTTGATGACGTGATCCCCATGATGACAATAGCGAAATTATCAATACAGTTAAAAAAACTTGGTGTCGCTTTTCCGTCATAATTAAAAAACGGAGGTTACTGTTTTAATTTTGCCTTACTGTCTATTGTAAATCTTAAATTCGTGCAACTTTTAGTACTGAGTAGCTGTATGACTCACAGATTGCTTGCACTATTGAGTCAAACATACAATAAATTATACGTTTTATCATCCTAGAAAATTTACAGTTCAAACGAAAAACGGCTAAGTCTCAGGTGAAATAACAAAGCGCCTCTTAAGTCTTACAACTAATCTTATCTTTATTGTATTTTCAATCAACGTGACTTGGAGCTAGAGTCTGCTACTTAAATTGCAATTGCACTATTCTACAATTGTTATATTTGGCAGATTTATAATTGAAAATCTTTCCGAAATTGATTTTCGATTGTAGAGGAACATTGCCAAAATTGCGGTAACCCCACGGAAGCCATAATAAGAAGTTGAAGTTGATTGTACGAGTAGAGTAATGCAATTGAAATTTAAAGAACAGAATTGATGTACCAAAATCAAAGTAGCTATTTAGTTCAATGCAAAAGTTTGAAATTTGTAAAATGTGTATGGGACATGCGAAATTAGATGTGTATGGGTTATGCGAAATTGCATGTGTATAATATTAGATTGTGACATATGCGAAATTAGATTGTGACATATGCGAAATTACATATATGTATATGTGTGATGTGTATGAGATATGCGAAATTTAAACGTGTTTAAATTATATCTTTCAAATATTTCAGTGTCACGTTAATATTACGATGTAATTTTTTAGAAACGACCTTGGTCTAGTAATTTTAAATCCACACTTCCATTTTAAAATTATGCGAACAAAAATAATGCCTGCCAATCTGTTTTCTTTTCTCGACTAAATAGCTGATAACATCTCCAAAAAAAAATTGAATCCAGAGTTCAACATACCACATTATACTAAGATTTTATTTATTATTTATTATTACTATTGTAATTATAATATATGTGGACATTTTACACAACGCCATCTAGTCTCAAACTAAGTAAAGCTTGTATTATGGGAACCAGATAACTGATAGAATACATATATACATTTTGTTTGTAAATACATACATAACACACAGACACAGAACAAACATCGATGTTCATCACACTAATGTTTGTCATGGGTGAGTATCGAACCCACAACCCACAGTTTAGAAGGTAGGGATACTACCAACTGAGCTATCGGGCCAGTCAAAGGAAAAAAGACATAAGTCAAACTCATTACCGTGCCGTAGCTTTGGTCACCCGCTAGTCTACACCTATAACAATCTATAAAACAGCTTGAAAGGATAAACAAACAAAAACAATGAAAATAATTAACTTAATAATGTAGCTGTGAAAATTAAGGCCTTAGTTAATCACACTGAAATAAAATAAGAATATCAAATATAATAATAACTTTGAAATCACAGAAATACATTTCAAAAGGTGAAAAGTAAAGTCTATTTACTAGAAAGTAAAGGGCTAGTAATAATACCAGACTATGATAGATCGATAGCACTCTTTATTGAAACACCACATAACAGGAACAATTGACAAGTACCAACTTAAAAATTGAGTGCCACAATGATTATGGGCGGTCTTATCGCATAAAGCGGTCTCTTTTAGACAACCCAAATGATGTGGGTAATGAATAAAAATCTTAGATTTTCTTTTTGAAAAAATTTTGAAATAGTAAAGTAGCGATAAGCGAGCTTTTCTAACATATAGTTCGCAAAGAAATTGGATTGCCAAATCAGTATTCTAGAAAATTATTGAATTAAACAATGATAAATAATAATAATAACTAATACTAAACACTACCCACTACTACAAAAAAGAAACATTTGGACTCTATACTGACCACGATGACATATAGACAGTCCAAATGCTCCAGCCCACGACCAGTAGGTAGCGTACCCAACATGCTGGCAGCATTGCCCCGTTGAATTGCAATGCTTATTCGTTGTGCCAAATAAGTGCCAGCATTTTGGTCATGCGCGGCATTGAAATTATTTAATTAAAAATCTAAATTATTTAATTTAATTACTTTATTATTTATTTACTACTAGTACATTCCCATTTTTAATTGTTCTAAAAAAAATGACTTTTAGATGTTTATGTCAAAACCATTGCTCTTCCCTGTTATTGGATATTCAAGAGATATTTTTGACAAATGAAATGAACGGCATATTTCTTTGTTTCTTTATGTCATTTTATTATTACTTATTTTAGTAATCGTATTATTATATTGGTAAGCCCCGTGAAATGACAATTTACAATTGTCGAGATTGCGACATAAACATTAAACAAAGCAAAAACAAAGCTATAACGGCCGATAGATGGAGCTAACGAAGTTTTACTACAGTCGTGTGGTCTAAAGCACATTCTGTTTTTATTAGATCAATAAGCACTCATGCCAGCGATGCGTACAATCAATGAACTTGATTTAAGATCATGGAACACTTATTAGACATAATAATGATTAGTGTTCCTCACTGCCTTTTTGCATCCACTGATCACCATTCACCACGGTTGGCAAGCGCAAGCCGTGATCACAGTATTGGTCTGTACCAATAATAAAGACCGAGAAGAATTCTGCTCCCCATACCTTGTACATTTTTTAATGTAAGCGAATGATGTGACGAGCTAGTCTTTCACCTGATGTTAAGCGACACGGCCGCTTATAACAGAGTCACTCGGAACTCCAAACTATAAAGTTTCCTGATCCTGTAGTAGTGTGAAAGAGAACTGCTTTTTTTCAAACTCATATATTGTAATGGGCTTGCTATATTTTATTTGACAATAAGCACTTTGTAATTTTTTATGCTTAGTGAAATAACTTAATTTTAGGTACCTAATATAATTTTGACTTGTAAAAGTACTAAAAATAGCCTATTTGCAATAAATCTTTTGACTTTGACATGTCGTATGATTGCAGTTTCCAGTTTTTTTACATTTTGGCTCCACACTTTTGTGTATTTAGCCAGTGTCAAGTAATTGATAATTTATCAAGTTAATGATATTTCACGCAAATATGTGTCAAGTCACAGTCGAAGTCATCAAGTCAAGTCATAGTCTAGTCAAAGTCATACTCCTAGTAAAGTGGTGGCAACTTTACTTGAAGCTTCTATGGAGTTTTGGAAACAACACGAAAAGAAACGTTTCACCATCATTATACCATTTTCCCACACTCACACCTGTAATCCAGCACT
Organism: Ennomos fuscantarius; assembly: GCA_905220475.3. Lineage (NCBI taxonomy): Eukaryota > Metazoa > Arthropoda > Insecta > Lepidoptera > Geometridae > Ennomos > Ennomos fuscantarius. The sequence goes on from HG992023.1 coordinate 16,822,689, forward strand.
TAACGAATAAAATGCCACCAATTTTATGCACTAACACTGAAAATACAAGTTTTGGAAAATAATACAATGCGGTGACGCAATTCTTTTCGCTTTCCCGCCAAAATCTCCAGTTTCCAGTTGCACAGAATATTCTGTGACAACTAACTAATGCTTTATGCAAAATTTAACTTCGTCAATGTCACGATGGATGGGGCTTGCGCTTCGTAACATGTGACGTAGTCATGACTATGATAGGTCTGGCGTGGCGGGGTGGAGATTGCATTACATCTCGTGCCTCGGGTGCGGGTGGACGATGATATAAATGACAGCCTGCATTGAATAATTGGGCAAACGGAAACTCAATAAGTCATAGGCTACATAAAGAGAATGCCGTGAAATATATAGATATTTCTACACATTTAAATACATTTATGTTATTCAGTAGTCCAGCACTTAAAGAATAAAATGCCACCAATTTTATGCACTAACACTGAAAATACAAGTTTTGGAAAATAATACAATGCGGTGACGCGATCTTTTTCGTTTTCCCGCCAAAACTCCCGGGCTGTAGTTCACACGTTATGAATTAGTTTTTTTTTTTTAGTTTTGGCGGGAAATCAAAAATGATTGCGTCACCGCATTGTATTATTTTCCTAAACTTGTGTTATTTTCAGTGTTAGTGCATAAAATTGGTGGCATTCTATTTGTTAAGTGCTGGATTACAGGCATGAATGAGTGAGAAAATGGTATAATGATGGTGAAAAGTTTCTTTTCGTGTTGTTTCCAAAACTCCATAGGAGCTTCAAGTAAAGTTGCCACCACTTTACTAGGAGTATGACTTTGACTAGACTATGACTTGACTTGATGACTTCGACTGTGACTTGACACATATTTGCGTGAAATATCATTAACTTGATAAATTATCAATTACTTAACACTGGCTAAATACACAAAAGTGCGCACGCTTGCTAAAACATTAAAAAAAAATAGTTTTTTTTATTCAGCTTGCTGCATGTTATCATATGGGCCGTCGTACCAGCCAGTATTTATTCGAACAATATTTGCGTTCGATTACTTTGGCGCTAAATACTAAAATGTTCCAAATTCAAAAAGCGTGGCAAAGACAATTGCGGCGCACTTATAAAGAGGAGAAAAAACTCATTACTGCCTGCTAAAAGTTTCTTATAGAATACACCACTTTTGGGTGTTCTTAAAGGCGTACCAAGTCGTCCTTTTCAAATAGATGGGATGAAAAATTATTTGTTGCACAAACAACAACAAAAGTAGGTACATAGGCAAACTTAACGCTATAGAGCATCATCTCCCAATTAACCCTGGTGTATTATGCAAGGCTTAATACGTAATAAACGGTAGTCCACGCTAGCTAAACCACGAGCACTGCAGTAGCTAGAACAGAATAAAGTTTAGACATGAAAATGGAAAATCTGGAAATGAAATTCTTGTAAGGGTGCCTGAGGAAGCCTAGACATTTCCTATAACATTGAATATTAATGGAATTTGCAGAAAATTTCATTACAACTCTTTGAGCTCGCAGCACAATAACGTCAACCTAGGTAGAGTGATATAAAGCAATTTCTATAAGTTACGGCGATAGGGTTCCAACCAATATCTAATGCATTATCTAAGCAGTATATAGTGTATATATAGTCCAAATTTTTTTTTTTTGTAGTAGCTGTAGGTAGTTTTTAGTATTCGTTATTAAATCATTGTAGTATTTAGAAAAAAAAGCAATTTGCTCTGTTAAAAAAAATCTACATTTCTGCTTTTTATATATATATATATATATATAAAACGACTACCGACTAGGTGGAGCGACGACTTGCGCCGAGTGGCTGGCAGTCATTGGATGAGAAAAGCCGAAGACCGGGCTAAATGGCGTACTATATTTGATTGTAATAATTATTAATCCTAATATATACAAGGTGGCATTTAATTCACTCTTTTCTTTTGAATACTTTTTTTTTCATTTTTGTATATACTCAGACCATGCTAGAATATCATTACAAGGACCAATTATAGAAATAATTGTTTTTGTATTTAGTACCTCTTAAAATAACTGCATGACAGCCGAAATGTCTATTTGACGGTACACACAGTGCGGGCGCTAGCTGAGTGCTTTGTAAATGTTTCGTAGGCAACAAAACACCTGCTTTGTTCAATGTCACAGGCTTTTCTTCAGAATTTAAATTTTGATAATACCTAGATTTAAGTTTTATTTCATTAGTACTTTCTTTATTTAGTTATATGGGATCGTTCTATAGCATGGACTGAATGCATACATTAAAGGAAAAGAACGAATTTAATTCCACCTTGTATAGTCAATTTTTAATTTCAAATTATTCTCATTTTATAACATAATGGTATTTGTTTCTAACATATTAATATTTTAATTTAATTAAAAAATTTTAAAATGTAATATTCATCAATTATGATAAGCATTTTCACAACTTGGGAACTGTTTTGAACAAATAGTTATTGTTTCGTACTTCTTTGTTTTTTGTTATAGAACCTTTATTTTTGCGAAATCTAAGGCTTAAGTTTTATGGGGTTATGTTACGTAAGTACACGTTAAGTTTTATTACGTTATTTATTCGATAAATGTAATTGTATTGGAATACGTTATTTTTAAGTTTATATTTATGAGGTCATGGACTATATATGCAATTAACTGCGCCCCACGGATTCACACGCGTAGTGAAAATTTTAAAATTTTTTATCAACTTTCTTAATTTATTCTTTCATAATGACCTTTTCCTGACAATAATAAACACATGAAAAAATAAAATTAAACAGCGAAAATGTACCATCCGTTCACGCGTGATGCAATAACCAAGGGAAATAGAGATTCCTTTTTATATGCATAGATTTGTAATCAGTCATCGTGTACTTATTTAAGACACCTATTCAAAAGGCATTGAGCAAAAAAACAATAAGTATCGCAAGGGAACCAATTTAATATATTGAAAGGCCAGTTTGTAGATTTTCTATTTTCAAGACTTCTTTGAGCTACGGCCGATATAATAATAATAATAATAAATAATAAATAAATATGTGTGGACATTTTACACAGCGCCATCTAGCCCCAAACTAAGCAAAGCTTGTACTATGGGAACCTGATGAGTGATACAATACTTAGATACTTTTTTTTTTTGTAAATATATGTATTTACAAAAAAAAGTATCTAAGTATTTCTCTGGATGTTTATATTGTATTCTATGTATGCATAGAATACAATATAAACACCCAGACACAAAACAAACATCAATGTTCATCACACAAATGTTTGTCCTGGGTGGGAATCGAACCCACGACCTGCAGTTCAGAAGGCAGGGATACTACCAACTGAGCTATCGGGCCAGTCAATATAAGAGTCAGTCAGTAATAGATATTAGTATTAGATATAGCTAAGTCGTGCCTATAAGTGCCTATAATTTCATAAAAGGGATGAAAAGAGAGTTTTGGCGGGAATGCGAAAAAGATTGCGTCACCGCATGGTATGATTTTCCAAAACTTGTGTTATTTTCAGTGTTGCATAAAATTGGTGGCATTCTATTCGTTAAGTGCTGGATTATAGGCGTGATGTGGGAAAATGGTATAATGTTGGGAAAACGTTTCTTTTCGTGTTGTTTCCAAAACTCCATAGAAGCTTCAAGTAAAGTTGCCACCACTTTACTAGGAGTATGACTTTGTCTGGACTATGACTTGACTTGAAGACTTCGACTGTGACTTGACACATATTTCTGTGATATCATTAACTTGATAAATTATTAATTACTTGACACTGGCTAAATACACAATAGTGTGGAGCCAAAACATAAAAAAAGGGATGAAAACAATTTTGCAACAGGTTGTGTTTTCCTATGGACAATCGGGAAAGCTCTCGAACGTGCAGCCCAACCGCAGATCGAACTAAATATTTGTTTAAATATTGAATTTCACATAGAATACGTGATTATCTCACCAATTGGAGTAATGAACATACAAATAAAACGACACAAATGCGGTTTCATTGTTCATGTTGTTCGATTTGCCGGTTATTCTGCCGCCAAGCAGTAGTGCACAAGCACCGGTTTGAAGGGCACTGTAGCTAGTGAAATTACTGGGCAAATTAGACTTTTTTTAATATTTTTAATATGCATTTCCACAGACACCTGGGTCCGTGCTTTATGTTAGATTATTTTTTATATTTATGAATTAAGCCTATTATTAACATGAACATATACATATATAATAATAAGTCAATTCTTCTTTATGACCTAATCTCACAGTCTAGTAATTTCATTACTAGATTGTGCTGAGGTCTCTGGATCACGTGCGCAGTGCAGTGTCACGCAAAACTAAAATAAAAAAAAAAAACTAAAAACTAAACTAACTTCAGAGTTCCGAGTGACACTGCAATTGACATGGACAGCCGTGTCGCTTAGCATCAGGCGAACGGCTAGCTCGTCACGTCATTAATTAACATAAAAAAAATAAACTTATTGGTACTGGGCTGGTGCAATCTTACTTGGGGGCTGGTGTGAGGAACGGAAGTTGAAAGGGGTACTTATATCCCCCTCTCTACGTGAATATATAAAGAAAGACTTTCGTTTCGTAGCTAGTACGTACGTAGGCGGCGGGTTCGATTCCCGCCGCAGGAAAAGTATTTGAGCAAATAAAAAAAAAGCGCAAATACTTGTTCTGAGTCTGGATGTTGTGGGACCATGGTCTTAGTAGTTCCTGGGTCTCTAGACACTGGGAATCCTAGTTAGAGTCCAGGTTCTATGTATGTGATCGTTGGGCGTTATTATTGTTATTATTATTATTACTGTAGGGGCAAGAAAGATGGAGCTAAAGAAGTTTTACCTCAGTTTAGACCGCCTGGTCTAAAACACATTCGTTTTGTATTTATTTAAATAATTCACTAGTCATTGATAGTGCTATATCAAGATAAAAAGTCACATAAAATTATGAAAAACTAAAATTAACAACGCTGTGGTGTATAACACAATAACACATATATTGTAATGTGATATTGTGTGGTGTTCTGAATAAATAATAATAATAATATGTGTGGACATTTCACACAGCGCCATCTAGCCCCAAACTAAGCAAAGCTTGTACTATGGAAACCAGATAACTGATACAATACTTAGATACTTTTTGTTTTTGTTAATTGATTAAAAAAAAAAGATTAAAAAAAAAAAAACAGATACTTTTTGTTGGTAAATACATACATAGAATACAATATAACACCCAGACACAGAACAAATACCTATGTTCATCACACAAATGTTTGCCTTGGGTGGGAATCGAACACACAACCCATAGTTTAGAAGGCAGGGCTACTACGAACTGATCGGGCCAGTTTTTTCTTTCTATATACTTAATTTATGTAAAAATCATTTTATTTTCTTATAATTATGAACTGTCTAGGTATATGATAAATGCTCGAACTTTCATATCACTCTTTGTATTCTAGACGGTCTTATTGCCTCGGTTCATTCCATATTCTATAGAATGAATTCTGATGAATAGAGCTCGGGAGCACGTGAAGATCTCCCGGCACGCAAGTGCAAGCGTCCCCCGCCCCTGCCCCTTTAGTCAGTTGAACCCCCCCGCGCCCCTCGAAGGCTTACCTGCGCCTGCGTCTGCTCGGGAAGCTTCACGATATAGCCTCTCTCTGAACCGCTACTACGAGACAAAGATTAAACAAAACAGAAACGACATGCCCAAGTTACCTTTTTTAGTATGAATACGGTATTGGTGATTCAACTAGTGATTATAGCAGTGAGTATTGTAATATATTCATATAACAGCTATTTAACGTTTTTTGTTTATAGTGATTTGGACACGGAAAATTATTGATTAATTTAAACAGGAGAAGAAAAACACCGTACAATGCATATCATCTTGGTGATGGTTTTAATTCTCAGCACGTGGGTGGTATTATATCTCAAGTGGCTGGAAATGAATCAAGGAAGAGGTAATTTTAACGTTTGTTATAAATAAAATGTTTACTTTATGTTGTACAATATGGTTGTATTGTTTATCTTTTACTTGTCTTATCCAATCATAAAATACTTTCTCTTATCGCAATTTATGTATACCTTTTCTCTTGGTAATCACCAAATTCTTCATGTTAAATTTGAGAATTAAATCGTTTTTTTTGCTCTTGTAACTAATAAAATAATACGAGATCAATAAACAATGCATTATCGGAAACTCAAAGGTCCTTCATTACGTTTTTTTCTAAAGTTTACTAATTTTTTTAGGTGTGGCAGAAAACGACTTCCTGACAAGATATTATCATGAAGCTATCAACTATACTGTTTCATACCAACAAATGAACGGACCAACGTACAACTACGATGAAAACAATGGGTATAATTGAAAGAATCAAGAAAAGTAGGCAAACAATATGCCCCTCGGAAGACAAGAGGCGCAAGCTATTCATTGGCGGGTGCGCGGGCGCACACGCTGGCTGCAGGTCACACGGACCGCGCCTGCGTGTGAGCCGGACGTGCGTCGTGCGCGTGGCTTGCGCCTTATGTTAACTGTGACTGCTCTGTGCTGTGACCCTGTGACTCTGTGCTTCATGTGACTGTGGCAATGTGGATGCTGCTCTTTATCCTGGGCGCTGCCGTCGGCAGCAGCGCGGGGCTCCAAGAAAGAGGTTTGTACCTTAACTTAAGGCTTTTTTACACACCGCCTTTCTCTAAACTGACATATTTTCAAACGTTTTACAGTTCGCAGTAGTTAAACTGCTTCGAGTGTGTTTTGTGTAAAATGGTTACTCAGGCTCGGTATCGCAAGTTTTGTAATAAACTTTTTAACCAAGGCGGACAATATGCAGTACGTTTGTTCCAAAAGTGCCGTGGTTGTTTGGGTGTTTGAGGTTTGTCCAGAACGACGTCCGACGCGAGTTGAACTTAACACTTAAAAGTAAACAATTATATTTTGTCCAAAACCTAAAAGTTAAGACCGAGGCTTGTGACTTGAAGCGATTTAAACATCTCTAATTACGTAATATGCATTTAATTTGATTTCTTTAAAGTTTTTGTTCCCTGAAAAATGAGTAACACTCGACTTCATGGCACACACTAACTTGGAACTTTCAACAAAGGTTTAAGTAGAGCCGTTTTATGTAGAGATCAGGGTAGAGTCAATCGGTTTACGACAATAAATAGTAGAGACGTTTAATAAACATTGCTTGATGCTTTGTGTAACAATAACAACTTAAGCCCTAATAATCTAGCTAATAGAGGTGTTATTATTTTGTGTCTAGGCGTAAGGGCTAGAGGGCATGGGAAAATTATCGCCTGGTAACGTTCTAGAGTCAGGGGACCAAACCCACTATAAATAATATACTATTTTGTTTATAATCTATCGAAGTAATTTTGTAAACAATGAATGAGCCTTTTTATATGTAATGTAGGCGAACGAATGGCTAAATAGCGTGTATGAGGAAATCAATCAATCGGCTACGTTATACTCTACATTTGAAGATGATATTTTCCTGTCCTTTTTATTTGACACTAGTTGCGCCCTACAGTCTTACCTGCGGATACAAAGTATTCCATGTGTTAATCCAGCGTATAAGCTATCTACATTCCAAGTTTCATTAAAATACATTTAGTAGTTTTTGCGTGAAAGAGTAACAAACGTCCATACATCCATTCATACAGACTTTTGCATTTATAATATTAGTAAAGATTAGTAAGGATTGTGGTATTCAATAGCAGAGTACACAGCGTAAAAATTTACAGTAAGCCACCAGTCTACACTATAGTTTGACTCCTAAGTTCACACATATCTTCTTCTCTTCGTTTAATGACTTTCTATCGTTAATTAGCGATAATTCTGTCAATGTCAAGTAAAAAATTTTTGTACGGTTATGTCATGTCGAAGTCTTATTTTTTTTAGTCAAAATGCCAAAGTAAAATGTGAACATTTTACTGAAGGCTCTATAAAGCGTTGAAAAGAAAACGAAAAGGCATGGTTTTAAAACTTGGAACCATTTGCCAACACTCGTGCACGTTAACGAACACTTAACGGATAATAATCCAATCTTATCACTCGTAAATACATTTGTAAAGAAAAAAAAACTCAAAATGCATTTCAACCGTCATTTTGGGAGTTTTGGCGGGAAAACGAAAAAGATCGCGTCGCCATATTGCATTATTTTCCAAAACTTGTGTTATTTTCAGTGTTAGTGCATAAAATTGGTTACATTTTATTTGTTAAGTACTGAATTACAGGCATGAGTGTGGGAAAGTTGTGTAATAAGGGTGAAACGTTTCTTTTCATGTTGTTTCCAAAGCTCCATAGAAGCTTCTGGTAAAGTTTCCACCACTTTACTAGGAGTATGACTTGACTAGACTAGACTATGACTTGACTATGACTTGACTTGATGACTTCGACTGTAACCTGATACAAATTTACGTGAAATATAATTAACTTGATAAATTATCAATTACTTGACACTGGCTAAATACACAAAAGTGTGGAGCCAAAACCAAACAAAAACACCCGTCATTTTCGGATTCTTTTCCACCTTCACTCATATCTATCTCTTTTCGTACGTTTGTCAAACTCGTGTCAAGTCAGCATGCAAAATACTGTACCATTTGGCCATACACGTTACATGAAATTGTTCGACTCGCAACCGCGGCCATTAAGGTAGTGTGCGGGATTGTTATAGTGTGCGTTTACATGAATAAGACTTCTATTTGCGCGTGTGCTATGCGTGTTTACCTCGTCTTCCTTAAAAATCGGCAGAAAATATTGTTTGCGGATTGTAAGGTTGTCATTGGTAAATACTCTAAGAAGACATCCGATGATCTGCAACCAATGAGCGTTCTGATTAAGTCTGCCAAGTTGACACGAATTTAAGAAACTTAGAACCCAGCGGAAGCATAGTGTTGCTTAGCTAAGTTCTTTCTAGTCAATCATTACTCTTATATTTCCGATATATAAACTGAAACGTTAGCAAAAATGACATTATTATTTGCAGTTCTCCTCAAAGCTGTTGAAAAGAAGCGTAACAAGAAAATATTATTTTCTCTTTCAATATAGTGAATAGAAACTTAGGAAGAGGATTTTCTACTTGACTAGTTTTTAGAGTGAATGAAATAAAATTTTATTTAAAAGAAAATAAATGCTGAGCTAGTATTCTGTGTACTTAATAAGTAGCTACCTATATACAAACTGTTTCTTGCCCGTAGCTACCTACTTCAAACTTTGTGTTTTTATTTTGGCTTATTTATATCGCACATTAAAGATTTTAGTGAAGTTTGAGTTTTTAAAGTACAACTTAGTGCTATATGCAGTAAATTGTACTTTAAAAATACAAACTTAATGGCCTAAAATAATGAAGAAGTACCGATGGATGCGGGAGGCAAGCAGCTCAAAGTGTGTGTGGATTATTTCTTTCTTCAAGTATTTGTCTACAGAAAAAAAAAACGCAAATACATATTCTGTGTCCATAGCCCTCGTAGTTTCCATTTCCTTAGATTCAGGGAATCCTACTTAGGGTCCAGAATAATACATAATATATGTATGTGATCGTGGGGCGTTATTTATTTATTTATTTATTTAAACTTAATACCTACAGCCGTTCCCGAGAATAAGGGTCTTGGCTTGATAAACAGACGGACAGGACGAAGGAGTTTTCTGTTCTGCATTGTGCCGGATTACCAGTAGCGAGAAAGAGAACTTCTTTTTTTTTCTAACTCATATATTGTAATGGGCTTGCTATGTAATATTTGATAATAAGAACTTTGTGATACTATATGCTTAGTACAATAACTTTACTTTAAGTACCTAATATAATTTTGACTTGTAAAAGTGCTAAAAATAGCCTATTTGCAATAAATCTTTTGACTTTGACTTTGACAATAAGTTGATCTTATTATGAGTTCCGATTCGATACGGTACGGAACCCTTTTTTTAGTTCATAAACATTTAATAGTCTGCAGACAGAGAAGTCTTGTTTATGCTAATTAAAGACGTTGTAAAGTTGGTAGGTATTCTTAATTTTCCGTGTTTGAACACATGCTATATATTTAGCATTAGGTACTTAATTATCTAATTAGGTAGGTATCAAACAGTTTTTATTAAACTTTGGTCATTCAAAATAACAGTTTTAGTTTAAAACACAAACTATTAATATCGTACAAATCATAAAATGAATAATAATATTCTCAAACGTTTTGAATTTTTTGCATCAGTATATAAATAATAATAAAAATAACGCCCAACGATCACATACATAGATCCTGGACTCTAACTAGGATTCCCTGTGTCTCCTTAGACAAACAGGGTCGTAAGAACCCCACAACACACAGACTCAGAACATGTATTTGTGCTTTCGGGAATCGAACCCGCAGCCTCTGGGTTATGAGCAACCTACTCAACCACCACACCACAGAGGCTGGAAATGAATACATTCGTTTATTCTTCATTCTTCAATATACATCGTATATTTTTTGCTTACAAACAAAATATCAATTTTTCTGCTCGACTGCGTGAATCAAGATCTAGTCCAAAAGTGTTGGCAGCAGTGAATGGCAGTCCTGCCAACCAGAATAACGATTAGACCAATTTATTTCAAAAAATACGAACAAAATTAATATCGGCACGAAAAGTCTTAATTGACTAAGTTTGCAATATTTTGTAATGCCTTGGTAATTTTAAAATGTCCTTTGTTCATTATTATTGATACAATTTTAGTTCTAAGATTATATTTATCCCAGAACATTTCATTTAGTTTTAGCCACTATCTTATTTTTTTTAAATAAATGCCATTTTAGTTAAACTAAATTTTTTTTGTAGGTTTGCATATTTGAAAATAAATGAAACTACACATTTAAATTACGACACTGAAATTATTTTATGTTAAATATTAACTGCTGTCTTAAAAGGCTCCCAAAATATTGTCATTTTCTACGTTTTACAGTATACATTTCACGCGTAAGATTCAAGCAAAACCACTGATCGTCTTTTGTTTTCCACTATGACTTCACTGAATCGCTTCACTATCAAGTTTCCTTTGTCTCTCGAAGGGCTATAAATTCTGATTGCGTATGTATTGAACGTATTTAAATAACTTCTTACATAAAACACTTGATATCATAATAAATATGACGTGGCTCGACAACCAACTCACGTTTTAATTTAAAAATAATTGTATTAAGGAATAAATAAAGATATCATGAAACTTATTAATAAGGGAGTGTTTGTTTATACTCATCGGCGTATATGTATTAATATAGATTAGAAAATACTATTAAAAAAACTAATAAGATATTTTGCTGACAGTTACAAGTCGGTAGACTATATAATGCTTGCTGACCTAGAATACGTGATAAAATTGTAGGTAAGCATGGTATGTACTTCTCTTGTACTTTTTGTTATGTCAATACAGCACATACAATCATGATAAAGTACACGTGTACTTACTTTTGTTTTTCTTATCACCATAAATGGTGAGTTCTTAGAAGTCAAATTCGGTTATCACGCCAGTTTGGCTAGAAGTCAAACTTTAACTCTACCAAGCCAAGTAGTACGCAAGCACTACTGCGTTCTGGTTTGAAGGGCACTGTAGCTAGTTTAATTACTGGGCAAATGAGACTTTATGACCTAATCTCACAGTCTAGTAATCTTATTGCTAGACTGTGCTGATGTCTCAGAATGGCGTGCGCAGTGCAGTGTCACGCGAAATTTGAGTTTCAAGTGTCACTGCAACTGATATGGGCAGTCGCAGTAAGATAAAAAAAAAATACGTAATCATTTTTGCTCGCTAAAACGTAGACGCTTAGCGCTTACTTGATCACTATGATCCAAAGTACCAATTGTTCAATATTGTATTTACAATAAAGCATATTCAAGCTTTGAAGATCTTTCGGAGCGGCTGACTAAGGCAACACGTGACCAAAATGCTGCTATTTAGCCCGAAACCTAATCATTGACATTCACCGGGGCAATATAACCAAATATAATTTTGACTTGTAAAAGTGCTAAAAATATTATACCTATTGGAGTTTTGGCGGGAAAACGAAAAAGAGTATGACTTGTTCCGAGTCAGAGTTGTAGGGCCATGGTCCTCGTAGTTCCTTGGTCCCGGATCTACGTACGTGATCGTTATTATTATCAATCCGAACCAACCCTAATTGCAGACATCGTTGATGTTTTTATCGCGACAACGCAACACTTCGGGCTATAGTGTACTGTAGACACAGCATGAGAAAGTGCGAGTGGTTCCATACAGTTTAGCATTCCATTGCTTAAGCTTACCTATCTATTGTTTTTTTCTATTCTGAAACCAATACGGAAGATTTGCGGTTTAAGTTCTCGGCTTGTAATAGCATCATGACTAATTATAAATAATAACAGGAATTCATTAGTATTCGAATTATTAGTTCTGCAAGGAAAATATTCGTGACATTGATAATAAACTTATTTGCTTTGTGTTTTGTATTACGTGCTTATTTTTTATCAGTTTTTTATAATAAACACTTTAATGTTATTATTTTTTATTATGGATCGGTTAAGTGGCTATCTTTATCATTACACTAATATTATAAAGGCGAAAGTTTGTATGTGTGTTTGTGTGTATGTTTGATACTCTTTCACGCTCAAACGGCTGAATGTATTTAGATGAAATTTGGCACCAAGATAGCTTATACACTAGATTAACATATAGGCTACATTTTATCCCGGAAAAGCGAAATGCTCCCGTGGAATGAGCAAATAATTAAAATACTTTTTATCCACGGGTGAAACCGCGGGGCCCAACTAGTTAGTAAATAAAAATGCTTTATACTAAATGAGTAGAAAAGTGATTATTTTTGTAGCGTAGGGATGAGATGAGTAAGATGTTTTGAAAATTATTTTCTACGTTATAATCAACAGACTATTGTGGCGTGCTAGCCCACGAAAAAGTTTACATATCAGTTTAATAGAGAACTTTTCCAGCTAGTTGCTAGGGGCAACGAATGTTGTTGATATAGACTTCACATGAGAGAAAATTTTATTTTCCGCATTTTGGTTTTTGTAAATATCTTTTTAATTAATATATCTTATACAAAGTCAATCGGCATATCATTAATTCAGCAAACCTATGGACCTCCTTCTATTACAACAAAAGTGTATCTAACTTCGCTTTACTGGTGACCCCGACGTGATTAACTAGGCTTACTGGTGACCTGTTTTGAACCGAAAGTCCACGTTTGCAGTAAATGTGTGTGATTTTGATTTTGTTGCTGATTGCGATAATTCTGATACTGAATCGCATTAAGATGTCGCTCTCAACCGATAAGAACGAAGATGTTTGTCGTGTGGGCGTGCGAATTCCGCCGTTTTGGCCTGAAAAGCCGGCCATTTGGTTCGCGCAGATTGAGGGCCAATTCGCGATATCGAACATTACTACGGACAATACGAAGTTTTTCTACGTTATCGGCCAACTAGACCCGCAGTATGCTTCTGAGGTGGAAGATATAATCATCAACCCGCCCGACACCAACAGGTATGAAAAATTGAAGTCGGAACTTATCAAACGACTGTCCGCGTCACGAGAAAAGAAGGTCAAGCAATTACTTATGCACGCAGAACTTGGAGACCGTAAGCCATCTCAGTTTCTAAGACATTTGCAACATTTGGCTGGACCTGGAGTTCCCGAAGATTTTCTACGTACTATATGGACCAGTCGCCTACCAAGTAGCACGCAAACGATAATCGCTTCGCAGATGATGTCTTCACTGGAAGCGCTCGCAGATCTCGCTGACCGCATCCATGACGTTGTTTCGCCTACAGCGCACGTAGCATCAACATCAAGTGCCATACCAGGAAGCTCTTTAGAAGCCATGAACCAACAGATTGCTGAACTTACCAAACAAGTGCAAGCTCTAACTGCGCAGGTGAACCGGCATTCACGTGCACCGAATCGTTCAAACAAGAAAACGCGCGGTCTTTCTAGCTCCACACGATCACAGTCGAACTATAGAAAATTTCCTGTGTGCTGGTATCATAGTAAGTTCGGAAATGAAGCAAGTAAGTGCGTAAAACCATGTGATTATCATGCGGGAAACGCGAACAGCAGTCGGTAATGGCGACGACCGATTGCCAAACTTCCGGTCGCCTATTTGTCACGGACGGCGCTACGAAGATGCAGTTTCTCATTGATACTGGCAGTGACGTATGTGTCTTCCCCCGATCGGCACTCAAGGAACGTCGTGAGAAAACAAATTATGAGCTGTGTGCGGCAAACGGTACACCCATTTCTACTTACGGCTACGCTCATTTAGTGCTGAACCTAGGCTTGCGCCGCGACTTTACTTGGCGATTCATCGTAGCGGACGTTACAAAGGCCATAATAGGTGTAGATTTTTTATCATTTTACAACCTCATCGTGGATTGTCGAAATCAACGTTTAATCGACAACACCACAAGCCTTACGTCCCCAGCTTCACCTGCACAGTCAACTGGGAACATTTCATCGGTAAAAGTTATTTCTGGAAATTCCGTATATCATAACATACTAAGCGAATACCCTGAGATTACTCGACCTTCCGGTGTCCACCGTGTTCCGAAGCATAATACCATGCATCATATACAGACTACTGCAGGACCGCCAATAAGCAGCACACCACGAAGACTAGCACCGGATAAATTAAAAATTGCAAAAGACGAGTTTGCAGATATGTTGAGGAACGGAACAGCCAGACCTTCAAAGTCACCATGGTCATCACCACTTCATCTTGCGCCTAAAAAAGATAACGGCTGGCGTCCATGCGGTGACTACAGAATGCTCAACGCTAGAACCGTACCAGACAGCTATCCCATTCGGCACATACATGACTTTGCACATTGTCTCTCCGGCTGTCAAGTATACTCGGTTATCGATCTCGTAAAAGCTTATAATCAAATTCCTGTCTGCCCTGAGGATATTCCGAAGACCGCAATCACGACGCCGTTTGGTTTATACGAATTTCCGTTCATGACGTTCGGACTACGTAATGCCAGTCAAACGTTTCAACGATTTGTGGACGAGATGCTTAGGGGCCTTGAGGAGTTCTGCTTCCCGTTTCTGGACGATTTTTTGATCTTCTCACCTGATCAGGAATCACACAAGAAGCACCTTCATCTGCTCTTCAACAGACTCAAGGAATACGGCATGGTAATCAACACGAACAAGTGCATATTCGGTGTATCAGAGGTAACGTTTTTAGGACACAGCATCTCAGCAGCTGGCACTAAGCCGTTACCATCAAAGGTAGAAGCGGTTGCGAATTACCCACCACCAAAAACCGTCAGAGAACTGCGAAGATTCCTAGGAATGGTGAACTTTTACAGAAGGTTTATTCCTGACGCAGCGCGGCATCAAGCGCCTCTGAATGCACTGCTCACAGGATCAGTTAAAGGTTCACATCCCGTGCATTTATCAGAAGAAGCTACTAAAGCATTCATCACCTGCAAGGAAAGTCTCTGCCAAGCAGCACTACTCGCTCATCCAGACTGCCAAGCGAAGCTCGCTATAGTCACCGATGCTTCAGACACAGCAATGGGCGCAGCTTTACAACAGCATAAAGACGGCATGTGGGAACCTTTAGCATTTTTCTCTCGAAAGTTTTCACCATGTCAACAGAAATACTCGCCTTACGACAGGGAACTTCTCGCCATCTACGAAGCAATAAAATACTTTCGTCACATGGTGGAGGCGAGAGATTTCATTATTTACACTGACCATAAGCCCATAACTTTCGCATTTCATTCACGAAAAGAAAAGTGCTCACCAAGACAGTTCAGACATCTGGATTTTATTTCACAGTTTTCCACAGATATCAGGCATATTTCAGGAAAGGATAACGTTGTGGCTGACAGTTTATCACGCATCGAAGAGATTACTCAGCCCATCGATCTATCCAAGCTTGCTCAAGCACAAAGCACAGATCCTGAACTAGAACAACTTTTGGATAGCGATACTTCTCTGCGCTTGACAAAAATCAAACTGCCTGGATCTCACACAGAAATCTATTGTGACAAGAGCAGCAATGTGGCCAGACCTTATGTGACCAAAGACATGCGACGGCAAGTGTTCGAAAACTTGCATTCTTTTAGCCACCCTGGCATAAATGCGACGACGAAACTGATATCGGAACGCTATGTATGGCCTAGTATGCGAAAAGATTGTAGAGAGTGGACTCGTTCCTGCCTAGCATGCCAACGATCAAAAATAACACGTCATGTCTCATCTCCATTAGCATCATTCAGCTTACCTCGAGCCAGATTCATGAAAATCCACATAGATTTGATCGGACCTTTACCTCTTTCACAAGGGTATCGTTACTGTCTCACATGTGTAGATCGCTTCACACGATGGCCCGAAGCTATACCATTACAGGAGATAACAGCTGAAACAGTGGCAAAAGCTTTAGTTCACGGATGGATATCCAGATTCGGCTGCCCTGAAGATATCGTCACTGATCGTGGTCGACAGTTTGAATCAGAACTTTTTAAGCATCTGTCCCACATCATCGGATTTCAACGCAGACGAACTACAGCCTACCATCCAGCATGCAATGGACTCGTCGAAAGATTCCACAGACAGCTTAAAGCCGCCATTACATGTCATGCGACCAGCAGCTGGCTTGAAACACTTCCACTTGTACTACTGGGAATCCGGGCGGCATTTAAGGAAGACTTACAAGCGACTCCAGCTGAGCTCGTATATGGAGAGACACTACGACTTCCAGGTGACATTTTTTGTCAATCGGCTGATGGCACAGAGGACTTGACAGTATACACTGAAAGACTGCGCACATTCGCCAAAAATTTGTTGCCATTACCAACTTCTCACCATGGGAATAACCGCTCCATATTCATTTTCAAAGATTTAGCAACAGCATCCCACGTCTTTCTAAGAGATGACACCTCGCACCCATCTTTTCAAGCAGCTTACACAGGGCCGCATGAGGTGATAGAACGAGGGGATAAAGTTTTCAAGCTCCGCATAAAAGGCAAAGAAGTCACTGTCTCAGTGGACCGCATTAAACCTGCCTACATACTTCGTGAGTTGGACCATTCTCCCGTCGTGGCAGCACCTGAGACCCGAGACGCTCCAGTGACCACCACTCGATCAGGACGAACAGTGCGTTTTCCAGAATATTATCGCCCGTAGGACGGTCTCTGGAGGGGGGTGATGTGGCGTGCTAGCCCACGAAAAAGTTTACATATCAGTTTAATAGAGAACTTTTCCAGCTAGTTGCTAGGGGCAACGAATGTTGTTGATATAGACTTCACATGAGAGAAAATTTTATTTTCCGCATTTTGGTTTTTGTAAATATCTTTTTAATTAATATATCTTATACAAAGTCAATCGGCATATCATTAATTCAGCAAACCTATGGACCTCCTTCTATTACAACAAAAGTGTATCTAACTTCGCTTTACTATAATGAAGAAATAAGTTGTGTGAAATGTTCAGTGGGGTTGTGATTTGTGGGATCGGATATCCTATTTTAGTTAAAGAATGACATGACGAGCTAGCCGTTCGCCTGATGTTAAACGACACGCCCATATCAGCTGCAGTGTTACTCGGAACTTTAAAGTATAGAGTTTCGCGTAACACTGTACTGCGCACGTCATCCTGAGACATCAGCACAATCTAGTAATAAGATTACTAAACTGTGAGATCAGATCATAAAATCTCATTTTCCCAGTAATTTTACTAGCTACAGTGCCCTTCAAACCGGAACACAGCAGTGCTTACGCACTACTGCTGGGCGGCAGAATAACTGGCAAAGCTGTGGTACCTACCCAGACGAACTTTGCAGTAAAGTTTCTAGTAAAATGAAATAATAATAATAAATAGTTTAGATTATTACAAGTTTTTACTATAACGATTTGTCTCTACTATGCCGTCCATACTACCCACATTTATAGGAAAGTAGCTAGTCCTAGTCTACATATGGTTATGACATCCAACCAGAAATTAGAGCTCAAGACTATTTAAATCATCTACAATTACACTTGAACTTTTTACTCATAATAAGAATCTCACGACCTTATTATCCTTTACTAGTTTTGCTCATATTTGATTTCCTTTGTTCTGACTGGCCCGATAGCTCTGTTGGTAGTAACCCTGCCTTCTAAACTATGGGTTGTGGGTTCGATTCCCACCTAGGACAAACATTTGTGTGATGAACATAGGTGTTTGTTCTGTGTCTGGGTGTTATATTGCAAGCAAAAAGTATCTCAGTATTATATCAGTTATCTGGTTCCTATAGTACAAGCTTTGCTTAGTTTGTGAAATGTCCACACATATTATTATAATTATTATAATCAATTCAGTGTCATCCTTTTGCCAGAGCTTCTTGGTAGAGTCATTCTTCTAAAAATGGATGAAATATTAGTGATGATACTGATTTCAATGAAACAAAATCGGTTGGTAAATGGCGAATATATGTATTTCATTTACTTACTATCAAAAATCGCCGACGGAAAAAGGTCTATGAATTAGGAGACTGTGAACCAAGTTTCGTCAAGATTCGTTGAAAATACGACCTGTAGGAGAGTACGTACATTCAGACAAACCGCTCGATCAATTAGGTCTCTAGTTAGTATCAAAATCCGTCTGTGACGAGAAGAAGCAAGAGTTCAGCTAAGCTCTCAGTATGAAACGTGAATTAGAAAGTTTAAAAGCTGACTTAATTGGCCACCCAACGGAAGTGAAAACTAGAAATTTGCTAACGTTAGCGGCTTGGCTTACAATTTTTTTAAATGTACATTAAATTGTACTTCATTAAAGTTACAATCCAGCCATTACTACGGCTAATAAGTAATTTAAATTTGACTTAAACTGCTAAAGTAATCCTAAGAACGTGTCCATTAACACTTTTCTTAATATCTCTATTAAGGGGAAGACACTTTGTTCATGAGTCTTTTTAAGTAACACTCACTATACTATGGTTCAATATCACTATCACTAAACTAACTCAAAAGGTTTTTTCCTTTTTAGTCTTCTCACTATATCCGTGTTATCGAGGAGCTGGATCGTCTCGACATTCATATGGTGGTGAAGCCTGCGTTCATGAGCTTCGGCGAATTTTTTTATCACGTTCACAACAAGGTCTACCTTTGATTTGGTTTAGTATTGACGATATTTTTTTATTGGAAGGAATCCCCACTCTAAAAATCGAAGATTTCCTGTATTCCGATTCCCGTCACAGCCTACAACAACATTTGTATTACAAATTGTTAGTCAACAGTTTATAAATATATATACTTATAACTAAACTAAAAAAATTATGACATATATTTACATTATAATTGAATATATAATTTAGGTTCTCTCATGGAGTATTAGCTATTAAGCGATAATGTGTTTAAGGAACATAGTGTTTCTAGTATTATAATGTTTCTACTATTATTTTATAAGGTAATTCTATTTGCTCGTTACAAACATGAATTAAACTTTATTCTGTCTCCTGATAGAAAGAAAAGTAAGAAAATACATGTATCTAAGACACAACATTATATTTTTACAAATAAAACTGATTCAAGATAAATCACTCGAAAAAATAGAGAAACTAAAAAATATAATGTGACGTGACGTCATGATATAGGTCTCTAATCAGCAATTAAGGTCGTAAGATGATAAGATGTGATTAGGTAAGATCAAGACTTTGCTAGGGATCCTAGTGCAACAATGGGTGAAGCTGTATCATGACAATTCTTTAAAGAAAGAAAAAATTATGTATCCAGTATGAACATTTTTTGTTCACCATTTATAAAACCGTCTTTAAAAATACAAGGACATGGAAACCGTATGATGCCAAACAAAAGTTAAAAGTATTCTACTTCCGGCAGTTCAATATAAGACGGAAGTGACGTTGAGAGTGTGGTGCAAAAAAAAATAAAGACACCCCTAGCGCACATCCCGTGTACCGCGCAAGTGTTCGGATTTTTTAGTTCGATTCCCGGTTTGGGAGCGATGGATGTATGGGAACAGCCACTCAGCTATAGCAGCTTTAAAATCTCATGTAACTGGTTTCAATTGAAGAGTTGTTGCGTTGTATAGGAGTTTTTCAAAGCTAAATTAGTTTTCCGCGTACTTGTTGTACAGTTGCGATTGGAAATTGAAACACAGCCACAGCCACGGGCGGCGTGCGGGGCACACGTCCAACTATTTGTAATTGAATTTTTAACTAAAAAAGATTTCTACGTCGCTCTGTACCGGAGGGTTTCGTGTTTTTCACAGCTCCAAAAATGGGTTGGTATTTGATATGTTTTTTCTAAAAAGATTAAATAAAAAAGTTTGCCGTGTTTTTTTTTTTGAGACTTGTTACTGTTTGAAATGATCATCTAGCGCTGATTTAATTTTTTTATTTTCTTTTTGTTTTATTTATTTTATTAAAGCCCTTAATTAACAAAGTTTATAATTTACATACTTAACCTACAGCCAGAATTGGATTTACATTCTTCTATACTTGTATATATAATAGGTCTTTACCTATGAAATTGCCGTATTGCAGTACAGACTTTTTCAAACAAAAAAAAGTTTTGATTGGCTATGAATTCTAAATTCAAATTAATTTTGTTTTAAAAATATGACATTCTATTTACAATATAAGTCTTTTGTTTATTGATTAGCGTTGTATTTTCATTACATTTCAACATTTTTCCTCATAATGGATACTTTGAAATTTCGTGTAATTATGGAATATGAGTTCTGTCGTGGCACCAACGCGGCACAAACGAAACGTAACATCAACGACGTTTACGGAGAGAACTGTACAAACGAACGTACAACCCGTTATTGGTTTGCTCGGTTCCGTTCTGGGAATTTTGACTTGAAAACTGAACCTCGTGGTCGTCCGGAAAATTGGTCAACAATGATGAATTAAAGGCAATTGTGGAAGCTGATGAATCTCAATCTACAGCTGAGCTGGCAGCAGCTTTTGATGTTAGCATCAAAACAATATTGGTCCATTTGCGACAGATTGACAAGATAAAAAAGCTTGATAGATGGGTGCCCCACGAACTTAACGATCGCCAGCGCAACGTACGCGTCGAGACTTGCCTTGCGCTGCTTAACAGGCACAGAAATGAAGGAATTTTGAACCGAATTGTTACGTGCGACGAAAAATGGATTCTTTTTGACAATCGAAAGCGCTCAGCAAGTTGGTTAGATCCTGGTTCGGTACCAAAGCAATGTGCAAAACGAAAAATGACCCCTGGAAAGGTGATGGTCACAGTTTGGTGGTCTAGTGCTAGTGTGATTCATCATAGCTTTTTACAAAACGGCGAGAGCATTACTGCAGATGTGTACATTGAAGAACTGACCACAATGATGGCGAAACTCGCACGTCTGCAACCAGCTTTGGTCAATCGGTCGTCTCCACTGCTACTTCACGACAACGCGCGACCCCATACTGCACAACAGACCGTCTCTAAGCTGCATGAGTTGGGTTTGGAAGCTCTCCCTCATCCGCCATACTCACCAGATCTTGTGCCTACCGACTATTACTTTTTCCAAAATTTGGACAACTTTTTAGCGGGAAAAAAATTCAATTCCCGAGAGGCAGTACAAAACGCCTTTGAAGAGTTTGTTGTCTCCCGTCCTGCTGATTTATTCAAGAACGGCATCCATAAACTGCCACAGCGTTGGCAAAGATGCATTGATTGCAGGGGTGATTACTTTGAATAAAAGAAATAAATAAGTTCGAAAAAAAAATGCTTTAACTTTTTTCAAACAAAACGGCAATTTCATAGGTAAAGACCTAATAAAACTCAAAGGTGACTGCCTGACATAGTGATCTATCAACGCACAGCCCAAACCACTGGACGGATCGGGCTGAAATTTGACATGCAGGGAGATGCTATGACGTAGGCATCCGCTAAGAAAAGATTTTTTCGAAATTCCACCCTTAAAAGGGTGAAATGGGTGGTTGAATTATTTTCCCTTAGGCCACGCCGCGGGCGAAGCTGCGAGTAGATGCTCGTCTTCTATATGTTGGAAAAAAAAATACAGGACAGTTACTAGAAAAACACTAAAAAAACCAGAGGAGTTTTAGCAATATGGAGACACCGCATTGTATTATTTTCCAAAATTTGTGTTATTTTCGGTGTTAGTGCATACAATTGATGGTGTTTTATTTGTTAAGTGCTGGATTACAGGCATGAGTGTGGGAAAGTGGTATAATGGTGAAACGTTTCCTTTCGTGTTGTTTCCAAAACTCCATAGAAGCTTCTGGTAAAGTTGCCACCACTTTACTAGGAGTATGACTAAGGTCCGTATTACAGAACGATGCTCAGTCATGGATCGCTGCTCAAGCAGAGAT
Source organism: Ennomos fuscantarius (assembly GCA_905220475.3). Classification (NCBI taxonomy): domain Eukaryota; kingdom Metazoa; phylum Arthropoda; class Insecta; order Lepidoptera; family Geometridae; genus Ennomos; species Ennomos fuscantarius. Next base: position 16,845,011 of record HG992023.1, read on the forward strand.
TTCATTCACTAATTGATTACTTAATGAAAGAAATCTCTGCTTGCGCACCGATCGATGACTGAGCATTGTTCTGTCATACGGACAGACTAGACTATGACTTGACTTGATGATTGACACACATCTGCGTGAAATATCATTAACTTGATAAATTATGAATTACCTGACTCTGGCTAAATGTATTTTTTAATTTTGTGTTCAAAAGTGTGAAGCCAAAACACACAAAAAAAAAGAAGAGAAAATTTACTTTTATAAATGAATCTGGTGGTTTTAAAGGTTTAGATATTCATTTTCATAAATAAAATGGTAGAATAGACAGTTTACTTCAAACTCGTTTTGTCGGCTTGCTTGTACAATTTGCGGCTTTGACTGATATTTCGGCGAATTGTCCGCTTAGTAGTTTTGCTTAGTAGACATTTTGAGTCTCTTACATTATGCTACTTAATCGATTCGCCAGTCTTGCTTAGCAGTCATTCCGATATGGTTAGTCGTTGTACAATTTTTCCATTAACTACAAATTGTGTATTTAATCTGCCCAATCCAATCAACTAACATAACTAGAAATCGATTTAAATATCTTTTACCAACTTATTTGCCGACATCTCAAGATTCCAACTAGCTGAAGCAGTTTCGAGGTAAAATGTTAGCAAAAGTTTCGTACTACCTCAAGTTTCCAGGTTCATAATTATTTTAGTAAGCACGTAACTTTTAAGCACAATCTAGTCAATAATTATTTACCAATACTATTTACCGCGCTGTGTTTTTATCAGTTAATAATAATAGCGATCGCATACAAAGATCCTGGACTCTAACTAGGATTCCCTATATCTAGGGGCCCATAGGAACTACGAGGACCATATGAACACCCAGACACAGAACAAGTTATTTGCGCTTTTTTATGCCCAAATGCTTGTCCTTTCGCGGGAATCGAACCCGCCGCCTCCGGGTTATGATACGAGCTGCTCAACCATCACACCACAGAGGCTGTCAAACAGGTTTTAAACAATACCTAGAAAAAAACGATTAGTAATAAGACCTACAAACATCAAGGCATTTATTATAGGTATATATTTAAAATGCTTAAACATAATTCTTATAACAGTAAGCCTGCATATATTGTAATTGTGACCTTCTGAAATAATAGTATGAATTATAGGGTGATTTACGTTTTAAAAGTGATACATCTTATTGAAAACATATATCCAAAAACTAAAATATTGAACTAAAATATGTTTTATATTTTAGATTTGTAATACTTGAAAAAAGAATAACTTTCGTGTTAATTTTTATTGTCTTATGGTAATATTGATTAGTACAAACGTATCTATATATATAACTTATAGAAAAAACGTTGTCCTAAGTGAGTGACTGACCAACACAGTGCGTAGAGCCCAGACTGCCGCTGATCTAGAAACTTGGTTTTTAAGGAAGGGTTTTGGAAGAAACCCGAGGAAAATGTAAGGCTTTCCCTAGTTGGCTGCAGCCATAGAAATATTTGTCAAAGTAACGTACAGAAATTGTGGTAGAATCAGACTCCTGTAATGTTTACTACAAACAGAAATCTATACATTACTCTGCGCTCCCATCTCAAAAGAACACTTAGTGAGATTGTTTTTGCAGTTAACTTTACATCGACGGTTCTATCAGAAGCATAACAACCTATGCACAATTATAGAACAGCTACACTTGACTTTAGAGTCTCACGACATAGGGCTTAAATTGGTATAAACGTTACAGGAGTTGAGTTCTATGGACTCTCAGCGGTTTCTGATGATTTCACTATTGAAGTGTGTTACATACGTCATTTTTATCAAATAGCAGTTTAGTCAGCATGTGTATGGGAGCTTGAGGCATGGCATGGGGCTACTTGTTGTATGTGTAGGCAGGATATGGATGAGATAATAATAATAAGTTTGATTGTTTTGGGGTTGGACATGCCAAGTGAATGGTTGCTTTACCTAGAAGAGAATGGAAGAAAAAAAAGTGTTTAAAAATGCATGATGCGCTTGCAATAAGATTGATTGATTTATCGGGGGCGAGTTGGCTGGACTGCAGTCGCGACCCCTTCTCGCCCCGGTATGGCGGCCGAGGGCTCACGGGGGGGTTTTAGTGGGTTCGAGTCCCACATACCCCCTGCCACCAGCCCCGTGGTAGCAGGAAAGTGAGTGAGTGCATTTAGTAAAAGCCTAGCGGCTTTAACAATATTTAAACTACTCCCTCGCTCAAATAAAAAGGACAAGGTATTTTACCAAATTTTTCTTGATAGATAGCGCATCACCCAAACTTTGAAGGGCCATTCCATTATAATAATATATCTTCTTAATATATAAAAATGAATCTCTAATTCTTTTGGTCATCGCATCATGGGTGAAAGAATAGAATATTTTCGCTAGTTCTTTTTTTATTGTGTTTATTATTTTCAGGAGAATGTTTTTATGAAAGAGAAAGTTAAGAAAGAATGGAAAAATTTCACCAGTTATTCTGCCGCCAAGCAGTAGTGTGCAAGCAGTACTGTGTTCCGGTTTGAATGGCAATGTAGCTAGTGAAATTACTGGGCAAATGAGACTTTATGATCTGATCTCACAGTCGTGTAATCTTACTACCAGACTGTGTTGATGTCTCAGGATGATGTGCGCATTGCAGCAGTCATGCGAAACTTTAACTGTTGGAGTTCCGAGAGACACTGTTCTGTTATGGGCGGCCGTGTCACTTAACATCAGGTGAACGACTATCACATCATTCAATAACATTAAAAAAAACCACGCGTGTGAAACCGTAGTACTAGTAAGAAACTAGTAATAAATAAATATGTGTGGAAATTTAACACAGCACCATCTAGTACTAAACGATGCCAGATAACAGATACAATACTTATATATACTTTTTGTTTGTAAAAACATACATAAATTGCAATACACAGAACAAACATCGATATACATCACATAAATGTTTTTACTAAGTGAGAATCAAACCCACAACCCACAGTTGATACAGGGATACTACCAACGGAGCTATCAGGCCAGTCAACTTAATTTCCATTACAGTTGTTATGTATAATCCAGTCTCAAAGTTGCTTTACTTTATATAGACGCCTCTACTGCACTTCAAGTTCGTACAAAGATACCTTTCAGCTGCACGAGTTTAATCGAATCGGCCATTCACAAGGCCTTTCAAAAGAGTACAAAACCGGCACGAACATTGTTGACAAAATATCGCAGCCCACCTATTGTTCCCGCTGCGATCGGGTTCGGTGATCACTTTTTATTTCGATAATTTCTTTTGCTTCATTCAAAAATATTTTTGCCTATAAGAAAATCGATGCCTATTACCTAGAACTCACTCTACGTAGGTCTGTGCAAATTTATATTAACTTATATTAATAGCTATTAGCTATTAGTCTCTGTGGTATCGTGGTCGAGAAGGTCGTCTCATAACCTGGAGGCAGCGGGTTTGATTCCCGCGGCCGGACAAGTATTTATGCACGGGAAAAAAGTGCAAATATTGGTTCTGAGTCTGGGTGTTGTGGGACCATGTTCCTCGTAGTTCCGGATCCCTAGACACATGGAATCCTAATTAGGGTCCAGAATCTATGTATGTGATCGTTGGGCGTTTTTATTATTACCTATCTGAAAAGTACTTAGATTAATTTGTAAAACTTATAAAATTCTCCTTCTTATTATGGATTAGTTATACGACAGATTGAATTTTTTTTTTTTTTTTTATTGAATGATGTGACGAGCTAGTCTTTCACCTGATGTTAAGTGACACGGCCGCCCATAACAGAACAGTGTCACTCGGAACCCCAAAACATAGTTTCGAGCGAGCGTCACTGCACTGCGCACATCATCCTGAGACAGCAGCACAGTTTGGTAATAAGATTACTCGACTGTGACTTTGATCACAAAGTCTCAATTGCCCAGTAATTTCACTAGCTACATTGCCCATCAAACCGGAACACAGTAGTGCTTGCACACTACTGCTTGGCGGCAGAATAACTGGCAAAGCGGTGGTACCTACCTAGACGAACTTAAATAATAACTTAAATAACGAACTTAATTACTGAATAGGCCTGCATTTAACTACTATGGTTGATTTGAAGAGTTAGCATTTTCAACAAAACGAAACTTATAGCCCAGTAATTGGAAATTAACCAGCTCTAAACATCGAAGGCGTCATCGAAACTCCCAGGAACTTAGCGAACAATCTGCCGACTTAAAGAAATGTTACACCACAAAATACTCACAGTCGTGTTAAACGCCGTGCCAATTAGCGTATCACTGATTGGCAAAACTAAAATAATAAGAAACATGCTGATACTGTCAAAAATCTACACAAGTTTAGTTCCTTTTTGAGACTAGAACCGCGGCCTAACAGGACAAATGCAATCTATAAAAAATATTAATTGTCTTTAAAGTTGAATATTATGTTTGCAACCATTGACTATAAATCCACGGGGTTTTATTATCTTTATTTGCAATGAGAAGTCATTGAAATGGTCCTTTAATGCTCGGTAATTGTACATAAATATATGTTAAAAAAATGGGTTTAAACGTACAGGTGATTGATCCTTAATTGCATACTGGGAGGTACTGGGTCGATGAAAAGAATCCGAATATGGTGTGATTGTTTTTCCATAACCCGTGTATTTTTTAAATTTAATGTGTCATAAGGGTAAATTATCCTTTGAAGTGTTCGTGTTGGCAAATGGTTCCAAGTTTTCAGTAAGAGCATTCAGTAAAACTTCCACCATTTTTTTTTATTGTTTTGGCCCCGCACCTCCGTGTATTTAGCCAGTGTCAAGTAATTGATAATGTATCAAGTTAATGATATTTCACGCAAATATATGTCAAGTCATAGTCAAAGTCATCAAGTCAAGTCATAGTCTAGTCAAAGTCATACTCTTGGTAAAGTGGTGGCAACTTTACTTGAAGCTTCTATGGAGTTTTGGAAACTACACGAAAAGAAACGTTTCACCATCATTATACCATTTTCCCACACTCACGCTTGTAATTCAGCACTTACCAAATAAAATGCCACCAATTTTATGCACTAACACTGAAAATAACACAAGTTTTGTAAAATAATACAATGCGGTGACGCAATATTTTTCGCGTTCCCGCCAAAACTCCATCCACCATTTTACTCTGGCATATTGTTATTGACAAAATAAAACTTTGACATGACATGACCGTACAAAATCCCTTACTTGACATTGGCAAGATTATCACTAAAAGTGACAGAAAGCCATTAAACAAAGAAGAAGAGAGGTGCCTAGTTGGATGACATATTATGTTTTTATGTATTTGGATTTATACATATCTCGAAGACTTTCATCGGATATTTGTTTTCTTTCTTTCTTTTCATAAATAAAGCATACAGACAAAAAACCTTCTTTTTGAAGTCGAATAAAGGCTTATGCACATCATCTGAATATCTCACTTCTCACGACACTTCACGAGGGTCAGCTTCATAGCCCAGCGCTGACCAAAATGCAAATATTTCATAAACAGAGCCATCAAATGTAGTCACAATTGGGGTTCTCAGATACATCCGCCCAGGCTGCCGATGCCAGGCGTCTACAATTGACATAGACGATATTGCTGGGCTGAAGACCTTATTTCCGGGGCATACTAATTCTGGTGACCCGGAAATTAGATTTGCATGTGTGCTTCATGCTAGAAAATCAAGATTTGCTGCAGTTTAATAGTAATAATATGTATGGACATCTCACATCACGCCATCTAGCCCCAAACTAAGCAAAGCTTGTACTATGGGAACCAGATAACTGATACAATACTTGGATACTTTTTGTTTGTAAATACATACATAGAATACAATATAAACACCCAGACACAGAACAAACGTCGATGCTCATCACACATGTGTGTCCTGGGTGGAAATCGAGCCCACAACCTGCAGTTCAGAAGGCAGGGACACTACCAAGTGAGCTATCGGGCCAGTCAATATTGTACGTTAGTATTGGTACTTAGTGACACGGTGCCTGAAGGTATTTCATAGAGAAACAGAAACCACACGTCGTCCGACGCTGCAGTCGACTACAAACTTGTATCTTAACGCTCTATAGAATTATAAAGTTGTAGGTGGTAACGTTGACAGCTATTACGATGCTGTTGTGTACTAGAGCTTCTAGAGCTAGTGCTGTGTGTGTGAGAAGTTTAAACACATTTATATTAGGGTAACATTTATTTGACAACCATAAATACACACTAAATTAAAGATTCAATTTACATACAAACATAATACTAAACTATATTAAACGAGCTTCTGCCCGCAGCTTCGCCCGCGGCATGGCCTATGGGAAAATAATTCAACCACCCATTTCACCCTCTTAAGGGTGGAATTTCGAAAAATCTTTTCTTATCGGATGCCTACGTCATAACATCTACCTGCATGCCAAATTTCAGCCCGATCCGGCCAGTGGTTTGTGCTGTGCGTTGATAGATCACTATGTCAGTCACCTTTGAGTTATATATTTAGATAGAAGATAGATTATTTGAAAAAGAGTAATATTGTAGGTAAAAAGGGGCCAGAAATAAAACACAAAATTTAGATCACTAATAATTATACTTCTCACCTCATTTTTCAGATATATTATAACCATGTAGTTTCACTTTAGCTTACAATGTAGCATCGCACGTATTTCAGAGATTTAGCAAATCGATATTGCTTAATCGATTTTTTAACGACAAAGTTACCACCTCCCTAGTCTATGTCAAGCCTTCATTCCTTTTTCGTGCGATGTAGCGAAAGCACGCTCTGCAATTCTTCGGTCAAGAATTCCAAAATGCCGAAACGCGCTCGAGAAACCTCTCAAGAATTGATCGAGCGATATCAGCGAAAAATCAAAAGACTGGAGGTTCAACAGAAACGAAAACGCCGACGTATTATGATAGAATCTTCATCAGATTCCGGTAAGTTTTATTAAATACCCTCAAGTAAATTACAAAAATACGAATAAATTTCTTTGAGTTTTAAGTGTTTAGCGGCTAGTTTGTTCGTTCTGTACAACTTACTATGCTCGCTCCCTCATTTAGGCCATCTATTTGACCTTTTTGCGTGAATTTGCATATAATAAAATCATATGATTATTATTATATGGCCCACCTGGCGGTTAACCGTGAGTTGACACGAAGGTTAAGTTCCTGATCTTACGTTTCAGAAGAAACGCCAATGGATCCAAAAACGCCAATGGATCCACAATCACCAACAAACGCCGGCCCAGAGGGCGATTGTCTGCCCGACGACGCCGCAGAGGCTTCTACTATGCCCATCACCTCCGCCGCGGAAGCCATGCCAACAGCCGTAACAGAGGCTCCCACTGAAACTGGCCCAGAGCTCGACCCTGAAGTGCTATTAGCGCTCGGAGAACACACTGACAGTTCCCCTAAATTCGGTGAAAAAATTCACCATAGCTTAGCGCAACGTTGGGAACCAATCCTTAAAAAAGGCCTACCGAAAGAGGCAAAAGATAAATTATTTAAAGAGTATCTGGTACCTGAAAATTGCACTCTTTTGCAAGCACCCAAGTTAAATAATGAAGTAGCAGCGGGTTCATCGGATGCCGTGCGCCAACGCGATAAAAGAAAAGAGTCTGACCAGCAACAGTTAGGACTGGGTATATCTGCCGTGAATAAGGCATTGACTCTCATGCTTACAAGCGATGATAAAATTGAAGCCATAAGAATCATGAGTGACGCGTGTAGAATTTTGACTGACCTACATTATTTGAATACGCAAGCACGAATCAACGTCATAAATTACGCGCTAGCCAAACCTTTCCTGAACGTGGTTCAAGATAGTGAAAGGGATGACACCCTGTACGGTAATAAATTAGCCGAAAAAATAAAAGCTTCTAAAGCAATTGAAAAACAAGGGTTATCAATTAAAAGAATTCCGAAACCACAAAAAGGTGCTTCGTCTATGGAACAAGCAGGGCCAAGCACTCGCCTTCAATATCCATACAGACCACCCAGCACTTATCAGGGAAACTGGTCTGGGCCCCCTCGCTTTCAGCAGAACAGGGGGGGGCGGAGAGAGCCGAGGAGAATGAACCACTTCGCGAACCGCCAGCCTCCATCCCAGCAGGCGTCGAACGCGACAGGTCCAAACAAACCACGACAAAATGCACCGCGTCAGTAAATCAGGTACTTCACGCTGGTCGAATTTCTAATTTTTATGAATGCTGGCGTAATATTACATCTAATACTGTAATCTTAGATTGGATTCGTACAGGTTTTTCCATCCCATTTGAGTCTATTGTAACGCAAACACATGTGCCTAAAAACCCTTGGTCAGCATCCGAAAAAATTGAAATGTCCATAGCCATCAAAAAATTATTACGCCTCGGCGTAATTAACCCGTGTACACCATCTAATGATCAATTCATTTCAAACAGAACGGCGTCTAGGTTGTTACCTGCTAAGGGCTTCATGGCAACAATAGATTTAAAAGAAGCATACTTTTTACTAGCGATTCGTGAATCAGACCGCAAGTTTTTAAGATTCCAATTTGAAGACGAAAATTGTAGCACTATCACCTACGAATTTAACGCAATGCCATACGGTCTTTCGGTAGCTCCTAGAACTTTTACTAAAGTTATGAAAGAGGTCATTGCCCATTTGCGCTATCAGGGCTTCAAAAATGTGTTTTATTTGGACGATATTTTTTGCATCGGAGATGATTATCAGGAATGTCTTAGTAATGTAAACGCTACGGTAGAACTTCTTGAATGCCTTGGTTTCGTAGTAAATTACGAAAAAAGCTACCTTATACCTAGTCAGTCATGCAAATTCCTTGGGTTCATGTTTGACTCCATAAATCAAACAATTTCTTTGCCTACTGAAAAACGTCATAGAATCATTGGCCTTGTCGATAAGTTCTCGAAATTACCAAAATGCACATTACGAGAATTCGCCCAGTTGATCGGCGTGTTAGTAGCCGCGTGCCCCGCGGTCAAATACGGATGGGTTTATACTAAAATACTCGAAAGGCAAAAGTTTCTAGCACTAGAAAAATGTCCTAACTTTGAAGCCCCTTTCGAATCCCATCCCGTAATATTAAACGATTTGAAATGGTGGAAACAAAACGTGTTATGCACTAACAACACAATAAAGACAATATCTTTTGACTTTGAAATTTATACGGACGCATCGCGTACCGGGTGGGGAGCCGTATGTAAAAACCAACGCACTCACGGAGCTTGGAAAAACTGTGAACTTGAATTACACATTAACTATTTAGAGCTGTTGGCAGTTTTCTTGGCGTTAAAATATTTTGCAAGCGAAATTACAAGAAAACTAGTCATTTTATTGGCTCTTTGTACTGCCCAACGGGTTCAAACAATTTCAATGATAAAAATAGAGAATATAAATATTAACTCCAACGGAATCAGCATAGCAATCAAAGATATTATAAAAACGTCCGTGGCTGGTCGTGAACAGCCGACTTTGCTGTTACCATTTTTCCGTGAAAATCCCCGGATCTGTCCCGCAACCACACTCGAAGACTATCTGTTTGTTACAAACGGAGACCGACCCGCAGAAGTATCCAATCTCTTAATGACTGTGAAGCGCCCCTTCAAGGGTGCGACAGCACAGTCGATAAGCAGATGGATAAAACAAACATTGTCAGACAGCGGCGTAGATGTGGCGTCATTCCATGCTCACAGCACACGACACGCTGCCACTTCTGCGGCCGCTGCGGCAGGGGTCTCCATTGACACGATAAGAAAAGCCGCGGGATGGACTAACGCATCTAAAGTATTTGCCAAATTCTACAATCGTCCGATCACACACGAAAATGACTTCGCTCAGTCGATTTTACAACGTTTTTCATAATTATTGTTCATAAGTATATTTCGTTAAAATTAAACTTTAATTTTTCTTTTAGTTATTCTTATGTGTACTGATTGTTGTTACGTTGATTAAAACTGCTTCACAAGGTATACTTAGTTTTAATCTAGCAAACGCAAAACTTTTCTCTAAACATCTACATGGTTATAATATATCTGAAAAATGAGGTGAGAAGTATAATATGTGATCAAACGAACTTCTCAAGCGAAGTTCGATCAATATTATATGATCACCTCATTTGAAGATATAGCAACCCTCCCAACCCAAACCCGGAGACAAAGTTTTGCATTCACCATATCAGTCTCTAAAAGAATGAAGGCTTGACATAGACTAGGGAGGTGGTAACTTTGTCGTTAAAAAATCGATTAAGCAATATCGATTTGCTAAATCTCTGAAATACGTGCGATGCTACATTGTAAGCTAAAGTGAAACTACATGGTTATAATATATCTTCAAATGAGGTGATCATATAATATTGATCGAACTTCGCTTGAGAAGTTCGTTTGATCACATATTATATCACAACTTTCTTTTAGATGCTTAAATTGCGGCATTCACGGATTCGCGCTTTGAAGGTGCGGGATCCAGCAGATTAATAGGCTATTTGACTACTATTAAAAATGAACAAGTAAATATTATTTTCATAAAGTAAGTTAAAAATGAATGTAATCATTGTAAAAATAAGTAAAATCGGTAAATTAATCACGGAGTAGTACGCTTTTAAAGTTTCATCGCCTGTCCCTTTCTCGCAAAACAGAGATCGTGTTGAGCTTCCTCACAGCTACTATGGAGGCATGGCTTGTGACGTCACATGCCAAAAAGATTGTATGTAGAGCTACCACAGCTTAGTACTGAGTTACTATGAGGACTGGTAACTGACGTCACTGCGTGTTTGAGTTGTCTCTTTCTATTTCTGTATTTTTAAATGCCTGTAACTTAGTCATTTTTTGAGATATTCAAGTTTTGTTTTCACAGTTATCTATTTTTTGAGGTATATTATTTATGTATGTAATAAAAATATAGTAGTCAAATAGCCTATTAAAGCAGCGGGATTCCGCGGCAATGAGAGATCCTTTTTATGGGATTGCAATCCCTAAGTGCTAGTATACTAGTGGTGTCAGAATATCTGGCAAAGCCGTAGTCCTACCTATACATATAGACGAGTTCAGAAAAGTCTTAACGCCTATTATAGTATACTAGGTGCGCCTCGCGGTTTCACCCGCGGATAAAAAGTATTTTAATTATTTCTTCATACCGTGGGAAATTTATTTTTTCGGAATATAATGTAACTATATGTTAATCTAGTGTATAAGCTATCTTGGTACCGAATTTCATCCAAATCCATTCAGCCGTTTGAGCGTGAAGGAGTAACAAACATACATATTAGTGTTTTTTTTATGTTAAGGAATGACGTGACGAGCTAGCCGTTCGCCTGATGTTAAACGACACGGCTGCCCATACCAGCTGCAGTGTCACTCGGAACTCTAAAGTATAGAGGTTCGCGTGACACTGCATTGCGCACGTCATCCTGAGACATCAGCACAATCTAGTAATAAGATTACTAAACTGTGAGATCAGATCATAAAGTCTCATTTGCCCAGTAATTTCACTAGCTACAGTGCCCTTCAAACCGGAACACAGCAGTGCTTGCACACTACTGCTTGGCGGCAGAATAACTGGCAAAGCGGTGGTACCTACCTAGACGAACTTTGCAGTAAAGTCCTACCACCTAGTAAGTAGTGTGATGACTTTTTTCGATTTACATTGTAAATACAATGTAAGGGATCTGCGCGGACTTCCGCGGTCACACAGTAACATCGTTGGTTTAATTCCCTGCAAGTTGTTAGATATGCGATTGCTTGTTAAAAAGTTTATGAATTGCGTTCCGACTTCCTAGCACGTAGATGTTTCGGTAGTTATCTGCCGGAGACAAAATGAGACAAACTGCTTGCTGTTCTAATTAAGCAAGTTATTTGAAAACTCAATTATGTAGATGCATAAGATAAGGACGAAGAGGAAGGAGATCCTTACAATACTTAGGAGTTATGATTTTAGAGTAGATACGTGTTTTTGTTATGACAAAGTTACATAATTCGATATAGGTACCAGGTATTAAATTTTTTTTTATAAAATAAGAGCGAGGAGTTAAGATTCGACTGTTGTCTTACAACTGTAATGTATTGTGGATATTGAAGTAAAACTTGTTTACGCTCGCTTGACTTGGGGAGTAAGCTGTTGAATGCGAGGCAAATGGAAGTGGAAGTAGGTTCAAGTTCCATTGTCAACATAAAAAAGTTAAAAAGTTATACTATTTATTTATAATAATTACATGTACGCAAATGAATTAACAATAACTAAACTAAACTAGACCTAAAAAACTAAACTATACCTAAGAACTTAAATAAAAACTAAAAATTTAAACTAACCCGTTGGTAGAAGGGAAAGTTCCCAGAATGCTGGCAGCATTACCACGTTGAATGGCAATGCTTATTTTTTGTGCAAAATAAAATAAAAGCCAACATTCTGTTCACCTGAATACTGTTATACTATTATGTTGGTATGTACGGTAAAATTATGATTTACAATTGTCGAGATGGCGACATTAACATTAAACAATGCAAAAACCAAATTATACCGGCCGATAGATGAAGCTAAAATAAAGAAGTTTAACTTCAGTCGTGTGGTCTAAAGCACATTCGTTTTTTGATCAAATTAAATAGTCATGCCTACCAACATGAGTTAAAAAAATCGGTCTTCTACCGCTAATCGTGTTTTTTATATTCTTATATCAGTTCGCAGTCGGTAGAAATAGCGGTTATCGATTTTATTTCAAGTTCTTTCTCTGGTACTAAAAATAAATAAAAAATATTGAATATACTTTAAAAATAATAAAAAGGCTTACTTGACCACAGGACTGAAGTAAAACTTCGTTAGCTCCATCTATCGGCCGGTAGTACTTGGGTTTTGCTTTGTTTAATGTTAATATCACCATCTTGACAATTGTAAATTATATACTACATAATGCAAATTTTAAGAAACATAAAATAATAAAAACGGAACTTAATCAAACAAACCACTACCAGTAGGCAACGTGCCCATTATGCTGGCAGCATTGCCACGTTGAATGGCAGTGCTCAATCTTTGGCCGAAGTAGAGGCCAGCATTTTGGTCACGTGTGGCTTCAACCAGACGTTTCGAAAGCTCTTTAGGGCACGTTGCCTACTGGTAGTGGTTTGTTTGATTAAGTTCCCTTTTTACTGTTTTATGTTTATTAAATAATTTTAAGTAATTTTAAATTTGTAATGTTGATAACGACGATCTACGTGACCCAAACTTTCAACTTCAGTTCGCCTCGTTCCGCATTCACCAGCTTGGGGTGCCAAGTTAAGCGTGCGTAAAAAAAATAACTCAATAATAGCTTTTGATATTAATAAATATGTTTTTCGCTGTAACTAACTTTACAGCAAGAAATAATCGTATTTTAATAACACATTACTATTATTGTATTATTAACCCCACCAATGTGCTCAAAACTTAAATACGGTAATTGTACTCTATTATAGTAATATACACATACTTGATACATATCTAATGGAGCTCTGGCCTTGTGGCATCATAATTACAAAGCAGAGAGCCACATCTGTTCACTAACGACTCAAAAATTATATTGCAAATTTATTTTAACGGTCAACGTGTCTTTATTTTTTTATCTCACTACAATAATAACAACTCTGACAGCCTCTTTGGTGTGGTGGTTGAGCAGGTCGGCTCATAACCCGGAGGTGGTGGGTTCGATTCCCGCGGCAGGACAAGTATTTGTGCACAGAAAAAAAAAGTGCAAATACTTGTTCTGAGTCTGGGTGTTGTGGGACCATGGTCCTCGTAGTTCCTGGGTCCCTAGACACAGGGAATCCTAGTTAGGGTCCAGGATCTATGTGATCGTTGGGCGTTATTATTATTATTATTATTATTAATCAATATGGTCAAAAACTACTAAAAATACTACTAGCTACAGTATATACTACAAAAAAACATTTGGACTAGGGATATGACTGAGCCGATAGCTCAGTTGGTAGTAACCTTGCTTTTTGAACTGTAGGTAGGTTCGATTCCTACCCAGGACAAACATTTGTGTGATGAACATAGGTGTTTGTTCTGTGTCTGGGTGTTATGTTGTATTCTGAGTATGTATTTACAAACAAAAAGTATCTAACTTTTGTTTCAGTTATCTGGTTCCCATGGTCCATGTTCCCATTAAGCTATGTTTAGTTTGGGACTAGATGACGCTGTGCTAAATGTACACAAATATTTATTTATTATTTATTCATATACACGCGAATTTAGGAACTGTCAGAACTTTCCACAAATGGGCATGAATTGAGTGTTTTTTTCCATAATTTATAATTGTAAGTACTACAATGATGATATAATAAACTAATACTAAACACTACCTACTACTACTACAACAAAAAAAAACATTTGGACTGTATACTAGCCGCGATGACCTATAGACATTCCAAATGCTCCAGCTCACTACCAGTAGGTATCGTTCCCATTAACGTGAAATCAATGTTAAAATATAGTATAGGTACATATAGGTTAAATTTCAAATTTTTAGAGGAAACCAGAATGAACCGATTTATTCATATATAAATATGACGGCGGCAACGTCCAGTTATAAACTCTATGCACAGCGATCGAGCACCGTAATTTACCCTGTGGTGGCATTAAATTTATTACAGTGGCAGCACCGGCAACTGTCATGGCGCCCCTACCTGTCTGGCTATATAAAGGGATCGATTGGTGTGCTACGGATCATTCTTGTTCCAGACACGGCGCGGTGTGGACATGCTGAAGGCCTATAGTTATATAGGTTGCAACCTACGCAGAACCCGTTTCTGCCTACAAATACATAATAGGGAATATATTTTGTGCACTGATTAAAATGAGATCATATAAACATTTATTTACAAATATTATTTTATATTTATTTACAAATAAATGTTTATTAATGCAAAATTTTCCTCAATCAAAATGTCAATGCTAAAATAATAATGATCTCACTCTAGCATTATTGAATGACACACATACAATCATTATCTATTATAAAAATAATTAAAAATAATTATACGCGGGGGCCGGGAGCTCATCGCGTTTTCAAAAGTTTATCAGAGCGCCTGGTCGACGCTACGCGTGACCAAAATGCTGGCACTTATTTGGCACAACGAATAAGCATTGCAATTCAACGGGGCAATGCTGCCAGCATGTTGGGTACGCTACGTACTGGTAGTGGGCTGGAGCGTTTGGACTGTCTATGGGTTATCGCCGCCAGTATACAGTCCAAATGTTTTTTTTTGTTGTAGTAGTTTTTAGTATTAGTTATTGTTATGTCATTGTAAAAAAAAATAATTAAATAGTTTTCGTTGGTAACCGCATCACCGACCCGCTGAAACCGATTTGTTTGTTTTTTGTTCATAAATTTCGTAATATTATATTCTAAAGAAAGAAAACTTTAAATTTAACGTTATTTAATAGAAAGTTATTAAGACTTCAAGAGCACAGCATTTAGCCCTTTTACTAAGTAAAATATCGGTTTCGGTTCAAATTTAAAAGTTTCTTTCAAGAACGTTGTTTCTGTTTCCGGAGCGTATTTCCAAAATCAGCGCATTAGTAGGTAGTTCATAAATTTGAACTACGACTAAATAGAGAGCTTCAGTCGTAATAGATCCAGAGGCCATGTCCACGATCGATATACTGAGATATTATTTTCTCATTGCATCTATTTTCGGCTACAAGACCACATTTGTAAAACGGCAAAAATGTATTCGACCACATCACTTCCATAAGAATTTTGAACTACAAATACGCTGATAACCTTCGAAAAAGAAAAACCATAGTCCAATGTTGATAATAAAACTATGTTGGGAGTAAAAAATACAAATTCCCACAAACCAGATATCACATTGCCATTTGACATTAACAATTAAATAATTTATCAATACGTCAATTGATAAACGGGACGTCACATCCTCCCTATTGTAAACGATCTGCGAAATCATAAATGTGAATTGGATGTTTATATAATTAGTGATAACCCGTGATAATAAGCTTGAGTATTATGGGCGTGTGTAACACGATGAACCAGCATGACAGTGGGTTCTAAGAATTACTATCAGCTAAGATAGCGCGCTTGCAATTTGCTGGAATTTTAACGACACAGTTATAGATACAGTTGATTTTTTCTTTCCTTTCTTTTAACTCCCGTATGACACAACTTGCCTTAAACAAAATAATGTTAGCATGACTGATCATGAAATATTAAATTTAGATGAACAAGTACTAGGTTTTTAGTAGGTACTGAAATTCTAAAACTATTTTGATACTAGCTTCTGCTCGCGGCTTCGCCCGCGTGGCCTATAGGAAACGAAGAAGAAATTTTTTCACGGATAATTCAACCACCCATTTCTCTCTCTTAGAGAATTTCTAAAAACCCTTTCTTAGTGAATGCTTACACTTTACAAAGAACACACCCTCCATTTTTGAAGATGATGTTTATTTGCCTACCCATACAACTTTGGCAGGAGCTATTTTATATTTAGGCCGATGTAAATCTTAAAGCTTGTTTCTTATTCGATTTTCAAGTTGTACGGGCAAATATTTTAGATACGTAGGTATAACGTGGTTCTACACAGTTTTAACGAAAGAAAATTGATAACTCCAACAGGCACGTTCCGCCTGTCGACAGACGCTTCGAAACCAAAAACTAAATGCAGCGGTCGCATCTCACATCACATGCATGCTATCACTTTATACGCCTTGCAAAAAACTAAATAGCTTCTACCTAAACTTATCTAAGTGCTGATATACTTGAACAGGTTTTGATGTTTGGTATGCACATTCAAATTCTTGCAGTAACTTTGATCCCGCAAAAATGTGGGATTCTTGTGAAATAAATTAAAGTAAAACTAGTAATTTTATTGTAAAAAAAAAAGTGTAAATATATTTTTTTTAAATTGTCGCTCTTCAATCACATAGATAGATCTTGGACCCTAGCTAGAATTCCCTGTATCTAGGGACCCAGGAACTACGAGGACCACGGTCCCACAACACCCAGACTTAGAACAAGTATTTGTGCTTTTTTGATCACAAAAGCTTGTCCTGCTGTGGTTATCGAACACGCCGCCTCCAGGTTATGTCAACCGCTAAATGACCACACCACAGAGGCTGTCATAAACTTCATGCTAATAAAAATAGCATTCGCTAAAGGAAACTCCCAACAAATACCCAACAACGCTAAAGGGAAATAATTTTTCCAGAACAGAACTGCGCTGTTTTTAGATGAAGATGATTATAGTTTCAGCATCAATGTTGAATAAATGAAAAACAGTTTTACTAAACCTGCCAGTGCAAGTACTGAAATCTGCTTAAAATCAAATTAATAAAGTATTTATAGTTTCCAATAACTCTAACAAAGTGTAAACCAATGTTTTGGCAGAACCATATCTATTGTGTATAATGCTCATTTTTAATAAGATAAAAATAATAAAGAAGGATCAACTTTGGTAATTTATTTCAAAGACTTTAGTTTGAAAACTATCGTGAGTATGATACATCATGTAAGATAAATAACGGTTAAACTCACGTCAGTTAAAAAGTCAAAATTACTTTGACCAGCTGGGCGATCACGTAACTCGATTGCAACCAACTGAAACAAATATTTGTATGGATTTGACAATTTGAATACGCAGTTTATGTACATAGTTTGTATGGAAAATTATCCTGTTGCATTGCAACCAAAGTTTCATGATCACCTCCCAGGTTTCGGACATATTTGATGTCCTTCTTCTGGGAGCCAGTTACTACAAGCCACGGCAGCTTCTCAAGCGTCAGCACGTAACGTGCGCTAATTGACGTGAGTTTAGCCGTTATTTATCATACAAAATATTTCAAAGACATTAAGAAAAGGCAAGCTCTTCCACTGCTCTGCTCAATATTCGTTGCTGCCAATACCGTTCAATTCCAATCTTGTAAGGTAACATGGCACCCTAAGTATAGAGTATTGAGACAAGCTGTTTTCGAACGTAAAATTAAAACGTCTTGGAAAATTCATGCATGCTGTGTTCGATATTTATGAATGACATATCAGATTATTATAAATTTCTAATGAAAGTAGTTCGTTTATTTTATTTTAGCACCACACTTTTGTATTTTAGAACGGACTCACGTTTGACACCATCTCATCTGATAGATAATGATGATGCAGTCTATATTACAAATGCCAATGGAGTGGCTTATTCACTCTTGATTTGAAGAGACCAAGATATTGTAGGATACAAGGAAGCAAGAGATGTATTTCACTGCTCAGCCGTTCCAAGTAAAACATTTGAACGCAGCAAGAAATCTGAAATAATATCAGATATAAGTCTGTACAATAAAAATAACTAAGCTGGCCAAAATATGCTGACTCCTTATATTATTGCTTATAACAGGTTGTTTTAAGAGTTCTCACCAACATCATCGTTACCAATATTCCCTTTTATAAGTGCACTTTATTATCTACGGGTGAAACCGGAGGTGCAGTTGGTATGATTGTAAAATCACACTAATATTATAAAAATGGCTGAATGGATTTGGGTGAAATTCAGTACCAAGATAGCTTATACACTGGATTAACATATAGGCTATATTTTATTGAAATTAAAATGTTCCCGTGGGATGGGCAAATAATTAAAATACTTTTTATCAGCGGGTGAAAACGCGGGACGCAACTATACTAGTATATAAACACTCATGAGAAATACTCCGACGTTACGACACTTGTGAACCAGAAAGTCCAATATACTTTTGACAAGCTTTTATCCTAGCAATGTTCCCTTTTATAAGTGCATCGAACTAGACGAACCAAAGTGTTCCGTGCTTGTCACTTGGATACAAGAACATGTCGTAGGTAAACGGGGAGCTTATTTCTCAGTGATTTTAAGCCGTGATGAAATTTCTAAGTGAAGCCGTTACATTGCCGGTTCTAATTGGTAGATAAACATAATTACAGTTTTGAATTTGAAAGTTATGACAAGGTTTATATATTTTTAACCAACTTGCTAAAACATTGAGGTTCTATGTTCGTCTGTATGTACTTTTGTGTATATACATCGATATCTTCGCCAATTGCGGACCGATGTAAAATAATCTTTTTAGTTCGTGTACAAGGTTTATCTATTTTACACGCCTTGATTTTAACTCAGTGTTTTGATTTGTATGTTTCCACAGATTGGTGCAAGTGGTACTATTGATTTAAACCGGACCGAGTATAATAGGTGGTAAAATAACAGAAAATACAGAAAATATATATAAACATCATTATTTTTGGGGGCTTGATTGAATGGCCAGCATTTGGTTAGGTATATAGTATATATTTGAAAAATGATTAGACAATTCGCAAATTCCGATTAGTGTAGTCATAGGTATTCTGAAGAATAAAAAAACGAGTATGCTTTAGACCACACGACTGAAGTAAAAATTCTTTAGCTCCATCTATCGACCAATATAACATTGTTATTGCTTTGATTCATTTAACGTCGCCATCTTGAAAATTGTAAATTGTCATTTACTACCAACATAATAATACAAATGCTTAACTTGGTTATGTTGACAATGGAGATCTACGTGATCCAACTTCAACTTCCGTTCGCCTCGCATTCACCAGCTTACTTACCAAGTCAAGCGAAAGAAGCTTGACTTCAAAAATCCAAAGCACATTAAGTCGTTAACGTAACTCAGCAGATTACCCGGCAGAAATGGCAATGGTAGATTGGTCATGTCTGACGCAGATCTTTAGGGGTTCGTCTGCTGACGAACTGTCTTCGAATCAGCAAAACGTAGTGTAATAGTATACCTTCATGAATCGGCAAGTGTTTTAGTAATAAGACGCCCTGCGACTCGACGGAGCGCTACATGTGAAATATTATAGTTGTTAATGACTGTAAAAGAAGAGCCGAAATTGAAAGCCGTGTCTAGAACGCTGTGTTTTGATAGAGGCCTATATCCACATAGGCCTGTAATAAAGGCTTTGTCTTATGCTTTGTTTAATAGTAATTCACTATTTTGACTAACAATAGTCAAATGTTATATAAATAGTAAAATGTTAAAAAAGAGCACGGACCCAGGAGTCTTTGGTATAGAAAAAATACTGTTTCACTCGAGCGACGACCGATTTCAAAATCTCCCACGCCTTTCTGAACACTCGAGTAATAAAGCGTTGTACTAAGTACCTGAAACATAAACTTTAATAGCATGTCAATGCATGTGTTGCCATGCTATCGAAGTTTCATGAAACCGATTATCGATATCGTAACTTAGTACACAACTACTAGGAGTTCAGTATGAATTATTATTGCATCGAAGTTTCGATAGGGAGCAAAAATTCTATTGAGTAAGAAAAGATGGATAAATGGAGTCAGCGTTTTATTCCGAATTATTTTTCTAACGTATTGTTCACATTATTATTATTCAAATATCCTTTTTTTTATACTTTAGACATAGCATTTAATAATTATTAAATGTTTTTGCATTTTTTAAATATTTAATTTTTACTTTTACTCCCCAAGACAAGCGTGCGTAAAGAATTTTACTTCAAAATACATAAAATTTCCTATTTGTCCATTTATAAAACACACATAATAAATGATCATTAATAATAATAAGAACGCCCTAAGATCCTGGACTCTAACTAGGATTCCCTGTTTCTAGGAACTACGATGACCATGGTCCCACAACACCCAGACTCAGAACAAGTGATTGCGCTTTTTTTTCTGTGCTCAAATACTTGTCCTGCCGCGGGAATCGAACCAGCCGCCTCCGTGTTATGAGAAGATCTACTCAAATACAACACCACTTAGGATGTTTTGATTAAGCTTTACAACGGTTGAATCTAGAAAAAGTTAAAATTTATAATTAATACAGTAGGATAACTTACTCTAACAAGCCGCTACCAGCAATGGTCCCAAAATGCTGGTGGCATTCAAAGTCAAAGTTTATCGACTTTAATGTAAAATCATTATCATCATCAAATTATTATTTTTATCTAATGATAATGATGTAATGCCACCAGCCTGAAGACGTCTACTATTGACTAGATCTCTAGATCTCCCATAAACCCTCTTATAGGCCGTGTAACATAGTGGTCAATCGCGAGCCTATAAACAATAAAAAGAAAAAAAAAACATAATCTATTAATATTCAACTGACTTTAGAAGAGACGCTTGGCGCAGATTGCAGCGAGTTTTGTCTAACAAAGGTAGCCATAAGCTGATTAATTTCACATTCATTGCTGACGTCAAAAGCTGAGTAATTATCCTAAATCTCTAGTCTCCAGGTTGCGGATATCACGCCTTGAGTGCTCGTGTGCGACAAGACCAGTCAAATCGTTTCATTGTCGTGAACCGTATTCAATTTAATAAAGTCGGGGTATTATTTGGCCTAATCATTAAAATACTCCTAAATCTTACTACATCCTAATATTATTACGTTAGAGTTACATTATAATAATACTTAACAAATACAAACCTGAAATAATATTATCACACTAATCACACTCATATTATAAAGGCGAAAGGACATATTCATTAACGGTACTCGGCCTCCAACAGGTACATAATACATATCAATGGAAAGCTTATTTAATGGGCTTTTTGAATATGTACATTATATATTTTATTTTACTGCCAATTTTATTTAATTTGGTTTTAAAAACAGAAAAATTAATGGTTTGCGCTAAGCCAAAACAACATGACTTCAACTTCAACTCTTTGTAAATGGCCTTTGTGGAGAGGTTACCACAATTAACAACATGACAACACCAAAAAAAACTTTGTACTGCTAATGAGTGATAGTGACATTCATTATATAATTTCAAACGGTTTAACAATTTTTTTTTTGTTTTGTCTCCATACTTCTGTGTATTTAGCTAGTGTCAAGTAATTGATATTTTTTCATGTTTATTAATATATAATATAACAGTTAATAGAGTTTGACATTTATAGTTTTTTGAAAGTTTGGCAAAGGCAATGGTCCGTTCATCCATCGTTTTAGTAGGTATTGTGGTCAGGGTATTTTTTTATTATTTACAAGGTATTTATTTTAAATGTTTAGGCACAGCTGCAGTAAAAAAAAACAACAGAATATTTTAAATAATTATATTATTATTATATATCGTATCACAATGTTTGATGATTCTGGATAATCGATTTTCCCATTAATAGATCCCCGATTCCCATCCTTGGCGCTCGACTTCTGTGGGGCTGCCATGCATCACTTGGTGATGCCAGTAAATATAGATTTGTTTTCTGCTACTATTTTTTTAAATTAAAATTACAATTAAATGGCGGTATTATAAAATTATTTTATGGGCTGAACATTATCTACAATAATTACACTACACAATAATATAATTCACTCTGCTGTTGGTTTCCAAGTACCAACTCCCATTCAAAACCATACCGTGTCCTTTGTATGTGTGTGCTTTTTTTTGTTTTGGTATGGCTCCACACTTTTGTGTATTTAGCCAGTGTCAAGTAATCGATAATTTCTCGAGTTAATTAATATATATGTCAAGTCAAGTCACAGTCCATGTCATCAAGTCAAGTTATAGTCTAGTCTAGTCAAGTCATACTCCTAGTAAAGTGGTGGCAACTTTGCCAGAAGCTTCTATGGAGTTTTGGAAACAACAGGAAAATAAACATTTCACCATCATTATATCACTTTGCTCGTCTGGCAAAATTGTCCATCATTCCCACACTCATGCCTGTAGTCCAGCACTTTAAAAACACAATTTTGACACATATATATCTGTTCCGTCTAAAGACTATCTCTAATGTAAATCAGAATAGCCCATATTCAAGTGATTTCACCCAGAAAGTTTTGAACGTATCCATTTCTGTACATTATATAGAGCTTTCGAACGAAACACGAAGAATTTTTCCAACGACGCAATAATAATGTAACGCGCGAGAAGAGATCTTACTTAGTTCAAGAAATGTCACATGCACGCTACGTAATGTGTTGACGCAGCCTTTTTAACCCCTTTCAAATATTAATTGCAGCGCTGACCAAACTAAATTGCACCTTACGACTGGTGGCTAGAGTCTCTATCAATACAAATGTCTTTAGGAAGTGAATTTTCTGTTTTTTTTTTTTGTGTTTTGGCTCCACACTTTTGTGTATTTAGCCAGTGACAAGTAATTGATAATTATCAAGTTAATAATATTTCACGTAAATATGTATCAGGTCACAGTCGAAGTCATCAAGTCAAGTCATACTAGTAAAGTGGTGGCGACGTTGCCAGAAGCTTCTATGGAGTTTTGGAAATAACACGAAAAAAGCGTTTCACCATCATTATACCACTTTCCCGCACTCATGCCTGTGATCCAGCACTTAACAAATAAAATGCCACCAATTTTATGCACTAACACTGAAAATAGCACAAGTTTTGGCAAATAAAATAATGCGGTAACGCGATTTTTTTCGTTTTCCCGCCAAAACTCCGAATTTTCTGTTAGTTGCTATTATTTATTCTGTGGTCGAGTGTTATTCAATTTGTTAATGGATTTAATTGTAAGTACTCAAATAATCCGGTTTGTAACAAAGCGTAAAGCTTGTTGCAGAAATCCGAGCCCGAGGCCAAAAGTGCATTAAATAATTAATCACGCAGAGGGCTTTTTACTTTTAAATTTTATCAGCTGAGTTTCTGTTTTCTGTTATCACCGCGCTTTGTTTGTGAAAGCCGACTTTAGAATGCATAATATCCTTGTATGAAAAAGAGGTTAAAATGACTCAATCGCTTTCATTTTACACCGAGAAATTCTTGGATTATATACTTATTTAATGGAATACTTGGTCAGTCAACAAGTCAGTGTACAAGGATAACAAAATATTAAATTTAAGATAAAAAATGAAGGGGTGACAACAAAAAGGGTTTAACTTATTTTATTCACAAAATTACTTATGGGTATCGTTGGTTTCAGCGTGAAATTATCTACAATAATACATTCTCAAAATACCGAAATGAAGCTTAAATCTCGGGATTTTGAGTCTAAAAACGGTTTATCTGTCACAGGAATATAGTTTGCTTAGCATCAAAACATTGTTATATTTATTATATTTTGAAAGTTATTGTATGAATTAGAACTATATTTAGTATTTCAAAGTAGAATTAAAACATTTTCAAGCAACTGAAACTTACATAAACCTTTTCTATTACCTTATAAGCATTCTACATTAAAATGAGGCCGTTGAAGTTAAAAAAGTCAATTTTCTCGAAACTATCAATTTGACAGTTAAACCTTTTTTATTCTCAACCCTTCAAATGGGATCACGAGGTGTATTATGATTGAATTTATGAAAACGAACGGAATTTTATGGTATTGATTTTCTGAAAAGAAAGGTAAATAAATCTTTATAGACTACCTGGTAATCTAACAGTGAATATTTTTTCTTATTCTATACCACCATACCATTCACCATTCCATACCAATTACCAAAGTGGTTTCCTTGAATGAAAGATAAATTTATTCATAGCCCAGTAATGTAACAATAAACATTTTTCCTGTTCGACAACCAGTTATCAAACTTGGTATTCTAATGGGAACAAGGTATTATGGTGTAGTCCAGGTGTGATAATGGGATCATCTTATCTTATCCTGGATGCAGAAACAGCCGGCTAAGGGAATATCGAGGAAATCTGCAATCTTTTTAGTACATTAAAATCTACCAAGCTCGCTGGCAAGCGTGATCTTGGTAAACCTACCTATATATATATATATATATATATATATATATAGGTAGGTTGAACATAGGTCTCCCCATGAAACGCCTCCTTGGACGCATATCTATATATATATATCTATATATATATATATATATATATATATAGATATGCGTCCAAGGAGGCGTTTCATGGGGAGACCTATGTTCAACAGTGGATGTCTTGTGACTTGAGTAATGTGTCTCACTCAGAGAGGATTAAGTTTAAGGCTCGATTAGAGATTTGAAAGAAAATTAAGAAAAATCCCCGATGCTCCTGGAGGTGTATGATTATAGAGGGTCTACGCCTGAACTTTCGCTTGACATAATTTTTAAGACATTCCGTTTGTCTTTATATCCAATTTCTGATGCAATCAAATACATGCAAGCACTACTGTGTTCCGGTTTGAAGGGCACTGTAGCTAGTGAAATTACTGGGCAATTGAGACTATATGACCTGATCTCACAGTCTAGTAATCTTATTACCAGGCTGTGCTGATGTCTCAGGATGATGTGCGCAGTGCAGTGTCACGCGAAATTCTGTTTTGGGGTTCTGAATGACACTGTTCTGTTATGGGCGGCCGTGGCGCTTAACATCAGGTGAACGACTAGCTCGTCACATCACTCAGTAGCATAAAAAAAAAACATTAATCTAATATGTACCTACTTATTAGAATATCTCAATAAAAAACGAGTGTGCGACTGAAGTAAAACTTTTTTAGCTCCATTTATCGGCCGGTATAACTTAATTTTTGCTTTCTTAATGTTAATCTTTTAATGTTAATGTCATTTTACCGGACATACCAACATAATAATACAAATGTTAAGTAATTATTAACTTTGTTATGACAATGGAGATTTACGTTAACCAATAACTTTTAACTTCCGTTCACCTCTTTACGGATTCACCAGCTTACTCCCCAAATCAAGCATGTGTAAAAAAGTTCTACTTCAATAAACTGCTGCGGGCTAATTGCATTCGAACACCAACCTATGTAAACCTATATTTTGTTATACCTGCGAACCATAACCTGCAGAATAACCATCTGTATGGTCAATGATTACATACAGACCTGTAACCGCGTATTAGATAGACACGTCATAAAATACGTTTATAGGTATTTACTAGATCGGATCCCATGGCCATACAAATTAAACAATCATGGTTGGGACCATAAAGGGAGATCGTATCAAATGATAACTTTATGTTGGAAAATATTTTAATTGGAAACATAGATAGAGCACAATTCCTAACCTGTCTCCATTGTGGTTTCGTTTGTTTTCGTGCTTAAAATGGTTGAACAGATTTGGGTGAAATTTACGCAACTATCTAGTTATGTGCGTAAAACAAACTTTGGGTATTTTTATAAAATTAAGGTAAAATTATTTAATTGAGGGTAAAAACGTGGGAATAATAATAATAGTAATAAAAATAATAATAATATAATAGAATAATAATAATACTAATAGCAGACACCGAAAAAACAAAGTCCAAACCACATTTTTTTTCGTTGTAGAATTTTGCATCATATTAATTTGTTTTCCAAAATTTAAAAGCGTTTATGTGGATTAAAACAACCCCGTATTAATTTTTATTATTTCGGTATGCACTCACAGCCGTTGTATTGCATCAATTTTACAGCCCCATTTCCCCAAGGTAAATGTCACACGGCTGTGCATTAAATAGCGCATGACGGACGAAATAACACAGTTTACACGGCAGGCATGGTCTAATCTAATAGGCCGGTTACTCCGGGCGTGCTCACCACTCAGCTATCTGATCGTGAATTTGAAATGCAATTTAAGGATATTTGTAGACGTTCCGCTGAACATGTAGGTATTGGCATTATGACAGTCTCTATGGCGTGGTGGTTGATCAGGTTGGCTCACAGCCCGGAGGTGATGGGTAGGATTTCCACGGCAGAACAGGTATTTGTATACAGAAAAAAAGCGCAATAATTGTTCTGAGTCTGGGTGTCGTGGGACCATGGTCCTAGGGAATCCTAGGATCTATGTGTGTGATCATTGGGTGTTATTGTTTTGTATTACTAGCTGCGCCCCGTGGTTACACCCGCGTGGTGAAAATTTTCAAATTTTTCACTCAACTTTCTTAATTTTTTCTTTCATAAGAACCTTTTTCTGACAATAATAAACAGAACAAAAAAAGCATTAGCGAAAATATTCAATCCATTCACGTGTGATGCGATGACAAAAAGAAATAGAGTTTCCTTTTCATAATAAACTAGCTGCGCCTTGCGGTTTCACCCGCGTCGGGATATTTTTAACTTTCTTAATCATAAGAAAATTCGCCTGAAAATAATAAACACAACAAAAAGCATTAGCGAAAATATTCCATTCGTTCACGCGTGATGCGATAACCAAGGGAAATAGAGATTCATTTTTGTATATTAAGGTATACATATACAGCCTTATTAATAAACACGAACTAGCTTTAGACTAGTTACACCATCTTTTGTCTCTTTCGATCCAGCTAAATATTCCAGTAGAGAAAAAAGGACAAAAGCTGAAGTAACTAATCCGAGACTAATACCCGTTTATTAATAAGGCTGATAGTCTATTGGTCTTTAAGAATATTCTTACGGCTCGTTGTGTCTTTACTGTTGTAAACTGAGATCAAAAGAGGTTTTTGAAAAAGTTTATTAGTTTGGGTAGTATTCCAGTGAAACGTCCCTTTCTGTCTAAAAATATCCATCTCGTCAAATAAGTTTGAATTTAGATAGGTACGTTTAGAGTCAATGTTACCTTTAACACAACGGTTTTGTGACTCATTGCTAAGTATTTGAATATCACTAAATATTTTAAAAGCCATTTAGGATGTCTCTTTGTCCATGCCAAAGATTACACACTCATCAGTAGTGTAATTAGTTGAGTCAATGCGGTAATAATTAGGACTAAGAAGCCGAAAGTTGCCGAATTGTCACGAAGATCGGCTAGCTGGCCCGAAGGTGCAGGGAGTTCGCCAGCCCGTGACGAACTCGCCCAAGCGTGATGTTCCTAATATCCAAGCTTCGATAGATGTCATATGCTACTCGTTCTTCAACCGAATTATTTCGAAATTGTCATTTTCGCTCTCCGCTTGCGACCAATAAACTTGCTTCGTTCGTTGACAGCCTCTGTGGTGTATTAGTTGAGAAG
This sequence comes from Ennomos fuscantarius, assembly GCA_905220475.3. Taxonomy (NCBI): domain Eukaryota; kingdom Metazoa; phylum Arthropoda; class Insecta; order Lepidoptera; family Geometridae; genus Ennomos; species Ennomos fuscantarius. The sequence continues at coordinate 16,872,832 of HG992023.1, forward strand.
GTCGGCTCATAGCCCGAAGGTGGGTTCAATTCCCACGACAGGACAACTGCACAGAAAAAACGCAAATACTTGTTTTGAATCTGTGTTTTGTGGGACCATCGTCTTCATAGTTCCTGGGTCTTTAAACACAGGGAATCCTAGTTAGGGTCCAGGACTTATGCATGTGATTATTGGGCGTTATTACTATAATAACTGAAAACGTTCCAACATTAATATAACAAATCAAAAAGACGCTTTTTGAAGTCAGCAAAATGCGTTTGCTGAATGAACAATTCAGGATTGAGAGAAATTAGCATAAACAATAATTTACATATCACTCAATCTATTTGTATAATAGGTTAAAAACCAAATTTGGCGATATACTAAGTGGTAGGACTTTTCTGCAAAGTTTGTCTAGGTAGGTCACTTTGCTAATTATTTTACCGCCAAGCAGTAGTGTGCAAACACTACTGTGTTCCGGTTGGAAGGGCATTTTAGCTAGTGAAATTGCTGGGCAGTGTCATTGTATGATAAGTTAATAAGATTACTAGAATGTGCTGTCTCAGGATGACGTGCGCAGTGCTGTCACGCGAAACTACATTAGAGTACAGCGGCACTGCCACTGTTATGAGCAGCCGTGTTGCTTAACATCAGGTGCACAACTAGCTCGTTACATCATTCATTAATATTAAAAAACGAGTGTGCTTTAAACCACACGACTGAAGTAAAACTTCTTTAGTTAAGCTCCATCTATCGGTCGATTAAACTTCGTTTTTGTGTTGTTTAATGTTAAAGTCGCCACCTTGACAATTCTAAATTATCATTTTACTGGACATATCAACATAATAATACAAATTTTTAATTTTGTTATGTTGACAATGGAGATCTACGTGAACCAACTTCGGTTCGGTCTCGCATTCACCAGCTTATTCCCCAAGTCAAGCGTGCGTAAAGAAGTCTTACTTTAAAAATATAAAAAAGGGAATCAACAGTAAGTTTTACTCGAGAGGTTCGCGTGCTCTCGAATGAGGCTAATGATTTGTAAACAAAAGACCTCGGCAAGCCATGACCAGAATGCATACAATAGATTGCTATTGTAGCAGCCAATGGACCGCCATTGCGGCAGCGAGCAACAAATATAATGAACTCGAAGTAACAAAATGACTCGTCAATAAAAAAAGACAAATGATCTCGCTTCAGTAACTCATCCGAAACGACATGTCTGAGAGACAAAGTTTGAACTTTTTATTAAAATAATGTTTTATCGAACAGTAGTGTAGTAAAATTAATACAGTTCTGTTGAAGTGTAACTTCTTTACGCACGCTTGACTTGGGGAGTAAGCTGCTGAATGTGTAACGTGTTGAAAGTTGTTGGTTAACGTAGATCTCCATTGTCAAGTTAAAAAATTACAAAAATTTTTTTTTTTTTTCGTTTTTGATTTGACTCCTCACTTTTGTGTATTTAGCCAGTGTCAAGTAATTGATAATTTCTCAAGTTAATTAAATACATATATGCGTCAAGTCAAGTCACATTCCAAGTCATCAAGTCAAGTCATACTCCTAGTAAAGTGCTGGCAAATTTACCAGAAGCTTCTATGCAGTATCGGAAACAACACGAAAAGAAAAGTTTCACCAGCCTGTAATCTAGCACTTAACGAATAAAATGCCACCAATTTTGTATATAGCACCAAAAATAACACAAGTTTTTGAATATAAATGCGGTGACGCGATCTTTCGTTTTCCCGCCTAAAAACCAAAATTTGTATTATTATGTTAGTATGTCCGGTAAAATGACAAAATGTCAAAATGGCGACATTAACATTAAACAAAGTTATACCGGCCGATAGATGGAGCTAAAGAAGTTTTACTTAAGTCAAAATGTGGTCTATATCCCACCCGGTATTTTTTTTTGGAAACGGCAATGTAATGCTCAATTTCACACGACAATGTCCACATATATTATAATTATTATTAATTTCAAAAGCACTCCGAACTTTTATTATTAACTATCTTTCACTAGGTGGTAGGACTTTGTTGCAAAGTTCGTCTAGGTAGGTACACCGCTTTGCCAGTTATTCTGCCGCCAAGCAGTAGTGCGCAAGCACTACTGTGTTCCGGTTTGAAGGGCACTGTAGCTAGTGAAATTACTGGGCAATTGAGACTTTATGATCTGATCTCACAGTCGAGTAATCTTATTACCAGACTGTGCTGATGTCTCAGGATGATGTGCGCAGTGCAGTGTTGCTCGAAACTCTATTTTGGGGTTCCGATTGACACTGTTCTGTTATGGGCAGCCGTGGCGCTTAACATCAGGTGAACGGCTAGCTCGTCAAATCATTCAGTAACATAAAAAAAAAGAACTCTATATTCCCGGGGACAGTGTGTGGGTTGTATTTGCATCACACTCTCAAGTGAACGACCCCCTCGCCACTTACATGGCCAATACTTTTGTTTGTATTGCTTTCAAAACTATAGAACGGTAGGATTTTATGAGATCGAATGCATGAAGGCGCATTAATGGAACCTTTCAATTGAATTCTGGAAAATGCATCCGCCGGCATTTGATCATATACTCGTAATATCTTTACATAGATCGGAGGATTTTATTGCAAACAGGCTATATTTAACACAACTACAAGTCAAAATAAGATAAAGGTACTTAAAATTAAGTTATTATACTAAGCATATAAAATTACAACGTGCTTATTATCATCTATCTAAAGATTTGTATGTGAGTATGTTTGTAACGAATCGGCTCAAAGAGTACTGGACTGATTTTTAAAAATTTTTCACCATTTGAATGCTACCGTATCATTAATTAATATAGGCTATATAATTGCAAGAAAAAATAAGGATCCCTGCTAAAACTACAAAAATTTTACCAAAGGTGTAAAAAAATGCCTATAAAATATCTTTCATCGCATGCGCTGCGAAAACTATTGATGTTAGAACAAAAAAAATGTTCCACAATAATAAAGAACATATCAATATCTACAAAAAATGTTGCATTAGTATGTGTCTACCTATTGTAGTTATGTCACTATGATTTTTATTATTAGTATTTAGGTATGTCCTGCATTTGCTGTACGCTTTTGCCAAAATATTTAAAATAAAATGTCCACCCGTGCGAAGCCGGGACGGGCTGCTAGTATATTATTTAAAAAAAATGTTTTTCAGTTTTAATGTATGCAAAGGCACACTCTCGAGTTCTCTCTATCTCTGTTTAAACTGTTTTAGCTATTTTACGATAAAATACCAATTTTTGTTTCAGGTAAGCGAAAATGAAATCTAATGACATGTGATTAAAACCAACACTTCACGGCAAAGTGAGTAAAAGAGAATAGACCTATTAACATAATTTTGTTTAGATAAGTTTACATTTGACCACATACATATCTCCTGAAGAGAAGCAACAGTGCTGTCAACGATGTAGTACATTGTTTATTTTTATTCAGATATTTTTGTTATATACATATGTATACAAAATACAAAATTATTTGTTAACATAAACTAAATTAAAATACCTTAAATACCATTCCTTATTTTCAAATTAGCCGAAGAAATTTTAGAGAAAAGTGTTTGCTGAGCTACTTAATTAATACAGGCAACGCATCACAAAATTAAACCAGATTGATACAGAAATATATTTGCCACCTGGATTTTTTCGTTGATCATAAGAAATAAATATTCTAGTAAAGATAAAAAACTAGTAGTTATCTTGAAATAGTAATTTTCATGTTGACGCCAAAAAGCGCACATGGCAAATTTATTTTTTTGGAAGGTACCGAAATTATGAGATTATCCTCTAAAAAGCTCATATAAAAATATCAGATTGTTATAACCAGCATATCTCAAGTTACTCATAAAAAAAAACTAATCAATTGTAAGAATTTATGATAATTGACGTATGAAGACTAATTTGTAAAATAATTGACTATAAAAGACTTAATTTAAGTTAATTTAAGGACTATTATATATACTTATAAAATAACTAAATAAAATCGCCGTGGAGTAGAAGCTTGTAAAAAATACTTCTTAATTACACTTAGTAAACGGCTAGCGCTCAATAGAAAAATAAACCGCTAGTGTTTTAATTATGAATATCTACAATACAATACAAAACGCTTTATAGGAAACACTTAGACCGATCGTGCCTCTCTATCGCTTTTTCCGCGCTCTCGCTTGCATGCTCGGATCAGGCGGAACTTGACAATTTTTCGTGCGTGCAGCCGGCGTTCATCATTATTAAGTCAAAAAGAGGTTTTTCGGCGGGAAAACGCAAAAGATTGTGTCACCGCATTGTATTATTTTCCAAAACTTGTGTTATTTTCAGTATTAGTGCATAAAATTGGTGGCATTTTATTCGTTAAGTGCTGGATTCATCAGATAGGCATGAGTGTGGGAAAGTGGTATAATGATGGTGAAACGTATTTTTTCATGTTGTTTCCAAAACTCCATAGAAGCTTCAGGTAAAGTTGCTACCACTTTACTAGGAGTATGACTTTGACTAGACTATGACTTGACTATGACTTGGCTTGATGACTTTGACTGTGACATGACACATATTTGCGTAAATATCATTAACTTGAAAAATTATCAATTACTTTACACTGGCTAAATACACAAAAGTGTGGAGCCAAAACATAAAGAAAAGAATTAAGTAAAAGAACCCAATGAATAATAATAATATAATAATATGTGTGGACATCTCACACAACGCCATCTAGCCCCAAACTAAGCAAAGCTTGTGCTATGGGAACTAGATAACTGAAACAATACATACATACTTTTTTGTTTGTAAATACATACATAGAATACAATATGACACCCAGACACAGAACGAACACCTATGTTCATCACACAAATGTTTGTCCTGGGTGGGAATCGAACCCACAACCCACAGTTCAGAAGGCAGGGCTACTACCAACTGAGCTATCGGGCCAGTTAGATAGATAATAGTTAGATAATAGTTTTCGTTACAACATTTTACGATTTAAAAGCTACTTGACATATTTTTATACCATAGCAACAATACTAAAGCGTGGTTGATAGACCAAATACTAAGACTTGTATAGAACACAAGTAATAACAAAAAGTATCTAGGTATTGTATCAGAAATCTGGTACCCATAGAACAAGCTTTGCTTAGTTTGGGGCTAGATGACGCTGTATGAATTGTCAATTTATTTATTTTAGAAAATACCTACCTAACTAAGCGGTTGGATATACTATTTAGCGGTTGGTTGGGAATACTATGCTACATCCAATATTTTTTTGGACAATAACAATTTTTTTTTAAATATGTGTGGACACATCACACATCGCTATCTAGCCCCAAACTAAGCGAAGCTTGTACTATGGGAACCAGATAACTGTTACAATCCTTAGATACTTTTTGTTTGTAAATACATACATAGAATACAATATAACACCCAGACACGGAACAAACATTGATGTTCATTACACAAATGTTTGTTCTGGGTGGGAATGGAACCCACAACCCACAGTTCAGAAGACAGGGTTACTACCAATTGAGCTATAGGGCCAGTCAAAATTCTTATTTATCCAATAGCATATTCAGTCCAAACAATCAGACGACAATGAAAAGCGGAACTTGCAATTCTATATTCCAGAGCACAGATGTTAGGATTTCTGAGCTTTACCAAAATGATCTATAAGTATTACAAGACACGTCATAAGGTGCTGTGAAGGTTGGAATATACGTCCGGAAAATCGGTACGCTCGTCGTTCTCGATGAAAATGGAATTGAGTGCATTTACAAAAATCACAAGCTCGCTGGAAATTATTATCGGATCTGAAGCATTTAGTGTACAAGGTATATTAAAATATCATGCTTGTAGAAAACTATAAAAAACAAAAGGCCAGTTCTAACAAATTATTTTTGAATAATAGCTGATACATTATTTAGGACTTAATACAATTGGATGCCGTGTAATTGGTAGCAATACGTCTGCCAGTCTTTAGAGCAATAAAGATAAGTTATTGGCAAAATGAAGTGTAACAATTTGTTACTTACAGTGCAAGAGTAAACATTTCCAACCACACATAACTATAAGCCCCAAACCAGGCACGAAGCCTGAGTGAATAGCATGAATTTTTCATCTATTTTTTCCCTCTAGCTATTATTGCAATTTGATTGAAGCTTCTGCGCTACATAGTACGCCTGTGGGTTGTCTTTTTGCTATATTGCTCGCTATCATGTCATTTTTTAAACATTGCAGCCACGTCTTTTTAGACGTCCATGGCCTTTTTTCTGTCTTCTATATTCATGACTCTAAAGTTCATAATCTCGCCTCATCAAATGTATGTACGGAGTTTTGGCGGGAATGCAAAAAGATTGCGTCACCGCATGGTATTATTTTCGAAAACTTGTGTTATTTTCAGTGTTAGTGCATAAAATTGATGGCATTCTATTCGTTAAGTGCTGGATTACAGGCGTGAGTGTGGGAAAATGGTATAATGATGGGGAAACGTTTCTTTTCGTGTTGGTTCCAAAACTCCATAGAAGCTTCAAGTTGCCACCACTTTACTAGGAGTATGACTTTGACTAGACTATGACTTGACTTGATGACTTCGACTGTGACTTGACACATATTTGCGTGAAATATCATTAATTTGATAAATTATTAATTACTTGACGCTGGCTAAATACACAGTAGTGTGGAGCCAAAACATAAAAAAAAGTATGTACCAGCGCCAACGGTTTTCACCGAGTTTCTCATGTATGTTAAGGATTGCTGTAATGATGTTGTGATACTCGCATTTCTCGGATGGGCGCCTTTTGAACCCGCCTCGTTGCGTAGTGACGCTAAGGTCGTGCAAGGCTGTAGTTAAAAAATAACAAGTTTACAAACTCGCTGAAAGAATACTACTCATATGTATATATAATCAGTTGCTAATCTTTTTTTTATTCGCCTATTTGTATCATATTACCTATTATTGAAGTAAAACTTCTTGACACCCGCTTGACTCCGGGGGTAAGCTGGTGAATGCGAGGCGAACGGAAGTTGAAGTTGGTTCACGTAGATCTCCATTGTCAACATAACAAAGCTAAACATTTGTATTATGATGTTGGTATGTCCGGTAAAATGACAATTTACAATTGGCAAGATGGCGACGTTAATATTCAACATAGCAAAAACAACCGACAAAAAAAAGTTATACCGGCCGATAGATGGAGCTAAACTAAAGAAGTTTTACTTTAGTTGTGTGGTCTAAAGCTTACTTGTATTTTTTAATTGTATTTTTTGTACCTGTTTATTTACTGTTTTTATTATATTTCATGTTTATTTTCATTCAAATTCAAATTTATTTATTGTTTCAACATACATTACACATACACATTGTATGCTTATTAGTTCTATTCCATTATATTTATTTATTGTGTCCCGAGGTTCGAGATGTCATTAATGTGGGTTCCTACTGAAAATCAGTTGTTAAGGTCTTACGACCTTAATTTCATGCTGAGTATATCATGACGTCATGCAACATTATATTTTTGTTTATTTCTTTTTTTGTGTGATTTTTCTTGTATGAGTACACAAATTTTGTGTAGATAATACATAAACAAGGCTTAGACAGACGTCAAACGTGTGTTTAACAATACAAAATATGGTTTAACACTTGTTTAAAGCTTGTTTAGATCTTTTGTGGTTAAACCATTTTTTACTAGGTGGTAGGACTTTTCTGCAAAGTTCGTCTAGGTAGGTACCACCGCTTTGCCAGTTATTCTGGCGCGAAGAAGTAGTGTGCAAGCACTACTGTGTTCCAGTTTGAAGGGCACTGTAGCTAGTGAAATTACTGGGCAAATGAGACTATTATCTGATCTCACAGTCGAGTAATCTTATTACTAGACTGTGCTGATGTCTCAGGATGATGTGCTTAGTGCAGTGTCACGCGAAACTTTATATTTTGGAGTTCCGAGTGACACTGTTCTGTTGTGGGCAGCCGTGTTGCTTAACATCAGGTGAACGACTAGCTTGTCACAATCTTTTTTCTCTCTTTCTTTGTTTTGACTAGTTTAAAGTAGATACTCGTTCCAGTAATCGGTTAGTTCAACACGCGCGGCCCCCCAGCGGTCACGCTTGCCTGCTCGCTACAAGATGGCCTCATGAGTAGGGCACAGTCTACGCGCTTTGACTATATAGACACTGTCTTTGTTTTTATTTTTGGTTACTCACTTTTGTGTATTTAGCCAGTGTCAAGTAATTGATAATTTCTCGAGTTAAGTAATATATATGTATATATGTCAAGTCAAGTCAAGTCATAGTCTAGTCTATTCAAGTCATACTCCTAGTAAATCGGTGGCAACTTTACCAGAAGCTTCTATGGATTTTTGGAATACTACGAAAAGAGACGTTTCACCACCTTTATACCACTTTCCCACGCTCATGCCTGTAGTTCAGCAGTTAACGAATAAAATGCCACCAATTTTATGCACTAACACTGAAAATAATACAAGTTTTGGAAAATAATACTTAATAATAAACTTTTTAGGGGCGTGTGGAAAATGCCCACGCTCTTCTCTGTCGCCACGGGAGTGATGGGGGTATATGGGACTCGATCCTACTAAAAACCTCTTCGTGAGCCGTTTTTCACTGTGCCGGAGCTAGAAAGGATCGCGTTAGTAATAGCAAGCTGAAATTAAGTTTAGCGAACAAACTGTACTCGCTCATCGCGCTTACACTGAGCTGTTAGATCGCATTCGTTTTGTAAGTACAACTATAATTGTTAGTGTGTAATATAACAGTTATTATTTAAAATAAAAATTGCACTTAATTTGTAGAAATAAAAAATCTTTCAGCTATTTATCTACATCTATCTGGTACTGTTAAGCTGACTAGATAAAACTGAAGTTAATATAACTTGGTTTTCTTAGGAAAATTTAATAGGTTATAGTTAATACGAACTAAACTGAACTAGATGTATGTTGCTATATTTAACCGTTTTAAAAATATTACATTAGAATTTAAATGTAGAATACCTGCAATATTTTAATATGCTGAATGTGTATAAACTAAGTTTAATAAGCTAAATATATCTATCTATGTAAACTAAAACAATGGGAGATAACTTTAAATGTAAAGCTGATATTGTGGGGCGCAGCTATTATCATATATATTACATAGGGTCATATTTAGCCTTTAATTACAAAAGCTGGTTGAATGTTTGGCTAGAAAACGAAAAAGATCGCGTCACAGCATTGTATTATTTTCAACAACTTGTGTTAGTGTTAGTGTTAGTGCATAAAATTGGTGGCATTTTATTCGTTAAAGCCTGGATTACAGCCATGAGTGTAGAAAAGTAGTATAATGATGGTGAAACTTTTCTTTTTGTGTTGTTTCCAAAACTACATAAAAGCTTCTAGTGAAGTTGCCACCACTTCACTAGGAGTATGATTTGACTAGACTAGACTGTGACTTGACTTGATGACTTGGACTGTAACTTGACTTAACATTATTTGCTTGATAAATTATCAATTACTTGACACTGGATTATTGTTATTGATTTGGCTCCACACTTTTGTGTATTCACAAAAGTGTGGAGCCAAATCAAAAACAAAAAAAAAATGTTTCATGTTAAAATTGTGACTATAAAGCCAGCAAATGTACGCGAATTATCAAACAGCTACATGTAACGTCGAATATGATGAAGAAAACATGCAGGTAAGGTAAAAGTTTATTTTAATTATAGCAGTAACTTAACCGGCACTATGCTGCAACCCAGCGATAATCCAGGTGTAATCCGAGATTTAACTACTGCGAGCGGAGCTAGGGTTGTTAATGATGTCGTTCTGCAACAGAAGAGCTTTCTTGAATCAACGGGTAAAATTAGCTTGATATTTTCTTGAGATTTAATCTACGGTTTATTGTATTAACTATAGATGAATACCAAAGACATAATTATTTATAAACGGATATGGATCCCTCCACTTGAATCCACAGTTTGAATCCATATGTTGATGCGCGGATACTATTACCTCCATTTATACCTATGGATAACGTCATGTCATGGATACTATCTATAGAGACAGAGATAGATCGAAGAGAAAAAAGAAGTTCTATCTCTATCTCCATCTCCATATCTATCTCTATCTATATAGAGACAGAGATAGACTCTATCTCCATCCCCATCTCCATATCTATCTCTATCTAAATAGAGATAGAGATAGAGATAGAGATGGAGATAGAGATAGACTCCATCTCCATCTCCATCTCCATCTCCATCTCCATCTCCATCTCCATCTCCATCTCCATCTCCATCTCCATCTCCATCTCCATCTCTATCTCTATCTCTATCTCTGTATCTGTCTCTGTCTCTGTCTCTATCTCTATATTACTAATAAATGAACTCGCTATCGACTATAATATCTAACATAGTACTTACTAAGGATTTCATACAAATATTTTACGACACTCAAAAACGTATTTAAAATAAAACAACGCACCTTAAGCACTTCATAATACTCCTTAAATTCAAGCGTTTAATACAAATTAGTTATTGTTAAGTGAAACAATGATGCTATTTTCGAAATATGGTACGATGAAGCTCCGAGAAGATTATTATTTCCAAGGAAATATTTGTAGTAACTGCTTATTTAGTGAGAATATTTCTACAGTACGATTACACTTCATAAATTAATGCGCAGAAATAGTATATAGTGTATTATTAGTATAATTATGATAATGTAATTTGCGTTCTATGATTATGTTGATGAATAATTTTGTTAAAATTTATGTCTTATAAATAATATAATAAATATAATATAATTACTTTTTTGACGTCACTACAGTGACGTGGCGTATCGAAGTAATCATATGAAAAATTGTGTAATACCTACTAATATTAAAAATGTGAAAGTTTGTGAGTATGAATGTATGTTTGTTACTCTTTCACACAAAAACTACGGAACGGATTTGGATGAAATTTTAAAACAGACAGCTTATAGCTTCGATTAACACATAGGATACTTTTTATTCGCGGATGAAACCGCAGAGCGCAACTAGTAAGAAATAAAACGAAAAACAAGAATGATTAAAAAAATGTTTTTGGCGGGAAAACGAAAAAGATCGCGTCGGCGCAATGTATTATTTTCCAAAACTTGTGTTATTTTCAGTGTTAGTGCATAAAACTGGTGGCATTTTATTCGTTAAGTGCTGAATTACAGGCATGAGTTCGGGAAAGTGGTATAATGATGGCGAAACATTTCTTTTCGTGTTGTTTCCAAAACTCCATAGAAGCTCCTGGTAAAGTTGCCACCACTTTACTAGGAGTATAACTTGACTAGACTAGACTATGACTTAACTTAATGAATTGGATTGTGACTTGACTTGACACATTAAATGACACTGGCTAAATACACAAAAGCGTGGAGCCAAAACCAAACAAAAAAAAGAATGACCGAACAAAACTTAACTGGGTACCTAGTATTCAGTGCTTTAATATTTATAAAATAAAATCGTTGTAATGACCCAATTACAACGTTTTATTTTCATGAGCCCCAGTTTGACATCAAATTATGATATGCGATTTTCAACTTTAAATAAATGTATATAAATCCCGTCAAAACAAGTACAACATATGCTTCGAGGATGTATGGAGATTGTTTTGAGCGAAAGGTTTCGTCTGTACTATCTAGAGCTAGTTTCGTAGTTTAGTTAGTCATCCAATTTCATAATTGAAACCTCTCAAACAACTAATTCAACAAGTCGTCGTTCATATTTACAGTTGCAAGACTTCTCGGAATCGAATCCTTTTCGAATGTAGAATAAGCACTATTATTTACACTAGAGTTTCAGCGAGCAAAATATTGATACGACAAATTAAACTTTAACAGTTGGTAACTAAATTATTAATGGCACTTACGGGATCTCTACCATGATTGGAATCCTTTCTGAGTGCGCGATTGAGTTTTTTTTTTTTTTTTTTTTTACTTCAAACTTGTCTAGCATTTGACCACGCTCTCACCTGATGGGAAGTGACGATGCGATCGAAGGTGTAGCATGCTAGCCAAGTAAATACCTATTCACTCTTCTCTTGAACACGCCCGGGTCATATTTCGCCGGAAACACAGACGCTGGCAGGGCATTCCATTCCTTAGCCGTTCTAATTAAGAACGTTGAGTCAAATCGCTTGGTACGAATGGGTGGTATTTCGACCACAAAAGGATGGCGCTTAGCCGAGCGTCTAGTAGTCCGGTAGTGGAATGGTGATGGGAGAATTAGATCATGCAGTTCTTGAGCGCATTCACCGTGGTGTAATCTGTAAAAAACCGACAGACTTGCCACCTTACGTCGATGTGCAAGGCTCTGGAGCCTTTCACCAACCAAAGTGTCGTCGTCAATGAGCCTTTTGGCACGCCGTTCAATCGAGTCCAGAGCCTCAAGCTGGTACTTGGCAGACCCGTCCCACAGGTGGCAGCAGTACTCCATACACGATCGGACTTGTGCTTGATACAGATTTAGAAGCTGTCCAGGTGTGAAGTACCGCCTTACCTTGGACAATATGCCGAGTTTTTTTGAAGCTACTTTGGCTTTGGACTCGATGTAGGATCCAAAGTTTAGGTTTGACGTGAGATCAACACCCAAAAGCTCAAGATGGTTTCCTAAACTTACAGATACACCACGGAATGAAGGAGCCAGATGGAGTGGGCTCTTTTTAGCAGTGAATAAACACGCCTGTGTTTTTGCAGCATTGAACCTAACCAAGTTAGCATCGCCCCAATCGGACACGGCTTTCAAAGCCAGGTTCATGCGCTCAACCATAGCCTCTCTCTCAATCCGGACGTCGTCACCACTGGCTCGGGCACTGGATGTGTATCTTTCAACAACAGTACTATCATCTGCATACCCAAAGGTACCGGGCTTTAGCAAATCATTGATGTGGAGTAAGAATAGTGTTGCTGAAAAAACTGACCCCTGAGGTACACCAGCATTAATAGCTAATTGATCGGAAGAGCAGCCATCAAGAACTACTCTAAGCGATCGTTCCCTCAAAAAGTCTGATATCCAAGTGCACAAACCAGCAGGTAGTCCGTAAGATGGAAGCTTATTCAGAAGACCGTCGTGCCAGACCCGATCAAATGCCTTAGAGACGTCTAGAGATACAGCAAGTGCCTCTCCATGCCTCTCTAAGGCTTCGCTCAATATGTGAGTGGCATACGCGAGAAGATCCCCAGTGGACTGGTTTTGGCGAAATCCGTATTGCCGGTCACTGAGGAGATCATTGTCTTCAAGGTATGCCAAGAGCTTGTTGTTAATTATACGCTCCATACTCTTACAGAGAATGGAGGTAATTGAGATGGGTCGATAGTTGGCAGGATCAGCACGACTGCCCTTCTTAGGTACAGGTTGTACGTTGGCTAGCTTCCAACTCATAGGGACTATTCCGGTGTCCAGAGAGAGGCGAAATAGGCGTGTTAGAATGGGAGACAACTCAGGTGCACAGTTCTTAAGTACAATTGCAGGTATACCATCGGGACCACTGGCTTTGTTCACGTCTAGACTGCGTAATGTTTTTAGTACTTCCTTCTGACGTATGCGTATTTCCGGCATGAAAACACCGCATTGTGGCAGGCAGGGAGGTACCTCATTAGCAGTATCTAAACGCGAAGCTTCTGCAAAGAGAGTGGCAAACAAGTTTGCTTTTTCTTTTGCAGTGTGAGCCAGCGATCCGTCTGGTTTCAATAATGGAGGCAGTGAGGATCGACAGAAGTTCGCTTCAACCGATTTGGCTAGGGACCAAAAAGCCTTACTACCCGCTGGGTAGGAAGCAAGTTTAGTCCCTATTCGACCAATATGATTGAAACGAGCCTTCCTTAATTCCTTCTTACAGGCCTTGGCGGCAACGTTAAAGGCTTTCTTCTTAGCTCGAGTGTCCGAGGCCTTGCGTTTTCGAGCGTCAGCCCATGCCAGATATGCCGCATGCTTCTGCGCTTCAGCACGTGCACATTCGGCTCCAAACCATGGGCTGGCTTTGCTGGTCACGGGTTTATCGGAAAATGGAATAAAATATTCCATAGCCCGACATACTACCTCAGTAACCGCATTCGCGCAGACCGTCGGATCTCCAGAAGAAAAACACGTTTGCCGCCAAGGATATGAAGCGAAGAAATGTCGCATCTCGTCCCAGTCTGCTAGGTTGTATCTCCAGACACGCCGATTGCTCTTAGGGCTTGGGTCAGGCGGGGAGTATACTGAAACGGACTTGACCAGACAGTGATCGGAACTACCAATGGGTGAGGATACCGCCACAGAGTATCGGTCTGGTTCAGTCGTGAGCAGAAGGTCGAGGCAGTTAGCAGTGTGGCTATCAATATCAGGCACTCGCGTTGGCTCTTTAACAATCTGCGTTAAATTGAGCGCCAAAGCGAGCTTACGCGTCTCTCTCCCAGCGTGGTCCGTGATCCGGTGTGGGACTAACCACTCCTGGTGGTGAGCATTAAAGTCCCCCAGAACAACAAGCTGAGCCGAAGGATAGCGTTGCTGAGCCACATCTGCCGTTTCACTGAGATACTCCATTAGAAGAGTTGTCTCCCGGTCACCGCTATGTGATCTGTACACACCAGCATAGAGAATTTTCTCAATGCCGGTGTCCACAAGCACCCAAATCACCGAAAAGTGGGGATGTTCAAGGTTTCGGAGACGCAAACAGCAAATGTCATCACGGACGTAAACGCAGATACCAGCGCGTGGAAGGAAGCGGTTTTCCAAGATGAATCCTGGATAGTCCAGATATGCCGTGTCTGATGGACATCCTATTTGCGTCTCAGTCAAGAAGAGCAAGTGCGGTTTGTTGGTCTCCAGATGATGATGGACCGCTTGCAGATTTGAGTGCAGCCCACGAATATTTGTGAGGTGCACTTTAAGAGTGAGGACGTGCATCTGCCGTTTAAACTTGCTCAATTTATTTGACTTTTTCATAGTTGGGTGAGTTAGGTAGACAAGTAGGAAGTGGACGAGATATTGGGATGCTAACCCTCAGTAATAGAGAAGCTCCTACGCCAATGGAGAACTTGCGCGGAGACTGCGGGGACGCCCGAACCCCCCTGAAATTGCCCACAAGTTCCTCACTTCCAGTCGCCAACTGGCCCTGTGGACAACCTCAGGATTTTACACAAGCGGTGGGGCAGCCTTTCGTAGTTGGCTAGACTACTACTTGGGCCCCCTACAACTTGCGGTCGGCCAGCAGAGAGCACCGTGCTTCGGATCCCGCTACCCTCCGAAGCAAGGTCTCCGACGCGAAAGCATCTCCATCACCAATACCGGTCTGCATACCCAACACAACTGTCCACATCTACTTGTCAGAACGGCTTCATTAGACATCACGATGGAACACGACGAGTCGCTTGGCATCGTGGTTTTGTCTAATGGGTGGTAACTAAGCCGGCGGCTAAGGCCTTCCACCAGTTATTTGTTTGCTCTTTTGGCACCACCCAGGGGTCACGTGTAGGGAAACTAGGGTTAAAGCCTACGGACGCGAGCAAACATAAACCCCCAAAAGTTCGATTGCCTTTGCCTAATATTTGACAATAAGCACTTTGTAGTTCTATATGCTTAGTAAAATAACTTAATTTAAGTACTTATATAATTTTGACCTGTATAAGTGCTAAAAATAGCCTATTAGCAATAAATCTTTTGACTTTGACTTTATATATAGTCTAAATGCTTCAACCTGCTACAAAGCAATAGCAATGTTGATCCGCTGAATCGAATAAGTGCCAACGTTTTAGACATGCATTGCCTTGTGATAAACTTAGAAGTATGCACGATCTTTAAGTATTACCTAGTTACACGCTAATTTCATGGCTGAACTGACTTCAAAGGATGAATACTCGTAAAGGACTAGTAAAGAGTAAATTTCTTCGGGAAATCAACAGATTAGCACTTAGACTCAACTCATTTAGTCTTTGACATTATGCTTATTTTGCCTTCACCTCTTAATCAATCCAAGTTTCTTGAAGCATTATTGCGTTCCTCGCAAAGTGGAAGTTCAATCTCTACGAATAAACTGCTCGTAAAAATAGGCAGGAATTATCAACGCGAAATGTTTGTGACAATTTTGCTATAATGTAATTAACTTATTTTTTAGTTTGCCAGCTTAATGAGTAAAGTACTATATAATAAGCATACAATTTCTGTTAGAGTATTAAATAATAAAAATATATTCTTAAACACGGATGGATTGGAAAATGAGTTCGAAATGTAACATGGACATTTCTTCATCCTTGCAAAACCGAGTAGTGTTTTAGCTGACGATGGTCTGCACCAAAGTTTAACAGCTCTTAAGTTCGTACTTATCTCTCAAGGATACCTAAATGCAGTAGGTACGTGCAAACGGGCATAAGATTATAATATGAGAATAATAATAATAAATACGGCCAAGTGATCACATACATAGATCCTGGACCCTAACTAGAATTTCCTGTGTCTAGGGATCCAGGAACTACGAGGACCATGGTCACACAACACCCAGACTCAGAACAAGTATTTGCCTGCCACGGGAAACGGACTCGGCGCCTCCAGGTTATGAGTCGACCTGCTCTACCACCACACCATAGAGGCTTTCGATTCTTATCAACAAACCTACTTATTCAATATAAGTGTCACTTAGACCATTGCGACATCGTAAGAATAAAAAGGTCCCACAAAAGATTAAAATCCATCTAACAATAAAATGGTATTATCTATATTTAGATTATTTAAATGTATGTTTTTGTGAGAACATTTATCGTTCTCAGTATTGTAGAATAGAGACTATACATTTAAAAAACTGTGTTCTGGATTTGAAAAACTTGGGTTCTAACGATTTTGCCTATTTGACATTCAAAGACCGTAGGGCTGCCTTTACAACGGCGGTTCATTTATTTTTGTCCTATGCGGTTAGGCCCACACGTGGTAGGGGAGCCAAATGACTTTTACATTTCTTAAGCTTTTGGACCCGCTGGTCCTGGGTCCAAATGTCTTACGGCCTGGTTTGGACGGACTTATTTTGTGTATCATCTCGTGTAGGCAAGGTCCGCCTTGGTGTCAGAATTTATAGCCTGCCCTTGAATTCGTAAAAGCAAAATTACAGCAAGTCTCTCACTCCGATCGACAGTTACTTTTTTTTTTGTTTGGTTTGGCTCCACACTTTTGTGTATTTAGCCAGTGTCAAGTAATTGATAATATCTCAAGTTAATTAATATCATATAATGTGTCAAGTCAAGTCACAGTCCAAGTCATCAAGTTAAGTCATAGTCTAGTCTAGTCAAGTCATACTCCTAGTAAAGTGGTGGCAACTTTACCGGAAGCTTCTATAGAGTTTTGGAAACAACACGAAAAGGATCGTTTCACCATCATCATACCACTTTCCCACACTCATGCCTGTAATTCAGCACTTAACGAATTAAATGCCACCAACTTTATGCACTAACACTGAAAATAACACAAGTTTTGGAAAATAATACAATGCGGCGACGCGATCTTTTTCGTTTTCCCGCCGAAACTGAACAGTTACTTTGTGTTTTTGACAAATCTAATATTACTTTATCTAAAATCAAACTTTGTACGTATAAGCACAATGAAAAATAAGTAACAAACGAGAGCGCTTTATGAAACTACTAATATAAGAAAAGTAGCTCTTTCTTTCTATGTTCACGTAGAGAGAGAAAGAGAGAGGAGAGAGAGGAGAGAGAGAAAGAGAGAGATAGAGATAAGTATATTTCCCTCTCAACTTCCGGTCGCCTAACCAACTTATCCGCAAGTCGAGCGTGCATAAAGAAGTTTTATTAGGAAAAACTTAAAAGCATTCCTTAACTAATAATTCATTGTCTGCAGCGAAGAAGGTCATAACTTAAACGTTGTTCGATGCATGAATCTTTCCCTTATTTACCGATTGTGTGTTTGCAGTTAATACATTTCAATCGAAACATTTACCCGATTCGATGCTTATTCGCATGCTCACATCCGAGGTTAGTTTAGTTAAGTTAATAACATAAGTTTACTGTATTTACCGTTATGTTATGTACCGAGTTGAGTCTTAGTCAATAAGCGCATAGTGGAATAACGTAAATTAATAATTAGATACCTATGTTAGCCTACTTATTTGAAATTATAGACTTAAAAGGACTTATTCCCATGGCCACGGAAAATGCATGTTATTAACCCCTCACATTGCTGAAACTTTCGCTGCGTTATTGGTTTTATTGCAATATTTTTTCCTCGCGATCAAATCTTTTCTCTTTATAATATAAGGTTAAATTAGTATAAAAACAGCAAAAATCCTTTCGATTATCAACACGCTCTCACCTTGACTGTACATCTGATATGTTTAGTTCTCAGTAGTCGTCACAACATCCGCTAGATAATAATACAGAATTAATTAACGACATTTGCTCTATTGCGAAACGGTATTAACATTGTAAAAGGTTCGTTATTATAAAGGTTTGGGAAATACATAATAAGGTATAAATAAATAAATAATAAATGTGCGAGGACATCTCACACAACGCCATCTAGCCCCAAACTAAGCAAAGCTTGTACTATGAGAACCAGACAACGGATACAATACTTATATACTTTTTGTTTGTAAATACATACATACATAGAATACAATATAACACCCAGACAGACAACAAACATCGATGCTCATCACAGAAATGTTTGTCCTGGGTGGGAATCGAACGCACAACCCATAGTTCAGAAGGCAGCGATACTATCGGGCCAGTCAGTTTTTTACTTCATATATCTAAAATGTCTATTTTTGCGTGTTACATTCTTTAAATCAATAATAATATATTCAGTACAAATTATTACGCTTTACTAATGTTTATACAGTTTTTTTATGTTTTGACAGCCTCTGTGGGCGTGATGGTTGAGCAGGTTGGCTCATAACCCAGAGGTGGCGAGTTCGATTCACGCGATAGGGCAAGTATTTGTGCACAGAATAAAAGCGGAAATACTTGTTCTGTGTCTGGGTATTGTGTGACCATGGTCCTCGTAGTTCATGTGTCCCTAGACATAGGGAATCCTAGTTACGGTCCGAAATGTATGTAATCGTTGGGCGTTATTTTTATTATTATACAGCACCTGAAAAACGTTTTTTACGATATTTTTTTATTGTTTGGTAGGTTTGCGTTTGACCACTATCGCTCCCGATGGTAAGTGACGATGTGGTCTAGAATTTAAACGCTCGCCTTGAAGATATTCACTCTTAATTTGTAGACTCTAAAGTGTGATTAGTTCCACTCTTTGGCTGTTCGCATGATAAACGTGGAGGCAAATCGCTTTATCAGAATATATACGAATATGAAAGAATTTTGTATTATTTGTACGGAATTCACTCACGTTTAAAATTGGCCGGACTATCCGACTATAGTTTCAACTGCATTTGGCAGCCTTCCTCAAGGTGAGTGCGCGCGCGCGACGGCGACTTGCTTAGCGCGCACTCACCTTGAGGAAGGCTGCCAAATGCAGTTGAAACTATAGTCGGATGGTCCGGCCAAATTTAAACGTGAGTAAATCCCAAAAGTAAAAAATAATACAAAATGTGTGAAAACCACGTTAGTTTCCATAATAAAATATGAAAGAATACTACCTAAAATTCACCTATTTTAATATAATTTTGACACTCTGTGGTAAAGGGTGCTGGTATCACGTTGATTTCTGTCATTGTATATTACTCATAAGCTATAATTTTAATGTGGTACTGTTTATTTTCCCAAATAAAGTTAAAAAAAAAGAATTACGAAATGTATATATAATTAATAAGTAAACTATAATTTTTATAAAATGTGTTTTAACATCAATAACCATTAAATGAACGAATTTAAAAATATCATTTTTTATTTTATTTCTGTTTGTCATTACGTACTACGTGAATTAACATTGGGAAAAAGCAGCCAGTGTCAAAGACCGCTCCAAAATATGCAAATCAACCGGTACAAGGTAATTAAGCACGAATTCCATTTTACTATCGAATTCTTGTAGCCTACTTCACAGAGTTGCGACACGAGTTTCAACGGAAACGGTAACTAACATACATAATATCCACAATACTTATATTATAAGAGATTGTCATTTCACACAGCGCCATCTTTTTTTTTATATTAAGGAATGACTTGAGGAGCTAGCCGTTCGCCTGATGTTAAACGACACGGCTGCCCATATCAGCTGCAGTGTCACTCGGAACTCTAAAGTATAGAGGTTCGCGTGACACTGCACTGCGCACGTCATCCAGAGACATCAGCACAATCTAGTAATAAGGTTACTAAACTGTGAGATCAAATCATAAAGTCTCATTTGCCCAGTAATTTCACTAGCTACAGTGCCCTTCAAACCGGAACACAGCAGTGCTTGCGCACTACTGCTTGGCGGCAGAATAACTGGCAAAGCGGTGGTACCTACCTAGACAAACTTTGCAGTAAAGTCCTACCACCTAGCCCCAAACTAAGCAAAGCTTGTACTATGGGAACCAGATAACTGACACCACACTTAAATACTTTTTTTTTGTAAATATATACATAGAATACAATATAACACTCAGACACAGAACCAACATTGATGTAAATCACACAAATGTTTGTTCTGGGTAGGAATCGACACCCAAAACCAGAACGCAAGGTTACTACCAACTGACCTATCGGGCCAGTCGAATTGTATGTACATAAATGTTTATACATAATCTCTGGAATTTATTTTTGGCACCGATTGACATATAATAATATGCCCACCGCAGCTTCCGGCACAAGTGCTGACCTGTTGTTGGGCAGCGTGTTCGATTCCCGTGGCAGGCCAAGTAGTGCACAGAAAAAAAGCCCAAATACTTGTTCCGTGACTGGGTGTTGGTCTACCATGGTCCACGTAGTTCATGGGTCTCAAGACACAGGGAATTCTAGTTAAGGTTCAGGATTTATGTATGTGATCGTTGGGCGTTATTATTATTAATGATTTATTATTAAGTTCGCATCTATAAAACTAAACTTAAACAAATTGACCGAGTTTTAATTTTGTTTAAGAAAAGACAGCAAATAAGATCGCGTTAAGATCCATCAAGTCCGTAATTGCAAGAATTTCGATTAAATTTGTTCGGATTTATATTACTGAAGGTAAATGGTACATGAAGATGAAGCCGCGGCCAGAGGCTCGTCTTCGAAATTATGAAGCAAGTTATCGGAGAACTTTGGAAGGAAATTGGTTTCAAATTCACCCTGCACAGTTTTCGAATTCAGAGAGGATATTGCTGAAGCTCCATGCAGATTAGGTATTACGGATGCGGATGCTATTTTCAATTTTACCAAACCTCATTACGTCTATCACAAGCTTGAAAAATCATTCGTGAAATTGTATAGTTACTATATACTAGTGGTAGGACTTTTATGCAAAGTTCATCTAGGTAGGTACCACCGCTTTGCCAGTCATTATATCGATAAGCAGTAGTACGCAAGCACTACTGTATTCTGGTTTGAAGGGCACTGTAGCTAGTGAAATTACTGGGCAAATGAGACTATATGACCTGATCTCACAGTCTAGTAATCTTAGGCAGCCGTGTCGCTTAACTTCAGGTGAACTGTTAGCTCGTCACGACATTCCGTAACATAATTTTAAAAAATATTACTTGTATTGACCGAACTATTTATACCTATGATATAAGCAACTATATGAGAAGTTGTTTGTTTTTTTACCACTGTAAATAATGTTAACTGGTGTGAAGTTTGATTTTTCAATGGACTTTAAATTATAATCCGACTAAATAAAAAAAAAACCAGTCAATATGGCAACGTTAAACAAAACAAAAACAAAGTCATATCGGCCGATAGATGGAGCTAAACTAAAGAAGTTTTACTACAGTCGTGTGATCTAAAGCACACTCATTTTTTTTTTATATGAGTCGCTGTAAATAAATGTGGATTTTTTTACTAGTAGAACATACAGATTTGAAACGTACAACTAACATCGTACAATCAATTATATGTGTGAGATTGTTCCGGTGACGCATAGTCTTAAATGCCATCAATTGGTCTGATGATGGTGAATCAAAAACATTGGCACATTTATCATTGCCGTTTATTTACCGGTTAATATCAGACATCACTGGTTTTAAATCGATTATATGCTTATAAGTTTTTGATGCATAAACTGATATGAGTGTTGGTCAGAGGTAACACATGCCACGCGCGGCGATCTAAGTTCAAACCCAACCCTCGCCTGCACCATTGACCTTTCAAGTTATGTGCGGAATTTGTTATCGCTCTTACAACGGTAAAGGAAAATATGGAGAGAAAACTGCCATATAACCTAGCAAGAATCATAAATTTGAAAACATATAGCGCGCCGATGAAGATGAAGATTTTTTTTGGTTGTGTGTTTTCGCTCCACTCCTTTGTTTATTTAACCAGAGTCAAGTACCTAATTGATAATTTCTCAAGTTAATGATATTTCACGCAGATATGTGTCAAGTCACAGTCCAAGTCATCAAGTCAAGTCTAAGTCCTAGTAAAAAGGTGGCAACGTTACTAGAAGCTATTGAGTTTTGGAAACAACACGAAATGAAACGTTTCATCATCATTATACCACTTTCCCACACTGCATTCCACTTTTTTTCTATTTAGACTGAGACCATGACTGCATCTCACTTTATGGTATGTGACTTACACATTAGTTAGGGTCGGTACATCATGTTTAACTTTCTTGTTATACTTAAACATATAGAATTTTTGACTTAAAATCTCATTTCTATAAAATTGTCTAATTTGATCTCACAATATCGATCCCACTATAATCTTTCTTGCATGCCAAGTGCTATAATCTTTTTTCAATCGTTCTTTAATACGTATAAATTTTCTCACTCACACTATGTTCAAAATTCTATAAGGCCCTGCCATAGCACGGTTTTTCCTTGACGGTGTCTCTATAGCGCTCTGTTTAAAGTTGCAAATCGCAGATCTCGCAAAGATCATAATTTGATGTCCAAAAAGTTATTATTATTATCCACAAATATACGTTAAATATGGATGTCGAACAAATATTTCATTCCTTTTTTTTATGTTTTGGCTCCACACTTTTGTGTATTTAGCCAGTGTCAAGTAATTAATAATTATTAATTTATCAAGTTAATGATATTTCACGCAAATATGTGTCAAGTCACAGTCGAAGTCATCAAGTCAAGTCATAGTCTAGTCAAAGTCATACTCCTAGTAAAGTGGTGGCAACTTTACTTGAAGCTTCTGTGGAGTTTTGGAAACAACACGAAAAGAAACGTTTCACCATCATTATACCATTTTCCCACACTCACGCCTGTAATCCAGCAATTAACGAATAGAATGCCACCAATTTTATGCACTAACGTTGAAAATAACACAAGTTTTGGAAAATAATACAATGCGGTGACGCAACCTTTTTCGCATTCCTGCCAAAACTCCATTTCATTCCTATGGAACAGCAGTCCCGCTTTTTAATCTGTAAAAAAATGTATTCGATGAAAGGAGAACTACGTTAATTTTTTGCGGTCATTAGAATACTTTAAATTTAAAAACTTAAATACTTACTAAGTTATGTTTTTGAGAATTTTGGCGGGAACGTGAAAAAGATTGCGTCACCGCATTGTATTATTTTCCAAAGCTTGTGTTATTTTCAGTGTTAGTGTATAAAATTGGTGGCATTCCGTAACATAATTTAAAAAAAATTACATGTATGTTATTGTCGTTAAGTGCTGGATTACAGGCGTGAGTGTGCGAAAATGGTATAATGATGTTGAAACGTTTCTTTTCGTGTTGTTTCCAAAACTCCATAGAAGCTTCAAGTAAAGTTTCCACCATTTTTCTAGGAGTATGACTGACTAGACTATGACTTGACTTGATGACTTCGACTGTGACTTGACACTTATTTGCGTGAAATATCATTAACTTGATAAATTATCAATTACTTGACACTGGCTATATACACAAAAGTGTGGAGCTAAAACATAAAAAAAAAGTTATGTTTTGGTCGGTCATTTCTGTATTTTGTCTCCTGTTTTTTTATTATTTTGACAAGTCAAGTCACATTAGTGACATCGACAAAGTCTTTTATGTTGATTTTTGGGTTACACCGTGCCATAATATTCTTCACATAACGTGCCGATAGCGCATTTAATATATACTAATATATATACTAATAATATATACCAGCCATAGAAATGCTACAACAAAATTTACCGTAGAATATTATAATAAATATTCTGCTAGATCTTCCGCAAGACCGACTAAGCAGAAGTTCTTATTGAGTCGTCTCGGCATTTCTATCGCTTCATCGCGGTTTTTATGAGACATCGATAGTAAAATCTAACTGCATTCCTTTATAAACTTGTAAATGTTCAATTTATTCCGTCTTCTATACAATCATATTCTGTTAAAACAAAATACGATCATTTATATGAAGAAAACATTTCGTCTCGACCGACCGGCAGCTGCATCAGGTTAATTAAGACTGACCCTTAGATTTAACCTGACTCATTTGAAACACGCCAGCCGGCCACGACGACTCCTACAAAGAGGAGCCTATGCTACTTGGCCAGCTTAATTTACACAATGCTCCAACTATGTCTTTGATGGGAATAGGATATACACACAAATTAAATCGCCGTGTCTCTCAAACTTCATCACTCTAACGTTGCTGTTTCTGTTTTGGTCGGGTTATACAACGAAGAAACAGATGCGTGATACTGAAGACGCGTATGCGGGTGACCACGTGTTGCAGCTTCAAACTTTTTCTATTAAGCCCATTCTAATATCCCTCGACAAAAATCTTTTTTTTTTATCTCAAGAATTCTTGGCTACTTGTGATTTTTTGTGGTCTAACATCCGCTCTTAGCTTTCTCACGGATAAAGAAGTATATAAGTTTAATGCACACATTCATGTTAATAATAGGCTTAATTAATAAATATAAAAAATAATCTAACACAAAGCACGATCCCAGGTGTCTGTGGAAATGCAGTATAAAAAAATAACAAAAATAAAACAAAAAAAAAAGTTTAATGCACTAAAATAAAATAAAATGGTATTATTTTCCAAAACTTGTGTTATTTTCAGTGAATTATTCAATAAGTCAAAATAAGTGAATATTTCAATGCGGTGACGTTTTTCTTGTAGTTTTCCCGCCAAAATCCCCTATGTAATATTTGACAATACGCACTTTGTAATTCTATATGCTCAGTAAAATAATGTAATAATAAGTACCTAATTTTGACCTGTAAAAGTGCTAAAAATAGCCTTTTCGCAATCAATCTTTAGACTTTGACTTTATAGATTTTGGCGGGTGAAACCACTTGACAGACGCAAAATCGCTATAAATAAAATGGCAAAATTATAAAATTTCAAAATTCAAAAAGTGATCACGGTGAACCTTAGGCCCTTATTAGTCAACCTTGCGAGTCGTTAATTGATGCTTAAGAAGAGATTTTATTCTGTATATCATAATACTAGTTGCGCTCCGCGGTTTCACCCGCGGATAAAAAGTTATTTAATTATTTGCTCACCCCACGGGAGTGTTTCATTTTTCCGGGATAATATGTAGCCTATATGTTAATCCAGTGTATAAGCTATCTTGGTATCGAATTTCATCCAAATCCATTCAGCCGTTTGAGCGTGAAAGAGTAACAAACATACACACATACACACATACAAACTTTCGCCTTTATAATATTAGTGTGATGTGATTGTGAATGAAATCTCCGCTTGAGCGAAGATTCACGATTGAGCGTAGATACGGGCCTTATTCATTTTTATCTTGTACCACAACACCCGACATCAAACAACCGCACATCACTCGTATCATATTTTCTACAAAGCTTCTTATTATTAGCAGATCAATAATAAAAATGCATGCAATAAATTCAACTCGATGTGATATTCCGTATTTCGTCTTAATACGAAGTAACGAGCGGCTTACTGCTCCCTACGTATCGATGCTTCTCTTGTTAAAATATCATAGGTATATTTTGTAGGTACTCTATTAATTATTTATACAAGGTGGAATTTAATTCGTTCTTTTTCTTTAATGTATGTATTCAGCCCATGCTATAGAACGCTCCCATATAACTAAATAAAAAAAAGTACTTATGAAATAAAACTTAAATCTAGGTATGATCAAATTACTGCAAATTTAAATACTAAAGAAAATCCTTGCGACATTGAACAAAGCAGTTGTTTTATTGCCTACGAAACATTTACAAAGCACTCAGCTGGTGCCCGCTCTGTGTGTACCGTTAAATAGACATTTCGGCTGTCATGCAGTTATTTTAGGAGACACTAAACACAAAAACATTTTTTTTTAAATGGACCTCGTACGAATTTTCTATAGCATGATCTGAGTACATACATTTAAGGAATAGAGTGAATTAAATTCCACCGTGTATAAGTAGTCTTTTACTACATAAAAATAAGTCGGGTTTTTCTTCCTGACGCTATAACTCCAGAACGCACGAACCGATTTCCACGGCTTTGCATTCGTTGGAAAGGTCTCGGGCTCCGTGAGATTTATAGCAAAGAATATTCAGGAAAAATTCAGGACAAATCAACATTTTAAGTAGATGGCACCGGTGCGTGATACATTGTTTTTCGTATATTATAAAATGTTTAATAAATAAAAGTCCACCCGAGCGAAGCCGGGACGGGCCGCTAGTAGTTTATATAAACAATTATACACATAACGGACAAAATAATTACGAATGAAACTCAACGAAATCAAATCGGCCCACGTCAATTTACGAAAATAATTCCTTTAAAAAAAGACGACTACGACGACTTCAATCGCAATGAGAACATCTATACATATAAAATTCAAAGTCCTGACTGACTGACTGACTTATATATTAACAAACAGCTTAAACCGCTGCGCTGGTCCTAGAGACTTGAAATTTGGAGGGTGTGTTACTTACACTTTACTAAGAAGTAAAGTGTAAGTATCCACTAACAGCCTTATTAATAAACACTAACTAGCTTTAGACTAGTTACACCATCTTTTGTCTCTTTCGATCCAGCTAAATATTCCAGTGGCAAAAAATGACAAAAGCTGATGTAACTAATCCGAGACTAATACCCGATTATTAATAAGGCTGTAAGAGTTTTTCGAAATTTCACCCCAAGAGGGTGAAATGAGTGGTTGAATTATCTATGAAAAAAATTCTTTTATTTTCGTATAGGCCACGTGGTCGAAGCCGCGGGCAGAAACTAGTATTATATATTATTTATGGCCCTTGAACAGCTGTTACTCTTATACACAAAATATGCTCTGACATTTTGAAAAGACGGACACGTACTGTAAATTCATAAACTTGGATTAATAACGACGTACAACATTGTTATTAATAGTAACGAAACGCGGATAAACAATAGCTACATAAACGGCCACATATCATTATACTGTTTATTTATTATCCATTCTGTGTTTACAACGCCATGCGCTTGACACGAATTTTAATTAAAAAAAGACCTGAGTGAGTTTTCCCGCGTAAACTGGCACATGTGCGCAGTACATGCGTGGCTCACATTGCGCATGCGTGGGAAACGTACGGCCGCCATCTTGCGACGACGGCCTTTTTCAGTGTGCGTTTTTTGTTCTTTAAAAGTATTAATATTGCATATCGAAATTGTCGATGTCTCCGTTTTAAATTGGAACCTTCCCTTGGGAACTGTTTTTATTGGTGAACAAGTTTGAAATGAGACCTATAAATGTTATTATGTGGCTTGCATGTCCCTTTTTGTGCTAAAATAAATGAAAATAATAAACACCGAGTGTGCTTTAGACTACGCGACTGAAGTAAAACTTTATTAGCGCCATCTATCGGCCGATATAACTTTGTTTTTGCTTTGTTTAATGTTAATGTCGCCATCTTGACAGTAAATTCTAAATTTTCATTTTACAGGACATACCAACATAATAATACAAATTATAAGCAGTTTTTTAAGTTTGTTTTGTTTTTTTTTTTAACTAATTACTATGAGAATAATAACTAATACTAATAAGGGTCGCGGGTAACATTATAACACCAGGAACTACGAAGACCATTTGTCCTGCCACATGTATCGAATCCGCCTCCGAGTTAAGAGCCGACCTGCTCAACCACCACACCATAGAGGCTGTCATATGCTGAATACCTATAAATTCTACTGATAATAATAATAATAAGTGTGGACCTCTCACACAACGCCATCTAGCCCCAAACTAAGCAAAGCTTGTGCTATGAGAACCAGATAACTAATACAATACTTAGATACTTTTTTTTGTAAATACATACACAGAACAAACATCGATGTTCATCACACAAATGTTTGTCCTGGGTGGGAATCGAAACCACAACCCACAGTTCAGAAGGCAGGAATACTACTAACTGAGCTATCGGGCCGGTCAAATATACAATATATATTTTTTTATACGGCAATTTGCCTGTATTTTCTAAATACTACAATGATTCAATAACTAATACTAAAAACTACCTACTACTACTACAAAAAAAAACATTTTGACTATATACTGGCCTCTATATAGGTCATCGCGGCTAGTATATTGTCCAAATGTTTTTTTTTTATAACATATAATAAATAATGTAGTGTTTATAAATTAAGCCGTGGTTCATCAATCCACTGAACAAGCGAGGACTGGCTTTTATGAAGCTCAATTTCCATACAACTTATTTAATAATAACTTACCAAAAGTTTAGAATTTAGTGACGCAACTGATCCTAGTCTAGTATTTACTTAGTCACTAATGGGCTTGCGATCCGGACTATTTATTACTAACCAAACTTGCGGTTGGTTCCTTCTGAAAATACTTATAGCCTTACAGCTTGACAGCCTGTATGGTATAGTGGTTGAGCAGGTCAGTTCATAGCCCGGAGGCGGCTTTGATTCCCGCGGCAGGACAAGTTATTGTGCACAAAAAAAGCACACTTTTTCTGAATCTGGGTGTTGTGACTATAGTCCTCGTAGTTCCTGGGTCCCAAACACAGGGAATCCTTTTTACTGTCTAGAATCTATGTACATATGTGATCGTTGGGCGTTATTATTTTTACATAGAAACGTGAGGCTATTACCGGCTTCAATATTATCTATGCTTTTCAAGCATCAAAAACTGTTTCTAAAGAAAGTTATCAACATGTAGTATTAAGGATGTCCGGATATCACGAACTTCCGTAACTACAAAACGACCCTTGGAGTACGCTGCACTCTAAGAGGAACAGCGGTCAATGGAGGCAATGTACTGTAATCCGATGAGACGGGCGGCGCGCACGCAGCCTCAGGAATGGTGCATGATACAGATCTTTACTATTCTATATTTGAGTAACTTGACGTTTGGACAATCCTGTATATGACGAAATAAAGCGGAAAATGTAAATATGATGTTTTGGCGGGAAAATGCAAAAGATCGTGTCACCGCATTGTATTATTTTCCAAAACTTGTGTCATTTTCAGTGTTAGTGCATAAAATTGGTGGCATTTTAATCGTTAAGTGCTGGATTACAGGCATGAGTGTGGAAAAGTGGTATAGTGATGGTGAAACGTTTCTTTTCGTGTTGTTTCCAAAACTCCATAGAAGCTTTTGGTAAAGTGGCCACCACTTTACTAGGAGTATGACTTGACTAGACTAAAGTATGACTTGACTTGATGACTTGGACTGTGACTTGGACTGTGACTTGGACTGTGACTTGGCTTGACTTGACATACAAATATATTACTTAACTCGAAAAATTATCAATTACTTGACACTGGCTAAATACACAAAAGTGTAGAGCCACACCAAAACAAAAAAAAAATGTAAATATTGGCGACCATAAACAATAAGATAGCATTATTTGAACTAAGATTTTTGTTTGTTGTTTATTTAGCCTGGCCTGACCTTTTGAATCGCCTGATAGCTCAGTTGGTAGTAACCCTGCCTTCTGAACTGTGGGTTGTGGGTTCGATTCGCACCCAGGACAAACATTGGTGTGATGAACATAGGTGTTTGTTCTATGTCTGGGTGTTATATTGTATTCTATGTATGTATTTACAAACAAAAAGTATCTAAGTAATTGTATCAGTTCTCTGGTTCCCATAAAACGAGCTTTGCTTAGTTTGGGGCTAGATGGCATTGTGTGAGATGTCCACATATATTATTATTATTATTATTAGCCCGTAAATTCACATCAAAAATATACGCACATAATGACAGCCTCTGTGTGGCGGTTAAGCAGGTTAGCTCATGACGTGGAGGTGGCGGGTTTGATTACCGCAACAGGACAAGTACTTGTACACAGGAAAAATTGTTAGGTGTCGTGAGCCCATGGTCTTCCAACTTTTTGGGTTTCCATATATATAGAATCGTAGTTAGGGTCCAGATTCTATGTATGTGATCGTTGGGCATTTATTAGATTATTATGAATACTAATGATAACGCCCAACCATCACATACATAGATTCTGGACCCTAACTAGGGACCCAGGAACTACGAGGACAATGGCCTACACTACACCTGGACTCAGAACAAGTACTGCGCTTTTTTTCTGTGCACAAATACTTATCCTGCTTCGAGAATCGAACCCGCTGCCTCCGGGCTATGAACCAACTTCAACTTCCGTTCGCCTCGCATTCACCACCTTACTCTCCAAGTCAAGCGTGCGTAAAGAAGTTTTTCTTTAAAAACTGACATACCTAAGCTCAATCTATAAATATTAAATTCAAAGTCCTGACTGACTGACTGACTTATATATCAACGCACAGCCTAAACCGCTAGTCCTAGAGACTTGAAATTTAGAGAATGTATTCTTTGTAAAGTGTAGGTATCCACTAAGAAAGGGTTTTTTGAAACTCCATCCCTAAGAGGGTGAAATGGGTGGTTGAATATCGAAAAAAATCTTCTTCGTTTCCTATAGGCCAAGCGTGTGAAGCCGCGGGCAGAAGCTAGTAAAATTTTATAATTAAATAAAGTGACGTGCACCGAGCTTGCATCCAGCTAATTAATAAGCTAGCGAGACTTTCAAGTCGAACTGCCAGCGCCAGCCACTTTCTCGTTGCCGGCCGGCTGGCATCCGGCGCCGGACGGCAGCCGGACGCAGACCGGCTTTGTTGTGAAAGGTCTGTATCCTAGCAATTATAATGCAAATTT
Source organism: Ennomos fuscantarius (assembly GCA_905220475.3). Lineage (NCBI taxonomy): Eukaryota > Metazoa > Arthropoda > Insecta > Lepidoptera > Geometridae > Ennomos > Ennomos fuscantarius. The sequence continues at coordinate 16,903,929 of HG992023.1, forward strand.
TATATATCCGATAATGGATGTTGGATAACTGTTTCGGAGCTCACGGTAATCAATTTGACTTCCTTTGACGGTATAACTATATATTCTTAAACATTAAAAAAAACCGATATAATTTACTGAAAAAATGAAACAAGAATGATGAAACTAGTTATAATCACACTATCACAAAGGTAAAAGGCGAAAGTTTGTATGTGTGTATGTTTGTTACTTTTTCACTGTCAAACGTCTGAATGGAAATGGATGAAATTTGGTACCACGATAGCTCATACACTGGATTAACATATAGGCTACATTTTATCCCGGAAAAGTGAAATTTCGAATGAGCAAATAATTAAAATACTTTTTATGCACGGGTGAAACCGCAGGGCGCAACTAGTAATCTATATAATCTAAGCTATCCAATATTTTAATACTTACGTTTAAAATGTTACTCATACCTTATATTTATATGGCTTGGATGATAATAGTTTTCCTTTTCTTAAATGTCACAATAATTATGTTGAGTTAAGTACCTATCATTTTTGTAAACACCTGCTTATTATTTCTAAGAGACCTGTATTTGGCTTAGGAGTAGTAATTATGCTTTTCTTATTATATCTTATATTTTGTAAGAAAGCTGTTGGTTGTCCAAATAAAATAAAATAAAAATAACAAGCTTAAAAACTTTTGCTTAATGATATAAATGAGATTGATTAAAAATTCCGATGCCAGGCAGAATTTAGCATTTTATGTACTTACGAGCTTCTGCCCGCAGCTTCGCCCACGGCGTGGCTTATGGGAAAATAATTCAACCACCCATTTCATCCTCTTAAAGAAGGAATTTCGAAAAATCCTTTCTCAGCCGATGCCTAGGTAATAACATCTACCTGCATGCCAAATTTCAGCCCGAACCGTCCAGTGGTTTGGGCTGTGCGTTGATAGATCACTATGTCAGGCAGTCAGTCACCTTTGAGTTATATATATCTAGATTATTATTTGACATTGTCTTAAATGTCGCGATCCATTTTCTTACGTTGACCTTATAACAGCCTCTGTGGTGAGGTGAACGAGCTGGTTGGCTCATAATCCAAAGGTAGCGAGTTCGAATCTCGCGACAGGACAAGTATTTGTACACGCAAAAAAAGCGCAAATACTTGTTCTGAGTTTGAGTGTTGTGGAACCATGGTCTTCGTAGTTCCTGTCCCGTACAGTGAATCCTAGTTAGGGTCCAACGATCACATACTAGGATTCCCTGTGTCTAGGGACCCAGGAACTAAGAGGACCATAGCCCCACAACACCCAGATTCAGAACAAGTATTTGCGCTTTTTATTCTGTGTACAAACACTTGTTCTGCCGCGGGAATCGAACCCACCGCCTCCGGATTATGAGCCGACCTGTTCAACCACCACACCACTGAGGCTGCCAATGAATATCTACAATATGTCTACAGCATGGTTAGAAGCCCCACATGCCGCGAGCTAGCTACGGTCGTGAAGTCGTGAGCATGCTCGGACTGCACAATTAAAAAGCTGCATAGATTGATTGGTGCATGCGTAATGCCTATAATTCTACAAATAATACCAATGACATTCAATTGACTGACTGCTGATACAAATTCCTTGTCTACCGTTAAAAGTATGCTAATTTGATCCATAATAAAAATGGAACCTTATTGTCAACTTAATTAACGACACCAACAACAATTATATTTCTTCACATCATTCTCGATATAATTATAATTACAATGTGTCGAGCGCAACCTCATGCTCGTCTGCAAAAATAAGATTTGATTCTTCATTAACTTATAACATTAACATTTTAACGTAAGTATTAAATTATTGATTTATTTAGATATATATTATTATAATTATTATTACTAGATTCATCAATAAATTATATCGTTTTTTTTTCTTATTTGCATAACCATAATAAAAATCCCTCGAGGTTAATTCTAGTCCAAGCAAAACAGAAAGTAAATATTATTTGTTGTATTTATTTATTATCTAAATTTATTTTATTGTTTTAAAAAAATTCAGCCCAGGCACCGCCTTCGTGTTGATTCCCGACACGTAATTATACTTATATCTTCGAATGATGTGACTAATATAATAGGATCTATGTAGTTTCTGGGTCCCTTAACACAGGGAATCCTAGTTATGATCCTGGATCTATTTATGTGATCGTTGGGCATTATTATTATTATTTATAAATTAAATAATGACCAGTGATATTTTGACCGGAAAGTTAAGATGTGTTCTAACTACATTAGCATCTTATTTTGTTTTAGTTTTGGCTACACACTTTTGTGTATTTAGCACGTGTCAAGTAGTTGATAATTTATCAAGTTAATTGATATTGTATATAATATATATGTCAAGTCCAGTCACAGTCAAAGTAATCAGCTCAAGTCATAGTCTAGTCTAGTCAGGTCATACTCCTAGTAAAGTGGTGGCAACTTTACCGAAAGCTTCTATGTAGTTTTGGAACTCATTTGGACTCATGCCTGCAATCCAGCGCTTAACGAATAAAATGCCACCAATTTTATGCACTAACACTGAAATTAAAACACAAGTTTTGGAAAATAATACAATTCAGTGACGCGATTTTTTGGTTTTCCCGCCAAAAACTCCCACTTTTTTCTTTCACCTGAGCGTTAAACATGTATTTACTATGAGACATTTAAAATTAAGAACGACTTCGCCAAGCGCTCTGAAATCACTTGGGAGCAGACTCGAGCATCTACAAGAAACCTGCTCATTAGTAGTCCACTGGTAGCTCACTCCATGATTATTACATATTATTCTACGTAGAACAAAGCGTGATTACCATACAAATATTGGTAACTGTGGAGCCTTGCTGTCTTTACAATTCCTAATACAATAAGAAAAACCAATTTCTTCTTAAAGAGTAACATTATAGGTAATTTTCAAGATTGCAAACTAAAAACGCCTCTATAGCAAACCAATAGGATTAACCAATAAATTATTACCTTGTTTGTTTTACTAGAGTGTTTACGCTATAAGCTACTTTATGGTGTTGTAATAAGTGTGATCGTTTGTAAATGCTAATCTATGGCATTTGGAAAGGTTGTTCTGCGAAGGTGGAATGCGAGGCACGTGCGCCTGCGCTTGTATGGTCGCGGACAGCATTCGATAGTCGGAGCCCGGTATGGTCTGCATTCAGATAGTTTGTTATTTTAGGACCGATACGTAAATGATTAAGGTTTTTTGCTGATTTATTGACGAAGATGGCGTTGTAGAGATGTGGCCTACAAAGGCAAAGGTACTTTATACAAGAGCTATCGACTGTTCAGTTCCATACGTGCAACTCACTACAGGAACACTGCGACATCTAGCAAAAAAAAACTTGTGTTGTGAGTGTGCTTTCAGACCAAATGACTGAAGTAAAACCTCTAAAGTTCCATTTATCGGCCGGTATAACTTTATTTTTGCTTTGTTTAATCTTATTTTCTTCTTGTTCTCTTCGTTTAATGGCTTGCTATCGCTTTTTAGCGATAATTCTGCCAATGTCAAGTGAGGAATTTTGCACGGTTATGTCATGTTAGTCTTATTTTGTCAGTCAAAATACCACAGTAAAATGGCGGATATTTTACTGAAGACTCTAGGAAGCCTTGAAGAGAAAATGAAAAGGTATGATTTTAGAACTTGGAACCATTTGCCAACACTCATACACGTTCACGAACACTTAACGGATAATAATCCAACATTATTACAAATTAAAATTCAAAAATACACGGGTAATGGAACAAAGTTCAAAATTCACAACCACCATTTTCGGATTCTTTTCAATGACCCAATGTTATTTTCGCCATCTTGACAATTGTAAATTGTCATTTTATCGGACATACCACCTTTATTCCTTTTGAGGTTTGAACACTAAAAATTTAATTTGACTCCAAATAGGTTAAACATGGGTCACATAAACTATGAAATATAATAGGGTCACACGCTGATATGACGCTGAGTAATTTAGACAAGTGTACATTACAAGTGGAAAACATTAAAGATTTAAATTTATAACTTTTTATTAAGTGCACGTGAAATGTTTTACGGTAATTATAAAAGTTAAATTAAATAAATATACTCGTAGTAGGTATCGCTGTCGACATAACGACCGTCGGTAGCGCTGTGTTGTTTGTTGCTTCGTGGTAACCACCATAATAAGACCCACGGTAAACGTTGCTGAAGTCGACCGATCGGAAACGGTTAGTCAAGTCGAGAAGTTCTGCCTAAGATTTTAATTAAAACTGAAATCAGGGCCATCGCGCAATGCAGAATCTATTTCAAGATTTTAAATTTTCATTGTTCTGACTTAATTGTGTTCTAGATTGAAAGGCACTAGTTTCAGCCACAGTAACTTTATTCAGACTAGATTTTCGTAATTAACATGAAACCGAGAATTTCGTATAAGAAATTAATAGCAGTGGATCGTTTTGGGGTATGATACCAGAATAGACGAATATTAATATTATAACGTGGCTTTTTAGCTCTAGACGACGCTAGAGATCAGAGTAGTGTGTGAATAGTCGGGATTTTATTAAATGAGAACAATTTTTTTTTTCAGTATATGACGTGGCAGGATAGCCATTCTTATAACAGATCTATTGCAACCCAGAAATCTAGTGTTGCGTGACACTGCACTGCGCAAGTTATCCTGAGATATCATCTCGTTACAATTGATTCTGCTCATCTTTCAATCCAAAATATGTTTGATCCTCGGTGGACCAATCATCTGATTGAATATGGTTTTTCCATACAACGGCAGTCTAAAATTAGTCATTTAAATACAAAATATCTTATTTTAAAAAAAGTTAATATATGTGCATGCTATAGCTGACCTGCTCAACCACTACATTGCAAAGATTGTCAATATGGATTTGGTTCATTAGTTCCATTACACAGTGCCTTAAATTCACTATCATCGCGTGGTTCTTCGAAGTGGCCATAACACAAATACGTCGAGTCTCGTTGCAGCTATTTACAAATATACACCTTACCGGCCATTGTTTGTGTGGTGAGGCTCGGGTGTCTGATAGAATGTCGGCGGTAATACAAATATGATGGAACTGGCCGAGGATAGTGTTCACCATGAAATGGACAAAGTAGATTCAATTTATTATCTGGTGTTTACTACAGGTACTTGTGAACAATATAGGATTATTTACGCATTACACACATTAAATGTACCTACTGTGTAATGTGTGGACGTTTTGTTGCCTCGCCACATGGTGGTGTTGTTGTTTTTTTTTTTTTTTTATTGTTAGATAGGCTTGCGTTTGACCACTATCGCACCTGATGGTAAGTAACGATGCGGTCTAGGATGTAGCACGCTTGCCTAGAAGATACCTGTTCACTCTCGATTTGAAGACTCCAAGGTTGTAGTTATCGGGTTGTTGTCGACTGTCATGGCAGAAACTTGTTCCGTCGCCTCTTTAAAAAGGGCAGAACGTTCTCGACGTTCGACGACTTCTTTTGAAGTAAAACTTCTTAACGCACGCTTGACTTGGGGAGTAAGCTGGTGAAAGCGTAACGAGCCAAACGGAAGTTGTAAGTTGTCGGTTCACGTAGATGGAGATTGTCAACATAACAGAGTTTTGGTGTATCTAGCCAGTGTCAAGTAATTGATAATATCTCAAGTTAATTAATGTTAATGTCTGAAGTCCAATCACAGTCCAAGTCATGAAGTCAAGTCATAGTCTAGTCAAGTCATACTCCTAGTAAAGTGGTGGCAACTTTACTAGAAGGTTCTATGGAGTTTGGAAACAACACGAAAAGAAACGTTTCATCATTATACCACTTTCCCACACACATACATGTAATCCAGCACTTAACGAATAAAATGCCACCAATTTTATGCACTAACACTGGAAATTACACGCGTTTTGGAAAATAATACAATGCGGTGACGCGATCTTTTTCGTTTTCCAAAACTACTTCAACTTCAACTCTTGTTTCGTGGCTTTTGTGGAGGTGCCACCACAATTTCGCCAATGTCACGTTTTTACTGATAGACCATCAAACGAAGGAGGTTGTTCGGTGTAGAATAGGTATTGGCCAGTGTAATGGAGATTAATCACCGGTGTTCTTCCCTTTTTCCACTTTGTCTAAGCCAAAACCATACCAAAACTACAAATAAGGATTGTAATTTCGCCGTTTGAATTGCTATCAAAGCTATGTGACAGTGAGCTGTATAAATGACATGTCACTTACCGTTATTAGTGTTACTTCACATGCTCTCACTAGTTTTTTATTTCTTCGTAGATTTTAAATCGATTGTGAAAATGATCCCACGGGCTCACCGTTAGAATCGATGTTTTAATCGATTTGAGTTTACCGGTTGTATCGGGTGAAGCAATTTTTTATTTCAATAAAGTTAGACTAATGTAGAGAATTTTTTGGATTTTCAGGCGACTACAAAAAGGAGGAGTTGCTCAGTTCGCCAATGTGGCTTATGTTTTTCTTCTTTTTTATGTTTTTTATCTCACATCTTCGTAATTTAAAATTCTAAAAATTCTATTTGAAATGAAATACTTCTTACTTTCATATTGGTCCCATAGAAATTTTATTAAAATTGGTTCAGTATTATGGTTTAAATAAAAATAACTATGGAAAAGTATGTATTATTTATATAGTATCATCCATATTACCCAGTCAGCTTAACCCCTTTAAAAAGATATTATTTAGCAATTATTGTTATACTAATTTTATAAGAGCCTAAAGTTAACGGGCTCATTCGACAACAATGCAGTCTAGAAATTACGCAAGCGCAGGTGAAAGTGTAACAGCTTTGGTTGTCCTTTGACAAGTAAAGTCGCCGATACAGCTCTTAGAATTGACAAGTTGAAATAGCATTCGGTAGGTCACATCGCTCGCAGTACCGACCGACGGGAAGAAAGGTTTTTGATATGTTACCACGAACTGAAAGGGCAACGAATATGATGACGATGCCAGGAAATATTTTCCTTCCACATAAAGTTATGTACACTTTAAAAAAAAGATTAATAGGTGGTCTGGTAACCAAGTAAAAAAACTTCAAAACTTATCCAAATTTTAATAAATTAAATTCCATGTATTTTAAATTTAAATTTTATAAATACACTCACACCTCAAAGAAAACTTACATGTTAAGATGACTATAAATAAATTACTTTTATTACGTTAGGTATTTTAAATATAAGAAATATTTTTGATGGATTTGCGTTTGATTATAATTAAAGATAATTTGTATAATTGTAAATTCAATACTTGTCAATACTACCCAAAATAAATAATTACATATATGACCTAACAAATTTAATTCATCATTGAAGATTTTTTTTTACTTTCGATGGATTTGCGTTTGTCTACAATTAAAGATTATTCTAAATTTATTAGTTATAAAATATGCAAATACCAATACAACATTAAATTTCAAATAATCTCTCTGGCGGCTCGTGCCAGTGGACGTTTCCTCGCAGCCACATCGACACCAGGGTGTGCTTCGGGGCCACACTTAGCTACATCATCTGCATGCTGTTCTTCCAGTCTTCGCTTCCATCATCATCGTCAAATTATCTCGGAATTGCTACTAAATATATTTTTTTTTGGAATTCAAAAGTCGGGTTATTTATATACTGAAATAGGCAGTAAACTGTATGATAGGGTACTATATAATAGGAACAGAGGCTTATATAAATAAATGTATATAGAGATAAAGAACCTCTTACTGATATCAACGTTGAACAATGATCTGTGAGCAAAACAGTTCCTAAAGCGTTTCACTACTGACGGATCTTCCCATAGCACTGCGGTTGTAAGTTTACCGACCCGTTAGCTCACATTAAAAATAAATAACTCTTTTTACCAAGTCTAGTTCAAAGCAATTACGTACACATGAGCCACCGTTAGCCCGACAAAAAGTGGTTGACTGGGTCCAGATACGGTAAAGGTAGCTTTAGAGAGTTGCCATTGCCCCGTAAAGGGATGCCAGTTGAAAATAGTAATGCGTTTATACTTTGTATATCGTCTGTACACACAGGTAAAATCGCAGTGCATGTGAAGCTTAAATTGCGTATATGCGACGAGATGGAAAAAGGAATGCAACGGATTGATCGCCACTGACCCGCTATCTGCAGGACCCACGGACGTGTGATGCTTTTCATGCTATAACAGGGATGTTTTGGCATTTTTTGATCCATTCCTTCTACCATTTTTTTCAATTCGACATCGAAACTAATTTTGTTAAGAGTAAAGATTTGATTGTTTGTTTGTATTGAATAGGCTCTAAACCTACTGGACCGATTTAAAAAATTCTTTCACCTTTAAAATTCTACATTATTCTTAATGAACATAAATGATAGCGAGCGGTGGACTATATAACTAAACGGATGGAGAAATAAAGGCATACGATGGGGTAAAATATTAAAAGCTGTATATTAAAATATTTACAACAAAAATCAAAGAAGTATATAACTAATACGATCGCACGAAACTTCATGTCAATGGAAATAAAAACAAAAGGAAAATTGTTTAAATATCAAAAAGAAACGCCTGTATTCGGCCAGGCGCCAACAATAGGCGATATAATATTGTCATAGTTAGGAACCCATATGAAACTTCGATAATGTAACCCATCATCATCATCGGCCTACCCTTATCCCATTTAAATGGGGTCGGTGCAGCTTTTCTCTCCCACTCATTTCTGTCAGATGTCATCTCAACATTCACTCCCTTAGCATACATAATATCATTCTTCACACAGATAATGTAAACGCGTGAGAAAAATACCAAAAATATCCTTATATCGCGGACGTTGCGGATTTTATTGACAATAGATCAAATTGATGTAGTACAATTTTATAGAGGGCTTCAATATCTATAAAAAAGTCTGCGATACCATATATCTATCTATTACAGTTATGTCATAGTAACTAGATACTTTTGTATGTTAAAATATACAATAGTAATGCTGGTTCTTCTGATTCTTATCCAAACAAATTACTTCGTATTAAATTTATAATTTTAGATTTTTTTTAAATACCCGTGCGAAGCCGGGGCACAGCGCTAGTCAAACATAATATAGTGTTAGTATTAATCAGGTTGATGATGTGATCACGATCTTTTGTAATTCTTAGGTCAGTCATCAGTGATGCTCAGTCATCGATCAAGCAGAGATTTCATTCATAAAGTGATCAATTAGTGAATGAAATCTCTGCTTGAGTACCGATCGATGACCGAGCATTGTTCTATAATACGGACTTCCTCTGTGGTGTGGTGGTTAAGCAGGTCGACTCATAACCCGAAGGCGGCGAGTTCGATTCCCGCGACAGGAGTATTTGTGCACAGAATATTAGTAGGGAGTAGGATGCTATATGGATTAAATTTATATGGATATTGGAAAAGAAATTACTTTAACGCAAAATAAAAGTTTGTCGTCGATTAAATTATCAACGGCAAAACGCGTAACGTCCCTTACTGCAGCAGACGCATTGCACAGGTAGTATTATTACGGTTGTTGTAACAATGAACAAGTGTTTTGTAAATTGTGTGCGTTGAACATCTATATATTTTTGTTTACATTTCAGTATCGCTTGTTAATTCTACCATATTTAACTGTTCGACTTGGGTGGCATTTTGACATAAAATATCACAATGTATATGACGTGACAAGTTTAGTGGTTACCAAGTCATAGTTTGTCAGTATATATTACCCAAAATGCTGGAAATTAGTTGACACAAAGGATGGTAGTGTTGCCAGCATTTTGGGAACTTTGCCTTTGGTGGAGATATATCAGACTAGTTTTTATTTGAAACGTTTACATTGTAGAGCGTGTGGCTCACAGGGCGAGTGTAGCGCAGCGGTATCGTGTGCATCATACAAACTAATGCACCCAGGTTCAAATCTCACTAGGCCCTGCACCAATGACTCTTTTAAATTACGAGTACGTATGGAATTTGGTCTTGCTCTTACAACCGTGAAGTAGAAAATCGTGAAAACCGGTCAAGAATAACAATAATCACGCCAAACGATCACATACATAGATCCTAGACCCTAACTAGGATTCCCTGTATCTAGGGACCCAGGTACTACGAGGACAATGGTCCCACAACACCCAGACACCAAGTATTTGCGCTTTTTTTTCCGTGCACAAATAATTGTCCTGCCGCGGAAATCGAACCCACCGCCTGAGTTATAAGCGAACCTGCTCAATCACCACACCGCAGAGGCTGTCAAGTCTTAACTATAATAATTAATGAAACAAATTAATACAGTTCAAATCTACATAAATTTATATACAATGTATACACCAAATATGTTTTAATTGGTAAGAGAACTACACATATACACCTAATATAAAATTGGTTGAAAATTACAATATGCAAACTTTTTACTATTACAAAAATATATTAATTTTACGTAATACATATCCTTAACAAACTATAATTTAAACTATAATTTAAATTTTTTTTTAACTATAATTTTTTTAATTTATTTCTACAATTACACAATGCAAAACATGTTTATTGTACTCTACGTTTGTTTGGTTTGTTATAACATAATAAATAAAAATTGCAAGCTACATTTTATTTTATTGTACCTATTTTATGTTTGTATTATGCAGAACTAAAAAATACAAGATTGGTTAAAAATTTCACAACGCAGACAGGTTTATCGTTAATTGTTTTATCCTGTTATAAATAAAAAAATTACATTAGACGTATATTTTATAAAACAAATTTTGTTTTAAATACTGAAGTTAAACAATGCAAATAAAAAAAATTCGATGTTACGCGTGACCATAATGCTGGCACTTAATTGGCACAACGAATCAGCATTGCAATTCAACGGGACAATGCTGCCAGCATGTTGGGTATGCTACCTACTGGTAGTGGGCTGGCACATTTGGACTGTCTTTAGGTCATCGCGGCTAGAATATAGTACAATTTTTTTTGTAGTATCTAGTGTTTAATAGTTGTTATATCATTAAAGTATTTACTTGAATAAAGTCACTTTCACTTTCGTCACACAAAAATTGTTTAAACTAACTACTACAATAATTCTATCTACTACTAGACGCCAACAGAAAAAAAACAGTTGTAGGGTGCGATGACCTAAAGACAGTCGTAAATTCACCATAGCTCGTGCAAAACTTCATGAGCTCTCGGAAGTTAGGTCCGAGTCCCAAACTGCGCATGGTACAGTTGAGTGCATTGTAAAAGCGGCCATACAATAACTATAATATGCGCACTGCGCAGCCATCCGCGCTAACTTCCGAGAGTTCATGAAGTTTTGCGCGACGCAACATGCTGGCAGCATTGCGCCCCTGAATTTTTTAATTTGGTTCGTTGTGCAAAATAACTGCCAGCATTTTGTCCACGCGTTGAATCGCAACGCATATTATTGTATATTTCTATTTTAAATGTTGTCAAATTTGTGTATGCCATTCATTAATAATATTAGTACTTTAGTCAATACTGTATTTCATTAAGTACATAACAAAATTTGATATGCTCTAGGTATAGCACAAACTAATACATTTTTTTATTATATTTGGACGTTTTAGTTTTGAAAACTTGAAACCTTTCTTATGTCTCTTTGTTTATATTTTAGAAGAATTTACAATTAAAATTTATACAAATTACGAGTGAAAGTTTTATATCTATCATCTGTTATTTTTATATACAAGGTTCCTTTTTCAAATTCTAATTTACATAATACAAAATATATTAATTAGTAAGCTCTTTTTAATATATATTTTTTTTAATATAGTGATAACTGAGTAAAACTAATTTAACTAGAGTTTTGTGTCTTCCTGTCTGTTTGTCTCCATATGAAAATTCGTCACGCAAAGGATACTGAATATATTTTTATACAATGTATAAACTTATTTAAAAATCCAAGTTCTTAAGAAAGTTTTATCAAAATTGGTACATCCAAAAATCGAATTCAAACATTCAAAATTGGTACATCCAAAAAGGGTCAAAAAGTTGTTAGTGTCATTAAAACTTGTTCACTAAAACATTCTAAGTCAAAGGTTTTCGCGCCGGGTACATTATAAAAAGTCAAATGGAATGGAGGAAGGGGGGAGTTATAGCGTAATTTATATTTAGGCCGAGCTTAGCGGGTGTGGGTACACTAGTTGCACTAAATTATTTGGCTTTGACTTTCTAAAATCAGTTATATACATAATTATCCAAGACCTGCGAAACATTTAACAATTGCATTAACAATTACATTTAACTAAACAAATCTAATAGGTTTTTATTTAATTACTGATTAAAATAAATAAATAAATAACGCCAATAGGCATGACGACAGTATCAAAAAATGGTCGATTTAATGTTTAAGGTTTAGTTTTATTAAAAATATTGAGATTACTTAGATTTTCAATAAAATAAAACATTAAAATACTGCGATCGGCCATTTTGACTGAAACGCCAATCACAGCGCATGACGTCACACGTAGATTTTTGCTGTTGTGAATATACGCATTTGGATTGATTTTGTTATTTACTTTCTTCGCTACGCGTAGACACAATGACATAAACATGTAATTGTGTAGGTAAACACCTAGGAGTGACGTCAGAGCCGACGCCATGACACCTCGGGCTGTTTTCGCGCCGCATTTAAAAAATATTATGAAAATGGCTTTAATCTTGGTTAAAATTAAGTTACATTACGGAAGAGGATTTCAAAATCTTTCGTCATGCCTATTATCACATACATAGATTTTGGACACTAACTAGAATTCCTTGTATCTAGGGACCCAGGAACTATGGTCATGGTCCCACAACACCCAGACACAAAAAGTATTTGCATTTTTTTTCTGTGCACAAATATTTGTCCTCGAGAATCGAACCCACCGCCTCCAGATTATGAGCCGACCTGCTCGACCACCACACCGCAAAGGCTGTCAAATATAAAAAAAGATTATGACATTCCCCACAACTTGTGATCCAACCTTTTATACTAAACTTAAAACGCCATTGAAAATCATCCTTTATTTGTATTGGCTCCATTCTATTGTGTGTTTAGCCAGTATCGAGTTATTATATATAATAATTATTATAATTAAGATAATTTCGCAAATAAATGCTGTTGCCCTGCAGTACCTGCAGTATCGTTGAAACTCAAAGAAGAAAAACTTGAAACACGAAGTCAGGTCCCAGAAGAAATACATGACTCAGGTTGCTGCAACCCGGCACCATATGTAGCGACTTCTCATTCCTGTGGATCCTGCTGGTTAAATGGAGGGTGGTGTGGGTCCTGGGCACACATATGCCTCTTTATCCGTGTCCCAGATGATGCAGCGTCTGTGGAAAGATCACTTTACCAAGTGTAAATCAACATAAAGATTAGCAATGACCGGTTTTAGCCCGCGCAGATCGTAAGCACGGACGCCAGGGTCATCTACAGGAAGGATATATCGTAGATCCACTGGTAAATTACCACCTGCTCCAAGCCAGGCAGTCCCCGTTCAGGGTGCTCGTCCGCCTTGATGTTGCCCGGTTCGTTTTGGGTGAAGGGAACACTGCAGTGTCTAGACAGACAGTATCATTACTTGATTTACCTGCGACAAAGAACGTAAAGAAACACCAAGAACATTTTATAAGAACACACGCTTCTGCCCACAGCTTCGCCCGCGGCGTGGCCTATAGGAAATGATTCAAACACCCATTTCACCCTCTTAAGGGTGAAGTTCCAAAAAATCCTTTCTTAACGGATGCCTACATCATAACATCTACCTGCATGGCAAATTTCAGCCCGATCCGTCTTAAGGTTTGGGCTGTGCATTGATAGATCACTATGTCAGTCAGTCAGTCAGTCAGTTAGTCACCTTTGAGTTATATATATTTAGATAGATGAGACGACGTGCAATCTCTATCATAGAGAGTGAACCAAGCAACTAAGCAAATAAAATTAGCTGTCTCTCATTTTATAAAGCTATGAATATATAGAGTAATCAAAAACACAAATTTTTAAATATACCAATCCATGACCACTGGGATACGGAATGAGGATGGGCTAATTGAATTTATTTTGTAGTGTAGTTTTATTTTAACCTTAGGCCAAGTGCATTAGAACGAAACCGTCATGGAGCGGGTTTTCTGCTGTTCCGTCGTACAACGATACTCAATTGCATTCAAACTATTTTGTTGTAAAGTTGCCTAAAATGTAGTACACAGTCAATTATCACTCTGAATACGGTAAGACCACGTGCAGTCTCTATCGTAGATGAACCAAGCATTTATTGCATAAATATCAAGCAAATAACATTAGCTGTCTCTCACAATTGAAGGGGTGAGAACAAAAAGGATTTAACTGATTTTTTTCACAAAATGACTTATGGGTATCGTTCGATTCAGCGTGAAATTATCTTCAATAATACATTCTCAAAATACCGAAATGAGGCTTAAATCTCGAGATTTTGAGTCTAAAAACGGTTTATCTGTCCCAGGAATACAGCTCGCTTAGCATATAAACATTATTATATTATATTATGTGATCAAACGAACTTCTCAAGCGAAGTTCGATCAATATTATATGATCACCTCATTTGAAGATATATTATAACCATGTAGTTTCACTTTAGCTTACAATGTAGCATCGCACGTATTTCAGAGATTTAGCAAATCGATATTGCTTAATCGATTTTTTAACGACAAAGTTACCACCTCCCTAGTCTATGTCAAGCCTTCATTCTTTTAGAGACTGATATGGTGAATGCAAAACTTTGTCTCCGGGTTTGGGTTGGGAGGGTTGCTATATCTTCAAATGAGGTGATCATATAATATTGATCGAACTTCGCTTGAGAAGTTCGTTTGATCACATATTATACTTCTCACCTCATTTTTCAGATATATTATAACCATGTAGATGTTTAGAGAAAAGTTTTGCGTTTGCTAGATTAAAACTAAGTATACCTTGTGAAGCAGTTTTAATCAACGTAACAACAATCAGTACACATAAGAATAACTAAAAGAAAAATTAAAGTTTAATTTTAACGAAATATACTTATGAACAATAATTATGAAAAACGTTGTAAAATCGACTGAGCGAAGTCATTTTCGTGTGTGATCGGACGATTGTAGAATTTGGCAAATACTTTAGATGCGTTAGTCCATCCCGCGGCTTTTCTTATCGTGTCAATGGAGACCCCTGCCGCAGCGGCCGCAGAAGTGGCAGCGTGTCGTGTGCTGTGAGCATGGAATGACGCCACATCTACGCCGCTGTCTGACAATGTTTGTTTTATCCATCTGCTTATCGACTGTGCTGTCGCACCCTTGAAGGGGCGCTTCACAGTCATTAAGAGATTGGATACTTCTGCGGGTCGGTCTCCGTTTGTAACAAACAGATAGTCTTCGAGTGTGGTTGCGGGACAGATCCGGGGATTTTCACGGAAAAATGGTAACAGCAAAGTCGGCTGTTCACGACCAGCCACGGACGTTTTTATAATATCTTTGATTGCTATGCTGATTCCGTTGGAGTTAATATTTATATTCTCTATTTTTATCATTGAAATTGTTTGAACCCGTTGGGCAGTACAAAGAGCCAATAAAATGACTAGTTTTCTTGTAATTTTTTCTCTACTAAGTTCCCTATTAGGGTACCAATTAGACACACAATTAAGAACTTGTTGTGGATCCCATGTGCTGCAATATTTTGGAAAACTAGGTTTTAATTTAAACGCTCCTTTTAAGAGTCGCTTAATACGGTCGTCGGACCCAATGTTACTGCCTAGTAGAAGTGATAATGCGGATCTGTGACTGTTTAAGGATCCATATGATGCTCCTTTATAGTGCTGCTCGCTAAGGAAACACAATATTTTTGGGACGGAGCAATCAAAGATATTATAATCTCTGTCATCACAGTATTGCCACCACAATTTGAAAGACACGTTGTATTGCTGCATCGTGTTGTTTGATAGAGATGCCAGCGTTAGATCCATGGCTGCTTCGGGAACGCCGCGCGATGAAAACGCTTGTTTGAGACTATCGCGGCACCCAGGGTAAGTGGATTTCTGTAACATGATTTTACACAATGTTCGTTAGGCTGAAGCCAGATTATATCAGACACAATTAATTTCATTAATTCTGGATACCAGGCCTGAGATGGCCAAAAAGGAAAAACTAAAATTCCCGTTGCATTATCTTCTTGGATTTTTTGAAGGCACTTGAGAATAAGTGGGAACGGGGGGAATGCATAGAAGAAGTACTTCTTCCAGTTTAGCGTGAATGCATCTATGGCTAAAGCGTCAGGATCTTTTTTCCATGAAATATAGTTTTGACATTTGGCATTGGCCCGTGAAGCGAACAAGTCAATTTTTGGGTTACCAAGATTTTTAGATATTTTTTCAAAAGCTAGATTAGATAATTCGCATTCAGTGTCTGGATTAATTTTTCGAGACTCTTCATCTGCTTCGTAATTTGCTTTTGTATTTATATAGGAAGCAAAAAGCCAGATGTTTCTTTCTTCGGACCATTGCCAAATTTGTCTTGCGAGATCATTTAAGTGTGGGTACTGAATTCCGCCCATGCGATTCACGTAGCTAATAGCCGTAGTGTTATCTACGTGCAGTAAAATTGAACAGTTATATTTTTCGCTTGCAAAATATTTTAACGCCAAGAAAACTGCCAACAGCTCTAAATAGTTAATGTGTAATTCAAGTTCACAGTTTTTCCAAGCTCCGTGAGTGCGTTGGTTTTTACATACGGCTCCCCACCCGGTACGCGATGCGTCCGTATAAATTTCAAAGTCAAAAGATATTGTCTTTATTGTGTTGTTAGTGCATAACACGTTTTGTTTCCACCATTTCAAATCGTTTAATATTACGGGATGGGATTCGAAAGGGGCTTCAAAGTTAGGACATTTTTCTAGTGCTAGAAACTTTTGCCTTTCGAGTATTTTAGTATAAACCCATCCGTATTTGACCGCGGGGCACGCGGCTACTAACACGCCGATCAACTGGGCGAATTCTCGTAATGTGCATTTTGGTAATTTCGAGAACTTATCGACAAGGCCAATGATTCTATGACGTTTTTCAGTAGGCAAAGAAATTGTTTGATTTATGGAGTCAAACATGAACCCAAGGAATTTGCATGACTGACTAGGTATAAGGTAGCTTTTTTCGTAATTTACTACGAAACCAAGGCATTCAAGAAGTTCTACCGTAGCGTTTACATTACTAAGACATTCCTGATAATCATCTCCGATGCAAAAAATATCGTCCAAATAAAACACATTTTTGAAGCCCTGATAGCGCAAATGGGCAATGACCTCTTTCATAACTTTAGTAAAAGTTCTAGGAGCTACCGAAAGACCGTATGGCATTGCGTTAAATTCGTAGGTGATAGTGCTACAATTTTCGTCTTCAAATTGGAATCTTAAAAACTTGCGGTCTGATTCACGAATCGCTAGTAAAAAGTATGCTTCTTTTAAATCTATTGTTGCCATGAAGCCCTTAGCAGGTAACAACCTAGACGCCGTTCTGTAGTCTTCCATCTTAAAATGTAATTTAGGTATAAATTTATTAAGGTTTTTTAAATTCAAAATGAACCGCTTATCTCCATTTGGCTTTGGGGCTAAAAATGTGTTTGAAATGAATTGATCATTAGATGGTGTACACGGGTTAATTACGCCGAGGCGTAATAATTTTTTGATGGCTATGGACATTTCAATTTTTTCGGATGCTGACCAAGGGTTTTTAGGCACATGTGTTTGCGTTACAATAGACTCAAATGGGATGGAAAAACCTGTACGAATCCAATCTAAGATTACAGTATTAGATGTAATATTACGCCAGCATTCATAAAAATTAGAAATTCGACCAGCGTGAAGTACCTGATTTACTGACGCGGTGCATTTTGTCGTGGTTTGTTTGGACCTGTCGCGTTCGACGCCTGCTGGGATGGAGGCTGGCGGTTCGCGAAGTGGTTCATTCTCCTCGGCTCTCTCCGCCCCCCCCTGTTCTGCTGAAAGCGAGGGGGCCCAGACCAGTTTCCCTGATAAGTGCTGGGTGGTCTGTATGGATATTGAAGGCGAGTGCTTGGCCCTGCTTGTTCCATAGACGAAGCACCTTTTTGTGGTTTCGGAATTCTTTTAATTGATAACCCTTGTTTTTCAATTGCTTTAGAAGCTTTTATTTTTTCGGCTAATTTATTACCGTACAGGGTGTCATCCCTTTCACTATCTTGAACCACGTTCAGGAAAGGTTTGGCTAGCGCGTAATTTATGACGTTGATTCGTGCTTGCGTATTCAAATAATGTAGGTCAGTCAAAATTCTACACGCGTCACTCATGATTCTTATGGCTTCAATTTTATCATCGCTTGTAAGCATGAGAGTCAATGCCTTATTCACGGCAGATATACCCAGTCCTAACTGTTGCTGGTCAGACTCTTTTCTTTTATCGCGTTGGCGCACGGCATCCGATGAACCCGCTGCTACTTCATTATTTAACTTGGGTGCTTGCAAAAGAGTGCAATTTTCAGGTACCAGATACTCTTTAAATAATTTATCTTTTGCCTCTTTCGGTAGGCCTTTTTTAAGGATTGGTTCCCAACGTTGCGCTAAGCTATGGTGAATTTTTTCACCGAATTTAGGGGAACTGTCAGTGTGTTCTCCGAGCGCTAATAGCACTTCAGGGTCGAGCTCTGGGCCAGTTTCAGTGGGAGCCTCTGTTACGGCTGTTGGCATGGCTTCCGCGGCGGAGGTGATGGGCATAGTAGAAGCCTCTGCGGCGTCGTCGGGCAGACAATCGCCCTCTGGGCCGGCGTTTGTTGGTGATTGTGGATCCATTGGCGTTTTTGGATCCATTGGCGTTTCTTCTGAAACGTAAGATCAGGAACTTAACCTTCGTGTCAACTCACGGTTAACCGCCAGGTGGGCCATATAATAATAATCATATGATTTTATTATATGCAAATTCACGCAAAAAGGTCAAATAGATGGCCTAAATGAGGGAGCGAGCATAGTAAGTTGTACAGAACGAACAAACTAGCCGCTAAACACTTAAAACTCAAAGAAATTTATTCGTATTTTTGTAATTTACTTGAGGGTATTTAATAAAACTTACCGGAATCTGATGAAGATTCTATCATAATACGTCGGCGTTTTCGTTTCTGTTGAACCTCCAGTCTTTTGATTTTTCGCTGATATCGCTCGATCAATTCTTGAGAGGTTTCTCGAGCGCGTTTCGGCATTTTGGAATTCTTGACCGAAGAATTGCAGAGCGTGCTTTCGCTACATCGCACGAAAAAGGAATGAAGGCTTGACATAGACTAGGGAGGTGGTAACTTTGTCGTTAAAAAATCGATTAAGCAATATCGATTTGCTAAATCTCTGAAATACGTGCGATGCTACATTGTAAGCTAAAGTGAAACTATATGGTTATAATATATCTTCAAATGAGGTGAGAAGTATAATTTTACAGTAATTGTATGAATTAGTACTATATTTAGTATTTAAAATAGAATTAAAACATTTTCAAGCTACTGAAACTTACATAAACCTTTTCTATTACCTTATAAGCACTCTACATTAAAATGACGCCGTTGACGTTTAAAGTCAATTTTCTCGAAACTGTCAATTTGTCAGTTAAATCCTTTTTATTCTCAACCCTTCAATTATACAAGAGATCGTTAACGTGATGGGAAATGTCCAATATTCTGATTCTCTCTAATTCCAGCCCCAAGTTGCCAGATCTCAGACCTCGAAGTGTACTGACTTAACAATATTTTTTTGATACCGACCTTATTAACTGCAAGTTACTGATTTATTTGAAACAGTTCTCGTATTTTATTCTATAATAATAATTTCTTTAATTCAAAAAGAAAAAAAATTCAGTGTACGTTTGATAAAGTCCAAAACAAGTTGATGCCACCAGCTGAGGCAACAAGCATGAGCTGAAGCTGTGCACATACACCGTATATACCGTAATCTATTCAACCGCTGCAGCAGAAAATCTGCAGGTCAAGGGCTAAAGAGAAATAGACTTTAGTAATCCACTATTCATTTTCTTTCTTTTTCAATAATCTACTTGAAAAGCCCTCTTTGATAACCTTCATGATTGTAGTCTATCCTTATTTGGTTGTGGTGTGGTTTACTCGTAGTCATCAAATCTGAACGCGTCGGTATGTTGAAACCTAATGAAAGCAAATAACAAATGGGGCATACATTACATACATACATTATAGTTCAAAATAGTGAAACGGCTTCATAAAGTAAAATTAAGGGAAGTGACCAAGAGTTTGTGTGAAGGTAAATATCTTTTTTTATGGGGGTTAATTCGACTTTTTTGTATGTTTAGCCAGTGTCAAGTAATTGATGATTTCTCAAGTCCATGATATTTTACGCAGATATGTGTCAAGTCACAGTCCAAGTCACCAAGTCAAGTCATAGTCTAGTCTAAGTCATACTCCTATTAAAATGATGGCAACTTTACTAGAAGCTTAATTGAGTTTTAGAAACTACACAAAAAGAAACGTTTCACCATCATTATACCACTTTTCTACACTCATGCCTGTAATCAAGCACTTGACGAATAAAAAGCCACCAAGTTTATGCACTAACACTGAAAATCACACAAGTTTTGGAAAATAATACGATGCGAGAAAGAACGCTTCACGTTCTTTCTCGTTTTCCCGCCAAAACTCCTATTCAACTTCAATCGCTTTAACTTCATATTTAGTAGTATTTAGTGTGTTGTACACCACATTCACACACAGTTTGTACTGTGTTAGAATATACTTGGATGATACTATCATCCATATATTTTTCCAGTATGTTTTAATTAGACCAATCTGATAAGGTATTTGACGAAATTTAACAAAAAATTTGCAATCATAAAATGAAAACGTCCTCATTGAAGTCGATTGAAAATGTAAGTATTTTACTAAGATGGGATACGTGCAATTATTTTTAAAGAAGCGTTTCGTTTCACCTTATAATAATCATAATACACGGTGGCATTTAATTCACCCTTTTCCTAAAATGTATGTACTCAAACCATGCTATAAAATATTCGAATAAGGTCCAATTTAAAAAAAATAATGTTTTAGTGCCTCTTAAAATAACTGCATGACAGCCGAAATGTCTATTTAACGGTACACACAACGCGGGCACCAGCTGAGTGCTTTGTAAATGTTTAGCAGACAATAAAACACCTGCTTTGTTCAATGTCACAAGGCTTTTCTTTAGAATTTATTTTTAATAATACCTAGATTTAAGTTTTATTTCATGAGTACTTTTTTATTTAGTATGGGAGCATTCTATAGCTTGGACTTAATACATACATTAAAGGAAAAGATCGAATTAAATTCCACCTTTTATAAACCTAGTAGGTCTCTAGGTACCTACTTTGTATGGAGGTATTTTTGAACAGCGAACAGCAGAAACCTAGCTCTTACCAGAAGGCCTTGTCGGTTTCAAAGTACTACAGTCTGTCTTGTTAGATGGCGTGGATTTACCGTTCAGATTGCTTACAGGCCTAAATTGTTTAAACATGAAAAACATCTGATGGCGACGCACAGCGTCTGGCGGGTGCGGATCTGGATAATTAAATACTGGTTCTGATCCTGTAACAAAGCAAACTATTACAAAACAAACTTTAAAAAAAACGAGTGTGCTTTAGACCACACGACTGAAGTAAAACTTCTTTAGTGTAGCTCCATCCTTTTGATGAAGATGGAGAATATTGGAGTCAGAGGACCTGCATTAAAAATTTTTCAAGATTACCTCTCAAATCGCACTCAATGTGTAAAAATACAAACATTGAAAAGTAATGACACAACTCTGAGTGGTTATGGAGTTCCCCAGGGTAGCGTTCTTGGCCCAACACTTTTTCTTGTTTATGTTAATCAACTATGTCAACTTTGCCTGCCCAATTGTACTATTATTACCTATGCTGACGATACTGTTCTCTTGGTGGAGGGTAAAACTTGGGATGTGGCACGTGCAAATGCGGAATATGCGCTTAGACTGGTCATGTACTGGTTAAACAAAAATCAGTTAACACTTAACATAACCAAGACAAAGTTCTTAACTTTTTCACCGTGCTCTACTTCTCAACCTCCACAATCTTTTACAATTAAAGCCCACCAATGCTCCTGCACCGATTTGCCAAATTGTACCTGTCTTCCCCTGGAAAAAGTATCTTGCATAAAATATCTTGGAGTTTATATTGATCACACTCTAAACTGGAAAAATCACATAGATGTAATTACTGGGCGTGTCCGTAAATTAATGTTTACTTTTAAGAAACTTCGGTCTTCAGCTGATTTGCAGACACTTAAACTCGTCTATTTTGCTCTGGCTCAGTCGATCCTGGCTTATTGCATCCCTGCATGGGGTGGTACTCACATTACAAGTATGCTCAAGCTGGAGAGAGCACAAAGAGCTGTCTTAAAGGTTATGTTTAAAAAACCCTTCTTTTACCCAACAATTGACCTTTACAAAACAAGTGAAGTGCTTACTGTTAGGCAGCTCTTTGTCTTATTCACCATATTAAGGCAACATACGTCTACGCCTTATGCTCCGATGGATCGCCAAAATAAACGTCGGAAGGATATC
Source organism: Ennomos fuscantarius (assembly GCA_905220475.3). Taxonomy (NCBI): domain Eukaryota; kingdom Metazoa; phylum Arthropoda; class Insecta; order Lepidoptera; family Geometridae; genus Ennomos; species Ennomos fuscantarius. The sequence continues at coordinate 16,926,477 of HG992023.1, forward strand.
ATCTGCAAGACTATTTCACACAGAACTCACCTGGCTAGTAGACACTTTTTGATATTAGGACCTCGTTTATATAATCTCATTTCTAAAGCCTTGGAAATATACTCACTTCCAAGAAACGAGTGCAAAAGAGTGGTTCAAATCTGGTTATCTAAACTAACTTATCAAGAAACCGAAAACCTACTTGTTGTTTCTAAATAATTCCACTACCTTAATTTTTTATAATCTTTTAAAATACTGGCAGACTTATGACTGACATACTATTTTTACACTTATTCACAGATAATTTTGATAATAATTATATATTATATTTAAACTATATATTTTATACAGGTTCCCCCCCCCCTTACCCCTCCCCTTATCTGAGCATAGTTTTGTTAAAATATATTCTCATATTTTAATCTTGTAGTGTAGCTTTAGTCTCTTAAAAAAAATTAAACTTTAAATACATATTTATATTTTGTTATAAATTATATTTATGATACACAGCGACACTATCTGGAAGTGCCTGTACCCTGTAACACAGTTTTATACTAGTACAGGGTACACGGACTCAATACTTAAGTTGGATAAGACTAGTTGTATTAATTAATTATGAAAAATATGTTTAATTATAAGTTATCCTACTTAAGAATCATGTAACCCAAAGGTATAACGAATAAATAATTTGATAATTTGATTTGATCTATCGGCCGGTATAACATTGTCGCATCTTGACAATTGTATATTGTCATTTTACCGGACATACTGACATAATAATATTTTTTTAACATGTTATGTTGACAATGGAGATGTACGTGAACCAACTTCAACTTCCGTTCGCCTCGCATTCACCAGCTTACTCCAAGTCAAGCGTGCGTAAAGAGGTTTTACTTCAAAAACTGTAAGACCTCATTTCCTAAAAAGAAAAGCTTGCATTATAAGTGAATTAGTTATTTTAAACTAGTAAGTTAAAGCTCATTATAAATTCGCAAAATTATATATATATATCAAAAAAGGGAATAAATTGCATGTGTTATCCGATAATACAAAGAGTAAATATTGGCGCAAGCTTTTAGTCATAATTTTATTACAAATATACTATTTCTAGCACTTATGCAAGCCAAGGTCACATAATCTAAGTTATTGCTCTAAGCATATAACAAACTAACACAAAGTCGCAAAGTGCTTAATGTCAAAATATAGCTAAGTGCATAATGTTAGAATATTATTAGTTAAAATGATTTCGCTTGTTTCGTTTATAAACGTTGCAAAGTTAAGGCTAATTTATCAGTGGTGTCGATTCTGTGTCGCATACTCTAAACGAAATAAACATATTTCCGTCTTTTTCATTTCTCCTTTGTCAGAAGAGTACCGCCATACTTTAAGTTTACTTTAGTTTTAGAGAATGCGACACAGAATTGACACCTATATAGTTATAATTTATTAAACGCTCAGTCTACTTAATAATGTGGCAAGTGTGTTACATCGTAGACGGTATCATCACTTACCATTTGCTGATCAAACGAAAGCCTAAAAAACAATATAAAAGATAAAGGATAGAAAAAAAAAACTGAAAATTTCCATTTAAATTCAAAACGCCGATAAGTCGAACGAATCCGATTATAAGTAGGTATTGATTAATAAAAGTTTTGAAATAAAACGAGAAGACTCCACCGGATGAACTGAGATCAAAAATTTGAGTCTTGTGTAACGTATGCATAGCAACACAACAAAAAGTGGGTAATTAAACAAGCATACTTTACAATATATGTGTTCATTTATATTTACTAAATTTGTTTTGTTTTTCGATTTAATAATATACGCCCTATTTATTGACAAGAATTTAATTTTGTGACGTTCCAAACTTGCAGACTTAAATAATTAAAGTCGCCGATATATCAGCACTATCCCTACACCATATTACTAGAATCGCCACTAGAATATCATCACAGTGCAAAAACACAAATTCAATATAAAATACTGATTTTCTTTTATTTTATTATCACTTTAAATGTAATTTTGATTTAGGTAACCAGTTCTTAGTCAAAAGTCGTTGTAAAAGTTTTCGTAAACAGTTAGATTTTAAATTGAAAATAAAAAACACACAATTGACTGTAACATACTCGACAGGAATTTAATAAATAAAAAATGCATCTTGAATAAAAAATAATTTACCTTTTTTCCCGCCATTTCCAGAAGACGCCATCGTGTGATTCGCGGGTCTTTTATTGCCAGCAGTGATGTTGGTATAACAAGACTTCTGCATCCGGGTTGGGACATGCACTGGTGTTTTTAGGGAGGGCTCCCGGCTTTTATAGCAAGTTCGCCCACATTACTACTGAAAACTGCATCCTCCAATCGCGAACCATCCCCCGCAAGTTCAAAGTCAATGTTTGCATTTCACTCATTAAGCCCGAGTCGTCGTAAAACTACCAATATAATTGCTTTTCAATAATCTGAAATGCTCTAAAAATACCTGTGTGGTCCTTTGAGATGTTTGGGATGTCCATCGGCATAAACAGCGCTTTCTTTGAATGTCTCGTTGAGGTTATCATATTGTAAACACTAACACAACACGTGACAACAAAACTGCTGTAAACTCCAAAACTCCTCAGCAAAGTGTTTTAAAGTTGTCATAGATCACTTAAGGGTCTTTTCTGACGTATATTATGCATATATCACCAACGCAATGCTTTTTTTTGGTAGAAATCACGCAAAATTGCAATGGGATCCTCATTGTTTACATTTGCTAAAACCACCGGATTATTAATTTTTTGGCGCAAACCGGCTCTGCCAAGTTTTTAAAAGCTCTAAACATAGTTTTTGTACGTTATATATGCGTTTAAAAAGGATAAATGTTCTAAATTTTCTTAAAATTTGAGTTAAAACAAAGTTTGACATGTCTTTCCTTCCCCCGCGTGAAAGGGACAGAGAACTGGTGAAAACACGCGCGGTTTATAACCTTTAGTACTGCGCAGAACCAAGCTAGGCTAGATGTCCTATACGTGCTAAGCCTTGCCCCGCCTTCCAGCGTGATCGATAACCGAGGTTGACCTTGAAACCTATTTCCGTGAAGGTAAAATTCACTTTAGATTGGCGCGTTTTTTTTTGTCGTAGATCCACAATTTGCACAAAAAATTTGAACGATGCGTAGAGTGGTAAGCGACAGTTACTCCAATCAAAAAATTTAATGTCATAATTGACCAAAATAGAACTATGCAATCAAAACGTAAAATTCCGCTTAAATTAAACAATAATGAACTGAAAGTCAGCCTTTGCTATCACCTCATATTAATTTTTATAGCCTTATTTTCATTTTTTCATTCCAGTGTTTTTATTTAAAACATGTTAATAAGGTGAATACTAATTGTTAAAGTCACTATGGTATTAGTTTAAATTAAAGTAGTTAAAAAGCAGACAAGTATTATATGTTTCTTGGTATACTTATTTATTTATATATATTTGGCACACAAAACAGAATATAATCAAAACAAGAACAAGAAAAAATAATGACACAAACACTTCGTTAACAAAACTATAAAATGAATTATTAGTAAAAAAGATTTAGTATAAAAATATATATTTGGTACCTGTTACGTACCTACTAACAGTAATAAGTTAGTTGAGGGATGTGCTTTAACTAGGTTATGGTAAAACCTAATGGTATCGATAGACCGGAGTTTGACAACATTTCTCCTAACAGCTTGTAAATTGAATTCATACCAAACGCTTACGTGGTGCAGCCAATAAAGTTATACACTACGTATTTGATACAGATATAAAGTATACAGAAGTTCCTTGGGTGTAGCCTGTAGGATCAGAAATTGGCTTTTTAGGGAGAAATTAAACTGCACGTGGGACTTTTTATAATGGCATACTAGAACAGCTTGTAAAGTGTCGAGAATTTTGGCGGGAAAGCGAAAAAGATAGCGTCACCGCATTGTATTATTTTCCTAAACTTGTGTTATTTTCAGTGTTAGTGCATAAAATTGGTGGCATTTCATTCGTTAAGTGCTGGATTACAGGCGTGAGTGTGGGAAAATGGTATAATGATGGTGAAACGTTTCTTTTCGCGTTGTTTCCAAAACTCCATAGAAGCTTCAAGTAAAGTTGCCACCACTTTACTAGGAGTATGACTTTGACTAGACTGACTTGACCGTGACTTGACTTGATGACTTTGACTGTGACTTGACACATATTTGCGTGAAATATCGATAACTTGATAAATTATCAATTACTTGACATTGGCTAAATACACAAAAGTAAGGAGCCAAAACTTAAAAAAAAAGTGTCAAGATACAATATGTCACGTCTACATTAGGCTGTGGTTTGCTGCGTTTGTTGAAGCTGAGTTGGAGTTTATTCCTAACCTCATTCCTTCACATCTCATTCACGTAGACAGGGAGAGTATATTCCGTTCGCCTCACAAGAGACTTCCGTTTGCCTCACCAGAGACGGCTAGTAAGAAAGTGTTACGTTTCGTGTATTACTGTAGGGGTAAGAGAGATAGAGCTAAAGAAGTTTTACTTACAAGGCCCTGAGTCCGTGGTAGTGGTTTAATATTTTAAAAGTATCACAAATGTTTTTTTTTTGTTATGGCTCCACACTTTTGTGTATTTAGCCAGTGTCAAGTAATTGATAATTTTTCAAGTTAAGTAATATATATGTCAAGTCAAGTCAAGTCACAGTCCAAGTCATCAAGTCAAGTCATAGTCTAGTCTAGTCAAGTCATACTCCTAGTAAAGTGGTGGCCACTTTACCAGAAGCTTCTATGGGGTTTTGGAAACAACACGAAAAGATACGTTTCACCATCACTAACCACTTTCCCACACCCATGCCTGTAATCCAGCACTTAAAGAATAAAATGCCACCAATTTTATGCACTAACACTGAAAATAACACAAGTTTTGGAAAATAATACAATGCGGCGACGCGATCTTTTTCGTTTTCCTGCCAAAACTCATCACAAATGTTAATCTGAAAAACAGTAAATGCAAACACCACACACCGCCTCTGAGTTCAATGTTTGCACATGTGTTCAGTAATTGACGACATGTGTCGGAACATAATATTTTTATGCTAATCTGTTTTAAATATAATTTGCTAAATCTATGTGTGTGGTTGTCTAGGATTATTGATTATCTGCAATTCAAGGGGTGAGATCAATACTGTATTATATCTATTTTAAAATACAAATTATAGTACTAATTCATACAATTACTGTAAAAATATAATAATGTTTTTATGCTAAGCGAACAGTATTCCTGTGTCAGATAAACCGTTTTTAGGCTGAAAATCCAGAAATTTAAGCCTAATTTCGGTATTTTGAGAATGTATTACTGAAGATAATTTTATAAAATTACTGGTGCCATTCTATAGCAAGGAGTCATTACTAGGAGTATGACATAAGTAGACCATGACTTCACTTGATGAGGTTTTTTTTTTCTACTTTGAGGAGTAATGGCGTCGACTTGATGACTTGGACTGTGACTTGACACACATCTGCGTGAAATATCATAATTTTTTTTTTGTTACTGAATTATTTGTTGAGCTAGCCGTTCACCTGATGTCAAGCGCCACGGCTGCCCATAACAGAACAGTGTCAACCGGAACTCCAAAATAGAGTTTCCAGCGACACTGCACTGCGCACATCATCCTGAGACATCAGCACAGTCTGGTAATAAGATTACTCGACTGTGAGATGAGATCATAAAGTCTCAATTGCCCAGTAATTTCACTAGCTACAGTGCCTTTCAAACCGGAACACAGTAGTGCTTGCGCACTACTGCTTGGCGGCAGAATAACTGGCAAAGCGGTGGTACCTACCTAGACGACCATAGCAACAAAGTCCTACCACGTAGTAAATATTAAAATTATTAATTATTTGACACTGGCTAAATAAACAAAAGTGTGGAGCCTAAAAGTGTTCGTAAGTAACCATTTCCGGAAAAATATAAGTAGGTACGCCCTATGTATACTATGTTGGAAACATTACCATCATATATATCTAGTTGGGTACTAACATAATAATATTATTAATAATGAAATAACACCTTTTAATTATTGGTTTTATCAGACTATCATCAGACTAATATTATAAAGGCGAAAGTTTGTATGTGCGTTTGTGTGTATGTGTGTATATTTGTTACTCCTTCACGCTCAAACGGCTGAATGGATTTGGATAAAATTCGGTACCAACATAGCTTATACACTAGATGGATATATAGGCAACATTTTATCCCGGAAAAGTGAAATTTGCCCGTGGGATGAGTAACTAATTAAATAATTAAAATACTTTTTATCCGTGGGCGAAACCGCGGGCCGCAACTTGTAATGTATAATAATGACTACTTTTTTGTAACGCCTTGGATAAAAATGTTATGTTACAAAATATGAAATAAATGAATCTGAAATCTGTTAGTTAGGGTTAAGGTACAACGTGAATAATACTAGGTTATTTATTCTTTCCAAACTTGATAATTGTATGTAGTAAAACTGTTTACTAAATTGGATGCCAAATTTTTAAGCATGGTACGCGTCACAAGTCTTCGATATCATTGACTCCAATAAAATCGTTGATGCAAAAAAACGGGTGTCAACTGTCTCTCTCACACCCACTCACAATCCTATCTCTGTTCCTTCGCTTAACCGTTACTAAAGATCAGAATGTGGACAAAAAGTCAGCCAGTTCTATGTTCCCTTTTTAAAAACTTTAAGATGAAATAGCTGTGGCGGGAAAGTATAATAACAGATAGATTTTTTTTTGTTTTTTTTGTTTGGCTCTACACTTTTGTGTATTTAGCCAGTGTCCAGTAATTAACCCATAGATTTATAGCTAATGTTACTATGTAGGTACATTTTACCATGTAGGTTACATGTAATTATTTTTTCGGTATTTTAATAGTATAAATTATGTTATTGGGTAGACTCAATTTTAGTACTTTTTTGCCATACTCTAGCAGGTTTGTGTAACTTGTGTGATGTTATATATCACCTTATTACATAATGCAATTAATAAATAACAAAAAAATCCACAGATTATAGAAAAAAACATTACTCTGTGTGTATTTCGAACAAAAATCAAACGCAGCTTTTTTCTGGTTAAAGCTTAGGTACGTTTTGTTTTATATTGATTTTTTTTTAAGTTTAGACTTATGCCATAATTTGTATTTGGTTATTACTAATTAACTATGTAATGTAATAGACATGTGACAATGACATGCGTGTTACATCCACCACATCGTCACTTTTTTTTTGTTGTTATTTTGGCTCCACACTTTTGTGTATTTAGGCAGCGTCAAGTAATTGATAATTTATCAAGTTAATGATATTTCACGCAAATATGTGTCAAGCAAGTCACAGTCGAAGTCATCAAGTCAAGTCATAGTCTAGTCAAAGTCATACTTTTAGTAAAGTGGTGGCAACTTTACTTGAAGCTTCTATGGAGTTTTGGAAACAACACGAAAAGAAACGTTTCACCATCATTATACCATTTTCTCACACTCACGCCTGTAATCCAGTACTTAATGAATAGAATGCAACCAATTTTATGCACTAACACTGAAAATAACACAAGTTTTGTAAAATAATACAATGTGGTGACGCAATCTTTTGCGTTTTCCCGCAAAAACTCCACTTCGTCACTTACCATTAGGTGCGATAGTAGTCAAATGCAAGCCTATCAAACAATAGAAAAAAGATACGTCAAAATTTATTTGGAGCATATCAGAACTGAATCACTACATAGTATAAAACAAAGCCTTTCTCTCTCCCTATATATGCTTAAATCTTAAAAAATACGCAACAGACTGTGATGCGGTTTTATTAATAGATAGAGTGATTGAAGAGGAAGGTTTATATCACATCACATCACATCACACAAATATTATAAAGGCGAAAATTTGTATGTGTGTATGTTTGTTACTCCTTCACGCTCAAACGGCTGAATGGATTTGAATGGAATTCGGTACCAAGATACTTTATACACTTGATTAACATTTAGGCTACATTTTATCCCGGAAAAAAGAAATGTTCTCGTGGGATGAGCAATTAAAATACTTTTTATCCGCGGGTGAAACCGCGGGGCGCAACTAATAGGTACTATAATGTGTCTGATAAGTTAAAGACCTATTCATATTAATATTAGATGTTGAATCTCAGTCAAACTTGCATCGGTGCTCGGCAGATGTCGCCGTATTCATCTTTTCATAGCATCAGGCTACCTGTGCGATTGCAATGCAACAGGAGAAATTTCATTTCTGATTTGAAAATTTCTATAGTAACTATGCACATAACTGCGTATTGAAACTGTTAAATCCATACAAATATGTGTTTCTTTCGGTTTCAATTAAGTTACGTGATCGCCCAGGTGGTCTCATATCAGGGGGGTGATCATGAAACTTTGATTGCAAAATGAAACAGGAGAAATTTCCATACTATGTACATAAACTGCGTATTCAAACTGTCAATTCCGTACAAATATGTGTTTCTATCGGTTGCAATTAAGTTACGTGATCGCCTAGCTGGTTCTACACGGTTCTAGGTAGTTTCAAGTTTCATTTAAATAAACTGCGCGGACTTCTCAATGGGGCGTGGACAATAGGCCGCCAATTGTCAACGGACCGTTCATTCCAAGAACGCATTCGTGACAACATCCATGATTCCACCATAAAAATACTTCGTTCACATGCCAAACTATTTTACTATCCACCTGTAGATATTTGTTATTCTCGTCAGACCCTGTTCCGCTAATGTTAAGGTACAAATTTAAATGGCTGTGGATTTTATGATAATCATAATCTGGTCACGTGTGATCTTGAGTTTCGGGTCTACATGACTGACATGCGTGTGAAGAGTACAAACAATGAATTTTAAATTTTGTAAAAACGGTGCCTTTGGAGTTTAAAGTTATCATATTACGAGAATATTCTTATGATTGTTTTTTGTACAAATTTATGACATTCAAAACTTCTTTACCCACACATGACTTGGGGAGAAGGCTAGTGAATGTGTATCGAGGCGAACGGAAGTTGGAAATTGTTGGTTCACGTAAATCTCTAATGTCAACAAAACAAAAGAACTATGAGGACCACGGTCCCACAACACCCAGACTTAGATCAAGTAATTACGCTTTTTTTCTGTGCACAAATACTTGCCCTGTCGCGGGAATCGAATCTTCCGGGTTATAAACCAACCTGCTTAACCACAGAGGCTTAATATACACATCTAATATATACATAAAATACAATATGTGTTATATTCAGACACAGAACAAACATCGATGTAAATCACGCAAATATTTGTCCTGGGTAGGAAACAAACCCACAGCCTAAGAATTTCAAAAGGTAGGATTACTACCAACTTAGCTATCAGGCCAGTCGAATAGTTCGAAGATTCGAATATTAAATTACATCAAAGGAATTGTTATCGCAATTCGTAACAATTCAAGGAGTGAAATCAAAAAGGGTTTAACTATCAAATTGATAGTTTCGACAAAATTGACTTTAAGCTTCAACGGCTTCATTTTAATGTAGTGTGCTTATTAAGTAATAGAAAAGGTTTATGTAAATTTCAGTTGCTTGAAAATGTATTAATTCTAATTTAAAATACAAAATATAGTACTAATTCGTTCAATTACAGTAAAAATATAATATAATAAAATAAATATAATAATGTTTTTATGCTAAGCGAACTGTATTCCTGTGTCAGATAAACCGTTTTTAAACTGACAATCTCGAGATTTAAGCCTCAATTCGGTATTTTAAGTTTTTTTTTTATGTTTAATGGAGCAAACAAGCATACGGCCCACCTGATGGGAAGTGATCACCGTAGCCTATGGACATCTGTAACACCGGAGGAGGCGCCACCAATGTATAGCTTACCCTGAAGAATGTATTATTGTAGATGATTTCACGCTGGATCCAAAAAGTATCTAAGTATTGTTCGAGTCCCACCGATGATAAACATTTGTGTGATGAAAATAGCTGTTTGTTCTGTGTCTGGGTATTATATTGTATTATATGTATGTATTTACAAACAAAAAAATATTTAAATTTTGTATCAGTTATCTGGTTCCCATAATACAAGCTTCGCTTAGTTTGGCTAGATGGCGTTGTGTGAGATGTCCACACATTATCATTATTATTTTTCTTCTGTTGTTTGTTTATGTCTATGATAATAATAATAATAATAATAATAACGCCCAACGATCACATACATAGATCCTGGACCCTAACTAGGATTCCCTGTGACCCAGGAACTACGAGGACCATGGTCCCACAACACCCAGACTCAGAACAAGTATTTGCACTTTTTTTTTCTGTGTACAAATACTTGTCCTGCCGCGGGAATCGAACCCGCCACCTCCGGGATATGAGCCGACCTGCTCAACCACCGCACCACAGAGGCTGTCAAAATAAGATGCCAGTTTCCAAAGGTTCGTCTGTACGTGGACAACCACGTGGTGTGGAGTACGCTGTCGGCCCACACGGCCACCCACGGCCCACGATACTATAGTAAGGTGCTAACCTTATTTGGCAAGCTACGTACTTTATAGTGGTGAAGGTTAGTGATACTACGTCATTGATAACTGAATCATATGACAGGTTTTTTTTACGAAATTACATGATGCGATATTCGCTAACTTGATGCGACACGACTGCCCATATCAGTTACAGTGATACTTGAGACTAAAGAATAGTTTCGCGAAACGCTGCACTGCGCACGCCATTCTGAGACATCAGCACAGTCTAGTAATAAAATTACTAGACTGTGAGAGTAGGTCATAAAGTCTCATTTGCCCAGTAATTTCTCTAGCTACGCTCTTCAAACCGGAACACAGTAGTATTTGCACACTACTGCTTGGCGGCAGAATAACTGGCAAAGCGGTGGTACCTACCTACACGAACTTTGCAGAAAATTCGTACCACCTAAAAATAGATAAGCTAAGCTAAAAATTGAAGTTTTTTTTTAATTTCCCCATAAAATGAGATTTTATGACCTGCTCTCACAATCGAGTAATCTTATTACTAGATTGTGCTGATGTCTCTGGATGACGTGCGCAGTGCAGTGTCACGCGATACTCTATACTTTAGAGTTCCGAGTGACACTGCAACTGATATGGGCAGCCGGATCGCTTAACATCAGACGAACGGTTAGCTCGTCACGTCATTGTATAGCAAAAAAAAGTTTTACTTCGATCGTGTCGTCTAAAGCATTTTCTTTTTTCTTTCTTACAAACAAAAAAAGTATCTATGTGCTGTATCAGTTAAATAAAATAAAAAGAATAATCTAATTTATTGTCTTGCTTACCATAAATCAACACGAGATAGATCACAATTATTTAGGAAGTAAAAGGGCAGTATCGTGCAGTATGTAAGCAAGCACGCTGCGCTGTTTTTAAATACAAAGCCAGTTATTTGGTTCCCGTAGTACAAGCTTGAGTGAGCGTAGTGAGCTGAGTTTGGGGCTAGATGGCGTTGTCCAAACATATTTATTATTATTATACCATTTGGCCACAAAACATCTGAAGGGGAAGTTTTGCGACGATTGCGATCTGCGGAGTGATCACTAAACAATGATTGCAATGCAACAGATCAAATTTCCTTCCTAATTTTTATATTTCCATAGTATTATTAGTATTTTCCACTAGGTGGTAGGACTTTTCTACAAAGTTCGTCTAGGTAGGCACCACCGCTTTGCCAGTTATTCCGCCGCCAAGCAGTAGTGTGCAAGCACTACTGTGTTTCGATTTTAAGGGCAATGTAGCTAGTGAAATTACTGGGCCAATGAGACTTTATGATCTGATTTCACCGTCGTGTAATCTTATTACCAGACTGTGTTGATGTCTCAGGATGATGTGCGCATTGCAGCAGTCATGCGAAAATTTACATGATGGAGTTCCGAGTGACACTGTTCTGTTATGGGCGGCCGTGTCACTTAACATCAGGTGAACGACTAGCTCGTCACATCATTCAATAACAAAAAAAAAACCATAGTAATTATGCAAATATACTGCGTATTGAAACTGTCAATTCCATACAAATATGTGTTTCTATAGGTTGCAATGAAGTTATGTAACCGCCTAGCGGACGTTGCACCATAATTTTACACTTTACAAAACGAATGTGTGGTTATGTGCACCAAACTTTTAATTATGTAATCTAAACTAACATTAGAGAATGAGAAGGTAAAGAGGGAAGATTTGATTGTTTGTTTGAAATGAATAGGCTCTGAAACTACTGGCTGATTTGAATAATTCTTTCACCATTAGAATCCTACATTATCCCTGATAAACATAGGCGATAGAACATATATAAAATACCTGTGCGGAACCGGGGCGCTAGTGTTATTAATTTAAAAATAGAATTCGTTAATTTTTAATCGTTACATATAACATTCAAAGTCCTGACTGACTGACTTATATATCAACGCACAGCCTACACCGCTGGTCCGAGAGACTTGAAATTTCGAAGGTGTGTTCTTTGTAAAGTGTAAGTATTCACTAAGAAAGCGTTTTTCAAAATTTCACCCTTAAGAGAGTGAAATGGGGGGTTGAATTATTATTCTATAGACCACGAAGGCGAAGCCGCGGGCAGAAACTAGTCCATATATAAAAGACAAACATCTATATAAACACACTCGTAGATATTATGCAAACCAACCCATTCAGATCACCAATACTAGCACCATACCACTCACACATTTACCCGTCGTGTATACTCACAAACACACGCACACAACTCGCGACAGGTTCACACAAATGGTGGGGGTAGTGTGTGAACCAGAGTCTCTTGTACTTGGATAGTGCGACATAATAATCTTGATACTTACTTAAAACAACACTTAGAATTGAATACACCTACCCTACTTTGAATTTTTTGTTGTTTTTTTTTTGTTTTGGCTCCACACTTTTGTGTATTTAGCCAGTGTCAAGTAATTGTTATTTTTTCAAGTTAATTAATATGTATATGTGTCAAGTCAAGTCACAGTCCAAGTCTTGATGACGTCAAGTCATAATCTAGTCTAGTCAAGTCATACTCTTAGTAAAGTGGTGGCAACTTTACCAGAAGCTTCTATGGAGTTATGGAAACAACACGAAAAGAAAAATTTCACCATCATTATATCACTTCCTAAAACTCATGCATGTAATTCAGCACTTAACGAATAAAAAGCCACCAATTTTATGCACTAACACTGGAAATAACACAAGTTTTGGAAAATACAATGCGGCGACGCGATCTTTTTCGTTATCCCGCCAAAAACTCTTACTTTGAATTATAAGTGGTATTCTAATTTGAATATACACAGATATCTTTGTAAGTAAAGAAATCTTTAATCTTCGTATAATATGATAACGCTATAAAGGTCGGTATAGTCCAATAGGATTAGCACGTTAAAAAAAACCGCTAAGATAGAAAACGAACGACATGAAGACAGTCTGTGGTGATTGAAAACTAGCAGAATTTCCCATCTGCTTTATAAGTATCTTGTCACTATTTAGCGCATTAAGTTAAGACGTAATTTCAATACATTACAATAATACACTAACAGAGCAAGACTATATTAGTCTACTATTACTATTTTATTACAAAAATGTTTCGCAAAACTACGCAAAAATGAAGTATATTATTATCTGTGTCTGGGTGTTATATTGTATTCTATATTTACAAACAAAAAGTATCTAAGTTTAGTATCAGTTATCTGGTTCCCATAGTCCAAGCTTTGCTTAGTCTGGGGCTAGATGGCGCTGTGTGAAATGTCTACACATATTTGTTTTTTTTTTTTAAATTAGACTTATGTTATAATTTCATATAATTAAATATTGTTTATTAATGGGATATCTGTCATGTTTTTTACATGGTAAATATCTCGTTAGTTAACAATATTTTAGAATTGTTAGTAACCAAGACGGTTGAAAATCTTTAATAAACCAATACATCTTTTTTTGATTGGCCTCTGTTTGCTATTTTTATTAATTTTATGTTTGTTTCTATTACAGGTAAGCTTTGGCAAATGACGTATCCGGTGATAACAATAAGACAGTTTATTTATTGAACCACTGTAAGTTTTATATTCCTCATTAAATGATCTATTGTGATCCAATCAAAACTGTGTTAGCTCAATAGAGGGATCGGCAAAATTGATTAAAGAATTTTAATTAAAAGAAATAAAGTTATCCTTGAAGGCTTTTATATATTATCAGTCTTGCCATTACCCCTTGACAGTTTTGTTGGACAGATCGGCACATAACTCGGAGGTGGAGGGTTCGATTCCAGCGACGACCAAATGAAGTACAAACACTTGTTCTGTCTGGGTTTTGTGGGATCATCATGGTCATAGTTTCTGGGTCCTTAGATTTAGGGATTCTATGTGAGTGTTTGTTGGGCGTTATTATTATTATTTGCATTAAAGTATTTTTCGACAATCATTTGAAAGATTTATTCTTATTCACTTGATAGTAAGTGACGATCACAAAAATGTAACTCCCTTACTCGTAACTAGATTAAGAAAAAAAAGATTCAAGATAAATAGCGAAGAATAATAAAGCAATATTGTTCTATTATTCATGTAAAAAAATCCACAAGTATCAACCGCGCTTAGTCGCGTGGCGTGATCATCTCATCTCACGGGAGATCTCAAGTCACCCAATACCCGGACAGATGCTGGGCCCTAAAGAAAAGGTATGTTCGAAAAAAACGTGTTTTTGCCCAAAGCACGACATATGTTGCGTTCCTCTAACCTGAGGATATCCGAGCCAGGTTTGCTTCCTTTGGCTAATTTATAGTTTCTTCTCAAATTAAAAAAGTGAAACAATCCGTTTAGTAATCTTCACTTTAACAGCCTTATTAATAAACGCGAACTAGCTTTAGACTAGTTACATCTTTTGTCTCTTTCGATCCAGCTAAATATTCCAGTATCAAAAAAGGACAAAAGCTGAAGTAACTAATCCGAGACTAATACCCGTTTATTAATAAAGCTGTAGGTGTTTAGTTAAGATTCAAGATACATTACTACAGTCGCTACAAAACCGACACTAGCTGCTATCAGCTGCTTATCTTCGTCTTTCCAGTTCATTATGTACAATAATTGTATTTTATAATTTAACTAATAGTTATGTATTGATTTCACCAACATCTCTTCATACATATGGCAAAGGATTTAAATAGGCTATTTTTAGCACTTTTACGAGTCAAAATTATATTAGGTACCTACTTAAAATTATGGTTCAAGATAAACATTTTTATATCTATACTATTTCTTAAAAACTTAAAATAAATAACGGCTTAGAAATTTAAAATAACTCATTGGTAAAGGGGAAAGTGCCCAAAATGCTGGCAGGATTACCACGTTGAATGAAAATGCTTTTTGTGTATTTTTTTTCAAAATAAACTTTGATACTTCAAATTAAGTTATTGCACTAAGCTTATAAAATTACAAAGTGCTTATTGTCACATCTTATATAGCAAGCCCATTACAATATGTGAGTTTGAAAAAAAGTTCTCTTTCTCACTACTGGTGCAAGCAATCTAGCACAATGCAGAACAGTAAACTCCGATCTGAAGCTACGATGTCACCTGTAAAGAAGAAGTTACAATGAACTTTACAGTGATGTATTATTATTTCTTTTTTCTACTACTATTATTTCTTTACAGTGATGTATGTTATTATTTTACAATATTCATAATTTACTACAGTTCAGATAATGAATATATTACAAAAATAACCAAACACTGGTGAAAGAAGAATATTGAGATGATCTTTATAAACATTACAAATAGAAACTGAATTTATATAGAAATAGGCAATGTCAAAGTCAAAAGATTTATTGCAAATAGGCTATTTTTAGCACTTTTACAAACAAGGCTCATAGCTCATCAATTCAGCCGTTGAAAAACTATTTATTTATATATTGTAATGAAAACTTGTAAACTATGACGTATGCCATTTCCAAATGTATCCTTTGCAACCGTTACTGCCAAAAACTAGACCCCTGAGAGCACCGGACGTCATTAACATAGCATTTCGTGAACCAGAGATCATGACCGATAAAGTTGTGTAGCTGGCATTATAACCAATGTTCCTAAATTAGCCGTCGAAGCCGGTTCCTCAGCGTTCACATGAATGGGCAACTTATGAAAACAAGAGCTTGAAGACACGCACCTTGTAATACGCGTTTTGTTCGCGAAAACCTGTTTTGTACAGAATAAGGTGCAAGGCGAACGAACCGGTATGCTCGTGTAAGTTTGTAACATGCATCGTGCTTCAGAATTTGTGTTTCATTAATTAATAGGTACCTACGTCGACTCATATACATAGGTATTTGGAGACACAGATTAGGGCAAAATTAACAATTATTTCTTTTGTTTTGACTTTACATCATGATATAACATTTATTTCAATATATAACCCCCTTTATATATATATTTCTATGTTAATGATATATAGGAGGTTACGCCTCCCGTCGCTGTCGATGTGTTACAATTTTTTTCCCGATTTATTCGAAAATTCTATAATAGAAATATAGTAACCTATAATGTAATCCAGTGTATAAGCTAACTTGGTGCCGAATTTCATCCAAATTCGTCATCATTTCAAAAAATGAAATGATGACGAATTTCAATTTTTTCATTCAAGCCGTTTGGTCGTGAAGGGGTAACAAACATACACACAAACACACATACAAACTTTCGCTTTTATAATATTAGTGTGATTAAGCTGGAATGTAAATAGGTATACTTAATGCGAAATCACAGATAAAGGATATTCTAATATTAACTTTTAAATTATTATATGGAGTTTTGGCGGGAAAACGAAAAAGATCGCGTCACCGCATTGTATTATTTTTCAAAACTAGTGTTATTTTCAGTGTTAGTGCATAAAATTGGTGGCATTTTATTCGTTAAGTGCTGGATTACAGGCATGAGTGTGGGAAAGTGGTATAATGATGGTGAAACGTTTCTTTTCGTGTTGTTTCCAAAACTCCATAGAAGCTTCTGGTAAAATTGCCACCATTTTACTAGGAGTATGACTTGACTAGACTAGACTATGACTTGACTTGATGACTTGGACTGTGACATACAACATACATTATGTGTAATATAAATTAACTTGAAAAATTAATTACTTGACACTGGCTAAATACACAATAGTGTAGAGCCACAAACAAAACAAAAAAAAAATTATATGACATAATCCAGTCACGAACCGCGAATCTATTCATAAAACAACGTCACGTATGTGGCAGTACATCACGTATTTACGCGTCTTTTCATCCTTGAATAGCACACGCTTATGTCAAAATATCTATGGGTTTTTTACATAAAAGTAAATTAATTCAAGAACAAATTATACGTTTTTAAACAATAAAACTAAAATAAATTTAAATGCTATGCAATAGCTTAATCTAAGAAGCCGCTACCAGTTTGCAACGTGCCCAAAATGCTGGTAGCATTGCCCCTTTGAATGGCAATGCTTATTTTTTGTGCAAAATATAAGCCAGCATATTGTGTACATTTCATACATCGCCCCACAAATTGAACAAAGTACCTATTTCTTGTGTAATGTAGGTAAGGTTTAGTAAGTAAAGTTTCTCAGTTTTATTTAGGAAATGGGAATATCTTCTAATAAAAAAACAGAGTAGGTAACGTTTGGATTAAATTTAGTGCGCAGGTACAATGTTTAGTACACTTATAATGTGAAATTGATATCTCTGAAAGTTTAAATACTATAACAAGAGTTCACCTGAAAAACTACAACAATGCATTCTAAAATATTTCTTCAGATACTCAACAATTGTTTTGGTCGAATCTCGCCGTTCTGGCATCACGGTCCATTCGCGTTAATAGTTCATTCCATTTGAAGCCCGTATCTCGATGTTCATTTAATTACGGCCCCCCAATGTCAAGTCGGGAGCAGGGTTGTGCTGGCGGCAGGCTCCCAGATTTAGAACATAATAGCAAAATTTGACCTTATGAACACATCTGTCTTTCAGCAGGAAAAAATTACCATAAAGATTTTATCGTTAACTCGTGAAGTTTTGGTCTACGAAATCTGATGTAACAGTCTTTAAATACCGACTTTATAACTGGTGGTGTACAGTTTTTCAACGAAACATTCCCAGTTTTAACTGTACATTTGTACCATGGTGTGTACCATCTGTACAGTTTTATCAGGTACCTAATGCTATTACATTTTTATTGTCTGGTTAGATTTCAGATGAACTGTAAAGTTTAACTATTGGGTTTACACGCCGGACGGCTCAGTTAAATGACACAGAGAAAAACTAACTTTACACAGGACTTTGCAAAGTTAAGCTTAAACTATTCAGTAACTTGATTTACAATAGAGAACTAATTAGAAAAAAGGAAAATTAAAGGGTGAACCGCGGGGTACTTCTAATAGAGAATAATTGCGGGCTAAAAAAAAACAAATATAGTGTCCTGACATGGCTTTTTGTGACTGTTTTTCAAACGACTTCAAGGAGCAGCTTCTCAATTCGACTGTATTTTTTATGTTTGCTGCCTCAGAAGTTTAGACTGGGTGAACCGATTTTGACAATTGCTTTTATATTTGAAAGCTGGTGCTTCCCGTGGTTTCCAATTATGATCAAGATCTGATGGGTAGTTTTGAGTTATTCTTAATGATGTGTATTGCGACTATTTTTAAATAAATTAGAACATCATCAGTGTAGTTGTGAACACTGATGATATTCTAATTTATTTAAAAAAAAAATGTGTTGAGTTTGAAGTTGGTCGGACTCTTTTTTTTTAATGGATTAATATCTAATTTATGGATATAGGTTGTGATAAGCGCAATGTCAATTTTTACGGGATGCTGATATTTAGTACGTTTGTTATTATAATTGTGAGTTTTCAACATTCTCAAAAAAATATTTGCTGTTTGTTGATGTTTGGTTTAAAGATTCCACTAGCGCGTTATCTATACAACGAAACATGTTTGACATTTCATCCATTGTTAACATTTTTGATTTATACAATACTAGCGGCCCGCCTCGGTTTCGCTCAGGCATTATATATATATTCTATAGCCTATATTCATCATGGATAATGTAGAATTATAATGGTGAAAGAATTTTTCAAATCGGTCCAGTAGCTTCAAAGTTTATCTAATGCAAACAATAAATCAAATCTTTCTTCTATATATAGTTAGGTACTTACAAACAAATATATGATAACACTGACAACCGTAAACTTATCTTTGACCTTATATATTACTATTATTATTCAATATACATAAAAAATAATAAATAATATTAATTTATAATATTTGTTTGAATACTTGTTTTAGATAGGTATGCTATTAGTAGGTTCAAAGCTGTATAGAACGAACTTAAACCGAGACAAAACCTTTACCTACATTGCACGTGTAAACACATAATGCAAATTTCGAACGCGATTTTTATTTTTTTTAAATTTCGCTCTGTTTTTTTTTATAGAATGTTTCTCGCAAACTTTACTTACCCCTCATAGGCCAGCTAGAACGGTCGCAACTTTCGATAGGGTCCACTCTTCCAATGGACGTAGTCTTCTCAATCCTCTTATCCCGGCAACGACCCAAGCCGCAGCTTGCACCACAGAGTTGCCCTTCAGCTAGTTGCCCTTTGATGACTGGGCACCTGCCCTCTCACCTGGTGAGGCTGTAAAGGTCGGCAGAGACCAACAGCATAAACCCGTTAAAAAAAATCTCAACATACCTATATTGTATTATATATTATTGGCCGGAAAATCGCGGGGAGCAGTTCTGGATATTACCACCTATAACTAGTTGAAGGCCTTCAGACCTCAACATTAGTTGACAGTGATAGCCCTGCCTGCGACACGTCACTCGCAGTAATTAGTGCTGTTTATGTTTCAGAGAGGACAGTAACAGCTGCTCGCATGGTTGACCTCATTCCAAGTGTTGATAGCTACCTGATGATACGTTTTGATCTTTACCTATAATTTAAAAAAAACGAGTGTACTTTAGACCACACGACTGGAGTAAAACTTAACTCCATCTATCGGCCGATATAACTTTGTTTGTGCTTTGCTTAATTTTAATGTCGCCATCTTTGTAAAGTATCATATTACCGGACAGACCAACATAATAATACAAATTTTGAACTTTGTTGTATATAGGCAATGGAGATCTATGTGAATGAACTTCAACTTCCGTTCGCCTCGCATTCACCAGCTTACTCCCCAAGTCAAGCGTGTGTAAAGAAGTTTTACTTCATTAATAATAATAATAACGCCCAACGATCACATTACACAGATCGTGGCCCCTAACTAAGATTGCCTGTGTCTAGGAACCCAGGTACTATGAGCACCGTGGTCTTACAACACAGTTACACAAATACTTCTCCTGCCGCAGGAATGAAACCCGCCGCTTCCGGGTTATGAGTCGACCTGCTCAACCACCAAACCACAAAGGCTGACGATATATATTGGCTGATGTCTCAGGATTATGAGCGCAGTACAGTTTCATGCGTAACTTTATATATTATGGTGGAGCTCCGAGTGACACTTTTATTTTATAGGCGGCCGTATCGCTTAACATCAGGTGAACGACTAGCTCGTCACATCATTCACGAACATGAACCAAAAGTCTTTTTTCAATTGGGAAGTCACCTGTGGATCTTATAAAACAAATATATCAAAAAAGCCATATATCACTTAACACTTTTAGTTACTAATACGCAAATATTATCTAGATTCTCTAAATACCGATTAATGATTAGTTTAGGTACGTCTTCTCAAATAATTGTATGATATCTACCTACTGGTCATAAGTAACAAGGTATTTGTAAAGTACAATGACTCACTACTACTAAGGTACCTACCGATCTTTTTGTTGTATAAGTATGTAATATTTTTTCTAATTACTAATACGTAACTGCGCCAGGAGTTTGACGCAAAAAATTCGTCACTTTAAAGGGCTATAAATAGGAAACACAATAGAGAAATTACGCGCATAGCTTTTCACTGAGTAGGCAACATATAAAAATTATCGAAATTGGAAAGGGTAAATTCAGGGGTAGAAAAACATTGGCGCTTTTTGTATGGACAAGGAGGTATACTCTCCTTTAAATAAAATGTAATATTTATCCACCCACCTTCAGAATACATTTATAAATCTAAAAGTTATTAATGTAGATTTATTTGTTAATAAATGTCCGAACATGTACCTCATCAAAATGTTGAAAGGAGTTGATCTCGACGCGGGGCAACGACCTGCGTGCGCTGGCGCACAATTTCATGCTTCACTTGACTTGACAGATATTCGATTACAACTTACAAACGGCCCTACCGCGGTGCGTGCCTTCGTGGAGAATATCAAGGAGGTAGGATACATACGTGTATATATATATGAGGGGTATAGAATCAAATGCAGCTACGAGCACAACCTTCAATTTAAATTTTAAGATGTCTTTGATGTTTGCATGCCGTTTTTAAGCTAACTTTGACCCCAATGCAGATTTTTAATCTGGTTTTTGTATTATTTTAAGCTGGTTTCGATGCAAAATTATAAGTTGAGATCATACACAATTGACAGACCTATATTTTTGCATTCATAGGTCAGATTTAAAAAAAATGCAACTAGCTGCTTTTGATTCTATACCCCTCATATATTCAACGGCTGAATCAGATTAAGATGAATGGCGGAACATTTTATTTGCATTTTCGATCAAAAAACTTGAGGTTATTTTTTGCATGGACTTTGACCTATTTTTAAATTATTCAAGTAAAACTGTTCTACGCACTCTTGCGGGGTAAGCTAAACGGAAGTTGAGAGGGTATACTTACTTATATCTCTCTCTCTACGTGAAGATAGAAAGAAAAGGTTGCGTTTCGTATAATTATTACTGTAGAGGCAAGAGAGATGGAGCTAAAGAAGTTTTACTTCAGTCGTGTGGTCTAACCTTTTAAAACACACTCTTTTTTTTAATGTGTTTTAACATATTCCAGTGTCACTCGGAACTCTAAAATAGTTTCGCGTGACACTGCACTGCGCACGTCATCCTGAGACGTCACACAGTCTAGTAATAATATTTCTAGGCTGTGAGATCAGATTTTAATCTCGTATGCCCATTAATTTAATCAGCTACAATGCCCTTCAAAAACACAATACTGTTTGCACACTTCAGCTTGGCGGCAGAATAACAAAGCGGTGGTACCTACCTAGACGAATATGCAGAAAAAGTCCATCACCTAGTAAATCTCTTAAAATACTGTCTGATAAAACATGACTCATCGCTTAATGTGAAATTAATGTGAGTAGTAGTAATGGATGTGCTTACCAGACGAATTATTAGGTACCTTCTTATTTAGGCAAACGGACGGTGCACGAGGCACTTTTTGCTCTAAGTTTTTATTAAACTTTATACTGACTACTAGTAGTAGTACTAGTAGTCCAAATTATAATCTTTTACTCTCTATAGAATATTAACTACAATTATTATTTTCAAATGACACCATATTATTTTGCTTATAACTTATATTTTTTTGCTGTTTTGCCGTAACAATTATCTTGTTTGCTCTGCATGACTGTAAAATACCTACTTCGATAAATATTCAGCGTAATTTAAAATCTTAACAGTAAGCACTACTAACGCCATCTAGACAGACAAGTTGCAATTTTAACAACCTCATTTATAAATTATATGCGGTGCAGTGCCATCTCCCGACTTATCACCGTACTACGATGTAAGCTCGATTGCTGAAGCTCAGTCGATGCATCTGTACCGACATTTAACACAGATGGCGCTGTTTAACTTCTGATTTAGTTGGTTTAGTTTGGCTAAAAGAACATAGATGGCAGCGCCATGCAGATCGATGGCTCTAAATGAGAATCTTTACTTTAGTATTATTATGATATCAACTTTACTATGTTATTGTTTTAAAATATAACTGCCCCCAATCAATTAGTAAAGAGTTTTAGTTCAAATTTAATGATTAATAAGTGAGTACCTATGTACCTGATCCCTTTTTGTACCCAATACGTTTCTACGCATATTATCTCTTAGCAACCGGTTTAAGTTGCATTAAAATCTATGACATCATTTACATTTCTGCAGCTAAGTGATTGCTTGCAACACGTTAATAATTCTAATATTACCTCGTTCGTATTGCAATGATAATAAAGATTATAATTGAATGGTTGATTCGCTAGATGGTAGAGTTGGCTAAATATGGCATCGATCTATGTGATTATCGGAGGATCACGTCATACGGCAGCTATGTCCTTATAAGGTTCGATAAGCTTACTTGTTTACATAATTTTGATCTTGCCTGATTTGAGTTTTCGTTCTTTTTATGTGAATGTACATAAAAAAACTAGATTAACAATCTGATTGTTATTATTATTATTCCATTGATAGAACACGATATACTTAGTTATTTATTATTATATGTTATCTATGTAGTTTGAAGTTTTGCTAGTGAAGATGGGTAGGTGATAGGACTTTGTTGCAAAGTTCGTCTAGGTAGGCACCTACCACCGCTTTGTCAGTTATTCTGCCGCCAAGCAGTAGTGTGCAAGCACTACTGTGTTCCGGTTTGAAGGGCACTGTAGCTAGTGAAATTATTGGGCAATCGAGACCTTATGATCTGATCTCACAGTCGAGTAATATTATAACCAGACTGTGCTGATGTCTCAGGATGATGTGCGCAGTGTCGCTTGAAACTCTATGTTTTGGGGTTCCGAGTGACACTGTTCTGTTATGGGCGGCCGTGGCGTTTAACATCAGATGAACGACTAGATCGTCACATCATTCACTACTAAAAAAAAAAATTAAAAATATGCTTTCGTTGGAAGTTTTGCCAAATCGCTCAATGGATTGCTCATGATTTTCATGTTTACTTACACGTACTAGTTTGGTGTAATAGAAGTTTTTGTATCTCTTTTTTATAATTATATAATGTAGTTCAGGATCCTATATTAAAAAATAGAGTATTGATCTAAAATAAAACAGTTTTATTATCAAGACATACTTAATATAGCACCAAAAATGTATCCTATGTTCTTCCCTGGGGTACAAACTATCGCCATACCAAATTTTATCGATATCGGTTTCGTGGTTTATTTATTTAGTGATAACAAACAGACAGAATGCCAAACAGAGTTATTTTTAGGCCTACAATGTTAATTTTGAAGTAAGGGTAGCATTGTATACTTTCTTATCCATTTCTTTTGACAAACAAAAGACTTAAACGCGCTCGAGCTCACTATCTCTCACACTCAATTTAAGAAAATGTAATTTATATCACATCTGTTCAAAAAGAGCTAATTTTATTCATATACAGGGACTAAAATAGCCTTTTGACCCCTAGGGACTAAAAGTAATTTAACATAACAGGCTGTATGATAAATCACAGAAAATATAATGTTATAAATTGCGCGCGAAACAAATAAAAAGAACTGTAAAAAAATCCACGTAATGCTTATCGCCGTTTACTCAAATTTTTAATCATTTATTATATAAATGTATGTGGATTCCTCAAATACCACACGACTGAAATAAAACTTCTTTAGTTTAGCTCCATCTATCGGCCGGTGTAACTTTGTTTGTGCTTTGTTTAATTTAAATGTCGCCATCTTGAAAATTGTAAATTGTCATTTTACCGGACATACCAACATAATAATACAAATTTTAAGTAATTTAACTTTTTTATGTTGACAATGTAGATCTACGTGAACCAACTTCAACTTCCGTTCGCCTCGCATTCGCCAGATTACTCCCAAGTCAAGCGTGCGTAAAGAAATTTTACTTCAAATTTTCTACAATGCAGTAGAGGACGCTAAGTTTCACTTACCAACTTGATTTTTAAAGTTGTCGTTTTAATTTTTTCAGTCTCTTGAGTGTGTTAACAATTTCAGTGTCCACCTCAGGAGCAATACTATTTTAAGCTCGAGTGATGTGCTTTGAACCCCTCGCCATACTCAGGATTCTACTTTAGAATCCTTCGCCCTGCTCTGGATTCAAAGAATCAATAATAATAATGATATAATAATAATTCTTAATAATAGTTGTTTGCTCCCTTGGGAAACAATCTACTATTTTTACCATTACTTACTTCCAGTCTGATCCTTTAATTTAAATGTTATAAATTGTATGACTACGTATTCTAATAGATTATTGAAAACTTCTTTAGGCACGCTTGGGGGTAAGCTGGTGAGGTGAACGGAAGTACCTCCCTCTCTATAAGTTAAAACGTTTCGTATATTATCGTAGGGGCAAGAGAGATAGAGCTAAAGAAGTTTTACTTCAGTCATGTGGTCTAAAAGCACATATATTTACACTTAAACTTAGCCCATACCTACTCAGATTGCTTGAATTTAACGATTTACTAAGAAACACTAACTAGAAGTATTAAAGCAAGTACTTAAATAAGAGAAAGTTAGATAAACGTTAGATAAAGGCCTCCAAAGTTCAAAGGCATTTTTCTAATTCTTAGAATCGACTCAATTTGATGGAAACATCTCAAAACATCGTCCAAAACAGTACAATTAACTTCTAATCCAATGCGAGGGCGTTAACACCTAATTAGAAACATTCGAAGAAATAGGGAAGGTAAAACCACATGTAACTTACGCTATTACGTGCGGACCAGTGCGCCGGCGCAGCCTCCGAGTGGTGGCAACATTGGAATGCCATAACTCAGGCATACCACCTTAACGGTACGAGTGAATGAGACAACGCCATGCGCGGGAAAGGGATGAGGCATCGACACGGTTGAACGACCGATCAAATAAGTTTTGTACGCGGGTATAGTATGCTATGTAGGTAGGTTTTATTTCTTCTAAACGTGCCGATGGCGCATGCGTTACGGCTAAGTGAAACCGATTTCCAGGACGACGCGCCATTTTCCAGGCGTGTGGTTTGGCGCGCTTTTCTATAACGTTTACTTTCGGATATAACTTACTTATTCATTCTTGGAACTATATGAAACTGAATTCATTATAATTTAATAATGTATGCATATAAAATTCAAAGTCCTGACTGACTGACTGACTTATACATCAACGCACAACCGCTGGTCCTAGAGACTTGAAATTTAAAGGACGTGTTCTTTGTAAACTGCAGGTATCCACTAAGAAAGGGTTTTTCAAAATTCCACCTCTAAAAGGGTGAAATGAGTGGTTGAATTATTTTCCTACAGGCCACGTGGGCAAAGCCGCGAGCAGAAGCTCGTATTATACATAATAACAATGACATGTATTTCATAAAAATCGTCAATCTTCCAGGTGGTCCCATATCGTGCACGTTTACGTAATAACTCTATTTATTTCCTCAAAGAATAATCTAGAAACGTTAGGCGGAACAACATTTTCCTGTTCTAAGCCTATAATTTTGTCATGTTTCTAACCGTGTTCTCAAACGACCATTTTGGGTTGGCCCCTCGACATTTGCCTGCGCTAACGGCTTTGAACAAAACTGCGAGATAAAGTGGTCCAGGTTACGGTAGACGTTTTGACCACACAAGCTATGTCGTGACCAAAGGGATGCTTCTTGTCGTGATGGTTACTTTAAGTAGTCCCTTCACAATTAATACGTTTTTAACAATTGCCGTGTTCTTTTCACCACAACACACTTATTGAACACAACATTTCTTTGACAGCCTCTATACTGTGGTGGTTGAGCAGGGCGGCTCTAAACGGATGGGGTCCCGGTCCCGGTTGGGACCCAGATGAAATATCTGGGTCTCATCCTGGACGGGAGGTGGACTTTTGGGACCCACTTCACTCAACTGGCCCCAAAAGTCCTAGGAGCGGCCGCCGCTCTGGGGAGGCTGCTGCCCAACGTGGGTGGCCCGAACGCCACGTGCCGTCGGCTGTACTCCGGAGTGATCCGGAGTATGGCCATGTACGGGGCACCGGTCTGGGTGGACGCCCTCGGTCGCAATAACAAGGCCCTGCTGCGACGTCCGCAGCGGGTCATTGCGACGAGGGCGATCCGCGGATACCGGACGGTGTCCTGGACGGCGGCTTGTGTGCTGGCCAGTGATCCCCCCTGGGAGCTTGAAGCGGAGACCCTCGCCGAAGTTTACCACTTCGTGGCGGCGAGGAGGTCCCGTGGAGAGCCCCCAGCGTGGGGGGAGGTCAAGCGCCTGCGAAAGCAGGCGCGGGCCGCCCTGTTGCGGCGGTGGACGGAGGACCTGGCTCCACCGGTCCCTGGACAGAGGACGGTGGAGGCCATCCGCCCGGTCCTCCGGGAGTGGGTGCGGTGGCCCTTCGGGTCGCTGACGTTTCGTTTGGTGCAGGTGCTTTCCGGACATGGATGTTTCGGAAAGTACCTGCATCAAATCGCGAGACGGGAGGTGACCCCGGCCTGCCACGAATGTGGGGCGCCAGAGGACACGGCGCCCCACACGCTGGAGGTGTGCGCAGCTTGGGACTCCGAGCGGCGCACACTTTCAGCGGTCGTTGGCCGGGACCTCTCGCTGCCGAGCGTGGTGAAAGCCATGCTCGGCAGCGAGAGTGCGTGGCAGGCCATGGTCTCCTTCTGCGAGAGGGTGATGACGCAGAAGGAGGCCGCGGAGTGGGTCAGGGAGGATAATACCAACTCTGACCCCCTCCGGCGCAGACGGGTGGGGAGACGGAGAAGGCGCTTCATTGAGCGCTTTCTCCATCCCCCGTAGTGGGGCCAGTGGCGGAAAGTCGGGGGACTCTCCGCTGCACTTACATGGCCCCACACGTCTGGTGGGCAACTGAGGTGAAAGGTTGCCCACCCACTGGCGCAGAGGCCCGGAAGGGCCTACCGCCGGGGCGAGATGGTTAATGCAGTGCGTCTCCATCTCGCCCCATCCCGGCGGCGGTCGGATCACGGGGGGGTTTTAGTGGGTTCGAGTCCCACATACCCCCTGCCACCACCCCCGTAGTGGCAGGGAAGTGCGAGGGCATTTCCCCCCTCAAAAAAAAAAAAAAAAAAAAAAAAGGGCGGCTCTAAACCCGGAGGTGGTAGGTTCGATTCCCGCGGCAGAACAAGTAGTTTAGTTTAAGTTTATTTCATACTTTTTCCATTTTGTTTCTATTTGTTGTGGGACCATGGTCCACGTAGTTCCTGGGTACCTAGACACCAGAAATCCTAGTTAGATTCCAAGATTTATGTATGTGATCGTTGGGCGTTATTATTATTATTGAAACATAGAATTAAATAAATTTTCACAAGAAACGCCCAAGATATTATCTGAAATTACTTGTTTAAATTTAAGTTATATTTGAAACCCGTGTTCAAAATTTCAATGAAATCAATTTAGCCATTTCAGATAAACAAACGAACAAGCAGACAACATTACACGTTTACATTGTTAGGGATAAGGGTAACTTAATTGTATAGAACGAAAGGTTGCAATAACCTAACTCATCATATAATATAATGAAATCAATCTGAACTGAAACAATGCCCATTTAGTAGAGATCGTAGAGTGTTTAGTTGATCGGTGCAGGCTAGCTATAACCATCCCGAGCAAATGCTTTTTAAGGCTATTTTTAGTACGAAAAATACAAAATCTAAATGTATATAACTCAAAGGTGACTGACTGACTGACATAGTGATCTATCAACGCACAGCCCAAACCACTGGACGGGTCGGGCTGAAATTTGGCATGCAGGTAGATGTTATGACGTAGGCATCCGCTGAGAAAGGACTTTTCGAAATTCCACCCTTAAGAGGGTGAAATGGGTGGTTAAGTTATTTTCAAATAGGCCACGCCGCACTGCGGGCGAAGCTGCGGGCAGAAGCTCGTAATATAATAATACTAAATCAAGCTCTTCTGAACGTTTTCTATCGCTACAGGTTAGTTTCAGTCTAGTAATTTTTGACTGGCCCGATAGCAACCCTACCTTCTGATCTATGGGTTGTGGGTTCGATTCCCAACAAACATTTGTGTGATGAAAATAGGTGTTTGTTCTGTGTCTGGGTATTATATTGTATTATATGTATGTATTTACAAACAAAAAATTACTTAAGTTTTGTATCAGTTATCTGGTTCCCATAATACAAGCTTTGCTTAGTTTGGGCCTAGATGGCGTTGTGTGAGATTGTATATTAATCAATAAGCTAGGATTTTGCACCCATTACCCGGTCTATTAAATAAAATGAAATGTCTTGTCGTTTCACATGCATATCGTGTGTACAGTCACGGTGTAAAGCAAACATGTGGTTTCAGGAAACGAGTAAGATGTAAAATAGTTCCATTCTTTGACAGTGCGTACTATGAAAATGGATCCAAATCGCTTATGCTGAGAATTATAATAATAATCATAATAATAATAATGATAATAACGCTTTTTTAATGTCTCTCCATCCAAAACGATACGTAAATAACCGATGCCCTGTCAATCTGATTTACAGAGAGTTACTAGCACAACCACGACCTTCGGTGGGCGCTTGAGGTCGACAAAACGACCATACAAGCCTAACGAGAAATAAAAAAAGAACTCACACAAATCGTGCATACACGCCGTGCTCCGCCGCACCAATTTGTAGCCAGTCGTAAAAATAAAAACCTCGCGCCCGCGGGTTCCCTTCAAATTACGACGCTACGATTCGACGTAGACATGCCATAAGTACTTGCAATATGGCCAGAACTATGAATTCTTTGACGAGTTTTTGAAGTAAAACTTCTTGATGCATTCTTGACTTGGGGAGTAAGCTGGTGAATGCAAACGTAAGTTGAAGTTGGTTCACGTAGATCTCCATTGTCAACATAATATAGTTACAAATTTGTATTATTATGTTGGTATGTCCGGTAAAATGACAATTTACAATTGTCAAGATGACGACATTAAAATTAAACACAGCAAAAACAAAGTTCCCTAGAAGCTTCTGATAAAGTTGCCATCACTTTACTAGGAGTATGACTTGACTAGACCATGACTTGACTTGATGACTTGGACTGTGACTTGACACATATATTTGACTGGCCCGATAGCTCAGTTGGTAGTATCCCTGCCTTCTGAACTGTGGGTTGTGGGTTCGATTCCCACTCAGGACAAACATTTGTGTGATGAACATGGGTGTTTGTTCTGTGTCTGGGTGTCATATTGTATTCTATGTATGTATTTACAAACAAAAAAGTATCTAAGTATTGTATCAGTTATCTGGTTCCCATAGCACAAGCTTTGCTTAGTTTGGAGCTAGATGGCGTTGTGTGAGATGTCCACACATATTATTATTATTTATTATTATTATATATATATATTAATTAACTTGAGAAATTATCAATTACTCGACATCGGCTAAATAATCTAAAGCCAAAAATAGTGGAGCCAATAAAAAAAAAAAACAAAAAAACTTCAAAAGTGTCGAAGCCTTTGTAAGTTTGGATGCAAGAAGCAAGTAGCTGGTCTACTTGTCTTGGTCTTTACTCTATAGGAAAGACCTATTCAGCAGGACATCATGATGATGATGGTGATAGAAGCTCACGCGAGTAAAGCCGCAGGGCGTAGATGGTAACTAATACAACAGAGCGTCTGTGATCTTATCCTCACGAATGTCGACATGACTCTACCCAATGAACTAAAATTATACGCATCTCTCAATAAAACTGATTCCAATCCTTTGATACTCTCGAATGCATCAATTGTAAAGCGGCGAGAACAAAGAACAAGCACCTTTACTCCCAAATATTACAAATTTGAAGACTTTATGAAATAGACTTAGAACCTTTACAATAAGAGCTACAATATAAAATATATGAGTGATGGGTGTGGTTATGATCCGTAACAAAGAAGAAACGAATAAACACCCGTGGTCTATTATTATCAGATATTTTAAGGATCTATTATCAAGATAATAAGTGGATATAGTTTGTTATTAGGTTCATAAACCTTCCCGTAGGACAAGAAATAGAACAAAAACATATTATTCCAACAAAAATATATTATAATGTTATGAAAAATTTGTTGATAGTGACTAGGGAAGTCACTAAAGTAACAGTGATCTGGAGAGTCACTAGTAACTAGGGGAGGTCACTAGAGTCCTCCTAGATCCTAGTTACATACTGATACTAGAGTATCAGAGTATCAGTATATAACTAGGGGAGGTCACTAGAGTGTACTAGATCCTAGTTACATACTGATACTAGAGTATCAGAGTATCAGTATATAACTAGGACCTATTCTGATTTTGATAAAATGCGGATGCTTCCTGAATATATAATATATGATACTTTATTCCCCGAAAATTATGTACAATTATAATACCGCCATCACTTTTTTATTCACTAGGTAGATAAGTTCACGAGTCGCGCCGCCTCCATCTCCATTCCCCATCACCCGTGCTCTAACCACGCCGGCACGTTCGCTCAAGGAATTTCACTTCCATGTGAGAACAAAGACAAGCTTGATTAGTGTAGACTGACTAATTGGGAGTAATGAGCTGGTACACTTTAAACTGTAACCACGGGAAAGGTGTGAAATTTTTGTAACGCAAAGTTTTTTTTTGGCTCCACACTTTTGTGTATTTAGCCAGTGTCAAGTAATTCATTTCTCAAGTTAATTAATAATTTATATAGTCAAGTCAAGTCACGGTCCAAGTCATCAAGTCAAGTCATAGTGTAATCTACTCAAGTCATACTCCTAGTAAAGTGGTGGCAACTTTACCAGAAGCTTCTTTATAATTTTGAAAACAACAAGAAATTAAACTTTCACCATCATTATACGACTTTCCCACACTCATGCCTGTAATCCAGCACTTAACGAATAAAATGCCACCAATTTTATGCGTTAACACTGAAAATAACACAAGTTTTGGAAAATAATACAATGCGGAGACGCCATCTTTTTCGTTTTCCCGCCAAAACTCTCCAACGTAAAGTTGCTCTTTGAATATTAATTTTAAGTTGGTAATGGCATTGCTGTCAGAAGCCGCAGTGTTTTGGTCACACGAGAACTTGATCAACATTCGTGGAAAGTGAAAACCACAATAATTAATCCACTGAGTTCGAAAGAGCGGATTTCAATTTTGCTGGCTGCAACTTTGTTTAGTAATAAGTGTTTTTCAGATTATCATTTATCTTCTATACATATGAAATTCAAAGTCCTGACTGACTGGCCGACTTATATATCAACGCACAGCCTAAGCCACTGGTCCTCGAGATTTGAAATTTGATGTGTGTGTTCTTTGCAAAATATAAGTATCCACTAAGAAAGGGTTTTTTGAAATTCCACCCCTTAGAGGGTGAAGTGGGTGGTTGAATTATTTATAAAAAACTTTTTCGTTTCCAATAAACCACGCGGGCGAAGCCACGGGCAAAAGCTAATATGGCTTACCTGTTTTCAACCGACTTCAAAAACGGAAGAGATTCTCAATTTGACCTTTTTATGTTTGTTCCTGATCCTTTTTTATTTGAAAACTGGCGCTTCCCGTGTGGCCGTTTCAATTTTGTCCAGGTCTGACAATGGCATCCATCCAAAAAATATATAAATCTAAAATCAGATTTTTATGCTTTGTTTGTTACTTGTCAAAACAGCTAAGAACAAACTAGCCAGAGACATTAAAAGCCGTGATAAAAGTTTTTAACTTTCTCATTTAAATATAATTTGTATAATTAACCTAGCGTCGCTCGCCTAAAAATATTTTATTAAGGCATACTACACACTACCCTGAGGGCTTTTAATGATTCCCGTATATCACTGAAAAAGGCCCCCTGCAGACGTCGGATCGCGATAGCACGCTCGTGGCATGCCGCTCATCGTGCTCACTATCGCGGTCATCTCGCTCGCCTCGCTCACGACTGCAACAAAACTGTTGAGATGGAAGCATTTGGAAATACCACTGCAGTTGTTTGAAGCTGTACCGAGTAGTGTAAGAGCCTTGCTCAGACTTCTATTTACTAAGTCAAGGTCATTTTAATGATCTGATATTGCAATCTATACTTTACTGTCTTGATTTTACGTACTTTTAAGCCTTAAAAATTATCTAAGAATGTGTCCAGGATAGAGATATCTTTATTTTTCATACGAAAATATTTAATTTACATGAGAACTATTTACTGGTTGTGTTTTGCCGTTTTATCCACGTGGTGAAAATTTTCTAATTTTCCACTCAACTATTAATTTTTTTCTTTCATAAGAACCTTCTCCTGACATTAAGAAACACAACAAAAAAAGTATTTGAAAAAATGTTCCATCCGTTCACGTGTGATGCCATGACCAAGGGAAATAAATATTCATTTTTATATATAACGAGCTTCTGCCCGCAGCTTCGCCCGCGGCGTGGCCTATGAGAAAATACTCGTAATTCAACCACCCATTTCACCCCCTTAAGGGTGGAATTTCGAAAAATCCTTTCTTAGCGGACGCCTACGTCATAACACCTACCTGCATGCAAAACTTCAGCCCGATCCGTCCAGTGGTTTGGGCTGTGCGTTGAAAGATCACTATGTCAGTCAGTCACCTTTGAGTTTTATATATATATAGATAATCCACTCGCTGTCTCAGTTATAGAGGTAATTATGACGATAAATCGAAAGAACGAATGCCAGATACAGAGTTTTGCTTCATCCCATTAACAGAGGTAATTCAGTGCCAGTGTTGGGACCTCAGCATGAGTTCCAGTTATAGGGGTTTCTCACTTATCCAGGTCCCACTTTACCAAGTTTTACTGTATTATTATTAAAGCGTTGTAGGCACACTTTATTATAATCGAAGGAGGTCCATGGGTTTGCAGTAATTAATAATTTCCCAATTAGCTCTGTACACAATATATTAATTAAAAAGATATTTACAAAAAAAAATGAAAATAAATTTTTCTCTAATGTCAAGTCCCTATCAACAATCTTCGTTGCCCCTAGCAACGAGCTGGAAAGGTTTTCTATGAATCTGGTATAAAAACTTTCGTGGGCTAGCACGCCACATTATTATTCAGCCTAATTAATTTGTCTCACTTGCCCTGCACAGCGAAAGCCTCCCTTCTTTCACTCTTCGTGGTCTAAATCTCAGTCATTCCATTAAAAATCTGGATCATCGCATCTTCTTCGCCTGGACAGCCAGGTCGCAGGTTTTACTTTTTGTAGAACCCACTCTTTATTGAGTTTGGCGTAACTCATCCGAAATGCGGCAGACGTGTCCGGCCCAGTTCCAGTTTCTTTAGTTCAGCAGCTTCCTGACCATCTTATATGTATGATTTTACGAGCTAGTCGTGCATCTGATGTTAAGCGCCATGGCTGCTCATAACAGTTACAGTGTCACTTGGAACTCTAAAATAAGATTCTCGTAACACTGCACTGCGCACGTATCGCACTGTGCATCCTGAGACATCAGCAGTCTGGTAATAAGATTACTCGACTTTGAGTTCAGATCATAGTGTCTCATTTGCCCAGTAATTTCACTAGCTACAATGCCCTTCAAACCGGAACACAGAAGTGCTTGCGCACTACTGTTTGGCGGCAAAATAGCCACCAAAAATTTTTAAGCCACCTGAAAGAATATGTCTTAACATAAAAAAAAAATATTTAAAATCAATAAGTTGTGTGAAATTGTGTGATGAACATCAATGTTTGTTCTGTGTCTGGGTGTTATATTGTATTCTATGTATGTATCTACAAACAAAAAGTATCTAAGTATTGTATCAGTTATCTGGTTCCCATAGTATAATTTAGTCTAGTCTAGTCCCAAACTAAGCATAGTTTCGGACTAGATGGCGCTGTGTGAAATGTATACATATATTTATTATTTTTTATTTTATTTTAATAAATAAAAGTACAATAAAACAACTCCATTTTTCCGTACATTCAAAACCAATAACATTCTACAGATCCCTACGTTTGAATTCGAGGAATCCGATGCGTTATGGATATAGAAAGTGAAAGAAAAATACTGGTTTTGCCGGGCATGCGCGCCGGCCGTGAACTTCCTGTTACCTCGTCGGAAAGTTCGAACTACGATCATAAATATCTGTACTAGCCAGTAACTACACCATGGCAATTTGTCGTATGCTTAGTTTACAGGCTTTGATTTCACTCTTCCTAACCTTTTACGAATAAACACTGAATGAAACCTAAATGTTTCCTTTTGCTTATCTCTATTAAATTGGCAATAAATAATGTATCTGTGGACATTTCACACGGCGCCATCTAGTCCTAAACTAAGCAAAGCTTGTACTATGAGAACCAGATAACGGATGCAATACTTAATATATACTTTGTTTGTAAATGCATACATAGAATACAATATAAAAACACCCAGACACAGAACAAACATCGATGTTCATCACACAAATGTTAGTCCTGGGTGGGAATCGAACCCACAACCCACAGTTCAGAAGGCAGGGATACTACCAACTAAGCTATATATATATATATAATAGGTCTTTACCTATGAAATTGCCGTATTGCAGTACAGACTTTTTCAAACAAACAAAAAGTTTTGATTGGCTATGAATTCTAAATTCAAATTAATTTTGTTTTAAAAATATGACATTCTATTTACAATATAAGTCTTTTGTTTATTGATTAGCGTTGTATTTTCATTACATTTCAACATTTTTCCTCATAATGGATACTTTGAAATTTCGTGTAATTATGGAATATGAGTTCCGTCGTGGCACCAAAGCGGCACAAACGACACGTAACATCAACGACGATTACGGAGAGAACTGTACAAACGAACGTACAACCCGTTATTGGTTTGCTCGGTTCCGTTCTGGGAATTTTGACTTGAAAAATGAACCTCGTGGTCGTCCGGAAACTTTGGTCAACAATGATGAATTAAAGGCGATTGTGGAAGCTGATGAATCTCAATCTACAGCTGAGCTGGCAGCAGCTTTTGATGTTAGCATCAAAACAATATTGGTCCATTTGCGACAGATTGGCAAGATAAAAAAGCTTGATAGATGGGTGCCCCACGAACTTAACGATCGCCAGCGCAACGTACGCGTCGAGACTTGCCTTGCGCTGCTTAACAGGCACAGAAATGAAGGAATTTTGAACCGAATTGTTACGTGCGACGAAAAATGGATTGTTTTTGACAATCGAAAGCGCTCAGCAAGTTGGTTAGATCCTGGTTCGGTACCAAAGCAATGTGCAAAACGAAAAATGACCCCTAGAAAGGTGATGGTCACAGTTTGGTGGTCTAGTGCTGGTGTGATTCATCATAGCTTTTTACAAAACGGCGAGAGCATTACTGCAGATGTGTACATTGAAGAACTGACCACAATGATGGCGAAACTCGCACGTCTGCAACCAGCTTTGGTCAATCGGTCGTCTCCACTGCTACTTCACGACAACGCGCGACCCCGTACTGCACAACAGACCGTGTCTAAGCTGCATGAGTTGGGTTTGGAAGCTCTCCCTCATCCGCCATACTCACCAGATCTTGCGCCTACCGACTATTACTTTTTCCAAAATTTGGACAACTTTTAGCGGGAAAAAAATTCAATTCCCGAGAGGCAGTACAAAACGCCTTTGAAGAGTTTGTTGTCTCCCGTCCTGCTGATTTTTTCAAGAAGGGCATCCATAAACTGCCACAGCGTTGGCAAAGATGCATTGATTGCAGGGGTGATTACTTTGAATAAAAGAATTAAATAAGTTCGAAAAAAAAAATACTTTAACTTTTTTCAAACAAAACGGCAATTTCATAGGTAAAGACCTAATATTCTGTAGAAGTCTGGCAACAAAACAGCAACGGCCTTACAACATCGGTTAAAACCAGGGCCAAGCAATATCGGTCTTATTTAAATCTATCCACATTTAATGTAAATCAAGTGTCCATAGAGCCGTGTTTTCCGCGGAGCCGATATTTTTATCTGTAAATAAATATTCAGGTATCACTTAGCCTATGTAAATAGCGGGCACCTCGAGTTTGAAAAACCTTGGCACGTACTCATAGCTATATCATGAAGATATGAAAGCTTGCAAGGGTGGTCGGCAAAACTGAATATTGTAAGCACAGTCAATACAGTGAACACTAGTTCAGGAGTCTATGGATTCACTATATAAACTGTTGAAAAATACTTATGTCAATATATGATTTTGTATTTTAAAAAAAATGTATTTTGGATGGCTTCACAGTGCAAGTGGTATTATGAAATTACTATAAATTGTGATTTTGCGGTTTGATTCCCACACAAAAATTTGTGTGATGATCATCGATTTTTGTTTTGTGTCCGGGTGTTCTTTGTTTTTAAAGTATATGAGATAACCTGGCCTTCTAAACTGTAGGTTGTGAGTTCGATTCGCACCCAGAACTTGTTGTGTAATGAACATCGATGTTTGCTCTGTGTCTGGGTGTTATATTGTATTCTATGTATGTATTAACAAACAAAAAGTATAATAATAATATGTGTGGTTATCTCACACAGCGCCATCTAGCCCCAAACTAAGCAAAGCTTGTACTATGGGAACCAGATAACTGATACAATACTTAGATACATTTTGTTTGTAAATACATACATAGAATACAATATGACACCCAATATGTATCTTAGTATTGTATCAGTTATCTGGTTCTTATAGTACAAGTTTTGCTAAGTTTTGGGCTAGATGGTGCTGTGTCAAATGTAATTTCGACATTCGATGCGACAAACTTAAGTATACGTTATAAAGTTCAGACATTTTTTTTAGATAAATGGCTTTGTCAGATATACATATGCAGATTCCATCCATCGATAGACAAAAAGTGATCCCAAGAGTTCCATTTACACTATTTACCTCTCGCTTGCACTATTTTTAGTCATCATGCTATAAAATTGAAATATCTTCGCTATCAGTGGTCGTCTTAACTAATTCTTGGCGCCTTTACCGGCACACAAAATTATTAGAAGCGTCTTCTAAATATATTTATTAATATGATAAATATATTATTATTATAGCGCTCAGCGATGCGATCTGTGTGTTAATGCGGTGATAAGACGGTCCGGCCATCTGTTATCAGTTAGCAAACACTGCTCCTGTAGATTCTGCTTATATTGTAACGCAAATATGAAATTGAAGGATTTTAGATATGGATGTGCGAGAATAACAGTATTTCTGATATTTTTGTGAGATGCTATCTGCTACTAAGCCAGAATATATCATATACTAGCTGCGCCCCGCGGTTTCACCCACGGATAAAAAATATTTAAATTATTTGCTCATCCTACGGGAAAATTTGTTTTTTCCGGGATAAAATGTAGCCTATATGTAATAAGCTATCTTGGTACCGAATTTCATCCAAATCCATTCAGCCGTTTGAGCGTGAAGGAGTATCAAAATCTCAGTATTTAAGCCTCATTTCGGTATTTTGAGAATGTATTATTGTAGATAATTTCACGCTGAATCCAACGATACCCTTAAGTCATTTTGTGAAAAAAATCAGTTAAACCCTTTTTGTTCACCCCTTCAATTAACATTAATTACAATATGAGTTGAAGTCGTAAAAGTTTAAAAAGTGTTATGGAAAATGAAATCATGATTTTTGAAGCAGCTGATTTGGTTTTTTGGTCGATAAATGAGTGTCAATAAGCCCCTACTTGATGATGTGCGTATGTTACCTTCTGTAGAAAAAATGCATCTGCGTTGATTTTTTTAATGATTTCCTCCTCGTAGGTTTGCGATGGATGTTTGAGACCAGAACTTCAGTTTTTCAAACCATTATACAGTCAAGTCATAATTTTGATTTTACTTAGAAGTCTTCAATTATAATTTAGTTTTTTTTTGGGCTTTAATTATATTAGATAAATAAAACAGAAAACAATTAAAAGGAAACTTAATCTAACAAACCTACCAGTAGGCAACGTGCCCAATATGCTGGCAGCATTGCCACGTTGAATGGCAATGCTCAATCTTTGGCTGAAGTAGAGCCCAGCATTTTGGTCACTTTGGGACTTGAGTTTTATAAGCGAATTACGTGCAAATAATACTTAATACCTATACTTAGAATAATACAATACAGAACGGTTGTAAACTTGCACGAATTACTGAAAATCTAAATAGATAGATACCAATAGAAATTATAATTCAGAAATGTTTACCTTACATTTGTTGTTTGTGTAATAAAGTATTTCATATCTATTTACCAGACCTGGAAAATCTAGGTGACTGAGACTTCCCGTCATTGCGGCATTGCTATAATTATGTTGCCTTATAAGAAATAATGTAACGTTTCCTGAGTTTTACCTATGCGCGTGTATAAAGCTAACCTAAACTAGAAAGATTAGTTGATAAAAAAGCATCTTTCTTGTATAAGAATATTTTTATTGCTCAGAAAAGACAAACAGAACCTTAAATATACGATAGGTAGGTACATTAACAAATCAGATTTCACTTATATTAACAACAGGTAAGCTAGTAGGTAGGTGCTGAGGGAAATTCCATTATTCCAATTCCAAATATGAGTTATACTCATTATTACAGTGACTGTTGTATCGGTTTCAAATGAATTAAATCAAAACAAGTAAAATCAGACAAGTATTATATGTTTCTTAGTATACAATATTAGGCACCTATTACCTACCTACTATCGGATCGATATTCTTAAAGAAACGAAGAAGAGGATTCAAATGGATGTACAGAGCTGTGTCATTATCGTAAACTATTAACAACTTGTCATTAAATTAAATTTGATAAAATTGTCACCACATAGAGTCTAAATACGCACTTTACAGACAGATACGCACCTTAGAGTAAAAAGTCCAAACGGTCTATAAAAAGTTCGATTGACCGTTTGGAATTTTTATTCTAAAGTGCGGATTTTTATCGGGCTTAATGTGGTGATAATTGTGCCAGATGTAGTTGGACTGATTTAGATAAAACATGGTTTGTTTATATTCTTATAATACTTTTGTTTAGGAAAATTGATAAAAAAGGGGAAATGGTTAAATTGCGTGTGGTGCTTCTGTTATTCTATAAAATAAATTACAAAAATGTAATTATGTATAAGTAGTTTATATTGGTTGCAAATATGTGCAAGGTAGTTAAAACAACATAAATATAAACGAAAAATTAATATGTATGATTAATATCAGTACTAGTAGTAGTTACTAAAAGATATTTTCTAATAAGCTTAATTTAAAAAAAAGCAAAATTAACCACAGAAAGTTTTTAGTTTTTAAGAAATTTGCCTACTATATTTTGCAACAGTTTTTTAAATGTTGCAAGAAACAAAAGTTATATTTATATTGCAGTGTTCTTTTTTGTATTTCTGAAAAGCTTGACGAGCTAGCTTTTCGCCTGATGTTAAGGAGACGACGGGAAACTATTTTATAAATTAGATTCACTAATTTTTGGCATAAAACTACTTAGTTACTTAGTATTTACTAAGTATAGATCTAGTAGAAACCACAGACAGAATATTTTCGCTTACATTCCCTATGATATAAACCTTCTCTATTATGCTGTCCGGTAAAGAAGCTGAGCGTACTCAAACGGTTCGTGGAACAAGGGAAACTGGCCGTAGAATGCCGACAGTTAAGCTGCCTTGATAATTGAGCTCCCATATTCGTAACTATCTAGATTGGTGTTCTTGCTAACTTACTTCAATGATGTTTTAAAAGTTAACACAAGTATACTTCTAATTGACTGAACGAGCCTATATATCCTATATATATAGTTTTGGAATACTAATTTAGACTGAGTGGAAAGTTTTGAAAGAAACCGACAAAACCTAAATTTACAAACAACCAGTTCATTTTCAAGCTCCGGAGACGATATATCGCTAGTTTCGTGGTATGCATTACTAAATATTTATCAAATTCGAAGAATTCTAATCTATGTAGATTAGCATTCTTCGAATTTGATATTTATGAAATGTATGCTTAAATAAAAGATTTTAATAACGCAGCCCGAAGCGCCGAAAGGATGTGAACCACCAAGCCAAAGTAACACACTCCATAGATTTATATTTGCAAACTTTTGTTTATAAAAAGTAGTTTTTTTCGGAAAAGTCCTCAGATCCTTTTTTCAATAAAAGAGAATGATATAAATGAATTAATTTAATAATAACGCCCAACGATCACATACCTACACAAATTCTAGATCCTAATTAGGATTCTCTGAAGGATTCAAGAACTACGATGACCACAAGCTACCCTGTTTCGTCTTAGGAAAGGACTAGACTGAGCTTTTCTACTACTAGTTTACGGTGACCTAACTTACTTCAATACTATAAAAACAATTAAATCTTAACAGAGACTGTGTTAAGATTTAATTGTTTTACTGATTTAATTGTTTTACTTGTTACTATTCATGGTTAGTAGCACTTCTAGAGGTCCAAAGGCATCGGTGACCTTTTTCTATCAGAATTGTCTGAAATCTGAAAACTTTCGCGTCTTGAATTTATATTGTGAGGATAAAACGGGTCTATTCGCCTACAAAAATTATCAAAACATTATTTTGACTAACCTCGACGTTTCAACCAAGTTACATTGGCTGTGGTCACGAGAGGACTCACCTTTTAAAAAACGACTAAACCTATTTTTATGAAAATTACATAGATTTCTTAAAATACTCATTTTCATCACTAATACAATTAGAAAACAGGATGTGGTGGGAAACAAAAGCATCCTAGACCGCATTTTCACTTACCATAGACGCAAGACTAGACGCAAATATATAAAACAATAAGAAAACTAAAAACTGCGTTCCAATCAAAAAAAAGTAGAGCTCGGTCAGTTTCGACTGGAATCTGAAACATGCCAAAACCAGGCGTTTAGCTTTCGGTTTAAGCCCCGAGGCACCGACACGAGCTTGATATGTATGGAAAATCAGTCATTTTCTGCACGCAACGAGTTTCGATACGCATTCTTTACAAAAAAAAAATACCCGATGGCAGACGCCAAACGTAAAGGTAGATTTCTTAAATGTAGGAATTTTGACACGTACATTCTTAATCCTTTGTTTCATAAAGCCCCTGTTTAATTTATCAAAGGGAACTTGACAAAATAGATAGATAATAAATTCTACTTTATTAACACATTCTGGCTTTAGATGCTTTACATAAATTCACTTTGTAATAGGTAAAGGTTATCCGGCTAGTAGCTACATTATAAATCAACTAAAACAAAGGGAAAATTATTTTTTTATTATTTGGTTGATAAAATAATACACTTTTTATTTTTATATTGTTTTATCCAATGAATAACTTAATATATTATATGGTGATCAAAAATAAATGTTCAAAAATTATGCTCGTTTCCTTATGTGCACGCCTAATATAATTGTTTCTCAGCACGCCTTGGTTGACTGGTAGAAAATGCTGTTAGCATTAAGTCTTCCTTCGTTGTTTTTCCGTGCATAAAGTGTTAAGTAAATAAATAATAACTTCGATCTGATTATTGAGAAATAGTGCCATATAACAGGAAATAATTTTCTATTCCATTGTACAGTTGTTGGAACAGACAATTTAACTTTTTCTAAATCTAGTTTGTTAAAACAAATCAAAGCACGTGGTTCTTGAAATCTACCATTTATTTAAAGACCTCTGAGCACGGCGGTTGGTGATAATCTTTAAAAATTACAGCAAATTAATGGTGTTATGGTACTTACCATACAATGGGCTGTCCATTGTTGCTGTCAGAAAAAATCTCTAAAATAGGTATTTACTTACATATTTTGTAAGATTTCTTGGTGTTGGCTTTAAAAGCTTTATACTCGTATAAGCTCAAAACTTGTGCTCACTGATTCCTTGCAATTATCTAAAATGAGATCCATAGGAGAGCTTAAGTCAAGCTCTCAGAAATGGAAGACCGATAACTGATGAAGAAGAAAGGTTTGCCATAAGAAACCATGAACTGGAAGGTGCAGGAATAAAATCCTGACCTTCATGAAGTAAAATTTCTACGCGCTTGACTTGGGGAGTAAGCTGGTGAATGAGTAAAGAGGCGACGTTGAAAGTTGGTGGTTAAAGCAGATCTCCATGGTCAACTTAACAAAGTTAAAAATTACTTCAAATTTGTATTATTATGTTGGTGTGCTCGGTAAAATGACAATTTACAGTTGTCAAATGGTGACATTAACATTAAACAAAGCAAAAACAGGGAGTTTTGGCGGGAAAACGAGAAAGATCGCATCACTGCATTGTATTATTTTCCAAAACTTGTGTTATTTTCAGTGTTAGTGCATAAACTTAGTGTCGTTTTATTCATTAAGTACTGGATTACAGGCATGAGTGTGGAAAAGTGGTATAACGATGGTGAAACTTTTCTTTTCGTGTTGTTTCAGTTGAAGATATTGATGGCCTACCAGCGCAAAGCAAATCTTCCATTCTCGATCGCTTTTGAATACACATTAGATATAATTTAACTAAAAACAGCACAATATTTTAATCTAAATAACAAATTAAATTAAATTTCATTTTATTACAGATAATTCAATCCAATTTGTTAGTAACAATAAGACTTACAGCTATATTAGTAGAACCATCATTATTATTAATTACTATAAATGTCAAGCACATCACAAATTATCACTTAAATCAATTAAATCATATCTATATTATAATTAAAATTCTTTATAATAAACTATTTGGCATTTCTTTGCGTCGGGAACACAAGCATCCCCGTCCAATGCTTTAGTATTGGACCATCTACCCTCTCGGCAACAGCGACCAGGAGGCTGTTGGTACTGCCCCGCATTCGCCGCATCAGGGAGGCTACACGCTTCCGCATGATGGCGTAAAAGTCATCCACGCGAGCCTCTGCGAACATACCCGATGCACTGCAATATCGCGGCAGCCCCAACAGCGCCCTGAACGCGTTGTTGTATTGGACCCGCAGAGCACTGTAAGCCCTTTGAGTATAATCAATCCATAAGCTGCATGTGTAAAAAGATTGGCAATACGCCCGAAACAAAGTACTTTTTACATATTTCGAGCATTTTGCAAACCTACGGATCAGCATATTGCTCCTGACTGCCAGCGCTCTGCGTTCCCTCTCAATGTCAAGGACGTCTGTTTGCGACGCAGTGACCCAGTGCCCCAAGTACTTAAACTCAGTCACTTGTCTAAGAGCGGTCCCATCGAGTGTCACTGGCGGTACTTCAGGATAATATTTGTTACCCGCCTTGAATATTAAGCACTCACTCTTTTTTGCGTTATACCTGAGGCCATGGGACTCCGCATACTGCTCACATATAGACAGAAGCCTTCTGAGGGCATTGATCGATGGAGCCAGCAACGCCATATCATCAGCGTAGCTGATGTTATTGACGAAGGTTCCGTCAACAGAACAGCCAACCATTGCGCTGCTGAGCTCACGAATCAGCCGATCCACATATAGACAGAAGAGCCGAGGCGAGCTAAGGCCACCCTGCCTCACGCCACACTCCAGTCCATATGGATCAGATAGTGAACCTGCCCACTTGACCATATTGCTTTGATGCCCATACCAATATTTAAATATCTCTATCAGCTCGCCAGGAAGATTTGTGTCATCATAAAGCTTCTGCCACAAGACACCATAAGACACCAGATCGAAGGCTTTGGAAAGGTCTAAGAAAGATGCGTATACAGGAGTGCTTCTATCCGTATAGTACCGAACAGTGTGCTTGAGACAAAGAATAGCAGACTCCGTGGAAAGACCTGATCTGAAGCCAAACTGGGCATCATGAAGGTCAAGATGCTTTTCGAGTTGCTTGTCCAGCACACTATCCAGGACCTTCGCTATTATCGTGGCCAAAGATATGGGCCTATAGTTATTTATGTCAGAAGCGTCTCCAGTCCGATTCTTTAATATGGGCACGACAACCGTTCTCATGAGGTCTTCTGGGAGGTAGGTATGTGAGAAGCAAAGATTGAAAAACATGGCTAGCACTCTGGGCATATGTACACCTGCATGCCTCAAATGCTCTATACTGAGAAAGTCATATCCAGGTGATTTCCCGCTTTTCATGTTTTTCAATACTACGGCTATTTCTCTAC
Source organism: Ennomos fuscantarius (assembly GCA_905220475.3). NCBI lineage: Eukaryota > Metazoa > Arthropoda > Insecta > Lepidoptera > Geometridae > Ennomos > Ennomos fuscantarius. The sequence continues at coordinate 16,971,294 of HG992023.1, forward strand.
AAGTGACTCTCACCAGCTCCTCTGAGCCCGCTTTCCGCGTCGATAGCGACTCCTTCTGTGATACTGTAAGACAAGATTTTACAACAAAATGATTTTTAAACATATTGGCTATGGATGCAGGCTCACTAACTCCCTCCACACTCGCTGGGATACTCGTCCTGCATTTCATTTTGTTAGTATGTTTCCAAAATTTTGAAAAATCTTTTTTGTTGTGATGTGATGCTAAGATGTCCATTTTAATTTGTTCCTCATTTTCTTGACACCACTTGAGCCTACTTTTGAACGATTTTTTTGCATCTCTCATATTAATAAAAACAGGGCCTTCTTTAGGCTTTCCATGACATAACCAGTTTTGATATGCAAGTCGAGCCTCCAAGTGAGCTTGTCGAACATGCTTGTTCCAACCTGCCACACATTTTTTTTTTATTTTATTATGTAACAGTTTATTTCCATAACTACAGCACGATGCTTCCACCAATATGCTTACAATGTCAGAGTAAATTTTATTAATTATATTTCGATGTTCCAAATTATTACACAATCCGTTACTACAATCTATGAATTCACTAGGAAAAATTATCTCTTTTAATTTATCATTACAAAATTTAATATAGGTATCTATCTGTTGCAAGTCTCTTTCACCCCACTTAATCATATTACACTCATTATTACAATTATTGGTTTTTGTTCGAAGTAAATTCAAATTGCATGTTATTTGCAGTGGGAGGTGATCTGACCAATACGCGTTATGTAATACCTTCGCGTCACACACTGTTCTCCACGCAGCTTCAGAGACCAAGCAATGATCCAACCAGCTCCCAGTACAATAAACGTCACTTACATAAGTATGCGTGTTCGAATTTATCCCTAAGATATCTATATCCGCACATCGCCACTTCTGCTCAAGACAAAAATCCAGAAGCTCAGTTCCGAACCGCCTACCAGGGTGCGCATTATAGTCCCCCAGAATAAACACGGAGTCTACGCCACTATCTTCTACTACCGCTGCGATCTCCCCCAGGCATTCCGTGAATTCCGTAAGGTTTTCGGTTGAGTCGGTCGGCATGTACACTGAGAACACTAACAACGAGCTCTCATCCAACGTCGCCTTTATTGCCACTAATCGAACACTTTTACACTTTATCACGGAGACAGAATTAAAAATATTTTTCCGCCAAAGTATAGCGACACCTCCGAACGGCCTTCCTCGTAAAATGCCTACACCTGTATCCATCGCCGATTTTCCCGTGAACTCGAACTCTGCATCAATTTCACCAAGGAATGGAATCTCAAGTGGTTGTAGCCATAATTCTTGTACCGCCACTATATCAGCAGATCGGCATAGGCCTCTGACGCAATCAGCTGAGCGTACAATCGATCTACAGTTAAAGCTAATAAGCTTAGTGTTATTTTTGCTAGGTCGTGTGTCCATTAATGTCATTATTTAAATTCATGTCATTTAACTTTAATTCATTCTTGTCATACGTATTTCTATTAAAATATACAAACTTTCTAAATTGTATACCCTCTGGCCATAGATCATCATCCAGGAACATTGACAATTTGGTGTGTGGTACAAAGATTTTGTAAGCATCATAACGTTTTTGTTTCGTCATATTTATTTTCTTAAGCGTTACCGACACTCTGGTTTTTTGCTGTATGTACTCGATAATGTCCACAGGTCTTGTCGATTTGTCCACGTTATTAATGAACAAGGGAACTCTGATATCCGCTGCTCTAAACTTAACTTCGGGCTGTGTAATGGCCGTACCCTTTGATCCCGATAAACGATTTCTCAATCGTTTACGCTGAACTGTTATCCATTCTTCCGGTATTTTTTCTTTTCTCCATTCTCTTTCTGTGTTTATTATTCCCGCTAACGTTTGTTGCTTGGACCGCACTCCCTCGCTATGACTCATCACACCTGGGCTAGCCGCGCTAGGTGCGCTCATGCCTCGGCTAGTACTTGCCTCATTCGACATTTCACACAAATCACACGGAATTTTCTTCGGTGTGACCAAGACATGTAACTCCGATTCAAGCGTGTTCGACAAGGATGGCACCAAACTCGACTCCCTGTTTCCAGTCACTCGTGACTCATTGTTTTGGCAGGTTGGTGGTTGTATCGTAATACTATCGCTCGAACTTGATTTCTCGACAAAGTGCGGTAGGCCTATAGGCCCGCTATCTAAAAAGACACTACTGTTTATACAACCACCGCCTCTTTTTCGGTTAATATTGCAATCAAAGTTATTAACGATTGAGGCTTCTTTTAGGTTATTTAGCTCATCTTTAAGCTCTGTAAACTGTTTCTCGGTGGCAAATGTTTCTTTCATAATTTTTATTTCATTTTGTATAAGCAAAATTTCTTTTAGAGTTCTTGTTGCATCGACATGATCGAACGTTACGGGCGGTAGCTTTTCTAAATTTTTCGCCACATATATAGGTACTTGCTCGGGATCTAGTTGTTTGAACAGTGAGATCATATCGTAAATATTTCTCTGCGATTTGCCACATTTCTTCCGTACTATTTTTCTCTGCTGTGTAGTGACTGAGTCAAATAATAGTTTTTTGCCTGCTTCAACCTCCTCCTCCGTGAAAGCCGTCGTGCACAGCCTTACAAGGCTTTCCTCGTCCATCACGTCAACTTTATTTTGTATGAACGCTAACAATTCACAAATCACGATATTGCATGTCAAACATTTAATTACATTCGAGGTCATTGCTCCCGAGATGCGTCACCGTGTGGTGACAGAAAAAAAAAAACACGTCCGATCACTTACGCGGGTACCGGATTAATTGCAATTGAAACTCCGCGCCAAAATGGAAAACAGTTGTGCCAATCATTAACAAAAAAAAATCAAAATTTAAAACTACTAGGAGTATGACTCAGACTAGACTATAACTTGACTTGATGACTTAGACTCGTATTACAGAACGACGCTCAGTCGTGAATCTCTGCTCAAGATGAGATTTAATTCACAAAACGATAAAATAGTGAATGAAACCCCTACTTCAGCATGAATCGATGACTGAGCATGGTTCTGTAATACGGACCTTAGACTGCGACTTGACATACGTGAAATTAAACACTTGACACTGGCTTATTACCCAAAAGTGAGGAGCCAAAACAAAAACAAAAAAAAAGCAAAAACAAAGTTATACCGGCCGATAGATGGTGCTAAAGAAGTTTTACTTCAGTCGTGTTGTCTAAAGCACACTCGTTTTATTTTAAAATTCTATAAAGGCTATTTTGCTTTGTATAACAGACCGCTATTTGTAACTTATAATGCTTATTCATCAACGAAAACGTAGCAGTATTTGCTTAAGGAAGTACTTAAGCGAGTGATTAGTAGAGTCCAAGCAAACATAATAATTGGCTATCAGTGTTATCAGAGCAAATCATGTAAACATTAGTAACGACCAAGTTGTACTGCGTATGTGTGCGTGTTTGACCTATTTCTTTATCAGTGTCGTCGACTTCTTTAATCTAAGCCTTGGCGATGCTCGCGCCCGGCGCCGGCGCACCAGTTTATTGCAGTTACAGAACGGCACTAGATCTCAAACACAAATTGAAGGGGTGAGATCAAAAAGGGGTAACTGATTTTTTTCACAAAATGACTTATGGGTATCGTTGGATTCAGCGTGAAATTATCTACAATAATACGTTCTCAAAATACCGAAATGAGGCTTCAATCTCGAGATTGTGAATCTAAAAACGGTTTATCTGACACAGTAGTACAGTTCGCTTAGCATTAAAACATTATTATATTTATTATATTATATCATATTTTTACAGTAATTGGACGAATTAGTACTATATTTTGTATTTAAAAATAGAATTTATACATTTTCAAGCAACTGAAACTTACATAAACCTTTTCTATTACCTTATAAGCACTCTAGATTAAAATTAAACCGTTGAAGTTTAAAGTCAATTTTCTCGAAACTATCAATTTGACAGTTGAACCCTTTTTGTTCTCACCCCTTTAATTACAAGTTATCTTCCGCTCCTGACCCTGTTTTGTTTAACTTGTACTACTAGGTGGTGGGACTTAGTTGCAAAGTTCTTTTAGGTAGGTACCACCGCTTTGCCAGCTATACTGCCGCCAAGCAGTAGTGCGCAAGCACTACCGTGTTCTAGTTTAAAGTGCACTGTAGCTAGTGAAATTACAGGGCAATTGAGACTTTATGATCTGATCTCACAGTCAAGTAATCTTATTACCAGACTGTGCTGATGTCTCAGGATGATGTGCGCAGTGTAATGTCGCGCAAAAGTCTGTTTTGGAGTTCCGAGTGACACTGTTCTGTTATGGGCGGCCGTGACGCTTAACATCAGGTAAACGGCTAGCTCGTCACATTACTCTATTACATAAAAAAATGAGACAAATCTTATCGCGTAGGTATTGGAATAAGCCAGATGAAGTAAACTCACAGTTGACAGCCTCTGTGGCGTGGTGGTTGAGCAGGTCGGCTCATAACCCGGAGGTAGGAAAAAAATATTATATGTTGACCACGGTAATATAAGCACAACGATTGCAAAATTTCATCCAAAACGGTAGTGCCGCTTTGGCGTGAAAGCCAATGTGTCTAATTAATTGCAAAATGTTGTTCTGAAGAGAACCTAAATTTCACTGTTCCCAGATTAATCATATTAGTGGGATCTATGGTAATTTTCTTCCCAGTAATCTGACTGATACTAAAACCTACTACTAAATAAATAATTTTTCTGAAACCAGAATCATTATTCGCGTAGCTTTCTTAATTTATTTTCTCTGCCTCTCATTTAAAGTTCCATTTGTCCAGTAATTTCACTAGCTACAGTGAGTGCCCTTCAAACCGGAATACAGTAGTGCTTGCGGCAGAATAACTGGCAAAGCGGTGGTACCTACCTATACGAACTTTGCAGAAAAGTCCTACCACCTAGTACACTTAGTACTTTTGACCCTTTTTGGATTTGGTTAGTTACTCCGCCATCACTGCGTCCTTCTATTTTTCTTTTTACTCTATATTTTAACTAAAGTCCTCGCTTAAAGATAAATCTCAGATTCCCGAGAACAGTTCTCTTAAAGGGTTACTTACCATTACTATTATTATATACGAAACCTCCACATCTCTAAACTATACATTTACACAGAAAACCCGTGTTACTACACGCTGATAGTGATCAAGAGTTCTTGGAAACTCCGCGGAGGCTGCGCCGGCGCATGACAAGGACAGACAGTGGAAAGAGCTAAGAGTGAAGAGTGCGGACTTATACTAGATTGCCTTCATGAAGTGAGCCGTATTTTTAAAAGTTCGGGACGCGCGTGCATTTGTTTTAAGTTTTTTGATCTTTTTCCCTTTTATGAATCTACTAGATTCTGCCTGCAGCTTCGCCTGCGTGGCCTATAGAAAACGAAGAAGATTTTATTATACATAATTCAACCCCCCATTCCACCCTCTTAAGGATGGAATTTGAAAAAATCCGTTCTTGGTGAATACTTACATTTTACAAATAACACACCCTCCAAATTTCAAATCTCTCGGACCAGCGGTTCAGGCTGTGCGTTGATATATAAGTCAGTCAGTCAAGACTTTGAAATTTATATGTATAGGATTAATCTCCAATGTTAGTGAAAAATGTTGAGAAAAATTAAGTATTTTGAAACTAGTCAGTTTCAATGTACTTAATTTTTCTTGTATGAAAATAAAACAGCAAAATATATCTCCTAATAAGTAATATACACGATTTACCCATTTCCCTGCAGAAATTTTCTGGAAAAGTATTCTATGTCCAGTAATAGAAGCATAACGCTTGCAAAATATCATCGAAAATGGTAGAGCTGCTTTGGCGTGAAAGCCAAACTAACAAACCAAAACTGAAATGGTTTAACGTTTCGTTTACCTGCTGCATAATTTTTGTAAACGAGAAACGTGTTTTTATTATTTAGGCTAACTACTACAATGATAACAACTACTACTAAATACTAGCTGCAATACCGACTACAAAAATTCATTTGAAATATATACGATGACCTAGACCGTCCAAATGCTCCAGCCAACCACCAGTTAGGTAGCGTACCCAACATGCTAGCAGCATTGCCCCGTTGTTAACTACAACTATTACACGGCTAACACTCACGAAATACAGTCGAATAACTCGTGAGTTTTAGCCGTGTAATAGTTGTAGTTATGAGTACTACTCACGTCAGTTTCTATAATATACCATGTTACCACAAATACATAAACAAGGTTTAAACAGACATCAAACGCGTGTTTAACAATATCGAACAGCAGTCTCACACTAGTTTAAGCCTTATTTAAATCTTTGGTAGTTAAGCCGATAATATTTTAATTGATGAACAAAATTAGCTGATGTGTCTAATTAATTCCAAATTTTTTTTCAGAAAGAACCTAAAATGGACTGTTCCCAAATTAGTCATATTAGTATGACCAATGATAATTTTCTTCCTAGTAATCTTACTGATACTAAGGAGTTCGCAATAAAAAAAATTTTAAGCCAGAATCGTATTTTGCTTTGTTTTCTTAATTTATTTTCTCTGTCTCTCATTTGTTTACCCACAAATTAGTATAACATCCGTTGTTCTAGGACAGTATTTTCAACATCTTGGATTAGCAGCATTATCTATGTACATTTAGGACTTTGAAGGCACCTTTTGTACCCAATGACGTCAACACCAGCCCACGTGGCGACTGCGTTAGCGAACATTTTACTTTACAGAACCTTCTAAATATCACATCCCAAATCATACCTAATCGTCTTACAAAAAAGGTTGAATTTAAATTCCGCCATAAATTAGTACGTATAGAAGCAGGCACGCGTCGATTGCGACACCGCCACGTAACTCCATTTTGAAAACGGTACTTAGAATATACCAGGTAATAGTAATTTTAAATTGGGGGTGATAAGGTTGAAATTTCGTTGAAGTTGTAAGACGAAAACTAGATGTGAAGATCGTCCAACGCGACGGCCTACATGTTATTAGGCAACTGCATCGAACAGATGTAGAGGCTACAAAGCTTTCGAGAGAGGACGGCGCGTGCGCTGACATCTCGTAGTCCGTACCGTAGGCAGTGTAGGTGGACTTATTCAATATTTTAAAGGCTTTTTGAGTGTTGCGGGGGCGATGACTGCAACCGTGTCAAAGGCTCAGCTATGCAATAACCATAACACATCCGGTGTTCGCAAACGACGCATTAATCAGAGCCAACGGTTTACGATACATTACGGTGTCGCAACACACCGGTCCTTTGTTAAACTTGATTGAAAAATCAATGTACTTTATAATTAACTAACTATTAGATGTGACGTCTATCCATAGCTTACAAGTATAATGACAAGGCCAGTACCAAAATTAATGATAATTAAAATGACTAGTTTTAATCGCGTTTAATGTTAAGTTTAATAATATCGCAATGAAGATGAAAATAATCGCATCAGCAATATAATAATAATAATAATAATAATTGTGATTCCCAACATGCCCAATGATCATATACATAGATCCTGAACCCTAACTAGGATTCCCTGTGTCTAGGGACCCTGGATCTTCGAGGACCATGGTCCCACAACACTCAGACTCACAACAAGTAATTGCGCTTTTTTTTCTGTGCACAAATAATTGTACTGCCGTGGGAATTGAACCCGCCGCCCCCGGGTTATGAGCTAACCTGGTAAACCACGACACCGCAGAGGCTGTAAAAAAAGGCTGGCGGCAGAATAACTGGCAAAGCGGTGGTACCTACCTAGATAAACTTTGCAGAAAAGTCCTACCAAGTACTAAGTAAAAATTTTAAATAGTAAACATATGAAATAAAAATTGCGTGCTTCAATATATTTATAATAAAAGGTACTGTGAGGATGGTTGGTAGCCAACGCCCTAAGGCCGATGACAAGAACATGTTCTAAATATTTAATTCTATATTTATGCGTTCCTTTATTTACTGTAAGCGTGGTCTGATCTGTGAGGCACGCGCCGCGGCCCACGTGACTTTCTTTAGAAAATTTATCCGACCCCCCTCTGACCTCTGCCCAATCGGGATAGTAGGTGGTTAAGGCATGAGAAGATCGCGATTTAGAGATATTACTCTGCCCGCTGTGATTACGTTACACTAACCGACTAGGTAAGGGTCAAATAGTGACGCCAGACCGCGTCAAAATTAAGAAAATCAAAAGAACTCATAAAAGTTATTATAAAAGTAAAACGTTATCTGATGTTTGTTTTAATGGAACCTGATATTTCTGTTTTTTTTTTGCGGGGCTTTCATGCTAAAATGGCAGTAGCGTTATGGAGAAAATTTTGCATTTCAATAGCTTACACCATTGACATCAACATAGGATACTTTTAATTATGGAATGTTAAAATATTTCTGCTGAAAAATAAAAAAAACTTTTAAATAAAACCAAATGATAGCCTTTAATACGCCAATAATTTCAGGCCAATAATAGTTTGGGTAAGGTTCTCTTTCTCTTTCATCCTATTTAACATGTACGCAACTGCATTTACATGTTAATTTCAAGCAATATCAACCAAATTTTTACATTCAAAACATGATAAAAATAATAATGTTTCAATTACTTTCAATGATACCGTTCCCGCTCACTCCTATGACTCAAAAACGGCACGCGCCTACGCAGGTCGAGAAAACGACCGTACGGTCCGGACCGGACCTGATGCCGATACAGCCAATCCACGGATGCTGGATATACTTTAGCACTATACAATGAAAGAAAGACGTAACCACTATCAACAGACATGGAAGTTACGTCATTTCTCCACTAACACCGGAATATCTTGCAAGAAGTGTACACCCACAGAAAGGGCTTTTAAATCGGAACTGATGACAGGGGAACACTACCGGATAGGATACAATGTTATAAATTATATTTATGTTTTGTTAACGAACGTATCGTGTGTTGTTTGTCCCTGTTAATAGAAATCTTGGAAATTGTTCTCTAAATATAGTAAAATGGCCTGCTGGTAATTTATTAATTTGTTCCTAATTTTTCGAAATTAGTGTATTTTTATTTCTGGTTGGCAACACTAACTGGCTCGTGATTGGACGGACGTGTGAGTCAGACGGTTGAGAAAGAAAATGTACGATGTATTGAATAATGAGAAACATGAACGATTCCTCATAACATCATTCAAAAAATTGATTTTTAATAGCTGCTCCTAATTTTATTTACAACGAGCTTCTGCCCGCAGCTTCGCCTGCGGCGTGGCCTATGGGAAAATAATTCAACCACCCATTTCACCCTCTTAAAGGTGGAATTTCGAAGAATCCTTTCTTAGCGGATGCCTACGTCATAGCATCTACCTGCATGCCAAATATCAGCCCGATCCATCCAGTGGTTTGGGCTGTGCGTTGATAGATCACTATGTCAGTCAGTCAACCTTTGAGTTATATATATTTAGATAGGCCTACATAAGACCAAACTCATAGCTTTCCTTGTTTTATTTACTGATAATTAAATAATTGCAAAAATTGCACCCATTATATAAAACCTACTCATTATTGGGGTAAGGAGAGATTTTGATTAAAAAGTTGAATCACTTGTTTGCATTAGATATGTAATTGATTAGCAGTTAGCCAATCCGTAAGTTTAAGCAACGTTCACTGCAGTCACTGCTTGGATGGGTGACCGCTAAATGTGGTATTTTTTTAAAGCTGCATTACCACAGACACTTCGATCCGTGTTCTTTTTTGAATTAGTTTAAATTATTACATTACCTTATTATTAATAATGAAAATAAATACAATACAGAAGGGACATTCAAATTTCTATACATACTTATATCTAATTGTTGTAGTGTATGAACACCGACGAAGCATAAGTAATTACTAAGTTACAATAGTCATCATGTAGAAGCCGAGCAATACACTTGTGCGCCGCAACACCATCTTTCACTACCAATATGATAACAAACATACATACAAATCTTTCCTCTTTATAATATATAATAAAATAGATAGATAGATAATAGATATAGATAGATAGATAGACTAACCTGTCATGGTCATTAACATTACTAAAATGGAGTTCATTAGCGGAATATTTACCATGCAATTAAGTTATTTCGAGTTGATGTTTCGGTGTTGTTGCATGTCACATAAATACGGTCGAGCAAACATCCAAACAATATGAAATAAGTAGTATTAAGTACAGTACAAACGTGTTGAATAACCAACCCCGCTCGGAGTTTACCGCTGAACCTCATATTTCTGTAACTTTGCCTCGGCGAGCACATAAGTCTGATACTGTAATAATTACCGCTTAATAACTTTATCTGAACGAAGTCTTCCTATTCAGTGCTTCGGGGTATTTAAGATACAACTATTATCTGTGTGGTAAATTATACTTTTTATTTATATTAAACACGATGAAGTTTGATCACAGTACCATTATTATATACATTATTTATATATGTATATATAGAACTCCTAGTTTATACGTGTCAAATTAGTAGTAATCAAATAGCTATGTATGTGAATAGGGGATACAAGAAAATTAAATATATGTTAGTGTTTTTATATGTTATCTAGACAATCTATATTTAAACTGCGTTGCACTGCCTTGCAAAAATTTCCAGGTTAGCTGGAAGATAATGCTCTCTAGCATTAAGTTCGCCTATGTACATTTGTTGTTTGTGCAATAAAGCATTTTCTATCTATCTATCTATTATTTGTTCTGTAAACGGGTCACTTGAAGTTATAGTGGCAAAAGAAAGCGTAACGCAGCATAGCATAGGGTTATGCCTAAATTGGAAACTCAAGGTACTATCGGAGCTATTTTTTTAAATATGTTAATTAACGATGTGACGGGTAAACGACTAGTTACCTGATGTTAAGTGACACGGCCGCCCATAACAAAACAGTGTAACTGGGAACTCTAAAATATAAAGCTTCGTGCGACACTGCACTGCATACATCTGAGACATCACCACAGTCTGGTAATAAGATCACTCGACTGTGAGATCAGATCATAAAGTCTTAATTGCCCAGTAATATCACTAGCTACAATACCCTTCAAAACGGAACACAGTAGTGCTGGCGCACTACAGCTTGGCGGCAGAATAACAGGCAAAGCGGTGGTACCTACCTAGACGAACTTTGCAGAAAATCCACTTTAGCATGACCGTTATGTATCCCATTTTACTTATATTTTAGTTTGAAAACTATCGTGAGTATGACACATTTTGTAAGATAAATAACGGCTAAGCTCACGTGAGTTAAAAAGTCTAAATTACTCCGAAAAAGTTACGGACATATTCGATGTCCTTCTCCTGAGGGCCAGTTACTACAAGCCGCAGCCGCTTTCGCGAGCGTTACTTATATAGTCATGAATTCTCAGTTGCAAATAGATTCCTTCTAACCCGAGATCATTGAAAATTGTTGTCTACATAATAGAGTAAAATACAAGACACAATGTGATAAATATTATAGAAACAAGAACTCCGTTTTTGTAATCGGTTTAAAAATATTTCGACCAATCTTATGCGGTAGGTCGCTTTACGTAGGATGCCTAAAGTGTTAATAAAAACCCTGTGAAACTTGTTCACAGTTCAGTACCAAAATGCTGCCAGCAACTCAATAAACTGTTTACTTTAACCGATATGACCTTAAATCCGGTGGCGCGTTTAGTTGTTTACCTATGAATACTTTATTTATTGATGATGGTACGGTCAGCGGGAAAAGACGCTGAATAAAAACACATACTTCATAAGAAGGTACTCGTAATTTAGTAGTATGGTTTTTTTTATGTTAAGGAATGACGTGACGAGTGACCGTTCGCCTGATGTTAAACGACACGGCTGCCCATATCAGCTGCAGTGTCAGTCGGAACTATAAAGTATAGAGCTTCGCGTGACACTGCAATGCGCACGTCATACAGAGACGTCAGCACAATCTAGTAATAAGATTACTAAACTGTGAGATCAGATCATAAAGTCTCATTTGCCCAGTAATTTCACTAACTACAGTGCTCTTCAAACCGGAACACAGCAACGCTTGCGCACTACTGCTTGGCGGCAGAATAACTGACAAAGCGGTGGTACCTACTTAGACGAACTTTGCAGTAAAGTCCTACCGCCTAGTAGTATGGTAGTTTGTCTTGAAATGCAAGCTTGCTTTTGATCACATTCAGTCGACTGTGATACTGAATTTCATAGTATTGATATGCAACGGACTATATATTAGACCTATTGAAATGAATTTATTTACTTGTGTATTTAAAACACCAAAGTAATAAAACGAGATATTAAAAGAAAATACATTAAAACTGTAAGGATGTTAGTGCTGTGATGCTAAAGCTGTGGTTAGAGCCACATACTATATAAATATAATATTTACCTAAAAAATTAAATAAGTAATCAATATTTTATTTATATTTATTATTGCTATCCAACGTGGTCATGCTGCCAGCATTCAGTGCATTTTTTTTCCATCGGCACATTTTAAGTTTTAGATATACTTTAGTTTAAGTTTTTAGGATTCACACTATGCATCATTGAAGTAACTTCTATTACCTACGCTCGCTTGACTTGGGGTGTAAGCTGGTGAATGCGAGGCGAACGGAAGTTGAAGTTATATCACGTAGATCTCCATTGTCAACGTGACAACGTTAAATTTTTTATTATTATGTTAGTATGTCCGGTAAAATGACAATTTACAATTGTCAAGATGGCGACATCAAGATTAAACAAAGCAAAAACAAAGCTATACCGGCCGATAGATGGTGCTAAACTAAAGAAGTTTTACTTCAGTCGTGTGGTCTAAAGCACACTCGTTTTTTATTTTATTTTTATTCTTTTACACAAACGCAGTTGTTATATTACCGCAAACTCAAGGCCATGTATAGAGATATGTCCAAGGATACCACACAAGGGTGCTCTGTCCACGATTTGGGCCGGAGCAAACAAGACTTATCAATTTTATTCAAGGCGAATACATAAAGATTGTGGCTTACACGCCCGGTTCGTAATTTTCGTTTGTATGTATATGAAGCCAATGCATTGAGATCAGTAGGCAACGGAATGACAAAGGCCACCTTGTGCATATTTGACATAAAATAAGTACTTATAGGAAAGTGTTTACTTTATTTAAAAAGGAAAAGAATTTTGAATAGTTATATATGTTTTTAGTTTATTTCGTATTTTTGATAATTCGACGAAAGACATGGCCAACTCGTTTATTACTTCTTTGGAACTGAACTATGAAATTACCAATTTTTTTGAACTCTTGACAAATTTAAAATCAATTCAATATTCTTTATTACTCTTGAATTGTTTTTGCGTGTATTATTATACTAACAGAATTAAGCCACTCTTTTGTTTACTAAATTTTAGCTTTAACGTCATAATTATTTAAATTTATTGCAGTTAATTCGTACCGCACATTTTGTGATTTGATGATTTAGGTCAGTCAAAGTTAAAATAGGAGTCAGTTACACACAACTTGTATGAAAAATACCGCATGTATAAGTTTGTCAGGTAATTACTCCCCTCCATAGAAATGTGTATAGAAACCATCGCTGCAAGGTACTTAATCGCACTAAACTCCTTGTCCTTAATTCAAAGTAGGTAGCATTCATTGTAGACATATAATATTTGGGATGATAAAAAATAGAAGAAGAAAGAACAGTTTCAAAATTCTCGTTTGCCTTGATATCTTATTTGTTTTTCATTTTCTAGATGGAACATATTAATATCGCCTTGACTTTTCAAAAGGCCGCCTCTTTTAAAAACATATGTTTCAAGTCAGTTAAAAACCAGATATGTATTGCGTTTCTTTGTTACCAAAAGATAAAGCAAGCAGGCATAATTAAAAGTCAATCAGCTTGCATAGTGATACCACAGACATACATTTTGTCCCTGTCATAGATAAAATGTTGGTCGATAATTACATGTCATTATATTAATTAGCAGCAACAGAAGGTTTCTATCGACACCTACTCGAAACGTTTGATTTGGCAAAAACAAAAGAAAAGCATTAGCATCTGCAGCCCACTCTGCTGTGGCGCTATAAACGTTTACTAAACGCTATTATGTAATGATTGCTTCAATATCTAGTACCTTAAGTATTACATCGTTTTATAAACAGTTGTGTAACAGTTTACACTTAATAAAAAATTATAATAATATAAATTAAATGACTGCATGCAGGTAGTTATCTGGACTTAGGCCTTAGGCTGAGGTAAAATGTAAATAAATTTTGATCTAATTTTTATGGTACCAATCTCAAATAATACCGTTTAAATATTTCAAACCGGCTTTTAAATGACGGAACGTAAGTTATAAACTTTTAAAAACACATACAACTGTATTGAAAACTTCTACATGTTTTGAAAGTTGGTTGAAAAACTAAAATTTGTCCCCACATTTTATACTTCCGACAAAGAATAAATAATAGTACAGGTAATTGTTCGTAAAAGTATATGAACAAAGTTAAACATTTGTATTATTATGCTAGTATTTCCGCTAAAATGACAATTTACAATTGAAGGGTTGAGAATAAAATGGGTTTAACTGTGAAATTGATAGTTTCGAGAAAATTTACTTTAAACTTCAACGGCGTCATTTTAATGTAGAGTGCTTATAAGGTAACAGAAAAGGTTATGTAATTTTCAGTTGCTTGAAAATGTTTTAATTCTATTTTAAAATACTAAATATAGTACTAATTCATAAAATCACTGTAAAAATATAATATAATAAAATAAATATAATAATGTTTTTATGCTAAGCGAACTGTATTCTTGTGACAGATAAACCGTTTTTAGACTCAAAATCTCGAGATTTAAGCCTCACTTCGGTGTGTTATTGTCTACAATAACACATTCTGAAAATTATCTATAATTTCACGCTGAATCCAACGATACCCATAAGTCATTTTGTGAATAAAATCAGTTAAACCCTTTTTGTTCTCACCCCTTCAATTGACAAGATGGTGACATTAACATTTAACGAAGCAAAAACAAAGTTCTACCGGCCGATAGATGGAGCCTAACTAAAGACAGAAATGTCAAAAAGACAGTTGCCACAAATAGAAAAAAAAGTAATTTTACTTCAATCGTCTAGAGCACAATCGTTTGGTCGTCTTCTGCAATGTGTGTCAAATTGCCTGCTTTACAGGCCAAAACTAACTTAAATTAGCTTGCACTTGCATAGAGTTTGATATTGAATATCACATCAGAACTTAGTTCGTGCCTAGACCCAACTTCTAAAGTCCATGTAGGATGCACCCACACCTCATGTGTTGAAAAAAAATCGTGGGCCTGTTCTTGACTTACAAACTAGTCTGCACGTGTAATAGCTCTTATGGGTCACGGAACAAGGTCTAGATTATGTCGAATTATTGATTAAATTAACTGGCAACCCACGCATCCCCTCGAAAACTTTTTATTTCGTAATTAACACGAAGGATAGCCAGCTTTCGCTTTGCTGTTTTATGCTGTTAATGAATGACATAATTTATTGATTTGGTTCTTTTTATAATTATTAGTTATTTTTATGGGATTTTATAAAAAATTGTACACTACCTCCCTTTCTAATTAACTGCATAACAGTGGAATAACTATTCGGCGGTCTTGTTTTATCTTTGCATATTTTAACAACTTTTTTAGATTTTTCAATGCATATTATCCGCACAAACATCCAATGCAGCTACTTTGCTGTATCGGTCTGTGTACAGACTGATCAAAATGTAACATAAATTTCCTTTTCTGTATATTATATAATGTTTTTTACTATGTGGCTGACAAAGTCGTTGGACGACTCAGAATAGCTAGATTAAAAAACATCTGTCAAAATACGACAATTATTTTATTTATTTATTCATCAACAGAATTGTAGAATCATTACAGACAAATATCCAATGCGATGTTACAACTTATAATAAATATTATTATTACAATATGTATTTATAGTTAAGATATACTATTAATTTCTATATATATTATAAAGCAATGTAATGGCAATTTTGTTAGTAGACTTGGGGCTCAGATAGTGCGGCTGTTATTGTTGTTACCAAAATACATATTATCAAATCACACTAATATTATTAAAGGCGAAAGTTTGTATGTGTGTTTGTGTGTATGTGTGTATGTTTGTTACTCCTTCACGCTCAAACGGCTGAATGGATTTGGATGAAATTCAGTACCAAGATAGCTTATACACTGAATTAACATATAGGCTACATTTTATCCCGGAAAAGTGAAATTTTCCCCTGGGAATTTTTTAAAATCCGATATATATATATAATACAAATAATTAAAATACTTTTTATCCGCGGGTGAATCCGCGGGGCGCGACTAGTTATACATAAACTTACAAAGAAATTAAACACTTGCTTTTTACTGCAATATGTAGTAATACCAGTTAAAATAATACTGGTAGCAACCTACGTACGCACGGTTATGTACCTACCTACCTCTTCGAGCATTTAGTTTTCTCTAAAACCTACCTACTCGTACATATACATATTCAGCTGGGTACATCAACGGCACTACTAATAATATTATTAATAAACGGGTATTAGTCTCGGATTAGTTACTTCAACTTTTGTCCTTTTTTTGCTACTGGAATATTTAGCTGGATCGAAAGAGACAAAAGATGGTGTAACTAGTCTAAAGCTAGTTCGTGTTTATTAATAAAGCTGCTTAAGTTAAGCACCATCTATCGGTCGGTATAACTTTGTTTATGCTTTGTTATTATAAATAATTTTCAAAATTTTTTTTTCTAAAATTGTGTTGTAAATATTCATTTTACCGGACATACCAACACAATTATACAAATTTTAACTTTGTTATGTTGACAATGGAGATCTACGTAAACCAACTTTGAATCCGCCTCGCATTCACAAGCTTACTCCCCAAATCAACCGTGCGTAAAGAAGTTTTACTTCAAAAAGAAAATTTAACTTTTCAGGTGTAAATCACCTCTAAAATTCCTCTCATTATTATCTCATACACCTTCAGTCAAAGTGTTCATTACGTAAAAGTGAACAGTAATACCTGGTGTCAGACCGCCTCCCTCCCCTCCCGAGGTACGGCTGACAGCGTTCAACACTAACGAGGCAAGATCCTCGAATAAACCGGGTGAAATATTACATCAAAGCTCAAGTGAAAAACACCTTTAACCACCCAGACGCAAAAACATTGGAAAAATCTTTAAAATGTTTTACGTCAAATCGATTCTAAACATCGTGCGAGAAATAAATACTTGTCCAAAAATGTTATTGGTCAAAATTAATGTTTTTTTATATGTTACTGAATGATGTGCCGAGCTAGTCGTTCACCTGATGTTAAGTGCCACGGCCGCCCATAACAGAACAGTGTCATTCGGAACCCCAAAACAGAGTTACGAGCGACACTGCACTGCGCACATCATCCTGAGACATCAGCACAGCCTGGTAATAAGATTACTAGACTGTGAGATCAGGTCATAAAGTCTCAATTGCCCAGTAATTTCACTAACTACAGTGCCCTTCAAACCGGAACACAGTAGTGCTTGCACACTACTGTTTGGCGGCAGAATAACTGGCAAAGCGGTGGTACCTACCTAGACGAACTTTGCAACAAAGTACTACCACCTAGTGAAAAAAAGTAATGTTAATCAATTATGATTGTGCTCATTATTGTGTTTCTTTTAATTCCAGGTAAGAACTGCTTTTGAACTGGCGTAGCGCAGCGAAAACATCATAATAATTGGTAACTATAAATAAGTTGAAAAAGTAATTTTAACTATTAAGGCCTTGAAAAGTCTTCAAGAGAACGAATTACAAAAATAATTTTGAACAAGGAACATTTTTAAAACCAAATCATCAACCGGATCCACAAATCACTTGTAACCCATTTTTTATAACTTTCGTCAGTAGCTAATATTTTTTCGGGATAATAATATAATATAATAACGTCATCACATCACATACATAGCAACTACAAGCATTATAACCTCTACAGAAAAATATATGTACCTATATTATTTTATAAAGTAATTGTCCCCTCTTGGTTCCAACAAGTCTAACCTTAACTGGTTATACAAACTTGATAGTATCTACTCCATCTCTGGACTGACCCAACCATCTTTTATGACGTATCAGGTTCTCTGATGCGTATCTCTTCGGGTTAGAGATATCATCGTACTGACAAATATGATTGGGTGAAAACTTGAATAACTACATTATTTTGGTGTTAAATTTTTCTTGTATAAACAACGAGCTTCTAAGTTTGGTTTTTCATTATCACTGACTACTTGAGAGCAGAATAGGTGTAGCTTAGCAGTAATTTGCGCGACTTTAAAAACGACGCATCCTGCACCAATGACTTTTCAAGCAATTCGTGAAATGTTCACTCACTCTTACAATTTTTACTAGGTGGTAGGACTTTACTGCAAAGTTCGTCTAGGTAGGTACCACCGCTTTGCCAGTTATTCTGCCGCCAAGCAGTAGTGCGCAAGCACTGCTGTGATCCGGTTTGAAGGGCACTGTAGCTAGTGAAATTACTGGGCAAATGAGACTTTATGATCTGATCTCACAGTTTAGTAATCTTATTACTAGATTGTGCTGATGTCTCAGGATGACGTGCGCAGTGCAGTGTCACGCGAACCTCTATACTTTAGAGTTCCGAGTGACACTGCAACTGATATGGGCAGCCGTGTCGTTTAACATCAGGCGAACAGCTAGCTCGTCACGTCATTCCTTAACATAAAAAAAAAAAAAAAATATTTCACATAAAAATCAATATGTTCAATTACAAAATTCTAGGACATGTGTTCAACTCGCAATCAGCGTGGCAGCGTGGTGGATAGCGTACACTATCCCCAGTGCGGAAGGCCCGTATCTCAGTAATGGGAACGTATTGAGCTGGCGACGATCACAGAGCATTGAGTACGCGATCTGTGTTTGCCGGTGACTTACTGTGGCCTCGATCAGTTATAACACACGCATGCACACTAATATATATACAAATACAAACACAAAAATGTTTCTTGACATAAATCTTATTACATTAAATTATTGAATCCGTAGATTCCCGAACTAGTTTTTAAACTGTATTTCAGGAATCAGTGACTTCTCCCAATATTTTAACTTTCATTATTATGTCACAAAAAAAACATAGAGTGTGTGTGTGTGTGTGTGTGTGTGTGTGTGTGTGTGTGTGTGTGTGTGTGTGTGTGTGTGTGTGTGATGCATGATTTACACACGTTCTTCTACTTTTTAAAATACTTGTAATGTACGGAATTCAGAAAGTATCGCTTAAAAAAGAATGAAGGCGCCACACAACTAGCATGTGTACCTTCACATTCCTCACCTCACAAGGTTTGCAGAGCCTCGAGAACAAACTACAGAAATGCAAACAGTGAACACAGCAACGCCGAAACCAACTCGTGCTCATTTACTACTTAAGCGTGTAACTTTAATATTCAAAAATTACATGTTTAAATTAATTTCGCCAGGTTACCTTAAGCGGTAATGACAACATGCCTGTATTTAAATTCCTTTTAGAGTGCCGAATTGACAGCTTTTACCCATATTAACAGGGCTAACAGGTACAGGGTAACCAAACCTAGGCACGTATCTTTTAGTAGACATTATTACCGAAAAAAAGCGTAAGGAACTAATACTTAAACAAATCAGCACTTACCACCCAAGGAATCTTTTTTAACATGTAGCCAAATTGATACTTGGTTATGTTTGTGATGTGTAGTTTAATTCAACCCGAAATGAAGGTCCCTATAATATGGTGTTCAGACATCACAGTGATTCATGTTTTAGGTACAAATGTAGGCGTTTGGAACCGCACATAACTTACCACAGCTTTTTTATTTAGCTTTAGAAACAGACTGGCTTCTGCCCGCGGCTTCGCCCGGAAACGAATAAGATATTTTTTTTTATAATTCCACCCCCCATTTCTCTCTCTTAAGGGTGGAATTTCGAAAAACAGTGGTGTGATGGTGGTGGTGAAAACTTCTTAGTGGATACCTACACTTTACAAAAACCACACCCTCCAAATTTCGAGTCTCTAGGACTAGCAGTTTAGGCTGTGCGTTGATATATAAGTCATTCAGTCAGTCAGTCAAGACTTTAGCAAATTAATATGTATAGATGACTTTGTTATCAAAAGATTTCGTGACTTTTTAGTAGGACATCCACCCTTAGTTTATTAATAATTAAAATATAACAGCCTGAGATCCTGGGCAGAGATTAAGCGGGTATTTTAATGTGTTGGTAAAGTTTTAATGCGCTACACGATTATTTGATTGGACGCCGAAAACAAGCATTTACATCATGTTTACAGAGTGGTGTCGACTTTTTGCCCTGCTTTAAGACGTTATCTCTTTTAAAAGTGGCCTCTGACAGTTTTAAAAGCTTCGACGGCGCACCGAGGGCTCGTGGGCTACATTCGTGACTCTTTTTCCTTTTATTTGTTTCGTGTCTGGATGAACACTCTGGGCTTAATGGTACAAATTATTAATAATCACATACTCTTCGGACCGGCCGATAAAACCTTGTGTTACTCGAACATTTTATGTTTTCGATGATAATTATGTGCCGGGCAGTGGTCACTACATTTGAATTGATTTTGAAATTAAGCTTTACAATGCGCGTTTGGGATGACATTTTCCTGGTCGCATACATCCTTTAAAAAAATCCACCAACGTATTTGATATCAGGTATAAATATTATTGTCTAGCCGGTGTCGTAACAATTAAAATCGACATTTCTAGTTTTATATAAATATAAACATATGCTAATGATCGGTGGCGCCAGTCGCGAATACTTCTTTACATATATAATTATATTTTGATCCATTTGAATGTTAAATGCGACATAAATATGCAATAAACATTTTATACTAAGTTACAGACAGCGCAGTTTTTAAAATTAAGCTTTTTAATTACCTACTTCATAGTTCTTACCCTTCTACTCATTTTTGTACTAGGACAAAATGGGATGGATGGATACAAAATGGGAGTTAATCTAAAGCGAAAATATTGACTTCAGGAAAATTCAATTTACTTTTTATTGCCGGGTCCAAGCATAACTTTTGCGTGTTTGAGTGGGTCTCTAAATAGCTCTGATTAAAGTTCAAAATCGCAATAAATTTTTATGGCAAAATGGTTCTTTTTTTTGTGGATTACATGAAATGTGATATCTAATAAGTATTATAACTGATTATACCAATAAAACACAAGTCAGGCTAATTAATTTTAAAGAAATGTGTTGATTTCGTCTTTAACTTTGGAGCACAACATTGATTTTTGTGGAAGCATTAGTTTTTATATTAGAATTATCAAAGCGCTTCGTTTTGTTTCGAATTTACGCTATTTTTTAATCTAAAATAGTGCTTTTTGTTCATTTTGTGCTTAGACCTCGCCGTAATCGGTAACTAAACAAAAACTCTCCGATTCGAGCTCCTCTCGGCTAAATTTGTTGAGATAACTAATTTCCTAAATTAATAACGTACCTAAAGTGCCC
This sequence comes from Ennomos fuscantarius, assembly GCA_905220475.3. Taxonomy (NCBI): domain Eukaryota; kingdom Metazoa; phylum Arthropoda; class Insecta; order Lepidoptera; family Geometridae; genus Ennomos; species Ennomos fuscantarius. The sequence continues at coordinate 16,992,774 of HG992023.1, forward strand.
AGGTGCTGCCGCACAAAAATATGGAATTAAAAACATCTTAGCATCGCGTCCCTCAATAAATTGTACATCTGTAAAATAGCCGCGATTGCGTTAATACCATAACCAGCGTCTGCCCGCGGCTTCACCCGCGTGGTCTATAGGAAACGAAGAAGAAAAATGTTCATAGATAATTCAACCACCCATTTCACCCTCTTAGATGGAATTTCTAAAAACCCTTTCGTAGAGGATACTTACACTTTTAAAAAACACACCCTCCAAATTCAAGTCTCTAGGACCAGCGGTTTAGGCTGTGCGTTGATATATAAGTCAGTCAGTCAGGACTTTGAATTTCATATGTATAGATAATAAAATAACAATAATAATAACGCACAACGATCACATACATATATACACCCTAACTAGGATTCCCTGTGTCTAGGGACCCAGGAACTACGAGAACCACGGTTCCACAACGCCCAGATTCAGCACAAGTATTTGCGCTTTTTTTTGTACTCAAATAGGTAAGGTAGGAGATTTTTATATTTATTTCTACACAATACAAATATGCTAGCGCTGTATGTGCCAAATTAAAGCCAACGTATTTTCAATTAATTAAAATCACATTTAATAACTACCTACATCACTGCGTTACTGCTAATTAAAAGTTAAGTACCAAAATAATTGGTCTGCTGACCGCTGCCGGCGACCTATAGATAGTCGAATAAGTACTTGAATTGAGGGCTTGTAATTATGTAGGTAAGAGTCGAAAATTTAAAACAATACGTTAATATTTATGCGGTCGAGCTGTACCGCTAAGGTATGGCCTTTACCACTTGCCCTCCATTGTGTTAACTGCATTTGCATAGTACAAAGTCCTACACACGAACTTGAGAATTTAACATCTCCCCAAAACAAAAGCGGGCTAAAATCTTTTGTCTAAATAAAGGCAGGTTTGTCTCACAATGTTCGAGGGAGCACTCATACTTATTGTAAACGAAACTAAAAACCTAGATCTAATTAATTATATTTAATAGGTATTAAACCAAACATTTCGCTGCAATTTTCAATTAGACTTTCCGAATTTACAACATTTCAGCCATATTTTGAATATGCGATTCACATGCGAGAGGCTTTTCGCGGAATCGTGTGTGCTCCGAATTTAAAATTTTGTTTTCGTGTGGAATTCCTGGATTCCTAGGTCAGCGTTCTTAATAAATCCGCGACCGACCAATAAAAATGAATATTACTGAAGAAGCTTACTATAAACAACTTGAATTTTTAAAACTAAATTTATTAGTAGTAATTTAATTGCGCCTGATAATTATAATAATATAAAAATAACACCCAACGATTACGTAACATAGATCCTGGACCCTAACTAGGATTTCCTGTGTCTAGAGGCCCAGGAACTACGAGAACCATGGACCCACAACACCCAGACAAAACAAGTATTTGTGCTTTTTTCTTTTCACAAATACTTGTCCTGTTATATAATATATAACATAAAAATAACATAGACGTTTTTTTATTCTAATATCAATTTGTACTGCACCGCTACCATTTCTTTTCTTGCACATCCAGGTTGACTGGTAGATAATGCTTCATAGCATCAAGTCCTCCTTGTACATTATTTTGTGCTAAAGTATAAATAAATAAATAAATAAATTAATAAAATAATCATTCTAAATATCAAAATGAATAAAGATAACGGTTCTAGAGTGCCAGTTCCAACATTATAATACGTTGGTCTGGTCTACGACATTCAGGCTCTAAGACACATCATAACTAATAAAACAAACATCATATTCAAGCTAATTGACGAACCAAATCGATCACAAAGCAAACACCTCCACATATTTTCTAGAATTGGATAGTGCGTGCTATAGATGTACCGCGGCAGAGTAGCGGTTGTTTCGAAAGAAGACAAGAATGCCCAATTTAAATACGAGATGTGGCATCGTCACGTTCTAAGCCGAATCTACCGCGCGACGTATGAGTGAGAATACAAAGTGGACGGCGTCCGAGCGAGCTGAGATACAAAGTGAATGATACAAAGTGGTCGGTTAACATCGGCACCGCGGCGATAATTAGTTTTCGGGGGGCTAGCGGTCACGAGCTCGAACATTCCGATGTACTGCCGACTCATCCACGGGCTTATCTTTAAAAGATACAGGTGTTTTTGTACCGAATCTCTTTACAAATCAGTTTGCGCGGAGATCGGTTATTTAAGATGATTTTAAAATATAACAGTTCCTTTTACTCGGATCGAAAATGGTATGTTTATGCGATATAAATCTGACAACGTAAGTGCGAAATGAAATTTTAATTTGACAATTATTAAATCAGTCCGACTGTGACGCGGACCGCGTTCTTCAGCGGTAGGTGTTCTACATTTTTCAATGGTGCCACCTGCCAGCCATTTACCAATGGTGCAGGTGGTAGTGACAGCCTCTGTGGTGTGGTGGTTGAGCAGGTCAGCTCATAGCCCGGAGGCGGCGGGTTCGATTCCCGCTGCAGGACAAGTATTTGTGCCACGAAAAAACAACGCAAATATTTTTCTGTTCTGGTATTGTGTTTCCTCGTAGTTCCTGGGTCCACAGGGAATCCTAGTTAAGAGTCCGTGAATATGTGATCGTTGGGCGCTATTATTATATTATTATTATTTATGGGAATGCCCGGAAATCTTTCCTCCGTTGACTTCGATGAGTCGCACACAGTCCAAGAAACCAAACCATTCCTACTATTTTAATTTTTGGTATAGAGCTTCTCATATACCCTTTATGGATACAACCCTTTTAGGTCCCTAGTCCCATGTCTTTTTAGTGTTGTAGTGAAGAGTGGTAGACCTCGACAGCATCCAGAAAGTCTTGTTTCATTGTGGTATGGTGATGATCCACTACTCTTGCCACTTTCAGCTCTTTAACACTATCCTGGCTATTCCTTCTGAGTTTTTAAGTTTTTGAAGTAAAACTTCTTTACGCACGCTTGACTTGGGGAGTAAGTTGGTGAATTCGTAGCGAGGTGAACGGAAGTTGATCCACGTAGATCTCCATAGCTAACATAACTATGTTAAAAATTTTATTATTTTGTTGGTATATCCGGTAAAATGACAATTTACAATTGTCAAGATGGCGAAATTAACAAAGTAAAAACAAAGTTATACCGGCCGATAGATGGACCTAAACCAAAAAAGTTTTACTCAAGTCAAACGCACACTTTTTTTATATGACATCCCCCTTGGTGAACTTAGATATTTTGGCAAGTTTATATAAAAGTGATTATTTTGTTTGAAAGACTGATAAACTGACTGGGTATCCAGATGTCAGCTGTATTTAAACACTTATCAAATAAAACATCAGATAAAATGTTCTTCGGATATCTGGTATCAACAAAGCATCTTAAGAGAATCTAAAATTAACACCAGTTTAAATTGGTGTCTTTAATTAAAAAAATATATGTATATTATCAAATGATCAAAAACTAATGTTCAAAAATTATGCTCATATCCATAAACACTCCTCATTAAACTGTTTCTCTGCACGCCTTGGTTGACAAGTAGAAAACGCTGTTAGCATTAAGTCCTTCTTTGTACTTTTTTGCATATTTGTATTGTTTATAAAGTATTAAATAAATAAATTTATATGAGTGAGTTTATGCTTAGAAGACTAGACATAAAAAACTTAAATTTTAATTGATGCATATCTTCATCGTCTTAAGCTCTTTGGCAAATATGTCAGCAGATAATTAATATACACACAAAAGCTAATTACAAAATAATTCTAAATAAACTGTTTCTTATTCTCACTAAATAAAATGGTAAAGAAAAGCTCCATATTTAATCATTTAGTTACATCGTCTCTAATTGTTACTTGCATTGCATTCCGAACCAAAGTTTTAAAAGAAAACAAGACAAAGAATTAAAAAACGAGTGTGGATCACACGACTGAAGTAAAACTTAGCTCCATCTATCGGCCGGTATAACCTTGTTTAATGTTAATGTCGCCATCTTGACAATTGCGAATTGTTATTTTACCGGACATACCAACATAATAATACAAATATTGAGTAATTTTTAACTTTGTTATGTTGACAATGGAGGTCTACGCGAACCAACAACTTTCAACTTTCGTTCGCCTATCCACGCATTCACCAGCCTACTCCCCAAGTCAAGCGTGCGTAAAAAAGTTTTACTTAAACAAAACCAACCAACATTACGAATTTTTTTTTTTTTTTAGGATACGTGTACGAACTCCTAGGGTTAGACCGTGGTAATCTAAACTGAAATTTTTGAACTAGTAATAGGCTACTAGGTGGTAGGACTTTACTGCAAAGTTCGTCTAGGTAGGTACCACCGCTTTGCCAGTTATTCTGCCGCCAAGCAGTAGTGTGCAAGCACTACTGTGTTCCGGTTTGAAGGGCACTGTAGCTAGTGAAATTACTGGGCAATTGAGACTTTATAATCTGATCTCACAGTCTAGTAATCTTATTACCAGGCTGTTCTGATGTCTCAGGATGATGTGCGCAGTGCAGTGTCACTCGTAACTCTGTTTTGGGGTTCCGAATGACACTGTTCTGTAATGGGCGGCCGTGGCGCTTTACATCAGGTGAACGACTAGCTCGTCACATCATTCAGTAGCATAAAAAAAAAAAAGTCACTGGCATCGAGCGTATGAGCGTGGTAGAGCATGCTACGAAGCTACGATGTATCACGACAGTAAAACCACGGTACAAAATACAAACAGTGTACGCGGCTATAAGCTGACATTGGCTTGGTCGGTTCTCGCTACACTTTTACATGAAACTGTAGCAGCCGCGCGACGTTACTAGAACTCGCGTTTGTAGGGGTCATTGCTTTTTTCCCTCTGCATATATGCTTGTCATCTCCAAGGAATCGAACCCGTCATCGTCGAAGTTATGAGACAACCTGCTCAACCACCACTCCACTGAGTCTTATTAGTGAATGGCATATTAAAGGTACAGTTAAAGAAGAAAGACACATTTAACCATCATTGTACACTGATGATGATGATGATGGATTATCAAGATGAATATTAATTTATGCCTTTAAGACAAGTGATGACATTGATAGGTTTATTTCTTTTCTTCACGTATAAGGCTACCCCACTTGATAACTGTTTTAAACTCGGTAAATAAAGCATTACTTAATAAAAGTACTTTTAAAACTTGACTGTTATCTCCGAGATTCTCTATCAAAGATCCACACACTTCATGTAGTCTGACTAAATAAAAAGATACCTTCTATTTATTCAGTTGAGCAACATCAAATATGTTTACAAGAGCTTCGCGTGTCGCAAGCAATCACGAAGGTTTCATCACACCATCAGCCGGGAGACGTCCACTGCTGAACATAAGCCTCCCCTTAAAACGCCACTTTAAATGCTTATCACAGCTGGAAATAATAATAATAACGCCCAGGAAACTAACGACCCTAACGAGGATGCCCTGTATCTAGGGACCCAGGAACTACGAGGACCATGGTCCTACAACACCCAGACTCAGAACAAGCATTTGCGCTTTTTTCCGTGCACTAATACTGCGAGAATCGAATCCGCCGCCTCCGGGTTGTGAACTGATCTCTTCATCTATCACACCACAGAGGCTGCCAAAGGACGGAGGGTGGAAAGGTTTGCCATAGTCGCCACGTTTGGCCAATTATCATAGTGATCGCAATTTTTTTAATGTACCGAGGACAATACTGCTACTCATTCCCTGGATACTCCTTTAACTGGTTCTTAGGGCACCTACGGGAACAGATGGGGTGGTACTATACGCATACCGGGACCGCACGGTCAAGGAAGGTTTAATTAATATGAATTTCGTAAAATGCAACCTTCAAAACAAAAATACTAGAAAATATACAATATCTTTTCTACTATTTTTTTCTGCTTAGGCCAATGGTAGATTTTTAGTTGCTAAGTTGGCTGTTAACAAAATGTATTTTTGAAAACAATCGTATTTGCAATATATCACGTCTGCTCAGCACTGGGACCATTGGCTAGCCGCCAACAGACCGTACCTAAGTTGTGTCCCAAGTTTTAGCAGGTCTTTATAAAATACTTCTTACACTCGCCAAACGTTAGTATACAGAAATATAAAAATAATAATAATAAAGTTAGAAAAGTCAAAGTCAAAAGGTTTTTTTGCAAATAGGCTATTTTTAGCACTTATACCATAATAATAATAATAACGCCCAACGATCACACACACAAAGTCCTGGACCCTAACTAGGATTTCGTGTCTAGGGACCCAGTCACTACGATGACCATGGTCCCACAACACCCAGACACAGAATAAGTAATTACGCTTTTTTTTCTGTGCACAAATATTTGCCCTGCCGCGGTAATCGAACCCGCCACCTCTTTGTTATGAGCCAACCTGCTCGACTACTACACCACAGAGGTTGTCAATATATATAGCAATAGTTTTTCTCCATGAGATTGAATTCTTTCTTGGTTTTTCTAATTTATACAGGAATTCCTAGTTAGGCTTCAGGATATGTGCGGTACTATGATGATTAACATATTCAAGCTTTTCTTCATACCGACCATGGATAAAATAAATGATAGCACCTTACCTAGGCCTTATTTGCAGTTAATGCAAACGACATGGTTATATTAATATTTTTTCTATGAAATAAACCTTCTTAAGTTCTTGTATCTACGATGATAATAAATTTAATTGAATAAATAATAAATAATCTTTGCGTTTTATTTGTGTTTTATGGATTTTAGAATTACTGTTGACCTTGCGTTTGGTCGTTAAATTATGTCTTCTTTGAGATAATGGGAAATTTAGTAAGTTATTATGTAGTAGGTATTTGTAGCTTTAATGCAACTTCCGAGAATCTTTTTTATCCATAAGCTACGGTGACCACTTCCCATCAGGTGGGCCGTGTGCTTGTTTGCTCCCTTTAAAATTTAATAAATAATCTATGTTTTATAGTGGCGAATTCAATAATGTTTCACATTTCGTCATAATGAGGGATAAATTACAACTTAAACTAGTTTTTCTACTTGACTCAATTAAAGGGGTGAGAACAAAAAGGGTTTAACTGATTTTTTTCACAAAATGACTAATGGGTATCGTTGGATTCAGCGTGTAATTATCTTCAATAATAAATTCTCAACATACCGAAATTAGGCTTAAATCTCGAGATTTAGAGTCTAAAAACGGTTTATCTGTCATAGGAATACAGTTCGCTTAGCATAAAAACATTAGTATATTTATTTTATTACATTATATTTTTACAGGAATTGTATGAATTAGAACTATATTTAGTATTTTAAAATAGAATTAAAACATTTTCAAGCAACTGAAACTTACATAAACCTTTTCTATTAGAGCTTATAAAGATAAGCTTAGTGCTTATAAGGATAAGCACTCTATATTAAAATGACGCCGTTGACGTTTAAAGTAAATTTTCTCGAAACTGTGAATTTGATAGTTAAACCCTGTTTATTCTAAACCCTTCAATTATATCTCCTCAAAATTTTCAACCCCTTATCTTTTTCACTTAGTACCTACACTTAACCGTTACTTAAATTTAATAAATTTTTAAATTGCCCTTTCTTGTTTTTGCATGTGACATTTACACCGGGAAGCACATTTTAAACATTGATTAAATTTAAGCAACTTTATAAGTGAGCTTGTGAAATTTTACTTCAATTTCCGTACGCAAGGTACGTAACTTTTTTTTTCAAACAAAAATTAATGGTGGCATGTCTTTCGTAACTCTGCATTACTATTACGTAATGCATCCGCATTCCTGAGGCTAATAGTACGTCATTATTACTAATAGTACCTTATGATGAGCTGAATAAAGATAATTTTGTCAAAATTGTAGGACTTGCGATTGTGCGATGCGTAGATTGGCTGGAGCTGGAGAGGACAGTCATCACCTTCATCATCGTCCAAATTGATTTGATAGATACTGGTTTTTGAAGTAAAACTTCTTTACGCACGCTTGACTTGGGGAGTAAGCTGGTGAATGCGAGGCGATCGGAAGTTGAAGCTGATTCACGTAGATCTCCATTGACAACATAACAAAGTTAAAAAATTGTACTATAATGTTGGTATGTCTGGTAAAAACAGATATATATATCCAGATTATATACCATGATCTAAGGATCCAGAGCTTTTATTATACCTATGAAGAAGGAACAAGAAGTAGGTATATGATTTTGAGATTGGAGTTTAATAAACTGTATATTAGTGTATAGACATTTCACACGTCCTCTGTGGTGTAGTGGTTGAGCAGGTCGGCTCATAACCCGGAGGCAGTGAGTTCAGTTCCCGCAACAGGACATATAAAGAAGTATTTGTGCACAGTAAAAAAAGCCCGAATACTTGTTCTGTGTCTGGGTGTTGTGGGACCATGGTCCTTTTAGCACCTGGGTCCCTAGACACAGGGAATCGCAATTAGGGTCCAGGATCTATGTGATCGTTGGGCGTTTATTATTATTATTATTAAACTAAGCAAAGCTTGTACTACGGGAATCAGATCACTGATACAACACTTAGATAGTAACTAAACTTTGCTTAGTCAAATTAAATGTAAAAGATTTATTGCAAATAGGCTATTTTGATCACTTTTACAAGTCAAAATTACATTAGGTACTTAAAATTAAGTTATTTTACTAAGCATATAAAATTACAAATTGCTTATTTAGTTAGTTTGGGGCTAGATAATGCTGAGTAAAATTTTCACAAATATTATTTATATGGTCGGCCTTTTCTTCTTTCTTTAAAGTTCGCCTTAGCCAGTCTAGTAATCTTATTGCCAGATAGTGCTGATGTCTCAGAATGTCACGCACAACCATACACAGACCAAACGTCTCAGCTCACTATCGTAATTAAATTAATAGAATCGTTGCATTTATAATATTTATTATGCACAGGAAATAATCATGTAAGTAATGGAATAAGTATGTAAACGAGATACAAATAAACAATTTTTTGTTCAGATTCATTAGTAAGCGATAATGTGTGTGTTTCCTCTTTACAAATCACTTAGATACTTATTGATTTTTTATAACCAGACATATAAATACATCCATTAATGTATACATAACACAATAACTCTTTTAGAAGCATTTTTGGCATGTACATTGGAATTTTAATAATTTATTTAATCTACATTTTAATTATGTATAAATAACCCTGTCATAATTTGATAAACGTGTCACTTAAGACTTTCAGGTCAAATGAGATTTTATGACCTCAGGATGACGTGCGCAGTGCAGTGTCACGCGAAACTCTATACTTTAGAGTTCCGAGTGACACTGCAACTGATATGGGCAGCCGTGTCGCTTAACATCAAGCGAACGATTAGCTCGTCTTACGGGCAGAATATTCCATTAACGCGCTTTCAAGATAAAAGGAAAGTTTAACAATTGAAAGTTTTGGCGGGACAGTGAGAAAGATCGCATCACCGCATTGCATTATTTTCCAAAACTTATGTTATTTTCAACGTTAGTGCATGAACTTGGTGGCTTTTTATTCGTTAAGTGCTGGATTACAGGCATGAGTATGGGAAAGTGGTATAATTATGGTAAAACGTTTCTTTTCGTGTTGTTTCCAAAACTCCATAGAAGCTTCTGGTAAAGTTGCCATCACTTTACTAAGAGTATGACTTGACTTGATGACTTGGACTGTGACTTGACACATATCTACGTGAAATATCATTAACTTGATAAACTATCAATTACTTGACACTGGCTAGTTTTACAATAAATAATAAAAATGTGTTGTTATGTTGGCTACCTACGATAGAGTTTTATAATGTTACAGGTGTCACTTCATTACACAAATTAAATGTGGCATCGAACAAACCACCTAACAAGCAATAAAACACGCGGATTATTGAAAAAGATTAACAATAAAAAGGTTACACAAAATGGCCGAACTTACCTACCTGCGCGCCAGTTTCAAACTTTTTTTGGAATGGCGTCGGACAGATAAAACCCTGTAGACACGAGTAAGACAAAAGCACGCCTGGTTGTTATTTCTTTTTGATTTTAATCGTTTGTCCTCGGTTGGTGGCGTAGGGCGTTTTTATAAGCCGGTGAGATTTACAGTCTGTCGTACGGTTATGGCGTGTTGCGGTTAGATTCGACCGAAGCTTCGCGCTTTCTTGCCGTTTACGCCGTTTACGACGTAAAAGGTGCGCGTAACATTATGGAGATTTTCTACATTTATACCTTGTTAGATAAATTTGTAAAATTATGCTTTGTATGTTGTTGGAATACCAATGAATATATAAATACAAAAGAGTTTCAATATTACGATCCATCTTAGGAAAAAAAGGTTATCTTAGGAAAATCTTACGCAAAAAATGTTTCAGTACCTATATGAAGGTTTAAAAAATAATAATAACAAGTGTTGGTCATTGAGAACTTTTAACTAAGGTGCTTTTCTAATAAATATAAATAAACAAACTAAATCTTTCAACCATTGTTGTTCTCACTATAAAAAAAACGAGTTTGCTTTTGACCGAGCGACTGAAGTAAAACTTCTTTAGTTTAGCTCCATCTATCGGCTGGTATGACTTTGTTTTTGCTTTGTTTAATAATATCCATGCCATCTTGACAATTGTACATACAACTTTTTTTATGTTGACAGTGAAGATCTACGTGAACCAACTTCAACTTTCGTTGGTCTCGCACTCACCAGCTTACTCCCCAAGTAAAGCGTGCGTAAAAAAAATATTTCAAAAATGAGAACGTAATGTCATGCTCATCCCAAAAAAAATTAAAAGTTGTTAAAAATAGATAAAATCCTTATCCCGTTGCGAAAACGGTATGCTCCAAAAAGCACAAGTTTAATCCAACCGTACGACGTAGAGCAGACATCGTGAGAAAGGTACAGATGCGGATTCGGCAGAAATTAGAGACAGTCAACATATCTGAGCCTTCACAAAAACGAAGACTGCTCCTACAATGTGATTCCCGCTTAGATTCCTTTCGGGATATCCAAGAGAGAGAAAAAAGTCATTGTGTTGAGCGTGCGAATACACGTCTCCTTTGTTATTGCTGTCTCTGGCTGAGAGCATCTGTCTATATCTGGATCGACTAAGCACTAGTCCATCTATGAAGCCTATGCTCATGGAGGATGATTATTATTAACTCATTAGCTACCGACTGGCTCGACAGCACAGTTGGTAGTAACCCTTCTGGACTGCGGGTTGTGGGTTCGATCCCCACCCAGGACAAACATTTATGTGATGAACATCAATGTTTGTTATGTGTCTGGGTGTTATATTATATTCTTTGGATGTATTTACAAACATAAATTATCTAAGTATTGTAGCAGTCATCTGGTTCTCATAGTACAAGCTTTGCTTAGTTTGGGATTAGATTGCGCTCTGTGAAATGTACACAGATAATTATTTATTTAATTAAAATGATAGTAATGGAAAACGCACATAACTACTACTACTCGCGGGAACTGACGTTCTTTATGTCCAATAGGTATTAAAGTTTTTGTTCTTAAGAAAACGGATGCAGTTTGTGTTAGAGACTGCGAGTTATAAAATTCAATTAATCCAACAAAATTTTTGATCTCTTTGAACTTCTTGTTTACTATAAGTTTTGGACATTTTTGTGGGAGTCAAAGGGCCCTGTCATTATCATCTGAATGCTCCAGTATTGCAGTAAAGGATTATGTACAACTGCATATCAGCTAAAAGTACAATTCTTTAAGATTTTTGCATTTATTCATCAACGTGTTAGATAATGCGGATCAATTATATTGCTTCTTCAAGCTTATCTGTTGCGTTATGTTTTTCTGTTAGTATTTTATTAAGTGTTTATGTTGTTGTCCATACGAGTAAACAAACTTTTTATGTGCATTTTCCTTTAGATACTAGGTGGTAGGACTTTACTGCAAAGTTCGTCTAGGTAGGTACCACCGCTTTGCCAGTTATTCTGCCGCCAAGCAGTAGTGCGCAAGCACTGCTGTGTTCCGGTTTGAAGGGCACTGTAGCTAGTGAAATTACTGGGCAAATGAGACTTTATGATCTGATCTCACAGTTTAGTAATCTTATTACTAGATTGTGCTGATGTCTCTGGATGACGTGCGCAGTGCAGTGTCACGCGAACCTCTATACTTTAGAGTTCCGAGTGACACTGCAGCTGATATGGGCAGCCGTGTCGTTTAACATCAGGCGAACGGCTAGCTCGTCACGTTATTCCTTAACATAAAAAAATGAATTGAAAATATATTATTATTTCAGGTAATCCACCACCATTGTCATATATACTGAATCCCGTGACTTCGTATATAATGATTAGGAGTCGGTCATTATTACTAATTCATCATTACTAATTATACTAATTAATCTAATTCATCATATACCAGCAATAGGAGTCAGAGAAAATGATCAAAAATATCAAATCTACACATAAGGATAAGTCGATACGTTTTATTTAAACATTCATCAAGCAATTATACAGATAGGAAATAATAATATTGCCTCTTTTAAAAGTAAATTTTTAAAGAAAATAACGATGAAAAGCTCGATACCCAATGTTATGATCGATTGATATCGATTGGATGGCTTTCGATTGCATCGAGCAGTCGGGGGTGGCAGATGAGGCTCTGTTCCCAAATCTCGATACACTCTTTATTATTAACACTGCATAGTTATTTATTGATTCAACAAGCTACTTTAAATTCTATTACAAGGCAGTTAAAGTGGAAACCCTGTCTGCGATCGAAAAGGTTTTACAATAAAGGTAAAAATATTCCTGGCGAATGAAACTTGGTTCTATCATGGTGAATTTAGAGTTTAATTTGTTTGGGATATGAAGGCTGTACATCATAACCAAGGAATCACCACCCTGACGCAGTGGGATACTAACTGAACCCCAAGAATGCGTTTTTTATTAGCCACATTTATAATCGTCCACAATTATGAACAGTTCTCCGTTTAGTATTAATGATGTGAGGAATATTTTTTAATGTTTTTAGAAGGCGGCGGCGTTTAAAGGCCATATTTTCTCGTTTATTTACTAACTTACAATGTTTGGGTGTCAGACTACAGATTCTTTCGATTGAACACTATTTTATATAAGTAGAACTTCTTTCCACCCACAAGGTTCCTTCCACCTTACTTTACTTAGTACTCTGAATTCAATGTCCTCTAAAAAATTACATTCCCCATTAAAAACTTATAAGTAGATATGAGATTGTTCTTTTTAAAATTGTATGGTTGTTTTCATATTTTTGGTTGAAAAGTGCTAATGGAGGGTAAGACGAAAAATGTTTTCGCATTTATGTGTGTCCACCTCTGTGATGTGGTGGTTGAGTAGGTCGGCTCATAACTCGGAGGCAGTGGGTTCGATTCCCGGAACAGGCCAAGTGGTTGCACGCACACATAAAAAAACTGAATATTTGTTCTGAGTCAGAGTGCAGTGGAATTATGGTCCGTAGTTCCTGGGTCCCTATAGATACAGGAATTCTAGTCAGGATCCGGGATCTACGTATGTGATCATAAGGCTTATTTATTTATTTATTTGTATAGGCAAATGTAGAGAATTGATTTTATTAAAATTTTCTGAACACCTAAAGGTTTCTGTCTTGGCCTATGTCTGATAATAACAGCCGGGGCCGTGCCCGGAGCACGGCAGCGTTCATTTTTAAATACCACTTTTTCATCGGTCACCCATCCAAGTAAAAACCGCAAAAAAGAAATTGTCTTAGCAGATCGGTTAGAAAAAATACGAATTAGGTTCCATAGAAATTTAAGAACAGGAAATAGAAAACGTGACTAAAAGGTTTAATAAAGTAAGATATCTTGTTTTTTTTTTTAATCATTAAGGTAATCAAATTTAGCTAGATCTTGTTGAAAACATTCAATATACTGGTTCTACAGGTCACTTTAAAAACGTATGCTTATTTATAATGTATTAAATTAAAAGTAGTCAGGAATGTTGTTAGCTAATTGAGTAAACAGCTTATTTTGGAACCATTTCTTTACATTTTACATCGTTATCTTGGAATGCATTTTAAATTGCCTAGTTTGCATACCTAAGGTATGTATATTGTTATTATTCCTAACAAAAACACTTAAAGGATATCATATCCTTTCAAAGCTTTCATGAATCTAAGAAATTCTTTCTTTACAGGTGTAATCGAAGCTTCGGATCAGAGTTTTCTTTTCTACGTTGTGCCAAATTGCTTGCACCAGTAATGGGAAAGAAAAATTCTTTTTCAAATCGCATTTTTATTATAATAGGCTTGCTTTTTAGTGTCAATTGTTGGAAATAAATGCCATTGAATCATAGGCTTGCTATATTTGATATAAATTCTTTAAAAAATTCTAAAAGAAAGACTATATTTTACATGCTTAGAACAATATCATAAATAGATGTTTAGACTTGTTAAAGTGCTAAAATTAGCAGCTTTATTTGCCATTTTTTGAGTTTTGAGTTTGAGTTTGAATGAATATGTTCCTTTGTTTTTGTTCAATGTTCATCCCTTGCAGTCGAAAAGCAAAGAAATGTTACGTAGATATAGGAACTTTTCAAAATGTACTTTTTGCCATCAACATTCATATTCAAAACTTTTTTGATGAAATGGTTTTCATTCTTCCGTATGACATGGCCATACCATGCTAGCCTAACTCCTCAGCTTTTCACCGGTGCCACTTTCACGCTACCTCCAATAATAAATAAACTGTATCTCGTATTAATAATATAATAGCATCGAAATAATACGACTATTTATTCTGCACTTATAAAACAATTGTCTAAATGAAGTGCTATAAACCACTTGTCCCTTTTGTGTTTAGAACAAATATTATAAGTTTCCACTGGGCACCGTTCAAGGTATTATTCTACAAGTCCTTAAGTATGAGACATAAAGCCTATTATCCTGGAGATTGCATTTACAAGGTGCAAGGTAAGGTGTAAGCTGCTACCTGCGTGGACAACATTGAAAATCAGAGACCCATTGTGATGTGACAATGGAGTCAAGTGCTAGACGCTTAGTTGATAAGTTACAAAGCTTGGGTTCGGTTGGTCTCCGCCGCACAGACGCCCGGCTAGTCAAAATGATACGAAAATATTTGCTTAATAACTGCTTTTTCCTTTTGTTTTTATTAGCTTAGTTTACAATTTACATAGATTTATTATAAATTAGACGTATTTTTTAAATGTAATAGATAGAAATTAAATTCAAAGCAGTTTGTTACATGCGGAAAAATTATAAGAGATTAAAAATGTGTACTTTTATTGTTAGGTTTTTATTAATAAGTTTTTTGATGCCTTTATTATTTCAACTAATAAATACTACCTACTACAAAAAAAAATTATTTGGAGTACATACTAGCCGCAATGACCTAGACAGTCCAAATGCTCCAGCCCACTATCAGTAGGTAGCGTACCCAACATGCTGGCAGCATTGCCCTCTTGATTTTCCGATGCCAAATAAGTGCCAAATAATTACAAGTTGAAGAACTAGAACTAGAAGAACTTGAAAACATAATTTTTTTCATAGATATATCTGTATAGCTGCATACATGCTTGTAAGAAAGGTTTATCTAAGTTTTGCCACAGTATCATCTAAAATTGATGAAACACCCGATGGTATAGTTAAACGCCTACAAATTTAAAATAAATGATTGAAATACTAATACTACTAAAACTAATAATGATCACTTTCCCATAACACCAGTTGTAGAGTGTATGTATAGAGTTGACTATGAAAAATTCATGTGGTTCTTCCAAAGAAGAATGGCAGCTATCACCACAGACAATCAAAATAATTGTTTTTACATCGCCTAAATGCAAAGGTTATGTTAAGTTCGTCGCTCTGACAGACGATTTAGCAAAAGTTGATTCCACCAGTATTTGTATTCAAAGAGTGAGGGTGCATTTTTAATGAATCTTTGGAATTGTTTCACAGATTCTGTCTTGGGTGGTCTTGGGAATATCCCGTTATAATAGACTCGTATTAAAACTCGCTGCAATTAAAAATCTATAATTATCTACTTAATTTTGTAAAGATGACATAACAATATAGACACATCAAGTTTTCCCATTGATTTTCTAGTTAATCGTTTGTGTTTATAAAAAAAATATATAATAATAATATATATATATATATATATATATTACATTAATAAATAAATGAATGTCAATGTATATGCAGGTAACTTATAAATATAAATATTTTTACAATAATTCATACGGTATTTTTTCCACTTGTCAAAGGCAAATTCAATATCAGGAGTGCAGATTCAGAAGAGCCAAAGAAAGACACGGAGGGACTGGGTCCTAGCCACAGTTATAAAGGCTATTATTATTTTTTTAATATTGTATTCTCAATATATCGATATTTTTATATATGTAAACATCGGAGTAGATACGATAGAGCTGGCACATACTTCGCTCAGAAGCTAAGGTCCGTATTACAGAAGGATGCTCAGTAATCGATCGGTGCTCAAGAAGAGATTTCATTCACTAATTGATCACTTTACGAATGAAATCTCTGCCTGAGCACCGATCGATGACTGAGCATCGTTCTGTAATACGGACCTAAGTCTTCTAATTCAGCCTGGTAATGCTACCAGTATTCTAGGAACCTTTCCACGCGGTGTTTTCCATATTTATTTTGTAATTAATGTTTCTTTTAAACATCGGAGTTTGACATATCGAAAAAAAACGAGATATCGATACTTTATTAACAGTCCTAGTTATAACTAGGCCAATTTAGCATGGATCGTAGCCGCTTTTCAGTCTATTTCATAGACCCTAACAGCCTTATTAATAAACGGGTATTAGTCTCGGATTAGTTACTTCAGCATTTGTCCTTTTTTTGCTACTGGAATATTTAGCTGGATCGAAAGAGACAAAAGATGGTGTAACTAGTCTAAAGCTAGTTCGTGTTTATGAATAAGGCTGTAAGAGCTTTAGCGAAATATTATTCGCGAATAAACGTTTAAAACAGTGACTAAGTTCTTTAAGGTATATTATAAATCCCTGTAGAAAATTATGCTTATTGCCTACTTAATGCTGTGTCCTTTTTGTTTTTTGTAATAAATGATGGTCCCATTCGCATAGTAAGCAGGTAAATATTGGTAAAATGATACTATGGATATGTTAACCTATAGTTATGCACCTATATCTAGACAACCTCTGAGGTGTGGTGGTTCAGCAGGTCGACTCATGACCCGGAGGCGGTTTGATTCCCGCGGCAGGACAAGTATAGCCGGCCCGATAGCTTAGTTGGTAGTATCCCTGCCTTCTGAACTGCAGGTCGTGGGTTCGATTCCCACCCAGGACAAACATTTGTGTGATGAACATCGATGTTAGTTCTGTGTCTGGGTGTTTATATTTTAGGTATTCTATGTATGTATTTACAAACAAAAAAGTATTTAAGTATTGTATCAGTTATCTGGTTCCGATAGTACAAGCTTTGCTTAGTTTGGGGCTAGATGGTGCTGTGTGAAATGTAGTTAGGGTCCAGGATATATGTACCTATGTGATCATTAGGCGTTATTAAATCTATTTAGTTGTAGATTATACTGTATTTATTTCATTTAAAAATTTTGTATAGAAAGGACGCGTAGTTTATAGCTTTACGGACGTTGATAAAGCATCGGTTTTCTGGAAAACTAAAACTTGAAATTGCAGATAACGTTGCTGTACGATCAAGGATGAAGTTCACAAACTTTCAATCGGATTTTTCAGTCACGATTACACAAAACCAATCTAAATTTTTTTTCAAAATCTACCTTTAGCGTTAATTATCAATATTATCCGCATTATTTTATTACGTTTCCTGCTTTTACACGTCATCGAGTGAAGACGCGAACTAGAGTTAGTTGTAAATATAAATTATATATTGGCGTTGGCAGAAGAGATACGTAGGCGTGAAACAAGAACCTCAATAACGCTCAATCGAAATTATGCTTTATGCTGTTGATATAAAAGATATTTGCTCGTGTGCTATAACTTTCCAGTGGGCTGCAGGATCTATAATTAGGTAGATAATATATTGGATTAAATATATAACATTGAAGTGGTCTGGCCCTGATCAGTGCGATATTGCAGAAACGTTTGAATCCATTCATGAGCATTGAAGAAACACACACAAACATACAAACGTCCCACAAGCACACACATGCACACACACACACACAAACACACACACACACACAAACACACACACACACAAACACACACAAACACACACGCATGCACGCACACACATACACACACACACACGAACGCACACACAATCACACACACACACACACAAACACACACACACAGTCACGGAAACATCCACTGGTGAACACAGACATCCCCATAAAACGCCACTTTGGACGATTATCATAGGGGGGTTTCCATAATAACCACGATTGGCAGGCGGCTTAGGATTGCAGTAATTTATAATATACCGAGGTGGATATTGTAGCCTATTCCCTGGATATTCCTTTAGTCGGTATCCACGGCCTCCACGGGAAGAGATAAGGTGGCTCTATCACTCGCCAACTTGACAATCGTAACTTGTTATTTTACCGGATATACCAACATAATAAAACAAGTAATTTTCAACTTTTTATGTTGACAATGGAGATCTACGTGAACCAATTTAAACATCCGTTCGCCTCGCATTCACCAGTTTACTCCCAAGCGTACGTAAGAAGTTTTACTTCAAAAACTCAATGCTACTCGCCATAAGGCTTACATTGAAAAGTCTTAGAAACTTTCCTAAGTATGCCAATGCTCACTACAATGGTTTTGAACCACAATGCCTGCGTACAACGAAGCTTACCAAAGCTACAGTACGTGGTTATAGCGTTCAGAAGATTTGCGAGAGCGTGCTACAGTATTGAAGGCTCTATTCTATAGTTCAGGAATGTAATCTCGGTACAACCAACACCGAACACTCATTCCGCGAGTCCGTTACACTTATCAACATACAAACTCCGTGTACATTGCTGCTTGTAGCGGTTGCTACGTCCAACACTTACAAGAAAGCCGGCAATCGTAGCTAAGCGTAGCTGTATGGACGCGCCTTGCGGTTTGCGGGTAAGGGGCTAGATCTCTACTTTTGTCAAGAGCTCAAGAGTTCAACGCGCGCTAGCCACTTTATACATATATCTATGCACACAATTTTATCTAAGTAAATAACACAATTATTTGTTTACATTACGATGCGTGTAAGTGTGCAGAGTTTTGTGAGATTACACTAAGTGGACATTACTATGTTTGCGGTGGACTTTGTCACAGATTTAGCCAAGACCTATATTTCTGCCATTATGAGTACTTATATAATTATAGATAGAAATAAATACTAGATACGTTGATTATATTTTATATGTGATGATGTCAAAAAATCTATAACTATACCTAAACCATTTTTCAAGTTATTAAGTAAATTATTTCAGTACTTATTTATTGAAATATGAACTACAAAAAAAATTCATTAAAAGAAAATCTATAAAATATAACAAATATTACTACATTAATTACAAATATGTTATATTAATTACTGTTAAATCTAGTCAAAGGTGTTGAGACTCAGCAAAAAGCGTTACTGGTATCTAAATCAGATTTATTTATATCGATGTAGCGTGCTTGTGTTGGTTATTAAAGTTCGTTACAAGGAGTTTTTACCTTCGCGTGGACGCATACCTGCTCTTACCTGTGTCGAGAGGGCCCGGAGCGCCATAGAAGCGATCAGACATGGCACGGCAAATCCTTCATTTACACACGCCGTATTGCCATAGCAACGTAGCGCGTGGCGTTTGTTAAACCATAAACAATGACTTCGACTTGGGAAAACTGAAATAATATGAAGCTTAACAAGAACCGGGCATCCGTCTACCTATATATTTAATTGGAAGCAAATTCATCGTCTGATAAAAACCAAACAAGTACTCAATGAAGGGCATTTTCGTTTCTTTTCATAGTAAAGGAACGTGGAAAGTGCTGACGCTAGCGAAAGCAGCCGCGGCTTGCGTTAGTAACTGGCTCCCAGAAGAAGGACATCGAATATGTCCGAAACCCGGACGGAGTAATTTCGACTTTTAATTGACGTGAGTTTTAGTCGTTATTTATATTACAAAATGTGTCATACTCACGATAGACTAAACTAGTAAAGGAAAGCACGGAATTTCCCGCCCAAATAGTATATCTAGTTGCCTGGTCTTGTAAGGTGTAGGTCTGTGCGTGCGCGGGCGCAGTGGTCGATGCGAGGGCAGGGCGCCAGTCAACGATGTGCGCCTTCGCCGGGCGGTCGTGTGTGCTGATAAGCCTCTAGTGTAGTGATGCCGCAGCATGATAGCTGCGCGCGCCCTGTTGTGCACCGCGTTGTTGGCAACGCTGGCGCCGCTGGCCCCTGCCGCTGCCGCCAAGCACCGCCAGCACCAGCACGCGCACGCGCACCATACCAGGCACTCAGAATTCGTTAAAGGAAAGAGTAAGTCCTAGAAAAGCTTTACGTACATCCAACACCCGAAACTTTTTGTTCGTCTCAAACTTGTGAAAGTATTTGAAATGTAAAGAATTTAAATGGAATTCGGTGTGCATTTTGAAAATTGTTAAACTGAATAACATTATGTGATAAAAGTTGTACAAACACCGCGTACGGGCTAATCGCTGGCATAAAATAAACACACCTTATCTTGAGGTACAGCTAAGAAATCCAGCTTTATAGCGCGTAAAGCTGCCCCGTACAGTGAACTGGTCCTGTCGACAATTAAATATAAGTTTTCCGGTGTAAAAAGGACGTAGATTGGCGAGACTTGCTGTAATTGCAAGAGCGGAACTGCCTTAAATACTTCAAGAGTTGAGCTAATTCATCGTAATACTAGTTTTACTTATGACCTTTAGTAATTGGGCCTGCGATGGCTCTAGGAGAATTCATTCCATACTTCATAAGTTTTGGTTGTAGCAAGGTAGCGCTTTGTTGGCCGCTTCACCAGGTGGTTACCACTTTTGTGTTTTCGACGCTTTCAATGATGGTGATTGTCTTTTCCTTTTGGTTGTGATAACAAAGACACATATTGTATGAATTTGAATAGGTTTGAAGTGCTTAAGTCTGTGTTGTATTATCCTATTATCAAAGTGTATTTTTCTTTGGAAATTAGAAATATTTTTTAAACTTTATTATAAAACGTACTAAGATAGTGAAAGTTTCCAGTAATCTAAACAGAAATTATGATCTAAAGTCACAGTTTTTAGTGATATTTTTCTACGTTCTATTAAAATTTTATTTCATATATCATTTTTATGGAGTTTAAAAAATTCATCTACTGTCCCTTCATAGAGTAGAAAGGAGCTGTTGATCTTTAAACAAACTTTTTTAAAACATACCTTAAACACTTTTTGAACCATAGCTAAAATACTACATACTTGATATAGCTAGCTATCACCATGACTATCAAGCACAAAAAAAAAATAAAAAATATGATTGATTAAACAAATAATATATTATTTAAAAAAATGTTTGAGACCCACGATGCCACTGACAGATACAAGATACATGCATTAAACTTATAACACTCTTCCACTTCATCGGGGGCTAAATTAAGCTCCAATTAATGACAACGATTACAATAACTTATTGTTTGCTAAAACTTAATTGTATAAAGTTACTATTAGAATCAGCTCCACTCAACCCTCTTGTATATAAATTGATAAAATTTACCATTTTCAATCGAGCTAAAAAATGAGGGGGTTCTTTATTCCATTGTATTTATTTTAATATTTACCGTAATTTTTTTAAAGTTAGCGATTGGATTTTTATAAGTAATAATTTTTGGTATGATTCCATAGAAAACCTATTATCATATATTTAGGCACACGTATGGTATATCTCCGTATGAATTTAAGGCAAATGAAGTCAGTTTGACCTTTATTTTAAAAATATATAATTTGACCACCTACTTTTAGTGTAACAGATATGAGAGTTGAGACTTAGCGCAAGTTGAAACTTTAATCTTGTTTTGACCAATGTTATAAACTTAAATCCACTCCTTAACTGCGTGGGCTGTAAAAGGGCCATTGTTTCGATATATTTATTCGCAGCTTTTCTCAGAACAACGAACCTTGAAGCTATTAAACAAATCTCGGTCCAACGAGGTCAAATTATACTAGAAACTTAGGAATAAAAAAGTGAGGTATTCCTAAACACTATAACCACCTTATATTATCTGTGCCCGTGGATGCCGCAAAATGTCGGCTAAGGGAATATTCGGGGAATGAGCAGCAGTAATCTCTTCGGTAATTAAAATTTGCCATCACCAAGCAAGTGATTATGTCAAATCATCCCTATGATAAGCGTTTAAAGTGGCGTTTCATGTGGAAGGCCGTGTTTAGCACGTCTTTCGTTTGATAATTTTTTGTGATTCCCAAACAACTACAATCCTTAGGTCCGTATTTCAAAACGATGCTCAGTTTTCGATTGGCGCTCAAGCAGAGATTTTATTCACTAATTTATAACTTTATTAATGAAATCTCTGCTTGAGCACCGATCGATGACTGAGCATCGTTTTGTAATCAGGACCTTAGAGAATTATTACTTTTTTTTTCTTTGTTTTTTTTTTCACTTTTGTGTAGTGAGCTAGTGTCAAGCATGTTGGGTACGCTACCTACCAGTAGAGGGCAGCATTTGGACTGTCATACTGGATAGGCCATTGCGACTAGTAGGTACACAGTCTAAATGCTTTTTATATAATTAGCAATGTATTATATATATTTTATACTATTATTTGATAGTAGTTAGTATATTATTGTAGTAGTTAGTAAAGAAAGAACACATTGCCCGTTAAAAAACTAACGGCCATATTCAGCGAAAAAAATACTAGGTATTATCAGTCAGTTTTTTCCTAATAAATGTCAAACGCCAATATAAATAATTACAGAAATCATAAACGGTGCGGTTAACGATTGTAAAAAGCAAGTCGTTAATAGCCAATTACCTACTTTGAGAGTGGAATGTCGAAAGATTGCTTTATGTCCCAAACTCGCGTTGAAAACTAGTAACTACGCATTTATATTAGTAACGGTATTTGCTTTTCCATTCAGTCAATTATCCGTTTATAATTGGGTATAATTTCTCTTTAAATTATTTTGGAGTTTGGAGGCAGGTGTTTACCAAATGCAATACCAATATTGGTACCTATATAGGTAAGTTCCACTAGGTGGTAGGACTTTACTGCAAAGTTCGTCTAGGTAGGTACCACCGCTTTGCCAGTTATTCTGCCGCCAAGCAGTAGTGCGCAAGCACTGCTGTGTTCCGGTTTGAAGGGCACTGTAGCTATTGAAATTACTGGGCAAATGAGACTTTATGATCTGATCTCACAGTTTAGTAATCTTATTACTAGATTGTGCTGATGTCTCCGGATGACGTCCGCAGTGTAGTTTCACGCGAACCTCTATACTTTAGAGTTCCGAGTGACACTGCAGCTGGTATGGGCAGCCGTGTCGCTTAACATCAGGCGAACGGCTAGCTCGTCACGACATTCCTTAACATAAAAAAAGTACCTACCTACTTTACAAATTTGTTGAGCTTTGAAATTACACCTGTTTTGGGTAATAATATATTGTTTAATTATTTTTATAGTAAAAACGATAACAATAATTCATTATTTTTATCGTTTTTACCATATATATATATATACAAGGTGGAATTTAATTCCTTCTTTTCCTTTAATATGTGTATTCAGTCCATGCTATAGATTGCTCCCATGTAACTAAATAAAAAAGTACTTATGAAATAAAACTTAAATCTAGGTATTATAAAATTTAAATTCTAAAGAAAAGCCTTATGACACTGAACAAAGCAGGTGTTTTATTGCCTACGAAACATTTACAAAGCACTCAGCTGGTGTCCGCGCTGTGTGTACTTTTAAATAGACATTTCGGCTGTCATGCAGTTATTTTAAGAGGCACTAATACTAAAATAATTTTTTTTTTTTATTGGACGCTGTACTAATATTCTATAGCATGGTCTGAGTACATACATCTAAGGAAAAGAGTCAATTAAATGCCACCTTGTATAAATTTTTAGTTATACATTATTTAATATAAATTTTTATTTATACATTATTTACTATACAAAACAATGCATATGCTCTTATAGATTTTTCCGTGCAAGCTGATTTTATATTGATAGTTGATTAAAGGTATCATGTTGGAACAGATATCAAAAACATCCATCAAATATCTTCAATATTCTACAAAAAAAACTAAAACTAAAAAATATATAATAAATACTTATATTTTGGACAACCACGGACTATACTGGATAACCACTCTACGAATATAATAGAGTTCTAAAATCTCGAATTCATTATAAATGATAATTATATAGATCTATAATATGTGTAATAATATATAATATTGTATAATGTGGACATCTCACACAACGGCATCTAGCCCCAAACTAAGCAAAGCTTGTATTATGGGAACCGGATAACTTATACCAGATACTTAGATACTTTTTGTTTATAAATACATACATAGAATACAATACAATATAATACCTAGACACAGAACAAATACCTATGTTCATCACACAACAAACACATCATTCTGGGTGGGAATCGAACCCTCAACCCATAGTTCAGAAGGCAGGGTTACTACCGACTGAGCTATTGGGCCAGTCGGCCAGATCTAATAAAGGAATAAATGTAAGAATCATGAGTTAAGGTTCCTTGGTGGAATTATTATAGGACAAAGTAAGTTTGAGAGTCAGTTTCACACAATCTTAATGATATAAAACCGGTTAATTACAACACTCAAGGTGATAATCCAACATCGGAACCCTCAGGGTGATATCGATAGATTCACTCACGGCTGTTTTTAATTCATTACGTCAGCAATTATTTTTATACGTCTATTACTAACTAGCTTCTGCCCGCGACTATGCCCGTGTGGCCTATAGGAAACAAAGAAGATTTTTTTTAAATAGATAATTCAACCCCCCGTTTCACCATCTGAGGGGTGGATTTACGAAAAATCCTTTCTTAATAGTTACCTACACTTTACACTTTACACACCCTCCAAATTTTAAGTATCTAGAACCAGAGGTTTAGGCTGTGCGTTGATATATAAGTCAGCCAGTCAGGACTCTGAATTTTATATGTATATATGCTGCAAATTATATCGAGCTGTAAATTAGGAGAAGCTACGACTCCTAAAACATGATAGTTCAAAGTCTATGAATTCACGTAAAGAATACAACATTATATATGTTACTAGCTGCGGCCCGCAGTTTCACCCGCGGATAAAAAGTATTTTAATTATTTGCTTATCCCACGGGAACGTTTCACTTTCCCAGGATAAAATGTAGCCTATGTGTTAACCCAGTGTATAAGCTATCTTGGTAACGAAGTTCATCCAAATCCATTCGGCTGTTTGAGCGTGAAGGAGTAACAACATACACACATACAAACATACATAATTCGCCTTTATAATATTAGTGTGATAAATGATTTTGTATTTAATTCTAGTAATATACTTTTATTACATCTTATAATATAGAGTATGCAATAAACTGGTGTATTTTATTTCATACACAATTATAAAGAATTAGTAATGCAAATAGTTTAACCAGGAAAACACATCGTCAACAGAGTTATTACTTATATTAGTAAACTATGTGCGGTCGAGGACAACGAGTATTCTCCTATATCCGCTATGACAAACACATATAAAGCGCAACTATAAAAAAATGGATTATAGTTTTTGCATTTTGTAGATAAGTTATTAACTTCACATTGAATATACTTTTAAAATATTATATTATGATGCAAGACAGTGTATTCTCTAACAACCATAAATTGCACTGTCGTTTTTAAAAATTAAGATATTTTTACTATTATTAATAAGTTTTTACTAAAACTTTGTTGCGACAATTTTTTTTGTTATATACATTTAAGAACCAGTAAGCTTAAAACCGGTATTTATTATATTCTATAAACTTGTTCAAAACTTTGTGCAACTAAAAATAGTTTGTTCCGTTAAATAAAAAAAATTCATTGATTAAAAGCTAAGACATTTGAATATTCAAGTCATAAACGTAACAATGATTAATATTGAAGATAAGATACTGCGATAAAATAGATTCCTAAATGTAAAATAATTATTATTAAATAAACAGACATTTGTAAGCTCTTCAAATGCTGCGCAACTTCAAAATCTGCTAACAAGGTGACTTTTGACTTTCATAAAAAACGGAATGAATGAAATACGTGTGTTTAACGATTATGTTGAAAAGTAATACGATAACAAGGCGCCGACTGTGCTTTTTTAAATTTACGACGACTTCTTTGAATTGTGCTGTGTTATGAGTTTGAACCTAATTTAAACTTGAGCTAGTAATATGGAAATCCCCTATTTCAATAATCATTTATAGAGATCCGGTATTGAAAAATGTTAAATAATGCCATGCGACTTATGCCCGCCAATTCTAAAATTTTTCAGTTCCTAAGTTTGCACTTATCCATCTACACTACCTACAGACCATACAGCCCCAGAAGTTTTTGCCTAGCGCAGAATATCCCACCGTATTTTTATTTATTTTATGTTTACGAGCTAGTCGTTCATTTGATGTTAAGCGACACGGCCGCCCATAACAGAACAGTGTCACTTGGAACTCGAAAATATAGTTTCGCGCGACACTGCACTGCGCACATTCATCCTGAGACAGCACAGTTTGGTAATAAGAACTCGCGAGTTCTATCAGGCTATACTTTTGGATGGATTCAGGAACCACACCACCAACAACAACAGCAGGATTATAATGCAGGGGCCACAATAACTCGCTTATGATATGAAATTAGCTTTTACCACTTTTTTAGCCTCTGTGGTGTGGTAGTTAAGCAGGTAGGCTCACAACCCAGAGGCGGCGGGTTCGATTCCCGCGATAGGACAAGTATCTGTGGATAGAAAAAAAAGCGAAAATACCTGTTATAGTCGTAGCTGTAGGACCATGGTTGACCCAGCCAGGAACTACGAGGACCATGGGTCCAGGATCTATGTATGTGATCGTTGAGGGTTATTATTTATTTATTTATTTACTGTTCCGTAGTTTCTGGAACTGTGTGTCATTAGAGATATCACACATTTGGCATTTCAAGTTTTTAAGTAAGTTCTTTTTGATACGCGTGGTTGCGCCCACGCCCTCTTGTAGGTTGGTTAGGTGCTGCGAAGAAGCTGACCGAACTCACATCATAAGCTTTATATAAAATTATGTCAAGACATGAAACAAACAATAATAACTTTGACAACCGCTCAATATTTCGTATGTATTGCTCGCGATCTGAAAATTTTTACCATTAAGGTAGGTAATTGCATACATAAATTTATGTCATAAGGTTGGTGATATATAATTGATTTCATTAGGCATATAGCATAGTTTTTTTATTACAACGAATATTGGTCGCTCACGATAGTCGTCTAGGATAGGTAGAAAACCTTTTTTTGTAAAAAAATATGATAAAATATCGTCTGGCATAGAAGAGTATTTTTGTTAAATGTCATTGTAACAAAAGGCAATTTTTTTTTAAATTTTTTTTTTATGTTTTGGCTCCACACTTTTGTGTATTTAGCCAGTGTCAAGTAATTGATAATTTATCAAGTTAATGATATTTAACGCAAATATGTGTCAAGACACAGTCGAAGTCGTCAAGTCATAGCCAAGTCATAGTCTAGTCAAAGTCATACTCCTAGTAAAGTGGTGGCAACTTTACCAGAAGCTTCTATGGAGTTTTGGAAACAACACGAAAAGAAACGTTTCACCATCATTATACTACTTTCCCACACTCATGCCTGTAATTCAACACTTAACGAATAAAATGCCACCAATTTTATGCACTAACATTGAAAATAACACAAGTTTTGGAAAATAAAACAATGCGGCGACGCGATCTTTTTCGTATTCCCGCTAAAACTCCCCAAAATGCAATTATGTTAATGCTTCTTGAATTAAGAAAAGAGTTTCATCATTAAAAATTCATGAATACTCATTATGTTATGATCGATTACTACAACAATTAAAAAGTAATATGTACTTATCTAGTTAAAGCATTGTAGACTTTACTGCACAAGGTGTGCTAAAGGATCTAATTTGAAAACACAATCATGGTGATCGTTGAGTTATTGAACAACTGTTACTAATATTTTTTCTGTACATTACGTTTTTGCTATATAAGTAACTAAAAAACATTAAGCTATACCACTTCCTACAGACAAGCTTCCAGCATTATAAATACATATGAACAGGTTTGTTTGTACCGACACATATTAATATATCACGCTAAAAAGGCTGAATATCCTCGCTTCTTATATTAAAACACTAGTTGCGCCCCGCGGTTTCACCCGCGGATAAAAAGTATTTTAATTATTTGCTTATCCGACGGGAACGTTTCACTTTTCCGGGATAAAATGTAGCCTATATGTTAATCTAGCGTATAAGCTATCTTGGCACCGAATTTCATCCAAATCTATTCAGCCGTTTGATTGTGAAGGAGTAACAAACATACACACATACAAACTTTCACCTTTATAATATTATGTAAGCTATCTTGGCACCGAATTTCGTCCAAATCCTCTCAGCCGTTTGAGTGTAAAGGAGTAACAAAAATACACACAAACACACATACACACATACAAACTTTCGCCTTTATAATATTAGTGTTAATATATCACGCTAAAAAAGCCGAATATTCTCGCTTCTTATATTAAAACATTGGATTGAAGACGACTAGATATAATCGAGTTATAATTATATGCAAGAAGTTAAAAACTGAGTTTCTTGAACCCGCTACGAATATCAAATATCGATTCGAGTCCACAAACTGGAATTAACGAACGAGGAACGCTCGCTCGTTAAATGGAGAAACTCGGAGATCTTTGTCTATAACGCTTACTTGTGACACATTTGAATTTACCATAACTATAGCTAATTTGAAGCTTTAGGCGGGAAACCGAAAAAGATCGCATCAACGCATTGTATTATTTTTCAAAACTTGTGAACTACATAGAAGCTTCAAGTAAAGTTGCCACCACTTTACTAGGAGTGTGACTTTGACTAGACTATGACTTGACTATGCCTTGACTTGATGACTTCGACTGTGACTTGACACATATTTGCGTGAAATATCATTAACTTGATAAATTATCGATTCATTAACATTACATTACACTTTGTTGTTACATATAAATAATAAGAGACAGCTCATTACGTTTTTTAAAATAGGCCTTAAAATAACGATTTACTAATCATCCCTTTACTATATAAAAGACTTCAACGCGCAGCTCCTCTTATAGACTTGAGACATCGTCTCTCACACACATTAGGTCATAGTAATATGTTCCAGGAGTTTTGGCGGGAAAGCGAAAAAGATTGCGTCACCGCATTGCATTATTTTCTTAAACTTGTGTTATTTTCAGTGTTAGTGCATAAAATTGGTGGCATTCTATTCGTTAATTGCTGGATTACAGGCGTGAGTGTGGGAAAATTGTATAATGATGGTGAAACGTTTCTTTACGTGTTGTTTCCAAAACTTCAAGTAAAGTTGCCACCACTTTACTAGGAGTATGACTTTGACTAGACTATGACTTGACTATGACTTGACTTGATAACTTCGACTGTGACTTGACACATATTTGCGTGAAATATCATTAACTTGATAAATTATCAATTACTTGACACTGGCTAAATACACAAAAGTCTGGAGCCAAAAAATTGATTAAAAAAAAATGTTCCACACTGCTGGGATGCAGGGCAGCTAATTACTCTGATTTTTAACGAATGAGTAAAAAATTCGCTATGCTATGAAAAAATAACGATGATCAATAACGTGTAATTTCTATTTTTACATGTTTTACTTTAGAAATTACCGTTCTGCAGTAGCATTGATGCTATTTATTCAAGAATAATAACGGAATAACGTTAGTGAAATTAGGAGCACAGTAATTTCATTATGTTGGTAAGTATAGCCCATTTATCTATACTTAGAATGCCAAAATGATATATCAATAATAATATCCGGGATTGTTCCTGACCATGGTCCCACAACACCCAAACACAGAACAAGTTTTTGCTTTATTTTCTGTGCACAAATACTTTTCCTGCCGTGGAACCCACCGCCTCCGAGTTATGAGCCGGCTTGCTCAACCACCACACCACAGAGGCTGTGAACATAAAACAAATTATAACATGACTAACACATCATCTAAAACTATTACATCAGATAAAATAACCACGGACCTACACTATTTTCGCTTTATAATGGAAAAATATATTTCATATAAAAATTACTAACCGCACTCTTATATCCATATCATTCATCTACTTACTTACTTACATTTACTAGTTTTGAATCGGTTGAGGTTATAATTTCGGGTATTATTTGCTATATACTTATGTACCAAGCGGTGTATGCTATACGCCACTCGAATACATAATTCTCATTACGCATGATTGTTTGGGCTAGCGCGTGCCTTTTTCGCACGCTATTTTTCTACATATAATAAACTATAAGCGCGTAGAGTACAGCCTTAATAAAGCTTATTACACTTTCGTGGAAGTCTGGTTTTGTTTTTGAAAACATTTCACCATCTCAAACTGTCAGTCACGCTCCAAAGTTTGCCATCCAATGCGTTGTTTCTTCCATCTACCGAAAGAAAACACCTCCCAAGCGCAGCAGGCTACGCACCACAATAAGGGATTGTAGTGAAAGGTCGAATTACAAGAACGAAATGGTGGTAGCAAAACTGGTTCCAATGCTTCAGAATGCAAGTAACTGGATAAAAACATCGCCCTGAGACAAACCAGTCGCCGGCGAGCGGGCATGCTTGCACTGTGAGCGATTGCTACAGAACGAGATGCCAAACTTGGCTGGATTGTCATCACTTGTAAAAGTCGGCTATTAAAAGGCCGTATGAAAGTGACGAGTTATGTCTACTTGTCCACTGGCGAGTCACCTATCTGTAAAGTCTTTACAGCGGTGTTTTATCTCTCATTTATTTCTAGTCATTTTTGTAGAGTACAAGGGAGCATAATTATCATTACTTGCGTAATTGTTTTCTATTAACTACGAATCTGGGAGTTTTAAGACTAAAACGAACTGTTATCTTCTACAGTCAAGACAATGGTCAAATATTCAAATGTAAGACAACAATTATAAAAAGTTCTAATAATGTAAATATAAGTATGAAGGTATCAATTATTGTCACTGTATCTTGATGCATTTATCCTTAGATGCAAGTTCAAATAACTTTTTATGTATAAGTACCTAATACGTGAATGATATATCACTAATCTATCTTTATATATAAAAAAAAGTCGTGTTAGTTACATTATTTATAACTCAAGAACGACTGAACCAATATGGCTGAAAATTTGTGAGGTAGCTTAAAATGAGACGGACATAGGATACTTTTTATCCCGTTCGACCGCATTTTACTAATTCACCCGTGCATAGCCAGGGCGGGTCAACTAGTAATAGCTAAAATCATAATGATAAAAATTAACTGGTTTTTGTCATCAAGGTTTGATTGTAATATTTTTTTATTATTATTGATAATAACGCCCAACGATCCCATATATACATAGACCCTGAACCCTAACTAGGATTCCCTGTGTCTAAGGACCCAGGAACTACGAGGACCATGGTCCTACAACATCCAAACACAGAACAAGTATTTGTGCTTTTTTCTGCACAAATAATTGTCCTGCCGCGGGAATCGAACCCTCCGCCTCCGGGTTATGAGCCGACCTGCTAAATCACCACGCCACAAAGGCTGTCTGTATGTATACCTAACAATTATCACATGAAACATTGACTTCCCAGTTTCAAAAGCGACAATCATGGAGATCAAATCAGTGAGCAGCGTTTGGAACGAACGCTTCTACACTTGTTTGATATCGCGCGTGTCATCGAGCACAACTAGGTCGACCGGACAGCGCTGCCCACACAAAACCTTACCAAATTCTGCGGTCATAGCTCAGGGGCCAGCTGCCAGTCCGTGAGTGCCTCCTCAATTCGGTGGGGTAGCCGCAGGCATCCCCACCAGGAGGCTGCGTTGGTTGTGACACGGACGAACCACGAATTGGTCGACTGATCTCGCGTATGGGTGGCATTTTGGAAAGTTACAGTCACCGCTGGCTTGCATTGTTTTCTCAAACATTTAAACGAGCAAACTAATAATTGTACTGTATTTTCATTGATTTTATATTCGACGTGTACCTACGTAAGGTATTTTGTAGTCTGAAAACATATGCTCCAACAATATGCAATTGTATACGTGAATACATCGAACCCACGTCGTACTTTATTCCATGCCCTTGATTTCTCCTTAAAGCCTGAATCTTACTATATTTTAATAACCAAACCAATGTAATTCAATTCCTAACCTATAAACACAAATTAGTACAGTCTACATCGAAATTAGCGTCTTGCCATGTTTGAAAGGTCATCGTTACAAGTCTATCGCTAATTCACTGTGGGTTTCTTAAAGGTCTTTATTGCTTAACAAAAGAGTTCTTGCTGGCAGAAATACAGAACATTCAATCATATATAGTCAGAAAATTAAAATTCTTAATATATATCCATACATATAAAAAACAAAGTCCTGACTAACTGACTGACTTATATATCAACGCACAGTCTAAACCGCTGGTCCTAGAGACTTAAAATTTGGCGGTGTGTTCTTTGTTAAGTGTAGGTATCCAGAAAAAAAGGGTTTTTTGAAATTCCATCCCTAAGAGGGTGAAATGGGTGGTTCAATTATCTATAAAAAATCTACTTCATTTCCTATAGGCCACGCGGGCGAAGCCGCGGGCAGAGCTAGTCTTATCCTAATCTTACGGACTTTTAGGTTAGATATCACGTCGGGGTCACCAATTTGGGTGACGAAGGCGCAGGTCTTCAATGAAATCCGGTGTTCGGTGTAAAGAGTGTATATTCCTGCTCTTCGAGCCACCACAAGTTATACAATTAATACCAAATACAGTTAATTATATTATAATAAAGGCGTCGAGCAACCTTGCTCGCGCGACGGTCGGAAGTAGAGAGAGAGAATGCGGTGAGTGAAGAGAGTGAATGAATATTGTGTGAATGATTATAGATACACATGAGAAACAGAGACACAGATACAGATAATAATAAATCTTAAGTCTAAACAATAAATGTGGCGCTTTTATCGCCGCCACACATGCATGTTTTGGCTTTGATGTCATAGAGCACGCGTAATTGCGTATTGACTAACACACTATAACTGCGTAGTAGTTCCATTAGGTACACCACGAATAAGAATCGGGTACCACGTGGGCTAGGTATAAAACCAACAAAGCATTCCTATGTTACACGTCTGTTATTTGTTTCAACGATAATGCTCTTAACTCTCCTTAAAACTCCGAAATGTAAATATGTAGATACGGAATGGACCGTCCCATGCTTATTTTAATACACTATTAACGCTGAACTAAAAACGTATCACATATCGGTAGGGCTCCGCATCTAAGGTGCACTTAAGAAAAAACTCCTATTATTTATACGAGCAGGTAAACTTACCTTGCGAGTTGAATACCATCGTAGTTCTATAGAAATTCGAAAAACTAGTTGTTCTTTGTCTCCGGTTTCACGCAGCCTTCTACCGGGAGAATATTATCACGAGACTTGCTAAGATAAATTACGCAAAATCTAGTATTCGATTACTTTGACCAAGTTTCACGTCTCAGCTTATTACGCGGATGAATACTGCAGTAGCACAGCGCTATCAGTATACTGTAACAAACGCAATCTTAAACCTATCCACATTTACGACTATTTTTACCTTAACTAACTTTTTTAACTCAATCAAATACTAACATTTATTTTGAGCCGAAATAGAAACAATCGTGTATTATTGTGTGCTGTATAAACAACCAGTCCAACGGTTAACTTGAGTTACGCCACTAAATTATAACAAAATCACATGTTCGTTTTACATAAACGGTTTAGTTTGACACATCGGTCGGTGCGCTGCAACCGAGCAGCGTTGTAAAATATGCCGTCGTTAAATCACGTGTAGCGGTGTTGCTTGTAACGTAGTAGAAGAAACTTGCTCTAGAGCCCGCCCACGCGGGTACGCCTCTTCGTTAGACGCGCACTGTTTCAACTTGTCGAACGCAAACCCGATATTAATAAAAACGTACCTGCGTTGTTTTGTTTATTGCGTATTAGATATTAATGAACGCCCAATTAGGTAACGTTCTGGTAATATACAAACCGTCACGTGCTCCATGCGCTTCTTTTATTTCAATAACATTCATTTTTCTTTGTTTACAGTATGCATCGGCACGAACGGTAGGATGTCGGTGCCTTCGAACCGTGACACCCACTACCGAAACCTTCGCGATCGCTTCACGAACTGCACATACGTAGATGGCAACCTCGAGCTGACATGGCTGCAGAACGAGACCCTCGACTTGTCTTTCCTGCAGTACATCCGCGAGGTGACTGGGTACGTGCTGATCTCGCACGTCAACGTGAAGCAGATCGTATTGCCACAGCTGCAGATCATCCGTGGGCGGACGCTGTTCAAGCTCAACGTCAGAGACGAGAAGTTTGCACTCATGGTCACCATGTCCTCTGCATTCACATTAGAGTTACCGGCGCTGCGCGATGTACTGCGCGGCAGCGTCGGCATCTACAAAAACTACAACCTTTGCCACGTGAAGACTATCAACTGGGACGAAATCATAACTGGAGTGAACGCATCCTATGTGTACGTGTACAATTTCTCGGCTCCCGAACGCGATTGCCCGCGATGCCACCCCAGCTGCGAGGCTGGCTGCTGGGGTGAAGGTGAGAAGAACTGTCAGAAGTTCTCCAAGACGAACTGCAGCCCCCAATGCGCGCAAGGCCGCTGCTTTGGACCGAATCCGCGTGACTGTTGCAATACATTCTGCGCTGGCGGCTGTACCGGCCCGCTGGCGAGCCAGTGCCTTGCCTGCCGCAACTTCTACGATGAAGGAACCTGCTCCCAAGAATGTCCACCGATGCAAATCTACAATCCGACAACTTACTCGTGGGAACCGAATCCGAATGGAAAATATGCTTACGGCGCTACTTGTGTCAGAAATTGTCCTGAGCATCTTTTAAAGGACAATGGAGCCTGTGTGCGGAGCTGCCCCCCAAACAAAACCGCTGTGAATGGAGAATGCATACCGTGCAACGTCACTTGTCCTAAAACATGCCATGCGGAAAAGCCTATCCACTCTGGAAACATCGCCAGTTTCAAGGATTGCACTATCATAGATGGTTTCATCGAGATCTTGGAGATGACTTTTACTGGGTTTACACAGCTCAATAATGATTACACGTTCGGTGTGCACTATGCATCGATGGAACCAGATGCTCTTGAGGTATTTAGCACGGTTCGTGAGGTCACTGGATACTTGAACGTGCAGGCGCATCACCCGAACTTCACGAGTCTCTCCTACTTCCGCAATCTGGAAGTGATAGGAGGCCGTCAAATGGTTGAGAACCTCTTTGCTTCCCTGTACATCGTGAAGACTTCGCTCAAATCACTAGGATTGAAATCGTTAAAAAGAGTGAACTCCGGAGCGATAGCGATTATGGAAAACAAACAGTTGTGCTACGCTGACAAAATAGCTTGGAACAAATTGGTAAAATCGCGAGAACACAAACAAGTTATACAAAAAAATGGAGATCCAGCACATTGTGGTGAGTTAGCAAAGCGACACAATATTTGAGGATCCTCAGTAGAGTCATTATTGTAAGATTGCCTTGCGATAGTTTAATAACACAACATTAGCGAATTTCCTTATATTTTTTCATCACTATCTCATCCCCTAAACTCCAACAACAACTTGAAACACAACCACTAACCTTAATAACTGCCTATGCTACATAAGACTGCGCGTCCTTACTATCTTGTGGCAAACTTTGAAAATTCATTGAGTCACAAGCTGGAACTACCTATCTCTATGTTATGTTCCTAACAAAAATTTGTTCCACAGAGAATTTGGGGTGTGATCCTCAATGTTCTTCAGATGGCTGCTGGGGCCCCGGCCCCGATATGTGTCTCTCCTGTCAGAACTATATCTCAGGGTCAACTTGCATCCAAAACTGCAGCGTCCATCCAGGGTAGGTTTACACACTGAACATTTATCATTATTTATGCTATTGTTGTACCTACTAATTGTTTCACAAAATATGTTATGCCTGGCGAAAGTTATTTGTTCTAAATATAATTCAACATGATTTACATTCGCACAAACTATTTAAGTATGTTTCATAAGTGCAATATATCTATCAGGTCTGGTGGCAGCCTTCGTCAAATCTCAAAGCCTTATTAACATAATAAAACCGAATGACGTGTGGGCAGCGCTCTTACCGGTTCGACGAACGAACACCATTTTGACCTCATTGTAGCCAGACGTGGTAGCAACCGTGTATTGAATAAGATAATTCACTAGCAGATTGTATATTAACAAACCATTTTGTACGTTTCAGGTTATACAGAAGTGGACCCAAGACCTGTAAAGAGTGCCATTCAGAGTGCCTAGATGGGTGTACGGGACCAACTCGAGCCAACTGCACAAAGTGCAAGCACGTCCGCGACGGACCTTACTGCGTCGCTGCATGCCCTGACTCCAGATATCTATCTGAAAATGGAACTTGCCAGCAATGCCACTATAACTGTCACGATGGTTGTACCGGTCCTGAGAACACTGTCGGAGAAGGAGGCTGCAACTCTTGCAAAAAAGCCATTCTCAGTGACGAAGCTACTGTTGGTAACTGTTTAGGAGAAAACGAACCTTGCCCGGATGGATATTTTAACGAATGGGTCGGAAACGTCAAGGAACTTGGAGACAAAGTAAATGTTGTTTGCAGGAAGTGCCATCCTCTTTGTATTAAATGCTCAGGCTTTGGTATTCACAAGCAAGTGTGTACGGTCTGCAATGGATATAAACGAGGAGACCAATGTGTAGACGAGTGTCCACCGGATCACTTCACTGACACGGTTGCAAGAGCGTGTACTCCATGTCATAATGAATGTAGAGGCTGTACCGGACCAACGTCTATGGACTGCATTAGATGTCAAAATCTAAAAGTTTTCCTTAGTAACTCGGGCTCTTCGGATAACCTAGCTTTCAACTGTACAGACACCTGTCCAGAAAATATGAAAAACAAAATTTATTTTGATGAACAGTTGCAAAACCCAATAGATGAACCGTATTGTTCGGAATTAGCCAGTTTGCCTAACACTACGACAGCCAGTACATCTACTGTTCTAGTAATTATATTAGTAGTTGCTTTTCTCCTCTTGGTGTTATTTGGTATCATCTGTTACACGTACAGACAGAAAACGAAAGCAAAGAAAGAAGCCGTCAAAATGACCATGGTACTCACAGGCTGTGAAGACAACGAACCACTCCGACCAACTAACGTCAAACCAAATCTTGCTAAGCTAAGAATTGTTAAGGAAGGTGAGCTTCGTAGGGGAGGTATGCTCGGCTTTGGTGCATTTGGTAAAGTATATAAAGGTGTCTGGGTACCTGAAGGGGAAAATGTGAAGATTCCAGTTGCCATTAAAGTTCTAAAAGAAGGGACCGGTGCCAGTAGTAGTAAGGAGTTCCTAGAAGAGGCGTATATTATGGCCAGCGTAGAGCACCACAACTTACTGCAGCTTTTAGCAGTATGCATGACGAGTCAAATGATGTTAATCACACAGTTGATGCCACTAGGATGTTTGTTAGATTACGTCAGAACGCATAAAGAAAAGATAGGCTCAAAGGCCTTTCTTAACTGGTGTACCCAAATTGCTCGCGGCATGGCATACTTAGAGGAAAAACGATTGGTGCACAGGGATTTAGCTGCACGTAACGTTTTAGTACAAACGCCAAACTGTGTTAAGATAACCGATTTTGGTTTAGCCAAACTCTTAGATATAAATGAGGATGAGTACAAAGCGGCCGGAGGTAAGATGCCAATCAAGTGGCTGGCGCTGGAGTGTATCCAGCACAGAATCTTTACGCACAAGAGTGACGTGTGGGCGTTTGGTGTGACCATTTGGGAGATACTGAGCTACGGAGCTCGCCCGTATGAAAACATTTCAGCGAGGAATGTGCCAGAACTTATCGAGAACGGGCTAAAGCTGCCGCAGCCAAGTATCTGTACGCTAGATATCTACTGCTTAATGGTGGCGTGCTGGATGCTGGACGCTGATAGCAGGCCGACCTTCAAGCATCTAGCGGAGAAGTTCGCGGATATGGCGAGGGATCCTGGAAGATACCTAGTCATCCCAGGGGATAAGTTCATGCGCCTACCATCCTACTCCACTCAGGTAAATTATATTATATTATTATTATCATACGCTAATAAACTTTTAAAAATATTTTTTGATATATTTAGTAAACAAACAAGGCAATGCTCAACTTCTTGCCACCCGATGTTAAGTGACGATATATCGCAGAAAGCACCGTGCTATGGCTGAATAAAAACTGGGCTCGTAGGCTGCCTGCTGCTAAAATACACTGCTAAGTACTTAGTGACAGGTTCTATATAATTTCATTACTATATTTCCTTTATATTGCTGTCTGTCATTACATAAGCCTATAAGTGATGATTCAGCGTCACGTCGAATAAAGATAACGTAAGATCAATATCCTGAGAACAAAAATAATATAACTTTTAATTGATCGGTATATTTCTTGTTTTCTAGGATGAAAAAGAGCTGATAAGAAACCTATCGTCGGCTATGGAAGGTCCCGAGTCACTGGTAGAAGCGGACGAGTACTTACAGCCGAAGTTCAAGACCTTGCCGGGAACGGCCACGAACTCTGAAGCACAAACCGCTAATGACACGCAGTCCAGCTCGCTGAAGCCGTGCACCTCCGCGTCGTGGGCCAACGGCACCAATCCCGAAGGCACGGCTGACGGAACGTGCCCTTCAGGGGCATGGGAACACAGACAAATCCAGACGAGCTCGGAAGCGGCAGAACAAAGACACTATTACAATAGTGGTGTCTGCGCTTCAGACTCCTCCAGTTCAAGATATTGTAGCGA
Source organism: Ennomos fuscantarius (assembly GCA_905220475.3). Lineage (NCBI taxonomy): Eukaryota > Metazoa > Arthropoda > Insecta > Lepidoptera > Geometridae > Ennomos > Ennomos fuscantarius. The sequence goes on from HG992023.1 coordinate 17,031,820, forward strand.
CCCTATGAAAATGAGGCCTGATGGCACGGCACGGCTAGACAGTAACTACGAGAGCATGTCCAAGGTCAAAGAGGCTCAAGTCGGAACTTTAAAACTTAATCTACCTTTAGACGAAGACGACTATCTGATGCCGTCACCGCAGCACACGCAGAATGCGTCCACTTACATGGATCTGATAGGAGAAGGTGGGGAGGTGCAAGAGGCGAAAGATCTGCGTTTCAACGGGCTGATGGGGCCGAAGCGATGCGTGGACAACCCAGAGTATCTAATGTCGGAGGAAAGTATACCAACGCAGACGCTGGGGATCCCGACGGAACCAGAAGAGCCGGCGGTAAGTGAAGGCGAGGCGCCACCGCGGCCTGCCGGTGGGTACGCGCCGCAGCGCTCGGTCGAGGAAGAGTCAATGTCGGACCACGAGTACTACAACGACTTGCAACGCGAGCTGCAACCGCTGCGCCGGAATGAAACTACCGTCTAAATGTGAACCCTCGCTTGCAATACTTTGTTTCACTTGTTCTAGTTCTTATTCATTCTCGTGCTCGCCACTACAATCTGATCTCCGCATAGTGGTTGCAGTGCCTACCCCCGTGCCATGTCAACGATGGCTGGTGTACCTCGTTCGTATTCTTACGACTCTTCTAACAATTTTATCATAGTTTGTGTATCACCAGTTTGTTAATTTTTTTATTCTAAACTGTATAGGAACTGTTAATTTTTTATTTTGTATAAAAAATGTTTTATATTGCCTCTTACGATGCATATTATAACAAATTGTAAGTTATTTATTAATTTAGTTTAAGTATGGCTATGTTTAAGATCAATTAAGAGTTTTATTTTAGTTTTTTTAAACTGTGATAATTAGTTTAATTCCAATGCAATGGAACCAGCGAACTTAATGAAATGAAGGCAATGAATGGCAAATTATGTGTTTTAGCTATGTACCTAATACTATCATCATTGTCGCGGACTCGAAGAAAAATTGAGTCTGATAGTAAAATAAAAAATCGTGGTCGTGATACCCGGTATATTCCAATAATAACGTAAAAATGTAGCAAGTGGGTATTCATATTATGTCCGTGGCCTGGAGTGTGACGGGCTGGGTTGTTGGGTTTTGTACCAACGATCTACGATTAGATTCGTTTGACGGTAAGCCTATATCGACCGCCATCAAATGAAACATTACTTATACTGTGTTCCTTAGAAATTTTATTATTAATCTTAGGTGTCTGACCACAAACTTTTATGTAACGTTTACGCATTTATTCCACGCACAACGCACATTCCTCGTTGATACATTCGTATTTAAAAATAATTTTGAAATTTTAGACAATATTTTAAGTGTTATCTTGCCAAACAATATGAATAATGAAATTATTTCACTAGCTTGCCATTTCGCTGAATACTTAAATCACTGTTGTCAAGCAAAGAACGTGACAAAAATATAAACATTACGTAAGTATAAAAAGTAAGCAGTCTTCACTTTTATGAAAAAATAGGCGTGTAATTAGTTAAACGTAGTAGAATAGTGTAGAGACCAAACCCCTGTCTGCCATGAGAATGTAAATTAATGTAAAGTAAAATTAATTATTTAACTACGCTTTTGTAAATACAAAAATATAATATGCGTAATTATTGTCTGTAGATTAGTGCTGACGTATGAAATATGTATGTACCATTGTCATTCTATTATAACTTCACATGTACGCTGATAAAGCTCTAAATTTTTTGTGCCATTTTTATAATTATATCATTATATTGAATGTGTTTACATGGGATATGTTTGTTTCAAAAATATCACCGATTTGTTATTCTTTATTGTTACTATGGCTGCTATATTTGTGACCATTCTATGTGAACATATGCAATATATAAATGCGCAACACGCGTATCTCAATCAATTGCTCTATTCTACGTGTTTATAGATGTCTTACATGGCTAACCTAGTGTCTTCTTGTAGATAGCGGACGTAGACTTGTGTAGCAGGTACTCGTTGGTACCGTAATAAATGGATTTAAAAACATGTGTTTGATTAATTCCCACCTTATCCTCTCCTACACTTATCTCTCTCTCTCTCTCTCTTAAAAACTCCACTTGCCTACACGAGACCTATTGCCTACTTTTTTTTATGGCTCCACCCTTTTGTGTCAAGCTAGTGTCAAGTAATTGATAGTTTTTCAAGTTATTTAATATATATTTGTCAAGTCACAGTCCAAGTCATCAAGTCAAGTCATAATCTAGTCTAGTCAAGTCATACTCCTAGTAAAGTGGTGGCAACTTTACCAGAAGCTTTATGGAGTTTTGGAAACAACACGAAAAGAAACATTTCACCATCATTATACCACTTTTCCACACTCGTGCATGTAATCCAGCACTTAGCAAATAAATTGCCACCAAATTTATGCACTAACACTGAAAAGTTTTGGAAAATAATACAATGCGGTGACACAATCTTTTTCGTTTTCCTGCCAAAATCCTATTGCCTTTTTAATGACAATTTTTGTTACCAATCAACACTCCATTTCCCACAATAGGTGACTGCTAAAATTACGCTGAATTCAGAATAAAAAACGCAAATTAATTGAAATTCAAATTTATTTTCTTAATAACTAACATAATATGTTCCAGTAAATATTTTCAAAAAGTTCTACATTTTAGAGATTCGTATAATTCGAGATGATTATACCTACACACATTGTTTGGGGTATAATAATTGTCTTAGATATATGAAGAAATTATATCTAACAACAATAACTGAGACAGATTATGTTATGACAGAAAAGCTATTTGACTTATTTAATAGAAACTTTCAACATCAGATAAAAATTCGAAATTTATTACTATTCAATTCTGTTTAAATGAAACGTGACAGTTAAGTTCTTCGTAACATAAAAATTAAGTACGTTTTTAGACACACACAAGTGTCACATACTTTTTCAATACAGAAATTTGCCAAGTATTTGGTTCATATCAAGTTCTAAGACTATCTTAAGTTAAATAAATCAAATAAACAAGTCAAACAGCTAATTCCAGAAAAAAATACGGAAGACCAAACCACAGTAAAGGTTTTCGGTACTACTGTGACCGAATTTGATACGAAAGTTCGACTAGGGACACATTTAGTTATCATCAAACCACACAAAGTACTCAATGATATGTCTATATTTAACACCTATTGATTATAATTACGGTAAATTGATGATAAACACATCACTAATTGCTGTTTAGAAAAGGGATAGTACTAATTACTTTCAGCGCACATATATAAAAATATGGTCATAAACGTTAGTTAAATTTAATCGATGCTTAAAATATCCAATCTAGTTTACTTTAACTTTGTATGTTAGCAAGATGGTAATTTTGCAGTATTGATTTAATTACGGTTTTAAATAGGTTCAGGTGAAATTTATTCTCAAAGACACAAAGTCACTTTCATGAGAACATAGTTAGATCTAAGTAACAATACTTTTGTTGAGAAGTTCTACCAAAAAAAGATCAATTATAGATGCGTCTCGCTTACACATATTTATGTAATAAATATGAATATATCTACTCGATTCAAGTTAAGCCCGGAGTTGGTATATAACAATCTAGTCGCTGAAAATAACGTTCATATAAAATGCTGCCAAGGTAAAATTACACAACAAGATACCCTAATAAAATAGTATGTTAAATAAATATGTAAATGCATAATAACCCAAACCCAATCCCAATCCTAACCAACAGAGGATTATACACGGTGGAATTTCATTCGTTGTTTTCCTATGTATGTACTCAGATCATGCTACCTATAGAATAAATAGAGGTGCAATTTAAAAAAATGCCTCCTAAAATAACTGGATAACATCCGAAATGTCTATTTAACGCTAATATTTCGTAAATGTTTCGAAGGCAACACCTGTATTTACAATGCCGCAAGGCTTTTCTTAAAATTTGTATTCGCAGTAATTTGATATGATTGAAGTTTTATTTACTATGAAATACCTTAGCCTAAACTTAACCCTTTTCGTGATATTCGACTTTAAATTTTTTTATTGAAAATTCCGATTTTTAGGCTACAAAATTTAATCATGTTATTTTGTTTGAGAGCGAGTTGGCCGGAGGCGAGTTGGCTAGACTGCAGTCGCGACCCCTTCTCGCCCCCGGTACGGCGGACGAGGGCTTACGGGGGTTTTAGTGGGTTCGAGTCCCACATACCCCCTGCCACCACCCCCGTGTGTATCCCCGTGGTGGCCGGGAATTGCGAAACCATTTCCCCCCCCCCTTCAAAAAAAGGGTGTTTCATAGAGGAAAAAGTCAGAAATTATGGGTACTCCACGCCCTTAACGGATCTAGCACAATTTTTCCTGTAGCCCTGCATAGAAGCGTTCTATAGCATGGACCAAGGACATACATTTAAGTAAAATAACGAATTTCTAAATATTGTTATATTCTAAATTCTACCGTGTGTCACAATATCCAAAAGACCAATTTAAAAAATAATACAAAATAAAATAGTTCCGTTACCTTTCCCAATACCAAAATCTTAATCTACCTTCAATTTTGACATTCTACCCTAGCTTAGACCCTGGACGGAACCACGACACTTCCAATATAAATATTCAGTACAACGCAGTTTTTTTAAAGCCCAACTGCTGGGCCTTCCTCCACTTCTTACTTGCTACACCGTAAAAGGGCCCATAATAACTGGTCTTGACCACTCTCGGCAGACATTGTTTCATAGAAGGTTTATACAATTTTCATTCCTCTACTGTATTTGTCTTTAAAGTTATTAAGTACTTGTCGCAGCGTACAATTGCGGCAGCCGAGATCAAATCCAAGGCGTGATACTGTTTCGGATATTTTATTTTAATACTTAGTAAACATATACAAAATACTGGATTTTAATAGTGGAACCTTTGATAAATTTGTCAACTAGATTTTTTTTATACAGTATTAAAAAATATAGCATTTAGTGGACATGCCATTAAGATATGTATCAGACACATGCATAAATTAACTTATCATTAAATATACGAAAATGGAATGCGTTCTTAATACTCCTATTAAATATAAAAAGTAAAAAAAAAATACGTACGAGTAAAAATACCAAAACTTAACATCTAATAAATAAATACATTTGGAATATTAAATGCTTATAAAAGGCTTTCTCATATATTTTAAATTAAAATAAAATAGAAAGCCTATTCCTATATAACCTGTTCATAGATCTATTAAGATCTATGAACATTTGAGCATGAATACTTATCGTTCATATTGTAAAATTTTTAATGGAACTTGCAAAATCATTGAGCACAATTCAAAAATATTTAAAGCACGATTACTGACAAAACCACGGACTTGCTAATAAATAAACTCTGTAAACTATAAAAAGGTGCGTCTACTTCTTGCCGACGAGAAGATTCACGCGTGAAAGCGAGACAAAACTATTTCATATAACACACTCATGTAGAGATTTGAATAAGACGGTTGAAGACACGTTCATTTATCATATACATTTAATACATCCAGTTACACTACTTGGATCTACATAAAATTATGTGGGGGAATACGACTATTCTTAGAATCATTCTTAGAAATAAGATGAAATTCTACTATACTTTATACGTATGACCTGATTTTAAGTGACAATATGGCGGCGAAATAACGTGGAGTCACAATACGCATGGATTCAAAACGTGCTCTTAACTGACCCCATAACACGGGTAAGTGACAACTGACCATAGCACGGGTAAGTGACAACTGACCATAGCACGGGTAAGTGACAACTGACCATAGCACGGGTAAGTGACAACTGACCATAGCACAGGAAAGTGACAACTGAACATAGCGCGGGTAAGTGACAACTGACCATAGCACAGGAAAGTGACAACTGAACATAGCGCGGGTAAGTGACAACTGACCATAGCACGGGTAAGTGACAACTACCATAGTGCGGGTAAGTGACAACTGACCATAACACGGGTAAGTAACTTTACCCGTGGTCGCAACTGGTTGTACCACGGCATATTTATGCATTCGCCAACCTTGATGTACGATAATATATTTAATGGTGGTACCAGACAGTTATGAATGCAAATAGTATTCTTAGCCCTTAAACGTTATTACACTAAAAATATTTAGTCACATGACTTACGAGTAGCAAATATCAGTCAATTTAAGGTCCGTAATAATTTCTGATATGTTTACAGTTGATCTACTACTATTAATGAATATGACGGCGGCAACGTCCAGTTGTAAACTCTATGCGCAGCGGGCAGTACCGTAATTTACCTGTGGTAGCATTTAAATTTATTACAGTGGCAACATCGGTAGCTGTCATCGCTCCCCCACCCATCTGGCTATAAAAAGGGAGCGTTCGGTGTACTACGGATCATTGTTGTGGCAGACGGCGCGGTGCGCATGCTGAAGGCCTATAGTTATATAGGTTGCAACCTACGCACAATCCGTCATCCTATAAATACATTACAAGAAAATACTTAACAAATTATTGGTTCTGTATACGATTTAGTCTTGGCAGAAGCCTTGTACGACACAGTTTTTTTTTTAAATTATTGTCGTAAACACGTGCGATGATTTGATTAGTATTGACCCGGCTAGTGTTATACACATAGTACCGAGTTTATTCGAAAGTACATGTACTCGATATCGAGTCTTAATATACATACATGAAACCCCAGCACAGCGCCCCTAGCGGTAACTATATGTATATGTGGTAACATAAATTATTTATATGAAATCCTTTTTGTAGTTTTGGCGAGAAAACCAGAAAGATCGCTTCCTGGGTTGTATTATTATCCAAAACTTGTGTTATTTTCAGTGTTAGTGCATAGAATTGGTGGCGTTTTATTCATTAAGCGCTGGATTACAGGCATGTGTGGGAAAGTGGTAAAATGATGATGAAACGTTTATTTTCGTGTGTTTCCAAAACTCCATAGAAGCTTCTAGTCAAGTTGCCACCACTTTACTAGGGGTAAGACTAAATTATGACTTGACTTGATGACTTGGACTATGACTTGACTTCTGCGTGAAATATCTTTAACTTGAGAAATTATGAATTACTTGACACTGGCAAAATAACAAAAGCATGAAGCCAAATAAAAATATGGTAACATAAATTATTTGTATGAAACCCTTAGTCACAACTAAGGAATTCATACAAATAAGATACTTGATCGAGTATAGTAATGTACTTAGAATAAACTAGGTACTAGGCGTGCTGATAGCAATCTTGACGCAGACTACAATGATATAACCAGTTAATCGCGCGCACTATTTCACGAAAACTGTATGCTTTATTACAGTTACTCATGCAATTGGACGGAATCCATGAACGCAGTTTAAGCAACCATTAAGGAAGCGCGTTTTACAATACATTTCGGGACGTCCAATAGCAAGCGCTTTATTACCTTGCCCCCCCGCGCGCGATTGGTGACTCGTAGCTTATCAGATTTGCCAACTGGTATTATAATCTGTTATGCAGACTCAATTTTATTGTAAAATACATCTAGACTTTTTTTTAATCTAATTTTTTTGGGGATTGTGTCGTCCAACGACTATGTGACCCCCATAGTACAAGAGTTATGCTTTGAAACTCAATCAGTCGGGTCAGTTTAAGAACCAATAAACAAAATTTTAGTAACTACAATCAATTTTGAATAGTCTCAAGATTGCTCTCAGAAATAATATGGGTTTATAAATATGACCTATAAGTCATCAGATCATTAAAAATAAGTAAATATTATATAACTAAACGAAACGATACGCTTTCCTACATTTAATTACTTATTAAAATAACGTAAACGCGAAGTAATAAATGATTCGTAAAAACGAAACAGCTAAGGGAATAGTTAGATGTTTTAAAGACGGTGAAATACAAGACAAATGCCGCAAGACTGTGGAAATATTGTCAAGTTTTAGTAATTCTACAAATTACGAGCTTGCATGGCTCGCATGGCGCGGCGGTGTATCCTCTTACGGCTGGTGGGGACGTCGACCACCACGGGCACTTCGCAATGATTGTTGATGCCCAAAAGGTTGCAGACGTCACGGCGTACTGCCGCCTGCGTGTAGACATTGGACCGAAGACGAATCCTCTTTGGAAAAACCATTTCTTCCACTACGCCATTCGCTCTCACCACGCCGCGAAGCTCAAACTCAAAGCGACGTCTCCGCTTCCGCTGGCATATTTCTGTGAATTTCAAATACACTCTAATTGTAATGGACGTGAATATCGCCATAAAGAGACACAGTTCTAATTTGCGCTGCACCATGGCGTGCGTTCGGGTTTCTTTTATAAGCTTCAGGCTCTCTTTTATTTTTCGGACCGCGATCGCGACCTTTCTCACTTCGCGTTTAATTTTTTTCGCCGCACTTCTTTCGATTTTCAACTTTAGATGCGCGTACCTGCGTCTCTTTCGCATTGCTTCCTCGTTCGTTAGAATGCGTGCCGTCTTGTATACGTTTTGAATTGAATCTTTCTGTGCTTGCCCATGCTCTTGGAAGTTTGGGTTTTTGTAGAACGAACGTAAGCGATCGGGTTTGTGAGGAAATAAGTTTTTATTGTTAAAACAAGAATAGACGTCATTGCAAATGTCCTCTTTGGTAAAGACCGTGCCATGTCCATGACGGTTTGTCGTGGGATCGGTATCGAAAACGCTTTGACTTTTCATTTTTCTCAGTTGTAAGTTTAATAAGCCAAGTGGGTCCCGAGGGAAGACCGGATATCACATCTCGTCCCGTTGAACCCGCGGCTCGCTGTTATCTTTCTTGTTGCGGCGGTTCCGGCGGTGCTTGCTGTTTGAAAGGATCTCATAAGCTTGCTGGATCTCCATGAATCGTTCTTGAGCGGCGCGACGGAGATTTTCATCTTTTACCTTATCCGGGTGGTTTTCGCGGGAAAGGCGACGCCAAGTTGTGGTTATGTCTTGTTGACTCGAATCTGGACCGACACCTAATACCTGTTAGATACAAATTTAAATGCTTCCTTTAAAAAAACAATATTGTAAAAGTACATAAAATAACTAAGGATGTTTCCTTAAATTTAATTAAAATTTAAAAAGTTAATAATATATTTTCCTCTTTGAACGATGTGCTTTTCAATATTTTACTGAATGTCCGACCACAGTAACCCGCTTCCTAACAAACTTCATGTAGCGGAAGAATAGTTATTTTGTATTTTGTTTATTTCTTTCATATTTGAAATAGGGATAGATAAAACGAGATGAAATATCGAGTAGCTGTACTATAATACAGTGTTCATTAAGAAAATAAAATATAATAATAATAATAATAACGCCAAATGATCACATACATAGATCCTAACCCTACCTAGGATTCCGTGTCTAGGGACCCAAGAAATACGAGGATCATGGTCCCACAACACCCAGACTCAGAACAAGTATTTGCACTTTTTATTCTGTAGATATATACTTGCCCAGCAGCGGAAATCGAACCCACCGCCTCCGGATTATGAGCCGACCTGCTCAACTACCACACCAAAGAGGTTGTTGATAGAGATCACAGGTCATTTTTGATATTGGTAAGTTATGACAATGCTCGCAGATAGTTGGTTAATTAATCATGATGCGGAGGTAACTCACCCTATAAGCATTCTGTTCCCCGTGTGGATCAGAAAGGTCGATGATCTGCTTCCATACTTCGTACCAGCCGTGATGCTGAGCGTAGTTGTACGTTTCCAGGAGACATTGCTTTACGTCTAACCACCTGGGACAACAATAAAACAATTTTAATAAAGGTGTTAGGACTTTTCTGTAAAATTCGACTAGGTACCGCCGCTTTGCCGGTTATTCTGCCGTCAAGCGTCAAGCTGTGTTCCGGTTTGAAGGGTAGCTAGTGAAATTACTGGGCGAATGAGACTTTATGACCTAATCTCACGATCTAGTAATATTACTAGACTGTGACGATGTGTTGATGACTCACAATGATCAGAGCAGTGTCTAAAAAAAGTGCGAATCTCTACTTTAGAGTTCCGAGTGATACTGCAACTAATATGGGCAGACTTAGACACAAATTCAGGTGAACGGTTAGCTCATCAAGTCATTCTTTAACATAAAAAAGGAATGATAATTAAGATTAGGTCTATTTCCATTATTATGTATAACAGTAACAAGATTGTTTTATTGATATGTAATGTGGAATATGAAAAAAATAAGAAAAAAGCCTTAAATAGAGAAGAATTACAATTGTAGTTAAGAGGTAAGAGCTTAGGTAAAATTGTAATGCACCGCCGAGGCGAGATAGTTAATGCAGTGCGTCTCAATCTCGCCCCATCTCGGCGGCGGTCGGATCACAGGGGAGTTTTAGTGGGTTCAAGTCCCACATACACCCTGCCACCATGGTGGTGGCAGGGAATTGCAAGGGCATTTCCTCTATCAAAAAAAAAGGTAAAATTGTAATGTGAAACGCACCAAGGGCTAGTGAAGAAGTGGTGCAGTGCTTCATAGACGGGCACTTCATCGCCTTCACTATCGGTGATGGTCCCGTGGAAGTAGAGGTAGCCGCACCAGAGGGACAAGTACAGAGCCGCGCACAGTCCGAGAACACCGATGCGTCTGTAGCAAAAACATAAATAAACAACGCCCAACGATCGCATACTATACATATATAGATCCTTTAGGATTCCTGATAGGATTCCCTGTATCTAGTACTGCGAAAACCATGGTCACACAACAACCAGACATAGAACAAGTACTGGCGCTTTTTTTCTGTGCACAAACTTGTCATGCCGCGGGGATCTAACCCGCCGCCTCCGGGTTATGAGCCGACCTGCTCAACTACCACACCACAGAGGCTGTCAAACATAACTTAACATAACACAACATACAATACTTTCCTTGGCATGTTAAATATAATTTACAAACGAGTGTGCTTTAGACCACACGACTGAATTAAAACGCTTTAGACTGACAATCTAGTTTTTAGACTGACAATCTCGTGATTTAAGCCTCATTTTCGTATTTTGAGAATGTATTATTGTAGATAATTTCACGCTGAATCCAACGACACCCATAAGTAATTTTGTGAACTAAATCATTTAAATCCTTTTTGATCTCATCCCTTCAATTGTGAATTTTCCACTTTGAAGTAGACGTTTAGCCTTTTAAAGGGGTATAAAAATATGAGAAAGCCAATCTTACTTGACAATATGATGTCTGGTAGGCTTCCTACGCCACTCCTTGGACATGGAGTCGAAGGCCAGAGCTGCCGCAAGCACCATCAGCGTGAACCACACCGCCTCATCATACACGTAGTAGCGGAGGGGGTATGTTACATACGCCGCTATCAGGGGCCACTTGAGAGTGCCCTTCTCTCGTCCAATGTTGCCAACCGTCCACACACCTGAATTAATTAAATTTATTTTTACCCGAATTATTTAATCCAGTTATTAGGTCTTTACCTATGAAATTGCCGTTTTGTTTGAAAAAAGTTAAAGTATTTTTTTTTCGAACTTATTTATTTCTTTTATTCAAAGTAATCACCCCTGCAATCAATGCATCTTTGCCAACGCTGTGGCAGTTTATGGATGCCCTTCTTGAAAAAATCAGCAGGACGGGAGACAACAAACTCTTCAAAGGCGTTTTGTACTGCCTCTCGGGAATTGAATTTTTTTCCCGCTAAAAGTTGTCCAAATTTTGGAAAAAGTAATAGTCGGTAGGCGCAAGATCTGGTGAGTATGGCGGATGAGGGAGAGCTTCCAAACCCAACTCATGCAGCTTAGAGACGGTCTGTTGTGCAGTATGGGGTCGCGCGTTGTCGTGAAGTAGCAGTGGAGACGACCGATTGACCAAAGCTGGTTGCAGACGTGCGAGTTTCGCCATCATTGTGGTCAGTTCTTCAATGTACACATCTGCAGTAATGCTCTCGCCGTTTTGTAAAAAGCTATGATGAATCACACCAGCACTAGACCACCAAACTGTGACCATCACCTTTCTAGGGGTCATTTTTCGTTTTGCACATTGCTTTGGTACCGAACCAGGATCTAACCAACTTGCTGAGCGCTTTCGATTGTCAAAAAGAATCCATTTTTCGTCTCACGTAACAATTCGGTTCAAAATTCTTTCATTTCTGTGCCTGTTAAGCAGCGCAAGGCAAGTCTCGACGCGTACGTTGCGCTGGCGATCGTTAAGTTCGTGGGGCACCCATCTATCAAGCTTTTTTATCTTGCCAATCTGTCGCAAATGGACCAATATTGTTTTGATGCTAACATCAAAAGCTGCTGCCAGCTCAGCTGTAGATTGAGATTCATCAGCTTCCACAATCGCCTTTAATTCATCATTGTTGACCAAAGTTTCCGGTCGACCACGAGGTTCATTTTTCAAGTCAAAATTCCCAGAACGGAACCGAGCAAACCAATAACGGGGTTGTACGTTCGTTTGTACAGTTCTCTCCGTAAACGTCGTTGATGTTACGTGTCGTTTGTGCCGCGTTGGTGCCACGACGGAACTCATATTCCATAATTACACGAAATTTCAAAGTATCCATTATGAGGAAAAATGTTGAAATGTAATGAAAATACAACGCTAATCAATAAACAAAAGACTTATATTGTAAATAGAATGTCATATTTTTAAAACAAAATTAATTTGAATTTAGAATTCATAGCCAATCAAAACTTTTTTTTGTTTGAAAAAGTCTGTACTGCAATACGGCAATTTCATAGGTAAAGACCTATTATTTTGTCATCCCAGTCTTCAGCATGAAAAGCGCTTTAAATCGGCGCTTTGATTGAAACGCTTTAAGCTGGTTTCACCCTTTCACCCCCTTTTTAAAAGGATAATCATAGATTACGACAGTTGTCAATTGTATAACAAATATTAATATACACTTACCAACAGCGGAAACTAGAGGGATCAGGAAGTTCAAATACTTGAAGTTGATGCCCCAGAACTCATCTGGAGGAACAGCATACATCATCATCTGGCCCCAGGAGAAGCCAACCATCAGCATGCCCGTGAAGCGATTCATGGAGAATGGGGGCTGAAAACAGAATAAACTTTCACATGAAGTTATTTAACTAGCAGACTTGACAGACATTGCCCTATTCAGAGGATTTAAAGACTTAAGTCCATACAAAATTCCTACAGAAAAAGTAAAACAGGGCAAATACACAGGGCTCTAATTTTATTTCTAATCCTTTCCTTCCCTTCAATAAGATTAAAATCGGATTATAATGACTATTTAAAAACAATACCCGATTCGGTCCAGCCATTTTCTAGTGATTCACTTACCGACAACAGCATCTTGATAGCAACACAGATAAAAAAATGTATCTGCTATACACAACCTCGCTTTGTCACAAAGATAAAGGTTCTAGGTCATGCGTGAAGTACTACCAATAGAATGGTTTATACTGCCAAGCACAAGAAGGCAAATTATCTAAAATCATATTAACCAAGTTAACATTATATTGCTTATACCCGGTTGATATATTTACTAAAAAATTCTAATATTAGATGGAAGCACCTTAATATAATTGGATCTAATAACTTAACAAATTCAATACACAAGAAAAATTAATAATTTTATTTCTGTAAGTTACTTTACATGTGAATGGGTGAACTTTCAAAAGATGATTTATGTACAGCGCGAAAAGAACTGCAAACTTGGACATTTCCACAATAATATAAAAAATAACTTATCAAGCGCATGTTGGGATATGCTTAGTACTTACGTTGTCAGGGATGAACAGGTATTTAGCTTTAATTACAATCGAAAAAGGTGCCTATACTACTTGTTATAAAGAACTTACTTACTAACTACTTGCTGCAAACATTGAGTCTTTGTAGTACTACAGAACCCTAAAAATATAAGCTTATCCTGGGTGGGGTTTTCAAACAGGCAGATGGGGTGGACCTACACTAGCTGAACCACCTTTTCTAGGTACCGGAAAACACTCTTAGAGAAAAGTACTCAACTTTTGGAGAAACTTTGACCTGCATTTATGGATTGTATAATAATTTTTGTTTAATGTAACACTGTTTGTTTCAAATAAATTAAAATAAAATGAAGAACTGCAAGATAATACAGACACAAAATGCTTTCTATTAGGATCAAAATTGTACTATGTTGCATTTTAACCTTTTCATTTGTGGCATGGTGCAATAGAAGCTTATATTTTAGATTAGAAACATGTTACATGTTAGTGTTAACTTACAAATTAATTTAATTTTATACTTCAGTATGGGCATCTCTGCTATACTTATAAGTCCTATGTATAAGTCTATTACTCACATGTTTGGTTTTGATAACCCTTTTTCAGATCTATGTAGATATTTATAATAAAGATTGTATAGCGAGTAGCTCAATGATCTTTTACAAGCTGTTTATTACCTTGCAATATTTTATGTATGTATGTTTGGGTGAAATCCTAATACAACTGATTGACTCAATCAACTGAATGTCAATTATTCTCGACTGATTGAGATCAAATTTAGCTTACACATTTAGTTTGAATGACAATGCATGGTTAGCCAGTTGATGTGATTCTAAATCCAGTATGGTGGATGGCCATGGTGGTGTACTAGTTATTTTTTGTGCACACCCATGATATGCGTATCAAATGAAAGGATTTGCTAATAATACAACAAAACTATTATAATTAATAAAACAATAACAATTACTTTAGTAAGTACATATTTATTGAGCTAAGGAGCAAGACCAAAACTGAAAAAACCAAAGACAATTAAATACAATAGAAAAGAAAGAAGAATAAAACAATACAAAAAGAGGTTGACTGTAAACTAATTTTCATATACAACAAAAACTAAATGACTTACTATATACTCTAAATCCAATATGGTAGATCACCCAAGATGATGCAATAGTATTTTTTTGGCTTATTAGCTTCTGTTTGACTACATTTCTCCTGATGTTAAGCAACAATGAGGTCAACATACACACTTACAAAATATAAGTTATTTTTATGCCCTCCAATAGTATGTATCAGATTAAAAGATTTACTGCAAAAAATATAAAATATTTTTCTTTTTTATATTTGTTATGTGCAAAACATTTAACCATTGTCTAAGACGGGGAGCATGCCTAGAAGATATCTGTGGTCTGGTAGAGGGCATTGGTATGCCAAAATGGTTTTCCTAGTTTAAGTATCAACATTTTCCAACCAGGATTAAACTAATTTAGGTTTTTCTTATAATACTGTTTTCATGTTTAAAGCAATGTTTGTAAACATTTAATAAACTATTACATTTCATTACAGCTGTTCAAACAATATTCAAATAAATGTTTGTCTTTAAAAATTATTTTACTACGTATTCATTTCTTTAGATCTTTTTTAAATTAAGATCTGAACCGAGCAGATCTTTCTATTGCAATCTTACTCCCACCATACTTATTTATACATATGGGTCGGAGTAGCCAAGCAATGTTTTACTACTGGGCACAACATTTGACCACTGTTTCACCTGATGGTAAGTAATGATGCAGCCTATGGTGGTACATGATTTTAGGAATCTTACTCATATGACAGGACAATCATACAGTTTTAATTATTCATCTATTGTTGCAAAGTAATGGCAGCTGATGGGTTATGAAGTTATCTGCTTTTATATGGGGGCAGGCAGCTACAGCAATGTTTGACATGGAAAGGTTAAAAAAGGTTGGAAAGGTTATTCTGAATTTACAGGCATAAGTTCTTATTAATTAGCATAACAAAGAGAGTCTAGGGCAACAGAAATAAAATTGTAGGACTAAGTTAAAAGGCTAGAGAATGTTGAATACCATGCATCTATACTCACAGACACATCACTTGGCTCCCAATCACAGGTGAAGGATTAAAAACCAATCTAGGGAAGGAGTTAATAATACATTTAACATAAAATAATAGATACTTAGATACACTTAATACCCAAACCATTACTGTTAGAAAAAAGAAACCTAGGTACATTTAGGTCCGTATTACAGAATGATGCTCAGTCATTGATCGGTGCTCAAGCAGAGAGCACGGACTCTCTCTGCTTGAGCACGGACCGATGACTGAGCATCGATCTGTAATATGGACCTTAGTGACCTAATTTTTGTGGCTCACCTTTTTATTGCGCATCATTCTTCCAATTAACTCTTCCATATGCTTCGGATCTTCGTTTGCGTCGCGGACGTAGCGTGGGATCCGCAGGACCTCACCTAGCCAACCTACTCCGAACCCCCCGAGGGTCGTCCACCAGACAAACGCATGTCTGTCTCTACGCAAGTAGAAATGATGACAACCAAACAAACCCCCGAAAAACCAAAGGATATAAGCAACAAGTACTGATTTAGTCCCAGGCATATTGTCCCTTTTTTTAGACATTTTCTATTGGAAACAAAAACTATGTCATCTAACGTTATTTACTGCGGGTCACTTTAACATATTAATCATGAGTTAGAACGGAAAAAAATCATAACTTTTAAAGAGACTGCACTTTTATCTGGTCTGTTCCTTAGTAAATGTGAAAATAATTGCTGGCAAAATTAATATACGATCAATAAATTCAATCCGAAAACGAATTACGACTGATCAAGGCAAAGCACCTTCCTGACGCGGTTTCCTTTTTACCAGTGACGTGTGCCTGTGACAAACCACCTTTTTTTAAGCTGTCAAACTGACACGACATCACTTTTTTTGTTCTTCATTGGCCATGATACGCTTTCTGTATTGTGCCAGTTTTCAAGTTCTCTTTTCCTAATTTGTTTTATTGATTTTGGTGTTTTGTTTGGTGGGTTCGGTTTTTAACTTTAGATATTTTTTTAATTTAAGGAATAAACATAAAACAATAAAAAGGAAACTTAATCAAACAAACCACTACCAGTAGGCAACGTGCCCATTATGCTGGCAGCATTGCCACGTTGAATGGCAATGCTCAATCTTTGGCCGAAGTAGAGGCCAGCATTTTGGTCACGCGTGGCTTCAATTTAAGGACTTTTTACATAAATTAAAAATTGAAAATCTTGGTTCCAGATTAACGTAACGTTTAAATAAATCTAATAATTTACGTATAATATAAGAAACAGAAAAATTGTTTACAAAAAGTGACCTGATTGCTATTAATTATATTATTAAGTATATTTAAAAATACGTAGGTATACATCATATGCAAGTAGAATTACTAACATTACTTCTAATTATATATTGTTACAAAATACTTCACTTCGGGAGCTGATGCAAGCGGCGTAGTATATATACGAGCGACGGAGAAGGCTCGGGCTCACTTTTCGGGCAGCGCTCAGAGGCGACGGACGTTTTATAAAATCACACCGTTAATTATTGTCGGTTCTTAGTAAATCTTAATAAATATTCGTAGCTTGATTGTAAACTTATTTTTTTAAAACTAAAACCACTTAGGATTTCCAACATCAGAAGCGGGATCTAACTCAATTCTGACTTGGTTATTCTGATTTTAAATATTGCTTTGCTTTTGCTGTCGTGATTTTAAAGAATATCCGCTTAAATTTTTGTGGCTATGGCCGAGACTAGTAAACGTAAAAGTCGATCGAACGAATGAGATCGAACGTCTATCCTGGTTCTTCAAATTTTCATAAATCGCTTAGGTGTTTTGGAAGTTTCCAGGACACGCAGTGCAAGTGTTGTTGCGAGTACATCGCACGCCATGTCGGCGCCCGCACCGGATACTCCGGCACGCCATCCGCGTCGTGCGAGCCGTCTGCCCGCTGACTGCGCCGTCGAGCGCCGAGTCGTACCCTGCAAGTCTGGACCTGTCCGTGCCGTGTACAAGCACGCCTCCGCCCACCGCGGATATGGTTATAAGTGAAGTAACCGAAAACCTCGTTAATGCTATGATGCCATGCCGGTAAGATCGAACCATGTATTTATGTCAAATTTCGATCTGTCTTTGCATGATTTTGATTCGTTGTGTGGTCAAATTGATCATGTGCGCAAACTAAATAGATGGGACGACAGTGAGTGTTTAGCACGTATAGGTAATTGTCTGAAGGTGACGCGAGGTCGTGGCTATACGATTGGGTTTGTAATGATCGTAGTTGGCCAAATTTCAAGTGTGAATTTAAGGCATTGTGCCCTATACGAGTAGATATCGCGAACATTTTATTTGATGTTATGAAAACTAATTCCGATAACTACCCTACGTATGCAGAATACGCTAGACGTTTGTTGTTACGTTACGCATGGTTAACGATTTGAGTGACGAGTTCATTGTAGCGATAGTTACACGCTGGTGTTACTGATCCTCAAATTCGCGCAACTGCTATGAATTTAGCGAGTTTTCTGTCCATTTATGTGAAACCTCATCAGATTACACCCGTTCGAGGTCGTGGTGTTTTTCGCAAAGGTTATGTTCAACAAAACAAGCGAAAACGCGAGTATAGTGATTCTAAAGACTTTGACTGAGGCAGAATTTTCCATCAACGTTGAATTTTTTACAACTGAAATAGATTACTAAGGTCAAATGATTACTAATGGTCAGGTGAGACCGAGCGAGCACAAGGTAGAAGCTTCTGTTAACACGTAAGTGCCAAGCAATGTCTGAAGAGGTTAGACATTTTTAATGCTACTAAGTTAGTTTTTGTTACTTTAGACGGTACATCCCCGGTTATTCATTTAAAACAGAACTCGCAATGGTGTACCGTTAAGATGCGGTGACGAATAATACTGCGTCCACATTACCTGACGCTGACCAGTAACTCCAAGACGCTTATGTCAACAAGGGTCGTCAGCAGTCACAAACCTTCACCGTTGGCAATTTTGTGTTCGTGAACAGGTCGTCACAATCTACGGGAAAGCTGGACTCTGGCATGCGGGGGCCCTACAAGGTCCTGCATGTGCTACCACCCACCGCTGTAGCTCGAAACTTCGCGACGGGTCTTATGGCAAGACAACGCAAGCGGCCGCCGATCACATGGTGTTTTGGCGGGGCGAATGGACGCTGGAGGCTTGTTCTGCGTTCTCCACTGCGGATATCTGTCTCACCAATGTGACTCAGCGATGACTGCACTTTGTGTGGCGTCGTTTGCAATGTGTGATCATTTCGCACAGTTGCCTTCTCTCTATTTGCAATGTGTGAGGTGGCCTATGCCTCTTCATGCAGTTGCCTTTTGCAATATGTGACGAGATTATTCTCTCCACATAGTTGCCGTTTTTGCAATGTATTACGTGGCTTGTGATTGCCATGTCATATAGTTGCCGTTTTTGCAATATATGACGTGGTTTGTGATTGCCATGTCATACAGTTGCCGTTTATGCTATTTATGACGTGATTTGTGAGTATTACATTATACAGTTACCGTTTTTGCAATGTGTGACGTGGTTTGTGAGTGCCATGTCATACAGTTGCCGTTTATGCTATTTATGACGTGATTTGTGAGTATTACATTATACAGTTGCCGTTTATGCTATTTATGACGTGATTTGTGAGTATTACATTATGCAGTTACCGTTTTTGCAATGTGTGACGTGGTTTGTGAGTGCCATGTCATACAGTTGCCGTTTATGCTATTTATGACGTGATTTGTGAGTATTACATTATACAGTTGCCGTTTTTGCAATGTGTGACGTGGTTTGTGAGTGCCATGTCATACAGTTGCCCTTTTTTCAATGTATTACGTTATTTGTGAGTGTTATGTCATACAGTTTCCGTTTTTGCAATGCATGACGTGATTTGTGAGTGTCACGTCATACAGTTGCCATTTTTGCAATGTGTGACGTGGTTTGTGAGTGCCATGTCATACAGTTACCGTTGTTGAAATGTATGACGTGTTAATGAGTGTCATATCATACAATTGCCGTTTTCTATTACAATGTGTGGCGAAGTTTAGAAGTCCGGAATTCTGAAATTCGCAATACATTTATTTTTCTTTATTTACAACGCGAACATGCGCCTGTAACCATTACTTGTTCTTACAAATTTTCATAAAATTATTATGTGAGACCTGTGTTGGTTGTACTTGAGTGCACGCTTGTGCTTCTAACACAGTTGTTTTGCAGTCTCCGTTTTCAATGTTTATTACAAGTACCTGTTGAATTTCTCTAAATTGAAATTTCTTTGAATTGAGCAACAGCTTCATTTTAATTTTGAAATGGTTTCAGTTACCAACGTTATGCCTGTACATCGGGTCCTAAAATCATGTTTTGTTGTGTTATAGAAGAAGACACAACGGCCGAGGTCGACGACAATGTGCCGCTTGAAGATGAAGCAGCTGTTGAGGACAACACGCAAGCAGGAACGGCCGTGTTACAAAATACTTCACTTCGGGAGCTGATGCAAGCGGCGTAGTATATATACGAGCGACGGAGAAGGCTCGGGCTCACTTTTCGGGCAGCGCTCAGAGGCGACGGACGTTTTATAAAATCACACCGTTAATTATTGTCGGTTCTTAGTAAATCTTAATAAATATTCGTAGCTTGATTGTAAACTTATTTTTTTAAAACTAAAACCACTTAGGATTTCCAACAATATTATATCGAAATACTAGGATACAATTTTATGGCATTTAAAAGCAATAGATCGGATATTGCTTTATAAATAATAATTGAAGGATTTCTATAAAAAAAAAAAAACAGGGTAAGCTATACATTGGTGACGCCTCCTCCAGTGTTACAGATGTCCATAGGCTACGGTGATCACTTCCCATCAGGTGGGCCGTATGCTTGTTTGCTCCCTTTAACATAAAAAAATTCATAATAATAATAAAGAAAGGAACATTGCGGGGTACATATTAAGTATCCCTTGAAGAAAATGTTTCATAAAAAGAGGAATGATCATACATAGGGCAGGCCAGTAAGATGATAGGAGCTAAAGCATAATATGTCATATGTGATGTATGTATATGTCTTGCCAATCTGTCGCAAATGGACCAATATTGTTTTGATGCTAACATCAAAAGCTGCTGCCAGCTCAGCTGTAGATTGAGATTCATCAGCTTCCACAATCGCCTTTAATTCATCATTGTTGACCAAAGTTTCCGGACGACCACGAGGTTCATTTTTCAAGTCAAAATTCCCAGAACGGAACCGAGCAAACCAATAACGGGTTGTACGTTCGTTTGTACAGTTCTCTCCGTAAACGTCGTTGATGTTACGTGTCGTTTGTGCCGCGTTGGTGCCACGACGGAACTCATATTCCATAATTACACGAAATTTCAAAGTATCCATTATGAGGAAAAATGTTGAAATGTAATGAAAATACAACGCTAATCAATAAACAAAAGACTTATATTGTAAATAGAATGTCATATTTTTAAAACAAAATTAATTTCAATTTAGAATTCATAGCCAATCAAAACTTTTTTTTGTTTGAAAAAGTCTGTACTGCAATACGGCAATTTCATAGGTAAAGACCTATTATAATAATAATAACGGCTTAAACGGCGCAAAGATTAGTAATCTCGGTAGCGTTATAAGTGTATGCCGTTTGGTGTTGAGACCCTGTGTCCGTGGGGGCCGGGAGCTCATCACGTTTTCACGAGTTTATCAGAGCGCCTGGTCGCTGGCTACGCGTGACCAAAATGCTGGCATTTATTTGGCACAACGAATCAGCATTGAAATTCAACAGGGCAATTCTGCCAGCATGTTGGGTACGCTACCTATATATGTGATATATCGCTCGTGTCACCAGGACACCTATAGAAGATGAGTGCTGCTAGGTCAGCACTAGAGTAGGGAGGGTCAGCAGATTGGTCAGTAATGTGTGAAATGGTTAACTCTTCTTGAGGTGATCAGATGATCCTTCTAGATGATCCAAATATAAATTGGACATTTGGTGGGGAAGAGTATACGTTGAACAGCTGAATGCTGATTTGAATCTCCTGATATTTTACCAAACTATTGAAAATGGAGTTGTAAATATTGATACACAATTTCTCATCCGAATAAAAAGTATTTTCTTTTTGAGTAACTTCTTCGTATCGGCAAGGGTGACCTTTAAACATTCATAATTTTATGCGGTCACCTTACTATTATATATATATATATATATATATACTATTACGCTATTACTACTAATTATATATCTTCCGCCTGATTTCATTTCTTCATAGCTTCAGAGCAGTCTCTGTCCCACCATAGAGGGGAAGAAATCCTATCAAGAACAACATTTTTTATTTACGAGTACGAATTTACATGATTACCTATGCGTAGAGAATGAAAAAGTTATTCTATTTCGTCCTATGTACTGCCGTTTATGATGTGCTCCAAGACCCCTTATTTTGATATCTTGTTTGACAATTGAAAAACTGTTTTATTTGTGTCTTTAATATATTGCAAAAATTTTTGTTTTATATTGACAATATATTATTTATATGAATAGATGATTTTGAATTTTCACATTCTTTTTTAAATATGCTATAATAAATAATTTATGTACATAATAAGTGTATGTAGTTTGTAAGTGGTAGGTAGCCGTTCTTATTACAATAAATAAGAAATATAAAATAATATTTATATTATTTTAAATAATATTTACCGAATATTATGGTGTGGAGCCATCATTAGAAGATGATTGTTCTCTTTGCACATTAACTATTTACGGAGCAGAGTCAGAGGCAGAGTAGCATGAAGCATCATACAGTACCGAGTTCTATTGGGATGAAACTTAGCGAGCTCTGATTAGGATTGTCAAATATGGTTGATTTTAATATTCTCAGTACGCTTATCTACAGGTGGAGAAATGACGAGTTCATCTTCAACCAATACATCGCTAGGACAAGAATGACTATCGCTAACTTTCGTGTTTGCATAGTTTTCCTCTCTCGTTTGTTGCCGCTTACATAATTCTGAGGCTCGATAATATTATACAAGTTGATGACATTGGAACTTCAATATCAATACCATCACAGACCCATTATCATCATTCAATCATTCAATTGACTTGGTATCGTAATGCATCGTAACGTAACTAACAGCCAGCCGGATGAACCGTGCCGAAAAAGTTCCTCCATGATGAAAACTATATACATATAAAAATATATATACACAAAAAATATTAAATTATACTACAATAATATTTATCTGATCACTTTCTAATTACAGTCAAATTTAATTCTATTTTATTTCCAAACAAAAACGCGCCCGCCAAATTAAGAGGTTTCCCGCGCTTTTTTCATGATATTTATTTTCTAACAAAATCGCGCCCACCAAGTTCAGAGATTTCCCGCGCTTCCCGCTATCACGACGTTTTAGGGTGGGCCATAGACAAGGAAACTACACGGTACGAAAATATTGCTATGATTAAGTCAAAACCAAGGAAATATTGATTTTATTCAACATTAAGAATTTTACTTAAATATAATGTAAAATATTAAAGAATAAAACAATATTATACACTTAAAAGCTATAAAACTCATGCTAACAATCTTAATAGGTATTTGCAATAAAGGACACATCAACGTCACTGATATAATAAATAAATAAAAGAAGGTAACGTACCTATAGCGTCGTCAGAAGAGTTAACGCTACGCGATAGAATGAGAGATAACTTCCAAGTGCTGCCCATTTCGTGGATCTTTTGCTTTAGTCGGCTCTTGTGGCATCCGTGGAAAGAGATTGGGTATGGACGCTATTCCAACACCTAAACCAAAAATGGACAGCAAATGGACACCCTACTGCACCAATACATTGAAAACTTGAAAAGTAGCTTGCTTGTAGAAAGTTAAACGCAACCACGATACCATTCCATTCTGCATCTATTTACACAAAGAAAATACACCATTTTCATACTAAATAATAAACAACTACCAGTCACAATAAACAAAAAGATTGTTTGAATCCCGCCATGGTTTCTGCCCTATTTATTATTTTGCAAGCAGTGTGCTTGATTACAATTAATTAAATATCATTAATAATGAAACACTTTGACATTGTGATATGTTATTTCGTGATATTCCAGTCAAAAATTCCATCCATGTAAAGTAATATAACTGACTATTAATTTTTACAGTAAAATATATGCTACTTACGCAAATATATTCAAAATGTAAAATACATTTCAAGAACACACAACGAAAATAATCTCATAGAATAATGGCAGCATGTTAAACAAGGACGTACTACAACTTCGGAGCTATCTCGCTCAGCTTGATTTTCTGCTCCAACAAATGAAAATGTATCAAATCGTGTCGTTTTAGAGAGTACATTTGACCAATGTGTTCCAAGTTTTTTAAGTGTATTATCCTGTAGTGTGTATCATGTAGTAAGTAGATCCGTGGTTTTGGTACGCCAAGACCATAAACTATAATTTGTATTAACCGGAAACGGCAGTGTCCCAATTCACCCCACCGCGAGGCAAATGTCAAATTGTCAAATCACTTTCCGTAGGGATACGTCAATCAAACAAATGGTGTGAACGCAAAAAGCTATTTCTTTTCTATCTTTACATACTGCATAAATAATAAACTAACGTGCTATTTTCTGACCCGAAATGCTGACACGAAACGGAACAGCAGACATCTAAGTACACCACCATCGATCGCGTCATCAGACAATTTATCACACAAATCAACTAATCATGTTTTCGCGTAAAATTCACTAGCCGTCCTCGGTAGGGGTAAACGTAATTTCCTCATAGCACGGATATTGCAGGTTTCCAATCATGAATTTCGAGGATAGTTCGAGTAGTGAGTACGTGACGACGGAGACGATATATGGAACGCACGAAGACTCGCACGTCGTAATGTCGGAAAAGGTTCAAACTCTGGCGGGGAGTATTTACCAAGAGTTTGAGCGGATGATAGCTCGTTATGACGAGGACGTGGTGAAGACGTTAATGCCGCTCTTGGTGAATGTTTTGGAGTGCCTAGACTCTGCATACCAGACCAATCAGGAGCACGAGGTGGAGCTTGAGCTGTTACGCGAAGACAACGAGCAGCTGGTGACGCAGTACGAGCGCGAAAAGGCGGCAAGGAAGCATTCCGAGCAGAAGGTATGTATACACTCTAACATTTAGCAATTACTTAAGACCTTGTTACAGTTTCCTTTGTTTTAGCAATGCAAGGCTATCTCTCAAATGCAGTAAAGGTTTGCACTTTAATTGTTGCAAATACGAACAAATAATATCATTCAAATTGATAAAGTGTAGTTTTGTTAATGTTTTATGGGAATGTGTCACCTATTCTGTTACCGTGATCTCAAGGTAAACATGTATTCATATGAATATTTTTGTTAAACTAACATAATATATAAATGCTACTATTTTAAAAGCAATGAATTGTATTGGGGTCTTGTTATCTGCATATGAGTTTGTAAGTGTGAGTGACCTGTGTTGATTTATCTCATTGTTATGAAATAAGCATCAGAGGGGCAATTGTCCATTCTCATTTAGTTATAAACAAACAAATTATTTGATTTCTACACAAAGATATTGTTCTACTAGCAAACTGGTTTTTAGATAAGTTATTAAGAATGTTATGCTAAAGTATGTTAAAATAAGGTCATTCTTGTAATGACAGCATTTGAAATGTTTTTTTATGAATTGACATAATTAACATAATTATAATATCAAGGATGCTTTACATATATGTGCCGTGCTATAACTGCAGTTGTTTTTTTAATGTTTAATAGACTGATAATGCTGTCCTGCATCACATTTTCGTTGAAAATGTACATATGTAAATCTCAAACATGCTACAAATTCCAGAAATCGCTGTTTACCAAATTTTTGTTTGAAGGGCACTTCTGGTAATTTTAACTTGATATAATTATAACTACAAATTTTTTTTAATTTTTTTTTTTCAATACAGACCTCTTAAACTGGAGCTGATGTATCAGTTGCCTGATACATTTATTTTACTGCAGGCAAGGACTCTCAAACTTGCCATTTGTTATTAGAGTATACCACTTTTTGAGATTGATAGTAGATCAATACTTGAATTTTAATAGCATTGACTTTGAGAATGGACATCATTTCCATTTTTTGCAAAGGCCTCTAAATCTTTTCTACATTTTATCCTACATAAAAAATATCAGGTTTTTATATTCAGTATTACTCAGGTTGATTTAAAGTGCAGAACAGCGGAGGAGCAAAGCAATATTAATAAGAGATAAAAATTATATTTAGCATGAATTAATTATTTACTTAATTTAATTTAGTGAAATTAATAATAATTTTTGAAATATCAATGACTAATAAAGCCTGTTTAGTTTTCAATTTTTTTTTATTTGTAAAAATGTAATTGATTGTTTATTTTTTCATAGCCATGTAAAGTGGAATCTGAGGTAAAAGTAGTCATTTTTGAAAATTCTGCTATTGGACCATTAATATTTAAAAAAAACACGATTATCTTGTCATAAATATAGTGATTAATTTTAGGGCTAAATCAGAGGTTTCATTGAAAATACAAAATATGCTTTTAGACCCTAAACTATAAAAATGTCTAGAACATAGGTGAGAATTATTTGCTTGCCGAAGGAGGTTCTGTATCCCTAGACTTCTTTTCACTAACACTTGGGACAGCCTGATAACTGTAGTAGCTTCTGCCCGCGGCTTTGCCCGTGTGGCCTATAGGAAACAAAGATTTTTTTTACAGATAATTCAACCACTCATTTCACCCTCTTAGGGATGGAATTTCGAAAAACCCTCTCTTAGTTGATACCTACACTTTACAAAGAACACACTCTCTAAATTTCAAATCTCTAGGTCCTAGGTTTAGGCTGTGCATTGATATATGTCAGTCACTCGGTCAGGACTTTGAATTTTATATGTATAGATATAAATTGGGTCCACAAGTAGATTAGGTAGCCTTAATACAAATAGTGTTAATCAAACATCTATTTATTGAAATACCACATTCCAGTACTTAAAATTGTTAAAAAGTACCAACCTAAACGCGAGTAAAGCTGCATGTCTAAACTAGTAACTCTTTATAGAAAGTGCTAGGGTTAAATACTACAAAAACCATAAAACATATTGCACAATATATCTTAGCAGTTACTTTCCAAATCACTACATAATGATAATAATATCTGACCTTGGACTAGCTAGTGTTTTAATAGCGTTGCTTGTCAACAGCTGCTGGAGGCGGAGGACCATTATGAGGGCGAGAGGAAGGACCTGACAGGGCGTCTTGAAGCCTTAGATAGCATCGTCCGAATGCTTGAGTTGAAGCACAAGAATTCTCTGGACCACGCCAGTCGGCTTGAGGAACGGGAAAATGAACTTAAAAAGGTATGTAGAGTAACCTACGAGTACTATATTAAATATTATATTACATTGGTGAATGTGAACATGCATAGTTTGGAAGATCGTCTAATCTAGTGAATCGGAATGGGCGAGTGCAAATCCCGCTGGTTGCTTCTATTAATAATATTAATAATAACGCCCAACGATCACATATGTAGATCCTGAACCCTAACTAGGATCCACTGTGTCTAGGGACCTAGGAACAACAAGTACCATGGTCCCACAACTTCAACTTTTTATTATGGCTTTTGCGGGGTTACCTGGTCCCACAACACCCAGACACAAAACAAGTATTTGAGTTTTTTTTTCTGTGCACAAATAGTTGTCCTTTCGCGGGAATCGAACCCTACCTCCTACCCACCTCTGGGTTATGAGCCAACCTGCTCTGCCACCACACCACAGGCTGTCAAATAATGTAAATGTTATACTGTAATATTATGTCATAATATTGAATTGTGATGTAAGAATTAACTACTTCATCATGCTTCATCTATATTCAGTAATCCAAAAATCACTGTGTTGTTGATTCAAAATTGTGTTGTAAAAACTTGAAATGGAACTTAATAGCCACATTCGACCACATATCGGCTTATATTGATTCGGTAAAAGTTAGTACATGCTTCAAATGCTATATGGAACAAACTACGCTACCATCGTCTTTCAATACGTCGGTCCAAGTATCGGAAGAAGGATCGGAAGGGTTGGATGGATATAGAAAAACCAATAACTTCGAAATTCAAACTATTATTTATTTATACTCGTATAACCGTGGTTACGTTGAGGTAACAAGTTTATGAAACCCAGGTTTTTTTTTTGAACGGGGTATAGCTGTGGTCTCTACACTGACCTTTATAGCGTCACCGGGCGGGTTGAAATCCGTGGTACCACTGGTGGTAGACAGGGTATCAGTATCGTATTTTTTTCGTATAAAGCGTAAGCCATTGCCTCGGATCCATAGCTGTTTGCATCTTGGGATCGTGAACTTCACTTGATTGCTATTTGTGTCACAATTGAAGGGTTCAGAATAAAAAGGGTTTAACTGATTTTTTTCACAAAATGACTTATGGGTATCGTTGGATTCAGCGTGAAATTATCTTCAATAATACATTCTCAAAATACCGAAATGAGGTTTAAATTTCGAGATTTTGAGTCTAAAAACAGTTTATCTGTCACAGGAATACAGTTCGCTTAGCCTAAAAACATTATTATATTTACTTTATTATATTTTTACAGTAATTGTATGAATTAGTACTATATTTAGTATTTTAATTAGATAGAGAATTAGATAAAAATAGAATTAAAACATTTTCAAGCAACTGAAACTTACATAAACCTTTTCTATTACCTTATAAGCACTCTACATTAAAATGACGCCGTTGACGTTTAAAGTCAATTTTCTCGAAACTGTCAATTTGACAGTTAAACCCTTTTTATTCTCAACCCTTCAATTGAAAAAAGCTATTCCGGCCCCTGAATACAATGTTCCCGCGATAGCTCTAGGGATCTTTAAAATATGCATAATATATATACTTGCAGACATTTCACACAGCGCCATCTAGCCCCATACTAAGCAAATATTACATACAACAAAAATACATTTACATAACATGTACATAAATACATACATAGAATACAATATAACACCCAGACACAGAACAAACACCCATGTTCATCACACAAAAGTTTGTTCTGGGTGGGGATCGAACCCACACCCAATAGTTCAGAAGACAGAGTAACTAGCAACTGAGCTATCAGGCCAGTCGTGGCAACAGTACTTACAATCTATTGTGTCAGTAAATTATTATGAGCGAATAGTAACTCAGATAGATTATACTCAAAAGATTTACACCTGAATAAATAAATTAATCAAACATTGCAGTTGATTAATTTAAATTAAAAGACAGTCTCATTCAGTCGATAATAAAAAATTCTGTGCTAGTTTCTGGAAGTATCAATAACACACTAATACATATAAATCCAATAACGTTTTATAATCCGAAGAGGCTTATACAATACCGTATAGTAAGTAGCCAGGCAGCGAATCTACAAGGGCATTGCCACAACATCGATCCATCCTGAAACGTATCTTATCGCAATGCCATAAGAATCAATTTGAGTAGTCGCAATACTTTAATGTGAAAGACTAGGAAAATGACGCGAGATATCGAGCCGAAATAGGTAGTACATGATACGGAAGATCCATATGAAGAATGGAAACTAAGTTATGCAACGGGTCTATGCTTTTACAGTACCATTAAAGGATTGTAGTACGTCACGTATGTGCGAGTCGCCAGTTTTAGTGATTAGCTCATTTTGAATGTTTAGTAATTTACCTAAAAACCAGGAATATAATTTTACTTATGGGCTAAATATTCAGGCTAAAATGCGTTTACACGGAAAGGTTTCTGCGACATCGGAAACGTTGCGCTGCGTCTGAAATATCGAAGCATGAATAAAGACAATCATGGCTATACGATAATTAATCAAATTATTTACTAATGGTATTTTTATCACTGTTTTATTAACACTGTTATGCTGAAATATCCGATAAGAAAGACATCCCCGATTTAGAAAGATTCCAATTCGATATCTATACTTTCCATCTTATTTATCATGAATGAAGATGGAAAAGGCATATATTTTGTATCGAAACCTTTACGTTTGAGTTTGAAATACGATAACTTTAGACTTATTTAGCGCCAAATAGTTTATAATGCTTGTCTTTTTGTCTTAAGGATGGTTCACTAAAGTGGGAACTCAGCATTTCTACGGATTCTTTTGCTTTTGTATCTATTTTGGTTAACAATAGTTAACATCTACTAGCTAGTTAGTAGTATATGGTAATGAAAATCGGAAAATCGGGAAGCGGACCTTTTCAATTGAATATTATCATATACGAGCTTCTGCCCGCAGCTTCGCCCGCGGCGTGGCCTATGGAAAAATAATTCAACCACCCATTTCACCCTCTTAAGGGTGGAATTTCGAAAATCCTTTCTTAGCGGATGCCTACATCATAACATCTACCTGCAATGCAAAATTTCAGCCCGATCCGTCCAGTGGTTTGGGCTGTGCGTTGATAGATCACTATGTCAGTCAGTCACCTTTGAGTTATATATATTTAGATTAAATTCTTATATCTAATATCTATCATATTTGAAATTTTTTATGCTCCCGTTTACACTCCTGTTACATTGGACCCACACCATTTTTTACATTTTATGCTATGTATTACATAAAATACACAGTATTACAAAGCATAGTATGTTTTACCCATACCATTGTACCATGTTGCGATACATATCCATCATATTATATTGTAATGCGTAGTATATAGTAATATGTATTGGATACTAAACCATTTAGAAAGCGTAAAAAACGAGTGTGTTTAGACCACACGACTGAAGTAAAACATCTTCAGCTCAATCTATTTTGCCCCGATAGTATTAGTCGTCTCTTTCTTTCTATTTTCACGTAGAGTGGGAGATCTCTCAAATTCTGTTCGTCTTACTAGCTTACCCCCAAGTAAAGCGTGCATAAAAGAGTTTTATTTAAGAACAAATTGTGTGTGTCTAATGTGTGGAATCAGGTGCATATTTACTATTTATTTTTAATATATGATGTAAATTATAAAGCTTTCTGCCCTCGATTGTTATTTACAGTATATAGCGTGGTTAACACTTTAAAATCCATTCCAAGGTAAAAGAAACCATCAAAGTTTTGAATTTATCGCTTCAGATTGGACCAACAGCCTTAAGCTCACCAAAGTAGATTGGTTGCAGGTTATTAAATATACGCATATACGGGTTACTCGAGTTTCACAACATCCTCACGAGTAGAATGATTACACGATTACCGTAGTCTGAATATTTACTAACACTGTTGCGTCATTGGAGTTCAACTTGATGAGTCACTGAATCGCCAGCGCCACACACTTCGTGCGAAACATAATTTAACATTTTGGTGATTGCGATCATATCTTATCTTTTTACACGACTTGCAAATTGACGACCGCGACGAAACTATGGCGTTCTTACTGAAACTGGTACTGGTCTTGTTTAATTCCGGTTTTTTTAATATGTCGTAATACTTAGGTGACTAGATGGTAGACTATTCTGTATAGAATGTGACGGTTGTATGAATGATGATCACTCAATTTTAAGAAACTCAGTTTGGTTTTTTGCTTTGCTTTTCTATTCATTAACATAAACGCAACTTAGCTGCATTTGTATGGGAATAATTTCCAAACTGTTTTTTTTATCACATAGACAGACAAACAAGTAGACGGCCCGCCTGATGATATGCAGTTACCGTCGCCTATAGAAACCCGCAACACCGGGGGCGCTACCAATGCGTTGCCTACCTTTGTGTTTTATTAGTAGCTTCTAACCTTCAGGATAAATTACATGAAAATGTTATGAAAAATTAAGATTTACGTGAATAATTAAAATTAATTTCACTGTGAAAGCATTATTACTAGTCGCGTCATAAAAAGTTGTTCTGACAATACCTAAAGATCACAATATGGTTTACTAATTTTCACACTATGTCGAGAGTAGCGGGAGTGAGGCAGCAATAGAAATATCCGCTCAGAAATGGCGCCGGTAGATCTAGGTATGCAAGAGCAAACAAGACAAACTTAATTATTGAGTTCTATACGCATAGTTTTATCTGTAAATAATAGGTGTTTCCTGATATATATCTTTTCGACATCTGCTTTTCGCAGCACATAGAACCATGGGCAATATATCTATAGATATAAAATTCAAAGTCCTGACTGACTGAATGACTGACTTATATATCAACGCGCAGCCTAACCGCTGGATGAATGTCCGCTGTTGGTTTCCTTTCGTACCCGCATCTATCCGTCCTGGGACGCTTTGGATCTATCCCGCGTAGCTGTCGCTTTTGCGTAGCCGAAGTATAAAAAAATGTGTTTTGGGACCAATTTACGGCGTATGGAATAGAATGCACCATATCCGGCGTTGCCAATCCCAACCTAAGGTGAAGGATAAAAAATTTACATAGTCTGGGTGAAGTCTACGAATTAGTTTATCTACTTAATTTACCCAGGTGATTTCTTGTTGTGTTGTTATTGTGGGATATCCATAAGAGATAGACATATACCATACTGGAGTTTTCTGTAGATCTTTTCAATGTGTACAATACTTAGTACACTATTTTGATAAATCTTTAAGGGTTCAGCCTGCGTTTGCAATGTAAGCGGAAAAAATGTAAAATTATTAACGACATCACATTAGAAACCTCAAAATAACAGTATTTCTCCACTATTTAATGGATGTGACTATACATATAAACCTTCCTCTTCAATCACTATCTATCAAAAAAAACCGCATCAACATCCGTTGCGTAGTTTTACATTTAAGCATACATAGGGATATAGGGACAGAGAAAACGACTTTGTTTTATACTATGTAGTGATTATAGCTAAGCCCACTGACCCGAAATTACTTATAAAAACACGTCCCGACTAAAGGGATGAATCGATGCGAAGAAAGATCCTGTTCGACAAAAAAATTTTTTTTTTACTCAATATTAGTCACTTCAGTTACAGTAAACTATAAGAGGCAGTTTCAGTCTATGAGCTACCACTTTTGTCGCATTGAATCTTTTTCGATTATATGGTGATGATTGGTTAGTAACTACCCAGGTCAATGAGACAATGAGTCGGGCTGACGTGATTACAGCTATACCGGATCCCTGCACCATTGTCCGAACTTCCATTGCTTCTTTTCATTGAAACGTACAACAGTCACGGCAATTGAAGGTTAGGCGTGGGATTCGCAATAGTCCTTGGTTGGCAACGCCGCACTTATACAGTTGCTGCACTGATACCTATAGACTGGCCCAATAGCTCAGTTGGTAGTAACCCTGTCTTCCGAGCTGTAAGTTGTGGGTTCGACTCCTACCCAAGACAAACATTTGTGTGATGAACGTCGATGTTTGTTCTGTGTCTGGGTGTTATATTATATTCTATGTACTTATACGTATTTACAATTGTCTCAATATTGTATCAGATATCTTGGTCCCATAGTACAAGTTTTATTTAATTTGGGATTGGATGGCGCTATGCGAAATGTCCACAAACATTTATATTTAATGATATTTTTTATCTTTTCAACACGTCAAAAAAGAAGTTCTCGTTCATTAGTTGTTTTCATAATTGTTATCTCATGTCTCCGTCATTTAAAAATGATTACAATTTTTTTGAACGGATAATTATACTTTTGTTCCCATATCTTTTTTTATCAAAATCGATTCTGTGGTTTAACTTGACCATGATACTCGTAGTTCTGGTGTCTCTAGATACAGGGAATCCTAGTTAGGGTCAAGATCTATGTACGTGATCGTTGGGCGTATTATTATTATGATTCGTATGTGTGAACAAGTCTCATTATTGTCTTTGCAGGAATATGCAAAACTTCACGAGCGGTATACCGAACTGTTCAAGACACACATGGACTATATGGAACGTACCAAGCTGCTGCTCAGCACGGCTAGCGATCGCGGTGAAGTCCGCGGCCGTCTGGGCTTGAACCCTGTGGGACGATCAAGTGGTAAGTTATTCTGCTTCTGCTGATCATTAACAGGAACACTGCATAAGTTTGACTCGCCTCAAAGCTCAGAGCAGAGTTCAGCTTAGTAGTAGTTTTGCTTTTTGTACTGTATTTCGTGGGTACGATACCCACCTAGACCAAACATTTTTGTGATGAACATGATGTCATTTCATGATGATTGATAGATTAACACTTTTTACATGTACATATTTTTATAATGAGTTTATCTCCGCAGATATTCATCAGATCTTTACGAAAAAGTTTTTTTTATTATTTTTTTTTATCTTCGGAGATAAACCATGGAACTCTTAATTTATTAATTCAAAATAGCTCAAAATTAAAGCGATTGCATTCATTTTACAACTTTTCAACATGAAAATTTTCATTCTTAATTTGAAAATGTTCATACTAACTATGTGCATAAACTGCGTATTGCAACTGTTAATTTTATACAATTTTAGGTTTCTATCTGTTGCAATCGAGTTACATGATCGCCTAGCAGAACTTCAGGCTATTGAAATAAAACTTCATTACGCACGCTTGATTTGGGGAGTAAGCTGGCAAATGCGAGGAGAACGGTAGTTGAAGTTAGTCACGAAGATCTCCATTGTCAGCATAACAAAGTTAAAAATTTGTATTATTATATTGGTATGCCCGGTAAAATGACAATTTCCAATTGAAGAGATGAGAACAAAAAGGGTTTAACTGATGTTTTTCACAAAATGACTTATGGGTATCGTTGGATTCAGTGTGAAATTATCTACAATAAAACATTCTCAAAATACCGAAATTAGGCTTAAATCTCGAGATTTTCAGTCTAAAAACGGTTTATCTGTCACAGGAATACAGTTCGCTTAGCATTAAAAGCAGTTCGCTTAGCGACATTATTATATTTATTATATTATATTTTTAAGTAATTGTACGAATTAGTACTATATTTTGTATTTTAAAATAGAATTAATATATTTTCAAGCAACTGAAACTTACATAAACCTTTTCTATTACCTTATAAGCACTCTACATTAAAATGAAGCCGTTGAAGTTTAAAGTAAATTTTCTCGAAACTATCAATTTGACAGTTAAACCCTTTTTTTATAGTCTGGGTTTTATATTGTATTCTATGTATGTATTTACAAACAAAAAGTATTTAAGTATTGTATCAGTTATCTGGTTCCCATAGCACAAGCTTTGCTTAGTTTGGGGTCAGGTGGCGTTGTGTGAGATGTCCACACATGCCGAAATGGGTTAAAGCACATTCGTTTTTTGTTCTAGGTCCAATATCCTTCGGATTCGCATCCCTTGAGAACTCTATGCATACGGTAGAGCACACCGAGAGTATCGCAGGCAGCCCCGTCAGCTTGTCGTCGTCGCCGCCGACTCCGCCCATTGGCTCCGAGCTGGCTGCGGTCAGGACGGTAGAAAGAGCCCACCAGACTGACGTGATCACACAGCAAAGCCAGGTGGGTCAAGCCTTACTGGCTGGGGTGCATCGAGATGTTTGCTATAGGCTGCACAAACCAACAATAACTGAACCTTGATTAGAAATAACATTGGATGCGATTGCAGACTGTCAAGTTTTACTCTGACCTTTTTATGAACCATAGAAATCACGTATTGTGATTTTATCTTTTTTGTTACTTTTTATGAACCATAGAAATCATGTATTGTGTTTTTCTATTTCTTGTTATTAATTTTTTTATGTATTTGTATCAGTTACTGTTTAATGAATGTGTTTACTTTTTTACATTATATTAACTTTACCAACTATAGCTGCTATTTAGTTATTTTTATGGCATTTTGTTT
Source organism: Ennomos fuscantarius (assembly GCA_905220475.3). Taxonomy (NCBI): domain Eukaryota; kingdom Metazoa; phylum Arthropoda; class Insecta; order Lepidoptera; family Geometridae; genus Ennomos; species Ennomos fuscantarius. The sequence goes on from HG992023.1 coordinate 17,067,356, forward strand.
ATTAATTACAAAAGTTATTTAAATTTATTTAATAAATGCTTAAGATGTCCGGTTAACTTCTCGCTGACGAGAATTATTAAGAAATAAAAAGAAAAAGGTATTTATTTGCGCAAACAAATTGTAGCAAATTATTATAGTCAAATATGAGCGAAATTTAGATAAGCACTTTAAGCATTGATTTAAAAATAACGTTTATAAGTAAGGATGTTAGTATGAAAACAAAGTGTGATTGACAAATTTTTCTATCGAGTCTGATTTTTTTATATTAGTACATCATCTAAGTACTCATAAGTACATCTTAGAAGATGGAACAAAATGCTGAAAAATAAAATCAATCTACTTTACAAATTATCCAAATATTACGCACAATTATCCATGTAGTGCACAATTATCCATGTAGTGTACAATTATCCAAGTAGTGCACAAAAGAAAGCGCAGTTACTGGTTCTGTGTTGTCGAGACCATAGTACCTACTTTAGTTCCTGGGTCCCTGGCTACAGGGAATCCTAGTTAGGGTCCCGGATCTATTTATATGATCGTTGGGTTTTTTATCTGTGTCCCAAGCACACTAGGCTATCCAATTAAAGAATTAAACACACAATTTATCAGTATATTTCCTTAAAACTAACACTAAAAATCAGGCTCAGCACAATCCAGGTAATTTTCCAATAGCTGTAACCATCGCTGCTTCTATTGCAACCGTCCTCGTCACATTCGCAAGCCTGCGAGTAATGTAAACTGCTGAATTTTGAGTACTCGCAACCTAACGGCTTCCTATATACATAGGCGCATTCCCTGATCTGAGTTATATCTTGTGTATAAGTGAAGTACTGTACTTGCGAGAGCGCGCGGCAGACGGGAATAGGCCCACTTGAGTTAGTAATGCAGTCTTTCAGATAACCACTGTTTAGGTCGAATTTCCAACAACCACGGTCGTGTAAAGAATTGCACTGGTAACATTTTAAACTGTGGGTTTCTTCGCAGGTTATTACTAAAAGTAGTCCTAATATAGGGAAATTCATTTTGGGAATATTCAAAATTTCTTACACCGCGATAACGTCAAAGATTTTGATTGACGTTTTACTGTAACTAGTTGACAGCTGTGAATGTTGTAAGGAAAGAGTTTTATTTTGTGAATAGGTTTTATATTCGCATTCTAATTAGCTGATTTATAGTTTTCGCAAAGACTTTCATTATTAATATCGCAAACGCTTATTGAACATCGAAGCTACAAATGAAGTTTTCTGATAAATGGAATGAAACTCGTTACCATCTTCTTTGTTACCTGAAACTTAAACATCTTCGAGTTCAGAGTGTATAATATGTACCTAATAGGTACACCGGCGTTATATTCTAAAAATTTGGCAATCAAGTCAGCACTCGCATATAACTTGTTATTATTTATTATTATTTGTGTTGCAACAATATTTTTGTAGTAAAACTTCTTTATGCACGCTTCACTTGGAAAGTAAGCTGGTGAATGCATAATGAGGCGAACGGAAGATGAAAGTTTTTGGTTCACGTAGATCACCATTTTTAACATAACAAAGTTAAAAAAAATATTATTGTGTTAGTATGTTCGCTAAAATTACAATTCAAGATGGCGACATTAACATTAAACAAAGCAAAAACAAAGTTATACCGACCGATAGATGGAGCTAAAGAAGTTTTACTTCAGTCGTGTGGTTTAAAGCTCACTCGTTTTTTGTTCCATTGCCTATTTATAGTTGGTCATATAGGTATTTTATAAGAATATATGTATATTTATTTAAATTAAAAAAGTACATAGTGGATGATTATCAATAATTCCATACAGGCAACGTCGCCTGTAGCGCCACCAGCTAACGCGGTCAGCAAATCTCAGACGAAGAGTGAGAAAAGAAGTGGAAACACGCTGTATCAAGAGCTAGCCTTCCACGACACCGACGCAAGCATGACGGAGGGCGATGAAGGTGCCGATATCACAGGTACGAACTTTAATAACTATATTAAGAGTGACTCGGCCATAATCATAATAATCATAATCATTTATTCATAATATTTTAAATTACATGTCGCTCTGATGTATTTATAAAAAATAAATAAATAGGTTATTATACTAGTATTACATATATCTAGGTATAATAGTTACATTACATTCAGTATACGATATACGAATTAACAATGTCAATATGAAAAAATAAAAACGTCAACATGGAAAATTTACATGACAATAAGAAAAAAATATTCATATATTACAATTTATATAATATATATTACTACAATTTTAAAAATTCATCAAAGCTGTAGAACGTTTGTTCGATAAGCCAGTTCTTCAGTCGTTTCTTAAAAGAACTGAGGTTGGGTGACGCTATCACATGTTGAGGCAGCTTGTTGTATACTGTTGGGCCGATAACATGAGAAATTTTGTCCGATTTAGTTAATTTTCTCGGGATAGTTCGAAGCTTATCCTTGTTGCGTGTACAGTACGAGTGCGTACTGTACACGCAACGTACTGTACGTACACCATATTGTGATATGTTGTCGTTACATAAATTATAAATATATAAATTAACATTAAACAATCTATACATTTGATAAATTTGAGATCGTACGTGCTTCAGAATGAATTCATTATAGATTGACACGTAGATTTTTGCCTTATAGCGCTGAGCATACGGAAAATATCGTTACCGCGATTCAGAACTTCATACAAACTACCTCAAATTCCATAAAAACTATGCATTATCATTGACAACACCAAACAGCGCCATCTAGGAAATTTTTAGAACACTTCTGTCTGTCCCTTTGTTACGCTATCACGCAAAAACTACCGGACCGATTTTGATGAAACTTATTATGGTAAATGTTTATTATCCCGGGGTACATTTAGGCTACTTTTTATTCCAAATATCATCCCCTAAAGTGGTGAGGAGGGTTGGTTAAGTTTGTATAGAGATTATTTTTTGTAAATCTAGTGAAGTATGTATGTATGTATGTAAGTATGAAACTTTGCAATCATTACTTCATATTAGTGTAATATAAAATAATTACCAAAGAAATGGTTAAAAATCCGACTTCTGACTTATATGGTTTTCTCATGGATGCCTTATTAATAAACGGGTATTAGTCTCGGGTTATTTACTTCAGCTTTTGTCCTTTCTTTGCTACTGGAATATTTAGCTGGATCGAAAGAGACAAAAGATGGTGTAACTAATCTAAAGCTAGTTCGTGTTTATTAATAAGGCTGATAGTGTTTGTCCCCCTGGTGGAAATCCCCAATAATGAAATGGTACTATATTTTCTTGTATTACTTTAAAATACTACTAACACACATGTAACAGAAATTGCAAGACTCAAACATAGATTTCTCAAATATTTATGACACGATTTATAATTTTTTTATGGCTTTTCAAGTATAACATACAAAAACGGGAATATAATAAAACTTGTCAACGCCAATAAGCTTTTTCAATTTAATTGTAGCTACCATTCGCATACTTTCAACGTTATATTACTGGCGCCATCAAAGAGAAGACCTAAAATGCATTTCTACTACTGTCTCACTCTTACGATTATGACTTAATAAGCGGGAGCGGGGAAATTGTGTTCTTCAGGGTTTGTCATAATTGCTTTTACGATGGTGCGGGTAGTACGACCAATTATTTTTGTGTAATAGGCTATTAGACTACTATTAAAATGAACAAATAAATATTATTTTCATAATGTAGTAAAAATGAATGTAATATTTGAAGTAAAAATTAAGTAAAATCGGTAAATAAATCACAGAGTAGTGTGCCTTTAAAGTTTCTGGAGTGGGCATCGCCTGTCCCTTTCTTGCAAAACAGAAATCGTGTGAAGCTTCCTCATAGCTTCCTTAAGTTTTGCTAGTGACGTCACATGCCAAAGAAATTGTATGTAGAGCTACCATAGAGATACCACAGCTTAGTAATGAGTTACCATGAAGACTTGTAACTGACGTCACTCTGAGCTGTCTCTTTTTATTCCTGTATTTTAAAATGCCTGTAACTTAGGCTGGGTTGCACCGTAATCCCAGTTAAAGTTACGGTTACAGTTTAAATCAACTATGACTTTAACCTTAACCATGAAATTTAGCCAGCATGTGTTGCACCATCATTATTGTTGTTATAGTTACGGTTAACTAAGTTGCTAGTCTGAAGATGTGCCATTTTCCCTATAGTATTTGAAAATAATATTTTTGTTCATGGCAATACTGCAAAAGTCCCGTTAATCAATCTCAAAGAATATACTTACTCTCATCAAATAGTGTCATGCATGTCAGTCAGTATCACTAACTTCCCAAAGAGCATATAACCACAATGTAACTTCCTTTGTCGTGGTAATTGTTTTGAAAATAGGTATCGTTTGTTGTAATTTAATATTCTATATTGTATTGTGGTACTAAATACTACTAGGTAATTTATAATTGTAATACACTGGATGTTGATTTGCATTGTCTTCACATTTATAGATTTATAGATGTAGGTATGCTACACTTATGGAACACGAATCAATGAAAATATAAAAACATAAAAATTATTACTTTGTAAAAAAATAATTGACTTTTAAATAAAACTGGATTTGTGTGTGATCTGATTTAACAAACAACATAGTTCTTGTGAAATTCTATTTAGAATTTAAATTTTATTATAACATTATTAGATGTAACCGTTGGGGTCGACGTGTTCTGGAGTGGAGACCGCGAATCGGTAGACGTAGTGTAGGACGACCTGTGACAAGGTGGAGCGATGACATACGCAAGGTAGCAGTACCTGGAAAAATAGAGCCGAAGACCGGGCTCAGTGGCGTGCCTTGGGAGAGGCTTATGTCCAGCGGTGGACTGGTATAGGCTGATGATGATGAAAAAAAGATGTATAAACGTTACAATGGATTCTACAAATTCTCCATCTGTGATTGGGTTACTCCAGGTGCAGAGCTAGCGCTCTAGCTATTGTTTTGGATACTCGGAATCTCGCTAAAATGAGTCATCGTCCCCTCTTGGCGAAGCGATCAATTCTAGGAAGATGCAATTTTTTCTTATTAATCTCCACATACTGTTCATCATTTCCACTGTCGGAGGAACTTTCCCACTAAATTTCTCGCAGTAGAGACATGATTGATTACAAGTTTTACACGGAAATGGTAAGTTGGTAAAGTTGAGGTTGGAGGTGAAAGAGGTTGGAGGCTCTGTTTGACAGCTTTTGACTATAACGTTTACTTTAACCAGCCGATCTTGCGTAGTTATAGTTACCGTTAAGTTATGACGTCATTTTGACCATAGTTAAATGGTGCAACGCATTTCTGCTTCACGGGTGTTTTAACTGCAGTTATGACGGTAGTTTAACCTTAACTATAGATGGTGCAACGCAGCCTTAGTCATTTTTTGAATAAGTTAATTTTTAATTTCACGATTTTTAATCTATTTTTTTTAGGTATGTTATTAATTTATGAAAAACAAATATAGTAGTCAAATAGCCTATTAATAATACGCTTCGCTTATTGTTGTAAAATTACATTTGCGTTTCTCCCGAACAGGTAGCTGGGTACATCCCGGCGAGTACGCGTCCTCAGGTAAGATAAATTATCTTAGTATTTATATCTACAGGGAATTTTTCCATTAAACACAAGTTTCCACTTAACGAGAACAGTTGGATTCACATTTTCGCTCGTGTATAAATAATCCGTAATTTATCAATAACATTAGAATCGATTCTGGTAAAAAAAATCCTAAACTAAAACTGATTTGTTCTAAAAACGATGCTATCTCTTTGTATTATAAGTCAAATTAATTTAAGTGTTTTACCTCCCCAATGTTGGCATGTTCCGAGGTGTGAATCCAGCTTATTTCTGAAGTAATATTGTATACGTATTCCGAGCGACGTATTATCTGGTATTTTTGATAATTTTTCTTGTTCTATTAGATAAGTAATGTAGTAAAATATACTTTCATAAGTTAGAAGAATATACGTCATACTTAGTATATTCTTCGTAAAAATATTATCTATTAATATCATGCTTTTTTACAAGGCCCTCATGCATGTTCTTTTATTTAATATTTGAGTTGTAACAAAATATAAATGATTATAATCTTTTAGTTTTTTCCATAATTGGATTGGTTTATAATTTTTTATTTAATATTATTACTTTTTATTATGACAATTTGCTTGCTTGATGTAAATATTGCTTATTTGATTCATTTGATAACTATAATGCCACTCATATTTACAGTGTATAATCTATCAACAATTGATCCTTATATTGTTATATCTGCCTAGATGCTTGCTTGTTTTTAATAGCTAACGTACGTAATATATATTTATAGCTGAAAAAAATTAATACAAGCAGATCATAATTATTGCGTGTTCATACACAGTTTCCAGTCTTAAAACGATTTGAAAGATTACACATTTGAAATCTAAGACACGCAAAATTTTCTAATAGTGTAAATATGTGAGTGGTATTATCAATCCTTAAATTTTCCATTTAAATATGACATACTAATACATTGTTCGTTCTATTTCATGCGTTCTAACAAAAATGTTGCCTCTACGCATTGCAGTTAACGATAACTACTTTGGTAAGTGATCGGGACGGTGGTCAGAAAGATGTTCGGCACGTCGCGAAAAATACGAGCAGGGGACGTTTGAATCGTTAGCACAGTTTATACGCAGTTCAAAAAGCTTATCTTTTGTCTGTATTTCGTCTACTAATTTAAATTAAAAATAATAAGGTAAAACATTTACTTCACTATCAGAAAGGGCTCTTGCTGGTATTTGCTGTGCCGTATTTCTTTTTGTTGACAGTATTTATATAATTCTCATAACAGTATGAAGCTTTAACAGTATTCTACGAAGGCTGTATAGAAGTTACTTAGTTTACATTTGGAAAAATATGGGCCCATAATTATGGTACTTATTCTTACGTATTAGAAAATATTTTAGTATGTAGATGCTTTGTAATAGTCTCTCCTTATTTTGTTTTTCCTGTAACATTGTTTCTTTTTGACGTAACGAAGTGTATACAATTTTCATTTGCGTTTTATGTTGCCTGAATCAAAATGACGTCAGCTCATTTATTTGGTTGCAGTTAAAACTTACTTTGCTCTGAAAAGGCAATGTTGACTGATCAAAATATTTTTTTCAACCTTTAAATACTCAAGATAGCAGCAAACTAATTTTCCTAACTAACTAACTAATGTTGTTCTCGAATAGGGATGGGCAAGGAGGTTGAGAACTTAATCCTGGAAAACAACGAGCTTCTGGCTACAAAGAACGCGCTAAACGTGGTCAAGGATGACCTGATCGTGAAGGTGGATGAGCTAACTGGAGAACAAGAGATACTTCGCGAGGAGGTATTTAACCTGAGCACTGCTAGGGAGAAGTTAAAGGAGCGCGTCGGACAACTAGAGGAGGAACTTAGGCATTTGAAGGTGAGAGAGTGTGGAATGACTGCTTTTGGGGCTTGAATGTACCTGCTTGATGCTTCAAATTAGGCAATTGGTTAACAGTGTAAGGTGGATCTTTGTGATAGTAAAACGAATGACTTGCATGATTTTTGAAGGTAAGTTTCAATGTCCGAACTTCGTTTGATACTTGAATGAACCTCTTGATCATAACGTGGCTGCGTAGATTGAATGATCTGTTTTCGGTATGGACATAATAATATTTACTATGTATATACTAATATTTATGTAATTTATACGCAAAACGCAAAAAAGAAAAACCAAAAATTATAAAGACAAGAGAGAAGTTTCAGTATTTACACAGTTATATGAGCACAAATGACACGCATGTTTTGTTAGTTCAGACCTTTAGAGCCACTATAACCCATCACAGAACACAAATTGCTTATAAATGCTTAAAATCTAAATATATAATGATATCACAATAACTGTTATGGGCGGCCGTGTCGCTTAAATTCAGGTAAATGTATTGCTCGTTACGTCATTCATTAACATAAAAAATACGATTTAAAACCATTAAACTAGTTTTTTTTAAATAGAATACTGGCAAAGCAAATGCTTGACCACTTCCTCACCTGACGTTAATCAATGCCATGGTGTGAGATGGGGCATGCTTCCCTAGAAGATGCCTGTTCACTCTTGACTTAAAACTCTCAGGTTAAAACTTTTATTGTCAGTTCAAATTCAGATTTTTATTACTTTCATAGTATACAGAGATGGTATAAGTAATTGAAGGGGTGAGAATAAAAAGGGTTTAACTGATTTTTTTCACAAAATGATTTATGGGTATCGTTGGATTCAGCGTGAAATTATCTACAATAATACATTCTCAAAATACCGATATGAGGCTTAAATCTCGAGATTTTGAGTCTAAAAACAGTTTATCTGTCACAGGAATACAGTTCGTTTAGCATAAAAGCATTTTTATATTTATTTGATTATATTATATTTTTACAGTAATTGTATGAATTAGTACTATACTTAGTATTTTAAAATAGAGTTAAAACATTTTCAAGCAACTGAAACTTACATAAACGTTTTTATTACCTTATAAGCACTCTACATTGAAATGACGCCGTTGAAGTTTAAAGTCAATTTTCTCGAAAATATCAATTTGACAGTTAAACCCTTTTTATTCTCAACCCTTCAATTAGGTAAGAAACTTAAGTAGGCTTATGGGCTATGGACTTCGTTGGGCGCAGCATATTTGGAGAAAGGATCTATGGATATGCCGAATAAAAATGTTAGATGTGAAATAGTTATCATGTAAGTGAAATATTTTCTTATGGAAAATAAAGATATCTCTAACCTCAGTCTTTATAATATTAAAACGTAATTTTTCAGGAAACAGTCAGTAACAATGCCAGTGGTGGTGACAACGAGGACGAAGCGGATGTGCCGATGGCGCAACGTCGCCGTTTCACCAGGGTTGAGATGGCGCGCGTGTTGATGGAACGGAATCAGTACAAGGTAATACTGCTGTCCACTATCTAACCGAAGGCTGAATGAAACTATGGAACAAACGATTTTACCTATCTATACATACAAAATTCAAAGTCCTGACTGACTGAATGACTAACTTATATATCAACGCACAGCCTAAACCGCTGATCCTAGAGACTTTAAATTTGAATGGTGTGTTCTTTGCAAAGTGTAGGTATCCACTAAGAAATGGTTTTTCGAAATTCCACCCCTCAGAGGGTGAAATGGGTGGTTGAATTATCACACACGCTTTGAGTACTGTTAAAACTATACTATCCCAGAGTTTAATATTATTGCACTGTTTGGGATATTGTCAGTTTAATATATTGAGAGAGAGTGAGAGCGTTTATAATGTTTGTTTCGGCAGAAAAATATGCCTTTCGTTTCCTATAGGTCACGCGGGCGAAGCCGCGGGCAGAAGCTAGTACATAATAAACGAATAAGGTACCTGTTACATAATAAATTCCCTAGTTATGTGACTCGCGTTGTGAACAGCTTTGTTTCAATCTTTGCTGTACGAATAACTCGAAATATTGTAATGCAAAATTTCAGGAGCGTTTTATGGAGCTCCAAGATGCAGTTCGCTGGACGGAAATGGTGCGAGCAAGCAGAGTTGACCCGACAATGGATAAGAAAAACAAACAGAGCATCTGGAAGTTTTTTAGCAATCTCTTCAGGTAACATTTGCTTCGTTACTTTTATGTCGAATATAATATCGTCGATTTTTGTTGCCCAAATTCTAAATTGAATTTGGTGACTTATAAAATGTTGCTGTCCCTATCATAAAGGTCGACATAAGCAGGACCTCAATAGTTTTTGGACAGTCAATTTAAATTTAGGTTTAGCATAATAGAATTGACAACAATGACACTCCGTTGGTAGTTTATGTAATGCTTGAACAAAATCTAAGACTGGTGATCGATTTAATCGTACTTAACGTTTTTGACTGGCCCGATAGCTCAGTTGGTAGTAACCCTGCCTTCTGAACTGTGGGTCTTGGGTTCGATTCCCACCCAGGACAAACATTTGTGTGATGAACATCGATGTTTGTTCTGTGTCTGGGTGTCATATTGTATTCTATGTATGTATTTACAAACAAAACGTATCTAAGTATTGTATCGGTTACCTGGTTCCCATAGTACAAGCTTTGCTTAGTTTGGGGCTAGATGGTGTTGTGTGAAATGTCCACAGATATTATTATTATATTACTAAAGAAAGAAGGTAAAGTACGAAAAGTTTGATGAGTGTTGAAGAAAGAAACTGCAAATTAGATTCCGTCCCAACGCACGATTTTTTTTGAAGATATTGTCTTTGATGTCAACGCATTGAAAGTCATTTAATCTATAGAACAGTAGCTTCAAGTTTGAATTATTACATGGATATGAATGTTTTATCCGCGTGGTCCCGGTGTGAGAATAGTACCACCCTATCTCTTCCCGTGGGAGCCGTAAGGTTTGGCAAAGGAAATGAATATCTTGGGAATGGGTAGCAACATTCTCCTCGGTACATTAAAATCTTTTGCGATCACTGAGCTACCTCCCAAGCGTGGTGGTTATGGCAACCCCCCCACCACCCCTATGATATGCGTCCGAAGTGGTGTTTTAATGGTTAGGCCTGTGTTAGTGGACATCTTCCGGCTGATAAATAAATAACGCCCAACGATCACATACATAGATCCTGAACCCAAACTAGGATTCCCTGTGTCGAGGGACCCAGGAACTACGAGGACCATGGTCCCACAACACCCAACAACAACAAATATTAGCTTTTTTCTGTGCACAAATACATGTCCTGCTGCGGGAATCGAACCCGCCGCCTCCAGGTTATGAGCTAACCTGCTCAACCACCACACCACAGAGGTTGTCACATAATACGATAAAGATGTGATAATTCCTTAACACTCGTAATATAATATATAACTCCTACGTTCATAAACACCTTCCTTTTTTCTAAGTTGAAAACTAGTTATTTAGTATTACTCTAATTTTTTATTAATCGTTGATCGTGTCGTGATTTATATTCGATAAATGGTATACTAACATATTTATGATATAAATGAAAAATCCATCAATCCAAGCGTAGTATGGCCAATTGCCAAATTGTCACATTATATACAATATTCACTATAGATAAATCGCACGTTTCCATTTTATTCCATTAGTGCGCACACGCATTTGTCATTTATTTGTGAAATAGAAGCATATCTGATCGCTGATTCCCAAAATTAACATTTATACTCGTCGCTATAAAAGCTATTACAGATATGCAATTGAATGCACGTGCGCACTAGCTCTCTTACCATAATAAATCATGCGCTTGAGCGTTATAAATCAACCCATATACTTTTAGTGTATTATTACTTAAATAAATCTTTCCTAGCCATACGAGTAATACTGACTTCAAAAGCAGGTTCTTAGTTTGGTTGTAAGTTTTTAATTTTTGCGTTTTGTACCTCGGCATTTATACGCCAATTTGTGAAATTATTTTATGCTTGGAACGACCTACAGTCATTAGTTTGTTCAAATCATAATGATTGGAAAAAATCGTCCAAGTACAGTTTCAAGTGTTACCTATAAACGTTAATAGCCGCGGGATTAAGTTAGCATCACATCAAAATATAGCTTATGTCGCGCAGGATTCATTTAGCTTTCTATTAGTGATGATCTATGAGTGTTCTCATGTTCAGTAATATAAACAAACATAATTACAAATAACTATGTCTCTTTAAAATATAACTATAGATTACCATAAATTACTTATTGCTGCTGAGCTTGCGATGTTTTTTTATTACTTAATTTAAGCCAAGATTTATTTATATAGCTGTGCGTTAGATAAGCCAAACGTGATGCAATGAGCAAATTGAATTAAATTGCGACGTGTAATTTTTTATTTCGTGTCTTAAGTATTGTCTGGAAGAGACTTGTGTTCAGCATTAAGGCCGACTGCTGTCAAGTATAGTTTTAATGGTTACACAATACTGCTTGCTATAATGAATATAAGAAACAACTAACAGCACGCTGTTTACATATGAAAAATACTGTGCAATTAAATACTTTATGATCTAATTCACATTTTAGTAATCTTATTACTAGACTATGTTGATGTCTCGGGATGACGTGCACAGTGCAGCGTAATCTGTACAAGTAACAAACGCAAAGCGTAACAAACCGACTTCAGACTTATATGTTTTTCTCATGGATGCCATTGTCAGACAGAAACAATTTGAAATGGGGCCACACGGGATGCGAATTAAGATTCTCCTTTTTTAAAGTCGTAGAAAAAAGTGAAGCGTCGCCTGGTTGTTTGTTTAGCTTTCACGCCAGAACGGCTGAACTGATTTGGATTAAATCTTACACACATATTGCTAATACAACCGAGATCATCATATGATACTTTTTATCCAGGAAAGCTAAAAGTTGCAGCGGGAAACGGTTAAATAGTGAAAGTAACTGTTGGGCGCATCTAATTTTTACTAACATTAAAAATTCGAATTACGATCTGTCTTTCTTTTCTTTGTTAGTATTTTTCTGATTTTGTTCTTAATGAATTTTGGTATAGAGATCGTTTGCTCTGCCTTTAAGATACGCAACTGCTTTTCCATATAGGTTATTTGCATATTTTTGTGCTGAAGCAACTTTGTTTAATATTATTACATGTTTATATTATACATCACGATGACTATTTATTTATTTGTACGGTACAAATCTTGGAAATAATAGAGACCAAGGATATATATTTAATACTCAATTGAGCAATGATTAGATCACCTAACCTGAGGGAGACCTATGTTCAACAGGGGACGTTTTATGAGGGAGACCTATGTTCAACAGGATGCGTTTTATGACGGAGGTCTATGTTCAGTAAGGGACGTTTTGTGGGGGAGGTCTATGTTCAGCAGGGGACGTTTTATGGGGGAGGTCTATGCTCAGCAGGGGACGCTGAATGAGGGTAGTCTATGCTCAGTGGGGGGCGTTTTATGAAGGGAGGTCTATGGTCAGCAGGGAACGTTTTATGAGGGAGGTCTATGTTCAACTTGGGGCGTTATATGAAGGAGGTCTATGTTCAGCAAGAGACGTTTTATAAGGGAGATTTATGTTCAGCAGAGCGCTATATGAGGGAGGTCTATGCTGAGTAGGGGGCGTTTGATGAAGGGAGGTTTATGTTCAGCAGGGAACGTTTTATGAGGGAGGTCTATGTTCAATTGTTGGCGTTATATGAGGGATGTCTATGTTCAACAGGGGGCGTTTTATAAGGGAGGTCTATGTTAAGCAGGGGGCACGGGGCGTTTTATGAGGGAGGTCTATGTTCAGCATTGGGCGTCTTCTGGCTGTTGATGTGTGATGTGTAATTTATAAGACATGGTCCCAGTCTTTTAGACCCTGCTAGCGGATATAGCCGTGAGCTCCAATGCTGCAGCTTGAGTTTCTGCTAAATCTACCATTAGTGATAAGGCATATTCTAAGTACTAACTAGTTTAGAGCGAGATAGCAAATTTTATTTTTCGCGAGTTACTCCCTTGCTAATACACATTGTTTAGCGGAAGAATTGTTATTTAGTGTTTTGTTTCTCTCAATCAAATTTTAAAATAGGTTACATAAGAGAATACACCGAATAGCTATTCCCTTGTTATGCAGTGTTTATTATTATTAGTAAGGGAATAGGCTATAATTATTGCAGCGTTTTTGCCGAAATATCAATGATGCTTTGTGTGCGCTAATGCAATTATTTATTCATAGAAAACTGCATATTATATATGTATGCAATTATTTATACCTAAATAACTGCATTCTAAAATTAAATTTGTTTTGAGTAGAACTGTCCAGATTGCTAATATGCGGAGTAGCTTTCTATGCTTGAATTCCCATTTGGAAATGTATGTATTGATGAAAAGCGGTGATGCAGCTGATAATTTAGTAATTTATTTATATGCCAATAGCTAAATAACAATCTTACGCCAGTTGTTTATGAGCTATAAGGTATAGTTATAGCTGCCTACCTATATAATTTTAAAGGAAAAAATATTAAAGAATACAGTATACAAACATAGGTAGGTAAATAATATACATAAGACACGTACGTAAGAGAAGTACTTTAGCATCCGTACTTTATTTATTCATATTTACATTTACGCTAGATTGCGGAGTATAAAAATCTGCGATTTGATACCGATTTTAATACTGCAATCTAGAGAGAGTAGAGGTGTAATGGTACTTATACAATATTGTGAAACTTTTTTTTTCCATCGATTATAATAATTTGTAGTTAATTATTGGTATTTATATGCAACTACTAATTTAATTATTAATGAAAATCCTACTAATGAATGTATGGATGAATGTTTGTTACTCTTTCACGCATAACCTACTGAACGGATTTGTATGAAATTTTGAATACATATGTTTATTGCCTGGATATAGGATACTTTTAATCCCCATCGTATTTTCCCGTGGGAAAAGTATCGAACACCGCGAGGGCGTCGCCGCAGGCTTTTTACGCAAAAACTACTAAACGGATTTGTATGAAATTCGGAACACAGATAGATAGATGGCTATGGCTGAGCATCCGTACTAGTACAATTTTATTGAAATATCGACTACTGTACTTCGTGATCTTTTTTTTTTTTAATAATTTGCGTATTTATCCAGTTTCAAGTAATTGATAATTTCTTAAGTTAAGTATATATCACGCAGATTCAAGTTTAGTCAAGTCACAGTCCAAGTCATCAATTCAAGTCATAGCTCAGTGTAAGTCACGATCCTAGTAAAGTGGTGGCAACTTTACTAGAAGCTTCTATAGAGTTTGGATTCAACACGAAAATAAACGTTTCACCATCATTATACCACTTTCCCAAACACATGCCCGTAACTTAACACTTAACGAATAAATCGCCACAAATTGTATGCACTAACACTGAAAATAACATAACTTTTGTGAGAAATTTGCATCACCGCATTGTATAATACATGTCTGTCTCATCAATCATGATCTGTCTCGTTTTCCCGCCAAAATCTTCGTAATCGTTTAATTTGTTAGCTTTTGTGATTTACGCATTCAGGGTTAGCAGCTCTAATATCTAGATATATCTAGATATCTTATACCGTTCAGTCATCGCTTACTTCGACTTATTACGTCCATCCATTTCTTTTGTGCCTTGGTCAGGCAGGATATGACTTTCTCAAAGACTTTTTTCTTTCTCTACTACGTAGCTGACTGCTATATAATTTTCAGCAACTTAAAAATGTTTGAGTATTTCTTTCGTTTGTTAGTTTTGTTTATAATAATCAACCCAATTGTATGGCATTTAAGTCCACAGCATTTTATTGAACTATATAGGATATTTTGATAGCTTTTTCTCCTTTTGGTTTTGGTAAGAAAGGGATCCTACTAATATTATAAATGCGAAAGTTTTTGTGTGTGTAAATATTTGTCATCGCTAATTTCTCTAACTACAGAACTAATTTTGATGAAATTTTAAATGCTTATACGCTGGATTAACATTAATATTAGGTCTTTACCTATGAAATTGCCGTTTTGTTTGAAAAAAGTTAAAGTATTTTTTTTTCGAACTTATTTATTTCTTTTATTCAAAGTAATCACCCCTGCAATCAATGCATCTTTGCCAACGCTGAGGCAGTTTATGGATGCCCTTCTTGAAAAAATCAGCAGGCTGGGAGACAACAAACTCTTCAAAGGCGTTTTGTACTGCCTCTCGGGAATTGAATTTTTTTCCCGCTAAAAAGTTGTCCAAATTTTGGAAAAAGTAATAGTCGGTAGGCGCAAGATCTGGTGAGTATGGCGGATGAGGAAGAGCTTCCAAACCCAACTCATGCAGCTTAGAGACGGTCTGTTGTGCAGTATGGGGTCGCGCGTTGTCGTGAAGTAGCAGTGGAGACGACCGATTGACCAAAGCTGGTTGCAGACGTGCGAGTTTCGCCATCATTGTGGTCAGTTCTTCAATGTACACATCTGCAGTAATGCTCTCGCCGTTTTGTAAAAAGCTATGATGAATCACACCAGCACTAGGCCACCAAACTGTGACCATCACCTTTCTAGGGGTCATTTTTCGTTTTGCACATTGCTTTGGTACCGAACCAGGATCTAACCAACTTGCTGAGCGCTTTCGATTGTCAAAAAGAATCAATTTTTCGTCGCACGTAACAATTCGGTTCAAAATTAATTCATTTCTGTGCCTGTTAAGCAGCGCAAGGCAAGTCTCGACGCGTACGTTGCGCTGGCGATCGTTAAGTTCGTGGGGCACCCATCTATCAAGCTTTTTTATCTTGCCAATCTGTCGCAAATGGACCAATATTGTTTTGATGCTAACATCAAAAGCTGCTGCCAGCTCAGCTGTAGATTGAGATTCATCAGCTTCCACAATCGCCTTTAATTCATCATTGTTGACCAAAGTTTCCGGACGACCACGAGGTTCATTTTTCAGGTCAAAATTCCCAGAACGGAACCGAGCAAACCAATAACGGGTTGTACGTTCGTTTGTACAGTTCTCTCCGTAAACGTCGTTGATGTTACGTGTCGTTTGTGCCGCGTTAGTGCCACGACGGAACTCATATTCCATAATTACACGAAATTTCAAAGTATCCATTATGAGGAAAAATGTTGAAATGTAATGAAAATACAACGCTAATCAATAAACAAAAGACTTATATTGTAAATAGAATGTCATATTTTTAAAACAAAATTAATTTGAATTTAGAATTCATAGCCAAGCAAAACTTTTTTTTGTTTGAAAAAGTCTGTACTGCAATACGGCAATTTCATAGGTAAAGACCTATTAGAATACTATTTTTTCTTGGATAAAACCGCGGGTTGCATTTATCAAAATATACAAGTATAACTTGTATAAGAAAATGACAATATGACTATGCTATTTGCGTCTCACAATGTGCATCAGTTTTTTGAAAGTATGTATAAAGTATTACGAAGAAGAAAGATGAAGAATTATTCTTATGATTATGATTTCCGAAATATGCTACAAATGAAGAAAGCTTTTACTTACTTACTATTTTTTATATTAACAAATGATTCCGCCTATTAAAGTTGCAGTGCAACTAAATTTGTTCGTGCATGACACTGTATTGCGCTCTGAGATCCTAAGATATTATCACAGTCTTTGCAAGAAGAATACTTAATGTGACATCAGCAGGGCGATCACTTAACTCTATTGCAAACGATATAAACACAAATTTGTATGGACTTGACAGTTTGAATACGCAGTTTATGTGCGTAGTTATTATGGAAGTTTTTCTGTTGCATTGCAATCAATGTTTTGTGATCACCCCCCCAGATCATAATGTCTCGTTCACCAATTAATTTCAATATGACGTAATAGTTTTAAAAAAATTAATGATAAGCATTTTATTTACTAATGCCGTCAAAGCTTAGGAGTAAATTACTGAAGATATTAAACAACTGAAACACTCAAATATTACGCTATATTTAAAGGAGTATATGGAAATGGATTTTCCGCGTTTCTTAAGGTTTTTGATACTAGCGTCATACTATATTCTAGGTCTGTGGGTAAAACTGACAGCAGAAATCCGGTCCCCAATCCATGCCCTATGCCTGTCTGCACCAAAGTTTAATAGCTCCTAAACTCGCATTTATCTCTCTAGTACCTGGTTTCTCGTACGTTTGTCAAACTCATGTCAAATACACCAACTACTGTACGTCCATTGGTTGATGACAGCCGAAGATCAACAGGCAACCAATGAGCGTCAAGTTGACACGACTTTAACAAACGTACGAGAAACTCGAGGCGGGTGGGCATTCCTTTCTCTGCCACGCAAAATGAGTGAGAAAGCTATTATTGACTAGTGAACGTTGAACGTTACAGCACGGGCGAACGACCGCAGCGGCCGCTATCCACGCCGCACCTCCGAGCGGTCGCCGCGCCACAACCGGCCTTGAGGCACTCGCGGACGCAGGCGGATTTTATCGAGACCCAGCTGAGTGACCACCATCACACTCGGCGCCATGAGAGATCGGAACAGTTCAGACAGGTAAGCTTTTATTCACTATACTTGGACTTAATTCGATTCATGACTTGACAGCTATCTAATGTCAATAGATTGATAGAAAAATCTTTATTGCACAAACAACAACAATTGAAGGTACATAGGCGAACTTAATGCTATCGAGCATTATCTTCCAGTTAACCTTGGTGTATTGTGGAAGGCTTAATGCGGTAGTGTAATAATGATGGAATATAAAAGAAAAGTAAACAACAACTTAACTATATGTCTAAACTGGTGATAATATAAATAACACCATAATAAATATACAAAATTAAATACACACAATAATACAAATATAATACATATTATAATATACAACATGATACACAAAATAATATTGTCATACCAATAGTGTAGTTTAATATAACGACCAACGATCACATATATAGATCTGGACTCTAACTAGGACTCCCTGAGACCCAGCCCCATTGACTATAAATCCACTTGAACAATGATACAACTTCCCCTCATACGAAAAATTGTAGTTGATTTCCACTACTAGCCTTTGCGAGTACGTCAGTTTCATTTTGGATTTCCGCGGAGAAACAGCTAAACTAATTCACAGAATATTAGAAAAACGAGCTATTGCTCAGTGAAATTGTGCGGGGAGAATAGCAAGACGTCTGGCTGTGCAAAGGACGGCATATCATTCCACAAGTAAGCAATTTTGATATGGTAATTAGAGAAAACTTAGTACATATATTTTGAAATTAAAAACGAGCATTATGAGGAAGAAGAATCGGGAACCCGTTGATGTCTTTTGCTCCGTCCTAGTTCTTTGTAATTTCGTATGACTTTGTCTCGTTTTATCCTTGCTCTTGCGGCATTATCGTGATCGCCCAATCGCAATCATAGAAAATGTCCACAGAATAAGTAATATGTAATACTCTGCTGTTACCTCGCCCTTTGCCTCCGCTAGTGAGTCGTGTTTGTAGGGGAAATTGCGTTTACGAGCTATCAACGGGCTTTATGAGTCACACGAAATGACTCTATCTATTATGCTAGTGTAAGACCGTAGTTTACGATTCCCGGATGGTAAAGCGTTTTGATTTTGACTTGTAAAAGTGTTAATATTTATTTATTAACACTTTTACAAGTCGTATTTCGTATTAGTCGTTTACGTATTTGCATATATGTTATTTGACGGTGACATTAATCAGTCTCAGCATTTCAATGAGTGACTAATTAGTTCACTCATTTGAATTCATCTTATTGTTCACATCTTTATTTTTTCTTTGAAATGTTATAAAACATTTAGCTGTCATGTCGTGAATTGAATTAGAATTATTAGTATATTTTCTTAAAGTGTGAGACTTTATGACGGCAGTGGTTTCAAAATTGGATCCCGAGTTTTGGAAATTCATCTTCTCTAATATTCTTTTACTATTTTGGAGTTCGAATATAAAAACCTAAGAGATGTCTAAAACAGAACAATGTATTGAAAAAAATAAATAAATACAAGGACTATTAACGATTAAAACGAATATCGTGTTTGTGTGTGGTTTTTTTCTATATAATTATTTGGCAAAATGAGATGTTTTTGTTAAATTATTCGAAACCATTCCAGTCTTTAAAGCAAAGTTTTGTCATCGGTATTATGAATTCGCCAGACTAACATTTTAAAGTTGAATGAAAGCCGCTGTGTCAAACCTATAATTTAGACAACACTTGCAAAAAGATCAACCCAAATGAATGAAACATCGCTCGAGAAATCACTGGCTAATTCATTTACCATAAGCCGCGTCAACATTTGACAAACTTTGACAAAATGTTTCTTATTTTCAGACGTTTCTTTATGTTTTGTGCGTAGGCATCGAAATGAGCTAATTATTTTTACGAAGTAATTGTGGACGCGGCTTGAATCGTTTCAGCTTATCATATAACTCACGCTGAACGTATTACTGTCCGGCAAATAATTTCAGCCTTAGTCGGTAGGAGGGTCAGACAAAATAAATATGCGTGTTGCTTTCGATTTCTGACTACTTTCTTTATTAAAATTGTTTGTATGACAATTTGTTGTCTTTCTTTCATTCACATTAATCGTGTAATATCATGAGTGGTTTTATCCAAAGC
Organism: Ennomos fuscantarius; assembly: GCA_905220475.3. NCBI lineage: Eukaryota > Metazoa > Arthropoda > Insecta > Lepidoptera > Geometridae > Ennomos > Ennomos fuscantarius. The sequence continues at coordinate 17,087,405 of HG992023.1, forward strand.
TCTACTTGTTTGCCGGACACTATACAAGCATGACTGTATTTGTCGTATTCATTACAATACTAACCATAGATTGCATCAGCGGCGATTGAAGTTGGAACCAGTACAACATTTGATGTATAGAAAGGCTAGCGTAAAGTGCACTCAGGAAATGAAACCTCTCATCGCTATGGAGTCCACCATGGCTTGTACGTGTGTCAAATAATGTTTTACCGACTATCGTATCGTCAATCAACTTGGTGTTAATGTGACAAAAAATACAATTACCTGTACAAAACTTAATGCGTATGTGCAATATCGTTGTCAAATCAACAATTATTAATCTATTTTGATTAGATAAAAAAGTCAAATAAGTTTGAGCTGAGTAATTTTAAACTTTACTGTCTCTTAGACATAGTTTGGTATGCAACGCCAGTATGTTCTGTGACTTAGTTTGAACAGGTAGCATGTGCTCGCTACACTACGCTAAAAGAATCAACTTTAAAACTGAACCTTGAACCTTCTCATTCCGTCACTGTATTTAATGTATCGCCCTTGGCAGGTGCCAGGCTATGTAAACGACTATTATATTTACGCAAATTACAAGGAATCAGAAAATTGTGGCAAACATCAGTATTATTTCTTTTAATTACACACCAAATCGATTTGTAAATAGATGTGAATGTCGAACGTTTTTAATGGATTTTATTTCTCAAGTTAAATATAAACGCATTCAATGCTTCGTCTGGCACGTTTTGGCGTAAGTGTAACGCGTCTGGAAAATACTGGGCCTGCACTCGGACGATGTAATTTTTAGGTATTAATCACGTCCACGAAATAATGAAATACAACTGACAAAGTAATCTTCTGTGGGGTTATGCAACTTGATTGCAACCGATTGATAATGAAATTGTTTTGTGTTGCATTGCAATAAATGTTACACTAATTAACCTGACGTTAGAACCATCATCGTGGTTTTAATATTGACTTATCATGTCCTTTGTTCAGTGTGACACATTGCACAGTTTTCATTCGTTCATTGTTATGATGTTGACGTCCCTAATGACTGTTACTAAAAACAGAATTAATTACACGTATCTAAAATCGTAAAGTGTTCATTTGATAAGATGCCATGCGAGTTTTGGCGGGAAAACGAAAAAATCACGTTACCGCATTATATTATTTTCCAAAACTTGTGTTATTTTCAGTGTTAGTGCATAAAATTGGTGGCATTTTATTCGTTAAGTGTTGGATTGCAGGCGTGAGTGTGGGAAAATGGTATAATGATGGTGAAACGTTTATTTTCGTGTTGTTTCCAAAACTCCATAGAAGCTTCTGGTAAAGTTGCCACAACTTAACTAGAAGTATGACTTGACTAGACTAGACTATGACTTGACTCTGACTTGACTTGATGACTTCGACTGTGACCTGACACATTATTTACGTGAAATATCATTAACTTGCTAAGTTATCAATTACTTGACACTGGCTAAATACACAAAAGTGTAGAGCCAAAACACAAAAAAAAAGATGCCATGCCTTCTCGCTGGCCGAACCCTGTTAACCCAATACGAAAGTTGCTGAATGAACAGGCTAAGTCACCATATAATGCCATTTGACTATTAAAAATTAACAAATAAATATTATTTTGTTTAAGTGAAATAAAAATTATGCAATGATTGAAAAAATAAGTAAAATCGGTAAATAAATAACGGGGTGATGCATTTCAGACACAATGTAAAAAAGTTTATTAAATAAATGAATTGAATAGAAAAGTTTTTAACTTGTTACCTTAAGTTTGTAGAGGCTGCAACGCTTGTCCCTTTCTCGCAAAACACTTACTGTATGAAGTTACTTCAAGGTCATAATTTGGGACTTCACATACCAGAGATTATATGAAGAAATACCATAATGATACTACGCATTATCCTTGTTTCGTATTTTGCACTATTTGCACTTCAATCAACGAAATCGACTTTGGCTACAGTATCTAGTATAGTATTGGGAATATTTTAGTGTTAGTGCTGTTTTAGAGTATTATAAAGTGGTCAAATTATAGAACTACGCTCGTTGTAGTGATCAAAACCCTTTTCCTTGAATGCTGAAAAAAATATGGTTTTGTTATTCCTACGGCCCACATAGCGAAAGCGTAGAATGGGTGAAGATATATTAAAGGTCGCTTAATTCAGATTAATTCCTTAAATTATTCGTGAACTGTGAGATACCATTTCTAAGTTATTCTGTCTCTATCAAATTAAAGGCGCACGCAGTGTATGTATCCGATTTAAAACATTAGTACAGATTATTGCACCGATCATGCTTCATCCATATTAATTTAATTTGCTTTATTCGTAGATGTGTTGTTTGGTTGCTTTTTCGCTTTAAACTTTAAATACTTTATAAACCGATATTCTACAGCACGTCACAGTCTGTGCGCTATTTCTATTATTCTTGCCCTTTCCTCTTACCTAATTCCTTTCCTTTTTATTTTCAGTTGAAACAATGATCAACGACATTATCGAATTTGTTGAAGTTCAAAAGAACAGTGATAACTAGATACTCTTTTAAGTGATATATAATTTTAGATTTAATTTTACTGTAGTGTAGTTTTAGAGTGTAAATTTATTGATCTTGCCGTTATATTATATGTGTATATTTTTTGTTTTATTGTGATGGTTGCTAAATAAATTGATTTAAGTTTGCATTTGTGTTTGTTTTTAATTTTAGTGTATGCTTTGGTATATTTGCGTAATATTTTGATGGATTGATTGAAGTGCTTTAGTGCTTTAAGGTTTTCATTAATGTTTTTAAATAACAGTAATAAAGTTTAGGATTATAGTACTGACGAAACAATGAATAATGTAGGTCACTATCCCGGATTGAGTTACAAGTAAGCAAAAGATAAATTTCATTGACTGAATGGCTGGATGAAGTTTATCTGAGTAATAAATTATAAACATACTAAACAAACGTATACATTATTCACTTTATATTTTCACTGTTTTGTTTTATCCAGTGAATAACTTTTGACCCCGCCTTGGTAAACCCCGCTTTAATATTAATGTTTATAAAGTTTTAACATTTGTATGGGTCACTGGATTAAATGTCTGTCATAGATACGCCAATGGTTAGTGTTCAGGTTTTATAATTACATGTTATAAAGTTACTATAATTAGACTGTAAAAACGATAATTTAATAATAATGCAATAAGTGTACTGCACCCGGAAAGTTTTGGCTACACTGCGTCGTGAAAAGATCAAATTTAGTTGGTGCAAGTCAGTCTAGATTGAAAGCCAGAAGTGGATGCCACATATGATATTGCACATATGCATAACCTGACACGTCGCAATAGAACAATTACATAGATAAAGTACACGTTACCCTTACTAACACATCACCCAAATCCTCATCCCATCATCGATAGAGTCTGTATCATAAAAATGTATATTAAGGAAACTCGTTTATTGGCCCATTTATAGATAAGTAAAAACCCTATATATACTGTTACTCTTTGCAATAAAACTATATATGAGTAACAAAAGGTGTGTTTGCTGGTCTGTAGATAATTGGTTTAATCCGTTCGGAAACGTTTTCTAGGATATTGTTGCAAGAAAAACTAAAAAGAAAATCCACATTCATCTCTAAACATTTTCTTCACTTATCTAGGACAAAAAAATGAGGCTAACGCTTAGTTAGTCTAAAATTTTGATCTCAAAAATTGGAATGAAGCATGATGATCTATTAACGGGAAAATTTTATACATTAATTACGCACAGTCACGTGTTATATTTTATTAAGAAAGTCTAATAAAGTAATAATTAAAAAAAATAAGCCTGAGGAATTATCTGCACATTCGCTACGCGTCAGGTACTAGAAAACTAACAAACGGACATACTCGTAAATCGTAACGAACTCAAAAAACTTAAGTAAGCTTTGCTTTATAGTCAAGTACATTGATAACTTGCAAGTAATTAACATTTTGGAAGTTATATAGATTGTGTACTTACATGTTTCATTCAGTAACTTTTAACACCATCATCATTTTGAAAGATAATTTACATAACTAGAACATTAGAAGTAACGCCATGTACCATGACCGCCATCTTTAGTGTAAGTGCGCAACAAGCTTTAACTGCGTAAGTATCGATTTACAAAAAGTAAGTATACTTGTAACGTTGTTTATAGATGAGGTGGGATTTTTGAATGTTTGATACATTAGAGACCTAATGCGGGTTGCAGAGCTTCCCAAGGGTACGGCAATAATTATGATTGTATTGATATATCAAAACTACATTGTTTCACACAAATACTGTGTATAATGTACCGAACATCTGTGTAATTGAGACGAAATAAATATTTTATTTATTTATTTATTATTATTATTGTAAAATATGAATTGCAGGAACACAAAGCTCGATATGTACTTCTATAATGTGCAAATTCTCTGGTACAGATGATCCTAAAATCTGCAATGATTTATTACCTTGATCTTCGTTCTCGGTGGCCTGCAAAGGTATTTTAGACTGCTCGCCTGACTAGCTAGCTAGGGGTAAAAACACTTATGCCCGTTTATACTAAGGTCGATTAAAATACAACTAAGCTAAGTAACACTTTCTACCGGGTTCTCGTATACGTTTGTTAAACTCCTGTCAGCTTGGCAGACCGAATACTAAACGCTCATTGGTTCCCTGTTGATCATCGGCTGTCTCAACCAATGAGCGCATAGTTTTTGGCATGTTGACTTGACGTGAGTTTGACAAACGTACGAGAAACCGGAGACTATTAGGGGTATAAGGTGCAAACTTAGGAGCTGTCATAACTTTAGTACAGACAGCCATTATAACAGTAAAACACTGCTTAACGACAGTTGTTAATTGTTCACCCACGGGCAAAATATTATGCTAATAGAGGAAGGGGAAATTTAATACTGAGCATAACAAGGGATTTTCAAATTCACCAATCAATAATTGGCATGATGGAACAATTTTGCAGCTGAGTAATGCTCTCTGTTTTTTGCTTCTATTACTAACTGGAAATTAAGTAGGTTTAGAAAAAATACATTAAAAATGGCTATTATTAGCCAGGCCATTCCCAGTAGAGATTTACAAGAAAGTTTACTAGGAATTATATTCCTAGTAGTAAACGGACTAGTCTACAAATAATATACAACCTAACTAAACTACCAGGAGCTCATAAATAACAATGATGACATATTCTTTATGACAAATATGTAAAGTACGAATTATTAATAATACTATATTTGCAAACATACATTATGGACTAGGAGGTTAGAAAATACTGAGCTCTCTTCAGTATTTTCTATATTATAAATATCTATTTTATATATTATTATACATATTTATATTATAAACATTTGTTACTATTACGGGGGGAAATCGACCTGCATTGTTTTATCAGTAAGTCTATAGGGAAAAAAGTTCGCAGTAATTATTCTCGTACACAAAGTCAAAAGATTCATTGCAGTTAGCACTTTTACAAGTCAAAATTATATTAGGTACTTAAAATTAAATTAAGTACTTAAGACGTCTTTCGACTCCATGAATCTGCGTGTACTATAGTATAGTGTACATTTAATTAATTACACACAGGTGCGGGCACACGTGCGTAAAGAGGATGGCCGTACGCACGCGTATGGGTGGAGTCTGCCCGGGAAAGGTGGACAAGGACCGAAGGGGCCCAGTCCTTGCACCTCGCTGTCTTCTGGAGGCATCCCGGTACCGGTGCCCGTGTTCTGCAGGTTAGTTGTTTTCATCTATTATTGTATATAGAAATGATAATATGCTAACAGATCAGGTACTTCTAAAAAACGAAAATTTAATTATTAAATATGCATTGTAAATATGTTATGTTCAGAGGTTCAAATAATACATTATTTGAACCTCTGAACATAACATATTAAAATCTCGAATAGGATTCGATGCCATCGACGCCAGGTCCAGGGATAGTGTCAGATAGACCGTGTCAGTTAATTTTATATTCAACAGGGCCTCTTTGTGTTGGTTTGGCCTCCCCAATGCTACCGCGCTAGATTCCAGAATCTTTATATATTTAATGGATGATCTGATTTTTGGCGGGAAAACGAAAAAGATCGCGACACCGCATAATATTTTCCAAAACTTGTGTTATTTTCAGTGTTAGTGCATAAAATTGGTGGCGTTTTATTCGTGAAGTGCTGGATTACAGGCATGAGTGTCTTAAAGTGGTATAATGATGGTGCAACGTTTCTCTTCGTGTCGTTTCCAAAACTCCATAGAAGCTTCTGGTAAAGTTGCCATCACTTTACTAGGAGTATGACTTGACTAGACTAGACTATGACTAGACTTGACACACACATATATATATACATATAAATTAACTTGAGAAATTATCAATTACTTGACACTGGCTAAATACACAAAAGTGTGGAGCCAAAACTTAAACAAAAAAATGGACGATATTGATATATATTTTATGTCCACAGGCCGATAGCCGAGAGCGAGCCCCGCATGACCTTACTGTGCGCGGCCGGAGTAAACCTAACCGGTGGACGCACTCCGGACGGAGGCTGTATGATCGGAGAGAGCGTCTTCTACGCCAAGGAGGAGGAAAAACCTGAGAACACCATGTCTTTAGGTATTGTACCCTGATGCAATTTGGTTCACTTAAATCGCTGGAGTCGTTTCACTCCTATTTAATAGATTTGTCAACCAAGCGTTTCTCTAACTCTATTATTTTGCGAATTGCCCGAGAATGGAGTGTACTCCCTACTTCCAATTATTTCCTGGTTATTATAATTTAAATCTTTTTAAGACTAGAGTGAATAGGCTCCTCGGTGCTTAACGTCAGGCGAGTTGCGGTCAAACGTTGGACTATTCGTATATAAGAAAAATCGTATATTGTATCTTATTTCATATCTGACATGCCATATTATATACGTGCGAAAATGTACCATAACTTTCAAGCATAAAGCTGAGTTTTGGGCCTTTCGGGGCTCGGCAAATTGTAAGCAATTAACGCGAGCGATAGAGGCTAGCTAAAACCATCAAGTTGTTATCTCCAGCTTTAGAGATGAGCAAGGCGCAGTCCGTGCATTCTCCAGAAGTCGAGCAGATCAACCGCCAGCTGCAGTCCACTCAGAGCGTAGAATACACCGAGAAGAATTTGTCCTCGCTCGTGTGGATCTGTTCAAGCACGAAGGCTAAGGGATGTGTCATGGTGAGTGGAACTTCCAGGACAGCTTATTCGAATGTACTTTACTGTATACTTGATATTGTATCTTAAAATTATTATACCGCGTCAATCATCTGCAATTTCGTACAAAATTTTAATTGGAGTGGTGTTGTATATTTTACAGCCTCTGTGGTGTGGTGGTTGAGCGGGTCGGCTCATAACCTGCGGCAGAACAAGTATTTGTGGACAGAGAAAAAAAGCGCAAATACTTGTTCTGAGTCTGGGTATTGTGGGACCATTGTTCTCATAGTTCCTGGATTCCTAGACACAGGGAATCCTAGTTAGGGTCTAGGATCTATCTATTACATGGTTGGGCATTATTATTATTATTAAAATTTATTTCCTTCAAAAGGGGGTGGTATGGCGTGTAAATAGCCACACCGTGTGTACTTGCGTACAGGGAAAAAGAAAAAAACTATTGAATTCCCTATTATGGAAAAACACGTATATCAACACAGTGCATTAAGAGAGATTTGCCCACTCACCAGTTCAACCATCCAGCATCTCACCAGGTACTCGCAGATGTGAATTACAGCAGATCACCGTCTCCCGGTACTTCCAGTAGATCCTCAGGCCCAAGTTTTCTGGGCCGCCGGCCGGCGACTTTGTAATTCGAAGAAATCGTGTAGATCCTGTTTATTCTGGAGTAACTCTGTATGCAGTCGCTAAATGGTTGGGTATCACACAAACTAGACTGTTCTCAGGCACAAAGGTTGAATTTTTGACCACCAAAACTATTAATTACTTGGAACAGCGCAATTGCTTACACGGGAATCAAAACGAGAATGCCATGTAGGCCTGCCCCTTCGAATGGCCAATCATAGGCCTGTTCTTACGAATAGCCAATCATAGGCCTGTTCTACTTCCTGGGATCGTTACTGCTAACGCCATCTTTGGAGCTTCCAATGAAGCAAGGGTGATATCCCCGATAGAGGGCGCCTACTCCCAATGCAAGCATAGATAAAGTGTTTTCCATAATAAGTAGAAAAAATTGTAGAAAGTAGTTAAAATTGTAGAAGTAATAATGATTATATGTAATTAACAGTTAAGTCGCTTCACCAGGGGGGGAAGTTTGCTGCCGCGCCTTTTACCACCCCATTTTGATATTTGGTAGAAATGTACGGTGCTTACTCAATTCTAAACAAGTATTTCAAATATGAGCTAAATCGGTCAAGGTGTCGTGAGATCTGACTTCGAGACATACTCTTATACATGGCTATGATAAATTATTAAATAACACACGTCTTAGCGGACAATTTACATTATACTCGGCATCAATACTCGATGGGTATATCCGTAAACAAATTTCTAACCAAACTATTTCAAAAAAGTTTATGGTTTACTGTTCGCAGAGTTACTAGTCTATTTAGTAAGTGATTAATTTCTGTTGCCCAGATAATCGACGCGAACAATCCGGCAGAAGTGATAGATTCGTTCCCAGTGAGCGACAAGCATATTTTATGCGTGGCTTCGGTCCCCGGAGCTGTTGAGGAAGATTACCAGGAATACGAGGAGCGAATGAACGCGGAGTTCGAACCCAAGTGGCATTCAGTAAGTTATTAAAACGGGGAAAACATGAATGTATAAAATCTATGAACTCTGAATGGCTATAGATAGCCGGTGAAGCACAAAAATGGCAAATGGTGTGAGGTGATTGATTTTCGATCATGTTCTAAAATGTGCTGATCTCTGCACTTACCGGTGATATCTGATTCCATGCGTATACACATCCCAATTGTTTTTTTTTTAATTATATGTGTTGTGTCATTTGGCGTACTTGGGTGTGTCAATGTGTGTGTAAGTCTTGCGACGTCAAAATTGTCGGCATACTTGAGTTGCTTTAAATGGTAAGTTCTGCGTGACCTGTTCGAAGGCTTTATACATTTATGGAGGAAATACAGTTTTGTGTACCGCCCGAGAGAGGCTGATGTGTGTTATGATAGTGACTTACTAGACTTTGCTGATGTCTCAGGATGACGTGCATAGTGTCACGTGAAACTAAATATTTTAGAGTTCCGAGTCACACTGCAACGTTTATGAGTGAACGTGTTGCTTAACGTCAAACGAACGACTTACTCGTCACATTTTAATAACTCCAAAATTTACGGAAGCCTTAGTAGGGAATATATTAATTAAAATCTGCAGCTTCTGTATGCTTAGTCTTTTATAGCACCTAATCCGTAGGTAATTTGCTATATTGTTTCAGTCGTTACTGTGCGTCGGCAAGACTGAGTCGTCTGAGAGTCAACCCAACGGTCTGCCTGGCTCGCTTGGCAGTCACCATGAAAACGGTGACATGGAACTGGTTATTGGCAGTGCTAGACTGGTAAATGTTATGCCTAGTTGTGTTTACCTTGAACAATGCCTAATCCAATTTCAGTTTATAATCTTGACTGCTACAATCCAGATATCTAACTTTCTCTTCATTACTGTCATAATTGAAGGGGTGAGAACAAAAAGGGTTTAACTGATTTTTTTCACAACATGTCTTATGGGTATCATTGGATTTAGCGTGAAATTATCTACAATAATACATCCTCAAAATACCGAAATGAGGCTTTAATCTCGAGATTTTGAGTAAAAAAACGGTTTATCTGTCACGGGAATACAGTTTGCTTAGCATAAAAACATTATTATATTTATTTTATTATATTCTTTTTTACAGTAATTGTATTAATTAGTACTATATTTAGTATTTTAAAATAGAATTAAAACATTTTCAAGCAACTGAAACTTACATAAACCTTTTCTATTACCTTAAAAGCACTCTACATTAAAATGACGCCGTTGAAGTTTAAAGTAAATTTTCTCGAAACTATCAATTTGACAGTGAAACCCTTTTTATTCTCAACCCTTCAATTACCACGCTTGGTGGTAAGCGGCGTCTTGGTGATCGTAGATTATAATGCAGACCAAAGAGAATGCTGCTGCCTATTCCTGTATATTCCCTTAGCCGGCTAGAGATATTGTTGTACTAAGAGATAGGGTGGTAATATTTTTACTCCAGGGCCACATGATAAGTAGTGTAGATGCAGATGTATAAATATGTCCTTCATACACCAGGTACAAGCGACATTGCTCACACCTCCAAGTACGCCCGTCAAGGAGCCTCAGCAGCCCGAGGGCGAAGCTCCCGAGGAGCCTGAAGAACCTACTGTAAAGGAAGACAACGCAGATGCTGCTGGCGCTGATAGCCCACCGCTGGGTTCCACGCCTCAACCCAGTAAGAATTCTTATGTCGGTCATAAAACACTTTTCCTAAAATAGCATTAAATTTATTATCTGCCTGCCCTACATGTAATATTATGCCTTTAATTTTGGGTGTCATTTTATGACTGGTTTTTAGCTTGACGTCAATTCTTTCTAGGAAGATTCGTCGATAAAATGACCTTTATCACTCAAATGTTTGGTCTAGCAAAGGAAATATGCCCCAGTGCGTCCCATTAAACTGTACGTGCATAAATTCTTATTTTTGTATTATACAGCGATGCAAAAAGTAGCCTTAAGTACCCTTAATTAAACTGTTTTTATTACAAAGTCATAATTGGAGCAGTCAGTAGGATTATAGAATGACTACTTGTCTGATTAGACAATGTCAATGCAGGAGGCCCTTGACTTCAGCAAAAACTTCGTTTCTATATGAAGCTTATTAGGAGTCTTTGATATTATGCTACTTGGGTGTTTTGCTATTTTGATGTTTAACATTTTGCTACTTACCGTTGTTGTCTCCTTGAAATATTTCTGTTATTAATGTTTGAAATGTACTTGATCTATAAATGATCTTTTTAATTTTACAACAACAGCAAGTAAAAATATGAGTCACCTTTTTTGATGATTGATCCTCTTTCTTTGGGTCATAAAATAAATCAAATCAATCGATATTTAATACTTTAGAATTGTAATTGCTTATGTACAATATATCATTTAGATTTTAGTGGATCAAATAAAATTGTTCCTGAATGTTTCGATAATTACTTTGGGACATAGCAGCTGTTTTATAAATATCGTGTTTTCCGTGTCAAGACACGATAACAGCTACTGTATCGATTCGAGAGATCCCTTATATTTTTGAAGCTAATGGTTTGCTCTTTGACTATTTAAATAGTCACTAGTTGATCCCGCGCCGAACTACTACTACTGTGAGTGGTAAAGCATGCATTATGAAAAGTACGTTTTTTTACAGACGAAGGCCATTTAGGTTCCCCAGAGCCGGGCCTAGACGCGTTTGCTCAAGAACAGTCTAATGTTGAAAGCCGGAGCGATGTGCCTCAAGATCGCAAGATGTCTACCGTCATGGCCACCATATGGCTGGGAACTAAGAGTGGAAACCTTTACGTGCATTCTGCTATGGGAAATTATAGCAAATGCTTAGCAAGGTGGGTACACACTACACAGAAGAAAAATGCATCTGTTTATTGATTTTACTTTTTAGTTTTCTTTCTACAAAATTAAACATATTCAGAAAAAAAACACAGTTTTGTGATGACTGAATGCAGTGACTTGACTGTGACTTGATTTCAGTAACATTTTAGTTTAATTATATTCTCATAATAAAAATTTAATCTATTCATGTAAATATTTTCTTTCCTATAGGCCACGCGGGCAAAGCCGCGGGCAGAAGCTAGTATATATATAAATTAAGCTCTAATTCCCTTGATCATTGCATCACGCGTGAACGAATGGAAACTTTTCGCTTATTCTTTTTTGTTGAGTCATTGTCAGGAGAAGGTTCTTATGAAAGAAAAAACGAAGGAAGTCAGAAAATTTTCACCACGCGGGTGAAACCGCGGGGCACAGCTAGTTATGTATAATTATTGCGATTTGCACACATTAAGCTACCTACTGTTTAAAGTTGTTTGTCGTTATTAGACTTATTTCTATTCATGTGTATTTCTTCTATTCATTGCCTTCATCATTATTATTTATTTTTTATATTATTATTAGTCACTTATGATTTATTTTATTCATCTCATACCTAACCATTTGTTGTTTATCTTATTCTTTCATGTGGTTTATTATGTATTATTTTGGAATAAATAAATAAATACAAATTTATTTATTGACACATTTGGTTACAAAGTTATAATGAATCCATAGACTCCCGAACTAGTGGAAACTGTGTTTCAGGAGTCAGTGGCTTCTCCCATTATAAATTTTATCTAAGCTATGGTGTCGATTTTCATTTATATGTGTATTGTGTATATTTAAGTATTGTAATATTTGTTTTATTACGGTCGCTTAACAAATTACCCGTCAACCATAGGGCTTAACTGAAAATCAGCGCCAGGTGTTGATTACACCGGCATGAATGCTGAGTTAAGTCCTTTTCGAAACCACTGCCCGTGCTATATCTACTCTTATTAAATAATCTTAACTAGATACTGTTTATATTTAATTGTATTCTCTTGTTGTATGTATATTCTTGTGAATTTTATTTTTGTAAGTGAGTGGTGAATAAAATTGTTTTCTTTCTTCTTTCTTTCTAGAGTGAAGTTAAATGACGCGATCCTGGCGATAGTCGCATGTTCGTCGCGGTGTATAGTCGCGCTGGCGGACGGCAGCGTGGCTATATTCGCGCGGATGGCTGACGGACAGTGGGACTTCACGCAGTACTGGGCTATGGTGCTCGGGGATCCCGAATGTTCAGGTACATTGTTTAAATTCTCTGATGTTCGTGATGTCATGACTACGGGTTCCGCCTGAAAATCAGTTTTTTAAGGTCACGCGTTGACCTTAATCTCATGCTGAGTCGGGACCCGGTCATGACATCACACAACGTTACATCTGTTATATTGTCTATTCTTTCTTTATAAATTATACTGTATTCTTTTATAATGTAATGTAATGTTGTGTGGTGTCCTAAATAAATGTCTTTTCTTTCTTTCTTTTCTTTCTTACATTTTGTTACAAAATGGAGTTCAAACATTCACTTAATTCAAGGGGTGAGATAAAAAAGGGTTTTCCCCTGGGTCCTTGGGGGCCGGGAGCTCATCGCGTTTTCAAAAGTTTATCTGAGTACCTGGTCGACGCTACGCGTGACCAAAATGTTGGCACTTATTTGGCACAAAGAATAAGCATTGCAATTCAACGGGGCAATGCTGCCGGCATGTTGGGTACACTACGTACTGGTAGTGGGTTGGAACATTTGGACTGTATAGGTCACCGCGGCCAGTATAGAGCCCAATTTTTTTTTGTAGTAATAGGTAGTGGTTATTATTATATATTATATCATTGAAGTATTTAGTTTGAAAATAAAGGTTTCAACCCTTTATTTTATATATATATCTTTACGGCAAGGAGTTTCGTTGTAGTACCCTGTCATCAAGTAAGTCCTTATGTAGTAATATATAAAGTTAACGGGTACAGTATATCAAGCGTCTTTATATCGTTCCAGTGCGCTGCCTGAGCGCGGTGGGGTGTACCGTGTGGTGTGGGTACCGCAACAAGGTCCACGTGATCGACCCTCGGTCCCGCCAACTGCTGCACTCTTTAGAAGCGCATCCTCATCAAGAGAGCCAAGTTCGACAGATGGCTTGTGACGGCGATGGAGTTTGGGTTCGTATCACGTTGTTTACTCATTGATTTTGAAGTATATTTTATTTACGCACGCTTCACTTGAGCTTTCAATAAGCTGGTGAATGCGAGTCGAACGAAAGCTGAAGTTGGTTCACGTACATCTCCATTGTCAACATAACAAAGTAAAACAAAGTAAAAAAAAATATTATTATGTTAGTATGTCTGGTAAATTGAAAATTTGCAATTTTTAAGATGGCGACATTAACGTTAAACAAAGCTAAAACAAAGTTATACCGGCCGATAGATGGCGCTAAAAGAAGTTTTAATTAACTGACAATACTAAACACAACAAAAAAATAATTTGTGAAAATGTTCCATCCGTTCACGCGTGATTCGATGACCAAGGGAAATAGAGATTCATTTTTATATATATAGATAAATCTTTGCGTTTTGCAAATTAACCTCACGTTATGTTTAGTTTTTAGAACACCTATATAAATAGAAATCAGTTGAAAACATTCAGACAGCATTTTTGTCGCATATAATCACAATAATATTATCAAGGCGAAAGTTTGTACGTGTGTATGTTTGTTACTCCTTCACGCTCAAACGGTTGAATGGGTTTGGATGAAATTCGGTACCAAGATAGCTTATACACTGGATTAACATATACATACATTTTGTCCCGGAAAAGTGAAATGCTCCCGTGGGATGAGCAAATAATTAAAATACTTTTTATCCGCGGGTGAAACCGCGGGACGCAACTAGTTCTATATAATTGATACATTCCGTGATTCAGGTGACAATCAAAATGGACTCTACACTCCGGCTATACCACGCTCACACATACCAGCACCTGATTGACGTGGATATCGAGCCTTACGTCAGCAAGATGCTGGGCACAGGCAAGCTTGGCTTCTCGCTGATCCGCATCAGTGCGCTCCTCATCAGCTCCGGCCGGCTTTGGATCGGGACCAGCAATGGAGTGGTGATCTCTGTGCCACTGTCTGAAGGGTCCAAGGATTCCGCTGGTGCTGCCTCGTCCAATGCGAGGAATGCTTCAGGTGATATTGAGGATCTTTTCATACTACTTTTAAAAAGGAGGAGGTTCGCAAAATCGTTTGATTTTATATTTGTTTATATCCTACTAATATAATAAATGTGAAAGTTTGTGCGTATGGATGTATGTTTGTTACTCTTTCACGCAAAAACTACTGAACGGATTTGGATGAAATTGGGAACACAGATAGTTTATATCCTCGATTACTATTTATCCGCGGGTGAAACCGCAAGGCACAACTAGTATTAATATAAATTCCGTGATCGCCTAGCTGGTTTCAATAGTACAACTTTTGCATAGTCTGGGACTAGACGGCGTTGTGTAATATGTTCACAAATATACACGAGTCATATTGTTTTTTAATATATACGTATGCATAGTAAATAATAATCAAAATTAGAATTGATGATAGTCGCGGGAATAAAACAAATCATTTAATACAATACATTTTAAGTCCACTCTTTTAATACTTTTTATACTAGGTGGTAGGACTTTACTGCAAAGTTCATCTAGGTAGGTACCACCGCTTTGCCAGTTATTCTGCCGCCAAGCAGTAGTGCGCAAGCACTGTTGTGTTCCGGTTTGAAGGGCACTGTAGCTAGTGAAATTACTGGGCAAATGAGACTTTATGATCTGATCTCACAGTTTAGTAATCTTATTACTAGATTGTGCTGATGTCTCTGGATGACGTGCGCAGTGCAGTGTCACGTGAAACTCTATACTTTAGAGTTCCGAGTGACACTGCAACTGATATGGGCAGCCGTGTCGTTTAACATCAGGCGAACGGCTAGCTCGTTACGTCATTATTTAACATAAAAAAAAAACATTTAAACTTCACAGTCTTGAACAGAGATTCACGATTGAGCGTGTTCTGTAATACGAGCCTTAGCGCGATGATTAGCGGTTAGAGTAAAGACAAGGTCTCGTCTCCAGGGCACGCGTCTTTGGTCCGAGCCCGGTCATCGAGCCCGACAGGCAGCATCCCCTGGTGCTCCATGGCCCATGCCCAGCTCTCGTTCCACGGACACCGAGACGCGGTCACATTCTTCGTGGCTGTGCCGGGGGGATCTTCGGGATCTCCCGTCCACTCGCCGGACTCACCTCGTCGATCCCCCGCTCCCCCGCCTATGTTGGTCATATCTGGCGGCGAGGGGTATATAGACTTCAGGATAGGTGAGTTATGAACATAAATAAATAACGCCCAACGATTACATGCATAGATCTTGGACCCTAATTAATCCTGTATCTACGAACCCAGAAACTGTGAAGATCTTGGTCTCACAATACTAGAAATAAAGTGAAAAAAAAATAGAAAAAAGTCGATTTGTAAAAATGACGTCCGCTCCATTGTTTTGTCACATTTGAAGTTATATGTTTTAATGCCCGTCTGCACAAAGTTTGACATCTCGTAATTTCGAATTTATCTATCTAGGACGTATCCAAATGCGTTGCAGTAAGTGCGTCATAGAGGGATAAGTCGAACTTAGGAGCTGTCAAACTTTAGTGCAGACGGGCATAGATATCATATATTTTATGTAATATCACAATTGAAAGTATTTCTTGCACCGGGCAGTAGTCGTAGAAAAGAGAACATGTGTTTTTTTTTCAATTTCATTATTCTACGTTTGAAATATATTTTGAATTAAGCGCTATTGAATTTTATTTACTTAATTTTTTTTTAATTACTATTATTCTCATTTAAACTTTAAAAGTCAACTTCAACTTCTTATTTTTGTGGCTTCTGCGGGTAACCACAATTTTGCCAATGTTTTTAAAAGTATCAAATAGCCAATTTAAAAAAAATCTGTCAAGATAAGTTAACTTTGACATTGACAAAATAGTTTGAGACGGACGTCGTTTTCCTGTCAAGTGGGTATGCAAAGCTTCACCAACATTTCAATTACATCGTATTTATTCATCTTGCATTCTAGAGAACCACATAAATTGGTAAGCTCACTAGTATGCCGTTCCTAAACTCTCACATATTGAGAGTCAAACCAAGCAATATGCACGTTAGCGTAGAATACATACAACTCATATTCCATCGTATAGAGCTTGACGCTAATTTTAGGACAAGTTTCACATTCCCCTTTTAAAAACTATCTAGCGGATAAACTGTAACAGAGAGACGGTTTCACGTACTTTGTGATTCCCTGAAAATTTGAATTAGAAATATGCGTGGAAACCTTCTTAGGTTATGTTTTATCTGTTAACAATATAAAGGTTGGTTTGCATTCACTTCAAATCACTATATACATTAAATTTTGTAATTTAACACCTTTGTAATAAGCCTAATCAACTATTTTAGAAGTACAGAATTGACTTTGTTTTCATCAGAAAATTGAAAGACTCGTATATTCGAATAGACCAACGCAAAATTATCACTTATTTAGAAACTTTGATGCTTGCAATTTTGTATCGATTTGCTATGTAAATAAGAACTATATTGCTCCTTACTTAATTTAACGTGAACGCAAACCAACACTTCGTATCATGTATCAGGAGATGGTGATACTACGCGTATCCCATAGCGCTTTATAATGCTTATTTTTGACAACCATGCTTTAATGAATAGTTGACTTATAGATCCCCATATTAAAGTTTTATTTATATTTTTGTGCCTATTGTTTGATTTGAATTTAAGGCGCTGTTTTCCACCAAAATGTTTCTTAATATCTCTAATATTGTTGTGTTTAAAAGTAATTGTATAATCGCACGGTTTTTAATTTTTTAAGTGAATTAACTATTACTACTCTCTTTGTGTGAATAAAACCGACAGAGACTAAATTTGGTCTTACATTACATTGACATCATCAATTTATTCTCAAACCATTTGTCAAGATACCATTCTCGCCGCATGTCCAACTTACTACCACATCTAAATATAAATAACAGTCATTCATAAACATTTTAGTAGAGAACGCGTCTTAATAGGCATCAACATTAAGCTCAGTTTCCCTTACAATTATGTTTTACCTCTATAGAAGAACACATCGACGACATAAGAGATACGGCGTCCCATCTCATAGTGTGGCAGATAATGTCACCATGTACCTGATAGAGTTTAAGCGAATATATTCTGTATTACAAAGGGGTACGTGATGTTTCTTAAGTGCACGGCTTGATGCGTAACGTACTAACATATTAAGAACGCTATGGCACAGCATGTAGTGGGTGCGTGGGACGGATGGTTTCATGCTGGATGTCTTGGATATGGTTGGCAAAGTATTGGACCGGAGACTTAGATACTCAATTCTAGACCGTTTGACTTATGTCTTTGTCGTTCAAATTCCAAAATTAATGAGCTCGATAGCTCATTTGGTAGTAACCCTGCCTTCTGAACTGTGGGTTGTGGGTTCGATTCTCACCTAGGACAAACATTTGTGTGATGAACATAGGTGTTTGTTTTGTGTCTGGGTCTCATATTGTATTATATGTATGTATTTACAAACAAAATTATCAGTTATCCCCATAGTACAAGCTTTCCTTAGTTTGGGGCTAAATGGCGTTGTGTGAGATATCCACACATATTATTATTATATTGAAAAAGACATGAGAGAAGACTAATATACGAAATAGGTCTTGTTGCCATGTAGGTTTCAGACATCAAGAGGTAAAATTAAACCTCAATGTTAATTTTAAATGTTGTAAAAATTTTGATAATGGAAATAATAAGTTCCTATATTTCTTAACAAATCAGTCGTTTTACTATAATCATCAATACTTTGCCATCTGATCTGAACGGGCTGCTGTAAAATGCGCCTTTTTGTCCGCTAACACATCACTCATATATACGCGACTACAATCATAACGAATTATATTATCATACAATAACATAACTAACCAGGTAAGGTTATAAGGAAATATACAACAAAACAAAAAAATTTGGTTCCATTTTATATTATTGTATTTTTATTTAAAGTATATTCGCTAACGTGTATATTGCTAATCCAGCTACCAAATGGATTGTAAATATTAACAAATTGTTGATTCATGTAAGATTATGTGTTGTTACGAATGGAATGTTTCATAACATTTGTGTAAATTATTTTCTATGCCTTTTTTTACTACTACTTTTATTTTTCTCTTACTAAATGTATATTGTAACTTTTATCTAAGCTAGTCGTATATTGATGCTAATTCTCTTTTTATTCAAGTTATTATTAATGGTAATTTATTACAGTTTTGACTTTGTTATCAATATAATTGTATCAATATAGTTATAATGGTAAATTTCCACCGATAATTTTTGAAATTTGTAAAATTTGGTGCAAAACAAAAATGATTTCATGTAAACGAATGTAACTCGAAAATTGTTTGATATTATCATCAAATCATCACGCTCAACACGCTACAATGTGACAAACAAAACACTGTTGTGTCCGTCATTTTTGTACCTGTTTTCATAAACACAGTAAACCTGTGAGTTTTTGAAGTAAAACTTCTTTACGTACGCTTGACTTGGTGAGTTGGTGAATGCGAGGCGAACGAAAGTTGAAGTCGGTTCGCTTAGATCTCCATTAGCAATATAACAAAGTCAAAAATTTCTATTACTATGTTGGTACCTCCGGCAAAATGACAATTTACAATTGTCAAGATGGCGACATTAACATTAAACAAAGCAAAAACAAAGTTATACCGGCCGATAGATGGAGCTAAACAAAAGAAGTTTTACTTTAGTCGTGTGGTCTAAAGCACACTCGTTTATTTGTTTTTCAAGTCATGTTGAATGTTTACTGTAGTTTTTTATACTGATGATATTTCCAGCGGATTCAGAGATGGAAGACAGCGTAGTGGTGGCGGAGGACGGGTCGTCTAGCGGGCACAGCTCGCTAGCCGACCGGGCGGCCAAGAGCCACCTGATAGTGTGGCAAGTGGCGACCGCCTAACGCTGCGCCAGCCGCGCCCGCCTCGACTCCGAGAGTGACTACGTGTACGTTTGTACATCCACAAAGCCTGAAATCGTACACGTGTAAGCAAGACGTGTAATACGCCGGTCCGGGGGCTCGTACGCTACGACTACCAACGCGTCTCACAAATAAAAAGCCAAAGTTGTTTATAAATAGTTCCAGATACAGATACCGCACGGTTAGCCCCCAATGACCGGCGACGCAAAGGGATCGACGAGAATTGTTTGATCAGTATTCTTCATTAGAGTTTGGTTGCGTTCAGCAATTAGGAATTGATTTGTGATATGAATAGAGTTGGGTCTTTCCGTCATCACCTTCACATTCGGCTCGGTGTCGGCCGGTACATCTCACGGGTGTTTCATTGCGTCACGTCTAGACACGCACGTCATTTTTCGGATTCGAAGCAGTGCACGGCACTACATGGACTTGTTTTTAAATATCGATATTCTGTGTGCTTCACTCGCGTCGGTCAGCGTCGCTCACATGTACTTTTAGCGCGGGTCGGATACTTTGTTTCATTTATCTATTTCACCGGCCCGCATCAAAGCTTAATCTCATTTAGAATTAATGTACAAGATGTAACCACCAAATAATACATGTTAGTAATCTTAGTAGTTAGACATAAAGAAGGAAATTAATGTTTGTATAATAATAACATTATACATTTAGATATTTGTTATAAAATTTCTCATTATATAATATTAATTCATTTGGGCTGTGGTTGTCATCTGCATCACAAGTTTTTTATAACTTTAATTTATTTTAATTGTTTGTGATTTTTTTTCTAATGTAAGTACTTATTTATATGGATTATCACTATCGTGAGACAATACGATATGGGTTTATTGACTTGACTTGATTAAAAATACAGTATTTAGATAACTTTTAACGATACATTGTAAGATACGTCGCTTTAATCGATGACAAGTTATCTGAATACTGTTTATTACAATCGGGGGTCTAATAAGTGTAAGCTCAAGATTAACAGCCATAGAATAGCTGAGAGCTAACAGAAGGCAGATAATTAAGAAAAGAGTTACTTAGGCACTCAAAATTAAGGTTTTGACATGCAGTCACTTTTTTGATAAACATCTTTCTCTAAAATGCATTATGTAGTTAATTACAGCATCTTCCATTATCTCTCAGCTACAAAGTGATCTTATTCATAAAATCTTAATGCATTAAAATCCCAATGGAACGTGTATTCTCTTCTTTTCCCGCAAGACTTCACAATGAGAGTGGAGATAACACACAAGTGCTTTAACTTTTTATGATTAAGTGAATGTTTAAATAAATAGTGAATACATGTGAAACCTCATAACGTAAAGTATGGTGTTTTTATCTCTCTCAATGGTGCAAACATAATAATCTAGTGCTATAAAACTTGAGCTATGTTTGATTTTTAGTCACTATTCAATATAAACGCAGCGCACTCACTCGATGAGAAAAGTACGACACCAATGTTTGTTTTTTTTTCGCTCAGCGAACAAGTGACTTGTCAAGTTATTTTCACTCAGCGCGAAAAGTAAGAAGTGGCAAATTGCATACTTTCAGTAAGCGGGAAAAGTGACACTGGTCTATATATTATTGCTCAGTGAGAAAAGTGACAGTTGTCAAATTGTATACTTTCAATGAGTGAGAAAACTGACACTGGTCAAATTGCATATTATTACTCAACGAGAAAAGTGACAGTTGTCAAATTGTATACTTTCAGTGAGCGAGAAAACTGACACTGGTCAAATTGCATATTATTACTTAACGAGAAAAGTGATAGTTGTCAAATTGTATACTTTCAGTGAGCGAGAAAACTGACACTGGTCTAGTTGCATATACTCAGCGAGGTAAGTAACAATATCGATACGAGTAATTTCCGTTTACTTTTCTCATCGAGTGCTTTCAAGGAAACACGCATTTAATAATATTGGCGTAATATAACGGTTATATTAAATGAGAAAGTTCAAATGTTGATTAATGTGTGTGTTGCGACTATTTTTATTGAATGTCATGAACTGTCATCAAAAATAGTTTAACACGAGTGGTGATTAGTTCTTATAAGTTGCTGAGACGCTGGTCGAAGGCTTATTTGGCCTTCCCATATTTTAGAACATATAATACATAATAAACAAACATAATAAACATAATAGGTCTTAAATATACCCACAAAAATAAAATTGGCTTCTTTTGAAATATATTTGAAGACCTATAAAAACTTAGTAATTTTGTTAATTCTCTGGAGTCGTTGTGATAAGATTCTCTTACGCCAAGAAATGTTGTCATCGAAAAATGTAGTTTTCTCGCTTCGTCTAATGTGTAGTGAAAGAGGGAAAACAACAGAAATATCCAAAACCGCCCACGACCAGCGTTGTCAACAAGTCCTAGTCAAAATATATAAAGTTAAACTAGGCTTATATTGTTTTGCTATAGATTTAATGAAGTTTTGACCGCGTCCAATTGACGTGTTAGTACGCAGTGTACATATAGATAATAGCTAAGGTAACGCGATCGCCGAGGTCTGTTCCGGACACGATTCTGTGTTAGATTTTTTATCTTTTATTGTAATGGCAACACCAAGGTGTACATTATTCAATGATTTTTGTTTCTAAATAACAGACATTAGTAACTCTGTTTTTCAATAAATTGATTATTTTATATTTTACGATATTGGAAATTATAACCAGAAGTTAATGCTGCAGTCAACAGCAGTCAATGTTTTATGTTTTTGTTGTTTATGCTGGAATATTGAAGGAATGCCACTTAGTACAGTCTGACACATAAACGTTTCGGAAAACGTAAGATGACTGAAAAAAAAACGATTACCAGCCTGTGTGTGCTTAAATTCAATATTTATCAAAGTTAAAATATAGCTTCGTTGATGTAAAATTTTGTTTAAAACTATACCGATTTATTTATATTCTATAGAAGTATATTTTATTTATCCTGTACTTACGTCATGTACAAGTTTTAATTTTTACGAATTGGGCGATTATATTTGTGGGGGTTTATTATATATTTTACATTTTTTAATTTTTACGAATTCTACGATTATTCACGTATTTATTGATTTTTTTAATATGATTTATTGTGACCTTACAACGAAAATAATTTAAAACTCATTAAGTTATTTTAATGTGTGACACATTTTGATTTTAGTCAAATGAACGTTAATTAGTGAAATTATATCTTTTATAATTTTATTTATTTTAATTGGTAAGTTTTTGTTGTATTGTTTTCAATGAAGAGTGATTCCTATGTTCGTAAGTTGGCATTTGCAAGGTTTTAGTCGCATTCGTATTTATGAACTTTATGTTTACTGATTACAATGTATTTTGATCAAATATTATGTGCTAGCCTCTCTTAGAAAAAAAAACAACTATATTTACGTAAATAGATTTTGACAAAATTTTCACAATTAGGCTAAAGACACTTCAAAACGAAGTATTCGTAAAGACATATGAAAATGTTAAAGAAGTCTCAGCTTAATTAGCGAACAGCTTACAATAGAATATGAGATACATTTTTTGTTACCATGTAATTTGAAGTTAGACAAATGATTCTAACAAACCAATCCCTACATTGATTGAAATTCAGGATCTTTATTTCGAATAAATATATATATAAAGAAATGTGATTTTAGGCCTGATTTATGATTAATATTTGTGTATCTGATGCGGCTCATCCTGCAATGGATATTACTTTTAATATTTACTTCAACTTTTATCAGAAACTTCTGTGAAGAGAACATTTTAATTTGTAAACACTAGCCCCGTTAACCTAGTATAGCAGAGGAATAGTTATTTTGTGTTTTGTTTCTTTCCATCGCGTTTGAAATTAGAAAAGATGAAACAAGAGAAAACACCAGCTATTCCACTGTTATGTAGTGTTTATTAGTAAGAGATGTGTTGAAGATGTCTCTTTACCTAAGTTTGTGAATCGAATGTATCAACTTACCCGATCCGAGTTAATTGTTTATGTACCAATATCAATCTGATTGGCAAGGCCTCATTTTTTCATTTCTCTTTTGTATTATGCTATCAATTAAATGAATGCTGGAGATAGTACTGTTTTTTACTTAATATTCCATAAAATTCGCAGATGGTCCCCAAGGATACAAAATCACAGCACTCAACTTCTCGAGTAGGTTTTTGGCGGGAAAACGAAAAAGATCGCGTCACCGCATTGTATTATTTTCATAAACTTGTGTTATTTTCAATGTTAGTGCATAAAATTGGTTGAATTTTATTCGTTAAATGCTGGATTACAGGCGTGAGTGTGGGAATTTGGTATAATGATGATGAAGCGTTTCTTTTCGTGTTGTTTCCAAAACTCCATAGAAGCTTCTGGTAAAGTTGCCACCACTTTACTAGGACTATGACTTGATGACTTGGAATGTGACTTGACACATACAACATACATATATATAATATGAATTAACTTGAAAAATTAATTACTTGACACTGGCTAAATACACAAAAGTGTGGAGCCAAAACCACTTCTCGAGTAGGCAGTGGTCAGTTCTGGTTTCAGAGTTTTTAGATCGCTCAATAGCTTCTGACTTGGTTTAACGATTATTGTCTACAACGGCCGGGCGGGACCGACGGCTTAACGTGCCCTACGAAGCATGGCAGCGCTCAGTTGTAAACAGCACTCGATGATCAAAATAGGTCACCATCAGGAAGTCCCCTATGACATTTGGTCAAACACCTCCTACTACCAAACTCGTACGGTTTTAGATTTTTTAAGATTTTCAAAGTGTAGGCCACTTACGTATTGGGCCACCTTTTTTATTTTTTCAAAGATCCGACTACTTTAATTTTAGTTAAATGGTATCCCCGTTAGACCTAGTTTCCGAGAACCGTTGGGCACTCCATTAGAGACGATTGATAATATCAGTTTTTTTTGGGACTCACAGAAAAATCATCTATGCATCATCATTTATATTTTATTACTTTGTAAGTTTTTATAATTTTTGTATTAAAAGGATGAGACAAAAATTATAATCATAATGTAAACATAAACGTTCTTACAAAAAATCAGCTAATTAGGAATTCTACAGATTCCCATGTATCATCAAATACACAATTTTTAGTGACATAATCGTTGATTAGTGACATCTAGTGTTGGTTATTTTATTTTTATGAGTGGAGACTCATTGTTCACGCCGATGTGTGTAGCTTTTGAAAAATATGAGATTCACAGTTCCGCTACTCCGTAATAGATGGCGCTAAAACATAGGTAACCAGCATTATCTGGCGGGTGAAACAGTTGTTTTAACTCTTATAGAGTTACGTTTGGTTAGTTTAGAAAATAGTTGAAGGTGTGTATGTCACATACGTACATTGCTGAACATATTAGACCTTTCCGTGAAACGCCACCTATCCTATTTATCACACCGTCGGGACCACACGTCGGCCCAAGGGTGTAGGTACCTATATTTTATGTAGGTACCTAGTTTGCTTCAGTCAATGAGGTTAGAAATAAATCCTTTGTGAATAGAATCATAGAACTTTATGAAAATGTACCTTGTTGTATTTGCAACTTTCAAATAAAAAAATAATTTTCCAAATTGTTTAATAAATTACTGAGTCTGAAACAAAAAACAAAAAAAAAATACCTTTTTCCTATTTTGAATTATGTTGAAATATTGTGAATAGAATAAATAGAATTTATAAAAATGAAGTATTATAAAGTGCGATCCAAACCTATGTAAGTAAGTACCCATATTGATGGTGCCGTTAATAATTAATATGTGATAATAATAATATGTTTGGACATCTCACACAACCCCATCTAGCCCCAAACTAAGCAATGCTTATACTATCGGAACCAGATAACTGATACAAATACTTAGATACTTTTTGTTTGTAAATACATACATAGAGTACAATATAACACCCAGACGCAGGACAAACACCTATGTTCATCACACAAATGTTTGTCTTGGGTGGGAATCAAACCCACAACCCACAGTTCAGAAGGCAGGGTTACTACCAACTGAGCTATCGGGCCAGTTAAATTCATTTGTCATCAAGTCATTTTGGAGATCATAACATTTAAAAATGATAGGTACCCACAATTTGAGAGCTAGCTAGGCTAGCTACATAAGTACATCTAGTTAGTGAAATCGGAATAAAAGGCCATCCCGAATCCCATAAGTATACCTAACAATGTTTTAAATATTCTTAAATAAGGCAGGTGATAAATAAAACGCCCATGACAATATTACAATACGGTTTATCTTAGGAACAAAATAAACACAATTTTTTGATGAAACACGCAACAAATTAAAAGTTATCTTGCTAACTGAACACAACTATAAAAAGTCCATCTGCAAGTTTGAGTGCTCTTAAGTCTGCATTTATCTATGTAGGACGTACAAAAATGCGTTACAGTAAGTCATAAAGGGATAGGTGCGAACTTAGAAGCTGTCAAACTTTAATATAGACGGGTATTAATAAATCAGACAGATACTTAAAAAAATTCGAAAACATGTCGCTTTCAATAAATTTTGCTGAAGTTATTTATTCAAATTCCATTTTAGTCATTAATTATATATGTATAGGTATATGTATATTAAAATCATAATTAAATAAAATTATGCAACTGGTTTAGTTTTAGTTAATACTAGGTCAAGATCTAAGCATTTCATCGATTCGTTTGTCTGATTTATTGAGGTTTATATAAACAATAAAAGTTGCAATATTGTTTACCACCTGTTTTATCAGATAACTTGCCACCTGTTGACAATGTTGGTATATTTTGTGCCAGAAAATAATTAAGAACAACACTTTTGGCGCAATTCCGCGTGCTTGTTATTAGCAACACTGGAAAAGTTCATATCATGACGATGATTTAAAATTAAACAGAAGAAAATAACAAGTGTTCGGGCTTTGGCAGTGTTGCCATTGTTATGGAAAAATTATGTTACAAGGAGACAATTGTCTTAAGGCACTTGTCACTTGTCGTGTAGTAGCTTGTGCTCAAATATATTTTTACTCTGAAGACAATTTTTATATTGAAGCTGCATTACCTCTCTGTTGAACAAAAGAAACGTAAATAGTAACAAACCGACTTCAGACTTATATGGTTTTCTCATGGATGCCATTGTCAGAACTGAACCAAATTGAAATGGGACCACACGTAAAGCACCAGCATTCAAATAAAAATGAATCATCAAAATCTGTTCACCCAGTCGAAAGTTCTGAAGAAACAAACATAAAAAAAATGAAAGCCGAATTGAAAACCTCCTTTTCTGAAGTCATTTAAAAATATAATTCAAATTCAACAGGTATTATGTAGCTAACTTGCGATGCAACAGGCGGAAAGAGAAAAAGGGAAAAAAACGGGTTTATTT
Organism: Ennomos fuscantarius; assembly: GCA_905220475.3. Taxonomy (NCBI): domain Eukaryota; kingdom Metazoa; phylum Arthropoda; class Insecta; order Lepidoptera; family Geometridae; genus Ennomos; species Ennomos fuscantarius. The sequence goes on from HG992023.1 coordinate 17,114,449, forward strand.
TTCCTTTTCCATAAGTAGTAGGTAATTATAGTTAAACTGCGTGAATTATCTTTAAAAATTGAAACTGTCAAATCGATACAAAATGTAATGTTGCTATCGATTACGAACGAGTTACGCAATCCGACTGATATTTCAAAAAGTTACTCTCTTCAACTTTTACGACAGCTGGCAAACTGCGTTGCATCAATGGATTGAATTCCAGCTTGCTTTATTTAGTGCTGGCAACGACGTATCCCTTTTTTCTCGATATATTCATATAGATGTAATTTAATCACACATAAATACATGTAGTCCTAGCACGTAGGTACTATTACTAGCGGACGGCACTTCAATGGACTACTTGGGCAAGCAATGGAATGTTAAAACGAAAAGTAACAAAATATATACAATCTAATTTTCGTGTGACGAGCCAATGACCTTCATTCCAAGGTATAATCCACGAAGACACCGACAAACGCAACGAAACCTATGAACTAATAGTTAATTTTATAATAACTGAGAGAAATAATAATAATAACGCCCGACGATCACATACATAGGTCCTGGACCCTAACTAGGATTCCCTGTGTCTAGGGACCCAGGAACTACGAGGACCATGGTCTCACAACACTCAGACTCAGAAAATGTATTGAATATTGATATTTAATATTGAAATAGAACATTGCGGTTTTTTTTCTGTACTATATTACTTGTTCTGCAGCGGGAATCGAACCCGCCGCCTCTGGGTTATGAGCCGACCTGCCCAACCACCACACTACAAAGGCTGTCAAAAATAACAACTCATATCTATTATTTTGGCACAAAAAATGTGGTTATTTCGTGCCGTCCGGTAATTCGCGATTGGTCCTTAATCGACAGCAATTACAATTAGTTCTTAATAAATTTAAACAAAAACAAGATTTTTCTGGTAGAATGGTATTTACCCATTTAAGTATTAGTGAATAGGTACACAGTTCGCATAGTTTGTAAAATAATACATTAAGACGGATAATCTAAAATGTTTCTTAAATAAAATAGAAGATGCTTACTTGAAATACATATTTGGTTAAGGGTCGAAAAAAAGGATATAGAGTTATGTATGGGACCAACATTTATCTGTATTCTATTGATTTATTACTATATCTACTCTGGAATATTGAGTGGATGGCATTAATCCAATCAAAGGAACTAGGAATTTACTTCTATTTACAAAATAGTTGAAAGTCGCAATAACGATACTTTATTACATTTTCAGTACTTACAATAATGTGACTAATTAATAGTGTTGTTAATTATTCTTGAGGTTTTTAGTTAAATAGGTACTGAAAGTATGAAATTACACTTAACACTGGCAGCGTTAATTATAATTATGGACATAAGTAGGTAAGAATAGCAATGATTATACTATCGAGACTAACATTTGTTGAATACGACAAAGACACCATCGTGCCAAATGCAAATATAAAATGGCAATACGTTTCAACTATAAAGTTCGCAAGTACTTTTGTTCAAAACGGAATATTTGATCACGAGGAAATAATTGTTGCTAAGTTTATATAACATCAATCATAATCAATAATTTCGTATAAATTTTAGTGGTTTATTCTTAATGTTCTTTTATCGTATTAATATAAAATGCAATCGAATAAATACGATATAAAACTAGGTTTAGGATAATCAGCATTGCAATTCAACGTAGCAATGCTGCCAGCATGTTAGGGGCGCTACCTACTGGTAGTGAGCTAGAGCATTTATAATTGAGCATTTTTAATTTGGACTGTCTATAGGTCATCACGGTCAGTATAAAGTTCAAATGTTTTTTTTTGTAGTAGATAGTGTTTGGTATTAGTTATTATATATATTATATCATAGTAAGCTTTAGTTGAAACATTAAAGGCGTTGTTATAAAAATACTGGGTAGGTACCAAATAAATCATTAATATATCTAGCATTGCTGATATATTACACCATACCACAAGATAATATAACAATTAAGTAGGTATAGCTTACCTATCTATCTACATATTTATTTAAAAATAATGTAGTGCTCCCTTATGGTACAATGCAATAATTATGTGCTCAAACCCCATGACATTGCAATGCAACAACTTTATGATTAATAATAATTATAACGCCCAACGATCAGATACATAGATCTTGGACCCTAATTAGGATTTCCTTTGTCTAGGGACCCAGGAACTATGAGGACCATGGTCCCACAACACCCAGACTCAGAACAAATGTTTGCACTTTTTTCTTCTGTGCACAAATATTTGTCTTGCTGCGGGAATAGAACCCGCCACCTCTGTGTTATGGGCCAACCTGCTCAACTACTACACCACAGAGGTTGTCAAATTTATTTCTGATAGAAGATTTTGAAGTACTTAACAGAACACCGTTAAGACATTAAATTAGATGATGACCTATTTCATAAGGGATATATAGCTGCTTCCTGCTGCCTCAAATATTTGGTTCAGAAAATATTTATACGTATGAACCCATTGTTATTAAATAACTTCACCTCACAGTACCTACTTAAATAAACAATAGCTTACTATTAGTTGTTACTTTTAGCAAGAACCTTTCAAACCCGAAACAAGTAACAAAACAGTTCCTTTGAACTGACGTTAATCTTATGCATGTTTTGTGGCAAGACAGTAAATAAATTATTAGTCTTCTAGAGCAGTTCGATATTATTTTCCTTACATATCTAAGCTAAATTAAAACAGCCAGTCGATTTTGTTATTTGGAAGCATATTTATAATCATTATGAAAAAACTATTGCCTTAAAAATTAACCGAATGATATCAGCAGCAGTATTGAGTAAAACTTGAATCCGACAAGGCAACAAACACTACGAAAGGAGACAAGAATCGAACTGTAGGTAATCGTTAACAAAACATTGACGTGCCTTACTTGTTTGTTTTTTACATAAGCTTTCGTTACAAAACGCAGTTTCTTTAGCTTTAATATATTCGAATATAGAAGCCAACGAAACCAAAAATTCAGTATTTCGTGTACAGGATCAATACTCATCCAGTTTATAGTGCTTGTTACATAATTGTCGAATAATTTTAACAAAATTCAAAACTTATGTTAGTAATTCAAATTTTTCCAAACAACACAACTTGGAAGATCAATAGAAGACAACAACTTTTTTTTTGTCGAGATCTTTGCTCAACTAAAATTATTCAATAAATGCATACAAATAATATCATAATGTAAATAAACAATTAATATTTGATCAAAATGTACCTCTTACTTAAACATATATCATTATTTAAATGCTACTATTAATACTTCATAATCATGCAATGTGTTTATACTAAATAACTCTGAACTAATAATAGTTTAATAATTGCTTATCAGGAAGGATTGAGTGAGTAATAAATTGACAATCTACTTTTAGAGGACCTTAGTATATTTAATATTGATATTTAAACCAATTACAAGGGCATCAGGATCATATGTATACAAGGTGAACTTTTCAAGTGGGAGTGGAAGGCCAAATCCTGAATGGAACACCTTCTAAGGAATCTCGAGGAAGTATAATGCAGTTATGACCAGCCATAACTGCATTATACTTCCGAGAACGCGATTCTTATTTGTGTTGTGCAATAATACAGAATGTTTTTTTTAATCATTGGCATTGACTGTAGCCGGCGATATGATTTATCAAAAATCGATATTTAAGAGTTTATTTTTTATCGAAATTGAACCTCGAGATTCCATTAAGAATTTTTTGCTACACGCAAAATTTTTGATTTGGCTATGCACGGCTACTTAAAAATTCAACAAGTGTTTATGAATACATATATTTATAATATATTTCGTCAATATCTATAATCTATATATATCATGAAAATACTCTAAACCACTTGTTTTAGCCAAGTATTCATTTATTATCCAGTATTAGTAAAAATAAAGTTTGTAATTTTTAAACAGGTATGCAAATATTAAATTAATTTCAATATTTATATTTATTTTCTCCTATTCATGAATATCAACGATAAACATTTTTGGTAGGTATAATAAAGATAAAATGTTTATCTATCTAACTGAACTAAGTGAATCTTTCATGGACGTGTATAGATGGCACATCCAAAAGTTTAGAAAATAATAGAAAAGCTAAAAATGCTTTAAAAAGTCCCAGAGTGGATGTTTATTAAAATTATAATAATAAACATAAATAATACTATTCAAATTAAAACACTAATAATAATAACGCCCAACGATCACATACATAGATCCTGTACCTTATCTAGGATTCCCTGTGTCTAGGGAACAAGGAACTACGAGGACCATGGTCCCACAACACCCAGACTCAGAACAACTATCTGTGATTTTTTTACTGTGCTAAAATACTTGTCCTGTCGCGGGAATCTAACCCGCCACCTCTGGGTTATAAGCCGACCTGCTCAACCACCACACCACAGAGGCATTAATTTGTATAAAATAAAAGGTAGGTATTACTCAAGGAAAGTGATAAGATTCATATATTCAGTGTAGGTAACGTGGCTAAAACAAGCGTTATAATACGAGCCATGATCGAGTTTTGGTCGCAGTATTCATTATTCCTACATGTCACACGGACCTCGCAACTTGGTCGTCAATATACCTAACTACTTACCAATATTTTACGTTACTAAATATTTGGTGTTGATTCTCACCAAGCGTTCCGTCTTGGAAGTATGTACTAAACCTACAACAAACCTGGTGTTGCTTCTTGAATTTCTGTTCAAGTGAGATTGATTTAGAAACTGTCGCTTATCACCATTTAATTATAAAACTTATAGGAAGTTGGAAATATTACAAATTGCTATAAACTCTTTTCAGTATGTTTTTGATAACAGAAAATACTTCATCTTAAACTTCTTTGTAAGTTTTTACTTAAGTTATTTCAGGTATTCGTCACATCTCACTTGGACGAAAAGTCATAGGCATTATTGCTATATTTATAATCGGTGCCGGAACTACCCACGTCTCCTATATTCACTCCCACGAGCTATTGTTTCACATCACATGTTTAATCACATTCCTCTACTCTACTGACTAGATGTAAACTATATCTACATAATATGACTAGCTTATAGCCTTCCCTATAGGCGAAACTAAGCGAACTTAAGTTACGGACTCAACCATTTTCAAGCTATACATATTGGCGTGATTGCAGATAATAATACAAAAAATACTTTCGAAAAATCTTACAACAAATTGTTTAAAACGTACAAGAAATATTTTAATATTACAGCGTGCTTATAAAATATTATTTTTCTAGTAAATAAATATGACTTAATCTAACTGTAAATAAATAAAATAAATATTACCCTAATGTTTGCTTTCGTTGCAAGTAAAGACGATTTTAACTGATTGTTGGATATTGGATATCCGACGTTACAACAGAGATGTCCACGACAAGAACTACAAGTTAAAATTTTCTAAAACTAATTCATTACGCAGCTCAATTTACTTAACGATTAAAATAACAGCCACTTCGTCGCAGACATCTCAAATACAATTTAATCCTAAACGTAATTCGTTGTGCAAATTAATACTAACTAAATATTCGTTGTAATACTTCGATTTAGTGCTACCGTTGTCTCTGTTAATTTATCTGATTCTTGAAACTCGAGATTAGCCTACATTAGAATCTCCTCAGAGTTAAGTTTACATATAGTAGGTAAGTTAATAAGGATCAGAGCACAGTCAACATATAAATATTACTGTCACTCAATATAAATACTATATTATAACTAACACCTCTGAGGCACACCGCTTTCCTTACGCGAGACAGATCTGAGAGAATATAGAGGAAGAAATTGAAGGAAAAACGAGCATAAATATACGCCTTAAAAACCTCAAATCCGTAACAATCTCGATTATATAGTGTAATGAGCTTAATAAAATGTTATCTGTTTCGACACGCGGTGAATTACCAAATATTATTATATTTAACAGTAATAAAAACAAGGCAATCTGCAAACTGCAACGTCAGCTTATGCTTGGCAATCGGGACCTGTAGTTAAAGAGTCTCTGGGAGGTGATCTCGGAGCTTTGATTGCAATGATAAGGATCCATTTTATTCCTAATTTGAAAATTTCCATAGTAGCTATGCACATAAACTGCGTATTGAAACTATCAAATCCATATAAATTTGTGTTTCTATTGGTTGCAATCAAGTTAAGTGATCGCCTAGCTGGAGTCGAAGTCGGCTTACGCCGAGGCTTTCCGCTTGCCAATAAACGAAGCCAGATCATTTTGATCCGTTTGATCAATATCATAAACAGGCCGACCGAATAACATAATCAATTTTGTAAGCATTTCCGAACAATTACATTTAATATTACAACATATTTTCTCGTAAACTTTGCCGATGAATAACTTTATTTCGTACCTAATAGAACGGCGGTTAAAGAATTTAGATTCACTGGTAATCTTTTGAAAAATTTGCTATTTAATCCATTATTATTATTACCAATTTCATTTTTATATCTTAAGCAATAAATTTGTAACGAAATATAATTTTAAAATCCTATATCACGTTTGCAGTCTACCAATTAGCCATATAACGTTGCTATCGATTAAGTTACATTTCACAACTAAACCTATTAACGATATTGCTTCCATATTGCTTGTTTTTATTTTATTGCTTTATGTTACGACTAAAGTTAACTAATTAGTAACTATTTCTTATGTATAATATTGCTTAGTACGTATTGCTATATTGGACAAGTTTATCACTGCGAGAGGCACAGTTTCCTTTAAATACCATTATAATCATTTAGATATATTTTATAAAATTTTCGTTGTCCATAAATTTAATTCTTATTGAAGACTGTTTCTGATGAATATTAAATACGGGAAACGAAAATAGTTCATTAAAATTTTAGATCAGTTTCGGGGCAGCTTGCTCCGGCGCCAGTATAATTGAATATTAATTATATTTCAGACGGGAACTAACCGAAACTGTGTAAAATTTTATGAAACAACACCAAACGCTTTTCAATAAATAAAGGTTCAATTACAAATTTACGTGTTAGCCTATTTAATGCTAGTTATTCTCTGGTCGTTAAAATTATTTATATGATCTATTTTATGTTCTATACAATAATGTTAACTCTAATTAGGTTTGACTACCACTACAAAAAATTGTAAAGAAGGGAAATTTGGTACACAAGGACGTATTTACAATCTTGTATATATTTTGTGTATAAGTTGGTTTTGTTTATATTACCATTACTTATATACCTTCCTAAATATAACTAATATTACTGTTAATATAAATATTTGAATAAAATATGTATTTTCGTTTATACGTTACGTTAATTTCAATATAAGCCAATGTTTTGCATATTTCCTACTAAATACTAAAAATGGGGCCACTATAGGTTAGATAGTATAATGATACTAAAATATAGAGTAAGGAAGGAAAAACGCGAAAAGAGTATATTGATTATACATAGAGAACTACGTGTTAAGGCTATAATATACTAAGTTAGAGAAAGAGGAAATAGCACAAAGTTAACACAAAAGGATAGACAAGGAAACTACGAACGTACCACTAAGCGTAATATTGTATATAAAATTTTGAATCCAATATATTTGACGTATTTTCTTTTTTATAAATATCATCCACTTTAGTGCTCCTAAGCACCAAACCTCTATAAGTCTACAAAACATTAATAAAGTATACTTAAGTTAATATTGCTTTCAAATTACATTAATATTGCTTCTCATGCGCAACCTCTGTCCGTAAAGCCTAGTTTGTAAAAAATATATACCTAAAGCTATTTCATTATTGGTTACCATAATATATGAAGGGAACTAGAAATGTCTAAAGTTAAATGTGGCACTACTGCTAACTATAGGAATACGTTGGGAATATAGGGACTAGAGTCGAGTGCCTCCCTAGGCGGGTATGACGTACAATCTCAAGGCGAGAAAAGGATACTCACCAAAATAAGTATTTCTCATGTCCAAAAAATGGTAACAAAACAGGGACGAAATACGAAAGTCACGAAACATAAATTACAAATAAAATCCTAATCTACGAACATTGACTCAATCGTTTACATAATATGCAAATATCCGCTAATAAGTGACTATGAAATTGATAATTCAGGAACCTTCATCTTTTAAAAAGACTTAGTTTAATTGACAGGGTTAAACGAAATTCACAAATGACGAATTGACGTGAGGCACCAACAATAGACTACGAGCACATTTATAAGGAATCAGTCATTGTACGTCACGCGTTTGTACGTTGCTCATATAAGCGTAGACAGGAGTTGATCACTCAAGGGACATATCCGTTACTGACTCCTTATAAATCGGTCATAAGATAGCACCGGCCTTTCCGGCGGTGACAAGTGGGATCCGGAATTGTACTCTGAGGGCGATAATGCTTTCCCTAGTAAAAAGCTCTTTCCACCGATGTTTTAGCTGGAAGGCTTCCCACGGGCCAGTGCTAGCGGGACCTGCACTACAGCTACGGGAGTAGAGAAAGAATATATCATTATAAGTCTGCAGCGTCTTGCGACAGCGGTGCGCGACTTTTTCCTACATTATTATTGCTTTTCGATACCCATTCTCCGAACACCTCGTGCTCCACGTTAGCCTAAGTTTCTAGCCTAACTTACGCTAATTTGCTTTATTGCCACTTACTTGACACCTCATAAACACGCTCCAACTAAAGGCATGCTCGCTGTGTTGTGGCGCTGCACCACCCTGTCACTGATTGCCATTTCCTGACAGTTAATATTGGCCAACCAAAATAATAAGTTACCTGTACTATTAATTTAAAATTATATTACTCTAATATAATTTGTTTTTTTTTTCGTTTAGGTAAAGTTTAGGAATAATGTTGGAAGAATTCGGAAATCTAGACTTTTTAAGTTTTGATAATAAATTGCAGAAACTAAGTCTCAGTCAACAGCTAGAAAACTGTGTCCGGCTTCGTCTGTGTAAAGTTGTACAACAGAAATTTTGTGTCCGTCTACGAGAGAGACAGCATACCGTTTGTACTATGATTAATGTCTGGAAGCACTTCTAGGTCAATTACACAGTTTATGTGTTTATATAATAATGCATTTTATACAATGTAATATAACTTAGAAGATGCCAAAGACCGCATGTAAAGATACAATTGGTCCATATTTAGAGACCAATAATTACTATTGGAAAAGCGTATTTATTTTGTAACTAATGATTTTAGTTGTAACATTTTGTTTATTGTAAATTTTTATTAAATTAGAAAAGAAAGAATGACAAATGCTGTTGAATGACAAAATATGTATGTATGTCTTTTAACGGTGTGAATGTTACTTCACTAATATATGAACTAGCGAGTGGCCTTTGCAGTGACAGGGCGGAAGCACCACGGCCGCCGCTAAGGCACTGTCGCGGGCCGGCGCCGCAGCGCCTCTGCCAACCGACGCGGTTACGAAACGTGTCCCTTCAGGCCTAGATGGTGGGCGCCAAGCAAGGCACCGCCGTCGGCGTCGGGTTGGCAGTCGACGGCGCAGCGCGTGGCAGGCGCGCCGCTTCGGACGGATAGGGTCGGCGAGCCCCCGGGCGGGCCGCGCTCCGGACACGGCGCTCGCGTCTCGACAATCGCTTACACCCTAGTACTCTCTAACCTACATTGCGCTTGTAAAAATCACCTACAAAAGATATTAGTTTCATTCACATTTCGATACTTCTAAGTATAAGGGTATAATTATATCGACGACTATGTACATCTTTAGTTTAAAGGGACGTCTATCGCCGCGTAGCGACGCTACGGGGTCATACATTATTCGTTGTCTTGCGAAACGTTGCTCGATTCGGCACGGCGCTTCCGACCCGGGATCATCCGGCCCGGACTCGCGCGCACCTGTATTTTGTAAAATTACTTTAAACTAACAAGCTAAATTCATATTAATACTTTACGTTAAAAGTAAACCGTTCGTCGTCGGTTCCGGTCCCTGGTTCGTGGCGAGGCTACTCGCAGGCGGCGGTGTCGGGCGCAGGTGGCGCGTCCGCGTCGCCCTCGTCGTCGCGCGTGCACGCTGATTCCTGATGTTTATTAAGGTAGCTCTTCAGAGCGAATGTTTTGTGACAGCGCGTACACTCAAAGTTTTTATCGGAAGAATGTGTCTGCATATGAGCGCGCAGGTTAGAGCGGTCGGCGAAAGCCTTGCCGCAGTGTGCGCAGCCGTAGGGCTTCTCGCCGGTGTGGGAGCGCAGATGTCCCTGAAGCAGCCACGGGCGCGAGAACAGCTTGCCGCACACTCCGCACACGTGGGACAGTTGGTGCGTCAGCACATGCATGGCCAGCGCCGGCATCGACACGTATGCCTTCCCACACTCGCCGCAGCGCTTAGCGGCCTGCGAGTCGAGACTTCGATGGGTTTGTTTGTGGCGCGACAGGTTGGAGGAGGTAGCGTACCGCTTCCCGCACTCGCTGCACGTGTATTTGGACTTTGGTTCCGGCTGTTGTGCGCTCTCGGGTGGAACATTGGCGAAATTGCGCCGTTTAGAGCGGCCATCACTGACAAAGAACGCGTCATATGTGTAGGCAACGGTTTCGCGTGGGCGGTCTGACAAAGCCGGTGGTGGCGAGCAGGGTGGTTCGATGGGCTCGACTAGAGGCTCGAGTGGCTCGGCAGGCATAGCACCAGAGGGCTCGGGTGGCGCCGGCTCCGGTGGTGGCTGTGAGGGTGGTGGTACCGGCGTGGTTAAGTACACGGCGTGTTGGCTGAGGTCAAGGATGGCATGCGCTGCATTGAGATCTTCTTCAGCGCGACCGTAGTGCGCTGCTGCCGCACGTTGTTCGAGGCAGTACGGTCGGTAGATGTCCTTCTTCTTAGGCGGCAAAGAGAGCAGCGCGCCTGTGCTAGTGTAGCACATGGCACTTGATTTGCCGCTCGCCTGTGGAGGTGGTGGGGGTGCTGGTAGAGGCGCGGACGTGGGTGGTTGGGGGGAGACAGGTGAAGAGACATGGAGCTGCAAGAAAGGCGTGCTGGAGTCTGAAGCGGAGAGCTGGAGAAGAGCGTAGGAGACAGTGTGAAGTGCCGGCTGAGCGCCACCGCGGCCCGGGCTCAGCTCGCTCGGGAGCTGCGCTGTGAACTGAGTGGAAGGCTGCTCCTCGCTGTAGCCTGCAACAAGGAAATACAACGTTACTCACATGATTAGTTCATTTGGTGCTCTAATGGTGTTCAGTATTTAATCGACATTCATCTTAAACACTATAAACTTGATTCATACAAAGGCTGTGGAAACCCTTCATCAAATATTTAAAAAAAGCGGAGTCATATCTTAACATTCGTGATTCTTTTTTATTTATATCGGAAGAAGGGTTGGTAGATGAATAGGTACATTCATCTAATCGCAAATAAAGTAAAACAATTTTTAAATCGAGAAATTTCCAATGCCATATCTGTTCAATAGAACCAGGATAAGCCAGCAAAGGCCAAGTTGAATAATAAAGCAGTAGAGATTCAGGGAACTACTTAAAACTGGCAATAAGCATTCAACGTTACAGGCAACTATTGCCTTTGATGATGCAACTGGTTTTGCAAGATAGCTTAGGAACGCTCAGGTAGACCGAGAATAACAGACGGCTATTAAAAATATTTTTGTAAGATTACGAGTCGAGCGGAATGCTCACGCAAAGTCCGCGTCAACAGGAGTGGGGGCGAGGGGTGGCAGCCGCTTGCAAGAGTTATTTCGGGAGCGTTAATAACTTGCAGGAGCAACCTGTGGCAGCCAACCTGTGGCGCCTTGCATTCCCGCAATTACTCGCGACGTAATTGTCACCCGCTCTCGGCGCCGTCGCCGTTCAAACTTGAAGGCAACGCGAACAATCTCCCAACATTGCTTATTCTATGCAACTACTTTTTACACCTCGGCCTGCAAAATCTTTGACCCGGAAATAAAAAAAAAATTAAGTAAAATTTCTTTACGCACTTTACTTGGGAAGGAAGCTAGCGAGGCGAACGGAAGTAGACTGTTGGTTCACGTAGATCTCCATTGTCAACATGACAAATTTAATCATTTATTTTATTATGTTTGTTTATTATACTTTGGATTAATTTAATATCTGAGGGAGTGAACATTTTTAACTACAGCCTGTCGCTCTTTATAGAAGTAGCTCTAAGATATATAGAAATTAATAGTATATATTAACTATAAATACATATCGTCATAATAGTATTTTTATAAGTTGTAAGGTGGTTGAGCAGGTCGGCTCATAACCCGGAGGTGGCGGCTTCGATTCCCGCAGGACAAGTATTAGTGCACAGAAAAAAAGCGTAAATACTTGTTCTGAGTCTGAGTGTTGTGGGACCATGGTCCTCGTAGTTCCTGGGTTCCTAGACACGGAATCCTAGTTAGGGTACAAGATCTATGTATGTGATATTGGGGCGTTATTATTATTAATGTCTTAATAAACCAAAGCGCCTTCCATTTTAAAGAAAATATTAAATCGTATATGCTTTATAAGTGCACCAAAATCTGAGCATTAAGACGCGACTTAAGGACTTAGGGCCTTAAACTTGGGGTTCAGAGCTCAGCTTAACATATTACTCTAAATGATTTTAGTTACTCATAGCGCTCAGTTTACCCGCTATAGTACTTACCCCACAGCACTTCGGTCTTCTTTCATTTCTTAATGTTAGAAAAGGATAGACTTTATCGCCGAGCGTCATTACGACAGAGATGTACGAGTTGATACATGATAATCCCAGATTAGCTCATTTGGATGAGACAGTATTATTAATTTAAACCTGTTTGTTTGCTGTGTGTTTTGTTTCAGAAAACGTATTCATGTTTCCATGTATTAAAAGTTAGATTATATTATATACCTACTTTGTCTATTATATTATATACTAGTTGCGCCCCGTGGCTTTACGTAAAAAAAACGTAAAACGTATTTTAAGTATTTGCTCATCCCACGGGAACATTTCCCTTTTCCGGGATAAAACGTAGCTTATATGTTAATCCAGTGTATAAGCTATCTTGGTACCGAATTTCATTCAAATCCATTCAGCCGTTTGAGTAACAAACATACACACAAACACGCATACAAATTTTCGCCTTTATAATATATATATATATAATAGCGTGATAGCCTATTTTTCCATAAACAGTAGCTTTTAACCACATGTTCTTCTCTCTCTTAATGTAAAATTTGAACCTAATGTTTTTATGACTGGCCTGGCAGCTCAGTGGGTAGTAGCTCTGCCTTCTAAACTGTAGGTTGTGGGTGCGATTCCCGCCCAGAACAAACATTAAATGTTTGTTCTGGGCGCAATGGGGCACAAATTTTGTGTGATGAACATAGGTGATGTTCTATGTCTAGGTGCTATATTGATTTCTATGTGTGTATTTACAAAAAAAAGTATATAAGTATTGTATTAGTTATTTGCTGGGCAATTATGTAACTCGATTGAAACCCATAGAAACACAAATTTGTGTGGATTTTACAGTTTAAATACGCAGTTTATGTGCATAGTTAGTATTGAAATTTCTCCTGTTGCATTGCAATCATCAATCAAGGTTTCCTTAGTACAAGCTTTGCTTAGTTTGGGACTAGATGGCGTCGTGTGGCGTGATGGAAATCACACTAATCTATTTTTATTTTTGTCTGATTTAAATTTGCTTGTATTATGAGTTGGCTTTCAAGCGAAACATACTGTAGTACCTAATAAGTGAGTGTTTGGTTACACGGCTCCTTCACTTGAGGGTAAAAGCTTGCAGGGTGAGCACTATAGAAACTATGCTGCGCCCAAGCAGACTCGATTTTCTTGCTTTATTTTTACTAGGTGGTAGGTTTTTTCTGCAAACGTAGATACCACCGCATTGTCAGTAATTCTGCCACCAAGCAGTGCAAGTACTACTATGTTTCGGTTTAAAGGGCGCTGTAATTTGTGAACTTACTGGTCAATTGAGACTATATGATCTGATCTCACAGCTAAATAATCTTATTTCCAGACTGTGCTGATGTCTCAGTGTCACGTAAAACTATATTTTAGTTTCGCATGACACTGTTCTGTTGTGGGCGGCCGTGTCACCTAACAGCAGGTGAGTTCACTAGCTCGCCACAACACTCATTAACATAAAAAAAGAAATTTATGAGATAAATGGCTGATATAAGAGTACTGTATAGATAGTAAAAAAAGTAATTATAAGCACCACACCGCTGTGTTTGCTGTTCCTTAAATGCTGAGTTCTAACGCTAATAGGTAGTTAGGTACCTACAGGTTGTTGTTAGGAACAGCCATTAAAGTCATAATGGTGTGTAACGGGTAGCCGAAATAATTACAATAAAAAAGCAACACCAATTGCATTTTTTGTGATCCACCGCAATGTAAATATAGCTGATTTTAAAAACATGCACATGTCAAAAGCATTTTTCGATCATAAAAGCCGACTGGAGTTAAAATTGCACGAGGCCGTTCAAAAAACAAGCGCTTTTTTTCTGCCAAAAGGATCGTTATACTAGGTATGAAACGTGGTTTCGAATATGAAAGGATTAAATTAATTGCTCTTTTGTCTTGCTTTTTCGATAAAAACACGCGAACCGTTGTCGACGTAATATGTTAGAACCTCTATTTATTAATATATATTTGTTTTAGTGTTTTTTGCCATTTATATTAGTCAAAATTGAAAGTGGTGTAGTCGTTACTGGACTTAAATGTTATTTTAAAGATCCATGACTTTTTAGAAATTGTACTCAACTCTGGCTATAATTACCGTTGTTGTGTCGAAGCCGTTGAATAGATATATCTACTGATATACCTACATAATTATTATTAAACACTGGTTGGGCGGGCTAGACTCCATGTGCTTGGTGTGTGTGTAGGCTTGTTGGAGGATTTTTATCTGGCATGGTGTTATTATTCCATCTTGTCGGTGTCAGCAGCGGCGGAATAACTGTTACGGCTTTAATTAAACATTCATTGATGAGGTAAAACTGAATGCACATTTCCACGGACCCCCAATTTTTAACAGTTTTATTCATAGTCAGTTAAAAAATAACAAACATGTTTTATTATATTGTTTACGATGCAATATTTAAAATTGTAGAACTTTAAAAGAAGATCTCATATTATTTTGTATTTTGGCACTAAGGAATATATGGAGGTGCCAATCTTCAAAGTTGTATAATAAAACTCAGAATATACTGGAGGTCTGGATATTGTGACTTTATTTTGGCATAATTATTACTAAAGTACAAAATGTGAGTCTGCCACTAGCGCTAGTTTAAGGAGCATTACAAAATAGGAACAGTGCAAGAGCGAGTGAGCAGAGTGCGAGTGTGACGGACACAAAGAAAGAGAAGGTGATACATGTGAGCGAGAAAGAGCGATATAAGTAAATAGGTTCTGTGCTGTCTAAATAACTTGGGGAAGTTGTTCCCACAATACTCCCCCTCAAGCGAAGCGTACTTTCTTCGTTGGCTTGGATGTTCTGCCACTTCGTGTGACGTACAAAGGCTTCACTGCTTCTGTGGACGTTGTCTGAAGTGGAGTGGGTCCCAATTTCATTGGCTTGGTAGATGCGGTTGGTTCAGCGAAAGGCGGTGTTTTTGGTGCGAGTGGCAGGTTTGCTACGCTGGTAGAGTCTTCGTTGTACAGTATATGTGCTGGTTTCAATCGATCTATTGAAACAGTAGCCGTTCGATATGGCATCTGAATGATGAAATGTTTATCGGAGCGTTGAACGACTTCAAAGGGCCCGTCATACGGTGGTGTGAGCGGAGGTCGAACGGTGTCATTGCGCACAAAGACATGGGTACAGGTAGTCAAGTCCTTGTAGATAAATGGCCGATGACTAGCATGATGCTTCATTGAGGTGGTCGGTATGAGTGAAGTCATGCACTCGCTGAGACGTCGAACAAACTCCTTGTCTTCCATCTTCGACTTCGGTGGTACGAAGAAACCAGACGGTAGCCGAAGTGTAGCACCGTAAGTCATCAGTGCTGGACTCAGTTGGTTATCTTGACGAAGTGCTGTGCGCAGGCCAAGTAGGATAGTTGGCAGTTCTTCGCTCCAGTTGGTGGTTGCGCCTCGAGCCATGAGTGCAGCTTTCATAGTGCGATGCCATCTTTCTATCTGACCGTTGGCTTGCGGATGAAAAGCTGTTGTCCTTATCCTCGTGATGCCGAACTTTTTCATAAGCTCAGTAAAGAGCGATGACTCAAACTGGCGCCCTTGATCACTTGAGATGCGAAGAGGACAACCGAATCTGACAATCCAGCCCTCGTAGAGTGCTCGAGCGACGACTTCTGCGGTGATTTCTCGAACAGGGATGGCCTCTGGCCACTTCGTGCAGCGGTCAATGATGGTTACGCAATATCGATAGTCGTTTGATAATCGCAGAGGTCCGACTATATCAATGTGTATATGGTCGAAGCGTTGCGATTGTGGGAATTCACCAATAGGGGCACTGACATGCCGATGAATTTTAGCTCGTTGACAGAGGATGCAGGTTTTCGTCCACATGCCGATGTCTTTGTTCATTGAAGGCCAGAAGAAACTCGAAGCAACCAAGTTCCGGGTAGATCTGATCCCCGGATGACATAGTCCGTGTTGTGCTTTGAAAGCTGCGAAGCGGTATGTCACTGGTAGGTATGGTCGGGGCTTCGTTGTTGATAGCTCACACGTGATCGACTTGCTGATTCCAGGTAAAGTTATCTTAGCGAATTTGAGGTTTGGTTTGGTCTTCAACATCTTCAGTTCTTCATCGAGATTTTGGTCATCAGCGAGCTTATCGTAGTCAATCACAGTAGGACAATCAATTACTTCGATACGTGACAAGGCATCCGCTACTGCATTGCTTTCCCCGTGAATGTAGCGTATACTGGTAACAAATGGACTGACGAAGTGAAGTTGTCGCTCGCGTCGTGGAGTGTCAGAGCTGCTTGGTGTTCTTGTTAGAGCATAGGATAGCGGTTTGTGATCCGTATACACTACCACATCGTTGCCTTCGATGAGCCGACGAAAATGTTGGACAGCGGTGTAAATTGCCAAAAGCTCACGATCGTACACGCTGTAGCGGCGTTGTGTATCGCTCATAGCTTTAGAATGGAAGGCGAGAGGCTTGAGTTTCCCATTGATCCGTTGTTGGAGAACGGCGCCGATGCTGTGGTCCGATGCGTCAGTCATGAGGGAAAGAGGTGCGCCATGAACTGGGTGCGTTAGCGTGGTAGCTTTCAAGATGCTTTGGCGGCACGTCTCGAAAGCTTGATTGGCTGCAGCAGTCCATGAGATTGGAGTCTTATAATTTTTTTTCTTATTGTGCAGATACTTGTTTAGTTCTACTTGCATCTCGGCTTGTCGGGGTAAGCAATCTCTATAGAAATTCAGCATGCCGAGAAATCTTCTGAGCTCTTCTATGGTGTTGGGCTTCGGAAAGGCGGATATGACTTCAGTACGTTCTTTCGTTGGCTTTATCCCTGCTGATGATACTTCGTAGCCAAGAAAGTTAATTTGTTTCTTGCCGAATTCGCATTTATCGATATTCAGTGTGACGCCATATTGGTTCAAGCGTTCGATGACTTGACGCAAAATGATTTTATGCTTGTCTTCATTTTCGGCAAACAGGAGAAGATCATCAACGAAACAGAACTGGTTTTCTTGGCCTCTGAGCACTTCGTGCATAAACCGTTGGAAGGTTTGACTCGCATTCCGAAGTCCAAACGTCATGCAGTTAAATTCAAAGAGTCCAAATGGCGTTGTTATGGCTGTCTTTGCGGCATCTTCTTTGTTGATAGGTATCCAATAGTAGGCCATTTTGAGATCTAGTTTCGAGAAAATTGTCATGTTGTGAAGTTGATAAGTGAAGTCCTGTATGCGAGGTATCGGGTAGCGATCTGGCAATGTGACAGCATTTAGACGTCGGTAATCGCCACACACGCGTAGCCCTCCGTCCTTCTTCTTGACGACATGTAGTGGACTTGCCCATGGTGACTTTGATGGTCTGCAAATTCCCATCTCTATCATACGCTCAAATTCTTCTTTCGCCGTTTTGTACTTATCCGGCGGCAAGGGGCGCGGACGGGCATAGAGTGGCGCACCGGTGGTTTCGATATGGTGTAAGACGTCGTGTTTGGCCGGTGATTTCAATGACATAGGTCGTAGAACATCGGGGAATTGTTGAAGAATATCATAGTATTCGTGGTTTTTTTCAACTAAGTAGATCGTAGGCTGCGATGTCATCACTTCCAATGCTTCTACAGCTAGCTTCGTGGTGTTGTCGATGAGTTTTTTATTGTTTAGATCGACCAGAAGCTTGTAGTGGCGTAGGAAATCTGCTCCAAGTATTGATTGCTTCACATCGGCGATTATAAAAGTCCATTTGAAATTACGCCGTAGACCCAAATCAATTTGTGCTGTCTTCTCTCCATGAGTACGAATTTGTGTATTATTAGCCGCAAATAAGGAGCATTCAGTTGATGGTATTAGAAATTTCTTGTTTCGGACGGCCAAAACGGAGATGTCAGCGCCAGTGTCGACGAGGAAACTTTCTCTACTGCGACGATCGACGACTGAAAGGCGGTTTGTCTGGTTGGCAACATCGACGACCGCCAAAGTCGACGTTGGCCTTAGTTTTCCGACTTCGCTTGTTGTCTTGAACAAGGAGACTGACATTTTCTTGCAGAGTCACCGAAACGACGATGATAGTAGCACTCGGTGGAGTTACGGTTGTAGTTGTCTCGGGATCGAGAGCGCGAGCGGTTGTTGTAGGAGCGACGATAGTTTCGACCGTTATCACTGCGTCGGAGCTCGGATATTTCTAGAGTCAGTTTTTCTAGTTGTTTGGACAATACTGCAAACTGTAGGTCAGTCGTTGTCTGTGGCTGAGATGAAGTAGCTATTGCGTTAACAGTCGGAGGTTCTGAGTGTTCCATTATAACGTCAGCCATTGTTGCTAAAGTTTCAAGCGCCGATTCGGTATTGACGGAGAGAACTGCTCGCATCTGTGTTGGCAGTAGATTTAGCCACATAACTCGAAGAGCATCTTCGGGAACCATCTTGCCGCCTAGGTCTCGCATTTTCCGAAGCAGCACCGATGGTTTCTGGTCTCCAAGCTCAAGACCACCCAGCAGCTTTTGAAACTGGCGCGATTCTGATTCTTGGTAGACCGATAAAAGCCGGTTTTTGACAGCTACGTACTTGCCACTTGATGGAGGATTGGTGAGTATATCACTGACTTGTTGTATGTCCATTGCCTGGAGCGCTCCAAGGACGTACCGGAATTTTTGGTCGTCTCCGGTTTTCAGTGGATCAATGAGTGCTTCAAATTGCGCAAACCATAGGCGCGGTTGCTCGCGCCAAAATGGCAATATCTTTGATTGTATTGAGACTGCGGCCATGTCAAATCCAAATGCAGCAGCGTATCCTTGCATAGTCGGTGATTTATCATCTTCCATGGTGGCGTTCTTCTGATAGGGTCACCACTTTGGCACTAAGGAATATATGGAGGTGCCAATCTTCAAAGTTGTATAATAAAACTCAGAATATACTGGAGGTCTGGATATTGTGACTTTATTTATTTATTTTTTTTTGAACGAGCTAATGCTGTTGGTCTCTATCGACCTTTACAGCGTCACCGGGCGGGAGGGCGGACGCTTAGGGCGCCCAGCCGTCAAAAGTGGGAGGCAACTAGCTCAAGGGCACCCCTGGGGTGCGAGCCTCGGCTTGGGCCGTTGCCGGGATAAGAGGATCGAGAAGACTACGTCCACTGGAAGAGTGGACCCTATTGAAAGTCGCGACCGTTCTAGCTAACCTACGGGGGATACGTCGACCTCGCCGGCGGGGTCGGTGTCTGATTGTGTTACGCTGGTATCCTATACCGGTGCCGAAAGCGGTACCTGAGCCAGAAGGGCTAGACTGGTCCGGTGATCCTAGCGCAGCCGATACTACGGCTGCTATAGGATCATCCGGGTCGCTCAAGACGTGTCTCGGGCGGCGACGACGGGGTGGCGAGTCTGTCGTGTCTGTACAGTAGTTTGAAGCTCTGACTACGAGAGGGTTGGGGTGATGAGGTGCCGCATCAAAATAGCGGCGGGATGCATCCTTCATAAATTGACGGATGGATGGGAGTTCGAGATCGCAGTGGAGGTCGGAGTTTCGCTGGTACCAGCGAGCCCCGACTACCTTGCGGACAAAGCGGTTCTGGATCACCTGAAGTCGATCCAGATGTACTGAGGGAGTATGAGCAAACGCGACAGATGCGTAGGTCATAATGGGGCGAACGCAAGTTTTGTAAAGCGTCACCTTATTTCTAAGGGACAGCTTACTACGCTTGCAGATGAGAGGGTGGAGGCGGCCTAAGACAAAGGCAGCCCTATCGCGCACTCGCTTAATATGGTCCTTGAAGTTGAGTTTGGTGTCAAGGGTAACCCCCAGGTATTTGGTAGACGAAGCCCAGGGAATGGGCTTGTCGAACAAGGACAGTGGTTTCGCTGGCGGACCACGCTTGTAGTCAGAAAAGTACATCGCTGCACTTTTATCTGGGTTAACCGTGATCCGCCATTTCCTGAACCAAGCACCGATCTCGGTGAGGGCTCGTTGGAGGCGACCACGCATGTGAACTCTCTGCCATCCGGAGCAGTAGATAGCGGTGTCATCCGCAAAGAGTGCGAGCTGCACACTGGGATGAAATGACCGCGGGATATCGCTGGTGTACAGCGAGAAAAGCAAGGGTGAAAGCGCGGAGCCCTGGGGCACTCCGGCTCTGATAGGATGGGGAGACGATCGCTCCCCCTCGACGCGGTAGCGAAAGCTTCGATCCCTAAGGAAGTCTTGTATGATGTGCACAAGACGATCTGGCACGCCGATGTGGTACAGCTTGAAAATCAAGCCGTCGTGCCAGACTTTGTCGAAGGCTTTCGCCACGTCTAAGAAGACTGCGAGAGTCCCTTTCGGTTTTGGATTCACTGCGAGAGTCCCTTTCGGTTTTGGATTCGTGACTTTATTTTGGCATAATTATTACTAAAGTACAAAATGTGAGTCTGCCACTAGCGCTAGTTTAAGGAGCATTACAAAATAGGAACAGTGCAAGAGCGAGTGAGCAGAGTGCGAGTGTGACGGACACAAAGAAAGAGAAGGTGATACATGTGAGCGAGAAAGAGCGATATAAGTAAATAGGTTCTGTGCTGTCTAAATAACTTGGGGAAGTTGTTCCCACAGTATAAACTGTAGATTGTCCAAATAAAATAAAATAAATAAGTGTCTAGTAGGCAGAAGTAAAAAAAAAACCAAAGCCTTTCAAAGTCTTTGGATGACAGTCATTGGCACACAATTGAGGGTCACACCGTATTACCACGGAACATAGGCTTCACAAATGAATTTAGGCTTACTTTTTTAAAATAACATAACTTTAAAAATATTGTATACAAAGTTTGAAATTTTTTATATGAACTCTTTAGAGGATACTTTCAAAATGGTTTTCAAATTTCTTTACCTTCCGAAAAATGAACATTTCATTTTCAAAGGCACGTACGTTGTACACGATCCTTTTGAAACAGCACCAGCAAATCGATTTTACTAGTTGGCTTCCGTCCCAAACCGATTTTGAGAGCGGTCCGATTAATTATAACAACGTTTGCGGCGACAGCATTGTGGACTGAAACGCTGCTGTAATCCGATTATGTTGACCAATCCGAGTTTCCATTTCAATATTCTAACAAGCTTCTTATTCATTCGAAATGGTTCATTTGTGGTTAATACCACCTTTCTGTAGTTTCTATCTGCATTATATCCAACTAGTTGCGCCCCGCGGTTTCACCCGCGGATAAAGAATATTTTAATTATTTACTCAACGCACGGGAAAATTCCAATTTTCCGAGATGAAATATAGCCTATATGTTAATCCAGTGTATAAGCTATCTTAGTACCGAATTTCATCCAAATCCATTCAGTCGTTTGAGCTTGAAGGAGAAACAAGCATACACACATACACACAACACACTAACAAACTTTCGCCTTTATAATAGTAGTGTGTTTATTTGTAAATACATACATAGAATACAATGTAACACAGACACAGAACAAACACCTAAGGTCATCGCACAAATGTTTATCCTGGGTGGGAAACGAACCCACAACCCACAGTTCAGAAGACAGAGCTACTACTAACTGAGCTATCGGGCCAGTCTATAATAAAAACCACAGCTAGGCGATCATGTAAATTGATTGCAAAGAATAGAAACACGTAAATGTATGGATTTTACAGTTTCTATACGCAGTTTATATACATAGTTACTAAAGAAATTTTCAAATTCGAAATGAAATATCTCCTGTTGTTTTGCAATCAGAGTTCCATGATCATCCCCGATTAGAGAAAAAACGGTGCTAAATCCTAAGAAAACCGTTAAAGTACCTACTAGCGCAAATTACGAACAAATTGGACCAAAAACCTTGATTAATAGTCTATTTTATATAGTATAGTTTATATAGTATAGTATAGTCTAGATTTTAGTATTTATCATCAGCTAGAGGTACCTACATCACTATTTCCCCAATTTTTCCGCAAGAAATCTTAATTTTGCGGAATAACGATACTCGAGAAACCCTATGCTTTACGGAAAATGCCATAAAAACGTACGTAATGACACTATATTTATGGTATTATTTTATTAAGTTGTTGTTTTCTTTTCTTTTATGTCCCATCATTATTGCACTACCGCATTAAGCCTTCCACAATACACCAAGGTTAACTGGAAGATAATGCTCAATAGCATTAAGTTCGCCTATGTACCTTCAATTGTTGTTGTTTGTGCATTCAAGAATTTTCTATCTATCTATTTATCTATATTTCATGAACTAGGAATATCATAGCCCAGATAAAGAGCTAAATAAAATCATGCTGTATAATGCAATCACTTAATCTGTAGATAGAATAGACGGAGTCTTGTAGAGGATCCTACAGCTGCATTGCGGACACACGAAACCGAGACGTGAGAGAGCTTTGCTATGAATTGAAGTTAGTTGTACATAACTGAGTAAGGTTTCGTGAAAACGTTTGCGATTTGGCTCCAGTAAATGGAATGTACGCCCACGTGTTAGTGATAAAGCATTTATGATTGTTGATTGATTTTTACTTTGGACTCTTTTCCATGAGAGTTCTTTTATTTCCCAATAATATATAACAATACTAAATAACCTACTTAAAGGTTATTTAATAGAAAAAAAGTTAGCTTCTGTAAATTCCATCGAAGACACATGATTTATTGAAATTTCAGTGTAACTTAACTATCTGAGGAAAAAACAGTTCTATTTACAAACCAAGAAAAGACCAAGGTATACAATCTTGTCCAAAAGAATTTGTGTAGTATTTTTGGATTAAATAAGTTTGCGATTGAGTACATTTTACGTGAAGTGCACTGATATTTATATATACGGGGCAAATTTTTAAACTAAACCTAAATTATGAGGAATGGCGAAAAGTACTCAAAGAAGTTTCGGGCCTGATTTTGACGAGAACTAATACTGATCGTTGGATTTTTGAAAAAATCAATATACATAGATAGAAATCAAACCCTTTGATTTTGAAAAAATTATTATGTAGTAAATCCAATGCATTACATTAGGTATGTCATAGAGGTAAGTTCGAACTTAGGAGCTGTCAAATTTTAGTACAGACCGGCTTTAATGACTTATTAAAATAAAGATAGGGTACCTACTTAGACATAAGGGGCTAATTTACAAAAAATAAAATTTATATAAAAAACAATGCAGTAGCAAAACTTAATCAAGAAGCCGCTACCAGTAGGCAACGTGCCCAAAATGCTGGTGGCATTGCCCCGTTAAATGGCAATGCTTAGTTTTTGGCTAAATAGAGACCGGCATTTTGGTCACGTGTTGCCTCGATGATTCGTTCCGAGAGATTTTGTGTGCACTCGGTCCCCACGGCACCAACGTGTCAACACCACGTGCACCAAACGCAAATATGTAATCACTGTCTAGGGTATGTTATAGGGTATATTTGAATAAAGATATCAGCATTATAATATGCCACAAACTTCTGCTGAAACTAAAAAAACAACAATGCCAAAAGAATTCTTAAAAAAAAGAAATATTCACCCTCATTTTTGTACTGAAAGATTAAAAATTGTGCCCCAAGCTTTGTGCTGGTTACCGCAATATTACACTGACCGCCGTAAAGTGGACGAGCTGACGCCTTCTACCTTTCTTCGACAGAAGGCTTGTTGGAGTGTAAAGGCAAAAAGCAATGTCTTGTTAGAAGAATTACTGGAGAAATGTAAATGATTTATTACAAGAGAATTTGCCGTGTAATTCATTTTAAAGCGTACACCAGACTTAACATATTTTATGGATTTTCATACGACTATAGCTCAGTATTTCTTTTTTTTTTTTTTAGCTCAGTTGACAGAGTATAATCCGGTGAGTTAAAAGGTGCGTTCGAATACGGATGGTCCATAAAAAATTTGCGAACTTTAATATTTTTGAATATGATTTATGTTGTAAATACGATTTATTGGAGTTATTAATGCTTCTTACTTTTTTATATTGTGTCACAGGTAGCTTATTCTTAAGAGGTGCTCCGTTTTAAACTTCATGAAGGTTTAGCATTAATTGACTTTATTTTCAGTATCTTTCGGTGACTCTTAACGCAATTGAAGGGGTGAGAACAAAAAGGGTTTAACTGATTTTTTTTCACAAAATGACTTATGGGTATCGTTGGATTCAACGTGAAATGATCTTCAATAATACATTCTCAAAATACCGAAAAGTGGCTTAAATCTCGAGATTTTGAGTCTAAAAACGGTTTATCTGTCACAGGAATACAGTTCGCTTAGCATAAAAACATTATTATATTTATGTTATTATATTTTATTTTTACAGTAATTGTATGAATTAGTACTATATTTAGTATTTTAAAATAGAATTAAAACATTTTCAAGCAACTGAAACTTACATAAACCTTTTCCATTACCTTATAAGCACTCTACATTAAAATGACGCCGTTGAAGTTTAAAGTCAATTTTCTCGAAACTAGCAATTTGACAGTTAAACCCTTTTTATTCTCAACCCTTCATTTATGAAATTCCAACCTCTTTTCTTTAATAACTGTCTTCACCTTCAACAAAAGAGCAGAAATATAAAACTGCTTCACGCTCAAGAGATGCGAATGTCTCATATCTTTCCACTTAAAAAATAGAATGTTCAAGGATCTTTTTCCGTTTAAAGAAAGTGGCAAGCGACAGTGTCAAGACTTTTGTATTTATTTTATATGGTCTGTAACTGAAATGTCCGCGAGTTTTTTTTTTTGCTCCACACCTTTGTGTATTTTGCCAGTGTCAAGTAATTGATAATTTTTCAAGTTAAAAGCTATTAGATTATATGTGTCAAGTCAAGTCACAGTCCAAGTCATTGTCATCGTCAAGTCATCTGTGTATTGCAGCTCTATTGTCGTACTTAACTCGCGGACGGTTTTGGCGGGAAAACGAAAAAGATCGCGTCACCGCATTGTATTATTTTCCAAAACTTGTGTTATTTTCAGTGTTAGTGCATAAAATTGATGGCATTCTATTCATTAAGTGCTGGACTACATGCACGAGTGTGGGAAAGTGGTATAATGATGGTAAAACATTTCTTTTCGTGTTGTTTCCAAAACTCAATAGAAGCTTCTGGTAAAGTTGCCACCACTTTACTAGGAGTATGACTTGATTTGACGACTTGGACAGTGACTAAACTTGACACAATATATATTAATTAACTTTAGAAATTATCAATTACTTGACACTGGCTAAACACAAAAGTGTAGAGCCAAACGAAAATAAAAAAGGACCTAAATGCGTTGTAGTAGGTACGTTATAGAGGGATAAGTGCGAAATAGGAGCCATAAAAATTTTGTTCAAACGCGCATTAGCCTCTATGTAAGGGATATTGCCAGCGACAATCATTTTACACAAAAGGAATCAATACACAGCGCGCAGTAAATACAGGACATTACCTGTTGGTTAAGCTATCAGCTACAGCATGATTGCATTGCAAACAATTTGGGTAAATATCAGCTGTTATTAACAGACTCGATTGGCAGGAATCACCGATATACACGGGTTTACACGGGTACAGTGCGTTGACGCTACATTTTTAGTTAATTTATTTTGTGGAAATGTTGTGGTAAAAAAAGTACATTCTGACATTTGAATAGAAAAGCCCGTTGACTTTTGGCGGGAAAACGAAAAAGATCGCGTCGCCGCATTGTATTATTTTCCAAAACTTATGTTATTTTCATTGTTAGTGCATAAAATTGGTGGCATTTTATTCGTTAAGTGCTGGATTACAGGCGTGAGTGTGGGAAAATGGTATAATGATGGTGAAACGTTTCTTTTCGTGTTGTTTCCAAAACTCCATAGAAGCTTCAAGTAAAGTTGCCACCACTTTACTAGGAGTATGACTTTGACTAGACTGACTTGACTATGGCTTGACTTGATGACTTCGACTGTGACTTGACACATATTTGCGTGAAATATCGATCACTTGATAAATTATCAATAACGTGACACTGGCTAAATACACAAAAGTGTGGAGCCAAATCTTAAAAAAAAAAAAAAAAAAAAAGCCCGTTGGCAAAAATTTATAGAACTGTCATATTTTAAATGAGATCTCGAGTGGAGAACTTTGCAGAAATGTCCTGCATTACTAGGTTTTTTTTTATGTTAGTGAATGATGTGACGAGCTAGTCGTTCACAGAACAGTATCACTCGGAACTCCAAAATATAAAGTTTCGCGTGACTGCACTGCGCATATCATCTTGAGACATCAGCACAGTCTGGTAATAAGATTACTCGACTGTGAGATCAGATCATGAAGTCTCGATTGCCCAGTAATTTCACTAGCTACAGTGCCTTTCTAACCGGAACACAGTAGTGCTTCCACACTACTGCTTGGCGGCAGAATAACTGGCAAAGCTGTGGTACCTACCTAGGTAAAGGTAGGTACCTAGGTACCTAGGTAAAGCAAGCAGAAAAATCCTACCACCTTGTAATGATGTTCCCTTATTGTTCCCTAGTTGAAAAATATGCGTAATTGTCTAATAAGTAAGTACTGCTCCAGCTTGATTCTATCAAGAAACCATAAAAGATCCTGATACTTCGCACTTCTAAATCTCCTACTGTCCTACTTCCAAAATGACTGAAGTAGAACACAGCAGAAAAAGCATAACTTAACACTCCTCCGACGTCATAAAATTCAATTTGTAACGTCATCTAGACTAGACTCTGAAGGCATAACTAGTGGATTTAAAAAACGCGGGAAAACTTTTTCAGTGGGCGGTCCCATCAAGCTTAGTTTGGACCCGAAGGCCGCCGAATGTGTACGACGACGGCATTTGAACCTGAACCATGTGCTTTTCAACAGTTTTCAAACTTTCCCGAGCTATGATTGGTGATAGCGATGTGGAACTAGAATGGGACAGACGTATCGGTTAGAATGGAATAGTGGTAAACTTATAATGATAAACTTACTTCATTGGAGTTTAAGTTACATGGGCGGTCTATAGTGACATATAATATGTCACCAGACTATATGCAAACTCTGTCGTATCCTAAATTTTATCCCAAAATTTGGTTCACAATTGAAACAAAAACACTATCAATGTTTGCGTAAGCGGCACATCAGTACACTCTCTGACACGCACACAAACGTATGCTATAGCGTTATCTAATTAACATCTTTGTATTCTGCACAGGCACTTATATGGCTGGCCCGATAGCTCAGTTGGTAGTATCCCTGCCTTATGAACTGCCGGTTGTGGGTTCGATTCCCACCCAGGACAAACATCTCTGTCTGGGTGTTTATATTGTATTCTATGTATGTATTTAAAAAGTATATACGTATTGTATCCGTTATCTGGTTCGCATAGTACAAGATTTGCTTAGTTTGGGGCTAGATGGTGTTGTGTGAAATATCCACATATATTAATTTATTAAACGCAAAGATGCAGGTTTGAAGTTTAATATAGATTATTTATAAAATGTAACTATTGAACTTGCAAATCTGCCATTAATTTGTTACAATATTGGTGCCTCAATGGACCAGTCTTTCTCTAGTCAATCCGATAACTATAGATAGGTCGTTGTCAACATCAATACATTCCAGATATATTTTTATCTTGCTGAAACTGTGTTAATTGTAAAAGTTCAATGTACACGCTCTCATTAAAATGACATAAATTTCAATGTTAACTGATTTCCACTGGTAACTACACTTGCGCAAATTATTCGAGTTCAAATCAGCGTGCGACACTACTAAATTCCACAATTTTTTTTTCGTCTCTGAATTAACTTCGCTCGTCGTCTTCTATTTCTTGTGTTCATTTCAATGTACGTAACGTTTTAGTATTAAATTAGCCGTCTACACGATTACAACGTATAAAAAAGAAAATTGTCCTACTTTAGCTATTGATTGCCTACGCTACTTGTCTTTGTATGCTAAAGCCCAAGTGCCAGCCATAAAATTAGAATATGAACTACAGGTTTTTTTTAAATTTTGCTTTACTACAGTCTCTTGGGTCCTTGCTTTTTTTAATATACTACTAACATATTTGTTTGTTGTATTTTTGTTTTAACAACGGGAGGGACATTTATTTTTTGTTACAATTTTGGAAACTATGTAACATTTGTATATCGGGAATATGAAAGACTTTATTTCTGTTCGCGTATACACCACGAGCAGACCAGCTCCCGCAAGCAGTGCCCGTTCACGAGCTTGACGGATGTTCCAGCTCTCATCGACCATTTTGAAGGAAGAGGACGATCCAACACACGACGCCGCTGCAAGAAGCTTTTTAATGAGCGTGAATGCTTTATTAGGTGCACACACAATATTAAGTCTATGTTACAGTATTTCTACACACTGAACTACAGGTTCATAAATCAAAGTTTACTCCATCAGACTGGGTTAAATAGGTCACAGCTTCCCACTCCCTGGTCAAACACCCCAAAGGTTGGCACGATTCCAAGGCCGGTGCCGCAGCGGCGATGGCTTGCTCTACCTGTTACTTATACCTACGAAATAGCTATGATGGGGGTGGTGGGGGGTGGATGGTAGTAAAACTGCGAGGAGGGGGAGTAAACGCTGTTGAATCTATGATACCAAGCTTGAAGAATGCAAGATTGAAGAAATAAAAATAAAAAAGAAGAATTGAGAAATGCTAAAAATTTTATATTTTCATGCTAAGTTATCATGTGACTTAAATACTGCACGTTAAGTCATATTATAGTCATAACATTAGCTGGTCACAATAAAGTCACAATGCATTGTGACCAAGTTGTATAATTCAAATTTAAAATAATTGGCAACGCCAATAATATTCACGGAGTAAGGAAACAGCAGGTTTCTTTGTATAAAAAACCTATGACACATCTATGACAATAACTATATTCCTTTGAATGACGTGACGAGCTAGCCATTCATATAATATTAAGCGTCACAACAGTTGTAGTGTCACTAGAAACTTAAATACCTATAAAGTTTCACATTTTTATTTACCTCAATTTATCTGATTTATTTTCACCGCCGACCTCTACTCGTATTTGTCCAATAACTCTTTCCATCCAAAGGTTGACTAGAAAAAAAATCTATTTTAGCTATAAGACCGCCCATTGTAACCTACTTATAAGCTTTCCTGTGTTGTATTCGTCATCTTGGTAACAATAAAGACTTTATCTATATATCTATCTATCATTGGTGATTAGGTAATCCAGCTAGAAATAATTAACTTTGGACATAATAAGGGACCCAATTAAATTAAAATTAATGTGGCTGAACTGCAAATGAAATATTATTTAATAATATAACTGTGTCATTCCATAACTTAGCGGTATAGTACAATTTTTCCACTATAGGTTAAGCTACACTGATACAGTTTTATCGTCTTCTGCCATCTGACCTCAATGGTTGAGAGTTACGAAACTATGATTACGTAAGACACTTTTTGCTAACACATACAAATGTAGATTGGCGTAGAAATAGTTGGGATATAGTGGCAACATTTTACTCAGCAGTCTTGGTATTCGTTACACGTGAACGTTCTCTGATGAGGGTTTTAATGAGATGTAGAAATTGCTAGGCTATTTAAGAAGGCATGTCATTTATTTTAAGACGCTCTGGCTATGAAAAGTAATTGGATGGTATAAGTCTAGTAACAAGGTTCATGACTTTGACTATCTTTAGATAGAGATATTACTTAGAAACTTTAGATATATGTATATATACATATAGATGGATAGATAGATAGATCACTCTTTATTGTCTCACCAACGAAATTCACACATTACAGGAATGATTAAATCTTACGTACTAGTGCAACAATGGGTGGTCTTATCGCTAATAGCGATCTCTTCTAGACAACCTTTGGACGGAAAGTATCAAAAGACGGCGGTGTAAAACAATTTAGAATAAAAAGAAATACAGATAAAAATAAAACATTACGTATAACTTGGTAAATATAAATATAAATACATCCTAATACTTACATATTTTATAATAAAATAAACTAATACAAATTTATTACAAAAGCATGAAAAAGTTATAATATAATACTAGATAGCAGCAGTTAACATGACAGATAAAATTTGCGCACCACATTTTAAAATATGGCCTGGGACTTAGCGTGTCTGATTTCTGTAGGAAGAGCATTCCACAGACGAACAGCTTGCACTGTAAAGGATATATATATAGTTTACTGGCCCGATAGCTTTGTTGGGAGTAACCCTGCCTACTGAGCGGTGGGTTGGGGGTTCGATTCCTACCCAGGACCAACATTTGTGTGATGAACATCGATGCTTTTGTGTCTGGGTTTCATATTATATTCCATAACATATTTAAAGTATCTAAGTATTGTATCAGTTATCTGGTTACCATACCATACCATAGCTTTGCTTCATTTGGGGTTAGGTGGCGCTGTGTGAAATGTCCACGCATATTTATTTATTTATAGTTTTCACTAGGTATTTAGTGAATATGTCATTCTGCAGTCAAATGTGTCTTTCTGTGGGGGGATCACTGAACTTTGATTGCAATTCAACAGACGAAATTTACATAAACGACGTATTGAAACTGTTAAATCCATACAAATTTGTGTTTCTATACATTGCAGTCAAGTTACTGGATCGCCTAGCCGATCATAACTATATAGGTGAATATTAGTCGTATAAGTTTATAGGCCAGATAGTATGGCTAATGTATTCATGATGCGGGCGATAGCTTCCAGTGATGGGACCCCTGTCGCAGATAATTACACGTAAACTGTAGCCAACAGGCAAACATGGAGGCGGGCGGCGGCGTGTCATGTCTTTACATTTGTATTATAGGCGGAATTCCAATCAAATTCAAAATCAAATTGTTTATTGCAAAACCCTTAATTAGATTACATGATAAAGTGAGCTCGAGCCTTTTGCTCTAGTAATTTGAATTTGAATTTGCATTTGCATTTGCATTTGAATTTGAATTTGAATTTGAATTTGAATTTGAAAAATTATTTACCTATTTATAACATTCTGATGTAATGATGAATAAGTTTATGGATTTCTTAAAGTAAAACTTCTTTACGCACGCTTGACTTGGAGAGTAAGCTGGTGAATGTGTGACGAGAGCGTTAAGGAAATTCATCGGGTGAGGTGAAAGGAAGTAAAGGGAGATATTAGTTAGTGAAGATAGAAAGAGAGAGAGCAACGTTTCGTATAGAAGTTTTACTTCAGTCGTATGCTCTAAAGCGTCCTCGTTTTTTTGTGACGATGAAAAGTATGAGTGATAGATTAAGAGTTATTTTTTAAATTGAAATTATTGTAATAGCATTAATTTAAATAATAAAATTAGTCGGATTATTTACATAATTTAATTGTTTTTATGTTATAAGTACCACACCTCTATTATACCAAAATGTAATAATAAGACTAGCAAGCGCATATTTTGCAGGTTTCACCCGCGTGGTGATGAAAAACGGTGATAATGATGATGAAATATAGTCTACGAGCTATTCTCAGACCTACTGAATATCCACACAAATTTCACAAGAATCGGTCAAGGCAGTTCAGAGGAGTTGTTACAAACACTGTGACACGAGAACTTTATATAATATACTAGTTGCGCCCCGCGGTTTCACCCGCGGATAAAGAAGTATTTTAATTATTTAATCATCCCACGGGAAAATTTCACTTTTCCGGGATAAAATATAGCCTTTATGTTAATCTAGTGTATAAGCTATCTTGATAACGAATTTCACCCAAATCCATTCAGACGTTTGAGCGTGAAGGAGTAACAAACATACATACAAACACACATACACACATACAAACTTTCGCCTTTATAATATTAGTGTGATTAGTGTGATTAGGTAAGATGACTTTGCAATGACTGGATGAAGATGATCTGACTCATTAATTTTATATTTTTTCCTTTTCCTAGTATACTTTTTTGAGCACGTACACGAGGCTAGTAAATAATATACAATTAACTTAATTTTCTAAACTAATTAATAATGAATTGAAAACAAGACATTTTTTGAGCATTAAAAATTCACTTATTATATACAATAACTTAAATCTGGTTGTTGAAAAAACGCACCTAGTTAATGATTGAATAATAAATAATGAAATTAGTTTGAAGTGACATTGCAATTACTTATTTAATTTCAGTTATAAATGGATTGTTGTGACATTTTTAATTATTTTATTTAGACATTTTATGATTTATTTATCTTGACATGTTTTCAATTCGTGTATTATTACATATATTTTATTTTTTATTATTGTTATACAATTTAATTGGGTAATGATAATAATACATTTTATATGTATAGTCATACATCTGAAAACTAATTACTATGTACCTGTGTACCTTTGTTTATAATTGACGTGTATTTTTTATATTAATTAATGACTAAAACTATGATTGTATCTAAAATGATTTATTGTTAGTTAGCTAAGGTTTAAATCACGTAATTGTAAAGCTCTCTATCTCCCTCACTAGACCTAAAGATACAAGGGCGATAAGAAGATCACACTCGACACATCTTAATTAATCGCCCTCCTTCCTAGTTAGTTACAGCATCGTTAATGTTTATAGAATGCCAATATTGATGTGGGTACTGCTTTCATTACAATTCAGAAAACCATCGATACTAATAGTCAATAGTCAATAGTCAAATTACACGTTTGAAAATAGGAAGACGGTTTGTTTATTGATGTAAATCTTCTTTACGCACGCTTGACTTGGGGAGTAAGCTGGTTGAAAGTTGAGAGTTGTTGGTTAACGTAGATCTTCATTGTCAACATAACAAAAAAAAAAAACAAATTAAAGTTTTATTCGACAGAAACATTAGTGTACAGGCACTCTATAAGTTAATAATAAATACTTGAATAATCATTTATTATAAAGTATGTTTATACGTCATATTTTTTAAATGTCAATTTTAGTACATTATATATATAATAGTTGTAGTGTACACATTATATACAGCTACGTTAAAATAAAAATAAACATAAAAATTAAATTAAAAGTGCATCTCAATTAAATAATTATTATTTAAATAATCACAAAAAAGTTTATGTTAAGTAAATTACTTAACATTTGTATTGTTATGTTGGTATGTCCTAAATAATGACAATTTACAATTGTTAAGATGGCGACTTTTTTTGGGCGGAATAACGAAAAAGACGCCTCACCGCATTGTATTATTTTCCAAAACTTGTGTTATTTACAGTGTTAGTGCATAAAATTGATGGCATTTTGTTCGTTAAGTGCTGGATTACAGGCATGCGTGTGGGAAAGTGGTATTATGATGGTGAAACGTTTCTTTTCGTGTTGTTTCTAAAACTCCATAGAAGCTTCTGCTAAAGTTGCCACCACTTTACTAGGAGTAAGACTTGACTAAATTAGATTATGACTTGACTTGATGACTTAGACTGTGACTTGACTTGACATATAAATTTATCAATTACTTGACACTGGCTAAATACACAAGAGTGGAGCCAAACCAAAAACAAACTAAAACCAAGTTTAACCGGCCGATAGATGGAGCTAAAGAACTGTTACTTCAGGGTAGTGTGGTCTAAAGCACGCCCTTTTTTATTTATTGTGATATTACAGCGTAGTTTGACTAGCCGAGCGGTAGTCAAACAACGATCCCTGTGGTCGTTATTCGTGCATTGATTAACTGTTTAATTTTTGTGTAGGGAAGTATATTGGAGGGGACATAGATTTCAAGTCGCCTGCAGAGATCAACCTGCCTATATACTCGTGGCTTCTAGAAATTAACAAGTAATGGACAGCTTTTCAACTCAACTTTTTTTCAACTCTTTCCAGATTCTTCTTCTTCTTCTTTTCGTTTAATGGCTTGCTATCGCTTTTTAGCGATAATTCTGCCAATGTCAAGTGAGGAATTATTTTATGGTTATGTCATGTCAAAGTCTTATTTTGTCAGTTAAAATACCACAATAAAATGAGGAATATTTTACTGAAGGCTCTAAGGCATGGCTTAAAAACTTATAACCATTTGCCTCGTGCACATTAATGAACACGGATAATAATCCACCTTTATTACACGTTAAAACTCGCAAACACACTGGTTATGAAAAATAATTCATAATTCACAACCGCCATTTTCGGATTCTTTTGAACGAC
Source organism: Ennomos fuscantarius (assembly GCA_905220475.3). Lineage (NCBI taxonomy): Eukaryota > Metazoa > Arthropoda > Insecta > Lepidoptera > Geometridae > Ennomos > Ennomos fuscantarius. Next base: position 17,149,071 of record HG992023.1, read on the forward strand.
TTCTTTCCAGATTAAGTACCTATAAAATATAGATATTATTTACTACAAAGTGCCATTAGACAGCTCAAGTCAATGAAAGGTTTTTGACATGTACTCGTAGTATATTACCACAGAATAAAATTAATTAGTATCATTAATTTTTTTTATAATATTGACTCCTTGCATTTATAAGATTAAGTCAGCGTCAAATATTTTGTAAGCATGTAAAACCAATTTTTACGCCCGTAAAATTTTAATTGGGCACATTGCGTGATATTTATTCGCCATGAAACGATGGCTGGAGTGCTAACCCCCTCCCTCCATTGACTATATCTACAGGTGAATATACCATCCACCCTAGTAGCTATAGGATCCCCTCGGCAAGGGTGATGCGTCTGCATAGGGAAGGGCCGATACTATAGGCACATTTGAGAATCTTTTGGAATGGTAAATTAATTAATCTAAATGATGTTTGATTTAAATTTCCAAACATTTGCAGCCTTACCTACGCATCGAATGCTTAAAATTATCTGCCTCTTTTTTTGATCAATATAAGTGTTTGTGCAAAGTTCAATATCATTTGTATATCGTCATTAATGCCTATATTAGTAAAGTGAATGGAGAGGCCACCACGTTTTGAAGGGATCCAAAGATTTTTTTCAAATTCATTATGCGGTTGAGAAAATAGTTGGGTTAGTTAGCACACAACACACGATCAAACTTGCCTCGCATTCAACGGCTCTCCACTATTTTGACGGCCCACCCAGTTAGTCACCGGATTACGTTACGTTGTCATATAAAGGTTTGGTAACCCGATCTCTGCCGGAGATTCTTGTATTGTATAATGATTAATCTGAAAGGCAAAAGCAAACTGTCCGTTTGAAAAACCCAAATTGCTGGTGTTTATCTTATCAAATACAAATACAAAAAAAATATTTGTTGTATACCAGAAAAAGCAGTTGATGATGAAACTTATAGCTATAGTACAATGGGCAGATTTATCGCTAAAAGAGATCTCTTCCAGTCAGATTGTTAGACGAATCAACTACGGTATATTTTATGTATTTGGATTATTCCCTTATTAAACTTATAAGAAGTTTTGTTAAATCAGCTTAAAGTCAAAGTCAATTAAGCTAAGGGCTTTCAAGAATACCAAGACCTCTGTTACAAACAAACAAAGTTACTCAGTATCTTAAAGTTTGAAGAACTCTAAAAGCGAGACTTTCGTAAGACTATTACATCAAGTTTGTCGTCTATAAGGTGCTTAAATGCTTTTATCCCATCTGTACCTTGGTTTAAGGCTCATTTTAAGCAAGAATTAAGAACTTAAAATAATAGTTAATAATTTTAGTAATTTAACAGCGCAACGGCAACGGCTGTAGAGCTAATAGCAATTTTGACTATCGACGGAGTTAATCAAAGTACCCTGTTATTTGAATGGGTCTGTTACCTACTTTGGTTAAGTTAGTTACTTTAGTTTTACTAGGTCGCAGGATTTTTCTGCAAAGTTCGTCTAGGTAGGTACTACCGCTTTGCCAGTTATTCTGCCGATAAGCAGTAGTGTGCAAGCACTACCGTGTTCCGATTTCAACGGCACTGTAGTTAGTGAAATTACTGGGCAAATGAGACTCTATGACCTGATCTAACAGTCGAGTAATCTTATTACCAGACTGTGCAGATGTTTAGGGATGTTGTGCGCAGTGCAGTGTCACGCGAAACTGTGTATTTTGGAGTTCCGAATGACACTGTTATGTTACGGGTGGCCGTATCGCTTGACATCAGGCGAACGACTTGCTCGTCACATCATTAACTAACATTTAAAAAAATGTTGTCTTTATAACGAGTTGCCTTGACTTTTTTTTTTAGGATTTGGCTCCACACTTTTGTGTATTTAGCCAGTGTCAAGTAATTGATAATTTATCAAGTTATCGATATTTCACGCAAATATGTGTCAAGTCACAGTCGAAGTCATCAAGTCAAGTCACAGTCAAGTCAGTCTAGTCAAAATCATACTCCTAGTAAAGTGGTGGCAACTTTACTTGAAGCTTCTATGGAGTTTTGGAAACAACACAAAAAGAAACGTTTCACCATCATTATACCATTTTCCCACACTCACGCCTGTAATCCAGCACTTAACGAATAGAATGCCACCAATTTTATGCACTAACACTGAAAATAACACAAGTTTTGGAAAATAATACAATGCGGCGACGCAATCTTTTTCGCGTTCCCGCCAAAAAACTTTGCCTTGACTTGAACGATGGTTCTGGCAGTCGAATAATCAGTAGCCGAAGTAGCTGACCTTGCATAGTATGCATACAGTGGCGGATTTACACATTTGCCGCTCGTAGGCTATTATTTTTTGCCGACTAATTAACCTCTGCAATTCCAAGGCTAGTTGACAGTGATGTTGATTACATTTCATTTATTATTATTACTACATCAGCTTTCAGTACTAGGTTGTTTTTGTTTTTTTTTTTGTATGGCTCCACACTTTTGTGTATTTAGCCAGTGTCAAGTAATTGATAATTTTTCAAGTTAAGTAATATATACGTATGTCAAGTCAAGTCACAGTCCAAGTCATCAAGTCAAGTCATAGTCTAGTCTAGTCAAATCATACTCCTAGTAAAGAGGTGGCCACTTTACCAGAAGCTTCTACGGAGTTTTGGTAACAACACGAAAACATACGTTTCATCATCACTATACCACTTTCCCATACTCACGCCTGTAATCCAGCGCTTAACGAATAAAATGCCACTAATTTTATGCACTAACACTGAAAATAACACAAGTTTTGGAAAATAATACAATGCGGTGACACGATCTTTTTCGTTTTCCCGCCAAAAACTCCTTTCAGTACTAAAATATTGTAATTTTCAAGGCTTATTCTCCGTGTTTTAAATGTTTTTTTTTAATGAAAAAAAAAATAGTTTTTACTCAAATTTGCCACCTCTTAACTTTTGCTACTCTAGGCAGTTTTTTTTTTTTTACAAGTTTACTCAGCCAGCTGGTAAATCTACCACTACATGTATAGATTTTTAGCAGCTATTTTGGCTTTGGATTTAATGTAATATCATAAATACAGGTTGGGGAGTTTTTGGCGGGAAAACGAAATAGATCACATTGTATTATAATTATACTGTAACTTTTTCATGCTTTTGTAATTAATATGTATTAGTTTATTTTATTATAAAATATGTAAGTATTAGGATGTATTTATATTTACCAAGTTATAGGTAATAGCTTCTTTTTATCTGTATTTCTTTTTATTCTAAATTGTTTTACACCGCCGTGTATTATCTTTTGATACTTTCCATCCAAAGGTTGTCTGGAAGAAATCGCTATTAGCGATAAAACCGCCCATTGTTGCACTAGTACGTAAGATTTATTGATTCGTATTGTGTGAATTTCATTGGTGAGACAATAAAGAGTTATCTATCTATCTATTATTTCCCAAAACTTGTGTTATTTTCAGTGTTAGTGCATAAAATTGGTGATATTTTATTTGTTAAGTGCCGGATTACAGGCATGAGTGTGGGAAAGTGGTATAATAAGGAAACTTTTCTTTTCGTGTTGTTTCCAAACTCCATGGAAGCTTCTGGTAAAGTTGCCACCACTTAACTAGGAGTATGACTTGACTAGACTAGACTAGACTATGAATTGACTTGATGATGGACTGTGACTTGACTTGAAATATATATAATTAATCATCAATTACTTACCACTGGCTAAATTCACAAAAGTGTAGAGCCAAGTCAAAAACAAAAAAGTCCAGGTTGAACGTCAGTGTGACAGCTAAAATCAATTTTTTTTTTGGCTCCACACTTACGTGTATTTAGCCAGTGTCAAGTAATTAATAATTTATCAAGTTAATAATATTTCACGCAAATATGTGTCAAGTCACAGTCAAAGTCATCAAGTCAAGTCATAGTCTAGTCAAAGTCATACTCCTAGTAAAGTGGTGGCAACTTTACCAGAAGCTTCCATGGAGTTTTGGAAACAACACAAAAGAAATGTTTCACCATCATTATACTATTTTCCCACACTCACGCCTGTAATCCAGCACTTAAGGAATAGAATGCCACCAATTTATGCACTAACATTGAAAATAACACAAGTTTTGGAAAATAATACAATGTGGTGACGCAATCTTTTTCGCATTCCCGCCAAAACTCACCTAAAATCTTTAGATACAACAATGACAAATTTCAATTATCAGATCAGATCAATTTCAAATACCCGCCGATAGATGGAGCTAAGCCAAAGAAGTTTTACTTCAGTTATGTGGTCTAAAGCGCACTTTATTTATTTATCAATCTAATTTAGGAGCTACGAATACCTAACATCAAAAATAAATACATGTCTAAAAGAACTTTTCCATTGAGTTGAGGCTTATTTTACGTGTTATGTGAAATGTAATGTTTCTTTTCAAATGAACGTATTAGCCACAACGACGACGGGCCAACCAATCCATTATTCAATAACAAATTATCGTTTTTCGTAGTCTGGCCTAAAATTAGGCTTTAGCTGAATCTCGCGAGCAAAAACTCCTGCCTGACGAATTCACACGAAGGCTTTTGAGAAATAATATTTCATGAATAAAAGATATGGTAAGCGTTGGGGGCTTCTTACTACTTGCAGGAAGTGTAGTATTTTAACCAGAAATATCCCCGCGTTGCTTCTACATGAAGTCTAAGGTATCAAGTGAAGCCCTAGTAAGCTTACAATGCGTCGAGGCACACCAAACGTTATAAATGCTCCATTAGAGTGTACTTATTTGTGTCCAGAAGGACCTTTGCACAAGAAATAACAACGACTTTTTAAAATATTTCATCGCAAGATTTGGTATAAACTAGTTTTACGTTTATTAAGTGAAAGATGTCGATTCTGTGTCGCATTCTTGAAAACTAAACTTAAAGTATGGCGGTACTCTTCTGATAAAGGGGAAATGAAAAAGACGGAAATATGTTAATTTCGTTTGGCTTTAGAGTATGCGACACAGAATCGACACCAATGAGGTGTCTAGTCATTTGCCTGTTTCAACTGTGGGATCGCCCACAGTTGCAGTGCCACTCGATATGATACTGCACTGCGCACGTCATTCTGAGAACTCAGAACAATCTAAGATTTCTAAACTGAGACTTGAATTCATTAAGACTCATTTCCCAGTAGTTTCACTAGCTATGATTACCGGTAATCATTTTTCACTCACCGTGACTAGTTAAGGTAATATACTCTTTAGTACCAGGGTTAGAGACGTGCATGGCGCGAACCACAGATAAAAGAAACTTCGTGTGGATAGTCGATATGCAGTTGTAATTAATTTAAAAATGTATCTAACGTATTATATCGGTAGTAATATGAACAAATATTTTCGTGTTTAGCGCATTAACATATTGTAAAACACTCGATAAATATAAATATTTACTAAGGAGGTACAATTTATTTATTGACGAAAATGTTCTTTTTTACTATCGTTGAGCTTGCGTTTAACTGCATCTCACCTGATGGTATGGTACGATGTGGTCGAAAGTGGAGCACGCTTACCCAGAAATAACCTATTTACTCTTGACTTAAAGACACCCAAGTTGAAGGTGGATGGAAACACCGACGACGGCAGTGAGACTAAATAATAAATTAATAAATATTTGTGGACTTCTATATGCGTTCAATATATATCATTATAATACACTAGTGCGGTAAAGTAAGTAAAAAGCACAGGCGCATAATATCTTAAATTACCTTCCCAAAAAAGGTGTAATAATAGCCACTTCACGAACAAGTGTGATGAAAAAGAATAAAGGCACTTTAAAAAAAGAGCTAGTGATATTTCATGAAACGAGACTGTGTAGGTTTTTCTTCAAAATAAATTGAGTTAAAGCGCTAAACCAGTTACCGCCAAGTATCAGTAAACCCCAATATTATTCAAACAGCCGAGCGGATCGGTAACTCGAGCTCATTTATCCTAATTGAAATTGTAAAGCAAGTTCAAATCTCGGGTACAAATTTTGTAATAGGGAATTTTCCGTGGTATTTGCCAAGCTACCTTTGTCTCGTAGTGGAATGAAATGCTATTTCATTTGCCCGGGAGATTTTATAGTATATCTTATATTTACCTTGGAAATGTTTGCAAGTAAAATACATAATACGGTCAAGCTTTGGTGTTTACCTATTTGAACGAGACAAAATTGTGTTTTGATGAAATATTTTGATATTTTACTAATTGGCATGAGCATATTTAGGGGTGTTTTTGTGAACACTTTTTTTATCATTATAACTTAAAAGTGTAGGCTATTCTACCATACTATATACCACTTTCCCACACTCACGCCTGTAATCCAGCACTTAACGAATAAAATGCCACCAATTTTATGCACTAACACTGAAAATAACACAAGCTTAAAAAAATAATACAATGCGGCGATGCGATCTTTTTCATTTTCCCGCCATAACTCCAAGATACTACTTATTACAAAGTTTCGTTGGACAGTTCAAGTCAATAAAATGCTTTTTTTTTGTTTTTTGTATTGGCTCCACACTTTTGTGTATTTAGCCCGTGTCAAGTAAATTAAAAGGTTTTTAACATATACTCGTAATATATTTTATCTATATTTTATCTAATTAGCAGCGTGGCTCAGTGGTGTGGGGATAGGACTACCTTACCTTAGTTGCATCGATAATCTTCTACAGCATTAGAACTAAAACAAATGAATGTAGAAGTTAGTAGTTCTAAATAGAAAATAATACCCTCTACGTTTCAGTAAGAAGGTGACACTTTGGCAGATTCTGTTATTTCTACTACTTTAAAAGGTCCCTCAAAGTCTTTAGACCCTTACATGGAATATGATCGATCGGACTAATAACTTTTTGTTTTAAAAATTATTTTCTGTGGCTTTATTTTTTATTCCAAATTTTATGATTGCAGTTCATTATAACTCAAAAATTTACGAATGGTTAAAGTACCTGACTGTCACCTCTCAAAAATCTGTAAAAAAATGTATATGGGTCTGTTAATTTTTAAGCTGTAGTACCCCGAAACGAATAGTTATCATTATGTATAATCCATCTATCTGTAGATATCAATTTCATGGTAAGTAAGGAGACTAACTTGAAAAAACTTTTTATAATTGACTCCTTTTGAAGTATAGTTTTGTAATGTGAAACTCATCTCATCCCCCTTGAAAGTGCTAGCCTCTGTACAATACACACTTAACAAAATCGCCGACGCGTCGTGCCGCGACGTACAATAGAAAACACAAACCTAGTCGCTAGTGGGATGAGAGGTTACGAGTACGCCGCATTGCACCAGTTGAATCTCGCCCCTATACACCCTTGGGGTGTCGTGATAGCCCCCGCACTTCACCCCCTTTGAAGGGGAGCTATAGGGTACTTGTTGACGCCGACTCATGTGGGATCCAACGTTTTCTGCGTATGCCATTGATTTTGAAGAAAGTTGCCCTGATGCGAGCCTTTGTGAGCTGCGAGCTCGCAGGCTTGGGTTGACCTCGACTACTGCTTACCCTTTGAGACAAGCTTGTACATGTTATGTTAATGCTGACGGGGAAGGAAAACTCAACATTTTATATTTATTAACGTGGAGATGTTGAACGCTGCCTGCTTTTAAATTAAGTATAAGCCTTTTTAGCTAATGAATATTTTCGCTTACTGAATGTAACACTTTGGTTTTTTGTACAAAACTCGGCAGTTCTGCAACTTATTTTTTATAATCTGAGTAAACTGAGATAAATATCATCATTTTAGGTTATGCTATTATGCTAATACCAAGTTTCACCTACTTTATATAATTTTATATAAATGCATCCGTCAGACCAACCCTACTAATGAAATGAAATGTAAACACTGCATAACAATAGTATTGTAAGATATGATGCGACTTACGTGGTGTTTTATTTATTTATTATTCCATCCATTATTGTATTGGAATTGGAAACAGGGAAGGTCTTTGCCCAACTGTGGAACAATTTGGGCTAGTATAATAATAACAAATTGATCGAAGCATACCCGTTTTTGAGCATCTAATTTGTAAAAACCAAAACAAATCAAAATTGAAACTAAAACCTACAACGCAAAGCTATTTTTGTTTCACTGAAAGTTCAATATTGACTAACTAAAACAAAAAAAAAAACAACGACATTGTGATCCAGAAAACCAATCCGCAAGCCGGAGCGATTAAAAATGAATGACGTTTCGGTGGAAAAGGTAACTTTAGTAAAATAATTGGTATGGGAATGTTGGACTGGATTGGATAGCGACCGAAACGATATCTGGCGGATGATGAAGTTGTACTGCTATTGGTGGTTACAGCTAGTAACGGATTCAGTTTATTTGAAACGCAACTATAAACGTTCTTATTATAGACACATATATATACACAATGAAACACATACACACGAAAATTGAGTTCATTTGCCTTACCTTGTAAATATGTATTCCTAACTGTAATTAAAGACCTTAGCAACATGGAAAAATACAGCATCAAAGATGTAAGCGCCTTTTCCGCTGACACAGGCTCTTTGAATGCTCACTAACTCGCCTGCGCTTAGTTCACTTTACGGCTAAGCTTAGCTCTTAAGCAACGGAATACTGGGATGAAGTTTTATTCTTACCCTTTTTATAGTAAAATAATACGCCTTTAGTATTTGAGCTTTTCAATTGCGTCTCGTTTTCACGAATGTTTTTATAGAGGTCTTTTCTCTTTGAGTTCGAACATGAATACCACGACTCAGTGTTATTATGAAACCAAATAAAAGTACCAGCGGGTTTTTAAACTATTCAATAAAAGTAAATATGCCTTTTCCGATATTTAAAAATACTAAAGCAATTGCCGCAGATAAAACTTAAAAAAAATTGCTCTCTTATTTAACTTTTTTATGGGCAAAGTTAATTTATTCTGCAACCTAACTAACTGATACTAAATGTGATGAGCTACAAAAACATGTAGACTGTGTACTGTCTGTGCTGCTACTGATTTAGAGTCAACCTTCTACAACACTAAATGTATCATGGAATAATGTTTATTTAGCTATTATAGTTTTAAGTTTGATCCCCAACTCGCCAGGTAAGCAACGATGTGGGAAGATTGAGCACGTACGAGTAAATCTAGGTTTCTATTCACTGTGGCATTGTAGTCACTCAGATTATAAGTTTCAGAAAACACAAAACGTGGCAATGAGTCATTCCTTAGCAAAACGCACTATAGAACCAAACATTTTAGTACGGATTGGCAGAATGTCTACTGTGAGTGGTATTAAGCATTTTTAAACAGCAATAGGCAAGAATCATCATCATCACTCGGAAAATGTTCATTGCTGAACGGAGCCTCCACGGAGCTTTGAAACTATGAGCTTCTAATATTCATAAAATTTCAAAAAAGCGGTTTTTAACATGTGGTCTACATTCACATATTCCTGACTTGTATTACAAAATGGTATATAAAATAATAACACCTAACAATATCATATACATAGATTCCTGGACCGTAACTAGGATTCCCTGTGTCTAAGGACCCAGGAACTACGAGGACCATGATCCCACAACACCCAGACTCAGAACAAGTGACTACGCTTTTTTTCTTTACACAAATACTAGTCCTGCCGCGAGAATTGATCCCGCCGCCTCCGGGTTATGAGCCGACCTGCTCAACCACCACACCACAAAGGTTGTCATAAATATAAATAGTATAAATACATAGATCATTTAAAAAGATGCTATTCATCAGAATTACACTATCCTGATCCTATCTTACAACATTTCCAGCTCAAAGCAAACAGCATGTTGAACTATTTCACTGCCCCCACTAGCAGACAGCCTCGTTTGAGCTTGAATACGACTGTAGGGGTTAAATGCAGTGGAATAAATCCAGCTAGCGTCTACGTTGGCGCAGTTTAATATCAAAAGATAAATTATTCAGTTCTTGCAAGTGGATAACTTGCTGTACGCTGATCGAATGATATCATATAGATAGCTTATATTAGTAGACATCTTTTGAGGTTTGCCAGGGGGTGTGATATATTATTACATTTACTTCATTGTCAATCTCTCGAAATGTGGTGGTTTAGCAGCTCGGTTCATAACCCGGAGGCGGTGTAAATAGTTTAGTTTGGCCCTAGTTATATTTTGCTCCAGTGCCTGTGGTTACCTAGGTCTGGGTCTGGGTGTTGTGGGATACCGCCGGGGCGAGATGGTTAATGCAGTGCGTCTCCATCTCGTCCCATCCCGGCGGCGGTCGGATCACGGGGGGGTTTTAGTGGGTTCGAGTCCCACATACCCCCTGCCACCAACCCCGTGGTGGCAGGGAAGTGTGAGGGCATTTCCCCCACTCAAAAAAAATGGGTGTTGTGGGACCATGGTTCACGTAATTCCTGTGTCCCTAGACATAGGGAATCCTAGTTAGGGTCCAGGATCTATGTATGTGATCGTTGGGCGTTATTATTATGTAATGGAATAGTTTCATACTTTTACTCAGAATAGAGTACAAAATCGTCAATTTAATAATATCTTAGAAATTAGGTACAAAACAAGTTAAAAAAACAAGTGAGTAACCAATAGTGTAACGCGGGTTTATTATAGAACGCAACCTTTGTGGTCGGACATGCCCAGTAAAAGCATTTTTATTATGTTAGTGAATGATGTGACGAAACGATGTGTTTAATAATGGAATAATAATAATTGTATAAAGTTTTCAAATGAACGGATGAATGAAGTTATTGTTCTTGTATTTTTGGGTAATTAATTTAAAAGTAGCAGTCGTTGTCATAAGAGATGCTTATATCCAGCGGTGCTACACTCGATATTCATGACGAAACGAACTTCATTTCGAATTGTGACGAAAATAGTCGGAGTGTGATCGACCGCTAATGTAGATAATTAATGTATAGCGGACTGCACAACAAATTAACTAGGTAATTGGATCTATGGGGCTCTCAATTGGCTTGTAATAATTAAAAGCCTTGCAATTAAAATATTGTGTTCTAGTAGGTAGTCCAATATTCCATTTTGACACATTTGGAAAAGTAATTTAGTGAAATAATCGTGTTTTCTGTTAGTATTTGTGTTAATTATACAATGCTTTATAAACACTTAAATAAAATAAATACGACCATAACGCTATGTGAAAAGTAAGTGACAGCATTTTAGATAATAGAAACATGTTTGACTGAAGAAATTTATTTCTAAAATCCTATCCGATAGACAAGGCATAATAAAAATGCATATAATTATGATTTGCTTGATAATATAATCTAAACCACATACACGTGTAGACGCACAATACCATCGTTATCGTAATTTCAATCCGTGTCAACCCACTTTAGATATGCCTCCTCTCCTCGCACAGAGCTGGAACAGGTGGTGTGAAGCAAAGGAGGCCTCTTTTCTACCCTCCTGATGCCATTAAATAGGCTAATATAAAAGCTTCTCAATCTTTACGTTTCGATGTATGATATTCATTTGTTTAAACACTTGAATGTTTAGTATATATCACATTGTCTGCCATTATTTGTCATTGTGTACAGTGGCGTAGCTACCGAAGGGCTAGACGGGGCTGCGCTCTTAGGCCCCTAGCTCAGGGGGCCCTCAGACTTTTATTTACAACCTATATATTGAACCAGTGAAAATTTCTCCCAAATTCGGAATATAAATAAACCGGCACTGCGAGTACGGTTCTGGTCGATCGCACAATTTGAAATTTAGAATCATCATAATTCGATAAAAATGGTATCGACCGTTGCAAGTACGTTACCGACTTAGGTGATCGGTACAAAAATCCTTGAAAATTCAATGTATTTTAACGAATGTACGAATGAATGTATAACTAATTCAATAGAAAATTATGAATAAGCCGAATTTTGTTTTATCGAGTTTGAATATATTCTCGGTAAAGGTCAGTGTGCGAATTCGTTCATTAAATTAAGTTACAATTTGTATTTGGTTTTTAATTTTGTTATGGATAATATGACAAATCTTTACTTGGGTAGCATGCTACACCTTCGACCACATCGTCACTTCCCATCAGGTGAGAACGTGATCAAATGCTAGACAAGATTGAAGTAAAAAAAATAATTGGAGTTCTATTTTTGTTAAAGAAAGACGTGTCTAGCTAACCGTTCGCCTGTTTTTAAGCGACAAGCTTGCCCATATCAGTTGTGGTGTCACTCAAAACTCTAAAGTATAGAATTTTGCGTGACACTGCACTGCGCACGTCATCCTGAAACATCAGCACAGTCAACACAGCAAAGTCTCATTTTAAAAACGTCGTACGTAAAAGTGCGTCAAATTCGGAACACGACAAATATGGAACAAATGATTTTAAATAGTTTAGTTGGGTCCCCGCTTATATTTTGCCCCAGGGCCTGTGATCACCTAGCTACGCCACTGATTGTGTAGGTTTATTTCATATGCTAAATGGAACTCGGGACGTTCCGTGTTGCAGTGGATCTCGCGAGAGATCGTTCCCATGTTCGCCTGTAATCTGGAACACCTGCGCACCGCACCCACTTTCACGGAGTTACTGTTATTTAACAACTGTTAGGAGTTTTGGCGCGAAAACGAAAAATTCGCGTCACCACTTTTCTACAGTGTTTTGTAACTTAATAGAATTTACGAGGTTGTTTTACTATTTATCCTAAATTTTTCCAATATTTAGATATTATATATTTCCGCCACTTCTACATTCTCCTGCGAGAAATTTAACCCTAATATAGAAAACCTCCTCTTTTTTTTGAAGTCCGTTAAAAATTGGTAGCACACATTCATAACAGATTTTAGACAAACAAAGAAGAATTTTTTTCATAGATAATTCAACCACCCATTCACCCTTTTAAGTGTAGAATTTCGTAAAACCCTTTCGTAATTAATACCTTACACTTTACAAAGAACACACCCTCCAAATTTCAAGTCTCTAGGACCAGCGGCTTAGGCTGTGCGTTGATACATAAGTCAGTCAGGACTTTGAATTTTACATATATATATGTATTGATACAGATACTGTATCACACTAATATTATAAAGGCGAAAGTTTGTATGTGTGTATGTTTGTTACTCCTTCACGCTCAAACGAAATTCGGTACCAAGATAGCTTATCAACTGTATTAACATATAGGCTACATTTTATCCCAGAAAAGTGAAATGTTTCCATGGGATCAGCAAATAATTAAAATACCTTTATCCGCGCGCGAAACCGTGGGGCGCAACTAGTTAATTGATAAATGAGGGTCGATGAAATAAAATAAGTATCAAAAATAGAGTGGAAGGGAATTATTTGTATGTATGCCCAATCCTTAAAGTGTGGCATAAACAAAACAACAAAAAAAAAGCAGTACTACAATGCTCAGCCGTCGTCATAAATGCTCTTTACTTTTCCTTTTTAAAGTAATCTTCTTTACGCATGCTTGACTTGGGGAGTGAGCTGGTGAATGCGAGCCAAACGGAAGTTATTTATTATTATTTTATAGAAAAACTAAATTATTATATTTAAAAATAAACTAAACTATTATATTTATTTATTTATTTATTTAATACTTTATGCACATAAAAAGTACAAAGGAGGACTTAATGCTAACAGCATTTTCTACCAGTCAACCAAGGCGTGCAGAGAAACAATTTGATTAGGCGTGCATATAAGGAAAAGAGCATAATTTTGAACATCCATTTTGACCATCAAATAAATTAAAATAAAACTATAACAACGATACAACTATTAAGGTATAAAAATACATATTTTACAAATTTAATAAAATACAAATATTAATGAATACTACAATATAGACAATATATACATAATTAAATAAAATACAAACTACATAATAATAATAAATAATTCTATGTTCTGCTAGTTCAAGTTTAGAGATTAGATTAGATATTCAAAAATATTATAATTTAGTTTTTCTATTATGATGTTGAAATACAAAGTGATAAAACTAATGAAGTAATATTCAGATACAGAATACCTAAAAGTAAGAAGTTACGGGGTAGACAGGTTATTCGATATATAGAAAAGTCCGAACTCAACGTTCCTAGCAAATTAAAACTTCTCCCGGCTATTGTCGACTTCCCCAATGTTTCAGGAAATCGCTTCGAATACCGACCGGGAACAAGTTTTATGTGAAACACGGCGAAACACGGCGCACCGCCCTCTCGATGGTTTTGCTCCAACTTTAATTATAGTTTACGGGCCGCTGGTTTGATTAAACGGAAGAGACTTACAGTGTAAGTACCTACTTACAGTGTAGCACTGTTTAGTGTAAAGCGTTTAGTCAAAATGCGATTCAAAAGTTTATCATCCAACTTGTAAACTCAGTACACGCATAGGTCTATGAATACTTATCTTTATACATTAATTACTTAGATTATTTGACTGGCCTGATGGCTCAGTTAGTAGTAACCCTGCCTTCTGAACTGTGGGTTGTGGGTTCGATTCTCATTCCATCCATTGGTGTGTTGCACATCGATGTTTGTTCTGTGTCTGGCTGTTATATTACAACATATAACAATATAACAGCCAGACACTTCTACGTACGTTTTTACAAACAATAAGTATCTAGTATTGTATCAGTTATCTGGTTCCCATAGTACAAGCTTTGGGTAGTTTGGGGCTAGATGGTGCTGTGTGAAATGTCCACGTATATTATTATTTATATTATTGTAATTATTATTATTAGAGAACTCATAAAGCCTCTGTGGTGTGGTGGTTGAGCAGGTCGGCTCATAGCCCGAAGGCGGCGGGTTCGATTCCCACGGCAGGACAAGTATTTTAACTACTGTACTGGGTTTTGTGGGACCATGATCCTCATAGTTCTTGGGTCTCTTAGACACAGTGAATCCTAGTTAGGGCCCAGGATCTATTTATGCGATTATTGGGCGTTATTATTATTATTATTATCAAGTACATCTTGTATTATAAATGCACATTTTATAATAGACTGAGCTGTCACAGATAAAATGTTTAAACATTTTATGAAATGAATTCGAGCAAAGCGATTTAAGCTTCTCAACTAAATTTAATAGAAATACTGAGGCGCTTAAATAAAGAGATGCAATAAAATCGCTGTCAGTGGAACTAAGCTCATTATTGGCTCTCTTTGTTTCTGGATTTTGCTGGAAAGCGTCGACGGCGTTGTTGAAGAACTTTGCGGAAACTCGAGGAGATAATAAACTCGACTAGATGTGTATCTTTGGACTCCTCAAGTTTATTATTTCCGGGGACGTAAACTTTTTAGATTTATTTCTCTTGGAACATCTTATTTACACACAACAATTTTTTTTTTCTGGAACTGTTTCTTTTTTTAATCAGTCTGTCTATCGGGACTCTTTTTCTCACAATGGGCGGTCTTATTATAATCTATACAAATGATTGACATAAAAAACAAGAAGTTTTGTTAAGATTTAGACGATGAAAACCATTTCCCCGGAATGCTAACATAGGCTCACGGGTTATATTGTCTCTATCACACTTGCAGATAGCAGAGCAACGGCCATATACAATCAGAATGCCCTATGCAATTACAGCCAACGTTCTCTTTGATCGCTTGTTACCGCGCTTTGGTTGCTCTATAGAAACTATTACCTATTCTGCCATGCTGGTCTATTGTAGCTGAATACGTCAGGCGTCACATTTTAGTATTACATAGGCATTGTTAGGAATCGTAAGGTATTTAGAGTCAGCTTAAATTACTACTCACAAAATATAGATACGTACTAATCAATATATACATAAATAAATCAATAGTTAAGCTAACCGTTCACCTGATGTTAAGCGACACGGCTGCCCCTATCAGTTGCAGTGTCACTCGGAACTCTAAAGTATAGTTTAGTTTTCCCAAAAGACTGCACCGCTCGGTCAAATGCAATCTAGTCAGTTGTTTTTTCTAAAGCTTCCTCTTTTAATTTGATACAAAAACTGTTGATTTCTTGACACTATTTGCGTACAAGTGCGAAACATTCCTCCATCGGTACTAGTTATGAAACTCACAGTTGCAAACGAGGAAAAGGGGCTTTAACTATGAAATAAAAATAGTTTGATACTCTAGTTATAAGATAACTATGTTGATAGCAACTAATGAACTCATACATATTTGAGACGAAATTACTTTCAATACCGTATTCGTATCTAGGAACATTCACAGCATAATTCTAAGCCCATGCAAAAAAAAGAAACGGCAAAAGAAAAAAATACTACTACATTCTGCTTGCTATGCTCAAACATCAGTTTATGGAACCATTTGACCAAAACCACCTGTAAATTTTTCAAATCCTTCCCGTTGAATAATTATTCTGTCAAGTACTTTCTAAGCAACCATAACTTTTATTTACAAACCTTTAAGGTCGCATTGAAAAGCACTAATAGAATCCACTAACGAGGCAAAGCGAAGACTAGGAAAAACGAACCACAATTGCTGCGCGAGTAAAAACTAAATTGCCAGAATGGTTGAACAAAGAATCCTGTAGTGAGATTTTATTCCCGCCAGCAGCGCCGTCCCATTGGCCCGCTGGCACCCTTATACCAGCGCGGGCTAACGAGATAAAAAAAAATATCAGTACTTTTTTTAATTGGCTTTTGTTTGGAACTTCACATGAATAGTGCTAGCACCAGGTGGGCCTTTTCCTTATATATTGTTATTATTTTCATAACTAAATCTGTTTGTTTCATCTCCTCTCGTTAGTTCAAATGCGTAATTAACTATACCTGTTTACCGAAACAATGTTTACAATTGCTTTAAACCGGTCATAAGTAAAATCATTAGTTTCACTTTGCACTTTGCAATGTATGAACTTTTATTTATGACTGGCCTGATAGCTCAGTTGTTAGTAGTTCTCCTTTCTGAACTGTATAGGTTGTGGGTTCGATTCCCACCCAGGACTAACATTTGTGAAATGAACATAGGTGTTTGTTCTGTGCCTGGTTGTTATATTGTATTCTGTGTATGTGTTTACAAACAAAAAGTGTATAAGTATTCTATCAGTTATCTAGTTTCCATATTACAAGTATTGATTAATTTGGGAAGAAGATGGCGCTGCGTGCCATCCACAAATATTTGTTATTATTTTATTTTGTGAAAAAAACGTCTAATAGTAACGAAAAAACGGCTTATAGAGAAATACACGTGATATCATTTTCCACTAACTACTTTCCCGCTATCTACAGATTGTAAAGGTGTTCCCAAAAAATAAATGGCTTTTATAGCAGCAATGAAAGAGCACCAACTGATCGGAGGAAATGATTAGGCAGTGGTAACATGTGTGGTGGTGTTCATATTTTCTTAAACTCTAAATTACGCTAAGCTTTAATTTTACTTCTCCGACTTGTTATTGTCGTGAGCTTTTCAAATCCATGTATTTTCATAAAACTTAAATATCTTTGTAAAATTTACAAGCGAAAAGTTTTTCATCATAATCGTCGTTAAGGTAGAAGATAGAATAATCATAAAGACAGAGAATCAAAAATAGAATAGAATAGAATAGAAAAACTCTCTATTGCGTATATCAAAATAAAATAAAACTAGGTATTACAGTACTAAAATAGGTAGCACAATGGGTGGCTTTATCACTAAAAGAGATCTCTTCCGGCAACCTTTGGATGGATAGTATCACAATAGAAGAAGTCAGCATTGTGCAATATGAACAAAAAAAGATTATTTTGTATACTAATAGTATGCTATTAGATATAATTTACAAACACATACACATTAGTAAATAAAGGTATAATAAATAAAATACATATTGTATACTTATATGAATAGATACATAGTACATAAATATATATACATTAATACAAATATATATACATTAATACAATATATACAAATTAATATAAATATATAATTATATAGCAGCGTTAAAATAAAGGAAAGGTAGTTTTATCAGGTTAAAAAATTGGTTAAGTCGAATAACTTCCTCAGTGAAAGACGTCATAAAAATATTTCTTTGTTAATTGAAATCGTACAAACAAATAAGAAAATTAGGTGTACCTGTGTAAAAGCGTCCAACGGAGAAAAAAAAAATATACTGAGAATAATATAATCAGAGATCTGTATCAAATAAAAGGACGTTATGTTTTAATTTGAATCGATCGCTTTACCCTACCTGGGGAAAAAGCGATTTAAACGATGCATCAAAACAAATTTGAAAGCTGACATTTCGAATCCGTCATGTAATAAACTTTTTACTTGATGCTACGCCCTTTCGAACAAAATTTTATTGAAAAAACATGAGTTGCCTCCATTTCATAGCTGTTCTGGTACAGTGTTTATTTAATAAACTGTTTTTTTTTTATTTAGTAGTGACTGTACTTTTTCACGCGATCTGTTTAGGAGAGGCCTATGTCCAACAGTGGACTGATACAGGCTGATGTTGAATGATGATGATGATGAATGCGTTACTAAATGTTTTATGGAGATAACAAGAAAAAAATCACGCATTTTGTCTTTATATTTTTTTTAACTAGATATGTTCGCATTTGACCACATTTCTACTGATGTTGTATTTATATGTGCTTTGTTTTTCACATCCGAAGACATGCTTTTTTTAGTAGGCAGTGTTTAGTATTAGTTATTATATTATTTTAGTTTTTTTTTCTTCGAAAAGGATTTGCTTATGTGATCATCATTTGTTAATTTTTGAATCATACGACTGCCGCATCGTATCAAGTAGATTTATTACATCATTTGTCATCTGTAACCAAAACTTTCTTATTTCTGGTATACGTGACTTCTCTCACAGGGAGTACCATAACACGATATGTACGTGCGGGTTCGTGTAAGGCTCGTGTTTTGCCTGTATAACAGGTGTAGTATAAATATTATCGTATACGTCGAAATACATTAGCTATTATAAATATACCCCTAACAGCACACTTACTTAACAATATTGTAAAACTATATTAATTTGCATGCCAATATTTTAATTTAATTTAATAACTTAATGTAATTTATTTAAAATTTATATATTTAATGTAACTCACACACAATGTATAATGTTTATAAAAAAAATTCAACACAAATACTGAATAGCAGTGGAATAGCTAATTTGGTGTCTTTTCTTGTTTTATCTTTATTCTGATTTCAAATTTTATATGAAGAAACAAAACACAAAATAAATGTTCTTCCCTACACACCGTTTATTAGTAAAAGGGATAATATTCTTACACTCACATAAATAAAAATTCATACGTACATAATACGAAAATACTTTTCCCCGACGTAATACAGTAGCAGGTAGCTCTCGTGAGTTCACTAAGCACCAATAAATGCTTTTACTATGTTAGATCAAACTAACCAAGTTTTCTGTGGCCTGAGTTATTTGGTCCTCTCGAGCAGAAGAACAAATAAAAATGCAATAACAACCCAGTATCAACATCGGCGGGTTATTGCTACGAGGTCTCAGTCTCGTAGCACCGTAGCGGTCTTCTACGGAGCTACGGCGTAGTATTCGTGAACGAATTTCGTGGCTTGAGGGACTTTGTTTAGTTTCATTGGATGAAATTTTATTGAGTTCATACTACCTTACATTTATTTTCAGTTTCAATATCTGTGCTTCTTGGAAATTTGTGAACGAGGAGAGCTATGTATGTAATCGTTGGGCGTTATTATTATTGTTATTATAATTATTACTAACGTGATCTTAATAAGCTCTGTCACAATAAAACATCATTAAAAAACCATACAGAAAAAAAAACATTATTTAACACTTCACCACAGTTTTAGTTTAGCCTCACTTAAGAGCCAGTTTTAAAACAGGCGTAACATGACCTTCGGCCATATTTCCTAACATCGTGAAATGTGGTTAACGCCGTACTACCCGACACAAAATGCCTTTTCATACATTTTCATCAAATCAATATAATCTAAATATTGAATTATTTTCATTCCAATTTGCAATTTTTATGCTATTAACAATCAAAACTTTTAATATTAGGGCGTACACAATAAACAAAAAAATAAAAAAAACAATGCATTGTGTTAGTTAAAATATTATATTATAATGAATTTTGATTATAATTAAAACGTTTTAAAAATGTATCAAATATAAATTGTAGTCGTATCTAGGATTAACTGATGAACGTTAGATTACGTACTTATGATGTCTTCACGATGAATAAAGATTTTTGAAATTGAATTGGACATTCAATTTTTCCTTAACGCCTTATAATAGATTTAAAACGTAAAACACCTCATTTCTCCTTCTCTCTTCTCTCTCCTCTCTTTCGAAAGAAAATAAGTTCAAAAGAAATCTCAAATTCAACGTGTGTAATTGTCAGCTGTAAAGATCACGGTCCATAGGATTCAGACGCAAAATGCCGTTTGTGTATAGACTCGGCCCTGTTTTTGAACCATCGCTTAGTTTATTTGTACAAAGTGTCAAAGGGAATCTCTTTGGCTATTGTTGCATCAGGGTAAATAGCTGCCGAGGCTGTGCTAATACTTTAGTCATCGATTTCGTACACATGATGAAGTCTGTCTTCCAAAGGCTTTGTGTGCGAGATCCTGCAATATCGGGCGACGTGTGAAAATAGCCATTGTAGAGAACATGAAATCGAAAATTATTTATACTTTAGCACAAAACAATATACGACGGGGACGTAATGCTATGAAGCATTATCTACCAGTGAACTTGGATGTGCAAGAAATAAATGGTAGCGGTGCAGTAAAATTGATATTAGAAAAAAATACATATATATTAGAATAATAATTAAAATATTACATATGTTTTACTTAATCATAAATATAAGATAAATTATTTAGGACCCTTTTTTACCTAAAATATTACTTTTTCTCCAATAATTAAATATAGTTTAGTTTTTATAAGAACGAATATGTCAACATTGTTAATAAATCAACACATACTAATTATATGTATTAAACATATATATTTAATTTATATAATACCTACTCTCTTAATTTTTTCATACTACTTTGAAAAACTCTTTATTTTTTACATTTTTGTATTTACTTATTCTCTTATTTTATTTATCGAATATTGTAACGTGTAGTTTTACGCATCTGGATTCACGTACTCACCAAAATGTAAATTACCTGACAATTTCCCAGTGCTTCTGTCAAATAAACCCTCGATCCCCACAATATTCAATTAAATTTGAGTGGCGTTTAATTTCGGACCCTTCACTGTGAAACCGGCGATTTCCACAAAACGAACACCGACCAGAATAGTCCCATTTGTGATAATCAAGGGCAGGTCTGACGAGAGGATAATAAATTAGCACTATTTACTACGTGATTGATACTTTATGGTCAAAGGTATCGATTACGTACATTACGCACTAGACTTTTAACTGGAAACACCAGCCTACAGCGGTTTTACTATAACAAAAAAACGTCATAGCAATACGTAATGCGATTTATTACCAAGCTATAATTTTTTTTTAAATCTCGGACACGAAATTAATTCGCTATTTTGTGGTGGCGGCCATCTTGGGTCGATTTTCATAAAACACCTAAGAACATACCCGACTAATTCACCATTCAAACAAAAAACAATCAAAATCGGTTCTTCCATTCGGGAGCTACGATGCCACATACAGATACGTCAAAATTATAGCATCTACATTGTGTGTCATCTGAGCAAGTAAACCATAACCGTGCTACTACAAATACTTAAACAAGGCTTAGACAGATGTGAAACGTGTGTTTAATAATACAAAACAGCAGTTTAACTACAAGGTTAAGGGTTGTTTAAATGTTTTGTGGTTAAGCTGTAGAAGTTTTGTTTTAAACGCGTGTGTGTAAAAAGTGTTATATTAGCAAGGTATTGGGGCACGAACGTTATTTTTTCCTTCTCTTTAGAGTATACGTAAAGTAAAACTTATCTTTTAACCCACGACAGAAGGCGAGTCACTTATAAGTTACATCACATGTCATATTTCAACGGAATTTCCATTTCAAATAAATCTGTTTGGCGGCTGATACTCTATCGGTCTGAGACTCGGCGGTCCTCGGATACTAGAATTTAAAACAGCCAATTTTAAATAACCTAGTTCACATCTAGCTAGAAGTAAAAATTTCAGTTTTATTTTTTTAATGTGGACTAACACATAAAATAGCTCTTATAATAAAGCTCAAAGGATCTCGTGTGGCTTGATGTCAGACTTTTCAGGCCGAATTAAAAGCAACTCTCAAGAAATGTAGATATATTATGCATCTCGATTTTATGTTTACAATGTTTTATTATTATTAGAAATGACGTGACAGTCATGTCGTTCGCCTGATGTTAAGCGACACGGCATCCCATATCAGTTGCAGTGTCTCTTGGAACTCGAATGTATAGTTTCACGTGACACTGCACTGCGCACGTCATCCTGAGACATCAACACAGTCTAGTAGTAAGATTACGAGACTGTGACATTAGGTCATAAAATCTCATTGGCCCAGTAATTTCACTAGCTGCAATGCCCTTCAAACCGGAACACAGTAGTGCTTGCATACTACTACTTGGCGCCAGAATAATTGGCAAAGCGGTGGTATCTGCTTAAACGAACTTTGCAGAAAAGTCCTACCACCTAGTAAACGTAGTAAATTTGAATATTCAAATGGATTGTTTGTGAAGGAAAAATTTGAATCACGATTGGGATTTGAACCCGGACCATCCGTCACATAAACCGGGGCATGCTTTACTTAAGCTACCGAGACAAGTGGTTTCATGCCCAAATTTATCCTTCACCTTTTACAACCAACTTACGGGTGGATATACTCAAATGCCTCTATGTAATCATTTAGCATGTACATTGCCCGGTCCTGGCTAGTGCATTAAAGGGGCTAAGCCCTCCCGTATCACCGCCAGCTTTACTGCCCCCGCTTCAATGAGCACGAATGCCCACAGACAATGCAGAAGCAGATGGGTTGGGAATCAATAGACGTTTCATTTAAATCATGATATTCTATCACGGCAAGTCTTTGTATCCGCCACCTGCCACTTAAACACGTTTTCACTATGAAAAGGTTATAACTTTCCTTGTTTTCGACCTTAAAGCTTCACTATATAGAGCCTAAAATGTATCAGTTTTTAGTTTGGAATCTTTTTGTGGCAGGCATAGAGTGTGAGAAAGAGAAACTGTACTTCATAGTGTAGCGGATGCTGACGTCTGACGGAAGATGTAAACACATAATTTTTTTAGGGAAATCATGAAAGGCTCCGGGGAATGTTAGGCTTTTATATGTTAGTGTAATATAGATAGATAATAGTTGTCAGTGTCACTGGGAACAAAATATAAAGTTTTCTGCGACACTAAACTGCACACATAATCCTGAGACATTACACTAGTAATAAGATTACCAGACCACGAGATCAGGTCATAAAGACTCATTTGCTCAGTAATTTCACTAGCTTCAGTGCCATTCGAAACGGAATACCGTAGTACTTGCACAATATTGGTTAGGGCAGAATAACTGGCAAAGTATTAAAATAATAAGACAATGAGCCCCAAACTAACGACGGAACCTATATCTTCGGAGTCTGGTGTAATTATAAATAAACATAAAAAAAATATAAAAAAACAATAGTCAAAGTTGACTGGCCTCATAGCTCAGTTAGTAGAAGCTCTGCATCTCTACTCATCTCATCCCTCTCTCTCTCTCTCTTCTGGGTTTCAATTCACACCCATGATAAATATTCATGTTGGTTCTGTGTCTGGGTGTTACACAGTATTTTATGTATTTATTTACAAACAAAAAGTATCTAAGTATTATATCAGTTGTCTGGTTCTCATAGTGCAAATGCCAATGGCGGTGTGTGAAATGTACACAAATATTTATTTATTCCTTCCGTGGGGGCTTGGTCGAAGCGACGCGTGACCAAATTTGAGCAACCCGGACAATCCTATAGCAGCCGTCGCATTGACTGCTGTAGAGACCAACACTCCGTACAAAAAAAAATAATTTTACAGTTTCATCGTAGTTTATGTACATAGTTACTGTGGAAATTATTAAATTAAGAATGAAATTTGTCTTGTTGCGTTTATAGTGATCACCCCCAGTACCCACCCCAATTTATTGATGACTAGTTGCGCACCCCGGTTTCACCCACGGATGAAAAGTATTTTAATTATTTGCTCATCCCGTGGGAAAATTTCACTTTTCCGGGATAAATTGAAGCCTATATGTTAATCCAGTGTATAACGTATCTTGGTACCGAATTTCATCCGAATCCATTCAGCCATTTGAGCGTGAAGGAGTAACAAACATACACACAAACACACATACGCACAAACATACAAACACACAAACACAAACTTTCGCCTTTATAATATTAGTGTGATGACAAAAAAAATTTTACAACACCAACCGCTATTTTGGTTCTTTAAATCCTGTCCATCCTAAGTTAGTCTGGAATAAATTGCTTGATGTGATAAGGCCGCCCTTTGATCTACCATTCTTTGTAAGTTTTTTAACGTGCATTGTTATGTATTAGTTGGTGTTCAGTAACGTGTTAAAGTATTGTATTGTATTACAATTTGACAAAGCCAGGTTCAGATATACAAAGGTTTGAGAAAAGCTATCACGAATTAATTGTGACATATTGAATAGAATATCTAGATATCTAGACATAATGAATAGAATGAATTCAATATATCACATTGCCATTAAATTTATCACCATGTTATTTTAATATAGCATCTAAGCTGGTTCTATAGAAAACCAATAATTGAAAGCGACAAGTGCCGCACCAGCCTTACCGCGCCGGCTTTGTGGAAACAGGAGTAGCTTTTGTAATCTGAGGAATATCTTTAAAGCATTTCATGGCACCCCGCTGACTATTATTAAGTCAATTTGTCAACTCGCTTGTCTCGACTTTCAAAGCTTAGAACTTTTCTTTTTTAATTATTGATAGGCTATAACTAGGCTTGAAAGTTTGGATAACTATCGGCATGAGGAAAAGCTACACCTGAAATAAAGTAAGGAATAAAATGGCGATTGAAATAAAATTAAAACAAAGAATGATGAGTACAATTGTAAGCGATAATGGTTGTAGCGTAAGACCTCTTTTTGGTTGGTTTTGACAAGAAGAATATGTCTGTTTAGTTTGTTATGTAATTTTTTTAATATCTCTTATATTTTTAGTATACTATAATGTGATATATTTTAGTATAGTATACTTAGTATGATGGAAATTTCAAAAATAAAAGGTTTATCGAGATACTTCTCGATATTCCCTATGATGTATATGATGCCGAAACGGGTTAATGCACTAACAAATTACTACACCTACAATTGAAACTGACGGACCATATGCCTGTAATTGATAGGCTTGACTGTGTGCAGTGGAATCATGGTGCCCGTAATCCAGATTGCTATCTATAAGCCGAAGCAATTTTACGACCCTTGGAGCTTTAGAACATTGATCGATCCAATTTCTGCACCTACCTAATTTGATAACAACGCATAATGATTGCACGGCGGTTGATTCTAATGTTGTGTGCCAACCAAAGAGATGAAAGTAAGAATAATATCTGTGTGGAGCACATAGGCGCCAAGCGCTTATACTAATGGCCAGACATTTCCAGACAAATGTATTTTCTTTTTTACATTGTGCCATCTGTGCAAGTTAACGTTATGCGTTCCGAGAAGAAGACACTTTTACAATAAATTTTTTTTTTCAAACAGACAATATTGACCAATAGCTGTAAAAGACCAAACTGGATTATAACCGAAAAACCGCAGCGGCCGATTGCAGCTTGGACGTGATCAAGCTGAATATTTCAAATTTAGCCTTATATAATGTTGTGTTCATCTAGAGCAGTGCGGGTTTTGACTGGACTGATAGCTCAGTTGGTAGTAGTTCTTAACTGTAAGCTATGGGTTCGATTCCCATTACACCAACAAATATTTGTGTAATGAACATATATTATCATTATATTGTATTCTTTGTATGTATTTACAAACAAAAAGTATCTAAGTATTGCATCAGTTATCAGGTTCCCATAGTAAAAGATTTGCTTAGTTTGGGGCTAGATGGCGCTGTGTAAAGTATCCACAATTATTTGTTATTTTATTTCTATTTATTTCAAGACAATTGTTTTTTTTATGTTACTAAATGACAATTCACTGGTCATCTAGTAACTAAAATAACCGAACTAACAGTGCTCCCCAGCATTATCAATGCCGTTAAAAGTACAGTAACTTTTAATACTCCAATGATATTTCTATGTTATCAAGATCACAACGTAATCCTGGATACAAAAATAGCCATGGATCTCCACGTAGCCTCTCTCTTAATAGGATAAAAGAGCTCTGAACCTGCCGTAGCTTAACCACGAGAGCGGGAAAGGTATTCCACCCCTCTAAATAACAAGACATTACCCTTAAAAAGGTTCGCATTAAACTCCATCTCACGTCCAAATTCCTTCAGCATTAAAAGCGTGGGTCAGAATTTACTATAAAATGACTATTTGCAAATGAAGTAGGTATGCTGGCACTTTTACGTCCGCAGTGAAAACCATTCGGCTATGTTTGTAGTTTGAAGTTTTATTTTATTATTGGACCGTCAAAAATATCTATCTTTACTGTCCCCATTTTATATTATAAGAAATAGGTGATCCGCTTTAGAACTCAACCGGTATTCTGTTGGTACTTTTAATTTTTCGGGTTAAAAAGTATTATGTTGATATCAGTAATTTGGTGTAAAATCCGCAGAAATAACAAAAAAGTCTCAGTTTTTATATAAAAAGAAAGTAGAGAACTGAAATATTGTGATAAAAATATCAAGATTAGAGAGCTATATATAGGATACCTAGGTCCTTATATAGGGTACGGCATAAATTAATGTTTTGTATGGAGGCATTTATCTATCTCATAAGAAAACTGTGAATGTGAATTGTTGTAAAACCAGTGTCTAACTCTAGAAAGAGAACTTCTGTTTTTTTTTTTCAAACTAATATATTCTAATGGGCTTGCTATATAATATTTGACAATAAGCACCTTGTAATTCTATATACTTAGTAAAGTAACTTAATTTTAAGTACCTAATATTTTGACTTGTAAAAGTGAAAATTATGTAGCCTATTTATTTATTTAGCCTATTTGCAATGATTTTGACTTTGACTTTGATCATAAATATTTAAAGTGAAAACCAGTTGAAAAAGTTGACTTGAGGTATTGCATTCCCAAAAGACAATCAAACACGGTTTGTATTAACTTCTAGGTTCATTGCAATAAGTGCTACTTAAATAAATGTCAAATGCTAAACGAAGAGTTGGGAAGGTCAGTCCGCTATTTAAATACTCGGGTGCCAGACAGATGCCTTAATTAGATTAATTTTACAAACTCTTTATAAAGTTTATAATTGTGAATTTTAATTTTAATTTTTGCAGTAGAAGCATAACGTGGTAAACTTAATCCAGGGTCTATTTTTCACTGATGTTTACAGGTGCTGACGACAGACCTCTAAGTACAATTGTACCTATCTTTTTTATATATATATTATATTCTTTTGAATAAAGCGTGGCGTCCGTACATAATTTTCAAAACAACAATTCGCAATAGCTTTGACTAACGTACTGGCGCATTAGTTTATTTTTTATTCTTGCACTGCCGTTTACTTTCCACCTCTTTGTAACTGCATCCTTATCGTATCATCTACAACAGGTATCCTTGGAAGGCAATTCAGTTATAGACTAGTCATTATAGACTGATTAAAACAAAAGACCTCATGAACAAAAAAGCTCTCTATGTCTAAGAAATTATATTAGCTAACCGAGACTATCTTTGCCGACACTTGAGTGCAATGGACTCAACGAAGTTACTCAAGTGGGTATTTTACCGCTTGCACCGCCGGCACCGATCTCGGGTGCCCGGGTAAGCTTGCTCTTTGCCACTAAACTCAGTCTTTGATTCCGTTTCCGTAGCTTGCTCCCAGTACCGCTTTTGTTCGTCCACTTCTGTCCATTGTCCGTCCTAATTGCTGATTCCGTCCAATTTGAATGGGTAGCTGTGGTCCCGACAAATTTGTAGTCTTGGACCCTAACTAGTTTGCGACTCGTGTTATTGAACGTTGAATAGCCACTCAATAATATCTATATCAATACATATAATAAATTAAGTAAAATGATATTATTGGCTAAACTAAGCAATATTTAGCTTTATGTATAAATGTTAGTTAGATTTAATAAATTATTAAATCCCCGCCGCTGTCCTGCAGAAAAGCCATTAAATAGAGTTTAAAAGGGACGTACCACACGTACAGAATCACATGACACATTCATAATCTTTATTCTGGATGCATTGCAACAAATGCAATCCAAAAATCCTTGTAGTTGGTTGAAACAAACGTTTTTTTGTTTCGTTATATAGGCATCTGTCTAGCACCCGAGTATTTAAATAGCGGGCTGACCTTCCCAACTCTTCGTTTAGCATTTAACATTTATTTAAGTAGCACTCATTGCAGTGAACCTAGAAGTTAAATACAAACCGTGTTTGGTTTCGGTGCCATTTTGTAAATTCTTTAGTAGCTATTTTTCATCAGTACTCTTAAATTTTCGCTCTTTTGGGAATGCCATACCTCAAGTCAACGTGCTATCAAAGCTGCTACGACGTGCTGGCTATCAATTTTTTCAACTGGTTTTCACTTTAAATATTAGGTCTTTACCTATGAAATTGCCGTTTTGTTTGAAAAAAGTTAAAGTATTTTTTTTTTCGAACTTATTTATTTCTTTTATTCAAAGTAATCACCCCTGCAATCAATGCATCTTTGGCAACGCTGTGGCAGTTTATGGATGCCCTTCTTGAAAAAATCAGCAGGACGGGAGACAACAAACTCTTCAAAGGCGTTTTGTACTGCCTCTCGGGAATTGAATTTTTTTCCCGTTAAAAAGTTGTCCAAATTTTGGAAAAAGTAATAGTCGGTAGGCGCAAGATCTGGTGAGTATGGCGGATGAGGGAGAGCTTCCAAACCCAACTCATGCAGCTTAGAGAAGGTCTGTTGTGCAGTATGGGGTCGCGCGTTGTCGTGAAGTAGCAGTGGAGACGACCGATTGACCAAAGCTGGTTGCAGACGTGCGAGTTTCGCCATCATTGTGGTCAGTTCTTCAATGTACACATCTGCAGTAATGCTCTCGCCGTTTTGTAAAAAGCTATGATGAATCACACCAGCACTAGACCACCAAACTGTGACCATCACCTTTCTAGGGGTCATTTTTCGTTTTGCACATTGCTTTGGTACCGAACCAGGATCTAACCAACTTGCTGAGCGCTTTCGATTGTCAATAAGAATCCATTTTTCGTCGCACGTAACAATTCGGTTCAAAAGTCCTTCATTTCTGTGCCTGTTAAGCAGCGCAAGGCAAGTCTCGACGCGTACGTTGCGCTGGCGATCGTTAAGTTCGTAGGGCACCCATCTATCTTGCCAATCTGTCGCAAATGGACCAATATTGTTTTAATGCTAACATCAAAAGCTGCTGCCAGCTCAGCTGTAGATTGAGATTCATCAGCTTCCACAATCGCCTTTAATTCATCATTGTTGACCAAAGTTTCCGGACGACCATGAGGTTCATTTTTCAAGTCAAAATTCCCAGAACGGAACCGAGCAAACCAATAACGGGTTGTACGTTCGTTTGTACAGTTCTCTCCGTAAACGTCGTTGATGTTACGTGTCGTTTGTGCCGCGTTGGTGCCACGACGGAACTCATATTCCATAATTACACGAAATTTCAAAGTATCCATTATGAGGAAAAATGTTGAAATGTAATAAAAATACAACGCTAATTAATAAACAAAAGACTTATATTGTAAATAGAATGTCATATTTTTAAAACAAAATTAATTTGAATTTAGAATTCATAGCCAATCAAAACTTTTTTTTGTTTGAAAAAGTCTGTACTGCAATACGGCAATTTCATAGGTAAAGACCTATTATTTATGATCAAGGTCAAAGTCAAAAGATTTATTGCAAATAAGCAATTTTAAGCACTTTTACAAGTCAAAATTATATTAGGTACTTAAAATTAAGTTACTGTACTAAGCGTATAGAATTACAAGGTGCTTATTGTCAAATATTATATAGCAAGCCCATTAGAATATATGAGTTTCATAAAAAAAACAGAAGTTCGTTTGTTTTGTTTAAATTTTAGCCAAGGAAACCCATGAGAATTATTTTAAAGTACTAGAGAGTAAAGTATATATACATATATATATATATATATATACTTTAAAATATATATATAATACCTATTTAAAATAAAACTCAGTGTCTTTTTTGGAACTGTCCGTCTGTGCCTGTCAGCTTGATGGATGAATTTTGATGCCGTTTTTTTGCATAGCTACGATTTTACAAGGTCTTTTAAAATAATCCGAAAATGGCGGTTGTAACTTTGTTTTTGTAGGTATTCGTGTTGGTTGCACGAACCACTGACCCCATCTAAGACTGATATAGCTAACTTGCACTTAAGTATCTTCAAGGCATAAAGGTCAGCGTTGTACATAATAGGTAGGTACAGGTTTGTCAGGCAGAACCTTGGCCGTGCCCAAGTCTAAAGCCAATGTGGCCTTGGGGTGAGAATCGTAGAAAGTAATTTATTTGTGCACCTTATAAATAAATAGGAACCGAAAGTAAAAATAAATCTTTATAGATAAACGTATTATAACAGTGAATATATGTCCTGTTTATAATAATAATAATAATAATAATATGGACATTTTACATGGCGCAGTCCAGCCTCAAACTAAGCCAAGCATGTACTATGGGAACCAGATAACGGATACAATACTTATATACTTTTTTTGTTAATACATACATAGAATACAATAATAACACCCAGACACGGAACTAACATATATGTTCACAAATGTTTGTCCTGGGTGGGACTCGAACCCGCAACCCATAATTCAGAAGGCAGGGGTACTACCAACTGAGCTATCGGGCCGGTCAAGTTTGACAACCGGTTGGGCAATCAAACTTGGTATTCTAATGGGAATAAATGATTGAAATGTATCGTGTTGTTCTTTGTAGGGGCAGAGAATGCTAACGCGGCAGATATGTACGCGGCGACCGCGCAGCTCTGGCCTCCTCAGTCGTCTCTCCACCAGTACCGCGTCATGTTGTAATTAACCGATTACGTATACCAACTTAAAATATATATTTATTTGTTACCGTGAGTCTTAGTTTTCCTTCGATTCCCCCGCACCATAGAAAAGAACACGCCTGACAATGGAGACTAGACAGAGTCGTAGCCCCCACATTCTTATTCGCTGTACTAAATAAGTATTGGGTAAAATGGATCAGCATTACAATTCAACAGGGATTTGCTGCCAGCATGTTGGGTATGCTGATGTGTGCTAGAGCATGACTGTGTATAAGTCATTGCGGGCAAAATGTTTTTTGTAGTTGGTAGTGTAGCAGTAGCATTTAGTGGTAATTGGTGTTTTTGTGGGTACTTGAATAATTTTTAAATTTTGAATCAACTTAAAGAAGAAATAATCAATTAAAAAAAGACGTGTGGCACTTGGAGACTGCCGCGGTAAAGCTATTGCATAGCATTTTTTATCAACTTATGCAATTAATAAAAAAAAAAAAAAAAAAAAAGCCTTTTATTTCCTACAAATTTTCCAGTAAGTAAAAATTATGTTAAGTACAAAGTTTAAATAGCTAATTTGAAATAATTTTGAATATAACAATACTTAAGCCTAACATAACTGAAGGGTTGAGAATAAAAAAACTAAATTAAAACTTATGCAATTATAATTATTTATTTATTTTATTAATGCAGTATTTTTTTGATTACGGTAGTTTTCCAATACAACCAATGCCACCTAAAGGCGGGTTGTATACTCCTTGGGTTGTTGTACTCCGACCGGCACAGCGGTTCGGAGTGGGGGGCGTTAGGTTTTTTTCGTTACGGAATTTCTGGATTCGGTCCCCACGCTCAAGGCCCGCGATAAAAGCTATGCAATAGCTTAAAAACGCATGAATCGATGAGTATAAGAATAAAACTCACAGATACTAAACTACTTGTGTTATTATATCTGATTATATAGATTAAAATATCACATACAATGTTTCATTTTAGTGGATAACTACTTAAAATATTGCTCAAGTTGAGGATAAGAAATTGAAATATCTTTTGGAATACATAGGTATTTTTTATAATGCAGTAAGCACGCGTATGGACAGGCAGCACAGTGCAGAGAAAACAGTCAATGATCAAAACTATTACTGTACATTATGTTTGTTAACTCTTTGATATTGATTCAAAGACCATTCTTTTACTTCGCCTTAGCTGGGTTAAAAGCTGAAAGCGGAGATGAAATAGCTAAGCACGGCCAATACATACTGGATCCTTTAACGCAGCCAAAAACTTCCGTGCACCTACGGGAGTACATAGTGACATAGAAAGATCACGTATTGAAGGTAGAACGTAAACATAAAGCCGTCGTACAGCCGTTGATTGCCGTCATTCGTCTTCGATTAATTAAAGCCGGGCTCGAATGACGTCACGCTCGATAGGGACAAATTAAACGTAAGAGATGTATAGGGGCGTGTCAGACAGATAGGATACTTTGTGTGTATATGTAATGTGAACAAATAATCCTATGATAGTGTTGCCAAGCTTATCAGAACACTGAGACGATAGAGGTATGGCTGCCGATAAAGAAACTAATGCCTTACAGCCTTATTAACAAACGGGTATTAGTCTCGGATTAGTTACTTCAGTTTTTGTCCTTTTTTTGCTACCGGAATATTTAGCTGGACCGAAAGAGACAAAAGATGGTGTAACTAGTCTAAAGCTAGTTCGTGTTTATTAATAAGGCTGTTAAAGACTAGTATATATTATGTACTTTCTATTACTCAACGAGGTAAGTTTTGCAGCTGCCTCGCAGTATTTATTTATTTATCTACTATCTGACCTGCACTGGCTTCACACGTGTGCCAGTAAAGCGCGGAAGTGCAAGCAATAAATTGATTACCAGCGCAATTCGAACATTACAATCATTTTTAAATGTTAGAAGATTTATACACGCTTAAACCTTTTTTAAATGGTGTTTTAGGCGTTTCGTGTTGAGACTCTGTCTGACAAATTTATTTATTAGAGCGTCTAGTCGATGAGACGTGAGATTGTAATGCTGGGATTTATTTGACAGAATTAGTCGGCAATTCAATTCAACGGGGCAATACTAGCAGCATGTTGGGTACGCCACCTACAATGAACTGTCTACTCTATAGATCAGAGCGTATATATCTGTATACTACAGTCCAAATGTTATTGTAGTAGGTAGCATAGCATGTTGCATTTATTATAAAGTTTTTATAATTACAGCAGCTCAGATAACAAAAATACAAGAACGTTTCAATTTTTTTTTTATACATTTTATATTTGACTTAGTGCGATCTGTATTATTTAAAGTTCAAACAAAATGTAGTGTGTACAAACAGTTAAATAAAGTAACGATTTAAAAAATAATATAACTTAACTTAACTTCATGAGGTATTCTCGAAAACTCCTTCAAGTTGGTACTGAAACTATTGAGAACAAGAATAGAATAGAGAAATAGAATCGTCTGTAAGCTGTATCGTCTAAGCTAGATATTGGCGTAGCATTTAGACATAGGTATCTATGTAGTCTAGTCAAACCTCGTGCGTTGAGTTTGAAGTTTGCATTGCAGCGCTTCGGTTTGTTGTGTTCAAACAAACGGGTACTTGTGATGGCGGAGCAAGCCATTGCCTTTAAAGTACAAGCACTAAAAGCCACTTACTTTAGAGCATGTTTTGCAAAACTGTTTGGAATCTAGTTGTTTTAGTTTAATTTAAGGATTAATCACGGTGAATTTTAGCCGCGCAATGATAAACCTTGTTCTCACAGACTTGCACGTCGGCGATTATGATGAGTAAACAAACAAAACTATTGTTTGGGGAATTTTTTTCCGTATTTTGCGAGAGCCCAATATAATATAGCTGTAGTAAATTTTATACACTCCCTGGATAGAGCTTTTAAAATTCGAACCTTTCTATTCAATAATTATCTACACCACCATTCCACTGAAAGTGCATTAATACTTATTTCATAGTATACATGTATTTTCGTAGCGGTCATTTATATGGTTTCGCACTAAAAATTATTTAAAATATAGACTCCATTCCTTTTCCTGCATGACCTTAGAATTTTTGTAAAAGTATCCAGTAATAATAATAATATTAATAATAATAACGCCCAACGATCACATACATAGATCCTGGACCCTAACTAGGAATCCCTGTGTCTAGAGAACCAGAAACTACGAGGACCATGGTCCCACAACACCTCAGTACAAGTATTTGCGCTTTTTTTCTGTGCATACTTGTTCTGTGGCGGGAATCGAACCCGCCAACTCCAGGTTGAGCTGACCTGCTCAACTACCACACCACAGAGGCTGTCTAATATATATTATGTGGTCAGTAGTTTAAGCAGCAGTTGTAAAATTTAATCCAAATTCGTTCAGTAAGATTGTCGTAATAGCCAAAAAATAAGCGAAGGATGTAGAAAATGCAAAAAAAATGGGATGTAGAGAAAATGTAACGACCTGTGCACTAACATTGTTATTCAACAGATTTCATTTATTCACTCCTGCAGTACTGCTTGCTAGTGAATTCAAACACAAAACTGATCACAACATCAAAGTTTGTTAGAGGAAGTAATTCCAACCTGGTCATAGAGTTTCTGAAATGGCGTCAAATATTCCAAACTTCATATTCAGCTTCGAGCTCAAGTTCCGTTTGCAGTTATAAACTCGTTGCCAAAGTTTTATTACTCAATAACCTGTGTCGCAGTACTTCGGCTGATAGTCGCATAGTACACCAGTAATAGGTATGACAACTTTTAAGGGCCCGTACCTACGTGTAATAAAATCGATTTTTTCGGTAGTTATACGGTTTTATTGAAAATAAATATAATCAAGGGTAATGTCAGCTTCTAAAATAAAATTGAAGGGGTGAGAACAAAAATGGTTTAACTGTCAAATTGATAGTTTCGAGAAAATTGACTTTAAACGTCAACGGCTTCATTTTAATGTAGAGTGCTTATAAGGTAATAGAAAAGGTTTATGCAAGTTTCAGTTGCTTGAAAATGTATGATTTCTATTTTAAAATATAAAATATAGACCTAATTCGTAAAATTACTGTAAAAATATAATATAATATTTATATTAATTTTTTTATGCTAAGCGAACTGTATTCCTGTGTCAGATAAACCGTGTTCAGACTGAAAATGTCTAGATTGAATCCTAATTTCGGTATTTTAAGAACGTATTATTGTAGATAATTTCACTTTCATTCAATTTCATTTTCGCTGAATCCAATGATACCCATTAGTCATTTTGTGAAAAAAATCAGTTAAACCCTTTTTATTTCACCCCTTCAATTGTGAGGTTATATTTGGTTTGCTGTATTTAATTGTACTTTGTTGCTATATTTAATTATGTTAAATTTATATTTACTGTTCTGACTTTCACTTGTAAATGTGCCAAAAAAATGCCTATGTAAAATTAATTATTTGACTTTAACCTTGACATAAAATGGTATGGCTGTAATTGGTAATATTGGTATTGTTTCGAATAACTTTAAATATAATTTAATTCCATTCTTTCTCTACTTTTTTCCAACACTTTTTTAGTCAAAGCATTATTAAAATAGAACTTCATCATCATCATCATCATCAGCCTACACTAGTCCACTGCTGGACATAGGCCTCTTCCAAGGCACGCCACCCACGGTCTTCGGCTTTATTCTTCCAGTTACTACCAGCTACCTTGTGTATATTATATCATCTCTCTATATTACTGCAGGGCGTCCTACACTAATTAATAAATAGAACTTAATGTAGTGAAACAGAACGAAATGGCACGCAATTATTCAATACTTGCTTAGAAATTAAAATACCTGTAAAAATTTGAGTGCACTCAATATATCGTATAAGAATATAATTTAAAAAGTATAAAGCGTCATTGGCTCAGCATATAGTTGGCTGGTTTACAATCTCCTTCCAACATATTACAGAACTTCGTCTTTAAAAAAGCGCACGACACTGAAACAGTGTCTCAGCTGAATAATGACATAACGAAGTATATAAAAAGCTCACTTAACTCCCTATAACCTCCACAATCCAGTGTAACGAAGTTCCGGCCGTCGTCGCAAGGAATTTTGCCTGCAGTGAATCATTCAGTTTATCAAATTTGTTTGCAAAATTCCGCCTTGATGGCGGGTGAGAGACACCGCAAATCTGTTCCACAAAGCAGCCAAATGCACAAACATTTACGGTGCTTTTTGAATTTGTGGTGGCGAGTGTACCGCACGGGATGATTGCATAATTGAATGTAAAATTCAATTAGAAGTGAGTGCTGCAGATCAAAATTTACCGCAACAAGCTACGTTTTATAAACACTTAATTTCGATAACGGAAAGACTGAAATAACTCGCTAATCCTCAGTAATCTGACTTGAAATCAGTTATATCATGATTTTATCAAAAATATTTTACTGATGACTAATATTTTACTTATAAAAATATTTTATTTACGGCTAAATTCACAAAACAGAAATACACGTGTCCGCTGGCCACTGGTTGGATAACGGTTTCCTGAGGAGAAAATTGTGATTAGTGATTAAAAATGCGATGTTATCCGATGCTAAGAATCTAACTTCCTATAAAAAGAAAATAAAAGGCACTCTAGTCAAATCATATATACTATTTTTCTCGAAGAAATCTTAAACATATTTCGGGGTTGGTAGAATGATTTTTGAGAAAAATAATTGACAGGTCTATTATTGAATTATAGAGATTGAAATTCTTGCAGGATTATTATGTCTTATGTTGTTAAAAGCAGCTCAATTGTGCCCGAATGACGAGAAAAAATAAGCCATTTAAAATGAAAGCTTTGTTTGGAAAGTGTCAGAGTATGTCGTAGATAATGACATAACAAACGTTAGTTGTTAACGTCAGAAACGTGAATTAGTTTGTATCTGTGGCGTCGCTGAAAAGTCCGGGTGAGAATTTCACTTAGATTTTTTTTCTAGTTATGTAGATAAGTTTAAATGTTTTTGTTTTTATTACTATTGGAAAGTTTATATTATAAATATGCCTAAATAAGGGGAATACCTCGATTTTTAAAGCCCAATTAGAATAATTTTGGTAACCAATCTTTAGTATCTGAAAAGGATTATTATTCACTTTTTTGTAATAACACCCCAGTTGTGATGAACAAAGCTAGTTTGTTATCAATAGATGAAAATAAAAAAAGTTAAGCTATTAAGATACACAATTTTAATGAAACTATTAACATGCAGTTTTATTAAAAAAATATATCTTACTATAAAACAAGATACGTTTGAATATACAAATTGCCAAACTTTTTACCCAAATTACCGCATTACTTATCCTTCTAAAAATGAAAAATTACCTCTCGGGCCATGTGTCAAGGGGGGTCGCGGGGGTGCGGGCTTCGCGAATGATAAAATATTTTGCAGTGATAAATTGTAGAAGTTTACGATTGCCACCTACTTATTCGCTGAAAAGCTTTTGCGTAAAACAGCTTGATGGCAGAAGGCAGGTGTACGGGAAATTCTATCTGCAATATAAATAGTCTTGCCTACCGTTTTGTCCAACTCCAAATTTTATTAACACCTTAGCTTTACCATAGTTAACAGCATACCCATCAGAGCAATTTTTGTATTAGATTAAGAAATGTATGATTGACGTCTTCTGTGGTTTGGTGGTTGAGCAGGTCGCCTTATAAGACGAAGGCAATGGGTTCAATTCCCATGGCAGGACACGTAAAGCTAGCTATAAAACATACGGGTACACTTATAATTTTTTTTGGTCATAGTTTTAACTATTTATTAGGTGTGTTTTTGTTTCTGAGGTGAAAAGATGTATGCGCTACTTGAGAGCCAAGCTTTTTGCACCTCGTGCCTTTGAATCTCTCATTACATCATTCCAACATCAACACTCGAAGCAAAAATCAACTTTGCAAAAATAACTATTGACCAACAGATCTACTTTAAACTGCAGCGTTCCATTATATTGGCATTGTTTTATCCCTTAATCTGTGACACGTTTTTGCAGTACGAAAAGCAGCTTAAGTTCATTGGAAAACTAAGCCGCTTGCCAGTGAAATATTAATATTTAACCGGATAACACAGACTAAGCCTGAAGTGGTTTACGTGAGTTGAATTGAGCCAGCTAAAAATTACTTAAATAGGCTTAGTCTTAGGGTTATCGGGTTCTAGCTTCCAAACTTTTTAAATACATCTCTGTAAAACAGGAAGAGACTTACACAGAATAGCGCTAGCATAAATTGATCTAAATCTGCCATAAGAAAATATTAGGTCTTTACCTATGAAATTGCCGTTTTGTTTGAAAAAAGTTAAAGTATTTTTTTTTCGAACTTATTTATTTCTTTTATTCAAAGTAATCACCCCTGCAATCAATGCATCTTTGCCAACGCTGTGGCAGTTTATGGATGCCCTTCTTGAAAAAATCAGCAGGACGGGAGACAACAAACTCTTCAAAGGCGTTTTGTACTGCCTCTCGGGAATTGAATTTTTTTCCCGCTAAAAAGTTGTCCAAATTTTGGAAAAAGTAATAGTCGGTAGGCGCAAGATCTGGTGAGTATGGCGGATGAGGGAGAGCTTCCAAACCCAACTCATGCAGCTTAGAGACGGTCTGTTGTGCAGTATGGGGTCGCGCGTTGTCGTGAAGTAGCAGTGGAGACGACCGATTGACCAAAGCTGGTTGCAGACGTGCGAGTTTCGCCATCATTGTGGTCAGTTTTACAATGTACACATCCGCAGTAATGCTCTCGCCGTTTTGTAAAAAGCTATGATGAATCACACCAGCACTAGACCACCAAACTGTGACCATCACCTTTCTAGGGGTCATTTTTCGTTTTGCACATTGCTTTGGTACCGAACCAGGATCTAACCAACTTGCTGAGCGCTTTCGATTGTCAAAAAGAATCCATTTTTCGTCGCACGTAACAATTCGGTTCAAAATTCCTTCATTTCTGTGCCTGTTAAGCAGCGCAAGGCAAGTCTCGACGCGTACGTTGCGCTGGCGATCGTTAAGTTCGTGGGGCACCCATCTATCAAGCTTTTTTATCTTGCTAATCTGTCGCAAATGGACCAATATTGTTTTGATGCTAACATCAAAAGCTGCTGCCAGCTCAGCTGTAGATTGAGATTCATCAGCTTCCACAATCGCCTTTAATTCATCATTGTTGACCAAAGTTTCCGGACGACCACGAGGTTCATTTTTCAAGTCAAAATTCCCAGGACGGAACCGAGCAAACCAATAACGGGTTGTACGTTCGTTTGTACAGTTCTCTCCGTAAACGTCGTTGATGTTACGTGTCGTTTGTGCCGCGTTGGTGCCACGACGGAACTCATATTCCATAATTACACGAAATTTCAAAGTATCCATTATGAGGAAAAATGTTGAAATGTAATGAAAATACAACGCTAATCAATAAACAAAAGACTTATATTGTAAAAAGAATGTCATATTTTTAAAACAAAATTAATTTGAATTTAGAATTCAAAACCAATCAAAACTTTTTTTTGTTTGAAAAAGTCTGTACTGCAATACGGCAATTTCATAGGTAAAGACCTATTATTTTTAGCATACACTTTTTTGGGATGGGGATTAATTTGCCACGTTTCGCTTTACATTATCGATGATATGAAAACCGGATATAATGGCGTGTTTAACGTTCCTTTACACGGATTGAACTTTATTTCAGTTTAATTAAACCCATATTTCGCTATGTTGGCAATTTGTTAATTGGACCCAAATAATTAACGAATTCTAGTATTTAGTTTTCAGTGCTGTCCAGAAATATAGATTTAATATTATTACAATTTATGATACTGGAAATAATACCCTAACTAGGGCCCAGGAACTACGAGGGCCATGGTCCCACAACACACAGACTTAGAACAAAAATTTGCGCCTTATTTTCTGTGTACAAATACTTGTCCTGCCGTGGGAATCAAGCCCGCCTCCTCCGGGCTATAAGCCGACCTGCTGAATCACTACACCACAGAGATTGTCATACGAATGTGGCTTCCACATGAATTAGGATGATTTTTGTGTTCACCAGCTTTGTAACTTACCTATGCATTGGTAGGTAGTATGCATACTGCTTAAATAACCATCAATTTGATGACTTACTAGATACGTCCCGTAGTTTTGCCAGATATTCGCCTATTTTACTCTTAATTGGAACTCTTAATTTTACAGAATAATAGGCATCCATATATCACCTAGAGACAGCCGTTGCATTGTAAATCACAAGCAAAACAAATGACATTCACTATCAAAAGTCACAAGTGTTCGATAAACAAAATTATCCATAAAAGTTATTAGAATTTTTCAACAATCTTGTATATTTATGTTTTTGTAGATATCTGACACTCTATTTATATTATCCTGTATAAAAACTACCATCATAGCTGAGCCGTAACATCGATAGCCATAAAATATTAAGAGGTCATAAGAGAATATACATCTCGTTTACAGATTTTATCATGGTGTTGACAATTTATGGCGGTGTTCATATCCGTACCTATATGGTGCTACTAAACTTTTATACGTAATTGCGTGACTGTCTAGCCAACTGCAATGTTCTTAATTAATTGTTAAGAAAACTCAATTACGAGTATGTTTACGTAATGTTAGTTTAATGTATTGTAAAGCAGCTATTGTCCTCGACTTTGTTCGAGTAGAAATGCAGACTCGGTTTTTGACCTCGCCGTAACTGTGCTTGCAATCCTCTTTTTTCTAAGAAACATTGTACTGAAGCGAGTGGGGTCTGCGATAGCCCGTGCGAATTTTAAGCTGATGCACCGTGGTTTGATTCCCAGTTGGATCTGATGATGTGGTGGTTACTTTTGTAATATATTCATTATCTCAACTATAAATCAAAAATATTGTAAAACACAGTAAAACAACACATCACTGTAAAGTTTCTTTAACTTCTTCTAAAATAATAAATCTTTTGACTTTGACTTAGACATTTCAATTGAATTGGTTCTGCACTAATGACATTCCCAGTGACATGGCTCTGCACTAATGACATTAAAAGTTACGAACGGCACTTATTCGCTTTTAGAATAGTGAAGGAAAGCATCTTGAGTAAGCCAGAAAGTGTAATACATTAAAATACATGTATCCTCCGCCATCCCGCACTTGGCGAATGTGGCAGATAATGGCCTACACAGTCTCCACGTGAAGGCGCGTGCTCCAAGTGGGAAAGTACTGAACTGGTAACGACTAGCAATTTTTTTCAAAGTTTGTGTTAAAAATAATTGTGTTGGCATGCTCATATCTCGCAATCAATCAGTGTAGTATGACGTAAGACGTACCGAAAGAGCGTACCATCTACGTATATGTGGTGAATTTGATAAATGACCTGTCAAATACTCTTCGGGGATTTACACGTTTGAGGGTCGAGTATCTAGAACACGTATATTTTATTATAGCGTGTAGTATAAATACTTTGTTTGATATAGAGTACGAGATATTTAAAAAGCATATTCCATATAAAAGTAATAAATCATCTCGTATTAGAACTTTTATAATTTAATATATTGTATTATATGTATGTATTTACAAACAAAAAGTATTTAAGTATTGAATCAGTTATCTGGGTCCCATAATACAAGCTTTGCTTAGTTTGGGG
Source organism: Ennomos fuscantarius (assembly GCA_905220475.3). Classification (NCBI taxonomy): domain Eukaryota; kingdom Metazoa; phylum Arthropoda; class Insecta; order Lepidoptera; family Geometridae; genus Ennomos; species Ennomos fuscantarius. The sequence continues at coordinate 17,190,712 of HG992023.1, forward strand.
CTAGATGGCGTTGTGTGAGATGTCCACACATATTATTTATTATTATTATTAAACCAGGGTACTATGTATTATTTTTATGTTTTTGCATAGTGTCGCGCATAATTTTTTTAATGACGTGTTTCTTAGTCAATTCAAATTTTACCTTCAATTATCTCTTACACCAGTGTGAAGTGAAATTGGGTTACTCTTTTATAAGTTGGTGCGCATCATTGGAAATATTCAATTTATTTTGACATCTTTTTTTAAACTCTTTAATTATTGCTTGTTTTTTTTTGACATATAGTATTTGGTAATTATATGTGCTTAGATCAATAACATAAATTAAGTACTTTAAGTGTTCGGATACCGACTTGTAAAAATGCCTATAAATTATTTGAAATTTTCCTTACAAGAGCGCACTAAGTTCATTTCTGGAACGCATATACTTTCAGAAGGGCAAAGAATCGTTGACATCATTGTAAATAGGTGTTTGTTCACAATACTAAATGCTTGCACATCCCTAACCGTGAACAAAAGTTTATTTCGGATTCTTGCATGTTCTTTTTTTTTACTTGCAGTTTAGAAGATACTAGAGTATCTTTTTTTTTTACATTTTGTCTCCTCACTTTTGTGTATTTACCCAGTGTCAAGTAATATATTTATCAAGTTAATGATATTTACACGCAAATATGTGTCAAGTCACAGTCGAAGTCATCAAGTCAAGTCAAAGTCATTCGCCAAAAACATACGCCATAGTCTAGTCAAGTCTTAGTCTAGTCAAAGTCATATCCTCCTACAAAATGGTAGCAACTTTACTTGAAGCTTCTATGGAGTTTTGGAAACAACACGAAAAGAAACGTCCATGTTTATACCATTTTCCCACACTCACGCCTGTGATCCACCACTTAACGAATAGAATGCCACCAATTTTATGCACTAACACTGAAAATAACACAAGTTTTGGAAAATAATACAATGCGGCGACGCGATCTTTTTCGCTTCCCCGCCAAAACTAGAGTATCTTCTAAACTGCTCTGCTGATACCCTATGCTCTTATCAAGACATTTTGTCTATGACATATATAATATCTCAACAAAAATGAATAAGTACCTGACAATAATATCTTCGATTTTGTGCTATATTTTCTTCGGTCCAACAACTATAAGATAGTCAGTATAAGATTTGCATGCTGTGATAGCAAAAAACATGTGCGGAATAAATTATTAAAGTACTTACCATCTGTTTGAATCGAAAACCATATTTTATTTGCAAATAAACGATTTGGATTTGGATAAAATAACATCCTCAAAAAACATAGCTTTAGACCAGACGACTGATGTAAAATTTCTTTAGTTTAGCTCCATCTATCGGCCGGTATAACTTTGTTTTGTTTTGTTCGATGATAATGTTGCCAGCTTTTCAATTGTAAATTATCATTTTACCGGAAATAACAACATAGTAATAATTTTTTTTTTTTTATGTTGACAATGGAGTTCTACGTTAACCAACTCAACGTCCGTTCGCCTCGCATTCACCAGCTTACTCCCCAAGTCAAGTGTGCGTACAGAAGTTTTACTTAAAAAACGGTTAAACCGACTTTAATTGCATTAGTTTTATGTTATTTGGACTAAATTATTGAAGAGTTCTATTGTCTAGATACAAAGATTTTCATCAGATTTTTACTAAATTCACATGGGACCACCGCGCAAAAATCTTTCCATATAAAAAGGAACATCTAATATATATACGGTATATGGTGGTCGTGATCGGTTATGAGTTATGAAAATTGATTGCATAAAAATAGCTAAAGAATACATTAAAACTGGATTGTAATCCCGATCTAATCAGCTGTTTCAGCGCTGCATGCGTTTTGCTGTAAAAAAGCTTCCCAAATATTCTAATTGACGTACAGTTTTATGCAAAAAACTTGCAAGTTATTGTATTAAAAATAAAATCATCACACTATCACACTAATATTGCGAAAGTTTGTATGTGTGTTTGTGTGTATGTTTGTTACTCCTTCACGCTCAAACGGCTGAATGGATTTGTATGAAATTCGGCACCAAGAAAGCTTATACACTGGATTAACATATAGGCTACATTTTATCTCGGAAAAGTGAAATGTTCCCGTGGGATGAGCAAATAATTAAAGTACTTCCTATCCGCGGGTGAAATTGCGGGGCGCAACTAGTAATAACTAAATATGATGTTATTGAAACACAAACACAATTTGTTAACATCGACACCAATTTAATTAAATTGAACTAAATTATTAGATAATAGATAAATGTTTGTTCCAATATATACAATAGCCTACAAAGATACGATGATGGACCGAGTTGAATCAAAGCGTATCTTCACCCGTCGTCGAAAAATACAAGTGAATTTATTTGAAACGCTTTTACGTTTTGTCATAAGATGGTTTTCATCTCATCTCTGCAATAGCAATTCGGGTCGGAATCTCCTCAAGGGACGGAGATCCAATCTTGCTTGTTGCAATCTTTGATCGAGGTTAAGGCACTTTGTTTTTCAAACTCTGTGTAAAAACGTTAATTCAACTAACAATTGAAAACAGCGTCTGTCTGTCACGCAAAAAGTTAGCATTTGTTTATCTTAAAGTTTTAGTCTATAGAGTTTCTTCAGTTGAGTTTTGCGATGATTCTCGAGAGATTTTGATTTTTCTTGAGAGATTACTTGTATACTTGAATGTACTTTTCTTACTATGCTGCAACTTTAACTCTTTGAGTGGACTATATAGTTACTATAAACACTCAACAGCCTTCGATTTACTATAAAGGTGAATCCATCAACACGACTCTGTTTCATGGTTTTATTATTTGTGCCAACATCAAGCCTGCACAAACATTCTGACATTTAAATGAGATTTTTAATAATAACATATGAATTATATAAATAACACCTATTATTATATGAACGAGTGTTTTTTTAAATGTTTTATTAATTCATTATTGTAAAGACATGGTTCATGTAATTAGTAGAAAATCTTTAATATTTAGCCTTAAAATTTGTAGGGTGAAAGAACGGTTTATATTAAAAGTAAAGAACTTGTATTTCATATTGTAAATGGTAAAATGTTGATCAAACTTGCTTCGTGTTTATATAATTTGATTTTTATTTTACTTGTTTTCATACATTTAACAAATAAATAATTAGTAAGTAGAGAGAAAAGAGTAAGAGCGGATTAAGAAGTAATTTTATTTGTTTTAAGGTCAGACATTTTAGCAATCACGTTTAGTTCATTGGTTATTGTCATTGTTTTATCCAACTTATATACATATTTGTAGCTTTCGTGACAGAATTTTGTTACTTCGGAATTTATTATACCTTGCGATGGAATGTTAGCAGTTGGGAATGCTACTGAATCCATATTTACTTTAGACTTTTGATCAAAATTTTATATAATTCTTTGGTAGAATGTTTCTCTAAATACGTTGCTATATAAGATTGATATATGTTTCTTAATAAGTACAATGTTTACAGGGTAATTAATTATTTTAAAGTTTGAATTTCATATTATAATTCTCGCTAGTGAACGATTTGATTCGTTAGCTATATCATATAAGCAGTAGTGGCAAATTAGAAGAATCAGACATTGTCTAGTCAAAACATTGAAAATCATTTTAAGTTACTTAGATAAAACCGGAGCTCTTGAAAAAAGAATACTTCAAAGATTCCATGTTATATGTTCGTTCTGTATACTTTGAATATGCCTCAGATGGCAACCGTCCAACTCTTAGGATTGTGACTGCCACTATCTTTCATTTGTTATTTATGTAGGTATGTATATCTGTTTTTTGTACTTTGGCTTTTTCTTTACTCGAGTGTTCTGATTTAAATTATTAAAATAATTTATCGAGACATCTTAGAAAGTGGTCATCGACGACGAAGCCGCGAAGATAACTCCGATTTGATGAAACGTAATCCATAAAACAAAATATAAAACCTCGCTGGCGCATCACATATTTAAGTACATCCAATTCGCAGCGTATGAGGCACTCGCTTCTCCGCAAAACTTATGAGCTAATAAAAACAAAGTTACGATGAAGCGTTGATCCGATGAGCGGCACGGAGACTTTACCTTCGGGAACAGCGGCGTCGCGTGCAGCGAAGCATTTCTCGTAGACGTCTCGAGAGTCACGGGGACCTTGAGTAGGGAGCAGCCGGCTGGTAGAGTGGGCTTACCGTTATAGAGGAGCGTGGGTTCAGGGTCCCGTGGCTGCGGGCCCGGTGCGGTGGCGGCTGGCGCTGGGCTGCTGCCGCGCCCCTCGCCGACCACGTCGATCTCCTCGTCAGACTCGTCAGCCAAGTCCGCCGCCGCTCCCGCCTTCCACTTCTTGGCCATGAGGCAGCGCGGCATGGTGGCGCCTGCATCGGCCTCAGCGCGGCCGCATCAGCGAGAGACAGACGAACAGAGAGAAAAAGAGAGAAAAGAGAAAGAGCGGCGCCCCGGGCGAGCGGCGTGCAGGCGACGTCGCACGCGACCTTTTGCGATTGTGGGGAGTTTTGCAACGCGTCTGTTTAAATAGGTGGGGTGCAGGGAGGTAAGTGCGCGCGCACCCACCGCGATCGATGGGGCGGGGGTGGCGCACCCACCACCCGCCTCACAAAACTTTGGACGCGCCGCGCCAACTTAGGCCGTCACTTGACAGAACGCACACACGATCAACCAGTGGACGTGAAGCCGTTACTCGCACGCACCCCGCGAGCGCTGGACGGGTCGTGCGGATATCGTGCGGCGCTGCGCGGCACGGGGCGACGCGCGCCGCAATCACGGCCCCTCTCTCTCATCAACTACGTGCTCGTCCCGAACGCTGACTTCGCACATTTCGCGCCCTTAATTTTGCTATATTGCAAGATGTTTATTTACATTCACTACCTCAACATACCCACGATTTCTAGCCTTAGAGCAAGTGTAACATTTTAAACATTTCAAAGTTAGGAAATTGAAACTGTTTTTACTTCGTGACCCTACCCTGACCTTGTAGCGATTGAAGTTTGTGAGCTGAAACTTACTCGGAGACATTGAACTTGCGCTGGACCAACTGAATCAAGAATACTGAGTACATTAACAAGAAAAAAAAAACAAATTTATGCATTTACTGTTGTCATCGAAATTGATGTTTTAAATGGTGTTGAAACTTAAAGTTATAATAACTTCCACAACTTTTGATTGACGGATACATTAGCATATTTTAATTACAGACCTTAGTAGGAAAGCACTTCAAGTAACTGAGTATTCTTCATAACAAGGTAAAACATGTTCCTAAAGTGCTAAAACACATGTTCACAATAAAATTTTCGGGGTAAAATGTTTCCTATATTCTTATCAAGAAACGAAAGGATACATACCTGTTTATTTGACATTTTAATTTTTACCTGCAATAAACTGTACTTAATTTGCCATCGTAGTCTTCTGTCCCGGTATATAAATAATTATTATTTTAATAATTAATATTACTAAGTATGTAATGCCGGTGTTAAAGACAAAGTTTTAAATGAATTACAAAAAATCTATATATATAAAACTCAAAGGTGACTGACTGATAGTGATCTATCAACGCACAGCCAAAACCACTGGACGGATCGTGCTGAAATTTGGCATGCAGGTAGATGTTATGATGTAGGCATCCGCTAAGAAAGGATTTTTTGAAATTCCGCCCTTAAGAGGGTGAAATGGGTGAAGGTTGAATTATTTTCCCATAGGCCACGCCGCGGGCGAAGGTGCGGGCAGAAGCTCGTAAACCATAAATGTTCTACATGAAAATACATGAAACTATAAAAACTATGAAATTCTGTACTTCAGAGTTCTGAGTGACACTGCAAGTGATATGGGTCGTGTCGCTTAACATTAGGCGAATGGTTAGCTCGTCAAGTCATTCCTTTAAAAAAGAAACAAATACATGAATATTCAAAAGCTTACGTCAGGCGTACGGATTGTGACTGGATTTTTTTTTTATTTTGGCTCCACACTTTTGTGTATTTAGCCAGTGTATTAGTTAAGTATTTGATAATTTCTCAAGTTAAGTCAAAAGTCAAGTTAAGTCACAGTCCAAGTCATCAAGGTAAGTCATAGTATAGTCAAGTCATACTACTAGTTAAATGGTGGTAACTTTACTAGCAGCTTCTATGGAGTTTTGAGTAATCCAGCAATTACCGAATAAAACGCCACCAATTTTATGCACTAACACTGAAAATAACACAAGTTTTGGAAAATAATAATAAGAATACAATATAACACCCAGGCACAGGTCCAACATCTATGTTCATCACACAAATGTTTGTCCTGGATGGGAATCGAACCCACAACCCATAGTTCAGAAGGCAGAGTTACTACCAACTGAGCTATCGGGCCAGTCAAATTGAGCTAAACTATAGAAGTGTTACTTAGAAGGTAAGGTAAGGCGAAGGTACATTCGCTGATTTTTCTTTAAATTTTGTCATTTATTTATTAATAAACGTTATGTTTTCATAGCATTTGAATCTTTTTCATAATCATGGATACCTTAAAAATTCGAGTAACTATGGTACCGTAGTGACAGCAAAGCGGTACAAGCGGCACGCACCATCAAAGTTTACGGAGCGAACACTACAAACGAACGAACCACCTGTTATTACTTTGCCCGCTTCCGTTCTGAATATTTTGACCTGAAAAATAAAACCCGTGGTGATCCAAAAACTTTGGTCGACAATGACAAATTAAAAACGCTTGTGGAAACTGATGATAAATCAATCTACGGCTGAATTAGCAGCAACTTTCGACATTAACATCAAACCAATATTGGTACGTTTGCGTTAAATTGGCAAAGTAAAAAAAAAAATGTTAACGCCCAACTATCACATACATAGATCCTGGACCTTACTAGGATTCCCTGTGTCTATCAAGAACTACGAGGAACATGACAACAACACCCAGACACAAAACGTGTATTTGCGCTTATTTTTTGTGCACAAATACTTCTCCTGCTGCAGGAATCGAACCCGCCGCTTCCGGGTTATAAGCCGCCCAACCAACACACCACAGAGTATATATATATATTGTTATGGTGCTTTGCTTGACAGCCAGTCTGCGATACCACAGAATATGTAAATAATACAAACCTGGAGCGGTGCCATCTTTAGCCATATTATTGGTCATCTAATATTAGTTGAAATGCGACTCTTATCAGAAATTTTAAAAAATAATAGAGCTATTAAATTCAATCGTGTGATCTGCCATTATATGATGTAGCGCCAACAACGTCTATCCAAATACGACATTTTTATGTAATCGAATGAAGGTGACAGTAAAAAAAAACAAGTGTGCTGTAGACCACACGACTGGAGCAAAACTTCTTTAGTTTAACTCCTTCTTTTTTTTTTGCTTAAAACTTTTCTAGCATTTGACCACGCTCTCACCTGATGGAAAGTGACGATGCGATCGAAGGTGTAGCATGCTAGCCAAGTAAATACCTATTCACTCTTCTCTTGAACACGCCCGGGTCATATATCGCCAGAAACACAGACGCTGGCAAGGCATTCCATTCCTTAGCCGTTCTAATTAAGAACGTTGAGTCAAATCGCTTGGTACCTATTATCTATCGGCTGGTATAACATTGTTCTTACTTTGTTTAATGTTAAACCATCTTGACAATTGTAAATTGCCATTTTACCGGACACACCATAATGATACAATTTTTTAACTTTGTTATGATGACAATGGATATCTACGTGAACCGACAACTTTCAACTCCTACTGAAGATGGCGACATTAACATTAAACTTGTTAACTGTATTGGGTACGCTACCTACTGGTAGTGGGCTGGAGCATTTGGACTGTCGTCTACAGGTCATCGCGGCCAGTATATAGTCCAAATGTTTTTTTTTTGTAGTAGTAGTACGCAGTGTTTAGATTTGCCGTGAAAAAAAAACAAAGCAAAAACAAAGTTGTACCGGCCGATTGACGGAACTAAACTAAAGAAGTTTTACTTTAGTCGTGTGGTCTAAAGCACACTCGTTTTACACTATATATGAAGACTTATGTAAAAATGCCTGCAAATCTTAAGTGTCAATGGAATAGTAATAAAGCGGAGCGACGGAGCGAGAGGAAATTAGTGCTGGGTGCCGGCAACACTAAGTGACCCTTTGATACTAGCCCTCGTTGACACGTTTTGTCGACACCCACTTTATCAAATATTAATCTCGTAGACGCTTTGAATTCCAGTTAGTATTGACTTAGCTACTTTATACAATCAAAATATTACTACGGTCTAAAGCGATTGCGAGACATCAGTTTGATAATGGTCTCTTCATATTTCATTTGTTTATATAAATAAATGTATTTATGGCAAATTGCCTTTATTTTCTAAATACTACAATGATATAATAATTAATACTAAACACTACCTACTACTACTACCAAAGAAAAATCATTTGAACTATATACTGGCCGCGGTGACCGCGATGACGATGATATAGACTGTCCAAATGCTCTAGCATAAGCATATAACTATTTACTAGGTGGTAGGACTTTGTTGCAAAGTTCGTCTAGGTTGGTACCACCGCTTTGCCAGTTATTCTGCCGCCAAGCAGTAGTGCACAAACACTACTGTGTTCCGGTTTGAAGGGCACTGTAGCTAGTGAAATTACTGGGCAAATGAGACTTTATGACCTAATTTCACAGTCTAGTAATCTTATTGCTATACTGTGCTGATGTCTCAGAATGACGTGCGCAGTGCAGTGTTACGCGAAACTGCACTTGAGTTTGTCACTGCAACTGATATGGGCAGTCGAGTCGCTTAACATCAGGCGAGCGACTAGCTCGTCATGTCATATCGTAACATAAAAAATAAAATAAAAAACATATATTTATATAAAATAAGTACTGGCACGTTAACAACATGTCAAAGTACTATACTTTGAGCCAACAGAATGTTTTATCAATTTGCGAGTTAACTCTTATTATGAGCATGTTATAATTGTGTAATTATGTTTTCTTGAATCTATTGTCTTGTTTTCATCTAGGACATATATATCATATTGTTTTTATTATTATATAAATCACCTGCTGAATAACACTATGTAAGCTAAGCACTTTTACCCTACACTACACTATTATTTAAGTTCGTGTCACTTGTATAATCCTCTTTTGGCCTTATTGTAACCTAAAATGTATATCCTTTAAACGTATATAAAATGTAACGCTGTAGGATTATCGAAATTAAATAAATAAATGTTTACAATATGTTACTACACACTAGTATTTACTTAAACACACTACACAAGTATTTACTTAACTTATGTTGTAAATGTTACTCTTTTGTAACTGAGACCCAAGAGCTACGAAATAATCATCCCATAATACCTTGAACAAGAACAAGTATTTGCGATTTTTTCCTGTCCACAAACACTTAGAGCTACGGGAATCAAACCCGCAGCTTCCAGGCTACGAGCCGAGCTGCTTAACCATCACGGAGGCATTCGAATTCTATTTCATATTACAGCTGTAAGTTTAAATCAACGCGTCGCCCTCCACTAAGAAAACATCCTGTTCATAGAAGACGAGACAATCTAAATCTCTCACATTATAAAATTTTGCAATAGCTGTTTATTTATTTATTCTTCAATGCTTGCACACTTACGCAGTCTTACTTGCACAGTCCAAGTCATCAAGTCAAGTCATGGTCTAGTCTAGTCAAGTCTCCTAGTAAAGTGGTAGCAACTTTAACAGAAGCTTCTATGTAGTATGGAAACAACACGAAATGAAACCATCACCATCATTATACCACTTCCTCACACTCATGCCTGTAATCCAGCACTTAACGAATAAAATGCCACCAGTTTTATGCACTAACACTAAACATAACACAAGTTTTGGAAAATAATTAAATGCGGTGACGCGATCTGTTTTGTTTTTCCGCCGAAACTCTTCAGACTTCTGTTTTACCTATAGTATCATAATTTGAATTGTCAACGTTCAATTATTAAAATCATTATTTCAATTTCTAAACTACAGTCATTTGCTTTTTCTTGAATCTGTATTTATCACTTTTAAGTATTAATTATAATTAAAAATTGATTTCATATTTAATTATGACTATTTTAAAAATAATCGCTCACCAAATATTTAAAGATCTTTCCTAACTTCTAGTCGAAGAAACACTTGACCAAAACGCAGGCCTCTTTGCCATTAAACGTGGCAATGTTGCCAGCATATTGGGCACGAATATGAAACGTGCCCAATATGCTGCCCAAATTATATTCTTTCACCGTTCTTTATCGTTTTATTTCCTTCTAGATTCTACCCGCGACATCGCCCGCGTCCTATAGGAAACGAAGAATTTTTTTCATAAATAATTCATTCACCCATCTCACCCTCTTAGGGCTAGAATTTTGAAAACTCTTTCTTAGTGAAAACCTACACTTTACAAAGAACACACCCTCCAAATTTCAAGTCTCTAGGACCAGCGGTTTAGGCCGTGCGTTTATATATAAGTCAGTCAGTCAGGACTTTGAATTTTATGTTTAGATTTACGCTACTTTTTTCATATGATTAATTTGTTTTGTAACGTCATACTAGGCTTCAATAATAGTGCTTTTAGTGTGATAAGATTCCGCTTTAACTAAACATCTCCAATCATTACTTGTGCTCCAAATCCAGACGTAGCGTGCCATTGCCATCGACATTATTATCACTTAATTCAGGTGTAATATTGCGGTCAAGCACTACCATGTCTTAATATGACCGCGTTAGTTTAAAGCATCGTAAAAACTACTTCATATTCTGTGACTGACGAAGGACGAAGTCTTTAGAATTTCATAGATCGATTAAAGACCAATATTGTTGTTACTAAGTATACTTTAACAATACAATGCAAAACACTTTATTGACCAATGGTTCGCACATAGATAGAAATAAGAATCACATAATAAGATAAGTACAATGGCCGGTGTTATCGCTAAGGTAGTAGGACTTTTCTGCAAAGATCGTCTAGGTAAGTACCACCGCTTTGCCAGTTATTCTGCCGCCAAGAAGTGCGCAAGCACTACTGTGTTCCGGTTTAGTTGCTGCAGCTAGTGAAATTACTAGGCAAATGAGACTTTATGACCTGATCGCACAGACTAGTAATGATTACTAGACTTATTATTTTTCATTTTAATCTAAGAACTGGGAGAAATAAGACTTAGTAGTTATAGTTTGCTCTTAATATCCTTTATTGAGAAAAAAACTAGTATGAATCACTAGGTAGACAAGCATCGCTACGTGTACTATTTAAATCTACGTACGCTATTGTCACAATATTAATAAAATAACTATACTTATAACTGTATTCAAAAAAAGTTAAAACGTCACTGTAAACTAACAAATGTTTTGTTAGCACTCGCACTTATTGTAAAATATCACGCACGAGAACGTAACAAAACATATTTTAGTCGATGATGGTAAATTATCAGTGAGGTCTTTTGACATACGGGCTCGAGAAACAATTGGTAATATTGATCCCTTCTCTAGATAGAAACATTTGTAGACGTTGGTGTCAAATCTTTTGTACGAAATGCCAAACTTAATTTGACAAGCTTATGGCTGGTGCGGTCCTTGTTACGTCCATACCAATACGAGTGGGACAACAACATTTTTAGGGCTGTCAAGTTAGTTTTAGTTTCGAATTTTGTACAGCAAAATTGACACCGTATATAAAGTTTTTAGCTACAGTACAACATTAGTAAAAAGTGAAAACAAGTTATGTAAATAGTACAAATCTTGATATTGTACTGTAAGTAGGTTTTGTCGCGATTCAAAAAGATTTTCTAATTTCCTTGACTATTTAGGTATATTTGTGATTTTAATTTAAGTCGACGTCTATAAGTAATAATTACATAATAAAATAAAGTAGATATTATGACATACAAAACTCATATTGATCAATTTAAAGTCTTTACTTGTGACAATAAAAAAGGTTATGAGGAAAGGTAATCATTAGATTAAATGTCTTTGAAAAAAGCTGTTCCTTTCTCACTTTTAACTTAGTGCAGTTAGAAAAGAACAGACATAGTTTTGTCAAATACTCTGTACTGTAGTAAGTGCAAGATTCTTGGAGAATGACGCTTTCCAAGTTTATATTTGAATTGTAAATTGTTCTCATTATTTTTTAATTTAATGCTCGCGTCATCGATTTATTTTTTATGTTAATGAGTATTGAGCTAGTCGTTTGCCTGATATCAAGCGTCACGGCTGCCCATAACAGTTGCAGTGTCGTTCGGTTGACAAGACAATTTAAGCATGTTGAATAAATATAACTAACAAACAATAATCAGCGCAAATAAACGAGTTTGTATCGCTGGCCGTAGAAATATTAGGCCCGTGGTCGTCCGACACAAAAAATTTATTCGACAAGTTTCTACTTTTTTTTTATTGTTTGATAGGCTTATGTTAAGGAAATAAATATCATATATTTATTGCTTGCTTCCTAACTCGATTGGTTCTCGCCTCGGAGGATCTTTAATTATAATAGTAATTTTTATTTATATAGTACCTGTACCTATCAATGTTTTTGTTGAACCAACAATCATAAGTAAGGTGTGTTTTGATTAGCTTCATCAGTGTACAAATTTATTTATTAAAATGATGCAATTTTAAAGTTTTTAATATTTTATAATATATATTAATTTATATAAAATGCTTCCCTTTATTATAAAACCTAATCAATAGTCTCTAAATACACGACTTCATTTTAAAATTGACTTTATTAATTTTGGAATGTGTTACGAGCGCCATCTTGTGGTGAGTAGGAAAGGTAAAGAACAGTGGCTGGAAATGGCGGGTTTGGCATGGCCTAGTGCTTTCACAGGAATGTCTTAAATTATTAGACTAAGCTTCATATTTCGCGAAATATCTAATAAATATCAAGGCAAAATTTGCTGATATTCATTTTAAATAGAAAGTTCTTGCTCAAACTACATTTTCTGTTGCAGATTATGAATAGAGCATTCTGCAAATTTTCAGCTTAGCTTTTTACCGTAGTTAAATAATACCTGTACCTATTCCTGTATACTAAGTTTAATGCAGGGTATCCTGCTTAGGGAATGAAATGTTCTGTTTTCTTTTTCAACATTAAACCAAAGCTTTTGTATTTTTCTCCTATACCTATATATAGGTACTACTAATAATAATATTATAAGCCTACCTTACGTTACCTGTGAAACTACTGAGTGAATTTTAAAGAATTTATATGAAGAGGTGGAGTGTGTGTGTGGAGTGGGTGTAGAGGAACATATAGGATACTTTAGCAGAAATTGAGTTAGTATAGTTAATTATCCACATGGTCAGTACCGCGGGGCGGAGCTAGTATGTATTTAAAAGCGAAACGTTATATGTTAGTTCGCGTTGCTTTCACGCTTGGAAAAGATATTGAATTTCGCAACTTTGTCTAAACTGGCTGGTGTTATTTATATGTAATTTTATTATTTACTTGCACCAGTAGTGAGAAAGAGAACTGCTTTTTTTAAAACTCATATATTGTAATGGGCTTTAAAGTGTAAATAACTTAATTTTAAGTAATTGATATAATTTTGACTTGTAAAAGTGCTAAAAATAGCCTATTTGCTTTAAATTTTTTGACTTTGACATTGACTTTATTAATGTACACCCTATAATAGAGTTCATATTGCCACTTACAACATTGAAACTTGGAGCTTATATCATAAAAATGTTTTATTTATTTATTTATGTAATATGGTGTATCAAGTTAATATAATTATTCTGCTGTGGCTTTACCAACAAACTACTTTGTATCATGCGAGTCACTGTATTTCCGACGTCGTAAAAACTGTGTGAATGATAGTATTTTTGTGTTGTGTTCTATTTTAGTTTATAATATTTCTTTAAAACTATCTATTCACATAAAAAAATGAAGACAGAGTTAAGTAGTGGATACTATTTACTGAACACCCAAAGTGATACAGCAGTTGCTACTATTAAATAATTGAATATGCTAATTAATAATATTAAAGAAAATTCTCCAAAATTCTTGCGTTTAAAATTGTTATATAAATAAATAGCGCCCAACGATCATATACATAGACCCTGGACCCTAACTAGGATTCCCTGTGTCTAGGGACCCAGGAACTAAGAAGACCACGGTCCCACAACACCCAGACACAGAACAAGTATTTGCGCTTTTTTCCTCTGCACAAATACTTGTCCAGACGCGGGGATCGAACCCACCGCTCCTGGGTTATGAGCTTGGTCAATCACCACAGCACAGAGGTTGACAATACTATAGGTTGCCACGTAATTAAAATATTAATTTCCCTTTACACCTAAATCATAAAAAATATATAAATATATTTAGTTTGCATAGTATAACATTGAAAGGGTGAGAACAAAAATGGTTTAACTGTCAAATTGATAGTTTCGAGAAAATTGACTTTAAACTTCAACGGCTTCATTTTAATGTAGAGTGCTTATTAAGTAATAGAAAAGGTTTATGTGAGTTTCAGTTGCTTGAAAATGTATTAATTTTATTTTAAAATACAAAATATAGTACTAAATCGTATAATTACCTACTTTAAAAATATAATATATTTTAATAATGTTTTTATGCTAAGCGAACTGTATTCCTGTGTCAGATAAACCGTTTTTAGACTGACAATCTCGAGATTTAAGCTCATTTCGTTATTTTGAGAATGTATTATTGTAGATAATTTCACGCTGAATCCAACCATACCTAAAAGTCATTTTGTGAAATAAAATCAGTTAAACCCTTTTTGATCTCATCCCTTCAATTGATTTCATGAATGCAGATTAATATGAAGAACATTTATAAACATTTTACAGGTATGAATTATGATATTTAAAATATAGGCTATGAGATCTTAAGCAACATATAATATTAATTTTTGAATAATATGTTGCATGACCTGCGCTTATAATTATTTCTCCCAAATCAAATTATTCTTTTACACAAAATATTTGTATGATTAATCAAAACTTAGATATTTTTATACAAACTCTTTGTTGTTGGACGAAAATCAATCCTCAATTCTTGAGAAGTACTCGTATTGATGAAAATGTCAATTTAAACCAAGAAATAATTATAGCTAGCTTCAAATATTCAGAAACTTTTATACAGCAATGCACTTACCAACAATGACGCAGTATGTGCAAGGGTCATTAGTAAACGTGCGGTATTAGTAATTATAAAGAATCTTATACTTTGTACTTTTGTCGTTTAAAAGTCGAATTTAATTAATCAAACTCAAACTAATACTTCGATCAAAATTTCTGTCCAATATACATTTAGTTAAAAACGGTTATAAATTAAATCAACTTGTACTTATGGAGATAAATTTAAGGAGCACTTCTGAATATCTAACGCCAACTTTTTATTTATATAATTTATATTATAGGTTGTGTACTATCGTTTACAAAATAAAAAACACTCGTTTACAATCACCCCCCCTCTGAACACGACTATAAAAACGTTTGTATAAATGATTGTAACAATTAGCGTAATAATATTACCCAATCAGTTTTGATGACAACTATATTAAAGTCTAAACCAAATAGCCATTTGTAACCAACAAGAACATGCAACTTTAAAAACTTAGATATATTCGGTTATTCTGTACATTTAACATCAGATTATAAAAAACTTTATAGCTTCACTTTCTATTTTTAAGTAAACAGTCTACATACAGTATTCATTTAGGCTGAAATGTTAACTTGATTATTATAATTTAATATTGTAACTTGGTAAGTACAATGTAGATAATATATTTTTATAAACTTTACGGAGCCAACTGCTACAATACTCTTAGCAAATGAAAGACACGGTCGGTATGCCTGCACACTTATTATACGAAATCTAGTTATAGCTAATATCCCGATGGAGTTCAACCAAGGCTGGTACATTATAAAAATATATAACATATTTTATTGTCTTCTCAATTCTACCAATACAAAATATATGGGCAAAACTGAGAAAACTTTACAGTGAGATTACAGTAGGGTAGTTTCAAAATAGTAGATATTAGGTAATGTTTAGCAATTAAATTTTTCTAATTAGTTTAATTATTAAGCTTTTTGAAGTAAAACTGCTTTATGCACGCTTGACTTGGAGAGTGGGCCGATGAACGCGAGGCAAATGGAAGTTGAAGTTAATAGAATTCCATTGTCAATGTATCTTATTTCTTTTTTTTGTATCTATTTTTATGTATGTATTATATTGGCCGATAGATGGAGCTAAACTAAAAAAGTTTTACTTCAGTCATGTGGTCTCAAGCACACTCGTTTTTGTTAATTACAATATACGTATTTTTCAAACATAGACGGCAACATTTTTTAATTCGTTTTTCAACTTTATTACCAGCCTTGGTGGAGATCCACCTGTATGTTTACTCATATTTATATAGCGGGGTATAATTGACTCTATTTTAAATTAATTAATTTCAGTACATAACCAACTATGTTTTTTTTTCTTCAGATATAGATATTTGTAAGGTAGTCAGTAATTTGTGTCCTGAAAGTTATTACTAAAGTGCTATCTATTTATTTGTATTTTTAATATGTACAGTTTAATAATATATTGTATGGTTGCGATGAGTAAATGCTTGCAGAAACCTAAGTCACACCTAGATCATAGACTCTCGATAAACTTTGGAATTCTGCAATGTAAAATCGTGTCCCGCTTTAACGCAAGACAGTTTTCATCAGCAAGAAATGGACAGAGAGAGAGTACATTCATTTATAAAATCTTTATGACTTTTAATTAACGTTACTTTGGTAGAACTATCAAAACTACATATAGTGTTGATTTATTTAAAATGGTTAAAACTAATTAAGAAGTGTTTTTTTAATTCAATGAAGATATTTTTCCGTTCGTTTTTATCGTTGTAATTTAAATTCGCCATACTTTTTATTTTTTTATTTTTTCTCTTTTTTGGATGCTTAGCTCATATCATATATTTTTAACTACCGATAAAAATATATAATTTTCTCGAAAAATTCGTTGTGGTATTTCAATTAAGCTTTAATTAAACATAATATATTTTTGTAAATTCACAACTAATTACAAGTTTAATCAACTATTTATCGTTAATTATAGAATTTAATGATTACAATATACATAAATAATTTTAGTGCAATATCTATCCGGGTCAAATAGAAGTCTCTAGAATATAAATAATTATATTAGCCAAGTAAAAGATATGGTTGTATGCCTTCAAGTAAAACAGTCGGATGCAATGCCAACCCTATCTCAATATTCATATTTATACACGAATAAATATTACGTTTATTTATTTGGGGAGGTTCATCTTCCTTCTATTATTATCAATGGATGGCGGTCGAGAATCGTTTTACTATAACTGAGTGCTAACTAACTTTGGAAAATAAAACAAAGTTGACATTCAGTAAAGTTCCGAACACGTGCATAATGTTATACGAAGAGGGCTCCCCTGAAAGTTGTAGCACTGTCCCTTTCTAGCCTGAAACTTTCAATGGCAATGGCCTGCATTAGAGACGCCCATTTGACCAATGGCAAGGCTAGAACATTCCCGCGCTTAAAGTTTTCTACTGCGCAAGTGCATACAACTTGTCACGGTCAGTGACCGCCCGCCGCAGACATGCCTGCAGTCTGATACCTCGTCGCAATGAGAACACTGAATTTTCTTTTATATTTCAAGCGTATTTAAAAAATACTGATGCAACAAAGTCCTAAAGTAGGAATGAATATTATGGTCAAAAATTGTAAGGTCACCGTGTGCTTGGACCGGATGTAGGGCGAATGATTTCTAGTTTCTCTGATATTAAACTTTAACTAATTTCAGTTGAAAACTTTATGAGTGGTGAAAATATTGAATGGCTCAATACCTTATTTGCAGATTTTGGTTTCATACAGAATGTATCCTTTGCTTTAAAGTTATATCTAACACAATCATAGAAGCGTGATTTATTCTAATATCACGTCGTAAATTTTCAGATATCAGGTTTTTTAAATAAAAACAAATATTCTCTAATAACTACAATGATATAAAAACTACTAAACACTACCTGCTACAAAAAAAAATCGGATTATATAGCCACGATGACCTATAGACAGTTCCGTAATAAACATGAAACGCATGTTCGTCATAGACCCTTTAACGTCACTTAAGTTGCCTATATTGAGTGTTACTTCTATGTAACTTTCTGTGTAGGTATCAAATAAAGCTATCAATGGTGGCAACAACGGTACAGTCAACTCAATAGGCGCATACAATAGCCCCTGGATTCAGCTGCCACTCATTATGCAGTGGCAGCTGAATCCAGGGGCTGACATGATACAATAGTGGACGAGTATAGTCGCCACACACAGTTCAAACGGTCGTCTGTTTAAAATACGCGGTGAAATTTAATTCGTTCTTTTCCTTAAATGTATGTACTCAGTCCATGCTATAGAACGCTCCTACATAGGTAAATACTAAAAGTACTTATGAAATAAAACTTAAATTTAGGTATTATCAAATTACTGCAAATTCAAATTCTATATAATACCGTGACTTATGACATTGAACAAAGCAGGTGTTTTATTTCCTACGAAACATTTACAAAGCGCTCAGGGGGTAACCGCGCTGTATGTAGCGTTAAATAGTCATTTTGGCTGTCATCCAGTTATTTTAGGATGCATTTTTAATTTTTTTTTATATTGAACTTTGTACGATTATTCTATGGCATAGTCTGAGTACACATATTTAAGAAAAAGAGCGAATAATATATAAGTGTAATAGACAACGTAAAAGTTTTTTTTTGTAGTTTAAGCTGTAAATTCTTGGACCAGGCAAATTGCTTTTAAAAGTTACCAATAACGGCTTTGTAATTAGGGTTAGCTTGCAGAAAACTTTGAATGAAGCAGTGAATAAAGTTTGTGAGATTTTTGTTCTTCAGTGCAAGGACAGTAAGATTTATTTTATATGTGCATTTAAACAGATGAAAATGACCCGGATTGATATAAAAGGAAATACAATATTTATGCTATTTTATTTTTATATACCTACTTAGCGTAATTATAAAAGTTGAATAGTATTTTTTATTTGAAAATAATGTAGGTATTACATAGTTAAGGGACCAAAATAATCCAATTAGCTTGATATGAAGTCTCTGACATATCCGAAAGAAACTATACGGTAATTTATAAAAGACGTTTGTGTAAACCTTAAGCCGAAGGTAACTAGGAGGAATAAATAGTTTTATATGTTGATTTATTATCTGAATTGTACATAATTATCATTATTGCTTATCGATTATGAGGCGTTTTTTTTTTATACGTATACGGAAATCCGCGTGGTTTGTTCATTTCTATTACTAATGTATTATGTTTACAAACATATACAGAGTTACTTATATGTAAATGTTACTTAAATATAATCAATGATTAAAATTCACTGTCTCTCCAGTGCTTGTGATATTTTAAAATAAATGTCTTATCTTTTTTCTAGCTTTCTTTATTTTACGTTATCGAGAAGTAGACAAGACATCTTAAGCATTAATTAAATTAAGTAACGTTTTGAAAGTTCATAAAATGTGCAGAAATATATCGGAATATAATATATTATGCACACTTTTTTTTATATAAAACAGTCAATATTATTACAATTTAGTTAAAATTAATTGAAACATAATTTTATACAGGTTTTGTTTAATATTATACACATTTTAATGTAAGTTAGAAGATCTGTAAATTATGGTTAAATATATATAAGTACTAACTTAAATATAGTATAAGCCCAAGGTTTCATTACAATTTACGTTTCATAAAATAGAAAGCTACAAGAAAAGAAAAAAGAAATTGATGTGTTTTTGCTGTGTGATAATTTAAGATACTCTTATATGTACACCTTTTTTTCGTATTCGCTCCAAAACCCAGTCTGTTCTATAATTTTGCTATCATTACTTTTACCATTTTTCTTTTCGTCAACAAGAAGTAGTAAGAACATCAAACAATTTTTATACCATTGATTATATTATAATAAAGGATTTTTGAATCAAAGAGAATGTTTGAAGCGATTAGAGTATTTTATCTTCATAACTAAAATTCAAGCTTATAATTGAGACGATGCGAATAGATAATAACGAAAAAAACACATGAAAACCCTAAAACTTAACAATAGACATATAAAATCTTGGTTTAAAGTTAGGAAGAATATTCCAATCATGACTTTATTGCCCGTCTGCGCTTAAATTTGACAACTTTTAAGTTCGCACTAACGAGTATCTCTCTGGGACGTATCGAAATGCGTTGCAGTAAGTATTGCATAGAGGGATTAGTGTTAACTCATGAGTTGTCAGACTTTAGTGCATACAGGCGTAAGTCAAATAACTTACTTAAGACAAAATTGACATTACGTTACAAGCGCAATTAATTTTCCTGTAACATTGACAGTAAACTCAATTGACGCTAATATACTTAAGGAAGTAGGGATTGTACTTTAGAAAACAACTAGCTGTAATGCTAGATTGTTTTCTTTAATCACTGATCTTAATAAGCCAAGCTTTATAGGTAACTTATACAGGTGAACGCATACATTATTATGTACAGCAATGTTAACGTCAAATTGGTTTATACCATTATATATGCCGTAATTGAAGGGTTGAGAATAAAAAAGGTTTAACTGTCAAATTGATAGTTTCGAGACAATTGACTTAAATTTCCACGGCTTCACGGCTTACACGGTAGAGTGCTCATTAACGTAATAGAAAAGGTTTATGTAAGTTTCCGTTGCTTGAAAATGTGTTAATTCTATTTTAAAATACTAAGTAAAGTACTAATTTATACAATTACTGCAAAAATATAATATAATAATGTTTTTATGCTAAGTGAACTGTATTCCTGTGACAGATAAATTGTTTTTAGACTCAAAATCTCGAGATTTAAGCCTCATTTCGGTTTTTTCGATATCCATAGCTCATTTGGTGAAAAAAATCAGTTAAACCCTTTTGGTTCTCACCCCTTCAATTGGCAGTCAATATCGCAATATCACACGTCACGCCAACGTGTCACACGTTCTGATATAAATAGTGTGCGCTCACCTTTTTACAAATTAACAATTGACAATCTAATGGAACATTTTAGATCATATTTAAAAAAAGAATTCCTATATAACATAGAAACTTCTTGTATTAACATTTTTAATTGACTTAATAATTGTTATGATTTCGGTACCTGTTACAAACATACAAAAAAACCCTTATTTTATTTATAAAATCAAGTACATGTTACAAACTTACAAATTTTTTATTTTATGGCCTCTTATATTCATAAAATCAAGTACCTATATAATTTGGGTACAATCCCAGATTTGGAAAGTTCTACTTGTTTCTGTCTGAATTTAGGTAGTAATAGCAAGGTTCCACCACGATTATTATTATATAAATGACATGTTTCACAGGCAATTGACAAAAAACAAATTGACATTTGACAACAATGCACTGGTATTGTACATAGTTAGACATTAAAAATAGTAATGTAAATAATACGCATAAATATAATATCACAACAAAATAAAAATCTAAATGATATTGTAATATAGATAGGTACTTCGGCTATGAGATTCATCAATAAAAGCATATTATATGTATATGTATAACCTATCGTTATTAATACCTTATTATATAATAATTTTGATAAAATTTTAATCCTATTTATGTAGAGATTGCCTCGTATAAGTTTATAAACAAAAAGTTTATAAATCATTCCTATTATTTGCAGAAATGCCATTTTATTGCAGTAGATTTCACTTTGATAATTCATATATTGAAATTATTTCATGATATACCTATTTAATATATTAAAAATTATTTACATTTTTTATTTAATTTATTTAAACTTAACTTTTGTTTTAATTTAATTGGTGTGCACTGTAGTGAAATCGTATGTATAATTAAAAATTGGTTTAATAAATAAAGCGGACATTTAGCTGAAAAGTTAAATAACAAATAATGCCACAAAAAACGAATTAAAATAATAATAAATAAAACGTAAGCACCTTACCTAACTTTTTAACAAAATAATAAAAATCAGGCTAATCCAATGGAAAAATTATAGTAAACAGTTTTAACAATAAAATTGTATTAGTAAAATAAAAATAAACAAATAAACTTAGATTATATAATTTAAAAAAATTAAAATATTAGTTTGAACTCACTTAGGCGCAAAATATGGTATATACAATTCCAATTCACCAATTCAGAATGATTTAATTTGGCACACGTGGTCGTAGGTTTCATTATTCTATTTATTTTGCAGTTTTGGGATTGATTTTTAATTAATATTATAGGTACTGCACCAAATGTATTTAGGCAAACAGCGGGTTATTTAATTTAAAATGATTCTTTAGGTATAAATAATTATTGCTTATAAATGGATACTAGAATCGCAGTTTTGGGAATTTGTCAAAAGTTTTGTTTAATTGTTAATATTTCCATAACTTTTATTTGGTGTTTCTAATACATTTAAAGTCAAAACAACATTTCCGTGAAGTAACTTGTATAATTTTTATTGGGGTTGTTTAGAAAAGTCCATCCGTCTTACCACAAATACATAAACAAGGCTTAGACTGATGTCAAACGCGTGTTTAACAATACAAAACAGTAGTTATATACTTGTTTAAGGCTTGTTTAAATCTTTTGTGGTTATAAGCCGTAAGTGCTGGACATAAGTTTTCGGTGTCCCCGAATTGCGATGTAACATTTATAATAACTTAATCATTGTCTACTCGTGTTTTTGCTGTCTAAAGTAATTATATATATTTCTATTGTCATTGGTTTTCCGGTCTATAAAAGTATAAAATATTGCCTACTCGTAATAAATAATTTGACTAATATCTTGTACTAATTTTGGTCTTGATTTGTATAAAACTTATAATAGTAAAAAACTAGTATGTGCTTGTACACGAAGGGTTATCCTATTTAACGACTTACTTAGTTTGGTGTATTTTTGTTTTAGTCTACTTATGATAAGCAATCTCTTAATTGACTTATCAAAGTAAAGTTTTGAACACTGTTAAGATATATCGTAACTTGACAGAATATACACTGGCTGTCATCTTACAAATTTCACAAAGCTGTCACATTTTTTATAAACTGACATGCTTGTTCAAGACATAACAGCTTCCGAAATTTCACCGTAATTTGATGACAGATCTGATAAGTTTGTTTGAAATCTAACTTTCTATTAAAGCAGCTAATTTTAATCTTTGATCATAATCTCACAGTCTTGCTAAAAATCTGGCAGATTTGTTCATAACCTAACAGCGTTCATAATTTTACTGTGACAAACACATTCCTTACCTTAACGTTGTTACTTGAGCAACTCAATCTACTTACCCTTTCTTTAAATAAATGTATTTTTTTAAATTCTTAACAAACTTTTATATGTTATTTTATTGAAGATATTGGAAGAAACAGTTGTATTATTTAGTATGAGTTCAGAGTAAAAGAAGCTTGATAAATAAATGTCTTTTATAAATGTAATATTTATTTAATTACTAATATTTTCACTGATACTCATATAATCTGTAAAATTTACCGTAACGAGACGTTTGTCATTTACCGATGATATAACTGTAAAGTAATTATGAATTGAATGCATTAAATTATCATATAATTTATAATATAATATAAAGGTAGATATAAAATTATCATGTGATGTATAGAAACGAAACCATATTTTACAATGTAGCTATTTGAAGTGGCCGGTGAAGGAAAAGAACATATTTTACAATTAAAACATTGATTCAATAAATATAAACATCATATTTTAATTAAATTAATTAGAAATTTTAAGAGAACCCAGAATTTAAAAAAAAATAATTCTGGATTAGCGTCGTTTTTCAAAAGAATGAACGCATTTTCTTTTATTTTATAATAGCAATGTATAAATCTATCGACACGGTCATTAACTCATTGGCATACCATAAACAATAAAAAAATTGTTCATTGTCCAGTCTAAATGTAAATTTGTTATGTGTGTTCAATAAGACACCACGAAAATAATCTGTAATACTTATTCAATTATTTTCAAAGAAGGTATTCTCCTTTACCGACCATGAACCGAATCGATTCTGTATCAAGTGAAATCTTAGAACAACTGTACGGATCAGAATACTTATATAATTTAGTAGAAAAATGCTTTGCTAGTTACTTTATATTACCTTTTTAAACAATAATTAACTGGTATGAACATAATTAAACAAACCTTTCGCACATCGAGGCAAACCGGAGCGGGGAAAATATAACCGACAAAGCAAAAGGTAAAACAATACAAAATCAAAAATAACCATGTATCTATATAATTGAAGTTATATTATCCGCTTGATACGGTGATTGACTTTTTGTAAATGTTATAGTACTCAGTGCAAAAAAAATTAAAGTCAAGGTATGGCTAATAATGAAAAATGTATTTACAACGCGCCAGTTAGATAACGTTAACTATTCTAAAAATGTAAATATATAAAAAATACGCTTTCTTCCACACATGAGTTTATTTTACGTTCTGTTGGTTTCCAGACTTTTCGTTCCAACGAAACAACACTTACGCATTAAATAAATACCTAAGTATACAAGAGAAAAAATGTTTACGTGTTGTTCCTTCAACTTAGTACTTTTTATGCGAAAAACAACACAAACAACGCAATATCTTTGAATATAAATAAGACAACGCGGAAGTTGATTTGCGACTAGTATTTTAAAATAATAAAAACAACGTTATAAATAATACTTACACCTATTTCGGCCTACCTAAAATAAATACAAATTAATCATAAAACAACTTAAAAACAATAACATGCAAGGAATAAGGTAATTAAAGCTAAAGTGATTTAGAGATCATGTTAGGGAGACGTTAGAGAGCGCAGTGATTTATTCATTCCCTGTAGGTATAATTATTGATATTTATTTTTAAATGCGATGAAGTTGAAATGCGCTCCCACTTGTTAGCAACTAAGAGGAAAGAGAAGTTAGAAAACAGGTTAGCTTCCGGAAGGTATGAAGGGCTTTATGAAATTTCTTCGCAAATTTTTAAAAATAGTTTCTAGTTAATACAATACAACGAACTTGATCCGATCCTGCGATCAGGAGCTCGTGAGGTCACTGTAATTCGTGCGTCGTTTTTTTCCCAAACAAAAAACAATTCGTAAAATTTAAGCAATTCTGTTAATTTGACTAGATATAAACTTGGTCATGGTGTCAACCACAAAAGCAGGTTAGACTACTAGTGCGAGCGAGTAAAGCGCTCGGCGCCGGTGACCGCTCGGTCCTCTGACGGGGAGCCCCCGCGCCGCCCGCGCCGGCGCTGCTCGTGCCAACGTCACTCTACCCTTCTTACTTTATTGCTCTCTTTGTACCACAGCTCGACGGTTTCAATAAGTCTCTACGTATCACCGTAACTACTATCTCTAAAGACGTCGGACACCGCACGTGTGACGCTAACTTACCTTACTATGATAACATTCTTACGCGTTTAACGTTACCGGCTCTCGCCGTCAATTGACACCGTCTCGTTCGAGTCGGACTAAAACGACTGAAAATATACTTAATTTTAACTACTTAATTTTTAGATATAATTATGGAGCCATAACGACATTAGGTACTTTATTATTGCTTATCATTTTCATCGACGCCGTCACCCCGAGCTCGTCAAAATGTTTCTCATTCGAAATATTACAAAGGTGTAAAGAAGTTCATAGAGAAATCGTTCGTTGCAATGGATAATGCCCGCGCGGCTCACTGATTCTCTTGCTCATCCTGGCTACACGAAGCTTCCTGGTGCTTGTTCAGATAGCTCTTGAGTGCGAACCCCTTGTTGCAGCGCATGCACTCCCACTTTTTGTCACCGGTGTGAGTTTGCAGATGCGCGCGCAGGTTGGAACGGTCGGCGAACGACTTGTTGCACGAAGAGCAGTTGTAGGGCTTCTCGCCAGTGTGGGATCGCAGGTGGCCGCGCAACAGCCACGGGCGTGAGAACTGCTTGCCGCATACTCCGCACACGTGCCCCATGCGGTGCGTCAGCACATGCATGGCCAGCGCCGGCATCGACACATAGACCTTGCCACACTCGCCGCATCGCCGCGCCGCTTGCGAGTCAAGACTGCGGTGCGTCTGCTTGTGGCGCGACAGGTTCGAGGAGGTGGCGTACCGCTTACCGCACTCGGTGCAGTCGTACTTGTTCTTCTTCGCGCTTATGCAAAGCGGGGCTGGCTCATCCGATTCGGAGTCGGAGGAGTTGGGGCGGCGCGCAGGCACGGCGAGGGTGTCGGGCTGTTGGTTCGGCACAGGTTCGATGACGGGTACCTGCACCGACTGAGGCGCGGTGGCCGGCGCGCTCTCGATCACCGACACAGGGACCGCCAGCGGCGTGGTCGGCGCCTGCGGCTCGCTCGGGCTGTAAAGCTGCTGGTACTCCATTGGCTGCGGAGCAATCATGGGGTCCTGGTACGCTATGTAAGTGTTCATCTGTGGCTGCGTGGCGTACTCCACCTGTTGACAATACAGCCAAGTATCAGCTGGGTTTCAATCATAACTTTACAAGCCCACACTTTAAAATCAAAATAAATCATTTCTGGTACGACAGATTTATTGTATATACAATACGGTCTTCATCTGCAACTAAAGATTAGTATAATTGAGGTTAATTATTATCACCATATCGAGATAATGCAGGAAAATTTTCCCATTGGAGCGTACGTAGACGTAGTAGGATGTAAGCGTCCTTTCTCAAACCCAGTAGGTATATAACTAAGGCACACTAAAGCATATCTATTGTCTGCGAAGGTGAAACGGCGGTGCGTAGCTTACGTATAATTATCTCAGCAATGACTTACATACCTGTTGTATAGGTGTCAGCGTTTGCAATGTGGCAGCGTAGACGTTGGTGTTTGTGGGTTCCTCGGCTATAATGTAGATGTTGGTGGGTTGGATCGAGTACGTGTAGACCGGCAGGACGGGCTCGGGCGCGCGCAGGACTGTGAGTACGGCGGCCGGCGGCAGCGGTGGTACGCCCGCGGCCAGCGACAGCAGCTCATGCGCTGCCTCCGTGTCGGCCGCGCTATGCTCACGAACGGCGCTGCCCATACTGCGCAATTCAGCGTACTCCGTGCTGCGTGGCTCCGCGTACTCCGCCGTGCGAGCCGGTTCATACTCCGCCGCCTTAGGCACGCCCACTTCTGCGGCTCTTGGCTTGCCATACTCAGCGCGTGGCTCAGCGTAGTCTGGGGAGCGGGGCTCAGCGTACCCCGCGATGCACTCAGGGTACCCCACTGATCGTGGCTCAGCAAACTCAGCGGCACGGGGCTCACTGCTCGATGACAAGTCACGCTCCAGGTACCGTACCGTGCGTGGCTCGGCGAGGTCTCCACTGCGTGGCTCGGCAAACCGTGGGTCGGAGTAGTCAGCCTGTCGCAAGTCAAAGTATTCAGGTTGATGCTCCGAACCATCCGTACGCCGATACTCTGAGTTGTCGGTGTGCTGCAGCTCATTGTCGTTGGTTGAGCGCGACTCGGGACTAAGGTAGCTGAGCTGCTGATCAGCGTACTCCGCAGCGCGCAGCACGGTATAAATCCCGTTCCGTGGCTCATCATAGGCATCGCGTGGGTTGGTGTTGCGTGCCTCGCTGTAGTCACCGCTTGGGTTGGTGACGTCACCATCAAGTAGCTGAGTGGCGTCGCTACGTGGGCTGCCGTGTGCTTCGTTGTAGTCAGCTCGTTCGTTGATGGTCTCACCGCCTCGTGCGTCGCCGTCGTTGTATTCACCTGGTGCGTCGAGGGTCTCACCGCCACGTGCCTCGTTATTTTCGCCACCTGGGTCCATGGCGCCGCCACTGCGTGTCGCTTTGTTGTCACCCCGTGGTTTGATAGCCCCAACACCGCGCGACTTCTTGTAATTTCCACGTGGTTTGGTAGTCCCGCTGCCTGGTGGGTTGGTGTTCGCACCACCGCTCTTCTCGGCATAGTCCCCGCTGCGTGGTTCTTCGTACTGGGTGCCGACATGCCGTGATGACTCGGCAGACTGCGCTGGTCTTGGTTCTGTGAATAAAAATAATAATGTCAACTAGAGAAATAGTTACAATGAAGTGTTGTATTTCGAGTACTATAGATCAAGGTATTCATAGTTCCCGATTCCGAAAATATTATTTTTTTATTTAAAGAATTTATTTGGGGTCTAAACCGTCAATTCATAAAAAATAAATTGAACGTCCTCATTATAATAAACAGAATTTTAATCATCACCGAGTAGTTTAACTCTTTATGGATACGATATAAACTATTTACAATAACGTAATAAAAAAAGTAGTATTGAAATACTAAACTATAATAAACGATATTTACAAAAGTTTTAAATTCAAAGCTTTCTTTAAATAAACAACACAATTCAGCTTTCGAACCATAGATAAAGTATCACTACATTTCACTACAAAGCAAACAGTCAAGCCTCAAACACTACGAATCCAGCGTTTGAAGTGTTGTTTGACACAAACAACTGATGGTACCCTCGCCTGCAGCAAGTCATCGCACTCGTGAACAACTTACAATAAAGGACGGAAAATGGTATTTGGTAACAGTCACAGGGAAAATAATATAAGCTCGCGCCCGATAGAGACGCCTTTTTGACACTTTTCATATAATTCAAGCATGTCATGTTTTAGAATTAAACCTTACAGTTTACTTGTGGCACAAAATGCATTCATTCTTGTCTTTCTTCTTTTCTTCGTTTAATAGATTTTAACGGTTATTCTTCCAATGTCAAGTAAGGATTTTTTTTAGTATTAACTATTTTAAGATTTAGGTTTCATTGTTTAGTTTTTTGAGGTCTAGTTTAGTATTATATTTATGTGTAAATCAAACCAGGTTATATTAATACGTGACATAATTAAAATAAACAAGTGAAAAAATCTAAAAGTTACTGGGACGTGGAGATTGTAGACTATAGGAGTGTTTAGTGATCAAGGTGAATTTACCAGTGAGCCGACAAGCCCGTGTCCTCAGCTTTCTTTAAAGCAGCAAACTTCATTCATTATAAAATAAATTAAAGCCATATTCGCTGTGAGACCTCGGATTTTATTTGTGAACTTTCATCCTTAGACAATATCCACAACTACATATAAAATCACAACGAAGAATCTTTGTACGTAAATACGTTTTGTTGGTGCAATGATTTTCTTAAGTTGAGCGTTCTTAGGTAACAAAATAATTTATTCAAAAGCGTTATAAGAGATCTATTTCTTTTTTACTACTTACATCTATACTAGATTTGTAACTACAACGAATCAATAATTGAGGAATAATATAACCTACTCGAGAGCTAGGTTTGTGTTTGTCCATCAAATTTCGCCTAATGTCAAGTGACAATAATTTTGGCTCACAGTCAAAGACAATGCAGCCCTTCGTGTATACATATAACTCTATTTATATGTCCCTTTTGGAAACATATAAGCTAAGCTACCGGGAACACAGGCAGTAGTCTGTGCAGGCAGTGTTCTCCCTGTTGTTGTAGTAGCTGAAAATGTGTTTTATTTTTTTAAGATTTCTGGAATTTAAGACTTGCTTCGCCCTTTTTGACGGTGGTGAAAACTTGACATAAATGTGCATACAGTTTGAACATAAAACATTATGCTATCTGCTTGGTTGTAAAAATGGAAAAAACTGAAAATCAGACACAATGGTACAAAAATATACCGGTCTATTGTCTTGAGTTAACTGTGAAAAGAAAATGCAGAACGGGTTTAACTCTTTGCTTCTTGTATCTTATTAAAATATATTTTCCAGAGCTTCATTTTTTCAGAAACTCAAATAAGATGTCTTCTGAAAATATATCAGGTTTATGTAACGAAATGAATTTATGTAAAATTTTAAAGACCAGTTTGTTTAACTTAGTTTTGTGCTTACTCCATTATTATCTAAATAAAACTAATTTAGAATTCAAGAAATTAAAAGGCACATTATTTTACTAGTGAAAGTAAGTAGTATATAATATATAAATAAATTTTAAAAATGAGTGTGCTTTAGACCACACCACTGAAGTAAAACTTCTTTAGTTTAGTTCCATCTATCGGTCGGTATAACCTTTTTTTATGTTTTGGCTCCACACTTTTGTGTATTTAGCCAGTGTCAAGTAATTGATAATTTATCAAGTTAATGATATTTCACGCAAATATGTGTCAAGTCATAGTCGAAGTCTCTGAACAAGGAAACTTCCTTTTTCAGAGGTCGAAGTCATCAAGTCAAGTCATAGTCCAGTCATAGCCTAGTCAAAGTTATACTCCTAGTAAAGTGGAGGCAACTTTACTTGAAGCTTCTATGGAGTTTTGGAAACAACACGAAAAGAAACGTTTCACCATCAGTATACCATTTTCCCACACTCACGCCTGTGATCCAGCACTTAACGAATAGAATGCCACCAGTTTTATGCACAAAATAACACAAGTTTTGGAAAATAATACAATGCGGTAACGCAATCCTTTTCGCTTTTGTATTTTTATTATGTATGTTTCAAAATAAAATTCTGTCTAACTCTAATAAATATATATTTAAAAAATCTAATAATTAAATAAATAATTTTTATTATATTATATTATTGATTTGAAATATCAGAACTTGTAGGACTTATGTAAACACTTTGTTCGAAGTTGCTTATTTAGCAAAGGTTCAACTCAGAATGCCTCAAGCGGCTGCCATTATTCGTTTATATAGCAAGATGTAAGCAAGTGTCGTCGCGAGGTACTGTGAATCAAATAATCTGTCTTTTACATTTCTAGTTAATAATCGAAATTTACCCTTATAATATTTAATACTCTGGGAACTTTCCCCTCCACCAGCGGGTTATTTTAAATTTTTAGTTCTTATTTATTTTAAGTTCTTAGGTATAATTTAGTTTTTTAGGTCTAGTTTAGTTTTGTATTAACGATTATTGATATGAATAATGGGTGAAAAAAATACATCTATTATATTTTAAAAGTAAAGAAAACTGATTTTAATGTTTATTCTGCTGACAATCTTTATCAAATGTTATCGCGCTAACATTCATATAACCAAAGTCACATCAAAGTCTAATAGTCAAGTCAAAGACCGCTGTTTTACTGAAACCTTGAGTGCAGTCGTGTTGTAAACTTTTAAAATGATGATATTTTATTATATACTTTATCTTTGGCCTTTCACGTTCACAAACATGTTAAATAATCCGCTTTTAATATTTAACGCTAATACCGGGAAATACAAAATAAATAACGAAACGCAAACAAAATAAATAATTTCACGTTTCTTCCATTAAAATATGTATATACGTTTCCATGAAAAGTGTGTTATTTACAGTTCCGCAATACGCTTATTTTGTACATTCTTGTGATAAAATTATGAACATGTCGTATTTGTACAAAAGAACTTTGATTAGGCTGTTATTTTTGTATTTTTGTATTTTTTGTCAAGCGCAGCGGACTAGTGCCTTTTGTCAAGCGCAGCGGACTAGTGCCTTTTGTCAAGTGCAGCGGACTAGTGCCTTTTGTCAAGCGCAGCGGACTAGTGCCTTTTGTCAAGCGCAGCGGACTAGTGCCTTTTGTCAAGCGCAGCGGACTAGTGCCTTTTTCAACTTTTTCTCAAGCGTGACGTCACTAGTCACTGTACACACCAAGTAAATGCAAATTCTAGTCAGTGTTAGTTGCAGTCGAAAATTACTATTTACCAGAAAATATGCGTTGTTACTTTACTTTGTGTCAGTATTGAATTTGTTGAGCTGAGCTAAATTGTTCCTTAAAAACACTGATGGGCTGTAGTTATTATAATATGTAAAAAAACGAGTTTGTTTTAGATTATACGACTGAAGTAAAACTTCTTTATGTTGTATTCTGTTTATTTATTTATTTAAACTTGGTCCGCTGCACGCTTGCAATGATGTTAAAACTATGCCCATTTTATATAAAAGCTACTGTAAGCCTCTTACTTTTAACTCAAAGAATATTAAAAATGAAATATCTTCTCTACCTATACCTAGACGAGCGAGCGGGCTTTGCCATTACTTACGCCTGTTTAAAAAGAAGCACTAAGGAACTCAATAGGGACTCCCCGTTCGTTACTGAAATAATAATGGCCCATTGGATACGTTCTTGTTTTTGTTCGTGAAATTTTAAACATTAGTTGACATGAAAGCAAACCCTAACATGCCCAATATTTATGTAATTTTTTTCGTAATATGTGGATTATGGTTGTTCGTCCTGCATTTACTCAACAATGTATCGTTAATTTTCAACCAGTATGCAGATTCTTTCAATTTTGTTTTATAACTATTCGGGTGCTGTAAAAAATATTATTGTTGCTGTGCCAGAACAATAAACTAAACAAAAAGAAACAATGTCACTAATTGTCACTACAAAGAATGTATCATAGCATGTTTTAATTTTCATCGAAATCATAAAAATAAATATAACAATACGTTTGAATGTCCATCGATAAAAATTTAAATCCCTTGCTATGCCGACCCAGTCTGCGTAGGCCTTTACGCTAAAATCACTAAAACTCGACCTTTAACATTGGAATTGTAAATTGATTCCATTTACCTGATACAAAGTTGTTTCGTAACGTGTGCACTGAAACCGAAATGCACAGAAATCCAATCAAAAATCCTTATCTAGAGAACAGATTGGACGGTTACTAGTTATCCCGATATGTCACAGATTTCGGCAATATTGAATAGACGCCGAATATTTGCTTCCGGGGTAAAGGGGTAACGTTTCAAATGAATACCTGTATGGGATAGGTTCACTTATCCACACGTTTACCACTGCGAGGTAAATAGGTAAACTCTAAATGAAGTCGTAGTTTATGTAGGACAGGGTAGCGTTTTGTTTGAACCCATTTCACCTGATGTTAAGTGGCAATACGTATGGCACCATGTTATGCTTACTACTTTGTCAATATAATTATTTTTTTACATAAACCTTTCAAAAAGATTAAAAGTTTTTTTAAGGTTTTAAGGTTTCTAAACCGATTTCAATCGCGTTAGAGAAATACTTAGATGATTTTTATATATTATCTATTATTATAAAGTAAATATTAAACTCCCGTTCGCCTCGTTACGCATTCACTAGCTTACTCTCCAAGTCAAGCATGCACAAAGTTTTACTTCTTGTTCAATAGGCTGATAAATACATTTTAAAACAGTTTCCAGAGGACAGGAAAATATTAACCTGTTGCATTGACTGCAATTTTTAAATACCAACTAAATATTTTGCGATTTCTACTACAATTAATAAACCACCAACTTCCCTCCAAATGCGCTGCGCTCAACGGATTCCATAACAAGCTTACGTAATGTTTTAACTACCAACCTAAACTATTTCTGTGAAAATGAATTATCAATTAAAATTTGAATCTAAGTTTACGATGTGCGAACGCCGCCTGCAAATGCAAAAGACCTCTACTTAACTTATAAACTTTATGAGGATTCCCAATTTAAGCTCTTAATTATATAGGAGGTATTTTTGTACTCCTTTTAGCTTTCCAATGAAGTTTAATGAAGATTGTAGGTTTTAGCGATCCAACATAAATTTTCTCACTAAAAACAGAATAGCAAACGTACCTATGTAATTACTGGGAAACACGTTGAGTCCTGAACACATGATTTAAGTACTTAGAAGAGTTATGTTTAGCTTACGCAGTACCTAAATGCTACGAATACATAGTCTCTTATACCGGGCTAAAAGGAGAGGAGTGGAAGGAGGGTGGGGCCTCCTCAGACTCTGGTGGTCTAAATAAATAATTATATATGTAGTAAAAAAAATTAACAAGCTTTTATCTTTAATTTTTTCGTGTTGTTCTCAGTAAACTCTTTTATTAAATTAATGAAACTTTTAATGGTACTAAATTTTTTATCAATAATGCTATTTGGTTTCCTAATCTCTTACTTTGGAATTTTTAAGGAACCCCTTTATTTTTTGATTTTTAACCTTTAACCTTTGATTTATGGTTATTTTTTATTTATATAATATTATTTGGTTTTATATTGATAAATTGTTAATATGTAATGTAATATGAATCTCTTAATTTTATTTTAGGAATTTAAAAAGCATGTAGTTTTAAATAATACCATAAAATTAAATTTTCGCAGAATACGACTATTTTATGGAAATTGAATTATGAAAAATCTATTAATTTTTAATAAAGAAAAATCTTTTTATATTTATTCGATTCTTTTCCATGAATCTCACATCCCTAGTAGGCATTTGTGATCACAGAAGATTTTAATGTTAAAAGGATGCTTTTAGGAGAATGCTTACTAACATACATAATTACATAGACTATCAAGCAAGTAAATAAAAATTTATACTTGATAAAAAGCTTGTAAAAAACCAGGACGTGCAACTGCAAACCATAAATGTGCAATTCACGCACCCAGTCAATGTGCTTGTTGCTCCGAAGCCTAGCTAATGAATACATTTTTGCGCTTAGTTATGAAGTTGATTACAATTTGTATTGCGGTTGGAATTGGCAACAACTTTTTAATGCTGTGAATTTGTATGCATTTGCTATTTAAATTCTCATTTGTGAATTTTATAAAAATGTAGGTTACTCTAACGATCTAATTAAAGCAGGGATTAAATTTTTAAACTACGTACAAATTAAGAAATAAATTATGCATAGAGGTATATGCAGATAAAAATTATGTATTATCAAAATGATCTTTGTTATCGGTCTGATTTATGATTGCTGATTTTTTAGCCCGTTTACAGAGCCAGCCATTCCTGGTCACCGGTCGCCTCCGAAGTTTCATTATTGTTATATACATATATTTACATATAGTGTATTTTTACATTTTATTACTATAGTAAAAAGGTCATTATTGCGTGCTCAAGCATTAGTGCTACTGTACCGCTAGACGTGAGGACCTTTAATTGGCTTCCTAGTGCATAGTCTGTTGGTCTTCCCAAGTATATATAAATAAATAAAATGTTGATTATATTATTAGGCAGATTTCTTTATGCTTTAGTAAATTTATCCGATTGATATTAATTGGATAATCAATAGTATAATGAGTTTAAAAAAGTAGTATAGATATGAATCAAGTAAATACAAATCCCAAATAAAGGTGTTAACAAATGTATATATTGAATTGTCAATGAATGTTAAATATTAGTTTAATAAATATAAATATTGTTAATTTATAATTGTTTAATAAATTGTGTGGTTCGTTCGAAGTTTCTAGTATTTATTAATTATCGTGACGATATTCTTAAGCCTGAAGATGTTAACTACTGAACATTAGCTTTCCCTTCTTTTTATCGTGTGAAAGCAATAAATACTAAGCTAGTACTAATTTTTTTAGGCTAACTCAAGTATTGTTACATTCATTAACTATTTTCATTTTATTTTATTTTATTTATGTGTTAAACCTAACCAACTATGAAAATATTATCAATACGACGATCGGACAAACACAACTCAAACTAGCGAAAGAGGATGAAAACATAAGCTGCTTTCCGTTCCAATAATTGTGTGTTCAACGTAAAATTACTGACATCGCTGCATTGAAACGGAAAATATCATTACTGTCGCGGCCATATACCATAATAATAGGTCTTTACCTATGAAATTGCCGTTTTGCAGTACAGACTTTTTCAAACAAAAAAAAGTTTTGATTGGCTATGAATTCTAAATTCAAATTAATTTTGTTTTAAAAATATGACATTCTATTTACAATATAAGTCTTTTGTTTATTGATTAGCGTTGTATTTTCATTACATTTCAACATTTTTCCTCATAATGGATACTTTGAAATTTCGTGTAATTATGGAATATGAGTTCCGTCGTGGCGCCAACGCGGCACAAACGACACGTAACATCAACGACGTTTACGGAGAGAACTGTACAAACGAACGTACAACCCGTTATTGGTTTGCTCGGTTCCGTTCTGGGAATTTTGACTTGATAAATGAACCTCGTGGTCGTCCGGAAACTTTGGTCAACAATGATGAATTAAAGGCGATTGTGGAAGCTGATGAATCTCAATCTACAGCTGAGCTGGCAGCAGCTTTTGATGTTAGCATCAAAACAATATTGGTCCATTTACGACAGATTGGCAAGATAAAAAAGCTTGATAGATGGGTGCCCCACGAACTTAACGATCGCCAGCGCAACGTACGCGTCGAGACTTGCGTTGCGCTGCATAACAGGCACAGAAATGAAGGAATTTTGAACCGAATTGTTACGTGCGACGAAAAATGGATTCTTTTTGACAATCGAAAGCGCTCAGCAAGTTGGTTAGATCCTGGTTCGGTACCAAAGCAATGTGCAAAACGAAAAATGACCCCTAGAAAGGTGATGGTCACAGTTTGGTGGTCTAGTGCTGGTGTGATTCATCATAGCTTTTTACAAAACGGCGAGAGCATTACTGCAGATGTGTACATTGAAGAGCTGACCACAATGATGGCGAAACTTGCACGTCTGCAACCAGCTTTGGTCAATCGGTCGTCTCCACTGCTACTTCACGACAACGCGCGACCCCTTACTGCACAACAGACCGTCTCTAAGCTGCATGAGTTGGGTTTGGAAGCTCTCCCTCATCCGCCATACTCACCAGATCTTGCGCCTACCGACTATTACTTTTTCCAAAATTTGGACCACTTTTTAGCGGGAAAAAAATTCAATTCCCGAGAGGCAGTACAAAACGCCTTTGAAGAGTTTGTTGTCTCCCGTCCTGCTGATTTTTTCAAGAAGGGCATCCATAAACTGCCACAGCGTTGGCAAAGATGCATTGATTGCAGGGGTGATTACTTTGAATAAAAGAAATAAATAACTTCGAAAAAAAAATACTTTAACTTTTTTCAAACAAAACGGCAATTTCATAGGTAAAGACCTAATATTTGCAACATAAACATACAAGTGATTTATGAAGTAAAACTTCTTTACGCATGCTTGATTTGGGGAGTAAACTGGCGATGCGAACGGAAGTTGAAAGATGTTAGTTAACGTAAATCTCCAGTGTCAAATTTAAAAAATTGTATTATTATTTTGGTATGTCGGGTAAAATAACAATACATAATTGTCAAGATGGCGACATTAACATTAAACAAAGAAAAAACAAAGTCATACCGGCCGATAGATGGGATAGTATAATAATACAAAGTGAGTTTTACATATGAACAACGGGGTCGATTTCAACAAAAGTGATGTTTTATAAGCTCGAATAATTAATGTTTCAAAGTTGTACATACTCTAGACTCCTACGAGTATTTTATGCTATATTTCTTGATTTTCGTATAATTTTGTGCATGGATTGCTTATATTACCGCTATCAAATTGATTCCCGGAAAATTAAGAGTTGCTATAGTAAAATAGATATTATATTTAGGATTTATATATATATAGCAGTATCGCCCACGTAGCGTAATCAACGAATGAATTTTTAAAGTAAAGGAAAAAAAATATATCGACTAGTGATACAAATTTTCTTTTACATTAAAAATTAAGCTGTAAAATAGATAAGTTGCGGGTAGACGAGTGCCTTTAGTTCACTATAAACTGTTTTTAACGTGCACAAAATGGATTTTACTCTCCACCAGCCTTCTCTCCAGGGTCTTGGATAACATAATTATCACGCTCATTTATCCTTTGATCAAGTATGGCGAACATTCTGGACTGTATCTAATTTATGCAGTGGTGGATACCATCACTGGTGCATCCACGAGACATTGCCTGACCTTATGAAATTATTTCTAAACAATATGATCATTTTTGTGTTAAACGAAAATTGATATTGGGTGCAAATAGTAGGTAATTAATTATTATGGTGTAGGAACATACCAAGGTCACAATTTATTTATTTATTTCATCATATAGACGGCCAAAGCCAATTACCATAATCAATATAAATTTATCTAGTCATATTTCATACAATAATATTATTTACTTAAAATACAAAGTACAGAACAGAATAAAAATAGAACAATAATCAAAATCAATATTACTTACACACAAAAACAAATAAAATAATCAAAACTATTAATATTACATAATTACTACAGACACATATCTTTTATACAATTCTTCTCGCAGAACTGCAAGCACTCTAACAAAATCACCTTCCATTCATCCGCAATTATATCACAAGGTAGAGGTTATTGAAAACTCGACTCTTGAAAGATTCAAATGGGGTGCTATGGCTTGTATGAAGAAACGCTCGTGAAATATGGTTTTAACGTAAGTCGCGAGAAAACACAAAAAAAAACGTTTCACACAAATTCTAAGTAATATGAAGCTTATGTAGTTGTAATGTACAAATAACATTAATAACATTAATATGTATTATTGTTATTAACAAAATACTAATATTATAAAACCTACTGAACTACGTTCACGATATCATAATCAGGCAATTTAAAGCAATATAATAGATTATAAATCACGAGAATCAACCCGCTCCCATAATTATAAACGAACTTTCTGGAACTGGAAAGTTCGTTTAATCGTTAATCTATATACGAGTATATAAAAAACTCAAAGGTGACTGACTGACATAGTGATCTATCAACGCACAGCCCAAACCACTGCACGGATCGGGTTGAAATTTGGCATGCAGGTAGATGTTATGACGTAGGCATCCGCTAAGAAAGGATTTTTCGAAATTTCAGCCTTAAGAGGGTGAAATGGGTGGTTGAATTATTTTCCCATAAGCCACGCCGCAGGCGAAGCTGAGGGCAGGAGCTCGTTAATAATAAAATAATAATAATAACGCCCAAAGATGATGTATATGATAGGAATCCTTGTGTCTAGGGAGCCAGGAACTATGAGGACCATGGTCCTACAACACCCAGACCCAGAACAAGTATTTGTGCTTAGACATTTGTGCATAGAAAAAATGCACAAATGTCCGGGTTAGGAGCCGACCTGCTAAACCACCACACCACAGAGGCTGCCCTGTAATTAAAAAGCAAAAAAAAAAATCCGCCCCTATTTACATTATCCGTCTTCAATTTAGTGATAATAACTAAAATAAACAGCGGTTAATATTGTTTTGTTAAAAAATGCATCCTTTAGTGTATTTAGTGCATCTTTGGTTACAATGCAACTTACAATGTATAGTTAAAGTTTACAATATAACTAGTAATAGGATCTATTATCTGGAACATGATACAACAAGCTCAAAGCCCAAGCTATCAAAGGATTAAATTGTTTCTAGGAAACGAGAAGGCCGCGCTCGTTATCCACACTATCCCAGAATTAATATGAGCTTTGTGTTTATTTGTTGAATATTAGCAAAAAGTGTTGGTTTTTTGTTCGAACGACATATTTTAAGGCATAAATTTATTCTCACCAAAGCGTTTTTAAGATTTGTTTCCATGTAAGGAATGGACACTTCAAGCATCAGCACTGGGGTCTCTTCAAACAAAAGTGAATGGATGGACATCTAATGGCATTCGTCCGTATGCTTCCTTTAGCATATTTTTAATGGTACCTCGTTTCATAGATCTGGAACTGTATGGTAGGTGGTTTTAATTGAAATAAAATATAGAAAAAGAACGCAAAAATAAAAAATACATTAAAATGGAAATAATAATAATAATAATAACTCCCAAAGATCACATACATAGATCCCGGAGCCTAACTAGGATTCCCTGTGTTTAATAACCCAGGAACTACGAGGACCATGGTCCCAAAAACCCAGGCACAGAACACGCATATGCGCTTTTTTTCCTTTGTTCAAATACTTGTCGCGGAAATTGAACCCGCCACCTCTGGCTTATGAGCCAGCCTGCTCAACCACTACACCACAGAGGCTGTCAAAATAATAGTCCAAATAATACTAGCTGAACAAGGTACAAAGGAGTTTATGCAATACGAAATGAAATTTTATTTTTATTGTTGTTACAATAAGTTTATAAGCGAATCAATTAATAAATAAACAAAAAAATGGACTGATTAAAAGCTATTGATATAATATCGCGACATAAACAGTCATTTTTCTTTACACTTGCCCATAAATTAATTCTTATCACAACAGTTTTAAAGTCATAATTCAAGTGATTACGCACGCATGTGTTTTACTTTGCATTACCGCACTAGTGTTCTATGATGATATCCCAATTCAGTTAAGTTTGTGTTTGTGTTTGTATATAGAATCACAACGGCATCCTTAATTTACCCGGGTTATACGAATTCAGTATTTTAAAAACTATTATTTATACGTTAAAAAATTATACACAAAATATAGTACACATTTGGTTGAATAAATAAATTGTACATCTATTGTGCCTCCTTAGTAAACATTTAATTTCATCAAATTATTCATAATAAGTTATATAAATTTAATAAAAATAATAAATCAATAAATATATTTTCTTTTTTTCAGTTAATCAATCCACAGCTATATTAGTGAAATCATAATTATCAAATACTATAAATGCCAGGCAAATCACATTCTTTATTAAAATTATTTACAGATATAATCAATGATTTGGAATTTCGAATGTTTAGGAACATAAACATGTTTGCAATGCTTTAGTATTGGACCATCCACCCTCCCAGCAACCAATGTTGCTATACCTGGGAGTTGGTCAATACCAGGCAGTGATATTCTAAATACGAAAATATTTATTCGCCTGATTATTTTTAATGTGGTGAAAATCAAAACGATACTATATTTATTTATATTTATTGTAACTAAAACAATATCAATTCACTTAATTATATTTTTTCAATATTTTCTAGATATTTTTAACATCGGCTGCATGCCGTTGTTCGCGCCACCAACACAGTTGCTTTCTCTAATTTGTGGTTCGCAGCCTGCAAGCGCATGGCTGGTGCGGGCGCCAAGGAGAGTTCAACCTTCACTAGGTACAGCGAGTACAAAAAAAACCGTACCCGCAATTTTTTACCAAAATGAAGATGCAAGTCTGTTTATTTCCTCGCAAGTGTGATCAAAAACTTCGTATGAAACCCACATGTGCATTGAACATTAGTCTTTCGGCTCCCTTATCGCCCGACAGACTCGCCATTCCGTCGTTGCCGCCCGAGACACTTTTTTAGCAGCCTGGACAATTCTATAGCAGCCAGACTGGTCCAGTGATCTTATGATTACCAGATCAGTCCTTCTGGTTCAGGTAGCGCTTTTGGTACCGGCAATAACGGACGCTACTTTCCATCCAGAGAGGCTTCCAGCAGACGTAGTCTTTTCGATCCTCTTATCCCGGCACCGGCCCAAGCCAAAGCTCGCACCCAAGGGGTTCCCTTGAGCTAGTTTCCTCCCATTTTTGACGGCTGAGCGCCTTAAGCGCAAGCCCTCCCACCAGGTGACGCTGTAAACATTGATAGAGACCAACAGCGTTGGCCCGTTTAAAAAAGGCTCCCTTTTCGCGCTTACCTACGATCTTGAATGTGTGCATGCAGAGCCACAGAATAAATCATGGTATTACGCAATGTACTGCGCATTTTTATTTCAATTTAATTTCAAAGAACTGTACTGCTGAAGATCTTATTGAATTTTTGTGCTGTGTAGGAAGGTAAGCAATCGCAGCTCAACTTACCAAATATCTGTGAAGCGAATCACAGCGGAAAATCATTGCAAAATGATGTTTTGTAAGACTTCCCGCTAAGTTTTATGCTTTGAAAAGACCTTTCCATGAATCACGGCTTTGACTCACGTGTACACTTAAAAGAATCCGAATAAAGATGTTTATGGAAAGTATTTTGAAACAAAATTAAAAACAAATAAAATATGTCCTTTAAACCATTCCGTAGGAAGCAAGTTCTTAGAAAGCAACCTTTATTAAAATACTACTTTTATCGTTTGTTTGTAATGGTCGTTCCGTAAACGTCGTTGATGGTGCGTGCCGCTTGTGCCGCGTAGCTGCCACGATGGTCCATATTCCATAATTACTTGAATTTTAACGTATCCGTGATGCCGAAAACGATTTTTTTTATTTTATGTTACGAAATGACATGACGAGCAAGCCGCTCGCCTGATGTTAAGCGACACGACTGCCCATATCATTTGCAGTGACACTTGAAACACTAAATTATAGTTTCGCGTGACACTGCACTGCGCACGTCATTCCGAGACAGCACAGTCTGGTAATAAGATTACAAAACTGTGAGATTAGGTCATAAAGTCTCATTTGCCCAGTAATTTCACTAGCTACAGTGCCCTTCAAACTGGAACACAGTAGTACTTGCGCACTACTGCTTGGCGGTAGAATAACTGGCAAAGCGGTGGTACCTACCTAGACGAACTTTGCAGAAAAGTCCTACCACCTAGTAAAATTGAAACGATTCAGTGAAAATTGAAAAATATGTTATTTTTTAATAAAAACATTATTTTTTTAAATTAAAATAAAATTAATTGTACATCCCAATCCAAAACATTTTAAAATTCAAATTAAAAATTTTAAAACAAGCTCTGCATTTTAACAAATCATATAAATTTGTGTAACCTCAACGTCGCACGCCGTGGGCCGAAACTTCGAAGTTATGTATGAAATTCTGTCCACGAATAGACCCGTTTTAAGTTTTATATTGCGAGTTCAAATTGAGAAGTTTATTAAGTGTTTTTTCTTATTGTTTAATTCCTTACCAGCAACAGCAGTATTAAGTTGTGGCGTGTAGCAGGGCGGGGCTACGCTGGCCTCCGTAGGGCTGCAAGGTGGAGTCCCCTCCAAGGGCGAGGGTTCCTTTTTCACCATGTAGCACCGCGGCATGCTTCCACCTGAAACAACGACGCACATTTCAATTGCCAACTCTTCGATTATCGGAGTGTAAGTACACTATCTATAAAAGTTGAGTTAGTTACACCATTTATTACTCAAGCCGGGTTGGACCAATTTTTATGATATTTGATTTTTATATCATGTCTCTGCTCCGAACATAACAGAATATAAAAATCAGGGAAATTTCAAGGAAAACCATACTTTAAGAGAGGAAAAAATCAAGAGGAAAATGGGGGAAGGGTAGGGGGAGCTGGGGGTAGAGGAAGGTGGTGACATTAATGGACTGGTTAATTCAGCTAGTTTATCATTTAACCTTATATCCTGACGAACACCTGGCGAACTCGTTTATTTGTTAGCAAAAATTTATGCTTTTGTTATACAAAAGCATTTGTATTGTTATGCCCGGAAATAATAATATTCGAAAAGCAAACAATTTTAGACGAATCGCGGTTGCTAGTACATATTATTAAAATACGAAGTATGAAGTTCTCTTGGCACTTTAAACTACATTAAACTAATTATTAGCGGAGCGAGCATAAATATTTAAAATAGAT
Organism: Ennomos fuscantarius; assembly: GCA_905220475.3. Lineage (NCBI taxonomy): Eukaryota > Metazoa > Arthropoda > Insecta > Lepidoptera > Geometridae > Ennomos > Ennomos fuscantarius. The sequence goes on from HG992023.1 coordinate 17,233,958, forward strand.
AATAGAAACCTGGATCAGTATAGGTAGACTAATGACAGCTCGCTACAAAGAAGACACGATATATATCTTGATACGTTTGTTTTGCATTAGTAACTAAATTCCCGAAACTGCAAGCTACTATGGTACAGAGCAAACATCACATGAATCCTAGCGAGAAACCAGGTGACTTGCGCAATACCAACAACGATCAAAATTCAGTAGTCCGTGTGCCTCAGCAGAGCTCAAGTTATAGGTATTTTTCTTATACCTGCATATGATCATTTAATAGATCCCTATTAACTTTCCCTATCAACTAGTACTGTAGGACTGGTCGGCAAGTGTTCATCTTAGATAGGTACTATATAGGTACTGCCGCTTTTCCAGATATTCTGCCATTGAGCAGTACAGGAATTACTGTTTCCGGTTTGAAAAATACCGTAGCTCGTATGATGGGCATAAAATGTCGTTTGTGACGTCACAGTTCAAAAAGTCCATCTAGACCGTGCTATTATCTCACAATAAATGTAAAATATCGCACAAAGCTGTATTAATTTAAAGTAAGATTAATAAATCCCCATGTTTTACTCACCGGTGGGATTATTAAATTTTTAGTCTGTTAAAGCAATTTTAGGTATGCTTATTTTGAGCGCCAGCAGATATATTATTATATATTGTTTCGTTCGCATAACTCAAAAACAACATACATATATGTTTTAAATATACTAGCATTTATTTAATTCATCTGTATTTCATATTTTTTAATGGCTGGATAAATGTTATTCAACTAACAAATTATAATCTGACTAAAATAAAAGTACCATTATAATTGGTCAATATAAAAAAATATTCTATTATTTTCAGTGTTTTGTTTAATCCAATGAATAGCTTTATATCTGATTATTGAAAAACTGTGCCTCAATATTATCGCTCAAATTTGTATTGTATTATCATATTTTATTGCAGACAGGCTCCCTTAGGGTTTATTTGCCGTAGAGCATTCAAAGGTTTTCGAATTAAAATTGAGAATCACAAAAGCTATTGTAAATGCAGTTCATAGGGAAATAGTGCGGTGACACAAACCCAAACATATTTAACATTGGCTAGAAAAGTATGCATTTAAAAATATGACTTCAAATGATCAAATCAAAGTTCATGACAGGAAACAAAACAGTAATAATAATATACAATATCTTTTTAAACAAAGGATTTGAACCAACTTTGATCCCTTTCATTTCATACTGAGTACATACTTGGATCATATTAACACATACTTTTCCAGTTATTTTGATTTAAAAACGAAACTACCGAACGGATTTTGGTTGAATTTATATAGGACCTATGTGATGTCCTTTCAAATGAATTTTTTTTTTATCAGTTTATAAATACCGGAGATACAAGGTAACAAACAAAACAAAAAACTTAACAACTGAATTGAGAACATCTTCTTTATCTGAAGTTGGTTGAAACTGAATATTTTGTGTTAGTTAGTGTATAATTAATTGGCCGATTAAAATTAACCAGACATTAAAAACTCTTCTTATAATAATATAACTAAATGGTAAATTATAAGTAATACTTTATAAAATAATATTATTTATAATCTGTCCATTTATACGTATTTATACGACTCTACATTTCCAAATAGTGAAAATAATCAGGAGAAAATTGGACAAACGCAGGCGTATATAGTATGAAAAAATAAATTATCAATATCAAAAACAAATGAACGCCAAAATAGTAAAATAATAAAGCCAAACATACAATATAAAATATAAGTTTCATTTAAACAAGCACAGTGCATCAATCGCATTACACCACAGGATAACAACAAGACAATCAATACGCAAAGCATACATGAAGGTAATGATGGTGGTTGTAATTGCGCAGATGGTGGTGATTCCAGTTCTAGCGGCGTCGTGGACGGCGGTAGCGATGGAACCGGTGGTTGCGGGGCCAACGGTGCTAGAGGCTGTGGAGCGAACGTTGCTGGTGGCAGCATAGGATATGGTTGTGGCCGCGCCATTGTCATCCAATACGAGCACTGCTGCCAGTAAAGACATTCGGGACAAGACGAGCCTCCATAGGCTAAACACGGCTGCCAAGTCATAGGACTTATCACACCAATGCCAAATCCCGGAAACATGGTTCTATGTAATCAGGTGATCGAGCACACGACCGCTCACTACTGTCCATGAACGCAAACTGAATTTATTTAAAATAAAATCCTGGTTCACACATTCGCTATACACTATTACATGAAACGCAGTTCCTTTTGAACTATGCTTTTCACAAACATAAAGTGCAAAGTTTCGTAGCGATATGTTTAAATATGTTTAAATTTTTGTTTGCACTCACGAGCGTATCAACAACTCATCAATAATCAATGTATTAGCCAAACTGTTAAGTTAGAAGGCTTACGATAATTCTCAATTTAATTCAATGTAATGCACAATGTCTGAAGCCAAAGTCCGACTTGCAAGCTGACCATTTATAAAATATAAAAAGCCAAAAATCAACTCTAAAGTATGTGTACTAATTGGATACATCCGGATATCAAATAAAAAGGGACCAAATTTAGCCCAAACGAAATAAGTAATTGCTTCTAAACCGGGCGAAAAAATTCAATTTTAGCGACCAAATTGACATAGCGTAAACTACGCTCCTCTAACTCTTTAGCGAGTTTCCAAGAATCAAAACAAAAAAACTCTGGTAGATTATAATTGCTCTCAAATAACAATTTTGTGAACTCAATACATCAATAGAAATTCACTACTTATGTCGTCCCATAAACCAAGTTTTTAGTTTTTTTTTTTATTGAATTCTAGTCCGTAATGATCAGTAAACAAAAGAAGATGGAACTAAACATAAATGACCGGGTAAAATTCTCTATTCTCTCTTGAGAAATATAAATTATTTTAATGTAAATTCTAGATGTATATAAATAAAGTACATTACAGGTTGTCGCTGAGGCTAACAGGCACAAAAATAATAGGTGCATTCGCTTAGCAATAATTATCACTATATAATAATAATTACACACAAGTCAATATTTAGCATCTTACACGTCAGAATATTATTATTAAAATATTATATAAGATGAAAATAAAAAACGAGAAAAAAGCTTAAATTTACCGTTTATTTAATACAACTCTACTACAAACTAAAACTACAAAATATTGTATAAACACAAAATATTCAATATCCATTACCTGAATCTTTTATACTTTTGCATAAAAACTTAATTTAAGTTATTGTTTTAAGCGTATAAAATAACAAAGTGCCGAATGTCAAATATAGCAATCCCAATATTTGAAAAATAAATAAGAGATAAGTTCTCTCTCCCACTACTACTAATTCCAAAGCGAAAGGAACTTAATTGGGAGTGGCATAGACTCACACTACAAAGCTTTATTTTTTACAGCCTTTCAGGTCCGGAAGCAATAGTGTGTTTGACGAGTGGTTGGACATGTGGAAAACGTTTTATTTTCAGGGTTTCGAACCCAATCTGGCTTCAAAATTTACAAAAGTCATTATGATTTCTCCAATTCTACATTTCCACAGTCTACTTCCTCAATTCCAAAACCTAACTAAACTTTTATATGCGGCCGTGTCACTTAACATCAGACGAACGATTAACTTGTCACGGCACGGCTCCCGCTCGCCTTTCAGCCCGTCAATATAGTAGACAAGAGAACTTCTTTTTTTAAATTGGCTTGCTATATTTGACATTAAGCACTTTGTAATTTTATATGGTTAGAACTGCTAATAATAATGCTGAAGTTATCCTATGGTATGAATATTACGTAGTACTGCTTTAAGCTTCGTTTTGTGCTATCATTTGTGTAGTTAGTGGCAATAATTTGAGTTTTGATTTATATTATTTAATAACATTTTTTTAAGCCTATTTGCAATGAATTATATGAACTTTAAATAAATTGCAGATCTTGGAAATGTATTTCCATTTCAGGGAATTTCAACAGAAATATGTTTCCAACTTTCCTGTTAGATAAAAGGCAGACGATCTTAAGGAGAAGGTTCAAAATAAATGTGAGTAAAGGGCACACTCGCCCATCCCTACTTCCTATACGTGATAGGGCGGTACAATGCCCTAACATAAAGCGCAATACAGGGCAGTGCATCGTAAGCGCGATTTTCTTAGCAAAAAACTTTTTTTATTTTTTACTTTGCTTCATAACTATACTTTAAAACACCACATGGATAAAACATACACAATTTTCTTACTGTATGCAGTTGATATTAAGAAATTGTATAGATACATATAATTATGTATGCTTGCAATAGCAAAAAGAACCCTTATTAACTTTTAAAAGATCATCCTCTAGTTATGTGTGATTTCACCATATTATCCACGCTGCTAGTGCGGGTTCTTTTAAGTTTAACCCCCTAAGCCCTGGGATACTAGAAAGAAAGAAAATCATTTATTTATTATATATCATATATTCATTGTATATATTCATTTTATTTTATAATATATTCAACAATCACTTACAAAATAAAAAATTATAAGAGTATTAATATAATAAAATATAAACAGTACCTAGTTAAGAATTTATAATAAGAGAAATATAAGAGTAGATATAGCACGGGCAGTGGTGTTAAAAGGGCTTAACTCAGCATTCATGCCGGTGTACTCAACACCTGGCGCTGATTTTCACTTAAGTCTTGATCTTGACCATGACAAAACAAATATTAAAATATACATAGTATTATGTCTACAAATGAAAAATAATACATAATAAAATACTAGAAAGATAAAAATAAATATGTATAAACTACAATTAGCTATGAGATGAATAAAATAAATCATAAATGACTATTACTTAACTGATATTAGACTTACACATGAGTAGTACATCAAAATAAGTGCTAAGCATAAAATTGGTTTAATATCTAACACTAGCAAAATGAAAAAATCTCAATGGACCTCACAGTTTCTGTATTCCTAGATACAGGAAATCCTAGTTAGTGTCCAGGATCCATTTATGTTATTTCTGCGATCGCATCATCGCATTAAGATGGTATGTACTAGAAACAGATACTACCGTAACCTGGGAAAATAAGAAAGCTGTTGAAGGAAAATCAAAAATATCTTGATATTTATATCGTATGGAGAATTGATACGTGCAAAAACGTAGGAGCCATTTATACTTACACCATTTGTATGGAAAGAAACATGAGAATTGTGAACTGTTTTTCGGCTAATTACAGGAAATTATATAAGAAGTCAGTTAAACTCACTTCCTGTATATTTGGCTATACAGGAAGTGAGTTTAACTGACTTCTTATCCTCTTATTAATGACATCCGGTAGCTTATTATATAATATTGACATAATACAAAGGAACTTGAGGAATGTAGTAGAAGAAGATCGAGTATTTCTAATTTGTAAGTAAAAATACGTACTTATTTTATCATTTACTTACTACTCTGTCAAGAAATTATCGGAAAAAGATAATTTATACACAAAATATTAGTTCTATTAGTACTTCTATCCAAATTTATTTTATCGCCTTCAAAGTATGCTCCTTCAGAAACGACACACTTACGCCAAAGAATAATCCAATAATCAAAACATTTTTAAACGGTATTGATTTCAGTTCTCGCCGGGAGTTCTCCTTTATGTCTTCTATAATGAAATATATATATGTCTCTATCTAATGAAAACGGGTGTCACGAAGTGATAATTTGACTTGGTGGTTGCTCGATGGTATTTATTGAGGCTTTGTGCAAAGGCGTATAACGTGATGCAAAATCAGACACATATTTATTTCTTGTATTTATTGTAATATTTAAAAAGGTAGAAGTTGTTTAAAAATTTCACCTATTGTGAGGCCAAAGGAAAAATATACAATACGTCACATTTAGTTACCCATTAGGCTTCTTAATTCGATTAACATTTATCTTTTTTATTTTTTAAAATACTTAATTTGATAATTACTGATTATAAAAATCTGATATTTGTTACATGAGCTTTTTAAAGGACATTAGATTGAGGTATTCCGATTTCGATACTGTTTATGCCGTTATTGTTCACATCAAATGTGTATAGTATCGCCATCTAGTGCTGTTGCAATGAACCACTAAGTCGGTCGATGAGTTGACCAACTACGGCCGCATGTGGCGCTAGCTACGCGCTAATCACAGTCATAAAACGCCAACCGCCGCCGCCGCAAATATTCCTGCATTGAAAGTCGCATTTTACCATACTTTTTTCCCTCTCGCCCCTTTGCCCTGGCTCGGTACGCTGCCACCAGAGTGCATAGGTAAACATACACTCGCGGGTATTTCATATTGGGAAAGGGTTTTATTCCCACGCGTGGGACTGACTGCGTTGACGCCATTTTCACCACCTGCTTCACCACTGGACCCTGCTGTGCTTGGAAGACGAGTTAGCTGGCTTATCGGTGAGTGCATATATGCCTTGGGGCTTTGCTATATTTCATTTGGTGTGAACACGGTCTTCTCTTTTTTTTCTCTTACCACATGCCTTCCGCCCAACCAGATACCATAAAAAAAAGAAATGTCGATTGTTTTTCCTGCTCTAAAATTATTATCATACTCGGAAGATTTAGACAGTAGATAGTTAATGGTTTATTCATGAGAAATGTATAGATACGCCTTTACAACCAATTGCTTGACGGTATCGAGCTTTACTCAGTGCGTAAATTTAAATCATTCATTAAATAAAACCTGATGAAAAAAAAAAAATTAGACAATAAAACATCACGTGTCTGAAAACAAGCTTGTTACACAACAAAATATGTGTCTTACAAAATTCTTCTCAAAAAAATGTCTTAAAAAAAATGTATGCTCTATGTCTTACCAAATCACATAATATCATCGACCTTGTGACATAGATTTGTGTATGCAATCACCAACCTTAAGGTGGTAAACATTTTCAGACCGCAAGCATACACAAGATATCCTTTTAAAAAAAGGGAGCTAAACTGACTTCTATCGCCATTATACTTTAATTTATTTATTAATACTTTAGCACAAAATAATGTATAAGGAAGACTTTTCTTTTTTTAATTCGTTACGTTAATATTATGTATTAATGTAACTTGTTTTTGTACTTTAATTTTAGGCAAGTATTGAATAAATGTCTTTCTATTCTATTCTATTCTAGTCTTCTATGCTATGCTATGAAACATTATCTACCAGTCTGGAAATGTAAGTAAAATAATCATCTGCGTTTCACTCGAAACTCCAAGATATGGAAATTTCGAAGACCGAATATAAATCTGATGTGATGAATTCAGCAAACGATCCAGCTTGTTAACGTGATCAGCGCTTAGATCAACAAAACAAATATATAATAAATGAATTATAAATATTTATATAAATATACATTAGTATAATCTATAATCGAGACCAGAAGAGAGACTTGTTAACAAGAGAGATTTTAATTTTAATGGGAAGAAAGCTCTTGAATGATATTCTGAATGATAGAGTGAAAAGAAGCGTAAAACGAGAAATTCCTTTTATATGCACTTACTTTAATAACATTTAATATTTTATTTGTTAAATTGGTCAATTAAATGCTTACTTTTTGTAACATAATGCATCTTAAAGTTCCAAAATAAAAAATAGCTTAAGATAATAAATAGTTAAAACAACTTTAAAGATGTTCCTTAAAATTTCCCGCGCGCCCAGCAGACCATTAAATTACAGGTAAGTGCACTACTCTCCAACACAAAATCTGGTTGTTAAAACCAATAATAAAAAAACATACATTTAGATAAAGACAAGATAAACATAAATTTATCATCCACAAAAAAATATTGATGAGTTATACATACATACAAATATAAATAATATTTCCATAGCTTACATATTAATTTTAAATTTAAGTGGTAGATATGACTTCTTGCTCCAAACAGGGTGGTTTTAAAAAAATATTTAAATGCATGCGTTAAACTAAACAAGGTCTAAATTAGTTATTTACCTGTTGATAGTATTCGGCGTCTGATGAAAATATTAAACACGAAGTTTAATTAGAAAGAAAAAAGAAAAGAAAGATTTTAGAACGCAAAGTCACTAAAACTGTTAGTAAACTCAACAAGCGCGGTGAGCGCGAAAGCTCACGCGCGAAGAAGGATCGCGGGAAGGAAATAAGTTCGCAACTCTGACACGTCCGAGGACAGCAGTCGGAGAAAGCAAGTTGTTCGCGGATATCGCAATCTCAGGGCGGGCGGTACGTGCTCCCGGGAGCTCGGATTCCTGCCTTATGAGAGCGCTCTATCACTCTGAACGGGGAACTAGCGCAACAAGCGCTTTTATACCACGTTTGAGATGCGCGGACTCTGCACTCCGTTGCAAAAGGGACCTCTAGTTAAACTCATTAAAAATATACTATTTATCATCATAATTAGGTCATTTTTGTACGTACATTACTTGTTCAAAAAATCTCATAATAATACGCATTTAGAAAAATAAGTCCACAATCTACACCACCGATTGAATAATGGTGATAAATAATAGGTTTTATTCTGAAAACGATGGGGTTGTGCTGAGAGATCTTTTTATAAGCGTGTGGCGTCGATTTATTGTTTCAGTGTGGCGCCATCTATGTACATGTAGAGTTTAACGCGCCACAAGCGTTTTAGGGAATATGCTCATGAATTAATTTTAATATTTAGTACCATATAAATTAACATACAATGCAGGCCGTTTGAGAAACGATTATATTATAAACTGGATCAATTTTACTGAGTTTCCAAAATAAGTATAAATTTTACTATAACCTCTTACAGGGCTTAATGTTTTCATGTAACCAATTAAACCGTTTAACGTACTTAAGACTTGGCTATGAGATGTAGAAAAAGAGATAAACCACGAAATTGCCTTAGAAAGTAACAGCTGCAATAATACAACACATATATTTAAGTCAATATGACCTCTTGCTGCAATCAGAGTGGTGGCGACAAGAGGTCATATTCTCAAATCCATTAAGAACAATAATGTTAAATAATAAATAATATAATATATAATAATTAATAAACAATAAATGTTCTTATGAACAGAAAAATAATTTTATAGAACAATATAAAATGTTTCTTTAAGGTTTAAAAATTAATTCTAAATTATTAGTAACTTATATCATTAGTAGTTGTTATATTATTGTAATATTTAGTTAAAAGAATAAAGGTACTTGGTCTGACAAAAAAATACAGTTAATAACAATTATAATAAATACACCTTAAGTTCATATTTTAGTAGTTTATGTATTATCACCTGGGAACATTTATAGTATATATCCATTGTCCAGGTTGGCTCGTTATAAAAATAGAACAGTTGCTTACTCGCACTGAATTCTAAGAACAATAATTTATCACTCAGTACATTTCTATTTTAGTTTTATTATAGAATAATACCAAGGAAGTTGATATAAATATAAAATATAATTAAAGCTCTTTTCGTATTAAAAGCATTTATTGAATATACTTTGTGTGTATTATTATACGATAAATGCTACACGGTATATGTAGGTGGAAAGCATTTGTCATCTGGCATTTGCCAGCGGTGTGACGATCACGGCTTATTATAATATTTATTGTATTATTATTAGGACAGTGGTGTGGTGGTTGAGCAGGCCAGCTCATAAGTCGGAGGCAGCGGAATCGATTCCCACGGTAGATCAAGTATTTGTGCACAGAGAAAAATACTTCTTCTGAGTCTGGGTGTTGTGGGACCATATTCCTCGTAGTTCCTTGGTCCCTAGATACAGTGAATCCTAGTCCAGGATCTATGTACGTGATCATTGGACGTTATAATTATTATTATATTGTAATTTTTGAGTAAATGTAAATTACATCTTTCGTCGTCCAACTGGACAGTATTACATATTTAAACTTTATCAACAAAAATTATGTAACATCTACTTTTTTTGATGAATTATAGGTTTACTCTTTGCCCAAGCTCTATAGATTGATATGGAATTGCCTTATCTTTTGCCTTTTTTTCTTCTATCTTAAAACTTTGTTAAAGGTATGTAAGTAGTAAGTATGTAAGTAGTATAATTACGACTAAATGTTAAACATTTCAATAGTCTGTACTATTTAGTTTAATTACTTACATAAACTGGTATGTAGCTCTGTTCTATTTGTGAAGGGCTTGTTTGATAACTTTGTGATAATTTTGTACTTAGTATATTGCTTAAAGCTGTTTGGTTTCCAAGAAATAAATAAATAAAATGTGTATGCAAATACAAAATTAAACTAATTAGTCCTGACGAGGCAACAACTGTAGGGTGGAGTATCGTTTGCAGCATGGATTGATCATCAATCAAGCATGTAACGAGATACATCCTAGGTCTGTATAGAATTAGATGCGGACCAACGATGTTGTGTTCTAGTAGGCGCGCGGGATATTGACATCGAATTAATAATAGTCGGACTAACCGCTTTCGGACTTGTGTCTGGTTTAGTCCTATAGATAATTTGGTTCAGTTGGTGTAAGTTACTTCATCCAAATTACTCTAATATGTACCTAAAGAACGAAGCATCTATAGAACGTAATATATGTTTATCGGGTAATTCTAGGGACACGCGACAAACTTTACCTTGCACTTTTGCTGATTAAGTGTAAACACTGTGCACTTGACACGTCTCGAATTAAAAGAGGCAAAATAATACACTACCTTTATTTGTGATTGGATTTGTATTGGTATTAGAAAAGTGTCTGTAATACTGTCGTAGCTATTTTACTTTCTGAAGTAGGTAACCTTAAAGATTCAGTCTTGAGAGTCGCCTCTAAAGATTGTATACTTTTTTAGTGTGAACCAACCAGCCTAACTGTATATAATCGTCTCGCGCACCATTTAAACTTATTTGCCAATCAGGGAGGTTTGTGTACGCGCCTAAAACAATTCGGTCCCCCCGCGCTTTTTGGCAGTCCGCCGTTATACTCTGTCTGCCGTGACACGATTTTCTTTTCATTATTTTCCGGCCATAGTGTAATATAGTAAGAGTGTGCATTGTATAACCCATTGTGTAACTGTTTTCCCTCTATTGTTCTGTGTTTGTGTGTGACTAAACTGTGAATATCTCCAATAAACCCGTTTCTATGAAGCCAGCGGTTTTATTTAATCTTTACCTCATCGTCAGAAGGCCCGAACCTTATGCCCGACAGCTACAACAAGCATTTTGCAAGTCCATGTTTTTAATTTACCAAATTAATGTTTTGCAGCTACTGGTAGATTTAAACACTAAGCCAATGGGATTTAGTCTCCGTTTTAAGTGAAACAGAGACAAATCCGGAGATAAATCCTATTAGTAAAAATATCAAAAAACTGCTTGGTGCCTTTAAAGCAGGTTATTTTTTTTTTTTTAATTTATAGTCTTATTTAAAATTTTGGACTTTTTTCCAATAGCCTATTTATTGGCTATTCTTCATTATAATAGATTTACAAGATACGGGCAAAATATATACTGGATAAACTAAACTTTTCAAAGTCTACGAATTTCGTAGAGCCTCTACGACGTAGACATTATGAAGAAAACTTGAGAGAAAAATGCATTAAAGGCAAAAAGCACAGCATTCATAGATTTGCATAAAAAGAGCTTTAATAATTTATTATTTAAATTAATATCCTGAAGGACAAAAGATTTTTTTCCTTGAAAATTGTAATGTTCCTATGAGGAGCGAGCATTGTCCATAAAGTAAAACCACAAAACAGGAAGTACAAACAGTAAGCGGGATCATTGATGGGCTCAAAGGAGCCTGTCAATTATCCCGCTCTTATGAATAAAATAGTAATAAGGGTATTTTAACTAGATTGTAAATTGTGCGTACACCCTACTACTACTACTAGATTGTTATTGGCTGTATTGTCCTTCCTGTATTGTATATATGTTCATGTTAATAATAAGCTAAGTTCATAAATAACTTTAATTTTGCAAAAACATGGACTCAGGTGTCTGTGGAAATGCAGATAGAAAAAAAAACAGCAAGTACATAAAGCGCTCAGCGCTGGTTTGAATGATAATTATGTTATCCCTACAAAATTATTGATGAGATAAGATAAAGGTTATATTAATTTATTGACCACAAACTAAATGTTACAATTTTCTACATTAAAAAATGCGTAATATCGTTAAAACAAAACTTGACTAACAGCCCCAAAACTAAGCACGAGCCCTGTATCTTGGAACTGTCGGGAGTTTTCGAGAAGGGTCCACCTTAAATTTCATACTGAAAAATATTTAGATAATATTGTCATCTATGTCTTTCACCAGTAGTGAGAAAGAGAACTTCTATTTTTTTCAAACTCATATATTGTAATGTGTAATGGGCTTGCTATATCATATTTGACAATACGCACTTTGTAATTCTATATGCTTAGTAGAATAACTTAATTTTAAGTACCTAATATAATTTTTACTTGTAAAAGTGCTAAAAATAGCCTATTCGCAATTAAATCTTTTGACTTTGACTTTCATCCAGCTATTTTGATTTAGCAAGTAAAAACCGACTTCAGATTTATATGGTTTTTTCATGGATGTCATTGTCGTCACAACTAAATCAAATGTGACCACCTGGAGCATCAGCTTTCAAATAATAAAAGAATCATCAAAATCGGTTCACACAGTTGAAATTTCTGAGGTAATAATAAACATAAAATATACAGTGAAATTGTGAACGTCATCCCTTTTTGAATTTGGTTAAGAACCAAACTTCACTATTAGTCTTTACGCGTCCACTACTGAACATAAGCCTCCCTATCACAGGTGGATATTCACCATAATAATTTATTTGCCACGATATTAGCCTTAAGGCACCCACGGGAGAATTCTATTCCTATTCTTACGCCAGAACTACATGAGCGAGCGTTCCCATATAAAAACGAGTAACATATGGGAGAAATCACGAAATACTTCTAGTATGATTTACATGCCATTATTCGAGTGCAACGGCATTCTTATTCATTCCATTCGATCTCATTCCGTAAGGAGCTACGGAGATGAAAGGAAATCCGACGCCATCGAGTTCTCTGAATGGGCATTGAAAGTTTAAGGTAATTAAATCATCTTCACTGAAAATTTTAAGCTTATTGAGAAAGGAATATATTTTACTAGCTGCGCCTTGCGGTTTCACCCGGAAAAAAAATGTTTATGTGTTAATCCTATACTATATAGAGCCTATTATGGATCTAGTCCATTATTTGGACAGCCTCTGTGGATGGTGGTTTAGCAGGTGGGCTTATAGCCCGGAGGTGGTGGATTCGATCCTCGCGGCAGGACAAGTATTAGTGCACAGAAAAAAAGCTCAAACACTTGTTCTGTGTCTGGGTGTTGTGGGACCATGGTCCTCGTAGTTCCTGGGTCCCTAGACACAGGGAATCCTAATTAGGATCTATGTATCTACTCGTTGAGCGCTATTATGATTATTATTATTTTACTATTATTAATATCTTAGCTTGGAGTTTTGGCGGGAAAGCGAAAAAGATTGCGTCACCGCATTATATTATTTTCCAAAACTTGTGTTATTTTCAGTGTTAGTGCATAAAATTGGTGGCATTCTATTCGTTAAGTGGTGGATTACAGGCGTGAGTGTGGGAAAATGATATAATGGTGGTGAAACGTTTCTTTTCGTGTTGTTCCCAAAACCCCATAGAAGCTTCAAGTAAAGTTGCCACCACTTTACTTGGAGTATGACTTTCACTAGACTATGATTTGACTTGATGATTTTGACTGTGACTTGACACATATTATTTGCGTGAAATATCATTAACTTGATAAATTATCAATTACTTGACACTGGCTAAATACACAAAAGTGTGGAGCCAAAACATTTAAAAAAATATATATCTTAGCTATCGAGCTGTTTGAGCGTGGATAAGTAACAAACATCCATACATACAAACTTCATTTAAAATTAGTAGGATACGATTTCAAGATTTATCGTATCCAGATAACAAAGCATTCAACTTCTATTTTGCATATAGAGCCGAATAAAATGTCAAACTAATTTTAATTGCAGCAAATGTAAATAGTTTGTGTAAATGGTGTTACTGTACTAATTAAACAAATAAATGATCTTAGTATTTCTCACATTGAAATTAAGGCAATTATTCTCGATTTTTGACCTTCCACTTCCATCTTTAACCACATCTAACACCTGAAAGGATATCTATTATAAATGTAAATCTGTAATTTGCTCGTGAACGGGCTGCTAGCGGGATCTCGTCTGCTCGTGGTGTATACGCAAATAGAAATAAATTATGTGATATTCCCGATATTCAATTGTTATATATAGTGTCCAAAATTGTAAAAAAAAATGTCACTCATGTATTGTTCACAAAAAAAATACCACAAACAACTATGTAAGTTGTATATTAAAAAAGAGCATAAATCCAGGAGTCAGTGATAAAGCTGCTTTAAAAATAATGTAATTTTAAATATGTATAATATTGTTTCATCTATGCTACACTTGTACTCAAACACACACAATAGTTACAATTTAAGAGATAAATAAAACTACAGTTTAGGATTTGTTCCCGCATCTAGGTCCTAACTTAAATAGGCATTTAGGACCTGGAATCTCACCGTATATCTACAATTTTTAAACTAATTAATAAGTTGCATCTTTGTCGATACACGAGTATAGTTGCCGTAGTAGTAGGGTATAGCTTATTAGTTGAGGCATTTTAAGTAAAACAACATATATAATAATTGTTTCGTTTTTTCCTTTATTTGTCAAATACGCCAAACCTTCGCTTCATAACAAAAACGAGTGTACTTTAGACCACACGACTGAAGTAAAACTTCTTTGGCTCCATCTATCGGCCGGTATAACTTTGTTTTTGCTATTTTTTTGTTTTGGCTCCACACATACGTGTATTTAGCCAGTGTCAAGTAATTGATAATTTCTCAAGTTAATTAATATTATATAATGTGTCAAGTCAAGTCAAGTCACAGTCCAAGTCATCAAGTTAAGTCATAGTCTAGTCTAGTCAAGTCATAATCCTAGTAAAGTGGTGGCAACTTTACCAGAAGCTTCTATGGAGTTTGGGAAACAACACGAAAAAAAAAACGTTTCACCATCATTATACCACTTTTCCACACTCATGCTTGTAATCCAGCACTTAACAAATAAAATGCCACCAATTTTATGCACTAACACTGAAAATAACACCAGTTTTGGAAAATAATACAATGCGGCGAAACGATCTATTTCGTTTTCTCGCCAAAAAACCTTGTTTTTGCTATGTTCACGTCGTTAAATCTAGAACGTAGTGATTATATACTCTTTGGTTAATGTCGCCATCTTGACACTTCTAAATTGTCATTTTACCTGATACACCAACATAATAATAATTGTTTTGATGACAATGGAAATATACGTGAATCAACTTCCACTCGCCTCGCTACGCATTGACCAGCTTACTCACCAAGTCAAGCGTGCGTAAAGAAGTTTTACTCCAAAAAAAATCTATATGTGATCGATGATTATTAGTCATATTGACTGACATTTTTTTAGTTTTATTATGATTTGTTGCTTTATGAAATAGGGCTCAAGCCGCGCAGTAACCCACGAGGCCACAGTAACCACTCGATCGCGGCGGTATGTTTCAACCTTTACAATCAAAATAGGAATACATCATTCAGTGATTCATAAAATTTGCTGGTTCGTCTAGATATGTAACCACCTCTTTGCCAGTTATTCTGGTGCCAAGCAGTAGTGCGGATGCACTACTGTGTTCTGGTTTAAAGGGCATTGTAGCTAGTGAGATTACTGGGCAATTGAGACTTTATTATCTGATCTCACAGTCGAGTTATCTTATTACCAGACTGTGCTGATGTCTCAGGATGATGTGCGCAGTGCAGTGTCACGTGAAACTATAAATTTTAAAGTTCCGTGTGACACTGTTTTGTAATGGGCAACCGTATAGCCTAGTAAACGACTACGTTTAAAATTTATAGTTTCACGTGACACTGCACTGTGCACATCATCCTGAGACATCAGCACAGTCTGTAATAATGTGACGAGCTAGTGCTCGCCACATTATTCATTAACATAAAAAGAAAAAAGAAGCTGTGTTAAGATCGCTTAATAAAGCTAGGACGCGGTGGTTCTGACAATTAGTTTAGTCGCTGTGGTATGGAGACTAGTGGGAAGGATAATCTGGTTTAGGTTTAATGTATGCGGACCACGGGAATGGCGATTCAAATTCTATTTAGCTTGCATTTGCTATTCAATTGAAACAAAAGGAGACGTGGCTAACATCGGGCTTTTTAATTAGATTGTTCACTTTCGCATAATTCGCAGGAAAGGGAATTAGAAGCGAAACGTGTAAACAGATTTTTGTATCACATCACAACAGCAAAAATATGTCCACTACGGGGTGCAAACATAGGTCACTCTTTTAACCGTAATCACTCCGCTCGTCTTTACTAGAAGCCACATTTAAGAATTAAAAAAACAACAAAATGTTTGCTTCTTCTTTTTCTTTGTTTAATGGCTTTGTATCGCTTTTTAGCGATTTTCTGCCAATGTCAAGTAAGGAATTTTTGTCACGGTTATGTCATGTCAAAGTCATATTGGGAGGGTCGTTGAAAAGAATCCGAAAATGGCGATTGTGAATTTTGTACTTTTTTCCATTACCCGTGTATTTTTGAATTTTAATGTGTAATAAGGGTGGATAATTATCTGTTAAGTGTGTGTGAACGTGCCCGCGTATTGGCAAATGGTTCCAAGTTTTAAAACCATGTCTTTTCGTTTTCTCTTCAAGGCTTCCTAGAGCTTTCTTTAAAATATCCACTATTTATTTTACTTTACATTACTGTGGCATTTTGACTTGACTTTTGGCTGGGACACTACAACCATGGATTTTATATGTTGACGAGCTTCTGCCCGCAGCTTCGTCCGCGGCGTGGCCTATGGGAAAATAATTCAACTACCCATTTCACCCTCTTAAGGGTGGAATTTCGAAATAACCTTTTTTAGCGGATGTCTACGTCATAACATCTACCTGCATGCAAAATTTCAGCTGTCCAGTGGTTTGGGCTGTGCGTTGATAGATCACTATGTCAGTCAGTCAATCAGTCAGTCACCTTTGAGTTATATATATTTAGATTATAATCTACCAATGTATTACAACATATATTATAATACCAATATCTATTTATTAATTTCGTATACCTACGAACGATGTTAAAAACTGTTTAACTTAAATGACAGAATTCACCCTATTGACATAAATTTCCATACATTAGACCTCTATGATTTAAATGTTCTTGCTAATGATGTAATTAATGTTCGAATTTATGAAAGAACTATATTCTGCCCGCGGCTTCGCCCGCGTGGCCTATAGAAAACGAAGAAGAATTTTTAATCGATAATAATTCGGTTGAATTATGATGGATGGTTATCCATTTCACCCTCTTAGACGAGGAATTTCGTAAAACCTTTTCTTAGTGGATACTTACACATTACAAAAAACACACTCTCCAAATTTCAAGTTTCTAGGACCAGCGGTTTAGGCTGTGCGCTGGTATACCTATAAGTCAGCCAGTCAGTCAGGACTTTGAATTTTATATGTATAGATGACTATTTTAAATTATAAGAATTATTTTGACATGTAAATTGACGTGTTATGAATAAATTGATTATGACTTATGCCCATTTGTACTAAAGTTTGACAACTCCTAAGCTCGCACTTATAGCCCCCGGTTTTCATACATTTGTCAAACTTGCGTTAAGTCAATATGCTAAATACTGTAGGCTTATTGGTAGAGACAGTCGATGATCAGGCAATGAATGAGCGTTCAGTATTTGGTCTGACAAGTTGATATGTTGCTCAAATTATTTGGAAAAGATGAAGAATGAAAATCAAGACTTGAAGCTGGCAAATGCAAAGAACGTGCGGAGCGAAAATTCCCTCATAAGCGTAGGAAAAAAACCCGAGGGAAAATGATCCTTAGCTAAGTTGTATTTTTATAGAATTAAGTGCAGACAGGCATTACTATGAAGGTGATGATGATAAAGTATATAGATATAAAGATACTGCAGCCAGAAGAAACTATTATTCCGGACATTGCAGGGCTGGAGGAAATCAGAAATCGTCCATTAGCGTTCCCGCTTCCCACCACCGCTTGTTTCATCCATTTATTGCCTATATTGAACAATTACTTACTGTTCCTTTTTATCAATATATTTAACCATATCCCAACGGATATTACTAAAGAAAGGTTATTTTGGTACAGACTGATCAGAAATAAAAGATTCCGTCTACTTTAAAAGTTGAACTGAACTTGAAAAGACTTTAAAATAGTACTTTGAATACCTTTATAGTTTATATGTGCTAAATGTTTGATAATCAAAACAAAAAAAGAACAATATAAAATACAGGCAGACATAGTTCCGAACAAATACTGCAACCTTACTTGTACAGAAGATTTACAACACAACATTTTAACAAACCTGATTATAAACTAATTCGATAACCTAGCTAAGTTATGTAAACAACTTTATAATATAGATAGAGGCTCAGGGGTTATGCATGGCGGGCAAACTATAAAAGCATGTGCACCGGGCCTTGTCCGGAGCAAGAATGATCCGTAGTACACCGAGCGCTCCTTTTTTATAGCCAGATGGGTGGGGGAGCGATGACAGTTACCGGTGTTGTCACTGTAATAAATTTAAATGCTACCACAGGGTAAATTACGGTACTGCCCGCTGCTCATAGAGTTTACAACTGGCCGCCGCCATAGATTTTTAAGCATTCAGATATTTAGTCAATTACCTATTAATAGCAGATAGCAGAAATTAGAAGCAGATAACTCAATACGTATTATGTAATTCATCAAATCAATCAATTTATATCTCTCTTTTACTTCTACTATTTTATAATACCTGCCGATCCAATACACAAAATTTCAATTTTAAACTCCGCTCTTTCTACGTAAATCCAACACCGCAAAATACGCCGTTCTATTAGCACTAAGGCCATTAGTGGAAATTTTAAGCCGAGATATTGATTAAATTTTCCCTCTGAGCATCTTATTTGAAGCAAAATAATTTTTTAATCTCGAAGCTTTGCGTTTCAAAGGCTTCGATGGCTGACGGAAGTAAAAAATAATGCCGGCGAATAAGCTACTAAAATGGAGACATCGTCTTTTGGTTAAAATGAGCGAAGGACTCATTAATGGTTGCCCGAGTAATATTATACAAGTTCAAATATACCTAACCTACTACTACTACTATAATAACGATAATAACGATAATAACGCCCAATGATCACATACATAGATCCTGGGCCCTTACTAGGATTCCTTGAGTCTAGGGACCCAGGAACTACGAGGACCATACAAGAACAAATATTTCCGTTTTGTTGTGCATAAATTCTTGTCCTGCCGCGGGAATCGAATCCGCTGCCTCTGGGTTATGAGCCGACCTACTCAACCACCACACCACAGAGGCTGTCAATTACTAACTACCCTAACCTAAATGGAAGCCACAAGTGTCAGGCAACAGATTCATTGCTGTACAAAGTTTGTGTTCATATTGTGTTCAGTTCTAGGGTGTGAAATATGTGGGAAAAGTTTCTTATTAAATTGTTCGAGAGTTCTGCAGAAGCAAACTAGCTGCATTATTGTTGTTAAAAAGTTCTGGTCTGAAAACGCTTGTACCAACGTTAGTGCATCTTCACAGATGGAACGAACATACGTGTTGTATACATTACATTATTGTATATATTGAATAATATATTAATGTATATATTTAATTTTTTCAATAGGTAGTTATAAATAAACTAAATATAATGACTTAAAAACATTTTAATTCTTTTTTTTTATGTTACTGAATGATTTGACGAGTTAGCCGTTCACCTGATGTTAAGCGCCACGGCTGCCCATAATAGTGTCAATCGGAACCCCAAAATAGAGTTTCGAGCAACACTTCACTGCGCACATCATCCTGAGACATCAGCACAGTCTGGCAATAAGATCACTCCACTGTGAGATCAGATCATAAAGTCTCAATTGCCCAGTAATTTCACTAGCTACAGTGCCCTTCAAACCGGAACACAGTAGTGCTTGCGCACTACTGCTTGGCGGCAGAATAACTGGCAAAGCGGTGGTACCTACCTAGACGAACTTTGCAAGAAAGCCCTACCACCTAGTAAAATAATTATTTTAAAATTCAATATATTATGATTTATTTATAATAAATACTCACAAAAGTAAAGATTCAATATACATATAAACATAATACTAAACTATATTTAATTATTTGAAAAAGAGTAATATTGTAGGTAAAAAGGGATCGTAAATAAAACACAAAATTAAATGTAAACGTGTACTTAAATCAAAAAAATTATCTTTACTAAAAAAAAACTAACTTCGTCTATCTAGACTCGAACGTATTTTTTTCCTGGTCTGTGGCTATAGCCGCTAGCCTTGTAGCATAGATACACGCGTCTGTGACCAGCCTCCCCTAGACGTCCGCAATCAGCTACCTATGCCAGCAGGTGCTCCGCTTTATTCTCACGTTGGAAATTGAGATGAAAGACGCGAGGGAATGTTCGCATCGTAACAGAATCTACTTTAAGCTGGATACGTGTATCACGGAATGTGTTTTAAAGTGTAAAGCATACTTTACAGTACTCATATTCATTTTTGCAGCCACTGGGGAATGACCATTGATGACATTTGATGACAAACATTAAATTTTGTAATGGCCAAGTGTCGATTAGCGAAGACTGCATGCGAAGTAAATAATCGAGTATTTGTTTAAAACAAATTTGTTTGTAATGAAGTAGTTTAGTAGAATTATATTAAAAAATGATTAAAATGGATATAAATTGACAGCATTTTTATAAAAAGTGTTATATTATAGTTTAAAAAAAAGCCGTAAATATTTTGACAGTAGATTTAAAATTGCTTATGCTTCCTACAAACAACTCTACAGCATTGTTTGTCGAGTTTCTGTTGGACTCTTGAAGTAATCTATCGGATATAAAAGGTATATATATTTTATTTTTAGGGTCAGGTACGGACTTGTGCGCTTGTTCAAAGTGTGTGTACAAGCGTCTAGGCACAAGGTGGGTGAGTGGGTAGCAGCAGAGCTCGCAGAGGTCCGACACCTTTGACAATATAATTACACAACAACCACGTCAAAGGGCCCTTTGACTGGCTTTAGGACCTTTGAAACCTCGTATAGCATGTTCGTAAAAGAACTAACAAAAACAGATTATACAAACGCTTTAGAAAAAAAAAACAAAACTTAATTTAACATGAATATTGTTCAATCTAATCCTTATAAATAAATTATAAAGTTATTGTTTTACTAAAGCTAAAATTGGTAATAACCTAAGTTTTAATTTGGCTCCGTGGTATTGAATTATCATGTTAAAGTCTTGGTTACATTTTATTAAATTAATTCTTGCCATTCGGGTTTTTATCTCATCGCGCAATGTGGTATGTAGAGAGCTATACTCGGTATTATCTTGCGAGATAAGATCGAAATTGAGAAAATTCGCAGGAGAACTAAAGTGACAAATATAGCGCTTAATATTATTAAATTGAAATGGCAATGGGCAGGCCACATAGCTCGATAGTTTCGCGTGACGCCGGCGGCTTATGAGCCGACCTGCTCAAACACCACACGACAGAGGCTGTCATTTTACCATTTTGATTACTATTTTAATTACTATTTTGTTTTATATAAGAATAATAATATGTGTGGACATCTCACACAACGCCATCTAGCCCCAAACTAAGCAAAGCTTGTATTATGGGATACCAGATAACTGATGCAATACTTAGATACTTTTTGTTAACTACATACATATAATACAATATAACACTCAGACACAAGACAAACACCTATCTTTATCACACAAATGTTTGCCCTGGGTAGGAATCGAACCCACAACCCACAGTTCAGACGGTTACTACCAACTGAGCTATCGGGCCAATATGATATTCATTGCAGGTATCTAAGTATGTAGGATTATTATTATAATTATTGAAAAATTATATATTGTATAACAAACTATTATTTAAAAATGATGGTAATGATAATGATCTATGTTTGAGCTGCTTTAAATATATAACCCAGTTTAAATTCCACTCTCCAAGGCTCATTCCCGTGTCTCCGGATTTCGGCACCTCCAGCCACAAGTTATAGCTTACGAACAACCTGTTGGTTGAGTGTTATTTATTCAGTAACCACGCGGCAGGCCGATGTGTGTTGCATTATATATATATGTCTTACTCAAACTCACAAAAAAACCTATTTTCTGTCACATGTTTCTGTCTGTTGAGATCACAGAATAAGGGCCGACGTCACCCTCCAACTCTGAATTTACAATGCACCCTTAAAAGAAAAGCAAAGGAACGGTGTGGTTCAGAACTATGCCGTATTATAAAACGCGGACGTTTATAAATACTTACTGTTTTTACTTTATATACTACTTGCTTTAAAGTCTGTTATGGTTCCACTGCTAATAATTTAATGCCGATGATTGCTGTATCATTGATGATGCATATTAGCAGATGAGCTGGCGCCTTACATCTCGTTTTATTTTATTTGTGGAAATTTCTCACATCACCATCTTCAAACTAAGCAAAGCTTGTACTATGAAAAGCAGATATACAATGCTTAGATAATTTTTATTTGTGAATACAAACATACATTTCGTTTATAATACAAAATACTATTTTATACTTTCACAGTTGATTCATTGTGTTATCATAAATCCGTGAATGCCGTCTATTTTAGTTAGTATATTTTAGTTACGTTGCCGTCTGCTCCCGGTGTGCGAATAGGACCACCTCATCTCATCTCTTTCTTAAGAGCTTTCTTTTCTTAAGAGCTGGCTAAAGGAATATCCAAGAAATGGGTTGCAGCATGCTCCTCAGTACATTAAAATCTGCTTCACCAAGCCCGGTAATGAGCGTCCAAGATATGTTTCATGGGGAAGGCCTATGTAAAACAGTGGACGTCTTCCGACTTTTGGTGCGTGTGTGTGAGAATACTCGTTTGATTCAAAAACAATAGGACACCAACGATCACGTTACATGAGGCCAAAAGCACGTTACTGGACGGTTCTGCTGCAAATGTTCATGGCTCAGTACTCGCTATAATTTGAATACAAAAAAACGAGTGTGCTTTGACTGAAGAAAAACTTCTTTAGCTTAGCGTCATCTATCGGTCGGTATAACGTTGTTTTTGCTTTGTTTAATGTTAATGTAGCCATCTTAGCAATTGTAAATTGTCATTTTACCGGATATACCAAACCAGCATAATAATATAAATTTTAAACTTTGTTATGCTGACGATGGAGATTTACGTTAATCTTTCAACTTCCGTTCGCCTCGCATGCACCAGCTTACTCCTCAACTCTAGCGTGCATAAAGAAATTTTGCTCAAAACAAATGAAAGTGTTGGCTTTAATAATCTACATAATGTTAATGTAGGTTTTAAAATGCTAACAAAAGTTTTTTTTAAATTCCAACATGTAAGTTGGTATTTTTTTTAGTCAGCCGCTGCATGCTGCATGCATGAACTTTGCTTATGAAATAGTTGCTCTCCGAGTTTCTCACTCCAAAATTCACAGTACGTATTTCGATGGCGAACAGCGAATACCGCACGTATTCCTGTTGGAGTGTTGTTGAGCGCGCTTGTGATTACATACCGAATTGTCTAAATCTATACTTCCGACATCGGATCTAGATTAAGTACTCATTAATTTATTAAGGTGTATCATGAGTTTTGGCGGGAAAACGAAAAAGATCACGTCACTGCATTTTATTATTGTCCAAAACTTGTGTTATTTTCAGTGTTAGTGCATACAATTGGTGGCATTTTATTAGTTAAGTGCTGAATTACAGGCATGAGTGTGGGAAAGTGATATAATAATGGTGAAATATTTCCAAAACGTTCCATAGAATCTTCTGGTAAAGTTGCCACTACTTTACTAGGAGTATGATTTGACTAGACTAGACTAGACTATGACTTGACTTATTATATTGTATTGTCCTCGCGTAGTTTTTAGTCCGGCTTCCTGTTCATTGTATTTGCTACACTATTTCGATATTTATCTTCAGATTTATCTCAAAATTTGTTGTCGTTCGCATTGAACGTTTTATAAAATATGTGGTTAAATAATTTATGAGAGTAAGGCGAGTTACGTCCAAGGATCTAGAAGAAACCACTTGATTCGATAAGGCCACCCGTTGTGCTACCATTTTTGCTCAGTGTTACGTGTTTTTATGGGAGTCCTTTTATGAGTGTTCAATAGAGTCTTATTATATTGTATTGTGTTCGCGTAGTTTAGTCAATTTCTCTCATGTGCGTTTCTCTTTTATCACTCAAAAAACTATAAAGCTTCCATAGACTCTATGTGAATTGGCAAACTCTGTAAGAACTTCATTTGTCCTCTTTTATTAACGTCTACGTGAATGTGGGGAAAAGGTCTGTAGTGCCATGAAAAAAAAAAGTATATTTCAAAAACAAAACAGATAAAAGTGTTGACTCGCGGGGTTTCGCTAAATCTAAATCTAAAATGATTCACCTTTTTAGGCTCTCTCTTTCAGTTAAGCGCACGAATGTATTTTTTGTCCAAGCCAAGGGTTAAGAGTTATTACGGTGCGGGTAAGGGAAGGTAGCGTATCGAGATTACACAAATTAATCCTAAGGGTGAAGAAAATAAGGGTTTTATTCGCTTGTGGTCTTATGTTTATGCGCATGTTAATGTAGGTTCAATCTCAGGTTATATTGAGTGGAGCCGTGCGAAACTGCCTGCTGGTAGAGCAACGGAACGGAACATTTGAATTTATTTTTTCAAATAATTGTTTTTCGACTTTCCTTTGCTAAATTTTACATGACTCGTTGAACTCGTCAAGTAATGTAACTATTTATCCACTTAAACTGTATAGAAACTTTAAAATAGTATTAGAAAATGGTAGGTAAGTACTGGTAAGTACCTTATTAGTTTATTACTAATGCAATTTCTTTGTAATATAAATAAAAAAAATCCTTAAAGGGTAGGGCAGAGTCTACCTTGTTAATATATCCATATTTTGTAAACTGAAATATTCAAGTTGTTAAACTTTCTAATAAACAAGGTTCTTCGTTTATTCATATTTGCATCAACGGCTTGTGACCTAATTAACCGCTTCAGAGAAACTTGACCACAGCGAGGCAACCGCGGCGAGGACACCTGGGTAGCTGAGTTATAGTCGTACCATAACAATATTGGTGAATTTTAGCGGGAAAACGAAAAAGATCCGTCACCGCATTGTACAATATGTTTCATATCTTGTGTTATTTTCAGTGTTAGTGCATAATATTGGTGACATTTTATTCGTTAAGTGCTGTATTACAGGCATGAGTGTGGGAAGTGGTATAATGATGGTGAAACGTTTCTTTTCGTGTTGTTTCCAAAACTCCTTAGAAACTTTTAGTAAAGTTGCTACCACTTTACTAGGAATATGATTTACACTAGACTATGACTTAACTTGATGACTTGGACTGATACTTGACTTGATGACTTGGACTACTACTTGATATATATCTGCGTGAAATATCATTAACTTAAGAAATTATATCAATTACTTGACGCTGGCTAAATACACAATATGACTGGAATAATATATACTGAAACAATATGGATTTTTTTTTACTTCCACTTCAATGATCACTCCGGCGCGTAATATTCAAATTTATATATGGTAAGCGAGAAACAAAAAAACCCCAAAAAATGTGACCAGAAGTTCGTATAAGATGCGATTTACTATTTTTATTTTACGTAAATAGTTTATTTCATAAATAGTCCTTTTTATTACTAAACTCCTGAATATTTTAATGTTTGCAATTTTATATAAATGTTGCCATTTATCACCATACATTTACTATAGTGCAGTGGTAAATAAGTAAGTTTTACCAACTTGTTATAATGTAGAGTCTGATAAATTAATAATAGATAGCCAAGAAGTACCTTTAACTAAATATTTTCAAATACTAAAAGTTTAAGTTGAGTTTTGAAATGAATTTGATATTTTAATGAATATCCCCTCTCCCCTTGTTATTTATCTGTTAATAAAGTTATAATAATATAATAGGTACTACTGTTTGGACATAGAAAACAAAAAATCAGTTATCTGTCTTTGACAAAAGTAAGAAGTACCTATCTAGGTCAAAAAGTAATAATATAAATTGATTTACAAAAAATGTTCATAAACACCTTATTATTTATAAGTACACCTACTCATAAACTCACGAATCAAGTAGTAAAAAAACGTAAATAAACTCAAACTAACTAAAATGTCTCTGAAAAATAATGCGCTCTCCGGCTAGCATTACAACGTGTAACGCCATCTTGCGGCGAGAAGTCAATCTTAAGCTAACGCTTGTCTATAGAAAAATATAATACACGTGATTTATCGGTCAAATGAATTATTATTTTTCAAGAAAATGCACTTAATGGTACCTTTTCCATATTTGATTCGTAACTTGAATTTATTACACGAAAACTTATTTAATATCCTATAAGCGCCATCTTGCGGCGAAGAGCGAGACTGCGAATAGATCAACGCAGACTAGTAGAAACGAACCATGAAAGCTGCGGTATTTGTACTAGAAAATACATTTCATTGCGAATAGTACTTGCGGGAGCCGGCAACAACAACAAATTCATAAGTATTTTGTAATCGTCAATACAAAACTAAATACAACAACATCATAATAATAGTTGTTTAATAATAGAATATAATTAGTATGTTTAACAATAGGATTGTATTTATGACCACTATTTCTAAATAGACCAAAGTTAATAAATACAGCAAAATGATTATTGAAATAATTGTTATTATTATTTTCAGAAAGATTTATAGAATAAGTACTAAAAATAATATGATATATTTAATTTTTGTAATATTTATAATTCATAATAATAATAATCTCATATAATATAAAGAAATATTTAAAATTAACATTTATATATTTTTATTTATTTAGATTTTTAATAATGTGTTTTTGACTAAACGTTATAATAATAATTAATAATAATAAATAACGACTAATATACTAATATTAAAATTAAATTATTACTTCCATAAAAATATTATTAATGTATAATTTATAGGTGCTGCAGTTCAATTATAATTTATTAAATGATAATTGTTTATTATTAAACTATAATTAATAACTGGTCTACATATTATAGGGAAAAAGTCTTGTGTATTGTATATAAAATAGAATAAAGAAAGTAATAGCGTTAGATAAACCATTATATTGTATTGAAACCAAACCACGAAGTTTTAAAGAAGCCATAATAGTTTCAAATCTTATTACAGTACAATAGCCACTGTAGAGTGCCAGCTAAACACCCGCCGGCATTGCTTCTACAAAAAAACGGTGTCCATACGTACTCTACATAAACTTAAACACTTACGTGTGTCTCCGCGCTCCGCCTGCGATCTCACATTATTTTTTAACAAAAACGCCAACACACAATATTCAGTCAATGTCTAGAATAACCAAAACCAGCACCAGATTATTTTTCGACCGAGAGGATCTGTCAATAAATATTCGTAAACAATTCGGCGCGCGGGCTAAGCGCGCAAAGTTCGGAAGTTTGTTGAAAGTTTTGGCGCGAATTTATTGCCGGTAAAAAGTGTCATCAATAGATATTTCGAGCTGGAAACAGGTCTAAGAGACTTGTTGTAGGTCTAGGTAGGTCTTTTGAGTTAACAGGTGGTGTTGGCAACAAGTCGCATGTTCACGATAAGTTAAAAAGTAGCACGTGGCGGCGCGCGGAGTCGGGCGAGCGGTTGGGGTGACGGCTCGGGTGAGACACAGGTTGTACGGCCGCTCGGCGACTAGAGGGCGCGCGCGCTTTCTTTCCCATTGGATCGATTCACTGGTAACTCGCCTAAGGCGCGGCCCGACTAATGCAGAAAGGTACCTAGGCGCGGCTCCCTTCATACATTTTTGTCTAATTCTGAGGAACCATGGCCTCGCACCAGCAACGGCATGTGGTCGTAGCGACTTAGCAAGGGCTGTCGAAGCCACGGGTGAGCGAGGCGCGCGATGCGCCGCGCCGCTTCGCGCGCCGGACGGAACCGTGGGCTTGGTTGGGCCACTCCTGTTCTGTCAATAGTTCACTGAACCCGTTTAAACTTTATTGAAAACTTTTGCATGCAATTTTTATATGAAATTTAATTACCTACGTGTCCATTTTTTTAAAATATTTTACACTTAAATTTATTTAAAACCTAAGTAATTGACATATCATTGAATTTTTTTTAAATGTTTAATAATAGATATAATATATAGGTACCTAGTATATAACTACAAAGAAACCCTAAGTCGATGTCTAATAAGAAAGTAATAAATATGGTAATATCGCTGATATGTAAAATGAGTTTGGCAATAAAGTGCAGGAACGCGTTGATGTCTATTCAATGGCGAATTGCATACGGACCAGAAATCGATCGAGCCGAGCTGTACCAGCTGTGCCTCTACTACGGGACTCTATGCTTATTAACTAATGAATCAATTATTTTTTAAAAAATATATGTAATGCCATTTCTTTATATGTCTGTATATGGCTAATCTTTCGTAAGTTGGTTGCTCATATCAAAAGTGATCAAGTTCGCAAAATATTAATTAAAATTTCATTCATAATGCTACCTAAATTAGCATAATTTGTTTACCATGGGTTATATTTGTACAGTAAAAAATTCTACTTTAATTTCTTGGGTTTTTGTTATTAATTATTAGAAACATTGATAAGTTATAAGTATTACCTAAAAAAGTAAATTAATAAAGTATATTAATAAAAATCGGTTTTAGTATCTTATTTTTAGTAAGTTAATTAGTATAATTAAGAAAACTATTTCGCCGACGGCAGAAAACTATTGTCCAGCAACCTGTCAAAAGCGTATTTACAGATTTCAGAAGTGTGTGGCACTGTCGCAGCAAATCTTGTACACTGCGCATGCGCGCGCTAATGATGCTCGATCTCTGGTACCTATGGCATGTCAGTGCTATGTTTAGAGTACAGAATAAATAAAGATATAGTTTCTTCGAGCAATTGCTCGAAGCATAGTTTAAATTTGCGTAAAGTTTTGGTATTGCTATTATAAGGCGTGATTGAAAAATACAACTTTTGTCTTAAAACTTTTAATATTTTTCTTAGATTTATTATTCATCTTTATAATAATAAAACGATCATAGCCTCCTTTTAGTGAAGGCAAGTTGTGCCAGAAACTAAGGCCGCTCCAAAGATTTCTAAAAATCGATCAAATTAAATATGTTATTGTAAACACAAAAAGATATAAAATAACTATACATATTCTTATAATCGCCACTAAAGTAAATGTTTTTGGAACTTTGATTCATAATTAAGAAGCTAAGAGACATGAGAGTGGGAATTTCAAAGTAGTCCGATTCATTGGGTAGTTTGAGGTCTCATTACAATAATCGGAGCCTGACAAATCATAAATCATCTGATTTTTATGTATTTCAGAGTATTACCTAGGCTTCACAATTAAAATAATATAAATAAGTCACAGGATTTGTCAGATGAATTCTGATTTAACTTGAATACACAAATACCGCTACGCCGGTCAGACTGAAATTACACACAAAAAACGAGTGTGCGAACGATTTAGACCACACGACTGAAGTAAAACTTCTTAATATTTTATAACTTTGTTTTTCTTTGTTTAATGTTAATGCCGCCGTCTTGATAATTGTAAATTGTTATTATACCGGACATGCCAACATAATAATATGTTTTATTTATTTTGTTATGTCGATAATGGAGAACTATATGAATCAACTTCAACTTCCGTTCGCCTCGTATTCACCAGATTACCCCAAGTCGAGCGTGCGTAGTTTTACTTCAATAATCATGAAAAACTGCTACCTCCATGCCCTTAATTAAATATGTAAAGAACATTTTCGGTTTAATCTATGATGCTGATAAGGAACATTAAATTAATAATTTGATTGATCAAGTCTCACGAATAGAACTAGCACAATTGGGATCACAATACAGTGCTCGGTAGTCGGACCATATTATAGTCGACAATGCTGTCTATCATCAAACAAAGCCAAATATAACCTACTTTATACATTTCATTTGCCAATCCGATGATATTGCGATGATCTAATGAGATAGCTCTCGGTTTTTCAGCCTCCACAATGTACTTATTATCATAATCTGGTCCCAATGCTAACCATTTAGTTTTTATTTATTTTTTAAACTTTGTTTCAATCTTAATACTACAATGATATCATAACTAATACTAAACTCTACCTACTACTACAAAAAATAAAACATTTGACAATATACCATTTAGTAGTACCTAATATTCTCCATGGGCTGTTCAAAAAAGCTTTATGTCCTAACATAGCGTTACGTATTCTTTGGTTTTATGTAACCCCTTGCAGTTGAATACTGGCGGGACATCAAATGACCTGCGCAATTTGAAAGGGCCAATTTTGTTGGTCTATACGACCTTAACCGCGTCACCGAGCGGGTAATTGATGCCCTGCGCACGCGCATTACACGATTTATATAGATTTATGCATCTGCATGCGCAGGTCGCGGCTAGGAAACTAGGTTTCAGGTTATGTATTTGATCTTTTATTGATCTTTTACTGTAATCAACTAAAATGCAGGAAGGTTATTAATAATTTGTTATTTATTATTAATATATTCTGCAAAACAGGTGCAGCTATTAGTTGGGTTGAAGGAGAGTTTCAAATCGCTGCTGTTGAGAACCTTCTGCTTAGGTTTTTTGTTTATTTTATTGCATATTAAAATAAGCTGATGCATCACACAAGTCACACAACTCTATTAGGGTATAATAAATTGGCCCACATTTGACTGCAACACCAATAACTAATTCAATTCACACACGAGACTAAAAATTCAACATGTTGCGATTTCAGTCCATTATCAAAATCAAAACATCAATTTATAGTAACCATCTATGCGGTACCATTTCATGCCCGTGTTAACCAATTCCACTTCAGTACCTACCTAATTATCTACATATGCCCTTGGGTAATTTTATTGCCTTTCCTTGGCTACCGTCTTAGTAGATGGTATCTAGGTAAGTTGTTACTTAAAATAACAACATAAGAGCTTTCACAAATGATCATTATTGATATCAATCTACACATCGTCGTCATCTACAATCATTAACAGCCTAAAGACGTCCACTGCTGAACATAGTCCTCCCCCACAGAGCTCCTCTTAGAGCCGCTGCTTGCCTGCTGCATCCATCAGTTCCACCTAGTGGGAGGCTGGCCTACATTGCGTCTTTGGATTCGTAGTCCTCCTTACCTCGAGAACCTTAATTTCAACTTGCTAATTCTAACAGGTAGGTATATCTGTGACTGGTCATCCTGCGATTCTCCTCATTTCGGATCTTATCTCGCAAGGAGACCCTATAGCATAGCTCTCTCCATTACCAAAGAGTATGTAACGCTACGCTAAGACCATTACCCAAAGACATCATAAAAAGAGTATATAGTACGTAACTTAATCTCCATGTGCGTAGCCTTGGAGCAATGCGTAGCCGTCAACAGATTTGTCAAAATACCACGTGTTTTAAGACTATTATTTTTGAGGGTTTTTATTGTATTTAAATTTAATTAACCAGTCACGATGGCAAGTACAAAAAGCTTCGCCCCGTTTGGCAGCAGGTCCAAGCGGTTTGGTATCATCACCGTGCACCCCGACCTCGACCCCAGTGGGCTGTACTCCGTGCGCGACGTCGGTTGTGACCCCTGCCTCTACAGCCCACAACCCCTTAATAAGATTTTTGAAGTCAACGGGTGTAGAAAAATTGACAAAGACCCTTGGAAATATAAAAAGGAACTAGAAGAATGGGCCGAAAACTTAGGCTACAGAAACCAATCGGTCCTAAAATATAGAAGATACCGAGAATCTGTGCTTGGTCCGGCGTGGCACTTCGTGGAGTGGCCGACGAAGTACCAGCCCGAGTGTAAGAACGTTGGGTTCGGCAGGACGTCGCGCTCTCGACCCTCCAAGAACAGAATACCCGGTCCCGGGACATACTACAAGTCGCAACCTTTCAAAGCGCCCTACGGTCCACATTCCGACAGACCAACCTTCGAAAGAGAGGAACCCTGCAGATTGAAGGACACCTCACCGAAATGGTCATTGGCCCCTAACCGTTACACAATCATAGACAAAGAGAGCATTGAGCAGAAATCTAACAAGATCGTATCCTTGCGCGGTCCTTACGACTTGTTCACCGGTAAGCGAGATGGCAGCACTATAAAGAATCATTTCAACACATCGTTAAAGGTAGCCGCAGCCACGTGGCCAATTGCTTTAAAAGGCTTATCTCTTGCCAAGTATAAGAAAACACACTTTGGGAAGATGAATAAAACCGGCAGAGACCAGCCGTACAGGGGCCGCAGTACGCTGGTAGAGTTATCGTTGTGCCTGCGCCAACCGACTGCGCCGGGGCCGGCGCACTACACGTTGGAACCTGAGCCACGCGTCTTCAAGCAAAATAACCACGGATTTAATAGCTCATACGACAAGGGTCCAGGTTATCAGCGCGTGATCGTGTGGCCCGGCGTAGGCCGGTACTCGCCGGGCGATGGCCGCTGCGGCCTGCCTGGCCACGGCCACACGTTTGTGTTTAAGAGCAAGGTGGGCCGCACCATCGGGGCGGTCATCCCAGAGCCTATGAACTCCTTCTGATCCTGTATTTTACAGGTAAGCGAGTATACATACAGGAGATCCTATATTTTTATTTAATCTTTGCTACACTTAGAAAAGTCAATCCGAATGAATGTACCTATACTTACGTTTACGAGCAATGTTATACGAATTATGTACCTATTTATCAAATCATCTGAATTGTTTATACTGTAACAATACAATGTTCGGATAAGGAACAACTCCCTGCCGTAGTACAATGCAAACTAGTGCGTAGGGTAATCGTAAATTTTCGAATAATTTACTTTGAATACTTTGGCTCACTTACACATAATTGCGTACCTACCTACTGTGTTAATAAAGTTAACAATCTTAAAGAATCTTATTAAGTAGCACAGAATACATAATAGCTGACCGTTCTGTCGAGCGTTGAGTTGATGATTTTAGTAAGAGTCATCAACCGACAAGTGTAGTATACAAAGATCTTACTGAGTATGCTACAGTACCTACTCGTAATTGTTTTTGTTCTCTTTGGAAGCACACGCGTGATAAGCACTTAATATATTTTTAGTTATCATTGAAGAAGCGCAATCAGTCAATCTTATTGCATTAACCAATAATTTACATATGTCGCATATTCTATAAAAAAAAACACTCAAACCCTGTATGAGAAAAATAGAATAGCAACATTGATAGTGCACTGTATATGAAGCTTTAGTCATTAGTCTGTTTTCTACAAATAACCGGTACGAACGAGAGCAATATTTCTCGTCACCGGAACAGTGGCAGCCCACGGGGAGTTCGACGACAGCTAATCAAAACTTGTACTTTACTTTCCTACAAATATAGTATATAAGTTTGGAATTTCTGGTGTACCTAAAAGAAGAACTGGATTCTCACTTCACTCGACTAATCTTTCATCCTTTTCGTCCATATTCAAAAATCTATTTGAACGGTATGGACTTTTAAAATGTCCAACTGACGAGAATGGGGGTCGATTCTGGCAAAAAGTCGAACTCGATACTATGATCAAATAAATAATATACCTACATAGTTACCTACTATATCAAATATCGATTACAACAGTACTTTTAATTCAAAATTTCCCATTCGGCGTTAATTTGCCACACAAATCATATGGTTTGAATTGCATGGTTTATGTTGTTAGATTGTGTGCGGAATTTGCGCTCGCTAACAACGGTGAAGGAAAATATCGTAAGGAAATTGGCATGTTCAAGAATCCAAATATTTTAGAACATGTATCATGTTCTAGAATTTTCTGATTCTTGACATGCTCTCATTTTGAATTGTAAAAGTGCTAAAAATTGCTTACTTGCAATAAAATCCTTGATCTTTTGGCTTTGACATCCTCCAACCCGCACTTAGCCAGCGTGGTAGATTATAGCCTACACTATCAGATCCCTGTGGCAGATGGCCCCTGTCCCAGCAGTGGGAACCTATTGTAATAATAAACGACGGTATTGCACGGTGGAACCAAATGGAGCCGATAGTAGCCCAATATACTTTTGGAGATTTTGTCGCAATAAAACTACTGAACTCCAATTAACTTCGGTCGTATATTTTCTTGTCGATTAACACAGGGCACGGCACAGGAGTTCTCGTGCTAATACACACGTTAATATACACCCACGAACTAGTACTGTTAACATGTAGGAACACCGTGATATTATTTTCCGTGCTCACACCACTGCCGTGAAAAACCTCCTAGTGAGGGGACATAGTGTCGGCTCTGTAGTGGTGTGCCAGTGGCGTATCGAGACGCCACACCACCCCCCCACGGAGAAAAATATCCCGGGTAAAACATTTTATACAAAAAAAATGTATGCTGTTATAACTTATAATAAACAAACGCAATAAAGAAGAAAAAAAAAACGAATATTAAACAAAATTAATCAAAATTCTTAAATCTAACACGTCTGCCGGAGCGTGTGGTGTATGGCTTTTTTTCTATTTGGTTATCTTGAACCGCCGGCGCCGGTTTCAGGATTGGTAGCTTATCTAATACGACCTTAAGAGCGGTAGGCGGGGGTGACGTGGCAGGCATTTGCTCTATTTGGGTCGGTTGTAAATTCACATGATCAGTGAAAGCCGGCTTGAGCCTGTCGACGCTGACGACGACCTTGTTGCCTCTTACGTCAAGCGTAAACGTTTTGCCGTCATTCGCACGCTGCAACACTTTAAACGGCCCTGTATAAGGCGGCTGCAGTGCTCGACGTACAGTATCGTCTCGAAGAAAAACGTGTGAAGTAGTGGCTAGGTCTTTAAATATGAAGGTCGACTTTTCAGCATGCCGACTAGCTGGCAGTGGGCGCAAGGTTGACATTTTGTGACGCAGTTGAACGACAAAGTCCGCCGGTCCTTGAAAACTCCCAGGTGCAGACGGAGGAACTATTAACTCTCCAGGAAGCCTAAGAGGTTCGCCGTAGAGGATTTCTGCGGCTGTGGCTTCCAGGTCCTCCTTAAACGCTGACCGCATTCCCAAAAGAACCATAGGGAGCGACCTTACCCACGAATCGTCGTGGCACATCAGGGCTGCTTTTAGTTGACGATGAACTCGCTCGATCATCCCGTTAGCGCACGGATGGTATGAAGTTGTTCTAATGCGCTTAGTGGCAAACTGAAGCAGCAATCGATGAAACAGGTCGGATTCGAATTGAGAACCCTGGTCCGTGGTAATAATCGAAGGCACGCCAAAACGAGGGATCCATTCTCTGGTAAAAGTCTCAGAGACCTCTTCGGCTGTAATGGTTCGCATAGGCCATACTTCCGGCCATCTGGAAACTCTGTCTATCGCTGTTAAACAATAACGGTATTCATTGCAAATAGGCAAGGGCCCAATAATATCGATGTGGACATGCATGAAACGGCCGGATGGTAAGTCGAAATTACCCAGAGGAGTAGAATTATGTCGAGAAATTTTGCTGCGCTGACACGCTTCGCAAGATTGCGACCATGCTCGGCAATCTTTTCTCATGGAAGGCCAGACAAAACGTTCGGCTACGAGACGCGTAGTGGCTCGGACTCCGGGATGGCTTAAATTATGCAATTTGTTGAAGGCAGCACGGCGAAAGGAAGGGGTCAAATAGGGACGCGGTTTTCCTGTAGAGATGTCACAATATACGGCAGTGTTTCTGTCAGGTGAGCTAATCCTTGTCAGGTTTAAACTAGACTCATTTTGTAGCAGGCTGGCAAGTTCCTGGTCTGCGGCTTGTGATTTGGATAGTGCTTCGTAATTTTGGTCCAGGGAAATGGCGTCGATGTCAATACGCGACATAGCGTCAGCCACGACGTTATCCTCTCCTTTGATGTATTGGATGTCCGTAGTAAATTGGCTGATGAAAGACAGCTGGTTTAGTTGGGGTGGCGGAAGTTTCTCTCGCCGCTGCAGGAAAGCATATAACAGAGGCTTGTGATCGGTAAAGATTGTGGCGTGTTGAACTTCCAGTATGTATCGAAAATGCTGGACAGATTCGTACACCGCCAACAATTCCCTATAATAAGCCGG
Organism: Ennomos fuscantarius; assembly: GCA_905220475.3. Classification (NCBI taxonomy): domain Eukaryota; kingdom Metazoa; phylum Arthropoda; class Insecta; order Lepidoptera; family Geometridae; genus Ennomos; species Ennomos fuscantarius. The sequence goes on from HG992023.1 coordinate 17,270,148, forward strand.
CCATTGCGCCTGCTGTGGCGTCAACTTTTTACTGAAAAAGGAGAGAGGATTCCACTGTCCTTTAACTTTTTGTTGCAAGCAGGATCCAACGTGGACGCTGGACGCATCAGTGAAAAGACCCAAGCTGGCGTTGCTGACTGGATGTTGTAGTAGTGTTGCGTTAGAAAGGCTCTTCTTACAGGCCTCAAATTCCTGTAGCAGTTCGGGTGACCAGGGAAACGGTTTTGCGCCCTTACTATTAGTTGAGACCAGCGCGTCAATCAATGGGGCTTGGGTTTGCGCCGCCTGAGGTACAAAACGTCGGTAGTAATTAAGCATACCGAGAAATCGGCGCATGCCTTGTACTGTTTCAGGTGGTGGAAATTCCAGCAAAGATTTTATTCGGTCTTGAGGCGGGCGAGTGCCCTCACCGCATACGTGGTAGCCTAGGAACACCACTTCACTGACCCCCAGAACGCATTTCGAGGGGTTTACTACCACTCCATAGTCCTGCAGACGTTTAAAAAGGACACGCAGATGCTCCATGTGGGCGTTTTCGTCCTTTGAAAAAACGAGAATGTCGTCCACGTAAGGGAAACAAAAATCGAGGCCCCGAGTGACTTCGTCGATGAAACGCTGGAAAGTTTGTCCAGCGTTTCGCAAACCAAACGTCATATAGGGGAACTCGAAGAGTCCGAACGGGGTGACAATAGCAGTTTTTGCAATGTCCTCTCCATACACCGGTATTTGATGGTACGCCTTAACGAGGTCTAAAGTACTAAATACCTTAGCACCAGCAAGGTTATGCGCGAAATCATTGATATGCCGCACCGGGTATCGGTCTGGTACGGTCCTTGCATTAAGGGCGCGATAGTCACCGCAAGGACGCCAAGATTCATCTTTTTTGATGGTCATGTGTAATGGCGAAGACCATGCGCTTTTTGACGGGCGCGCCGTTCCGTACTTTACCATTTCCTCGAATTCCCTTTTTGCTGACACGAGTTTCTGTGGTGCTAATCGTCGAGGGCGACAGGAGACAGGAGGTCCATCCGTGGTTTGGATATAGTGCACTGTGTCATGTTTTATTATCCTAGGAGAGCCAGGAGGTCGGGCGATATCCGGGAACTCGGCTAAAAGCTTTGTGAAAATAGATTTACCAGAAACAACCGATCGTATGCTGGGTTGATCTATAGTAGCAACCGAGGCCGTTGATGACATTCCAGTAGTTCCATCGACCAATTTGTTATTACGGCAGTCAGGCAAAAGGTGATAAAATGCCAAAAAATCTGAGCCAATAATAGCTGTATTTACGTCGGCTATCACAAACTGCCAAGAAAAATCGCGACGCAGACCGAAATTTAGTTTGAGAGATACTGTACCAAAAGTTTGTATACAGCTCCCATTGGCTGCGCTGAGTTCGTAGTCCGAAGCTTGTCTACGTGATGGTGGCCAGCGGTGAGGGAAACAGCAAAGGTCTGATCCGGTATCAATAAGGAACCGACGCTTGGTCACCTGGTCAGTAACAAAAAGTCGGCGGCCAACATCTTGACAATCAGTTGCCGCCGCTACTGATTGCTGGCCGAGTTTTCCGATTTCCAGTCACACGGTTTGGTGCACCTAGTGGCTTTATTTCCCCACCTTCTGTGGTACCAACAACGTTTGGAACTATCGGACGATCTGCTGGAAGAAACCGACCGGTCACGAGATGGTCGGCGCTGCTGCCTGGAGAGTGCGGCTACTTGATTACTCACCTGTTCCAACTGTTGAGCTAATGTCGCTAAAGACAAAGTTGACGATGCAGAAGTGGAACACACGGCCGGTGTCGGAGCTACCTCCACAATTTTATCAGCCAATTCAGAAACCTTTTCTAAATTGAGGTCAGCTTGTGCTGCTAGAATCGCTTGCGCCTGTTGTGGTAGGCGGCGCAACCAAAGTTGACGAATTATGTTTTCATCTGAAAGGGCGGTGCCAGCGAGTGAGCGAAGGTGCCGTAGAAATTGTGACGGCTTCCGGTCCCCGAGCTCTTCGTCACTTAAAAGTTGCCGTACTCTTTTTTCTTGGGAAACCGAAAGGCGTTGTATGAGCGCTTCTTTTAATTTTTCATACTTTTCCTCAGCTGGTGGATTTATTATTAGGTCTTCAACCTCCGCTGCCAACCTTTGGTCCAAGTGACCTACAACATAGTTATATTTTGTTGCGTCTCCAACAATGTTAGCAATTTGGAACTGGGCCTCTACTTGTGCGAACCAAATTGCAGGTTTGTCGGCCCAAAATGTCGGCAATTTCACCGCGACCCTACATACATTTGCCTCCACTTCACTCTGTCCAAGTCGCTTTTGAAGAGCCGCATTTTCAGCTAAAAGTTGTTTGAGTTGTGCCTGAAGTTGTTCCGACATGGTAAAACCTGTAGGTATTTGAAACTTATTAAACTTATTCAACCACACGATTCAGCAGACCATGCACTACCAACAGGATAGATTAAGTACCTAATAATATATGGAATATTTAAATATACGATAATTGTGTAGCGGTAGGTAAATACACTATTGTATCTTATGCTAATGAGAAGTACCTAGTAATTATTCGCTAAACGCTATTAAGGCTGGCTAAATACGATTAAAAACATATCCCACAAAAAGAGGAAAAAAAAAAGTTATTGAACGAACACAATTATGGTTGTCACTGTCATTTATCAGTTCTTTGTTCCCGTCAATGTCACTTGGTGCCGGATAATCGATGAATATGTCGATTTTGTTAATGCCTGGAGCCGGCAGGTGTCGCTTTATCCATCAAATATTGCTATATTGAATGAACTGGAATTTAAATTCAATAGAGACCACCAACTTGCAAAACCATCCGATACAATGGTGTTCTTGAACACGTAGATGCCTTGTTGAACTAAACGAAGAAGCCGTCGAGTCGTCGCGATATTCCAGCGAATGTCAACAAAAAGTTTGACCCGTAGCGTAGAGAATCCAACAAGTTTGTAGGCAGGCACGGATAGTATACATAGTTCCAGAAGAATTGTGAATACTGTAAGGCTCCTGTGTTAATAGCGGCAGCTGAATGTTGACCGAAGAGTTTGTGCTCGCAGAGCTTCGTCGTTGGTCACCACTTTGGAGATTTTGTCGCAATAAAACTACTGAACTCCAATTAACTTCGGTCGTATATTTTCTTGTCGATTAACACAGGGCACGGCACAGGAGTTCTCGTGCTAATACACACGTTAATATACACCCACGAACTAGTACTGTTAACATGTAGGAACACCGTGATATTATTTTCCGTGCTCACACCACTGCCGTGAAAAACCTCCTAGTGAGGGGACATAGTGTCGGCTCTGTAGTGGTGTGCCAGTGGCGTATCGAGACGCCACATACTAAGATACCCACGAACTATTTATCTAGGCCTACTCTTCGCAGGCTAAAGACTAAAACTTACGAAATAATGATGTTCAATTAAAATATAATATGCAATAGTTTAGTTTATAAAGGATTTTTGCACATTATATAATATTGATAAGTTATAGTAATATAATCCTTACCACTTACAAGTGTTTAAACAGGTGTTATTGAATTCGTTACTATACAATACACTTAACTACAAAAAAACTATGCCCAGATCTATTGAAATATACAATTATTAATCTTCTAAAACTCGAGCACCTAGTATACAATTTAGGGCTACCATGAATCTTTTAATCATCATCCAATCTTCAAAATTAGAGTTATTCATTTTTTATTCGTTTATGTATGTACTTCTTTATTATATTCATTTCTTCACATTATTAACAACCTGTAATTAAGATCAAAGGAAAAGAAAAATAAAAAGACATTTCATTTTTAATGGCCGTCTTCATTGAGGAACAAATCTAAGGTATTATTATATTCAACGATTTTTATCTTGGATAATTTATTAACATATTACGTTATAATATCAATGATACACAGTAACGTCTGCGTAACACGCCTATTTAGTTTTGCTCCCCAATTATCCATACACATTTATTGTAATCCTCAGTGATACTTTAATTACAGTTAATTATAGTATATTTTACATGACTGCGTTAAGTGAGCATTTGGATGCCTCGTCAAACTCGGAACATTTACTGGATACTTACTATAAAATTAACGTAAATTTAAATACCTACTTAAGACATTTCCAAATGCTTCTACACAACAAGGCTTACATAAACGAGCTAAGTATATATACAAACCAAAAATTGGCGGTGGTCACGAACAACCGAAATCACTTCAATATTCTTCTTAAGGTCAATAAAAAATATACAAGGCTTAAAGTGTCTACAATGAATCGCTTAAACTAACTTACTATTACTATTGTAACGTATTAATTATAGGTAGAAGTAAATCAAATTATCTTATAATTAACTATGTTACTTAGATTCGCTAATTAAAAAATGTGAACGATTTGAGAAAAGGCGGCGCAAGGCAAGCACTTCTTCAGGTTTCTAGGGAGTTGCCCGTATGGCTACTGGCTAGAGAAATGTATACTCCTTCATCCACATCAGGGTAAAGGAGACGGGATTGTGCATCGGGGTAATTAAGTGATATCCTATCAGAGACCAGGCAAGCGCTGCGCTTTCGTATACTTGGGCGATATGATCCTTCCCTTGCGGACTCGCATGCACCAGCGCGCTCTCATCATAGGCTGTCTTGTTTCCTACGCTATAGCTAACATAAATCCAAAGTATTAGACACATTAAAATCTTGTACAAGTACAATAAAAATATGGAGATATAACGAAAGACCAGCTTCCTTTAACGCCTACGACTCCGGAATGATCGGTAATATTCAAATTGATAAGATGTTGAGTAATTTACATTTTACAACTTCCATGATAATATGTAAAACAAATTTAACTTTGCCCAATCATATGCACTTTCCAGAGGTTTACGTGTTAAATTTTATTTTAATGTGTTCTCACAATTTATGGGCAGAACTAAAGCCGAGCATCTGCATGCACGAGCAACGCTCTTAGGTGGTGCTTAAAGCAATAAGAATTTAATTCTTAACATAAAACGCAATTTGTAAAATACCAACGCTAACATAATAAAAATAGTGCGACCAGTTCAACCACAATACGATAATCAAAACATTACACGGTTTTATCAATTTTTTATGTGAGATTACAGTGCTGATCTCTAATAAAAAAATGTTTGCCTATAATCCATACATTGAACGATTACACAGAGTTGGCTTCAGTGTCCAACTGCTAATATATAACATTTTTACTCCATTATAAGTACCTGGGATATTTTCATATTAATTGCTATATATATAGATGCTATAAATGGTGAATTTAATAATTACCTACTTCTGAAACACATCAAGTAACTAATATTAAAAGCTACGACTTGTTTACTAGGTATTATGTTTATGAATATACGTTCATCGAGTAAAGTTGTATTAGCTAGTATTTCTAAACATATTGTTTGTGTGCTGTAGAGACGGCTATGTCTGGACTACAGATCAAAAATATGTTTCTTTTTGCAATAAATTACACATGTTTATTATTGAGACCACAACATCAAGGCATACATAAGTACATAGAACATAGACAAATAGATCTCTACCCAATAAACTTGAAAATACAATATTATAAAAGCTATTTATATAATAATGAATGTATATTGAGTACAGCAAAAGAAAACTTCACTTATACATTTATTTAAATTTAATTTTAACTGGTATACCTCTACTTTAGATAAGTATTATAGAATATAAATGTTGTAGACAAACTGTCAAACAGAATATATAAATAAATTAAAAATTAAAAAATTTGAATATATCTAAAACATATGATGAAAACAATAAATGGTTTAAATGTATAATATACGACTTTATTGGTAATAGAAATTTTATTGGTATATTTTTCAGTGTTGTATAATTTGCTTCTAATAATCATATATTTTATTTTACAAAAAACCTTTTACCACCACATTTTTTGGTTCACCATGTAGCATACGATAGCTTATTATAATTTCCTTTTATTATGAATTTCATCATGACATCGTCAAAAAATTATGTAACGACCGGCGGAGTGACTACAAATTTAACACAATAATTATATCTGTACATATTTTCCTGATTTTAATAAATGTGGTTTTGAATTTTAATGCTAATTAGCAAACGGTCAAATCCCACAATTTGCATTAACAAAAAAAAAGTAGAATCTATAAACGCACACAAGCACACAAAATATACAAGGTATTGTTTTAAAAACAAATACAAATAAAAAAGTGTAGATTTCTGCCGATTAGCCCCGATTAAAATGTATGGTGAAGTAATTAGAAATGTAAGTTTACAATGGTGTAATCAGGTGTCTACAGTTCTTAGTACAGCTGATGTTTGCTAGTTTCTACACAAATCGTATTGATACCATTGTCTTATACAAGTAATAAAAGTGTGACAGTCAAATTGGAACAATGTTTTTGTAGGATACATCTGTGTAATGGCTTTGATGGATAAACAAATCTGAATAGCAGGACATTTGTAAAAAAATTATTAAAACCTACGAAACGTAATTAAAAATATTGTAAAAAAAAAACTAATTCTCTTGCATGATAATTCGAATCTCGATTTCTACATCTAGTATTACGCATGTCAATATTTGTTAAGTATGACCAAAGTAAAGAGATGTATGTCAGTAACAAGAAAAAAAATTTTAACATAAAAATTATATTTATAGAGACATCCTAGATGATAATATTATGTTTAATAGTGTAATATGTTTAACTAGAGTAGTGCGGAAGAACTGCGGGGCGCAGCTCGTTACATTATTATATATACCTCTAAACAAATGAAAACTGCGTCAATTTAAATTATCTTCCACTACGTAAAAAATGCATCACTATAACTAATATAGATATTATAAAGGTCCCGTAGATCAACTTTGTAATGAATGCTAGTGTTTAGTGAATTAAGTCACGCGGCGAGCGAGGGCGCAAAAAAAACCGAAATAGAAATAATTGATTTATTTCAAATATTAAAATTACATTAAAATAAAACTTAATTAGTGTCAATCGCTCGATGTAAGATACGAAAGTGATTCATTTAGTCATAATTGTAGCCGATGTCCACAGGTATTCGTGATGAAATTTCTGTATCAGCAATCTGCAGCGCCGGTATTAGGAAATGCAGGCATGAGTCACTGTTGTCCCATTGTCTTGTACTTGATGGTAGCACATAACATCTCCCTCCCCAAGATCAGCGACTATTGGCGGACTAGGTCCGAAAATATCGCTGACATTCCAGGTGATGATTGATGAGGATCTGCTACGGCCAGGGTATGTTCCTTGTCTTCTTCAGGGTTGATTGTAACTTGTCGCATTCGCTTTCTAAGGTAATTGCGGATAGCGATCCAAGTGCTCAGTGCAACTGCACTCAATAGCAGTATGTATAGCGGTATGACGGTGTGGTACACGTTTTTTATTTCAGCTTTGGAGATAGCTATTGGTGCTTCCATGGAGATGTCAATGTTACTGGCGTGTAGCTTTTGAAGGTCGATTGAATTGAACTTGATTTTTCTTTCTTCAAGGTTGTACTTTGACTCATCAATAGGTGGCAGCTTCAGTATGTTCATTATGTGTCCTTTAATGCGGTCCTCTTTATTTGTTATCGTGAATTCTGTAGTCTGAAGTAGACAGCCCTTGGGTATCATGGCAAGGAAACTTCCTTTTATGATGTCATACTGGTCCTGGGTGCATGATAGGCGAATTTTCTTTGGCGTAGGAAAACTTAGCACGTAGTGTCGGTCGTCTAGTTGCTCTACTGCTTCGGTTCCTAAACTGATTGAAGTAAAGTGACAAGACTTGTCGATCTGCTGCATGGTGATCAGCCGAAAAATACAGTCAGCTTGGCTTCCACGATGGTTCAGTTTGTCTTCACATAGATAACCGAGGCTAGACTTCGGGCATTCAGCCTCCATGTACATAGAATCTTTGTCGTGAATTGCCAGGAAAGGATAAGAAGGAATTAAAACATTATTGTCTACATTAGGGACTATGGAAAGCTTAAACAGGTCATAACTAGTGGGGCGGACAACCGGGAACTTGAATACCAGTACTACATTTCTACTGCTATAATAATAACCTACCTTTATAAGATCAAAATATTCTCTAAAACTAACTTGCGGTACTTGCTCTCTGCTATAGAGTTCATTTAACCGACTTATCATATGCCTAAGTGTATCTAGATTAAACATAAAGTGGTGCGTACTTTTAGCACGAATAAAACCTAATAGATTTCCTAACCTAAGTATCTCTTCAGATAAATCCTCCACGTTGTCTGCTAAAATAATTAGATTCTGCGCCAGGTGAGCATATTTAGTCATGTCATACTCGTGGTTTAAATCACTTTGCATTAAGTCCTGTACAGATTTTTCTATTTTAAATTGATTTTGAACTAAACTAGATAATATGTCAGAGTTCTGTAGTGTCCAATTCCTGCTCAAACTTATGTGGTTATTAATTTCTGTGACCATTTTATCCTCATTTTCTTGTAAAGTCTTAATTGCGTTATCATATTTGATGGCATCGGTATAGTCAAGGTTTCCAGAAATGCTCTTAATGACTGAGCCCAAACCGTCAATGAGACCTCTCTTTACACGATTATTAGGTTCAAAGGTTTCTAGCTGGCTAGACAATTTATCTATTTTATTACGTAAATGCTCAATATGCGGTTGGTATAATGAAAGAGTCTTGTTATGAAATTGTGGGGAAAGAGTGGATAATTGCACTTTGACATGGTTAATGTTCTCTCGTAAGTTTTCTAGGTCGATAGGCTGGAGAAAAGAGTGGTAATGCGAAATAATCTTAGCTGGTCCAAGATTGAATGGCAATATACCCGGTCCATTATCCAAGCTAGTCAGGGTTGGTTCTTCCGCTTGTACTAGGCCCAGGATCAGAAGTAGGACCCTGTAACAATGGGGCGCTGTTAGGGACTCTCTTTAATCTCGATTTGGCCACGGGGCCACGTTTCCTACGGGTATAAATGTGTATAGGTAAATCAGCAAGTACGGTGTCGTGGGTATATCTAGGAGCTAGTTTCTGACGGCTAGCCAAAGGATTCCGGACAAAAACCTGCTGATCTGGATAGTACTGAATCTCAGGCTCACGGTTCTTATTAGCGTTCTCTGTAATTTGAGTGCGCCGATGTAGGGAGGACTCATGAATCATTTCAAAAACTTTTTTCATTCTTTTACAATGTTCTTGACTATAATGTTGAAGCATGTTTTCAGATAGGTTTATGTCTAAAGGATCACGAGGGTCTAGGTGTCCTGTTATTATGTCCATAGGTCTACATTTGGTGAAACTGTGGATTGAGCTATTATAAGCTAAAACGGCATAAGGCATTAGGTTTATTACAGAGTCACCGTGGTGTTTCAATTTGAGTAGGCGAAGGTGTTCTAGTAAAGTAGAGTGTAGTCGCTCTACCATGCCATTTTCATTCGGAGCATACGCTAAAAGTTTGTGGTGATTTATTTTATGTAATCTCGTGAATTCTAGGAAAATTTGGTTTGTAAATTCAGGTCCACGATCAGTTACAACCGTCATGGGTAACCCGTGATGAGTACTGAACGTTAGGAGGGCCTGGACTACGCTTACAGCTGTCGCATCTCTAAGATAATACGCTTGAGCATATTTCGAGAAAGCGTCTATGATCGTTAGGTATTTTTGAGTTTCTACGCTAAGAAGGTCTAGGTGAACTATTTCAAATGGTTTAGTCGGGGGTGGCACTATGCAAAACTTTTGCTGAACCGGCTTTCTATCGTACTTGCCTTGGCCACATACCGTGCACTCATTTATATATTTAGTTATATGTTCCTTAAGCTTTGGCCAAAAGTATTTTCTAGACAGGGCTAGGTGAGTTTCGTTTATGCCGCGATGATTCGTTTTACCTTCGTGGTAGTTCCGAAGTATTTCTTGTTGTTTTAGGTAGTCCTTAACATTTTCTAGCTCTACTTTTGTCAAAACTAAGTCCATTGAAGAGCTTTTAAACTTTTCTTGTATTATCGGGATAATGGAGTACATAGCTGATGAAGGGTTAATTAAAATACCAGTTTTTACTTTAGGGTTGACGTATGCTTTGATAGCGGTCACCACGTCTTCTTCTAGGTTAGATTCGCAAAGATAGATATTAGTTCTGGTATGATTATCAAAAGGCTTCGTAATGGTTGGTCTGCTTTTGACATCGTCAACTACTGTAAGTATTATCTGCCTACTGAATTTATTTAAGGGAAAATCGGATATGGGAATTTCCAGTATTGGATTTTCAGCGTCAGTGTGTACAGTCATAGTATTAGAGTCAGAGTGTGCAGTAAGAGTTTCAGAATCTGAATGAGCTGTAATAGTATCCGAATTAGAGTTTACAGTAATAGTATCTGAATTGTCTTGCCGGGAGTTTCTCCTTCCCGAGAGTGGTCTTTCAGATGTGTTTACTATGAGAGAACTGGTTTCTTCGTTGTGCAATTCAATTCGGGATAAAGCGTCAGCGTTTACGTTCTGTTTGCCCTGCTTATAGGTCACGGTGAAGTCATACTCACTAAGCTTCAGTCTCCATCTAGTGAGACGAGAGTTGGCGTCTTTTAGATTCATGACCCATTGAAGGGGTCTATGATCCGTGATGATCTTAAACTTTCGACCGAATAGATAGGGGCGAAAATATTTCGTAGCCCACACTATGGCTAACAGTTCCTTCTCAACAGTGCTGTAGTTGATTTCGCTACTGTTAAGGGTTCGTGACGCATAAGCGATTGGCTTGTCTGAGCCTACTGGTCCTTGGGAGAGAACAGCTCCAATGGCTAAATTAGAAGCATCAGTTGTGAGGACAAAGTCTTTGTTAAAATCGGGATATTGAAGAATGGGGTCGTTCATGAGAAGGGTTTTGCACTTTTCGAAACATTCGATATAATTTTGATCTAGGGTAATTTTGGAACCTTTTTTCAAACACTGAGTCATGGGCTTGGTAATTTTAGCAAAATCTGGAATGAACTTTCGGTAATAGCCGAGAAGTCCTAGAAATCTCTTAATTTCTGTTGGGGTCTTTGGAAGAGGATACCTTTGGATGGCAGATATCTTGTCTGGATTAGGCTTGATGCCTTCTTTACTGATGACATGTCCCAAATAAGCAGTCTCGAGTTTGAGGAACTCGGACTTGTCCATTTGGATTTTGAAATTGGACTCGCGCAGTTTTTTGAAGACCCTTTCGAGGTTTATGATATGCTCCTGGAGAGATGTGCTAAACACTATAATATCGTCTAAATAGACAAGGCATATAGTATTCTGCAGCTCTCTGAGAACGTTGTCCATGACTCTCTGAAAAGTTGAAGGACTATTCTTGAGACCCATGGGCATTCTCAAAAACTCGAAATGGCCGTGTTCTACATTGAACGCGGTCTTGGGGATGTCAGCAGCGTTCATTTCTACCTGGTAAAAGCCGCTAGCCAAATCTAGTGTTGTGAAATATTGGCAGTTTCCTAGTTTGTCTAAGACATCGGTGATGTTCGGTATAGGGTATTTGTCATCCAAAGTTTTCTCATTTAATTTCCGGAAATCTACAACCAGACGCCACTTCACTTTACCCGACGCGTCTGCTTTCTTTGGTACCACCCAAATTGGTGAGCTCCACGCGGAGTCTGATGGTCTAATTATTCCCTGCTCTAACATTTTACTAATTTGATCTTGAACCTCCTGTCTGTGAACGAAGGGGTAACGGTAGTTTTTGGTATACACGGGTATCTCGTCAGTAGTCTTAATAGAGTGTTTGATCTTGTTAGTGAAAGTTAAATTTTCACCTTCTAAATAGAATACATCCGCGTACTGAGAACATAGTGACCTTAAATTGGCACGTTCTTCGTCGTTCAAGTGATCGGTGCGTAAGCGTGACAAAACTTCTTTAACACGTTCGGATTGTTTGTCTATGTGTGTGTATTGCTCGTTATAAATTTCGGCACACACGGGGCGGTCCATAGAAAAAATGACGTCGTTACGACTTGGGTTATGAATTTCTATAATACCTCTATTGTTACGGACAGTGGTTAAACATTCAGCTATATGACAGTTTGAGATGACTTGTTCTATGACTACAGCATCTCCATCGTGAACATTAATCGGCAGCCTAAGTAATTTTGTTGTACCGGCTGGTATGACGTCTTCAAATAAGTTGGCGTTCCGTGAATCGAATACTTTAATAGGGTTTGTCGCGTTTCGTGTTTTCAAGGTTTTTGTTTTAAAGTCAATTGTGGCTTCCCATTTATCTAACAAATCTGATCCTATAAGCCCATCAAAATATTCGTGAAATTTATAGACGAAAAATGTGACGTCGTTGTCGCAGTCTTTGAATTCTGCGAAGCAGGGTAGCGTTATTGAATAATCACTACGTGTTACAGCATGTACGTTACAGACCTCAAAAGGATCGTAATTTAAAGGCACGTTATTAAAATAAGTTTGTACAGCTTCAGGACTGATGAAGGATTGATTAGCTCCAGTGTCAATCAAAAACTTAAGTGGCGGATTACTAATTTGAATAAATGGAAGCTGTCTTTGAGTTTGAAGATTTACCTCTATTTTAGTTTTTCTGATTTCGGGGTATCCTGAAAATCCTGATCAGTAGGTGCACAGGTTGGCTCCTCGATGATAGGTGTAATTTCTGCTGGCTCCTGGTACAACAAGGGCTCTGAATCAGTACAGTAGTATTCGGCGTATTGATCATACTCACTGCTAGGGTAGAAATCAGTGTAGTAGTCTTCATAGTAGTTTTCGTATCCTAGGCAATCGTTAAAGTTCATTTCCCTAGTCTTAAAGTAATTGCTAGGGGGAGGATTGCCTGACTTACTCCAATCATGTCCCCTCACAAAAGATGTTGGTGGCAAGTTACGGGGAGTAAAATGGCTTACACCACTCATAGGGCGGTGCTGCTGCGGCTGCGTCACTGGATTCCGTTGGGGCATTCTGAATGCATTGTTAGGGTTGTAGTTCGGGGGTGTAGCACGGAAAATCTGCATGGTACGCGTTGGACCTACCTGGTTCTGCTGGTTGAAGCTAGGTCTCCACTGCGGTGCGGATGCTTGCGCATATTGAGGCTTTGAAGGTCCCGGCATGCTAAAACCTTGATGTCTAGGAGGAGGTGCATAGAAATTCGGAGATGGCATTTTAAATAGCATAGGAGGCTGATGAGGTCTCCTATCTAAAAGATGTTCATAACGGCTTTGCAGATACAAAGTACTTTGTTCTTCGTGCACAAACTCAAGGGCCTTCTCAATAGTTTCGGGGCGCATACACCGGATGCGTGAACCTAGGGGATCTTTTAAGCCACGCAGGTACGCCTGCAACGTGAGCTTCCTATATAGTTCCCTTTTTGCTTCTAGGGTGGTCGGGATATTTTCATGTAGTGCGATATAAGTCATCAGTGTGCTAAAAAGATTTTGGCAGCGCTCATAGAACTCCTGGGGAGTTCCTTGTCCCTGGGTTAGTAACGCTAAATCGCTATAAAGGGCGGTCTCATCTCGTTGGTCAGAAAAATTATTTATAAGCGCTCCACGTATACCTTGCCAATCAATAGGGATACCGTTTGAATTTATCAAACGGGCTGCAGGCCCAGTAATTTTATTTAAAATTCCGTTAATCAGTGCTATTTCTTTTAATTTGTTCGGCGGCTCTCGGACTATAAATTCTTCAACTAACTGATCACACAAACTAATGAACCTAGTCAAAACATTCACGTTCCCGTCAAAATCAGGTAACAGTCGAAGTGCTTTAAAGATATTATCTAAATCAGCCATACTGCCTACTTCCGGTTTCTCCGAGATAAAACTAGTCACTTCCGGTTCTTCCGGAATAAAATCCAGTTCCGAAATAAAACTATTGCTATAATCTAATTCTCTACTTAAGTCCTGGTATCTAGATCTACTACTACCACTACTCAAGTTCCGCGATTCTTTAGGATAAAAAATTTTGGAAGTTAAAATTAACACGCTATAAAATAACTAAGGATAAAAGGATAGCAAGTCACTAAAAGATTTTAATGTACTTACAGTACGTGCATTTCGGCCTCTCTTGCTGTATCTATGTTCGGATACACCTCGTTCGGATGACTCGTAGATTCTTGATCCTTGCGCGGGGCTTGAAAACCTCCGGAGCGGCTCCACAGGATAAATCTTGGATTTTTCAAGTTTTTCAATCCGAGAGACGGCTCTCAAGGATCCGATACCGACTGCGCCAATTAAGTCACGCGGCGAGCGAGGGCGCAAAAAAAACCGAAATAGAAATAATTGATTTATTTCAAATATTAAAATTACATTAAAATAAAACTTAATTAGTGTCAATCGCTCGATGTAAGATACGAAAGTGATTCATTTAGTCATAATTGTAGCCGATGTCCACAGGTATTCGTGATGAAATTTCTGTATCAGCAATCTGCAGCGCCGGTATTAGGAAATGCAGGCATGAGTCACTGTTGTCCCATTGTCTTGTACTTGATGGTAGCACATAACAAGTGTGTAAACAATGAAATTTATATTTGCTTTAGAACAATTACATGACTTGATCTAGCTAAATTCTCTAAGCTTGATATTTACAACCGTCTTCTTTCTTTCTTACAACTATTCTTTGCCGTTACCTACAATTATGCTGATTTTTAATCCAGCAAGTTTCTATCTAACCAGTTGTCACCAAATTCAGTCTTCCAATTCAATGAAATACGTATTTTCTACCTTGAAGGCGACTTACAAAAGTTATTGTTTGTGAATTCAAGATGAGAGAGCAAGCTATACAAAACATCAAAATAAAAAATTGTAAAAGCATTTTGCATAATGTACTCCAGTATCTTGGGCACTGGGAGCAACTTGAATATTTATTTTATTTTACCCAAAAGAGTATCGTCAGTATTGTAAAATTACTCTTAATTCGAGTGCCCAATAGGCGAATTCCTTTATTAATGAGCAGTCTTACTGCTTTCTCTCATAAAAAAATATATAATCAAACGCTTAGTGATTGATTCTTCAGGTCAACAGTTGCATCTACGGAACCACCAGTTAAAAAATTAAAGCTCAAGCATTTAACATTTTTAAACCATTTTCCATAATTTGAGATTATCTCACACGTAAATGACTTGGCAAAGGCCAAACACAAATAAACGACTACAAGTCAAGAAGTTTCCTCTTGTCGCTTATATTTTATATACATTTTAGTCTCGCATTCCCACGTGACATTTTTCGTCAGTGACTGATCATTTTTAATACTAATTAGTATAGAACGTTTATGAATAAGAGGATTTTAATATTACGTGCACCTTTTGGGAAAGCGATTCGTAAATAGCGGCGGTTTATCTCAAATGTATGGTCGGTCAAAAAAAATTTTTCTTTCATTTCTCACAATGAATATTAAAATGAAATTCAATCAAATCAAATCAAAAATAGAAAATTCAATACTCGCTCATAATTTTTCAAAGATATTTTTGTTTTTGATAAATGAAGATTTGTACGGGTATGTTAACACCAAAGAGATTTTATCGAGAGTTTCAACTTTTTATTGTTACTCGTGTTTGCAGCTGTAATACCTTAAACTATATAAACATTATAAATGCCCTTTACTAGGTGGTAGGACTTTTCTGCAAAGTTCGTCTAGGTAGATACCACCGCTTTGCCAGTTCTGCCGCCAAGCAGTAGTGCGCAAGTACTGCTGTGTTCCAGTTTGCAGGGTACTGTAGCTAGTGAAATTAATGGGAATATGAGACTTTATGACTAACAGTCTAATAATTTTATTACTAGATTCTGCTGATGTCTCAGGATGACGTGCGCAGAGCAGCCTCACGCGAAACTATACTTTGGAGAGACACTGCAACTGATATGGGCAGCCATGGCACTTAACATCAGGCGAATGGTTAGCTAGTCGCGTCATCCCATAACATTAAAAAAATTACCCTTCAATTTCTCTTTTTGCGTGTAGTACTTTTATGTGCGAGTCATAAATACAATAAAAGCGAGAAAACGGCCGAAATTTACAGATCGCTATTCCAACGACTGATTGATACATTACCGAATGGACGTAACACCATGTCAATTTGAAAAGCCTAAACTAAGCGAATAATGACAAACGATTCAATAATAATAATAAATATATACGCGATAAGACGGTTACTAAACTTACTGATAAATTCGTCCTGCGCGAGAAACGTGCTCCTCGACAATTTAGTTTGCATACCATGTTTTTTAGCTATTTCCTCTTCAGCTAATTTTCTTGCTAAAACTGAACGCGAACTGGAGATATCTGTAGCAAGAGGGCTACAGTGATTGGGGGAAGGCGGGGTTACGTTTAGGGGACTGCGTTTGGCAGTAAACTTCATCGCTGAGGGTTGCGCCGCACGGCCTTTCGTACGCGACGCATTGTTGTAGCTGGCGCACTTCCCATGTTGAACTGGACTCCGCCCATCGGGTTCATCATCCCTCCTCCCATCGGCTGGTTGATCATTCCCCCTCCTAAAGGCTGGCTCATACCACCTATGCCATTCCCGCCACCGAAGTTGTACATCCCCGTCTGCTGTTGCTGTTTCTGTTGCTGTTGCTGCTGTTGTTGCTGCTGCTGCTGGAAAATAAATTTTCGGTCACACGTTGTTCTGATGATCATCCTTGCTAATAAACAAAATATCGCGCAAAGTTCGAACATTTGTCTCTATCTATTGAGTTTCAAATAAGAAAATATAAAAAAACATGAAAACACTGATAAGATATTTTTTAGTAATAATAATAATGTTTGTGGACATATTTCACAATGCGCCATCTAGTACCACGCTAAGCAAAGCTAAGCTCCCATAAGGGAACCAGATAAACTGATAAAATACTTGCGATGCTTTTTGTTTGTAAATATATAAAAAAATAAATAATAAATTGTAAATAGAATACAATACAACACCCAGATACAGAACAAACATCGAAGTTCATCACACAAATGTTTGTCCTGGGTGGGAATCGAACCCACAACCTACAGTTCAGAAGGCAGGGTTACTACTAACTGAGCTATCGGGCCAGTCTATAAACACTGCAAAAAAGTAAGGCCCGGCGACAATTTGATAACTGAATTGACAATAAAGTATAAAGAACTGTTTCAATTACCTGTCCGCCAAATCCAAACACGCCAGAATTCTGTGGTGTGCCAAAGCTGAACGCCGGTGCCGGAGTGGGAGTCTCAAACGCTGGCGCCGCCTGCACGGGCGTACCGAACGCTGGCGCCGCAGGCTGCGTACCGAACATGCTCGTCGACTGTGCGCCGAACATGCTCGCTGGCTGCGTCGGGCTCGAGAATAGCCCCGTCTGTCCGCCGAACATGCTCTGCGCGGGCTGCTGGTTGCCGAACAGCGATGGCCCGGACTGCGTAACGGCTGGAGTTCCAGAGTTGAACGGATTAGGCGCACCGAACGTAAACGGCGCCGCTTTCTGCGTGCTTCCTGCGCCGAACACATTACCCGATGTACCACTAGTCGAGCCCCATAAGTTATCCGAGGGTGCTGCTCCGAATCCCGTCACGTTAGGACTCATACTACAAGTATCCAATTCGTTGTGGGCATTCAACGGTCCCGATATGCCGGTAATCGCCGCGGGCGCAGGCATATCGAACGTATTGCTCGTGCTATCCGAGGACCCGAAGGCGTTCGGCTTAAAACCGGACCCAAATGGACTAGACTCCGTTTTGTTGTTGCTCCCGAAAGAGAAGCTAAACTTTTGTTTTTCCGGCGCTGGCGGCGCGTTTTGACCACTGTTGCCGAAGCTAAAGAGCGATGCGGCGGGAGCGGGGGCCGGAGCGGCGGCGGGGGCGGGGGCGGGGGCTGGGGCGGGAGCAGGAGCAGGAGCGGGAGTGGGAGCGGGAGCGGAAACGGGAGCGGGGGCAGGAGCACTAAACATTGTAATAGCGGGCGCAGCGCGAGGCTCGGAGCTTGGGAACAATGCCACGCTGGACGCCGCCGTGGTGGTGACCGCGTTCGAAACACCGAACGAGAAGCCCGAGGTGGCGACGGTCGACGCCGACGTCGAGAACATGCCCGCGCCTGCGTTCGACCCGCCCGATGAAAACGAGAACGGCTGCTGCTTCTCGCCGGTCATACCCGACGAAAACGGAGATGAATTCATGGACGTTTCCTTTATCTCATTCGATTGCAGCGGACTCGAGCTCGGCAGGAACGACGAGAACGGTTTTGGGGTCGTCTCCTGAGATGTTTTCGAGGACGCAGCGAAAAATCCTGACCCGAAAGGATTGGCTGCTTCCTGCGCTGGCGCGGCGAAGTTCACTTTTGGCACTTCTTGTGGTTTCTCTTTGATGGGTGACGGCAACTTGGCAGAAGCGAAGGTCGGCGCGACAGCGGGAGCCGCTTCAGCGGTCGATTTCGGGATCCCAAACGAGAACGGTATTTTGGGTGCATCGTCGGGTTTCGCTTGCGATATGACACTATCCAGTTTATCCTCGGACTTCCTCTTCGTCAGCGTGAATGTGAACGTGGGCACGTTGTTATTATTGGTTTCGCGTTCCTCCAGTTTCCTTGTCGGCTCCGATTTGAGTGCCGGCTTCGCTTCCACCTTGCTGGCGATATTGCGTTCCTGCTCCTTGGGATCAATTCCGAACTTAAAGGTCGTGTTGCTCTCCTTGGGGAAGGTGAAAGGCTTGGGCGTGGTCTCCTTGGAGAGTCCGTCGCGCTCCATGCCGCAGCACATGCACTCGGTTTTGTCAGCGTCGTTCCGCACGAGGCAGCTGGCGCACTCCCAGCGAGACTTCTGCGCGAGCACGATCTCCGCGAGTTTGTCGTCGGGCGGCTTGAAGAAGGGCGAGTGGAAGACGGGCTGTGGCGCGGGCGCTGTTTCCGGCTTGCCCGCAGGCTTCACCCCGCCACACGCAGCGCACTTGTCCACGCTCGCCTTGTTCGAGATCCAGCAGTCCTCGCACTTCCACTCCTTCTCGGGCGCTGTAGCGGGGGAGGGAGCGGGCGCAAGCGCAGGCGCGGGCACGGTAGCGGGGGCGGGGGCGGGCGCGGTCGGGGCGGGCGTGGTCACCGTGGGCGCGGCCTCCACGCGTGGGTTTTTACTGCCGCAGCACGCACACTTGGCCACGCTCTCTTCGTTGCTCACCCAGCAGTCCTCGCACTTCCACTTGGATGGATCCGCTGGCTTCGGTATCGGCAGTGGCACTGAGTGGTCCCCCTGCGTGCTCGCCTTCTCGCAGTTGATGCACTTATCACTCCCGGGGACGTGCTTTGCGAACTTGCACACTGAACACTTGTCAGACATGACCGCGCTGCCCGCAGGCGTGGGCTTCGCTCCGCAGCAGACGCACTTCTCCGCCTCTCCCTTATTCGATATCCAACACTCGGGACATTTCCATTCATTTGAGGTTTTAGCGGATGCAGACTTGATGACGCTCGTCTCTATTGATTTGCTGTTGAACGAGAACTGATGATTTCGAGGGGTGGTCTCCTCTATGGCTTGAGGGGATACGCTGCGTTCGGGACTACCAAATGTGAATTTGGGTGGTGTCGTGTTGGTTACGTCGCGCGCTACGATGGCGACTGGTCTCGCAAACTGGAAGATTTCACCGCGAGGCGGCACTTCTGAGGCGAACATCTTAGGCGTGCTTGTTGTGGCGGCGACAGCGAGGCTGTGCCCCTGCATGGCCCGCGCGAATAGACCCTTGCAGTCGGCGTCGAAAGTGGCCGGGAAAGGCGTTGACGCGTTCACTGAAGTCTGCATCGCATGCGTGCTGGGAGGACTCATCGAGAACTTGGGCAAGTTGTCCTGGTCGATTTGGAGTACAGCCGTGGGCAGATGTACCGGCTCCGGCATTTCGAAATCATTCTCTCCTCGATTGAGTCTGGTCACTCGCGCTTTGATTTTGGTAGTGCATTCTTTGTCCGCTGGCTTGCTTGGTATGCTCAGCTCACTGCAAGAAACGAATTAGGAAATTATAACAGCTTTTTCATCGCTACAGCCAGGTACCATAGACAACTTGCGACTCTTGCAAAAAACGCAATAAAATGCAGTTCGCACAGCACTAGAAGCTCAACTCAGGTACCTCTCTTTCTATCACTGTAACTGGCGTGATAGGCTGGATTTACAAATGCGAGAAAAATTCTGCAAGAAAACTTCAGCAAGAAGTGTCTAACAGACGGACGGACAGTTCTTGCTGAAGTTTTCTTGTATGTGTAAAATCCAGCCTAACGCGTCAGTAAAGCAGTTATAGTGATAGAAAGAGACGCATCTATTTAAAACTTCAGCCAGAAGTTTCTGACGGTCGAACACTTCTTGCAAAAGTTTTCTTACCAAGGTAGCAAGTACTAGCTAGTACTAAGTAGAAATGGCATACTAATAGTATCTACTAATATATACTACTAGTATAAAATATATAATATATATAAACAATAATACTAATGCATACTAAATAACTACATATAGCGTAGTCGAGTGTGTCACTGAGAATAGTGATTGCCCATGACACATCGTTGTCTTTTTGGCGATGCCATGGGGAAGGAACAATAAAATTCCTTCCCGCCGCGCGTCGCGTCATCGCCCTAATCAACGATAGTGAAATAATAGGCAGGTAATATATTGAATAGAATAGAATAAATATATATTCATGACAAAACGGCAATGGTTTAAAAATTAAGTGTAACAAAGAATAAAGTCGTTGTTTGCCCGTTGCCCAACTCAGCATATTGCTAGTCATGCAACCAGCGCTGGTCTTCTATTGGGACCGTTTCGGTGGCGTCACGGCACGGATTACAATCACTTAAACTATAATAAACTAAATATAATCAGAAAAACAAGAGACGAATACGTTACGTTTGTATACGTTTGTATGTATAGTGTATACATATATACATATACAAACATAACGTACACGTAGGGTATACATATACAAACATAACGTACAAGAAAAGAATAGTAACTAGTTTAGTAGGATATTACGTCGGTTGTCGTGCAATTTAATCAATTGCACGACAATTAATTAATTGATTTAACTGCATCCTTGCTTGGGCCCGCACATCTACCACCCGAACTATGCCATTTCGACTCGGGTACACAGCCTCAATCAGGGCCCGGGGCCAAGTGCCTCTTGACAGCTCTCCTTCAACAATAAGCACTGGGTCCCCAACGCTAAAAGAGTCAGGTGTGCCGGGAACGCGACGAAGTTCCGGGGTTGGTAAATATTCACGAACCCAACGACGCCAAAAATGGTCGGGAAGCTGCACGCAGAGCACTTCGCCAACTGCTCCTACCAAACAAGTCCGAGTCACCAACTTCCACTGTATATAGATACAGTGGAATTTGGTGACTTCCTGGCTGTCTTTCTGGACGATTACCCAAACATAAAATAGTTTGGTTTTGGTGCTTCTGGGTAGTCCGCATCCGGGGAAATGTGTGGCCTTGTGCTGACAAATGATTTCGCTTCTGCTAACAGCATGACTAGGGTTTCATCTTAAGGTGCCCTTTCTCGTAAGGTCAGAAAAAGGACTGTTTTATGCTCTTAACCAGTCGCTCCCAGGTTCCACTTTGTCTCCCCTTTTAAACGAGAGTCTTAATCTACTTATCCGGACGCATATCTGCCGCGGCTGATGTCGATCTAGAAGTGAAACACCCTATCATACTTGATGGCAAAGAGCCAACTGTTCGTCTCCTCATAAAACATTTCATGTCGTTTGCTCACGCAAATACCAAGACGCATATAAATGATCTGCTTCAGCGATACTGGATCTTGGAAGCAAGAAACGCAGTAAAATTAGTCATTCATAGCTGTCAGGTATGTAAGCTGCAAGTGCACTCACTATGCAAACCCCCCCTGGGAAATCTACCAGAAGCAAGACTTTCACACCACAGGAAACCATTCAATGTCGTCGGGCTTGATTACTTTAGTCTCTTGCAATTTTTGGATTTTACTATTTAAATTAGTATACCACAAAAACAGATATCTAACCCTCAACCGTCACGTACATAGATCCTGGACCCTAACTAGGAATTCCTGTATCTAAGGACCGAGGAACTACGAGGATCATCGTCCCACAACACCCAAACACAGTACAACGCTTTTTTTCAACGCTTGTCCTGCCGCAGGAATCAAACTCCGCACCTCCGGGTTATGAGCCGAACTGCTAAAGCACCACACTACAGAGGCTGTTAAGTTTCATGCACATACTATCTTTGTTACAGTTTTAGGTCGATAACGATGCTGTCATCGATCGGTGCTCAAGCAGAGATTTCATTCACTAATTGATCACTTTATGAATGAAATCTTTGCTTGAGCACAGATTGATGACTGAACATGGTTCTGTAATACGGATCTTAGTTTATTATAAGTAGAAATTGGTACAATAAGCATAACTCGGTCTAATTACAAATCGATACTTTTACACAAATAGATTTAACATTTATTTAAGTAATAGTGTAGCTACCATTATTTATTGATTAGTTAATATGTAACATGAAACTGCCACTTCAAACTTTAAAAATTATTAACATTAAATTAGCCTTCCCGTTTGCGCTGAACTTCATTCACATTACTTAATTAAAGCAGAGTTTATTAGTAACATTGGCTTTAGAGAGAAGTAGGAATAAAAAGTCATATGAGCGACTGGACATACAGAAATGTTCTAGGATCTGGGTTTTAAGTTCAACGTGAACGTTAATTTTAACTGATCTGTCATAAACTGTTAATCGATAAGGTAGGGAACGGGACAGCTGGATGATTCAAACTTCTTTATAACATTTATATTAAACATTGTATTTTATCATAAATGGGCACTTGTTGCTTAGGAACTAACTTAGCAAGACTAAGAAAAGGAAACAACAATAATCTCTTATCTGGCTAAATAACAAGTTTACTAAAATATATTAGGTCTTTACCTATGAAATTGCCGTTTTGTTTGAAAAAAGTTTAAGTATTTTTTTTTCGGACTTATTTATTTCTTTTATTCAAAGTGATCACCCCTGCAATCAATGCATCTCTGCCAACGCTGTGGCAGTTTATGGATGCTTCTTGAAAAAATCAGCAGGACGGGAGACAACAAACTCTTCAAAGGCGTTTTGTACTGCCTCTCGGGAATTGAATTTTTTTCCCGCTAAAAAGTTGTCCAAATTTTGGAAAAAGTAATAGTCGGTAGGCGCAAGATCTGGTGAGTATGGCAGATGAGGGAGAGCTTCCAAACCCAACTCATGCAGCTTAGAGACGGTCTGTTGTGCAGTATGGGGTCGCGCGTTGTCGTGAAGTAGCAGTGGAGACGACCGATTGACCAAAGCTGGTTGCAGACGTGCGAGTTTCGCCATCATTGTGGTCAGTTCTTCAATGTACACATCTGCAGTAATGCTCTCGCCGTTTTGTAAAAAGCTATGATGACTCACACCAGCACTAGACCACCAAACTGTGACCATCACCTTTCTAGGGGTCATTTTTCGTTTTGCACATTGCTTTGGTACCGAACCAGGATCTAACCAACTTGCTGAGCGCTTTCGATTGTCAAAAAGAATCCATTTTTCGTCGCACGTAACAATTCGGTTCAAAATTCCTTCATTTCTGTGCCTGTTAAGCAGCGC
Source organism: Ennomos fuscantarius (assembly GCA_905220475.3). NCBI lineage: Eukaryota > Metazoa > Arthropoda > Insecta > Lepidoptera > Geometridae > Ennomos > Ennomos fuscantarius. Next base: position 17,293,707 of record HG992023.1, read on the forward strand.
AAGGCAAGTCTCGACGCGTACGTTGCGCTGGCGATCGTTAAGTTCGTGGGGCACCCACCTATCAAGCTTTTTTATCTTGCCAATCTGTCGCAAATGGACCAATATTGTTTTGATGCTAACATCAAAAGCTGCTGCCAGCTCAGCTGTAGATTGAGATTCATCAGCTTCCACAATCGCCTTTAATTCATCATTGTGACCAAAGTTTCCGGACGACCACGAGGTTCATTTTTCAAGTCAAAATTCCCAGAACGGAACCGAGCAAACCAATAACGGGTTGTACGTTCGTTTGTACAGTTTTCTCCGTAAACGTCGTTGATGTTACGTGTCGTTTGTGCCGCGTTGGTGCCACGACAGAACTCATATTCCATAATTACACGAAATTTCAAAGTATCCATTATGAGGAAAAATGTTGAAATGTAATGAAAATACAACGCTAATCAATAAACAAAAGACTTATATTGTAAATAGAATGTCATATTTTTAAAACAAAATTAATTTGAATTTAGAATTCATAGCCAATCAAAACTTTTTTTTGTTTGAAAAGGTCTGTACTGCAATACGGCAATTTCATAGGTAAAAGACCTTATGTTTTATTGAGTGACTAAGTTACTAATCAAATAAGGCAAAATTTAAATCAAAAGATATCTTGGCCAATTATAGTTACGTGGTATTGTTGTTAATTAACGGAATACTTATTATTTGAACAGTCTTAACTCAATTATTAAAATGAGCTTATTATAATCGCATCATACAAATTAGAGTAAACTGATATATTTAACAGACAAGGTGCCATATAGCTTAACGAGGCTGAGGTATATTTACTATTGTTATTGGGGCAACAATTGTAATTACCTTATTGATTTTCTTTACTCGAAGAAAACAATAATAATTAATAATAAATATATGTGGACAATTCACACAACAAAAAAGAAATTAAAAATAAATAAGAAAACAAGAAAGAAATAAGAGAACAAAAAAGAAATAAGAGTAGTTATCTAAGAAATTACTCGAAGCATGTTTATATAAACATTTTTATTTTGTATATCTGACACAGCAAGTTTAAAATCATTCTTTGGAAGTCTTATTTACAAAAATGCTGGAATTCTTACTTTACTTTAAAATCCTTAAAAAAACAACTACATCTATCTCTATCTAACGCATATCGTTATGATTTCGCTTATTTTGCAATAAATGTAATAAAAGTTATAGTATAAAACAAATATAAAATGGATTCGCCCAGGCGCTTACTATAGCCAAAACTACAGCATAATATAAAAATTAATGTATTTAGAGATGGTTATGCAGCGCGCAGTTAGCCGAATTTTCGGAAATCAATACCGCTACTTTTCAAGATGTGGACGAAATCTGTGTTCTGAATTACTTATTAGCTATATAAATCGGTAAATAACCGATGCATGCAGTGACCCAAAATTAATTTTAATAGCCGAAATAGAGACGATATCACGTGATCATGTGACATAATCAGCCATTGTGCCTGTGCATCATATACTTTTACTCTAATCTGCATTGCTCCTAAGTACATAAATGGCATGCAGGTTTCATACATTGTGATGGTTACAGGTGCGCAAAAGCAAGCGAGAGAAAGTAATGCCGGTACGTGAAGGAGCTATACTTGTCAGTGCAAGGTATGGATGCATGAGGATCGGTAGCTTATGAATCAGATTTCTTCGTGCTCAAGGATAACCTGAAAATAATAAGATATACTGAAGATAATGGGGTCATTCCACCACCAAGTGGGTGAATTCAATGTTAAAACGCCAGAATAGAGGTTGATGTAAATGTGACTAGTATGTAGACTCTGGGATGTAGCTATAACATTAATACCATTCGGTGCGATCTGATTCTAATGTACAAGTCAAAACATCTGTATAAGTCAAATAATACTGCTGGCCTTACTACGAAATATATATATATATATATTATATTATACGTTTTGCACCAGGGTGGCATATATATATATATGCCACCCTGGTGCAAAACGCCTGGTATAAACGCCTATAGCCATGCTCGTTGACAACGCTTCGATTGGCCACTGATGTGCAAAAACTGCAGTGAATGATCTAAGTCTAAGGCATGTTTGACTTGCCAGCGCACGAAGGTAAACAGACACGTTGCGCCACCTTTAAGTACCCACGATTTCCTTCAGCGCGACTGATCAACTCAACATGTCCATTTAGACCTGATCGGCCCTTTGCCCCCTGCAGTTTAATATCGGTATTGCCTTACAACCGTCGATTGCTTCACGCGATGGCCGAAGTTATACCTATCGCTTATATCACCTCAGAAACAGTGGCCTAAGTGTTCATATCTTGCTAGGTATCTCGCTATGGTTGCCCTGCCGGGATCTTAACCTACCGCAGTGGACAACTTCAGTCCATTCCAAGTCCATCGGTTTCAATCACACAACTGCATACCACACAAAGTGCAACGGCTTGGTTGAGCGCTTTTACCAGCAGCTGAAAGCAGCAATTACCTGCCATGCTGAACGCCAACTGGACTGAGTCACTACCACTCGTTCTTCTCGGCATAAGGAGTGCCTTCAAAGAAGACCTCCAAACATCATCGGCTGACCTGGTGTGATGGTGAGCCGACTCCCTGCCGAATTTTTCGGCCACAACGTTGCCATTGATACCACTGACATCACCGATTTTCCAGCCCGTATGAAGTCTTTTGCCGAGAACATACAACCAGTCCCACCTCAGCACCACTCCAATCCTAGTCTTCGTGTAAAAAAAATCTTGCCACTTGTAGCCACGTATTCCTATGCGGGAAGACGAGTTGCGTGGCTCACTTCAGCCTGCTTACACGAGGCCACACGAATACTCAGGAGTGGTGCTAAAATTAGCGTCAAAGGTAAGGACGTGACAGTTAGCTTAGACCGCCTTAAGCCAGAGCCTACTGTCCGAGGATGCAACAACACCACTACATAACCCTGATCCTCCTGATCCTCCTGAACCACCACCACACAACCTCCCAGCAACACGTACAACACGCTCGGTTTCTGGAAGGGAGTGATGTAGCTGAACTACATTATATTTTAAGAATTTATTTATTATGTACACTACACACAAATACAAAACATTGATATTATAACATATTCAAGTATATTACAAAACATAATAACACAAAGCATTCACACTTCATACATTCATTACACTAAATATTAATTAATATTAAATCGTCGGGCGATACGCGTAGTATACGTTGGTCCGATTTATTTACGTATAGAGATATACGCAGCGCGCGGGCACGACCCGGTAGCTGGAACGATACCGTCCGCCAGTCGAGATCTCACCGTTGGCTGCGAAGCGCGCATCTCGGCGCCCCGATATCGCTCATGATCCATTTGTTTTTACATATTAAGTGTTTTTGCTAGTTGTAGCTTATATCTCGTGCTTGTAAACTATTCATCTGTGTAACTCGTTACATATTAAGTGTTTTTGCTAGTCGTAGCTTATATCTCGTGCTTGTAAACTATTCATCTGTGTAACTCGCGCGACTCTTTAACTTTCTCTTTCTATTTCAAATATGTACTTGTTCTTTCTACCGTGCAATCGGATTTATTATTTGGACATTCCAACCATAGGATATTTTTTTCATAGGATTATTTGTGAAGCCTGGATTTTCGAGGTTGCGTCGACGTTGACATCAGATTACATCGCGAGCACACAAACACCCGCGCGCTGTTTAAATTTGTGCTGTAGCACATAGCCTGGGTACGCAAGATATGCTGCGTCACTGGGACATTTAATCTATGTCTATGTGAGGTACTGTGAGTGTGGTTTTACAGTCTCAAGACGATGATGGACAGAAGTGATATTGGAGTGCAATCCCCTGATGTTTGCGAAGTACACTTAAAGAGAGAGGACGTGCTTCCGCTGTTTCAACCTCAACTTATTTCTTCCCATTTTTCATTGTCCGTCCGTTCCGTCATATGTCCAATTATGTCTTAGCCCAGCAGCGCAACTGTTTCGACCCGTTCCTCTTTCATGGCTATATCAGACATCAGAACACGGCAAAGCCGCTTGGCCGCATGTCTTTGTCTGATGGATGGTCACAAGCCACAGCCTAAGTCTAACACTAAAAAGCCTATTTAGCACCACACTGGGGTCACGTGTAGGGTATCGAGAGTAAAAACCTATGGATGCGGGTCATTCCAAAAAATCTATATTTATATAACTGTAAAAAAATATCTATGTATAAAAAATAGCTGCCGGTTGGTGTCTGCGCGCATATCATAAAACTAAGCAAAGTAATAAATTATTTATTTCGACTCAATTACACACATGTTCGGTACATTATACACAGTATTTGTGTGAAAAAATGTAGTTATGATATAGTCATAAACTCAGCTACTATGTAAGTGTAAATTGCTCGTAGAATAGACAGTTTGTGTAACTAACAATAATAACAAATTAGCAAATATACTCACTCGTTGTTTTTGTTCTCGACCACATAAGGCTGGAATCCAGAGAGTGTGCTGCTATGCGAGGCGATGATTTGTCGCGCAGCTTTTGTCGTGTCCATGAGCCGAGACCTCTGCTTTACGCGCAGGATCGCGGCGAGACTGGGCACATGTAACTCTTGTGTTTTATATGCTACAAACAAACAAACAAACAATATTAACTTGGTTATTACTAGCCACATGACATAATAATAATGCGTTCTATTAATTTTTCTATTACTACTAAATATTCAAATCCATTCTTTAGGTTTTAATAATATATAATAGAATAATATAAACTGTGCAAGTTAATCTCAAACCAAGTTTAATAATTAGTTTTTATAAATAAAGCCCAAAGAAAATGGAAGACTCATTACACTAGACATGAAATTTTGTTGATGTGGGTGTACGATCAAGACTTTAATGAATGAAATAATGAAATGAATATACTTACAGAAACTTTTTCTATTGCCAGGAAAGTATTGATCAGAACTCATTGCAGAGCGAGGACTCTTGTACACTGGTATACGTTTGGCATCCATCAATGGGGAGGAGTAATTCTCCAGCAGGTCCATGACACGTCTAGCTGCTGAGCTCACATTCACGGTGGCGGTGTCATCCGTTGACTCCTTGACGTAAGCCTCCTTCCTCTGCTTGATGTTGGGCTGATTGATGAATGTTGATAAGGAAGCTCCTCCATACATAGTCCGGCCTGGGTAGAATGGAGAGCCGAACAACGCAGCTTTGTAGCTCGGCGGCCTGACACCCTTGTATGCCTCCGTAGTGGTTGCTTGAGCTGCGACAAAATATTACATTTCATATATCGCACCTTATAATCTGGCCACCTTTTTTCTGGTGTTAAGTGACAATATTATGTCAATACTGACCCGATAGCTCAGTTGGTAGTAGCTCTGCCTTACAAACTATAGGTTGTGGGTTCGATTCCCACCCAGGAAAAACGTTTATGTGACGAACATAGATGTTTGTTCTGTGTCTGGACGTTATATTGTATTATATGTATGTATTTACAAACAAAAAGTATTTGTATCAGTCATCTGGTTCCCATAGTAAAAGCTTGGCTTAGTTTGGGATTAGATGGCGTTGTGTGAAATGTCCACAGTATATTTATTTATTTATAATAGATGGCGCCCCGCTACGCCTATAGGGAGCCATCTCATGGATCACGTCATAAGCCTTTTTGTTTTTATGGTCAAATGCTGTCTTGAGCTTTTATTACAGCTCATGCTGGCCCTGCTGGATTGGGAATTAGTTTTCAACTTTTTAAGAGAGACTAGTCAGCAAGCTTCTAGCAGACCGTAAGGAGCTCGCTGACTGATTCAAATTACGTAATATAATAAAAAAGCCCATATGCCCATAGTAAAAAGGGTCTGTAGTTAAATCATAGCATGATGGATCGACATGTCCGACATTTCGATGTTTCATTTAACAACTTACCGCATGAATTCAATGGTTCTTCTTTGGTCACCTTAGCAGCTGTTTCAAATATAGATTTCCTCTTCCTGGTCACAGATTGGCTTTTGGCAGACACGATGTGCGGCGATTGGTACGTGAGATCTCTATCAGGAGCCCCGACGTGTATAATATCAATGTTGGACACTTCGACGGGAGACGCGTACGGCGTTGAAACATAGTTAGGCTCTTGTATGAATGTATTCCGCCCCGGTGGTGACTGTATGGAGTTGTACATCAGATGATCGCTTTGTAACTCCGAATTTTCCAAATGATTTGGTGCAGCCTGCTGTGAAGACGAAACACAAATATTCAATTTAAATCATATACATCACAATATTTGTTTAGAGTACCCACCAAATAACTGGTGAGAGGGTAATTCGGACAATTTTCAGACAAGTGCTGAAAAGCTGAAAGGACACAGAATATTTAATTTGAACACTAATATTTGGTGGATTCAGCCACCTGGCTATAAGGATCGAATTTGTACTCAATAATAACGGTGAGTAGAGTATAAAAAATCAATTTAGGCCCTAAGATGATTTATGATGCCTAGTTTTGTTGTAATTAGTGAAATCAAACTATAATCTTAAACCATATACTACTATCTATATTTATTTTTATTATAATAATAACGCCCAACGATCACATACATAGATCCTGGACCATAACTAGGATTCCCTGTGTCTACCCTGTGAAAAACTGTGGTGGACCCAAGAACTACGAGGACCATGGTCTCACTATCTTAAACACTACATGCAAGTATACGCTAGAACGAGCTAAATGGGAGTGAGGTTGTTCTGTACTTTGTTGTGCCTTGAACACACATAAATGAAGGGTTGAGAATAAAAAGGGTTTAACTGTCAAATTGACAGTTTCGAGAAAATTGACTTTAAACGTCAACGGCGTCATTTTAATGTAGAGTGCTTATAAGGTAATAGAAAAGTTTTATGTAAGTTTCAGTTGCTTGAAAATGTTTTAATTCTATTTAAAAGTACTAAATATAGTACTAATTCATACAATTACTGTAAAAATATAATATAATAAAATAAATATAGTAATGTTTTTATGCTAAGCAAACTGTATTCCTGTGACAGATAAACCATTTTTAGACTCAAAATCTCGAGATTTAAGCCTCATTTTGGTATTTTGAGAATGTATTATTGAAGATAATTTCACGCTGAATCCAACGATACCCATAAGCCATTTTGTCAAAAAAAACAGTTAAATCCTTTTTATTCTCACCCCTTCAAATGTGTAGATACCGACCGAGTTACATGCAGCATCGCAATGACGCTTTCTGCCAACAACGCGTGATCACATAACTCAAAATGCGCACTGTCTTTATGAATTTAAATCCGATACAAGCCTAAGCTAGAACAACAATAAAGACTGCGCTTTGAACATAAAAAGGAGCTAACAAAGGAATACGCAATTGCTAAATCATACTATTTTATACCTCGCGCCGTTGGCAATAATTATGACCCAACAGAATACTGTTTTCCTATTCCCATCATTATGTTAAAAGTGTAGTGGGAGTGAGATAACATTAGAAATGTTTTCAGAATTTTCCTTTAAATGCGGTTGTTTTAGCAGAATTATTCTCTAGCAACTATCAGGAGCAACGTCTAGTATGTTTAATAAACACGTTTGTACATAGCTAGTTTAACGATTACTACAATACTTGTGTATTGTGACGTATTGTGTGATTTGGCGATTTCTTATTTGGATCTCAATTTTCTAGTTCAGAGTGCTAAGTAAATTGTATTTTTAGGCTTCAATCTTTTAAGGCTTCCACTAACGCCTCCTCTATTTATAAAGTTACTCGTGATAACTACAGTTCAAATTATCTTTATCGACAAATATTTCACAATTTGTATGACAATACTGTTTAATTTAATTTTGCATGACTCAAATATTATGAGGCAAGGTTTCGCATTACTAATATTTAGCTAATTGTGCATTGTCATTATTTTTCGGAAGCTTGGCATGGGCACAGCCTAGCACGGGGCTCCCGCAATGTGTTAGCACAATAGCAAGTATATAGGGACAAGTTCGTAGCCGACTCCACGCAACAGCAGCAGGCGACGTGTTGCCGCGATACTGCTGGTTTCTATGTATTACTATGAAATACGCTCAAAAGCGTCACGTCATGGAATTTCATTGAGAAAAATAGTGTTTCGGCGACACGCTGCTGCCGCGTGGAGTCGCCTACGAACCTGTGCCTTTATTGACGCGGGCGTTGGTGACTTTAAAATTATTTTCTTATTAAAGAAACGTATAGTTTTGGCGGGAAAACAAAAAAGATCCCGCATTGTATTATTTTCCAAAACTTGTGTTATTTTCAGTGTTAGTGCATAAAATTGGTGGCATTTTATTCGTTACGTGCTGGATTACAGGCGTGAGTGTGGGAAAGTGGTATAATGATGGTGAAACGTTTCTTTTCGTGTTGTTTCCAAAACTCCATAGAAGCTTCTGGTAAAGTTACCACCACTTTACCAGGAGTATGACTTGACTAGACTAGATTATGATTAAACTTGATGACTTGGACTGTGACTGACTGGACACATATACAAGGTGGAATTTAATTCGTTCTTTTTCTTTAATGTATGTATTCAGTCTATGCTATATATAGAACGCTCCTATATAACTAAATAAAAAAGTACTTATGAAATAAAACTTAAATCTAGATATTATAAAAATACTGCAAATTTAAATCCTAAATAAAAGCCTTGCCACATTGAACAAAGCAGGTATTTTATTGCCTACGGTAATAGGTATAACATTTACAAAGCACTCAGCTGGTGCCCGCGCTGTGTGTACCGTTAAATATACATTTCGGCTGTCATGCAGTTATTTTAAGAGGCACTAAATACTAAAACAAAACCATTTTTTTTTAATTGGACCTTTTACTAATATTCTATAGCATGGTCTAAGTACATACATTTAAGGAAAAGAGCGAATTCAATTCCACCGTGTATATATATATATATATATATATATATATATACAAATATAATATATTAATTAACTTGAAAAATTATCAATTACTTGACACTGGCTAAATACACAAAAGTGTGGAGCCAAACCAAAAACAAAAAAAATCAAGTGTATCGGGAAGTTGCAATCTCAAGGTCTCCTCACCTCATGCGATGTGTACTGGTTGAAGATGGAACCGGGCGAGGTGTACCGCTTACGCTTGGAAGGCGGTTGCGTGATGACAGACGTCTCCGGAGACTCGTCCTCTGAGGAATCGGTCACGTCAGCCGTGGGCGCGGAGCCATTCCCGCTTGTCGAGCTCGGGCTGCTGAACCACCGCGTGATGGTCGCCGGCAGTAGCCCGGTCATGCGGTTCGTCACATTCTTTACGAACGACTGCAACAAACGACGAATCACTGATGTTGAAAAGAATTTGATTTAGCTATTAAAAATACATACACCCTGAATTAAGAACTTCCTGTTGTGTGAAGTCTGCTGAAAAAAGGTAAACCGTTTTCACTTATCACCTTATGTCATACTGAGATACATATTTCTACCCAGTTATTTTGATTTTAAAACCGTACTAAACCAATTTTCATAAAATTTCAACGCGACCAAAACGATTTAATCAGAAAGACTGTATTATATGTAGACGAATAATTGCTTAATAAATTTAAAACAAACATTAAAAAAAAATACATTCGTATTGAGACCCTCCTCTTTTTATCGAAATCGGTAAAAAATTTGTTCTTGTTGTACATTTAAGGACACAACTACAATAACTGTTTATTCGTTTCAATTTGTTAACTATAATGGCCTTTTCAAAGACACACCAAAATTCATTTAAAAAAAAACTCACCAAAAAAACATTTTTATTCTGTCCAATGGGAGTTAATAATACAATTTTTTTTATCTTGAGATCTCTACTTAACCTTTTAGTGTTCAAAAAATTCATGCATGATGTTTGTGATGACTTAAGATGTTATAAGGCTGTAAAGCAAGGAGGTGTCCACACATATTAATATTATTATTGTTATTCATTTATTTATTTACAATCTTAAATTTAAGTTTTTTACAATATTTTTATAAAAATTAACATTACAAAAATACAATAAAAAACCTAAATCTAGTGTGCCGCCAGCAGCGGGGCAAGGCCCAAGCTACCGGTGGTTAGGGCTGCAGACTGAGGAACCTCCTGACAATACGTACCGTGTCAAGGAGTACTGCCTTCTGAATCTGACCCTTGATCCAACCGTCTAACGAGAGCCTCTCGAGATGTTGGTAAGGCTCTTCGCTATAAGGCCGTTCGCCGAAACAACTATCGGAACGATGCTCGTTGAGTCAACACTCCACATGGCGGTTACCTCGAGAGCCAAGTCAAGGTACTTGCTGAGTTTGTCCTCAGCTTTCACGAGGTTATCGTCATGTGGAATAGCGATGTCAACGAGCACTGCACGGCGTTAGGACCGGTCTATCAGCACGATATCAGGCTTATTAGCTACAATAGTCCTGTCCGTGATGATAGAGCGATCCCAATAGAGCAATACACGGCCATTTTCGAGAACCGGCCCCGGTGTGTACTTGTAGTACGGCACCTCGGACTCGACAAGGCCGTATTGAAGGGCAAGCCGCTGATGGATTATCCTGGCCACTAGGTTGTGTCTGTGTAAGTACTCTCCGTTTCATCTGCAATTGCACAGACAAAACTCTCGGTTTCCCCAAATAGGTCACCGAATCGCAGCCAGTTCACCGATGCATGAAGGTCCACATCGGGCCCTGTCAAGGCCCGATAAAACCGCCCATGCAGCTCCTTGCCCTTCCACACGTTCCTACGGTCATCGGTGCTAAGTACCACCGGTTTACGCCAGTTCTCATTCGCCAAGGAGAGCGGCGTAAGGCCCTTGTCAACTGCCACCACATCGCGATGCATCCCACACTCGTTGCTGAGGAAATACTCCCGGAGACTATACATTTCACGGTTATGGAGGTTTTTGGCATTTAAAAAGCCTCGACCCCCCATTTCCGCGGAATGTATAGTCTCATAACAGACGAGCGTGGGTGAACCATGCGATGTGATGTAAGTATTTGATGGACCTTCCTATCCAGGGCGTCCAGCTCGGTCCGAGTCCACCTTAGTATGCCAAAGGAGTACATCAGTAAGGGCATCACCCAGCCGTTGAAGGCGCGCGCCTTGTTGCCACCCGACAAGACTGTTGAGTACTTTTGTCAGACGGCAAAAGAAGCGCTCCTTCGCTGATTGCTTAACGTCCCCTACCGAAACACCCAACGACTCTGACATACCAAGATACTTGTAGGTTTCGGACTCAGAGAGAGACCTGAGAGTTATTGTCTCGGAAAGTTTCAAATTCGTGGAATTTACAACTTTCCCTCCATGTACATGCATAACCGCACACTTATCCACACCAAACTCCATCTTGATAGACTTGCTAAAATTCTCAGTGATTTTTAACAACCTTGTACAGTAGATGAGACATGATCTCACCCCCTCTCCGAAGCCGATAGCCTAGCCCTGAATCCCCCAGCAAAGTGCTGAGAGGATTCAACGCTAGACAAAACCACAAGGGGCTCAGACTGTCACCCTGGAATATGCCTCGCTCTATCCTTATGAAGTTCTGCGGGTCAGAAACGCTGTCTCCCCCACCTGGTTGACGAAGGACTGTAGTCCACTGCCCCATGCATGCACTTAAAAAGGATCTTAGAGTTGCATTTATTTTATACAACTCTAATACCCTCTTTAGCCACGAATGAGGCACCGAATCATAGGCCTTTTTATAGTCAATCCAGGCAGTAGAGAGAGCCCCTGTTCCGCCGGACTTGCTGGCAGATGGCCGTGTCGATGAGGAGGAGCTCCTTAGTACCACGGGACCCAACCCTACATCCATTCTGAGCAGAGGCCAAAATATTATTCGCTGTAATATGCGAGTTAATTTTTGTTCTCAGAATGGATGTAAGGAGCTTGTACAGCGTAAGCAAGCACGTAATGGGTCTGTAATTTTTCGCTTCCATGGTACTACCGGACTTATGGAGCAAGAAGGTGATACCATATTATTGTTATTATTATTATTATTATTAATTGTCATTTAACTTACGGTAAGAGAAAATTCACCTTGCAGAGACAATTAAATAAATAACCAGCCAGTCTACTATGCAATCACACTAATATTAAAAAGGCGAAAGTTTGTATGTGTGTATGTTTGTTACTCCTTCACGCTCAAACGGCTGAATGGATTTGGATGAAATTTGGTACCAAGATAGCTTATACACTGGATTAACATATAGGCTATATTTTATCCCGGAAAAGTGAAATGTTCCCGTGGGATGAGCAAATAATTTAAATACTTTTTATCCGCGGATGAAACCGCGGGGCGCAACTAGTAAGGTATAAATTCATCTAACACTGCTGCAAAACTAAAATTCCATTTAACTAGGACTTTTATTTCGATTCACAACATGACTGTTGGTGGTAGTGATGGGCTTAGACGATTCTCAATAATGAATCAATCGATTACTTAGTAAATCCAACACGATATCATAATCGATAAAAAACATCGATTTTTTTCTTTTTGTGACACATTTCTTCAAAGAATTTCCATATAAAAGTCTAATGAAGAAATGAACACAGAACAAAGTGTGTACTCGCTGCCATAAAACTATTTTAAGCAATGATAAAATTGAGGGAATCAGTTTATGTGGTACTTCACTCACTTTACCTTCTATGTAATTGGCTAAAAGTCAATAACTTATGAAGTAGAACCTCTTATGTATTTAAAAGTTTTCTCTACAATCTCAAAGTTTTTTTTTTATTTGCGCTGCACTGCATTTTTTGGTATGTGGTCTCCACTTGAGAACTTTTTTCCCCATTATTTTACAATAATCAAAATTAAATAACATGGTTACATTACTTAATTAGATGGCAATTTTGATTTTAAAAAAAGTTATGTGAAAAAATGTGTCACTGATTCATTGAAATGAGTGAACTGATAATCACTCAATTTCTATGTTCATCTAGATATATTATGTAATAAATACTTTATAGTATGTAATTTAATGTTAGCCTTATGATCACTATCCTTCGTTGTTATATTGAAAAATCTTCCAGGTATAAACTATAGCATCATGCTATCTAAAGATACCCGATCTAAATCGATCTTCTGGAAGATGACCAATTATACTATGTACCAATTAATTGAGTTGATTCAACTGGAAGACCTTATGAAAACATCATATCCACTAAAACCTAACCGAACTAAGAGCAACGAGTTAATGTACGAAATATGTAGGTATGTGATACTGTGATAATATTTTGTTTGTTATATTGTAGGGTTACTTTAGCATTCTCTAATTTTTTTCTTTTTTTGTAATAATGTGATATTGAATTTAACATGTCTACTGTGCTTCTCATTATTTAAGTAAAATTACTATTCAATGCAATCCGATTAGCATCGTGAAACGATTCACGAGGTTTTTATTGTATTATATTTTATTCATAAACAACATACATCACGACCCAGAAGATCGATTCAAAGCTAAACAACAGGCATCCCTAGTACTAGCGTGGACTCCATACATTTGAGTGATTGATGAACATTTCAGATATATTAATCTGAAATGTAGCCGCCACTATTGGTCTAGGTCTCTGAACAAGGAATCCTATGGAACTGCCATATCTACGAAAAAAACGTGCATACCTATGCAGCTAAACATGGCGGCTTAGTGTTGTTACTACTACACTACACTTATCGATAAAACTATCGACACGAAACTAATAAAGGCCGAATCAAACTTAATAGCGTCTGTGAAGTTGTTAGCGCGCTCAAAGCGCAAATCCCCACTGACATATTATATATATTATGCATAAATTTCTACATTTTAATTGATATCTTCGACATGCATTGCGTCAGAGCGGGGCTTATAATCGCTAATACTCCCATTATTTAATTTTACAGGCAATAAGTATGGGCATGGTCAATGTTAAAATTCAAAAGCAGATTCAGTGTAAGAGCGATCAAATGTTACGGAACAAGCAGTTTCGTGCATTTCCGATATAGAATCAACAGGTTTTTAACCAATGGTCTAAATAATTAATGAGGTTTGCCACAGAAAATATCGATAAATTGATATAACAAGAATATCACTATTGTCGAAACAATTCAAAAACAGCGTCAAAATATGGCGGCCAAGGCACACGACTGACGTCACGAAAAATGTTGTCAATATAGCGAAACTGTTGTGTATATTGTTGGTTTATTTTTAATACATACATTAGAACGAGATGCCAATATGTTTATTATTTCGTCTTTAAAACGTATACATAATTAAGTATCATATGTTTTTGCAACATTTCCATAGGTTTCCTTATTCAGAGGTCTAGGTACGGCCGCATTTGACATTATTCCGTTTTGACATTTCTGCGCTGTAATGTCGTAAATCAAATTAAAAGTCATGGCATAGTCACTCTTTCTAACGTTTATCTCGATTTCTTCTGGCACCTTACTAGTTTGGGTAACAAGTTTGGGTAACAAATTTGGGCTAAGGCGGATTGGTGCACTTATTTACTTATACCTTCGTACGTAAGTACGTATGCCAGCCCTGATAACTGTTTAATTTTCTTATCAGTCCTTTAAGAGGCGCATTCTGACCTGAATTTGATTCACAAAAGCTATTTTTAGGGTTTCCTATCTAAATGACAACCTTAGTTAGCTGTGAACTGTATGTATGTAAGTGTGAGTCAGTGAATAAAATTAAAGTGTCACTAAGTACCTATAAGAAATATCAGCTAACCCTGCTGGTTGTTCGAGAATAGTGTGGGTGGCGATGGAATGATAATTTTGCTAGTCACTTCTTTATTCTAAACCACTAGAGTTATGCTAAGATTTTTATTAGTGAATAGGCCATCTGCTGGCTGCAGGTGAGACTGTAGTCTCATCTGATGGAAACTGGCGACGCGGCTTACGATGGTACATGCTTGCCTAGAAGATACCTAATCACACATGACTTGAAGGAAGACCACACCAGATTGCATTTATGGAAAAATAATAAAGCTAGTATGTTCCATTCCTTTGTCGAATCAAACATCTTTGTATGTTTGGATGGAATATTGATCGTTATTTCACAGTGTATAGCTGTACACCTTCAGCCTTATTAATAAACGGGTATTAGTCTCGGATTAGTTACTTCAGCTTTTGTCCTTTTTTTGCTACTGGAATATTTAGCTGGATCGAAAGAGACAAAAGATGGTGTAACTAGTCTAAAGCTAGTTTGTGTTTATTAATAAGGCTGCTTAAGAATAGAGTGAAGTAACATTCTTTCAATGTATGCTTACAATAGATGATAGTAGCCAGATGGCAGGGTTCAGCATTATGGTCATAACAGAACAATACTACCCCTTACTGTGCAAAGTTAAGACATTATTAAATATGCAATAGTAAACAGCTCATATATAATATGGAAAATGGTGTAAGTTGTGTTCATATAGTATAGCTATTCTTCCTTCTTTATCATAGTGTCAGAAAATTTAGACCACATGAAAACCTTTACTACAATAACCAAAACCAAAAGTGAGACTAACCAACTAATTAATATGAAGATGTAAAGATGTTTTAGTTTAGATAGGTGACTTCATAGCCTTTACAGCTTTTCTCTCTCATCGCTAGTCTCATTTATTATTTTTAATGTATTCTTTTATTGATTTTTATGTTAATGAAATATGTGTGGAGCTTGTGGTTTGCCCATGTTATATGTCATGGCATGTCATGTTGCATGACATCCAGGATATAAAGTCTCATTTCCCATTAATTTCATTAGTTACAGTGCCCTTCAAATCAGAGCACAGTGGTGAGTGGTGCTTGCACACTACTGCCTTGCAGCAGAATAGCTGGCAAAATGGTGGTTCTTTACCTAGACTATCTCTGCAGAAAGTTCTTTTTGGTGTGTTCACTTAACATTAGTTTGGCAAACATATAAGAAACCAAAAGCAAGACAGTAAGTGAAAACTTAGGAGCTGTCAAAATTTTAGTGCAGTTGGACATTAGCACAATCAAATTGATAGTACATTATTACATGTTGTATAAGTACCATTGTTCACACAAAATAAATTACAAATGTAAGAATATGTGTAACTAATTATAACATAATATAAAGCTGATATGCATACTTAAAGT
The DNA here is from genome assembly GCA_905220475.3 of Ennomos fuscantarius. Classification (NCBI taxonomy): domain Eukaryota; kingdom Metazoa; phylum Arthropoda; class Insecta; order Lepidoptera; family Geometridae; genus Ennomos; species Ennomos fuscantarius. Next base: position 17,309,802 of record HG992023.1, read on the forward strand.
CCATATAAAATAAGATTTAAAAAAACATTCCAAATAATGTGCTAACAGCTAAATAAATCATGATAGGCACAAAATCTTTTTAAAGGTGACACTGTTTTCTAATACCAATGTAAATTGATTGTTAGTATCCAAATCAATTCCACATCTTTTCCCATGTCTCTGCATAATATATATGATAAAAAAATATTTTGTTTACATGCAGCCAATGCCATGCACTAATTGATCACTTTATGAATGAAATCTTTGCTTGAGCACCAATCAATGACTGAGCATCGTCCTGTAATATGGACCTAAGTGTCACAATTAAATGCCTTATCACGTAAAACAATCTCTTCCAGACACCCCATTTATTTCTTGATTGTATAATACCAGTTTGAGTTATCTCAAAGCTGACCGAGGGACTGACTGACTGACATAGTTATCTATCAACGCATAGCCCAAAACGCTGGATGGATTGGGCTGAAATTTGGCATACAGGTAGATGTTATGACGTAGGCATCTGCTAAGAAAGGATTTTTCGAAATACTACCCTTGAGAGGGTGAAATGGGTAGTTGAATTATTTTCCCATAGGCCACGCCGCGGGCGAAGCTGCAGGTAGAAGCTCGTATAATATGTGCTTAATTGAATTTTTAACTATTTTTTCTATGTTTTGGTAATTGCCTATGACTTTAGTAAATAAAATTATTATATTGGTGACTAAATTAAAATTCAGCATCTCTTACCATTTGTATACTGAGGTAAAATATGTAGAAATTTGGCTCTGTAACATCTGCATTCATTAATTAAGTTATCTTATCTCCACAAGTTTCACATAATTAATCTATGCCCCCCATTATGAAGATACATAATATAGAAAAAACTTAAATGTTACATAACACTTTAGTAAACTAGTAAGCCACATATAAAATCCCTGTAACATGTTGAGTAACTTATTTAAAACATACTGTTTGGCCTCGAGTAACTTCACATGGGGTATTTAAATTTACACTTTAAAGGATTGTTTTGGGTGATACTAGAGCAAATAGGGTACATTGACAATAGCAATATCAACTATTTCTATTTGCACTGAAATTGGTACAGATAGTGACTACAAAGAAAACAAAAAACAACCTTGCCATCTATTCCCGTAGTTCTAATTATTGAATTGAATTGATTCCTGTGGCTATTTTATTGGTTAATACAATTTTATCAATGTCATGTCGTATCTCAGATAGACCATCAAAAGAAGGAGGTATTAAACATGAACTTCATTAGGTAAAGTTGTATGAAACATTATTACTAGGTTTTTTATGGCATGCACTCAGTGTGCTTTTCCCTGTGTGGTCACCATGTGTATAAACCATACACTCCTTACTTCGCTTGCTGTACCATGTCTGCAAGTTTTTGGCTTACACTATAATAAACATTTTGATCTTCTAACCAGGAGGATAGTAACCTCGAAAAAAATCATGACTAAATCCATTCTATACACCCCCTCTAGTGCTATCATTAAAACTGGGAGGATGTACAAATATTTTTCGATCGAGTCTTTTTCCTTGCGTCCAGCTACTTAAGCTCCAACCTACTACTGGTACCAACATATTGTATGATGAATTCCTTTTGCTAAACGTCTCTCGGCGAGACTCTCGGCTTTAGTTTGAGGTAGCAATGTGGTCATTCTTATACAAAATATGTTAAAGGCAAGCAATCATATCACTGAAAAGGGTAAAAATAATAACTACGCGTGAGGTCGAGGTACAATATTACAAGCTTCCCTGCCTTGTAAGAGCGGGAACTTATCAACTTACATTGTTTGCTTCGCTACTGGAAGGCCGCAAGCGCTTGTCCTTGTTTTTCGGGAACACTTTACTCATGGTGATTGTAGATCAAAACACTGGTACAGTCAAAAACATCGAATAAAAGTTCTAAAAATGATTTTTTAGCTACATTCATCCACAACTGGCAAAAACGTGACAAACATGGCGGGCATAGGAACCGATCTGAAATGTCAGTCACTAGACTCGCAGTTGGTAGGGTGTAAACGGCTACGTAGCAGCTTTAATAATCCAAACATAAAAGTTTAAATAGCAATAATTAGCCACACGATACGAAATATTATTCATTTACGAAGATTTCTTCATATAACACGAAATTCAATCGACCGACTTCATAAAATACCACTATTCACACATTTACAGCTCAGTCACAGATTACGAATAAACCACAGACTAAGTAGAGGATACTATGGAATAAACCAAAGAGCAAGAAGGCTATATCCTCAATTCCTCAAAGGGATATGAGTCTAAGGTCCGTATTACAGAACGATGCTCAATCATCGATCGGTGCTTAAGCAGAGATTTCATAAAGTGATCAATTAGTGAATGAAATCTCTGCTTGAGCATTCTGTAATACGGACCTACCGTATTACAGAACGATGCTCAGTCATCGATCGGTGCTCAAGCAGAGATTTCCTTCACTAATTGATACTTTATGAATGAAATCTCTGCTAAGGCCGGCATTACAGAACTACGTTCAGCTATGAATCGGTGCTTAAAACAAGATTTCATTCACCAAAACTTGTGTTATTTATGTGTATAGTGCATAAAATTAATAATAATAAAAATAATAACGTCCAACGATCACATACATGATATGAACTTCTTGGTTCCTAGACCATAAAGGAACCGCGACAAATGTTGTCATTAGTTTTATCATGTCACCTAGTTAATATATAATTATGTGCAGTTTTAAAGCTGAATAAATCTAAGAGTCTCAGTAAATTCGTATTTATTATGCATCAATTTATTCAGCTTTAATTTTTTCGTGAGCATGTCTAAAGAAAAATCGCCCCCGCTACTTACGCCCAGAACGTTTCGATGTGGAGCCTTCTACTGCTGTTTCAGACCTGAAATGGACCCATTGGCGGTATTCTTTTGAAAACTTTTTATCCGAAGAAGCACCTTGTGCTTCTGAAATATTTAAATACAAGATTCTCGTAAATCATATCTCACCAACTATATTCAACCTTATACGAGAGTGCAATGAGTATAGTGTCGGTATTAAGATACTAGATAATACTAACGAGAAAAGGAGAAACATTACATTGGCCCGCCATCATTTGACCTCTAGAAAACAGCAAATAGGAGAATCAATTGCAGAATACTCGAGAGCTCTTACCTTACTCGCTCATGACTGTAATTTCAAAGGTGTAACTGCAAAAGACCATCAAAATGAAACAATTCGTGGAGCGCTCATCGCAGGAATTAACTCCTAAAAGATACGAGAACGACTGCTGGAGAAATGTACAATGACTTTAGAAGAAACATTGAATTTAGCAATTTCCCTTGAAAGTGCAGAGAGCACTTCACATGCTATAGAAACAAATGCTAGTCCTGCTTCTTTCAATGCTGTTACAGAAATGGTAACTCAAGACAGATTACAGCTACCACCATCATCCGCTGCTGTTTCTCAAAATGGCCGCAGAAAATGTTTCTTTTGTGGAGGCCATATACATCAAAGGATTAAATGCCCTGCATACAACGTAGATTGACAACTTTGCTCAAAGAGAGGCCATTTTGCCAAAGTTTGTCGTTCTAATCAATTAAAACAAAACACAAACGCTGCTGCTACTACGGAAAATGACTATGAAGAATCACACTTATCTGCTATCTCTGCCGCCTCTCCTTCAAGTTTGAGCAGAGCAACTATATCTGTTACTATTAACGATTATCGAGCTGATGCTCTAGTAGACACAGGAAGCTCTATAAGTTTTATCGACGGCAAATTGGCTCACACTATGAAACTCAAAAGAAAACCATGTAAACAAGCCGTAAATCTTGCTTCTCTTAATCATGTTTCTTATGTCAATGGACTATGCTATGCAACTATACAGAACAATCGTCATGTTTACAAACACCAACCATTACTTATAGTAGATGACCTCTGCGCAGACATTATTATCGGTCACGACCTTTTAAAGAACCATTCATCTCTTGAACTTAAGTTTGGTGGTGACAAAGAACCACTGAAAATCTGTAATGTGCTTGAAGCTTCTGTCCCACCAGCATCGATCTTTACCAATTTATTGCCTAATATAAAACTAATTGCCATCCAATCCAGACGCCACTCCGAAGAAGACCAGTTATTCATATCAAATGAAATATCCAACCTCCTAAAAGACAATGTTATTGAGCCCAGTGTGTCGCCCTGGAGAGCACTAGTTCTGGTTGCAGGAGGAGGTAGCCACAAAAAACGCCTGGTAATTGATTACTCGCAGACTATCAATCGATCAAGGAGTTAGATGCTTATCCTTTACCAAGCATCGATTCTATTGTCACTCAAGTTGCCAAATATAACTATTTTAGTCAAATAGATCTTAAAAGCGCTTACCATCAAGTGAAAATCCTTCCCAAAGAAAAGACCTATACAGCATTTGAAGCATGCGGAAATCTTTACCAGTTTACCAGAATACCTTTTGGGATAACAAATAGTGTCGCTGCATTCCAAAGAACTCTTCATTTTATTATAAGCACTGAAAAGTTAAACGGAACCTATACATACTTGAATGACGTTACTGTCTGTGGGAAGGACAAGCAAGATCACGAAACCAACTTATGCAAATTCATGGCTGCTGCCGAAAAATATAAACTTACGTTGAACACTGAAAAATGTGTATTTGGAACGGAATCTATCAATATTCTGGGCTATACTGTCGGGAAAGTCTTGGTCCAGTTAAAGACTTAGTTAATATGTCAGCTTCCATGTTTTCAGTCGACTGGTATTTCACTCCAATGACTTCATCCTTAATGCAGTCTCTGATAAAATGCATCTTCAGGTCTATATGCTTTGACCTGGTGGAGACTATGGGGTTCTGACATAGCTTGAGTGCTGCCTGATTGTCATTCCAGATAATGATTTTACTTTGGTTAGCACCCAGGTCTTTGTAAAGTGCTTTTAAATGAATTGCTTCTTTAGCAGCTTCAGTAATAGCCGTATATTCGGCCTCAGCCGTAGATAGCGCAACGCTTCTCTGTTTTCTAGATGCCCAGCTTATAGGAACACCTGCAAATTTAAAGCAATAGCCTGAAAAAGATTTACGGTCTAATTTGCAAGCACCCCAATCTGCATCTGCCATGCCGTATAAGTCTTTTCCAGTCTTTTGAAATATAAGGCCCACATCTCTGGTACCTTTTAGATATCTGAGGACTCTTTTTGCACTTTTGAAGTGTGCGTCATCATAGCTGTCATTGAATTGTGACAAATAACTCACTGCAAATGCTATATCTGGTCTGGTAGCTACAGCGAGATACATGAGTGTTCCAATCAGATTTTTGTAAGGTAAGTCTCTTTTTTCTTTCTTACTTTTTTCTAAAATTAGACCTGGCTCTATTGGTGTAGTTGTGGGATTACATTCCTCCATATTAAACTTTTTCAGAGTATCATCAATATATTTTTCTTGACTCAATTTTATTTCACCATCTCTGCATGTTATATCTATCCCAATTAGGCGTTTTGGTCTTCCTAAATCTTTCAATTCAAATTTCTTTCTTAGTAGCTCTTTTATTTCTTTCAATTTCTTAGGACATGAGTAGGCTATTAGTATATCATCGACATATATAGCGATTATGATTTTTACTCCTCCTTTCGCAAGAATATAGACACAGGGGTCAGCTAGTGATGCTAAAAATCCTATAGACTTTAGTTCTGTGTCTAGTTTGATATACCACTGCCTCCCTGCCTGCTTAAGTCCGTAAAGAGCTTTTTTCAACAGACATACTTTTTCTCCATCTATGGCTTGCATGTCTTTTAACATATCTCTGGCCTTATTGTAGAGACTAAGATCATCTGCGGCGCTTTCTTCTATTAATATTTCTCTCAGATACTGTTCGACGTAATCGGGTAATTTCATTAATATATTCTCTTCCAGATCTCCATTTAGATACGCCGTAGTGACATCAATTTGATTAAGCTGTAAATTTTCTTCAACGGCCATCCCTATTACGGATCTGATTGAGCTTAGTTTTGCAACAGGGGCAAACGTTTCACTGAAATCTATACCCGGTCTTTGAGTAAAACCTCGAGCAACGAGTCGGGCCTTCATAGTTTCTTTATTATCTGGGCCTATTTTCTTTTTGAGAATCATTTTATAATCGATTAGTTTCATCCCATTTACTTTCTCGATTACTTTCCAAGTGCCATTTTTTAAATGCGCTTTTATTTCCGCTTTTATAGCACCACTCCAATCTTCACCATTCTCTTTTTCATCTGACAGATACGTAACATCTAATATAAATGAGTTTTCATCCAATTCACTCCCAGTGACATAATCATTTAACCATGAAGGCTGCTTTCTTTCTCTTTGTAATCTCGGAGATGTAGTTCGATCCTCAGGTGCATCTTCATAAATATCGTCGTCATCTATTACAGGAGTTTCTATTTGACTACTAGTCTCAGCTCTAGAATGTTCATATTCTACGTCTCGTTGATGAATATTTATGGGAAGTTTCTCAAAAGGTAAGTTTTTATTCGTGTTTTCTGTTAATTCAATATCTATTACTTTTACAGTATTTTTACGATTTTTATTCTTATTCCGTTTATTTTTATTTTTTACAGGTTCCGGTTGCTGCTGCGGCTTTTGTTGCGGATTTGAAACGATATTATCATAATTTATTTCATCGTCTTCGTAGTACATCTTGTTCATGACTTTCACATCCCTACTAACAATGACAGTATTTTCTTCAGGTATGTAAATTCGAAAACCTTTTGTATACTTAGCATATCCGACAAACATGCCTTCTTTAGCTTTTTGACTTAACTTACCCTTTCTATTTTTGATCATGGTAAAAACTTTACTTCCAAATATATGGAAATGGTTCGCAGATGGTGTTCGGCCCACCCATTTCTTATATGGTGTATCTCCGTTTAAAGCTTTGGCTGGACATCTATTAATTAAATAATTAGCAGTAAATACTGCTTCAGCCCACAAGTTTTTAGGAGCATTTGCCTCTATCATTAAGCATCTAGCCTTCTCCATCAAGCTTCGGTTTTTACCCTCGCTTATCCCATTTTGTTGCGGGGTATATGGTGCAGTCAACCTTCTTCGGATACCTTTTTCTTTCAGAAATTCATCAAATTCATTATTGATATATTCTTTTCCGTTATCTGATTGCAGATTTTTAATCTTTTTATTTGTAAAGTTCTCTACTTCGCTTGCATATTCTTTGAACTTCTCAAATACTTGACTTTTTCTTTCCATGAAATATACATAACAGTATCGCGTATAGTCATCTATGAAAGTCACATAGTATTTAGATCCGGCTAGTGACTCACATTCGAATGGGCCACATACATCACTGTGAACGATTTGCAGTGGTTCGGTCGTTTTTATTTCGTCATGTTTCGGGAAAGGTAGCCTTGCGAATTTCCCTTTTATACAGGTCTCACATTCATCAAGTTTTTCGTTATTCAGATCGATCCCATATATCAGGTTGTCTTTTTCCATCATTCTCAAGTCTTTTTCATTTACATGTCCGAATTTGCGATGCCATTGCATAATATTTCTTTCAGTTCCAGCAGTATAATTTGCAGTCACGTCCGGTGTGTCAAATTTTATATAGTATAGCCCATTCTTCCGGTTGGCTGTTTGCAGTACCTTGTTATCATCTCCAAGTATGGAGGCTTTATGTTTTTCAAATAGTACTTTATTTCCTTTGTCTGTTATTCTTCCGACTGACAATAGGTTAGTCGTCAAATCAGGTACGTACAGGGTCTCCGTCATATTGAATTTTGATTCGTCGGCTGTCATGGTGACTTTTCCTTTTCCTTCAATAGCCATTGTATGGTTTTTAGATGCCAACTTAAGAGTACCCGTTTCGGAAGTTATGTTGGTGAATAACTTACTGTTTCCACAGATATGCGACGAACAGCCGCTGTCAAGACACCATACTTCTTCTTTCGTAATTGACTGACTTGTATTCATGCACACATTATAATTACTTTCGCGATTAATGTTGGTGTTGTTTTTCTTTTGTTTTCCCCAGCATGTTTCTATAGTATGGCCTTTCTTCTTACATTTCTGACAATACTTTGTATTTTTCTTTGAGAGAAATGCACCGTCGCTCTTTTCTGGATCATTATTTTTTCGAGCTTCACTCTCCTCGATGATCTTTATTTTCAGTTCTTCGGGTTTTGGTAAGCTATCTCTAGATTCCACTGCGATGCGGAAGTTCTCATATGATGCTGGGAGACTATATAACATCATAATGCTCAACAAATCTGGATGAAGGTCTACATTCATATCGGCGAGCTTATCCACGATGTCCATAAAGTTATTTAAATGTTCGCGGACATCGTTGTGTTCGACCTTTTTCAAAATTAATTGTTTCAGTAATGTTGCCTTTCGTGCAGGACCTGTGCTTTGGTAGATACTTTTTAGTTTATCCCACAGTTCATACGAAGATCTGCAGTTTTTGACCTGCTTTAGTTCAGATGGGGATATAAGCAACAATAGCTCTGATCTGGCTAACAAATCTTTTTGCGTAAACTTAACTTTTTCGTCTTCCTTTGACGGCGGCGTTTCGATTCCACTGGCGATTTCCCACAATCCATTTTTGATCAGGATTGCTTGGGCTTGTACGCTCCATGTATCGTAGTTTTCTTTCGTAAGTGCATCGATGCGATATGACGTCATTTTTATTTTTTTAGTTTATCATAATCGCACTTCACTCAAAACTATTTTTAAATAAGCAGCGAACCACGCTCTGCTACCATTTTGAAGGGGTGGTTCTCATGAAACGCAGCCAAATATTCAATAGATTTATTTTATAACATTAAAGAATACATAGGACATTTTTCCTAGTTGACGTAAGTCATACAATCTGTCTAATTAACAAGAGCAAGACCATAGTACAGCAGAGCGGCGCTGCACCTCAAACTCCTTACAGAAGGACTTTGAGTTCCAACGTTGTTGTGCATTACTCACATATACTATTCACATGAACTCGATCAAGCCGGACAAATCACGATTAGATCCCCTAATTAATTTACCTGTTCCATCAGATGCACCAGCCTTAAAGAGAACATTAGGGCTCTTTGCTTACTATTCCAAGTGGATCGTCAATTTCTCCGCAAAAATCAGACCGTTGGTAGAAGCCACTATTCCATTATCACAAGCGTCAATAAATTGCTTCACCAATCTCAAGTCAGATGTCGCCGAATCAACCCTCGCCGCTATTGACGATAAACAAATATTTTCTGTTGAAACTGACGCTTCAGAATATGCTATTGCTGCAACTTTATCCCAAAAGGGCCGCCCTGTCGCGTTCTTTTCACGCTCACTTAATTATTCCGAACGTCGCCCTCTATCGAAAAAGAGGCTAGTGCCATTGTAGAAGCCTTGCGAAAATGGCACCACTTCTTGATTGGAAGACACTTTTTGCTTGTTACAGATCAGCAATCGGTGTCATTCATGTTCGATCAGAAACATTCAAGCAATATTAAAAACGAAAAGATCGAACGATGGCGCCTGGAACTGTCTTGTTACAAGTATGACATAATTTATCGCCCGGGAAAACAAAACCTAGCTGCTGATGCATTGTCTAGAGTGTGTGCTCTGATGGATACTACTTCTAATAAACTATCAGAACTGCATAATTCTCTATGTCATCCGGGCGTCACAAGAATGATACACTGGAATCAAGCAAAGAACTTACCATACTCAGATGAAAAAAGATGACTGCTGCATGCACAGTTTGCGCTGAAATAAAACCTAAATTTATAAAGAATGAAGGACGACTCATAAAAGCAACAGCACCTTTCGAGCGTATAAACTTAGATTTCAAAGGACCTCTTCCGTCCAATACTTCCAATAGATATATTTTAACTATAATCAATGAGTATAGTCGATTTCCTTTCGCCTTCGCTTGTAAGGATATATCATCAGAAACTGTGGAGAAATGTTTAAGAGAACTTTTCTCCTTATTTGGAACACCAGCTTACATACATTCCGACAGGGGATCGTCGTTTCTGTTTGAAGACTTAAAGAAATTTCTTACGTCTGTTGGCGTAGCCTGTAGTCGCACGACTCCCTATAACCCCCAAGGGAATGGCTTGGTAGAGCGCCTTAGCGGAACGTTATGGAGGACTATCCAACTATACCTCCGCTCTACCAAACGAGACATCACCGAATGGGAAAGGGCAATCCCTGTGGCACTTCACTCCATAAGATCCCTGCTGTCCACAGGAATAAATACTACCCCACATGAAAGGATGTTCAACCATCCTCGTCGCTCTGGAAATGGCCAATCCTTGCCAACTTGGTTATTAGCTCCGGGACCTGTATATATGAAGAAAAATATGAGGAACTCAAAGTATGATCCAGCCGTAGAAGAAGTGAGCTTTTACAGAGCAACCCTCATTATTCTTATGTCAGATTACCCGAGGGACGCGAGACAACCGTCTCTAATAGACGCCTAGCACCTGTCCCAGTGCCTGAAGAATATATAATAATATAATATATCCTGAACCCTAAATAGGATTCCCTTAGTATTATATAATTTTAAATTAAGACATAAATTCATATTATATCTTTATATACTCAGTTTAACCTGGTTTTTCATATATAACGCACTTTTCGTCATATCTCAAAAAATGCACAAAAATAGCAACAAGTAACTTTGAAGAAAATATGGCATATAACGATATACCATGATATGACTTAACTCGGTGACTTGACACATATATACATATTAATTAACTTGAGAAATTATGGATTACTTGACAGTGGCTAAAATACAAAAGTGTGGAGCTAAAAAAAATAAAATACCACAGACTAAGTAGAGGATACTAGATTACTAGATACCACTAGGACCTAGGACGATGAATTTTTATGATACAATGACCTTGAGATACCAACAAAATAACAACACAAGTAATTTTTAACCTTGTTGAGTTAACAATGGAGATCTATGTGAACCAACAACTTTCAAGTTACGTTCGCTTTGTTACACATTCACCAGCGTATTTCCAAGTCAAGCTGCGTAAAAGATTTACTTTTAAAAAAACGAGTGTACTTTAGGCCACACGACTGAAGTAAAACTTTAGTTTAGCTCCATCTATCGGCCGGTATAACTTTGTTTATTACTAACAATAAAACCATACAAACAACATAATAATTATTATCTTAACCATAAATACAATAAAAATTGATAAATTATTTCTAATGCACATTTGGTTGTATCCTTAAATCAAAATAAATACTTTTATCGCTTCTGGTATTTAAAGTAGATAACTTATCTTTCTCTTCACTTAATTCTTTATTTTACAGCCTACGTCATTTGCACAAACATTTTAATAATTAAACGACGACCAATGGCTGAATATCATTCAGGCTGCTAGTTAAACGGCGCTGTTTAGTAAAGAGGCTAGGCTGTTGATTGAACAGCTGATTAAGCTACAATTAATTATTTAGTTGGGTGCCTAGCTGCAACATGCCTATGCGTGAGAGTTGCGTGAGGGCAGAATCATTGAGAGGGTCACTGATGGTTGTGTCTGTTTTGCAAATTGCAATCTTGGAGAAGTAAGCTACTCAAAGTAGGTACTAATCCTACACAGACAAAGTTACGGGATAATAATATAAAAACAATTACAGTGTATATAGTTAATTAAGTGATATTTGAGTCTTAAAAGTCATAATCAATTTTAAAATACGTAAAAAAATCTACTATGGACCGGGATTGGCGATTAACATTGCGCTTTTACATGTATGGGATGTGGCATAAGTGAGTGCCCCACACCCGCTGCCCTGTGTCAACAGACAAATTAATTCTTTACTTCATGTTAATTAATAGATACAAATGATAACATATATCCATACAATATATATTGACAGCTTATCTGCACTATTCAGAACACAAAATTGCATATCATGCAATGGGTGTGTAGGTAATGCTTGTATTGTTGAATTCACCTACTTGTGCAAAGGACAATTACACTTATGGTTATTGAAAATCGGAATGAGAACTATAAGCTGTTTATTCAGACATTGATTGGCTACAGATTATTAGCCACAATCAGTGGCATTGTATGCTATTGGTACTGTTGCTAGCAAATAGAAATTCAGGTTGTCTACCATCCATCCGAAGAGAATGACTGTGTTGTTTCTGTTGCTTCACTAACTAGTCGCAGGCTAACTATGGTTCTTAAATTCAAATTCAAAATGTATTATTTTCTTTGACAAAGTATTACAAGCAAAGATCATCATTATTTTATAATTGAATGGATGTACATAACTATTTACATTTTATTACTTATTACAATTTATAAATTAACCACATACAAGAAAAAAAATAAAAATGCAGATTAAAATAAGCATTTTATTAAAAACGATTTGCTTAGTATGTTTCCATTCACATTACACCATACTTTGATATATATGCCTTTTCAATTCTCACATCATCTACTGGACAATCATATTTGTCACATTCAATTAATCCTATTCTTTTGACCACTTGCATGCCAACCTGTACTCTTCCAAATATTGTGTGCTTGCCATCCAGCCACTGTGTTGGTGCCATAGTAATAAAGAACTGTGATCCATTTGAGTTTTGCCCAGCATTGGCCATGGACAAAATCCCAGCTCCGGTGTGCTTCAAGTCTGGTGATATTTCATCATCAAATGTAGGCCCATATATAGATTGTCCACCCTTCCCTGTGCCTGTCGGATCGCCTCCTTGAATCATGAAGTCTCTGATGACCCGGTGGAATTTCGTATTATTATAGTAACCTCTCCTCACAAGCTCCATGAAGTTTCTGCACGTTATAGGTGCATGTTTCCAATACATTTCCACGGTAATGGGACCCATTCTATAAATGAATAGTACACCAGTAATAACTAATTAAGTCTACTAATTCATTCCATTACCGTACATTTTTGTTTACAATGCTGAAATGTACTTACGTTGTTTCTAGAACTGCTGAGGGCGGTTGCCAAGTTCTGTCGGGAATGCCAGCATTGCCATAGCCCAGCATCTTGTTTTGATTAGGGGATGGAATTACTTGATGACCAGCAGAGAAAAATAACGCCGAGCTTACAATGGTTACCAATATCAGCACGCAATTGTTTTATTTTTTATTTTATTTTCATTTTTTTTGTATGTTTTGGCTCCACACTTTTGTGTATTTAGCCAGTGTCAAGTAATTTTCTTTTATTTTATTCATAGACAATTTTATTTTTAAAATCATACCACAGTTAAAACATAGACACTCTTTTACACAGATTAGAGAAAAAACAATTGACCTATAATCAAGCAGCGATAATTTTCGTTCCACGAGTTATTTCCGATTTAATCTATAATCGCTTACAGCGATAATTTTAAAACTAAAAAAAACCACTACTTAACGCACGCTTGTGAATGCGAGGCAAATGGAAGTCGAAAGGTTCACGTATCTCCATTGTCAACATAACAAAGTAAAAAATGTATTAGTATGTTGGTATGTCCAGCGAATTATGCCGGCTGATACATAGAACTAAACTAAAGAAGGTTTACCTCATTCGTGTGGTCCTAGAGCACTGGATTTTTCTATATTTCTCAAAATCGTAATGGTCATTACGATATTAAATATAGATTTGCTTGAATCATAATTATTATATGCTAATCTGGCAAAAAAAAGGTGGAATTACAGCGAAGCCGTGTCTTAATCAATTCATTATTAATTTTTAATAAGGGCCAGTGGCGTTTGCAGTTTGCATATATGTCGCCATTAGGCTATTCAATTTTTCTCCATAGAAGCTTCTATGGAGTTTTGGAAACAACTTGAAAAGAAACGTTTCACCGTCATTATACCACTTTCCCACGTTATGCCTGTAATCCAGCACTTAACGAATAAAACACCACCAACTTTATGCACTACCACTGAAAATAACACAAGTTTTGGAAAATTATACAATGCGGTGAAGCGATCTTTCTCGTTTTCCCGCCAAAACTCCTGCGGGAATGTTATAGTGTATGTTTACCCACATGTTATTTGGAATATCTGTTTTTGTACCTCCTATTGATTTTGCATGAAATTGTTTATTTTAAAATACACAAGATATTGCCATTTTCAAAATTAGTGGTACGTAAAATTGTTAAATACAATCTATTAACGTAGTTATCCACAAGACGTTCAGTGTTAATTTAAAAACACCTTAATAATAGTAATAAATACCAACGATCACATACATAGATCTTGGACCCTAACTAGGATTCCCTGTGTCAGGGACTCCAGGAACTACGAGAACCATAGTCCCACAACACCCAGACTCAGAACAAGTATTTGCGATTTTTTTTCAGTGCACAAATACTTGTCTTGCCTCAGGAATCGAACCCACTGCCTCCGGGTTATGAGCTCTACCACCTTACTACAGAGACTGTCTTTGATTAGACAAAGTATAATATATTATATATTGTGTAATGCAAATAACGAGTGAAAGTAAGTGAATTTTACAATTCAAATTATTTTATTTATCACTTATTTCATACATAATTGAGCGCATGACTTCAAGACTATCACTGGTATCGCATCAGGGCCACAGCTTTATTAACGTTTTTTGCGAAACTCAGTCTGGCGAATACGAATTTCCGATACAGTAGTCTCACACCGAGGTGGTGGTGTTTCACCAGCCGGGTCTAGGCGTGAATTTTTCGCGAAGAGTAGCAAATAAGTTTGCTTTTTCTTCCGTGATGTGCGCAAGTGTACTGTCTGATTTCAGCAGTGAAGGCAGGGAAGGAAGGGTGGTAGTTCACTTCGACAGTGCTAAACCTACTATTATTCATTGTAGGCTAAACATCGATTTGGAAATTTGCATCCAACAAATTTCCTTTTTTTTTGCTTTACACTTTTGTGAATTTAGTCAGTGTGAAGTTATTTATAAATTATCAAGACAATTAATATTCATGTGTCAAGTCACAGTCCCAGTCATCAAGTCAAGTCATACTCCTAGTCAAGTGGTGGCACCTTTACCAGAAATTTCTATGTATAGCTTTCGAAACAACATGAAAAGAAACGTTTTATCACTTTCCCCCACCCATCTCATGCCTGTAATCCAGCACTTAACGAGTAAAATGCCACCAATTGTATGCACTAACACTGAAAATAATACAATGTAGTGACGTAATGTTTGTCGTTTTTTTTTTTGTTTTGGCTCCACACTTTTGTGTATTTAGCCAGTGTCAAGTAATTGATAATTTATCAATTAATGATATTTCACGCAAATATGTGTCAAGTCATAGTCGAAGTCATCAAGTTAAGTCATAGTCAAGTCATAGGCTAGTCAAAGTCATACTCCTAGTAAAGTGGTGGCAACTTTACTTGAAGCTTCTATGGAGTTTTGGAAACAACACGAAAAGAAACGTCTCACCCTCATTATACCATTTTCTTACACTCACGCATGTAATCCAGCACTTAACGAATAGAATGCCACCAATTTTATGCACTAACACTGAAAATAACACAAGTTTTGGAAAATAATACAATGTGGTGACGTTTTTTTTTCGTTTTCCCGTCAAAACTCCTCTTCTTGCATCCTATCCCTAGTTCAGCGTTAGCGTATAGTATAATCTATGCCCTAGTTGAAAATCAATTAACTTCTATTTCTTTTTTTTTTAATTTTTCTCAGTGCTGTCATCATGATCATGATTGTTTCGTTTCATGGCCAGAAAATATCGTAGATTCGTCATTTGCTTTTATTTTATTTTCTTCAGTTTTGCACTTAGGGAATTGAATTTCGGTAGTATCATTTCGATACATTGCAATGAGACAGATAATTCAATTTTGTGCAAAGTAGACCTGTAGGGTGTTGTAAACGAAAAAGAGTGACATTTTGTCAAGAAACGTTGATGTGGTGTGAATCAGTGGTAGATAACAATCTATTGTAAAGGGTTGGGTTTGTTACGGGAGGATGGATCCAAACCATCACCCTAAACTGAACCCTGTGAGGGCTTTTCAAGGTAAGCAACCTGTACTTGAAACCATTTATACATATTGTTAAGGTGAGTTTTTGTTTGTTCTGTGCATTTCTAATTGTGTTACCCTCTGGAGCCACATAAGTAGCTTAAGACAGTACTAACAGTAAATAGCTTTATACTTTGTTTTTGGTAGGTACATCTAAAAATTTCACAGTGGTGTCATAAAATATACTCATTACTTTCTGTTGTAAACCTTTTTGTCTTACATACTTTTAATGCAAAGTGTGCTTACATTCTGGTAATTATTCTATCTATTGCTTCATATTCTTATAAATATAAACATAATTAATATGCTAGTCATTTGATATACTTCTTCTCTTTGTTTAATGGCTTTCTATCACTTTTTAGTGATAATTCTGCCAACATCAAATGCCACAGTAAAATGGTGATATTTTATTGAAGGCTCTAGGAAGCCTTGATGAGAAAATGAAAAGGCATGGTTTATAAACTTGGAACCGTTTGCCAACACTTGTGCACATTCATGAACACCCAAAAGATAATAATCCACCCTTATCACACATTAAAATTCAAATTAAAAAATACATGGGTTTTGAAAAAAGATTCAAAATTTGCAACTGCCATTTTCAGATTCTATTCAACGACCGACTTGAAATAGTACCTATCAATAAGTTTACCAATATGTCATTCAACTTCAAAGATATCTTGTAACAACTCAAAAAATGACAGGTTTACTGTTTGCATATTTTTAACTAGTTGCACCTCGCAGTTTCACCCGCGGATAAAAAGCATTTTAATTATTTGCTACTCCCACGGGAAAATTTCACTTTTACAGGATAAAATGTAGCCTATTATGTTAATCCAGTGTATAAGTTATCTTGGTACCGAATTTCATCCAAATCCATTCAGCCGTTTGAGTGTGAAGGAGTAACACACATACAAACTTTCGCCTTTCAAACCTTATAATACTATATATATATATATATATATAATATTATAAAGGAGATTTGTTACTGTCTGATTAGGTGGGATCTGTTGGGACTTAACCTATAAATCAGTCTGCTTACATCCCAACATTTTAACAACTCCATTCCACTTCATAATCAAGGTTTTTATAGAATGAATACACAATAATAACTGCATATGACTTTCAAATGACTTGCATATGAAACTCAGCATACTTTTGTTTACTTATCAATCTTAATAGCTATTGACAATGTTGTACTAATTAGGAATAATATAGTTTTCTATCAGTAAAACATATTATCAATCAAAGTGCACAAACAATGTAAGAAGCTATATATAAACTATTTTTTATGATTATTGTAGATTGGTGCATTTATGAAATCCTCTGTCAATCTTATTTCTTAGACTCATATTTACAGAACAAGCCTCAAGAGTTGTTTGATCTACATTCCTCTAACATTCCTACATTAGAAAATAATCTATGTGCAGTTGTAGTGTTTATTACAGTGCTGTAGCTCTACTTACCTGAATCTAGATTTAAACTGCATATAGTCAGTTGTTTTTTCTTTAACCTGTGATACCAGGCCATCAGAGATTCGTTACTGTCTGATTAGGTGGGATCTGTTGGGACTTAACCTATAAATCAGTCTGCTTACATCCCAACATTATAACAACTCCATTCCACTTCATAATCAAAGTTTTTATAGAATTTTATAGAAATCTATCGACAAATGATCAACATTATGGTCTGACATGTATATTAACTATTTCAAAATAAAAGTATGATTTTAAGGTTAAATATTTTTTTGTTATAATAGTTCTTAACAGCCTATGTCTAAAGGCCTATGAAATTTCCAGTCTATAGTACTTGCATTAAAACCAAATATTTTCGGCTTAACCACAAAAGATTTAAACAAGCCTTAAATTTGTATTGTTAAACACGCGTTTGAAATGTGTCCAATCCTTGTTTATGTATTTGTGGTAACACGGTTTTTGTTTGGTTAAATATTCTAACTACCAATTAAATTTTATATTAAAAACATTGTATTTATTTTTCAAAATTAGTCTTTTTTTAAAGATTAGTGTTATGTTTTGGTCACATTTGTATTTTTTTCATCATGGATAAGTTCAAAATTCGAGTAATTAAAGAATATGAGTATCATATCCTTTTTGTGATCATAAGGCATTATATGGAGAGAACACTGTGAACGAACGCACCACCTGTAATTGGTTTGCCAGCTTGAGTTCTGAAAATTTCGACCTAAAAAATTAAAACCGGGTCGTCGCTTAACTTTGATCGACAATGACGATTGTCCAATAATGGATAATTAGTTCCTACAAAATATATGTTTGTTTCGCAGCACTTCATGGAATCAGTGCAGAGACTGAAGACACAAGTTTGTCGGAGTACCATGACTACGAGCCCAGTCTCGAGTTTGATGACTCGGAGCTGGTGCAAGCCCCTGGGCTAGGTAAGCTCTTTTATATTATTTACTCAATATCCTTAAACATTTGTGGTATATGCAAATATTTATATTCATACCTAGTGTAGATTTTCATGACGCTAATTTACCCGGAGCAACAGCTTCGTTGAGCAATTTCTTAGTACATGAAAGGAGATTAACATAGTTTAGATACGGCAACTTACACAATTCGCACAACAACGAGTATACATAACATGATCCACAGCTGGTGAGGCCTTTATCCTTTAAGGTTACACCTTGCTGGGTGGTGCGAGAGCCCAGCTCCACCTTCTCACCACTGAGCAAAGAGCGGGACCATAAGGTCCCTTGATGTACCTCCACATCACCCCTACAGTCCAACCCTTAGCCACCAAAGCAAAACAAGCAAACTCCATGCTCAGCCACCCTAGGAGCCTTAAGTGCGAATCAGCCCATACATGCACTTATTACTACAGTTGCTGTATTTCTTTGTTACCACAAGTACTAAAATAGAGAAGAATAAAATTAACATAATCTACTCACGAGTCTCCATGGAAACTCATGCTCTTCAATTTAAGTCACAGAGCTCGCTTGTGACCTAAGTACGTATAACTCATTTAAAAATATTTTTTTGCGATCAATCATATTTTTCTCTTCTGTCTTTTGTCGTGATAACTTCTACCAATGACGTCTTCGACGCTCAAAATCTCAACGAGAATAGACTCGTTTTAATTTACCACAGATCAGGTGATCGAAGCTCGCGGCACTTCGCGACAGTACACAAAAAAGACAAGATAAGTGAGTCTTAAGAAAAACACGCTCTTTGCGTTTACAGCGTCTATATGTCCTTGTGGTGTTTTAGAATAAACGTAGGAAACGAAAGTGTTCAATGTCTTGTACAAAGTTATGCTTCTTAGGGTACCAGACCAAAATTTTAAGAGGTTTCCATTTTCTCTCTCTCTAATGGTGAAACTTTAATATTTATTTGTATGTCTGTAATTGGAATAAAAGCTAATCAAGAAACTTATGAAAAATGAATATTATGCTGTTCAAGCGATCACTCGAACTGTGAGACTTATAATAAGATAAAAAATTTTACGTGAATATGACAATGAGCCAGAATTTCATTTGTTTTTTAAGCATGGTAAGCTATAAATGCCTATCGTAGTGACATCCTCAGGTATAGACAGATAAACCGCGCTAGTCTCCTACTCACAAAAAGTTGTCACGCTTGTGGGTGATATAACAGGGCGTGTCTCCATTTTCCACGCAGTACTCTTGTAGGCTTTGTGGTAAGTAGATCGTGAACTGAAAGATCACAAATGATGACACCGTCCATGAAGAACATCCATTGATAAGACGTAAATATCTTGGTGCTTTCGCAAGATACGCATATTAAGGATCCGTTAAGACCTCAGTCGCTGACTATAAGGGGGTGCGACGGCTCGCTAGTGATACACCCGCACTAGGTGCCTCACATGCCCCGCCGCGCCCGTAAACCTCGCATTCATAATCGTCAACCATTTTCTTGAACCTAAAGCGGGTAGACCGAACATCCATGATGACTACCGTAAAACCAACCGGAGCTCACCAGTTTACTCTCCTTTCTGTCTGCATGCCATTTTATACCAAAAAACAGCCGGCTTTACATGTTTTTATAATATATAAATAAAATGTGCCCTGAAATTCAAATTTCATCCAAAACCGTTCAGGAGTTTTTGCTTAAAAAGCCCGCGGCGTCGCACTCGTGGTGTTCGATAATTGTCCCAGGGGAACATACTATCGGGATAAAAAGTATCCTATGTTTTAATCCAGGTCATAAGCTATCTGCATTCCAAATTTCATCCAAATCCGTTCAGTAGTTCTTGCGTGAAAGATTAACAATCATTCATCCATACATCCATACTCACAAACTTTCGCATTTATAATATTAGAAGGATAGTAGGATTGTATAAGGTGTTGATTTTCTTATGAATCAATAAGTAAATATTAGTACGAAGTAAAATCTAAAAAAATATGGTTTCTTCAATTGTTTGGACTGCAGTAATTGAATGGGTGTCCGCTAAGTGGCATTTAACACTGAGAGCTACTACTGCTACGGATAATTTGGATCACATCTGCCAAATTCCAATATCCTCATACGGCAAGTTAATTCGATTATTCAGTACCTACTTATGCACTAGTTAATAAATAAAAGTAAACTGTTTGCTTTGTTTATTGACGTTCGCTGGCCCGCTCACAATAACAATATTATCATCATCATCATCATAATCATGGAGATCTGTTTGTGTTCCAATCTGGAATGGATCCTCTTTGCTTCGTCTCCATTCTTGGTGGTCTGGAGCCCGGTATATCTTCCGGCATCCATTTCTGGCCTCCGTTTCTGTGGTAGTCGGCCCCACCTTTTCTCACTGTCTTGTGACCCTGGGACGAATTCTTGAATGGAGATTCAAGGATTTTTCAATGGTATGTGGCCAGTCTTGCAATAGGCCCTTGAAGCCTTCGTATGCCCACTTTTTTCGCAATTGCTACCATGACGCCATTCGTAAGGCACACTTATACATTGTTTAAGTACGAGTACCTACCCACCCTTTTTGTTTCCATAAATCACGTTTTATATCTATACATATAAAATTCAAAGTCCTGACTGACTGACTGATTTATATACAGGGAGTAACAAAAACCCTGTTAAATAAATGAAGTATGTGTACAGATCATTACAAGTAGTCATATAAAAATGTCTAACAATACCTAAGTTATACGTATCTGAAGTTACACGCAGTATCTAAATACAAAAAAATAATACCATTTCCCAAAAATGTTTGTGCCACAAGCCGTGCCTATTTTTAAATAGCTAAGTAACTAAGGTAAAAGTAAACGCGGAACCGACAAACGGGGGCCGCCTTTGTCGGCTCTTTTGTAGGATGCCGCTCCTGCACCTGTGTGCCTACGGGGAAATGGGGTGCGCGGGCGGCGCGGTATCACTCGGCATAGGCGCGGCGCGGCCCGCGGCTTACACTCAGTCGCACGTGCTCTCTCATGCAATTTAGTCGTTTCCAGTTTGACCGTCGCGAATTTAGTGTCGAGTGTGATGTCGTATTCTAACGACGAATACTACAATATGTTAATGTGCCTTGGTAGAAGTCACAATAATTATGCGGCAGCACGTAGAGAATACGAGCATAATTTTTCTATTCCGCGTGGAATTGAGTTACCGTCATTAATGGCATTCCAGCGATTGCACTTACGTGTTTACAACACCGGTAGTGTAACGGGCCGTGATCAGCAAAGATTTGATGCTGGAAGACCACGAGTATTACATGACGCTGAAGAACAGGTGCTCGATATGTTTGTGCAAGACCCAACACGTAGCACACGCAGCATGGCAAGAGAAATTGGAATTAATCACATGCGTGTATGGAGGACATTGAAGGAAGACGGTCAGCATCCGTTTCATTATCAACGAGTGCAATCATTGTTGCCCAGTGATTATGAGCCCAGAGTGGCATTTTGTCAGTGGCTTCTCGACCGAGTGACAGATGACGCAGAGTTTTTGAGTCGTATTTTATTTACCGACGAATGCTCGTTCGTCAGAACTGGCGTTTTTAACTGCCATAATGAGCACGTATGGGCTGTGGAAAATCCCCTGGCAATAAGAGAGAGCCATTTTCAGCATCGTTGGCGAATAAACGTTTGGGCTGGCATACTCGGTGATAGGATTATTGGGCCTCATTTCTTGAACAATACCATGAATGGAGCTAATTATCTGCAGTTTTTACGCAACGAACTTAGTGACGAACTCGACGACCTAAACTTGTCTCTTATGAGAACGATGTGGTTCCAGCACGACGGCGCTCCACCGCATTTCGCTCGCAATGTTAGGGATTACCTCACTCAAGAATACGGAGAAAGATGGATCGGACGAGGCTCCACTACACCGTGGCCAGCGCGTTCGCCAGATCTCACGCCTCTTGATTTTTATCTCTGGGGTCACGTGAAAGAGTCGGTCTTTAAAAAGACCTGCGACAACGAAGGCGAAATGCGCTCACGCATAGTTGCTGCATTTGAAAGCATAAAATCGGACGCGTTGATACTGCAACGTGTACGCGGAAGTATTGTGACACGTTGTCAAAAATGTATCGAAGTCCAAGGTCGGCACATTGAACAACATCTTCGGGGCCGCCAAATCAGCATTTTGATTGATTGACTGAACATGAAAATCGCCTACCGGCAGATGTGTTTTTGAAAGCTCTTTTAAGAGCTAAAAATTACGTACCTATCTTGTTTCTTGACAATACAAAATCACACGTGAATTCGATTGTTTAGAGTGTGGCAGAAAGGCGCGCAGCACTTGTGTGCCTACCACTATTGGTCAAAGAGATCTTTTACGTCATTAAGTTACGGTCTCGCAATCCTACAACGTTGTGGTATGTGGTATAGGGCACATAATCGTATGAAAAACGCATAAAAAGTAATCTGTGGAATAGCTTCTAGTTCCGTCGCAGTAGGTATGCGGTTGAATAGACTTAGCGTACCATGGCGGGCGGTGCGGGGTGCGGGCAACAGGCAGCAGGCTGCGTCGGTGGTGCAAGTACCTATGTTGTCAATATCTGAGGTCGTAAACATTTTTAGTAACGGCATAAAAGGTTTTAATAAAAAGCACACGTAAGTTTTGTATGTCTCGTATTGAAATAGAACTAGTATTACTACAACCTTGAGTTGACACTGGATACGCAGCTCGCGGATATAACAGGGTTTTTGTTACTCCCTGTATTATCAACGCACAGCCTAAACCGCTGGTCCTAGAGACTTAAAATTTGGAGGGTGCGTTCTTTGTAAATTATAGATATCCACTAACAAAGGGTTTTCTTCTTTATTTCCTATAAGCCACGCGGGTGAAGCCGCGGGCAGAAGCTAGTAAAAAATAAATAGGGTATATTTTTGCGCAACCCTGTTTCTTAAGTGAAAGTTCAAGCCACAATAGCTTTTACAAGCTTTCTCGGTTCTTTTTTGTGTTGTGCAAAAAGCTCTCGATGCGTCGAAACGGGCTCAAACTTTGACTTCATTGCGGGGCATAGCGGAAACGTGATCGGCATAACGCGCAGAGATTGTTTTTCTAAGTACACGTGAAGCTTACGTTTTAAGCCCGGCTTATTTCTCAAGTTATTAATTACGCTAATTGAAGCTTTACGTCTTCAAAGTGTTTGCAAATCTCATCCTATTCTGCCCACTTATATCTGTTTTCTGCAAAAACGGTTTGGTAATTTCAATTCCTACATTATTTTTTCCATAAATAGCTGTTATTTTGGACTTATTTTATTTGGACCTATAGCTCAGTTGGTTTAACCCTGCCTTCTGGAATGTGGATTGTGGGTTCGACCCCTACCCAGGACAAACATTGGTGTAATGAACATCGATTTCGTTCTGTGTCTGGTTGTTATATTGTATTCTATGTATATTATTATAAACAAAAAGTATTGTATCAGTTATCAGCTGGGCGATCACGTAACTCGATTACAATACAAAGAAACAAAAATTTGTATGGTTTTGACAGTTTTAATACGCAGTTTATGTGCATAGTTAGTATGGAAATTTCTCCTGTTGCATTGCAATCAAAGTTTCGTAATCACCCCACTGGTTCTCATAGTACAAGCTTAACTTAGTTTGGGACTAGATAGCGCTGTGTGAAATGTCCACAGATATTTATTTATTTATTTTAGTACTTATTTATGACACACAACAATCTGGTTAGCTTCTTATCTACCCATTAAAAATGAATAATTCTAATCATGCAGAATAAGGCACGTGGGCCTAACGTGGCTATGTACACTCGGGGAATGAAAAGTAACGTCGTCTTAGGTCCGTATTACAGAACGATGCTCAGTCATCGATTGGTGCTCAAGCAGAGATTTTATACACTAATAGATCACTTTATAAATGAAATCTCTGCTTTAGCACCGATCGATGACTGCGCATCGTTCTGTAATACGTACCTAAGTTTGCTTGTACGAGTGTCGGTATATTTTATCGATTCGATCTTGTCAACGTTGTCAAACAACTTTTTATGTAATTTTTCCAAAACTGATCATTACCTACTAAAATCGTTTAAAAAGCGCAGTTGCATTATGTTCAAATTATTTCCAAATCTAGAATGGAAAACATTTCATCTATAGGAAGGTACCGAAAGTCGAAACCCATTTCAAAATTATACCCTAAAGAGTTTATATAAATAAATAACAGATTTTATAGTCAATATTTCTCAGTTCATTATTTAAAAAAAAAACGATAAAATTAATTCTGAGAAGATATGATTAAATCGAGGTGGAAAGCCTAATTTGTACAAATGCTGTCATAAAAAAGATTTCGAACAACAGTAATTTTTTTGCCTGGTTTCTAGCTAAAATCTTTTAGTGTCACAACAGCAAATACTGTAATAAATTATATAGTTTTAAATATTGCATCAATACGAAAAAAAATACGTATCTGATCATCTGACTTTATGAAATTGTAAACATTAAAAATAAACGGGAGTAAAAAATTTAAAAGTTGTCCATTTATAATCTTTTAATAAGATAGAAAAATCAAACAACTTTGATCCAGGTAAAGAACTGTGTTACATTTAGGACATTGTTTTTTATGCAAGGTCGTGTTTTGTGACGTATAGTTTGAATAGGTAATAAATTCTCGCTACACGTTAAATGAATAAAGTTGGCAACTGACGAACCTTTTCATTTCGACACTGTACATGTGGTACTCAAATTCATTTTGTGGAAGTGGCGTGCATTTGGTGCAATCAGAGCTTATTTCCAGCTCCCCTGCCGCCGGAACTATTGGACCTGCACGAAGAGTATATGCAGCGGTCTGCAAGCGACGGCACCATTGAAGAAAATTTCGAGGAAGAACTCGCCACGGCACCCGAATGCTATGCAGAGGTAAGCGTCAATATATACAGCTCTTTAATATTTAAGTCACGTTAACATAATTCTGCTCGCAAGCAAGAGGATCATATTGTGACTAAAAATTTTGATTTTTGGAACAAGTGGTCAGCATTTCGCGCGCTACCAAATTGTATAATATTTTCCGTTGCCATGCATGGAACCTTGTTTAGATAAAATAAAGATATTTAAAGGCAAAAAATAAAGAAATAAATCCAATAACTTAGAATTTTTATTCGTAGGTGGAAGTACGCTAAGTTTTCAAGAAGTTGTATGAGTATGACGATAATGAGTGCTAACGACCATCAAGGTGTGAATTGTATTCGCTACTTGTCACCTTTACCATGGTCCTCGTAGTTCCTGGGTCCCTAGACACAGGAAATCCTAGTGAGCATAATTTTTGTATAATCTTTATTTATTAATTGTTTATCATAGATTTCGGATTTCTTTACTAGTGTTATAAGGCTCGCTAAATATCAAGGCTCTCATTCGTCCAGATGGTGGGTGAGAAATATCACAGTAGGACTCACTAAACTTATTATAAATACTTATTTGCGAAATAAGTAAGAAAAAACAAGAACATAAACAGACGGACAATGTCATAATCGATTCAAACACAATTCATCTTTTATTGTCTACTTATTAGATGAAGAGGTGCGTACATACATTCACGACGTCCACACGCCACAGCATTCTAGATAGGGTTTCGACGATATCTCCCAGCGCCTTCTGTAAGATTGTAATAAGTTACAGGCATTATTATATTCAATTTATCTAGTTTCGTCATACTTTCGAATTTGAATTTGCACATCCATGCCCAGTTGAAACGTTCGTATTTTTCAATATAATGTTATCTATACATATAAAATTCAAGGTCCTGACTGACTGAATTACTTATATCTTATATATCAACGCACAGAATAAACCGCTAGTCGTAGAGCCTTAAAATTTAGAGGGTGTGTTCTTTGTAAAGTGTCCACTAAAAACGGTTTTTCGAAATTCGACCCCTAAGAGGGTGGAATGGGTGGTTGAATTATTTTCCTATAGGCCACGCGGATGAAGCCGCTGGCAGAAGCTAGTTCCTGTATAAACAGGCAAGGTTCGTACTTACTAGAAACATACTATTTCTGAATGTAACTAGCTACAATGCTGGCATTTATTTGGCATTACTAATCAGCATCGCAATTTAACGGAGCGATGCTGTCAACATGTTGTGTATGCTCGCTCTCGCTGCAGGGTAACATAGCAACATTATGACGATGTATCTGATCGACATTCTGCGTATAGATTATAAAGTCTCCTACATTCTTTCACTAAAATCCAGTCGGGGATTAGATCAGAGTGTACTTAACATGACTAACAGCTGGATAGATTTTGTCTATTTTTAAAAAGAATGCACCGCCAGCTTTCACCACACTAACCAGTCATCAGTTTTTTTGGTCTCCACACTTGTTTATTTAGCCAGTGTCAAGTATTTGTTAATTTCTCAAGTTAATTAATATTATATAATAAATGTGTGTCAAGTCACAGTCCAAGTCATCAAGTCAACTCATAGTCTAGTAAAGTCATACTCCTAGTAAAGTGGTGGCAATTTTATCAGAAGCTTCTATACAGTTTTGGAAACAACACGAAAAGAAACTTTCACCATCATTATACCACTTTCCCACACTAATGCCTGTAATCCAGCACTTGATGCACTAACACTAAAAATAACACAAGTTTTGAAAAATAATACAATACAGTGATGCAATCATTTTCGTTTTCCCTCCAAAACTCAGTCATCAGTTATTTGATCACTCTCGAATGTACACGACGTTGTAATAATATTGCCAGGCATAAATTCATTGTTCATAATTCCCAAGTCGAGTCCGTCAGGAATTAGAATAAGTAAGGAAAATATACTGTCACCTTTTTATTGTTCCCGTATTTCTACAGCCAGTACAGAACAGTATTTTGACAGCATGTGTGGTGTGTTGGTTAAGCAGGTCGGCTTATAACCCGGAGGTGGTGGCTTCAATTCCCGCGTCAGGACAAGTATTTGTTCACAGAAAAAAGCGCCAGTACTTGTTCTGAGTCTGGGTGTTGTGGAACCATGGTTCTCGTAGTTCCAGGGTCCTTAGAGACAGGGAATCCTAGTTAGGGTCCAGCGTCTATGTATGATCGTTTATCGCTTGTGATAGCCGAAAAATAGTTATTAAAAGTCGCGTTTGTGGGCCGTCTCGACAACCCTAGCAAAAACATAGTGAGATAACAACAAAAACATACAAATGACATTTTTTTAAAGTTTTTACTACTAAAGTAAATAGTTTTTGATTGAATGGAGATTACTGTGCACGATGCATTTGATGGCCACCTAAATTCAAATTTATTTAACGTAAAATTTACCTTGTTACGGTGCGCCACTGAACCGCGAAAATAAAATTTATCACATGCCGCCGAATACAAAGTGGCTCCAAATTTGTCAAACGGCGCCCGGGACCCGGTATTCGATGTGATTTTAGCTACTGCATAGCAAGCTAAAAATCGAGCAGTTGAGCACTGAGAAACCGAGACCACGCTCTATATTCGATATATAAACTGCATGGAGCGTTAATATATTTAACCGATTTTTTCCCCTCCCCTCCCCTTTTCCCTTCCCCTTTTTGTCCCCTCGTGACCACGGCCAATGTTACTTGGTCGAAACGTCGAGGTTAGTTACAATAATGTTTTGATAATTTCTGTGCGCGAATGGACCCGATTTATCTTTACAATATATTTAACCGACTTCAAAAAAAGAGGAGGGTCTCAATTCCACTGTATTTAAAAAAAATGTTTGTCACCCCAGAACTTTCGACTGGGTTAACCGATTTTTATGATTCTTTTTTATTTGAAAGCTGATGCTTCACGTGTGGTCCCATTCAATTTGTTCCAGTTCCGACAATAATACTTGCTAATATTTTTACGTAACACAATTAATAATAATAATGATAAACAGAAGTTTACATTTGCCACAAAACATAAAGAAAACGAAAACAAAAAATTTGAAATCATCTATGAGAAAACGATATAAGTCTGAACTCGATTTTTCTTTGCGTTTGTTATTATTGCTTAACGTCAGCAAAACGAAGACGCAGAAGTAATCAACGCAATAAGTAAGAAAATCCTATTGGAAACTATTTTTACCTTCTATTGCTTGTTGTATATTTTAAAAGGATGGTTTGTCAAGAAGGCATTCCTTTATTTTGTGGTGACAAACCAACGTGTAGTTGACATGCTCATATGGTCTCTGGACCTTAGGGAATAGGATAGCATATTCGGCTATAATAGCACCTTCGACCATATTTTAAGGAGGGAAGCCATGGCTTCTAAAATACAGGGTTGGCTTTAGGACATATTCCTGAGCTGATGGACTCTACAGTTTAATTTCCTTTACAAAACATGTAAAATATTTATGTCAAACAATTATTATCACACTGTCACACTTCACACTATTACACACTATTATAAAGGCGAAAGTTTGTATGTGTGTATGTTTGTTACTCCTTCACGTTCAAACGGCTGAATGGATTTGGATTAAATTTGGTACCAAGGTAAACTACACACTATACAATAGATTAACATATAGGCTACATTTTATCCCGGAAAAGTGAAATGTTCCCGTGGGATGAGTAAATAATTAAAGTACTTATTATCCGCAGGTAAAACCGCGGGGCGCAACTAGTTTAATAATAATAATAAAGCCCAACGATCACATACATAGATCCTGGACATAGGATTCCCTGTATCTAGAGACCCAGGTATTAGTAGAACCAGGGACGTAGGAACGATATATATAACGAGGTGTATAATAACTGTCATAAAAATATTTCAACACGAGACCTTTTTTCTGGCTTCTAGCTAATATATTAATTTCTCTCAATATCTAAAAAAAATTAAACTCTTAAAAAACTGGAGTTCAAAAATATAAAATGTTGTTCATTAAACCGCTTGCATTTCCCCAAAAACGATGTGCTGAAAATGGCTTTGAGTTGAGGTATGTCCTAATTACTCTGACCTGACCTATAACGAAATTGGGGTGGTAATTGCTTTTATACTCCGCTGGCTGCAGGAGATTATTCACCGCATACGTGCATGAAATAAACCCAGCAGGTGGAAACTATTACGTGGAGGGTGTCAATTGTGTTACCATGCCGTGTCTCTATATTACTTAACTACTACTGAATTGGTTGGATTAATTATAAACAATAATAAAACAAAAAACATACGATATTATCAGTCCTTTAAAAAATTCATCCATATGCCATAAGGCATGCCTTTCAATTCATTAGATCGATTTGCCTACGATCGACAGACGATGAAGAAAAAAAATTACGAATCTTCTAACAACTTGAGACATATTTTTGACGTACTTACATGATTTCAATCCTAAAATGGACAAATGGACATTATTAATTAGTATTAAACCTGCAAATTTAAAAAAAAACATACATTTTAGTTTTCTTGAAAACTGAGTTTATGACGCCATTCAGTTTTTTTGTTTGAAATAAATATTCGTCCTAGTAGGCTTCGCTGGGGGACTGTTTTTATGTTTAATTTCTAGCACCTCCAGGAAGCCTATAAAGTTCAAACTACAAATGCACTTGTTTTATTGCAATATCAAATTGCATGATAGTCAATCAAAACTAAAACAGATTTTTAGGTCTTCCTCGTTAATCCAGCCCCCGTGGGGTGGAGCTACTCGATTCCGCACTTGCGCATAGAGCGTATCGTTGCAACTACAAAAGGCCCGCGCTTTTGGATGCTGCCACATTCTGTTAAGATGGGGGGTTGTACGCAGATCGCGACTACGTCCTTCGACGAGGAGAGCTTCGTGGACCTGGCGGCTTCAGGGTTGGTAGAGGTGGTAGGCGACGACGAGCTGGGCCGCCGCGTGATAGTCATCTCCGCGTGCCGTCTGCCGCCCTCCAAGGACTTGCTTCCGGATAAACTGCTTCTGTAAGTTCTAAAACATAATATCTTTATGCACCTGGACGGAACGTTTTAATTTTAATCATTGTATGTTATTAATTATATTATTAACAAAAATATTTTTTTAAGTATTGTATTAGTTATCTGGTTATCATAGCTTAGCATAGCTTTGCTTAGTTTGGGGCTAGATGGCGCTGTGTGAAATGGCCATAAATATTTATTTATTTTAATTTTTCATTATCAAGGTTTTGTTTGATATAAAAAATCGTTATATGCTCGATTTTAAATGATCAATATTTACCGAGATATGAGAGCATTACTCTGAAGGTGAGAAACTTCCCAAGCTCGGTCGGTTGCTATCTAGTTTCCAATTCAGTTTGATAAGGTGTTTGTCTACTTTTCGTGCAGCTGCATTACTGAATTCACTCGAGATGTGTAACAAGCTTCTACATTTTACAATTTCTGTGCTTATTTTATTTCCAAAGTGTTCCGTCCAAGCGCGCATCTTTGTGACGTGTACAAACAGGATGGTTCGAGCGCTGGGACGATTCGTGTCCTCGTCTTCAGTTTTCTAAGCACTTATTTTATTTTCTTAGACACTTTATTGCGCGACAGACTAGCGGATATCTCGCCTAAGTAAAGTAAATTCCTGTGTATATTCACCAAGCTATAAGTCCAGCCCCCGATATGCTGAGGCAGTATGGATTTCTAGTTAATTTTTGAATTTCCTTTGTTTTGTGTTCTATGTCTAAATTTTCTATCCAGAAATGTTGGTTTTTAACAAATAATTAAGATTCACAGAATACGGCCAATACTGCATATTTGTCAAGCTTTTCTCAATACTGTCATTCATCAAGCTGGAATAGCACTTAAAAATCACACACGCGTCAAGATATCGCCAGTTGGAGATCGAGTCCGTAAAATTATCTTCAACGGTAACTTTTCACTCACGTTAATAGCACCAACTTGTTGATACTTTCAACAAGTGAAAATCTCCGCGAGGCCGTTTTGATTCAATTAGCTATTTTATAACGCTATTTTATGATAAGATTACTATATTTTCGCAAACTAATAATTATTGTGTATAAACTTAAAACAGTGTTTTCTATGTGGTTTTACAATCACAAAAAATAACGATCACCGGATTAAAATAAATTATCACTCCGCCGGCAGATAGTGATTTTAAATTATGACGACTGGAATTTCTTCGTTTTTATGGCCAGTTATTATTTTAATACATTTGTAAATAGCTTTAGTTCCTATCACGTAAGAAGAACGTTGGCCGTTGATCTGCGCACTTAGCGGTTGTTTTGATTCCTGCTTATTCCCAAGTACTAAGACTTATGCTTGTTTGTACTAAAGTTTGGTATTCTCTTACGTTCGCACTTATTCTTCTGTGACATACCCAAATGCACTGCAGTCAGTATGTCATAGGACAAGAAAAAATTAGGAGCTGTCAAACTTTAGAACAGGGGCATTTGTACTTTGTAATAAGCAAGAATAAAAAAAAAATATAGCATAATTAAAATATTTTTTAACCGAGTTTCCGATATTTAAGCTTTGTTGCATTCACCATTAAAGCTCCTACATTGGTCAATCGAAACGTCATAACGGGTCAAGGAACATAGAGCGGTCAACAAAAAAACAATGATTCACCGACTTTATGTACCCAAGGGCATGTGAACTATGAGAGAAAACATCAAACGCGCCGAGCGCCGTTTTACTTAAAACCTCTGAAGGCTGCTGCTGAAATTCAGATTTCATTCATAAACTTGTGAATCAAATTCGTCATTGACAACTTTTGTAATATGGGTCTTAGACTTTTGACAGAGCGCCACTAATATACCGAAAATGGTTAGGGGTTATCCAATCAAATCAAAATGTTCATTTTTGTCAAAAATTAAGTATCAGTCCCTGGATTTTGAACTGACTTATATATGTAATTGAGTGTTACGTTTATGTAATCTACCTTAAACTGTCTTAAAATAAAACTAACAATTTCACAAGCCGCGAGCGTCATGTTCGTGATCAGTTTGCTTACCGAGGATTTTTTATTTCTTTATTTTAGGTCAGGAATGGATACCACAGTCCACGCAAAAAAACATTCTATAAAAGCACTGTGCACTTCAATATAGCACAATAATGTGATATAACAAGAGTCGACTTGTGTCTTGGGTGACTTATTCACAGAGGTTTTGTGATGAAAACGGGACAATAATGATCATTAATAGTACTAATTTGTATTTTGTAATTTGATTATGACGCTTGCAACAGTGCCGAAATATCGGAAAACTAAACAAAGCAAAAACTAAGTTATATTACCGATAGATGAAGCCAAACTAAAAAAAATTGACTTAAGTCGTGTGGTCTAAATCATTCATTTTTTTCTACGTTTTCAGCTCCCATGGCTGCGGCACTACCAAATTTTCCAAAAATGCTCGCCACGTTCGCTCGATTCGAGCGTGTTGTTGTCACAGATGTAACCTAACATAACCTAGTGTTCATCATTAAATTATTTTTAGCGCCACACCAGCCGTTGCTATCCTTCTTAACTTTTTGATAATTTATCCGATATTGACCGATTTTCCTGGTTAAAAGTACTTTTGACAGGTTAAGAGTAAGAAATGTGTAAGAGTATGTATTACGTTAATCTATATTTCTATAAAGCCAAAAGGCTTCAGATGACATACGACTTGATCAACAGATCAAGGCATCATCATTCCCATCAGAAGTCAAATTCAATTTAACTCATCACTGTAAAAAAAGAAATCTCTCGAGTCCTAATAGGAAAAATTATGACCTAAATAGACCGACTACTCAGACCTAGAGGTCTAAAATAAAATGGGGTCAGGGATAGGAACCATCGCATCGAGTCTAACATAATTATTACAGTAAGGGCACAAACTCGCTCAGAATTACTCGTATAGTACGTCAGTATTGATTTTAGTCATTGGGTCTAACCTTGTTGAGTTCTGAGATCATCGTCGAGTAAATTCTCAATCTATTTATTAATCAAATGGTTTAGCATTTATAAACAAAAGCTTTCAAACAGCAAAAACGTAACATTTACCTACCTACCTGGAACCAAATGACATTGTAGAACAGTTGACAGTCGTAAACAGTTGTCCCGAAACATTTGCAAGGTTGATTGTTAGGTACCAAAAAAAAACATTTGTTGAAAAATCCAACAATCGCGTTAAAAATATTCACAGTTTATACCTACTCTCATCATCAATTCCCTACGTAAGGACTTTATATACTCTTTACTCACTACTTTGGTAGTGATTATATTCTCTTTGATTCTAAAATCATTCAGTGGACGCACTGTGGGTGGGCACTGACAACTAGTACGCTGCAAAGCATCTGCAAAGACAGTTTCTGATGAGTTTCTGTGCCGATTTGAAGCGCCACTCTGAGAATTCCCAGATTACGAGAGTACCGACAACTATAATTGGCAAATCCGTCCCGTAGATTGGTTAGTTTAATTAGTTCTGAGTACGCTGAATAGTCCAGACCAGACCAATCAGAGATTATTTAGAATTACGCTGACAAAACCTTTTAAATTGCGTTTGGCTTCAATCTTTTACAATTAAAGCCCACCAATGCACTGATTTGCGAAATTGTACCTGTCTATCCCTGGAAAAAAATTGCATAAAATATCTTGGAGTTTATATTGAATGAAAAAAATGCATCCGCTTTTGACCACACGACTGAAGTAATTTTTTCAACCCCATCTATCGGCCGGTGTTTTTGCTTTGTTTAATGTTAATGTTGCCAACTTGATTGACATTTTACCGGACATAGTAACATAATAATACAAATTTTAAGTAATCTTTAACTTTGTAATGTTGACAATGGAGATCTACGTTAACCAACAACTTTCAACTTCCGTTCGCTTTGTCACGCATTTACCAGCTTACTCCCCGAGTCAAGCACGCATTAAGAAGTTATACTTCAAAATCACGTATATTTTTAAGAAGTTAGATCCATGACCTAGTTATGGACTAAGTCATGGGTATCCTTCAATTCTGCAAATTCAATAACTTTCTGCCGAGTGCTTGGTAGTAATCTGAATGTAGATGGTTTTAAAAATATAGATATTGAGCTTGTCACAAGCTCACAGCTATCATCAATGGTATAACAAACTTACCAAGTGAGGTTCCAACAAAATCATAATATTGGAAGCGATTTATACTCGTAAGTACCACCACACATAAGTATATAACTAAAACGCTAGGCATAATGAAATATGACTTACGCACCTCTCGTGCTTTTATGCACATGTTCATAAAGAATATTCTCGTAGCTAAATTGCGTTATAATGGTCTCCTAGTAGCACAGATTACTAAATATGTTACAACGACAGTTAGTAGGTAGTAGCTGCAAGCTGCCTTTGTAATAAAAAAGAGTTCACTAATTGAGTGCTTTAACGGATGGAAGGAGAGCTTGCTCGCTCTTTTCATATTGCATCTCAGGCAAATCAAAGTTCTTTGTTCTAAACGGGGTCTTGTCATTTTTACTCTAGTTTATTGGAATTGTAGTTTTAAGCTGCCTGAGCTAGGTTTAATTTTTGTTACCCGGGTACTTCTTACATTAAGTTTGTTATAGGTAACGAACTCTTGCTTGCACGTGACCCATTGCACAATTACAGAACTACCATAGTCAAAAACCTGCAAAAGACCTGATGATGACCCTGTTTCAGGTTTCTGATGTTCACCCTGGATAAATACGTGGAGCAAGACTATAGCGTCGTTTACTTCCACTACGGACTGACTAGTAAGAACAAGCCTCCGCTCTCCTGGCTCTGGAAAGCTTACAAGGCCTTCGATAGGAAGTACAAGAAGAACCTGAAGGCATTATATCTCGTGCATCCTACCAATTTCATTCGCATAGTGTGGCAGATGCTGAGGCCTGCCATCAGCGTCAAGTTTGGACGGAAGATATCGTACGTCAACTACCTGCATGAGCTGCAGGAGTGTCTGGGGGTGGAACAGCTGCCTATACCGAACGCTGTGCTGGAGTGAGTATCAAATATAACATTTTATCTCTAACGTTTGTTGGAATTTAAAATGTAACAATATTTCATTTGGTTTTAAGTTTTTCTACTACTCTTTTTTACAGTTATTATTGGTGTGTCAAAACATCGATTTTATATTTTCGCCTGCCCCGTTCTAGTAAACTAACATTTCTCCGTATAACTGGGTGACCTATTTTAGCCAACGCCTGGTGCCATGCCCTGGGTGTCCAACTCGATGACATTTGAAAATGTCAAAACGTTATTAGGTCAACTTGTTTGTTACATAAATATTAGTGTACTAAACGCGTTTTAGTTTTAGTCAAAGTATGATGGTGTAAAACAAGTTTTTTCTTCTAGGCATGACAAAATCCTTTTGTCGAAGAATCCGCGCGCGGCTGAAATAGCGCGTCGCTCGGAGGCGGCGCGCTCGCACCAGCCGCCCGAACACTACCTGCCGTACCGGCGGCCGCGGCTCGCCAACCCGCCCCACACGCACCAGTTCGGCGTCTCGTTGGAGTTCATCCGAATGCACAACCCGGGCGTCATCGACTCCATACCGCCTATTGTACGCTACTGCGTCGAGTATCTCCTGCGCCCTGAATGTAAGTTTATTAACAAACGTCAGTGCAACGTGATATGTATCTACAATTTTTTATGAACAATGAAATGCCATTGAAATTCTATACTTTGGTCCTTTTAAACTGACTGACTCGATGGCTGAGTTGGTAGTAGCCCTGTCTTCTGAACTGTGGGTTGTGGGATCGATTCCCACCCAGGACAAACATTTGTCTGAGGAACATAGGTGTTTGTTCTGTGTCTGGATGTTATATTGTATTCTATGTATGTATTTACAAACAAAAAGTATCTAAGTATTGTATCAGTTATCTGGTTCTCATAGCACAAGCTTTGCTTAGTTTGGGCCAAGGCGGCGCTGTGTGAGATGTCCACACTTATTATTATTATTATCAGTAGAATTAATAGGTATTCAGCATATGACAGCCTCTGTGGTGCGGTGGTTGAGCAGGTCGGCTCATAACTCGGAGGCGGGTTCGATAACCGTGGGAGGACAAGTATATAGCAATTCATTTTTCCGAGATAAAATGTAGCTTATATGTTAATCCAGTATATATGCTATGTTGGTACCGAATTTTATACAAATCCATTCAGCCGTTTGAGCGTGAAGGAGTAACAAACATACACACATACAAACTTTCGCCTTTATAATATTAGTGTGATTTCTCTGTTTCTTAGTTATAATTTCAATAGCTTTGCTTAGTTTGGGGCTAGATGGCGTTGTGTGAGATGTCTACACAACATAACATATTATTATATCTTTAAAATCAATTCGAGTTGTTCATCTGACCTTTAAACTGTTCCAGCATTGGAAACGGAAGGCATATTCCGTCGGTCCACCAACGTCAACAATCTGACGCGGATGATCGACGAGTGTAACCGTGGGGAGGAAGTAGACTTCCAGAACGACCCTCACTGCGCTGCCGTTCTACTAAAGACCTTCCTTCGAGACTTGGACGATCCTGTGCTTACCCACCGGCTGTACGATGAGATCATTCAGTTCCCAAGTAAGATTTTTTTTATGTTTTGGCTCCACAATTTTGTGAATTTAGCCAGTGTCAAGTAATTGATAATTTATGAAGTTAATGATATTTCACGCAAATATTTGTCAAGTCACTGTCGAGGTCATCAAGTCAAGTCATAGTCTAGTCAAAGTAGTGGCCTAGTAAAGTGGTGGCAACTTTACTTGAAGCTTCTATGGAGTTTTGGAAACAACACGAAAAGAAACATTTCACCATCATTATACCATTTTCCTACACTCATGCCTTTAATCCAGCACTTAACGAATAAAATGCCACCTATTTTATGCACTAACACTGAAAATAACACAAGTTTTGGAAAATAATTCAATGCGATGATGCGATCTTTTTCGTTTCCCGCCAAAATTCCCAAGTAAATGTTTCTTCCTTCAAGATCTCTTTGATAACATTGGCTTTATGATTAGACCATCCAGTTCCCAAGTGTTTGATACCGAGACATGTTGGAAGATTCTGGAAGATATTGTATATACTAATTAATTGAGATGATCGTCATCCGATTCTCAAGTGAGTTTATTAGTATATGGTGATGAAAGGTTTAAAAGGTTTTTTCTTTAACATGCGCGGAAATATTATCATTACTTTTGAATAAAGAACACGCGAAGTATCATATTTACGTAGACTGAAAAACCAAAATCACTTTCCGGCGCATACTTTGAATTTGGAACGAAGAGCGCACCGGCAATGTTGTATGAAACGGTGTGCTGTTTGAGTTTAGAACTCTTTAATCTATCGTACACATTGCGTTCTCGTGGCTGTATAGCCACAGATGCGTTTACCTTTCGGCACAAACTGTAAAATAAAAAAATAATTGGAGGTAAAGCGGAGTTCGTTGTTAGTTGGTTAATAAAAATAAATTAAAATGAGTTCCGATGATTCTGAAGTGAAAATGAAATGGACATTGACTGCACTCTACCAGATTTAAGATCGGAAGCTAAATTAGCGATGGAAAACCTGCTTCCAGCGAAATCAAAAGAAAATTAAATGTATTACGTAAAAGGCCCTTTTTTATATCCTTGCATTTTTTTAAGAAAAGCACTATATATGCCTCGGCCGAAATGGCAATTGCCTATTTCGCTGCCTTTGCAATAATGTACTGTTAATTTTACCAGTATTATAATATAAAAATTTCCTGTGTACGAGTTCTGCCCTTTGCGTAACATATTGTGGCCATGACTAGCGTGCTATGGGCGTTAGTTATACGCACTCCAAAAATGTTAAATTACTAAAGTCGAAAGATTTATTGCAGTAAGGCTATTTTTAGGACTTTTACCAAGTCAAAATTATATTAGGTACTTAAAACTTAGTTATTTTACTAAGCATACAAAATTACAAAGTGCTTATTGTCAAATAAAAACAAGCGCTGGATTCCGATTTCCTTTTACACTTTTTCCTGATTCACAGAACATTCAACTCAGTTTGTCGATGTTCACATTAGAACAGTTTTAATGATGTTTTATGATGTTAGTAGAATACAAAATTTTCTCGAAATTATTTCAATAGTTACGGAGTAGCCCGAAAATTACTATGTATCATAGAGTATGTTACTGTAGCTTCAGAAATAACCTCCTATAAACATATATGTTACTTAGATAAAATCGTTATTACGTACACGTATACATGCAAACAGTTTTGCTCTTTAATAAAAGGTAAATAAGTATTATTTAAAAATGTACTAGCTTCTACCCGCGGATTTGCCCGCGTGACCTACAAGAAACGAAGAAGAAATTTTTTCATGCATAATTCAACCAACCATTTCATCCCCTTAGGGGTGGAATTTCGAAAAACCCTTTCTTAGTGAATAACTACACTTTACAAAGAACACACCCTCCAAATTTCAAGTCTCTAGGACCAGCGGTTTAGGCTGTGGGTTGATATTTAAGTCAGTCAATCAGTCAGCCAGGACTTTGAATTTTATATGTATAGAATCTATACTATAGATAGATAATCGTTGATGCCACTTCCAGCATGGCCCATGGCCCAGAAGCCGAGGCTCGTCAAGATCTTACTGTTGGAGAAACTGCCGTTGGAGAACTACAAGCTTCTCAAGTACATCATCAAGTTCCTGTGGCGGGTCAGTTATCAAATTCATATATTTTTAAAGTAAAACTTCTTTACGCACGCTTGACTTGGGGAGTAAGCTGGTGAATGCGAGGCGAACGGAA
Source organism: Ennomos fuscantarius (assembly GCA_905220475.3). Lineage (NCBI taxonomy): Eukaryota > Metazoa > Arthropoda > Insecta > Lepidoptera > Geometridae > Ennomos > Ennomos fuscantarius. The sequence continues at coordinate 17,348,826 of HG992023.1, forward strand.
GTTGATCTCCATTGTCATAGTTAAAAATTTGTATTATTGTGTTGGTGGTTCGGTATTGACAATTTACATTTGTCAAGATGGTGACTTTTTGTTTTAGGTTGTATTGTTTCCACACTTTTGTGTATTTAGCCAGTGTCAAGTAATTTATAATATTAGGTCTTTACCTATGAAATTGCCGTTTTGTTTGAAAAAAGTTAAAGTATTTTTTTTTCGAACTTATTTATTTCTTTTATTCAAAGTAATCACCCCTGCAATCAATGCATCTTTGCCAACGCTGTGGCAGTTTATGGATGCCCTTCTTGAAAAAATCAGCAGGACGGGAGACAACAAACTCTTCAGAGGCGTTTTGTACTGCCTATCGGGAATTTAATTTTTTTCCCGCTAAAAAGTTGTCCAAATTTTGGAAAAAGGTGTAGTCGGTAGGCGCAAGATCTGGTGAGTATGGCGGATGAGGGAGAGCTTCCAAACCCAACTCATGCAGCTTAGAGACGGTCTGTTGTGCAGTATGGGGTCGCGCGTTGTCGTGAAGTAGCAGTGGAGACGACCGATTGACCAAAGCTGGTTGCAGACGTGCGAGTTTCGCCATCATTGTGGTCAGTTCTTCAATGTACACATCTGCAGTAATGCTCTCGCCGTTTTGTAAAAAGCTTTGATGAATCACACCAGCACTAGACCACCAAACTGTGACCATCACCTTTCTAGGGGTCATTTTTCGTTTTGCACATTGCTTTGGTACCGAACCAGGATCTAACCAACTTGCTGAGCGCTTTCGATTGTCAAAAAGAATCCATTTTTCGTTGTACGTAACAATTCGGTTCAAAATTCCTTCATTTCTGTGCCTGTTAAGCAGCGCAAGGCAAGTCTCGACGCGTACGTTGCGCTGGCGATCGTTAAGTTCGTGGGGCACCCATCTATCAAGCTTTTTTATCTTGCCAATCTGTCGCAAATGGACCAATATTGTTTTGATGCTAACATCAAAAGCTGCTGCCCGCTCAGCTGTAGATTGAGATTCATCAGCTTCCACAATCGCCTTTAATTCATCATTGTTGACCAAAGTTTCCGGACGACCACGAGGTTCATTTTTCAAGTCAAAATTCCCAGAACGGAACCGAGAAAACCAATAACGGGTTGTACGTTCGTTTGTACAGTTCTCTCCGTAAACGTCGTTGATGTTACGTGTCGTTTGTGCCGCGTTGGTGCCACGACGGAACTCATATTCCATCATTATACGAAATTTCAAAGTATCCATTATGAGGAAAAATGTTGAAATGTAATGAAAATACAACGCTAATCAATAAACAAAAGACTTATATTGTAAATAGACTGTCATATTTTTAAAACAAAATTAATTTGAATTTAGAATTCATAGCCAATCAAAACTTTTTTTTGTTTGAAAAAGTCAGTACTGCAATACGGCAATTTCATAGGTAAAGACCTATTATCAAGTTAATGATACTTCACGCAGATAATATGTGTCAAGTCACAGCCGAGTCATAGTCTAGTCAAAGTCATACTCCTAGTAAAGTGGTAGCAACTTTACTTGAAGCTTCTATGGAGTTTTGGAAACAGCACGAAAAGAAACGTATCACCATCATTATACCACTTTCCAACACTCAAGCCTGTAATCCAGCACTTCCCAATCCCGAATAAAACGCCACCAATTTTATGCACTAACGCTGAAAATAACATAAGTTTTGGAAAGTAATACAATGCGATAAAGCGATCTTTTTCCCGCCAAAACTCCGATGGGGACTTTAACACATTAAACAAAGTTACACCGGCCGATAGATGGAGCTAAAGAAGTTCTACTTCAGTCGTGTGGTCTAAAGCACACTCGTTTTTTTGTAAATATATCACATTAATTGCCGGAAGGTGTCCACTGTTGAACACAGGTCTCCCCCATAAAACGTCACTTTGAACGCTTATCATATTGGGGCTTGCCATGTCACTTCGGTTGGCAGCCGGATCGGTGATCGCAGAAGATTTTAATGTACCGAGGAGAATGTTGCTGCCCCTTCCCTGGTTATTCCCAGCCTCTGTGGTGTGGTGGTTGAGCAGGTCGTCTCATAACCCGGAGGCGGCGGGTTCGATTCCCGCGACAGGACAAGTATTTGTGCCCATAAAAATGTGCATATACTTGTTCTGAATCTGTGTGTTGTGGGACCATGGTCCTCGTAGTTCCTGGCTCCCTAGACACAGGAAATCCGAAAGTTAGGGTCCAGGATCTATTGTATGTGATCGTTGGACGTTATTATTATTGTTACTATTCTCTTCCGGCACCCACGGGAAGAGATGGGGTGGAGATACTGAGGAATGTCTCTATCTTCTAACATTTATCTAATAATAATATGAATTTGTGTTTATTACGAACAGGTGGCCGACATGAGTTGCCTGAACAAAATGACCCTCAGCAACTTGGCGGTGGTGTTTGGCCCCAACTTCCTCTGGCCCCCGCATGGCCAGCTCTCCCTCCAATGCATAGTGCCGGTGAACCTTTTTACCGACTTTATTCTAATCAATCAGGAGGAAATATTCATAATCTAAAATTATCCTTGATTACAAGTATGTGACCGTAGTAAGACCGACTTTTGAGTTGCCGCTGTTCCATTAACTTAACCTATGGCGGGGCAAATTGACAGTATGTATTTCGTAACTGACGTTTGAATTAGGGAATATTATGATAGTTTAAAGATAAAACGGGTCATACCGCGCGCAAAAATTATCACAATATAATTTGGTCCCCTTGTGATCGCGGACAAAACTTGGTCGAAACGTCGAGGCAAAATTATGATTAGATAATTTCTGTGTGCGAATAGACCTGTTTTATATGTATGAGTTCAAGTCGCCGAAGTTAAGAAAGTGTAATTATGATTGTATTCTTCAAGTTGGTTTTACTACCGTTATGTACGGAGAGTTTGGATTGCAACAAATGACAATCGCATTTTCTAAACGGACCTTGAGACATTCCAACATGGGGACAACAGTGGGGTAATCACGAAACTTTGATACCAATGCAACAGGAGAAATTTCCATACTAACTATACATATAAGCTGCGTCAAATTCATACAATTTTGCGTTTTTACCTGTTGCAATCAAGTTACATGATCTCCCAGCAGAACGACTTTTTCAAAACAACTGTCGTTGCTTTTCTGTATCTGTTGACTCGTTTGGCATCCCATGCCGATATTATATATAATCACCGCGTGAATCGATGTTGTAGAAACCTCTCTATTGGTATTTATATTAAACATGCCAAATTTTAGAAAAAAAAAACTTTTCACTTCCTACAGAATTTATAGACTTGTCTTGGCCAAACTATTTCAAATGTATGTATGTATAACTTATGGCCGATATTAATCTCTTATTCCTTTCTAATGAATTTATTTACCTATACTATAAGACTTTGTTATAATTTTATATTTTATTTTTTACTATTATTTTTATTACACAGCCTTACTTATAAACGTTATTTGAAATTAGTCAATGCTTAAAATGTCATGTCACTAACGTGAAATGTTATGAAGGAAATGTATTTAAAGCATTAATTAAAATAACGTATGCCCGGCTGCGCTACAGTCGGACAACTGTCCGTACCTATCCATCTAGGGCGTACCCATACGTTACAAGAGGCACGTTATAGAGGGATGAAAGCGAACTTAGGAACTATCAAACTTGTACGTAAAAGTTTGACAGTTCCAGGCATAATGCCCGTCTGCACTAAGATTTGACAGCTTTTTAGTTCACACTTATCTCGTGAATGTACCCAAATTCGTTGCAATAGGCACGTCATATAGGGATAAGAGCGAAATTAGGAGATGTCAAACTTAAGTTCAGACGTGCATAAGGTTCATAAGTAAGGCGTGTCTATAGTTTGCACGAATATAAAGTACCTTCAAGTTTAGATAGCAAAAATATCAAACTGTAGGTAACTAGTTTGGACCATTATTATTGTTATAAAATATTCAAATTCCATCCAAAAATATTCCATATACGAAATAACACGTCCATTCTACATTTATTTTATCTGTCTATTCTACGTTTAATTATACTTATATTACATATTCTTGAAGTCTTGTCTATTTCGGAGACGCGAATTCAGTTATTGAACTATACAAAGTGAATTTTTCGATATTATGTGGACGGATGGAACCCAAAACAAAAGGTAGCGAGAAATGCATTTCGATTGAAATTATAACGGCATATCTGCATGATTTTGAGAACGAAAACACCTGTTTTATGCAACATCCGATAATGTCGCTATGCGGCTCATTTACTGATGACAGCCTCTGTGGTGTGGGGGTTGAGCAGATCGGCTCCTAACCCGGAGGCGGCGGGTTCGATTCCCGCGGCAGGACCAGTATTTGTGCACCGATAAAATCGCTAATACTTGTTCTGAGTATGGGTGTTGAGGGACAACGGTCCTCGTAGTTCCTAGGCCTCTAGACACAGGGAATCCTAATTAGGGTCCAGGGTTTATGTATGTCATCGTTGGGCGTTATTATTATTATCATCGAGGATGTGATGACATGACAATCAGCAGAATATAGAAAAAGGCCGTAAACTAAAAAAGCCAATTCGACCATTCACGCCCCCTTGAAAAATTCACTATACATAGATTGTAAGGTTTCGTAGCTCTATATATTGTGTAACTTTGATGTAAGAATGATATTTTGAATCACTATATTGTATAATTATTGGATGTCGTATCACTATTAGTAATATAACATGATAAACTTCGTATACATACCCTTTTGTTACGTACCTATCTATGATTGTGATATTTTTTACAAGGATTCATTAATTTATTATTTCAATTAAAACAAAAACCACGACGGGTGGTGGGGAAATACATAACAAAAGAAATGCCATTCAGTAGCGATAAGTCAAATTACTACCGCTAACCCACGTTTTATAACGGAAAATATGTGTAAATATGTATGCAACACAAGAAACCATGAAATCACAATTTTTAATTATTATATTATTTACATGTCTCTGACTTTGTCTGCAACTTAGTACCCGATCCTAATCCAACGGTCATGTTCGAAAACTTTTAAAATTAACTATTTTGTGTTACATATTAGCCTTTGGATTACTGGGTTCGGAAGTTTCTATGAAAAGTCGAAATAAATTGATACGATGAAATATCGTTATGAAACCGCGCGAATGCTACGTTATACCAGAACTAAACTATTCCTTGGTAATCCATATTGCGATGTTATGCTATAAGCATTACTAGCTAACATCGCAACAAGACCTGACCATGTTATTTATCAATTTGAAGTGATAACGTTTTTCGTGATAACTTCCCGGTCAATATAAAATAGATACGATGTTTTGATTATTTATCTAACTAAATTCATAATTAGTAACATATGTTATTTAATTATTACATGTTTTTACAATAAATATTATAATGTATAGCGACGTGGTATGATGGGGTAACTTTTTTTTTAAAAATAATTATGCTATGTTATATTGCACATTTGAATAGTGTTTTGTGGTTTCTTTTCACCGGTTTCGTTAATTCTAGGTAAATTTTCAAAGATATGTCAGCCATGAATATTCAAAGTAATCTACATTTTTTTAAATAAAAATTTGCTTTAACACTAAGTGTAGGGATAAATATCGCACAAGAGCTGGTGCACACGGGAAAGTTGGAATGAGATTAAAATTGTACAAATTAATTATTTCTTATGTATTTTAACTTTAACAACGAAAAGAAAATAAATTATAGGAAAAACCTACAATTAGGGTGATTATTCGCGTCTTTTTCTGCTTGTTAAACGGTCCGCTACTCGTTTTACTGGTAAGCTTTCTCAGTTCCGTAGTGTTTTACATTTCTTGATTGACATATAGGATAATAATTCGTTCTATCAGAGATATCGCTGTCAACATTTGGGAGGCAGGCAAAGCTATGCTTTTCGGTGGAGTTGTCGGTTAATCGATGTTCAATGATGTTTTATATAACTTTTGGAGATGTATCTTATCCAGCAGTAATATCAGAGGAATGATTTGATTGCTTTAGAGCGGCGATGCTCCACCGGGTATGCGGGATGAATGAGCAGTTCCCATTTACCATCGTTTCGCAGGACTAAGTCCGCATAGAGGTTACAAATTAGAGGGTAGTTGGAAACTAAAAATGGACTGATAGAGATAAAATTGATCTGTGGATAAGGGAGTGGATCGGTCCGTATTAGCGTAGGGCTTATACTCATACTTCAATGTTTAAAAACTTTCTAATAAATCGACTTGTATTATATAATATAAACGCAGAGTGCGATGGTGAACTTGAGAGCGAGTTCGCACATTTTATGTTTATCAGTAATTATTAAAAATAAACTGAAATAACACACGTGCTGAGCTCGCAGCTTTATATCATTCCGGCTGACACTTTTTTGATATTTAGATTTTTTCTTTCTTATAGTTATACAAGAAGTTTATTATTTTAACGAACTATTTATAATTGTATTATTTTACTTTACGCCCTCATGGAGGCTTAGTGTTAATATCATAATAGTATAATCATAAACTTGCTCCTCGCGCCATTAAAAAAGCGATTCTGGCGAAAGCTGGTGAATTATTGTAATAATTATTATCTTTTTCTCAACTCTGAGTGACGTCCGCTTTTTTAAGACCTTTTCTTAGTGCGTGTAATTGGCATATAACCCGCGTTAATGAGTATTAATTCGAAAGTAGCGAATTGTACGTATCGTTTGTGCTTATTCGTATATAACAATATTTCCGTCTACTAACACATATCAATACTGCACGGACATTAATATCGCCCTTCTATGGAAGGGTAAAGTCACTGCTCCACCCAGGTTCGAAAGGGAGTGTTCGAATTGTTCCAAAGTTCTTTTTTACTTTCGATATCGTTTCTTTATTGGCGCGATTATAGAAACGTAAGTTCTCATGCATGTAATCGTATACCAAAAATAACATAGTAGTAGGTGTTACTTTTTAAGATAATGTGTTACTTGGTAAGATAGCACTTTGCTCTTCTCTTTCTTGATAAAATGTATTTAACCATTTCTACTTATTTGTATGTCTATATAATTTTAGTAATTCCTGTCATGATATTGACGTAGCGAATTTATAGAAATATCTCTTTATTTTCCTCAAACTCTTGGTATGTTACTGTTTGGAGAACACCGCAGAATCTCGTTCAGATCCCGCAAGTTGTGTTGCCCATTCAATGATAGCTACCAGAGGCTTTTCTTCGGACTCTGGTCTTTTGAATGGGTAAATTATATTTCAACAATATGCGCAATCGTAGTCAAACGCAATCCCGCACGGTTTTATGTTTGTCCTAATTGACTTTACAGTCCATTCAAAGTTTGTTGGTGGTTTTGTGGAAAGCAACAAGAATTACGCCGTGGTGAATTTTTTCCTACCCTATCCTTAATTAGATCCTATAAAGGGTCAGTATTGCAGTGCGTCCTGGAGTTCCCTTTCTTCCTCACCCTTCGCACTTCGGCGGACATTCTTACCACCTTTTCAAACTACCTTCATATGCTTTGAACATTCATATACTTCTGTAATTTGTTGATAAACTGCTAAGTTTCTCAGCATGTATATTGTCGACTTGTCGCTTGCGGGATCAATACATATTTAACGATTTTTGTTTCATTGTTTTATTGTTACTAGACACATTCGTTTCACACGGGTACAATGTTCATGAGTTTTGGTATATTCACATTTTGATTGTATTGAATTGGGTTATATAGTATGATGAGTTGCAATATTCTGAGAGATTATTATAATATTAGTCTGACAATAAGAATGCATATTTGACACATGTTGTTACTTTGAATATTGTCACTCACTGATGTGGATCTGAGTTTTATCTGGTATCTTAATTTGAAACATAATTATTTTTATGTTTCAAGCATTACTTCTGCAAATAACCAATCTCAAATTGTTTTTAAATCTGTATCCTCCTATGGTACTTTAGTTATACTTATTTTGATTGTATATGTATATGTTTTGAGCATTCCAAATTGCGTTTCTTTTCTTATTTTCTAACAACGAACATAGTTATGTAATTTTGTTTAGTTTTATAATTTTATAAATTAGTTGGTATGGGTATTATACTGAATTTATGTAGTATTCTAACAAAATAACAGTGTCATAGTCAACAATGAAGTTTGCTTTATGAAAGCATCTATTTATGTGCAAAATTCAAAATTAAATTCTTGTTTTTGTTATTGATCATTTTTACAAATGTTCACAATTTTATATAAAAACACATTTGTTCTTTTAATTCAGCGCGATGCAATTTTTTGAATTAAATACGCCATAGAACTAGGTTTGATTGTTTAATTTAATGTGTACTTCTATTATTGTTAACGAAAATAAATGTGAACTAAATAATAGGTATATACTGTTTTATTTCTAAATGACTTCAGCTACAGTTAGCGATGATAATAATATATCGACAATAGAACAAGTCAAACATTCCCCAGAGATCTTTGTCCGGAGATCCACATAGATGGAGCTGATGTTTTTCTTGTTCATAAAGCAACTGACTCATATGGAAATTTCATAATGGTCACACTTAACTAGCAAAAGCTTTCATCTATTACCTAAGTTATCATTAAAACTGTTGATGTTTCGGTCATAACTGAACTATTGTATATTAACTAAAAGTGTCTGAAAGTGTACATATATAAAATGGTCTCGCATTATTCAATGTACCCTATGGGTAGAGCTTACAGGTAGTATTTACTTTTATTTTACAAATTCAGTATATTTCTGTTGGTTGAGTAGTAGCGGTGATGGAGGTAGGTCCCAGGCAGAGTGAAATCGATGCATACTGTGGCAGTTGGAAGCCAGCGGAGTAAGTATTACAAGAATAAGATATTGAAGATATAATACAAACTCTTTACTTTAATATTATCTACTGGTATATAAATTGGCAAGTCTAGAAAACTGAAGTTGAAACTAGAGATGCGCCAAATATTCGGTAAATGGCCAAGCCACCCAATATTACACTACTTTTATTTCAGTTAAACAATTTGTACGATCATTCATCGGAATTTATACAAAAATTATCAAACCACTCGGCACTTTTAAAATGTTTTTGTAACTAATTTAATAACACACTAAACGATTTACAGCACTGTACGGTGATTCTTGTTGGATGCGTTTTAGCGAACAGTGAGCATCGTTGGGTGGGATTTCTTCCGTCGTATAATCTAAAATTTTAAAATTTGCGTATTGTTTCACAATGTTTACGCTTTACTTGTTTCAATGAAACCTGTTACTTTAATTTGATTACAATTAATTTAGGTAGGTATACGGTAGGTTACGCACATATTAGCGATTTCACGGGAAATGTTCTTATCGATATATATTATGCACGCCAAAATTATTTCAATTGAAGTACATATACCTTTTGCTGAAGTTTTATTGTAGCTGAATGTGCGGCAAAGTTCGCGTAAAGTGAACCCAATAGTTTAACCAAACATTGGGTTTGGTATGCGTCGTACCGAATAATATTTGTTATTCGGCTAGATTCAAAAATCCACGTTTGGCGCATCTCTACTGGAAAATGTATTAACTGTTTTTTTTTTCATGTTTTGGCAACACACTTTTGTGTATTTAGCCAGTGTCAAGTAATTGATAATTTATCAAGTTAATGGTATTTTTATGTGGTTTAGATCAAGAAAATGTGGATCATATACTTTTCAGTTGTTCCAAAATACAGTTTTCATTGTATGATGTTATTTCAAACGATATCCCTCGTCCCACTTCCCACAAGTGTTTATGTCTTGTGTTTTCGTTTATTGGTATTTTATATGAATTTATAAAAGTTAATAAAATTAAGTTGTAAGTAGGTAGTTATATTAGAAGTTGTGTAGTATTTATGTTATATTGTGTACTTAAATATTAGTTTTAGATTATTTCATTACACAACCTCATAACACAAGTTTGGAAAATAATTCAATGCGATGATACGATCTTTTTCGTATCCCCGCCAAAACTCCAACAACTATTATATGGGAGTTTTGGCGGGAAAACGAAAATGATCGCGTCACCTCATTGTATTATTTTCCAAATTTTGTGTTATTTTCAGTGTTAAAGCCTAAAATTGGTGGCATTTTATTTGTTAAGTGCTGGACTACAGGAATAAGTGTAGGAAAGTGGTATAATGATGGTGAAACGTTTCTATTCATTTTGTTTCCTAAACTCTGTGGTGGCTCGAAGAGCAGGAATATACCCTTTACACTTGACTAGACTATGACTTGACTTGGTTGACTTGGAATGTGATTTGACTTGAGTTGACATATATATTAATTGACTCAAGAAATTAACAATTACTTGAAACTGGCTAAATACACAAGAGTGTGGAGTGTGGAGCTAAACCAAAACAAAAAAAAAACTTTTATATATTTTTTGTCGTCTGGCAGAATTGACATTTCAATGCATATAAGCCAAGAAAGTTTTATAGTACATTCTAAACTATCTGGAACAAGCCCTTCGAATGGAAACGCGGACTAAGGGAGATAGTGCCACCCTTTGCCGTTGTGCAGTAGGTAAAATAAAAGTTATGCGAGACATTTTCATTATTTTTAAAATATATACAATTTGAAAAAGAAATATATTTACAAAATGAAGCTACGTATTATGTGGTCTCCAAATAATTGAAAGCTAATATCAGCTGCTACCTACCTAATATTAGAGGATTACATTAATAATTCCTTTTATGTACTGCTCAAGGTAAAATGGTATGAGGCCTGACGGTATGACGTTAATTCATGTTCATTCAGAAGCTGCGGAAAACCTTGCAACTGCTCAGTAACATTGACACTCTACTGTATACATTACAGAAACTATGGTATTGTTAGGAAAAAGACGGTAGGCTCCCTGGGTACTACCTCCTACGGACCACGTTTCTCTTCAAACACGATAATAATAAAATTATAGTCTTATATAAACCTTACAGCGCCAAATCTGTGATTTAGTTTTGTATATGACTGGCCCGATAGCTCAGTTGGTAGTGACCCTGCCTTCTGAACTGCGGGTTGTGGGTTCGATTCCCACCCAGGACAAACATATGTGTGATGAACATCGATGTTTGTTCTGTGTCTGGGTGTTATATTGTATTCTATGTATGTATTTACAAACAAAAAAAAAAAGTATCTAAGTTTTGTATCAGTTATCTGGTTCCCATAGTACAAGCTTTGCTTAGTTTGGGGCTAGATGGCGTTGTGTGAGATGTCCACACATTATTATTATTATTATTATTATATTATATAATACTATGAGCTTGTTTTAGGTTAATAAAATTATACTGCTTAAGTTCTTATAGTAGGTAGTGTTAGTTATTATATCACTGTAATATTTCATTGAAAAAATAAAGGCAATATAAAAGGTTAAAAAAACTGCGTTGAATATATATTTTATTTTAATTTTGCTGCCTAAGTACATTTAACGCGTAAAGTCAAAGTAGAAAAAAGTTTTTTAGTGAGTGGTGACGTGTGACGTCTCTGAGTGACGTGACGTTTTATCTCTACCACAGATTAGATACAAAGAATGATAAAATCTTAAAATCTGGAAAGCCATGAATTAACAGACGAATTTAATGTTCTTGTTTTTATTTGATTTATTGAATCAGTTTTACTAACTTCGCTACTTACTGTTATTAAACGTTGTAAAAATCAGCCCTGAAATGGGCTTATACATTTTTAGCAATAGCAATAATATACTTTTTTTCTACGATTGTGATGACAGCGCCAGCTACTGGCTATTTTGCGAAACTCCATATTGATATCTCGGGCTATACGTCCGATAATTTTTTGTAAAATTGTGCCACTTGCTGTTATTTATGTTTGTTTTGATGTGTTTGTGACCAAATTATACTTGGTGATTGAGCATTGAAAATCTGAGCTCAATGTATAATCCAAATGGAAAGTTCCTTTCAATACCAATGACACTAAAAGAACTCTATGTGCGTTTTGGCCATCTTACTTGGCTTGCGTTGGTGATTCGTACATAGTCACGTGACCACCTAAGTCTCGGAATCAATGGCGCCAAAAGACTATTACAGAAAATGTACGTATAATTTAAGAAGTTGTATAACGATAATAAGTGCGTATAAAATGGAAATGTGCATCAAATCATCTTCAGATATACAAATCACTGCGAAATAATAGCTATAGTGATGCGACGACTCATGTCAATCTGGCAACAAACAGTGCTGCTATCTATGTTGTCAACTTTGTTATGTAGTTTACAATGGAGACTGTGAGATAAATATTTACGGTTATTCTAGGGTCTAATCCAAATTCTGGCATCTGTTAAGTAAATCGGTGAGTGCTTCTGGCACCTATGTACTGTGTGCAAACAATTGGTCGGCGCAAGTGGTCTGCGCATGGTCCACAGACTTATTCTAGCAGGTTGTCCTCTAGCCCGCCATACATTTCGTGTCTTGTCCACTGAAACGTCAAACGGGATTGTTGTTCGTATTCACATTTTCGCGAGGGAATAATGTGGTGAAATACCAATATGCACATTTGCGATAATGCTGAGGTAAAACATGAACTCACTTTAATTATCACCTGTGCTACAACACTTCGTAATTAAGACGTTTATGTTCTTATTGTCAAACTATATTTTTTCGTTGTTTTATAGCTTACAAGGGTTTATTTAGGGTTGTTGATGAGTCAATTCGCACCGAAGCTATGTTGGTACTCCGAATGGTGCATGGTTTGTTAATTGGTAGTGAATTAACGTAACTCTTACCTATCAAGAGTGACAATGAAAAAGTTCCCTTACGAGAGACGATAGTCTCGCAACCGGCTCTCTTTTCGACGTCCCACATAGTTTGTGTACACAGTAGCATTATTTTACTCACATTATGTTTATATTTCAGGTATTATAAACGTATAAAGTGGAATCATGTAGTGAACGATGTGACATATACAATGTTGCTGCCACGGTCCAAGTGCAAAGCTATAGTGGGATCGTGAACATGTAGGTTGTGAGACAAACAGTATACAAGATGTCGATGAGGGGCACAAAGCGGGCAACCGTTGTGCGTGATGGTGAGCAGCCCAGCACTAGCACCGCAGGGCCGAGCACCAGCGGCACCAGTTCGTCCAAGCGCCGCCGAACTGACCCAGAGGATCCCCTCTGGCAGTTGCGGCCCGTCAGTGACCTCAAGATGTCATCAATATATAATAGAAGTGCCCCAGAGGCACCAGCAGAACTATTCAGGTTTGTGTGCTTCATATTAGTATTCTATTCATTATTATAGTATAGTTTATATTATCTTAGAGTATTATCTATTTCTAATCTCAGTGAACACTATCTGTAAGTGCAATGTGTGTATGTAGTTGGTGCCTCTTACCTCATAATGTAACTGTTATATTATGTTTAATAACCATCCATATTCATATTATCTAAACCCGCTGTTTCTCCTTACTTTAGAGATGTTTTTGCATAAACTATGATTACATCCATTTAGTTTTGAGATCAATGTTTTATAAAACTTTCTGTATGGTATGTGAAGCTAATATTGGAAGTGTTGAAATTATGTAGTAATTTAATATTTATGTTACTGCATTCTCCCCTGCCATTAATTACATGCACAAATTTATAAAATAGGAGATACAATGCCTCTAGACCATTCTAGAGGTGCTGGCCTTTTTATTAGAGCCTAGCGAATAAAGCTGTTGATTTTACAGAAAGATTTTCTTAGTGAGATTGTATTATGACAAGATTTTGTACCACAATTTCAATAAGATTTTTACCTAAAAATTAAACAGGCTTGACATTTTACATTACTTGTGGTTTAATGTTAAACCATTCAATTTTATTGAAATAATTAATGAAAAATTTGGCTGTGAATTTTCATGGAAGTATAATAAATGGCTGACTTCATTCTTCCTGTAGCAGTTTTATTATTACTAACAGGAAGGAGATTTCATTCAATTTGATATAAATCATATCAGGGAGTAAAAGATTGTCCTTAAATTCACTCAAAATCTATAAGTAATTCAGCTGCGCATCATATCCAAAAATGTGGCTGGCTACTAATATTATTTTAGCGAACTACTTCATCACCACTTTGCAAAACATCTACGCAAAAGTTTATATCATACTATAATATATAAGCCAGTAAGCTTGATATCACTCTGAAAAATGTGTTACAAATTGTTCGCATATATCATGAGATTTTAGTTAGTGCAGACAATTTCATTGAACTACTTTAAAGTTACAATACATGGTAACAGTCCATAAGTTTGTTCATATTAAAAGTAAAACAAGAAGTATTTAGCAACATTATTAATTTATGAAGTGAGTATTGGTTATACCTGAAAGGCTCATTGTAACATAATATCCTGGCTGTTTAGCTTTACAAACAAATCAAACTGTTATTTAATGGTATGGTTACTTGTTATGAATTTTCTGGATTTGTCTGTACTAACTTTTATATATTTTTAGTAGTATAATATAGTACATAAAAGTACAAGAAACCTTATAGTTTTGAGTCTATGAATCTATAGTTTATTTCAAATAACATAACAGGAAATAAATTAAATATTTTCTAGACTAAATAGTTGCATCTGACACTGTGCCTCTTATTTAAAAACAACACAGTAACAAATTGGTGATACATCAAAAAAATAATAATTATGAAGTGCTATAATTTTAAAACCCTGGATCATTCTAAAAATATCCTTGGATTCATTTATATGCATGTACAATATACATGTGTGGCACAATATAGTTTACAACATACTTTCAGATGTAACAACACTTGTTGGATGCTCCTGATTACTTTACTTTGCAACTTATATCATTTTAGAGTTTGCCGTACATGTCAAATCAATTATTTCAACAGTTTCCACTGCTTGTGTTTTAGTTAATGACCAATTAAAGCTGTGTAAGTTTATATGGAAACAGTATTTATAGTAGTTTAGATGGCTCAAATATAATGCAGGTGCAGGTTCAACTCCTGCTATAGACAAATTAAAGTAGTTATTTTGATTCTCGACTTTGTAATCGTCGGTAGGCACAAATAAGCTGGCCATCAATATTATGGAATATTGTAATATGCGAAAATGTTAGACTTTATCAAAGTGAACTGAGCAACATGTTCCTATCCAAATTATTCCTTATTGATAAATATGCTAGCAAATGTTTTAGTATAGAAGATAAACCAACTTGTTGATCAGAGTCACTTGAGAGCTTTGCTTCTCAAATTCTACCCCATGTAACTGTTACTTAAGTAAAACGACTGCGAATTAATTTAATGTTATATGTAACAATATACATTTATGTAAATATAATTTCCTTATATTTTCTGGAACTACATTTTCCATTGTATTAATTTAAAATGTTTTACTGTATTTGTGCGATTTATTTGTTTTTTTTTTTTATCTAGAGCAGTTATACTCGATATTTGAAGATTTTTGGTGACCTCTTATTGTGTTCCCTACGTGAAATCGAACCGGTATTCCTAATAAGAGGGGTTGTTAAATTGCCATACAAAATAACGAATTCATATTAACTGGCTACTGAGTGAGTTTAACTGATCTAGTAACCTTTGTCGAACTGACAATGAATCGAAAGGCGAGGTGTCTTTATAATCAAACTTTCTTAAAACTTACCAGTTTCACTTCCTTGTTACCTACTACTGTTAAAAGGAAGGTTGTGATTTTAACAATCTATTCTTCTATGTTCGTACATTATCGAATCTCCCAAACTACTTGTTATATTTTTTTAATCAAAGTAATATATATTTTGTCGGCAGTTTTCTAATTCAAACAATGGGAAATCTCCACACAGATTACGCCTCGATTCGCGTTTGCCTCACATTCGATTCGATGTAACTTTGACAAAGGCTCAAAGATTATTGGTTTTATATAACTTAATTATATGTTCGATATGCTTCGCTAATTTTAAATAATGTTTATTATATTCAGGTAAGTAATAGTAATAATATTTCAGGCTGATTGAATCATTGAACAAATTGCCTATACTATGTCAAGGTCTTGATTTTAATCAGATCGACTTATGTCGCAGTGCATTGCAATTAACGCGCGCTTCTATATGAGTAGCAGTTGTCTGCACAGAAAATACGTTATATGTGCACAAATAAATTGGCTTTATATGCTACTGCGTTCTATGAACTTCTGAACTGCTAAACAGGTTTGTTATAGGCGAGCAGGCTACATCGTTGACCCCCTATGTATTATCTAACAACATGAAATCACCTCGTGGATTAAATTATTTAAAATTCGACATTTATAATAAAATATTAAAAAAATGTAGAATCGTTAATATTTTTTTACTGTATTATAAATCATATACATAAACATTCTTGCATAAAAATTACAATGTTATTGCTTCGCGCAACCCGCACTTTACCCCTTGTAAAAACGTAAAGAATCCTAAATGCTATTCTAAAAAAAATTGGCTATAACCATATCCGACTAGTTTCAGCGTGATGCGAGTTCCAAGAGACAGCCAAACAAAAAAAATTTACTTCTATATAACGTCGACAAAGTAGTGTGGGTGGTGCAATCGTTATTTTCAAAAAATATTTAATTTACTTTAGGTTTAACCTGGTTACATTTTTATTTTATGTATGTATAGATTTGTTAGCAATGCGTGATAGCAATATTTTTAATTTTGCATTTAAACCACCATTGTAATATCTATTTTTTTAAGCATACAATAGCAGTATGGTAGTATGTCTTGTGTTTAATCTATGTGTTTGTGTAGTGGCAACACAAATAATTCTACTAGTTTATTGGCTTTAATTATTTTTGCATTTTTTAATAGTATCATACACATTAGGTTCAAGTTTCATAAAAAAATAATTTACTTGAGCATGCGTTGGTGCATCTCGCTTATTGAATCCTTAGCGAGTACTGCGCGAAATTCTATTTCTTTCTTTTTATGAGTAAACTCGACGAAGCGTCAATGCAATCACAGGTAGACGCGGCTAGGAAAAACGTTGCTGCAAATATTAAAATTACTGAACGGAGCAAAGGCAATTACTAGAATCTGGAGAGACGTCTAGAAAATCGATTTAGAAAAGAACTAGGGATTTATTGTAGTGTTGGTCGTTTCTAGTGATTACTTTTACTACTCTAATGGTTGCAATCAAGTTACGTGATCGCTTAGCTGATGTTTAAGTTGGGCATAATATTACTTCTCTATTTTTTTTAATAGTTTTTATTTTATTTGGTTCTACACGTTTGTGTATTTCGCCAGTGTCAAGTAATTGACAACTTCTCAAGTTAATGATATTTCATCTACATAGTTAATTCATGTCACAGTCCAAGTCATCAAGTCAAGTCATAGTCTAGTCTAAGTCATACTTCTAGTAAAGTGGTGGCAACTTTACCAGAAGCTTCTATGTAGTTTTGGGAACAACACGAAAAGAAACGTTTAACCATAACACAAGTTTTGGAAAAGAATACATTGCATTGACGCGATCTTTCTCGTTTTTCCGCCAAAACTCGATCCGTAGTTTTCTGAAGTGCCTTGGTACAGTAAATCGCCGTTGGAGTTTATTAGTTCCGTATTACAGAACGATGTTCAGTCACACCCATGCCTGAACACCGATCGATGACTGAGCATCTGAGATGATGATGATGAGATCTGAGAGGTTTTATTCACTAATTAATCACTTTATGAATGAAATCTCTGCTTGAGCACTGATCGATGACTGAGCATCGTTCTGAAATACGGACCTTAGTGTTGTAGAAGTTTAACTATCAATAGTTGACCTCGAAAACTATTCAAGATATTGGTAGTACTACCGATAGTATCGCCACCTGTCAAATCGTATTGATAGTATTTTTTTTATGTTAGTGAAGTGACGAGCAAGTCGTCCGCCTGATGTTAAGCGATACGGCCACCCATAACAGAACAGCAACACTATTAATCAATACTATTACTTTTACGTTAAATAGTATTATTGCAAAATAGTCCATTAATAACCGATAACAACAATAGTTTTAAACTTTCAATTGTCAGTTATTTTATGTTTTAAGCTATCGCTCATTATGTTCGCTTGTTTTATAGCGTTTTGAGATTTTTTCATTTCACTGCGATTTTGTTGTATTTAACGAATTATTTATTCTTGGCGAATTTCATTTTTGCTTTTTTTAGTTTCTTTTGCGTAGTATTTAGTTTAGGCACAAAACTCACGATCATGATCACTGGATTACAAAACAAATGGCGACTGCACTGAAATTGAGCGTGGAAATGGTTTGTGCAAAATGTATTTTTGTTTATATATATTATTGATTTATTTATTATCGCGTTCATGTACGTCACAGTAATAGGTGTAACCTTGATTAATCTTCACTTTTGGTCCATCCTGTCTGAACTGATAACTTATAAAATGCAATTTAGACATGATTTAGAGGATATTTTAATGCGACTGCCTAAAGTAAAAATATTTTAGAGTAATATTTTTCATAGCAACCTAATTTTTGTATTCGGATTTATTTCAGCTTTTATGAGATTTTCACATACCAAATAATTTATTTGAGTTTAACAAATTAAAATCAAAACACCCTTTATTGCGCACGGTGCTCGCCTCGGTTAAAAAAAAAACAAGTATTACTATAATAAAATTAGTTACTTTTCATTTTAATCCACAAATACTGATACCGCGTGATTAAAATTATTTGAACTACATACAAGTATATAAAAAAAAACTTTTTTTTGCATTTAATTTTAACAATTGCATAATTTAGTTAAAACTTTAATACCACGCGACGCACCAAAAAAAGAAAATTAAACAGTATGGGGTTCCGGCACTGTAATAATATCAATAGAACTTCTCATATTCATAAAAAAAAAATAGATTATACCATCTAGAAGACGTTACTTTTAGCTTTTTTGTAACTGCGCCACGTATTTATTAGCCATGTAACCCATATCTCTCTTTCTGACTATGTACTATGTATGTGCCACATGGGGGCGCCTTCTCCGTCCAATGAGCTGGTGTCAATCTTTGACGTCGTACTCTGCTAAAAATACTCCTTTATCTTTTTTACTAATTACCCCGGTGAGATTTCATTTCATTTTATTGGTTTTTCCTAATAAACCTATCTAGTATAAGAAAAGATATAAAAATTCGTAAAAAAATACCAGTGTAACCACGGGCTGTCTTCTATAAAGGAGCAATATTATTTGTGTTTTTTGCAAAACCTGTTTATGAGCCTATTTTTTCGTATAATCAACATATTTAAATTACATCGTACGTAAGAAGGATAAGGGATAATTATACACAAGTATTGATCTTGTCACGGGTAAAACTTGAGCGTTATGCAAGTTGAGTAGTCAGAGTGGACGATAGATGATGGACATCGAGGTCTGTTGAGTATTTAGCCTGATCAGCCTTAGAGTACCCCAAGCCGCCGTGCTCCTTGCAACAGGATGTATCCAATACATGACACCAGTATTGGATCACATCTTCACCGCTTTTCCACTTACACTCGTTAGCGGGCGGTTCTCTATTATATATAAAATAGTTACATCACTGTTATTATAATCATCTGACGTACCTATAGCTACAGAATAATATTCCTAGTTCTCTCTTAGGGGTGGAATTTCGAAAAACCCTTTCTTAGTGTATACCTACACTTTACAAAGAACACACCCTCCAAAAAGTCTCTTGGATCAGCGGTTTAGGTTGTGCGTTGATATATAAGTCAGTCAGTCAGTCAGTCAGTCAGGATTTTATATTTTATATGTATAGATTTAATTATCCGGGAGTAACACAAGCATACCTCAAAATGGTAAGGCACTACCTATTTGACCTGCACAGTAGCAAAGTAACACGTACGAAGATTACCTTGGATGATTAGACTTGGTACCACGAAAAGCCTACTTTCCACACTCTTCCGACAGCGTCCCAAGCCCAGGCTCGCACCTCAGTACTTGAGCTAGTTGCTGCCCTCTTTGAACAACTACGTACCTTATGCGCTCATACTCTCACCCTGACTAAAGGTGCTTAAAGGGTTGGCAGAGACCAAGTTCACTATCCCGATGATAAAAAGCCCCGCAAAGCTTCAACGTGTTTGCCCCTTTCTGTAAAGCCTCGACCGTACATTCAAACCTGTCAAGAAAAATTTAATCAATATACAATGAATTGTTATATCGCGTAAATGTATATCGGTGTAGGTCTTCAGGAACACAGTTATACAGATAGGAGCAAATCTGGCACTCGTTGAACATAATTGACACACGTACGTGAATAATTCAGTCAACTACACATATGCAGGTATACTCAGGCGCAATAATAAAAAAGAAATGCCATAGTATGTAGACAAAAATCTATGCCGTGGATTTGAAATTCAGGTCTCATAATTCTGGGAATTGAGAGAAGGTAGACGAGAGGTGGGCGGAGAGGCTCGCCGATAATCAATTCAATGTAGTGGTAACCGTTGCCTGGAACAGTCTCCTTTTTTAAATAAAATACATAATGCAGTGTTGTTCAATATGGTGACTGTTGACAATATCGCGACGTCTTAAATAAATAATTCGGAACAATATTGAATGACACAGTGCCGGAAACTCTGTTAACCACCCAACTAAAACTTAACAAAATGAGAAAAATTGCGATGGGCCGGCCAGCGCCGCTAGGAAGATGGCGCCAGCGCGGGCGTACTTCAAAGCGCAGTCGCGGCGGTCGCTGTTCTGTATTTCGTTCTCTCGGAGTACTTGACGGAGGCAAAGCTTTTTGCGTGTTGGTACCTCTTCTAGTAGCATCCTTTCGCGGTGGTGATCGGGCCACAAACGCCTAGGTAAAGGACCTCGCCGCAAGCGTGGACGCGGACTGTGTCTAAGGCAAAAAAGTGTGTCTGGCCTACGCCCATTGTCATGGGCGTAGGCCATGGGGGTAGTAGGTATCTCCATCCTCGTCGACGGCGTCCGACTATCTTCTTTATTCTTCTTTATCTCAGCCACCATTAATGCCGTCTACAGATCTCCCGCCAGTGAAGCGAAATCCTGTGGACTTTTATTAGAATTAATGGAAGCTGATGGGTGGGAGTTATATCTTCGTTATATGCACTACCCTGATAACTAACCCATACTATATTAGATCTCATATCGGAGATGGAGTCCTGAAAATGAGCCTCTAACGCGAGAATATTTCACTAGCACACTGAAGCACACTGTCAAAGATTACCTGCAGACTTTACAGGACATAATATTATATCCCGTGCCGTTTGCCTCAAAGATAACCCGGCCTTCCACAGAAAAGACCTAATCAGTGCAATGAAATTGCCTGACAACGAACCGCTGACGTCGAGCGAGTACTGGGTGATCACGGATCCCTGGAAGCAGGACTGGGAGCGAGGAGTGCAGGTTCCGGTCAACCCCGATTCACTCCCCGCGCCCAAGGTCAAGATCATTGACAACCCAATGCCGCCCGGCCAAGCCGAATTCAAACTGTGAGTATACCTTTCTTTTGTTGTTTCTTTATATGCCATCTAACAAAGCAGTGTCCGTTGTCTGAGAAATACGTTTCATGGTACGCGCCACGCACAATCAGCCCGGTTTAATATTTAAAACGTTTACTTCAATGTCGGTTATTAGTATTTTACTATGTAGGAAAACTTAAAACCGTCTTATTCTTAAACGCTCTGTAACGTAATGTATGCTATAAAATGACTTGTCTTCTTCTTCTCTTCGTTTAATGGCTTGCTATCGCTTTTTAGCGATAATTCTGCCAATGTCAAGTGAGGAATTTTGTACGGTTATGTATTTTGTCAGTCAAAATGCCACAGTAAAATCAAAATGTCTTGTCAATTTTACGCTGACGGGAAATGTCATTTTTATTTAAGCTGGGGTCATGTAGAGGTTTTTATATTTCGCAATTATGTTCATTTCTCAAAATACTGTTCATAGATCAGCATCATATTTCCATGGGATAAAATGAATTGATTTAGGTACAATCGTTAGTTGGGAAATATGAAAAACTATTACCGAAGTAACTGCTGTGTAGCTTACACAGTGCGTATTTTGAAAAGGACGAAATGAATTTCTTTCGTAATGATTTTATGCAAATTGCAGAAATGTTGTGCTTGTATGATGTACAGTCGAAAATGTCGTGACTCCAGTTCAGTGTGCAACTCGGTCACAGAACATCAATTCGGCATCGATCGCAACCACTCAACATTAAGTCGCAAACAAAATCTACTGCAATGCCAGCCGAGGTAGCCACATAAATGAAATCATGTTTCATAAATAATGGAAATTTTTGCTAGTTCTAATAAAGGCATAATATTTGGACAAAAAGGTATATTCGTGCATTGTATCGCAGCTTAAAAACTTATATGACCCATTCCTGGCTTATAGAGCGTTTGTGAATAAGGGGAAACAGTATAGCGGTAGTCCTTAAAAAATATCTTTATTTTCTTGGTTTCTATAATTCTTTTGCTCTCTGAACTTGTTGATCGCAAGCTATTTTTAGTATGTAGGTCATCCAGGGATTATATCGGAGCTCGGCGCGGTGCATCGGCTCCGGGGGATGCCATGTGGGTGGCGATAGGGGGTAGCGGATCACACAGGATTATTAACATTTTATTTATTTGATTCACCAGATTCTATAACAGTTACTAAGCTTAAAATATTTTTCAAAAAATAATTGGTTTTTGTGATTAATTCCTTTATTTTGCTAAAATAATACTGCATAGTACATTTTTAAATGGTGGCCGTTTGCTGCTTTACAATAATAATTATAGCTAATGTGATTTATAATAAAAACTGTTACGTCATTAATGAATAAAAAATGATTAAAAATAAAAAATGGATAAAAAGTGAATGTTTTTTAAAAGTTTTTTTTAGTAACTTATCCGTGTTGATGTTCGATAGCGGGCTTGTCTACATGTATTTGTAACAGTTAAAAGTTTTAAATTAAAAGTTAGTTTATTGTTTTGAATTTATCGCTAGAAAGAAAACGGTTCACAATAAAACAAATTATTTATTGCACATATGCCATTTTGGCACTTTAACAGGTCATAATTAGATTGCTCACAATAAATAAAATTTGACCTTGAAAAGTACGAATCCTCCTTCTTAGTATTGCAAAGCGATCCGACGCACGAGACAGAAAAATTCTGCTAACTTCCATTCCAATAAACAAGAAGCAATAAGAGTATTTAGAGGAACCATTAATTGCCTGGTATTTATTTATTCTCTCAGCGTTACCACGCCTTTGAAAGTTAAAAATGATATCAGGCAAAATTGCACACTATATATAGTTTGTATTGCGCACACAGAAATTAATGTGCATTGTTCGCATTTTATGAAAATATAAACCATTTTATGACAATTATTTGAGTTATCTTTTCCTTGCAGTACCTTTATTTTTAATCAGATACGTTGTGGCGGCAGCTGAAAAATGCAATAGAACCTTTCGTATGAACCGTTGTTCTCCCTGATAACGTCTTAATATCAAAGGTAAATTTGCCGGTATAAAATAAACCTTTGAGAATTTTGTTGATCAATAAGACTATTGTTTATTGACTTCTAAATTGTTTTTTCAATTAAAATGTTTTAAGCAAAAATAACAAATGCCACAGCAATTCCATTACATTAGTTATTTAAGCAGAGTTTATAAGTAAAGCTGTAGTGTGCCACTTCTATACGTAATTCTTTACTCTGTCCCCGGTACTAGGTAGACATGTCTGCACAGGGGTCACCATCGTCAACCCTCTATCCCGACGTAGATCTTGCACAAGCTTTTATTATATCATTTAATACTCAACCTGCCCGTTGTACTTTTTGTCGGCGTATTGGCCTTGTACTTGTACGTTTTGTTTGTTTACGTCTACCTTTTTATATCTACTATAACCCGACTGTACTAAAGTCAATTAAATTACAACTTAGCGTTTACTAGGTGTTAGGACTTTTCTGCAAAGTCGTCTAGGTAGGTACCACCGCTTTGTCAGTTATTCTGCCGCCAAGCAGTAGTGCTTGCGGCACCAGTTCCGGTTTGAAGGGCACTAGCTAGTGAAATTACTGGGGAAATTAGACTTTATGAACTCATTTCACAGTCTATATTGCGAATATGGGAGCTGTATAATATCTCGAGCTATGCGTCGTTTTGAAATACGCCATTTAAATATAATTTAAACCAGCGTTTTGCGTGCATTTTCAATTTTGTAAGATCATCTTTATGGTATGTAGATGGAATGCCACATTGCCGTGTTTGAAAGCGAATTGAAATCCTAGCGTAAATACAATAAGGTTGGTATACTTCGCATCAACAGGTGGCTGGTAACTCTTGTACAACAGGCTCTTCGTCTACCCGTGCCAATTTTCAGGGTTGTCAATTATTTCTTTTGTGTATTTCATGCATGAGGGTTTTGGGGATTCAAATGTAGAGTTTTATGGGTAGATGTGAGGCAAAGTAAGTCGTAATATCCGACATTGTTTTAGGAGTTGCTTTAAATGATATTTTATGTAATTTTTTTTGGTTATATATATCCCCTCTTAACCCAATTTCGTAAGTTAGTTGTAAAAGGTGAAGGATAATTGAATACAAGATCACTTGTCGCGGTAAGAGATGTTTGTTCTGGCTAAAGGACTGATGTATGCGGGTTGAATCCCATTCAGGATTAAAACTTTCCTTCGGTTTTAATTTCCATAAATAACTCGCAATGTTAAATAAATATTCTAATTATTATAATGATTAGCTGTGCCCTGCGGTTTCACCCGAGTGGTGAAAAATTTCTAATTTTTCGCTCAACTTTCTTAATTTTTTCATCCTTCTCCTGACAATAGTAAACATAACAGAAAAAGCGAAAATGTTCCATCCGTTCACGCGTGATGCGATGACCAAGAGAACAGAGATTAATTTTTATATATAAGATATAATGATTCGCCTTCTAATGAATTGATAATTCAACTCTTATATAGGTTAGTGGCCAACCCTGAAGTCGGAATTCTCCGGAAGTCTATTTCGTAAACATTCCCCATCCTTTTGGATTGGTTGATATTCGAGAGTTATAGCGTTGCTTTCCGAAGTACGGTAGAGCTCAGTACATAGTACATACATATATCACATAGAGGCCACCTTCCCTAGAACTGACTGCGGCGCACTGAGGTTGAGAACGATTCGAGCTACAACGATAATAAATTATGAATATATTACATGCATCAGTGACCATACAAATCAACATTATTTTTATGCAACCCTAACTTTTACTAATTTTATGATATGAGTGCAGAGTGCTTCTATCATTGGAAAAGTCGTCCGTTGTAGTTTTGTCACGCGATGTGCAAAATAGTCACATTAAATTACCAATGGATTGTCTACGTAGTAACAAAACAGATATTTGATGAAATGATCCATTAGCTTTTTTTTAATTAATGGATAATCGTACACTAAGGTGAAGTGGATGCAGGATAGGTTATATTATCATTAATAGACGAATAAAATTGTGTTTTTTACTCGGATTTTGGCTGGACCGGTGATACGTGAAATAGACAATAAAAGTGTTGGCCCTTTGTCTAGATTAATAAAATAAATAATAAATAATAACACCCAACAATCACATGCATAGATCCTGGACTCTTACTAGGATTCCCTGTGTCTATGGACCCAGGAACTTCAAGAACCGTGGGCCCATAGCACCCAGCACAGAAAAAGCATTAGCGCTTTGTTTCTGTAGACAAACACTTGTCCTGTCGCGGGATTCTAACCCGCCACTTCCGGGTTATGAGCCGACCTACTCAATCACCACATCACAGAGGCTGTCATTGAAAAATGAATGAATTTATTGTGCATTCAAACTCTTTAAAATATAACCATTTCAATGTAATGTTTGTGCTCTGATATATTTTATCTCCAACGGGTTGGTAAGCTCAGTCCAGCCGTATGTGCACACTACACTCGGTGAATCCTTCTGGTTCTAAAAGGGTGGGATTAGTTCTCTAGCGCTGAGTGCAGTGCTGGGAATTATTAATGCCTCTTAGATTTCCGTTTGTTGGATGGACACGGAACTCTTTGTTAGCAGTTAGGTTGCAACTTTGGCCAAATAATGTTTTTACTAGTTACAATAAAAAGCATGACCCGTTCATCTCAACACAACTGCATAAAATGTAACTAACTGTGATGTCGAATATCGATACTTGTGAACGATAGTTTACATTCATGTATTTAATGTAGTCAGATTGAATCGCAGTCTAACTACATAGGTGCAAATGGTGCGACGCAGTTTCCTCGTCAGGTCGCTTCATTTCAGGGCGGTAACTCAATATTCCCTGTTACACTGAACGCTGTTAGCTATGAAACTCGGCTCTCCCCTACAGTGCGCACTAGGCGTACTTTTTTAATTGGTTTTTTCTGCATGCCTATTTAAATGGGTTTCTCGCATCCACTGCTGAAAGTTAAACTATTTACATATCGTGTCACTCGTTACAGTGAGTACATAATATAAATGATCTATGAAGAACTTTCATCAGCCTTAGTCTAGTCGCTTAATATTGTTGACACCTACCTTCTTGCGTCTACGAGAAGTATCGAAGGAAGAACTTTACATTGTAATGCCGCGAGATTTATATGACGTGGGACTGAAGTATACATGTTGATACAGCCTAATTCTCATCCCAGACCCAAGGACAAGTACATCCACCTGTCTCGAGACGCGCACTACGCGCCTGAGAAGCACCTGCTGAGCTCAACGCCGGCCAGTGCGGAGGCGGCTTGCTCCTACGACTTGGACGCCAACGACACAAGCTGGCTGCGACTCTTGAACGCGGAGAGAGCGCGCGCTGGCGCTGCGCCTATCACGGAAGATCAGTTCGAGAGGGTCATCGAAGAACTCGAGGTGAGTTTCTTGTATTTTGTTTATAATACGGAAAGAATTAGCTGATGGCTGCCTTATGGTCATCAGGTACCGTCGCCTATACACACCTGCTACGCGCTACCGGTGCCTTGCTTACCTTTTAACACTCGTCGTTTAAACAGTAACGCTTTGGGTAGTTTGAGTAGCCCATTCCACAGTTTTTAATTTTTTTTATTTTTTTTTAATTCACATCAACGAACTAAAATATCAAGGAAGAGTAAAGAGTATTCGACTTCTTAAGCGATAGTTTAACTAGCCCACAGTTTCTATCGTTTCAGCGTATTTTTGGAAAATCTTATTAACTGTACTGAAATTATGTTGATTTCGCTTTGCAGTGTCAGTTTTAACACTAATCGCGAGTTAGGATGGTGCTCCTTAAAAAGTGACAATGGTTTACACGAGTAGTTTTGCAAAAAAAAAAAAAAACATTTTTCATTTCAAAACTCGCCTGGCTTGTAAAACTTTCGAACGAACACGTAGGAAAAGTTATTGACGTATGCTGCATCTTATTCGAGTTCAGTGAAGCAACACATAGTTTGCGTAGCAGCTCGCTACGTCGTTATAGAGCTACGTGACGTAGCCGCTACGTACTTTTAGTTGTCTCTACGCCACCGTCGGAGTGTAATGATCATAAAAGTTTTACACAATCGACTCGTAGCACTTTTAATTACGAGTCCAAGTAAATTTTAGGGTTAGTTTCAAGACTAGGGTAGTTTTACTATTGCGGTGTATTTTAAAAGCCTGGTCTCTATTCAGAAGTATGTTTTTATTGTGTACTAGCTGATCCGATGAACAATGAACGTACATGCTTTTTAATTTTTTTTTATGATGACTATAATTATATTACTTATTATCCTATTCCGGACGATATATTATTTAATTATATATATTATATTATAGGACATCAAAGCCAATTGAAGGGGTGAGAATAAAAAGGATTTAACTGATTTTTTTGACCAAATGACTTATGGGTATCGTTGGATTCAGCGTGAAATTATCTTCAATAATACATTCTCAAAATACCGAAATGAGGCTTAAATCTGTCACAGGAATACAGTACGCTTAGCATAAAAACATTACTTTATTTCTTTTATTATATTATATTTTTACAGTAATTGTATGAGTTAGTACTATATTTAGTAATTTTAAATAGAAATAAAACATTTTCAAGCAACTGAAACTTACATAAACCTTTTCTATTACCTTATAAGCACTCTACATAAAAATGACACCGTTGACGTTTAAAATCAATTTTCTCGAAACTGTCAATTTGTCAGGTAAATCCTTTTTATTCTCAACCCTTCAATTATGACCCGATATTAATCCATTCATGGTGGTCCCATACAAACCAATGATGGGGTATGAGATAAAAACCGAAATCTCAATAGATAACAGCAACTGGGAATCGTTAGGGCTCGATAATAGCTGTGTGTTTGTATCTGACCTTATTAAGTGCTTTGAAGAATTTAGCAATTCTAAAATAAGCGAGTTATTAACTGTTTACTTCAGAAAATGTATACGATTTTTTTTTATATCCTGCTTCTTGGTTTTCTGTTCATAGAACAATAATCCAATTCGCTGGCTGTTTCAAACTGATTTTATTTTTGCGTAGTATGGAGGAGAGGAGTTATTTCTCATATATAAATATAAAAGAAAATATTTAAAAAATCATCATTGAAGTTACAGCTATTATTTTTATCCCACTAATAACTAGAAAATCTTTAACATTTTTGACATGTAACAATAAATATATACTAAGACACTTTCACGACAAAGCATTATTTTGCAGCAAATGTAGCCGTAATCCAGGCCCTTTGATGTTCTTTTAAGCTCGTACACACAGGTCTTGCGCAACTCAATATAGTCTGCAACAAAGGATGTTCTGAAAGGAGATGCATTATTTTTACTCCATTATGTCTTCAACATGCGCGCTTGGGCCTTTGAAAATCTATGTCAATTTCCATCTACAAAATGTCTTTTAGATACACGCCATATTTTTTTGAAACAATGCTTGCTTAAAAATTCGTGGAAAAACTAGAAGGTAAAGACAATTTTGGCATACGAACATTTTGAATTGGTATTAAAACCAACTGAAAAAAGAGTTTTCATTAAGGCTCTTAATAAACATATAGAGAGGCTTAGTTAAAATAATTTATTTGTGGTCTAATTATTACAAATATCGGTAAACATTTTAAAAAGCTCTTAAATACACAGCAAGTACTTGTTTACTTTATATGCTGCGCGATACCTTCTAGACATCTCCTGGTTTATTATCCTGGAATTAATCCCGTCCGGTGACGCTGTAAAGGTCAGCATTGACCTGTTCAAAAATAAGATTTTTAGAAGAGAGAACTTCATACCTAACTCAATTCTATATTTAAATTCCTGACTTATAAAAACGGGAATCGGCTAAATTTACTGAGAGAGGCAAAATCCTGCCGGCTTCCGCTTCTCTTTATCGCCTTGTTCGACCGAACAGATTGAGTTCAAGCCCAAAGTATTAGGTTGTAATATGACGGTATGATAGAGATCCATAGACGCTATGCTTGAATTCTAAAGCAGGTAAGATTTTCATCAAAAATGAAGAATTGACACAAAACTGCATTGAAATCTGTCCATCCGTTGGATGCTATAGACAAACATAGACAGCCTTATTAATAAACGGGTATTAGTCTCGGATTAGTTACTTCAGCTTTTGTCCTTTTTTTGCTACTGGAATATTTAGCTGGATCGAAAGAGACAAAAGATGGTGTAACTAGTCTAAAGCTAGTTCGTGTTTATTAATAAGGCTGAGAGAGACGTAGGAGTCAAATACCTTTTCAGTTTACGATATCGTGTGTAGAGTTTACAAAATTTATATGAGATTAGCAAACTGAAGTTGAAGTGGGCTGGTCACATCAGCCGTAGTACCGGCCGCGGTAGATGTGTTCTTGAGTGGAGATCGCGACTTCGCAAACGTGGTGTAAGGCGCCCTCCGATTAGGTACAGTTCGCAGAGTGCTTAGCGGCAGCTGGATGACGTAAGCCAAGGATCGGGCTTAGTGGCGTGCGTTAAGAGAGTCTTACGTCAATGGGCTAATACAGGCTGATAATGATTATCATGACCTGTTTTCATATAACGATTATTACTGTGATTAATTGTATATGGCTTAACATTTTTTATTTCTCGAGGATATTTCTAGAACTCTATTCATCTATTCTAGTGTTTTATTCAATCAACGCATAGACTTTACTTGTATATTCTGTGAAAGATACGGCTCTTGGATATAATTTTGCTCAAAGCTTAATTAGATGGCGCCGCCGGTCAAACAGACCAGCAGCCTCGTTCAATATGCGCATTCAATGGAGCCCTTGCTTGATTTGCTCACGGGCGACTCTCCCTCGGATGCCGAATGCGCTAGCCTGGGGCCACTATTATTATTAACGACATAAAACTGACTTTATCTGACGACATTTCGATAGAGATTTGAAGTCTAGGAATACGATAATTATTCAAAAGTCCTTTCTCAGAATTTCAGAAATACAATATATACTACGTACAGAAAGTTGACTCCGCAATATTATTTAAATAAATTGCGATCTTGATCCGACACAAAAAACTGCAATTCAGGTCGCACAGCGCTAATGCCTTATCATCACATTCACTTAGAAGTTCCTTTTTTTTTCCTATCGCGTAGTAGCCCCTGTCTCTTCTAATGACGTTAGAGTTGTCTTCTTACCTAGGTGCTTGGTTTACCAAATTAACGGTTTTATGTTTGTTTATAAGTTACTATAGTTTACAAGTCCGTACTTATAAATAAGCTTTAACAAATGAGTACACCTCACTTACTCGGTCTATTGGCAAATTCTTATAGGTTACGTACATATTTGTTTCACAATGAGTCAAGCGCTTACAAAAAGTAAGCAAAATGGTATTCAATCGAAAAGGAGTCGATATCGATAGGAATAGGCTATTTGACTACTATATTTTTATTACATACATAAATAATATACCTCAAAAAATAGATAACTGTGAAAACAAAACTTGAATATCTCAAAAAATGACTAAGTTACAGGCACTTTAAAATACAGAAATAGAAAGAGACAACTCAAACACGGAGTGACGTCAGTTACCAGTCCTCACAGTAACTCATTACTAAGCTGTGGTAGCTCTACATACAATCTTTTTGGCATATGACGTCACAAGCCATGCCTTCATAGTAGTTGTGAGGAAGCTCAACACGATCTCTGTTTTACGAGAAAGGGACAGGCGATGAAACTTTAAAAGCGTACTACTCCGTGATTAATTTACCGATTTTACTTATTTTTACAATGATTACATTCATTTTTAACCTACTTTATGAAAATAATATTTACTTGTTCATTTTTAATAGTAGTCAAATAGCCTATTGTCGTATAAATATACGAATCCATCCGTCTCTGAAGCCGTCCTATGACTATCTTAAGGTACAGCAAAATTTATTACTTACGGGGTTATATTTTAAAAAAATATTTTACACAGAAATTTATCTGTCCAATCATAAAATGTTTGAGTTTTAAGATTCATGAGATTATATACCGATAGAGCGCTTTCCCGATTGACGGTCGATGAATGGCGGTTGATCCGTCGAAGCTTCGGCTTAGTGAGTAGAGGAACAAGAGGCAGGCAGCTGCATCCGATGAAGTTATCTGGATATATCATCGGCTTTACTGAAGTTCATTAAATTTGAACTTTTGTAAGCGCGCCAAGCGCTTGCGACGTTGGCATGGTCGCATAAGATTAGTCTTTACATTTCGTGTTCACACAATGCAACCAACCTAGTACACACACAAAATAAAATAATAAATCAATAATTCAAAGTGATAATTGAAGGGATGAGATCAAAAAGGGTTTAACTGATTTTTTCACAAAATGACTTATGGGTATTGTTGGATTCAGCGTGAAATAATCTAAAATAATACATTCTCAAAATACCGAAATGAGGTTTAAATCTCGTGATTTTCAGTCCGAAAACGGTTTATCTGACACAGAAATACAGTCCGCTTAGCATAAAAACTTTATTTTAATATATTATATTTTTACAGTAATTGTACGAATTAGTGCTATTTTTAGTATTTTAAAATAGAATTAATACATTTTCAGGCAACTAAAACTTATATAAACCTTTTCTAGTACTTAATAAGCACTGCATCAAAATGAAGCTGTTGAAGTTTAAAGTAAATTTTCTCAAAACTATCAATTTTACAGTTAAACCCGTTTTGTTCTCACCCCTTTAATTGCAATACGTAGATATTATTATTTCTACTACTTTAGTCGTTAGTAAAAAAAATGCGCGGGAATGATCTTTTTATTTCCTTTGATTCTATGAAGACTGTTTGATGCTCTATCTACAGGTATATAATTACCTTAACAAGGCATCTTTTAGTAGGAGACACACTTTATGTCGTTAGTTGTATGTAACTTGCATATAAGTCTCTTAGTAATTTCTAGCCGTATTATAATCTCGACTCACTCGTCAAAATATTGTGAAAAGCACAACAATAATGCTTGGTCTATTTACCCCTGCCTTAAGAGTTCTCTGTAATCTGAAATACAAGTTTTTACTTAGTTCGGACTCGGAGGTCTCTAATAGGCAGCGTGGGCACACTGGAAATTTAAGCTTCTGTATTTTATATATTCTCTATTTTTGTATTTTGTGTAATTATATAATGTAATTATATTGTAAGATATGTAATATTATCATTATTATTTATATATATTTGTATAAAATTATTTACATTCACATTCACAGTGTATTAAGTAATTTTTTTTGCCAATAAATCATTCAATTCAATTCGTTTAATGGAAGAAGGGCATGATCAAATTCTTCATAATCGCGCCATAACATTCTAAATACACATGGCCAGGCCATTATGTAAAAAACGATATATTTTACGGCTTGAGAGCATTTTGTAAGTTATTAAACCTTGCTTTGCAGACTATGAAATATCATATTTGTTTTTCTGGTTTTCCATACCTCTTTTTAAACGAGTGCTTATAAAAATAACATAAATGAAAAATCTGTTTCCGGGAAGCACCAGCGAGAATGATGCAGTGAAGTAAATTGAGCTGGGTTGAGGGAGTCTCCTCCCCCCTGCAACCTCCCCTCACACTTTCCTCCACTTACCCGACAAATTGCAAACTGCACTGAAAGCTCGCCGTAATATTATTAGTCGACGAGGCGTTTTAACGTTTGACACAATGATAGGGAGGGCTCACTGTTAGAAGCTTGAATTTGGTATTTTGCTCTTGAAACACGTGTACGTTATTGTAAAATTATATTTAAAATGCCCCAGCAGATAGAAAGAGCATTTTGCCATAATCACCACGTTTGGCAGGCATCTTGTGGTGGTTACTTTTGTAATATATTCATTATCTCAACTTTAATAAATTATAAATACACATAAAAAGAAAATACATTACTGTAAAGTTTCTTGTAGCTTCTTCTTTACAGGTGTAATCAAAGCTTGGGATCGGAGTTTTCTGTTCTGCATTGTGCCGGATTGCTTGCACTAGTAGTATGGAAAAAGAATTGTTTTTACAAAGTCATATATTGTAATGGGCTACAATAACTTTTAAGTACTTAATATAATTATGACTTGTAAAAGTGCTAAAATAGCCTATTTGCAATAAAATCTTTTGACTTTGACTTCGAAATGTATAATTACCACCAAGTTCCATCACATTCCTTGTACTGCTATACCACTTAATATTCACTAAATTTTTTTTTTAGAATTTTAGTTATGTTTTTCTATCTATATAATATAGTCTACTGTTCTTTGTATTACATATATTACTTACCTACCGGCGCTGGTCTTCCGTAAGACCGTATAACAACCAGCACCATGTTGAGTTGAGGCCGGAATGTAACTGAACTGCGAAAACGTCGTTCTTTTCTACTTATCTTATTAATGTTTTGTTCTGATGAAAAAAAAAAATTCTTTCTATATAGAAGTAATCAAACTAGGTACCGAATTATAAGTAACAATTTGGTAATAACTGCAAATCGATATTGGCATTTTATCATGAATCTATAGCATATGAAGTTTTTAAATCGATAGAAGCACAAACTTCTTAGTTTGAAGTTTTATGCAGCTATTAGGAAGCATTGATTCAGAAACAAAACGGTGCAGTAGCCTTTGCCTTTGAATTATTAATGCGTTTCCGAAGGGTTGAATAACGGTCTCCGTATAAATAGCAATACTTGCAAGTCTAGCACCTTGTCACATTTAGCATTTGAACAAGAACCTATTCAATCTTTACTCATAGCTCATCGTCTTTATTGTAACAAGGTGATAACTGTACCACTTGTTGATA
The DNA here is from genome assembly GCA_905220475.3 of Ennomos fuscantarius. NCBI lineage: Eukaryota > Metazoa > Arthropoda > Insecta > Lepidoptera > Geometridae > Ennomos > Ennomos fuscantarius. The sequence goes on from HG992023.1 coordinate 17,383,002, forward strand.
CTATGTTCGAATTATTATGCTGAAGTTACTGAACACATCGATAGTTATCTGTCGAATCAATTATGTAGATACGACAAGTACGGAGTGATGCGTTTATGATTCTACACAAAGCAAGTGTAATCCGTGCTAGACACACATTGCATTAATGAGAAAGGTAAAAAGGCAACTTGTATTTTCTCAACAAACGACGAGCGCTTGTTTACGGTGATGCGAAGACACGACGCGGTCTAAGTAGCACGATTCTGAAACTCTTAATAAGATTTATTATTGTAGGTTGTAAGATACTCAAATAATTTTTAAAAATTAGCATTTCTTAACTGTTATAAAAACGTCTGCAACTGTAGCTAGGTACCTGGCCCTTAATTAAGTATATGCCTGCGGGAACCTGAGTCATAAGGTTGGTTATCGTGTAGAATATTCGTTGTACCATTATTTAACATCAACAAAAAAAATCTACACTGAAACTAAAATAATGAACATAAAAAAATTATACAACTATAACATCTGCATATTCATCCGCAAAACACTTGACCGGGATATCCACACTAACATAACGTTCACCAAAGTAAAACAGGTTTCCAAGCGCAGCAATCGTCGCGGTAGCCTTCTTGTACTTCCGAAACCTCGAACAAATTATGGCAAAACAATGCTTACTTTTGAAGGAGCACAACTTTATAATAAAATACCCTCGCATATTAAAAAAATATATTCATTTAACGAATTCAAGAAACAATTGACTCAATACCTAACGACGGATGAGTTGCCGAAGTAAACATTTTAAATTATGTCGTGTTGAAATGTAATGTTACTTAAGCACGTATTTATATTTATGTTACTATACCTACATTATTTAAAGTGACGACGAATGTACTTGTATAGAATTCTTTAAGTCTAACTATGTTCTCATGGAAGTGACTTTTTTGTCTTATTTGAGAATAAATTTCTTTAAACCTAGTATGCTATATTAGGTTATGTTATATTGTATTCTATGTATGTATTTACAATAAAACAAATAAAAGTATTGTATCAGTTATCTGGTACCCATAGTACAAGCTTTGCTTAGTTTGGGGCTAGATGGCGGTGTGTGATATGTCCACTCATTATTATTATTATTATTATATTATGACTAAATAATAGGTCTTTACCTATGAAATTGCCGTATTGCAGTACAGACTTTTTCAAACAAAAAAAAGTTTTGATTGGCTATGAATTCTAAATTCAAATTAATTTTGTTTTAAAAATATGACATTCTATTTACAATATAAGTCTTTTGTTTATTGATTAGCGTTGTATTTTCATTACATTTCAACATTTTTCCTCATAATGGATACTTTGAAATTTCGTGTAATTATGGAATATGAGTTCCGTCGTGGCACCAACGCGGCACAAACGACACGTAACATCAACGACGTTTACGGAGAGAACTGTACAAACGAACGTACAACCCGTTATTGGTTTGCTCGGTTCCGTTCTGGGAATTTTGACTTGAAAAATGAACCTCGTGGTCGTCCGGAAACTTTGGTCAACAATGATGAATTAAAGGCGATTGTGGAAGCTGATGAATCTCAATCTACAGCTGAGCTGGCAGCAGCTCTTGATGTTAGCATCAAAACAATATTGGTCCATTTGCGACAGATTGGCAAGATAAAAAAGCTTGATAGATGGGTGCCCCACGAACTTAACGATCGCCAGCGCAACGTACGCGTCGAGACTTGCCTTGCGCTGCTTAACAGGCACAGAAATGAAGGAATTTTGAACCGAATTGTTACGTGCGACGAAAAATGGATTCTTTTTGACAATCGAAAGCGCTCAGCAAGTTGGTTAGATCCTGGTTCGGTACCAAAGCAATGTGCAAAACGAAAAATTACCCCTAGAAAGGTGATGGTCACAGTTTGGTGGTCTAGTGCTGGTGTGATTCATCATAGCTTTTTACAAAACGGCGAGAGCATTACTGCAGATGTGTACATTGAAGAACTGACCACAATGATGGCGAAACTCGCACGTCTGCAACCAGCTTTGGTCAATCGGTCGTCTCCACTGCTACTTCACGAGAACGCGCGACCCCATACTGCACAACAGACCCTCTCTAAGCTGCATGAGTTGGGTTTGGAAGCTCTCCCTCATCCGCCATACTCACCAGATCTTGCGCATAACGACTATTACTTTTTCCAAAATTTGGACAACTTTTTAGCGGGAAAAAAATTCAATTCCCGAGAGGCAGTACAAAACGCCTTTGAAGAGTTTGTTGTCTCCCGTCCTGCTGATTTTTTCAAGAAGGGCATCCATAAACTGCCACAGCGTTGGCAACGATGCATTGATTGCAGGGGTGATTACTTTGAATAAAAGAAATATATAAGTTCGAAAAAAAAAATCTTTAACTTTTTTCAAACAAAACGGCAATTTCATAGGTAAAGACCTAATATTAAATAGTTCACTTGCACTATAATTAAAAAGATAGGTTTTCAATATAAACCCTACAAGTATCTACCTCCTTACTACATACATAGTATCTAGTACTTACTTGTTACTAGTTATTGTTACTAAACTTAGATGGTAACCAACATTTCAGTTCAATTGGAAACAGGGAAGTAGGTCAAAATTGACTCTTAAGATTTTTTTTACATAGTTTTTCCTCGATTTCCTTGAAATTCCATCATCAGATCCTGACTTGATAATAATGGGACCACCTCTGGAGTATATTATACCCTTTCGAAATAATAAAGAATGTTTAAATGGGATCACGATTGGCGAAAATATCGATAAACATACCCAAAAAACATACAGACGTGTTCGTCTTCGTCACATAATGTGACGTGTACGTCATTAAATGTCATCAGTGTTAGTAGTAGGTTGATGACATTTAATGGATAAATAATGGTACTATACCGTATTTGATAGATTGATTGGATGCGATGTTCTATTTAAATACAGTTTCACAGAACGCCAGCCATATTTTCATTTTATTTTCATATTTGTGGGTAGGTGCAGATATATATTTATTTCCGATATCGTGATTTGCTCTTCGATTCACACGTAATATTGCACGAAATCGTGCCGCTAGGGGGAGTTTTGTATGTGTTAATATTACTGGTGCATTCACGGCACATTTTCCCTGAAAAATTTAATATTGATTCTCACTTCGTTATTATTTATTTATTTATTTTATTTATTTATTTATACTTTAGCACAAAATAATGTACAAGAAGGACTTAATGCTATGAAGCATTATTTACCAGTCAACCTGGATGTGCAAGAATTATCGTTCTAAGTATTATAAAACGGCAACTGATTAGTGGTTCTGTGATATAACAAAGTTGACAAAAGTTAGGCATGCGCCGTAAAAACTCTTTAAACTTAAATATTAACTGACTACTAAAGGATTGGTCCATCGTAATTAAAAATGTATGCTGGTAGCGCTAGACACGCACTCGAAAGTAAGCCACAACTAAACGCATCCTTATCCTTTGCTGAGGGAAACTAATCTATAGGTGGTACCTTATCGATCACAACGGAAACGACAGTGTTGAGGCTATCGCACATCCGCGGTGATACATAAATTAACTCTCCCGCTGCTTATTTCGGAACTAGGCACTGAGTAGTAAGCCTTGGTCGATATTCGTCGAAGTATTGCTTGTTAGGGCTAAAAATATTTGAAATTCTTTACTGTCATTGCAGCATAGGTTCTAAGATCACGCATGGGTTTGAGTTTTCTAGATATGTACCAGTACTGTTGTAATGCAAAAGCATTGCCTTACATATAACCTTAGTTTTGAAATAAAAAACACATATATATCCTTATACTAATAAACATTTTAGCGGGAGAATAGTTATTTTGTGTTCTGCTTCTCTTTATCTTTGATTTGTGAAAGATAAAACAAAAGAAAACAATAAGTAGCCATTTCACTGTTATGCAGTGAAATGGCTACTAGCAAGGCCATTAGATCCACAAATTGAACTTTTAGAGATACAAAAAGAATATGCTTACACCTTAACTCTATACTTTCAGTATTTAAACCAACACTGCTAATAAAGTTTCGGCAATTTCAAGGCTCTCGAAAACAAATGTTTTGATAATATTCGGACTGCAGGTATATGATAATACGATACGATGCATGTCGGAATCGTTTTATAATCTTTTTTTATTAGTTTGCGGTTCACCGCAACTAATATCGTCCAGTGGGTACTGATTGCGTCCAAACAAACTGTCGATATTTATCGCATGATGTTAACCGTAGATTTTACGGATGACCTGCCAACTTGTTGGGCTGTTCAGGTGAAAATAATCTTTACCAACATCGATCGCTAAATTTGACTAGCCCATGTTAAGTCTGTGTTCTAGAACGACGCTCAGTTGTGGACTTGTGCTCTTCACTAATCCAGCGCGCTGACTGGCACAGCTGATGCTGTTACGGAATGTATTCTGTCCTGTCTACGTAACCTTGGCATTATCTACAAATGAGTGGTACGAACATGAACATGATGAAAGTGGTCATAGCGTTCCCTTTGCATTTCACGCAATGAAAGCCGTGAGGGGAAATCAGAGGAAATGACCGAATGATTGCATCCTGAGCAAATAATTTGCGCTGCAGTCGAGTTCTAATAAAAGCTTACGCGTGACGTCACAGATGATAATGAAATTGACTCTTCTTTCCAAAACGTATTAGTAGTATTTTGTTAAGGCAAATTTAGACATTGTTAAAATGCAAATACGCGACGTAAATAAACAATTAGAGTAGTCCTGATTTACAAATTAATGTGCTGGGGCATAATGGAATGTTGAACGTTTCGACGGTGACTTTCTTTAACGTAGGAAAAATTACACACGTATAAACTTTCGGCTTATTCTGCTCCACTCGGCGTCCATAACGAGGATGAGAATTTCCTATCAGATGATACAGCTCTTGATTGTAAAAGTTATTTACTCAAACGAGCTCGTCTTACAGCAACAGGGGGAAAAGGATTCCCAGGTCTGGGATACTTTTTTGAAAGTATAAATAAAGGTATGATGTAAACTGAGTGGAATGATTTTTCAGATGTTCAGAGTACATCGTACAATGATTAATATCGTATCAGGGAATATCGAAATACGAGAAGAAATTCGTTCAGAGAACAGAATATTAGCGAGATATCGTTCATGGCTATCGCATATATCTCTCTCGGAGTGAAATCGCAGTTCCCGGTTAAGGTATGCCTCATTGCACTCTTACATAGGGCTGCCGAGATAGCTTTGATAAAACGTAAAAAATTTAAATGAAACAACCTTTAAAATTAAACACCAACTTGTACTTGTGTATCAACTTGGACTCTCCAAAATCGTGCCTAGAGGCTCATAAGAAACAATTTCTTTGAGATTCAGTTACAGAGCCTAGACCAGACGCACAGTGGCCAGTTGGCCGGTCATTTACCGAGTGCATTTTGGAGAGTGCGCTGCACTGGAGTTACATAACCTAATTCTTCCATCACTGTTCCATCATCGAATAACCAGGTGGGCTAAAAAATGCCATCATTACATGGTCAACATCCCATATGTGCGAACAATGCAATTGGTGTCCATGTTTATAATGTGAACAGCCAAAAAATGAAAAACCATCTGTCGCTACAATTTTGGAGATTTCAAATCGACAGCGAACCGATATATTCTAGACTAGCGTGCTATACCGCATCGTTACCATCAGGTGAAATAGACGTCTAGCGCAAGCCTGATAAAAAATTACCGTCGTTCAGGGTGCATCAAAATAAATAAAAAACAAGTGGGCTGTAAGGTTAGCCGTCCGCTGCATTCAGAAATACTAACTAATTAAAATATTTCCCGAATCACAACCCTAGCCGCAGAGCACTTCAAAGTACAGGTACACTAGATCAAACTTTAAAGCTGAATCGGAGTTGAAGCGCTTGTTAAACGGACCCGCGCAATGTGCATACCTAAAGCAGAATAGTTGAGCTCAGCTATTGATAGTCCACTACGCGAATTAATTATATATTGGACAGCTAGTTTTTAGGTACGTATAAATATTCGATTAGACAGAATATTCAATGTAGATGATTCAACTGATGGTAAGTGGTTACAGACGCGCCACACTTGCAATATCATGAGCTTTTTTAGTGTTGCTGATCTTATAATAGTAACAATGTCACAACTAAGTGCTCCCCAATCGGTCTCAATTTTCCATTATATACGATAGTATATCTATATACCCATATATTTTCAGTTCTGCGAGCGATGTGGCCTGGTCATTTAATGTCTAAGTCAAATTCAAAAGATTTATTGCAAATAAGCTATATTTAGCACTTTTAAACTCAAAATTACATATATAATATATAATAATATAAATACTATAATAATACAAGGTACTTAAAATTAAGTTAAGTAAGTTAATAAAGTTAAGCAAAGTTCTTATTGTCAAATATTATATGTATAGCAAGCCAACAATATGTGAGTTTAAAAAAAGTTATTTTTCTCACTACTGGTTCAAACAATCCCGCAATGCAGAACAGAAAACTCTGAATGAAAGCCAAAAAGCTTCGATGACACCATAGCCATAGCAACTTGCAACTCAAACAATATATCGGTGACTTTATATCTCTTGCGGATCTCTTCGTTAAAATGTAAGCAGAAAATGAGATAAGGATAGTATATATAATATCATGTGCATTAGTTTTCGAGGTCAATATTGCACCGATCGATTAGTTGTAAATATATACATTGATAACTGTCTCACAATTATTTTTACCTGACCTTTTGAATGAATATTGAACTATCTCGTTGGGTCAGATGATAACTTAAATGAAGGTCCTCTCGTTATCCGCTGCACCGAGTTTAACGTGACGTAATACATTGATTTTAATAGAACTGTCGGCAGATTATAAAAAGATTGGGTTCGATAGTACCTATTAGTAAAAAAAACATTGACTTTGTATGTAGGTACTTGTGTGGTGTGATGCATCTCTTTTCTTCTATGGCGGCAGGCTAACTTTGATTTTTTTTTTTTTTTTACATAACTTTTTTTGATTGCGTTAGCGTTGGAACATCAGTAATAACAACATTAATCTAATCCGTATGGCAGTATACACTAACCCACGAACTCTCGTAGGCAGCAGTATACTAATTTATAATCGGGGGTTGACTTTGCCTCCATTTGATTTTGTAGAGACGATGATGTATTAATTTTGAGGTTCCGCAAGAAAGTTTTTACGAACCGGTAGAATCCATTTTATGTATTAGTATCGGTAGGGATTTATGCATTAAACGATTTGCCAACTTTAAAAAAAAATTGATTATTAACTTCTTACAGATGGAAACTGGTGGAAGCCATACAAACTATTTGATACAATAAAATAATTTTCGATAGTTTATGAACAAGACGGTAATCGTTTTGAGATATAAATTCAATATTCAATGTTTGCGAATTATTTAAAATATATAGTATATAGTATAATCTGTATGCTATATTAGAGTATACATTTACCTTATAGTGTTTACAAGTATGCCTATTCTTGTACTAGCATCTATGGAAGGTTTCATTTTCCATAGTTAGACATGCTCTTGACTATTTTTATTGAGATTTTTTGCTTTCCGGCTTTTTCCAAGCAAAACTTAATTAAAGGGTTTCTATAGTTCAATGCAAGCTCTTGGTACAGAAGTCTTTGAAATAACCTTTGATACAGTTTCCCTTTGATGGCTTTATTGGCATCTGCAAGATGTTTTCTTTAGTCATGAATAATAAAACTCGTATTATTTTACGTTTTTCTACCAGCGCTGTGATTATAGCAACTTGATTGTAACTGATTAGACACTAGTGGATTTGAGGATTGAATAAGCAGTGCACGATTATATGGAAAATTGTAGCACTCAGGGACGCTTGAGTTGCTGTTTCTAACATCTTATATGTATGTAGGTCATCGCGCCCAGTATACATAATTTAATTAACTATATAACCTGGAAATTGAGTGAACAGGTATCTTCTAGGTAGGCATGGCCCCATCTTACACCATGTCATTCGTTATCAGGCGGGACAGTGGTCAAATGCTTTTCCTATAAACAATAATAAAAATAATCTTGTTTCTTTTAAAGGTAGTGTAGCTAGTCACATTCAGTGATAGTTAGTATGAATATCTTTGTCGGTTGTCTATTCTTTCTAAATTATGCTGCATTCTTCTATAATGTAATGTTGTGTGATGTCCTGAATAAATGTCTTTTTTTTCTTTCTTTCTTTTTTATATTCTAAAGAAAAAAGTACTTGGAAATTCATTTATCAAAGAAGTAAATATCCATTCTCTGTGTGCGAAACACTATTAGAATTATAAAACTATGAGGGTGATCATTTTTTTTTAAACATATATAGATTCGGTTTAGAAAATAAAATAAAGACATGTTTCACTAATTTTATATATATTTTTTTGTTTAAAGTTATGTCATGACGAACTAGTCGTCGCACTAATCTCTCTAGCCCCCGGTTTCTCGAACGCTTGTCAAAATCGTGAAGATAGTCGATGATCTACAGACAACCAATGAGCGTTCAGTATTTGGCGTGCCAAGTTGACATGAATTTAAGAAACGAATGAGAACCCGGGGAAAGCGTTGTTTAGCTAAGTTGTATTTTTATTTAACTTTAGTGCAGACCGACAGTAGTGTAAAAACTCTGTTAAACCAATATATATTTATAATTATAATTTGTAATATATAGTTACATAATAATTTATAATTATAAAACTGCAAGAACAATGTATTATTTACTATTTGCAAATAAAAAATAACTATTTGCATCATGCCAAACATCAAACTCGCGGAGCATTTACCGAGAATACTCAAGCCGGTGTGTATAAGAATACTTTATTAGAATTTTCTTCGCCGGGATGTCGATTCACATTGAAAATAACTCTATTGCAGTGTGATATGTGAAATATTAAATTGTTCACGACCGCGCTCTTGTCGTTCTGTGTATTTATAAATTTCATCTTTGATATCGAAAACCGAGAGGTCTTATAAGTTTGACACCTACATATAATGTCGTGTGTGTAATAATACAGTATATTTATCGCACAGGTTACTGGTTAACTCCGAAACGGATGAATGGATGTAAATGAACTAGGTGGTAGGACTTTTCTGCAAAGCTCGTCTAGGTAGGTACCATCGCTTTGCCAGTTATTCTGCCGTCAAGCAGTAGTGAGCAAGCACTGCTGTGTTCCAGTTCGAAGGGCATTATAGCTAGTTAAATTACTGGGCAAATGAGACCTTATGACCTGATCTCACAGTCTAGTAATCTTATTACTAGATTGTGCTGATGTCTCAGGATGACGTGCGCAGTGCAGTGTCACGTGAAACTCTATACTTTAGAGTTCCGAGTGACAGTGCAACTGATATGAGCAGCCGTGTCGCTTAACATCAGGTGGACGACAAGCTCGTCACGTCATTGTATAACATAAAAAAAGAAATGCTATCTTTGAAATACACACAAAAAATATATTTATATCAAACAATTAGACAGGACTTTAGGAAGACAACAAAGTAATATATGCAATTTTATGCGTGATATTTTAGTGGTTATTTTCTGTCGAATTCATGATTGTGATATTCATATATTTTTTCTTTGTTTCTCTCCAGCTTCGAACATGGGACAAAATCCAAGCCATCATGAAATCGGAAGAGGGCCTGGGTATAGAATACGACGAGAACGTTATCTGCGACGTGTGCCGGTCACCAGACTCTGAAGACGGGAACGAGATGGTCTTCTGTGACTCCTGTAACATCTGCGTACACCAGGCTTGCTACGGTATCACTGTCATACCTGACGGTAAGTCAATGAATGCTGCAGTACCTTGATAAATTAAATGATTAATATACTTTGATTCATTGTTTGTTATTTTCAGCCTGTAATTGCGTTTTATCTCTTAATTTAATTTGGATCGTCTATGTGATTCCAGGGCAGTGGTTGTGCAGGCCATGTGGAGACGGCGCGAAGCCAACGTGCGTGCTTTGCCCTAACCAGGGCGGTGCCATGAAGTGTACTCCCTCGGGACACAAGTGGGCCCACGTTTCTTGCGTGCTGTGGATTCCCGAGGTTTCAATCGGCTGTGCCGAAAAGATGGAGCCCATCACCAAGATCTCGTCGATCCCCGCTTCCCGTTGGTCGCTCATGTGCGTGCTCTGTCGCGAGCGTAAGGGTGCATGCATCCAGTGTTCCGTCAAGAGCTGTAAGACTGCCTACCACGTAACGTGTGCATTTAGACATGGACTCGAAATGCGAGCCATCATCGAGGATGAAAACGCCGATGATGGTGTCAAATTACGATCGTACTGTCAAAAACATAGTGTGAATTCTAAAAAGGAAAAGGCTGGATCCGGTTCCGAGGAGGAAGAAGTGAAAAGAAAGCGCAGGAAGGATATGACGTCAGAGGAGAAGACGCAAGCGCGCGCTGCTCGCTTGTACGAAATCGAGAAGGAGTTTGATAAGCACGTCAGTGTGAAAGATATCAGTTCTCACCTGCTAGAGGTGGACCAGGACGCCATCAACTACATCTACAACTACTGGAAGCTGAAGCGGCGGTCGGGACATAACCGGCCACTGCTCACGCCCAAGTCGGACGACACCGAGCTACTCTCGCACAAACAAGAGCAGGCCGACCTTGACAAGATGAAAATGTTCGTGCAGCTGAGGCAGGACCTTGAGCGCGTACGCAACCTGTGCTACATGGTCAGCAGAAGAGAAAAACTATCGCGGTCGTTCTTTCGTTTGCGCGAGCAGACGTTCCACAAGCAGATCGCCGTACTCTCCGGCGGCGCAGACATACCTGAGGCGGAGCTGTCCGCCATCTACGAAGCAAACCATGGCCCTTCGATTTACGACAAGCTCTATTCGAATCCGGACTCCAGCGAAACCAAGAAAGACTTCAATGATATACTTGCGAAAATCGCGCCGGAATCTAGCGATGAGAAGAAGAAGGACCGTAACGGTATGCGGCGGTCGAAGTCCAGCAACCCTTACAAGAAGCAGTATGTGAACGGAGCGCGGCGCAGCGGCAGCTTATACAGCGGACTGTCGAGCGAGGAGAGCGAGCCTGAGGTGGTTCGAACCGGAAAATTACGAGCGCGCGCGCTTGTTGGCTCTAGCACAGACGACGACGTCAATCGGCCGTCCACCTCCACCGCTGAGCCCAAGAAGAAGGTCTCTCCTAAGGCCAAACCCAAGCGCTCCCCAAAGAAGAATGAGAAGAAGAAGAAAACTCCTAAGTCGAAGGCAGTCGTCGAGAGTAGTAGCGAGGATGAAGCGGCCATCACCCTCGCTCGTGCCAAAAAAGACAAAGCCGCCAGCAAGACTCTCCGGCAGATGGAGAAGGAAATGACGGCTGGCAAGGATCAGTCTGGAACTGACAGCGATGACCTTATGCCTATCAGAACCACGAGGAGCAGCAAGTTCCCCGTTGACATCTACTCGGATAGCAGCGAGGCGTCTACCCACGAAAAGCCAGAAGTGAAAAAAGAGACGGACAAAATCAAACATGAGAAACATGACAAATTAAAATCCGAGAAGTCACCGAGCACGAGCGATCTTCAGCAATCGTTGCCGAGGACGAAAGCTGCTATGAAAGAGTTTGTGCCGAGTCACGCTGAGAAAAAGGAGTCGCAAGCGACAGAGGAAAAACCTGCTCCTAAAAAGAGGGGCAGAAAACCATCAAATAAGGAGAAGAAGCCACCGGTGAAGATTCGTGAGTCTGATGATGAAGCTAAAAATAAGGAGAACCAGTTCTCCAAACCCAAGGATAATCCGACCGATCTAATAGTACCTCAAAGACAAGCCGCCAAGAAGGCTTCTGAAAATATGCGTTCTACTTCCACTGGAAAGAAAGAAGATAACGCGGTCGAGAAATCGCCAGAAGAGATTAAAGTCAAATCAAAAGGTAAAGGGAAAGGGAAAGAGATCAAAAGTCCTCCCGCTAAACCTTCCAAACAAACATCCAAAGAAACGGATAAAGAAACTATCGCCTACGTTCCGCAGAGGCAAGCAGCGAAGAAAGCCGCTGCGCACATCAAAAATATCGGCAGCAAGGTTCCGGTTCCAGAAACAGATACGGCCAAAAAGAAAGAAGAGAAGTCGGAATCGTCGAAGTCGTCTGACGAATCGCCTAGTAAAAAGAAGGCGGTTGATAGCAAAGAGAGCTCAAGCTCGTCGTCCAACTCGAGCAGCAGCAGCTACTCGTCGTCGTCCAGTTCGGACGAGGAGCCGGAGCCGGCGCCGGAGCCGGAGAAGGCTGGCCCGAAGCCGACGGCGAAGGCGCGCGAGATCAAACCAGCAAGCGCCGCCAAGCCTCCGTCCGTGTTCTCGCCGCCCAGCACGCGGCCGACCGTGGACTTGCCCTTTCTTGACAAGGTGTCAAGACCGCTCTCGTCGACCAGCGCCTCTAGCGACTCTGAAAGTTCGCAGTCAGACGCCACCGGCTCATCCAGCCCCACCATCAAGAGGCCCAGACGCCGCAGGAAGCACAAGAGTGAAGCCTCTAACGATGCATCCCCACGCAAGGCCCCAGACAAGAAGCTTAAAACTTCCGAACGGGAGTCCGAGTGTAGGGTACCATCGCCGGCTGCTGAGAGAGAGGAACCTGCTCGAGCCCCCGCGCGTGCAGCCACGCGTGCTCGGACCAGAAGCACTACTGCTGGCGGAAGTCTGCCTAATAAGTCTGATGCCGGATCTCGAAAACCATCCAAAGACGATTCCGGATATGTCGCTGGCCCCAATACGACACCAAAAGAGAGCCGCCAGTCCGGTAAACTTTCACCTCCGGAACGGAAAGCGCACGAGGAGATAAAGGAGGTTGAAAAGAAGTCACCTGCGAAAGGCAGAAGGAAATCTGTCTCAGCACAAAACGCCTCTCCTAAGTTTGAGCCGCCCAAGAACGATATTAAGGCGAAAAATAGTAAATCGAAACCGCAGAGCATTTCCGATGATAAGGAACACAGGAAAGTGACGGAGGAGAGCCGAAAAGCACCACAGGAACATCGAAAAGCGCACGAGGACCACCGAAAATCGCATGAGGAACATCGAAAAGTGCATGAGGAACACCGAAAAGCGCCCGAGGAACAACGAAAAGCACCGGAAGAACACAGAAAAGCACCACAGGTACAACCATCACCGACTCGAGATAAGCCCTGCCCAAAGAAGAGCTCCGAACACAGGCGAAAGAGCATATCAAGCAGACGTATGAGCGTCAAAGAACCGCCTCAAAAGGATGCCAAAGATCAAGTAGTTCCGATCGCTGAGGAGGTGATCAAGCCCATAAAACAGAGACGACAAAGCCGCTACGATACCCGGGACACCAATTCAACGCGCGCAAGTGATTCGCCGAGTAGGAAATCGGTCTCATCTGAGATACCTCAAGCAGAGGTGCCGGATAAGAAAACGCCCATTCGGATGAATGAAGATTATAATGACAGTGAAAAATGGCTGCCGAAGGCCCCGAGCCCCACCCACGTCCTCACACCCATAGAGCGAGCTGGCGGGAACGAGAAGTACATGACCGACGACAAATCGTTTGATTCTGCGGACGTTTGTGCAGAAAAGTCCAGCGTTAAAATGATCGCTAAGATACAAGCGAATCTGAACGAAAACACTATGATAAAGTCGCCACGGACTCCAATGGACGCGAGGAGCTTAGCAATGGAGGATGAAAATCTCTTGAAAAATATACGAAAACGGTCCACGTTGGAAACTATGGCGCAGCAAGACGTGCAGGCCGTGGAGATCTCCAAGAGTGCCAAGATACCTTCCAACGTGTATCACGATCGGCCGCCGACCTCGCCGCAGCAGAAAGATAACGAACTATTTGCTTTTGATATGTTGGCGGTAGACGATCCTTTCAATCACGAGGAAATCATGAAACCGTTTTCGTCGTACCCTGAATTCTTTTTCAAGGATGATTCCAAGGAACAAGGTGCTCAGGAGTCCCTGAACTTAGTGGATCGTCTAAGAATGCAACTCAGCACAAAGAAAGTTTCCGATAACGGTTCCCAAGAGTCTTCAGAAGAAAAGGACAACAGGGAAGTAGAGGAGAGCATCCTCGCTTGCGAGCGAGACAAGGAGGGCAGGGAACAGGATGGGCACGAGTTGTCGCCCGAAAGAAAAATCATTTCTGAAATGGACCCCCACCCGATGCCCTCACCAAAGCAAATACACAACTCGATGAATCACATTCAGCATTCAATCGCACCCGCAGAAATGCCCAGAAGAATGTCAATATTAGACGAGGGCAAAGAGTATCATCTCCAGATGCCGATGACGAGCAACGACAAATGGGGCGCGATACCCGCGCACGGCGAAGGCCAGATGGAGCACGAGACTAAGAAGTACGAGCACAACGTATACAACGACGAAATGAAGGAACCGTCCACCGTGTCGGACGCGCAGTCCGCATCGGAGGTCGGCGACACCACCTCGCTATCCAAGCAGAGTGACGACTCGCAACCCTCGGCCGTCGACAACTCCAACAGCGTGATCGACGTCGAACTCATACAGGAGGCGCAGAACTACGATAACAACAACTCTGTGGTACATTCAGAGTGCGTGAACATAACGTCGTCGCCGTACATCGGGCACGAGTCGAAGTGGCGGGAGAGCAAGATCGCGACGCGTCGGTCGTCTGCGTCGAGCACCAACTCTGAGGGGTCGCTGGTGCAGGAGCACGCGATGAAGGCGCACCTGAACTCGCGCGAGTCCCACGCGGCCGCGATGCCGGAGATCGACTCGTATCCGCCGATCCCGGCGTACTCGTGCCCCGTGGAGCCGTCGATGCCTCTCAACCAGTACGCGACGTACCCGCCGGACGCGTCCCCATTCCTGACGACGATGAGCTCGCTGTTCGGCAGCGGCGCCTGCTCGCAGCTGCCGCTGCCCTCGCCCGGTCCCCTGTACGCGCCCGGCCTCGCTTACTCCACCGCCGCGCTGCTGCCGCCCAAGCAAGGCTTCCAACTGTGCGCCGCCTTCACCTCGTCCTCGCAGAACATCGCGCTCACCACCGCCATGATCGCGCCTCCCACGCCCAAGCCGGTCGACTCGCCCACCAGGGACGACACCCTTGACGCAACCATCGACGTCACTGGCAGCGACAAGTTCTCTATGCAAGCGTCCAGCCCGAGCATATGCGTTGACGAGTCCACATACGAAACGAGCCAGAGCAGAATCACCAAAATATCCAACGACAGCAACGAGACCATGACGAGCATGTCCCAACAGGAAAGTAAATCGCCCCCGAAATCGGTCGGCTCGTTGAAATCGCACCTGAAATTCCCCGGCAAGTCTCCCGGCAAGAGTCCTGGCATTTCGCCGAAACAGAGCGAAGCGCCAAAAGGCTCCAAGCGGTCGAATAACAAGGGCAACAGAGGCCACCGAGGTCGGGGCCGGTCCAAGAGCCGCGGACACAGCGCGCACGCGTTCCCGCCCGCCGAGTACATGGGCAACTCGATCCAGAACAAACTCGTGGGCACCGTCTACGACTTCGAGGAGGAGATGGCGAATGACGGCGTGGATCTGAAAGCGCTGCGCGAGCGGAGGAAGTCTGTGGACGTGCGGGATGACCGCAGATCGGAGCATTCGCTGAAGGAGGCGTCGCAGTCCCCGCGCGCGCGCAGCCCTAATGCTGCACCGCGAGCTGCGTCTCCGCCTGCCACGCTCGCGCCTGCGGTTTCCGCAGCCGCCGGCATGGCGCCGCTGCTACCGGGCCCGGTGGACATGCGCACGTACCAGGTGCTCGAGCCGCTGGCCGCCTACCAGCAGCTGGCCGCGTACGCGCCCGCCGCCGAACCGCCCGCGCCCCCGCCGCCAGCGCCCGCGCCTACCCCCGCCGACCCCTACCCGCCACTCCTGCCCAAGGTGTCGCTCGCGGACTCGCGCAACCAGCTCAAGGTGAAGATCAAGGGTCCATTCCTGGACGCGAATTACTCCGCGCACTCGGTGACGCCGGTAGTGGTGCCGCCGCCGGCGCCGCCCCTCGAGCAACCCGCCGCGGCTGCGCTTCTAAACGCGGCCGGCATGACCGCCGCCATGATGTCCGGCTCGACGAACCTGCGCCGCATGCGCAAGAAGGAGCTGTTGCGTCAGTACTGGACGCAGGACATGAACATGGATGAGGCGACGAGTGGCGCGATGATGGGCGCTGTGCCGCCTCCCGCTGTGCCCTCGCCGCTAACGCGAGCAGTTATCACCATACCGAAGGCGGTCGCATCTATGACCAGCATCCCGACGCGCGAGGACTATAAGATCGCAGACCCGCCCAGCGTAGAGAAGAAGAAGCGCAAGGTTAGCTGTGGGTTGTCGCGCGAGCTACGCCACCTGAAGGTGACCATGAACGACGACGTGGACCTCTCGGACGACGTGAAGCTGTCGAGCATCGCGAGCGTGGGCGCGCTTGCCGCCCACAAGCGCCGGCCGCGTCTTTCGAAGCCCGCCAAGCACACGGCAACCGCGACTGCGCACGCGCCGCACGCACCCAAGCTCAAGATCAAGATCGGCGCCAACACGGTGGCGCAGGTCAGCGAGGAGCTCTCCGACTTCCGCCCGCCCAAGAAACGGCTAGTCCACAAGCCCAGCCTCGAGGACCTGCGCCGCGAGAGCATGAAGTACCGCAAGATGGTGATGGCCGACTTCGAGGAGAACGAGAAGACAACAAAGCACAAGCTTAGCAAAAGCGAGAAACGCAAGAAAAAGAAGGACAAGAAAGCGGAAAAGTTAAAAAAAGTGATGAACAGTGAAAGTGAAACCGCCCCGAAGTTGATAATAAAGATAAAGCGTCCGGCGGCGGTGACGGGCGCGGAGGGCGCGGCGGCGGCGGCGCCCGAGCCGCCGGTGGCCGTGCCCTTCGAGTACGACCCCACGCTGCGCGACCCGCTCGCCATCGACGAGCCGGCCGCCGCGCGCAAGGTGCGCGCCGCCAAGGTCACGCCCATCCGGTTAAAACTGGCGCGCACGCAGGGCTCCAGCTACGTGATGAAGGACGATTCGCCCGCTCCCGCCCCCGCCCCCGCGCCCGCCCCTGCGCCCGCGCCCGCGCCCGACGAACACTCCGACGTCAGGTGATACACGCGCGCCGCCGCACGCGCCGAGCGTAACGAACGCTACTAGCCGAACCGTGTGCAACAGTGATCGACAAATCCATTGTGCATAGTCAAATTGATAGTGATTAGTGACTGTATATTTTTAAATTTAACGATACACTGTTATATTATAATAACGTAGTCCTATTATATTATTTATTTGTATAAATCGGAAGCTCAATGATTAACTTAAAGTTACTCTAAGATGTGTAATTTTGTGCATTAAGTGATGCACAAGTAAATCTTACTATAGTATAGCATATATTTTTGTTAATGTTACTGTTTTACTTTGTGCCTCATATCGAATCTCATTAATTTTGTCATGAAATTTTTTAATAAATTATTCATAATATTGGAATGCTGCGTTATCACAAAAGACATCACACTTATCCGCGAGCGGCCGTGGTCTAACTTGGCCATTTATCATATCTTTGCATTTATTTTTTTATTACTAATCAAAAATCTTATAACACGGATCTCTTGTTTTGGTCATGTAAGGGGATATTTGTGCTTATGAGTAGATGCAGAAATAGACGTAGTTCACTTTAGGCCTATAAATTAATAAAAAAATGTTATTATTCAATAAATTCAGTTCAATTTCTGAGATTAATTGCTATTCCATATTATGTAACACATTTTTCTATTGCTTATGTATGTCGGTAATTTTAGTGGCAAGTTTACATTCAATTAAACCTTGATTCTAAAATAAATAAAATATAACTTGTAATGTAAAAAGTCCAAGTGTTTATAGCATTAAAATAATTCCTGATACTCGATACATTGACTAAAACTAATTTTCTGGTAACACTTGTAAAAGCTGGGCTTCTGTTGAAAAGATGCCGCCCATTTTTGATAGTGACTCGATAGAACTACAAACTTTAAATTATGCACTTTCTCTTTTTTCTTCTTTATTTGCTCACCATCTATTTTACACATTAAGGCGGAGTCCAATCACAACTTTTATTGTATTACTCGGGAGCTCTAGAGGCCTTTCCTTAAAGTTGATAACCGCAGATCATATTTGATGTCAAACTGGGTCTGTGCTGGGGGCTGTGATAATTTTGCAGGTTTTTTGTGGATTAAATGATACACTTAGGCATTTCAAATTAAAAATAACTGGTGATATGTTCAAAAAGATGTGTTGATATCGTTGTAAATTTGGTGCACTATGTGGACGAAGTAATTTTTTGGCGGTCATTCTACGATTTTATTTTGGGAAAACAAAACTTGGTTATTGGGCTTTCAAAAATAATGCTTTTTGTTGACTGTGTGATCAGACTTCGCCTTAATATGTAAGGAGTTTTCATAAAAGACGACAGCATTACTAGTGTACAATGAATATGTCACACTACCAATATATGTCAATATTAATAAATAAATTACGTAAACTTAAACAAATGGTAATTTTTTGAATATAACTTCAGTATTGGTAATTGTTTATTAATTACATTAAATGTAATAATATATGTATTCATAGCCCTTGTATTTATTTTTTTTATTTTAATCAAGTAGTTTTCTTAATTCTAAAAATAAATGTTGTTTATATTACTTTATTTTTATTTAGTTTTGTTGTATAAATAATCAAAAAGCAGGTGATTTGATTACCCGCTAAGATTGTATATTATTATAGTAAAAAAGTATGTACTTATGAAATGTAAAAAAATACATATAATTTAGTAAATAAAGTCGCAATGCTAAATGAACTTAAAGTTTTACAACTACAAAACCTACGAAAATGGGCATCATCTTTTCTATTTAAAAATTTAAATAATTTACGCATGTTATTGAGTACAATTTAAAACAGTATTATATTTTAAAACTTGGTTTACCAGCCACTTTGATAACTTTACTGAATTAAAATGTAAATAACTAACTTCATAATTTACATAAATACCGATCTACGATATTAATACAGAGTTGAAAATAGTTGTACAGGAAAGATTAACGTGGGAAAAAATATCTAAATAAAGGGCATCCTTGTCATTTTCCCAGTCGTCCAGAATGTGATACGTGGGAAGGCAATAGGGGCAACTGTTTCTTAGCATTGGGGAAGTGCACGAAAATCAAAGTGAAAGTGGTGCCGCCAAAGAAACGAACCTATGAATTAAGTTACTAGTGGAGGGCATTAATACGTATAAGCATATCGATTTATTGTTACACAATTACAGAGTTCTTGTTGACTTACGAATGAAACCGCGCAATATGTAAACTCGTCTGCTATTATTTATACTCATCCGAAGCACCGTTTGCCAAGAATTTACAAATTTAATTTCACAAATGTGTGCTACATGTGAAATAAAATACATGGCTGATTACCTTAGACCGCCGATGAAATATATATCACGCAATCAAGGAATATCCTGTGTAAATTCTATAGAATTATAAATACTTCGCCGTCTATCTTAGACTATGAATTAAGAGGATAATTAAAAATTATTGAGAATTAATTTATTATACAAAGAATCGATTTGGATGTTTATTTGAAAATGTATGTTGATCAGATATATTGTGCAATATTCGGCAATACTCAGCTCATAGTCAAGTTTGTAAGGCAATAGATGAGAATTTTTTAGCTTTAAATGCATGTTTGTAAGTAATATTTGTAAATAGTGATTTTAGCAGTTATTTTTCTGTACGTGAACTTGCTCGGCGTCGGTCGCGATTAGCTTTAGTTCGGTAGCACTCCGATGCGATCCACGTGCAATTTCTCTAGCCCGCTTGCTTACGCCATGCTCAGACTTCGGAATATACATACGGCTTTGTATCTCGTTACGGTTCTAGGCAAGTGAAAACGTACGTTATGTGATATATTTTCTACTCTGAATACCAGGATAAACAGTGGTATTTGTAAATACACGTTTGGGCTTCGTCTCGATTTGCAATAGGTTTCATTTGGTCTGCTCTATTACCAAAAGGTTAAACTATCTAGACTATGGATGGCGCTAATTCCATAAACTAAAAAACCCAATTCAATTATATAATCATATGCAGATAATGATCCCTATGCGGATATACTAATATTAAAAACCTTTTAATTTTACCCATTTGTATGTTTGCGTGGCTTTCACGCCAAAATGACTGAATCGATTTGGATGAAATTTTGATACGTCTAGCTCACATTACCGAGATCAGCATGAAATACTTTTATTCTGAAAAATGAGATTTCCCGCGGGAATACGAGAAAGTTGCGAGTAAAACCGCAGGGCGCCTCTAGTAATATACATATATTTCTAGACTGTTGCAGAAGACTGGGTGTCCTTTTTATAATTAGGGATTAAATAACTTTACATAACATATGAAATGTTTTTACAATATTGCATAAGTTATACGTAGGTGACTTGTTTTAGACAACAATAAGGTCACTATTTTACAACGATTCAATTTCTGAGTTGCCTCTAGGCATCCGATTCTTGCGTATTTGAGTCTTCTGAAGTTCTCGTCGTTTAAATCGATCAGAATATTAACACGAGGACAAAAAATTGAGGCTTTTCAGTATTCTTGATCAAAAAGTTCACACGTATGTGTCATGTTAATAAATACAAACTTTTGAATCTGGATAAACTTTATAGTTATATTTAATCAATGCTAAAAAAGGCCTGTGGTCACGAGCGAAATCGAAACATGGGATTTTAAGTATTTATTAAATTTAACAACGTTTAAAGTGCTGTGTGAGTGTGAGTGCTGGGATGTGGCGGCTATTGCTACAATAGGCTATTTGACTACTATTAAAAATGAAAAATAAATATTATTTTCATAAAGTAGCTTAAAAATGAATGTAATATTTGAATAAATAAGTAAATTCGGTAAATAAATCACAGAGTAATACGCCTTTAAAATTTATGGAGGGGGCATCGCCTGTCCCTTGAAAAACTGAGATCGTGTGAAGGTTCCTCGTAGCTACTATGAAGTTTTGCTAGTGACGTCACATGCCAAAGAAATTGTATCTAGAGCTATCATAAAGGTACTATAGCTTAGTGATGAGTTAGTGTGAGGAGTGCTTGATCACGCAGTGACGTCAGTTACCAGAATATAAAGAGTCTGAGCCTGAGCTCTCTTTCTATATTTTAAAATGCCTGTGACTTAGTAATTTTTTGAGATATTAAATTTTTGATTTCACGACTGTCTATTTTTTGAGGATTTTATTTATTTAAGCAATAATAATATAGCAGTCAAATAGTCTATTTCCACAATTTCAGTTAAGCCGCGCTTTGTGCCTTTACTGCAATGCAAACACAAATACAAAATGTATTTATTTATTTATAGATCAATCATTTCAATTTCTTTATTTGTTTGATTGCTAACGGTTCCCGCGTAGGTCTGTCTAGCTTATATCACGTTTGTAAGCAATAATTTGTGTTGTGTCATATATTACTTGTGAGCATTATTGTAAAGACTTAACAATTTGTAGAAAATGTATATTGGTTGTTCGTTTTGAGTTAGGGACGCTACACATCTGAGCGGACCACCATTCATTATTCATTAATCAATCGGGTTATCTGATTGGCAATCGAATACCAATAATTATATTTATGGATTACCTGCATACAGCCCGAACCCACTACCCGTTCGGCACTAACCCGGCGGCCTTGGGGTTCAACAAACGCTGAATTGAATGTGCCGGCCAGCTTAAGTATGTAGCGCCCTGACACAGCTGACTGTTGTGTGTGTTATTAAAAACTGGCTCTAAATAAGTCACCAAAGCATTGTAAATATATATGCTTTAGATTTAACAAGGGTTTAAAGCCATCTATTGGCCGAAATATTCGATGATAGTTTTAAAATCTCATCCATCATCTTTAAAGTTTAACTCTGAATGTTTTTCAATTTATTCAGACTTTCATTTTGAGTAATACTATTTGATTGACTCGGATATATATCGTATGTATAAACAAATTTTATTTTTTTATGGTTTATTATGATATAAAGCGTGCTCGCAATGTTGTAAGGGGCGTGGTATCGGAAGGTATTTCACGGCATCATTTTAAAGCATAGCAATTTATGTCGTATTTCTATAACAATACGCTTGAATGTACATCGGTAAAAATAAAATAACTTGCCACGCCGTTCCGGTCTGCGTAGGTTCTGTAAGCAAATATATGATTTAAAGTTTCTGTGCACTTTACGGTGTCGTAGTGCGTTAATTACGCGCGGCACTACCAAGCGTAGTGTCGACGGGAATTTTGCTCCTTTCTGAACTACTAACTGTAACCCGTAAAAGCAATACTTTTTTTTATACAACAGAACTTATCGAGCGTCTATGGATAACTATAGATTTCCAACTTTCATCGTATGATTGTGAGCACCTTAATTCAGGGTGTTCATATTTTTCTTAACGGTTAATTATGTTTAAGGTGTAAATTCTCAACCCTGTCATCATTTAAAAGTCATTTTTGTGTAAAATACAAATTATTGTATTCATCATGATAACTTGAGCTAAGAACAAATACTATCCTCAGTTTATTTTTATTTTTTTAAGTATTAGATATTGCTTGTGCCTGTATGAGTAGCAATTATGTGGCTGTCATAAGCCTTATTATATTTTCGCTGTACAAAAGTGGTGTAAATATTTCCTCTTATTTACTATACGAAATGTATCACTTTCAATGATGAGCATTTATATATTATTTATAGGTATTACTTCATCTTGCATGTTTTCACACACATTTTATTTCTGGCTACATCTCGACATCTTTGCTTTCCATATTGACCAATATTTTATTATTAGTCCATAAAATTATGGTACAATGTCACTGAGTGTATATCGAAGTAAAATGTTACCATAAGTGTATGAAATAACATGTAAATGTAACGATGAATTTAATTATTAGGATGTATGTTGTGGCACGTGTAAATAGTTAGGAGTAATGCCTATTTTTTAAAATAAACAAGATAATAGAGTTACTGGTGATTCTGTAAATAGTTTAATTAAATACATGTTTAAAATTTAAAAGTGGACCTTAGCGTGCGATCTAGTTCATTCATTGACAAAGATTGAAATATTTTACTTTTCCAACTTGATTTATTTCTATATAGTCATTTTTGTATAAATAATGATTTTACATTTATTGCTGATTAAATAATAACGTGTTTGTGACAGTACTCTACTACTGTGTAATATTTAAAAGTATAATCGAATTTTCATTTCACTAATCGATAGTACCTACCATGGTGGACTAGATCTGGCGCTGTAACACAACTGTTTGTTCATAATAATATTGTGCCAGAAAACAACTTCACACGTTCACACACAAATTACCCTCTCAAGTTTATTGTTATTAAACGATGATACATGTTTTGTATAGGCCTATCTAATTTATATTAAGGCCGCTTGTCCACAGCACCGTCACCGAGACGTCACCCAATAACGAGATGACGGCGCTGAAGTAGCGGTATATTTATTTACTATGGCAGCTTGTCCACTGAACGCCGGCCTCGGGCGCTCTTTGACGGGCGTTTAGTGGACAAGCTCACCACTACTTCAACGTCGTAACCGGACGGTGCGGTGGACACGCGGCGTATTCCAGATAATAACTCTAAACAATCATATCGCGGTACCTTAATTTTTACGAAGGTTCAATCAAGAATGTTCTCGCGTTATATTACAACTTCTGTAAAAATATTGCGAGTAATTACATCTGTAAATATAATTAGTCAAAATAATGAGTTTCCGATGTTAAACCACAGGCCCCGCTGCAACTGTATTTACTCACCTCGTTATTTAAGTTCTAACTAAACCGGGTGAATACGTACAGTTACGTCGCTGACTCGATACTTGCACACAGTCTGTTGTATTGTTAAAAGCTTTAAAGTCGCGTCGGCATCGAACAGTTTGGTACGTCAGGCTCTCAGCGCAAGCTCGTACAAATGGTCAATTACAACCATGGTCTGTGGTCAAAATACTTTATTAAATTAAACCCCGTATAGAGCTTAATCGTTACGTAATTGACATTTTGAATCTTTTATTAAATTACCTACATAATAAGAATTGTTGTAAGGATTTAGTGTGTTTTTATCATAGACCATGACATATATTCGTGCTTACTTTGCCGGTACATCTTATTTGTTACGTATCTACTACACCGTTGTTATAACGAATTTAGTTCTTTAAACATTTAACATTCTAAGCAGCCTGCTACCACATGTATATTTTCAAATATCGTGGCATTATTCTTGAATTTGTAAATATAAACGTAATAATAGGTTAAATACTTTTGAAATTCTTTACACAAAGATATTTAAATTAAGGTCACGACGAAGATGGACGATTTAAGCCGTTGTTGCACATAGGAGCATAGTCTTAATGTATTTATTTGATGGTCCGCAATCTTGCAGCGTATATTTTACAGACAATTCTTGCAATAAAATCTTATTTATCGTTGGGTTCTATGGACAGCTATCGAGGTGTACAGTAGATGTAAACTGGGCATACGGGCTGGCACGTACGACGTTAGCGACTGTTTGCCCGCTGCCCGCTCGACACTCCGCACAAACTTACCTACGCAGATTTACCTGAACGCTAAATTAACAAAATAATACACAATACAATACAGACTCTATATTGTACACCAATAATAATAAACATCACATTTGAGCATATTTCTGTGTCGATCATTACCTTGTTACTGTGATTTGTTTATTTATTATATATTAACCTATAAGAGTTAGAATAATTTTGTATTCGAGATTCCGATTGCAGGGAATAAAAATAATCAAATGTACATAATTATTATGTAATGTACGAGAGTTATTCTGTTGATAATTATTTTAACGCGATGTATGTAATTATTGGATATACCGAAAAAGATCAATGATTGTAAGTTTTATGCTCTTGTTGATTATACGTTCGTGCTTAAAGCGCATGATTTTATATTGAGTATTTTAATTTACAAGGGTGTTGAATCCTTATGGAAGTGTAATACGGAATTGTATTTTAAAGTGTATGTTTATATTTAGCGACGTTATTATGGATGTGTGTTGTTGATAGGTTTACTTGTATAATGTAGTATTCGATGTTCGTGACGGGCCGAGCGGCCCGGCCGGCCGCCGCCGCGCCGCTCGGCCTTAGATGTAAAGCAATGGCTGACCGTCGAGTACCAGTCATTAGGGTTAAGATAAATCAATACATATATTATTTATGCTGTAGCCGATATAATCAGTTTAAGTATTAGTAGTAAGAGATTAACATCTTATACCATTATCCGTATAAGTATTATGATCAACAATATTTCCATTGTTTTAAACTAGATTGTTAGATTACCTACTAAAGTGTAAGCATAATTTGTACAAACTACTTATGTACAGAGTGTATGTAAAGTTACGTGGATGAGGGAGGCGAGAATGACGCCAGCGCCCCTAGCGGTCGAGGGTGTACAGATATGCAATTCGGGTTTTGTAAATATTGTACAAGTGGTCTTGTAAATTAACAAGTGTTTTCAATGTGCACATAGTCGCCTCATTCATTAATAAATTTTTTAGATCAAAAATAATATTTTGTTTTGTTTTTATTTCTTACCTTTTGTTTATGTGGAGGCGAGCCTCGCGGAACTGGCGTAGAGTTCATAGGGTATGAGTGATCTCGGCAACGCTATACTAGTTTATGTGGATGTTTTATAAAGTAATGCTACATAATTATGTTTTTTTTTTTTTTTTTTTTTTTTTTTTTTTTATGTTAAGGAATGACGTGACGAGCTAGCCGTTCGCCTGATGTTAAACGACACGGCTGCCCATATCAGCTGCAGTGTCACTCGAAACTCTAAAGTATAGAGGTTCGCGTGAAAATAATGTATTAGAAACGATTATTTAATAATGACTTGCTCTACCTTTACTCTACGTTACTTCTACACGATCAGTTGCCGTTGTTCGATCTAAGTAGATTGTTGTTTTTATCCGATCTGTAATGTGTAAGCATTCAATAAAGCGAATGAAAAATTATCATAGTTTGATTTAGAAATAAAGAAGGCCCTGTCGTTACAGCTTCAAGTCAGGAAGTAGAGTTGAGTGAGAGAACTGAAGTACCTACAGGGAATGGAGGATCTGTATCGTGGGCACAAACTTGCGTGAGTACCTGTTATTGCAGAAACTACATTATTATAATAGGTAAGTATTTCTTATAGAGTTTGTAGTGTTGCCTACAGTTAAAAGAAAACATTATTATTTACATAGATTATATACATTTATTTACATAAGCCCCTATTTATGGTATGCCCTGAATTTTAAATTAAATTCCTAAAATATATATATAATGTAACGTAACCGAGTTGGAGATGAAGAAGCGATGACAGGAAGTTGACTTGACTTGAAGTTGAAGATGATGAAGCAAAGTATGGCCCCGAAGCACACCCTGGAGTCGATGTAGCCGCAGGGAGACGTCCAGAGGCGCAGCGAATGACCGCTGCTTGTGCCGAGCTTAGCAACACGGCGGGCAGCCGTCACAGAAAGCCACCTGCTAATGAAAAGGTCTTATCAACTGTTCACGCCAAATCCACTGCAGGCCGCCGTCACCGGCGGAGATTGCCACCGCTTAAGGCCTGGTTTAAACAGGGGTGGTCCGCAACCGTCACGAATAGATAGGCGAAGCGGAGAAGAACTTAGGACGGAAAACTGCCTATCCGTGGCCACACAGAGTGCCACTTGCACGGCAGCACCAAGTAAACTTCAGTTACACTGTTCAGATTAAAGAATATAGTTATGTACAGAAAATAATTTAGTGGTGAAGTCCTGAGGAAGACTGCCCTCGCGTGACTCTTTTCAATTTTATATCGCCTCACGCCGTCACCCAAAACAACAGACAAAATCCTTTAAATTGAGAGAACGAAATATTTGAAATCCTGTCACAATTTAATATCAGCTAGCATTAAAATAGGTCGATGAACAAAGACTAATAGAAAATCCTAAACAACCTAACCTTAAAATGTCGTAAATTCATGAAAACTTATGGTGAGAATCTCTTTCAGGGAATTAGAAAAGTCAATAGATGACATCTGTCCAAAAAGTAAACAAACATTAATATCGTTATTTTAGTGCTCCTACTGGAAGAATCACTACAAAAATGCAATGAAAAGCCATAATAAAATCAGCTTCAACACCAGTGTAAATTTGGTGAAGATCTGTGAGGTAATATGAAAAAGTTATTTCTTCCTGAAACACCCGTAATTTAGGGAAAAACTTAGGGAAACGACGCGTAAGATGTTCCTGTGATCTATATCTACCGATCCACTGCCAAAATAACCCATACCAAAGGCTTTAAGTACAATTTTAGAGCACAACATTCTATTCACAATAACCAAGGCAACAAAAAGGTATTAATATAAGTGTTTTGGAACATTTCAGGAGCCTGCAAAAAACGTTCAGATTATGCTTTACAGAAGAAATAAAATGGAAAACCAAAAGCCGTAAAAATATCATAAAAAACTGAAACTATTCATTAAGAAAAGTGTGCTACTAAGCACTATGGCGTAGGGGTAACCCTACATTTCCCCAACAACCCCGAAAAAATTAAAATACCTAAGTATTTTAATTTTTATAGAACATACAAAGATAGCTAAGATTATATACATAAGAAAATAGAAGAAAACAAGTTTCTTCGATCGAGAAAATAACCAAAACTCAAAGAGTGTTTTCCCAATATAGAGATGATGTCCCTATGTTGAACAACAAAGAATCAAATAGCAAAGACATACAGTCAAAGGATAATATACTAGGACAACAGTGTCCTAGAACTGAACAATAAACATTATGTCCAATTATGAAATCATCATAACACCAGCATCACAAAGGTTATGACCCAGAACACATTAGAATAGTGTCCAGATCAGCAGCAGAATAGACATCTATAGACAGCCCAGCTTTAAAGAAAACGGAAAAATCGAAAATGACACGTTAATGACACAAATTACCCTATCACGCTAAACCTAACATACCTATATTGAACATTAATTATTAATATATATTTTATAACCTATATCCATCCACATCCAGATTAAGAGTGGGGTAGAGCTCACTATCAATGGCTACTACAACCCTTTCATGTCAAAACCGCCTGCATTACAACGACTAACCGCTAAGCAATAAAAGCTAGAGTCCGGAAGAGACCTTAGCACATAAACTGAACAAAAAAATAAAACAATTTACAACTAAAAAAAAAAAAAAAATTACAAAAACAAAATTGTAAATTTAGAAATATATACAATCCTAAAAAAATACAAAACAGAAATTGTGATATTTACATTTCTATCCTAAGTAAAAAAATACATTATTTACAGTTTTAAATCTTTAACGTGCCATTTGGCTTTTGAACCTCTGTTGTCCTCTAATATGTACACAAGGGGCGAAAGTTTTTCGACAACTTTACATTTAACAAATTTTGGAGCTAATTTAGCGCTGAAATAATTTCCTACATTACTTAAAACATAATTTTTCCTCCAAACGACATCTCCGACATTAAATTCTTTAAAAGGATGTCTGGTATTATAACGTGAGGCATTTTTTACATGAGCAGTGTACAATGCAGCTTGAACCCTGTCGAAGATTGACGCCAGCAGTCCAATATTGTTAGCGTAAATATCCCTTGGTAGAAAGCAAATTTCGTCTAAAATATCTGTTTGAGTGTACAAGGATCCACAAGTAATAACTTCTCTACCATATACCAAAAATGATGGTGTAAAACCAGTAACAACATTTACAGAATTGTTCATAGCAAATTGAATTTTTTGGAGATGTAAGTCCCAAGATCTATGGTCTTCTCCAACCAATGAAGCTAAGGCCGTGACAATTGTTTTGTTGTACCGTTCAGTAGGATTAACTTGAGGGCAATAGTGAGGCGTGAAGGATTTGAAAGGAATTTTGTATTTATCCATCAATGTATGAAATTCGCGGCTTTGGAATTGAGAACCATTATCCATTATAATTGTTTGCGGAATACCGTGAACCAAAAATACTTCTTTTTCTAAAAGATTAGTTATAATAGCAGTAGTAGCACGTTTAAGAGGAAAAATTAAACAATATTTCGTAAAACAGCAATTCACAACCAAAATAAACTGATTACGCTGACGGGTCATAGGAAAAGGACCCATTAGATCCAAAGAGATGCATTGAAATGGTCTAGAACAAATCTTTGGCTTCCCCATTGGGCCATAAGGTGCGTGATTAGAATGTTTATATGATAAACACTTTTCACACTTTTTAATGTATTTAGCTACGTCTTTGAAAATTCCCGGCCAGTAGTAGCGAGCCGATAAATTCTTATAAGTTTTAAAAACTCCTATATGGGGTGAATCTATAGAACCATGAGATTGTTTAATTATATTTTCTCTCAGGTCAGGAGAAGGAATTTCCTTCCAAACAAAATCTTCGTTAATAGAATCTTTCGAAGTCATATAATGAAACAATTTATCGTTTACTATTTTATACTTAGGAAAAGCATCAGGGTTGCTCTGACAACCAGAAAACAGCTCATTATAACGGTTATTAACGTCAACAATTGGATTAGATTGAATTGCAGCAACTTTCTGAGGGGTAGTATTTGATCTAGAAAGTAGATCAGGAACTACATTATCTTTACCCTTTTTATGTTTCAAAACAAAATTGAAACAGGACAAACGAATAGTCCACCGAGCTAACCTACCAGAAGGGTTACTCAAATTTAAAAACCATTTCAAAGCAGCGTGATCAGTATAAACAGTGAACTCTTTCCCGTTATCTAAGTAGCAACGCCAATGTTCCAACGCGGTAATTACCGCTAAAGTTTCTCTTTCAGTTGTTGAATAATTCTGTTCGTGTTTATTTAAAGCTTTGCTCATATACGCAATAACAATTTCCTTGTTATCGTGTGATTGCGTGAGCATTGCGCCAATACCAAAGTTAGACGCGTCACAGTGTACTGAAAAAGGGCGATTAAAGTCTGGACATGCAAGAACGGGCGTCGTAGATAGCACGTTTTTCAGTTTTTCAAATGCAACGCTAGCAGAATCGTTCCAAGAAAACTTCGGTGCATTTTTACCAGAAGCAGTTAATCTATTCAATGGAGCAGCGATTGAACTAAAATTAGGTATGAATCTTCTAAACCAACTACAGGTACCTATAAATCTTCTGACATCTTTAGCACAAGTAGGAACCGGATAATCCATTATAGCTTGTACCTTATCAGGGTCTGCGCGTAAGCCATTCCTATCAACAATGTAACCTAGGTATTTCATTTCCTTTCTAAAGAATTGACTTTTATCAAAGTTAATTGTTAAGTTAGCATCAGTTAACTTGGCGAGGACTTTGTTCAAGAGTGAAATATGCTCCTCAAAAGACGCACTTATTATGATAATGTCATCTAAATAACAGAAAACTTTGTTTTCAAACTCAGGAGCTGGAGTAAATAGCATATCCATTAATCTTTGTTGAGTAGCAGGAGCATTAGTTAATCCAAAAGGCATGACCACAAATCTAAACATTCCTCTACCAGGAACATAGAATGCAGTCTTGTTTTTGTCATCATTATTTAAAGGTATTTCCCAAAAAGCTTTAGCAATATCAATACTCGAAAGGAACCTAGCATTTTTAAGTTGATCTAAAATTTCATTGATAAAAGGTAAACTATAAGCGTCCCGGCGCGTAACAGAGTTTAATTTCCTGCTATCAACACAAAATCGCCATTCTCCATTTTTCTTTGGAGTAATCAAGACTGGGGACAGCCAAGGGCTTTCGCATTGTTCTATTACTTTCCATTCTAACATTTTATCAACTTCATTAATAAGAGCTTTTTGTTTTTCAGGTGAGAGTCTGTAACACCGTTGTTTGATTGGTGCAGTATCACCTGTATCAATTCTGTGACAAATTAAATGAGTGCGACCGAGTTCGCCTCTTTGTTCAAAAGATATATTTTGGAAACGATTAATTAAATCATCTGCAGTGTGTCTCTCAGTTTCATTAAGTTGATCATAAGCTAAAACTCTAACTTCATCAACTGATTTAGTTAAAGTGTTACAACACGGAGAAAGAATTTCTGGGAGTAAATTAAATTTTTTCCAGAAATCAATTCCTAAAATAAGTGACGGGGAAATATCCGGAAAAACATATGTTTTAATCACATGAGTCTGATTATTAAACGTCATCGGAATATTAAAGTAACCAACCGAATTTATTTTTTGCCTACTAGCCGTTTGAATAGTTGTTAAATCTGACTTGAATAATTTATATCCCAGTTTTTCAATCTCAAAATAAGATTTATTACCTAAGATAGTAATGGAACTGCCGCTATCTAAAAGACCGGAAAAACATTTATCAGAAATTTGTACTTGAATAAATGGTCGATGGTTATCTCTTTCATTTTCAAAAGTAACCGAAGATATTTTATAAGACTCGAAAAAATTTCTAACTGTGTTAAGCCAATTGTTCCATTCATTAACATCAACTTTTGATGAATTATCCAAGTCGTTAACTAGTTTTTTGGATTGCATTTAGGACAATCTGGCGTTTTAACGCCTTTTTCACCGCATCTAAAACAAAGTATGACTCTAGGTTCCAAACAATTGTTAAGAGTATGGCCGTTAACTCTGCAACGAACACAAAACTCATATGAATTAAATTTCCTAACGTTCGTGGAAATCGCGTTTTGGTATTGATTCTGCTTAGCGTTGAATCTGTAATCGTTAGAAGAAGTACCTTGTCTAGGATTAATTTTAACCTCGTTAGGAACATGGACGCTCTTGCAATTAAATTTAATTGCACCCGCGTAAGTCAAACGTTGTGGTTCTTTAAAATCACGATCCCTATCGGTAAAATTCTCATATTCCTGGCAAGTTTCAATCAGAGAATCAATTGACCTAACTTTATTAATCGCAACATGTGTAGAATAGCAAGGTCGAATATTACGCAAGAGAATTCGCAGTTGTTCAGTTTCAGATAGCTTTGAGTCAAGTTTGTTGAATATTCCAAACATAATTGAAATATAAACGATAATCGGTTCATCTCGGGCTTGAGTACGAACGCGAATCGATTCCAATAATTTATAATCGTGATTTGAATCACCAAAATCTTTAATTAATTTTTCGCAAAGAAAATCCCAATCTAAATAAGGGTAACGATTTTTCAAAAATCGGAACCAGTGCAGCGCACTATCTTTAAAGAACTCGAACGCATGATTAATAAGGTCATTCTTGTTAATCTGACGAGAAACTGCGAATTCTGAAATCTTTTCTAAAAATGCTCTAGGACATGTTTTACCATCAAAGCATAATTTTTTAAGTTCATTAACATATTTATTTGGCGGTGTGCCCGACCAATTGCTGGGTGATAGACCAAGACAATTGTTATTCAAAGAAGGGCCAGGTAAATTATTTTGCTGAGGGCCCATTAAGTCATTTGGTTGAAGGCCAGCAAAATTATTCAAATCGTTAGGCTGAGGGCCAATAACATTATTTCGCTGAGGGACAGAAGTATAATTAATCAGAAGTTCAGGGAAACTTGTCTGAGAAGTCTGTTCTTTTAGCATTTCAGGTTCTTTATTACTGAAAGGTACATCAACAACGTCCGCTGAGGATTCCCTTGATAAACCCAAAACAGAACATTTAGAGCAAATCCAAAGTTCGGAATAAGGGTCATCCATACTTACGCCAGCACATATAGGGTGAAAACATAACGTGCACTTATGACATGTTATGCCTTCGGCAAAGTTTAAAAACTTACCGCAGGCAACACACTTAACTGCCATATTGGACTGCTGGCGGCTTACTCGGTAAAAACTGGATCGAAGTGTCGATCTCCAAGCTGCGTTGAAACTGCGTTGAGCTGCGTTGAGCCGCAACACCAAAAAGTTCTCCTCGTTAGCAACCAGGCACCCTCAGAGGCTCAGGCTATAAACATACAAGAAGTATTAATATATATACATACTCAACTATAGCTATACAGAATAAATATATCTATAAATTTATTTAATCATAGCCTTATGACAACATTATAGAGAACGGTACAGAATTAGTATACCTATGTATTTACAGAGTAAATACCTAAAAAGATAGGTCTGTAAGATAGAGCTTTATTAATTAAAAGAGAGAAAAAAATGAGGCCAAAAGGTAATCCGAAAAGAGCGCGACTTGTGTAAGTTTGTTTTAGAATTTTGAGGGGCGGGGGGGTGGGCTCGGCCAGAAGGGCGCCAAACTGTAGTGTTGCCTACAGTTAAAAGAAAACATTATTATTTACATAGATTATATACATTTATTTACATAAGCCCCTATTTATGGTATGCCCTGAATTTTAAATTAAATTCCTAAAATATATATATAATGTAACGTAACCGAGTTGGAGATGAAGAAGCGATGACAGGAAGTTGACTTGACTTGAAGTTGAAGATGATGAAGCAAAGTATGGCCCCGAAGCACACCCTGGAGTCGATGTAGCCGCAGGGAGACGTCCAGAGGCGCAGCGAATGACCGCTGCTTGTGCCGAGCTTAGCAACACGGCGGGCAGCCGTCACAGAAAGCCACCTGCTAATGAAAAGGTCTTATCAACTGTTCACGCCAAATCCACTGCAGGCCGCCGTCACCGGCGGAGATTGCCACCGCTTAAGGCCTGGTTTAAACAGGGGTGGTCCGCAACCGTCACGAATAGATAGGCGAAGCGGAGAAGAACTTAGGACGGAAAACTGCCTATCCGTGGCCACACAGAGTGCCACTTGCACGGCAGCACCAAGTACACTTCAGTTACACTGTTCAGATTAAAGAATATAGTTATGTACAGAAAATAATTTAGTGGTGAAGTCCTGAGGAAGACTGCCCTCGCGTGACTCTTTTCAATTTTATATCGCCTCACGCCGTCACCCAAAACAACAGACAAAATCCTTTAAATTGAGAGAACGAAATATTTGAAATCCTGTCACAATTTAATATCAGCTAGCATTAAAATAGGTCGATGAACAAAGACTAATAGAAAATCCTAAACAACCTAACCTTAAAATGTCGTAAATTCATGAAAACTTATGGTGAGAATCTCTTTCAGGGAATTAGAAAAGTCAATAGATGACATCTGTCCAAAAAGTAAACAAACATTAATATCGTTATTTTAGTGCTCCTACTGGAAGAATCACTACAAAAATGCAATGAAAAGCCATAATAAAATCAGCTTCAACACCAGTGTAAATTTGGTGAAGATCTGTGAGGTAATATGAAAAAGTTATTTCTTCCTGAAACACCCGTAATTTAGGGAAAAACTTAGGGAAACGACACGTAAGATGTTCCTGTGATCTATATCTACCGATCCACTGCCAAAATAACCCATACCAAAGGCTTTAAGTACAATTTTAGAGCACAACATTCTATTCACAATAACCAAGGCAACAAAAAGGTATTAATATAAGTGTTTTGGAACATTTCAGGAGCCTGCAAAAAACGTTCAGATTATGCTTTACAGAAGAAATAAAATGGAAAACCAAAAGCCGTAAAAATATCATAAAAAACTGAAACTATTCATTAAGAAAAGTGTGCTACTAAGCACTATGGCGTAGGGGTAACCCTACAAGTTGTGTACCTAACGGTAATATACAATTTTCAAAAATACCACAATATCATGGATATAATAAAAGAAGCCGTTAACAGTAGTAGTATAAAGACAAGTACGAACAAGAGCTGTCAAACAGTACAGACGGACATTAGTAAGAAGAATCATTGTATAAAAAAAGATGAGTACCTACCTGACTAATAACTACTAGGAGGTTAGAAATAATGAAATAGTTCACCTACTATTATGATGATCAGGCGATCCGACCTCGGCCTGCCGCAATATTTGGTAAGAATCTATGTACATATATAAAATAAAGTCGTATTAGTTACACTATTTATAACTCAAGAACGACTGAACCAAATTGGCGAGGTAGCTTAGAACCAGGAGATGGACATAGGATAGGATACTTTTGGTCCCGTTCGACAGCGTTTTACTAATTACCCGTGCGAAGCCGGGGCGGGTCAACTAGTATCTAATAAAAACAAGGCATGCGTATGTCCTATGATCAGTAAGTAGGATATAAATCTACCCATAATGTGTAGCTTAGAAAATTGAAATTCCTATCTACCAGCTTAGACATAACTCATACTAGGTCTACAGACCTAGCTGGCGATACTAGCGCCGCTCTGTCGGCTATAGCAGAAACTAAATTCATGAAAGCTTTCTTTTGGTGACAAGAACTTTTCATTCATCGCGGTCTGTGAGGTGGTATGGTAACCAAGTAACTTGTAATATGTACTTGTCTATTTGTATTTGCGTCTGCTGCCGCTAGATGGAGGAGTTGTGTCTCTGTGCAGATTAATCTTTTAGAGTAGGTAATGAATAAATACCGCTCGAAGCTCTACTAGCCGTTTCACTGCGCTACTTGGAAGGGCGGCCGCTACTGAAAATGACATTAAGATTTAGCGCTACCGTGATTCGTGAAGCTATTATTTATTATTATTATTATACCGGCTGTTATCGTAAGACAATTAAATAAAGTCGTTAAGCCAAGTCTGGGTCTTTCAGAGGAGCCAAAAACAATCAAAGTGGCGCGCACGCAAGTGCTCTAAGCGGGTGATAACTTCTTTTATAATAAAACTGGACACGTGGTTACTGGTGCTTTGTAAAATCATTGTGTGGATAGTCACTTGTACAAGACCATTTGTTTACCCGAAGTTATTGACGACTCCGTAAAAATAACCGTTAACGCCGTATCATCTTGCACCACGTTAGTGCCAATTCTGACGTGAACAGACAGACAAACAAATGATTTTTTTATGTACACTTGGGGCCATCCTACACACAATCCCGTCCTGGCACTTTGTGACTTTAAGTTTCCAAAAATCTATAACGCGGCAGTTACACGGTCCGCGATTAGGCTATCGAAGAATATAAAAAACATGTTTCCAAGGTCACTACGGAGGAGTGGAATAAATGTTTTCAAAATTTATTTATACGAATGAAAACGTGCATTTGCGCTAATGGTGAATATTTTGACAAACGATAAATACATTTTGATCATTCAGAGGGTTTTTATTAATTCTAGAAATTGTTGTGCCCCATGTATTCATATGTATAGGTATGGACTATGGTTGATTAAATAGTCAAAGTTAGGTAGTAATTTTTTTTTTTTTTTTTCCCCCTCTGGGAAATTTTAGCTTCGCACATTCTGTGCATTTGCCAGCTTCAAGTCTTGATTTTCATTCTTCATCTTTTACAAAATAATTTGAGCAACTTTTTCAGATTTATCTTACGTAGTGTGTTTGTATTATTGTTTAGTTTATGTTATTTTAGTTGTTACTTAATTACAAAAGTTAGGGAAAAAGTATGTAGATAGGTAGTACTTACATAATACAAACAATTTTGCCTCTGTGATATTTTTTGTTTTTTTTTTTTTGGTTCTACACTTTTGAGTATTTAGCCAGTGTCAAGTAACCGCCCTATCTCTTCCCGTGACTGCTGTAAGATCCGGCTAAAGGAATACCCAGGGAATAGGCATTCTCTTCTGGCTGCACTATAATAGACTGCGATCACCAAGACGACTGCCAAGCGTGGTGATTAAGGCTCCCCCCCCCCCCCCTTCACGCCCCTCCTCTGAATGCGATAGGCCTGCGTTCAGTAGTGGACGCAAAAAGGCTTATTTTGAGGTAATTTAGTATGGAGATAGAATCCTTGGGAAGGCCTTGTTATGTTTTTTATTATAGCTGCCTTACTACAGACTCCTAGGTCCGTGCTCATTTTTATACTAATTATTTATTTATTGCGACTTCTTTTTTCTTAAAATATTGTTTTATCGCCTTTAGTATTCAGTGATTTTTCGTCTTCGAAAATTAGTGGGGTTTCTAGAAATATGGCAGTGTATTATTATTGTAACCGCTACACTGAAATGCAAACAAAAGTACGACCGATATTGCTTTCTTATCGCATTGACACAATGTGTATTTATTTATCAACGTCATATGAAGATTCCAGACCTCGAACTCATGTTTCCTTCCTACATCAGATGAACATAGGCTTATCAAATCACAATTACCTGTAATCACAAGACGCCTGATTGACTAAAACGCGACGGCTTATCAACTTATGCGCCGATAAAATATAAACACCACTCTAAATAATGTGGTTCTATCTAAACATTTGTTAAGTAACAAACACTATTAGTACGTATCGAAGTCGTGATGCTTCAGTGTCCTTTTGACGTGAATTAGTTAAAATTTTAAAGTAAAACATGGAAAACGATAATAAAGAAAATCATTGTGAAAGGAAGTCTGCCAGTACGCGGAGACCTCGAGTGTTGGTGAGTGGTAATTAATTTTATACAATGACAGAGTAGGTACCTTTAGCTAGAAGCGGTGCAAACTACTGCAAGCCGACGGCGGCAGACTTCTCATTGTGAAGTTCAGCGTGAATCAGCAGTGAGTAAACTTATTGCTCGAATATAAACGACATAAATAATATTATAAACAGATTACATCTCGTGTTGTAATTAATAATAATAATAACACCCAAGAAAAAAAGCGCTTTTATTCTGTACACAACTACTTGTCCTGCCGCGTATAATATAATAAAATAAATACAATAATGTTTTTATGTTAAGCGAACTGTATTCCTGTGACAGATAAAATAGTTTTTAGACTCAAAATCTCGAGATTTAAGCCTCATCTCGGTATTTTGAGAATGTATTATTGTAGATAATTTCACGCTGAATCCAACTCATAAGTCATTTTGTGAAAAAAATCAGTTAAATCCTTTTGTTCTCACCCCTTCAAATTTATAACATCGTACCTGAAGGAACACAGCTAAAAACTAAGTTATCCTACAAATTACAAAATGATCGTTCAGAAACCGATTGTCCATTCGAAAGAAATCAAAATATGAATCTAACGACTTTCAAGTACTTAGTATGGTTTAGTTATATAATATAATAATTAAATGACTAAGTATCGAGTAACCAACGGCACAGCTCAGATCAATCAGCAACAGCACATCTCAGCTCAGCTTTCATCAGCAACGGCTCAGCTCAGGCAGCAAGTAGCTACTCTCGACACAGCATCCGTTCAGGCATTATTAATGTCAAAATAATATTGATAACTAAATAAAAAATAAAGTTTAGTATAAATACCTATCCTTATTCACTTATCCTTATCCTTAACACTTTTGAAGTAAAACTTCTTTTTGCACACTTGACTTGGGGAGTAAGCTGGTGAATGCGAGGCAAATGGAAAGTGAAGTTGGTTCCCGTAGATCTCTACTGTCAGCATAACAGAGTTAAAAATTTGTATTATTGTGTTGGTATTTCCGGTAAAATTACATTTTATAATTGTCAAGATGGCGATAATAACATTAAACAAAGCAAAAACAAAGTTATATCGACCGGTAGATGGAAGTTTTACTTCGGTCGTGTGCTCTATCTAATTATCTATCTTTCCTTTAATTTTGTTTTCTTATTTATCTTTCTCTCTGCCTTCTAATTTTTAGTTATCATTTATCGTGCTTGGACAAAACTATGAAGGTTTGAAAAATAAACAGTTTTATAAAAACAGGTTGGTTGATGAATTATGATTATGAATGATCATTAACGATATATCTAATTTATATAACAACATTCAAATCATATTACAATTGCCGGAAATATAGTGTAAAAAAAACTCATTTGTTGAAATCAATAAACATGGCATCACTATTAATACCAGCTACCTACATTACATAATATACCATAGTATTGATACTAGTGTATAATTTATAAATCTGATTTTGAATATAGTTAGCAATTCAGAGTGAATCGGCTCATTATCTAATTAGTCTATAGTAACTCAATGCTGATGGAGCTTGAATGCGAGCTCTGAATCTCTGCTCGACTGAATTGTGTATCGTCAGCATAGTGAAAATAATCAGTTACAAAATAAATTGAATTATCAATTTTGAAGTAAAACTCCTTTACGCGCGCTTGACTTGGAAAGTAAGCTGGTGAATGCGAGGCGATCGGAAGTTGTTATTAAAGTTTTTTTTATTTTGGCTCCACACTTTTGTGTATTGTCAGTGTCAAATATTTGATAATTTTTCAAGTTAAGTCAAAAGTCAAGTCAAGTCACAGTCCAAGTCATCAAGCTAAGTCATAGTCTAATCAAATCATACTCCTAGTAAAATGGTGGCAATTTTTCTAGAAGCTTCTATGGAGTTTTGGAAACTACACGCAAAGAAACGTTTTACCATGATTATACCACTTTCCCACACTCATGCCTGTAATCCAGCCCTTAACGAATAAAACGCCCCCAATTTTATGCACTAACACAAAAAATTAACACCATTTTTGGAAAATAGTACAATGCGGTGACGCAATCTTTTCGTTTTCCCGCCAAAACTCCGTTATTAAAGTTCGCGAAAGCGTAAAAGATAGAGAAATAAAATAAATGGGTGGGCCCAACGATCAAACACATAAATCCTGGACCTTAACTAGGATTAAGAGTAAGTATTTGAGCTTTTTTTCTGTGCACAAATACTTGACAGGCCGCGGGAATCGGACCCGCCACCTCGAGGCTATAAGCCGACTTCCTCAACCACCACACCACAGACGCTGTCATATATCATATTTCTATCATTATAGCATTTTTATAGTTTTGATGATTAAATTTATGCATAAGCATAATATGTGTAGTGTAGTGTGACGTGGAACTTTATATTTTGAAGTTCCAAGTGACACTGTTCTGTTATGGGCAGCCGTGTCGCTTAACATCAGATGAACGACTAACTCGTCACATCATTCACTAACATAAAAAAAGATGTTCTTATTATCGCGTAGATCTACGTCACAAATTGCATACTGATACAGTGATTGGCGCTATGCACGTTGGTGATCCTGCCAATTGTAGACGTCAGCACCTGAAGAGATGCAACTCGGTCACACCGCTTACGACGCGGATTCGAATGGGTGCGTTTCGGTGGGAATGATGTGCGTTTACTATCCACTGCACAGCCAAGCTGCACTACCTGGAGTGTCGAAGTACTGGATGAAAAAAGTATGACGTTGAAGTTCCGTAGAAACGCAAGTACGTTCCTCTTACTGAGGTATTCTTTCAGTAGATTCGTTTCCTAGTTTCTAGTATAAGGGCAGTGAACTCCGTCAACGCATAACTTCCATTCGGCAATTGCCCATGCATAGCTATCTACACGTGCTGTACGAAGATTTGCTAGCCTCTAAGCTGCACAGACTGCCGAAATGGATCACGTGGGCGCAAGAAAGTTGAAGAAATGAAGAATGCTATGTGAAGTGTATTTCCGTGCCGTGCTATAAACTGTTATACATAGTACTTAGAACTCATTTTAGGTACCGAATAGTTGGAATGTTCTAGTATAAATGACAATTCAATACAATACCTTTAGAAAAAGTAACGTATGTGTCGCTTAATGTACTTAAATTATTTTTGTAAACCATCCATAATTTTTATTTAAGCTGTACGTTTTTGGATTTGTACTTTCAATTGTGTTGTATGGCGTGCTGTCTGGCTTGTGTCTATACTAAACTTATACAGTATGTATATGCCAGAGGAAGTGTCTCAGTATGCCAAGGGGTTGCACCCCCGCCCCGCTTCGCACCCTCCCCTACTCCAAATTTCTATACTCCGCTGCCGCCACCGCGCCAGCCGTCGCCAAATTATAGGATCTTTCGGACATTCTTGGGAGACATCGTTCATTCAATTCTTCATTCGAATCCAGACTAGGTACTTAGGCCTACAATTATTAGAACAAAAAATAAAATAAAAAAATATTTGAATTATTGTAGGTTACAGGAAAATGTAATATTCTTAAATCCAAATACTTAATGAACGCGCGTGGTGTTAGAGTGCGGTGTGAACGCATGCGCGCGTGCTGTGTGCGGCTTGGGCGGACGGAGTGAGTGCGGCCGAGGGCGGCATTCGTGCTCGCGACCCCATCGATTGGAGTCGCTGCCGCGCCGCGGCCCGGGCCCTCGAGACACGCGCGATAGCTGCAGCCATGCAACCCCCACCGAGGAAGGTGAGTGCACTTCCGCCCAAGGTTCAGGGCCGCAGCACCGTCTCTGACCCGCCGCTGCAACCAACACGCCGCCACAACCACCCTGCATCAGTCAGCATGCTTCTAGTGTTGTCATACCAAATTATATAATGAGGCAATCGGGCCTCAAACGAGCCTGGGAAAACGAAACGCTAAATATTTGGCACATTCCTAAATTTTCACAGTGCGACCGTCCTTAATAACGCAGCTGTGGTTTCGGGACAGTTAAATCGATAAGAGGTTAATCTGGACCTTCTGTTTCATACGAATGTGGTATTTTTATGCTGTGCGAATAAGGACGCTGGGTGTTGTTCCATTTTTTTGTATTACTTTGTGATCGTATGGTCAAAATCACATATCGTATTAACGACTCAACGTCAACGAAAACAGGTTAATATCGTTCAGTTACGTGAAACGTTAGCGTGCCTAATGTTTGTTGTCACGACTTCATAGTGTGAAATTATGTACATAAGTAGGTACCAGTGATACATGACGCGTGTTTGTAGCCCACGTAGCATTGGTGTAGCATTTAGCTTCTTCCTAGCATTTCGTAATTGCCAACATGTTAGAATTTCCTAGAACTAACCAACCAACCAAACCTAGTGGGCGGCTGTCTCTCATTCAGAAATGTCTCAGTATTCTTAGGACAGAGGACTTCGGATGATAGTAATTTTGCTATAAATACGCACATGCTATAAGTACAATTATGACAACACTGTGAAGTATTTTTTTACTGTAGTACTCCTTTAAGATCCATTAATAAACACTTGCTAGAATAAAATAAAGATAGACAAACAGTATTTATAAATTGTACCTTTATTATGTAATTGATAGATTTATAAACAAGAATATTCAGAACAAAATAAAGTGAAAAAAAAAAACGAAAACCCGATTAATATTCCAAAACAAAAAACGTCGCTTCCACCAAAAGATTACCATAGCCTTATTCTAAATGTATAGTTTGGAGAAAATTAGGAATTAATATCTGTAATTTTTTTGAAGGATAAATTAAAATTTGTTATCAGAACAACTCGATTGATACCTCTGAGTCGTTGAGGTGCCACGATGAATACAAACATAGCTAAACTCCGAACATACAAAAACCTTTCTTTTGGCTTTACCGTAGTAAATTAAAATAAGAATAAATTATAATAAAGCTAATTAAATTTATCATAATCATTATAAACGTACCAGTCTACTGCTTGATACATACGTCTCTTTCAAGGCACATGAACTCTTGAGTTCTATAAGAGTCAATTAAGCTTTCCGATTTGGTGCCCAGTCTAGATATATAGTATATAGTCCTTGCGCTTGAGTACATTTTATAGTATATTCGTCATTCAGAAGTGATGTTTATAATTCTTCAATGAAATATCATTCCCGTTTTTAAGAACAAAAAGGCTTAGCTCGCTACTATTTCATCCCTTTAGAAAACAGTCCTTCCAGTAAACAAAACTGAGTTGAAGATGTCTCGAAACTCTGTAATATCGGAGATTCTCCTGTTTTGCAAAGGTTCTGTCATAATTTATGACAAAATATTTTGCCTCCATGTTACTTATTAAAATTTATGTGAAGCATATACGAGTACCACAAGGGGCTATTCAATAATTTATAAGTTCTAATATATAGGCCATAGCGTCTCTTTCTCCTTCATAACATTTAAAGAAGCTCTAGGATAAATTTTCTTGTCTTTTCAATAGATAATTTGGGGTTTTTTCCCGTGTAATTACAACAATCGAGGTACTTGAAACAATTAAGGTAATTATTTTTTGATTGGATAATTGTATTAAAGTGAAGCAGTTTTGTGTAAAAATAAGTTTACGATAATTACCCATAAACATAGATGAGGTAATTTCATAAGTTATAATCACATTTATACCCAATAAACTTTTAAATTCTTGTCCAGTTCTAGCTTAGTTTGTATCAATACGTTATTGTCGCCAACCTGACATTTACATGACATTTCAAAGATTAATTAACGTATTTATCTGATTTTTAATAATATAAACATATGCTAAATAATGACATGACGAGCTAGTCGTTCACCTGATGTTAAGCGACACGGCTGCCCATATCAGTTGCAGCGTCACTCGGAGCTCTAAAGTATAAAATTTCGCGTGACACTGCGCTGCGCACGAAATCCTGAGACAGCAGCACACTAAAAAAAATACAAAGACTCATTTGCTCAGTAATTTCACTAGCTGCAGGCCTTGCGCACTACTGATTGGCGGCAGAATAAGTGGCTTAGCGGTGGTACCTATCTAGACGATCATTGCAGATACATCCTACCACCTAGAGAAATTTAACTTACGGACTGCATAAGTCTAAACTAGCAAACTAACTATAAGCAGCAAATAAATGCTATATTTAAAATATAGTATAGTTATTAAAGCATAAATACTTTAATAACCGACCGACTTACAATATTTTCGCTACTTTATAGAATTGGAGAGAATAAAAAAACCTGTTTAAAGATCTGCTTTTCACTCGTGCTCGTTAACTAACAAATTATGCAAGTATTGGAAAATAATACTAAGCTGATAAAAGAAAGTTTTTAGATTCCTACCAAAACTCATGTGATGTTTCCAGCCAGCTTTAGATTATTTTCAAACGTGTCCATCATGTTTCAAATACCGATGTACAAAGCTATACAGGTAATATTTGATCATCATGCAAATATGAGTATGTGCTGCCGTTGGCTATCAATCGATATCAATTTTCGATTTATTGGTATTCATTATTACACCAGCATCCACTGGTGTAGCATTTATC
The DNA here is from genome assembly GCA_905220475.3 of Ennomos fuscantarius. Taxonomy (NCBI): domain Eukaryota; kingdom Metazoa; phylum Arthropoda; class Insecta; order Lepidoptera; family Geometridae; genus Ennomos; species Ennomos fuscantarius. Next base: position 17,426,845 of record HG992023.1, read on the forward strand.
ATTTAACAGCGTTATTTTGTTAAATTATGGTACAACGCACACTCAATACTTTTGTTTCTATGATTAAAAAAACCAGTGTGCTTTAGACCACACGACTGAAGTAAAACTTCTTTAGCTCCATCTTTCTTGCCTCTACAGTAATATACAAAACGTAATTCTCTCTTTATATCTTACGTAGAGAAGGACATATTCGCAACTTCCGTTCGCCTCACCAGCTGACACCCCAAGTTAAGCATCCGAAAAAAAGTTTTACTTCAAAAATATTGGTTTCTAAGCTATAGGTTATAAGTAGCAAATAAGCTATGACATCTCTTTCTATACAAACATAGCGTTGCACACATTGTGATTGAATGTTGTTTCAATTACTTTTATCAATTATTAACACAAGTAAACTAATGTACGCTGATAGCACGCACTCACAGTTGAAGGGTTGAGAATAAAAAGGGTTTAACTGACAAATTGACAGTTTCGAGAAAATTGACTTTAAACGTCAACGGCGTCATTTTAATGTAGAGTACTTATAAGGTAATAGAAAAGGTTTATCTAAGTTTCAGTTGCTTGAAAATGTTTCAATTCTATTTTAAATACTAAATATAGTACTAATTCATATAATTACTGTAAAAATATAATATAATAAAATAAATATAATAATGTTTATATGCTAACCGAACTGTATTCCTGTGACAGATAAACCGTTTTTAGACTCAAAATCTCGAGATTTAAGCCTCATTTCGGTATTTTGAGAATGTATTATTGAAGATAATTTCACGCTGAATCCAACGATACCCGTAAGTCATTTTGTGAAAAAAATCAGTTAAACCCTTTTTGTTCTCACCCCTTCAGTTATCACTAATAAATAGAATCTATAGATTAGTATCATCGCACCGCGGTGATGGTGAAATATAGCATACGACCTATTCTCAAACGTTAATATATACACAAAAGATGTCTAACGTGCAGTGAATATTATTTTATCGGAATTTTGCAAATAGCCGATGGCGTGAAGGGCGTCGGTGGCGGTCCAACATCAGAGTACGTGCAGTTTAGAGCGCCCTGCTATCATTCAATTAATGCCTTTGGTCCTTGTGACGGGGTGAACGAAGTTAGTTAGGTGAATGTGATGTAATTGGTGGAAGTTATATACTTAGTCCCATTATTTTTGAAGCGAAATGTTGACACAGAAGTTTTACAACAAAGGCTGTTTATATTCGCACAGTTTAAAATATTGGGAACATCGAGCGATAACTTTATATAGACACTAGTTGCGCCCCACGGTTTCACCCGCGGATAAAAAGTATTTTAATTATTTGCTTATCCGACGGGAACGTTTCACTTTTCCGGGATAAAATGTTGCCTATATGTTAATCCAGTGTATAAGCTATCTTGCTACCGAATTTCATCCAAATCCATTCAGCCGTTTGAGCGTGAAGGAGTAACAAACATACACACATACAAACTATCGCCTTTTTAATATTAGTGTGATTCAAAATGTCTTTAATAATTCATGTCAATAATATTGGATTTTGAGCTCAATGTTTAAAATAAGAGATGCCATTGCTGCATAAATTTGCTTATAACTAAGCTGAACTAAAATATACTAAGAAGCAGGTTGTCTAACCGTCAATGCATAGGCATTCATATCTAGGCAATCGCAAATTATGGAATAAAATATCTAGATATGTTTTCCTATCGGTTGTCTACAGGATTATTGTGCGGTATTATTTATTTATTTTTTTACGATAAGAGCCAAATGAGCTTTCCAATTTGGTGCCCAGTGCAACGTTCAGTCAATCCATCCGGTAGTGTTTGCTTGCTTGATGAAGTTCCATACAGACCGACAGACCAACAGACTGATAAATTTATTTCTCAAATTATTCTTCTATAATATCATCTATGTACACAGATCTATGTACAGATTTTAATTGGTTGCAGTTTTATTAGACTAGATTATATTAAAGACGCTGCAGAGATCTATAATTTATGTCAAAACTTAGAAAGAATACTTTATAATATGTATAGTACGAGTAAGTATTGTATTTCAGTAGTATATTATTTTATATTTATCTTAGTATGTATGTACATAGTGACTTTTGTAGCACCACCGTCCTTGCTCTGTCCATCCAAAGGTTGTCTGGAAGAGATCTTTTTTAGCGATAAGACCACCCATTGTATCTTACTCATTAATTATTTCCTGTTTTTGTATTTGTTACCTTGGAGTCTATAAAGAGTTTATCTATCTATCTATAATAGTACCTTATATATTGTTACCAATTCATTTTGAATTAGTAATAACGAGAAATGGTTCAAATCGGAGGTGACCTTTGTAGAATTCCGATTAAAGATTAAATTATGTAAGTCGTCCTTTGTTCTCAATATTAACAAACACCTTATCGAAGTAAGTACCTAACAGCAAAAATTGAATTTCATCCCAAGCTTCCAGTTATTGTTGTCATATCATATTTTCAACATTACAAGCGATTTAAATTATTTTATGAGAATAGCAATTTAAGTATCGGTTATTACCCTAGATCTGTGCAATGTACATTGGAGACGCTTCCGTGATATAATACGGCTTCTTCCGTCGGCTCGCTCTAAGGTTCCGCTGCATTGTAAGAGTTTTATTGCTAACATCCCATACATTGCGTTCATGAACTTTCAATAATTTTAGATGTCTAACATAGCAAAATATGTTGTGTATCATATGGGTCAATACAATATAAATACATACATATACATAGATATGAATCAATCCTTGGAATATGCAAGTTTAGAAGCGTCCATTTAACAGTACAGAAGTGTACGTTTCTCGAAACATCGGTGCGCAGTAGTACGAAGTACAAAACACTAACTGCTAATACCATTTTAACCATTCGCCGTAACTGCTAAGTGAAAGATTGCCCACTCCACAACTGCCGGGGCGAATTGTATGAACTGCGTAGTGTATAGATGTGTATAATTGTATATAGGTTTAGGTGTCCTAGATTTGTTACTAGTTCCGGCGTATATATCTAATATTGCTTTTATTAACTAATAAAATATTTTCAAAGTAATACTAACACAGATATTAATGCATGCTAAATCCGCGTGATCTATCCAGGAATAATCAGAAGTATACATTTTTATTGCTCCAATAGTTTCAGGATTGTACAGGGTTAGATTCCTTGAACCACGTCCAATAAAGTCCCTTCAATTTCAGGCGACACGGTGAGTGGGTGGACCGACGTTCTCGAAGGTATTTTTTCAGTTTTTTGCTTTTGTTTTTCAGTCGAAAACGGTGCGCCTTAGCGCTAATAATCATGGATTGCAATTAAAACTTAGTAAATTTCCCACAAATCTTTTTAACATAATCTATCAAATAAAATCCACAAACAGCTAGCTAGCTAAGTAGCTAATATTTTAGTATTAAATTGCTCATGAGTTTGGTTCAGTTGGGAATATATTAATTTAAAAAGTAATATAATAATAATCTTTGCGCCTTGTCGGACAAAATAAATAATCTCGTCACATTTACGTTTAATTTACTAATACCACAGCTATCTATCTATACATATAAAATTAGTTAATTAAGTCCTGACTGACTGAATGACTTATATATCAACGCACAGCCTAAACCGCTGGTCCTAGAGACTTGAAATTTGGAGGGTGTGTTCATTGTAAAGTGTAAGGGTATCCACTAAGAAAGGGTTTTTTGAAATCCCACCCCTAAGAGGGTGAAATCGGTGGTTGAATTATTTTTCTATTCGCCACGCGGGTGTAGCCGCTGGCAGAAGCTAGTATAAAAAAAGTAATGGAATTAAAAAAAAAATTACACATTATGGGAATGGTGCTAAGAGGCTCATAGGTAACGACTTGCTTGAGACCCGGCTACAGAGTCTTGACCATAGACATAAATTTACCAGCATATCGGTCTAATATCGAGTAAATTTTAGAGAGTGCGCATTGGAGTTGCATAACCTGATTCCACCATCACCGGTCAACCATCGGACAACCAGATGCACGAAAAAATGCCACAGTAACATAGTTAAATCCTACATGTACGAACAAAGCGCCTCATCGTCACTTACCATTAAATAAGTTAGTGGCGAAACACAAGCCCATAAAAAAACACCGTAAAGCTCTTGAGTTGCAGTGAGCGACCGCAACGTAAATGAAAGTTTTGTGAAAGTTTCGTCCATCACCTAATTAACTACGCTCGTTTTTAAATCAAAACACAGTAGCTAACTATGGCCACTAACTGAGTAGCTTGTGTGCGTAAAACTAATTGGACTGAGTACATTAGCACTTGTCTGTTCTGTGACCTGAGCGGAGCGTAGGGACTTAATCGAATCAAACTAGTGTTTGACTCGATTAACCGCGGTTGGCCTCTTTAATGCACAGTTAATAGGTACTTACTCACGTAACGTATCTATACGCTACGATAAAAGTTAAAAAAATAGCTGGCAATGAAGAAGCTACTACTTATTCTGTCGAAAAGAGGATGGAAGCAAGAAGGAAAAGTCTTTACCGTAAAGTCCTTACATGAGATAAGGTTATAATGATACAATTTTAATTCACTTTACTTTTTTTTTAATATCCTTTTCACAGACACCTTGGTCCGTGCTTATTACCTATTATTAACATGAACATATAATATAATACAGGAAGGACAATACAGCCAATAACAAAAACATACATAAACATAAGTACTTATTTCTAATTGTGAGTACACCACCGAGCAAACCAGCTTCCGCAAGCAGCACCCGTTCACGAGCTTGACGCATGTTCCAGCCATCGCCCTCCTCGACCATATTTGAGGGAAGAGTACGACTCGACACACGACGCCGCCGCAAGAAGAAGCTTTTTAGTGAGCGTGAGTGCTCCAGGTGTACGCACAGTTTACAATTTAATTATAATACGCTTATTACTATTTTATTCATACGAGCGGGATAATTGACAGGCTCCTTTGAGCTCATCAATGACCCCGCTCGTACTTTAAGTAATTTACTTTACTTTATCAGCTAGAAGACGTATAGTACAGAACTTAGTTATCTCCATTAGGGGATTTTCCATAATTTGCTTTAATCACCACGCTTGGCAGGCGTCTAGGTGATTGCAGATTATGCAAACCAAGGAGAATGTGCTGCCTATATTCCCTGGATATTCCCTTAACCAGCTCTTACAGCACCAGAAGAGATGGAGCGGTACTATTATTACGCTTAGCCTAACAGTGTTTCATTATTGACGAAATCTAAAGACAACAAAAAATCAAAACTTGCATTTGAAATGCACACAGAACTATGATCGAATATATCATGTAATTTCATTGACTGTGCCAACTGTCGTAAGCTGTAGTGCAGTCATGTATCTAGACCATAAATTTGAAATAATATATCTCAGGCAATAGACTAGCTCGTCATGTTATTAGCTTATAATTAAATATTAATTTATATATAAAAGAGTTGTTTTTGAAATATGAACAAATATAAAACAAATGTAAAACCATATTTGGCTGTAAGTTTTGTTAATTAAGATATATTAATGTTTAATTTTAAGAGCTGTGATTTTTGTTTATTTAATAAAATTAAAATAAATAAATAATGTACCTATGAGCACTATGACATCAATGTTGTATGGCAATTCATCACGACAGTAAAAATATGAATTAGAGTTACTTTTTAATCACACAAACACAAACACAATCAATGCTTTAATAGTTCATAGTTAATAGTAATTTATTCATAAACACAATTTACATGTCACATGTATAAGTAAAAAATATCAGGTAAAGGCAAAATCCATTATCCACTGATCTAAAAAATAGCGTCATTACATTTATATTGGTAGATGTATAAAGCAAAGTATTTCTACGTACCTCACAATAATAATAAATCTAAGCATATTGAAAAATGAATAAGATAAAACATTAATTAAAAATAAGACGTATAAGCATTTAGTTAATTAATTTAAATTCTATGAAGTCCTCAATACTACATACAGAACGTCCTCTCGATTAGCCAGGGTTTCTTGAAACGAGACAAAGCTGTCTCGTTTCCTCTCTTGGTATTTCACTGCCCAATAATTATTAAGTAAATTCTGGAACTAGTGTTTTATTTAATGGTACTAGTTATATAAAGTAGTGTCACAGGGTACTAGTTAATGGTGGGGTACAAAAGATTTTTTAATCAATTAAATTCATTGATATTGCTTTATAATTCTGAAAGTTGGAGCTTATGCCCTTTATCTTTTATTTATATGAATTAGATATCATGTGATCTGCCTCAAAAAGAAAAATTCTGTCTGGCACTATATTTTCTGTCTTATCAATAATACAAAAGTTCCTTGAAAGCTATCCTTTGGTAGACATGCCACAGTCACGGCATACAAAAACCCTATTACCTAAACATACGTAATCACAGACTGACAACCTTTCCGATTGTTGATTTAATATTAATACTCTACTTGTAGTGGAAATAACACCTATTTTTGTGTATACTGCCTAATTCTATTGTTTAACATTGGAAAAGGAGATTGAGAAATTACAATTCTAAGTAATGTATGTGATATTTTGACTTTATACTCTCAAACAGCCTTATTAATAAACACGAACTAGCTTCAGACTAGTTACACCATCTTTTGTCTCTTTCGACCCAGCTAAATATTCCAGTAGCAAAAAAAGGACAAAAGCTGAAGTAACTAATCCGAGACTAATACCCGGTTATTAATAAGGCTGTAAGTTTTTACATGTTTTTATAGCGCCATAGTATCGGGTATTTTATATCATTATAGCTCTCGCGAGGTTCATTTACCGTACATATCCATAGTAGAAACTAAAGTGTTCATTCGTTTCATGGTTGAAACTGACTATCAACAAACTATAGCTATTGTTTGTAGTGCTTAGTTTTACTTGATTGCTAAACTGATTGTCATACATTCAGTAATAAGGTAATAGTAATAAAGTCATGTTTATAAACATTTCCAAAGCGTGAGTATTTAAAAAATATAAATTAAAGAATAGGTGATGTAAAACTTTATTACGCACGGGTGACTTGGGGAGTGAGCTGGAACGGAAGTTGAAGTTGGCTCTATTATCAACATAACAATGTTAAAAAAATATTTTTATGTTGGTATGTTCGGTAAAATGACAATTTGCAATTGTGAAGATGGTGAATTTAACATTAAAAAGCAAAAATAATGTTACACCAGCCGATAGATGAAGCTAAACTAAAGAAGTTTTACTTCAGTCGTGTGATCTAAAGCACACTCGTTTTTTTTAATATTAGATAATTGACTTAATAAGTTTGACAGTACAATGTATCAAGTTAGAGTCACGTGTTCCATTGAGTAATTTAACCACGAAGTAGGCCACCGACACATTTTGTCAGCCAGTCAGCCATAAAATACGAACTGTTTACACGGTGAGTAGTATTAAAAGTGCTAAATTAACGTTTTCAATCTTCGTCTAGAGTGAATTAAAGTAAGAAAAGTTTGTAAGATGGATGCAATCTCCGGCTAGCGATGGCTTCAATAAATCTTCCTCTATACGACAGGTGCTCTCCCAGCTGGGTTGTATTATTTATCGGAAAAATGAATTTCTAAGAAGTGGGAGACTGTAAAATATTTTAACACTAATTTACGCTATTTACAATTCTGCAATAATCTTAATCCCACTAATACTAAATATTAGACGACCCTAACTGGCGAAAGGTAGAAAGCCACCGTATAACTTTGCTTTGTTAAATGTTAATGTCGCCATCTTGAAATTGTGAATTGTCATTTTACTGGTCATACCAGCATAATAATAAAAATGTTTAACTTTGTTATGTTGTCAATGGAGATCTACGTGAACCAACATCAACTTCCGTTCGCCTCGCATTCCCAGCTTACGCCCCAAGTCAAGAGTGCGTAAAGAAGTTTTACGTCAATAACAGAAAAATCATTTCAAACCACAGTATTGTAACACGATCGTCAATTGGGTTGATGAATTCATTACTTACAGTGTATTTACTAGTGGCGACTTGTGGTCACTATCAGGTCAAAGACATGCGTCTGTCCTCGAGACCTAACTGTGTCGCAACTATAAATCTTGTGTAGACTTTGGCCTTTGCTCCGAGCGTTTGTTCAGGCTGACATAACTGCAAACTACGTACAAGTATTCTAAATTTTACCTTGTTTTTTTTAAATGTTACCTACTGGTAGTGTAATGGAGCATTTGAACTGTATATATCTAGTCATCGCGGCCAAATGTTTTTTATTTGCTATAGTAGGTAGTATTTAGCAGTAGTTATTATATTATGATATATTATCTTTCAAAACAGTAAAAAAATTAGTTTTCTAATAAAATTAACAAGAATATGTATTCGCCATACTATCACACTAATATTATAAAGGCGAAAGTTTGTATGTGTGTATGTGTGTTTGTTGGTCACTCCTTCACGCTCAAACGGCTGAATGGATTTGGATGAAATTCGGTACCAAGATAGCTTATACACTGGATTAACATATAGGCTACATTTTATCCCGGAAAAGTGAAATGTTCTCATGGGATGAGCAAATAATTAAAATACTTTCTATCCGCGGGTGCAACCGCGGGGCGCAACTAGTAAATTATATAATGTAAAGCTTGTCGTATGCACTTAAGTTTGAAAGCTTTTAAGTTCGCTCTTAGGTACGTCATAGAGAGATAAATACGTACTTAGAAGCTTTAAAACTTTAATGTAGAAAGTTATTAATGTCAATTATCCAGCGTCTTGAGATATTAAATAACAAAATAGAAAACTTATAGTAACCTTTAGAACTTGCACATGTATATGTTCTTTTTGGTTTTAAAGTACAAAATAAATAGTATTAAAATATGGATTTAATCAAGTGGTTATATAAGAGTAATTTCTTGGCGTGTAAAGAGCATAACTTGAATCGTATGTTGAATAAACTTACTATAGCAGCTGCGTAACCTTCACAAATAGCAAGCACTACAAATTACTACCAATGTACAAATTACTCAGAGATTTAAAACAAAAACTGCTAGTCAAATGTATTCTTACAGAAAAGATTTTTCTCATAATTAATTTGTGTAATAATACAGTTTTACGTCTGTAGTCTTTTACTGTTGAAAATTCCAGAAATTATTTCTTTGTAATGATCGTTCATTTCGTAAATCCTCAAACAATCGTCAATTGTTTTGTGTGGAGGCACAGAAATAGGAATACGTGTGGGTTTGTGCTACTTATTTGACGTTGCTATTTTGCGAATGCCGAGAGAGATAGAGAGGGAGAGGGAGGAGATATAAACTCCACCAACCCCCATCTCTAACCTGTATCTAGACTTAATATTTGCACGCAGAGTTATAGGTACAATCTATATATAAACATAATACTAAACTAAACTAGACCTAAAAACTAAACTACATCTAAAAACTTAAAACAAATAAAACACATAATAACCCGTTGGTGGAGGAACAAGTGCCCAGAATGCTGGCAGCATTATCACGTTGAATGGCAATGCTTATTTTTTCTGCAAAATAAAAATAAAATCCAGCATTCTGGTCACTCCAACATAGTAATAATTATTATAAGCTGCAACCAATTTGACCACGATTCTGTATGTAGCTCTATCTATATCGAATGAAAACGTGTAAAGGATTCCAGATGCAATATTTCTTTAATCATCTATTTGTTTCCGGTATTTTTCTAAAGACTCCCGGAGCGAGACCGGAAGTTATGTGCGTTTTATGCGAATGACAGGCTGATCTTGCTGATCAAACGCTAGCAAAGTAGAGCGACGCCACACCAGGCGGTATGTTTTATAAAATAACTAGTTGACTCGCCCCGGCTTCGCACGGGTGAATTAGTAAAACGCGGTCGAAAAGGATAAAAAGTATCCTATGTCCTAAGCTACCTCACCACCAATTTTCAGCCAAATCATTTAGCCGTTCTTGAGTTGTAAATAGTGAAACTAATACGACTTTTAGAACCATAACGTACTAGATAAATAGCAGAAGCTTTATTAATTTTGGTTTTGTGTTTCGCTAAATCTGATAATCTTTTTATTAGTTACATTAATTTTCTAAATATTTTTTATTATTCCTTTGTGATTACTATTACCTACGGCAAAATGAACCGTTTATATTTTCCCAGTATAATAATACTCTACGGTTGAGATAGATCGTAAGGGGGACTTAGTGGGAAGCAGCCAAGTACTTTCTATTATTGTACTCGATCCAAACTACATTTAGCAATAAATGATTTTCTATTTCGATTTCCAGCTGAATATACCTGGTATTCCTCAGCGAGGCGAGAGAGAAGGGGTGGTGGTAGTGTGAGGTGTGAGTGGGGAGGGGAGCGGGGGGGATTGGTGCTGGAGGAGGTGTCAGCAACCGTTGAGTTCGTTTCAAATGTTAAATCAGTGTATATTGTAAAATTAAATGATGCTTGTGTGGGAGAGTTTCATAACTTTCTAATCTGAAACTTTAAAACCAACATCATCACGTCATCATCATGAAGCTAATTATTTATTTGCCATATTTTTAGTGGAAATTTTAAAAATAAGTCTTGATAATAACTTTACATGCATAATGTTTTTTAATTTAAGTGTATAAAGTTTAAAAAGCAAATTTAATTTGGCATATAAATAATCTAAATACTTACCTAATAAGGGTGAGAGAATTGCGGCAAAGACACTACTTGATCAAGCATGATTATTGTTAAACAAACCAAATCGGTACTTAATATGTCAAAGTCAAACAATTTTTTTTTTAAGATTTGGTTTCACACTTTTGTGTATTTAGCCAGTGTCAAGTTATTGATAATATATCAAGTTATCGATATTTCACGCAAATATGTGTCAAGTCACAGTCGAAGTCATCAAGTCAAGCCATAGTCAAGTCAGTCTAGTCAAAGTCATACTCCTAGTAAAGTGGTGGCAACTTTACTTGAAGCTTCTATGGAGTTTTGGAAACAACACGAAAACAAACGTTTCACCATCATTATACCATTTTCCCACACTCACGCCTGTAATCCAGCATTTAACGAATAGAATGCCACCAATTTTATGCACTAACACTGAAAATAACATAAGTTTTGGAAAATAATACAATGCAGCGACGCGATCTTTTTCGTTTTCCCGCCAAAACTCCAAACAATTTATTACAAATGGGCTTTATAATGTAAAATTAGAATGCGAAAATAATTTAAATTATTGTTCTGCTGGTGACTTCTGTTCGGTAAGTTGTGGGTTTGATTTGCACCTAGGAGAAATAAATAATTTTGCGATGAACGTACATACGTACTGTTATACCTGCGCCATGCATCCCATATTGCCTACTCCTAACCTTTTCTTTCCGACTCATCACTTTCCTTGTCATAGAACTCAATTAGCCCTCAGCTCCCTTCAGTCTCCATCCAACATGACAGTCGTCATAAAATTAATTTACTTTATTTTATTTTAATTTCCTTTTTTGATAAGGCTTTAGCCAGATACCTTATAATAGTACGTAGTAAACTTAGTAAAGGGTATCTGATACTGGTTAATATGAGAAGTTCCTGGCACCGTGTCTCCGAGGAGAGCAGCCACGGAACTATATCTGGTATTCGTTTCGAGTTTCCCAGCATTCATTTTCTATTGGAATATCTTCATTTGCATTACATAAACTTCTACCATAATTTTTTACGCCGTCATAGTTGAAGTAAGTCGTGTATTAGAGTAGTGTTCTCAATCATTAGGTAATAATAATATTTATCTTCTCGATTCTGCGTACGTATACTTATATTTTTTAACATTTTACCTGAGATGCACTTTTTTCTGTGAAAACCAAATAGAAAAAGAAGCATCTTAGTCTATTACCGACCAGTAATCCCTTTGTATGATAATAAGCTGCAAGCGAAGGAAATCATCATGATCTAAACATACTATAGGATGGTGGTCCATCCTGGCTATCAATCTCAGGTTTCGAGACTATCTCACTTCAGAATCAGCTCCTGATCCAATACTATAGCTATAGCGCCATCCTTGGCCATACTATTATATTTATCATCAAGTAACATGTGGTAATTCTACGTTTTCGGAAACTTTAAGAAACGCTTATTTACATTTAGCATTATCTCTTGTTGCAGAGCAACTATACGAAGTTCTTAAAGAACCTTCACACGGAGCAGATAGCGAAGCTCCACGCCAAGAACCAGCATGAGTGCGACCTGCTGGAAGACCTGCGCACTTACACCATCAAGCGCTCCGCCATTGAGAAGTCCTACTCAGAGGTAAGCATTTCCTTTGTCTTCGTCGATGATTATACTCGTGGTTGAGGGAAAATAAACTGGGGCGTGATCACGAAACTTTGATTGCTATGCAACAGGAGAAATTTTCATACGAACTCTGCACATACTGCATATTAAATCCATAAAAAATTGTGATTCTATTAGTTGCCATCGAGTTACGTGATCGCCTAGCTGATCTTGGAAACAGCCGATATTCATCAAACATGACCAAGTTGACTTTATATGGACAAATAGACGTAGGTATATGGGCATTATCATACTTATAAAACCTCTTTCTCTTTAAGATATCGAGAGTAAATAAGTAAACATCGAAAATGGTTGCAGAAATGTTCGATCGTTAGATCGAACATTTCTGCATCCGAAGTCTGCGTCCGAAGAAGTTGGGTGGTCTACAAGTTCTAAGATAATCGCTTGCCTGCACTTGAAAAAGGTCATAATAGAAATTACCGAAATTATTACACGTTGTATAAGTTGCTTTTGTCAATTGATGAGAAATTCAACAGAAAGAATACAGTATATTGTGTATGTTGATGATCCCTCCGTCTTGTTTAGCAATAAACAGAAACGACGGATGATGATGTGTAGATGTAGCTGTACTAAACATTTAATTAAATTTATTTGATGCCACTTCCAGTGGGGCAAGATTGGGGCAGTTGGTACTTTTTTCATGCCAAAATAGCTTCGTTATCGACGCGTCTTATCCAAATTGAAGTCTTCAATAACTTGATTTCGATTATTATCCAGGAGCGATATCGGTGACGCGTTTTAATAATAAAAATGAGAAGGAATAAATGGAACAAATTTTGCTCGATTTTCTTCGTTCTTGCATCCAGCGGTCTGGCGTGCTTATTAATTACGACATCCGTCTCCGATGCGGTATACCGAAGCAATCCAGTCTAGATCGAATAACTTGAACATTCATTTGAAATGGAGGAAACCTGAGTGGTTTTCCGTAAATAAAACCAGCTGCGCAATTACACTTTAACTTTCCATTAATATATGTGACTGCATGTATACTCTAGTGATAAAATTACCTACCATATAAGGCTATTTTAGACTTTGAAGTGCGAACCTACATCGTGTTAACCCTGAACGTAAAATATTTAAATTAATATTCATTTATGTTACCCTGCTTTCAACCATGTTTCAACTTTTTGAATTCGATAGGTCATGCATGATTGACGTATCCTACCAAAATATTGCCGACTAAAATTGGGAAAAATAATGGCCAAACTAGTTTTTTCACATTTCTGGTCTAAAAGCTCTTTAAATGTTACGTTCACCGTGTCCGCAAGACGTCTTAAACTTCGCTTATCAGATCCGAAATACAAATTCTTTTTCTAGCGTACCTTGTCGATTTCCATATGCTACTTTATCATCAACCTCTCGGAGAAGCAAACTAATAGCCACCTAAGCAAAGAAGAAATATTAAAATGGGTTTATATATAGCTCGTAATTAAAACATCATTAGTGTGCACGACGCGACTAATTTTTATACCTTTAAATAGTAAATATGTCGTAACTAAATAAATGGAGAATATGGAGGTATTTGTGTGAGAAATCTATATGGTCTCGGAAAATCGCAGTGGCCATGGCGAGTATTTCTGTCATAATTTTACACGTTACTTTATTTTTATTGAGAAAATGTTTTTTTAGTTAATTGTTTATGTATGTCTTGCACGGCTACCATCCACGTTCCACAATATGATAAAGTTTTTTATTTTTAATTAACAACCAGCAAGATCGATTCATGACAATTAGTAAGTTCAAAGCACTGATTGAATTGTCAAGTAATAAAATGCGAAAGACCAAGACAATGCAGCGAGCTTGGAGTTTTGGTGGGAAAGCGATAAAGATTGCGTCACCGCATTGTATTATTTTCCAAAACTTGTGTTATTTTCAGTGTTAGTGCATAAAACTTGTGGAATTTTATTCGTCAAGTGCTGGCTTACAGGCGTGAGTGTGGGAAAATGGTATAATGATGGTGAAACGTTTCTTTACGTGTTGTTTCTAAAACTCTATAGATGCTTCAAGTAAAGGTGCCACCACTTTACTAGGAGTATGACTTTGACTAGACTATGACTTGACTTGATGACTTCGACTATAACTTGACACATATTTGCGTGAAATATCATTAACTTGATAAATTATCAATTACTTGACACTGGCTAAATACTCAAAAGTGTAGAGTCAAAACATCAAAAAATAATGCAGTGAGCTCAGGCACGGTACGTTGAAGCCGAGCTCAAGGGAGCGGAACTATTGTTCTACGGTGGATTTAACGAGTATAACGAGATCTAGGACAGAATATCTGTCCTCACTTATATATTTAAAAGAGAAACGTTGTATGTACGTTTTTCTTATGTTAAGAAAAGACGTGATGAGCAAGTGGTTTTCCTAATGTTAAGCGACATGGCTGCCTATATCAGTTGCAGTGTCACTTGGAACTCTAAAATATAGTTTTGCGTGACACTGCACTACGCACGTCCTCCTGAGACATCAACAGAGTCTAGTAGTAAGACTAGTAGAAGTAGAGTAACTAGACTGTGAGATTAGGTCATAAAGTCTCATTTGCCCAGTAATTTCACTAGCTACGCTACAGTTCCTTTCAAACCGGAACACAGTAGAGCATGCGTACTACTGTTTGGTGGCAGATTAACTGGCAAACCTACCTACCTAGATGAACTTTGCAGAGAAGTCCTACCACCTAGTACGTTTGTTTGTTTAAGTGGTTTTCACGTGAATACGACGGAAAAGAGTTACGAAATCTTGCACACAGGTTTTCACAATATCAATTATGCAAATGCTTATCCCTAAATTTACTAATACTTTGATACTTATTTATA
Source organism: Ennomos fuscantarius (assembly GCA_905220475.3). Taxonomy (NCBI): domain Eukaryota; kingdom Metazoa; phylum Arthropoda; class Insecta; order Lepidoptera; family Geometridae; genus Ennomos; species Ennomos fuscantarius. The sequence continues at coordinate 17,441,939 of HG992023.1, forward strand.
CTTTGTCATCAGCTGGAAGATGTTAATTGCTGATCTGCAGCCTCCCATTATAGCATCATTTTTACCGGCTATTTGCCTCTTGCGTCCAACGGCTCCTTACGGATTTTTTTCTCTTTTTTTATTTACTATTATCTCTACCTACTACCTACCTACCTACTACCTATCTACTCTTTTTTTATTTAACAAAATTATTCATCAATATAACCATAAAAAGCCAATTATAGGTTCTCACTAGATCTAAATATAGTTAGAAATGTTATTGTCACGTTAAGCGGCCTACTGATTAAATATAGTTACCTACCTGGTGGAATCTTGGTAAATTAGACAGCATGTTGTGAATACTAAATTTATTACTTTCCGAGGTCTAGCCCAGAGCGGTAGGGGCAAATAGCGTGGGTTAGGGCCTATACACTTCCGTCCCTTCTTCCTGGCAAGTACTGCCCTGGAGTGCGAGTCGCTTTGTAGGAGGAGCTCAAGGTTTGTCCAGTCCAGGGGTGGCAGTCAGCTGGTGGTGAGTGCTGAGGGAAGCATCGGTGCTTACATCCCAGTTGATGCCAGGAAGTGACCAAAGAAATGGTCCGTGGGTGATAAAGGTGCACTTTGGACCCTGGAACGCGCATGAAGAATATGTCGTTAAAGCCAGATCCAGTGAGTTGTGACCACCCACAGCAACAGCAGAGGGAAAGCACTATGCAGTTGTGATGCCGTGGATTCTCAATCAGATACGGAGATTACAAATTAAGCGGAAACAAAATTAAAAATTAATAAAATTGACAAAAGAGATGCGAGGGTAGGTGATAGAAAATAAAGATTAAAACGATCTAATTTGGAAGAATTAATGAGAAATGATTGACTAAAAATACATAGATATGAAAGTCATAATAATAAGCACCTTTTAAAGCTCAAGCAGTAGAATCTACTATCAATTTAAACACAGATTGAAATAATTATTATTGTGCATGTGCACCACTTACCCAATTGCGGGGATCACTGGAGTTTTGACCACCTGCTGAGAGCCGGCCTATAATACTTAGATTATAGGCAAGCCGTCTCATTAAAATTTGGGTTCTCTTTATGTCCAAAACTCTTGTGAAAACCAGGCCAGAGAGCACAAGTACCTTCTAGATTGACGTGCTCTGTCTTCGGAGACCATCACTAACCATCAGGCGAGTTGGTGGTCAAAAGTAAATGTATGAGGGTTAATAAAAAAATGTGACAATGTGAAATTTCCAGTTTAATAACAATAGCGCCAAACAATCACATACATAGATCCTCCACCCTAACTAGGATTCCCTGTGTCTAGGTTTAGGTACCCAGGAACTACGAGGACCATGGTCCCACAACACCCAGACTCAGAACAAGTATTTTCGCTTTTTTAACCCAGCGCCTCCGGGTTATGAGCCGACCTGCTCAACCACCACACCACAGAGGCTATAAGTTTACTATTGAGATTCACATTTAGCTCCATAAAACTTTGCTATTGACATTAATATGCTGCATATTCAAATACTAACATGGTGAATGTTCTGCAATTTTTTTGTTCCAGCTGCATTATTACCACAGTAACCTGGGTCCGTGACTTTTTGTTAAAAATTATTTTAAATGTATTACTTGGATTATTATTAATGATCGTGAACATAAATACAATACAGGACGGACAAACAATTTTTCATACATACTTACTTGTGCATACACCACGAGCAGACCAGCTCTCGCAAGCAGCACCTGTTCTGCAATGTAACTTTGGTAGATGTTATGCTTTAATGTGTGATATTTACTGTTCAAAACCCAGCAGAATTCAAATACATTTGAATGAGTTTCACGCCCACACAATTACTAAAGAGAAGCTCAGCGTGTATTTTGCATTTATTCTTATAATATTACAAGTACTGCTAATATTACACCGGAGTTAGTGTTTGTAGTACTTGTTGCTAGCTTGTATTTTCAACCAACCCGCCCCGGCTTTGCGTGGGCAAATAAATGTTACGCCTTAATTCCCTCCATGTCCTTCTCCACCATCTCACTCCAATGAATGAGAGAGATGAGAAAGATCTAAGTCTCTTCTTTTCCTCTTCCTCCCTCCTCCCTCGTCCTTACTTTTCCTTTCTTTTACATATTTGTCATTAAGCGCTTCGTAGTCCATCCGGTGATGGTACCATTATCTAGAAATGTCTATAAATGTCTGATTTTTATGAAATTATCGTAAAAGCTTGCTCATAACTTTCAAAAAACGAATAAGAGCAAAGGTATGTATAAAATATTTATATAAAGACATAATATTAACTCCTACTAAACACAACCTATTACAAAAAAAAAATTGTTGGAAAAAACTTGAAATGGACTATACTAGCCGCGATATCCTATAGACAGTCCAAATACTCCAGCCCACTACCAGTGCCTAGCGTACCTGTACTACTGGTACCAGTACCTACCAGTAGGTAGCGTACCCATTTTGCCATTGCCATTTGCCATTGACATTGCCCCGTTGAATTGCAATGCTGATGATGATGCAATGATGTGCCAAAAAAGTGCCAGCAACTTGGTCACGCGTAGCATCGACAAGGCGCTCTGATGAACTTATAGAAAGGTAGAAGCAGAAAAATATAATCCTATAGTTTTTATGACCAGTCTCCTCATCTTTTTGTCTAAACGCTAAATCAACATTTTTCTCAATAAAGAAAAATTATGAATTTTGAGTGCAATATCACTTTGCGTAATTGCTATTGCTTTGTACCGACTATAAAAAATACAGCTACCAAAGTTTGTTGTGTAATTACTTTTTTCTTTGATCATTTTTTATTCTTCATTCTTCAAACTTTTAACAGCCATTCACTTGCTGCTTTTACTAGTAAGTCAGACTCTACTTTACTCTACTTTAATTACTCAACTTATGGACATTTACTGTATATTTTGAAGAAATATTTTTTTCCACGGTAAAACGCCTTAACTGCAAATGAAACCGCAGAGGCACATAAGTACAATTAAGTGGCTAAGATAGTTGCATTTAGTGGTATTTCGTTCACTAGTAGGTTACCAAATAAAAGCACTTTATATATAAAAAGAATATTTGAATATCAAAAAGTTATTATAAATGTTTGTGTTGGAATCCTGGAACACAGAACACAAATAGTACCGGGTATATAAAGTCATGGAAATATTTATATTGCAAACGAGAAATTTCAGATTTCTCCCTTACAGTTAGCTTCGCAATGTTTCCCAGTAGATACACTATTACTTACCTAATACGGCTACGTACATACATCACTATCGACTGTACTACGGTCAAAAAGTGACTATTATACACAAAATATATTTAGAAATCAGATTTTGGCATTGCACAGAGCTTTATTTGACATTAGAAAGTTTGTGCAAAGTTTATAATTAAAGATGCTCATTTACCTATAATAATTGTTTATGAATATCTTAATGATGAACGCAGCTTCATACATACGCGATGATAAATCGATGTTAATAAATGGTTTCAAAAATAATTGAAGTATTTATTTATGAAGCACATGTCAATTTAGAAATAATGATGATTTAAATAATCACAAAATAATAATAATAAAATAAAAATGACAAAAAATAAATAAAATAGAACTAGAAAATATATCACGAAAAATTCACAATGGTTTGGTAATGTCAGTGTATCATTAATTGAAAATATTAGATATTATAAAAAAATATTATTTACTTTATATCATAAACTCTTCGAAACTGTAGAACGTACGTTACTATCTCCACAAGGATCGTATTAAAGTGACTCGTAGTTTACGAAAAGGAAAACAGTTGGTTGGTTTTTCATAGTAATGTGAAGAGTAATTTGTAGTTCAAGCGTGTCCGAAAATTTTTAAGGTCAACATGTAGCTATTCATTCTTTAGCTCTCGAAACATCCCCAACCTATTAGGAAGATAGCATTATGAATAATACCTATTATAAGTCACTTATTGCCGAGCACTTATTGCCAAACATGGAGCGGTTAGTGTTTTTTAGTTCATTGACCTTACAGAGAACGGCAGGGTCGTGGCCGATCAGTGGCGTGACCTGGTGACCTCGCGGTTTGGTGCATCGCTCGTGTAGGCTGCATCATTAAATGCCTGCACGAGGGATGCGTATATGTATACGTACATTTATTTAAAAATAGAATGAAGTGCTTCGAAGTTTCAAAGACAATAATCACATTATCTCACTGAGACATGCCATTTTACTTCATGAAAAGTACTGTATGTTTTTGGTATGTATGCAAGAACCTAAAACTGCTGAGCGATTCATTCGTGTACATAAAAAAGTGTTCCTTTTGTTTGATTTAATTTTTAAATAAGTATCTTTTTCTTTCTTTCTTAAATACTTTAAGATAGATAGATAGAAAATGGTTTATTGCACAAACAACAAATGTAGGTACAAAGGCGAACTTAATGCTAGAGAGCATTATCTTCCAGTTAACCTGGGTGTAACATGGAAATTTTTGCAGGGCAGTGCAACGCAGCTTAAATATAGATTGTCTAGACTATACTTTGATAGTAAATTTCATCAAAACCCGTCAAGGGGTTTTAGCGCTAAATATTATTACTAACATAATTATATACACACATACAATACAGACATTCGCATATATAGTGGGCATTATAGAAAAAATAGGAAATAGAACCGTCGTAAAGTACAATTTTATAGTGCGCTCATTTTTAAACAAAACCAAATTAAAGGAAAGATTTAAAAATAAATAGACAACCTTGTTATTATAAACCTACTTTGTTAAGTAACTAATTTTTAGTTAGTATTAATTAAGTAGTTATTATAGTAATTTTTAATCAACACTGATTTAATATTAAATAAACTATGTAAAAGATACGGTTCAGTCAACTACAGACTATACATAAAACTATTGTCAATACGCTTACAAAAAATCTATAGAGTAAATAAAATTGTTAAGCTCAAGATAGGAAGCTGAATTTCGGTCAGTTTTTGTGGAAGTAGACGTCCTCGGGTTGGCGCCACGCGTCTGGCTTGGTAAACCCGCCAGGCACCTGCTTATAACCTGCTTGGTCTTCACTAAACACTCCTGTCAGTAATCGATAATTTTTAAGTTATAATAATAACGCTCAACGATCACACACATAAATCCTGGACCCTAACTAGGATGCCCTGTGTCTAGGGACCCAGGAACTACGAGGACCATGGTCCCACAACACTCAGAACAAGTATTTGCGCTTATCCTGCAACGAGAATCGAAGCCGCTGCCTCCGGGTTATGAGCTGACTTGCTCAAACACCACACCACGGAGGCTGTCAATAATTAAGTATTATTCATGTAATTAAGTTTCGATAATTTTAGTTCCTCAGTGAATACTTTTCTAATGACATTGGTAAACTTCTCAAATTTAGAATGTAATTATGGACGTTTGATTATTTTTTGAAAGGAAGTAAGAAAATGACCTTCAATTCACGTCAATATTTGCTGCTTGTTGGAACGTACATTCCTATAATAGTATCGGCACACTACACGGCAACGCTAAGTAACAATAAAAGTTTCTTTAAATATGTATAAGATACGTGGCGGGTACTGGTTGGGGGTTTCAATATATGTATTGCTATAGCTTAACTGCATAGTTAATATGGAAATATTTAAATTAGGAATCAGGGATGCAGGTGCTTCGGTTCCGATTTGATTTTAATTTGATTATATATTAAGGAATAACTTGACGAGTTAACAGTTCGCCTGATGTTAAGCGATACGGCTGTCTATATCAGTTGCAGTGTCACTCGAAACTCTAAAGTATAGAGTTTCGCATGACACTGCACTGCGCACGTCATCCTAAAACATCAGCACAGTCTAGTAATAAGATTACTGGACTGTGAGACCAGGTCATAAGTGTCATTTGCCCAGTAATTTCACTAGCTACAGTGCCCTTCAAACCGGAACACAGCAGTGCTTACGCACTACTGATTGGCGGCAAAATAACTGGCAAAGTGGCGGTACCTACCTAGACGAATTTCGTAGAAAAGTCCTACCGCCTAGTAGATTCCGAAAAGTCGAAACTTCCGATTGATAATAGGTCTTTACCTATGAAATTGCCGTATTGCAGTACAGACTTTTTCAAACAAAAAAAAGTTTTGATTGGCCATGAATTCTAAATTCAAATTAATTTTGTTTTAAAAATATGACATTCTATTTACAATATAAGTCTTTTGTTTATTGATTAGCGTTGTATTTTCATTACATTTCAACATTTTTCCTCATAATGGATACTTTGAAATTTCGTGTAATTATGGAATATGAGTTCCGTCGTGGCACCAACGCGGCACAAACGACACGTAACATCAACGACGTTTACGGAGAGAACCGTACAAACGAACGTACAACCCGTTATTGGTTTGCTCGGTTCCGTTCTGGGAATTTTGACTTGAAAAATGAACCTCGTGGTCGTCCGGAAACTTTGGTCAACAATGATGAATGAAAGGCGATTGTGGAAGCTGATGAATCTCAATCTACAGCTGAGCTGGCAGCAGCTTTTGATGTTAGCATCAAAACAATATTGGTCCATTTGCGACAGATTGGCAAGATAAAAAAGCTTGATAGATGGGTGCCCCACGAACTTAACGATCGCCAGCGCAACGTACGCGTCGAGACTTGCCTTGCGCTGCTTAACAGGCACAGAAATGAAGGAATTTTGAACCGAATTGTTACGTGCGACGAAAAATTGATTCTTTTTGACAATCGAAAGCGCTCAGCAAGTTGGTTAGATTCTGGTTCGGTACCAAAGCAATGTGCAAAACGAAAAATGACCCCTAGAAAGGTGATGGTCACAGTTTGGTGGTCTAGTGCTGGTGTGATTCATCATAGCTTTTTACAAAACGGCGAGATCATTACTACAGATGTGTACATTGAAGAGCTGACCACAATGATGGCGAAACTCGCACGTCTGCAACCAGCTTTGGTCAATCGGTCGTCTCCACTGCTACTTCACGACAACGCGCGACCCCATACTGCACAACAGACCGTCTCTAAGCTGCATGAGTTGGGTTTAGAAGTTCTCCCTCATCCGCCATACTCACCAGATCTTGCGCCTACCGACTATTACTTTTTCCAAAATTTGGACAACTTTTTAGCGGGAAAAAAATTCAATTCCCGAGAGGCAGTACAAAACGCCTTTGAAGAGTTTGTTGTCTCCCGTCCTGCTGATTTTTTCAAGAAGGGCATCCATAAACTGCCACAGCGTTGGCAAAGATGCATTGATTGCAGGGGTGATTACTTTGAATAAAAGAAATAAATAAGTTCGAAAAAAAAATACTTTAACTTTTTTCAAACAAAACGGCAATATCATAGGTAAAGACCTAATATTACACCTCCGACTTAGATTCCCACACTTTCGAACCGGAGGTTATATCGGAGGTTGAAGCAGTGATGGAAATGATTTACTAAGAAATGAGAAATTAAAGAGGCTAATTAATGTGTGTAATATTTTATTTTATCACACCTGCCCTAAACTAGCACGTCTTTCTTCCGCCTCCGTTTCCGCCTCCGCTTCCGCCTCCGATTCCGGATCCGATTCAGACAGTTCAGTTCCGACAAACCAAATTTTAACCTCCGGTATCGACGTCGGTTCTGACCAATATAATAAATTCACCTCCGTTACATCCCTGTTAGGGATGACGTTTCTCTTATTGCATTGCAATCAAAGCTTAGACTTGTCATACTGTATATACAGCGACATCCAGCTGCCATGCCGTCAGGCCTCTGTGTTCCTTATAGATAGCGCATTTTTATTTCTCGCACTAACGTTTCGCACCACGATGTTTAAATTCAGTCCCTTTTTTTGATGTCGTTTTTATTTAGTTGTAGCATTCAAATGTTTTTTAATAACGATGTTCGTTAGTCCTATGAAAATGAAAATGAAAAATACCTTTATTTGACCTTAATATACATTATACAGTTTTAGTGTAGCCCTATCTTCTGGAAAAGCGTTAGCTGTAGCCCAGGAGGCAGTTTACCTTCAAAATAAAGTCACCTTCAAAGTAAAGCACAATAATTCGTTTGACTTAAGTCTACTACGTTATAAAAGTAATATTAAGTAATTATTTGAATTGTTTTCTTACGTACAAAATATAACTACACTATTATTATGTTTGTGTATGTGTATAGATAATATTGATATTATTTACGGTTATATGTTACCTATGTTTTTATTGATTTATTTACGGTGAAAAAAATGTCTTGTTTTAAATTTTTCACGTAATCGATTGACGTTACGAGCTGATCGGTTTCATAAAGTTAAGCGTTGCGGCCGCCCTTAAAAGTTGCAGTGCCAATCGGAACTCTGAAATATAGTTGAAGGCGTGTGGCTGCGCACTTCATGAAACATGAACACTGGACTGTGAGAAGTCATAAAGTCTCATTTACCCAGTTTCTAATTTCCCTAGCTATAATACCATACAAACCGGAATACGGTAGTTCTAAGTACTGCTTGTTGGTAGAATAACTGGCAAGTGGTAACTATTTATGCGAACTCTGTAGAAAAGTTCCTGCTACCCAATAATTAAAAAAATGGCATAGTACTAATTCTACTCGAACTATTTATGGTTCACATTTTGGGTACTTATTTTTTTAAGTAATAAAGCATTCCCTATCCCCGTAGTGCAGTATGGATATCTGAACTATTTGACGTGCCCCTACTTTTTTGCTTACCCTTAACATATTTGAAAGCGTTGCTTTTACCAAGCTCGACACTGGAACTTCTGCATTTCCCTTGCACATTTTCCTCGCCAAGCGACGTTTTACGTCAACCATTCACATGGGGGAGCTGAGAGACTTGCCCGTTTAGTGAATCTTTTTAATATAATATTTTATACTTTACTAGTTGCGCCCCGCGGTTTCACTTGCGGATAAAAAGTATGTTAATTATTTACTCATCCCACGGGAAAATTTCATTTTTCCGGGATAAAATGTTGCCTATATGTTTATCTAGTGTGTAAGCTATCTTGGTACCGAATTTCATCCAAATCCATTCAGCCGTTTGAGCGTGAAGGAGTAACAAAAATACACACAAACACACATGCAAATTTCGCCTTTATAATATTAGTGTGAAGTGTGATATTTGCGCCTCCAACATGTTTGTGTTTAAGGTATTAGATAAACCATAACACAATAACAATGGCACAACAAAGCATTGCAAAAAACGGGGTACTGCTGCCACCATGTTGGTTACGATATAAAAGAGTAATAATGGAGTTACGGTTCAGGATCAATGTATAAAAAAATGGGCATGGTGCATAATTGGTAGGTACACAGGCCCAAATTTATTTTAATTGTTTGATAGGCTTGAGTTTGACCTCGTGTAGCATGCTTGCCTATAAGATACCTTTTCACTCTCGATTTGAAAACTCCAAGATTGTAGTTTTCGGGAAATACGGACGCCGGTAAAACGTTCCACTCTTTGGCTGTTCGCATGGTAAATGTGGAGCCAAACCGCTTTATTCGCACATGCGGGATATAAACCATGTGACGGTGGCGTTTTTTCGTATCTGATTTCGCCATCACCTTTTCACCATCGGACACAATGGTGGATATCAGGTTATGCAACTCTAATGCGCACTCCCCAAAATATATTTCATAATAGGGTATTGAAGTTATTCGTAGTTTATATAATCGTGATAGTTCATTTAAAAAATAAAAGCATTGCACTGCTTCTTCTCATAGAACAGATTGAGATGGAAATATTATTCCTGCTATCCAGGCAATCGCAGTTTATGTATTTGGGAGTGAATAGCCGTACATCTCAATTTATATGTATAGAACACCTTTATTTTAAAGTTATACGTTATAGGCAGTCGTGGAGGAATGCATAGTTCTGCATAACAACAGACCTATAGGATTAACAATTTAAATAGATACGAATGTCGTAAGCCCGACCATTCCTTGCATTAGCATCCGACTAGTACAATACGTCAATTGTTTACATTATACAAAAGTATGTAACTACGGTGTATTTGTTTCAGGCTTTACTGAAAATATCTTCAGCCTACTTAAACAAGAAGATCCCGAACATCCCAGACATCAAAGTGGATGGCGCTGAAGAAAAATGGTAAGTGACAACTGTGATAAAACCTACAATCAAAACTTGTTTTGGTCGGTGTTAGTATGCAATGCTACCGGACTTATGTTAATTTGGGTGCCGACAACTCTACACTTATATGAATTGTATGAAACTAAAGTACAGTTATAAATTATTTTATTTTATTTCAATGTGCGAATTTCACTCTAAACTGTTGCAATTAGTATAGAGATAAGTATATGGAGCCTCGGTTCTTGAACATCTGACATACTTTGCATTGACGTTTATACCAATGTGGAAGAAGAAGAAAGTTTACACAGATGTAAAATAATCGGGGCCTTATAGCTACAGCGTTATAATAGCCACCAATAGTCACCGATTCACCTCTCTTGCACATTTGAACTAATCATTATTCAAAGTGTAAATTTCCGATAAGTGGATTCACTTATCTATTATAATAAAGCCATATTTTTTTTATTGTGTGGATATTTTACACAGCGCCATTCAAACTAAGCTAAAGCTTGTACTATGGAAACAGAATAACTGATAAAATACTTTTAAAAAAAGTTTTGGATGGGAATCGAATCCACAACCTACAGTTCAGAGCTACTACCAACTTAGATATCAGCTCAGTCGCCGTGATAAATGTAAATTTTTTGATGTTTTTGCCAGTTATTCTATCGTCAAGCAGTAGTGCGCAAGCACGACTGTGTTCCTGTTTGAAGGGCATTATAGGTTGTGAAATTACTGAGCAAATGATACTTGACTACTAATCTCACAGTATAATAATCTTTTCTAATCTATTAAGAGCCAACAAGTGTTCCTATGACTTGGCTGAGACATAATATAGACCTTTTTAATACTGCTGCTAATCAGCTAGAGAAGCAGATGGGTAATGCATTTTTTAATATTTAGGGAGCTAATTGATTACTGTGCGTAGAAGTTGAATTTTTTTATGTTTTTGTACGTCTTTCTATTAATAATTAATAATTTTTTGCGTCTTTATGGAACTTGTAATTGGCCTTCTTTATATGTTTACTTTTCTATGCGAGTAACTAGGTGTAAATTTTCTTAAAATCTAAAAAAATAATTGTTACTAGACTGTGCTGCTGTCTCAGAATGACGTGCGCAGTACAATGTCACGCGAAACTCTATAATTGAGAGTTCTGAATGAAACTGCAACTGATATGGGCAACCATGTAGCTTTACATCACGTGAACATTATGTCATTCCTTACCTTCAAGCAATTGTTATTGCTCGAAGTTCTTTATATTAAAAAAATACAGATCTAAATAATAAAGACCGTAATAGAATAGAATAGAAAATGTTTATTTATAGCCAACATAGGTACAGTTTTAACCTCAGAGTAGGTATATATAGTACATACTCTAAGGTTTAACAATGTGGGTTATAATAGTAGACGTAATAGCGAGTTCAAATCGTGGTTTTTTTTTTCGTTAGCGAGCTCGTCACGTCCTTCCATTTTCATAAAAAAAGTATAACTTAATTGAAGGGGTGAGAACAAAAAGGGTTTAACTGATTTTTTTCACAAAATGATTCAGCGTGAAATTATCTACAATAATACATTCTCAAAATACCGAAAAGAGGCTCGAGATTGTCTATTCTCGAGAGTCTAAAAACGGTTTATCTGACACAGGAATACAGTTCGCTTAACATAAAAACATTTTTATATTTATTATATTCTTTTATTTTTTATAGTAATTGTACGAACTAGTACTATATTTTGTATTTTAAAATAGAATTATTACATTTTCAAGCAACTGAAACTTACATAAACCTTTTCTATTACTTAATACGCACTCTACACTAAAGTGAGGCCGTTGAAGTTTAAAGTCAATTTCTCGAAACTATCAATTTGACAGTTAAACCCTTTTTATTCTCAACCCTTCAATTTTGTTCTGGACAAAAAACATGATCCATGTAGGCATAATTCTTTTTCAACAGGTCAAAATGCAGCGCTGTTAAATAAATGAAATACTATTTTTTCGCGTTCTGATATTCGTTGAAAGCTTGAAAATGGCAATATCGTATGTAATATCTCTTTGGTCTTTTGAACAGGTTTTCGAATTCTATTTGCATATTTTCATGGACTTCAAAGTCTGATTCAATTTGTCTCTATAACATGAAAGGGGTGTGTAAATGATATGAGCATCTCTCAGTGCTACGTGTACTACGACCTCTACGAATACTACATGTGCTACGAGTTCTACGAATGCTACGTGTGCTTGAGTGCTACAACTTTGTTGAAGCTATAAAATTATGCGAAAAGTTTTATTTTTCGATGAGTCTATAACAAGGTTTTGAATGATACATCAGAATGCTCCGTTATTATCTTGGCATTATTTAGGAACCATAACTTGTATTATTACAAATGTTAAATTAATTCTAACAGTCTCTGTGGTGTGGTGAGCAGGTCCGCTTCTAGCCCGGGGGCGGCGGTTTCAATTTCCGCGCCTGGATAAGTATTTGTGCTCAGAAGAAAAAAAATGCTCATACTAATGCTCAAATACGGATATTTTAAAATAAATAAAACTAGATGCTGCCCTGTAGGATTAGGATCACGTTTCTCTCGTGCTTATTTAAACTGTTCCAGTTTTGAAAGCTGTCAAGTGTACATCGACACCATGCCACCGGCCATTACGGCTTCTGTATGGCTAACTGATGTCTCGTTGAAGGGTAGTGAACAAAACTTCTTTGTTTCCGTATCAGCAAGCCATTTCTAGGCCACCCTATGTGCTGTGGTGGTTGAGCAGGTTGGTCCCGCGACAGGACAAGTATTTGTGCACAGAAAAAAGCGCAAATACTTGTTCTGCGTGTTGTAGGACCATGGTCCTTGTAGTTCCTGGATTCCTAGATGCAGGAATTCCTAGTTAGGGTCTGACGTATGTAAACATTTATTTTTACTGTGCACAAATACTTGTGCTGTTACGAAAATCGAGTCTGCCTCCTCCAAGCTATGAGCCAACTTGCTAAACCACCACACAGAGGTTGTCATTATTTAACATTTATAGCTGTAATCTACGTCTACACGCCTGTCCAAGAGGATTGCTGTAATTCTGCTATACAGGCTCTATGAGGAACCTAGTGCAGGGTTACAAGGTGTCACAAGGGCAACATTAGTATATAATTATTTTTTGTGATGCGATGACCAAGGGAAATTTATATTAATATTTATTATATAACTAGCTGTGACCCGTGGTTTAACCCGCGTAGTGAAAATTTTCAATACTTTCTTAACTTTTTCTTTCATAAAGATCTTCTCCTAAAAATAATAAACACAATAAAAATGAAGTAGCGAAAATTATCTATCCGTTCACCCGTGATGCGATGACCAAGGGAAATGGAGATTCATGATTAGATTTATTATAAATCATCGCATTCATATATTATTGCTTTCATTTAGTATCATTTAAATTCTCTGATGTTCGTGATGTCATGACTACGGGTCGGGCGTTGACCTTAATCTCATGCTGAGTCGGGACCTGGTCATGACATCACACAACGTTACTTTGTCTATTCTTCCTAAATTATATTGTATTCGCCTGTAATGTAATCTAATGTTGTGTGATGTCCTGAATAAATATCTTTTCTTTCTTTCTTTCATTGCATGTAGTGATTAATCGCATAATTACAATTACCACACGTGCATTCAGTCAGTCAGTCAGGACTTTGAATTTTATATGTATAGATTTTTTTATTAGAAATTTCTTTTAATATTAAATACATATTCAATTTAATATTCATATTCAATGGATAGCCTCCAGCCGTGAATAATAACACTAATTTGGGTCTTATACGAAACCGAAGTTTTGTTAAATTGTTTCAAAGAACGAATTTTATTGAGTAATAAAGTTCTACGTAATTATTTATATTTATTTGTATACTAGTAGCGTCCCGCGGTTTTACCATTACATACTTTTTTTTACCCAGTAATTGTATAGTTACTGGTCCAACGGCAACGGCAGTGTGTAAAGTAAATTTTAGTATATAAAGAGTCAATGGGATTTTTCCACTAATCTATACTGCTATGGAATTGTCAAAGGTAATTCATGAATAGCCCAACATGGGTGGTGCAGTACCAGGTAACACTAAGAGAACAACTTGAGATGAAGTAATTAGTTACTTTACTAGTAGTAGTTACTTAGGTAAATCGTTCTGATAATAAATATAATAAATAAATAATAACGCCCAACGATCAGATACATAGATCCTGGATCCTAACTAGGATTCCCTGTGTCTAGGAACCCAGGAACTACAAGGACCATGGTCCCACAACACCCAGACACAGAACAAGTATTTACGTTTTTTTCCCTCCGCACAAATACCACAAAAATCCACCTCCGGCCATGAGCCGACCGGCTCAACCACACCACAGAGGCTGTCGAATATGTAATGAAGGCTTATAGGATATAACTGTTTTAATTAACAGACGTCAAAATCATCGGACAATAGAATTGACGGATCATTATAGAACTATCACATAAATGATTCATAATCGCCTCCATGAGTACGTCTGACAGCCAGTAGGTCATTGAACTTTTCCCCATTAGCTTTGCCTCCGCAGCTGTTGCACACGACCGCCGTATATACTACAAGCAAAGAGTGCTCCGGCCGGCATAGCGGCGGTATCGTAGCGTAACTTGAACAGTGTTCATTCACAAACGACCTCACTGCGATATTACGTACGAAGCTACTATTGCGTAATTCTTATGAAACCTATAATTAGCGCACGAATTCGTATTGGTTTATAGAAACCAATACGAATATGTTTATAGTTGGTTTTTATTCATGTTTTATTTGATACCTAACCCTGTAGAAACGAATAGAGAAGAGAGACGAAAAATGAACGGATGACTGAATGATGGTGAAAGGAGGCTGGACTCCGCACATGCCTTCATACGCCGTTTCATCCATTTATCAATATAAATATATATGCACATATAAATATGTGTACACATTACACACAGTGCCATCTAGTGTTCCAAACTAAGCAAAACTTGTACTATGGGAACCAGATAGCTGATACTTAGATACTTTTTGTTTCTAAACACATACATATAAATACAATATAGCACCCAGACACCGATCAAACACCGATGTTCATCACACAAATGTTTGTCTTGGGTGGGAATAGAACCCACGACAGTTCAGGAGGCAGGGTTACTACAAACTGAGCTATCGGATCTCTCTTCCTTATAGCGGGATAAGGAGTAGTTCTATCTTCGTTGCCATAAAGTTTTTATCGAAGCGTATGGATCACGGCCCTACGATATTGCCAAAAGTTACATAAATTTACGTATATCTACGTAACTTTTGAAAAATTTAGATACTTCCATAAGCTACGTAAATATGTGTATATCTACGTAGCATTTGGCAATATTAGCTCTTTTGAAGTGCGCATTCCAGATTAAGATGAGCCGTACATTCATTGGTTCCTGTACATTCCGGGTTTCAAGTTACTTGGACCATTACTAAATAGATTGTGATGTAAGTAATTTTCGAATTACAAAACCTTAAAAAATCTTCAAAGTCCTCCTGTCTAA
This sequence comes from Ennomos fuscantarius, assembly GCA_905220475.3. Lineage (NCBI taxonomy): Eukaryota > Metazoa > Arthropoda > Insecta > Lepidoptera > Geometridae > Ennomos > Ennomos fuscantarius. The sequence goes on from HG992023.1 coordinate 17,457,552, forward strand.
CAAAGTACGAATAAATAAAACGGATAAGGTGTTCATAAATTGCAACTAAGTTGCGGTTGAGACCAAGTTCAAATATATAAAAAGTACACATTTTGTGTGAAGTTTAAAAGGTTTCCTTTATAAAAAGTTGTTTACCGATAGTGTAACTTGGATGCCGGTCGCAGCCGGAGCGAAATGTACGCATATCCGTCCGGAGATCTCGGGGAAATCAATGTAAGTGCACCCACAGACATACCTACAGCGAAACAGTAGTATAATATGACTGAAAGGCGCCCGATGAAATGCGGTGTACGGGCGTCGCTGCTCACTATTTACTTTTGTCAGTACACTAGCAGGTACTATTATATATTCCGTGCTTATCACTAATAACTACTAAAACTACACTAATGATAAGTGTGTACATTGATATATTTTTTGTCGTTTCATTTTATTTTTGGTAGTTTCAATTAAAAGTTAAAAGCATGGTTAAAGTGTTATTAAATATAAAAATATAAATAGAATAATTATTTTAAAAAACAGTTCGACTGACTTCAATCCGCCTGCATTTGTTTATCACAAAATGAGAGCATCATCAATGTAGTTGAAGTCAAAATACACATTGTCAAAGATAAATCAAAAACTATCCATCAGACTTTGATCAAATTGAGATTAGGAAATCACCAGCATTTAAATAAATAAAAAATCATCAAAATCGGTTCACTTAGTCGAAAGTTCTGATGTAACGAACATAATATAACGCAGTCGAATTGAGAACATAAATACAGTCAAATTGAGAACCTCTTCAAGTCGGTTAAAAGAGAAATAACCACGAAAATAAAATAGAAATAGGATTTATTTTAAATCTTTCAACTGCGATGAAAGTCATTGTAAGAGATCTTTTGTGAGCCGACCAGCCCTATCCACAGTCCATGGGAAACATTCCGATTTAGACGAAGAGGATAGAATGCTGATTTAGAATCGAAACGTTTCTGGAATCAGGCTGCAGTGCATGATTTTTTTATATTTGCAACATGAGACCTGTGTACCGACTGCTGACTGGCCCGATAGCTCAGTTGGTAGTAACCCTGCCTTCTGAACTGTGGGTTGTGGGTACGATTTCCATCCAAGATAAACGTTTGTGTGATGAACATAGGTGTTTGTTCTGTGTCTGAGTGTTATATAGTATTCTATGTATTTATTTACAAACAAAAAATATCTTAGTATTGTATCAGTTATCTGGTTCCCATAGTACAAGCTTTGCTTAGTTTGGGGCTAGATGGCATTATGTGAGATGACCAAACATATTATAAACTTTTAGCGCAATTGAAGACCTAAAGTGCTAATCGCTACAATACAATTTGTGCTGTAAGGGCGTTTGTCTACCTCCACCATTATCGGTAGTCCTGTCATTGCACGCCAGTCGTCCGAGCGCCAAGACGGGCGTGTGTGGATAGACAGCCATATTAAATGTATGCCTCGCAACTCCGGCACTATCATTTCATTGTCGGTGACGTCCCAGTGACGTTGGCCGTGAACAAACTCCTGGGTTTTTAGACATATGACAAGAGGAGGCATACAGGGGTCGTGGCGATGAGACTATGTTATTCACTATATTATTCACGGCGCAAAGCGTCGCTGCATGGGCTGAAACGAACGTGGGCTTCTGGAGCAATCACTGCCCAGCAGCACAGATTAAATATAAAAAACAAATGTGCTTTAGACCACGCGATTGAAGTAAAACTTATCTAGTTTAACTCCATCTATAGACTGGTATAACTTTGTTATTGCTTTGTTTAATACTAATGTCGCCCTGTTGACAATTGTAAATTGTCAGTTTACCGGACATACCAACATAATAATACAAATGTTTAACTTTGTTATGTTGACAATGGAGATCTACGTGAACCAATTTCAACTTCCATTCGCCTCACATTCACCAGCTTACTCCCAACGTCAAGCGTGCGATAGAAGTTTTACTTCAATAGTACAAGTACTAGCAAGCTAACTGACGTTTAAAACTTTTGTGACGATTAAAGTGAACCTAGCGGAATTTTCGTGAGAAAATCAAAGCGTTAGTGAAAGGTGCGGTGATTGCTGAATTTGACTCAGAAAAGTAAATGTGAACCACGTAGAGTGTGCGTCGTGTTTTTTTACCAACCTCTTCTACCAATCGAAGCGTTTATCTAACTTTTGCGTTATAATAATATAAAAAATATAATTTTAAAATAATAATACACACATTGCACATAGTTGGTTTATACTACTGAGATCATCCGAGGATACTGTATACTTCGGGTAAACAAAAGTGCCTTGAGGAAGAAAGAATTTCGGGTGAAACCATGCGCCTCAAGCAGATAATATACGGGTAAAAACGAGCCAAATAAATGATTACTTCTAAATTTTTTTTATTTTTTGGCTCCATACTATTGTGTATTTAGCCAGTGTCAAGTAATCAAGTCAAGTCATAGTCTAGTCAAAGTCATACTCCTAGTAAAGTGTGGCAACTTCACTTGAAGCTTCTATGGAGTTTTGGAAACAACACGAAAAGAAACGTTTCACCATCATTATACCATTTTCCCACACTCACGCCTGTGATCCAGCACTTAACGAATAGAATGCCACCAGTTTTATGCACTAACACTGAAAATAACACAAGTTTAGGAAAATAATACAATGCGGTGACGCAATCTTTTTCGCATTCCCGCCAAAACCCCACTTCTACATTTTAAATTTACTTACGAAATTCCTAGAGTGGGTATTATACTATGCAGCATTTCCAGTGGTATTCAACCCACATTTCCAATCTCAAGTAAAAGTAATAACCATCCGCATAATTTTTAATTTCATTTTAAACCTAGAATGAAATAGATGAAGAATGACTTTAATGTATTAAAATAAAGGAATGCTTAATGAGAGAAAAAACCTTATGTATTTCAGAATGAAATTTTTATATTTAGATTTAGATTGAGAGATTTTATTGCTTCCATAGTGTACAGAGATAGTATTTAGAAACTTATCATCGCCCGAAGTAGGTTCCCAGGTCTTGATTGAAATTAATATATATATATAAAAGATAATTTTGGTCGTTATTGTTGTATATATTTCGACTTTCACAATAATAATTAAAAATGATAAAAATAGCACACGTATAAATATAAAATGGCGGTCGCCGATCGGGGAGTGAAGCGCGGGCGGAGGGCAAATAGTGTTGCCACATGTCGCTTCTAATCTGCATTAACAGGTGGTATAACTAATTCAGTAAGAACTTAATAACGCTTATTATGGACCTCATCGAGCGCAGAACATCTCGAGCACATTACTTCTTACTCATATTTAAATTTATTTCAATAATATTAATTTTAATATAAACAATCTTGAGTACACCATGCGTGCTCGGCTGCACGCATCAAAACGTGTGCTATTTACTTGCCTTTATATGCATCCATACAACTGCATTGCATATTATGGAGAGTACCTATGCAGAGAATGGACTGTTTGGTTTGGATGGAATTCTGAATTGTGGGCTGTGGGTTCGATTCCCACAGAAAAAAACATTTGTGTGATGAACTTGGATGTACTTGTATGTTCTGTGTCTGGTTGTTATATCGTATTTATGTATGTATTTAGGAACAAAAAGTATCTAAGTATTATATACTACAAGTTTTGCTTAGTTTGGAACTAGATAGCACTGTCTGTACTGTCCACAATTTTGTTTTTATTTTTTATACTGTATCAGTATAATGGATGTGCAGGTACTAAATCTATACTTATTCTTACTTAATTATAAAAGGAAAATGTGATGTTTGGCACTCAGTGGTGAAACTTATTCAATAAATAAATCGATCGCAATCACAGGTATGAAAGCAATCTCGCTAGGTACGGCCAAACTTCATGGACCGTGAAATACCAATTATCAACTTACGTTCGCCCACAGAACTAATGCACGTCAACCGGAATTCAGATTCAGTAAACTGACGAATATAACGGACGGTGAACTGCAAATACGCCTTGGGCGTGTGTTTGACCAGCCGCACCGGTGTATCTGCCTTAACGTTAATGTTTGAAGTAAAACTTCTTTACGCTCGCTTGACTTGGGGAGTAAGCTGTAAATTTAAATGTGACCACACGGAAAGCACCAGCTTTCAAATAAAAAAAGATTCATCAAAATCGGTTCACCCAGTCGAAAGTACTGTAATACACATAAAAAAACAGTCTAATTGAGAACCACCTCCTTTTTTAAAGTAGGTTTGCTTTTTACAAATAAGTTGTACTTGCTCGTAGAGGGTGATAGATAGCAGAGTGTCCACCTCGAGAGCAACACTATTTTTTAGATTGAGTGATATACTTTGAATACCTTATGATATAACTAGTTGCGCCCCGCGGTTTCACCCGTGGATATAAAGTATTTTGACTTTGACTTTGATCTTGGATTTCATCCAAATCCATTCAGCCGTTTGAGCGTGAAGGAGTAACAAACATACACACATACACACAAACATACATACAAACTTTCGCGTTTATAATATTAGTGTGAAGTGTGATAGTGTGATTCCGATCAGGATTATGCCTTAAAAATGGTTTTTTTTTTCATTGTTCATTGCTTCCTTGGTAAACAATCTACTATTAACCTACCATGGTTACTAACATTTTACACTTTGTTATAAGAAAGACGGTGATGTTATTTTATTCCGTTATATATATAATACAAGTTGTATACTTTAAAATATTTGTTTGTTTTATATATGTTTTAGCAGTTCAGTGAGACGAAAAACTGTTCATTTGGAAAACTCGTTAGTTTGTTGCTAATTGGCTATTTTCTTTTTCTCACGACCACATACGTAGATCCTGGACCCTAACTAGGATTACCCATATCTAGGGACCCAGGAACTGCAAGGACCATACTCCCATAACAACTAGATTAAGAACCAGCATTTGCGCTTTTTTTCTTTACAAAGGCTTCACCACAGGCTGTTAATAATAATAATAAAATAAGATTCCCGATTCTCTTCCCTCAAAAATGGTGGAAGAGGGCGATGGCTGGCATATGCGTCATGCTCGTGAACGGGCGCTGCTTGCGGGAGCTGGTCTGCTCGCGGTGTATACGCAAATACGCAAATTGATGTTCCCAATGTATTTAGTGTCCATACATTTAAGAAAATACAAAAAATAAGTTCCTCTTGTATATAATAAATAATAATAATAACACAATAACATAACTAACAATATGTAAGTAGTATTTTAAAAAAGAGCACGGACTCAGGAGAATAAAAATAATTGTTTTTTAAAGACCTTTCTAAACGTCTGGGCGAAGCCACATGTGACCAAAATGCCGGCCTCTACTTCGGCCAAAGATTGAGCATTGCCATTCAACGTGGCAATGCTGCCAGCATATTGGGTACTTTGCCTACTGGTAGTGGTTTGTTTGATTAAGTTCCCTTTTTATTGTTTTATGTAAAAACCGTTACCAATTAGTTCTATAAATAATAAATTATGTTCTGTAGTTTGGTTGTCATACTATATTAATAAATACCCAGGAGTCTGTGGTAAAGTAGAATAAAAAAAAATAAAAAAATATATAATTATAATAATAATACGTATCGAGCGCGCAATTCAAGCGAAGTCTCTGCCATAACGCGCAAAATTGGCTTTTATCTGTCCAAATGTAAGTATAGTACTCACGTATTTTCCAATTAATCTTGACGAAATTTTGTATACAAGTTCTACAATGCCATAGAATTTTTTCGATGTCTGCGATTTTCGTTTGTATTTATATTTCCTGAATAAGGAACATCAACAAAGAATCTACTACCGATATTATTATTTACTTACGTTATTTGGAATCTTGTATCTGAATACGTTGTATTTTTTTGTAGTTACTTACTCTTAGGTTTCCGTTAATCACTGGTAATAACCGCATAGCTTCCTTGATACATGCACTTATTTTGCCGGATTTATTGCCTAGATACATGGTTGATATGATAGTATTAAACATCTGTAATTGAGAGACAGTATTCAAAATTAATTATTAAGTAGGTAAGTAATTTATTAAAAAGGCAAAATACAAAATTTATTCCTTTGAAATCATTAAAGCTAGCAGGTAGGTATAGAAAACTACACCTTACCAAAGATAATTAAAATATATTAATCTTTAATCTTGATTTTTCATTTGACAAGTGGTCTAACATTGTTGCCGCAGTATATATTAACATATATACAACAATATATAGGTACAATATATACACATATAACAATATATACACATATTATATTGACATATTGTGAAAGCAGAGTGACCAATGGAGCAATACGGGTAATCCCGACAGTATTGATAATGAATAATTTTTCTTTTTAATCTAATTACCTAAATTTAATTTAACATTATTTTAATAGCCCATTGGATTATTTTATTATTTTAAAACGCTGATTTGTTTGTTGTTAATGCATGAAATACTTTGTGTGGTAATTGTAATAGATTTTGTAATTTTTATCAAAATAAATAAATAGATAATTAAGTACCTAATAATTGGTCTTATGTCTTTGCTATTTAAGTCCAAATTAAAAAATAAAGCACGTATATGGAAATTGTTTAGGAAATATAAGGCAAAGCTTGTAACGTGTTATTTTTTATATCACCTTTAATTTTTTTTCACTCAATTTTATAATACAATTTCGAAGAAATAGACTTATTTCTAGCTAGGGTCGAATTTTACTGAACGGATAAAATAGGTGAACGCTGAGTAATTTGTATAAGCGCCACCTAGCGACCGTCATACTATTTTTTTTTTTTTTTTTGGTATGGCTCCACACTTTTGTGTATTAAGCCAGTGTCAAGTAATTGATAATTTTTCAAGTTAAGTAATATAATATGTATGTCAAGTCACAGTCCAAGTCATCGAGTCAAGTCATAGTCTAGTCTCGTCAAGTCATACTCCTAGTAAAGTGGTGGCCACTTTACCAGATGCTTCTATGGAGTTTTGGAAACAACACGAAAATAAACGTTTCACCATCACTATACCACTTTCCCAAACTCATGCCTGTAATCCAGCACTTAACGAATAAAATGCCACCAATTTTATGCACTAACACTGAAAATAACACAAGTTTTGGAAAATAATACAATGCGGTGACATGATCTTCTTCATTGTCCCGCCAAAACTCCGACCGTCATACTTTCCTCGATCGTTATCTGGTCTATGGATAGAAAAATCATCTCAGATGGCGCTGTCATCAATTCATCTAGATTTTATATAATAGGTCTTTACCTATGAAATTGCCGTATTGCAGTACAGACTTTTTCAAACAAAAAAAAGTTTTGATTGGCTATGAATTCTAAATTCAAATTAATTTTGTTTTAAAAATATGACATTCTATTTACAATATAAGTCTTTTGTTTATTGATTAGCGTTGTATTTTCATTACATTTCAACATTTTTCCTCATAATGGATACTTTGAAATTTCGTGTAATTATGGAATATGAGTTCCGTCGTGGCACCAACGCGGCACAAACGACACGTAACATCAACGACGTTTACGGAGAGAACTGTACAAACGAACGTACAACCCGTTATTGGTTTGCTCGGTTCCGTTCTGGGAATTTGGACTTGAAAAATGAACCTCGTGGTGGTCCGGAAACTTTGGTCAACAATGATGAATTAAAGGCGATTGTGGAAGCTGATGAATCTCAATCTACAGCTGAGCTGGCAGCAGCTTTTGATGTTAGCATCAAAACAATATTGGTCCATTTGCGACAGATTGGCAAGATAAAAAAGCTTGATAGATGGGTGCCCCGAACTTAACGATCGCCAGCGCAACGTACGCGTCGAGACTTGCCTTGCGCTGCTTAACAGGCACAGAAATGAAGGAATTTTGAACCGAATTGTTACGTGCGATGAAAAATGGATTCTTTTTGACAATCGAAAGCGCTCAGCAAGTTGGTTAGATCCTGGTTCGGTACCAAAGCAATGTGCAAAACGAAAAATGACCCCTAGAAAGGTGATGGTCACAGTTTGGTGGTCTAGTGCTGGTCTGATTCATCATAGCTTTTTACAAAATGGCGAGATCATTACTGCAGATGTGTACATTGAAGAATCGACCACAATAATGGCGAAAATCGCACGTCTGCAACCAGCTTTGGTCAATCGGTCGTCTCCACTGCTACTTCACGACAACGCGCGACCCTATACCGCACAACAGACCGTCTCTAAGCTGCATGAGTTGGGTTTGGAAGCTCTCCCTCATCCGCCATACTCACCAGATCTTGCGCCTACCGACTATTACTTTTTCCAAAATTTTGACAACTTTTTAGCGGGAAAAAAATTCAATTCCCGAGAGGCAGTACAAAACGCCTTTGAAGAGTTTGTTGTCTCCCGTCCTGCTGATTTTTTCAAGAAGGGCATCCATAAACTGCCACAGCGTTGGCAAAGATGCATTGATTGCAGGGGTGATTACTTTGAATAAAAGAAATAAATAAGTTCGAAAAAAAAATACTTTAACTTTTTTCAAACAAAACGGCAATTTCATAGGTAAAGACCTAATATATAGGTATGAATTTTAATTTACTTTCGTAATATATAAAATAATATGATAGAATTAACATTTTTATAATATTTTGTTATAAAATTTAAAAAGGAATAAGACAGATAGCAATTGGTTTTCACCGCTGGCAACTTCGCCTTACGAGTGGAAATTGCGTCATGTACTTCTAAGAGTCAGTATGAAATCTTTTAAATTTTTACAATCCTAAATAAGTAACTAATCAAAAACATTAAAATATATAAATAAATATAGTGAATTAAAATTTAATATCGGCACTGCAGCCTCAAGCAATTAAGATAAATTAGGATGCCCCGTACAGCACGTAATCAGACTAGCGAGGTGTCTGTGGACTTTGAGGTTGTAGTCACAGAGTACTTTTCTACATATAGTAATAGAGGCCGCTCTTGCCGTCAGAATACGGCATCGCACTTGTGCTGCCACTGCCTGGCTAAGATGGAACTATTTTCATTGAATATATATCTATAACAATCTATAATCCATAGTACACTATTAGGGTTCCCTGTATACAGGGAGTAACAAAAACCCTGTTAAATAAATGAAGTATGTGTACAGATCATTACAAGTAGTCATATAAAAATGTCTAACAATACCTAAGTTATACGTATCTGAAGTTACACGCAGTATCTAAACACAAAAAAATAATACCATTTCCCAAAAATGTTTATGACACAAGCCGTGCCTATTTTTAAATAGCTAAGTAACTAAGGGAAGAGCAAACGCGGAACCGACAAACGGGGGCCGCCTTTGTCGGCTCTTTTGTAGGATGCCGCTCCTGCACCTGTGTGCCTACGGGGAAATGGGGTGCGGGCGGCGCGGCATCACTCGGCATAGGCGCGGCGCGGCCCGCGGCTTACACTCAGTCGCACGTGCTCTCTCATGCAATTTAGTCGCTTCCAGTTTGATCGTCGCGAATTTAGTGTCGAGTGTGATGTCGTATTCTAACGACGAATACTACAATATGTTAATGTGCCTTGGTAGAAGCATTTGTGTGATGTGTTTTTGAAAGCTCTTTTAAGAGCTAAAAATGATGTACCTATCTTGTTTCTTAACAATACAAAATCACACGTGAATTCGATTGTTTAGCCTTTGCTTGACGTAAAATGATTAGAATATGTCAGTGCGGCAGAACGGCACGCAGCACTTGTGTGCTTACCACTATTGGTCAAAGAGACCTTTTACGTCATTAAGTTACGGTCTCGCAATCCTACAACGTTGTGGTATGTGGTATAGGGCACATAAACGTATGGAAAACGCATAAGAAGTAATCTGTGGAATGGCCTCTAGTTCCGTCGCAGTAGGTATGCGCGGTGACTTAGCGTCAGGGTGGGGCAACTTACCATGGACTTTTCGTTCAATAGGTGGGTTTGATATAGGAATACCAGTAACAAAAAAAAAGAGATAAAATTGTCGGTAAAATGGCAGCACCAAAGTTTTCAACTAACTGTCAAATGTCAAAATTTAAATCAAACGACATAAAACGGTAATCCGCAAAAGTGTGATTTTGTTTTGGTGTCGTTTTATCCTGGTTTTTGTGCTTTTACGTTCAAAGTGCGTTGAATTGAGCCTTCTCCTCCGCCTTTGCATTGAAACTCTTTCAAAAAGTTATCAAACTGCATTTGAGTTGTGTTTCGAGCCTAGTGACTCTTTAGCTTAGTGACTCTTAGTTTCTTTTGTTGTGTCGGTTTCTAATATGAAGGACAATAGCCGGAGATGTGTAAAACGCAGTGCTTCAACAGCACAAGATCCGGAGCTGGTTTTACATCGATTTCCAAAACCAGGACATTCCAACTTACAACGGTATACATAACCATAATACATTAGTAATTTCTAACGTCAACAAACAAAATTGGGTATCTAATTACATCAAACCAATTCTTTTTTCAGTATGGAAGCTTGGGCAAAGTATTGTTATCCAGAAGAGAACTAGAGTTCTGAAGAATTTCAGAAAAAGCTGTATACCAGCCATAAAATGCTTTGCTCCAAGCATTTTTCCTAAAATTGATTTGTGCTAGATCCCTTAGAAAGGAAAAAGCTGCATAGATATGCCATTCCTTCTGAATCCAGCACTACATCAGAATGCATCTCTCCAGTTGAAGTTTCAGCAATCAGTGAAAGCAATCAACAGCCTGGAACTTCAAGAGTGTCTGATGTGAGTTAAAAGTACAACGGGTAATATAATATTTGTGAATTTTATTATCTAATAGACTAGTAGAGGCCTACAACTATCTCATCACAACAAAAATGCAAGACCGAGAACAAAAAAGAAAATGTTTGATAGCCTCACCTACATTGAATAGGTGTCTCACTTACATTTAATATAGTGACTTTTAAAATATATTTTTGGAGCTTTGTGGTAGAATAAAGTTTTTGTGGTTTTACAGATTCAAATGGAAACTCAGGCATCCACATCTTTAGTCGAGATGCCCTGCACCCAAATTCAACAACCCAGAATTTCTGGTGTAAGTTTTTCTATTGTTGCATTTATGTTATGTATACTCCTTTTTTGTAGTTAGACTAGTAGATGGTGTGGCTTCGTAAATATCCTGTGCGTGTATTATATTTATTAATTTTTGGTTACAGGTTAAATCGGAAAAATCAAACAAAGAAAGGTCACTTCTGAACAAGTGCCGAAGAAGCTTATAAAAACTTTGCCGTCTTTAAAAAACTATTAAAAAGCTGAAGAGTCAACGGATTTTGGAAGCCCTTTTTGATGACAATGCTGTCCAAGAGCTTTCAGCTAACCTGAATAGCTCTTTTGCTGTGTTATTACAAGGGCAGTTGTTAAATTGCAAGAGGGAAAAAAAGGGCGCCGCTCGAATTTGCATCAAAAAATTATATCTCTTAGATTACACAAGCAACCCTGCAAAATAAATTGCTGTTTTAAAACACATTTAACTTTAATCAAATCTGTAAAAAAAAGTCTAAAGTTTGTCTGAAAGAGATCGCTTTTTAGCGATAACACCGCCCACTGTAACCTTCTCATAAGATATTTCCTGTTGTTGTATTTGTTACCTTGGTTGAGAGTTAATCTATCTACATATCTAAATTCTATTGCTTCAATGCATCAAAATGTATGAAATAGACATTCTTCTTGGCAAGCATTATTATCATTATGTTTAAAATAGTGTTCGTTTATTTTTATATTATTGTAGAGAAAAATCATCAGTAAACATGAAGTTTTAGAAGATTTTTCATGATAAAAGTTTTAAACAATGATAAGTTATTGTAAATAACCATTACAATATATAAAAAAGCCTGTTACAACAACAAAACAGAGGAAACTTCCATTTGAACTATAAAACTAAATTAGAATTTATCCTAACCAATTCCTTTCTGGAATAAATTGATGTACCTACATATATAACTTACTTTTATTTAATTCTACCCTTGACATACGAAGTATGTCACAAGCTCCTTCCAAAATAAATTACTAATGTATATTATTAGCGAAACCAACTCTAATAATATAAATTGGTAATTTATTTTGGACCGATCTTTTTATTATTCTTGGTTAAGTGACAGAACAGACATTTTAAATTTCGCGCGCTTTATTAGTTGCTAAAGGGTCCCACAAGAGGCGCTGGTAGTCATACTTTCAAACCACGTTTTTTGTATGGAGTTCCGGTTCTTCTCCGCTAGGAGTAATAGTATTCTGTGCTTAGCGTAGCATGGCGGGCGGTGCGGGGTGCGGGCAACAGGCAGCAGGCTGCGTCGGTGGTGCAAGTACCTATGTTGTCAATATCTGAGGTCGTAAACATTTTTAGTAACGGCATAAAAGGTATTAATAAAAAGCACACGTAAGTTTTGTATGTCTCGTATTTAAATAGAACTAGTATTACTACAACCTTGAGTTGACACTGGATACGCAGCTCGCGGATATAACAGGGTTTTTGTTACTCCCTGTATTGTCCTACCTTACAATGCTTTCACTTATGGAAATAGGGATTAGAACACAATAAAAATCGAGTTGAATTAAATATATATCATTATTATTAAAAACAACTATGTAATAATTTAAGGATTTAAACGCATAATATCTTAACACGTACATTACTTAGTCTTACTCTTCATTTGATACAATAAAAAAAAGCAATTATCACAGGCTATAGTAGAAATGCAGCAACTAATACTGAAATAAAGATCTATTTCAGCAAACAATAGCAACAATAACAATATCATCTTACTTAAGTAGGTATGTGAATTAATCAAGTACAAAGTCATGATTTTAGTTGACAGTAGATATTATTATTCGACCCCTGGGCTCCACACTAGGATTCCCTGTGTTGTGGAGGCCAGTTTTACAAACATTTGTTAACATAAGGACTGTATGAGTGATTGTAAAAGCTGTAAGTGTGAATGATTATAAGAGCTGTATTAGTGATTGTAAGGACTAGGTATAGATGAATGTAAGTGGTGTATAAAAGATTGTAAAGAATTATATAAAATTAATGAAAGGAACCGAATACTTAAATGATAAGAACAATGATAGGCATGTATTGTTTTTGAGTTAAGAAGAATTAACAATTATAGTAAAATAACCCAAAGCATAAGTGTATCTAATAATAATGTACATATTTTTTAAAATGTAATCTAGATATATAATACATAAATATATAGCATAATATAATATAATATACAATAACAATAACATTAATCTATTTGTCTATCTGCATAATTTGGTCACTTTCTTCGTAGGTCATATCTAGTAGCCATTTCTGCAAGGTACTCTTTCATTTCCTTTTCGCTAGTGAAAATATGTTTAGCTGTCTATTAATTTTTGTATATAGATAAGGTGCAGTCCGGTTATATAATCTACGATAGAATTCAGTGTGTCTAGTTGGTACTTTCCATTGGATATGACGGTGACAGATAATAACTTTCAAAGGTGCTATTTTATGAAATCTTAAGATTACAGATAACAAATAAAGTTGTCTAACTGTTAAGTGCCTATACTTATTGTAGAGATCTTTAGTGGGGTAAAGAAATGGCTTCCGATATGCGACCTTGAGAACAGCATGTTATGCCCTTTCTAGTTTCAGCAGATATGTTTTATAGGCTCCACCCCATGCCACAACACAGTAACCTAGGATCGATTGACATATTGACAATTAAGTAATTATTTACTAATTTACCAGACTAGAAATTATACCTAATTTATTGATCGTCATTGCTTTCATTTGAAATATATCCTCATCGTTGTTTGCGTCTCTCTTACCTGTAATAAAATAAAATTAAAATAGCCTATTATTATTCCTCAAACATTCACAAAATATTATTACATTTTTGTACATAGATTTAAATATCACTTATTACAAGTATTTTCCTTTTTTAATATTTTATTTCAGCTAAATAACAGATGTATCTAAAAAAAAAAAAACGATCCCTAATCAAATAAATCACTGCTACTGACCTAGGTTAAGTGTTGGAATAGCTATTGGACTCAATTTTTTGTAGCGATATCAATACTTTTCTTCAAAATGAGCATGGCAGACACGGCAATGTTTATAGATATCATCATTATCCAACCCGACTATATCCTCTCCAATGGAGCAAATCCATTCATTCAAGCGTGGTTTTTCTTTTTCTGGATTCGTAAATAGATGCAGTGGCTTCCGCATATCTAGAAAGAAATAAATGAGAACTCGTTAAGATAAACCAATAGATATCTAGTGCAAAGTCGGTGTTTTTAGTTTCGAGTTGACTCAAATTTTAAGTTTGTGCTTAGGCTATGGCAAAGGTTGCGTACATAATACAAATACACTGTTATGCAGACTAATATAACTTCTGGATTGGAACTGTACCATATTTCTGACCTGCATGCGCACAAGCAGGATCATGCAGTATGTCACCAAATAAGTTTATTTGCCATACCGTATTGACAGTAGGCAGCAAAACAGTAAGAAAAAGAGCTTACCTCCTGAATCCATACACAAAGGAACACAACACTTTTTACTTGAAAGCGACATTATGCTCACGTAAACTTAGTTACATGCAACTTGAGGAACTGGCTAGAGGAGGAGCAACCAAGGATGCTCAACTTGACTCAACAGACCTAGGGGTAACCGTAAAACACGATCGTAAACACATGGGACTGTAAAATATTAAAAAAGAAATATTTTAACAATATACCAACCGAACAGTAATTATCAATTTTTCAATTCCACAATAGGGTTGATCCATTCCAATATTACTATAAATACTCGATACTTCTATTTCAGCATCGAAAAATAGATAAGACAAACGTTAGTTTTTCATAAGTATGCCAACATAGACAATAAAAAAATACGGGATTAACTATGTATTATTACATTTTTCCTACATCGAAAATGGCTAAAAATAAACATTTTGATTTATAGATAGATAGATAGATACGTGTAGATTGTAGATGGATAGACAGATATAGATTTCGATCGAAATTATTTCAAAACATGAGCGGCACTCGACTCGATACATGATTCATAGCGTTAAACAGCCTACTAATTAGTGCTAGTGATACTACTTTATTTAAAAACGGATATGAGTACTTTATATATTGATACGTTTACGGTGTTCATAATATGAGTATCATCGAATAAGGATTTGAGTACTAAACTACTAACGCCCAACAATAACGTACATAGATCCAGCATCCTAACTAGGTTTCTCTGTATCTGGAGACCCAGAAACTATGAGGACCGTGATCCCACAATACAACACTAAGGTCCGTATTACAGAACGAGGCTGTCATTGATCGCTGGTCAAGCAGAGATTTCATTCAATTATTATTGATCACTTAGGTCCGTATTACAGAACGATGCTCAGTTATCGATCGGCACTCAAGCAGAGATTTCATTCACTAATTGATCCCTTTATGAAATGTCTGCTTGAGCACCGATCGATGACTGAGCATCATTCTGTAATACGGATCTCAGATACAGAACGTGTATTTGAGCTTTTTTTCATATTCACAAATAACTTGTCCTAGCGCAGGATACGAACCTACTGACGGCGTCCGAGTTATGAACTGATCTACTAAACCACTATACGAGAGAGGCTATTGGATATGAATAGGTATTGATATTTTGGTAGTATTGGAACATCTCTATTCTAAAACAAAACACTTATGCTAGGTTGCCACTATGCAGAGTGAAATACGTACTATCATAATTTGATTTACTCAACTTAAAAAATGTCCTTACGAACAAGATCACAATTGTGATTGTTCCAGTGATGCAAAAAACAATATTCAATTAAGAAAAACTTCATAGTAAACATTAATTTAAAAAAATACGACTTATCTATACCGTTTTCTCGAAAAAGAAACCTACCATAATGTTGAATGAACTCTATGCGGGTAATCAATTAAAGCGATCGAATTAAAAATTCGAAAGCTAGAACAACTTTCTAATAAATAAGTGTATTTCAATTTTGCACACTAGCCACGCTACTAGTGTCATCTATGGAGGTCAGATGGAGCTACATCAATAAAACGCTACTAAATTAAATATCGTCATGTTTTCTTTGAGTCCTCCACATTAGGTCCTGCACTTTTCTTAGCAGGGTTTATTTTAAGTGGTTCTACCTACTTTGAACTAAGATTGAATGCCCTGGTTGTAGTTTTATCGACGAATCTTTGCTTTCATCGTAGTTTCATGTTGTTAAAATCAATAGAAAAAGGAGGAACGACCACTTTACTCTGTTATTACTCAATAATTATACTTCGTTTGGTAAGCAATATTTTTGGGAATGTCTATCTGTGGCGCCATTCGTCACTATAGTTACAGTAGTTTATCGACTGAAAGGATTTTATCGATCAGTTTTGTCAATGATTGTCAAACTGTGATTTTTGACATCACTATTTTTGGTGAGGCCTGCGGGGCAAGCAATTTTTACTTGTTCTTATGGCACGCATTTGTCGTCGTGTACAAACTTTTGGAAGTGTTCTGTTCTCCGGAGACTGTGAGTATTTTGTGAATTTGGGATAGTGATCGGGAAAGTTCAATCAGTGTCTTGAAGGTTGTGCATTCGCTTTCCAGGATTTTGGGCTGGCGAGGCTGACGTCGACGGGTGTTCGACAAGCGCAACGTGATTTTTTGTGGAGCTGTAGCATCATTTTGATGCCTTTGCAGTCTTTCCAACAAGAAGCTTTACGTGTGGGATATAAAATCGGAAAGACCGAGTAAGTTTTTCATAATTTTTTTGGTACTTGAAAATTAGGTTATAAAATTTTTATCGTGTCAACCTTTGGCATGTGCTAGAATTTCTTCAAGCTCAGTATGACAGTGGCTTCTTTTGCGCAATTTCAGACTTTTGTTCGGTCGCTCGCCTGGGCGATTCGCACGCTGCCTATCTGATGCAAGTTTGGGGATCGATGCCACGCACGCTGCTTGTTTGCACTTTGCATCGCGCTTCCTGACCGTTGAGGCCCATTCGAGTCCACTTGGCATTCATTTTGCATCACCTCCATCCTTCAAAGCATAACCCAGGTGAAATCCTTGCATTTTTCTTTAAATTCAAGTGTGCCATCATTCTTCCCCACGGTATTGGCTCACACGAAGCTGATTGAGCCTGTAACATTGTGGTACACTATGATGTACAACGGCTGCCTCAGACATTAAATGTGATTTAAAATTATACATATATATATATCGATTTATAATGTACATAGGCTAAGTCCTAGAATTTAAGTTTGGAATCTACCTATATCCTAAGAGTTAACTATTTTCTGGTACTTAAAACAATTCTTTTTTTTCTTTTTAAATATACCTACCTAATTTACAAATATAGTTCTTTTTCTTCAACAACTCTTCGTGCCAGGGTTGTAAAATACTGGCACATGGCACCCTTTACATTATCTTCTGTTTTCCATTTGTATGCCAGCACCAGAACCCACAGATAGCCGAGGCCATCCATCATTTTAAATTTAAACCACCACTTTCTCAAAGGTTACAAGCTTGGAACTCACCGTGTCCACCCTGACAAAAAACGTATCTGCAGCAATTATCTACAACAATTTCATGATCATTTTGTGTTAACTTTTCTAGTACGCCCTTGTTGTCATCCAAATGGTTATTTTTATATTCTAGTATTGCTGTCTGTATAAACGGCTTTGCGAGGCTAAATGCTCCATCAAGACTATGATTTTCCAGATCCTGTCAATATAATATTTACTTGCCCGATAGCTCAGTTGGTAGTAACCCTGCCATCTGAACTGTGTGTTGTGGGTTCGATTCCCACCCAGGATAAACAATGATGAATGATGTCCATCATTCAAATGGTGTCTGGGTGTTATATATATCTGGGTTTATAGTGTTATACCACCATCCATATATTACTGCGTTATTCCTTTCCGTGCAAGGTTGTCTGGAAGAGATCGCTCTGAGCGATAAGACCGCCCATTGTTACACTTTGGTTAAGTTTGTTCACTTTTTTTTTTAAATTATTTAAGATGTGGTGTTTCAATAAAGAGTTTATCTATATTGTATTATGTGTATGTGTTTACAAAAAAAAAATCTAAGTATTGTATCAGTTATCTGGTTCCCATAGTATAAGCTTTGCTTAGTTTGGGGCTAGATGGCGTTGTGTGAGATGTCCACATATATTATTATAATATACAAATATTTCTTCACCCTCATCGCTCCTCTCTGCTCGTCATATTGCCCTTTTAAAAGCTAGAGTCAGATATATTGGCTACAAAAAATCGTCTGAAAGTCGAGTTCTCCGATGATGGTAAATATATCATGGATCGTTTGGATTAATCAGGTTACTTACAGGCTTTAAGTCTTCAGGGAGGTATTGGATCGAGACATTTTAGCCTACAGCCTAACGCGACCACGGCTATAGACTCAAACCAGCGGGCTCATGTTTTTAAATGAAGTTTTATAAAGTGCCACGGTGCCTACTATCTGACTGAAAAATAGCTTTCATTGAACATAAATCCAATTTAAAGTTGTTCGGACAATATTACGTTAGTTAATTGGAAGCGAGATGAAGACGTGGATTGGTAATAAATTGAACCACTGTGAAGACTCCTTCATTGTTGACGTGACTTTATTGACGTGTAAAAGTGCTAAAATTAGCCTATTTGCAATAAATCTTTTGACTGACGTTACCAACAATATAATACATTAACTACGATTATCTAAAGTTTATCGAAAAGGCATTAACAATAGGCTTGTACTGGTTCGGGTTTTCCACCATAAAAAGATAATCCTAAAAATTGCCACACACACCCACACCCCCACCCACACACACACATACACGCACACAGGCCATAAACGTGTTTTTGTGATAAGTTTTAAAAAAAACATCCATTCTCTTGTAAATAAGCTATCGATCAATCAAAACGTCTATCAATATCAAAAACGTTACACAACACTTTCCATGCTTATACCTAACATATAACATGTTTATGATTACGGGTTTTCACACTGCAATGGCTGTACCAATTTTGATGCTTAGTTGGCACTAGATAAGATGCGAAGATTACATTATATTAGAGGCGTGCTTCATTTTTGACATTATTCACAAATTCATAAAATTTTCAATACACGCGAATACACGGAAATATCGAGAATTAAAACTTGGTGATTTCAGTTTTATTTATGTTTGATGGTGTTATAACGAACGCAGCAAATAAAAATTGCAAACAACACCCTTCCAACCAGCGAGTTTATTGTGTTTACCGATACCTATCATGTCAACATTGACCGGAACTTTTTATTGTTTCCTTTATGAAGTAAAACTTCTTACGCACGCTTGACATGGTGAGTATGCTGATGAATGCGTGGTGAACAGAAGTTGAAACAGGTTCACGTAGATCTCCATTGTCAACATAACAAAGTTAAAAATTTGTATTATTATGGTGGTATGTCTGGTAAAATGACAATTTACAATTGTAAAGATGGCGACGTTAACATTAAACAAACCAAAACAATGTTATGCCGGTGGTGTTAAATGGGTGGTTGAATTATTTTCTTACAGGCCACGCGGGCGAAGCCACAGGCAGAAGCTAGTGCCAGAATTTTGGTCACGAGTAGCATCGACCAGGCGCTCTGATAAACTTTGGAAAACGCGATTAGCTCCCGGCGTTCACGGACCCTGAGTTTCAACACCAAACGGTTCAAATATGTAACCGCTACCGAGATAATTATATTTGCGTCGTTTTAGCTGTTCAGCCAAATTAGCCGCGGCGCCGGCCCCAACGTGTCTCGGGAAGATGTGACATCGCCGTAGTGTAGTCTCATCGTGAAGTAGCATCGGAAAAATCAAACTGAATTAAACAAAGTACAGTAAGAACATACATAATGCTGACGCTAATGCTAACTGACTTATCTAATCGATAATTGCTATTTCTGGTTCCACTCTCACAAAATACTAACTGTAAACTTTGTCATAGTATATTAATAATAATAATAACGCCCAATGATCACATACATAGATACTGGACCATAAATAGGATTCCTTGTGTCTAGGGATCCAGGAACTACGTGGACCATGGTCCTACAACACCCAGACTTAGAACAAGTAATTGCGCTTTTTTTCTGTGCACAAATACTTGTCCTGCCGCGGGAATCGAATCCGCCGCCTCCGGGTTATGAACCGACCTGCTCAACCACCACACCACAGAGGCTGTCTATATATGAATTCAAAAATCAAATTCAAATAATCATTTATTGCCATAAAAGGGTACTAACTACTAACGTACTCTGTTAATTATATATATTTATATAGAAGTACCTACGCATGTTTATGTTATTCAATACATCCAAGACGTAATAAAAAACATGCTTTCATTAAACTCTAAAACTTCTTAACATCAGACGAACAATTATTACGCCAAGTCATTCATAAACCTTAAAAATTGTGGCTAGTATATATTGTATTTATAGAAACTGCAACAAGAAGTACCTTCGAATATTTCAAAGTGGGCGTGTCTTATTAAAATCCTGTGTTTACAGACTTAAAGTAGTTTGCAGTTTTGGATGGCAAAATCGAAATACATACTTTTAGATCTGAGTCGCACAAATATCTAGGGCGAGCTATTCCCGGTACGTAAATACTGACTCTACCAGCTCTATATTAGTTTGCTTTGCTTCTCATATTGGCAAGGCGCCTTTTCGAGTCTCAGAGTAGATGGATAGTCCATTCAGAAGGCTTTATGTGTCAAGTCTATTGACCATATTCCCATCTGTATCATATGATATGTATAATATATCATAGCATAATACAGATGGAAATGTGGTCTTTGATTCGCATGACAGTCCTTGGTTGCGTTTGTTCAAAACACAATCATATTTATGGTGAAAGAAAAAAACGCTTTCTATATTTATTTTTTTACATTTTAGCTCCACACTTTTGTGTATTTAGCCAGTGTCAAGTAATTGATAATTTATCAAGTTATCGATATTTCACGCAAATATGTACTACTTGACAGTCACAGTCAAAGTCATCAAGTCAAGTCGGTCTAGTCAGTCATACTCCTAGTAAAGTGGTGGCAACTTTACTTGAAGCTTCTATGGAGTTTTGGAAACAACACGAAAATAAACGTTTCACCATCATTATACCATTTTCCCACACTCACGCCTGTAATCCAGCACTTAATGAATAAAATGCCACCAATTTTATGCACTAACACTGAAAATAACACAAGTTTTGGAAAATAATACATTGCAGTGACGCAATCTTTTTCGCTTTCCCGCCAAAAGTCCGCTTTCTATATTCTAAACTATAATATTATAAAAAGGAAAAAAATTGATTGTCTGCAACTGAGGCTCTGAAACTACTGGACAGGTTTGAAAAATTCATTCACCATTAGAATCTTATATTGTCTCTGATGTATATAGGCGATATAATGTACATTATTTTGCATGTGATGTTACACTTATCATATTTTATTCTAGTACTCTAATAGGCGTATAAAAACTGTATCTCCGACGAAAGAGTCCTGATTTCCACAGCACGGGTTTCGAGCCTAGTGTGGGAGCCAGGTGTTCCAATCTCCACCATTTTGTAATTTTGCTTTTTGTCAAATAAATGTTTTTTTCATTTTTAATTTTTTTCATTTTATTTGTATATTCCGCACTAATATTATTAAAAAGGAAAGATTTGATAGTTTGTTTGCATTAAACAGGGTCTGAAGCGATCAATCAACCGATGTGTAAAATTATTTCACCATTCGAATCCTACATGATCCCTGATGAACATAGGTGTTAGAACATACATATATATAATACCCGTGCGAAGCCGGGGTGGGCCTTTAGTATCATAGAAATAAGCTTTCTTATAAGTTGCTTTTCTAGAGCGTACCTTAAGTTTTTACCCGGCTGCAGTGTAACAAAAAAGAGGGCCACGATTATATTGTGCGTGTATATACAGAAGTCTGAAGAACAAGAAAATGAGCGTGACAGACAGACAAACAGACAATGATTTACTCTCTAAATGAGCAGAAATTCAAACGTATTAGTCAAATGGAAACTAAATATATTAGCAGCAATGCTGACGGCTGGCTTTTGGCTTTAATATGCATGGCACGGCACAACACGCACCAAACTGATCATAGAATGCAAATGATTTCGATTGATTTCGCTCTATGATTCAGTTAGCTGATAGACTTTTCAAATCGTCTCGTTATCTTTATATGTATTATCATGATACAAATTTAAATGTTACCGATCTAAAAATGAACACCTGAATTATTATGATACTAGCTTCTGCATGCGACTTCGCCCGCGTGGCCTATAAGAAACGAAGATTTTTTTTCATGTATAATTCAACCACTTATTTCACCCTCTTAGGGGTGGAATTTCGGAAAACCCTTTCTCAATGAATACTTACACTTAACAAAGTATACACCCTCCAAATTTCAAGTCTCTAGAACCAGCGGTTTAGGCTGTGCGTTCATATAAGTCAAGTTGAATTTCATATATATAGATGATAAATACCAAGCGTGCGTTATTTAAAATCAGCAGATATACAATGTTGTATGCTTATACCTATATACGTAACGTGCTTTGTCACCTATAACACCAAAAACGCACTTATAACACAACTATTATTAGTTAATGCAAGGTTGAGTTTGACACACAGACTAGTAAAACTCTACTACAATAACATTGGTTGTACCACCAGAAAATATACACCTAATCTTGTTCTAAGTATATAAATATATACGTATATAACTGACAGCGTCTGTGATGTGAGGGCTGAGCAGGACAAGTATTTAAGCACTGAAAAAAGCGCAAATACTTGTTCTGAGTCTGGGTGTTGTGGGATCATGGTCCTCGTAGTTCCTGGGTTCCTAAATACAGGGAATCCTAGTTAGGTTCCAGGATTTTATGTATGTGATAGTTGGGCGTCCTTATTATTTATTTTATTATTATTTTAATATTTACAGAGCAGTATTGTTTAAACAAGTAGGAAAATAAATCACGTTAGGCTGGTACCAGCTAGATAAATAGCACACGAATACTGGCCTCGTTACATCGGCCTTATTCAATGCTTTAATTGTAACTCTCAACTGACGTTTAGGTAACATAATTTCCGCTAGCATTGTCGTTGTAAACTAGGTTTCAGATAAACGCGCCACCCAATTGGCACATGCGATTAAATTGCTACATTTACTAGTCTAGCCTGGAAGCTACTAAACCTACTTACTTAGGCACCACGCTGAGCGCCTGCTAGCATATAATCATGTTATGAATGAGTACAAGTAGTCCTCTATTTGAATATTCGCAGGGAAGTCCGGGTTTGTTTGTAACACACAACTTTTTTGTGAATTACTTTGTCAAGTGCAAAATCTGCCCTAACTAACGCATTGGTCTATTTCGGTTTGAACTACCGGAACAATATGATAGGTAGGTGTAAATGTAGTCACTGGATAGACTACTGGTGGATCAAATAGGAATATATTCCGATTTGATCAACAAAAAGTGATAAATCCACTTTGTAGCATACACCCATCCAAATAATACACATCAATTAACTTTACCAGCCGTTTTAAAATGGCTATGCAGTTAACTAACCGATGGTACTGTGTGTAACTAACAGCGGAAGGTATCAAATAATAGCGTTTTCTATCGATAATCAATAACGTCGATTGATTGTCCCTTTAAATAAGTTATATTACATAACTCTATAAACTATCAATAAATATAGATAGGGTTTGAATATTAAATTACGACTAACTGAGCATTGCTTGGAGCAATTCTAGAGGCAAAATATTCATTGTGGGTTCGGATCCCTTTTTATTTCGGAATATTAGTAGTATTCATATGCTGGCCGAACAATGCAAAGCGATTGTATGCCTGTGGCTTAAATTAATTGTAACCTTCTGTATTTTAACAGATATTTTAGGCACTTTCATCCTCTTTTTCTTCATGCAATATATAATTTTATATAGAGTTAGACGCGCGCCGCAGTGTTTGCGTCTTTTCGACGGGTAATATAAATCAACAAAATATTTAATGTACTTACTTATTATTTTATTTCCATCCCGAATTATATAAGTTATATAATCTCATCTAATCTAAATCCAATCTCATCAAATTCAGTTCAGTGGTTTTGACGTGAAAGCCAAACAATTTTACAAGCGTTCAACTTTTGTATATTAGTAAGAAAGCAGTGATTTTTCTATTTCATTTATAACTTTGTAAATCATTTCCATAATGCTTGCACAATACGCACAGCGCACTACAGCGTAGTAGAGGTTAGAAGCCCCTGGCGGAAGTCTGACGGAAATTCAAAAGGTGTTTCTTTTATAAGTTTATTCATATGGTGCTTTTGGTTATCTGTTGGTTTAATAGCGAAGTGAACAAAAATGTTAGAATACCTCGGATTTTTTTGATTCTTGTGGAAGTATTATTTCGAGACTATTACAGCCTTATTAATAAACGGGTATTAGTCTCGGATTAGTTACTTCAGCTTTTGTCCTTTTTTTGCTACTGGAATATTTAGCTGGATCGAAAGAGACAAAAGATTTTGTAACTAGTCTAAAGCTAGTTCGTGTTTATTAATAAGGCTGATAAGGTGCACTTTCTTGTCTAAAAATACGAGTAAGGCCGGTTTAACCCCGGGTTTTGACTATCACTATGTACAATTGTACATTACTCATATGGGCGTTTTTTAAGATTTTTAATGAGCTTTCATAGTCATCAGATTTATTGAGATGTGTCATTTTAGTTATTTTTCTGGCACATCGGCATGACGAACGATTAATGTATATACCTCTCAAAAATGAGGAAGTAATCTTCTTGATGTTAACATGCAAGCAGAATAAAAAAAACAGACCAAATCTAAATTCAAATTAAACCACCCAAACCATAGAGCGGGAATAATAACCATTCGTTTCTCAGTGAGCAAAATTAATAAGTTGAGTTGATGAAGTATGTAGTTACAGAGGCATTACGAGTACCTCGATGTTACCTATACCCACTGACTAGCATTATATTATATCACAGCACAGCCTAAGCTGCTGATCCTAGAGACTTGAAATTTGGAGGGTGTGTTCTTTGTAAAGTGTAGGTATCCACTAAAAAAAGTTTTTTGACATTCCACCCCTAAGAGTGATGAGTCCCAATGAGTGGATGAATTATCTATGAAAAAATTTTTCTTCTTTTTCTATAGGCCACGCGAGCAAAGCCGCTGGCAGAAGCTAGTTAAAGATATAAAATTAATCGCTACAGTAAACATATTCTGTATAAGCGATTAATTTCGTGTTTTTAATTGAATCGTGGAATCTAAGAAGTGGTAAGGCCACGTTTTCAACTTGTATAGTCGTAATGCTGCAGTGTGGTGTTGTTGTATCCAGGAACATGTGGAACGTGTGGCGTACTGTCCTTGAGGAGAATGAGAAGCTGGCGCGGGCACGGCTGGCGGCCGTTGAAGTGTTCCAGCAGCAAATCGCAGATGAAGCCAAGTTCCTGAGACAGCACAAACTCAACGTCGCTAAGAAGGTAAGGTTACGACCTGGGTTTAATTATAGTTTTTATGTGTGAAAATGACGAGTAGTACATTGTTATACAAGAACTAAAATTCTACCTATAGATTGCTTTCGGAGTTGTAGCGCCGTGTGTTACGCTCAACCTTTCACTATAATTACAAGCAAATTAAATAATTCAATACAATAGTAATATTTTTATTTTATTCTCTTATAAGACTCGACTATTACTGTTTCGTAAAAAAGAGGAACTTTTATTTTATTTGGTCTATAAGCTGTCGTCGCTTTAGTAGAATGCGTGAATTGCGTCGGGCTACAGTTCAATTCATCCAGATCGTGAGAGAATCGTCATCCAGAGACATCAGCACAATCTAGTAATAAGATTACTAAACTGTGAGATCAGATCATAAAGTCTCATTTGCCCAGTAATTTCACTAGCTACAGTGCCCTTCAAACCGAAACACAGCAGTGCTTGCGCACTACTGCTTGACGGCAGAATAACTGGCAAAGCGGTGGTACCTACCTAGACGAACTTTGCAACAAAGTCCTACCACCTAGTAAAATAATAATAATAATATTATAGAATAAGACAATGGACTATATTATCATTCCATCCTCTATTAACACGGATTTGAAAGAAACGATTCTTCAGTGAGGCCAATTTTCATATGTCTACTAGATGGCGTTACTAGTTGCAATGCAGAATATCTACCATAACCTGGGTGATGATCACGAAACTTTGATTGCAGGAGAATAAGAGAAATTTCCATACTAACACTGCATATAAACTGCGTATTGAAAATGTCAAATCTATAAAATACTTGTTTCTTGGTATGCAATCGAGTTACGTGATCGCCCAGCAGACCATACGAATCTGATGAATGGAAGTCAAAAATAAGCCGTACCTATTTGCATATGCAAATTGAAAACATGCAATGAATGGCTGCAGCTTGAATGCACGAACAAAGCATCTGAAACTCTACACAGGTGAATATTGAAATATGCTAATGATGCTTCAAGCCTTTCAGCCGTTGAGGTAAGGTCTAAAATACAAAAATGAAAGAACGAACCTCAACGTGAGAAAGTCTTGTCACTAAATAGGAGTGAGTCGCGGAAAAATGCGACGTGAATCATCATACGTCTCTAGTATAAATGAAAGTCCATACATTAAAATATTTAAGTCAAATTCATATTCTTCAAATTGTTTAATACTAAACTCATAGATCGTGTGGTAGATCTCGCGAGCGCAACACGCAACTTACACGCAGTATTTTGTGTTGCAGAAATCCTGTTAATCTAATAACTAATAGGATAACCTAACTGGGTTCGGTTACAAATTGACTTTGTATAAGGAGCCTATCTCTCGCCCCATGCAGGCTTCGATGAGAAGACAATAGGCCACATCGGTAGCCCTTCAATAGCGTGATATTGAACGGTGGTGAGGCATGCTCGGCTTTGTGGAAACATTTCTGAATACCTGTTGGCGCTGTTACATAATTTGCAATTTATGCAAGAGAACGTTTTGTAAAGAAAAGCTTCTTTACGCACGGTTCACTTGGGGAGTAAGCTGGCGAGGCGAACGGAAGTTCAAAGTTGTTGGTTAACGTATATCTCCATTGTCAACATAACAAAGTTAAAAATTTGTTTGATTATGTTGGTATGTCCGGTAAAATGACAATTTGCAATTGTCAAGATGCCGACATTAACAAAGCAAAAACAAAGTTATACCGGTTGGTAGATGGAGCTAAACTAAAGAAGTTTCATTTCAGTCGTGTGGTTTAAAGAACACTCGTTTTTTTTTACAATTTTAAACGTTCCGAACAATATAATAAGTGCAAATTTTAGGGCTATCAAACTTTAGTGCATACGGGCATAATTCAAATTATTTTTTCATTCATTCGTTTTCTAATGCTCATGTGGCTGGCTAGCTGTGATAGGCATAATGGATTTAGAGAACAATCTGATGATAGAACTCATAATGATCTATTGACAGCCCCTGTGGTGTGGTAATTGAGCAGGTCAGCCCATTACCCGGAGGCGGCAGGTTCGATTCCCATGACTGGACCAGTATTTGTGCACAGGAAAAAAGTGCGCAAGTTCTCGTTCTGAGTCTGGGTGTTGTGTGACCAAGGAAGAAAGAAGAAGAAAGATAACTCAATTAATAACTTCCATAAACGAATAAGAGGCATTTGTAACCAATTCTAAGCGATTCAAAGATTTTTAGGCGGTGACAGTATCTAGAGATGGGTTTTTTGTCAACTCCAATTCTAGACTTCTCATTTCTTTGAGACAATCAATCAAAAACAGACCAAATGTAATAAGCGATTGTTTTCCGAACGATACGCTTTATGATATGCTTTCAGATAGTTATCATACAGATTTTGTTAAAGTTCTGTAGTTCGGTTTTCAAATCCATAACACAAATAATTCATTTAAATATAATATCATCCAAATTACTTTTCAATGTAAAGGGAAATTTTAATATCGAATGGGTTTTGATCCGCCTCGTGCCGTCCTTATTTCTAAGTATGAAATTGATTGAATTCTCTTTTTCACACTTTTTTAAAAGATATGAATGTTTGGTCCCATAGTGCACCGACTCCCTGGCGCAAGCCCACAAGGAACTGCAGCTAACCGTATCCGACGTCGACAAGACCAAGAAGCTGTACTTCGACGAGGAGCACACCGCTCACGATGTCCGGGACAAAGCTAAAGACATCGAAGAAAAGTAAGTAGTAATCAATAGAATACTAACTCTAAAATGACGAACAAAAACTTAAGTTTTGTAATTTGTGGTGTAAAAAGTTTTGGCACCCAGTGTTGTGTTGTATTAAATCAAAATATTTGGCGGAAACCAAAATGTTAATATTCAATTCGACAATCTTCGAGCAATAACAAGAACTCGATATGCACTAACACTGAAAATTGAAACTGAAAAAAAAGTTTTGGAAAATAATATAATGCGGTGACGCGATCCTTTTCGTTTTCCCGCCTAAACTCCTGCTCTAAATTTTCTATAAACTGTGGTATCAATAAATGTTGTAAAAAGTGCCCTAACAAACGATGCGACGCGCTGTTGCTAAGCACTATATCAAACTCCTAAGAGCCATCAGAAGCAGCTTAATTCACATATTCCGCATTAAATTTTTTCCCCGGTTAAGCGCCACCTAGCTTATTTATGATACAATACAAAACGCTTTATTGACACCAAAAATTAACATGTAGAAAATAGAATCACATAATAAGATAGGTACAATGAGTGGTCTTATCGCTAAGAGCGAAAAGACCACTCATTGTAGACGAAAAAAGATCTCTTCCAGGCAACCTTTGGATGCAGACAGAGATATGAGAAACTATGAGCAAGGACGGCGGTGCAAATAAATACTATATACTTTGTCTATAATACATTGTCTACCGACCACTCACAAAAAGACGACAAGCGTGACGTAGATGTCTACAATATCTAAGCTTTAGTTAATTATTTACCACAGCGGCGGTGGAGATGAGAATAGTTGGTTTACTGCACCAACTTCAATATTAAAATTCGCTTAAAGTTAATGCACAAATAGACTTGGAGAGTTTCACACTATCCGACACGACGTCATCGACAGCCAATATCCGACATGTGGATAAAAAACGAGTTTGCTTTGTACCACACGACTGAAATGAAACTTCTTTAGTTTAGCTCCATCTATCGGCTGGTATAATTTTGTTTTTGCTTTTCTGATGTTAATACCGCCATCTTGAAAATTGTAAATTGTCATTTTACCGGACATACCAACATAATAATTTTATAGTTTTGGCGCGAAAACGAAAAAGATCGCATCGTCCAAATTGTCCGTGCGAAGCCGGGGCGGGCCGCTAGTATATATATATATATATGTCTCTGTTTGTCAAAATCTCATATGATCCAAGTATCGTTATGCCAAAGTCTTACTTGGTCAACTCTAAAGCTGACTTCATCAAAATTTGACATCCCAATCTTTCTAAAACCTTCTCTAAGGATCTTTTAGGTATCCTATAACACAATAAAACCAGGAGTAGTGAGAATAGACATAACTGGACGTTGGCGAGTTCCATCCTAAGCCGCGCAAATCCGCTTATAGTGCAGCGAGTAAGTTAATCTTTAGTTTACTGCGGCCGCTACGAGTATGAACATCTATAAAACTCCGTTTTGAAATATTATTTGTTTTATAGCTTGGAACAGCTCTCAGAAATAAAATCGGCTTATAGTATCTCTGTAAAAGGCTTTTTGACTACGTTATAGTTTTTTATGTTAAGATATGTGGATATGACGAGATCTCTATAAAATATAGAGTTTCGCGTGACATGTACTGCTCACGTCAGCACAGTCTACTACTAAAATTAGGTTAGGTCTAGAGACTTGAAATTTGGAGGGTGTGTTCTTCATAAAGTGTAGATATCTACTAAGAAAGGGTTCTTCGAAATTCCACCTCTAAAAGGGTGAAATAAATTGTATCCTTAAGTTTAATAGAAACATTAATATGTACAGGCAGTCTATAAATAAAAAGTTACAACGAATAAAACATTATTTACAAAAGAGCTATTCAACTCACCACTGCGTGGTAAGGTTCCCAGAATACTGGCAGCATTACCTCGCTGAATTAGAAGACTTAGCTTCTGAGTGAAGTATGTGCCAGCTCTGGGATCCCCCGAGGCGAGAACCAATCGAGTAGAAACTCGTCGAATAAATAAATGGTTGAATTATCTATTTCATAAAATCTTCTTCGTTTCCTATAGGCCACGCGAACGAAGCCGCGGGCAGAAGCAAGTAAAGAATATAAGGAAAATGTAAATTTAGTCTCTCTTCTTCTTCTTATTTAAGAGTCCAGCTCTTGTCGGTACGACATGACATCTATTTTTTTCTGTATTAATAAAAGGTGCAACTTGTTACATGAACATGCCTATCATATTTCCATATACATCCGGTCATATCACAGCACCAGCATGATCGCAGTTGTCTGAACAGTGGTCTGCACTGAAATCGGCTCAAAGTGATCTACATGTCTACACCGCCTGGGCAGAGGCGATAGGATTATACCAAACAGTGTGTCTCTCAAGAATAGAGGATATAACCTTACTGGGTGCGGCGCTTAGTTGAATCTACTATAGAGGTGAACTGCGAGATGACTGCGTAATCGTATTAACAGATATAGTTGATGGGAACTGCCACTGAAGTTACTCAGTTCTTCGACTTTGATACCTACGTTGATTTTCTCGCCGTTACCCATACAAAACGTTACCATTACAAAAGCTACAGATAGAAACAGAAAATAGTATGGATTTGACAGTTCCATTACGTAATTCCATGCATAGTTGCTAAAGAAATTCTCAAATTTGGATTGAAATTTCACCTGTTTCATTGCAATCAAAGTTCCGTGATAGGAATCCCAGTCACCAGGTAGGGACTGGGATATTATAAACGGCAGGGTCAGTGAATGTATTTAAAGATTTTTCAGCGGCGCGATATTAATCATATCGAGTCACAGTTAGGCAACTATTAAGTTGCTTTTGGCTTTAGAACGTAGTTTTACCTTAATGATATTATTAGGTTACATTCCCACTATGTTTTGATACCAATTCCTAAACGAACCAATCATCACGAGCGCTACAAGGAGGGTGTTACTGACGACGACTAGGTGTTTCCGTGGTAGAGAATAGTAAAGTGCGAGATATCAAAGAAGTGACTAACGTCGAGAAAAATCTAAATAAAAATTAAAACTTTTACATAAAAACCTATACCGACATATTCTCTTTGTCAAACGAATGTTCTTAAGAAAATTAAAAAAGCAACCAAAAAGAGGTCATACACTGGAAAGTGCGTGTCGCTTACAGAGTAACCGCATGCGCCACACCGGTGCTCATTAACTACCTTATTATTTTTTATACATCATCATTATCATCATCAACATCATCATCAGCACACAACACACACAACACACACACCTAGTGAACACACTCACTGCTGACCTTAAGGCTCCATAGAGCGCCACTTTGAGTACCTGCATCCTTCTAGCATCCAACGGCTCCTCGTGACTTTGACCAGATCGTTGGTCCACCTAGCATTTTTGAAGTAAAACTTCTTTAAGCACGCTTGATTTGGACAGTGCGTAAACATTTTATAGAAGCTGCAATTTATTTAAACGATATTTTCGATAAACAAGGGTAACTAAGTTGTAATAAGAGCCGTGCATTGTCGTTTCTAACGCCTGAAAGAGTATTGCAATGATTTCTGGCTCTTAATATTTTAGTTAAAGATTTATTTATTAACCATTCCTAGCCCACAGCTTCGTGCGGCACGTGGATAGTTGATTGCGATAAATAGTACCCCATATTCATTCTTAGAAACGAAACATATCTTCAGATTTGTTGTTCGCCCCGGCTTCACACGGTTATTTTACATATACTCTATTGCCTATATTCATCGAGGATAATGTAGGATTCTAATGGTGAAAGAATTTTTCAAATCGGTTCAGTGGTTTCTGAGCCTATTCAATGAAAACAAATAATCAAATCGATCCCCTTTATAATATCAGTTTAGATTACGACTAAATTCCTAACCGAGACATACAAAGTTAATATCAAATAAATGAATACGAATATATGCTGTTCTGAAGCTCATGTAGTATTTCAAAGTCCAAATATAATATAAGTATTTGATTTACCACTTTGATCTGTTCTGTGCTGGCTTTAGAGCTCATGCAGTTCCTCACGATTGTATCACTCCAGCGCTCAATCACATTCGACCACTTTTCCGTCCTAAAATATTTAGACAGGTTTAAAGATTTTGGTGATAACGTATTTGAACTTTCAAAGACTCAAACGAAAAATATCTAAAATGAATCTTTCAAACTTATCTGAATCAAACTTCTGAAATTAATTTCTATAATAAACTTATACTTAGAACTTTTCACTGTGTCTTTGTGACTGAAATCTTTTCGCAACACACGGGAGAGTACGAGATTTGAAATGGCATCGCAAAGTGAATGACTGTTTGCACGAAGCCAGAGAGGATCCAGCAAATCTGTTCCTTTGAAATGTATGAGGTCAGACCAATTTTCTTTGAAAAGTTTAGCTGTTAGTATATTTAAGAGATCAGTTATCATGGTTTATATAATAGTGATAATGCCGTCGCCCAGCTATAGCATCCGTCAGTTTAAAAAAAAATAAAGGTTCTTCAACTGTAAATATTCCAAGTACTATGTAACTTAGAAGGCTGGTATTTTAGGATAATCATGTTTATAGAGAAGGTTTAAACAAAAAGGCTCTACGAATATTTGGAAGACATGCCGAGTTTGTACTGAACGACGACTATGGCATGACAATTAGACTTTTTCTTTGTCGATATACCAATTATAATGTGCAAATATTAGGTTAGGGAAATACGCGATCCGGTTCAGGAAGAAATTCACCACGTTCACGCTAATTAATCTAGGTATTTTTGTACGTTGAACCACTTGTTGAGCTGTCGCTTGACGAGTTAAATGAATGGATACTAATCAGACTTATCTATAATTTGTTATATTATCTCTTTTATTATTCAGCCTCTGTGGTGCAGTGGTTGAGCAGGTTGGCTCATAGCCTGGAGTTGGCGGCTTTGATTCCCACGGCATGACAAGTATTTGTGCACAGAAAAAAGCGCAAATACTTGTTCTGAGTCTGGGTGTTGTGGGACCATGGTCCTCGTAGTTTCTGTGCCCCTAGATACAGGGAATCCTAGTTCAAATTCAAATTCATTTTTATTTATTGTTTCAAAATACATTACACATAAAATAAGTTACAACCCTGCCCTCTGCTTAGTTATGGTCCAGGATCAATTTATGTGATCGTTGGGTGATATTATTATTATTTGCTTTATGACACTGTCAATGACTGCGTGCAGACTTTGCAAGATGCATGCAGACTTTCAGCAAGTCTACATGTACATAACGCTATTGACTTCAATATGATATAAACCACAAAGCCAAGTATTGGACAGTAACTTAGATATCTAATTAATTTTAATTGCGTTTTACAAGGAACTAAAACGACTTTGTTTCAGTTTCTTTGTGCAATGAGCAGTAAAATATGATAATATATGACAGTTCTTTGTTGTACATCCTATATAAAAACAGATACAGAAAAAAAATTTGAGCTATGCATAGAACAATGGGCGGACTTATCGCTACGAGCACCTCCACCACAGAAACAAATCCTAAAGGCTTTGATTCGAAATCTGCAATCATTACCTTCATCTATATTCAAGATTAAGAATACGGAGAGTATGGACTACAAAACGGCATTCAGGTCTTAATATCTATAAAGTATCGTGGAATGGATTTTAAAGTGTAAACCACATTTGCTTTGCTAATATGCGACTATAGCTTAGTTGGAAGAGTGTCAAATATATTTTGTCCTAAATTTTTGTCTGATTAACTTTCATACGAAATACTTTTCTTCATTCAGGTTGAAAAAGAAGAAGGGCTCTTTCTTCCAATCCATCACTTCGCTGCAAAAGAACAGTGCCAAGGTTTCTTCCCGGCGAGACCAGCTCGAAGAGAAGTCTACTGGGGCAAGGAACGACTATCTTCTAAGCATTGCTGCTGCAAACGCACATCAGGTAAAATATACAAGATGGTTCGGGAAAGGAATGCAAGCTCAAGGCAATGTCTCGCACACTGGAGTAGTCTAGGAGATTAGCCCATGTGATGGGACCAGCCATCTGTAACAAACTGCCCGACGTCATTGCTGCTCTCAGTTTAGAAACTTTTAAGAGGCTGAAGCGGTTGCTTATCGAGCAAACTTTCTACAGTATTAAGGATTATTAAAATTATAAGTAAACTATGATATAAAAAAATGTATGCTTCACAATTCTAAATTTTTTGATAAATTAATTAATATTGACATCTTCGTATTACCTTATTATTTATATATTTATTTATATCTTTTTTATATAATTTTATTGTATTTTTAGCAATAATGACTATACTGAAATTTTTATACCTATAATATGTGAAATTTCATCGCATAATAACTGTTTATTGGTTTTTGACATGTCAATACTGAGTTTATGATTAAAATAACTATGAACCAGGTTCACTTAAAATAAATATTACGGTGCAGGTGAATAAGTGCTTGTACTATCTGCAGAACCGCTACTTCCTGGTGGAGCTGCAGTCATGTATGCAGCACATGGAGTCAGCTGTCTACGAGAAGGTTTCCGAGTTCCTGACCCTCATGGGGCGTACGGAACTGCTGACTTGCTCCGCCACGCAGCATTCCTTCGGCAAGATCCGAGACCAGGCGCAGCGGCTGACGCGAGAGTACAACCTGCAATGCGTGTATCTTTACTACCCTGTCCTCAAACAGCATATACAGGTAATCTGTATATCGCACTTTGTAGCTTGATTTTGTTTTTATTGATGACTCTCTTTGCGGCTTTTAGAGCCTTGTACCAAATCGGAGTTGGTCCATCATAGAACTACAAGACTTGGTGATTCGTCACATCCTTACGTCGTTAGTGTGCCCCAAGTCCGAACGGCCAAGGAATGGAATGCTCTTCCAACAACAGTGTTTCCTCCTGGGTATAACCTGGGTCTTTTTAAGTCAAGAGTGGATGGGCATCTCATGGGCAAGCGTGCTCCACCTTAGACAACTTAATCACTTACCATCAGGTGAGTTGTAGTCAAACGCATGACCATTTCACGATTTTAAAAAAAGCCGCACGACTCACGCACTATTATTATACTCAACTACCAACCTGATTTATTTTTGTTCCGTCATAAGTTTTGAAAACTCACAGATCTCATACAGAACGATGATTGAATGTTTTCGCTATTTAAATGTTCATAACTGTTGTTTAACAAGGGTTTAACTGCATCATATGCACTTGCATTAACAATTTATAATTGTAGACAAAATGTGCATAGCAGTCTTTGAGGGCTGCCGATAGAAGTTAAAACTAAGTAACTTGTGACATATAGCTCATGGGAAGCGTGCGGTGACGATGACGCGAGTTCCATGATTTTTGTTCACGCAAAAAGTGCTCAACACGCATAAATAAGTTTGCACTTCAAAAAAATGAAACAAAAAGACATCACTGTAAAGTTTCTTGTAGCTTCTTCTTTACAGGTGTAATTGGGGCTTCGAATCAGAATTTTCTGTTCTTTATTGTGCCGAATTAGTTGCACCAGTAGTGGAGCAAGAGAATTTATTTGGTTTTCATACTAAAATATTGCACTAGGTGGTGGGACTTTTCTGTAAAGTTTGTGAGTATTTACCACCGCTTTGCCAGTTATTCTGCCGCCAAGTAGTAGTGTGCAAGCACTACTGTGTTCCGGTGTGAAGGGTACTGTAGCTAGTGAAATTACTGGGCAATTGAGACTTTATGATCTGATCTCATAATCGAGTAATCTTCTTACCAGACTGTGCTTATGTTTCAGAATGATGTGCGCAGTGCAGTGTCACGCGAAACCTTATATTTTCGAGTTCCGAATGACACTGTTCTGTTATCGGCGACCATGTCGCTTAATATCAGGTGAACGACTAGCTTGTCACATCATTCACGAACACAAAAAAAATTACCTAATGGGTTTGCCATATAATATTTGATATTAAGCCCTTTATAACTTTAAATGCTTAGTATAATTTTAAGCGCCTCATAATATTTTGACTTGTAAAAGTGCTAAAAATTGCCTATTTGCAATATAATCCTTTGACTTTGAATAACTTGCGAATTTTCGATATCTGTTAATTGGTTCATTCATTAACTTTACGTGAAGCTACTCACGTTAATTTCAAAAGGATGAATGCGCGTGTAACGAACCATAACACGGTGAAACCGACGATGCTGCCGAAATAACCCTTTATCGCATTATTGGATCGTACGGCAGCAAAAAAATGCAAACATTTTCGACCGAATCGACTTTTTTTTTCATTAATATGTCACTGAAAAGAATATTGATATATCTAGCTATATTGTTTTATGGGTGATATGGAATGAGTTATATTTATAAATAATATGATTGTTGGCTTACTTGTACAAAAAAATTATTACGAACATTTCATACAGTGCCTCAATCTTAGCAAATCGTATACATACATTTTGTTTGTAATATACATATAAATATATACATAAAATATAATATAACACCCAGACACACATAAAACATAATTTTATCACACAAAAATTAGGAATAAACTGACTATAAAATGACTGTAAGTTAAGTTAATAAGTTAAGGTAATAAGTTTTTTTTTATGTTAAGGAATGACGTGACGAGCTAACCGTTTGCCAGATGTTAAGCGACACGGCTGCTCGTATAAGCTGCAGTGTCACCCGGAACTCTAAAGTATGGAGTTTCGCGTGACACTGCACTGCGCACGTCATCCTGAGACATTAGCACAATCTAGTAATAAGATAACTAGACAGTGATATCAGGTCATAAAGTCTCATTTGTCCAGTAATTTCACTAGCTACAGTGCCGCATTACTGCTTGGCGGCAGAATAACTGGCAAAGCGGTGGTATCTACCTAGATTAACTTTGCAGAAAAGCCCTACCACTTAGTGAAGTATGCAAAAGCCGGGTGCAGTGTGGTACCAGCGGTGTGCATATATCATATCTTCCCGTAGGTGCCGTAAAAGTGAGCAGGGAATATCCAGATAATGGCAGCATCATTCTCTTTGATACATTAAAATCTTCTGCGATGACCAAACCGCCTGCCAACCCCCCCTGTACCGATGATAACCGTCTAAAATGACGTTTTATGGGGAGGCCTAGGTTCACGAGTGGACGTTCCTAATAATATTAATGTGAATACTAAAACTAAAATTAAACATCGTATGGAAGGTATTAGTTACAAAAACTTGTTCTAGGAAGTCACTACTTGAGAATCTAGTGTCTAAAATACTACTACCATTTTCCCTTCTTAAGGCACTCTTGCCTTTGGTGCATATTTATATTTATTAGAAATAGGCACTTAGCCTTTGGTGCATATTTATATTTATTAGAAATAGGCACTTAGCCTTTGGTGCAAGTGTATACTTATTTGAAATAGGTACTCAGCCTTTGGTGCAAGTGTTCTTAGATGGCTTGCTTTAATTTAAAAACTATCTTTCTTCGCCTCGTTCTCTCTTCTTATCTGTGGTAAAAGAAAATATTTGTCTGTAAAGAGATAAAGATATATAGATATAGATAGCTCTATATTGACCCCTTCCAACTCAATAAACAATTCTAATAAATACAATCAGACACCATTTAACGAGCTCAATTAATTCAATCTAGATGTTCAATAGAAGTGCATCTGAACGGCACTTTGTGCGCCCGGACACAAAGCCGTTCCGATTATTTCAGAAAGCTCTTGCTTAAGATGCAAGACAGACGTTCTCGCGAATTCAATAAGCTTTAAGCGCCAAAGAGAATGTTGGAACCAAAGCGGAATCAAATTTTTTTTTAACAACGCGATGCGTCAAAGAATTATTCATCTTCGTTTCAATAGTTAGATAGTTGATTAAAAAACATAAATGAAAAAGTACAAATTAGTAATCGTAAGAATTTCTTTTAAAAATGTTTGTATGCGCTATATAAAAATAAATAAAGGATGTTATGTGGATATCACACTAATATTATAATGGCGAAAGTTTGTATGTGTGTATGTTTGTTACTTTTTTGCTCATCCTACGGGAAAATGACACTTTTCCGGGATAAAATGTAGCCTATATGTTAATCCAGTGTATAAGCTATCTTGGTACGAATTTCATCCAAATCCATTCAGCCGTTTGAGCGTGAAAGAGTAACAAACATACACACATACACACAAACACACATACAAACTTTCGCCTTTATAATATTAGTGTGATGTGATACCAAATACAATGCGTTTGATTTCATAAATTTTGGTCTAAACGTGATCGGTGTTAAAGTGAAAGCAATGAGTGAATTTTGTTAATAATACTGATACTAATAACTGAATAATGATGATATTTTATTTTTTGTTTGTCTGTGGTTGTCACTCAACAGTTCACAATTACACCGGCAAATGTATTCTACGCTTTTAGTCTTCCTCTCTCTCTCGTCTCTCGCTCTCTCTCTCTATATCCACAGTTTGAAGCAGTCACGCATAAAAAGTTTGAACTGACATAGGTAACCTATATAAAAGCATCCTCCAAGTACCTACTGACCGACTCTAAGATATTAAAAAGTTAAACATCTTATTTCTGTAGTCCTTATACAGCTTTACCGTACTTCAAACATTTTTGTAGCTTAAGAGCTCTTGCACTTTATGTAAAAGTTATAGTAAGAAAAACGCGCACTGTTGAACAAATAAACGAACTGTAACTATATACTAGTTGATTGATATTTACATTTCAGTTATTTTTGACTGGCCCGATAGCTCAGTTGGTAATAATGCTGCCTTCTGACGTTTGCGGTTCTTTGGGGTTTTGGTTGTGGGTTTGTTTCCCACCCAGGACATTTGTGTGATGAACATAGGTGTTTGTTGTGTCTGGGTGTTATATTGTATTCTATGTATGTATTTACAACAAAAAGTATGTAAGTATTGTATCAGTTATCTGGTTCTCATAGCACAAGCTTTGCTTAGTTTGGGGCTAAGTGGCGTTGTGCGAGATGTACACACATATTATTATTATTATTTCGCATTGCATAAAATTTCAGAGCCCCGCGGTTTCACCCACGGTTCCCCCTTTCTCCCCTTTTTTCGCATTAAATAGTAGCCTATGTCCTTTCTTAGGTTCTAGACTATCTGTGTAACATAAAATTGCCGTGCCGTGCAATACTTTTGCCGTGAAAGCGTGAGAGATGGTTAAAAATACATTTATTTTACTTTTTTTTTTTGATAAAGGCAAATAAGTACATTACAATAGCTTAGAAAAACCTGGGTTAAAACTGGTATTTTAACCTAGGTTTTTCTAAAAATGCAAAAGCCTAGTGGCTAGGGTGACTTGCATTTTTAATATTAGTCAGGATATCAAATCTCTCTTCTAAAAACTAAACTTTTTCTCCTTAAGATTAAGGTCTCGCACCCAACAAAAACTATCAAAAATAAAATAAAATATGGTTGAATTGAGAAACTATTTTTGTTGAAATCGAGTCAAAACCGTAATTTTGCTAACGGTACAAGTTTGTTGCAGTACGAGTTCGAGCCTTGTGACAACGACCCTGTGGAAATAGTGACCATCGAACACGACGCTGTGGCCACCACGCTGGCCCAGGAGGCGCGCCGGTGGGCCACGAGGGTGGTCCGTGAAACTGCGCTCGTCCGCGATGCCACTCGCAAGATCTACGTATACCAGGCTATGCGTGACGCTGGGCAGAAGGTAAGAATAATTCAAAAACGACTATGCTTTAGAACACACGACTGAAGTAAAACTTTGGTTTAGCTCCATCTATCGCCCGGTATAACAATTTGTTATCGTTTTTAACGGTATTTTTCTTTATTTATGTTAATATCGCCATCTTGGCATTCACCAGCTTACTCCCCAAGTCAAGCGTGTGTAAAGAAGTTTTACTTCTAAAAATTCATGACATGACTTCGAAATAAAAGTTTAAAAAAAGTATCTGCAGAATTAATAACTAACCATTAAAAAAAATTTACTTTAAACTCATTAATTTCATATTGAAAAGAGTATTTTAAAAGTACATGATCAAATCAGTTGACTATTGGTGGGCCAGTTATTATCTCGTACTCTATCATGAGATCCTCACAGAATTTATATGAGACCTGACTACTCCGGAAGTATCATTTTACCTATTCGCACCAAGCGTTTTGACTCCATTTGTTCATAATTAGAACGGCTAAGGAATGGAATGCCCTGCCAGCGTTTGTTTTCGGCGAAATATGACCCGAGCGTGTTCAAGAGAAGAGTGAATAGATATTTACTGGGCTAGCATGCTACACCTTTGTGGTATATTAGTACTCACTCTACTATACTCTTTGGATTGTTCAGTTGTAGCGGGCTTTAGAGTAGTGTTCGTTGTATTAAAGTAGTAGTATTATGTGAATAAAATATAATAAACTAAAGTGTCCATCCGGTTCAGTGTATCAATTAATTACCTCGAACTAGTGAATCTTCAAGTTATAACAACCTTCGATCGCATCGTCACTTCCCATCAGGTGAGAGCGTGGTCAAATGCTAGACAAGTTTGAAGTAGAAATACTAAAAGAATAAAGAAAACATTCATCCAAATCGGTTTACAATAATGGACAACATTTCGTTTTTGTAAGGTACCGAAATCCGAATTGCTGGAGTGATTGTAATACACGAAAAATACGCAAATAGAGAACAATAATTACAGCTATCAGCTGGTAACCTCTGTGGTGTGGTGGTTGAGCAGGTTGGCTCATAGTCCGGAGGCGGTGGGCTCGATTCCTGTTACAGGACAAGTATTTGTGCCCATGAAAAAAAGCGTAAATACGTTTTCTAAGTCTGGGTCTTGTAGTCCTCGAAGTCCCTGGGTCTCTAGACACAGGGAATCCTAGTTAGGGTCCAGGATCTATGTATGTGATCGTTGGGCGTTATTATTATTATTATACCCTGGTGAGTCCCCCAGTCGGGGTAGGGGATTCAAGTAGAAGCGAGAAGCAACGTTCTACATAAAAAATAGTTATACATGTGAGGTTTCCTCATGATATTGATAGATAACTTCGATACTAACTTAAATATGTATTAAAGAAATGCAGAAATAATTGCTGTCAATTATATACAAATCCTTTGATATAAATGTTATAGTTATTAATAGATTATACGAAATGTACAAAAAGCTTTAATCTAATATGCAGATCATTGTAATTTTAAACTACTGCCAGAACAATTAGATATTCAAGAATCGACCGATTATTCACAATTTTCTATATCTAAACCTATTACAATTAAGCGTATTTTTCAAGAGAATGTAAAGTATTTTGTGCGATCTTCTTGAAAAATGCGTGTTAATGCTCGTGACAGCACAAACGTGACATCCTTTGTTAACCTGTCTTGTTTTTATGCTATAATGTTTTCTGGCAATAAAACACTGATTGTTTTATAGTGTGTTACAAAGACAAAAAAAAACATCGAATTAGGTCTGATACTAATTTTATACTTCTTAATATTGCTTTAGATTGTCTTCTTTTATTGATATCCAAATCAGTCTGGT
Source organism: Ennomos fuscantarius (assembly GCA_905220475.3). Lineage (NCBI taxonomy): Eukaryota > Metazoa > Arthropoda > Insecta > Lepidoptera > Geometridae > Ennomos > Ennomos fuscantarius. The sequence continues at coordinate 17,499,155 of HG992023.1, forward strand.
GCAAACAGTACAACCAAACGGCATTTATTTGGCATAACAAATCAGCATTGCATTTCAACGGGACAATGCTGCCAACATGTTGGGTACGCTAACTGTACTGTGGTGTACTAAAGCACACAGACCAAATGTTTAATTTTTATAGTAGGTCGTGTAGCTAGTAAAATGTAGTAGTTGTTGGTATTATTGTAGACGTTAGTTTAAAGATTAAAGGCAATGTGCCCGTTACGAAAAAACCAAACAAATTCGATTTCAAATTCTAAAACTTTCATTACTAATTCTCGGAAAGTAGGGCTGAATTTGCCTGAGGAGCGGGTTGAAAGTAATACTTTTCAGGCCTATAGGGAGAATCGTTTTCAACTGATGCTCTCGCCACCATCTCACCCTATTCGCCCATTCTCTTTACAATTTTCTTCTTTCTCCACCTCTTCCTTATAGCTTTTTCTATCACACCCACACCCCACAGTACATACCACACACTACACACACCACATACACCACACAACACCACTTACTTCACATTCACTCTCACACATACATGACAATGCTGAGACCTCCATCTTCTCAATTATTTATCACATTCCCCACACCTATAGATTATCATTTTTAAATAGTATTAAGAATTAATTTATCTTTTGTTCCAAATTTTTTTCGTTTATTTTTTTTTCTGATTTTGTTAATAGGATTGCAACTTTTCTGACCAGTTTATGGAGGAGCGGCGTCGACAAACATTTTCTCGATTGCTTGTTGCAGGTTAAAATATTTTAATCCCAATTTTTTGTATTTTATTCAGAATTTTAAGAAAATCAGTACTCAAACATATACGCCTATTTTTAATAGTTAACTATTAGATGTACGATATAGTGCTTACAAAATTAGTTCTCATCGTAGAAACCTTTTACATGAATTATAAATTCCATAATTGCACGTGCGCGTGGTTGCATTCACATATGTAATAGTTGTGACCGTGTGGGTGGTTTAGATCGAACGAGTATATAAACTGTCGATTTTATAAATCACCTTACACTTGCAGTTCGATCTTCAACCATGGCGCAGCAAAACAATTTCGTGATTCCAAAAATTGTTGAAACTCTGGTTGGCTTTACAATATTTACTACGCGCACCGAACAAAATAGCTGTTTATTGCAACTCATTCTCAAATTTTTTTCCGTAATATAAGGGTTGAATGTGTAATGTATGTGTGAACGTACTTACTACGTACTCGCGAGCCAGTTAGTCTATAATTATAAAAAACCTTCATTATTTATAGGAATTTGCAATATTGGGTTTAAAGTTTGAAACCGTTTGTGTGTGCCTTATGCCCATGATGATTATGACAACTAAAATTTGACAGCTATTTTCAACCATTATAGCTAAAACAAAACACGTTACACCACACCTCAGCACAATCATGAGCAGCATAAACTGACTGCATACTTCATTCGCTTTCTTAAAATATACCTGACTTTAATTGCAATTTTAGCCACATTTTTTAATTCAATAATCGTTAATACAAAACTAAACTAGACCTAAAAAACTAAACTATACCTAAAAACTTAAAATAAATGAAAACTAAAAATTTAAACTAAACCGTTGGTCGAGGGGAAGTTCCCAGAATGCTGGCAGCATTATCACGTTGAATGGCAATGCTTATTTATCGTGCAAAATAAAATTCAGCATTCTGGTCACCTGATGCTTTCACCAAACGTTTGGCCAAGTTCCTATATATTGCCATGGCAGCCGGCCCCCATGGACCCATTGTCTCCACCCCAAACGGCACAAACATGTAGGCCCGTCAAGAAGTGCATATTTGTGTCGTTTGAGGTTTTCGACCACAATTTCGAACAAAATTGAAAATTGGAATAAAATCATTTATTCCAATTTTCAATTTTGTTCTTCCCAATTGTTGTTCTTTCTGGTATATTTAAAGAAATTGTAACTGAATCCGTATTAAGACCTGTCATGAGATGACATGTCGAAGTATATAATATTTATATTATACCGGTTGTGACTAGTTACATGTGGCCAGAATAATTCGCGTTACTAATAATTAATACGACTGAAGTAAAACTTCTTTAGTTTCGCTCCACCTATCGGTCGGTATAACTTTGTTTTTTCTCTGTTTGATGTTTATGTCGCCATCTTGGCATTTGTAAATTGTCATTTTACCGGACAATTATATAATATAACATAATAATAATAAAAAAAACACTTTCTTATGTTGACGATGGAGATCTACGTGAACCAACATTCGTTTGCCTCGCATTCATCTCAGATCAAGCGTACGTAAAGGAGTTTTACTCAAAAAAGTAGAGGCAGTAAAACAATTTGTGTATGCCAAACAATCGCACGCGCCGCAGCTTCGGTAGGAGGATGATCGCTTGCGTCGTACTTACCCGCGCGCTCAAGGCTGCCCTTTCAGAGTCTTTGCTTATTAATGACTGTTTTCTTGGTATTTTATTGATTTGGTTTTGTTTTTAGTGTTTCCACTGTTAAACCAGTCACGCAGTATAGGTATTATAAAAAACGATTATATTTATTGTCTATATATCCTATCTATCCTTTAATCTGTAATCACATCGTACTCTACAATCGCTAATCGACGTCTGGAACAAAACTACCAAACTTTAAACCTTCTATGTGGTTTAGGTGGATCCCAATGAACCAAACGGGCCTGATCTAGATGCTCGTGTGGAGGATTTACGCGCTACTTTACGTCGATCAGAGACCTCCAAAGTGAAGTACGAAGCACGGCTGGAATGCTTGAAGATGAGTGGGGCCCCAGTGGATGAATGGCTGAAGGAGATCGACCTGCTCGCGGTGACGGAGACCTTGCCTCGTAGTAGCAGCCTGCTCAGCGTTAGGACTGACGCTTCTGGAGCTGCGGTTAGTAACTACTTACATCATATTCTTTTTAATGTAACCGCGTAGATTTTTTGGATCGGTAGCATTTTATCACTGAAAACATGGCCGATGGAACTACCACTCAAGTGACGTTTTTGGTACATGCTGTTATATTTCACTATGCTAGGACCGGAAAATTCCGTATCACTATGGTTTCTTCCATCGCGTGCTCAATCTTACTGCAGGATTCAAATGCATGGTTCATATAACAAACCATCGACCTAATACGGCTTCAAAGAGTTTAGTAATCATTTACAAGTCGAACATTTTAAAGCCTTGGCATGGATAACCCATGGACCAACAGGAAGATTCTTTGATGACGTCTGTTCTAAAACCAATCAGATTGCGTCACTGTTATGTTACTGTATGTATTGCCTGCATTACGTTACGACTAAAGTGGCGCCACTAGAGGCATTCTGATTGGCCGCAGTGCCCGTAGTTAATCATTTGATCGAGTTACCTACTAACTAAACTAATTAGCTTTCGAATATCCAATATTTACTGTAGTTTTTTTTCTAAGTAATTCTTGGATCCTGTTTGTTCTGGTGACTTTTCTATGCTCTAACCTTTCATAATACTGGTATAAATGACAAATGTATCTTAATTCTCATTTTATATGCCTTATTTAATTTCCTGTCTTATTTTATGTATGGTTTATTTATATTATGTATGTGTAAGTATGTAGTAATATATATATATATATATATATATATCTCTATATATTAGAATATGATTATATATGTATCATATGTAATTTTATATGTAAGTATTTTTGTTTATCTGTTGGTAAAAAAATAATCTTTTTCGAATTGTGCATTAGTTCCACCCCCTCTGGGTCAAGGCTGAAAATCAGCGCTGTATGTCTCCGATGACCATCAATATGCTGAGCCGACGCCCATTCGATACTTGATTTTATTTGTTCGTGTACATATTATGTATTAATATAACCTGTTTTTGTACTTTAATTTTAAGCAAGTATTGAATAAATGTCTTTCTATTTCTATTTCTACTGTTCATTGTAACAGGACCAGCCAAGCTCGGACTCGTTTTATGATAGCGACAATACTGAAGGCGAGGCAGGCACGTCGGGCACTGCCGCAGCAGCTATTGGTGGTCACCAACGCACCACTTCTGGATCACAGGCTGATGATGACGTCGAAGAAGATGAAGTCGATGGTAAGATTTAGCATATTTTCTGTATTTCTCTCATCAGTCTCTCATCGCTATTTTAATCATCATCGTTAGTAAGATGTCTACTGCTAAACGTACCAGTATGGACTGTTTATATTTCTATCTGTTTATGTTTTTAACTAGGTGGTAGGACTTTTCTGCAAAGTTCGTCTAGGTAGGTTCCACCACTTTTCCAGTTATTCTGCCGCCAAGCAGTGGTGCGCAAGCACTACTGTGTTCCGGTTTGATGGGCACTGTAGCTAGTGAAATTACTTGGCAAATGAGACTTTATGACCTAAACTCACAGTCTAGTAATCATATTGCTAGACTGTGCTGATGTCTCAGAATGACGGGCGCAGTGCAGTGTCACGCGACACTATACTTTTGAGATTCAAGTGTCACTGCTACTGATATGGGCAGTCGTGTAGCTTAACATCAGGCGAGCGAATAGCTCGTCATGTCATTTCGTAACATAAAAAAAAATAATCCAAAGGCTTCTTACAATTTATCAGGTTTTTGGTTCACCTAGGAACACATCTTAGTAGTAACATTTTCTACATTTGATATATCTCTTTGTGTAGCCTCTTTGGAAGAAGAACGCAAGCGTATCGAACAGATGACAGCTGGTTGGGACGACCCGACCCAAGTGAGCTGGGGCGAACCAGAGACAGACACTTCTGTCACTACCGAGCCACCAGAGCCACCTGCTGCACCTCTCTTCAAGTGTATAGCATTGTACTCCTACACGGTAAGCTAATTTTAATACTAGCGCTTTTAATTAGAGTGTAATTTTGGATGATAAGGTGACCAAACTCAAGAATGGCATAGAGTAGTAAAGTACTGATAAGGAAGTATGAAAGAGGATTTAGTTCGAAACCTTTTATTATTGTCATAATCATAAATTTTACCACACTGACAAATAAAAAAATCAGAAACCATTAAAAACTTAACTTATGATATTGTTCTTATTATGAAGTTCTTATTGACAATTAATAAAGCAAAACTATTGTACTAGGTGGTAGGACTTTATTGCAAAGTTCGTCTAGGTAGGTACCACCGCTTTGCCAGTTATTCTGCCGCCAAGCAGTAGTGCGCAAGCACTGCTGTGTTCCGGTTTGAAGGGCACTGTAGCTAGTGAAATCACTGGGCAAATGAGACTTTATGATCTGATCTCACAGTTTAGTAATCTTATTACTAGATTGTGCTGATGTCTCTGGATGACGTGCGCAGTGCAGTGTCACGTGAAACTCTATACTTTAGAGTTCCGAGTGACACTGCAACTGATATGGGCAGCCGTGTCGTTTAACATCAGGCGAACGGCTAGCTCGTCACGTCATTCCTTAACAAAAAAAAAAAATGTTTAAAAAAAAAATTACCTTTGTTTTACACTTTAAATTTAAATGTTAACTCTGTTTGTGCACATCCGTCTTTCTACTGTTCTATGTTATTCTTTATAAAATATTTGAGAAAACTTTTAAGTAGCTTTCCGTACCTATTAGTGTGATATTTATGTGTATGTATAACTGTAAGTATAGCTGTAAGTTTTCCTTTGAGAATGAAATAAAATAAATGTATTAGCAATAGGTATTACTGCTTATAAATATTTTGTACTCTCGTCTTTGATCTTTCTGGCGATGACCCCTATGTCCAGGCTCAAAACCCAGACGAGCTTTCCATCATCGAGAACGAGCAGTTAGAAGTGGTTGGCGAGGGTGACGGAGACGGATGGTTACGTGCCAGAAATTACCGTGGAGAGGAAGGCTATGTGCCCCATAACTACTTGGATGTGGACAGGGAACAGGTAAGCAAGACACCATCAAAATTTCAAGCAGCAGTGGACAGGTGGCTTGTGGAAAATTGGATGCAGATATTGTAAATTGTATTTTATAGTGCTACGTGGTTATCTTCCTTACTGAGCTAATTAACTATTATTTTAATAACATAATCAACATGCTTGGTAGCTGATCGTATTTTATATCTATCGGCATCCCGTGTTAAGTTGAATGCACAGTGCAGTCTAGTTTTAGGAGAAAGAGATTGGGTTGTTCGCTTGAAAGTTGTGACTTCACTTCATGGTCTTTTCCACGGTTGTCAGGAGAAAGATATTCTTCCCTAATGGTAGATTTAGCAACAAGCTTTATTCCAGTTTAGTGTGCTGGTTCTGAGAGCTATTATGATGGCTTTAGTTCTACTAGTTCTTTTGAGAATTAGCCTACGTGAGTCTTACATATTTTTCTTTGTATTAATTTACGCATTTCTACGGCTCACGTAGATATCCTAACAAAATGCATGATTGCAGTTCTATGATCAACTGATGCATTGTCAAACTCCGTTTAGCCTTTAGTTAGTAAGCCAAACCAGTAAGGAAGATTGTTCTTGTACAATATCTATATCTAAAATCTACAATAATCATAGCAACCGTAGGCACAAGTTCAAAACCTTCCTTCTGCGAGTCACCAAACCCAACTTATACGTCCGACGGTTAACCCTTGAAGGCCTCAAGCGCTCCCGGCCTGGTCTCCCAGATCTCCTTCTCTTCGGTGGACTACACCGTGGAAGGCGAGGACGCCGATGTAGTCCAGTCCCCGGACCAGATCTCCGTGATCTCCGCACCGGTCGCCAAGACCGAGGAGAGCAAGGCTGAGAAGGCTCCGGATGCTGAGCCTCAGATTCAGATGGCAACCCTTGGATACTGCTTCGCCATGTACGAGTACGATGCAGAGGCGCCCGATGAACTCAACCTTGAAGAAGGACAGGTATTTGAATCAATAATATATACTTATCCATTCTTCACTCACATACACATGACCCCTACCCTCGTACAATACCAATATATAATAGGTACTTAGAGGTATACGTTACTACATAAATTTGTATATGGCCATCACAGTCTAGTTTCACAGTCATACCATTAATTCGCTATAATATCTTTGGAAGATCTCTTACTTGACTTATCAACTTAAGAATTTGCGTTCGGCAATTGAAAATAAACTCTTCTCTTGACAGTAGATTTTCATTTGTTTATATGTGGCAATGATGTATCTATGTCACCGTTTTTTGGCCCATATTTTCTGATGATCTTACTTCCATTAGTTATAAGCTTAATAATATGGTGTATTATAATAAAATTCAATGCATTCAGATAATTCGCATCGTGTCACGCAACGCACATGACTTCGATGATGGCTGGTGGCGTGGGGAAGTGAACGGTGTTATTGGAAACTTCCCTTCGCTCATCGTGGAGGAATGTGATGAGGTAAACTCACTTTTCGTCCGAGACTTCCGAGGCTATAATTTATCAGTAAATCGGTTTATTTCCCGTCAAGTTTCAATATTGTTCTATCTTACTTATTAATTAACGTTATATTTTATTTTTTATTTTAGCGTATTTTTCCATTATTATCAAAATCATTCACTTATGACATCAGAAAGACTCATCAGTACTAATTATCTAAAATTAATCGTAAAAGAAGCTTGTAAATGAGGGTATTATGAAAAGTTTTAGTATAAAGCCTCTTTCTTATACATCGATGTGTCAAATGTGATGAGGAAAAATGTACAAAATGTAGGTATTTGGAATAAGGTTGCACTTAGTAAAATGCAGATAGGTATTTGCAGTGTAATTTCGATGAAGTGAAAAGCTATATGGCTGAAATTTGCACAACTACAAAGGTAATTGTATCACTCAGACATTCTGACTGGAGGCGTTCCTTTGCCCAAGTTGTTGACTGCACGCTTGCAGTCAACAACTTGGACAAAATTACACTGTATTACCCGCTGGTAATACAGTATAATTTTGTTCTAGCGTATCCTTGTAGAACCGCTTTGATTACAACCATATGTCAAAGCGGTCTTTGTTGTACGGAATAAATAATAAATATACGCAAACTATAAGGAACAATTTCACCTACGTATCGATTATAGGTAGGTACCTACTTTATACCTATAAATGAAGGTGAAGCCAATTGTATTAGGAAGTACGGGTTGGATATTAAAATCTGCTTAGTGATAACTTGCTTAGTGGTCACTGCAGAATATGAAAAAATAAAATAAATTGTTGACTCTGACATAAATGAAAATTTTGATGATTTTAAAGCTTCTGAGGTGTGGTTGAGGCAGGTCGGTTCATAATCAGGTTCTATGGATGGCGGGTTCTATTCCCGCGACTGGATTCGTGCACAGAAAAGCGCTTATACTTTTTCTGAGTCTGAGTGTTATGTTGGCATGGTCCACGTTCCTGAATCCCTAGATACTGGGAATCCTAGTCAGGGTCCAAGATCTCTGTACGTGATTGTTAGCAGAAGAAAACCTTGAATACGATCGGAATTATTAGAAACCAAAGTAATAAGTTATGCTGATTATTATTATTATTATGAACACAGCTAGAAGTTGTAGAACTCCTTTTCTTGATTTTTTCAGGTGTAAAGCGGTAGATAAAAATATTTATAAAACATAATTACTAAAGTAAATAAGTGTTAAACACTGAACAGCATAAATTTAGCTCTTGTTCGTAAATAACAAATGGATTTTCTATAGAATGGAGATCCCTTGAGCACTGGAGATGCTGAAGACTGGACGCCACCTAGCTCTGCCCCACCGGTCTTCTCATCACCTCCTGGGTCGCCACCACATGGCTTCGATGACACACGTAAGCAACTTTTTCATCTAATCTTATGGTATTTTATTATTTTAGCACTTTTATTCCTTGGCTAATGAATTTGGACAACAATGTATGGGGACAATTTAAGCAAAATAAATTTTCAAAGTATAGTTGAACCAACCCAGTTCTCTCACTAGATGACTTTCAAACAATATGGGTTGACAGAGTTGCATGAGGGAACTTTGATGTGAAAGTTGGATAACTAATAGCTTGGCTTGGTGCATCAAGCTAAAGTTTGAGCTAGAGTTTTCAAGGATCAAAGTCTGATAGTAACTCAAACTACTTAATATTACTTATATCTGAACATGATGAATGACTGATTTTATTTCTTGTGTGTATAAAGGAAGTCCAGTCTAACCACACGAGTTAATAATATTAACTTAAACATAAACTGTGTCTTAATTCATCTGAATTTGAAGCAAAATAGCATCCGAATTAAAAAAGGTTAAATTTAGAAATATACTTAAAAAATTAAACGTGACCTAAATTCTGCTTTATTTATAGCCTCCTTTTATGAACTATACTTTTATGCCTTTGGCTTGATCCAAACTGTAATTGTAAATAAATAAAATAATTTGAATGATAATACTGGCCTAGAATAGTGATGTTATTGCTTGCAATAATATTGGTATGATTAATTCAATTCAATGAATTTATTTAATAAACAGTTTTAAATTTCAACTAATGACTGTGGATGTATCAATTTGTTATCGGTATTATAATGTTTCGTAGTAGTTGCACTTTGTACAAATTAAAGTGCAACGTGAAGTTAAAAAAATTGTCCCCCTACATTTGTATTTGGTTTGGTATTGTTTATTGTTTTTGAAATAATATTATTGTGTTAGTGAAATGGTTTATCAGGACTGAGCAATATTCGTACATAATGTGTGCTTTAACGTTTTCAAAACTAATAATTATTACCGCCACAAAGTAGCGAGTTTTGTGTGTTGTCAAACCTGTACAGTTATTATTTTTTACTATAATAAGCATATACGCTCAAAATTTATTTACCGTAGGGCATCAAAAGGCGATTTATAGCTTTGATGACGCCTCTTTAATTCACTCTTTACCAACACATTCTGGAAATAATTGCTTCTGTGAATACAGTTGTAGAAATACACAATAATAAACAAATAAAAGTTGGATAATAATCTGGAGGATTTTAATAACATTGTTTTAGGTTTTTTTAACGATAACTTATTTTGTGGCGATCGGATTTTCAAATTATTGGAAATGTATACTATCTAAAAATCCAGGAAAAGGTTATTTACTGATATAAACATTGTGCAGGATTATTGCCAAGTCCTAAACAAATAAAATTCTGATTGAGATAAAAGTTTGTGTGTACTCGTACAGTTAGTTTGTGGTTGCTACCCAAAGGCTACTCGACCAGGCTCGGAAAACTTTCATCTTGTTTATCCGCTCTTGAAGTCAGATTAAATGAACAATATATTGTCTTGTCCTTAAAGTAAGATCAGGTAAACATAATAATAAAACTTATATATTGTAACTTGAGACTAAAAAAGGTGTTAAACTCCCTGTAATCGCCTTAATTTCATACTGACAAATACTTTGATGATGTTATAATTATATATAGATAATGATATCATACAGTTATCATTGTATTTTTCCAGTTATTTTTTTAAGTAATATTTCTAAAACACACGCTTGACTTGGGGAGTAAGCTGGTGAATGCGAAGCATAGATAGAGCATAGATCTCCATTGTCAACATAGCAAAGTTTTTAAAAAAATTGTTTTGGTATGTCTGTTAACATGACAATTTACAATTATTGTCAAGATGGCGACATTTGCGAAGTTATATCGGCCAATAGATAGAGCTAAACTAAATAAGTTTTACTTCAGTCCTGCGGTCTAAAACACACTCGGTTTTTATTTAAAAACCAATAAGCTGAACCGTTTCTGATAAAAAAATTATTGAACTAATATGAAAGTACATAATATCCTTTGAAAAAAAGAAATATTTTCCAAATCAATTTAAAAATGATGAAAATTTCGGGTAACAAACAAAAAAATACAACCGTATTGAGAGCCCGTTGAAAAGACAATTAAAAAGTTACATAGTATTTATTAAAAGGAATAACCTTACTCTATTAGATCTTATCACGCGTATTCACTTTGACTTTAACCCGATCAAATAAGCACTCTGATAACACATACACATTCTAAGGAAAACAAATAAAAAATTAAATATGTAGACAGAAACGGGTTGTGGGTAGGTTGCAACCTATATAACTATAGGCCTTCAGCATGTCCGCACCGCGCCGTGTCTGGAACAAGAATGATCCGTAATACACCGAGCGGTCCTTTTTTATAGCCAGACAGGTAGAGGCGCCATGACAGTTGCCGGTGCTGCCACTGTAATAAATTGAATGCCACCACAGGGTAAATTACGGTGCTCGATCGCTGTGCATAGTTTATAACTGGACGTTGCCGCCGTCACGGCCATACTGACGTGCGTACGTCCTCGTACGCTTAGCTTCCCTTTGTACCTGGTGAGGGACATAAGTATCAGTGTTATTGCTCGTTCATCCTGACAATTAAATTGAGTTAAACTTGGAGTCAAAGTATAAAGATCAGACTTCAATTTGATTTGTCAAAAGCATGTTAACCTTCCAGTCATCGTCAGGGTTAACCCTGGTCTCCTCTCCACAAAGGCCATTTACAAAGAGTTGTAGTTGAAGGGTTAACCCTTCAGGACCATCAGTATCCATTCATTTACAAAAACTGGACTGGATGGTGCTAGACCGGATAGATATCCCTTTAGCAACCAAAAATCATCATTTACCTTATCCCTTCATTTATAAAAAATGGACCGGATTGTGCTAGACCGGATAGATTATCCCTTTAGCATTCAGACACATTTTTTTGTCATCAGTTTTACATTCTCTTTTCTTTCTTTTTTTTCCTCTTTTTATTCATTTTTTTTTTTACTTTTTTCTCTTTTTCTCACCCTTTTTTTTCTCTCACGAATCATTACTTTTTTACCATAACTATTATTCTCTTTTTTTTCACTGGTCCGGGTTAACCCTGCAACTAAATTTGATATTAGTATCACCCGCCGTCACGTCATCATTCACGTCATGTCACGTCACGTTTCGCGTTGCTTGAGAGTGAGTAGAAATGGGCAATCCCACTTCTGATGTGGGCAGAAACGTGTTGTGGGTAGGTTGCAACCTATATCACTATAGGCCTTCAGCATGTCCGCACCGCGCCGTGTCTGGAACAAGAATGATCCGTAATACACCGAGCGGTCCTTTTTTATAGCCAGACAGGTAGAGGCGCCATGACAGTTGCCGGTGCTGCCACTGTAATAAATTGAATGCCACCACAGGGTAAATTACGGTGCTCGATCGCTGTGCATAGTTTATAACTGGACGTTGCCGCCGTCAAATACTTATGGGTTGTTCAGGCTGTTGTTTGATATTTGTTACCATTATACCATTTTTTATTTACCTTTATGTGCCTGATTTCGAAAAGTAACTGACCTAACAGCTGTTTCGGTAGTAGCTATACCTTCTGAACTGTAGGTTGTGGATTCTATTCTTACTCAGGACTTACCTAAACAACATTTACGTGCTGAAAATAGATGTTTATTCTAAGTTTGCGTGCTTGGTCTATTATTATTAACATGTATTTACATACAAAATGTTTATAAGAAAAAGAAGAGTTCCTATAACTAGTCAAGAGTGAACAGGTATCTTCTAAGCAAGCATCCCCATTTTATACCACAGATAGTAGTCAAATGGTTTGCCTATAACCAATAACAAAGAACTATACTTTTTTTTATTGCCTTTATTTTCAATTAAATACTACAATGATATAATAAATAATACTACTACAAAAAAAACATAAGACTATATACTGGCCGCGATGACCTGTATTAGAGATTATATTATTATTACAGATTATATTATTTACTAGCTTCTGTCCGCGGTTTCAACCCTTTCTTAGTAGATACACTTAACAAAGAACACACCCTCCAAATTCCAAGTCTAAAGGACCCGCGGTTTAGGCTGTGCGTTGATATATAAGTCAGTCAATCAGTCAGACAGGACTTTGAATTTTATATGTATAGATTTTGGGACCAGACAGCGCTTTGTCCAACGTTTTTTAAACATTCAAATACTCATTAATTTATTGACACAAAGCTGTGTAGAGTAAGCCTTTGCGGAGTAACAAAAAAGCAACTCGTACTATGTTGTATGCAAACCGAATACCACAGATTGTATAGTAACAAGGAAGGTTTAGCGCATGTACATAATATACAGTATTCTGATATACACTTGGCTAATACTGGCCCAGCCATCACTGACTCGCATAATTTATTGAAGCCTATTTAAATCTATATTATAATATTTTTATCAAGTCCATAGTTGCCCATGACATTTTTTATGTAAATAAATGATGTGAAGAGCTAGTTGTTCACTCGATGTTAAGCGACACGGATGCCCATAACAGAACAGTGTCAATCGGAACTCCAAAATATAAAGTTTCGCGTGACACTGCACTTCGCACATCGTCCTGAAACATCAGCACAGTCTGGTAATATGATTACTCGACTGTGAGATCAGATCACAAAGTCTCATTCCCCAGTAATTTCACTAGATACAGTGCCCTTCAAACCGGAACACAGTGGTGCTTGCACACTACTGCTTAGTGGCAGAATAACAGTCAAAGCAGAGTGCCCTACCTAGACGATTTTTGCAGATAAGTCCTACCACCTAGTAAGATTAATACAAAACAATTAATGCATCGACGGCTGTAACATTGACTCCGTCGATTAATTGTAAAATCACTTTGTGCACACAACTATTTCTTAACTTGCAAAGTGCCTTATCTTTAAACTAATTTATAAAATATCACCCAACTACATAATTTTTGAAGTAAAAGTTCTTAACGCACGCTTGCGTTTGTCTTGGGAAGTAAGCTGATGAATGCGTAGCGAGGCGAACGGAAATGAAGTAAGTTCACGGAGATCTCCATTTTCAACATAACACAGTTAAAAATTTGTATTAATATGTGGTCACGTCTGGTAAAATGACAATTTGCAATTGTCAAGATGGCGATATTAACATTAAACAAAGCAAAAACAAATTTCAGCAACAACTTTGTTTTTGCTATCCGATAGATGGAGCTAAACTAAAGAAGTTTTACTTCAGTCGTGTGGTCTAAAGCACACTCGTTTTTTTTTGGTTTTTTACATCCTCCGTGGTGTGGCGGCAGGAAAAGTATTTGTGCACAGAAAAAAATATCGCAAATACTTGTTCTGTGTCTGGGTGTTGTAGGACCATAGTCCTCGTAGTTCTTCGGTCCCTAGACACAAGGAATACTAGTTAGGGTCCCCCTAGGGACCCGGGGGGTCTATTTATGTGATGGTTGGGCGTTATTATTATTATTATCATATTAATATATGCAACTAGCTACGTTACAGTTAGGTAATACAAAATCCACTATGATTCACACAACTTTGATATTCATTAATATATAATAAGTACATGCGCTAGGCTTAACTGGTTTATTTTGAGTTGTGTAAGCTACTTCATACATTTCAGATGCATGATTTAGTACAAGTGCAGATAGACTAGTCGTATTTGATATTGTTTTTGTTTTATATCTGGGATAAAACCTTCATTTTCAAAATAAATACTACAATGATGATATAATAACTAATACTAAACACTACATGATACTACAATTTAAAAAAAAATGTGTACTACTACTACTACTACCGGCCGCGATGACCTATAGACAGAAAAACAAAATTATACCGGCTGATAGATGGAGCTAAATTAAAGAAGTTCTACTTTAGTCATGTGGTCTAAAACACACTGGTTTTTGTTTTGTTAGTAATTATACTACGTTATGAAAATTTGTATAAAATGTTATGAATAATGTGTAATGGTCTACTTAACTTTTTAGGAATATTATTTGTGACTATAAATTAATTTTGGTCGTATTTAACCACATTAATCGTAACATGTGTTTGTTTAGTTTTTTTTCTCGCTTTATTAACAGCATTATAAAACATTATATTTGGAGTTGGATATCGCTTACGGTATTTCGAGTAATGTCAAAATCAAACATGTTACTGTTTTACCACAACAAAAGTGATGAAATCGAAATTTTTTTAAACACTGAAATTATTATGCAAAAGCTTCGACGGCAAACCAATTTTTATTTAAATCAATGAGGTATGGTTTGCAACTACAGATATGTGGTGACTTGTAATTGACGTTTTTAATTTATTCGAATGTGAAATCATTTAAACACCAAAAAAACGCTTTTTATCTCATTTGTGTGGCGTAAGTAAACGGAAAATACTTAACAAATAGCTATCTTATATTTTTCATCTTATGGAAGATTAAGAGGGAAATATACCACAGACAATGCAACCGAATTGAAAACTTCCCTCCCTTCCTTCCCTTTATAAAGTGGGTTTTTAAAGCTAACGTAGATCGCTGTCGAACCTTCTACGCGGCTACAAGTTTGACGTCAGATAAACCGTAGACTCTCGTAGAACCTTCTACGAAACTACCTCGATTGTGTTCGCACCAAGATTATATTTTATTATTTAGTAAGGAGAAAGGATTTACAACCTTTTTTCATCCTCCCTCCTTGTGGGATGAATCTAGTAGAGAGTAAAGAATTACCCTTGTATAAACTATTTTTTTACTACAAGCTTATTACTATGACCACGCTATCATCTGTTGGAAAGTATAATGGATGATATAACTATAACCAGCCAGCGCAATTATAAAAGTTTTTTTATGTACATAATATTTCGTTTTTTTAACAGCTTAAATTCTACAATGGCGTAATATTCTCCAGTCAAAAGTTCTGATTTAACAAACATAAAATAAACAGTCGAATTGAGAACCTCCTCCTTTGCTGAAGTCGGTTAAAAATTATAGAACTAGAACTTGGTCCTAATCTTAAGCGTCAGTGTTATAATATTTATTTTTATGGATAATAAAGCATTTTTGATATAAATAAGTACTTAAACATGTTTATACATACACAATTAGTGATAACTTTTTCTTAAATAATTAATGCATCAAAACACGGAGAAAAATGATTTTTAATATTATTATCTAGATTTCAAAATCTATTATGGTTAGCTGTAACACTTAACATCTGTCTAACGATAAGCTCGCGCGATCCAAACCAGTTAAACGATACCGTCTTTTTTATGAGAATTTGGAGTCTTGCATATTTTTTATATTGGATAGGGTTGGACCTTCGACCATACACATCATAAAGTAAAAATATGTGCAAAGGTAGCGCCACGCTGGATAGAGAAGTATATTTTAAATGGAAATGTATCCGCGGAACTATTATTTGAACCCAGACTTGTGTTACAGCCATCGGCCTTCAAATCATTCCCAATTTAGCTGTGAACTCTTGACCATCAGCGGTTTTGCTACGAATCTGACCCTGGTGGTATCGAACTGGAACCTACTAACAAGTTCGAAATTGGTGTAAAAGCGATCTTAGAATATTTTGCATAATGATGATATTCTATTAATTTTTCAAATGTTTTTGCGATGAAGTTGACAATAATGTGTTTGCGATACTTTGCGGCGTCATTCCTCCTGGATCATTAGTGTGTTTTCCATTATGTTATGATCGAGTTAATGCCACGAGCACTGACCAACTGACTACTGACTCGTCACAGGACTTTATTAACGTTATGCATATGATAAACACGACAATTATAAGGTCTATTTTCCTGGCAAAGAGATGTATTAGTATGACGGAATTTATAAAACCTCATGGTTTGAATAGAATGGTAAAATAATAAATCACGCAGGTAAAACAACTAGGGGCAAGCTCGTCTTAGTAAAAAAATAACATTTTTATCGGAATGAAAAATAAATTGACACAACTTATATTTCCGTTGAGATCATCTCTGTCTTTACTGAACCGTGATATAACCGTAAAAGCAATATGACCAAATTGGTAACTAAAACTCGATCCTAGACGGTATAATTTCTTCGATATCATCCGAATGTATAATATATAGTTGAACACTAAAAATCAACCGCCTTAAAATAACTACAGCCTCGCACATTAGGTATATAAACCACCTGTAGTTGTGCGCCAGCTTCAATCTTGCTCCAGACATCCTAGAGTTCGGTCGGACCTCACCAAATACAGGCGAATTTCACAACAAAGCGTCCATAGTTCAGATATTCCTAAAGATCTTAGACATTACTCGAAGGCCCGTGCTGGCCTGTGTTGTTCCGGTGTTGGTATCCATTGGTTATTTTGGACGCTGCCAGCGATTGTGGAGAACAACAATACGAAGCAGGCTGTGTCGGTGAAGCACGTCGCACCACCGTCGCAGCCGCCGCCACCACCTCCCGCTGACATCGACGACATGGACTCTCAATCGGACTACGGCTTTAACCTTGAGCTAAGTAGGAACCAGCACGAGCAGTATGGGACCCAGTTCGCTGTAGCCTCGTCCTCGGCCCCGCCGGTGGTGTACCCACCGCCAGTCACCATTGTGGGTAAGTTAAGACGCGGTCATGTCACGAACCAAAGAGATCTAACTCAGTCAAAAGAGCAGACCATATTTAATATTACTCCTAGTTTGATATTCAGGGCGGTAGGCTAAGTTCATCTGGAGCAAATCACTTGGGCAAATACCATTTGTAAACAAGTGAAAACTGATCAATGTATAGGATAAGTCAAAACTTTTTTGGTTATAATTTACCAATCAAAAGCATGCTTACGAGAACACTTTTCTAGTATTTACATATTTATATTGATTTGGCTTTAAACGTAATTATAAACATTTTGACCAAGAAATATAGTCTTGGTATATGAATCTAAAATGGTTTTTGTTATTTACCTCAGTGTGCTTTGAACTTAAATTACTTTGAAGCTATGAAAATATAAATACTAACTTGAACAATTTCTGCTTATAATAAATTAATATCTATTACTAATGTTTGGTACATTAGTAAGGAAAATTACGGGCTAATGTAACTTGATTTAAATCTGGTGCCTATTTTATTAGTTAAATGTTAATTAATTGTGTAGGTACTTATAAAAGATAATAACTTGAAAAATAAATGCCCAGCTTAGAAAATAATTCAAGACGTGACACACGTCATCAAGGTTATATTTTATAAATTTCTTTCCATGCATCAGTCGATGAAGTATACGGCGACCAAATCATCGACTCCGACGAGGTTTGTTAACATTTTTATAAATATTTAGTACTTTTTATTAACTGTAAGCTGCTTCGTTCCGTTTTATGGTTTGCTTTTATGTTTTTTCAGTGAACATGTGCTAAATGTGTTTTCGTTTAATATCGGGTGAGGTATTATTTTCTGAAACTGTAGATGTTCGTCGGTTGGTTGTAGTAAAATCAATAAAGTATATTTTTGAATAATCTTTTTCTATTTGAATTAGCTCACCTCTACCATAGCATGCCGCTTATAGACGCATGGCACGCCTTACAATTACCTCCTACAATATGGATTACTAACTTCGAAAGTAGCGATCGTAACGCCACGAATCTAATATTGCGACTGTACCTGGCTGCATATCCACCTTCATTTATGATGCGAGTGTTATCAATAATGTGTTCGCAGGAGGAGCCGGCCGTGGTCGTGGCGACGGTGAGCAAACCCGCGGTCACTGCTGAGCCGGCGGCGACCGAGGACGGCGGGCTTGGGGTCGCGCAGATAGTCATCACTGCGGCCACTCCCATGGTGGAGGAGCCCGAGCAGCCATTCCCACCAGCCGAGGACAGCGCAGCTGAAGACGCTGAGGACGAGGAGTCCTCGCTGTCCGAGCAGACAGCGGTGCCGGCGGTGGCAGCGGGCGCAGACAGCGAGGCCCAGCCTCCTGCGTCCAGCTCCACAGCTTCCGAGGGTTCCGGCCCGCCGAGCGCACCGCACTCGCCACCCGCCGCACCGCGCGCCGGCCGCGCCTCCATCCCCGACGAACTCGAGCCCGCGCAGCTCGCGAGGCTCACCGACCTCAAGGAATCTAACGCTTAACCCTTGAATCCTGACTCTTTTTGTTTCCACTGCAAGGTCCGGCTGGGCTGGCGCGTTCCTATTGCATTGAATCTCGAATACGTCGCAGCACTGGCCCAGCCGACGGCTCCTTTGGACGGTCAGCCCCCAAGATTTAACTTCGCCATGGGATACGGCGGAGCCTTCGATCCTAAGATCGTCATCGACCGTTTCTCTGCTGTTCCATTTTTGTGTTCACTCATATCTTGTTATGGCCTATATTTATTGGCCTTTTCTATGAACATGTTACTAGACTACGCGATATATAATGTGATCTATTTTCTTAATTATCGCCATTGAATTAATGTAAGTAACCGAATATTAATTATTGTTTGCAAACTGTGTTGCAATCCCGGCGCAAAGTAGCGAGTTAAAAAAGTATGTAAAGCAATTTTATTGATGTTACTATTAGTGTATATTGTTGTGTGTAGAGAGACGGTCTTAAATCAATGTAGATTGTACTGTATATATATAAATACTAATGGTTAGTTAACTCGGAGCACGTATTAGTACATGCCCAATAGAAGGTAATGGATAATGGCGTATGGTAGGTATGTTTGTCGCTTTTGTTGGCTGATATACTAACTACCTATGTATAAAGTTAGGCAGTGGTATAGTTCCGTCGAATTGATTCATGAAGATGGCATAAAATAATAATCAAATTACCGAGATGGCAAAGGAAAGCGTCGAACTTCCAAGTTACCACAACATTTATATAAACTTGTTGTGTACATAAATTATTTGACGAAATTCAAAGTAAAACTTTAACAAACAACAACGGGGCTAACGTAATAGTTACTAACTTTTAACTTTTAATGTACTTGTAATATTAACTTTTTATCAATTGAATCACTAGGAATTCTTGACAATAATTAAATTTACAAAATTCTCTCATCTTACTTTGCTATTAATTTGATTTCGGTCTATCAGCCAACGAACGAACGAAGGTGTGGGAAAGTACGTAATTATTTTCACGTTGAATTTTACATCAAGACAGTTATCATCGAACAATAACACCATATATGCAATGACGGTAAAATTCAGTGTTGAATCTAGGCTTAGGAAGATACAGGGTGTTACTATCTTCTCTTGACTGCACAACTAAAACTGGAATTTGTCATCATTCCTTTACCACCTATTTAAAATTTAATTCACGAGTGTTTTCTTACTTTGATAACCTTTACACTTGATTTCAGTTAGGTTTAGTTTAATCTCTCGTAGTTTCAATCTTACTAGAAGGTATTGCAAAAGTTGATGACGGATAGATCTGTATGGGAAGGTAGGCCCGTGAGTCGTTGGATTGTGAAATGAAACAATAAAACGCACGTCATATTATTCTTAATTATCGTCAATGTTCGTATTAAATTAGTTTATAAACAATAGTAAATTTATAGCCGGCGTCGGCATAGATGCAGAAACGGAAGTACCATAGACAAGGTGACTCATTTGACATTACATATTCTGACATTAGTCTATTGTTCACACATAATAAATATTAATTAACATGGTGTTACAAACAATAAAAATACTAAATTATGAACAACTTCAATGTATAACAATGCCCCGTTTTCACAATTTCTGATATTTGTGCGCGTTACTATCTGTAGAGTTTATTTATGCAGTTGTAAATTAAATTATAAAATTAAAATCAATGAATTAGTGAAAGTGATGGGATTTGGTTTTGTATTCATAGTTTAATCAATATAGACAATTATTACAAAGATTATGGAACGTAGTGGATTGATGTTAAATTATTCAATTATTAACACTAAAAAGTAGTTAATGAAAATGACTTATGTTGAAGTAACAGACTTATCCCTGTGTTTCGAAGTTATAAACTATTGTTTTTGTAATACTGTAGGAATCGTAAGTGTTGAGGATAAAAAGTTTTGTGGTGTTTCTCAAAGGTAGTTAAGTAAGTTTTACGACCCCGAGAGGGTTGGTAGCACTCTGTAGATTAAATCATCAGTATATCACTGTATTATTATGCACAGGTACGAATTTTGACTATAATTATTAGAAAATTATAACTATTTATTACGTGTAAACTTGAACTGTTGGTCTACGTTTGAAACAAAAAAAAATAGTACCTACTGTTAATCTATTATTATAACTAAGTGTTGCTTTCTCTGTAGAACAAATAGGAAGATTTTAGACCAATTTAACCAACCGGGATTATGCTCAAACGAATATAATAAGCATCTATCAAAATGTACCTATAATTCGTATTTCAAAAATATAAACAGTAATTTTTACTGAGTATAAAGTTTTAACTGTCAAGGTCACCAAGATTTGTAAAATGATGGCCCTGCCAACATCTGTGCTTCTGGTGAATAAAATGTATTCAGTATATTATGGTTTCAAAAACTGTCTCGATATGTTTATGAGGGTTTTGTAAAATAAAGTATAAATTAGCAACGTGTGGATAGCTTGTAAACATCGGACTTTTTTTGCATAATCTCGGTAGTTCTGTATGTATCTACCTACTTAGATAAAATATACCTAGCTATTCTATAATACGTTTATAACTAAATAGGTATTTATATATACATAATAAATATATTAACTCTATATTCCAAATCGTAAGATCGTGCCGTATGCAATATTTTATTTAAAACTAATTTTGGGAGTTTTTCAAGAAACTATCTAAGACTGATGCGTGAATGAAGTCCATAATACCTTTAGGCCTATTGGCTATTTATAATCAATTAACAAATACATTTTCAACTGAATATTTCTATTCGCATTCGCATCGCAATGTTTTATATATTTATATAACGATAAAAAAATATTTTTGTGTAAGAGAAATAAACCCAGAGAGATATAAAACTTTTTGATCTACATCGTTAAAAGTTTCCACAGTGTCAATGCATTAAAGTTCTTGCCTTTACAGTTTTTATAGGCGAGTCACAGATGGCGCCACGTGTTCAATTTTCACGCACACTGAAAATTCTTCGTAGATACGTACTGACTTTGTTTTTATTGCATACGGTACTAAATAATTATAAAGGTATATAGTTGCAAGGTCACACAGGCCACAGGTTGATGTATTAATATTATTGCTTTGATGTTCCCACCATGCCTTTTCAACCTGCAAATATAACTTTCTAATGTAATTGATGTTTTATTTTCAAACCTTATTTCATGAATTATTCCATTTAGTTGTACTTTAACTTCTGTCTGTATTTTTATAAGTACCTCGCCTTTTCTCTCCTTGTAATACTGAAGTAATAAAATGAAGATTTATCAACTAATAGCACAATATTAAATATTAAATGTTTTTTTTTTCTTTTCGCTGCAGTGTTTGGTACAAAATTCACTTATAAATTAAGATACAATAAACAATTTGAACTTTAGAAAATTGTAGCTTAGACTAATGGCATCTGAGCTAGTAATAAAACTGTGTTACATATGTTATTGCCCTCCGTATTTTGAAGATATTGTTCATTATGTCTTTAGCATGGATTATTTTTTTATTTGCTCATCCCACGAGAAAATTTCACTTTTCTGGGATAAAATGTAGCCTATATGTTAATCCAGTGTATAAACTATCTTGGTACTGAATTTCATCCAAAACCATTCAGCCGTTTGGGCGTGAAGGAGTAACAAACATACATACAAACTTTCGCCTTTATAATATTAGTGTGATACCGGTGCTCTGTGTGCTGTAGACTTCGCAGTCTAAACTAAATTGTTGTTTTTCCCGTTTGTAACTCGCACGGCTACGCCATTTTATAAACAGTATCGACAGGGGGCAGTCTTTCAGTACTGATATAGACGTGAAAACTAAGTAACTTGTGACATTATAGCTCATATAAGTTTTCGCTTTTGTTCACCCAAAAAGTACACATATATACATAACTCATAGAAAGCGTTCGGTGACGATGACGCGAGTTCCATGATTTTTGTTCACACATAAAGTGCCCTTCGCGCCTTAACAAGTTTTCACTTCAAAAACTGCATGTGTTATAATTGAACCAGAATTTTACGTGAATCGATTGAGAAATGCGACCGCAGAGGCCGGGCATCTGCCTGACAAACTAAATAGATACATTTCTAAAATTTTATTTAAGAACCTAAAAATAATAAACAACAAAAACAATTGTGTATATGTTCTATCCGTTTACCCGTGATACAATGACCAGAGGAAATAGAAATTCATTTTTATATATTAAGATAATAAAATATAACAACTCAGGGTGTTGACGTCGGTAGTCATCCACAGCCTGCCTCCGAGCTTCAGGGTGTTTCTTTCTGATAATTAGCTGCATGTTTACGATTATTAGATTATTTCAATGTTTTTACCACATCCTTACCTTATTTATTTGGGATTTATTTTTCAAACTAATTTCCGTTTGAATTGACTCTTGGTTAGTTAATGCTGGAGATTATATGCAATTATTCTAGAACAAAGAAGAAATTAAATCTGACTAGCATTGAGGTTCAATAATTGTATTAGTAGGCGAACTAACGGTTTGCCCAACATTAGAAATTGGTAGAGGATGAGTAAACGTCGGAGGCACAGCCAATTCAAGGCGTTCTTTTTTGACTATTGGACGCCCATCAGTTTTGTCAGCACTATCAGCGTAGGCGTCAAAGTGATCATTAGAAAGTTCACGGGAAAAACGTAACCGTTTGATAGGGTGCCCTTCGGTACCAAACTTGGCATACAGTTTGCCATTTCGATACACTTCAAGTACAAATGGGTATATTTGACCGGCTGCAACTAACTCGCAGTAACCGCCATATGTAGAGTGTTGTAACATATCTAATGTGTACTCTTCTTTTGTCCAATAATTGTTTCCATGGCGGTCATGAGACATTACAGCAAATTCATCCCACCTCTTCGTCACATGACTCACAATTTCTTTACGAATGTCCATTGAGTGTTTTTGTGTGCCGTATAACAAATAAGAGAGTGCACGGAAAAGGCACGCGCCATCTCCTACTATTCGTACAGTAGTAAGGTGTTTTAAATTACAATTCATGGTATGAATACCCACTTCCAAACAAGTTATACAATAATCGCAAATATTTACAATCACTTAACATGGTAATTTAAAATATTTCGAAGGAAAATCAAGGTATAAGGTAACTTTTTCATTCAAATATCCAAGAACAAACTAAATCGAAGGAGTTTTGGCGGGAAAGTGAAAAAGATTGCGTTACCGCATTGTATTATTTTCCAAAACATGTGTTATTGTATTTGATGACTTCGACTGTGACTTGACACACATTTGCGTGAAATATCATTAACATTAACTTAATAAATTATCAATTACTTGAAACTGGCTAAATACATCAAAGTGTGGAGCCAAAACATAAAAAAACTAAATCGAAATTTAGGTCCGTATTACAGAACGATGCTGAGTCATCGATCGCTGCTCAAGCAGAGATTTCATTCATAATGTGATAAATTAGTGAATGAAATCTCTGCTTGAGCACTGATCGATGACTGAGCATCGTTCTATAATACGGACCTTAGAATTCTAATCAGATTTTTTTTTTTTTGGCACCGCAAAATATTATTTTATATTTGTGTTCGTTGTTTTTTATGTTAAAGGGAACAAATACGGGTACGCTAACCTTCTGGTAGTGGGCTGGTGCATTTGGACTGTCTATAGGTCATCGCGGCCAGTATATAGTCCAAATGTTTCTTTTTTTTTTGTAGTAGGTAGTTTTTAGTATTAGTTATTAATTCATTGTAGTATTTAGAAAATAAAGGCAATTTGCCGTATTAAAAAAAATCAGTTTAATAAAAAAAAGGGAACAAATAGCTAGGGATGGGCCAGGCCACTAGTGCTGTCCCAACACACTTGGGGGTAGAATTTCGGAAAATCCTTTCATATCAGATGCCTACGTTATACAAAGAACACACCTTCCGAGTTTCAGGTCTACGATCAGTGGTTTATAGGCTGCGCGTAAGTCCTTCATTCAGGACAACGCATTTTATAGGTATAGATTACTATACATACACAAAGCCTCTGTGGTGTGGTTGTTGAGGTCAGCTTATAGCCCGGAGGCAGCGGGTTCTATTCCGGCGGCAGGACATGTGTTTGTGCACCGAAAAAAAGCGCAAATACTTGTTCTTAATCTGGGTGTTGTGAGACCATGGTCCTCGTAGTTCCTGGGTCACTAGACACAGGGAATCCTCGTTAGAGTTCAGGATCTATGTAAGTGATCGTTAGGCGTTATTATTATTACTACTACGAATAGATAGAGTTAGGGTATATATGATTAATCCACATCTGTCAGCACCAAGTGGTGAGGTTATATCCTCAGTTTGTTCAGCACGGAATCGTAGTTTTCATGCTCTATCCTTTTTTGTTTGGTTTTGGCTCCACACATTTGTGTATTTAGCCAGTGTCAAGTAATTAATTTTTCAAGTTAATTTATGTATGTTGTATGTGTCAAGTCTAGTCTAGTCCAGTCATACTCCTAGTAAAGTGGTGGCAACCTCACTAGAAGCCTCTATGGAGTTATGGAAACAACACGAAAAGAAACGTTTCGTCATCATTATACCACTTTCCACTCATGCCTGTAATCCAGCACGTAAAGAAAAAAATGCCACCAATTTTATACACTAACACTGAAAATAAAACAAGTTTTGGAAAATAATACAATGCGGAGACACGATTTTTTTCGTTTTCCTGCCAAAACTACTTGCTCTATCAGGATCATTTCCTAGAGCGAAATAGCGTGAGATGCGTGAGTGCTATCGCGCGCAGCAGATCTCACAAAATACGATCACGGAAAAGTGATGGGGAGTGGGGGGAGTGCTCTCCACACGATGGAATAAACAGGAATAAAAAGTTCCGTCTGTCCCCAGTTACCTATTTATAGATGGAGCAGTAATATAACACACAAAGTTTAATACAGCAACAGCGTTTATTCTTTATCTACTATTTAATGTGAGTATGTAAAATAACACTTCGTTTATTTAAATATATCTAAACAGAGCTCATTAGTTTAATTAATAATTTAATAATAAATATCCACGATTATTAATGCATTTCCCCGTAATAAATAAATATTTGTGAACATTTCACACAGCGCCATCTAGCTCCGAACTATGCAAAGCTTGTACTAAACCAATTAACGGACAGAATACTCATGCTCGTCTCTAATAAAGTTTGACATCTACTAAATTTTTCTAGTCTATGACATACCCAAACGCATTACAGTACGTGTCATAGTAAGTGCGACCTTAGGAGCTGGGCATTAGATACTTTTATTGCAAATACATACATAGAATACAATATAACACAATGAAAATTAAATTATTAGATCATTCGGTGGATTACAATGAACTCTACAAATATGGAGGATGCAAAGCAACATCCGGTATACCGTGTATTGCTTGACAATTTGTAATAAAATCCTTTGAATTCAATGAGTAATCTCTAACCCCTTGATAATAAACACTGCGTAACAGTAAACTAGCTACTGTGTGTATAACACAAGATAAAAATAAACAAACCTTTAACCAGTGTTAAACTACTGTATTGTATTGCCCAGTAATTTCACTAGCTAATAGCGCTTTTGTGTATTTAGCCAGTGTCAAGTAATAGATAATTTCTCAAGTTAATTAATATTATATGTATGTTTCAAGTCAAGTCACAGTCCAAGTCATTAAGACAGTCTAGTCAAGTCACACTCCTAGTAAAGTGGTGGCAACTTTACCAGAAGCTTCTATGGAGTTTTGGAAACAACACGAAAAGAAACGTTTCACCATCATTATACCACTTTCAAAATACACATTTCAAATTTAACAAAACACAAAATAACTATTACGCTACACAATGTTTATTAGTAAGGGAGTGACTATCAGTGTTCATAAATTCACCACTAGAGGCGCTGTACGTTTCTTCATACTAACTATGCGAAAAGCAGATGCTACACATATTAAGTAAATCAAGAGTTACAACAATAACATTAATTCGGACTAAGGACTATGATTTTTACAACATATCACTTGCTTTACGTAATCAACCGATTTGATCAGTTAATATACGCTTATTGATTTCACAACTTTTGAAAGTAAGGTTGTAAATATAAAAATTATTTTAATGTATCTATCCTAAGAGGTAGCAGGTTGTTATGCCTCTCTGGTCTTAAGGCAAACAAAATAGGCTAGTGGCCGGCGGTAACAGTCACTTGGTTTCTTTAATCAAGCAAACTTACGGCTTTTGGAGTTGGACTTGTACAGATACTTTGACAGTTGGTACGCGTAACTGGGGGCCATCGGTGGTGGTCGTTGGCACAAACGTTGAATGTACCACTGGGAGTCATTGATGCTAATTCTTCATTGTGTCAACCACCCCCAGTTGGAACTAACCCATTTTTTGACATAGTTCTTAATAATTATCACAGGATGATTTGTGTCTTTTGTTTTCAAAATTTAATTATTAGTATGTTTGCAGTTGACGTCGTTTATTAAAATTGAAATTAAATAAAGATCGCATTTAGATAAAACAGCCTGCTCGGCAAGCGCGAGTAAAAATATTGAGCATTTTTGTGGATACGTCTAGCTATCGAGTCTATTCATAATTCGACTTTACTCTCCGACCGGACCTAGAAACATTTATCGAAACGGAATAGGGACTTTACGACGCGGACCTGCGGTGGCGTTCTAGAGGGTCTGATCACGGAACTGTCATGTAACAAGAGAAATTTCATTCCACATTTGAAAATGTTTATAGTAACTATGTACATAAACTCTTAAAATTGTCAAATCCATACAAACATTTCTATTTCTTGTAATAAAGTTACGTGATCACCTAACCGGTCAAATTCGAGTACTGTTAATATTTGTAGCTACAAGTGCTCCAGCCGTTACTAGTGGCGCCTATCGTGCCTTTAAAGAACACAAAAAGTTACAAATGTACACACAGAAAACAACAAACCAAAAAAAAAACTAGTGTGCTTTTAGCCCACGCTACTGAAGTAAAACTTCTTTAGTTTAGCTCCATCTATCGGCCGGTATAACTTTGTTTTTGCTTTTTATAATGTCGCCATCTTGACTACAATAATTATTTGTAAACTGACAATTGTAAATTGTTTACCGGAAATACCAACATAATAATACAAATTGCTAATTTTGTTATGTTGATAAAGTAGAACTACGTTAACCAACAACTTACATCTTCCGTTCGCCTCGCCTGCTTACTCCCCAAGTCAAGCGTGAGTAAAGAAGTTTTACTTCAAAATTACTATTTCAATTTACAATTTCAAAACCGATTTAGTGAAACTTAACCTGCATCATTGGCTATTGATCTATTTTCCTAACCAAGAATCGAACCCGTTGATTTTTTAAAATAACAAAGCAGATCCTGTTTGAACAAGTGTTACAGAAGATACAAATACCTACGTTATAATCTTACAAATTTCTTTCGTTTCTTAAATTGTTTCAATTGTACTCACCTAACAAATTATAATCTGATAATAAAATAAAAGTACCATTATAACTGCAGTGTTCACAAAAAAATATTCTTTTATTTACAGCATTGTGGTGTTTGAACAGATCGGCTCACAACCCGGAGGCGGCAGGTTCGATTTCCGCGACAGGACAAGTATTTGTGCACAGAAAAAAAGGCGCAAATACCTGTTCTGAGTCTGGGTGTTATGTGACCATGATTTCCTGGGTCCCTAGACACAGGGAATCCTAATTAGGGTCCAGGATCTATGTATGTGATCGTTGAGCGTTACTTTTATTATTTTTACTGTGTTAATGAATAGCTTTTAAAACCGCGCCTTAACTAAGTAAAAAAGTTATTCACAAGTTAATAACTATTTTAAAATTAGACAACTTTAAGGTGGCTACACTTATGCAGTCTGTGTTCATTAGCCATATTAAATACTTCATTAGTTATATTAATAAAATTACATAAGGTGTGGTGGTGACCTTTACTACATTCATAATAAGATTTAAAATCCAATAACTCATCGGTCTTCATGAAAAATAATCGATCTCTATTTACAGTCCCATACGTGTGACAATGGCTTGAATTAGAATTTAAAATCCTATATTTACAAGAAATACAAAATCAAATTGGTTTAGGTTATTGCAGCCTATTATAGTCACTTTCAATACAAGATTTTTTTGACGTGATAACGCATGCACTCGTCACGTTCCGCCTGAGCCGAGCGTGCAAGCGAGACCGTGGAACAAGCGATAGAGAGGCACGGTCGGCCATTTTATTACAACGCTATCACGTAAAAAAATCGTCCGTGAACCGACTTTACAGACAACCCTTCTTTTAGCCATGGACATCTGTAACAATATTTGTGCCACTAATTCTTTGTTTACTCTGTGACTATAACTTTTTAGATACATATCAAAGAACAGGAAAATAAAACTACTCTCGCACCCGATAAAGAAGCTTTGCTCAACATAATTCGAGTGTGTCACGTTTTAGAATAAATAAATATTTGTGGACATTTCACACAGCATCATCTAGCCCCAAACTAAGAAAAGCTTGTACTACGGGAACCAGATAACTGATACAATACTTAGATACTTTTTGTTTGTAAATACATACATAGAATACAATATAACACCCAGACACAGAACAAACATCGATGTTCATCACACAAATGTTTGTCCTGGGTGGGAATCGAACCCCCAACCTACAGCTCAGAAGGTAGGGTTACTACCAACTGAGCTATCAGGTCCTAAAAACAAACATCTAAAACCTCTACAGCCTTGTTAATAAACGGGTATTAGTCTCGGATTAGTTACTTCAGCTTTTGTCCTTTTTTTGCCACTGGAATATTTAGCTGGATCGAAAGAGACAAAAGATGTTGTAACTAGTCTAAAGCTAGTTCGTGTTTATTAATAAGGCTGCTATGGTTTACCTGTACAGATGACATAATGTATTATTTTGAAATTAGTGTAAGCGCTCAGCGCCTATACGCTTGGCACGAATTAAGTTCTTACTTGAAAACGCGAGCGAATTTTGTTTTCCTGCTCTGTGCTAGATATTATTTTCTCGTTACATGACATAATTGAAGCTATCCGCCTTATATTGCTCGTAGATTTCATTGAACATGTTCCTGCAGTTCATTTTGATTTTCATTTTTGAGCATAGCAAGAAAACTCCGGATAGTTTTCTGTGCAAGGAGTATATCTCCTCGGGAGGTGGGCAAAGGCGATGCGTCAAGATCGTTGGCACTAGGGCCTGGATTCGTCGAGTGGTTTTTTGTGTGCCGAAGTCAAATTCCCCATCTTGCGTGAACACTTCCCCCATGATCATTACTGTGTCTACGTGGGTCTCTTCCATCATCTGTAATGGAAATATATATGAAATGAATTATACTATCTTGGTAACTCATTTTATACTAGGTTGTAGGACTTTTCTGCAGAGTTTGTCTAGGTAGGTACCACCGCTTTGCCTGTTATCCTGCTGCCACGCAGTAGTGCGCAAGCACTACTGTGTTCCGGTTTGAAGGGCACTGTAGCTAGTGAAATTACTGGGTAAATGAGACTTTATGACCTAACTAGATGTGCCCGGCGGTTTCACCCGCGGTTAAAAAGTATTTTAATTATTTGCTCATCCCACGGAGAAATTTCACTTTTCCGGGATATAATGCAGCCTATATGTTAATCCAGTGCTAGTAATAAGCTATCTTGGTACTGAATTTCATCCAAATCCATTCAGCCATTTGAGCGTGAAGGAGTAACAAACATACACACATACACACAAACACACATACAAACTTTCGCCTTTATAATATTAGTGTGAAGTGTGATCTCACAGTCTAGTGATCTTATTGCTATACTGTGCTGATGTCTCCGAATGACGTGCCAGTGCAGTGTCACGCGAAACTATACTTTAATGTTTCAAGTGTCATTGCAACTGATATGGGCAGTCGTGTAGCTTAACATCAGGCGAGCGACTAGCCCGTAATGTCATTTCGTAACATTAAAAAAAAAATCTTTGTAAGCTATCTGGAGGAGATCGCTCTGAGCGATAAAATCGTTACCAATTGTTACCCTTTGGTTAAGTTTGTTCATTCAATTATTTATGTTATGGTGTTTCAATAAAGAGTTAATCATGTTATCATATCTTAATCATTAATTTTTATTTAATATTAAGTCAAGGAAAAAGTGTTTTCGTATTTTGTTTGAGAGCTTTGTGAACCTTAATTGTAAATTCTATGTTTGATTGAGGTTCATAAATTTAAAGTTGTAATTAATTTAAAATAAAATATATTTTGCTAATATTTATCTCACTAAAATATTGATTTTTAATCCTTATTTATTATTTGTTAGATCAAACATCACATAACATCACAAAACTATGATTCCCTGTGTCTAGGGACCCAGGAACTACGAGGACCATGGTTCCACAACACCCAGACACAGAACAAGTATTTGTGCTTTTTTTTCTGTGCACAAATACTTGTCCTGTAGCAGGAATCGAACCCGCCACCTCCGGGCGTTTATTTAAAAGCCAAACTCGTACCTTCGACTCGTATCCAGTGAGGAACTTCATATGTTTGGACATCCGCAGCACTTCCCCGCGGTCCCCGACCGACGCCGCCTTGATGATCTCGATGTACTGATCCATGAACTCCTTCGAATACTCCCTTGTGGCGCCGAAGTCTAGTAAAATTACCTAAAAAGCAAAAGCACTCTAATATCAGGCGAGACAGGTCAAATGTTTAGTCTATCTTTATATTTACTAGGTGGTAGGACGTTTCTGCAAATTTCGTCTAGGTAGGTACCACCTCTTTGCCAGTTACCAAGCATCAAGCAAGCGTAAAGTTCTTCTTCAATAAAAAAAAAAACGTAATAAGAGCTGTCGAAATTCCGCCAAAACTACAAACAATCATTGTATCAGTTATCTGGTAATACATGCTTTGCTTAGTTTGGGGCGCTGTGTGAAATGTCCACAAATATTTATTTATTAGGTATAATTGTTTATTTATTATTTTTGTTCTCTGGAGTTATTAATAATACTTCCATTGCCACTATTTAAGAAACCTTCTGCATAAAACTAAGAAAAAAAATCGAATTTGAGTAAGCAACGGCGAAATGCATTACGCGTGTGTTTTTTTATAAACTTTTTTATTTCGCGATTTACGACCTCACCTGTTTAGTGTTAGGGTTGTAAAAGAAGTTGGCCCAGTTGGGATCGGTCTGCATGCACCGCAGTACAAACATCTCTCGCAGGCAAAGTTGCATGATTTTGTAAGCAATATCCGCCCTTATTTGGTACGGGGCGTCGAATAGTTTCTCTAGCGGCATACCGTCGATGAGCTCAGTTGTTATCACCTCTTGCGAACATAGCTCATCTGAAACGGATAAAAATAATGAATCAAAAAAATTACATTGTAATAAACCGACAAATATACAAGGTTAAAAAAAACTGGTATGTATACCAATAACCTCAGAGGGGTGAACACAGAAATTTGATTGCAATGTAACAAGAGAAACTTTATTCGGAATTTGATAATTTTGAAAGTAACTAATAACTATGCACATAAACTGCGTATTGAACTTATCTTACAAAACTTATTGAAACTGAAAAACTCATACATTCATGTGTTTCTAAAGTTTCCTATCTAGTTACATGATCGCCTTGCTGTTCAATAGTACACCGTGAAACGATACGTACTATATACGTAACTTCATGTACAAACTACTCCGGGAAATGATACGTACCAATAACCTCAGGTACAAACTACTCCGGGAAAGGATACATACCAATAACTTCAAGTACAAATTACTCCGGGTAGGGATACTTACAAATAACCTCAGGTACAAATTACTCCGGGCAAGGATACTTACCAATAACCTCAGGTACAAATTACTCCGGGAAATGATACGTACCAATAACCTCAGGTACAAACTACTCCGGGAAAGGATACGTACCAATAACCTCAGGTACAAACTACTCCGGGAAAGGATACGTACAAATAACCTCAGGTACAAACTACTCCGGGAAAGGATACGTACAAATAACCTCAGGTACAAACTACTCCGGAAAAGGATACGTACCAATAACTTCATCTACAAACTAGTCCGGGAAATTATACGTACCAATAACC
This sequence comes from Ennomos fuscantarius, assembly GCA_905220475.3. Taxonomy (NCBI): domain Eukaryota; kingdom Metazoa; phylum Arthropoda; class Insecta; order Lepidoptera; family Geometridae; genus Ennomos; species Ennomos fuscantarius. The sequence continues at coordinate 17,531,997 of HG992023.1, forward strand.
TCAGGTACAAATTACTCCGGGAAATGATACGTACCAATAACCTCAGGTACAAATTATTCCGGGAAAGAATACTTACCAATAACTTCGGGTATAAATTACTCCGGGAATGGATATGTACCAATAACCTCAGGTACCAACTACTCCGGGCAAGGATACTTACCAATAACCTCAGGTACTAATTACTCCGGGAATGGATATGTACCAATAACCTCAGGTACCAACTACTCCGGGCAAGGGTACGTACCAATAACCTCAGGTACAAATTACTCCGGGAATGGATATGTACCAATAACCTCAGGTACCAACTACTCCGGGCAAGGGTACGTACCAATAACCTCAGGTACAAATTACTCCGGGAATGGATATGTACCAATAACCTCAGGTACCAACTACTCCGGGCAAGGGTACGTACCAATAACCTCAGGTACAAATTACTCCGGGAATGGATATGTACCAATAACCTCAGGTACCAACTACTCCGGGCAAGGGTACGTACCAATAACCTCAGGTACAAAATACTCCGGGAAAGGCGCGAGCCTCCGTTTGAAGCTGCGCGTGCACTCAGCCTCGCGAGTGTAGTCCACTTCCCATGCGAGCTCCTTCTTGGCCACTTCCACTATGTTATCGATGAACATGCCCTTTGGGAACATGTTCCATACCTGCGGACATCACTACTTTTAGTTTACGGGAAAAAAACTTTTTGCAGTTAAAATTTAATGAAACGATGATGATTTTTGAATCACTCCCATTTTGATCCAACTTTAGCACAGACCGGCATAAGTTTTATAATTTTTCGAGATATTTAATTTTCGTTTTCTCTACTGCCTATTACAATAACTAAAATTCTACAATCCTGCTAGAATACCCTTGTAACAGCTAATTTGAATGATGAATTTCTAGGCAGTTTATAAGCAAAGCGACGTTATTGTTTTCTTTATTCTTTACTAGCTGCGCCCCGCGGTTTCACCCGCAGACATAAAGGATTATTATTTGCTCATACCACGGGAACGTTTCATTTTTCCGGGATAAAATGTAGCCTATGTGTTAATCCAATGTATAAGCTATCTTGGTACCGAATTTCAACCAAATCCATTCAGCCGTTTAAGTGTGAAGGAGTAACAAACATACACTCGTACAAACTTTTGCCTTTATAATATTAGTGTGATAAAATGTAGAGGTAAGGATATTAATAAATTACCTTCATGACTCCGACTAGATTGTCAATGTCGCTATTGATGCCTTTAGCAACTCCTGGGTATTGCACTTTGACTGCCACTTCGCGCCCGTTGTGCAAAGTCGCCAAATGTACTTGACCTGACAGAAACGTATTTATTTAAAAAAAAAAAAAAAAATAAAAAAAAAAAAAATTTCATATACTATTGTAGTTTTATATTGCAACATGTTCCGTGTTTTCTTTACTATCAGTTTCTAGGATACGGTTCATTCATGGGGTTCCCCATGTATACGCTTTTATAACAAGTAGCCTGACGGTATCGAACAATTGTCAATGCGTACATTTAAATAATTAATAAAGTTAAACTTAATGAAAAAAATTATTACACAATAAATGATTGTGTCGGACAAAAAAGCTTGGCCTGAATATCCCAATAGTGAGAAAGAGAACTGCTTTTTTTCAAACTCGTATATTGTAATGGGCTTGCTATATATTATTTGACAATAAGCACTTTGTAATTTTATATGCTTAGTGAAATAACTTAATTTTAAGTACCTAATATAATTTTGACTTGTAAAAGTGCTAAAATTAGCCTATTTGCAATAAAATCTTTTGACTTTGACTTTAAGGAGTTAAAGGAATGTCAGACGTACGAAATTCGTACGTGTTTTGACTATTGGCCTAATGAATGTACTCTGATCTCCTTACCAATAGACGCAGCAGCAAAGGGTTTCTCCTCGAAGCTTTGAACCAACTGCCGCCAATTTGGGCCAAGTTGTGCCACCATCACCTGATCAACCTGCCATGTTGGCATGAAGTCCGCTGACTGGCGCACTCGCTCGAATATACGCTGGAGCTCCGGCGAGATCACTGACTCGTCTTGGATGCTCAGCAACTGGCCCAGTTTCAACGCAGCACCTGAAATTTATAATAATAAAAATAACGCCCAACGATCACAAAAATAGATCGTGAACCCTAACTAGGATTCCCCAGGAACTACGAGGACCATGGTCCCACAACACACAGACTCACGAATGAGACATATTTGCGCTTTTTTTCTGTGCATAAATACTTGTGCTGCCGCGGGATCGAACCCACCGCCTCCGGGTTATGAGCCGGCCAATAACCACCACACCAAAGAGGCTGAAATTAGTAATGTTGTTAGCATGGTAAGGTTGGTAGAATGTTAGTGCCCACAGAATAAATTTAGCTGTAGAGCACAATTTTTTGTTGTTAAAAGTGTGAAATAAATCTCAAATGTTAATCTTTTTATAATCGCTGCATCACCAACAGGCGCTATGGGCTTATGTTGGACGATATCTAGTTGACCATGTCAAGTTACCTCTGACTTTGCAGAGTGTGTCGACGATCCTCTCAGCGTTGGCCGGCGAGAGGAAAGCGTGGTCGGCCTCTTTTTGCGCTCCAACCGCGGCCTGTAGCGTGTTCCGAGCGTACTGAGCCACCGCGCCTACCCCCAACCCAGCGGCCAGCGAACCGAACGAGAACATTCGCCCGATTCGCGACGATGGTACCACGCGGGCTTTTGAATTTTCACTCAGCTGAAATAATTTGATTAATAATAATAATAACATAATGTCAACATTTCACACAGCGCCATCTAGTCCCAAACTAAGCAAAGCTTGTACTATGTGAACCAGATAACTGATACAATACTTACATACTTTTTGTTTGTAAATACATACCGAGTACATAGAATACAATATAACACCCAGACACAGAACAAACATCGTTGTTCAACACGCCAATGTTTGTCCTGGGTGGGAATCGAACCCACGATTATTATTTATTATTATATTATTTTAATATTCGTTATATAATACTATTAAATTGTATTATATACACATAATTAATGTTTGTATATAATAAAATTTTATAGGATTTATACTGTTAGTAGTTAGTTAGTAGTTGTAATTTATACTCGCTAATTTACTTGCATGCAATCTTCACCAATCTTTTGTAATGTAATGTTTATATTCTCATTGTAATTGTGTACACTATACTGGTGATCAATAAATAAATAAATAACGTATAAATCGTGTAGCAATAGTAATAGTAGTTTGCCATGGTGATTGAGTTTAGGGCCAAACTGAGGGCTTTGACTGAAAATGAAAATAAATGCCCGTAGCGCTTAAACTATTTAAAATATATGGGGGTGATTTGTGTGTCCCAGGAGCTGTTTTACCCCTGGTCTGTCGCCTGACAGTAATTTCTAGGACACCTTGTATATATTAGGCTTGAATTAATGTATCCCAATAAACCTAAACTTTTATTCAAAGTTGCCATTGTGAACATTAATTTAATCTATCCCTGTAAGCATTTCATGAAAGACTGGCTAATATGCCTGACTGGACTCCCTTTTACTAATAAACAATAACAGAGCAATAACTATAGTGTTTTCTTTTTTATCTTTGCCTATTTAAATCTTGATAGAAAGAAACAAAACACAAAATAAGTTTATTAGTGAGGACTTGAGGAGGTATATAAATACCACTCAATCAGATGCAATAGGGAAAATGGTTCTTGCAACTTTCTCAAAAAGGTAAATTATTGGTCACCAAGTTTCACGTTTTACTTACCGAAACTCTTATTTTCTTCTTAGCGGAAGGTTTGGGAGTGACTCCAGCAACTTCTGGTTCTGGCACCGCTGCTTCTACCTTAACACTTGCAAGCTTCTCTACTTTCCTTGGTTCCACTCTCTCCACTTTTTGAGCGTCTTCTTGAAGAACCTCTAACGGTGACACATACTCCACCTTCTTTGCAGGTGGCCCAGGACTAGGTTTATTGAGAGATTTATTTATGCTGTCCATTGTATTATCAAATACTCTATTCAACTCTTCTATCTCGTCTTTAGCTGGTGGATCCATCTCGGCCTTGTTCTCTAAATCAGCGTTCATATTAGGAATGTGCATAACAGCATACTGCCTGAAGCCATGTGCAACCACCAGCGCTCTCTGGACAATATCTTTTGCACCATCAGGGGTTGGTGTTGCTGTGAGAGTGTTAGTGGATAAGGTTTGAGGAACCGATTTTAAGCTGCAGTTGTTCCATATTACTTGAGAAGCTTCCTGTTGCAATTTGACCCCGGCTTCAACTACTAAGCGGAGCCCCCTTAGTACACATATCAAGTCATTAATGTGTGACATAGCCTGCAAGTGTTTTAGTACTGTTAGCTTTTACATATATATATTTTTATAGTATGATTTCGTAACTATGACAGTATGAAAAAATCAGAAACATTAGTATCTCACTGGAAAACTTGTCTTAAGAACTATGCACTCATTTTGTATGAAAACGATTTTGGCATAGTTAATTTTTGATCAAGCGTGAATACTCCATAAATAAAAATGTGGTTTTGATTTAAAAAAATTAGATATGCATCTATTCTTTTCATTTATATAAAACCTTACTGATTGTTTCATTGTATTAGAAGAAATAAATCAGAGTAGAGAAATAAGTCAAAAATGTTTTCTCATAGAATTTGTTAGTATTCTGTAAGTGTTCAATATGGTCACACACTTCGCTAAACAAATAATTCCGACATAATCGTTTACATACATAATGAGTAAATGATTCCCGAGACAATTTTCCCATATAAACATAAGGATTTGGATATCCCATATTGTTAGTTAGAAAAGCCACACTGTCTATGTATAAATATTAAATAAGGTATATAATTAGATGGTATTATGTAATGACGATAATATTTATGAAGCGCAGTAATAATCAGTAGATATGAACTATTAATTCTTCCTCATTTGAATATTTCTTCCTCACAACATTGCTTGTAATGGAACATCATAATTTATAGATGGGCGGATGCAGACACATGAGAGTGATGGAGGAGATAAGCACAAAAGCTGAACAATATCTTGCCAAATCACTGAGTGTGGCTACTTGTCTTTATGCGGCTAAATCTAGCACAGCAATTTCAAGGGCAATCTTTTCACAATTAATAAGATTTAGCAAAGTTTCTATTTAAAACAGCGTGTAAAATGTTAAGCGTTCTAAACGCAAAGTTTTAATGTGATCACAAGTAATTGAGAGCAACACTTAATTACAATCAAACTACTAGAATATATTATCTTTGTATATTTATAAACTAGCTGGCCCGACCCGGCTTTGCACGGGTTTAATTAGGTTTACTCCTTAACCTTGTCCAAGGGTAAGGGAAAGGGAAAAAGATAATAGAAAAGGATGAATGGATGAAACGGCGAATGGAGGCAGGTGTGGGCGCACCTGCCTTACTTCCCCGTCATCCATTCCCCATATCCTTTTCCTTCTCTCTTCTCTCTTTCGTACAAGAAATTGAGAGGCTTTATCTTCGTTGCTGACGATATTTTATTGTAGTGCATAGATCACGTCTCGCGTAGATGTATCGACATAGCTCAGCACTATGGAGGCTGGCGGTATTATCTTACACCATGAAATAACTTACGACAGAAAGAAGAAAATACATTTATCAAGATAGAGAGTATCAAGACATCCCATTTCACTACATTTTTATAAATAGGAACTTATACAACACAAATTAAACAACAACAAAAAAGAGAAACTAAAAATGTAATGTTTCGTGATGTCATGTCGATCAGACTCAGCATGCAATTAAGGTCGTGAGACATTAATAACTGATTTTCAGTCAGAACCCTTATTCATGACAACTTTGTAAATTTTGGAGTATGATGAGCATGAAACAGGTTTCAAGTTACTTGGAAATTCAAGTTATTTAGAAAAAAATACTGAGGGTTATCATGTCTATAATCTTTGAACTACAAGACCCATGACCTTGAAATATTTACAGGACAACCTTTTAAGAAACTCCTTAATATAAATCAGAGAGCCCTACAAAAATAGACTAAAAATCTTCAATGTGCAGAATTGAATGTTCTACAGTTTTTATAAAAGTAAATAAGTAGATAGAGCATCATCATCATCTCTATAAATAAAAATAAATAAACCAACAAGCCGGCAGACAACATATCAGCTTAGTTATTCAACAAGGAAATGTCCCAGGTTTTTGGGTTCCACACACTCCCTGCAGAACTAAATTTTATGTTTTATTTATAAACTCTATTTACCTGCGATTTTGTTTTTTTCTCTATTTAAAGCTTTAGTTTAATCATATGTGTGGACATCTCACACAACGCCATCTAGCCCCAAGCTAAGCAAAGCTTGTACTATGGGAACTAGATAACTGATACAATACTTAGATACCTTTTTTTTTTTAAATACATACATAGAATACAATATAACACCCAGACACAGAAAAAACGCCTATGTTAATCACACAAATGTGTGTCCTGGGTGGGAATCGAACCCACAACCCATAGTTCAGAAGGAAGGGTTACTACCAACTGAGCTATCGGGCCAGTCAGTTTAATTAATAAAGGTATATTTATTAGTGCCTGATAGTGTCCTAATAAGTAGATATCATTACATAACAAATATTTTACATTTAATTGTTCAAGCAGCCACAGAATATGTAGTGCCGCTTTTCTTATTTTGGTTAAAATGCATCATTAGCCTCTGTGGTGTGGTGGTTGAGCAGGTCGGCTTATAGCCCGGAGGCAACGGGTTTGATTTCTGCAGCTCGATAAATATTTGTGCACAGAAAAAATTGCACATAATCAATTGTCCTGAGTCTGGGTGTTGTGGGACCATGGTCCTCGTAGTTCCTGGGTCCCTAGACACAGGGAATCCTAGTTAGGGTTCAGGATCTATGTATGTGATCATTGGGTGTTATTATAATTTTAAGTTCACAACTTAACCATGCAAGTTTTTATTAGAAGACTAATGATAAAATAATGTGAAATCTCAATACTAACACAATTTTGACTCTGTTTTCATGGCATTTACAAAAACACTGTGCCCCCATAAGCATGTTTGCATCAACCTTACATAAATATATACTTTTCGTGAATGCAATGTTATGAAAGAAAGTATTCTCATGGTGTATTAACAGCGTAAGTGTTATCTTTTTTCTCAAAACGACTTAAATGCCTCTACACAGCATACAATCTGCCGTAAGATTTGTCAACTCAATCAATCAAGTTGCATCATATGGAGGCGTATCATTGCGGCTTCAGTAGATCGGGTGGTAGATTGGATGGCAGATTGCATCGAATGGAGACACCTCTATCGAGGTTATACAACTTTCTTGGTACGTATGGTATGGGTATTGCATAATAATATAAACACCATATTTTATATTGATCATATTTTCATGAAAATTAATTTATAAACCCTCATGAACCATGAATTAAAATAGCAATAAACTCGTCTAATAAAACATTAGGGTTATTTAGCCAATAAGCAGTTGAAATGGTTATAATAATTGTAATATTTTTACATGATCACACGGATCATGATCTCACCTTTTCATACACAAAAAGACGCAATAAAAATGTATGTCGAGCTAGTTAGAGTAGGTAGAACGAGTAATATATTATAATAGCCGACCTTCACATTTATAAACAAGCTTTATTTTATGAAAGAAATAAAAACTTAAATGAATTAACTCTTCAATTTATTTCATGACCAAAGTTAGAGCATTACTACCACAGACCAAGTAGAGGATACTATGAGTCACAGAATATACTACATTAGAGTACTCTGTGCCAAAAAGTATATAACGCTACGCTAGTGCTCTGTGGGTATGGACCAAAGAACCAAAGACCAAAAAAAGCGTAAAGTTTCCCATATAAAACATAATCTGTGGCACTTAGGTCAGTATTACAGAACGATGCTCAGTCATCAATCGGTGCTCAAGCAGAGATTTCATTCATAAAGTGATAAATTAGTGAATGAAATCTCTGCTTTAGCACCGATCCATGACTGAGCATCGTTCTGTAATACGGACCTACTAGACACTAAACCGTTGACAGAGATAGGTACATACTATAAGCACTAAACAGAGAACACAATAGACTAAAGTACTGGGTAGGAGTTTTGGCGGGAAAACGAAAAAGATCGCGTCACCGCATTTTATTATATTCTAAAACTTGTGTTATTTTCAGAGTTAGTGCATAAAATTGGTGGCATTTTATTCTCTAAGTGCTGGATTACAGGCATGAGTGTGGGAAAGTGGTATAATCACGGTGAAACGTTTCTTTTCATGTTTTTTCCATAACTCCATAGAAGCTTCTGGTAAAGTGGCCACCGCTTTACTAAGAGTATGACTTGACTAGACTAGACTATGACTTGACTTGATGACTTGGACTGTGACTTGACTTGACACATATAACATACACATTAATAACATATAACATTAATTAACTTAAAAAATTTTCAATTATTTGACACTGGCTAAATACACAAAAACGTGGAGCCAAACCAGAAACAAAAAAGTACTGGGTAACCCTTAGAGTATGTGCCTATCACTGTCTACGGGGTAACCTTTAGAGCAATTCCTATACTGTACAGCATGGAGAGAACTAGCATGTAGAGAGTAGTATTTTCAGGGATAAACTTCATATATAGATGTCTTGCTTGGCCTTACAGCATAAATATGTATGAATAAAATAAAAAGTTTAATATTCCGTATGGAGACTTGGTGCACTTTTTAACCCCTCAATTGAATTAGTAGGATCAAAAGAGAATAATATCGGTTTGACATAATAGAATGCGCTTGCAATAAGCTAAGAAATATTAAGCATTTCTTTTTTAAACTAAAATGTAAAATGTTTTTCATAAAAGTAAATGGAGTAATATATGATAGATTTATCAATTTTAGCAAATATAACTAAGCTCAGTCGTGAGTCGTGGAGTTATTCTTCGTAATCTCTACTCAAAACGAGTTTTCAATCAGTGAATGAAATCTCTTGAGTCTCTACTTGAGTGTCAATTAAAGACTTAGTATAGTTCTGAGATACGGGCCCAAAAAGTCCCTAAGTAGACTTCTGCAACTAGGCCCTTCATATATACTCTATGATAGAGACCAAAGCCGAAACGTAGTGATGCCAGACAGAGTTGATACACTGCAAATTCAGGGGCTTTTTCAGCTTCGCGGAGACAGGTTCCATGGGGGAACTTTTTATTCAACTGAAACTGTTGATAGTAGTGATAATATTGAATATTAATTGAATCGACATCGATGGTATTGCGTCCTTAATTAATATGGATATTATTTATAACATATCGATAGTATTACCAATTGAACAACACTCAAGTATGTTCGTAAACGTTCTGTTTCGTTATTATACATTTTATATGAGATACTTGCCAATTTTCTGGAATAAAAAAAGTTGGAGGGAAATTTACATGGTTATCTGGCAGCACTTCTGGCCAAACTTTACTATCAAAGAGCATATAACCACTACGTTTTATTTACTATCGCACGATCACCAATAGAATAGAGCATGGCTATGGCTAAGCTAACGGATTATATTATATGGATACCATACCATAGCCTTTATAAAAATTTACTATCGGTCGAGTTGATCGAGTGCAAATGCAAAGGTAAGGCAATACCATTTTATCGATTGAAATAAATGAAGGCATTACCAAATGCTGTGTGTGAGTGCGACTTTTCATTGTATTGCTCGTCGAGTCAGTGTTTCCTGAATCTATATTTTACTTTTCATGCATTCCATGTAAGAGGCACTAATTGCTCTGATTTGGTTTAAAGGATACCTGAGATCCAACCGGTTGCAGCTGCAACCGCGCCTAACGTCTAAGGCAAGTGATTAATTAACGTATAAAATGGTCGAGGTAAATGATCCGACTTTGGATAGACTTTTTAGAGCCATGATGTATATAGATTTTCAGAAGGACTCATATTTCGCCGCAAGACTAACCTACGCCGTTGATCCGAGCAAATTCTACGTAATACCAATTTATTTTCTGTACAATCAATACCCTTTGAATAGAGCTTGCCGGCCATTTCGTGCCCAGTCGCTGTATGTAGGCACTATAGTGGTTTATGAAAGCGAGTTTCCAGAGCTACATAGGCATTACGAAGTGAGAGAATTAGGTTCACGTATCCGTGGCAAGATAGTAAAAATTAATCAGGAACAGAGATGTCGAATGTTTGCTCTAGATCATGGATTTTACGAAGATGATGTGTGTGTTGAGAGAATGCTCTATCCAGTTCATAAAGATACAGAAACAACTCCACCTTTAGCCATACAATGTGGTCTGGAAAAATGCCATCTCAAAAACAACAGCACTTTTACTGAGGCAGCTATTAAGGATTTTAAAAAGCTTATTGAAAATAGGAAGCTACGAGTTGTGGTGCAAAGCCTATTTCGGGGCAAAATACAGGTTTTACTTTATGGCAATGGCATGGTTGATATAGCTACTGCTTTATCTCAAGCTGGCCATACTTATCTGGCTAATCCAAAGTTGGCTGTCAGTCCTTTGTTTGGGAGGGCTTTGACATATAAACACAGACAGTTACATGTTGGACAAACTATTCCAGTTAGAGTCCAGTCAGGATACACATTGGACTCCTTTTATGTTGCCCCACAGAAGGCATTCAGTGAATACATGCGATCTCATGGAGAATTCAACAACTACTGTGAATCAATGCCTGAAATTTCCTTAGATCAATTTGTGCCAGGCAAAGTGATTGGGGTAAAAAATGAAATTCTGCCTCATTATGAACGAGCTATAATTTTGGCTATAACTGAACCAAAAGCCAAAGCTAAAGTGAAACTAGTAGATTGGGGGAATGAGCTTGAAGTTCCAAAGTCCAGAGTGAGGGCAATTAAAACTGCAACATTTACACAGGCACCAGCATGCGCACTGTACTGTGCAGTTGTACCTGGCTTCAAGGCCTGGAATAATGGGCTTGGTACACTCTTGTACAAAGGCTACAAATTTTCCATCACCATAAAAAAAGTTGGGAAAGCCTTTGAAACTACCCACAAAGTAACACTGGAGCGCTTGGAGTAAAATATTGTTTTTTGGCATTTTGAGTTTTTACTGTTTTAGTAGGTTGAAACTAATTACAGTACAATTTTATTACCTCAGCGGAAATAGAATTGTACTGTAATTAGTTTCATTTAATCTAGTCAAATATCTTTGTCATGTACTTTTTACTACATGTTATGGATTCTAATTAAATTATTTTTATAAATGTATGTGATCTCAAAGTAGAAAATATTTTTTTCAATTGAATAGTAAATGTAAACCTCCTTTGAGATTTAGATGATTTATTATAAAATATTATATAACTGAAATTGTAATAGATAATATTATAATATATGACTTTTCATGCTCGTCAAAAATGTTTTCGAAACTGTGATCTCAAAATATATGTATAATTGTATATGGCAATTAACTTGTTAATTAAAGCCGAATTTTTTAAACTTGTTTGCCAACATTGTAAATGTTAACTTTGTTAATTAATGTTTAGAATAGAATCTTATATGTATAAATGAACCTCTATTTCCCTTGGTCATCGCATCACGCATGAACAGATGGCACATATTCGCAATTTTTTTTTGTTGTTTATTATTGTCAGGAGAAGGGTCTTATGAAAGAATAAACTAAGAAAGTTGTGAAACCACTGGGCGCAGCTAGTATAATATAATTTTGAACTAGTTACATTTGAATCTGACCACATCTAATCTGATTCTAATACAATAAATAACCATGTTTGCAGGTTAGCTTATACTCATGTACGTAAATAGCTTAACAGTATTATTAAGACTAGTTAAGCCACACTTTGTAGACCTCGTTTGCAGAATAATTATGTTAATTTATGTGATCTCAAATAAAACGTTTAATTAATTAGTTCAGACAAACCTTTAAGCCAAGCTTTTTATAATTGTTTATCAGCATTATAAGATTTATTTTAAACTTTGTAGTCTATTGACTACAAATCTAAAAAAATATTACTGTTAAATCTATATCATTATATAGCTTTAATAGTATTGTTTTTTGCCAATATATTAGATTTAAGATAAAATCGGTGTGATAACAGGTAATTTATATTATGTATATTTGGTGCCCCAAGAGATTATGATCAAAAGGATTAGTTTTGATCTGTTTTTTGGGATGATCATTGTATTTGTCTAGATATAAGAATCATTGATTTATGTAATGAAATATGATCCCATGGTCTCTAGACCTATATTTAATGTTTATTAAATAGGCACTACTTGGATACTAAACCTATATAAAATATTATTCTTATGATTTCTTAAATTAATGAGATTAATCTCTTTGAACTCGTCTTTAGGTCTATTTTATGTTAAAAATAGTTATTTTATAATAATTTTAACTTCATTTAATGAGCTTTATGTGCATATCATTGTTGTATTAAACAATATCTACTTGCAATTATAGGGCTTTCCCACATTTTAAAATGTTTTACAAATAAAGGTGTAGGGGTAAATACTTTGTAGTCATTCAAATATCGATGTTTAGAGTAAATTTTTATAATAAAGTACATAATAATAATAATAATCAATCTGTTTTGTGTGATCTCTGTTCTCATCAATATGATATGTAAGGTTTTAAATTTGATGTGTTTTGACTTGACAGTAAAAAATCTTGATTATTCTTAACACAATTTTAATAGGTTATTATTACAAAAATAGACTCATAAGTAATTACGATAAATGGCGAGTAGAATGTAGTGTTTCAAATTAAATTATACATGTTTAATCAATGGCTATTTATGTAATCAATATTCAATGTACCTTATTTAAATTAAATGTGTAGAGACTGATCAAACTGGCATTTCATTTAAGACATTCAATGGATTCCCTGAGCTTAATAATGAATATGCTTTTGAACCTACAACCATGGGTCAAAAACATTAGTGAATCGAATCAAGCCAACCTTTTATCATTTGTACTTACTATATTACATTTTCAGTACAGCTTATTCCCATTCATCATTACTAGCTATTCTCCTCACCGGTGACAAGTGGTGGCTACACAGAACACTACTCCTAGCTGCCACTATTAAAATCAATGATGTAGGTAATATTCTCTATCAGAGGCATATTTTATAACAGTATTCTGTGGCTTTTTTTTTTCAGTAGTATATCTCCATATATTATTTACCCATAATCACATCGTTATTTCATTAATGTACGCAGTTAAAGTAAGTAATGTTTGAGGCAACCAACACATAGTTGTCAATTTTAGAGTAACTGGCAAGATGTATGCAAATAAATAGTGCACCGGTATTCAATTACAGTGGTGCTTTTATAAGTATCAATAAAATTTTGAGCCCATAATATTGGTGGTGTACTTTGACTTATTCAATGGAACTATGGCTTAGAAAATATAACTATAAAGTCTCAACTGCGGTACCTAAATTCACAATGGAAAATTAGGAGTAGAATGGGAAAATGAAAACACTTAATTTTATCCATTTATTTATTCTTAAAACGACTGTTTCGAAAATGAATACATCCATTACCTTTTATACTAGCATATAGGGTCAACCCTGGTCAGTTTCAGCGAATGTAATATAATTATTATTAATGCACAATTATTATGAATTGAACAGGTTGAAGGTTAAATGCATTATGAAGCAATCCACATTTTTCTAGGAGTATGATTGAATTATTTTTCAAGCCTAGGCGCTTTTTTATTAGTATGGTAATATGTAAAAGTGGTTTGCTGTTTCCTTCCAATCAATATCTTTAAATATAGGCATATAATTATATTACAATCTATCTCAACGAGTATAGGTTTGTACAGTGCTATTTTTTTTAGTAAATATCATTTATCACTGTACTATATGGTGAGACTACCTATATTTGCCTGAGTTGACTACATACTATTAAACATGCATTTTTGAATTTGCATGCTAGCATATAAATTACCACTTATCATTATGATAAATTGGTATAAAAATAGACAATAAAATTACCATAAAAATTTACACCGCCTTCATTTTGTGATTAAAAAATTCTGGCTATAAAGAAATATTTTATCTTTTTCAATTATGTAAACAACAGATACATTTTTGGGACTACTATGTGAGACTAACTACAATAAATAGTGCCCACAAACAGATCATGCTAATTTCATAAATTAAAATTAAACACCTAACAGAGTTTTGAAAGAAAATTTGACCTTTATTTCTATTACATAAAAAATCATACTGCTAGTAAAACATTAACACAATCAGGTAAGTATGAATTATTTATAAATAAGTACAGTAAATTTTCTTAAAAAATCGAAACAACCATAATGAGCTAAAATCCTCAAGTGCAATGAGCCAGCCTCCGTAGTGCGGTAGTGTATTGACCTTGATCTAACTGAGGAAATCCTGATTAAGATGTAGCAGTAGCAGTAAAATAAGGGGGCCTCACAACTTACAATCTTTTAGTAGCAACTACCAACTGAACATTTGTTTGCATGAGTTGAACTTTCTCATGAGTTCAACTTTTTCAATTATCAAACTAACATTGGCATTTGTTTATCTATTGGTTTAGACTTCTTAAGACCTCGATATTGTGCAGTGCTAGTTATTCCATCGACTAAGTTGGACTCACAAATTAGGTAATCAGTGTATGTAGGTAACTATACATTACTTAAAAGTATATTCAAATTTAAAAACTGTTAGCAAACCAAACACTAAAACACAGTAAGTACAAAAGCACATTCAGGTGCTATTTACGATTTTAAATAAAGACAAAGTTACTTACAGAGACAAAATGCTAGATAAATAGGTATAATAATATTAAAATCCAAAGTGGTTAACCGTTTCTATGCTACATCCAGTATTGGAATGTTATTAAAAATAGGTGCTGGGTGCAGGTTGCTGGGGAGAAACGAGTCATAAAACTAATACCTATCTAGAAAATTTGACAATGGGACATATTTTAAAATTTTCTATGTAATCCTAATTTTGACTATTACAAACATCATATCGGTCCACTCGCTCAACAAGCGACGCAATAACGACCAGCATTTTTATATTACATTGTGTAGAAAATGCAATTCGCCAAAGGCCAACGAAAATATGATTTAAAAGGCAAGTTGGATAACATGTTACTTAGGTGTTTTAAAATGTATCAGCTAGATACCCATATAACTGGAATATGTATTATTATTACACATAAAATATATTTGAATAAGAAATAAGTTACCTATGCAATAACACCAAGACATCAATTATCATTTATAATTTAGGTCTTTACCTATGAAATTGCCGTTTTGTTTGAAAAAAGTTAAAGTATTTTTTTTTCGAACTTATTTATTTCTTTTATTCAAAGTGATCACCCCTGCAATCAATGCATCTTTGCCAACGCTGTGGCAGTTTATGGATGCCCTTCTTGAATAAATCAGCAGGACGGGAGACAACAAACTCTTCAAAGGCGTTTTGTACTGCCTCTCGGGAATTGAATTTTTTTCCCGCTAAAAAGTTGTCCAAATTTTGGAAAAAGTAATAGTCGGTAAGCGCAAGATCTGGTGAGTATGGCGGATGAGGGAGAGCTTCCAAACCCAACTCATGCAGCTTAGAGACGGTCTGTTGTGCAGTATGGGGTCGCGCGTTGTCGTGAAGTAGCAGTGGAGACGACCGATTGACCAAAGCTGGTTGTAGACGTGCGAGTTTCGCCATCATTGTGGTCAGTTCTTCAATGTACACATCTGCAGTAATGCTCTTGCCGTTTTGTAAAAAGCTATGATGACTCACACCAGCACTAGACCACCAAACTGTGACCATCACCTTTCTAGGGGTCATTTTTCGTTTTGCACATTGCTTTGGTACCAAACCAGGATCTAACCAACTTGCTGAGCGCTTTCGATTGTCAAAAAGAATCCATTTTTCGTCGCACGTAACAATTCGGTTCAAAATTCCTTCATTTCTGTGCCTGTTAAGCAGCGCAAGGCAAGTCTCGACGCGTACGTTGCGCTGGCGATCGTTAAGTTCGTGGGGCACCCATCTATCAAGCTTTTTTATCTTGCCAATCTGTCGCAAATGGACCAATATTGTTTTGATGCTAACATCAAAAGCTGCTGCCAGCTCAGCTGTAGATTGAGATTCATCAGCTTCCACAATCGCCTTTAATTCATCATTGTTGACCAAAGTTTCCGGACGACCACGAGGTTCATTTTTCAAGTCAAAATTCCCAGAACAGAACCGAGCAAACCAATAACGGGTTGTACGTTCGTTTGTACAGTTCTCTCCGTAAACGTCGTTGATGTTACGTGTCGTTTGTGCCGCGTTGGTGCCACGACGGAACTCATATTCCATAATTACACGAAATTTCAAAGTATCCATTATGAGGAAAAATGTTGAAATGTAATGAAAATACAACGCTAATCAATAAACAAAAGACTTATATGGTAAATAGAATGTCATATTTTTAAAACAAAATTAATTTGAATTTAGAACTCATAGCCAATCAAAACTTTTTTTTGGTTTCTGGGAATTTTGACTTGAAAAATGAACCTCGTGGTCGTCCGGAAACTTTGGTCAACAATGATGAATTAAAGGCGATTGTGGAAGCTGATGAATCTCAATCTACAGCTGAGCTGGCAGCAGCTCTTGATGTTAGCATCAAAACAATATTGGTCCATTTGCGACAGATTGGCAAGATAAAAAAGCTTGATAGATGGGTGCCCCACGAACTTAACGATCGCCAGCGCAACGTACGCGTCGAGACTTGCCTTGCGCTGCTTAACAGGCACAGAAATGAAGGAATTTTGAACCGAATTACGTGCGACGAAAAATGGATTCTTTTTGACAATCGAAAGCGCTCAGCAAGTTGGTTAGATCCTGGTTCGGTACCAAAGCAATGTGCAAAACGAAAAATGACCCCTAGAATGGTGATGGTCACAGTTTGGTGGTCTAGTGCTGGTGTGATTCATCATAGCTTTTTACAAAACGGCGAGAGCATTACTGCAGATGTGTACATTGAAGAACTGACCACAATGATGGCGAAACTCGCACGTCTGCAACCAGCTTTGGTCAATCGGTCGTCTCCACTGCTACTTCACGACAACGCCCGACCCCATACTGCACAACAGACCGTCTCTAAGCTGCATGAGTTGGGTTTGGAAGCTTTCCCTCATACGCCATACTCACCAGATCTTGCGCCTACCGACTATTACTTTTTCCAAAATTTGGACAACTTTTTAGCGGGAAAAAAATTCAATTCCCGAGAAGCAGTACAAAACGCCTTTGAAGAGTTTGTTGTCTCCCGTCCTGCTGATTTTTTCAAGAAGGGCATCCATAAACTGCCACAGCGTTGGCAAAGATGCATTGATTGCAGGGGTGATTACTTTGAATAAAAGAAATAAATAAGTTTGAAAAAAAAAATACTTTAACTTTTTTCAAACAAAACGGCAATTTCATAGGTAAAGACCTAATATATAGTAAAGTAAAACACTAAAACGAGTAAATAGTTAAATATATTAGAAACTATATTAAAACGAGTGAATAGTTATATAGATAAACTCATACGGGGTATTACAAATTGAGCAACTTCCTTCTTTCCACTCTTTGCCACTGACTAACGTGAGAAGGAAGAACTGGCCCAAGTACAAATACCGGGTAAATAATGCACATCGACCTAAAGAGGGAGATAGACGGCTAGTTACGGCTTCATAGAGCGTCATCTCTGTCTCGCGGAGCATTGGCAGTTTGGTATCTACTAGGTGTTGTTACCACAATTAGATTATTTTATATTCGAATAAAAATATTCTCATTGGATACATACATGTGCATTCCTAAACCAAAAGAAACATCTTGAATGTTATGACGCTGCATACAGGTCACTACGCAGATAACACATTTATTGTACACAAAAAAAGATACGTAAGTGATCCAAGTTACCTGGAGAATATGTAATAAATAAGGTACATCTACAATCGCTCGACGGAACTGCGCAAATGGTGGAAGTCTTATCTCGTCCTATCCAAAATTTCATCCATGATCCGCTCAAACAAAGAGTCCGGAAGCGGGGTGCAGTGGGACGATTTGTAATCCCGCATGTACTTTGCCAGCTGTAAAATTATATAGCATTGGTGTCAAATTAAAATATGGTGATACATTTCTGGTAACTGGGACATGTAAAAGACGAAACTTTCCCTAGGGTCCAACTATCATATCAGCTTGAAGACGTCTACCGCTGAACACAGGCGTTCCCCACAGAACGTCACTTTGAGCGCTTATTACCCCTGTGATAAGCGTCATAGTGATTATGGCAAATATGGGGATTTGTCATAATAACTATGCTTGGCAGGCGGCATGGTGATCGCCGTAAATTATAATGAACCGAGGAGAATTTTGCTGCCCATTCCCTAAATATTCCCTCAGCCGGCTACCCACGGATAAAGATGGGGTAGTTCTATTCGCAAACCGGGACCACACGGCCGACTATATCTCCACCAAGTTTTATCACGATCGCTCTATATATTGCCTTTACATAATAATACTTCAATTTCATACTGATAAGTATTTGGATGATGATTTGAAAGCCAAACTGCTGAACCGATTTTGATTAATTGTCTATGCGACCAATCTGAAAGTATATAGATTAAAATAAAACAATAATTATAACATCGTCGGACATCGGACATCGGACTTCTCAGGTAACAAGGATTAAAACAGTACAACTGATAGAGAACCTCTTTTGAAGTCGATTGAAAAGATATAGACACTTACATGCCGCAGCACGACCTCTTCACTGTCCGGCAACGACGTGTCGAGCGAGGGCCGCTTAACGGCGAGCATGTTGGCGTATTTAGTGAACTGGTTCTCATAACTCGCGAACAGCTCGGGGTGGCGGTGTTGGATGATTTCTAGAACCAGCTGGTTGCCGCGGTTCGTTTCGTGACGCCCAGGACTGAAGATTGATAATATAATGCCATAATGATATTGTATCTTATATATTTGCTGTAAAGGTACAAATTCGTAGCCGACTCCACAGCATCATTATCTCAAAAAGTGCACAAAAATAGAACCAAATGTCTTTGAAGAAAATATGGCATATAAAGATATGATACCATCATATAAATCCCAGAACGAAAACAGGTCAAAATCACGAGATATCCATATGTTACTTTCTATACATTGAAAACCGTTTTAGTCGAATAACTTCTAAACTATAACTCCAGTCTCAAAATTCAGGTCAAATTTATTACCTCCTTATATATAACATTTTTTCAATACTGTGCGCCGGCGAGGTCAACGTACCCCCGTAGGTTAGCTAGAATGGTCGCGACTTTCAATAGGGACCACCCTTCCAGTGGACTTAGTTTTATCGATCTTCTTATCCGGCAACGGCCCAAGCCGAGGCTTGCCCCCCAGGGCTGCCCTTGAGCTAGTTGCCTCCCACTTTTGATATCTAGGCACCTTAAGCGCCTGCCGTCCCACCCGGTGACGCTGTAAAGGTAGGTAGAAGCGAACAGCATCAGCCCGTACAAAAAATCTAGTCATTATCTTTAAAAAACTCCCAACTAAGCAAGTTTCAGTAAAAATAAAATACCTCAAGCATATGATCTCGTCTTCGGTCCTTCGCACCAGCTGCACCGGCCCTGAGTATTTTTTGAGTAGTCCTGAGATGTGTAGGTTCACATAGGAGCGAACTACCTCCTTCACAAGAAGCTCCCAAGAGGCTGGCATCTGGTTTTTGGCCAAGGGCAGCAGATCGTCGAAAGTAGCGTCAAGAACCTGGCGGATAATGATTTCGAAGTTTTTGAAGTGGTTATAGTTTATGAAGCAACTATTATGGAGTCTGTGGTTTAGTGGTTAAGTGAGAACATCTCAAAAAATTTTTCTAATATATTTTATGTGATATTGCATTTGTATTTTTTATAAACAGGCAACATTTCACTTTTTTTTTTAGATAGGATAAGGGACATTATTAACTCACCAATCCTTTCACGGGATAGTTGGTTGCAGCCCAGACGGCCGGATAGCCACCAATGCTCCAGCCAAACATCACAATGTTCTCTGGCTTAAAGCCCAGCACAGTGATGGCATACTGCATCACAGTATCAATTGCATTGTGTTCTTGATCTGGATATGGTAAGCCCTGGAAAAAATACTTACTTATGCAGAGCCTTTTAAACCTAATACTGTGGTCTCTACCAACATTTGCAGTGTCACCAGTTGGTAGGGAGGGTGCATAAAGAGGATTGAGAAGAACTATGCCCACTCGAAGAGTATAACCTATGGAAAATATCTGTTTCTGTCGGCAGCTTCTCACACATTGGTTTTAGTAAATGTTACTTCATATAGCAAGTGATCCATAAGTTTGAAATACACATGTATAACTTCTTTAATAGCAAAATTAAATATAATAACGATGGAAATTGTTGACAAGGTGTACTTACTGTGCTCTCAGCAAAACCGGGATGATTCCAACCAAGAGCAGAGAATCCTGCCCTGATTGGGGACATCATGATGCCAACTTCATAGAATCCTGTGTTTCCTTCACAGCACACAACCAAGAACTTTCCATTGTTGTTTGACCAGCGGTTGTCAATCAACATGGTGTCGATGCTGTTACCATCACAAGTTTTTAGCTTAGCTCTTTGTCCATTAAAGTTTTCCACAAGATTAGCTCGGCCTTGAATAAGAGGCATCCCTGAAAAACGTTTTACATTTTGCTTGACGCGTTTTTGTTTTTTTTTAACGTAATAATTTTATTTATTTATCCTCTAGGTGTTATTCTAATAAACACATTTTTTTTATTATAGAAACAACAATAGGCTGTTTTTCAGCTTGACCACTTCTCAATTTATAAAATATTAACCGAAGATGTTTAATACTTACACAAAAGATTATGAATGAGGCCTAATGATCCAGGGTAGATGAGACGCAGTGCAAAAGTGTGTGTGGCAATGAAAGCCAATAACTGAATAGGCTTCCGTGTGCAGTCAGGCAAGTTTTCATTTGTTTGGGTACCAAATGGATTATTTGGCAACCAAGACTTTCTGAAATAATATTAGCAGTTATCAAACTAATCCTGAATGAATAAATGAATAAATACTTAAGGACATTTCATAAATAAATAGTAATAAGTATTGACTGAATGAAATTGAAAATTGTGAAATTGTCCCTGACAATAATGGCAGATAGGCAGTTTTGGCGATTTTCCAATCCTTCCTTGACAAAATATCGGGAGATTTGAAAGACCCCCTAAATACCATGTGAGTTGTTGTTTTTCGCTTAGCTGGGCCAGTGGCAGCTAAGCAATCGAGGGGCTGTAATACTTTGTGGTATTTGCTTAACTGCAATAAATGTTATTGAAGTGAATTTTTTTGGCGGTTTTAGTGGAGAACCATGGTTATGGTTTTCCTGCAAGTTCAGACTGTTTATTATGGAAATAAAAAACTAAGTGATATTTATGTGAAGAGCCACTCTCCCAGTGATGGTGTGAAATTTGGCTTGATGGGGTGGGGTCCCCACCCTTTTAAGCGGCTCACTCACTCACTCACTTGCATATTATATATTAATGCTAAGGTATACAGAAACAAAAGGAAATATTTATCTATTCTATGTATTTTTTCACAGATTCTGTCATCCTATTGCTTGCTCTCACTTCTTACTCCTTTCACTTCTATGATTTATTCATTCTTAAGACTTATGCAACTGTCAGTGGTTTATTTGTTAGTAATTAATGTGTTTGATTATTTATATTACAAATGTACTATTATTTCTAGCTAAAATTGTGCAAAACATATTCAGAAGTGTATAATATTAGCCACAAAAAATTTAAACTAGCCTTCAACTATTGTTGAACTGCTGTATTTCGTCATGATCGTAGAATAATGACGGATGTGACAAATGGTCAACTTTACAGGGCAGCCATTTGAAATATTGTACGTAGTTTTTTCGTCATAACTTTTTTGTTACTGAATGTATAAAGTTGAAAATTCACATACATGGTTTTTATTAGGTTGGTTTTATAATAGAATTTAAATAATAGATAATTATTGGACAGCTTTGTAGAAAAATCACATGCTTCATTGTACTTCGGAGTCAACGCAGTCACATAGTACTATCCGACGTTATTCTTTGCCAAAATTATGTTGGTGATGTGACGGATGTTATTTTACGATCGTGTTCTATCCACTCACAAAAATATTTTCGACGGATGTGTTTAGTCCCTAATATAAAAATCTAATTATAAAGGCATACTCCTTTTAATTTCATTATTTTTAGTTTTCATTGGTTACTCGCAACGGCACACTATCACAATTATTATAATCTAGCTAGGTACTTAGATACTAAAATTAAAGTAAATTCATAAAATTTGTAAACATAATAAACAAAACCTTGATAACGCTCATTCAGTAGGTGCATACTATATCCATTCGGATAAAAATAATAATATAATAATAATAACAATAATAATATTATCATAAGTATCATCAAATACATTACGTCTATGGGGTAAACTTTTGAAAAAGTTGTGATATTTGGTATTATTCCAGAATCACAAAGGCTTATCAGATCTCTATATTTCTAGCCTCTGTGGTGTGGTGGTTGAGCAGGTCAGCTCATAGCCCGGAGGCGGCGGGTTCGATTCCCACGGCAGGACAATAAAACAAAAAAAGCGCATTTACTTGTTCTGAGTCTGAGTGTTATGGGAGCATGGTCCTCATAGTTCTTGGGTCCCTAGATACAGGGAATCCTAGTTAGGGTCCAGGTCTATGTATGTGATCCGTTGGGCGTTGTTATTATTATTATTATTTATCATTACTCATTGGTATATCACCTTCATAAGCTTTGCATAAGGTTTGGATGCTGTAATTTCTTGTTTCTTTCCGAAGGGACTAGCGTCTTATAGTCATCAGATAAGGCATACTTATACTGGATTTTGTTATTTTGTTATGGACTGGAAGCAAATCTCTTTCACAACCTTCGATGCAAAATCTTTATAAAGTCATAAACGCAATTGATATTTTTTCATATTTAGATATTTTGCGTATTCATCTTTGAAATCGTCAAAAGGATTTTCCGTTTCTTTAAAACTGTGACATTGGTCACATGTATCCTTAATGGGTACATGGAAACTCAAATTGAAGTGGATGTTTACAATATCTCTGTAGTGTCTTAAGGTAGAAGCTTTATTTGAATATTTGTTGAGTCCGAGCCATTTTTTAGTTAATTGAACATCCGAGCAATGCTCAAGTTGCTGTCTAAGTACAGTCTTTTAGATACTGCTCTATTATAATGCGATTTTACTGGCGCAAATGAATTTGCATGGGCACAAACTGACATTACCATTTCTTCGTCTTTACCAATTCTATTATGCTGTAAAGATAAAACGGGTCTATTCGCGCACAAAAATTATCAAAACATTAGTAATTAAATAAATTATCAAAATATGAGTTCAAGTCACGAAAGTTTAAAAAGTGTTGATTCTATCATGGTTTTTATGTTTTCCTCTCATATCTTTTCTCCCATCGTATTTTACCCAAGCAGTCCATACGTATATTTTACCTATCGAATGTTTATTTAAGAACATAGTTTTACAAACCTCTAGATTAGAGCTTTTTTTTTCCAAAAAATACTCTATGCTTTAGTACCCTTTGCTGGAGCAGTACCTAATACCCTTTTTTGATGAGTATTCTTTGCCTTCATTTCATAAGCACTTTCTCTTCACATCTTCTTCGTCATAATTACAGACACGTTTTCTACCTCTACAGCGAATAGGAGCTGCTGGAGATGGTAGGCAAGAAGATGCTGCTTTGTTCATGGATGGATTGTTTCCGTAATCTTGATCGAGACAAAAAGCATCGTTACATGTTTAACCATGGATATTTGCTGGTGATGACATAGGCGAGAGAGTCGGTGGAGGAAAAGGAGACAAATCTAATATCAAAGTAGATGTATCTAGTGCTGTTCGAGCTGAGCTGATGTTTTAAGCTGGATTCCACATTTTGCTGATGTTTGATCAAATTTGATGGAAGTAGAATATCGGGATGTTTTTCGATCTATGATCATAGAGGGATCTTTTCTGGGAACAAAAGCTGGTGATTGTATATTTGGGTTCAAAAATCTTTAAAAAAATCTTTTGTAATTATTTTTTTTATTCTTTAAAAAATATATTTTTTTAAAAAAATAAAAATAAATGAATTATTCTTGATTATAATACAGCGTAGACACACGCAAAATAAATAAGGCACCGAAAAATAATAAATTATGGTGGAACTTATTTGTTTAAATTTATAAAAATAACTATAATATAAGTGCTTCATTTAGAAATGTTTTATAAATTAAATAGCTTAAAATAAATAAAAGCGAATTTATTTCTCAAAAGAAAAAAGACGGATGTAAATTTAAGTACCAAGGATAAAGTGGGATTGGCACATACGACACTGAGGTGAAAAAACTTGTGCGTAGAATATTGTCGGTTGTGATCGTTCGTCAGTATCGTGTCCATAGAACAATGTAGTAAAGTAACGTAAGTCTTAATAATAAAATCTAGATTCATAGTATGTTTAAAAAATAGCAATACAATTTTACATCCAGAAGCTATATTATTTTTAAAAAAACTATCATTTTAATTAGTCAATAATATTCCGTTGAAAACTGACGGATTATCAATACCGACGATTTACTATGTAACTGGCTAAATTTTTTGTAAAATCGCTTAAAATGTAAAATACAATGTTTTAACATTATTCAGTATTTTAACTGGTGTTTCTGGTATGTAATCCGAAATCCGACGAACAATGACGATGGCACAGATCCGTCGGGAGCGCGAGGGGGTGGCGGGGGAATCCCGCGCATCGTACAGAGTGGTATATTTCAAACCGACATTTTTCTACGAGCGCTTGTCAAATCCCTCAGTATTCTGACTCAGTAATTCAAAATTGACGGTAAATAATTTTTTTTTGTAAATGCAGTTTTAATATTTGTGCCGTGTAGTACCCAAAAATAGAAAAAAGTGATTTTCGTATTTTTTTCAAAACCGACTTTATTCTACGATCATGACGATTTGTATTGTATTGTTAATGTTAAACACATGTTTGATATCTGTCTAAGCCTTGTTTAAGTATTTGTGTTAGTACTGTAAGTGTTGCAATTAAGTTCTTGCACAATTCAGTTGAGTTTGAGCTTAATTGCAATACACAATTTGAGGCCATGAGAGCCAAAGTGGCCTAACTGCATTTTTAAATACCATTATTATATTGTACTCTATGTACATTATAATAAAGGAGAGGAGCCATTTGCTCACTTCTTCTTTAATCCTATTTTAATCCCTATTTATTGGAAGCCTTTTATTGGTGGATTTATTTATTGCGCTACAGCTTTTACTATTTAGAGCAGACTCCAATAAAAATATGAAAATTGAAAAAAAAAATGCAGTTAGGCCACTTTGGCTCTCATGGCCTCATTTGACTTTGACTTAAGCAGAGTTTATAAGTTAGACTGATGCAATAGTATTTAAAACTTTCCTAATACTATGTACCTTAGTTTTACAGGCATTTTGAATGATGTTGGCCATGCATAAAATTCAAAGTCATATCTTTGAACACATGACATATAATCATTTTCTCTTTGGTTTGGTTTACGCTCCAGAGTCCTCAAAAACTGTGTATATTGAGGGTTATTCACTCGTCCATATGCTCTCATTAGAAATGCAAACACCAGGACCATACTAAAACCTCCACAGTATTGCCCCATAGTCTGCAGTTCATCCATGGTAAACAAGCCTCTCTTGTATATGTACAAGCAGAGCAATGGTGAGGTATACATGGTAATATTCAACATTGTGTTTGTCTGAAATATCACAATAGTGAGAAGGTAGGTCGAGAAAATAGATTTATTTATTTGATTGAAGGTAATGTGTACTCACTGATGTTATTATTTTATCACCCCAATTCTCCCAGCCATGAGGCTGGTACAGCGCCTATAAAATTATACAATACTGAATTTGCCGTTTTTAAAATACAATAATTATTATATGGCAGAACAAATCAGCATTGAAATTCAACAGGGCAATGCTGTCGGCATTTTGGGTACTTTACCTACTGGTAGTAGGCTGGAGCATTTGGACTGTTTATTATAATATATACATAGCGTACAATAAATAGACACCGAAACCCTATTTTTTTTTAAAGTGGGTATGACACAAATTACTTCTATGGTACTAAAACAATTATTGACGCAGTAGTTTTAAGGGGATAGTAGGTAGTATGCATGGTACATTGTGTAAAACATCTTTACATACCTGTAGTGGTCCATCCCTGTAGATTTTGTAGAGCCTCGGAGAAAAGAGACATTTCCAAACCATCAATAAAATCATCTTGGCCAGGTGGCTTTAATAGTTTGACACCAAAATACTACCCACTTTACAAATTTAAATAACAATTAAAAGATATTATTTATGGAAATACAATTTTAAAATTAAAGAGCGATCAATATTTTATACTTTCTTCAAAGATAGTTTATTTTGCAAAAACTAAAATCATACCGATCATCAATGCCCGATAGAAAAGAAATACACACACAGACAAAAAAGAAAAGACAATAGGCACAGATAATATGCCACCACTACCATTAAAACCACAGATAAACACGTTCTGGTTTTTAAGCGAGTCCAATCATAGACTAGCATTTTAAGTCCAATATTTAAACAACAAAAGCATCTCTTTTTTTGAGGGGAGTAGAGGGAAATGCGAGGGCATTCAGGGGTATGTAGGACTCAAAACCACAGTATTACATACTATATTACAAACCACATTTTAAACTCATTCAGAACTCGAGACACATAAAATAATGAACACATCTCGCATTGCTTCTATTTTATTGTCATCCTACCGACAAGGGTAAAGGGCTGCCGTCTTTCTCCCTTGAATCGCGTTTCCGTCCGAAGTGATTATTAAAATAAAATATATTCTTAAACTTTCTTGACCGAAGGCTCTATTACAAAGAATATATTTACTTTCTACCGAGAGCTCTATTAGAGTAAAATCAACTTCTCTTGGTAATGAATAGCCTTTGTAGAGAGATAGAGAGGTTACCACAATTTTGCCAATGTCACGCACACAAGCTATTGCATAGTTTAGTTTTGTATTAACGATTATTGTAATAAAAATAAATGTCTTTCACTTACTGATCGCTATTTCAAAATATATCATTGTCATAATTTCCACGCTGTTACTGTCACGTCAGCGTTTCAATCAGCTGTCAATTTGTCAAGTGTCAATCATCAATCATTATCGAAAATTCAAACAGGGCTGGCTTGGCTATGCGTTTGAAAACTGCTTGTTTTTGGTTGGGTTGGATTGTCTTTAAAAATTAATTTCATTAAAGTGTATTCATAAAATGCGCTCGTAAAACAATAATTTTTAATGTAGATTTTGCAATTATAAGTTATGAAAATGTTTGGTTTTATCGGACCGCTGTTCTGGGTTCTTGTGGCTGTTACTTCGGTGTCCTCCAGGATTCATAAATTACACCTTGTGGTAAGAAACGAGATTGTTTGTTCCAGCGATAAGGACACATGAGACAGGGATACCGTGCTAATTCAATTGTGCTTATTCGACGTGTAATTATGACATATAAGCATATGTATTTTATTTTAATCACCTTGTGAGGCGTAGTTATTAGGTACCTACGTGACAAAATGTTAAGAAAGCTTTTAAATTTTATCGCCCGCTATTACTCTCCACATTTACTTAATATCTCTACACTGTCAAGCCAACTCTTCATCCTGATTAATGATGTCAACATAATTTCTTTTTCTTTAAAAGTTTATTTAAAACAATATAACATGTGCCATATGTTTTATTGTTGTGCTACCAAGTACCTATGTATCTTTTAAACGATTTTCATACAAATACATTACGATTTTTTATTTTTAGTTTATTTTCCCACTTTCTGTGTTTTTGGCCTCTGACAGCACCTTATCTTCAGTTTGGTATATGTCTAGTTACATATTCCGATTGTATATGATTGCTGTTACTTGGTACCATTTTTTAATCAATGATTAGGCTCACATTTTCCTCAATCTCACCCGATGAGAAACTCTCTTGCTACATTACATATTGACTTGGGCCAGATATTCAGTAAATGCAATTAGAGTGTGTAGTGAATTAGTTAAGCCCAGGATGACTTGATCAACTAGGAGTAGTTCAAGTGAATAGGTATTCATTAGACAAGTGAAGGTGTAGTACTTCAAGCTCATTGTTGCTTCCTTTCAGATTGTTTTAAAAACTAGCTTATGCATTGATTAAATAGGCCATGCTCAGTTCAAAATATAGAATATTCATTCTATACAAAGTACTTATTTTAGTCAATTTTGAATGTGAACCATCAGCCCATGCATTCCTATTGCTGCAGCATGGTCTTCTTTGCATAATGGAAGACTATAATCCCCCATATTCTAGCCAAGTGTGGCAAATTTGCATAAACTACTGCTTATTTACACTCGCCCATGTAAACCAATTTATAATAATCTATTGGTGTTTGTTAAAGGTGTTGCAATATTTTTTTAGTTTAGCATTTTGTGTTTCATCATGGTTTAGTGTGACTTTCTTTTTGTTTTTCCATCGTTTCTACTTTAAAAGAGGCAATAATCCTAAATTTATTCATCATATAATAATAGGTCTTTACCTATGAAATTGCCGTATTGCAGTACAGACTTTTTCAAACAAAAAAAAGTTTTGATTGGCTATGAATTCTAAATTCAAATTAATTTCGTTTTAAAAATATGACATTCTATTTACAATATAAGTCTTTTGTTTATTGATTAGCTTTGTATTTTCATTACATTTCAACATTTTTTCTCATAATGGATACTTTGAAATTTCGTGTAATTATGGAATATGAGTTCCGTCGTGGCACCAACGTGGCACAAACGACACGTAACATCAACGACGTTTACGGAGAGAACTGTACAAACGAACGTACAACCCGTTATTGGTTTGCTCGGTTCCGTTCTGGGAATTTGGACTTGATAAATGAACCTCGTGGTCGTCCGGAAACTTTGGTCAACAATGATGAATTAAAGGCGATTGTGGAAGCTGATGAATCTCAATCTACAGCTGAGCTGGCAGCAGCTTTTGATGTTAGCATCAAAACAATATTGGTCCATTTGCGACAGATTGGCAAGATAAAAAAGCTTGATAGATGGGTGCCCCACGAACTTAACGATCGCCAGCGCAACGTACGCGTCGAGACTTGCCTTGCGCTGCTTAACAGGCACAGAAATGAAGGAATTTTGAACCGAATTGTTACGTGCGACGAAAAATGGATTCTTTTTGACAATCGAAAGCGCTCAGCAAGTTGGTTAGATCCTGGTTCGGTACCAAAGCAATGTGCAAAACGAAAAATGATCCCTAGAAAGGTGATGGTCACAGTTTGGTGGTCTAGTGCTGGTGTGATTCATCATAGCTTTTTACAAAACGGCGAGAGCATTACTGCAGATGTGTACATTGAAGAACTGACCACAATGATGGCGAAACTCGCACGTCTGCAACCAGCTTTGGTCAATCGGTCGTCGCCACTACTACTTCACGACAACGCGCGACCCCATACTGCACAACATACCGTCTCTAAGCTGCATGAGTTGGGTTTGGAAGCTCTCCATCATCCACCATACTCACCAGATCTTGCGCCTACCGACTATTACTTTTTCCAAAATTTGGACAACTTTTTAGCGGGAAAAAAATTCAATTCCCGAGAGGCAGTACAAAACGCCTTCGAAGAGTTTGTTGTCTCCCGTCCTGCTGATTTTTTCAAGAAGGGCATCCATAAGCTGCCACAGCGTTGGCAAAGATGCATTGATTGCAGGGGTGATTACTTTGAATAAAAGAAATAAATAAGTTCGAAAAAAAAATACTTTAACTTTTTTCAAACAAAACGGCAATTTCATAGGTAAAGACCTAATAATAGGCTTAGATTAATCAAAAGCAAAATTCATATCTGAAATAAAGACTGCCAGAAATTGATGAAAGAGTACATTAAAAAAATGTTTCAATATGCTAATACATATGCGTGCATGTTGCATTTATTGAGATGATTGTTGCAAGTGGTTGCAATTGGTATATTATAAAGAAAAATATCTTAACAAGGAAATAAATATGAATATGCACATGTGGAAAAAGAAATTAATGGATATGAGTATAACAGCTGCTGCACATATCATTGTAAAAAGGTTGAATGTAATATTATTATAAAATACTATTAGGGTCATAATAGACTAAAAAATCTATATTTATAAAAAAAAGTCGTGTTAGTTACACTATTTATAACTCAAGAACGGCTGAACCGATTTGGCTGGAAATTGGTGGTAGGTATCTTAGAATCAGGAGACGGACATAGGATACTTTTTATCCCATTCAACAACATTTTACTAATTCACCCATGTAAAGCCAGGGCGGGTCAACTAGTAAATGATAAAGATTTATTGTAATTAACGTCAGAAGATTTTGACATTTTGATTGGTTCAGATGGGAGATCAAAATAACATAAAATAATAAAATAAATAAAATAAATAATAAAACTATATATAAATAATAACTCCCAACAATCACATATATAGATCCTGGAACCTAACTATGATTCCCTGTGTCTAGGGACCCAAGAACTACGAGGCTGGTGGTCCCCCAATACCCTGACTCAGAACAAGTATTGCGCTTTTTTATCTTTGCACAAATACTTGTCCTGCTGCGGGAATCGAACCTGCCGCCTCTGGGCTATGAGTGGACCTGCTTAACCACTCCATCTCCATCAAGCACAGTACAATAAGGCCTGACTAACAATTAGTTCACTATGTCATAAGTTTAGAATGTTTTGCCGTTTGACAGGATTAGCTAGGCTTAATATATGTTTTTCATTAACTGTGTTTCATTACAGGATGATGAGAGGCAATATGTAGACCTGACAACTTTCGGGTTCTTTAAATACGGCATACTAGATGTGAGGATGGTGAATTTCATGCTGCCATCAGGACCTGTCTATGGAGAGGTAATGTTAAACATTCTCTTTTATACCTACAGGGTAAGCAATGCATTGGTGACACCTCCTCCGGTGTTACAGATGTCCACAGGCTACGGTGACCACTTCCCATCAGGTGGGCCGTATGCTTGTTTGCTCCCTTTAACATAAAAAAAACCAGCATAGGTTGACCCTTGGTTATTCAGAGGTACCATTTGAAAAGTTCCGGAGTTCCGAGGTACAACACATACCCCTTCCTGCGCTCCTCCTCTTTATTTGAAGTCGCTTATAAATATTATACTATGCTTTCATAGTGTGTTGTACCTCGGAACTCCGTCATTTATAAACTGATTTAGAAAAATCTATTTTAAATTAAATATACATTGGTCGAATAGAATTTTTTATTAACATTGAATTGAATAATAATAACGCCCGACGATCACATACATAGATCCCGGACCCTAACTAGGATTAACCACATAACCCAGGAACTACAAGGACCATAGTCCCACAACACCCAGACACAGAACAAGTATTTGCGCTTTTTTTTCTGCGCACAAATACTTGTCCTGTCGCGGGAATCCAACCAGCCGCCTCTGGGTTATGAGCCAATCTACACAACCACCATACCACAGAGGCTGTCAAAAGAATTAAATTTAATTTTAGTTAGTAACTTTTGCGGCAATTTCACCACAAATTCGCCAATATCATGTAGATAGACCATAATATCGAAATTGGTTTTGTAGTTTGGTATTTAAATCAAAATAATTATTCCAATATGTCATCCAATTTATTTATTTATTGTGATACGACAACGAAAACTACAAAATCAATTACAATTATCACACAAAGGATTTCATACATTAACAAAAAACAAATCAGGGTTATAAAATAATAAAAGAATCCAATGGGCTATTACAATAATGTCAAATAAAATAATGTCAGAGTTAATTAGATAAAAAGAATAATTATTCACTATCGCTACAGTCGGGATTACCCGTATTGCTCCATTGGTCACTCACGCTTTCATATTAATGTTAATACTGCAGCAACAATGTTAGACCACTTGTCAAAAGAAAAATCAAAATCAGCGTTGGTGTCGCGGAGTGCATTGAGGTGGCGTAGAGGGCGAACCAGCGGAGACCAAGTACCTCTACTTCTCTGTTATAAAAAGATATTGTTATGTATGCAGTCTGATTGTATATGATCAGCCGTTTTTAAAAAAGGGATCGTTTTGTATTACGGTATTCGGAAATCGGTCTATAAATTACGGGATGATAACAAAAAATAATACAACCGATTTGAGAACCCCTTAGAAGTTGATTGAAAAAGGTTTTAATAAACTTCCAGTACGGGTTCACGCTGGACCGGACGGTGAACAACGCTATCAGTCCATACATGGTTCAGGGGAACACTGACTCCTGCTATTTCATAGAGAGCATCCTCACACCGCAGCATCCAGCTATTGTGTTCCTTAACATGGACTTCATTAATTTAAGGTATTTTTTGCTAGTTAGAAAATTAGTATAAGGCCCTTTTGGAGAGACACGAGAGTAGTAAAAAGACGCCCTGACAGAGACTCTTTTTACTATACAATTCAAGCGTTTTGAATAAATGGTTTACCTGCGCGGACAACATGATGCTTTTTTAATGTTAAATAATGACGTGACGAGCTAACCGTTCGCCTGATGCTAAGTGACACGCTTGCCCATGCAGCTGTTAGTGTCACACAGAACTCTTAAGTATAGAGTTTTGCGTGACACTACACTACGCGCGTCATTCTAAGGTCCGTATTACAGAACGATGCTCAGTCATCGATCGGTGCTCAAGCAGAGAATTCATTCACTAATTGATCATTTATAAATGAAATCTCTGCTTCAGCACCGATCGATGACTGAGCATCGTTCTGTAATACGGACCTGAGACATCACCATAGTCTAGTAATAAGATTACTAGATTACTAGACTGAGATCAGATTTATTATTTGATCAGTAATTTTTCACTAACTCGTGCCCTTCAAACCGGAACACAGCAGCGCACTACTGCTTGGCGGTAGAATAAATGACAAAGCGGTGGAACTATGTAGAAAAGTCCTACTACCTAGTAAACGGATCATACAGATTACAGTCCCCTCGTGACCTCGGCCAATGTAACTTGTCGTAACGTTGAGGTTAGTCAAAGTAATGTTTTTATAGTTTTTGTGTGCCGTTTTATCTTTACAATATGATTGTCAGTTTGTTTGATTGCAAAGCTTGTGTTGCTTCAGGTTGAACGTGACCTGCAATGCGCCTGTTCTTCATCTATATGAAAACAGAAGTGTGGTGCCGTCCGGTAAGATGATATCTAATCTAAATGTATATAACTCAAAGGTGACTGACTGACTGTCTGACTGACATAGTGATCTATCAACGCACAGCCCAAACCACTGGACGGATCGGGCTGAAATTTGGCATGCAGGTAGATGTTATGACGTAGGCATCCGCTAAGAAAGGATTTTTCGAAATTCCAACCTTAAGAGGATGGAATGGGTGGTTGAATTATTTTCCCATAGGCCACGCCGCGGGCGAAGCTGCGGGCAGAAGCTCCTATTGTATTCTTTCGTAGTACTTATTAATATAATAGGTCTTTACCTATGAAATTGCCGTATTGCAGTACAGACTTTTTCAAACAAAAAAAAGTTTTGATTGGCTATGAATTCTAAATTCAAATTAATTTTGTTTTAAAAATATGACATTCTATTTACAATATAAGTCTTTTGTTTATTGATTAGCGTTGTATTTTCATTACATTTCAACATTTTTCCTCATAATGGATACTTTGAAATTTCGTGTAATTATGGAATATGAGTTCCGTCGTGGCACCAACGCGGCACAAACGACACGTAACATCAACGACGTTTACGGAGAGAACTGTACAAACGAACGTACAACCCATTATTGGTTTGCTCGGTTCCGTTCTGGGAATTTTGACTTGAAAAATGAACCCCGTGGTCGTCCGGAAACTTTGGTCAACAATGATGAATTAAAGGCGATTGTGGAAGCTGATGAATCTCAATCTACAGCTGAGCTGGCAGCAGCTTTTGATGTTAGCATCAAAACAATATTGGTCCATTTGCGATAGATTGGCAAGATAAAAAAGCTTGATAGATGGGTGCCCCACGAACTTAACGATCGCCAGCGCAACGTACGCGTCGAGACTTGCCTTGCGCTGCTTAACAGGCACAGAAATGAAAGAATTTTGAACCGAATTGTTACGTGCGACGAAAAATGGATTCTTTTTGACAATCGAAAGCGCTCAGCAAGTTGGTTAGATCCTGGTTCGGTACCAAAGCAATGTGCAAAACGAAAAATGACCCCTAGAAAGGTGATGGTCACAGTTTGGTGGTCTAGTGCTGGTGTGATTCATCATAGCTTTTTACAAAACGGCGAGAGCATTACTGTAGATGTGTACATTGAAGAACTGACCACAATGATGGCGAAACTCGCACGTCTGCAACCAGCTTTGGTCAATCGGTCGTCTCCACTGCTAATTCACGACAACGCGCGACCCCATACTGCACAACAGACAGTCTCTAAGCTGCATGAGTTGGGTTTGGAAGCTCTCCCTCATCTGCCATACTCACCAGATCTTGCGCCTACCGACTATTACTTTTTCCAAAATTTGGACAACTTTTTAGCGGGAAAAAAATTCAATTCCCGAGAGGCAGTACAAAACGCCTTTGAAGAGTTTGTTGTCTCCCGTCCTGCTGATTTTTTCAAGAAGGGCATCCATAAACTGCCACAGCGTTGGCAAAGATGCATTGATTGCAGGAGTGATTACTTTGAATAAAAGAAATAAATAAGTTCGAAAAAAAAAATACTTTAACTTTTTTCAAACAAAACGGCAATTTCATAGGTAAAGACCTAATATTGTATCGTATTGTAATCTTATACAATAGTCGTGTTGAATAGAAAATATTTATTGGAGTAAAACTTAAAACTATTCTTTACGCACTCTTGACTTGGGGAGTAAGCTGGTGAAAGGACGAACGGAAGTTGAACGTAGATCTCCATTGCCAACATAACAAAGTTAAAAATGTGTATTATTATGGTGTTATATCCGGTAAAATGACAATTTACAATTTTCAAGATGGCGACACACAAAGCAAATGCAAAGTTATACCGGCCGATAGATGGATGCCTAAACTAAAGAAGTTTTGCTTCAGTCGTGTGGTCTAAGACGTGAATCAACTTCCGTTCGCCTCGCCAGCTTACGCCCCAAGTGCGTAAAGAAGTTTTACTACAATAAATGTAGTAACTACTGTACATAATCTTTATGTATAATTGTTGTATTTTCAGAAGTGCCTCAAGACGACAACAAATGCTACCACAGCGTGCTGCCAATCTCCAGAGAAACGCGGAACGGTTTCGACTACTACAACACTAGTGTATGCTTATGGTTCAGTAAAAATATTTTTAAGTTTGTTTTAAATAGATGGCTCCATCAGCATGACGTAAAGCATGATTTAAAAAAGTAAATGCCCATCTTTTGCTTCTCTGTGCTTACTATTTTAAACTAGTTCATTCGCCGTAGTGATAAAAAGTATTTCAAGTGTTTTTGTTCAATTTTCAAGGATGAAAGTACTTGTTACTTAAGGTTTTCCGTGTTATCGCCCGGTAGTGTTGCCAGTGATGACTTATAAAGCCGCCAAAGTGGTTTATTACCATTGGACTCATTATTAAGCTTAAAGTTGCGTTACTAGCTATGGAAAGGGCTATGCTTAGGATTTCTTAGACATAAGATCCGAAATCTGAGGAGAATCGCAGAAGAACTAAGGTCGGTATTACAGAACAATGCTCAGTCATCGATCAGTGCTCAATCAGAGATTTCATTCATAAAGTGATCATTTAGTGAATGAAATCTCTGCTTGAGCACTGATCTATGACTGAGCATCGTTCTGTAATACGGACCTAAGTCACTGATATAGAATTAGAATTTGCAAGTTGAAATGGTAATGGGCAGGCCACATCACGCGCAGAACCGACAACCGATTGGGAAGAAAGGTTCTCGTGTGGCGACCATGAACTGGAAGAGGTGCGTTGGCCTTAGGAGAGACAACTAGCTAGGCGATCATGTAACTCGATTGCAACAAATAGAAACACTAAATTGTATGAATGTGATAGTTTCAATACGTAGTTTATGTGCAATGAAAATTAGGAATGGAACTTCTTCTGTTGCATTGCAATCAAAGTTGCGTGATCACCGCACGGTCAAAACCAACCGTTTAATGCAACTTCAGCATACTTAAGCGAAATAGGTAACTGGATAAAACTGTGACGTCCTACTTGCAAAATTGATTAGACGCAAAAGGATTTCTATGGCAGATTCTAACCCCCTAAACATAGTGTAGCAGAATAAAAAGTTATTTTATATTTGGTTCTTCTCAATTAAATTGTAAATAAGTAATGATACAACAAGAGGAAACATTGTGTAGCTTTTCCACTGTTGTACAATAATATAATATAATAATAATATATGTGGACATCTCACACAACGCCATCTAGTCCCAAACTAAGCAAAGCTTTTATTATGGGAACCAGATAACTGATACAATTACTTAGATAATGTTTGTTTGTAAATACATACATAGAATACAATATGACACCCAGACACAGAACAAACACCTATATTCATCACACAAATGCTCGTCCTGGGTGGGAATCGAACCCACAACCCACAGTTCAGAAGGCAGGGTTATTACCAACTGAGCTATCGGGCCAGTCTATGTTTAATAGTAAATACAATGTTTAACAGTAAAGGGTTAAGGTTCATGGTCGTATAAATAATATTGATTTTTTTTCCAGTTCGCGTTATTTGTTGGCACTGAACGAGAAGAGGGGCTTTATAACCTTTACTTCAACAACTGCCCGCGAGGACAAGATGGACCGCCGGTCAATATGATTGTAAGTATCTCTTTTTTATGATATGATAACGCTTTACCACATTTCTGTTATTAAATAAGTGGCCGAAGGCGCGTGTATAGGGAACTGGCTCTCAAGTTATGTAGACACATCTCTTAAAGATTAAAAACTTGTCGATAATGTTGTTAATTGACAAAATCAGGCGCGACTTCGCGGAATTTCATCGTAAATACAAAATGAAATAAAAATATCTTAAGTACAAAATGACTTCGAATCACACTAGTATACAGTACAGTATAAGAATACTCATTCTTATTTAATTTTGATAATATTGTTAAAAATTGTTATACCTTATAAAAATAGGTTTAAGTAATCATACGTACTATATGAGTATAATAAAATTTTTGTCGTAAATTTTGTTTTGTTGCAATAAAGTTGAAATCTATACATGGAATATTTTTTGAACCGGGTTCAAGATTTACACCATACGCAGCTTTCAATGGATGACATTTCAAATTTTTTAATAACGTTTTCGATTGGTCCTTATTAAAGTTAATTGAAAAATAATAGACACGTATTTTTTGTCTGTGCATTGTGTGAAATTGTAGAGTTTTGTTAGTTTTGGACATCATGAGGCTAAAACGAAGATATTTAGCGGAAGGGAAAAAATCTTGTGTGTCTTTTTGCACAAATTATGCTTCATACGTCAATTGGTATCATATGTCCTCACAATTCATTATTTTATTATTTAATAATTATTTCAAAAATACTGAATAATAAAAGTCTGGTATTTTTATATAAGCTCTAAATGATAATCACAAAATGGTTTTCGACTTTTGATACCATCGACAACAAGAAATACCTCTTCATTTTAAGTTTAATTTTTAATATTGTTGTTTCGTCGTCGTTTCACTGGTCAATCAACTCCTTTCCAGATAGAAATATATGAGAGCAATTATCGTAATTTCCTATCAGCGGGAGAGATGCCCTTGCCCAGATTCTATGCTATTTCATCGCTGATCTTCTTCCTGAGCGCTGTACTGTGGACCTATATATTGAAGACCAGCCGCCAGCCGGTCTACCGTATCCACATCATCATGTGTGTTCTAGTCTATTTGAAAGCGCTATCACTGGCATTCCACGGGATCAACTACCATTTTATACAGACTAGAGGCGAACATGTGACGGCTTGGGCGATATTATACTACATTACGCATTTGTGAGTATACCTTATGAGCCGACTACAAAAAAAGGTACTCAATTCGGTTGTATTATTTTTAAAAATAAAATACTAAAAATTTTTTCAAGTTTTGTGCTGTGTTTATAAAGTGTTGAATTGTTTTCGTTCTGATATTTTGGTACAAATAAAAAAGTCCGGTTTTTATTAACTTTTACCTTTTTTTTTTACTTTAAACTTGTCAACCATTTATCTGTTTGATGTGTTGATTTATTGAAGCAAAACTTCATTACGCACGCTTGACTTGGGGAGTAAGCTGGTGAGATGAACGGAAGTTGAAAGTTGTTGGTTAACGTAGATCTCCATTGCTAACATAATAAAGTTAAAAATTTGTATTATTTTGTTGGAATGTCCGGTAAAATGAGAATTTTACAATTGTCAAGATGGCGACATTAAACAAAGCAAAAACAAAGTTACACCGGTCGATAGATGGAGCTAAACTAAAAAAGTTTACTTCAGTCGTGTAGTCTAAAGCACACTTGTTTTTTTTTGGTTTCGTTAGTTTGGTGTTTGCCGCAAATATATAATTTAGAATTTTTTAAAGTATGTCGTTAAGTAATGTTTCCGTTTTTAGATTAAAAGGCGCGGTCCTGTTTGTGACGATAGTACTCGTTGGCACTGGATGGAACTTTATAAAGCACATACTGTCCGACCGCGATAAGAAACTATTCATGATAGTCATCCCGCTACAGGTTAGTAAACGAATCATCAAACGCTTTATTCTTGTTCTTCGTCAGCTGGAAGACTAATGACAATGCACAATGAACTCTCATTCCACCACTTTATAAGAAAGTATGACTAGACTATGACTTGATTTGATGACTTGGACTGCATCGCAAAATTATTAGGTACTCGATGGGTTGGAAAGTTACTTCCCGATAGATCGCAAAATTAGTTCCTAATGGATCGGAAATTTAATTGCCGATCGCCAAGATAGCTAATCGATTCGCGATGAGCTAGAAAAAAAGTTAGTTCAATTTCCTGGGTGATTGTGAAGATACATTAATAAGTTTTATAGCAGCATCGTAGTTTGTCTTTCACGTTAAAAATTACTCTATGTTGAACCGTCACAAGCTAGGCGTAACTCGATTGCAACTGATAGAAACACTAATTTGTATCGATTTGACAGAATCAATACGCAGTTTATGTGCATAGTTACTATGGAAATTTTCAAATTAGGAATGAAATTTTCAACCAAATTTCCGTGACCACTCCACTGCCAGGTGCTAGCGAACGTGGCGGAGATCATCCTGGCTGAGAGCGAAGAGGGCGCCGCTGAGTACAACGCGTGGCGAGACATCTTCGTGCTGGTCGAGCTTATGTGCTGTGGCGCCATTCTCTTCCCGGTAGTTTGGTGAGCATCACAATTGAAGGGGTGACAACAAAAAGGGTTTAACTGATTCTTTTCACAAAATGACTAATGGGTATCGTTGGATTGAGCGTGAAATTATCCACAATAATACATTCTCAAAATACCGAAATGAGGCTTAAATATCGAGATTTTGAGTTTAAAAACGGTTTATCTGTCACAGGAATACAGTTTGCTTAGCATAAAAATATTATTATATTTATCTTATTATATTATATTTTTACAGTAATTGTATGAATTAGTACTATATTTAGTATTTTAAAATAGAATTAAAACATTTACAAGCAACTGAAACTTAAAAAAACCTTTTCTATTACCTTATGAAGCCGTTGAAGTTTAAAGTCAATTTTCTCGAAACTATCAATTTGACAGTTAAACCCTTTTTATTCTCAACCCTTCAATTATTTTATATCATACTATTTTTTTTAAATTGGACCTTGTTCGAATATTCTATAGCTTGGTCGGAGTACATACATTTAGGGAAAGAGCGAATTCAATTCCACCGTGTATATATATCATAATATTAATAGTAACAATATGGACCCTGCAGGGCACTACAGATTAATATAGTGAGGGTTAAATTTGTACATTTAATTTATTTTTATTTATCACAATTAAATCATGAGTTTGTTGCGCTGGCCGTAGTAGCTAGGCCCGTGGTCGTCCGACACAAAAAAAAAAATGGCAAATTTCTACTCGATTGGTTCTCGCCTCGGGGGTTCCCAGAGCTGGCACATACTTCACTCAGAAGTTAAGTCTTCTAATTCAGCGAGGTAATGCTGCCAGTATTCTGGGAACCTTACCGCGCGGTGGTGAGTTGAATAGCATATTTATTTTGTAAATAATGTTTTATTAGTTGTAACTTTTTATTTATAGAGTGCCTGTACAATTAACTAATTATTTTGTTTTTCAACAATAACTTGTGAAATACTGATTTTTTTATACGATCTCTTTGGTTCTCGAAATGGTCTTTAAATTTCGGTGCCATGAAAAAATATCAATTAACTAATTAGTTTTCCATTTCACACTTCTTTTCTGCTGCTAGGCGATCATGTAACTTGATTGCACCAGATAGAAACAAATGTTTGACATATAGATAATATACATAAATAAAGGGTTTAACAATTTCAATACGCAGTTTATGTACGTAGTTTGATTGGCCTGATAGCTCCCTGCCTTCTGGTTTATGGGTTCGATTCCCACACAGGATAAACATTTGTATGATAAACATCGATGTTTGTTCTGTGTCTGCGTGCTATATTGTATATTGTATTCTATGAGTATTGTGTCTGTTACCTGGTTCCCATAATACAAGATTTGCTTAGTTTTGGACTAAATGCCACTGTATGAAATGTCCACACATATATATTTACGAGCTTCTGCCCGCAGCTTCGCCCGCGGCGTGGCATATGGGAAAATAATTGAACCACCCATTTCACCCTCTTAAGGGTGGAATTTCGAAAAATCCTCTCTTAGCGGATGCCTGCGTCATAACATCTACCTGCATGCCAAATTTCAGCCCGATCCGTCCAGTGGTATGGGCTGTGCGTTGATAGATCACTATATTAGTCAGTCAATCAGTCACCTTTCAGTTATATATATTTAGATTAATTTACGGAATGCAATTTCTCCTGTTGCATTGCAATCAAAGTTCCGTGAACTGTTTAATTCCCAGGTCGATACAACACCTGCAAGACGCTTCGAGCACAGATGGCAAGGCGGCCATCAACCTGCGTAAGCTGAAGCTGTTCCGCCATTTCTATGTGATGGTGGTCTGCTACATATACTTCACTAGGTTTATAGTCTCTATTGTAAAGGTGAGATAACAATACATACATACGATACAATACAAACATTACTATTATTGAAGTAAAACGCACCCTAGACTTTTTATAGTCTAGTAAAAGTCATACTCATAGTAAAGTGGTGGCAACTTTACTTGAAGCTTCTATGGAGTTTTGGAAACAACACGAAAAGAAACGTTTCACCATCATTATACCATTTCCCAATCTCATGCCTGTAATCCAGCACTTAACGAATAGAATGCCACCAATTTTATGCACTAACACTGAAAATAACACAAGTTTTGGAAAATAATACAATGCGGTGACGCAATCTTTTTCGCATTCCCGCCAAAGCTCAGCAATATGGTTGAACGGTTCTACTTCGTAAAACTGAAAAGTAATGATAATAGTCAAATGAAGTAGGTACTTTATAGAGGGATAAGGCGCGTATATCATGATTTTAATTAAAGTACATGTTGTCTATAAATATTCCATTCAATTGATCCAGATAAGAAAATGTTTCATAGATAATTCAACCACCCATTTCACCCTCTTAGGGGTGAAATTTCGAAAAACCCTTTCTTAGTGGATACCTACACTTTACAAAGAACACACCCTCCAAATTTCAAGTATCTAGGACCAGCGGTTTAGGCTGTGCGTTGATATATAAGTCAGTCAGGACTTTGAATTTTATATGTACGAGACTTTATGACCTAACCTCACAGTTTTGTAATCTTATTACCAGATTGTGCTGATGTCTCAGAATGACGTGCGCAGTGCAGTGTCACGCGAAACTATATTTTAGTGTTTCAAGTGTCACTGCAACTGATATGGGCAGTCGTGTCGCTTAACATCAGGCGAGCGGCTAGCTCGTCATGTCATTTCGTAACATAAAAAAAATAAAATGTACGGAATATTGAATTTTGAAAGTTTGATTACAATAATGACGATGAAATGAACTAGTTGTGATGTTGGTCTCCAGATCCTGGTGCCGTTCCAGCTGGCGTGGCTGGACGAGTTGTTCCGCGAGATGGCGACACTCGTGTTCTTCGTACTAACAGGGTACAAGTTCCGGCCGGCCGCCGCAAACCCATACTTCACGCCCACGAACGCAGACCAAGACGATGCCACTGTGTGAGTACACCACTAACTAAGAAAACTGACGCTCGCTCTCCAATAAACAAACCACCCTAATCCCTATGTTATAAATGCTAAAGTAGTTTGTGTGTGTCTGTTTCATCTTCACGGTACAATAGGAGAACGGGTTTCAATGAATGTTGGGATGAATATAGCTTATACACTGGATTAACACATAGGATAATTTTTGTACAGAGCAGGCGCAGCTTGTTATGAATAAACGCCTAACGCCTCACATACATAGATCCTGGACCCTAACTAGGATTCCCTTAAAAAGTGTGGTCAAACTGTGAAAAAAAGTGTGTCTGTGGCATCGTAGCTCCCGAACGAATGAACCGATTTGGATTTGTTTGGAGTGTTCTTAGCTGTGACACTAATATTATAAAGGCGAAAATTTGTATGTGTGTTTGTTACTCCTTGACGCCCAAACGGCTGAATGGATTTGGATGAAATCCGGTACCAAGATAGCTTATACACTGGATTAAGATATATGTTATATTTTATCCTGGAAAAGTGAAATTTTCCCGTAAAATAATTAGAATAATTTTTATCCGTGGGTGAAACCGCGGGGCGCAACTAGTGTTTTATGAAAATCGGTCCAAGATGGAATAGAATAGAAAATTTTAATTTAATTCTCGTGTTCTGCTTAATTATGCTGGTGCTGTTGT
This sequence comes from Ennomos fuscantarius, assembly GCA_905220475.3. Taxonomy (NCBI): domain Eukaryota; kingdom Metazoa; phylum Arthropoda; class Insecta; order Lepidoptera; family Geometridae; genus Ennomos; species Ennomos fuscantarius. Next base: position 17,575,107 of record HG992023.1, read on the forward strand.
TCCAAACCATGAACCGAACCTAATATTGTAGTTGTAAAAATGTCGCTGTCCCTTTCATCTAGGTCGATATGACAAGAACGGCGATAGTATTTAAACCGTCTGTCAAGTTTAATTTAGAATTTTTCACAAAATAATCTACAGGTACTTTTTTTATGTTATGAAATGACATGATTAGCAAGACGCTCGCCTGATGTTAAGCGACACGACTGCCCATATCAGTTGCAGTGACACTTGAAACACTAAAATATAGTTTCGCGCGACACTGCACTGCGCACCAGGTGAATAACGCACATCGAGGTAAAGAGGGAAATAATCAGTTGTGGTGTGATTGTTGAGCAGATCGGCTCACAACCCGGAGGCGGCGGGTTCGATTCCCGCGGCAGGGCAAATACTTGTTCTGTGTCGGGGTGTTGCACGTCCATGGTCCTTGCAGTTCCTGGGTCCAGGATCTGTTTATGTGATCGCTGGGCGTTATTATTATTTATTTATTATTTTATTTAATCTGCTAGTTTCGACTAAATAGACCGTCGTCTCTGTCACATGAATCATTGGCGGTACAAAACGTCAGATAATTAAATTTTTTTTTATAAAAAATTTTGTTATAACAAAGTGTTGTTAAATACACCACTTATAACTCAACGACGCGACGGACGGCTAGACAAGTTTCTATGATTTTTGTGTTTTTTGGATTTATCTTCGTCCGGTAAAGGATATAAGTTATATAACTCAAAGGTGACTGACTGATAGACTGACTCACATAGTGATCCATCTACGCACAGCCCAAACCACTGGACGGATCGGGCTGAAATTTGGCATGCAAGTAGACGTAGGCATCCGCTAAGAAAGGATTTTTCGAAACTCCACCCTTAAGAGGGTGAAATGGGTGGTTGAATTATTCACCCATAGGCCACGCCGCGGGCGAAGCTGCGGGTAGAAGCTCGTAAGTTATAAAATTGATGTCAATCAATTTAAAAAATAACCTGTACTTGTACTTTCATTGACTGTTAGGCGGAACGAAGTTCACCGGGTCAGCAGTGCTTTAGACCACGCGACTGAAGTGAAACTTCTTTAGTTTAGCTCCATCTATTGGCCGGTATAACTTTGTTTTTGCTTTATTTCATGTAAATTTCGCCATCTTGACAATATTAATTTTTCATTTTACCGGACATACCAACATAATAATACAAATTTTTAACGTTGTTATGTTAACAATGGAGATCTACGTGAACCAACTTCAACTCTCGTTCGCCTCGCATTCACCAGTTTACTCTCCAATTCAAGCGTGCGTAAAGAAGTTTTACTTCAAAAATGTCTTAAGTGACACAGACGACGTTCCACGCAGCCGAAACTGCGGGTACATACATTGTCCTATTTATTCAACGTAAACCCTCACTGCAGGCTTTCAGACATCGGCGTATTAGAAGGCGCGAACCGGATATCGAACCGGAGCGACAGGAAAAGGGAAGATTTGCAGCCATTGATGCAAGAGGCGAACTACAACTCGGACTAAAATTTAAGTATATGGAACTTACACATTCATATTGTCGATAACGCATTTATATGATCGGAGATTGTGCACTGACGTTACTGCTCTTGGGTTGTCCGTAACATCCAGGCGATCACGTAACTAATGCCTGTCTGCATTGAAGTTTCACAGCTCGCAAGTTCGCCCTTATCCCACTATGACGTACCAACTGCAACGCGTTTAGGTACATCCTAGTTAATAAGTGCTAACTTAAGAGCTTTCCAATTTTAAGACAACATAAAAGTGGTTACTCTTAAAGTGGGAAATATTTTTTTTCTAGTTGTATGTATTTAATAAACATTTTTGTGGAAAGCATGGATTATTTTTTCATCACCTGCTGAAACGTACATACGCATCTCCCATTGAGGAGAGTTTGTGTCAAGGGGTTGTAATACTTTAGTCTTGGTTCAAGATTTTGTAAGGAGTAATTTAAATTATTTTTTTCTAGGGGGTAGGATTTTTCTGCAGTGTGTAGGTATTTACCACCGCTTTGCACTGGCAAAGCCAGTAAGTAAAGAAATAACTGTATTCTGCCGTCAAGCAGTAATGTACAAGCACTACTGTGTTCCGGTTTGAAAGGCACTGTAACTAATGATGTTACTGGGCAATGAGACTTTAGGATCTAATCTTATTATCATACTATGCTGATGTCTCAAGATGACGTGCGCAGTGCAGAGTTACGAAACTTTACATTAGAGTTCCGAGTGATACTGCAAAATGATTAAATAAATAAAAGTGCTCAGAACTATACTATTTTTGCAACTCATAACTCAAGCCCTGCTTCCCGCTAATATCATTAATCACCTGAGCTAGGTACAGAAACAAAAGTTTTTAATTGAAAACTTGAATTTCCCACTTCAAAGTGGATCTTAATTGAAACCGATCATAACTCATAGGATATATTTGACGGTTGCAATACGCGTTTTTTATAAGTTACCGACGGTAAATAATGCACGATAATGAGGGAGATAATCGGCTAGTGTCGTCTCTGTCACACGTAGTACTAGAGCGACAGCGTCAAACAATAATGACGCTGACATTAGTCGTCTATCTCCTTCTGAGTGACAAAGATGACGCTCTACAAAATCAACACTCTTATTATATCCATGTGCATTATTTAAACTCGGAACTTACAAAGAAAAAGTTATAAGAAAATAATTACGCTAATTGCATCTCAACAAAGTTACGTGATCGCCCCGCAGGTCTTAACGATAAGTCCATCGATTGAGCTTAGTTTAGTTAGTAATATTATTTAAGGTTATAATTTAAGCCACGATTCCGTCTTTTAAAGATTAAACGTTTTGAGGTGATGCAAAAACCTCACTATTACAGGAACTAAAAATAATAGTTACCTATAATTTGCACGTGACGTTTGTGTTTTTAGGTCCTATTGCAGAACCGAAAGTCCATAGCAAAGATTATCGACTCAAGCTATAGAAACGTGAGCTTTAATAGCGGTGCATAAAGCACGTTTTAAATAAAACTTACAGTAGCTGACGCAGCGTGGATCGCGCGTTTCGTACGAGTCGATAAAACGATGTTGAGTGGTACTCTTTGTTTGGTTGTGTATTTTTTCTAGGCTACCGAGCGTTTGTCCATAAATTCACATTTATTTTAATGTTTAGTGGTATTTAGGTCGATAATGGCAAGATGACAGGACCTTACAATCACGTTATAGCGCGTTTCAAATAATAATAAAAAACGATTATGCTTTAGACTACACGGCTGAAGTAAAACTTCTTTAGCTCCATCTATCGGCCGGTATAACTTTGTTTTTGCTTTGTTTAATATGTATTTCACCATCTTGGCAATTGTAAATTGTCATTTTACCTAACAACCCAAATTTAAACTTTGTTATGTTGACAATGGAGATCTACGTGAATCAACAACTTTCAACTCCCGTTCGCCTCGTCAGCTTACTCCCCAAGTCAAGAGTGCGTAAAGAAGTTTTACTTTAAAAAATTAATGTTGTCCATTGAACCGCGCTAAGGTAAAGGTCTCGGCTCTCGGTGGAGTAATCAGCATCGTTCTCTGCATTCAGCTAATGGTTTGACTTCCTCATACGGTTTGACATTTATCTTACCCTTTCTCTTTTATTCGATCTGTCTAATGTGCTTTTCTAGGTTTAGGTTTTTGAAGTAAAACTTCTTTAAGCACGCTTGACTTAAATGGTAAGCTGGTGAATGCAAAACGAACTGACTTTTATCACATTGGTATGTCCGGTAAAATGAGAATTTACAATTGTCAAGATGGCGACATTAACATTATACAAAGCAAAAACAAAGTTATAACGGCCGACGCCTGGAGCTAAACTAAAAAAGTTTAATTTCAATCGTTTGGTCTAAAGCACACTATTTTTTTGACAATTTATAATTTTATAGAACTTAATATTTAATGTACGTTCTCAATTATGGATTGGTCCCCCATATCTTGTCATTCAGGCTATGTAAAAATTTTAGTGTAATATAGCAGTTTTCATATAAGAAAGTTAATACCTAATAATTACTTTATTTTGTGCAAATATTACCATTTTTCTTATGATTTATTTAATTGTTGGTCGACTTGATGATATCTGTATTTCAATCTTAAGGTTTTATGTGATTCCTACCCGCTTTTTTATGTTAAGCGAATATTCATTCCTGAGATTTTTCCAATTCTTCTACAATTTATCGATGCTGTTAAGTAATAATTTGTGACGTCACTGCGTGTTTAAGCTTTGTCTGTGTCATTATTTGAGATATTTTATTTCAGTTTTCGCGATATCCTGTCTTGAGGAATACATTTTGTTTGAATAATAAGAATAAATCAGTCAAATGCCCTATTCTTTTGCAATACTTGGCAGTTGTGACGTCGCCGTCGTATTTACTTTTTTCTATAATCCTATACTTTATGATCATATCTACTGGGCGATTACGTAACTCGATTGCAATAAACAGAAACACAAATTTGTATGGATTTGTCATTGAAACTGTCAAATCCATACAAATTTGCGTTTCCATTGGTTGCAATCGAGTTACGTGATCACCCAGCTGGTGTACTAATAATATTATAAATAGGACGTTTTAGTGTAAGTATGTATGTTTGTAGGGGGTAATCTCCGGATTTCCCGCCCGGTGACGCTGTAAAGGTCGTTAGAGACCAAAAGCATTGTCCTGACCAAAAATCGGGGGTTATCTCCGAAGTACTGATCGGTTTCATATAAATTATGCCTGTTTATATTTGTTATTGAGAACGTGTCGGATTCATTTTACGAATGGTTGTGCCCACTTATACTTAAATTTACCGGATCAAAATCGCAATTACGTTATAATAAATCTAGTATGTTTATAAATTGCTTACAGGTCGTATATGGATATTAAAATCACAAAGCATTACTTTTTTGGTAGTTTACTATTTGACGATGTTGCTCAATGTAATAGTTTGTTAATTAATTAATCTGCATGCATTTAGATTTATTCTCTAATCTGCCATTTAATTTCACCAAAATGTTGGTAATTTTATTGCATGGCAATTTTGACCAACGTTTTTTGTATGCTAAACATGTGCGGCAAGCTTTATAAAAATTTACCACTATTTAAAAAATAATCTACTTACCCATATTTTACAATGTTTTTTATCTTTTATCTTTGTCTTTAATCTTGTCCGTATTGTAAATAAACATTAAATCAACATAAAAATGGTGATGTCTAAAAGTGGCTTGCGAAAATTAATGAAAGATAATATTTTATATTGTTTGTATTTATTAAGCCAAGCCAAAATAAAAATATTTCGAAAACTGTATCTTGTGTAAATAGTTATTAAAAATGTCAGTCTTAGTAAATAAAAATTACTAAAAACATCCTACGTAATGAAAAAACGGCAAACACAATGTATCAACTAAAAATATTATGTATTGCATATTTTTATTATTATTTAAAACACAAGCATTCAAACCGCACCATTTCTCATTTGACCAAAAAGAATCGATATTCGATCCTAAACATATCGATTGTTGTGCCAACAGTAGAATCGATTAATCGATATAAACTTTCAACAACCTACTAGTTCCTTGCGTCAAAAAACAAATATCCTGGTGGATTATGTGTAATTCCGAACTTACCCAATATTCAATAAAAATGTGCCTAAGTTTTCGTGTTCGTGGACACAACCATAATTCCTATTTTCCATAGCATTAAGGTGTAAATATCCTAAATAAGTGAACGTCAAAGTATGATAATGTTAGGTTGTGATATGCGGTATAATTTACATACATAATTGGGAGTAAACTTGTTTCGTGTATGGTTGATAACATAAAGTCCACTTTTGCTTCCATTTTGTAAAGTTCTACACAATTTTGATCTTGTAAATAGACCAAAGTTAGTGTATATAATAATATAATAATGGTGAAATTTTAATATCTGTGACCTCTAAAAGCAATATTTGTAGAACAATAAACTAATTGTGTTAATTGATTTAATCTTTTATTATAACCCAAATTCTGTTATATTTAAAGTAAAAAGTTTTAAGGTTTAAAGTTTGGAATAAAAGCATGAATTAAAATGTAGTTCATATCCTATTAAAAACCAACTTTAATCATTTTCCCTTTGAAATCGGTTAAAACTGGAGGCATCCTACGCTTTCACTTCCTGTATTTTTCGTCTTTTTCCTGCGGTAAATCTTAAATTTCCGGTAAATAGTATCCTATGTCAATCTTGGTAGCACTTTATTAGTAGAGTGTAAAATTTCATCCAAATTGTTTCAGCTGTTTTGGAGTGAAAGCCACAAATAAATTAACGACTTGATATAATGACGAGTAATAAATTAATTTTTCCATTCTCAACCCGGCCCTAGTTTTTTATTTATTTATTCATCAACAGAATTGTAGCATCATTACAGACAAATATCCAATGCGATGCTACAACTTATAAACCCGCCGCCACAATAATTAAAAACAACTAGCAACATAGGTACTAGGGGCTGTAAAATTAATTCTAGGTAGTTGAACTAAAAACGAGCGTGCTGACCACACGACTGAAATAAAACTTTTTTAGTTTAGCTCCATCTATCGGCCGGTATAACTTTGTTTTTGTTTTGTATAATGTTAATATCGCTATCTTGACAATTGTGAATTGTCATTTTACGAGACATACCAATATGGTAAAATTAAACTTTGTTATGTTGTCAATGGAGATCTACGTGAACCAACTTCAACTTCCCTTCGCCTCGCATTCACCAGCTTACTCATCAAGACAAGGGTGCGTAAAGAAGTTTTACTTTAAAAATCCAGTAGGTACTATGGGTATTTTATTACATAAGGTGTTTTTACCTAAAGGTGTTGCCAGTAGTAGAGTAAAACTGGGAACGGCTTTAGGTAGTTTTTAGGAGTTATGCCGAAACTTGCTATCTTGTTATTTTCTCAACTTCCTATCATTATTCATGCATACATACACAAAATACTTACATTTATCATAACAATATTGATTTAGCGACTACTGTATTTTCAAAACCGAGACTGACAACCACAGAAATTATTTGTTTTATTTATTGATTATATTCTAGAAATGATTTCATTGCTGCATTTCTGGCAACACTGGTTAGCTAGATAGGGCGTAAGCGTATTGATTTTTCCCCGAGCGCGGAATAACTTTTCCTGTCGCATTGCCGCTTAAAATAATAAACATTCCTCCAGATCTAAGTAGTTTTACTGATAAAATGAGCGTCGAGTTAGAAGCAGTTACAATGGTGGTAACCACACAGGAGCTGGAGAGTGGAGAGGATTCCGACCTATACGATGAGGTTTGTACCTACTTTATTCTATAAGCAATGGCTGATCAATTCTCATGTAACGTTTCTACGTTTGTTTTATGAACCGCTACACTGCTGTTACGTAGAATTAAATTAATGAGTATGGATAGTAGAACAGTTATCTGCATAATTATGTTTAACTTGTATTTTACCTAGCGACATTTTATGCCTTAAGTAGATATTTGTTGCGCGCTAACACGAAACTGCGAATAGCTACCACCTACCTACACAGGTACTTATTACTAATTATACATTAATTCTAGTATTTATATTAGGTAAGGTATTTAAACTACACATACATGGAAAAAATGCACTCTGACAAAGTTAATCTAAGAATAATGTTTTTGAATATACTGTTTAACTAGTTGCGCCCCGCGGTTTCACCTGCTGATAAAAAGTATTTTAAATATTTGCTGATCCCACATTTCACTTTTACAGGATAAAATGCAGCCTATATGTTAATCCAGTGTTTAAGCTATCTTGGTACCGAATTTCATCCAAATCCATTCAGCCATTTGAGCGTGAAGGAGTAACAAACATACACACATATACACATACAAACTTTCACCTTTATAATATTAGTGTGATTTCATGTTAATATATTATTTACCTTCTCGAAGTAAGAATATGTCTTGATTCGTTAATTTATTTATTGAGATAAATAATAATATTACATTGGTACAAAATATATGTTGCCTTTTCGATATACGAATCACGCAAATTCTTGACCAATAAATCTATATTTTCAAAAGTTCAAATAAAAATATAGGTACTTAATTTCAAATTACATGTTATTTATCTTAGTAAAAAATGTTTGAGTTAAGACATTATTCCTACTTCTATAGTAAATATTTAGTTGAAATTAAACAATATATGTACTTGTATGAACACTTTGCGAGCAGCACTGAGCCCTTTTATTCCGTGTAGCAAACACAAAATCCTAATTTTGGATGGAGCTACTAGTGGTTGATGCGTCCAAGTTCCTACTATACAAACTAAATGGAACACTATCCATTTATTCTTATCATAATAAAAAACAAAAATTCCTTCTAATTTAATACCTATCTACTTATATGTAATATTTCTTTGTCTTTATCGCGAACCCATTTTTACTTAGTTTCACCCACCTATCTAATGTTTATATATCTAAAATTTGAGCGAAATGATAAATGTATGTATTAAGAATTGCCAGCTCGCGAATTATCATTTTTGAACTTAACGATTTCTGACCGTTGCAACTTGGTTCGAATCCCGATATTAGCAACGCACCAATGGCTTTTCAGGTTATATGGTACGGTATTTACACTCACTCTTTTAATAGTGAAAGAAAACAGCGTGAGGTTATCAACACGTTAAAGATTACAAATTTGAAGACATCAATTTATATACTTCTTTAATATAGGTACCATAAATTATAAAGTATAGTAAAAATAGTGTTGTATAAAATAAAGTATGGTAGATACTACCCGGCAACGCTGTAAAGTGCTATAGCTACACTGGCGCGTTAGAATAAAGATAGAGAGATAGAGACTTATAACAAATGTATAATATATACATTATAATGTATCCACTTCTAAACATGCCGTTTGCTCAATTAACACAACCTCGAATAGACAGTTACCTCGATAGAGTGTAAAAAATATTTAGTTTATTTTTATACATTCCAGGTTGACTATGAATACGAAAATCCGTTTGAAGATCAACTAGCGAACCTTGAAGGAATTGGTGGGTACCTTAAATTAAAACTTTACAAGAAATTCACGTTTTACACGATGGCTACATGTTGAGAGTCAAGTCTTTTATTTTAAAAAGAAAAAATATACACAAGGTCGTCTTGAGAATTATAAGTGCCCTGAATTTTATGATTCGTAGTTTTAGGTCCGTATTACAGAACGATGCTCAGTCATCGATCGGTGCTCAAGCAGAGATTTCATTCATAAAGTGATCAATTAGTGAATGAAATCTCTGCTTGAGCTACGATCAATGACAGAGCATCGTTCTGTAATACGGACCTTAGTTAAAAATCAATCTTATCATAGAAATTGGAATAATCTTCTGTCTTTATCGTTAGTGAAATGGGTAAATATAATAATAAAAGTACACTTTTCGTGTAAACTTTTCAACTTTTCTTAAGGATTTTAATTTACCGCTGTTCGTAATATATTGTAGATACCCTATTTACCTATTTCAACTCTGTAATGTTTAGGAGACTGAGTTCACACAATGAAATGAATGTGATGTGAGTCTCAGTAAAGTACCTAGGTGACTAGGACTAGGTGATCGTTATTTTAAATAAAACCTAACAAATGACGAACCCGATAGCTCGGTTGGTAGTAACCCTGCCTTCTGGACTGCATGTTGTGGGTTCGTTTGTGTACTCTAAGTATGTATTTTAAAAAATAGTTATTGTATCAGTTATCTGGTATCCCATAGTACAAGCTTTGCTTAGTGTGGAGGTAGATGGCGTTGTGTGAAATGTCTACCATTATTTATAGTACAATTTTGCTTGCTAGCATGCTACACCTTCGATCGCATCGTCACTTCCCATCAGGTGAGAGCGTGGTCAAATGCTAGACAAGTTTAAAGTAAAAAAAAAAATTATACACATTTATAAAAATAAAACGACATTATAAACATGTTGAAAGATTCCTTTTTTTATTAGGGGAGAGCCACAGCGACGTGCTGGACAGTGACGACGTTTCCTATGAGTTGGACAGCGACGACGTTTCCGATGAGCTGGACAGCGACGACGTTTCCGATGAGCTGGACAGTGATGATGATTCTGATGTGATGGACAGTGATTCTGAAGATGCTGCCGAAGACGACATAATTGGAGCTGACCACTACGAGCAGGATCCATCGCATATACTGTCATTGACCGCGATCGCTAACATGCTCAGGGGTACTTTGAGCGGCCACAGGTTTTAGATTGTTTCAACTGTGTGTTCTAAGAGCCACTGTTTATTGTTTTGATGTAATTACCCTTTGTTTCTGGAACGGCTTATTAAGTTGTAATGGTTATTTTAAACTTACTAAAGTTGAGTGGCTCACGGTACGGCCAAAACGTCGTTTCACTACAAAACTTTTGTTGCAGTAAACACGCATGTTTGGTTGCGTTAAAGTTGCTGTTGCCCTGCTTGTCTATTTTTTCATCAGAGACCACAGGACAGTCTCGGCCTACCTCGGCTCATACGAACTACCTATATGTGTCACAGAGCTTGCACAAAAAAGGCCAGGCTGAAGGTTCCGTGCCTCCGTCTATTGAATTCTATTATTATTATGGGCATCATTATCAACATTTAGATTTCAATGTTTCACTGGCCTGATAGTTCGGCTGGTAGTAGCTCTTCTGAGCTATAGATTGTGGGTTCGATTTCCACCCAGCACAAACGTTTTTATGATGAACTTAGATTTTTGTTTTGTGTCTGGGTGTTATATTATATTATATGTAATTATTTACAAACAAAAAAGTATTTAAGTATTCCATCAGTTATCTGGTTCCCATATTACATGCTTTGCTTAGTTTGGGGCTAGATGGCGTTATGTGACAGGTTCACCTAGTATGTTTTTATTATTTATTTAATACTCATATTAAAAAGTTCAGGCATTTGCTTAACTTAACATTCATTTTCAATAAAATTAGATAGTTTGTATTTTTATAAATTCATTATGTGCGATTAAAATGGTTGCATTTTTGTTTTTTTTTACACGCTTATTATTTTTTATTAGTCATTAGATCACATAAATGTGCTGGCCCATATTTTTAACTAGTATTTTCCCACTGTTTGGAGTACATAATACAATAATTCCAGACTTTAGTAGTTGTATTTTCAGAACGACCTTGTAGTCGTTATGTAGTATACATCTCAGCAATTTGATTTCATAGCGGAATAAGACGCATATAAAATTTTAAGTTGAGTCATGAAACACCGGAAGCTATGAATCCATATTCCTTCAGTAGGTTTCGAGCTTAAGCTTTAATTAAAAAACAAATACACTTAAACAGACAAACTTTCTAAAACCAACAGATTTGTGTTAATTTATATGTTATTTAAGCTATGTTATCTGTTTTCGCGCATCTATACTCTACTTTTAAGATATAAGTAAGAAACGAAAAAAAAAATTGGTAATGTTACAATCATCACAGGGTAGACTGAAGACAAATGAAAAATCGGTAGGTAACGGTAAAGAGCATGGAAAAAAGGGTAACGTCGAAGAGCAGGAAAAAGGGGTAACGACAAAGAGCAAGAAAAATGTGGGTAACGGCAAAGAGCAGGAAAAAGGGGTAAAGACAAAGAGCAAGAAAAATGGGGGTAACGATAAAGAGCCAGGAAAAAGATGGCTCCGTAAGTATTAAAGATTGTGATCATTTTAATAAATGAAGGAACTGATAAGAATGCAGGGATTTTTGGACTTGAAATTTTACTGTCTTTCCGAAAAATATTTAACAAGTCGATATCAGAAGACTTTATTGAGTTTTGATGAATGATATATTTAATGGCTTTATCCTGATGCTAGTAATTTTTTCTTTGCATTTACATATCCATGTAGTTTAATTGGTCTTGGTGTTTGAACTTATGTGTACTTGTGTAACATAATTTTATGGTAAAATAATCATATCATGTTTTTATTTTATTTTATTCGGAAATATCAATAGTATTTTTTTGCAGAATAACGTATCTACCTAGATGTTATAATTAGACCTCAGTAAGATTAATTATTATTATTATTATTATTATTATTGTATTATTTAGTTACTTGAGGGAATAAAGGCAGTTTGCCGGAAAAAGGTATGATTAAATATCTTTTGTTGGATTGAAAAATAATCTATGACAGTTATTATACTTTAAATAATTTATTAGTTTAATTTACGTAAAACTTTTTAAAGATTTTGGAATTTTGTTATTATCTGTATTCGATTTAAGTACCTAACTGAATGAAAAACATACATTGTAGTCACTTTTTAATTAATATATATCCGACTGTTACAACTGATAGTTGTAGACTGTTACTTTGTAATCACGTAAAATTTCTCTAGTCGTCGTACAAATGTCTATCGATTACCAAATAGATACCTATCTTGAACTTAATTAAATGTTATAAAAATGATCTTGTTATTGTCTTACCAAAAAAAGTTTACCAGTGGGCGGTCACGTAACTTCTTAATTCAAAACTGAGTATCCATGATGGCACTTATTTTGGCACAACGAATCAGCATTGCCATCCAGCGGGGCAATGCTGACAGCATGTTGGCTACCGATAGTGGGCTTGGAGCATTTGGACTGTCTATAGGTCATTGCGGCTAGTACATTGTCAAAGTTTAATTAAAACTTCTTCACGCACGCTTGACTTGGGGAGTAAGCTGGTGAATGTGTGATGAGGCGAACGGAAGTTGAAAGTGGTTGGCTTACGTAAATCTCCATTGTCAACATAACAAAGTAAAAAATTACTTAAAATTTGTATTATTATGTATGTAAGAGAAAATGACAGCCTTAAAATTAAGCAAATTTATACCGGCCGATAGATGGAGCTAAAGAAGTTTTACTTCAGTCGTGTGGTCTAAAGCACACACGTTATTCTGTAGTAGGTAGTTTAATTAGTAGTATTTAGTAAAGTTAAAAAAGTATTCATAGTCAATATAAATGTGTGTCCCACCATGCCCAGCTACGGCCGTGTATAAGGTCGAACATAGTCATCTAAAAATTTCAAACTTTAACTCAGGTCCACTCATTCCTAAAGAATGTTCCCCGTTATGCGGTCAGGCCACCTTTGGCCTGTAGTTTACTCGTGAAACAAAGCTTGGTATTGTTGAAGAGCCGGTATACGCAGCAACCTTGCAACGCCCGACTATAACGTCATACTTCAGAGGAGATCGATAATTTCGTGGCTATGAAATCGTTTTTCATCGGAACATGTTTAACAATGATATATCGAGCTTACAAATAGCATATCTGTCTGCCAATTCCCACGTATATTTTAATCGTAGTTGCGATTCGATAGTAAATCATTTGAAATATATTGTTTTAGGTAAACAATCGATATTGTTATAAATGTTTATTTTTAACATGCCTAACCTCTAATACTTTATATTTGAACGATATAAACTAGTTTTTGATGCTTTCTTGCATTAGTTTTAAATATGCGAATTGTGAAATGGGGCCGTTCAAGTATTACGTAAGCAGATTTATTACAATTATTTACCCCATCCCCCTTGTCAGTAAAAGTAAGCAAATATCTTACCCCTTCCCCCCATGCTTACGTAAACATTTTTCAATTAATGTATTGTTTTTTTAATATTATAATGTTTACTGTTTCAAGCAAAGACAATCTGAGAGTTGCTATTCGTATAAAAAGGTAAATAACTACCGATGACGTAATCATCATCTAGACTCCCCTACCCCCCATGTCATCCAAAATAAACAAAGCAAAGCCCCCCCCCCCCCCCCTTAGATAAGGACCTATATGTGGTCCTTTTATTGACTGGCTCAGTTAGTAGTAACCCTGCCTTCTGAACTGTGGGTTCGATTCCCACCCAGAACAAACATTTGTGTGATAAACATAAATGTTAGTGTTCGGTTTTTCTATAAATGTATTTACAAACAAAAAGTATATAAGTATTTTATTAGGCTGGTACCCATAGAAACTTTGCTTAGTTTTAGGCTAGGTGGGCGCTTTGTAAAATGTCCACAAATATTTATTTATTATTGATTCTTATGGCTAATTATCGTTAGTTTTAAACATTAGGCTTATGCTTGTGTCCATGGGTATCGATTTCATCCATCTAGATGGAATCATTGAGCATCATATTAGTGATCCGATGTTTACTCACACCTGCCTCTCTTTCTGTCTGCTATCCAAGCTTGCAGATGAATTATTTAGATGGTGGACTCTGGACAGGCAATTTTTGATGCATTTTTGATGAAATTGCAATTACAAAAGATCTAATAATGATAGTAAGTACTCATATTACTCGTTTATTATTGAAACGTCAACCTTTTAGTATATTTAAGCTAGTTTACTCATTTTTGTCTGTGTTTATTAGGTAAGTATAAGGTATATGATTGCATCGAAATTCTCCGAAATTAGGATATTTGTCAGCTAAAAGTGAGAGCTTTTACTATAACACAATAGAGTCTTCCTATTCTGATAAGTAAAATGTTTGTTAAAATATTGAAGTAAAATTTATTTACGCTCGCTTGACTTGGGGAGTAAGTGAATGCGTAATGAGGCGAACGGAAGTTGAAAGTTGTTGGTTAACGTAGATCTCCATTGTCAACATAACAAAGTTAAAAATTTGTTTTATTATGTTGGTATCTCCGGTAAAATGACAATTTACATTTGTCTAAATGGCGACATTGACATTAAACAAAGCGAAAACAAAGTTACACCGGCCGATAGATGGAGCTAAAGAAATTTTACTTCAGCCGTGTGGTCTAGCAAACTCGTTTTTTTAGTAGACAGATTGCCAGCTCAGCATGTGGTGAGTGGCTATCACCCACGCGCGCGTTCCGTTGATTAAGCCGATGGAACATGTAAATGTAAAAACGCGGCCGAATGCCCGGAATGGGTTTGGCCAGCCGCCACACACACGTGCTGTCGCCGGCTTCCTGACCGCGACGTAAACATGCCTATTTGCACGACTCTGATCTTGGCCAGATCTTGACCCATTAACACGGGGGCCGATGTCAGAACTGTCGCTTGGGGTATTTTTAGAGTGTGCGCGGGCGCGGGGGCTTTGTTCCGAGTACACGCTGAAGCGCCGCTCTGGCAACATTCGGCGAACGTACCGCGCTGCGGTGCCATGAACGCGGGAAAATGTCCAGCCGGGGAATACGTCGTAAGAAGTCTTCGCTGTCTGAAGTGAAAGTGGCAGTGGTAGGAGCACCTTCGGTCGGCAAGAGTGGTATGTAGAATTACAAGCTTTTTCGGTGGATCATGAAATTCGCGAGTTTTCAAATTTTTCCTAACGTTTCGCCTTCTACAAATTGCTTTAACTTACAAACTTGAAATAGTTCAGAATTGTGTACTTACATTTGTGGAATTGTGTAAACCTATTTAAATCAAAATAGTTTATTATTTCGTGTCTTTATTTATATCTATCAGTGTTAGAAAAATTTATTTGCTACCAAAGTGATGTCTATGACGTAGAAACCCGAAAATATTTCCTTGAGTACTATAAAATGTGAATCATTACAAGTCAGATATGCTTATGTATTTAGACATATAAAAATATTCGTTCCTACGCATTTGAGAGACATTCAAGATTCACCACCTTCACTTAAATAAAGTTTATGAACAAGAGTCTCAAGGCTTCCCTACTTCGAGTTTAATCGGAGATGAAGCGTGCGCTTTCAATACGCAATAAAGTCAGGAATTTATCATTATCCAATCCGACAGTAGGTACACAAGCGTAGGAGCTCTACATTATATTGTCATTCGTATTCGGGTGAATTCTAGCGAGTTCACAAAAATATTGACTGGAACATACCTAAGTACTCACGCAGTCTGGTTTACGCAGAGCTTCAAAAAACGTTAGAATAAATATTTGGTGTCAAAGTGTGGTTTTTCAAATTTCATAACAGGATCCGTTTTGTTATGATACAGAGACTTTAAAAGACCCTCAAAAAGTGACGTTGGCTATCAATATATTTACACTTCACTTCGTTGGCTATCAAATTTAATATAATCAATAAACTTAAGCATAGAAATTGGGGTTATAAGTGACTTACCCACATCGCTTTGATACATTCTGAGGCGTGGAGTTCCATTTCTTATGGAACTCTTCATAGCACATAGTCTTAATTAAAAATGAGTATTTAATTTTGTATTCCATTAACTTTTTGGTTGCTTTTGGATTCCATAATAATAAAATTGTTTATAAGCAAATACTGCGAAGCGACTGTATTGCAATGCGAATGTATTGTAATAATTAATCGAATAGTAATAATAAATTAGCTGGCAAACAATACCTATAAACCATTATACGTAATAAAGAATATACCTAATATAAAAATAGTGTTAATTATACCTCACATTTATTTCATAAACGTTGCTCTTAAAAACTTCGCTTGCTCTAGCAAAGAAACGATATTTATAAATGAATTTAAAAAAGTTCTGAAGTGTAAATTTCTTTAGGCGCGTTGAGCACTTATTGGCTGAGTAAAACAATGGAACTCCCATCATCGTCACCAAACGCTTTCCATGAGTCATATGTATACTGTGTATATATGTGTACTTTTTGGGTGAATAAAATGGTGAAACTCACGTCATCGTCACCGCACGCTTCCCGTGACCTATATGTTACAAGTTACTTAGTTTTCAATTCTATTGGCAGTCCCCAAAAACTGCCCCACGTATATTTTAATTTTCATAGCGTTGGCTTTTGTGGTGGTGAGGTAATATACAAAAGTCAAAGTGCAGTGTTAGTAGTGAAAAAGAAGAACAGATCACCGGACCTTTTTCTGAATTTCCCTCTTTGTAGGTATACTGTTGGTAGGTTCTCTATCTTAACATTAAAACCCTATCAAAAAGGAGTTAAAACTTAATTTCATACTGACAAATACTTTGATGATATTCATAATAATAATAATAATAAATAACCCCCAACGATCACATCGATCCTGGACCTTAACTAGGATTCCCTGTATCTAGGGACCCAGCAAATACGAGGATCATGGTGGAAAAAGTATAGGTGGTAGCTGCGGAAATCGAACCCTCCGCCTCCAGGTTACGCTCAACTACCAAATATCTTCTCTTATATATAAAAATCAATTGCTGTTCGTTAGTCTCGCTAAAACTCAAAAACTGCTTGACTGCTTTGAACAATTCTTTTTTTGTTTTGTCGCTCTAATACAGGGAAGGCAAGAGCTTTAGACCACACGACTGACGTAAAACTTATTTAGTTTAGCTCCATATATCGGCCCGTATAACTTTGTTTTTGCTTTCTTTAATGTCAATGTCGTTCCGTAAATCATATCATACAATTTTTTAACTTTGTTATCTTGTCAGTGGAGGTTTACGTGAATCAACTTCCGTTCGCCTCGCATTCACCAGCTTACTCCCCAAGTCAAGCATGCGTAAAGAAGTTTTACTTCAAGGACCAATTATCTTGTCTTTCAAGTCCAGTTGAGGGCATGTTGCATGATGATTGCAGCCTTGTTGCAGTCCGGCGACGGATCAGCCTGCATCTATAACTGGATGTGAGCCAATCGTCTAATGTAATGCCCCACTACTCATCGAAGCGTATATCTCGATGGGAGCTTCGCAGTCAAGTGCTACCGCGTCATCATCAGTAAAAATAATATACTTATATGTATGTCAGTCTGGAAGCTTGTAAATCAACTTCTGTTATATTATTTGATATAACATCATGTTTATAAGTTTCCACTGAATTGCATTGCCCATGTATGGACTGGTAGTTGAACAGGTCGGCTCATAGCCCGGAGGGGGCGGGTCCGCTTCCCGCGGAAGGACAAGTATGTGGACACAGAAAAAAAAATTGCAATTACTTGTTTATTTATTTATATTATTTATTTAAATACACAAAAAGCTTATAGTATAAAAACAAACGCTTTTGGGTCTTAACACCGGATTAGATATATGGTATATATTAGGTCTTTACCTATGAAATTGCCGTTTTGTTTGAAAAAAGTTAAAGTTTTTTTTTTTTCGAACTTATTTATTTCTTTTATTCAAAGTAATCACCCCTGCAATCAATGCATCTTTGCCAACGCTGTGGCAGTTTATGGATGCCCTTCTTGAAAAAATCAGCAGGACGGGAGACAACAAACTCTTCAAAGGCGTTTTGTACTGCCTCTCGGGAATTGAATTTTTTTCCCGCTAAAAAGTTGTCAAGATTTTGGAAAAAGTAATAGTCGGTAGGCGCAAGATCTGGTGAGTATGGTGGATGAGGGAGAGCTTCCAAACCCAACTCATGCAGCTTAGAGACGGTCTGTTGTGCAGTATGGGGTCGCGCGTTGTCGTGAAGTAGCAGTGGAGACGACCGATTGACCAAAGCTGGTTGCAGACGTGCGAGTTTCGCCATCATTGTGGTCAGTTCTTCAATGTACACATCTGCAGTAATGCTCTCGCCGTTTTGTAAAAAGCTATGATGAATCACACCAGCACTAGACCACCAAACTGTGACCATCACCTTTCTAGGGGTCATTTTTCGTTTTGCTCATTGCTTTGGTACCGAACCAGGATCTAACCAACTTGCTGAGCGCTTTCGATTGTCAAAAAGAATCCCTTTTTCGTCGCACGTAACAATTCGGTTTAAAATTCCTTCATTTCTGTGCCTGTTAAGCAGCGCAAGGCAAGTCTCGACGCGTACGTTGCGCTGGCGATCGTTAAGTTCGTGGGGCACCCATCTATCAAGCTTTTTTATCTTGCCAATCGGTCGCAAATGGACCAATATTGTTTTGATGCTAACATCAAAAGCTGCTGCCAGCTCACCTGTAGATTGAGATTCATCAGCTTCCACAATCGCCTTTAATTCATCATTGTTGACCAAAGTTTCCGGACGACCACGAGGTTCATTTTTCAAGTCAAAATTCCCAGAACGGAACCGAGCAAACCAATAACGGGTTGTACGTTCGTTTGTACAGTTCTCTCCGTAAACGTCGTTGATGTTACGTGTCGTTTGTGCCGCGTTGGTGCCACGACGGAACTCATATTCCACAATTACACGAAATTTCAAAGTATCCATTAGGAGGAAAAATGTTGAAATGTAATGAAAATACAACGCTAATCAATAAACAAAAGACTTATATTGTAAATAGAATGTCATATTTTTAAAACAAAATTAATTTGAATTTAGAATTCATAGCCAATCAATACTTTTTTTTGTTTGAAAAAGTCTGTACTGCAATACGGCAATTTCATAGGTAAAGACCTATTATATAGGTACTTATTATTTCAACGCCTAATAATTAATTGTTCTGAGTCTGGGTGACGTGGGGCCATGGTCCTCATAATTCCCATAATCATATCATAATCTCACAAGTCCCTAGATACCGGGAATCCTAGTTAGGGTCCAGGATCTATGTATGTGATTGTTGGGCGTTATTATTATTATATATACTATACTAATATTTACAGAATTCACACTGTTCACATTATGCTTATAGGTACCACCCAATGGTAGCTTCACAGTACTGCCATTTTACGCAGGATCAGAGTTAGAAATTCAAAAATGACATTAATATTTCTTCAACTTCCCTAATAGAGTGCTTGCTAATTAACGACGAAAAAGCCATATGACATTTCAAACGAATTCAAATTTTAACAATATTCCGGCTAGACAGGCCCGAAAGCTCAGTACCCCTGCCTTTTGAACTGCAGGTTCTGGGTTCGATTCCCACCGTCCTGGGTGGGTTTGTGTGATGATTATCGATGTTTGTTCTTTGTCTGGGTGTTACATTGTATTATCTGTTTACATAATTACAAACAAAAAATATCTAAGTATTGTATCAGTTACCTGGTGCCCATAGTACAAGCTTTGCTAAGTTTGTGACTAGATGGCGCTGTGTGAAATGTGCACAAATATTTAATTTTACATTTATTTTATTTATTCATATTAATTACAATGGTAATCAGATTGAGCGGACTAAACTTGACATAAACATTGATTTACTTCTTTCATAAATGGAATATTAGTCTATCATGAAAGCTCCACATAGACCACGTCTTTCCTAACGAATTTCCATATGTAATATGTAAATTGAGAAATGTCACAGATCAGAAAACCCTTTTAAAGTTCTCTAGCATGCGTATGTGGGGCGTGTGCATATTTACATTTAGATATGGACTTTTATTCAAATGGCTTTGGCGCGAAAATATATCTCTGAAAACTATGATATAGGTAATGCTTAATGTTTATTTATTTGTTGGTTTCGTCTTTATAAATAGCAAATTTCGGAGTGTTCGTATGTATAGTCAGGATACAATGGATCTGGCATTTGTTTAAAAGCCCCTCAAAAATATAGACATAAAAAACTGTGATAAGCATGCATTCTTTTGTGATTGAAGTTAGCAAACCACATGATATTCGACTTAAAGCACTTACTATTCCTTTGATATATGTGGGATAGGCTTATGTCCAGCAGTGGACTAATATAAGCTGATGATGAAGTCTATACTGGCAACATTGCCCCGTCGGAAAAATCAACTATGGATAAACAGGAACCATAGCTGATCCCGATTAGTGTGATTGTAGGCAGCCGCTTTCAGCCGTTATGGAATGAAGTCATCCAGAAACAAAAGATACAAATAGAGAGCGCTTCACGTATTTATATTAATTAGTAGAGAGAAAAATATTTATACATACAATATAATATTTATTTATTTATTTGGCACTCAAAACAGATTATAATCAGAACATATTTTGATTATATTACATACATTTTGATTAAATCCAAAAACATGTGTACACATCATGATTAACAAAACTATAAATAAATAACAAGTAAAAAAGTTGAATACATATTTATGGTATCGATATGTATCTTAAATATAAAATAAGTTCAAAGTTCCGAAATGATAGCAAAACCGTCTCTTTTAAATTTTGGTAGATTTTGGTAAAAAATATCAATTCAGCTGTCGTTATACTGATGACACATTATTACCAAAGAAACCAATTTTTATAAAAAAAAATACTAACGAAAGGAGACGCGGTCAAAACTAATAGTAGATATCTACCTTTCTAGCAGAGTGGAGTTAAAAGCTAACTGATAGGCGTAATGATCTTTACAGCTGTTCGAGATATCGCTTATTTATACCTACGTAGCCTTGTAACGTACAACGTTGGATTTAATAAATGCCGCTGAACGTTAATGGCAGCTTTGACAATATTTTCAAATCCTCTAATAGTTATAGCGGTATATTGATACTCTCTTCGTCTGTCAAACAGAATAAAAAGTATATTAGAATACGAGTTCTATTTCTTGTAATCAGAAAATGAGTAACTTTTAATCTTGCGTATAATTTATACAAAGTTAGCATACAAAGTTTTAACTGGCTTGATAGCTCAGTTTTGACCCTGTTTTCTGAACTGTTGGTTGTTGGTTTGATTCCAACCCAGGACCAACATTTTTGTGATGAACATCCATGTTTATTCTGTGTCTGGGTGTTATATTGTATTCTATGTATATATAGGATGAAGGGTTGTACGTAGCTTGCAACCTATATAACTATAGGCCTTCAGCGGTCCGTATCCGGAGCAGGAATGGTCCGTAGTACACCGAGTGCTCCCTTTTTATAGCCAGATGGGTGGGGGAGCGATGACAGTTGCCGGTGTTGCCACTATAATAAATTTAAATGCTACCACAGGGTAAATTACGGTACTGCTCGCTGTACATAGAGTTTACAACTGGACGTTGCCGCCGTCATATACATTTACAAACCAAGAGTATCTAAGTATCAGTCAATTATCTGGTTCCCATAGTACGAGCTTTGTTTAGTTTGGGTCTAGATGGCGTTGTGTGAAATGTTCACAAATATTAATTCATTCATTCATTCATACGTAGCTTTCCGTAAAAGCAGTAACAATAATTTTGCTGCGCGAATCTTACAAACAATTTTTACATTCCAGCTCCGTTGTTTAGGAAATCCTATTCCGAAAGTATATTTGGGCACTGAAATAACCTACTAATACTGGTAAACGACGCATTACTATGGTGCGTGTTTACAATTCCTCCATCCGTACATTGTTTTCCTTAGAAAATCAATGATTCGGTATTTTCTTTCCTATTGTTTTGTCTCACAGATTGCAAATAGTAGGTAAATGTTATACAAGTTTTAGCACGCACGTAATATTGGCGCCATGCCTCTTTGGCTCTTTGGTACTTAGCGTATTATTTGTAGTTATGCATAAGTAGCATATGGATTGTCTATAGGTCATCGTGACTAGTATATAGTTCAAATGTTTTTTATCATCCCCCTATCTCGGAAAGAGTATTTTTTCTCTTCGATATCAGAGTGATAAAGCCGTTTTATCCGCTAGAGGATAAAGTAAATCTAATTTAGAGTATCGTGTGCACTAAGTTTTTGAATTCAACACAGAATTAAACCTATTTACTTTTACCTCCATGGTGCCGAATTTATCATACAACCTTTTTTAAGAGTTTTGGTGGGAAAACGAAAAAGATCGCGGCCCCGCATTGTATTATTTCCCAAACCTTGTGTTATTTTCAGTGTTAGTGCATAAAATTGGTGGCATTTTATTCGTTAAGTGCTGAATTACAGGCGTGAGTGTGGGAAAATGGTATAATGATGGTGAAACGTTTCTTTTCGTGTTGTTTCCAAAACTCCATAGAAGCTTCAAGTAAAGTTGCCATCACTTTACTAGGAGTATGACTTTGACTAGACTGACTTGACTATGACTTGACTTGATGACTTCGACTGTGACTTGACACATATTTGCGTGAAATATCGATAACTTGATAAATTATCAATAACTTGACAATGGCTAAATACACAAAAGTGTGGAGCCAAATCTTAAAAAAAGAACCTTTTTTAATTTGTTATAAACTCAAACTCGGAACCTTCTTGGTATACTTTTATTTTAATTTGTTTTGCGCGCGCTATTTTCTTTTAATGTCATATTGTTAAAACCTTAGGTTATAATATCCCTCCGTGTACCTCTTCCTACCAATATAAATTCTATCCTTCATACTATCAATCCTAACATTTATAATTTACTATCTGATTTTATTTATAGTAACAATATTAAATTGTAAATACATAATAATATGTACATATATGTTCTTAGTATTTTTTACGAACAATTGTATAAATTTATCTACTGATCCTACTTATAATTTTATAAGTACATTTAGTCTCTCCCTGATCCTATGATTGAATTGCATAAAACTTAATATTCGCGGATACGTTTCCCCACTTTTTATTGTTTTAAAAATACAAAAACCTTAGGTTAAAAACAAGAAACTTGGAAACAAGTGATATCCTTAAAATGAGAGATTCTAGTGACGAGGAAGTTTATTTAAACTGTTGTTAATGTTAATTATTGTTAATGCGCAAATGAGCTTTCTCCTTCAAGAAATTCTAGAGTTCCGAGTGACACTGCAACTGTTATGGGCAGCTGTTTCACCTACCTTTTTTTGTCAATTGTTAGATAGGCCATTTTCTTTTAATGTCATAGTGTCAAAACCTTAGGTTAAAAACAAGGTAAACATGAAAACAAGTGAAACCCCTAAAATGAGTTATTATTATTAATGATTTGACGAACTAGTCGTTCACCTGATGTTAAATAGTGACACTGCCGCCCATAACAGAAAAGTTTCACTCGGAACTCCAAAATATAAAGTTTCGAATGACACTGCGCTGCGCACATCATCCTGAGACATCAGCACAATCTGGTAATAAGATTACTCAACTGTGAGATCATTATAAAGTCTTATTTGTCCAGTAATTTTACTAGCTACAGTGCCCTTTAAGCCGGGCTTGCGCACTACTGCTTGGCGGCAGAATAACTAGCAAAGCGGTGGTACCTAGACGAACTTTGCTGAAAAGTCCTTCCCCCTACTATACTTACTAGGGTTATATATACTGTATATAACTATATATATAGTAGGTGGTAGGTAAGCTATGGCTTAACTATCCACGCTACCAATTTAAATTATAACCTGATTCATTCACAGCATCCAAAATGCACATCTCTGATGCAAACAATAGGCTATTATTCAAGGAATTCATCTACAATGTTTACGGCAACATTTCAAACTGGAGATTACGTACGAACTAAAACTTAATCTGTTCTAGAGACGGGCACATCCGGCTAGATTATACTCTCGCCTTACGCACTGCATTGAAGTCTATTAAAATACAACTTAGCTAAGCAACACTTACACATTCACCAGATTACTCCCCAAGTCAAGCGTGCGTAAAGAAGTTTTACTTCAATAATCTCAGGTCATGGGATATACGTAAGATTTTAGAAAAAATTTACAAAAAAAAATTGACCGGCTCTTAGCTTTCCGGCTAATCCTGGCATTTGTAGTTCAATGCTACATTCATAATTTAAATTATTAATAGACTGACAATAAAATCCCACGTGCGCTTCATTATTATTTTTATGACTATACGATTTGAGATTTCTACTAGTTTTTTCATTTATACCACATGTTACTTTTAACTTTTGCTTCTACTTATTTCATTCAACTATAACCATTTCTACCATTTCGATTATATTTAATTAAATGTTTTATTAAAACTAATATTTTAGACAAAAAAGGGTCATAAATAAAACACAGAATTTAGACTTAAAAGTAAAAACTAATTTTCAAGAAAAAATATTCTAGTCGTATCGCAGTGTCACATATAGATTCATCTTTGATTCGTCTGAGGTCCCGATATTAAATGTTAGTTGTTTCAGTTAAAGATTCCGCAACTACCTATTAAAAATGTGAAATAACTGAAAATTTAAAATAGATAGAGATATACAAAACTATAAAGTATAGGATGTACACCGAAAATATTGTAAGGCTTTTAATATTCATATATACGAGAGAGAGAGAGAGATGTGTTGATGATGTACATCAGGTTTGTTGGAGACGAGGATCACGGACGAAATAAAAGATATAGTATAACTTGAACGTATATAAATTGTATTCAAAGGTTAAAAATATAAAAAGAAACAAAAAAGAAAAAAATTGGCGGCAAACAAAACCGCCTGCTCGCTTTCACTTTTTGACACCGAATAAAAATGACAACAACTTAAAAAGGGAATCTATAAAAAAAAACTAAAATATAAAGCCTCATGAGCACATCGCTAACAAGGTTATTTGATAATATACACATATATAACTTTTAATGGAACTCAATCCGATTTACATTATAAAATTTCACTAAAATAATACACATTTGTAGGCACTGTGGAGTGTTTGCTTTTAGTGCAGTAATAGCGTGATTTTAGTGCAGTAATAGCGTGATTTTATGATAGCACGTTCTACAATTTACCGAACACAGCAGCCTTAATTAAAAATAAGTTCAAATGCCATTTCCAATAACAGTTGGGAACGTTTTCGACGAACATGTATATCTAAGGCAGACTGTCCAATTAGTCAGGTCCCAACTTCGAAAAATAGGTAGCTCCAAGAATCTAACTCGGCCGGGTAGTTTTCGGGAAGCTTCACCTTTTTTCCAAAATGCCGCGAAGCCTGAAAACAAACATCTTCAACCAGTGCGTTATTGATGACTTATGGCAGTAAGAGGTGGTCTCTTATACTGTTAGCCTCATTAGTAAGATCAAAGTCGCCCAATGAGCTCTAAAAAGAACTATGCACGACGTTTCCTTGAGAGATAAGATCCAAAACGAGATCCGCAGAAGAACTGAGGTTACCGTTATAGCTCTAATGAAGAACAAAATTTATTTCCATACATGTAAGATTACTCAAAAATAAAATCTAAGGATTAAAACTAAATTACATATAAATTAAAATAAACTAACTATATCAATCTAATACTATAAATATTTAGACTTGTAACACTTTGACTCTGTGGTGTGATGGTTGAGCAGGTCGGCACATAACCCGGAGGCGGTGGGTTTGAATCTCGCAGCAGGACATGTATCTGTATGTATAGTGTGGGGGTTGTGGGACCATGGTCCTTGTAGTTCCTGGGTCCCTAGACACAGGGAATCCTAGTTTGGGTCCAAGATCTATGTATGTGATTGTTGGGCGATATTATTCACTCGCTCCCACTACTAGTCGTCGGATACACGGAGTGGAAGGGATCGACGACGTAGTCGCTCAGGTAGTTTCACAACCATTTCTGTTTTTATTAACGCTTGTTTTCGATGCGCCGATATATATATATATGGTAAAATACTTGATAGCGAATACAATAACGTACCTTCGAATAAACTCGTCCTAGGGATACTGCAGTGTTACGCTTCGTTCAGTATCGAATAAAGTTTATGCGCCAAGATTGTGTTCCATAAACATCGCGCAAATTTTATCACGTTCAATTAAAGAGCTATTTTCGCATTAACGTAGCTACTGTGCTATGGCTTAATTAGTGGAAATCTGAAAGTATCAACGGTTATTGGGTTTTATTCATTTTTGTTGACTCGTGGCATGAAAATATAGCGTAATACCTCTAAAGGTTTCACTTGCAAAATACACATGTATATTTCACATATACAAGTAAAACTAGTAGTAATATAGTAATAATAATAATGCTCAACGATCACATACATAGATCCTGGACCCTTACAAAGATTCCCTGTGCCTAGGGGCCCAGAAACTACGAGAACTATGGTACCACAACACCCAGACTCAGAACAAGTATTTGCGCCTTTTTCTTTCCACAAATACTTGTCCTGCCGCGAGAATCGAACCCGCCGATTCCATGTCCGGACTGACCTGCTCAACCACCATACCACAGTGGCTGAAATATTTCTTTTGTGTGTCTTTTTATTGTATTATGTTGATTAACAGGATAGGTCATATAATATTAACAAGACTTCATTCAGGAATCTTCGTTCATACCATGGATGGAGGATGATAGAGTAGGTATACGGAACCAGAGCTTCGTAACCAGATGGTCCCTACGCATTGAAGATTGAATACTTGGACTTGGATTAAGCAAGCGTTGGTATTGAGATGAACCTAACGCGTAACGTAAATAAATAGCCCTTGTTTATGTAATAAAGAAACTGGAACAAATGTAATGCAACACATCGACTGAATGTATTATTTTAGCTTAAGCTATTAGGTACCTAGAGCTGTGTATACACAGCGGGTTCTCTCTCACTACTAATTTTATTATATTATACGGGGAAATTGCCTTTTATTACTATCTACTTACATCACTAGGTCAAATAAATTTTACAAGTCATTGGAGGTTCTTTTTTAGATTAATAATAATAAAATAACGCCCGATGATCATCCTCCCGATGATCCTGGACCCTACCTAAGATCCACTGTATCTAGAAATCCAGAAACTTCGAGGAATAAGGTCTCACAACACCCAGATCCTAAACAATAATTTGCGCTTTTTTCTGTGCTCAAATACTAGTCCTGCCACGTGAGCCGAACCTGCCACCTTCGGGTTATGAGCCGACCGGTTGAACCACCACACCACAGAGGCCGTTAATCAAAAATCGTTGTAATGGTGAAGTTAACCAAAAACTTAGAGTCATCGATTTTAAATACATTTAGGTGTCGATTCTCTATAGTTAAATGAAATAAAATATCTCTGTCTTTTTCATATCTCCTTTGTCAGAAGGGTACCGCTGCTATACCTACTTTAAGTTTAGCTTAGAGAATATGACACTGAATCGGCACAAGTGACGCCCTAAAATTAAGTACCTAGTAGTATGCCTATTGGCTAATTAGTAACAAGGTACAACAGTTTTAATATTATAATAATCTGTAATTAAATTTGTATAAAAGATCATTTATGGTGGATCTAGCTATATTTCGGACACGGCGTATAAACTACGTAGCGGATAAAACAGCTAATAAAAATCGAATAAAAATTGTAAAAATGTAAAGGATAAATAAATATCTACATCCTACAGTCATTATAGCGAGAAGACCTCGAAAAGAGATTAATTCTATACGGTATAACGATCCAAGAAAAATATTTAATCCTCTATATTTTGATGTTCTATGGGCAGGAAAATGAAAACTTACGGATTTGACAGTTTCTATACGAATTATATTCATGGGGACTTTTTTTTTTAAACATTTTCGGATTAATTAAGATAGTTTAACTTACAAGTATGCTAATTAAAACGTACATAACTCAATTTGTCTTAATGTTTAAAACTAACAACAAAGACTTCATTCAACCTTTAAACTAATTTTCATGGACGTTATTTTTTTTTTTACCTTTTAATAATAGTCTATGTTACTCGGTGATTATGTAGCTTTCTAACTACAGAAGAATTTTTGAAATCGCTTTGGTTATTTTTAAGTTTATTCGTTACATACAACAAAAGATTTGTAAAAATACAAATCTTTCCTCTTCATAATATTATAAGTGTAGACGTAGATTAAGAACGGTGACACAGAATATATCAGTAACTACGCTACATTCAAGCTACGTTTTAATTAATAAGTTAATAAGTACAACTAAGCTATGTGCAACGTGTAGTGTTTCTACAAGCTTAATCACAATTGAAGGGGTGAGAACAAAAAGGGTTTAACTGTCAAATTGATAATTTCGAGAAAATTGACTTTAAACGTCACCAGCTTCATTTTAATGTAGAGTGCTTATATGATAATAGAAAAGGTTTTTGTAAGTTTCAGTTGCTTGAAAATGTATGATTTCTATTTTAAAATATAAAATATAGACCTAATTCGTAAAATTACTGTAAAAATATAATAGATATAATAATGTTATTATGCTAAACGAACTGTGTCACTGTTCCTGTGACAGATAAACCGTTTTTAGACTCAAAATCTCGAGATTTAAACCTCATTTCGGTATTTTGAGAATGTATTATTGTAGATAATTTCACGCTGAATCCAACGAAACCCATAAGTCATTTAGTGAAAAAAATTAGTTAAACCTTTTTGTTATTACCCCTTCAATTTGCGTTGTCTCGCGATTTCTCCGCGCATATCAGTGTGCGCCGAGCGTTAACGTATCAATGACAGATTTATACGCATTTACAGAATACAGAGTCTATTTTAAGAGGGCGTGCGTGCACTAAACTCATACAAATACATACATAACAAGGTATGTCGGAACACGTCGTGTTGCGCACTGTTACATCAATTTTGTATGAATATGCAATACGAGCGAATGTGGTTTTTGGGTCCTCCAGAACTGTAGAATGACGGTCGTGTGTATTACCATAGCGGCTGTTAACAGGTGAATGACTAGATTGGCACGTATATAACATTTATATTAATCATTATTATATTTAATAGACTTCAAATAGATGAGTTGGTAGCGCTTAAAATAATTACGTTAATTTATTTTTCGCTTTAGAGTGCCTGTTTCTGGTTTTAAGGTCAGGATTTTTTTAAATTTTTTTTTTTACTTAATGTTACTAAACTTACATAAGTATGCAAAATTTTAGCTTCATTCGGAAAGCGAGATATGGGTCAAAATTGATTTCTAAGATTTACATTTTTAGTTAGTTTTTCCTCGATTTCCTTGAGATTCCGTCATCAGATCTTGACTTGATGATAATGCGATTAACTCGATTACCCTTTTGGGCTAAAAAGGAATTTTTAAAATCGGTTCACAATTGGTGAAAATTTCTATGAACATACACAAAAAACATACAGACAAACTTAGTACCTACTTCTTTTTGAAAGACGGCTAGAAATACTTACCATTGGTCCTTCATTTCAATGCCAACATTTTCCTTTCATCATCCGCCTTAACGTGTAATAGAAACCGGAGTGAATATAAAATTAAAATTAAATGCGATGAAAATATGCTTTACATTGATGTAAGTACCTTACATTTATAATCACGTGTGATTATTATTATGCTCTCGTACGTGAATATTTCCTACCAATAAATCAGTTTTACAATTCGCTGAATCTAAGCGGTGAATGTGTTTTCATTTTCATAAACGTTTTATGTTTCAAATTAAAATGTTCACTTTGATATCTTTTTTGATGGCGTTTATTTTCGACGCTCGTGTTAATTCGCGGATGGCAAAGTACCGTGCGTGCTGTAATATTTAAAATAGAATGTTGTACGCGACCGCAGTCTGCCAATCACTTAAAATGTACTCTTCATCGTTTAGGTACCAATGTAAAAGTAAATATTTCACGTTTGAAAAGGATAAGAAAATTCATAGCAAGCATCGTACGCAGCGATCCATGAAGTGCATAACTCGTCATAGTTTATTTTTCTAGTTAATTCATTGCAGCATTCAAGTTACAAGCTCAACAACTTATAGTTGTTGGATCACGGATGAGCAAGGAGTATGTAAGGGATTATTTCCCTATTGCAGCAGTTTCACTTGCGCATAGTTGTTAGTAATACTTTTTCTGCAAATAATTATTCCGTTCCGTATTTACAAGCTTTGTTGGGTGCTTAGTGAATTGTAATACAATTTTACTTTACATAACTTTACTAGGTTGTAGGACTTTTCTGCAAAGTTCGTCTAGGTAGGCACCACCACGTTGCCAGTGATTCTGCCGCCAAGCAGTAGTGCGTAAGCACAGTTGCGTTCCGTATTGAAGGGCACTATGGCTAGTGAAATTACTGGGCAATGAGACTTTATGGTCTTATCTCAGTCTAGTAAAGATTACTAGATTGTGCCGATGTCTCAGGATGGCGTGCACAGTGGAGTGTCACGCGAAACTTTACATTAGAGTAGAGTTCCGAGTGACACTGCAACCCATAAGGGCGGCCGCTTAACATCAGGTGAAAACTAGTAGCGCGTTATGTCATTCATTAACGTAAAAAAAGATTCAGCAACATAATCCTATTTTAATTTAACCGAATTCAAAAAACGAAAATATTTTTAGTTAAAAAAATTACAAATTAGAAATTGTTTTTAGTTCATGTTTAAAAAAATGTCGATGAACATACACACAAATACGTAGAGGTACCTGACAAATTCTGCAGAGGATTCGAGTTATTATTATTATTATTCCACGTTGTAACATAAAAATTATCTAGAAATATCGAGAATATAATTTTAAGGGCTCTGGGTAAAAAAATGGTTTCCGCACCGGTTTTTTATTTGCCACTTTTGATCCGGGCTCTTGGGTTCGCGGTATAGATAGTAATTTGTCTACGTGGTCGCATGTAATAGTAAGGTTGACGAAGGAATACGGCGCTCGAGAATAAATAAAACGGAAAACCAATAAATAGCTGGTTCAAGTGCCAAGCAAATATTAGATAATATAGTTATTGCCGGTACGGTATGTAGGTATTGCAGTACTAAGGATATTTCAATATTGCTTAATACAATCGTTTTATTTCATACTTTAAAGATTTTTCATAATATTTTCAGATACGGAAAAAAAAGCGCAAATACTTGTTCTGAGTCTGGGTGTTGTGCGCTAGATACAGAGAATCCTAGTTAGGGTCCAGGACCTATGTATGTGATCTCTAGGCGTTATTATTATTATCGTAGACCGCGCCATCACTTTCCAATAGTTCACACAAAATAAAATATTTAAAAAAATAAAATGTACGTATTTTCCGAACCAAGGGGTAGTTGGGTCAACTGTACGAAACGACCACATCCAACATTGTCACTGAGTAGTTCGGTCTAAAAGAGTATGCCAAAAATGTGTACTTACATTGGTAATCGTGTTTGTGGACTGACGTCATTTGATCTCGCTTATCAACAGGGGATTCCAAAAATATTTCCAAGGACATTTTGGGGGCAGACAGAAGCGAAGATTATTAATCAGATGTCTGTTTATCTTATTCTGATTTATTAGGTAAGCACTATACGTAAACAATATTTTATAAACATATGTAAACTACCTATTATAAATTATTGAATTTCCGTACTGACTCCAGCTTAACTTCTCTATTTCAACACGTCATAAGAGCCAACTCAGCCAACATTATAAGTACTAAATCATATATCCAAAATTTAGCTGTTAGGACTTTTCTGCAAAGTTCGTCTAGGTAGGTACCACCGCTTTGCCAGCTATTCTGCCGCCAAGCAGACTACTCCATGGCGCTAATGCGCAGGAACTACTGTGGTCCGGTTTGAAGTGCGTTGTAGCTAGTAAAATTACTGGACAATTGAGAATTTTATGATCGATCTGCTCTCATAGTTGAGAATGTTTATTACCCAACTGTGCTGATGTTTCAGGATATGTGCACAGTGCAATGTCGCGCGAAACTTTTTATTTTAGAGTTACGAGTGACATAGCTCTGTTATGGCCAACCACGTCACTGAACATCAGGAGAACGACTAGCTCATTATTCATTAACATTATATAATAATATTAAAAATTCCTTACAGATTTTAAGGCTTTTAGTCTCATTTCACACCACTGGCCTCATGTGACATGTCCTAAGAGTGCTACGGTACTTGAGGCGAGGCAAGTGTGAAGAAAGTTTAATGCAAACAATCGTTCCCGATGAGAGTTACTTCCTGAATTTATATATAAATAAATAAATGTATCTAGATCCCTAATGTATAACTTACTGCTATTACCTACCCACCACAATCAGAAAATTAAATAAAATAGCCTTTTATTTCTACTGCATATAAAATGTACACATTTAGGTCTTCTCTTTCCCTAGGTCTTTGCATCCAGTCTGGTCCGTATATTTCCGTAAAAATATCTTTCCACTTTTTTATCTGTGTTCTCTGATTTCTTTTCCCATCTAATGGAATCCGTTATGTGACACTTTTAGTCCATCTTTTATAGAGTCTACAGATTCCCTCTACATTAGGGAAGCTCTAATTATCAGATCTTAAACTGTAAAATTAAGTAATATTCACTAGCTTTATTACTTGGATGTGTAACCGCTAAAATAATGGTATTTATAACTGAAGAAGAAAAAAAAATGGCGGACATTTCACACAGCGTCATCAGCCCCAAACTAAGCAAATCCCATAGTGCAAGGGAACCAGATATCTGATAGAATACTTATATACTTTTTGCTTGTATACACTAATGCAATATAACACCCAAACACAGAAAAAACACCTATAATAATAATAATAATAATAATATGTGTGGACATCTCACACAACGCCATCTAGCCCCAAACTAAGCAAAGCTTGTACTATGGGAACCGGATAACTGATACAATACTTAGATACTTTTTGTTTGTAAATACATACATAGAATACAATATAACACCCAGACACAGAGCAAACACCTATGTTCATTACACAAATGTTTGTCCTGGGTGGGAATCGAACCCACAACCTACAGCTCCAAAGGCAGTGTTACTACCAACTTAGCTATCGGGCTAATCAATTTAATATGTATATTTCAAAACAATATTTCCTTCAGCTCCCGATTCTGGTGTCACTTATTTAATGATACAATTTATTTATCATTCCAATTATCTCATCATCTTGCCAGGGGCTTAAAATAGCCGGGAGATATACGTAGGCGGAATAATGGCGAGAATGTGGAGAACAGCGACGACTGCGACAATTCCTGGCAAGCTCCCTACAGTCGCGACTTTGAGCAATTAGTGCGGTTTATTGTACCGTGACCTGTCATGCTACCGTTGTAAACGCTTTAAATGTATCAGTTTAAGGGCGAGGACATACTATGTTAATTGCACGTGAATAATTGGAAGCAATCCAAAAAGTACACCAACTATATAATATAACAATATATTTAAAAAAGAGGACAATTCTAAAAATAAGTTCAGTTAATAAAATATACTTAACATTTAAATTTATTGTCATTGCATTGAAAGATGGTTTCGTTTTCATTTTCTCTTCAAGGCTTCCTCGAGCCTTCAGTAAAATATCCACCATTTTACTGTGGCATTATGACATAATAAGACTTTGACATGACATAACCATACAAAAATTCCTTATTTGACATTGGCAGAATTATCGCTAGCCATTAAACGAAGAGAAGAAGAAGATGAAATGGTAGTGGGGTAGACTTTGATAAATTAGTACCAGGGTAGCATTTATTATGAAGAGGTACCTTATTCAGGCGCCATTGGATACCCAGGGGCAGTGGTTAGACCTAATGCTGGAATTGCTATTACTAATCTTGAATACAATACAATAGGATACAAAATTCTTTATTTCTCATTGACTTATCCCAAATAGAGCGTTCACACACCCGCGGATGCGAAGTTTGCAGTCCTGCACTTGTCAACCAGTTCCGTTAGCAACTGGTTTTTTAACTTTAGCCTTTGTCCACATGTCTCCTGAAGTTAAATGATTGGCCGATAGTAGCTCCGCGGATCGGAAACACGCTCTCAAGTACGGGCGCGCGGGCGTTTACAAAGGTTTTGGCCATGTCAAAACGGGTTTTGTAGGTACTTGCTACGAGATTTGTAGCAATTCTGTAGCAAGGTGTTGTAGCTACGTCGTAGCACTTGCTTGCATATTCACATATAATATGGACATTAAATTCAGTCCTCTATTTATACTAATTATAGTGTATTCTTTTAAACCGTTCACCTCATGTTAAGCTACAACTAAGTTTCCTAATGTTATTTTTACTATCGCCCATCACGACGAATGGAAACACAACATCCGTGTGGTGGGTTATTATTATTATATTTATATATATAGTTATTATTATTATTATTATATTCCTCCAATCCGCACAAAGCGTTTCGCTTCAACATTTACTGCGCAGCCAGCAAAGGAATGGAACAATTAACCGGCATCTCTGTTTCCTGAAAAATGTAATCTGGGAGTTTTCAAGGCAAGATAAACAAATAAAAAATCAGACAGCAAAGTTATCATATACATAAATGATATACATATATATAAATGAACTTGAATTTTGTCCATTTGGTCCATTGTCACAGTTGATAACGGAGATCTACGTAAACCAATAACTTTCAAATTCCGTTCGCCTCGCCAGTTTCCTCCCCAAGTCAAGCGTGAGTAAATAAGTTTTACTTCAAAAAATCTTTGTTGGTACACCTTTGGTTTGTCTTTGTATGCTTACACTATAATATTTAATACATTTCACGTAAATTCTACTATAGTGAACTAGTATTCCGGAGAGTTTTTAAAATTTAATTCTTTGCATCATGCTGAAATAAAAATTAGTGTATTAGGTATCGAATAAAAATTTCTCGGTTCCTTTTCTGGTCGGCTCTTACTATTTTTACTTTACGTATTAATACAAAGTGTGTTACACGCGCGATAAACGATATAAATTAAAATTTGCTTATTTATATTGTCCACAGCTCTGACGGTTCGTTTCCTGACAAAACGGTATATCGGCGAATATGACCACCAACAAGGTACTGATATTTTTTTTAACCTACTAGCATCATGCAAGATAAAAACATCCCGACTCCTATTTTAGAATCTAGTCTAGTCTAGACTAGTTTAAGCTTTACATATTCATAGATAAAAACCGATATAATCTATTCTAATCTAGAGAAAAGAATCTAGTAATAATAATAGTAATATAAGCTAATCAATAACTTAATAATTACGCGTAAAATGTTATTCTTAACTAATATTTATATGGATTTGATGATATTTCCTTTTTGTTAAATAACCTACTTATTAATTCTAGGAGTGATAACCTGTATTTGGCTTAGGAGTATTTATTATCCTGTTCTCATATTATTTAGTAAGAAAGCTAAGGTTAAAAGTTAAAGCTAAGCTAAGATAAAAATACCGGTAAAAATCCACCAGTGTAAACCTGTGCATAAATGATATTTGAATCGGTTCAGCTTCTTTGGCATAATAGTTACACAAATAAACCAACAGACAACGTTTCACTTTTATATAGATAACATCGTTAATGTCTAGAAAAATAAAGAATCCTAAAACAGTAATGAATAATAATAATAGTAACTCTTCAAAGTTAGTCAAATTAATGTTTTGATAATTTTTGTACGCGAATAGACCCGTTCTATCTTTACAATATGAATAATAATAACGGCCAACGATCACATACATAGATCCTGGACCCTAACTAGGACTCCCTGTGTCTAGGGAAGGAAACTCAGGAACTACGAAGACCATGGTTCTACCTCTACTCTATTTGTGCTTTTTTTCATTGCACAAATACTTGTCCTGCCGCGAGAATCGAACCCGCCGCCTCCGGGTTATGAGCAGACCTGTTCAGCCATCACACCACAGAGGCTGTCAAAGTAATTATAATAATGTTTCAGATAGCAAATACAAACACGAAGCGATGTTGGACGGCGAACCCATTCTCTTTGAGATCCTGGACACGTGTCCAAAGGTAAGACTAAAAATGGTAGTAAAATAAATTATTTTTTCCTGTCAAGGAAAATTAAAAAGTTTTGTAATAGCATCATCTGGAACACGTCATCCAACCATTAATCCCTATCCCATTAACAAC
The DNA here is from genome assembly GCA_905220475.3 of Ennomos fuscantarius. Lineage (NCBI taxonomy): Eukaryota > Metazoa > Arthropoda > Insecta > Lepidoptera > Geometridae > Ennomos > Ennomos fuscantarius. The sequence continues at coordinate 17,611,371 of HG992023.1, forward strand.
TGCATAACATTTCACTGAACGTTATGCAAGACTACCACACAACTCTGTTAATTTTCTAATATGCTAAACATATGGATAAAGCACAAATTATTATATTTGAAAATCTGCGATACTTAAAATAACAACCTGTAATAATATAATAATAATAATATAATAATACCTTAATAATTGAAATGTATTTAATTTTTATTAAGTAAAATAAATGGATTTACAACCTGTAATATCTAATTAAATTCCACAGGTCGCAAAGAAAAATAAAACGAGTGTGCTTTAGACCACATGACTGAAGTAAAACTTTTTTAGTTTAGCTCCATCTATCGGCCGGTATAACTTTGTTTTTGCTTTGTTTAATGTCACCATCTTGGCAATTGTAATTTTTTTACTGGACATACTAGCATAACAATACATATTTTTAGCTTTGCTATGTTGACAATGGAGATCTACGTGAACCAACCACTTTCAACTTCCGTTCGCCTCGCCAGCTTACTCCCCAAGTCAAGCGTGCGTAAAGAAGTTTTACTTCAATAATCAAAGTCGGTTTACCTTTTGGGGAGCTGCAATAAATAAGTAAATATGTGTAGACATTTCACACAGCGCCATCTAGCCCCAAACTAAGCAAAGCTTGTATTATGGGAACCAGATAACTGATACAATACTTAGATACTTTTTTGTTTGTAAATACATACATAGAATACAATATAACACCCAGACACGGAACAAACATCGATGTTCATCACACAAATGTTTGTCCTGGGTGGGAATCGAACCCACAACCCACAGTTCAGAAGGCAGGGTTACTACCAACTGAGATATCGGGCCAGTCATGCAACAGACATACATTTATAATACGATTGTTTGATCGGGGTTGATAATAAAGTATTTTGTTATGTAAAATAATAATTAATTACCATCTTTATTAATAGGGTTTGAACGACTTGCCTGCGAGCGACGTGGCACAATGGGCCGACGCTCTTTTCTTGGTATACTCAATCACGGACCGTGAATCCTTCAACTACGTCCGACGCGCCAAGCAGAGTTTGCAACCAGACGTACCGTTGACACTGGTGGGGAATAAAGCTGACATGGTGCATTTGAGACAGGTCAGTATCATTCTTCATTGGGGGAGAGCATACTCGTTACAAGACAAGAGTGACATAGAACGAGAGCTGATGCTTATTACTAAATATGTAACTATGTAAACAATATTGTTTACGTGTTACATATTAAGTATCGTAGTTAATCTATAGCCATAAACTCGCTCCTGGCCTGTCCTGGGAAGTCCCAGAGAACCGCCGAAATCAGTGCTTTCAGTCACTTAATTACGGTAAATATACTGTAATTTTCCCAATTTCACTGTTTACTGTAATGAATAATTTACTGTAATTCATTTCACACTGAACAAAATAATTATAAAACCTCCTTTTATGAATATCAAAGTGTATTTATATTACTTGGCGGTAGAGAAATCCCCGATTAAATAAACTAACGCAAACTGAATGTATCTATCTTTTAACTGGCTTGTATATTCGATGTATATACAAGCCGCCCTTTTATGTCAATAAATGATTATTTGAATTTGAAAATTTTGAATTAGCTTGCTGTTTAGACCGGTATATATCCATTGCTTTAATCCACGTCTGAATACTTTTTTTAATTATTTAAGCATACATTATATACGTATATCCTTTCCTTGGTCTTTGCATTGGATCATTCATTCATACATTCATTCAAACAGATTTTATTGGACCATAAACCTTCCGTAAACCTAGATTATTGTGTTCAAGAAGAAGGTTATAAGTTACTTATATTTTTCATTTCTGTTGAACGTGGTAGTATTATTACTTCTGTGGAGAACGAGATTAGTAATTGAGGGGTATAGAATCAAATGCAGCTACGACCACAACCTTCAATTTAAAATTTAAGCTGTCTTTGATGTTTGCATGCCGTTTTTAAGCTGACTTTGACCCCAATGCAGATTTTTAATCTGGTTTTTGTATTATTTTAAGTTGGTTTCGATGCAAAATTATAAGTTGAGATCATACACAATTGACAGACCTATATTTTTGCATTCATAGGTCAGATTTAAAAAAAAAATGCAACTAGCTGCTTTTGATTCTATACCCCTCAATTAGTAATACATAATTAGTAATTACACATTCAATTTAGTTAATTTTTAAAGATTCATAATATTAACTTATTTTTGCTATACTTTTAATTACGCAGCATTTAAAAGACATCACACCAATAACTATTAAACAAGTGTCAAATATCAGCAGCAGTAATTAGTTTTGACAGAAGCACTCTTATTGTTGGAGGCTGGCCAAGGATGCCTGCTCGGCTCGACGAAATATTAAACGTACCCTTGAACTCTATCATACGAGTAGGTATTTACATTTCAAGGGTCTCCCATTCCAAGGCTAGAAAATGTGATTCGTAGTTTAAATGGATGATGCTTCTTTGTTTTATACAGTGTAATCAAGGCCCTTGGTTATGGTCTACCAGTAGATTAAATTAAATAAACTGACAACGTTTACGGTAAATACTTTTTTTTTTAATTTACGGTTCACATACTTATAGAATATAAAATCGCTTCACTGAGCTTTAAAATAAACATTATATTGTTTCTATTTATGTGACGATGATGAGTATCCAAAATCTATATATATAAAAGAAAGTCGTGTTATTTACACTATTTATAACTCAAGAACGACTGAACCGATTTGGCTGAAAATTTCTGGGGTCGTAGCTTAAAACTAGGAGACGAGCATAGGATATATTTTTATCCCGTTCAACCGCGTTTTACTAATTCACCCGTACGAAGCCGGGGCGGGTCAACTAGTAAAATATAAAAACCAAAAATATTAAAGCAAAAATAAAATAGTTGAGAGTATTCTGACTGTTTTATATTTAATAGAGGTTGATTAGGAGAAGGCTATTAATGTATGTAGGTGTACTGCTAATTTAAATATGATTGTTCACAGGTGAGTCCTGAAGAAGGAGAGATCCTGGCCAAAGACTTCGAGTGCAACTTCGCCGAGGTGGCAGCGGCGGAGCAGGTGAACCAAGTCGGGGAGGTGTTCCACGAACTTGTTCGGGAGGTGCTGACGCTGCGGCGGCGGAACAAACACAGCCTCCTCGACAGAATGCTGGGCTCAAAGCACGCTTACAGAGTTTACTCGAGGGGCAAGAGCGACAGCGCTCTGCCTAAAGACTAAGCATTTAGTATTGATGTTTTGATGCTCTATGCCACAATTCCTGGCCTCTGATACTTATGTAATATTTATTATGTTATATTTATTATGTTATCCAAGTACAGAGCTAAGACATTTTTGAAGTAAAACTTCTTTACGCGCGCTTGACTTGAGGAGTAAGCTAGTGAATGCGAGGCGAACGGAAGTTTAAGTTGGACGTGGATCTCCATTGTCAACATAACAAAGTAAAAAATTTTTATTATTATGTTGCTATGTCCGGTAAAATGGAAATTTATAATTGTTAAGATGACGACATAAACATTAAACAAAGCAAAATCAAAGTTATACCGGCCGATACATGGAGATAAACTAAAGAAGTTTTACTTCAGTCGTGTGGTATAAAGCACACTCTTTTTTGTATTTAAAGCTCTGGTCTTAGATCTGTTAGATTAGGATTGCATCTTTGTAGAATGAGTGTTTTATTGATGTTGAGTAGTGTGTTTTACTGATGATATAATGGCAGGACTTTTCTGCAAAGTTCGTCTAGGTAGGTACCACCGCTTTGCCAGTTATTCTGCCGCCAAGCAGTAGTGAGCAAGCACTACTGTGTTCCGGTTTGAAGGGCAATGTAGCTAGTGAAATTACTGGGCAAATGAGACTTTATGATCTGAGCTCACAGTCGAGTAATTTTATTACCAGTCTGTGCTGATGTCTCAGGATGATGTGCGCAGTGCAGTGTCGCGTGAAACTCTATCTTTTGGGGTTCCGAGTGACACTGTTCTGTTATGGGCGGCCGTATCGCTTAACATCAGGTAAACGACTAGCTCGTCACATCATTCACTAATATAAAAAAATATATAAACTTGAACCATTGAATAATTGTAAAGAACTTTGGAGAATAAACTTAATCCTATCAGCCCCCGTAGTTTCAACTATATAGGTCTATGCTCACTGTTAATACTGAGGGAATTAGAAAATGGAATTTTTCGCTATATTAGAACTTCTCAATGTGCAATGTGTGATTTAGTAGGTACTTATTTTGATGATATTTGATTTAGCTATTGTCTAGCTTTTTGTTAATAGAGAAGTTCTAGTCATAGATATAAGCTAAACAAAGGTTTTAGTGTCAAGTTATATGTGTTTCTTCCGAAACCTCAACTGTGCGACTACTGGCAAAACGTCTTTATAGTCGTCAATGCGCAGTCGCACAGAAATTTGGTATTATTGAAGACACAAAATCACAAACAGTTATTTACTAAAAATGTATGTAGCATTTATTTCTCATAAAATTAAAAATGTTTTAATTTATGTTAATTTTTGTAAAGGTTACCAATATAATAAGAAATATTAGTTTTTTTGATTTCTTCTGTACAATTAAAAGTTACTAATTTGTATGTCTAACATTTATAATGATATAATTATAAAAAATAAGCAAGTACAAAAATAATGAATGGTGAAAATGTTTTCGAAGTAAAACCTCTTTACGCACGCTTGACTTGGGCACTTAGCTGGTGAATGCGAGGCGACCGGAAGTTGAAGTTGGTTTAAGTAGATCTCCACTCTCAACATAAAAAAACGAAAAATTTGTATAATGACGTTGGTATGTCAGGTAAAATGACAATTTGTGATTGTAAATGGCGACATTAAACAAAACAAAAAGAAAGTTACACCGGTCGATAGATGGAGCTAAACTAAAGAAGTTACTTCAGTCGTGTGGTCTAAAGCACACTCGTTTTTTTTTGTAACGGAAAGAGTGAACAGGTTGATTCTAGGAAAGCGTGTTACATCGGGCAAAATATTGAAAGCAAATTGATGACTCCAACATAAAAAGGCCTGAGACGTCCACTGCTAAACATAGACCTCCCATTGGTGTGCCACTTTGATCGGCCGCTTACTGAACTTATGAAGGTTAGAAGGTTCTTTGAATGGATATTGTAACAACGAGCGGCATATTAATACAGCTTTTACAACATACATTTATTATCTTTATAATTAGGTACATTTATTAGAGCGCCTGGTCGATGCTACGCGTGACCAATATGCTGGCACTTATTTGGCACAACGAATCAGCATTGCAATTCAACGGGACATTGCTGCCAGCATGTTGGGTACACTACCTACTGGTAGTAGGCTGGAACATTTGGACTGTCTATAGGTCATCGCGGCCAGTATATAATCCAAATGTTTTTTTTGTAGGTAGTCTTTAGTATTAGTTGTTATATCATTGTAGTATATATTTTATTAAGTACATTTTATATAATATTTTTGATATAATCACTGTATATACTTACCTAATTACGAAATTTATTAACTTTTTTATTGTAATTCTAATCACCTTTTAAGTTACTTCTGTTGATAATTTTATTAATCAAAAAATACTTTTTTATTTTATATATTTATAATAGTTTGCTTTTGAATTATGGTCTCGTCAAATATACTCTTATTATAAGCACCTGACATAGTACTCGTAGATTATTTTAGGGCTTTGTCCGAAGACGAAGTCGGAAGTCGGACATTATGCCCAACATATCACTATGTTGGGCATAATGTCCGACGTGATATGTTGGGCATGCTGTCCGACATATTGAATACCCGGCTGTGGTTCGAACACTTAGCACTTTGCTACTTTACATTGTCACCACGGGTAGAAATAATGCGGAACAAGCTTTGGAGTCCATCTGCCAAATTCAAAGGTTGTTATTTATTTTTTATTTTCATAAATGGAGTTTTATAGGTTTAAGTTCTAATATGGCCAAGTCGGTTATGATCAAGTAGACCGAAAAGCGTGACTTCAATAAAGCAGTTTGCCTGAACTATAATTACTAAGTGTGTTAACTGGTCAAGGAAAAAGTTACGCCCTCGCCCGTGTAATTCTTTTCCTAACTCTGTGGTATGTTCGGTGAATGCAATACGAAATTATAGTCAAATATTTCATTTTGGATTCATGACAGAGTATCGTCGTTGCGCGTGCAAAAGTCGCTATGTGCTATTTAGTTATTTTCCGTATTAGATGCAGTTTTAATCGTTGTTTCAATACAAACATACGGTAAAAAGAGCTATGTGATAAATGCAATATTTAAAGAGTTACGAAATCTAGCTTTGTGTTATTCATATATCAAAAGTTCCATATGAAAACGTTATATATTAATTAATTAACTCTCGAGAAATTATCAATAACTAAATAACACATAGCTAGTATATGATTCTGAATCCTGGCTCACACTTGATTCAGTTTAATAAAATCATAATCATCAATACCGTTTTTAATGTGTATGATAATTAATAAATTATTATTAAACTGTTGTAAAGTTACATATTATGTTTACATTACGCACGATAGCCGGATAAGCAATGAATCGGAAATCGTGCTTCGGACGCGGTACAATATATTATGCTTGTATGGTTTAAGGTAGATATTATCATATTACTTTAGTTAAACTCGTTGTTTTGAAATAAATGAATATTTTTATTGTACTATTTTGTCTGTCATTATTCTTTCACACATCACAAAATTAGTTTAATACTAAATACGATTCATTCGAAATCGGTTCATTCCTTTTGGAATTTCCCAGTAACACTGTAAAAGTAGGCAGATACTAACAGCAATACCTTGATAACAAAAGTGCTGAGACATGTATGAGATTGCTTTGAACTTACCACGAAGGTCTGGGCACTCTGTTACAGTAGATAAGTATAGTCTATGCAAACGGAGCCGCTGGCAAACGCTATCCGCTATTAAAAAAGATTTATTATATTCATTTCTCCAGAAAAGAACCGATCTCTATTTATACAAACCCAATGACAATCGAACCCCAACGCGTCATAGGAACGACAAACAAAAGCATAATGGACTGCGATTAAAAAATGACTAGCCGGTCACGAAGGCAACCCCCAGAGTCACGTTTACCAAAGGGTGATCTCCCAAAGTGGGTTACTTATCAAAAGCTGCGCGAATCGTGCGCCTGCGAGCGGCCAATCACAGCTCACCGTTTGCGTATGTCACTGTGCGATGACAGTTAACGATAAATGACACAGATTTCAAGATGGCACCCCACTTATCGAAATGCGGATCTATTGTCAATGGCTTTATTACGTTGCCTTTATTGTTATCAGAACAACAGCCCCTCCAGTTTTTGTTTTATTGGCATCCGAGATCTTTATCAGCTATCTATAGATTCTATAGCTATAAATTAGAGTGGAAATAAAAAGTCAGTCTTTTTTATGTGGCAAGTACCTAGTGGTTAAACTTCATCCTGAACAATAAGTCCCTTAGAACGCAATCATTTCAGGGGGCTAATTTAGAAAGAGCTGCAGAAGACGGCTAAGCAATGGAATGCCCTGCCAGCGTCTGTGTTTCCGGCGAAATATGACCCGGGCGTGTTCAAGAGAAGAGTGAATAGGTATTTACTTCGCTAGCATGCTACACCTTCGATCGCATCGTCACTTCCCATCAGGTGAGAGCGTGGTCAAATGCTAGACAAGTTTGAAGTAAAAAAAAAAAAAAGAAGACGTTGGGCACTAACGACCTATCATATACGACGGTACCTAACAACCTATGCTACTAATATTATAAATGCAAAAGTTTGTGAGTATGAATGTATAGATGAATGTTTGTTACTCTTTCACGCAAAATCTACTGAATGGATTTGGATAAAATTTGGAACACAGATAGTTAAACACCTAGATAAACACATAGGATACTTTTTATCGCGGGCAAAACCGCAGGGCACAACTAGTATAGAAATAATTGTGTTCTACGGGGCCTATTTTTTCGATGTCCCCTGCGATGGTTGAGCAGGTCAGCCTATAACCCGGAGGCGGTGGGTTCGATTCCCACAGCAGAACAAGTATTTGTGCACAGGACAAAAAAGTTAAAATACTTGTTCTGAGTCTGGGTGTTGTAGGACCACGGTCCACGTAGTTCCTGGTTCCCTAGAATCAGGAAATTGTAGTTAAGGTCCAGGATATATGTATGTGATAGTTAAGCGTTAAAAAAAATGTACTGACTGGAATTCTGCGGCTCATTTTCTGTGTATCTAGTTATGGTGGCTATGGTGATATTTAAACATACTGTTTTCATTTGGCTACACGAAATCTATTCAAAAGTGACCACATACATAAAAATTTAATGAACTTTCCCAGTAGGTAAGTATTGCATAAAAGCAAATACCGCGAAAAATATTAAACGAACGATTTTATTAATACAGCTTATACAAATGTTGTTTGAACATTTACTGGTTGTTATGTTGTAAGTAAGTATATGACCGATAGCCTTGTAATTATAATAATGATAATTGATCAATAATTATAATGTTGATCAATAATTACAATGTTGATCAACTCAATGTTAGGAATAAAATTATAGGTCATCGCGGCCAGTATATAGTCCAAATGTTTTTCTTTTAGTAGTAGTAGGTAGTTTTTAGTATTAGTTATTAAATCATTGTAGTCTTTATAAAATTATTAAATATAGTTTAGTTTTAGTAAGGTGATTTTTTAAGTAGTCAATAATTACTAAGGTATATAGGTATATATTGTAATAAAAAACGGAAAGTATTGATTTTAAATATTTAAATATTATGCATTTCAATCAAAAAGAAAGCAAAACGAGTATGCTTTAACCACAAGACTGAAGTAAAACCTCTTTAGTTTAGCACCATTCTATCAGCCGGTTTAACTTTGTTTTCTGCTTTATTTTTGTTTGTTTTGTTTTGGCTCCACACTTTTGTGTATTTAGCCAGTATCAAGTAATTAATAATTTTTCATGTTAATTTATATTATATAATGTGTTAAGTCAAGTCACAGTCCAAGTCATCAAGTTAAGTCATAGTCTAGTCTAGTCAAGTCATACTACTAATAAAGTGGTAGCAACTTTACCAGAAGATTCTATGGAGTTTTGGAAACAACACGAAAAGAAACGTTTCACCATCATTATACAACTTTCCCACACTCATGCCTGTAATCCAGCACTTATCGAATAAAATGTCACCAATTTTATGCACTAACACTGAAAATAACACAAGTTTCGGAAAATAATACAATGTGGTGACGCAATCTTTTTCGTTTTCCCGCCAAGACTCCTTTTGCTTTGTTTAATGTTAATATCGCCATCTTGACAATTGTAAATTGTTATTTTACTGGATATACTCACGTAATAATATAAATTTGTTGCTTTGCTATGTTGACAATGAAGATCTCCGCGAATCAACTTCCGTTCACCTCGCATTACTCCCGCAATACTACCAGCTTACTCCCAAGTCAAGCGTGCGTAAAGAAGTTATACTTCAAAAATTAAAACCTGTTTTAAACGCACATTCAGCCCGTCATAATCCAGCAGACTACCATTGACCTGCCTACTTGTAATGAGGATTAAGTAGTATTTTAAGCATTGGTAGGTGCACCAAAGACTCCCACACCTGCAGACAAAAACAATTTAAGCTACTTAATCAAAAATAAGAATTTAAAAAATATTAAAAAGTACAGAGAAATAGAAGTAGGCGTGGGCACAGAATAGGTAACCAACTAACATTACAAATCCTTAATAGCCTAAGATCCCGACATACATCGACCTTCACCGAAATGTTTATTTGATGAAACGTATTTTATATTCAATTTGATATGTCAGTAAATATATTGCATATCGGTTGCCAAGCAAATTTCAGTCCAGAATAAGATTAATAAATTAATTTAAAAAAAAATTTTAGCGTTTGATTATTAAATAAATTCTATACCAATCGAAATTATGAAGCCCATAGAATATGCAAACGTTAGGTTGCCTATTTTTTTCCGGTCACAACCCTCAGGTGCCAGGTTTAAACAGGTCGATTGCTACTAGCATTTTGCACCGGTCTGATTATTGAGTGAAAATAAAATTTGTTTAATAATCAAACCGGTGAAATGTAAATTTTTTTTCTTCAAATTTATTAATTAATCGTATTCTGGACTGAAATTTGCTAGGCAACCCATATGCAATATAATTATTGACACATCAAATTGAATATAAAATACGTTTCATCAAATAAACACCACGGTGAAGGTCGATGTATGTCGGATCCTATACTATAAGGCGAAAAGATAATGCCCGTGAGAACAGCGCGTGGGCAAAAATAAGATTACTAAAATACAAGTTTCGCAACTAAAATATGGGATTAAAATTTTATCTCCAATATAATGGTGTTTTAAAAATTAAATTATATATTTATAAATCGATGGACGTCACGGTTTAGTCCCCATTGGCTTCTTATATTTAATAAACGTAGGTAATGCAATAAATGTAATGCTCACATTAAAGCATACAAACCTGCTAATACTAGCCAACTTATTATTCCATCACCTGCTTTTTATTTTTTTTATTTAACTATACATTGTAAATTTTTGAACAAGCCTGTGTACACGAAAAACAATACCATAACAATATATTATACTTCTAGGAATACAGGATCTGTGTATGTGGTCATTGGGCGTTATTATTATTAATTATTACTAATAAAGAAATTTTGAAATTGTAAAAAATTGAAGCGTCGCGTTTAACTGGAACCTTAAAAGAAGTTTTACAACAATTGAAAGGTGTATTACGGTTCCGGATATGACAAAAGGCAAAAATTTAAGCCTTTGGATTTTTATTTCGATAAAGTTATTGAGTAGATAGATACTTTATAACAATAATAACATATTTAAATATTTTTTAAATGTATTGATAGCTTGTGTTGTGTTACATAATAAATAAATACGGCAGTCATTCATAGCCTATATGTTAATCCAGTGTATAAGCTATCTTGGTACGGAATTTCATCCAAATCCATTCAGTCGTTTCAAACTTTCGCCTTTATAATATTAGTGTGATGTTATTTTTTTATTTGAGAATCTGTGGGATCAGCACGAGCTATACCTACTATTATGTATTAAGAACCATTACGATAATTTAAAAAGCCCCCAGTCGGTCCGTTCGTTCAAGTTATGCGCTTACCAATGAAAAGCATTTAATTTTCATTTATTCAACAGTGTGTCTCGACGTGCTTTTGGCATGTAGTTGTAATTACAAAATGATTTTTCAGGTATGAAATTTGACGTACTCGACCTACGCGTCTAATTTTGCTTTTAAGCGAAAATTTTATATAACATTTTGTATGATACAGAAAGAAAGCAGAAATAACAGGAAACATAAATAGAAAGTCGGTTTATATACCAGTTAATTGGGGAACATAAAATGATTGAGACAGTTTTACTTGGAAAAGCATGATGGCTGAGCTCCGACGTGAATTTATCATAAAGCGTGCTTTGAGGGGTATCGGTAAAAAATCCATTTTGACATTATTATTTGATTTTTCGTTTCATATTTTTATGGCTAGTTGCGGTACCAACTGATTTGTCCTGAATTATTTAAATAATGATTATTTCAAATAGTCAAAATAAAATAGTGATACCTGACTTGTAGGGTCTATTCTCCCTGTGAAAGTAGCCTTTCTGTTCCTCTTCTCCCGACAGTAGAGAGGTCAATGCTCGCACGTCACGGCTGACCTTGAACCAGTTGTCTCCCATTTTTGACAGTTGGGCGCCGTTTGCGAAAGTGACGTAGACGCTGTTGAAGTTGTTAGATACCAACAACAGATAGGTCATACAAAAAAAAACAAGAGACAAAGGCACATCGCACAACTATTTAGAAAACAATCAGTGAATGGCCTAATTTTGGTGTTGTATCCAAGACTCTTAAAAGATTCTAGTGCCAAAATAAGGCACAAAAGGCATCGCTTTTGAAACATCTTTCTGGTTCCTTTCCAAATCTTCTTGCATGCATTGGGAGAGGATTCATACTGAAACTCAAATAAAATTTATTGCATATATGCTAATTTCAGAACATTTAAATAATAAAATTAAAAACTTAAAATGCATAATTTACGATGTTGTTATAAGCATATAAAATAACACAGTGCACAATGTCAAATATAGCAAGCCTAATATTAAAACGAGATTTTTTCAGAAGTTCTCATTACAACTACTGGCGTGAACAACTCAATTCTAACCCAGCCAAGAATAAAATAGGTAGTTAGTTAATGTTAGTTAGTTTAGTAAATGCATATAATAGATAGACAGAATATATAGATAGATAATACTCTTTTATACATATATTATTCAATATTATTTTAATTATTCTTTGACTATCAGCTAAATACGTTGGACTTGGTCCCATAACCCACCCTAACGTAAAAATGAAAGCAACAAAGGTTTGCTTTGAGACAAATAAAGAAAGCATAAACTTATTGAGGATTGTGTAATAAAAATATAGTTAATACACAAACTTGCATCCTAATTAATCATCAAAATATACTAATTAATAAAAAAGAACAACGTAAAACGGATATAGCCTCGCAAATAACTAACAAAGCGGAGAGTGGAGGGCGGGACAAACCTGCACCCCGCCTGTTGCGTCCCCGGATGCACCCCCGGCAGAGGATTCTCATCACTCAGTCTACGTCCAGCGGTCGCGAGCTCGCGCCACTAGCCGCATCTGAGCAAGCAGCTACGACGCTGCACCGCATACGAACTTTCAACTATTGAAAAAATAGCTTTCGACTTGAAATTTAATACTTACATTTTCAACGTTTTTGATTTGTTAATTCACATTTAAGTCATCAAATTCTTGAACTTTAAACTTTTGCTAAAAACACGTTTATGAACTTTAAAAAAAATCTCATTAAGTGCAGTGTTTCGTGAGTTTTTCCTGGCGTAAGTATCATTACATGCTTAGAAAATATAAGATAATATGACGATTTTTTTTCTGATTTTGGCATTGCTTACACATACTACTCTGTCAAGAAAGAATCGGGAAAAGATCAATAATACGCAAAATATTAGTTAATCATCCAAATTTATTTTATTGCCTGCAAAAGCTCCTACAGGAACGATACACTTCGTTTTAATTTGTCCTCAATGACTAGGCGATTGAGTTTTTGGAAAAAATCAGGTCTTTTGGGACTAGCCAAGCAGCAACGTGTTTCATACAAGTGATTATTTAAAATGGTACGGATCGACTCGTGCGACACAGAAAGTTTGGCGGCTATCTCTCTCAACCTTGAATGAGGATTTTCAGTCACTATTTCCTTTACTTTTGCGATGTTAACTTCAGTTGAAGACGTTGATGGCCTACCACAGTGAGGCAAATCTTCCATCATATCTCGATCGCTTTGAAAGATTTATACCACGTGTTTTTGATAAACAAAATTCACCGTAAGCCTTCTGTAACATTTTCAGTGACACCGAACACGAAATTCTATTGACGATGCAATTTAAGTCTTTGTTCGATGTTTTTCTCTATTATGAAATTCGCAACACACACTAGATATAATTTAACTAAAAACAGCACAGTATTTAATCTAAATAACAGATGCAACTCAAATTCCGCGCCAAAGTGGAAAACATGCAAAATTACAACAAAAAAAATAATAATTTAGAACCATAAACAAATCATCCATTCCCGATTCTTTATTGACAGAATTTTTAATAGTTAAATAATATAAATATATCTTATAAGGGTCGATCTTTCAATGGCTAGACAAAAGTTATCCAAGCGATAAATTACAAACATACTAAAACAAAAACGCATTGTTTTCAGTATTCGGTTTTGTGATTCACTTTTACTTTTCCCTGTTTTATTATTTTAATGACTTTTTAACCGCGTAAAGCAAGAATTCTTAATATGAGAATAACTATTTGTTAACATTTTATTTGCAATTGAAAGATCCGCCCCACTTTAAACCTCGGACATAAAATAGGAAATAGTAACTGCGTATATACATACCTACAGTACTTTGGAATTCGTTCCCCATATGAAAAAAAACAAGTGTGCTTTTAGACCACACGACTAAAGTAAAACTTCTGTAGCTCCATCAAACGGCTGCTATAGCTTTGTTTTTGCTTTGTTTAATGTTAATGTCGCCATCTTAACAATTGTAAATTGTTATTTTACCAGATATAGCAATAAAATAACATAAATATTTAAGTAATTTTTAACTTCGTTATGTTTACAATAAAGATCCACTAACGTTCAACTTCCGTTCGCCTCGTTACGCATTCACCAGTTAACTCTTCAATTCAAACGTGCGTAAATAAGTTATACTTTAATAATAATTAAAATAAAATCGTGGACATTTCACACCGTGTCTTATAGCCCCAAACTAAGCAAAGCTTGTACTATGGAAACCAGGTAACTGATACAATACTTGCATACTTTTTGTTTGTAATACGTACATAGAATACAATATAACACACAGACATGGAACAAACACCTATATTCGTCACACAAATGTTGGTCCTGGGTGGGAATCGAACCCACAACTCAGACGGCAGACTACTACTAACTGAGCTATTGAGGGTAGCGGGAGATTTAAGAAAACAAGCGAGTGGAGTCGTTTTACTTCTGTGTATTTCTTTCATAACGTGATAGCGCTCAAAGCTAGAAAATATCTGACTTAACGATAGTTAAAATGATAAACTTTCACTGAAGCTTTAAGTATGAATAAAGAGACGATTTTAAATATGCTTTACTTTCTCATTCAAAGAGTAAGCTCATGATACCCTTTCATAAACTTTAAGGTCTGATAGAGGCTAAAGATAGAATGCGTTTTTGTATCCAGAAAATGCTTTAAAAAAAAAACTGATTTAATAATTAACGGATTTAAAAAAGAAGGAGGCAAGAACTTTTTACACCGATTTTCCGAGATTTCTGGACCAATTTACGTGTTTTTTTTGTTGAAGAGATTTCGAACCTTCACAAGAACGCCCAGCTTCTGTGCAGTTAATTTAACCCTACAGTCAATTTGCGAACCAAAGTTAAGGTTCGATGTTAGAGAGACACCTAATAGCTCTAGGTGGTTAGTTATCGGCTCTGCCACTCCTCGGAAAGTAGGAATGAGTGGAGATGGACTCTTTTTTTGCGGTGAATAAAACACGTCTGTGTTTTAGAAGCATTGAATTGATTTTGCTGATCATATTTTGCTGTTTTTGTTTTTTTTTTATGTTAGTGAATGATGTGACGAGCTAGTCGTCCGCCTGATATTAAGTGACACGGCTGCCCATAACAGAACAGTATCACTCGGAACTCCAAAATATAAAATTCCCGTGACACTGCACTGCGCACATCATCCTGAGACATCAGCACAGTCTGGTAATAAGATTACTCGAATGTGAGATATATTATTTGTACTTGGTATATTATTTGGCTGAAAAACTTATTTGTTTTGTATATCTGGACTGCTCCTCCAGATATATCAGTATATATATATTTTTAGAATTATTTTACCAATGTTTCTGTTTTTATTATTCATCAATTTTACTCCAAACATTTGGATGACTTTAGTAAATAATATGATTATCATTTTATGAAATAAAAATTATGGCTAGCTATAGAGTGTACGTGTGTATGTTCAATATTTAGTTACACTAATTTGTCGTTCAAAATATAGATCATAAACAACAGTTTTTCACACACACTGTGTGAAATTTCTCGTCTCGCCTTGAACTCTCATTTACATCCTAAGTCCACAAAGTAAAAAGTTGATATCCCTTCAATAGTTTTTCCATCTTGGACTTTATAAACCTAGAGTTTAAGACAGATTTTTAATTAGTTTCATTTTTATCAGCCCTTAGCCGGGCGGCGGCGTCTGGATGTTAGCAGTGGAATGGAAGATTTTCCAAGATGCTTATCCAATTACTGGTAAGGGAAATGGAACATTGTTAGGGAAATGGAATTAGCTGCGATTGGAAGTATAAACGCAACAGAAAGTAATTATTAATATGAATTTCATTAATAGTCAATATTAATAACTTAATGCATTACGCTTGAAAATTTAAAAATTAAATCATGCATGTCGATTCTGATTCTATCTCGGTATACAGAATACTGACATACCTTTACATGTCCTTAAAATAACTATATAATAAGTAATATCAATTACAGATAAATTTTAATGTATAGAAAATTTTTCATCACAATCAGGATTTGAACCTACATGCAGCCGGGATATGCTTTACTTAAGTTACGGCGACAGTGATTTCACGTCCAAAATTATCCATCACCTGACACCCAACTCACTACTACTAAATGCCACTAGCTGTCATATCTACTACAACAATTATTTGGACTGTGTACTAGCCGCGAAGATCTGGTTGCGGCTAGCACGCATTCCGATCAGATCATTATCGGATGATGAAGGCTGGAGCATGTGATGATAAGACATGCTCCAGCCTTCTACTAGAGGTATAGCTCTATGGGCGGCATACCCACACCTCGCAGCATCCTCCCGTTCATAATGCGTATATTAGATGTGAAGTTAGTTTGCCGGATTATATGTTTGTAAGAAGCTATTCTTCGGAACTACGTAACTGATTCTGAAAAATTCTTTCATATATAGAAAGCTCAACTGAACAGCCCTCAACTTGTTTCTAGTGATATAAATTATATAAATATCCAATAATAAAAATAACGCCCAATGATCGCGTACATAGATCTTGGACCCTAACTAGGATTCCTTGTGTCTTCTTCTCAATCTTGTGTCTTGAAACCCAGAAACTACGAGGACCATGGTCCCCACTTAGACCCAGAACAAGTATATGAGCTTTTTTCTGTGCACAAATACTTGTCCTGCTGCGGGAATCGAACCCGCCGCCTCAGGGTTATGAGCCGACCTGCTCAACTACCACACCATAGAGGCTGTCCATGTCCAATGACTAAAGTGAGTTTAGTTTTTTATAGACTCTGCGGTAGGTTGGAACACCTGACGTGTGGCCATGTTGATCACTCTTAGTCAAGCCGAGAGCATGCGGGTCTGTATAATATCATGTAATACGTATAAAAAATGACAACTTTTATAATTAATTCGTTTTAGACTTGCAAAAGTACTGTAATAAATTATTGGGCTTTGACTTTGAGAGATAAAGCTATTAAAAGCGTCTCATAATATTAGTGCTCTGTCATACTCGTAGTTCTACGAATAATACTTCGTGCACTCGGATTAAATTTTTTCATGATTATTCGATTTTATTAATGTTCGCTGTCGGTGCAGGAATTAAGTGAGTGAAATCCATTAGCGGATTACCCGACCAGCTTACTTTACAGTTTTTTCATACATGTTATTTGAAAATGATTACCATTATAAAATTGGTCTTCCGCCTAAGGAAATAAATATCATGGCTATTAGATTTTTATAACTTTAAACTAAGGTAGGTCAACGGGTTTATAGTTCCACGCAAATTTTAATGACGAGCAAAATAAAAACGAACCAGTCCAAAAGAGATTTTAATCATTATCTTACTTATCATTGGATTAAATTACAATCCTGAATTATTTCAGCATTATTTATATTATTTTTTATTGTTTAGAAGTTATAATTGAAGGATTGAGAATAAAAAGGGTTTAACTGTCAAACTGATAGTTTCGAGAAAATTGACTTTAAGCTTCAACGGCTTCATTTTAATGTAGTGCGTTTTAAGTAATAGAAAAGGTTTATGTAAGTTTCAGTGGCTTGGAAATGTATTAATTCTATTTTAACTTACTAAATAAGTACTAATTCATACAATCACTGTAAAAATATAATATAATAGAATAAATATAATAATGTTTTTATGCTAAGCGAAAGGTATTCCTGTGACAGATAAGCCGTTTTTAGACTCAAAATCTCGAAATTTAAGCCTCATTTCGGTATTTTGATAATGTATTTTTAAAGATGATTTCACGCCGAATCCCATGAGTCATGTTGTGAAAAAATCAGTTAAACCCTTTTTGTTCTCACCCTTTCAATTGTATTTTTAGTTTTCAAGAAATTATCAGATTTTTGGCCATGAGATAGTCCATACATTGGCTAAATTAATACACCAGCACACAAAGTCATCGGTATCGAGACAATATTTATCCAATTATCAGTAAAGTGTACACTCTATAAAACTATGGCAGCAAGAACAATTGTACTTGTACAAAAGCGCGCGTTGAATTCCTTTACAAAGAAACTTTGGTTTAAGAAAATCTATTTGGGCTGTGCTGTGGCAGGCTCATCGCATTCTGAAGGACGCGCTAAAACTAATTTTAATTTTAGTATCGATAATAATCACATTCATTTTCATTTGAGTCCCACTCACAAGAAGTTTTAAGAAACGCTCCGTGATTTAATTCCCAAAACTCTATCAAAATTATTTCTTGTAAAGCACACAGATAAAAAAAAGTACAAGTGACTACGGTGACCTGCTAATATTTAATAATTTTTAGCTTCATGCAGTGTAGCGTCGACGCACAGAATAAAAATGCATTTATAAATGGCAATACGACACGGTACAGTACAATCAAAATGCAGTTTTTAAATTACGGGCGTCCTTTCTGACGAAAAGAGCGTTCTGGGAAATTGTCAGTTTAACCAATTTCAGCAAGTTTTAGCCTTACCATGTTAGCTATTTTTAGATAAATAAGGGTTTATTTAGGTAAAAGCTACTGCGAATATGCCATGTTCCATTTTTTAGTTACACAGCGTAAAGAGATTATAACGGTCAGTGGAAAGACGAATTACACTATATTGATTACTAGCTGCGCCCCGCGGTTTCACTCGTGTGGTGAAAAATTTCTAAACTTTCTACAACATAATATTATTTAATAAACATAAAACAATAAAAAGGGGAACTTAAACAAACAAACCACTACCAGTAGGCAACGTGCCCATTATGCTGGCAGCATTGCCACGTTAAATGGCAAAAAAAATGTTTTTAAATTTTTTTTTTTTTGTAAACTTTCTTATTTTTTTTTAATTCATAAGAACCTTCTCTTGACAATAATAAACACAAAAAGAAAAGAATTAGCGAAAATGTTCCATCCGTTCACGCGGGTATATGTGTATATGTATGTAATGACCAAGGAAAATAGAGATTCATTATTATATCTAAATATATATAACTCAAAGGCGATTGACTGACTGACATAGTGATCTATTAACGCTCAGCCCAAGCCACTGGACGGATCGGGCTGAAATTTGGCTTGCAGGTAGATGTTATGATGTAGGCATTCGCTAAGAAAGGATTTTTCTAAATTCCACTCTTAAGAGGGTGAAATGGGTGGTTGAATTATTTTAGCATAGGCCACGCCGCGGGGGGGTGCAATGCCAGGATACCTCCACGTTGCCTCGGGTGCTGCAATTCCCTCTTAATGCTTGCATTCGGGGGGAAGGGCAGCACCTGGACCGGTGCACCCTGGGCAACGGCTAATAACTTTCTTTCGGGGATCTTATTAGCCGTTGGCTAAATTCCTGGCGGGGCCTCTCTGCGATCCTTGTGTCTCGGCACAAGGCGCAGCAGAGAGGCGGGAACTCGCGCCGGCGCCCTGGACAGTCCGGGAAGCGGCGGTGCGAGTTGGAGGCTCGCGTCGGCGTCTCGGCCATATGCCGAATAGCGGTGACGCGAGCGAGCAGACCCTCCGTGGCGATACGGGGGGTGACTGCACAGAGGGGACTCTCCACAGAAGTGGATGAGGCAGGGCGGGGATCCAGTGATGGGGAATCGTCCTTGAGTGGGCTCGACCAGCGCTCCGGAGAGTCCGGGAAGCGGTGGCACGAGCCAAGGCAGCCTTGAATGGCTGCGGGGCTCGGTCGGCGTCCTGGCCGTATGCTGGGTAGCGGCGACGCGAGTCGGCGAAATGGAGACCCCATCAGGAGCTTTATCTTGGTGGGGGTCTTTATTTCGTAAGACGGAGCGGCGAAACCTTGTTTGTCTGTGTCTGGTGTTGTCCCATTTGTTTGTTATTGTTATCGTCTTGTTGTGTTTGTCCAGTCGCTGATGGCTCGGTCGGCGTCTCGGCCTTATGCTGAGTAGCGGTGACGCGAGCCGGCAAGGTGTTGCACTTGCAACTGAAGAAGCGTCCATCGTGGAAACCGGTCAATGTCGTCTGTGACGGCATTTCCCGGTAAACGCGATGGACGTAGAGGAGTGGCCAAATCTCGTGTCGGGGCTCGCACAAGGGATGTATGGGTGGGGGGAACCCACCTGCGAGAGCCCCAAAAGGGGGACCGAACCCCCTTCAAAAAAGGAAAAAAAAAAATGGACACACGAGCTTTTGTAAATGGTCCCCAGGGCGGTAAAGGTCTACGGACACAATCCGTCGGTGCTGGCAAGAATCCGCCGGCACTCAGCCCCTCGTACTCTGGGGGGGGCAGCAAAAGCCTCGAGGGCCTTGGCCCTCGCCCGACCACACGCACGAAAACGGACTCCGACGGTACACTACGGATAGGCAACGACGACGGCGCGAAATCGGATACCGATTGCAAGCGGAAGGCTCTCCCTGTTCCGATTTACGTGGCGATAACGCCGCGCGAATCGCAACAGGGATCGACGGGATCAGGTAGACGGGATAAGGTGGATTTGACAGCGGCCGCTAGCAGTCTGGTCCTGGAGAGGAACAGCTTTGCTGCTCTTGCCGACGCTTCGTCGACAAGAACAGCAAACTCGACTGACCTCTCGGACTCAGACATGAGTTGCGAGCCGCTGTCGAAAGACTCGGCGGAGGAGTGGACGAGCCGCCTTCGCAAGCGGCCGTCCTCTTCGGTTTTTGTGCCCGGGTGGCTTAACTCGGACACGGAGACCGAGGAGACGGTAGCTGCTAAGGTGGCTACTGGAAAGAGAGGGAGGAGAAAGGCCGCCGGTAACCCGGCGGGCCTTTCAAGGGGAGGCTTTAAAAAGCCCCCCACACCGGACGTGACCACAGACGGGGAGCTGGAGAGAACCTTGTGTTCTCGCCAGTTCCTGAAGGCGCCAGCCGCTGGCATCGTCGGCCCCGGAAGAGAGACCGGAAGCGATTCTGGTCCTCACCCGGTGGACGACGATTTCAGCGTGCTGAACGCACAGGAGTTGAGGGCGCGGGCGGGAGAAAAACTCGCCTGTATCTTGGAGGTTGCCAGGAAATCTGGTAACCTCAAAGGCGAGTTTGTCTCCCGCCTGAAGAAGTCGGCGTCGACACTGACAGAGGTGGTCGACAATCTCGCGGGCCGGAGCGAGGCGGAGGAAACACGGCGGCTGAGGGCCGAAAACAAGCGTATGCGCATGGAGTTGGAGGCGATGAAGGCAGAGGTGAAGGCGTTGCGTCAGGGCTTCTCTGAAGCCAAGACGGCCGCCGCCATCGCTGCTTCCACCGCCGCCAACGCCACTGCCACAGCCGCCGCTGCAGATGGACGCCCCGCCGCTGTTCTAATGGGGGCAGAGCTGGTCGAAGAGCTGAGGCGCTCCCTAACGGTGACCTTAGGGGAGATGGTTACCGCTCGCCTCGCGGCATTTGAAGACCGGCTCTTGCCTGCCCCCACGGTTCGCCCGCCCTTAAAAGCGGACACGAGGAAAAAGACGGCGGCCGCGGCCACGTCACAACAGCCGGTGCCAGAGCCGGCTCGCACCCCCGCTACTAAAGCGGGGAAGCGAGCCGAGATCAAGAAGACCGCTGTCACCACCATGGTGACACCGGCTGCGGCCCCCACAACATCTAGGGGGCCCCAAGGCGTGACCACACCTGCCGCCGTCAGAGCCGCAGAGGGAAGCTGGGCTACGGTCGTAGGCAAAGGGAAAGGAAAGGGCAAGGGGAAGGGAAAGTCTTCCCTCCCCCCAGTGGTGCCCATAGTAGTACCCGCCTCCCGTGGTCCAGCCAAAAAACCGGCCGCTTCCGCCGCCTCCAAAAAGCCGATAGCCCCTTCCAGCAGGGCTAAGGCTAAGAAGGCGGCGTTGAGGCCCCCCAAGTCCGCAGCGGTTGTAATGACCTTACAGCCAGAAGCCGCGGACAAGGGGGTGACATATCGCGCCATCATAGAGATGGCGCAAGAAAAGATGGACATAGCGGACCTGGGAATTACTGAGACCCAGGTCCGCTTTAAAAAGACGGCCACGGGAGCCAGAATGCTGGAGATTTCTGGCTCCCAAAACTCGGAGAAGGCGGACCAGCTCGCGGAAAAGCTCCGTGGCGTCCTCTCCGAGGTGGCCACCATCTCCAGGCCCGTAAAATCAGTTAACCTGAGGGTTATGGGCCTGGATGATGCAGCCACGGGAGAAAAGGTGGCCGCAGCGGTGGCTAAAGTGGGGGGCTGCGACGTGAAGCTGGTGCGGGTCAAAGAGGTGACCCCCGGCTTCGACGGCACGGGCTCCACCTTGGTGACCTGTCCGGTATCGGCGGCAAAAGTGCTGTCAAATCAGGGCAGGTTACTGGTGGGGTGGAGCTCGGCGCGAGTAGTGGCATTGGACGCGCGTCCTATGCGCTGTTACAAGTGCATGGGACTAGGGCACACACGCGTCCAATGCCCCTCGCCAGCCGACAGGAGTGACCAGTGCTACCGCTGCGGAGGCACTGGTCATCGGGCGGCCGGCTGCCAGAAGGCTGGCCTGCACTGCAGCATTTGCGCAGAGGCAGGCAAGCCTTCTAAGCACGTCATGGGGGGAAACATCTGTGTCCCCCCCAAGACCAGAGGGAAGGTCCGAGGGACGCAGGCCGCCCCTGCGGTGGCAAGCCGGGCCACGCGGTCCCCTGAGCGCGAGGTGGTTGTGATGTCTGATTGATGGATCAAGTCAGACATCACAACCTCCTCCAGACGAACCTCAACCACTGCGCCGGGGCCCAGGATCTGTTCATGCAGACCCTGGCACAGTGGAGAATTGACGTGGCGGTTGCCGCGGAGCCATACTACGTCCCCCCCCAACATCCTTGTTGGGCTGGGGATCTGGATGGCTCCGTGGCAATAGTGGGGCGGTCAGGTGGCGACCCACCCCTTTCGGTAGAAGAAAGGGGTTCGGGGTTCGTCGTGGCCAAGTGGGGGGAGTATGTCGTCATTGGCGCATACTTCTCCCCCAACAGGACCGCCGCGGAGTTGGAGGTCTTTATGGACCTCCTCTCTGCGGCGGTCAGAAGACAGTGGCCTCGTCAGGTCCTCCTTATGGGGGACCTGAACGCTAAGGCAACTGACTGGGGCAACCCACTCACTAACAGTCGCGGGGAGATTGTTAGGGAGTGGGCTGTCGCCACGGGGCTGCTCCTATTGAACAGGGGGTCAGCCCATACGTGCGTGCGACATAATGGGGGGTCCGTGGTGGACGTATCGTTCGCCACCCCATCTGTCGCCGCACGTATCCGTGGCTGGAGGGTGATGTCGGAGGTGGAGACTCTCTCGGACCACAAATATGTGCGATTCGAGGTCTCCACCTCCCACAACCAAGGAGGGGCTACCCGGGTGGTGCGGGCCGACTTTCCGCGCTGGACGGTCAGCTGCCTCGACGCCGAACTGGCGGAAGAGGCTGCGATCGTCCAGTCGTGGTTTGCCGGCTCCCTCCACCCGGAGGTAGACGTCGCGGCGGGCCAGTTTCGGGAAGCGGTAACGGCTGTGTGCGACGCGGCCATGCCGAGATCCCGACGCTGCTCCCGCCCCCGCCGCGAGGTCTACTGGTGGTCCGCGGAGATCGCCGAACTCCGGAACACTTGTTCCAGGGTTCGGCGGATCTACGGCCACCAGAGGAGACGGCGCCATGGCCGGACTGATCTCCAGCTGTCTGACCAGGAGCTGGCGGCCGAGACTCTCGCATATCAGAGGTATCGCGCCGCCAAGCGGGAACTGCAGCTCGCGATCAGTCAGGCCAAGGAACGGGCGCGGAGCGAGGCGCTGGAGGGACTCGAGAGAGATCCATGGGGACGTCCGTATAGGGTAGCCCGGAACAAGTTCCGGGGCCAGACGTCCCCAGTGGCCGAGTCCCTCGAGCCGGAGGTCCTCGGCGCGGTGCTGGAGGGGCTATTCCCCGATCGCCCCTCCCACACCCCGCCGATGATGGCAGTGTCCGTCCCCTTCCCCGAGGAGCTGGACGTGGCCTCCATCCCACCTGTGTCGGAGGTGGAGATGGAGGTCGCCGTCGGTCGGCTGCGTGGGAAGAGGACGGCCCCTGGCCCAGACGGAGTCCCCGGCCGGGTCCTTGCGATCGCCCTGAGGGAGATGGGCGACCGGCTTCGGGAACTTTTCGACGTGTGCCTCACGTCGGGAAGGTTCCCGAAGCTGTGGAAGGACGGCCGGCTGTGCCTGTTGCGCAAGGTGGGTCGACCAATCGACTCGCCTTCCGCATACAGGCCCATAGTGCTGCTGGATGACACGGGAAAGCTACTGGAGAGGGTGGTGGCTTCCCGTGTCATCCGGCACCTAGAGGGGACGGGGCCTGCTCTGTCCGATGCCCAGTACGGGTTCAGGGAAGGGCGGTCTACGATAGACGCCCTTCTCTGGCTCAAAGGGTGGACACAGCAGGCGGTCCGCGAGAGGGAAAAGGCATTGGCTGTATCGCTCGATATAGCCAATGCCTTCAACAGCCTCCCGCATGGAACAATACAGGAGGCTCTCCGTTACCACGGAGTGCCCCTGTATTTGCGGAGGCTGTTGGCCGACTACCTCCAGGACCGCGAGGTCCTGGTGGTAGGACGCGACGGCCTAAGGCACCGTCGCGTCTCTTGCGGGGTTCCACAGGGGTCGGTGCTGGGACCGCTCCTGTGGAACATAGGCTACGACTGGGTGCTGCGTGGCACGCTTCCCGCCAATATGCGGGTAGCGTGCTACGCAGACGACACCCTGGTCGTAGCGAGAGGGAGGGACCTCGGGGAGGCGGTGCGGTTGGCCACGGTAGGCACTAGCCTCGTGGTCGACCGCATACGCGCCCTGGGTTTGGAGGTCGCTCTCTCCAAAACCGAGGCCCTATTGTTCCATGGGCCTCGGGGGGGACCCCCTCCAGGTACGCGGGTGGTACTGGATGGGGTGCCCGTCCCGGTTAAGGCCCAGATGAAATATCTGGGCCTTACCCTGGACGGGAGATGGGCTTTTGGGGCCCACTTTGCCCAGTTGGCCCCAAAAGTGGTGGGAGCTGCGGCCGCCTTGGGGAGGCTGCTGCCCAATGTGGGTGGCCCGAGCGCCGTATGTCGCCGTCTATACTCCGGAGTAATCCGGAGTATGGCGCTGTACGGGGCACCGGTCTGGGTGGACGCCCTCGGTCGCAGTAACAAAACCCTGCTGCGACGTCCGCAGCGGGTTATTGCGACGAGGGCGATACGCGGGTACAGAACGGTGTCCTGGACAGCGGCATGCGTTCTAGCCGGTGACCCACCCTGGGAGCTTCAAGCCGAGATCCTCGCTGAAGTTTACCACTTCGTGGCGGCGAGGAGATCTCGGGGAGAGCCCCCAGGGTGGGACGAGGTTAGGCGCATGCGGCAGCAGGCGCGGGCCACCCTATTGAGGCGGTGGGTGGAGGACCTGGCTCCACCGGTCCCAGGGCAAAGGACGGTGGAGGCCATCCGTCCGGTCCTCCAGAGGTGGGTGAGGCGGCCCCACGGGTCGCTGACCTTCCGGTTGGTGCAGGTGCTTTCCGGGCACGGATGCTTTGGAAAGTACCTGCACCAAATCGCGAGGCGTGAAGCGACCCCTGCCTGCCATGAGTGTGGGGCGCTGGAGGATACAGCGCCCCACACACTGGAAGTGTGTACCGCTTGGGACCCGCAGCGGCACACACTTTCCTTGGCAGTAGGCCACGATCTCTCGCTGCCAAGCGTGGTGAGAGCCATGCTTGACAGCGAGAGATCGTGGCAGGCGGTGGTCTCCTTCTGCGAGTACGTGATGGCGCAGAAGGAGACCGCGGAGCGGGTCAGAGAGGAGGCCGCTGGAGCTGACCCGCTCCGGCGCAGACGAGTGGGAGGGAGGAGGAGGCGTTACGCGCACCTCCTCCCTCCCCCGTAGTGGGGCCACTGGTGGAGAGTCGGGGGACTCTCCGCCGGCTTGCACGGCCCCACACGTCTGGTGGGTGACCTTGGTGAGCAAGGTCACCCATCCTTTGGCGCGGAGAGGCCCGAAAGGGCCTGCCGCCGGGGGCGAGCTGGCTGGACTGCAGTCGCGACCCCTTCTCGCCCCGGTACGGCGGACGAGGGCTCACGGGGGGGTTTTAGTGGGTTCGAGTCCCACATACCCCCTGCCACCACCCCCGTGGTGGCAGGGAAGTGCGAGGGCATTTCCCCCCCTCAAAAAAAAAAAAAAAAAAAAAAAAAAAAAAAAAAAAAAAAAAAGGCCACGCCGCGGGCGAAGCTGCGGGCAGAAGCTCGTATAAAGATATAGATAGTTCGATTTGTGCCAATTTTAATACAAAATCGATTATGAAACCGGAAAAAACTACAAAAGTTTCATAGATGAATAGATAGAAAACCTCTTTATTGTTCATCAAATAAACTGAAATTTACAAATAAACTTAATTTATAATACAGTATTTTCACGTTATTATTCGACTCGCGGAAAACTACACGTGAAATATTTGGTATATTATTTTACCTGCTTACCAATTTTACGCAGAGTGCATGTTTTTAAAAACCTTTAAAATTTTAATTTTCAATTTAGAACTATTAATTTAGTTTTTTTTTTGTTTGATAGGATTACGTTTGACTACTATCTCACCTGATGATAAGTGGCGATGCGGTCTTGTAACTCTCCAAGATGTCGTTTTCAGAAAATATAGACGGCAAACCACTCTTTGGCTGTTGGTATGATAAAGGTAGAAGCAAAATGCTTTGTTTGCACATGTGGGATATGAAATAATTCTCTTCTTGCGACCCTCATCATTTTATATCCTACAAACGTCGTGTTTTAGAAATCCTTTGGCGATTTGTTTGTACGAGTACAGAATGCGAGCTATTTTTATCTACCAAACGTTGCAGCAAGAGCAAAGTGTAAACTGTAAAATGGAAAACAAAACTTTTGCGAACTGATTTCCACGACACCCTTACTCTGGCGCCAGCATATTGCGAATGTAGTTTGCAAGTAATTGTGTAGTATTTTTGTATTTGCTTATTTTATTTTATAGAACAGTAAGCTTAATTATGTTCTTACCAGTGCTTTGCATAAGTATTTATTACTAAAATACATTAAAAAACGTGACGTTAGTCTTAAGTTAACTATTAGACAATTCATATTCTTAATGGAGTTACGTACCTAGTTACTGTTTTGATAGTACATTTCACCCAACCAACCGCCTACCCTATCTCTTAGGCAAACGAAATTCGATCAAACTACCTTCTGAACTCCTTAAACATAGCTAGTCTTTGTTGATAGTTATTTTAAACGAGATAAATGCTTTTATTCTTTTAACAAACTTACTTACTACTTACTTAATGCTTACTAGCTACACAACCTACAGCAAAAAAAAAACCATTTATACTATATACCTACTATTCGCGAACCTATAGACAGTGCAAATGCTCCAGCCAACTACCAGTGGGTAGCCAAGTGGTAACCAACATGCTGGCAGCATTGCCGCGTTGATTAAAATGATGATTTGCTGTGCCAAATAAGTGTTAGTCTTTTTAATAATTCATGTACATAACATAATCATTATTTATGGAATGTTTACGATACTGTTTATAAATAAACTAGCGGTTTATGTTTTTCGAACGCTATATTATCATTTTCATTAAGTTATGGCGTTAAATTAAATTTTTGAATTGAAATCGATAACAGCTTGCGTTAACGTTCAAAAACTAATTTTAACTCACTTGTCAAATCGTTAATCTCTCGTTAATGGCTTGGGGACACGGCTATTGGAAGTTAATTTTAATTTGTGTGCCGACTAGTTTTGGAACAACGTATGTATGAGTGTTATCTCTACTCGCGCCGTCGCCGTCAGCAACACCGTGACCCAGTCATGTAAGTTATATTTCCACTAGAAACAATTTTTACATTATTTTTTTATTAGTATTTATATTTACGAACGCAAGAAAGTCTTGAAAAGTCTACATCGTAGCACAAACTAAATTAAATCTAAAGCTTTTTTTATGTTACCAAATGACATGACGAGCTAATCGCTCGCCTGATGTTAAGCGACACGACTGCCCATATCAGTTGCAGTAACACTTGAAAGTCTAAAGAATAGTTTCGCGTGACACTGCACTGCGCACGCCATCATCATGACACATCAGCACAGTCTAGCAATAAGATTACTAGACTGTGAGATTAGGTCATAAAGTCTCATTTGCCCAGTAATTTAACTAGCTACAGTGCCCTTCAAACCGGAACACAGTAGTGCTTGCGCACTACTGCTTGGCGGCTGAATAACTGGCAAAGCGGTGGTACCTACCAAGACGAACTTTGCAGAAAAGTCCTACCACCTAGTAAAAAGGATAAAAACTATCACACTAATATTATAAAGGTGAAAGTTTGTGTGTTTGTGTGTATGTGTGTATGTTTGTTACTCCTTCACGCTCAAACGGCTGAATGGATTTGGATGAAAATCGGTACCAAGATAGCTTATACACTGGATTAACATATAGGCTACATTATATCCCGGAAAATTGAAATTTTCCCGTGGGATGAGCAAATAATTAAAATACTTTTTATCCGCGGGTGAAACCGCGGGGCGACACTAGTTTTTAATTAAAAAAGCCAAATATTAGGTAAAAAGGGGTTATACATAAAACAAAGTTTAGATCACCTCCTGCGGGAAGTGTACCCAAAAACCTGGCAACATTTTCTTGTTGAATAATTCTCACGACAATTACATATCTGAACCCTGGAATTTCCGCGAATAAAAATACTCGTATAAGAAATTTAGGGTAAGCGCTTAACTAACGCAACCTGTTATGGAAGGTAAAATAATAATTTAGTGCTGCGAGTGCAACGAAATTCTGGCTTTTTTTGAATGAGCTAATGCAGTTAGTCTTTAACGACCTTTACAACAGGCGGGAAAATGCTGGCGCTTACTAAGTAGCCCGTGCACCACAACAGCGAAAGACGTGCTACATCCTAGACCGCATCGTTACTTACCATCAGGTGCGATAGTGGTCAAACGCAACCTATGTAACAATAAAAAAAAAATGTCATTAGATAAACTTAGAGCAAACCGAAAGCCGAGTTTGATGAAATTTGGTATGTAGCATTGAGATAGGGAAAGTGAAAAGAACAAAAATCATGGAACTCGCGTCATCGTCACCGAACGCTTTCCATGAGCTTTATGTATACTGTGTGTATGTACATGTGTACTTTTTGGGTGAAAAAAAATGTGATACTCACGTCATCGTCACCGAACGCTTTCCATGAGCTATATGTATACTGTGTGTATATGTGTACTTTTTGAGTGAACACTTTTTGTTCACCCAACTGTTCGGTAACGATGACGCGAGTTCCATGATTTTTGTTCACCCAAAAAGTGTTCAAAGCGCCCAAAGCAGTTCAACAAAAGAGAGTTAAATTAATAAGTTAATTCTGTTAGGTAAAGAGCATAACTAACATAGCAGTATTAGTTATATTAAATTTAAATTAAAAACAATGCAGTAGCAAAACTTAATCTCAGTAGCCGTTACCAGAGTAGGCAACGTGCCCAAAATGCTGGCGGCATTGCCCCGTTGAATGGCAATGCTTAGTCTTTGGGCTAAATAGAGACCAGCATTTTGGTCAAGTGACTCGATCAGCCGTTTCGAAAGATCAAAAATATGAATTATATTTTGTACCTAATAATTTTGTTGTGAACGTGAAAATTGAATACATATTCAATTACTATGAATCAGAATAATAGCTTTCTACATCATGATGTAACCTGTCCAATTACATAATTTTGGATATTTCTGAATTTCTCACCGTTCGATCGAAAATGGGATATAATTTTATTATTAAATACAAAATGATACAATGAAATATATTTAGGTCTTTACCTATGAAATTGCCGTATTGCAGTACAGATTTTTTCAAACAAAAAAAGTTTGGATTGGCTATGAATTCTAAATTCAAATAAATTTTGTTTTAAAAATATGACATTCTATTTACAATATAAGTCTTTTGTTTATTGATTAACGTTGTATTTTCATTACATTTCAACATTTTTCCTCATAATGGATACTTTGAAATTTCGTGTAATTATGGAATATGAGTTCCGTCGTGGCACCAACGCGGCACAAACGACACGTAACATCAACGACGTTTACGGAGAGAACTGCACAAACGAACGTACAACCCGTTATTGGTTTGCTCGGTTCCGTTCTGGGAATTTTGACTTGAAAAATGAACCTCGTGGTCGTCCGGAAACTTTGGTCAACAATGATGAATTAAAGGCGATTGTGGAAGCTGATGAATCTCAATCTACAGCTGAGCTGGCAGCAGCTTTTGATGTTAGCATCAAAACAATATTGGTCCATTTGCGACAGATTGGCAAGATAAAAAAGCTTGATAGATGGGTGCCCCACGAACTTAAAGATCGCCAGCGCAACGTACACGTCGAGACTTGCCTTGCGCTGCTTAACAGGCACAGAAATGAAGGAATTTTGAACCGAATTGTTACGTGCGACGAAAAATGGATTCTTTTTGACAATCGAAAGCGCTCAGCAAGTTGGTAAGATCCTGGTTCGGTACCAAAGCAATGTGCAAAACGAAAAATGACCCCTAGAAAGGTGATGGTCACAGTTTGGTGGTCTAGTGCTGGTGTGATTCATCATAGCTTTTTACAAAATGGCAAGAGCATTACTGCAGATGTGTACATTGAAGAACTGACCACAATGATGGCGAAACTCGCACGTCTGCAACCAGCTTTGGTCAATCGGTCGTCTCCACTGCTACTTCACGACAACGCGCGACCCCATACTGCACAACAGACCGTCTCTAAGCTGCATGAGTTGGGTTTGGAAGCTCTCCCTCATCCGCCATACTCACCAGATCTTGCGCCTACCGACTATTACTTTTTCCAAAATTTGGACAACTTTTTAGCGGGAAAAAAATTCAATTCACGAGAGGCAGTACAAAACGCCTTTGAAGAGTTTGTTGTCTCCCGTCCTGCTGATTTTTTCAAGAAGGGCATCCATAAACTGCCACAGCGTTGGCAAAGATGCCTTGATTGCAGGGGTGATTACTTTGAATAAAAGAAATAAATAAGTTCGACCAAAAAATACTTTAACTTTTTTCAAACAAAACGGCAATTTCATAGGTAAAGACCTATATATATATATATAGATATATAGGAGGAATGAGTTGTGCGTAGGTTGCAACCTATATAACTATAGGCCTTCAGCATGTCCACACCGCGCCGTGTCCAGAGCAAGAATGATCGTAGTACACCGAGCGCTCCCTTTATATAGCCAGATGGGTAGGGCAGCCATGACAGTTGCCGGTGTTGCCACTGTAATAAATTTAAATGCCACCACAGGGTAAATTACGTACTGCCCGCTACACATAGAGTTTATAACTGGACGTTGCCGCCGTCATATACATAAAAGAAAGTCGTGTTAGTTACACTATTTATAACCCAAGAACGGCTAAACCGATTTGGATAAAAATTGTAGCTTAGAACCAGGAGACGGACATATGATACTTATTATCGCGTTCTACCGCGTTTTACTAATTCACCCGTGCGAAGTCGGAGCGGGTCATCTAGTATTTAATATATTTTCGTTGCAAGGCAAAATTGATTGATTGATTGTAGGTTGGGATTGCTAGGTATTTGTAATTAAAATGAAATTCTCGAGGTCACGCCTAAGTCGATCAATGATATTATTGTTTTGTCGTAACACAGTTTCAGCTCGGGAAACAATGAATTCGTATGTCTGGCGAATGTCCGGGGATGTCCGACTCTTGGTCGCACTCTCTCGACTCGTGAAATGTTATGAGCAGGTTTGATAATTATAGACAGCCTCTGTGGTGTGGTGATTGAGCAGGTCGGCTCGTAGCCCGGATGCGGCGGGTTCTATTCCCGCGACAGGACAAGTGTTTGTGCAAAGAAAAAAAACTCGTTCTATGTCTGGGTGTTGTGGGACAATAGTCGTCATAGTTACTCGGTCCCTAGACAAAGGAATATAGGGAATCCTAGTAAGGGTCTAGGATCTATGTATGTGATCGTTGGACGTTATTATTATTATTAACGTTAGCTATGTATCAGTGAAAGAATCGAAAGTTGCTAAAATTATCCTTACTAATATGTCATGGGCCTTATAACGAGTCCATTCACAATATTTAAGAACCGTAGTAACGCTATGTAAAATACCACAATATAAACAAACAATTTAATTACGTAACTTTAAAAAAAAATTATTTGATGCGAAACCCGATCTAACACCCTGTTTCATCTCGGCAACCATTGCACAATCGGAGAAATAAAAAAAATAAACATTATAATAACGTTAAGATTAAAATTAATTAAATTAATTAACATTAAGATTAAACATTAAGCAAACATTTATGAATGAAAAATAGAAAAACTATTAATGTAGACAATTATTAGGTTAAATAGGTACGTAGGCCTTTCCGTTAAATAATCTGGTTCCCTGACATGACAGCTTGCTAGGGTTGACAAAATTTTTGGCTTTGATAATTGATTATATTTTTTACGGGGTGTTTTGTAACACGTTGTATAGATAAACTCTTTATTGACACCAAGATAACAAATACAATAACAGGATATAACTAATAAGTAGGTTATAATGGACGGTCTTATCGTTAAAAAGCGATCTCTTCCAGACTTAGAATTTAAGAACTAATGCAATACAATACAAGTGATCGGCACTATACTTGTATATTAAAATCGAATATTTTGTAGGCAGCTGCACCCGAAAGTCATAGTAATAAAAAAC
The DNA here is from genome assembly GCA_905220475.3 of Ennomos fuscantarius. Lineage (NCBI taxonomy): Eukaryota > Metazoa > Arthropoda > Insecta > Lepidoptera > Geometridae > Ennomos > Ennomos fuscantarius. The sequence continues at coordinate 17,644,161 of HG992023.1, forward strand.
CGCAAACCGTGCACTCTGCTAAACGGACAAACATTCGTCCCAAAAACGTATTACCGATATTTTTTGTGAGATCTCAATTTGTAAAGCAAGAAGCTACCGACTTCGCGACGGTATTATGATGCCATCATTGTGAGTAAACCTTCAGATTGCACCGGGCCTTTAGGGCCGCGGCTCATCCGGGCTATTGTCCCTACGCTTACGAGGATTATCCAGAGATAATAACCTGTTTTTCTAAATTTTGAAACGATAATTATAGGAAAAAATGTGCAAATTTTGCATTCCGAATCGCCGACATAAGAAGAGCTACCGTACACTGTATTTTTGACAGTTTAGCGAGCTTTTTGTTCCTGTTTTTGCGTAAACAAGACAATGTTGAATGTTTTGTTCTATTGTTGTTACTGGTTTTATTTTCCGAGAATTACATGTAATATATTATAAAGGACGAGTGGAAAATAATTATTGAGTTAGATAACATCTCTTTTTGGATATTGGACCTGCTAACAGTAGGAAATATAAGAAAAGGATATCTACGATTAGACTATTCAACCTAAGTCAAAGCTATGAGTATTATTGACTTATTTATTAAATTTCGAAAGTCTATTTATACCAACATAATAATACAAATTTAAGTAATTTTTAACTTTGTTATGTAGATAATAGAAATCTACGTGAACCACGTACATTCACCAGCTTAATCCCCAAGCTAAGCGTGCGCAAAGAACTTTTACTTCAAAAATAAATAAAAAAGCGGCTATGGCAAGGCGAAAAGCTGAGACTTCTAAACTTACTACACGAATGAAGTCACGGGCAATACCTATTTATAAATATTATTAACCATTTTGTCCTCAGGTACCAAGTACATCATTGTAAGAGTTTTCATCTCATCACGTTCGTAATCGGCAAGAGTAAATTAAAAAACAATACTTTTAAAATTACGTTAAATAAATTGCTAATACATATTTGCTACATAGTATGTTCTCACGGAGAATCAAACTATTTTGAATGAATTAAACGGCGAGCACTCGAAAGCTCTCACCCCAGTGGTTGTTCACATTCACACAAGTAGGATTGTCCGAATTGTACGGAGCCATAGAACAATAGAAATAATGAACAAAATACAAGTGCTACTCAGCTTTGTGGCGAAAAGATGTCGCCGTGTAACAATAGTGCGTTATTTTCTTACATTTGTTGCGATTTTATTGGTCCCTTTCTTTTCCTTCACGGTGTAATCAAGGGCCCTCCAAGACCACAATTGGCTTACGTTTTATTTCACACGACACTTCATTCTTAAGACAGCTTCTGTGGTGCGGTGATTGAGTAGTTGGCTCATAGCCCGGAGGAGCAGGTTCGATCGAACAAACATCCATATATACAAACTTTCACGTTTATGATATTATTAGGATTACCACCGAGAGTCTAGATATCTTTTCAGATTGATTGTCACGTACCTATACCTGCTATTGTATATTCTGTGACGACGAATCTTACTGTGAGATAATAATAATAAATAAACATTTGTGCCACACAGCGCCATCTAGCCCCAAACTAAGCAAAACTTGTACTATGGGAATGAGATAACTGACAGAATACTTATATATACTTACTTACACCGAGACACACAACATCGATGTTCTCACACATGTTAGTCCTGGGTGGGAATCGAACCCACAGCCTACAGCTCAGAAGGCAGGCTAACTACCAACTAGCTAGCTAGCAGCTAGCTATCGGATCAGTGAAATAATGAGCGAGTCGATAAAGTTATTAAAGATGCACCTATAATTTACTTTAAAGAATATAAAGACGGCTCTCAGAAAATTTTAGGTTAAAAGCTGCCGTGAGTATGACAAATTTTGTAAGATAAATAACGGCTTAACTCACGTCAGTTAAAAAGTCGAAATTAACGAACAGGTTTCAAAGTTACGTGCTGACGCTCGCGATAGCCGCGAGCCACGGCGTGCGTTAGTAACTGGCTCCCAGAAGATGGACACCGAATATGTCCGAAACCTGGTCGGAGTAATTTCGACTTTTTAATTGACGTAAGTTCAGCCGTTTATCTTACTAAACGCTCTCAGATAAGGTAATAATTAGTTGTCATTCTAACAAAAATTGAATATGGAACATAGGGGTTGGTATATCGTTGAATATGGAACAACAGGTTCATACATACTTATTAAATTGTAAATTCTCTTTCCAGATACTATGTTCCCCGTTCTTTAAGATGGATTTATCTGCAGTGCCGACGTCAAGTAAGTACTCATTCAATGACAGCTTGTGGTGTGGTTGTTGAGCAGTTCGACTCATAACCCGGAGGCGGCGGGTTCGATTCCCGGGCAGGACAAGTATATGTGTACAGAAAAAAGGTTCCTAACGAGGTTAAAAAGGGGTGGAAAGTCATTTTGACAGTGATTTGCTTCGAAGTTGATATCAATACTCCTTAGTGCTTCTGATTTAAATTACATTTTATTTTGATACATGTTTGAAGACTCAATTTTATTTTAAAAAAATTGAACTCACTGAAAAACATAAGCAAATACTCTTTCAAATTAGGATGCCTCAAAAGTTACCGTTCTATTAGGTTAGGTTAGTTTCTAAAAACCTTCAAATGTGGTACTAATACCTAATGCCTTAAAGAGGCATTTTTAGGTATATGAAACAAACTAAACTAAACTATATATATAAAACGAAGTCGTGTTCTTCACTTCTAACCCAAGAACGGCTGGATCAATTTTTATGATTTTTGTAGTTTCGGGTATATCTTCTTCTTATCTATCTTCCATATATTATATATAGAATAGGATATTAAGTAATAAAACAATGACAATAAAAATAAAATGAAAAAAACATGCAGATTTATTGACCGTCCGGCGGAACGAAGTTTGCTGGGTCAGCTAGTTTACCTATATATTAATTTATATACTATATTAAAATATCGATATATCACAACGTAACAACATCAAAAGCCGATTATCATTTATTATTATCATACCGAACAATGTTGCGCCTCGCCAACCCAATAATTGTACAAATAACGTATTTCATCCCTTTATTCCATATTTCATCCCGCCGCTGCCAGGTATCAAACGGATCATTGTTTTATGAACTTTAATATCTGAGTTTTAATAAAAATAGTTATTATTTTTGTGTAAAAAATTAAAATAAATATTTAACATTACTTTTATAACGTTGTAAAGACTTTTAGTTAAACGAATTTTGTTTATATTTATTTTAAGGGTAACCGGTATCCTGAGCCACAGCTAACGCTTTGCTAGGAGACAGGGCTTCATTATAATTGTGTAATTTAAGAGATCAAATAAAGGTATTTTTCATTTGACAACCTCTGTGGTGTCGTGGTTGAGCAGTTCGGCTCATAACCCGGAGGCGGCAAGTTCGATTCCCGCGACAAGATAAGTATAGAAATGTGCACAAAAAAAGCTAATACTCGATCTAAGTCTGGGTATTGTGGAAGCATTTTCCTCGTAGTTCCTGTATCCTTAGATATAAGGGATCCTAGTTAGGGTCCAGGATCTATATATGTGATTGTTGGGCGTTATTATTATTATCATTGAAGTAAAACTTCTTTACGCACGCTTGACTTGGGGGTAAGCTGGTGAGGCGAAGGAAGTTGAGAGGGAGATAAAGTATATGTCCCTCTCTACGTGAAGATAGAAAGAAAGAGTTACGTTTCGTAATATTACTGTAAGGACTGTGTTATGCTATAGAATATTCGTACAAGGTCCAATAAAAAAAATCGTTTTTGTTTTAGTATTTAGTGCCTCTTAAAATAACTGCATGACAGGCATCAGCTGAGTGCTTTGTAAATGTTTCGTAGGCAATAAAACACCCGCTTTGTTTAATGTCACAAGGCTTTTATTTAGAATTTAAATTATATAATACCTAGATATAAGTTTTATTTCATAAGTCCTTTTTTTATTTAGTTATATGGGAGCTTTCTATAGCATGGACTGAATACGCACATTAAAGGAAAAGAACGAACGAAATTCCACCTTGTATATAGCAATAGCAAATAGAATGTTATAGACTGGGCTTATTATAATCAGTCAGCCGAGTCCTACTGCGCACCTCATAAAGGTTGGACACGGGAATATTCTACAAAAAGACTTACTACTACTAGAATATACGTGCTTATTTTAATGGGCAAATTGCTTTTATTCTATCAACTAACTAAATAAATATAACAAGTAACGCCCAACGATCACGTAGATCCTAGACCCTAGCTAGGAATCCAGTAACTACGGCGACCTAAAACACCTAGATACTTAACAAATATTTGTGCTTTTTTTTCCTCCAAAAAGGAGGGAAGTTTGCTGCGGCGCCATTTATAGCCGATTTTGTTTGTCGATGTTTGGTAGAAACATTGGGTAGGACTTATTCCAAAGCTTCGCTAAGATTCATCATAAAAAATACGACCTTAAGAAAAAAAAATACGACCTGTACGCGAATACGTTCATCTTAAAGAAAATTTCGCAAGTTTTGACTCACTTCCTTAGTCAATAATATAATTATTTCTCAATGATTATCTAGTGTTGCCACTAAATACCATAGATAATACGCAACATTTTCTGACACGTTATATACACATTTATCACCCGAGAAGAAAAAATAAATTGTACTTATATTTTATGTGTATATATTTTTATGGTTAGTATTTATTATTGGTCAAGTAATCGAATACCATAGAAATCAAGAAATAGTACCTACGCCATTTGGGAGTAACGTGACAAAAAAGTTTCGTAAAGCGCCATCTCGCTCTCCAGTTTTTTATCTCTTTCTGTTTTTTTTTTTAAATTAGATGTTTATCGATAGAAAAACTAATCTTTTACTGCACCGTCGTAGCTAATGTTTGCCGCGTGGTTGTAGCACGCCTACGACATGGTCTACGATATGTCTACAATTCATAATTTGGATTCTAACAAACGAAAGGAAGGAAAGGCTATTTCAGGAGGCATCTGTAGTTTGAAACAAAAAATATATTAAAAATAACAAAAAATATTTAACAAATTGGCCCATATCACCTTACCTTTCCTATTTATTATCATGTCGGTAAATTAAGGGCCAATGACTCGATGACGTGTCCAAGCCAATTTGCGACCGGTTCCCACGAGATGCGCATGCGCATCTGGCCGCTCTCACTGCATCCCCCACCCTCAAACGCGCACTTGTTGAGTAATATATTAATTTTAATATTGGGTTTGACTAACCTATTAGTATTTCAATAATAAATATGGCAATGGTGTTTTCCATTTACCACATTATTCAGTCTGTGTTTTTAATACTATTGTAAGGATATACGATGATTGGTGAAATTTACAATGAATTTAGCTCAAAACTCCTCGATGTGTGTTCTAATCAAGGTTTTCTGTAACCGTTATTCTAAGTCGTATAAAGACTATGATTTTCTGGCACAAGCTGACACAGGAAAGCTATTAGTTTTAAATATTGGTTATTTAATTTACAATAGCATTTTAAAAACGCAATTCGCTCTGATATGATATTTAATGTGGATAGTCAATCCATATCGATTCACATTTATACAAATAAAATTTATTCTGTTCATGGTTTTTTGTTAGCGTTCGAATTCCTTGTCGTTTTTTTTCCCCAACGATCACATATATAGATCCTGGTGGTCGCTAACTAGGGCTCCCTGTATTTAGGGACTCAGGAACTACGAAGACCATGGTCCCACAACACCCAGGCACAGAACACGTATTTGCGCTTTTTTGTGCACAAATACTTGTCCTGTCGCAGGAATCGAACCTGCCACCTTCGGGTTATGAGACAACCTGCTCAACCACCACACCACAGAGGCAGTCCAATCAAATCAAATAAAAAAGAAATCAAATCAAAGAGGCTGTCGATTTCAATAACTCGTAGGTAGTAGCCGGGGCAGCTCAGCTAGTTTATTGTATAATTGGGACAATCCGTGAGTTTTATGGGTTTAAAATATGTTGAAGGAATTATTATTATTGCTGTTATTTCTAGTCTGTGCTGGGCAAAGGTCGCCGCTCGATTTTTCGACTATTTTTGATTTTCTGCTGGTATTTCCCAGTCCCTGTCAAAGGTGTCAAGCTTGTTCGATTATTATAATAAATTTTAAATGTTTCCCTCTAATTAGCCATACTCTACAACCCTGGGCCTCCCGTGACTGTGTCATGTGAACTGGCACCTGCGCAAGCGCATCATCACGTGACTGCGCGGAATACGTGCCACATTAGGGTTGCCCAATCGCGTATAATAACGGTGTAGAGTTACAACCATGGAAATTTGAGCTAAAATGGTGTCTACATTTCAAACACACATTAGGTTAACAATTTACTATATATTATACGAGTACGTCGTCAGCTTAGTACACACAAGGAAAATTTATTATTTGGATTAATTGATTTATTAAATTATAAATGGTTTTGTTTATAAAAAATGCATTCCGTGACTCATAGTATCGCATTAGTAGACATTTTTATTTTATCGTATGGTTACGAAAGATAATCATTTCACTACCTCCATTACCGACTGGCCCGATAGCTCAGTTGGTAGTGACCCTGCCTTCTGAACTGCGGGTTGTGGGTTCGATTCCCACCCAGGACAAACATTTGTGTGATGAACATCGATGTTTGTTCTGTGTCTGGGTGTTATATTGTATTCTATGTATGTATTTACAAACAAAAAGTACCTAAGTATTGTATCAGTTATCTGGTTCCCATAGTACAAGCTTTGCTTAGTTTGGGGCTAGATGGCGTTATGTGAGATGTCCACATATATTATTATTATTATTATTACACTCACTGACGCTATACTTTTTCTCCTCGTACATTTTGAAACAGTCAATGTTGTAGATCAAGTAAAAAAGAGAGCGCTGATGAGAATCAATAAGAACCACCACACCTAGTGAAATAGCGATGTTACGGTATTACACAAATCGACTTCATTTTCACTGTAATGACATAATTTGTAATATTCATAACCATCCACACGTGCTGTACCAAGATCTGCTAACCTCCAGTCACAGATAACCCCTTAGGGGGCTTCCAGTGCCTCAATGATGGAGCTATGTGCTGGTCGGTGTGGGTGCGACAATCTATACATATAACATTCAAAGTCCTGACTGACTGACTTATATATCAACGCACAGCCTAAACCGCTGGTCCTAGAGACTTGAAATTGGGAGGGTGTGTTCTTTGTACAGCGTAGGTATCCACTAAGAAAGGGTCTCGAAATTCCACCCCTGAGAGGGTGACATGGGTGGTTGAATTATTTATAAAAAAATCTTAGTTTCCTATAGGCCAATCAGGCGAAGCCGCGGGCAGAAGCTAGTATGTGCCATGTTAATATATTGCTTGTCCGTGCTTCAGTAAAATATAAGCAAAAGCGTAAAAAAATATTCATGGTTATAACCGATTAGAATTCAGGTACCGTCAGACGGTGACAAGTGACAGCCCTGCTCGGCTCGCGTGACCTACCTATCGTAATATGCGTTATTAATCGCATGATAATAGGCACGGTAGTATTATTACCCTGTTGATAGGTATCCTCTTTAAATTGGCATTAGATGTGCACGGGCGTTATGACATGAGTTCCCACGGGCAATAATGTAAAATGTCCTTTAGAAGTCATAAAATTAACTGCGATGACTGAATCCCATCTAAAAGAAGGAACCGAACCCACATGCTTTTAATACCAGCGTACTTACATTCGACACCGCGTTTCCTGCCCACAAGTGTACATTCAAGTCTATTATTATTTTGAATGGGATGTCTTATTGAATACCTTGCCTTTTTGACTAGTTCGTGTTTATATGTCTTAATAAAAGGGCTTTATCGTTTAATGTAAGGTTTTTGAATGGAAGCGTGGGACCGGTGGAAAAAAATTGCATCCTTTTACTGCAGCTTGAATTGAAAGCCCATGCGTGGAAGGTGTATACACAATGCATTTCGTTGAGCCCAGGTCAATATTATGACAAATTGTGAAAATTTTGAATGACTTTTGATGAATGAATCTGTTTTTTGATTTGATAGGGTCGGAGGAAAAGAATTTTCACGTATGAATTTGAAATTATTTGGTTGTAATGTTTTTTTTATATGCTGCATTTCCACAGACTCCTGGGTCCGTGCTCTTTTTTAATATACTACTTACATATTGTTAGTTATGTTATTATTATTATTTATTATATACAGGAGGGACTTATTTACACATTTTTTTCCTATTTTTTTTATTTATGGGCACTATATAAATATTGGGAACATCAGTTACTTTATTTCTATTTGCGTATTTGCGTAAACACCACGAGCAGACCAGCCACGAATAAGCCAATATTTGACTGCAACTCACCTGCAACAGCGACGATGCAATCGAAGGTACACGTTGGCAAGTTATACGAATGGTATGATAATAATAATAATAACGCCTAATGATTTACATACATAGATTCTGGACCCTAGCTAGGATTCCCTGTGTCTAGGGACCATGGTCCCACAACACCCAGACTCAGAACAAGTGTTTGCGCTTGTTTTAATTTTGTGCACAAATACTTATCCTGCCGTGGGAATCGAACCCGCCGCCTCCGGATTATAAGCCGACCTCCTCAACCAACACACAACGAAGGCTGTCATATGGTATATAAACCATAGGTCAGGTTTGTATATTATTGGAAGAAGGCAATTTATAACAATACTGTCAAACTATACGTAGGTATGTAGTGATTTCTATAGAAACCTTCATGTGTGCTCCAAACAAAACTATATCGGTACGATTGTATTGTCTGTAGTGTCTGTGCAATGTATTAAAAAATAAAAAACATTTTTCCGGTTTCTTAAAAATGAGTGATAACAATTAAAACAATCGGTATAGTTTTGCTTGTCTAATAAAATAAAACACAACATGTGCTTATAAAAATATTTTGTGAGAATAGCACTATAGGTTCAAGCGTTTTCTTAGTCCGGAAAATGAACTCATAAATACAGCTGTATTCCGTAAAACTGTCGAACAACACACAAAGAAACCTATTCCCTGCCGAATATGAGTGTTTTTGTATTGTATGAATATTTTTCATATTATCATTGGAAATTTAAAAGGAGACGTTTTGTTTTCAATTCAATTTTTCCTAGCATTTGACCACGCTCTCACCTGATGGGAAGTGACGATGCGATCGAAGGTGTATAGTATGCTAGCCAACGTCTGCTGATAATGCGTTGCTTAGTTTGCTACAATTCTGTTTGCGAATCACTCTCATATCTGGTGGTGCACGTATGTAGGTAGGACGTAGTGATGGATCGCTTTGCAGATTCCTTCGTTGTGCTCACGGCTAGAGAATGGAACTCTCTCCATAGTTTGGACGTGTTTCCATCGACGTCAAGCTTGAATTTCAAATTGAGATAAGTATAGGTTGACTGGCCCGATAGCTCAGTTGGTAGTAGCCCTGCCTTCTGAACTGTGGGTTGTGGGTTCGATTCCCACTCAGGACAAACATTTGTGTGATGAACATAGGTGTTTGTTCTGTGTCTGGGTGTCATATTGTATTCTATGTATGTATGTGTTTACAAACAAAAAAGTATCTAAGTATTGTATCAGTTATCTGGTTCCCATAGCACAAGCTTTGCTTAGTTTGGGGCTAGATGGCGTTGTGTGAGATGTCCACACATATTATTATTATTATTATTATTATAGGTAAGGTCAAAGCTCAACTACTTCTACACTTTAATGTTTTTCCTCTAGATTTCACTTGACGTTTTATTTTGTGTGACATAATAATAAATTTTTAAAACATTGGGAGAAGCTACTGATTCTTGAAATACAATTTAAAAACTATTTCGGGAATCTATGGATTTATTAATTTAATGTAATAATATTAATATCAATAAACATTTTTGTGTTTCAATCATTTAAAAAAATCATGAACATGCACATTCATTGACTGTTAGGCGGAATTAAGTTCGCGGAGTCAGCTAGTTTTGATGTAAAAACCAAACTACTGAACTAAACCCTTATATTTACATACTCCAAAGTGAAAGAAAATTAAATTGTTGTGGCGAACCACTAACTGCTCTTTATTTTTACACCAATGCAAGGCAATCAATATGCCATTATCGGGGCTATACATAACACATTGTTCTTTTGAGTCGTATGTCGTTTGGGTCATAAATTACTAGCGTGAACAAGGGTCGGCGGAAGGGCGGAGTCTGTCCCTTTTGGCTGCTTTGTATAGGGCTGACTATCACATCACAGGCGGTGGTGGTGTTTAGGTTATGACATTGATTTATGACTTTTGCTTTGGTTGGCTCAGATTGGCTTCTCTCATATGTTTTTATTTAATTATAAGGCAGCTACTAAATATGTTATAACAAAAAAAAAATGAAATTAATAATATTATTAATATTCATTGTTAAAACATACATTTTATTTGTGTAATAAAATAAAAACAGAAGAAAATCCCGTCGTAATACGTTCGAATACTGACGAATTTTGCAAATTTCTTATAAAGTAAGTAGTAAGTAAGTATAAAGCACTGCTTTGCCAAATATTCTGCCGCCAAGTAATATTGTGCTAGCTATTGTGTTTCGGTTTGAAGGGCACTGTAGCTAGTGAAATTTTTGGACAAATGAGACTTAATGTCCTTAGTTCTAATAATCTTATTACATACGAGTAGTGTTGATGTATCAGGATGACTTGCGCACTGCGTCTCGCGAAATTATTTTTAAATTAGAGTTCTTAGTGACACTGCAACTGTTTAGGCAGCCGTGTCACTTAACATCAATAGAGCTACTTGCTCGTAACGTCATTCGATAACATAAAAAAGCTTAAATCTTAAAATTTAGATATGTACGTGCGTGTGCAACTCGGGGTGATAAATGTTTCTACGAAAATCCGTTTTTTTTGCATAACGTATTGAAACTCGGCACATTCAACTAAAAAGAGTATTTTTTGAGAATTTTTTCCTTTAAAAATCGAGATATTTATCGGTAATCTCTGCCCCATCAGGTCGCATCCTGTACGACGTGCCGTGTGCCGTTTGCAGCGATCACTCCTCTGGGAAGCACTACGGAGTGTACGCTTGTGATGGGTGCGCCGGCTTCTTCAAGCGGTCTGTACGCCGACAGCGAAACTACGCGTGCAAGGCGCGCTTGCCTGGCCAGTGCCTTGTCGACAAGACGCACAGAAACCAGTGCCGGTCGTGCCGCCTAGAGAAGTGCTTAGACGTTGGGATGAACAAAGATGGTAAGCGAACTTCACGGCTAACACACTAGAATACAAGTAGGTTCGTGCCTTGCATGTTCCGTCTTTACATACATCATAAAGGGCATGTTTAATTACATTATTCGTCAACAAGCAAAGTTGATTTTTGCTTCGAGTGCTGATGTTGAATTTTGACCAAGTAAAGAATCCTAGTATTGAATTCCACGTTGGAATCCTCTAAGTGTAGTAAAGGATTCAAAGGCACGAAATGCTAAAAAATGCTGCTGCTTACAAGTACCTATTTATTTAAAAATAATAATTTAAAATATAAATATTAATTAAGTCAACTTTAAATTAACCATTGAATGACAATAATTCCTTTCACTGGCCTCAATATGTAGGGACATATTGAGGCCAGTGAAAGGAATTATTTATTTCCAATTTTTTATGCAAGAAACCTATACTTACTACCATGATAATACAAAAACGATTATTTATATTTATTGTGACTTGAGATCTTTACTTAAGCTATTGTTGTACACAATTTCATGCATGTACGTATAGAACTTTAAAAGTTATAAGGCTATAAAGGAGTGAATTGGAAGACAAAAACGCATATAGACAGATCTTTAAAACTACCGCAAACATTAGTATATTTACTAAGTGGTAGGACTATTCTGCAAAGTTCGTCTAGGTAGGTACCACCGCTTTGCCAGTTATTCTGACACCAAGTAGTAGTAGTAGTGTGCAAGCACTATTGTGTTCCGGTTTGAAGGGCACTATAGCTAGTTAAATTACTGGGCAATTGAGACTTTATGATCTGATCTCACAGTTGAGTAATCATATTACCAGACTGTGCTGATGTCTCAGGATGATGTGCGCAGTGCAGCGTCACACAAAACTATATATTTTGGAGATCCGAGTGACACTGTTCTGTTATGGGCGGCCGTGTCACTTAACATCAGGTGAAGGACTAGCTTGTTACATCATTCACTAACATAAAAAAGAAAACATAGCTGATGTACCTATATGAGATAATTTTTTTGTTTCAGCTGTACAGCATGAGAGGGGCCCAAGAAACGCGACTATTCGCCGACAAATGGCCATGTTGTTAAACGACCGCATGCCTTCAAATGAGATAAGACCACCACCAGTTCGTCCGGCGACGGAACTGGTGATACCTGAAGGTCAATTGATGCCACTACCACCACCTTCAAGTCTGTTTACTTCCTTTTTATCCCATCAGTTGGGATTAAACCCTCCCGTTATTCCTTTTCTATCACGTTTGCCTCTTCCACGTCCGCCCTCCGGGATGCCACTTGGGTGTGACCCTGGAGCCACGTGCGAAGCCGCAGCAAAACTTTTGTTTATGAACCTTCAATTTGCGAAGAGTATGCCAGTGTTGAAGAACTTGTTCATGGCCAACCAGCTGTATCTGATAAGCGTAACATGGAAGGATTTGTTTGTATTGGGCGCAGCACAATACCTTTTCCCTTTGGATTTCACAGCTCTCTTAAATGCAAGTGGCAGTCTGATCAACAATGAAGCGCTGGCGCCATTTCAAAATGTAATGATGGAAATTGCGGATTTGAGCCCAGATTTTACAGAATACAAATACCTAAGGGCAATAGTACTGTTTAAAGCTATTAATGTATCGGACGTAGAAGAACTACGAAACTGGACGGGACCCACAAAGATAAATGATTTTAACGACGTTGTTGCAGAAAGGAAGAGATATATTGAGCTTTTATTTGAGGTGAGCATTTCAATTATTTAATCAAACTTACCATATCTAAGTAGAATAATTACATGATACCGTAAATATTCAATTTAGGTACTTCTAAATTTTTCACATGTGTATGGTCGCACAGTTGAAACTGGAGGTGTGTGGCGGGTTTCAGGTACATGTTTTTGATGTAAACGTTAACTTACAAATGTAGGTATTTCTTCGAATTGTCTGCGATCTTTGTGTACTATTCTCTAACATTCTGAAACGTAAGAAATTGGTATTGTTAATCATTTTTTAATTAAAATATTTTGATGCATTATCTCAGAAACGCAGACAAATATTGGCGATATGAGTGCTATTGTTAACACTCATAGCAAATCTTGACTAGCCAATTTTACAACGGATCGTTAAAGATAAACAAAGTTTTCTGCAGCCATCAATTTGGATGGATGGATGACAGCTCCAAACAATGTTATGTAATGAGTACAACTGAGCATCACCATGCTTGAGTCCCGGTTTTTGTTATAAGACTCATGCCCAACTGTACCCAAATGCATTGCAGTTGACATGTCATAAAATGAAAGTGCGAACTTAAAAGCTCATATAGCAAAGTCAGAAATTCCTTGCCTTCAAATGACCTGATTTTTTTAAAGTCATCAATGTATACATACTACTAATACTACTGTTCTATGTTGTATTCTTTAAAAAATATTTGTGAAAACTTTTAAGTAGCTTTCCGTACCTATTAGTGTGATATTTATGTGTATGTATAACTAGCTGTAAGTTTTCCTTTGAGAATAAAATAAAAACTAATAAAAAAATAAAATACTTGGTAACACGATAGAGGTAGGAGTAGGAATAGAACATTTATTATTATTTTAACTTTTTTATTGTTGGCAAAGCTAAAGCTATCATAAAATACTATAACAAAATAAACATAAAGACCCAATTAAAAGCCTCAACAACTATAAACATAAAACTTTGTATTTATGTTGTTAATTACTTATGTATGTATACTTATGTACTTTACTAGGTGGTAGGACTTTGTTGCAAAGTTCGTCTAGGTAGGTACCACCGCTTTGCCAGTTATTCTGCCGCCAAGCAGTAGTGTGCAAGCACTACTGTGTTCCGGTTTGAAGTGCACTGTAGCTAGTGAAATTACTGGGCAATTGAGACTTTATGATCTGATCTCACAGTCAAGTAATCTTATTACCAGACTGTGCTGATGTCTCAGGATGATGTGCGCAGTGCAGTGTCGCTTGAAACTCTATGTTTTAGGGTTCCGAGTGACACTGTTCTGTTATGGGCGGCCGTGGCGCTTAACATCAGGTGAACGACTAGATCGTCACATCATTCAATAACATAAAAAAAAATGTATTTGTTAGCAGCGAGTATAACAGTTTATTTTTCTTTTATAGTACAATAATATGAACGTGCCCTCGATGTTTGCCATCACAAGAATGCGCAGACTCACGCAGATCCTGGATAGAGTCGGAAGCGTGTCCAGCGCGACCGTCGTGGACCTGTTCTTCAGAGCCACAATTGGAAACATCGCTATCGAGCGCATCATCGTCGACATGTACAAGACTCCATAGTGTATAGCTTGCTGTCAAACGATAGAAGGCCTTCAGCTGCATGAATGTCCGCAGAACATTCTTGCCCTGATGACGTTTGACAAAGAATATAGCTCGCCTGTTGCATTTAACGGTAGATACGTTTATACGAGTTACAATTTGCATAAAACTCGCAATTGGTTCAGTATCGTTAATTTAAAATATGATGATCGGCGTTATCATTATTTAGGCACGTTAAAGATTATAGTAGAATTCTATTTTAGTAACGTGCGTGTGACATAAGTCAAACGATTTACTAATCTATATATATAAAAGAAAGTCGTCGTTTTTATCCCGTTCGACCGCGTTTTAATAATTCATCCGTGCGAAGCCGGGGCGAGTCAAATAGTCTATATATATAAAAGAAAGTCGTGTTAGTTACACTATTTATAACTCAAGAACGGCTAAACCAATTTGACTGAAAATTGGAGCTTAGAACCAAGGAGGAGCTTAGAACCAGGAGACGGACATAGGATACTTTTTATCCCGTTCGACCGCGTTTTACTAATTCACCCGTTTGGGGGGCGGGTTAGCTAGTGTAAAATAAAAGCATGTGAATTATCAGCTTAATAAAACAAATATAAAAAAAAATCTTAATAAAAAAAAAATCTTGGTCTATTTATCGAAAAAATATATATATATATTTTTTTACTTCAAACTTTAATATTATAGAAACTGACGTGAGTAGTACTCATAACTACAACTATTACACGGCTAAAACTCACGAGATACAGTCGAATAACTACCGGTCGAGTTATTCGACTGTATCTCGTGAGTTTTAGCCGTGTAATAGTTGTAGTTACTTCAAACTTGTCTAGCATTTGATCGCGCTCTCACCTGATGGGAAGTGACGATGCGATCGAAGGTGTAGCATGCTAGCGACCTCTATCTACCTACTCTCTAGTGGGGATTTAATGTTAGACGAAGATAATAATAATGTTAGATGAAGATGTATATAGACTTTAGTATCAGGTATTCTGAGAAAGGTTCTATAAAACCGGACACGTGCAATCTTCATAGGTACCTACTTTGGTAAACTGTGGTTTATTATTATTTATGTAACTTTAATATGGAGTAGGTAAGTGGTAATGTGTCATCATAATATAAGAAGAAAAAAAAACTTGATAGCTTATAATCTGTAGGTAAACATCACAGGCCACTGTCATCCAAGAATAATAATAAACTTCAAAGATATAACATACAATAATAGATCATTTCTTTGTAGTTTAACATCATTTTGTATGTTTCTATATCATCCCTTTATTTGACAGCGGATGTCAATCACCCACCCTACGCTAGTACCGCTTTAGCTTTGACTATGTCAAAGCGCTTTAGCGTCTGATACCGCAAATCATTGGTCTTGAATGCATATTGGCCGAGGCCATAGACTTAGAGATACTACGTATGGCTGAAGCACTGGGTATCCAATAATCGCCACAGTAAATTGCGTCGGTTTGCCTCCGGGTTTTAGGAGGTTTACCGCAAACAGTTTGCCTTGTGAGCAACAGAGTCCAAAATTGTATTGCATTTCGCTTGTAAATATGTATAGGTGATTCTATTTTAAACTCTAGTCAAATAGTTCTCGTAAGAGAGAACGTTTTTAAATATATAAACACATTTATATATAATGATAATATTTAGCTACCATACACTTTTATAATTACTCATGTTTAAATAAGTATATATTATCTTTTTTGTAATGTAAGCAATATATAATATGTTGTTAAATGTTAGGTTTATTGTTAAAATTGTAAAAAGGAAATTCATATCCTGGATTGTAAAATAAATACTTACATGTACTACGCGGTGTAACTTCATAAAACAAAACTGTCTTAATTTCGATTGTAACCTCCTTATTAATAAACATATGTGTGGCGAAGGCATAGGTATATATTGGTGTTTTGTTCCTCTTTATTGAGTTTAAAATGAGCAAAGAGAATCTATTTAACTGTTATGCCATGTCTATTAGTAAGACGGTATTGAGTTTTGGCGGAAAAACTGAAAAAAACCGCGTCGCCGCATTGTATTATTTTCAAAAACTTGTGTTATTTTCAGTGTAAGTGCATAAAATTGGTGGCATTTTGGCACTGAGTTACAGGCATGAGCGTGGGAAAGTGATATAATGATGGTGAAACATTTCTTATCGTGTTATTTCCATAAAAACTTCTGGTAAAGTTGCCTCCACCTTACTAGGAATATGACTTGACTAGACTAGACTATAACTTGACTTGATGACTTTGACTTGACTTGACACATATAATATAGTATTAATTAACTTTAGAAATTATCAATTCCTTGACATAGTCTAAATACACAAAAGTGTGAAAAACAAAAATAATTGTCTATTAGTAAGACGGTGTTGTTTTTGTGAATGTTATACGACTTAATTGATTCAGCCAGATCTTAATAATACAGTGTGACATAAAGACCGAAAACTCTTCATAATACTATGAAGAGTTTTCAGTCTTCATGTGACGGAAAATATTGGGAATAATATAACCCGTATTTCATAGGATATAGGTATGAAATTAAAGTGATAAAAGTCACTTTAACCTTTAGTCTTCAAAATAATATCATTAATTTCCTTAATAAATGATTCGTTCTCTACCTATGTATATATGTAAACTACATATGCGACGGCAGTTTGTTATTTATTGATAGCATAGAAATAGTTTCAATATTGTTATTCCATAATTTATTATTATATGTATATTGCAACATTAGTATGATGATGATTGTCCATGCTAAAGTTTGACAAGTTCTAAGTTTGCACGTTTTGTTCTACTACAACACTACTACAATGCTTTGAGTACGTCGCAGAAAAATAAGTGTAAACTTAGAAGCTGTGTGTGTCCTGACGCTATAACACCAGAACGCACGAACCGATTTCCACGGTTTTGCATTCGTTGGAAAGGTCTCGGGCTCCGTGAGGTTTATAGCAAAGAACATTAAGGAAAAATTCAGGACAAACCAACATTTTAAGTAGATGGCGCCGGTGCGTGATACATTGTTTTTCGTATATTATAAAATGTTTGATAAATAATCATCTACTATATAAAAATAAGTCGGGTTTTCCTTCCTGACGCTATAACTCCAGAACGCACGTACCGGATTCCACGGTTTTGCATTCGTTGGAAAGGTCTCGGGCTCCGTGAGGTTTATAGCAAAGAAAATTAAGGAAAAATTCAGGACAAACCAACATGTTTTTCGTATATTATAAAATGTTTAATAAATAAACGTCCACCCGAACGAAGCCGGGACGGGCCGCTAGTGTATTTATATGTAATGGTATGTCGTAGCTAGGTGCTGGCTATATGTACATAAGCTACTACGAATAAGGTACTTACATAGTTTTAAGTATTACTGTGCTATTACTTTTAGAGCTAATTTAGAGTACGGATTTAATTATCTATACTTAGTTTAAACCTTATTCAGGTATTATATATACATAAATAATAAAAATGACCTTAGTTACATGTTCGTGAAATTTACTGACTGACCTGATAACTCGGTAGTAACCATGCCTTCTGAACTGTATGTTTTAGGTTCAATTCCCATCCAGGACAAACATTGTGCGATGAACATCGATGTTTGTTCTGTATCTGGGTGTTATATTGTATTCTATGTATGTATTCATAAACAAAGAGTAAACAAATATTCTATCAGTTATTTGGTTCCCTTAGTACAAGCTTTGCTTAGTTTGGGGCTAGATGGCGCTGTGTTAAATGCCCGCACATAATATATATATAATTTATGACACACAGAGCAAGTATTTATGTATTAAATGTTAGTACCTTGCTCAATTCAGCACCCTCTAATACTACTATATTATTGACTTGTTGTTTGTTGCCATACTACTCCGAAACGGCTAAACCGATTTTGATGAAATTTATATTCACACTTGGTAGGTCTGAGAATAGGTTGTTATCTATTTTTCATCCTCCTAAATGATAAGGGTGACCCACCCAAATTTTTTTCATTAATTCGGAAAGATTTTTTTATAGATGTGGCATTAAAAATTAAACAACACTAAATTTTCTTCCTTCTTCCATCATCTCCTATTTTGAATAATAAGTATATGGCAAAACAACGTTTGCCGGGTCAGTTAGTATCTTATAAATGTTGAGTATTATTTATACGAGTACGTGTATCAGGTGCGCCGCATACTTGTTAGTCACTCGTAATAGGTATCACGAAAATTGTATCACAGTTTATCAAATATCGCTCTTATGTTTAATAGTTGTAGTAGAATTATTAAATAAATACATGAAAGCCTTGTTTCATTTTATACTACGTGAGTTGGCACTCGTGTTTATCCCGAAAACGATGATTGGGACCAGATCAAGTTGTAAGTACCACTAGGATACATCATTGCATGCAAAAAAAATCAAACCACGTTTTATCTTATATGGAAAAAACAGTGGGTCTGAGAACTACATAGTAGAGTTTTGGCACGAAAACGAAAAAGATCGTGTCACAGCATTGTATTATTTTCCAAAACTTGTGTTATTTTCAGTGTTCGTGCATAACATTGGTGGCATTTTATTCGTTAAAAGCTGACTTACAGGCATGAGTGTGGAAAAGTGGTATAATGATGCTGAAACGTTTCTTTTCGTGCTGTTTCCAAAACTCCATAGAATCTTCTAGTAAAGTTGTCACCACTTTAGTAGAAGTATGACCTGACTAGACTAGACTATGACTTGGACTGTGACTTGGCTTGACTTGATTGGTCTTAAAATCGTCAAAGAAACATCGCAAGGCAACTAACATGTTTGAGAATGATAAAGTTTGGGAACATTTGTATTGTCTCATCCACAAACCTACGACATGTGATGGATCATAACTTACAGCCTACTTAAGGCGCTTAAAGCGCCCAGCTGTCAAAAGTGGAAGGCAACTAGCTCAAGGACAACCCTGGGGTGCCAGTCGGCTTGGACCATTGCCGGGATAAGAGGATCGAAAAGACTACGCTGACTACTTCCACTGAAAGAGTGGACCCTATTGAACGTCGCGACCGTTTTAGCTAACCTACGGAGGGTACGTTGACCTCGCCAGCTGGGTCGGTGTCTGATACTGTTGCGCTGGTATCCTATACGGTGCCGAAAGCGGTACCTGAGCCAGAAGGGCTGGACTGGTCTAGCGCAGCTGATACTACGGTTGCTATGGGATCGTCCGGGTCGCTCAAGACTTGTCTAGGGTGGCGACGACGGGACAACAGATCAGTTTTTTTTAATGGCTAATGCTTTTGGTCTCTATCGACCTTAATAGCGTCACCGGGCAGGAGGGCGGGCGCTTAAGGCGCCCAGCCATCAAAAGTGGGAGGCAACTAGCTCAAGGGCACCCCTGGGGTGCGAGCCTCGGCTTGGGCCGTTGCCGGGATAAGAGGATCGAGAAAACTACGTCCACTGGAAGAGTGGACCCTATTGAAAGTTAACCCTATTGAAAGAAGTGGACCCTATTGAAAGACATGGACCCTATTGAAAGAAATGCACAGATCAGTAATATGTAGCTTGGCTATAAGGTACCCCGTGGCCACCTGTCATTTACATTCTACGCCTGCTGTACCCCGCTGGCCTACTGCCTTGAGTGGATTTCCCTGATCTTTTATTTTGAAAGAAAGAAAGAAAGAAATGTATGCCTGGCCTGCGTTGGAAAATGACACCGTTAAAACTATAAATACATTTTAGTTTTATCGGCGTAATTTTACTAATTTCAGTACCTACTGGTTTTACGGATCACAGTTCCCCATATTACCTTATTTGAAAACGAGCGTGGAAAGTACATTAAATAATATGAGTAGGTATAAGCCGTGAAATTATTGAAACAGCTGCAATTTTAGAATTTGCTTCGTTCGCGTAATAATTTACAATAAATTGGTTATTTCATTATTGAGTAGTCCTGATTATAATACATTTATTATTTTCATTCAATTTTTATTACATTTAAAGTTGTATTGGGAACCGGAAAATAAAATAAAATGACCGAAACATCAGTTGAACTTGTGCGTAGGTATAACATGCTATTATCTATTCCGTGCTCCTGCGCAGATCCACGCTTGGCTCATGAAATGATTGTACGCACGCGCATTGTACTTAAATCCCGGATTAATCTCCGACTTTTACAAGCTTTTGTTCACTCCCTTTCAATATTTTTTGCCTTCTGCCTGACTTATAAGCTACGCCGACAACGCGTTCCTCGTACACTTCAAGAACACGCCCTGAAACCAAGACCATACGGAATATTTTTGAAAAACATACAATCGTTAACCTATTTAATTGATTTTATAACTTACGGTATAGGTTTTATAGTCGATTTTGGATTGTAAAAAGCACTGCAGCCGCTATTATGAGCTTTTAAAGTTTGTAGTCTTTCGGTCGCGTCAATTTGTGTATTGTCATTTTGACATAATAGCCATGGCATCCCCACGGGTCTATTGGTTGAAACCCGATGACAGTTTACCACGCATTTATAACGGATGTGCCGTCTCGCCCGTTTAAATTGAAAAGAAAGGGATGGTGTATGAATGAAAGACCTACTTAGCGAAATGTGGCTCGAATATTGAGTGAATTTAATGAACTATAATAGGGTGAAATCTTTTATGTTTGTGTCAGGATGCGACGTGGCTCAACTGATGTGACTTCATTTGTTATGGGATAATGCATCCAAATGTTGGGAATAAGTTGTTTATAATCGACTTCTCAAAACGGATGGCGACGGTATCAGTATTACCTATTCTAGACTACAATTTACATACTAAAATTTTATTCACAAAATTACTGATATAATGAAAAAAGTAACAAGTAATAAAACATTATTTAAAATAGATATGCTATCCAACTCACCACCGTGCGGTAAGGTTCCCAGCATACTGGCAGCATTACCTCGCTGAATTAGAAGACTTATGTCCGTATTACAGAACGATGCTCAGTCATCGATTGGTGCTCAAGCAGAGATTTCATTCACTAATTGATCACTTTATGAATGAAATCTCTGCTTGAGAACCGATCGATGACTGAGCATCGTTCTGTAATACGGACCTTAGTTTCTAAGCGAAGTATGTACCAGATCTAGGATTTATGTAGTAACATACTTAGGTATTAATATTATTAAGCCTATAGCCTCAGAACAATAGGTAGGTATTATGTTATACCTACCTACATTGGTAACAATAATAATAATAATAACACCCAACGATCACATATACATCGATCCTGGACCCTAACTAGGATTCCCTGTGTCTAAGGACCCAGGAACTGCGAGGACTATGGTCCCACAACACCCAAGCTCAGAACAAGTATTTGCGCTTTTTTTCCTGTGCGCAAATACCTGTCCTGCCGCGGGAATCGAACCCGCCGCGTCCGTGTTATGAGCCGACCTGGGGCCTTACCGCGTAAGTCTGGTGGAGATAGTAATCGTGTTCTCTCTTGTTCGCACTCGTGGATTTGTTAATTGGCGCGTGCAGGATGGCAGGCGAAGCCGATTCCCAGAACGGTTACGCGGTAGGGGTGCTGCTCAACCATCATCACTACATAGTATAAAACAAAGTCTCTTTCTCTGTCCCTATATCCCTATGTATGTTTAAATCTTTAAAACTACGCAACCGATTTTTTTAAATAGTGGAGAAATACTGTTATTTTTGAAGTTTCTAATGTGCGTAACGCAGGCTGAACCCTACCAGCCTTATTAATAAACACGAACTAGCTTTAGACTAGTTACACCATCTTTTGTCGCTTTCGATCCAGCTAAATATTCCAGTAGCAAAAAAAGGACAAAAGCTGAAGTAACTAATCCGAGACTAATACCCGTTTATTAATAAGGCTGTATGAGATTCATCAAAACAATGTACTAAGTATTGTACTCATTGAAAAGATCTACAGAAAATCCTGCTATGGTATATGTCTATCTCTTATGGATATCCCACAATAACATTTGTAAGAATTGTTTTACTCTAAATTTAACGCGTGCGGGCCACGGACAGTGAATAAATCAAAGGTACTGGATCGATTTTAATAATTTTTTCAGTGAATGACATATATATACTTTATACCCGTGCGAAGCCGGGCCGCTAGTCAATGATAAAAAATACTATGTTGAACACACACTTGCCTTGTTACAAAAAAAAGCTGAGAAAGCGGCAATTCGATCTTCAACTGTTTTGTTGAGTAAGACATTTCTACAAAATGAGTTCATTTGGTTTTGCTATGGATCTAATGCCTGATTTTACTAGGGAAGAGGCTTTTTTTTTTAATGAGCTAATGCTGTTGGTCTCTACCGACCTTTACAGCGTCACCGGGCAGGAGGGCGGGCGCTTAAGGCGCCCAGCCGTCAAAAGTGGGAGGCAACTAGCTCAAGGGCACCCCTGGGGTGCGAGCCTCGGCTTGGGTCGTTGCCGGGATAAGAGAATCGAGAAGACTACGTCCACTGTAACAGTGGACCCTATCGACAGTCGCGACCGTTCTAGCTAACCTACGGGGGGTACGTCAACCTCGCCGGCGGGGTATGTAACTAGAGATGAGGCTAAAATAGTACCTACCTAGTGGAAAACTATGTATTTACCTCCAAAATCAAAACAAATGAAAAATGAAAATGAAAATTATTTATTTGCTACATAAAAAGACGATCCATTTAAAATTATTTCTTAGTTTTGCCGCTGACAAAAGAGTCGTCTGTTTTGGTAAAGGTGTTACTAACAATTTACGATTATAGGCATGAGTGTGGGAAAGTGGTACAATGAAGGTGAAACGTTTCTTTTCGTGTTGTTTCCAAAACTACATAAGAAGCTTCTGATAAAGTAGCCACCACTTTACTAGGAGTACGACTTGACTAGACTAGACTATGGCTTAACTTTATGACTTGGACTGTGACTTGACTTGACACATAATATATATCTAAAATTAATTAACTTGAGAAATTATCAATTACTTGATACTGGCTAAATACACAAAAGTGTGGAGCCAAAAAAAAACAAAAAAGAACTGCTCAACCATGCGCATTTTGGCACTCGGGCCTAACTTCTGAGAGCTCATAAAGTTTTGCACGAGTTATAGTCACTAACCATCAGCTTTAAAAGGCCTACTTTTTAACTTTGGTTTATTGGGTTATTATGCGCGTACATTAAACATAAAAAATAAGGTATATACATAGAATTAGCTCTATTTCCATGACGCTATGGTGCTCGGGGTCTATGGGCTATATTCTTCAAAGTACTACGAGGATTTGGTTTTATACATGAATAATTGATTATTAACAAAACCTCTGTAGTTACATATAAGCTAATCTCAATAATTTGATATAGGTATTACGTATTCGTAGATAAGTTGCACTTAACATCAGGCGGATGACTAGCTCATCAAGCATCAATATAATAACATGGCTGCTACATTAGCACTATTACTTAACAGAAAACTTTTTTAATATCATCGAGTAATTTTTTATTAAATAATATGTTTGATTGATATAATTAATTTTTAATAAAAAGTGCCAAGTGTCTACTTTTTTACCTCTAGCTAAAATCTTATTTTAACTTAACTTTATATAAAACGTTTAAAAAAATCAACAACTTTATTCATCATAGTTCTATTACAACCAATAAAATTTTTATTTTTCGACTAACACTAGAATAAAATAATTACAAACGGGTGGTCAAAAATTTTAAACGTCGTCCATCCCGTCTCTAATAGTAATAATAATAACGCCCAACGATCACATACATAGATCCTGGACCCTGACTAGGATTCCCTGTGTTTAGGGAACTACGAGGAACATAAGATATGAGGTACAGGATAACTTATCTATAATGCAATTTATTTCTATTTTAGTTACAGAATCCCACTGTGTTAAATACACTAGCATAGACAATGATATGCCTACTTTTACGTCCTCCGGTCCCACAGTCCCTTATAATATTATACATAACACAACACAAACATATATAAAACAAAACAATAGTTGCCTATGTTGATTTTACAAAAAATAAAACAATAAATATACAGTCTCTGTGGTGTGGTGGTTGAGCAGGTCGGCTCATAACCCGGAGGCGGCGGGTTCGATTCCCGCGGCAGTACAAGTACCTATTTGTGCACAGAATGTGCAGTCTGGGTGTTGTGGGACCATGGTCCTCGTAGTGTTTGGGTCCCTAGACACAGGGAATCCTAGTTAGGGTCCAGGATCTATGTATGTGATCGTTGGTCGTTAATAATAATAATTAATATAAAATAATAATAATATCAACTAATATAAAATAAAACGTATCTGAATTTTCAAACTGAATATTAGCATACAATCATTGCAAATTGCACTTAAATATATGTTTTTTATGGCTCCACTTTTTGTGTATTTAGCCAGTGTCAACTAAATATATTTTATAATCATCAATACAATCTCTATTCTTCAAATATGTGCTTATTTTCCATGTCTTCAAATTTTTTATTGAGCGTTTCTATGTTCTAAGATCTGTGTAAATGGAACGAATAACTTGCGCGTTTTAAAAGTGTGGGGTAGTATTGGATAATTACAACCTCGTGTTGTAGATAGAAATGTATCTCGTGCTTGAATATTTTTTGTATTTAAAGTACTTTTTAAGCTAAATGTTTTCATTTAGAAGCAACTTTCTTCAAAATCTTACTTATTTATAACGTATTAATATTTCGAGTGTGTTATGTTGAGGAAGTGCAGTGATGGGAAAAAATGTGAAGTGATGGCGGTGGCTTTTGCATTGGTTCGTAACTTTATACTATTTTTCTCTTTTCTTTTCTACAGTTATTCTAAAATATGTCAATTTTCGGACATTATGTAATTAATTTGCGAAATATTTTTAACACAGATTCTCTCCGTAATATATTAAAAGAAAATCGATTCCTCACTCTTACAGGCATATATATTTTAGAAATTTGTACCTCTGTCTAAAATAATACCGATTTTTTCTTTACTATACAGTCTAGTCGTACGGGTAATCTTCGCAATAAACATAAATTTAACATAAATATGTATTCCCCAATCTAATAACACCATGTTTAACAAAAGTTCTTTCGTCTGTGCCGTTAGAATTTATAACCACCTATCTCCACAGTTAAAATCTCTAAATGGTAACCGATTTAAACATGAACTCAAAGAATCACTATAATTTAAATGAATTCATTGATAGTAAGTAAAACAAGAAAATAAAATTTTTGAAGAACATTAATGAATGAAAAAAATATCTAAGTATAAAATGTTATACTAGATATTTAAAAAAATTTAATTTTTAGAATTTTAAAAATATATCTAAGTATAAAATGTTATACTTAGATATTTTTAGTTCTTATATCATTTTAATATTGTAATGCTAATAAATACTTGGTTTTACACTCATATAGTTACTGTAAGTGCTGTATACCCAACTATATTATTGTACGTCCGGAATGGATAGTAATGTTTGACCATTTTATAGCTTTAAGACTTTTGCATGTACACTGTTTTTATACAATAAAGTAAATTCTGATTCTGATTCAGATAATTTACTATGGACACTACTTTTACTAGGTGGTAGGACTTTTTTGCAAAGTTTCTCTAGGTAGGTACCACCGCTTTGCCAGTTATTCTGCCGCCAAGCAGTAGTGTGCAAGCACTACTGGGTTCCGGTTGAAGGGCACTGTAGCTAGTGAAATTACTGGGCAAATGAGACTTTATGATCTGATCTCACAGTCAAGTAATCTTATTACCAGATTGTGCTGATGTATCAGGATGATGTACGCAGTGCAGTGTCGCGCGAAACTTTATATTTTAGAGTTCCGAGTTTCACTGTTCTGTTATGGGCGGCCGTATCACTTACCATCAGGTGAACGTTTAGCTCGTCACATCTTTCAATAACATAAAAAAAAACCTCCGGCGTGCAGCACTTTGCCGCCAAGCAGTAGTGCACAAGTACTGCTGTCTTCCGGTTTGAAGGGCACTGTAGCTAGTGAAATTACTGGGCAAGTGAGACTGTGACCTGATCTTAAGGTCCAGTAATCTTATTATTAGATTGTGCTGATGTCTCAGGATGACGTGCGCAGTGCAGTGTCACTCTTTAAGATCTAAATCAAATTTTACATAAGTACCTACGTTGTATAAACTCAGTGCATCCCTTTTTTAAGTTTTAAGTGTAGTGAGTTCGTACGATGTTCGAGTAGGTATAGTTAGTAGGTACCTATTTAATTTCTGTAATAAATTTCATTTCATTCAATATTAACAAATAAGTAAGTACTTATGAACCTAGGTAAAGTAAAGTACCTAATTATCATTTGCTTATGTAAATAGGTAGGTATTAATAATAATATTATTAATACTTACATAGGTACCTACCTATATTTTATATGCAATAATAACTAATAATATAACTAACTATATATACTTATATAACTTTACACAGGGAATACAATTATAAAATTCATATTCAATATGTGAGATAACAATGGACAGGTAGGTACTCAAATATAATTAATATTAATAATAAATAAAATAATAATTATAAATATCTGTGGACATTTCACATTATACTGATATTATAATTATATTTTACATCACATCACATTTACACCAATATTTATATATACGTACCTATATCTACTTATAGCCAAACACACACACACACACACACACACACACACACACACACACACACACACACACACACACACACACACACACACACACACAATAATAGTATGACAGTTAATGAGCATTAATTCGTTCTATTGTGTATGTATTAAGAAAGTTATTAAAATATTTGTTTGGCATTACCTTTATAACTTTGTAAGGACTTTTAGCTAAACGAATTTTGTTAAAGGCTTATATTGTGGGTGAACTGCCACAGTTAACATTATTTCTGGAGACAGGGCTTCATTATATCAACTGTGTAATTTATAAGGTCGAATAAGGTTAATAAGGTTTTCTTTTTCATTTTCATTTTCATAATACGCCAATCACTGGCCTACATGGTATCAGTATTTCATTTGTGGCTAATGTAATCTAACGCCATCTAGTTACAAAAGTGAGTGACGGAACTAAGCATCTTCATAAAATCATAGGTGGCAGCACATGGGCACCACAGATTAACGAAAAAGTTGCAGTCACGGATATGCAATCTTCATATTAAAGATAGCGTACTTAGAAATCTTGGAATTTATAATTCATACAAATTTACTCTATATTCGTATATTATGATACAATTTCATTTCTCATGTGTCAGAGACCAGAGTAAAAAATCAAGCCGAGGGAGATAGTTCTTAAGTTGTAGCACGTCTTTCTCTAGCATGCTGCCATTATCAAATAAGATTTCTTTGGTAGTATTTGGGACATTTTGCATTACTATTTCAATATCTTGACGAATTACAAATTTATTTAATTAAATACAAGTAGTGGTTCCTAGCAGCCGGCCGAGCTAATAAGTACTTAAACTACTTATCCATACGCTAGTCATTTTCGGCAATGAAAATAAAGCGCGAAGCTTCTGAGTACTTCTCTTACGTATTTTGTGCCACTACTGGCACTGTCGAAGGGAAGAAGGAAGGGAGAGGAAAATAATGAATCAATATATCAACAGGGAGGCAGGTGCCATATGCCTACATTCACCATCCATTCATTCTTTTACCTTATCTTTTTCCCTCTCACTTTCATCTTCCTTTTGACAGGGTGGCAGTAGCACAAACTAATCAACCTGGGCGAATTTGAAGCGGGTTAGTTAGTTTATAATATATTTCTGAAACCTAGACAGATTATTTTTAATTTAGCAAAAATATTAATTAATAGGTCTGTGCTATTAATGTAAATTAAATAATACTCTGCAAAATCAATAGAGTACGGCCTCTAAACTAGTTCTTTTATTTTTCGCAGGATGGCGTTAATGTGTAGATAAATTGTATAAGCCTGTGGTCATTCTATCCATACATGCATCTATTCTACACTCAGCATTGCACACAGTGACATACGTGGTCCTAAGTGCTTAAACAATACTAACTCTAATGTTCATACAATAAAGGATTAATTTGCAATATCTTTAAAACAGGAAGAAACTTCGTTCGTTTCTAGGTTGTATTCTCTGTAGGGGTAATTCAGAATATACATGTGTGTGTAGTAGTGCGGCAAGCAGGCAATGCGAACGACTGGGTGGAGGGAGTAAAGTAGAGCTGTCAAAAGCCCTTCAGAAGAGGAACTAGTGCAATACTTTTTTTTATAAAAATGTTTATAAGTTAACATAAGTTATGTATGCCTTTACTATTTTGTTTAAAGTTAAATATAGTTGTTATTTAACAAGCAGTACTTACGCAAACTATAGACACCATGGTCCATTGTCGTCCGCCGTTGGAATTAGAGGAATTGCCAAAAGAAGACGAAGAAAGGCTGGAAAAATTGTTTTCTAAATTAGACATCGACGGAAATGGGAAGATCGACATCCACGATTTGTCCGCAGCCTTGAAGGAGCTGGCTCCTCACATTAACCGCAGCTATGCAGAGGTTAGAATTCAAGTTTCTCGTACATAACTATACTCATGTAACGGTTCTACTTTTCTATGGTTCACTGACGGTGACGACGGCGGGACACGTGTTGCATGATTCATTTCAGCATCATTTCAAATTTGGAAACGCAGAATCTCGCTTTAAAATTAAGTATCTATGTAGTTTTATTCATGCTGTGGAGAATACTTTACCTTGTTGTATTTGAAATGTTAATTAATTGTATTAATTAGGGTGAGCTCATTCATTTGCTGATAGTTTGTCACCTTCATTATCCACACCATAATGTCAACCATGCCCTCCACTTCATTATAAACATCTACATATAAAAGTGAAAACATAAGTGTGAATATACCAAAATAAGAGCCTAACTCTTAAGCAACTTTTTTGATAAACTGTACATGTTCTAAGATAGCTCCTAATTTCTACGATTAAGGTCCGTATTATAGAAAGATTCTCAGACATTGATTGGTGCTCAAGCAGAAATTTCATTCACTAATTGATCACTTTATGAATGAAATCTCTGCTTGAACACCAATTGATGGCTGAGCGTCGTTCTTTAATACGGACCTTAGTTTCAATTATCTCCAAGACACATAAGATATCAGTCAAAGAATAACTAGCATTGTAGCCTATAGCCTATTAATATAATGGTTATTTTAAGATAATGTATCTCTTTGTTTATAAATATCCTGTGTTATGTAAAACAGAGATTAACTTCGCTAAAAGTTTAACCTCAATTTCATGCAGCTACTTGGATTAAACTCATGAAAAATGCATACTAAACTGTTGTCATCTCCTATGAATATGTAGTTCTTTATTATTAAATTTCTATTAACACCACAAATTGAGTTATAAAGAAAACCAAAGTCACTAGAATGGGGCAGCATAGGCAGCCTATTGTATCTATGTAGGCCATCATAGTCTCATCAATCAAAAAGTAAGCTACAAAAACCATGGTATTTATATTATTGTACCTTTATATTTGGCGTGAATTTTCTGTGTGGCATATTGGTGTTACACATCACACCATAAACCTTTATTATATAATATGAATATATACTTCAGCTGCAATGTTACATGTGTCTAGAAAAAAAAAGTCATGTAACATTAGCTCTTCTATTATTGAAATAATTTTTAGAATTAGGTCAGTAGTTCAATAGAGTACCATCCAACAAACATATTTATATTTAAATAATTTTAATATATATATATAATAATTAATATATAAAATACTAATCCTTATAGATAATAATTTACTAAAATTTGGAAATGGTGTAAGCTATATATTTACAGCAACATAACTCTCTCCTCACTTAGCTAGTTGTCTGAAAGCAAAGCGAATGGATTTGGATTGCCTACAACTCACTAAAAGATGCATTTCTGTAGCCATAAAGATGAATTTAATGTCTGTTTTGGTCAGTCTAAATGTTTTCTGAACCACTAATGGCAATACAATTATAACAAAAGAGTTTATTATCTAAAATAAAACAATGTAGAGCTTGCCCTTATTTGGCATGATTATGTAAAAAATATTTTGGTTTTGTGGTCCCAGTGGTGCGAGGATAGGACCAGTCCATCTCTTGTGAATGCCGTAAGAGTTGTCTTCTTTTTTTATGTTTTGAAATGGTGTGCCGAACAAACCGTTCACCTGATGTTAAGCGACACAGCTGCCCATGTCAGTTGCACTGTCACTTGGAACTCTACAGTATAGAGTTCCGCGTGACACTGCACTGCGCACGTCATCGTGAGACATCAGCACAATCTAGTAATAAGAATACTAGACTGTGAAATCAGGCCATAAAGTCTCATTTGCCATAATAGTAATTTCACTAACTACAGTGCTCTTGAAACCGGAACACTACAGTGCTTGTGTACTACTGCTTGGCGGCAGAATAACTGGCAAAGCGGTGCTGCCTACCTAGACAAACTTTTCAGAAAAGTCCTACCACCTAGTAAAAAGATACCATCCTTAGACGGTATCTTTTATAATACCCAGATAATGGGCAGCAGCTTTCGGCTAGGGACAATAAAATCTTTTGCAATCACCAAGCCGCCGGCTAAGTGTGGTGATTATGGTAAACTCCCCTTGTATGATAAGTATCCAAAGTGGTATTTTATGGGCTAGGCCTATGTTCAGCAGTGGATATTTTCCGGCTGTTGATGTTATGTAATAACCTTGGCTCTACAGAAGCATTATTATGACCTTGTAACACTACTCTACTCCTGCATTAAATATTTTGCTCTGTTATTCAGTTCCATAATTACCATAACAGTGATGTAATATCCTATTTTTATTCCCTGGAAGTTGTCAATTGTGTAATGACTTTATTACAATATATTCCAAAGTTGTGTGATTGTGTTATTGAATGTGAATGTAAATTTTGGTATATTTAGTATTATATTTTTATTATTAAACTCAGGACTAAATTTTACTGCACCAGGTTTTTTTATCTGCATTTCTACAGACACCTGGGTCTGTGCTTTTTGTTCAATTATTTTTATATTTACAAATTTAGTTTATATTTTTTCACATATAACACACATTACATTTTGCTATTTATTGTATGTTTATTTTCAATTGTACTGTTAAATGCAAAAACAGGTGACATAATGATAAAAAATGCATAGAATAACAATCATCTGCATCCTCCACAACCTTTTGTACTGGGTATAACTCTGCCTTGTGTTATGTCATTCATTTAGTATTTCATATTCATTCAGTAGTTTCGGTCCTGTCCCAATTTAGTCCTGGGTTCCATCCACACCTTGACTATGTTGTTGACCTATCTTGAGGCTGAATGACTTACTCTAAGCTTGCTTTGCCTTGGTCACGACATTGTCAGTGTCTTGCTCCACCTGTGATCACCACACATGGCCAAGTAGCTAACTAATATTTAACGGGCACTAATTTTAAATAATTCTACTTTCAGAAGTTCTTGGCGAAGTCAGGGTGGAAAGAAGCTGGAGATGTCACATTGTCCGAGTTCATCCACTATGTTCGAGAACACGAGAAGAACCTGAGACTACAATTCAAACAACTGGACAAGAATCGAGATGGTATGTTGATTGTTGAATTTTGGCGTTAAACAGTAAATATAATAGGTCCATAACCACTACATAATGCTTTTGTGAGATCCAATTTTCCATCCAATTTTCACTCAATGATATTCAATGACAGTTGAACAACACAATCATATGTACCTACTTTAAAAAATGTAAAACCGTATTTGGCTGTAAGTTTTGGTAATTAAGATATATTTATGTTTAACTTTACTCTTAAAGTTAAACATAAATATATCTTAATGTGTTTTTTGTTTTGTTCTGTGGTTTTTGTTTTTGTATTTTTGTTTAATAAATAAAAATCAAAAAACCAAGTTATATTAAAAAACAAAAAAACAAGGAAAATAGACTTCAGCAAAGAATCACACTAGGAGTACACATAAGAAAAGATGAAATGTGGATGGAAATGAGACTGTTAGTGTGTAGTATGTGGAATATCTACTACCATGTAGCGGTTGCATTTATTATATATTAGCCATGATTTTGGTGCATATCATTATTTATATTGTGATTATGTTTTGGTGGGTTACTAATAGTACTGTTAATTTTCGTGATTTTTTATCCACCTCTACATTATACATAATAGTCTCAGTAGAGTAAACAATTTGTATGCAAAATATCACCCAAAATGATTCAGTAGTTTTATGTAATAGGACCATAAAATGTTTCACTTATAAACATTGGGAAGGAGAAATCAATACTTCAATTTACCAAATGTTGGTTATGATGTGTTAGAATTAATGTATTATTTTTTCAGGGAAAGTTGATTTGGAGGAGTTGATATCTGCGTTTGCAGACTTGGGGGTCGCGGTCGGTCGAAATGAAGCCACTGGATTACTTAAAAGGTTTGTAATTTCGCTTTTTTAGTCTTACTTTGCTAAATATTTATTTGATGACAATTTTCTTTCAGTTTTTTTTTCTTCTCGCAGTGATAATGTTTACATTGTTTTTCTCGAGGCTTTGGTTGTACGTGCCGTTTATATTTCTGGAGGTGCTTAACTTTTATTTTGCGTTTTCTGTAAAAATATACTCTAAAAATGAAGTAAAATTTACGTTCAACCATAAAATGTTTCAGAAAAGCTGTATGGCCAATTTTTTGGTGGTAAGTCGAGTCATGTAGGGTGTTGTGGCTTTCGGCGCTCGAACATCATGCTACAAACAAAAACATTCAACTAAAAAAACATGATGCTGTAAAGTTGCTAAGGCACATCATAAATATTAAAACAAAAACAAGTTTGCTTAAAAATTTGAAATTGTTTTACTTTTTTGAATAATATTGTTTGAATGCACTTTTTTCAGTCAACATATATTCATATAAATAATCGAGCCTTTTAGAAATAAGACATTTTGATACCCACTAATATAGAA
The DNA here is from genome assembly GCA_905220475.3 of Ennomos fuscantarius. Lineage (NCBI taxonomy): Eukaryota > Metazoa > Arthropoda > Insecta > Lepidoptera > Geometridae > Ennomos > Ennomos fuscantarius. The sequence goes on from HG992023.1 coordinate 17,677,590, forward strand.
TCGTTAATAGTGCTTACTAAATCACAGTCATTACTCATCTATATATATATAACAAAGTCTGGTTTGATCGAACCCTAATAACTCGAGAACGGCTGGACAGATTTTCATGGGTTTTAATTTATTTGTCTCCCGAATAACAGAAAACTATAAAGAAAAATCGAAAATAAAAATTTTCAAAAAATATGTTATACGCGGGGCACAACTAGTGATAACATAAAAATGTGTGGATTTTTATTATATAAAAGTCGAGTTTGTTTTCATAGCCACTATGATTCAAAACAAAATGTAAGTTTAAATAAAGTAACTGCACACACAAGTAAAGCAATCTTTAAAGAATACATTATCATGGGCGACAATGATTTAGCTTTTAGTTTGATAGCGGCCCGCGGTCAACGAGAACTAAATTTTTCGGGATAATAGTAGATATTCTATGTTAATTTGGGTAATGTAAACAATCTATTCACACAATGTCCAACGTTTCATCAAAATCGGGACGATGCTCATTTGTTAGCGTAAAAACAAATAAACGAACTGGATAAGCAGAGAATTGCTGAAGTGTATTGCTCAAGGATATGATATTTAGTTACACACGTAGGAAAAAAAAACCTTACTAAAATTAAATTCATATGCTAAGGTTCGTATTACAGAACTATGGTCGGTCATCGATCGGTTCTCAAGCCGAGATTTCATTTATAAATTGATCAATTTGTGAATGAAATCTCTGCTTGAGCAGCGATCTATGACTGAGCATCGTTCTGTAATACGGACCTTAAGACTCTGATGCCTGTCTGTACTTAAATTTGACAGCTCCTAAGTTCCCACTTATCCCTCTATGACATACTGCAATACATTTGGGCAAATAAGTGCGCTCGGTCGTTAGCTTTTAAGTAGAGTATTCCATTCATAGAATGATAATTTTGTGAATGGAGTCTCGACTTGAGCAGTGATTGGTCACGTGTATAAAAAGAACCAGACTAAGGTGCGTTAATCGTGGCCAACACATCCAAATTAGCTAGAGATCCTGACCATACCACACATACACACTAGTTTACTTAAACCATTTACCATGAGAGAAAGGGTTTAACTGTCAAATTGATAGTTTCGAGAAAATTGACTTTAAACTTCAACGGATTTATTTTAATGTAGAGTGCTTATTAAGTAATAGAAAAGGTTTATGTAAGTTTCAGTTGCTTGAAAATGTATTAATTTAATTTTAAAATATAAAATATAGTACTAATTCGTACAATAACTATAAAAATATAATATAATATAATAAATGTAATAATGTTTTTATGTTAAGCGAACTGTATTCCAGTGTCAAATAAACCGTTTTTAAACTGACAATTTCGAGATTTAAGCTTCATTTCGGTATTTTGAGAATGTGTTATTGTAAATAATTTCACGCTGAATCCAACGATACCCATGTATCATTTTGTGAAAAAAAATCAGTTAAACCCTTCTTGATCTCATTCCTTCAATTGCGTAATCGTTAAGCTGGAGTCAAAAAGGAAGAGAATGTTCGATAACGCAAAGGTTTGTCTACAGGATGGATCAGGATGGGAGCCTCAACATCAGCTATGACGAGTGGCGGGATTACCTCCTGCTTGCGCCGGCTACTGACATACACGCCCTTATACACTTCTGGAGGCACTCAACTGTAAGTACATTTTTTAACTTAAAAATTTTACCAGGATATTCACCAGGGTAGTCAGCGCCGAGCCGCCGCCGCCGCTGCCACGGGTACTCCTTGAGAATATAGTTGTAGTTAGGGTATTCACTACCGTTTTTTTTTGTGTATATAATTGTATTAACCAGGGGATTGCGTCGTCTTCAAATTACGTGTTAAACCCTCTTTCAAGTACATATATTGTGTACATATATTTTTACTATACTTTTAGCAGCGGCCATTATACGGTATTTAGAAAAAAGTGTCACCGTGACACTTCTACCAGTGGTTTTTATCGATGTTGTTTTGTGAATGCTTCGTATCATTCGGTCAGTTTTTTGATAAAAGAACACTGCGGAAATTATATTCTATAGTCAATTAGACGGCAAAGATGGTGCCAGAGGGGTAGCGCGGATCCAGGCTTAGGTTTAAGGAGGGGCAAATCTGAGACACAAGTCTTTTATTAAACTCACACTTAACAAGTCTACTATAGTTCACTATAGTACTATTGCAATTTACAGTTGCAGTTCCTATTACAAAATTATGCTCAAGTAGAGATTTCATTCACTATATGATAATTATGTGAATGAAATCTCGTCTTGAGATTATGGCTGAGTGGAGTCCTGTAATACGGGCCTAAGACACAGTAACATCTTTCACCCTGTCAAGGTCCATGTTAGTATGAAACTTGACTGATGTTCTTTAAAGGCTCTAGGTCAACATAAAGTAGAGTCAGACTTAGCAGATTGGCATACAGATAAACGGCAAACAATATACTCCTATAAGGGTTCCGTTTTTAATCTGAAATGGAGGCTTCGAATGGGTAAATGTTTTTCTTGTACTCGATAATTTTATGAAATCCCAATAGGACGAAGTTTGAAGTAAAAAAATATCAGACTACTTTGTTATAAGCTCGCATGGTCATACAAAAAGTCACATCATGTTCAGAACTTTTTTAGGTTTTTCTTTAATCACTGTCACATATAATTACACGTCTGCCATTAGTCAGCGTCAAATGACCATCAAAATTACGTCCTCTCTTTTTTTTATAGGTTTATGTGTTAGTAATTTTCTACGAAAATCTTAAAGTTTTTATTTCCGATTTTATTTAAAAACTAAGATTTCGCTGGAACTACTTGGACAGTTTACACTAAATTCATACTCTGATAATTTATTGAAAATTATGTCCTACTAGATCCTGGTAGCAGTGAACAGGGATATAATTTCAGGATGGAATTCTTGGGAAATAAATGAATAAAAGAAGAATCGTTACGCAAAAATTGGGAGGGGGAGGGAAAAATTGAGAGGGCTATTGCACACATTGCTTCCATGGATCCACGTCTAGCCCGAGGTGGGTCAGGTGGCTTCGTAGAAATATTTCCAAAGTCTTCCAGCAGCATGATTAGTCAAGGCGAATGACGATTTCAATATAAAATACAAGAAAAATTATTGCTTGATAGTGGCAAAGCTAAAATGACCGGGCGTACACTGGCAGGTCACTGCCACGGACTGCCCTTTGTAAGCAGATCGGTGGGATTAGAAACAGTTTTCTATTAGCCACCACGAGACATGAATGCGATCCATAGAAGTAATGTATATGAAGGGTTGAGAATAAAAAGGGTTTAACTGACAAATTGTCAGTTTCGAGAAAATTGACTTTAAACGTCAACGGCGTCATTTTAATGTAGAGTGCTTATAAGGTGATAGAAAAGGTTTATGTAAGTTTCAGTTGCTTGAAAATGTTTTAATTCTATTTTTAAATACTAAATATAGCACTAATTCATACAATTACTGTAAAAATATAATATAATAAAATAAATGTAATAATGTTTGTTTGCTAAGCAAACTGTATTCCTGTGACAGATAAACCGTTTTTAGACTCAAAATCTCGAGATTTAAGCCTCATTTCGGTATTTTGAGAATGTATTATTGAAGATAATTTCACGCTGAATCCAACGATACCTATAAGTAATTTTGTGAAAAAAATCAGATAAACCCTTTTTGTTCTCACCACTTCATATGTCAACAGATCCAAAGAATTTCCTTTGGATTCCGCTGTGCGCACGGCTATCGACATTAGTTACATTTTTTTATACTATGAGTGAATTCTATGTTCCATGGAAACGTGGAGGAAATGTGACCTCATTTACAAATAAACAATTGAGCCCGTTGTTGCTATATATTTATCAATCGTGTCTTTACAAATCAAAAATCATAATAAAACTAAATAAACGTTTCAGTATATATTAAACGTTCTCTAATTGTGCATAATGTTTTAACGCGATTGTTGTAAAAAAATTATGATTAACTCTAGCCTAAGGCTAATAGAAAATAGATCTTCATCCGCCTGAGACGTCTACTGCTGCAGAACGCAATAGGCCACCCCATAAAGCGTCACTATGAGCGACTTCTCGTCTTTGCATCCAACGCCAACGGCTCCTCGCGGTTTTAACCAGGTCGTGAGTCCATCTAGTGGGTGGCCGGCTTACACAATGTCTAATTTTAAATATTTAGTCAGATATAAGTTAATTATTGCTCAGTGGGTATTGACGCTATACACATACTATCAGGATTATCTACTCTGTCGTGACGCATCGAGGCCCTTGACCAGATTACGTTTCTCTGGTCCGTAAAAGCATAATTTAAGATAACTGTTTCATAATCACACTTTCAAAATTTCTTTAAAATATAAGAATCCTACCGACTTCAATCCCACCGCATTTGTTTGTCACTAAAATGAGAACATCATAAATGTACTTGGAAGTCGAAATACGCATTATTAAGGATAACTCAAAAACTACTCATCAGATCTTGATCAAATTGGGATCACACGGGAAGCACCAGCTTTCAAATACAAAAAGAATCATAAAAATCGGTTCACCCAGTCGGAATATCTGAGTTAACAAAAATTTAAAAAAAAACAGTCGAATCGATTTCCTCCTTCTTTATGAAGTCGTTTGAAAATACTGAATTTAATAGTTTTTTATTTCCCACCATACACGTTATGTATGTTTAGCTCAAAGCCCCAAGGAAGATAGGTGACCTATTTAAAAATATCATGAACTTTCATATATAGTTCTAATAGATAGGAATCGGAAAAAGACTGCCTTGAAAAGGCCAGGTGACGTCAACTTACTTATCTTTATATATGGATCTCTAGTTTTTACAGCCGGCGGGCGTTTAAGATTTAAATAAATACCCTTTGTACTGATATTTACGGATACCTATATACCATAGACAATAAAGAACAAAATCGCTTAAAATAGTGTGTGTATTTCATTTCATTAAATGATCAATTTAGTAAATGAAATTTCAACCATATTGACGATTGAGCTCTATTCATTTATTATTCTATTTATTATTAGACCTTAAAATTATTCAGAGAGAGTTCATATTAGTGTGAAGAAGGATGCATATTATTTTTTTTAGATGACGCTGGCTGTCTAGTAATAATAAATATTATAACAGTCTATGGGTTGACTATATATAATGTGTTGTAAGATTTAAAAAAAAACGTGTGTGCTTTAGACCACACGAATGAAGTAAAACTCCTTTAGTTTAGCTCCATCTACCGGTCGGTATAACTTTGTTTAATGTTAATGTCACCATCTTAACAATTGAAGGGGTGAGAATAAAAAGGATTTAACTGATTTTTTTGACAAAATGACTTATGGGTATCGTTAGATTCAGCGTGAAATTATCTTCAACAATACATTCTCAAAATACCGAAATGAGGTATAAATCTCGAGATTTTGAGTCTAAAAATGGTTTATCTGTCACAGGAATACAGTTTGCTTAGCATAAAAACATTACTATATTTATTATATTACATTATATTTTTACAGTAATTGTATGAATTAGTACTATATTTAGTAATTTTAAATAGAATTAAAACATTTTCAAGCAACTGAAACTTACATAAACCTTTTATATTACCTTATAAGCACTCTACATTAAAATGACGCCGTTGACGTTTAAAGTCAATTTTCTCGAAACTGTCAATTTGTCAGTTAAATCCTTTTTATTCTCAACCCTTCAATTGTCAATTTACCGGACATACTAATATAAAAATACAAATTTTTAACATCTTTATGTAGACAGCGAGCTTCTGCCCGCAGCTTCGCCCGCGGCGTGGCCTATAGGAAAATAATTCAACCACCCATTTCACCCTCTTAAGGGTGGAATTTCGAAAAATCCTTATGACGTAGACATTAGCGGATGTCTACGTCATAAGGATTTTTCATCTACCTGCATGCCAAATTTCAGCCCGATCCGTCCAGTGGTTTGGGTCGTGCGTTGATAGATCACTGTCAGTCAGTCAGTCACCTTTGAGTTATATATATTTAGATGGAGATCTAGGTAAACCAACTTCTACTTCCGTTCGCCTCTCATTCACCAGCTTACTCCCAAGTCAAGCGTGCGTAAAGAAGTTTTACTTCATAAATTATACGAACCATATTGCCTGCTATATGATATAACGTCCAACTGTGGTGGTGAATGACTTGAAATGAAATTGAAACCCTATAAGACTTAAACCAATTGCTCTGGTTTATATCTAAAGATAGATGTAACATCTATCTTTAGATAATGCTACTCGATACCGTTGAAATTATACGAATAAAAATACTGTTTCTTACGGTTAAAATATCAATTTTATCCACTGTGATACATAGTTATTACAACAAAACCAGATCGTTGGTCCACCTAGTGAAGGCGCGGCCTACGCTGCGACTTCTACTTCGTGTTCGTACTCGAGACCTTCCTTTTCCAACGTTTGTCAGTTCTACGAGCGATGTGGTCTCCATAGAGTCCGCTCTTCCAGTGGGCGTAGTCTTCTCGATCCTCTTATCCCGGCAACGGCTCGAGCCGAGGCTCGCACTCCAGGGGTGCCCTAGAGCTAGTTGCCTCTCACTTTTAACGGATGGGCGCCTGCCCTCCCGCCCGGTGACGTTGTAAAGGTAGGGACCAACTACATTCGCCTGTTTAAAAAAATGAGCGATTCAGCCTGCCCTTTGTCATTTCATCAGTATTTTTTTTTATCGATGTAGTAGGCGTACCTTACCCAATATTAAACCCTATACAATATTATTATCGTCAAACGTAGTACAAATTGACAGGCACGAGGGCGCGTGTCGCTACCAACTGATCAAGTGTCGCTTTTGTAACATGCTGAGGGGATACGTGGGTAGAGTGGTTGTAAGAAAATGTACGCCCACACTTATTGTCTAGTTCACGACCAAAATCAATAGACAATCTATCGAAAGGAATATTCCATAAACTATAATGTAACCACGCCATTTATTGATTGATCTATTGTTTCGTCCTCTGCTGTTTTATTTGTATATCAATTTGTTTCACTTAAAGATTTTTCATATGTTTCGGAACAAAAGCGGAAATAGTTTTTTTTTTAATTTTCAGTGACCTCTCGTGATAGTTATACTGGTTTATTCCTAGTGCCGACAGCCCAATCTTCAATTTCATTCCAGGGCAATATGCTAGATGATGTCAAAGAGCAAATATCGTTCTGTGATAATACCGAGTAATTACACAGAAGCTGAGTCTTATCTATTCAATTGTATATATGTAAATCAATCGCTTGCTCAAACATTTACGTGTGCTGCTGTAGAACTATGTACTTAGGACTAATAAAAATATACCATACGGTATTTTTTTCTATCTGCATTACTACAGACACCTGGTTCCTAGCTTTTTGTTTAATTATTTTAAATTTATTACGTTAGATTATTATTAACATGAACATAAATACAATCCAGGAAGGACTACAAATTTTTTGCCAAGTGCTTATTTCTAATTGTGCATACACCACGAGCAAACCAGCTTCCGCAAGCAGCACCCGTTCACGAGCTTGACGCATGTTCCAGCCATCGCCCTCTTCAGCATACGGTTAATAATAATTTATAAGTATTAGAAATAGTGTGGTCAGCAGTACCACTGTTAAAAAAAACCATGGTCCGATCAACTGAACCCCCGTTCGATCACTCGAGATCAAAAACCTGCGTAAATAAAACTTTCCACTAATCTACATGTTACCAAGTGGCGGGGCAAGCTAATAATTGCGTTTGCTATTGGACATCCCGAAATTCATTAAGAAATATGAGTTTCCCGACTGGTTGCTTATAAAATTTGTCAAATTCGTCTCACATCGGCAGTCTTCATCAGGTGGATAGCACGAGCGATGAAGGTATAATTGAAAGGGATGAGATCAAAAAGGGTTTAACTGATTTATTTCACAATATGGGTATCGTTGGATTCAGCGTGAAATTATCTACAATAATACATTCTCAAAATACCTAAATGAGGCTTAAATCTCGAGATTTTCAGTCTCAAGACGGTTTATCTGACACAGGAATACAGTTCGCTTCGCATAAAAACATTGTTATATTTATTACATTATATTATATTTTTACAGTAATTGTACCAATTAGTACTATATTGTGTATTTTAAAATTGAATTAATACATTTTCAAGCAACTAAAACTTACATAAACCTTTTCTATTACTTAATACGCACTCTACACTAAAATGAGGCCGGTGAAGTTTAAAGTCAATTTTCTGGAAACTATCAATTTGACAGTTAAACCCTTTGTGTTCTCACCCCTTCAATTATGTAGCATGCCTGAAGGCTTCTCAAGTTCCAACATGACTTAACGCCTATTGTGCGATCGGGAACCTTAATGTATTTTCCGAAGAGTCCATGGCACGTTACCGCGACAATTAAATTGCAAATGTCTGTGGTGTTATATACCAGTGTAATAATACCACTGCATATTGCGCATTACGTTGACAAATAGTGGGTGTGTCAGAGAGCCATTTGTATGTTAACGATCCCAGATTGCCCTATGACGTCAAAGGTGTACCAGCCGTGGCCAGCAGGTTACAGGGCTGCCAATAAATACTTCACCGTTATCTATATAATTATCTTCGCATTGGAATTACATCTTGGTGGTACTGGTTTACTAGGTGGTAGGACTTTACCGCTTTGCCAGTTATTCTGCCGCCAAGCAGTAGTGCGCAAGCACTGCTGTGTTCCGGTTTGAAGGGCACTGTAGCTAGTAAAATTACTGGGCAAATGTGACTTTATGATCTGATCTCACAGTTTAGTAATCTTATTACTAGATTGTGCTGATGTCTCTGGATGACGTGCACATCACGTCACGTTCGTTTCACGCGAAGCTCTATACTTTAGAGTTCCGAGTGACACTGCAGCTGATATGGGCAGCCGTGACGTTTAACATCAGGCAAACGGCTAGCTCGCCACGGCATTCCTTAACATAAAAAAAAATTGCTCTCTCCATAAAAGTACTGATCCAATATTAATATTATAAGTTCATACTTAGCAGCTTACGTTACTTTCTTTGATGAACGTCCAGTTGACTTGGTTCACTCCGCCCTTTGGGTATAAAGATACAAGTATCCGAGCGGTGTCGTCGCACATTTGGTCGCACGCATCTATCTAGATACCTAAACACGTAAAAGAGATATTTCGTTTCATAGACAAGTTTAACACTAACGTATATGCCGTGTGCCTATCTTCTGAAGTTAAAGTACCTACTATAACATATTGACAATAGATAACGTGGATAACTCTTTATTTTACACACGGAGGTTATAGAATTATAAAGAGAACATTACTAAGCTTCTATTATAGTTTACCAATGGCCAACGAAAGGTTTACTTGCGGCATTTAAATAACGATATTCATATTAAATATCTCACTGCCTATTTGACTATATTAAAACCAGGCGTAGACAATAAATAACATTTCTTGTTGTAAAGAATAACCTTCATTTCTACGTGGGAAGAAATAGTTCTGAATGTGTAAGTAGGTACGGTACGGTAACATTAGATAATGATTGTCACCTTTGTTTTTTTTTACTGGTGACTAAGTGCACTGTGAAATAATTGGGATTTTTCGATAGTATCTATCATCAACCTGAAGACGACTGCTGATCATAAGCCTCCCGATAAGGCTATATTTTGAGTGCTGTTTGCCTCTTGCATCCACTAGCCCCCCGCTGTTTTTACATCGTCAGTCCACCTACTAGGGAAAGTATATTTTATGGAGAAATTAATAAAAAAATATTTTAAAGGAATACGGAATGTGCCCTTTATTCGAATTGCATTGAAAGGGTTTGAATCTTGAGCACTCCTGAATTGCTGGTTTATTGCATTATACTAGAAACAATACGAATTAATAAGTAATAAAAATAAAATATACTCGGCAGCCCTGAACGTGGTCCGAAGACCTATCACAATGTGTTCAAATGTGTCACAATTGAATCATCCGTCGGGCGCGGTGTGGCGGCCGCTTCAACAACAAGATCTTCTTCGTTTAGTCGCTTTCTGTCGCTTTTTAGCGATAATTCTGCCAATGTCAAGTGAGGAATTTTTGTACGGCTATCTCATGTCAAATTCCTATTTGTCAAAGTCAAAATGCCATAGTAAAATGGTGGATATTTTACTGAAGGTTTTAAAAAGCCTTGAAGAGAAAACGAAAAGGTATGGTTGTAAAACTTGGAACCGCGTGCCTACACTCGTGCACGTTCATGAACATTTAACGGATAACAATCCACTGTAATCACACATTAAAATTCAAAAATACACGGATAACGAAAAATAAAATTCACATCCGCCATTTTCGGATTCTTGTCAACGACCCCCATCACAAGATCATGAGACCACATCATAATACCGTGCCGACATTATACCTTCTGACGGTTACAACTTGTGACACCCCAATCATTTCGACACCAGTTCAGTTTGAAGCTGGTTTGTTAATAACTACAATAGCCTTCTTTAACCGTTGTCTAAATCTTCCCACGTTTTACCGCAGTAATCGTCAGTCGATACCTAGTGACGTCAGCCCACGTCAAACACTGCTTCGTATGACCTTGTCCTTTGTAGCGCTGACTTGAACCTTAACAACTTATAACGTACAAACTTACGTGCAACTTAACATAAGAGTATAATGCCCGTTCTCATTAAAGTTTAACAGCTCACCTTTCTAAGACATACCCAAATGCGTTGCAGTTGGTACGTCATTGAGAGATAAGTACGAACTTAGGCGGTATTACTACATTTCAACCCAAGAAGTTGTCCAGTCGTTTTTCATTCTACGGGAATTGGTGATATGCGGACAATGAGAAGGAGTTTTTACTGTAACAACTAATACCGTGCCCGCCGCCGCTACCGCTAATAACGCGCGGAATAAACACGTCTATTCGGCTAAGTATCGTTGGTCACAACAAGTAATAGTTAAGAGACAGCAAAAGACAAGTTAGACAAGCGACTTTATTATTTTTTACCAAGATGGTTTCCTCGATTTTACCTCTACATGTTTCTGGCGCTACTGCTGTTACTGATAGACGTGTCTTGCTTTTTTACCTTTAGTAGGCTTGGATTTGACTGTTTCAACTGATGGTAAGTGACGACGCGGTCGATGATGGAACACGCTTGCCTAGAAGATACTGGTTCACTCTTGCCCCAGAATATATTATTCAGGAATCAGAGACGCTGATAAGTTGTTCCATTCTCGTCCGCGCAGTAAATGTTGTGCGGATTGGAGGAATGCCCACCATATAGGGATGTCGGCTTACTTTCAAATCGGTAACGCGCACGTTTCACTCCACATGGAGTAATCGAACGCTGGCTTAAGGCTAATGCGATCACGAGACGAAGCCTGTAGACATCCTTGAGCTGACCCTTTTGAGAATTGGATTGGATAGCTCTTGATGCTAAGCAGTCAAGGTCACCTCTCGGTCGACCTTTAATAGATGTAGCAAATTTCTAAATAGTTGCCGGCATGCGGTATGTACTCAAGAGGCCGACTCGGCGGACCCACTATTGAGGAGGTCACATATCGGCATATGTGTCGTTTGAATTTGCAGTGGCCTTAACGTCACCTTTTAGCGCGAATCAAATAATCAACGCACAGTTTAAACCGCTGGTCCTGAAACTTGAAATTTGGAGGTCGTGTTCTTTGTGAAGTGTACTAAGGGTTTTTCTAAATTCGACCCTTAAGAGGGTGAAATGGGTGTTTGTATAATTCATGAAATAATATCTTCTTCGTTTCCTATAGGCCACGCGGACGATGCCGCAGGTACAGATACTAGTATCTGTATATAGTAATAGCTTGTATATTTTAAAGACTAAAAAAACACTACTCCCTTCAACTACATTTGTTTCATTTCACGCATGTGAAACAGAAGAATTCGCATTTGTGTAAACAAAACTAAAAGTAAAATAGATTGATTCTTTATTACTGTATGCTGCCCGCGGAATAGCAGTATGGATATGCATAAGATTATAAACAAGGTTCGATGGAAATTTTAATTAATAAAGTCAATTTTTGGTAGATCTAGCATCCGCTATTCATCTCGATTTATTACTTTCTGTCGCGGCGTCCGACCTCCGACGACGACCACCGCACGGCCAAACCACACGAAACATTTTTAAATGAGGAATAAGGACTTGAGCTGACAGGGCAAGGAAAAAGACGATTTGCATTCTTTCTCCGTTTTTATATATATTTTAATGTTTTGTTCCACCTCAATTGCCACCTTATTTCTGACTACGACCAGCACCTCGACTCCTTGGACCACTTTTCGCTTTCCTGTACTATTTGAAGGTTAAGTTAGTTATCGAGTTATATGGGCACCAGCCGCCGAATAAAAACAATATGATTGATTCGCATACGATCTCGACGCTTCGTGGATCCGGTTATTACCAGTTCTCAGGTTGGCAGAATGCCGCGTGACGTCACAGACGCAAGTGACGGTCACACGGCCATCACTTCAAATCGTAAAACTAAAGAAACATTCTCTTTAAAGTTTAAAGTTTCATATTGGAAGTATACGTTGTGAACTGGGCAAAAATTTTATGTCGTCGTACACAAAAAGTCTTATCTCTACCGCAATATATAACAGACTCTACTTAGGATATGAATTTTTGAACCGAACCGAATACTCGGCCGAACTTATTCGGTTCATTTTACGCGAAGTTTTCTGTACTGTAGTATTCTGTGTTCAGTCGCTACAAAACTTCTAAATTAATACTTTAAAAAATCCGCAAAGAAAAGCACCTACACCTAAACCTATTTTCGTGTCTGTGATTATAAATCATCTACTTCTATTATCTAGAGGTCAATGGCAAAAAATATCAGAATTCATATCATCTGTTTCGTTTTATAATAAACTGATAAAACAGCTATCAGCCAGTGTAATTCCAATGCCAATGTTTCTCATCACCTTTAGGTATGACATGACACTTCAATATGTTAAAAGTGGCTTGTGATTATTATTCAAACGGGCGCTAACCATTAGGCAGACGACCAGCCCGGCGTCGCTCTTTATTCCATTTCATTAAAGGCCATAAATGATTATGTTCATGAAGTGCGTAACTAACCGTTGACAAATTTAGACACGGTAATAAATTATTCGAAAACCAAGAAAATTACCATAAAAATAGCGCATTCGTTAAAATGATACATCAGAAGAACGTCTGGCCTGGATATAATAGCCACAAGTCAGTATACGGTGGCCTTAAAAGTAGCTATAGGTAGCTCTCTTTTTCAGTCTGATATGTATGGTATGATATGATTGTAATTCTTCCCGAAATTCAAGCGGTATTCATACGCTGTTTTCTAAATCTGCTAAAATTCGGGGGACGTGGCGCTTACCACCATCGTATACACATAAAACAGAGCGTTCAAAGCGCTGACTCTGAACAAGTGTCTACCACGAGATAACGTCAAAGGTCGAGCACAAAATATGCTGCCTCTATACACTCAGCACTTCGATTAATCAGTTCCCTGAATTGACAATATTTATAAACAGCCGACTCGGCACACAATAGAACGTTTAGAATTAGCTCACTCGAACAAATGTGCTACAAAGACGCAAGCTCATCTTGCCCCATTCTGCGAACTGGAACACTAGTTGTCAGGCGTTGTGGGATCATTTTCTGGCTAATAATCAATCTTTAACAGTAGCTGAAATATAAACAAATGATGGTGTTCAACTAATGCAGCATTCTGCGAACTAAAAAACGTCGTCGACAGATCTTATTACTTAATATAATTATGTATACTTACATGATTTTATTTACTCGGCTTCGCTGTGTTCATTTTAGCACTGCTTAGTTTTATACCTTTGCCTATTGCCTCTTTACCTATTTGGCTACCGCTGAACACGAAATTGCATCTGAAGTGGCGACCACTGACGTTTGAGACCGGTATATGATCGCAATTATATTTTTTTCCAGAATGTTTACAGCATTTGATAAAATAGATGCCGCTAGGATAGTATGAATGTGTGTGTGTGTGTGCTGACAATTGGGACTTTTTCTTCAACTGGTGACGACTGGGATTTATTCTATGCAATACTTATTTCCAGTTGCAAATAACGGTTTATAGCTTAAACTATCATAACTTCGCCATATTAGTAGACATATTAGTGTAGGGCGAAAGGCGTATTCAACACATTCTATTGTCATCAACACAAAGTTTTTGCCAATAACCCTAATGATATAAGTATGTCATACTTAGAAGAGTTCGATAATTACAGAAATCGCTGGTTGCTATCTTCTTCTATATCTTCGAATGCAAAATTATCTATCGTCAGGCGACATAGTAAAAAGGTAGCCTAAAAATAACGATAAATGAATATTATATTAATAACTTTAGCTGTACTGACCTTGCTTTGCTGTGGAGGTTTTTGATCTACTGCCAAGCATTCAGTTCCTGTTTGGATTAAGCGCATTTCAGTATTCTCATCTTTCTAACTTTCCAATTATCATATTCATGTATGCTAAACTAAACGAGTACTCTATTCTATAAAAAAAATTAGGCATCCCGTATAGAACGCCGTAAGAAATGTTTGCTGGTGCATCCAGCAGCTATGCAGCTTTAGTATGGCCGGTCCTAGGCTTCGTCTTCTAATCCGTCGTCGTCTTAGCCTTTGCCAAGACTTGCCTATTTAATGCCATCACTGATATGATCTATATAACTCTATAGGATCGTTCAGCTACTTACCGTTTCGCTTAGTTTTTCCTCCAGTTACTAATATCCTAATATGTTCATAGCTTTATTTCTTATGCTGATTGGTTTACATAGTAGTATCGCACGACCAAGTTACGTAAAGTACATGGAACACTCTCTAACTTTATCTATCTATTATAGTTTTTTTTCACAATAGGTTAATCACTTACTGTACGAAATAAATGTGTGTTAAATCATAAAATAATTAAAAACATTAAAGTTAACTTTTATGTTCTGAAGGAACTACACTTCGTCAATTCATGAAGTTCAAACCAAGTTACACGGTATTATGGTATGAAGGGACTTTGTAGTTGTGTTTTATTGGCTTCTGTTAATAGCAATCTTAACAGAAGCCAATTAAACAAATCATTTTGTTCTCAGTTAGCAAGATGACTCATAAAATTATAATTTTCCACAAATTATTTTGATACTTCTTATAGAAAAATGTAGCTTATCTATAGACTGATTATCAGTATCTAATACAAATTGCATTCATTGCCAGCTAGATAATGTGAACAGTATTAATCAGAGGTAGATTGGATCTAGCACCTACTACATAAACATTGTCTTTTATAGTTTTCTCGTGAAAACTATAACGTAACGGAGATTTCTTATTAAATCATGTGTCTGTATTTTAGCTGTTTGCGTAAAATTAAAATCCACATCTAAATGTTATTATGTTATATTTCTTATTTAACTAGGATATATATATTAGGCTAAAATAAACTCGATATTATGTCTTATAATAGGGGATTTTTTAAATTGTTGTTTAAGACACGGGTGACTTATCACCACAACTTTTGCCACGTCTGCTCCACGCGCCAATAAACGGGGCGCCATCTTTGCTTGCACAAACCGATCCATATTCTAATAGAGAACCTTAGCTCGCATTGCATGCCAGTCAACCTGTTGCTATGCCGTCTACCAACAGATATCGCTGTGTACGTAAGGGACGAGCCCCCAACGAACTTGTGTTCTGACTGACCTGTAGTTAAGTAGTGCACGGCTGATTCAGACGGGCGCGCGTATTCGGCCTCGGCGTATCGCGGCCGTTAACGTTATCAGTCAGGGACTCAGCACTCCTAAGAACCAGTGGAACGCGGTTTGCCACCCGCTCACTATGACGACATAGCATAGCTTGCCCGCTCCGTTCTGCCTGCTTGAGTGCTTATCCGCTTCAGTGTTACACAGTCGTTCGGCCGAAGCTAACGCGCTCGTCGCGACGCGTAGCGCGTCTACTCGAATCCACTCGAATCTAACAACCAAAGAAAATTTATTATAACTGTGATTATTAGTGTATATATTGTCTTTTTTGCGCATATTGTTAACTGGATAAAATGTCTATGGAACTGGAAGAGGTAGCAGGACTAACCGGCGATGTCTTCGAAGATTTCCTGATCGTGTTCCGCCGGTGTTTGGCAAAGGTAAATGCATTCTAAATTCGGTTAGCTAGTATGTGTGGTTGAACTTTGATGCCAGATTGGCAGTCGAAAAGCAGTTGCGTGACAGTGCCGGTTCTTCGTTTAAAACGTTCCCAAAATTGTTGAGTTGGAGACATGGATATGGAATCTTACGCCGACGTTTGGGAGATATTGAAGGTGGGACTGATATGATATTTTATAAGTTTATTAATTCTTTTAAGAATATTTTCATTACCAGACGCAGCTATACTTTCTATTAAATATATTTATCTAAGTAAATATTTCCAAATCATGTTTTGTTCTGACTGTCACTTACACACTACACGTGTGCAATTGTGCATACAGCTGTCACTTCAGCAGTTTGCTTCCTAAGCATCTGGGGCGAGCAATGAAGGCCAATGGACAGTTTCGTGGTGGTGTCTCGTCGAGTTTGATAGTTTTGTATGATCTATTGTGAGTCATTAGCTCGTTACCTAACTTCTGTAATAAAAATAGATTGGGGCACCTCTCCGTTTTATGTAAATTAAGACACCAGCGTTGAGCTTGCCACCGCGTTGCCTAGGCAACAGGTGGTAAGCAACTGATTGGTCGAAATCCAGAGTTTTCTTAACTCTCAGCTACTATCAGCATTTGCGGTTTATCAGGGCACATTCACGCTTTTATCCAGTGACGTAGCTTTTATCATTCTTTTTATGATCGCGCTATTATCGAAATATTAATTTAAAGAAATATTTTTTTATATTTTGTACATTGTTCATCTCATTTCATATATGTATAACAGCTGCGCGTAGATCAGCCAAGCGATTTTGCGAAATGTATTCAAATAAAACTTTCATTTTGTCAGTAGTCGGATGTGGACTTTCACTGCCATTAATGTAATGTTAATGTGGAGGTTCACTAAGACTATATTTTTGAGAGAAACTAAACATAACCCTGTTTCGTTGTCTCAGGGGTAATTTCGTATGTCATTTTTTTTTTTGCTTTTAGTTAAATTAAGTTTATTTCAAATGAGTTTACATCACCTTAATTGAAGGTGCCTGAATTACGGATTTGAATGACATCATTAGCGAAATAGAGTTGTTTGTTTCTTTATTTCCTCAGACCATGAGCTGTGCGAGCTTCTGCGAAATGTCTTTGTGGTACCTATCGCATTCTCAATACGGGTAACTTATTATGTGGTCTCAAAAGGCAGATCTACTTTATATATAGTAGTACCCATGAAATAACCTATCGACAAAAATATAAACAATCTTTTACAAAGTGACTTTTTCTACGCCCAATGATTACCTATATAGATCCTGGACCCTAACTAGGATTCCCTGTGTCTAGGGACCCCAGGCTCCACGATGACCATAGACCCACAACACCCAGACACAGAACAAGTATTTGCGTTTTTTTTCTGTATACAAATACTTGTCCTGTTGCGAGAATCGAACCTGCCACCTCCGAGCTATGAAAAATATAAATCAAATATGTCAAACATATATTTAGTAATATGCTAGCAGAATTATGCATATGTGCAATATCTGTAAATTTACATACACATGTAACACGGAAAAACAATAACACAATAATATTTAATAAATAAAACAGTAAATTATATTAACCAGTAATACCTACCAGTAGTTCGTTTTTAATTTATTAAATATTTAATAGCCCTCCATAGTAAAAAAGTATCACTAAAATAATTATGCTTCACGACGACAAAGTTAGAAGCTTAAAATTCTAAAATTTGATAAACTATATTTCTTCTAGTTAATGGAAAAAAACTGTTTTTATTACATTCATGGGAGACTCTAAGGGCTAAATAAAATAAAATCTGACACATCTAGACGTATTATCCATATTATATAGACATTTTCCAGGACAAACATTTGTGTGATGAACATAGGTGTTTGTCCTGTGTCTGGGTGTTATATTGTATTCTATGTATGTATTTACAAACAAAAAGTATCTAAGTATTATATTAGTTATCCGGTCCCCATGTTACAAGCTTTGCTTAGTTTGGAGCGAGATGGTGCTATGTAAAATGTCCACAGATATTTATTTATTTTATTTTATATAATCTCAGAGAACTTATTTTACTGGTAAACTCTTCATAACCTAAACGGTTCAAAAGAATAAAGTTTATTTAGTTACTCGATCTAAAATTAGGTAAATGGGTAAGTATTAAATAATGCTGGCGAAACCGTGAAACGTGCCTGTCGATATGAACCGCGTTGATTATAAAACTACACGTGTTCGATGGTAACCACAGATTAAATATTAGTGCTGAGAACTAACACAGTTTGCACGATACTCAACTTGACGACAGCACTATATAAAAACAGGTCGCTTTATAGACACACGCGACACTAAAATCCCAATCATAGCATGTTCGATCGATGAAAATCCTATTTAAGTACATTAGAAGCGCTATATTAATTTATTAAAAAATTTTAATAAACGACAACGATAAAAGCGTCACAGTCAATTTTTTTGTGAAGGTTTCCTTACTGTTTATTGACTTCTATGTACACACATTTATAAGTCTGGGTAAACATTTTATATCTATCGTCCTTTTTGTGTGTTTCAACTATATCAAATATCTAGGTTAAATAAAGTGCAAGGCTTGTTTGCGAGAGTTGCAATCGTGTCATGTGACGATGTAACATGTAATCATCAGGAACTCTGGAAATTCGGGGAAACATCGAGAATACTTCACTGGTACCTAATGAAACATTTAATCTTCGCGTCTGTTATCAACACGTCACGTAGGAATGCTTTAATTGTAATTGTATTTTTAAATTACTATTTATTTATTTGCAATTATATAAAAACAAATACTTTACGAATAAGCATTGCAATTCAACGGGGCAATGCTGCCAGCATGTTGGGTACGCTACCTACCGGTAGTGGGCTGGAGTATTTGGACTGTCTATAGGTCATCGCGGCCAGTATATAGTCAATTTTTTTTGTAGTAGTAGTAGTAGTAATACTTTTCTGAACGTTTTGACGTTTTGACAATGTTGCAACAGATACATTATTTAATACCGTGGCCTATATTAATGTAAATTGTTTTTATTAAAAATTTGTATATTTGCAATAAATTGACTTTGAATATAAATTAGTAGGAATTAAATATAGCTTCGTTAGCTTTAGCACCTTATGCTATGCAAACCGGCAACCGACGCGCCCATTGCTAAACTATGTTAGCACAGATGGCAATATACGTAACTACTGCGTCAACGTAAAAGTGACGACTTTTCCTGACTGATATATTGATACATAATATTTTATGATGTCGATAGACGATACGAAAACCGGGACCAAAGTTTTAACCTCGTTCGGTATCAAGCTCCGTATATGTCAACAGTCTTTGTCGCAGGTCGCTTTTACCTTTCGCTATAATATATTCGGAATCATCGTCGACAGTTGGTTTCACGAGAAAGTCTTTCCCGATAGAGCAGTTTGCCGAAAACATTTTGTTTAGTAAGATAAATAACGTCTAAACTCACGTCAGTTAAAAAGTCGAAATTACTCCGACCAGGTTTTGGACATATTCGATGTTCTTCTTCTGGGAGCCAGTTACTAAAGCAACTACACATTGACTCGATGAATAAGCAAAAAAAAAAAATTGAAATCAATACAAAATGTAGCTAAGACTGTCTTTTTAATTATTTGGTAGTTAATTTTTGAACGTGGGTAGAAGAAAGGAGCCTTCCTTCAATATCTCATTGGGTTTCTAAACATAACCAATGCTAGCATGATTATCAAATATGAAACTACACCAGAACGTCACAATCTCAATAATCATTGTAACAATGCCCAAAATTCAATGCGAACATTTTTATCATTTGGCTAGGAGCGGAAGGCGTAGATTCTGTAATAGTTAGTACGACGCGGACGAATAAACTTTGCCTCTTGACTGATGACGCGTCGCACGCGCATGTTGCGTCAGAACGTCACAGTTTACCCAACAGCTAGTATCAAACGGCGCTATAGTTTATGCGTAGGTATGTAAAGCGTGACTTAAATACCACGGGGAAATCCTGCCGTCTGATTACGTAGCAACTTCTTACTAAGCTGTGATGTTCGCACATATATTGGTATGAACGGTTGAGCGCCTCGCCGTATCAATGATTCATACAATTTCCCTTCTCTATATGTTGTATATACGGATTTCTATGGAATTCCTGTTACAATAAAATGGTTATATCAACACATGATATCTATTTTAAACGCCTACATTTCATATGGTACAAAATTTGACTACAATGAAAGTCTTTTGAGCTCTTTCCTGTCTTTACTAACGTTTGCAAGCTCCTAAGTTCACACTTATCCCTTTGTAAAATACGTACTGCAATGCATTTGAGTATGTCACAGAGGAATAAGTGCGAACTTAGAAGCTGTCTAACTTTAGTACAGAAAGGCCTTAGATTCACGGCCTATTACCCATTCGATTACATTTTTGAATCCATAATCCACGTGACCGCGTAATTGTAATGAGATACTTGTAATTAATCGTTTAATTACTGGCGAACATGAAATCGCAATGTCTTTTAATTAGTAGCAGTGGATATATGCGTAGATAAATTTACACGTGAACGCTGTAGGTATTATCTAACTATACTGATGGTCTAAATATAGTTCAATGTAGGGGTATAATTACAGCGCGTGCGATGCGTGTGGGGAATGGACAGAATCTCGTTGTTATTCGCAATACAGATATATAGAAATAATGTAAAGCACCAAAGAAACCGTTTGAATTAATATCTCATAAAAATACAAAAAAGTATTTCAGCTGTTTTTCGTTTTATTTTCTATTCACACAATTTTTGCATACGATTATTTTGACACGTCACTTCATATTAGACGTAGCAGTAATCATTAGTGACGTCAAAAAGTTCTTTTGGTGATTTTGGGCTTACATCGCGCCTTAAGTCTTTCCGTGCAGTGACATACGAGTATGTACTGAAATCCTTCCATGAAAAGGCTTTATTTACAAACTAACGTGATGTTTATATTTAAATATTTCTGTAATGTATCAAGGCCATGATTAACATTATGGTATTGACCTTTTCGAGTATTACCATAGTTACACCGGCTACACTTCACGCCGCATTCTAGTTTGCTAGTCATGCCAGAGCTATTAGCAACTAACATAATAGCATCTACGTAACATAAACTCTACAATGTTAACAATACCGTTAAAATATGTTCAGTTTTCAGGTGAATTCCGTGAAGTTAAGATGTAGTATCCGCGTGCAAGGGCCTTTCGCGCGATAGTTGCGTAATCGTTGAGCTTCTTAATCGATTTTTTTCTCAATACAATCTGTCAGACGTTTGAGTGAACACACTGTGTTGCCATGACTCGAAATCTTCAATGATCTTTTGTAAGCATTTTTTAAGTTTTTATTATTTATGAAAAAAAAAACAGACGACATTTACCACGATTATTTAATTTATTATTAATACATGCAAGTACTAGTATGTATACAATTGGATTTGTATGTATCAGCAGCAATATCACAAAAAAAGTGAAATAAACACACACGTACTGAATGAATATGATAACAAATATCGCGCCCGCTGACACTGGCCTCATTGCTCAAACCTTTCAAATGTTACTTCAGAAGGTCACCGAATAAATGTTTTGAACTAGAAACTTGCAAGATCTTGTCCATTGCCAATGCCATTGCCTAAACAAGATAGAATCAAAAAACTAACACGCTAGTACATTAATTAAAATACATTTTATGTATAGAGATTTCCATGTGGAAAGCTCTATCGTTTGTATACGATGCCAAATAATATTAATGCAAATAACTATGCCGCTAGTAGCGCTACGCAGCCACGCCTAAAGCTCTCTACATACCATGCAATCCGATTCGTCGCCTCAATCTGCTGGATAGGATACGCAACACGCCTCTACACGATGTAATTTTCTGGAGGAGAGCCACATGCGATTCGACTGATAGTAGACAAATCGTGCGGCAGATTGTACTTGTAGATGTATTTTTTTTAATACAATTGCATATTCCTAGGAACAGCTTTAGGAACACATGAGTGCTGACCTTTGTGATCACGGAACTTTGATATCAATGCAACAGGAGAAAATTCATTCCTAACTTTAAAAACCACGAAAACTATGAATATAAACTGCGACCACCAATTTGTGTTTCTATTGGTTGCCATCAAGGTACAAGATTGCCTAGCTGATCTGATCGTGAACTTTGAAGATACCCTGCGGAATTCCATAACGAAATCTAGCTCATGATTCACAAATAAGTTATTGGTAGAGGGAGAGAACGCGAAGGAGTTTGACATCTTTGTTTTATTAAATTCAAGCCAAATTTCATAAAATTGAGAATCTTGACTTTCCCTGCTGACTGACTGTTCCATATTTGTGAAGTAACATTATTTACAAGAAATAACTTACAGGTGCACGATTCCCTTGGAAATTTTATCATTACAAAAAAAATTGCTTGCCATCTCACAGATCAGCACTGTTTAACAAAAGCATAATCAGTATGGCGCCAAGTATTTATAACCATTTGCCAAAGCAAATGTTGAATTTGGAGAATGTAATAGTAATTATAAGTAACTGACAAACAACTGTAATTTCAATTTTCCTATACAATTCTGGGGATATTTCATTATGATTCATATTTATTTGACATAAGTAAGTGTTAAGATATGAAATGTGAGTAATGTTTAATTTAGATTATCTATTCTTATTTTTATTTACTTGCTTAATATTTTCTGTATATATTAGGTGTAAAATATTTTTTTGCATGCCTTTCCGGTATTATAAATAAATGAATATTGTTATCATTTTTGTATGTATACAATGTACACAAGCTCAAACAAATAAATAATAGAATTGAATTTATTAAGCATGAATTTATTATCAATTGAATTTATTTATTTAAGCTTCCATTTGATTCCTGTTCAATATTAATTTGTAAAGAGTCATAAAGACTTAAAGGGATTTACCATTATTACCTAACTTTACTCAAGAATATGAAGATATGTAAGTAATAAACGTTCAATTAACTCAAATAATATAATACTAACATATTCGCGTTCCGTTGCTAGTATAGTAGTAAATATGATTACTAAGTGAAAATAAATATTTGTGCAACAAGAGATTTATGTATTTGGCACAGCAAAATTAATGCTCAAAGGTCGTCTGAATACATTTGGTCGATCTGAATTAAGCCGAGTGAACGTCGACCCCAGAAATAGTGTTTTGCTGCATATCCTATATGCTACGTCGATCTCGGTAAAACCCTTATTCTGTGTATTTTAATAAAAACTTGTATCACGAATAAAATGTAAAAATTACAGCGAGTTTATTTGATTTAAGCCAATCACCAATTATTCCATTATAATATCTCCTGATAGATAAGATAAAATACTCAAGTTTTGGATGCCTTGTGCCTGTTTCTTTGGAACACTGTAGATTGGCCTAGAATCTTTCGCATGTTATCACCTCGCTTATCTAGCTCTAACTTGCACTCATTTAGCGGCTAAGGATTCCGAAAAGATCGTCCATTGAATTGGCTTAAAGTAGATGCGTCCAGATATATTCGAAATGTAAGAATTTGCGGCTTACACGAAAATATTATCTTCGCCAATCCGTTGGTTTTTAGACCGTGTTTACGAAAAGGTAATTTATCGATTTTTAACTTCTTAGGATGAAACGACTAAAGCATTATTGACGCTTGGTTAGACTACAGTTCGAAACCTGGGCAAAAAAATAGCTTTCTTTTTATGCGACAAACTGTAGTAAACGCGTGCAGCAGCTTGTGCCAAAATAAAAAATATCACACTATGCTGTTCAAGTAGGTAGATAATAGAGAGAAAATAATATAAAGAGAAATACAGTCAAGAAATATTAAGCTAAATCAAAAAGTACCATCTATTCTTGAGTATGTTCAGAACTTCAGATATACTTACCTCTATAAAACCATTCCCTACAACTATTGTACTAATACGATTTTATCAATCCTTCAATAATTTTATATTGGGAATACTCATACAATTCAATCAGTTCTTCTGCCACTGTTTTAGCAGTTTACACTTTCATTAAGGATATATTATTCAGTACTTACATCCTTACTGAAAATTAAATTCTTTAAACAATAAGATTTTTATCGTAGACATCCATTATTATACTCTTTTTTTAATACAAAAAGATGCTATTTTGGTTTCGTTCACGCTAGTTGTCTGATTGCTAAGGTTGATTGGTAAGGTCCTGCACTGTTCTCCAGTGATTGTTCTGCGGTACCCTCGGTGTACGGCCTCGGTGCCTATTGAGTAATACCCGGGCCACAGCAGCCTTGACACAGATGAGATGGAAGTTGTCAGTCTTAATCCACGGCTAGTTACGCCTCATCGACCTGGAGTTCAGTTTTCTAGAAACACTCCATTAAAGAACAACACCGATGCTCACTCATGAATCTGTATTCCGTAGAGATTTCATTCTCTGATCATTTGATGAATGAAATACTGACTTGAGACCTATTGAATACTAACCATTTTTCTGTAATACTAAATTAGAATGTGACAGTCACAGATTATAACTATAGATATTATTAATAAGCTATAATGAAAGGATTGACTCATTTTTTCGAGCTAACTAAAACCTCGACTAGAATAGACATCTACATTTGCACCGTCACCGTTACTGACTTGACATTGTTGTCAAGTCAGTCAGATCATATCGCAAAACAAAAATTATACATGTGCCGCTTTCGCTGTTGTTTACCCACTCGAAATTAAAAGTATTAGAATGAACAGGGATGTACATTTAATGATGAAATTCTTCGTTTGTTCAGGCTTGTTCAAGAAGAATAAAATGGACTGGACGGTCACCATCGCCTTCGTGGTGATTTCTTTGGGCTTGGATCACAAAATGTTTTGCTATTTTATGGACACCACGGTGAGCCCTTTAATTAACCCAACGGTCGTAAAGAAAGTTAGCTAATATTAGTACAATACTATAATTTACATATACGAGTACTACACCAGTATATGATGTGTGGACTTTGTTTGTTCCGTGTCAGGTTACACGTGACTGATTCACTACATGTGTTGTTCTCAAAGTTGTATTAACTTATCGCTCTCACTCTAATAGGAAATAAATAAAATAATTGCCCTCAAATATATATTAATTCAGAAAATACTTTAAAAATATTTTTGATATCCCGACAGCATAATAAAAACCCAGATATATCTGTGACTTTAATATCTTTCCCAAACCTTTTCGGTTTGGAAAAGTAGCCAAGTACTAATCTAGTAATATCACATAATGGTAAAATCCAATCTCTGGAGTTCTATATATATTTTATTCTGTTTTAGTATGCGTTACTATATTCGCTGCAATAGCAAAATTCGTTAGAAATGTATAGTGTCAATCTCAGTTTTTCTGATCATTACATAAAAAGATTATGATGTTTATTTTATCAGCAGCTACGGTGATTTAATAGGCATATAGCCGTGGTGTTAAGATAAACCGGTGTTTTCCTTATGAGTTACTAATAGAGTGGTTTTACCTCATATTACCCGTTTTCTCATGATCTCACTATTTTATTATAAATTAAAGATAGCATTATTGGGGGTGGTCTGTGTATTCTAATGTAGTTGAGTCTTATTGGTTCATTGAAGCTTTGAATTTAATAAAATATTCATCAGCTGGAAAACATCCACTGCTAGACATACGCATGGATAGGCTTCTCACAATCATTGACCATATCATCGTATACCTACTTTTAATTGGAATTGCCGTCAAACGTTGACCTTTGATTAGGATTGGTATCAATATTTACTTAACTGAGTTATTGTTTTGAACGCTTCAGTTTTGCGTGGCTGTGATGATTTGTGTATCGACTCGCAAATCATCACAGCCAAGCCAAATGACTCTAATCACATTTGAAATTCAAAAAAGTTTTCGATATATATGTTATCAGCGGGCGTTGTTCAAACCTGATGGTTTTAACCCCAGGGGCCGTTGTTATTATGCTCTTAGTAAAGGCAAGAGATGAAATATTTTATATTCCAGCTTTTATGTTAATTTCTCTTAAAAAGATACTTTTGTATTATGTATATAAAACAATCAGCTACGACACCAGTAACTATACTTTTTTAATATCGTATGATTAGCACGAAGTGCCCATTACTCTAATTAAACCTTTCGAATATGTTGAAGTATGGCACTTAGTACCACCTATTTTTTAGAACATAACTAAATCTTCAGACCATTTCCCTACAGACTGAACAATTAAAATTTAATACAAATTTATGGAGTTCCATTATGAGGCGTCAAAGAAAAGAGCTGGGCGACTCAAGTGGTTGCAGTGACGAGGATGATGCACTATGCAATACAGTGTAATACCTATCTTTTATATAGTTAGACGGTCTAGGGGATGTCTGCTAATTGCGTGAGATGACTCTTCACAAGTTATAGATGTAAAACTAGTTAACGCGCGCTTGACTTGGGGAGTATGCTGGTGAATGCGTAGCGAGGCGGAAGTTGATTCACGTAGATCTCCGTTGCCAACATAACAAAGTTTACAATTGTCAAGATGGCGACATTAAAATTAAACAAAGCAAAAACAAATTTATATATGGATATATAGATGGCCGATAGATGGAGCTAAACTAAAGAAGTTTTACTTCAGTCGTGCGGTCTAAAGCACACGTTTTTTTCATCCTTTCTTTCTTAGCATTGTTTCTATGAAAATTGTACTTACTTGCAATCTGAATCTCGTCACTCGTGATCACACAATTGATAGATATCCTCTACTTCTTTTTCTTACATAGCATTATAATCAGGAACTTAGTAATAGGTATGATATAATATAATCAATTACATTATCATATAAGTATATTTTTATATATAAATACACTTTGGAACAAAAATACCCATTAAGTCGTGCTTGCAAGTATGTAATATTTAGTACATATTAAATAACTAAAATGACACGTTCATTCTATTTTCTTCACTAACAACTGCAAGAAGCTATAAATCCGCTATAAAACCGTATACGTGTGATACGTGATAATTTACTTACGTTGTCACGATGTAACTAATCATAAATATATATTACGTTTTACGCTAGGTTCCAGTACATTTATAAATGTTATAATTATTAACCTATATACAGACATTCAAAATGTTTTAAATACTTGATTTTACAATTTGATGACTGTATTTTTTTTGCAAATCAGTATTTGGGTATAGTTAGCGATTCCAATCTGTTTTATGAGATGCAATGTATAACCAGTGCTTACTGCTTACAGCGGTTTGGTACTGAACAAATCGAGCGGCGGATTCAATTGAGTCGACATTCGCATTATAACACTTTGCAAACAGGGTTTGTTCGTTGAGTTACCTACTTAAAGTGTTTTCGTGATCGGGTGCTTAATGGGCTCAATTGGACATCAAACGTAGTTGAACTCCCAGTCCCTTGGTGTGAAACGAATTGAACGCATTTGGCAAACTTTATCACTAACCGTTTCGGAATTGATTCATTAATTTAATAAAAAGATAAATGAAGCACGATTTTGAGTACGTTTCACCAGTCGAGATATAGCTGGAATAGTAAATAAACTCACAAAAAAATAAGATTTCTAAACTTTTGTAATATTCTATTTCAGTACCTGGACATCGGCGAGGACATGAACGTACCCGATGACTTTACACCAAATGAGCTTCAAACCGGCAAGTGGTGGAGGCATTTACTGGCGGGAGGCATCGCTGGAGCGGTCAGTCGGACCTGCACTGCTCCCTTAGATAGGCTTAAAGTTTTTCTGCAGGTGAGTTTCCTTGTCATAAGTAGTGTTGGTTCGGCTGTGAAAGTCATAAACTACATCTTTACTGTCTTTTTCGTCGACGCGATAGTTTTAGAACTTCACAGTTAACTATTGATTTAGAATTTTGTAAAGAAATTTAATCGATACAATTTATCTTACTGCTGTAGCTCTCTGGCTTCCCAAAATATCATAATGTTATGATTTTTTTTTTGTTTTTGTTTTGGCTCCACACTTTTGTGTATTTAGCCAGTGTCAAGTAATTAAGTTATCAAGTCAAGTCATACTCCTAGTATAGTGGTGGCAACTTCACCAGAAGCTTCTATGGGGTTTTGGAAACAACACTAAAAGAAACGTTTAACCATCATTATACCGCTTTCCTACACTCACGCCTGTAATCCAGCACTTAACGAATAAAATGCCACCAATTTAATGCACTAACACTGAAAATAATACAATGCGGTGACACGATCTTTTTCGTTTTCCTGCCAAAACTCCAATATGTTATACTTGTCCATGAATTGCTTGTATACATAGGTATTTTTTCTTATTTCCATCCATAATGTTTTAGGTTTACGCTCTGAAAAATGTAAGCTGCCCTTTTAGAAGTCTTCACTATCGTCACGCGTCTGCGTCCAGATAAAAGAGCGGTTCTTTTATTTCCCTTACGACATTCCCTTCCATCTGACATTACAATCCAAAAACAAACTACATCAATAATCGCGATTAAAAGCAAAAACTTGTTCTAAAGGTCTATAGATCTACAGAACAAGCATTGTTTTTACATGAATTACGCACGTTTTATCAAACCTCTCGTGCAATCGATCAATATTTGATGTATAAAGAAAGATATCGAAACAAATTCTAATTCTGTGACATTGTGATATATTTTTTTTTTTTTTTTTTTTTTTTTTTATGTTATTGAATGATGTGACGAGCTAGTCGTTCACCTGATGTTAAGCGACACGGCCGCCCATAACAGAACAGTGTCACTCGGAACTCCAACATGTAAAGTTTCGTGTGACTGCTGCACTGCGCACATCATCCTGAGACATCAGCACAGTCTGGTAATAAGATTACTCGACTGTGAGATCAGATCATAAAGTCTCAATTGCCCAGTAATTTCACTAGCTACAGTGCCCTTCAAACCGAAACACAGTAGTGCTTGCACACTACTGCTTGGCGGCAGAATAACTGGCAAAGCGGTGGTACCTACCTAGACGAACTTTGCAGAAAAGTTCTACCACCTAGTAAAATATTATATTATGTGATATATGCCTATCGCTCTCTCTACAAGGTCATTTTGGCGTTATCAACATTTGCAAACAGTATAGCGTTAATGAACTACCGCTTTCCGCTTCCAGGTGAATCCGAACAAAGAAAACATGAAGAAGTGTTTAGGGAAGATGATCAGCGAAGGCGGCATCAGCGGCATGTGGCGTGGGAACGGTATCAACGTAATCAAAATTGCCCCAGAATCAGCAATAAAGTTTGCTGCGTATGAACAAGTGAAACGGCTCATAAAGGGAGAACAAAGAAACCTGCCTCTGGAAATCCACGAGCGTTTCATGGCTGGCGCGACCGCGGGCGCGATCAGCCAGACTGTGATCTACCCACTAGAAGTTCTAAAGACAAGATTAGCGTTAAGAAAAACGGGGCAATATAGTAGTATATTTGACGCGGTAAAGAAGATTTACACGAAGGAGGGTTTGAGGTGTTTCTACAGGGGTTACATTCCAAATATTCTGGGGATAGTGCCGTACGCTGGGATCGATTTGGCTGTGTACGAAACTCTGAAGAAAAAGTATATTAGCAAGTACCAGGCGAATGGTCAGCCGGGTATGTTGCTGCTGTTGGCGTGCGGCAGCGCGTCCTGCACACTCGGACAGGTCTGCTCTTACCCACTGGCGCTCGTCAGGACACGGCTGCAAGCTACAGGTAAGCACCGTTTCATTTTATCTTTTAGCCTAATGAAACTAGCATCAACTTTGGAAGCTTGAGTTCATTTAGCCTTTGGTAAAAGAAAGATATATTAATACTAGTTGACCCGCCCCGGCTTCACACGGGTGAATTATACAAACGCGATCAACTAGATAAAAAGTATCCCATGTCCGTCTGGTTCTAAGCTACCTCCCCATCGATTTCCAGCCAAATCGATTCAGCCGTTCTTGAGTTATAAATGGTGTAATTAACACGACTTTCTTTTATATATATATACATTACATGCAGAAAAAACGTATAATAAGACAATGTAAATGTTTTTAATTATACTATGTAGCCTGTGTTAGTACACAAGTACATAGTGGTCTACTATAAATTCGTCCGTGGTCGACCGGTTGGTCGACGTGTTGACCACCCGTACATATTACAATGACCTGTCAACTATTTGATGAAGAGACGTGTCACGCGTGAAAGTGAATAAATGTTTATATAACAAACAAGCTTTAGAGCGTCAATAAGTAGGCTATACTGTGCTGGCTTCAGTTGAAATGTAAAGCGGGCCGTAGATGGGCAAACTCACTGTAACTGATATAGATGTCGAAAATTTCAATTTCGTAGCGATTAAATAAAAGGCTAAATCTTTAATTACGGTTAAGAAAAATTCTCACTTCATTAATAATAATTATATATCTAATTATTTTAATTAGTAGATATCCCTCACGTGCAATTTTCAAATCGACGCTTCTTGGCTCGACTCCTGCTCTTGACCAATGACTTCAAGAGAAGTGCGGAATTTGCACTCACTTTTAAGCCGGATTTCCACCGGTAAGAAAGCTTCAAAAAGTGTCCGATCGTTTATCTCGGTATATATTATAGCTTGAAAGGCGGTCGGACAGCGAGTAGTGTGAAAATATTTCGTTAGGCAACCGACTGTTCAAGAATCACAAAGTAAGACACATGCGTCATCCACCAACCTGCACTTGGCCAGCGGGGTTTTGTCCTTCTCTCTCTCCATGCGACATTAAATTAATTTGATTACATATCATTTTATAACATTTATTTTACAGTAAAGATAAATTATTATCTTCACAATACTTCCGCACTGTAATGACCATTTATGTTATCGGATTTGGAATTTTCCTTCAGTAAGTTCCAGACATTGATTCGTCCAGTTTATTTATTGGGACGTTATTCCTTTATTGCCTCTTTAATAAATTTGCTGTGAATAACGATTGATAGACGGGCAACAGTGATGATATAACTTTTGTACACATTAACACGTGTGTCGTTCTAATTCTTAACATAATATGTGATTTTATTCGTCATTCGTCGTCAAGGTGCTTTTTGGTTTATTTTTTATGTATATGGAAGTTTCGCGTGATACTGCACAGTATATTAATAAGATTTAGTATCATTTGCACAACTTCACTGTCTACAGTAGTCTGTCTGTCTGTCTGCTTGGTGGCAGACAATCTGGCAAAACTATGGTACTTATTTACCTATACAGACTTGTAGAAATGGGGCCACAAATATTAGTTTTTTTTAATTATCTAGTTTCCGCTCGTGGTATTGCTTCTGAGGCCCGCATTACCGACAAAACTACGCTTAGTTATGAATCTCTGCTTAAGACACGAGATTTCATTCACGAAATTATCAAAAGGGAATTAAATCTTTACGTTAACATCAATCGACGATATTTACTAGCTGCGCTCCTTGGGTTCATACGCGTAGTGAAAATTTTCTAATTTTTCCGTTTAACTTTCTTACATTTCCTTCCATAAGAATCTTCTTCTGACAATAATAAACACAACAAATTGGGAAAATTTTCCATCTTCACGCGTGATGCGATGACCAATTTAAATAGAGATTCTTTATATATATACTAGCGGCCCGCCCCGGCTTCGCACGGGTATTTAATATATATCTATTATAGATTGAGATATAAACTATCCTATCTCTCAAGTTGGATCGAACTGCACATGGTGTGCGAATTTTATTATAATCGGTTAAGTGGTTTAGGAGTCCATTGAGGACAAACATTGTGACACGAGATTTATATATATTAAGATGAGTGACAGCTTATTTATAAGACTTTTCAGTTTTTATGTGGCAGGTGACAGTTTTGTATTTTGTTACAGAGAAGACAGCGAAAGGCGCAGAGAGCACGATGCGCGGCGTGTTCCGCGAGATCATCCGACGTGAGGGCGTGACGGGCCTGTACCGCGGCATCACGCCCAACTTCATCAAGGTCATTCCCGCCGTCTCGATATCATACGTGGTGTATGAATACGCGTCACGGTCGCTCGGAGTGAACATGACGTGATGCGACCCCCTTCCCCCCTTCTCATCTTCGACCCGTCAACCGCCGTCGCGGCTCATACCTCCACTCCCATCACATTCTAATTTAAGCATTAGCTAATTTATGCATTTGATTTGTAAATAGCTCTCGCGCGGTTAAGATTATTTATTTACAATTATTCCGTATTATTATTAGCTAATTGAATGATCTTATTAAGCTTGATTTCTCTCGTGACAGTATCGGTGGCATTTGTTTAAATTGTTCAACTGGTGTTGTGTTGTTCTGAGTGATTGAACGCAAAAGTTAGCGCTCGGATTGCATCTGTGATTAAAATAAATTATGTAATTTTTTTATTTCTTTATGTTTTATTTTCTATTATTTGCGATTGATTTTATTAATTTATTTGTTGATAGATTACTATTATGTTTATAAAAGAGATCTACTATTCTATATTTTATTATAGGATTGTTAGAAACGGTATAAAAAATATTTTAAAGTTTGATCCCAAACTAGATGTTTGGGATAAAAACGTTAGCAATAGGTTCAAATAGAATATTTTCTATATGCTTTACTAATGTTATTATGATTATTAAAAATTGATGTGTTTCGTCAAGTGTTATAGAACTGTGATCAAAATAAAGTAAGAGGATACGTCACCTAGTATGGAAGAGAGAATGAGGGCCTGTCATATTAGCTTGTTATGTTGGATTTATTTAAACGAATCTACTAGATCCAGAATCTGCCCTAAACAGAATCTACCTTAAACAAAATCTGACCTGAACAGAATTTACCTTAAACAAAATCTACCTTAAACAAAATCTGACCTAAACAGAATCTGCCCTAAACAGAATCTACCTGAAACAAAATCTACCTTAAACAAAATCTGACCTAAACAGAATCTACCTTAAACAAAATCTGACCTGAACAGAATTTACCTTAAACAAAATCTACCTTAAACAATATCTGACCTAAACAGAATCTACCTGAAACAAAATCTACCTTAAACAAAATCTGACCTAAACAGAATCTACCTTAAACAAAATCTGCCCTAAACAGAATCTGCCCTAAACATAATCTGCCCTAAACCAAACAATCGCTCAGGGTGATATTTCAATGAGTAAATAATTTAATAGGGTTGTTTACGTTGAATTGCAACATTAGCCTGATTAGGCTGTACAAACGCGATCAATCTATATATGGCAACCTGAGGGCTAATGTAACTTTTAGATTTTATTTTTATTGTTAAGAAAGCTATTGTGAAAAGGCCCATTCAATCTCTAAAGAATAATGAGTAATTTATTTCGCATTACGAGTATAGGACAGGAATTGACTACTAAAATTATTTTAAGAAAACAAAGCAATAATTACATTTAATGACCTGGAAATAATAATGAACCAGCTGAATAATTAGAAAGCTAACATTTCTCACATCGAATATGATTGTTGTACCTGACTCAAGTGAGATTGTTAACAAATACTTACTATACATTAAATAGCAAGCAACGATTAAATAATTAAAACTTGACAACTCAGATTAGGATCTTCACAGTTACTATATTATGCGATACCGCAAGGAAAAATGCCCGTCAGCATTAAGTTAGATCTTAAGTTTGCACTTATCTCTCTATAACGTACCCAGTATGGATGCCATAGAGGGATAAGTGCGAACTTATGTGCTATCATACTTTAGTGCAGACAGGCATAATGCACACTGATTGGTTATGAAATATTACTCGGTCACAGAATAACTTCTGTAGCGCTGTATTCCGCTAATTATAACTCAGAATTTCGAAGTAACACTCATTATTGGTTAGGTACTTGTCCAATGACAGCCAATAGAAGCATTGCATTTAGCTCGGTATAATGCGATTGTTTTGTTTGTGCTTTACTGCAAGTAAACACGATCTATCAAAGATATACACAACACATAAACACTCGTTGGTCATTTACAAAATGGTGAGTTAATAATGTCAGAAGGGGTCGTTAAATATTTTGTAAGCTTATTTGAACGAGCGTTGTGTTTTTTTATTGTTTTACGTTCGAAAATGTATGAATTTCATTATAAATTATAACATAGCTTTCGCTATATTGCCTGTTAAAAATATCTTTCGTTTCACCAAAATTTTAATTCAAGTTCGTATGGCAAGTCACATTAATGCAAAATGAAAAAATTATAAAAAGAAAAAAATATTTTTCTCTTGTTGAATAGGTAGAAATAAGTATAAAGGAATATATTAATGTAGATAGGCTTTTAAAATTACAGTTACTACCCTTAAGAGTGTTTAAAATTCTACATAATAATTAGTCAAATTATAATCGTGTAAAGTCAAAATATTTAAAAATATTCATTACCGTTATTTAGGATTGTTTGCAATCTACACTCATAATATAGTGGTAGATTGTAAGATAGTAATAAATAATCGTGTACTCACGAGACATTTTCGTGGCTTTATCACTGGATTGTAACGGCCGAAGTGGATAGACCACAAGACATTTTGAATGCAATACATCAGCTATAATAAACAAAATTATTCATTGTTACACGATAAAAAAAGAAAACAAGAAAAAAATGCTTCATACTTATACTTACATGAATAATAAAATAGAGGGTTAGGTATAAATAGTTATAAGGTATTATCCGGCCGTTAGGGGTCAGGTAAATGGGATGCTCTATAGAACTCCCAAGTAACCAGCAACATTAGCAGTCACAGTAATTATGACCAAAGCTAAGGTGGGAATGGTGGCTTCGAACCATGCAAAATTTATTAAATAATTGAAACTGAAGTTGAAGTTTCGTAAGTACGAAATTTGGGCTGGCGTCAGTGGTCGAGAATAACATTAAAAAAGTTCATCAAAAATATAATAGCTATCCCAAACAATTTTACATACATAAAATGCTTGTTTCGACTGGCCCGACAGTAGTAACCTTGCCTTCTGAGTTGTAGGTTATGGGTTCGATCCCCGCCCAGGATGAACATTTGTGTGATGAACATCGATGTTTGTTCTGTATCTGGGTGTATTGTATTATATGTAAGTATGTACATATTTACAAACAAAAAGTATCTAAGTGTTCTATCAGTTATCTGGTTCCCATAGTACAAGCTTTGCTTAGTTTGGGGCTAGATTGCGCTGTGTGAAATACACAAATATTTATTTTATTTATTTATTAAAAACAGGATAGAATGAAAAAATCTTAGATTGTTTTTAAGTATGGAAATGTTTAGATTTATATGATATTTTTCTTCAACATTTGTAATGTTATTCTCGAAGGCCGATGACAGTCAGGTTTTAAGTACCTTCAATCGTTAAATCTTTAACTAAGTACTACAATGATATAACAACTACTACTAAATACTATTAGCTACATTGTCTACTACTACATATATTCTTCATAGATTTCGGATACCGCAAGCGAGTTATCAGTATGGGCTACTTATCATTCGACGATGTAACAAGTTACAAGCGTAATGCAAAAACCATACCTGGGGGCTGTAATTTTTAGTAGTCGCCAGAATACACTTATGTTTCCAGATTCAGATGACAAGCACAATAATGACCATATTTTTTTATATTCACTCCAGGCTTGGCGTTTTGTGGCGTCGCGTCGGGTGACTTTAATTTAGTTTATAACAAAACCGGTAAAAAATACATGAGTAGGTACATAAAGTGTGGTGGTGGCGAAACCCGGCATAACCAGCTATCTAACGTTCTCAAAGAATGCACTGCTAGCTGAAAATGCCTGTAGTCATGGAAAGGGTGAAAATTCTAAGTTAACCAATATATTTTATTCTACCAATACAGTTTTTCGTGTATTAAGTATCTAACTTTTTACCCGTTAGCGTCAATATTATTATATAGGTATAGCCATAATATAATTTACTTTTACTTATGCTGGGTACATTTTCGATGATTGTCTGTAGTTTGTATTCCGAATTATAAGGTCCGTAATTTTTTTTTCTATTTCAGTATATTTCGTTGTTTTTAGATAACCATAAAATAAAGTACCAAATTTATTTCACAGAACGTATCTTAGCCGGAATAAACAGGTACATCGCAAAAGTATTAAGTTTTGTATGAAGTCATTTTTTTATATTTTTTTATTGTGCACTTAATTAATATAGTAATCCGTTTCTTGTTGGGGGAGAGAAGGGGGAGAGAGGAGAAGAGATCTACAGATTTTTTGATTACCACACTGATTAGCAGAGTATGTGAAGAAAAATAGCAAGTGCTAGGAATTATATATGATTTTACATAGTTTTAGCGAAATGGTTCATGCCCATTGAGAATTCCAAAGTCGTAACAGAAATCGAAATATAAAATTCCCTTATACATTTGCGCCAAAAACATTAGTATGTAACGTTTTGTTTCACTTTTGATAACTAACTTGATGATAAATTTAACAGAAATTCATTTCGTTTTACGCAATTAGTATTTTCTTGATTGTTTCCGTAATTAATATTTAATTTAATTATTGTTTCCCAAATCTAAAAATGATCTAAAAGGATAAAGTTGAACCCTTAAACACTATTGGGTACTGGACGTCAATATAGCTCGATAAAAATAGTAGGGATATATACATCATTAGTACTTCATAAACGAATGCCAGTCTGAACTAAAGTTTGTCTGGTCCTAAATTCGCACTTAACTCTATGACATAGGTACCTACTGCAATGCGTATGTGAGGAATAAGTGCGATTCTAGCCGTCGAATTTTAGTACAGACGGACATAAGAGGTATGATTAGATCATTAGGTATTTCCTATTGTAATACCGTTTCTTATTGTAATCTTATGTACCCACGCTGGATGGGCATTATTTACCGATCGTACTGTTCCTAAAGTAATAATTACTCTAAGTGTCGTCGGTGCACTGATTAGAGTTAAAATAGATTTATGAATGAAAACTGCGGGCGATGACGCGAGCGTTGGTAAGTTTAATTACACAATGGTGTCCATTCTGTGTTGTATTCTCGAAAACTAAAGTAAAATTAAAGTATGGTGGTACTCTTCTGATAAAGGGGAAATGAAAAAGACGGAAATATGTTAATTTCGTTTAGCTTTAGAGTATGCGACAAGTATCGACACCATTAGACCCTTTATTAATTAACAGTATAGTGGAGACATAGATATTTTGTGTTTTTTTTGTCACTATCCAATTTGAAATAGATAAAGAGAAAACACCGAGTACCTATTCAACTGTTATTCAGTGTTTATTAGTAAAGGCGGTGCGTGTACTTACCTATATGTACAATTGTACAATTCCATGTATATTCTTTGTATTTATTACTGCCGAATACATAATTATACATAGTTGGATACCTATACGTATATGACATACGATTTATTTGTTATTCGATAAATACCTATGATACACTTACCGTGCGGCTTTGATGTGACTAGTAAAAATAGACGCTAGCCTAGAAAAGTATTAGTGCCTAAGTAGGTACCTAGATATTTTAGTTTACATAATATTAACTATTTTATATGACTATTAGGTAATAATAAGTAAGCTAATAATTTTGTAATAGGTACTTATGTACTGACTTATAAAAGTATGTGCATACAAAGAAAGTTTAACTTTGAGTTGCCAGTTTGTCACATAGAGAAAATCAAGAATTTTGCGGTTCGTTACGTCACAATTAAATCAAAGTAGGCTAGGATATCTAGGTACATATATTATCTAACTCAGTGAGATACTATGGTCAAAATATAGGTATATTGACATTATTTATGGTAACATATTTAGTACCTATTACCTATTGTACTGCCTGCTTTTGCGTTATGTTTTTGAATGAAATAAAATATAAATTATTGCTCATAAGTTGGATAATTGTCATTTCTTAACCTTTACCTTAATACAATACCTAAGTCATCAGAAATGTATAAAACTTATACATTCATGACCTAGAGTGGTTATACTCGTAACTGACATCATAATTTTTTATTACACTCGCTTGACTTGGGGAGTAATCTGGTGTATACGTAGTAAGGTGAACGGAAGTTGATTCACTTAGATCTCCATTTCCAACATAATTTGAATTGAATCTTAGGTAGTGGCTTCTGCGGCAATTTCCAACATAATAAAGTTAAAAATTTGTATTATTATGTTGGTATGGCCGGTAAAATGTCAATTTACAATAATATTGTCAAGATGGTGACATTAACATTAAACAAAGTTTTTTTTTTGTTTTCGCTCCACACTTTTGTGTATTTAGCCATTGTCAAGTAATTAATAATTTTTCATGGTAATTTATATAATACAATGTGTCAAGTCAAGTCACATTCCAAGTCATTAAGTTAAGTCATAGTCTAGTCTAGTCAAAGTCATACTCGAGCTGTAATCGAGCACTTAACGAATAAAATGCCACCAATTTTATGCACTAACACTGAAAATAACACAAGTTTTGGAAAATAATACAATGCGGTGATGCAATCTTTTTCGTTTCCCCGCCAAAACCCGACGTTGAACTTACTAATATATATATATATGAGCATCAGCACAGTCTGGCAATAACATTACTCGACTGTAAAATCAGATGATAAAGTCTCAATTGCCCAGTAATTTCACTAGATACAGTGCCCTTCAAACCAGAACACAGTAGTGCTTGCACACTACTGCTTGGTGGCAGAATAACTACACAGCGATGGTTCCAGAGAAAAATGCTCTTGGTCAATAAGTAATATTATACCATAATAATTTCACAAGTAAACAAAATTTTGATAAAGGGAGCAATGAGTTAATGTGTTCGAAGACAACCTTTCGTAGGATAGTGTTGGAGAAGTTGGTGCGCAAAAGAAGCAAATAACGACATACATATTTGTCAATTCCGAATTTACCCACACATACCTTCACTTTTTCTCTCATTCTCTCCTCATATATAATACATTTGGACTCACAACTCTATGAGTCCAAATGTATTGTATGTGCCATTCGGCTATTCGTGCGAGTTTATCAAATTCTGGTGGAAAAATACTTTATGGAGCGGCAACTTTTTACTATTTCATATGGCAGCACTGAGATGTCACTGTCACCTCTGATAAGCTGTCTAATTTGACATCTGACAGCAGGCTGGTGCTGCTGGTGACTGATATTTCATTCTAATGTCTTTCTTTTGATCTTTCTAATGCAGCACGTGTAGACGCGAACGACTTGCTTTATCATCCCACAATAATAATTTAGGTAAAAAGTATTAAATTCACTCTTCCCTTTTTAATATTTACACGTGAGAGGCAGCGTGCCTGCTTTCCGCAAAGCGGTATACAGTAAGAATAAGAAAATAGAAAGAAAATAATTAGGAGAGGTGTTGGTGTGGTAGGAAAATTTTACGTGTGACATTTTGGCATTATAGAGATGCCGTCGGACGCCAAAAAGAGGGCAGCCCAGAAGAAGAAGGAGCAGGCTACCAACAGGAACAAGAAGCCCATTGCCAAGGTCAATGCAGACGAGAACGGGACTTCCAACGGCACAAGCAGGGAGGACCGTGAGCTCACCGCTGAAGGTAATTAAACTCATTTCCGGTTATAACTCGCGATTTGCCGATGTTCTTTGCTTGAATGTAGACTAGGAAAAACCTAGTTCTGTGGCAATTCAATAACTCTAGAATGCATAAATAATATCCATTTCATCTGTAACATGGAAGCAAAATCTTAAGTAGGAAAATCAGTTTGATCAATTTTTATTTTATTCAATTGTATTGCATGACCAATGGCAATAGCTTGTTTTTTTTTATCTTTGTACATTTTCTCTTTACTTTACAAAACAACTTAAAGATTACAAATACTTTTGCTGTGTTCACTGAACCATGTCATTGCAATTGAGACTGTTGAAATGTTATACTTTTGATTTTATAACAATGTTTTGTAAATTGTAAGGAGTACTTAAACCTACATTATTACTGGAATGCTTACTAATGATAAAGATGCTGGTATACATTTATATCAGTTACAAAATCTATAAACCGGTGACTCTACAAAACCCATAAACCACAAGTTGGAAGTTGAAGATAGTAGGTAATTGTTTACATGATTGTACATTAAATACTAACTAAAGCTAAACTAAAACAGTTTATATATAGTAAATTTGCTAACTATTATTACTAGAAGCCAATATTCCACTACTATTTAAACTAACTCTGAATTTCTTTGTGTCAATATTTTCTTTTGTTTCTCTAAATATTAACATTCATATCTATTGTAATCAAGACATTCTCTAACCTCTTCATACTACTAACAAAGTAATTTATAGAATAATTATTATATATCATTCTGTTGTCTTGTATCACATTTCAAAAATTCTAATTCAAATTTAAAATCAGGTTATAGGTACCTGAAGTAACTGGACATGTTATGATTTTCATTTGGCTGGAGTGAGTTTTCTGCCTACAGGTTATCTGCCTGCCTGTCATCATCATCTTGTGAAAGACTTCCACTTCTGCACATAGGCCTCCCTCATAAAGCCCTACTTTGATTGGATACTTGTTACTATGATTTTGACCAGGTTGCTATACTCTTTGCACAAATATAAAGAAGGCAGGTGTGTTGTCTACCCTTAGAGAACTCTTTTCCACTATGATACTATGCATCTCTTGGAGTACCATAAAAAAAAACAAAACTTTAAATTTTCAGAGGCCCTTTGTCTAAAACTTGAGGCTGAAGCAAAGATAAACTCCGAGGCTCGTTCCTGCACGGGTTCGCTGGCTGTCCACCCCCGCTCCCGAGACATCAAGATAGCAAACTTTTCTATTACATTCTATGGCAGCGAGCTACTTCAAGACACCCTGCTCGAGCTGAATTGTGGTCGAAGATATGGCCTTGTGGGGCTTAACGGATGTGGTAAGTATCTTTGTAGCATACATTTTGTACCATTTTATTTGTTAGCTATACTTCTACTTTTCATTTGCCTCATGTAGACCAATACACAATAAAATACACCATACAGTTCAGATTAACATATAAATCAAAATGTATAATGTATAAATAAGTATTGACTGGCCCAATAGCCCAGTTGGTTGTAACCCTGCCTTCTGAACTGTTGGTTATGGGTTTGATTCCCATCCAGGATAAACCTTTGTGTGATGAAAATCAATGTTTTTTCTGTCTCTGGATGTTATATTCTTATTATGTATTCACAAACCAAAAAAGTATCGTAAGTATTGTATCAGTTATCCTATAGTACAAGCTTTGCTTAGTTTGGGGCTAAATGGAGCTGTGTATAATGTCCACAAATATTTATTTATTATCAATATCTTGCTAGTGGCCTGTAGATTACAATTCCCAAAAAGGTTTCCAATATACCAATAAATTAACATACCATTAAATGTAAATGAGTTGAATGTCTAAATATATAAATTTATGTTTGTTTTTCTATGTTGCTTATGTTTAATGTTCATCACAATAACTGTCGTTAATTGAATTAAACATCGTGGTATATCTTGTGCTAGCTGAGTCATCACAAGCATTATCTTTTCAATCGGTAGTCTTTATAAATGGCGCGTACACACCTAAACTAACGGGTAGGTAGGTGAGGTTGTCTGGAAGAGACCACTCTAAGCGATAAGACCGCCTATTGTACTAGTTTTGTAAAATTATTTTCTTACGGTATACAAAAAGTTGTTAACTTATCTATCTAGGATAGCATGAGGGGTTAATAATGTTACAAACCAGGAAAGCCACCACTTTAGCGAAAACTCCTTCCAAGCCAAAAATAAAGGTGAGCCATGATGGCTTAAGTATGTAAACACTGACTGCACTG
This sequence comes from Ennomos fuscantarius, assembly GCA_905220475.3. Classification (NCBI taxonomy): domain Eukaryota; kingdom Metazoa; phylum Arthropoda; class Insecta; order Lepidoptera; family Geometridae; genus Ennomos; species Ennomos fuscantarius. Next base: position 17,719,522 of record HG992023.1, read on the forward strand.
AGTTATGTAAATTTAAAGTATGTGTTTACGTTACCAAATGCGAATTTATAAATTAAAAGTACATAGTATAAGTGCTGTTGAAGTTCTTTCAATACTTGTAGAAAGGCAAGATCAAGCTAATACTTGACCTTGTTTACGCCATACTTGGCCAGTCTATGACGCGTTAAACTATACCTTATCTAAATTAATGTCTGTATTCATTAAGGAGCATTTTCCGTGAAACATTTTGATAAGATTTGATGCAACAATGTTATTGGTAAGTTGGTAACCAAACCAATCAACAACGGGGTTTTAAAATCATCGACATTTTCTATTCATAAATTGTTTGTGGTGTCATTGTATGTTTTGTACTTTAGCAAATGACTCCTCAATTACTTTCAATACGCAATGTATAGATTTCAACAAAATCAGTTTCATATTATCAGTGGAGTGACCATGGAACTTTGATTGCACTGCAACAGGAGAAATTTCATTCCTTATCTGAAAACGTCTATAGTAACTATGTGCATAAACTATGTATTGAAACTGTTAAATCCATACAAATATGTGTTTCTATCAAGTTCCGTGATCTCCTCGCAGGCCTCTGGTATCATCCATTACACTTCCATGCCTGGTACAGTTCTCACAGGTGCGTTATTACAAGTACCTAAATCGGCAATCCCGACTGTCTTGGCGCATGTTTGCGTCACTAGATATGCGTTAAAAGAGAAGCAACTTTTAGGCTTGCAGTGGTGTGCAAGTTGAATTACGCGTTATTTTAGTGTAGTTAAGAGTCATTATTAGGGAATCTTCTGTACCAGCAAATGTCCACTGTAGTATTTTAGTTTTCAAAATATCATACAAGCTCACATACACACAAACATAAATACCTTGTGTTGTTTGAGATTGGACTTAATTGGCAAGGTATTAACTGTAGTTTTTCACGGAGGTCGTTGTAAAGAATTCGAAAATGGCGGTCGTGAGTTTTTTTTTTCCATAACCACATGGAATGGCATTTTTTAATTTTAACGTGTGGTAGCGGTGGATTATTATTCGTTAAGTGTTCGTGAACGTTCGTGAGGTGTCTGTAGAAATGCAGATTAATAAAAAAAAATGTCATTTTATTAATTATTGGTTTGACAAATATTTTCAGCCTTTTAAACGATTTGAATAGGTAGTTGTCAGTTTATTAATATTCATCACGAGTGAACATCGGCATACCTAGCTGACCGGGCCCATCTTCGTTAAAACTTCAATTCATAAAATAGATGCTTTAGAAAGAAACTAATACTTAGATGTAATTTTAGGCATGCTTTGTGCGACCCGAATTGAGTTTAATGACATTGTAGCAAGAGCCGTTACTTATTTTTAATATCTTTGGGGGTCTATATGTTTATTTATTCTGCTTTGATCGCAATAAAACAGGAAAAACCTCGTTCGTTATTTGAAAACTTTCTCATTAGTTAACTATGCTCGTTAAATTTAAACAATCAGTCCATACAAATTTGTATGTGGATTAAAAACAGGGTCTTGCCTAGCTGACCGCATTTACAATTCTATGTCTTGAGCCAGAGTCTTCTATTATTTGAAGCATTTTAGCTGCTGTATACTGTGGAGATACAATATTAATTATAATATTAGTGTGATTCGTATTCATATATTTTTTATTATAGTTCATATATTTATTATATATAACCCAATTAAAAAAAATAAGCCCTTAAATTAACCCCAAAAATTAAGCGTTATGATGGCATAACGCTTAATTGAGCTAAAAGTCGCAAGATGCTGATTCGTCATTATGTTCCAGGCAAGTCGTCCCTTCTAGCGGCGCTGGGACGCCGCGAGGTCCCGATCCCGGACCACATCGACATCTTCCATCTGACCCGGGAGATGCCGGCCTCCGACAAAACTGCGCTGCAGTGCGTCATGGAGGTCGACGAGGAAAGGATCAAGCTGGAGAAACTCGCGGAAGAATTGGCTCATTGCGAAGATGACGGTAAGCCACTATGCTTTCACACACACCATCCATCCTGACGTACGATATCTCGTCGTCCATACATGGGTGCTATAATAATAATAATAACGCCCAACGATCACATGCATAGATCCTGGACCCTAACAAGGATTCCACAGAGAATCTTCAGGGAATCCTTAGATACAGATCTAGGGACCCATGAACTACAAGGACCATGGTCCCACAACACCCAGACTCGGAACAAGTATTTGCGCTTTTTTTTCTGACTTGCTTGAGCAAGTCTGTGGTGTGGTTGACCACCACACTGGCTGTCTGTGCCTAACCGCACCAAATGTTTATTCTGCAAGCTGCTAAGGAGTGGAACTCCATATCTAAATCAATATTTAACCTCATAAATATCTGTGCATGATTCTAAGATCGCAACAAGGCAACTTTTGAACTATGACAGATGATTTTTGAAAGCTACACTCGTAGCCTAGGGTCGCAGGGTTATTGGTTAACCTATTAAAACGCGATTGGATACGATTGCAGTAGCTTAATTTTATAAGCCGTAAAATATAATTGAATAGAATCTCTATGTGAAGATAGAAAGAAAGAGTTACATTTCATATATTACCGTAGGAGCAAGAGAGATGGAGCTAAAGTTTTACTTCAGGCATGCGGTCTAAAGCACGCTTGGTTAATTTTACATATTTCTGGGGTTATCTAATTTTGTCGTTATGTATTTGAATAAAGTCTGGTAAAGGTTGTTTGGAAGAGATCGCTTTTTAGCAAGACCACCCATTGTTATCTACTCATTAGTTATTCCCTGTTTTTGTATTTATTACCTTGGTGTTAATAAAGAGTTTAACTATCCATCTATCTATCTAAAGTCACTTGTTGATGATAGATACCTTATTTTTCTATATATCTGTGATAAATCTCTCATTCTCACCATTTAACCTCAAGATAATCAATTGTTTGTATTTTATCAGATGCACAAGAACAGTTGATGGATGTATACGACCGGCTGGACGACCTGAGCGCCGACACGGCCGAGTCCCGCGCCGCCAACATACTGCACGGTCTCGGCTTCACTAAGGAGATGCAGCAGAAAGCCACCAAGGACTTCTCCGGAGGTTAGCTTTCACAACAACTGATATATCTGGTTGCGCTGAATCAATGTTAAGTTTCTTAGTAAAACGTAACGTCTTAGTTGCTGCAATTATTTCCCTATACCTCTATCCCACATACCTATCTGCATATGTGCAACGGAGACCGCTACATGCGCCCTCGCGACAGTAGCGTACCCTAACGCGAGTGGGCCAAACTAAATAACGCGCTAGAAAATTTCGCATGGCTGACCGACCTCCGCTTTTGTCGTTGAATTTAGAACTGTGTGAAATAGTGGTGTATTTGGATGCCCTCGCATTTGGAAGGACTTAAAGGACCAGCACTATCGGTCTATTAAGGTATTGTGCTCCTTTCCTATTTAGAATTGTGTTTTTTCTCCGCACTCCTACGCAGTTCTATCGCATCATCCTTTCATTGCAGCAACGTACTTTTCATTTCGTTTTCGCAAATATTAGTTTTCCCGCGGCTACAATATAGATCAATTGTTAGATAAAATCACATGAACTATGCATCGCGTTACTTATATATGTATATAATAATAATAATAATAAGTGTGGACATTTCACACAGCGCCATCTAGCCCCAAACTAAGCAAAGCTTGTACTATGGGAACCAGATAACTGATACAATACTTAGATACTTTTTTTTGTTTGTAAATACATACATAGAATACAATATGACACCCAGACACAGAACAAACATCGATATGATAACATTTCATTTTTGGCAAGGTACCGAAATTCAATAACCTTTTTGAGATTATCTTATAAAGAGATCGGTTTTTATGTTCAATATTTCTCAAGTAAACAAATTAATGAATTGCGTATGCCTACAATATAGACATTTCACATGTCTATATTGTAGGTATACGCAATTCATTATGCCTTACTACACTGTCATATAATAAAGACCAAAGAACTCACGTTCGACACTAAAACACAACGGCCTATGTTGCCATCAGGTTGGCGCATGCGAATTGCCCTGGCGCGTGCTCTCTACGTGAAGCCTCACCTGCTACTGCTCGACGAGCCAACCAACCACCTCGATTTAGACGCCTGCGTGTGGCTTGAAGAAGAACTCAAACAGTCAGTATTATTTGCTCTCATCAACTGATCAGAATAGTACTGTCAGTTTGCTAGGCAAGCGCGCCGAATCATAGCTTTTGCACTAGTAAACCAAAGACTAAATTCCGTGTTACAGAATGATGCTCAGTCATCGATCGGTGCTCAAGCAGAGATTTCATTCACTAATTGATCACTTTATGAATGAAATCTCTGCTTGAGCACCGATCGATGACTGAGCATCGTTCTGTAATACGGACCTAAGAAGAGACAGTTAACCCAATTTAATTTTGAAAAATTTGAACTTGTGGCCTAGTGGAATGAAAATGGAAATGGTTGTACAAAATTGATTAGCATTTACGATTCTCATTCAGCTTTTGATAATGTTGTAGCTATCAACTGCTTTTTCTCATCGGCCGGATTGTTTTATATTAGCGAGATCACTATTTATGTCAAATAATTATGTACAATTTTTCTTCATACGACTCAATTTAAAAAAAAATGATATTCAACTAAAGCGTTATAGGTCATAACTCATTTTAAACGAATAATTTTAATTCTAAAATTTCCGATGTTTTTTCACTAAAAGTATTTTCTTCCGTTTTATTTCTATGTTATATATGAAAAAATAAACATAATACGTATAGGTACTCATTGAAATAAAATAGTAAACCGAGAAAAGACAGAATTATTTTTCGAAAATGTAAAGTTTACGTATTTGCTTAACTGATATTAGTTATGACGTAAAATGTAAATTTTTTATTATAAATATTTTGTTTTAGGTTAATATTTTGTATCTATAAAATAAACTATAACCGTCCCGTATTCCAGCTACAAACGCATCCTCGTGCTGATATCGCATTCGCAAGACTTCCTGAACGGCGTGTGTACAAACATAGTGCACATGAGCAAGCGGCGGCTGAAGTACTACACGGGTAACTACGAGGCGTTCGTGCGCACTCGCATGGAGCTTCTAGAGAACCAGATGAAACAGTACAACTGGGAGCAGGACCAGATCGCGCACATGAAGGTAAGTACAAACAAAACAAATCACACGAAAATTACGGTCGTTATATTCGTTAAACCATCATTGAGTAAATTATTCATTTAATAATTTCATTCATTCATTCATTGATTCATTCGATCATTCATTGATTCATTCGTTCACTCATTCCCCACCGTGGGTCCCCGGATTGAGGATGCGTGTGATGTGATCTATTTATTTATTCGTTCAGTCATTCATTCAATGGATCATTTCAATTTTATTCATTCTTTTATTTATTTTATATTCAACTAGTTGACCCGCCCCGGCTTCGTACGGGTGAATTAGTAAAACGCGGTTGAACAGGATGAATAGTATCTTATGTCCGTCTCCTAGCTCTAAGCTACCTCCCCAGTAATCTTCAGCCAACTTGGTTCAGTAGGTTTTGAGTTATAAATAGTGTAACTAACACGACTTTCTTTTATATATATAGATTACAACTATGTGTATAATTCTACATTAACGTGTCTGTCGTTGCCGTGGCATTCTCTGGTCTGAATGGAAATTTGACATTTATATATTCCAAGGAAATGATCATGAACTTATTTGTCACTGTTTCACAAAAAATACGAGTGTGCTTTAGACCACACGATCGATCTTTTTTCTTTCAGAATTACATTGCTCGGTTCGGTCACGGATCCGCGAAGCTCGCCCGTCAAGCCCAGTCCAAGGAGAAAACTCTCGCGAAGATGGTCGCTCAGGGGCTCACAGAGAAAGTTGTCGACGACAAGATCCTCAACTTCTACTTCCCCTCGTGCGGAAAGGTCCCACCACCTGTTATTATGGTGCAAGTGAGTATAACACTCAACAAAAAACTTTAACTTTTATGAATCACTACACATCTTTCATTTATTTAACAGGCTTTTTGAGACTTCCTGAATATTTGGAATTGTATTTTATTTGGCTCAGCGGTATAGTATATGTAGTACCTACGTTTTGAGGAATACAATTTATTTGTGATGTGTTTTCAGAACGTGTCCTTTCGCTACACCGACACAAGCCCGTGGATCTACAAGAACCTGGAGTTCGGTATCGACCTAGACACGCGGCTGGCGCTCGTCGGTCCTAACGGAGCCGGCAAGTCCACGCTGCTCAAACTGCTCTACGGAGATGTAAGTACCATCAAGCGATACCGTATTTATATCGACAGCGCGTTTGTATTTTAAAGGTGTTGTGACAGCACTAGTGGCCTGGCCCCATCCCTAGTATATATATACTATATAGTCTATGGTACATTTATATAGCGGCTTTCTCTCTTGTGTTAATTCAAAAATGGTAGACGTTTCGTTAACATTTATATTATAAAATTAAACTGGTCTCATATTAGTAAGAAATAAAACAAGTGTCAGTATCCATCTTGGCTTCTTCACCATCAAAAGGTACGTTTTTCAATGGCTGGATAAATGTCATTCAACTAACAAGTTATAATATGACTAAAATAAAAGTACCATTATTATTGCAGTATTCATTATACAAAATTCATTTTTTATTTTCACTGTGTTTTGTTTTACCCAATGAATAGCTTTTTATAAACCGCGGCTTATTGAAATAGTTTGCCCCAATATTGTTACTTCCGGTCTCTCGTCTTTGAACTCATGTCAACCGAACACACCAAATATTGTACACACATTGGTTGATGACAGCCCATGATCAACAGGTAACCAATGAGCTTTAAGTGTTTGGTGTGTTAAGTTGACACTGGCTTAACTCCGAGTTACTTTACAATAGAAATGGATTAACGTACGAGTTAATCCATTTCTATTGTACTAAAGTAATTACAATACATATTATTAAAGGAAAAAAATGTCCAGTGGTTGCTCCAAGTATTTTGTCTTTTTGAGTTTCACTTTTTTTGTAATATCATTACATAAAAAATAATGATATTCATTGCGAATGTTTCAGTGGAACCAATAGCGAATGGGCTTTATTTGACGATGGGTTATTAGAATATTGTATATGTTTAGACATACATTACTATTATGACAGCCTCTGTGGTGTAGTGGTTGAGCAGGTCGGCTCATAAACCGGACGCGGCGGGTTCGATTCCCGCGGCAGGACAAGTATTTGTGCACAAAAAAAACCATACGAGACCATATATATATTCTACGTGTACGGCTAAAGCTTGCATAACTGCTGAAGTTCACAAAGTAGCATAATAGTAGAATAACGATTAAAAGTGGACCCACTGACTGGTCCGTACGACCGTCGAGGGCTGGGGGTCAGTAGTTACTTAGCTTACGTACTTAGCTTACTATGTTCTACAGCTATTTATTATTGTCATTTTGACAGCATCTGTGGTGTGGTGCTTGAGCAGGTCGGCTCATAGCCTGGAGTCGGCGGGTTCGATTCCCGCGACAGGGCAAGTATTTGTGCACAGAAAAACGCAAATACTTGAGTCTGGGTGTTGTGGGACCATTGTCCTCGTAGTTTCTGGGTCCCTAGAGACATGGAATCCTAGTTAGGGTCCAGGATCTATGTATGTGATCGTTGGGTGTTATTATTTAACGAGTAGTAAACCAATTATATTTTATTCTTGTCACTATATCTATGTTATGTGTGTAGCGCCGCGCGACGCTTTTAGCTACTAATATTATCTGTTTGAAAAACTTCCTACACTATTATTATATTACTAAACTTTGAAATTAAGTACTTTTAATATGACAAGCTAGTCATTCGCCTGATGTTAAGAGGCATGGCTAGTTCATGCTAGCCCTGATAGATGAACTATTTGACATTGAGAACAATTTAAATGATATTATATTGTAAGCATGACTTCATAAATAAAACGTCGCGTAACAACCCAAGAGGTATTTATAATAGTGAAATGACAATGCGAAAGTTAAGTTAGGCGTATTAGACAATGAATTATGAAATTACTTTTTTTTACTTAAAACTAGCATTTGACCACGCTCTCACCTGATGGGAAGTGACGATGCAATCGAAGGTGCAGCATGCTAGCCAAGTGAAAAAGAAAAGTATTTGTGATAAGCGTGTACGAATGTCTCGCGAAACTGTACTGCGAATCAGTTAATTGATGTTAAGTGACAAGTACAAGCTTTGCTTAGTTTAGGCATGAATATCACCGAAATATCCCCAAATAATAGTTATTTATTTATTTAATATGGGTGACGCAAAGACCCGCCTTAGAACAGGCTGGCTTTCAAGTTACTGGAACAGAACACTGTTAAGTGCTTAGCGACTGTGCCGAGATCTAGAAAATGTACCGCTATGCCACGTTTACACGATGTTTTCCGTTACAAAGTCAAGCTCATTCGAAAGAACGTACTGCAAAATATGCTATTTGATAAGAATTTTAATGTGTGATGGTATGTAATGGAGTGGGAGCGAGGTTGAGGTTAATATTGCTTGCGCATGTTGCTGGTTTAAATACTAATTACCGTATCCAAATGCTGGCTGGCAAAAATTAACGCGGCGAATCCTTTTTTTTATAACCCGGAAAAATTGAAACGTTGTTTTTAAGTGCGAAGTTCATGAACCCACAAAAATTATGAAATGCGGTTGTGATATTTTAAGGTTGCACCAGGCCTGGCGCACTTTGCGATTTAGTTTTTTTTTTGAACGGGTTATGGTCTCTGTCGACCTTCACAGCGTCACCGGGTGGGGGGTTTTACGGTTTAGGTACGAACTACGAGTACATGGTACATCGGTCCGACGTCAGAAGAACAACGCTGTAGCGATAGAGACGCACTTGGTTGAGTACGCTTGTAGCGCTGTGCGAGCTGAACACTTTATTGCGTCGTAGTAACAGGCGCTATTGATTATGTGACTCCGCGAAGGGAAAGCTTAATAGAACTACGAGTAAATTTAAAGTACATACAAAAATAACTAAGCCGTAATGTCAAACATTGACAGCCTCTGGTGTGGTGGTTGAGCAGGTCGGCTCATAACCCGGAGGCGGCGGGTTCGATTCCCGTGGCAGGAAAAATATTTGTGCACAGAAAAAACCTAAATACTTGTTCTGAGCTGGGTAATGCAGGACCATACTCCTTGTAGTTCCTGGGTCCCTAGATGCAGGGAATCCTATTTAGGTCTACGTCTAAGTATGTGATCGTTGGGCGTTATTTACTTATTTATAAAAACAGCTTACTTTGCCAGCGCAGTTACATAGATTAAGAATGAATTTTCACCTGCAGGGCTGGTAAGAGCTATTAAATTCGACATTATACCGGTGTGCGCGACTCATTATAGTATATACATATACTTTGGATTTAGCATTCGCTGTACTTACAATACATTTTTTGAAGTATTTAATTTTTAATTACCTTTATTTTGATCTGTTCTTGCAATCTGGGTATACTAACGGCCGTCTGCGCTAAGGCGGCTTTGACGGCTCTTTTGCTTGTTGCACTTATTACCGTACCCAAATGGTGTTACAATAGTTACGTCATAGAGGGATGCGTGCAAATTTAGGAACTGTCAAAATTTTGTGAAAACGGTCTTTAGAATAACCCAGACTGCGCAGCGTTTAATAATCAATCCTGGAGCTTATAGCCTTAGTTTATTTTGCAAGTTAGCAAAATACCCACATAACGTGCAAAATAAACTTATCCAAGGTTATTGAATCGCAAGAGGGCCTCAGCTTCTTTTGAAGAGAGAGAAAGAGAAATTATTGCTCGGTTTAGCCTTACCAATATTAATCGTTGACTAACTTATCATAAGTAAAGGTCTAACCCCAAACCGTTTATCCAAACCAGCTGGTGCCATCTACCGGCATGATCCGCAAGAACTCTCACCTGCGCATCGGTCGCTACCATCAGCACCTGCACGAGCTGTTAGACCTGGATCTATCTCCGCTGGACTACATGATGAAGGAGTTCCCAGATGTTCGTGAACGAGAAGAGATGCGCAAGATCATCGGTCGGTACGGACTTACTGGACGGCAGCAGGTATGTCCATTACGACCTTGAATTAGTTATTTTTATGTTAAGGAATGACGTGACGAGCTAACCGTCCGTGTAATGTTAAGCGACACGGCTGCCCTAATCAGTTGCAATGTCACTCAGAACTAAGTATATTGTCATATAACACTGCACTGCACACGTTATTCTGAGACAGCACAATCTAATATTAAGATTACTAGACTGTGAGATCAGGTCATAAAGTCTCATTTGCACAGTAATTTCACGGACGCAATTAAGTTACATGATTGGCTAGCTTATCATCATTCCGGGCAGCTACTTGCCTCCTGCATCTCTCTGTTAACCTGCGGTTTTGTTACCATATCATCAGTCCTCCTAGTGGGGGACGGTGTGTTTTCTGATTCGTGGTCGTTATTTTAGAACCTTTCGCCCCATCGGTTGTCAGTTTTGCAAGCGATGTGGCTGGACCATTGCCATTTCAGTTGCTTATTTTGAAATCTATGAGTGCGATGTCTTTAGTTCTCCTACGGACATCCTCATCTCGAATTTTATCACAAGGATACTCCGAGATTTATCTCCATACTGTGTTGAATATTTTACGAACTGGATTGTAAATTGTAACTCAAAGCTACGTGTATATACTAGCTGTGGTTATCAGGTTCAATACATTTCGTGTTGTAAGTTTTAGCTAGCCCCCTGTGACAAACGTCCAATGTGGTTATATAAATATATAAAAACATCACATACATAGATCCTGGATCCTGACTAGGATTCCCATGACCATGGTCTCACAACACCCAGACTCAGAACAAGTATTTGCGCTTTTTTTTTCTGTGCACAAATACTTGTCTTGTCGCGGGAATCGAATCCACCACCTCTGAGTTATGAGCCATCCACTACCCGACTACTAGACGCTCGGCTAAGCGCCATCCCTTCGTGGTCAAAATACCACATATTCGTAGCAAGCGATTTGATTCCACGTTCATAATTAGAACGGCTAAGGAATGGCCCCTGCCAGCGTCTGTGTTTCCGGCGAAATATGACCCGGGCGTGTTCAAGAGAAGAGTGAATAGGTATTTACTTGGCTAGCATGCTACACCTTCGATCGCATCGTCACTTCCCATCAGGTGAGAGCGTGGTAAAAAGCTAGAAAAGTTTGAAGTGAAAAAAATATTCTGCTCAAGCACCACACCACTATACTAAAAACTATAACTGAAAATCAGCGCCAGGTGTTGAGTACACCGGCATGAATGCTGAGCTAAGCCCTTTTCAACACCACTGCCCGTGCTATATCTACTCTTTTGTTTCTCTTATTAAATACTCTTAACCAGGTACTGTTTATATTTAATTGTATTCTCTTGTTGTATGTATATTCTTGTAAATTTTTTTTTGTAAGTGAGTGGTGAATAAATGTTGTTTTATCTTACTTTTTTCTTTTACTATCACACATGACGTTTGTTTGTTCCGCAGGTTTGCCCGATGCGGCAGCTGTCGGACGGGCAGCGCTGCCGCGTGGTGTTCGCGTGGCTCGCGTGGCAGACGCCGCACCTGCTGCTGATGGACGAGCCGACCAACCATCTCGACATGGAGACCATCGACGCTCTCGGGGACGCGATCAACGACTTCGACGGCGGCATGGTGCTCGTCAGCCACGACTTCAGGCTCATCAACCAGGTATATACAGAACCGTTTCAACTGGCTAATGTATATACAGATCCGTTTCAACTGGCTAATGTATATACAGATCCGTTTCAACTGGCTAATGTATATACAGATCCGTTTCAACTGGCTAATGTATATACAGATCCGTTTCAACTGGCTAATGCTGTTGGTCTCTACCGACCTACAACGTCACCGGGCGGGAGTATACAGATCCGTAATATGATTAATAGCAGTATGGGACCCTGTTCCTTTACATTCAAATTAATCTGTTGATTACACTAAGCGGGTGTTATAAATCATAAATTAGGTATATATACAGACTAGGTCATCGAACAGTAACCACATTTTTATGCAATAATTTGGTTTTTAAGTACTTACACGCATTGCCGAATATTCTCAACAAATATTGTCAAAATTGGCCAAATATCTTGACAACATATGACTAGTTTTGGTGTATCTGACTTTCAATAATTGAAAGACGACCACTGTAGAACCCAGGCCTCCTACATTAAACGCCACTTTGGGCGCTAATCATAGTTCGCATTTGGGCGCTTATCATAGTTTTGGTGTATCTGACTTTCAATAATTGAAAGACGACCACTGTAGAACCCAGGCCTCCTACATTAAACGCCACTTTGGGCGCTTATCATAGTTCGCATTTGTCTCTCTAGGACGTACCCAAACGCATTGCAAGTACGTCATAGAGGGCTAAGTGTGAACTTAGGAGCTCTCAAACATAAGTTTGACTGGGCATTAGTTGACAACGCGTATCAGGTATTTTTAGATTAGGTTTCTAGCGAACCAGACGAATTTATGTAGCCTTTTGCTTTTGTTAAAGGCTGAATCGATTTGGGTAAAATTTTGCAATGCAAATAGTAAACTTATATACCTCCGAAGTCAACATAAAGTAATTTATATATGGGCTACGGCCCAAGCATAGGAGTGCTCATGAGCCTTGAGCGTTGCCTACCACTTTTGACGGCTGTTCAGACGACCTATTGCTCGTTATTGAAATGAAACCTCTTTACGCACGCTTGACTTGGGGAGTACGCTAGTGAATGCGAGGCGAACGGAAGTTGAAGTTGGTTCACGTAGATCTCCATTGTCCACAACAAAGTAAAAAGAATGTATTATTATGTTGGTTTGTCCGGAAAAATACAATTTAGAATTGTCGATATAAACATAAAAACAAAGTTATACCGGCCGATAGATGGAGCTAAACTAAAGAAGTTTTACTTTGGTCTAAAGCACACTAGTTTTTTTTTTATCACACTTTTATTTCTTTGTCATTTGCCTTTTTGTCTTTCAGTGTAAATTTCGCAATCTCTCAAACTATCTTCAAATCAAACTTTGACAATTTCCCTGGTGTGGTTCTGTTTCACGACGGTCTTATTTCGAGTATACTTAATTTACTAATGTTAATTACAGGTGGCTGAAGAAATTTGGATTTGTGAGAACGGCACCGTCACAAAATGGCAGGGCGGCATCCTCAAATACAAGGACCATCTCAAGTCGAAGATCCTCAAGGATAACGCAGACAGCGCCGCCAAGCTACGTAAATAATGTAGAAGAACTACTAGAACATTACCACTCGCCCCGACCTCTCTATCTAACACCGTGCTTTCGAATCGTTCCGACTCGTTTCCACAAAACATGTACAAGGCAAGACGTCTATAGCTCTCGCAAAATTAAATGATCTCTCTGAAGTTAGCGCGGATGGCTGTGCAGTACGCATATTATAGTTACTGTACGGCCGCTTTTACAATGCACTTAACTGTACTATGCGCCGTTTGGGAATCGGGCCTAACTTCGGAGAGATCATAAAGTTTTGCACGAACTATACCGGTGCCAAACATCGCCTCATGGACTCCCTTGTTTGGACTGATTTACTCACTGATGCAACACATGGATGTATTAATTGTATCTTTTTGATTGTTTTAATTACCCTTTACCAAATCCACCAGGTTTTAGTGGTCAAGGACATAATTAATGACGCTTGCATTTTTCTAAATGGTATTATATGACGTGACTAGCAAGTCCTTCGCCTGATGTTAAGCGTCATGGCCACTCATAACAGCTGCAGTTTCACTCGGAACACTGAAATATAAAATTTCGCGTGACACTGCACTGCGCACCTCATCCTGAGATATCAGCACAGTCTAGAAATAAGATTACTAGACTGAGATCAGGTCATTATTATATTTATTGGATAATCAATAGCTTATTTTTACAAAGTTATTCATAAATGTAACTATAGAAGCCCATAGACAAGTTTTCATTTTAATAAGGAGGCAAAATTAGATACCTAAACCGAGATATATGCGATGCTGATTGAAATACACATTTCAATTAGATTCATATTTGTTCAGCTGCAATTATCAAAAAGATATATATTAGTAACGCTTAACTAAGTCGGAACTTATTTTAAATATTATTTATGGCTTAAAAAATAATAAAGACATGTTGTCTAAGTTTCATTTGCCCAGTAATTTTACTAGTCTTCAAACCGGAACAGCATTGCTTGCACTTGCTGTTTGGCGGCAGAATAACGGGCAAAAAAGCGGTTGCTCTTTTTCAGACACGATTTATGAAGTCGACGCTAGCCGATTATTTTCCTTTGATGGAGACGACGGCTTACGAAGCCGATACTAGCCTATATTAGCTGGATGTGCATTATATATCTATGTTACCTATATTTGTATTATAGATTCATCCACCGATCTACCACATTCGGTTCCACCAGAAATATGCGAGGTAGTTAAGCAGTGCGGGAGGAATAAATCCATTAAGATCGCTATATTTAAATGAAAACTTCTTTAGGCGAGTTGACCACTTATTTGTTGAACAAAGATCATGGAACTCGCGTCATCATCACCGAACGCTTTCCATAAGCTATGTCACAAGTTACTTAGTTTTCACTGGGATGCTGACAGAAGTGAAAACGTCGGCAGTCGCCCCGCACATTATTTTTTGCTAGACTCGCTGCTGGAACAGCGCTTAGCCGAGCAGAGTGCGAGCGGCCTTTGATGAAGCCGGATGCATGCGTGCAAGGAATGTTTCTGAGCCTACACTTGCTCAATCCACACTTCTTTCTCCCGCGTACAAATTCGCATTAGCTCTTCCAACGACAAGAAAAGGAAACTGACATGTACACGAATTACAAAACTTGTCCATCCACTTGCAGTCGGCTGGCGTCGTGGATTGTTGTCTCACTACACACTCTGTAAAAGATGACTCGAGTCCCAGCAGTGGACCGATGGGTATATATTCCCGTTGCTGGGATATGTGCTGATATTTTTATTTATTTTTATAATATACTAGCTGCGCCCCGCGGTTTCACCCGCGTGGTGAAAAATTATAACTTTCCGCTCAACTTTCTTATTTTTTTCTTTCATAAGAACCCTCTCCTGACAATAATAAACAAAAAAAAAAATTAATAGAGAAATAGTTCCATCTTCACGCGTGATGCGATTACCAAGGGAAATAGAGATTCATTTTTATACATATAGACTACATTATCCTATTTGAGGGTGGTAAGGGATGCACTGACGTCCCGCATGGGGCGTATTGTGCATTTTATTATAATATATAAAGTCTGACTGGAGACCACAACAATAGATTATGTATTAAATTTATTTAAAAACCTGAAACAATTCAGTAATCAAGGTTTAAAGTAGTTAATGCGACTAGATCATATTACTTGGACACTGATTTCTTAGCACGATGAAGAAAAACATCGACCGGCATATTCAGGAATTACATAAAACGAGAACAAAAAGCGATGGTAGCTTGGTGGTGACTGCTTGTGATTCGTACGTCGTGGGTTCGAATCCTATAAGGACCTTGGGCGAATAAGAATGTGATGAAACCATATAGGTGGAAGGCCATTACCTAGTGCTCGCCTGGCTAGCTGCCACCCTCAAGGTAAGAATTCGCCGCCAAACACTTAACGGTGTGTTCTGATAGAGTCGCTTCAGAGCCTGTTCCAATACAGGAGCCGCCAAATAAATCTTAAAATAATAAAATCAGACGAAAATTAATCAACCTATACCTTGTATAAATAGTGTTGTGTTACAAATCAAAATCGATTTTCGAACATCATGGAAATAATAATTATTTTTATAATATTACTTATATAAAATTGCCAATATTACTTTTAATAATTTTTGTGTCATCCTAGTTAGGGTCCAGGATCTATGGGATCGTTAAGCGTTATTATTATTATTAATAGCGCAGTTATCTTAGTAACTTCAGATTGACCAGCTAGGCGATCAAGTAACTTGAGTGCAATAAATAGAAACACAAATTAATCGTACATGTGCATTTTTACTATGAAAATGTTCAAATTAGGAATGAAATGTCTCCTTTTGCATTCCCCCTAGGTTTGGCTGTTCCTTTTATACAGGAGTTAAGCATGTGTTATATACTAACCTTTACCTAATCTGAGACTTAGGCACTTCTAATGCTGACATTTTGCATTACAATATATGACAATTAAAAGACGTAGGTACGTCACTCGTACGTCCGACATTGCTTGGATAAAATAATCTAATCATTTCACAACAAAAGCAAGTAGAAGTACCGATATAGTAAGGTATTTCTGGACCGAATTTATTATTATTTGAATCTGTAAGGGATATAAGTTAACTAGACCCTAGGTTACACAATAAAATCATTAACTTTGACATTAAAAAACCTGGTGGATTAAATATTATTGTATAATTATAATGTATTTAGATGAAGCATTCCGTGCCTACCACTACCAAATTGTAATGGCAGTTTGCCTAAATTACTAAGAGGGTAGGTACACTATAAATGTTTTCTTCTCTCTATGTATATCTTTTTGACTACAATTAATTGTACGATAGTGTCAAACCATGACAGAAATTTAAATGTGGTCAATTCGTTGAAGTGTGACAGCTATCCATAAATCCTTATCCCAAAGTGCATATGTGTGCTATATCTTCCTCTGGCTCAAGAATACAATAAGAGTGTTTATATATTAGTAGTTATGTTTCACATATTGCTAGCTCTCTCAGTGGCCAAGGTAATTTTGATTACATATTTGTGCCGAACTTTTGTAATGCATTGTATCACGTTATTAAACAAAATGCCTCATGAGTTGCCTTACGAATGACCGGGTTTGTCCAGCCTACATATACAGGGTCTGTGTGTACAGTATAAAAGGGCGTATGTCCTTTTATACGAAATATTTCAAGCAATAAATAGTACGTACGTTTAAACTAGGTCTCATATATGTGTTTGCGTTTCAAAAAAGTCACGTTTTTTCGAATGGTGCGCGATAATATTTTTGAACGTTTGATATGAAACAGAAATAGGATGACAGTGTTTTTAACTGTTCACATTTTGTAGTAAATTTTGTTTTTATCATAACTCGTTTAACGCCTAGACAATATTTTAATCAGTCTTCCGGAGTTCACGTTGTTCTAGTGATGAAAAGGCGTTAATTAGCTAAATATAGTTCGTTTGGTGTTATCGAATTGGCTATTCACATGTTTTTTAATAGAAAATATATTAATATTGTGAATGGAAAACTCGGTGTTAGCAGAGATGGCGCAATAACCATTGTGATGTATTGTATTGGGATCGAGCTCACACAGGGCTGCCTATTGAAGCGTAGTTATAGAATTAATTATTATTGTAAACTTAATTGGTTAGTGTGGCGTATTTGTTTGAGTACGTTTGATGAGGTCTTCGCAGAGATTACGACATTAATTTTGATCTCCGTTATTAACAGTGACTATGACCGTTACTTTTTGTTATTTGCGTGTGACTAGTGAAAATCGACGCCAAGCGTCTATTTCACTTGCTACTTACACCAGTGATATTGTATAATTTATTTTATTATCATGGTCGTTATGTGACGTTACCTAACCTGTCAGTTGAAGGAGTGCAGATGACATGCAGTTGATTATCGCGCAAACAAATAGGTACACTCACCACTCTAAAAGCTCTGCCTTTGAATAATAAATAGTATAATCGTGTAAGATATGACATTTATATAGATACCGACTCTTGCTGCTACGAAATAAAGTGTTATTTTAACTCGCACGGCGCTGCGTCTAATGTAAACTTGCATTCGCCTCTTTCTATCCCATCACTTCTTGCCTTACGGTTAACGAGAATGACAGCCAGTAGCGTTCTTGTATGTAATAATTTTCGTACGTTTTGAAAATTCGGTTAGCATCTGTGCTGCAGTACACATTACGGTCGCGTTGCGATTTTTCAATCGCTGGATAATTTTCTTTCAACTAAAAAATTATAATATGGCTAAAGTAAAAGTACCATTATTACTGCAGTGTTCATTATACAAAATTATTCTTTTATTTTCACTGTGTTTTGTTTTATCCAATTAATAGCTTTTATCTGATTATTGTAAAACCGCGCCTTAGTCTTAAAGTACCACATAATAAAGCAATAATAGAACAAATAATAGATCGTAAAAAATGTAATGTGACGTGACATCATAAGGTCCCGTCATACTCGGCATGTAATCAAAGTCATAAGACCTTAATAACTGATTCACTGACCTACTGATGTGCTGGCAAGTGCATTTCGAGTTCTTATGGAAATACGCTCTGTAAAATAACATAGCTGAATATGTCGTGGGTGGTTAATTCTTCCGAATGGCATGGTTATGTAAAGCGCATGCTCATTTAGTCATGCGGAATAAAATTTGACTAATGAGTGGAACGCGACGTCCTTCTTTCCGGCTAAATATTACTTGGCTCTGTTCAATTCGAAGAGTGAAAGGGTCTGCTTCTGGGAAAGCATACACCGCCACGTCACCACTTACCATCAGGATAAGGCACTGGTGCTAAATTAATAAAACGAGTGTACTTTAGACCATACGATTGAAGTAAAACTTCTCCAGTTTAGCTCCATTTATCGGCCGGCATAACTTTGTTTTTGCTTTGTTTAATGTTAATTTCGCCACCTTGACAATTGTAAATTGTCATTTTACCGGCCATACCAACATAATAATACAAATTATTAACTGTGTTATGTTGACAATGGACGTGAATCAACTCCCGTTCGCCTCGCATTCACCAGCTTAGTAACCAAGTCAAGCGTGTGTAAAGAAGTTTTACTTCAATAAATGAAAAATATATTCTGTGCCAGCCACCATGCTAGTTCCTACGGACTTTACCCACGCTTCGCAGACTTGTCCGCAGAAAGTTTGTCGTCTGCAGCAAGGGTAGCCCGAGCTGTAGAAAGCGACATTATCTCGATCGATTAATAAACGATCACGCAGATCACTTCATAAACCATTTATTGCGTTAAACGCTTTGTCGAGAGGAGATATTATGTCGCTTTCTGCAGCGTGTGCTACCCGTGCTGGCCCCATCAATTCTGCCATATACAGTTTGATTTTTTAAACTGGGACTCTATGAAGATATCTGAAACCATAAGATAACCTATACCTACGGGAGAACTGTCCATGTACTCATTTTGTAAGAAAACGATTTCGGTTTGGATAGTTATATTTTTTGGACAAACGTGAGTTCTCGTAATTTTAATGCGGGTCGACTCAGTTTCGTGTAAACATGGCTTCATTCTATTGGAAGAAAAAAACCGGATCTTAGTTAAATTATTTCATACAAAAATTGTTAAAGGTTTATAAGACAGTTATTGGATATGCCCAAACTGTCCCCGTTAAAAAAATTGATACTGTATATAAAACCTCATCTCCAATAAATACATTCATAACATTCGTGATATCCGTATTTATGCACCATTATGTATTAAAAAAAAATGTTTTAGCTGCTTTGTTGTATTGTCTAGCTAAAATAGGTAGCGAAAGGTTGTTCCGTATCGTATTCTTTAATATTACTTATGATATTGCGATGTTAAAAGTCACTTTAAATGTAACCGTGTTCTGTTTTAGCTATATTTTTATAGAACTCAATGTTTTTTGTAAGGTCAATAAACATTGTAGTTTTAGCCTTTTATAAAACTTTTCTTCTATATCTAAGTAGGTCGATCTTCTCAAGTGATTTGTCGAGGGTGCATTGCAATACGGAAAAAGTGTAGTGTCCCGCTCGTTTAAGTTATTTGCATGGACTTGCCTCTCCTTCCTTAACTTCCCTATCCCTAATTGTAAAGGTTGTTAGTAATGGACTATTTATAGACTTTTTATGTCAATCACCTATAAAATATTGTAATAAACAAATGCTTAACTTATTGAGCTGAATTTATATCAAGTAAATTATCTAACCAAATATCTGCTTGGCTAGCCCGGCGAGCAGGAGAAAGTGTTAGTTTAACAATCAGTTTGGTCAATACCTCGTCCAAAATCAAGACGAATATATATTTTGCTGAAATATAACGTTTGAAATTCAAACGTTATATTTCGGCAAATTATATTATTAATGCCTTGGGGCAGTTTTGTATATCTATTGTTTGATTGGCGATAATTTCATAACGGATTAAAGGATATGGATGAAATTTTGCATGCAGATTTTTTTTGAATGTTTCATAGTTTTATGGACTTTGACGTCATCGGCAAATGCATTATTTCCGCCTTTTCCGCCATATCGCGGAAATTTATAAGATCTTGAGGGAAAACAATGGAAGTTTGTAAATTGGAACCTTCAGGCGTCTAGTTACAATAATATCGAGCTAATTTAGTTGTAGACACACGCGGTTCCATTTGATGTAGGTAAGGTTACATACTGTAGGTATATTGTGATTTTTCGTGTTACATTGCCCCGTGTATTTCGCACGGGCGACCTTTGACAATCCGTATTATTTTACTTTCAATAAAAAGCAAAGCCTTAATGTATAGCCATTAAAAGAGTAATATTCAAAGCATATTGTTCTTTAGGTCGTTCAATCACGCACTCTTAGTATTTCGCAACTTGAACCATTCAATCTGAAACTCTTATCCCAGCTATACTTGAAATTGTTACCAATGTCCGAAACGCTTTACTTAAGCGTTTCTGACATTAACGCATTTTTATGATATTTTATGTTTCCAATAATTTTTATACGTCCATGTTAATTTCACATAACTTTACCTGACCGGGTGGCATTTTTGTTGTTTTCACTTTACTACTAGCATACAAAATAATGTCAGTACAATAACATGTTTTAGGTATTATTTTTTCTAAACATAAGTTTCGTCGTAAGATCCCTACTGTCTATAGGCTTGATCTGAGGCACAATAAATCAATTGAATCCAATGATGTTTTTTAATTACACTATATTTAATTACACTATATTTAATTACACTATATTTAATTACACTATATTTAATTACACTATATTTATTATTCTGAAAGGTCACCAAGAATAACTTACCTACAACTAGAGAAGCTCTCGCTAGACGGCTGGCCCCAGGGTCGGATTAAGAAGGCAGTGCTTGACTCAGCACTTATCTTTAGGGTTGTTCCCTTCTCCCCACTAGCTTTGTTCGGCTAATGGGGAAAAGGGAAAAATAAAAAGGGTGCTTTAGACCACAGGATTGAAGTAAAACTTCTTTAGTTCAGCTCCATCTATCGGTCGGTATAACTGTATTTTTGCTTTGTTTAATGTTGATTTCACCATCTTATTAATTGTTAATTGTCATTTTACCGGACATACCAAGATAATAATACAAAATGTTAACTTAATTATGTTGACAATGGAGATCTACGTGAACCAACTTCAACTTCCGCTCGCATACACCAGCTTACTATCATCTATCAAGCGTGCGTAAAGAAGTTTTACTTCAAAAGTGTATGTCCATTATCCCCGCTATGGAATATATTATTTGACAGTATGGAGAAATTAATAATCGAAAAAATTTTTCACTATCTCACTACTATTATACTCACTACTATATTTCACTATCACTATATAAGTATTTTAGTAGTAGGGAGAAAGGGAATAATAACCAAAGAAGAATTTTCAGCCTAACAGAAAGAAGCCCGCATGGATAACACTTTTTACGTATCGAAAGTATGAATGAAATAAATTGAAATAATAAAGTCAGCAGTTTTATAGAAGACTAGCTGTGCCTCACAGTTTCACCCGCGTGGTGAAAATTTTCCATGCTTTCTTAACTTTTTCTTTCATAAGAACCATCTGAAAATACCTAATAAAAACCATAACAAAAGAATTAGCAAAAATGTTCTATCCATTCACCCGTGATGCGATGACCAAGGGAAATAGAGATATTTATTTATTATATTTATATTTTATTATTATTATTAAGATGGGAGAACAAAGTTAATAGAAATGAACTAAAATCTATGTAGAAAATGAACGAAACTCATTTTTAATTCCCAGCTTTATAGATTCTCTTTGATATTTTTTAAAACTTACAATTACATAATAATATTAAATGTATATCCTCGTTTATGTATAATAATAATAATAAATATGTGTGGACATTTCACACAGCGCCATCTAGCCCCAAACTAAGCAAAGCTTATACTATGGGAACCAGATAACTAATACAATACTTGGATGCTTTTTGTTTGTAAATACATACATAAAATACAATATGAACACCCAGACACTGAAAAACATCGATGTTCATCACACAAATGTTTGTCCTGGGTGGGAATCGAACCCACAACCTGCAGTTCAGAAGGCAACTGAGCTATCGAGCCAGTCAGTATTGCATCACAGACCAAGTAGAGGATACTGTATGGCATGTCCTTACTTTTGGGGGCTGACATTCTTTACTATGATGCCACCTAGACTTGACAAAGCAAACATTTTCAGTGAGGGCAGTGACATTTTCATTGAGTCGATTTCAAAAAAAGATGTCGATTTATAATCAAGTTTTAGTCTGTAATGAGCAATACTCATTTATATACGGTCTGTTTCAGATATATTATTTAAATTACATAATAATTAAAATACGTGTTTTTTTGTGTCATAAATAGGAAAGTTACAAAAATACTTGGATTTATCAAATGTAAGTACTAACCAGAAACTGAATAGTAACCGACTGATTAAAAATCGCAAACAAAATAACCACGCAGAGTGCTTGGCGACCGGTGAAAGTTTGGTTGAGAAGTAATAGTATTCTTTGTTGGTAGTTGCTAGTGCTTTTCGACCACGGAGTAATGGTATTCTGTGACCATGCTGTGGTTTCAACCAAAGACCTATTGCTGTTTTCTTTCACCGAAAGTTCAACCTCATTGCAGGAGTCGATGACTGAGCTACGACTGCTTAGTAGAAGAATTTAGCTTATAGAAAAAGCAAAATTTTGAAGGAAGTCCATTAAAGTTCATTGCGATTTTTACAAAGCGTCTATGTCTTTCTAATTTTGAACAACAGAAAAACGTCTTTCTTTTCTTTCATCTGTCATCTTCTGCCATCAAAAGTCATAGTGGTAGTGAAAAGAAGCTTTTTTCAGCAAAATTGATTTACGGTTCTTAATCGGAGTGAAATTTTTGTTATTTCTTATAAAGGATTGTGTATTGTCATGGGGAGCCCTGCAAAAGGGATAAGCACAGTATATATATACGAAAAGTCGGATACTTATTAGCAGTGAGTTGAATTCTCTGTCTTCACAGTATAGCAGTAACCAATAGTCAGAGTGGTTGTAGAACACTTTTGTGTTCTAGGGTCTATCCATGAGTCCAGCCATTTGTTGTCATGTGTCAAAAAATGACGTTTAAATTCCCACCTTGGAATAGCATTAGCATTGCAATTCAACGGGACAATGCTGCCAGCATGTTAGGTACGCTACCTACTGGTAGTGGGCTGGAGCATTTGCACTGTCTATAGGTCATCGCCGACAGTATGTAGTCCAAATTTTTTTTTCTGTAGTAGTAGTAGTAGGCAGTTTTTAGTATTAGTTATTAAATCATTGTAGTATTTAGAAAATAAAGGCACTTTGCCGTTTTTTTTAAAATTAATAAGTATAAAAAAACCTTGGAATAAGACTTTAATTCTGATGCACGTATTACAGCTACGCTCAGTCGTGAATCTCTACTTAAGATGAGATTTTTATTGAAATGATCAAATATTGAATGAAATCTCTAGTTGAGCATTAATCGAAAACTCAGCATAGTTCTGTAATACGGGCCTGAGACTACTTCACCCATAGATACAGAAAAAGAGCTGACCCTACTGGCTTACTATGAAATTCAATAGGTTTCCGTTGGCATTTTAAAAATTGAATCTCTATTTTTCTTTTGTCTGAGCCTTGGTTTTGGCCCCATTTGATATCAATATTAAGTTTAATAAAATTATTTTGTATATTTTATATGACCACTACAACTCAAATATGCATAACTTTAGACTATTTTTTTGTAGCTATTAATTATAATTATGCAGTCTTAAAACATTGCAGTCTTTGTAACGTTATCTGAAAATAAAAATGTCTGACAAAAAACCGCCAGCTGAAAAGCCAAAGGGAAAGAATTTCTTGAAAGATTTCGCTGCTGGAGGCATTTCTGCGGCGGTGTCGAAGACTGCGGTAGCACCCATCGAGCGAGTGAAGCTGATTCTTCAGGTACAACATGTATCGAAGCAGATTTCAGAAGACAAGCGTTATAAAGGTAGCTATGACTGCTCATTCTAACACTAACTTATAAGGTTTCTTGACGCTTGTATGATGAGGCATATTTTTTGAAAACGAGTACATTTCATATCGTATAAGACTTAATTATTATTAATCATAATATAGTTCACTATCTATCTATCTATGCCCTGAGCTAAATGCCATTTTTTAAAGTAAGACACATATTTTATTAGTGAGAATTTTTGGTGTCTGTTTAGTCGAGCGGATTGTTTTTAGGTATCATCGACGCGTTCATCCGAATCCCGAAGGAGCAGGGTATCACATCACTGTGGCGAGGCAACATGGCGAATGTGATCCGATACTTCCCGACGCAGGCGCTGAACTTCGCCTTCAAGGACGTTTACAAGTCCATGTTCCTCAAAGGGATAGACAAGAACACGCAGTTCTGGCGGCACTTCGCTGGTAACCTGGCGTCCGGTGGCGCGGCTGGAGCCACGTCCATGTGCTTTGTGTACCCGCTGGATTTTGCGCGAACCAGGTACATACAACAGACAGCCTCCGTGGTGCGCTGGTTGAGCCGGTCGGCTCATGACCTGGAGGCGGCGGGTTTGATTCCTGTGGCAGGACAAGTATTTGTGTGCACAGAAAAAAAAACGCAGATAGTACTTGTTCTGAGTCTGGGTGTTGTGGGACCATGGTCCTCGTAGTTCCTGGGTCCCTAGACACAGGGAAACCTAGTTAGGGTCCAGGATCTATGTATGTGATCGTTGGGCGTTATTATTATTACTATACAAAAAAAAACGATGTGCTTTAGACCACCCGACTGAAGCAAATCTTTAGTTTAGCTATATGTATGGGCCGGTTTAACTTTGTTTTTGCTTTGTCTAATGTTAATGTCGCGATCTTGACAATTGTAAATTGTCATTTTACCGTACATACAAACATAATAATACTAATTTTTAACTTTGTTATGTTGACAATGGTGATCTACGTGAACCCCCAAGTCAGGTGTGCGTAACAAAGTTTTACTTCAACAAGTAATGTAAATATGTGTAACGGTATACCAAAAATAAAAAAATCTTTTAGGTATATCCTTTATTTATAAATAAATAATTTACACATCTTCAAAGTCAAAGTCAAAGTCAAAAGATTAGCAAATAGGCTAATTTTAGCACTTTTACTTCGCAGGAGAGAGGGGAAGTGGTCTTAAAATAATTACTCACGTTTTTTGTTCTTGTATGTATCCAAGGATTCCCTGATCCTAGTTAAAAATTTACCAGAATCTATCGTTCGCTGATTTATTTAAGACTTTCCCACCATTATCGCCTCATTCTTTTCAAATAGTATATACAGCATTTTACCCTATTTTAATTTCACATCCTTTTAGATTGGCTGCCGATGTCGGGAGGGGCAAAAACAAAGAATATAACGGACTAGTTGATTGTATCAAAAAGACATTAAAGAGCGACGGACCTTTAGGGCTTTACCGCGGATTCGTCGTCTCCGTACAGGTGAGTCAATTATAATTTAATTGAGATTATGTAATTGTTTATTTTCATTTGTCACATGAAGAAAAACAATGAAGGTAGATTCGTCCGTCTACGAACAGTGTTATATCCAGCCCGACCATGAGTCATTTTTTATTAACTATCTCGTCTAATTTTCTGTAACTGTATTACATACATATACTGTATTTGTTATAATATCCTAGTATAGTTTAGATTAGTGTATGAATCTAAATATATAAAAATGAATCTCTATTTCTCTTGGTCATCGCAATACGTGTGAACGGATGAAACATTTTCGCAAATTCTTTTTGTTGTGTTTATTATTGTCAGGAGAAGGTTCTTATGAAAGAAAAAATTTAGAAAGTTGAGCGGAAAACTATAAAATTTTCACCAAGCGGCTGAAACCACGGTTCGCAGCTAGTGTTTATATAAGTAATCTGTATTACAAAAGGACGACATTTGTAATTGAAGTCCCCCGATTTTTATTAGTTTTATTAGAAGTAAAAAAATAACAGACAGGTATCATTTGATTTTATTTTGAATACGCTAAATAAAATACTAAAATTTTTGGATACCTGAGGCTAAGTGTAGATTTTAGCAAGAAGATTCTAAATCTTTATTTTTATGGCAGTATTGGCACAAGTTAGGCTTCTCACGTCGATTTTAATTTAGCCTCACTTTTGATTTTTAACAAAAATAATTGAAGCAGAAATAGTCTTGAGAAATAGTGATAAAAATCTGATATATTTTTATAAGAGCTCTTTAGAGGATGATCGCGAAAGGGTTATCGAATTTCAGTACTTTCAAAAAAATATAATGTTGTCCATTATTTTTAGTACTCTTTCTTAGTTGGGCTAAAATAGCCCATATTACATATATGATTGCTGATATGGATATATATGTGTACCTATAGCTCTTGTCTCAAATAGTTATACATATAGCAACTTGCAAGTATTCACACTTTCTGGTCCTATGTTTAAGGGGATTATCATTTACCGCGCAACTTACTTCGGTTTCTTCGACACTGCGAAAGATATGCTGCCAGACCCCAAGAACACGCCGCTGATCTTCACTTGGATGATTGCTCAGGTGATTATGTATTTTTTACATCGACAAAATAGCAACTCCAAGCCTTATTGGACTCCATTCAAAAACGTTCCATAAGGCTCATCGATGACGACTCGAGAGAGCTAACAGAGCTTGGATCACTGACGTAAAGTTGCTATTACCGGTGTATAGACTGCATTTCGGAGACTGCAAAAGGAATTACATGACCTAATTCGTCCATCCAAAAAATATGTTTTTATAGTCTTTACTAATATTATAAAGAGGAAAGGTTTGTATGTAAGAATGTTTGTAACGAATTGGCTCAAAAAGTACTGGACCGATTTTAAAAATTCTTTCGACATTTGAATGCTACATTATCCCTGATTAATATAGGCTATTTTAATCGCAAGAATAAAATAAGGAAAAAAAAACTAAAACTAAAATAAATAATCACCCGTGCGAAGTCGGGACGGGCCGATAGTAGCTAATAATGGAACAGCTTGCTGGGATTGTCTTGTTTCAAGTTGACTTGAACCTGGGAGTTTTCTAGTTAAGAATAGGTATCTTCTAGGCGAGCGTAATAACGTAAAAAAATACCACTTACGACAGACGGTGACCACGGTGGCTGGCATCACATCATATCCGCTCGACACGGTGCGGCGGCGCATGATGATGCAGTCGGGGCGGCCGGCTCACGAGCGCCTGTACAAGAACACGGCCCACTGCTGGGCTCTGACACTCAAGAAGGAAGGCGCTGGCGCCTTTTTCAAGGGAGCCTTTTCGAATGTACTCCGAGGCACCGGCGCCGCTTTCGTGCTCGTCTTATACGATGAGATAAAGAACTTGCTGTGAATTAAAACTACCGCTGCACTTAGTAGTGCAGTTTAATAGTTCCAGGCTCGGCGCCCGTTGACGGCTCGCTTGCTTAGGGATTATTGAGTGGTAAATTTTAAACTACCTCCCCACATTTTTAATATATTTCTTTGAATAACTCAAAAACCCCTTGTCTTCCGCGCCGTCACTAGGCGCCGGGCTTCACTCTAGAACATTCTAACGTTTTCTACGCTCTCGTGTTACGTTGGTAAGTTGTGCTTATTTTGTCATTTCATAGGTTTTTTAAAATACACTTAGTTTTCTATTATTTGTTTCGTGTTGCTATCCTTCCTCTCTTTCATACACCATTTTGCCTTTTTACCTATAGTTAATTACGGACCCAAGTGGTGGTGAAGCAGAATTATAAAAAAATAATATTATAATAAATAACTAAAAATTTAAAAAAAACAAGCATTGTAGGATTGGGTCCTTGTATGGTCGGCTTTGTTGTAATTCCATATGGTATTATTACAGCGTACAGATACTAGTCAGAGTATAAATACCTACGTTATGGCGACTAAAGAATGTGTTGGAAGTAAACTAAAATTTAACACCTAATAAATCAAATCTGTACAGAAAATAAAATAAGTCCAATCAAGGTATTCACCCTTGATATTAGGTCCAAATAACTCAAAAAGCGTAGGTAATGTACAGGAACCTTTGAACGCATGGTTCATCTGAAGCTGGCGTGCGCATTTTATAGTGTAGGCTTACCTAATAGGTAGGCTTAAGAAATCGGACCACTAAGTATTGAAATATTGCCGAAAACCAAATCGCATAAAGAAAATACCAAATGATTCGAAACATATTTACTGAAAACAAACAGTCCAGAAGTGGAGTTATTTAATATCGCAAAGCAGCGCGACGCCCCTGAGCGTCCAATGACGGGGGTTGCTATCGGTCTCGAAGTCGATGGAGCCGACGTATTTAGCGTCTGTCCTCTGCGGCTTGCGGTAGATCGGGCACTCGTACAGACGCGGGTCCTTGCCGGCCGTGGTGTTGATCGCGAAGATGTATATCACGGGCATCTGCTCGTACAGCACCTTTGCCTTCGACTCGATCAGCTTCCCCGACTTTCTGTCCAGCGACGCTCCTATTAAGAGTATAAGGTAGTACTTAGTAAGATATTAGGTTGATACGTTAGGACGCCCATTCTTTCACTATATCATTGTATACTCAAGTGGTATTGTATTGTATAAATTAGTAACATTTAAATTCCCCATGTTACGTTTGTAATCAGGCATTGTGCAAAAGTTGTGTTTATTTGGAATTTTTAAATATTGTCATCAATATTATGTGATGTAATATTGTTTTGTGTTAACTTCGTTACCGTTTTCAAATGGTTGATTCAGCATGTTTCCTTCCACCTTTCCATTCAAAACGAGTTGAGGTTTAACAAAATAATCTAAATATATATAACTCAAAGGTGACTGACTGACTGACATAGTGATCTATCAACGCACAGCCCAAACTACTGGACGGATCGGTATGAAATTTGGCATGCAGGTAGATGTTATGACGTAAGCATCCGCTAAGAAAGGATTTTTCGAAATTCCACCATTAAGAGGGTGAAATGGGTGGTTGAATTATTTTCCCATAGGCCACGCCGCGGGCGAAGCAGTAGGCAGAAGCTCGTAATAATATATAATAACTCCCAACGATCTCGCCCAATGCATGCAACGTCCAAATGCATACTTCCTGGACCGTATATGTAGGGACCCAAGAACTACGAGGATATGGTTCCATAACACCTAGACACAGAACATATATTTGCGCTTTTTTTCTGGTGACAAATACTTGTCCTTCAGGAATCAAACCCGCCACCTCCGGATTTTGAGCAGACCTGTTCCACCACCGCATCACAGACTAAAACTACATTAAAGGATCTAAGGAGAAATAAGTAAAGTATCTAAATCTGATCTTTTGCCTGTGTTGCTAGTTAAATGTAATTTCGACCTGTTAGAGCTTTAACTGCAATATTAGGGGATCTAAAAATTCATATTATAGTAAAGTAGCGGCCCGTCCCGGCTTCTTCTTCATTTTAAATGGTGAAAACAATTCAAATCGGGCCAGTAGCTTCAGAGCCTATGTACTGGACCGATTTGAATTATAACGACGGAACGAGGAATAGATTTGTTCCATTTGAATCTATACCATTCGGTGTTATAATATTAGTTTAGATGTCATTTTTATGTCCTCATTATGACGGCGTTATTTACAAACAAGTGGTATTCTTATTGTGCAGGCAAGGGAGTGGTTACCCATGTGACGTGGCACTATCATGGAAAATTAATCATGGCAGTGCAAATGCGGCATAATATGGTTGGTCTGAGTTTAAACTACGTAAAACGAAACGTTGCGAAAGTATTGATCCTTTGGAAGCCTGATTGGGTTGAGGTGGGTTCGGTATTATTATAAGTTTATATGACACGCAGGCGCAGAGGTACCTACTTGTATATGTAGATATGTCAAAATGAATATGTATGCATAATGCAATTGTATACAAAAATGAATGCTTGGTCCATCATCCAATACTAACAAGTATTTACAAGCATTTATTCAATCGTTAACATGATTGGAACGGCCAGTGTAAAACGTACCAACGGGTGTTTTTCCATTAGACGGCACGGCACCGGTATCGAACTGCGTTTCACAACACGGCCGGGCCGTTCCTGACTTGACTTCTTGGTTTATGGCTTCTGTGACTAGTTGTCACAATTCTGCCAATGTCCGTTTCATGATAGTGTCATGAACTTTTGGAGATTGTGCTATTATTAATAAGAATATGATCGGTGGAATAGAGGACGTTCCGTGGTCACAACGAAAATCAAATTTTTATAAATTAACTTTGCTATTTTTTTCAGCTTTCACGGGTTATTGTCACTGTTATCCAATACCAATCATCCTATCATACTAATATTATGAACGGGAAAATTTGTATGTATGGATGTTTATTACTCTTTCACGCTCAAACGGCTGGACGGATTTGGATGAAATTTGGAATATAGAACTTATATAGTGGATTAACACATAGGCTACTTTTATCCGCAGGTGAAATCACGGGGCACAGCTAGTATAATAAAAAAACGAGTGTGCTTTAAACCAGAAGTGAAACTTTTTAGTTTAGCTTCATCTATCGGCCGGTATAACTTTGTTTTTGCTTTGTTTAATGTTAATGTCGCCATCTTGACAATTTTAAATTGTCATTTTACCGGACATACCAACATAATAATACAAATTTTTAACTATGCTATGTTGACAAAGGAGATCAACGAAGTTTTGGCGGGAAAACGAAAAAGATTCTGTCACCGCATTGTATTATTTTCCAAAACTTGTGTTATTTTCAGTGTTAGTTTATAAAATTGGTGGCATTCTATTCGTTAAGTGCTGGACTACAGGCATGAGTGTGGGAAAGTGGTATAATGATGGTGAAACGTTTCTTTTCGTGTTGTTTCCAAAATTCTTTAGAAGCTTCTGGTAAAGTTGCCACCACTTTACTAGAAGTATGACTAGGAGTATCTATCCGGACGGAGTCGTTTTTTCGTGCTATATGCACGCACTCTGGGAGGAGGTGATCCAGAGCAATAGAAAAGGATAGAACGTGGGGAAATGCGATTCCATGTTGACAGATCTGACTCACCCTATCCCATATCTTTAGTATGTAAAGTGAAAAAATCTCAACAGCATAGGCATTGATTAATCTTTGAAATCTATTCCTATCACAAATTTTATAAATAGGTTTTTATTTTACCAAAAGCCTCGGCCAACGAATTAGCCTCGCTATTCAACGAGGGAATGTCAGGAAAGAAATCCCAATAAAAAAAATATTTTTTACTGTTCAATCTAGATTTTAAAGACAGAAAAAAAAATTAAAAGTAAAATGAAAACTATTGCAATAATGCAATGAAATAAGTGATAAATTATCTGTGAAGCATGTATTTATTTGGGTTGATGTGTTTTGTATCGTCACATTCACTCACCGAATGAGTCATAAGTGCTGCAAAAATAGTCTTTTTACATAATAAGAACACTCATTTTCATACATTATTGTAACCAGTTGCCAGGCTGGTTTCATCTCCGTCCTCGGGCCGGTGCCGTATCGGCAAGTGTAAAAACCTTACCGGTCTCAGTATCAGCAGGACTTAAAATGGAACGCCGTAGAACGGAACGTTTCAGAGTATTGATCGACTGAACAGTGAACGCAGCGTTCGACCTGTTAGCTTTGGGTGAAGTCAGTGGCATCGAGACCGTGCGCCGTGCGGTTGTCATTTCACCGCCTTTCTCCATATTCCTTTTCATAATAAATAGACGAAATGTCTACATCCAAGGATGATATCTCACCAACAGGAAAAAAGATTTATAGGGGTAAGGCTATAAGAGCTGTCACCAATGCACCGGTTGACGATAGTGTTCTACAACGGGAACTCAATCAGGCCGGTCGTGCGTTTGAGCCAAATGAACCAAAAATAATAGTTCAGAATATTAAGGATGCAGAATCCTATGTAATGCAGTTGAAAAACTACGATGAAGAGGCAGAACTTCGGGAAGTATTTGAAGATGATTTTGAAATTACGGATGATGAGTCTACTTTAGATGGCAGATCTTCAGATAATAGTGAAGATGAAGAAGAAGAGAATCGTAAAGAATCTGAAGAAAATGAAACAAAAGATCAAGATGAAGATGATACGTCCAAAGATATAACGCCGCTTGGCCAATCTGAAGATAATGCAGTTTATGTGGAGTATGATCCTGCATCTGCAGGTGTCATTTCACTACCACCTGATGGGGAATACGATATGTCGGAAGAACTTATTAGAACAGAGATCAACACAGAAGGTGTTTTGATTACAAAGCCGGGTGAAGAGGATAAGGACAAAATGGCACAGCCTCAAAAAAATGTAACCACCTTAGTTGTCAAAAGCGAACAAAAGAATTATGCAAGAGATAACATCTCTCCTCGAGAACTAGTGAAAGAAAACGAAGATGTTCCAACAACTAAAAAACAAATAAATCAGGGCATAGACGATCAAAAACCTGAGGGTGAAACTAAAGGTAAAGAAAGATATGTTCTAAAAATCAAAAAGCGTCCTGCAGAAGTGAAACCAAAAGAAACTCCAGAAAAAAAACCTAAAGTTGACGAAATAAGTAAAGATCTTTTGAAGCGTAGCTGTGAAGAAAAGTTCAGAATTAAGGTCACTGCCCGCAACACACGTGGGAAAAAGACTGTACTATTTGGACAAGTGCTGTCTATCGATTCAGAACAAAATGTGGTTCTTTCTAATGTGTTTCAAATATGGAACCGCAAAGGGATAAGTGAGATGAAGTCATCTCCAGTCAATATACCTATCCCCAAGGGCAAAAATCGCAGGTCTCGTGTGACTGGATTGCTTGAGACACATCTCGGAAATGGTACATGGCAATGCAAAAGACGTCGCGAAAAAATGCTTGTCCGTGCCAACCAGATTGTCGCCGTTGCTTTGATTGGGAAAAATTAAGCTGACTGAAATGTATGAAAACCTTGCCTTTTGGCGTTCATTTGGTGTTTGTTGGAGGTGATAGTATTTGGTGCCAACAATTTTTGACTGATTTATCAGTAGATTGTTATGAACTTAAAGTTAATGAATAACAATTTAAAAAAATGTTTTAGTTTAAGTATGACTGCATTTTAAAAAAACAGTACATACTTGTGAAGTAAATGTTTTAAAATAATCAGCTCGTAGTCGATCTCAATGTATACATATTATAAAAAAACAGTACATACTTGTGAAGTAAATGTTTTAAAATAATCAACTCGTAGTCGGTCTCAATGTATACATATAAAAAAACAGTACATACTTGTGAAGTAAATGTTTTAAAATAATCAGCTCGTAGTCGGTCTCAATGTATACATATTATAAAAAAACAGTACATACTTGTGAAGTAAATGTTTTAAAATAATCAACTCGTAGTCGGTCTCAATGTATACATATTATAAAAAAACAGTACATACTTGTGAAGTAAATGTTTTAAAATAATCAGCTCGTAGTCGATCTCAATGTATACATATTATGGGGTACCACTCCTAGCATATATATATATCCATAGATCTTAAGTATGTGTATCTGTATTTTATCTACTATTAAATCCGGTGGACAAGGTTTCTTAAAAAGTCCCCTGTTATAGATAATAAGCAAATTCGATTAAAATCTTTATTTATATTTATCTTGTATTTAACTAAAATGTCTTCGATGTATTTTGTTTACTGTTCTTTTTTGAGATGAATGTCCATGTCAATTTTAGTGATAGTATATGTGTATTGCCAAATAATCTTAACGTAATTCTTAATGTTATTTACACAATTAAAATAAGTTCATTCTGGGAACGGTTTAGATATTAAGATATTTTAGAATTTTTGTGGAACTGCAATATATTGCATGAAAAATAAATAAAAACTGATTTTTTTTGTAATTTTAAAGTTGACCCCGCCCATAATGCGTAAAAATTAGTTTGCTAGTTTTTAATTTTCAGGAAGTAGGTAATATAGCTCCTAGGAGGAACTATTACTGTTATAAGGCTAAAGCTATTAGATTTGGAGAAGATATGCCAACATTACATTACCACAATCGAATTTTTCTTTCAGTATATTTGTTACCTTTTAACGGGAAAGCAGCTGAAGTAATTTTGATGAAATTGTTTACAGTTACAGTTTCAATTATGAGGAAGGACATGACTTACTTTTTATTGTGATGAGCCCACGCGTTTGAAGTTGTAGCTTCCAAGCTACATCAGCTCCAGCTGATGTACCGGAAAGCAAATTGAACTGTTCGCCTGATGTGATCAAATGTTCAAATGGTCCAGCCAGTTACTTGTAAGAAGGTTTGCAGACACAGTTGTAACACTAACCTTCAAGGAAGAGTCCGTAGACGTAGACCCCCTCAGCTGGCCCCTCGTGCACATCTTCTCGGTTTTGCTTCGTGATAAGGTTCTGAAGCACCACGGAGTCCAGCGCCCAGCCCTTATGACTGCGGGTCACTTCCTGATGGAAGCAAGACCACAATATAAAATTACGATGTCATACTTTTCTGTGTACGAATAGACCCATTTTAACTTTATGAGTTCATGTTTCGAAAGTCTAAAAAGTGTTACTACAATACATATAAAATTCAAAGTCCTGCCTGACTGACTGACTGACTTATATAGCAACGCACAGCCTAAACAGCTGGTCCTAGAGACTTGAAATTTGGAGGGTGTGTTCTTTGTAAAGTGTAGTATCCACTAAGAAAGAGTTTTTCGAAATTTCATCCCTAAGAGGTTAAAATTTTAACGGTATAGGCGCGGGCTATGCTGCGGGTATAAGCTAGTATATATCATAAAATGCTTTTTTTTGCTGCGGTGGTGCTGAATCGTAATAAGTGATGTTATTTTTCTTTTTTCTCTATAGATGAGTAATTAAATTTTTTTAAACTTACGTATTGGATTAATAAATAATACCTACGAGTACTGGGAAAGTACCTACCTTCAGTTTCAAAACACATTTTTTGCATTACATTTTTTAGGTATCTTGCTATTTCAGATACTTTCAATGCTTGCATTATCATACGTTAAGGAACTCTGTTAATACATTCAACCTTTTTGCTATCGGGTGAGAATAATGATCATCAAGATTATATTTTCCAATCAAATAAGTGCTTTAGTACCTGGAGATACTATACAGAATACAGAGAGAGAATAATAAAGAATACGTCTTTGTTGTGAAATGAACTTACATTGAGTGCATGCATTTTGTCTCATTTGTTATTGGTATGAATTTGATTGCCGTCAGATAGGATACACACTCACGTTTATTGTGTTTGTGCTAATTTAATATGAAGCAAAATAACTTTGGCCGGCCCGATAGTTCAGTTGGTAGTACCCTGTCTTCTGAACTGTGGGTTGTGGGTTCGATTCCCACCCAGGACAAATACGTTTGTGTGATGAACATCGATGTGAGTTGAAGTAATCACTACGCTTGGAAGCCAATTTGACCTTAAATTATATGGCAGAAAGAGGAGCTGCTGCCCATTCTGTGGTTATTTCCTTACTCTGCTATGCTCTACCTATCGGCTCTACTCATGAGAACAAGAAGTGAGTGCCGGGACCACGCGGCAATTAGTAAGGACCAGCAAAGCTTTTTCGTTGCGAGTACTTGTATTGATTTTTTTTTATGTTACGTAAATTGGTAATGTTTTTTTTTTAATTTGACTCATATTTTTTATGTTAAGTAATGACGAGCTAACCGTTTACCTAATGTTAAGCGATACGGCTGCCCATATCAGTTGCAGTGTCACTAGGAACTCTAAAGTATAGAGTTTCGCGTGACACTGCACTGCGCACCTCATCTTGAGACATCAGCACAATCTAGTAATAAGATTACTAGACTGCGAGATCAGGTCATAAAGTCTCATTTGTCAAGTAATTTCACTAGCTACAATGCCCTTCAAACTGGAACACAGCAGTGTTTGCGCACTGCTGCTTGTTGGCAGAATGATGTTAGGCTAAATGGATATTTCAACTAGAAGCCAGAAAGTAGAAAGGTTTTTATTGCAGCCATTGACACGGTTTGCTCGTCGTCTCATATATTCATGTACCAACCAATACTATATATAGTTATGTATGTCATTCATATGGCTACACCTTCTCAACGTTCTCCTTTATTATTTTGATGTCAGTCAAAATCAATTTGTACACTTAATGTATGTCTGGACGTTTTTATCACGGTGTTTAATTTTCCAGACTTAAATTAGACGACCCTTACTTGTCGCATTGCAGTTAAGAAGCCTTGAGGGTTGAAGAAGCCAGTCATCCAGAAGGTGGTAGGTCGGCCGTTGCGCAGCCAGATCCGGTACTGCTGCTCTCGCTCCAGCAGCTCAGTGTACCAGAAGCCCAGCGTGGCAGACTCCCACGATACCTGGTATAAAAAACCATTTCATCAGCTCAAACCTCTTCTATGGTGCGTTATCTGATCATATTCACAAAATAAATTGACACAATATAAACAAATAATCAGAAAAATATACCAAAGTTTGGGACGGTAGAGAGTATCTGAGAGACTATTGGTATCAAATTATCAAGCTGTTTTAGCTAAGTAGCTAAAAGTAAAATCTACATACAGTCTAATTTAAGTCTAGAAAATTAAGTACCGTGATAAAAATGTCCAGACATACATTAAGGGTACAAATTGATTCTGACTGACATCAAAATAATAACGGAGAACTAGGTGTAGTCATATGACTGGCCCGATAGCTCAGTTGGTAGTATCCCGGCCTTCTGAATTGTGGGTGGTGGGTTCGATTCCCACCCAAGACAAACATTTGTGTGATGAATATAGGTGTTTATTCTGTGTAAAGGTAATGAGAAACGTACGTAATTTGACGTGAACCAATCCATATCCCGGTCTATATTCCCTCTTTTGAGATTCTTTTGGGATTCTCTTTGTGAGAGAAAACCTCAGTTCCAGAATACATTGCTACTAGAGAACCTGCTTATGTGTTGATGACAATATAATAAATTGGAACATTTTGTCTCCAGAATATATTGGTTTACCGAGACTGACCTCTCGGTTTATGCACACGTTATTTTGCTTTGCGTAGTTATAACATCATCCGAAACGTCTAGTCTAGACTGCATATCGAAAGGTCAATGAACTGTCTATCCAAGGACGTAACTTCGAAAATATTGGGGTTTCGTAAAATAGAAGGGACGTAGCTGTTTGAGTTTCGTTCATGTCATAGGTCAACCTAACTCCAACCGATTCTTGGGTTAGGTTATCCTATAGATACTTTCCTATGCCATACTGCTGGGCTGCAGTGAATGCAAGTATACTTTCTCTGCGTTTCTACCGCCCTGGTACTAGCGCATCACCTGCTTTGAACTTTGCTGTGGACTAATAAATACTAGGTGGGTCAGACTGACGCTGCACTTTGGTAGCGAATTTTGCACTGCAGCATTTTAATTTGTTTTTATTTTGGTTTAAGGAATATACTGTGCAAGTATTAGATTTACTAATATTGACCACGTAATATTGTGTAGTTAAGGACCTACGCTATTTATAGCGTATACGCTATTTGTACGTTATTTATAGCGTTTATAACATATAAATGTTACAGAACTGTATTATTTAACTAGTATTATTTGGCTAGCATGCTACACCTTCGTTTGCATCGTCACTTCCCATCAGGTGAGAGCGCGGTCAAATGCTAGACAAGTTCGAAGTAAAAGAAAAAATGTATAATGTATAGTAGATATTATTTTATCCACATTTATTTTAATTGTACTGTATGCTTATTTCACGTGGTAATTTCAATTTACGTAAGGTACCAAAATTCGAAAACCATTTCAAGGTTATCCTTTGTAGGGCGGAGATAGAAAATATCAGATTTTTATATTCAATAATTGACAAGTTATTACTAAAATAATCAAATACATCGATAGCCTCTGTGGTGTGGTGGTTGAGCAGGTCGACTCATTACCAGGAAGCGGCGGGTTCGATTCCTGAGGCAGGACAAGCATTTGTGCACAGAAAAAAAAGTGCAAATACTTGTTCTAAGTCTGGGTATTGTTGGACCATGGTCCTCGTAGTTTCTGGGTCCCTAGATACAGGGAATCCTAGTTAGGGTCCAGGATCTATGCATATGATCGTTGGACGTTATTATTATTATTATTACTATTAAGCCGGCCAAATATTGGGACGAACCTAACGCGCAGGTAGGTTATATTGTACTTACATTTGTGAAAAGTGTAATGTATGTAGGTAGGACCTAAATGTAAGTATATTTTAAGAAGCCAACCATGTCGGTAGGACTTAAATATCAGTCAGAATAAATCTGTGCTACTAAACGCTTGCTGTATATACTTTCTCCTATCCCGGCTGCATATCCTTTATTGGCGACGAACGAATATTGATTATTACATGTCAGTAATCACGCGTGTGCAAAAATTTACAATGTCAATCGGTAAAATCGGTGAATTTGACGTGAAGTGTGGTACGTGGTCATCGTACACGGACCGCCTTGAAATGTATTTCAAGGTTAACGACGTCAAGGATGAACTAAAATTGCCTACTCTCATTTCCCTCATGGGGGACGAGGCATACGAGCTGTTGGTGAATTTGGCAAGTCCCAGGAAGCCAGCGGAGCTATCGTTTATGGAGGCGAGTGACATGTTACGTCAACATTTGCAGCCGGCGCCTTCGGTGCTCGCGGAAAGATATCGTTTCCGACAACGTAGGCAGCGAGCAGGAGAAAACTTAAGCGAGTATGTGGCGGAGCTGAAGAAGATGGCACGAAGTTGTAAATTCAGTGACGGATTAAATGAGAATCTGCGAGATCAATTTGTGTGCGGCGTCGGGAGTGACGTCATCCGTCAACGGCTGTTTGCGGAGGACGACGGATTAAATTTTACAAACGCGGTGAGGATCGCGAGTTCGCTGGAGGCAGCAGAGCGCGACGCGGCTGCGGTGGAGGCGCGGGAGTCGCCGGAGGCGGCGGCAAGCGGTGCGGTGCATGCGCTGCATGCAGGTGGGCGCGCGGAGACCACATAAAATTGAATAGTGGTAGAAATTATTAATCATAAGTCCAACTTTTATTTTTTATTTTTGTTTTGGCTCCAAACTTTTAGTTCAAGGGACTAAATAAGTATTTAACCCGAGGTAAACACTCTGAATAACTGAACAGACGCTACGAATACAAGAAAATTAAAGAGAAAAACATGAATAAGCTAAATAAAAAATTGAAGTGAATACCACAGACCACTTAGGAAAGACTAGGTGAATACAAATCTCTGCCATGCGGACGTATAAATAAAAAAAACAAATGAAGATCGGATTGCCGCTTTCCCGCCTAATTTGTTTTTTTTTTTGTGGCTGGCCAGTTATTCATCGATTTAATTTTTATTGTGGCGTGCTAGCGACTTTATGATCATTGAAATAATGGTAAATATTCAGCTTAAATCTATGTTCTTTAAAACAAACAATTGAAACTAAATTTTAAAATATGTAATTTTTTTTTCTTTTATTAATACTTAACTTTATGTTATTTAAATTTTACATCGCGCTGTGATAGAGCAGCTGTAGAGAAAGTTGGAACATGGTTCAATAGAAATGTGTAAATAGGATAATTTGACAGCTGTCAGTTGAAAACGATTCTCCCTAAGGCTGAAAAGTATTACTTTCAACCCGTTACTCAGGAAACTTCAGACCCACTTTCCGAGTATGAGTAATGAAATAAATGATTTTAATGAAAAATAAATTGAAATATATTTCATATAACATGACATATAGGCTCCTAAAACAATTTTTCCCGTATCTCCTAGCGTGTCGTTGTTACCTATACTGATTGATTCAACAAAAAAAGCTTAGTATTTTATAAAAACCACACCAGAAGCATGCTGAGCCGATAAACAGTTTTTTCACGGGAAATCAAAAGGAACTAAAGAAAAAAAAAATTCTAATTTCAAATCCCATATCTATCAAATCATAGAATTTCAGCTGCGAATTGTGTAAAAAAAATATATCACGCAATCAATGCCCATTACTTTAAAAACTTGTTTGCTAAATGCGGATTCTAAAATAATCATCGGTACATATTATATAAAAAAAGTTATTTTCATTTAAAAAGACAAGCTGAATTAAAAAAAAAAAATACACTTTCTCGTTAAATGCGATTCAGATAGATACTGCAAACTATTCTAAACCTAATAAAAGTATTATTATTACTTTTTAACTTTTCTGAGCGATTTTTTCAAAACAGTTTTTAAGATAAAAATCCACAGGGCGATGTGGTCGCCAAGCCCTTGAAATAAATTAAAAAAAATATATAAAAATATTTTTTTATAAATAAAGAAGATTGTTAAATATGCATTAAACAAGTCACACTAAACGTTCAAAGTTGTCACCACTAACGGCTATGCAAGTTCTGCACCGTCGGATAAATGAACGTTTTATCCTTCGTTTACACTCGCTTATGTTACGTAGATATATACAATTATTATCTTGGGAGTTTTGGCGGGAAAGCGGTAAAGATCGCGTCACCGCACTGTATTATTTTCCAAAACTTGTGCTATTTTTAGTGTTAGTGCATAAAATTGGTGGCGTTTTATTCGTGCTGGATCACAGGCATGAGTGTGGGAAAGTGGTATAATGATGGTGAAACGTTTCTTTTCGTGTTGTTTCCAAAACTACTAGAAGCTTCTGGTAAAGTTGCCACCACTTTACTAAGGAGTATGACTTGACTAGACTAGACTATGACTTTACTTGATGACTTGGACTGTGACTTGACACACATATATATATTTATATATATACAAAATATTAATTAACTTGAGAAATTAATTACTTGACACTGGCTAAATACACAAAAGTGTGGAGCCAAAACAAAAAAAATCTACTTTAAAGCCGGCGTTGAAAAACGTTTACTCTATGTAGACAATGTAGTATCACAATAGTACATAAAAAAAAAATACAATGGTAACTATAAAAAGCATAGCAAGGCAAAGTCCGCCTTACATCATTTTCTGCTATCTCCGATATGTTAGTAGAGTAGGTCGCGGGACTTCTGACCCCAGAGGCCGCGTTGTAGGTCGGAGCCGGTCACAACATACAGTCATACACACAATCTGCAAAGTGCGATGCTTTGCATATATACCTGCTATATACACACGCGCAAATAACGTATCTGGTTTATGGTTCACGACTGGAATGATCACCATCAATCACCGCATCATGCGTGAACGGATAGAAAAATTTTAGCTAATTCTTTTTTGTTGTGTTGTCAGAAAGCTTTTATGAAATAAAAAATAAATATGAGAAGAATATTAGAAAATTTCCATCACGCGGGTGAAACCGCTGGGCGCAGCTAGTATAAATATAAAAGTCCTAAATAACGTACTTAATATATAACAGAGAAATGTTGTTTGTTACTTTCTGCGGTTTCACAATCTTAAACCGAATTGGCTGAAGTTTTTCAAAGAGATGGCGAAATTTACATAAAGTACTTATTAACCTTAAAAGTTCTTGGTAAATTGCGAAATAAATTAGGGGCGGGCCTAGTTATATAAAATTATGTTTTCTCTCGGTATGTTTATCCGTCTCTGAAATAGTACGATCCATCTGAGCAGACCTAATTTTTTATTTCACTTATTTTATTTATTGTGTTACTGGTTTATATTTTCAGAATTAAAGGCTATTATTTTGCATAACTAATTCAGTGTTTTGACTTACCGCTGCTGTAGATGCATAGGTAAGCCAAAACACTGAAATAAATAAATTCAAATATAGTGAAAACCTTCATAAAATCTTCCCATAATGCGTATCCTACTAATATTACTATTGTAATACTACGATTGCCCGTTAGCTCAGTTGGTAGTATACCTGCCTTCTGAACTGCAAGTTGTGGGTTCGATTCCCGCCCAGGACAAACATTTCTTTGATGAACATAGATGTTTGTTCTGTGTCTGGGTGTTATATTGTATTCTATGTATGCATTTACAAAACAAAAAGTATTGTATCAGTTATCGGATTCTTATAGTATAAACTTTGCTTAGTTTGGGGCTAAATGGCGCTGTGTAAAATGTCCACATATATTTATTTATTATAAACGCGAATGTTTATATGTACCACGCTT
Source organism: Ennomos fuscantarius (assembly GCA_905220475.3). Classification (NCBI taxonomy): domain Eukaryota; kingdom Metazoa; phylum Arthropoda; class Insecta; order Lepidoptera; family Geometridae; genus Ennomos; species Ennomos fuscantarius. The sequence continues at coordinate 17,761,785 of HG992023.1, forward strand.
ACGTGTTATTTGTTACTCTTCCACGCTCAAACGGTTGGACGGATCGGGATGGAATTTGGAATATAGACAGCTTATATAGTGGATTAACACATAGACTTATTATCCGCGGGTAAAGCCGCGGAGCCATAGTCGTCTTAATAAATATATCTCAATGGTGACTGACTCACTGACTGACATAGTGATCTATCAACGAACAGCCCAAACCACTGGACGGATCGGGCTGAAATTTGGCATGGAGGTAGATGTTATGACGTAGGCATCCGCTAAGAAATGATTTTTCAAAATTCCACCCTTGAGAGGGTGAAATGGGTGGTTGAATTATTTTACCCATAGGCCACGCCGCGGGCGAAGCTGCGGGCAGAAGCACGTTAGTAATATTACTAATCTCTTGTGTATCTCAGCGACGTTAATTAATTGAAAACTGACAAAGACCAGAGCTATTCTATTAATTTGAACTCAATAATTATAATCAAAATGTAATCTCATTTCAACCATTACGAGAATCAATTTCTTTTTCAAGATTAGCGAGTGAGGCCGCCTTGAAAGAAGCCTGTGCGTGTAAAGCCTGTGTGTTGCCTGATCGTTTTTGAAGTAAAACTTCTTTACGCGCTCGACTTGGGGAGTAAGCTGGTAAATGCGTGGCGAACGGAAGTTGAAAGTTGTTGATTCACGGAGATATCCAGCGTCAACATAACAAAACCAAAAATTACTTAAAGTTTGTATTATTATGTTGGTATTTTAAGAATATACTGGCCACGACGACCTATAGACAGTCCAAATGCTCCAGCCCACTACCTACTGGTAGTGGGATACGTACTCGTAGAGTACCCAAAATGCTAGTAAAATGACAATTTATAATTGTCAAGACATTAACATTAAACAATGCAACAACAAAGTTACACCGGCCGATAGATGGAGCTAAAGAAGTTTTACTTCAGTCGTGTGGTCTTGTCGTCTTGGCGCACTGGGACTGGGCGCCCCAATACATGAATGTCATTTGTAATTTTAGATAATACCAAGTGATAGAACTTATTCACAAAGTTCGTTTAGGTAGGTACCACTGCTTTGTCAGTTATTCTGCTGCCAAGCAGTAATGTCTAAGCACAAATTCCTCCGATTTGAAGGGCATTGCAGCTAGTGAAATTACTGGGCAAATGAGACTGGATGACCTGTCTAGCATAGTGATATTTTACTGTGCCGATGTCTCGGGAGACGTGTACAGTGACGAGCAACGCGTAACCTAATATTTTAGGGCACACTGCAGCTGTTATGGGCGGCTGTGACCGTTTAATATCAAGCAAACGACTAGATCGTCAGATCAACAATAGCAATTTATAAAAACTTAAATTATTATGAGACTGAGACTCCCAATCATCGTAATTAATGATGTTTAACATCATTTATTATGTATTAAATTATATCATGTTTAAATGTGTCATATTTAAATTTACATCATTAAATATATATATATATATATTAATTTAATTATCGTCACTTAATTTGTCGACTGCCGTAGTGACTCACCACTGAGCTCGGTTTTATCATACTCAGTAAAACGTAATCACAATTCGAATAGGCATGAAAGTCAGAAACGTAGTACCAGGCGAACATGACTGCAAGAGAGATCGCGAGCCAATACCTTTGCACTTTAGGGTTCTACTGCGAAATATTCTCAAAATATATCTGTAAATCCGAGCTGGCAACGCATATGCAATGCCAAATATTGTGAAAGTTCATAGACGTGGCGTCAAATTAACCAATCACATTGCAGAATTATAATTTACTAGCTGACCCTAACCCTGTCCAAGAAAATACTTTTCCATCTTTTTTTCTCACCTTACAAACCTTCACTAGACTACGACAAACATTTCAAAACCAATATCAGTTCATTATCAATATCGGGCCAGCTGTTCTCGAGTTTTAGCAAGACAACAGCAATTGATTTATATATATATGGATGAGTAACTACTGCCCGCGGCTTTAAAGGCATGGACTATGGTTTAAAAACTATATTCTGTCCCATATAAACGGATACCTATAAACTATCTCCATGACAAATTTCACCGAGATAGGTTTAGCCATGTAGTCGTGAAAAGGTAAAAAAATGTAGACTACATGAAGTATGGATTCCACGAGGATACCTTTTAGAAATTAATGAACTTTAGTAAAAATATTTAGTTTCCGATCAAAAATGAAATGTGAGATTTAGAGTAGATCTAATTGGGCGGAGCTAGCTCACCCTTTTGCAAAATGGCGACTTGCAGGGGTGCAATCTGGTATCCCTGTCTATCCCATTGCCAGACCTTAACCATCTGCTCTAGTATTGATTGATGCCTAAAAACCGATGCACAGGAGACACGTTCCACGCATTTAACCGGGTTGAATATAATGTAGGTATGTATGCCATTAAAATTATTCATATCAACTATTGAAAATTTCTTATTACAATTCCTGGCTTAGGTATTACAATTCCTGATACCCAAGAACAAGTTCGCAATTAAATTAACAATTGAAGGGTTGAGAATAACAAGGGTTTAACTGTCAAATTGATAGTTTCAAGAAAATTGACTTTAAACTTCAACGGCGTCATTTTTTTTTTTTTTTTTTTACTTCAAACTTGTCTAGCATTTGACCACGCTCTCACCTGATGGGAAGTGACGATGCGATCGAAGGTGTAGCATGCTAGCCAAGTAAATACCTATTCACTCTTCTCTTGAACACGCCCGGGTCATATTTCGCCGGAAACACAGACGCTGGCAGGGCATTCCATTCCTTAGCCGTTCTAATTAAGAACGTTGAGTCAAATCGCTTGGTACGAATGGGTGGTATTTCGACCACAAAAGGATGGCGCTTAGCCGAGCGTCTAGTAGTCCGGTAGTGGAATGGTGATGGGAGAATTAGATCATGCAGTTCTTGAGCGCATTCACCGTGGTGTAATCTGTAAAAAACCGACAGACTTGCCACCTTACGTCGATGTGCAAGGCTCTGGAGCCTTTCACCAACTAAAGTGTCGTCGTCAATGAGCCTTTTGGCACGCCGTTCAATCGAGTCCAGAGCCTCAAGCTGGTACTTGGCAGACCCGTCCCATAGGTGGCAGCAGTACTCCATACACGATCGGACTTGTGCTTGATACAGATTTAGAAGCTGTCCAGGTGTGAAGTACCGCCTTACCTTGGACAATATGCCGAGTTTTTTTGAAGCTACTTTAATGTAGAGTGCTTATATAAGGTAATAGAAAAGGCTTATGTAAGTTTCAGTTGCTTGAAAATGTTTTAATTCTATTTTAAAATACTAAATATAGTACTAGTTCATACAATTACTGTAAAAATATAATATAATAAAATAAATATAATAATGTTTTATGCTAAGCGAACTGTATTCCTGTGATAGATAAACCGTTTTTAGACTCAAAATCTCAAGATTTAAGCCTCATTTAGGTATTTTGAGAATGTATTACTGTAGATAATTTCACGCTCAATCCAACGATACCCATAAGTCTTTTTGTGAAAAAAATCAGTTAAACCCTTTTTGTTCTCACCCCTTCAATTATTATCCTGAATAAAGTTTTCCCCTAATCATTACTATTAATAACCGTTGTAGTATCTCACAGCTATCATAATGTGCACTCTTTAATCTCGAAGTTATATATAATAAGTTTTATTCACGTAAGTAATTGCACTCATCATAATTATGTAAGTAGGTAAATTAGATTATTTTTACAATTAAATATAATATATGTAACATTTTCATTATTATTCTTATATATACGTATTTTATTCTAATATTAATTCGGTTAATTAATTAAAATTTCGGTAATTTGTTTTAATTATATTTTTATTAAATATTAATAAAAATATAATTACTCTTGCACATCCAGGTTGACTGGTCGATAACGTTTCTTAGCATTAAGTCCTCCTTGTACATTATTTTGTGCTAAGGTATAGATATTAATTTTAATAATCTGTGATACCCACAGGTATTCAGTGTAAATGTGTATTCAACAGGTCATACTGTGCTGCAGTCCACTTTTACCGGGCCACTATACGTAAACCTTTACGGTTAACCACAAAAGATTTAAGCAAGTCTTAAACAAGTGTTAAACTGCTGTTTTGTATCGGTAAACACACGTTTAACTTAGGTCTAAGTCTGGTTTATGTTTTGTGGTAACATGGTTACTTTTTACTGTATTGCCTGATGTAATAAAATCCAAAGCAAAATCGCATTCCGTCCTCATTGCCTTCCTAAAAATAGTGCTATTTGCCCATTTTCCCAAAATAAAAAAAAATTAATAAAAGCACCCCGCTCACCCCCAGGAACTTTCAATTTATCGGAAGAGAAGTCTCCTATTTTAACCACGGTAATATGAACAGTTCAAGTAGAAAATTTCATGCAAATTGGTTCAGCGGTTTTGGCATGAAAGCCTCATAAACAAACTTTCAACTTTACATATCAGTAGGCGAAAGATCATTAACCTAAGACTTTTTTATTTTCTTAAGTCAATACTCATGTATGAACACGAAGTACGAAACGTTCAGCAATGTGTTCTTATCATTTTTATCTTAAATTCATCATCATCATCAGCCTACACTAGGTCACTGCTCCAAGGCACGCGACTGAGCCCGGTCTTCAGCTCTACTCTTCCAGTTACTACCAGCTACCTTGCTCATATAATTAAATTACATTAAATTCGTAGTTTGTGTCGGCTAAGGTCTTCTTTACCTGTGAAATTGCCGTTCTTATAAAATAAATCACCTTAAATTTTTTACTGTTTTTTATTTCTATTAATTAAAGTAATCATTCGTGCAATCGATGCATCTTTACAAACGCAATGACAGTTTATTGATAACCTTGAAGAAATCATCTGGACGGGAGGAAACAAATTCTTTAAAGGCATTTTGTACTGCCGCTCGGGTATTGATTTTTTTTTCGCCAAAATTACTCAAATACTGGAAAAGTAGAAGTCTGTAGGCTCAAGGTCTGGTGAGTACAGTGGATGATGGAGATCTTCTAGCCCCAGCTCTTGTAACCTGGTAACCCACTGCTGTGTGAGGTCGCGGTTTGCATGCAGGAGCAACGGAGACGAGCGCTTGACCAAAGCTGGTCAAATAATTCATATGCGACGAAAACATAACTTTAATTAAATTTTGAAAAAACAAGTATTTAATAAAAATAATTTTAAATCACAATTCATAGCCAACACAAAAAATATTTTCATTTGAAATAGCCAGTACTGCAGTACGGTAATTTAATAGGTAAAGGTACCTATTATTATTCAAATTCGGTAGTTTTACTGTTGGCATTGCTTAGATTTCATTTTAATAAACCATCAATCACTCATTTCATTATCAATCGATCTCTTCGTGAGTGGTGTACCTTTTCATCCAGTGTCATTTTTATAACAAAAAAGGAATCCATCCACTTCAAGTCACAAGTAAGACATCCACTTCACATAGGCCAGCCCCATTGGGGGTCCTCCTTAAATGTTCCCCCTTAATATAGGTGTGTGCTGCCCCAACCACGCTTATAGATCGTTTTAGTGGTTGCATCAGTAGATTCCAATGTAGATCGGGAAGAAAGCTGGTATTCATACCCTGGATATTTAGTTATACGACTGCTACTACTTAAGAAGTGATAGTTTAATCTAGTCTACTTTTCCCATTAGCCCATATGGCTAATGGTAAAAGTAGACTAGATTAAAGCCATATACCATTAGCCATATTGGCTAATGGGAAAAGTAGACTAGATTAAGCTAATATATATCAAAGTAAAACGGCCATCTTGTTGGCCGGCCATATTGTTACGGGCTATCTGCAGATCAATACTCGGGGGGGTTTGGGTAGCCTAAGTCCCACATACGCATACCCGATCTAAAACTATAGGTATTGGAATGGAAGCTGTTAACACCGTTGCAAGAAAGGGACGAAACTATGCATCTATTTCAGAAATCAGGACGTTATCGTATACCTTGTTAGCCATGTACGTACCGTATTATGAAGAGATAAAATGCATATGACTATATTGACGACTTCGGATGCGGCTATTTGATAACGCTCTCGCGATATGGTGCCCTGGTACTTCGAACCGCGGCCTTTTATTATAGGTTCAGTAGTTAACTAGGGTTCAGTAGGTTCGCGGTTTCCTTTTAATAATAATATTGATATAACGGTCGTTAATAATAAAATACTAACATAAATTTAATTTTCTTGTATCCCTATTCACATACATAACTAATTAATTACTACTAATTTTACACGTATAAACTAGGAGTTTTACATACATAAAGTATGTATATATAAAGGTGTATAAGTATGTATGTGTACAATCTTGTCTCCGAAGGAGATTCCTGTGAACTTACTATATAGGTTTCTACCTAGTGTGAGGGACAGTGATTCGACTGAGGTATATTGTTTATAAATACACAATAACTTTACGCAAAACAAATATGTTTTTTTACTACACTACAAGTTTATGTACCTCCCTTTCTACCTGTGTGAACTAATAAAGTTTTTATTTATTTATTTATACGCTTCATCGTCATCAGTCAAAAGTACACGATTACGATTTATGAACTCTAATCCATTACTATTACTTCCAAAATATTGCATACATTTTGGAAGAAAATATAAAAATACCAACGATGGTAACATACTATTTCCTACTTGATTCTTGATTCTTGCTGTTACTAACCTTAAGCCACTTGGCGGGTATGCGCGCGTCATACATGGCGTCGAGCGACTCCCTCAGCCCCTGGCTCATGACGATCGTACCATCTATGGCCAGCTTCAGGTCGCATAACGTGGACTGGACTGTCTTGATCACGCGCTGGATTCTATCTATTTCTTGCCTGGGAAGATTGTATAATATACATCACTTTAATGAAGAAGTCATAGTATACGTTCTTGAACTCGAATTAGAGAAGTGATTCGCGTAAAGCGACGACCTATATGAGTGATATGGGCTAAATATGACGAGGATCGTAATATCATTGATAAGCAATACTTTTTTTAGTCAATGTAGCGTGGTGGTTTTACCAATGATGCAGCCGCAGGTCCATATTTTTGTCCTTTTAATTTATCAAGTTACGATAAAATATCCCCGTCAGTTGCAGTATATAAATATTTGTGGATCTCTTACACAGCCCTATCTAGCCCCAAACTACATTAATAAATAATAGTTAGGTATCACAGCTGTGTATAGCTTGTACTGTGGGAACCGTTCCTTATACCTACTTTATGTGTGACATGTCTACAACTATTTATTATTAATATAATTTACTTTTATAAATTACCTGCTTTCTAATTACAGTAAATTATAATATCCACATACAAACTAACATACATGTTCATCACACAAATATTAGTCCTATTGAATCCATAAACTAAAGAACTGAAGGTAGAACTAAGCTAGTGCTAGGTAATCCCAATTCAATTCCTTACCTCAAAAAAATATTCATAGGTAGAAACGCGCCCATCTTTTGCAAAGCTTCCTTGACTTCAAAGCTGATGTACTGTTTAGGCAGCTTCTCTAACATGTCCTCGGCAAGTCTGTACACAATGCTCTCCCTAGTCTCTCCCCCCTGACTCCCCCCTTCCTTGGGCTGCACACTCAAGATCGTATCCAAGATATCCTTAGCACTGTTGATCTGGTAAGTGATATCCGCATTACCATGCAAGCCGAATACTTCTGGAGTATCAGTTAATGGCAGCTGATTGATATAATCGACGTAGCCGTGAAGGTTCCTAGTCTGCGGTACTTTGTATCCCTTATAGAACTCGAAGCCTGGTCGCAGCAACACGTCACAGAACCATACGTTGGTGAACGTAGTTAGCAGGCGTTTATCAAAATCGTCTGTGACCCGACCGCCGTATTGTACTTCCCCGAGCATGTAACAGATAGTCGGCCAGGATATGCCTTTTTTAGGATCGATCTCATCCAAATGGTTCTGTATAAATTGAACGCTCGCTGCGTAATCTGCTTGGTTGAACTCGTAGGGTATGTTCCAGCCTAGAGGTCCAAATTTCCTTCGCTCTTGAACGATTGTGTGTAAGAATGCTACAGCATATAAAAGAGGAGGCCATTGTGATAGAGATGAGTAGTCTAAAGTGTCTTGGGTAATGTTCTGGTAAGTTCTTTTCATGCTAGCCCTGATCCCTTGAGGTGGTTCGTTAGTGAATTTGATGGCCATCTGAAGCAAGCCTATAGGGAACTCTGTATGCACTTCTGTGGTCAGCCAGAGTCGGAACGATTCCTGTATGTGCTCTGTCTCGATGAGCGCGTCCATGGCCTCGACGCAAAAAGGCAGCGACAAGTGGATGTTCTGAAGCAGCACCCAACCACCTTCATTCATCGAGTCTGATATCATCTTTCGAGCCACTATCTCCTGACCTTGCCCCATTGATACTGCTTTTATAACTGAAGTAAAATAAACGGTTAAATAAGAACGCAGAAACTTCATTGAAAATAATAATAATAATTAATGATAGTAAAGCCAAAATCACAAACATAGATCCTGGAGCCTAACTAAGACTCCCTGTGTCTACGGACCCAAGAACTATGAGGATCATGATCCCGCAATACCCAGACACAAAACAAATATTTGCGCTTTTTTTCATATACTAATACTTGTCTTGTCGTGGGAATCGAACCCACCGCCTCTGAGTTATGAGCCGTCCTGCTCAACTACCGCTCCACAGAGGCTGTCACGTATAATAATAACATATTTATATATGGATAAATACTCGCTTCTAAATATTATCACGTAATATTACCAATTTCCTTGGCTTTAGCAAGAGCAGCGATCTGTGCGGACGGGTCGGAGCCTATTGACAAGATACAAATGAGTGGCGTTCGCGGCTCAGATTCCTCCCAGGTAGCCTCTAAATTGAGGATGCAACCCTCTCCGTATTCTGGACCCAGGGAATCTGGAAGTTGCCAAATCTGCAGAGAATTTTAAGGTAATAATGTCCAATTTGGTGCGAGTAGATCAAAGGATTCCATCGTATTAAAAAAATCGTATCGTCTTCCGCGTGCGAGTACTACACTAACAAAGGTGACTATTAATGGCTTGTAGGACTTGCGCATAGATTATTATTAAAGAATACAATATAAATGAAAGACATTTATTTATTACTTGCCTAGAAAAAGGTACAAATCAGGTTGTATGAATAAACAAATTACAACCCATTGATCTTTGCACTGATGTCGCGCATGGGGTGTATTGTGCATTTCCCCCTGCCATTATCTACCCTGGCCAACCCAGCTCCGTTGTGCAGCGGAGCACTACCTCAGCCAAGGCCATGATCCGCTACATATCAGGTTTGTAAACATATCTTAGAAATTTCTATACAATTGAAACACGTCCATGAACTGAAAATGTGCCGCTGTGTATACCACAATTAATGAATGATGTGACGAACTAGTCATTCACTTGATGTTAAGCGACACAGCCGCCCATAACAAAACAGTGTCACTTGAATTCTAAATTATCAAGTTTCGCGCGACATTGTACTGCGCACATCCTGAGACAACAGTACAATCTGGTAATAAGATTCATAAAGTCTCAATTGCCCATTAATTAAAGTACAGTAATTAAAAAAAACTATCTAACTTTGCAGAAAAGTCCTACCACCTAGTAGTACTAGTCTTCTATTATAATCTTGGATTGTCTCTTAGGACAGTTATACCATCTCATACCGCTTACCGACAATATACTTCCGGGCCTGCGATAAAGTACGATCAGGGCTCCAAGATCTTATAAGAAGCAGCTTTCTAAAGACATCTAAGCTGTCCTGATAGCCACTAGGTATAGTTTCCTCTTCAGGCTTAGCTTTCTCATACCAGACACGCCATTCTTTCTCATTCGTTGATATCTAAAACAATTATGGGGATTCGTCTTAGATATCTTATTTTTTATTTAAGATATTGCCTTAAATGTAAAACTGTCTTACCCTAGAAAGAACATCAGAAAATGTATCCAATTTACTAATTTCGACCAAATTCAACCAAGTTATATCCAATATCCATCTAAACGGCTTTGGTGCTACTGCGTTCAGATCAAGTGACGCTCCTCCCTTTATGAACGCCATGAATTCGTCGTGCGACATGAGACCCTTTTGGTAATCTATTTTCATCGCCAACATTAGAGTGAACAAAGCTTTATGTCTCTCGTACAAGCTACGCAGTGTAAAGGCCCACACTTCGTGAGTTAAGTACTTAAGAATGATGTTAATACGTTCCTCTGTTATATTACTTTTTGTAGATTTAGTGATCGAATTGTCAAATATGTTAAGAAACTGTTTTAATGCATTTTGATACATGAGATTTACGTTGCTCATTTCTACAATCAAGAAATATAAAATGGAACCTCTTGCAGCAACCGCTCTGAACTCTTCGCGTGCTTTGATAATCTTCTTCTCTGTCACTTCTGCAACTTTAAGCTTTTCATTGACCTCCTCTGCGGTTGTCTTAGTTATCTGAAGCACTTGAATGAGTGCCTCATCGTCTACTAAGGAACCTTCTGAAGATGTCAACCTACAAAGTAAATTGCTCTCCAACTCCTTCATACTCCTCTGATTTTTCATGACAGACTCAAATAACGCTACTCTTTCCTCTTCTAAATCTGATTTCTCCATTAATATTACCCGACCAAGCAACTGGTCTTCTAGACCTTGCATCGTAACGGTGAAGTCAATGATGGACGTCTTGGCGCTTATCTCGGGCGAGTACGCCGGGTTGGGGAGTTTGGTTGTAATGTATAACATGAACCCGGGCATGACATCGCACTCCTTGTCACCTACTATCACTTTCTCGATTGAACCAGACTTAATGAAGTTTTTCTCAAGTACGTTGTCTATGACAGGGTCTAATTCGACAGCGACGTCTTCAATAAGCAGAGGTCGTCCAAGGGACAGGCTGTCCTCTAAATGTGTTCTGAAGTATTTGTGATTAAGAGATGTGATTTGCAACTCGTTGGAGCTCTCTTTGTTTTTGATCCAGTTTTTTCCTTGACTTTGCGGATCTACCAATAACGGATAAGAGCTGGATTTGGTTACTATTAAAGCATTTTGCACAGAGAGATCATCGTTCGGTAAGCCTTGTAAAGTCCATTCGGAGATAGTGGCATTCTCGACGAGCATGTTGGTTATGTTTAATCCGTTTGTGACAGGAATTTCCTTGTTTTTCAATATTCCCATCCAATTGTCTAGCAAGCTGTTTCTGAACTCTTGATTGTAAGGTCCACAATATGATAAGAACCCTGTAGCGAGCACTACATCCCCAACTAGTCTACCCAACTGTTCTTTAAAATCTTTACTCTGCTGTGTCCATCTTATCTTCTCGCCGCCCAACCCGTTGATCAAAGCTGTCGCTGCCGTCATTTTCCTTAAGCAAACGTTAGCTGCGTCCGTAAGTTGTTGTTTTTCAGATACAGCCGATTCGTATTGCTCTTTCACTTTTCTAAGTGACATTTCTCTTTCTTCTAATTGCCTTTCAGCGGAAGACAAATCATCCATGGCCAGCTGTGAAAAGAAACGTACGTATTTAAGTATGTTAGTATGTTAAACACAAGTAGGGGTAATTTATGGAACAGGTCCGATCCTTCAGGATTTCAATGTTCAATGTTCATTTCAATGTTCTTTCGCTGATAGAAAACTATATTATCCATTAGAGCTTATTTTGTTGTGATATTTGCTTCCGGATACGGCTATTCTTACTTTATAAATGGTACTTTACGACTTTGTAACGATAAACTAATTTTTTTCTCTTATCTTTTAATATGAAACAAGCCACGATGTTATGGCTGAAAAACATTTAAAAACGTGTAAAAAATAATTTATTGTTTTGTTATTCTCATACCTTTAACCTAGCTTCCTGTAGCATCAGGTTTGCTTTCAAAGGCAATACTTCTTTGTTAACGCTATGGAAAAAAGCCATAGCTTTGGTCCACGACAGCAAGCCAGCGACGTCACCACACACTCGCTTTGCAGTATCCATATTGTAGTCTTCCATCTCAAAATATGGCATGAGGTGCTCTACCATTTCGTTGTTTATGATATCTTTTGGGTAGTTTTGGAGTTGTAGTAAAAACGTCGTGCTTGCCATCATCTTAAAACACACAAAAATTATTCAATTTTACGTAACCAAATAGTTGTAATTAATGAATGGGACTGATAAATACACTTAAGTATATATAAGCATAATTATATTATTAATAAATGTTCCGTTTACGACGTCTTTTATACCATAAGTTGTATCTGAAAAATAAATGAAATCGGCGACCGAGACATCACAGATGAAAGTTGCTGCACGCAGCGTTAATTGTGTGTAGCTCCAAGTCTTGCGACATATTTATGTGGGCAAACCACACCGAAACATTTTAAGCTCGACACCTTCATTTTTGCGATTCGGATAAAATTTTCACAAAACCCAATGAAAGTATACGTAAGAGTTTACCTTTAGAGATTCCGCCCAGGATGGTTTAGGGCACGGCGCGGCCGTATCGGGAATGAGTGGGTGCAATCTTCTCTGAAATAGAATGAGTACGCAGTCCATAATTCGCATGATGAGATGCGGAGGCCGGCCCAGCTTTCTGACTGTCGCAATGTGAGCCGGTTTTATTGTATTCAGAGCTGATTCAGCCTCTTCAAGAGCTGGTTTGGCAGCTTCAAGCTTTATCTCAGCCTTCTCTTTTTCTTCAGCAATGTATGCCACTAAAGCTTCAGCTTTCTCCTTCACTATTTGCACTTGATTCTTGACGATTTCAGCTTGCATAGCTCTTTCTGTGACTTCAGTCAGTACACGGCCAGCTTTTTCTGAAGCTAATGCTAAATCTTGTTCCATCACAGCTAAATCTTTCTTCAGTACTTCTACTGATATTGACGCTTCACGAAGTTTTTCCAAGCCAGTGTCCATTCTTAGAGCTCCATCACCGAGTTCTTTTTGCTTCATTTGGTATATCGTTTTGTATCCGCCAATAAAACTCAGATAAGACTTAGGTGTAACATGCGAAGACCTGCGAAACCTTTGGAAGTATTCTGCAGACACTTTCGAAACGACGTCTTGTATTGTGCCTAATACAGTGACCAGTTCTTTTTTGACTTCTTTTGTGCATTCGATTTCAAACTCAGCCAAGAAATGATCAGCGACTGACACGAGCGCATCTTTTGGCCACGGCTGGAACCAGTCGATAGTACATCCGGATATAAGAGCAGGAAAGCGCATTGCCCGATATCGAAATGCTTCACTCACCTACAAAATATTTTTAAATTTATCTCAAAAGAATTCAAACAACTAGCAATAAAAATAAATAGCTGTTTAATACTTACAGGAGAAAAACATAACACTACATGAAGGTTTTGGCAGGTCCTGTTCAAGAAATACTCCATCACCAATTCATTAGTTAACGTACGTTTTTGATTTTCACGCTTCATAATCGGCGTAAGTTCAGAAATTATTTCTTGCTGCTCGTCCTTAGTAAACAAGTTGGATATAACACCTGAAGACAGTATATTGTTTAGGTATTCAAGGAAACCTTCCTCTTTGATGTCCAAATCTGTGAATATAAATGTGGTGCCCTTGCCTTGAACACCACACGACCGGTAAAGGAGTTTTAAGTCTTCCAAAAAGTTTCCCACGTTGTAAGATCTAGTCAGCGCTATTTGGAAAGATCGATATCCCGCTATAAACGTTGACAGTTTAGTTAAAGATTGTTTCCCTGAGCCGCCAACACCTACTAACATGACGTTTCCTCGAGGATGTCTGATTACTCTAGAAATCTTAACTAAATGGAGCATCGCGTCAGGGAAGAACACTAGGTCCATGCCAGACCCTCGGACCATTTCATTGAATTGCGACAAGAACATTTGCAAACGTTCTCGCAGCTCGCTGTAGTCAAACACTGGTTCATACACTTTGGGCAGCTCCATATCTGCATCTTCACCTTCCTCGCCTGTTGGTTCTGGAGCGTCTCTGGTGAAAATAAAATAAATAACTACTATTCATTATATTTTTTGGTTTTACTTATTATACTTATTTTCTTCTCAAAGGAAAACTTACAGCTATATACGTACACATAAATATCACACTAATAGATACGGAAAGCTAATTAAGTTTTCACAAACATTTTATAAAGAATACAATATAGAACAGTAGCAAGACGGATGTGCAAAAACAGATTTTTTTTTGAATGAATTAATAGTAATACAACCTTTTTTCTATAGGTAAACTATCATAATATCAAAAGAAAACATCACTCGAGTGCTGGTTTATCAAAGTACCAAATTAAAGACTATGTAATGCTCTCTTAGCAAAACACCATTAAAGATATCAGCATTATAAATAAAACAAAATATAATTTAAGCGCCAGATCCTACGAGCTTTTCTTTTTTTTTTTTTCTCTCACACAATGCCATCTAGCCCCAAACTAAGCAAAGCTTGTACTATGGGAACTAGATAACTGATACAATACTTAGATACTTTTTGTTTGTAAATACATACATAGAATACAATGTAACACCCAGACACAGAACAAACAATGTTTGTCCTGGGTGGGAATCGAACCCACAACCCGCAGTTCAGAAGGCAGGGTCACTACCAACTGAGCTATCAGGCCAGTCGGCTTGATTTTATTTTGAAACGAGCTTCTGCCCGCAGTTTCACCCGCGGCGTGGCTTATGGGAAAATAATTCAACCACCCATTTCACCCTCTTAAGGGTGGAATTTCGAAAATCCTTTTTTAGCGGGTGCCTACATCATAATGTTATATATATAAAAATATATATATAAAAATTTTAGCGCGATCCGTTCAGTGGTTTGGGCTGTGCGTTGATGGATCACTATGTCAGTCAGTCAGTTACCTTTGAGTTATATATATTTATATGCTTCAAGCAAAAGAAGAAGTTTCAATTTCCATCCATTCGCACTGATGAGTTAAGGTTTTAAAACCTTATAAATAAATCTTTATTTTACAACTGGACAAAAATTCTCTTTCTTTAAAACTCGACCAGTGTAGTTTGGACAAACAAGCACTCGAGCGACGGGAGACATTACCTCATAAAATCTAC
The DNA here is from genome assembly GCA_905220475.3 of Ennomos fuscantarius. Taxonomy (NCBI): domain Eukaryota; kingdom Metazoa; phylum Arthropoda; class Insecta; order Lepidoptera; family Geometridae; genus Ennomos; species Ennomos fuscantarius. The sequence goes on from HG992023.1 coordinate 17,776,844, forward strand.
GAAAACCGGCTCCTTTTCCATCATTTTCCTATATTCCACGCCCAAAATTTCTTCAGCAATATCATACATTGCTTTATTAAACCAATCTTTGTCTACCTGATGAGTAAACCGGTCAGAGAATACTCTCGAAAACTCATGTTTCCATAAAAGCATCAAGCATTTTTCTGACTCAATTACAGTAGGTAAGGTTCCTACCATTCCTTGCCATACCCTTGACAAGTCACGCAATGAAAAGACGTAGTGGAATTTTGCTGGTGTCGGTAACAAGTTCAGTCTGGTCCGCATCCATAGCTCGCGTGTTAGAGGTATCACTTTCTTTATCAGCTGGCGGACTTCCATCGCAAACCCTCTCTTTGCATTGTAATGACCTTCGCCTATCACTTTGAAAATCTTGTCTATAGATTCGTTGTTGGGAAGAGGGCAGTTGAATATCGCAAATTGGCGTTTAAGTCGAGCTGGTATGTCATTTCTTCCTCCACCTGGAAAATAAAATAAATGGTAGAATATAATGTTTTTTATATGTATTTCTACGAACATAGAAATATCGCTGCATATAATTGAAATTACCTGGTTGCCCCATTGCGCCTAAAAATTGTATATCAACAACTGTAGTGAAGTCTCCAGGTTTCTCCAGACTATAAAAGCCACTCATGCTCATAGTTTGTCTGACTATTTCATTCGTGATTTGGTCACCCCATTCATTAATTTGAGGCAGATTTATATCGTCTATGAAAACTAACATCTTTTTTCCTCCCGGAGGTCCAAAAGTCATTCCACTGCGTTTCTCTACGTAGCTCTCTATTGTCTTCTGAAATTGATATGGGCTCGTAGCTGACGAAAAATTGAAAGACCTACCCATAAACTGTTCCGGGTTTGCATTCTTCATGTAAGCCTTCATCATTACCGTTTTGGCTGAACCTTGTTCACCTAAAAGCAGCACTGCTTTTCCTTGCTTCGCGATGCAGTGTATTAAATAGTTGATCCTGACGTTATCGGTAATAGGGACAAGAATGCTTGAGTAGTCAGGTGTTGCCGTGTCAGGATACTGATAGTGCATCACCAAATCATCCCACAGCTCCCATTTGCCAGGTTGTTTTACGTAAAAGTCGAAAGCTATGCTCGGTTTATTATTTGGATGCTTGGGGAGGTCTAAAATGTTGCTAAAGTTCTTTTTCAGGTACGCGTCGTACCTTTGTCGGTCGCCTGTTTCTAACAAAGATCCGAAACCCCAGACGAGGGTAAAAACATATATTTTGTGCAAATGCTCTGGTGTGAACAATATTATCTCCTCGCCTTTTTCTTTTTCTTCGTCTTCATCTATGTCTCCGTTGACAGATTTACTGGCCGAAGGATCCTCAGGCTCAATGATTTGCGGTGGCACCAACCCTTCTAGCAGACTAAGCATTTGAAGAATTATATTAGCTTGCAGAACCCTCATGCTAAAGATAAGATTTTGGGTGCACCAAGTGAATACACTTGGGAAGGTCTGTTCAAATAGGGCGCCAAATATTTCCACCTCACGGGGTGACCTTGTTTTCAACCATCCACGTAGGACTGAAAATTAATATCAATATCATATGTTGATGTTCTAATCTCAAATTGCTACTAACTGCGCCCTTAGTTTCTACAACATATACAGAGTGTTCTAGGAATTAGTGACAAGCGAAAATGCATCTTCTAAGATATCTGAATTACCCCATGTATTTTCTGCAACTTTTATGGTTTCGGAGCTATGCTATATAGGCTACTTGTCGCCTTAGTAATTTTATTCCATTCCCGATTTTTCCTATCTTTCTACTATATAAAAATAAGTCGGGTTTTCCTTCCTGACGCTATAACTCCAGAATGCACGAACCGATTTCCACGGTTTTGCAATCGTTGGAAAGGTCTCGGGCTCCGTGAAGTTTATAGCAAAGAAAATTCAGGAAAAATTCAGGACAAACCAACATTTTAAGTAGATGGCGCCGGTGCGTGATACATTGTTTTTCGTATATTATAAAATGTTTAATAAATAAACGTCCACCCGAGCGAAGCCGGGACGGGCCGCTAGTATTTAATAATTAACCATTTATTTCAGGCTAATTCTAAAATAGACAGACATTCTAAACCAATAATCAAGTTGTGTTAGTCTTTTTATATTTTTATTTAGACAATCTATATTTAAGCTGCGTTGTACTGCCACACAAACATTCCCAGGTTAACTGGAAGATAATACTCTCTAGCATTAAGTTTGCCTATGTACCCACATTTGTTGTTTGTGAAATAAAGCATATTCTATCTATGTAACTAAAACAAACAAGAACTCTTCGGGATTATTTTTAAATCTTAGACTTAGCTAGGAGAGCTAGCCACAATTTGGTTCATCTTCAACTCTGAAACTATGAACGAACTTCAAACTTTTGTTCCATTAATCAGATACTAGTAAACTACAAGATTTTATAGTTGTAATAAGGGGAGAGATGATACAATTATCTAGGCATATGCAAAATAAACTGTGCTTGCGCAAAGATGAAGTGTCCATTTTAATATCTCTCCATTACACAAGCTCGTAGTAAATAGGTTTTACTTGTTTATTGTAAATAATAATAAACATGACAAGTAATAATAGGTATTAATTTGTGGCCGCTATTTACCTCGGTTTTTTTTTTTTTCGTAAGTTCATTGATAATTTACTCGAAAATGAATGCAACAACACGCTATCATATAGTGGTACAGGTTACAAAAGTGTAAAATGTTAAATCGTGAAAATTTGAACGTGTAAAATCCAGTTCCATTCTATTCAAAGTATAAAGCTCTCGACATAAGTATCAAAAAACGTTTATATGACCTTCAGAACTTGTGGTAAAGTGTATACCTATTTGCATTATAATGGCCTGGCAGGAATTTAAATGTTTAATAAATGTTATAAAGCAACTGACCTGGATCCCAATCCAACCCCGATGCGCTCATATACACCATACCATTGCGAGAAACAGTGGCTGGGGATGCGTTATCAATATTTTCCGGCTCAAATATAATCTTTGAAGTAGGCGACATCGTTAAGCGGTCACCGTTTGCCAACGTAAGAGTCTTATTGTCATCTAGCACGGAATTCAAGTTTTCTATCCAAATACTATCCACGGGACCGTCTAGGACCAGCCAGATGTACTCTCCGGTTTTTATTTTGAGAGTTTTCCTCCATAAAGCCGAGAATATGCCATCTGTCCAGTCGTTGGTGGCGACGTCAAGGCGGCCGAACATCTGGGCGGCAGTTATAGCCTTGGGGTTCATACGCATCTCCCTGTGGACAAAACCATTAACAAAAGTAATGAATATTCAATAGGTAATCATAATAGTATTGGTAGGTGGTTTTAACAACTAAACCTATCAATTCTGCATATCAAAGGTAATTTTGGATAACTAACCGGGAGCTTCACTAAATCCAAGTACAATGCTTTTAGAAATTTGGTCTGTTTAAATATGTATTTAAAAAAAATAACGCCCAATGATCACATACTTAGATCCTGAACCCTAACTAGGTTTCCCTGTGTCTAGGGACCCAGGAACTACAAATACCATGGTCCCACAACACCCAGACTCAGAACAAGTATTTGCGCTTTTTTTTCTGTACACAATTACTTGTCCTCCAGAATCGAACCCACCGCCTCCGGGTTATGAACTAATCTGCTCTACCACCACACCACAGAGGCTGTCTGATTTTATATTTTCGCTTGTTAGTTAAGATTCTGAAAATGCTTCGAAAGTACTAAACATATTTGGATGCGGTTTTCGGAAAGAAAGGTGATAGAGTGCTAATAAAAACAAGATAGATAAATAAACTAAATTAATAATAACGCCCAACGATCAAATACATAGATCCTAGACCCTACCTAGGATTCTCTGTATAGGGCCACAGGAACTACGAGGACCATGGTCCCACAACACACAGACACAGAACAAATATTTGCGCTTTTTTAAGATATCTAGCTCTTTTGCGATCTTGGCTGGCACGAGTTGTTATAGGTAAAGTTTCACCTGTGCGGATTTTCTAGCTCCGAAAGCGCGTTCATTAGCGTATGAATACAGGTCGTCTTGCCGGCGCCTGGAGGGCCCAGAGTCATGATACCGTGGCGCACGCGCTGGGTCTCGTACAGCTGGAAATTATTGATCACATCACCATTATTTGCTGAACTCTTAGTTGATAACTTGATACATGTATGTCATAATTGAAGGGTTGAGAATAAAAAGGGTTTAACTGTCAAATTGATAGTTTCGAGAAAATTTACTTTAAACTTCAACGGCTTCATTTTAATGTAGAGTGCTTCTAGGATAATAGAAAAGGTTTATGTAAGTTTCGGTTGCTTGAAAATGTAATAATTCTATTTTAAAATACTAAATATAGTACTAATTCATACAATTACTGTTAAAATATAAACCGTTTTCAGACTCAAAATCTCGAGATTTAAGCCTCCTTTCGGTATTTTGAGAATGTATTATTGTAGATAATTTCACGCTGAATCCAACGATACCACCCATAAGTCATTTTGTGAAAAAAATCAGTTAAACCCTTTTTGTTCTCACCCCTTCAATTGAAGTTTAAAAATTTTAAGTTGTAAAATTTACACTTAATGTATCGTGGGTACCTTCATAAAACAAATGAATGCAAACCCATGTTAGGGAGTTGCGAGGAACGACCTTTCTGTAACTCAGAATGGATTACATTTCATTTCATAGAAGGCATACTAAAATCATTCCGATATTTTTGGATTATCTTCCAAAGAGCTCATCTAAAAACATCAGAATACCTCACTTGTATAATACTGAATATAAGTTTTAAATAATAATGCAAAAATATAAATAAGGGATAAAATGAGAAGATATGATATCGGTGCAATTACTGCCACAAAAAATACTTTCACACAGAGGCGTTTATATTTTTTTCTGGTTTCTAGCAAAAATAATTGAGCCTATAAAACTACAGACATTTTTCCAAAATTCTAATATCTATTTTAACTTTTGCATTGAAAATGCAACACATGAAATTGTTAGCGTTATTTTTCAACTAACTTTTAGTAAAACAAAAGTGAACTGGGGATAAAAAAACGAGTGTGCTTTAGACCACACGACTGAAGCAAAACTTCTTTAGATCCATCTATCGGCCGGTATTACTTTGTTTTTGCTTTAACGTTAATGTCGCCATCTTGTCAGTCATAAATTGTCATTTTATCGAATATACCAACGTAATAATACAAATTTTAAGTAATTTTTCACTTTGTTACGTTGACAGTCAATCTACGTTAACCAACCACTTTCAACTTCCGTTTCCCTAGTTACACATTCAAAAGCTTACTCCCCAAGTCAAGCATGCGTAAAGAAGTTTTACTTAAAAATTTAACGTGGTCTACATTTCGAAGTAAAGTATACAAACAAACCTGAATGAGTTTCAATAGCCACGGCGGATGGTTGATCAGCCCGAACGCCTCCACGTGTTTCTTGATAGCCTCCTCTAGCTCGGTATAGGTTGTTTTCTCCAGAGCCTGATTGGGGAAGAGATCTGCCACCAGCGATATGAAGAGCGGTTCGTCCTCGTCAATCAGTTTGGACAGGTTCATATCACGCAGAACTCTCATGACGATTGTACTCTCGTTGTCTTTTGAGTTGACTCGTTTGACGGCGCCGAGCGTGCGTAGAACCGAAAGGATGTTGCGAAGGCCAAAATCGTAATGCACCTAAAGAAAGAAGACGACCCGATAGAAGACTGGTCCAATAGCTCAAGTTGCAGTAACCCTGTCTTCTGAGCTATAGGCTCGATTCAATTCCCATTCAGGACAAACAGTTGTGTGATGATTTAATGAACGTTGATGTTTGTTCTGAGTCTGGGTGTTATATTGTATTCTATGTATGTATTTACAATCAAAAAGTATCTATGTATTGTATCAGTTACCTGGTTCCAAAAGTACAAGCTTTGCTTAGAATGGGGCTAGACGGCGCTGTGTGAAACGTCTTCAAATATTGTTATTACTTTAAAGGTTGCAGGCAAACGACTTTAGTTCCAACAGTTACAACCTCCTATTTTATTGGCTGTGATTATGTGTTTTTAAGGTTTTAGTTGATAGCGAAACCGAACCAGTAATTCTGCAAACATTAGAGTGCGGGCGCCAACTTTTTCGCAATATTTTAATATAAGCTTAGATGATTAACAAGTATTATAATCTATATAAAGCGACTTTGTACTAGATACCGAATTCGTTTCACATCGTCGTGTTTAGAGTTGCATATATACCTACTGGAAGGTTCCTGCCAAAGCTCATGTAAACCACTAGACCAATTTTTTCTCATATTTGAAATACTTGTTTAGAATTAAGTATGACGGCGGCAACGTCTGGTTGTAAACTCTATGCGCAGCAGGCATAACCGTAATTTATCCAATGGTAGCATTTAAATTTATTACAGTGGCAACACCGGTAGCTGTCATCGCTCCCCCACCCATTTGGCTATAAAAAAGGGAGCGCTCAGTGTACTACGGATTATTCTTGCTCCGGACACGGCCCGGTGCGCATGCTGCAGGCCTATAATCCTATAGTTCTATAGTTTGTCCGCCATGCTTAAACACCAAACACACGAATATAATTAAAATCGGCACCACAGCAAATTTCTCTCTTTTTTTGGGGGAAGTATACCTCCATTAAAAAAATCGCTGATTTTGTAGAACCAGTGTACCAAGTTTCGTCAATATTCTTTCAAAATACGACCTGTACGCGAGTACGTACATCCGGACAGATAAAAGTTAATTTTGGGAGATGAATCAGAGATTTCACTCGTTCAAAAATACTGCAAACATTATTTACAAAACGTACTGTATAAGCTTGGACAAAATTGGTGTTTTTATTGTGTTGGTGATTAAAAAATATTGTTACAAAATACTTCACTTCGGGAGCTGATGCAAGCGGCGTAGTATATATACGAGTGACGAAGAAGGCTCGGGCTCACTTTTCGGGCAGCGCTCAGAGGCGACGGACGTTTTATAAAATCACGCTATTAATTATTGTCGGTTCTTAGTAAATCTTAATAAATATTCTTAGCTTGATTGTAAACTTATTTTTTTAAAACTAAAACCACTTAGGATTTCCAACAATATTATTATATGAAGACAAGTGTTATTCGAATTAAAACTATAAACCTATATGACAAAAACATTTATTGTAGTGTTGTCTTAACATAACAATTTTTGTTTTATTTCGCTGTGTTTTATTCAATGAATAACTAATGCCCATCTGTTCTAAAGTCTATTAAAATACAACTTAGCTAAGCAAAACTTTCCCCCGGGTCTAGCAAAAATAATTGAGCCTGAAAAATGACAGACAATTTTTCCAAAATTGTACTATGTATTTTAACTTTTGCATTGAGTGTCTCGTATACGTTTGTTAAATACGTGTCAACTTGGCAGACCAAGTGGTGAACGCTCATTGGTTGCCCGTTGATCATCTGCTCTCTCGACCAATGTGCGTACACTATTTGGCATGTTGACAGGGCACGAGTTCGACAAACGTACGAGAAACCGGTGGGTAGAGATATATAAGTGCGAACTTAGGAGCTGCCAAACTTAAGTACAGACGGGCAATAATCTCATTCTCATAAATAAATGTATTTTTTTAACTACTTAATTTCTGACTGTTTAGAGTTGACTATTTTATATCTATGTTTTGTTATTTTTCATTGTCATTTAACTGTTATTTATTTTAATCAAATTGTAATTGTATGTTAATAATAATTACTGTAATTAATGTTCTAATAAAATAAAATAAATAAAATCTCGTAATTGAGAAATCGGTTCATAAATTAATTATTACCTGCTTAGTCAGCTGTTCCTCGCATAGCTTATACAATGTGTAGAATTTCCGAGCTAGGGTGATGTTTTCGAGGAACCCGCAGGAGGCCAGCTTGACCCGGATGATGATCTGCCGGTCGGGCACCATCATGGCTACCGTGCGGAACTGGATCTTTAGATTCTCCGGTAGCTCCTTGCGACCAGCATAACCTGGATTCTGTCGGATATTTATCAGTTCAGTCATAATCGTATAATTGAAAATTAAACATAAGATAAAAGATAAAAAATTATTATCCACAAAAGAAATTGACGAGTTATACGTACAATAATAAATTTAAATAAATTATATTTCCATAGCTTACATACTAAATTATAAGTAATGGCATAACATTTATCTTTTATACAATTGAAAATTAATATATAATTTTGAATAATATAGGCAAGCTTATAGAATTTAGTCACTAAGGCTATTGTGTATTAGAAGGCATAATGCTAATTACTAATATAAGATCTTAACGCTTTATATAACGATGTTTAATAAATAACCTTTATTTTTGTTTATTTAGTGTATTATATGAATTTTAATTTTTTTAATGTTTGATAGGTTTGCGTGACCACTATCTCACCTGACGGTAAGTGACGATGCGGTCTAGGATGTAACACGCTTGCTTAGAAGATACCTGTTCACTCTTGACTTGAAGACTCCCAGGTTATTTATTGCATCGAAAGTTAGCTTGTAGTGATAAAGCCCATCTATTGTACTACTAACTAAAAAAATAAGCTAATAGTAATGTATTAAGTTTATGCATTTTCATTTATATAATTTGAAAAGAATTAAACTATTTCGCTCGACGACTAGAAAAGTGATATTAGACATATTCTTATACTTTATAAGACAAAGCTCGAATGAACTAGTATCTTTTAGAAACATGCTCTTTAGTCGACTGGCCACTTACCATCAGATGAGGCAATGATCAAATGCAAACCTATCGCAGTTTAAAAAATGCACATAAAAGCTAGATTATAATATGAGTAGATTATTTGAAAAAGTATTCTACGAAAAGAAAAAAAAACGAGTGAGCTTTAGACTACACGACTGAAGTAAAACTTCTTTGGTTCAGCTCCATCTATCGGCCGGTATAACTTTGTTTTTGCTTTATTTAATGTTAAGGCCGCCATCGTGACAATCGTAAACTGTCAGTTTACCGGACATACCAACGTAATACAAATGTTTAACTTTGATATGTTGACAATGAAGATCTACGCTAATCAACAACTTTCAACTTCCTTTCACCTCGTTATACGTCCACCAACTTACTCCCCAAGTCAAGCGTGCGTAAAGAAGTTCAACTTTAAAATAGTTGATTTAATGGAGTAGTGGTAACATACTACGCAAAAAAGGCTGCTGTAAAAAATGTTTAATAGAATCACCATTGTGATGAAGATCCCGAACTCCGGACACATATCTGAGGAGTCACCGTCGGTAAATATGAAATTCTTCTTCTTCTCCTTCTTAGCGGCGAGCACCACGGCCACCTGCTGAGCAGCCACAGACAGCACCGGCAGCTCGATCCGATTGAACTCGTCGAAGCATCCCCACGAACCTGATTGCGCCAGGCCCTTGTATATGCGACCGAGGCCTCTGAATGTACATGAAATAGATTTATAGATAGTACTGAATGATAAATATTTTACTAGGTGGTAGAATTTTCGTCTAGGTAGGTACTACCGCTTTGCTAGTTATTCTGCCGCTAAGCAGTAGTGTGCAAGCACTACTGTGTTCCGGTTTAAAGGGCACTGTAGCTGGTGAAATTACTGGGCAATTGAGACTTTATGATCTGATCTCACAGTCGAGTAATCTTATTATTAGGCTGTGCTGATGTCTCAGGATGATATGCGCAATGCAGTGTCAAGCGAAACTTTGAGTTCCGAGTGACACTGTTCTGTTATGGGCAGCCTTGTCGCTTAACATCAGGTGAACGACTAGCTCGTCGTATCATTTACTAACATAAAAAATAAGATCAATAATAACAATAATAACGCCCACATACATAGATCCTGGACCCTAACAAAAATTCCTTGTGTTAAGGGACCCATGAACTACGAGGACCATGGACCCACAACACCCAGACTCAGACAAAGTATTTGCCTTTTTTTCTGTGCACAAATACTTGGGAATCGAACCCACCGCCTCCAGGCTATGAGCCGACCTGCTCAACCACCACACCACAGAAGCTGTAAAATGGCGATAAATGAATGGTAATAAAGCGATTGAAGTATTTCAACTCACTAAAAATTTTCGTTTTAGTAGGTAACCCAAGTTTAGAACAACTGATACCTTTTATTATGGGTTAGCTACTAAAACGCCGCTTTTTAGTAAGTACTTCTAAAATAATTAAACTTCAATCGCTTTATTACCATTCATCTTCTCGTTCATCATCGAAATACTAAGTAATAAAACCCAAATAATTTTTAGTCAACTATCCCCATTTGACCCTCCGAATGGAAAAAAATTTAGAAAGGGCTCACCCTACCGTGATTTATCTCCAATTTAAAGCATTAAACTAAATACAAAAAACTAGTGAGTTTATTTGAATTCAACTTTTATTTGATTCCCTTATTTGATCCCTAACGTTAAATTCTTTTGACTAATTGACTGGACGTACTGAAAAATGTATGGTCCGGCTAATTATAAGTATTGCTGTTTAGTGTTTTTCAGCTTCAGGAGTTAATTAATTTTTATGGTTTGTAGAATTTCGTAATCTCACTAATATTATAATGGCAAAAGTTTGTGTGTGTGTGTATGTGTGTTACTCCTACACAATCAAACGGCTGAATGGATTTGGATGAAGTTCGGTATCAAGATAGCTTATACACTGGATTAACATTTAGGCTACATTTTATCCCGGAAAAGTGAAATTTTCCCGTGGGATGAGCAAATAATTAACTTTTTTACGCGAGTGAAACCGCGGGGCGCAATTAGTAGTTTATATATTTATGGATTTGCTAACTCAATGATATTTTTTTTTGTTTCAATCAGTTTTTAAATACTAGTATTTGTGTATAAGACAAGGCAGCGTTTTACACCATGTCGTGTGAATATACGGCCACGTTATGCCTGGATTGGAAAACGACTCAAAAAATCTCAGACGGTTTAACCACAAAAGATATAATCAAGCCTTAAACTAGTTTTAAACTCCTGTATTGTTTTGTTAAACACACATTGACGTCTGTCTAAGCCTTGTTTATGTATTTTAGAGTGCACGTATTGTCTATCTTTTATAAATTCCTACTAATATTATAAACACCCTTTCAAACTTTAAACACTTCACACACACGTTGTATTGCAGTCAAGTTTGCGAGATCGCCATTGTGCTTAATCAAAGTTACATGAAATTTTAAACTTAATTCATTACCTACTTATTTTTATTATTTTTCTTTCTTTTAAGTGTAACTACTATTTTAAATACATATAATTTAGTCGACCCTTATTCTTAAGTTTTTTTATATAAATTGGAAGAGACTGAATCCCAAGACACCAGTCATCCTAGTGTGGGATCCAGTGATCAACCCTATACTACGATTATGTTTTTTTTTTACTGTTTGAACAAATAATTTATTATTATTATTTATTAATTTAATAATAATAAAATAAATATTAACGCGAAAATTTGTTTGTATAGATGTTTGTTATTATTTCACGCTCAAACAGCTGCACGGATTTGGATGCAATTTGGAATATAGACAGCTTATAACACATAGGCTACTCTTTTTTCGCAGGTGAAACTGCGGGGCGCAGCTGGTTTCTAATATAATATATCTTTACGTATACAAAAAAAAACAAAAGAAGGTCACATTGGCTACATCCGTGAGGTACCGGGTTACTATGGAAGGCGTTAGCCGCCTGTAACCTCGGAGGATTCCCGTATCCATGCTAACGAGTCATGAGCTACGCCAGACATGATACATAACAACCGCAGTACGACACAAGTGTCTACTGAGCATTAACGGAACTGAAAAGCAGGACTTATGATCGGCTCCGGCAAGCACCGACTTACGTCGTAGCCACGGACCCCCCAACGTAACATGAAAACATACTTCTTGACAGTCAATCTGCGGGAAAATATCGTTTGCGCGATGCAGGATTCCAATATAAATATTTTTAAAACGAATCTCTGCTCAATATAACACATTCAAAACAATTTTAGTAAGTAAAAATAACGTAATAAATTTTTCGATATTTTTGTTTAAACAAATAAGTTGTTGATTTTAAAGTTTTGACAAAGTTATATTTGTGCACTTTCATACGGACCTCTCTGTAGAGGAAACGAGATGACAAGATGAAACTAACCCGTCCGCTGCATCTTCATTTGAAATACGCATGTGCAATACAATTAAGCGTGAATTCGAGTTACAAAATATGATCATTTTATTAATAAAACATTGTAAAAAATATATTCTGATGAGTAAAACGGAAAGTAAAAATAATTATAGAGAGCAAAAAGTGAAAAATTTTTGATTTTTTAGCTAAAAATATACTGCAACCTTACAATAAGATTACCGCATAGACGGTAATCTTATTGCACTTGGAAAACCAATTTCATTGCGTAAACACAATTTGATATAAATTCTAAGAACACGTGAATAAAAAATTGCTAATTGAGTGTTTTTTTGCGTATTTCATATCCTTTGTGGGTGAATGTGGCGCCGCACTACGCCTAGACAGAAAACTAGTTCTCAAAGCAGTTCACCCAACACACTGGTAAGTACTTGGGGTCAGCTCCTTATCTTGATGATTTCAATGGATACCCAGACGAAAACCAGTCACAATACGTTCATCATGTTGTTTTCCTTCAACAAAAACTCATAAAGTTCCTGGCAGGATTCAACCCCATTGTAAATAGACAACAAGCTATCAACACTTTAAAAAAAAAAATCCGTTCATTTTGGTAATCATTGCTCTTGTTTCCTACCTACGAGTATATTCATCCAAAGGTTGTCTGGAGCCGCTTGGTGTTGAGACCCTGGGTCCGTGGAGACAGTAAGCTTATCGCGTTTTCCAAAATTTATTAGAGCGTTTGGTCGATGCTACGCGTGACCTAAATGCTGGCACTTATTTGATCTAATGAATCAGCATTGCAATTAAACGGGGCAATGCTGCCAGCATGTTGGGTACGCGACCTACTGGTTAGTGGCTGGAACATTTGGACTGTCTATAGGTCTTCGCGGCTAGTATATAGTCCAAACGTTTTTTGTGTGTTTGTGTTTAGTAGTAGATATTATATCATTGTAGTATTTAGTTAAAAGATTAAGGCAGTTTGACGGTAAAAAAAAAGTGGAAGACGTTGACTAAGTAGTACCCATACTAATGATTTGAGGAAGTATTTAATACATCACGTTATCTATCGGTTCGGTAGCCTCGGAGTTATGGCTAGCATGCTACACCTTCGATCGCATCGTCACTTCCCATCAGGTGAGAGCGTGGTCAAATGCTAGACAAGTTAGAAGTAAAAAAAAAGTAAATATAAGAGAGCTTTCTAACCTGTAGTCCATTTGATCGGAGCAGTTGAACACCACCACATATTTGGCCAAGGTTTTGCCCATGTCCTTGACGGTCTCAGTCTTGCCCGTGCCGGCGGGCCCGCACGGAGCTCCGCCCATGCTCATGGCAAGCGCTTGGGCCAACGTTATATAGCACCTGTAAATAAAAGTAATAAATCTAAGCTGGAATTATTTTAACGTTTTGTATAACGTCAGAATCAGGGAGTTCAAATTAACGTTTTTTTTTTAAAACAGGTATTAGTGACGATCATGCCCTTCAATTTTATTGAAGTAAATCTGTTTTACGCACGCTTGAAGAAGGGTAAGCTGATGAGCCTAATGGAAACTGACCGGGAGATATACTTATATCTCCCTCTCCACGTGCATATAGAAAAAAAGAGTTACGTTTTGTATATTACTGTAGGATCAAGAGATGTAGCTAAAGAAGTTTTATTTCAGTCGTGTGGTCTAAAGGACACTAGTTTTATTTTATTTCGTAAATCTATGCCAGCTCAGTAGTGAGGTAATTTTACAAATTTGAAGGTTTGTGGGTTCCGATCCTGCTAAGAATAAGATAGTTGAAGAATATTTTATAGCGTTCCCTCGCCTCGGCTAGCTACGATCACCGGTGCGGGGCTGGCCACAGATTTTTATAAAGTTAGTATAAAGTCCGTGACCAGCCACTCAACAAGAATTGAAGCCATGAGAGCCATAGCCTAACTGCATTTTAATGTACATAGAATACAATATAATAAAAGTATTATAATAAAGTTGAGGAGCCATTTTCTCACTTCTTCTTTCAACCTATTTTAATCCCTATTTTCAGAGACCTTTTATTGATGGATTTATTTATTGCGCTATAGCTTTTACCATTTAGAGCAGACTCTAATAAAAAGATGAAAATTGAAAAAAAAAAATGCAGTTAGGCCACTTTGGCTCTCATGGCCTCAATTGTTCTCAGGCAGCCCCAATTGAAAAACAGTTCCCGACCCAGGCGCAGCGTGGCGCCGCTTTGGGTCATATTGTCACGTGACACCAAGTTTCTGAGACAAATTAAAATCAATATAATATTACCAAAACGCCGTAGCAAAAGAAACCTATTACTAAATATTTCAGATATTTATTTACATTTTACGTATAAATCAAAGAACTTGAAGTAATTAAAGTAAATTCAATTGAATGAACCAAAGATATTTATAGGAAAAAATATTTTAGCAAAGCCTAATTCAATCGGATTAGTTAGTCTAGAACCGTCTTATATAAGAACACAATAAACTCTTTTTCGACGTTATACAATGGAGAATATTTTTTAAATTTATATTTGAATTATTTATAACAGCACCATCTATAATACTTTTAAGAAACCGAGCCTAACTCGAGCCGAGACACACCAAAACTTTGATTCCTCTCACAATTCAAAAAGGAGTATAAGTATAAATTTAACCATCATAAAGTTCTAAGTTGAAAGACATCCAACAAAATAAAGTTCAACATGTAACTAACTAGGTGGCGATAGTGTTAAATAGCGTCTGACTGTTTTATTCTCTCATCATTATCATCAAAAGCCTGAAGATACACGTCGATTGAAAGAAAGACTTCATATAATAAGAACTAAAGGTCATGTTTTTGGATGGTAGACAAAGAAAAGGCCGTATTAAGCAGCGACCCACTTTTTGTATAGTATAGCCACATATTCTATAATATTATTATAGACTAGTTGCGCCCCGCAGCTACACCCGCGATAAAAATTCTGTGTGTTCATCCAGGCTATAAACTATATGTGTTCCAAATTTCATCCAAATCCGTTCAGTAGTTTTTGCGTTAAGGAGTAACAAACATACATATAAACATAAAACACATAACATAAACATGTATATCCATACATTCATACATACATACTCACAAACTTTCGAATGTATTATACAAGTAGAATATAAAATTAACAATAAATGATTTTCAGCATAAATCTTAAGTACATAATATTCTTCACGTGTAGGCAAGTGATTGTCCGAGAAGTTTATGAAAGCTACTTGCCCAGCCCTGGTGTCAGAATTTTTATGCCACCCTAAGGTTTCTGACGTGGCTTAACGACTATTGTCTATTACAAAGCCTGGACCGACGGCTTAACGTGCCCTCCGAAGCACGGTGGTGCTCAGTTGTAAATGCCACTTTTTGTAGCGGTCATCCGATCACAGTACTCACCGCAGAGAACGTTGCTTAACTTTATCAATTCGTTAGGAATGGCTAAGCATGCTACGCTATGATCACTATAAATCTTTCATAGCATACTTTGTTGAAAGCACCATCTCTATACTTATTATTGAACTCATATTATCGTCCATGAAACTACAAATTTTCTTATGTGCTGACACAAAATGTACATCAAACGTAGACACCGTTTAGAGACTGTGGTACTGCTACGTTTCATAGCGTAAGATAGATGACGCTAGGAGCTACAAATAATAATAGTAATAACGTCCAACGATCACATACATAGATATGTGATTATTTGCAGCTCGTAGCGTCATCTATCTTACGCTATGGAACGTAGCAGGGAATCTAGTTAGGGTCCAGTTTCTATAAACTGGACCCTAACTAGGATTCCCTGTGTGGAGGGACCCAGGCACTATGAAGATTATGATCCCACAACACCCAGACTCAGAACAAGTATTTGCTAGTAAAATAATAAGTATATGTAGTAGTAGAAAGGACTAAACTTAGATTATTTATTTACCTGAAAAAGAAAAATGAAAATGTTCTACTTATTTTTAATTTGGTTTCTCTTACTGCATTTACAGCGGTTGGCAATAGTACAAAATATTCTAAAAGCTAGTCTAGTGAATCTGTTAATAAAATAATAATAATACTACTCAACGATCACGCACACAAAAAAAGCAAAACAAAAATTAGAAATCTCAGTTGCAAAGTATTTATTTAGTCGTCCGGTCACACATCTTGATTCTGACCGGAGTAAACGTTGCTTAGCTATACCGATTGTTAGGGAGAGCTAGTTCCGTTCCGCTAAAAGTACCGATGCAGCGTTCATACTGTGGAAACACATTTACGAAATAAAACAGATGATACTATCAGTCACACACCCTTACCTTTGCGTACGGAGAAATTCAGAAACAAGCTACTCGTAGGTAAATTGTAAGTTATATGAAAATTGTTCTTAAACGTTACTACTATTCGTTTATTGTATATTAAAATCACAATAGTATATTACATTGGTATATAAAAACGTACGCAGTTTATAACTGTTTATTATTTTAATCATTACTACTACTACTAGTGGCGCCATCGTTATATGCCTAGATAATTTGGTCGCTAGCCGATGTCGGTCGTCCCGGGAGAGTATCGAGCTGTTTATACTGGACGGTACCAGGAGTACATGCACTACGTAGAGGTCTCGGGAACTCTCTAGAGAGCAACATACAATAGATTTTAAGAAAAAAATAGGTATTGCTAGTCAAAGAAGTATATGGTCTAAAAATCATAATACTGTAATAGTATGAATTATTTTGCCAGAAAAATGTAAAACAGGAATTTGATTGATTAGAAATCAAGGCTACTGGACTATTATTAATATTTAAGTTACTTATGTACTTTTGATTACTAATAATTATTCTTATGCATGTCTTTATTAAAGTTATCAAAAATACTTGTTTTAAACATAGAAGATTGGGATGTGAAAAAAAACGAGTGTGTTTTAGACCACACAGCTGAAGTATAACTTCTTTAGTTTAGCTCCATCTATCGGTTGGTATAACTTTGTTTTTGCTTTGTTTAATATTAATGTCGCCACCATGACAATTGTAAATTGTTACCGAACATGCCAACATAATACTTAATACAAATTTTTAACTTTATTATGTTGACAATGGAGATCTACGTTAACCAACAACTTTCAACTTCCGTTCACCTCACCAGCTTACTCCCTAAGTCAAGCGTGCGTAAAGAAGTTTTACTTCATAATATAAGAAAAAAATTCCGTTGTCATCCATGTTAAATAATATCGCTATACATTTATTTCTAATCTGAAAATATCCATCATCTATTGCATTGCCATTGGTCATCCAAAGAATCATTGCTGTTGCTATCTTCCTTTAAATTTATTTATAAGAGAAGATGTGACATGCTTGGTTTAAAATAAATCTAGAAAAGTAACAGTCATCTTTGAAAAAATATTAACCGTGTAAAATAAATACAAATTATTTAAAGCGGGCGAAAACTATGAAATGATCTTCAATTATTCTGAACGTAGTTTAGCTACTCGTGAGCAATAATTAGTAAAACTACTTGCTCAGAATTTAAAAGCTTTTATTTAACAGTAAATCGACAGAAAAACAGTGGCGCACCCTCATCGTAAGTCACAAGAAGGTTTAGTTTAAATATTGGCCTTGTTTTGTATTTTGTAATCGTGAGAATTTCATAGGCATTACCTGCTGGAAACGGACTAGGAATGCATGAGCAATAAAGAGATCACGTGCGAATTAAGTTGACCTGGTAATGAATAATTTTATTCTGATAAGGGGTGTGGCTTTAGACAAAGAAAGCTATAGTCTGCGAATAGAGCTATCCCATTCCCACGAGCAAGTGATAAAGGAAAGTGAACTTACTTGAGCACTCTTGAGCGTTCTTATACATCCCTACTTATATATACTCTTAGATTGTGTTTATTTGTCATACCTATAGAAATATGTATACCTATACAAATTACAAATACATAGGTATTTCTTGATGGATTATTCGTTAATCTATGAAATTGTAGTTTTATACCGGATATAATGTATTTACTTACAACGTGAAAAAGTATAGAGAGCAGCGCATGGTAGGTAAAATGTATGTAAAGCTGGGTTTCCTGTGTCTAGGGACCCAAGAACTACGTGGCCCATGGTCCCACAACACTCAGACTCGGAACAAGTATATGCGTTTTTTTTGTGCACAAATACTTGTCCTGTCGCGGGAATCGAACCCGCCGCCTCCAGGTTATGAGCCAACCTGCTCAACCATCACACCACAGAGGCTGCCAAATTATGTTTTCACTGCGATTAAGTCCTGTGTATACCATTTCATTTCTTGCACATCCAGGTTGACTGGTAGATAATGCTTCATAGCATTAAATCCTCCATGTACCTTATTTAGTGCTAAAGTATAAACAAATAAATAAATAGATATATAAATAAATATACATGTTACCACAAATACATAAACAAGGGTTAGACAGACGTCAAATGTGTGTTTAACAATACAAAACTGTTACCAAACAAAACAGGTTAAACCATATTGGCTTAACGACAAAAGATAAAGTACCTTTTACCTCAATGTTAAAGTACCTTTTTGTATACACACGTTGGATGTCTATCTAAGCCTCTTTTATGTATTTGTGGTAACACGGTAGGGTAAAACTTGGTGTAACTGGCCGCTATTAGTTGTTGGCCACTATATACTACATTTGAATGAAATTAGACTTACATTCACGTAACGCCATCAATGATCATGGTTTAACATTACCTTATCTATAAGCTTTCATTGAGTTTTGGCAGGAAAACGGAAATGATCGCGTCACCGCATTGTATTATTTTCCAAAAGTTGTGTTATTTTCAGTGTTAGTGCATAAAATTAGTGGTATTTTATTCGTTAAGTGCTGCATTACAGGCATGAGTATGGGAAAGTGGTATAATGATGGTGAAACGTTTCTTTTCGTGTGGTTTCCAAAACTCCATAGAAACTTCTGGTAAAGTTGCCACCACTTTACTAGGAGTAAGACTTGACTTGATGACTTGGACTGTGACTTGACTTCACACAAACATACATAATATTAATTAGCTTGAGAAATTATCAATTACTTGACACTGTGTGGAGCCAAAACCAAAACAAAAAAAAGCTTTCATATTAGTTCACAATATTTACCGTATGGAAACTTGGTACTGGGCAGTGCACTAAAGTGGCCAGTTATTAGAAGGTTTACCCTATCAGCCTTATTAATAAGCACGAAATAGTTTTGGATTAGTTACACCATCTTTTGTCTCTTTCGATTCAGCTAAATATTCTAGTAGCAAAAAAGGACAAAAGCTGAAGTAACTAACCCGAGACTAATACCCGTTTATTAATAAGGCTGAAGGTGTTTTAATCGGGAGATTTTAAGAAATACTACAGACCTATCTGTCAACGGCGTGATGACCAAACGTTCGGTGCACCCCAGGTATTCGTTTTGGTAAGTAAATGTCACATCGGTCACTGAGATCCAAGTTTTGTCGGCATCCTCTTTGAAGTAGAACCGACACTGTTTCAACCATTCGAAGTCCATCGCTGAACGCACGTTAAGACGTACCTGAGAATACCATCAGTACTATAGGTACTTAGGCAATAGGCATACGACATTTTTAAATGTACGAGTTTAAGTTTTGTACGTGATGATTGAGTATTATATTATACGAGCTTCTGCCCGCAGCTCCACCCACGGCGTGGCCTATGGGAAAATAATTCAACCACCCATTTCACCCTCTTAAGGATGGAATTTCGAAAAATCCTTTCTTAGCAGATGCCTACGTCATAACATCTACCTGCACGCCAAATTTCAGCCCGATCCGTCCAGTGGTTTGGGCTGTGCGTTGATAGATCACTATGTCAGTCAGTCAGTCAGTCACCTTTGATTTATATTTATTTAGATGTTAAAAATAACATTCTATACTAATATAATAATGAAAGATTTGTACGTAAGTATGTTTGAAACGAATTGGATCAAAAAATACTGGACTGTTTTAAAAATTCATTCACCATATGGATGCTACATAATGACTGATTAATATAGGCTATTTTAATTGCAAGAAAAAAAAAATCCCTACTAAAACTACAATAACACAAGGTAATACACAAGGTGTAAAAAAATGAAAAAATAAATGTCCACCCGTGCGAAGCCGGGACGGGCCGCTAGTTATCAATAAATTATGTGGCGATGTCTTTGTATGACAGTACTAAAAAAAAAACTCTTTATACATATGAAACAGAGATATGAAGAATAATGGAGATTGTTTCCCGGAAAGTAATTAAAGTAACAAAAGTGCTTTTATACCGCTTCTAAATTCTACTTTTAATTATTTTTTTCATACTGTCTTGTAGACAGGAGTTTCTTAAGTGATAGATGAATATTAAAGCAACCCAAGTGTGCTAGGTTGCCAGGTTAGACGGAATTGAGTGATTTTTCCCTCTGTCTCTCGCAACCGAATCTTTGAATGATGACAATAATTGTTTTTTAAGTGAAATTTTAAAGCATTTAATTATAATAATACTATGCGTGGACATCTCACACAACGCCATCTAGTCCCAAAGTAAGCAAAGCTTGTACTATGGGAACCAGATAACTGATACAGTACTTAGATACTTTTTTTTGTAAATACATACATAGAATACAATATGATACCCAGACACAGAACAAACACCTATGTTCATCACACAAATGTTTGTCCTGGGTGGGAATCGAACCCACAACCCAAAGTTCAGAAGGCAGGGTTACTACCAACAGCTCATCGGGCTAGTCAATTTGTACAACGTTTTGACCTTGCTTGTGTTTTTTAAACTTACCAACATATCAAAAATATCTCTTTGGTGCACATGAATAGTGATAAGAGTTTCAAATTTGATCCGCTCTATTTTAGTGAGGTCTCTGGTAGTCTGGTCGATGAGCGTGTTTAACAGCTCCAGGAACTTGTTGTTAGTCTCCATCATGATCTTCTTATCTTGACGCGCTTGCATCAGGGCTAGTTCAGCGTCTCTGGTCCATATTATTTGTATGCCTAATAGACCTATCTGGAAATGAGTAACAGATGACGTTAAGGGTTAAAACTTAAATTTTTATAAAAGTCAAAAATTTTATTGCTATTTTTAGCACTTTTATAAGTCAAAATTATATTAGGTACTTAAAATCAAGTTATTTTACTAAGCATATAGAATTGCAAAGTGCTTATTGTCAAATATTACATAGAAAGCCCATTACAATATATGAGTCTGAAAAAAAAGAAGTTCTCTTTCTAACTATTGGTGCAAGCAATCCCGCACAATGCAGAACAGAAAACTCCGATCCGAAATTTCGATTACAACTGTAAAGAAAAAGCTACAAGAAACTTTAAAGTGATGTATTTTTTTTTCCATTGTGTTTCTACAATATTATAATTTATTACAGTTGAGTATGTAACGAATATATTACTAAAGTAACCACCCACACTTCACACCGATGCAAGAAGAATATTACGATAAACTATAAGTTCTCTGTCTACTAAAACTTATTTTGGAGGTACCCAACGGACCTGTGCCGGCATTTTGTCCAGGAAGAGAAGTAGATTGAAAGTGGGATCGTTCAATACAGCAACCGCGTTCCGTATGATGGAGTGCAAGCTGCCTTGAGCCGATTGCAGTAAAGACGTGAGCCACGTTTCTACAGAGCCCTCGGCTCGGACCGGTCGTTCCAACTTGATCTCTTCTCCTTCGGATGACACTATTGCTATCATTTTATTGTACTCTGAAAGAAACGGATTGGAGGATATTAACATAAATCTGCTATAAATTTACTAGGTGGTAGGACTTTTCTGCAAAGTTCGTCTAGGTACGTACCACCGCTTTGCCAGTTATTCTGCCGCCAAGCAGTAGTGTGCATGCACTACTGTGTTCCGGTTTGACGGGCATTGTAGCTAGTGAAATTACTTGGCAACTGAGACTTTATGATCTGATCTCACAGTCGAGTAATCTTATTACCAGACTGTGCTAATGTCTCAGGATGATGTGCGCAGTGCAGTGTCGCGCGAAATTAGAGTTGCGAGTGATATTGTTCTGTTATGGGCGGCCGTGTCGCTTAACGTCAGGTGAACGACTAGCTCGTCAAAAATATATAAAGGTAGATAGTAAATATATAGTACGCACAAAAAAAAATATTACAGGTTTAAAATGAGTTCCAAAAATGGATTGTCTTAGGCTACATTTTATAATCATAACTTGTACAGTCCGAAAATCGTGTTTCTTATGCCACTAATTTTCATAATAATAGATAAACAATTGAAAGCGCACCACTGTGATGCGAATAACGTAGGTAGTAACGTGACTAGTTTTTTACATGAATGGATTACGAACGACCTAGCAAAACTTACCAACGTCATGAAATTTGACGTAACGGATATTGTCAAAAATGGACAGTAGATGGTTTTGTATCGTATGAGAGTCGGACGCCTGGCCCAATATTTCAAGTAGTGCAGGATCAGACACAAAGAAGAATCTCGGGAACATTGTCCTTTTCCTCTCCAGGTAGCCACTGAGACTCTTCTGGCAGAGCTCCAGCTGTTCTTGCAGGTGCGGAAGCAGCTGGCGCAGCAAGTCGTCTCCTACACAGCACGAAACTACACCCGGCGTCTCGTGGGCTCTTTGCATAATCTTCTGCCAGGATTTATCAATTTTGGAGAATCGTTTCGCCTCTTTAGGTAACTGCTTAGCGATGTCGCCTCCCACAAACACGGCTTCAAGGTAAACCCACATGTTTTGAACTAAGAGCCATCGTTCTAGGATTTCATTAGTGCTTTGGAGGTCATACAACCACTGTTGTATTTGTTTTCTGAATGGAGCGTTGTACCTTTAAAATAATAAAGAAAGATTATATTGATATGTCTGGGGAGATTGAGCCTCTCCTGCCGCATGGTTCGAAGCTCTGACGATACGGCTTCGAGGCGTTCATTTATGGGCTGAACATGCTCCTTTATGTTGATAAGGGGTTGGAGAGGTGGTGTCGAGGGGGTTTGATTGCAATTTCTATTATTGCGCTTTCAATGCTTTGTAGTCTGTCAGTATTGTTGGGCGGGGGAGGGTTTCGCGTTGTTCATCTGTATTCTGCACTGATACACATGCGTGCGCACGTACACATACACACACACACACACACACACACACACACACACACACACAAACAAACACACGCACTTATACACACACAGACCTACCACGACAAACACAATCATAAAAATAAAGCTCTATTTCCCTTGGTAATCGCATCACCCGAGAACGAATAGAACATTTTTGCTAGTTATTTTATTGCTGTGTTTATTATTTTCAGAAGGTTCTTATGAAAGAAAACATAAATAACATTGTGTAATCAATTGTGTCAATAAATAAATTTGTATTTGTAACATTCTACTTACCGATTAGAAAGAAGCGATCCTAAGATCATAAGACTGTCCTCAAGCTGGCCGATGGTCTCCGCCGTGGTATCGCCTCTGAGGAGCAGCTCGCCGCGGTTATTGAACGTTTGAAACGTTAGCTCGTGTACCGACCACTCGTTAGTCACTTGCCGAAGTTTTGCTTCAATGTCCTTTTCCTTCATTGCTGATATGCAAATATCCTAAGGAAGATATACGGTTAAAACTCACGTCAATTAAAAGTCAAAATTGCTCCGAATTTACGTGCTGACGCTCGCGAAAGCCGCCGCGGCTTGCGTTAGTAACTGGCTCCCAGAAGAAGG
Organism: Ennomos fuscantarius; assembly: GCA_905220475.3. Lineage (NCBI taxonomy): Eukaryota > Metazoa > Arthropoda > Insecta > Lepidoptera > Geometridae > Ennomos > Ennomos fuscantarius. The sequence goes on from HG992023.1 coordinate 17,800,690, forward strand.
ACGTCGAATATGTCCGAAACCTGGTCGGAGTAATTTCGACTTTTAATTGACGTGAGTTTTAGCCGTTATTTATCTTACAAAATGTGTCATACTCACGATAATTTTCAAACTAAGATATACGGAAACGCTATCAGAATTTAAAAGATCGTTTTGGAGTTTAAGCGGGAAAAGGAAAAAACCGCGTCACCGCATTGTATTATTTTCCAAAAATTATGTTATTTTCATTGTTAGTGCATTAAATTGGTGCCATTTTATTCGTTAAAAGTTGACTTACAGGCATGAATGTGGGAAAGTAGTATAATGATGCTGAAACGTTCCTTTTCGTGTTCCTAGAAGCTTCTAGTACAATTGTCCATCACTTTACTACGAGTATGACTGGACTAGACTAGACTATGACTTAACTTGATGACTTGGACTTGACTTGACACATACAACATACATATTTAATTATAATATTAATTAACTTGAAAAATTTATTACTTGACACTGGCTAAATACACAAAAGTGTGGAGCCAAAACCAAAACAAAAAAAAGATCGTTTATAAGCGCAGTGTTTATGTTTTACTTGTTGATCTGCCCGGCTTCGCACGGGATTCCTCCTCTCCAGTATCCCAAATATTGAAACTTTTTCTACACTCTTCCTCATCTCTCACGTCTACTTCTCTTCATTTCCGCTTTTTTATTTCCCCTTTTTAACCGATTTCCAAAAAAGAGGAGGTCCTAGGTTCGTCTGTATACATATTTTTTGTGTTATTTTCATCATTATTTTCGCTAAGTGAACCGATTAAAAAAAATGTTTTTTATTACAAACTTAATATTTCATTATTATCCAACCCTCCAGTCGTCTAACCGGAGGTGGCACGGTGGTGGATGCGGAAGTTCTTATCTAAAAACTCTTCAACTCCTTTTTGAATAGAACTATTTTAATTAAATGATACATTTGTTTCATTGAGAGTGCTCAAAACTCTAAAAAATATATAACAGCTTAAGACATCAAAATCCATCGAAATGTTTTACGTAATAAAATTTCATAAAGTCAAATATAAAAAAATAAAAATAAATTCTTTTAAAAAACATTAAGATTGTGCTTCTTTGAAAGCCTCTAAAATGTGTTTCTAAATTATATTCTGTGTACAGATTTTACTTGGTTACGGCCATAATCCACCACGCCAATGAAAACGCAAGAAATGTTTATGACGTGATCTACGTCATCTGTAATTGGTCAAACGTGTTCTCGAGAGAAAAGATATGTCGATTTTTATAGCTGATTGTTTTACTTTCGTTGTTGTATGTGCGAATGTATATTCCCTATATAACTAGAATAGTTACTATAGGATATGATACCATGGCGCAAGGAATTTTGCCTCGTACTCGATCACGGTCCAAAGTATCTGATATAGTCTGAAACAATTTCGGATAACAACCCAAATATTGCCTATAAATATAGTGTAGAACAAGGAGTAAGTATAGATAATGCATTATTATTTTCTTTCGTGTTATCTGAAATGTTTACAAAATAGTATCACAAAAGCACGAGTCACGACGTGTGCCAAACAAAAATCTATAGAGGTCTTTGACATATTATCCTACGAGTAGGTATCAAAAACTTATGTATGCTATGTAGCTGGGACACTTACGTATAAATAAATATTTGTGTACATTTGACACAAATAATAAAATATAATAATAATACAAATAAATAATATTTTCCAAAAAGGAGGAGGTACTATGTTCATCTGTGTAGTAAGGAATATGCAGGAAGAAAGGAACAAATATGAATAATTTATTTAAATGGAATTTTCACCAATGTATTTTTTGAAGTATTTTTACAAGCAATATATTCTTATTAAAGTTTGACACAATTTAAAGAATAATTTTAATTATATTAATTACATACCTAGTTAAAAGAAGCTTTATATGCTAACGAGCTTCTGCCCGCAGCTTCGACCGCAGCGTGGCCTATGGGAAAATAATTCAACCACCCATTTCACCCTCTTAAGGGTAGAATTTCGAAAAATCCTTTCTTAGCGGATGCCTACGTCATAACATCTACCTGCATGCCAAATTTCAGCCCGATCCGTCCAGTGGTTTGGGCTGTGCGTTTATAGATCACTATGTCAGTCAGTCAGTCAGTCAGTCACTTTTGAGTTATATATATTTAGATTGACATAAGAGTTTCTACTATAGTCTGTATGTATTTATGTTTAAATATGGTTTCATCTGCTGCGGGCTATACGATATTTGATTGAAAACTCGTTATTTGGCTGTTGGCTGGAAAAACTCTTGGAATATATACTACCCTGGTATTCCTGCCGCCTAGAATACCTGTTGCTTCGTTCGTCGCGGCGAGCTTGCGCAGTTGAGGCTGAACCGCGTGTACGAAACTCCCATTCACTCCAACTAAAACCACCCTTAACCCCTCCTGACCTAGAAAATCTATAGTCAGGTGAAAATCGAGGGGGTTTTACTACACCTCAGCGTGCCACCTTGTCACGTGCTAGTGTTTTCGGTATATCTTTGTTTGTTATGAACTCCTAGTACTTGGATGATAATACCGGAAACGGGTTTTTCGTCCGGGGCCGATTTAGTTATGTATTTCTAATGTTTTGTGTAGTCATGTAATAGTTTTGCTAGCTAAAATTAAGGGTTATGCAAATGTTATTGAACACGTGCACAACTTAGATGGCGTTTAAGTTCGCACTTCACTCTAGCACTTATACCCGAATGCGTTATAGTAGGTACGCCATATAGGGTTGAGCTGTCAAACTTCATTGCAGACGGCCATTAGTCACCTGAAAAAGTAGCACATCATGTTGCCGACCGACCAACCTTTTTATATGTTTAGTTTTATTTTATTGTTTTCTATTTTTAAATTGATTTTCGGAGAGAGTTTTTTGTTTTATCTGTCATAAAAAGATATATGAAGACAACTACTACTATATGGTTTTTGGCGGGAAAGCGAAAAAGATTGCGTCACCGCATTATATTATTTTCCAAAACTTGTGTTATTTTCAGTCTTAGTGCCTAAAATTGGTGGCATTCTATTCGTTAAGTGCTGGATTACAGGCGTGAGTGTGGGAAAATGGTATAATGATGGTGAAACGTTTCTTTTCGTGTTGTTTCCAAAACTCCATAGAAGCTTCAAGTAAAGTTGCCACCACTTTACTAGAAGTATGACTTTGACTGGACTATGACTTGACTTGATGACTTCGACTGTGACTTGAAACACATTTGCGTGAAATATCATTAACTTGATAAATTATCAATTACTTGACACTGGCTAAATACACAAAAGTGTGGAGCCAAAACAGTAAAAAAAAAACTACTACTATGGATAGTGGGTTCTAGGTTTTGGGTTTTAATAAATATATATGTATTTCTTTTAATGGTGATCTTATTGTGATTTTACGCGTGCTCTACTCCAATTGGACCTGCTCATCCTCAATATTACTTTGCAAAACTACCCTATACATAAATTCCCGCCCGGTGACGCTGTAAAGGTAGGTAGAGACCAACAGCATTAGCTCGTTCAAAGAAAAAACCCTATACATAAAAACTATCACTATTAAGATATTTAAGTCACTAAAAGGCCTTATTATCACATCTTTTCGAAACGAGCTAGTTTGTTCATTGTAAACATATACTAAAATGGCTCTTTCATCCCTAGGGCCCAAAAGTGATTTTAATTTTAAATGTGGATCTTTTTACTAAAATTTCCAAAGACCAGTCACGAAAATTGTACGCGTGCGTATAAAACGCGCGAAATGCATTTCGCCGTTGTTTCTTCAAATTCGAATGTTACTTAGTTTTATGAAAAACTAGCCGCGCCTTGCGGTTTCGCCCGCGGATACAAAGTATGTGTTAATCCACTATCTATAAATATTCCAAAAAAAAAACTGGATAAAAAAGTTTCCTATGTCCGTCTCCTGGTTTTGAGCTACCTCCCCACCAATTTTCAGCAAAATCGGTTCAGCCGTTCTTGAGTTATAAATAGTGTAAACTAACACGACTTTCTTATATATATATATAAAAAAATAAGTGAATGTGTCTTTCTCAAATAGTGTTAATGAAAATGTTAACTCCAGATACCAAAATGCAAAAATGTGCTGGAACGCTAAAAATATGATACACATAAGTTGCACTTCCTATTTTTTGTATGTTAAGGCATGATGTGACGAGCTAACCGTTCGCCCGATGTTAAGCGACACGGCTGCCCATATCAGTTACAGTGTTACTCGGAACTCTAAAGTATACAGTTTCGCGCGACACTGCACTGCGCAAGCCATCCTGAGACATCAGCACAATCTAGTAATAAGATTACTAGACTGCGAGATTAAGTCATAAAGTCTCATTTGCAAAGTAATTTCACTAGCTACAGTGCCCTTCGAACCGGAACACAGTAGTGCTTGCGCACAACTGCTTGGCGGCAGAATAACTGGCAATGCGCTGGTACCTACCTAGACGAACTTTGCAGAAAAGTCCTACCACCTATTTTCTCATACAGGGTAATAAAAAGTTAAGGGTTCCACTTCGAGTGACGCTCTGGATCAATGCTCTTTTGATTCTCTCAAAATTCTAATTTTTAAATCACTCGCTGCACTTGTGATCAATTTTAGAATCCTTCATTTGCTCGGTCATTAAAATTGAGCACGTGGTTAAAATTTTGCACTCTTGTATAACAAATAACTAGTACTATTGCTATCACAAGAAAATCAATACGATACTTTTTTATGTTTTGGCTCCACACTTTTGTGTATTTAGCCAATGTCAAATAATTGGTAATTTTTCAAGTTAATGATATTAACGCAAATATGCGTCAAGTCACAGTCGAAGTCATCAAGTCAAGTTATAGTCTAGTCAAAGTCATACTCTTAGTAAAGTGGTGACAACTTTACTTGAAGCTTCGATGGAGTTTTGGAAACAACACGAAAAGAAACGTTTCACCATCATTATACTACTTTCCCACACTCATGCCTGTAATCCAGCACTTAACGAATAAAATCCACCAATTTTATGCACTAACACTGAAAATAACACAACTTTTGGAAAATAATACAATGCGGCGACGCGATCTTTTTCGTTTTCCCGCCAAACTCCAGTACGTTACAATATTGAATAGCTCAATAACGGTAAACAATGATGTATAATAAACATAATATTAAAAAATCCTTGCATATAATGACAGTAATAACTTTTAATAAAATAAAATACAGTCTTGCGATAAATGATGAAATTTTAAGGTCAGCAGTTTTAATGCACGTCAATACGTGCCTACCACGGCTACTAGGAGAACAGAATATGTATGGAGCAAGTTATTTATGGCACCTACTGCGCAAGTGCAGTTACCTAAAATACTCCGATAATGTAAAAAAAAATTATTGACTTACCGTGTAGTTGGTAAATATAATGAGTTAAAATGTAAGTCGATAACACTAACCCTCTTTTCTAATTTCGAAATATGATTAATTTTAAAACTTTACCTCGACGCCATTTGTCTAAAAATTTGCGCAAAATCGACGTCAATTAACGTAAATACGATTTTTAAATAGCTACCATTAACGGTTAAGTAGTTCCATCTGCCCGGATTATGCATGTCAGCAAAATAAATATATTGTGGAAAAAACAAAAGTTTAAAAAAATTATGTATCCTTAAGGGGTCTTATAGTGTTAAGTCTCTTCTCTTTGGTATGGTCAATTCGCCTAAATATTTACTTCCCAGCAATTTTGATTTGAACATTAAAATAACGATATGTTTTCTGTCATTTATTAGTTTCCGGTTTTTGCCCCATAATCCTTAGATTGTCACCAAATGGGGACAGAGGACATGCACAAAAATAAAAAAAGTTAAACAAAATAGAATTGGCAGATATGACAATAACATACCATAAAACATCTAGCATATTTTTGTAGTAATTTTAGTTATAGTAGTAGTAATTGTAGTAAGTAATATAAAATATTTATATTTAATAAATATTTTTACTAGTAAAGCATGACGAAGAGCGATGCGTCCAAAGATGCGGTATTGAGCTTCACGTACCAGGAGAGCAGAAACGGCGAAGATATTGTTGGAAAGGAGGGTGCTCAGAACTGGACATTAAGATGAAGATACACTCGTGATGAGATAAAAAATTACCTAAATCTGAGAAGAATTATCTAATTAAGTTGTTACGAGTATTTTCAACAACAGACATGGTAGCGTTTAACCACCAAGCCACGTCGACAAACGATAACGGTTCGTTTTAAATCTTAAAAAGAACATGTAAGACGTCGTTATATTATAATACCCTATTCTGAAGTAACTCTGATATGGACAGCCGTGTTGCTTAACATTAGGTGAACGGCTAGCTCGTCATGACGAACATTTTAAAAAACTTTCTCTGTGTTTGTTTCTTATTTTTTCATGATACAACCAGCCGAGCTATGAAGATTTTTGAATATTATGTACTACTCATGCTCATTCGCAGGCAGCGTCGAGTGACATAATATATTCATATACAGTCGGTCTTTACTTTTAATAAACTTTACGGACGCTTGACTTGGGGCTTGGTAAGCTGGTGAATGCGAGGCGAACGGAAGTTGAAATTGGTTCACATAGATCTCCATTGTCAACATAACAAAGTTAAAAATTTGTTTTATTATTTTGGTTTGTCCGGTAATATAACAATTCACAAGTCAAGATGGCGACATTAACATTAAACAAAGTTATACCGGCCGATAGATGGAGCTAAACTAAAGAAGTTTTACTTCAGTCGTGGCTCCAAAGCACACTCGTTATTTATGAATTGTACCTTTTTAAACCGTATAATTTAATAAGATCAAAATTCTGTAACCATGAACATTCGTTTGCATTTATTTGGCATTATGTATCAGCATTGCAATTCAAGGGGGCAATGCTGCCAGCATGTTGAGTACGCTACCTAGTGGTACTGGGCTAGAACATTTGGACTGTCTATAGGTTACCGTGGCCAGTATATAGTCCAAAAAATTTTTTTGTAGTATGTTGTGTAGTAATAGTTGTTGTATCATTGTAGCATTTAGTTGAAAACAAAAGCAATTACCGATTAATACCGGTTTACATTTTCTTTATTGTACACCTGGGTTAAATTGAGTTGGAGGTATAGGGGTGCGCGCGTCGCTTTAGTCGAGCTTGTAGGGGTGGGCTGAGCCTACGCTATGTAAGACAGAGATGACGAGATGCGATCATAGTGTTTCCTTATCTTTACTATAAATACATATGAATGTTGCGTGTCATGTGCGAGTGTGCTGAAATGAAATTGCTAAAGAACGGAGAATTAATTTAGACACTACTTCAAACTTAAAAATAGGTTCATGATGATGATGATGATGTGATGAATTTATTTCAATTTTCTAAATAAAACTTAAACATGCATTCGAAACAATAAAAACGAAAACTACAGGAACTATTGCGGTTATTTACCAGAGAAAAAAATATTTGCCCAGTTCTTGTGGGACAGGGTTGGCACAAATGTAATCATATAATTTATTGGCTGTGGCATAATTGCCGATATTTATATAGGAAACCGGTTGCGCCCCGCGGTTTTACTCGTATAAATAGTAGTTTTATATATTGATAATTTTCCCACGGGAACATGCTATCGAGATCAAAAGTATCCTATGTCATAATTCAGGTTATAAACTATCTGTGTTCAAAATTTCATGCAAACCCGTTCAGTAGTTTCTGCGTAAAAAGTCCGCGGTTTCGCCTTCGTGGTGTTCGATACTTATGGTCCCATGAAAACATACTATCGGGATAAGTATCCTGTGTTAATCCAGGTCATAACCTGTGTTCCAAAATTTCAAATTTCCAAATTTCAACCAAATCCGTTCAGTAATATTTGCGTAAAAGAGTAACAAACATTCATCCATACATTACAAACTTTCGCATTTATAATATTAGTAGCAACATAGTAGTAACATAGCGTTTACAATAGTAGTAGTAATAAAGGAGTATCTTTTTTTCATACCGTATTGTATCGATTTTTCGATTTCCGCCATTTCCGAATGTAGCATTTCGGGCAGGAGCTCGTTTATTTATAAAATGTTCTGGATTACGTAAAAATTTTGAAAGCTCTGGTTTTGAAGCGAGGGAAATTTATAACATTCTCGTTCATAACTTCATAAGGCATTTTTATTATTATTGGGCATAAATCAATGCTGTAATTCTATAACAAAATTATAGATATTTATTTATTAATTTATACTTATAATTACACTTGGCTTACAAGGTTTCCTATAGGTACATAAATTAGCGTGTATAGCATATAACATTTTTAGCAAACTCAATTTATGCAATAAAAAGTAAAAAGAATTTAAAAAAATCGAATCATATTTTTGATAATATTTTACATATTATTTTACGACAACAATAGAAAATATACCGGTTTTAAAAATCGTGCGGGTGGTTTACGAATGCGCAATGGACATTTTATCCGCACGACTACCAGGATCACAGTAAAAGAGAAGAGATCTCTAGCAACGGAAAGGCCCGCGACATGAACTAGGTAGGTATACGTGGCACACTCAGAAAGTTTTGAGAACCTAAAAAACTAACTTCTATGAAAAAAAAATTTCTGATAGATCTTTTCAAAGAACTCTCCACTAGCCTCTATACAAAGTTTCAGGCGTCTGAACAAATGTCTGAACGCCTTCTTTATCGTTTTCCCGCCAAAACTCTCTACTTTGTGTTTGAATGCTAACGAAGCACAAAATTGAACGCGCATGCTCATGGACGCACAGCCGTTGCTAGGGCGACCGTTTGTTTACCAAATAGGGAGCACGTGGATTCATCTGCATAGGGGTACTAGGAGCACAGAACCATGAACCAACAGATCAACCAATAAATAAATTCTCGAAAAAATGTTCTAATCACGATAACTTCAAATTAAAATGTCGATGCATACAAATGTTTTAACTTCACTTGGTATTCCTTTTGTGGGTTTTAAGTAGGGATTTATCTTGCCCGTGAATTTGCCCTGAGAGTGTTAATTAGCAGAAAATTAATTTAAACTTTTTTTTTTAATAAATTGGTACATCGGATTTTTGTGAGGCGGAAATGTTTAAATTGATTAATAAATCATCACATGTTATTGACAGCCTCTGCGGTGTGGGGTTTGAGCAGGCGGCGTGTTTGATTCCCGCAGTAGGACAAGTATTTGGGCACAGAAAAAAAAACTCAAATACCTGTTCTGAGTCTGGGTGTTGTGGGGCCACGGTCCTCGTAGTTCCTGGGTCCCTAGACACAGGGAATCCTAGTCAGGGTTCAGGATCTATGTATGTGATCGTTGGCCGTTATTATTATTATTATCTAAATATTCTAAAAAGATGGTACATTTTCTACTACTACACATCTCTTACTAATGAATGTCACAGACGAAAGATCTTCTGTTATTTTATTTGCGTTGCGTTTACGTTGACATATTATTGACGCCCAAACTACAGTAAAGTTGAACTCACCGACATTCATTATACTATTACGTGCTCTGTGACATTGCCTGATTACGTAACGTACTGGAGTTTGGCGGGAAAACGAAAAAGATCGCGTCGCCGCATTGTATTATTTTCCAAAACTTGTGGTATTTTCAGTGTTAGTGCATAAAATTGGTGGCAATTTATTCGTTAAGTACTGGATTACAGGCATGAGTGGGGGAAAGTGGTAAAATGACGGTGAAACGTTTCTTTTCGTGTTGTTTCCAAAACTCCATAGAAACTTCTGGTAAAGTTGCCACCACTTTACTAAGAGTGTGACTTGACTTGACTTGACTCGATGACTTGGACTGTGACTTGACTTGACACATACAACATACATAATTGTATATAATATAACTTGAAAAATGAATTACTTGACACTGGCTAAATACACAAAAGTGTGGAGCCAAAACCAAAACAAAAAAAACGAGTGTGCTTTATACAACACGACTGAAGTAACACTTTTTTAGCTCCATCTATCGGCCAGTATAACTTTGTTTTTGCTATGTTTAATGTTAATGTCGCCATCTTGACAAATGTAAATGTCATTTTTCCTACATAATAATACACAATATTGAGTGATTTTTAACTTTATTATGTTGACAATTGATATCTAAGGGTGGAGTTCACCAGATTTTTAAACGGCCGGTTATCAGTTTAACGGTCGGTTAAACTGTTTTTGGTGTTCACCACAACATAATAGACGGTTAAATACCATAAACGCCCGATTATTTTAACCGACCTCGACAACGTCGTTTAAATCTCGGTTACGCCATATGATGCATTTTTCTGAGCTGTATTTACGATCAGAGCAACATAGTTGGTTACGTTATTATATTCCTGCCGGCCTAGCACGGCCGGTGGACAACTTCTCCCCAGGGAGTAGATAACAAACTTATCCTCACTGTCACTTTATTCCACTCTCCGAGCACGGCCGTGACAGTGGAAAGCTTTATCCGGGGGATAAACGGCGGGAGTAGCGTTTTTAGATTTCTCTACCGTATTGTTGCCAGTACGAGAAAATTTAACTAAAATGACATTACATGCTTCAATATTTTGTTCAGTCCATCAAACCATCGATAATTGTTCGGCTAAATATACTGGGATTGAAGACAAAATATAAAAATTAAGAAAATATAAGGTTTTTGAGTCTGTGTCCTTGTGTTAATCAAAGAGTATGTAACGACTACTATGTATATGAGTGAGAGTAAGTGAGTAGTTTAAATTAAAATTTTATTTTGTTTGTAATATGAGCGGAAAAACGTGATTAATTATTGTGTAGTAGTTACTAAATTAACTAAATTTTTATATGTATATATTTTATTATAAAATACTCTAAAAACTCTAAAAACTACTCAAAAAATATATGCATCATTTAAGTTAATTACGTAAATTAATTAATTTCCTTATTAAAACTAAACTAATAATTGTATTTTCACGAATATTTCGCTATGTTTTTTTTTTGTATTGAAACTCATTTCCCGGGATTTAGAAGGGATTACTTGTATTCCGAATGCTTCTCCCGGTGTAACTTTCGCTCCAAAATTTGAGTTCCCGCGATTAAACATAGTTATAATAGGCACGCGACATTTTTGTGCCTATTAAAACACTTTGACTTCCTTATACCCACCTACAAGAGTCGAAGATAAATACTCTCTGCTTTATGTCAATTCAAGAGAATATTATCCACTTTCTTCCGAGTCCGTGCTCTGAAGCGGGGAGTAGCGGGATATAATGTCTACGATAATGTCAAAGGGAAATATTTCTTTCCTCTCCTCGTTGCCGTGCTACGTAAGGTGGAGAGGGGGATTATTTTAACTGACAGGTGGAAAAAACCGGGGGAAAGACAATTTCTCCACATGCCGTGCTAAGCCTGCTGGAGTTATGAGCGAAAAAATATATAATAAAAAAAATAATAAATAGTAAATAAATATTTATGAACACTTCACACAGCGCCATCTATCCAAAAACTAAGGAAGCTTGTACTATGGGAACCAGAAAACTGATAAAATACTTAGATACTTTTTGTTTGTAATTACATACATAGAATACAATATAACACCCAGACACAGAAAAAACATTGATGTTCATCCTACAAATGTTTGTCCTGGGCGGGAACGACCCTTTATGAACGAATTTTTATTATTTTATTTAATTGTGTATTTTATACATACTACATAGGTAAATAAGTATGTATTTATACCTAGATGATGTAATTATTATTTTCCAGAAATAATTCTCTAGCATTTTACCTACCCAAATTGGAAACAGTAGTGCAATAGTGCTATGCGTACGTTCTTATGAACTTTTAAAATTGAAAGTATTATATTTTATACTGCTAAATACAAACAATCCGTCATGGTATCGACTACGTACCGATAAATGACTTTTCAAATAAGTTGCCTTATAACGTTCGTTCATTCACTCTGAATGCCACACTGACCGGGCGATATAGTGATCATGGTCCGAATGCGCGTGGTGAACAGCAAACATTTAATCAATCGGTTAAACGACGTTTGGGAATTCATCGGCCGATTACGTAAACGTTCGGTTACCATAGATTTGGTGAACTCCACCCTAAATAACCTAACCAACTAACCAACAACTTTGAACTTCTGTTATCCTCACATACACCAGCTTACTCCGCAAGTCAAGCGTGCGTAATGAAGTTTTACTTCAAAATATGAAACTAAAATAACGAATTTATTTCATCAAGAAATAATTTTAATTATTCAAATCAAATTTTTAAAAAAATCAATCAAATATTTACAACTATGGTAAATCATATCAATTTCAAAATTCTTAAATAGTAATTTCTTTAAAAAACGTAAAAAAAAACCATTGTGTTACAGCACAGCTAAAAGGTAATAATATAAATATACCTACCTAATATGTAACTTCTTAAATAAAAACAATAAAACAGTATTATAAATATAAAAACACAATATTGTAGAATGGCCCTAAATATTCACCGGCGACGCGGCCGGCAGTTTCTGTGTTAGCTACCCACCGACCAATCGAGAACTGGCTCCTCTCATGCAAGTACCTACATGAAAAATATATCAGGAAATTGATGTGCGATGCTCGCATCTTGTTAAACTTTCAAGGCTACGCCCAACGACACCTTAATTGTATAATATTATTGTATTTTCTCTATAAGTGATTTATTCTTTGAGAAAATAAATTCGAAAACCGTAAGAAATTAGGTACTGATATTACTTTGTCTGTCGACGTAAACTTATTCTCACAACAAATTTTTATCTTCTTCTTCGTTATGGTTTAACTAAATCACCTTCATAATTTATTAACATAAACATATTGCGATTTTATATTTGGGAACGTATTGGAATGAAACCTAAAACTGTTAATTGGTTTTTTAAATAAAACTTTTTTGCACACGCTTGACTTGGGGCGTAAACTGGTGAATACATAACGAGGCGAACGGAAGTCGAAAGTTGTTGGTTCACGTAGATCTCCATTGTCAACATAAGAAAGTTAAAAATTACTTACGGTTACGCTCACGTTTACGTCACAGATCAACAGGCAAAATCAGCCTATTTGTACCAGGAGTTCAGAAACGTTATGAAGGTAGATTCAGTCAATTTTATTTGCTATTTTATGTTATACTGTAAATTGAACTTTGCTACTTTGAATATAAAGCACGTAGTTGTCTAAATATAACTACAGTGGGTTTGATTCTGGGAGGAGCTTCGATAGCTTATCACTTGCTTGGAATAAAAGAAAGAGATGCAGTTTGTCGTTACGTTTGGTGATTCCATAATCCATTATTGTTTTCTTTCAGTACGCTCATGCGTGTCTAAGAGATTTCGCGTTTGAGTATATCTGTTTCGGCCGTAATACTTGGATATTGGTAATGTTTAACGAGAAGCCCACTGTTAACCAATTAGCTGATATTTTTACTACAACCACAATACTGCGTCTTGTAATAACCAAATTATGCACGAATTATAAATTTGAACTAATATTATAAAGAGGAAAAAAATTTTTCCTGGCAATTTGTCTTTATTTTCTAAATACTATAATGATGATAAAATAACTAATACTAAACACTACCTACTACTACTACTACTATAAAAAAAAACATTTGGACTATATACTGGCCGCGATGACCTAAGATTTGATTGTATGTTTGCAATGAATGAGCTCTGAAACTATTGGACCGATTTAAAAAAAATCTTCCAGAAGAAAAAATCTAGCTTTATCCCTGATGAACATAGGTTGATAGAATATATATATATATATTTTATATATATATATATATAAAATAACCTTGCGAAGCCGGGGCGGACCGCTAGTATTGTAATATGTAATATGTATTGTTATATGTAATAATGGCTACGATGGAAAATGAAAAAAATCACAACTTTTCTTGATATTAATATCTGCTGTAAAATAAATAAACGTACATTTATCAAGAAATATTTCAAGCCCAAGAAAAATGACCATAATTGATTCTAAAAATCTCTGCAGCATAACTGATAACTCAACTTACCTCGATGTCCTCCTTGTTTGGCAAAAGCGGCGCTTCCAGAATGTTCTTGAGGCAAAAATCCTCGTTATCCAACTCAAAGTTGTATTTTGTGACCTCCATGATACGCTGCCAGTGCCTCGGCTTCATCGCCTTGTTGGCCATGAGCTCCAGCAATGGGCACATATCGTTGAAGTCATCTATCGTCTTTTTTAGAGCGAAGAATGCGGGCCACTCTTTTAGACTGTCGAAAAATACGTCTTAGTAGATTCTTATCGAATGTTGTAGATTGACATAGAGACCTGCATTAATTAGTTCATAAAAGTTATTTTAATTGTTAAAAGCAGCTCGTAAGATTTTTTTTTTTGAAACAATATTAATTGGTAATAATTATTTAGATTTATGGCTAAATCTATCTATCAAGTAATGTGATCCTTTTTATAATATTTTATTATAGATTTACTTAAGGCATACTAGTTAATATTCATGGTAGCAAATGCAAATCATTATGTGCATGAAATTCAATTTAGCCGGATGGATGCCACAATAATAAAGATGGAAAGAAAGATAACCATATTTATTCAAATTTAAAAAAAGGGATTTAACCGACTCCGATCGCGTTAATTTCATACTGAAAAATACTTCGATATCATCCATATATTCTTATATTATATTGTTTTTAAAACTAACTACTAAATCGATTTTGATGAAACTATACGACCAATCTGAAAGTATGTCATTTTAAATAATAAAAACATCCAAATCAGTGTATAAACGATGGAGATCTGAGGTAATCATTAGAAAAACACAGCATGATTGAAATCCTTTTTCTTTTTAAAATTGGGTGAAAAGGGGATTTAACCAGTAGTTTCATTTTTCAACAGATTTTGTTGAAGCTATGGAATCAAAATGAAAGTATTTTCTTTAAAATAAAAAAAAAGTAAAAAGGTTTTCTAAAGAAATATACAAAAGACAACCAAATTGAGAACTCCTCCTTTTTGAGTCAGTTAAAAAAAGTTATTTTCAGTTTGCGTAAAGATAATTATATAACTTACCCTTTTGGTAATTTACGACATCTGTTCTGAAACTCCATTAGCTCATTGTTGATCTCTTCGATATTGACCTCTCCCCACGGTATGTCGTAATAGCTGCTCACTCTGTCAATGACATCATTGTACAGTTTATACAGCTTCTGCAGTAGATTTAGCTCTTTCCTTATCTGAGCGAGTTCCGGGTATTCAGTGTGTGGAAGACCGAACAGCTCCTCGCCGTTCTGGTAAGTCTGAAGTTTACGCCACATGCCATCGAAACGGTTCTGCAATGGAAGGAAAATGTTTTTAATATCGGGTTGAATTTTACAACAATAACGTTCTATTGGCCAAAAGAAAATAAAACAAAATTTAACAGCAAACAATGCATAGACTACTCGCCAATACGAGAAGGAAGACAAAAAGGAAGGAAGCAAGGAAGGATAGGAAGATGGAATGAAGGAAAGAAGGATTAGTAATAAAGGATCACACGTCTTTTTGCCTGTGTAGTAACTATGGTGAATGTGAACAAGAACTGCATGATCTCATTCCCCTATCACCATTCCACTACCGGACTACTAGAAGCTCGGCTAAGCGCCATTTCTTTATGGTTGAATACCACCCATTTGTATCAAGCGATATGATTCCACGTTCGTAATTAGAACTGCTAAGGAATGGAATGCCCTGCCAGCGACTGTGTTTCTGGCGAAATATGATCTAGGCGTGTTCAAGAAAAAAGTGTATTAGCATGCTATACCTTCGATCGCATTGTCGCGAAGACAACTTCTCAAACTATCCGCTATTTAAGTTTATCAATCGATATAAGAAAAATATTTAATTATGAAACTCAATCTTGGAAAAAAATCTCCCTAAACATAGCCGTCATTATTAAATAAGTAATTTTTGCTAGAGGGAAAAATAGTGCGGGTTAGTGAATTAACCACGTTTTCTTTGATACGAATTTTGCACATGCTTATTTTCCTTGGAAGTCATTGTAGCGAGGCCAAGCGGGATTCGAATCATGATGTGTATGATCGAAAGTAGGATGATGCTGAACCATACTTTCTCTCACTACTAATATCTACCAAAGTTTCTGTGCTGATAAATAACCTGGAACAATATCAGCCTATCAGACGCCTCCCTCGGAGTCAAGCCGGACTGCATCGGGCCAGCATGCCTGTACTCATGGCAGTACTCTGTGTTGTCTTCTCGGAACCTACAATTATTTCAACCAGAAAAATAAAAATTATATTTTATCATACGAAAAGGTTTTTACAGTAAGCTTATAAAGCCTCGATAAACTTTTATGAATAAGACCGCAAAATGTCTGGTTGACCAAACCAGCAAAATTTGGGTAAAGTAAAAGATAATTTTCATACAATTAATGCACATTTTACTTTTTCCAGTGTTTTGTTATTGATTTAGTATTATTTTTCGTTTGTATGAGCATTGTATCTATTTTAATATTTATTTAATTATGGTCACTTGACAAATTACCCGTCAGCCAAAGGGCTTAACTGAAAACCAGCACCAGGTGTTGGGCACACCAGCATGAATGCTGAGTTAAGCTCTTTTCGACATCACTGCTTCCGTGCTAAATCTACTCTTGTATTTCTCTTATAATGTATTATTAATTAGATCCTGTTCATATTTAATAATGTTGTTGTCTCTATAGTCTTGTAATTTTTATATTTTTGTGAGTGTTGAATAAATACTTTCTTTCGTTATTTCTTTCTTTCTACATACAAATCTGTCGGCAAGTTTTCACATCTTTACTAATATTATAAGATAATGGAGTATAAATGTATTTATGCTTGTACTGATTCTGAATGTTACAATTCCTAACAATTTGTCGCCACAATCTGTTGGATGGCAGATGCAATACACCTTCACGCGATGCCATTTGTCTGATTGAATTGACAAATCGTGGAGATTGTGTGGTGTATAAAGTACTTTAGTTTACAATATCGAGAACTCAAACCTGTCCAGATTGTTTTTCAGATCCTCCTCAAACTGAGGTTGCATTCTGAGGAGCTGCACGTGTGACGCCAGGGCTTGCGCCTGCAGCTGCTGCCACGTATACCGCAGGTTGTCCACTTGCTCCAGATCCTCTTTGCTCACCGGCAGCTCATACCGAGTTATGATGTTGAAGGCTTCCTAGTTTACAAACAAACTTTAGAGTTGTAGAAGAAATGAAAATTACCCGTTCGTAGGTCATTTTGTATCTGTTCTTGTAGATGCAGTCAGTAATGTATCGACCGCTTTCCTTGGGCTTTTAGCTTGACTTGGACGGCCGCGGGGAGATAGTCCCTCCAAACTTACGGGATTGATGTGACAGATATGTATCAATATTTCAAGTCTTTCCAATGTTTCAAGTTTTTGTATTTTAATGTTTGTCTATTTCAATGAAATGTTATGATTGTATAAAGCTTGACATATTTTTTAAAGAAGTCGTTTATTACTGCTCATTTTGTAAAATTTACCAATTAACCATGGACGTTTAAAATGGTTGATTGGATATTTTTAAATATTGTTCAATCAGCAGCCATTTTAACGTTTTTGAATTCTCCACCAATATTAATATGTATATATATGTAAAAATTTTAATATGTAAATGTGTATGTAGGTAAAAAAAAGTATAATATATAAATATATTTAAAGAAATATATATAAATATATTTCTATACTATTTTTTTAATAACACCCAACGATCTCATACATGGATCTTGGACCCTAACTAAGATTCCCTGTGTCTAGGGACCCGAGAACTATGAGGACCGTGGTCCTACAACACCCAAACTCTGAACAATTATTTGCGCTTTTTTCTGCCCTCAAATACTTGTCCTGCTGCGGGAATCGAACCCGCCGCCTCCAGGTTATGAGCTGACCTGCTCAACCACCACACCACAGAGGCTTATTATACAGTATATTATTATAAAGACCCCGGAAATCATACTTTTATATTAATACTAGTTGCGCCCCGCGGTTTCATCCGCGGATAAAAAGTATTTTAATTATTTACTCATACCACGGGAAAATTTCACTTTTCCGGGATAAAATTTTGCCTATATGTTAATCTAGTGTATAATCTATCTTGGTACCGAATTTCATCCAAGTCCATTCAGCCATTTGAGGGTGAAGGAGTAAGAAACATACACACATACACACATACAAACTTTATAATATCAGTGTGAAGTGTTGTGTGATGTGATACATACCTCGACTGGATCAATCTTTAGTTCCATGTCCACTTCCTGCTCCCTGATCTTCTTAAGGGTTTCCATAACCGTTCTGACGTCGTCCAAGTCACGGATGGGCCGCTCCAGCTTACGTTCCAGGTCGTTCATAATAGCGTACACGTAATCCATTTCTCGTTTGTATTTCTTCCGCATGGCTTGACTGATTCTATGCGTCCCATCTAATATAGAATATTGAAAAAAGAGGAAAGAAAGAAAGAAAAAAGAATATTTATTTTGTAATGGAACAAAAAGATTGAAAAAACATGAAAATTGCCTAAGAATGGAAGTATTGAAGTAAATTTATTAAACATTGACATTATAAAAGCACCAGTTTCACCCGCGGTTTTATCCGCAAATAAAAAGTATCCTGTTTTTTAATCCAGCGTATAAGCTATCTGCATTCCAAGTTTCATTAAAATCCATTCAGTAGTTTTTGCGTGAAGAGTACTAAACATCCATACGTAAAAATCTTCGCGTTTATAATACTTGTAAGGATAATCAGTCGAAAATGACATTTCCATAACAACTGGTTAATAATTAAAAGTTGACATTCATTTGTGCGATATTCTTTTAATTAGTAGTAGTTGTAGATTTACTTGCATAGCATTTTGTTATCTGTGGTAAAGTTATATTTTTATTAAATGGTACATATAGACATGCAGCCTCCTGATGGGACGTGATACCATAGCTTATAGTCTGTAACACTGGAGGATAATAATAATATTAATAATATGTGTTGACATCTCACACAACGCCATCTAGCCCCAAACTAAGCAAAGCTTGTATTATGGGAACCAGATAACTGATACAATACTTAGATACTTTTTGTTTGTAAATACATACATTTAATACAATATAACACCCAGACACAGAACAAACACCTATTGTTCATTGTTTATTGTTTATTGGATACCTCTTAACTAAAAAAAATAAATGTTATATAATACAATATTATGATGTTTTCTTACTTTTGAGTTCAGTGTTCAATCCCAGCTTTAGTTTTTCAGTGGACACAGCGAGACAGTTCCCAATGATCAACACATCGGGTTCCGTAGACAGCTTGGCTTCGAGCTCACTATGTCTTTTCAGAGCCAGTTCAAAGTCATTCAGATTCCATGCTAGAAGCTGTCTTAGGGTTTTCTCGCATTTCCAGAGATAGTGGTATGGACGCCAGCGTTTTACCAATGTGTTCAACTCCTTTTATGATAATAGAAACAAACATATTAATATGATAACCACAAAAGTATTTTTTATTAAGTATTATTAGATATTAGATTTACTATTAAATCTCATAGTAGTTCCGGAATCTTTACCGTGATTAGAAACATTTCTGAGTTCCCAATATTTCTATTAAAATATAAGTACATCTTTAAAATTTAAAAAAACTGTTTAATCAAATTTAAATGTAGCATTAGAATTATGCCGGCGTGCGCGTTACTAAAGATATGTATAATTAAAATATTCCACAGCTTGGTATAAAATGCAATGTTTGGTAATATTTAGTGTAGGTTTTATTTTATGTTTAAGGTCTTTCCTTCCTGTTAAAGTCAAAGAATTTATTGCAAATAAGCTATTTTCTTTTACAAGTCACAATTATATTAGGTCTTTAAAATTAAGTTGTTGTACTAAGCATATGAAATTACAAAGTGCTTATTGTAAAATATTATATAGCAAGCCTAATAAGTACAATATATGAGTTTAAAAAGGAGTTTTTCTTTCTCACTATGGTGCAAGCAATCCGTTGCCTGTATTTCTATCCATCCTTTCCTACCTATACCTCTGTGACATAAATGCGTTTCAGTAAGTATCGCATAGAGGGATAAGTGCGAACTTAGGAGCTGTCAAATTTTATTACAGACGGGTATTTGACTCTCATTTCGCATGCCGAACGCAATGAAGGAAAATCGCTCTTACTGTTGATGCTGTTTTAAATATTTAAAATGGAATCTACTCATTACGGAATCAGTAATCCGATGCTAACGTTAAACGTTAAAGCTTAACGTAAGTATTACGATCAATAAATAAATTTGCGTATTGGTTTATTTCCATATTCGGCATTTTATTTACAAGAAGGGTTTGAGAGATTGCAATTTTTTCAGCACGTCAGCTTCCTTATTCAGAATTGTTCATAAGTTATCCGCCTATTTAGCCAAAAAATCGAGTTACTGATAAGTTTACGACGTAGTGAAACTAGCAAATAAAATAAATAAAAACATTTTTCTTTCTTTCTTCTTTCTTTTAAATAGAATAATAGGAAAATATTAGCATGACTGGTGAATAATATCCTTATTCACCAGTCGTAAGCGTGGTTATTACATTGAGGCACGATATTTTAATACCCAATAAAAGAATAAAAGCTGCTCATTAGATTAAAAAATGATTGAATGAATTTCTAATTCGAAATACTAAAAAAATAACACAACGAGTGTGCTTTAGACGACATGACTGAAGTAACTTCTTTAGCTCCATTTATCGGCCGGTGTAACTTTGTTTTTGCTTTGTTTAATTGTGAATTGTCATTTTATCGGACATACCAACCTAATAATACAATATTTTTTTTATGCTTTGCTATGTTGACAATGGAGATCTACGTTCAAAACATTCAACTTCCGTTCGCGTCGTTACGCATTCACCAGCTTACTCCCCAAGTCAAGAATGCGTAAATAAATTTTACTTCAAAAATTAATAGCTGTGAATTGAAAGAAAGAAAGAAAGAAAGAAAAATGTTTTTATTCATGGCAACAAATAATTAAAAAATTAAAAATATTCGTAACAAATACAATTGGCAGTTGCCACGAACCGGTCCCAACTCAGCATAATGCTGGTCGTACGACCAGCGCTGATCTTCCGTTGGGGCCGTTTCGGTGTCGTCGCGGGTCCGCTTACAACATTAAAAGTAACAAAATAACAAAGAAAATAAAAATAAAATAAGAATATAATAGTTGAGTAACTAAACAAATAAGTGATAAAACAAGCAAAGGTACGTACACAATGTTAAAGTAAGTAACCAAAATATATAAATATATATATATATATTAAACAAAGACATTGCAAGTAGTACATAACACACAAAAATAAAAATAATAATAAAAGCCATGTAGCAACATGAAGACAATCGGTAAAGTTTTTAGAGAAAGAATGTGAGGAGATTTTTGAATGTAAAAATAAATAAATAAATAAAATAATAATAATGGGGATGCATGCGTGTGTGTGTGTGTTGTTAGATGGCACTAGTATCATGTCTTAGAATTTCCTCCGCTTTTTGATGTTCAAATAGAAATTTCTTTAATTTTAATCTAAAACTCATAATACTTTGCAGGTTCCTTATGGGCGGTGGAATATTATTCCAACACTTTGAAGCCGAATAGCGGAAACTCCCTCTAAACGCTACCGTTCTATGACGTTGCGTCATGAGTTGTGCCGCGCACTGTCGGGAACCTTGTGATCTACGACTAGACATCCAGGACAATTTCTCGAAAAGATATCGTGGTTTTTCATATTTAATAATTCCAAAAAGAAGGCAAGCCAAATGAAGCTTACGACGATGTTTCATTTTTAATAAGGCATGTTTGTTCAAGTATGGCGTCACATGGGCCCTCAACGGAATGTCAAAACAGAAACGAGCACAGGCATTCTGAACTCGCTGTACTAACTTTTGTGTTTTGGCTAGTGGACGAGGGCCAACAACTGCATCTACATAATTTAACTTCGACAGTATAAGAGACTCTACGAGCTTAATCCGCATGCTTTCTTTTAAAAATGGCCTAATTCTATAAAGTACCTTAAGCTTGTAAAAACAGCTTTTTATAGAATTAGTGACATGCTTTTCAAACCGAAGGTTACAGTCCATGATCAAGCCTAAGTTTCGTGCTTCGTAAATACGTTCAAGTGGCTCATTCATAAGCATTACACTCAATGACGGACGTATGCTAGCCAACTGATGTTTACTACCGAAAATTAAAAATTTAGTTTTTGTAGGGTTTAGGATTAGACTATTACTCGCAGACCATGTGGCTATTCTGGAAAGATCTTCATTGAGTTTTTTTATAGCATTGTCAATTTCAGAGGGTTTAAATGAAATATAAACTTGGATATATTGATTGATATGAAAGTAGAGCATATTTGTTTTAGCCGCCCTAAAGAACTGCTTTTTTTATTTATTTATTAGTGAATGAAGTGACGAGCAAGTCGTTCGCCTGATGTTAAACGATACGACCGCCCATGAACAGTGTCATTCGGAACTCTAAGATATAAAGTTTTGCGTGACACTGCACTGACACATCCCGAGACATCAGCACAGTCCGGTAATAAGATTACTCGACTGTGAGATCAGGTCATAAAGTCTCATTTGTCCAGTAATTTCACTAGCTACAGTGCCCTTCACACTACTGCTTGGCGGCAGAATAACTGGCAAAGCGGTGGTACCTACCTAGACGAACTTTGCAGAAAAGTCCTACCACCTAGTATTTCACGCGGTTTTCTGCAACCAATTTAAATTTTCCGAGGTAAGAAATCTGTGTGTTATCAGTGCATCACACTTATATGCACATCTACAAGGTTTCATACTTATATTATAAGGATGACTGGAATAGTGACAAAATAAATTCTCACCGTTTTTATATTTTGCGAGCACGCCGACAGCAGTGATAATGTTTTGATTATCTCTTTATTCTCCATCACGTGATTATAGAAATTTTTTTGTTGATAAGGAAATGTGGGCTTTTCTTCAGACTCCAGCCGGTAATGCTTCTTCTTTCTCATCTTTGCTGCATCCACCATTTTCATCGACTTCTGCATGTTCATCGGCGTCACCGACGACGATACCTGTTCGTCAAGCTTGGTGACAACATCGAGGAGCTGATTGGCTTGGTGACCTGCGACTTTCTTCCAGCTCACCTAGATTCCATGCACACAAAACGAGAGGACGCGCAGCCGGGGAAAGACAGAGTATACCGGGAGCAAGGCACATCGAGTGAGCAGCATAGTGATGGAATATAAAGCAGGGGCAGTGTGTAGCGGACGAAAACACAGTCGATATCACACGGGTGCATAGTGTAATAATATCAAACGACACAATACAATTAACATCACAAAACAGAGGACAAAAAGAAAATTGGAGTTAATTAAGTTTTAAATGATTATGTTACTCGTGCTTAATCATTACTGTATCAATTTTTTAGGATAATCTGATTTTAAACAATATAATTTAATTTATTGGAAAACGTTATGTTATGTTACAAATATTATATTGTAGTTTTAAAACACCACCCGGACTTAGTTGTGCTACCTCAATCACTCATTCACCTCAAAAATTTCCAAATGCATCATTAGTTCTAACAAAATATTGGTAGTAGCAATTTATGGTGATAAAATATATCCTGAATTTATTAAATCCGTGGAATATTATAGTGATAATAGTTTTTGAAGTGATTAACTATAGCAATTTTTCAAACACGCAATGAGCTATGGAGAGATTATACTCCGAAGTAAGAAATAAATGGAGAAAAAAGTTTCTCGATTACGACCAAAAACCGACAAAACCGACCATAGACGCAGAGTAGGCTGGCCCCCACTAAGTTGACCAACGACGAGCTAAGCAATCACGTAACTTGACTGCTACCGATAGAAATTCAAACTCATTCAATAGGCAGTTTATGTCTATAATGACAATGAAAATCTTTAAATTAGGAATGAAATTTCATAAGTGAAATTAACTAAGGTTGTAATGCAATCAAATTTACATGATCGCTCTTCTGGTCAGGACCACGGCAGCCAATGGATGCAGAAGGCAAGTAGCCGCTCAATGCGGTACTCTATGGGGGAGGCCTATGTTCAGCAGTGAGTGTCTCCAAGCTGTTTATGTCAGTTTTATCATGGTAACTGTGACGATGATAGATAGATAGATAGATAAACTCTTTACTGTACACACCACAGATTAACAAAATTAAAAGGAATACAAGAATTACAAGAAGTGGGGAACAATGGGCGGGTGTATATCCAGACCTGTCCAATGTTACTTTCTGTTCTTACCCTGGGAGCTTTCCCTCCACTCCACTGGGCCACTCCCTTGGACAACCCGGAGATGTGTTTGCCCGCTAATACCAACACTTCTTGGATTTCCTCCAAGGTAGGCGTTACTGATACGTTCGGTATCATCAAGGCGGCGTTAAGTAGAAAAATTGGCCTCTTTTGAAACCCTGTGAACAAATGTACAAATCGTAAGCATTATATAATTCTACATAAGCCCACGTCAAAAAACAGCAAAATCTCAAATGTAATATTATCAAGGACACTGAAAAATTAAAGTATAGATTAGTTGATTACGGAAAATCAAACCGATTTTTTTAAATTATCCTCAGAACCATTTTATCTTATTGAAGAACTGTTTGTGCAAAACTGTTGCCATGCCAGAGCAGTATCTCAATAATATAATTAGATAAAAATCATGAAAGTATTTGTAAAGGCCATACTAAAAAAGGTTGCAATTAGAGAAAAGGAAATTTTGAGCAATATTTGTGGAAATGGGATGCAAAAAACGAATAAAACAAATTTCTCGAAGAAAACTAAAATGACAATAAAAAAATACATAAACAATTACGAGTTGTACATTAGAAAGCGTCAATTACAGATTTGGAAGAACAAGTAAGTAGATTTGGATTACCTACTACAAAATTTAAAAGCCTATTTCTAAATAGCGTATTTTACTTTAACTTTGCCTTTAATGTCCCACGTGAATGGGCCAGATGCAGCGTTCACTTTCTAACGCCGGAGCATTTTACCCGCACAAGTACTAGGCAAACATAATACTGTGGGACATTTACATTTCACAACACAAACGTCTACTAGGCGGCTATCAATTCCGCATGCGCAGAAAGGCGCGGGTTCCACGTGCAAGAAAACTTGTGTCAGTTTAACTAAAGACTCCGCATGAGAACGTACGTCAAATCCTTCTGAAGTAGGTATTATTTAGATAGCAGTGACACCTACCGCTTTACGAAAAAGCTTTTTTTAGAAGAACATAATATGCGAGGCGATAAAACTACACTATATATACCCTATAAACAGCTACACGATCACTTAATTTAACTGCAACCGCAATAGATAAATATTAGACAACACAAAGTACACATTTGACAATTTCAACACAGTTTATGTTTATTTGCATAGTCACTGGACACATGGACATTTTCATATTATATTAAAAACTAGTTGACCCGTCCCGGCTACGCACGGGTTAATAGTGTTACACCCTAACACTGTACAAGAGAATACTTTCTCTTCTTTTCTCACCTTTTGAATCTTCCCTAGACTACAACAAACATTTCAAAACCAAAATCAGCTAAATCGGCCCTGCCGTTCTCGAGTTTTAGCGAGACAAAGGAACAGCAATTGATTTTTTATATATATAGAAGAAATTTCTCCAATTGTGATGCAATCATACTTTACCACCTGCGTACACCACAAACGTCTATTCTACATTTTTATGAATATCTCATATCGTGATTATTTATTAAGTAAACCGTTTTGCAAATAGGTAAAATACAATACCTTTTCTGTAGGTTTCCACATCGTTTTTTTCAATAACATAACTTTATTAAGTCCCTGTGGAGTCGATCTATGTAATATGTACTTCGTACTAGAGGCTATTTGAAGCAAAAGCAAATAATTCTCAGCTAAAATCTTATCACTACACTCCCTTTGCTTTAGGAGAAAGCTCAACGAACTCATTAAACTTTCTCCCGCGTTAACTCACCCTCTGGTTAATAATACAGCTAGGGTAGGCAATGTAATAGTATTGATTTCTTGTTTGGAGCCCCGGTGCTGGCCTCATTTCACTAGAGACTCGAAAAAGCCTACGGCCAAATATCTATGTATGTATATCTATATGTCTACGCAGCGTCCTTGTATATATGCTATCTCACTCAGTAACGCAGAAAGAAAGGGATGGTTTTAGTAAGAAGCATGATACCGGATACTCAGATGAACCTCAACTCGCAAGCGCAGTCAAAAATCAATACAAAAATTCTATGAACTTGGGGTACCGTTTTTTTGTACGTTAAGTGAGGCCAGGCGATTATTCGTAGATATAACATATAGATAATTTTAAGCAGGCAGTCGGTTTTTATAAAATATTTAAAATAAATAAATTATAATATTAATTATACAAGGTAATTGTCTTTGTTAACAGCTTCCAATACTAATTCATCGTTGCGCGTGCAAAAGTCGCTATGTGTTATTTAGTTATTGATAATTTCTCGAGAGTTAATTAATTATTATATAACGTGTTCATATTTCTTTATTATGTTCGTGTTGTTAAAGTTTTTATCTATATTAAAAAAACACCGTATTATGTTGAAATATGACATGTTTAAAGAACACACAAAATAAATAGATAATTTTCTCGGCTTTGTCAGAACTTCGCACAGCCAAAACCGCCAAGGCTAAAACGGGGTGTAAACCTTTTGCGGGTGGTGTTAATACACCACCCGCAAAAGGTAATCCTTTTTTTTAATTTAACTTCAAAAAATACATAAAAAATTGATGACGATATCAAAAGTCACTGCATGACGCCACTTTAAAAAGATTAAAGCATCCTATTTGTTTAAGACGCCTTTTACACGACTCCCAAAATGAAATAGTTTATTAAGTAATTTTATCCCGGAAAATAAATAGTTTTGGGGGATATTCCACGGAGACAAAGCCTCGGGCAGAAGCTAGAAGTCTTAATTCTCTGATCGATTGAAATAATAGGTAAATTAAGTTTTCCTGGTTTACGTTAGCGATAAAAATAATCAGAAAATGTAGTAGAACCACGTGGTCTCAACCAAAACACATAATATATACAAAATCTACATGCATTCTTTTGTTTCTACTGGAAAATTATGCGACTTAGATATATTTTTTAACAAGCTATTAATATGCTAAGTGAATAATTTTACTTACAGGGTGCACTCCTCAACTTCAGTAGCCTTAGTTTACGTCGTAGTAATTATTGAACATCTTATTCTTTTAATTTCATTTAAAGATTTCGCTCCAAATAGATCTCAACCGTTCAAAAAATATTAGTACGCATGCGTAAATTACTGCGGCAAAGTGGCAGCATAGTCAAAACCCTCAGATCAGATGAGGCCACTGATGCTACAGCAGCAAAATGGACCCCTCGTACAGTTATGCAAAGGGTGACGCCAACTTCGAATTTCTTAAAGACGCATTTTTGAGCGCGTCTCGTGGTGATAGTTTTGACTGTAGTGTTTTATTTTTATTATTGAAAGGTGCAGTCAAAATTAATACACATATTTAATGGTAAGTTAAAATAATATAAATAAAAACAAAACTTGTTAACTTGAGTTTGTGTTAAAAATATCTACATAATAAATTAAATAACTCAGTAGTTAGTAGCCTGTTTTAAGCATTAATTTATTAAAATAACTACCAAGACTAATTAACTTCTTACAAAATAATTATTCTTATTTATCATATATTTATTTTTATTAAAATTGTTTAAAGCTTATGCGAATGTATACCTAACTTATATTATTATAATTCATCATGATTGTAAAGTGCCTTTTAAATTTTTGAATAAGATAAGACGATTTTTTCGTATAAAACAAATATGTAACAAAAAAAATTGATATAATTAATGTTACCATGCTGACCGCCGTAGAAACTACCGATCTAATGACAAATATACACAATTATTTGTATATATCGTTAGTTTTTTATATACTAAATAGGCTAGCGTTTAACCACATTGTCACTGTTTGTTTGTTTGTTTTTGGCATTTTTTATTATTAACGTTTTTACTAATTCGAATAAAGACATATGTGTGTTATCAATGTATGGAATGTAATGGAGAAATTGAGACGCTAAATTTCTTCACAAAGGTATTATATTCATCGTCAAGGCCTCTCTCTTTTTTCACTAAGATTGCTCGTCTTCTTGTATTGCATCATCAAGCATTTTTTCAATAAACGCTGACCAACCATGGCCAAACCACCAACGCAAGATTTTTCGGACCTAAAGCCTCCGCAAAATAAAAACAGTAATTTTTGAAAAAAAAATACGTATATTAAATCTCATCATTAAGTATGGTTTTTAAATAACTTAGTCTGTGTATCTATATCTAACACAAACTAACGCACAAAGTTACAGTTTTTTTTAATTCATCAATAACGAATTTATTAATTTTTTATATAAAACATTTTTTATACCATAGACTGATGTAAAAATGAGAGTATCATATGAAAAAAAAAGCTCGTTATCATTTTCTAAGATCCACGAAATCACCAATGGCTATGCTATGACATCGTGGCCGCCGCAGACTGGTTGGCGCCACTTTTATGGATCGAACCACACAAAACTCGTATAGACCAAACAGCGCAATCGACCGTAACACAAATATTATCTTTTGTGTCTACGAATCGGCCGCCTAATACATTAACTTTTCCAAGGCAAATAAATTAGAATAGTTGTATAATTTTAGGTTTCCTATTATTGACCTGACAGAAGCCACTATTTAGTAAAATTACTATTTACCAGGATAGACAAAAAGTAATTTTACTCGGTATTGTAAGCAGTCTGTGCACAAAATTTCATCTCGGATAATTTCAGCCGTTTTGCGTAAAATACTAAAAGTCACAAGTATTACATGAAAAACTACAAGATCAACTTATGTATTACTTGGGAGTAATAATAAGGAATTAAGTGTATACAGGGCCGCCATTTCATACGCAATACAAGTTACCTTTATTACACAAGTTACACAATACAGGTTAAGGGCGCGTTTCATTGCGTGCGTTTATCGAGGCAAATGTTCCGCAGAAGTACCAGGAGAACATGACTCGACAGAGGTTTGCAGTGAAGTCTAGACTTACACATACAATAAGATATAGATATAGATACTTATACATATGCAATACAAAGCACTAGTGCTTTGAGCGATCACATCATAGCCTTGAAACGTTGATAGTGGCAGACCTATATACGCAGGCGCGCGAGATGTTCAAGGTTATCTCAGGCCTTATTAATAAACATAGATAACATTGCGTAACGGGAGCATAACTCCGTGTTCACTCTTATTGTATTATCTATTTCATAAAATGCGATGAATAAACATAACCGAGGTGGTTATGATAAATAATTTCCAAAAAATTATTAATTCTAAAGTAATACTAAATTCACAAGTTTTGTGTAGTAGGTAGTGTTTAGTAGTAGTTGTTATTGTAGGATTTAATTGAAAGAACAAAGACACTTTGCCCGTAAAAAAATACTAAAATTACACTATATAATTTTAGTATTTTTAACTATAAAAATTATCTATTTGGATGGAAGCAAACTTTGTTTATTGAACTAACAAAAGCTCTCAATCAACGCGTCATCTGATAGAAGATGTAAATTACATTCCTTATCTTTTACCTATATTTGCATTGGTGGCTCTGCGAGCTGCAGGCCTCGCGAGATCGTCTTTGCATAGCTAAAAACTGAAAAACCAATTGTTATGGGTACAACACTCATGGAAAAACCATTTTAAAAATGTCCATAAACTGAATCAAGTAAAAACCATATAATTAAAGAAACTGCTTACAAAACTTTACGAGAAACGATTAAGAAGTATCTTTTAGAGGACAACTCAGCCGGATATCACCCGGGCAGACATACAGAATCATTTTTCCCCAACTGAAACAAAGACGGTTCGCTCGCACTTCGCGCTCAAACGGTCAATTAATTCAAAGTTGTTTTAATTCAGAACAAACGGATTGATAAAATAAGTACGAATCTACTGCAGACACAGATTCACTAATAGTTTGTACTAAGTGTACCTATAAACTGTGCCGGGGGCCAGGGCCCTAGTAAGAAATGAAAAACTTAATTTATTGAGAATTTTTTTGTAAAGCTACAATATCAAATTTGGGTTTTGTTTGTGAGAAACATTGTGAGCGCCATTACTGTTTCCTGTACAATACGTATGCAGTGCCAGAATGTAAAGTGCCCGCGCCATTACAATACGTGTCAAGTATCAATTTGCATTTATAAAGTTTTTTTTAGATATCACACTAATATTATAAAGGCGAAAGTTTGTATGTGTGTTGTTACTTCTTCACGCTCAAACGGCTGAATGGATTTGGATGAAATCATACCAAGATAAATTATACACTGGATTAACATATATAAGCTACATTTTATATCGGAAAAGTGTAATGTTGGCGTGGAATGAGAAAATAATTAAAATACTTTTTATCAGCGGGTGTAACCGCGGGGCGCAACTAGTTTTACAAACTGAATAGTTGTTGTTGTGCAGAAGCAAAATGACATAGAAATAAGTAGAATCAGAGGTAGAAGAGAAGTAGGCCCTCGCCTACGGCCTCACAATTAAAAAGGGCCTCGGAAGGCCTCATTAAATGCGAAAACCTAAAAAATATTGACGTGTAGTCGTCACTTTCTGGAACCTGAAATAACAACAAAACATAGCTCCTAGTTTTACTCTTTTCGCTTATTTAAACTTGGCGCGTATGGGAATGAAAGAAAAAGGGCCTTGATGATGCGACTTTGCTCACGTCTATATTAGTCCGCGCTACGCCACTGAGTGGTGTAATTCCACTCAAACATTGCATTGTACTTAAGATGAACTTCTGCAAGGTCTCGCCTGCATCAATTGAACTTTTTTATCCGATCTGATAAATATACCTATAGCGAAAAACACACGGAAGTTTATTGTATATGTATGGTGAACGCTGACTTTATTGTATATTAAAAAAATATATAATATAATAAAATAAATGAAATTATATATATACACACAACATTACATTACATTAGGTTTAGGTTTAAAGAAATTTATTCTCAAATAAGACAAAAAGTCACTTCCATGAGAACATAGTTAGACTTAAAGAATTCTATACAAGTACATTCGTCGTCACTTTAAATAATAAAGGGATAGTAACATAAATATAAATACGTGCTTAAGTAACATTACATTTCAACACGACATAATTTAAAATGTTTACTTCGGCAACTCATCCGTCGTTAGGTATTGAGTCAATTGTTTCTTGAATTCGTTAAATGAATATATTTTTTTAATATGCGAGGGTATTTTATTATAAAGTTGTGCTCCTTCAAAAGTAAGCATTGTTTTGCCATAATTTGTTCGAGGTTTTGGAAGTACAAGAAGGCTACCGCAATGAATGATTGATTTTGATTTGATTTTGAAATTCCTTTATTGACATAAATTACATTTTATTTTGTAGGACTTAGCGTTAGTGTCTAAGTTACAAAGTTATTCTAAGAATATAAATAGTTTTGTAGGCTGAAGGCGCCTCTTAAAACTAATAACACTTAACAAAGTTTATAAATATACAGTTCTATTTAAATCATAAGTTTTAGGGTAGATGGAAAAAAAAATTAGAAAATATTAACATTACGCATTACTTTACTACCGCGACGATTGCTGCGCTTGGAAACCTGTTTTACTTTGGTGAACGTTATGTTAGTGTGGATATCCCGGTCAAGTGTTTTTCGGATGAATATGCAGATGTTATAGATGTATAATTTTTTATGTATGTACATTATAGGAGAATACAGTATAATTTATAAAGAAAGAATAGACAATATAACAGATGTAACGTTGTGTGATGTCATGACCGGGTCCCGACTCAGCATGAGATTAAGGTCAACGGGCGACCTTAAAAAACTGATTTTCAGGCGGAACCTGTAGTCATGATATCACGAACATCAAAGAATTTAAACAATTTATATTTATTTTTATGTTTATAAGATTTTAGAAATACAAACAAGAAAATGAAATACAAACACATACTACATCTCTCCCTTTATCAAAACTAAACAAAATATACTAACAAAACTACTAGGCAATCATTTAATATTTACTATAGTACTTTAAAATCTATGCTTACGCTAAGCTAAAGTTAAGGGCATCTTTTTTATCTAATGACAGCCTGTGTGAAACATATTCTGTTATTTATGCAAACCAATAACCAGAATAAAATAAATAAGTTCAAAAATTCATACCTTCGATGAGAATCGATCTCTAATCACAAACAGTCTGCTATCCGAATTCAATCCGTCATGCTTACGCTAAGTTTTTAAACTTAAGGACATCTTTTAATCTAATTTTTTATTTATTTATTATTAGACCAACTAGGATCATAATCAGCACCAAATAAAAACATATTATCAACAAATAGAATGGTCAAAATTTGAAAATAACATAATCATAAATAATAAGTAAAAAGTAATAAAATACTAAATAATAAGGAAGATATTACCGAAAATGGTGAAGACATTTAATATTACCTGACTCGCCTCGACTTCGCACGGGTTAATTAAATTGACGCCCTTACCCGATCAAAGGAAAGAGAAAATAATAGTGCTACCTGACTTCCAGTATAGCAGCTAAAAATTTTTTATTTTTATAATTTATATTTATTTTTTATACTTTTTTATTAGCTGCCAGCGATAAAACCACCCATTGTTACACTAGTTCGTAAATATTACTTTTATTCTTGATTTTTTTTCCGGTTTTGGCATCGCATTATTATTCTTGATTATGTACTTCATTGGTGAGACAATAAAGAGTTTTCTATCTATCTATAACATTACATCCTTTTCTCCCATATTTTTCTCACTCCTTTCTACCAGCCTTTCGACGCCGACCGATCCATTCATTCTTTTCCTAATCGGTCAATTCATTCAACTTCATCAAAATATTGACCGACAATAATTTTACACAGAATACGGTAATTCGCGTATTGATGGCAACACCGATCATCAAAACCACACCCTACGATTGCGGTACGCAGAATCTCTCCTTTTTAATGACTTTCCGACGTTTTGAGCTCTATTCCATTTATAAATACGGGCCAAATTTCATAACAACCCCGATAAAGCTCTAACAGCCTTATTAATAAACACGAACTAGCTTTAGACTAGTTACACCATCTTTTGTCTCTTTCGATCCAGCTAAATATTCCAGTAGCAAAAAAAGGACAAAAGCTGAAGTAACTAATCCCAGACTAATACCCGTTTATTAATAAGGCTGCAAGTGATTCAAAATTTCGGACCTCACTATCCATACTGAAACGGTCCAACATAACGTTGTGGACGTTTCAGTATGATTTTGCGTTTGATAGCAAACTCGAATCCTGTGAATCGTCACAAATATTTTTTATCCCTTTGTTTTTATTTTTTTTAAGTTATTAATGCAGGTATCTACCATTAACATAAATATACTAATTTATGCCCGTGGCTTAGCCCGCGTGGTCTATAGGAAATGAAGAAGATTTTTTTCATAGATAATTAAACCACCCATTTCACTCTCTGGTCAGGTGAGTCTTCTGTCATTATGGTAGATGGTTTAGATATTGATGTTGTTACTTTAGTTTGCACCAGGGTTGTCCCCTCCCTTGGGGCATTGTGATGACCACAACGAGAGACCGGCGAGCCATTGGTATCCTTTACTTATTATTGGTGATGATGTTGCCCGCAATTGGTACTAGAGCATTTATTTATATTCTGAGAGGTTAATAAGTTGAGTTGTAAGCAGAATAGACAACCATATTGTGTTATTTATGCAAACCAATAAAATCAGAATAAAATAAATAAGTTCAAAAATTCATATCTACGATGAGTATCGATCGCTAGTCACTAACGGTCTGCTATGCGTATTCATTCCGTCAATCGCTCCGCCGCGCCAAAGCCGTTTTATTAGAAGCGACGAAATTTAAGTTCAGTCTACACTTCGAAGTTTTGATACCGTGGGCCGGTTGATGGAGTGTTATGGGTAACTTTAAAAACGTTATCATTGATAGATTAACCCTAATTTACAAATACTTCTAAATCCCACCAATCAAACAAATCCGATACACAAAAATTTTGAATAAATCACTGTATTCACTAAACATTTAAGGTACAATTTAGTGCAACATTGTATGATACTAACAGATGTTTATTAGAATGGGTACCGTCTAAGCAACTGAGAGAACAGATCCGCTAAGTCACACCTGAGTCAATCAATTATGTTATTCGTTTGCAATCAATCAGTTGAATAATGCATTAGCATAACAATTGGTTAGCAAATAAATGCTGCACTGCCGTCCGTTCATCCGACATGCTTTGAATTAAAGCAGCGTGTATAAATAACTACATATACAGGTATCTATGCATCTACATATACAGGATAATACGTATCATGGCCTGATATGCACCCAGTGATGCTGTAAATGTCGGTAGACACCAACATAATTAGTTAGTAAAAAAATGGCCTGATTGCTCTTGACAAGTTATTTTAATAAAAATAATAATTTTAGCAAATACAATCAAATTGTGAAATGAAACTTTAAAAATCATACATAATATTTAAAATATCACAGACGTTTTAACAAACATTGAGTCATATGCATCTGCCCGATTTTAACGTTTAACTCCATCTCCATGTTTTTAATTGAACCTGTTTTAAAGTCCTCCGTTTTTTTTAGAAGTGTGTTGAATTGAACCAGGGTGAGAAACTAAGTAGATGGCGCCAGGAATACTCCAGATTTACCGGTTTTGGTTTAACGATGTATTAAGAGAACATAAATAATACGGTTGCTTATTGAATCATTTGCTGCATTTTCTTTACAAGTTTTGGAACCACAAAGGCAGAATATTAATGTAGAACACACGAGTATACCTCTAAAGTAGGTCGTTAATTATTTAACTACACTAAAGAAAGAAAGAAAGAAAAACATTTATTCGTGACACACAACTGATAAGAAATACGTAACACCAAAACAATAAAACAATGCTACATGGTGTCTCAAATGTCAAATCACTACAATGCCAAATTATTAATAAAAAATGATTACAACGTTATAAAAGTAAGAGCAGCCATTCTTTTTTCTTAAAATCGCCTGTTTGTGTCTATCGCACTGTTGTATGTATCTCGATTCGAGGTACTCTCTAATTTGTAAAACCTTAGCGTTAGCGTTATTCTATGTTTATGACGTTTGCGTGACTTAACTGTGGGATTATAATATGGGGCGAAAGTACAAACTCCATGGACCTATTCATATCATGCAGAAAAAGACTCTTAGGCCGTCTTAGGTATTCTGATTTTAGCACAAAATTATTGACTAACCCAGGGTTAGTTCTCTATTTAATTTTGCACGTTAACAAATAAGACACTTATTCAGTCATATTTTAAAAACTAGGTTTTTTAAAATGTAAAACATGGTATTTCACACTTTGATGACATTTAATATTTCGTTTTCTGCGGCAATTTCACCACAAT
Source organism: Ennomos fuscantarius (assembly GCA_905220475.3). Classification (NCBI taxonomy): domain Eukaryota; kingdom Metazoa; phylum Arthropoda; class Insecta; order Lepidoptera; family Geometridae; genus Ennomos; species Ennomos fuscantarius. The sequence goes on from HG992023.1 coordinate 17,836,216, forward strand.
TTAACCATTATATTGATATTTGATTACTTTTGTTTTATTGGCACTGACAGAAATGATTTCCTTTGATACCTTTCATCTTCAAATACCATTTACTTTAGTATACCTATAAAATATATCTCGTAGTATGTGGTTTGTAGAATCGGGTAGAAGCTTTACGTACCAGTAAACCTGGGTGTGCAAGATGAAATGGTAGCGGTATATTAATATTAGAATAAAATACGTAATTATTAAAATAATAATAAAAATATTACATATATGTTTGATATATTTAACAACAATTTTTTTGCTAGCTCGTAGATATTAGTATAATATATATAATATAGTATATAAACATGATTATGTTGGTCGTAAAAATATAAAATAGCATAAGGAAGGTCAAATGAGCTACTGATGTGGGGGCGAGACCACAACTGCAATCTCTTTTTTTTGGCTTTTCATCCACTTTCTCTCAGAGGAATTGATATAACTGGCTCCTGCAAGCACCAGCTCACATAGTAGCTACGGACCTCCCGAAATCTCTGCAAACGAACTTGTTATACAAGGCACATCATCGCGAAATTTTCGTTTGCGCGATTCAGGATTCAAAATTTGTTAATTTTTCGAATAGCTCTTACCGACGTAAAATCTCTAAAAAATATTGAAGGAAGTATACAACGAAAGATTATTTTTTCAAGAATAAATGGGGTCAAATGAAATACATAAACAAATATTATTGAAGAACTTTTTAGGGTTTGTAATCGTGATGGAAACTCCTGTAGGATCAACGAGATTGGCGGGGAAAGGGAAATGCGACATTGCGCATGTGTGAATACGGGGAAAGGGCTTGTCTTGGAGGGACTACAAAAGGTATATTTAGGCCACGCTGTAATAACTGAAGCTATATCACAAGATAAATATGAATATGATATAAATTTAATATTGTTTCAAACCGTATTTAGGGAATTTGTTTGTTAATTATATTTATTTATTATTATTATACTATCCCGGTGAAGAGGAAGAAGCAGGTTCAAATCCAGATCAGTTAAGTTATTTTGGGACCTCTATGCATAATGCTTGAGTAATTTGTTGTTGCAATCAGATTTACAATTTTGCGCCTATAACACGTGCATTGAAAGTAAATAGTAAAAAAATTACACACATTTTTAAACCAAACTGGAAAGCAATAATTAATATTACATATCGCAAAATGAAAAAAATATTCCTAAGGATCGTTTTTATTTACTTTTACTACTTTTGATCTTTTCCTAAACTAATTATGATATATACTTATTCACAATTCTTACAAAAAACTGCATGAATCATATCAAATATTCGTTAGTGAGGATCAAAAGTTTAAACTCAGTTACCTATTGAGTTTTCTAGAAATTTATGACCCAAGACAAGTTTTCGAAACGTTTACAAAAAAAATAATTCGAAAACAACAAAAGATCGTTTAACTAGTGTACCGTTTAAAAGCTAGCCAAGAACCTTAAACCTCAAAATAAAAGGTCAAATAAAATTATTAAACAATTTGTAAATTGTGCGTAGACATATTTGAGATATTTTACGTTATTAGCTTCACGAGCGACTAAATGTTTGGACATAATTATTAAGTAATAAAAGAATAAACATCGCTTATTTTGCTGATCGTACTTAAAACAAATTTGAAACTTATTTGGTATGTTCACGCATGCGTACTAGTAGCGCGTGCCACAGAATGCGGCCGTAGAAAAGATGAATTGTTACCAGTTAGGGAAAAAGATAGAGAAAAGGGTGGAATTTCATGGCCATTTACCCTGTTACCCTATCTTTTTCTGTCTCACTTGCCACTTCCCATGGACAGGATTAGGGTGAGGTAAGACTTTCGCAAGAGAGTTTGTCTAGCCGGTACCACTTTACCAAGCCAAGCATTATTGTACAAGCAAAGCATTACTGTACTCCCGTTTCAAGGGCACTGTAGCAAGTGAGTTATTGGGGCAACGAGACTGTGACTTGATCTTAGTCTATAAATCTTATTAACAGACTGTCCAAATGCAGTGACACGCAAAACATTATAATTTAGAGTTCGATGTGGCACTGCAGCTACAAGTAGGCAATGACTAGCTCGTTGTTATTAATTACAAAAAAAGACGAGTGTGCTTTAGAACACGCGGATGAAGTGAAACTCCTTTAGTTTAGCTCCATCTATGGACCGGTATAATTTTGTTTTTGCTTTGTTTAATGTTAATGCCGCCATCTTGAAAATAGTAAATTGTCATTTTACCGAACATACCAACATATATTTTAAGTTATTTTAAGTAAACTTTGTTATGCTAACAATGAAGATTTACGTGAACCAACTTTCAAATTCCGTTCGCCTCGTTACGAATCCATTCGCTTACTCCCCAAGTCAAGAGCACGTAAAAAAGTTTTACTTTAAAACTGTTTTGAAATTCACTATCAGAATGCTGATACAAAATTTTATAATCATATAAGGATTCATTTCTTTTACAACTTGAAATATTAAATTGCACTAAAATAAAGGCATACTCGATAAAATAACACAGTGGCTAAGTTCTTTGTAACACCGAGTATTTTTAGTTATTTCCTAGAGATTACTCGACTTGATACAGCCCCATTTACTAAATTTTGTATGACTATATTCTTGGACTATGTCATAATTCTGAGTTGACGAGTTGTCAACTCAAAGTAAGTAGCGAACGTATTTAACCAAGCCTCAGTTTGTTCTGAGGTGCTTTTCTCCATTTTTGTGTCTGAGGTTAATAACCACGCCCTCCAACCTTAGTGCGCAGAATCGGGTTTTTTCACAAAGTTTTGAGCTCTGTACCGTTGGAATAACAGATAAATTGCGCTAAACCCATGCAAAGTTGAAAGTGATCCGAAATTTCGACGCTCCCTTTGTCCATACTGAAACGGTCCAGCCACGAGCTGTGGACGTTTCAGTATGATTTTGGAGTAGGAAACTCAAATCTCAGTTCTGCTGAATATCGTTATTTTTTTAAACTTTATTTTTACTTTTTACTTTTTATTGCCATATGGTAAATAAATTAAGCGATGCAAGTATTAAAGGTTCCAATATTTTTCAAACATAAAAAACAAATTGTGGACATTTAACATAGCGCCATCTAGCCCCAAACTTGTACTATGGGAACCAGATAGCTGATACAAAACTTGTACTTTACGGTACTTTTTTATTTGTAAATATATGCATAGAATACAATATACAATGCTCCTAACACTTCGGTGTCTTCGGCTAGGACCTCTGAAAGCTTTGCACTCCACACATTACCTACGTCGCCAGCCCAATACGTTCCTGCTATTGGGACACGGTCCTTGTCTCTCAGGGAGAAGATAGTAATAGATAAAGATAGTCATTATTCACGCTGGCCGAAGGTGGATGACAAAAATACTGTGATTCTAGAACATGCCCATTTTCTTACTACGTTATCCTAAACCATTGTAAGATTGAGTGCATATCCCGCACATAACTTAAGAAGCCAGTGGTGCGGGGCAGAGTGGGATTAGAACCAGGGTGCGTCGGTTTTAAAGTCCCACGTACAACCATCGCTAAGCCACACTCGCCCTACAAACAACAGCAGTGGCACATCGCTTATCAACAACAGAAGACGACAACGCTCGCTGTGTTAGCTCAAAATGTAGCAGTTACATCAAAGTCAAAAGATTTATTGCAACTAGGCTATTTTTCTTTAGTCATCTCGTGAAGAAAGTAACAGATAATAATAATTAATATCAATTAATAAATTCTGTTAAACTAGTAGATTCTGTTTTAATATGCAGCTCCATCTCTATGTGTTAGCTTGCAATTGCAATTAAGCAGCTTGTTACATACATACGCAAGTAGATGGCGCTATTCCGTTTGCCTTAAGCCACGTCGATAGGGGCTATATTTTGCGGGCAATATACCAGGAGCCCATTAGTAGTAAAGAGACGTTAGAATACAAGTACGTTTGATAACGCCTTTATTTGACATGGCACGATAAAAATCATGGCTCAATAAAATAAATAATATATTTAAAAGAATATTGTTCAACAAATATATTTTTTTTAACTCTTTAGCGTGCATTAAGACATTATGTTTGTACATCGTAAAATTATTACTTGGTATTGATATGCTAAACTGCGACTCATATGCGACAGTGGGAATAAGTGAGTTTTATTATGTTGCTTGAGGTTACTGCTTATTTATATACAATATTTTATTTTTGGATGATTATTTTTTTCTACGAATTGCTACGAGCTACGACGCTATTTTGACAACATCGTAGGACGTAGCATCGCTGAAATATGTACACATTAAAGTTTTGCCAAATTTTCTCCTTTCATAAGTTATAGGACGAGGATTTTAATAAAATATAATTATACAGAGTTTTAGCATAAACAATCAGCAAACAGTAACTCATTAAAAAAAACTTCACATCGTAATATATTTTGTAACAATCTAACAGTAAAAATACGCAATATGGAAATATACTACTGCTTTATACTGCTTCATTTTTGTAGGATTAATTTATAATGGAATAATTTATTGCTCAATAATTATATTATAGTTTTTAAATACCAGTGCATAAAATTAAACTATAGAGAAGAAATTAAAATAAATAATTTATAAACAATTCATACACTCATTTATCTCCAACTCCATGTTACAATTGAACTAAAGAAAGAAGAATGAGATTCTGATTTGAACAAGGTATAGATGGCGCTTATCTATAACTTCTGATTTATTTAAGCTCGCCTCAACCAGATTATCGGGGATGATTAGGGACTTTTTTGCGTTTAACATACAAAAAATGCACAATAACTAAAGATACCTTAAAAACTTAAGACGACCGTCTTTTAATGTAATTAAACGACCGATATTCGTGGCCTTAGAAGAGATGATTAAAAAAAAATTCCGGTAGGTTAATTCTTTGTTCGCATATTAATTAAATGTAATCATCAACTTGTATCTAAACATTCAACTCAAACTCTAGAGATACAGTCAACATCTGCAGCAGTGTAAATAGGTAAGTGTTTTTTTCCTTTTCATGTTGTGAATGAATAAAATACAATACAGCAACCTAAATTTTTTTTATGCCCTTTTGGTCTGATGTTTGTTATTAATTGGTGTTCGATAAAGTGTTATTGTATTATATTGTCCATAGTGTATTAAAATAGTTGAAATACTTATTTATTCTACTCCAAACAGATTGAAAGTTTGATATTTTGGGTGACGAAGGCGCAGGTCTTCAATAAAATCCGGTGTTCGGTGTAAAGAGTATATTCCTGCTCTTCGAGCCACCACAAGTTATACAAATTAATTATATTATAATAAAGACGTCGAGCAACCTTGCTCGCGCGACGGTCGGAAATAGAGAGAGAGAATGCGGTGAGTGGAGAGAGTGAATGAATATTGTGTGAATGATTATAGATATACATGAGACACAGACACAGATAATAACAAATCTTAATTCTATAAATGTGGCGCGTTTATCGCCGCCACATCATAATTACCTGCTGTCCTCAACTGACCGATTTGTTTAATTTTAATACTACTATAATCTGTCGAGGGTGTGGTTATCTTTAAAATAATCAAAAAATATAATGTTATCCCTTATTAAGAATCTATAGACAGCCGTTTATGTCATATTAAAACTGTTACAGTATATTTTTGTTTTGTTCTTACGAGTAGCTCCATCTCCGGGTTGGCAATTGAACTATCATAAATCACAAGACAGACCGAGTAGATGTCGCTATCAGTTTTGCTGATCATGGCCTCAACTCACATCGTGCGATTTGATGCAATTTTTTGCCCCCGTCATACTAGGAGCACATAAGTAATAAAGCGATCAGTGTATCCGTCCTTTTTGTTGACACTCCAAGACCAATTTGAACGAAAAGGACAGGAAAAGAGTTCGAATGTTGCGAGACCCATACTCGTGTAAGTTAAATGACGTCAGCCAGTGTTTTGTTGCAAATATTATTAGAAAAGTCTTTATTGGTTGGTATGAAATAGGAAGGATAAAAAGTGTCTTAATTAATTTATCCAGATAGCTATGGTGAAGAAATAGTAGAACTTTATATTTTTAATAAACATAATATCTTGTTAAAGTAACTTGCAAGGTCTGATAATTTTACCGACGAAATAGATATAGTAATAAGTGCAATATAAATATGTATTATAGTTTTTTTAACGGGGCAATGCTGCCAGTCTATTTGGTACGCTATCTACTGGTAGTAGGCAGGCTAGTCCTATTTTAACCGTAGGTCCAAATGTATTTTTGTATTAGGTAGTGTAGCTAGTAGTATTTTGTAGTAGTTATAAATAAATAAATTATTTATTTCATCTCAATTACACACATGTTCGGTACATTTATACATAGTATTTAATGTAGTTTTGATATATCTATACATCATAATTATTGCCGTACCCTTGGGAAGCTCTGCAACCCGCACTAGGTCTCTGATGAGCCTGTATAGCGGGCTTACAGTGAATCACCTCAGTCACGTCAAAGCTTACAAGTATATTAGTTATGTAGGTGTTACTTACTTAATTAATTAGGAATAATAAACAGAGTTTACATTTGCAGCAAAAACTTATGAATAAAACAATGTTTATATGAAAACAAAAAAAAAAACTAACTACTACAATTATATAACAAGTTGTTATATAATTGTAGTAGTTAGTTACAGAATTACACTTGGCCTGTTAAAAACCCACTTTGCTGCTTAAGCGTACCGTAGAGTCAAGCATGAGACTTTTTAATTATCTTTTTTTTCATTTTGGGGTAACGGGTATGCATTATTTTTTGGGATTATTTGCATGAATTTCACCATCCCTATTAACTCGCTTCTCTTCTGTTTCAGTTCAAAATGTTTGGAAACAATTAATAATTAACAAAAACCAATGGTTGAACATCGCCAGCCTGTAGTAAATGGTAAGTTAAGCTAGAAAATAAATATAAATAAATTTGTAGCGCTACGCCGCACTACGGCGCGCCGTAGCAAACAAAACCGAAGCTACGACGTAGCGCGTAGCATTAACGAAATGGTATGCTTTACCAACTATAATGAACACAGGAAGTCAAAGTCTATTCATTAAAATTTTATAGACTATAATTTCATAGAGCTATAACAATAATTGAGTACGGATTGTTTTCGCCTTGGAAAAGTCATTGTTCTAACCCTAAATTTTCCTTGTTAATTTATTTAGTATAAAAATGCAATGCAAAAACAAATACAATTGAAATTGTATTGAATAATAAAAAATATTATTATAATGAGGCTGACAAAAACCTAGTTATAAATCCTTGCGTGACACTGCCCCGCGCACGGCATCAGACACTTTAGGTGACCAATTGTTGGCAGACTATGTCGAAAAGTGATGGTGAATACCCCAGAAAAAGATCTTTTGCAAAAAATTCCTAACGGTATTTTTGACCATTTTCTTGTTAGCAGCTGGACCTAATAATTGGTGGTGGTTGCGGTGGAAAAGTTGCAAAAATCTCATTTAAAATGTCTTTCTAATATTAAAGATAAGAATACTCCGAATAAACCGTAGCAAACATAGATCGAACCAATTTTGAGCTTTTGATAATAAGCATCGACATGTCGGAAAGTGCGTTCGGCTTATATTTGCGATTGCATATTGCGATGGTGCGCGGTGCACCATGTGCTTCCACAACCTACCAGGCGAACATAAGGCCTCGCGGATGGAAATGAGGCGTCTGTGAACTAGACTTTCTAATAGCACCTACACACGGTGTGCCTTTCATTGATAAGGGTAGTTCGTTCACATATGCGGGGTATTGGTTGTCGGGGATTGTGAGGGAACTCATGCCATCAACTTTTGATTTTTTTTCATGTTACGAAATGATATGACGAGCTAGTCGCTCGCCTGATGTTAAGCGACACGACTGCCAATATCAGTTGCAGTGACACTTGAAACTCTAAATTATAGTTTCGCGTGACACTTCACTGCGCACATCATCCTGAGACATCAGCACAGTCTGGTAATAAGATTACTCGACTGTGAGGTCAGATCATAAAGTCTCAATTGCCCAGTAATTTCACTAGCTACAGTGCCCTTCAAACCGGAACATAGTAGTGCTTGGCGGCAGAATAACTGGCAAAGCGGTGGTACCTATCTAGACGAACTTTGCAGAAAAGTCCTACCACCTAGTAAAAATGTAAAAATTACTGTATTATGTAAGGTACATCATGTTAGTAGCAAATAAATTCTGTGTGCATCATCGGTGCTAAACTAGTTTGCCCTTTATTGTAAACTAATGTAAAATAAAACGGGATCATATGTGCCACTAGCTTCTGCCCGCGGATTCTCCCGCGTGGCCTACAGGAAACGAAGAAGAAATTTTTTTTTCTCTCATTTCACCTTGTTTGGGGTGGAATTTCAAAAAACTCTTTTTAGTGGATATTCATATCTTACAAAAAACACACCCTCCAAATATCAAGTCTCGAGACCAGCGATTTAGGCTTTGCGTTGATATGTAAGTCAGTCAGTCAGGACTTTGTATTTTATATGTATAGATTGTATTAGTAGGATATCAAATTTTGTTTTAAATTAAGCCCTACGTACAGAACTATCGAAATTATGAATAAACTTGGTAAGATAAGGTGGTGTATATCTCGAGGTGGTGTATTAATATACACCACCTCGAGATATACACCACCTCTATAAATTATAAGTAAAAAATTAAAAATACAAGCAAACCTAATAGTAAAAATTACATAATAGAACGCTGGAAAAAACAACTATGATAAATTAAACACAATCAAATTACGGTACTTGGTAGGTAATAAATATATCATCATCCACATTTGTTAAATATTTTAGGTAGACCCAGTACAACGCAGATTCGCTCTATGCAATGAATTTGTTACGTTAAACTAATTTTCGTTATTTTTTTATTTTTCGGCAACATGTGCCTCATATGTATGCTCATAGCTGTAAGTCATATTTTGTAAGATAATTAACAGCTAAACTCACGTCAATTAAAAGTCAAAATTACTCTAACCAGGTTACTGGCTGCCAGAAGAAGGACATCGAATATGTCCGAAACATGGTTGGAGAAATTGTGACTTTTTAATTGACGTTAGTTTAGCCGTTATTTATCTTACAAAATGACTCATACTGACGACTGTTTACAAACAAATATGTGTCATTTACAAAAACAAATTGAACTGATATTGAAGAACCTATTAGAAATTATATTAATAAAAGTGTGCTACGTCTTATAATTAAGTGCCCAGTGAAGTATCATGCAAGACGTTAATATTGAGAGTTCTGAGTGTCACTGCAATTTTTATAAGCCGCCGTGACGCACAGAACACCAGGCGAACTACTTGTTCGTAATAGTGATTTACACAAAAAAGTAATAAATTACAAAAATAGACCTCTATGACCCCGCCAGGATTCGAACCTAGAATCTTCTGATCCGTAGTCAGACGCGTTATCCATTGCGCCACGGGGTCACCTGATAAATAAGTGAAATTTCAGGTATAAATACTTCTATTAATGGTCTAAACTGCTCAAAACTTTCTAAAACTTAATATCAATCTTATTGAGAATATTAAATGACACTTTGAATTCTTTAATTATTCATCCAGTGGACTTCTGTTTTACAATAGCAGCATAAGAACCTTCTATCGTTACTTTTTACAACTTTGAACACCATGAGTTCTCCGATAGAGTATTATAAATAATAAATACATATATGTGGACGTTTCACACAGCGCCATCTAGCCCCAAACTAAGAGAAGCTTGTACTATGGGGACCGGATAACTAATACAATACTGTTCTATATTCTCAGATGAAATCTTTCACTTTTGAGATTAGGAATTTTGAGTATTTTAGCCAATATAGACCTGGATGGAATAAATACTCAGAAGATCAAAACGGTTTCATAATAAAAGCTGCAGACTTGCAGTGTTAGAATGAGACAACAATAAAGACACATGACAAAAAAGCGAGAAAGAAACAAATGAAGTGCATGGAATAAGGTGGTACAGCCCACAAGGTAAAGGTCCTAACCAGGTGATAAGATAGAGCGATAAAAAAAAAAACAATACCAATAAGACAATAAGATTATTATTATTATTATAATAATATTAATAATAACGCCCAACGATCACATACATAGATCCTGGACCCTAATTAGAATTCCCTGTCTCTAGGGACCCAGGAACTATGAGGACCATGGTACCACAACACCCAGACACAGAACAAGTATTGTGTAGAAGTAGCAAACAATAATTGGACGACGAGAAAACATCATTTAGTAAAATAGAAAAAAAAAGACGTGTGTCACTCGGAGACTGCCGCGGTAAAGCTATTGCTTAGCATTTGTATACTCCTTGGGTTGTTGTACTCCGACCGGCACAGCGGTCCGGAGTGGGGGGTGTTAGGTTTTTTCGTTACGGAATTTCTGGATTCGGTCCCCACGCTCAAGGCCCGCGATAAAAGCTATGCAATAGCTTAAAAGATTTTAAAAATCAACTTTTTTTGGGGGAAAATAGAAATGAAGAAAATATTTTGTTATTTAGAACCAAATATGCAGTACAAACTATAAAGTCTAGGACAATCAATGTTCTTTGTTGATGGAACTTTAAAGGTGGCACCTTTGCCGTTTAAACAATTATTGTTTACAATCCATATACATAGATGTAAATAGCACAGAAGAGCAAAAAAATGTTATACCGTTGCTATACGCTATAAAAGCACGGCTTCATATTTACGTCTCTTCAGATACTTCAAAAATTAATTAAGTTGTGTATAAAAAAACCAGTGTGCTTTTAGACCACATGACTGATGTCAAACTTCTTTAGTTGTATCTATCGGCCGGTATAACTTTGTTTTTGCTTTGTTTAATATTAATGTCGTCATCTTGACAATTGTAAATTATTGTCATTTTACCGGAAAAACCAACATAATAATACAATTTTTTTAAGTTTGTTTACAATGGAGATCTACGTGAACCAACAACTTTCAACTTCCGTTCGCCTTGTGACGCTTTCACCAGCTTACTCCTCAATTCAAGCATGCTTAAAAAAGATTTAGTTCTAAAAATACAAAATAGAGTTGGAAAATACTAAAGTAAACAGAATTCATGACTTTATTTGGTTTCAAAATAATTAGATGCTTTTTCCATTTTAATAAAGCTATTTGGAGAAAAACTGAGAGCTTTAAGCTAAACAGCACAAAAAGAGGACGAAAATTGGTAGAACTATCGTCATATCCACCATTATTACTGGACTATCTGCTTGCTGAAGGATGAACTGCAATTATGAATGATATTTCGGAAAACATTCTGTAACAGAAAAGTTTGTGAAATATTTTACTAAACAGTGGTTGTTGAAATTTACGCCGAACTATTTGCACGGTAGAACCAATGTAGTGAATGAAAGCAAAAACTTGGTTTTAGTGGCGCCGCCGGTGGGCACACCGTTTTGAAGCGCCGCCCATCGGCAATCTTTTAATATGTTATGTGAGCCTGGTAGAACATTTCGCCAAAATAGTTTTAGCGAAACTATTTTGTAGAATAAAAGCGAAACAGTCCCGTGGATGACGACACTTACGCTCGAGACTATTCGAGTCACACTGAACGATACTTTACATTCAATACAGCTGGCGGAATGCAAAAGTTGCCGTCTGGTATATAGTAGATTAATAATCCATATTACTAAACTGTAATAAATAGTAGTAGATTATTTTTTGTTTTCGTTTTAGTTCCACACTTTTGTGTATTTAGCCAGTGTCAAGTAATTGATAATTTGTCAAATTAATTGATATTACATTTTTTGAGAGGGGGAAAATGCCCTCGCACTTACTACTTACCACATACCCCTTACCATATGTGGGACTCGAACCCACTAAAACCGCCCCGTGAGCCCTCGTCCGCCGTACCGGGGGCGAGAAGGGGTCGCGATTGCAGTCCAGCCTTAATTAATATTACATATGTCAAGTCAAGCCAAGTCACAGTCCAAGTAATCAAGTCAAGTCATAGTCTAGTCTAGTCAAGTCATACTCTAGTAAAATGGTGGCCACTTTACCAGAAGTTTCTACGTAAACAACCCGAAAAGAAACGTTTCACGATCATTATACCACTTTCCCACACTCACGCCTGTAATCCAGTACTTAACGAATAAAATGCTACCAATTTTATGCACTACCATTGAAAATAAAACAAGTTTTGGAAAATATAATCGATAGAATCAGGAGTGACTTCGCGGAAGTTCATCTTAAATACAAAATAAAATAAGAACATTCAGTGTGATTCCGCTAAATCCAGATAATAAGATCATCTATCTTGGGGCGGTCGCAAAGGATTATTGCGATATGAGTAATTTGGAAAACAATACAATGCAGTAAAGCTATCTTTTTTGTTTTCCCGCCAAAAAAGTAGTAGTAAATTTCACTTGATTAGCAAATTTAGCCAATACCGTTTTATGTTTTCAAGTATAAGCCAACAAAATGTAGTAAAAGTCACGTCCAAGTTTAGTCTCTAACTCACACTAACGTTTCACGGAGTTAGGATGTGCCGCGCATATGATGAATTAAGTAATCCCAGTGACATGTTTTCATGTAGTTTTGCATCCTTCAAACTTGCTATCAATAATTTAATCAAGTAACTAATATGGTACAAATTTACTTGTATTTAGAATAATTGTTTATTTAAATTATTATTATTTTATTTCAATTACTGGGAAAATGAGACTTTATGATCTGATCTCACAGTTTAGTAATCTTATTACAGGATTGTGCTGATGTCTCAGGATGACGTGCGCAGTGCAGTGTCACGCGAAACTCTATACTTTAGAGTTCCAAGTAACACTGCAGCTGATATGGGCAGCCGTTTCGTTTAACATCAGGCGAACGGCTAGCTCGTCACGTCATTCCTTAACATAAGAAAAAAAAAATATAGTGTCAAAGATTTCTTAGTTTAAGTTGTGTACGGCTATAATTGGACTTTATGTTTATATAGCTCAACGTGTCAACGTTGATTTTGTACTAATGCATCTAATGGCCTATTGTCTGTTACCGAACCTATTACAATAAAATATAATAAAAATATTCTATTCTATTCTATATTACAAATTTGATACGCTCGTACGTTGATATAATAATCAACAAAATAATTGAAGTAAAAACAATAAATAGGCTTATGAATCCTAAAACAACCAACATCCAAAATCAGTGCCACTCGGGCTCTCGGGACTCGGTCTGTTACTCCAAGGAGCTGGAATGGCTCGGGTAGTTAAAGAAAGGGGGAAATGCTAAATACAACCTAAGCGGGACGTTATTATTGTAATCATAAGGTGTAGAGTTATGAAAAAAATCACAGGGAAAGCGTGTGGCCTACATTATTTACTTCCTAAGCACTCTCGCCTTAAAAATAGTTTGTTTGCTACCTAAAACAATTTACGTTTTGTGTTAATAAGAGCCCGTCTCAATTTTTTTAAGTTTTTTGACGGCTTTTCTGTGTAGTCTTAGGTAATAGCTGTCTGTCACATGACATTAAATTCAAGCGCACTAAAACTATGCCGATTCCATAGTTTGCACTACCAGGAGAACATAAACCGCAGAACATGATATCTGGCTCACTAGTCATTGAACTGCAGGTGTATGTGACAGCAGCCGAGTCTAGGTATAGTCACTTCAACCCAAACCAACACTCGATGGCAATTAGTTTGACGTTGAAATTTGTAAGAAACGTTTTACTTACAAACTCAAGCGACACGCTCTAACAAGGAAATTAGACATGGCTACCCAAGTCTCGGCTTAATATGCACTCATCTATTACATGAGTAACGGTTATAAATATTTATAACATTTAAGTTATAGATTTTTTTTTAAAACATTGATAATTACATTATTTTTATGCTTACATTAAGACAGTTTCGCACTGAAAAAGCTTATTATACTATTGATGAATATTTAATTAAAAATAATACGTAATAAATACTATGTAAAGTAAATGAAATTGAATTTGTATTTAAAATTCAATTTCAATTCAAATGACCATGTCTATGCAGATCTCCGAAAAGTGATAATGCTCTCCGCTGAGGAGTATAATTCACTTTGTCGGCCGTTTGACATTTGGCCGAAAAATTTGCATCAGAAAATATTCCTAAAAGTTACATAGTGTGATTGTAATAATACGCGTCGTAATTACATTACAAGATTTTAAAGCGTAGGTTTTAACCATGACCTATAAAAATAATAACTAACAAGATAAATAATTCAATTTATATAGATTGCAATTTTATTGCTTTTGGCACCTCAGTCACATGCGCGTGCTGATAGCACCGCGGACTACTTACAAGTAACAAGTATATGATCTCTCCGTTCATTCTGATGTCCTGGTATAAAGTCACAAGTAGCAAACGCTATAAGTAAAAGATTATTTCAATTAACTAGCAGCGTAAATTGGTCCAACATTCGTTGCGCAGGATTAGATGGGTAGGTAGTATCTGCAACAATCCTTTACAACTATCCCAATATAAATAATTATGTTTGTTTAAGCGGAATTACACTAGATATTATTGTTTCATTTTGTATTTAAGATAAACTTCCGCGAGGTCAACTCTGAGCCAATCAACTGCTCGTTGCTGTGCATGTGTAATTATTAAATAGTAGTGTCCAATCGACCGATTAAACACTTTGTTTATTATCTTGACGCATTTGGCGGCATCGCGGCATTGTGTCATGTCAACGACTGACCCTTGTCTATTAGCGAGATACGCACACAGATAAACAAAAACAAAACAAATACTCGTGGATAAATTAGGTTACTTTGCTAGATATATTGTTTATTATAAATACGGGATATAATTTTCCACCCTGAAGTAAGCTACGGAAGGACCACTTGCGAGATCGAGTTCCCAATACTGACGGGGGAAGCGCATGCTTCGCTTGGCTATACTGACATCTCACCTCAGGTGAAATAAACCAAACGCTAGTCTTATTAAAAAACTATTTATGTGTCCCTAAAGAAGGCTTTTGAATTCACGAAATTTATATTACAATCATAAAAAAACTAAACTAAACAAAACTATAATCGACGGAATATTATCCTGATTAAATGAAACAGCATCAGATTGCAATGTAAATTAATAACAATAATAATCTACACACGGATGTTTAAAAAATTTATATATGTTTATCTATTACTAGTTGACCCGCCCCGGCTTCACACGGGTGAATTAGTATAATGCGGTCGAACGAAATAAAAAGTATCCTATGTCCGTCTCCTGGTTCTAAGCGGCCTCCCCACCGATTTGCAGCCAAATCGGTTCAGCCGTTCTTGAGTTATAAATAGTGTAACTAACACGACTTTCTTTTATATATATATAGATATTATAAACACAGAAATTTAGTTCCTGCCTCTGAACAGAGATGGTGACATATTTGAACAGTAGACCAACAGTGGCATTAATAAATGGAAAGAATTAACATATATCTTGAAAATGTATTGTACCGTTACTAGTCGCATATGAAATTAGAACTACAATCTAACAATAAAGCTAAATATCTCAGACCTCACTGAGACTCGAACTCAGACCTCAGAATTAAAAAACCAGGGTGTTTACCATTACACCATAAGACCTGTATTAAAACAGACGTATTTTTATTTTATTACGAATGTGATGTCTCTATAATTCTGCTTTTCATTCGCTACGGTTATCAAAAGTTTTTTTTTCACTAATATAAGTGACTTAATTTCTTTTTTATACATACATAAATGAATCATTCAAGTGAATGCTGAATATTGCTTCATTCAATAAACTCCTTGCTTTACTTTTCCTTCGCGTAATAAGGATTTTTTTTTCAGATTTTGGACACAGTCCTAAGTTGAGATCTATACATATAAAATTAAAAAATTCTGACTGACTGACTGACTTATATATCAAACGCACAGTCTAAGCCGCTGGTATTAGAGATTTTAAATTTGGAGAGTGTGTTCTTTGTAAAGTCTAGGTATCCAATAAGAAAGGGTTTTTCGAAATTCCATCCCTAAGAGGGTGAAATGGTTGTTTTATCTATTTAAAAAAATCCTTTGTTTCCTATAGGCCGCGCGGGCGTAGCCTCGTTAGAAGCTAGTATCTAATATACGGGAAGCAAATTATCTTCTTACCGTCTTCACCATGCACGTAGTTGGTGTCGGCCGCGAACTGCTTGATGATGAGGTCCAGCGTGCGTCTGGTGACCCGGATCAGGACGTCCACCACCTTCCGACTGTAGTAGCGACGCATTTCGCTCACCGCGTTCTTTACCATTTCCTAAGTACAAAATATTTCTTTTTACTTAAAAATATAATTGTTTTATAGAGGTTCTGTATAAGAGAAGTCGGAAATTAGCTGGCTAATATATATATATTAATTGTACCTTTGTAAAATTGATAATAGTTGTTCAATTCATTCTATCCCAGATTATATTAGGTCTTTACCTATGAAATTGCCGTTTTGTTTGAAAAAAGTTAAAGTATTTTTTTTTTCGAACTTATTTATTTCTTTTATTCAAAGTAATCACCCCTGCAATCAATGCATCTTTGCCAACGCTGTGGCAGTTTATGGATGCCCTTCTTGAAAAAATCAGCAGGACGGGAGACAACAAACTCTTCAAAGGCGTTTTGTACTGCCTCTCGGGAATTGAATTTTTTTCCCGCTAAAAAGTTGTCCAAATTTTGGAAAAAGTAATAGTCGGTAAGCGCAAGATCTGGTGAGTATGGCGGATGAGGGAGAGCTTCCAAACCCAACTCATGCAGCTTAGAGACGGTCTGTTGTGCAGTATGGGGTCGCGCGTTGTCGTGAAGTAGCAGTGGAGACGACCGATTGACCAAAGCTGGTTGCAGACATGCAAGTTTCGCCATCATTGTGGTCAGTTCTTCAATGTACACATCTGCAGTAATGCTCTCGCCGTTTTGTAAAAAGCTATGATGAATCACACCAGCACTAGACCACCAAACTGTGACCATCGCCTTTCTAGGAGTCATTTTTCGTTTTGCACATTGCTTTGGTACCGAACCAGGATCTAACCAACTTGCTGAGCGCTTTCGATTGTCAAAAAGAATCCATTTTTCGTCGCACGTAACAATTCGGTTCAAAATTCCTTCATTTCTGTGCCTGTTAAGCAGCGCAAGGCAAGTGTCGACGCGTACGTTGCGCTGGCGATCGTTAAGTTCGTGGGGCACCCATCTATCAAGCTTTTTTATCTTGCCAATCTGTCGCAAATGGACCAATATTGTTTTGATGCTAACATCAAAAGCTGCTGCCAGCTCAGCTGTAGATTGAGATTCATCAGCTTCCGCAATCGCCTTTAATTCATCCTTGTTGACCAAAGTTTCCGGACGACCACGAGGTTCATTTTTCAAGTCAAAATTCCCAGAACGGAACCGAGCAAACCAATAACGGGTTGTACGTTCGTTTGTACAGTTCTCTCCGTAAACGTCGTTGATGTTACGTGTCGTTTGTGCCGCGTTGGTGCCACGACGGAACTCATATTCCATAATTACACGAAATTTCAAAGTATCCATTATGAGGAAAAATGTTGAAATGTAATGAAAATACAACGCTAATCAATAAACAAAAGACTTATATTGTAAATAGAATGTCATATTTTTAAAACAAAATTAATTTGAATTTAGAATTCATAGCCAATCAAAACTTTTTTTTTGTTTGAAAAAGTCTGTACTGCAATACGGCAATTTCATAGGTAAAGACCTATTATATGCGACTGGTAGGTATCATCCGAACCGACAACATATCTGACCTGCTGACTATGTGAAAATCACCAATTTCTAGAATTTCCCAAAACAAGAGAAAAATTAAATGTTTAATGTTGATTTTGGTTGTGTGCAAAACATCAAAATCAGTTCAGCCATTTTGGCGTAATACACAAACAAAGATAATTGGTTGTTTCATTAAAAAAAATTGGTCTCGTCTAAATGATGCCCTATAATTGTTTTTAATAAGCAGTTCTTTTATGATAAGCTTGTTGTTTACTTGATGTTAAGCGACACGGCCGCCCATAACAGTTGCAGTGTCAATCCGAATTCTAAAATGTAAAGTTTCGCGTGACACTGCACTGCGCACGCCATCCTGAGATATCTGCATGTAAAGGTCAAAAAGTTTAATTGCCCAGTAATTTCACTAGTTACAGTACCTTTCATACCAGAATATAAAGAAAGAAATAGAAAGAAAGATTATATATAGAAAAAAATTGTAGTGTTTGCAAACTACTGCTTGGCGGCAGAATGACTGGCAAAGTAGTGGTAGGCCTACCTAGACGGCAATAAAATCCTAGCACCTAGTCATATTAATAATTCAATAATAATTTTTAGCCTGTGTTTTACTGCATTCAGAATTTAAAGATTTTAATTCAGTTTATATTAGGTCTTTACCTATGAAATTGCCGTCTTGTTTGAAAAAAGTTAAAGTATTTTTTTTTCGAACTTATTTATTTCTTTTATTCAAAGTAATCACCCCTGCAATCAATGCATCTTTGCCAACACTGTGGCAGTTTATGGA
The DNA here is from genome assembly GCA_905220475.3 of Ennomos fuscantarius. NCBI lineage: Eukaryota > Metazoa > Arthropoda > Insecta > Lepidoptera > Geometridae > Ennomos > Ennomos fuscantarius. Next base: position 17,854,742 of record HG992023.1, read on the forward strand.
TGCCCTTCTTGAAAAAATCAGCAGGACGGGAGACAACAAACTCTTCAAAGGCGTTTTGTACTGCCTCTCGGGAATTGAATTTTTTTCCCGCTAAAAGGTTGTCCAAATTTTGGAAAAAGTAATAGTCGGTAGGCGCAAGATCTGGTGAGTATGGCGGATGAGGGAGAGCTTCCAAACCCAACTCATGCAGCTTAGAGACGGTCTGTTGTGCAGTATGGGGTCGCGCGTTGTCGTGAAGTAGCAGTGGAGACGACCGATTGACCAAAGCTGGTTGCAGACGTGCGAGTTTCGCCATCATTGTGGTCAGTTCTTCAATGTACACATCTGCAGTAATGCTCTCGCCATTTTGTAAAAAGCTATGATGAATCACACCAGCACTAGACCACCAAACTGTGACCATCACCTTTCTAGGGGTCATTTTTCGTTTTGCACATTGCTTTGGTACTGAACCAGGATCTAACCAACTTGCTGAGCGCTTTCGATTGTCAAAAAGAATCCATTTTTCGTCGCACGTAACAATTCGGTTCAAAATTCCTTCATTTCTGTGCCTGTTAAGCAGCGCAAGGCAAGTCTCGACGCGTACGTTGCGCTGGCGATCGTTAAGTTCGTGGGGCACCCATCTATCAAGCTTTTTTATCTTGCCAATCTGTCGCAAATGGACCAATATTGTTTTGATGCTAACATCAAAAGCTGCTGCCAGCTCAGCTGTAGATTGAGATTCATCAGCTTCCACAATCGCCTTTAATTCATCATTGTTGACCAAAGTTTCCGGACGACCACGAGGTTCATTTTTCAAGTCAAAATTCCCAGAACGGAACCGAGCAAACCAATAACGGGTTGTACGTTCGTTTGTACAGTTCTCTCCGTAAACGTCGTTGATGTTACGTGTCGTTTGTGCCGCGTTGGTGCCACGACGGAACTCATATTCCATAATTACACGAAATTTCAAAGTATCCATTATGAGGAAAAATGTTGAAATGTAATGAAAATCCAACGCTAATCAATAAACAAAAGACTTATATTGTAAATAGAATGTCATATTTTTAAAACAAAATTAATTTGAATTTAGAATTCATAGCCAATCAAAACTTTTTTTAGTTTGAAAAAGTCTGTACTGCAGTACGGCAATTTCATAGGTAAAGACCTATTATTATTACAGTAATAATAAATTATTAACTATGTCGTGACCTACTGGATCTATATATATATATATATATATTATATATATTAAATCTTTACTATATATATATATATATAGTAAAGATTTGCACATGATCTTAGCTGTCTGTGGACGCGCAAGCGTGTTTCATACAATGAGTACAATATACGCGGCTGTGTACTAGGGCAGCATAAAATACAGAATGCTCCATCATAGCTTAAGAGCCAGAATAACTAATATTACTATTTCCAATATTCAAATATTAAAGCGGAATATAATATTAATAATCGTTTCTTTTAGCTTCATATGGAGTGGATAATGGTTTTCGTATCTATTAAGGGTGATTACGGAACTTTGATGCAACAAGTGAAATTTTATTCCTAATTTGAAAATTTCCACAGTAATTATAAAATATAAGCAACGCATTAAAACTATCAATGAGTTTTGGCGGGAAAATGAAAAGATCGCGTCGCCGCATCGTATTATTTTCCAAAACTTGTGTTATTTTCAGTGTTAGTGCATAAAATTGGTGGCATTTTATTCGTTAAGTGCTGGATTACAGGCATAAGTGTGGATAAGTGGTATAATGATGGTGAAACGTTTATTTTCGTGTTGTTTCCAAAACTCCATAGAAACTTCTGGTAAAGTTGCCACCGCTTTACTAGGAGTATGACTTGACTAGACTAGACTATGACTTGACTTGATGACTTGGACCGTGACTTGACTTGACATATATACATATATTTTACTTAACTCGAGAAATTATGAATTACTTGACACTGGCTAAATATACAAAATTGTGGAGCCATACCAAAAAAAAAGTATCAAATCCATAAAAATGTTTATATTTATTGCAACTAAGGTCCATGATCGTCTAGCTGTTTATAAAATGACCCTTAGACTCGTATTAAAGAACAAATTTGTTGGATCAGTGTTCAAGTCGTTCATTCAAGATTTCATCCATGAAATTATCATTTTGTAAATAAAATCAACACGACAATAAGGTGACCGTACAAGTCTTTTATCTGAGATTTCGAGTAAGTACAGGAGTAAGTATATATATAGTAAGTATGTATTTATATATATAGGCTGACGGGTTGTGCGTAGGTGGCAACCCATATAACTATAGGCCTTCAGCATGCGCACCGCGCCGCGTCCGGAGCAAGAAATGATCTGTAGTACACCGAGCGCTCCGTTTTTATAGCCACATGGGTGGGGAAGCGATGACAGCTACCGGTGTTGCCACTGTAATTAACTTAAATGCTACCACAGGGTAAATTACGGTACTATCCGCTGCGCATAGAGTTTACAACTCGACGTTGCCGCCGTCATATATATATATATAATTTTTTTCATGTTAATGCATGATGTGACGAGCTAGTCGGTCACGCTGGGCGTATGGGCGGCCGTATCGCTGCTAAGCGATACGGCCGCCCATAAAAGTACAGTGTCATTCAAAACTAAAAAATAGTTTCGCGCGACACTGCACTGCGCACACCACCCTGAGACATCACCACAGTCTGGTAATAAGATTACTCGACTGTGAGATAAGATCATAAAGTCTCAATTGCCCAGTAATTTCACTAGTTACAGTGTCTTAAAACCGGAACACGGTAGTGCTTGCACACTACTACTTGGCGGCAGAATAACTGGCAAAGCGATGGTACCTACCTAGATGAACTTTGTAGAAAAGTCCTACCATTTATTTATTTTACTATATGAGTAATATATTTCAATAATGACTCTAACTTCTCGTAGCTAGCTCTCAGTACAGTATTGTACTTATCAAGTACTGAACGAGAGGTAAGACTGTCTCTCTCAGTTACTCTTTAGGCTAGGGGGTGTGTGCTAAGTACTTTCGGGAAGCACTTGCGAAAATACTTCGATTGCAACTGACCCGTTACACGTAGTTTTATTAAAGACCCTATATCGAGGCACGATAGGTGCCATTATTTATCAACAGTTGTTTGCAATGTAGACAAGGATGCACGTACGAGTGACAGTGCGTACAGATTGTATTGCAACAGGATGAATGAACTGAGAAAATGTATGCTAGCGGAAATGTCGGCATACAGATCGATAGCAGCAGCACTCAGTCAACTAAAAGTGCTCAGAGCAAGCACTAGATTTTGAAAAATAGTAATTCTTCTTACGTTTGTTAGCAAAAGTAAGTAGCAGTTTGTGTGTGCTTTCAGTTTTAACTTTCTATTGATAATAATGTAAATATACTCAATCATGTGTTTCGCCAGTTCATGGATTACCCATGTTTGGTTTTACAAGTGTCGTTCAGCTAAACAATTGAAGGGTTGAGAATAAAAAGGGTTTAAATGACAAATTGATAGTTTCGAGAAAATTGACTTTAAACGTCAACGGCGTCATTTTAATGTAGAGTGCTTATAAGGTAATAGAAAAGGTTTATGTAAGTTTCAGTTGCTTGAAAATGTTTTAATTCTATTTTAAAATACTAAATATAGTACTAATTCATACAATTACTGTAAAAATATAACATAATAAAATAAATATAATAATGTTTATATGCTAAGCGAACTGTATTCCTGTGACAGATAAGCCGTTTTTAGACTCAAAATCTCGAGATTTAAGCCTCATTTCGGTATTTTGAGGATGTATTATTGTAGATAATTTCACGCTGAATCCAACGATACCCATAAGTCATTTGGTGAAAAAAAATCAGATAAACCCTTTTTATTCTCACCCCTTCAATTTTACTTTACTTTTAGATTACATACCCACTTAGTTTATTAAATCAATAAAATCTTTGTACCTGTCTAATTAGTACTGACATGTTATCTGTCGCACTAAAAGGATCATCTTAATTTAAACATGTACTAAAACTGCAGCCGAACGGCTGGAGTTTTACTATTTAAAAATGTTGTGATATAGCTGTATTAAAGAAATAATTGTGGAATGTGTACGTAATTATAAAACAAATTTTATCCATTTAATAACTTTATGACGTGTAACTTCATATGTGACGCTAAACAGGTAAAAGAAAACTACGCTATACATGCGAAGTGTTATCACATCACACTAATATTATAAAGGCGAAAGTTTGTATGTGTTTTGTGTGTTTGTGTGTATGTGTGTATGTTTGTTACTCCTTCACGCTTAAACGGCTGAATGGATTTGGATGAAATTTGGTTACAAGATAGCTTATACACTCGATTAACATATAGGCTACATTTTATCCCGGAAAAGTAAAATTTTCCCGTGGGATGAGCAAATAAATAAAATACTTTTTATCCGCGGGTGAAACCGCGGGGCGCAACTAGTAAATCATAAATGCCTACATTATTTAGAGTCGCTAACCGTTCCTGTCCATTAGCAATCTGATAGTTAACTTGCCTTGTGAAATAGAGGTCAAAGGAAATACGTAATCCTATTACAAAAATAAAAATATCGCCATCAGTTACATATTGCAATATATTTCTCCCCTTCTGTTCGATTGAATTTGTATTACTCATTGAATATTTAGAGACTATCGTGTTAAAGAAACGCCGCGACGGATTCTATCTCGTCGCATATATTAACAAAAGTTACGTTTGAAATGAAGGAATCAAGACCCCATTGCAGGGCTGTAGCTAGAGTCGAATTCGTGGTAGGGCAGCATTGGTTACAGGTAGGGCAGAAGCAAAAAACATATCATATTAGATCTGCCATCAAAGCTGGGCTTCTAAATCAAACACTGTATATCACTGACCTCTAGGTCGGTAATGTACATTCAATAGCTATTCGTAGACAAATAATTTCTGTGAAAGAACATGAGCATGGATCTAAGATTTTTTTGTCTCAAACTATGAAAGTATTAGGAGAATATATAAGTATTAGGATGTATTTATATATATTTTTACCAAGTTATAGGTAATAGTTTATTTTTATCTGTATTTCATTTAATTCTAAATTGTTTTAGACCGCCGTGTTTTATCTTTTGATACTTTCCATCCAAAGGTTGTCTGGAAGAGATCGCTATTAGCGATAAGACCGCCCATTGTTGCACTAGTATGTAAGATTTAATAATTCCTGTATTGTATGAATTTCGTTGGTGAAACAATAAAGATTAGAAGAATTAGAAAGAAGATTATCTATCAATCTATCGATCTATCTATGAACAATCAATGTAACTATTTAATTTAGTTTTTGGTGGTTTAAGGTAGGGTGTTGTGATTTCAATTACTTTACTACTACTTACTTTACCCTGCAGACAATGTTATGCAATGGTTTTCCATAAAAAGTGAAACATTTTCCATTTTTTGTGTGACTTTCACGCATACGATTGAAACTGCAGGCTCCTAGTGGTAATATAGAAAACATTGTTTCAGATGAAATTACGCTACCATCACGTCACGATCATGGTGCGCTGCCAGACGATGCCATACCGCTTCTGGATATATCTCACGGACGCGCTAAGGATTGTATATGCTGCGTATGGCATTAAACGAGAGAGCCCAAACGATCCACATGTGTTCTACATGATCTACGAAGACGATGCCTATCTCAGGTGCTATGCTCGTTATCTGGAGCGATACAAATCAAAAATCGTGGTTTACCGCGAAGAGCACCGTATGAACATGGAAACTCTGCTGAACGCAAGGGTAACCTACGGGAAAATATCCCCTAGGATGTTTCAAGTAGATAATATTGACGATTACATTTCTTATTAAGTACTATCTGATCCGTCCAGGCTTCGCACGGACTAATTTTTCCTTGTGTTGTTCTACTCTATTCGTTCATTGTTTTCCCTCTTCCTTCTTCTTCTAAAATGTTAGTAAATGGATGGATCCATTTACTAACATTTTATTTATTTCGCAGTTACAGACATTACCTTATTTATACTTTTTTACATTGTAGTACACAGTAGTAGCTACAATTTATTCGTTGATAATAAGGCCACCTTTTTGTTTACTAAAATATGAAAGCGAAGCGTTTCCAGCTTCTTTGTGTGACTTTTACGACAGCTATAACAGTTTGGATAAAATTTGCCTACACTGCCAAAATCGATACTTTTTTTTTATGTTAAGGAATGACGTGACGAGCTAGCCGTTTGCCTGATGTTAAACGACACGGCTGCCCATATCAGCTGCAGTGTCACTCGGAACTCTAAAGTATAGAGGTTCGAGTGACACTGCACTGCGCACGTCATCATCACATCAGCACAATCTAGTTATAAGATTACTAAACTGTGAGATCAGATCATAAAGTCTCATTTGCCCAGTAATTTCACTAGCTACAGTGCCCTTCAAACCGGAACACAGCAGTGCTTGCGCACTACTGCTTGGCGGCAGAATAACTGGCAAAGCGGTGGTACCTACCTAGACGAACTTTGCAGTAAAGTCCTACCACCTAGTAAAACTTTTTTCGATATTTAAATTATTAAGATTTAAAAAACTATTGAACTGTAGACGAAACAGGGGAGTGCCACTAGTTATGAACCAGAACTGTAAGAACAACGTCATATTGTAAAGTTATAGGCAGTAGTAATTATTAGTCCAGCACCCCTCTGGACTAATAATTTGTTATAATTATTAGTCCAGATTATAAATTACGGAACTTTGATTGCAATGCAACAGAAGAAATTACATTCCGAATTTGAAAATTTTCATAGTAACTATGCACATAAATTGCGTATTGAAACTATCAAATGCATATGTTTATGTGTTTCTATTGGTTGCAATCAAGTTACGTGATCGCCTAGCTGGTCGTCACTTTAGTACAACAGTCTAGGCATTGTACAAAGGCCAAACTTTTAATCTCTAAACAAATGTAAAAACATAAGCTCCAAAAATATGACACAAAAACCCAAGATAACTCTAAAAACGATATTTATGATAATAATTGTTTATTTTCTCGAGATTATCATGTGTAATACCTTAGAACACCTTGGTTAAATATTTACTAAATGCAGAGACTGTTTTCTGCTCTGTGATTATATGTATAGAATGTAGAATAGATATTAGATGATTATAGTACATAAGTAAATGAATTCAAATTAAATATAAATACTCTTTTAGAATAATCTACACATTGTGGGTATGCACATACTTCAACGGGACTGAGTCCTATTATGGTGAATAGCACCATCGTTTGAGTTAGAAAAGATTCATTACACGCCTATCGTACGAGTATCTTATCAGTTCGAACTTTCTTTAAGAGTATAATATTATAGAAACTGACGTGAGTAGTACAAGTCTTTAAGAGATTCAGAGGACAATTTTAACTACAAATGAGTGCCATGTTGCAACTGTTTTTATGTAGATGGCACCATAACATATTTATAACTAGTTGCGCCCCGCGGTTTCACCCGTGGATAAAAAGTATTTTAATCATTTGCTCATCCCACGGGAAAATTTCACTTTTCCGGGATAAAATGTAGCCTATATGTTAATCCAGTGTATAAGCTATCTTGGTACTGAATTTCATCTAAATCCATTCAGCCGTTTGAGCGTGAAGGAGTAACAAACATACACACATACACACAAACACACATACAAACTTTCGCCTTTATAATATTAGTGTGACTATTGAGCTTAATGAAATGTTGTTGAACCAGTACCTATTGTAAAAATTTTCCAAACGAATTTAAAAATGTATTAATTTTATAATTATTAAATTATTAGGTACTTCATTTTAAAGGTTGATAAAAGCAACCGAATCCGTCCTCTTCGACATTCTATTTTTAGTCCAAATTGCACGTTTATAAAAACATTTGGAAAACAAATTGTATAAAACATGGGCAAGTAAATCATAATCTTAAAAATATAATTACTGTGGTAAAATATTAGAAAAAGTGTTTTTAAAATACTATACAAAACTTCTAAGTGTCAATAGTAGTACATAATAATTATTAATCGTAGTTTAAGTTATACTACGATGTGTGATAAAGGACGTGCTTCTGAAATGCCAACAACATGGTATTAATAGAAAGTCAATCTCAGGAGGGTGATCACGGAACTTTGATTGCAATGCAACAAGAGAAATTTCAATCCTAATTTGAAAATGTTCATACTAACTATGCATATAAGCTGTCACTGTGGTGTTGATGAAACTGATAATTTTTTTTATGGTTTGGCTCCACACTTTTGTATATTTAGCCAGCGTCAAGTAATTGATAATTTATCAAGTTAATGATATATCACGCTAATGTGTGTCAAGTCACAGTCGAAGTCATCAAGTCAAGTCATCGTTAATTTGTAGTCTAGTCAAGGTCATACTCCTAGTAAAGTGGTGGCAACTTTACCTGAATCTTCTATGGAGTTTTGGAAACAACACGAAAAGAAACGTTTCACCATCATTATACCATTTTCTCACACTCACGTCTGTAATTCAGCACTTAACGAATAAAATACCACCAATTTTATGCACTAACACTGAAAATAACACAAGTTTTCGAAAATAATACAATGCGGTGACGCAATCTTTTTCGCTTTCCCGCCAAAACTTAACTGTCAAATTCATACAATTTAGTGTTTCTATTGGTTGCAATCAAATTACATAATCGCCTAGCAGATAACCTTCCAGAGATCCTTATATTAGTTATTGAAATTATAATACTAGTCTGATGACGGTACTATGAGCTATAAGTCAATTTTACTGACAAATCTCTTTTTAGTAACCTGACTGTCTTTTGATTATATGTAGATCATTTATGAAGTCATATATGTAACTATATGTTGTTGTCAATAAATAAACGTGTAACGTGTATGCATTTGGTTTTTTATTATTCTATAGTTTTATGATAAGAGTGACATTATACTTAGACAGGTCAGTTTTGCAAACACACACAGGACACATTGTTCGTAGACTTTTTGCTTGTTTATACGTTTTTATAATAGAAAGTTTTACTTTTAGGTACATTTAAATAAAAAAACGACATAGTAAATAGGAATATTTAAAACATTTAAAACATGACTGGCCCGATAGCTCAGTTGGTAGTAGCCCTGCCTTCTGAACTGTGGGTTGTGGGTTCGATTCCCACTCAGGACAAACATTTTTGTGATGAACATCAATGTTTGTTATGTGTCTGGGTGTCATATTGTATTCTATGTATGTATTTAAAAACAAAAAAGTATCTAAGTATTGTATCAGTTATCTGGTTCCCATAGCACAAGCTTTGCTTAGTTTGGGGCTAGATGGCGTTGTGGGAGATGTCCACACATATTATTATTATTATTATATAATTAAAATAAACTACTATATGATTTTCAAGTTAGCTGGAAGATAATGCTCTCTAGCATTAAGTACGCCTATGTACCTACATCTGTTGTTTGTGCAATAAAGCATTTTCTATCTATCTATCTATGATTAAAATAAAATAAACAGTAAGGAGCGAAAGAAAGAAAAACAAAATAGGAAAGCAAACAGAAATAACAAAACTGATAGTAAATGATTTTCAGTCGGAACCCATATTCATGATGACGAGAGTACCTGCATGCTCTTGGAAAGACCGCCGGCCGGCGTCGATAGCAATCGGTGGGGGCTCTCGAAACACTCCCATACTGCGGACCAGTCCTGCTGGCCACTAGACGTCGACTCGTTGGCAGTCGATGCCGCGCCGCTGCCACTCGCTCCATCGTCTATCACAGGACATGTTATTTGAAAAATCCATTTTTTCGGTAGTAGCTTCGAAAACGACCCTGGCAGTGAAGGGACAAGTAGTTAATGGTTTAAGGGCCTATATTGCCCAAGGCTTCTATACTACCCGCGCAATTTGATCTTTAATTTTTTTATTAAATAATTGAATGTATTATTTTTAAATAATAAAGATATTTTAATTTCGGTTGTGGTCAATTTCCCGCTCATTTATATAATATCGTGTCCTCTATGGTGTGGTGGTTGAGGTCGGCTCATAATCCAGAGGCGGTGGGTTCGATTCCCGCGGCAGGATAAGTATTTGTGCACAAAAAAAAAGCGCAATCACTTGTTCTGAGTCTAGGTGTTGTGGGACCATGGTCCTCGTAGTTTTTGGGTCCATAGACACAAGGAATCCTATTTAGGATCTATGTATGTGATCGTTCGGCGTTATTATTATTATTATATATGAAAAATCTGGCTAACATTGGCTCTCAAGAATAACATTACAAATGTTCAACAAAAATATTATATAAATAAAGTTTTCGTACATAAAAGCACGTTGAAAAGAAAAAACTTTGTTAGTTGTAGTTTTTTTTGTACAGCGATAACTTCCAACCTTCAGCAATGAGGAACTCAAAGTCTGGGTTGATTTCAGCTGGCTTGATCTGCTGCGCTGCCTTCTTCACTAGGTCCAGTACTTCCTCGACAGCCTCCTCCACCATAAGACTCTTACGGTTTAGCTCTACGCACGCGTTTCTATCACAAAAAGATAATATAAGTTGATACAAATTTAACCCTATATCTATACTCTTTATTAGTAGGTGTAGTATTATTGCTTTTTACTAGGTGGTAGGACTTTGTTGCAAAGTTCGTCTAGGTAGGTTGGTACCTACCTAGACGAACTTTGTAAAAAAACGGTGGTCCGCTTTGCCAGTTATTCTACCGCCAAGCAGTAGTGTGCAAGCACTACTGTGTTCTGGTTTGAAGAGCACCGTAGCTAGCGAAATTACTGGGCAAATGAGATTTTATGATCTGATCTCACAGTCGAGTAATTTTATTACAGTCTGTGCTGATGTCTCAGGATGATGTGCGCAGTGTAGTGTCGCGTGAAACTCTATCTTTTGGGGTTCCGAGTGATACTGTTCTGTTATGGGCGGCCGTGTTGCTTAACATCAGGTAAACGACTAGCTCGTCACATCATTCACTCATATAAAAAAAAAGGTAAAAATGAAACGTTTTATTGTTTCATGCACATAATTATTTTGAGTAACGAAAAGGACTTGAGATGCTTTTTATATTCTTTTCAAGAGAGATCAGCAATATGGCCAACTAGCTACTGCCCGCGGCTTCACCCGCGTGGCCTAAAAGAAACGAAGATTTTTTTACAGATTATTCAAACACCTATTTCACCCTCTTAGGGGTGGAATTTCGAAAAACCCTTTCTTAGTACCTTAGTTGCCTACACTTTACAAAAAACATACACTCCAAATTTCAAGTCTCTAAGACCAGCGGTTTAAGCTGTGCGTTGATATATAAGTCGGTCAGTCAGGACTTTGAATTTTATATGTATACATGATTATTGGATTTTTTTTATTGATTCTGGACCGCTTTTTATTTTTCAATAATTATTTTTTTATATATACTGGCTTATGTTCACGATTTCACACTTGTGGCATAACAAGTAGTTTTACTCCAGCGGGTACAGGTACATCTGTTTACATTTCATAAAAAATATCATCAACTACGTACCGACATCCGCTCTCGACGCACTCTATAAACTCTTCAACTGACCATGGTGTTTCTTCTGTGAAATTTTAAAAGTTTTCAGAGAGGAAAAATAATAAACGCTTCTCACAAAATTATATGTAGTTTTTAGTGACAGAATAAATAGACAGCTTCTAGGTTTACGTGCTCCATGGAAGTCACTTAGACGCTTACAACCAGGCAAGTTGGTGATATAGATTTTAAGATTCGAATCCATTTCAAATTTAAGCAAATTTTGTGGTAAGACTTCACATGTTTGTTTTGTGGAGTACGCTGGCGAATGCGAGGCGAACGGAAGTTGAAGTTAACGTACATCTCCATTGTCAGCATAACATTTTTTTATTATTATGTTGGTAAAATGATAATTTAAAATTTGACAATTGAGATGGCGACATTTAAAAAAAAACAGAGTTATATCGGCCGATAAACTATACATTGTGAATTTAAGAGTTGTTGACGGTTTCATATCAAACTGCCAGTCCGTTTCTTTCATCGTACCTATAGCATTAAACATCTCAGTTTTAGTCGTGATCCAATATAAAAACGGTCGTTGAAAAAAATCCTGCTGTAATTTTTTTTCCATAACCTATGTATTTTTGAATTTTAATGTGTGATAATGGTGGATTATTACCCGTTAAGTGTTCGTGAACGTGCACGAGTTTTCGGAAAGGTGCCAACGTTTTAAACCATGCCTTTTCGTTTTCTCTTCAAGGCTTCCTAGAGCTTTCAGTAAAATATCCACTATTTTACTGTGGCATTTTGACTGACAAAATAAGACTTTGAAATGACCGTACAAAAATCCTTACTTGACATTGGCAGAATTATCGATAAAACGCTATAGAAAGCCATTAAACGATATGAGAACGATAAAGATAAAGATTTGAGTAGGACACTAACCCGGTAGCGATATGAGTGTGATCTCCTGCATTCCCTGCAGCACATAAATGATACGGTTGGAGTAGATGTCATGGACGCGCGTGACGAGCACGTCGAAGCTCTTGATGGCCTGGTTGGCGCGCTCGACGAACTCCGACCAGTCCTCGCTGGTCCAGCACACGGTGCGCAGCCCGGGCAGCAATAGGGAGGAGAGGCGGACCACTTGCGGCAAGAATAACGGCCTCACTTCTAGTTTCACGCGCCGCACCGTTCTTAAGTAATCTTGAAGGAGAAACTGCAAATAAACGCTAGCGTTTTCTTTGGCTCCACACTTTTGTGCATTTAGCTAGTGTCAAGTGTATTTCATAAATATATATATGTGTCAAGTTAAGTCCAGTCAAAGTCTAGTCTGAAGTCCTAGTCCTAGTAAAGAGGTGGCAACTTTACCAGAAGCTTCTATGGACTTTTAGAAACAACACGAAGAGAAACATTTCACTATTATTATACCACTTTCCCACACTCATGCCTGCAATCCGGCATTTAAAGAATAAAACTCCACTAGTTTTATATACAAACACTGTTTTTTGGTTAAACAAGTTTCGGAAATAATACAATGCGGTGACGGGATATTTCTCGTTTTCCCACTAAAACTTAATTTTTGTTGTTGCCTAAAGCTATTTTTCTTATTTACCAAGCTAAAAACAGCTAGCATGTAAACCCAAAGTATACAATCTGAAAAAAATATTGCTGGTATAGCTGCGTTGATTTCTTAAAGGATGATTGTATTTGTTTAAAATCCAACGGAATCTTCTTGAAATCACAAAGGTATAAATAACCAATAGCAAGTAATAGAAAAGGCACATCAGTAACGAGAATGACTGCTTTACGCACTGTAAGTCACTATAGTACAATAACAATTAATAATAGTATAATAACAATTACTTGTTCTGTGATATAAATAAAATAAATAAATGTTTGTGGACATTTCACACAAAGCCTTCTAGCTCAAAACTAAGCAAAGCTCGTACAATGGGTACTAAATAACTGTTACACAATATAACTAATAACTGATACAATACTTATATAATTTTTGTTTGTAAATACATACATAGAATACAACATAACACTGAAGAAAAAACATCGATGTTCATCACACAAGTGTTTGTCCTGGGTGGGAATCGAACCCACAATCTACAGTTCAACAGACAGGGTTACTACCAACTGAGCTATCAGGCCAGTCAAATAAAAATCGTAATTGTCAAATAATAGCAGTACCTGCAATGAGTCGTTTACAAGTGTGAAGTAGTTCTTTTTAGCATAGAGCGAGTGGCACACGATTGGCAGCTCTAGGCCCATCTTGACGAGGCAGTCGGATTCGCGGATGAGCAGCCGTACAGTTTGGTCCAGGTTTACAGCGATGCAGCCACTTTCATCTATCCGCAGTAGCGTATTCATCAAACTATCATCCACGTCCCATAACTGGAACCATAGATACATATATATACAAAAAATACTAGCTTAATTGAAGGGGTGAGAATAAAAAGGATTTAACTGATTTTTTTGACCAAATGACTTATGGGTATCGTTGGATTCAGCGTGAAATTATCTTCAATAATACATTCTCAAAATACCGAAATGAGGCTTAAATCTCGAGATTTTGAGTCTAAAAATGGTTTATCTGTCACAGGAATACAGTACGCTTAGCATAAAAACATTACTTTATTTCTTTTATTATATTATATTTTTACAGTAATTGTATGAATTAGTACTATATTTGGTAATTTTAAATAGAAATAAAACATTTTCAAGCAACTGAAACTTACATAAACCTTTTCTATTACCTTATAAGCACTCTACACAAAAATGACGCCGTTGACGTTTAAAGTCAATTTTCTCGAAACTGTCAATTTGTCAGTTAAATCCTTTTTATTCTCAACCCTTCAATTGATAATTTTATCATAATTACTACTATCATACTACTATCATCATTGGAAAAACACTGATCATAATATAATTTATCGACATAATAAATAAGTAGACATTCGCCAGCCTTTGTGGTGTTAGCAGGTCGGCTCATAACCCGGAGGTGAAGGGCTCGATTCCCGCAGCAGGACAAGAATTTGCGCACAGAAAAATAGCGCAAATACTTGTTCTGTGTCTGGGTGTTGTGGGACTATGGTCTTCGTAGTTTTTGGACCCATAGATACTTAGTATCCTAGTTAGGGTCCATGATCTATGTTAGTGATCGTTGGACGTTATTATTATTATAATGCTTAAAGATCTTAACTTCGGCGGGATTGTGAATTATTTATTAAATTTATGTTGTAATTTTATCTACACTATTAGCATCATTGGAAGAATACTGATGATGGTAAATCATGATAATAAATAATTCTTGAAAACGAAATGAAAGTTATATATACGATTTGGCGGTATCTATGATTGCTGGTTGGTGGCAAAGCTGGTTGAGGTTCAATGCCTATTTATATTCGTCTTAAAAGCACCAAGAGTGGAAAGCGCGACTCACATTCTGGTTCATCCAGACAGCGCGCATGGTCTCCTCGTAGTTGTGTATGAGCGTACGGGTGTTAGAATACTTGCGCATCATGTCGGCCGAGGCGGGCAGTGCGCGCAGCACCGGGTGAGCGGACACGCTCTCCACAGTTTCAGTCATATTGTACATCAGACATCGTGCCCATTTTATACGACCTGCGGGATGATTAAGTTACCTTTTTTGAAGTAAAACTTCTTTACGCACGCTTAGCTTGGGGAGTAATCAGGTGAGTCGAACGGAAGTTGAAAGTTGTTAGTCAACGTAGATTTGACATTCTCCATTGACAACATAGCAACGTTATCAATTGCTGGAAATTTGTATTATTATATTGGTATCTCCGTTAAAATGACAATTCAATATTGTCAAGATGGCGACATTAATATTAACAAAGCAAAAACAAAGTTATACCGGCCGAAGGGCTAAAAAAGTTTTACTTCAGCCGTGTGGTCTAGAGCACACTCGTTTTTTTATTTTAATGCTTGATGTGATGAGCTAGTCGTTCACCTGATGTTAAGCGGCACGGCCGCCTATAGCAGAACAGTGTCAGTCAGAACTCTAAAATATAAGATTTCGCGCGACTCGTCACTGTGCACATCATCCTGAGACATCAGCACAGTTTGGTAATAAGATTACTCGACTGTGAGATCAGATCATAAAGTCTCAATTGCCCCGTAATTTCACTAGCTATAATGCCTTTCAAATTAGAATACAACAGTGCTTGGACAGCCATATAACCATAAGTATATCTATCTTTAAGGAGGTGTTTTTTTTGTACTAATGAGAATTCAGGTTTAGTCTTGCAAGCAAGTTTTTGGGGGTGAAAGTATCACAGTACCATCACTTGGCTACCAAACTACTATACCCATCACTGGTCGTATTACCAATTTACAAAAATTGTACTAAAACTTGCCTGCAACTGGAGAGTAGTTTCTGGGCAATGGTGGATCGTCTTTTTGCCTCTTGAACATTTTCATTATCTTATCCACTTCCTTTTCACAATACTTCAAAACTCTATCGTATTTCTCGCTCAGTTTCGTTATTAAGATCTTTTGGCTGACCTGTACATGGAAAAACTATCGTTAAGATACAAAACTAAAGGTTATATGTATATTATAAACTTATATCGATAAATACTTAAATATTTGATGATCAAGCTCTGCTCCCAAATATGCTAACAAAAAATATTAGTTAAGATTTCAATTTCATAAATTCTCCAAGAATGGCATTCATTATTACCTACTACATACTAAAACGTTTTGTAGAATTCATTGGGCTTCGACACTGTTTTAAATATATAAGCAATATATGAATCAATTATTTTTGTTGCAAACGAACAAACGAACCTTTTCGAATCTTGTTAAAAATTTAATCCCTTGTGGAGTTTCCCATACGCTGGCAAAATTATTTTCAATAGTGTTGCCTATGGATTCTCGTAGTGCATTGGTTTTTTCCTCAAAAACCTGGTAATCTTTGTCAAATTCGTTGTTTCTGTAGTCCAGATAGTCGTACTGGCAGGTTGTAACAGCTTTTTTCGCTTCTTCAAAAACATGCATTGCTTCTTCTAAATCTAAAATAAATAAGCGATTCCATAAAATGCAGCCACAATACGAAAATATGATAATATAAATTAAAAGCATGTGTATTTTAATTTTTTTTCAAATGTTCGTACGTTTTGTACAATGTGTATTATAAACAGGATTTGATAATAATCATCTACCTTCTGCGTAAATCATCGAATTAAACAAAGCTTTCTATTTAATCGACTCTATAATATATTTAAATATAATTAATTATTAATGTTGCAATAGGTCCAGCTATTTATGTCGGAATCCAGTTGCGGTGGACAGCTAAAGCAAATATATCTTCGTATGCCAAAAAGTCAATTCGTCTGTAAATAATACCATGACGAAACTTATAAAAGCAAATTAAACAACGATAATGAAATAATCGTCTAATTGTGCATTCGGTTATTGTTAAAAGAGTGCTACACACTCAGTGTACACAGGTCGCTCAAAGCCATTATTGATTTATCAGTATTACTCTTTTACAATATCCGTATTTGTTAATATAAAGATGTGACACGTATGTGCCTAAATAAATAAAGTTAGATGTGGAAAACATAATACAAACTTCATTATATTTTACTTACCTTCGCCTAGAAGAAGCCCTTCCATTCTTTTTTCAAACAGGTGATTGTAATCATCCATTAAATCAAACATGGCTATAATCTTATTCAACCGTTTGCAGAACGTATCAAATTTACCAAACACGTAATTTTCTGAAAAGCTAAACTGTTCCGTATTAGGGAGAAACGGTTGATTCTTGACGAAGAGATATGTTTCTCTGTAGGTTCGGTTTAAATTTATGCAGTGGATCAACTTGTCTCGTACAAGGGTCCTATCTTGAGACCAAATTGTTTCTTTAAAGCGACACGTGATATACTGTTTGCAAGTTTCAATCATTTGATTTGTTATCTGTAAAAAGGTTTTTAGCTAATGAACTCTTTCAGTTAACTCCTATTTAAGTTGTGTTATATGTGTGGCGTTATATCTATTTATGTTTTGCATGTATAACAAAATATATTACTTCTAAGAAATTGCCTATTTTTCGTGGGTTAACACGCCGGCTATTAATAACTTACGTATTGCGTAGGACACTTACACGGTTCAATCAATTTCACATGTCACAATGTTACAATTTGATTGATTTAATATATTTATTTGCCACTGTGAATGTGAATGTATTTATTTTATACAAATATTACAATCTTACAGTACAATTTTACAAAATGCAAAAAAAATGAAGAAAGCGGCGGCACTAATTTTTATCGGAGCTTATATTTCCATTGTTCCGCCCACAATTATGCATATTTACTTACTTTAACCATCAACGATGAAATTCTTTCAGAAGTGTTGTAAAACTGCGACACGCTATGAATCAAGCGGACAGTCTGTAACAAGCTAAGTATAGAATCCTTAATCTTGACAGGATCATCAAGGTACAATGAATGGCAGCACTTCTCCATAGCTTGAATGAACTTTGCATTGTCCTTGGCCTCGTTGTAGCAAAATGTGATTTTGTGATCGGTGTCACGCCAAAGTCTTATCACTTTGGAATTAGCCAGCTGGAGGCACGTTAGTGTGAGTTGAACCTCGTTGTCCTGTCGAAAGTTATTGATAATGACAGAAATGGATATAGACTACAGAATGCTTTGTTTGGTGCATTAATATGAAAATATTTTTTCTTTATATAAGCTAATGGAAAAAACATGATTCATAATAGAAGATTGCCACGCCCAGTTTTTTAATTCAACGCACATCTTTTTTCTTATTATAAACAAAACTTACCTGTAAATAGGAAACCAGCTGTGAAAACTGTGCACCTCTTTTTTTCCAGTACTCTAATTCATCCTGCGGTCCACTTGAATCCACCTCACGTCTAAGTTGTTCGCTTTCACTCAGTATCTGATTACAAACAGTTTATAATAAAGGTTAATTCACAAGGAAAAATTCATAAAGTACAATGGAACGATGCTATGGTGAAAGCAATTTAAATAGTAAAAATTATTGACACGAATAATGTCATGTAAAATTTTTCCATAAAATTGAGAGAAAATGATAGAAACTGTTTCATCGATACAGTTACTACTACGAAAATCATCATTATAAATAATTATTAGAGATTTGCACGAGAAAATCAGAACCAAACGTTATAATTATGACTGCGTTTATAGTATCCATTGTTTAATATAGATCTTAATATGTAAAACTCAAATAGGTAATATGACTGGTTTTTTTTGCTCTTGCAAATTTGCCGTCTCCAAATTGTCGCTACTTTGCGTTAATATTGCTCCGGAAGCATGTAAAATAAAAACCATGTATCTTCATTGTATCTTCGTAAATGACCATTGAAGGTACGTCTAGTGATGAAAGTACAGTATCAAACATGGCCGCTCTGTTAGACCTTGCCTACGGTGCACGTCATAATATTTTTACAGATGTATGAATAAATGCTACTGCGGAGCAAACCAAAAAAAAATGATAATAATAACGCCCAACGATCACATACATACATTCTGGACCCAGGAACTACGAGGACCACTGTCCCACAACACCCACTCAGAACAAGGATTTGCGCTTTTTTTCTGTGCAAAAATACTTGTCCTGCCGCGGGAATCGAACCCGCCGCCTCCGGGTTATGAGCCGACCTGCTCAACCACCACACCACAGAGGCTATATTAATCCGTGTACCTTGCAATTAATGGCTCTATTTACCAGAATTGGTCAATAACTAACTTCCATGACTTTTTTGATCCATTCGTTGACGCGCTCTTCAAGCATGGTGATGGTGGTAGGGTTCTTGGTCATCTCCTTTAGTTGTGCGTGGTCGTGCAAGTTGCCCATGTGCGCCTGCCCGTCATCGAACAGGTTTACTTGGTTGCATACGTCTTCGCAAACTGTCATCAACATTACCGCCTTAATAAAATATATACAGAAATGTATAAAAGTCAAAGTCAAAAGATTTATATGCAAATATGCTATTTTTAGCACTTTTATAAGTAAAAATGATATAGGTACTTAAATATAAGTTATTTCACTAAGTATATAAAATTACAAAGTGCTTATTGTCAAATAATACATAGCAAGCACATTACAATATATGAGTTTGAAAAAAAAAATAGTTTTCTTTCTTACTTTCGTCTTTTACAATGTATATAATTTATTACAGTTGAGATAATGAATATGTTATAAAAGTAACCACCACGTCACACCGGTGCAAGAAAAATACCGTGATTATCTTAATAAACATTAAAAATAGAAACTGAAATTATAGATAGGAACAGGCAATAGGCAAAGTACCTAAGATTTCATACCATTGAGCTTGGGATATTTAGGCCAAATTTTTTGTCTGACATATAATCATTTATCGTGTAATAGGTTTTTTTCATTAGGTTTAACTTGACGAATGTTTTAAATTTACGCATTGATTGTTCAATACCGTTAGTAAACGCTTAGTGGTTTTAAATAGTTATTACCTTGTTGTGTTCTTATATTGAGCTTACCTTTGAGAGCACTGCAAAAGGATCTAAGACCGGGTAACAGCTGATTTTTGACAATGGGGAAACGAGTCTCGTCGTCATCGCCGTCGCTGCTCGGATGAGCTAGTGCGTTCATATATACATGCTCCATCACACGTTCTATAGCCGTTACCAGACCCACCTTGTCTGCGTTCAAGATTCCGCAAAAGCTGAACAAAGATTGTTTCATTAAGCAGCATAAATAAACATCATAAATATACATAGTAGGATTTTCACAGGAATTTAAATATATCTCTAAGTAGTAGGTATATGTTAGTATAAGGAGCTAAAGCTGTAGATAAATACTATTAATCGGACAACCAGATTTACGAAAAAACGCCACCGTTACATAATGGTCAACATCCCACATGTGCGGACAAAGCAATTTGACTCCAAATTTATCATGCGAACAGCCAAAGAGTGGAACGCTTTACCGGCGTCCGTAATTCCCGATAACTATGACCTTAGAGTCTTCATATCGAGAGTGAACAGGTATCTTCTAGGCAAGCGTATTACATCCTAGACCGCATCGTTACTTAGGTGCGATAGTGGTCAAACGCAAGCCTATCAAACAATAAAAAAAATTAAGTACTGTTTCAAGTTATCCCTAATAGAATTACAGAACCCCGGCATTACCACAAATAAAAATCTCAAATTAAATGTATCTGTTATTAGTGACGGTACGGAATTTACTTACAGATCTTTATGAAATCCTTCTTCTGGTAACTGTTTACTGACATTTATGCGAAACATGTAAATACAAACTCCAGTGAAGCGAACATCCCATCCATCAGACAAGAATAACTTTTTCTTGAGCGTCACTTGAGGCGGAGGCTGTTTCCCCTGACCTTGCTGGCGAGGTTTGGATCCTTCGGGCTGGGGTCTGTGTTCGATTTCTTCCACGTCTTGGTAGTACCAAAGAAGCTTATTCCTCATATGTGGCAGAAATAGTTGGTTTATGTCATCCAGCTATAAAATTTTGAACCAAATTAAATGATGGATGGAGATGTATTGTTCAGTCGAGATGAGTAGTTTTTCGCTATTGAAATCACCTTGATTACGTCATGTTTTTCATTGATTTAAGGTATCGTTTAAATCA
Source organism: Ennomos fuscantarius (assembly GCA_905220475.3). Classification (NCBI taxonomy): domain Eukaryota; kingdom Metazoa; phylum Arthropoda; class Insecta; order Lepidoptera; family Geometridae; genus Ennomos; species Ennomos fuscantarius. The sequence continues at coordinate 17,875,857 of HG992023.1, forward strand.
GTAACATTAATTGAATAGAGATGCTGATTATAAAATCAATAATACCATGTTTCCTTCGAAAACGTGATCCATGATGGCATGCCGAGGTAGTCCAGTGCCATCGATGAGGAGTTGGAAGGTGAACTCCAACCGGGGGTCCATCTCCCCCCTCCTTGCTTTGCGCTCGCATTCCTCGCGCCTTTTCTAGAATTTAGTTGAATTTTATCTTTACAGGGGAATTGGTAATTTGTGTATGATGGTACTATTATACTGAACCGACCTGAAGAATGTCCATAACATCTTCCTCCTCTTCTTCTTCACTTGACCCCGGCTTAATGCCGTGAACAAACATTTTGCAACAATATGCCCTAAATAACTAAATAAATTGTATAAGATCCTGTAGAGTGAAGACGGTAACCATCAGTCACAGAGGCGCCCCACTCCTGGCGGTTGAAATCTACGACTAACTAGACGGTAATGGAATTATTTGCCTGAAGTTTTTCATCGTTTTGTTGAAATGAAAGTTTTACTTTTGTACATTTTTAAGCTGTTTGATAGCCGTGACAGCCTTTGTAAGCGGCGTGACTAGAACTATCCGCGCGACAGAGTTGAACACAAGGATAGGGGAAACCATTATTGTAATATGCAAATTAAACGGACAAGTAGCGGGTTTCATTATAAAGGGCGGGGGTGGTACGGCGTCGCACTTGCTTGCTAATGCCGACGAAGGCACGCAATATTTGAATTCATCAACATATAATTTTCACTCAGATATTCACATTTGGGCACAAAAGGATTATATGTTTCATATATGTAATAGACAATTTATATCATTATTATCTAGAAATATTTCGGATTTAAAATAAATTAGGAATGCAATTTTTTTCTAGTAGGTACCCAACAGGTACAGCCGGCACGGCATTTCGGCAAATTGTCTTTCTCCCGCTTTTTTCTATTTCCTGTCCGCGGAAATAATTGTTTTTTCCATCTTTCGTAGTGCGGTAATGAGAAAGGAGTAAAATTTTCTCTTTATTACTATCCCGCTACTCCCGGCTTTAGAACACGGGCTCGGAAAATCGTGGATAATATATATATTATCTCTTGAATCTATACTTTTCTTTATACATTTCCTAACTCAACCACAATTGCATAATTTGCAATACACGTAAAATTAATATTAGCGTAAGATATTTGTTTAAGGCTGAAAACAAAATGCTAGTGATGCTGTATGGTTGCAGTTCTATGGTTCTAGACACAACTATGAAACAGTATATGTCTTTTTCACTCTGACCCTATTCAAGTTTCCATACTCCTTTTACATACTTGCTTGATTTAGATAAACAAGTTAGATCCGATGATCACGGATGATTTTAATAAATTAAAATGTTAATTAAATAAAACTTTAATTTCACATGATTTGATTACAATGCAACAAAACAAACTTTCATTCTTAATTTTTTTAAATCCTAAGTAACTATGCACATAAACTGCGCATTGAAACTGTCCTGTGTATATATTCTTCTTATTTTGTTAGTTCAGCTAGGCTTTCATGTAACTCGATTGCAACTTATTTAAACACACATTTGTATGGATGTGATAGTTTCAATACGCAGTTTATGTATATTGTTACTATGGATTTTTTAAATTAGGAATGAAATTTCTGTTGCATTACAAGCAAAGTTCCGTGAACACCCCTCAGATTATCGTCATTGAAAGCCTTTTTTTCATTTGAAACGATATACTTACTAATTAAAAGGTTCTATGTGTATCTTCAAAATATTGAGAGAACCCACTGATTTCTGTATTTCATACAGTTTAAAAACTAGTTCGGAAATCTGTGGATTCATTAAAATAATGTTATAATATTATAAGTTATAAGTTTATGTCAATAAACATTTTATATTTTCTTTTGTCTTCATTTATACGGCTTATCAGAACCTGAGATGTCATGTCCAACTTTTTGTTTAATTTTCTTCTTTTGGTAAAAGCAATGAAAGAAATTCATTTTGTTAATGGAGTGAAGTATTTCATTTATTTCGTCGCGTTTTCCAAATTTTATCAGAGCGCCTGGTGATGCGAAGCGTGACTAAAATGCTGGCACTTATTTGGTACAACGAATCAGCATTGCAATTCAACGGGCAATGCTGCAAGCATGTTGGGTACGCTACCTACTGGTAGTGGGCTGGAGCATTTGATCTCTCTATAGGTCACCACGATTAGTATATATTCTAAATGTTTTTTTGTTGTTTTAGGTAGTGAAGCCAGTAGAGTTTAGTAGTAATTGTTATATTGTTGTTGTATTTACTTAGTTAAGGACCAAATCTATATGTGGCATAATTATATAGCTTTTCACTTCCTAATTCCTATCCATTATTTACTAAGAGCACTCTTTTTTCAGTTGCGATTTTGAATCAAAAGAATTTCTTTACACACATAAAGGCATACATGCAAAATGGTTACTCAAACGAATTTACATTAGGTACTTATCAGTTGTGCTTATTATATCAATGAAATCCCTGAAAAAAATATAGAGAATAAATGCTGTTATAACTGATAATAAAGTAACGTTTATGTTTAAAATGTGTTTTATAATTTAGATTAATTATGTTAGTAACCAAATTTTTTATAACCAGATAAAGCTAATTCATAACTTCACATACCTTTATATAATTTTTTTATCTAAGAACTCCCTATAGGTTCTCGTTCTAACCCAACTTTTTCCAAATGTTAGTTACAATATTACTACATGAATATTACTAACTAATCTAATACCACGAATATTTTTAAACATAAAATAATAAGCGATGTTTACGGATAAAAGTGAATCCATGATAATATCGATTAAAGTAAATATAGTTATTTATAATTACTCACATACTATATTAATATAATCTACACACTACACACATACTTACAAAATTACTAATGACTCTCCCAAGTACAGTTAAATCCATTTTAAAATATTGTATCAATGCACTTTAACAGCTCCATTAAGTTAAAGAGGTAAAGTGTTTAACTTAACTTTTATGGCGAGCACGCATACACTCGATACAATGTGACATTATGATGTATCACTTAACAGTATGATTAATGGTGGACATAAAACTGTCGTGATATATCACCATAACGGTGCATACATTTGGTTAATATCTAAAAAATCCGTTGAATGCGTGTGAAAGAAATCGCGAGACTAAACACAAAACTACATTATTCGTTATGTGTTGCCGACATACTACATATATTAGTGTTTTTATATCTGTACGTCGGACGATAAAACCTGCCATGGACGTATAGTATTCCGATGCACGAACGCCGTAACTCAAAAAGTTTAGTATAGGGTCTATCGAAAGTTCATAAACTTTCGGTTATAAGGTACCTATACCTATATTATTGTTATCGTGTATGTGTTAGTATGTGAATTATTATATAGTATATGTGTTAATGTTGTTTTATAATATATGTACTACATTCCGCCCGCCTTACCACACACCACGCGTGTGGTAAGGCGGGTGGAATGTAGTACAGGATAGGATCAAAAGTAGTAGTATTACACGAGTAAAATAACGTCTAATATATATGTAAATACATACCAAAATTTATCAAATTTCGTTCGTCCTCGACGAAGTACCGTGAAGACAGTTTAGTGTTAGGAGAAAATGTAAAATACTAATATTAAAACTATAGAATTAGGGCCATAAATTATGATTGTGTACATTAAATACAAAAACAGCAATATTGAAGAAGCAAACTGTAACAGCCTTATTTTTAAACATTTTTTAATCAATACTAAGTATGTCTTATTATCGCGCACATTTCATGTCAGCGATAAATTGACTGGCTGTTTTAGCACTGATTAACAATGTTTCGTGGAGATAAGCTACATTAAGGTACGTTACCAGAGATGAAAAGCACGTTAGCCATTTATGGTGCCCTAGGTGGTAGGACTTTATTGCAAAGTTCGTCTAGGTAGGTACCACCGCTTTGCCAGTTATTCTGCCGCCAAGCAGTAGTGTGCAAGCACTACTGTGTTTCGGTTTGAAGGGCACTGTAGCTAGTGAAATTACTGGGCAATTGAGACTTTATGATCTGATCTCACAGTCGAGTAATCTTATTACCACACTGTGCTGATGTCTCAGGAAGATGTGCGCAGTGCAGTGTCGCGCGAAACTCTATGTTTTAGAGTTCCAAGTGACACTGTTCTGTTATGGGCGGCCGTGGCGCTTTACATCAAGTGAACGACTACCTCGTTACATCATTCAGTAACATAAAAAAAAAGTATTTTGAAAAAGAAAGGAAATCTATATATGATTAATTATGCACGTCTGTACTAGAGTTTGACAGCTCCTAAGATCACACTTAACTCTTCTGTGGCATACACAAATACATTGCAGTAGGTATGATATAGAGGGATAAGTGCAAACTTAGTTGTTAAACTTTTAGAACAGACGGGCATCAGTTGTCCATCTGTGTGTCAAACGTCTGTTTTCTCAGAAACTGAAGGAATTTAGCTGAAATTGATAACGACAACTGAGTTCATAATCCTATACGAAAATAGTTTTTAACTATACGCAATAAGAAGGCTAAAAATAAGGCTAAAAATTTTGAACGGTAAACCAAGTCGCATTAAATCTCGAGTCATTAAATATACGAGATACTTCCGGTATAATTAGAAATTAACGAAACTTGAAATTTGGCCTAAGTAGAAATCGCCTTTACCATAGTTACACTATACGAAAACAGCATTCATGGTCGATTCCTCGAATCCACAAAGGTATTTTAATCCACATTTGACATTTATAATTGGGCCACCAAAAGATTAGCACATTACATCATTGTTTCCTGACACGGGCAGCTGTAGAAATCGACATTACTCTTATCTCGAGTAAGCGTTTGATTTTATGGCTAAAGTGAACCGGTATCTGTGATAATGTTTACAACGTATCCATGAGAATTAACACAGAACAAGCGCTTACTCGTCTCCTAAAATAAATAGCTACATTGAATTGGTAGGTCAATGGGATTAACATCATGGTTCAAGATCATACATTTTAAATATCAAATAATGTGTCACTGCTCACCACTGATGGAAAAGCGGGATATCAGGTTATGATCGTGAATTTTAATTTATCTTTGTAGATTCTATGGGTGGTACTATCGTCATATTGCAAAACGCCGGCTACTTGCAAAAAATGTTTCACACATTTACCTGCATTGCCTCTTCGTCCATATCTATTCAAAGGAACTTTTGATCTGGGAATGTTTAGAACGCGACCTTATTAAATGATGAATTAATTAGTGTAACGTCAGCTTTACAGTTCATACCAAAACATGAAGTAAATCTCACAAGAAATATTTCACTCATCAAGCAAATAGTCATACAACGAGCAAACCACAAAGCGTTTTATTACACGGAAGTTTTTTAAGAAACAGATGTGTACAGTTTCCGTACATGTCAAGTTACTAAGGAAAAGTTTTTTTGACTGACTTGTAAGTAGCGGCGTGTGTGCGATGTCATAACATGTTCGATGGCATGTCGGACATAAAATAAAGCGTGCTATGGTGATTTGCATTGCACAGCCCAAAAGAAAATGGTTGCGTGAAGCATGATCACATTTTATTGGGAAATATAGGCTTAACCTTCATATTCATGTTCTAGAGGTTTTCAATACCTGTAGGTTGCCATTCCGGGCTGTTGTTTGTAAGTAAAAAGCACAACAAAAAAACGAAAAACCTCTTCTTCAATAGGTATAAAGTTAATTAGGGGCATAATTTATATAACATAATTATATATAATAAGCATAGTTAGGGATGGGACTGGCGCTTCCTTTTGAGCCATAAACTTATAAGTGCGCTTCGGCTTCCTACGTAGCCGGCGGGGGAACTACAGTCGCATCGTTTTGGCATATTGTAACGTAACTTTACATTCTCGGATCTCGTCAAGAAAAACTTTCAAATATCGTAAAAGACCGGCTCTTAATCGACTTCAAAAAAGGAGGAGGCTCACAATTCAACTGTATTTTTTGAAATGTTTTTTACATCAGAACTTTCGACTTGGCGAACCGATTTTGATTATTCTTTTTTTTATTTAAAAGCTGGTGCTTCCCCTGTGGTTTGGTCTAGTTCTGACAATGACAATCCATGAGAAAACCTTATAAGTCTGAAATCGGTTTTATACGCTTTGCGTTTGTAGATATTTATCTTTATTTAGCTTAAATCGATTTGGAATTGATGGTAAATTAAAATTTTCTGGTTGGGTTGTAACCGACCGCAATTTTATTCTTTTAATTCCTGTCCATCCTAAGGTAGCCTGGAAGAAATCGCTTAATGTGATAATGCCGCCCTTTGTTCTACCATTTTTTGTAAGTTTTTTTTTAACATGCGTTTTTATGTAAAAGTTGGTGTTCAATAAAGTATTATTGTATTGTAAGCTAAGTAATCTAATAGTTACTTACTTAGTAACAGGAGTAAGTTGAATACCTATTTGATTATATATACTAGATAAGATTCATTTAAAATAATAGTGACTGCCATAAAAAGTGGTATACATAGGTAACTGGCTGCTACAGAGCTTCGAAGGACAGGTTAAGTTACGGTAGTTGACGTAAGATAACTGCCGTTGAGACGATCCACAAGCCTTCAGAAGTCGTAAAAACTTATGTCAATAGGGCTACCCCCTTCCATACTATCAAGAAGAAATACAACTTTTTTTTTATGTTAAGGAATGACGTGACGAGCTAGCCGTTCGCCTGATGTTAAACGACACGGCTGCCCATATCAGCTGCAGTGTCACACGGAACTCTAAAGTATAGAGCTTCGCGTGACACTGCACTGCGCACGTCATCCAGAGACATCAGCACAATCTAGTAATAAGATTTGTAAACAATCTGGACACTATTGCGCCAACAGTAGTTCATCCAAAGAAAACACTCAAGATTCAAACAAATATCGTTATATTTCTTGCAAAAAACTGTCACTGTCTGCATAGAATCCGTTGTGCGTCTCGGTCGTCGAACAAACACCAAGTGGACGCCCGAGCCCGCGCTCTGCCAAGTATCTCCTGAGTTGCCAGTCCATAAAAAACCCGAATAGCCAAACTTAGAGAAAAATATATTGAAAACCTTACACTCGACCATCCTGATGACATGTATGTCCTCATACATGCACCAGGTGGAACCAGGTAAAACCTTACACTTGGCAGAACGAGGTATTTTTTTTAAATTATCGTTCTAATACAGTAAAGCCTACAATCACAATAATATTAACAATTTCGGCGCTACCACAGAATGATGTATATAACATTAAATCATTTAGAAAACCAAACATTTAAACTAGATATTTTAGGTACGCAAGAAACTTACAATGTTATTCTTATAGACACATTACCATATCAATTCATCGTGGTAATTATACAAAACTTACACTCATCCTTGTAACTAAATCCTTATATATATATCCTTATAACCTTGTAACCAAATACTTATGTCTATCCTTGTAACCTTGTAACCTTGTAACCAAAAACTTATGTCTATCCTTGTAACCTTGTAACCAAATACTTATATCTATCCTTGTAATCTTGTAACCAAATAGTTATATCTATCCTTGTAACCTTGTAACCAAATACTTATATCTATCCTTGTAACCTTGTAACCAAATACTTATATCCATCCTTGTAACCTAGTAACCAAATGCTTATATCTATCTATCCTTGTAAATCATATTAATCAATTTTATTATACATATTTCCTTGTAGCCAAATATCAACAAAATTAACAGGTATGATATATATAATTATTGTAATCTTACGTGAGATTTCAGGTAGCAATGGACTATGATTCTATTCATGAAATATTAAACTCGTTATTGAATTCCTTTGACCACGTTTTGTATGGTATCAGGCCAAGAGACGAACATATAAACATCTCGCACTTGACCCGAAACAATACAAAACGGTTTGCTTACATTACTGTGATAAAATTATTAAAAGCCCATACTGGGTACAGAACATGTGAAATACCGAACAGTCGAAGAATTACTAACAGGGTAATGCAAAATTGGGAATAATGATCATTTAAATTATTCAGTAGCACTTTGTTCATTATCCGTATCGTCTAGACTCAAGGAGGCTACATGAATCCATGGTTGCATCCTATCAGCGGCAACCGTAGTTTTGCGTTTGTTTCTCATTCCTTCGAATCCCGCAATTGGAGCGATTTTGTAACGGTCATTCCCTAATACCTTAATAACCTTGAAGGGGCCTTCGTAAGAGGGCATCAGTTTTGTACTTTGGCCTTTATTTTGGAATGCTACCTTCGTAATTTTAACCAGATCCCCTTTACTGTAGGTACGCGCAGGATGCCTACCCCGATCATAGTATTCTTTTTGAGCAGCTTGGGCTTTATCGATTTTCTGTTTGACTTCCGCGCGAAGGCAAGACAGATCGGTAGCCACCCGGGTGTCATCTATAACCGCGTTTAAGGCCGGTTTGATTTCGCTGTTCATTGCTATCCCAAACATGACCTCAGCTGGTGTCTTACCTATGGTTTTCTGCACTGTATTGTTTAGCCCCCATTGTATTTTTCCTAATTTGCTGTCCCATTCCTTCTCGTTGTCCCTCATATTTTGCGCTGTTAAGGAGTCAAGTATGGTCCGGTTATAACGCTCTACCTGACCGTTAGACCTCGGACTTGCTACAGCGTTCAATATGTGTTTTATACCTCGGTCGAGGCAGAAACTTCTGAAGGAATGTGAGGTGAAACAAGAACCTCGATCACTCACTAACCTGTCGGGGGCTCGAAATATATCAAATATGTCCTGTAACGCCTTTATTACGTTTTGGGTGTTAGTGTTCCGAACAGGTTTGATAAACAGGAATTTAGTGAATGAATCTACGACAGTCAGTATATGTGTAAACCCTCTTTTAGATTTCACAAAGGGCCCAAGGTGGTCGATGTGCAAGGTGTGAAACGGGATTGCGGCCTTTTCTATGGGGTGTAGTAAGCCTTCTCGCCCGTTTGTAGATTTCTTGGCGTACGCGCAGTCGATACATGCACTAACATATTTTTTAATAAATCGAGTCATTTTTGCAAACCAATAAGTCTTTTTAATACGTTCCAAGGTTTTCTCGAAACCTACGTGGCCTATGTCATCGTGATTCATCTTGCACAGCTGCCACCTTGCCCCCTTTGGAACTACCCACCGAACGTTTCCTTTATCACCCCCAATATACCTAAACAACCTATTATTCTTTAAGACATAATTGTCCTTAATGTAATCCAACCCCTTGGGATCAAGGTCACTGCTGACAATATCACGTATCCTACATAACTCAGGATCTCCCATCTGCAGGGTAAGTAGCCAGTCATGATCGGATATAACCAGCACTGGTGGATATCTCACGGGATCCGAAGTGTCCGTATTGTGAGTAGGGTTCCTTGAGAGAGCGTCAACATGACTCATTTTTGTCCCTGCTCTATATTCGATACAGCAATCGAACTCCTGCAACGCGATCCACCAGCGAGCAATCCTAGGTATGAGATCCCGCTTCTCGAACGTGCAGCGCAGAGCACTGCAGTCAGTAACTACTTTAAAAGCCCTTCCTAAGAGGTATACCCTGAATTTTTTTAGAGCGCAAATGACCGCTAGCGTCTCTAACTCGTACGAGTGAAAGTTCCTTTCTTCTGGACTTGTCTGGCGGCTATAGTAAGCCACGGGATGGAAAGGGTCTTTACTACCCAACGGACGCTGGAGCAATATTCCTCCGATACCCACCCTGCTGGCGTCCGTGTGGAGCTCTGTCTCAGCTGTGGGATCATACAGAGCCAAGACTGGCCTTTCTACCAGCTTAGATTTTAGGGTCTCGAATGAGCCTTCCTGTTCAGACGTCCACTCCCATGTAGCGTTTTTTTTAAGTAACTTGGTGAGTGGATGAGCCAGTTGGGCAAATGACTGAATGAATTTTCGGAAGTAGCTCACGAGTCCTAAAAATTGGCGCACGTTGTGCACATTTTGGGGTAGAGGAAAATCTATGACGCTTTGAATTTTCATTGACCCTGGGCGCATACCAGCTGAGCTTATTTCATAGCCCAAGTAGTCAATTTTATTTTGTAAGAAACTACACTTCGATAAGTTCAGCTTAAGTTGCGCATTTTCTAATAACTCAAGGACTTCTTCCAATCGATCCATACACTCAAAGGGGGTCTTACCGAAAATTAGCAGATCATCCAGGTATACTGTGGCTTTACTGAAACGAGCTTGCCCTAAGACTTGGTTCATCATCCTTTGGAAGACAGCTGGGGCGTTTGCCAGGCCAAACGGCATGCGGTTGTACTCGTACTGACCGTCTGGCGTAACAAATGCAGTCAAATGCTTGCTCTCTTCCGCAATCGGTACTTGGTAGTACCCTGACATAAGATCTAGGGTAACGAACCATGCCTGCCCGGACAGTCTCGCTATTTCATCCTCTATTATTGGGATGGGGTACCTCTCCTTTACGGTGATCGAATTGAGCAGCCTATAATCTACGCAGAGTCGTATGCCACCGTTCTTTTTCCGAACGAGTATAACAGGGCTAGCATAGTTAGATGTCGACTCTCGGATCACGCCCGCTTTTAACATCTCGTCGACCATTTCTCGGACCTTTTCCCGTTCATGGTAAGAGAGACGGTACGGCCTATAAACTACAGGGCGCTGGCTGCTCAACTCAATGTTCATCTCCGTCACGTTTGTACAGCCAAGGTCCATCAAGTTATTTGCAAAACATTGTTCATGGCGCCGTAGCATATTTAAGAGCTTTGTTTTGGCCTCATTGCAAACTGTTTCGCCTATTTGTACGAGATTTTCGTCGAGTTGTTTAGATGTTAAAGATTCTATACGCGTGACCGTAGCCAGCGAATCTTCTGTGCTCACAAGCCTGTAAACTGATTCTACCCTCTCAGCTCTTGAAAACACCCAATTTTCTTGTAGGCAGCATGGAACCACGCAAGGTTGTATTGTTACGAAAAGCAAACCATTCTTTACTTCGTAAACCCCACCGCAGATAACGTATTGCTTACCTATTTTACCTATTACCTTTGTGTCTACTATTACGCTACCTGTGAATGAAGTCTCAGTCACGGCTCTAACGCTAGCCATCCCATAAAGCTTACAGTACGCTAGTATCCTAATTTTCTCCCGCTGTTCATCGTCCTGGACATCATTAGGCATTTCGGTGGTGACATGTATAAACTGAAGCTTATTCACGTCCTTATAAATAACTATGTGGGGTTGCTCCGTGAAACTTTGACCAATGAGCAAGTGCTTCTCCAAGAACTGATCCTCTACTACGCGGCATAAATAAGACATACACATAAAACGGTAGCATTTACGCCATCTATCGATACGTTCAATTTTGCTGAGCCTAACGAGCATACAAGGTGGTTACCAAAACCCTTCATAGAAGACGAGACATGATCATGGGTCAATCCAAGTTTCGCAAAGGTAGACTGTGCAATTAAAGTGACTTCACTACCAAGATCAATGAACGCTTCAAGTGGCACACCTTCCACGCTTACTTCTTTTATAAACTTGTTGCATGGTTTTGTACTCGATATACGCAAGGTTTTTGCCACTGTGTCAGCTTTCGTTGATCCCGTGTCCAGTTTAGAGTGACATAGTTCAGGTTTATGTCCTATTTTGTTACAATGACTACATTTTACTAGAGGTTTAGGGCATCTAGAAAACGGGTGCCCTTTTTCTTTACAATTGTAACAAAACAAGCCAGGATTGAATTTGGTATTAGCACGATTGTTCGACTTATCATCACCCGTATTAACATTTTTAGAGAACGGCTGAGGAGCATAAAGCTCTCTATTGTTGCTAATCAAGAACTTCAATAACTCATCAGGTTCATCGCATCGCAGTGCTAAAGCGCTAGACCTTGTGGTCCTGTCACTAATTCCGTGGATAATGCAGTCGACGGCGCGCCTACCGGTAATGTCGCACTGATTAAGGAGTGCTAGCTTTTCATAAAAATAGTTCTGTACGGGTTCGTTAAACCTACTTTTGCGTTTTAACATGTCCTCGAGCATCTGACCGTAGTTTTGTTCGCACGGAAAGGCGTTTAACAATTTAACTTGCCACTCTTCCCAATTAAATAAAATCGAACTCTGGCTTTCGTACCAGGTTTTAGCTAGCCCTGACAGTTTCTGCATAGCAAAATGGACTACGGTCCTTCCATCCCAGCCATAGACCTTTGCACACTCGTTTACTTTTTTTAGCCAAGTATCCATACGCTGGTTTTTTTCTGAAGGGTTAAATTCGGGAATAATGTTCTTACTGTCTCTGTTCGAGAACTGTGTGCTCTGGCCTGGCTGCGCAGGAAGGATGTCTTTGATACTCTGAATAATTTGGGTTACATCTTTAGTAGAAAAGGATGGGCTGTGTGACCTTTTTGCTCGATGTTCGTTGTCTGCGTCAGGCAGACAGCTGCGGCGGCGATGGCTGCGGCTGCGACTACGGCTGCAGCTGTCACGGCAGCGGCGCCGACTGTCACGCCTCGTCTTGGACCCACGCCGCTCGCAGTGTAGTCGGCGTTGCTCGACGTCTCGTTCTCGTTGCAGGTCACGCTCCAGTAGACGAACCCGCTCTTGTTCTTGCCTCAGCGCCACTTCACGCTCCAACAAACGGCGGCTGTGGCTTCGGCTGTGGCTGCGACTCTGGCGGCTGCTGTTGTGACCATGGCCACGAGTAAAGCTACGCCTGGAGCGCGAACGGTTGCGTCGAGGTGTTTCCACGCTCCTGGTTTTATTATCTCCCGGTTCCATCTTCTGAAACTCGTATCATGAAATTGTGTGAATAAAAAGTGAGTTCGGCCCATAGGAAAAATATAGTAGGTACAAAAGAAAAATCCAAAACAACCCGAAAATGGTACATCCTGTGCAAAAATAACAAAACCCCTAACTGCAGCACTGTGGCCACACTATTTTTTTTTAAATTAATCTGTATTTTTATTTTACTACCGTATTAGTATATAATTAAAGGTGTAGAAACTAATCTAATAATAATTTTAATAATCAATTCACTTGGAAGGTCCGGACGGCACGTGTAACGGGACCGGAAACATTATAAGGTTAGAATAGCCGCGCATGTCAGCGCGCGACTGTGGTTTACGGAGCAAGATTTCGGACGTTGGATTATAGATTCACGTGTTACATTCTCAGGCAATTTAGTAACCATGTAACGTAGCACAATCAAATAAGATGTAGGCGTGTACTTACAATTTATGTTTATCCCCGGCTTCTGAGATGTAAACAATCTGGACACTATTGCGCCAACAGTAGTTCATCCAAAGAAAACACTCAAGATTCAAACAAATATCGTTATATTTCTTGCAAAAAACTGTCACTGTCTGCATAGAATCCGTTGTGCGTCTCGGTCGTCGAACAAACACCAAGTGGACGCCCGAGCCCGCGCTCTGCCAAGTATCTCCTGAGTTGCCAGTCCATAAAAAACCCGAATAGCCAAACTTAGAGAAAAATATATTGAAAACCTTACAGATTACTAAACTGTGAGATCAGATCAAAAAGTCTCATTTGCCCAGTAATTTCACTAGCTACAGTGCCCTTCAAACCGGAACACAGCAGTGCTTGCGCACTACTGCTTGGCGGCAGAATAACTGGCAAAGCGGTGGTACCTACCTAGACGAACTTTGCAGTAAAGTCCTACCACCTAGTGATTATTAAAATTACTTATTGTATAATGGTTTATGCATAATTTTGTAAGCCGTAACTATGGTATGTATATATTTATAACTTGAAATGCGCGTAATGTTTATTATTATTAATATATTTTATGTAAACAAAACGCCCGAATTACTTAACGCCACTAACACTATTGGGCATTATGAAATGTGGCGATAAACTATTTTTTATTGATATTTTGTTTTTCTGGTAGCTAATGAGTTGTATCTAACTACATACTTAGAAAATATTACGAATATACGAATCATTTAGTTTATACCATTGTAAATTATGCAAAGCAAAGGGCTCTCGATTATAATGACAGATTAAAACTGCAGTCCGTCTTTATGTTGTTTTTCGCATATCCGAACATTCTTAAAAACAAGGTATGAAAAATATTCACGATCAATAAACAATATTAAACAGTCATTAGTTGTTACCTCAGAATTTTCTTCACTCTCGTCCACATTATCGTATTTTGCAAACGCAAATCGTAGTTGGTTTTCGAATTCTTCTCTGGCTTCTGCTCTTTCCAACTCACTTAATTTGCTTACATTCATAACTCAATTCAGAATATATGAAAACACCAATTGCTCTAATATGTAGAATTTTAATTCATTATTTATTACTCGATTTGTAGATGGATTATTTAGTTACACAAGAACATATACACTTTGCAACACATAAAAAAATATATAACGTTAAGCACTTAAGTGTAGGCCACTCACGTTAGGTTTTTATGTGGCCGTGGCGAAAATGTTAACACGACACAAGGTGTAAAGTTATCGACAAAACAAGCGAGGTGTTCATAGGATGGGGTGATGGCGCGGACGGCGTATTCTCAACAATAATTACCTTCCATAAAACCTAAATCAACACCAGCATGCATTAGCTTTTGCATAAACTTTTTATATCGAAGTCTTTCTTACCTGAACTAGCAATTTATTTCTTATTGTTACATTGTATTTCAAATTTAAATGCTTCAGTAATAATACGGATAATGTAATTAATTGTTTTTAACAAGCATATTAGGTGTTTGTTCATAATATAATATACTATTCAAACACGATAAGAATAAAACTGGAAATAATAGAGTTATTATATTAATATAGGATAATGTATACATATTAATATAGGATTTTGATACATTTTCATAGAAATTTTCCGAAAAACATGTTATTACGTATTTTTGTACGTGAAAATTTTGTACTCTTAAATCAACAATGTTTGATAATTAGTAGGTACGCGACAGTTATTTTTATCAATATTATTCATAAAAAGGTATTGTTTATTTAAATAGAACCATGACACTCAACAACAAATGAAAAGTATTACTAAATTGTCTGAAAACCTGCACAATCGAAGAAACTGTATTCAGCTACCGGTGATACCTTCATGTGAACTATTCAAAGCACTTGTATACGAATTATCTAGACTTTGCCGCGTGGCTAAAACAATTTGTTGCTGTATTTTATTTCCATTCAACACTTATGGCAGTAGCTTTTTACACGCAAATGTGACATTTCTGGATACGACGTCACCCACTTAGTGCCAACTTCAAAGTACATATACTTACGACAATGGTGTAAGTAAACAACTATAGTTGCTTCGAGAACTTTGTGTATGGAGGGCATTAAGATATACAAAAGCTGGTAACGAAAATATAGACGCGTTGAGAATTCTTTCATTAGCATGTTAAGCCTCTTTCATCTATACTAATATCATAAAGAGGAAAGATTTGTATGTATGTTTGTAACGAATTGGCTCAAAAAGTGCTGGACCAATTTTAATAATTCTTTCACCATTTGAATGCTACATTATCACTGATTAATGTAGGCTATTTTAATAGCAAGAAAAAAAATAAGGAACCCTACTAAAACTACAATAATGTTACCCGTCAAAAAATGAAAATATAAATGTCCGCCCGTGCGAAGCCGGGACAGGCCGCTAGTCTGTTAAAAGGGACTCCTAATACAAAATTATTATGAATAGGTACTAGTTGCGCCCCGACATTTGTTTTTCGTTACCCGTTAGGGAAAATTAGAGAACACACTTCATGGAATGTTACGCGCGAGGTATATTATAAACTCCCGCAAAATTACTGCGAATTACCAGTGTTGTTACCATACTTAGATTTTTCTCATTATGGAAAAAAAAATCAACACAACCCATAAATTATCATATTTAGACGTTACTTTTTAAATATACTACGAATATT
The DNA here is from genome assembly GCA_905220475.3 of Ennomos fuscantarius. Lineage (NCBI taxonomy): Eukaryota > Metazoa > Arthropoda > Insecta > Lepidoptera > Geometridae > Ennomos > Ennomos fuscantarius. The sequence continues at coordinate 17,891,769 of HG992023.1, forward strand.
ATAAACAATGCCAGTGCCGCCAGTATTTTGGGTACGTTACCTACTGGTAGCGGCTTCTTAGATTAAGTTTTGCAAATGCATATTTTTTATTTTTTTTTTTAGTTTTGTTTAAAAACTTATAATTCGTTCTTGTATAAATCGTATATGTAAAATATTATAAACTTAAAAGCTTGTATGTGTGGATGTTTGTTACTCTTTCACGCTCAAACAGCTGGACGGACTTAGATGAAATTTGGAATAAAAATAGATTCCTATATAGAACGTGGATTAACACGTAGACCACTTTTAATCTGCGGATGAAACCGCGGTGCACAGCTAGTGCATTAAATAACGGGTGCCTTGCCTGTGCCTTTTTTCATTTGTAACAATTCCTTCTTATTTTGACCTAATTTTATCGTACATCCAGTGCATCCATTGGCTATAAATTCACGGGCTCTATTATCTCTGAGTGCATCCGATGGGCATGTAGTTTAGCTAGAAAAAAGCTCATCACCATAACATGCTACATGTGGGGGGGAAACCTCACGTTCGCAATTTTATTAAGAGAGAGGTAGCGACCGATCGTTCTAGGCTCAAAATATTCTTACTTTTTATGAATGATTATTATTATTATTGCACATCATCAGAGAAGATTAAAAACCCTGAGCACTAAAAGGAAGCAAATCCTTGAAAAAGTAATAATCTGTTTGTTGTGTTTGTAATAATCTGTGGTGTAATCATTGAGCAGATTGGCTCATAGCCTGGAGTTAGCGGGTTCGATTCCCGTGAAAAAACATGTATTTATGCACAGAGAAAAAATTGCAAATACTTGTTCTGAGTCTGGTGTTGTGGGACCATGGTCCTCGTAGTTCCTGGGTCCCAGATACAGGAAATCCTAGTTTAGGTCCAGGATCTATGTATATGATCGTTTAAAAACAATAAGCCTAAAGGATATAAGAAGCTAAGAAAATAGTCCAAACCATGTTCAGGTAAAAACTAAGTTTGTTTATTTTGCAAGGTAAGTGAAAAAGATTGGGGGACAATCAATGATAGCAAATTTTTTTTTTTATTTTTTTTTTTTTACCTACAGCAATTTTTTTTGAGATCTCTAATACGAAATATAAGGAACTAATACAGAGATTTGTAGTTTTAGTCAGTCGGATGAAATGGTTTATTGGGGCAAATCCAGATAGACCAATACACTCAAACCTGCAAATGGAAAGTAAATCCAGCTGTAGGTATAATTGGTGGTACTAAGTATATTTGCCACTGTGCATAAGTAATGTTTTTGTATTACTATATATACATATATTTCACTAGGTGGTAGGACTTTGTTGCAAAGTTCGCCTAGGTAGGTACCACCGCTTTGCCAGTTATTCTGCCGCCAAGCAGTAGTGTGCAAGCACTACTGTGTTCCGGTTTGAAAGGCACTGTAGCTAGCGAAATTACTGGGCAATTGAGACTTTATGATCTGATCTCACAGTCGAGTAATCTTATTACCAGACTGTGCTGATGTCTCAGGATGCTGTGCGCAGTGCAGTGTCGCTTGAAACTCTATGTTTTAGGGTTCCGAGTGACACTGTTCTGTTATGGGCGGCCGTGGCGCTTAACATCGGGTGAACGACTAGCTCGTCACATCATTCAATAACATAAAAAAAAATATATATATATACATTTTCAATTGCGACATCGGTGTAGGTGTGCTCCGGGGCTTCACTAAACGGTCCTAACGGAAGACCAGCGCCGGTTCGTAAGAACTAGCGCCGTACTGAGTTGGGGCCGGTTTGGGACAGAACCGTGAAAGCATCGTTATTTTGTACTTTTCTTAGTATATTTTTTTTTGTTCTGTTACTATATAAATTTTCTATCATTATTTCTTTCTTTCGTTCTAATGGGATTTCTTGGTTGTAGCACCGCAATGCACATCATTTCATTTTTAGAAGGTACCGAAATACGATAGACATTTTGAAATGTTCATGTAAAGAGCCTCACAATAACCAAAATTATTTTAACAATCGACGTATTTAAATATTAGGTCTTTACCTATGAAATTGCCGTTTTGTTTGAAAAAAGTTAAAGTATTTTTTTTTTCGAACTTATTTATTTCTTTTATTCAAAGTAATCACCCCTGCAATCAATGCATCTTTGCCAACGCTGTGGCAGTTTATGGATGCCCTTCTTGAAAAAATCAGCAGGACGGGAGACAACAAACTCTTCAAAGGCGTTTTGTACTGCCTCTCGGGAATAGAAATTTTTCCCGCTAAAAAGTTGTCCAAATTTTGGAAAAAGTAATAGTCGGTAGGCGCAAGATCTGGTGAGTATGGCGGATGAGGGAGAGCTTCCAAACCCAACTCATGGAGCTTAGAGACGGTCTGTTGTGCAGTATGGGGTTGCGCGTTGTCGTGAAGTAGCAGTGGAGACGACCGATTGACCAAAGCTGGTTGCAGACGTGCGAGTTTCGTCATCATTGTGGTCAGTTCTTCAATGTACACATCTGCAGTAATGCTCTCGCCGTTTTGTAAAAAGCTATGATGAATCACACCAGCACTAGACCACCAAACTGTGACCATCACCTTTCTAGGGGTCATTTTTCGTTTTGCACATTGCTTTGGTACCGAACCAGGATCTAACCAACTTGCTGAGCGCTTTCGATTGTCAAAAAGAATCCATTTTTCGTCGCACGTAACAATTCGGTTCAAAATTCCTTCATTTCTGTGCCTGTTAAGCAGCGCAAGGCAAGTCTCGACGCGTACGTTGCGCTGGCGATCGTTAAGTTCGTGGGGCACCCATCTATCAAGCTTTTTTATCTTGCCAATCTGTCGCAAATGGACCAATATTGTTTTGATGCTAACATCAAAAGCTGCTGCCAGCTCAGCTGTAGATTGAGATTCATCAGCTTCCACAATCGCCTTTAATTCATCATTGTTGACCAAAGTTTCCGGACGACCACGAGGTTCATTTTTCAATTCAAAATTCCCAGAACGGAACCGAGCAAACCAATAACGGGTTGTACGTTCGTTTGTACAGTTCTCTCCGTAAACGTCGTTGATGTTACGTGTCGTTTGTGCCGCGTTGGTGCCACGACGGAACTCATATTCCATAATTACACGAAATTTCAAAGTATCCATTATGAGGAAAAATGTTAAAATGTAATGAAAATACAACGCTAATCAATAAACAAAAGACTTATATTGTAAATAGAATGTCATATTTTTAAAACAAAATTAATTTGAATTTAGAATTCATAGCCAATCCAAAAATTTTTTTGTTTGAAAAAGTCTGTACTGCAATACGGCAATTTCATAGGTAAAGACCTATTATTACATTACAATACAAAATATATAAAAACTTGCGAATTATTTTCCTACAAATCTCACTAATATTATACAGGCGAAAGTTTGTATGTGTGTATGTTTGTTACTCCTTCACGCTCAAACGGGTGAATGGATTTGGATGAAATTCGGTACCAAGATAGGGGATCCCGTAGGATGAGTAAATAAATAAAATACTTTTTATCCGCGGGAAACCGCGGGGCGCAACTAGTTTTTAATAAAACCAGTAAATACAAGGGGTCTTAAATACGATAGACATTTTGAAATGTTCATGTAAAGAGCTCATATAAAAAATCAGATATTTCTGTTCAGTATTTCTCAAGTTACTGTTAAAAGACAAAATGAAATGTGTATGTATAAAAAAAAATTATTGTGAAGATTAATTATAGAGCAGGTAATCTTTTTTAATGACGCAATCGTTATTTATTATCTGGTTCTGCTGTGAGATACATGATATACGACGTGTAAAGCTTAAATAATTGCTACAAAGACGGCCATAAAAAAAATTGCATTCCAAGGCGTTAAATTTTTTACTTTCGGGTCTTAAAATCTTCACTTAACTTCACAATAACCAAAATTATTTTAACAATCGACGTATTTAAATATTACATTACAATACAGAATATATAAAATCTTGCGAATCTATTTTTCCTACAAATCACACTAATATTATACAGGCGAAAGTTTGTATGTGTGTATGTTTGTTACTCCTTCACGCTCAAGCGGGTGAATGGATTTGGATGAAATTCGGTACCAAGATAGGGGATCCCGTAGAATGAGTAAATAAATAAAATACTTTTTATCCGCGGGTGAAACCGCGGGGCGCAACTAGTTTTTAATAAAACCAGTAAATACAAGGGGTCGGAAATTTGAAATTTTGTTCATTATATAGCCTTGAAATACTTGGTGTCGATATTTTGATATATACTTACTAAAGCCTAGTCCCAACGTATCGAAAAGCAAAACTAGATGGGTATATTCTAGAGTCAAGTAGAGCACCCTCTACCCGACGCGGCGAGCCAGTGGCTTGCAAATTATTGCGAACGAACGAGTCCAAACTCGGACATACTAGACAATGTATGTTTAGTCTATGGAGACACATTGCTACGTCGACAGCTCTTTCTTGCATTTCCAGACCTAAATACGTAATTAAATACCTTGCCATGTTTAAAAATAAGCTGTCAATAAATAATTTTAATCACATTTAAAAAAAAATAGTGTTCCAGTATCGACAGAAATAATCCATTATATACCATTAAAAACAAAATTATAAATTTTAATTTTTTGTTCCGGGCTAATGCTGTTGGTCTCTACCGACCTTTACAGCGTCACCGGGCGGGAGGGCAGGCACTCAAAGCGCCCACCCAAACATTTCCATTCTATAAATAAATATGTAGGGAAACTATAATAAAAGCTTCGTCACTATGCGAACTTTATTCATGAGCCGCCCACGAAATAGTTCGAAGTTAAATTTTGTGGTATTTCACAGCATTACCATAAACACACACGACTCCACATGTTAGCGTGCACGAACATGCTAAAACTTCGCATTTCACAAATAGTATACCTACCCTACTGATCTCCTCCTCCGTCAACTGCTTCGGTTTAGCTATATCTTTATCTTCCATCTTTTAATAATCTCCTAATTGCCTAAGCAATCACAAACGTCCCCAAACTATCCAATTAAAATAAACGTCACAATACTAATTAAGTTTCATAACGAATAAAAAAAAACAAGACCGCAAAAAAACTCGCCCGTCACGATGCGGTTTTAAAAAACAACTGATAGGTACACATTACGGGGACGTTTTCCAGAGGTTTATTAAAAGAAAGAGAAAGTATGGTAAATTAGAGCAATATGGTTTATTAATGTTAAAAGTAATTCAGTTTGTCGCATGGAAGTGGCGTGATGTCACGCTCGATCCGCAGCCGGTGGCGCCTGGCACCAAAACGTTACGGCCTGATACCGTTTTCGCTCAATACCATCGCACAAAACTATTGCGCCAGTTTGTGGCTTAGCTCGATATCTCTAATAACATTGACTGATACATCTAAATAAATAATAATACATCGTTAATAACAAAACCAGGACGATATAATCTTAGTCAAATCAGGTAAATTCAAAAATATATATAGTATTTTTTGTAGGTTATACAATTTATTTATATAAAATTGTCAATAATAAATACTTAGATGAAATCAATAAGTCAGGTTTGTAATAAAAACTGTTCTTTATTTATAACACTCGAATAGTTTTTGAACTTATTTAATAATTATAAGTATTGTATTTGTATATTGTATAAAAAAAATAGTATATATTTATGACCTATGACCATTTAGTCTGATCTATATATGATTTGGTGAATACATATTAACATTTAATAGAATATAATGTGTATTTATCAACATAATTAAATATATTATTATGTAATGTATTTCAAGGGTATTATAATTATTGTAACATAATATCATAACATAATAAATATTATATTATGATATTATGGTAAAATAATTTCATAAATTTATCATAATACATTTTGAAATCTGAATAATGGCAATGTTTACATGTTAATTAACGCTAACGTGTACACTTTTTGGCAATGTTTTCATCACAATAGTATGTATCAAAATTTTAATAAAAAACTTATAATAAAATTGCCTGATTTTAAGAGGCCGCTCTGAACTTTAAGTTCCACATATCTATAAGTTTAATATAAGTATTTATTCACACTGTTCCTTCACATTTCGTGTAATTCGGTAATTTTAAAAGCATAGGTAACGATGTTATTAAAAATAGCACCCGCATGGCGCCACACCTTAATTACAAAATATAAATAAAATGTTAAATAACATTGAAATATTTTTAGTAAATTAATAACGCTTAAATTACTTGTAATGGACATGAGTTTAGCCGTTATTATTTTCCAAAATATATCATATACACGATAGTTTTCAAACTAAAATTAAATAATAAAAAATCTACATTACTATATTCGAAAGTTGTACTTGGTAAAATTTTGGCGTGGTCCCTATTTATCAACAATACCCTCCCCCCAGACAAAACGTTACTTTCAAAACCCCTTATAAAATAGGAACTGTCGATTACGTTTACTTTGAGCACTGCAGTGTGAATACTTTTTGAGTTATGTGGGAAATATTGTTGTATCGTGTAGTACTTTAGTGACACACACTAATTAGAATACGGTGCAAAAAACTTCTACATCACGTTTTAACCACGCCAATTTTCATAATCAATCAAGTGGTTTAAGCGCCAACAAACAGACCGTAAAATGTATTGGCTCCTGTATCGACAATAAGTATTATCGAAATCAAAATATAAAGAATATGTTTTATGTTTACAGTTCTGTATATATTAACAGATTAACTGCATAAAAATAAAATCATATATATCACCCTTAAATTACCTAACAGCTAGCTAAAAATAAATAATAAGAAAATTTCAGTTCCTTGAATAATTGTCATTAAGGTTAACCATAAAAATGTAAATCATGATGAACGCATGTAACCAATATTTAACTAAACACTACTTAGTATTTTAGATTGTAGGTACAACCTTTACATCCTTATAAATGTTTTATTTATTTACTGCATCTTTGAACCATTTCTTTCATTTTGTATCCCCACTTGGCGGCCTAATTGTTGCACTTTGATAATTCAAAAATCAGATTTGCGCTTTATAGTGTTTATCTCTATGATATTTCAACAATCATTTCACCAATTTATTAACGTACGATTACCAACTTTCTTTGAAATGAACACAAGACAGAAGAGTCTAGGACATCGCAGAATAGCATGTAACTATTTTATTTCTTTAAAATCTTATTAATCATTTAAAGATAAAAATTATAAGTATCATGAGTAAGACAAAAAGAGAATGATTGAATTATCAAAATTGTGACAAGTATAATTATTACCTTCGTTTATTTTATACGCATAACTTGATATAAAATATGATAAGCTACTTAACAATTTTGTTTTCAGTCAACGAATCATCCTCTTCATACTTATACAGCGAGGCAATGCTGCCAGCATTTAGGGCGCGTTTCAGATAAATAACAATCAAATTACCAAATAAATAATTGTTTATATCTACTAGAATTTCACGCCAAACTAAGATATCGCGTCGCGTGTGATACTTTTTCTAACTTTGGATTATTATTCAAAAGTAGGTCTAAAGGATAACTAATCCTAGATTAAAATGTACTGGTAAAACTCTTTTTTTTTGATACCGCTTGACCCGATACAACTTGAAAATGCCAACTCTATCTTGGAGTAATTACAACCCGACACATAATAATTAATATCTCAACAACATCTAAGAAATTTGGCTAGTAAACGTACTTAAAATAAATATTAATTTTTTTTTCAATTGTCGCGGCCAATATACATTAAGATTCGACTTATTTAATAGGTTCCATAAATTATACGTTAGTGTTAGATTTGAAAATTGCGCTCTGATTTCGAAATATTCTTGTACCTATACGTCTTTTTAGAAGTCAACACAGCATCCAATATAAGAGAAATAATACTAAGGTTATAAAATTAACAATTTAAAGAAATAAATTGCCTGAATAGGTATTTACTTGGCTAGCATGCTACACCTTCGATCGCATCGTCACTTCCCATCAGGTAAGAGCGCGGTCAAATGCTAGACAAGTTTGAAGTAAAAAAAAAAAAAAAAAAAAGATGAAGCCGGCATATTTTTTTATTTACTTCAAACTTGCCTAGCGTTTGACCATGCCACCTGATGGGAAGTGACGATACGATCGAAGTTGTGCCATGTTAGCCAAGTATATACCTATTACTTCCACCTACCTACTATTATTACACGAAAACACGTACGGTAACTTCGGCGAGTGTTGCCGCAGTTAATGTGACATTAAGGTAGCCTGAACGTTCAGTCTTCTGTTGTTGAGATACGGCTGATTTTACGATGTGTAAATTTTGCAACTGTCATTCTTTCATTAACTTACGTACGTTATGTTTTAGAATGTAATCTTAAAATGCATTAGTTACCGTCGAACAGCTTAAAAAAAGCATACTATCGCTGATTTGCCGCGTTATCAAGATTAAAAATATAAATAAATAGTTAACCCAGAATTATCTAGCTCGGATTAAGTTGATACACAGACAACCAAACTTTTAACTTGCACGTTCGGAAAATTGACAAAGGTTAGTAAACCAAATGGCAGCCCATTCTATAAAACTGTATTGTATATACATTATACACAGAGTAACTAATTATTTATCTCAACTTTTGGATACATAGCGACATTTAACAGAGATAAAACAAGAATCACGTTCAATTAGTCATGTAAAGAAGTGTAAGAGATTGAATGATCATTTGCAATATATGCTACTCTCACTCTTATTTAAATTATGTTTAGGAGTTTCAAACTTTCTGGTTTTATTTTATTTTAATTTTAGTTTTCGTATACCAAAATGAATAGTATGAAGAAGAATGGTATCAATGGAAACTTTTCTGCGTGTCAAATATCACAATAAAACGAAATGTCAAGTATCACATGTCAAAGTTTGATATATGTTATCCATTCTAACAAATTCAGCCTAGGTTAAAAATACAACGGGATAAGTGGATAATTTTACAACGTGTACGATAAAATTGAGAACTATAGCTCAGCTACGTCAGTTATTTAGTTAATCCAGGATTAAAACGGAACGCGCAAGACGGCCTACGACTGCTTCTCTCGGTTAATAAAACATTGGTGCCTATACTTTGTAAGCTAATATATTAAACATTAATAGCAAAAAAATTTTGCCTATACTTTGTAAACTAATATTAATAATAATCTGTAAGCCACGATTTTTGTATTAATCATCATAAAAGCACATTTAAAAAAATACCCTTATTTGTACGTTACCCTTACCCCTCTGTACTAAACTGTACTAAGTTTAATATCTCCTAAGTTCGCACTTATTCCTCTGCACTTACCCAAATGCATTGCAGTAGGATAAGTGCGAACCTAGGAGCTGTCAAATTTTCGTACCAATGGGCATTAAACCACTAACTACGTGCTTATCGTAAAAGGAATGATGAGATTGAAGGAATATTTTTTACACTATTTCTTAAATTTTATTTGAAAACGCTTGATCGAAGAAACTCATGCATCTCTCTCTCTCTCTCTCTCTCTCTCTAATTTCTCTCTCTTTCTCTCAATCTCTCTCTCTCTCACGGTTATTAACGTATCAAATCTTAGTACAACAGGCTGTCACTTGTTACTAATCAGATTTCCGCTACATTTTCTTTCAATAAATAATAAACCCAAATAATCGTTTTGGTTCATAATACGACCACTACCTAAAATGAAATGAATTCCGATTTATTTAAAATGCCTATATTCTACGTCCTATATATAATTGTTATATATATCGATTTCCCTTAAAAGCGGCTAATTGATGATAAAACTTTTCCCCATAAAAGGCCTCAAAGCCAGCCGAGGCTGGGTAGTTCACATTTTTATATTTAAAAATGTATTTGCAAATTAATATTTCAATCCATAAAAACGCATATATTTAAAATAAATGTATAAGTATGCTTATCAATCACTTTAGAAGGACATACATAATTATTATTCTACATATAATATTACAAAACTAAAACTAATACACAAAATAAAATGTTGGTACAAAAAAGTATGCATAATTATTTTACAAATGCGCATGGTAATGAGTTTGATTTTTACCATCTAAAAGCTGTGTACAACATTTTATAGCACCAATAATATCAGACTTTAATCATAATACATTTAATGGCATGTAATGCGACTTTTTTGCCAACGAAAAACCACGAAATAGTATTGTTTTGTGTATAGTGTCTAAATTGATTCTTAAATACATGGTGTACGAAAATGGCATTCAATTAATATATGATAAACAACTACTAAATTTTATATTTACAAATAAAAACTGCGCCAGCTAAGCAGTGCACTTCGCTTGCGATAGCTATTACTATCTATCTCTATCCATCTTTGTACATAATAACACGGTTTAGTGCTGTGTATTTAATTTACAGTTAATCTATTCACGGCCGCCGATCTATGTAAAGTCTAGTCGATTTGATTGGCCGGAACAATAGTTACAGACAATCAAACATTCTATTTAGCGACAGTTTCTAATCAAAGACCATTTATTGAAACCCAGCGTTAGTTTGAATGGGTAATTTTAACGACAGAACTAATCCAGCGAGCGCGTCCCACTCGATCTTGCCGTGAATAGATGCGTACACGTTACCAAGCATAAATCAAATACCTAAGTTCTAAAACTACGTTCGCAATTCTAGGCATAATTTGGTTAAATTAAACAGTGGTAACAGTGGTAGTCAAGATAGTAAGTATATGTATAAACATTTAAAGGTCCATTTAGGGTCAGTTTATAGCGAGTACAGACAATTTAGACATCTAAATGGACGTTTAGATGCAGTTCTGTGTTTCAAGTAATATTGGCAGTTAGTCTAATCTATGCTACGTTATAACTAGCCTGGGGTTAGGGAGGATGGTGTTGTGCTGCGCAAACATCATTGCCGTCATCCACTTGAGCCTATCTTCAGTGACGGCGCCTGCAATCGTGCACCCGAACCACGGCTTCTCTTTGCTCCTGAAAAATACACCTTCAATGGAAACCGGAGCGCTAGCATTGCAAACTAGATTTAATGCTGCAAATAATAGCTTTATCTACAATAATGTAAAGAGGGGATTATGCACCAGCTAAGAGAAACTATTACCAGGAACCATTGTCGTTCCTACGACGGGCATCACGAGCATAGATTACGTGGAAGAAACAGATTGATTTAGATACAATTTGATATTTTTGTAAATCAATCCACTTGAATGGCCAGTGGGTAGTGGTGATAAGCTAATTATTGCGTGCGAGCGTGGTTTTGCATGTAGTCTGGCAAAGCGAATAATAATCTTGGAATACACGCCTACTGGCTGTCAGCTTTAAAAATTAAAATAATTCACTTTATATTTATTCTTTATATCAAAAACAAAACAGGCATAAAATAACAGCTAGCATCTCAAGGAATCCCATAAAAATATCATTTAAAACATATTTTCTATGCAAACTTTAATAAACCGTATCACCCTCTATCACGTGGGGTATGATTTTGATAAAATTCTAAAGCACGTGCAAATAATTATTAATTATTATTTACAATTATTTTGAAAAATAATAATTTAGAAAAATATCATAGTGGCATCAGAAAATACAAGTAACACCCTATCTCTATCTTAGGAGATGACTTTCGTGAAATGCGCAATGATATATTTATTATTTTCATTTGCATCCATCATAAATTCTATCATTGTGTATTTTTTTTCTCCATACGAACTTTACTCCCTTTTAGGGTTCCAAAAAGGCTCCTTTTCTTTTGTTTTATAAATTAGTAAAACTCCATCATCGGTGCATAATAAAACATTTCTACTACATATAAACTCTAACACCTTAAGGGATGACTTTTATAAAATGCTGTAGAACGTGTCTTTTTTCGCTTAATAAATTTACATAGTTTTAACCTTTAGGGTTAAATATGAAAAAATCTCCTTACTGCGTGCACACATTATAACATTCTAACTAGTGTTCAAATGGCACGTTATTGACTGTGGTTCTATCATAAGGACATTGCCTTTTATATTTATGGGCTTAGGATATGTAAATAAATGAGCTATACTGAAATCTGCTACTACAACCGATATATTAAAATTCGATGAGACATCCGTAACATCACAACTGGCAGGGTTGGCAGGCAGTAATTGCACGAGTACCTACACTAGCTACATATTAGGATAGGATAGTTCTACATTAACAACAGTACACATACACCTACAGGGTAGCCAACTAATTAAGGACAAAGTACTGAATGACAGATGTTATTTCCTATTGGATAAACAACTAAGTTATTCATAAACTTTTGTTGGTCATATCTATGTTACCATGTAGTTCCGTTGCAAGTATCAGTATAATAAACCTAGAAAAATTCTTTACAACTTAAGTAGTTCTTGAAAACTTGAAACTTCGGTTCTCCTGCATCCTATTTGAAAGCCAGATAGCTAATTGCTAATTACCAATGTACAAGCACAGCAACAAAATGGTAAGAAAATAAAAGTTTAATTTTAATTGTAAATAATTTCGAATTACCTAATTAGATGGCAAGGAATGTAAGGAAAGCCTGCGTTAAACCGAATGATTGGAAGTCGAATAAAAAAGAAAGTGTAGTGTGCTAGACTGAATGATAACGAATATCACAATAAAAATATTTTAAATTAGCAAATAACGGAACTTTAATCATAATTTTGGTTGAGAATTTGGACTGTCTCTAATAATTTGGCCACCACTGTATATATTTTAATCGCTACTAAGCACCTATATATTTATAAAATAAATCTACGCACGTACCTTATAGAGCTCAACCGAAGCTCTGGAAGCATGAAATCACAAGCGAATTGTTTAGGTTTAATTATAATTATTATTGTATTCTACAACAAAAATAGCCGAACTTGTATGGTTTCGTTATCTACGAGTTTTATTATAAAATCTGAAGAATCGTTAATTTGTTGTAGGAGTCATCGTAATCTTTGTAGGTTTTTATAGATGTAACACAATATTAAATAAATAATTATGTGTGGACATTTCACACAGCGCCATCTAGCCTCAAACTAAGCAAAGCTTGAACGATGGGAACCAGATAGCTGTTACAATACTCGTATACTTTTTTATATTTGTAAATATATACATAGATTACAATATAACACCCAGCCACAGAACCAAGATCGATGTACATCACAAAAATGTTTGTCCTGGGTGGGAATCGAACCCACAACCTGCAGTTGAGAAGGCAGGGATACTACCAACTGAGCTAAAGGGTCAGTCTAAATGGCCGCGTCTGCGCCCCGTATCAGCGTAATTACATCTACTCAATCTTGAAAGGCGCCGATTGTTCTCAAAATCTCGCATGTCTTACTAGGTTCTTAAGTCAAGTCACCACTTTTTGTGTAAATTTTCGGAGGCTACTGACATCGAACTACTAACAATAATATCCACTCACCGTTTCTGCTTATTTCTAGGTATGAAAGTGATCGCCCATCTCGACTGCGGGTTCCGCTTGGGCTCGTGCCCCAAGTACCATAGGATATCTTTGATGTTCCACTCTTCTATCTTGTGAGAACCCTGCAGAAGGAACAAGGTTACTTTGGTGTGAATATAAGTCTTAATTAACAATATTAGATAATGATACGACATGCCATCATGCCATCTCCATACAGCAAAACCAGTAATCATTAAAAAAAAGTGTGCTAGAAAGTGTGTTAGACCACACGACTGAAGTAAAACTTCTTTAGTTTAGCTCCATCTATTGGCCGGAATAACTTTGTTTTTGCTTTGTCTAATGTTAATGTCGCCATCTTAATAGTTGTAAATTGTCATTTTACCGGACTTCCAAAATAATAATACAATTTTTTTACTTTGTTATGTTGACAACTAGGTGGTAGGACTTTACTGCAAAGTTCGTCTAGGTAGGTACCATCGCTTTGCCAGTTATTCTGCCGCCAAGCAGTAGTGCGCAAGCACTGCTGTGTTCCGGTTTGAAGGGCACTGTAGCTAGTGAAATTACTGGGCAAATGAGACTTTATGATCTGATCTCACAGTTTAGTAATCTTATTACTAGATTGTGCTGATGTCTCTGGATGACGTGCGCAGTGCAGTGTCACGCGAACCTCTATACGGCTCGTTCGGCTAGCTCGTCTCGTCATTACTTAACATAAAAAAAAACAATGGAGATCTACATGAACTAACTTCAAATTCCATTCGCCACGCATTCACCAGCTTACTCCCCAAGTCAAGCAGTCGTAAAGAAGTTTAACTTAAAAAATCAGATTAATCTAATCAACCTAAAAGAAGTGACCAAATTGTTACCTGTTTATCTTTGAAGTAACATAAGCAACCGTTCTGGAATTCAAACATGTGAAGCTTGAATGCCTTAGTTGACTCCGACGCGATCTTAAGCTCGCCACAAACCAAAGACATGCTATGCCGCAGTGCATCCATCTCGTGTAGAATACTGTTCTCTTTCACAACTAAATAATTGTCCTTTCGATCTTCTTCATCCCAGTATCCCCAACGCAACACTACGTCCAGGACTATCTCGTCGTTATGAACTATCCTTCTCATGGATTCGTTACATATTACTTCTTCCAGCATTAGTAGATGAGAATCTAGGTTCGCCTTTTCGCAAAGTTCTATGCACACATCAGCGCTTGTTTTGCTTGGTGACAACTGAAGACAAGACAAATAAAACTTGCTTTATTTCATTGTATCATATCACTAAAAAAACGAGTGTGCTTTAGACCACACGACTGAAGTAAAACTTCTTTAGTTTAGCTCCATCTAACGGCCAGTATAATATTGTTTTTGCTTTGTTTAATGTTAATGTCGACATCTTGACAATTGTAAATTGACATTTTACCGGACATACCAACATAACAATGCAAATTTTTAACTTCGTTATGTTGGAGATATACGGCTTTTTTTGAGGGGGGGAAATCCCAGTGGCAGGGGGTATGTTGGACTCGCCAGCCACCTCGCCCCGTATGGAAATCTACGTGAACCAACCACTTTTAACTTCTGTTCGCCTCGCCAGCTTACTCTTCAAGTCAAGCGTGCGTAAAGAAGTTTTACTTCAAAAATATAAATTCGCACTATTAGCAGGTGACACGACAATCGCAATGGTTAGGCTTTTAATAAGACTAGGTTTCGCGTTGCTATAATTCCGCACCACGTACCGCGACTTGGTGGCACCTGGATCGATCGTGGATGTGGATCCAAGCTCGCAGGTCACCGGCCGCTTTGGGCGCGGACGGCGCAGAGTTACTCATCACCCTGATAAGTACCCTCCGGATAGCCGCCTCCCGCCGCTTCTCTACCTCATTCGGCTCCCATATGGCTTCAAAGTGCGCGATCAGGTCCCTGACTACAAACACTTCTTTCGCAGACCAAGCGGCTTGAACGGTGCTGCTAGTCTGCAACAAAATAATAGGTCTTTACCTATGAAATTGCCGTTTTGCAGTACAGACTTTTTCAAACAAAAAAAAGTTTTGATTGGCTATGAATTCTAAATTCAAATTAATTTTGTTTTAAAAATATGACATTCTATTTACAATATAAGTCTTTTGTTTATTGATTAGCGTTGTATTTTCATTACATTTCAACATTTTTCCTCATAATGGATACTTTGAAATTTCGTGTAATTATGGAATATGAGTTCCGTCGTGGCACCAACGCGGCACAAACGACACGTAACATCAACGACGTTTACGGAGAGAACTGTACAAACGAACGTACAACCCGTTATTGGTTTGCTCGGTTCCGTTCTGGGAATTTTGACTTGAAAAATGAACCTCGTGGTCGTCCGGAAACTTTAGTCAACAATGATGAATTAAAGGCGATTGTGGAAGCTGATGAATCTCAATCTACCGCTGAGCTTGCAGCAGCTTTTGATGTTAGCATCAAAACAATATTGGTCCATTTGCGACAGATTGGCAAGATAAAAAAGCTTGATAGATGGGTGCCCCACGAACTTAACGATCGCCAGCGCAACGTACGCGTCGAGACTTGCGTTGCGCTGCTTAACAGGCACAGAAATGAAGGAATTTTGAACCGAATTGTTACGTGCGACGAAAAATGGATTCTTTTTGACAATCGAAAGCGCTCAGCAAGTTGGTTAGATCCTGGTTCGGTACCAAAGCAATGTGCAAAACGAAAAATGACCCCTAGAAAGGTGATGGTCACAGTTTGGTGGTCTAGTGCTGGTGTGATTCATCATAGCTTTTTACAAAACGGCGAGAGCATTACTGCAGATGTGTACATTGAAAAACTGACCACAATGATGGTGAAACTCGCACGTCTGCAACCAGCTTTGGTCAATCGGTCGCCTCCACTGCTACTTCACGACAACGCGCGACCCCTTACTGCACAACAGACCGTCTCTAAGCTGCATGAGTTGGGTTTGGAAGCTCTCCCTCATCCGCCATACTCACCAGATCTTGCGCCTACCGACTATTACTTTTTCCAAAATTTGGACAACTTTTTAGCGGGAAAAAAATTCAATTCCCGAGAAGCAGTACAAAACGCCTTTGAAGAGTTTGTTGTCTCCCGTCCTTCTGATTTTTTCAAGAAGGGCATCCATAAACTGCCACAGCGTTGGCAAAGATGCATTGATTGCAGGGGTGATTACTTTGAATAAAAGAAATAAATAAGTTCGAAAAAAAATACTTTAACTTTTTTCAAACAAAACGGCAATTTCATAGGTAAAGACCTAATATAATGATATTCAACAATCTTACTTGCATACTTTCTCTTCTTGAAATAAGTACAAAAATCTCCCAAAAACCTTACAGATCTAAGTGATTAGCTACTAAGGCCAAAACTCTGTAAATAAATCCAAGTGGACGGGGCTCTCAAACTTGAAACACTCAGTTTTAACAAAGTATTTTACCTCAACTGGGAAAAATATGTGAAAATAATACAGCTCAACAAAAAAAGGACTTTGATGTTTTCAATTATTTCTATTATATTTTCTCTTTTAGTCGATCTCTATTAAGTATTAAACCAAATCAATTAATCATGATTTTCAATAAAAAAAGTTTATGTGAAAGAATGTAGATTTGATAAAATCAAAGCATTCCAAAATCATCCATAGTTCCGTAAAATCTTGGCATAGAGGTATTTATTTTATTTTTATTGTGGACCAGTGTGATCAGCCTGAGAAAGAAATGATTTTAATAAATATATATATGACCTTAGTTATTAAATTTAAAAGTACAAGAATGGGGTTTTTACGAATTATTTTTTATCATCCTTTTTTATTATTTCTCCTTAATATTACTAAGGTGCTAACAGTTCTAAACTAAAAAGTGTTTAAACTAGATTGCTTGACGCAGATGCAATTATTTTTAAATAATAAGTATCCTCCGAGACACATTAAAAATTTCCGTTTCCGTATTTCTTCGAATAATAGCATACATGTTACAACGGTAAATTTATAACTTCTAATTCGTTTATAGGTGATCCCATTGATGGCACCGGCCACAACCAATTTCTTACACAGTTGAATTGGCCAAGCCCAAGCTAGAATGTGCGATGTATGTACCTGTTCTTGTATTAGTAGGTATGTATCCTTACGCTTATGTTTATTTTAGACATTTTCACATCACGCATGCGTAGTTTAGACCTTGATATTCTATCTCCCAGTATTTTCTGAAGTTTTAGTACTCGTTTGCCTATTCTGCTCTTCCAATCAATACTCGGTGCATTTCTGCATGTTATAGGTGCAACGCATGCGTAGTAGTACGCATGGCCTATTTTAGAACTTAAAATTGTTCTCTTATTATGTTCTGAATTCCTAGTACTAGTCCGCGTATTTAGCCGCCATGACGCATGCGTAGTAGGTATGATTAAAGACAAAAGAGCACAAAATGAGGCTTTGGCCTTTTTTCTCGCAATCTCTGTTATATGCTTGTACTACATTATCGTAAATTTTTTGATCAAAGCATTACTTTGCTTTGTTGACAACGGAGATCTACGATAACCAACAACTTTCAACTTCCGTTCGCCTCGCCAGCTCACTCCCCAAGTCAAGCGTGCGTAAAGAAGTTTTACTACAAAAATACATTGTCGTCATACTAGGTAGTATCTCACAAGTGACACGTTTGGGCAAACACTTGATGGTATAGGACAATATGGCCGACGGTGGCGCCACGCTACGCCTGGATTGGGCGAGTATCGGTATACGCCCGTTACACATACATACTGATTCTCTGGGTATTATTTACAACTGAGCAAAATCTAAATTTCGACATAAAATAAAATTTAATTAAGTCAATAATTAGATTTTTTATAGAACTCACTGCGTTCATGTAACATTTTAATAATTATTTCCGACCTTATTCAAAAATCGAAAAACAAACCCACGCATAATATAATGCTAGTTTAATGCTAAATACTAGCTAGTGATTATACATCTTTATCAATGCACAATTGCATATTGCATTTTTCAAATTCGGCGATTTCATTAGAAGCCTCTTTAGCTCAGTGGCAGAGCACTGGTCTCGTAAACCGGGGGTCGTGAGTTCAAACCTCACAGGAGGCTCGTATTTTTTATGTTTTCGTTCTTTTCGTTAACTTTCGGAATGACAGGGGTAATGAAATATATGTTCGCTTCCATTGAATTTCTTTTTTATTGTCTATGACCGATACAATGAAACAATGAAAGTAAATAGTAAGTAAATATAAGACAAGCTCATTAAACTATTTCAGTTAAAAAACACGAAAAGTGCTTTTACTATAGCACAAGCTTTGCTTAGTTTGGGGCTAGATGGCGTTGTGTGAGATGTCCACACATATTATTATTATTATTACTATGTATTGACTGATCGGGCGCGAAGCGTCTCCGTTTTGGCTTTAGCAAAACGGATTTCGTATGTCTGGCGGATGTCACTGTCAGATTTGACGGGTCGCATTTAACAACCAATTCTCGTGAAATTTTGAGAGCAGGTCAACAATTATATGGATTTTTTGAGGAATCAGTTTTGGAGATCGTTCAAAATGGCGGAGCCATAGGCGTTGAAAGCGTAAAAATAGTTTGACTGCAGCTCATAAAGCCACTACTTTTATTTATTCCATTTATATTAGTTGACTGACAGTTATTTAAAAATATTTTCAGTCATGATCTCTTGTTGATGACTTCGCTGATCCTAAACGCAACGCATGTGCAATAGAACAAGGCATGCGTACTCAGCAATTGAGCGATAATTACTTAGAATTATGATCTCCTGCTACTTCACTGGTCCTAAATGCAATTCCGCATGTGCAATAGAGCAATGCATGTGTATTCAGCAATTGAGCGATTACTTCGAATTATGATCTCCTTGTACTTCGCTGGTTCTCACCTCAATTCCGCATGTGCAATAGAATAACGCAAGGGTATTCAGCAATTGAGCGATTACTTCGAATTATGATCTCCTTGTACTTCGTCTGCCCTAAACGCAATTCCGACGCATGTGCAATAGAACAACAACGCATGTGTATGCGGCAGTGGAGCGACAATTACTTAAAATTATGATCTCCTTGTATTTCGCTGGTCCTAAATGCAATTTCGCATGTGCAATAGGACGACGCATGCGTACTGATTGATTGAGCAATAATTACATAGAATGTAGCATTTTATGTACATATAGAAATTATTTAACACATTAAGAATCATAGACCACAAAATCTAAATCTCAATCTCCGATACGAAATCCACATGCGAAAAATCTATTTACATGAAGGCGAAACCGCAGGGCCGCCGCTTGTAATTACATGAAACCTCCACAGACCGACAGTCCTCATTTGCTGAATCTCAGCATAATAAGCGCCGTAATCCATAGTATAATCATTTTTTTTTTGAACGAGCGTATGCTGTTGGTCTCTACCGAACTTTACTGCGTCACTGGACCGGAGGGCGGGCGCTTAAAGCACCTAGCCGTCAAAAGTGGGAGGCAACTAGCTCAAGAGAACCCCTGGGGTGCGAGCCTCGGCTTGGGTCGTTGCCGGGATAAGAGGATCAAGAAGACTACGTCCACTGGAAGAGTGGACCCTATTGAAAGACGCGACTGTTCTAGCTAACCTACGGGGGGTACGTCGACCTCGGTGGGGTCGGTGTCTGGTTGTGTCACGCTGGTATCCTATACCGGTGCAGGGCGCGGTACCTGAGCCAGAAGGGCTAGACTGGTCCGGTAATCCTAGCGCATCCGATACTACGGCTATAGGATCATCCGGGTCGCTCAAGACGTGTCTCGGGCAGCGACGACGGGGTGAGTATATTCAATATTCTCATTCATAGGAATAACTAGATGCAGCCCACGACTTTACGCAGCAAATAAGTTTCAGCTCGCCCCTTTATCCCCCTTATGCCCCTTAAAATTATCGCCCCTGTCCCGTAAATATCCGTACATCAATATATGTACATGATATATCCATTTATTCATTTGTTGTTACTTTTCTAAATTATGTTGGTCGAATTGTTTTCTGGTTGGCAAAACTGGTGCGTGATTGGACGAGTGGGTAAGTCGGGATGTTCATGTCGGGTTGAGAAAAGCGAGTCTTATGCATGTCTACACTAAAGTATGACTGCCCCTAAGTAAGCAGTAATCCCTCTATGACTTACTGTAACGCATATGTATTTAGGGTACATAATAAAGAGATAAGTACGAACTTAAGATCTGCCAAATTTAGTGCAGACAAGCAGTGTTTGGTTTGCTAATGATCTAGTAAAAAATTACAACGTATATTAAAGAATTTCATTCACAATATTTCTATGCTGTTTCAATCCCGATTATTATCTTGATTTCGTCCCGATATGTACTTATCCAGATCCTGTTTCACTCTATCCGGTTACCATCCCGCTTTATTTCTTTTAATAAACAATTTTTTATGAGTTTGTCTTATATTTACTTACTATCTAGTTGTATTTGATTATCATTGTGTTTTATTTCATCGGTCATCGTCAATAAAAAGAAAAAAATTCTTTACCATTGTCATTCCGAAAAATAACGAAATGAAACGGATAACGTAAAAAAATACCAGCCCCCTGTGAGGTTTGAACTCACGACCCCCGGTTTACGAGACCAGTGCTCTGCCACTGAGCTAAAGAGGCTTTTACTGAAATTGACGAATTTGAAAAATGGAATGCGCAAATTGTGCATTGGTGAAAATATATAATCACTAGCTAGTATTTACCATTAAACTAGCATTATATTTTATAACCTCTATCACAGATCACTTGCGCTTCACACTTACTCTCGCAACAACCTCGAAAAAAACTTCTACCTCGGTCACCTACGCTACACTCGCTGCTTTTGGGTATTTATTTCAAAAAGCTATTACGTAAAAACATTTTGAGAAATGTACATGGTCATGGGCATTAGCACTGCTTAGTGATGACGTCTTAACCAGTATTTATCTTAGAACGAAATGTCTTGCAGTGCTTGCGACAATGAAATGCAACCATACCATGTTACCCCATAATGCCATAAATTCTACTCGTATGTTTCTAAACGAATCGTTCAAATGGCACACGGAATATGCTAAACTAAGACACAGGCAAAGTGATACTGACCACCACCGTATTGTTAGCCACCATGTTTATTTATTTATTTCCTTTCCTATCTACGCCATGGTAATATTGCCAGTTATACTAAGAGCCCCTTTAGCTCAGTGGCAGAGCACTGGTCTTGTAAACCAGAAGTCGTGAGTTCGAACCTTACAAGGGGCAAAGATCCTTTTAGCTCCTGAATATTTTTTTTTGTAGATAGACCCTCACAGCTTTCAGTGTATGTTAAACTATCATACGAGCCGAGTTTGGAAGACATAAAATTATTTAAGGTCACATAAGACGACCTCTGCTGATATTCTCCCAAATTAGATAAACAGGTTGTGAATTGCAACCTTCACCGCAGGAAATAGTGCAGGTGTTGAAACATGCAGATGCAGAAATGTCAGTAACGGTCATCAGATGGCAGTGTAAAAGAAAAGCTCAATTCGTGCAAACCCTTGACAGTTATGTTCTCCTGGTACTTCGCGGCTCCTAACGCAATTCCGGTGCAGTAAAACATCGCATGCATGCACTAAGGGCTAACAAATTGAATCTATTACTTAGCATAATAATTAATCGAATGGATCGATACATAAACGATGTTGATGATCGATTTTTATATATAATTTCGTCATCATTTACATTCTGTCACTAAATATCGGGAATAGATGATTCAGTAACAAATAAAGGTGTCACCACCTTACTCCCCAAGTTAAGCGTGTAAATTTGCTGCGTGCGAGAGCGTTACAGAAATTAAACGGGCGAGGCGAACGGAAATTGAGAAGGAGATATAAGCTAGTGAAGATAGAAAGAGAGAGAAAGTTACGTTTCGTATAGAAGTTTTACTTTAGTCGTGTAGTCTAAAGCACACTCTTTTTTTTGTTATGGATTGGCACAACTTTTTTCCATTTTGGCGCGGAGCTTGAGTAGCATCTGATTTAGATTAAATACTGTGCTCTTTTTAGTTCGATTATATCTAGTGTGTGTTGCGAATTTCATAATGGACAAAAACATTGAGCAAAGATTGTCGTAAATTTTGAATGGTCAATGGAATTTTGTGTTCGGAGTCACTAAAAATGTTACAAAAGGCTTACGGTGTGTTTTGTTCATCAAAACACGTGCTACAAAACAAAGCGTTCAAAAGCGATCGAAACATGATGGAAGGTTTGCCTCACTGTGGTAGGCCATCAAAGTCTTCAACCGAAGTTTACATCGCAAAAATGAAGGAAATAGTGACTGAAAGTCGTCATTCAAGTTTGTGAGAGATAGTCGCTGAATTTTCTGTGTCGCACGAGTCGATCCGTGCCATTTTAAATAATCACTTGGGTATGAAACATGTTGCCGCTCGGCTACTCCCAAAAGACCTGAATTTTCTAACTCAATCATAGGACATGCTAGAACGAGTCAATTACAACCCAACATTAATGCAAGGCTTTGTTACTGGTGACGAGACATGGGTTTACGAATTTGACATGCTTACAAGTCAACAAGTGGCGCCTTCGAACTGAAACGAAACCAAAAAACCCACGCCAAAGCCGATCAAAAAGCTAAGCCCTCTTCTCTTCTTGGCTGTTTTCTTGGACTATCGCGTTGCTGTGAACTCGGAGTTTTTGCCGGAAGGTCAAACGGTAAATAAAGAATATTATTTGAAGGTTATGCGGCACTTAAGAGAGAAAACTCGACGAAAAAGGCCAGATTTGTGAAAAGAAAATTCTTGGATTTTGCACCACGATGATGCGCCTATGCACGGCCTTCATTGTGAATGAACTTTTGACCAAAAACTCAACAAATACCATCTAGCAACCACCTTATTTACCAGATATGGCTCCATCAATCAAAGATGTTGTTTCACAAGGTTCGAGTTATATTGGTATTTCTACTTATCTATGCTATGATTAAAATTTAAAATTATAAATATGAGCACGTATAAAAATAAAATAAATTAAAATTTGTGGATATTTTACACAGCGCCATCTAGCTACTTCGGTTTTGGCACCTACATCTTTCATTATATATGACGTCCTGGTACTTCTCTGACTGTATCACCAACTGGATCAATACACTGCACTCCTCGCATTGCGCAGGCGTAGGGCAGACCGTACTCAAAAAAAAATTAAACTGTACAATGTGCATATAAGTACACATTTTAAGATACATACGGTAACGTCACATCGAACTATCTTGTTTAATATGTTGTCCTAGTACTTTACTGACCGTGGTGCAATACATTGCACTACTGTAGTCGCGTAGCCGGCTGTACTCAAAGCGCATGCATGCAGGAAATAAATGTGTAAACAAAAAATGAACACACAACTTTTTTTATTAAAAAATGAGTTTTACGGTTTCGGAATCAGGCAAGAAGACCGCATCTGCCCAATTAAAAAAAAAACTCGTTTTTCATTATGTACAGAAACTATTTAAGCCTAAAAGGCTCATCTGACATCTAAAGACACCGATTAATTCACAAACACAGTATTCTTATATGGTTTATCTAATAAACTCTCGGCAAGTTTTTTACTAATATTAATAATAATGACGCCCAAAAGATCACATACATAGATCCTGGATTCTAACTACCATTCCACATGTCTAGGGACCCAGGAACTACGAGAACAACGCGGAAACGCCCGTGATTTCAATCAATCAATCAATCAATCATTTGTTTATTTGCGAGAATACACAATATACAATTTGGATACAAGGTCACATAGTATAAGTCGTGGTTACGTGCATTCAGCCTGCATGCAAGCGTGCAAATATTAAAAATAATATTTTTGTTACTACTTAACATTTGTTATTACCTATCAAATATTCTTTGACACTATAGAAACATTTGCTTAAAAGCCAGTCACTCAAATGTTTTTTAAATATATTTTGTTCCAAACATTTAATTTCATTAGGCAAATTATTAAAAATAGTTTTTTTTTTTTTTTTTTTTTTTTTTTTAAGATTTGGCTCCACACTTTTGTGTATTTAGCCAGTGTCAAGTTATTGATAATTTATCAAGTTAATGATATTTTACTCAAATATGTGTCAAGTCACAGTCAAAGTCATCAAGTCAAGCCATAGTCAAGTCAGTCTAGTCAAAGTCATACTCCTAGTAAAGTGGTGGCAACTTTACTTGAAGCTTCTATGGAGTTTTGGAAACAACACGAAAAGAAACGTTTCACCATCATTATACCATTTTCCCACACTCACGCCTGTAATCCAGCACTTAACGAATAAAATGCCACCAATTTTATGCACTAACACTGAAAATAACATAAGTTTTGGAAAATAATACAATGCGGCGACGCGATCTTTTTCGTTTTCCCGCCAAAAGTCCTTAAAAATAGTTATGCACATGTTACATACGTTTTTCTTATAAATGTCTTTACGGCAAGGAGGTTGGTACAACAGGTTCGCGAACTTAGATCTTTTTTGTCTAGTAATGACATCACTTCGCTTTTTAAAGAATTCGGGGTGAGTCTTGGTGAAAACACAAATGTCCCTAATATACATGCAAGGCAGAGGAAGAATATTGCATGCTCTAAAAAGTGGCTTACAACTATCCAGAAACCATGACTTGTTTATGGCCCGAACACATCTCTTTTGAACTTTGAAAATCATGTCTATTTCAACTGAGTTGCCCCACATTATCAAACCATAACTGAGAATAGAGGAAACATATCCATGGTAAGCTGCTAAAGCCGTTTCAACTGAAACAGTTTGTCTAAGTTTCTTAAGAAGAAAAACATAACGTTTTAGTCTTTGACAAACTTGCTCCACATGCACTTTCCAATTCAAATGTCTGTCCATGTTGATTCCAAGGAATTTGTATGTGTCTACGTTATCAACTTTATCATTATTATACACAATGTCAAGATCTATTGGAATATTATTATATGAATTAAATTGAACAATTTTGGTTTTTTTAATATTGACATTCAAATTATTAGCGTCCATCCAACAAATTACATCTTTTAGGACTTTGTTGATTATAAGCTGCGAGTGTTCCTTTTTATCGCACTTTACGACCACTGTGGTGTCGTCAGCAAAAAGAATACATTTATGCGGGATAGCTTCTGTGAGATCATTTATATAAATCAAAAAAAGTAATGGTCCCAGAATGCTGCCTTGAGGAACTCCGGTTTTATTTATGAGAGATTCTGATCCAAATTTATTCCTCAAAAGTCTTCCATTATTATTATTTATTAATTTAGTAATTTGCGTATACTGCTTTCTATTTCTTAGATAGCTCGACAACCAGTCCAATGCTTTACCTCGTATTCCATAAACATTCAATTTATACAGGAGCTTTGAATGATTTACAAAATCAAATGCCTTAGTCATATCTAAAAAGAGTGAAATTATTGGTGTACCATTATTAATACTATCAGTAACATACTTTACAAAATCAAAGCAGGCAAGTGTAGTGGACTTTCCTTTACGAAAACCAAATTGCTCCTTCTGCAATATCTTGTATTTTGACAAAAATGAGTTCAATCGAATGAGCATTGCTCTTTCGAATATTTTCGAAATAATTGGGACTATAGTTATAGGTCGGTAGTTGTTTGGGTCAGACTTTTCTCCCCTTTTGTACAATGGTTTGACAATAGCCATCTTGAGCTGTTCC
The DNA here is from genome assembly GCA_905220475.3 of Ennomos fuscantarius. Lineage (NCBI taxonomy): Eukaryota > Metazoa > Arthropoda > Insecta > Lepidoptera > Geometridae > Ennomos > Ennomos fuscantarius. The sequence continues at coordinate 17,917,861 of HG992023.1, forward strand.
GGGAATACCCCTTCCGTAAACGATAAATTTATGATATGCGCAAGTGGGTGACATATCCAGGTGGCGCTAAACTTAAGGACCTTAGTGGAAATATCATCAAAACCACTAGTTTTACTATTTTTCAGGGACATGATAATATTATAAATCTCACTAGATTCAACAGGTCTCAAGAATATTGTTTTTGTGACTCTATTATTGTCATTTAATTTAACGTTAGTTATACTATTAGGGTCATCAGTTTTAGTCAAATTAATAAAATAATTATTAAATAAATTACAAATGTCAATAGGGTTAGTATATGTCACATTATTTAATTTTATCATTTCAATGTCATTTTTATCGGAATTATTACACACAGTTGAACTTATCGCATTCCAAATGGCTTTACTTTTATTTTTTATATTTTGTATACTTTTTGCATTTACAATTTTTTGAGCAGTTCTAACACATTTTTTGAAAATTGCGTTGTATTTATTGTATTTTATTACACTGTTTATTTTTATTTATTTTAATATATTTTATATACAATTTACGTTTAGTTTTTAGTTTCCATGACTCGTCATCAGGCTTCTGTTTACAACACTTCTCAGAAGTAAGTTGGAGTCAGCCGTGGCTGTCTGGGATCCTCATCACGTCACATACAGTGCAAAGTTTTTAAAACCTTCTGGAGAAGGTTCAAAAGAAGTTCTTGCCTTACTTATATAAGAGGCTTTATAGCTACTATCCTTATCTATACCCCGCCAAGATTTTATTGGGCCATCTTAGCTTCAACTCGTTGGAGGTTAAGAGTTCTTTAATGAGCTAAATGCTTCCTGTAAAATGCGAAGAGATAATATTGACTCTTCAAAATTGCACCATCTTCTGCGTAGGCTTTTTGTCCCTGATAGCTACATTCGGCACAGGTCATGTCGAAAGCACAGCCTTTTTTCTGTTCCTACCTCCCGTCCAGTGGTTCGGGGTGAATCCCCTCTAGGCCGTTGCATAAGCGGTCTGAATACATGAGCACAAATCCTGAATGTAATTTTTTTATGTTACGAAATGACATGACGAGCTAGCTTATTAAACAAGTTTCGACTCGATTGGTTCTTGCAGAAATAAATCTTTAGCAGAAATAAAGGCCAGCATTTTGATTACATGCTCATATCCTCAATCAATCTTCACATCACTCATTTGATTCCTCAAGGAGGAATCATATGTACACCTACCACTGAATACTTACGCAAAGAATTGTATTGATAAATATTAAAAAAAATACATATATTAAAAACAAAATAAAATCAAGGCTTTTATTCGATATTTGAAATTTGTTGGTTTTTACTTGGGCATTATAAGCTTATTACTCCGCATTTATAGTTTGACAGTCGCGTCAGATCATCTTGTATAGATGATGTCCTGGTACTTCACTGAAAGTGGCGCCTATACATTGCATCCTCCATGTCGCCATCGCGCAAGCGTCGTACTGCCGAACTCAATGGACGTCATGCTGTCCGAAAAATGATAGTGTACCGTAGTAGTGTATACACCTACGGATTTCTAGATAGATAGTCGCGACGGACTATCATGCATAATATGATGTCCTGGTACTTTGCTTAAAATGGTGCCAATTGGATCAATAAATAGCATTCTTCACGTCACCATCGCGCAGACGTCGATACTCAATAATAATAATAATAATAACGCCCAACGATCACATACATAGATCCTGGACCCTAACTAGGATTCCCTGTGTCTAGGGATCCAGGAACTGCGAGGACCATGGTCCCACAACACCCAGACTCAGGACAAGTATTTGCGCTTTTTTTTCTGTGCACAAATTCTTGTCCTGCCACGGGAATCGAACTCGCAGCCTCCGGGTTATGAGCCGATCTGCTCAACCACCACACCACGGAGGCTGTCAATGCACGTCACGTGTTCAAAAAAGAGGAAGTGTAAAGTGTTTACACCTACGCATTTCTAGTTTGACACAATCACGTCAATCTATCATGTCTATGATCCCCTGGTATTTCGTTGCTCGTGGTGCAATTTGGATCAATAACTTGCATTCTTCAAGTTGCCGTCGCGCAGGCGTCGTACAGGTCATAGCAATAATCAATGCACGTCACGTGTTCTGAAAAGGGAAAGTATAAGGTGTATACACTACGCGTTAATAGATAAAGACAGTCTCGTCAATCCATCTCGTATATGATCTCAAGGTACTTTGTTTCTCGTGGTGCAATTTGGATCAATACTTAGTAATCTTCAAGTTGTCTTCGCGCAAGCGTCGTCTTTCAATCCATTTTGTATAATATGATCTCCTGGTACTTCGTTTCAGGTGGTGCAATTTAAATCAATACATTGCATTCTTAAAGTTGCCGTCGCGCAGGCGTCGTACTGGACGCAGTACTCAATGTCACTTAATAAAAAAAAGGGTTGATTTTATTAAGTGTTATACGTTTACGCATTTCTAGGTAAACATAGCTACGTCAATCCACCTTTTATTTGATCTCCTGGTTACTCTCTTGCTCTTGGTGTATCGATATATTGCACTCTTCACGTTACCACCGCGCAAGCGTCGTACTGGTCAATGCACGTCACGTGACAAGAAAGGGAAAGTGTATATAGCATATACAACTATTAGTATATACACCATTATTAGGTAAACACAGTCACGTCAAAACATCTTGTATAATATGATCTCCTGGTACTTCGTTGCATATGGTGTGCAATTTGGATCAATACATTGCAATATGTTGTCTTCGCGCAAGCGCCGTACTTTTCAATCCATCTCGCACAATATGATCTCCTGGTACTTAGTTGCATGTGATGCAATTTGGATCAATACATTGCATTCTTCAAGTAGCCGTCTTATTGGTCGTAATACATAATGCCACGTGTTCAGAAAAAGGGGTAGTGTATAGTGTTTACACATACGCATTTCTTAGTGGACACAGTCACGTCAATCCATCTTGTATATTATCTCCTGGCACTTCGATGCACGTGGTGCAATTTGGCTCGTAGTAGTGGCAGAGCGAACTGAAACTATTGCCTAAGGAAAAGTGTTTGGTTTATATACAATTATACATATGTATTTTTAGATAGACACAATCATGTCGGACTATCAAGTTGAAATCGTATGATTTATAGAGGGCGCGATATGGTACTTTTTATTGTTTCTTTAGTGTCACCCATAACGCATTCCATTATATAATTTTAATAAAAATAACTTTTTCGCTTAAATATATGGTTATCCAACCACAGTGCCTATGCATATTTTTTATATTCTTTTTTTTTTTTGTTCATTTTTCGCTGAGCTACTATGTCAGACCCTTTATTACGTACAAAATCAAGCTTAGTTGACTAGGTCATATACCATTGCGAAGAGTGAGTTAGCTACTTCGCCCAAGGGCATAGATAAGAGGATTTGCACTTCACCAGTATTTATTAGGTTCAGTCAGTTGTCTAAGCATACATTGTCTCATTTGCTGACTTCGAACACATTCCACCAACAGATGATAAACAAAGCAAAACCATATCATTTATACAACAGTTGTGCTTAGCTTTAATGAATAATGTATTGTATATAAGATGGGTAATAAAGGCGGTGGTTGGAAGGAAAGTACCCTGAATATTGATAGCTAATTTTACTATGAGAAAACAACATTTGAATCTTAAAATATCTGCTTGAGTCGGAGGAAAAATGAGAAATAATTTATTTTCCAAAAAATAGCCTCAGCTTGGGCCGTTGCCGGGATAAGAGGATCGAGAAGACTACGTCTACTGGAACAGTGGACCCTATCGAAAGTCGCGACCGTTCTAACTAACCTAGGGGGGTACGTCGACCTCGCCGGCGGGGTCGATGTCTGATTGTGTCACGCTGGTGTCTTAGGTACCGCTTTCGGCACCTATACCGGTGCCGAAAGCGGTACCTAAGCCAGAAGGGCTAGACTGGTCCGGAGATCCTAGCGCAGCCGATACTGCGGCTGCTATTGGATCGTCCGGGTCACTTAAAACGGTGTGAGCCGGTGACGACGGGATGGGAGTCTCAAAAATCCTGCTCCCACACCATGGCAATTTCTAATTGGATGGATTCTTCGTAACACTTTCAACAGTTTTCAAGGATAAAGAACACAATGCACCAAGAGGTTATAAAATAATAGATAGAAGTCATAGAAGTGTGATCATAACATCGTTCAGTCCACTGCATATTGTAGCCTATCTATAATGTAGTTTAGAACATAATATTATATAAACAAAATATATAGCTGTAGTCCGGTGTAGCTAGAACGGAGTTAAGCTTGAAAGTGCTATAGCATGGCGCGAAACTAACATTCATAAACCAGGTAGACATGAATTTAGGGATATTACTAGCTGCCTTAGCGAGCCCAAGCCAGTACAGTGTTAGCGAAAAATTATGTTTTTGAATTTGAAATTGTGTATAAATATTAGGTCTTTACCTATGAAATTGCCGTTTTGTTTGAAAAAAGTTAAAGTATTTTTTTTTCGAACTTATTTATTTCTTTTATTCAAAGTAATCACCCCTGCAATCAATGCATCTTTGCCAACGCTGTGGCAGTTTATGGATGCCCTTCTTGAAAAAATCAGCAGGACGGGAGACAACAAACTCTTCAAAGGCGTTTTGTACTGCCTCTCGGGAATAGAATTTTTTTCCCGCTAAAAAGTTGTCCAAATTTTGGAAAAAGTAATAGTCAGTAGGCGCAAGATCTGGTGAGTATGGCGGATGAGGGAGAGCTTCCAAACCCAACTCATGCAGCTTAGAGACGGTCTGTTGTGCAGAATGGGGTCGCGCGTTGTCGTGAAGTAGCAGTGGAGACGACCGATTGACCAAAGCTGGTTGCAGACGTGCGAGTTTCGCCATCATTGTGGTCAGTTCTTCAATGTACATATCTGCAGTAATGCTCTCGCCCTTTTGTAAAAAGCTATGATGAATCACACCAGCACTAGACCACCAAACTGTGACCATCACCTTTCTAGGGGTCATTTTTCGTTTAGCACATTGCTTTGGTACCGAACCAGGATCGAACCAACTTGCTGATCGCTTTCGATTGTCAAAAAGAATCCATTTTTCGTCGCACGTAACAATTCGGTTCAAAATTCCTTCATTTCTGTGCCTGTTAAGCAGCGCAAGGCAAGTCTCGACGCGTACGTTGCGCTGGCGATCGTTAAGTTCGTGGGGCACCCACCTATCAAGCTTTTTTATCTTGCCAATCTGTCGCAAATGGACCAATATTGTTTTGATGCTCACATCAAAAGCTGCTGCTAGCTCAGCTGTAGATTGAGATTCATCAGCTTCCACAATCGCCTGTAATTCATCATTGTTGACCAAAGTTTCCGGACGACCACGAGGTTCATTTTTCAAGGCAAAATTCCCAGAACGGAACCGAGCAAACCAATAACGGGTTGTACGTTCGTTTGTACAGTTCTCTCCGTAAACGTCGTTGATGTTACGTGTCGTTTGTGCCGCGTTGGTGCCACGACGGAACTCATATTCCATAATTACACGAAATTTCAAAGTATCCATTATGAGGAAAAATGGCGAAATGTAATGAAAATACAACACTAATCAATAAACAAAAGACTTATATTGTAAATAGAATGTCATATTTTTAAAACAAAATTAATTTGAATTTAGAATTCATAGCCAATCAAAACTTTTTTTTGTTTGAAAAAGTCTGTACTGCAATACGGCAATTTCATAGGTAAAGACCTATTATAAACCAATATGCTTATACCAGGGAGACATACGTTTAGAGGAGCTGATAGCTGCCCCGTCAAATTTGTGTTCATAAAAAGTTCGAAGCTCTGCAACTGAACAACCACGAAAAAAATATTTTTAAGGCACAGACAAAAAGAGCTGGCTGCTAAAAAATGAAGCAACCAGCTATTGGTGTGGTTGGCAAGCATATATCTTATTAAATGTAAGCAAATTAGACACCTCTTTAATTTGTGAGGAAATACTAATGCTCGTTTGCACTAAAGTTAGACAGCTTTTAATTTCGCACTCCTTCCTCTGTGACATACCCAAATGCATTGCAGTAGGTATGTCATAGAGGGATAAGTGCGAACTTAGGAGCAGGAAAACTTTAGTACAGACAAGCCAAAGCAAATTAATTCAACGAACATTTAGCTAATTTTATAGCTCAATTTTAACGTTGAAAAGAAAACATACAATGTGTGGGTAATATGCGGTATTTTCTTTCTTAAGAATAGCAACACTTTATATATATGTATATCATCTACCAAAACTCTGCATAGGCAATGGTTTTTGTTAGTGTCTTTAAAAAACTGATACTCAGATAAAATACTGTCTAGCTATTTCTATTATTTTTACGTTGTAAATGTTAGTATTGGCGTGTTATTTTGTAGTATATAGCCCAGAGTCATTTTACGAAGGTGTTTTCTTTTAAATAATAAAGATATTTTAATGTCGGTAGTGATCAATGTCACGCTCATTTATATAAGATCATGTCCTCTGTGGTGTGGTGGTTGAGCAGGTCGGCTCATAATCCGGAGGCGGCGGGTTCGATTCCCGCGGCAGGTCAAGTATTTGTGCACAAAAAAACGCAAATACTTATTCTGAGTATGGGCGTTGTGGGACCATGGTCCTCGTAGTTCCTAGGTCCCTAGACACAGGTAATCCTAGTTAGGGTCTAGGATCTATACGTGTGATCGTTGCGTGTTATTATTATTATGTAGGTAAATACACAATTTCCGAGAATTTCTTACCCGTTAGGTTATAAAAAAATAAAAATAAAATGTGAAAAAATATGTAATCCGCCATTTTGCGGCGGCCATCTTGAACCGATTTTCATAAAACATAGCTAAGAACACTCCCAAGTAATTTACATCACAAACAAAAAAATCAAAGCGGTTCATCTGTTCGGGAGCTACGATGCCACAGACAGACACGTCTAACGTATAACTCCCCGTCGTTTGTAGGTCGTGATTAAAAACCAATATTTTTCTTAAAAATGATATTTTGAAGAAGTTTTTTTTTTTTTTTAATAGCTTAAACCGTTTATGTCCGTCCACACTGAAAGTGATAACGAATCTCCATCTGAACAAGATCGAATTAATATCCTGGTATTTTATTTATAACTTTTTTTATCAAATGCCTGGAACTTGCATTGCAGTACAATGGTCAGTCCGTTTATTTACTAACACATTTGCAATGCAACACACAACTTGCATGCCAAATTTAACCAGGGTATCAAAAGTTTATAGCAGTTAGCAACACCCTCTAAGCATGTGTTCCAAAGCAATGCAACTATATTTATATATGTGCTAATGTATGTGACGTGAACACTACAACAACATCAACTCATTCTCAACCCGAACTTTACATTAAACAAAGAAAGCTGTATACTTCATGTAGCTCGGTCTCGTTCCCACAAGAAAGGGATATCAGATAGAAGTTTTACTTTTATAGGAAAAAGACAGCTATACGATTTTCATATCTAAGTCAAGTACTAGAATTGTATAGTGCAGTGTGTTTATCTTATTTCCTTCCATAATAATAATATGATAGCTTTGGATTTAATATATAAGTGTGTTGTATACATTAATTCCTATCTTATATTATGGAATGCTAACCATTACTATATTCACCATACTCCTATGTGCTATACCTACCTCACCTGTTCGTTAGAGCACTATTTACCTACAGCCCTTAGTTGTAACAAGAAAAGCTTATCAAAATACTAAAATAATTTCAGAACATATATCAGAGGGGGATTGATAAAAACCAATACAAAAACCAAATGCATATAGCGGTGACTGTTGTCTTTGTCAAAACATATATATATATATATATCAATCCCCCTCTGATATATGTACTGAAATTATTTTAGTATTTTGATAAGCTTTTCTTGTTACAACTAAGGGCTGTAGGTAAATAGTGCTCTAACGAACAGGTGAGGTAGGTATAGCACATAGGAGTATGGTGAATATAGTAATGGTTAGCATTCCATAATATAAGATAGGAATTAATGTATATGTATATATATATATGGACTTAGACATAGGAGGCCGGGGCGGGTCAACTAGTTAATAATATTTAGACCTTTGACCCGAATCTCTAACACAACTCCGAAACACCAAAATAACACGCACGCAAGAACCCCATTTCCTATACAATAATTCATTTATGGTAGAAAAGGCCTATCTTGTTCATGCATGTACTAAGGCTACAGAAACGCAGTGTAAACTAGTAAAGTTAACAGTGCCTTGCAACGCCATCTAACGTTTTAATATGGCAACTGTAAAGACAAATACTATCCTTTAAAACCTGCGAATAAAAGCGATTGCTTTCTTTACTTGCAGTATTTTTAAATTGGTACTCATTGTAGAATGCAGTACAGAGAACGAAAGTAGTCGGCAGATAATTTGTAAGTCAAGTTGCAGTAGCTGATACCAATCTATCCAGTACCTGAAGGAGTGGGTCCGAGGTAGGCATTACTAAATTTATAAGCAATGCCTACCTACTACGCTACCGTCGATAGTTATTCATGTAAGAAAAATCATGCCAATATAATTAAGCTTAACACAGCTTGATTTTTACTATAACATTTATAAAATATATAAGAGAACACACATCCACACGTACAAACTTTCGCTTTTATAATATTATGTGATAGTGTGATTAACGCATTAGTGCGGGCCATGCCGTCCTCATTAAATAAGAAGCCAATGTATCTATCATTGTGGAAGTAATCATTGAAAAATAAAAACTTAATGACATTTTACAAGCGATGTACAAGCAGACAGGGGATTCGCAGTTCTTACCACAGCAGCGGGCATGATAGTGGGCGCCCATACGGAAGCAAGGTTCTCAGCGGTCATCTTGTTGGCGTGCGACATCGTATGGAGAAAATGTAGATGTGCGAAAAGCTTGCGCGCCGTGTTGCGTGCGACTAGCGGCAGCGACGACATCACGCGCCGGTATTCACTGTGCCGCTGTTTCTCGTCGTCCAACTCTGAAACGTGCAAGGCCTACGGTAAGCATCATATTAAAAAATATATATCATATATAAAACATGATTACATACACTATAAATACTATGAGAAGGACGTTTAGTTTTAAAAACGCTTAGGCCGCATGCATTATGCATAATAATGAAACGTCACTAAAACGCTACACAAAGAAAAACAAAGAAATTTTTCTTTGTGTAGATTTATTCATCAAACGACTGAACCGATTTATATCATACTCGTATTTTACAGATTATCTACCAAGACAGATATTTTTTCGATAAAATATAATTTACAAGTTGCGGATAAAAACGCGCAGCGTCTTTTTATAATAATTTTGTGTTAAATTGATATAAGGTAACAATAACGAAATAAAAACGTTGGCTTTACTCAACTTTAAAATTGTGGGTAGCAGGCATAAGATATAACACAAGTTCTATAATACAATCTACTACAAAATATACTATAGACATCTTTGAGACAATATAAATAATAGATAACTTGAAACCATTGCAAATCATAGGCTCTTCTAGTGAGATCTCTACTGTAAGATTCTTAGGTGTCTCATATAGACTATGGGACACCTAAGAATCTCACAGTAGCATTCGATTGACATTTCATTGTTCCTGATTTTAAGTGGTAGAATGTTTTTAGTCGAAGGTGACGGCACGTTACGCCTGAATTGGGAACTGACTCTCAAGCGAGTCTGCCAGACTACTATTCTTATATAATATATAATACCACGAGAGCACTAGGTAATAGCCTGCTACGAATATGGTTCCATCACGATGTAAATAAATAAGAATACTTGCACAACTGGTAACTGACGTCGCTCCGAATAGCTGGACTAGATTTACGGTACTCGATTTAATGTGGGTTAGTATCACTGATCCAGTAAATCAGCCAACTTTTATGAACCCAGAGAGACATAAAACAACTTTTTAATAGACTACATAACTATTAGCGTGAATTAAAATACTAAATAATACGGATATCGCGAAAGTTTAAATTTATGATATATATTTTTGTTACTCTTACACGCAAAAACTACTGAATGGATTTTAACAAAACATGAAACGCAGATGGCTTATACGTTGGATTAACAAATAAGATACTTTTTATCCAACCAACCACACATAACAGTATACAATAAAACACGCGCTCAGATCCTACGTTATTCAAAACTTGGAACATAGCCGTTCTTAAAACTTTCAATAGATGGTGCAATTTGAGGGTGGCAAATTACCAGTTGGTGACCTGTCTAGGTAGGGTAGGTAAATATTTTTTTTGGTTTGTTGGTACGGTCAGGCTAGCACTTATTTCAATGGTTTTCTCATAGATGGCGCTTCAACTAATAATTTAGAACGCAATACCTCCATCCTCACAAGGTACAGTGTGAACTTTTCATTTACGCATTAGCATGACAATGGTCTTGTTTAGGTATATTATTTACGATTAAACCCACGGGAGTAGGTGGTTGCTCGAGGAAACTATACTAATTGCATTTTTATTATTTATTTTAGACAATTATTAAAATCGCAAATTATACACATTGACAGCCTCTGTAGCTTGATGGTTGAGCAGGTCGGCTCATGACCCAGAGGCGGCGAGTTTGATTCCCGCGACAGGTAAGCACAGAAAAAAAGAGTAAATACTTGTTCTGTGTCTAGGTGTTGTAGGAACAAGGTCCTCGTAGTACCAGAGCCCCTAGATACAGGGAATCTTAGGTTCCAGGATCTATGTATGTGATCGCTCGGCGTTATTATTATTGCCTGGTAGCGTTTTTTGCCAGCAATATGTTGTATTATATAATTTAAATGAGATAGGTGGACAATACGTTACCATCCTAGAAACTAGATTGCGCATTTGATTCTTGAAATTTTAAGTATATATTTCTTCACTATTAACTTTATTCAACTCGAAATCTGCTCATTGCTTGTTTTTAAGCTCTAAATGTATATAACATCAAGCCAGCATTTGGAGACCTTTGTAAAAAGTTCCCAAAGAGCATTATATAGATGTCGTACTTTTTCGTGCTTCGATTTTTCCAACTACATTGAGTCCGATTGACTCTAAAATATCTTCCGAGTCGTTAATGCATTGCCTTGTAGGATAGTGTATACAAACCGTATTTTGCATTCTTCTTAATCTCCTTTCCAGCGTTACAAAGCAGATTTTAAAATATGCGTCGATATTACAGCTGAAAGTCTAAGGATATGTTATACAGGGTTATTTGTAATTCCAAATTCAAATAATTTAAACAATAGGCTTTCCATTTTCACAACGTAATGAATTAAAAGCTTTGCTTAAAAAAAGTAATTCTTCACTTGTATTTTTTGACAATAATAAAGTGCGTGATGCTTAACAGTCTGTTTTCTTAAGTAACAACAAATGTTAATTTTACATTTGTTAAATTTAATCACTTGAAAATTGATAAATATGAAAAAGGAGAATTAAAATAACCATGTACTATATCGAACAAATAGCTTGACATACTAATTTATAACTGTGAAACGAAAAAACACGATAATTAAAAACTAGTTTCAAAATCAGCTTATTAATATCAACGCATATTTTAACGAGAGAGATGCGAAAGCTACACTTTTATACGCATCGAGGTTTTGGGTAAAAAAACGGAGATAAATATAAGAATAAAAATAAATTAAACATAATTACACAGCACAGCAAAACATAAATCAACATAGTATATAAAATAATTCAATAACGAAATAAGTTGTAAAGAAAAATTAACTGGTAACACTTGAGTAATAAAATATTAAAGATTTTCAATTTTTTTTTATTACAACACATAGAAAGTCATGAAATATCTAAGAGTTCCGTGACAAAACAAAAGCCCTGATTTGTCCTGATATAACTGCCAAACTATATAAAGCCTAAAATAAATAAATTTCACTTTTGAGTAAAGAGTAATATTTTTAAATAATATTCCTGTTTATATAACTCTCTACTCTCAAATAAATATGAACTATAAGAAGTAATGTTACAGAACTCCGAGTTAAATAGGAAAAAATTACATCGTCTCGTACAATTTACTCGCTTTTCGCTGTGCGTACTTGTAAACATATAAATTTAGTTAACAATAGTTTATAACCTGTTCTTAACCTACAATCACTTGATTTAATCAACGTGGAAACCAAACTATATAAAAACACCGTTAAATTTATCGAGAATAGGCTATTTGACTGCTATATTTTTATTAGATAAATAAAAAATACAGTCGTAAAAAATAAAATATCTCTAAAATTACTAAGTCACAGGCGTTTTTAAGTATAAGAATAGAAAGAGACAGCTCAGACACGCAGTCACGTCAGTTATCAGTCTTCCATAGTATACCTCATTACCAAGCTGTGGTACCTGTATGGTAGCTCTAGATCTTTTTGGCATGTGACGTCACAAGCTATGCCTTCATAGTAGCAGTGAAGAAGATTCACACGATATCTGTTTAGCGAGAAAGGGACAGGCGATGAAACTTTAAAAGCGTGCGTACTACTCCGTGACTTATTTACCAAATTTACTTATTTTTTCAATTATTACATTCATTAACAAAATTAAAAAAAGGAAGAGATTTTCAATTTTGCTGTGTTTTTTATGTTCGTTATCTCAGAACTTTAGACTGGGTGAACCGACTTAATTCTTTTTTTTAAAGCTGATGTTTCTCGTGTGGTCCCATTTCAATTTGATCAAGATCTGATGGGTGGTTTTTGAGTTATCCTTAATAATGTGTATTACGATTTCAACTACATTGATGATATTCTCATTGGGATTGAAGTCACCCAAAACACTTTTTTACGTAATCATTTTTAAGCTACTTTATGAAAATAATATTTACTTGTTCATTTTTAATAGTAGTCGAATAGCCTATTGCAAAGTATTGTAATTGTGGCAACAAAAATTTCTGTTAGATTCTTACTTTATAAATATCCTGGAAACAAACCTCTCGGTACCAACTCGATTCCAAGTAAATCTAAATCATGCATATGGAAATAAAAACTTCGACAATATCTACAATTTTAAAGGGTGACCCAGTTTCTTGAAAAACAATGGTTTATTGAATTAAAACTGTGCACCTGACACGCCTTGAATTAATGATGATAATAATCATTGCCTTTTTATTATCAAAAATGAACAAATTGCAACTTTAATCTTCGGAAAAATTCGATGATTTTTTATGACTATCGTCTATTAAACACTAAGAGATGCTTGCTTGCCTGCTCAACTTTAGCCTGAACATGGGTAGTAGCGGAAACCGTCTGTGCAAGCTATTAATTGAATGGTTACCGTCAAGGCACATTTTTTTTAGTCAAAAACATAGACAGCCTGTGGTGTGGTGATTGACCAGGTCGGCTCATAACCCGGAGGCGGCGGGTTCGATTCCCGCAGCAGGACAAGAATTTGTGCAAAGAAAAAAAGCGCAAATGCTTGTTCTTTGTCTGGGTGTTGTGAGACTATGGTCCTCGTAGTTCCTGGGTCCCTAAATACAGGGAATATTTGTGGAGCCTTAAAGAGAACCCAAAACTTAGAGATTGGAACTATTTCCCAACAGTTGAGCAAATTTACGAACACTGAACGGTTCATAATACAAGGCTATTTACACATTATAAATAAAGTCAGCTTTACAACTGCACATATTGAAAACATAAATCATATGACATCAATGTCGATTCTGCTGTCAAAAATTATAAAATAAATCCAATTTGGCAAATTTAAAAATAAATCTGTTCTACTCATATTGATGGAAATAACAATGCAGTCCGCATTAGTATTAGAACAGTCACATTAGTTTAAAATTTTGTACAACAGAACCGACACCAATGGCAAATAAAAAAAGCCGAAAGTAAGATTCGAGAAACTAAAAATTTTACAATACCAACTTAACACAAACTAATTGACACGCAAACTAAACGCTACGTTAGAGATCTTGTCGAATAATCGAATGAGCATGAAGATATATCATACTAGCTCGACTCGGTAGGTAATATATCGATGCTTCCTTCTCCCCCTCCACCCCCCTCTTTCTCTCTCCCGTCCCACTCCTATCATTCTCTCTCTCCCCTCCGCTCACACTCTCCCTCCCTCTCCCATCTGTTTCAGACCATTTCTTGCGTTTTTCCCTTTCACTCTGAGACTTATACATATTTTGCATAATAGATACCTAAAAATTAAAACTATTTTTAAAGTATTGTTTAGGTATTACTATTTGTCTTCAATGAGGACTAACATCATAGAGTAATAGGAAACTTTTGATGAATCAAATTGTCATATAGATCCGGACATAAACTTTAAAATAGAATCGACGCTGCACTTGTGCTTGAATCCAAGCCACTTTTTTGTATGTTAATTGTTTATGTGAGCCCCCATTCAATTAAATCTTGCTAATACAACATTCATATAAAAACTTATATAATTATAATAGACTCCTAGTGATCAACGACTGCTTTCCGAATTATGAATTTGAAGTAAAGAGCGTTTCAAATGCAGATTTTAATTTTGTACTTATTTGATGTTTTTTTTTTGACCCCGTGCTCTATTTATAGTAACTACGAAATGTTCAACCTGTGAGAATATTTCACAAGCACACTTTCGTTTCAACAACTGGTAATAGTCGACAATGACTAGAATAATAATGCGCCACTTATCTCTGATATCGAGGATTTCCCCATGCAAATTGTATGAAAATTACCACAACTTTATTCTGTAATAGTTTTACGATGGTATAGAAATTTGTATTCTTAATATTTTACCGCTACTTGTGTTACCTTTTATTTACTTTAAATTTACTTTAAGATTCAAGATTCTAAAACTAGTCTTACTAGTCTTAACTAAAGTTGTTATCACCGCCAAAATTAAAGGGACGGCTGTATTATTAGGACCCCAAAATCAATTAAGTTATCGGAATGCATCCAGCATTAGAATTTTCTCCTAAGTATTACTGTGTCTCCAATCCTAGAATTAATGGGAATCCATGGGCAAACTTGCTTAGACGTAACCGTCATTTCCTAACAAGATGAGATGCTGTTAACGTATGCCCACTTCCACATTTAAAAAAATGGCACCATTAAAAATATTGTCCTTTTCATATAGATTGAAACGACAAAGACCACGATGGTTTTAGAATAGTTAACTTTGGGATTTTACACGACAGATTTGATACCAATAGTTATTTTATATTTTAACCACACTGAAAATGTAACTGACGTTTACCAAGATTTTCAATACAGAAACCAGTCATAAAATCTTTGTAGTGCATGGAGCCAAATTGACATTCAGTATTACACAATGAGAGCAACGGTTTAGGAGCAAACGCAGTACAATTAAGATTAACGGCAACGGTAAAGGAGGTTCAGGAGCAAACGCAGTACAGCCTCCCATCCCTCCTCATATGGTGTGGGGTATGACGCAGAAGACAAGCGGACAGCGAGGTCCATTACCGGTGGGGGCGGATACCAACCGTAGTTGCCTGGTGTGCGATAAACATGGATAGTGGGAAGGTTATAGATCCATCCCATAACGTTATCGATATCGTCCTCTGCGGTTACCACGAGCTCATTCGACGGTGCCGCCTCGATCATATCGCGTTGCATCGGGCGAAGTACCACGTCGGCGCGAGAGGCAGGACCGTCGAATGGATACAAGGACATCGCGTCCATCGCGAGTAAAGCATTGGCGCAGTCGCGGTGGGAGCAGTCATTAAGCGGGAGCCCATCTAGCCTACGTCGCCTGCGGATTGTGAAGAGAATGCCAATACCTATAGCTAGTAGAAGGGCGTCGTATTGCGGTCGCGGTACAAGCGTGTCGGGCAGGTCGCGGAGGAACCGCTTGAGTACGCCGGCGACGTCGTGTTCGGAATGCTGGCCGAGGCTCAGTTGTACGGACCAGGCGTCGCGTCGGAAGCTCCCTAGAAGCGATGCCAGCGTGCAACTGCCGCCCGCGCGACGGTATATACCCTCCGAAAGACTGCCTGGAATGTCACAGCAAAACAGATGACTCATGCCCGCATGCACTAAAGTTTGACAGTTCGCACTTATGCATCTATGACGCAACTGCTGCAACGCATTTAGCACGTCTTAGAGAGATAAGCGTGAATTTAAGAGCTGTCAAACTTTAGAACGGAGATGAGTCACAGGATAAATAATAGTGCATAAATTTATTGTCATATGACTCATGCTTGATATTCAGTTTCCCATGAACAATTAATAATAGATACTATGGCGCTATTCATGTTCTAAAGCAAAAGCATAAATTTTTCTGTCTCACTCCTGCAACAATCATTTCTAGGCAAGCGTGTTACACCACATCCTATGTGTCCTAGACCACATCGTCACTTACCATCAGGTGCGATAGTGGTCAAACGAAAACTTATCAAACAATTAAAAAAAACAAATGTGCAAATAAAAATACATTACTTTGAAGCTCGTCTCATGTCATGTCAGTCAGTCAGTTTTCAATCATTTCGCCGGCATGTTTGTGAGATGCCGTGTGTTCCCAGTGTCAAAATAGTTACACTCCAGTCCCTGTATCTTCTCGTGGATAACATACTGCCGTAAGAGTAGCCTGAGGGAATATCCAGGAAGGCTTCAAACGTCACCAGACCATTATGTAATGGTAAAACCATGTGGTTTGCGTACAAAAAAGGAATGGTGATGACGAAGTAATTTAATGCGAAACCTGAACTCTTTAACACTGCTTTCTTACTCTCGCCACCACGTCTAAGAGCAACGAGAATTATAATATGATAAAGCAAGTTAACAGTGTTTTAAAGATTAACTTACGTTGATGTGCCATATACATCGGCCACTGCCTTGATATTATCAACAGCCCATACATTCCCACTGTGGGGACACAGAGTTTCTCTTACGCAGAGAGGGTGTACGTAGGCTATAATGTATCGTTCCCATAGGTTAGCTAGAACGGTCGCGACTTTCAATAGGGTCCACTCTTCCAGTGGACGTAGTCTTCTTGATCCTCTTATCCCGGCAACGGCCCAAGCCGAGGCTCGCACCCCAGGGGCGCCCTTGAGCTAGTTGCCTCCTACTTTTGACGGCTGGGCGCCTTAAGCGGGTGACGCTGTAAAGGTCGCTAGAGACCACAGCATTAGCTCGTTCAAAAAAAAAAGCTATAATGTATCGTGTTGGTCAAATGCTAGTTATGGATTACAACGCATAATAAAACCAGAAATACAAATACTTGCAGAAAAATTAACCAAGTTGAAGTGAGAATGGCGGGCCACTAGCCACTAGCTTACATGTTACATTGTAATAGCTAACCAATATCTTGGTTAGCTATTACAATGTAATATGTAACCAAGATATTGCATACAATAGTGGGCGGTAGCACTAAATGCGATCTTAGGGTTTATGTAATGTAATATTTATAAAAGGGCCCTTAATAGAGACAATAAGAAAAGTGTTATTGGACACATTCTTAGATAATTAAATGTTTCGGAGATTAGGTTAAGTGTAAATTACTTATTAGCCACACGGATGGCTAGATTGTAATATTAGTAGTGATCAAAAAAAAAGGTATTCTGGTACTAAGGTTTATAAAAAGGGTAAAGGTATTAAGGTTATACGCATACTTTTCACTATTGAACTGGGTGCGATGTGAGTCTTTAAGTATCAATGATGATAAAATGATGTTAATTCATTCATTCATTTATTGATGCTTCAATAAATGAATGAATGAATAAAAGTATGAATAATCAAGAGTACCGTGAGCGTATATGAAGCTGATGCATTTCTCAACGATGACGGGAACATTCTCCTTGGTTAGCTGCTGGTGATGGATATAGATGCCATTGTTCTGTGCCGCCAGCTTGATCATGTAACGCCAGCCCTGCACCATACATTAATTACTAATAGCACATCTCATACAGATCAACAGGCATCTATGTTTCAATCCCGCTACTGTTCATTTTTTCGAGATATTAGATGTAATAGTTTGTTAATTTCTGCTAGCTTAGATAATTATATCGACGCTCACAATAAGAACAAAATACTATAAATACCACTTTTTAAAATTTCGCGACTTGAACTCATATTGTCAAAACAAAACGGGTCTATTCGCGTACAAAAATTATAATAATACTAAAAAACGAGTAAAAAAAACTTCCTTAGTTCCGCCTATCGGCCGGTATATTTTCGCTTTATTTAATGTTAATGTCACCATCTTGACAATTGCAAATTGTAATTTTACCGGACATACTATTATATGTATTGTATATTAGAACATAATGATACAAATTTTAAGTAATTGCTAACTTTTTTATGTCGTCAATGGATATTTACGTGAACCAACAACTTTCAACTTCCGTTCGCCTCGTTACTCATTCACCAGCTTACTGTCCAAGTCAAGCGTGCGTAAAGAAGTGATTCTTCAAAAACTTCTATTTAAATACCTTTCACTAGAATAACGCTTACACTCCAACCAAGGGCAAAGTGTATACAAAATAAAATTGTAATTATATTATGTACCTTCAAAAGTTTTTCGTGCGGGAATCTCAGATAGAGCGTGGCGTGAGTGCAGTCCAGCACCAGGTTGGGACTTCCGTCAGAAGGGCACTGAATGATCGTCTGCTCGTCGGCGTCTTGAGTAGCTGTGGACAAGCAGGTCGCAGTTGTTATATCCATATTCCGTTGTATGGGTAACAATAAACGCATATGTATACAAGTATTCAACAAATTGTAACCAAAGTGCACACACTTTGACACTAATCAGAAGTTCAAAAGGTTTGCAAAACAGTGAAAAACACTCGTAAAAAGAACTGACCGCCTCCGAAATACGTTTCCCTCAAAGACCGACATCACTGATACAAAATTGATTTATAAAATGTATGAGTGTCAAATAAAACGGCGCTGGGTGCACGTAGCACGCATGTCTCCGGCAAGGTGAGCTCCTGGCATCACTCAATGGAGTAGGTACCAAAATGGCGGCGGCCGTGGTCGCCCTCTTAAAAATGTGTGGTATGGCGACTTAGCAAGTAAGCAGCCAGGGCGGTCAAAACAAGATACATATTCGTTATAGAAAATAGGAAAGTTATTTACGAAGCAGTAAAACTGGGTTAAAAAAATTGGAATCATGCTAATTTACTCGTCGTACCCACGCTTAATCAAATCATACTGCGTTATCTTTCCACTTTATGTCTAAGTAAGATACTTAGACATAAAGTGGAAAGATAACGCATTATGATTATGATTTGACCAATCTCCAGATGGAGATCAAGCATAAAATTTAATAGAAAACGAATTCACCTGGGATCCACAATGTAATTATAATCACAGAGGTTAAGGGTTTATAGAAACTCGTCAAAAGTTCAGAATTACACACGCTTATTGATAATTGGTCACCGTGGTTATAGGCACTATTTAAATATTAATATTTAACTGGATATATTACATAAATGTGAGAATTTGTTTATACCAATTGCACTGTTGCGAGCGCCACGTTCGCGAACTAAAGAAAGATCTTGCGGGTGAGTGATAATAAAGTGTGGGCAAGCGTAGCGGTCTACCCTCCGCGCTCATTTATTACTCGCCGGTGCCACAGAAGACCATATGGGCCATCGCGTAACTCGATTGCAACCGAGAAAAACACAAATTTGTAAGGATTTGACAGTTTGAATGCGCTATTTATGTGCATAGTTAGTATGGAAATGACTCCTGTTTGATTGCAATCAGTTTCGTGATCACCCCCAGTTATTATCCCACACTTATTGTTATTTATTGAATAATATATAGGTTTTCATTTGACCGCTTTGACACCGGATTATAAGTGATTATGCGGTCTGCAACGAAATATGCTTACCTTGAAGATATACAAATTGCTACGTGAAAATACCTTAGTGGATATATTTATCAGGGAAAAAAATTTACTAACTCTCAAACTTGTTGCCTTTATAATTTCGTACAACTTGTAATTTTTTGCAACTTTAATTCAACTATCAGTTTATTGAATTACAATCCAGATCATAATTTAAAAGCATGTATATGAATGAATGAATGAGTTTGTTTTATGTACCAATATAAAAGAAATTAAATAAAATATTGCTATTTATTAAGTCTGATGGCAATAAAGCAATATATAAAATGTTTAATAGGTAGACGGATAAATTAACCATTGAAGCACAATACAAAAAAAAACAAAGCAAAACTAACTTTTCTATCTTAGTACTTAAATCATTATTGTCCAGATAACCGTTCCCGGAAAAAAAAACGTAAAAATATATTATGTGTGTGCAGGCAAAGTTGTAACAACAATATAATATATTCTGAGAATTCGTGATGAACTATGATTCATACAATAGTAGCAAGGGTTAGCTATGATAGGTACCTTTCGTAAATAAGTATCTGAGTCATGCTGAAAATTTCAAAAATTCACACATTTTTGTTCCGATAATGAATAGGTATCAGGTGAGCTGGCCTTCTTTTGTTCTACAACTGGTAATGGCCTGCTATTGTATACCGCTTTCAATCATGTTTCATGGTATACATAACTTATGGTAATTTTCAACCGACTTCATAAAAGCGGAAGTTCTCTATTCGTACAACCGTTCAGAGAACCTCTTCCTTTCGTTTCCATTTACTCGTGAGTTTTTTGCCTCATTTTTTCGCCATTTATAAACCCATTTGGAAATTTGAAAAGATATACTTTCAGATTGGTCCCACAGAAAAGATATATTTTGTACACATTTCACCTAGCGTCATCTAGCTTCAAACTAAGCAAAGCCTGCACTATGGGAACCTGATAACTGATACAATAGATACTTAGATAATAGATACTTTTTTTTATACATACATAGAATACAATATAACACCCAGACACAGATGTCTGGGTGTTATATTGTATTCTGTGTATTCGATATGTGTCCTGGGTGGGAATCGAACCCATAACCTACAGTTCAGAAGGCAAGGTTACCAAGTGAGCTGTCGGGCCAATCATCATCAAAATTTGTTCAGTAGTTTGGTTTTAAATTAAAATAAGTGGCAATAATATGTAATCCAGGTATTACGTGCAAGTATTCTATAAGTCGCATGGATGCATCGCGATTTTTTCCTTACGTGTTTGAAAAAAAGTTCACACGCTCACAATTTAAAAGCAATGTGTGCGCGACACTTGATGCGTATAAGTTTCGCAGATAACATTTGGCTATATATTTATTATTCTGTAGGTATTTATATGGAGGAACCAATAAAACTAAGATCTTCGTCTTGTTCTCTCGATCCTTTGTTCGCAAAGTCCAACTTTCTCACTATTCAAACTTTTATTATTGTCCTAACAAGTCTTCGCATGAACCCAACTATTTTTACCCATGTATTTTTTTTTCGCAATATTCCAAACAAACGGTTCGTAACCATCATAATGATGAACAATGATGATCGACCGATGATATTCTAGTAAAAATTCTTCCTTACATAATAATATAACTATTTTGCTTTAATTATAAATTCAATGAAGTTTCATCTACGGAAATCATCATTTCCATCGAGGTACCACGGGTTTACAGTATACATATATGTAAGTACCTGTTTTAATTTCACTTATTATTATAAATACTTTTTACTATTACATTCAACGCGCAAAACCTGTATGTAAACAAATGCAAATTTGTATAAGCCAGTTCGGAAAGCTGGAATCATATTTTTTTTTTTTACTATGCGTAAACCTTTTACTATTGACAGTACTTCATGCATAAAACCTGTAAGTAAACAAACGTAATTTTTTATGACAGTTTGAAAAGTTGGAATCCTGATAAAATTGGACTCGTGCGTTCAAACGCCTCCATCAATAGCGAGACGGCAATGCGGACGCCGGGAGTATAGATATCAAAGCAAATCAAATAAATAAAGTTGGCTGCCGTCACAGCACACATGCGCTTGTGCATACAATAGCAAATTTTTTCTTTCTTTTCAAAAACATGTCTGAATCGTGTACTTATTTGGTACCGGTTTTAATATTCAAACGCATTATATATATTTGTAGCCCTGTGTATACATTTTTTAAGTTCTTTCTAAGTGTTGCTTGATTTGCTGCACGTCGTGTTTGTTTTAAAATGTAAATGAAAGAAACCTTGTCGCAGTGCGCAAATTTCCGGCGGAAATCGTAACTTTCCCCAAAATCAAAGTTCCAATATAGTTTAAATGGTACCTTTGTTTTTCAGAGGTCTTTATATGAGATGATGGTAAATGATAACCGCTTTCCACGAGTAACAAGCCATCCCATTCTATTTGTGCGCGGATTATAACTTGACAATGTAACTAGGTCGCGGGAACCAGTTGATTGATGATGAGAGGGACAAATTGACTTTTGAAACGTTCGCGGTAACTCATCTTCGAATCAATTTGTTCCAGTTATCCTGTGAGAGGTAGCATGCATCTCGATGTCTTACGCGTATTCGGCATATTGTTCAAAGCACAGTGCGTTTTTGAAATTATTTCGTTGTATTAGATCACAATTAGAAAAAAAAACAATTGAATTTAATTAGATATACAAATAGACAAGTATACATGATTGAATTCACAACAAGATATAAAAAAACATCATCATTCAAAATTGTCTAGGTTTTGCTAGAAATTTAATAAAAACGAAACTAAATCTATTAATTATCCTAAATTAACACAAGTATTTGCCACCGCTATTATAACAACAAATAGTTCAACCAGCAAGTCAGTATATGAAAAACCAGGATGGCTAACCTCTATAAATAAGGTTGTAGTTTTCTTTAAATTAAATGCCACATCAAAATTATACTAATACTCATAATCAAAATCATAATCTTTGTCAAAAGTAATATTAACGACGTAATTCTGCACCACTTTGTTTACTGACCTTAAGTTTTAAATGTGAGGTTTAACTAATGTAAATTTTACTGATAAATAACCATTTCAAGAGATAGGTTCGAAAGTTTTGATGCCTTATTACTTTACAATACGGTAGGTATTTCATTAGTGATATAATTAGTCTGATCTGATGAATAACCCGAAACATGTGTCGGGGTCCGATCGTTTAAATCGGTCACAGCACAGTGACACAAGTTATTTCAAGAAATGGTGCCACTATATCATGAATTACTAACACATTTTCTATACGCATAAGAAAATAACCACGAAGATAAAAAGCTTAATCTTCTAACCTACTACGGCCAATTCAGACTTTGCCCTTTAGTCCACAGAATCTAAATATATAAAAGAACTGCTGTCTCAGAAAGCTTAGCGAATCGCCTAGTAATTAATATTTTCTAGTTTTTTATTCAGGTTTACTATTCGTCTCAATACAATCCAACCACGTACCTCGAAAGTACTAAGTGCACGGTGCTCCGCATCAAAAATTACTAAAAACAAAAAGGCTTCCGGATGCAAGCACTATATACTGAACATTCAGAACAACGGATGTAAATAATAAACCACTTATCTCTCTAGGATGTATCCAAATATCTTACAGTATGTCATAAAAGGATGGAGCTGTCAAACTTTAATGCTGAAGGGCTGCCGTGTACCGTCCGAGATGAAATGGAGGTCATATAACGTAAAATAATGTGAAGTCACAAAACTACCCTCACTTTTTTCATATTCCCATCGCTCTTTGGAATCTAAGTTATTGACTGGCCGCATATTAAAACATTTATAAGCAACAGGGTTTAAAGACTAAAAAATACTATAGCGTGTTTATTTTCTTTTAAGGCCTATAGTTATGGTAAATATGGCCATATTGACCCCTCCATGCCATTCTATTATGGTGGACCACTTTTATGTGTGATACTGTGAGCGAAACCGCGAGGCTCGGCCGTGACGTAGGTATATTATGATACCCAATCAACCTGCACGAATCGCTTTGCAACAAAGGTTGACCGTACAGCAGAACCCGCCATTCACGTTCTTTGTTGTACGATACATATCGGGACAGGAGCGGTTTGCAGAGATTACTTGCATTGCATTGAATGAATCAACGCTGTAATGTACAATGCCAAGCGACGCCGCAATACACACACACATACACATTGATTTACATAATAGTGGTGTTGATTGTGTGTTGATTGTTGATTCTGTGTCGCATTCTCTAAAACGAAAGTAAACTCAAAGTATGGCGGTACTCTTCTGATAAAGGGGAAACGAAAAAGACGGAAATATGTTAATTTCGTTTAGCTTTAGAGTATGCGACACAGAATCGACACCATTATGTAAATTTTATCAAGCTAATAGATACGAAAATACGGGGCGTTTATTTTAAAGTATGCCTTAAGTTCTATTTCCCTAAAATTATTTTGAGTTGACGCCGAATTAGGGGAATGAAGGAAAATATTAAAATTACGAGCGGGCGTTATTTTGTGTACCTACTGAAACATAAATGTTATGTACCTACTCGTAATGGCCGATATTAGCCGTTTATTTTCGAATAACCCGGTAACGCACGCTGCATTTGTTTCCATAGGTATATACCAGATTAGTAAATATTATAATAGTTTCCTATTACTAACTTACATATTGAGCCTATTGATACGGTACCAGTTGCTGTCGACGCGTTTCCAATCCATAACACATGGTGATAAGCAATGTTGATGAGCAATAAAATAGCAAATACTCACTGACGCATCTTGTCTTCCGCAGGTCGATGGCGTGGACGGTGGTGTCTGTAGCTGTGTAGTACACCAATATGCGGCGGGTCAGCATGAGCCAAGCACCGCGCCACTCCCCAGTCACTCCCTCCTGCCGGATTAAATCAATCATCACAACCCCAAACTTTATTATACAAATGAGGAATTCAAAAAAATATAACTGAGCTATGAATGCTTCAGTACTTTTACTTATTTTGTGCTTCGCATTACGCGTAGGCGGACGATTCTTTTGATTT
The DNA here is from genome assembly GCA_905220475.3 of Ennomos fuscantarius. Taxonomy (NCBI): domain Eukaryota; kingdom Metazoa; phylum Arthropoda; class Insecta; order Lepidoptera; family Geometridae; genus Ennomos; species Ennomos fuscantarius. The sequence goes on from HG992023.1 coordinate 17,942,689, forward strand.
GTATTATGTTAAAGTCAAAGTCAAAAGATTTATTGCAAATAGGCTAATTTTAGCACTTTTACAAGTCAAAATTATATTAGGTACTTAAAATTAAGTTATTTCACTAAGCATATAAAATTACAAAGTGCTTATTGTCAAATAATATATAGCATGTTATCTAATGATTATCCCCTTCAGAGAACAAAAATTCAATGCTACAAATTCATTCAGATTTAGGTGTATAGGTTTAATTGTAACGTTTCGTTGCATTAGAGTGCTTGAATAATTTCACAAAAAACTAATGAAATTTCGACTTGATCATACATTCACGACTGAGAGGTTTCTATGAGCTTGTTCTATTATACGAGCGTCACCAGGTGTCGAGTATAAAATACAATCTGACAGTATTACCTGGTCCACGTATATTTTTATCATTGCATCATTATCTTCGTGCAAGATGTAGTGATAAGTAATTTCTGATTAAACATGCACAATTTGATAAAAACATCAACGCGTAATTGCATTTAAACCGTGTCTCTGACTTATTCAATTTCTCATATATCACCCACGAGCTTCTGCCCGCAGCTTCACCCGCGGCGTGGCCTATGAGAAAATAATTCAACCACCCATTTCACCCTTTTAAGGTTTTTCGAAAAATCCTTTCTTAATGGATGCCTACGTCATAACATCTACCTGCATGCCAAATTTCAGGCCGATCCGTCCAGTGGTTTGGGCTGTGCGTTGATAGATCACTATGTCAGTCAGTCAATCAGTAAGTCACCTTTGAGTTATATATATTTAGAGATTAACGCAACCCATATGGTCAGTTTTGTGCATTTTCTAAGGCTTAACGAATGTAAATATATCGTTCATTTTCAATTCCACTTTATCAAAAGAGTACCGCCATGCTTTAAAACGACACCATAGTTATAGGTATCTCTCTATATTCAGGCTCTAATGTCAAAAGCCAATGACGGAATTTGATACAACATTCTAGTGATAGGTATATTTACTCAAGCTACAGTGTACAAGTGACAGAAAAAATATGGATAGGAATAAATATGGACATGATATTATCACGGTAGTACAGCGTTAAGCATGGATGGATGCTGGTTCAATTCCCGTTCTCGATTCAATCTTTTCCTTTACAAATTAATCTGTATTTTTACTAATTATATGATGTCGAATTACGAAATACTTGTATTAAAATGAAGAACAAAAACTGTTTTATTATGTGCTTAATGTGGTTTGCTTTCAAGACTGCACTACTTGACTGCTAAGCGATTAAGTATTGTCTAACTAACTACTAACTTGCTACTAAGCAGTCTTGGAAGCAAACAACGATTTAAGACACGTTAAGTCGAATACTTAGAACTCGACCACTAGACGATAAATAAATAATAAATAACGGACAACCATCACATACATAGAACTTGAACCCCAACTAGGAACCCAGGAACTACGAAGACCATGGTCCCACAACACGCAGATATAGAACTAGTATAAGCGCTTTTTTTTCTTTCTGCGCACAAATACTTGTCCTGTCGTGGGATCGAATCCACCGCTTACGGGACATGACCCGACCTGCTGAACCACACCACAGAGGGTGTGAAATTAAAAGTAGAATCATAACAACCTGAATTATAATGTTGTTTTTGTGGGAATACCTAAAACTTTATTTCTGTATCGACACCCACGCAACATGCTCGCGTTACACCGCGGTATAAACAATAACACTATAAGTAGCACTATAAGTATAACTATAAGTATAACTTTACTTTACTTTTTTTTTAACTTATGTAATGGCAATTACATGCAATAGTTTGGTACATGCACAATTCAAAGGTGAACAAACATATTGTGCCGAAGCCCTTGTTGGAATCTATATTGATAAATTGGTACAGGAAACTGCAGTTTAGTGCAAAAATGTATGTTACATTGGGAAGAGTTGAAAATCCTTACAATAAGTTGATTTTAGCTATTTTGACTCTCTAAGGTTTTGCTTCTAAGGACTAAAACTAATGTATTATAAAGTAAAATAGAAATTTAAGGAATAGTAGTAATAGTTGGGTATAAAATACCAATGTGTATCCACTTCACAGCAATCTAAGAAGAGATTCTTTATCTTGTTACCTTCAAAGTCAGACTTAAAACTTTCAATTGCAATTGTCAGTGTCAAACCTACCTTGAGGTAGCACCATCCTAGTCTGGTGTACTCAGCGATGTATTGGGGTGGGAAGCCAGAAGTGAGGTGCTCGGCTATCTTCTGTGCCCAGTTGCGGCGCTCTGACACGCTGGTGCAGGTAAACACGATCTTACGAGGTGCTGCCCGGATGGACCCCGCAGACATCATGATTTCAAAGTAGTATGCATTATGGGTTGTGCTATAAAACAATATTACAATTTAACAAAACAAAAAAGATACAACCTATATTAAAAAGGGGTTAAACCTATGTCAATCATCTTAATTTCATATTGAGAAGTACTAGAATAATATTATAATCAGACTCTACATTTCTCAGGCTTAAAAGTATCTTATGTCAATTATGTGTATTTGAAATAAAAAAGGCACATTGCCATATTTTTTTTTACTGTCTAATCTTTGAGGAATATTATTTATTTATGCAATAAAAATATAGCAGTCTAAGTACCATATTATAGAATGATGCTCAGTCATCGATCGGTGCTCAAGTAGAGATTCACTAATTGATCACTTTATGAATGAAATCTCTGCTTGAGCAACAATCAATGACTGATCATCGTTCTGTAATACGGACCTAATAGCCTAATGTGACAATTAGCCATAAACCAAGAATTGTATTGAATTAAAATTTCTGTCAAATTTATAAATGAATGTCTATTTGTTATACTGTAGGTACTACTACTATTAAAAGAACTGCTTTATATTATTATGAAAAAGTCTGTGATTACTGATTTTGTACAAGGACAAAGAACTCTTTGCATGTTGTTACAAAGTGCAATTTCTCACATTGCCAAAGGTAATAAATAAAATATAATTATTATGGATAGAATAAAAACAGAAAACATTGAATATGATAAAGACAACTCACCTTGATGACAGAGGTAGCACAATTTGCAAGCAGTAGAAGATATCTAGAGGGTGAGCTTCTTTCAGCACTCCATTAGTGGGGTCACTGTAGCACATCAGCTTTTGATTAGATAGGACACAATAACGTGACTGAGAATTCCTAAAGAGATCATCCATTGCCTGCCCTGTGGTTCTGTTCAGAGTGCCGCTATAATATGGCACTGCCATTTGATTGATCGATGGCCTTTCCACAACATCAACCTTTACAGCAACCGGTTTAGGCTTATGTAACATATTCTCCAGTTTCAATTTTCGTGAAAATCTAGTTATCATAGAGTTGCTGATGGATGTGGGCTTCACTTCTTCACTGGCATTTTGTTTATTCTCAACCTCCTCAGCCACATACCAGTTGGCATTACTCTGCCTTACATCAGGGGCACCCGCTACAGATTGTTTACCTTCATCAGTTAACAAGCTGTCAAACCTCTCTGGAGGGGTGGGTGGGTTGTAATAATCTGTTTCCGCAAAGTCCCCAAAGTTATCTTCATGATGGTCTGTGGCCACAATGGTCCCATAAGTGTCTGCAGTTAAGAATGACTCGAGTAATAGCAGCTCATTACTCATACCCTCATATTTAGGAGCAGATGTGGCATTAAGTGGATCAAACTCATATATTGTGCTGTAACTAGGGCGTTGAGTTGTTGATGATACGCTGATACTTTCAACATCATCATTTTTGGTGCTTGAATTTATTGGCAAGGTCCAATTTTCATATAGGGAGTTTTGACGCATAAGTTCCATGTATTTGCTCTTCTTTTTGTGACGCTCTGGCACATCAGGCAATGATATTGTACTAGCAATACTGTTGGCTCGTGAAGGCTTAGGTGTATCATATGTGAGTTGTGGATCAGAATTAATGCTCAAACTACCATGATCATAGTCATGGCTATCATGAGAGAAATTACTAATATTATCAGTATTAGAATCGGAGTTATTGCTGGAAAACAATGACATGTCATCAAAGTTTTGAGTGTTTAAATTAAGTGGTAATAATTCTGTTCCTCCTTGAGCACCTTCAGCTTCATTCTTGTACCTTTTTTGTTCCAGCATTGGAGAGTAAAATTGAATGTTATCAAAGAAACTAACATCTGCTGCAGGCAAGGACATGCATCTTTGGGCTTCTGCAACTTCAGGTAGCTCTGACTTTTTGGGTCGGCGTAATTTCATACCAGCAGTCTTGGTGCCTTCAATAACAGACTTAGTCACAGAGTCTCTCATTGCTCGGGATGTTGTGAGTGTCTTTTCCAACGTCCCTTTTGCAAATTTCGATCCATCCATAATAGATTTTTCAAGTTTCTCATTTGCATGAGAAACTTTTGTAGATACATCATCTTTTATCTGCTTTGATACAGTCCCTAATGACCGTAAAATGTCTGAGGCAGTAACTTTTTCGTTATTTGCTGGAATCTTTGTTCGTGGGAGTGGCACCGGCCCCGTTGCTGCTGTCGACGATTCTTTCAGTGCAAGGTCAGACCGTGGCTTCGGCACCGGAGGAGTAGCCATCATAAACGTACTAACACTTTCTCACAGTTAGGTAGCAAACGATAACATTGTTCGATTAAAGTACAAACAAATGTACCGTTTTGTTTTGTGTTGTGAGTCACTCCAGATATCTGTAATGAGAACACAAAACACAAAACGTAAGAAAACTGGACAACGGAACTATTCTGTCAATTGCAATTTACTTTTGTTTAGTTACTATGAACCATATTAACAATTTTCTCCGGGAAATTTGATAAAAGAAAGGATTGGAAGGGAAATAATCATTGTCTCGGTAGCACAACATAACCGCAAGAAAGCTCAACAAAACGAAGATTAATATTGGATTATTGACAAAATTATGGACGACTAACCTTATCCAAAGAGTAAGCACATACCACTTAGGAGAGACTAGAGAGTATGTACGTATGTATGTATGGTTACGCTACCTCCTACTACTATCTCACGTCGTCAGGGCTGCCAGCTCGACATCACAGAGTTTGCTAAAAATATTTCAACTAGTGCTAGATTAATAAAAGTTATTTACATTTAATGTAAATTATTTATTATTTAATTATTTACATATAATGTTTTTTAACTAAAAACATGTGCTAATTTTATTATGAGACAAAAAATAAAATGTTATTTACAATATCTTAATTTTTCATAATGTCTCTACTACTGTGTATTCTTGTCTTTGAACTGCCGCCACCATTTATTTACTTTCAGATGACTTTTTATATTCAAATGATTAGGTACTCATTTATAATGTAGGTACATTATTACATTTCTTCCCTATTTTTTTTACACTATATATGTATGTATGGACATTTCACACAACGCCATTTAGCCCCTAAGCAAAGGTCTATGTTTATAAACTCCATGTTTTGGGGTTCCGAGTGACATTGTCCTGTTATGGGCGGCCGTGGCGCTTAACATCAGGTGAACGACTAGCCCGTCACACAGGGTAACTACCAACTGAGCTATCGGGGCAGTCATAATAATTAAGAGAACTTCATAATTTTAATTTCTACTTGATCTGTGTCACAAATAAAACCGATCGTATTACTCATTCAAGAATTCAAGACAAAGAAAGGATTATCATATTAATATAAGATTTATGAAAAAGTTCTAAGTCTAGCATCGCAAGTACTAATTTGGGAACACTGAATGGCATGCTAGCCTATGCTACGCTAGTCTGGCTAACGCAAGTAGACACTCGAATTTTTTGCAAACTTTTTACATGACAACACTTAAGTGTTCCTACCATAGGGTATTTACCCGTCGAATTGGGGTATTTTAAGCAGAAAGCATTTAGGAAAACTTGATTTCAAAAAGCCATTTTTAAAACCAGCTTTTTACATAACATAAACCAAACAAACAAAAAAAAATCTGTCGTTTCCTAAAATGATATTTAAATGAGTGCGTATGCATGTGTTGATCATAATTTTAAGAACAACACAAAGCTCCAAGGTGGTTTGATAATTGCATAATCAAAACATGGAAATAACTTAGCGAAATCGAACTAACCGGGAAGTTATAACTTGTACATTAGAAAAAAAAATTCAGTGGTTCTCCCCAAGATTTAGTAGAATCAAAATTGGTTTATGGTATTTCTGAGGCAACAAGATGGTGCGTCGTAGATGTTTTGAGTTTTTTTTTGTTTTGGCTCCACACTTTTGTGTATTTAGCCAGTGTCAAGTAATTGATAATATCTCAAGTTAATTAATATCATATAGTGTGTCAAGTCAAGTCACAATCCAAGTCATCAAGTTAAGTCATAGTCTAGTCTAGTCAAGTCATACTCCTATTAAAGGGGTGGCAACTTTACCAGAAGCTTCTATGGAGCTTTGGAAACAACACGAAAAGAAACGTTTTACCATCATTACACCAACTTTCCCATACTCATGCCTGTAATTCAGCACTTAACGAATAAAATGCCACCAATTTTATGCACTAACACTGAAAATAACACAAGTTTTGGAAAATAATACAATGCGGCGACGCGATCTTTTTAGTTTTCCCGCCAAAACTCTCCTGCAAGTATTTAGTAATAACAGAACGTGGTGTACCAATTTTAAAATCTGTGACACAACATAATGTCCTGTGATTCCTGAGTATAATTAATGTGATCGTGTATTTTCTACCCAAAAACTCGGATTTTATTTTTATGGCAGCTCTGTCCCATTTTCATTTTATATGGACAGCGCCATCTAGCCAATAATTTATCACCTATTATACTGATTTATATGTAAAATAGATGGCATTCGTATTTGTAATAATTCTTTGTCTAAGGTCCGTATTACAGAACCGAGGGTTGGATTTCGTAGTATAATTATACTACTTGCACCATTATTTCATAGTGTGTAGTATGTAGTATCGTAATGCCAATATACTACGCAAAAATACCATAATTTTATCTTCAGGTTGACCGACTTGTATTAACAGTGAACCCATTTAACTTTTTAATATTTACACCTTTACTTTACAATTTCGGGAATTTCTGTATGTACGTATACAGGAAATCAGGCAACGATAAGGTAGATGAGGATTCTTCTCGTGATGTTTTACTATCCCAGCCATTCTAACAGAGAATTTTATTTTATGAATGAGTACGAGAAAGACGATATTATCATGTTAATTGGTGGCATTTTTTGGGATTACTATGTAAACCTTTAGTCAACAGTTAACAGTTGCAGTACAGATACGCTTTCCCTTTGTATACTGATACATTATTGTGACGATTGCTAAGGATGAAGTTCCGATAGACGCATTAGTCGAGATAGACGTCCACTTGCCTGAACTTGATTGAACTGATTACTTGAATTTCCTTAAGATTTCGCGAATATTTTTGTCCTAACTGAATAAAACGAAACACTAAGGAGTTCGAAGTTTTATTATGATGGCACAGAAAAAATATTTACAGGCACTATAAATAAAAAGTTACAACTAATAAAACATTATTAAAAAAAAAATATAAACGCTATCCAACTCACCACCGCGCGGTAAGGTTCCCAGAATACTGGCAGCATTACCTCGCTGAATTAGAAGACTTAGCTTCTGAGCGAAGTATGTGCCAGCTCTAGGATCCCCCGAGGCAAGAACCAATCGAGTCGAAACTTGTTTAATAATTTTTTTTGTGTCGGACGACCACGGGCCTAATGTTTCTACGGCCAGCGCCACAAACTCGTGATTTGCGCTGACTTGTGCGTATTTGCGCCGTTTTTTTATTTGCGCTTGTTCAGCCGCGGCCCCGACGCTTTGAGCCGTGCTGGAGACGTGAGAAGGTGCCAAGGTATCCACACACGTGGCGTCCCAGACAAGTGTGCGTCCAAGACACCACGGGACTAAGGTGGCACCATCCGGTCTCTTGCCGTCGTCTCTCAGCAACCCAGTCGGCTCCAGCGTAGAGGGCACGGATGCTGTGGAGAGTGCCCGCCTGACTAAATCATTGATCGCCCAATGACGAAACAGTCGGCCGGCACTCTTCACACATGAGAGCCCATGTCGTCCGAGTTGGTCCACGCCTTGCCCGCACTGGCAGTGGTGAGGCTCGCACAGCTTAACCCCCAAACGTAAACCCACGGCTACACGTAAGCTGCTGGGGTCTAATACAGTCGCCAAAGGGATATACGAATAATAAAGGTCGTATCAGCAAGGCCCCTTTTCTTTCGTTTCCAAGATCTACCCAGTACATCTACCTTACTAAACATGCTTTGACACGACATACCTACTTCCGATAGTGAAAAAATAACACTAAGGATATACGAATGCAATATTAATTTAATTAAAAAAGCCAAGAAACGAAACATATACGATATAAAAAACATGAAACCTCAAACGTGGTATAATTTTGGACAAATAGTATAATTTTATTTTAAACGTACCATATTTTTTGAGGTTCTGAATCCAACCCTGAGAACGATTCTCAATGATCAGTCATCGATCGGTGCTCAAGCAGAGATTTCATTCATAAAGTGTTCAATTAGTGAATTAAATATCTACTTGAGTACCGATCGATGACTAAGCATCGTTCTGTAATACGGACCTTAGATAATTTCGAATATTAGTCCCCCTAATAATTTTAATTTTAAATCAAGCCTTTGACACCAGTAGCGTAGCGTGGACTAATATAGTGGGCAAAGTCGTATCAGCAAGGCCCCTTTTCTTTCGTTTCCAAGATCTACCCAGTACATCTACCTTACTAAACATGCTTTGACACGACATACCTACTTCCGATAGTGAAAAAATATAAATGGGCGGTGGGAGAATATTGAAAAGCAAATATATTTGAAATAAGTTTTATTCTGTAATTTAAGTGATTTTTTTTACAAAATTAATGTTCTTCGCCTACGGCTTTACAGAAGTCCTCTAGTAAGGATTTGTAATTGATTTTAACAGCCATATCTGCTTCAATTATTGCTCGAAGGCTTCAATTGAGAGTATTGCTAAAGCAGACAGTCAAAGACAAGTTGACTACGTCAACGTTTATTATTTCCATAGAATTACAAGTTATAATAGCGTTAGCTATATATGTAATTCTATGATTAATTCATATTGTCTGTCTGCTAGCCGATCATTCTAACTCCATAACGTTGTTAATGTTAATAAGTGGAAGGTTTCTTAAAATGTATAAAACTTAACTTTTTAAAAGCGATTAAACCAAATATAGCAAGTCAAAGTCAAAAATAAAAAAAAACCTCAACGTAATATTTTAAAATAAAAAGGTAGGTACCCACCGACAGCCTCGAATTTAAACATTAAATTAACTAAACTCTACAGCCTATGTAAAGACAAAAACGGACGCCTCTAATAGGCTGTTCATCCCATTCCCCCTCCCTCTTTGGTGAGATAAATAAATATTTGTGGACATTTTACACAGCGCCATCTAGCCCCAAACTAAGCAAAGCTTGTATTATGGGAACCAGATAACTGATACAATACTTAGATACTTTTTGTTTGTAAATACATACATAGAATACAATATAACACCCAGACACAGAACAAACACCCATGTTCATCACACAAATGTTTGTCCTGGGTGGGAATCGAACCCACAACCCACAGTTCAGAAGGCAGGGTTACTACCAACTGATTTGCTCGACTATTTAGTCTAGTATAATAGTAGTAGTAGTAGTAAGTAAAATAGGCAGATTTATATTAGGTAGAAATCTAGATTTAGCCACCATCTGTTAGATTTTATGAAAAGCCATCTACTGCTTTAATCTTTTTTTTTTTACTTCAATCTTGTCTAGCATTTGACCACGCTCTCACCTGATGGGAAGTGACGATGTGATCGAAGGTGTAGCATGCTAGCCAAGTAAAGATCTTTTCTTCGTTTAATGGCTTTCTACCGCTTTTTAGCGATAATTCTGTCAATGGCAAGTAAGGAATTTTTGTACGGTAATGTCATGTCAAAGTCTTATTATGTCAAAGTAAAAATGTTGTTCGTTGAAAAGAATCTGATGTGCTATCTTTCTACGTGATATTGGCAAAATTGTGGTAACCTCTCCACAAAGGCCATTTACAAAGAGTTGAAGTTGAAAAGAATCAGAAAATGGCGGTTGTGAATTTTGAATTATTTTTCTTAACCCGTGTATTTTTGAATTTTAATGTGTAATAAGGGTGGATTATTATCCGTTAAGTGTTCGTGAACGTGCACGAGTGTTGGCAAATGGTTCCAAGTTTTATAACCAGGCCTTTTCGTTTTCTCTTCAAGGCTTCCTAGAGCCGTCAGTAAAATATCCACCATTTTACTGTGGCATTTTGACTGGCAAAAATGAGACTTTGACATGACATAATCGTACAAAATTCCTCACTTGACATTGGCAGAATTATCGCTAAAAAGCGATAGCAGGTCATTAAACGAAGAGAAGAAGAAGAAAGTAAAAATGCCACAGTATGCCAGACGCCTGGTTGAGCTGACGCACGCACGACCCAAAGGCTGGCCCATACCTCGGCCAACGAATTAGCCTAGCTATTCAACAAGGGAATGCTGCCAGCTTTTTGGGTACGCTTCCCGCAGAAGGTGATCTAAATTCTGTGTTTTATTTATAACCCCTTTTTACCTACAATATTACCCTTTTTCAAATAATTAATTATAGTTTAGAATTATGTTTATATGTTAATTTGAATCTCTAATTTATTGTCAATTGTTGGAAATAAATGCCATTATGAAATTTTTTCCTTATATAAAAATTACTCTGTGGTTTATTTATATGATAGACGTATTATACAAATAGTGATATGCCAAAAATATTACCAAAACTCACTGTTAAGCTATTGCCGATCCTTTACTTCACAGACCACTTAGGAGAGACCTCTACTTGGTCTGTGATTGTCGACGCTGACGCCTGTTCGAATTCTTCGAGTCTTCGGATAGTACCTTTTACAAAAATTATAGCAAACTTGTACTTTAAATTATATATACTCGTACTTAGATTTCCATCATATCAGTGATATAATGAAGGCGCATATATGTATAATATCGTGGTAGAGGTATATTTTATTACGTGCTGGTATAGTAAACATTAAACTATCGCCTTCAACTTCAACCCTCAACCCAAAGAAAGTAATTGAACACCCATGGATTTGAGCGCCGATCTACACTTTTACACCACAGAATATGCATGTCTTTATGCTCCGTGTCCTACATTGCCTAATAATTGTAAGAAACATATATAATTACTCTTGAAAAAATATATTAGGTAATCTTATCCATAATATGTATTATCTAACCACGATCGTATCGTATTCATTATATTTTGGTAGGTAGGTAGGCAAGTAGCATTTACTCCGTTCTTAGTGCGGCTACAGATAATATAATATTTACTCTCGGTGAAGGCAACTCTCCTAAGTGGTCAGTGAAAACATCGGCATCGTCAGGAAACCGAAATGTTCAACTCACAAAATTTAAGAACTCCAATCCTGAGCTTGACCTTTGGATTAAGATCTACACTTTCTTCTACTTATGAATGCTGTGATCACACGTACCTAGTTACCATCTACCTCCTATTAGTACCACATTAATCAGAACATTATGAAGATGTGTGGTTACGCTATAAAGTTTCCCAAGAGCTATTGCCCACCGCTTATGCCATATTGATTGTCATTGTAAAATGATGGCCATAAATCGTGGCTATACCTAGATTTGGTCTTAATTATGGTCATAACTGTAGCCATGTCCCGGTAGTGTGGTCGCAGCATAGAAGGCCCGTCTTTGCTCAGCGGTGGGATCATATATGCGTGGGCAGATGATATAGATGTAATATCTACGTAAAGCATTACCCACAACAAAGGCGGGTTTATGACGGATGTGTAGATACATTTTATTCCTGCGTGTTTCGCTCAATATCTATCTACCTATCATACCTCTGTCTTACGGATAGAGTCTTGATTTGGAGTCTGTCTTCCATTTATGGAGCGCGTGGCCAAAGGCTAAAACACATGCTAAACAGGGTTTTTGAAAGTACCGTCAAATAGTGATTTGAACACGAAGATACGTGGGTGGAACCACGGTCTGTTTTTAGTAACTACTAGGTCCCTAACTACCTACCTAAGTTTTTGCGCTCGGAGTCCTAGGTAACCACTACGACATGGCTCGAACCGTAACCGATGCACCCTCTTTACTACCTGCAACTTATAGCACAGAAGACGCTACCTACCTACTGATATTAATTAGCGTGACGCCGGCCAAAAATGATAGTTAATGAATAATAGTTGATGATTTCCTGAAAAGATGTTACCTATCTAGGTACCATGTGTTTTACCATTGTCGAAATTAGAGACTGTAGCATCACCTGTTTACACAAAGTCTAAACAGTACACATAAGTAAGGTAGATTGTTAAAGTCAAGTGTTCATTCAGTATTATTCTATCATCATCGAAGCCACAACTATTAAGTAAATTTTAAAAAAATGTTTACAAAAATATATTTTTCTCTTTAACGAATGATGGGATTTGCAATTATGATTTAACTCAAGTTGTGAATGAATGTGTATATGTGTGTGTTTGATAACGAGAGTCCCGGTGCGTCCACCATGTGGCTGAAGTTACAGCAGAGCCCGGGTCGTTGTGGGTGTGGCCGCTGCCAGATTGCACGCCAACTGCTCTTCAACGCACAGGTAAAAAAAATTCTCCTTTTTCTATAATGTTATGCCGTGCTGTATCAGGATGTGCCGTACATTGCCAGGTTGCTGGGCTAGTTCCGTACGGCAGGCTTCTTAATAGAGGAAACGTGTATTGCGGTTGTATTGATTTTAAATTATAGAGGTAAGTTAATCTGCTTTTGTGCTTATTTAAGTAGAACTACTAGGTGGTAGGACTTTACTGGAAAGTTCATCTAGGTATGTCCAACGTTTTGTCAGTCATTCAGCCGCCAAGTAGTAGCGCGCAAGCACTACTGTATGCCGGTTAGTGAAATTACTGGGCAATTGAGACTTTATGATCTGATCTCACAGTCTAGTAATCTTATTACCAGACTGTGCTCAGTCATCAGCATGTCTCAGGATTATGTGAGCAGTGCAATGTCACGCGAAACTTTATATTTTAGAGCTCCAAGTGACACTGTTCGGTTAGGGTCGGCCGTGTCCCGGGGCGAGATGGTTAATGCAGTGCGTCTCCATCTCGCCCCATCCCGGCGGCGGTCGGATCACGGGGGGGTTTTAGTGCGTTCGAGTCCCACATACCCCCTGCCACCACGGGGGTGGTGGCAGGGAAGTGCGAGGGCATTTCCCCACCTCAAAAAAAAAAAATGGTCGGCCGTGTTGTTTAACATCAAGTGAACGAATAGCTCGTCGCATAATATATAAATAAAAGCGGTAGCGTGACGTCGTCTCTAATATTTAGTGAATAATATGAGCGCACGTACATTGTTTGTGTATTTTTATCAACCAGAAAACGTCTAGGTACTGTGTTGAATACAGGCCTCTCTCATTAGGGGGTATGTTATAACTACCACTCTTGGCAAGTGTCGTAATGATTGCAGTAAATTATAATACCAAGAAGATTGCTGCTGCCCATACCCTGAATATTCCCTTAGCCGGTTTGTACGGAACCCATAGCATGAAATGTGGTCCTATTCGTATGCCGGGACTACGCGGTTTGTATCGGTGGCCGCTGATCCAAAATAGATTTAAATGGGTGGTTGAATTATTTTTCCATAGGCCACGCCGCGGGCGAAGCTGCGGGCAGAAGCTCGTAGAATATAGTTCCTAACGAGATGTGTTATAGTGGCCACCAGGAAGCGTAGATAGAACATGTCATAGCAATCTTATCTGTGTGTTAGCTAGAGTAGGTATTTGGCTAACGTTATCTCTTACCGTTATTTCCCTGTCCACTTATATTAAAAAATAACAACAAACATAAAAACGTACATAAAAGAAGCAGTTTTGCGCAGAAAATGCCACGAACGATGAGACTCAACGAGACTTCAGTGATATTCCAATTACATTGTAATGACTCTCTCACGTTATTTTTGCTTATAACAATCTTGATATATTTATTTTATACTAGTTACGCCCCGCGGTTTCACCAGCGGATAAAAAGAATTTTAATTATTTGCTTATCTTACGGGAACGTTTCACTTTCAGGGATAAAATGTAGCCTATGTGTTAATCCAGTGTATAAACTATCTTGGTACCGAATTTCATCCAAATCCATTCAGCCGTTTGAACGTGAAGGAGTAACTAACATACACACATACAAACTTTCGCCTTTATAATATTAGTGTTTATAATAATATTTATAATGTTAGTGTGATAAGTGTGATTTTGACAGCCTCTGTGGTGTTGTGGTTCGGCTCATAGCCCGTCAGCGGCGGGTTCTATTCCCGCGGTAGGACAAGTTGTGCACAGAAAAAAAGAGCGCAAATACTTGTTCTGAGTCTGGGTGTTGTGGGACCATGGTCCTCGTAGTTCCTGGGTCCCTAGACATTGGAATCCTAGCTAGAGTCCAGGATCTATGTATGTGATCGTTGGGCGTTCTTATTATTATTATTATTATTCATTTCAAAACTGATCAAAAAATGTTTTACTTTATTAAATTATGTGTGATCAAACACATTAAGCGCTGTCTAGAGTTTGTGTAAACTCTGTAATTTTATAGTGTAGAATATCCTAACTAGTAGAGCCCGAACTACGCAGCTTTAGTCTATATAGTCTAGAACTCTAGACCCTAAAGCCACGTAGTTTTGACTTTACTCCTGGCGTTGCATTACCCTTACTCTAGAACTCTAGTCTAGACTCTATAATGCTTAATGAAGGAGAATATATAATCTAGTAGGTCCAATTATCTTTTTTTAACTATTATGTGTTGTCTTTTGTACAGTGCTAGAATTATTTTAAGAATTATAGTAGGTTTTTTTTCGAAAACATTTAACGAATTTTTCTTATTTAGGCTCAAAGATAATATTGGTAAATTGTACGTTTTTTTATTGATGTATACGTGATATCGTGTATGCTAAGTATCAACGTATGTGTATTGATATCTCCAACAATTGATAAGTGTTATATTGGAGATCACGGGCAACAGCTGTTAGACTATATTAACTAACCTGATGGTCGGACCATGGACTTTAAAGATACCCTACAACGGAACAACTCAGTATGTTTGTACAAAAGTTAATTAATAATAATAATAATATAATTTATTGACATAAAAACATAAAACAGATTTTGTTTTTATTTTTGCCACAGTTACAATTTTTGTTACATACTGGTACAAATTACTTATAAATTAAAATATAATAAACAACTTGGACTTTTAAAAAATTGCAGTTAAGACTAATGGCATCTGAGCTAGTAATAAGTTGTCGGCTTTCTTACTGTTCTTAAAGGAAAATTATACCTATAGGCACCTCGTGGTAGTAGTAGAGTAGGGCCACAAATTCAAAAGCACTAAGCTCTCAGCGCAAAAGTCTCCTGCTCAGCGAAAAGCTCTGATTACCAACACTAGTTGCAATCCCACAGCTAGTGCGAGTAGATGGCATATGGCATATCTAACACGCGATAATTGCAGTGTTTCAATTAATTTCATAAGTGGTTGCTCAGGTCGGTCGATACTAGTAGGTAGAAAGATATATTGATTGTACTTCCCTAGCTTCATCTTTGTGACTAATATTATATTATAAATTATATTGTCAAGTGACGGTGTACCTTATTTGATTTGCACACGTATTTGAAGTACCTATCATCATCAACTTATATTCCCAAACGAGCAACTTTGATTGTTATTCTCAGGTGAGTGAAGTTAATTTGAGGCTGGCAGGGGCGTGAGGGTGTTCGTGTCTCGTGGAGCGTGCGACGGGTGCGCGGGCGCCGGGCGCGAGCCGCCGCACAGTGGTCCCATTTTGAAAAAAGGTGGACTTAGGACCGAAAGTCGGAATTTCGGGCTGTTTTTTTTTTATAGAATAGGTCTTAACTATCCTAACAACATCTATTCTATAAAGAAAATCCGTAGGATGCATAGTTTTCGAGAAAAAAAATAATCTTTTTTTTCTTGTATGGAGAAAAACATACTTTATTATTTTTCTCAAGTTGGGTGAAATAGTGACGGCTTTTGTTGATATTTTATGAAAGCCCTAGTGGTATTGTATCCAGAAAAAAATAAAACCAATGCGGTCACCTGCGGCCGCGGGAATAATCAGATGTCAAAAATTGATTAATTTTTTTTGCGTATTTTGCAAACATTGTTCGTTTCTGGCCAATTATTTATGTATTTTAGGTTAGCGCTCCATACTTTAATTCGAACTATTATATAACATTTCAAAAAAATTAATCAAAATCGAGTTTTTTTTTTATAATTGCTGTTTCATTCATGAAAATGCACGCATACATGGTTAATTCAAAATGCAAATCCTATATTACTCAGTATAATGTACAAAATAAACATGCACGTACCTAAAACGTAAAAAAAAAAAAAAAAAATATTTTAGTTTTTCGTTTATGCTTACTAAAAGTCACCGGTAATGGTTACCGACATTACTTACCTACCACTGGCGGGCATTATCTGCATAATCGATTTGTTGCTTTGTATTTTCAAAACTGGTTTTGCGACAGCATTTTCACAACCGCGGTTGTTGAATGCGAGGCAGGATATAAACAAACGAGTCACATCTGATACTAGCTATGACTGGTCGCTAGCTGGTCGCTTTGTTCCTGACAAATCCTGACAACAGGATAACTCGTATATGCATGCAAGTAACTACCCCCTAAACATAAAAGTGATATAGCTCATCAATAATAATTGGCGTATGTTATACACCAATAATGTTTGTTATTGGTGTGTGTTTTAATCTTATGTAGTTGTGTACGTATGATTTTCTACCAGAAACATAAGATAAATGTGTAGCCTTGAAAAGGGCTGTTTTATATGTAGTTTTTTAAAGGATAAAATAAATAAAAAATTATAGCATTGGATCTGGTATATTTTCATTTTCTACTCTTCTTCCACGTATACGCACTCCGAGTCTATTTCGAGCAACTGAATTGCCTCAGGAAGCATCTCTAGATGATTAGGCTTTGAAAATTTTGGTCTAAGCCATGATATGTGGGGGTCTGAACTTATTAAAAGCCCGTGTAGTATGTCCTCGTTTGTTTGGATCCTTCCTGTCTTTCTCGTGTTCTTCTCTCTTACGTTCCGGAAGTCTTTATTACGAGCCTCGGAAGCTTCCTCCGACAAGGACCCTAAAAATAATAAAAAATATGCTATAATTATACGTTGAAGTTGACATTGAAACTATTATTTTAGTGTTTATAGATTTACAGTTAGTTAACTGCTTTATATTTCATTTGTCTTGATCTATTATTACTTACCAATAGGCAGAACTGAAAAATGACTGCAAATATCTGCTCCGTGCATCAGAAGTTTGTGGACACTAACAGGCATGTAGTACCACGGATAGAGATGCACATACAGTTCTGCTGTTTCTTTGCAATAACGTCTGAAGTTCGCAATATTGACGTTCTTTCCTGAAGATATAACTTGCAGAATGACAGAAAATCGGAGTAACAAATCTTCATCAACTCCAGTGATTCTCGATGATCTTTTATAATCTCGGAAAAAACGTCTTGCAGTGTTTCCATCGTTAGTTGTTCCAAAGCCCTGCAAAGAAGAAATTAAGTTAGTAGGGCATACAAAAACAGACGAGTATATAATATAAAGGAAGCAAATTAAAGGAAAAATTACCTGTTTTACAATATCGATGAGTATTCCAGTCTGTTCCCGAAACTCTTGTTGTGTGGCATTTTTCTTTGCTTGCTTCAATTCCTTGTGATCGCCACGAGCACTCCAGCGCTGGAAGTCCATATTATAAGATATATGAAGTAGACACTCCATACATCTTATCTTCATATGTAACGATGAAATTCCATATTGGTACAAATCCTGTCGAAGCGGTCTCGTGGCCAAAAGCTCCAAGTTATTCATTTCACTTGGTTTCGCCAAGCAAATGGGGCACGTTGCTGATGAAGGTACATCTGCAATAATATTCGCCACTTTCCCATCGATCATAGTCATGTGCAGTTCGTGGGCTATCTCCACATCACCACAATTTGTTGGTACCAATTTTGTAATTTCGCGCTGCATTTCTAAGTGTTCCCCTTTTATGAACTCCGCAGTCTCTGAAGTAAACGTGAATTTCACTGGCCGACAGTAATGTGGTGAGCAAGGATTTGGGTTTTCCCAAATAATCATTTCTCCCCCATCAACTAGTCGGAGTGGGACGATGCTGATCAATACAACAGAGGAATCGTCAAACTCAGGAGCTGAGACTTGTTTGTAATTACTCTGTGACGATGCTCCGTCAAGGCCCCATTTCCATATCAACTTCAGTCCTTCTTTGGTTGAACTTGTGATTGGTCTTAAGTCTAGCAAAATTCTTTCCACTGTGTGGTTAAGAAGTCCTTGCAACCTGAAAAATAAAATAAATTAATAAAAGTAAGCTAATGAAGCTTAAAAATTTTAAAACAACATATAGTATAATTTTATAAATACCTTATGCGAGCTCCCATTTCCGTTACTTCCACGTGTTCTTCAGATGGGTAACATCTCTTTTTAGCGTCAAGTAACTTGTGATAAGACGGAAAGGCAGCTGAACAATTTTCATCCTTCAGAAACATTCTCAAGGATAAGTATTGCCATTTGGATAGGCTAAGGGCTGTGTACAAAGCCAAAGATGTATCCTCTGCTATACTGACTACTTTTTCTTCCTTGAAAAGGAGTTTTGTTACATCTGATACAACTTCGGGAGTCTCGCACAGATATTCCACAATCTTCGCTAAAGCATATTTTCCATTTTCTTTTAACTTGGAAATAAAATAATACTGTAGTTCTTCTTCAGAGTTATCGTTAACAAAGACACTGGAACGTCTTTTCTTTTGTTTGTTGCCCAAATCGGCAAAGGGCACTCTAACTTCTTTTACAGTAGAGGTACCTGCTTCCGCAGTGCAGACAGATGGAATAGCAACCGGCAGTAATTCCGGCTCTTCAACTAAGTCCTCTGGCATTCTCATTGTAGTAACAAGATCAACCGTATTGCAAGTAGGCCAATTAATATTGGTCTCTAACCACTTGCGGTTGTTTTCCCGATTCATAAATGTCTTCAAGTTTCTGCTTGCATCTTTCCACTTCTTAGTTACAAGATTGGTGAATAGCCGACAAAACTCCTTAATTGTTTGATGGTCATCTTCAGATATTTCACATGGTATTTTGGAAACTATAAATTCACACAATTTATTGTAATCCTTAAGATTTCCACTATCTTTAAGAATCAAGAACATATCAAAATATGTGCCTAAGCCAGCCATTGCAAATTCAAAATAGTAATTTTTAGTACTTCACAGTTAGCGATGAATCAATTTAAATTAACATTGCTCTGTATTTAATACGCCATAACAGATAGGTCATTAGTCACTATGTGCAAGAGCAAGGTAATAGTAAACGACCAATCACAGCCATTTATCAAAAATGACTCATTTGTTTGTATAGATAAAGTCCGCCAATGGGAGCTAAGTAACGTGTAATAAGTAATCAGGAATCTGCACAAACAAATGAGTCATTTTTTCTGGTAGAAAATCATACGTATACAGATGACAGAAAGATTAAAACACACCAATAACAAACATTATTGGTGTATAACATACGCCAATTATTATTGATGTAGCTATATCACTTTTATTTTTAGGGGGTAGTTACTTGCATGCATATACGAGTTATCCTGTTGTCAGGATTTGTCAGGAACAAAGCGACCAGCTAGCGACCAGTCACAGCTAGTATCAGATGTGACTCGTTTGTTTATATCCTGCCTCGCATTCAACAACCGCGGTTGTGAAAATGCTGTCGCAAAACCAGTTTTGAAAATACAAAGCAAGAAATCGATTATGCAGATAATGCCCGCCAGTGGTAGGTAAGTAATGTCGGTAACCATTACCGGTGACTTTTAGTAAGCATAAACGAAAAACTAAAATATTTTTTTTTTTTTTTTTTTTACGTTTTAGGTACGTGCATGTTTATTTTGTACATTATACTGAGTAATATAGGATTTGCATTTTGAACTAACCATGTATGCGTGCAATTTCATGAGTAAAACAGCAATTATAAAAAAAAATTACTCGATTTTGATTAACTTTTTTGAAATGTTATATAATAGTTCGAATTAAAGTATGGAGCGCTAACCTAAAATACATAAATAATTGGCCAGAAACGAACAATGTTTGCAAAATACGCAAAAAAAATTAATCAATTTTTGACATCTGATTATTCCCGCGGCCGCAGGTGACCGCATTGGTTTTATTTTTTTCTGGATACAATACCACTAGGGCTTTCATAAAATATCAACAAAAGCCGTCACTATTTCACCCAACTTGAGAAAAATAATAAAGTATGTTTTTCTCCATACAAGAAAAAAAAGATTATTTTTTTTCTCGAAAACTATGCATCCTACGGATTTTCTTTATAGAATAGATGTTGTTAGGATAGTTAAGACCTATTCTATAAAAAAAAAACAGCCCGAAATTCCGACTTTCGGTCCTAAGTCCACCTTTTTTCAAAATGGGACCACTGTGCGCCGCCCGCCGGGCTTGCGCCGGCGCCGCCGGGGCAGCTACAGTACAGCACTCACATCGCGGCCACAGTCGCCCCGCGGCCGCCTCTGAACTAGCACGTAAACGAAGCGCACTCACCGCGCACGACACGCGACTTTCGCACACACATCATGAGCTCCGGCAAGAGGAAGCTCTCATTCCTGGGATTCGCCCCTCAGGTTAGTCGTAATTCCTTTCACTCGAAAGCTTAGTATTTAATGCGAGCCAATTATTTACGTGTTCTGCATGGCGATATTTATTAAACTATCAGTTACCTGTTATTTAGAACTGTGTAGGTAATGTTTTGAATGTCGATCAGTTGGTGGATTCGGTTAATCTTACGTAATCCCGTTATCGTTGCGGAATGGTCCAGGTATGGGCCAGGCAGACTGCAGCGCGGATCGCAGTTCCCGTACCCCCGTACGGTCTGGCACGGGCAGCCCTGGCAATGGACAGAGCTTATCTGTTGTTATTGCCACATGTTTGTGAAATACACATTGTTTTGGCGGTCTAACTAATATCCATAATAATGGTAGTTTTCATTTAAACATACAATTATGTCAAAAATTGCATTTAATTTAAAATTTAAAACTGTTATCAGTACAAAACAATCAGAGCTAACAACATAACCAAAAAATCGGTTTTGTAATAAAAGTAATGATCAAAATATATTTAATCATTGTTTAAGGCACCTATTAAATCAAAGACTAAAAAAAGGATTATTTTTTAATTACTTACCTATGATAAATAAAATGTATTTACCATTATTTAAAATTGACATAATATTATAATGAAATCATTCTGTAGATTGATTAAACACTAAACTTATAGTAATCCGTTAAATACATTTTTCTACACTTACTAATACTTGTAAGTACTTACTACTAATGCCCCTCCGTCTCTATGTATTTGGGTATGTTCCAGAGGAATAAGTGCGAACTTAAGAGATGCTGACACTTTCGTACAGACGGGCATGAGCCTTCTAGAAGGCATAACTGCGCATGTCCAAAATTTTTGGAGCACAGTAATTATGTAGTGGGTAGTAGGTTGCCTACTATAACTAATGCCCTAAAACTAATAAACTAGTCTACTAAAGGTTGACAGCTCCTAAGTTCGCACTTATATCTCTAGCCGCCTGTTTCTTCTACGTTTGTCAAAGTCGTGTCAAGTCAACACCAAATACTGTACGCTCATTGGTTGAAGACAGCCGATGATCAACATGCAACCAACCACCGTTCGATATTAATTGCCAAGTTCAGACAAATATAACAAACACACGAGAACCCAGATACCATTTATTTTAATAGAATTTTGTACAGATGGGAACTAGTAGCGCAATCAAAATTATATACGGAATACGGAAAAGTAATATCTTACTCATACGTAGGTTGCGGCTTAAATACGTACTATCCTTACTCTACACATTTAAGCTTGTACTGTCTATTATTTATTATTTGCTTAACCAAGGCGGATTGACAAATAAAAGCCTACTATAACAAGAATATAGGCTGTAAACAAACCATTAAAGTCTATTTAATTAACTAAGTTAATATAACAGCACGATACGTATTGGAAATCCTCTTGCCATAGAGTTCTAACTACCGTCATTACCTATACGGATCCGAATCGTGGACACCCATCACTAAGGAATGAACAGCTTACTAAAACCCGTTAGAGTATTTAAAAACCGTCAATTTCAAATTCAATTTCAATTGAAGGGTTGAGAATAAAAAGGGTTTAACTGTCAAATTGATAGTTTCGAGGAAATTGACTTTAAACTTCAACGGCGTCATTTTAGTGTAGAGTGCTTATAAGGTAATAAAAAAGGTTTCAGTTGCTTGAAAATGTTTTGATTCTATTTTAAAATACTAAATATAGTACTAATTCATACAATTACTGTAAAAATATAATATAATAATATTTTTATGCTAAGCGAACTGTATTCCTGTGATAGATAAACCGTTTTTAGACTCAAAATCTCGAACTTTAAGCCTCATTTCGGTATTTTGAGAATGTATTATTGTAGATAATTACACGCTGAATCCAAAGATACCTATAAGTCATTTTGTGAATAAAATCAGTTAAGCCCTTTTTGTTCTCACCCCTTCAATTGTTTATTTGCATTCCGCAATGTTGTTTATTACAGATGTTTTCTTCAATAGTTCATTATGTACCCTATAGGGCACGGAAAAGTACCTTTCTTATGGTAGTTAAGACTCGCCCGATAGCTCAGTTGGTAGTAAGTAACCCTGCCTTCTGAACTATGGGGTTGTGGGTTCGATTCCCACCCGGGACAAACATTTGTATGGTGAACATAGGTGTTTGTTCTGTGTCTGGGTGTTATATTGTATTCTATGTATGTATTTACAAACAAAAAGTATCTAAGTATTATATTAGTTATCTGGTGCCCATAGTACAAGCTTTGCTTAGTTGGGGGCAGTCAGTCTCAGGACAAAGTATTTTAGATACATATACATATTATGTAGATATATTTCTAAAGACATTTCTTAATATATTTATAAATATATGGTAGGACTTTTCTGCAAAGTTCGTCTAGATACATCGCTTTGCCAGTTATTATGCCGACAAGCAGTAACTGCAGCTATGGTGCCCTTCAAGCTTACTAGTGCAAGCACTAAGGAAGGTGAAGGGCACCATAGCTGTGAGATCTGATCTTATAGTCGAGTTATACTAGACTGTGTTGATGCCTCAGGATGATGTGCGCAGTGCAGTGTCACGAAACTTTATATTTTGGAGTTCTGGGTGACACGGTTCTATTATGGACGGCCGTGTCGCTGAACATCAGCTGAACAACTAGCTCGTCACATCATTCACTAACATCTAAAAAATTATGTTATACTAATTTCTGGAATCTGTATAGTTTTGTTACCAGCTACTTATGTCATAATTGTCATGCATATTTATTCATAATTATGTATATAATGATGCGTGCATGTCCGCGGCGGCCGTAACGTGACAGCTATGACGGCTCACAGATAGCTCCGCGTCGTACACCGAGACGTGTCACTCGCTGCCCAACGGTGTCGCTTCCGGATGTACCACTGAACATCATGAAAATTATAACAACACCATTCCAAGGTCACACGTCAAGCAATTCCAACCATAGTTGATTAAGTATTTTAACATTACACGAATACACATAATCGCTAGAATAACAAAAATCAGCGGGTGATGTCATTCACAGTTGAGTGACGTGAGTAAATAAAGTGTGCAGTGGTCGCCGGTGTCCTTCGTTTGCATCATCATACCGCTGACCAGACTTGTTATACTTGCACGGAAGCAACCTACGCAGATGCAAACGCGTTCTCATTATGAAACCTCTTTGGGAAGATCTACCAAGCGGTAGAACATTTACTTTTGTTAGTGTACAAAATCTGTTATTTGGCTCTTTCTTCTTTTCGTTCGAGCATTAGTTATACCCTGCTGTTTGAATTTTTAGGCTGTTTTAGGGCTTCCGACTGTGCTTAACTACTTACGTCAAGTCGTCAACAGCTGAGTTCTACGACATAACGTGCCCTCCGAAGTAAATAAAAATACGCTAACTAAAGCTAGCTAGCATTTCCCGGCTTTAGAGACGGATGGACGCAAGTTCAAATCACGTTTTTATTTAAATTTTTTTAAAATGTTTACTTTTGAATACGCTTTGCAGGCAAGACTGCTATCTATACATATAAAATTCAAAGCCCTGACTGACTGACTTGTATATCAACGCACAGCCTAAACCGTTGGTCCTATATAGACTTGAAATTTGGAGGGTGTGTTCTTTGTAAAGTGTGGGTATCCACTAAGAAAGGGTTTTTTTAATTCCACCGCTGAGAGGGTAAAATGTGTGGTTGGGCTTGGGCGTTTCCGGAAAATAATACTGTGCGAAATATAAAGGAGCGGCAGAGTTGGCGAAAAATATATTAAAAAATTAAGAAATTTACATAGAACTAAACCGACATTTTCCTCACTGTCATAACTTAACGTTCTAAAAAACTAAATATAAATATATAAGCAACCAAAAGAGGCCTTATGCTTTTTTCTCCGTGTCGCTTACACTCCCTATCTATGAAAAAAATTCTTCTTCGTTTCCTATAGGCCACGCGTGCAAAGCCGAGGGCAGAAGCTAGTGAATCGTAAAGCATAGCAACTTATCTCATTTCAATCAGTTCTTTTCTCTCCTTTTTGCGATTGGAACCGCTCTGGAACTAGGGCTAATGTATCACTCGCCTAATATGTTTATTCTTTTTCTGCAGTCCGATGACCATGGCCCATAACAGTCATAACTTGATGATTGTCATTAAGCAAATACCCCGTACATTATAGCTCTTTATCATTAAGAAGAATTTTGTGAAAAATCATCGTCTTCTCGTGTAGGCAAGAGATCAGCCCTGCGGAGTGATCACAGAACTTTGATTGATTGCAGCAGGAGATATTTCATTAACAATTTGAATATTTCCATAGTAACATACTGCGTATTGAAACACAATACCATACAAATTTGTGTTTCTATTGGTTACAATCTAGTTACGTAAACAGCTGGTGTCAGAATTTTTGGGTCACCCTACAACAACAGCCGGGTCGAGATTGAGACTAGATCGATACTTGAACTTGAACATAACCAATTAATTGAAGGAGCCTTTTGGTTTGCACTGTACCTGTATCTGTACTATTAATTATCATGCGAAAAGACAAACAGGGGAACGCTTTACCATCCGTATTTCCCGAAAACTATAACCTTGGAGTCTACAAATCGAAAGTGAACCGGTATCTTCTAGACAAGCGTGTTACATCCTAGACCACATCGTCACTTACCATCAGGTGAGATACTGGTCAAACGCAAAACTATCAAACAATAAAAAAAATTATAAATGTTCTGTGACTATCGATCATCAATCAATCAATCAATGTAAATGAAACGTTTTGTTCTTTATTTCTGACTGATTGACAGAAAACGTGTTGTCATAACAGCCTCATCCTGTCGTGTGGTGATTGAGCAACTCGGCTCATAGCCCGGAGGCGGGTTCGATTCCCATGACAGAACAAGTATTAAACGCACAAAAAACCGTAAATACTTGTGCTGTGTCTGGGTGTTGTGGAACATTGTCCTCGTATTTCCTGGACCTATCTAGACCGATTCTAGGGATTCTATTCAATATCCATGTGTGTGATCGATGCGTTATCTATTGTATACTAGCTGCGCCCCATGGTTTCACTCACGTGGTGAGAATTTTCTAATTTTCCGCTCATCTTTCTTAATTTTTTCATTCATAAGAACCTTCTTAATAAACACAACAAAAGAGAATTAGCGAAAATGTTCCAGCCATTCACGCGTGATACGATGACCAAGGGAAATAGAGATTTATAGTATAGAGATTATATTAGTTTTATATCTATAGATATATGGATATTATCTATTATCTATTTTATAGCAAAGCTTAATAACGTTAACGTAGAGACTTGAAATTCGTAGGCTTCATTTTATGACGCAGGAATGTGCTAAAAAAGATTTCTTACATCCCCTAAGGCGCTCTATGGAGAAAGCCCATCGTTCAGCAGACGAAGTCTTCCGGCTGATGATGACAAAAAGAATCAAGTAATCCATGAAAATTAATCGCACAACTCGTCACCGTAAGAAATCTCATCTACACCTCGAGAACCTGTGGAAATCTCGCACAGTGTGCGTTTTGAGATCATTTATGCCACGTACCTGCAAATCGTGGAATGAGCTACCATCTGAGGTATTTCCGCTAAGCTATAACATGGGGCACTTCAGACGTCGGGTAAATAGAGTCTTAAAAGGTAGGCGACGGTAACTGCTTACCATCAGGCGGACCGTCAGCTTGCTTGTCTCTCTATGTTATATAAAAAGTGACTTGAATCTTTTACTAGATACTTCAATAAGTTACGTGGAAAATAATGAATCATAATATTATAACATATAAGTCTCAATCATGATCATGCCATTATTTATTCTGTGTCACGATCATCGGATGCGCTACTTCGTCGTGTCTTGTCATAAAGTCGTACCACTCTTGTAAAGCCCTGAAGGAAAACCCAGACCCAATTTAAAATTCACACTACTCGTAAATATATTGTATAAATTCGAAAGCATTCGAAAGCATACAAGGATCCTCGTGCTCGTGGTTTCATTCGTATAGCTTTTACATAATATTCTATCTCTAAGCTATGCCTGTCTACCAAATTCATGAAGGATCAGCTGTTTTTTTTTAATGTTAGAGAATGATGTGACGAGCTAGTCGTTCACCTGATGTCAAGAGATACGGCCGCCCATAATAGAACAGTGTCACCCAGAACTCCAAAATATAAAGTTTCGCGTGACACTGCACTGCGCACATCATCCTGAGACATCAGCACAGTCTGGTAATAAAATTAATAGACTGTTATATCTGCTGGGCGATCACGTAACTTGATTGCAACAAATAGAAACACATTTTATGAATACGCAGTTTATGTGCATAGTTAGTATGGAAATTTCTCTTGTTGCGTTGCAATCAAAGTTTCGTGATCACCCCCGATATCATAAAGTCTCAATTGCCCAGTTCACTAGCTACAGTGCCCTTCAAATCGTTAGTGTTGTTTAGTGAAATCTCAATTTCCATGTTGGGTTCCGCCATGGTAACATACGTGCATGTTTATAAGATAATTATCACATTTTTTTCTATTACACTCACTTCTGTCAGTCGTCACGTCTCAATATTCACGTTCTTATCACATTTATCATCCTTTACAATGATTATTTTCCGACAATTTTCTATTACTTTTTATATAACAGCATGATTTTCAACCAACTCCAAAAAAGAGAGTGAGTATTCGTTTTATGATTTTTTAATGTTTGTTTTAAACCAAGGCATCTTGTCATTCATAAATTGATTTAAAAAAATCTTTTTTTCTTAAATTATTATTTTATTTTCGTAATATACGTATTATTTATACGATTTTCTATTACTTTTTATAAAACAGCATGATTTTCAAACAACTCTAAAAAGAGAGAGAGTATCAATTCCTTTTATGTTTATTTAATGCTCTTTGTATACCTAAGAATATTGTCATTTATAAATTGATTTGTTTTTTTTTATTCGATACGTAATATACAGTTTCAGTTCTTTCAGTTGGTTCTATAGGAATTTCATCAAAATCGTTTCAGTAGTTTGCTTTTTAAATTAAAATAACTAGAAAAAGTATGTCAACCAAGTATTTACTTCTCAGTACTTATGTATTTGCATTGAGTTTTAAATTGGATGAAATAATAGAATACACTGATTAGCCATTCAACTGTTATGCAATGTTTATTAGTAAGGCCTTGATCTGATCTGATCAATGTTTCTATCATGTTGTGCTTGCTAAATAATACTTAACGGCTAATTTCACGCACAAGGGTATACAGGCGCGTAGTATTTATTATTGGAAATTGTCTGTGAGCATGCATTTTTTTCTGCCGCGTTTGTTGCCAACTTTTTATTTGGCAAACAGGACAGTTATTATGAAATCCCAAACACATTCAACGGTTATATGCCTTGTCTTCGTTCTGGTTTGTATAATTTATTGGTTTTCCGTTCAGTGTCAAATACTTTTTCAAGCTATTATTTTGGTTCCGTACTAATTAGTACCAGTTCATAATTGACAGTACAATACAACTACAATACTAGCTAGCTAGAATACAATTAAAATGTAAGTACGTTAATAGGTTTTCCCAAACGGACCATACCAGAGAATAAATATATGTAATTACACTTATGTGTGGACAGATTGAACATATTAGATCTCGTATTTCTATGGGATAAACGTTCGGGTCGGCCATCTCTTTACGCGAGCTCGTTTCTGTCACGGAATAGTATAGTCTAACGTTTATTAGATGGTAATAACACGAAACAGATAATAATACTGTGTAATAATACCTAATAATTAAAGTATGTGTGCAACTGCACACATCCAGATTAATAAATCAACATTACGTTCTTACATTGATAATTTTATAAAAAGTTAGCGGTAAGCACGTGCAACTACTATACGACCTTGTAATACCACTTGTGAACTTTAGCTATATTGAGTTAACACGCGCCGTCCGCTCCAATACAAACTTTGTTAAGAAACTTTATTTTATTTTAATTAAAAATATGTTTAGAAACCGCTGTGATTATAAACTAATTAAATTTAAAAAATGTCATGAAGAGAAGGTCAAGCGGTGGAACTAAAGCTTCTAAGAAAAGCTCTTACACAACAGCTCAGGAGACAAGCGCGTTTGCGGAGTGACATAGGTTAGGCAAGAGTTCGCATCTCTCAAAAACACGAGCACGACGCATTCTCATCTCACATGTTGTGCTCTGACTGGGCAGAGGACAAACAGGTTTTCACCTACTGGTGACGTGTTAAACACTTCTTTGCATTTTGTTTTTATATTTCAGGAATACACGAAGCGATGAACGGGTTTATGTCAGCCGTCCCAAGCACTAAGATCTTTATTACTTTTCTTATTGATCAATAGGAAAGGTGATAAAGTTCCCAGTAACTCGATTGCAACCAATAGAAACAAAAATTTGTATGAATTTGACAGTTTGAATACGCCGCTTATGTGCATAGGTAGTATGGAAATTTCTCCTGTTGCATTACAATCAAAGTGTCGTGATCACCCCCCTGATATTCGGTCTATCTAGCGGTTTGTGATCGCCACTCGAAAACTGTTCTTCCCCTTCTTTCCTTCAGTTGCTACGTTTACGAGCGATGTGGCCTGCCCATTGCCATTTTGACTTGTTAATTCTAAGAGATATATCGGTCACTTTAGTTCTCCTGCGGATCTCATTTCGGATCGTTTCTCGCAGGAACAAGTATATAGTATTATACTATCATTATATGTACACTATAGTATTATGTATATTATTATATTGACAGCGTCTGTGGTGTGGTGGTTGAGCAGGTTGGCTCATAACCCAAAGGTGGATGGTTGAATTCCCGCGACAATAAAAGCGCAAATACTTGTTCTGTATCTGGGTGTTGTGGGACCATGGTCCTCGTAGTTCCTGGGTCCCTAGATACAGGATACCTAGTTAGTGGTCTAATGATGGTTGTGCGCTATTATTATTATCAATAATATCTGTGATAGTAGGTATATATTGCACAGGTTTTTATTACAACTAACTTAAAATTAATAATCGAGTAGAATGACTACGCCCTGCATATTATTATGGATTTACATGATGTCCTCCAGTACGACCTGATTATTATATTTACGTGCCCTCACAAGTCATAAGCTTATAAATACGTAGTTATAATTCCGGATGTACTGGTTATTTAAATGGTCCAGTTTTAATTTAAAAGGGGATCCATTCATGAGATAAAATAGTAACTAATGTTGAAAACGTTGACGAATATTAGGGTACTAAGAAATCCATCTTTTACAAAACATTTCTTTGTGCATAAAGTAATATTATTATTACTACTTAATTTTTGACGGTCCCATAGTTTGTGCCTTTTGAATGGTGTATTGTGTGTCTACAAGTGACGGTTCAGTCCCAGCTGCTTCGTGTTTTTTCGCATACGTCAAAGGCGAATGAATACATTCTAAGATGAGTACATCATGTACTTTACACACTTAGGCATTCTCAGGCCGTATTATACACGGTGGAATTTAATTAAATGTATGCACTCAGTCCATGCTATAGAACGTTCCTATACCTATAACTAAATACCAAAAGTTCTTATGAAATAAAACTTAAATCTAGGTATTATCTAATTATAAATATAATTACTGCGAATTCAAATTCTAAAGAAAACTCTTGCGACATTGATCAAAGTAGATGTTTTATTACCTATGAACTACTTACAAAGCGTTCAGCCGGTGCCCGCGCTATGTGTAGCGTTAAAATACAGACATTTTGGCTGTTATCCAGTTAGTTTAGGAGGCAATTTTTAATTTAAAAAAATTATTATACCTTGTACGATTGTTAGCATGGTCTGAGTACATACATTTAAGGAAAAGAACGAATTAAATTCCACCTTGTATAGGTGGTTATTTATATTCGTTTCAATCCTCAGTGTATTATATCATTTCGTGATGTCATAATAATGATCGAGCTCGCACTCTGACTAGGTTATTAGTTTTTTTGACGTTGACTCATTTAAATTTTTACTTATCTCATTGGCATGTTTGTATACTACTCGAATTAATTACACCTACTGCCTATCTAATTTCCTCATAAATTTTATCACATCTCGGATAAGCCGGCCAGCTCCCTTAACAATGATGCCGAATTGTACTACATTTCTGCCTGACTTACGATTGCTATATTTGGCCGACAATAAAAACATAACGCTATTATCAGGTTTCCGTGTTAGATTGATGGAAAAAAACAGACCGGTTCTGTACATAATATATGTAAGCGCTATTATAATTAATGTGGATATGAATTCGTTCGCTTTCATATTTTTTATAAGCCAATGTCATCCTTTTCGTTCAAGGTCTTGCAAAATAGTTTTAGCACTATTACATCGTAAAATGTTAAAGTTTTTTTCTGACTTACATTTTGACACTCGTCTTCCTTTTATAGTGTAGCGAAATAATTACGAAATTTAACCCCTGCATGGGATGAAATGGGCTAAACTACGTACAAATTCCCGGGCTAAAATATTTTTTTTACAAATATTAATAGTGCATCATAAAACTCGTATTCTCATTATTCTTATTCGTGAATATCGATAGTTACCGAATTAAAACACCAACATGACTGAGAACGAAGATTGTATGGTATGGACTTTATACATTGGTAAAACATAAAAACTAAACTTTAATCGTCTCTATCAACTTTTTTTGCTTTTATTATGCCAATTCGCATGTTATGCCACGCCATATATTATTGTATCTTTCTTTGATATATATGAACCACGATACGTATACCAATGTCAATTTATCGTTATTCGGTTTTAAATGTATGTACGGTTTTAAATGTTTATTAATAACCTCACTAACGGAATGGGATAAATAAAAAATGTTATTGCTTTTCACCAAATATATTGCCCACAAGATTTAAACCCATGATTCACAAAATAAACTCATAAAATAATAAACCCGGAGTATGTGCGAACACACGTCTCAAAGGCTATGGAGGAATTATTTAATTCAACTCTGTAAGTGTTACTACTACTACTCCACATCTCTCTATGTAACCGCCTTAGAACTTTTTATACATCTGTTCAGTTATTGAATCTCTCCATATAGGTCTATCGTCATCAGAGGAACTATTACTAAGTAATAATTTGGTATAATTTTCTTTACTATCTATTTAAGTGATAATAATAGTTCCTCTGAGGGCAGCCTTTTTATGTGTTTCGACAGCTGCAGCGCTTGGACACCACGTGGGCTCGTGCAGACACCTGCCTCGTCAATTAGCGGTCTTACCACTTAGCAGCTCCGCACGGCGACTGACGTCAAATTTACTTTCTTGTTATTTTTATCGGGCTGACATACTTGTTAGCACCATGATCTAGTCTGTATCTGAATCCAATGGATCGGATTAGCACAAATCCGCACTGATATTATATAACTGTCACGCATAAAACGTCTAATTGGATTTATCGTAAATGTACACACATAAGCATGTACGTACTATAATATACTACCGCGGATAAAAAGTAGCCTATTTGTTCATTCATTATATAAGCTATCTATATTTCAAAGATTCCTCTTTACCATATCGAACATTGAAAGTTTCTAAAAATCAATTTCATTTATATGTTAATATAAACTATGTGTTCCAAATTTCATCCATCTCAGTTAAGTAGTTTTTGCGTAAAAAGCTCGCGGCGCGGCGTCGCCCTGGTGGTGTTCGATAATTGTCCCACTGAAACATGCTATCGGGATGAAAATTATCCTATACGTTTATTCAAGTTATAAACTATCTGTGATCCAAATTTCATTCAAATCTGTTCAGTAGTTTTTGAGTGAAAGAGTAACAAATATACATCAATAAATCCATACAAACTTTCGCATTTATAATATTAGTAGGTTGTTAGCAGCCTGGTAAACCCTTGAGTGTACACTTGGGGTTACACAAATGCTGACGATATATTATGTAGGTACCTAATGCTTTTTACCCGCGTATGTTTATGAACTGTAATACTTCCTCTAAGAACGCTCACCCATCGTTGAAAATTTGTACTGTAACTGAAGGCAGTTTCACCAGCCATTTTCCCGCGGGAACCCGAGAATATTTCCGCGATAAAAGTATAAAATATATAAAAGTATTTATAATATAAGTAATATAGTATATAATTAATAATAACCTATTCAAACGAGTCTCGGGTCTGGTTTTGATGAAAACTAAAACCTAGTCCTAGCCAGGAATCGAAATCGTTGATTTTGAAAAAACGAGTGTGCTTTAGACCACACGACTGAAGTAGAACTTCTTTAGTATAGCTCCATCTATCAGCCGGTATAACTTTGTTTTTTCAATTTACAATAATTGCCAACTTGACAATTATTGCAAATTGTCATTTTACCGGACTTACCAACATGATAAAACAAGTTTTTTGGAGTTTTGGCGAGAATACGAAAAAGATCGCGTCGCCGCATTGTATTATTTTCCAAAACTTGTGTTATTTTCAGTGTTAGTGCATAAAATTGGTGGCATTTTATTCGTTAAGTGCTGAATTACAGGCATGAGTGTGGGAAAGTGGTATAATGATGGTGAAACGTTTCTTTTCGTGTTGTTTCCAAAACTTCATAAAAGCTTCTGGTAAAGTTGCCACCACTTTACTAGGAATATGACTTGACTAGACTAGACTATGACTTAACTTGATGACTTAGACTGTGACTTGACTTGACACATTATATGATATTAATTAACTTGAGATATTATCAATTACTTGACACTGGCAAAATACACAATAGTGTGGAGCCAAAACCAAACAAAAAAAAAAACAAGTTTTATTGTATTCCTTAAACAAATTAATGATAAATAATAATAAAAAGTTTTTAACTTTGTTATATACAATGGAGATCTACGTGAACCAACTTCAACTTCCGTTCGCCTCGCATTTAGCTTACTCCCCAAGTTAAGCGTGCGTAAAGAAGTTTTACTTCAAAAACACCTGTACTATTACACCATTCGATAGTGTCGCTAATAAGGATCACATTCTGGGATATTATGGTACAGGTGATAGGCCGAGTGGCTGGCAGTCATTGGATGAGAAAAGCCGAAGACCGGGCTAAATGGCGTACCTTGGGAGAGGCCTATGTCCAGCAGTGGACTAACACAGGCTGATAATGATGATGATGATAATGATGGTACAGGTAACTGTGTACTTGTAATATTACCTATTAATTTCCGTAACCTTCCCTTCGACGACGTACCAGACGGTGCTAAATACTATTTACAAGGTAAATCATCACTGTATTTACTCTGGCTTTGGCGATCGCAAACGCTGTCAACATTTATCCTAAATAGAAGAACTAAATTCCAACTCTTGTATATAATTTCACATATGTATAATTGTCCACTACGGCGTGTGAGAACCTTACAGTAGGTATGCACATAAATTGCATACAGATTGAGCCTCGTCACCTTGACCGTGGGTGTGACACACCATGTCTATGGTTGAACAAAAGTTCACTGAGTACGTGGCTGATAATGATAACTGTACCCGTCCCGTATCGCATGGCAGCACTGGGAGCCAACCATCCGTGGCTACACCAACCGGACTCGCCATATCAAGGATATTTGTGTGCAAGATAACAATCCTATTTTATCTTATTCCTATTTTTGACTGCCTCTGTGGTGTTGTGGTTGAGCAGGTTGGCTCATACACCGGAGGCGGCGGGTTCGATTCCCGCGGCAGGATAAGTATTTGTGCACAGAAAAAAAAGCGCAAATACTTGTTCTGAGTCTGGGTGTTATTGGACCATGGTCCGCAGGGAATCCTAGTTAGGTTTCAGGACCTGTGTATGTGATCGCTGGGCGTTATTATTATTTATTTATCTCAACCAAAAGTTTAAGTCATGTACCATCGATGCTCGAAAACTTTTCCGTAAATCAATTGATACATGATTTACCTGCGTTTATTGTATTGATTATGTAGATCGCTGCGCCACTGGCTGCTGCAGCTGGCCCTCGTGTGGCCGTGCCGGATCCGCTCCGATTCGCGCAAGACCGCGACCTCGGCTACTTTGCTATGGTCTTTTCATGGTGCTGCACACGTTTTTATTGTTTACATTACAATGACTTATTATAAACAAACAATGAACCGGTCGAATGAACCTTAAAAGTTAATTAGGCTTGTACATTATTAATTTGTTTCAACAACGACGTTCCATGGACAGTGTTTATCAAAGCATCGCGAAAATATCAAAATATAATCTAATGAACCCGGGCGTAGAACACGGAAGCTGTTTTATTTGTGTTTTATTGTCATCCTATGTCGTAATTTAATTTTGTAGCCAACATCTATTATCGACCTTATTAAACGCGTACCTATATAACGATGTTTCGATACTTAGACGGAAAAGAACACCGATGCGTCTAGAAGATGAATTAAAATTTAAATGGTAACAAATACAAACTACTTAGTTACTACTAGCTTAGTTGGTAGTAACCCTGCCTTCTGAACTGTGGGTTGTGGGTTCGATTCCCACCCAGGACAAACATTTGTCTGAGGAACATAGGTGTTTGTTCTGTGTCTGGGTGTTATATTGTATTCTATGTATGTATTTACAAACAAAAAGTATCTAAGTATTGTATCAGTTATCTGGTTCCCATAATACAAGCTTTGCTTAGGTCAGCGCTAGATGGCGTTGTGTGAAGTGTCCACACATATTATCATTATTATTTTAATAAACCTAAGTCTGCAAATATACAAAATCGCGTTGCTGAATTATACCTACTTACATGAACATGACGCGCGGCCTTGGCATAATAATCTTGCAAGGAAATGCAGTGTGCACCGTCAGTGTTGTAGAGCGTGAAATCTATTTAGAATTCGATGTATGAATATCGGCGCTCCAGATTCCGGTAGCCGGTAATTGTCGTTAGATCGGGATCTCATCTCCGAGAAGGGCAGGCAGCATGACGAATGGATGCTGGGCCTGCGGGCAGGGAGAGGGGTGCTGCAGTATCGACCGGCGACCCTGACCTTGTCGCGCTCTGCGGAGCGGTTCGCATCCCGCATCCCGCACGTTGTCGCATCGCGCCTTCTCGTGCTGCCTCTCTTGCACTAGGTGTAAGCGACACGGAGGAAAAAGCATGAGGCCTCTTTTTGTTGCTTTTTATATTTCGTTTTTTTAAGAACAATGTGTTATGACAGTTAGGAAAATGTGGGTTTAGTTGTATGTAAAAGTTTTTAATATTCCAATATATTTTTCGCCAACTCTGCCGCTCCTTTATATTTCGCACAGTATTATTATTTTCCGGAAACGCCTAAGCCTAGTCGTCACCAACACTAGGGTTTTTGTTTATTTCACTTAATAGGAACGGTGAAATAGGCTACCATTATAATGCTAATATTTAGTGACTCGTAAGAGTTACCCACCTGCAATTTATCCTGGTCGTTCACACGCCGTATCATTAATATACTAACATAGTCTTATTGATTCAATGTAATGCTTTTAACTTATGTTGAAAAAGTTATTTAATTATGGTTAAGGTAAATCGTATTTTCTTGTATTCGGGGATTTCGTTTCATTTCTATAGTGCTTAATGGTATTTCGTACGTATATTAATTTATTTAATATTATTTACTTTTTACTTATTACTATTTACTTAATATAATTTTAATTCGTTTTGTTTATGAAAAGCTAGACGAAGTTAGGTCATCAATTTTTTACGCTTATGCTAACATTTTATTAAAGGACATGCAATATTTTTACAGATGGCCAATATAATGTTATTATTTATTATAGAAAGAAAGAAAGACTACCATATATTATATATTCTAAGATCTAGCTCCAACTCAAAGTTCATTTAACTTCCGCCCGTTTATTTAGTTTTCCATCGTAATGAGATTATCGAAGTCGAAGGCAGCGTCGCTCTCGGCCGTAATTGGGTTAAGGACGTTTTATAAAAATATTGAGAAGTTAGAAAACTTCAGCGAAGTTTATGAAGTGCTTTTATAGGGTTACGTGTACACAGGATAAACGTAGCTTTATTGGTGTCTCTTCACCTCCGGCCGAGCCGCAGTATCTAGCTCAAACGGAATAATTTGCAGACCTGAAATTTTGACATGGATAACAAATATGCATAGAAAAGACATTAAAAAAATTGTTTGACCCCGCGACATGTCTGTCTAATCTAGAGCTTGTTAAGTAGAGATCATACATTTTATTAATATTTCCTTTATTAATTAAGAGATAATAAATAAACATAGAATAAGAGATAAAGATATTATAAAAATTAATATTAAGGATCACTTTACAGTCCGTCTGATGTCTTTCAAAATAAATAATAAATAAATAGTAGTGGATATTTCACACTGAATTAAAATGGTTACCGAATACTTAGACAGTAGTAAAAAATCTAGAATATTTAGAATGTAATTAATTTATGGACCAACCTAAATTGTTCGTAATTTGCGGGTCATCAAAATTAAGGGTAAGTACCGTACGCCGACCAAGAACCTTGAGGGGCATAAATAAAAGCTGCATATTACATGTAAAGCAAAAAATTCAAAATCAAAATTTCCATTCTATGCTGGAATTTTTACAAGTCAAAGCGCGCATTGTCGTTTCGCCGTCACTCCCTCTTACGTTTCGCCGTCACTCCCTCTTACGTTTCGCCGTCACTCCCTCTTACGTTTCGCCGTCACTCCCTCTTACGTTTCGCCGTCACTCCCTCTTACGTTTCGCCGTCACTCCCTCTTACGTTTCGCCGTCACTCCCTCTTACGTTTCGCCGTCACTCCCTCTTACGTTTCGCCGTCACTCCCTCTTACGTTTCGCCGTCACTCCCTCTTACGTTTTTAGCAATTGTAGGTAGGAACCTAAGTATAATTTCATGTTTCATATTGCCTTGAATATAATTATCATAATTAATACCAACTTAGATCGCATTCCTATAATACAACAAAGATAGCCCACGGCATCGCGGTGTCAGACGGATTTAGAATGCATCTCTACGCCTCGGGTTGAATCAACTTGTATCGTACAATATATCCTATGTCACAGCCACATTTCCTTATTGACATTAGACAGGCGGGCAGTAGGACGCGAGCCGCGCCGCGATGTCTGACGCGGCTCAAGCGGCGCGCGTGGCCTTCTGCCACCCTTGACCCTCACCTGGGCAATCGCGCCGCTGCCGCCCGCCGCCCGCCGCCGCCGCCGCGGGTCGCTGCTCTACCGTCTAAACTAAACCGCAATCTCTAATGTTGTGAATACTGTGACTAAACCGTCCAATCTGTTAGGGTTGCTGCTCGAATCATTTACCTCACTTATACTGTGATCGGTGCGTCGGGTTTTTTTTGTTTTGGTTATGGCTCCGCACTTTTGTGTATTTAGCCAGTGTCAAGTAATTGATAATTTTTCAAATTAATTAATTTTTCAAGGTATTAGATATGTGTCAAGTCAAGTCACAGTCCAAGTCATAATCTAGTCTAGTCTAGTCAAGTCATACTCCTAGTAAAGTGGTGGCAACTTTACCAGAAGCTTCTATGTAGTTTTGGAAACAACACGATAAGAAACGTTTCACCATATTATACCACTTTCCCACACTCATGCCTGTAATCCAGCACTTAACGAATAAAATGCCACCAATTTTATGCACTAACACTGAAAATAACACAAGTTTTGGAAAATAATGCAATGCGGTGACGCGATCTTTTTCGTTTTCCCGCCAAAACTCGGGATTTTTTTCACTCTTGTTTGTTACGATCACCTGTAATATGGATTCATATGTGCGCAATGGCATGATTACTCACAGAATAATAGTTAAATCAATCTCGAAATAGATATCGCAGAAATACTTTCAATTGGTAGTTGGAAATGAAAAGGAGCGTTTTAAAATACGTAGGAACTTTTTAAGTGGATCTATTGTAAATTTGATCGTCATAATGTAATTTAAAGTCTGAAGACAAAAAGCGCTTTTACCCTTTCAAAGTAATGATGTTGAAAACGTCTCATGAGACATTACTGGGCCTTTCAGACTTATTGTCTCCGCTCTATAATGTTGTTGGACGATTCTCTCACGGTCCTGATTGACTGTTGTTAGAAAATTAGACAAAACATTGACTATTCCACAGTGCGGAAATAAATACAGACATTAAAAACTATCCCAATAAATTAAATTACATATGCTTATATTCTTATACTAGTTGCGCCCCGCCGTTTAGCCGCGGATAAAAAGTATTTTAATTATTTGCTCATTCCACGGGAACCTTTCACTTTTCCGGGATAAAATGTAGCCTATGTGTTAATCCAGTGTATAAGCTATCTTGGTACCGAATTTCATCCAAATCCATTCAGCCGAATGAGCGTGAAGGAGTAACAAACATACACACACACACACACACACATACAAACTTTCGCCTCTATAATATTAGTGTGATATTTTTTGTACATTGTATTACAATGAAAAGAAGTTGAAAATGAATAGCGAATAGTAACTTATAACAACAATCGTAACCAACGTTGAGATGAGTTGTTTTATCGTCTTCGTTACTATTATTTAATCTGTACTCCAAGTCATTAAAAATACAAGGTAGTTTGTTTGGCAATACACCAGAAAGTAGCCATGAGTTTTCTTAAATAATAATAATATAATGACGCCCAACGATCACATACATAGATCCTGAACCCTAACTAGAATTTCCTGTATATAGGGACCCAGAAGCGCCACGAGGTCCCACAACACCCAGACACATAATAAGTATTTGCACGTTTCTGTGCACAAACACTTGCCATGCCGCGGGAATCGAACTCGCCATTTCCTTGTTATGAGCCGACCTGCTCAACCAACACACCACAGATGGTGGATAATGCCGGATATGTGATAGTGCCGGATGATATGTCGGATAAATCATTTCACCTAAATAATGGATATTTTTGGGGAAAGACTATACTTACGTGTTAGGGAGGACTTACGTGTTACGTGTATACCGGAACCCTTAAAGCGCAAGGGTCACTCGCTACTGGTCCGGTTAGTAAATAAATACAAATACAAAATCATTTATTGACATAAATATTTTTCAACAGTTTATGTAGTGAATCCATAGACTCCTGAACTAGTGTTCACTGTGTTTCAGGAGTCAGTGGCTTCTCCTATTTAATATCTAGTTACATTTGATTTATGTCAGAGTGTATGTATGTGTGTATGTGTATGTGTATGTGCATGTATATTTATACAATAAATTATTTATTTAATATATAATATATAAATCAATTAGTTATTAAATATATAAATTTGCCAGCATGTTTATGTAAGTTTCGTAACCCAGAGATGTTGTTAGATACTCTCGTTGATAACTATGTTACTTTAGAGTTAATAGAGCTTAGAGATGTGTCTACAAGGCAGGTCTAGTGGTTTGTCTATACGCCTGGACATGGCAGTGTGTAATCTGCGTTACGAATGAGATACCTACCACGCACTCGGTAGGTAGATGTACCTAATAAATACAAAACTCTACGATTGTTTGTGATGTTTAGTTTTATATCTTTACGATTGTTTGTGATATAATATCAGTCATATGTGTCAGTTTAAAATGACAGTGACTCAAAATGTAGATAATTACCTTAAAGGTAGTCATAAATATTTCTTAGAACCGAGGATCGGACTCATCAGCGTGCAAATACTAAAATAAATAACATTGTCAAGTGTGTGATTTGTAATAGTTCTTTAGAAAAAAAGATACACATCATTTATCAATTTATATTATTTGATATAAACAATACTCCAATATATAAGATAACATATGCAATGCAATATTCCGTGAGGTTTTTTGTTATATACGGGCTTATGCTGTTTGTCTCTACCGACCTTTACCGGGCGGGAGCGCAGGCGCCCAGCAATCAAAAATGGTCAAAATTGCGTCTCGATATAGGATTCTGGAGTCAGCTGATTCTGCAAGCTTTAACCTCTGTAACTGTGACCTTAGCACAAAAATATACAAGAAAATCTTCTGCTCATTTGAGATATTGTGTGAAAAAGAGGCATTAACAAGGTAACGTTTTGCAAGTCGTGCCCTTACGGCTATTGCTTAATCTTAAATTTTTCCAAACCCTCCAAATTCACCTTACCGTTGCAATACTAGGTTTGCTAGGTACTACCGCTTTGCCAGTTATTCTGCCGCCAAGCAGTAGTGCGCAAACACTACTGTGTATCGATTTGAAGTGCACTGTAGCTAGCTGCTAAATTACTGGACAAATGACGCTTTATGATATCATAGTGTAGTAATCTTATTGCTAGACTGTGCCTGATGTATTAGGATGACGTGCGCAGTGCAGTGTTACGCGAAACTCTATACTTTACAGTTCCGATTGACACTGCAACTGGTATGGGCAGCCGTGTCGACTAACGTCAGGCGTACTACTAGCTCGGCATGTCATTTCTTAACATAAAAAAAAGACTTTCTACATGAATCAATCCGTTTAGGAATCTCGGAGTTCAAAATGACTCCTGCTTAAGCTGAACGCTGTGATCACTGTGGTTTAGTTTATATGTTGTTCTATAATGTTACGTCCAAAAAACCGAAGAGTTAATTTTAAAAAGTAGCTACGCTTTATAAGAGTTAAAAATTAAA
The DNA here is from genome assembly GCA_905220475.3 of Ennomos fuscantarius. Classification (NCBI taxonomy): domain Eukaryota; kingdom Metazoa; phylum Arthropoda; class Insecta; order Lepidoptera; family Geometridae; genus Ennomos; species Ennomos fuscantarius. Next base: position 17,984,070 of record HG992023.1, read on the forward strand.
TATTAAAAATACTATTCACGATGATATGGGCGAACACAATTCAGTCAAACTAACCACTAACTCAATCAGATTATTCGGGAGGTACGCTACGTGATGTGCTCCGATAGGGAGATTTTAACCCTCAATAAAATGACAGAGTTTGAATTTTCAGAGGAGTGTTGCAATTTTTGCAAGTCTCTCGTCTCGAATATAAAATTTCGTGCCCATGCGAAGCTGGGGCGGGCCACTAGTATTAAGTTATAAAAACCCAGGTACTTTAAGGAAATACACACTAAGTACCAAAAAAAGTGCAATGTGCGAACTAGAGAAAATTTGGTGGCTATAAAGTCCAGTCTATTTCGTACCTATGGCTTGGTCCCATCCGTTTGGCGCTGCCCCTCCACTGAGGCCGATGGTACTGCGTAGTCTACGATGTTCTATATGAACGTACATAGAACTACCGCAAATAAAATAAAGACTACTGAAATGTATGTACCATTTACAAGTAATCTTTAACAGAATGAATACAGATTGTGAAACTGTTTTAAAAAACGGGACGCGTATCAATAGCACCATTAAAACATACGTGATGGTCAGCGTATGGCAACTAGAAATAAAGAATGTTTAGTTGTTTATTATCTGGAGGTTTTAGGGGTTCTTAATTAGGGTAGTTCCGGCGCGAGGGGGTTACGGGAGGCAGAGGCTTTGCGAGGGCGGCAGGCACGAGCGGCAGTGGCTGAGCTGTAAGCAAGCCACCCGCCCGCGCTCGCGGCCCTGGCCCGCCGCGCGTTTCGCGCTGTTCGTATACAATATGACGACGCACTACCAAATAAAGGTAAACAATAGTACTTTAATGTTTATAAACTTAAAACATTCGTAAATGGTGCAGTAACATTTGTGATGATACATTTAAACAACGTTCAATTTACAAAGTAGCAAAATATGCGCGTCTAAAACTTTTCGTACTATTTTTTATTAAGCTTCGTTTATTTATACTGAAACATGCAAAATAAAGTTTTAAAATTGTGCAGGTGAAATGTAAATAAGTATAAAAAAAGAAATCCACTTTGAAAGGCAGTCACGTGAAAAATGTTCTAGATTATAGATTATCGCAAACTCTGTCTCACCTAATAATCTAATTATGTATGTAAATAAATAATAGTACTTATATGAACCGCCATAAAAGAAGGAGGCTCTGTGTTCTTCAGAAATTGATAGGAAACTTACTACTTATCTTAAGTGGGTTCTGATGAGAATAGAATATTCCCATTATGCTCCATTTTGGGGATAAGCGGAGTAAAAATCTCTCGTCTTAATGGGGGCGAAGACCTGGAGGCCTTACAGGAAAGCCCGTAAATATTACATGTTCGACTCGAGTCTTTGTCTGATATTTAGTATTTACTTCGACCATACCTTAGGAACCAACTTAGAGATTTAGAACGGCTACCTGAATTATTTTATTACGTATTATTCAAACGGCAGGAATTTTGAACTCTCGAGCTCGATCATTATGTTTAAAATATCGCACTCTATTTCTAAAATTGAATACATACATACTCTATATTCAGTTAATTACTTATGTTGGTAGAATTTCTAGGTTAGTATTTTTTATCCTTATAATAATCATGTCTAAGTTTGAAAACATCTAATCCTGTTATTTCCACTGCGTTGAATCACGCTGCACACCTGGCGATGAAAAGACTTCACCGAGCAATTATTCATAACTGTAATTGGATGACTGAACTTTGTGGACAGACTTGATGCTTGGTGAAATCTTGTAAAGTTCCCTACCGGCTGGGCAGGCTCTTCCCTCCAACAACACCATTATAAACAATTCTACTCCTTCAATCAAATTCGCTAAGTGCAAACGGAGTACTTCTATCGTAATATTAATTATGTTTGCAAAGATCTTGGGAAAATAGTTAAATAATTATAAGAATGATTGATAGTTTCCTGTGATTCCTAGTAGACGAAATTATCAAAAGCGTGAATATAATTCGGTACAATATTATATATGGTACCATTCTATATATGGATTAATAACTACAGTTAACTGGACCCCTGGGAAAGGGTTGAAATTAGTAAAAAGCTTTTAAAAATTAAATAGTACGCGGGGGCAAATTGTGGAAATCAGTGTAATTTGATCAATTTATAAATAATTAATAACATTCACACTAAATATTTTGAAAATATGTGTATGTAACTATAGACCGTGTTTTTCACGGTTATTTCGTATTTGGACTTGCACGCATCTCTGATGGTCCATTCTTTGAAAAGATTATTTGTGTGCAGTTTGTTCTCAATTTTTTTTTATTATGCTGCTTTACCACAGACTCCTGCGTCCGTGCTTTTTTATATGCTAATTTCAATTAGTTGGGTAGTTTAATTCTATATTATCTAATATAAGGTATTTTCATACGTCGTACGAATGACTTTTAAAGCGAATTTCTTTGCTTGTGCTGTTTGTACTTGACTGTTTGAGGCAATTAAATCAATGAAATGTATAATCAATGATGTGTATAAATAAGAAAAAAACCCACCCATTAAAAATAATAATATGCTGAATTACAGATAATTAGATTCATTTCTATAAAACATACTTAACTATTTACGCATTATTCCGTTTTTGAAAATAAATGAAAATAACTGAAACAATCGGGATTATTATTTTTACTTTTTCAGCACAAACATGAAACAATTTGTGACACAAAAATAATCTGTTCAGTTTGCAGATCATATGGGAACTGTTAGTGTAACCAGGTTCAGATAGGACAACGTTAGTTTTTGGTCCGGAAATTTTTAACGGCATGAATGCAGATACTCCGTACATTCTATAAAACACCCGAACATAATAAAAAAAAAACTTTTTGCCCGACCTAATATTATGCAGCGCGTCGTCGTCGTTCCACTGGTTAATAATGGGTACAGGTAGCAAAATTGAAGATAATTTACACGGACGAATTCACTTTGTTTAAAAGACAACAAAATGCTCAAATTCTAGTTCCATCGTTGTCGTTTAATTTGTTTACCAATGGAGATATAATAATAACGTTGACACTAAATGATCAAGAATATCGAGAATATCGTTCATACTGTGGCTCTACGTTTGTTTAGTCCAAGTCTCCCTGTACCTTGAGATTCATTTTCAGCATTTTAATGGTCACCGAGTGATACAATAATATTTATATGTTCCACCATTGACATATACATAATATTACTACTTTGCCAGGACAGGCCTGGTTATAACGTCGTTTCAAATTGTAAGCTGAATTCACATATTGGCCTATATTTGCGCTTAGTCTGCGATGTAAATCAGACGAGATCGGTCGACTCTTACAAAAAACCTATGCCCAGTTGTGCTGTGAAAGGTTGTACGAAGTACTCCCAAAATTGTAATGAAAGGCAGAAATTCCAATGACCATAATTAAATCGACGTTTTAAATATCAACAAAATAATCTATTTTCTATTTCGAAAATCATTGAAGATATAAGCAAAGACAGACGTTATGGTGGCGTAACCTTGCCTATATACGTGTCCAACTCAACTTCATCTGAAATCTGCTAGGCGATCACGTAACTTGCTTGCAATGTATAGAAACACAAATGTACATCTATTTGTCAGTTTCAATACTCAGTTTATGTGCATAGTTATAAAATTAGGAATGAAGTTTCTACGGTTGTATTACAATCAAAGTTCTTTACTCACCCCAGAGATCTGAGAGAAATCTGAAAGAAACGAATAGAATTTTTAGGCGATTAATTTTTTTCCACCATTAGCGTATCCATAGATCTAAATCTACGCGTTCCACAAGGTTGTTTTAATGTTTGCCATAAAAACATTTACCACCCCTAATATTATAAGAGATGAAAAAATTTGTCAGACAGAAAGGCTTAGTAGTAACACGGGAAGTTTTTTTAACAATATTTCCCCGTATTACTACTACCTGCAAACCAGGATAGTTTTTATTTCAATTTATTTATTTTAAAGGCTGTTGACCGTGAACATTAAATTAAATTTGATGATGAACCATTTTACTTCTAGGCTAGTCGGTAGACCACAAATTTTTCATCTCTCATTATGTTGTGGTAAATGTTTCTATGGCAATTCAATATTCATGTTAGTGTCCCTTAAGTCGTCAATTGAAACTCAAGTAGAGATTTCAGTAACTATTTTGCGAATGAAATTTCATCTTAAGCACATATTCATGGCTGAGCGTAGTTCTGTTATTCGGGCCTTATGCCTATCTGTACTAAAGTCGGACAGTTCATAAGTTCGGACTTATCCCTCTATGACATAGCTACTGCAATACGTATGTCACACAGGAATAACTGCGAACTTAGCAGCTGTCAAACTTTAGCACAGATGGGCATTAGATTATATATTTATATTTGTATAACACATGTGAAACCCGGTCGCAGCTAGAAAAATAAGTCTTTACATATAAAATTGTCGTTCTGCAGTATTTGCCATTTCAAGTCAAAATATTTTAGTTTGGCTAAGAATTCTAATCTCTAATTTCATATTATTTGATATTGAGTACTAGTAATATTTATTTGTATATACAACCATAAATACTCGCTAAATTAAAGATTCCATTTACATATAAACATAATACTAAACTATATTTGTATTTTTATATTCTTATACCACAGTAACTTAAATAGTTGAACTATATAAAAGATTCAAGTTATATATAAAAAAAATAACTTTAATTTATAATTAATATTATTTGAAATATACGGATTTACTGAAAATTAAGCATTTCTTGGTTAGCATTATGTTTTCATCGCATTTGAATCTTCTTCGTCATCATGGTTACGATAAAAATTTAAGTAATTATAGAATATGAGTACCCTCAGCAACGCGGCACAAGTGGCACGCAATATTAACGACGTTTACGGAGCGAACACTACAAACAAACGCACCACATGTAATTGGTTTGCTCGCTTCCGTTCTAAAAATTTAGATCTGAAATATTAACCCCGTGGGCGTCAGAAAACTTTAAAGGTGATTGTGAAAGCCGATGATACTCAATGTACGGCTGGATTAGCAGCAGCTTTCGACATAAGCATCAAAACGGTATCATCCCATTTACGACGAAAAATTGATTCTGTTTGGATAATCGCAAGCGCTCAACACAGCAAGTTGGTTGGATTCTGGTTCATCACCTAAACAATGTTATAAAGAAAAACTTACCCCTAGAAAAATGTTTGGAAATCTAGCACCGGTGTCATTCGCCAGACCTTGTGCCTACAGACTTCTACTTTTTTTAGAATTTGGATAACTTCATGGCAGGAAAAACATATAGCTGTATAAAATGATTTTGAAGAATTTTTCCCGTCCAGCTGATTTCTTCAGATACGACATCAACAAACTGCCACATTGTAGGCAAAGATGCATTTGATAAATGGATATAAATTATTTTATTTGTATAAAAAAATACGGTAAGTTATTTTATAAAAAGCTGCAAATTCATAGGTATCTAAAGACTAATATTTCTGTACTTATAATGCAAAAATACATTTTGAAATAGTAAAGAAGAAGTTAATTCAAATAAAAAAACAAAAAAGGGCAGGACCCACATTGCCAACCTTTATCGGTTTCCTAAATGTGGTGAATGCGTGCTTAATGTTTAAATTAAAATGCACATGAGAATTATTACAGCGACACTCACTTAATACACAAGTACACATACGTATTTCAAACTATTAAGGTCAAGTGAATCAACTATCCTCGGTGGAATAAATAGGTATTAATATAAGTAAACAGTCCATTAGAGTAAGATTGTTTTTGTAATATTAAAGTTCATAAATAGTGCTTATAAGTCACATTCCTATTCGTATTACTTTAGAAATATTTAATTTAATTTATGATGACCATTATTGTATCAGAGTTCCTTATCTAGAAGATAAAAATCACTTGCAATTTTAAAAAACTACTTATTTATTGACGCACAAAATTTACGGATAAGAAAAAATCACATTATTGCATAAATAAAACTCGTGTTATAAGTAGACTTAATATCGTTATAATGATTATATAACTATTATAAGAAGGGTTGACAATAAAAAGGGTTTAATTGTCAAATTGATAGTTTCAAGAAACTGTACAGGTGTGGTCTTCTCCTGAAAATTTATTTGTTCATATTGAAAAGACCACACTGTTTTTTTTAATGCTGCTTTACCACATACTCCTGGATCCGTGCTCGTTTTTAATATACTACTTACATATATGTTTATTGTAATTTTTTTTAACGCAATCGATACATGTGGTACATAATTTCTCTTACAATTTTGGAAACTATATAACATTTAAATAGAGGTCGTTGAAAAGAATACGAAAATGGCGGTTGTGAATTTTGTTTATTTTTTCATAACCCGTTAATTATTGAATTTTAACTTGTGATAAGGGTGGATTATCGAAGGGAAGCAAGCAGTAGAGCTTCAGACTATCTCACGTGTACCGGTTAATTTCAGTACAGTTCTGCTGATCTTCCCTTGAAAATTTATTTGTTCATATTCACAAGTCCACATTGTTTACTGCTTTTACTTGTGATTAAAGTATTATGAAGACGGAGCGCATAGGTTATAACTGGTTTTAAGCTTTTAATACTTTATTTATTAAGACGTTATTATATTACTTTTTTTCTGATCTGTGATTTTATTGCTGGAGCGCTAACAAAAGTAGAAATTAATAAGGTGCAATGCTCTTGCTAATATAAAAGTCTCTTAAACCTTGATATTTTTAAAACCACACATAAGATGTTTTAAACTTAGCTGTTCCAAGGCTGTATGCTATTTTAAGGTACGCTTATAAATACTCGGGTCTACCCAAGAGTACTTGCTGAAATAATTCTTTACACTACTTATACAGAGCGCTCTCTTTTAAAAAGTGCTTTTAATGAAAATTCATTATCTATTTCTACGATTTTTTCACTGTGATTCAAAGCAAAGGCGTATAGTAAGTACTAAGTATTTTTATGTTAATAAATTAGATAACTAGTCTCACCAATTCAGTTTACAATATATACAGGAATAAAATAAATCTTATACGTTCTAGTGTAACAATGAGCAGTCTCATCGCTAGTAGCGCTCTCTTCCAGTCAATCTTTGGATGGAAAGTATTAGCAGATAAAAATAATATACAGCGGCGTAAAACATTTAAATAAAAAGAAATACACACAAAAGACACTAACATAAAAGATACAGTTAGTTAAAAATTTATGTATGTAAAAATAGAAACAGCTTGGGGGTACACCCGCGTTTCTTCACATTGGAGAATTAATTTTCAATGGTCCTTAAATACACCGCTATCCCACAATAGCAAGACACTCTCCAAATTCAAATTCTAGGTCCGTTCCAACGGTTTAGACACCGTAATGTGGAAACAATTTCTGGAACTACTGATCAGAAAGTCTTTCATCGTTAGAAAGCTACATAATCCCCAAATGAAATGCGGCAAAGCTTGTTTTATATTTGGTACCACTTGCTTCCCTTGCATTCCGCAACGATAGAACGTAGTTGGATGTTTTGCATGTCAATAGATTAGATGTTGGGACCATATTTGCGAAACCTCAAGCAGAAGCTAGTGAGCTCATAAACCATATTACCTACACCTTGTATTATTTATGCTGTGCCTACACACTAAAAGCTTGCTTAGGTAGAGTCTCATTTTGCTTTGATATGCGTTGGTAGCCCCTCGTTGTGCGGTTTAGATTCGACCTGTTTGTTCATACATAGCACGTTGCCTATTCGCTATAAAGCTAGAAAAGAGGCTTTTCAAAGCTAATATGGGCATGTGTTTGACAACGACTCACCTAATGGTAAGTGACGAAGATGTTTAAGGTGCAGCATGCTTGCCCATGAGATGCCCATTCACTCTTGACTTCAAAAGACCCAGGAAGAAACACTGTTCCTGGAAGAGCATTCCATTCCTTGGCCGTTCGGACTATGAATGACCCAGCAAAACGCTTCGTGCGGACTTGGGGTATGAGAGAGTATTATGAGCTCTTTAGAGGATAATCACGAAAAGTTTTTCAAACTTCGGTATATTCCAAAAAATGTAAGGTTGTTTTTGACGGATCTCTAAGATAATTAACATAAAAAATATGCTAACCAAATGAGAACGTTTATTGAAGTCGGTTGAAAATCAAAAGCCCAGTTAGATCGCGCTTGCTTCGAATCAATTAACGAATGTTACAGAACAAACAAGAGTTTTCTATGACCAGTGGCTTTGCTGACCCGCGCCGGAAGGTCACCACGGCCTGCTGCTTATCAAGCATTTTTTTAAATTTGTCAGGAAATCACATGAACCGCTTTAACCACAGTTAAAGCCACGACGCTCAAATTCAACGTTTCAGTTGGATTTCGTCGGGATTCCTATTAAAATAGGACGGGATAGTGTGTGATAATCTCGTTATAAACAAACGAAAAATAGGGAATCAAAATTTTGGAAAATAACGTTCAAGTTTCAAATCCAAAACCACAAAAATCTGATATGTATAAATGACCATTATGCCTGTCTTCACTAAAGCTTGACAGCTCTTAAGTTCGCACTTATCTCGCTAGGACGTACCCAAATGTGTTGCAGCAGGCACGCATAGGCAGTGCAGACGGGCCTTAATCTAGGAAACATAAGTGAAACATTATTCAAAACATAACTGGTTTTTATTTATTAAATTATAAAGCTTCAGAGTAGTAACGACTACTTTGTGTTCGTTATGCTATAGGAATCCAATTATCCTTCAATGAACTGCTGCCAGGATGATAACCCGCGGTTGTGTCGCTCGAAGTTCGCAAAAAACATGTAGGTACTTAAATTGATTAGCTCCGATAAATGTAAATGAGGCGCTTGACGAGAAACCAAAAATAGCAGATGTATTATTTCATAACCCGTGTATTTTCGAATAATATTGTGTATCATCACATAACAGCAGATTTATTAACTATTTTAGTGTTTGGGCATAGTTAACCTGACATAATATCACGGATCATATGATAAAAGATAGTCTTTCTGGCGTGGTGACTGACCAAGTCGGCTTACCCGGCAGGTTCGTATCCCGCGGCAGGACAAATATTTGTGCACAGAAAGAGAAGCGCAAATATTTATTCTGCAACTGTTATGGCAGTCGTGTCGCTTAACATCAGGCGAACAATTAGCTCGTCACATCATAGAAATCTCTGTCTGGGTGTTGTAGGAACATGGTCCTTGTAGTTTCTAGATACAGGTAATCCTAGTTAGAGTCCAGGATTTATGTATGTGATCGTTATTATTTATATTATCTGAGTCAAAACTGTTTTGTGTCGTTTATTGTGAAATATGTGAAGTAATTATATGTAATTTTCTATACGAATTTCTCGGGTTCAAATTACAATTTATATGTTAATACATTGTTAACCAAGCACGCCCCCTTTTCACTAAAGCAGTTTGTCGGCGTAGAGAAGTGATAACAAATTCTAAATGTAACGTAGTGCGTATCATGTTGTATCGAATTCTATTTGTAAAATAATTGAAACAACGGCGTGGGATTGTATAAATACGATACACAAGTTGGACATGGCGATAAATGGCAACGAACATTCCTTTTTCGGTATAGAAATATTTTCCGCGCAGCAGAATGTTCAGTGACAGAAAAAGCTGCAAACTGAAAATGAAATTGTTTATTAATTTCTACCAGCTGAGCCCTTTGTACGAAGAGGTAATAGGGGAACTCAGAAAATGAGTTGGGAACTAACAGTATGAAAAACTAGTCACGCCCCGCGGTTTCACCTGCAGATATAATAAAATATCATATGTGTTAATCCAGCGTATCAGCATTCCAAAATTCATCAAAAATTTTCATTCGTTTTTTTATGTTATGACGTGACAAGCTTCCCGTAACCGTTCGCCTGATGTTAAACAGCACAGTTGCAGTGTCACTCGGAACTCTAAAGTATTAAGTTCCGCGTGACACTGCACTGCGCACGTCATCCTGAGACATCAGCACAATCTAGTAATAAGATTACTAATCTAGTAATAAGATTACTAGATTGTGAGATCAGGTCAAGTCTCATATCCCCAATAACTTCACTATAATAGCTACAGTGCCCTTCAAACCGGAACACAGCAGTGCTTGCGCACTACTGTTTGGCGGCAGAATAACTGGCAAAGCAGTGGTACCTACCTAGACGAACTTTGCAGAAAGTCCTACCACCAAGTAAATATGTTATGGAGATTATTGATAACCAACATTATTATTCACACAAATTTTCGCATTTAGCGAAAAAGCGTTTAATTAATGAAAACACAACAAAAGATTTATGACGTGCTTTTCGTGATCATTCATTGGAGAGATGATTCAATTGAATTCAATTCAATTTATTTATTTGCCAATAAGTAAATAACAATCTTATGCTAGTGGCTTATAATTATTAGGTATATATAGTTATTAACTAAATATCATATAAATAAAAGGAAAACATCTTTAAAAAAGCAGTTGGTAACTATTTAAACATAGGTAGGTAAGTTACAAACATAAGATATCTAAGCACTTTAGCATCCGTACTAGGTTACCCTGTGTTACGTTTGCTAAGCTTCCGAAAAATTTTTTAGTAACAATATTATAACTGAGTAGTAATAAAAACTAACTAACATCAAATTATTTATATAAACAAATTATTCATAGGAAGTAGGGAGTGATCAAGGAACTTTGATTGCAAGGCAACTAGAGAAGTTTCGATCCTAATTTAAAGAAAAAAATCATAAACGTAATAATACCCTAATATGCGTATTTATATCATAGATATTATGTTGATTCTTATAGATGCTAGCTCAGCTGGTATTTAATTGAGTTGTTGGCAAAATGAGGCCACATGACGCCCAACCTGTTAAACTATTATTATTATTATGATTAAAATGCGTAATAATTTTTTTATCTTAGGTTTTGGACTTTTTTTGGTTTTAATAATCAATTAAATAAATATGTACACTATGGTCAGTATCATTAGTAATTTGTGTGCAAAATTTTATTTAAATCCGTTGGCATGAAAGTCACAAATGAACAGACACAGAACAAGTATTTGCGCTTTTTTCCTTTTCCGTATAGCTATTAGTAGCGAAGAAGCGATATTTTATTTCGTTCGTCTCCCACCGCCGCCTTTTCAAGGTGCAAAGATCATGACGCCTACAAACGTGTATCTTAAAACGTAATATTCAAACCTCATCTAAATTAATACTATTGTAATATTTGCTGTTACTTAATTAATCCGTATTATAAACCTACTACTGTTGATTCTAGGTTGAATTTATTAAAGCCTCGATATCCTCCTCTTCTATCCAATCCATCCAATCTAAATATCCTCGTCATTTAATTTTCCCTTTATCAGAAGTTTAGTTTGGCTTTAGATAATGTAAAGGATTTGACACCAACAACCTACCTATTTTTAAATGAAGGAGGACCGTTCTCGTATTTGAAAATGTTATTGCCGTCGCTTTGCTAGAGCCCGCGAGTGAACTTACCCACATTTTAGCGTTTGGGTGGAAAATAGTTGTCACTAACTTGATCCGAACTAAACCTTTTCTTTTTGAGATAGATCGTTTTAATAGATATAATCTACGCGTATACGTTTCGATTTTTGTGTAAATATGTTTTGCATTCTAATTACAATTACTATGCTTCGTTATAAATTTGAAAAAAAAAATTCAAACTTTTGGGTGGCTATATGGTATAAAATTGCGAGGGCTAAAAACAACCTACAAGCATAGTTCTCCACTGTGCAGAGAACATATAAAAAATCATCGAAATTGGATAACATTTAGAGCTAGGAAAACGTGGGCGCTTTTTGTATGGCTAAGAGGTATGTATACTCTTCTTAAATTAGGTCAGATTAGTGGCCTTTGAGTCTATGAGGTACCAGACTATTTAAGCTGAGTATATTGGCTGTCGTGCCGTTTTGCACTCTTTCCCGTAAGCTTGTCGAACCAGGCTCTATCATTTAGCTTTTAGCCTTTCTTATTCACTTAAATCCTCCGCGAACTTCACCATGCTAAATATTAAATGAGTTTAAATCACGCTAGATGTGGTCTTAGCGAATGTGTCCATAGAATAAGCGGGGCTAACTCATGTCCAAGCTAAGCGAATTTCATAAAACTGTTCCAGTGCGATTGTAGAATAAAAACGATCATTTCAAACCTTCGAGAATGATATGAGTATTACCTTTAGGTCTTTATCACGGTTAGAACTATAAAGATAAGCCAAATAAACGAGTACACAATCTCAAAGTTAAATCGTTTTGCTCACGTTATTTTGGAGGATTCAGTAGCGACTTCTGATAAAAGTTGAGTAGTCGTCGGTCCCGATAAGTATAAATAGTATATATGTAGTCAATAGTAACGCCCAACGATCACATACATAGATCCTGGACCCTAACTAAGACTCCCTGTGTCTAGGGACTCAGGAACTACGACGACCATGGTCTCACAACACCCAGACACAGAACAAGTATTTTCGCTTTTTTTTCTGTGTGCAAATACTGGTCCTACCACGGGAATTGAATCCGACCCGGTGGTGAGCCGACCAACCACCACCACCACAGAGGCTGTCTATATAATTATTACTCGAGGATACTTTTTGTAAAAATATTTTTATTCCTGTTTGATCCACTAGTCGTTACAAAATTGAAATAGTTTATTATTATACTATTTCGGTTGGATCTTCTCTCTTTCTCTCTCTCAAGTTATTTCCTTAAACCCTATAAAAAACGGGAAAACCAAACTACTGAAACAATTTTGATTAAGCTTCTATGGAACCAATCTGAATGTATATATATTTCATTACAAAAAAATGTCCCAATTTCGTTATAAATGACGGTAATCTAAAAAATTTCAACCTAAAAACCTCATCCTACTTTGAGTTCGGTTGAAATCAGTGTTATCACATTGTGAATCAGTGACACGAGTTTGCATTTACCTTTCAAGAATACTGCTAAAATTAGGTTACATACTAATCTAAATATAAAAAGATCTCTGATAAAAATCAGGTTTCGTGTAAACATACACTGCCGCTTTGTCCCCCAATCAGCTGTAACAGCCGTACCGAGACTTCTCATTGAACCATTCGCTAAACAGATCGTTACTGATTAACGTGAAATAATTTAGCATTGCAATGAGCTGTTTCTGTAGCTGAAATTGGTGACGGTGCATAATATAAAATTGTCGTATAGTTTAAGTAACAAACTTTTTGAAACTCTGGTTTCATAATCTTTTGAATATGACCGCAGCGTTGTAGCGCTCATTTGTGAATATAATGAAGCAGTTACCCAATAGTTCATGTTCTGTCTAAAACTCGTTACGAGATGATGTAATTAGATTTGTTATTCCAGGCGGCGGGTGACGATGAGGTGCAGCTGGACGAGGAGATGGATCGGGTGGTGTGGGGTGAGGGCCAGGGCGCGGCGCCCCCCGCGCCTGCGTCTGCGCCGCGCCGCGATCACGCCGCGCCACCTCCTCCCTACGCAGGTTATTTGATCTCCCTTCTATGGACTTTTGGAAAGAACACGAACTTATACAAGTTACTTTCAACGGTGCTTATCGAGATTATAGATTCAACGTCATCCAAAATTAAAATCGTAACTCTACGACCAAATAGAGACTTAGTTTTGCCTGTTTATATTTTTCCTCTATTGTCATAGTTGAAGGGTTGAGAATAAAAAGGGTTTAACTGACAAATTGATAGTTTCGAGAAAATTGACTTTAAACTTCAACGGCTTCATCTTAATGTAGAGTGCTTATAAGGTAATAGAAAAGGTTTATGTAAGTTTCAGTTGTTTGAAAATGTTTTAATTCTATTTTAAAATACTAAACATAGTGCTAATTCATACAATTACTGTAAAAATATAATATGATAAAATAAATATAATAATTTTTTATGCTAAGCGAACTGTATTCCTTTGACAGATAAACCGTTTTTAGACTAAAAATCTCGAGATTTAAGCCACATTTCGGTATTTTGAGAATATATTATTGTAGATAATTTCACGCTAAATCCAACGATACCCATAAGTCATCTCGAAATAATCAGATAAACCCTTTTTATTCTCACCCCTTCAATTATGACCGAGTTTCTTGCCATTGATTTGAAATTATATTTGATATTAACATATTAAAAACTCAAACAAAGATTATCAGTATAGTAACAAAAGGCTCTGATAAAAATAGTATTTAGAACCTATGTTTGTAATTATAATTGAATAGTTTTGCATGAGATTTTAAACTTTCATGGTCACTAAAATTTCTAAAATATTAACAAATTTTATTCAATACAGCATCAAAATATCGGAATCTCGGAATTTATTTTGATCTTTTTTAATTTCGATCACGGACGAATTCAACTCATAGTTTTGTTATACTTACTTTGTGACTTACTTATTTTAAAGTATGCATTCATTTCGCCTAGTAAATACAATCGTTTGGTAATATGCAATTCTAACCGTGTCTTACGTTTGTTTTGTTATATGGCTAAATGGATTTAACTCACATGAAAAAAAAAATTCTATCTTTTTTAAGTACGATCGTTACCTACAGTTCATGTAAGTTTTCATGAGAAATAGTGGTATAGAGCCACTTACTCTCAGATAGTATAGAATGCAAGCACATAAAAGGTAAAATAAATTATCAAGATAGATAAATTTCAGATGTAAGTATTGATCAGTAAACCGTCTGGTCTGTTACAGAGGGTCCCATGACAGACGCGCAACGCATCGCAGAAGCTGCCCGCGCCACGGTCTCCGACTCACTTGCACCACAGGTGAGTGGTACTACAAAAGACTAGTAGCTTTATTACTATGAACCTAGTACCACCTGCAGACGCGCTACTTCCGCGCAACTGCTGTCAAGTTCATACAATTTTAGGTTTAGGTTTAACGAATTTTATTTTACTCATATAGAACATAATTCACTTATAATGAGCTTAAATGTGTATAAATTATAATTAAACTGGTTCTAATCTGGCGGTATATATGTTTAAAAAACATTGGCAAAAATATTTTTTTTTAGTTTTGTATTGAACATAGGTATTGTTTTACAATCTTCAGTGTCGTTAGGTAGATAATTAAATAATTGTGCACGTTAATACATAATACTTCTTTTACCATTTATGAGGTAAAGTATTTTGATAAAATTAAGCGACAGACTGCGCTCCCACTGGCCGTCGCCGCCCAGTAGGTACTTTTGCATGTATCATTTCGCACTACCTATAAAGTAAAAATCATTTCTACTCATTAGGTCACTATTGCAAAAATGGCCACTTGTATCAACCTGGGGCCTTACCGCGTAAGTCTAGTGGTAATCGTGTTCTCTCTTACTCGCACTCATGGACTTGTTAAGTGGCGCATGCGGGATGGCAGGCGGTGCCGATTCCCAGAACAGTTACGAGGTAGGGGTGCTGAACCTAAAAAACGATTCTGGTACTTATATTGGTTTAATAACAATATAATAACATTATTTTAACGTTTTAATCATACCCGTGTCATCTATTCTCGGCCTTAAATTTTATTTTATTTTAATGAATGAGATGACGAGCTCACCCTTCGCCTGATGTTAAGCGAATTGGCTGCCCATATCAGATGCAATGTCACTCGGAACTCTAAGGTACGTATAGAGTATTGCGTGACACTGCACTGCGCACGTCCGCGTCATCCTGAGACATCATCACAATCTAGTAATAAGATTACTAGACTATTTCATCAGGTGATAAAGTCTCATTTGCCCAGTAATTTCACTAGCTACATTGCCCTTCAAACCGGAACACAGCACTGCTCACTACTCAACACTTGCGCACTACTGCTTGGTGGCAGAATAACTGGCAAAGCGATGGTACCTACCTAGACGAACTTTGCAGTAAAGTCCCCACCTAGTCAACTTTAAAACAATACACAAATGTGAGACCTACCGGTTAGATAGTAGGTACTAGACATGTATATTCGAACGTGTGAACGTGCGAAAGAAAAGAAAAAATACATTTATTCCAATAACACACACAAAATAAAAAAATCTATTTAACATTATCATTTATATAATTTAATCAATCGTATCACACGAACATGATTATTGACCACGTTCCGATCGATAGGTTCATATTATTTTCATGGAATTGTGACGTTGACCTTGCTAACGTTCATAGTTAATAGTGTAAGCACTAACTACAAAGTTGAATAAATAATAATAAATATATCCTGACAGTCCATTTTTTACGTACAAATAGTCTGCCACAGATCAAATAAAATTTGAAAAAAGAATTTGATATTAAATAAGAATTTTATTTAATATTAAATTCTTTGGAACAAACACATTGAATACTTGATGATATTCGTAGAAACACACACGCTTAGTAAATCTATAGTGGTTATACTTAGGAATGCTTAGTATATTAAATAATTTAGAATAAACAATTATTAAGATACTCAAAACATCACAATAAAGAACGCGTAGGTAACATTATGGGAAACTGGAACAAATGAAAATAATTTAGGTACATTTTAAAATAAGCCATTCGCGTCCACATAAATGGGTTTCTCGTTATCGTAAGCACATTACATGATGTTATGTACCTACTTCGTCTCGTCAATAGTTAACACGTAACGCTAGTTTTAAAATGTATGAATTATAAATACAAAATGAAACAAGAATGTCTAATGTAATTCCACTGAAACAAACAATAAGATTGTTTATGTTGGGGCAGTTGTAAAGCATTGCTGTAGATATACGTAAAAGTGATAAGAAAAATATGTTTCATTTTATTTAAATTAACTTTAGAGCCTAAATCCTGTCCAACATTCGTTGCGCAGGATTAGAGGAAAACCAATGACAAAACGGTTAATTAAACCTAATTTAAGATAACTTACTACTAACGCCCAACGATCACATACATAGATCCTGGATCCTAACTAGGATTCCCTGTGTCTAGGGACCCAGGAACTACGAGGACCATGGTCCCACAACACCCAGACCCAGAACAAGTATTTGCGCTTTTTTTCTGTACACAAATACTTATCCTGCCGCGGGAATCGAACCCGCCGCCTCCAGTTTATGAGCCAAGTAAATATAATAATGATCGAATATTTATTATCTCTTACGAAAGTTAATTTAAAAAAAAAAGTTAAATTACTAACCTAACCTAACTTAAAAACAATCGCTTACACTAACCCTCACGCACACGTGTTTGTTTGTATGAGTTATGTACTGGAAATATGCAGGCAGTCTTAGCATTGTATAGCAGTTTACAGCAGCAAATTAAAACAAATTATATACTGTTCTACACCCGGGGGAGGTAGGGGAGACTAGGGCAGGAAGTATACAATAGACAAGAGGTTATGTAATCATAGGGGAGTGCATGCGGTCTCATGCTATCAATGAGAAACATAATTGCATCATTGCCTCGGCGATGCGTGCTGGAGCTTTTACAATCAACAAATAGAAGATCAATCTTCTTGAAAATATATCCTATTCCTTCAAATCAGACCAAAAGGTTACAGAAAGGCATAATATATGTGAATGATTTGTGTTAATGTTATAACTGCCTTCTGCCCGCGGCTTCGAACGCATGGCCTATAAGAAACGAAAAAGATTTCAAAGATAATTCAACCACCCATTTCACGCTCTTAGGGGTGGAATTTCGAAAGACCCTTTGTTGGTTTACAAAGAACAAACCCTCCAAATTTCAAATCTCTGAGACCAGCGGTTTAGGCTGTGCGTTGATATATAAGTCAGTCAGTTAGTCAGCACTTTGATTTTTATATGTATAGATGTTGTAATTAATAATGAAATGGATTAAACAGTTCTCATGTTTGTTTATATTTTTGAGCCTGTTTAAAATAAAACTTTTTTATCAAAATTTCAATGTATGTTTTATAAAAGTTTAAGAGCCTTCTATCAGCAAATTTGCTGTTCATCTAAGTAATATTTAATTTCTCAAATCTAAATCAAAACCATTTATATTACATACGCAACTCATCCGTTTTGTTCAAATGTATAAGTATGTGATACGGCTAGTACATTTGATAACTAAATTAAAATAAGTAACCGTGTTACTAACTTTAATCAAAAGGCTGCATAGAGCTTTTGTAACGTATCCGAGGAGTCTGTCTACACATACTCGTATCCATGAAACGCGCTGTGATGCGCAGAGCTCGCGTTGTCATCTCTTTCCTCTAATTATTTATATCTCTAGGGCCGTTAACCGGCTTAGGTTTCGCAAGTTTAATGTCAGGGACATAATTGACGAAACTGAAATATTCTTAGCCTTCGATGGTTCGAAGGACGCGCGGGCGGCGAGCTTAGCGCTAGGCGGCGACATCGCACAGCAATCCGTTGCAAATTATTAAACAATCAATAAGTAATGACGATGTGCCTGGCCTACCTCACCGGTTGCTTTTGAGGATAGTGAATAGTGGAGCCTCAGTGCTGAGCGGGTGCTCCGTCCGATCGCAACTCCTCGCCACGTACGCCGGCCGCTGCGTCGTTCTCACGGATGACTTTAGATGAGGTATTACGAGTATTTATTAAACATGAAGAAGACGTGTTTCTTTTTTTTTAATTTTTAATTAATCTAGATTATTTTTTCATTTAATTTGCAAGCTGTAACTAATCATCTCATTTAATTATCGAAAGATCTCTTCAACCGTTAATCCAAAGCATTAATAAACTCATGGACTATCGTCAATATAGAAATCTAATAAAGAAAATCTGCGTTCAACATAGGAAAATATTTTCTATTACTTTTCTTTTGAAGTAACATCTCCTGTTCTGCTATAAAATTATTTTCTCGGTTACGGTCCCCATGTTCTTGGATAAATACATCTCAGCGAGCGTCTTGTATTATTTTATTCTCGTCGGCTTTAAAATTATTATTCAAAGACGTTTATTTTTAATCAACCGCGTATTTTTAGTGTATAATTTATCATTAATTGGTTGCATGCAAAAAATTGGCTTTGGCAGCGTTCATTCAAGAATAATGTTATTCTTGAGTATCTTGTTTATTATCAAAAATGTATTATTTACTACAAGTAGAAATAATATCTTGTGAATTAATAATAATATAATAAATAATATATATGTTTTGTATCAATGTAATATTATAATTTGCCTTCCCCATATACAAATCACGAAAATTTTTGACTAAAATCCTCAAGTTAAAATATTAATATAACTTAGTTTCAGTACTTTTATATTCATTAAGGCAAGATCTGAAGTTTGCTGAAATCATTTCATTATTCATCCACCCGGTTGGCTGTCGACAGCTACTTATAATACTAAAAACCGCTAATTAAGGTTTTGTTAAACGATTCAAGATACCATCTGTAGCCAGTGTATTTGAGAACATCTTATTTTATCTTATTCAACCAGTTCTTAATTTATCTGTATAGTTTTTTCTTTTTACCATCTACAATAATAGATTTTCACAGGACATGAACTCCGTCATTTTAAAATTGATTTGGAATATTCTATTTTATTTGAAAGGGTATAGATTGAGATATATACTTGGTAGATATATACTATCAGATTGGTTCCAAAGAAATTTGATCAAAATAGGTGCAGTAGTTTCGTTCTAAATCAAAATGATTGACATATACGTGTAATAATGTGACAACATCAAAGCATTATTGACAGCCTCTGTGGTGTGGTGGTTCAGCACGGCTTATAAACCGAAGGCAGCGGGTTAGATTCCCGCGGCAGGACAAGTACTTATACACAGGAAAAAAACCCAAATACTTTTTTATAATAAGGAATGATGTGCTTGCGCACTACTGCTTGGTGGCAGAATAACTGGCAAAGCGGTGGTGTCCTAGACGAACTTTGCGGGAAAGTCCTACCACCTACTTGTTCTGAGTCTGGGTGTTGTGGGACCATGGTCCTCCTAAGTCCGGGGCTCCTAGTCACAGAGAATCCTAGTTAGGGTCCAGGATCTATATATGTGATCGTTGGGCGTTATTATTTTTATTAATCCAAGCATTTCTTTATAAGAAATGAAGGAAGCTTTTTTAAACCGGTACAGACTGGACCAAGTTACCAATGTTTACGATCTTTGAAACGAAGGAACTGTCGCGTTTGATCCTATTTAAGAAACATTTTCCTCTTTTCCTATATTCAGTGCGCATTGTGCTACGTATTGTAGTGCTAATCTACATGAGCTCTGTGCTACACGGCCTACGCTACGCTAGAATCGCCGGATCGGATTGCTACGTCTCGCCCACATACTACGAATATCATAAAAAATTACATTAAAATTCTAAAAGAATAGCAACAACCGTTATTCCTCTTTAAAGTCCGACCATGCCAGCCGTAGATTCATATACTAATAGTGTATTATTATAATTTACCAACTAGACTTTGGGCGTCAGCCAATGGATAAGGGAACTCTCGAGTGAATAGAAATCACGGAAATACATTGAAATGTAACTCGATTGATAAATTCTTGTCACGTTTCGACTGAGATTCAGAAAATAGAAACAGATTTTTAGATCTTATCCATTTCGCTGGATCTAAATATAAATAATTGTAATTGGGCTTCTTTATATGTTTACTTTACTATACGCCGACTATCTGTAAGTTTTCTTAAAATAAAAGAAAATAATGCCCTACAATCACATACATAGATCCTGGACCCTAGTTAGGATTATCTGTGTCTAAGGACCCTGGAACTACAAGGACCATGGTCTACACCCAGACACAAAAAAGTATTTGCGCTAATTCTTCATTTTTTCTATTTCTGTACACAAATACTTGTCCTGTCGAAGAAACCGAACACGCCGCCTTCGGACTATGAGCTGTCCTGCTCAACCACCGCACCACAGAGGCTGTCAAATAGGATCTTAAATCTTAATGATCTGGTGATGAATGGTGAGGTCATTCAATATTACTACAGATAATATTGAGCGATAAATCAGCAACGTGCAGAACGCTTGCCGAGAACATGACTTAATTATAATTAAACAACAGAATTAATTTATACTATAATATAATTTATAATTATAATATAATTTAATTTACACTTTAATGCAATAAACTTCGAAGCCTGCTTCCCACGAGAATCCACTAACGCAACTGGACGCGAAGTGCTGCATAACAATGGATTTATGAATGTAAACTCTGCACCCGACAAGTCTCGAATTAAATTACATTTTCCAAGCTATTTCACTGAACGCTTTTCCAACCGGAGTTTACTTACTGCTGAAAAGCTGAAATTGTTTTTGATCATAAGTATATGATTGTGCATACACTTCTATTTACTACATAATTGTGTAGGCATTTTCCTACTTGTTCCATTTAATTGAAGATGGTTTTATGGCATATTGAAACAAGCTTTTGGTTAAGAAGACTTGACAAATGGAAGGTAGGAGTTATGCACAACTAACGATATTATATACAAAACAAAGTTGTCTGCCATCAGGCTAGTAATAAAGTTAAATTTTCTCCAATAATGTGGGGAGATGGAAGAGAAAATTCATTTACCGGTTACCGGGTCACTTACCTTTTACCTATGCAAGCATGGATGCTCTGCATCAGCCTTTCGGTACGATGGAGCTTTATGAAGTTATGTTTGAACCACGTATCTACTTATACTTTAACCCCATTGTTTCAATTCGTTCTCGTTTCATTGTTAACTAAAATTTTAGCCATAATTCAGCAGTTTTGTTTGAGATGGTTTAAAACAGAAACTTACACAAAAGACACTATATTCTACTTGTACAAAATATTTTTCATAGCAATTCCAGAGCTATAACTTTTTTATGTCCGATGAAATTTCGTATAACCACATTTCTTCTAACATTAAAAAACTGACAATACAAAAAATTGGTCGAAAACAGCATTACAACACAATAATACCTTATTGAACACCAACTGATAGGTACATAACAATGCACCATACAAAAAACTTACAAAGAATGGTAAAACAAAGGGTGAAACTTATTACATTAAGCATTATTAATGAATAGGCAGAAAATGTACATGGCTTTTTTAATATTTAAAGCTTTTATGTTATCTTAATTTCTTGGTTCAATTGCCTCCTTTTACGTGTGATCTATGTCTTTGTCACTGAATAAATAATTCTTTGGTTGCTCTGTAAATACAGGCCTAGATAGCCAGTAGCCAGACAAGTAATTTCTAACTAGAGAAGCAATTGTAAAAGTTTCAACGAGGGGTTGCGGTCGCAGCTCATTTCGCTTTCAATCTGCCTTTCAGTATTGAGAGCAAAACAAAAATAAAACACGGAGTCTTTGAAAAACCACATCATCAAGGTTTTCAATTAAGCTTCCGTAATATAAGTATTCTTTATAGCAGAATAGAACAGCTGAATCGTATAAAAATAGCTATAGTTTTTTTTGTAGGTATAGAAAAATGTAATTGAATTAATTTGATTTGTCTAGTGCAGTAATCTCGCCTGTATCAGCCAATACCGTTTGTGTTTCTACGTCATATTATAGTACTTAATAGTAGGTAATAAATCAGAGAGTTAATGATGGCGTACTTTTACGAGCACTTTAGCAGATGTTACTGTAACGATGTTAATGATCGCAGCATAGAATATGTGGTGGTAGTAAGTGCTTATAGTCTATTCTGTGATTGTGTCGCAGCTGTCTGCGGCGGCCGCCGAGGACCGGCACGTACAGTTCGACGCAGCGCGCGCCGAGCAGCTCGCCGAGCAGTTCGCCGAGCCGCTTGACGACGCCGATGACGAACGACGACACGAGAGAAATGCGTAAGTAGCAATACATACATATAAAATTCAAAATCCTGACTGACTGACTGATTGACTTATATATCAACGCACAAGCCCTAGTCCTAGAGACCATTTGGAGGATTTGGGAATTTGGAGGGTGTGTTCTTTGTAAAGTGCAGGCATCCACTAAGAAAGGTTTTTTCGAAATTCCATCCCTAAGAAGGTGAAATGGGGGTGGAATTATCTATCGAAAAATTTCTTCTTCGTTTCCTATAGGCCACGTGGGTGAAGCCGCGGGCAGTAGCTAGTTACGTATATTGGCTAACACTTCACTCATAACTTTTTAATTTTCTTCCTTTCATTGCAAAGATCATTTGTCGCTTTCAGTCGTAAGATATTAAAGTAAAACTTCTTTACGCACGCTTCACTTGGGGAGTAAGCCGGTGAATGCGTAACGAGAGCGTTACGGAAATTGTTCGGACAAGGCGAACAGAAATTGAGAGGAAGATATAAGTTACAGAAGATATAAAGTGCGAGTTACGTTTCGAACAGAAGTTTTACTTCAGTGGCGTTGTATAAAGCACACTCGTTTTATAAGTTACTAATTGCGCCCCGCGGTTTCACCCGCGGATAAAAAGTATATTAATTATTTGCTCATCCCACGGGAGCATTTCACTTTTCCGGGATAAAATGTAGCCTATATGTTAATCTAGTTTATAAGCCTATCTTGGTACCGAATTTCATCCAAATCAATTCAGCCGCTTGAGCGTGAAGGAGTAACAAACATACACACATACAAACTTTCGCCTTTATATTATATTAGTGTGATTATACTGTTTATGTCCCACAACTGTTGTAGGCGATCTCCTCGCCTAAAGAATCGGACAACGTGCGCTGAGGGAAATCACATACTTACCAACATTTGTAACTGTTTTTATCGTAACCCGTTTGCGTGGACGATTTTTCAGTATAAAAAACAATATCCTATTCAGCTTTGTTTATATTACCGGCTATCTGTATAATCCGATACTTTAGAATAACGGCTACGTTTAGAAAAAAAATTTTAAATATTCATTATTTTGTATATTCACTATACAATCAATACCGATCACGCCACCATGATGTGTGTAAAATACGGGAGCAAGGAAGGTGAAGACGTGCGGATATTGCATCGAATTATACAGATTGCCGATAACATAAGCCTTTCAACATCGAAATCCGTTCTGCTATAGCGCTCTATACGTAATATCCATACGTAATTATGAGTTAAAGAAGCACAATATAATAATGTATTTTTTTAAACACGGCAAATTGCCTTTATTTTCTAAATACTAAAATGATTTAATAACTAATACTAAAAACTACCTACTACTACAAAAAAAAAAATTGGACTATATGCTGACCGCGATGACCTATAGACAGTCCAAATGCTCCAGCCCACTACCGGTAGGTAGCGTACCTAACAAGGTAAGTAGTAGTTATTAAATCATTGTAGTATTTAGAAAATAAAGGCAAATAACCGTGTTAAAAAAAATGTATTATCTATTTTATTGCACCTAATGCTATAGAACAGCATTCCTATGCATCGTATCGACATGATGAGCGTACTCGCGGAAGTGGCTACTGATTTCGATTTGTGCCAAAAATAGTTGATGTCTTGACATTGGCATTGTACGGAGTGGCACCGGGAGTGTAGGGCGAGAAGTCGCGAGGCGAGGAGAACACGAGAGCCGTGCGTGCGTGCGTGCGAGTGCGTGCGAGTGCGTGCCGCGCGGGTATGCCCGTCACCTACTCGCGAGCCTCCGAGCTCGCGCACCAGCGGTGAGACATCTCCACCATCACCACTGGCACCCTAGTTTCAGAAAACAGATGAATCACACATAACTGCATGCCTGTTTATTTAGATTTAGCATCATAATGCATACGGTGTTGTTTTCCTGACTAGCGGGTGGTACATAGGCACACATGTAGTAGCAGGTAGTGCAGGCCTCTGTATTGTGGTAGTTGAGCAGGTCGGCTCATTACCCGGCAACAGCGGGTTCGATTCCCGCGGCAGGACAAATATTTGAACACGGACAAGACACGTAAAAAAAGCGCGACTACTTGTTCTGGCGTTGTGGGACCATGGTTCTCGTTGTTCCTGGGTCCCTAGACACAGGGAATCCCAGTTAGGGTCCAGGATCTATGTGTGTGATCGTTGGGCGTTATTATTATTATTGGAAGAAGCTAAAAACAGTGGCCATGTGGCGGCGATGTGCGAATAGGTCCACCCCATTTCCACCCGTGATTTTTTTTTAATGGGCTAATGCTGTTGGTCTCTACCGACCTGTACAGCGTCGCCGCGCGGGCACTTCTCGTGGGTGCCGTAAAAGCTGGCTAAGAAAACATCCAAGGAAAGGGCAGCAGCATCGGTACATTTAAATATATTCTGCTAACACCAAGCTACCTGCCAAACGAGGTGATTATGGCAACCTCCCTCTCCCCCCTCCCCCCTCTCCCTATGATAAGCGTCCAAAGTGACGTTTTACGGGAAAGGCATTTACGTTCAGCTGTAGCCGTCTACCGGCTGTGGACGTGTGTGTGACAAACATAGAAGTTTTATATCTGAGTCTAGGATAATTATCTAGCCGAGATATTTCTAGTTATAAAAAAAGAACAAAAATAAAACTTCTTTTAAAAAAAAAACTTTTTTTTCTAGGTATAGGGACCGAATGCGATATAAAATAGAATCAAATTCAATAAACTTGTGACATAATTTGACATGATTATATAAATTTCTCTATCTAGAGAATTGAGAAAAAATCTGTAGGAATTCAAGAAAATGTATATAATTTATTTATAAAAGACATACCGACTATAACTATACTATCGATCATCATTCACTTCATTTATGGACGGCCGTGTCGCTTAACTTCAGGTAAACGACTAGTTCGTCACATCATTCACTAACATAAAAAAAAATTGAAAACATTCGTATCGTGAAAATGTGCAAGCGAGACAATATTTTTCGCTTCAACATTTATTCCCAATAATTCATTTGATATTGATTGATACATTTATCGGAACAATATAAATGCGATCACGGTCATTTCCATCACAACAAGTAGGTACTGCGCCGACCAATTCATTACAAACACGTTGACACAAAAGTGTCAATCTCCTACATATTTTAAACTTGAATTCTACTCCTTCAAACGTATTATTAATGGTGATTTTATATACATATAATATATTATGTAGATAATGATAGCGATTACATCGGCACAAACTAAATTAAATACGACATCGAGGGATCAAAGTCGATGTAAATCGTAATATAACAGTGGTGTATCCCTTATAATAAAAACGAGTGTGCTTTAGACCACACGACTGAAGTAATAGTTCTTTAGTTTAGCTCCATCTATCGGCCGGTATAACTTTGTTTTTGCATTGTTTAATGTTAATATCGCCATCTTGAAAATTGTAAATTGTAATTTTACCGGACATACCAACATAATAATACAAATTTTTGACCTTGTTATGTTGACAATGGAGATCTACGTGAACCAACTTCAATTTTAATTCGCCTCGCATTCACCTTACTCCCCAAGTCAAGCGTGCGTAAAGAAGTTTTATTTCAAAAACTTTAGCTCTCATAGCAACGCGGTAAATGTAAATGTTATTAGATGGATGGGTGCCTGCTAAATGGTATTTACAAAAGGCATAGAGCATCGGTTATAAAACACTTTTTGCAAACGAGTATGGGACTACGGTTGCTAGTCGTGTTAGTCCGACGGCAGCTTTAAAAGCTTTTTCTTTGACCTACTTGTATGTACTGCCATCTAAGTAGAACCTTTTTAATTTTTTTTACGTCTGAGCTGCGATAAATAAAACGGTACATTTCTAAAATCCCTACCAATGATACTCATTGCTCATTTTTGACTTTTTGCCCAGAAACACCCATCAGCTGTGCTATAAGAAACTAGCAGGCATGTTTGGACAAGAAGCTACTACAAACCTTCACTGGCCATGCTACGAAATAATTTATAATCCACAGAACATGTAAACGCTTAATATTCGCCTGCGTTTCGTCAATGAATGTCATGCCGAGAAATTGTAATCGCGTTTATATCATGCTTATAATTACACTAACAAGAACATTTTATGTCTGTCAGTGAAGCTTTGAGCCCCGTCATTATATCAGGTGTAGGTAGGCGGTTCCAGAAAGATTAGTTATTAGTACATATCCAAAGATTCATACCTACTTGGCTAGTATGCTACTTTGGCATGCTTCGCCTTTGATCGCATCGTCACTTCCCATCAAGTGAGGGCTTGGGCGAATGCTAAACAAGTTTAAAAAAAAGTAAAACGTGTTTAAAACAGATGCCATAGTTCCAATTCCAACGTTCATGATGGCACTGCCACGTCGTGACTCATACAGTTCAAATTCATTACCTATTATAGTAGTAGGAGCAAAAGAGCTATGATTTTCACGCGCCGCTGAACGACGTACGTATGCATGATTACCTCTGAAAAGATGCAACGTGGCGCGGGTACTTACAAAACTTACACGAACTTGGATGCATTCCTTTGTTGTTGGATGTACTGAGAGATATGCAGCAATGTGATGATTCGAAATTTACTAGCTATAGTTATAGTTGTTACTAGCTTCTGCCCGCAGCTTCGCCCGCAGCGTGGCCTATGGGAATAAATAATTCAACCACCCATTTCACCGTATTAAGGGTGGAATTTGGAAAAATCCTTTCTTAGCGGATGCCTACGTCATAACATCTACCTGCTTGCCAAATTTCAGCCAGATCCGTTGAGTGGTTTGAGATGTGCGTTGATAGATGACTCTATGTCAGTCAGTCTCCTTTGAGTTTTATATATATAGATTATTTGTTTTTTGAAGTAAAACTACTTTACGCACACTTGTCTTGCACGGGGTATGTAAGCTAGTGAGGCGAATGCAAGTCGTATACAACGCATATAACACTTTTCTTATTATCTCTATGAACGTGATGATTATAAGAAAAGTTTGTTTTATGTATGCCTAACCAGGCCAAACATGTGCGCTACTTTTATAAAATCTTACCACCTTCATTTGAAAAATAATGTACTTACCCATGTTTTACATTAAGTCATCTTTATCTTTATCTTGGTTCTTGTGTTCGTTGAATTATTTAATACTTAATAAAAAATGTGTGAATGAACTATTTAGTAACGTACGTTTTTAACTCTGATTATTATTTCGAATACCTACAGATTATTCGTGTTACGTTACGTTCCTTATCTAAACAGAGCTGTCAAACTTCTTCAGTTCTCTGTGCATGGTAATGACACTTTATTTAATAAAATTCTTTTATTAAATTCTAATTGTCTGCCCACATTGTCCATACTGTATAGACAGGACCATTCTTCGTGATGCTAACAGCAGCGTACGCTAATTAGCGTTCATTCATGTTTTGTGGGGAGTTTGGCAGGCACTTGACAGGTCGATAACGTACCGAGGTCACCTCAGCTCAAAATATTTTTGAAATTTTGGTCCTTTGTTTGATATGTTTTTATTTACTGATCTTTACGTATGTAACTGCCGTTCTGCAGTACTGGATGTTTTAAATCATAATAATGCTTTGTTTGGCTAAGAATTCCATTTTCAAATTTAGTTTCTTTTATAAACATAGATCAATGTTTTTTTTTGGCGTAAAGCTTTAGTTTGGGGTTTCTTAGGCGGGAATGCGAAAAAGATTGCGTCACCGCATTGTATTATTTTACTAAACTTGTGTTATTTTCAGTGTTAGTGCATAAAATTGGTGGCATTCTATTCGTTACGTGCTGGATTACATGCGTAAGTGTGGGAAAATGGAATAATGATGGTGAAACGTTTCTTTTCGTGTTGTTTCCAAAACTCCATTGAAGCTTCTGGTAAAGTTGCCACCACTTTACTAGGAATATGACTTTGACTAGACTATGACTTGACTATGACTTGACTTGATGACTTCGACTGTGATTTGATGACACATATTTGCGTGAAATATCATTAGGTTGATAAATTATCAATTACTTGACACTGGCTAAATACAAAAAAGTGTGGAGCCAAAAAATTTATCAATAGAAATGCCCTCAATAAAAAACATAGATCAATATTAGTCACTTCTTCATCATGGATAAGACTCAAAACTTCGAGAGGTACATTCATCACCACAGCAGCGTGTGCTTATAAGCATGTAACTACCCAACGCCATAGATTATTGAGGGTAGTGTCAAATCAAATTAACGCAATAATCCATAATGTCCTGGCGCCGTGAGGTGCTGTTGCAGTATTTTATGTATTTTGTGATACTGTACCGTAAGTACAGCGTTCATATTGTATTCTATGTATTTATTTACAAACAAAAAGTATCGAAGTATTGTATCAGTTATCTGGTTCCCACAGTACAAGCTTTGTTTAGTGTGGGGCTAGATGGCGCTGTGTGAAATATCCACACATTATTATTATTATATCCAAACTTAAAGTACAGTACGATGCGGCAGTGTTGAAATTTAAATATAATAATCCTTGTAATCGTAAGATCTTAGCTCGGCGCTAACTAATAGTCTGTAAACAACATTCCGCAATTTCCGCAGCATTGACTCTCGAACTAGTTTGAAAGTTAGGTACACTTATCATCTACAAGACGGCATCACAGCACTGCAGGGCTCCTTGCTTTAAAACATGCCGCAATAATCACATTTTTGATTATCCATTGAGGAACAATATTTTTTCAAATGTACTATCCTGTGATATATAGTGACGGTGTTGTTTCAGACGGCATTTGCACCACAAGCCTCGCAAGTACTCTCTGCAAGAGGGCGCGCGAGGAGGCGGGACAGGCGCTGCAAGCGCGGCCGCGGGTGGCGCTGACGGAGAGGAGCTGCGCGAGGCTGACCGCGCCGACCTGCTCGCACACCGCAGCGAAGACCCACGTGCCTTCCGCCGACATCTCATACAGCCCAGGGTACTTACATAAAGTGAAAACACATTACATTACACATCTTATATACTTCCAATACAGAGTCAATCAACAAATGTGATATGTCTTGATGCTTCTGGCGATCAACTAGAAATTGGCTGGCTTTTCTATACATATGCCACTTGATGCTTAGTGACGATGCAGCTAAAGCGCAAAGATAGAACACGCCTGCATGAGTTGCCCCTTAATATACACTGAAAATAAAAATAAAAAGAATGACGCTGTTTCTTGCCGCCGATGTAGCAGGTATTATTTGTTTATTTGTTATATGGAGAATCAGTCTTCTGATCAAATCCTCGTTCATTTTAATGATTCTGATGAACCTGATTCTAAACTAAGTTTACCATCAACAGGGCTCAACAGTTCATGTAGGACGCAAAGATGGCGAAGATGGTGAAAAACTTCAGAATATACTGTCTGATGCAGCGTACAAGGCGCGGTTCGACCATAGCCCGCATGCGGTAAGCACTATCAGCAGTTTAATCAGTGGATGTATGCGAATATAAGACGTTCATGCTTGTTAGGTAACCAGCATTAGATAAGTAATAGTTTTAATCATTACTTTTTATCTACTAAAATGCGATTATTAGATTATTTTGGCGTACATTAACGATTAGGTAGTTTGCAAAAATCAATAATATAGCTTACACCGTGTGGCCCGCCTGCGGCTGCTCTGACATACAACAGTGCAAAGATGACGTCAGAGCTCGGTGTGATGCAGGTGTTCGTGCAACTGGACGAACTGCTGTCGGGCGATGATGGCGAGGCGGAGTGGAAAGAGACGGCGCGCTGGATCAAGTACGAGGAGGATGTAGAGGAAGGCTCGGCGCGGTGGGGCCGGCCGCACGTGGCCTCGCTCTCCTTCCACTCGCTGCTGAACCTGCGCCGCTGCCTCGAGACTGGCGTCGTGCTGCTGGACCTGGATGAGAAGGACCTGCCCGGCGTCGCCTACAGGTACTCATTACTACCCACTGCTCTGCGACTGGTGCTGTCTCATCTGTCTGATACTGTCTCACATTGTTGTAGCATGAGATGGATTTATTTTTAGGCCCTGGTGTCACTGCCTGGCGACTTTAAATTTGATGCTATAGAATTACCTACTTTCTTTTTTGCGTTTAGATACATACTTCTTTTATGGTACTTTTAAGTGCTTTAGGCATAGTGTTAAGACTTAATGTCTTATAAGCCACGGCCTGTTGCAGACTTGACTTACTTAAAAAGATTATATGCAGGTATCATTTTATGAACATGAAATAAAATATTTGATTCATAACAGTATCGCCTGCTTGCGTAATCAACAGGTTAATTTATATGTATATGATATGAATAAAAATATCTATTGTTTATTATATAAATATTGTTATTGTTGAGTATTTTATTATTATTCCGTTTGATCGATCAATAAACTGCGAATAATAGTCTTCCACAATTAATAATCATATTCAATCACAAATGTAGTCAACGTAATAGTTACATAGGAACCTAAATGTCCAAAACCAGCGCATATATATGTGCATCTTCCTACTCTCTCATGATCAGACAAACTTAACATTTTACATTGGTATACTAAAAATATATTCACAAGCGAATTCAAAACAATTGAACAATGTGTCGTCAATCGCTTTATCTGCCTGACTAAGCAATTTGTAGATAGTTAATCCACCCGTCCTTTTTGCGTATGTATATAATAAGATAGGTAGTAAGTAATAGTACCTATCTTGGCAGTATAAAAATAACACTTTTTGAACTTTTGCTCATATTATAAAGTTAAAATGGGGCGCACAGAAATTTATCAAAACATAATCCTAACTAACCCCGATGTTTCTACCAAGTTAGTTGGCCGTGGTCACCAAGGGACAGGAATAGAGGGTGTTAGCATCGTGCAGGGCGGGCGTCGTCTCCAAGTTACAAATTATAAAGTATCATGTATAAGTACTCCAACTACCCGCATTTGGTCTTGTAATTTTTCACTGTCAATGTCCCGACTCCCGACATACAATAATAACAGTATCGGCAGTTTCACCGGAACACTAACCGCGACGCGAACACCTACTTATCACCGGATTCCACGATGAGGATAACCTTTAACCATCTTCCTGATTGAAGTTACTGTATTTCTTAATTACAATGGATTCTCGGACAACTCTTGGGTAGGATTATACTTGATGTGTGATGCGGTTATAATAGACCCATTTAACTTTATAATAAGGTTCGTAAGAACTAGCACCATGCTGAGTTGGGGCCGGTTTGTGACAGATCTTGAAAGCGACGTTCTTAGGCAATTTTCGTGTTTTTTCATTGTTTTTGTTCTGTTACAAAATAAATTTTCTTTCTTTCTTCTACTTTATTTCCTGAAATATTATTTTTAGATTTAAGTATTATAGGGAGAGGCCGGAACCATGCCGATTCGAAGGATTTGCTAAATAGTTTTTATACAATACGTGTAGGTATTTACGTACTGCAAATAGTGATATCTGTAACCTGGTGGAAACGTCTGTGGACGGTTACGTAATGCTTTGCTTGATGCACGGTATAGTTTTATTTATTTATTTATGTTAATGAATAATGTGACGAATTAGTTTACCTGATGTTAAGCGACACGGCCGCCCATAACAGAAAAGTGTCACGCGGTACTCTAAAATTTAAAATTTCGCGTGACACTGTACTGCGCACGTCATCCTGAGACATCAGCAGAGTCTGGTAATAAGATTACGCGACTGTGAGATCAAATCGTAGTCTTAATTGCCCAGTAATTTTACTAGGTACAATACCCTCTAAACGGGAACATAGTAGTGCGCAAGCACTACGGCTTGGCGTTAGTACATTATAAGTGGAAACGTAACTTTGTCAAAATTCTCTCTTAAGGACATAGTAACTTTAGACAGCCTCTGTGGTTGTTGGTGTGGTGGTTGAGCAGGTCGGCTCATTCCCGCGGCAGGACAATTATTTGCACACAAAAAAACACAATTACTTGTTCTGGGTCTGGGTGTTGTGGGACCATGGTCCTCGTAGTTCCTGGATCCCTACAGGGAATCCTAGTTAGGGTCCAGGATCTATGTATGTGATCGGTGGATGTTATTATTATCATTATTATTATTAACTATGTGTTTTAAACAGAGCTAGTTCAATAATCGTAAATTAAAAATAAATGTGGTAACACAGCTAATCAATGGACAAATCGACCAATAGTCGTGACGACCGGCTCAAAAACTGACACCATGACTATCTAATGACAGCTACATCTTAGAAATCCATAGACTCATTTGTATTTTTCTTCCAATCTTTTTTTGACTCGTGTGTTCCTACCGTAGCTTTCCAATTAATCAAGGATACAGATGTTATAATATTGGTATGATGGAGTGATGGTGTCGAATGCTCACCATCAACAAACGTTTAATGCATGCAGGGTGGTGGAGAGCATGGTCACGGAAGGGCTGATCGAGGAGGATGACAAGCCCGTGGTGATGCGGTCGCTGCTTCTGCGGCACCGGCACGTTCATGATGATCGCTTCCGCTTTTCCATCAGCGGCAAGAAGCAAGCTTCCTACACCAGCCTGCAGGTATGTCGCTCGACCACATTGCACCACCACAAGCATTACAAAACTTCGGACACAGCGCATCTTGGGATGAATATACACTAGGGTTTGGAAATTCTCGACAATTTAAAAGTCCCGAGACACGAGACCTCCTACAATCAAATTCCCTTTGAGACTATTAAGTTTTTTTTTGTAAGAGATTAACCCCATTTCGAAAAATTTTAATTGAGTTAATTTCTGCTAAACGTATTTAAAAAGGCATTTTTTTGTAAAAATCAAGAAGATTTTCATAATATCTGTCTCTTTCTTAGGCATTTTATATCCTCACTGGATTAAATACTCTTACGAATGAATTTACTCTTTACGATTTCCCTTATAGTAAGTCCATCCTTCGTTGTGTACTCAGTAGTTACGTAGTAGATCAAGTAGTTATTCACTAAACTAACAGATGCCGCAAGAGTCCTTCAATTATTTGAAAATAACAATGATAACATAACAATTTCGAGAAACTGTCTCGTCTTGAGTCTCGACTAGAAAGTCTCGGGACTTAGGACAATTAAAATTACGTAAAATCCCGGGACCCAAACACTAATAGGGACGCTAAACCAGGGGGCTAAACCTGGCTAAAATACAATAAAACTTATCTATATTGGATATATATATAATAGGTCTTTACCTATGAAATTGCCGTATTGCAGTACAGACTTTTTCAAACAAAAAAAAGTTTTGATTGGCTATGAATTCTAAATTCAAATTAATTTTGTTTTAAAAATATGACATTCTATTTACAATATAAGTCTTTTGTTTATTGATTAGCGTTGTATTTTCATTACATTTCAACATTTTTCCTCATAATGGATACTTTGAAATTTCGTGTAATTATGGAATATGAGTTCCGTCGTAGTACCAACGCGGCACAAACGACACGTAACATCAACGACGTTTACGGAGAGAACTGTACAAACGAACGTACAACCCGTTATTGGTTTGCTCGGTTCCGTTCTGGGAACTTTGACTTGAAAAATGAACCTCGTGCTCGTCCGGAAACTTTGGTCAACAATGATGAATTAAAGGCGATTGTGGAAGCTGATGAATCTCAATCTACAGCTGAGCTGGCAGCAGCTTTTGATGTTAGCATCAAAACAATATTGGTCCATTTGCGACAGATTGGCAAGATAAAAAAGCTTGATAGATGAGTGCCCCACGAACTTAACGATCGCCAGCGCAACGTACGCGTCGAGACTTGCCTTCCGCTGCTTAACAGGCACAGAAATGAAGGAATTTTGAACCGAATTGTTACGTGCGACGAAAAATGGATTCTTTTTGACAATCGAAAGCACTCAGCAAGTTGGTTAGATCCTGGTTCGGTACCAAAGCAATGTGCAAAACGAAAAATGACCCCTAGAAAGGTGATGGTCACAGTTTGGTGGTCTAGTGCTGGTGTGATTCATCATAGCTTTTTACAAAACGGCGAGAGCATTACTGCAGATGTGTACATTGAAGAACTGACCACAATGATGGCGAAACTCGCACGTCTGCAACCAGCTTTGGTCAATCGGTCGTCTCCACTGCTACTTCACGACAACGCGCGACCCCATACTGCACAACAGACCGTCTCTAAGCTCCATGAGTTGGGTTTGGAAGCTCTCCCTCATCCGCCATACTCACCAGATCTTGCGCCTACCGACTATTACTTTTTCCAAAATTTGGACAACTTTTTAGCGGGAAAAAAATTCAATTCCCGAGAGGCAGTACAAAACGCCTTTGAAGAGTTTGTTGTCTCCCGTCCTGCTGATTTTTTAAAGAAGGGCATCCATAAACTGCCACAGCGTTGGCAAAGATGCATTGATTGCAGGGGTGATTACTTTGAATAAAAGAAATAAATAACTTCGAAAAAAAAATACTTTAACTTTTTTCAAACAAAACGGCAATTTCATAGGTAAAGACCTAATATAAAATATATCCAATCTATACAACAGTTGTGCTTACAAATTTAAATAATAATGTTTATCTGCTTTCGTCGACTTTATTCAGCAATAAAACCGATATAATTAAAATATTGATTAATACAAGAATACTTCTAATATCAAGTATTCTTCATCGTCGTGAGTTTTTAAGTAGCAAGAGGATTCATAAAAAGACCTTACAGGTACTGCATTGTTTGAGATGTATGGCTTGTTTAACCTAGCTACTATAAAATATAATTATATTACTACCTCTATGCTCTACTCCTAGAGAAGAAGAGAATAGAATAATATACCTGGAAGAGATCGCTTTTAATGTCACCCATTGTTCCCCACTACATGTGATTCATTGTATTATTTTAAATTTTTGTTATTACGTGGTGTGTACAATGAAGAGTTTATCTATCTACCTACTCAGTCTCACAGCTGAGAAAAAATATCTTTCGCATATATCACATGATTCGAGTGCGCCATTGTCACGCAAACGTTTTCATTCATTTGACGGATATAATTTGGCTTAGCTGTAAAATGTAGCAGTGTAACGCACGTTCACTGGCTCAATTGGTATTTCATCGGTGTCGCCCGTCGCAATATAATTGGATACGGTGTCGTTGTTACGAGTAAACTCGTTTAGTATCATTACATTCAACATAAGATAGCGTCAGACGTACCTATCTGTAAGGGTTGCTGCCACTACAAAAATCATGTTTAACTATCTATGACTTGGTCTAGATAGCTTATCACGTATTGCAGGCAGTATCTCGAATGCCTATACCTAACGATCGTGCAAAAAGTTCAAATTTATTATTTAAATACTGCGATTTGTAGTTTTCCGTGGCCATCAAAATAAACCACATTTTTCCCGGTTGGTTTTTTACGGGTGATAATTTTATTTAAAGTATTTGCTTTAAAGATTGAAGCTATTTTTATATGTAAAGGCAACATTTATAACCCGCAGCTGATAGTAATTTATAAGTTAGGACAACATAAGTGTCGTGTATGTAGATTTTTTACGAAAACATCACGCACGAGATACACTGAAAACCACAAAATGATTACGTAACTATTACGCTCACACAGATCTATCAATTTAAATTGGAATGGAATGCTCTTCCAGCATCAGTACATCGTCCTAGGTATAACCTGGGGCTCTTCAAGTCAATAGTAAATCTAATAACAAACGCGAAGCGTATTAAACCGACTTCAGACTTATATGGTTTTCTCATGCATTGCCAACAATGGCTTGTCAGACCAGAACTAGACCAAATTACAATAATATGGGCCCACACGGAAGCACCAGATTTCAATTAAAAAAGAACATTAAAATCAAATCAAATCAAATTATTTATTCATTATACCTTTGGTTTACATGATTCTTAAGTAGAATAACTTATAATTAAACATATTTTCCATTATTAATTAATACAACTAGTCTTATCCAACTTAACTAAATCGGTTCACCCAGTCAAAAGTGCTGAGGTAGATAGATAGATGAACTCTTTATTGTACACACCAAATAATAAAAAATACAAAGAGAAAAAAAACAATCAATTATATAAAGTGTAACAATGGGCGACCTTATCGCTAAAAGCGATATCTTCCAGGTAACCTTTGGATGGAGAGAATTTGACGAAGTGGTAAAGGACGGGGTGTACATAACTATTTCGTTCATATAAAGGACGTAATAATAATTATAATACTTAACTTCTTAAAATATAGAAGAGATATATATAAATATAGATATATATATATATATATATATATATAGATATATATAAATATAGATATATATATATATATATATATATATACACACACATTCTAAACATACGTACATAAAATATATATATATCGCAATAAGTATAAATAAATATATATACATACACAATATACCTAAATACATATAATTATATGTATTAGTAGTAAGCAACAACAATCAAAGAATGAAACGGAGCAGTTACCCAGACAAGTAAAACTCCTTCACTTGATCCTTAAAGATGTACAATGAAGGGGCCTTCCGTATAATCACAGGTAGTGCATTTCAGAGGCGAACAGCCTGAATGCTAAAAGACCGATCATAGAAACTGCTACGATGTTAAGGCATCTTGAGAGTCAGGTTTTCCGACGACCTAAGACACAAGGTGTGCGAACTGTGCATGAAGTTAAAACGTTCCTTAAGATAGCGCGGAGTGGATGGAGTAAGCAAAACATTGTATAAAAGAGAAAGGATATGGGCATTTCGGCGCAGACGTATGGGCAGCCACTTGAGCTTTGCACGAAAATGAGAAACGTGGTCATATTTGCGCAAGCCAAATATGAACCTAATTGAGAAATTTTGTAAACGCTCAAGCTTACTCAGCTGGTCTTCTGTAAGGTCGAGGTAGCATACGTCAGCATTATCTAAAATGGGGAGCAAGAGAGATTGTGCAAGCGCAACCTTGGTGGCAGTGGGTAAAAAATTACGGAGCCTCCTCAGAGACGCTGCGGAAGGAAACATTTTGCAGCTTATGGCTTCCAACTGAGGTCCCCAGCTCACACAGCGTTCCATAATCACTCCAAGATTCTTAACAGTGTCGCTATATGGAATGACCACTCCATCAAGGTAACAAATATAAAAATAAATACAGACGAATTGATAACCTCCTCCTTTCTTAAGTCGGTAAAAAAGGACATCTCACGAGCAAACGTGCTCCACCTCAGACAACACCGTCACTTTCCATCAGGTGAGATGTGGTCAAACGTATGCCATATTAGCAATTAAAGAACATTGCCCAATTTCTTGAATTGTACTCTTAACTCCACCTAGAATTAAGACTCTCCTACTGCTATAGGTACATAAGCACATCTAAATGTAAATCTGATTGTAGTCTATTATAGCTCATTTTCTGAACTTTAGTAACTTTGGCTTTGACCAAATCATTAATTCAAAGCCGCAATATCGCTGATTTCACGCGCAAACTCATATCAAGGACAGTATAATATTGGGGTAGGAAGCGGAAGGCAAGGGCCTTCGCAAATAAACAGAACTCAACGTATTAGTATCGCAAATGATAAATGAAAACATATCGGCAGTGATAAATGTATGAGATAATCTTCGGTGTCAGATAACAAGTCACGTTTATCGAAAGTCGCCGTCGATAGCGTCGTTTGGCACGTATCAGAATGCGTGTTTGTGAAAATGTCCCAAGGTTAATCTGATAGGAAGGACTTACCGGCCGCGTGTAGCCATACCAAACAACTCATAGAATAACGTGCTTAGGCCCGTAAGATCGTCAATATCTACAATACAAAATTGTACCAAACAGCCTCTGTGGTGCGGTGGTTGAGCAGGTCGACACATAAATTATTCGATAAATTTTGTTTACTAAACTATTTATAACGAATACGCCAATAGCTTAAAAAGCGAGAAAAGCTAGCACGAGAATTTCAGTGGTTTATAGATTACATGTAGGAATCCGATAGCGTCCCCTCCTCGCTACGCCCATGAAATAAACACTATTTAAATATAAACACTAGTGCTTTCCCGATCGTGATTAAATATTTTCCTCTTCATTAAAATTTATATGTCAAATAATGATTGTCGTAGAAGGTTGATATCATTATTGTTAACGCATGCAACACTGTAATCATTTCATGTGGTTCACCGATGGAAGTTCAATTGAAATTATTGCCTACAGTGGCCCATCAAGTATTCAATAATAATAGGCCTTCTGATATTTATTATCCACCAAACCACCTATAATATGTACCTGCTACGACTTAACAGGTACTATTGTTTATTCTGTGATAAGGGTGGGCTATAGAGTCCGAGTTGTTGACATGCACATCGAGATCTTTCCCTTATAACTTTTTACAGGGCCCTTGTATTAGTGTTACTAAAATTTCACTACTTAACGATTTATGAAAACCTTTTGAAAT
Organism: Ennomos fuscantarius; assembly: GCA_905220475.3. Lineage (NCBI taxonomy): Eukaryota > Metazoa > Arthropoda > Insecta > Lepidoptera > Geometridae > Ennomos > Ennomos fuscantarius. Next base: position 18,023,153 of record HG992023.1, read on the forward strand.
CTTATCAACGAGAACTAGATATGTGGATGTCTACAAAAAATGTTGATAAATAATAGGTAGATATATTTTTTATTATCACCGATGTGTCCCCTTGAGAATAGTTTTGGCAATAATCAAATAGAATGAGTGTGCTCACATAACAGATTGTAGCCAGGTCCTGCTTTTAGTTAAAAAAAGCGAGTATGATTATGAATCCAGTAGTCCGTTCCTAAATTATTCGCGCCATCGAAGTACCTGTGTATATCTCATGTAAATACCAGCGTTGTCGTTATTCACATAACTGTTTTTTTAATTTGGGGACATTGTGATCAATGTATCTAACCTAAGTATTTCAAATGTATGTCTCGCGCATGGCTCTACACTCACATCCAATCCAATATAATAAGGCGAAACCAAAAACGTTTTTCAACCAACTTTTAAGTGCATCATACGCATTTTTTTTAACGGATTAATGCTGTTGGTTACTACTTTTAAAGCATCACCGGGTGGGAGGGCAGGCAACTAGCTCAAGGGCATCCTTGGTGTGCGTGAGCCTCGGCTTAAGCCGTTACCGGTAAGAGAGGATCGAGAAGGCTAAGAAGTCATGACTGTTCTAGCTAACCAACAGAGAGACGTCGATGTCTTATTGTGTTACGCTGGTATCCTATACCGGTGCCGAAAGCGGTTCCTGAGCCAGAAGGGCTAGACTGGTCGGGTGATTCTAGCGCGGCCGATGCTACGGCTCCTATTGGATCATCCGGGTTGCTCACGTTGTGTCTCGGACGGCTATGACGCGATGGAGCATCATAAAGATATTCACTAAACCATTTCTTATTTGTCTGTTGTTGAATATTTGCCATAACTTATTGTCCTTAGATACCAAGAAGGACAAATAACAACTATCATTTTTCTTTTTATTCTTATCTAAAAGGTTCATCATCATCATCATCACTGTCATCATCAACAGCCTGCAGTTGTCCACTGCTGAACATAGACTTCTTCCACAGGGCGCCACTTTGAGCGGCTGAAGGTTACCAACCAACTATACTAACTACTAACTATACCAACTATAATTAGTGGAAGAAGAACAGAAACCCTCTCCTATTCCTTCGTCTGTCTTCTTCCGCACAATCCATAATCCATAGGTACAATATTCTTTCGACTTCTGCATTCTTATTAGAGCAGCGCTGAACATCAGTTTTTGAACCAAAACGAATTACGAAAATTATTCGGTTCAGCGCTTACCGAACCGAATATTCGGCCGAGCTATTCGGTTCATTTTACGAAAACTTTGCCGTGCATGAAGTTGTCGCAATAAAAACTTAAACAAAACTCTATTGCAATAGAAGTAACAGTTTATTTTAATTATATTATGAAGAATTCCTAAAAAAATCTTATATTTACGTAAATTTATTTCGATCAAAATAAAAATAGAAGATTAAAAAACTGCTAAACTTTCTTATCATTTTAGATTAAGTTCCTATTAAAGATCATAAGTTTGGAAGTATTTAACGGAAATTATTTCATAAAATATTCGATTATTGTTAATATCCACTCCAACAGAATATTCAGCCGAATACCGAACATGGAAAAACTATACCGAATAAGAATAATTACCGGTGCAACTCTAATTCATATCCTAACTCAACAATGAAATGAAGGAGTTAACTAGACAAGCGTCATACACTTTGGACAGCATCCTCGCTGCTCATCAGCTGCTCGTGAACAAAAGCTTATCTAGTGGTTTGTAAAAAGTAGTTTAAAGAGGTGAGTGTGATGCACAGTCGCTGTGGATGGAAGAAGGAGGCGGCGCGGGCGCGGGCGCGGGCCGCGCGCGCTGCTCTCTTTGCACGACCGGCACGGGCGCGGCGGCGGCGGCGGCAGCGGCGCGCGTCTCCATCGCCAACACCTGCCGCCGCCACTCGGCGCACCTGATCGTATGCGCGCCCTCCCCTGTGCGCGAGTGTTCCCTGTCTCCCGCACGTTCTCTTAGCGCCATCGCACCCCATCGCCCGCATTCGCGTCACGCTACAGCCAGCTCTATGTGACTCGGCTGTCGCAGGCGCTGATGGCGCCGCTGATTTTATCTCCGTAGGCTTGCTGACTGCTACTCCTGAAACCGAGCTCATGTTTCGTACATTTTATTATTAGTTCTAGTTATTCAGGAGTAAATCATGCACGGTAGTTTAGATTTGTAAAGAATACATTATCCTGTAATTTATGACACAACTTTAGTTTCAATTAGCTTAACTTTAGACAAAGCAGACGTGTCATTTTTGAAATATATTTATTATTTATGTGTTATAAATGGTTGTCAGTGTACGATGTACGTATTTAGTATCATGGTTTTGCGCTTTTTATGTACGAACACTGCATCAGTTCGTTTAGTTCTTGCTGAATATAAACTAAATTATTAAAAGCTAAATATTTTTATTATTGTCTGTCGTAGTAAGTCTTGAAAAAGTAAAATATATAATGTTTCAGATTTGTGACACTTCAGTTTTTCAACTTGCTACAATGATTGAAATCATACATCGTCATGCCGAATATACCTTTATCTACTTACTTCATAAAGGATCTACAATGTTGTAGTAATAACTCACTAATGAGTGCTCCCAATTCCTAGTCACTAAAAAGTTTCAATTTTGGTTTTAAATTCAAATAACGACCGCAGTTGTAAGTATTTCCATTAATTTGAGATTGCTGCTCGTTCATTGTTTGGGGGCGAGATGTCCGACCCGGGAGTCGGTCGCTAGCCCTTCCATTGGCGAAATAGTTAATAAAGTAAGATGCTGACCGGTGTGCGCGTGTATTTGCAGAACTTATCGGACAGCAAGCGGCGGCGGAGCTCATATGCTTTGCCAGCGGATGCGCGCAAGAAATCCTCAGCGGCGGGGCTGGACCTGCGAGAGGTGGAGTACCTGGCTGCCACGGTTGGCTCGCAGGAGGAGCTGCGCCGCGGTCAGAACGACTCCCTGATGAAGCGCATCCCCGGTGACGCCGAGGCCACTACCGTATTGGTGGGCGCCGTTGGCTTCCTCGACCAGCCTACCATCGCATTCGTGCGGCTCGCGCATGGCATCCAGATGCCATCCATCACCGAGGTTCCGGTGCCGGTGCGGTTCATGTTCATCCTGCTAGGACCGAGCGGCGCTGACCTAGACTACCACGAGGTGGGCCGGTCCATCTCCACATTAATGTCGAACCCCTCGTTCCACGGGATCGCGTACAGAGCGGAAGATCGGCGTGAGCTACTGTCGGCCATCAACGAGTTCCTGGATGACTCGATCGTACTGCCGCCTGGTGACTGGGAGCGGCAGGCGCTGCTGCCGTTCGAGGAGCTGCGTGCCAAGAGTGAGATGATTCGTCGACGCAAGCAAACGGCGCTCGAGCGTAAACGCGCTGCCAGCACAGTGCCACAGCCGCTGCCGCTCGACGAGAAGAAGGCGTTGCTGGCGGCTGAGGCCGGCGGCCTTCCACCTAAGGAGCCGGATGACCCGCTCTCTAGGAGCGGACGTCTTTTCGGAGGTCAGTTATCATAGTCTTGGTCAACCACGCCATTTGTTGATCTGCATAGTAATTTATTATTTGTGTTTGTGTGTAATTATTACTGAACTAGCCCTGAACTGCCGCAGGGAATAAATTAACTCCATTTCTCGTTTACGAGCTCAGTCTTGTTTAAGCTTCTTTAATTTTGCAGACATTAATATTGACATGCATTAATTTTTATACTAAGTAATATCTACAATCGGACCATTTGTAGAACACTCGGAGATAAAATATAACGAGATGCGTTACATGTCGAGGGTATGGTGGTATAGGGAAAACCCCATACCACCATACCCTCGTCATGCTTTGGAAAGAGTACATAGGAATAAGGATTTATTATCAGAACTCACACTTTGAATTAAAATACAGGTGAATTTTGCGTAAACCAAAAGGCTACTTCTTACAACAGACTACAAACTACAGGACGGATTACTGAAGAGAAAAACAGTTTATTTTAACTTTACTTTTTTCGTAATTTACGTTAGAGCATTTTCAGCCTATAGTGCTAAGTGCTAAAGGTCAATTTAACTTGTCTCCTTTCAGGCGTGATTCGCGATATGCGGCGCCGCTACCCGCACTACCTGTCCGACTTCAAGGACGCGCTCAACGGACAGTGCTTGGCTGCTACAATCTTCATGTACTTCGCGGCGCTTTCCTCCGCCATCACCTTCGGCGGCTTGCTCAATGAGAAGACATACGGACAGATCGGCATTTCGGAGACACTGGTAAGCCACACGCACTTTGAATAACTTGAAATACACATTATTTCAAAAAATAATAATTTGTCGAAATTGGACTTAAAGACCTAGCCCATAAAGTGAAACGTTGTCTCCTCACATCGCATCATCAGCATCAAGCCGTCCGTCTCAAAACGCCAGTTTGGACGCTTATAATTGGAGGGGAACAATTGGCAGTCATTTTGGTGATTGCAGAAGAAATTTACTGTGCCGAGAAGAAGGCTACCAATGACATCAAAACTTTATGAGATAATAAATACTAGGTTTCAGTATTTTAAATTATCAGTTCTCAAAGCTGCTTCAAATAAGTGTTCAAAAATAGCTGTCGTTCTTAACTCGTAATAGTTCATGTTATACTTAATGCGTGGTCAAATTAAGATTTAGCACACTCATACAACAGCAAGATTCAGCATCTTCACCCACACCGTCGCTTACCATTAGGTGAGTCGGTGGTCAAATCAAAATCACAGCTAAAATAACTAAAAACGAGTTCTTTAGACCACACGACTGAAGTAGAACTTTTTTAACTTCATCTATCGGCCGGTATAACTTTGTTTTTGCTTTTCAATGTTGCCATCTTGATAAATACTTTGTTATATCTTTACTACTTATATTATATTTTATATTACTTGGTTTTTATATCCAAATTTTCTTTTTGTAGTAGTAGTAGGTAGTGTTTAGTATTAGTTATTATATCATTGTAGTATTTAGTTGAAAATGAAGGTAATATGCTAAATACAACACATTATATACCGGGCATACGAGTACCAACATAATATTTTTTTAAACTTTGTTATGTTGACAACGGAGATCTACGTAAACCAACTTCAACTACCATTCATTCGCATTCGCCAGCTTACTCCTCAAGTCGAGCGTGTATAAAGTTTTCTTTTTTATTTTAAAGTTGTAAGATGGGAATTGACGATGCGATCGAAGGTGTAGCATGCTAGCCAAGTAAAAAGATGTTTTCCTTCCAGGTATTCACATGCTTAGGCGGCATCGTGTTCGCCCTAGCGGCCGGCCAGCCGATGATGATAACGGGTGCGACGGGCCCGCTACTGCTGCTCGACGAATCACTCGCTATGTTCTGCCGCTCGTTCGGGTTCGACTTTCTGGCTGCTCGCTTCTACTGCGGCTTGTGGATGATTGTGATCGCACTGTGCGTCGCTTCCGTTGAGGGCAGTGTTGCTGTTAAGAAGATCACTAGGTACCTATATCACTATGACTATTTCAATATATGTTTTTTGTGATAACGATAAGTACTTTATTTCTGGGAATAAAACAAATAAATAAATATATATCGACATTTCACACAGAGCCATCTAGCCCCAAACTAAGCAAAGCTTGTACTATGGGAACAAGGTAACTGATACAATACTTATATGTATTCTTTTTGTTTATAAATACATACATAGAATACAATATAATACCCAGACATAGAACAAACATCGATGCTCATCGCACAGATGTTTATCCTGGTAAAACAAATTTAACAATCTTTCAAACTATAAAAACATTAACGTTGGTAACATTAATAATTCGTCCACGCGTTTGGGAGCTAAGTACGTGAGCTGCGTAGTCAAAGATAGACCAGATAGTTTGCAGAAGTCATACTTATAACATTCTTGAAGAGATTATTGACTGATACGCTGGAACGGCACACAGATCATTCAAAAGCATCTGCCAATTCGCACGAGGACGCGTCCACGACAATTTCCAGCATATAAAATAATAATAAAGAGCTAAATAAACAATAAACGTAACGTTGTGCCTACACATTACAGGTTTACGGAGGACATATTCGCGTTCCTGATTTCTTTGATCTTCATATCGGAGCCGATCACGTCGACGGTGGGCGTGTACCGCGCGCATCCGCTCGGCATTGACTACTGCCTCTCTCGCAACGTGTCCGTAGCTAACGAGACGACGACTGACTTCAACAGCACTATCACAGGTACCTTCAATTCAGCTGCCTACAATTTCTATGCTTGGAATTTCCCTGCGAGTTAAGTTCCGTAATGAGGAAATCCGCAGGAGAACTAGTCAGCGATATAGCTTTTAGAATAATAAGCAAGTTGAAGTGGCACAGTGGTCAAGCCACATCGCTCGCAATCGACCACCGATAGGAAAGGTGCAGGAAACAAGCTGCTCAAAGCTGCGCTCTCTAGGGGAGGTATATGTTCAGCAGTAGACGACTTCAGGCTAATGATGATGATACATTAATATGAATTGAAAACCTTTTTTTATGCTAATGAATGATGTGACTAGCTAGTCGTTTACCTGATATTAAGTGACACGGCCGCCCATAACAGAGTCACTCGAAATACTAAACTAGAAAGTTCGCGTGACACTGCACTGCGTCCATCATCCTGAGACATCAGCACGGTCTGGTATTAAGATTACTCAACTGCGAGATCAGATCATAGAGTCTCAATTGTCTAATAATTTGTACGAGCATTCTTCGAACCGGAACACAGTATTGCTCGGCGGCATAATAACTGGCAAAGCGGTGATATCTACCTAGACGAACTTTGCAGAAAAATTCTACCTAGTAAAAACCTCCTCTTCTTTTGAATGTCAGATGGAAAAAGTAAGTGTATTTATATCCCAGGTAACACGACTCTGACCGGTCCCGCTCGCACTCACGCTACCTTTGTCGAGCCGCCGCACCCTAACACCGCGCTGTGGTGCACGATGCTGACGCTGGCCACCTTCATCATCGCTTACTACCTACGTATCTTCCGTAACGGGAAGTTCCTTGGACGTAGCGTAAGTTTAATCTATTCATCGGACTTCTCATGCTCTAAAACTGTATCAAAGCTTAGGCGGTGTGTATATATATATATATCTCCCGATGTGGACACTACTTTTTACCACCCTTTGTGTGAATCTAAGTGCAACTTATTTGTAACACATATTTATCGTCCGATATTGTCTCAGTATAGCTATTACTTTCATTGTCACTGTTTGAGGAAAATACAGTCGTATTTTATAAAATAAAGTCCGTTACAGAACGATGCTCAGCCATCGATCGGTGCTCAAGCAGAGATTTCATTCGAAATTCATCACTTTATGATAATATTATCTGTGATTTTTTAATCATATAGCCAGTTACTTGTTAATACAATGTTCGTGATTGATCTCTTTGCTGATTAGAAATTTTAGTAACAATATTCACATACCAAATTCAAATCACTTTTAGTGTCTAGCATTAAAGAGCTATTTTAGTCCTTGTTCTCTTCATCAGTCTCGTTATTTATTTATTTTTTATTACGATGTTAGGCCCGTCGTGCACTGGGCGACTTCGGCGTGCCGATTGCGATCGTCCTGATGGTCGGCGTGTCGTGCCTGGTCCCGGTGTGGACGGAAAAGCTGAAGGTGCCGGCAGGGCTGAGCCCCACGGCGGACCGCAGCTGGCTCGTGCCGCTCAACCCTGGGCTCGCGACCATACCCGTGTGGGCCGCCGCGGCCATGGCGCTGCCAGCGCTCATGGTCTACATCATCGTATTCATGGAAACACACATCGCTGAGTACGGATCTATTATTATATAAATATGTTATGAAGTAAAACTTCTTTACGTGCTTGGGGACTAAGCTAGTCAATGCGAAGCGAACTGAAGTTGAAGTTGGTTCACGTAGATCACCATTGTCAACGTAACAGAGTTATAAAATTGTATTGTTATGTTGGTATGTCTGGTAAAATGTAAATGTATAATTGTCAAGATAGCGACATTAACATAAACAAAACAAAATTATACCGCCCGATAGATGGACCTAAACCAAAGAAGTTTTACTTCAGTCGTGTGGTCTAAAGCACACTCGTTTTTTAGTTTATCTTATTTGAATAGCCAATAGCTTTCTTACTAATTCATATGAGAAGAAGATACTTAATAACCTGTATACTATACTGGTAGTGAACTATTATAACCCGCTCAGCCGTGAATCGGTGCAAACAAGATTTCAGTCACTCATAATTTTGTGAATGAAATATCGATTTGCGCGATAATCGATGACTTATGCCCGTTTGCGCTAAAATTTGACAGCACTTAATTATTTGTTCATCCCACGGGAAAATTTCACTTTTCCTTGATAAAATGTAGCCTACATGTTAATCCAGTGTATAAGCTATCTTCGTACGGAATTTCATCCAAATCCATTCAGCCGTTTGAGCGTGAAGAAGTAACAAACATACACACATACACACAAACACACATACAAACATTCGCCTTTATAATATTAGTGTGATAATACTCATAGAGGTATAGCCGCTTGCGAATTTATTTATAAACATTTATCCACAAGGTGAATAAACAACGAACGTGCGAATTGCTTTTTTTGCTTTTATTTGCCAAAGCGAAATTAATTGGTCTGAAACTGAAACCATAAGGTTAAAGTTAATGCGAACATACGAGTAACTACAGCCCGTCGTCGCTCATAGAACTTTCAAAATATCGCTACAAATAACAAAAAGCTATCTAAAAATGACGTCCCGCGATTTTAACTAGGTTTTTTATGTTAAGGAATGACGTGACGAGCTAACCGCTATCAGTTGCAGTGTCACACGGAACTCTAAAGTATAGAGTTTCGCGTGACACTGCGCTGCGCACGTCATCCTGAGACATCAGCACAATCTAGTAATAAGATTACTAGACTATGAGATCAGATCGTAAAGTCTCATTTACCCAGTAATTTCACTAGCTACAGTCCGTTAAAAGTATTTTTTACGAGTTCATCCTTTCTCAAAGTGTAGCTAATAGGCATGACGACAGTATCAAAAAATGGTCGATTTATTGTTTTTAGGGTAAAATTTATATTAAATAACGTTGAAACACTGGTTTAGTTTTATTAAAAATATTGAGATTACTTAGATTTTCAATAAAATAAAACATTAAAATACTGCGATCCGCCATTTTGACTGAAACGCCAATCACAGCGCATGACGTCACACGTAGATTTTTGCTGTTGTGAATATACGCATTTGGATTGATTTTGTTATTTACTTTCTTCGCTACGCGTAGACACAATGACATAAACATGTCATTGTGTAGGTAAACACCTAGGAGTGACGTCAGAGCCGACGCCATGACAACTCGAGCTGTTTTCGCGCCGCATTTAAAAAATATTATGAAAATGGCTTTAATCTTGGTTAAAATTAAGTTTATTACCGAAATAAAGGTTTTTTTCGTAAATAGTAAATGTATACCCACATTACGGAAGAGGATTTCAAAATCTTTCGTCATGCCTATTGCAGGTTGATAATCGACAAGCCGGAGCGTAGGTTGAAGAAAGGCAGCGGCTTCCACATGGACATAGTGATAATGTCGCTGGTGAACGCCATGTGTGGCATGTTTGGGGCGCCGTGGCAGTGCGTGGCGACCGTCCGATCCGTCTCGCACGTATCGGCCCTCACCGTCATGTCCACCACGCACGCGCCCGGCGACAAGCCGCATATCGTCGAGGTTAAAGGTACGACGATCTGAGGTACCTGTCTTGTTTGTCTCATATTGCAAAACTTTAATGCTCGCGATTTTAATCATAATTGAAATAAAACTTCTTTACGCAGGCTTGACTTGGGGTGTAAACTGGTGAATGCGTGACGAGGCGAACGGAAGTTGAAAGTTGTTGGTTAACGTGATCTATATTTTTTACTTCAAACTTTTCACCATACTCTCAACTGATGGGAAGTGACTGCGATCGAAGGTGTAGCATGCTAGGATGGCTTGACAACATAACAAAGTTAAAAATTACTTAAAATTTGTATTATTATGTTGGTATGTGCGGTAAAATGACAATTCACAATTATTGTCAAGCTGGCGACATTAACATTAAACAAAGCAAAAACAAAGTTATACCACCGATAGATAAAGCTAAAGAAGTTTTACTTCAGTCGTGTGGTCTAAAGCACTATACTATTATATTACAAATTATAACGACTTTGATCGCTCTTCGTGGGCAAAGTAATAAATTTAAAGTTATTTATCAAAGAGCACGGACCCAGGTGACTGCGGTAATGCAGAATAAAAAAAAGTCTAATAGACACTCGTTTCGTAAAAAACTATTAGTGGTTTTGGTGTTGGGGCTTATGTATTATAATTTAGTGTCGTTCAAATGATTGAATGTTGTTTCAGAACAACGTCTGACGGGTCTGCTAGTGGCCCTGCTGGTAGGTATATCAGTGCTGGCGTCCGGCTGGCTCCGCCTCGTGCCGATGGCGGTCTTGTTCGGCGTGTTCCTCTACATGGGTATCTCCGCCCTGGGTGGCATACAGTTCTGGGACCGCTGCATCCTACTGTTCAAACCGGTCAAGCATCACCCGCAAGTGCCCTATGTTAGGAGGGTAAGCACGACTTTTGTTATATAGGTTTAGTTATTCATTTATTTACCGTGATAAAAACGAAATAACCATTCACAATAGAATCATCACAACGATTTTTCACAAGCAACTATTGTTCTAGAATCCAATTCCAGTCAAGTGGGGAAAAAGCATAAAAACTGTGTATGTGATCATTGACCGTTATTTATTTGTCAGTGGCACCAATGATGGAAGTAGACTGATACGTAAAGTAGTGTCATTAAACTTAATTAGGTGTAGGTATATCTATCGGCGGTAAATATAATGCACATGAGCTAAAAAGCTCTACAAGGCTGACTATCTCTCTGCGAGTGATAAAGATAACGCTCTACCAAGACGACTATCTCCCTGCGAGTGACAAAGACGACGCTCTACCAATACGAATATCTCCCTGCGAATGATAAAGACGACGCTCTACCAATACGAATATCTCCCTGCGAGTGATAAAGACGACGCTCTACCAATACGAATATCTCCCTGCGAGTGATAAAGACGACGCTCTACCTAGACGACTATCTTCCTGCGAGTGATAAAGACGACGTTCTACCAAGCCGACGATGCCGTTTATCTCTATGTGCATTATTAGCCACCTATAGATATAGGCGACTATATGGAGACATAAACAATAAGCAGGTAATATGCACGCGTTGACACGTTAAGCCATAGGTCCAGGCTGTTGCCATAAGACTGTAGTGGTTAAGCCAACTCCGAAGCTTTTGGGTGGCCTTTATTTTGTCACCACGGCTGGGCTACACGAGAAGATAAACAATATGTGTAATTAATGTCCACAGGTACCCACCCTGAAGATGCATCTATTCACGATCATCCAGGTGTGCGGCATAGTCGTGCTGTACTGCGTGAAGTCTTCGCGGTTCTCTCTTGCGCTGCCTTTCTTCTTAGTGCTGATGGTGCCGCTTAGGATGTCACTTGCCTATATCTTCACGCCGCTGCAACTGCGAGCGGTACGTACATAACTTCACATTGGTTCATTTTGCCTTAGTCAATGTTCGTTTCAGTCACCGGTTCTTCTTTATTTATTCTTTTATCAATATTCCTTTATCATTATTATTTTATTGTTATTCTTCTATCATTACTCTTTTATCATTCTTCTTTTAATATTCTTTGGACGTCAAAGAGTTCCGTTTTTTAATGCGGCTACGGAATCTGATAATTCCTAAACCTAAGTACCTAATATAATTGTCAACAATGTATGTATTTCAGCTGGACGGTGCTCAAAAAGAAATTGACAAAGATGACGAACCAGATTTCTACGAAGAAGCACCTCTACCGTGATAGAGCAACTTTATTACATGGTACGAGGCCCTACGGCGGGGCGCTGCGGTGCAGGCCACCCGGGAACCTCTGCGTGGCTCCACTGGAGTATTTTGTATAGGTACCACACATTAGAAAACAGCTGTTCAATTACTTTAATTATATTTTGGTGGTTTTAATACCACTTTCGTATTAAGTATTAAGTACTTATAATATAAAAATACAAAAGTTTACATATTGTTAATCTTTAGAAAAGCTATTTTCAAAGGTAGGGAGCTATCCGTAAAATTGTAGTTACTTACTTATAGTTATGTATGACGACATTTTCATTTCCATATTTGCCAAAAATAAAGGAATACGAGTATGTACTTATTTTTACTGTATTAGTCGGTCATTTAACTTTACTTTAAATAATATGTTACACATGTCGTGGTTTATAAACCAGATGTTATTGTTATTATTGTTTGATGATAGACGAGCAGCATAACTGCGGATTTGTATATATCCATAATATATTTATCTATGATATTTATTAAATGTTCGAGAAAGTAAAATGTATGCATACACAAATGTTATATTTACCAACACGTGTACTTATCATATTCCTGAAGGAATAATATTTTGGATAAGGTTATAAAAAGAGTCAATATTTATTATACAAAAGTACCTTCTTTACATCTAAGATGAATTATCTATTCTTATATCTACCTATGCAGAGGTGGACATAATATGTAACATATAACGTAGAGAATAAGTTATAATCAAAGAATATTCCATATTATATCATTATGCCATATCGTTAGAAGAAATTAAGTGTGTTTAAGAATGCTAATATGGCAGGAACGTAATGTTGAAATCGTTTTTCATAAAGAATATTTATCGAATGTATTTTGAGCTGATAGATTATTGTAGGTTTGTGGCGAACGAGAGACGTGATGTGATAGTAACCAGTGAGGGGTCGTGTTTAACACGTTGTCAAGTCGTGGACCGTGATTGTATCTATATATATATATATATATATTTACTAATTAGCAGGGATAAATATTCACTGTTCGTTTAGTTTTAACGTTGTGATATTTGTAGTGTTTCACCTTTCGTTCACTTTTATATCCGTGGAGCCCTGAACCCGGAGTTAGGACTTAAATCGTGATACCGCACTGCTCGTTCAACGCAATATCTACTTCCTACATTCCTTGATGGTGTATTAAAATAATATTTGGCTTTCTATGATTAACCGCGGAAACATATCTGTCTTGCGGCGAAAATTCTACGAGTACTCGGCCATCGAATACTCATGATCACGAGCCAAAGTAACAGTGCCAAAGAAATATTCGTAGTGTCGGTGGGTACAGCTGCAGCTAATGTTAGAACGTGCCGGGTTGAGTGGTGGAGTCGGACGGACGCGTGTGAGGTGGCTGGCTCACCGTCAGCCCACGTATCACTCGTAAAACATTCATAATACCAATTAAATGGCCTCAAAAATCGGTACACACGGTTATTATTTGCGTTATGCTAGCTAAGGTTGATGCGTTATTATATTTAATTAATAATAACAACACCAGTATTAAAAAGACAGCAAGCAGCTGTGCTAATTACAATCAGAATTATCAAGTATTACAATGTAATGTAACGTTCCCAAAGGTTAAATTCTGATAAGTTAAAAATATTAAATTGCACTTTTCCTTTATAATAGTAAAATAGTTTTAATAGACATTTATAAATGAATAAAAATTGAACAAATATTAATGAATAGCTCTAATTCCTAAAAGAAAATATCTGGGTATTTTATTTATAATGAAATTGTATTTTAGTACTTGCCCATATTATTACTAAATTGTTCGATAGTTTTTTCATAAGAACAATACATTTAACATTAAAATGGAACGACACGTAGAACGAGGTCAAGCAGCTGTGGCTAGCAATTTGGCTATTTCCGACAGCAACTATTTTAATTAACTAGTTTCGTTATGCTAATCAATTATCGCTGCTAGTAGTGGCCCCTCAATGAAACTGTTTTTCGTTTTTACTTACGCACCGTATAATCATTATACACTTACTTAAAATGTTTGCATAATTACATAGTAATATAATACGCATTATCTGTATAACATATCTTTGTATTGAAATATATGAACCATTAGTGTCGATTCTGCGTCGCATACTCTAAAGCTAAACGAAATAAACATATTTACGTCTTTGTCATTTCCCCTTTATCAGAAGAGTACCGCCATACTTTAAGTTTAGTTTTAGAGAATCGACACCATTATGTACTTATGTTGGATTTTAGGAAACGAAGACTGCTCGCTTTGTATTAGTGGTGGTGGCTATAATGTAGGATGAGACGTGACCATTGAATGGGCATCGTATTCTTAGATGTGTGCTACGTTACATTATTCTTTAATTTATTAGGTATAGTTGTTAAGTCAATTAACTTATTATACTTAAGTACATATTTAAAAAATTCGATGTATACACAAGTTTCTAAATTACCGCAGCCGCTTTATGCTGCACTTCACCAATAGTAGCGTGTGTTGTTAAGAAATAGCAATATTTTGCGTACGAGAAGATTACAATTCGTGGCGAAAAAAATTAAATTCAATTGTAAAGGTATGCTAGCAATACCGGTAGGTATCTACCCTTTCCCAATCAGCTAAGGTTTGGTACTTACAAAATACTACTACCTTAATTATTATATCATTACTCAGACTAAACGGATACCTAAAAGTCTGAGCTTTAATTTAAATGTTAAGTACAAAGACAAAGTCATAATTATTTTGTAGTTTTTATGTTATAATTTAACGATTGTTTTGTTACGTGACGTTGGTTAGTGATGCATACCTACATAGGTATTTAAATTTATTGTATTATTTTAAGTATGCGGGTTAAAACCTCTTATGGTCTTATAAATATAAAATAACGTTTTCAGGCTTTTTTGACTCTGAACCTAAATTATATGAATATGCCTACCTATACTTATGTTTTCTAAAGTTTGACAGCTCCAAGTTCGCATTTATTCCTCTGTTACATACCTACAACTAAATGCATAACAGTTTTTTTTTACCTTTTTGCTCCACACTTTTGGGTATTTAGCCAGTGTCAAGTAATTAATAATTTATCAAGTTAATGATATTTCACGCCAATATGTGTCAAGACTGTCAAGTCACAGTCGAAGTCATCAAGTCAAATTATAGTCTAGTCAAAGTCATACTCCTAGTAGTTGAAGCTTCTAAGAAGTTTTGGAAACAACACGAATAGAAACGTTTCACCATCATTATACCATTTTCCCACACTCACGCCTGTGATCCAGCACTTAACGAATAGAATGCCACCAATTTTATGCACTAACACTGAAAATAACACAAGTTTTGGAAAATAATACAATGCGCGGTGACGCGATCTTTTTCGTTTTCCCGGCAAAACTTCCGCATTGCAGTTGGTATGTCAAAATAAATGCGAAATTAGGAGCTATCAAATTATATTACGGGCCTAAATTACTTGTAATTTAAGCGAATCTAAGTAGCGACGTAACACACTTTAAACGGCTAAATAAATAAAGATACCTGGCTTTCTCCAGGACGCTCCAGGTACTAAATTATTCATTATTTTATGCTGCGCCTAAAAAGCATTATATAAATTATAAAATATGATTTCGCCGTAATCCAATTATGTATTCAATAATCAAAGATTTTATTGACCTAAGTGGGTGTAAATTAACGTATGGCAACATTATTTATTGATAGTCTTTTAAGTTGTTGAAAATAAAATAATCTTCCTGAATCAGTGTTATTAATTTTATCTGTAATCTGTATCCAACTGTCTACCGTACAAACCGTTGGAATGGTTCTCCAAGTTCATGGGGCCAACTAGAATTTTTTTCATCTTAGGACCGGGGCCAACGGGAATGTCGGCGTGAAATCCTACGCAGTAGCGATAACCCCGACTTCACAGCTGCCATTTAGTTTCAATCACATATAGCTCGCGCGAAACTGTATGAGCTCTTGGAAAAGGAAAACAATGTTTAAAGCTTCATAAATAATTGCACAAACATTGACTGGAAATGTTTTAGCTCAAATATTAACCTCAAACTACACCGACTAACAAGACGTTTAATTAATCCATCGGTGTTTTGGGCCGCCAGAAATCCTTCAGCAGCATTGCGCCGACTTCTACATTTATTCATGGAATTTTACACTTACACAAATATTTTTGTCCTCAGCCAGCAGGTAGGGTAGCACAATAATGAAATAAAAATCTACATATTCGAGTTCTATTTAAGGTACTTTTACCGCCAAAACTTTAACCAAGGAAGTTATATAAGTACTAAGTGTCAGGAAGGTTCACTGATTCAAAAACGTGTTCTGAATAATACTGGAGGGCTATGTTTATTTCTAAAAATGCGAAGGGCAGCAGTTTATTATATTTTGTGTAAAATTCTTAGACTGGTAACTCAACCTGTATAACACGTTTTTTTACATCCACTCTCCAAACAAAGCTGACCATATTGTTGTGTTGATGTGTTGAGTGAGTGGAGGAGTGTTGATGTTGAGGAATGAGTTGGAGGCAACTCTTGTAGGTATTGAGATAGCCCATGTTGTTGTTATGGTTTATGATGAATAATCTACGTAATTAATTTTATGCTTAAGAAAAGTGAAACGATGTTTCTTGGCGCGACTGTTTATAGTCAACTAACTTATAAAATGTAATAGGGAGGCGCTCGGCTACCCGATACCGCCTATTCAGCTAAACTATTTCTTAAGTAGGTATGTAAATATTTCATAAAACAATTTACAGAACACCTTTTTTTGCATTTAGTTGCTTGCAATTTACCGTCACATTACTCTTGTATTTTGATAGTATAAATCGATAAACCATCTTGATTTATGGCGTTTCAGTGAAATTAATTAATTTCCAATGTTTGGTTCTTGTTCTGTCTACCATGCATTGCAACATTTACATTTGCTGGCAGCTGTGATACAACTAAATTAAATTACAAAAGAACGTTATTGGCTTGCGATAAGGTTCAAAATATTTTTATATAAGATGTCAAGTGAGCCTTCCAGATACACAGCGTATGTAAAACTGCCCTGACATTCTCTCCATCGGCTCCACCCAACCAAGAAGCTTAAATATAATACTGGAGAATACATTGCCAACCTAACGAGTAACGTGCTAACGTGTCATCCATCCGTAAAATGGGGCTAAAATAAGCTAACTTCAAAGCGTGGTTCACAGCGCGCTATCCACGGGCTTATAATATGCCACACACACATTATACAATAGGCTTAAACCTTAGCTTAGGCCCAAACTCGAAAAAATAATTCACTGACTACATATTGTACCTACCGAGATTTAAGGACCACGAAGATTTATTAAATAGAATATAAAATATCAGGTTTTGGCGGGAAAACGAAAAAGATCGCCTCGCCGCATTGTACTATTTTCCAAAACTTGTGTTATTCTCAGTGTTAGCGCATAAAATTGGTGGCATTTTCTTCGTTAAGTACTGGATCACAGGCATGAGTGTGGGAAAGTGGTATAATGATGGTGAAACGTTTCTTTTCGTGTTGTTTCCAAAACTCCATAGACGCTTCTAGTAAAGGTGCTACCACTTTACTAAGAGTATGACTTGACTAGACTAGACTATGACTTGGACTGTGACTTGACTTGACTTGACACATTATATGATATTCATTAACTTGAGATATTATCAATTACTTGACACTGGCTAAATACACAAAGGTGTGGAGCCAAAACAAAAAAAAATCACAATATAGTCATAGATTAAGTAATCTAGAACCACAGGTTAGTGAAAAAACAATGTAATCTCAGGTCCGTATTACAGAACGATGCTCAGTCAGCGATCGGTGCTCAAGAATAGTTTTCATTCATTATGTGATCAATTAATGAATGAAAACTCTGCTTGAGCACCGATCGATGACTGAGCATCGTTCTGTAATACGGACCTCAGTGTCAAGAATCGATTTGTTATCTATAGCAGTACTAGGTGGCGCCGCCATATTGATAGCGGAAGTACGCGGAAACTAAAAATCGACGTCAAACAAACAATCAAAATTCATCAAAAAATGTCAGTCAGTCTAAGATTGCACATAATGGCGGTGGTATGGTAGTGTTGTTTTCCTGACTTTCTCATTCCGGTAATGATACTACTGCCGCGAGCGGTCACAGCCGCTGCAATACTCGAGAACTCGGAACACTAGGGGAAGAGAGATAGTTGGTGTCAGAGACCTCGTAATGAAGGAGTCGCGTATGTCGCGTCGTTAGTGTTATTGAATTAACTTGTGCGGGGTGTCTGTGGGAGTAGTGCGGGCGCGGTAGGAGTACAAGCGGCGCGATGGGGGCTCAGCAGGCTAAAGAACGCGGCACCGGCAGCGGCGCGTCCATGCGGTCGGCGCGCAAGCCGCGGGCGCCCAAGGACCCCCGCATGCTCGGCTCCAATATATTCACAGAACACAGCGGTGAGTTGCCACTCTCCCTTCGAGATTTCTTGTCGCGTGTCTCTAATACTTTCACCTGTTCCTTACTTATCCAAATCTAAGACATGATTTTGATGACTGATCTATTTGACCCACTTTATATACCAATACCAAATACTATACCAAATATTGTCATACAGGTTTTATTTTTAGAAATCTCTTAGTAAGAACTTATTTTGCAGGCTGAAAATGACATCATTTTAGCTTAATTAGCAATAAGATTTCTGTTATGTGCATGTGAGTAATCTTCATCGATAGGTGTACATTTCAATTGAATAGAGCACTATCTGTCAGTTTTACTTAATGTTAAATACTATATGTATTCAAAAGTTCATATACATACATTCTATCTATATTCATAACAATATTCAAAAGTTCATTTAGTCTGAGCAGTAATAATATTGAATTTCCTCTAAGTACATTATTTTTAGTTAATCTAAATTAGTATGTACATGACAGACTACATTTTGATAAATAGATAGCATTATTCAACTTACTGAGTGACAATCTGCGGTTGTCTGTGTTTGGCAGGAACTAAAGCCTAGTTTCTGCCAGTGTCTTTTCTAAGGCTGAAAGCTATGGCAAACTTTGCTCAGACTTATGCACAGTTTGCTAAGTGTTTGCTTAGCCCTTATGTATCGAATTTAAAGTCTGTATGTGCTACATAAATACCAGCTTAACTTTTCAAAGAACTGCTAAGATAGACTTACTTAGGCTGAAATCTATGGTGTACATTGATCTCCTCCTCATCCTTAGCATTTTTTTTTTTTACTTCGAACTTGTCTAGCATTTGACCGTGCTCTCACTTGATTGGAAGTGACTGAATATGCTAAGCATCTGCTTAGTGTGCCAGACAGACAGCATGTGCTAGGATATCGAGACTTAATCGAAGATCTAAGCTGGCAGCACCTTCCAAAGTTATGTCACAAAACACTTGATTGTAAATAGTTAGGACACAAAAAGTCATTCAACAACATACATTTTAGAGGTAGCCATGGCTTGTATAGAGGATTGTAGCAAATGTGGTAAAATGTTGTTTCCCTCTTTTGAAATTCACACAACTTCTGAATATGGATTTATATATATATATATATATATATTATAGATATTTTATATATATATAATAAAAACAAATTTAGGGTAACTATATTGCCAACATTAACCACAACAACCACAACCACAATATGAAATATTCATGGAAATGGAATAGACCAGGATACTCCTACATTGAACTATGATAGAATAATGTGAGGATAGCATTTGTAGGGTAGGAAGCAGGAATAGGGTGATTAAACCAGTGGCAGTAAGACACTAAGTACTTGCATACTTAACAATTATGTTTTTTTTTTACATATAGGTATCTCAAGTCAGACACAGCAAGCCTTAAATGAGCTGCTGCTGTCATGGTTTTATATTATATAAACTAATTCCTTCTTCACACTGTTAATTATTTTGAGCTACTTTTTTCCTTCTGTGCTATGCTCAATATTACCGATGTACAAAAGGATATCTCACAATCATATAATTGTTATATGAAAGGGTTCAAAAATGCAAAGTTTATTTTCTAAAGAAGGCCAACAGCAATTAATGCGATTGTACATTCTACTTACAATATTATATGAGAAAAGTGTATGCAAAGCGAATGTAGTCTAGGCCCCTGTGGGAGTTATAAGGTTTTTGGGAAGTGCTTGCGCTCTGTCCTATTTTTTTTTTGTTAGTATTATTTAAATGGTTTCTTCTCAAGAATTTACAATTCCAATATTCAGATTTAAACCTTGTAAGCAGTTTGTTTAAAGACTGTCAAATGAGTCATGGTAAGCGAGTACATCTCCTTCCAAATGATGTTTGTATTATGTGCTAAAATGCCCCCATCAAGTCACTGAATAAAGCTTTACCCTTTTGTTAGTAAATTTGCAATCTGTGGCAAGAGCATTATGAAAATGGCCATAGAAACCATAGAAAACATCTTCATCATTGGACTCTTCGCATCCACATCCGCATGCATTTTGCTCTTCTCCACTGTTTATGGTTCCTTTATAAAGTCTATTGTTGCCTATGGAACATTATTGTTCATTATATTAAGCAGATTAAACCCAAGCTTGTTTGTATTAGTGTCAGCCATCAATTCATTTAAGTTGCCAAGTTAGCAGTCGCCAAAAGAACAAAAAAAAAATGGCGGGCAGTGGCCATGCCAAAATATTCAAAGCTTTTTATGGCATTGTTGATTTTGCAGAGTTATATCTTGATTTCAAAAGATGGCTACCCTTATTATATCTATATTTATTATTATTTTTATTTTTTTTATTGAATGATGTGACGAGCTAGTCGTTCACCTGATGTTAAGCGACACGGTTGCCCATAACAGAACAGTGTCATTTGGAACTTCAAAATATAAAGTTTCGCGTAAC
The DNA here is from genome assembly GCA_905220475.3 of Ennomos fuscantarius. Lineage (NCBI taxonomy): Eukaryota > Metazoa > Arthropoda > Insecta > Lepidoptera > Geometridae > Ennomos > Ennomos fuscantarius. The sequence goes on from HG992023.1 coordinate 18,043,944, forward strand.
ACTGCACTGCGCACATCATCCTGAGACATCAGCACAGTCTGCTAATAAGATTACTCGACTGTGAGATCAGATCATTAAGTCTCATTTGCCCAGCAATTTCACTAGCTACAGTGCCCTTCACCGGAACACAGTAGTGCTTGCACACTACTGCTTGGCGGCAGAATGACTGGCAAAGCGGTGGTACCTACCTAGACGAACTTTGCAGAGAAGTCCTACCACCTAGTATTATGTATACAATCATAATTTTATAAATAAATTTATGAAGCTAGTAACTATTATTTATTTATATAATATGTGTCGGCTGTGCGAATACATATCAAGTAGCCCGTGTGGTTGAATGTTGCGGAGGATGCCCCTTTCTAATTTCTAATATTCCAATATTCCAAACAAAATATTTTCACAATTATTATCTACATAATTATTACTACTATTATATGTACAGACTGTTCCATGATTACAGTTTTATAATAAGTAAAGAATAGATATATATATATATATATATATATAGTTAGGCTCTGCTACCAATTAAGTTGCTCTCGAAACCTATTTATATACACACACGCACGTGCATGTGATTCGTGATAAGGATGCAACGAGTTTATATTAACAATATGATGTTCAATTAGGCGGCGATTGAAACGGCATCTAATTAAGCAGGCGATGTGAAACAAGCATTAATATCTAAATTAAGAGAAATCAGATAAAACGCGTATGACCTTCCAGTAAGGTTGCATTCTAGCAGATCAGATAAGTACTGGCAATATTTACGCCAGCGCTAGTCATAGCTGCGGCCAACGAGCTCTGGTTACCAGAGAAGATATAATACGTTATCATGCCAAGGATAAAATTCTTAATACACTAGATATTTGTAGAAACAATAATGAAAATATGATTAGGAAGTGTTGTCAACTAGCGCGGGATTTACTCCTGCCTGCCTCTTAATGGTAGGACCCGCAGATCGCTAGATACGAATAAATGTCGTCTCTGACGAATTATCAATTATTAATTATCAATTATCAAAGTATTCAAGTATTGTATCAGTTATCTGGTTCCCATGCTAATACAAATACTAATTTATTTATTGACACAATTGGTTACAAAGTTATGATGAATCCGTAGACTCCCGAACTAGGTTTCAGGAGTCAGTGGCTTTTCCATTATTAATTTTACCTAAGCTATGTCATACTGATTAGTTTTACAGAACAGGATAAAAACACCATAATAGTTTGGGGCCAGATGGCGTTATGTGAGATGTCCACACATTTTATCATTATTATTATTTCGTCCAGAGATGCAATGCAGTGCTTGCTCATCTATCAGATCCAAAACATTTATTTCCGAAGTATCTGCTAAAGGTTCTAATCGCTTGGGGCGTATTGTGCATCTATTCTTGGTCTGTCTTCAACTACACGTAATATTACAAACGGTTATTTCGCTCATCTTTAATGATCCAATACTCCAATGTGACACCATGGACGTATCAAGACAAATGATTCAATTCTGTATCTAATCTCCGGTAAAATTTAAAACAATAACTTAATTTGGAAGTTTTATCTGGTTGTTAATGTATTAAATATTGCTATGCTACAGCTTCGTTATAAAAAGAAATCAACAGGCAGAAACGGTGTGCATAATTATTCATAACGATACGAGCACGTAAAGGGTGCAAGGTGAAAGCGAACAGAGTAGATATAAGAATAAGACGATTTAGCTAGCTAGCATTATTTTAGATTTGTAGCAAATGAAACATAAAGTATGCACCAATGAATGTTTTTGTTTGCTAAAAAAACAATGTTGTTAATTATTACAGAAACAAAAAAATAAATATGTGTGGACATTTCACACAGCTCCATCCAGCCAGACAGCTCAGACACAGAAAAAACATCGATTTTCATCACACAAATGTTTGTCCTGGGTGAGAATCGAACGCACAACCTGCAGTTCAGAAGGCAAGGATACTACCAACCGAGCTAATGGGCCAGTCAACTACTATACACTTCAAAGAGATTAAAAAAAATTATATTGTTTTTTTATTGTAAATCAAATACCAATAGAGAAAATTTGCAGAAAAATGTGCTTTAGACAACACGACTGAAGTAAAACTTCTTTGTAAAATAAATATACCAGCTGTGACAAGGGACTGGGGAGAGGTCAAAAACCATGAAATTCATGTGACATAATTTATGCCCCTTACCGGATATACCAACAAAGTAATAAACATTTTAACTTTGTTATTTTGGCATCTACGTGAATCAACTTCCGTTCGCCTCGCTACGCATTCATCAGCGTACTCCCCAAGTCAAGCGTGCGTAAAGAAGTTTTACTTCAAAAATCAGGTTATTATAACTATAAATGCAACCGAGCCAAGCTGTCATGTGGTACAATAACATGAATGCTCCACATTAGCACACAATGCTGGCAGCTGCCACGCACATGCAGACAGCGTCGCGTCGCCTTACCTTGCGCCGCGCAAATATCTTTCAATGATACTCTGTGCCGATGGGACCCTTGCACCATATTCAGCTCTTCGAATGCATAAAGATACTCTTGACACCTTATTTCGTTTATCACTTTGCCTTAAAACCACGTTAAACCAGATTTGAACTCATTTAAAGAAGAGAAAAGCGGGTGGAAGGTAAAAATCAGTGGAGAACCTGCATTAGGAATGGCCAAAAGCTGCGTGAGAGAGCCTGATTCGACAAGCTTGCATAAAGGGGAGCATAACGACACGACAGCGAAGTTAGGTACTCCATCCGTCGCAGCACGCCTTCATAAAGTGTGGACGCACGTGCTGATCTCGTATGGGCATATACAGCCACCAAAAGAGTTTCAAATCCCCAACACTGCTTCAATAGTCAGTAATAGACGTAAAGACTGCTAATAACGATGATTACTCTTGATAATCACCAATGTTTGCCATTAATATCGTGTTAGACGTCAGGAAAATGCTAGTTTGTCTAAAGATAAGGTAAGAATCATTTCTAACATCAGTTACCCTGATGTTTGGTGCCAAAATAAGACCCCTGATAAAGGATTTCAAGCGAGGCAGGTAATATAGGCACTTGGCAGTTTCTTTACTCATGCACTAAAAGGTTTTTATCAGAATGATTTTTTCTTTACTCTTGTTTTTTTAATGTACTAATAGGTACCGTAAGCTTGATCTATTTTCAGGATTGATTCCAAGACTTCCACAGATCATAAGTAATTTTCATATGCCAAGTATATTTCCTAAAACCTAATGAGATGCTTATTGACTTGAGGTTCAAAGTCACTAATTAAACCAACCAAGGTATCATCGCTTCAAAATTGTTCTACTTTATTTAATCTAATCTACTTCTGGATATCACACATCGCGCAAATCGTGGCAAGGTCTCTCAATAATAAGTTGATTTGACCGCTGATTAACAGACATTGATAATGATAACTCAATATTTACAGGGGATTTCGTTAAATCATGAGTTTATATTGTAAACCAGACATTTACACTGTAAAGCAGTTAAACTCGGTGTACAGTTACGTATTATGACTATGACGCCTAGTATTTGGAGGTTGTTGGAGGGGGTTTGGTCTTACAATTGCTACTAATTACGTATATTTGCAGTTTTTGTCACGTTTGTCGTTGTCATCCAAGCCATCGTAAAGTGTATCGAAACACGTAACCTTGCCTATTCCCTCTTCATTGCATTTTTAGTGTACGCAAGTCACACCTACAGAGGAAACTATAACTGCCACATTGCATTGCATATAAGTACATGATGTGAATGAAATGAGGAGAAAAGAAAAAGAGAATGAGCTTTTTTCTTTTTCTATCAAATAAACGGCAAAGACTTTGATTGATAACTAACTGAACTTTATAAATCCAGGACTCTATTCCATAAAGCGACATATGACAATAAAGTCAGGCCAACCTTTTGTTTAAAAATATACAATGGTTATTTTATAATTAGTTTATTACCTATGTAATTTATTGGTTTCTTAGCTGATTATTTTAGATACAACTATTCTGACTGACAATTATTCTCGGTAGGCTGTTTATTACACGCTTTACAGGGCCCAGGTTGTCGTGTCGTTATACTCGTATGTACCCCATTGAATTAATGATCGTATTGTTGACAGAAAACTATTGACGCATGAATATTTAATGCCGAGTCTTACTAAGGCGCTGACCTTAAATCAAATTATCTTGGTCCTAGTAGGTAACCAATAAACCATATGATATTCTAAAAATTATTATCCGTCTTCAAATTCGAGGTTTTATTGAGCTATTTCTATCCTGTATTTATATTCATTTATTCGGTTTCCACATGTGCATATTGATGTTATATTAGGTACCTCTAACTATGAAAGTGTTACTGTAATTTAATTTATCAAATTTATTAATTTATCAATAATCAATATTATCAAAGTTAACCATGTAATTGATGCATCTTTGCCAACGCAGTAGCAGTTTATTGATGCCCTTGAAGAAATCAACTGGACAGGAGGCAAAAAATTATTCAAAGGCATTTTGTACGGCCTCTCGCCACAAGCTCTAATTTTGTTTAATTTTAAGTGAAGTTAGTTTCTAATTGTGATTTTTGACTTAGCCTAAACTAAATTATTTTGGGTTTTTAGTAGTTTTTGTAAATAGTGATCTTTAAGCCAGTCAACGACTTTGGATAAAATGAAGTTTAACTTGTGGGATTGAACTAATAATTATTATGGAATCCGAACAATTTTATTTGTTGCCTGTTTGTAAATTATAGTTTTCTACTTCTGCAGATTGTTCGCGGTCCTTTAGATAGGATGCAAACCATTCGTGAGCAAGACCCGTTGCACCTATACCGTAATGTTTTTTAATAATACAGGAAACTTTGTCATATGCTTTGCTTATATCGATTAGGAAACCTATTGCGTACTTTTCAGCATTTACAATATTCAGAACTCGCAAATATTTGTATTCAGCAAGAACTGTTGAACATCTTTTTCTGACTATCATAGAAACTTGAAGTTTTTCGCAAATGGATTATAATCGTTTACTCACCGCTGTCTCAAAAATGTTGTATGAAGTAGTTAGCAGTACAATGGGTCTATACTGGCTGGGATCGGTTTTATCTCTTTTTTGTGTATAATAGGTTTTATGATGGATTTCTATGAGATCAGGAAAAGCTCCTTCGAATTTTATTTAGTATAGGTTTATAAGCATAGTGTAAGGCTAAGTCAATTCTTCGGCACACTTTTTCATAAGTATTTATAGCAGTTTATCAAAACTAACACTACATTAGCTTTTTATTTATAAAGAAGTAAACATAGCGCGGGTTGACCGGGCGCAGGTAAAGAGTGTTATCAGTTGGTGATAGGACAGGCCTCGCCCGTGGCACCTGTTCCTACCCATGCGAAATTTATTAAATGAGTTAGCCACTACGATCGGAACTTCCGATATTGAATTCGATAATCGGTTCCGCTGCGAAAACCTCTCAAACAAACAGACAACGCTTAACTTATATAATTATATACGTTTAATTAAATAAAGAGATAGTAGATATGAATGGTCCGTATTACAGAACGACGCTTGGTTAATAATTTTATGGATGAAACCGGACTTGAGCACCAATTCCCAACTGGGTGTTGCATCGTTCTGCCTATGAGAGGTTTGAGCGCGCCTATTCTATCATACCAGCATGCAGCGTAATGATCATTGGCTTAGTAAAAAATTATTGTCTAACGCCGACGACGCGACCTGGGTGGCTGGATTTGGGTGGATAAAAACGTATTAATTTTTTCTACTATTCATAAGGCGTATTATATATGAAGGTACTATAAATATTCTACATTTTTTACCAGAACGACATTAAAATTAAGCACTATAGTGCTTGCGGCAGAACAACACGGCACAGGCAAGGTGCAGTGAGGGGCGGGTGCGAGATGAATCAATCGATTATATCTGCAGTGCCACTATTGGCTAATTTAACGTGAGATACGTATCTATGCCGTCTTTGTTTTTAAACTAACTGAATCCTATGGTTTCATCCGTGGAAACAGTTTGCCGTGAGATAGTATCATGTGTGTGTCCAGATCCAGAAGGTAAACTATGTATTATATCAGATTTCAAATCAATACCCGTTCTAGTTTCAGCGCTGAAGCACTTCCTACCTTTTTAGGTGCTTTTCATACTACTTCAATATGTGTGTATTATAAATCTTATCGGTCTAACTAGCTTCTGCTCGCAGCTTCGCCCGCGTGGCCTATGGGAAAATAATTCAACCACTCATTTCACCCTCTTAGGGGTGGAATATCGAAAAACCCTTTCTTAGTGGATACCCACACTTTACAAAGAACACACCCTCCAAATTTCAAGTCTCTAGGACCAGCGGTTTATGCTGTGCGTTGATATATAAGTCAGTCATGCAGTCAGTCAGGACTTTGAATTTTATATCTATTATATAATTGGGTTGCCTTCTTTTTATAAAGCTAAACTAAGTGCACCAGTAACTGGATCACCAAGGCACACCGACGTGACAATACGTTGTGAACAATTTTCCGTTTTAATAATTTTTGAAGTAAGACTTCTTTACGCTCGCCTGACTCGGGGAGTAAGCTGGTGAATGGGAGGCGAACGGGCGTTGAAGTTTGTCCACGTATATCTCCACTGTCAACATAACAAAGTTAAAAATTTATATTATTATGTTGGTACGTCCGGTAAAATGACAATTTACATTGCCATGATGGCGACATAAACATTAAGAAAAGCAAAATCAAAATTATACCGGCCGATTGATGGAAACTAAAGAAGTTTTACTTCAGTCGTGTGGTTTAAAGCATACTCGTTTTTTTTTCATTAGTATTAGCATTTACTGTTTTTATTTTATTTGACTATCGTTTTAATTAGATTTTGGAACGTACCATGTACCTACATTATTCATATGTAGATAGATGAGCGTGCTGCCGGCGCTGTTATGTACATGCATGGAATCAGGCACGCGAGACGACTCCGAATGGCTACCGCGAGACGGACCGGTTTGAGGTTCCCACGCGTCTACCACTAGCACTTTCCCATTGAACACTTTGCGCTTACAAACATCATTTACCTGTAACTATTCCCCAAATAATTTAACACAATTTTCAGCTGAAAATCGTTGACATTATCATACGAAATGTTCTCACAACAGACCTAGACCTTAACCTAAGCGCATGCACGATGTTTTTTGTACTCGCAGGTGACGCGCGTCAAACACAATGTAGTCGAGCGGGAAATTGTATATGGATGGAGCAAACCTAGTGTACTTATTTATTTTGTGGTTGACAGTTTCCATTATATACAAACGCGCAGAAATGCTTGTGTCACTGTGGACGCTCTACTAACGCGTGGTTCTATGTAATTTGAACTGTCAAACCACAAAATATAGTACAGTATGTCAGCTCCATAATAAGCGCGCTTAATCAGACTATACACTGTTCAGTCAGCCAGAGAAATAATGTTAAGAAACAAATTAAGTCTGAAAACAATGAAGATAGTTCAAACAATAATTATAGGGAGACTCATTTCTTGCGAAATGTATGGGGTTATTGGGGTTTAGGGAATCCTGAAATTTCTAGGAATCTCACAGGTGGTCTGATGATGTAATGTAATGATACAATAATATGATGTGATGATAATGGTACAAGATGTAATGATATACTTTTGATTGTTATAAGAAACAGTAGAGAGAGAGGAGAGATTTCTTGGTGAGAAATAGGGTCGATTCCGATCAACTTATCTTTCTTCCTAATATTCGTTTGATATTTTTAGGAATCTTTTCTCAGGTGGTAAATAGTCTTTAGGTTCTTAAAAGAAATAGGACAGATCTGTTTTATCACACTTCACACTAATATTATAAAGGCGAAACTTTGTATGTGTGTATGTTTGTTACTCCTCCACGATCAAACGGCTGAATGGATTTGGATAAAATTCGGTACCAATATAGCCGATACACAGGATTAACATTAGGCTACATTTTACCCGGAAAAGTGAAATGTTCCCGTGTGATGAGCAAATAATTAAAATACTTTTTTATCCGCGGGTGAAACCGCGGGGCTCAACTAGTTGATTATAATAAAGTAGTTCCAGAACAAATTTTTTTATAAGGTAATTTTATACTGATTGTTTAAATTATTTTACAAAGGTCCCTTTAAACTTTAAGGTCCCATTATTTTGCCCCTCTTATAATAATAATAATATAATATAATAATATAATATAATAATCTTAATATAATCTTATAATATAATCCTCTTATAATATAATCTTCTTAGATTGTACGTACCTACTGCAATTTAATGTCGCATGCACTAAATTAAGAGTTCAATTGGTTGTGCAGTTCCTTAACAAGGAGATATACTCAGCATGGTGCAGGGGTTCCCTCGGTCCATTTGGGCTGAGGAAAAAATTATATCCGCTTGAACGGTCTTTCAACGCATTTGATTTAACATGGCGCCTACATCCTATTCCTATACTAACATACTGGTATAGTTAGTTAGACATCTGAGATCCTTTTGCCTTTGAGCTCACTCATATCAAGTTTGTGTGAAATAATCGTATCTTTGTTAGTTTTACCAACCACTAAGCGAAAAATGTAACTTCAATTATTCCACTTCATTACGCTGTAAATTTTAAGCCCTATGTCGATCTCGGGCTTCTTCTACACTTCCGCCCGCTGTGATTTCCACCCCTGCGCGAATCCCTGAAACCTTAGCTTTATTCTCGACTGTCGATAATGCTGTTGATATCGTACCCGTCCTTTCTATGGTTTTATACAAAACCGTCGCCATAGCTGTGGGTGAGCTTCAACGAAATAAGTCTTGGTACGTTCGCCAAATTATTTACGTACCATAAGATTTTATTCATAAAATCACAGAGAATATATTGTTAAAATATTCAGTACAGTATACATTTTTATAATGACGGGACGAGGTGGTCGTTCACCTTATGTTAAGCGTTACAGCCGCCTCCAACGGCTACAGTGACACTCGGAACTCTAAAATATAAATGTATGCGTGACACTGCATTGCGCACGTTACTAGCTACGGTGGCCCTTCAAACCGGAACACAGTAGTGCTTGAACACTACTGCTTGGCAGTAGAATAACTGGTAAAGCGGTGAAATACGTACACGAACTTTGCAGAATAATAAGTACCACCTAGTAATAAAGATTGAACCGTGACGCTGCGGTGCATTCCCCTTCGTCCCATCGCTTCCGTTCTAATGTGAGACGAACGAGAATTTAACTGCAGCAGCACTCAGGATAATATTAAACCTGCCCCTGACTTTTTACTGAACATGAGCAAGTTCCACAATTGCTATTATGTTACGTTATCGTTTAATCTTTAGACGCACAACGTCTGTCAGCCACAACACAATTAGATCTGTGTGGTCTCAAATTCACAATATTGTGCTCGTAAGTTCGCGTAACAAGTCATACAATAAGACATTCCATAACTATGTCCGACGTATTCAAGTGTCATTTTATCTTTACATGGCACTTTGTGGATCATGTAACGGCTCATTCAAACATGATCATAATAGTACGATCCGAGGCTGATCTTACAGTTATAGAAGTCAAAGTATCCTGTGAAAATTGATTTGTAATTTCTACGTCGATTACCAAAAGCTTTTCTGTAAATGTGCTAAATATTTCAAAGATTTCACTAATTTTTTAAAGTAATAATTGGTATGCATAGCATGTTAAAACCTTGCCAAGGGCATGTCTCGCCATGCTTAGTTGGGTTCCGTAGACGCACAGGCTACAGAATAAATAGTACGGCTGCATCTTCGATGGCCGACATCAAAGCAAAATACCATAGAGATGCCTAATCTCAGCTTCATCAGACTAGAAAACTGTTGAAAAGATTCCTTTTTTACCGTATCATAAAATAGATAAAGCACCCAGGCAGTAGAAATAATTCTACTGCTCTTATCACGTGCCTTTTAGTCTGACTGTAATGTAATTTCTCTGGTTGAAATATATTATTTTTGATTATTTACATTTACTTAATTAGTAAGTCAAACTAAAACTTGTAAATTACCTTTACTAGAAAGAAATAAAAAAAGAAAAAACATTTATCTGAACTGATAACAAATACATAACACCAAAAGTATAAAACAATGCTACGTGGTGTCACGAATGGGCTCCGACTCAGCATACTATTAATGTCCCTAAGACCTTAATAACTGATTTTCACTCGGAACACATTTGTGGCACCACGAACGCCAGGACTTATAATTAACAAATTAATATAATAATTTTACTACACAGCAAATATAAAACTTCATACATTTCTCATCTCAGTATTCCTGTTGTACAAGATTTACCCAAGAAAAGAAAAGAATGCAGAAATATATAATTAAAATTGATAGAGGCAATTACACTGAAAGTCGTATTTTTACTAATACGTCTTGGTCTAATTCTGTGACATGTGCTACATACAGTGTTAAAAAAGTAGATGATTATATATATTATTTGCGTGCGAATCACCTGTGTTACGGTGGCGTGTCGCACACTCCTGGTGTTGGCTCCCGCCGCGCGGCGCGTGAGTCACTCCGTCGACATCATGTGTGGCTATCTCGAATATTATTCCAGGCACAGCTTAGAACACACGTCACGTCCGCCCTTACACTGACACGCTACCTGTACACACTGTTATAATACACTTTTAATATGCTTATTTGTAATATATCACTACTTTTATACTGAGAAAGATAGGTGACTGGTAAAAGTAAAACGGCATCGCAGTTAGCTAAATTGGCTTAGTTACCATTCTCCCTAAGGCCAATTTAAGCCAACTGTGATAAATACAATAATCGCAGTTTGTCCCAAGTCCGTCACGTCCAGACTTTTTGTTTTTGAATTGATATAACAAACATTCTTATCGCTACCACACAGTGGCTCTATACAAGGGCAGTATTTATATGACAATAGTATCAACAATCAAGTATATAAAGTATTTGCGCTTTTTTTCTGTGCACTAATACAAATAATCAAATCAAATATAAACAAATAAAGTACTTGTACGAATAATCGAACCCGCCGCCTCCAGGCTATGAGCCGACCTGCTCAACCATCACACCACAGAGGCTGTCAAATGTTTTTATACATGTTAGATTATTTTTATTAATGCATATTAGTCGCCTTCTCCAAGAGGTTTACTGGAATGAAACGATACTGAATGTTGGATTAAACAATTTTTTTCCTCAAATTAATATAGGTAGAAATACTTATATAGTTGCGTGATAGTCATATTTTTTTCCGCGTTTGCCTGTTGCCAAGGCCCAGATCCAACGCTAATTTGCTAACCTACATAGAACAGTGCTAGCTGTCTAGTGAAATACTAACTTAGTACCTAATTAACGCAAACTCACACCCTTCGTAGTATTTAGTTTCAGTTTAGTACTACATTAGGTATCATTGGCGATTTATTAACATGACACATACAACAAACAAAAAAATCCTTACCTGAAATTCACCGCTTCTGAGATAAACAGAGTAATGATAAATTTAACGTTTAGAATTGAAGAAGGTACGTAGATTATTATCATACCTTTAAATATAGACCTTTGTCGTTAAACTTTGTTTGGGTTTCACGTGCGCAGAGTGCAAGTAAGAGGACAAGTATCGAGTAAAACATGCGCTCTACGGGTTCTAAGCAAAGCAAAATTGCCATTCTTTAAACGGGTTATAAATTAAATTAGTACGGGTGCTTAGTTACCCTAGAATTTCAAGGATTCGACTCGTTTGTATGCTTGATTTTGTGAATCTTAATAACCTTGCTGGACAAATATCCATAGAGTGGAGTAATGAACACAAGTAGGTACGTTTTTTTTTTGTTGGGAAATACGTATAATCTAAATAAAGTAAAAACTCCAACTTCCACTCGAATCCTCAAGCTGGCACTGAATCTTACAATATATGAACGTATAGTGCTTAAATAGTTTACCTTCATATAAACGTATTCCTTTGTGCATTTTAATATCATATTTAGTCAAATAGCGTATTACGACGACCGTCGAATGTTGTCCGACACTCCACGGTATAACTCCGTATCGATCCACTCGAGGTTGTCCTACGTCGACCATCACTTGATGACTCAGCCTGCACCGGGACAATGTAAAAATCTCATTCATTTTCAGCTGTGACATTATCTCTGTTATTTTGTGTATTGAATAACTTATTCAACCTTATTATGTTCAAACTTCTCATTTACACAATCAACGTTCGCTGTGAATGCATGCTAGAAAACAAAGTTAAATAAAACGCGGGCTAATTTACGACGCCGAGTCTCTTTTGGCTATTGGCTGCTAGCAATGAAGAGCCCTGTGAAAACGACAAAATATTGAGTATTTAACAAGTATTCATTAAAATGACGAAATCTTAATTTTCCTGGATAAAAAAATATATTGATTACTGTAGTGTCATTAATCTATTTAGAAAAATTCAACCAAAAAGGTAAAAAAAAAAAGAAAACATTTCACTTTTACATAACGACGCACTTTCTTACCGACACCATTAACGAAACCGAACGAGAAAATATTTAACCTATATAATTAAAATAAGCACTGGGTTATCCTACGTTATGGATTCATAGACTATATAATATAGGACCTTTATTTGTATGACCTGTAGCTTGCAAATCGCAATCCAATCTGGGGAATTTGTCTGTATCAGTCGCGCCATAGGCTTCGCTGTGCCTGTATATATTTAGACAGGTGTAGTCACAACTTTAGATCGGAGTTTTCATTTCTGCATTGTATGGGATTGCTTGCACCAGCTGTGGAAAAGAACATATCTTTTTTTTCCAACTCTCGTATTGTTAATAACTAGCTATTTAATACTATAGCTATATAATAAGCGATTTGTAATTGTATACACTTAATACAATAACTACAAGTATTTTAAGTAATTTCATTTTGACTTACAAAGTCTTAGTATTAAAAATCGACTACGTGCAATAAAATCATTTGACTTTGACTGTACATTACAACTGTAACCACGGTAATATCTACATAGAAGAGAATCAAAGTCGGGGTCAGCTAATAGATAAATACTTTTGCTGATTAGTTATCAGAATACTTGCAGCCGGAACTTCTAACAGGAAAATAATGTTATTTTATAACTTACTATATTTGATTTAACTTTATTATGTAATAATTTTCATTTTAACTTAAGTACAACGAATATAAGTATTGTCAAGTAAGCCGTCGTGGATTTATAGCCTTCACTCCCTCCCTGTGAGATGGGAACGTATTGGGTTGATGACTATAAGTACTTATTGCGTGTAGTATTGTAAATTAAACCAGGAGCTTCTCTGGCTTCTGTTTACTCTTCATTTTTCAATATCAATTGTAATGTTCCACTAACAAACCAAAGACTAAAACAGAAACATGAGCTAGGCGATCACATAACTTGATTGCAACCAATAGATACGCATTTTTGCATGGATTTGACAGTTTCAATACGCAGCATACTTAGTATGGAAATTTCTCTTGTTGCATTGTAATCAAAGTTTCGTGATCACCCCCCAGATCATATCATTTAGTGCAGATGGGCGTTATTGTTTGACAGCTCCTAAATTCGCACTTGTCTCTTTAGCCCCCGGTTTCTCGTACGTTTGTGAAACTCGTATCAAGTCAACGTGCCAAATACTGTACGCTCATTGGTCGAGACAGCCGATGATCAACAGGCATCCAAAGAGCGTTCAGTTTTGGTCTGCCAAGTTGGGACGAATTTAACAAACGTATACGAGAACCTAAGGGAAGAAGAAGGAGAAAGAACCTTCTAAACCTTTAACTTGCTTATCTAAGTTGTAAAGTAAAAGACTGATCACATTTCCTGCTCAGCCGCCCTACTTACCTTTCTTCCAATCACGCGCCAGTCAGTGTTGCCAATCAGAAAAAACAATCAAACAAAATTTTAAAACAGAAGAACAAATTATTAAGTTTTCGACATTGGAATGTAGAAGTAACGCTAGGCATTGGATATGTTCCAGAAGCACTGCTCCAAAGCCGACCTCTACCGCACATCCCCGACTTGCCGGACGGCGAGGGGCCGAGCGCCGGAGCCGCGCCCGGCACGCCGCAGCCCCTCGACACAGCTAACAGGTTACCATATATTTTTATATACATATAATACTACTTCTTAAACTGAAAATGTGTGCTGGCCTCGCTTCCTCTTCAGCTCTCCTAGTTGGTGTTTATTGTATCGTCAATTTTGCTCCAAATACTTTTCTTTTGTGTTAAGGTTTATTAAATTTGTTAACGCATTTCACCGGTTTGTATGTAATACATTATAAACCTAAGCAACTTGACACATTTGCTTTTTACCAGTTAAATGGAAGTTTCGTAACTATTGAACATGGCAAAAGGAAATAATATCATATTTCAATGAGTCGTATATTCAAAAACGTTTGTATGTGTAACTGTCCTAGCAGTGATTCTATCTATCTACCACATCGGGCAATATTTTCATCTCTTTTTATTCTTCTTATTTAAGAGTCCTGCTCTTGTCGGTGGAGTAATCCCCATTGTTTCGATCTTCAGCCAATGCTTTTACTTCCTCGTACGACCTAACATTTATCTTTTATTTTATTTAATCTGTATAATGGCCTTCAATTTATGCCTCTCTTTTTCGTTTTCCAAGAAGCTGTCATGTCGTATAAGATGTTTTTTAAATAATAATAAATTTTAAATATAATCCTAGTAATATAAATGGATTTGTAGTATCCAGGCCAGTTGCACGTATGCGTTTAAGCTCGTTCGCATAACGAGCTATCTAGGACGTTACGCTGGGGCTTAACAATGTATACTCCACTTCGTCAACCGTGTAGTTTGCGGCCCTGCGTCGTGTGCAGCGGAGTATTGCTGAGCATGAAAGTGGTTTGTACACCGCTGAGTGAATCGCTTTCTGAGTTTCTCACTATTCTGCAATACAGCATTGTATTGAAATGATTACAAATTGAAAAAAAAACATAAGTAACGAATATTTATTAACAGCATTTGACAGCTTCTGTGGTGTGGTGGTTGAGCCCGTCGGCTCATAGCCCGGAGGCGGCGTGTTTGATTCCCGCGGCAGGATAAGTATGTGTGCACAGAAAAACAGCTCAAATACTTATTCTGAGTCTGGGTATTGTGGGACCATGTTCCTTGTAGTTCCTGGGTCCCTAGACACAGGGAATCCTGGTTAGGGTCCAGGATCTATGTATGTAATCGTTGGGCGTTATTATTGTTATTATCAACGTTACTTTGTGATCTGTGCCAGTTTTCTTGTCTCTAATAATAATCACACTTCCATGAAATGAGAAAACATAAATATTTCGTATGTATTTAAATTATATCCCTGTTTTAATTTTATCACCAGCTTGGAAACCGGTATTCAATGAATACAGGGAACAGACTAAGAGCTCAGTATCGTCGCCTTGCGAGTTGAACTCTTTATGCTAGGAAATGGAATGTTTTAATTAAAATCTCAGCCGGTAGCTTTACATATTTTTCATAACTTTTTATTCCGTTCTATAAAGTCTTCCTGTTGACCGAGCAACGAGAAAAGTTTGAAACTGCATCTATTGATATATCATACAATAGTTTGTTTTAAATGAATTTTCTATTCCTTGTCGAAGCAAACCATACAGCAGTTCCTATGCCCAACGAGACTAACGCTCATGTATCCTCGTCAGGTGGACGTCCAAGGAAAACCTGCTGGCACACCATGACGATGACGACCCGCAGCTGTTCGTGGCGCTCTACGACTTCCAAGCGGGCGGCGAGAATCAACTCAGTCTAAAGAAAGGTAACTCTTCGTTTTTTGAAGTAAAACTTCTTTACGCACGCTTGACTTGGGGAGTAAGCTGATGAATTCGTAACGAGGCGAACGGCAGTTGAAAATTGTTTGTTAACGTAGATCTCCATTGTCAACATAACAAAGTTAAAAATTACTTAAAATTTATTATTATTATGTTAGTATGTCCGGTAAAATGACAATGTACAATTGTTAATATGGCGAGATTTTACATTAAACAAAGCAAAAACAAAGTTATACCGACCGATAGATGGAGCTAAACAAGTTTTAATTCAGTCGTGTGGTCTAAAGCACACTCGTTTTTTCATATAACAATGATAAGGTTATGGTCATCATAATAATCATCAGCCAGAAGATATTCACTAGAATTGGCCTCCATCATATTGAACCCCACCGACACCCTGCCTTTTTAATTTAAAATAATTATGCATGAAATATCCATAATAATGTTTAAGTCTCTGTGACGAGATTTCGCTCTACTAGCTGAAACTCTAATTAAAGTGAAGCATCCGCAAGGCAGCAGCATCCAATTAGAAATCATTCGCCTGAGCCAATTAGGCATAGTGCAGCAGAATGGGTTACTTGAGGCGGTGCGTCGCAGTGCGTATAACCATGACTGTCGCGTTGAAAAGTACAAGAACATCTTAATTTAATTATAGGAGCTTTAAATATAGGAGAATTATAGGAGCACATTTAGTAAGCACTTCTAAAACTGGCCCCCTGCTGTTGGTATATCCTCTGACTGGGCCTCCCCCTGTCTGCGCCAGGCAGTAATCGGCTTAAATTGCAGTTCAATGGAGTTGTTTACTGTCACTTATCAATCTGCTTACTGCTGAGTAAATTTTCTTTAACTCGATAATGATTTTAATATCGAAAGTATTTGTAACAGTAAATTAAAGTAATATTCACTTTAAGTTACTCTTACAAATAAATTCGATTCAATCATTCATTAACTCATTCAATACTATCGACAATGCTAACATTATCGATAATCTAAATTATCGACAGTAATTCATAAGTCCAAACACAATAGAATCATAAGTAGTCTTACCAATTTTTTTGCAACACTATTTCATTTGTATCATATACGATTTAGTAGAAGAATTCAGAGCAAGTATTCGCAGTCTTACTGTTGAAGTAACATAATTTCACTACTGCATTCAGCGCGTTCATTAAGTTTAATAGTTGCTGGTGCTGAAGGAAAATTAAACTGAGAAACTCCTAGTGCCGCTTGCGTAAAATTTGACTAATTGAATGCAATTGTCAGTACTATCTTGATTTAAACTTTTGCGATCTTGTAATTATTCAGTATATATACATACATTTATTTTATAATATTCTGTGCCGGTATTTCGTAGAACCATCACTAATGCGCCGTTTAAAAGGTTATCTGGAAGATATCGTTTTAAGCGATGAGACCGCTTATTATACTAGTATTAGTTAAATAAGTTTTTCATTCTGTCTTCTTTTTTACGGTATACAATAAAGTGTTGAATTATCTATCTAATACGCGTCAGATCAGTAATAGATACCACAGACAATCTAAACTCACTTTCTAGGAGGAGCAAATTTAATAAATATAAACATTTAATAGACGGGCGCTCATATAAGACTGCAGCTATATGAACCTTTTTATAATCACTGCATGTAAAGCTCCCCTTATCATCGAGCCAGTAATTTGTTCATTGTCTCGCACTGCCCAAATTAAGCGCGTGTGTTGTTTGACGCACAGGCGAGCAGGTACGCATAATGAGCTATAACAAAAGCGGCGAATGGTGCGAGGCACACACGTCGTCCGGCAGCGTCGGATGGGTGCCAAGCAACTATGTGACGCCGGTCAACTCGCTGGAGAAGCACTCGTGGTACCACGGCCCGATCGCTCGCAATGCCGCGGAGTACTTGCTCTCTTCGGGGATCAACGGCAGCTTCCTCGTGCGCGAGTCCGAGTCCAGTCCCGGGCAGCGTAGCATCTCGCTGCGGTATGAGGGACGCGTTTACCACTATCGGATCAACGAGGATGCTGACGGAAAGGTATGAGATAACATTTACGGGTCTATCCGTTGGAATTTCAACCTTCTTTCAAGTCCATGCGGTTTATTAGGCTGTAATATATTACATTGTAGCTGAAGTCAGTATTCTATAATGCTTGGTTAAAGAATAAAGGATGATCGCCATTCTCATTAATTATGAACACCAATGGAATCGTTTTAGCATTACCAATTACATTTTCTTTAATTACGCGTTGCTGTGAGTAACAAAAAATTAATTTTAGAAAGCAAATTGACTCCTATTTAATACACGAACAGGGTACAGTGAACCAAAGCTGAGCAAGCAATTTGCATCTCAGATCTGAGACGAACGTTTCCATGCAAATTAGAGGCCACGGCGGAACCTCTACTTGGCATTATTGATCAATTGCCCACAGATGTAGCCGTCATTTGATTGAAGCACAATTTGTTGCATCGAAATAAATTATTAAGACGCTCGCTACCACAGCTAATAACTCTTGTTGCCTACCCTCTGTTTTCAATATATGATGGTTTGTTGTATTTTACTTTTATTATAAATGCGAAAGATTGTCTGTAAGTATATTTGTTACCTATCACGACTCGCCGCTATAACTCCTAATAGCAGCGAAACATTTAATGGCTAATGGATGAAAAAAGGATGAAATTGGGAACACAGATGGTTTATATTAACATCTAAATTCATGACCTAAATTAAAATAGACTTAAAAATTTTTAGCGTTCCTTATCAAAATGGTAAAAAGGAATCATTGGAATATAGATAGCTTAGACACAGGCTTCTTTTTACCCGCGGGAGAAACTGCGGGATGCAGCTAGTACTAAATATAATATAGTATCGGGTGGCAATGCGTAAATCGCTCCAATAGTGACACCTAGGATACAATCTCCGTCGGTATACTCAACACATTTACAGGATGTTTCATCGAAATCGGTCGAAAACTACAAAAGAGACGAAACATGCTCAAAAATAAAAATAAAATTGTCCAAATTAAATCCTCGCCAGTTTGCAAGTCATTAAATTAGAAATCGAAAACAATTTCCATGTTTTTCCCTTTTCCAGCAATCTCGATATAACACCCACTCACTCAGTAAACGCCAGGAGATCGCATTACAAATATATATAGTATTTGCCACGGGTTATACTTGTACATATGTGGGTTTTACAGGTGTTCGTGACGTCAGAGTCTAAGTTCGGCACTCTGGCCGAGCTGGTCCACCACCACTCTGTGGTCGGCGACGGTCTCATCACGCAGCTCCTGTACCCCGCGCCGAAGCGGAACAAGCCGACGGTGTTCCCTCTCGCGCCGCCCGACCACTGGGAGATAGACCGCACCGACATCGTGATGAAACACAAGCTCGGCGGCGGACAGTACGGCGACGTTTACGAGGCTGCCTGGAAGCGGGGAAACATCACCGTACGTGCCTTACATTCTATTCCTTACACTTTTCATATCCTTACTACTATACAGTACAATTAAAGCGTGCGTATTATAAAATAACGGCTCTACACTCTGTTTGTAATTTGTTTTTATGAAATATTTGATTGATCAATGAAACGTGGCATGCTTGCTTGCACTGTGCCAATTTGGATAAACCTTTAAAGTGGTTTATACTGTAGAATCGTGGTTCTCGTAGTTTCTGGATCCGTAGATATAGTTAGGGTTCAGGATGTATTGGTATGGTCGTTGGAACTTATTTATTTACACTATAGTGAGACCAACCAAGTCTGGCTCGATAGCTCAGTTGGTAGTAACCCTGCCTTCTGAGCTGTAGGTTGTGGGTTCGATTCCCACCCAGGACAAACATTTGTGTGATGAACATCGATTTTGTTCTGTCTAGGTGTTATATTATATTCTATGTATGTATTTACAAACAAAATTATCTTAGTATTAGCGCTATCTAGTCCCAAATCAACCAAACCTTGTACTATGGAAACCAGATAACTGATATTTATTAGCGACATAGCGATTATAGTAATGGGGTATAGTTTAGATTATATGAATCAGTTATCTGGTTTCCATAGTACAAGGTTTGGTTGATTTGGGACTAGATAGCGCTGTGAAAAGTCCACATTTTTTTAAGTCTACTTTTATACCCGGAGAATGTAAATTAGATGGCTGAACCCTGGGGTTCTGGTTGAGATAAGGCGGGGATTGTCTAGAACCCTATGATGTCAACCTTTTAATAAGATTTTTGATTTATAGTACCTAATATCGCTTGTTTAACGTAATCAACAGATTAATTTTAATACACGGGAAAAATTTTAATCTTGAACGAGATTTGAACTCGCATTCACCATAAAACACGCTTTTCCGTGACAAGTGAACCCATTATTATTACTTTTATCCATAACCTTTTACAACTAACGTACGTCCTCGGATCAAATGTAAAAGAGAGAAACTAAAAATGTATACTGTTGCGTGACGTCATTATATAGGCCCCGACTCAGCATGCAATTAAGGTCGTAAGACCTTAATAACCGATTTTCATTCGGAACCCATATTTATGATTTCACGAACTAAATACATAAGAATAGAACTAATAAAGTGTACAGTGAAAATAAAATACACGAAATATAAATAAAATGTTATTTTTTTTTTTCAAACCAGAACAAAAGTAATTTTATTACAATAAAAATAATAGTCAATATGATACAATTAGTTGTGTGTCAATTAGTCGTGTATAAAAGTCATTTGTCATTAATGTTATGTGGTTGGTAATTCAATGTTTTCCTTTACATAAAATCTATTAATAATACTGCCCATAGTGAAATTGCAGACAGACAGACAATGAAATTATTATAGGTACCCCACTATGACCCGCAGATGGGCTATTGTGAACAATTGTGTACCGAAAGATAATTTGCATGGAAATTAATGACTTTTCAGATATTAATAAAAACAAAAAAGATGAAACTAACTGCTACTAACCAGTAGCAGTTAGATTCGTCTTTTTAGTTTTTATTTAACAACCACATTTATATTTTTGTAGACTTAAAAACTTTATACAGAAATAGAATTACTCGTGAAATATCCTACTCCTTCCCGTTGTCTTTTAAATCACGTCAATCGCGATTAAAATTTTATAAGACCGACCTAAATAGTGGATATAAATAAAGCATTCGAAAGCGATTGATCGATTCTATTACACTACTGGAGTTAGCTGGTTTGGTTACGGTGCAATATATGGATACATTTTCTTTAGTTTGCTCGAACGCTGCACGGCGTCGCTAATACCCTATCATACCTCAATCATGTCACCTCACATGCCACCGTGCTACCTCACCTACCACCGTGTTGTCTAGACACGAGGCGGGAAAAATCGATTCCTTGCTTCAGTATTGGCTATTTATTCTGCAACGTATGTTTTATAATTATGAACGCTTTGAAAGTTTTACAGATGCCAAGAGCTGAATATTTTTCCCATGTAGCTCTGTAATCATTTTTTTTATCCTTATTGGTTACTTTATATTAATTATACAGATTTTCCAGGGTTTTAAAAAAAGGCAACGTTCCAATACTTTCCCGCAAACTTCAAATTTTGTCGCGCCCCGAGTGCAATGTGTCTATATCCTGCTTTATTACAAATATCTGTATCGTGTCTCCATAAAGCGCAGTATGAAATATCACGTTCTAATTTCCTATAATTATATGTCCATGGGGATAAGAGCAAACATTGCAAAGCTCAAACGTGCTCGCTCCTCGCAATCTCGCCCCAATACTGTGTGCACTCGACAGTAAACAGAGTACCTAGTATACTCTATGGCTGCCCGCGGCGGCTTGTTGGTATTGCGGACGTACGCACATAGGGCGTGCAATTTGCTATTCAGTTACGCTGCCGGTGTGTTGCCGTTTGTTATTTAGCTCTCAACGTAGCTTCGGGCACGTCATCGTCGTGTGAATGGAGCTAGGACTGTGCTAAAGACTATTTTAAGATATTATTACTGAATAGTTGAAAAATCTGTAAGCAAATAATATTTTTACTCGAATATATTGTGGCTGTAGTTCATGTACATATAAAGATTGCAATAATCGCAGAGATTGAATCTTTATCTTTTGTTATTTTAAAGAAAAACTAAAATCTGAAAGAGTTCGAAACAGCAAGCGGAAAATCTCGTTAGTTAAACGCAGCGCCCTCTCCAGTGACCCTCGCTTCTGACTCCATTACAGTAATAAAGCTGACTTGCCGCCTTTCAATCGAATTTGACTTTTAATAGCATAAAACTTTCCAGTATATGTACTTTGAAAAAATCGAGTTCTACGCTTTCAAGTCCAGGCGAGTTCTTTGACTCCTGAAATTTTCGTCCCATTGAAAGTTTTGGACATATCTACACGACTGTGTTTTAACAACAACCATTACCGACTTTTATCTCACAGTAGCGCTCCGTTGTGAATGCCAGTTCACTATCAGTAAATAAATAATAATAAAAATGTATAATAACGCCCAACGGTCACATACATAGATCCTGGACCCTAACTAGGATTCCGTGTGGACCCAGGAACTACAGAGATCATGGTCCCACAACACTAACACAGAACAAGTATTTACGCTTTTTTTTCTGTGCACTAATACTTGTCCTGCCGCGGAAATCGAACCCGCCGCCTTCGGGTTATGATCCGACCTGCTCAACCTCCACAACACAGAGGTTGTAAAAAAGTAAAAAATTAAAGTAGTTAACATAATATCCATTTGCCAGTACGGCGGTGATTCATCTCTTTATAGTTGACTGGTCCGGAAATTAATCTACTCCCTCCACTGCCACGTGTGTGTTTTCAACTTTCCACACATCGTCGCGTCTTTCGCTCACCCGACTCACTCGTACGTGTCAGACAGATGATGCTAAGGACTTGGCACCTGAGTGACGTGCGTCCATTAGGTTTTGAACACGGAAGGTTGTCTTTATACCTACTAATAACCAGGAAATAAAAAAGTAGTAATAACCGTAATAATTTAAACAAAATAAGTAAAATACTCCTACCTACCTACAACTAAGTGGAGAAATAAGCCTTCAAAGTTTCTCGAGGGGCACCACCCGATCACTTGTGCTTTTCCCGCAAACAAAGACGTGTGTGGAGCTACTTCACACTACATAATTTATGGCGTCATATTACGTAGAGATTATGTATAAGTAGAGCTGCCATAAAGGTACCACAGCTTAATAATGAGTCAATATGAAGTAATAATGTTTGACATCACTGCGTGTTATCTCTTTCTATTAATTCATCTTAAAATGCTCGTAACCTAGTCATGATATATTTAATTTACATTTTCACGGTTGCTTATATTTTGGAAGATAAAATTTACATTATAAACTTACAAACTATAAAAAAAATCTCAGTTGAATATCCTATTGCAGTCCCTGTATTTTAAATTGAAGAATACGAACTATGTAACTATTAAGATTGTTAAAAACAAATGACAATTGCTTTCCTCAGCAGTTCATGCGGAGTTGGACAATGATGGTCTTTAAACTATTTCTTCATAAATTATATAACATAGTGTAAATTCGCCTACGCATTAATTCTGTAAAAGTCGACAAAGACAAGAGCATTAGTATATTTAAAAAACTAATTGATTTCAATTCATTCAATTGCCCACCTGTCTTCTGCATTCGTATCGTCTCGCCATGCGTCAACCAAACAATAACTCCCACTAAAAAGAAAATGAATTGGTATTTGTTCACACTTGGTTTATTTATAATTGAAAAATATGAAAAATAAAACTATTTCGTAAATTTTTAGTAAGGTAGCGCTGCTCCGACTCCGTTATAAAAAGCAGGCATTTTAAAATACAGGAATAAAAGATTGTTGATTGTCATTTTACCGGATATACCAATATAATAATACAAGTTTTTAACTTTGTTATGTTGGCAATGGATCTACGTCAACCAACCCCAAATTCCATTCGCCTCACATTCACCAGCCTATTCCCCAAGTCAAGTGTACGTGAAGAAGGTTTACTTCAAAAAGTCTTGGACACCGAGGCGTTTTATTTTTTTCTTTCCGGTTTCTGACTAAAATCCTAATTTAGACTCACTTTATCCAAAATTGATAACAAATCCACAATGTTTTATTAATTTTAAAATTTAATACGTGCCTGTTATTTTTCAACTAAAGTTCATTAAAAATTGTGGGCATGAAATCCAAATGTACTTATATTTCGGCAGGTGGCCGTGAAGACGCTGAAGGATGACACGATGGCGTTGAAGGACTTCCTTGAGGAGGCGGCGATAATGAAGGAGATGCGTCACCCCAACTTGGTGCAGCTGCTGGGCGTTTGCACCCGCGAGCCTCCGTTTTACATCATCACGGAGTTCATGTCGCGCGGCAACTTGTTGGAATATCTGCGCGCCGGATCTCGCGACGCCACACCCGGCGCTGTGGTACTTATGTACATGGCGACACAGATCGCTTCAGGCATGAGCTACCTCGAGAGTCACTCCTTCATACACAGGTGTGTTTTTTTATATGAGTGAATGACGTGACGAGCTAACCGTTCGCCTGATGTTAAGCGATACGGCAGCCCATATCAGTGCACTCGAATCTAAAGTTTAGATTTCGCGTGGCACTGCACTTCGCACGTCATCCTGAGAAGTCAGCACAATCTAGTAATAAGATTACTAGACTGTGAGATAAGGTCATAAAGTTATCATTTGCCAAGTAATTTCACTAGCTACAGTGCCCTTCAAACCGGAACACACTACAGCTTATGCACTACTGCTTGGTGGCAGAATAACTGGCAAAGCGGTGGTACCTACCTAGACGAACTTTGCAGAAAAGTCCTACCACCTAGTAAAACTGTGTTGGATAGACCTCGATTAATGAATCCCTCAGCGAAAACTTGCTACCCTGACTCCCGACATCAGCAGCTAAATTTTTTTCCTCAATGGTTGGTCCTTCCACTTATATATTGAGGTAAAATAATAAAATGTAGGAAAAAAAATCGTGTAGTTTTTTTTGTCATCGATTGCAGAGCATTAGTATAAAAAGAAAACTAAACTGGCTTGTTACGAGTCCGAGTTATACAGACACGAAAGTTAAAACTCTCATAGGATTAAATAGCTAAGCTCTGGCAAACTCTGGAACTCAAAACAAAACTTAGGATTGTTGTACTTAACTAATTAGTTAGTTAATTAATTTGTATTGAAATTGAAGTCGGTCGCTGGAACGACATACATACAGCTTCCGATCGTCTGAGAACTTTACTTGTTACGAAGTTGATGAATTGCAAACTTGGTCGTACTTCGATTTAGTTAGCTGCACTAAAATTAGTGACTAAAAATATGACACTTTTATTGTTGCATTATGCCAAGTATCTAATTTGCTAATGGAATTAGAACTGTAAGTATACAGAATGTTCGGAAAGGGTTAGCCAAACTTAGTAGGCGTGTAGGTATCTATTTGGAAAATGCAAGCTCGCATAAAAGCCGCTAGCAGCTATTATTTTTTATCGTTTAATTTTTAGTTTTCTTTTTAATGGCTTCTAACTTATGCTTGTGAATCTAAAAATGTCTGCTGTAGACCAAACATACACCTGAGACTATAAACAATAAAAAAAAATGAGTAAACTGAGCTAATTTTAGTACAAATGAATTTATTTTTAAAAAATTATCTTGCGGGTTATGCGATCTTGTATTTTTCAAAACGCCCACTACGTTTGGGTAACCCCCCATCAAACACACTGTATATGTAGTGGTTGTTAGTTATTTTAAATAAATCTATAACGTATAGAATAGCTTGTAGCTATAAAAAATATGACCATTGAATAAAGCTTGATGAGTGACGTTGGTCCTACAAGGCCGGAACTTGACTACTCTAAAATAGGTTTTACTGCTTATAATGAAATCAAAATGCAAATTGTTAATAAACATTTTAAACGTGTGATGTAATTACCTACTTTCAGCTTTCTCTCTAAACTATTTAGTTATAACATATGAGGTTTTCCTTACACACATTATATATAACTACGCAAATTAGTGCCATTTATTAGATTTTGTTGGAAAAAATCCGTAATATTCGATTATATATACCTTTTTTCCTCGATCTAAAATAATTTTATTTTTGGTGGGGAATTTGAGTCATTTGTTTTTTAATTTCCTTATTTGCCCCACAGGTAACTGTTTACAATAGTTCCATTCCGACCCGTATTACAGAATTATGACCCAACTGGTAGTGTGCTACGGGGACGGGGATCTCCAACTATCAGAACAATACGTGAAATGTGTTCAAACTTACATCTGGAGTTAAAAAAATATGTTTTTGGTTGTTACAGAGACCTGGCGGCTCGCAACTGCCTCGTGGGCGAGAACCACCTGGTAAAGGTGGCGGACTTTGGCCTTGCACGCCTGATGCGCGACGACACCTACACCGCGCACGCCGGCGCCAAGTTTCCCATCAAGTGGACGGCACCTGAGGGGCTTGCTTACAACACGTTCAGTACCAAATCGGACGTGTGGGCCTTCGGCATCCTACTGTGGGAGATTGCTACGTACGGCATGTCCCCTTACCCCGGCGTCGACCTTGCTGACGTCTATCACATGCTAGAGAAGGTAACGCTGCTTTTCTCTATGCTCTTGTGTAATGCGATGCGAGTCGTTTCTTAGTTAACGGGAATATTTTAATAACCTTCAAATTATGGTTTTCATTACATACATATTTTCATATTCTTAAATTGTATTTAACCTAGAGTAAGAGCGAGAGTAGAAAAAGAAAATCAAACAATAATAATAAATAGATATTTTATTTGATAATATAAAAAAAACAATGGTTGAAGCAGCCCAATCGTCTGTGCGCACCGACGTCAGCTATTACCTCACAAAGTGTGTTAGTTTCTAAACAATACGTACTAACATTCTTGCATTTCTTAGCGCGAACACCTAAGGTTTAGTAAACATCATTACGTAAATCTGCCATTATTTCGCGTTTCCCTATTGCCGAACTAGTGTACTTGATCGGACACTCGCCCGGGCTTTATCCTGACTATCCAATAGTGCCAGCTAAACCGGGCGACAACAAGTAACAATCGCAAACAAAACTGAAAAAGCTGAGTAGTATTAATGACAGAATCAATGCTACTCAACTCTTCAAACAATTATACAAACGTGTTATACTAAGAAAAAGTATAGGTTCTATCCAATACTAGTACTGCAATCATTTAACGCCGCTTACGTGACTTATTGGCTATTATCAAGCGCGCCGGCGCATGTTTACAAACGCTGACTCATATTACATTCGACTTGTTGAACTACATTTGAGCCGATCGCCTAATCGATCAAATCCTTAAAGCTGCGTAAATTATGCCAACAATTGATGCTACATTTAGTTTTAAACACGCGTATCCAAGAGTTGGGTCGGAATCAAATATACAGAACAGTGTGTGCACGATCTAATTGCTGCCGAAGGTTTTAAAAGTAAACACGGAGCTGAGCAACGTGTCGTAAATCGCAAAGGACGCGTTTGCAATTAGTGAGAGGAATTCGTAATCCTTTGAGGGCTAGCAATGTGAGGCGTCTGTACAGAGATGCTTCTTGCACAGAGTGCACTGCGGCCGGCTGACCGCAATACGGGAGAATATCTCCGACGCTGACAGCTCCTTGCTCAGCTTGGAGCACATGGAGTATGAGACCGTCTTCTTGGAGAAGTCCTTGGCGGGAACGCATGTGCGCGCGCGTACCGGCCCTATCTCCTGACCCGTCTCCACTGCAACGGGAAACCAGAACCCTCGCATATCACAGAGAATGACGATAAGCTCTCTTTTTGTGTGTTAATAATAATAATAACGCCCAAAGGTCACATACATAGATCCTGGACCCTAACTAGGATTCCCTGTATCTAGGGACCCAGGAACTACGAGCACCATGGTGCCACAACACACACACACACACACACACACACACACACACACACACACACACACACACACACAACAAGTATTGCGTCTTTTTTCTTGCACAAATACTTGTCCCGCCGCGGGAATCAAACTAGCCACCTCTGGGTTATGAGCCAACCTTCTCAACCACCACACCACAGAGGCTGTATGCGCTGTTAATGTATGGCGTGGCGAGCTAGTCTTTCGCCTGATGTTAAGCATCGTGGCCGCTCATAACAGTTGCAAGTGAGCTCTTACATTAGATTATTAATTTCGATGTTTACCTATCTATTTATATAAAACAATGTGGTATTAGTTACACCACTTATAACTATGTATTATAATATGAGTTGTTGTCAAACGCATGCCCATTTTATCAAAAAAAAAAAAAAAAAAAAAAAAAACAAGGACGGCTAGACCAAATTTTATGATTATGTATTTTTGGATTTATTTTCCTTCGGAATAGGGTATAAGTAATAAAATAGAGATCAAACAATAGAAATTTAAGTTTTTTTAAACATGAGCATTCATCGACTGTTGGGCGGAACGAAGTTCGCCGGGCCAGCTAGTTTCATATAAAATTATTAAAGCGCCAAAATCAATGTATAAAAGAATGAGGCTTTAGCTGTAATGACAATAAATGGTTTCAAATGATAGTAGTAAATGACTTACCAAGCTTAGCAGATTCAGAAGTGATCACGATGCACAGGAAAGCCATGCCGGGAATGTAACAATCGATGTTTGGAACCTGCAAACAAAAATACGTTAAATGTTAACATAATCACACATAAATATTAAATTAATATTGTATCCAAAGTGTTAAAACATTAATATTTTGTAAACAATATAAATCGTCCAGCATACAGAAACAATAATAATTTTATTATGATGCGTGCCGCATTGTTATTGAATAGACAGAATATTCAAATAATATTCTAAATAAGTTATTGCATTCAAACTCATTTTATAATTCCAAGAATACGATACAACAAAATATTAGTAAATATTCGAAGGACTAGAGAGAGAGTGTGTTCAGTGGTAGCTCGCGTGACTTTCAATCCTTTTAGGCTCCATGGTTCAACTCGCAACTTTTCAAGTTAGCTGGGGAATCTACATGCGCTCTTAAAACGATGAAAGAAAACATGGAAATCTGCTTGTTCCAGACATGATTTCGGGGACATTTGTCATATCTCACTTGGTCATCCTGGTTAAATAATAACTGTAAGAGATCATGTCCTGGCAGTGGAAATGTGTAGTCTGTTTGTACTATATACTAACAGTGATGTTTGTGTAGTCAGGGTGGTCGGGGTCCCAGCAGCCGGGGTGGTCGAACGACAGGCAGTTGTAGCACTGGATGCCCTTTGTAGCCGGGGACACGAACTTCTTCTGCTTCACCTTTTTGTGTTTGCCTGCAACAAGCAAACTAATAATCACTCATTGTAACTAAGTAATGGTCGACAATAATTCGTAAAATGTATCAATTGTATCTGTGTATTTTCGAGTGTTCCTATGTTCTTGAAAAGCAAATGGTGTAAAGAAATATATATGAATATCAATATTCACACTTGAGTTGTTTACTGTTTGGGAGTGTAACACAAATTTGACTATCTATTAATCACAAAACTATGTACGCAAACGCGTGGGGCCAAACACAAAAACTCACTATAAAACACACAAACTAAAATAATGATAACCTTTCGAAAATTGATGATTCCGGTCAAATTTTTAAACATCCGACTTCATAGTTTTAATAACATTCAAACAACAAACTGAAAAAACACTGAACAACGGCTAAAAATATTCCTTAAGAAAAACTCACCGAGCACCGCAGCCGAAAGTAGTAGAAAATAGACGATGGCTTCCTTATAGAAGTGCATTGCAAGATGTACGCGTTGATACGACTACGGAGGGGAGAAGAGATGTAGTGGCTTTGAGAGCTCCGAGCTGCGACTGGCTGCAGAGGCCCGCCCGCCCGAGTTTATACCGCGCCGCGAACAATCGCGCGCGCTTGGACCGTGCGTCGCGCTGATAACACCTACATAGGGTGATTTCTCCGAGGAAAACTCTTTTAAACCAATCAAATAATAATAATAACGCCCAATGATCCACATACGTAGATCCTGGTCCCTAACTAGAATTCCCTGTAACTACGAGCCCCATGGACTTGCAACACCCAGAACAAGTGTTTAACACCAAACACAACACAATCTGTGTATGTATAAATCATTATTATTATTACATAATTCTTTGCACCTTGTACATAACAATTTGTGCAAGTAAACAAAACCTACCCACCTCCCTCCGATACAATATGTACGAGGTACAAAGGATTATGTAATAATCTACTTAAGTACGTCTTTTGTATTGTACATATTGTATGATGCTTTGAGAATTTTATGGTCTTAAGGAAAGGTCTTGAAAATTTTGCTTTTAAAGAATTTGAAACGAATAACATAGACAATTATTGCGATCGAAGATGAGAAATACGTCCAAACATTTTTTAATTTTCCGTAATGTTATGTATTTTTCCCGTATACGAGAAAGATAAAGATAATAATAATAATGCAAAAGTTTTGAGAAAATTAATGAATTGAATCGCGAGAATATGCAAGACAATATTTAGCGCTAACGCATACTTTGAGAACCCAAGGCGCGCGTAAATCACAAAAAACGGCCTGATATTACTGCACAATACCGTTTGCAGAGAATGTGAATTCGCATTGAAATTTTGTTAACTCCCAAAATAATTATGAGAAACCGCAAGCCGCGACGTGAGCGTTGCTCGGGCGTCCTTGGCTCTTGCTGTTTACCTACTGTTCCGGCGGCGTAATGTTCAGGATGTTATTTACAGCCCTCTTGTTTCTATTCCTTTGATTCTACACCGTAAATGCCCAAGTTAAACAAACACGCCTAATGGAATGGGCGCTCGTTTTACCGTGTAATGTAATAAAAGTAAACAAATATTTAATAATTTTGTTCCAGTTACATTTAAAAAAAAAAAACATTTGAAATCGTTCGCTTCGATTTTCTCATGAATTCTTCATTTATCATTATATTTGACAGCCTCTGTAGTGTCGTGGTTGAGCAGGTCGACTCATAACCCGGAGGCGGCGGGTTCGATTCCCGCGGCAGGACAAGTATTTGTGCACTGAAAAAAAAAAGCGCAAATACTTGTTCTGAGTCTGGGTGTTGTGGGATCATGGTTCTCGTAGTTCCTGGGTCCCTAGTCCACACAGGGAATCCTAGTTAGGGTCCAGGATATGACCGTTGACCGTTGTATGTGACCGTTGGGCGTAATATTTCGACACTCTAGTACAGATATCAGAACAGTATCGTAGCTTTTTAATTCATATAACAACAAAATATCGTTTAAAAAAGGGACACGATGTGCATTTGTTTTATTTTCCATTGACTTAGGCCTATTTGAATTGTATATTATTATTATTTATTGTTTACACGCGTGTACCAGAGTGCGTAAACAAATATACGAGTAATTCGTACTGAAACAACAATGCGGCTGCATCGATTGTTTCTATTGCAGCTGAGATCATACAATCGAACACATAGGTGTTAGCTCGATCTGTTCCAGTCGAAGATCTTTTATATTGCGTTAATTGAAACAAAAGTGGAAAAATGGTGATGTTCACAAAAAAAATGTTACGTCGAGGTAATGTACAATTTGAAAACTTATTTTACTACTCAATAATGTTTTTTTTTTTCGGTATACTCACCTACTTAATATTATTTATTTAATTTTACTAATTCAGTGAATTTTTTTTTATTCGCAACCATTTAACGTATACTACTAACCTTATTTTGCAATTCATTAATGTAATGTATAGATAGATAGAGAGAAAACTTTACTGTATCACTAATTAAATTTACAAGTAGGAATAAAAATAAATCTCACAATCTAGTGTAATAATGGGCGGTCTTATCGCTGACAGCGATCTCCTCCAGATGTCTACAATGATGTACAAGGTTCTCGATTCTCATCTCCTGGTAGCAGTTCAAGGCCCAGTGCTTTAAAGTGATTCATAATATTCTTCTCCCGGCACTATTACTTTGGACCCTTGAGGTAGTGTCCGACAGATAACTGGAATAGTTTTTACATGTGCAGAAGCCGTTTCGTTTGTTTGTAATAATAGGTCATTACCTATGAAATTGCCGTATTGCAAAACAGACTTTTTCAAACAAAAAAAAGTTTTGATTGGCAATGAATTTTAAATTCAAATTAATTTTGTTTTAAAAATATGACATTCTATTTACAATATAAGTCTTTTGTTTATTGATTAGCGTTGTATTTTCATTACATTTCAACATTTTTCCTCATAATGGATACTTTGAAATTTCGTGTAATTATGGAATATGAGTTCCGTCGTGGCACCAACGCGGCACAAACGACACGTAACATCAACGACGTTTACGGAGAGAACAGTGCAAACGAACGTACAACCCGTTATTGGTTTGCTCGGTTCCGTTCTGGGAATTTTGACTTGAAAAATGAACCTCGTGGTCGTCCGGAATCTTTGGTCAACAATGATGAATTAAAGGCGATTGTGGAAGCTGATGAATCTCAATCTACAGCTGAGCTGGCAGCAGCTTTTGATGTTAGCATCAAAACAATATTGGTCCATTTGCGACAGATTGGCAAGATAAAAAAGCTTGATAGATGGGTGCCCCACGAACTTAACGATCGCCAGCGCAACGTACGCGTCGAGACTTGCCTTGCGCTGCTTAACAGGCACAGAAATGAAGGAATTTTGAACCGAATTGCTACGTGCGACGAAAAATGGATTCTTTTTGACAATCGAAAGCGCTCAGCAAGTTGGTTAGATCCTGGTTCGGTACCAAAGCAACGTGCAAAACGAAAAATGACCCCTAGAAAGGTGATGGTCACAGTTTGGTGGTCTAGTGCTGGTGTGATTCATCATAGCTTTTTACTAAACGGCGAGAGCATTACTGCAGATGTGTACATTGAAGAACTGACCACAATGATGGCGAAACTCGCACGTCTGCAACCAGCTTTGGTCAATCGGTCGTCTCCACTGCTACTTCACGACAACGCGCGACCCCATACTGCACAACAGACCGTCTCTAAGCTGCATGAGTTGGGTTTGGAAGCTCTCCCTCATCCGCCATACTCACCAGATCTTGCGCCTACCGACTATTACTTTTTCCAAAATTTGGACAACTTTTTAGCGGGAAAAAAATTCAATTCCCGAGAGGCAGTACAAAACGCCTTTGAAGAGTTTGTTGTCTCCCGTCCTGCTGATTTTTTCAAGAAGGGCATCTATAAACTGCCACAGCGTTGGCAAAGATGCATTGATTGCAGGGGTGATTACTTTGAATAAAAGAAATAAATAAGTTCGAAAAAAAAATACTTTAACTTTTTTCAAACAAAACGGCAATTTCATAGGTAAAGACCTAATATAATAGGTCTTTACCTATGAAATTGCCGTATTGCAGTACAGACTTTTTCAAACAAAAAAAAGTTTTGATTGGCTATGAATTCTAAATTCAAATTAATTTTGTTTTAAAAATATGACATTCTATTTACAATATAAGTCTTTTGTTTATTGATTAGCGTTGTATTTTCATTACATTTCAACATTTTTCCTCATAATGGATACTTTGAAATTTCGTGTAATTATGGAATATGAGTTCAGTCGTGGCACCAACGCGGCACAAACGACACGTAACATCAACGACGTTTACGGAGAGAACTGTACAAATGAACGTACAACCCGTTATTGGTTTGCTCGGTTCCGTTCTGAGAATTTTGACTTGAAAAATGAACCTCGTGGTCGTCCGGAAACTTTGGTCAACAATGATGAATTAAAGGCGATTGTGGAAGCTGATGAATCTCAATCTACAGCTGAGCTGGCAGCAGCTTTTGATGTTATCATCAAAACAATATTGGTCCATTTGCGACAGATTGGCAAGATAAAAAAGCTTGATAGATGGGTGCCCTACGAACTTAACGATCGCCAGCGCAACGTACGCGTCGAGACTTGCCTTGCGCTGCTTAACAGGCACAGAAATGAAGGAATTTTGAACCGAATTATTACGTGCGACGAAAAATGGATTCTTTTTGACAATCGAAAGCGCTCAGCAAGTTGGTTAGATCCTGGTTCGGTACCAAAGCAATGTGCAAAACGAAAAATGACCCCTAGAAAGGTGATGGTCACAGTTTGGTGGTCTAGTGCTGGTGTGATTCATCATAGCTTTTTACAAAACGGCGAGAGCATTACTGCAGATGTGTACATTGAAGAACTGACCACAATGATGGCGAAACTCGCACGTCTGCAACCAGCTTTGGTCAATCGGTCGTCTCCACTGCTACTTCACGACAACGCGCGACCCCATACTGCACAACAGACCGTCTCTAAGCTGCATGAGTTGGATTTGGAAGCTCTCCCTCATTCGCCATACTCACCAGATCTTGCGCCTACCGACTATTACTTTTTCCAAAATTTGGACAACTTTTTAGCGGAAAAAAAATTCAATTCCCGAGAGGCAGTACAAAACGCCTTTGAAGAGTTTGTTGTCTCCCGTCCTGCTGATTTTTTCAAGAAGGGCATCCATAAACTGCCACAGCGTTGGCAAAGATGCATTGATTGCAGGGGTGATTACTTTGAATAAAAGAAATAAATAAGTTCGAAAAAAAAATACTTTAACTTTTTTCAAACAAAACGGCAATTTCATAGGTAAAGACCAATATAAGAAAGCAGAATTTAAAAATTATACCATGAGGATAAATGAAGATTTCAGATAGAATCCAGAAAAAATATTCAACCACTTTGCTTCGAAGTCTTTTTTTTATAACAGTCATTGTACAAATTAGACTTCTCGATATACATCATCAGAATTCATTGCTTAGATTTTTAATGATAACTTTAAAAATACTGAATTCTGGTACCATATAATAAAATAAATGAAATGAACAACATTGTTTTCCGACCTTTATACTGGTTTTACCATTTTGCGATACCTTTCCCGTCCCTATAATTGAGCCTTTTCAAAATTATTATCGTTCTCTCACCTTTTCTACTTTCACAATTAAATTACAATATTAAGCCAAGAGCTCATCACCCTCGTTTAAATATTTCCCCACTTCAGGTGTTCACTGATAATACCCCATTCTACAACCCTTTGGTAAGAATGTGCCGTCAGTATAACGACATATTGAAGGAACACCACAGCTCAATTATTGATATTTTTGACCAAAAACCTTCAATATTTAAAAGAGACGTTTTAGCTATCATTTCGGAACTTTCAATGATTGATTATTTTGCATTTAAGATACAAATCGATACCATAAAAATGTATTATACTTTTTACTAATTATTATTGACTGGCCCGATGGCTCAGTTGGTACTGCCCTGCATTCTGAACTGTGGGTTGTGGGTTCGAATCCCACCCAGGACAAACATTTGTGTAATGAACATAGGTGTTTGTCCTGTGTTTGGGTGTTATATTGTATTCTATGTATGTATTTACAAACAAAAAGTATCTTAAGTATTGTATCAGTTATCTGATTCCCATAGTACAAGCTTTGCTTAGTTTGGGGCTAGATGGCGGTGTGTGAGATGTCCACACATATTGTTATTATTATTTATTTCATAGTTTTTTTAAATCATGATGTGTACCCATGTTTTGGAGCTCAAAAAGTATGTAATTTTTTTTTCTTGTTATATTATGTGTACCAAATAAATAAATGATGTGCCTCGAGGTGTAAGTTGTGACGTGTATTGGCAGGGGTACCGCATGGAATGCCCGCCCGGCTGCCCCGGCGCGGTCTACGAGCTGATGCGCGGCTGCTGGCAGTGGAGCGCCGCCGACCGCCCGAGCTTCCGCGAGATACACCACGCGCTGGAACACATGTTCCAGGACAACTCCATCACTGAAGGTAACCGTGCACACTGCCACACGTAATAGGCTGGTAGACTAATATATTTTTTATTGCCTAAATAAATAATATACCCCAAAAACTAGACTATCGTAAAAACAAAAATTAAATATCTCAAAAATATTACTAAGTTACAAACATTTAAGTTATAAACAGTAGCTCAAACACGCAGTGACGTCAATTACCGGTCCTCACAGTAACTCATTAATAAGATGTGGTAACTCTATGGTAACTATGTGACGACACTAGCAAAGCTTCATAGTAGCTATGAGAAAGCTCCACACGATCTCTGTTTTGCAAAAAATGGACAGGCGATGCCCCTTCAGAAAATTTAAAGGCGACTCAGTGATTTATTTACCGATTTTACTTATTTTTTCAATTATTACGTTTATTTTAAGCTACTATTTGAATTAGGCACAATTTAGTGACCACTAGATCCCCTGATATCATAAAAGTCCTTAAAACCGCAACTACATTATGCATAACAATCGATAAAACAAAAACGCAAAATATATTTACAGTATGGCTTGCCATAGGAGACACCTTGGTCCGTGTTGACCGGGAAACCATCATCTTGTTTATTTTGGGTGATATGATGTGCACGTTTTCAACAGAAGTGGAGAAACAGCTACAAGAGGGCGGTGGTTCGGGGTCAGGCACGCCTCAGCTCGGCGGGAAGAAGGCGGGGGCGGGAGCGGGAGCGGGGGCGGCAGCGGGAGTGGGCGAACGCGGCGTACAGATGCGCCGCCCTACCAACCGACGCGGAAAACAAGCGCCTACACCACCTAAGCGCACCAGGTAACCTACCTCATCATCATCATCATCATCATCACTGCTGAAGAGTTGAGTCCGATCCGGTAAAAAGGACATGCGGAGCGCGCTACCCATTCACGAACATCTAACAACAAACACTTAAGTACTAGACTGCACTGAACTGGTCCGATAGCTCCCTGCGTTCTGAACTATAATAATAACGCCCAACGATCACATACATAGATCCTGGACCCTAACTAGGATTCCCTGTGTCTAGGGACCCAGAAACTACGAGGACCATGGTCCCATAACTGCAGGTTGTGAGATCGATCCCCATCTAGGACAAACATTTGTGTGATGAGCATCGATGTTTGTTCCGTGTCTGGGTGTTATATTGTATTCTTCGTATGTATTTGCAAATATATAAATATGTACATGAGTATTGTATCAGTTATCTGGTTCCCATAGTACAAGCTTTGCTTAGTTTGGGGCTAGGTAGGTCTGTGTGAAATGTCCACAATATTTATTATTATTATTACTATATGAAGTAAATTGCACGTTGTTATTGTTGACTAAAAGATATATGTTAAGGTTTAACACGCAGACAGCAATGTATAACGTACAGTAATGTTACGTTATTTAATGGCCAAGGCATGATAGTGCGGGAACGGTTTCACGTGTTCGTTAATGCGTTTTTAACAATTGATAATAATAATTAAGTGATTAGTGGGTCTGCGTCTACGCCAATCATATAGAAACTGTTTGCGAAACCCTACACTAAATTTATTTTGACAGTCAAAAATGTTGCTGGCCCTTTCATAACGGGCAAAGTGACAATGATCGGAATAGGATTTTTGTTGATGTACGATGTGGCGAGCTATTATGCACTGCACACGTCATACTGAGACATCAGCAGTCTAGTAATAAGATAACTAGATTAAGATTTGCCCAGTAATTTCACTAGCTGCAGTGCCTTTTATACCGGAGCATAGTGGTGTTTGTTACCTACCTAGAATAACTTCCCTAGTTTTAGGATTGTCAAATCAAGTTAAGTTTTGGCACACTAGAATTGACCTTAAATGGATCTTTCTATAGGACTCTCTCTTCAATGATCATCCCAAAATGTACCATCCAATATGTTTTTCTTCCCTGAAAATTCAATCTCGGCTCAGGAACAGAGAAGCTGAGTCGTCAACTAAGCCACTGATATAGTTTCCCCGAATGAATGAATCTTTGAAGAATGATTTGCATTTCATAACAACGGCCAAACAATTCTTATATGAAACCCAAATTTACAAACAAACAAAATACACCACTGCCGCTATGTCATTTACACTTCGCTATATTTATTAAAAGTTATTACACATAAACGCTCAAGTCTTTGAGTGTTTGTGAGTCTGTGTATTATTGAATTACGCATAAAGAAAATGTATTAAATGACATGGTTCGGCAAAAACTCAGTGAAGCAACTTACTAGTCTAACAACGTCAAAAAAAAAAAGATTTTCTAAAATCTTTATTCAACGCCGTTCAATCCTCACTTCGGAATAACTCCCATTCAAGGCGTAGCGTTGTGCTACCATTGGCCATTACTTCACTTGTCAACAGGTGATATAATTGTTCTGTTCAAACTATTTTCATCTAAGACAGGCTTGTAGTTGTCTACTGTCTCACCTACTTGAAGTATTAGCCAAGCATGCTCAATCGCCGACCATAGAGCATGCTTGCTTAATACCATAGCTGCACGCTGTACTATTCATACTTACTACTACAGCTCTTAAGATCGCACTTATCTCTCTAGGACGAGATAGAATAAATACGAACTTAGGATCTGTCAAACTTTAATGCAGCCGGGAATTGATGTGTTAAACTAAAGGGATTTCTCCGCGGGTGGCTGTTTAGGCGTATTGTGAAGGTCCAACAAGCAGGCAGGTGTGTTAGCTCACGAGTGACGCACAAATGTTCCAGCTTGCTGTCGTCTTGCAGCTCGTTCCGCGAGTCCCAGTATGCGGGCGACGAGCACGCACACCACGACGAATCGCTGACGTCACTCAACGGTATGTACGCGCGCACGCACTAACACGCACACACGCACTCAAATACGCAACGTGCAATAAGATATCAATACGTAAATGGACTTTTGAGACATGACATACATCGTAACAAAACTGACACTTATAATTCTTGAATTTAGTATTAATTAAATTGCATCTAATTATCAGTGGAATACTCACCAAACACAAAGATCTAAATTAACAGTATATTTTGAACCATCGATGGCAGTTAGTTCTGCTAATTAATTTAATGTAAATTTATTGACTCTCTTTTGAAATAACGCATTTTAAACTTTCGCGACTTGAACTCATATTGTAAAGATAAAACGGGTCTATTCGCGCACAAAAATTATCGAATTATTTCGACTAACCTCTAATCTCTTTTGAAATAATTAAAACGACCACGTTTTAATAACACCGCGTTTTCTATTTTCTTATTCGTGTGTTTCTATGTATTGAATGAATGAATGTTGTGAATAAAATGATATATATGTCTCTTCATAAATACTGTCAGTGTTTTACGGTTAAGATCAATTGTTGGAATCGAGCGGTTTTAGTTTGTTCGTCAATTTCATCCAACCAATCCCTCAAGTCGCTTAACGAAAGCAATATAAGAGCGAAAGAGTGAACTAAAACACTATGACCGATGAACGATGACGAACGTTTATTTCATATAAATCTGAAAGAAAATCGATTACACCATAACTGCTCGATAACAGACCGTCGAATTTATTAAAATTTTAAGTTTAGCTTCACGTTTTTATGTTTGCTTTCGCTTGCAGCATCCGCTTCAACGTTGCTGCGTATGTTGATTTATGTTTCTTAAGTTATGTTGCTAGCACCGACCACCTCGTACCGTCTGATAGTTTCATATACAATTATTATATCCAATGCTTGTGTTCAAACTTATTTTTGTTTACCCCTTGGATACTCTGTCGTATGTGCCGTGCTAGTTGTAGGAAATGTGCGCGCGCTGCGGTGCGGGCTATCCGCTCGTAGCGCGTCTCTACGCCAGTTTAACGTAATAGCGTTTTCTGTCTGTTTGTCCGCTCGCTCAGGTGTATAGCGATAGGTTCGGGCACTTCGTAAGTATACGTCACAATACGCGTAGATATCTTGTTTATTCATTCATATTCATATGTACTTGTCGTATGTTTTTCATTATTAGATTAATTATTTATATAAAACATTCAAAATAATAAATTGTAACGAATAAACAATGAATGTGTATATTTTAATTTAGAATTTGTAATTAAATAACAAGTTTACAATGTATCTATCATAAAGTATGTAAAATTAATTAAATAACGGAGCAAAGTGCATGCGCTACTGGTTGGTAGGTGGAAGGATCGTGGTTTCCCTGTGTAGTATATATACTCTGGGTTCGTTTCCCGATGATAGATGAATGTTTCTGCTCCCCCATAGCTTTATTTATGTTGCTAGTACAAAAAATAGTGTTTAAACCATACGACTGAAGTAAAACTTCTTTAGCTCCATCTATCGGCCGGTATAACTTGTTTAATGTTAATGTCCCCATCTTGACAATTGTAAATTGTTATTTTACCGGACATACCAACATATTTTTTTTTTACTTTGTTATGTTGGCAATGGAGATCTACATGAACCAACTTCAAATTCCATTCGCCTCGCATTCACCAGCTTACTCCCCAAGTCAAGTGTGCGTAAAGAAGTTTTACTTCAAAAAGTTTCCACATATATTTATATTACACATTGCAAGATTGCTACTAAATTAAAACAAAGTAATCGCCAGTAATACCATCGCGAAGCGAATCCTTTTTCTCCAAAATAATATGTTTTCATATAGTTTTAGTTTATAGTACAAACAACATTACGTTTTATGATTTGCATCGTTCAGAGTATTTATGTCCGGAAAATAATCTTTATAATTGTTGTCAATAAGTGTGTATTTCAAACATGCCTCCAGTCGCGGCAGCGTATTTAGCTTAGCTTCAAGTCGATCGCATGCGGTGTGATTTTCTATGTGAATGTGGTTTCTGTGGCTTTAGATTTTATTGAAAATATTTATTTTATGACCATGTTTTATTTTAAATATCTGTAGTTACAATTATTATGTAATCATACATTTCATTTGAGTGAAATCTGATAGCGGTGTTGTATGTAAATGTAAATATATATCTGAAATCTCATTTTCACATTATAACGTCACAGAGAGCATTGAAATCATACTTACGAATGATGAGAGTGATTGTGATATTCACAGATGCAAAAATACATGTACATAATGATACTGCATTATCTACCTGCTGGTCTGGCTGGCTCTACTATCTGCATTTTACCAAATTTAATTACATATTCTTTTATCATAAAAAAACATATATTTCAATGAAGTAATATCAGAATTATGTATGCTTCCTTGGTTTCTTTCATTTTATTGTTAATGAAGGTATTTTATATCGATTATGTTCATTAAATTTAATAATTTCATTTGATGAAATTTTGGTTAAAAAAAACTTGATAATCAACGTACAGACAGCTTTCGCGTTCATATATATTCCTAAGTAGTGCAGTTGTGTGTTAACGAATAAATCTTTACGAAGGAAACTTTTAATGATCGATTTGTAACTGGAACGATATTGTTAATGTTCAGAGAGGTAGTGAAGTATGTAGTTTGTGTGTCAGGCGGGGGTCGGAGCGGCGGGGGCGGGGGCGGGCGCGAGGCTTCCTCCGAGGGCTCGCTGGCGGAGGGTACGCCCGACACGGACGAGTCCGGCGGCGGCGAGGGCCGCCACCGCGCCAAGCGTCGCCACCACCACCTGCACCACCACGAACATCACAAGGTATGTATATACACACACAAACACACACATACACTCGAGCCATCTAGCCACCATAACTCCGGACCCACGTGTTCGCAGCAGGGGGTGCAGGTGGCCGCGCTCGAGGTGCAGAACGTGAAGCGTGCCATCAACCGGTACGGCACCATGCCCAAGAACGCGCGCATCGGCGCCTTCCTCGAGTCGCTGCGGCAGAGCGGGGGCGCGGGCGGCGTGGCGGCGGGCGGGGCGGGGGCAGGGGGCGCGCGCGAGCCGCTCCCTGAGGAAGCGCGCTCGCTGTCGCCGCGCACCGGTCGTGCACAGCCGCACATGATCCGCTCCAACTCGTCCGGCGGCGTGACCGCGGCGCCCGCGTCGCCCCGCGCGCCCCGCGCCACCCCCGCCCCCGCACCCGCCGCGCTGCGCTCGTTCGCCGGCTCCCCCGCTAAGCCGCGGCCGCGGCTCGCCGATTTGGAGTTCCCACCGCCGCCGCCCGACCTGCCGCCGCCGCCCGAGGACGCGCTCGCGCCGCCGCCGCCGCCGGACTGCTGCCGCGACGCGACCGCTGACGCGTACGACGCGCCGCCGCCGATGCCCAGCCTGCAAGCGATGCACGACGCCAAGCAGGCGATGAAGGAGATGCTCGAGCTTAAACTGGTAGCGGAGATCAAGGAGCGCGCCGACAAGAAGAAGCACCGGCTGAAGGAGTCGCCGCCGGCGGAGGAGCCGAGCGCGGCGGCCGAGCCCGTGGACCCGGTGACGCGGCTC
This sequence comes from Ennomos fuscantarius, assembly GCA_905220475.3. Taxonomy (NCBI): domain Eukaryota; kingdom Metazoa; phylum Arthropoda; class Insecta; order Lepidoptera; family Geometridae; genus Ennomos; species Ennomos fuscantarius. The sequence continues at coordinate 18,085,920 of HG992023.1, forward strand.
GTGTCCGAGCTCTCCGAGAGCCTCAACATGACGCGCCGCCCCTCGCACACGCCCGCCGAGGACGCCAAAGAGGGCGCGCCGCCGATCGACCTGAAGGCGAGCCTGCGCAAGACCTCCTTCTCCAACAACAGCGACCGCCGCGCGGAGCCGGACGTGCGCAGCACCGACTTCAAATCCCAACTGAAGAAGGTGGAGCCGAACAGGAAGGGCGCGCCGGCGGGCAAGGAGGAAGAGAGTGGGCGCTCCATCATCGACTTCAAGGCGCGCCTGCGGAAAGTGGAGAGCGGCGCGGGCGCCGGTGGAGGTGGTACTAACGGCACGGCGCGGCGCTCGCCCGGGTCGCCGGAGGAGCGCGCGCGGCGGGAGGACGAGGACGGCTCGCAGGACGAGGACAAGCGGCGCAGCACCGGCAGCATCAGCAGCCTCAAGAAGCTGTGGGAGAGCAAGGAGAGCGAGGAGCGCGTCAGCCCCAAGCCGGAGGGTGGCTCGCCGGAGGAGCGGGGCAGGCGCGGGGCAGGAGCAGGGGCAGCGGGCAAGCGCAAGGGTGGGATATACGCGACGCCGGCGCCGCCCGCGCCCTCCGCCGAGGACGAGCCCGACCTGCTCGCCGCGCTGCGGGCCTCGCTCGACTGCTGTACTAATGAGGTAACCTAACCAATTAACTCTATAAATTTGCTCGTGGTGTATGCACAATTTGAAATAAGTACTTATAATGTTGTAGAAACTGACGTGACTAGTACTCATAAATACGTTAATAAACTACTACTAAGTTTATGTAAGTATCTCGTGAGTGTAAGCCGTGTAATAGTTGTAGTTATAAGTAATTATGTTCAAAAAAAATAAGCTATATAATAAAAATAAAAGTAACAAAAGTATAATTAAGTGTCACTCGGAACGAAGTTGGCCGGGTCAGTTAGTACAGTATATATGGTATGTATATACGATATGTCGTCGTGTCGCATAACATCGGGTAAACGACTGGCTCGTCACATCATTCACTAACATAAAAAATAAAATAAAAATATATCTATATATATAAAAATTTCGTGTCACAGTGTTATTTACCAGATTCCGAAACGGCTGTACCGATATAATGCAATTTTATATTCACACTTGTTAGGTCTGAAAATAGTTTGTTATCTATTTTTCATCCTTCTAAGTGACAAGGGTAGCCCACCTCAATTTTTTTGGACAGATTTTTTTACTTCCCTAAATTTTATACCTTTTTCCATCATCCCCTATTTTTTAGTAGCGTTATTATCTAATGCACGGAGCGCTATCTAGCGCTCCATGCTTCTTCCGCTCATACACTACATCCATCACGAACTCACAATAATTTGTTAAATTTTTTTCTAATAAAATAATTTCTAAGAAGAATGTATATGGCAAAACGTTTGCTAGGTCAGCTAGTATATATGAGTGTGTGTGTGTGTGTGTGTAGGAGCTTTGATTTGTAATATAAGATATAGAATTATAGAGCTTGTAGGACTAATGTGAACACTTCGTTCGGAGCTGATTATTTGGCGAAGGTTCAACTCAGAATGCCTCAAGCGGCCGCCATTATTCGTTCATATAGCAAGGTTTAAATAAGTTTCGTCACGAGGTTCTATCAATCAAATAACCGTCTTACATTTTTAGTTAATAATTAAAATGTACCTTTATAACATTTATTACTTTTCTTATTTTATTGTTATTTTAGGTTTAGGTTTAAGTTATTTATTTTCACTAAAAGAATTATCATCATTGGCAAGTGAAAATAAAAAATAATATTTTTTAAATGCGAGTAGGAACAGTAACTAAACGGCTAGCAGACTTAAGTAATTAACTAATATTTTAAAAGTAAAGAAAACGCGTTTTAACGTTATTTGACCGACGATGTTTATCAAATTTTATCGCGCTAATGTATATATGTCGTATCCAGTCAAGATGGTGTAAACGGAACGAAAGCGCACCGATTGGTCGGCGTTCATCTACCAACTTCACACTGGCGTGCTTGACAGAGTCGACGTCGTCTTGCTTGTCTCACTTGATTCCCAGCTGCCACGAAGTACAGACTACTCGGAAATGTCCTACCGTTGCGTTAGTGATACCATCATCATAATTCACCATTGCTGTTTACTTTCCAAATCATTGTGAAATAAAATCATTGTTGTGAACTTTGTGTTAGTCAACTCAAATTGCTCGATTACCCCTCCGTACGCCCACATAATGTCTAATTGTGATGGACAAATTACTGACGATCCGACATATACAGGGCTATGGGAAAAATTGTGCTAGATCCGTTAATGGCGTGGAGTATCCATCATTTCTGACTTATTTCATTATGAAACACCCATTTTTTGAGGGGGGGAAATGCCCTCGCACTTCCCTGCCACCACCTTGTATGGGTATGTGAGACTCGAACCCACTAAAAACCCCCCGTGAGCCCTCGTCCGCCGTACCAGGGCGAGAAGGGGTCGCGACTGCAGTCCAGCCAACTCGTCCCCAAAAATCGGCTATTTTCAATAAAAAAATGAAAAGTCGAATATCTTGAAAAGGGTTAAGTTTAGGCTAGGGTGTTTCATAGTGAAATAAGTCAGAAATTATAGTTACTCCACGCCCTTAACGGATCTAGCACGATTTTTCCTGTAACCCTGTGTAGGGGTACAGAATGCTAACGCGGCAGAAATTATTGCACGCGGCGAACGCGCCGCTTTGGCCTCCTCAGTCGTCTCCCAGTACCGTGTCATGTTGTAGTGTAACCGATTATGTGTATACCGACTCGAAATATATATTAATTTATTCAGTGAGCCCTAGTTTTCGTTGGAGTCACCCGCACCATAGAAAGGATCACGCCTGACAATGGGAGACCAGACAGAATACGTCATCCCCACACCTGTATACATGTATTCCGGGTGTCAGGTGCGTCGCGGTTGCGGCGGCGGGCGCGGCTCGCTGTGGCGGCTGCAGACGTCGGAGCGGCTCTCGAAGCTGGGCGCGGCGTGTGCGGCGGCTGCGGGCAGCGGCGCGCCCGCCGCGCTGCGCGTGCAGCTGCGCGCCGCCGCCGCGCGCCTCGAGGGCGAAGCGCGCGCGCTCGCCTCGCCCGCGCCGCACTCGCACCACCTCGCGGACGCCGTGGACACCGCGCTCAGGGACCTCGCCAACATCGTCAACAGGTAACACCACCCACTTGCACTAGGTACTAGGTGGAGGTAGGAGTGGTCAGAGACCTCGCCAACGTCGTCAACAGGTAGCCACTAGCCACGTGTAATTCATAATGGAAGGGTTGAGAACAAAAAGAGTTTAACTGTCAAATTGATAATTTCGAGAAAATTGACTTTAAATTTCAACGGCTTCATTATAATGTAGAGTGCTTATCAATCAATCAATCAAATGTTTATTTGCTAGAACACAATTTTCAAGAGATGTTAACATAAGTTACTTAAAATAATTAGACATTTTCAACCTTATTAATAAACACGAACTAGCTTTAGACTAGTTACACCATCTTTTGTCTCTTTCGATCCAGCTAAATATTCCAGTAGCAAAAAAAGGACAAAAGCTGAAGTAACTAATCCGAGACTAATACCCGTTTATTAATAAGGCTGTTTGTGTTCAACCTGCATGCAAGTGTGCAAATATTAAATAATATTTTTGTTACAGTACATTTAGAATTCCTTAACACTATAAAATGCGTGCTGTAACAACCAGTCATACAAAGTTTTATTAAATAGTTTGCCCTTTAAAATTTTTATGTCATTAGGTATACAATTATATATTGGATATGCATATATTACAAACTTATAAGGTAAAGGAAAAGGTTTATGTAAGTTTCAGTTTCTTGAAAATGTATTAATTCTATTTTAAAATACAAAATATAGTACTAATTCGTACAATTACTGTAAAAATATAATATAATCAATATAATAATATTTTTATGCGAAGCTGTATTCAGCTGTATTTACTGTATTCAGGATTATTGTAGGATCGTGAAGACTACGTCAACTGAAAGAATGGACCCTATTGCTAATAGGAGGTAGGATGCGGCTCGCGTGCAGTCACCGATGTGGACAAACACCTCGCCAACGTCGTCTACAAGTAACGCCCGTGACAAGGGAGCCGGTAATAAGATTCGCGTGCTGTCGACTCTTCGACGATTAGGGGTCATTACATTTGTCTCTTAGCGCGATTTATGGAGATGCTGGTTGAACAAGGATAAAGAATAGAAGCTGACACCACTCATCGGCGGACGCTATCGACGAGGCGCTCAAATTACAAAACAAAAGATCACAATTTTTACTAATTTTTTATTGTTCCTTCTCATCAACTCCTTTCAGTTCACTTTCTTGGATCTCCTGGGGGATTCAATTGGAATTTTTATTTACAGAATACATTCGTGAAGCTTCGTTATATGTTAGCCATCCAACAAATGCAAAAAATAATCTTGGTTGATTCTCAACTTGAGATATGCCGCGGCATATTGCATTTAACAGTTTTCCCGCATGAAATTATAATTTCACTATTAATATTGTATGCAATCTATGCCCAAATTTTCACAGAAATCGGTCCAACCGTTTTGGTTTGAATGCAACACAAAAACATCTCACTTTTATATATTAATTGTGTTGGGATTCATTGTATCGTTGAGGTGTATTGTTGCAGGTAAAGAGATAAAGCCGCCACAAAGTGATTACCTCGGAGGGTCTCCGCGACGTCTCGACGCGCGCGTACAATACTTATATAATAACGTCATTGTATCATAGTTCCCTGGATTGTAACGACACACATTTCACGCGGACGATTCTGTCTCAACGACGGCGACATTCATACAAATGACCACCGAATTAATCGTTAAAATAATCATTGATCATTTCAACACGTCGAAAACTTATCGTCAATGTATATATATTTACATAAAATAATCAACCAAAGAGAGTATGTGTAAACTCTATTTTTATTGGAACCACTGTTGGTGTTACAATAGAATACTCTCACAGTTAGTACAGCATGTCCGCACGCGGTTTAATACAAAGAAACACTACGCGGGCCATTATTGATAAGCTTACAAAATTGAAATGTAAAAATACTCCTTCTAATTAGCCTAAATCTTATGTAACGTACTTTTAATTGTTTGTGTATGTATGTGTGTATGTGCGGCAAGCCCGTGTGTGTGTGAGTCAAGACTGAAACTCAGGACTGTAATCAGTGACCGAGCGAGAGAATCGATGTTAGAATGAGTTAGAGCAGGAGGTGCGAGGCCTAACGTGGGCGCAGATAATAAACCACTCCTGTAAATGCTTGCAGCGATATGCTATCAAACAGAATAACCATTTGGGTTCATTCTCAAATACAACATTTAATATTGATGTAAATAAATATTTCTTTTTTGTCAGTGCCAAATAATAATAGGTCTTTACCTATGAAATTGCCGTATTGCAGTACAGACTTTTTCAAACAAAAAAAGTTTTGATTGGCTATGAATTCTAAATTCAAATTAATTTTGTTTTAAAAATATGACATTCTATTTACAATATAAGTCTTTTGTTTATTGATTAGCGTTGTATTTTCATTACATTTCAACATTTTTCCTCATAATGGATACTTTGAAATTTCGTGTAATTATGGAATATGAGTTCCGTCGTGGCACCAACGCGGCACAAACGACACGTAACATCAACGACGTTTATGGAGAGAACTGTACAAACGAACGTACAACCCGTTATTGGTTTGCTCGGTTCCGTTCTGGGAATTTTGACTTGAAAAATGAACCTCGTGGTCGTCCGGAAACTTTGGTCAACAATGATGAATTAAAGGCGATTGTGGAAGCTGATGAATCTCAATCTACCGCTAAGCAGGCAGCAGCTTTTGATGTTAGCATCAAAACAATATTGGTCCATTTGCGACAGATTGGCAAGATAAAAAAGCCTGATAGATGGGTGCCCCACGAACTTAACGATCGCCAGCGCAACGTACGCGTCGAGACTTGCCTTGCGCTGCTTAACAGGCACAGAAATGAAGGAATTTTGAACTGAATTGACGAAAAATGGATTCTTTTTGACAATCGAAAGCGCTCAGCAAGTTGGTTAGATCCTGGTTCGGTACCAAAGCAATGTGCAAAACGAAAAATGACCCCTAGAAAGGTGATGGTCACAGTTTGGTGGTCTAGTGCTGGTGTGATTCATCATATCTTTTTACAAAACGGCGAGAGCATTACTGCAGATGTGTACATTGAAGAACTGACCACAATGATGGCGAAACTTCCACGTCTGCAACCAGCTTTGGTCTATCGGTCGTCTCCACTGCTACTTCACGACAACGCGCGACCCCATACTGCACAACAGACCGTCTCTAAGCTGCATGAGTTGGGTTTGGAAGCTCTCCCTCATCCGCCATACTCACCAGATCTTGCGCCTACCGACTATTACTTTTTCCAAAATTTGGACAAATTTTTAGCGGGAAAAAAATTCAATTCCCGAGAGGCAGTACAAAACGCCTTTGAAGAGTTTGTTGTCTCCCGTCCTGCTGATTTTTTCAAGGGCATCCATAAACTGCCACAGCGTTGGCAAAGATGCATTGATTGCAGGGGTGATTACTTTGAATAAAAGAAATAAATAAGTTCGAAAAAAAAATACTTTGACTTTTTTCAAACAAAACGGCAATTTCATAGGTAAAGACCTAATATGTTATAAGATGTTTCCCATCGGAATGGAATTTAGGAAGAGTTGCTCAGTAGCGCGCATGCATTAGTTAGTGAGAAGGGAAACATAGTTTATGCCCGTTTGTACTTAAGTCTTGAAATGCAACTTAGATAAGCAACGCTTTCCCCGGGCATACGTTTTTTTTAAATTCGTGTTGGGGCAGACCAAATACTGAACGCTCATTTGGGTTGGTTGCCTGCTGTTCATAGGCTGTCTCAACCTAGCCTTGACTTGGCTATCTCTAGCCCCAAGATTCGTACGTTTGTTTGCCAAGTCAACACGCTAAATACTTTGGAGAGTTCTTAAGTTCGCTCTTATCGGGAGATAAATTTTAGTATAGACGAGCATTAGTGTTTCTTACTATTCTAATATTCATATATCACACGCAGTACTCGTAGAGTGGTAGTGGTCTTCCCTGAACATTCCACCCTTTCCCGTAGTTATATCGTAAACATTAACAGACATTAAGCATTTACTCAATTTGGTAGCGTTAACGTAATCTTATATTATATCTTATACTCTTTTAGTATATCTGTATTCGGACCAATAGCGATGCTCCGCCCGCTCCGCTAAGACTGTCGTGACTAATCAGTTCGTCTCGGGCCTATCGTTTTAACTAACTTTGTTAAAACAACTTAATTATAATACTACTTAAGCGTAGCGTCACTGACGAAGCGACGTACTTATCGTTGTATATCTTATCATGATATATTCTACCTTACCGTGTAATACTTTAGGTATATATTTAAAACAAGCGGCGCTTCTATGTGACATGGTTATTTAAGTTAGCGTACTGTGATACGGCTTTTGAAATTCGATTTATTAATTATGCTCAATATGTTTTTTTCTTTGTCATAAATCGTATTAATCGAATTTTTACGGTATTTTAATGAAATGCTTGTACGTACTCGTGTATGTACCGTAGCGACGTGTGTTTAAAGGCGACATTAGCGCGACGTGACCGAGCGCTTGCGCCACTCTTATATTGAATATGCTAGTCTTTATTATTATGATCATAAATGTATATCGCTAAGAATAAATATATACGTAAGATTTTCAATTTATTAGTTATTAATGCTATCTATACGATTGAACTATTTTAGTGACCGATGTATCGTTAAGGATTTTATATGTCGCCAGTGGAAACGGGCCTGATGCGGCGACTCGTTCACACGCGCCGATATACAGGGTGGGTTCGCCAAGTGTGTGCGGATGGCTAAATCCGGAACTATGAGGAACAGCGGAAAGCAGTCAAAGGAGTCACGAGCTCGATTTTGATAAAAACTAAAACGAAATCATTGGAGATTTGAAAAATGAATATTCGACAGGAAACGAACGCGTTGATTTAAAAAATAATCTATTATTAAGTCATTTGATAATGTCTCTAAAGCATCGAATATGGACTTTCAAGAAATCCAATGATGTAGTTTTAGTTTTCATCAAAATGGGGCCAGAGAACCCTTTGAGTGCTTTTCTCTATTCCTCATATTTTCGGATTCATTCATCCACGCCGGACAGATAAATTCAGACTCTATCTATACATATATAGATATACACTATTGTTCACTCTATAATTATGCATAATCTTTATGCAACTAGATATTCTTACTTAATTCGTAATATCCCATGAACTTAAGATATTATCTACTTTATGTTCAGTCAGGTGGATGATAGTAGAGATGTCTAAAAATAATAAAACAAATTGTGATAAATGAATTGACGCTATAAATACTTAGAAACCAAACGGCGAGTGTGCACAGTCGAACATCGTGAACAAAAACTGTATTTTGTGTCTACATACTACATAATTTGTGTCTATTTATCCTACTTACATAATTATTATACATACATTGTAACCGATGTGTCATACATAGCACATAGTTTATATAAACAACGTATATTGTGCTGACCTAATTTCCAAATCGAGGTTTAAATGAGGGTAGTCAGCACCTCTGTAGTGACGTTCTCGCGCCACGACGATACAAGGCGCGTTTTATATTAGCAAACCAAAGCTCGAGATTACCTTTCAAATGCCACGCTTGTGTACCTTCACTTACGGTACATTATTTATCAAAGAAGCTACAGGAAGATATCCTCAAAGTTGTGTTACCGCAAATCGAAAACGGCTTCAACTAATTTGCTAACATTGGAGCGTGCAAAAAATATTGAAATTTTTATAAAGATCTCAGCACACTAATGTGCGAATAAAAAGCAATTGGAAAGTAATTATTTTATCCAATAAACTAATAAAGGGCTCAACCAATGCACGTTTCAAGTAATTAGTAAGTTTGCGCAGCTTTTCCTTTGAGGTCTCCATGAGCGCATCTACATTGTTTACATGACGTCTAACGTTAATATGAACGCACTGATTGCGTATAGTATCATAATTTCCCAACATATGGATATATAATGTACCTAAGTAATAAAATCCAAAGATACCGGCATACGCAGTGTCTTGTACAGTAAGTAAATAGTACATTACAGAATGTTTCATAGGTAGTTATTGCCAACAGTTGTAGTTTCATCCGCTATCCAGTTTCAATCGCAAACCGGTCGATCCACACTTCGTCATATTTTGTACATTTACCATTAGCAACTTATATTTACGATTGTTCATTAGAACAATCGTAAATATAAGTGAGAGTAAATATAGGTAAGAGGCGAAACGAAAATATTCATGAACAGACCTGGGCAAAGGTTGAGATGTACTCGGGACAAATATTTAGGTCATGAATTTGAATAATAAAAATCTAAATTGACTGCACCATTGAAATAACAATTTAAATACAGTTGTAAAATAAATCACACTGCATGATATGGGAGTATGAAAGCTACTTAAAGGACTGCTTGTTTTAAAGCTTATTATTATACCTCGACTAGAGGCAGCCCGCCGGTTTCGCCCGCTTTTGTCATACAATCTTATTTGACCCCTTAGGTGTAAAATTTTCACAAATCCGAACTACGCATACAAGGAAGTTGCCTAAATATCAAGCCTAAGTTCATTAGACCGTGACTAGAGCTTCGAAGCTGCCCAAAACGTGAATGTTTTCGTGCTGCAATATCTGACTAATAAAACAGCAAAACGTGGAGATCGTACTGACGGAAATATATCTGTTAAAAATATCATAATCAGGATTTTTATACTAAATCGAAGTCTAATTATTGTATACCAGTATTAAATCAAATTCGTACGATTGTAATGGAATTAAATATTTCTTAAAGACATCATATGCGTTTTATTACTTTGCCTTGCCACCGTTTAATTAAGTTCTCACCCAGGTTAGGTAAGTTTCACGCCCCGCGGATAATGTTCATGTATTGTATGTCCACCATTTGCAGCTACGAATAAATATTCAAAAATGTATTGTACCAATATTATTATTGGGTGAAACAGACCGCGTAGTCCTTTGTATATTTTTATAATTTTCCTGGACTTTTATTTATAGAGTTATCATCCTAACATGAAAATAAACTTCAAATTTTATAATAGGTTCACTGATTGGAGAGCGCTTTTGTATGCCGTTGCGGCTGATCGCAGTATGGATTTGATGTTTTTGTTGTAGCATCTATTATTATGACCTATGTAGTACAAATTATTTGATTCTATTGATAATATACATGAAAATCTACATAACACGGAAATAACAATCTGAACGGTGGTGCCGGTTACACTACAGCATTCGCTGAAGCTTTTCTACCGGGACTCGCACGTGGTACCTGGCACTCGGGACTCTGTTAAGTTAGAGAATGTGAGACAGCATTGGTGCAATACTTATATTAGGTCTTTACCTATGATATATAGATATATGTTTCCAACTGCACCATTAACATCATCGTCGAATGAATATAAATTCTCAACTGCCCTATTGTAATTTCTTACTATTTAGGCAGTGTATAAAACTTTATTAGTCTATAGAAAAACAAAGGGATTGTGTGATTTATGTGTGCCACAGTAGTTCAATGCATTTAAAAGGTAGTACATAAGTTGTGGTCTTCGATATTCGGCGCATGCCGCATACCTACTTCTTGCAGGAACACAAATGAATAGAGATAATGTCGTACCTAGATTACTATCTACCGCATAGCTTGACTGACAGGCCCATTTTTTTTGCAATAGATCAACACTACTAACTTTTACAGAAAATCACCGCGGATAAGACAAGCACATGGCATTGGAGTAATTTGCACATGGATTGTTCTGGTTGAGATAAGCGGTGTGCAATCTACTCTACGCATCAAAATTTTACAAAATCAGTTAAGCCGTTTCATCGGTATTGTGTTACTTAAATAACTATAAAATCAGCATTATTCAAATTGAAATCTGTACCCAACATCATTAGAGCCCGTGTCAGCCCACTGCTTGGCATAACTCTCCTCTCCTTCACGCCACCAGCTGTTTTGGCTAAAAATGTAACTATTAAATAAAACGAAATTTAATTACACAGCGTTTTATTGATATAAAGATACGTTCTACTAATACACAAGGCAAACGATAACAGTTAAAAAACATTTCCAGCTACAGCCAGCGATTATGTGCCTCGCACAGAACAAACTCCCGCGCATAATATCTATGAAGCTTGCACTTTTACGAACGTGTGATCAGTTTTGCCAACGCAACTAAACTAGCTAGACTAGACACTGGAAAAGTGACCGGAAAGCTACAATTTTTGTACCAAAGTGAAATATAAACTGATTACACGCATCGTGTTCTCGCCATTTCGACAATCTTTTTTATTAATCTTTTCGTTCATATTCTCAAATCGACTTATACGTATAGCATTTCAGGAAAATTGGAATTCGCGAGCGTAACTCAGCTCGTACAACAATAACTGCTTAATATATAAACTTACATATTCTCTTAGAGTTAGAGAGAAAAAGGGAGACAATGAAAGACAAAAAATTGTTGCATTGTAGTTTAGACTAAGTCTTCATAGCATTATCTTAATATATGAAAATGAATCTCTACTTCCCTTGGTCATCGCATCACGGGTGAACGGATGGAACATTTTAGGTTTTTTTTCTTTCATTTTAGCTCTTAAGTGCGCTCAAGCATATTTAAATGGAAAGTGCAGATATACATTGCACACCCCGTTCGCACGACGATTACACAAATTAGTACATCATCCTGTTACAATACACACTAGTCAAACAATCGTTTGAAAGGTAATCAGACCATATTTTAACGTAAACGCCGACATCTTTATATCGCATCTAGCATAATGTCTATAAACAACACATGAAATTGTAATAAGCAGCTTAAGCTAAAACATTAATATCTATTGTCTTTTTGGTTCTGATTTGGGTTAAGGGTTTGCATTGTAATGAAATACTAATACATAAATTGTGTAAAAATTGGTACAGGACATTTTACTTTACATGAACAAAACAAAACAAGTGGATCTATCTTCTAGCGAAAAATAACAAGTAACAAACTTGAAAAAAGAGTGTGCTTTAGACCACACGTCTGAAGTAAAACTTCTTTAGCTCTATCTCTCTTGTCTTGCCCCTACAGTTATATACGAAACGGAACTTTCTATCTTCACGTAGAGAGGGCGTTATATCTTCCTCTCAACTGCCGTTCGCCTCACCAACTTACCCCTAAGTCAAGAGTGTGTAAAGAAGTTTCACATCAAAAAATCAGCCCACTATAACAAGTATTTGACACTTAAGGGAACTATTCAGTCTATAAAAATTGTTACTTATTGATTTTTGTAAACATTTTGCATACTTGCCGTCGGCGTTGCGACAAGTTAAATGTGAGCGTGAAAACGGAATGTTCTTAGCTCTGAGGTATATTGGTAATACAACAGCGTTATCAAAAGACCGAAACACAAGCCAGCAAGCTACCTACACTACTTACAGGTGCCTGACGATCGAGTTGCGTAACTCAAGTCCTTGTACCATACATTTTAAGAATTTAAACGTTTCATATAAGTACTTAGTAAACATAAAGCACTGGACGCTCCGACGCAATGCGAGCTTCTGTCTCAGTCTAAGCGTTATCACTAATTACTAATATTGATAAAACAACTATTACTAATAAAATTGGAATGATCCCTTTCATTGGAGTATCTGGTTCTGTGAGTTACGATTCGGTTCGTCACTATAACGCTCCGCGGAAACGAATCGGATACCGGAGCGGGGTCGCCCGGGGGTGCGTCGTGGATGCGGGGCGGGGCTCGGTGTTTACCACAGTTTGTTGTGGTAGAACTTGACGTCGAAGAAGCCCTTGTCGGTGAGCTGCGAGTCGCGGCGGGAGTAGGTCGAGCCGGCGGGTGAAGGCGTGGCGCTGGCGGCCGCCGCCGGCGCCGGCGCGGCTTCCACCTGCAGCGTGCACGGCCGCTCGACCGCGCGCGGCAACGGCGCTGGCGACTCTGAACTCGGCGCCGCTGCATCTTGTAACGATGCCTCAGCAAACGCAGTGCTGCTTGCAATCATTGCAAATTTACAACTACCACCAGAATTGAACCATCCATAGGCATCATTAAGGCAATCAATCGACATAGACACCCTAGGTCGGGATTGATACAGTATATATTTCTGGTTATACAAAAATCTTAAGTTAATATTTAAAAATCCTCACTGCTAGGTAGTTGCACAAAGTGTAAGGGACTTAAACAGTGAAATTCACTTGAAGGAAAATCTTATAAAACCTGCAACCCAAGCAACTTAACTGAACAATTCACGTAAATTCTCGTAAACAGTTGTTACTCTTTTAAATATGCATAACAACGCTCTAGAAGCCTTTCAAGGATCTCTCCTGTCAAGACACTAATTGATCCACCATATCAATGATATTATTTTTCGCTTTCCCAACTTTGTGACTGACGACAATTTTGATGAATACATTATTAATTAAAAGGCGTAAATAAATAAGGCAGTTTCACACTTCGACTATAATAAACAAAAGGCGCTAAAATAAAAAGTAATAAAAGCTTACAAAATTCTTTGTATGCAAGTGTTCTCGAATCTTTCAACAGCGTCCAAGGCACATCTTTTACATATGCCTTTGCTTCTGTTTCAAGAAAAATAAACGTGACGTTAATCATGGATATAGTAACTAATTACCAAAATTTGTAATTAAAATCGTATTAAAACGTTAAAGAAATATTGGTATTGTAACAAAGATTAGATCATATTGAGTATTTGAGCCCAATAAAGCATAAGCTGCAATGGTGTTTTAACATTTAAAAAAGCGGCCAAAGATAATTTTTTTCCTGTTTTTGCTCTATCTATAGTATTGTGTAACTCACAGTTTTTAAACTGAATATTTCACAGAATGATCAAGCTTAACCGTCAGCTGTAACTGACATTGACAATCCAGCCCACCAACAGAACTGCTAACATTGCTTGCTCTTGTCTTTCGTATAACAAGCCTCCACATTTTACTACGTGTTTATCTAACGAAAGTTGAGATTAATTGAAAGTTGTAAAACATAATTCAATATATTGTAACAGTTTAAATACATTGACCATAGATCAAAAAATTATAACTATCAAATCTGCTCATCCTTGTATTTCCCAGAGACTTAAAATTAGAAGCATCTCTCCAATCTCTGCTTTCGTTAGCCAAACTCTGAACGTTACTTTGGTAAATGTTCGAGTGCGATAAAAAGCATTTCAATACATTCGTATTTGGTAGTAATTATTAAAAATTAAATTGCAATTAAAATTAAAAACTGAATTATAATTACGCAAAAATAAAAATAAAAACGTAGGTACGATAAATAACGATAGCCACTAAATGTATCACAGTGCAATAATTATAAATCATTTTTGTGTCTTAAAATTAAGTATATATATCATAATATCAATTATCAAATGCAATACACGATACCTACATACAATTTAAAATTGCCCACATATGGGATACCTTAGACACAAAGGAAACGTTGTTATTTTTTAGTTATTAATTTTTAAATCCGTTAATACCACAATAAATCATGAAAGCATTTATGATGTGACAATTATTAATGAAGATTTTCAAGCAAACACAACAATGTAAATACTTGCGAAATTATGAGATATGTTAGAATTAATTTAACATTGACATAATTGTTATCTGTTCCAACAATGTTCAATTTCATATGAAAAATAAATAGACGGCGACACTGAGATCAGAGATATATTTTAAATTATTTTACGCATGTATAATGTAAACTTTAAATAATACGTATTAAAAATACAAATCAAACGGTACCCACATATTAATTAAATAATAATAAAATCACCGCGCAATTTTACTAATAAGTACAGAATTTTGGCCGATTTTTATTATTCGTAGCATAACAATTTTATTCATTCTCCGTTGTCTTTATGTGTCACAACATTTTATACAAAACTGATAGTTTATAATAAATGCATTATTAAAAATCCATATAATTGGTGTGTGAAATTGAGTGTATTATAACACCACAAGCGGTGCACAACGGACTGGTTCATGAGAACGACAAAAATTTGTTTTATATTGAACAAAGGCTAAAAACAAGCTTTTCGATTTTATGACAAGCATAGACAATAAATATCAACTAAATACGCTTTGCACACTCAGCTCGAAAAAATAAAACGCCTACAACAAATGCAACTGAAAAAACGAAAATAATTTAAAAAATATACAATTGTGATTACGTAGCGTAAGCTTAGCGAATCTTAGCCATTGCGACACGTCGTAAGCGCATTTTGAGGCTGAGTTTATCGATTTGTCACGAAAACTACTTTTAAAAATTACTACTTTAGAGCGGCTCGCAACGCGACTCTCATGTCTTGCATTTTACTTTTGTTTTTTGTTGTTGTTTAATTTGTATTGTTCCCGAACGTTAAAACTAACAGTAGTTCATAATGACTTCGGAAATGTATGAAAATTGTGTGCAAATTTTTTTTGCTTCTAAAACATATTTTTTAGTAATTAGATTAAAAATACGCCAATAAGGCAGCTCAATTTCGACATCAAGCCACCTCTGGTTTAAAATAGTGTTTAGTACGCTGCTCATATTGAGTCAGTTACTCCAATCATTGCACGTCTACGCTAGATGTCTAATGCCGCAGTAAGTATAATTATGTATGATAATTGGGTAATTATGTGATTCTACATAAAAATAATCTAGTTAATACAAATATTGGTACAAACTTTGTTGTATAATGAGTAAATTGGCAAGCAATGGGTAATTTTTTGAAACATACTTATTTAGTACCGATTCTCGAACTATTCTTAGCTGCGTGGAAGTAAACATGCTTTGTCGATTTAAGTCAAACAAAACTTTCTTGTTAGATGAAGTATAAGTTGTGTAACCAATGGACGGACATTCGATATTGAGTCTTCTTAATCTCTTATATGTCGCTCGTAACAATTACTTTAGAACGCGTATTTTGTGAAAGACGCTCAATTATTTAATGTTATTCAGATCCATACAAATATCTATGCAAGTAGCAATGCAAATCTGAATAAACTGTAATACTCGTACAATACGTTGCGTAGATTTAAATAAACATTTAGTTAAACTTTGTTATTGTATGATACAACAATTCGTAATCTCGTTATGAATGTTTGATTGAAATATTTGCAGTGGGTAGAGCTAAAATAAATTATAATTTATCTAATATGCAGCACGGAACGGGCAAGCGGAGCCGAGCGCTGTCAGTAGATCCGATTGAAACGCGAACTGTAGGCAACCAAAAATAAAATTTAATCTCATTAAATAATGAAATGGAAAAAAGGATGAAGCAGAAATAATGGTTTGATAAAGAGGAAGCATGTGATAAAGCTAAAAAGCAGCGCAAAAAAGTTGCGCAAACACGCGCACTACAATCGTAGAACTAGCAAAAGGAAAAACAATACAGAATGTAGATTTTTCTACTAGCGAAAACCTCTGCTACATGCTAACTACTGACAGTAGGCGCAAGGATATCTTTTTTTGAAGCGTGTAATTACGATAATTTTATACTATTTTCAATGTGTAGTATAATGCGTTTCAAATGAGTATAAGATTGTGGATTAAATTCATACTGAAAACTAATTGCCCGTACTGTAGCAAAGTTCGCTCCGGCCCTCGGTTTCTCGTACGTTTGTCAAACTCATATAAAGGCAACATGCCAAATATTGTACGCTCATTGGTCGAGACATCCGATGATTAACAGGCAATCAATGAGCGTTCAGTATTGGGTCTATCAAGTTAGACACGAATTTACCAAACGTATATTTGGCGAGTTTTGGCGGGAAAGCGAAAAAGATTACGTGACTGCATGGAATTATTTTCCAAAACTTGTGTTATTTTCAGTGTTAGTGCATAAAATTAGTGGCATTCTATTCCTTAAGCGCTGGATTACAGGCGTGAGTGTGGGAAAATGGTATAACTCCATAGAAGCTTCAAGTAAAGTTGCCACCACTTTACTAGGAGTATGACTGACTAGACTATGACTTGACTTGATGACTTCGACTGTGACTTGACACATATTTGCGTGAAATATCATTAACTTGATAAATTATCAATTACTTGACACTGGCTATATACACAAAGGTGTGGAGCCAAAACATTTAAAAAAAATAGACTATAGTACAGACGGGCATTAGAGTAGCGACAGCCCAAATACCATTCATTGAGTACGTTAATATAAAAATAAAATAAAGAAAAAATGAGAAAAAAAAAGGAAAAAAAAGAAAGAAAAAGAATGTAAGAATGATGCTAAAGGGAATCTATCCGGTCTAGCACCAATTGGTCCATAAACAATGTAAGTTGCTAAAGGGATATCTATCCGGTCTAGCACTGATTGGTCCATAAAAAATGTAGGTTGCTAAAGGGATATCTATCCGGTCTAGCGCGAATTGGTCCATAAAAAAGTAGTAATGATGATTTTTGGGTGTTAAAGGGATATCTATCCAGTCCAGCACTATCCGGTCCATTTTTTTATAAATGAAGGTATACTGTTGGTCCTGAAGGGTTAACCCTGACGATGACTGGCAGATTAAAATGCTTTTGACTAATCAAATTGAAACCTGATCTTTTGACTTTGACTCCAAGTTTAACTCAATTTAATTGTCAGGATGAACGATCAACAACACTGATACTTATGTCCCTCACCAAGTACAAAGTGAAGCTAAGCGTACGAGGACGTACGCACGTCAGTATGGCCGTGTCGGCGGCAACGTCCAGTTGTAAACTCTATGCGCAACGGGCTGTACCGTAATTTACTCTGTGGCAGCATTTAAATTTATTACAGTGGCAACACCGGCATTTGTCATCGCTTCCCTACCCATCTGGCTATAAAAAGGGACCGCTTGGTGTACTACGGATCATTTTTGTTCCAGACACGGCGCGGTGTGGACATGCTGAAGGCCTATAGTTATATAGGTTGCAACCTACGCAAAACCCGTTCTGCCGACATATATTTCTACTGTGATTGTGCCGATGCCATGAAATCGTCGGCGTCGGTCTTTGGCGAAACAAATGAATGGATACCAATATTCAAACAACCATAAAAAGCGAAATTCAGATCATTTTAACTCCATATGCTATTCTATTTTGATCACATTTGAATCGTATTAAGGTTAGATTTAAATTAAAAAAGAACACCATCACCTTACGAGTCATTTTACGTTTGTTTCAGCATAATAAATTATAAGATAGAATATTGACCTTTTTAAATGTAAAGATGTAAAAAGCGAGGGCTGAAAAGTTTTAAGCAATGTACACAAAGCAGGCAATAACATGAACAATACCATGGTTCGAATGCTTCGACAGCGAATGTTAGATAGTCTAAGGCCGACTTGCACCAATTACAATTAAAAACTATATATAAAAATGACGTCTCACCAACACGTGTTATGAAAGCGCGCTAAATCCATAGGCGACTCAATATATTCCTCTGAGTACGCCTATGTTAGAACCGGTTAACGCAAGTGGGCCTTATAGATGCGTGATTTAGGCATGATTATGTAAATCCTATTTTAAACTAATGTTGCTTATTAGACAAGCCAAATACATGACTTGTTATACAATAGCCACCTTACAAATAAACATTGTGTAGCGGTAGAATCGTTATTTTTCGTTTTGTTTCTCTGTATCAAATTTGAAATAGGCAAATATGAAACAAGACAAAAAAAACTGAGTAGCTATTCCACTTTAATGTAATGTTTATTAATAAGGGGTTAGAGTGCCCGTCATATAGGTAGATACTTTAGGAAAAGGGGTAAAGAACTAAATAGTCACCTCAAGCTCTTGTGGTCAGCAGATGCGCCTCCGTGTATTACCTGGAAAACGATTTAACAAGTTCTTATAATAATAACAATAATAAAGCCCATGGATCACATACATAGATCCTGCTGGACCCTAACTAGGATTCTCTGTGTCTAGGGACTCAGGAACTACGAGGACCATGGTCCCACAACACCCAGACTCAGAACAAGTATTTACAGATTTTTCCTGGGCACAAATACTTGTCCTGCTGCGTGAATCGAACCCACCGCCTCCGGGTTATGAGCCAACCTGCTAAACCACCACACCACAGAGGCATTATGTGCAGCTAGACGCGCTCCGCGGTGTCAACTTGCCCGTTATAGTAGAGGAGATCGTGGGAGATCGACCTTCACCCATCTAATAAACAAATAAGATATATTTTTTATCATATACTGTGCGGGTGCGTGATGAAAATTCAAATTTCCTGCTTAATTTTCTTAATTTTTCTTCCATGAAAACATTCTCCTGACAATAATAAGCACAACGTAAAAAATACATAGCAAACATTTTTCATCCGTTCACGCATGATGCGATGACCAAAGGAAATAGAGATTCATGTTTATAGACATAGATTATTGATTAACAAACATGCCTATGATGACTTGCCTATCAAAAAGTGTTCATAGGTATTTTGAAACTATCAGTTGACATGAAATTTATTCGGTTATCAAAAGAGTGTGGCTGATGATATTTTTTTTATAAAAATTAATTCAATTAAAAATAGCCACAAACACTTTTCAATACGCAAGTTAACACAGGCATGTTTTTTAATCAATAACATTTGATTAAAAAAATATGTCTCATGTGGTTATCAGATAGGTGAAGGTCGATCTTCCACCGGCTCTTAGAACATTACGGAATTCAATTTTAAATGTATTTTTATAATATATTTTATTTTATTTATTCAGTTTAACAATTTTATTTATTTCAATTGTACAATTTTCCGGGATAAACAGTTTCCTGTATTGAGATCGGGAATATAAGCGTAGGCGAAATTTCACCTATTTCCGTTAATCCGTTTAGGCGTGAAAGCAAACAAAAAACATTACACAACAAACAACAGACAACGAGAAGAGGAGATATATTTTCTACGTATATTTTGAAACTGGGGTAGCAGTAAGTTCTTTTAGGGGTCCGTACCCCAAAGGGTAAAAACGGCCCATTACTATACCTGCGTTGTCTATCTCTCTGTTCAATTTAATTGCATTTGAAAACCACATAGAAGCGTTACTTCTTTTTCTATGCGGGCAAATGGTTTTGGTCTCTACCGACCTTTACAGTGGCACCGGGCGGGAGGTTGGACGCGTTAC
Source organism: Ennomos fuscantarius (assembly GCA_905220475.3). Classification (NCBI taxonomy): domain Eukaryota; kingdom Metazoa; phylum Arthropoda; class Insecta; order Lepidoptera; family Geometridae; genus Ennomos; species Ennomos fuscantarius. The sequence goes on from HG992023.1 coordinate 18,106,137, forward strand.
TGAGCATGACAGCGCAAATAGTAATATTATAAAATTTTGGGACAACTGTTTTACAGCTCAGCGTCCGGACATGGATAAACAATGTTTGACAAATAATAACAAAAACATATTCTGAACCAATTAATAATAATAAGATCACAGACATAGATTCCCTGTGTCTAGGGACACAGGAACTACAAGGACCGTGGTTCCACAACACCCAGACACAGAACAAGTTATTGCGCTTTTTTTCTGTGCGCAAATATTTGTCCTGTTGCGGGAGTCTAACCCTAATAAATATAATTAATGCAGTCGAGTTACAATACCTAGTTACTACACTACATATAGTAGATAATGAGTAAATGAATGTACATAATTATTATCACGGTCAATGTAATCTACTTGACTAGTTTCATCATATAAAGATCTTAGAAGGCTTCAAGTAAATACTTGTATCCATTTTCAGCTTAGACTAAAGCCCGTATTACGGAACCGCGTTCAGTCGTGAATCGGTGCTAAAGTGGATTTTATTCGCAAAATGTAACTTTTAAACAATTACACAATAGTAGAAGGTTTTCAATTCGGTTAGGTTTTTTCATTTTTGTTATCTCAGAACTACGCTAATTTATAAAACAGATTCGGTAAATAATTATTGAATATATACTTACAGAATTTTTTAATTAAATTTTATTGTTTGCAAACATTGAAATTTCATAAAAATCGGTGCATTCGTTTGGTTTTAAATTCAAAATCACGAGAAAGATCATATCAAAAGATTTTTTGAAAGGATATACGTATTATATTAATGAAATCACGACTTGAGCGATGATCCTGATCGACAACTGAGCGTCGTGCTGTAATACGGTGGTATAAAGTCGTACACGGCGTGCAAGGTCGCAGTGGAAGTTAGCATATTTTACACGTAGTAAATGGCGCGGCGTATGATCGATCATAACTTTTTATGCGTCAGTATAGGATTTGGTTACCTTTACAAACCATGGCTTCTAGTGATTCCAATCTACATTATTTAAATTACACGTGTTAATAATATAAACTTGTAGGTTTGATTACCGATTAGTAAATGCTGGGTAAATTAGTAATTGATGGGGTAAGAAAAAGGCACACACAACGGACCCGAACTTACAGTTGTCAATTAACTTTGATTACTGCCATTGTAGGATCTGTAAAGGCAAGCGAGATGTACAACTTTGACATATATTACTATTGATTTAAATCTCGATCTACCATCATAGCGTTATCGGGCAGAAATGAAGCCATAAATCGCCCAGCCGTGAAAAGCGAAAGTCACCTCTGGTGTGCGAACCTAGAATTGGGGCGTTGTCAGAAGAGAATGGAAAAGACTACGTCCTCTGAAAGAGTGGACCCTATTGAAAGTCACGGCCGTTCCAGATGACCTTTTTTGAAGTGATAGACGTGACCAGTAGTGACCATATCAGTTGCAGTATCAGAGTCATTCGGACCTCTAGTTTCGCGTGAGACTGCACTGCGCATGTCATCCTCAGACATCAAGCACGGTCTAGTGACATTACTAGACTGTGAGGTCAGATTCATTTGCACAGTAAAACAACGCGTGTTACGTCACAAGTATTCAAAATAGGGTTCTAATATATTGTGTACTCACGTTGGCGATAGCAGACTGTGGCTTCGGAGCAGTGATGCGTCCGACGCCCGGAGTGACGGCAGGCGTCGTCACGCAAGACTTGCTAGAACACACACCAAGCGTAAATTAAGCAACGTTCGCTGTGATCACTATTCCGCTTTTAGTATTTACAACTGACTGAGTGCTGCCACGTTTCGGTATTATTGTGCTTAATGAGAACGTCCCGTCAATTCACGCGTACCAACGTATCCAGTGTTGGAACTATTTGATTTTTATACAACCTTCTTCGTATGTCTTTTGATAGGCCAATATTATTTTTAAGTTTATATATTCTTTGCAATGTCATATCATTATTCCCTGTCGAAATTGCCCTAAAGATGCAATAAAATAATTTATTTCTTTTAACACACTATTTTAATTCAGAGTCTATAGAATCCACTAAAACGTATCACCACCTTCTGGTTATGGGCACTCAGCTCTATAACTCTGAATTTCTTTGCTATTAGTGTATTTCAGGTGTTGTAATTTTTTTTTCGAACTTCGAGCTTGCTTAGAAAAACAAAATGGAAGATTCTTTTTCAAAACGACTTCCTCGTACGAATGCAAGTAATACTAGTGTAGTACCTTATGTAACAACTACACAGACAGTAAGTACTCCATCTTATAACAAATTAGAAGGACGTTCGAATTATACGACATGGGCATTTTCAATGGAAATGATGTTAATTGATTGTGAACTATGGGATTGCGTACAGCACCCACCCTTAGATAATAGCTCACAAGAGACGCTACGCCGCGATGACAGAGCCCGCTCTAAAATTGGCCTGTGCTGCCACGAGAGTTTTCTCTAAAATAATGGGATGTAAATCTGCATTTGAAGCGTGGAATAACTTAAAGAAGTCATACGCAGACAGCGGACTAGTTAGTAAACTAATATTAATGAAAAAATTGATGAATTCTCGGTACACTAACAACATGGAAAGTTATGTCAATGAGATTATGTCGTTATATAGAGTCGTTTTTAATCTGTGCCTAAAAGAAGGCCACTACCCGAACCGCTGGAACATCACCCGGGTTATACCGGTGCCTAAAGGAGGTCCCAGTAAAGACGTTAGTGGCTACCGGCCCGTAGCAGTTTTGTCAGCGTTCGCCAAAGTATTTGAAGCCGCGTTGCACAAAAGTATATACGCACAAGTCAGCTCGCAGCTCACTGACGTTCAGCACGGTTTCCGGCCGAAGCACGGGAAGTAATCTGCTTTCGTTCATGACGCACTTGGTGCCAGCCATCGACGCTGGGGGGCAAGTGGACTCCGCGTACTTTGACTTCCGGAAAGCATTTGATACAGTAGACAATGACGTGCTCCTGTCGAAGTTTGCTGTACTAGGATTCACACCACATTTATTAAAATTTTTCGCAAGTAACCTTGGTGATCGTCGACAATACGTGGAGTATGCTGGATATGAATCCGAACCATACTTTACGTTTTCGGGCATTAGTCAGGGTAGCAATTTGGGTCCATTAGAATTTATTTTAATGGTTAATGACCTTCCTGCAGTGGTTCGCAGGGCGAGGTGTCTGCTGTTTGCAGATGACCTTAAAGTGTATCTGTCGATAGTGGACGCCTCGGACTGTGCACGACTTCAGGAGGATATTAATCGAATCGTGGAGTGGAGTAACACCAACAAACTTTATTTTAATGTAGCTAAGTGCGGAGTGATGACTTATACTCGGGCGTTGGCGCCACGGCACTATCGGTATGAGATGGAAGGAGCGCTGATACAGCGCTTTACGTCTGTCCGTGACTTGGGCGTTGAAATGGTGTCAGAGGTAACATTTCGCAAGCACATTATTGACATCTGTGGTAAGTCTTTCAGAAATTTATGCTTTATTATAAGAAATTGTAAAGACTTTCAAAACACGATGGCGGTAAAAATTGTATACAACTCATTGGTTCGGAGTCGTCTAGAAACAACAGCGGCTATATGGAATCCCCATGAGGCTAAGTATAGTCATGGTCGGGTACAGTCGGCTGGCAGTGCGGAGAGACCTCGCGCTCGTGAAGTATGTGTGGCGCGTGCTGCGCGGGGAGCTGCACCACCCGGAGGTGCTGGCGGTGCGGAGAGAGCTCGCACTCGTGAAGTATGTGTGGCGCGTGCTGCGCGGGGAGGTGCACCACCCGGAGGTGCTGGCGGTGCGGAGAGAGCTCGCGCTCGTGAAGTATGTGTGGCGCGTGCTGCGCGGGGAGGTGCACCACCCGGAGGTGCTGGCGGTGCGGAGAGACCTCGCGCTCGTGAAGTATGTGTGGCGCGTGCTGCGCGGGGAGGTGCACCACCCGGAGGTGCTGGCGGTGCGGAGAGAGCTCGCGCTCGTGAAGTATGTGTGGCGCGTGCTGCGCGGGGAGGTGCACCACCCGGAGGTGCTGGCGGTGCGGAGAGAGCTCGCACTCGTGAAGTATGTGTGGCGCGTGCTGCGCGGGGAGGTGCATCACCCGGAGGTGCTGGCGGTGCGGAGAGAGCTCGCGCTCGTGAAGTATGTGTGGCGCGTGCTGCGCGGGGAGGTGCACCACCCGGAGGTGCTGGCGGTGCGGAGAGACCTCGCGCTCGTGAAGTATGTGTGGCGCGTGCTGCGCGGGGAGGTGCACCACCCGGAGGTGCTGGCGGTGCGGAGAGAGCTCGCGCTCGTGAAGTATGTGTGGCGCGTGCTGCGCGGGGAGGTGCACCACCCGGAGGTGCTGGCGGTGCGGAGAGAGCTCGCGCTCGTGAAGTATGTGTGGCGCGTGCTGCGCGGGGAGGTGCACCACCCGGAGGTGCTGGCGGCGCTGCGCCTGTGCGCGCCTGACGGGAGCGTGGGCGCGCGCCGGCGCCCCGCCACGCTCGCCGTGCTCACGCCGCGGACCAACCTTCTTAAATACTCTCCATTGTCACGCGCCATACGTTGGATTAATTTAATATCTCAGGGAGTGGACATTTTCAACTGCAGCCTGTCGAACTTCACAGAAGTAGCTCTAAGATATATAGAAATTAATAGTATATCTTAACTACAAATATATATTGTAATAATAATATTTATTATAAGTTGTAACATCGCATTGGATATGTATCTGTAATGATGCTACAATTCTGTTGATGAATAAATAAAATAAATAAATAAATAAATTAAGCCGTTTGTACATAAAATAAATAGAATCGGGCCGAGTATAGAACCCTGTGGAACACCGGTGGTTACATCAACGGAAATTGACTGCACCATTGAAATAACAATTAATACAGTTGTAAAATAAATCACACTGCATGATATGGGAGTATGAAAGCTACTTAAAGGACTGCTTATTTTAAAGCTTATTATTACCTATACCTCGACTAGAGGCAGCCCGCCGGTTTCGCCCGCTTTTGTCATACAATCTTATTTGACCCCTTAGGTGTAAAATTTTCACAAATCCGAACTACGCATACAAGGAAGTTGCCTAAATATCAAGTCTAAGTTCATTAGTCCGTGACTAGAGCTTCGAAGCTGCCCAAAACGTGAATGTTTTCGTGCTGCAATATCTGACTAATAAAACAAAACGTGGAGATTGTACTGACGGAAATATATCTGTTAAAAATATCATAATCAGGATTTTTATACTAAATCGAAGTCTAATTATTGTATACCAGTATTAAATCAAATTCGTACGATTGTAATGGAATTAAATATTTCTTAAAGACATCATATGCGTTTTATTACTTTGCCTTGCCACCGTTTAATTAAGTTCTCACCCAGGTTAGGTAAGTTTCACGCCCCGCGGATAATGTTCATGTATTGTATGTCCACCATTTGCAGCTACGAATAAATATTCAAAAATGTATTGTACCAATATTATTATTGGGTGAAACAGACCGCGTAGTCCTTTGTATATTTTTATAATTTTCCTGGACTTTTATTTATAGAGTTATCATCCTAACATGAAAATAAACTTCAAATTTTATAATAGGTTCACTGATTGGAGAGCGCTTTTGTATGCCGTTGCGGCTGATCGCAGTATGGATTTGATGTTTTTGTTGTAGCATCTATTATTATGACCTATGTAGTACAAATTATTTGATTCTATTGATAATATACATGAAAATCTACATAACACGGAAATAACAATCTGAACGGTGGTGCCGGTTACACTACAGCATTCGCTGAAGCTTTTCTACCGGGACTCGCACGTGGTACCTGGCACTCGGGACTCTGTTAAGTTAGAGAATGTGAGACAGCATTGGTGCAATACTTATATTAGGTCTTTACCTATGAAATTGCCGTTTTGTTTGAAAAAAGTTAAAGTGTTTTTTTTTTCGAACTTATTTATTTCTTTTATTCAAAGTAATCACCCCTGCAATCAATGCATCTTTGCCAACGCTGTGGCAGTTTATGGATGCCCTTCTTGAAAAAATCAGCAGGACGGGAGACAACAAACTCTTCAAAGGCGTTTTGTACTGACTCTCGGGAATTGAATTTTTTTTCCCACTAAAAAGTTGTCTTAATTTTGGAAAAAGTTATAGTCGGTAGGCGCAAGATCTGGTGAGTATGGCGGATGAGGGAGAGCTTCCAAACCCAACTCATGCAGCTTAGAGACGGTCTGTTGTGCAGTATGGGGTCGCGCGTTGTCGTGAAGTAGCAGTAGAGACGACCGATTGACCAAAGCTGGTTGCAGACGTGCGAGTTTCGCCATCATTGTGGTCAGTTCTTCAATGTACACATCTGCAGTAATGCTCTCGCCGTTTTGTAAAAAGCTATGATGAATCACACCAGCACTAGACCACCAAACTGTGACCATCACCTTTCTAGGGGTCATTTTTCGTTTTGCACATTGCTTTGGTACCGAACCAGGATCTAACCAACTTGCTGAGCGCTTTCGATTGTCAAAAAGAATCCATTTTTCGTCGCACGTAACAATTCGGTTCAAAATTCCTTCATTTCTGTGCCTGTTAAGCAGCAAGACAAGTCTTGACGCGTACGTTGCGCTGGCGATCGTTAAGTTCGTGGGGCACCCATCTATCATCTTCTAAAACATATTATTTAGTAATTAGATTAAAAATACGCCAATAAGGCAGCTCAATTTCGACATCAAGCCACCTCTGGTTTAAAATAGTGTTTAGTACGCTGCTCATATTGAGTCAGTTACTCCAATCAATGCACGTCTACGCTAGATGTCTAATGCCGCAGTAAGTATAATTATGTATGATAATTGGGTAATTATGTGATTCTACATAAAAATAATCTAGTTAATACAAATATTGGTACAAACTTTGTTGTATAATGAGTAAATTGGCAAGCAATGGGTAATTTTTTGAAACATACTTATTTAGTACCGATTCTCGAACTATTCTTAGCTGCGTGGAAGTAAACATGCTTTGTCGATTTAAGTCAAACAAAACTTTCTTGTTAGATGAAGTATAAGTTGTGTAACCAATGGACGGACATTCGATATTGAGTCTTCTTAATCTCTTATATGTCGCTCGTAACAATTACTTTAGAACGCGTATTTTGTGAAAGACGCTCAATTATTTAATGTTATTCAGATCCATACAAATATCTATGCAAGTAGCAATGCAAATCTGAATAAACTGTAATACTCGTACAATACGTTGCGTAGATTTAAATAAACATTTAGTTAAACTTTGTTATTGTATGATACAACAATTCGTAATCTCGTTATGAATGTTTGATTGAAATATTTGCAGTGGGTAGAGCTAAAATAAATTATAATTTATCTAATATGCAGCACGGAACGGGCAAGCGGAGCCGAGCGCTGTCAGTAGATCCGATTGAAACGCGAACTGTAGGCAACCAAAAATAAAATTTAATCTCATTAAATAATGAAATGGAAAAAAGGATGAAGCAGAAATAATGGTTTGATAAAGAGGAAGCATGTGATAAAGCTAAAAAGCAGCGCAAAAAAGTTGCGCAAACACGCGCACTACAATCGTAGAACTAGCAAAAGGAAAAACAATACAGAATGTAGATTTTTCTACTAGCGAAAACCTCTGCTACATGCTAACTACTGACAGTAGGCGCAAGGATATCTTTTTTTGAAGCGTGTAATTACGATAATTTTATACTATTTTCAATGTGTAGTATAATGCGTTTCAAATGAGTATAAGATTGTGGATTAAATTCATACTGAAAACTAATTGCCCGTACTGTAGCAAAGTTCGCTCCGGCCCTCGGTTTCTCGTACGTTTGTCAAACTCATATAAAGGCAACATGCCAAATATTGTACGCTCATTGGTCGAGACATCCGATGATTAACAGGCAATCAATGAGCGTTCAGTATTGGGTCTATCAAGTTAGACACGAATTTACCAAACGTATATTTGGCGAGTTTTGGCGGGAAAGCGAAAAAGATTACGTGACTGCATGGAATTATTTTCCAAAACTTGTGTTATTTTCAGTGTTAGTGCATAAAATTAGTGGCATTCTATTCCTTAAGCGCTGGATTACAGGCGTGAGTGTGGGAAAATGGTATAACTCCATAGAAGCTTCAAGTAAAGTTGCCACCACTTTACTAGGAGTATGACTGACTAGACTATGACTTGACTTGATGACTTCGACTGTGACTTGACACATATTTGCGTGAAATATCATTAACTTGATAAATTATCAATTACTTGACACTGGCTATATACACAAAGGTGTGGAGCCAAAACATTTAAAAAAAATAGACTATAGTACAGACGGGCATTAGAGTAGCGACAGCCCAAATACCATTCATTGAGTACGTTAATATAAAAATAAAATAAAGAAAAAATGAGAAAAAAAAAAGGAAAAAAAAGAAAGAAAAAGAATGTAAGAATGATGCTAAAGGGAATCTATCCGGTCTAGCACCAATTGGTCCATAAACAATGTAAGTTGCTAAAGGGATATCTATCCGGTCTAGCGCGAATTGGTCCATAAAAAAGTAGTAATGATGATTTTTGGGTGTTAAAGGGATATCTATCCAGTCCAGCACTATCCGGTCCATTTTTTTATAAATGAAGGTATACTGTTGGTCCTGAAGGGTTAACCCTGACGATGACTGGCAGATTAAAATGCTTTTGACTAATCAAATTGAAACCTGATCTTTTGACTTTGACTCCAAGTTTAACTCAATTTAATTGTCAGGATGAACGATCAACAACACTGATACTTATGTCCCTCACCAAGTACAAAGTGAAGCTAAGCGTACGAGGACGTACGCACGTCAGTATGGCCGTGTCGGCGGCAACGTCCAGTTGTAAACTCTATGCGCAACGGGCTGTACCGTAATTTACTCTGTGGCAGCATTTAAATTTATTACAGTGGCAACACCGGCATTTGTCATCGCTTCCCTACCCATCTGGCTATAAAAAGGGACCGCTTGGTGTACTACGGATCATTGTCCGCCGACGTCATCGGCATCCACAAGCCAGGCAAGAAGGCTACCGAGCCCTCTAGCTACCGGCCCATCAGTCTCCTCAGTACTCTGGGGAAGATCTACGAGCGTCTCATTCGGAGGCGTCTCTGGTCCCATATCCACGAACATAAACTCCTTCCCGACGAGCAGTTTGGCTTTAGAGCTAGACACTCTTGCGTTCAACAAGTGCACCGCATCACGGAGCACATTCTAGATGGCTTCAACGCGAATCCAAAACCGAAAGGGACTCTCGCAGTCTTCTTAGACGTGGCGAAAGCCTTCGACAAAGTCTGGCACGACGGCTTGATTTTCAAGCTGTACCACATCGGCGTGCCAGATCGTCTTGTGCACATCATACAAGACTTCCTTAGGGATCGAAGCTTTCGCTACCGCGTCGAGGGGGAGCGATCGTCTCCCCATCCTATCAGAGCCGGAGTGCCCCAGGGCTCCGCGCTTTCCCCCTTGCTTTTCTCGCTGTACACCAGCGATATCCCGCGGTCATTTCATCCCAGTGTGCAGCTCGCACTCTTTGCGGATGACACCGCTATCTACTGCTCCGGATGGCAGAGAGTTCACATGCGTGGTCGCCTCCAACGAGCCCTCACCGAGATCGGTGCTTGGTTCAGGAAATGGCGGATCACGGTTAACCCAGATAAAAGTGCAGCGATGTACTTTTCTGACTACAAGCGTGGTCCGCCAGCGAAACCACTGTCCTTGTTCGACAAGCCCATTCCCTGGGCTTCGTCTACCAAATACCTGGGGGTTACCCTTGACACCAAACTCAACTTCAAGGACCATATTAAGCGAGTGCGCGATAGGGCTGCCTTTGTCTTAGGCCGCCTCCACCCTCTCATCTGCAAGCGTAGTAAGCTGTCCCTTAGAAATAAGGTGACGCTTTACAAAACTTGCGTTCGCCCCATTATGACCTACGCATCTGTCGCGTTTGCTCATACTCCCTCAGTACATCTGGATCGACTTCAGGTGATCCAGAACCGCTTTGTCCGCAAGGTGGTCGGGGCTCGCTGGTACCAGCGAAACTCCGACCTCCACTGCGATCTCGAACTCCCATCCATCCGTCAATTTATGAAGGATGCATCCCGCCGCTATTTTGATGCGGCACCTCATCACCCCAACCCTCTCGTAGTCAGAGCTTCAAACTACTGTACAGACACGACAGACTCGCCACCCCGTCGTCGCCGCCCGAGACACGTCTTGAGCGACCCGGATGATCCTATAGCAGCCGTAGTATCGGCTGCGCTAGGATCACCGGACCAGTCTAGCCCTTCTGGCTCAGGTACCGCTTTCGGCACCGGTATAGGATACCAGCGTAACACAATCAGACACCGACCCCGCCGGCGAGGTCGACGTACCCCCCGTAGGTTAGCTAGAACGGTCGCGACTTTCAATAGGGTCCACTCTTCCAGTGGACGTAGCCTTCTCGATCCTCTTATCCCGGCAACGGCCCAAGCCGAGGCTCGCACCCCAGGGGTGCCCTTGAGCTAGTTGCCTCCCACTTTTGACGGCTGGGCGCCCTAAGCGCCCGCCCTCCCGCCCGGTGACGCTGTAAAGGTCGATAGAGACCAACAGCATTAGCTCGTTCAAAAAAAAAAAAAAAAAAAAAAAAAGTACTACGGATCATTCTTGTTCCAGACACGGCGCGGTGTGGACATGCTGAAGGCCTATAGTTATATAGGTTGCAACCTACGCAAAACCCGTTCTGCCGACATATATTTCTACTGTGATTGTGCCGATGCCATGAAATCGTCGGCGTCGGTCTTTGGCGAAACAAATGAATGGATACCAATATTCAAACAACCATAAAAAGCGAAATTCAGATCATTTTAACTCCATATGTGTTCCGGACGACCGAGCCACCAAGGACAACGAATAGAGTCGCATAATGTACATAGAAATTTAAGCTGATTGTTTACATGTTTAAGATAATTTTGTTTGTAATATTTATTTGGCAAATAAATATTTCCGGCCAATGGGTTTCATTCGGGGCAACAAAGGCTTCATAACAGGCAATAGGAGCGGGAAAGGGAAATAGGTAGAATCTAGGCAAACAATTAAAAACTAGGTAGGCTAAAACAATAGCTTAGTTTCGTCCCTTTCCCGCCTCCACATCTCTCGCTCAGCCCCCCGTCTCTCTCTAGCACACTATTGCCATCTCCCTCACCAGGGCCGATCTATGATTGGCTAGGCGACAGCGATACGGCCGCCACTAGTCGCCTACATAGACCACGGGGAGATGGCATAAATATAGAGAGACGAGGCCCACACGAACACTCCACTGCTGGCAGCGAGACGTAAAACACTCTCATAGAAGAAGCCTGACTCCGCCCCGAAGAGACCCCGCTGACCAGATTCTTAGTTTCATACAACTCTTTTCTTCGAACAATCCCAGCCTTAGAAAACGAGCCCCCGGTTCGGTGACGAGTCCGACGCCCGCCTTTACAGTCCACGTCGAGAAACACCGTGTTGGACTCCCGGATCGGGACGCTCCGTTTTATTGGTCCTTCATAGCCGGATATCGTCGGGGAAAAGTGAAAAGAAATGCCAAGAACACGATCGACCAGCGGGAAAAGACCGAACATGCGGAGTCAGGCCGAGTCAGCGGTGGATGTCGCCACAACGGAGGAAACGTCTTCCACCGACGCCACCCTGCGCACAGGGGGCTCCAGCACGACGCATCGCGCTGCACCAACCGCCACCACGGTGTCCACCGCCACCGAGACGGCCCACACAGAGGCAGCCGCCGCCTCATTCGCCGTGCCGCAGCGACGTGCCCACATCACGCCACCGCCCGCGCTCGCCGCCTACCTCGCCGCGAACGCAACGCTACAGCCGCCATACGCCATGGCACCTCAAGAGGATGCGCCACACGACACGACGCATTACGCCGCAGCGACCACACCAATGCGCAACGTCCTGACTACAGTCGCCGCAGCGACACCCGCCTCCGTCACGACGCCTGCCACTGCGACGCTCACCACGCCGACGCCACATGCAACGTCGACGCCCAACAACACCGCGATCGAAAGAAGAGTGAAGACCACTTCGAATAGAAGTACCCACTCCGTGCGCTCACTACGTTTAGCGCGAGCCAAAGAAGAGCATCTCCGATTGCAAGTCGAACTCGCCGCCGCCCGCATAGCAACTATAGAAGCCGAAGAAGAGTGCGAAGATGAACAAGTCGACGCGCGCACCGAAGCCACGGAACGGCAAGCAACACAGCGGGTCGACACATGGCTGGACCTCAATGAAACCCAATTCCTGGCACTGCCCGAAGAACCGCACGCCGCCGCCCCGGAGACCAGAGCCGCGCCTCCGCCTGCCGCACAACGTCAACAGTACCAGCCACCGAGTTTCTACGAGCCACAAAACACCCATGCACCACCACGCAACAACGACGTCGCCTTACCGCAACAACCGAAAATCGAGATAGCCGACCTAGCAGCCGCCCTCGCGATGGCCAACTCGCAGCCACGCCCATGTATGCCACGTTTTTACACCGAGCTTCCAATCTTCAATGGATCTCATCAAGACTGGCTATCGTTCAGGGCCGCATACATGGAAACCGCCGGCTTCTTCAGCGACGTCGAAAACACAGCACGCCTACGACGCAACCTGCGCGGAAGAGCGCGCGAATCCGTAGACAATATGCTCATCAACTGCGCGCACCCACAGAAGATTATGGAATCTCTGGAAACTCGCTTCGGACGTCCAGACACTATCGCAACAACAGAACTGGAACGACTACGTCAGCTTCCGCGGCCAATCGACTCACCGAGGGAAATATGTATCTTTGCGAACAGAGTTTCAAACAGTGTCGCAGCTCTTCAAGCTCTTAACAATGAACACTACCTCTTCAACCCGGAGGCGATGAAGATGCTATCAGAGAAACTGCCCTCTTCGCTGCGACCAAGATGGTTTGAATTCGCTGCCGCCCAGCCCCAAGAAGAACCAGACCTGCTCAAGTTTTCCCACTTCCTCGAACGAGAGGCCAAATATCACAGCCCGTTCGCGCAACCGGAACATGTCACCGCCACGTCATGCACCGAAAATCGGCAACAGCAACGCCGACCGCCGCCGTCGCAACGGACACACGCTACACAAGACCGTCCGACCAGCAAGTGTCTGACGTGCCAGGAGACCGGCCACGGAGTCACCGAATGCGAAAAATTCAAAAACACCGAGGTCAATGAGCGCTGGGACATGGCAAAGAAAGCACGCCTATGCTTCCGCTGCCTGCGAATCCGAACGAAGAACCATACGTGCAAAACGAAGAAGTGCGAAGTCGACGGATGCCCATACACCCATCACAGACTGCTGCATCACACGAAAAATCCAGAACAACCATCACCAAAGCCAGAGTCAGTCACGTCAACATGGACAAAAAAGATGGGGCACGCTTACCTGAAGATAGCACCAGTCACAGTTTCTGGACCGGCGGGAGAAGTCAACACGTGGGCACTCTTGGATGACGGATCCACCGTCACACTAATAGATTCGGCGATTGCAGACGAGGTCGGCGCGAAAGGACCAGTCGACCCACTGGCCATAGAAGCAATCGCCGACACGAAGCTGAGCTCATCGCGGTCTCGCAGGGTCTCTCTCACCATACAAGGGCAGACTCGCGGGCGCCACCGCATCCAGTTCAGAACGATAGAACAACTGAAGCTCTCACCGCAAGAAGTCACCGAAGAAGACCTGAAGTCGTGCAATCACCTACAGGACTTGCACGATCAATTGAAGACCGACTTCGCGACGCCGAGGCTTCTCATCGGCCAGGACAACTGGCACTTGCTCCTCGCCGAGCAGACAAGAAGAGGAAGACGGAACCAACCGGTTGCCTCACTCACTCCACTCGGCTGGGTACTACACGGGGCGCACACGCGCTCGCTGGGACAGCGCGTCAATTTCATCACCGAACACGAGAAGACCATGGATGAACAGCTTCGACAATACTTTGCGTTGGAAAACCTGACCATCAACCCAAAGTCACCACGATGCGACCCCGACCGCCGAGCCTTGGACATACTAAAGAAAGAGACAAAACAAATAGAAGGCGGCTACTACCAAACTTCGCTTCTATGGAAAGAGGACGCTGCGAAGATGCCAGAGAACTATGACGCTGCACTCAACAGATTGATCTCAACAGAAAGAAAAATCAACAAAGAGCCTGCACTAGCCGCCAAGTACAGAGATCACATGAACGCCCTAGTCGAGAAGGGCTACGCCGAGCGCGCTCCACCAAACAAGACGCCGAGGAAAACTTGGTACCTTCCTCACTTTGCCGTCGTGAACCCCATGAAACCAGAGAAACTGCGAATAGTTCACGACGCCGCCGCGAAAACGAAGGGAAAGAGCCTCAACGACCACCTCCTCACCGGGCCAGACCTGTTGCAGTCACTTCCGGGGGTTCTGATGCGATTCAGGCAGCACACTATCGCCGTCTCCGCTGACATCGCAGAAATGTTCATGCAAGTGAAGATCCGTCCTGAAGACCGAGATGCACTCCGCTACTTGTGGCGCGAAAAGGTCACCGACGAACCGACGGAATTCAGGATGACGTCACTCATCTTCGGCGCCACATGCTCACCGTCAACAGCGATATACGTAAAAGACGCCAACGCAAGAAAATGGGAGGAAACACAACCCGAAGCGGCAGCCGCGATAGTCCGTAACCATTATGTCGACGACTATCTCGCCAGCTACCAGACAACGGAGGAAGCTATCAGGATCGCCAAAGAAGTTAAGAATATACATAAAAGGGGCCACTTCGACTTGAGGAAATGGACATCAAACTCAGAAGAGGTAGTACGCGAGCTCGGCGAAGAAGACACAACAACAGCAGTCGCGATCACCGACGGCGGGAACACCGAGCGCGTCCTAGGTCTTGTCTGGAAGCCGGCGACGGATGAGCTAGCCTTCAATCTAGACTTAGCCAGGGTACCTAAAGAGGTACTAGATAACAACGCGCCAACGAAGAGAGAAGCACTAAAGATCGTGATGTCCCTCTACGACCCACTTGGCCTCGCGTCACCTGTCACATCAAGAGCCAAGCAACTACTACAAGAGCTATGGCGCCGTGGGACCGACTGGGACCAACGCATCGACACGGATCTCGCCGAACAATGGCAAGAATGGATGGCACATCTGCGCGATTTACGACACGTCTCTGTACCGCGCTGCTATCCGCAATACAGTAACGCCGTGTCCCTCCAGCTGCACACATTTACCGACGCGAGCGAGTCCGCGTACGCCGCCGCACTTTACTGGCGCGCGGTCACTCCGGACGGAAGCATCTCTACATCGCTCATCATGGCGAAATCACGGGTGGCACCCCTGAAGCTCACATCGATCCCCCGCCTCGAACTGCAAGCCGCCGTGATGGGAAGCCGCATGGCCGCGGCCGTCATCAACGAACACGACCGAAAACCCGACGCCAAGTACTTCTGGACTGACAGCAGAACGGTGCTCACTTGGCTGAAAACCGGCGCGCGTTCATACCGTCCATTCGTCGCACATCGCATCGCCGCCATAGAAGAGCATAGCACCCTACAAGAGTGGGCATGGGTACCCACCAAGACGAACGTGGCAGACGACGCAACCAGAGACGTACCACGTGACTTCAACAACCAACATCGCTGGTTCCACGGCCCGGACTTCCTGCGCGACGAAGAAGTAACATGGCCTACGGAGAAACTCACGCCCTGCGCTACCACCGGCGAAGAGAAGTGCAACGTCGTGAAAATAAAGAACAAGACGGGGGAAGCCGTCCCTGACCCGGAGCGCTTCTCAAAGTGGGAGCGGTATCTTCGAGCGACAGCGCGAGTACTCCAGTTCATAGATCTCTGTCGGCCAAACCGTCATCGCGTGCACTACAAACGCACCAAGAAGAATAGAGAGGAAGATCCAACATGGAGAAAACAGAATGCAACAAAAACAACGACGTTACCCGCAAAAAAGACAAGCACGCCGGCGCCGCGACGCTTCTTACAAATCAACGCCGACACCCAACGTCGCGCCGAAACACTCATCTGGAGATATAGTCAACAGGAAGCTTTCGCAGAAGAAATCGAAAACTTGAAACACGACAGACCAGTCGCGAGAAGTAGCAGGCTACGCCCCCTATCGACGAAATATGAAAATGGGCTGATTCGACTTAACAGCCGCATAGAAAACACAAGTGGAATCACCGAGGCCGTGAAGACGCCACCAGTACTCGACGGCAACCGACCGGAAGTGAAGCTCATCATCGAACACACCCACAGACAGCTGCTGCACGCGGGACCGGAAGCCACCATCAACGAGTGTCGGCAGCATTACTGGATCCTTCGCCTCCGACCAATCACCAAAATGGTGATCCACCGCTGCCTCCCGTGCCGCATCCGAAAAGACACACCGCCGCAGCCGTCAACTGGAAATCACCCACGATGTCGACTAGCGCACCATCGCCGCCCCTTCACTTTCTGCGGAATAGACTACTTTGGCCCACTCCTGACGACCGTGGGCCGAAGCACACAGAAGAGATACGTGGCGATCTTCACCTGCCTGACGACACGCGCGATACACTTAGAACTCGCAGCGTCCCTGGGCACCGATTCCGCCGTGATGGCACTTCGCAGAATGATAGCGAGGCGAGGCGCCCCCACCGAAATCTGGTCCGATAATGGGACGAACCTGCACGGCGCCGACCGAGAACTCCGAAAAGCCATAGACGACGCCACACAAGAGGAGGCGTCGAAAAGAACGATCAACTGGCGCTACATCCCTCCTGGCGCCCCGTTCATGGGAGGGGCGTGGGAGCGATTGGTTCGCGCCACCAAGATAGCACTCGCAGCAACACAGCAGAGCCGCCGTCCGACCGACGAAGTGCTCACCACACTGCTCGCCGAGGCCGAATACACCGTTAACAGCCGGCCGCTCACCCACGTCTCCATGAGCGCTGACGACCCCGAAGCCATCACCCCGAACCACTTCATCCTCGGTGGGTCAGCGCGCGTGCCAATGCCCGGCACATTCGACGACACCGATCTGATGGGGCGCAACCAGTGGCGCGCCTCTCAGCGCCTAGCCGACATCTTCTGGAGCAGGTGGCTCCGAGAGTACCTTCCTGACCTACAGCACCGGCGGGAGCCTATTAGCCAAGGCCCTGCCATCACCGTCGGAGACGTCGTCCTCATTGCCGATAACACACTGCCCCGCAACACATGGCCGCGCGGGGTAGTGATCACCACGTACCCAGGAACCGACGGCATCACCAGAGCGGTCGACGTGAGGACAGAGGGAGGTGTACTCCGAAGACCCACGAAGAAGTTGATAATCATCCCAACAAGCTCGGCCACCCTTCTGCCAGGATGCAACGCCGCGGCGGGCGTTACACGGCGGGAGGATGTTCCGGACGACCGAGCCACCAAGGACAACGAATAGAGTCGCATAATGTACATAGAAATTTAAGCTGATTGTTTACATGTTTAAGATAATTTTGTTTGTAATATTTATTTGGCAAATAAATATTTCCGGCCAATGGGTTTCATTCGGGGCAACAAAGGCTTCATAACAGGCAATAGGAGCGGGAAAGGGAAATAGGTAGAATCTAGGCAAACAATTAAAAACTAGGTAGGCTAAAACAATAGCTTAGTTTCGTCCCTTTCCCGCCTCCACATCTCTCGCTCAGCCCCCCGTCTCTCTCTAGCACACTATTGCCATCTCCCTCACCAGGGCCGATCTATGATTGGCTAGGCGACAGCGATACGGCCGCCACTAGTCGCCTACATAGACCACGGGGAGATGGCATAAATATAGAGAGACGAGGCCCACACGAACACTCCCATCAGGTCGATGTGATGCTTGTACAGGAGACCCTCCTGAAACCTAGTAAGCGGGATCCTAAGATCGCCAATTACGTAGTGGTTCGTAATGATAGGCTTACCAATGCCGGAGGCGGTACGCTTATCTATTACCGAAGGTCTCTTCACTGCATCCCAATTGATACTCCCTCATCTTTAATCAACTTAGAAGCGTCTTGCTGTCGCCTAGCTATGAACGGCCACGAACCGATCATACTAGCGTCTTGCTACCTTCCCCCTGATAAACGTTTGCTCAGTAGTGATATCAACGCGCTACTTTCTCTGGGAAGCTCCGTCATACTGGCGGGAGACTTCAACAGCAAACACGTCATGTGGAACTGTCACACCTCCAACACCAACGGTAGGATACTTGAACAGCTAACTGACCCACGACCAGACACAGACCACCACACCTTTGACATTATCGCACCCATGACTCCGACCAGGTTCCCCGGGAACCTCGACCAACGACCAGACATACTCGACATAGCACTTTTAAAAGGCGTAGCCCTCAGGTTAAGCTCGATAGAAGTGCTCCACGAACTTGACTCTGACCACCGCCCCGTTCTCATGAGACTAGGCTCGGATCCAACTGAACTGATACCCCAGACTAAGACAGTGGTGGACTGGAAGCGATTGGGGGAATCCCTGAAAGCTATCAGTTCACCAGACTTAGACAAGGTACCTGACGACATACAGACACTAGATGACGTCTCCACTGCGATCGATGCTCTCACTAGTCACCTCCGCACTGTGATCGGTGAGTCTTCTAAGCAGGTACCGGTGGTGGACCACCGCTGGGACTTGCCCGAGGACGTGAGGAGACTGCTGACAGCAAAGAACGCCGCCACTAGGGCATATGACGCGGCTCCCTCCCGTGATAACAAATCCACTTTGAATTTCTTACAGCGTGCTGTTAAGAAACGCATAAGTGATCTTCGCGCCCAGAACTGGACAGACCTACTTTCAGGGCTCGAGCCAACCCACCAGGCTTACTGGCGGCTGGCTCGAACTCTGAAAAGTGACACACTTAGAACGATGCCCCCTCTTGATAGGCCAAACCAAGTCCCCGCGTTCGATGATGAGGAAAAAGCCGAGTGTTTGGCTGAGAGCCTCGAGGCCCAGTGCAACCTTTCCCCCGATCACGTTGACCCTGCCCACCTCCATACGGTGGTCAGTGAAGTCGAACGTCGCAGCTCCCTACCACCTTCCGACCCCCCGCTCGAGCTTATTAGGGCCGCCGAAGTTGAGTCTGTCATCAAGGGTCTCGCTATCCGTAAAGCCTCCGGCGCTGATGGTATCAGCAACAAAGTGGTCAAACACTTTTCTGTCCCCTTAATCTATCTCCTAGTCAGCATCTTCAATGCGGCCATGAGCAACTGCTCTTTCCCCGTTGCGTGGAAGTCCGCCGACGTCATCGGCATCCACAAGCCAGGCAAGAAGGCTACCGAGCCCTCTAGCTACCGGCCCATCAGTCTCCTCAGTACTCTGGGGAAGATCTACGAGCGTCTCATTCGGAGGCGTCTCTGGTCCCATATCCACGAACATAAACTCCTTCCCGACGAGCAGTTTGGCTTTAGAGCTAGACACTCTTGCGTTCAACAAGTGCACCGCATCACGGAGCACATTCTAGATGGCTTCAACGCGAATCCAAAACCGAAAGGGACTCTCGCAGTCTTCTTAGACGTGGCGAAAGCCTTCGACAAAGTCTGGCACGACGGCTTGATTTTCAAGCTGTACCACATCGGCGTGCCAGATCGTCTTGTGCACATCATACAAGACTTCCTTAGGGATCGAAGCTTTCGCTACCGCGTCGAGGGGGAGCGATCGTCTCCCCATCCTATCAGAGCCGGAGTGCCCCAGGGCTCCGCGCTTTCCCCCTTGCTTTTCTCGCTGTACACCAGCGATATCCCGCGGTCATTTCATCCCAGTGTGCAGCTCGCACTCTTTGCGGATGACACCGCTATCTACTGCTCCGGATGGCAGAGAGTTCACATGCGTGGTCGCCTCCAACGAGCCCTCACCGAGATCGGTGCTTGGTTCAGGAAATGGCGGATCACGGTTAACCCAGATAAAAGTGCAGCGATGTACTTTTCTGACTACAAGCGTGGTCCGCCAGCGAAACCACTGTCCTTGTTCGACAAGCCCATTCCCTGGGCTTCGTCTACCAAATACCTGGGGGTTACCCTTGACACCAAACTCAACTTCAAGGACCATATTAAGCGAGTGCGCGATAGGGCTGCCTTTGTATTAGGCCGCCTCCACCCTCTCATCTGCAAGCGTAGTAAGCTGTCCCTTAGAAATAAGGTGACGCTTTACAAAACTTGCGTTCGCCCCATTATGACCTACGCATCTGTCGCGTTTGCTCATACTCCCTCAGTACATCTGGATCGACTTCAGGTGATCCAGAACCGCTTTGTCCGCAAGGTGGTCGGGGCTCGCTGGTACCAGCGAAACTCCGACCTCCACTGCGATCTCGAACTCCCATCCATCCGTCAATTTATGAAGGATGCATCCCGCCGCTATTTTGATGCGGCACCTCATCACCCCAACCCTCTCGTAGTCAGAGCTTCAAACTACTGTACAGACACGACAGACTCGCCACCCCGTCGTCGCCGCCCGAGACACGTCTTGAGCGACCCGGATGATCCTATAGCAGCCGTAGTATCGGCTGCGCTAGGATCACCGGACCAGTCTAGCCCTTCTGGCTCAGGTACCGCTTTCGGCACCGGTATAGGATACCAGCGTAACACAATCAGACACCGACCCCGCCGGCGAGGTCGACGTACCCCCCGTAGGTTAGCTAGAACGGTCGCGACTTTCAATAGGGTCCACTCTTCCAGTGGACGTAGTCTTCTCGATCCTCTTATCCCGGCAACGGCCCAAGCCGAGGCTCGCACCCCAGGGGTGCCCTTGAGCTAGTTGCCTCCCACTTTTGACGGCTGGGCGCCCTAAGCGCCCGCCCTCCCGCCCGGTGACGCTGTAAAGGTCGATAGAGACCAACAGCATTAGCTCGTTCAAAAAAAAAAAAAAAAAAAAAACCCACACGAACACTCCACTGCTGGCAGCGAGACGTAAAACACTCTCATAGAAGAAGCCTGACTCCGCCCCGAAGAGACCCCGCTGACCAGATTCTTAGTTTCATACAACTCTTTTCTTCGAACAATCCCAGCCTTAGAAAACGAGCCCCCGGTTCGGTGACGAGTCCGACGCCCGCCTTTACAGTCCACGTCGAGAAACACCGTGTTGGACTCCCGGATCGGGACGCTCCGTTTTAATATGCTATTCTATTTTGATCACATTTGAATCGTATTAAGGTTAGATTTAAATTAAAAAAGAACACCATCACCTTACGAGTCATTTTACGTTTGTTTCAGCATAATAAATTATAAGATAGAATATTGACCTTTTTAAATGTAAAGATGTAAAAAGCGAGCGCTGAAAAGTTTTAAGCAATGTACACAAAGCAGGCAATAACATGAACAATACCATGGTTCGAATGCTTCGACAGCGAATGTTAGATAGTCTAAGGCCGACTTGCACCAATTACAATTAAAAACTACATATAAAAATGACGTCTCACCAACACGTGTTATGAAAGCGCGCTAAATCCATAGGCGACTCAATATATTCCTCTGAGTACGCCTATGTTAGAACCGGTTAACGCAAGTGGGCCTTATAGATGCGTGATTTAGGCATGATTATGTAAATCCTATTTTAAACTAATGTTGCTTATTAGACAAGCCAAATACATGACTTGTTATACAATAGCCACCTTACAAATAAACATTGTGTAGCGGTAGAATCGTTATTTTTCGTTTTGTTTCTCTGTATCAAATTTGAAATAGGCAAATATGAAACAAGACAAAAAAAACTGAGTAGCTATTCCACTTTAATGTAATGTTTATTAATAAGGGGTTAGAGTGCCCGTCATATAGGTAGATACTTTAGGAAAAGGGGTAAAGAACTAAATAGTCACCTCAAGCTCTTGTGGTCAGCAGATGCGCCTCCGTGTATTACCTGGAAAACGATTTAACAAGTTCTTATAATAATAACAATAATAAAGCCCATGGATCACATACATAGATCCTGCTGGACCCTAACTAGGATTCTCTGTGTCTAGGGACTCAGGAACTACGAGGACCATGGTCCCACAACACCCAGACTCAGAACAAGTATTTACAGATTTTTCCTGGGCACAAATACTTGTCCTGCTGCGTGAATCGAACCCACCGCCTCCGGGTTATGAGCCAACCTGCTAAACCACCACACCACAGAGGCATTATGTGCAGCTAGACGCGCTCCGCGGTGTCAACTTGCCCGTTATAGTAGAGGAGATCGTGGGAGATCGACCTTCACCCATCTAATAAACAAATAAGATATATTTTTTATCATATACTGTGCGGGTGCGTGATGAAAATTCAAATTTCCTGCTTAATTTTCTTAATTTTGCTTCCATGAAAACATTCTCCTGACAATAATAAGCACAACGTAAAAAATACATAGCAAACATTTTTCATCCGTTCACGCATGATGCGATGACCAAAGGAAATAGAGATTCATGTTTATAGACATAGATTATTGATTAACAAACATGCCTATGATGACTTGCCTATCAAAAAGTGTTCATAGGTATTTTGAAACTATCAGTTGACATGAAATTTATTCGGTTATCAAAAGAGTGTGGCTGATGATATTTTTTTTATAAAAATTAATTCAATTAAAAATAGCCACAAACACTTTTCAATACGCAAGTTAACACAGGCATGTTTTTTAATCAATAACATTTGATTAAAAAAATATGTCTCATGTGGTTATCAGATAGGTGAAGGTCGATCTTCCACCGGCTCTTAGAACATTACGGAATTCAATTTTAAATGTATTTTTATAATATATTTTATTTTATTTATTCAGTTTAACAATTTTATTTATTTCAATTGTACAATTTTCCGGGATAAACAGTTTCCTGTATTGAGATCGGGAATATAAGCGTAGGCGAAATTTCACCTATTTCCGTTAATCCGTTTAGGCGTGAAAGCAAACAAAAAACATTACACAACAAACAACAGACAACGAGAAGAGGAGATATATTTTCTACGTATATTTTGAAACTGGGGTAGCAGTAAGTTCTTTTAGGGGTCCGTACCCCAAAGGGTAAAAACGGCCCATTACTATACCTGCGTTGTCTATCTCTCTGTTCAATTTAATTGCATTTGAAAACCACATAGAAGCGTTACTTCTTTTTCTATGCGGGCAAATGGTTTTGGTCTCTACCGACCTTTACAGTGGCACCGGGCGGGAGGTTGG
The DNA here is from genome assembly GCA_905220475.3 of Ennomos fuscantarius. Lineage (NCBI taxonomy): Eukaryota > Metazoa > Arthropoda > Insecta > Lepidoptera > Geometridae > Ennomos > Ennomos fuscantarius. The sequence continues at coordinate 18,129,299 of HG992023.1, forward strand.
ACGCGTTACTGAGCATGACAGCGCAAATAGTAATATTATAAAATTTTGGGACAACTGTTTTACAGCTCAGCGTCCGGACATGGATAAACAATGTTTGACAAATAATAACAAAAACATATTCTGAACCAATTAATAATAATAAGATCACAGACATAGATTCCCTGTGTCTAGGGACACAGGAACTACAAGGACCGTGGTTCCACAACACCCAGACACAGAACAAGTTATTGCGCTTTTTTTCTGTGCGCAAATATTTGTCCTGTTGCGGGAGTCTAACCCTAATAAATATAATTAATGCAGTCGAGTTACAATACCTAGTTACTACACTACATATAGTAGATAATGAGTAAATGAATGTACATAATTATTATCACGGTCAATGTAATCTACTTGACTAGTTTCATCATATAAAGATCTTAGAAGGCTTCAAGTAAATACTTGTATCCATTTTCAGCTTAGACTAAAGCCCGTATTACGGAACCGCGTTCAGTCGTGAATCGGTGCTAAAGTGAGATTTTAATCGCAAAATGTAACTTTTAAACAATTACACAATAGTAGAAGGTTTTCAATTCGGTTAGGTTTTTTCATTTTTGTTATCTCAGAACTACGCTAATTTATAAAACAGATTCGGTAAATAATTATTGAATATATACTTACAGAATTTTTTAATTAAATTTTATTGTTTGCAAACATTGAAATTTCATAAAAATCGGTGCATTCGTTTGGTTTTAAATTCAAAATCACGAGAAAGATCATATCAAAAGATTTTTTGAAAGGATATACGTATTATATTAATGAAATCACGACTTGAGCGATGATCCTGATCGACAACTGAGCGTCGTGCTGTAATACGGTGGTATAAAGTCGTACACGGCGTGCAAGGTCGCAGTGGAAGTTAGCATATTTTACACGTAGTAAATGGCGCGGCGTATGATCGATCATAACTTTTTATGCGTCAGTATAGGATTTGGTTACCTTTACAAACCATGGCTTCTAGTGATTCCAATCTACATTATTTAAATTACACGTGTTAATAATATAAACTTGTAGGTTTGATTACCGATTAGTAAATGCTGGGTAAATTAGTAATTGATGGGGTAAGAAAAAGGCACACACAACGGACCCGAACTTACAGTTGTCAATTAACTTTGATTACTGCCATTGTAGGATCTGTAAAGGCAAGCGAGATGTACAACTTTGACATATATTACTATTGATTTAAATCTCGATCTACCATCATAGCGTTATCGGGCAGAAATGAAGCCATAAATCGCCCAGCCGTGAAAAGCGAAAGTCACCTCTGGTGTGCGAACCTAGAATTGGGGCGTTGTCAGAAGAGAATGGAAAAGACTACGTCCTCTGAAAGAGTGGACCCTATTGAAAGTCACGGCCGTTCCAGATGACCTTTTTTGAAGTGATAGACGTGACCAGTAGTGACCATATCAGCTGCAGTATCAGAGTCATTCGGACCTCTAGTTTCGCGTGAGACTGCACTGCGCATGTCATCCTCAGACATCAAGCACGGTCTAGTGACATTACTAGACTGTGAGGTCAGATTCATTTGCACAGTAAAACAACGCGTGTTACGTCACAAGTATTCAAAATAGGTTTCTAATATATTGTGTACTCACGTTGGCGATAGCAGACTGTGGCTTCGGAGCAGTGATGCGTCCGACGCCCGGAGTGACGGCAGGCGTCGTCACGCAAGACTTGCTAGAACACACACCAAGCGTAAATTAAGCAACGTTCGCTGTGATCACTATTCCGCTTTTAGTATTTACAACTGACTGAGTGCTGCCACGTTTCGGTATTATTGTGCTTAATGAGAACGTCCCGTCAATTCACGCGTACCAACGTATCCAGTGTTGGAACTATTTGATTTTTATACAACCTTCTTCGTATGTCTTTTGATAGGCCAATATTATTTTTAAGTTTATATATTTTTTTTTGTTTATTTTTGTTTATTTTTTTTTTTTGCAATGTCATATCATTATTCCCTGTCGAAATTGCCCTAAAGATGCAATAAAATAATTTATTTCTTTTAACACACTATTTTAATTCAGAGTCTATAGAATCCACTAAAACGTATCACCACCTTCTGGTTATGGGCACTCAGCTCTATAACTCTGAATTTCTTTGCTATTAGTGTATTTCAGGTGTTGTAATTTTTTTTTCGAACTTCGAGCTTGCTTAGAAAAACAAAATGGAAGATTCTTTTTCAAAACGACTTCCTCGTACGAATGCAAGTAATACTAGTGTAGTACCTTATGTAACAACTACACAGACAGTAAGTACTCCATCTTATAACAAATTAGAAGGACGTTCGAATTATACGACATGGGCATTTTCAATGGAAATGATGTTAATTGATTGTGAACTATGGGATTGCGTACAGCACCCACCCTTAGATAATAGCTCACAAGAGACGCTACGCCGCGATGACAGAGCCCGCTCTAAAATTGGCCTGTGCTGCCACGAGAGTTTTCTCTAAAATAATGGGATGTAAATCTGCATTTGAAGCGTGGAATAACTTAAAGAAGTCATACGCAGACAGCGGACTAGTTAGTAAACTAATATTAATGAAAAAATTGATGAATTCTCGGTACACTAACAACATGGAAAGTTATGTCAATGAGATTATGTCGTTATATAGAGTCGTTTTTAATCTGTGCCTAAAAGAAGGCCACTACCCGAACCGCTGGAACATCACCCGGGTTATACCGGTGCCTAAAGGAGGTCCCAGTAAAGACGTTAGTGGCTACCGGCCCGTAGCAGTTTTGTCAGCGTTCGCCAAAGTATTTGAAGCCGCGTTGCACAAAAGTATATACGCACAAGTCAGCTCGCAGCTCACTGACGTTCAGCACGGTTTCCGGCCGAAGCACGGGAAGTAATCTGCTTTCGTTCATGACGCACTTGGTGCCAGCCATCGACGCTGGGGGGCAAGTGGACTCCGCGTACTTTGACTTCCGGAAAGCATTTGATACAGTAGACAATGACGTGCTCCTGTCGAAGTTTGCTGTACTAGGATTCACACCACATTTATTAAAATTTTTCGCAAGTAACCTTGGTGATCGTCGACAATACGTGGAGTATGCTGGATATGAATCCGAACCATACTTTACGTTTTCGGGCATTAGTCAGGGTAGCAATTTGGGTCCATTAGAATTTATTTTAATGGTTAATGACCTTCCTGCAGTGGTTCGCAGGGCGAGGTGTCTGCTGTTTGCAGATGACCTTAAAGTGTATCTGTCGATAGTGGACGCCTCAGACTGTGCACGACTTCAGGAGGATATTAATCGAATCGTGGAGTGGAGTAACACCAACAAACTTTATTTTAATGTAGCTAAGTGCGGAGTGATGACTTATACTCGGGCGTTGGCGCCACGGCACTATCGGTATGAGATGGAAGGAGCGCTGATACAGCGCTTTACGTCTGTCCGTGACTTGGGCGTTGAAATGGTGTCAGAGGTAACATTTCGCAAGCACATTATTGACATCTGTGGTAAGTCTTTCAGAAATTTATGCTTTATTATAAGAAATTGTAAAGACTTTCAAAACACGATGGCGGTAAAAATTTTATACAACTCATTGGTTCGGAGTCGTCTAGAAACAACAGCGGCTATATGGAATCCCCATGAGGCTAAGTATAGTCATGGTCGGGTACAGTCGGCTGGCAGTGCGGAGAGACCTCGCGCTCGTGAAGTATGTGTGGCGCGTGCTGCGCGGGGAGCTGCACCACCCGGAGGTGCTGGCGGTGCGGAGAGAGCTCGCACTCGTGAAGTATGTGTGGCGCGTGCTGCGCGGGGAGGTGCACCACCCGGAGGTGCTGGCGGTGCGGAGAGAGCTCGCACTCGTGAAGTATGTGTGGCGCGTGCTGCGCGGGGAGGTGCACCACCCGGAGGTGCTGGCGGTGCGGAGAGACCTCGCGCTCGTGAAGTATGTGTGGCGCGTGCTGCGCGGGGAGGTGCACCACCCGGAGGTGCTGGCGGTGCGGAGAGACCTCGCGCTCGTGAAGTATGTGTGGCGCGTGCTGCGCGGGGAGGTGCACCACCCGGAGGTGCTGGCGGTGCGGAGAGAGCTCGCACTCGTGAAGTATGTGTGGCGCGTGCTGCGCGGGGAGGTGCATCACCCGGAGGTGCTGGCGGTGCGGAGAGAGCTCGCGCTCGTGAAGTATGTGTGGCGCGTGCTGCGCGGGGAGGTGCACCACCCGGAGGTGCTGGCGGTGCGGAGAGACCTCGCGCTCGTGAAGTATGTGTGGCGCGTGCTGCGCGGGGAGGTGCACCACCCGGAGGTGCTGGCGGTGCGGAGAGAGCTCGCGCTCATGAAGTATGTGTGGCGCGTGCTGCGCGGGGAGGTGCACCACCCGGAGGTGCTGGCGGTGCGGAGAGAGCTCGCGCTCATGAAGTATGTGTGGCGCGTGCTGCGCGGGGAGGTGCACCACCCGGAGGTGCTGGCGGTGCGGAGAGAGCTCGCGCTCGTGAAGTATGTGTGGCGCGTGCTGCGCGGGGAGGTGCACCACCCGGAGGTGCTGGCGGTGCGGAGAGAGCTCGCGCTCGTGAAGTATGTGTGGCGCGTGCTGCGCGGGGAGGTGCACCACCCGGAGGTGCTGGCGGCGCTGCGCCTGTGCGCGCCCGACGGGAGCGTGGGCGCGCGCCGGCGCCCCGCCACGCTCGCCGTGCTCACGCCGCGGACCAACCTTCTTAAATACTCTCCATTGTCACGCGCCATACGTTGGATTAATTTAATATCTCAGGGAGTGGACATTTTCAACTGCAGCCTGTCGAACTTCACAGAAGTAGCTCTAAGATATATAGAAATTAATAGTATATCTTAACTACAAATATATATTGTAATAATAATATTTATTATAAGTTGTAACATCGCATTGGATATGTATCTGTAATGATGCTACAATTCTGTTGATGAATAAATAAAATAAATAAATAAATAAATTAGGCCGTTTGTACATAAAATAAATAGAATCGGGCCGAGTATAGAACCCTGTGGAACACCGGTGGTTACATCAACGGAAATTGACTGCACCATTGAAATAACAATTAATACAGTTGTAAAATAAATCACACTGCATGATATGGGAGTATGAAAGCTACTTAAAGGACTGCTTATTTTAAAGCTTATTATTACCTATACCTCGACTAGAGGCAGCCCGCCGGTTTCGCCCGCTTTTGTCATACAATCTTATTTGACCCCTTAGGTGTAAAATTTTCACAAATCCGAACTACGCATACAAGGAAGTTGCCTAAATATCAAGTCTAAGTTCATTAGTCCGTGACTAGAGCTTCGAAGCTGCCCAAAACGTGAATGTTTTCGTGCTGCAATATCTGACTAATAAAACAAAACGTGGAGATTGTACTGACGGAAATATATCTGTTAAAAATATCATAATCAGGATTTTTATACTAAATCGAAGTCTAATTATTGTATACCAGTATTAAATCAAATTCGTACGATTGTAATGGAATTAAATATTTCTTAAAGACATCATATGCGTTTTATTACTTTGCCTTGCCACCGTTTAATTAAGTTCTCACCCAGGTTAGGTAAGTTTCACGCCCCGCGGATAATGTTCATGTATTGTATGTCCACCATTTGCAGCTACGAATAAATATTCAAAAATGTATTGTACCAATATTATTATTGGGTGAAACAGACCGCGTAGTCCTTTGTATATTTTTATAATTTTCCTGGACTTTTATTTATAGAGTTATCATCCTAACATGAAAATAAACTTCAAATTTTATAATAGGTTCACTGATTGGAGAGCGCTTTTGTATGCCGTTGCGGCTGATCGCAGTATGGATTTGATGTTTTTGTTGTAGCATCTATTATTATGACCTATGTAGTACAAATTATTTGATTCTATTGATAATATACATGAAAATCTACATAACACGGAAATAACAATCTGAACGGTGGTGCCGGTTACACTACAGCATTCGCTGAAGCTTTTCTACCGGGACTCGCACGTGGTACCTGGCACTCGGGACTCTGTTAAGTTAGAGAATGTGAGACAGCATTGGTGCAATACTTATATTAGGTCTTTACCTATGAAATTGCCGTTTTGTTTGAAAAAAGTTAAAGTGTTTTTTTTTTTCGAACTTATTTATTTCTTTTATTCAAAGTAATCACCCCTGCAATCAATGCATCTTTGCCAACGCTGTGGCAGTTTATGGATGCCCTTCTTGAAAAAATCAGCAGGACGGGAGACAACAAACTCTTCAAAGGCGTTTTGTACTGACTCTCGGGAATTGAATTTTTTTTCCCACTAAAAAGTTGTCTTAATTTTGGAAAAAGTTATAGTCGGTAGGCGCAAGATCTGGTGAGTATGGCGGATGAGGGAGAGCTTCCAAACCCAACTCATGCAGCTTAGAGACGGTCTGTTGTGCAGTATGGGGTCGCGCGTTGTCGTGAAGTAGCAGTAGAGACGACCGATTGACCAAAGCTGGTTGCAGACGTGCGAGTTTCGCCATCATTGTGGTCAGTTCTTCAATGTACACATCTGCAGTAATGCTCTCGCCGTTTTGTAAAAAGCTATGATGAATCACACCAGCACTAGACCACCAAACTGTGACCATCACCTTTCTAGGGGTCATTTATCGTTTTGCACATTGCTTTGGTACCGAACCAGGATCTAACCAACTTGCTGAGCGCTTTCGATTGTCAAAAAGAATCCATTTTTCGTCGCACGTAACAATTCGGTTCAAAATTCCTTCATTTCTGTGCCTGTTAAGCAGCAAGGCAAGTCTTGACGCGTACGTTGCGCTGGCGATCGTTAAGTTCGTGGGGCACCCATCTATCATCTTCTAAAACATATTATTTAGTAATTAGATTAAAAATACGCCAATAAGGCAGCTCAATTTCGACATCAAGCCACCTCTGGTTTAAAATAGTGTTTAGTACGCTGCTCATATTGAGTCAGTTACTCCAATCAATGCACGTCTACGCTAGATGTCTAATGCCGCAGTAAGTATAATTATGTATGATAATTGGGTAATTATGTGATTCTACATAAAAATAATCTAGTTAATACAAATATTGGTACAAACTTTGTTGTATAATGAGTAAATTGGCAAGCAATGGGTAATTTTTTGAAACATACTTATTTAGTACCGATTCTCGAACTATTCTTAGCTGCGTGGAAGTAAACATGCTTTGTCGATTTAAGTCAAACAAAACTTTCTTGTTAGATGAAGTATAAGTTGTGTAACCAATGGACGGACATTCGATATTGAGTCTTCTTAATCTCTTATATGTCGCTCGTAACAATTACTTTAGAACGCGTATTTTGTGAAAGACGCTCAATTATTTAATGTTATTCAGATCCATACAAATATCTATGCAAGTAGCAATGCAAATCTGAATAAACTGTAATACTCGTACAATACGTTGCGTAGATTTAAATAAACATTTAGTTAAACTTTGTTATTGTATGATACAACAATTCGTAATCTCGTTATGAATGTTTGATTGAAATATTTGCAGTGGGTAGAGCTAAAATAAATTATAATTTATCTAATATGCAGCACGGAACGGGCAAGCGGAGCCGAGCGCTGTCAGTAGATCCGATTGAAACGCGAACTGTAGGCAACCAAAAATAAAATTTAATCTCATTAAATAATGAAATGGAAAAAAGGATGAAGCAGAAATAATGGTTTGATAAAGAGGAAGCATGTGATAAAGCTAAAAAGCAGCGCAAAAAAGTTGTGCAAACACGCGCACTACAATCGTAGAACTAGCAAAAGGAAAAACAATACATAATGTAGATTTTTCTACTAGCGAAAACCTCTGCTACATGCTAACTACTGACAGTAGGCGCAAGGATATCTTTTTTTGAAGCGTGTAATTACGATAATTTTATACTATTTTCAATGTGTAGTATAATGCGTTTCAAATGAGTATAAGATTGTGGATTAAATTCATACTGAAAACTAATTGCCCGTACTGTAGCAAAGTTCGCTCCGGCCCTCGGTTTCTCGTACGTTTGTCAAACTCATATAAAGGCAACATGCCAAATATTGTACGCTCATTGGTCGAGACATCCGATGATTAACAGGCAATCAATGAGCGTTCAGTATTGGGTCTATCAAGTTAGACACGAATTTACCAAACGTATATTTGGCGAGTTTTGGCGGGAAAGCGAAAAAGATTACGTGACTGCATGGAATTATTTTCCAAAACTTGTGTTATTTTCAGTGTTAGTGCATAAAATTAGTGGCATTCTATTCCTTAAGCGCTGGATTACAGGCGTGAGTGTGGGAAAATGGTATAACTCCATAGAAGCTTCAAGTAAAGTTGCCACCACTTTACTAGGAGTATGACTGACTAGACTATGACTTGACTTGATGACTTCGACTGTGACTTGACACATATTTGCGTGAAATATCATTAACTTGATAAATTATCAATTACTTGACACTGGCTATATACACAAAGGTGTGGAGCCAAAACATTTAAAAAAAATAGACTATAGTACAGACGGGCATTAGAGTAGCGACAGCCCAAATACCATTCATTGAGTACGTTAATATAAAAATAAAATAAAGAAAAAATGAGAAAAAAAAAGGAAAAAAAAGAAAGAAAAAGAATGTAAGAATGATGCTAAAGGGAATCTATCCGGTCTAGCACCAATTGGTCCATAAACAATGTAAGTTGCTAAAGGGATATCTATCCGGTCTAGCACTGATTGGTCCATAAAAAATGTAGGTTGCTAAAGGGATATCTATCCGGTCTAGCGCGAATTGGTCCATAAAAAAGTAGTAATGATGATTTTTGGGTGTTAAAGGGATATCTATCCAGTCCAGCACTATCCGGTCCATTTTTTTATAAATGAAGGTATACTGTTGGTCCTGAAGGGTTAACCCTGACGATGACTGGCAGATTAAAATGCTTTTGACTAATCAAATTGAAACCTGATCTTTTGACTTTGACTCCAAGTTTAACTCAATTTAATTGTCAGGATGAACGATCAACAACACTGATACTTATGTCCCTCACCAAGTACAAAGTGAAGCTAAGCGTACGAGGACGTACGCACGTCAGTATGGCCGTGTCGGCGGCAACGTCCAGTTGTAAACTCTATGCGCAACGGGCTGTACCGTAATTTACTCTGTGGCAGCATTTAAATTTATTACAGTGGCAACACCGGCATTTGTCATCGCTTCCCTACCCATCTGGCTATAAAAAGGGACCGCTTGGTGTACTACGGATCATTTTTGTTCCAGACACGGCGCGGTGTGGACATGCTGAAGGCCTATAGTTATATAGGTTGCAACCTACGCAAAACCCGTTCTGCCGACATATATTTCTACTGTGATTGTGCCGATGCCATGAAATCGTCGGCGTCGGTCTTTGGCGAAACAAATGAATGGATACCAATATTCAAACAACCATAAAAAGCGAAATTCAGATCATTTTAACTCCATATGCTATTCTATTTTGATCACATTTGAATCGTATTAAGGTTAGATTTAAATTAAAAAAGAACACCATCACCTTACGAGTCATTTTACGTTTGTTTCAGCATAATAAATTATAAGATAGAATATTGACCTTTTTAAATGTAAAGATGTAAAAAGCGAGGGCTGAAAAGTTTTAAGCAATGTACACAAAGCAGGCAATAACATGAACAATACCATGGTTCGAATGCTTCGACAGCGAATGTTAGATAGTCTAAGGCCGACTTGCACCAATTACAATTAAAAACTACATATAAAAATGACGTCTCACCAACACGTGTTATGAAAGCGCGCTAAATCCATAGGCGACTCAATATATTCCTCTGAGTACGCCTATGTTAGAACCGGTTAACGCAAGTGGGCCTTATAGATGCGTGATTTAGGCATGATTATGTAAATCCTATTTTAAACTAATGTTGCTTATTAGACAAGCCAAATACATGACTTGTTATACAATAGCCACCTTACAAATAAACATTGTGTAGCGGTAGAATCGTTATTTTTCGTTTTGTTTCTCTGTATCAAATTTGAAATAGGCAAATATGAAACAAGACAAAAAAAACTGAGTAGCTATTCCACTTTAATGTAATGTTTATTAATAAGGGGTTAGAGTGCCCGTCATATAGGTAGATACTTTAGGAAAAGGGGTAAAGAACTAAATAGTCACCTCAAGCTCTTGTGGTCAGCAGATGCGCCTCCGTGTATTACCTGGAAAACGATTTAACAAGTTCTTATAATAATAACAATAATAAAGCCCATGGATCACATACATAGATCCTGCTGGACCCTAACTAGGATTCTCTGTGTCTAGGGACTCAGGAACTACGAGGACCATGGTCCCACAACACCCAGACTCAGAACAAGTATTTACAGATTTTTCCTGGGCACAAATACTTGTCCTGCTGCGTGAATCGAACCCACCGCCTCCGGGTTATGAGCCAACCTGCTAAACCACCACACCACAGAGGCATTATGTGCAGCTAGACGCGCTCCGCGGTGTCAACTTGCCCGTTATAGTAGAGGAGATCGTGGGAGATCGACCTTCACCCATCTAATAAACAAATAAGATATATTTTTTATCATATACTGTGCGGGTGCGTGATGAAAATTCAAATTTCCTGCTTAATTTTCTTAATTTTTCTTCCATGAAAACATTCTCCTGACAATAATAAGCACAACGTAAAAAATACATAGCAAACATTTTTCATCCGTTCACGCATGATGCGATGACCAAAGGAAATAGAGATTCATGTTTATAGACATAGATTATTGATTAACAAACATGCCTATGATGACTTGCCTATCAAAAAGTGTTCATAGGTATTTTGAAACTATCAGTTGACATGAAATTTATTCGGTTATCAAAAGAGTGTGGCTGATGATATTTTTTTTATAAAAATTAATTCAATTAAAAATAGCCACAAACACTTTTCAATACGCAAGTTAACACAGGCATGTTTTTTAATCAATAACATTTGATTAAAAAAATATGTCTCATGTGGTTATCAGATAGGTGAAGGTCGATCTTCCACCGGCTCTTAGAACATTACGGAATTCAATTTTAAATGTATTTTTATAATATATTTTATTTTATTTATTCAGTTTAACAATTTTATTTATTTCAATTGTACAATTTTCCGGGATAAACAGTTTCCTGTATTGAGATCGGGAATATAAGCGTAGGCGAAATTTCACCTATTTCCGTTAATCCGTTTAGGCGTGAAAGCAAACAAAAAACATTACACAACAAACAACAGACAACGAGAAGAGGAGATATATTTTCTACGTATATTTTGAAACTGGGGTAGCAGTAAGTTCTTTTAGGGGTCCGTACCCCAAAGGGTAAAAACGGCCCATTACTATACCTGCGTTGTCTATCTCTCTGTTCAATTTAATTGCATTTGAAAACCACATAGAAGCGTTACTTCTTTTTCTATGCGGGCAAATGGTTTTGGTCTCTACCGACCTTTACAGTGGCACCGGGCGGGAGGTTGGACGCGTTACTGAGCATGACAGCGCAAATAGTAATATTATAAAATTTTGGGACAACTGTTTTACAGCTCAGCGTCCGGACATGGATAAACAATGTTTGACAAATAATAACAAAAACATATTCTGAACCAATTAATAATAATAAGATCACAGACATAGATTCCCTGTGTCTAGGGACACAGGAACTACAAGGACCGTGGTTCCACAACACCCAGACACAGAACAAGTTATTGCGCTTTTTTTCTGTGCGCAAATATTTGTCCTGTTGCGGGAGTCTAACCCTAATAAATATAATTAATGCAGTCGAGTTACAATACCTAGTTACTACACTACATATAGTAGATAATGAGTAAATGAATGTACATAATTATTATCACGGTCAATGTAATCTACTTGACTAGTTTCATCATATAAAGATCTTAGAAGGCTTCAAGTAAATACTTGTATCCATTTTCAGCTTAGACTAAAGCCCGTATTACGGAACCGCGTTCAGTCGTGAATCGGTGCTAAAGTGGATTTTATTCGCAAAATGTAACTTTTAAACAATTACACAATAGTAGAAGGTTTTCAATTCGGTTAGGTTTTTTCATTTTTGTTATCTCAGAACTACGCTAATTTATAAAACAGATTCGGTAAATAATTATTGAATATATACTTACAGAATTTTTTAATTAAATTTTATTGTTTGCAAACATTGAAATTTCATAAAAATCGGTGCATTCGTTTGGTTTTAAATTCAAAATCACGAGAAAGATCATATCAAAAGATTTTTTGAAAGGATATACGTATTATATTAATGAAATCACGACTTGAGCGATGATCCTGATCGACAACTGAGCGTCGTGCTGTAATACGGTGGTATAAAGTCGTACACGGCGTGCAAGGTCGCAGTGGAAGTTAGCATATTTTACACGTAGTAAATGGCGCGGCGTATGATCGATCATAACTTTTTATGCGTCAGTATAGGATTTGGTTACCTTTACAAACCATGGCTTCTAGTGATTCCAATCTACATTATTTAAATTACACGTGTTAATAATATAAACTTGTAGGTTTGATTACCGATTAGTAAATGCTGGGTAAATTAGTAATTGATGGGGTAAGAAAAAGGCACACACAACGGACCCGAACTTACAGTTGTCAATTAACTTTGATTACTGCCATTGTAGGATCTGTAAAGGCAAGCGAGATGTACAACTTTGACATATATTACTATTGATTTAAATCTCGATCTACCATCATAGCGTTATCGGGCAGAAATGAAGCCATAAATCGCCCAGCCGTGAAAAGCGAAAGTCACCTCTGGTGTGCGAACCTAGAATTGGGGCGTTGTCAGAAGAGAATGGAAAAGACTACGTCCTCTGAAAGAGTGGACCCTATTGAAAGTCACGGCCGTTCCAGATGACCTTTTTTGAAGTGATAGACGTGACCAGTAGTGACCATATCAGTTGCAGTATCAGAGTCATTCGGACCTCTAGTTTCGCGTGAGACTGCACTGCGCATGTCATCCTCAGACATCAAGCACGGTCTAGTGACATTACTAGACTGTGAGGTCAGATTCATTTGCACAGTAAAACAACGCGTGTTACGTCACAAGTATTCAAAATAGGGTTCTAATATATTGTGTACTCACGTTGGCGATAGCAGACTGTGGCTTCGGAGCAGTGATGCGTCCGACGCCCGGAGTGACGGCAGGCGTCGTCACGCAAGACTTGCTAGAACACACACCAAGCGTAAATTAAGCAACGTTCGCTGTGATCACTATTCCGCTTTTAGTATTTACAACTGACTGAGTGCTGCCACGTTTCGGTATTATTGTGCTTAATGAGAACGTCCCGTCAATTCACGCGTACCAACGTATCCAGTGTTGGAACTATTTGATTTTTATACAACCTTCTTCGTATGTCTTTTGATAGGCCAATATTATTTTTAAGTTTATATATTCTTTGCAATGTCATATCATTATTCCCTGTCGAAATTGCCCTAAAGATGCAATAAAATAATTTATTTCTTTTAACACACTATTTTAATTCAGAGTCTATAGAATCCACTAAAACGTATCACCACCTTCTGGTTATGGGCACTCAGCTCTATAACTCTGAATTTCTTTGCTATTAGTGTATTTCAGGTGTTGTAATTTTTTTTTCGAACTTCGAGCTTGCTTAGAAAAACAAAATGGAAGATTCTTTTTCAAAACGACTTCCTCGTACGAATGCAAGTAATACTAGTGTAGTACCTTATGTAACAACTACACAGACAGTAAGTACTCCATCTTATAACAAATTAGAAGGACGTTCGAATTATACGACATGGGCATTTTCAATGGAAATGATGTTAATTGATTGTGAACTATGGGATTGCGTACAGCACCCACCCTTAGATAATAGCTCACAAGAGACGCTACGCCGCGATGACAGAGCCCGCTCTAAAATTGGCCTGTGCTGCCACGAGAGTTTTCTCTAAAATAATGGGATGTAAATCTGCATTTGAAGCGTGGAATAACTTAAAGAAGTCATACGCAGACAGCGGACTAGTTAGTAAACTAATATTAATGAAAAAATTGATGAATTCTCGGTACACTAACAACATGGAAAGTTATGTCAATGAGATTATGTCGTTATATAGAGTCGTTTTTAATCTGTGCCTAAAAGAAGGCCACTACCCGAACCGCTGGAACATCACCCGGGTTATACCGGTGCCTAAAGGAGGTCCCAGTAAAGACGTTAGTGGCTACCGGCCCGTAGCAGTTTTGTCAGCGTTCGCCAAAGTATTTGAAGCCGCGTTGCACAAAAGTATATACGCACAAGTCAGCTCGCAGCTCACTGACGTTCAGCACGGTTTCCGGCCGAAGCACGGGAAGTAATCTGCTTTCGTTCATGACGCACTTGGTGCCAGCCATCGACGCTGGGGGGCAAGTGGACTCCGCGTACTTTGACTTCCGGAAAGCATTTGATACAGTAGACAATGACGTGCTCCTGTCGAAGTTTGCTGTACTAGGATTCACACCACATTTATTAAAATTTTTCGCAAGTAACCTTGGTGATCGTCGACAATACGTGGAGTATGCTGGATATGAATCCGAACCATACTTTACGTTTTCGGGCATTAGTCAGGGTAGCAATTTGGGTCCATTAGAATTTATTTTAATGGTTAATGACCTTCCTGCAGTGGTTCGCAGGGCGAGGTGTCTGCTGTTTGCAGATGACCTTAAAGTGTATCTGTCGATAGTGGACGCCTCGGACTGTGCACGACTTCAGGAGGATATTAATCGAATCGTGGAGTGGAGTAACACCAACAAACTTTATTTTAATGTAGCTAAGTGCGGAGTGATGACTTATACTCGGGCGTTGGCGCCACGGCACTATCGGTATGAGATGGAAGGAGCGCTGATACAGCGCTTTACGTCTGTCCGTGACTTGGGCGTTGAAATGGTGTCAGAGGTAACATTTCGCAAGCACATTATTGACATCTGTGGTAAGTCTTTCAGAAATTTATGCTTTATTATAAGAAATTGTAAAGACTTTCAAAACACGATGGCGGTAAAAATTGTATACAACTCATTGGTTCGGAGTCGTCTAGAAACAACAGCGGCTATATGGAATCCCCATGAGGCTAAGTATAGTCATGGTCGGGTACAGTCGGCTGGCAGTGCGGAGAGACCTCGCGCTCGTGAAGTATGTGTGGCGCGTGCTGCGCGGGGAGGTGCACCACCCGGAGGTGCTGGCGGTGCGGAGAGAGCTCGCACTCGTGAAGTATGTGTGGCGCGTGCTGCGCGGGGAGGTGCACCACCCGGAGGTGCTGGCGGTGCGGAGAGAGCTCGCACTCGTGAAGTATGTGTGGCGCGTGCTGCGCGGGGAGGTGCACCACCCGGAGGTGCTGGCGGTGCGGAGAGACCTCGCGCTCGTGAAGTATGTGTGGCGCGTGCTGCGCGGGGAGGTGCACCACCCGGAGGTGCTGGCGGTGCGGAGAGACCTCGCGCTCGTGAAGTATGTGTGGCGCGTGCTGCGCGGGGAGGTGCACCACCCGGAGGTGCTGGCGGTGCGGAGAGAGCTCGCACTCGTGAAGTATGTGTGGCGCGTGCTGCGCGGGGAGGTGCATCACCCGGAGGTGCTGGCGGTGCGGAGAGACCTCGCGCTCGTGAAGTATGTGTGGCGCGTGCTGCGCGGGGAGGTGCACCACCCGGAGGTGCTGGCGGTGCGGAGAGACCTCGCGCTCGTGAAGTATGTGTGGCGCGTGCTGCGCGGGGAGGTGCACCACCCGGAGGTGCTGGCGGTGCGGAGAGAGCTCGCGCTCATGAAGTATGTGTGGCGCGTGCTGCGCGGGGAGGTGCACCACCCGGAGGTGCTGGCGGTGCGGAGAGAGCTCGCGCTCGTGAAGTATGTGTGGCGCGTGCTGCGCGGGGAGGTGCACCACCCGGAGGTGCTGGCGGCGCTGCGCCTGTGCGCGCCTGACGGGAGCGTGGGCGCGCGCCGGCGCCCCGCCACGCTCGCCGTGCTCACGCCGCGGACCAACCTTCTTAAATACTCTCCATTGTCACGCGCCATACGTTGGATTAATTTAATATCTCAGGGAGTGGACATTTTCAACTGCAGCCTGTCGAACTTCACAGAAGTAGCTCTAAGATATATAGAAATTAATAGTATATCTTAACTACAAATATATATTGTAATAATAATATTTATTATAAGTTGTAACATCGCATTGGATATGTATCTGTAATGATGCTACAATTCTGTTGATGAATAAATAAAATAAATAAATAAATAAATTAAGCCGTTTGTACATAAAATAAATAGAATCGGGCCGAGTATAGAACCCTGTGGAACACCGGTGGTTACATCAACGGAAATTGACTGCACCATTGAAATAACAATTAATACAGTTGTAAAATAAATCACACTGCATGATATGGGAGTATGAAAGCTACTTAAAGGACTGCTTATTTTAAAGCTTATTATTACCTATACCTCGACTAGAGGCAGCCCGCCGGTTTCGCCCGCTTTTGTCATACAATCTTATTTGACCCCTTAGGTGTAAAATTTTCACAAATCCGAACTACGCATACAAGGAAGTTGCCTAAATATCAAGTCTAAGTTCATTAGTCCGTGACTAGAGCTTCGAAGCTGCCCAAAACGTGAATGTTTTCGTGCTGCAATATCTGACTAATAAAACAAAACGTGGAGATTGTACTGACGGAAATATATCTGTTAAAAATATCATAATCAGGATTTTTATACTAAATCGAAGTCTAATTATTGTATACCAGTATTAAATCAAATTCGTACGATTGTAATGGAATTAAATATTTCTTAAAGACATCATATGCGTTTTATTACTTTGCCTTGCCACCGTTTAATTAAGTTCTCACCCAGGTTAGGTAAGTTTCACGCCCCGCGGATAATGTTCATGTATTGTATGTCCACCATTTGCAGCTACGAATAAATATTCAAAAATGTATTGTACCAATATTATTATTGGGTGAAACAGACCGCGTAGTCCTTTGTATATTTTTATAATTTTCCTGGACTTTTATTTATAGAGTTATCATCCTAACATGAAAATAAACTTCAAATTTTATAATAGGTTCACTGATTGGAGAGCGCTTTTGTATGCCGTTGCGGCTGATCGCAGTATGGATTTGATGTTTTTGTTGTAGCATCTATTATTATGACCTATGTAGTACAAATTATTTGATTCTATTGATAATATACATGAAAATCTACATAACACGGAAATAACAATCTGAACGGTGGTGCCGGTTACACTACAGCATTCGCTGAAGCTTTTCTACCGGGACTCGCACGTGGTACCTGGCACTCGGGACTCTGTTAAGTTAGAGAATGTGAGACAGCATTGGTGCAATACTTATATTAGGTCTTTACCTATGAAATTGCCGTTTTGTTTGAAAAAAGTTAAAGTGTTTTTTTTTTCGAACTTATTTATTTCTTTTATTCAAAGTAATCACCCCTGCAATCAATGCATCTTTGCCAACGCTGTGGCAGTTTATGGATGCCCTTCTTGAAAAAATCAGCAGGACGGGAGACAACAAACTCTTCAAAGGCGTTTTGTACTGACTCTCGGGAATTGAATTTTTTTTCCCACTAAAAAGTTGTCTTAATTTTGGAAAAAGTTATAGTCGGTAGGCGCAAGATCTGGTGAGTATGGCGGATGAGGGAGAGCTTCCAAACCCAACTCATGCAGCTTAGAGACGGTCTGTTGTGCAGTATGGGGTCGCGCGTTGTCGTGAAGTAGCAGTAGAGACGACCGATTGACCAAAGCTGGTTGCAGACGTGCGAGTTTCGCCATCATTGTGGTCAGTTCTTCAATGTACACATCTGCAGTAATGCTCTCGCCGTTTTGTAAAAAGCTATGATGAATCACACCAGCACTAGACCACCAAACTGTGACCATCACCTTTCTAGGGGTCATTTTTCGTTTTGCACATTGCTTTGGTACCGAACCAGGATCTAACCAACTTGCTGAGCGCTTTCGATTGTCAAAAAGAATCCATTTTTCGTCGCACGTAACAATTCGGTTCAAAATTCCTTCATTTCTGTGCCTGTTAAGCAGCAAGGCAAGTCTTGACGCGTACGTTGCGCTGGCGATCGTTAAGTTCGTGGGGCACCCATCTATCATCTTCTAAAACATATTATTTAGTAATTAGATTAAAAATACGCCAATAAGGCAGCTCAATTTCGACATCAAGCCACCTCTGGTTTAAAATAGTGTTTAGTACGCTGCTCATATTGAGTCAGTTACTCCAATCAATGCACGTCTACGCTAGATGTCTAATGCCGCAGTAAGTATAATTATGTATGATAATTGGGTAATTATGTGATTCTACATAAAAATAATCTAGTTAATACAAATATTGGTACAAACTTTGTTGTATAATGAGTAAATTGGCAAGCAATGGGTAATTTTTTGAAACATACTTATTTAGTACCGATTCTCGAACTATTCTTAGCTGCGTGGAAGTAAACATGCTTTGTCGATTTAAGTCAAACAAAACTTTCTTGTTAGATGAAGTATAAGTTGTGTAACCAATGGACGGACATTCGATATTGAGTCTTCTTAATCTCTTATATGTCGCTCGTAACAATTACTTTAGAACGCGTATTTTGTGAAAGACGCTCAATTATTTAATGTTATTCAGATCCATACAAATATCTATGCAAGTAGCAATGCAAATCTGAATAAACTGTAATACTCGTACAATACGTTGCGTAGATTTAAATAAACATTTAGTTAAACTTTGTTATTGTATGATACAACAATTCGTAATCTCGTTATGAATGTTTGATTGAAATATTTGCAGTGGGTAGAGCTAAAATAAATTATAATTTATCTAATATGCAGCACGGAACGGGCAAGCGGAGCCGAGCGCTGTCAGTAGATCCGATTGAAACGCGAACTGTAGGCAACCAAAAATAAAATTTAATCTCATTAAATAATGAAATGGAAAAAAGGATGAAGCAGAAATAATGGTTTGATAAAGAGGAAGCATGTGATAAAGCTAAAAAGCAGCGCAAAAAAGTTGCGCAAACACGCGCACTACAATCGTAGAACTAGCAAAAGGAAAAACAATACAGAATGTAGATTTTTCTACTAGCGAAAACCTCTGCTACATGCTAACTACTGACAGTAGGCGCAAGGATATCTTTTTTTGAAGCGTGTAATTACGATAATTTTATACTATTTTCAATGTGTAGTATAATGCGTTTCAAATGAGTATAAGATTGTGGATTAAATTCATACTGAAAACTAATTGCCCGTACTGTAGCAAAGTTCGCTCCGGCCCTCGGTTTCTCGTACGTTTGTCAAACTCATATAAAGGCAACATGCCAAATATTGTACGCTCATTGGTCGAGACATCCGATGATTAACAGGCAATCAATGAGCGTTCAGTATTGGGTCTATCAAGTTAGACACGAATTTACCAAACGTATATTTGGCGAGTTTTGGCGGGAAAGCGAAAAAGATTACGTGACTGCATGGAATTATTTTCCAAAACTTGTGTTATTTTCAGTGTTAGTGCATAAAATTAGTGGCATTCTATTCCTTAAGCGCTGGATTACAGGCGTGAGTGTGGGAAAATGGTATAACTCCATAGAAGCTTCAAGTAAAGTTGCCACCACTTTACTAGGAGTATGACTGACTAGACTATGACTTGACTTGATGACTTCGACTGTGACTTGACACATATTTGCGTGAAATATCATTAACTTGATAAATTATCAATTACTTGACACTGGCTATATACACAAAGGTGTGGAGCCAAAACATTTAAAAAAAATAGACTATAGTACAGACGGGCATTAGAGTAGCGACAGCCCAAATACCATTCATTGAGTACGTTAATATAAAAATAAAATAAAGAAAAAATGAGAAAAAAAAAAGGAAAAAAAAGAAAGAAAAAGAATGTAAGAATGATGCTAAAGGGAATCTATCCGGTCTAGCACCAATTGGTCCATAAACAATGTAAGTTGCTAAAGGGATATCTATCCGGTCTAGCGCGAATTGGTCCATAAAAAAGTAGTAATGATGATTTTTGGGTGTTAAAGGGATATCTATCCAGTCCAGCACTATCCGGTCCATTTTTTTATAAATGAAGGTATACTGTTGGTCCTGAAGGGTTAACCCTGACGATGACTGGCAGATTAAAATGCTTTTGACTAATCAAATTGAAACCTGATCTTTTGACTTTGACTCCAAGTTTAACTCAATTTAATTGTCAGGATGAACGATCAACAACACTGATACTTATGTCCCTCACCAAGTACAAAGTGAAGCTAAGCGTACGAGGACGTACGCACGTCAGTATGGCCGTGTCGGCGGCAACGTCCAGTTGTAAACTCTATGCGCAACGGGCTGTACCGTAATTTACTCTGTGGCAGCATTTAAATTTATTACAGTGGCAACACCGGCATTTGTCATCGCTTCCCTACCCATCTGGCTATAAAAAGGGACCGCTTGGTGTACTACGGATCATTCTTGTTCCAGACACGGCGCGGTGTGGACATGCTGAAGGCCTATAGTTATATAGGTTGCAACCTACGCAAAACCCGTTCTGCCGACATATATTTCTACTGTGATTGTGCCGATGCCATGAAATCGTCGGCGTCGGTCTTTGGCGAAACAAATGAATGGATACCAATATTCAAACAACCATAAAAAGCGAAATTCAGATCATTTTAACTCCATATGTGTTCCGGACGACCGAGCCACCAAGGACAACGAATAGAGTCGCATAATGTACATAGAAATTTAAGCTGATTGTTTACATGTTTAAGATAATTTTGTTTGTAATATTTATTTGGCAAATAAATATTTCCGGCCAATGGGTTTCATTCGGGGCAACAAAGGCTTCATAACAGGCAATAGGAGCGGGAAAGGGAAATAGGTAGAATCTAGGCAAACAATTAAAAACTAGGTAGGCTAAAACAATAGCTTAGTTTCGTCCCTTTCCCGCCTCCACATCTCTCGCTCAGCCCCCCGTCTCTCTCTAGCACACTATTGCCATCTCCCTCACCAGGGCCGATCTATGATTGGCTAGGCGACAGCGATACGGCCGCCACTAGTCGCCTACATAGACCACGGGGAGATGGCATAAATATAGAGAGACGAGGCCCACACGAACACGATCGTGGTTGCCCGAAGGCACCGCGCAGCACACGCAGGACTAGCGGGCGCGCGCCATCACGCCCCAATCCACCTACCACTGGCGCTCAAGGAATAAGCTCTAAGCTATCCCTTGTCTCGGCAAGCAGCACACAGCCCTCTCAGGCACCGCCTCCCGTAGTCAACGCCTGGTCCAAGCCCCCGAGCATGGTCCGGGCGCAGGCCGCGCCAGCGACACCTAGCAGCGCTCCAGCTATTGTTGAAGCGCTGCCTGTAGCCCACACTAGCCCTCCCGCCTCTAAGTCTGGTCCCTCTGGCCAGGCTACAACTTCCCTGATGGAAGATCTGGCTCTGATTAAGCAGAGCCTATCAGCCATCGATCTGAAGGAAGTACGTGTGCTAGCACACAAACTTCGTTCAGCCGCCACTCCCGAGGACCGTTTCTGTGCCCTGGTCCAGCACGATGGCATTCTCGACGCTATCATGCGCTGCCCCTTACCTTCTTTTAGTACTATCTAATATGGATAGTACACCAAAAAAGGTTAAACCTCGCTCCGTAGCGTTAGCGTTTTTCAACGCAAACGGCCTCACTCGTCAACGCGACTTGGTTCATAACTTTTGTAAGACCCATCAGGTCGATGTGATGCTTGTACAGGAGACCCTCCTGAAACCTAGTAAGCGGGATCCTAAGATCGCCAATTACGTAGTGGTTCGTAATGATAGGCTTACCAATGCCGGAGGCGGTACGCTTATCTATTACCGAAGGTCTCTTCACTGCATCCCAATTGATACTCCCTCATCTTTAATCAACTTAGAAGCGTCTTGCTGTCGCCTAGCTATGAACGGCCACGAACCGATCATACTAGCGTCTTGCTACCTTCCCCCTGATAAACGTTTGCTCAGTAGTGATATCAACGCGCTACTTTCTCTGGGAAGCTCCGTCATACTGGCGGGAGACTTCAACAGCAAACACGTCATGTGGAACTGTCACACCTCCAACACCAACGGTAGGATACTTGAACAGCTAACTGACCCACGACCAGACACAGACCACCACACCTTTGACATTATCGCACCCATGACTCCGACCAGGTTCCCCGGGAACCTCGACCAACGACCAGACATACTCGACATAGCACTTTTAAAAGGCGTAGCCCTCAGGTTAAGCTCGATAGAAGTGCTCCACGAACTTGACTCTGACCACCGCCCCGTTCTCATGAGACTAGGCTCGGATCCAACTGAACTGATACCCCAGACTAAGACAGTGGTGGACTGGAAGCGATTGGGGGAATCCCTGAAAGCTATCAGTTCACCAGACTTAGACAAGGTACCTGACGACATACAGACACTAGATGACGTCTCCACCGCGATCGATGCTCTCACTAGTCACCTCCGCACTGTGATCGGTGAGTCTTCTAAGCAGGTACCGGTGGTGGACCACCGCTGGGACTTGCCCGAGGACGTGAGGAGACTGCTGACAGCAAAGAACGCCGCCACTAGGGCATATGACGCGGCTCCCTCCCGTGATAACAAATCCACTTTGAATTTCTTACAGCGTGCTGTTAAGAAACGCATAAGTGATCTTCGCGCCCAGAACTGGACAGACCTACTTTCAGGGCTCGAGCCAACCCACCAGGCTTACTGGCGGCTGGCTCGAACTCTGAAAAGTGACACACTTAGAACGATGCCCCCTCTTGATAGGCCAAACCAAGTCCCCGCGTTCGATGATGAGGAAAAAGCCGAGTGTTTGGCTGAGAGCCTCGAGGCCCAGTGCAACCTTTCCCCCGATCACGTTGACCCTGCCCACCTCCATACGGTGGTCAGTGAAGTCGAACGTCGCAGCTCCCTACCACCTTCCGACCCCCCGCTCGAGCTTATTAGGGCCGCCGAAGTTGAGTCTGTCATCAAGGGTCTCGCTATCCGTAAAGCCTCCGGCGCTGATGGTATCAGCAACAAAGTGGTCAAACACTTTTCTGTCCCCTTAATCTATCTCCTAGTCAGCATCTTCAATGCGGCCATGAGCAACTGCTCTTTCCCCGTTGCGTGGAAGTCCGCCGACGTCATCGGCATCCACAAGCCAGGCAAGAAGGCTACCGAGCCCTCTAGCTACCGGCCCATCAGTCTCCTCAGTACTCTGGGGAAGATCTACGAGCGTCTCATTCGGAGGCGTCTCTGGTCCCATATCCACGAACATAAACTCCTTCCCGACGAGCAGTTTGGCTTTAGAGCTAGACACTCTTGCGTTCAACAAGTGCACCGCATCACGGAGCACATTCTAGATGGCTTCAACGCGAATCCAAAACCGAAAGGGACTCTCGCAGTCTTCTTAGACGTGGCGAAAGCCTTCGACAAAGTCTGGCACGACGGCTTGATTTTCAAGCTGTACCACATCGGCGTGCCAGATCGTCTTGTGCACATCATACAAGACTTCCTTAGGGATCGAAGCTTTCGCTACCGCGTCGAGGGGGAGCGATCGTCTCCCCATCCTATCAGAGCCGGAGTGCCCCAGGGCTCCGCGCTTTCCCCCTTGCTTTTCTCGCTGTACACCAGCGATATCCCGCGGTCATTTCATCCCAGTGTGCAGCTCGCACTCTTTGCGGATGACACCGCTATCTACTGCTCCGGATGGCAGAGAGTTCACATGCGTGGTCGCCTCCAACGAGCCCTCACCGAGATCGGTGCTTGGTTCAGGAAATGGCGGATCACGGTTAACCCAGATAAAAGTGCAGCGATGTACTTTTCTGACTACAAGCGTGGTCCGCCAGCGAAACCACTGTCCTTGTTCGACAAGCCCATTCCCTGGGCTTCGTCTACCAAATACCTGGGGGTTACCCTTGACACCAAACTCAACTTCAAGGACCATATTAAGCGAGTGCGCGATAGGGCTGCCTTTGTCTTAGGCCGCCTCCACCCTCTCATCTGCAAGCGTAGTAAGCTGTCCCTTAGAAATAAGGTGACGCTTTACAAAACTTGCGTTCGCCCCATTATGACCTACGCATCTGTCGCGTTTGCTCATACTCCCTCAGTACATCTGGATCGACTTCAGGTGATCCAGAACCGCTTTGTCCGCAAGGTGGTCGGGGCTCGCTGGTACCAGCGAAACTCCGACCTCCACTGCGATCTCGAACTCCCATCCATCCGTCAATTTATGAAGGATGCATCCCGCCGCTATTTTGATGCGGCACCTCATCACCCCAACCCTCTCGTAGTCAGAGCTTCAAACTACTGTACAGACACGACAGACTCGCCACCCCGTCGTCGCCGCCCGAGACACGTCTTGAGCGACCCGGATGATCCTATAGCAGCCGTAGTATCGGCTGCGCTAGGATCACCGGACCAGTCTAGCCCTTCTGGCTCAGGTACCGCTTTCGGCACCGGTATAGGATACCAGCGTAACACAATCAGACACCGACCCCGCCGGCGAGGTCGACGTACCCCCCGTAGGTTAGCTAGAACGGTCGCGACTTTCAATAGGGTCCACTCTTCCAGTGGACGTAGCCTTCTCGATCCTCTTATCCCGGCAACGGCCCAAGCCGAGGCTCGCACCCCAGGGGTGCCCTTGAGCTAGTTGCCTCCCACTTTTGACGGCTGGGCGCCCTAAGCGCCCCCCCCCCCGCCCGGTGACGCTGTAAAGGTCGATAGAGACCAACAGCATTAGCTCGTTCAAAAAAAAAAAAAAAAAAAAAAAAAGCCCACACGAACACTCCACTGCTGGCAGCGAGACGTAAAACACTCTCATAGAAGAAGCCTGACTCCGCCCCGAAGAGACCCCGCTGACCAGATTCTTAGTTTCATACAACTCTTTTCTTCGAACAATCCCAGCCTTAGAAAACGAGCCCCCGGTTCGGTGACGAGTCCGACGCCCGCCTTTACAGTCCACGTCGAGAAACACCGTGTTGGACTCCCGGATCGGGACGCTCCGTTTTATTGGTCCTTCATAGCCGGATATCGTCGGGGAAAAGTGAAAAGAAATGCCAAGAACACGATCGACCAGCGGGAAAAGACCGAACATGCGGAGTCAGGCCGAGTCAGCGGTGGATGTCGCCACAACGGAGGAAACGTCTTCCACCGACGCCACCCTGCGCACAGGGGGCTCCAGCACGACGCATCGCGCTGCACCAACCGCCACCACGGTGTCCACCGCCACCGAGACGGCCCACACAGAGGCAGCCGCCGCCTCATTCGCCGTGCCGCAGCGACGTGCCCACATCACGCCACCGCCCGCGCTCGCCGCCTACCTCGCCGCGAACGCAACGCTACAGCCGCCATACGCCATGGCACCTCAAGAGGATGCGCCACACGACACGACGCATTACGCCGCAGCGACCACACCAATGCGCAACGTCCTGACTACAGTCGCCGCAGCGACACCCGCCTCCGTCACGACGCCTGCCACTGCGACGCTCACCACGCCGACGCCACATGCAACGTCGACGCCCAACAACACCGCGATCGAAAGAAGAGTGAAGACCACTTCGAATAGAAGTACCCACTCCGTGCGCTCACTACGTTTAGCGCGAGCCAAAGAAGAGCATCTCCGATTGCAAGTCGAACTCGCCGCCGCCCGCATAGCAACTATAGAAGCCGAAGAAGAGTGCGAAGATGAACAAGTCGACGCGCGCACCGAAGCCACGGAACGGCAAGCAACACAGCGGGTCGACACATGGCTGGACCTCAATGAAACCCAATTCCTGGCACTGCCCGAAGAACCGCACGCCGCCGCCCCGGAGACCAGAGCCGCGCCTCCGCCTGCCGCACAACGTCAACAGTACCAGCCACCGAGTTTCTACGAGCCACAAAACACCCATGCACCACCACGCAACAACGACGTCGCCTTACCGCAACAACCGAAAATCGAGATAGCCGACCTAGCAGCCGCCCTCGCGATGGCCAACTCGCAGCCACGCCCATGTATGCCACGTTTTTACACCGAGCTTCCAATCTTCAATGGATCTCATCAAGACTGGCTATCGTTCAGGGCCGCATACATGGAAACCGCCGGCTTCTTCAGCGACGTCGAAAACACAGCACGCCTACGACGCAACCTGCGCGGAAGAGCGCGCGAATCCGTAGACAATATGCTCATCAACTGCGCGCACCCACAGAAGATTATGGAATCTCTGGAAACTCGCTTCGGACGTCCAGACACTATCGCAACAACAGAACTGGAACGACTACGTCAGCTTCCGCGGCCAATCGACTCACCGAGGGAAATATGTATCTTTGCGAACAGAGTTTCAAACAGTGTCGCAGCTCTTCAAGCTCTTAACAATGAACACTACCTCTTCAACCCGGAGGCGATGAAGATGCTATCAGAGAAACTGCCCTCTTCGCTGCGACCAAGATGGTTTGAATTCGCTGCCGCCCAGCCCCAAGAAGAACCAGACCTGCTCAAGTTTTCCCACTTCCTCGAACGAGAGGCCAAATATCACAGCCCGTTCGCGCAACCGGAACATGTCACCGCCACGTCATGCACCGAAAATCGGCAACAGCAACGCCGACCGCCGCCGTCGCAACGGACACACGCTACACAAGACCGTCCGACCAGCAAGTGTCTGACGTGCCAGGAGACCGGCCACGGAGTCACCGAATGCGAAAAATTCAAGAACACCGAGGTCAATGAGCGCTGGGACATGGCAAAGAAAGCACGCCTATGCTTCCGCTGCCTGCGAATCCGAACGAAGAACCATACGTGCAAAACGAAGAAGTGCGAAGTCGACGGATGCCCATACACCCATCACAGACTGCTGCATCACACGAAAAATCCAGAACAACCATCACCAAAGCCAGAGTCAGTCACGTCAACATGGACAAAAAAGATGGGGCACGCTTACCTGAAGATAGCACCAGTCACAGTTTCTGGACCGGCGGGAGAAGTCAACACGTGGGCACTCTTGGATGACGGATCCACCGTCACACTAATAGATTCGGCGATTGCAGACGAGGTCGGCGCGAAAGGACCAGTCGACCCACTGGCCATAGAAGCAATCGCCGACACGAAGCTGAGCTCATCGCGGTCTCGCAGGGTCTCTCTCACCATACAAGGGCAGACTCGCGGGCGCCACCGCATCCAGTTCAGAACGATAGAACAACTGAAGCTCTCACCGCAAGAAGTCACCGAAGAAGACCTGAAGTCGTGCAATCACCTACAGGACTTGCACGATCAATTGAAGACCGACTTCGCGACGCCGAGGCTTCTCATCGGCCAGGACAACTGGCACTTGCTCCTCGCCGAGCAGACAAGAAGAGGAAGACGGAACCAACCGGTTGCCTCACTCACTCCACTCGGCTGGGTACTACACGGGGCGCACACGCGCTCGCTGGGACAGCGCGTCAATTTCATCACCGAACACGAGAAGACCATGGATGAACAGCTTCGACAATACTTTGCGTTGGAAAACCTGACCATCAACCCAAAGTCACCACGATGCGACCCCGACCGCCGAGCCTTGGACATACTAAAGAAAGAGACAAAACAAATAGAAGGCGGCTACTACCAAACTTCGCTTCTATGGAAAGAGGACGCTGCGAAGATGCCAGAGAACTATGACGCTGCACTCAACAGATTGATCTCAACAGAAAGAAAAATCAACAAAGAGCCTGCACTAGCCGCCAAGTACAGAGATCACATGAACGCCCTAGTCGAGAAGGGCTACGCCGAGCGCGCTCCACCAAACAAGACGCCGAGGAAAACTTGGTACCTTCCTCACTTTGCCGTCGTGAACCCCATGAAACCAGAGAAACTGCGAATAGTTCACGACGCCGCCGCGAAAACGAAGGGAAAGAGCCTCAACGACCACCTCCTCACCGGGCCAGACCTGTTGCAGTCACTTCCGGGGGTTCTGATGCGATTCAGGCAGCACACTATCGCCGTCTCCGCTGACATCGCAGAAATGTTCATGCAAGTGAAGATCCGTCCTGAAGACCGAGATGCACTCCGCTACTTGTGGCGCGAAAAGGTCACCGACGAACCGACGGAATTCAGGATGACGTCACTCATCTTCGGCGCCACATGCTCACCGTCAACAGCGATATACGTAAAAGACGCCAACGCAAGAAAATGGGAGGAAACACAACCCGAAGCGGCAGCCGCGATAGTCCGTAACCATTATGTCGACGACTATCTCGCCAGCTACCAGACAACGGAGGAAGCTATCAGGATCGCCAAAGAAGTTAAGAATATACATAAAAGGGGCCACTTCGACTTGAGGAAATGGACATCAAACTCAGAAGAGGTAGTACGCGAGCTCGGCGAAGAAGACACAACAACAGCAGTCGCGATCACCGACGGCGGGAACACCGAGCGCGTCCTAGGTCTTGTCTGGAAGCCGGCGACGGATGAGCTAGCCTTCAATCTAGACTTAGCCAGGGTACCTAAAGAGGTACTAGATAACAACGCGCCAACGAAGAGAGAAGCACTAAAGATCGTGATGTCCCTCTACGACCCACTTGGCCTCGCGTCACCTGTCACATCAAGAGCCAAGCAACTACTACAAGAGCTATGGCGCCGTGGGACCGACTGGGACCAACGCATCGACACGGATCTCGCCGAACAATGGCAAGAATGGATGGCACATCTGCGCGATTTACGACACGTCTCTGTACCGCGCTGCTATCCGCAATACAGTAACGCCGTGTCCCTCCAGCTGCACACATTTACCGACGCGAGCGAGTCCGCGTACGCCGCCGCACTTTACTGGCGCGCGGTCACTCCGGACGGAAGCATCTCTACATCGCTCATCATGGCGAAATCACGGGTGGCACCCCTGAAGCTCACATCGATCCCCCGCCTCGAACTGCAAGCCGCCGTGATGGGAAGCCGCATGGCCGCGGCCGTCATCAACGAACACGACCGAAAACCCGACGCCAAGTACTTCTGGACTGACAGCAGAACGGTGCTCACTTGGCTGAAAACCGGCGCGCGTTCATACCGTCCATTCGTCGCACATCGCATCGCCGCCATAGAAGAGCATAGCACCCTACAAGAGTGGGCATGGGTACCCACCAAGACGAACGTGGCAGACGACGCAACCAGAGACGTACCACGTGACTTCAACAACCAACATCGCTGGTTCCACGGCCCGGACTTCCTGCGCGACGAAGAAGTAACATGGCCTACGGAGAAACTCACGCCCTGCGCTACCACCGGCGAAGAGAAGTGCAACGTCGTGAAAATAAAGAACAAGACGGGGGAAGCCGTCCCTGACCCGGAGCGCTTCTCAAAGTGGGAGCGGTATCTTCGAGCGACAGCGCGAGTACTCCAGTTCATAGATCTCTGTCGGCCAAACCGTCATCGCGTGCACTACAAACGCACCAAGAAGAATAGAGAGGAAGATCCAACATGGAGAAAACAGAATGCAACAAAAACAACGACGTTACCCGCAAAAAAGACAAGCACGCCGGCGCCGCGACGCTTCTTACAAATCAACGCCGACACCCAACGTCGCGCCGAAACACTCATCTGGAGATATAGTCAACAGGAAGCTTTCGCAGAAGAAATCGAAAACTTGAAACACGACAGACCAGTCGCGAGAAGTAGCAGGCTACGCCCCCTATCGACGAAATATGAAAATGGGCTGATTCGACTTAACAGCCGCATAGAAAACACAAGTGGAATCACCGAGGCCGTGAAGACGCCACCAGTACTCGACGGCAACCGACCGGAAGTGAAGCTCATCATCGAACACACCCACAGGCAGCTGCTGCACGCGGGACCGGAAGCCACCATCAACGAGTGTCGGCAGCATTACTGGATCCTTCGCCTCCGACCAATCACCAAAATGGTGATCCACCGCTGCCTCCCGTGCCGCATCCGAAAAGACACACCGCCGCAGCCGTCAACTGGAAATCACCCACGATGTCGACTAGCGCACCATCGCCGCCCCTTCACTTTCTGCGGAATAGACTACTTTGGCCCACTCCTGACGACCGTGGGCCGAAGCACACAGAAGAGATACGTGGCGATCTTCACCTGCCTGACGACACGCGCGATACACTTAGAACTCGCAGCGTCCCTGGGCACCGATTCCGCCGTGATGGCACTTCGCAGAATGATAGCGAGGCGAGGCGCCCCCACCGAAATCTGGTCCGATAATGGGACGAACCTGCACGGCGCCGACCGAGAACTCCGAAAAGCCATAGACGACGCCACACAAGAGGAGGCGTCGAAAAGAACGATCAACTGGCGCTACATCCCTCCTGGCGCCCCGTTCATGGGAGGGGCGTGGGAGCGATTGGTTCGCGCCACCAAGATAGCACTCGCAGCAACACAGCAGAGCCGCCGTCCGACCGACGAAGTGCTCACCACACTGCTCGCCGAGGCCGAATACACCGTTAACAGCCGGCCGCTCACCCACGTCTCCATGAGCGCTGACGACCCCGAAGCCATCACCCCGAACCACTTCATCCTCGGTGGGTCAGCGCGCGTGCCAATGCCCGGCACATTCGACGACACCGATCTGATGGGGCGCAACCAGTGGCGCGCCTCTCAGCGCCTAGCCGACATCTTCTGGAGCAGGTGGCTCCGAGAGTACCTTCCTGACCTACAGCACCGGCGGGAGCCTATTAGCCAAGGCCCTGCCATCACCGTCGGAGACGTCGTCCTCATTGCCGATAACACACTGCCCCGCAACACATGGCCGCGCGGGGTAGTGATCACCACGTACCCAGGAACCGACGGCATCACCAGAGCGGTCGACGTGAGGACAGAGGGAGGTGTACTCCGAAGACCCACGAAGAAGTTGATAATCATCCCAACAAGCTCGGCCACCCTTCTGCCAGGATGCAACGCCGCGGCGGGCGTTACACGGCGGGAGGATGTTCCGGACGACCGAGCCACCAAGGACAACGAATAGAGTCGCATAATGTACATAGAAATTTAAGCTGATTGTTTACATGTTTAAGATAATTTTGTTTGTAATATTTATTTGGCAAATAAATATTTCCGGCCAATGGGTTTCATTCGGGGCAACAAAGGCTTCATAACAGGCAATAGGAGCGGGAAAGGGAAATAGGTAGAATCTAGGCAAACAATTAAAAACTAGGTAGGCTAAAACAATAGCTTAGTTTCGTCCCTTTCCCGCCTCCACATCTCTCGCTCAGCCCCCCGTCTCTCTCTAGCACACTATTGCCATCTCCCTCACCAGGGCCGATCTATGATTGGCTAGGCGACAGCGATACGGCCGCCACTAGTCGCCTACATAGACCACGGGGAGATGGCATAAATATAGAGAGACGAGGCCCACACGAACACTCCACTGCTGGCAGCGAGACGTAAAACACTCTCATAGAAGAAGCCTGACTCCGCCCCGAAGAGACCCCGCTGACCAGATTCTTAGTTTCATACAACTCTTTTCTTCGAACAATCCCAGCCTTAGAAAACGAGCCCCCGGTTCGGTGACGAGTCCGACGCCCGCCTTTACAGTCCACGTCGAGAAACACCGTGTTGGACTCCCGGATCGGGACGCTCCGTTTTAATATGCTATTCTATTTTGATCACATTTGAATCGTATTAAGGTTAGATTTAAATTAAAAAAGAACACCATCACCTTACGAGTCATTTTACGTTTGTTTCAGCATAATAAATTATAAGATAGAATATTGACCTTTTTAAATGTAAAGATGTAAAAAGCGAGCGCTGAAAAGTTTTAAGCAATGTACACAAAGCAGGCAATAACATGAACAATACCATGGTTCGAATGCTTCGACAGCGAATGTTAGATAGTCTAAGGCCGACTTGCACCAATTACAATTAAAAACTACATATAAAAATGACGTCTCACCAACACGTGTTATGAAAGCGCGCTAAATCCATAGGCGACTCAATATATTCCTCTGAGTACGCCTATGTTAGAACCGGTTAACGCAAGTGGGCCTTATAGATGCGTGATTTAGGCATGATTATGTAAATCCTATTTTAAACTAATGTTGCTTATTAGACAAGCCAAATACATGACTTGTTATACAATAGCCACCTTACAAATAAACATTGTGTAGCGGTAGAATCGTTATTTTTCGTTTTGTTTCTCTGTATCAAATTTGAAATAGGCAAATATGAAACAAGACAAAAAAAACTGAGTAGCTATTCCACTTTAATGTAATGTTTATTAATAAGGGGTTAGAGTGCCCGTCATATAGGTAGATACTTTAGGAAAAGGGGTAAAGAACTAAATAGTCACCTCAAGCTCTTGTGGTCAGCAGATGCGCCTCCGTGTATTACCTGGAAAACGATTTAACAAGTTCTTATAATAATAACAATAATAAAGCCCATGGATCACATACATAGATCCTGCTGGACCCTAACTAGGATTCTCTGTGTCTAGGGACTCAGGAACTACGAGGACCATGGTCCCACAACACCCAGACTCAGAACAAGTATTTACAGATTTTTCCTGGGCACAAATACTTGTCCTGCTGCGTGAATCGAACCCACCGCCTCCGGGTTATGAGCCAACCTGCTAAACCACCACACCACAGAGGCATTATGTGCAGCTAGACGCGCTCCGCGGTGTCAACTTGCCCGTTATAGTAGAGGAGATCGTGGGAGATCGACCTTCACCCATCTAATAAACAAATAAGATATATTTTTTATCATATACTGTGCGGGTGCGTGATGAAAATTCAAATTTCCTGCTTAATTTTCTTAATTTTGCTTCCATGAAAACATTCTCCTGACAATAATAAGCACAACGTAAAAAATACATAGCAAACATTTTTCATCCGTTCACGCATGATGCGATGACCAAAGGAAATAGAGATTCATGTTTATAGACATAGATTATTGATTAACAAACATGCCTATGATGACTTGCCTATCAAAAAGTGTTCATAGGTATTTTGAAACTATCAGTTGACATGAAATTTATTCGGTTATCAAAAGAGTGTGGCTGATGATATTTTTTTTATAAAAATTAATTCAATTAAAAATAGCCACAAACACTTTTCAATACGCAAGTTAACACAGGCATGTTTTTTAATCAATAACATTTGATTAAAAAAATATGTCTCATGTGGTTATCAGATAGGTGAAGGTCGATCTTCCACCGGCTCTTAGAACATTACGGAATTCAATTTTAAATGTATTTTTATAATATATTTTATTTTATTTATTCAGTTTAACAATTTTATTTATTTCAATTGTACAATTTTCCGGGATAAACAGTTTCCTGTATTGAGATCGGGAATATAAGCGTAGGCGAAATTTCACCTATTTCCGTTAATCCGTTTAGGCGTGAAAGCAAACAAAAAACATTACACAACAAACAACAGACAACGAGAAGAGGAGATATATTTTCTACGTATATTTTGAAACTGGGGTAGCAGTAAGTTCTTTTAGGGGTCCGTACCCCAAAGGGTAAAAACGGCCCATTACTATACCTGCGTTGTCTATCTCTCTGTTCAATTTAATTGCATTTGAAAACCACATAGAAGCGTTACTTCTTTTTCTATGCGGGCAAATGGTTTTGGTCTCTACCGACCTTTACAGTGGCACCGGGCGGGAGGTTGGACGCGTTACTGAGCATGACAGCGCAAATAGTAATATTATAAAATTTTGGGACAACTGTTTTACAGCTCAGCGTCCGGACATGGATAAACAATGTTTGACAAATAATAACAAAAACATATTCTGAACCAATTAATAATAATAAGATCACAGACATAGATTCCCTGTGTCTAGGGACACAGGAACTACAAGGACCGTGGTTCCACAACACCCAGACACAGAACAAGTTATTGCGCTTTTTTTCTGTGCGCAAATATTTGTCCTGTTGCGGGAGTCTAACCCTAATAAATATAATTAATGCAGTCGAGTTACAATACCTAGTTACTACACTACATATAGTAGATAATGAGTAAATGAATGTACATAATTATTATCACGGTCAATGTAATCTACTTGACTAGTTTCATCATATAAAGATCTTAGAAGGCTTCAAGTAAATACTTGTATCCATTTTCAGCTTAGACTAAAGCCCGTATTACGGAACCGCGTTCAGTCGTGAATCGGTGCTAAAGTGAGATTTTATTCGCAAAATGTAACTTTTAAACAATTACACAATAGTAGAAGGTTTTCAATTCGGTTAGGTTTTTTCATTTTTGTTATCTCAGAACTACGCTAATTTATAAAACAGATTCGGTAAATAATTATTGAATATATACTTACAGAATTTTTTAATTAAATTTTATTGTTTGCAAACATTGAAATTTCATAAAAATCGGTGCATTCGTTTGGTTTTAAATTCAAAATCACGAGAAAGATCATATCAAAAGATTTTTTGAAAGGATATACGTATTATATTAATGAAATCACGACTTGAGCGATGATCCTGATCGACAACTGAGCGTCGTGCTGTAATACGGTGGTATAAAGTCGTACACGGCGTGCAAGGTCGCAGTGGAAGTTAGCATATTTTACACGTAGTAAATGGCGCGGCGTATGATCGATCATAACTTTTTATGCGTCAGTATAGGATTTGGTTACCTTTACAAACCATGGCTTCTAGTGATTCCAATCTACATTATTTAAATTACACGTGTTAATAATATAAACTTGTAGGTTTGATTACCGATTAGTAAATGCTGGGTAAATTAGTAATTGATGGGGTAAGAAAAAGGCACACACAACGGACCCGAACTTACAGTTGTCAATTAACTTTGATTACTGCCATTGTAGGATCTGTAAAGGCAAGCGAGATGTACAACTTTGACATATATTACTATTGATTTAAATCTCGATCTACCATCATAGCGTTATCGGGCAGAAATGAAGCCATAAATCGCCCAGCCGTGAAAAGCGAAAGTCACCTCTGGTGTACGAACCTAGAATTGGGGCGTTGTCAGAAGAGAATGGAAAAGACTACGTCCTCTGAAAGAGTGGACCCTATTGAAAGTCACGGCCGTTCCAGATGACCTTTTTTGAAGTGATAGACGTGACCAGTAGTGACCATATCAGCTGCAGTATCAGAGTCATTCGGACCTCTAGTTTCGCGTGAGACTGCACTGCGCATGTCATCCTCAGACATCAAGCACGGTCTAGTGACATTACTAGACTGTGAGGTCAGATTCATTTGCACAGTAAAACAACGCGTGTTACGTCACAAGTATTCAAAATAGGTTTCTAATATATTGTGTACTCACGTTGGCGATAGCAGACTGTGGCTTCGGAGCAGTGATGCGTCCGACGCCCGGAGTGAAGGCAGGCGTCGTCACGCAAGACTTGCTAGAACACACACCAAGCGTAAATTAAGCAACGTTCGCTGTGATCACTATTCCGCTTTTAGTATTTACAACTGACTGAGTGCTGCCACGTTTCGGTATTATTGTGCTTAATGAGAACGTCCCGTCAATTCACGCGTACCAACGTATCCAGTGTTGGAACTATTTGATTTTTATACAACCTTCTTCGTATGTCTTTTGATAGGCCAATATTATTTTTAAGTTTATATATTTTTTTTTGTTTATTTTTGTTTATTTTTTTTTTTTGCAATGTCATATCATTATTCCCTGTCGAAATTGCCCTAAAGATGCAATAAAATAATTTATTTCTTTTAACACACTATTTTAATTCAGAGTCTATAGAATCCACTAAAACGTATCACCACCTTCTGGTTATGGGCACTCAGCTCTATAACTCTGAATTTCTTTGCTATTAGTGTATTTCAGGTGTTGTAATTTTTTTTTCGAACTTCGAGCTTGCTTAGAAAAACAAAATGGAAGATTCTTTTTCAAAACGACTTCCTCGTACGAATGCAAGTAATACTAGTGTAGTACCTTATGTAACAACTACACAGACAGTAAGTACTCCATCTTATAACAAATTAGAAGGACGTTCGAATTATACGACATGGGCATTTTCAATGGAAATGATGTTAATTGATTGTGAACTATGGGATTGCGTACAGCACCCACCCTTAGATAATAGCTCACAAGAGACGCTACGCCGCGATGACAGAGCCCGCTCTAAAATTGGCCTGTGCTGCCACGAGAGTTTTCTCTAAAATAATGGGATGTAAATCTGCATTTGAAGCGTGGAATAACTTAAAGAAGTCATACGCAGACAGCGGACTAGTTAGTAAACTAATATTAATGAAAAAATTGATGAATTCTCGGTACACTAACAACATGGAAAGTTATGTCAATGAGATTATGTCGTTATATAGAGTCGTTTTTAATCTGTGCCTAAAAGAAGGCCACTACCCGAACCGCTGGAACATCACCCGGGTTATACCGGTGCCTAAAGGAGGTCCCAGTAAAGACGTTAGTGGCTACCGGCCCGTAGCAGTTTTGTCAGCGTTCGCCAAAGTATTTGAAGCCGCGTTGCACAAAAGTATATACGCACAAGTCAG
Source organism: Ennomos fuscantarius (assembly GCA_905220475.3). NCBI lineage: Eukaryota > Metazoa > Arthropoda > Insecta > Lepidoptera > Geometridae > Ennomos > Ennomos fuscantarius. Next base: position 18,165,732 of record HG992023.1, read on the forward strand.
CTCGCAGCTCACTGACGTTCAGCACGGTTTCCGGCCGAAGCACGGGAAGTAATCTGCTTTCGTTCATGACGCACTTGGTGCCAGCCATCGACGCTGGGGGGCAAGTGGACTCCGCGTACTTTGACTTCCGGAAAGCATTTGATACAGTAGACAATGACGTGCTCCTGTCGAAGTTTGCTGTACTAGGATTCACACCACATTTATTAAAATTTTTCGCAAGTAACCTTGGTGATCGTCGACAATACGTGGAGTATGCTGGATATGAATCCGAACCATACTTTACGTTTTCGGGCATTAGTCAGGGTAGCAATTTGGGTCCATTAGAATTTATTTTAATGGTTAATGACCTTCCTGCAGTGGTTCGCAGGGCGAGGTGTCTGCTGTTTGCAGATGACCTTAAAGTGTATCTGTCGATAGTGGACGCCTCAGACTGTGCACGACTTCAGGAGGATATTAATCGAATCGTGGAGTGGAGTAACACCAACAAACTTTATTTTAATGTAGCTAAGTGCGGAGTGATGACTTATACTCGGGCGTTGGCGCCACGGCACTATCGGTATGAGATGGAAGGAGCGCTGATACAGCGCTTTACGTCTGTCCGTGACTTGGGCGTTGAAATGGTGTCAGAGGTAACATTTCGCAAGCACATTATTGACATCTGTGGTAAGTCTTTCAGAAATTTATGCTTTATTATAAGAAATTGTAAAGACTTTCAAAACACGATGGCGGTAAAAATTTTATACAACTCATTGGTTCGGAGTCGTCTAGAAACAACAGCGGCTATATGGAATCCCCATGAGGCTAAGTATAGTCATGGTCGGGTACAGTCGGCTGGCAGTGCGGAGAGACCTCGCGCTCGTGAAGTATGTGTGGCGCGTGCTGCGCGGGGAGCTGCACCACCCGGAGGTGCTGGCGGTGCGGAGAGAGCTCGCACTCGTGAAGTATGTGTGGCGCGTGCTGCGCGGGGAGGTGCACCACCCGGAGGTGCTGGCGGTGCGGAGAGAGCTCGCACTCGTGAAGTATGTGTGGCGCGTGCTGCGCGGGGAGGTGCACCACCCGGAGGTGCTGGCGGTGCGGAGAGACCTCGCGCTCGTGAAGTATGTGTGGCGCGTGCTGCGCGGGGAGGTGCACCACCCGGAGGTGCTGGCGGTGCGGAGAGACCTCGCGCTCGTGAAGTATGTGTGGCGCGTGCTGCGCGGGGAGGTGCACCACCCGGAGGTGCTGGCGGTGCGGAGAGAGCTCGCACTCGTGAAGTATGTGTGGCGCGTGCTGCGCGGGGAGGTGCATCACCCGGAGGTGCTGGCGGTGCGGAGAGACCTCGCGCTCGTGAAGTATGTGTGGCGCGTGCTGCGCGGGGAGGTGCACCACCCGGAGGTGCTGGCGGTGCGGAGAGACCTCGCGCTCGTGAAGTATGTGTGGCGCGTGCTGCGCGGGGAGGTGCACCACCCGGAGGTGCTGGCGGTGCGGAGAGAGCTCGCGCTCATGAAGTATGTGTGGCGCGTGCTGCGCGGGGAGGTGCACCACCCGGAGGTGCTGGCGGTGCGGAGAGAGCTCGCGCTCGTGAAGTATGTGTGGCGCGTGCTGCGCGGGGAGGTGCACCACCCGGAGGTGCTGGCGGTGCGGAGAGAGCTCGCGCTCGTGAAGTATGTGTGGCGCGTGCTGCGCGGGGAGGTGCACCACCCGGAGGTGCTGGCGGTGCGGAGAGAGCTCGCACTCGTGAAGTATGTGTGGCGCGTGCTGCGCGGGGAGGTGCACCACCCGGAGGTGCTGGCGGTGCGGAGAGACCTCGCGCTCGTGAAGTATGTGTGGCGCGTGCTGCGCGGGGAGGTGCACCACCCGGAGGTGCTGGCGGTGCGGAGAGACCTCGCGCTCGTGAAGTATGTGTGGCGCGTGCTGCGCGGGGAGGTGCACCACCCGGAGGTGCTGGCGGTGCGGAGAGAGCTCGCACTCGTGAAGTATGTGTGGCGCGTGCTGCGCGGGGAGGTGCATCACCCGGAGGTGCTGGCGGTGCGGAGAGACCTCGCGCTCGTGAAGTATGTGTGGCGCGTGCTGCGCGGGGAGGTGCACCACCCGGAGGTGCTGGCGGTGCGGAGAGACCTCGCGCTCGTGAAGTATGTGTGGCGCGTGCTGCGCGGGGAGGTGCACCACCCGGAGGTGCTGGCGGTGCGGAGAGAGCTCGCGCTCATGAAGTATGTGTGGCGCGTGCTGCGCGGGGAGGTGCACCACCCGGAGGTGCTGGCGGTGCGGAGAGAGCTCGCGCTCGTGAAGTATGTGTGGCGCGTGCTGCGCGGGGAGGTGCACCACCCGGAGGTGCTGGCGGTGCGGAGAGAGCTCGCGCTCGTGAAGTATGTGTGGCGCGTGCTGCGCGGGGAGGTGCACCACCCGGAGGTGCTGGCGGTGCGGAGAGAGCTCGCGCTCGTGAAGTATGTGTGGCGCGTGCTGCGCGGGGAGGTGCACCACCCGGAGGTGCTGGCGGTGCGGAGAGAGCTCGCGCTCATGAAGTATGTGTGGCGCGTGCTGCGCGGGGAGGTGCACCACCCGGAGGTGCTGGCGGTGCGGAGAGAGCTCGCGCTCGTGAAGTATGTGTGGCGCGTGCTGCGCGGGGAGGTGCACCACCCGGAGGTGCTGGCGGTGCGGAGAGAGCTCGCGCTCGTGAAGTATGTGTGGCGCGTGCTGCGCGGGGAGGTGCACCACCCGGAGGTGCTGGCGGCGCTGCGCCTGTGCGCGCCCGACGGGAGCGTGGGCGCGCGCCGGCGCCCCGCCACGCTCGCCGTGCTCACGCCGCGGACCAACCTTCTTAAATACTCTCCATTGTCACGCGCCATACGTTGGATTAATTTAATATCTCAGGGAGTGGACATTTTCAACTGCAGCCTGTCGAACTTCACAGAAGTAGCTCTAAGATATATAGAAATTAATAGTATATCTTAACTACAAATATATATTGTAATAATAATATTTATTATAAGTTGTAACATCGCATTGGATATGTATCTGTAATGATGCTACAATTCTGTTGATGAATAAATAAAATAAATAAATAAATAAATTAAGCCGTTTGTACATAAAATAAATAGAATCGGGCCGAGTATAGAACCCTGTGGAACACCGGTGGTTACATCAACGGAAATTGACTGCACCATTGAAATAACAATTTAAATACAGTTGTAAAATAAATCACACTGCATGATATGGGAGTATGAAAGCTACTTAAAGGACTGCTTGTTTTAAAGCTTATTATTATACCTCGACTAGAGGCAGCCCGCCGGTTTCGCCCGCTTTTGTCATACAATCTTATTTGACCCCTTAGGTGTAAAATTTTCACAAATCCGAACTACGCATACAAGGAAGTTGCCTAAATATCAAGCCTAAGTTCATTAGACCGTGACTAGAGCTTCGAAGCTGCCCAAAACGTGAATGTTTTCGTGCTGCAATATCTGACTAATAAAACAGCAAAACGTGGAGATCGTACTGACGGAAATATATCTGTTAAAAATATCATAATCAGGATTTTTATACTAAATCGAAGTCTAATTATTGTATACCAGTATTAAATCAAATTCGTACGATTGTAATGGAATTAAATATTTCTTAAAGACATCATATGCGTTTTATTACTTTGCCTTGCCACCGTTTAATTAAGTTCTCACCCAGGTTAGGTAAGTTTCACGCCCCGCGGATAATGTTCATGTATTGTATGTCCACCATTTGCAGCTACGAATAAATATTCAAAAATGTATTGTACCAATATTATTATTGGGTGAAACAGACCGCGTAGTCCTTTGTATATTTTTATAATTTTCCTGGACTTTTATTTATAGAGTTATCATCCTAACATGAAAATAAACTTCAAATTTTATAATAGGTTCACTGATTGGAGAGCGCTTTTGTATGCCGTTGCGGCTGATCGCAGTATGGATTTTATGTTTTTGTTGTAGCATCTATTATTATGACCTATGTAGTACAAATTATTTGATTCTATTGATAATATACATGAAAATCTACATAACACGGAAATAACAATCTGAACGGTGGTGCCGGTTACACTACAGCATTCGCTGAAGCTTTTCTACCGGGACTCGCACGTGGTACCTGGCACTCGGGACTCTGTTAAGTTAGAGAATGTGAGACAGCATTGGTGCAATACTTATATTAGGTCTTTACCTATGAAATTGCCGTTTTGTTTGAAAAAAGTTAAAGTTTTTTTTTTTTAAAACTTATTTATTTCTTTTATTCAACGTAATCACACCTGCAATCAATGCATCTTTGCCAACGCTGTGGCAGTTTATGGATGCCCTTCTTGAAAAAATCAGCAGGACGGGAGACAACAAACTCTTCAAAGGCGTTTTGTACTGACTCTCGGGAATTGAATTTTTTTTCCCGCTAAAAAGTTGTCTTAATTTTGGAAAAAGTAATAGTCGGTAGGCGCTAGATCTGGTGAGTATGGCGGATAAGGGAGAGCTTCCAAACCCAACTCATGCAGCTTAGAGACGGTCTGTTGTGCAGTATGGGGTCGCGCGTTGTCGTGAAGTAGCAGTGGAGACGACCGATTGACCAAAGCTGGTTGCAGACGTGCGAGTTTCGCCATCATTGTGGTCAGTTCTTCAATGTACACATCTGCAGTAATGCTCTCGCCGTTTTGTAAAAAGCTATGATGAATCACACCAGCACTAGACCACCAAACTGTGACCATCACCTTTCTAGGGGTCATTTTTCGTTTTGCACATTGCTTTGGTACCGAACGAGGATCTAACCAACTTGCTGAGCGCTTTCGATTGTCAAAAAGAAACCATTTTTTGTCGCATGTAACAATTCGGTTCAAAATTCCTTCATTTCTGTGCCTGTTAAGCAGCGCAAGGCAAGTCTCGACGCGTACGTTGCGCTGGCGATCGTTAAGTTCGTGGGGCACCCATCTATCAAGCTTTTTTATCTTGCCAATCTGTCGCAAATGGACCAATATTGTTTTGATGCTGACATCAAAAGCTGCTGCCAGCTCAGCTGTAGATTGAGATTCATCAGCTTCCACAATCGCCTTTAATTCATCATTGTTGACCAGTTTCCGGACGACCACGAGGTTCATTTTTCAAGTCAAAATTCCCAGAACGGAACCGAGCAAACCAATAACGGGTTGTACGTTCGTTTGTGCAGTTCTCTCCGTAAACGTCGTTGATGTTACGTGTCGTTTGTGCCGCGTTGGTGCCACGACGGAACTCATATTCCATAATTACACGAAATTTCAAAGTATCCATTATGAGGAAAAATGTTCAAATGTAATGAAAATACAACGCTAATCAATAAACAAAAGACTTATATTGTAAATAGAATGTCATATTTTTAAAACAAAATTAATTTGAATTTAGAATTCATAGCCAATCAAAACTTTTTTTTGTTTGAAAAAGTCTGTACTGCAATACGGCAATTTCATAGGTAAAGACCTATTATATAGATATATGTTTCCTCACGCCACGCTCTCCTTCACGCCACCAGCTGTTTTGGCTAAAAATATAACTATTAAATAAAACGAAATTTAATTACACAGCGTTTTATTGATATAAAGATACGTACTACTAATACACAAGGCAAACGATAACAGTTAAAAAACATTTCCAGCTACAGCCAGCGATTATGTGCCTCGCACAGAACAAACTCCCGCGCATAATATCTATGAAGCTTGCACTTTTACGAACGTGTGATCAGTTTTGCCAACGCAACTAAACTAGCTAGACTAGACACTGGAAAAGTGACCGGAAAGCTACAATTTTTGTACCAAAGTTAAATATAAACTGATTACACGCATCGTGTTCTCGCCATTTCGACAATCTTTTTTATTAATCTTTTCGTTCATATTCTCAAATCGACTTATACGTATAGCATTTCAGGAAAATTGGAATTCGCGAGCGTAACTCAGCTCGTACAACAATAACTGCTTAATATATAAACTTACATATTCTCTTAGAGTTAGAGAGAAAAAGGGAGACAATGAAAGACAAAAAATTGTTGCATTGTAGTTTAGACTAAGTCTTCATAGCATTATCTTAATATATGAAAATGAATCTCTACTTCCCTTGGTCATCGCATCACGGGTGAACGGATGGAACATTTTAGGTTTTTTTTCTTTCATTTTAGCTCTTAAGTGCGCTCAAGCATATTTAAATGGAAAGTGCAGATATACATTGCACACCCCGTTCGCACGACGATTACACAAATTAGTACATCATCCTGTTACAATACACACTAGTCAAACAATCGTTTGAAAGGTAATCAGACCATATTTTAACGTAAACGCCGACATCTTTATATCGCATCTAGCATAATGTCTATAAACAACACATGAAATTGTAATAAGCAGCTTAAGCTAAAACATTAATATCTATTGTCTTTTTGGTTCTGATTTGGGTTAAGGGTTTGCATTGTAATGAAATACTAATACATAAATTGTGTAAAAATTGGTACAGGACATTTTACTTTACATGAACAAAACAAAACAAGTGGATCTATCTTCTAGCGAAAAATAACAAGTAACAAACTTGAAAAAAGAGTGTGCTTTAGACCACACGTCTGAAGTAAAACTTCTTTAGCTCTATCTCTCTTTTTTTGAACGAGCTAATGCTGTTGGTCTCTATCGACCTTTACAGCGTCACCGGGCGGGAGGGCGGGCGCTTAGGGCGCCCAGCCGTCAAAAGTGGGAGGCAACTAGCTCAAGGGCACCCCTGGGGTGCGAGCCTCGGCTTGGGCCGTTGCCGGGATAAGAGGATCGAGAAGGCTACGTCCACTGGAAGAGTGGACCCTATTGAAAGTCGCGACCGTTCTAGCTAACCTACGGGGGGTACGTCGACCTCGCCGGCGGGGTCGGTGTCTGATTGTGTTACGCTGGTATCCTATACCGGTGCCGAAAGCGGTACCTGAGCCAGAAGGGCTAGACTGGTCCGGTGATCCTAGCGCAGCCGATACTACGGCTGCTATAGGATCATCCGGGTCGCTCAAGACGTGTCTCGGGCGGCGACGACGGGGTGGCGAGTCTGTCGTGTCTGTACAGTAGTTTGAAGCTCTGACTACGAGAGGGTTGGGGTGATGAGGTGCCGCATCAAAATAGCGGCGGGATGCATCCTTCATAAATTGACGGATGGATGGGAGTTCGAGATCGCAGTGGAGGTCGGAGTTTCGCTGGTACCAGCGAGCCCCGACCACCTTGCGGACAAAGCGGTTCTGGATCACCTGAAGTCGATCCAGATGTACTGAGGGAGTATGAGCAAACGCGACAGATGCGTAGGTCATAATGGGGCGAACGCAAGTTTTGTAAAGCGTCACCTTATTTCTAAGGGACAGCTTACTACGCTTGCAGATGAGAGGGTGGAGGCGGCCTAAGACAAAGGCAGCCCTATCGCGCACTCGCTTAATATGGTCCTTGAAGTTGAGTTTGGTGTCAAGGGTAACCCCCAGGTATTTGGTAGACGAAGCCCAGGGAATGGGCTTGTCGAACAAGGACAGTGGTTTCGCTGGCGGACCACGCTTGTAGTCAGAAAAGTACATCGCTGCACTTTTATCTGGGTTAACCGTGATCCGCCATTTCCTGAACCAAGCACCGATCTCGGTGAGGGCTCGTTGGAGGCGACCACGCATGTGAACTCTCTGCCATCCGGAGCAGTAGATAGCGGTGTCATCCGCAAAGAGTGCGAGCTGCACACTGGGATGAAATGACCGCGGGATATCGCTGGTGTACAGCGAGAAAAGCAAGGGGGAAAGCGCGGAGCCCTGGGGCACTCCGGCTCTGATAGGATGGGGAGACGATCGCTCCCCCTCGACGCGGTAGCGAAAGCTTCGATCCCTAAGGAAGTCTTGTATGATGTGCACAAGACGATCTGGCACGCCGATGTGGTACAGCTTGAAAATCAAGCCGTCGTGCCAGACTTTGTCGAAGGCTTTCGCCACGTCTAAGAAGACTGCGAGAGTCCCTTTCGGTTTTGGATTCACGTTGAAGCCATCTAGAATGTGCTCCGTGATGCGGTGCACTTGTTGAACGCAAGAGTGTCTAGCTCTAAAGCCAAACTGCTCGTCGGGAAGGAGTTTATGTTCGTGGATATGGGACCAGAGACGCCTCCGAATGAGACGCTCGTAGATCTTCCCCAGAGTACTGAGGAGACTGATGGGCCGGTAGCTAGAGGGCTCGGTAGCCTTCTTGCCTGGCTTGTGGATGCCGATGACGTCGGCGGACTTCCACGCAACGGGGAAAGAGCAGTTGCTCATGGCCGCATTGAAGATGCTGACTAGGAGATAGATTAAGGGGACAGAAAAGTGTTTGACCACTTTGTTGCTGATACCATCAGCGCCGGAGGCTTTACGGATAGCGAGACCCTTGATGACAGACTCAACTTCGGCGGCCCTAATAAGCTCGAGCGGGGGGTCGGAAGGTGGTAGGGAGCTGCGACGTTCGACTTCACTGACCACCGTATGGAGGTGGGCAGGGTCAACGTGATCGGGGGAAAGGTTGCACTGGGCCTCGAGGCTCTCAGCCAAACACTCGGCTTTTTCCTCATCATCGAACGCGGGGACTTGGTTTGGCCTATCAAGAGGGGGCATCGTTCTAAGTGTGTCACTTTTCAGAGTTCGAGCCAGCCGCCAGTAAGCCTGGTGGGTTGGCTCGAGCCCTGAAAGTAGGTCTGTCCAGTTCTGGGCGCGAAGATCACTTATGCGTTTCTTAACAGCACGCTGTAAGAAATTCAAAGTGGATTTGTTATCACGGGAGGGAGCCGCGTCATATGCCCTAGTGGCGGCGTTCTTTGCTGTCAGCAGTCTCCTCACGTCCTCGGGCAAGTCCCAGCGGTGGTCCACCACCGGTACCTGCTTAGAAGACTCACCGATCACAGTGCGGAGGTGACTAGTGAGAGCATCGATCGCGGTGGAGACGTCATCTAGTGTCTGTATGTCGTCAGGTACCTTGTCTAAGTCTGGTGAACTGATAGCTTTCAGGGATTCCCCCAATCGCTTCCAGTCCACCACTGTCTTAGTCTGGGGTATCAGTTCAGTTGGATCCGAGCCTAGTCTCATGAGAACGGGGCGGTGGTCAGAGTCAAGTTCGTGGAGCACTTCTATCGAGCTTAACCTGAGGGCTACGCCTTTTAAAAGTGCTATGTCGAGTATGTCTGGTCGTTGGTCGAGGTTCCCGGGGAACCTGGTCGGAGTCATGGGTGCGATAATGTCAAAGGTGTGGTGGTCTGTGTCTGGTCGTGGGTCAGTTAGCTGTTCAAGTATCCTACCGTTGGTGTTGGAGGTGTGACAGTTCCACATGACGTGTTTGCTGTTGAAGTCTCCCGCCAGTATGACGGAGCTTCCCAGAGAAAGTAGCGCGTTGATATCACTACTGAGCAAACGTTTATCAGGGGGAAGGTAGCAAGACGCTAGTATGATCGGTTCGTGGCCGTTCATAGCTAGGCGACAGCAAGACGCTTCTAAGTTGATTAAAGATGAGGGAGTATCAATTGGGATGCAGTGAAGAGACCTTCGGTAATAGATAAGCGTACCGCCTCCGGCATTGGTAAGCCTATCATTACGAACCACTACGTAATTGGCGATCTTAGGATCCCGCTTACTAGGTTTCAGGAGGGTCTCCTGTACAAGCATCACATCGACCTGATGGGTCTTACAAAAGTTATGAACCAAGTCGCGTTGACGAGTGAGGCCGTTTGCGTTGAAAAACGCTAACGCTACGGAGCGAGGTTTAACCTTTTTTGGTGTACTATCCATATTAGATAGTACTAAAAGAAGGTAAGGGGCAGCGCATGATAGCGTCGAGAATGCCATCGTGCTGGACCAGGGCACAGAAACGGTCCTCGGGAGTGGCGGCTGAACGAAGTTTGTGTGCTAGCACACGTACTTCCTTCAGATCGATGGCTGATAGGCTCTGCTTAATCAGAGCCAGATCTTCCATCAGGGAAGTTGTAGCCTGGCCAGAGGGACCAGACTTAGAGGCGGGAGGGCTAGTGTGGGCTACAGGCAGCGCTTCAACAATAGCTGGAGCGCTGCTAGGTGTCGCTGGCGCGGCCTGCGCCCGGACCATGCTCGGGGGCTTGGACCAGGCGTTGACTACGGGAGGCGGTGCCTGAGAGGGCTGTGTGCTGCTTGCCGAGACAAGGGATAGCTTAGAGCTTATTCCTTGAGCGCCAGTGGTAGGTGGATTGGGGCGTGATGGCGCGCGCCCGCTAGTCCTGCGTGTGCTGCGCGGTGCCTTCGGGCAACCACGATAGTTCGCGGTATGCCCTGAGTTTCCGCACAGAACGCAGCTTGGCGGGTCTGGACTGTCCCGAGTGCGGGAACAGTCGGCGGTGCCATGATCCCCAAGGCACTTAACACAGCGGGGCCTGGCGTAACAAAAACGTGCCGCATGCCCATAGAGCTGGCAGCGATGGCACTGGGACGGAGTACCGTTTCGGTGTGGGGCCTCGACCGTGACCGCTGAAAGTTTGTCTACCTCCTTCAGATTGAAGATAGACTTCCCCTTTGCGGTGCGGTCGAGCACAACCAAGACAAGGTCGAAGGCAGTTTTGGTACGACCACTGTATAGGCGGTGAACTTCCCGAACCGGGAACTCCTGGGCTTTGAGGTCCTTGAGGACAACCTCTTCCTTCACCTCCTTCGGTATTCCGCGTAGGACTACACGAAGAACTTTCTCTTCCTCGAGAGCATAGGTATGAAAACCTATTTTCTCTTGGCGGAGAATACGGGTGAGGAGACGATGGTCGTCCGAGGTTGCCACTTGGACTTTAATGCCCGAGTTGGTCGGTCTGGCGGACGTGTAGTTCACCTTCCTGGTGGTAAGGAGAGATGAAACATTGCTCCATTTCTCCTTTTCCTGGACGTACAGAGGTGGAGGTCGCTCCGGTCTCGAGGCTGATGATCCCGAGGAGGGCACATCTACCTCAATGGCGGGTGATCCTCTGCGGTCGGAAGGGCCGCTTACTGCCCCAGGACTGGGGCAGGCTGCCTTGGACGGGGGAGGAGAGGAAGCTGCCGCGGGGCGCTTCCTTCCTTTAGTGACTGTGATGAAGCCATCATCATCAACAGGGTCAGGAGAGGCGGGACTTTCGCACTCCATCAGTGAGGAAATTACCTCTACCGACGGAGTGGTAAAAATAGGCGAGCGGGAGCGCGGTCGCTCGCGGGTTTCGCTGTCACAGCTTCGCGGTGACGGGGTCGGGGGGGGTCCGCGGATGGCGGGGGAACGGGAAGTGTTGCGGGAAGCAACCTTCTCCGTTTTGCGTGCGCGGGCAACGCTAACTGAGTCAGCGGGTGGCGGAGGCATCACCGGTGATGCGGGCTCACTGGTAGCCAGTGCGGATGGAGTAGGAGTCCTAGCAACGAACTTGGACCAAAGGTTTTTAAGATCGGGGTTGAACCGGATGGCCCAGTCGAAAAATTCGAACAGTTGCCTTGCGGCAACGTCCGACGGGATAGACTCCATCCCGGCGTGCTCCGGGATGGAGTGGGGAGTAAGCAGTAACGCCCCGCCTGTGAAGGCGGAGCGGTGTGTACCTAAAGTGTAGCCCTAATTAGCGTACCGTCTGCAATGCAGCACGGGTGAATACCTGAACGCGGATCCCTACGTCTTCTGCAGCTCCTGCTGCGCCGACGAGTGTACCCGGACGCGGCGGCAGCCAGTCACGCGCACGAGCGCGGAGGCTACGCGGCGACGACGACAACGCACTCGGGCCGCGGCACACGCTCGGACGTGGCGACGGCGAAACGCGCACAACACTTCACTCGCGGCACTGGTAGCGACGGCGCTAATTGTCTATAATGTCCAGCAAACAGTCTCTTCACTCACGGCACTCGCGAGACGGGTGGGGCCCGGGAGGGGCCGTCGGAGACGCGCGGGGCGCGCGGGGGCGGCCGCTCGGCGCGGCGGCGCCGGGCGGACTGCGGTTGCGGTGTGCTGAGCACAGCGCGGAGGCGGGGAGCGCGTAACGGAAGCGCTCAAAGACGACCGCTCGGGGCGGTGTCGAGAGTCGGACTGAGTGAGCTCTATCTCTATCTCTCTTGTCTTGCCCCTACAGTTATATACGAAACGGAACTTTCTATCTTCACGTAGAGAGGGCGTTATATCTTCCTCTCAACTGCCGTTCGCCTCACCAACTTACCCCTAAGTCAAGAGTGTGTAAAGAAGTTTCACTTCAAAAAATCAGCCCACTATAACAAGTATTTGACACTTAAGGGAACTATTCAGTCTATAAAAATTGTTACTTATTGATTTTTGTAAACATTTTGCATACTTGCCGTCGGCGTTGCGACAAGTTAAATGTGAGCGTGAAAACGGAATGTTCTTAGCTCTGAGGTATGTTGGTAATACAACAGCGTTATCAAAAGACCGAAACACAAGCCAGCAAGCTACCTACACTACTTACAGGTGCCTGACGATCGAGTTGCGTAACTCAAGTCCTTGTACCATACATTTTAAGAATTTAAACGTTTCATATAAGTACTTAGTAAACATAAAGCACTGGACGCTCCGACGCAATGCGAGCTTCTGTCTCAGTCTAAGCGTTATCACTAATTACTAATATTGATAAAACAACTATTACTAATAAAATTGGAATGATCCCTTTCATTGGAGTATCTGGTTCTGTGAGTTACGATTCGGTTCGTCACTATAACGCTCCGCGGAAACGAATCGGATACCGGAGCGGGGTCGCCCGGGGGTGCGTCGTGGATGCGGGGCGGGGCTCGGTGTTTACCACAGTTTGTTGTGGTAGAACTTGACGTCGAAGAAGCCCTTGTCGGTGAGCTGCGAGTCGCGGCGGGAGTAGGTCGAGCCGGCGGGTGAAGGCGTGGCGCTGGCGGCCGCCGCCGGCGCCGGCGCGGCTTCCACCTGCAGCGTGCACGGCCGCTCGACCGCGCGCGGCAACGGCGTCGGCGGCGATGGAGGCCGACACGTCAGAGACACCGGCGCTGGCGACTCTGAACTCGGCGCCGCTGCATCTTGTAACGATGCCTCAGCAAACGCAGTGCTGCTTGCAATCATTGCAAATTTACAACTACCACCAGAATTGAACCATCCATAGGCATCATTAAGGCAATCAATCGACATAGACACCCTAGGTCGGGATTGATACAGTATATATTTCTGTTTATACAAAAATCTTAAGTTAATATTTAAAAATCCTCACTGCTAGGTAGTTGCACAAAGTGTAAGGGACTTAAACAGTGAAATTCACTTGAAGGAAAATCTTATAAAACCTGCAACCCAAGCAACTTAACTGAACAATTCACGTAAATTCTCGTAAACAGTTGTTACTCTTTTAAATATGCATAACAACGCTCTAGAAGCCTTTCAAGGATCTCTCCTGTCAAGACACTAATTGATCCACCATATCAATGATATTATTTTTCGCTTTCCCAACTTTGTGACTGACGACAATTTTGATGAATACATTATTAATTAAAAGGCGTAAATAAATAAGGCAGTTTCACACTTCGACTATAATAAACAAAAGGCGCTAAAATAAAAAGTAATAAAAGCTTACAAAATTCTTTGTATGCAAGTGTTCTCGAATCTTTCAACAGCGTCCAAGGCACATCTTTTACATATGCCTTTGCTTCTGTTTCAAGAAAAATAAACGTGACGTTAATCATGGATATAGTAACTAATTACCAAAATTTGTAATTAAAATCGTATTAAAACGTTAAAGAAATATTGGTATTGTAACAAAGATTAGATCATATTGAGTATTTGAGCCCAATAAAGCATAAGCTGCAATGGTGTTTTAACATTTAAAAAAGCGGCCAAAGATAATTTTTTTCCTGTTTTTGCTCTATCTATAGTATTGTGTAACTCACAGTTTTTAAACTGAATATTTCACAGAATGATCAAGCTTAACCGTCAGCTGTAACTGACATTGACAATCCAGCCCACCAACAGAACTGCTAACATTGCTTGCTCTTGTCTTTCGTATAACAAGCCTCCACATTTTACTACGTGTTTATCTAACGAAAGTTGAGATTAATTGAAAGTTGTAAAACATAATTCAATATATTGTAACAGTTTAAATACATTGACCATAGATCAAAAAATTATAACTATCAAATCTGCTCATCCTTGTATTTCCCAGAGACTTAAAATTAGAAGCATCTCTCCAATCTCTGCTTTCGTTAGCCAAACTCTGAACGTTACTTTGGTAAATGTTCGAGTGCGATAAAAAGCATTTCAATACATTCGTATTTGGTAGTAATTATTAAAAATTAAATTGCAATTAAAATTAAAAACTGAATTATAATTACGCAAAAATAAAAATAAAAACGTAGGTACGATAAATAACGATAGCCACTAAATGTATCACAGTGCAATAATTATAAATCATTTTTGTGTCTTAAAATTAAGTATATATATCATAATATCAATTATCAAATGCAATACACGATACCTACATACAATTTAAAATTGCCCACATATGGGATACCTTAGACACAAAGGAAACGTTGTTATTTTTTAGTTATTAATTTTTAAATCCGTTAATACCACAATAAATCATGAAAGCATTTATGATGTGACAATTATTAATGAAGATTTTCAAGCAAACACAACAATGTAAATACTTGCGAAATTATGAGATATGTTAGAATTAATTTAACATTGACATAATTGTTATCTGTTCCAACAATGTTCAATTTCATATGAAAAATAAATAGACGGCGACACTGAGATCAGAGATATATTTTAAATTATTTTACGCATGTATAATGTAAACTTTAAATAATACGTATTAAAAATACAAATCAAACGGTACCCACATATTAATTAAATAATAATAAAATCACCGCGCAATTTTACTAATAAGTACAGAATTTTGGCCGATTTTTATTATTCGTAGCATAACAATTTTATTCATTCTCCGTTGTCTTTATGTGTCACAACATTTTATACAAAACTGATAGTTTATAATAAATGCATTATTAAAAATCCATATAATTGGTGTGTGAAATTGAGTGTATTATAACACCACAAGCGGTGCACAACGGACTGGTTCATGAGAACGACAAAAATTTGTTTTATATTGAACAAAGGCTAAAAACAAGCTTTTCGATTTTATGACAAGCATAGACAATAAATATCAACTAAATACGCTTTGCACACTCAGCTCGAAAAAATAAAACGCCTACAACAAATGCAACTGAAAAAACGAAAATAATTTAAAAAATATACAATTGTGATTACGTAGCGTAAGCTTAGCGAATCTTAGCCATTGCGACACGTCGTAAGCGCATTTTGAGGCTGAGTTTATCGATTTGTCACGAAAACTACTTTTAAAAATTACTACTTTAGAGCGGCTCGCAACGCGACTCTCATGTCTTGCATTTTACTTTTGTTTTTTGTTGTTGTTTAATTTGTATTGTTCCCGAACGTTAAAACTAACAGTAGTTCATAATGACTTCGGAAATGTATGAAAATTGTGTGCAAATTTTTTTTGCTTCTAAAACATATTTTTTAGTAATTAGATTAAAAATACGCCAATAAGGCAGCTCAATTTCGACATCAAGCCACCTCTGGTTTAAAATAGTGTTTAGTACGCTGCTCATATTGAGTCAGTTACTCCAATCATTGCACGTCTACGCTAGATGTCTAATGCCGCAGTAAGTATAATTATGTATGATAATTGGGTAATTATGTGATTCTACATAAAAATAATCTAGTTAATACAAATATTGGTACAAACTTTGTTGTATAATGAGTAAATTGGCAAGCAATGGGTAATTTTTTGAAACATACTTATTTAGTACCGATTCTCGAACTATTCTTAGCTGCGTGGAAGTAAACATGCTTTGTCGATTTAAGTCAAACAAAACTTTCTTGTTAGATGAAGTATAAGTTGTGTAACCAATGGACGGACATTCGATATTGAGTCTTCTTAATCTCTTATATGTCGCTCGTAACAATTACTTTAGAACGCGTATTTTGTGAAAGACGCTCAATTATTTAATGTTATTCAGATCCATACAAATATCTATGCAAGTAGCAATGCAAATCTGAATAAACTGTAATACTCGTACAATACGTTGCGTAGATTTAAATAAACATTTAGTTAAACTTTGTTATTGTATGATACAACAATTCGTAATCTCGTTATGAATGTTTGATTGAAATATTTGCAGTGGGTAGAGCTAAAATAAATTATAATTTATCTAATATGCAGCACGGAACGGGCAAGCGGAGCCGAGCGCTGTCAGTAGATCCGATTGAAACGCGAACTGTAGGCAACCAAAAATAAAATTTAATCTCATTAAATAATGAAATGGAAAAAAGGATGAAGCAGAAATAATGGTTTGATAAAGAGGAAGCATGTGATAAAGCTAAAAAGCAGCGCAAAAAAGTTGCGCAAACACGCGCACTACAATCGTAGAACTAGCAAAAGGAAAAACAATACAGAATGTAGATTTTTCTACTAGCGAAAACCTCTGCTACATGCTAACTACTGACAGTAGGCGCAAGGATATCTTTTTTTGAAGCGTGTAATTACGATAATTTTATACTATTTTCAATGTGTAGTATAATGCGTTTCAAATGAGTATAAGATTGTGGATTAAATTCATACTGAAAACTAATTGCCCGTACTGTAGCAAAGTTCGCTCCGGCCCTCGGTTTCTCGTACGTTTGTCAAACTCATATAAAGGCAACATGCCAAATATTGTACGCTCATTGGTCGAGACATCCGATGATTAACAGGCAATCAATGAGCGTTCAGTATTGGGTCTATCAAGTTAGACACGAATTTACCAAACGTATATTTGGCGAGTTTTGGCGGGAAAGCGAAAAAGATTACGTGACTGCATGGAATTATTTTCCAAAACTTGTGTTATTTTCAGTGTTAGTGCATAAAATTAGTGGCATTCTATTCCTTAAGCGCTGGATTACAGGCGTGAGTGTGGGAAAATGGTATAACTCCATAGAAGCTTCAAGTAAAGTTGCCACCACTTTACTAGGAGTATGACTGACTAGACTATGACTTGACTTGATGACTTCGACTGTGACTTGACACATATTTGCGTGAAATATCATTAACTTGATAAATTATCAATTACTTGACACTGGCTATATACACAAAGGTGTGGAGCCAAAACATTTAAAAAAAATAGACTATAGTACAGACGGGCATTAGAGTAGCGACAGCCCAAATACCATTCATTGAGTACGTTAATATAAAAATAAAATAAAGAAAAAATGAGAAAAAAAAGGAAAAAAAAGAAAGAAAAAGAATGTAAGAATGATGCTAAAGGGAATCTATCCGGTCTAGCACCAATTGGTCCATAAACAATGTAAGTTGCTAAAGGGATATCTATCCGGTCTAGCACTGATTGGTCCATAAAAAATGTAGGTTGCTAAAGGGATATCTATCCGGTCTAGCGCGAATTGGTCCATAAAAAAGTAGTAATGATGATTTTTGGATGTTAAAGGGATATCTATCCAGTCCAGCACTATCCGGTCCATTTTTTTATAAATGAAGGTATACTGTTGGTCCTGAAGGGTTAACCCTGACGATGACTGGCAGATTAAAATGCTTTTGACTAATCAAATTGAAACCTGATCTTTTGACTTTGACTCCAAGTTTAACTCAATTTAATTGTCAGGATGAACGATCAACAACACTGATACTTATGTCCCTCACCAAGTACAAAGTGAAGCTAAGCGTACGAGGACGTACGCACGTCAGTATGGCCGTGTCGGCGGCAACGTCCAGTTGTAAACTCTATGCGCAACGGGCTGTACCGTAATTTACTCTGTGGCAGCATTTAAATTTATTACAGTGGCAACACCGGCATTTGTCATCGCTTCCCTACCCATCTGGCTATAAAAAGGGACCGCTTGATGTACTACGGATCATTTTTGTTCCAGACACGGCGCGGTGTGGACATGCTGAAGGCCTATAGTTATATAGGTTGCAACCTACGCAAAACCCGTTCTGCCGACATATATTTCTACTGTGATTGTGCCGATGCCATGAAATCGTCGGCGTCGGTCTTTGGCGAAACAAATGAATGGATACCAATATTCAAACAACCATAAAAAGCGAAATTCAGATCATTTTAACTCCATATGCTATTCTATTTTGATCACATTTGAATCGTATTAAGGTTAGATTTAAATTAAAAAAGAACACCATCACCTTACGAGTCATTTTACGTTTGTTTCAGCATAATAAATTATAAGATAGAATATTGACCTTTTTAAATGTAAAGATGTAAAAAGCGAGGGCTGAAAAGTTTTAAGCAATGTACACAAAGCAGGCAATAACATGAACAATACCATGGTTCGAATGCTTCGACAGCGAATGTTAGATAGTCTAAGGCCGACTTGCACCAATTACAATTAAAAACTACATATAAAAATGACGTCTCACCAACACGTGTTATGAAAGCGCGCTAAATCCATAGGCGACTCAATATATTCCTCTGAGTACGCCTATGTTAGAACCGGTTAACGCAAGTGGGCCTTATAGATGCGTGATTTAGGCATGATTATGTAAATCCTATTTTAAACTAATGTTGCTTATTAGACAAGCCAAATACATGACTTGTTATACAATAGCCACCTTACAAATAAACATTGTGTAGCGGTAGAATCGTTATTTTTCGTTTTGTTTCTCTGTATCAAATTTGAAATAGGCAAATATGAAACAAGACAAAAAAAACTGAGTAGCTATTCCACTTTAATGTAATGTTTATTAATAAGGGGTTAGAGTGCCCGTCATATAGGTAGATACTTTAGGAAAAGGGGTAAAGAACTAAATAGTCACCTCAAGCTCTTGTGGTCAGCAGATGCGCCTCCGTGTATTACCTGGAAAACGATTTAACAAGTTCTTATAATAATAACAATAATAAAGCCCATGGATCACATACATAGATCCTGCTGGACCCTAACTAGGATTCTCTGTGTCTAGGGACTCAGGAACTACGAGGACCATGGTCCCACAACACCCAGACTCAGAACAAGTATTTACAGATTTTTCCTGGGCACAAATACTTGTCCTGCTGCGTGAATCGAACCCACCGCCTCCGGGTTATGAGCCAACCTGCTAAACCACCACACCACAGAGGCATTATGTGCAGCTAGACGCGCTCCGCGGTGTCAACTTGCCCGTTATAGTAGAGGAGATCGTGGGAGATCGACCTTCACCCATCTAATAAACAAATAAGATATATTTTTTATCATATACTGTGCGGGTGCGTGATGAAAATTCAAATTTCCTGCTTAATTTTCTTAATTTTGCTTCCATGAAAACATTCTCCTGACAATAATAAGCACAACGTAAAAAATACATAGCAAACATTTTTCATCCGTTCACGCATGATGCGATGACCAAAGGAAATAGAGATTCATGTTTATAGACATAGATTATTGATTAACAAACATGCCTATGATGACTTGCCTATCAAAAAGTGTTCATAGGTATTTTGAAACTATCAGTTGACATGAAATTTATTCGGTTATCAAAAGAGTGTGGCTGATGATATTTTTTTTATAAAAATTAATTCAATTAAAAATAGCCACAAACACTTTTCAATACGCAAGTTAACACAGGCATGTTTTTTAATCAATAACATTTGATTAAAAAAATATGTCTCATGTGGTTATCAGATAGGTGAAGGTCGATCTTCCACCGGCTCTTAGAACATTACGGAATTCAATTTTAAATGTATTTTTATAATATATTTTATTTTATTTATTCAGTTTAACAATTTTATTTATTTCAATTGTACAATTTTCCGGGATAAACAGTTTCCTGTATTGAGATCGGGAATATAAGCGTAGGCGAAATTTCACCTATTTCCGTTAATCCGTTTAGGCGTGAAAGCAAACAAAAAACATTACACAACAAACAACAGACAACGAGAAGAGGAGATATATTTTCTACGTATATTTTGAAACTGGGGTAGCAGTAAGTTCTTTTAGGGGTCCGTACCCCAAAGGGTAAAAACGGCCCATTACTATACCTGCGTTGTCTATCTCTCTGTTCAATTTAATTGCATTTGAAAACCACATAGAAGCGTTACTTCTTTTTCTATGCGGGCAAATGGTTTTGGTCTCTACCGACCTTTACAGTGGCACCGGGCGGGAGGTTGGACGCGTTACTGAGCATGACAGCGCAAATAGTAATATTATAAAATTTTGGGACAACTGTTTTACAGCTCAGCGTCCGGACATGGATAAACAATGTTTGACAAATAATAACAAAAACATATTCTGAACCAATTAATAATAATAAGATCACAGACATAGATTCCCTGTGTCTAGGGACACAGGAACTACAAGGACCGTGGTTCCACAACACCCAGACACAGAACAAGTTATTGCGCTTTTTTTCTGTGCGCAAATATTTGTCCTGTTGCGGGAGTCTAACCCTAATAAATATAATTAATGCAGTCGAGTTACAATACCTAGTTACTACACTACATATAGTAGATAATGAGTAAATGAATGTACATAATTATTATCACGGTCAATGTAATCTACTTGACTAGTTTCATCATATAAAGATCTTAGAAGGCTTCAAGTAAATACTTGTATCCATTTTCAGCTTAGACTAAAGCCCGTATTACGGAACCGCGTTCAGTCGTGAATCGGTGCTAAAGTGAGATTTTAATCGCAAAATGTAACTTTTAAACAATTACACAATAGTAGAAGGTTTTCAATTCGGTTAGGTTTTTTCATTTTTGTTATCTCAGAACTACGCTAATTTATAAAACAGATTCGGTAAATAATTATTGAATATATACTTACAGATTTTTTTAATTAAATTTTATTGTTAGCAAACATTGAAATTTCATAAAAATCGGTGCATTCGTTTGGTTTTAAATTCAAAATCACGAGAAAGATCATATCAAAAGATTTATTGAAAGGATATACGTATTATATTAATGAAATCACGACTTGAGCGATGATCCTGATCGACAACTGAGCGTCGTGCTGTAATACGGTGGTATAAAGTCGTACACGGCGTGCAAGGTCGCAGTGGAAGTTAGCATATTTTACACGTAGTAAATGGCGCGGCGTATGATCGATCATAACTTTTTATGCGTCAGTATAGGATTTGGTTACCTTTACAAACCATGGCTTCTAGTGATTCCAATCTACATTATTTAAATTACACGTGTTAATAATATAAACTTGTAGGTTTGATTACCGATTAGTAAATGCTGGGTAAATTAGTAATTGATGGGGTAAGAAAAAGGCACACACAACGGACCCGAACTTACAGTTGTCAATTAACTTTGATTACTGCCATTGTAGGATCTGTAAAGGCAAGCGAGATGTACAACTTTGACATATATTACTATTGATTTAAATCTCGATCTACTATCATAGCGTTATCGGGCAGAAATGAAGCCATAAATCGCCCAGCCGTGAAAAGCGAAAGTCACCTCTGGTGTGCGAACCTAGAATTGGGGCGTTGTCAGAAGAGTATGGAAAAGACTACGTCCTCTGAAAGAGTGGACCCTATTGAAAGTCACGGCCGTTCCAGATGACCTTTTTTGAAGTGATAGACGTGACCAGTAGTGACCATATCAGTTGCAGTATCAGAGTCATTCGGACCTCTAGTTTCGCGTGAGACTGCACTGCGCATGTCATCCTCAGACATCAAGCACGGTCTAGTGACATTACTAGACTGTGAGGTCAGATTCATTTGCACAGTAAAACAACGCGTGTTACGTCACAAGTATTCAAAATAGGTTTCTAATATATTGTGTACTCACGTTGGCGATAGCAGACTGTGGCTTCGGAGCAGTGAAGCGTCCGACGCCCGGAGTGACGGCAGGCGTCGTCACGCAAGACTTGCTAGAACACACACCAAGCTTAAATTAAGCAACGTTCGCTGTGATCACTATTCCGCTTTTAGTATTTACAACTGACTGAGCGCTGCCACGTTTCGGTATTATTGTGCTTAATGAGAACGTCTCGTCAATTCACGCGTACCAACGTGTCCAGTACGAAAATGTTTAACGTAAATAATATGTTTTTAATAGAAGGGGTATTATATGGGATAGTATTGGATATGATCATCCGTCTATGTATGCGTTTTAATTCTTTTATTTAAAAATCATGCACATGAATCGATTATGAAAAAAAAATCTATGTGATCAATTTATTTCTAAAATTCTATCTGATATTTCTTTTTTTTTGTAAAACTACCGCGGTGATATATTAATATAGAATAGATTGTTTGTATATAATTACATGTTCTTAAGACCTATCTTGGTATCCCACAACAATTATGTATTGATAATCTGATAAAAATAATTGAAACTGAAAATATATCCTTTCATATGAAAAAATAATTTCATTCGGTTTATAAATGACGGAGAAAACATATGAGGTAACAAACATTTAAAATAAAAACAATGTAATTGAGAACTATTCCATTTTTAAGTCTATTGCAATGCAGCTAGCTCCGTACGTTATATACCGGGTGTTACAAAACTACCCGTAAACCCGAAAGAAAGTTAAATGGGGCCTTATAACGAGTCCATTCACAATATTTAAGAACCGTAGTAACGCTGTATAAAAAAATAAAAAAAAATATTATTGTTTTCACCGATGTACAAACCCTATTTCAGTAAAATTTAAGAGTAAACTACGCAAAATGTACCTAAATTTTTACCTAATTCGCGGAACGACAAAAAAATTAAAAGACCTATCCTAACGAAACAACCTATACGAACACTTAATTTTTCATAATACCATCGATAAATCGTTTCAGATAAAGTTCGCAAGCACTATTTAAATTGCCATCTTATGGCCTACGCATAATTTTTGTGATGTTGAGTATAATGACATCCTTGTATTGAGGTAGCAAACATTATGAATGAAAAATTGAAAAACTATTAATGTAGACAATTATTAGGTAAAATAGGTACTATATATATTTTCCTTTCTGTTAAATAATCTGGTTCCCTGACATGACAGCTTACTAGGGTTGACAAAATTTTTGCTTTGATAATTGATTATATTATTTACGGGGTAACACGTTGTAACACGTTGTATTCCATTTCTCGAAAAAAATACGAAAACTGGCCCGACCTAATAGTACCTACGTATGTATATAAATACATCAATCGTCCGATAAGCAAGCGCTACTTACTTTAATGTAGTCTTATCTACATAATCCAAAATGTAGTCGATATTTCATGAAATATAACAAGACAAACTGCATTAACCACTGAATGAATGAAACTATTATCTACTGCGTCAAAATATCCCCCAAAATATTAGGTCTTTACCTATGAAATTGCCGTTTTGTTTGAAAAAAGTTAAAGTATTTTTTTTTCTAACTTATTTATTTCTTTTATTCAAAGTAATCACCCCTGCAATCAATGCATCTTTGCTAACGCTGTGGCAGTTTATGGATGCCCTTCTTGAAAAAATCAGCAGGACGGGAGACAACAAACTCTTCAAAGGCGTTTTGTACTGCCTCTCGGGAATTGAATTTTTTTCCCGCTAAAAAGTTGTCCAAATTTTGGAAAAAGTAATAGTCGGTAGGCGCAAGATCTGGTGAGTATGGCGGATGAGGGAGAGCTTCCAAACCCAACTCATGCAGCTTAGAGACGGTCTGTTGTGCAGTATGGGGTCGCGCGTTGTCGTGAAGTAGCAGTGGAGACGACCGATTGACCAAAGCTGGTTGCAGACGTGCGAGTTTCGCCATCATTGTGGTCAGTTCTTCAATGTACACATCTGCAGTAATGCTCTCACCGTTTTGTAAAAAGCTATGATGAATCACACCAGCACTAGACCACCAAACTTTGACTATCACCTTTCTAGGGGTCATTTTTCGTTTTGCACATTGTTTTGGTACCGAACCAGGATCTAACCAACTTGCTGAGCGCTTTCGATTGTCAAAAAGAATCCATTTTTCGTCGCACGTAACAATTCGGTTCAAAATTCCTTCATTTCTGTGCCTGTTAAGCAGCGCAAGGCAAGTCTGGACGCGTACGTTGCGCTGGCGATCGTTAAGTTCGTGGGGCACCCATCCATCAAGCTTTTTTATCTTGCCAATCTGTCGCAAATGGACCAATATTGTTTTGATGCTAACATCAAAAGCTGCTGCCAGCTCATTTGTAGATTGAGATTCATCAGCTTCCACAATCGCCTTTAATTCATCATTGTTGACCAAAGTTCCCGGACGACCACAAGGTTCATTTTTCAAGTCAAAATTCCCAGAACGGAACCGAGCAAACCAATAACGGGTTGTACGTTCGTTTGTACAGTTCTCTCCGTAAACGTCGTTGATGTTACGTGTCGTTTGTGCCGCGTTGGTGCCACGACGGAACTCATATTCCATAATTACACGAAATTTCAAAGTATCCATTATGAGGAAAAATGTTCAAATGTAATGAAAATACAACGCTAATCAATAAACAAAAGACTTATATTGTAAATAGAATGTCATATTTTTAAAACAAAATTAATTTGAATTTAGAATTCATAGCCAATCAAAACTTTTTTTTGTTTGAAAAAGTCTATACTGCAATACGGCAATTTCATAGGTAAAGACCTATTATATCCAAGCCCTAAGCTATCCTAATGTCGTACTAAAACTGACATTCAAAGAAACCAAATAAGTATAAAAAACTAGGTTAGATTACGGTACATTCATTAAAAACTTAACTACAAATCTCAAAAATAATTACGAACCCCGCATCCATTGCTTTGGTTAGTCTAAAATATCCCTCGTTATCTTCCAAGATCTGTCGCCGAATAGAGACTGGCTTTAATCTGTTTGAGTTTGTCATATTATATTATACACGGTGGAATTGAATTGAACGCTCTTTTCCATAAATGTATGTATGTACTCAGACCATGCTATAGAATATTTGTACAAAGTCCAATAAAAAAAAATGGTATTGTTTTAGTATTTAGTGCCTCCTAAAATAACTGCATGAGAGCCGAAATGTCTAGATCTATGTCTTATTTCATAAGTACTTTTTTTATTTTGTTATATGGGAGCGTTCTCTATAGCATGGACTGAATACATACAATAAAAGAAAAGAACGAATTAAATTACACCTTGTATACATCAGCGTAATTCTGTGTGAACCAAGTGGCTGCGGTGAGACATATCCGAAAATATGGTGAATAGCGGGAAATGCTCCACCATCGAGGGCGATTGAAGAAACAGCTAAAATTTATAAGATTTTTTAAAATTAATAATCACGCGTGGGTAATTTCGAAAAAGAAGATGCACTCTTTTTATTTCACCACCCCACAGTGTTACTTATGAGGATCATATTCTAGGGATATATATTATATGGCAAACTTTAGGAAATGTCTAAGAACAGCAAAAAACAAACTAAAAGGATCATTTTTTTCATCATCATTTAAGCATATTTTGCTATTCTCCATACTGTCTGATTTGGCCATCTATGCCGAGTTGATGATTCATCCAGTCGAGGCGGCTCGCAGTCGCACGAGTATCTTTTCCGTCCCCTGCCAATTTATGTACAGTGGCGAAATGAGAAGGTTCGTCATCTTCATATTATTGATTTATATAACATGTCGAGAACAAATAAAGTTCAAATTTACTCAGATCCAGTGTTTGTGTGTCAAAGATTTTTTATTTTTATTTTAATGTTTTTGCTCCACACTTTTGTGTATTTAGCCAGTGTCAAGTAATTAATGATTTATCAAATATTTCACGCAAATATGTGTCAAGTCACAGTCGAAGTCATCAAGTCAAGTTATAGTCCAGTCAAAGTCATACTCCTAGTAAAGTGGTGGCAACTTTACTTGAAGCTTCTATGGAGTTTTGGAAAAAACACGAAAAGAAACGTTTTACCATCATTATACCATTTTCCCACACTCACGCCTGTAATCCAGCACTTAACGAATAGAATGCCACCAATTTTATGCACTAACACTGAAAATAACACAAGTTTTGGAAAATAATACAATGCGGTGACGCAATCTTTTTCGCATTCCCGCCCAAACTCCAAGATTATTAATTGTTGATTAGGCAACGATATTATACATGGGCAGTTGAGTGGGTGATTGTCAGTTGTGTAACATTAAAACATAGAGAAAATGTCGCTTGACGTCATTTTAAAATCAGAATTTGGCACTTGTAGAAGCAAAAGTAATCTAGGACGAACAGTTTCAATCCCTGAGTGTACTTGCGCACCCTAATTGGGTTGCAGCGACCGGGTCCCGAAGGGCCTATAATGATTCGGTGCGATTCCTCGATCTATTAATTACATTTTCACACGCATTTCATTTTTTTAGATGCTCATCCCACAGGAAAATTTCGCTTTTCCGGGATAAAAGGTAGCCTATATGTTAAACCAGTGTATAAGCTATCGTGGTACCGAATTTCATCTAAATCCATTCAGCCGTTTGAGCGTGAAGGAGTAACAAACATACACACATACACACAAACACACATACAAACTTTCGCCCTTATAATATTAGTGTGATGTGATTCGGTAAATATAATAAGATCTGTGCTAATACTTGTTGGTTTTTAACAATACAAAAAGTATCAACATAATTGGCCTTTTGACGTGAAACTACACACAAACAAATGATTCATTTTTATATCTTAGTGATTAATAGATCTCGTAGTCGCGTATACAGAAAAATCTTAGTATAGGGGACTGTTTACAAAGATTCTTCGAAGGAGAATTACGAGAAAGAATAGTACAATTATTGCAAAGGCGCAGGTCGGGTATCAGTTTGAAGGCCGAGCCGCAGGCGAAGACTTCAGTGATACGAGACAGGCAATTGCCATTTCGGCAGAGGCATATATAGTGCTGTTCTTAAAAAAAAGTGCAAGGAAATAAAAAGGGTCTTTTACATAATAAATTTAATTTTCTTTTGATTTCGCTGGAAGCAGATTTCCATCGCTAATTTAGCTTCCGATCTTAAATCTGTCAATGTCCATTTCATTTTCACTTTCAGAATCATCGGAACTCATTTTAATTTATTTTTATAAACCAAATAACAACGAACTTCAAATCGGTTTTCGGTTTTACAGTTTGTGCCGAAAGGTAAACGCATCTGTGGCTATACAGCAAACGTAGTGGTTATATGCTCTTTCATTCAGCCACGAGAACGCAATGTGTACGATAGATGAAAGAGTTCTAAATTCAAACAGCACACCGTTTCATACAACATTGCCGGTGCGCTCTTCGTTCCAAATTCAAAGTATGCGCCGGGAAGTGATTTTGGTTTTTCAGTCTACGTAAATATGATACTTCGTGTGTTCTTTATTCAAAATGTTATTCAAAAATTCACGCATGTTTAAGAAAAATATTTAGGTCTTTACCTATGAAATTGCCGTTTTGTTTGAAAAAAGTTAAAGTATTTTTTTTTTTCGAACTTATTTATTTCTTTTATTTAAAGTAATCACCCCTGCAATCAATGCATCTTTGCCAACGCTGTGGCAGTTTATGGATGCCCTTCTTGAAAAAATCAGCAGGACGGGAGACAACAAACTCTTCAAAGGCGTTTTGTACTGCCTCTCGGGAATTGAATTTTTTTCCCGCTAAAAAGTTGTCCAAATTTTGGAAAAAGTAATAGTCGGTAGGCGCTAGATCTGGTGAGTATGGCGGATGAGGGAGAGCTTCCAAACCCAACTCATGCAGCTTAGAGACGGTCTGTTGTGCAGTATGGGGTCGCGCGTTGTCGTGAAGTAGCAGTGGAGACGACCGATTGACCAAAGCTGGTTGCAGACGTGCGAGTTTCGCCATCATTGTGGTCAGTTCTTCAATGTACACATCTGCAGTAATGCTCTCGCCGTTTTGTAAAAAGCTATGATGAATCACACCAGCACTAGACCACCAAACTGTGACCATCACCTTTCTAGGGGTCATTTTTCGTTTTGCACATTGCTTTGGTACCGAACCAGGATCTAACCAACTTGCTGAGCGCTTTCGATTGTCAAAAAGAATCCATTTTTCGTCGCACGTAACAATTCGGTTCAAAATTCCTTCATTTCTGTGCCTGTTAAGCAGCGCAAGGCAAGTCTTGACGCGTACGTTGCGCTGGCGATCGTTAAGTTCGTGGGGCACCCATCTATCAAGCTTTTTTATCTTGCCAATCTGTCGCAAATGGACCAATATTGTTTTGATGCTGACATCAAAAGCTGCTGCCAGCTCAGCTGTAGATTGAGATTCATCAGCTTCCACAATCGCCTTTAATTCATCATTGTTGACCAAAGTTTCCGGACGACCACGAGGTTCATTTTTCAAGTCAAAATTCCCAGAACGGAACCGAGCAAACCAATAACGGGTTGTACGTTCGTTTGTACAGTTCTCTCCGTAAACGTCGTTGATGATACGTGTCGTTTGTGCCGCGTTGGTGCCACGATGGAACTCATATTCCATAATTACACGAAATTTCAAAGTATCCATTATGAGGAAAAATGTTGAAATGTAATGAAAATACAACGCTAATCAATAAACAAAAGACTTATATTGTAAATAGAATGTCATATTTTTAAAACAAAATTAATTTGAATTTAGAATTCATAGCGAATCAAAAATTTTTTTTTGTTTGAAAAGTCTGTACTGCAATACGGCAATTTCATAGGTAAAGACCTATTATTTTTTTGGCGATCATATGTCCCATGTCCTCAGGCTTGCATGGCTTTTCTTATTAGTATATCAAACACACTAGCGACGCATCCCACAGTTCAGCCTTTTATTTGCTTATACGTATGTACGTACGAGTACGTATATTGTCAAACGAAAAAATGCAATGAAGTTTTCACCGATAACGTACCTGATTGTTTCCAGGTTATCGAAGAATTGAGGCGAAACAGCAAAATTGTTATTCTGTCGCACAATCCGGCCCATGCCGTAATTTTTGATTAGGAATTGTTCCATCTTCGGAGAGGGACCGTCCACTGCCATTAGGTGTGGCGAAGTTTCCATATCCTGGGGGCAATTCATAGAGGTTACGCCACACGACATATGACAATATCACACACGGTGAAACTCACTAGCCACTTATAAGCAAATAAGCGGGCTCAGGCGTCAAAAAATTAAGAACTCCAACGTCTAGAGAACTTTCAAGTGCGCACGTCATCCTGAGACATTTGCATGGTCTAGTAATTATATTATCTAATCTTATCATCGGGTCATAGTCTTATTTTTCTAATTAATTTCACTACCTACAGTGCCCAATGAACTGGAACGCAGTAGTCTTGCGCACTACTGCTTGGCAGCAGAATAACTAGCAAAGCCATGGTACCTTCCTAGACGAGCTTTGCTTATTAACACCATTTACGATTTAAATATGATAACATTTAATACTAATTATGTAAATACTAATAATACAAGACGTTTTGGCTCCACGTTTATCAAACAGCAAGCAGCGAAAGAGTGGAACGCTTCACCGGCGTCCGTATTCCCGAAAACTATAACCTTGGAGTCTTCAAATCGAGAGTGAACCTGTATCTTCTAGGTAAGCGTATTACATCCTAGATCACATCGTCACTTACCGTCAGGTGAGATAGAGGTCAAACGCAAACCTATCAAAACAATTTTAAAAAAACAGTGAAATATTATGTTACCAACATTTTTGTGTGTCTTATTATAAAATATCCAAGATAGAATCAAAGTACGTTTTGTGATTTAAAAATCTTACTTGTAACATGTGATCGAATAGCTTCCGTCCGTATCCGTGGCGCTGCCGGTCGGCCACCACGTAGAAATCCAACACGCATAGAGGCTCCACCTCACGGGCTCGGTCGCCTTCTCGGTCGTCGAACAGGTACAGGTGCTTCCGGCCCACCTTTAGCATACCGATCACTTCACCTTTGCCACTGAAACCAACGCCGGACATTAACACGTCATCTTAATTCACGCTTGTGAAGTAAAACTTCTTTACGCACGCTTGACTTGGGAAGTGAGCCGGTGAATGCAATGCGAACTAAAGGTTGAAGTTGGTTCACGTAATCACTATTGTCAACATAACAAAGCAAAAAAAATGTATTATTATGTTGGTATGTCCGGTAAAATGATAAATTGTCAAGGTGGCGACATTAATATTAAAACAAAGCAAAAACCAAGTTATACCGGCCGATAGATGGAGCTAAACTAAAGAAGTTTTACTTCGCTCGTGTGGTCTAAAACACACTCGTTTTTTTATTATAATTAAACGATCTAATCGTCACGTCATCCATTCTCATCCGTCAGCTGTTAAGGGACGCTTGACATCAGTGTCAAGCGTCCCTTAACAGCTGCATCAAGCGGCTTTGCCAAGATGAT
Source organism: Ennomos fuscantarius (assembly GCA_905220475.3). Taxonomy (NCBI): domain Eukaryota; kingdom Metazoa; phylum Arthropoda; class Insecta; order Lepidoptera; family Geometridae; genus Ennomos; species Ennomos fuscantarius. The sequence continues at coordinate 18,195,975 of HG992023.1, forward strand.
GTTGGTTTAAGACCTAGTAAATAAAGACAGATTTTAAATATCGTGAACATGGGTTCGTAGTTTTCAGTAAATTTTGAAGTAAGTTTTGTGTAGTAAGATATTCATAAACTATCTTTTTACCCATATATAAAGTGCACTCGCTTAGCTGAGCAGAGTTAACAAAAAACTTAACAAGTAGGTACATAAGCGGTTATCCTTCCGCATAAATTGTATTTATTATCCAGTATATCCAAGTGGGATTTGTAATCATTGATCGCTATTTTGATGACTAAATCACTGCAGCATAGTTAAAAATAATGACAAGATATAAATGTTAATGAGAACAAAAAAATCTAGTGAAGTTAAATTAAGAATAATACACATCTGAAATATAGACTTCATTATGGGTTTAAGTACATTTTAGCCCGCACCTGTCAGCGGGATGAACGAGAAGGAGTTCATAGTGAGCGATTTATTGGTTATTCAGAAACTATAATAAAATCTGTGCTGGTCACCAACCAATGAGCGTTCAGTATTTGGTGTGTGAAGTTGGCACGAGTATAACACACGTACGAAAAACCGGGGGAAATTCTTAACAGACAGACAAAACAATAGACCACCAAGTGATCCTATCACAGTCACTTAATAGATTATATACTAAATCTGGTGTCACAATTAAATTTTTTTATGAGATATAAAATTCTTAAATTAATATCACATCAATGAATTTTCGATAATATTTTAGGGCATTACAAAACGAATACAAATATTATGGTATAAATGCAATCAATCGCATTAGCCAACTACCAACTAACAGAATCGAGTAGAAAATAGACAAAGCAATGTGCAGTGCTTGTGCTGACCACCATCATTGTTAATTCGCAACAATAGTATTTCTTTTACAACAGTGCATAATAGTGTGAATAGTTTAGCAGTTCAGTTGCAATCGAGTTACGTGATCGCCGAGCTGGGGTTGATTACAGGGTTAATGGGTTAATTACTTTGAATGCAACATGAGAAACTTCTTTGAAACATTTCCAAAGTAACAATGCACATAAACTGCGTATTGGAACTGTCAAATCCATTTATGTTTTTCTGTGTTCCAATCAAGTTACATGATCGCATAGCTGGTCGAAAAAATAAAACGATAAATGCAGGAGGCAAGCAGCAGCTCCAAGTGGCGGTATAAGGACACCTCCATTGAACTGAACATAGGGCCTTTGGTCAGCAGTGGACGTCTTCAGATTGATGATACATTTTTAGAGCTTGTGGCTGGTGGCTGGCTCCTCAGGAGTGTCCTTGAACTAGTTGCCTCCCACTTTTGAAAACCTCATGTGAGGTAACGCTATTAAAAATTGGTGGCCTACAGCAGTAGTCCAGCAAAATAGTGTCTTTTTGGTGATCGCCGGGCAGTTACCATAAATCTTAATATATCTAGTATATATGTATTGTGAATCAAATGTCATTGTTTTCCGTATTTCCTTGAGCTATATTGTCATTTTACATCAAGCAAATTCACCCTGTATAATAAAAAACCCTAAGAAATATACGAGATACTTTACAAGTATACGTGTACAAGTATACGTGTGTATTTTGTTTGAACGAATATACGAGATACTTTAAAACTCAAGATGAGTTTTAAAGTATCTCGTATATTCGTTCAAACAAAATACACACGTATACTTAGATAATTATTCAAAGGCGATCATTACGCGATCATTAACTTATCTTGTGCGGACTCTACCACAACAATTGGGCACCATTTTGAACAGAAGACAATGACCCGAGAGAAAAAACTTGTCACGGCTTCGCAAGTCGGACAATATGAAAACAGTGAAGTGGAAACACTTCACAGTCGAGGGGACATCTGGTACGCTACGCCACGCCGCCATCCATCCCTTCGCACGCCAATTACATAAACACCGAAGAAAGTTCCACTAACCAAAGAAACTACGTCCACTACTTATACCTAAAGTACAGAGCACTACTTTAATAAACGACTTCCCGCGTCCATCAGTATCTTAGCTTTTTTGAATAGATAAAACTTTAATATATCCATATAATATACCTATCTTTATATCTATCTATATATATATAAAACTCAAAGGTGACTGACTGACATAGTGATCTATCAACGCACAGCCCAAACCACTGGATGGATCGGGCTGAAATTTGGCATGCAGTTAGATGTTATGACGTAGGCATCCGCTAAGAAAAGATTTTTCGAAATTCCACCCGTAAGTGAACACCCGTGAAATGGGTGGTTGAATTATTTTCCCATAGGCCACAGGCGAAGCTGCGGGCAGAAGCTCGTATATAAAAAATCTCTATTTCCCTTGGTCATCGCATCACGCGTGTACGGATGGAACATTTTCAGTAATTCTTTTATGTTGGGCTTATTATTAACAGGAGAAGGTTCTTGTGAAAGAAAATATTAGGTCTTTACCTATGAAATTGCCGTTTTGTTTGAAAAAAGTTAAAGTATTTTTTTTTTTCGAACTTATTTATTTCTTTTATTTAAAGTAATCACCCCTGCAATCAATGCATCTTTGCCAACGCTGTGGCAGTTTATGGATGCCCTTCTTGAAAAAATCAGCAGGACGGGAGACAACAAACTCTTCAAAGGCGTTTTGTACTGCCTCTCGGGAATTGAATTTTTTTCCCGCTAAAAAGTTGTCCAAATTTTGGAAAAAGTAATAGTCGGTAGGCGCAAGATCTGGTGAGTATGGCGGATGAGGGAGAGCTTCCAAACCCAACTCATGCAGCTTAGAGACGGTCTGTTGTGCAGTATGGGGTCGCGCGTTGTCGTGAAGTAGCAGTGGAGACGACCGATTGACCAAAGCTGGTTGCAGACGTGCGAGTTTCGCCATCATTGTGGTCAGTTCTTCAATGTACACATCTGCAGTAATGCTCTCGCCGTTTTGTAAAAAGCTATGATGAATCACACCAGCACTAGACCACCTAACTGTGACCATCACCTTTCTAGGGGTCATTTTTCGTTTTGCACATTGCTTTGGTACCGAACCAGGATCTAACCAACTTGCTGAGCGCTTTCGATTGTCAAAAAGAATCCATTTTTCGTCGCACGTAACAATTCGGTTCAAAATTCCTTCATTTCTGTGCCTGTTAAGCAGCGCAAGGCAAGTCTCGACGCGTACGTTGCGCTGGCGATCGTTAAGTTCGTGGGGCACCCATCTATCAAGCTTTTTTATCTTGCCAATCTGTCGCAAATGGACCAATATTGTTTTGATGCTAACATCAAAAGCTGCTGCCAGCTCAGCTGTAGATTGAGATTCATCAGCTTCCACAATCGCCTTTAATTCATCATTGTTGACCAAAGTTTCCGGACGACCACGAGGTTCATTTTTCAAGTCAAAATTCCCAGAACGGAACCGAGCAAACCAATAACGGGTTGTACGTTCGTTTGTACAGTTCTCTCCGTAAACGTCGTTGATGTTACGTGTCGTTTGTGCCGCGTTGGTGCCACGACGGAACTCATATTCCATAATTACACGAAATTTCAAAGTATCCATTATGAGAAAAAATGTTGAAATGTAATGAAAATACAACGCTAATCAATAAACAAAAGACTTATATTGTAAATAGAATGTCATATTTTTAAAACAAAATTAATTTGAATTTAGGATTCATAGCCAATCAAAACTTTTTTTTGTTTGAAAAAGTCTGTACTGCAATACGGCAATTTCATAGGTAAAGACCTATTATTAAGAAAGTGAAGCGGAAAATAATTTTTGCAGCGCAGCGCAGCTTGTTGTATATAAAAATGTATCCATTTCCCTTGGTTATCGGATCACGCGTGAACGGATGGAGCATTTTTGTTTATTCTTTTTAGTTGTGTTTATTTAATAAGAAAGTTTTTCATCCCCACGCGGGTAAAGCCGCAGGACGCTGCTTGTTAACCTATAATACCTAATGAGAAAATAGTGCATTAAGCCTTCCACAATACACCAGGGTTAACCGGAAGATAATGCTCGATAGCATTAAGTTCGCCTATGTACCTTCAATTGATGTTGTTTGTGCAATAAAGAATTTTCTATCATTCTATCTATGTATAGTTAGAAAATACCGATGGATGGAGATATTACACAGTACTTACTTGACCGGAAATGACCAAATGAATCCCATTCATCGATTAAGATTGTGTTACTCAATAAGACCGCAGGTCGTCAGTCTATAATCTCTATAGTTCCGGAAAAAGCATATTGTGTAGTATTGTTTAAATAAACATCAAGTAAATGGACATCGTGTATAAATCCTATTAATGTATCGAAGTAGATCGATTTACTGTTTATGTATACACTATAAGTCTTTTAGCTACAACAGCCCGAATAAACAATACTGTCTGAGAAATCATAAAGTAGGTTATTGAAAAAATCGACTGAAAAGCGAGATTAAACGACGAGACAACGCTTCGAGATATGAAAGCGGAGGAAGCTTATAATGTAAAGCTAGTTACAACACATTGCGTGATGGTTTCTACAATAACTGGGGGTCGGATCGGATTTGGTTTTCCCGCTGCAGGTTAGCTGCGGTATTAGTCATCACACCGTACCGTACAAATTTACGAAGTTCGTGCATTTGATAATAATAAGCAGGTTTAAACCAAAGCAAATAGAAATATAGCACTAGATTAGTAATATGATTATGCAAAAAGAAAAGCATGTTTTATTTATGGAATACTAGTTGACCTGCCCCGGTTTCGCACGGGTGAATTAGTAAAACGCGGATGAACGGGATAAAAACGCAAAACCTATCTAACAATAAAAAAAAATGTATCCTATGTCAGTCTCCTGGTTCTAAGCTACCTCCAATTTTCATCCTCATCAGCCCTCAACCGGTTCAGCCGTTCTTGGGTTATAAAATAAATAGTGTAACTAACACGACTTTCTTTTATATATATAGATTTTTCATTCCACAGTCATTAATTACAAAAATCGCGACTTTCTAACACTGTATAAAGACACATCAGCCCATACATTTGTGTTTCTATGTGTTGCAATCAAGTTACCTACATGATCGCCTAGCTGGTCAAAGCCACGGAAACGATGAATGCAGGAGGGAAGCATCCGCTCCAAGTCAAATAATATATAATAGGCCGACTATAATATTATATTTATAGTAAAGCACCCAGTAGTAAAAATTACAAAGACCTACGGTTAAAGAATTTATTTCTCATAAGAATTTACAAATTCAATTACAGAGAAATTTAATTTTTAAAACTAAAAGCCGGTGAGCTGCAGTTTAGATATGTACAGTAAACTTATCGCATAATGTTGATACTATTCTGAATTATATTTATTAGCTTAGGAACTACGTGTATTACAATATCTCCAGGGACATATCTCATTTTGTTATCAGTTGGTATTCAACGCAAAAATATAATCAAATTAAATCACAAGTTATAAACCAGATCAACTTGTATAGTATTATTTTTCCTATCTACCTTCATAAAACTTCATAAAACTTACGTAGCAAGCGCAGCGCGGGCATCCCCGCGCATCGGAATGCAATAAACATGTTTCCTAAGGCTTAGGGCACAGTAAGAAGGTTTTAATATAATATATATTTACCTAGGTGAAATAAATAGTTTTATGTAAGGTCGAGTTTAGCTCCCCGAATACAAATTTTCAATCAATGAAAAAACCTTTAAAACGTAGCTCTTTAATAGTTTTTCGAAAATAAACAAAGAGTTAACCTTTTCGATGTCTTTTGGAAGTTTATTATATATTTTGACACCTTCGTACTTTATATTTCTTTTTCCGTAATTGGTTCGAGGTGTTCTTAAGCAGATATTATTCGCTTGCCTAGTCATACGTTTATTAATGTGCATTGTTTTTGTAAATATTATTTGTGAATGAATAAACCTACATTGTATATAATATATAAAAAACTAAATTACGTCAAAATACAATTACTATAATTATTATGTATCTGTTGTGTGTTTAATAAGTTAATTATTTCATAACGTATGTTCCTCATAAAAATGCTTTCTTATTTTTTTCTACGCACTACCGCACATTATTTACATATCTCTAGCATGGTCACCTACGTACACGAATCCTACCATCGCTGTTCGTATGATATAGCATTTTATATATGGTGATATATATATATATATAGCATTTTCTATCTATCTATGTGGTATATCTATACCACATTGCTTTCTTGCAATGCGGTAACTGCCCTATTAGCCCCATATCCGATATTATGGGGTCCTTTGTAAATCGCTGCAAGTCCAGATATGTATTTATAAAATTATCATTCTACAATGGAATATGAATTTGAGCCCCGATTCAACTTAGCGCCATCTATAAATATCCTAACCTATAAAGCGCTTACCGCATTGCATTAGGTGTATGTACGTAACACACAACGCATTGATGTTCGATTCTCCAATAACCAATCCACCGGAAAAGACCCGGTAGCCCGTAACCTTTCTTGTAACACAAACAACGTTTATATAAAAGAAACAACTTGTCGATGGGTCTTTTCACCAGTGACAATAGTTTATAGCAATCAACATAATCAATTTCCAAAAAAAATTGTGTTAATGGTTCTAAATTCGGGTCGCCACAGAACGGAAATGAGAACAATAAAGAATTTCCACGATTCAGATATCTAAATATATAGAACTCAAAGGTGACTGACTGACTGACATAGTGATGTATCAACGCACAGCCCAAACCACTGGACGAATCGGGCTGAAATTTGGCATGCAGGTAGATGTTATGACGTAGGCATCCGCTAAGAAATGATTTTTCGAAATTCCACCCTAAAGAGGGTGAAATGGGTGGTTAAATTATTTTCCCATAGGCGGGTGAAATGGGTGGTTAAATTATTTTCCCATATCCCATTTCCGCGGGCGAAGCTGCGGACAGAAGCTCGTCATCCTATACAATACAAACTCATACGGCCGTATTAATAAGACTCGTATTAAACAAACTACTAACATATATTTTTTGTCATTGGAATATCGAACGCGGTACGGAAAACAAAATCAGACACAGTGTAGCTAATCCAAATCACCGATCCATACATATACCTAATTGTTTGATTTATTACAAATTCATCGTATGTAGATTTTAAATGAAAACCGCGATGCAGTATTTCATAGAGACTGCATTATCTGTTGACAAATTCCATAGAAACTATGCATTACTTGTTGAAAGACCAACCAACGCACATAGAAAAAGTTTGGAACTCAATTGTTTTTCACCGTTGATCTAGCGTGGGTTATTTCACTAGGCTAATCTCCACAAAGAATGAACCAATATCTATGGTTTTGAGATATTCACTAAGAAAAGCTATGGTTAGCATAATATGGGACTGTTTTATTAATGGTCGACAAAATAAAATATGTAAGTAGTATATTAAAAAGAACATGGCTTTACCCAGGAGTCAGTGGTAAAGCAGCAATAAAATAAAATTAAAATTGTATGAATATGGAATCCTCAGGTAATGGTAAACTGCTCATTACTTGTTTCACATGTCTAGACCAACTACACAAGTATAATCTCTGTTGACATAAATTAACAGACAATGTATTAAAAGTCAAGTCTGTTATTGTAAGTTATGGCAACTAAACATTCTTGTCATAACGAAGAGGAACCATTGAATGCAAGAGGCAAATAGTTGAGTCACTCATAAGTGGCACTCTATGGGGGTAGCTTGATTATATTCAGCAGTGGATGACTTCGGTATGATAATGATCATTGGCACTTTTACTAGTCCAATTACAATAATAATATGATATTTAAATTTTAAAACTGGTAGTCTGATTTGGGTCAATAACACAATTTAGTTCTCTTAATACTTCCAGGAACCAGCCTATCAATTAAATAATTATAGAGATACAAAATGCTGACTTTCGAATGCCGCCGAAGGTCGAAAGTCGGCGAGTCAACATGGTCCTGAGGATGCCTCGTGAAGAGGCGAAACACGTGTCGAGGGTTATCTGTATTGGTGTTTATTTGTAATAATAATAATTAATTGTATAATATTTATATAATTTTATATTTTAAATTTCAGTTTTATTTATAATAATAATAATAATAGTAATAATTAATTTTATATCGATAAAAAAAATAATAATTAATATAAATTTCATAATAATAATAATATTTTTTTAAATTTTTTATTGTAATTTCAGGATTTTTAGGGGAGGGTTATCTGTATTGGTGATTATTTGTAATAATAATAATTAATTGTAAAATATTTCCATAATTTTATATTTTATATTTCAGTTTTATTTATTATAATAATAATAGTAATAATTAATTTTATATCAATAAAAATAATAATAATTAATATAAATTTCATAATAATTATGATATTTTTTAAATTTGTTATAGTAATTTCATGATTTTTAGGGTTTTTTCAGGTTTTTTCATTAATTTACCTACAATAATCCTTTACCCCAATATAGATAATCTAAGTACTTGAATTCAGCGGAATTACACTAGATATTATTATTTAATTTTGTAAGATGAACTTCCGCGAAGTCACGCCTGACTCTATCAGTTAAATTAATCATAGAAATAGCATTAAAATGCAAGTCCAACTCATTATTTGAAAAAGAACAGAAAGTTCACTTCTATGAATGGTGCAAAGTAGCAAAGCACTGTAAAGAAAAAAACACTAAAAAAAACATCATGAATTATAAAATAGTAACATGGTATTATGATTATGTATAATAAAGCAAATAAACTTACTTATTGCCTTGGGGGTCTTTTAAGATATAGAGCACATAGGTTGGTGAGTTGCGCAGTTTCTCTGCTGTAGTGATGACCTTGTGAAGCCCTTGCGCTACAGCTGACTGTTCTCCAAGTTGATCTATCAGTTTCGACAAGCTATCCTGCACCATCCTGTATTGAAAACATTGATTGTGTGGAATAGTCATTGTAGGAATACCAACCAAGGGATGATTTCACTGTTAAGGAAGAGATAGGCATGTATTGCTCAATTTATTTTGTCTATATTTTTGGTCCCAAATTATCGTGTTTCATGTTTTGTTAGGCATCTTAACAGAAATGTGTGTTGCAATAACTTTTAGTGCACCACGATACCATACTCTGGTGTCGTAAAAATAAATAATAGCCCACTTTTGTACGTAGCTGTGTCCTATAACCTTGCTGGCTCGTTTTGATTTGAACATGAATTATTATCAATTTTAAAAAACTAAACAAATTTATGAAATACGCTCCAAGGTAAAATTGATTGGACCTACCTTACACTCCTCACGTCCCCTTGGAATCCTTGCGGAATCAGCGTATAGCTTAGCTTCGTGATTTCTTCGGGCAGCATGTCATTGACGCTCATCTTGGCCCATTCCATTTTTTAAGTCTTACGCTCACTTGTATTTCTGTAAAGACAAATTGAATAATTGAACAATAATTTCGCAAATTTGGCTTGTAAAAGGTTGTACTCAAAGAGCATGTAATGCTACGCACAGACTAAGTAGAGGATACGACAAAGAGTATATAATCACCAAAGAGTATAACTTTAATAACTAAATGGGTAATACATCTGTATCTCAAAATAAAACCCAGAGAAAACGAAACCAAGGAATGAAAGATCACATTTCAAAACCACAGACATAGTTGAGGATACTACCTCTGAAAAAGGAATCCTTTTTCAGAGGATATTATGACCCTAGCCTAAACTTAACCCTTTTCGAGATACCCGACATAATTATATTGAAAATTTCTGATTTTTAAGCTACAAAATTTAATTATGTTTATTTTGTTTGGGGGAGAGTTGGCCGGGGGAGGCGGTATGGCGGACGAGGACTCACAGGGGGTTTTAGTGGGTTCGAGTCTCACGAGTGCGAGCGCATTTCCCTCCCTAAAAAAAGTGTTTCATAGTGAAATAAGTCAGAAATGATGGGTACTCCACGACGGTAACGGATCTTGCGCGATTTTTCATGTAACCCTGTATGGCACTCAATGATACCATAAAGAAATTACCCAAAAATAACGGGAGTCTCAAATACCTAAATTGCAATGAAATAAATTACATTCTAAGGATTATAGTTGAAAGAAAAATTTCCATGGAACAAATGTTAGAGAGTTCGTTTTGTATATGTCTATGATTGATGGTTTTGTATTTGATGTCAATTTGAACTTAATAGAATGTCGACCTAATATCTAAGAAGGAAAATGTATTAAATTAATATAGTTTATTCAAATATAATAATGATGATATAGATTCAAAGGTGGTTTGCATAAAGCAAAAGACATCCTTTAGGTCTCCAACATTAACATGGTAGCAGAGCGGCCGAAGTTTTTCTGAAATGTTTCAGTTGCTGAAAAAACAAAAGCGTTGGTAAGGATTGAGAAAGTTACGGAACTGGTGGAAATAATTTTATCAAGGAAGAATAAGTAAGTAGGAACAAATAAATATGGACAGTAGTAAAGAAGAATTTAAACTACCGATATTCGATGGGTCGAAATATGAACTTTGGAAGTTCAGATAAAAACTGTTAATTAAATTTAAAAAATGCAATTAGGCTATCGACCGTGAAACAACATTTGATATAGATCTTAAAGCACAAAACTATATCGTAAATTTTATTAGCAATTCCCAACTTGAAATAATAATTTCGGAATATACGGCATACAGGATTATTAGAAATATGACTGTAAAAAAAGATGGTACGATACGCTATGTAAGCTGTCGCTCTTACGTTATCGATTGTCGAACGACAGCTTACATTTTTGTTGACCCAAAAATATAGGATTGTAGGTATGTAGGTAGGTAGTATCCTCTACTTGGTCTGTGGTAGGTATATCCATAGAGTAACTTATTATCTCTTATATCTTATTGGGTATATCATACATAGTATCCTCTACTTAGTCTGTGGGTATATCTAACTCTCCATCTTTCGTTCAGTTTTTACCATAATACATAATAATTATAAATTTCTGCATCGGATCCTATTTTCGCTTCTTTTAATAATATTCTCAATTATTACGTTCATTAAAATGTCCAAACCGGATCAGGCTTCTAATAAGCTAGAGAAGCGGTTGAGGCTTGACTTTGTCAAGAAACAAGAACGCTGGAAGCTGAAAAGTACCAATTCTACTACAAATACGTAAGTACCTTCATGGCTCGACTATTGTATATTGTAACCTACTGCCAAAAGATTTTTCTACAATTTTAAAGCCACATTGTATTCGGACAATAAGAAAATATGAACCTACACTAACTGTCTTTACTCCACCCTGCATCACCTACCAATTAAATAATGTAACATTATTGAATTATTTATATTTTAGTAAAACTGATAGTACGTATGATAGTGCTATGTAGTCTAAAGTCTAATCTTGTGTTATTGTATATTATCAAACAGGTTTCCTCTCATAAGAAAATCAAAAACACCTATTAAACAACACAAAGTTTACTATAAATTATTAGTTGGAATTAATTTCTTTACATTTTAAAAGTAATAGATAATTTTTTTTATTGTTTGATAGGCTTGCGTTTGACCACTATTGCACCTGATGTTAAGTGACAATGTGGTCTAGGATGTAACACACTTGCCTAGAAGATACCTGTTCACTCTCGATTTGAAGACATATCGGTTTAGTTGACCATCCATGGGTTGTGGGTTTCAATGCTGCAATGAGCTTGAACTGTTGATGAAGGAAGACATTGATGAAGCCATAATGCTGCAATACACATTCTTGTAAAATTAAGCTTGCATGCTGATTAAAGCCCTGAGCAAGTAACTATAACCCGCTTTGGATACATTTGCATGCTACACTTGTATGCTTGTACATATGCGCTTACCTGCTTGCTTGCCAGACACATGCATGCTAGTCAACATACACAAATGAAAGTAGCTGGCACATGTAAGGAGCTGGTATGCAAGTGTGCCAGCTACAGTCCTATCTATGTATCTCCATTTAAGCATTGCTGAAAGGATACTTATTAGCCTTTATATATCTAGATACCACTCTAAGTAAACATATTTTTTGTTACAGAGATGCTTCTGATACATCTTCTCGAGCCACAATCAGTAATTCATCCACAGAAGAAAAAAGTAGTTCTGTAAAAGCAGGTAATTTAAAAATCTACAATCAAACCTAACAAATAGTAAAAGCTCACATAATTTTGACAAGGTATTTGATATCAATACTTAATGCATTATCAACTGGGTCTTACTTAATTACCTCTCTAATGTGACGTTTTGCTATAAGTACTCATTTCCAATAAAGAGAAAAAAGTCTTCGATCACAACTGGTTATGAAACTTCACTTTTGCAGTTTCGTATGTGTATGAAATGAATATTACTACTTAATTTTTTTTACTAGGTGGTAGGACTTTTATGCAAAGTTTGTCTAGGTAGGTACCACCGCTTAACCAGTTTTTCTGCCACCAAGCAGTAGTGCGATAGCACTACTGTGTTCCAGTTTGAAGGGCATTGTAGCTAGTGAAAATACTGGGCAATTGAGACTTTATGATCTGATCTCACAATCGAGTAATTTTTTTTCCCGACTGTGCTGATGTCTCAGGATTATGTGCGCAGTGTGTGTTGCGTGTAACTTTATAGCTTAGTGTTCCGAGTGACACTGTTCTGTTATGGTCGGCCGTGTCACTTAACATCAGGTGAAAGACTTGCTCATCACATCACTCATGAATATAAAAAAATATATATTATTGCAGATGATGATAAACCAACTACAGTGGCACCACCTGTGTTAGACCACAGCTGTGATGATTCACAGAATCCTGTGGTCAAAGATGATGCATCTGCTAAACCAGTGAAACGCCGTCAGAGTGTGGCTGCCAGGCTCCTTCTATCTCTGAGCCAGAACTTAGAAGCAGACAGTGACAGTGTAAGGCACTGTTATTTTTTTGTTTAATTTTTATAGCTCACTCGTGATTTTTGTTTGTGCTCCCCCAAATTTAGATAGATAAATAAATAGAAAATTCTTCATTGCACAATCAACAATAATTGAAGGTACATACACATAGGCGAACTTAATGCTATCGAGCATTATCTTCCAGTTAACCCTGGTGTATTGTGGAAGGCTTAATGCGGTAGTGCAATAATAATGGGACATAAAAGAAAATAAATTTCATTGGGTGGTCTGTAAATTATTTTACCTATGGTTCTTTAATAATAATAATCAGTGTAATAAAGGGTAATGAAGAAAATGTTTATTCTGGTTATTTATTATATTACTTTTGTACTAACAAAATTATTTGTATGTATTCAATTTATTTTTCCAGGGAATGAGTTTTGCTGGAGTACCTTTGCATTCCCAAGAAGATTTTAATACACCATTTTTTGAGGAGAATATAATAATGGATGAAACGGATCAAGGTATTTTATATTTAGTTTCTGGATATAATTATACTATTATTATATAATTATATCCAGAAACTAAATATATACTTAAGTATTATTGCAGATGATGATAAACCAACTACAGTGGCACCACCTGTGTTAGACCACAGCTGTGATGATTCACAGAATCCTGTGGTCAAAGATGACGCATCCGCTAAACCAGTGAAACGCCGTCAGAGTGTGGCTGCCAGGCTCCGTCTACTCTTATCTCCAAACCAGAACTTAGAAGCAGAGCGTAACAATTCTGAAGCAAATGATGACAGTGTAAGGCGCTGTTATTTTTTTGTTTGATTTTTATAGCTAACTCGTGATTTTTGTTTGTGCTTCCCCAAACAACAACAATTGAAGGTACATAGGCGAACTTAATGCTAACGTGCATTATCTTCCAGTTAACCCTGGTGTATTGTGGAAGGCTTAATGCGGTAGTGCAATAATGATGGGACATAAAAGAAAATAAATTTCATTGGGTGGTCTGTAAATTATTTTACCTATGGTACCTTTAATAATAATAATCAGTGCAATAAAGGGTAATGAAGAAAATGTTTATTCTGGTTATTTATTATATTACTTTTGTACTAACGAAATTATTTGTATGTATTCAATTTATTTTTCCAGGGAATGAGTTTTGCTGGAGTACCTTTGCATTCCCAAGAAGATTTTAATACACCATTTTTTGAGGAGAATATAATAATGGATGAAACGGATCAAGGTATTTTATATTTAGTTTCTGGATATAACTATACTATTATAATATTATTATGTACTTATTTATTTACATAATAATAATAAAACAATATTAGAAAATGATAACTTAAACCTAGAATACCGCCGTCAGCAGGGCAAGGTCCAACCCAGATTATAGATTTCCGACATACACAGTACGTTACTTGGTCTCTGAATTTTACTAGCTGTTGCCTGTTGTTTCTTATAAAAGCAGGTAATTTAAAAATCTACAATCAAACCTAACAAATAGTAAAAGCTCGCATAATTTTGACAAGGTATTTGATATCAATACTTAATGCATTATCAACTGGGTGTTACGCCAAACAAATTGCACCTTGATTATTGGCATGTTTAAATACTTGAGCATACCTTTCAAGTGGAGATTAACATTATTCCTTACATAATTTTTTTTTATACTAAACATAATTAGAAGGGTAGATTAATAACTATATTGTATTATTATGTAATAGTTTTGCCAGTAAAGATGATGGACATGAGATGGAAATAATACTGGGATGTCACTATAATCATCATATCAAGTTATAATTACCTCTCTAATGTGACGTTGTGCTCTAAGTACTCATTTCCAATAAAGAGAAAAAGTCTTCGATCACAACTGGTTATGAAACTTCACTTTTGCAGTTTCGTATGTGTATGAAACGAATATTACTACTTAATTTTTTTTACTAGGTGGTAGGACTTTTATGCAAAGTTTGTCTAGGTAGGTACCACCGCTTTGCCAGTTATTCTGCCACCAAGCAGTAGTGCGCAAGCACTACTGTGTTCCGGTTTGAAGGGCATTGCTAGGGCAGGGCATAGCTAGTGAAAATACTGGGCAATTGAGACTTTATGATCTGATCTCACAGTCGAGTAATTTTTTTACCATACTGCTGATGTCTCAGGACTATGTGCGCAGTGCGTGTTGCGTGTAACTTTATTGCTTAGAGTTCCGAGTGACACTGTTCTGTTATGGGCGGCCGTGTCACTTAACATCAGGTGAACGACTTGCTCGTAAGTCTCGTAACATCACTCACTAATAAAAAAAATAATATTTAATTATTGCAGATGATGATAAACCAACTACAGTAGCACCACCTGTGTTAGACTACAGCTGTGATGATTCACAGAGTCCTGTGGTCAAAGATGACGCAGCTGCTAAACCAGTGAAACGCCGTCAGAGTGTGGCTGCCAGGCTCCATCTACTCTTATCTCTAAACCAGAACTTAGAAGCAGAGCGTAACAATTCTGAAGCAAATGATGACAGTGTAAGGCGCTGTTATTTTTTTGTTTGATTTTTATAGCTCACTCGTGATTTTTGTTTGTGATCCCCCAAACAACAACAATTGAAGGTACATAGGCGAACTTAATGCTAACGAGCATTATCTTCCAGTTAACCCTGGTGTATTGTGGAAAGCTTAATGCGGTAGTGCAATAATGATGGGACATAAAAGAAAATAAATTTCATTGGGTGGTTTGTAAATTATTTTACCTATGGTACCTTTAATAATAATAATCAGTGTAATAAAGGGTAATGAAGAAAATGTTTATTCTGGTTATTTATTATATTACTTTTGCACTAACGAAATTTTTTGTATGTATTTGTGGGCAAAAACGTGTTGTGGGTAGGTAGGTTGCAACCTATATAACTATAGGCCTTCAGCATGTCCACACCGCGCCGTGTCTGGAACAAGAACGATCCGTAGCACACCAATTGATCCCTTTATATAGCCAGACAGGTAGGGGCGCCATGACAGTTGCCGGTGCTGCCACTGTAATAAATTTAATGCCACCACAGGGTAAATTACGGTGCTCGATCGCTGTGCATAGAGTTTATAACTGGACGTAGCCGCCGTCATATTCAATTTATTTTTCCAGGGAATGAGTTTTGCTGGAGCACCTTTGAATTCCCAAGAAGATTTTAATACACCAGATTTTGAGGAGAATATAATAATAGATGAAACGGATCAAGGTATTTTATATTTAGTTTCTGGATATAATTATACTATTATTATTATGTACTTATTTATTTACATAGCAGAGCGTCATCTATAATCAAAGTCGGTTAAGTTGTTTAGTTGTGAAATCTAAGAAACATATTTTATATAATTTGGAATTCTTAATAAATAGATCATACATTCCATCTGCGTTTGTAGTGTTGCCTACAGTTAAAAGAAAACATTATTATTTACATAGATTATATACATTTATTTACATAAGCCCCTATTTATGGTATGCCCTGAATTTTAAATTAAATTCCTAAAATATATATATAATGTAACGTAACCGAGTTGGAGATGAAGAAGCGATGACAGGAAGTTGACTTGACTTGAAGTTGAAGATGATGAAGCAAAGTATGGCCCCGAAGCACACCCTGGAGTCGATGTAGCCGCAGGGAGACGTCCAGAGGCGCAGCGAATGACCGCTGCTTGTGCCGAGCTTAGCAACACGGCGGGCAGCCGTCACAGAAAGCCACCTGCTAATGAAAAGGTCTTATCAACTGTTCACGCCAAATCCACTGCAGGCCGCCGTCACCGGCGGAGATTGCCACCGCTTAAGGCCTGGTTTAAACAGGGGTGGTCAGCAACCGTCACGAATAGATAGGCGAAGCGGAGAGGAACTTAGGACGGAAAATTGCCTATCCGTGGCCACACAGAGTGCCACTTGCACGGCAGCACCAAGTACACTTCAGTTACACTGTTCAGATTAAAGAATATAGTTATGTACAGAATATAATTTAGTGGTGAAGTCCAGAGGAAGACTGCCCTCGCGTCCCTATTTTCAGTTTTATCAAGCCTCACGCCGTCACCAAAACAACAGACAAAATCCTTGAAAATCGAGAGAACTAAATTTTGAAATCCTGTCACAATTTAATATCAGCTAGCATTAAAATAGGTCGATGAACAAAGACTAATACAAAATCCTAAACAACCTAACCTTAAAATGTCGTAAATTCATGAAAACTTATGGTAAGAACCTCTTTCAGGGAATTAGAAAAGTCAATAGATGACATCTGTCCAAAAAGTAAACAAACATTAAAATCGTTATTTTTAGTGCTCCTACTGGAAGAATCACTACAAAAATGCAATGAAAAGCCATAATAAAATCAGCTTCAATACCAGTGTAAATTTGGTGAAGATCTGTGAGGTAATATGAAAAAGTTATTTCTTCCTGAAACACCCGTAATTTAGGGAAAAACTTAGGGAAACGACCAGTAAGATGTTCCTGTGATCTATATCTACCGATCCACTGCCAAAATAACCCATACCAAAGGCTTTAAGTACAATTTTAGAGTACAACATTTTATTCATAATAACCAAGAAAACAAAAAGGTATTATTAAAGTGTTTTGGAACATTTCAGGAGCCTGCAAGGAACGTTCAGATTATGTTTTACAGAAGAAATAAAATGAAAAACCAAAAACCGTAAAAATATCATAAAAAACTGAAACTATTCATTAAGAAAAGTGTGCTACTAAGCACTATGGCGTAGGGGTAACCCTACATTTCCCCAACAACCCCGAAAAAATTAAAATACCTAAGTATTTTAATTTTTATAGAACATACAAAGATAGCTAAGATTATATACATAAGAAAATAGAAGAAAACAAGTTTCTTCGATCGAGAAAATAACCAAAACTCAAAGAGTGTTTTCCCAATATAGAGATGATGTCCCTATGTTGAACAACAAAGAATCAAATAGCAAAGACATACAGTCAAAGGATAATATACTAGGACAACAGTGTCCTAGAACTGAACAATAAACATTATGTCCAATTATGAAATCATCATAACATCCAGCATCACAAAGGTTATGACCCAGAACACATTAGAATAGTGTCCAGATCAGCAGCAGAATAGACATCTATAGACAGCCCAGCTATAAGAAAACGGAAAAATCGAAAATGACACGTTAATGACACAAATTACCCTATCACGCTAAACCTAACATACCTATATTGAACATTAATTATTAATATATATTTTATAACCTATATCCATCCACATCCAGATTAAGAGTGGGGTAGAGCTCACTATCAATGGCTACTACAACCCTTTCATGTCAAAACCGCCTGCATTACAACGACTAACCGCTAAGCAATAAAAGCTAGAGTCCGGAAGAGACCTTAGCACATAAACTGAACAAAAAATTAAAACAATTTACAACTAAAAAAAAAATTACAAAAACAAAATTGTAAATATACAAAATATACAATCCTAAAAAAATACAAAACAGAAATTGTGATATTTACATTTCTATCCTAAGTAAAAAAATACATTATTTACAGTTTTAAATCTTTAACGTGCCATTTGGCTTTTGAACCTCTGTTGTCCTCTAATATGTACACAAGGGGCGAAAGTTTTTCGACAACTTTACATTTAACAAATTTTGGAGCTAATTTAGCGCTGAAATAATTTCCTGCATTACTTAAAACATAATTTTTCCTCCAAACGACATCTCCGACATTAAATTCTTTAAAAGGATGTCTGGTATTATAACGTGAGGCATTTTTTACATGAGCAGTGTACAATGCAGCTTGAACCCCAGTCTTGATTACTCCAAAGAAAAATGGAGAATGGCGATTTTGTGTTGATAGCAGGAAATTAAACTCTGTTACGCGCCGGGACGCTTATAGTTTACCTTTTATCAATGAAATTTTAGATCAACTTAAAAATGCTAGGTTCCTTTCGAGTATTGATATTGCTAAAGCTTTTTGGGAAATACCTTTAAATAATGATGACAAAAACAAGACTGCATTCTATGTTCCTGGTAGAGGAATGTTTAGATTTGTGGTCATGCCTTTTGGATTAACTAATGCTCCTGCTACTCAACAAAGATTAATGGATATGCTATTTACTCCAGCTCCTGAGTTTGAAAACAAAGTTTTCTGTTATTTAGATGACATTATCATAATAAGTGCGTCTTTTGAGGAGCATATTTCACTCTTGAACAAAGTCCTCGCCAAGTTAACTGATGCTAACTTAACAATTAACTTTGTGTTATGTTATTAAGCGGACTGTAGTTTAAACATGTAAAAATACGAAAGAAACGATAGTTAAAAATGGACGAAAAAACTCACCAACTCAGCTTGTGATCAGAATTTCACCTACTACCTATGGGGGCAAGTAGAAATGAAGTACTTCGGCCTTTTCCAACACTTCCCTTTTCCTTACCACAGGATCGTCGGTGATGCTGGGATCAGATCTTGCGAGGAAACGAGTTCGAATCAGGACGAAACGATAGCGAGAGGACGGTTCACGAACGACGAGTGTCAAAATTTAGGTGGGAAAATGAAGTTAGGAGTTGCCAGTGCAAACATACAAAATTTAAACTATTTGGCAAAGTGTGACCAATCTTAATTCAAAATAATATCAATAATGAACATTCCGCCCACCTAAATGCAACGTATTTACGAAAAGACGATATGGTATATAACGATTGCGATGAAGTTATGAATTTATAAACTTAAACATATAATTAAACGACAAAAAAAAACTTAAAATTAACGATAACGATAGTAGTGCGATTTATGGTTTAATATGCTAGTTACTGTCGAGTGCGACAGGCAAAGGACAGAGTTTAACGATAGGTCTTTTGTACTCTCCGAAAGCAGTTCTCACAGTTGCAACTCTACAAATTTTATCAGCTCCGGGATGTAGAGCAACAATCCTTCCTAAGTTCCACTTCAGAGGGCTAGTTTGTTCATTAACAATCAGCACCAATGTGCCAACAGCAATATTCTCGCTATTTTTATTCCATTTTGCGCGCTGTTGCAGAGTGTGAATATACTCGTTCTGCCACCTACGCCAGAAGTCTTGATGCATCCTTTGGATCAGTTTCCAACGATGAAGAACACTAATGTGCTGATCCACGAAGTTTTCCTCTGGGAGACCTGACAAAGGTTCTGTAGTAAGGAAATGTCCTGGTGTCAGCGCCGTAAAATCATTAGCATCGCAACTAATTGGAGTAAGGGGGCGAGAATTCAACATTGCCTCCACTTGGGTGAGGACTGTATAGAACTCTTCGAAAGTCAATCGCTGACTACCTATCACACGAGACAAATGGGTCTTAACCGCTTTAATACCTGCTTCCGCCAATCCATTGAAATGGGGAGACCCAGGTGGGCTGAACGAAAACTTTATCTCCTGTGAACAGGCAGCCTGCTTCATGAGCGAGTCGAGATAATTACTGGTACCGACAAAGTTCCGACCCTGGTCGGACACGATTTGACTACACCGACCACGGCGGGCGATAAATCTTTTAAGGGCGGCTAGAAAAGCCTCCGACGACAAATCCGAAGCTAACTCAATATGTACTGCTTTAGTGCAAGTACACACGAATACGCAAATATATCCCTTGTAGGTCTTGACACCACGTCCACGACCTAAGGCAATACTGAAGGGTCCACCATAATCAACGACAGAGCACGAAAAAGGTTTTATCTTGTTTACCCGAAACGATGGCAAATTTCCCATGAGGGGAGCAGGGATCGGTTGAGGATTGGCTCGAAAGCATCTGATGCAGCGAGAAACGACGCTTCGAATGGCTCTTTTCGACGAGAGGATCCAGAAATCTTGTGCAAGCAAATTTTGTAGAGTCTGAGCACCTGGGTGCATGAAGCGATCATGATAGTCCTGAATGATTAGCGAAGTCAAACGATGATCACGCGACATCAACAACGGATGCTTCACGTTAAAGTCGACTTTGGCGTGAGCCAGGCGACCGCCCACCCTGAGGAAACCCGCTTCATCAATAAAGGGTGAAAGCTTGCGCAAACTCTTGGGGAGGTCATTAGGAGAGCCATTTTTTAGCTTCTCTATCTCCGATGCAAAAGAGCCATGCTGTGCATGTTTGATTAAGAACATGAAGCTGTCTTGAATCTCTGTCACCTCTAAGGGACCGACAACTTTTTTCGAAGGCACCTTTACATTGCGATAAAAACGAAAGCAATACGATAAAACTCGCTTCAATTTAGTAAGTGACGAGCATTCATTTACTAATTTGTCAACAGGGTTGACATCGATAGTGGTCAAAAGACTAAAAATCCGTTGCTCTTCCAGACCTTCCGAATTAGGAAGAGATGTAGAGGCTGAAAACGAACGACTCCAATAATCTTCAGTCTCCGTAAGCCACGACGGACCGCTCCACCACATCTCGCAGTTGACGAGTTCAGTAGGGAGCATGCCACGAGAGCCGACATCTGCAGGCATCGACAGAGTGCTAGTGTGTCCCCAGCAATCTGGAGCTACTATTTCTTGGATGTGGCTAGTTCGGTTGGCTACAAAAGTTTTCCACTTCGATGGACACGACTTTATCCACGAAAGAGCTACGGTAGAGTCGGACCAAGCGAAGATGTTGTCAAAGCGATAAAATGGTTCGAAAGCCTGAACGACAGCTTTGATTAAGTCAGCGAGTAAAACAGCTGCTTGAAGTTCCATCCTTGGAATGGACAGCTTGCGAAGAGGAGCAACCCTGGTTTTTGCGCAACAAAAGTGGACGGAGCAAGCACGGTCTGCGTCGACGACACGAAAATATATTACGGCGCAATAGCCACGCTCCGAAGCATCACAAAAACCATGAAGTTGCAGCACGACGAAGGATTTTACAAGCCGACGAGGAATCGAAATGGACGCTAGCGACGACAACTGATTTTTATAGCGCGACCATTCTGAGGCGATCCCCTCAGGCACATCCTCATCCCACGCGACACCCGAAGTCCAAAGAAGTTGCATGAGGTACTTTGCATAAAACGTGATCGGCGCTAGAAACCCTAAAGGGTCGTAAATTCGCGCGATCTCCGACAGTATGATGCGCTTTGTGCAACGATGATCACCGTTATCTGCAACTCTGAAACCAAAGGTGTCGGACTGAGGTTGCCAAAGAAGTCCCAATATTTTAAGAGAGACATTTCCTAGATCTTCGAAACTTTTAAAACTCTCCGAGTATAGGTCCGAAGGAGGGAGATTTTTAAGGAAATCCTGACAGTTAGAGGTCCACTGTCTCAGATGAAAGCCACCAAACGACAATATTCTGGATAGCTCCAATCCGAGTCGTAGAGCACTCTCGGTAGAGTCCGCTCCTGTAACGACATCATCCACATAGAGGTCTCTAGCCAGTACGGTAGAGGCAGCTGGGTATTCTTCAGCAGCATCTATCGACAGCTGAGCCATGGTGCGTAGAGCTTGGTAAGGAGCGGAAGAAACTCCGTAGGTCACGGTCTTGAGCCGATAGTCACAGACGGGTTCAGTAGGACAGGGGCGCCAGACAATACGCTGATATTCTGCATCTTCAACCGAAACCAAAATTTGCCTATACATCTGTTGCACGTCACCGGTAAAAACTACAGCGTGCCAACGAAAGCGCAACAACAGATCAAAGATGTTTGTTTGCAACTTTGGCCCCGAAAGGAGAGCATCATTCAACGATACTCCTGAAGCATCCTTAGCGCTGGCATCGAACAC
The DNA here is from genome assembly GCA_905220475.3 of Ennomos fuscantarius. Classification (NCBI taxonomy): domain Eukaryota; kingdom Metazoa; phylum Arthropoda; class Insecta; order Lepidoptera; family Geometridae; genus Ennomos; species Ennomos fuscantarius. Next base: position 18,218,510 of record HG992023.1, read on the forward strand.
TACGCGCAGCGGGGTACTTACTGAGTCAGGTCTTAAAATTCCATGATGCGGAATATAATAAAATTTCCCATCTTTGGTAGCGGGGGGCTCTACCTTTTCAAGGTGACCACGTGCTTCGTAATCTTCCATGAAGGTAACATACGCCTTTTTATATTCAGGATTCATTTGAAATTTGCGTTCGATAGATGAAAATCTCCGAAGCGCAATGTCACGAGAGTTACTAAAAGTTGGTTTATTTTGCAAGTCGACAAAAGGTAGAGGTACGACAAACCTACCTTCTTCAGTTCGAGAATAATTTTCGACAAAAGATTTTTCACAAAGCTCGTCCTCTTTCGATAAAATTTTAGATTTAGGACTAACTTCTTCAATTTCCCAGAATTTCTTGAGGGAATTGTCCAATGTAGCATTGGAAACGAAAAGACAATTTTTGGAGTGCTACGAAATCGAGAAATTAGTGATACATTATTATCACAAGCACCCATCAAAATCCATCCCAGTTGGGTGTTCAATGCAAGAGGTTGTCCCGGAGAACCACGTTTGATCCCAGGTAACAAGCACGAAACGAAAATGCTTGCATCGAGCAACATATCCACTGGTCCTGGATGTGCGAAGGCTGGGTCAGCAAGATCCAGATCTTTTATGTGAGACCAATTCGAGGAGTCGATAAAGCGAGAGGGTTGGTCTACACAAATCGACGACAAAACGAGAGCTTCAAATTTTAAATTTGACGACAGATTTCTATTAACAGGTTTCATCTCACATGACAGTGAGCCGAGAAGTTCAGTAGTAGAATGGCCAATTCCACTAACAGAATGATCATGTTGATTGACCCTAAGTCCTAACCTAGTTGCACAATCTTGCGATATAAAATTGCATGCACTTGCAGAGTCCAGTAGAGCTCTCACTGGCTGAAAGTTACCAGAGCTATCACGAACTAAAACTCTAGCAGTCGAAAAAAGCACTGTGTTACTGGCAGTCACCGAGGTCAAAACAACAGATTTATTATTTTCATTATTTGTATCACATGCCTGCGGGGGTGTGGTCTGTGTTTGTTTACCAAAATGAAGTAATGTGTTGTGGGAGTAATTACAGGAACCACAACGGACTGATGAAGGGCAAGATTTCACTCGGTGTGAATTCGAAAAACACAAAACACAGAGTCCCTTTTCTTTAATAAATTTAAAACGTGAGTGGGGATCCAATTTTAGAAATCCCTCGCAGCTTGTGAGACTGTGTTGTGGGCGAGAACAAAAGACACATGTTGCATTTGAAACCACTAAAGATGCTTTTGGTTTATTTTGGTTATTTTTCAAAACAACGACAGGTTTAGGTGCTATTACATAAGACATCTCTAAAGCTCTATACTGCTTTTCAATAAAATCTTGCAATTGAGAGTACTTAGGAATTTCATCACCTATAAAATCAAGTTGAAAAGCTTCCCGGGAGGCTCTGTCTAACTTTGTCCACAATAAATGGAAAAGCATGAAGTTTTTGTCCGGAAGTGCATACTTTTCTAGTACTGATAAGTTTTCTGTAAATGTCCTATGCAATCTCTCAAGTTCAGTAGCAGATTTAGTCTTAATTGGTTCACAACTAATTAACTTATCATAATAATGAGTTGCAATTTGCCTCTTCTTGTCATAATGTTTATGTAACAGCTCATAAGCATCTATATAATTAGCATCAGTAAGGGGAAAATTTTTAATCAAATCATATGCCTTACCTTCCACACTCGACAGCAAATAATGCAATTTTTCCACGTTGCTGATATTACGTTTGTGTATTAAAGAGTCAAAAAGTCCAATAAACGATACCCAGTTTTCTAACGTACCATTAAACTTTGCTATAGAAACTTTTGGCAGACGTGCTTGAACCGATTCTGCATCTTTGATTTGTTTGGTATCACTAGTAAAATTCACACAACGAGACTTGAGTTTACTTACCAGCTCGTCGAACGAAAATGTTATAGCCATTTCATCTTTTCGCGACAGTTTATCTACGCTATTTAACACTTTGATTTGAGCATCGTGAAACTGCTTCTCAATTTCGCAAACATCTTGCAATGATAAAATTAAGAAGTCACACTCGGCATAGTATTCAAGTCGCATTACCGCGTAATCCCGAGCAGTTCGGTTCATGTCCACATTATCCGTATTACCACAAACACTTTCCATTGTATTTTATTTAAACAAAACTTTAAGTTTAACAAAAGAATAACAACGAAAACCGAAAATATACAAATATTCTTCCGTTTTGTTTACAATAACAAGGAACGAGATCGGGTGAACGTGAACAAAACTACTATACACCGCAGAGTAAGTATGGTACGTAACCGTAGACTATATAACTTTTGACACTTGAACGAACGAAATCAACGAAAGTTAAACAAAATGATAATTATTAAAGTGAATCGGAACGTTACTTGATGACTGTGTGAGGGTATCTTTTTTATTATATACCCCACAAAATTTATAAAATGAATATGCAAAATCGATAAAATTAACAAGAAATATCCTACAATAGGACGAAAATAGCACTGTTCAACAAAGAATCCGGTCGTAAGGACCAAAAATAATGTTATGTTATTAAGCGGACTGTAGTTTAAACATGTAAAAATACGAAAGAAACGATAGTTAAAAATGGACGAAAAAACTCACCAACTCAGCTTGTGATCAGAATTTCACCTACTACCTATGGGGGCAAGTAGAAATGAAGTACTTCGGCCTTTTCCAACACTTCCCTTTTCCTTACCACAGGATCGTCGGTGATGCTGGGATCAGATCTTGCGAGGAAACGAGTTCGAATCAGGACGAAACGATAGCGAGAGGACGGTTCACGAACGACGAGTGTCAAAATTTAGGTGGGAAAATGAAGTTAGGAGTTGCCAGTGCAAACATACAAAATTTAAACTATTTGGCAAAGTGTGACCAATCTTAATTCAAAATAATATCAATAATGAACACTTTGATAAAAGTCAATTCTTTAGAAAGGAAATGAAATACCTAGGTTACATTGTTGATAGGAATGGCTTACGCGCAGACCCTGATAAGGTACAAGCTATAATGGATTATCCGGTTCCTACTTGTGCTAAAGATGTCAGAAGATTTATAGGTACCTGTAGTTGGTTTAGAAGATTCATACCTAATTTTAGTTCAATCGCTGCTTCATTGAATAGATTAACTGCTTCTGGTAAAAATGTACCGAAGTTTTCTTGGAACGATTCTGCTAGCGTTGCATTTGAAAAACTGAAAAACGTGCTATCTACGACGCCCGTTCTTGCATGTCCAGACTTTAATCGCCCTTTTTCAGTACACTGTGACGCGTCTAACTTTGGTATTGGCGCAATGCTCACGCAATCACACGATAACAAGGAAATTGTTATTGCGTATATGAGCAAAGCTTTAAATAAACACGAACAGAATTATTCAACAACTGAAAGAGAAACTTTAGCGGTAATTACCGCGTTGGAACATTGGCGTTGCTACTTAGATAACGGGAAAGAGTTCACTGTTTATACTGATCACGCTGCTTTGAAATGGTTTTTAAATTTTCTTAGACGCACTTATTATGATAATGTCATCTAATATTAATTATTAATTTAATTATGCATTGAAATGGTCTAGAACAAATCTTTGGCTTCCCCATTGGGCCATAAGGTGCGTGATTAGAATGTTTATATGATAAACACTTTTCACACTTTTTAATGTATTTAGCTACGTCTTTGAAAATTCCCGGCCAGTAGTAGCGAGCCGATAAATTCTTATAAGTTTTAAAAACTCCTATATGGGGTGAATCTATAGAACCATGAGATTGTTTAATTATATTTTCTCTCAGGTCAGGAGAAGGAATTTCCTTCCAAACAAAATCTTCGTTAATAGAATCTTTCGAAGTCATATAATGAAACAATTTATCGTTTACTATTTTATACTTAGGAAAAGCATCAGGGTTGCTCTGACAACCAGAAAACAGCTCATTATAACGGTTATTAACGTCAACAATTGGATTAGATTGAATTGCAGCAACTTTCTGAGGGGTAGTATTTGATCTAGAAAGTAGATCAGGAACTACATTATCTTTACCCTTTTTATGTTTCAAAACAAAATTATAATTCTATCATTTTTTAACTGTAGGCAACACTACAGTTTGGCCCCACGTTGGGCGCCAAACTGTAGTGTTGCCTACAGTTAAAAGAAAACATTATTATTTACATAGATTATATACATTTATTTACATAAGCCCCTATTTATGGTATGCCCTGAATTTTAAATTAAATTCCTAAAATATATATATAATGTAACGTAACCGAGTTGGAGATGAAGAAGCGATGACAGGAAGTTGACTTGACTTGAAGTTGAAGATGATGAAGCAAAGTATGGCCCCGAAGCACACCCTGGAGTCGATGTAGCCGCAGGGAGACGTCCAGAGGCGCAGCGAATGACCGCTGCTTGTGCCGAGCTTAGCAACACGGCGGGCAGCCGTCACAGAAAGCCACCTGCTAATGAAAAGGTCTTATCAACTGTTCACGCCAAATCCACTGCAGGCCGCCGTCACCGGCGGAGATTGCCACCGCTTAAGGCCTGGTTTAAACAGGGGTGGTCCGCAACCGTCACGAATAGATAGGCGAAGCGGAGAGGAACTTAGGACGGAAAATTGCCTATCCGTGGCCACACAGAGTGCCACTTGCACGGCAGCACCAAGTACACTTCAGTTACACTGTTCAGATTAAAGAATATATTTATGTACAGAATATAATTTAGTGGTGAAGTCCAGAGGAAGACTGCCCTCGCGTCCCTATTTTCAGTTTTATCAAGCCTCACGCCGTCACCAAAACAACAGACAAAATCCTTGAAAATCGAGAGAACTAAATTTTGAAATCCTGTCACAATTTAATATCAGCTAGCATTAAAATAGGTCGATGAACAAAGACTAATACAAAATCCTAAACAACCTAACCTTAAAATGTCGTAAATTCATGAAAACTTATGGTAAGAACCTCTTTCAGGGAATTAGAAAAGTCAATAGATGACATCTGTCCAAAAAGTAAACAAACATTAAAATCGTTATTTTTAGTGCTCCTACTGGAAGAATCACTACAAAAATGCAATGAAAAGCCATAATAAAATCAGCTTCAATACCAGTGTAAATTTGGTGAAGATCTGTGAGGTAATATGAAAAAGTTATTTCTTCCTGAAACACCCGTAATTTAGGGAAAAACTTAGGGAAACGACACGTAAGATGTTCCTGTGATCTATATCTACCGATCCACTGCCAAAATAACCCATACCAAAGGCTTTAAGTACAATTTTAGAGTACAACATTTTATTCATAATAACCAAGAAAACAAAAAGGTATTATTAAAGTGTTTTGGAACATTTCAGGAGCCTGCAAGGAACGTTCAGATTATGTTTTACAGAAGAAATAAAATGAAAAACCAAAAACCGTAAAAATATCATAAAAAACTGAAACTATTCATTAAGAAAAGTGTGCTACTAAGCACTATGGCGTAGGGGTAACCCTACACGTTATATTAACATTGAATGGAATATTTTCAAAAACCTGTCTATACAAGGCCAGAAAGATGCGGCTTGATCTATTGCAATGTACATTAATTTGGACTGATGGGCAAATATGAGCTAACATGGAGGAATGACAAAGTACCTCACTATGACCATTGTTCTCAGGTGTCCCCCAATATTATAATGAGTCTTCAATAACGGACCAAGAACTGGTCTATGACGGGGACTCCGAACGCGAAAATACTGCATATGATTCCGCCGAGGCGAACTGCACTTATAGCTGGGTGCAAAACGTTAACGATCAAACAATGAAACAGGTGAGCTTTTGCACTTTTGGTACAAGAACTAGTGAATGGTTTTAAAGTTAGATCTAATCGCCCAATCGTTTTACAAACCTCATCCTTACCATCATCGTCAAAATCAAGTCGGGGTTTTTGTTTCAGGAGTTCACCAACTTCATGTACTACAATAGTTACGAGAACTTTATTCGCGAAGCACACAGTGTACCGCACTCCTCGGACCTTCAGCTAGACTTCCTAGATGGTAACATCCTTTTCAATCTAAACTAACATTATAAAGAGGAAAGATTTAATTGTTTGTTAGCATTGAATAGGCTCTAAAACTACTGGACCGATTTGAAAAATTCTTTCACCATTATAATCCTACATTATCCCTGATGAACATAGGCGATAGAATATATATAAAAGACCCGTGCGAAGCCGGGGCGGGTCGCTAGTTAACGATATAGGAGCAGCGCTTAAAGTTTGGCTGCTAAAAACTTTAGTTCCTAAACGATCTATCTGCCTCTTACACAGAAGCTTACGTCATTTAAGCAATAGTATTTGTTTAGGGCCCATCTTGATTGGTGGCAAGCGAGATTAACCATAATCTCTCTTGAAGCATTGTACATACTACTTAATTCATATTTAATTAGTGTGTACTTTTCAATTTGAATGAAGACCGAATACACAGCAGATAGTCACGCTTAAATTTTAATTTCTAAAAGTTGGAAATGGATTTTTAATTTTGTTTTTGTTTTAAATATTATAAATACTTATTTCGGATATGCTATCATAGCTTTCATTGTACATACCATTTTTTTTATCTTTAATTTCATCTAAACATGCTTAAATCGCGAAGTCTGATTTTCTTTCTAATAAGCAAGTGGATATTGTAGTCAGAAATAATAATCGTTTGTTTTTTTTTAATAGATATATACTTTGGTAATAAATATCAGTTATCGTTTGGTGATCAGGCAGGAACTAGGGGCCCCGGGGACGTGACCAAAGTGCCCAGTGGGAAAGCGTGGTCTGTCTGTTGCGGTAATATGGGGGTTCCATGATATATAATGCAATCATGGATATGTATATTTTAAATGTTTTATGTGTTTCTCTAGAGCCAAACGATATAGATGGTCAGCGACTTGCCGAGCTGTCCCCTCGGCAACTCCGGGTAGGAATCAAAAAATATTCTGCGGCGCTGCAGAAAATGGTCCAGGAGACCACTATTAGGGAGCGGATCTTTCAGGAAAGGGTAAGAGTATCCATAGTCTGACAGATAACTTAAGCACTTGGTTGAGATACTACGCGAAGTGAAGTACGCAAAAATTGCCGCTACTTTCTTACTTGTACTTTGGCCTCGCTAGTTACGCTACCACGTCACTTAATATACTTTACTGTGTTTACAGCAATATATATCGTGCCTGCTCAGAGGTTCCAATAAAGCCGAAAAAGTTCTGGCTGCGTCGTTCTTTACCGCCGCCGATAAGTATCAGTACAGGCGCAGGCGCCGTACCTCCACCACCTATAACTAAATGCCTAATTAACGATCACTAAACTTATCCAGGTCAAATTGCGTAGTGTCCCTATCGTATTTCTTTAAAAAAACCTCTTTAAAAAAATACATTGCTATGGTTTATACTATGTGCCATTTTAAACTATAGTTACTAAAACACATGTGTAAGTAAGTACCTAATTAACCGATAAAATTAAGGTTTAATGTAGAAAAGTCTTTTCAGTGTAAACGTAGGCTTAAGTCTGGTAATGTCTCATAAGCACAACCTTTGTAACAACGCTGTAAGGGGCTCTCCACACGTTTGGGTCCCGCGCACCGTCATCGCGTCGTAGGGAACGAGAAACGAAAACTTGTGTTCGGATAGCGATCTGTCTGATAGGTGTGAACGCTGGTAAGGACGGCACGTGTCCGGACATGTCTGGTTAGCCCTTTATAGCCCCTTCTTAGCATTCCAAGTCGTTGAGTGATTAAAATTAAATTATTATGATGTACGCATCGCTCTGGTAGTATGAACGCGTGAACAAAAACAACTTCGAACATTAAATTAAAATTGTTCATGTTCAACCACTGGGACGTATCGTTACGTTCATGACCTCACATTAAAAATGACAATTCATGTTCGCCCAGTGTAATTGAAATACCATATATTACGTTGAGACTAACGGTTTTTTTATTACTATTGATTGTTAATGTGGTATATAATTTTTTTTTCGAAAAAGCGCATATGATTCGGTGTGTTTCAATGATCGATAAAGTGGAACGTTCGCTACTTTGAATAGGTTACTAAGCTAAGGTGCTAAGTGGTAATTAAAATAATTGAAAGGTACCGTGCATTGGACGCCATGCCATTAAAAAGTTCCATTGCAACAGCTAGCCTATTCAAGGAAAGGAAAATTATACATTTATTACGTAAGTATTTTTAATTAGCGTTATCACAAGTCTACTATACTAGTTAAGTGTGATTATAATTTTCTATCTCAAATAGTTAAGAACATAATAAATTATATTAAATTATTGTTAGAGGGTAGAAACAAAAACAAATCAGCCATGACACACTTAAGGCGAGAGTTTCCAACGTTCTTCACATACATTTCTGCTCCTAACGTGTACCACTCGGTACAGAAAGCACTGGTGGCGCAATGTAGTGAAAAAATCAAGTTACTAACGCCTTAGGTTACAAGGCTTATCTTTTTTTGAGATCTCTATAAACCCACCTCTATAAACCACCGAGAATTTGATGAACATGAGATACATTAGCCGATTTTAAAAATGGCACATGTTCTTGATGTTCCGAACTTCTCACATATATTTTTTGTTTTCAGTGTTTATTTTATCATTTGTTACTGCTTTTTATATTTTATAATTAGAATGTATTAAGGTTAATTAGATAAATAACTAACACTTCTAATTCCACTACGTTGAAACACCATGTGTGCCATTATTGTAGTCGTGTATGTACCTAATTTAAATAGGTAGATTTGTAAGTTTATGTGGCGATTCTGTCATAGATTGTATTATTTTAGATTTCAGTATATTGTAGTTATTATTGCGTATTACACACAAAAAAGGTGATAAAAAATTCAGAAACAATAAAAAATTTAAAGGCCAACTTACACTAATATTTCGTTATCAAAATTATTGTGTTGAACAGCTTCGAAAGGTCATTTCAGCTTTTTGGTAACTTGCACAGGCACTGTTTTTTCCTAACGGATTCATAAATGCGTTATGCGTTTGTTACTATGGAATTATACGAGTCGGTAGAGAAAAATAGAACATCAATGTAAGGATGGCCAATACAGTAATAAAATTAATATTTTGAGCCTAAACTATAAATAATCCGGGAGTGCTCTCCATGATAACAAATGTACAGGTTGGATTGGAAGCATTTTAAAATCACACGTAATACATATAAATTAATCAAAATTCAAGAAATTAAATTATTCTTTCAAACAAAATTATTCCACTAAGAGAGTACGTATACTAAATAAAACCTAAACTATAGGTACTATTAAGAATTTCGGCATTGTGATATATTTAAAAAATGTGATTGATTTAGGTAAGAATATCGAATATGATTCAACAATACCGGCAAATGCGCAACGCGCGTGCCTAACTATAATGTTTAAACGTAGCCAATATGTACATTTAATTTTTAACTATTAGTTTAAAAAAAATTGATCTCGAACACTAACCGAAAATGCGAATACTTATTATTACTAAAAATGTTATTGACGTCGTGTTATGAGTTGACTTCGGCTGCTACATCGAATATTTGATTTATTGTTACATTATCGGTATAAGTCATGGACCCGTATTACAGAACTACAGCCAGCCATGAATCTCTGCTCAGATGAGCAGATGAGCTGCAGATGAGATTTCATTCGCAAAATGATCAAATAGTGAATGAAATCGTCGACGACTGAGCATAGTTCTGTAATACGAGCTTTAGGAAGTAAAAAACTTGAATGATTTCTTGAAACTAATAAGAAAAACTAACTGAAATCTGATGTAGGTAATTTCCAGTACATGTTTGATTTTATCTACTGGTTCAATCCATGTAAAGAGCTGTTTTTAAGTATAAGTTAAGTTATTATTTAATTATAAACGTTATATTAAAAGATTTAAAAATAACGTACATTAAGTATATAATTTATAAAACGATCTCAAGTCAATATACCGACCAACTGGTTATGTGTCTGTGACCTACTTTAACCAATATTTTTTTTTTTCATTCACATTATAAAGCTTAATAAAGCTTACTTACGTATTAGTTACTGTTTATTTAGGGTTTCGTATTAATTTCCGTGGTCTTCATAAAACACTGTACGTTCCGTAGTGTTGATGAAACGTATTAGCCCGTCATATTCATAAATAACATTGTTATAGCATATTTTGTTATTAAGTTTGCATATTTGCATTATTCTTACATATTTTGTTATTAAGTTCTCATATTTGCATTACTTATTCTAACATATTTTGCTATTAAGTTTTCATATTTGCATTATTATAACATACTTCTTATTGTTCTCATATTTGTCAATCATAATAAATTGACATTCTTAATGTCTTCGATAGTACGTATATTCCCGGACATTTTCAATGTTCTGTCCGCTAGAGATTAACAATTGAAAGTAAATAGGAACAGTGTGGAAATTATTAGGAAATTCAACCGACACCTGTAACCTTTAATTTAAATACTGATTCAATTTTCTTTTTGACTGCTGTAACAACTTTAGACAGAACATCTGGACATTTATAATGTTTGTGATGACTAGTCTATCGATGAATCGGTAGTGCTGTAATTAGTTGTAAGATTTTTGATGATTTTATAGTCATTTAAATATACAGCTTGAGAAACGATTCTATAGACATTTGTTTCATTATATTTACCTATATAATCGGTGAAAACAGCTGAGGTATCACTATTACGGCGTGAGACTAATTTCTATTCGCATTTTAAGTACCAGTGGTGACCGTGGAGCACGTGCTACTGAACTGTACGGCTTCGGAGGACGCAAGAATAAAGACGGATCTAAGGGCCGTCTGATCTCGAAGATCACAGAAAGCTCCCATCAGCATAACCACTGCCATGTTCTAGCACATCCACTACTAAATCACCTGCTTTAACATCATCATTGCCACTGGAACAACTGTGAACAGCTAGTTCAGGGATTTAGGGTGCCTACGGTATATAGACGTGCGAGGGTAATTTTTTTTTGTGTTACTTACGAATGATGTGACGAGCTAGTCGTTCACCTGATGTTAAGAGACACGGCCAACCATAACAACAGTGTCACTCGCAATTCCAAAATATGAAGTTTTCACGTGACACTGCACTGCGCACATCACCCTGAGACATCATCAGTCTGTGTGTGTGAAGTTAAAAAAATCTAGATTTTTTTGTTGTGCTGAATTGTTCTAGGTTTGTTCTATATTGTTCCAAAATAAAAAAAATCTAGCGTGAAAATTGTGGGTGGAAAACCCGAAAAACAAATTTTCACCGTAGCCCCCCAAGTTTGATAAACCCTATTTTTCTTTGTTGTGCTGCATTGTTCTAGGTTTGTTCTCAATTGTTCCAAAATATTACGATCCTTAAATGAAAACTGAACTCGGAAAACAAAAAAAAAACTATTTCTTGGTAGCCCCGCACTTTTGGAATTTCCGAAAATTTAATGTTGTTCTAGATTGTTCTAACTTTGTTCTATATTAAAAAATAAGATTATGTTGTTTATGTATTATGTTGTTCTAGATTGTTCTAATTTTGTTCTATATTAAAAAATAAGATTATCGCAAAATGGGGGGCTATACAAAAGTTTTTTTTTATTTCTGGCCTCAATTTTGACTCTAGAAGTTTTTTATTTTGGAACAATGTAGAACAACCTTAGAACAATCTGGAACAACGTCCAAATTTTGGAAATTCCAGAAGTGTGGGGCTACCACGAAAAAGTTTTTTTTTTTTTTTTCTGACTTCAGTTTTCATTTTAGGATCGTTATATTTTGGAACAAATGAGAACAATCCAGCACGACAAAGAAAAATAGGATTTATCAAACTTGGGGGGTTACGGTGAAAATTTGTTTTTCGGGTTTTCCACCCATAATTTTCACGCTACACTGTTTTTATTTTGGAACAATATAGAACAAACCTAGAACAATTCAGCACAACAAAAAAAATCTAGACTTCGAAAAGTGCGGAGCTAACTTCACACACGCCATTGTCAGTCTATTACAACTTTTTATCGAATAAAGCCATAAAAATCATATTCTGCGTTGTAATTCAGCTTCATATTACGCGTGATACAAATGTTTTAAAACTCGTAAAGCATACATGTAATGTGTATCATTGTACGCATTTTGAAATCGACTCAAATAATTAGCACTGTAAGATATGTCTGGACGCGTTCCACTCGCTATGTATAAAAGCGCTCCAATCAAATTTCTATATTTCAAATTAACATTATTTACTTCTCCAGGTTCAATTGATAAATTCTGCTCCATTGGCGTTTCACACTTGTTACCATCTTTTAAATACGTATTATATATATATCTTATATACGTACTTTTTTATACTTCTCTGCTAAACTTTCTATATACTTGCTCTGACTCAAAGTCATTTTCTTCTGTTCCGGTTTATAATCAATGTCTATTCCCAGATACTGTTTCACTTTTCCTAAGTCCTTCATCCAAAATCTGTTGCTCAACATTTTCTTAACATTTTTAATCGTATCTTCATTTTCTGTACAGATTAAAATATCGTCCACATAGAGACATATATAAGCTTTTTTATCATTAATACATCCTGTGTAGAAACAATAATCATAGTTTGATCTTTTAAAGTTTATACTCAACATAAATTCATTATAAAATTCATACCAATCTCTTGGACTTTCTCGCAAACCATATAAAGCTTTTTTTAGTCTGCAAACTTTATTATTATTTAATTTTATCACTTAATTTTATTATTTATTTCAATTTCATAACCATCCGGAGGATAAATATAAACTTTCGACTTGATATTTGATCCGATTGATTTGACTTTTTCGCGTCTGAACTATTTATTGCTTCTTTATAAGTTTCTGGAACACTAGCATTACATACATTTACATAAACAACATGATCATTAAATTTTCCAGGCAATCTTCTTTCTCTTCTCGGACGACTTGATCCACTCACCTCCTCAACATTAAGTTTCTTTCTTTTATCTTCTTCATCTTCAATAGTATCATAAAATTCATCATTATCAATTATCACTAGTTTCTCTTGATTTGACATTTTCATTTGTGCTAGTATTCTTGGTATCTTCTTCAATGATAATTTTCCCATCGCTTTTCTCATCATCGCTTGTCATATCAAATCTGGTAACTTCCGCTTCAGGATTAATAAATATTACATGACGACTTATTATTATTTTATCATCTGTCAAAATTTTGTATCCAATATCCGTGTAGCCAATCAAAGTTCCCTTCATTCCTTTTGGATTCAATTTTGACGTTCGTTTCTCTTCAGATATTCTGACGAGGCATTTACTTCCATATATTAGGTCTTTACCTATGAAATTGCCGTTTTGTTTGAAAAAAGTTAAAGTATTTTTTTTTCGAACTTATTTATTTCTTTTATTCAAAGTAATCACCCCTGCAATCAATGCATCTTTGCCAACACTGTGGCAGTTTATGGATGCCCTTCTTGAAAAAATCAGCAGGACGGGAGACAACAAACTCTTCAAAGGCGTTTTGTACTGCCTCTCGGGAATTGAATTTTTTTCCCGTTAAAAAGTTGTCCAAATTTTGTAAAAAGTAATAGCCGGTAGGCGCAAGATCTGGTGAGTATGGCGGATGAGGGAGAGCTTCCAAACCCAACTCATGCAGCTTAGAGACGGTCTGTTGTGCAGTATGGGGTCACGCGTTGTCGTGAAGTAGCAGTGGAGACGACCGATTTACCAAAGCTGGTTGCAGACGTGCGAGTTTCGCCATCATTGTGGTCAGTTCTTCAATGTACACATCTGCAGTAATGCTCTCGCCGTTTTGTAAAAAGCTATGATGAATCACACCAGCACTAGACCACCAAACTGTGACCATCACCTTTCTAGGGGTCATTTTTCGTTTTGCACATTGCTTTGGTACCGAACCAGGATCGAACCAACTTGCTGAGCGCTTTCGATTGTCAAAAAGAGTCCATTTTTCGTCGCACGTAACAATTCGGTTCAAAATTCCTTCATTTCTGTGCCTGTTAAGCAGCGCAAGGCAAGTCTCGACGCGTACGTTGCGCTGGCGATCGTTAAGTTCGTGGGGCACCCATCTATCAAGCTTTTTTATCTTGCCAATCTGTCGCAAATGGACCAATATTGTTTTGATGCTAACATCAAAAGCTGCTGCCAGCTCAGCTGTAGATTGAGATTCATCAGCTTTCACAATCGCCTTTAATTCATCATTGTTGACCAAAGTTTCCGGACGACCACGAGGTTCATTTTTCAAGTCAAAATTCCCAGAACGGAACCGAGCAAACCAATAATGGGTTGTACGTTCGTTTGTACAGTTCTCTCCGTAAACGTCGTTGATGTTACGTGTCGTTTGTGCCGCGTTGGTGCCACGACGGAACTCATATTCCATAATTACATGAAATTTCAAAGTATCCATTATGAGGAAAAATGTTGAAATGTAATGAAAATACAACGCTAATAAATAAATTTTTCTCTAAATTAGATTCATTCATTAAACATCTAGCTCTGTCCATTATTGTTCTGTTATATCTTTCTGCAACTCCATTTAATTGATGAGTATACGCTGAAGAATTTTTCTTAATCCAGGACCAGCAAATTCGTTAAAATCTCAGTTTATATATTCGGAACCATTGTCGCATCTTATTTCTTTAACTCGCTTTCCGGTTTGATTTTGAACTACATTGACGTACGTTCTGAATCAATCAAACACGTCACTTTTGTTTCTTATTACACACACTACTGCGTGTCTGCTGTAATCGTCTATTAATGTAACGAAATATCTTTGATTATTATAACCTGCTGGTGTTATTGGACCGTTTACATCAGTATGTATAATTTCTAAAATTTCTGTTGTTCTCCGGCGATTATTTTCAAATGGTAAATTCGTCATTTTATTTTGCAAACATATTTCACATTGCACGTAACTTTCATTAAGTCTTTCCGGTAAACCATCTAATATTTTGTACCTACACATATCTTATAGCTTTGAAAATTTTACGTGACCCAATAGTTGATGCCATTTCTCTTTCGTTGACATACCCTGTTCGCTTGCGTATACATTATTACTATCATTAGCTATTGCACCTTCCAATTCATATAATCTATTTCTGCTATAGCTACTAATACATGATTCGAATTGTAAATTTGTGCAGTATTATTTTGAAATTTAACCATGATTCCTCTATTAACAATCAATGATACGCTTAAAAGATTTCTTTTCATGCTTGGCACATAGTATATATTATCGACTTCAATTCTATGTGACCGATTATTCACCTGACAGTACATAATTACCTTTCCTATTTTTTCGGATTTAAGAGCAAAGCCATCACCGACTCTTATGTTAACTGGATCGTCTAATTTTTTGTACTCACAAAATTATTCGTCGTTATTCACGATATGGTCGCTGCATCCACTGTCGAGAAGCCAATTTGTTGTCGCTGTGCTCGCACCCGCAGTCATCACTTCTACATTGAAGCATGAATTTCCACCTGTACATTCATTATAATTTGAGTTGTTAACTTGTTACCTTGATGACCTCTAAATCCTCTATAGGTACCTCGACGTCCTCGGTAATTTCGGTGACCTCCATGTCGTACACCACGATGATATTTTGTATTATATTGTCCACGTCTATTATTCCGCAGCTTGGGACAATCTCTTTTAAAATGACCTTCTTGGTGACATTCATAGCATGTTGTGTTCGAACTGGTACTTGCAAAAGTATGTTGTAAATTCTCTGCTTCATTCTTTTTATATTCTAAAAATAGCTTAATTTCACATATTCTGCGGTTTGGTTTGATGTAGGCAGTGCGTCTACTATGTTGACAATATATGCAAATTTTTCTAATAAAGTAAGTAAAAGTAAAGCCAATAATAAATAAGTTAATCTATCTTCTTCGCTTACTGTTTCTCCTGCACTTTTTAAATCATTATGTGTTTTTCAAAATCTACCGGGCCTCCGTCCTTAAATTTCGTCTCCAATAATTTTCGTTTCAATAAAAGCTTATTCGCGCAGCGTTTTACTAAGTATAAACTATCAAGTTTTTTAATCATTCTGTATGCCGTATCTTCCGAAATTATTATGTCAAGTTGGGAATTGCTAATACTATTTACGATATAGTTTTGCGCTCTAAGATCTGTATCTGACTTTGTTTCACGTTTGATAGCCTCATCACATTTTTGTAGTTTGAATAGTAGTTTTAATCTGAACTTCCAAAGTTCATAATTCGACCCATCGAATATCGGTAGTTTAAATTCTTCTTTATTACTACTGTCCATATTTATTTATTCCTACTTACTTATTCTTCCTCAATTCAATTATTCACAATAGTTCCAATCAATCCTTACCAATGCTTGTGTTTTCCAGCAACTGAAACATTTCAGAAGAACTTCGGCCGCTCTGCTACCATGTTAATGTTGGAGACCTAAAGAATTTCTTTTCCTTAATAGAAACCACCTTTGAATCTGTATCATCATTATTATATTTGAATAAACTAAATTAATTAAATACATTTTTCTTCTTAGACATTAGGCCGACATTCTATTTAAGTATTTACACAGAATACTATTACTTCTCCCAAGAAGAATGTCGACTTCATAGTAAAAAAATAAGATCAGAAAGAAGAGCGCCATCTCTGCGAGGCCCCTTCTCGGAAAGTTTTATATATATATGCACCTACTTAGGTATATATCTATCTGTGCTATTAATAATGTTAAAAAAACCAGCAAAAAGTTATCATATGATATTTATTTTCAAAAACACTTAAATATTTTAAATTAAATCTACTAACATCACAAAAACTGTTAGTAATATATTAAGGGCTTGTTTCAGAATGTCCGGTTAAAGTTCCGCCTAAGCTAATAGAAACTAATGTGTTATATAATTGTGTTAGTGTTTCACAATCACTGGAAAGGGCTAATAAATACATTTAGTACCTATTAATTTAAACGGTAGATTGAGTGGCAAACTAAATCGTTATTTGATGGATAAGGAATTTGTTTCGACAGCTGTAGTGTGCTTTGAGCAATTTGTAATGTTTTTTAAGATAATCACAGTATTTTTCTTGCACTGGTGTGATGTGGTGGTCACTTTTGTAATATATTCATTATCTTTTGGGTGATGAAGGCGCAGGATGCTAAGCACTTTGTAATTTTACATGCTTAGTTAAATAATATAATAGCTAAAATACCTAATATCATTTTGACTTATAAAAGTGCTAAAAATAGCCTATTTGAAATCAATCTTTTGACTTTGACTTTAACAAATATTAGGTTTTTAAAGATAAAATATTTCATTAAAAACTGCCATTGTACGTTATAAATGTATAGTATTAATAAGTTTTCGTTACAATAATAACGAATAGAACTAAATAATCTTACAAAAGTACTTTGTATTATAACATTGTAATATCAATATTGTATCAATATATCATTAATATTTTTATCAATTCATACGGTTCTTAGAACGGAACGTATAAACGCACCTTTGCCGTTCGCTGACCGAGTGGGCTACGATTAGGTAGCCAGATGAAAAACAAGGAATGTAAAACGTGATGTAAGCTAACGCTAACTGAAAGTTTTATCTTCCACATAATTTACGTGATGGTTAACTAATAGCCACTTTAGTAGCACTTTCTGAAAGAAGCCCTTAGTATATTAAATATACTATATTATGTTATGTTTCAGATACTAAATATATTATTTGTAAAACACAAAACAATTGATGCCATAAAGGTACTTACATATTAACGTAGGTAGGTTATATTTTAATAATAATGCCCAACGATGACATACATGACTGGCCTGATAGCTCAGTTGGTAGTAGCTCTGTCTTCTGAACTGTAGGCCGTGAGTTCAATTCACACCCAGAACAAACATTTGTGTGACGAACATCGATGTTTGTTGTGTCTGGGTGTTATATTGTATTCTATGTACGTATTTAACAAAAAGTATCTAAGTATTGTATAAGATCGTGATACATAGAACCTGAACTCTACTAATCCTAATACATGTATCTAGGGATCTAAGAACTACGAGGACTACTACCATGTTCCCACAACACTCACACAAGCAAGTATTTATGCTTTTTTCTGAGCAAAAATACTTGTCCTGTCGCGGTAATCGAACCTGCAACCTCCATGTTATGAGCCGACCTCATCGACCACAGAACAGAGGCTGTCATTTTGATAAAGCATCTAAGATACTGTTTGCAGTGCTTCCAAATATCAGAATCCCAACCTGAACGTGAGCCATATATTTTTGTTATTTATGGCTCAATATGAGAAATAGTTATTTGTGCAACAAAAGAGCACCACGGCAATAAGAACATAATTACAGGTATAAGTAGCAGCACTAATAGTATACTGTGCACTAAACTCCAGCGCTGCGCGTCATTGCGCAGAAATAAAAAATTAGGTATCACAGGGGGGCCAAAGGGACGAAAAAGCGAGTACGTAGCGCCGGTTGTCTAGCCAGTCGTATTCCGTCCCCCGCCTCATACGACGCACCACGAACTTCTGACTGCATAGTCGCGTAAGCTGGTTGGGGAGTAAGTTGGTGAGGCGAACGGAAATTGGTTCATGTAGATCTCAATTTCAAACATAAAGTTAAAAATGAAATGGTGAAATATGCTGAACTGTTTAACGGTAAATAATTTAATTGATAGAATCAGGCGTGACTTCGCGGAAGTTCATCTTAGATACAAAATGAAATAATAATATCTAGTGTAATTCCGCTGAATTATTATATTAATATTCAGCGGAATTACACTAGATATTATTATTTCATTTGGTAAATAATTTACCATAACCTAAGTTGTGGTAAATACATATATATTAAATTACCACAGATAGAAAATAATAATATTAAGTAACGAAAACTTTGACTAAGAAAAAAAAGGTTTCGTGTTCTCATCAAGACTCGATATAAATTAACCTAAAGCTTAAATAGATATGCTAATAAAGCTTAATTAAATAAATATACTTAGAGCAATTTTGTAATTTTAAAAAATCACTCTATCTGAGGCAGTCAGAAAAATACGATTTTGCACACTGTTTTCTCGCAAAAAAAATGTGCGTGTTCGAGCTGCTTAGGAGATTTTTTTTTCTATCTGCAGTCATCTGGGTCCGTGCTTTTTGTTAAATTATTTTATATTTACAAATTTACGTTATTATTAACATGAACATATATACAATACACAATACAACCAATAACAAAAACATAAGTACTTATTTCTAATTGTGCATACACCACGAGCAAACCAGCTTCCGCAAGCAGCACCCGTTCACGAGCTTGACGCATGTTCCAGACAGCCAGACCATATTTGAAGAAAGAGGACAACCCAACACACGAAACCACCGCAAGAAGAAGCTTTTTAGTGAGCGTGAATGCTCCGGGTGTACGCACAATTTACTCTCTAGTTAAAATACTCTTATTACTATTTTATTCATACGAGTGGGCTAATTAACAGGCTCCTTTGAGCCCATCAATGATCCCGTTCGTACTTGCTTTCATTAGTCCACTTTTTGGCAGCGATGTTAATTCCAGCATCAAAGCAGTGTCGCAGGATCTGAAATATTTTATGAACAATTAAAATAATATCTTACTCTACTAAATAATAACTTTAAGCAGCCCCTCAGTAGACCGATGATCTGGTAAAAGCCGCGGAGTGCTGATGGATACAAGAGGTGAGCAGCCGCTCAAGGTGGCACTCTCTGAGGTAGGCCTTTGTTTGGCAGTGGACATCTTCAGCCTGTTGATGATGAACTTTAAACCTATTTAGGTTATGTACTTATGTTTTTTTTGTTTGGTTTTGGCTCCACACTTTTGTGTATTTAGCCAGTGTCAAGAAATTAATTTTTCAAGTTAATTTATATTATACATATGTATGTTGTATGTGTCAAGTCAAGTCAAGTCATAGTCTAGTCAAGTCATACTCCTAAAAAAGTGGTGGCAACTTTACCAGAAGCTTCTTTTGAGTTTTGGAAACAACACAAAAAGAAACGTTTCACCATCATTATACCACTTTCCCACACTCATGCCTATAATTCAGCACTTAACGAATAAAATGCCACCAATTTTATGCACCAACACTGAAAATAACACCAGTTTTGTAAAATAATACAATGCGGTGACACGATCTTTTTGTTTTCCCGCCAAAACTCCATTTATGTTATTTACTAGGTGGTAGGACTTTTCTGGAAAGTTCATCTAGGTAGGTACCGCTTTGCCAGTTATTCTGCCGCCAATCAGTAAAGCGCAAGCACAAGCTAGATTGTACTGATGTCTCAAAATGACGTGCGCAATGCAGGGTCACGTGAAACTATACTTTAGAGTTTCAAGTGGCACTGCAACTGATATGGGCAGTTTGGTCGTTTAACATCAGGTGAGCGACTAGCTCGTGATGTCTTTTCGTAACATTAAAAAATATATGTATTAAGTATTATAACACAAAGAAAAAAAACAGGAACCTTGTCAAATCACTCATGGGGTATTTCTCTTTCTTAATAGACAATAATGACATGTACTTTTTGAGGTCTTTGTAGAGAATCACAGATGTTCAGTTGGTTGTGTGATTGGATACCTCGCCATAATAATTATATGGAATCAAAAAATAACTACCTCCTTTTAAAGCACTGCAAGTCTGTCTGCAGTCACCGACCCTCCTGAGAAATAATATGCAACTGGATGTTTGACTTTTTTTCTTATTCCAGCTACCATAAAAACAAAGGCATAGGATGCCACTTGTGGTGATCTCCCCTGTTTCCGTGGTCTTGAAAGCCTTCGATTATGTCCTTCTTGCTATTATAGCATAAGTTTTTTTAAATTGACATTTCATTAAACATCATAACATATTCGCGATCAGATGATTCTTGTTTTATTATTGTTTTTTTAAACATCAAATATTTGTTTATTAATCGCAACACCCAAGTGAAATCTGTTCAACAACTATTTTAAAGTGCTTGGTGCTGGTAGACAAATCAATCTTCGTGGCAGCTTATAGCATGTGGGTGATTATTTATACAGCCTCAATGCTATAATTTTTGTCGTTCCATATACGGCCTTTTGATATTTTCTTAAAATTTTGTAATTGACCTTGCAGCAACAGTGCAAAAGAAGATGATGATTTGCTCTTCATAAGTTTGATCACCGATTTATTTTTGCTAATAACATTGAGAATAGTTTCATTTTTTAAGCATTTCACTGTTTTTTGTAGATGCCAGATTTTCTTCAAGTATTTTTTGCTCTTCGCATGTTATTATTTTACTTGTTTTGTTTTAAGCTCACTAGATGCAGCAACAGCTGGTTGAGATATTAAGCTATCTGCTGCTAAGGGCTGATGCACTGCCAATGTAAATGATCCTTCCATGGGTTCTTTAGGTGGTAGACTCTTTTCTAAAACAACATTCTTAGTTGAGAATTTTCATTATGATGCTAGATGCCTTAGGTATATTGGGTGAAAGCGAATTTAATACAATCTCATTCTCTGCTGATGGTTGGGCCATTTTAGATGGACCTGCCTTGGGTTCATCTGCCAAGAAATAATAAGTATGAACTTGATCAGATTTATGCAGCCAACTTTTAAAAATTAACAAAGTATCTAAGAGGCAGACTAACAATTGACTAACCTTGTCACATTCCTGATCCAGTACCGCAAATCTAAACAGGTTTTTGCCGGCATCATCAATAAATGACGATCTTTTAAAATGTTTGGTGCACAACATTCTATGTTCATTATATAACTATGCTTGGAATGTAGGAGAAGACCATGAATGGCTGGAAAAGCAGTACTTTGCCAATAATTCACAACTGGAAGGAAAACGAATAGAAACTGTTACAGACAAACAGTATTTGAGCAAACATTAGACAGACAATTAGGTACGTACCGAAGGCTATTTGTTTTTCCAGGCATAGGAACGCTATGTAAAATGATACTGGGGTTATCAGCTGGTGAACTCCCACATTTTAGACACATCCTACGTTTTTCTTTCGTGGCTTAAAATCAATATATCATATGATTCTCAACTCCAACTACATAATGAGGTATAAGAAAATATCTGAAAACAAGTCATAATTTGCAACAAAATTACCAATTTAATTTTGTAGGTATAAATTTTAGCTATTGACACATTCATAAATTAATTATTTTTTACAAAATAATTTAGTGCAAGATAAAATGCGCGAGTGAAAACAACGGCTGACATTTTTCTTGTGCTTTTTTTTCTAGGTTTACCATATTATAATATTACAAAAATCCAAAAAGTTTTAACAACATATAATTTTTCTTGATGAACTGTCACGTTACAAACGAAATTAAAATTAGTTCTATATAATATATAATAAGTATATATATAAAAATATACACTCAATATAAATATATTTTAGCTCGAAATAATCAAAAGAAAATTATACCTACTCTTCAAAAAGTTTTTACACATTTTTATGGTATCATTATTGTCTGCTACAGGTGGGAACGATACAGAAGCTATTTCTTTTTCATGAAGCGGTGGCCCCCGTGTCAGTCTCAACCCTTGCTTGTCAGTTGACCAAGCCTGAGTATTTAGTTCAAATTGACATCGAATAGAAAACCATAAATCAGAGTTTCGGCGGGGATGCGAAAAAGATTGCGTCACCGCATTGTACTATTTTCCAAAACTTGTGTTATTTTTAAGTTAAGTGCCGGATTACAGGCGTGAGTGTAGGAAAATGGTATAATGATGATGAAACGTTTCTTTTCGTGTTGTTTCCAAAGCTCCATAGAAGCTTCAAGTAAAGTTGCTACCACTTTACTAGGAGTATGACTTTGACTAGACTATGACTTGACTTGATGACTTCGACTGTGACTTGACACATATTTGCGTGAAATATCATTAACTTGATGAATTATCAAAAAACAAAAACAAGTGTGGAGCCAAAACATAAAAAACCCATAAATCATAGACAATATACAAAACGAACTCTTTAACAATCTGTGATAAGAAGATGCAAAAACTAACATGAAGCTGGCAAATGCACAAATCGTGCGGCGCCATTATATCGCTAAATAAAAACAAAAAAAAGTTACCCCCTAAAATCTAGAATAAAAAGTGCCCAGGTTTTTGGCGGGAAAACGAAAAAGATCACGCCACCACATTATATTATTTTCCGAAACTTATGTTATTTTCAGTGTTAGTGCATAAAATTGGTGGCATTTTATTCGTTAAGTGCTGGATTATAGGCATGAGTGCGGGAAAGTGGTATAATGATGGTAAAACGGTTTTTTTATTCGTGTTGTTTCCAAAACTCCATAGAAGCTTCTGGTAAAGTTGCCACCACTTTACTAGGAGTATGACTTGACTAGACTAGACTATGACTTGACTCTGACTTGACTTGTTGACTTCGACTGTGACTTGACACATATTTGCTTGAAATATCATTAACTTGATAAATTATCAATTACTTGACACTGGATAAATACACAGAGGTGTGGAGCTAAAAATTAAATAAAAAAAACTCCATCTTTCTTTCAGTTCTTAGTTTTTTCTTAGCGTAGCGTTACATACTCTTTGCTATTTACCATAATACATATTACTGTCCACAGAATACTATTACTTACAGTCATTATAAATTTCTGCATCGGATCCTATTTTCGCTTCATTTAATAATATTCTCAATTGTTACGTTCATTAAAATGTCCAAACCGGATCAGGCTTCTAATAAGCTAGAGAACCTGTTGAGGCTTGACTTTTACAAGAAACAAGAACGCTGGAAGCTGAAAAGTACCAATTCTACTACAAATACGTAAGTACCTTCATGGCTCGACTATTGTATATTGTAACCTACTGCCAAAAGATCTTTCTACAATTTTAACGCCACTTTGTATTCGGACAATAAGAAAATATGAGCCTACACTACACTATTTTAGTAAAACTGATAGTACATATAATAGTGCTATGTAGTCGTAAAGTCTAATCTTGTGTTATTGTATATTATCAAACATGCTTCCTCTCATAAGAAAATCAGAAACACCTATTAAATAACACAAAGTATACTTTAAATTATTAGTTGGAATTAGTTTCTTTACATTTTAAAAGTAATATATACATTTTTTTATTGTTTGATAGGTTTGTGTTTGACCACTATTGCACCTGATGTAGTAGTTAATTTAAGCTATATAAAGAGCTATAAAGAATAAACAAGATGTTTCCACAAGTAAAGTATATTTAGAAGTGAAAAAATTGTTATGAGTTGTCACAGAACTCAATATTTCAAATATATATAAAAGATTTGTTAATTTAAGACAATAGTTAACATGAAGGTTTACATACAACAGAGTCCCACTTTGTCTTAAATTCAAAGAACAATTGGCTCTAACCCTATACCCAGTAGGTATCTACAACATAAAAATACTCAATCTAGTTAAACATAACACTAAAAACACCTGACTGACCTATGATTTTGTAAGCGCTACATTTGTACATAAAAAAACAAATAAAAATAAATTAAATAATACATTGAAAATAAAACACTGTCATGTTATGTAGCCCCACTTAATAAAGGACCTAATAAAAATAATGAAATAAAAATTAATATGCAATAATACCCGAACAGAGTAGTACACAACTAACTAAAAAATAAAATTACATTAAACCCATATGTTTTACACACTTTTCTTGAGCTACTCTACCGAAAGGTTTGGTTAACACATCTGCAGGCATATCCCTAGTAGGTGTAATGTATGTAGGTAGGATCTATATATAAGTAAATTTTAAGAAGCCAACCATGTTGGTAGTACTTAAATATTAGTCGGAATAAATCTGTGCTAAGTAATGCTTGCTGTACATACTTTCCCTTATCCCGGCTGCATATCCTTTATTGGCGACGAACGAATATTGATTATTACATGTCAGTAACTACGCGTGTGCAAAAATTTACAATGTGAATCGGTAAAATCGGTGAATTAGACGTGAAGTGTGCAGCAGCGAGCAGGAGAAAACTTAAGCGAGTATGTAGCGGAGCTGAAGAAAATGGCACGAAGTTGTAAATTTAGTGACGGATTAAATGAGAATCTGCGAGATCAATTTGTATGCGGAGTCGGGAGTGACGTCATCCGTCAACGGCTGTTTGCAGAGGATGACGGATTTTCTTTGAGGGCAATCTGGCCGCTTATGCCCTGGCTCTTGACATTCGTAGCAAATAATAGGTTTCTGATCATTATCTTTTATTAAATAAGAATAAGATGCTTTACCCCTTTTATGTTTTAAGCACTGAAGTACTTGGTTCAGGCTCCATCTTCGAAGACTCATTTAACAATTTACCTTTTACTAGGTCACTTGTGATTGTAATATTTGAATTTTCTAATGCCATCACAAGGGGATCAAACCTGCATCCTAAGCCACCAAGAAGAATAGCAGCAACACTGGCATCTTCAATTTCTTTTCCGACATCGGTGAGATCCTGGACGGTACTAATCACAGCATTTATGTATTTCTCTATATCATTACCAAAATCAGTTAGATTATATCTATAGAGTTGTCTTTCTAAAGCAAGCCGTCTACCCATGCCTTTTTCTTCATAAACTGCGATGAGGGCGTCCTATGCTTCTTTAGCTGACTTAGCTTTACAAACATATGTTATAGCCGCTCCGTTTAATACTAAACTAAGGCATATTTTAGCTAACGCTTTTTGATCACTAAAATCTAATTGACTGAGGAGTAGGTATATTTTCACTATACCCTATGATTGCCTCCCAGAGATTTTCGTAAATAAGGTACATTCTCATTTTGAATTTCCACATTGGATAGCCTGCCTTGTTAGAAAGAATAAATGATGGTGGCAAACCTGTACCACAAAATCCATGTTGTCTACCTTCACCGCCAGCTGCTTCACATTCCATCATTATAATATTCGACATGTTTTAATTTGCCTGGAAAAATAACAGCTGTCCTCGTGCTGATAATGTTTTGTAGTTAATTTAAGCTATATAAAGAGCTATAAAGAATAAACAAGATGTTTCCACAACTAAAGTATATTTTGAAGTGAAAAAATTGTTATGTGTTGTCACAGAACTCAATATTTCAAATTTCAAAAGATTCATTAATTTAAGACAATAGTAAACATGAAGGTTTAAATACAACAGATGTTAAGTGACAATGTGGTCTAGGATGTAACACACTTGCCTAGAAGATACCTGTTCACTCTCGATTTGAAGACATATAGGTTTAGTTGACCATCCATGGGTTGTGGGTTTCAATGCTGCAATGAGCTTGATGAAGCTGTTGATGAAGGAAGACATTGATGAAGCCATAATGCAGCGATTACTTTTACTAGGTGGTAGGACTTTACTGCAAAGTTCGTCTAGGTAGGTACCACCGCTTTGCCAGTTATTCTGCCGCCAAGCAGTAGTGCGCAAGCACTGCTGTGTTCCGGTTTGAAGGGCACTGTAGCTAGTGAAATTACTGGGCAAATGAGACTATGATCTGATCTCACAGTTTAGTAATCTTATTACTAGATTGTGCTGATGTCTCTGGATGACGTGCGCAGTGCAGTGTCACGCGAACCTCTATACTTTAGAGTTCCGAGTGACACTGCAGCTGATATGGGCAGCCGTGTCGTTTAACATCAGGCGAACGGCTAGCTCGTCACGTCATTCCTTAACATAAAAAAAAAATCTTGTAAAATAAAGCTTGCATGCTGATTAAAGGCCTGAGCAAGTAACTATAACCCGTTTTGGATACATTTGCATGTTACACTTGTATGCTTGTACATATGCGCTTACCTACATGCTTGCCAGACACATGCATGCTAGTCAACATACACAAATGAAAGTAGCTGGCACATGTAAGGAGCTGGTATGCAAGTGTGCCAGCTACAGTCCTATCTATGTATCTCCATTTAAGCATTGCTGAAAGGATACTTATCAGCCTTTATATAGCTAGATACCACCCCCAAGTTTATAATATAGTATATATATATTAAGTTAGTTTTTGTTACAGAGATGCTTCTGATACATCTCCTCGAGCCACAATCAGTAATTCATCATTCATAAAAGCAGGTAATTTAAAAATCTACAATCAAACCTAACAAATAGTAGCTCACATAGTTTTGACAAGGTATTTGATATCAATACTTAATGCATTATCAACTGGGTCTTACGCCAAACAAATTGTACCTTGATTATTGGCATCTTTAAATACTTGAGCATACCTTTCAGTCGCTCTTCTTGGAGGTTAACATTTTTCCTTACATACATTTTTTATACAAAACATAATTAGTAGGGTAGATTAATAATTATATTAGTGTCGATTCTGTGCCGCATACTCTAAATCTAAACGAAATTAACATATTTCCATCTTTGTCATTTCCACTTTATCAGAAGAGTACCGCCATACTTTAAGTTTAGTTTAGTTTTAGAGAATGCAACACAGAATCGACACCATTGTATTATTATGTAATAATTTTGCGAGTAAAGATGATGGACATGAGATGGAAATAATACTGGGATGTCACTATAATCATCATATCAAGTTATAATTACCTCTCTAATGTGACATTGTGCTCTAAGTACTCATTTCCAATAAAGAGAAAAAAGTCTTCGATCACAACTGGTTATGAAACTTCACTTTTGCAGTTTCGTATGTGTATGAAACGAATATTACTACTTAATTTTTTTTACTAGGTGGTAGGACTTTTATGCAAAGTTTGTCTAGGTAGGTACCACCGCTTTGCCAGTTATTCTGCCACCAAGCAGTAGTGTGCAAGCACTATTGTGTTCCGGTTTGAAGGGTATTGTAGCTAGTGAAAATACTGGGCATTTGAGACTTTATGATCTGATCTCACAGTCGAGTAATTTTTTACCAGACTGTGCTGATGTCTCAGGATGATGTGCACAGTGCGTGTTGCGTGTAACTTTATGGCTTAGAGTTCCGAGTGACACTGTTCTGTTATGGGCGGCCGTGTCACTTAACATCAGGTGAACGACTTGCTCATCACATCCCTCATTAATATTTAAAAAATGTATATTTAATTATTGCAGATGATGATAAACCAACTACAGTGGCACCACCAGTGTTAGACCACAGCTGTGATGATTCACAGAATCCTGTGGTCAAAGATGACGCATCTGCTAACCCAGTGAAACGCCGTCAGAGTGTGACTGCCAGGCTCCGTCTACTCGTATCTCTGAGCCAGAACTTAGAAACAGAGCGTAACAATTCTGAAGCAAATGTTGACAGTGTAAGGCGCTGTTATTTTTTTTGTTTGATTTTTATAGCTCACTCGTGATTTTTGTTTGTGCTCCCCCAAATTTAGATAGATAAATAGATAGAAAATTCTTTATTGCATAAACAACAACAATTGAAGGTACATAGGAGAACTTAATGGTATCGAGCATTATCTTCCAGTAAACCCTGGTGTATTGTGGAAGGCTTAATGCGGTAGTGCAATAATGATGGGACATAAAAGAAAATAAATTTCATTGGGTGGTTTGTAAATTATTTTACCTATGGTACCTTTAATAATAATAATCAGTGTAATAAAGGGTAATGAAGAAAATGTTTATTCTGGTTATTTATCATATTACTTTTGTGCTAACGAAATTATTTGTATGTATTCAATTTATTTTTCCAGGGAATGAGTTTTGCTGGAGTACCTTTGAATTCCCAAGAAGATTTTAATACACCAGTTTTTGAGGAGAATGTAATAATGGATGAAACGGATCAAGGTATTTTATATTTAGTTTCTGGATATAATTATACTATTATAATATTATTATGTACTTATTTATTTACATAATAATTATAAAACAATATTATAAAATGATAACTTAAACCTAGAACACCGCCGGCAGCAGGGCAAGGTCCAACCCAGATTATAGATTTCCAACATACACAGTACGTTACTTGGTCTCTGAATTTTACTAGCTGTTGCCTGTTGTTTCTTATAAAAGCAGGTAATTTAAAAATCTACAATCAAACCTAACAAATAGTAAAAGCTCACATAGTTTTGACAAGGTATTTGATATCAATACTTAATGCATTATAAACTGGGTGTTACGCCAAACAAATTGCACCTTGATTATTGGCATGTTTAATTACTTGAGCATACCTTTCAGTCGCTCTTCTTGGAGGTTAACATTTTTCCTTACATTACATTTTTTTATACAAAACATAATTAGTAGGGTAGATTAATAATTATATTGTATTATTATGTAATAATTTTGCGAGTAAAGATGATGGACATGAGATGGAAATAATACTGGGATGTCACTATAATCATCATATCAAGTTATAATTACCTCTCTAATGTGACATTGTGCTCTAAGTACTCATTTCCAATAAAGAGAAAAAAGTCTTCGATCACAACTGGTTATGAAACTTCACTTTTGCAGTTTCGTATGTGTATGAAACAAATATTACTACTTAATTATTTTTACTAGGTGGTAGGACTTTTATGCAAAGTTTGTCTAGGTAGGTACCACCGCTTTGCCAGTTATTCTGCCACCAAGCAGTAGTGTGCAAGCACTACTGTGTTCCGGTTTGAAGGGCATTGTAGCTAGTGAAAATACTGGGCAATTGAGACTTTATGATCTGATCTCACAGTCGAGTAATTTTCTTACCAGACTGTGCTGATGTCTCAGGATGATGTGCCGTGTTGCGTGTAACTTTATGGCTTAGAGTTCCGAGTGACACTGTTCTGTTATGGGCGGCCGTGTCACTTAACATCAGATGAACGACTTGCTCGTCACATCACTCATTAATATAAAAAAATGTATATTTAATTATTGCAGATGATGATAAACCAACTACAGTGGCACCACCTGTGTTAGACTACAGCTGTGATGATTCACAGAATCCTGTGGTCAAAGATGACGCATCTGCTAACCCAGTGAAACGCCGTCAGAGTGTGACTGACAGGCTCCGTCTACTCGTATCTCTGAGCCAGAACTTAGAAGCAGAGCGTAACAATTCTGAAGCAAATGATGACAGTGTAAGGCGCTGTTATTTTTTTTGTTTGATTTTTATAGCTCACTCGTGATTTTTGTTTGTGCTCCCCCAAATTTAGATAGATAAATAGATAGAAAATTCTTTATTGCATAAACAACAACAATTGAAGGTACATAGGAGAACTTAATGGTATCGAGCATTATCTTCTAGTAAACCCTGGTGTATTGTGGAAGGCTTAATGCGGTAGTGCAATAATGATGAGACATAAAAGAAAATAAATTTCATTGGGTGGTTTGTAAATTATTTTACCTATGGTACCTTTAATAATAATAATCAGTGTAATAAAGGGTAATGAAGAAAATGTTTAGTCTGGTTATTTATTATATTACTTTTGCACTAACGAAATTTTTTGTATGTATTCAATTTATTTTTCCAGGGAATGAGTTTTGCTGGAGCACCTTTGCATTCCCAAGAAGATTTTAATACACCATTTTTTGAGGAGAATGTAATAATGGATGAAACGGATCAAGGTATTTTATATTTACTTTCTGGATATAATTATACTATTATAATATTATTATGTACATATTTATTTACATAATAATAATAAAACAATATTATAAAATGATAACTTAAACCTAGAACACCGCCGGCAGCAGGGCAAGGTCCAACCCAGATTATAGATTTCCAACATACACAGTATGTTACTTGGTCTGTGAATTTTACTAGCTGTTGCCTGCTGTTTCTTATAAAAGCAGGTAATTTAAAAATCTACAATCAAACCTAACAAATAGTAAAAGCTCACATAGTTATGACAAGGTATTTGATATCAATACTTAATGCATTATCAACTGGGTCTTACGCCAAACAAATTGTACCTTGATTATTGGCATGTTAAAATACTTGAGCATACCTTTCAGTCGCTCTTCTTGGAGGTTAACATTTTTCCTTACATTACATTTTTTTTATACAAAACATAATTAGTAGGGTAGATTAATAATTATATTGTATTATTATGTAATAATTTTGCGAGTAAAGATGATGGACATGAGATGGAAATAATACTGGGATGTCACTATGTAATGCAATGGAAAAAAAACACACTTAAGGGTTCCTATTGGGAACTGAAAGGAAACACTGCACCTTGTCGTTAGTGTCTTTATTGGTAAGAAAGTGAGTCAAGTTATGTATTTAAAACATCTACAAGTAGTAGGTATAGTATATTATATATTTAGTATATATACAAGGTAGGTTTTGGGCGCCGTTGAATTTACAATGCAGTGCTAGCCAGGCTATTAAGATACTTAACTTGTGGTAACCTCTCCACAAAGGCCATTTACAAAGAGTTGAAATTGAAAAAAAAAGAGACTTAACAGGGTGTGTGGCTCGAGCTAGTAGCACATTCCTGCTTTGCAACCAGATAGCTAAGTTAGTTGGTAGTAGACAATACAAAAGTTAAACAAAAACGATCAGCTAGCAAAATGCTGGCTGACCGTGGTACCGGAAGGGATCCAACGGCACAGGGGGGCTGAGCCGGGCCCAGGACAGTGCAGACGGTGGGTGTAGACCCATAGTACTAGGCTGGCGCTTCCTGGAGCCTGGTCTCTCAACGCAGACCGCTGGTGACCTCCGGAAGCAACCCCACGGCACAGGGGGGCTGATCTGGGCCCAGGACAAGGCGGACGGCTGGGGGTAGACCCGTAGCACTAGGCCGTCGCCTCCTGGAGCCTAGTCTCTCAACGCAGACCGTTGGTGACCTCCCGAAGGGGGTGCGTTAAATTTGTTTTAAGAGATAAAAAAAAAACCCTGTTGAAGAACAGGAAAGAATTAGAGTCTTATTGGCACTTTTACCATCATGTCTATGACTTGATGCACATTTATATTTAATGATGGGGAGACTTACCCTGTAGAGGGGTTTTTCTTTAAATAAAGAGCGTGAGCTGCAGGCTCACGGTGAGCGTGGTGGAGGTCAGCCCACTCCTACCACGTCGGTGACGCAGTAGCGGCCAAGTGGAGGCGGCGAATTGCTACGACCCAATAACTCAGACGCAGGGCGCAGCTGTCTGCGGAAAGATGGAACCTGATGAAGCTACCGGATTCTGAACACGGCACGGGGATGGAACCTGGCCCTCGATTATTTATTTATTTATTTATTAAAAGACCAACAGCATTAGGATAATATAGATAGTAATTACATAAAAGCAGCCAATATTAATGTAGCCAATAATAGGTCTCGATAGTAATACAAGTTTTATAATCAAAGAGACACAGCTCGCACTGCATTACGCATGTTTAAAGAGTGATAATGAGGGTGTGCTAAGGTTGTAGGTTGTACTAATAATCATACACCTAACGGTGTATGATGATTAGTATTAACGTTTAATTAATTAATAATAGGTAATTTATGCACGCGTGTCTGGGTGTGTGTGTGTGTTTGTTTGTGTGTGTGTTTGTGTGTTTGTTTGTTTGTGTGTGTGTGTTTGTCTCTGTTTGTTTGTGTGTGTGTGTTTGTGTGTGTGTATGTGTGTGTGTGTGTTTTGTATAATTATATAGATAGGAGGTAACTTATTCCGTACCCAGTAACTGTTGGAATACCTTGTTTTTGAAGGTATTTTTGGAAGTATTAAAGATATCGAGATCCGAAAATTTCTTATTGTATGTTGAGCTGATACGTGAAATATACGGATACGCGTTGCTTGCATATTTCGTATTATGAAAAGGGGGTAAAAATAATGTTGTATGCCGTGTACGCTTTCTGGGGACATTAATATTAATATTAGATAATAAAACTGGAGCATCCAGGTGACCGTTAACTATGTTATACAACAACATTACGTCTAGTAATGTACGTCTATCTACTAAAGGCATAATTTTGTGACGAGTGCAGCCTATGCTATAATCAGAATAGGTATGAACTCTGTAATTCAGGTGTTTAATAAATTTGGCTTGAATTTTTTCTATACGTTGTATATACGTTATATAATAAGGAGACCAGATACTACTCGCATACTCAAGCACACTTCGGACATATGCATAATAGACACTTTTGACGCAATTCAGGTTAGAAAAAGGTTTACAGTGACGAAGTACGAACCCAAGGTTTTTGTAGGCCTTGTCCACAATGGCGTCAATATGTTCAGTCATAGTTAGTTTTTTATCAAGAATAACACCTAAATCGCGTACTACTTCTACTTTATCGAGAGCAACATTATTAATCGTGTATGTAAAGTCAATGGGATATCGCTTGCGAGTAAACGAGATTTGCTGGCATTTTTGTACATTCACAGTTATGTTGTTGATGGAGTAATAATGGGAGAGCTTATTAAGGGTGTTTTGAAGGTAGGTACGATCTTGGACATTATTTATTTTATAAAAAATCTTTTTGTCGTCTGCATATAAAAGATATTTAACAGAGTCAAAACAGGTATATATATCGTAAATATAAGCGTTGTAGAGAAGTGGACCGAGATGTGAGCCCTGCGGAATTCCTGAAGGTATGCTGATGAAGTCAGACCTGTACCCCCCGACCACAACTGCCTGGGATCTGTTTGACAGGTAGGATTTTATCCACCGTAGCAAGTCCCCGTGGATACCTAACCTTTCTAATTTGGCCAACAAGATGACGTGGTCTACCCGATCGAAGGCTTTTTCGAAATCAGTGTAGATCACGTCAACCTGTCCCCCTCGCTCCATACCGCTCAGGACAAACTGAAGAAATTCAGCAAGATTAGAAACAGTAGAACGCCGTCGTAAAAACCCATGCTGGGCTTCACTTATGCCATTCACAACCGTACCATATATCTGGTCATAAACAATTTTTTCAAAGATTTTACTAAAAGTATTTAAAATTCATATAGGACGGTAGTTTTCTATTTTGGATTTAGTAGACTTTTTATGGACTGGTACCACATTAGCCTCTTTCCATTTAGTTGGAAACTTAGACTCTTGTAACGATCTTTCAAATATAATTTTTAAAGGTATAACCAGATTTTCGGCACAGCTGTATATGAAAATGGGGGGGATATTATCTGTTCCAGCAGATTTATTGACGTCTGTATGTTTAAGAAGCTTTAATATACATTTTTTATCTACAGTTATTTTACTAATGAAGCCAGAATCACCACACGTCGGCAAGTGTAGACTATTTAAGTTATAACTACTGGAAGGGTTCACAAAGACACTTTCAAAAAACTTATTAAACCCGTTGCAAATGTCTGAACCATTATTGTAAATATTCGCGCCCAGAGTGAGAGTTTTAGGGTAGTTCGACTTCCCCCGTAACGTTTTTATATAATTCCACATCTTTTTAGGACATACCTTAATAGTTTTTTGTATATATGTCATGTAATTGGTATACAAACTATTTTCTAAATTTTTTGCTCGTGCCCTTAACACAGAGAATTCCTGATAGTCTAGCTCATTATTATAACGCTTCCATCTAGAATGTAACTTCCACTTTTCTTTAATTACTTTAAGTAAAACATTATTATACCACAATGGATAACGTTTTGCAGTATTTCGGACTCTGCGCTCAGGAATATATAATTTAATGCATTTTTGTAGCTCTGAATTAAAACAATTGACAGCACAATCAACAGTATCACAAGAATTAAATAGGGCACACCAATCAATACTACTTAAGTGCATATTTATGTCATTATAGTTACCTTTATGGAAGTTAAGTTTTGACGTTAACTGTTCATCAAGTGGACATAAAGTGATATTGGCGGCATCAATCAATAAACATGGGTGCGCGCTGTCTTCATCTACCAAAGATATTTGTGACCGACTGCAGGACGCAGTAAAATTATTAAATACAAGGTCAAGCGTGTTGCCGTGAATATTTTTTGAGTAATTACATTGCTCTAAGCCAAGTAAATAAAATTCTTCTAAAAGAAGCTTGCCAGCATTTTGCATTTCCACTGAGCCTCGTTTTAAGTGCAATGGGCCATGCTGTGTACTCCACTGGATATTTGGTAAGTTGAAATCACCTAAAATTAAAAAGTTATCAGATATATGTAAGTTATAAACATGAGAAACGCTCTGTACGGCACATTCAACAACGTGCGGTAACTGATTGTTAGGTGGCGCATAGAAAACGGCTAAGTGTAGGTTATTGCCTACAGTTGGATTAAATGACCTTGCAGGTACAGTAACCCAAAGCATTTCCATCGGTGGTAAAACTCTTGTATTAATTGTGCAGAAAGCTTCAAGGTCACTGCGCACGAGTATCATAACCCCCCCACCCCTTGACAAATTTGTGAGTGCTAGATCGCGATCTAATCGAAATACGTCATAAGTAGGATCACAAAATTCACTGTCTAAAATTCCGCCATGAAGCCATGTTTCAGTAATTACAATAATATCAAAATTATTTTTAACTAGTTCCCTATAAAACTCTAAAGTCTTGGTACGAAGACCTCTTGTATTCTGATAGAATACATTTAATCGTGTGTTAGCCATTGTGAAATACCATAATTAAGTATAATAATGCAACTTGAACCGAAAACATATAACTACCATAGGATAAGAAATTATAGCAATAAAACTTGTATATTATACACAAAGAAATCGAGAAGAAAAGTGATCGTAATAAAGAGATGTAAATATCATCGATCTAATAATATGTAAATAATTGCAAAAACATAATAGAATGAAGGTAGTTATAGAAATAGTCCAACTCATATTATTTCGGTGTAATTGCAAATAATCATAATATATCAAACTTGAAGGGTACGGAATAATAGTAGTAAGTGAGCTAGTATGTTGTGTATTATATTTTAGTACTAAACATATACTCATATGTTCTAGTATTTTGTGTGGAGTGTAATAGTGTGAGGTAGTGTGAAAGTGAAAAGCATGAATGTAATACAAAAAATGCGGTACTAAAAACCGCCTTATAAAAATTATACATCTTAAGTAAGATAAACAAAATAACAAAATAACAAGTAGGTACCTTCGGGACGGCACCACCATAAAGAGACGACGGGTCATTTTATTTTTACTAAATCTTCTACTTTGTTTATTGCAATTTTTGGGGACTTGTCGTCTCTTCGAACAAACATTTTACAGTTACGGATCCATATATATTTAAAAGAGTTAGCGATAACAAGTTCACGACACTTATTATATAATATTTTGTTTTCGACCGTCAAATGTTCATTTACGAATATCTTCTGGCTACCCTGCATGCCTATGTTGCAACGGGTGATACCGCGAACTCGCCGAATCCCTGCTAAGATATTACCTTTTGCTAATCTGGATTTCATTTTTGCGATAATAGCTCGGGGAACACCCGGTCTTGTTTGCTTTGCCTGAACTCGGTTAACGAATTCGATGTCACGTGCCGTTATGGTGATACCTGCATGCTTAGCTATAGCGATTACGATGTCTATCATATTTTCATCATGATTTTCAGGAACGCCAACTATTTCTAGATTATATAGCCTGTCCCAATGTTGTCGCTTTTTGAACTCTGAGTTCAAAATGTTATACTTAGCATTAAGTTCGTTGAGCTCTGTTTCGTATCGTTCAATCTTTTTTGATTGTTGTTCGATTGCTTGTAGTTGCTCATTGAAGTGATCCTGTCGGCTGTTAGAATAGGTAATCGAGCTCTCAATGGCAGAAAACTGATGCTTTATATCTGAGATTGACTCCGTAATTACAGTGTTTTTACTAGAAATTTTCTTCACATCTTTTTTTAAGCTTTCTAGATCAGATGAGAATTGATTTGATTTTTCAGATAGTACTGAGTTGACCGAGGTGATAATAGTCTGGGTGACGCTATCCATCATTTCTTTTTGCCATTTTTTGAAAGAAGTTTCGAGTGTCGTAGTTGTAACAAAATCATCATAAGATGCTGCCTCGAGTTCGTGTTGTCTACGCTTACGAACATTACACGGGTTAAATGCATCAGTACTCGATAACTCAGGAAATGAGCTAGATGTCGACTTAGGTGGAGGAGTGCGCTCCATTTCGAAGCGAATCTGTGATACTGGTGATATAATATAACTTTCACAGTAGGCCCTCCCGGCAATGAATAGGCTGGCAGGTAAACAATGAGAACGGTGTCTCTTTCACTCACCGGTGAACCGGGCGTGGTTAGGCAGAGATGGCGCGACTTGCGGACACTCGCGAACGTAGGTGTGACGTATGCGCAATAACTTGTTTTTAAAACTATAGGAGCGATTCACGAATGCGTGCAGCGCGCACCAAGGCCAGCCACCGAATCTGATAAAATCTCATGAAAAACTCACCTGCAGCAAAAGAAGCGGTTGAATCGGCCATTTGGGGACAGGCCCAACGGTCAGCAGCTACGCCCTCGCCGAAATAAAAAAAACCAAGGAGCGGCCTCCGACTTTTAAAGTCGTAACCGTCGTTCTGACTGGGCGGATTTTCGTCAATAGATCCCCCTCCCAGCCAATGTAGAAATCTCTCGAAAAGTGGTTGCCTGCATCCCTGACCACAGAAGTCGCCACTTCGCGTATCACCAAAAGCGAGACTCAAACTGGTGAACCAGGGACTGCACTTTTCCACACGAGCTCTCGCTACGAAGGTTGTTTACTCCAGTCTTTTCTATGATCGTTAATTTAAGAAATCTAATTGTTTGTAATGGTTTTAACTTGTAATTAGACTAGAAAATAAACTTTTATTATCAAAATTTGCATATTTCTCTTCGGTTAGAGTCACCCAATGATAACGTCATATGTCAACTTCAATTTTGACGTCGTTGATATGACAACCAAACGTGACATTGACATTTCGTGTCGGAAAGTTATGGTTGTTGTTAAGTTTTTGAGACTGACTTGTGCCGGAGCATTATTTAGCCAGCCACAGGTTAAGAAAAATGAATGACTATAATTGCGAGCCAATCTCAATTGAATTATTCTAAGAATGAAAAACAAGCCGTTACAACTATAATCATCATATCAAGTTATAATTACCTCTCTAATGTGACGTTGTGCTCTAAGTACTCATTTCCAATAAAGAGAAAAAAGTCTTCGATCACAACTGGTTATGAAACTTCACTTTTGCAGTTTCGTGTGTGTATGAAATGAATATTACTACTTAATTTTTTTTACTAGGTGGTAGGACTTTTATGCAAAGTTTGTCTAGGTAGGTACCACCGCTTTGCCAGTTATTCTGCCACCAAGCAGTAGTGTGCAAGCACTACTGTGTTCCGGTTTGAAGGGCATTGTAGCTAGTGAAAATACTGGGCAATTGAGACTTTATGATCTGATCTCACAGTCGAGTAATTTTTTTACCAGACTGTGCTGATGTCTCAGGATGATGTGCCGTGTTGCGTGTAACTTTATGGCTTAGAGTTCCGAGTGACACTGTTCTGTTATGGGCGGCCGTGTCACTTAACATCAGATGAACGACTTGCTCGTCACATCACTCATTAATATAAAAAAATGTATATTTAATTATTGCAGATGATGATAAACCAACTACAGTGGCACCACCTGTGTTAGACTACAGCTGTGATGATTCACAGAATCCTGTGGTCAAAGATGACGCATCTGCTAACCCAGTGAAACGCCGTCAGAGTGTGACTGACAGGCTCCGTCTACTCGTATCTCTGAGCCAGAACTTAGAAGCAGAGCGTAACAATTCTGAAGCAAATGATGACAGTGTAAGGCGCTGTTATTTTTATTGTTTGATTTTTATAGCTCACTCGTGATTTTTGTTTGTTCTCCCCCAAATTTAGATAGATAAATAGATAGAAAATTCTTTATTGCATAAACAACAACAATTGAAGGTACATAGGAGAACTTAATGGTATTGAGCATTATCTTCCAGTAAACCCTGGTGTATTGTGGAAGGCTTAATGCGGTAGTGCAATAATGATGGGACATAAAAGAAAATAAATTTCATTGGGTGGTCTGTAAATTATTTTACCTATGGTACCTTTAATAATGATAATCAGTGTAATAAAGGGTAATGAAGAAAATGTTTATTCTGGTTATTTATTATATTACTTTTGCACTAACGAAATTTTTTGTATGTATTCAATTTATTTTTCCAGGGAATGAGTTTTGCTGGAGCACCTTTGAATTCCCAAGAAGATTTTAATACACCAGATTTTGAGGAGAATATAATAATGGATGAAACGGATCAAGGTATTTTATATTTAGTTTCTGGATATAATTATACTATTATTATTATGTACTTATTTATTTACATAGCAGAGCGTCATCTATAATCAAAGTCGGTTAAGTTGTTTAGTTGTGAAATCTAACAAACATATTTTATATAATTTGGAATTCTTAATAAATAGATCATACATTCCATCTGCGTTATATTAACATTGAATGGAATATTTTCAAAAACCTGTCTATACAAGGCCAGAAAGATGCGGCTTGATCTATTGCAATGTACATTAATTTGGACTGATGGGCAAATATGAGCTAACATGGAGGAATGACAAAGTACCTCACTATGACCATTGTTCTCAGGTGTCCCCCAATATTATAATGAGTCTTCAATAACGGACCAAGAACTGGTCTATGACGGGGACTCCGAACGCGAAAATACTGCATATGATTCCGCCGAGGCGAACTGCACTTATAGCTGGGTGCAAAACGTTAACGATCAAACAATGAAACAGGTGAGCTTTTGCACTTTTGGTACAAGAACTAGTGAATGGTTTTAAAGTTAGATCTAATCGCCCAATCGTTTTACAAACCTCATCCTTACCATCATCGTCAAAATCAAGTCGGGGTTTTTGTTTCAGGAGTTCACCAACTTCATGTACTACAATAGTTACGAGAACTTTATTCGCGAAGCACACAGTGTACCGCACTCCTCGGACCTTCAGCTAGACTTCCTAGATGGTAACATCCTTTTCAATCTAAACTAACATTATAAAGAGGAAAGATTTAATTGTTTGTTAGCATTGAATAGGCTCTAAAACTACTGGACCGATTTGAAAAATTCTTTCACCATTATAATCCTACATTATCCCTGATGAACATAGGCGATAGAATATATATAAAAGACCCGTGCGAAGCCGGGGCGGGTCGCTAGTTAACGATATAGGAGCAGCGCTTAAAGTTTGGCTGCTAAAAACTTTAGTTCCTAAACGATCTATCTGCCTCTTACACAGAAGCTTACGTCATTTAAGCAAT
Organism: Ennomos fuscantarius; assembly: GCA_905220475.3. Lineage (NCBI taxonomy): Eukaryota > Metazoa > Arthropoda > Insecta > Lepidoptera > Geometridae > Ennomos > Ennomos fuscantarius. The sequence continues at coordinate 18,258,588 of HG992023.1, forward strand.
AGTATTTGTTTAGGGCCCATCTTGATTGGTGGCAAGCGAGATTAACCATAATCTCTCTTGAAGCATTGTACATACTACTTAATTCATATTTAATTAGTGTGTACTTTTCAATTTGAATGAAGACCGAATACACAGCAGATAGTCACGCTTAAATTTTAATTTCTAAAAGTTGGAAATGGATTTTTAATTTTGTTTTTGTTTTAAATATTATAAATACTTATTTCGGATATGCTATCATAGCTTTCATTGTACATACCATTTTTTTTATCTTTAATTTCATCTAAACATGCTTAAATCGCGAAGTCTGATTTTCTTTCTAATAAGCAAGTGGATATTGTAGTCAGAAATAATAATCGTTTGTTTTTTTTTAATAGATATATACTTTGGTAATAAATATCAGTTATCGTTTGGTGATCAGGCAGGAACTAGGGGCCCCGGGGACGTGACCAAAGTGCCCAGTGGGAAAGCGTGGTCTGTCTGTTGCGGTAATATGGGGGTTCCATGATATATAATGCAATCATGGATATGTATATTTTAAATGTTTTATGTGTTTCTCTAGAGCCAAACGATATAGATGGTCAGCGACTTGCCGAGCTGTCCCCTCGGCAACTCCGGGTAGGAATCAAAAAATATTCTGCGGCGCTGCAGAAAATGGTCCAGGAGACCACTATTAGGGAGCGGATCTTTCAGGAAAGGGTAAGAGTATCCATAGTCTGACAGATAACTTAAGCACTTGGTTGAGATACTACGCGAAGTGAAGTACGCAAAAATTGCCGCTACTTTCTTACTTGTACTTTGGCCTCGCTAGTTACGCTACCACGTCACTTAATATACTTTACTGTGTTTACAGCAATATATATCGTGCCTGCTCAGAGGTTCCAATAAAGCCGAAAAAGTTCTGGCTGCGTCGTTCTTTACCGCCGCCGATAAGTATCAGTACAGGCGCAGGCGCCGTACCTCCACCACCTATAACTAAATGCCTAATTAACGATCACTAAACTTATCCAGGTCAAATTGCGTAGTGTCCCTATCGTATTTCTTTAAAAAAACCTCTTTAAAAAAATACATTGCTATGGTTTATACTATGTGCCATTTTAAACTATAGTTACTAAAACACATGTGTAAGTAAGTACCTAATTAACCGATAAAATTAAGGTTTAATGTAGAAAAGTCTTTTCAGTGTAAACGTAGGCTTAAGTCTGGTAATGTCTCATAAGCACAACCTTTGTAACAACGCTGTAAGGGGCTCTCCACACGTTTGGGTCCCGCGCACCGTCATCGCGTCGTAGGGAACGAGAAACGAAAACTTGTGTTCGGATAGCGATCTGTCTGATAGGTGTGAACGCTGGTAAGGACGGCACGTGTCCGGACATGTCTGGTTAGCCCTTTATAGCCCCTTCTTAGCATTCCAAGTCGTTGAGTGATTAAAATTAAATTATTATGATGTACGCATCGCTCTGGTAGTATGAACGCGTGAACAAAAACAACTTCGAACATTAAATTAAAATTGTTCATGTTCAACCACTGGGACGTATCGTTACGTTCATGACCTCACATTAAAAATGACAATTCATGTTCGCCCAGTGTAATTGAAATACCATATATTACGTTGAGACTAACGGTTTTTTTATTACTATTGATTGTTAATGTGGTATATAATTTTTTTTTCGAAAAAGCGCATATGATTCGGTGTGTTTCAATGATCGATAAAGTGGAACGTTCGCTACTTTGAATAGGTTACTAAGCTAAGGTGCTAAGTGGTAATTAAAATAATTGAAAGGTACCGTGCATTGGACGCCATGCCATTAAAAAGTTCCATTGCAACAGCTAGCCTATTCAAGGAAAGGAAAATTATACATTTATTACGTAAGTATTTTTAATTAGCGTTATCACAAGTCTACTATACTAGTTAAGTGTGATTATAATTTTCTATCTCAAATAGTTAAGAACATAATAAATTATATTAAATTATTGTTAGAGGGTAGAAACAAAAACAAATCAGCCATGACACACTTAAGGCGAGAGTTTCCAACGTTCTTCACATACATTTCTGCTCCTAACGTGTACCACTCGGTACAGAAAGCACTGGTGGCGCAATGTAGTGAAAAAATCAAGTTACTAACGCCTTAGGTTACAAGGCTTATCTTTTTTTGAGATCTCTATAAACCTACCTCTATAAACCACCGAGAATTTGATGAACATGAGATACATTAGCCGATTTTAAAAATGGCACATGTTCTTGATGTTCCGAACTTCTCACATATATTTTTTGTTTTCAGTGTTTATTTTATCATTTGTTACTGCTTTTTATATTTTATAATTAGAATGTATTAAGGTTAATTAGATAAATAACTAACACTTCTAATTCCACTACGTTGAAACACCATGTGTGCCATTATTGTAGTCGTGTATGTACCTAATTTAAATAGGTAGATTTGTAAGTTTATGTGGCGATTCTGTCATAGATTGTATTATTTTAGATTTCAGTATATTGTAGTTATTATTGCGTATTACACACAAAAAAGGTGATAAAAAATTCAGAAACAATAAAAAATTTAAAGGCCAACTTACACTAATATTTCGTTATCAAAATTATTGTGTTGAACAGCTTCGAAAGGTCATTTCAGCTTTTTGGTAACTTGCACAGGCACTGTTTTTTCCTAACGGATTCATAAATGCGTTATGCGTTTGTTACTATGGAATTATACGAGTCGGTAGAGAAAAATAGAACATCAATGTAAGGATGGCCAATACAGTAATAAAATTAATATTTTGAGCCTAAACTATAAATATATTTTTATTGTTTTTCCTAAATTTTTGGGTTGTCTGGAAGAGATCGCTTTAAGCGATAAGACCGCCCATTGTGACACTTAATTCTTAAGTTTGTGCCTGTAAATTGTTACTACAATGTGGTGTTTCAATAAAGAGTTTTATCTATCTATCTATCTATAATCCGGGAGTGCTCTCCATGATAACAAATGTACAGGTTGGATTGGAAGCATTTTAAAATCACACGTAATACATATAAATTAATCAAAATTCAAGAAATTAAATTATTCTTTCAAACAAAATTATTCCACTAAGAGAGTACGTATACTAAATAAAACCTAAACTATAGGTACTATTAAGAATTTCGGCATTGTGATATATTTAAAAAATGTGATTGATTTAGGTAAGAATATCGAATATGATTCAACAATACCGGCAAATGCGCAACGCGCGTGCCTAACTATAGTGTTTAAACGTAGCCAATATGTACATTTAATTTTTAACTATTAGTTTTAAAAAAATTGATCTCGAACACTAACCGAAAATGCGAATACTTATTATTACTAAAAATGTTATTGACGTCGTGTTATGAGTTGACTTCGGCTGCTACATCGAATATTTGATTTATTGTTACATTATCGGTATAAGTCATGGACCCGTATTACAGAACTACAGCCAGCCATGAATCTCTGCTCAGATGAGCAGATGAGCTGCAGATGAGATTTCATTCGCAAAATGATCAAATAGTGAATGAAATCGTCGACGACTGAGCATAGTTCTGTAATACGGGCTTTAGGAAGTAAAAAACTTGAATGATTTCTTGAAACTAATAAGAAAAACTAACTGAAATCTGATGTAGGTAATTTCCAGTCTTTGTTTGATTTTATCTACTGGTTCAATCCAAGTAAAGAGCTGTGTTTAAGTATAAGTTAAGTTATTATTTAATTATAAACGTTATATTAAAAGATTTAAAAATAACGTACATTAAGTATATAATTTATAAAACGATCTCAAGTCAATATACCGACCAACTGGTTATGTGTCTGTGACCTACTTTAACCAACATTTTTTTTTCATTCACATTATAACGATTAATAAAGCTTACTTACGTATTATTTACCGTTTATTTAGGGTTTCGTATTAATTTCCGTGGTCTTCATAAAACACTGTACGTTCCGTAGTGTTGATGAAACGTATTAGCCCGTCATATTCATAAATAACATTGTTATAGCATATTTTGTTATTAAGTTTGCATATTTGCATTATTCTAACATATTTTGTTATTAAGTTTTCATATTTGCATTATTCTAACATATTTTGCTATTAAGTTTTCATATTTGCATTATTATAACATACTTCTTATTGTTCTCATATTTGTCAATCATAATAAATTGACATTCTTAATGTCTTCGATAGTACGTATATTCCCGGACATTTTCAATGTTCTGTCCGCTAGAGATTAACAATTGAAAGTAAATAGGAACAGTGTGGAAATTATTAGGAAATTCAACCGACACCTGTAACCTTTAATTTAAATACTGATTCAATTTTCTTTTTGACTGCTGTAACAACTTTAGACAGAACATCTGGACATTTATAATGTTTGTGATGACTAGTCTATCGATGAATCGGTAGTGCTGTAATTAGTTGTAAGATTTTTGATGATTTTATAGTCATTTAAATATACAGCTTGAGAAACGATTCTATAGACATTTGTTTCATTATATTTACCTATATAATCGGTGAAAACAGCTGAGGTATCACTATTACGGCGTGAGACTAATTTCTATTCGCATTTTAAGTACCAGTGGTGACCGTGGAGCACGTGCTACTGAACTGTACGGCTTCGGAGGACGCAAGAATAAAAACGGATCTAAGGGCCGTCTGATCTCGAAGATCACAGAAAGCTCCCATCAGCATAACCACTGCCATGTTCTAGCACATCCACTACTAAATCACCTGCTTTAACATCATCATTGCCACTGGAACAACTGTGAACAGCTAGTTCAGGGATTTAGGGTGCCTACGGTATATAGACGTGCGAGGGTAATTTTTTTTTGTGTTACTTACGAATGATGTGACGAGCTAGTCGTTCACCTGATGTTAAGAGACACGGCCAACCATAACAACAGTGTCACTCGCAATTCCAAAATATGAAGTTTTCACGTGACACTGCACTGCGCACATCACCCTGAGACATCATCAGTCTGGTAATAAGATTGACTGGCCCGATGGCTCAGATGGTAATAACCCTGCCTTCTGAACTGTGGGTTGTGGGTTCGATTCCCACCCAGGACAAACATTTGTGTGATGAACATAGGTGTTTGTTCTGTGTCTGGATGTTATATTGTACTATATGTATGTATTTACAAACAAAAAGTATTTAATTATTGTATCAGTTATCTGGTTCCCATGATACAAGCTTTGGTTAGTTTGGGGCTAGATGGTGTCGTTTGAGATGTCCACAAAAAAAACATCATAAAGTCTCATTTCCCCAGTAATTTAGCAATTTCACTAGCTACAGTGCCCTTCAAACCGGAACACAGTAGTGCTTGCGTGTGTATTTATTCTGCCGCTAAGCAGCAGTGTTACTTCTTGGCGGCAGAATTACTGGCAACGCGGTGGTATTTATAACCCACCTAGACGAACTTTCCATGAAAGTCCTACCACCTAGTGCACCTGTCCAAACACTTCAGGCGAACGTCAGTGCCCCATTTAAAATAATAATTATACTGTGCGAAGACCGACCTACGCTTCCCTTGTCTTGGTACACAATGAAGGAGGAAAATTATTTTCCGTAGTCTTCTCGATCCTCTTACTCCGGCATTGGCCAAGCAGAGGCTCCCACCCTAGGGGGGCTCGCTCGAAAAAAAGGAGAAGCTAAATTCGTAAGAATAGATATTTCTTTAAGAATCTCTCATAAAACCTGGTTATAGAGGATATGTCTGTGTATAGTCTAAAAACTGACGTAGGACTTATAGGACAGCAACCGAGCGAATATCTACCAGGATCCACAGACAGGTAGTTTTTTCAAGTACTTAGATATTTTATTTGTAAATTAAAGTCGAAGCCAATACTGATTAGCTCTAATCCTGTTATAGTCCGGCAAGGCTTCAGTCGGTCCAACGGCAGCTACGGCAGGACATCGGTCGTACAATATTTTCTCTGCACAATCACGAAGTTCTGCGACTTTTATATTTGACAATCCATAAAATTTATCTTCCAAAGACTGCCTCGTACAGTTGTATAACACCTGGGTTCCTATATCGTTGCACGAGTTTACGACGCCGGTCACTTCTTTTGCGAGTTGCAATTTTAATATATTCTTGGCTCTTTCTAAGTCTGTGAACTGCGTGGTTAGACAGAGGTGCATCCATTGGTTTTGAATATTTTCTACCATGTCTTCTAGTTTTAATGTTTTCGCAACGAAATACACGCCCCATAACCCAATATCTCTATATGTAATATAAAATGATTCAAAGCTTTCGCACATGTCCTGACAGGCCGCCGCTCTTGCCATATACGACGCGTTGCCTAAACCACCGCCTTGACTTTTATGCCATTTTCCTATGATATTACTAGCAAGCAAGCATTTCAAATAATCGGGACTGGTGTAACCTGGAGCTTCAAAAGCTATGGCCACATGAGCGAATGGCATGTCGTCATTGCGGTATACTACCTGCGACCCGGTGAATCGAGATGGGCCTTCGTCGGATTCGCAGCAAGGATCGCCAATTAAATGAGATAGTCTATTACAAGCAAAACTCACTACATCATCATGCTTAACTTTCCCTGAAGTGACTAAACAAAGCTTATAAGGCTGGTAATGCTGACCAAGAAAATTTATCGCAAAACATCGGTCAAATCTTGCTACATTCTTACTAGTTCCAATGACGCTCTGCGCTAAGGACGTTCCTTGGAAAGCAGTCTGATGCAGATAATCGAAGGTAACAGAACGCGGATCATTCTCTTCGTCCACCATCTCCATGCAAATATTGTACTTTGTAGCTTCAATTTCATCGAGGTTCAGCTCCAAATCAGTGATAATACCGGCAAGCTTATCGAACACATCAGCAGCATACTCCGAGGGAAATATACCAGTGAACTTTTGGATATCACGCCTAGTTTCGGCGGTCATCCTAGCTCCCATTGCCAAAAAAGAGTCTTCTAGATCCTGCCTACTTAACCCACAGCATCCCTTATAAGCCATATGTTCTAAAAAATGGGAAATGCCATTATTGTAAGCTGTTTCAAACCTAGGTCCAGCCTCTATAAAAAGTGACATGCAGGAGAGGGGTGTTGGTTTATATTCAGTCGCTACTCTTATGCCATTTGGAAGAATGGTTATCTGTGTCCCGGAGTCACACGGGTCCTTTGGAAAACAGCCGGGAGTACAGCACTTTTCAGAATATACTGTTCTTTTCAGGATATGGTTTGTTTTGGAGAATGATGGGACGTTATGGAGAATGTGACGAATAGATTTCAGCATTTTAATTTTGTTGCACCGGCCGGTAATTGTCCACGTAAAAATTATATTATGTGGTTTACCTGGTTGTTGTTGAAAATCTTATATGAAAAGGAAATAGACACGTAAGTATTTATAATTTATATCGCAGATTAGCAGAGTATGTTAACAAAGTTAAGGAACATAGCACACAGAATACTATTACTTCTCCCGGCATAGCAGGTTCATAAAAAAGTACTCTGTGGTAGACTCATAAAATTCGCTCTATAGTATACTAATATATCTGGAGGAATATAGTTAGGGGACAAGAAGGTTATAAGGGAACAAAAAAATTATTATTCTCCTTGGAAGGCCTCTGCCAAAAGATACAATTTACTTAACCTATTTGCAGCATTTGTCTTTCTATTTGTAGATATAATCACGTGACATATCTCTCTACTCTTTGGTTACAAGCAATAAAATTCCGTTTTTCGAGTTAGCGGTTCAATTCCGTATATAACAATGTACACTGGTTATATGCAAATTTTTGGGTTCATATTTTATAAAACTAGTGGTTGTAGAAAATAATAATTTGTAACACCAACAACAAGAACACCGTATCATTACGCGTATATACCCAAAGAGTATATAATCACTACGTTCTTATTGGTAACCCATTGTTAATTATTAGTACTTTTTAAATACAACAGAACTATGTTACAAGTTACAAAACAATTACTCAAGTTGAATTGGCGCCCTCTAAAAGCAAGCATAAGACACTATCCATATCCTACTCAGTTTATTAACTTTCTAAGGAATATACCTCCCATGCAAAATAGCAAGTTGTGTAACGGGCTCACGATCGTCACGGAGGAGCGCGAGTGCTGCAATGCCTGCATCGGCATTTACGTGGACGCCGGCCCTAGGGTTGAAAGCGACTTTGAAAATGGCATCACGCATTTTTTTGAGCATATCGCCTTCAAGGGCTCCTACGCGCGCAGCAGAACTATGCTGGAAGACCAGATGTCGTGCACTGGAGCCAAATTCAAATGCCACACCACTCGCGAAATAGCTGCTTACTATGCAGAGTGTCTTATCCAGGATGTGACGCTCGTTGTAGACATTTTAACCGACTGTGTTTTTAATAACGCATTCTTGGAAACTGAGATCCAAAATCAAAAGAAAGTAGTATATTTGGAAATGCTGGAACACGACAAGTGCGCCAACGGGTTACTAGACGACTACTTACACGCGACCGCATTCCAGGGCACCCCGTTAGCAAAGTCTGTGATGGGACCGAGTAGCAATCTTTATAACTACAACAAATGCACAATACCAACGTTTATGAATAGATTTTATGACGCCAATCGTACAGTCCTCGTCGCCGTTGGTGGAGTGAAGCACGATCAGATGGTTGCTCTTGCGCAACAATACTTGAGCAAGTTGGAGCCGACTAAGTGCATAGATCACGACGTATACAGATTTACTGGATCGGATGTTAGGTACCGCAACGATTCAATGCCAGCGGCAAACTGCGCTATAGCAGTAGAAGGGCCAGCTCTGTGTGATGATGACAACGTTATCATGGAGGTCGCGGCGAACGTCATCGGCGGCTGGGACAGGTCTCAGCCCGGGGGCGTCGACCACGGGTTCCCTGTCGCGAGATGGAGCTCCGTGAACTCCTACTGCGACGCTTACAAATCTTTCAACATAAATTACAAGGACACGGGCCTCTGGGGTGTTCAGTTTCTAGGGCCATCAAAAAAGTTGGACGATTTAGTGAGCGAGGTTCAGGCGGAGTGGATGGGATTATGCTTCACGGTGACCGAAACTGATGTAGAACGCGGAAGGAGGCTGTTGAAGACGAAGCTGCTGTCGAGGAACGAGAATATGACGGCGACATGCCACGACATCGGCAAGTGGGTGATATACCAGGGGTTTATGCCGCCGCTGCACGAGCGCGTGTGCGCTGTAGACCGCGTGCGCGCTGTAGACGTGCACCGCGCCTGCTACCAGTACCTGTACGACAAGTGCCCAGCAGTCGCCGGGGTAGGACCCACAGAGGGACTCACCGATTACGTCAGGATCAGGGCTAACATGTACTGGCTTAGAGTATGAACCTTTCAATAACTTTGTAAACGGTGCTCTAGATCTAGATATAAGTTGTCTCGGACCTCATCTCAAACGTAAACCGGTCAGAGTTTATAAATTTCAGTTCGAAGTATGGACTACGGATAGAGGCCTGGGAGTATACGGATCTTCGATTTCGATAATTCGACGTCGAATTTACGCAGTTGTCTATACAAATAGGGTCGAAAATGGCGTGCTTTCACGTCGATATAATATCGAAGATAGGAATAGGGGCAAACTGGACATTTTACGCATCAGCTACAGCAGGTGCAATGTTACTCTGTCATCGCTTGTAGTATTTCTATGCTAATCTTATTTAATTAATGTATTATTGAATAAAACCATATTATTCGCCAAATAAAGCAAATTTCGCTGTTTTAGGTACTTATTTCGCTTTTGATAGATTGCGTTTCATGGACCATTAAAACACTATTCACATCCAAAGCAGTTTTATTGATTATATGCGATTATAAGATTGAAGATACTTATGTAGCCTAAAAAGGACAGGAGTCTTTTAGTAGAAGTTATTCAAATCTTAAATGTAATACAAGTAATATAGTATCGAAGGTACAAAGATACATAACGCTTATCTAAAATCATTACTGATATTATTAAAATGAGTATTATCTAAATACATAATTATTATATATTCATTGTGCGTCGTAAATTGTGATTGAACACTGGGCTAGCAAACATTTTTCCCTCACAAAGAGGGTAGCTGCAAAGCCACCCCTCTTTGAGAAAACTAACATTTCCGAAGATCCATTTTATGAAAACCATCCGACCATCATACAATTATTTATCATTACAATCACCGACAGCTGTTTAAATAACAACTGTACGTCTCTCACAAGGCACACCGCTGAGCCTGTTTTTAAACTTTTTTTGTTCAATTTACCTCACCCCATTTAAATTTTACAAGCTTCATGAAAAACTTTTAATAATTTAAAAAGAATTGAGCACCGCTTGATAACAATATTACGGCAAAATTTGGAATAAAACTTAGCATTGCTTTGTTGATATTTTACCGTTATACAGGTTTTCGCTTCAACATATTATATAGCTATCCAATGCAATAAACAAAAAACGTTTCGTTTGGTATAAATAAAGTAACATAAATAAGCATTCGCATACTGGCGCACGTTCAACTAAACGGTAAACTATATCATTCGCATAAACAGACTAAAAAACAATATACGAGTCACACAGCATTCCACTACAAATAGAAATAAGGAAAGGTAGAAATAAAACTGCACACATACAAAATTATAATTTATTATCTCAGTAAAGCTACAAAATATAAAAATATAAAAAAAACTGAGTATAAACAATATTGACGTAAGGTCAACATATTACAATATATACATACAAATTCAGTACTAAAACGCAGAAATAAAAATAAAGCTAAATGTTAAATGTCCAAGAACTTTCGACAGTTGCGAGAAGTAGGCAGTAGACCGTTATTGGTCTGAGTAATAAAATAAACCTAACGTTGTGATGATATTGTTCTTATATAGAGGACCAAACAAATCTTGTCTTCTTTTTCCAACTGCAGTTTTTGAACATAATAATATCATTTGTTATCCCAGTTGAAAGCAACAACAGAAATTTACTGTTTTTTTTTAAATAAAAATATATGTAAAGAAACGCGTAAAGGTCGGTTAAGTACTTTTCCCATTAGATACCTTACATGTTAAATTAAGACAATGAATAGAAAAAAGAAACATAACTATGTTTTTCTTCATTAACCATCAAATCTGGGATAATAAACGTATCCAAGATGAAAAAAAAAAAACATCTATTACAACCATTTACAAGTTGCTTCGATTTCAGATCTACTCTCAGAATTATATAGATATTAATTGTTGTCATTTAAAAGAAATCGGAACAACTGTTTCAATTTTAGACACGGAAAAATAAATAATGTAAAAAACAAAGAAAATATAAAATAGTGCAAGACATGACTCATAATAGATCACAACATAGAGAGCGTAATATCGATCGTCTCAATAAAAATAAACTATTCGTTGTGAATTTGTAAAAAAGCATAAAACGGTCAGAGTTTTGAACTGAAACTAACTTGTAGACAAGTTAAAATATGTAACTTCGATATTTATATCGGTATATGTTATAAAAAGAGCGTACTAAAACGTTGTGGATAACATTTAAACAATTTATAACTCTTCTAATTAGTAAAACTCGAGAAACGAGAAAATTAAAAATGAAATCTTTTACTTTTGCTGCTGCACAAATACATAAGAATGTTTTTACGTTGTGATCAAATAAGCTGCTACGACTGCAATTTAAAAAAAATCCAAATAGAATTGATAAAATCGTAGACACCCCTTTTATAATTATCTTCTAATTGTTACATTCGCTTCGAGAAAATATTTGTTTTATATCCAAAATTAACGGCATGGCAATTCCATACTTAAAGAATAAAGAAAGTTGACGTTTTAATCGAGAGAATACCGTATTCATTGTCACCTTCACATCTATGAAAGGTTAGGTAGGTACACCGTCAACACTGCATATAATCCTGTTACAAAACTGTATCCTAATGCTCACAACCCTTGTTACAATGCTACGACACCGTAACTTACAAACTTTCGTATCACAAATCTCTACACATTATTTAGGTCTCAAGAGCTAGATTCTACGGACTCAATAGCTGCTTTTTAAACATAGCTTCGCTTTCATATAACGTGAACATTGTAATTTACACTAACACTATATTATAATTAATGTTAGAAGCCGTTTATAATGCCTGAAATAGCATAATTAGGAGATTCCATCTCTTGGGACGAATGTAATATCACCGCGTAATTTTGACTTTACTTATCCAAGATTCAAACAGCACCTCTTCGTTTACAAAATTGACTTTCCTTACGCAGTTAGTATAAAATTTAAAGATGCCTTCTTAGTCTCATACCAACAACGCAACATGTCAACGGTACAAAAGTAACGGCCGCTGTCACTTATGGGGACAGCGACACCGAATGAGAATTATGGCTCGTCTGCACTAAAGGTCAAATTTAGAGAGATAAGTGCAATTTTAAGAGCTCACAAACTAGTGCATACTGGTTACGCTCGTTTTTGGCGAAAATCTAGTTTTAGTTATTTGTAATAGTTATTAAAAATGCAACAGAGAACGTTTTTGCTGGGCACTTTTTTTTTTAAATCAACGAATTGCGTGAATTGCCCCTTAAACATTATTATCTTAATGTGGTACAAAAATACTGGCCAATTGTTTAAATGTAATACTTAAAGTACAACCTCACGTATTATCATTCGGGATTTTTTCAATTCGTTAAACATTAAAGCGAGAACAATCAGTTTACAGATTTGTATTTGAATTCTAAAGAATCGTATTTGAAATTATTTCTGATTAATCAGTTTGATAATATTTTTTAATTTTGATGGTAATTTAATGATAACAATATTATGATACATCTTTTATCCTACTAATAGGACATGTTTATACAGAGGGGCTATTCACAAAACTGAAACGCGATCGAAAGATTGCGTTTCAATTACATTTTTTTATTATTATTTTGTATAACATTATGTTCAAGTTTATGTAAAACATTTAAACATAAGTCATGTTCCTCGTCAGTATTTGAATCCAATCGCGGTGTTTTTATTTGTTTATCGTTTAGTTTTAATTTAGAAAGATACTATTATTATGATAATACGGAAATAATGCGTCTTCGCGAAAATACTAAAATCTTGTAAAAAGACGAAAAGTGTATAATTTTATGTTATAATACAATATAATCGCAGTCCAATCGTATGGCATAAGAGCATAGAAGATCTAAATTAACCGACCGTTAAAAATAGGTGGTCTGGTCTTATTATCGTTTGCTGATTTTTTGTTTGATACCTTAAACTGGAAATAGAAAAACGAAATGTTGAGATAGTACCAATTTTCAGAAAAAAACACTTATGGTGTCAAACAAAAAATCAATATAGTTACAATAAACTTACAATCTAAATGAGTACACTAGAATTTGTCATGGAAACAGATCTACAAGATAAACGATATTTGAGCACAAATTAGTAAAAATACTTATTCATAATAAATATTATGGAATGTTCATTGTTCACTATTATGGAATGTATACTAGAAGTTTTAAGACTATCTTATATTATAAGAGACCGCCAGACGTGCTTATTTTTATAATATGAAAAACACTTTTTAATTTACAGACTGATCATTTATATCTTGCTTTCGATCGTCGAGAGTTAGACTGCGGCGTGGGGATGCATGCATGCGTACCCCGTTTAACAATTGTTTACGGGATGTCAAAGATTTCTCTCGTGTAAACGCATTAATCGATAAAATGGTAGCCTAGACGGTCGCTTGATACATAGTAGGTACTAAGATAAGAGTAATGTTAGAATATCTATTTGGCCACGTGTACTGAGTATTAATAAAAAAAAAAATACAAAGATGTATAATACAAAATAAAAGTCGAGCGCAAAATGGCCCTATTGCTATTAAATAGTGAACGCGCTCAGACACGGTAGTTTGACAAACAAAATGACGAGAATCGAAGTACTAAGTTATTGAAAATACTTATATTTGTACTTATTTCTTAAAAAAAACAATATATATATATATATAGTTGAAAACAAGTATACATATTATAATACTGAGCGCGTGTCACACTAAACCTGCTTGAGTTAGCTGCATCTCTTCCCTCTACATACTATACTTTATAGCATTGGTATGAAACAAATTTGGTAAAAACATATTACAACAAATGCTTAAAAACTAAACAGCTACCGAAACTACGAACTTTACTCATTATAATCTCCTTTTATACTTATCACTTACATAACTAATGTACTTATGTTTTAAATATTATATATAGAGAAAAAATCTAACATTCAGGTGATTATGCATACTTAGTCTACTGGAATGTAATAATAATCATATTATTTTTAAAAAGAATGTTAGTTTTACTACCCCTTATTATTAGTGGTTAAATACCCAAACCTTTGTAAAATACATCGATTGTGGACGTATCCATACGGTATACATGTCCGTTCATAATATACATGTTTTAAACTACTCCGAATATACAGGTCGGATTTTTGAATATCAAAATTTAATATAATAATGAACCGTGTACACCGGCCGGGCCGAACTGTGCGACGAACCGCCAGCGCCACCTTGGCCGTTGGCCGTTACACCGCGTACAAGTCCATAGGTTCACCAATGTTACTTTAAAAGAGCTAGTGACTAATATTTCGACTTCGATACGATGGGATCATTCTTCCTTACGTTAAAGCTATCGTAAGCTCGCCTTTTGAGACAAGACCAGAACAAAATTTTATTAATTTTTTTTACCTATTTCATATTGAAAACTCGACAAATAACCACATTTCAAAAATGTCTGTTTTTTAAACGTTACTTTATTATGATAAATACCCTCCTTCATAATAAATTCGTGGCTTAGGATTTGGCAATCGATTTCGGTGAACCAAAGAGACCACTAAAATATCTTACTTCTTACAGTCATTCAAAATAATATATTTGAGGTAAATTTTTTTATAAACCTTAACACAATCTAAACTACCCTTGTATAATATAAATTCAAAAACCGTGTAATATGATAATAAACTATCCGACTAATCTTGTACGTATAAAAATTTATCTGATATATAAACGGTACTTATAAGAGAGTTAACTTAATTAACTTAAAAACTAAGTAAAGCATACAATGATTGTTGATTAAAACATACAAAAAAATATATAGTATTTTGTACTGTAAGGTTATGCTTTTAGTTCTTACGGTGATAAACGCCTTCGTCTTTATTAGCATAATCAATTAGATTTGATAAGAAATAAATGTTAACTTTTTGTACATCCGTCATGGAAATGGCAACGTTGTGTAATAAAATTATAATCTAAACTTGTTCGGCCTAGCTGCCTAAACAACCTTGTGCTTGACAATATCTATAAGTAAGATGGTTTGATTTCTTGTCACTTTTGACTCACTCTTTTGTTGTTAAAATTAGCATAAACTTTTAAATTGTAAAGAATTTGATGCAAAAAATATGCGTTAAAAACATTTAAAAATCTTCTTACATACAATTAATTATGCAAATTGAAGAAATAGAAATATATGCCTATATATCACACTCTTTGTTACTTGTGCCTTTCGCGATTTCACAATACTACGTTTTATAAGAAATCAGTAGAAAACAAGAGTCAAAAGCAATCTAAGCCACTACTATTTATAATAATTACGTAAAAGTAATTAAAACATTGTTTCAGTCTTTGGAATTTGTGTTCTGGAATGTTATTAATAAAAGTGTAAATTTTATAAAGAAATGGTGCGTTCTCAATGCGTCTGTCGTTCGTTGTATGCTCAGCACACGAAAGGAGGAAACCTCATAATAAATGCACCTAGCATTAATTCAATTCTTTTTAAGAACCAAGATACTGGACGAGGGAATTGGTTCCCATTCATATGTCTGATACGCATGTCTACAATACTCAACGTACTTCTAACACTAGATAATACGTTGTTTATAAAATCCAATAAATATATAAGATACATTATGCTCAAAAATAAATAATCATGACAGTACACTGCCCCCTTTACTTGTATATAAATCTACATTAATATATAAAATGGCATAAACATGTAAAAGTAAGTTTAGAGAGTCGTTAAGAATTCTAATGTAAATAGACATGCCCTGTTCAACAAACATATAATGGATATGAACGAGAGGATCGGTTTACCTAATACAAACCGATTTATGTTTGATGAAACAGGGCGTTTAGTGTAGTACCTATAATGATTGATTAAATGTGGATAAAATCCAGAAATCTGGTAGAAAATATCGACACGTGAGATTTATAGTATCAAATATCGCGTGTGAATTCGCGCGTTTATTCTGAGATCGCCCAATAAATTTGAGTTATGACCTATGCTAGGTTAGCAGGGATCGTAAATCAAGCCTATTGGTATCCTATTACAAAGTTCAATACCTGCTGAACATTCAATCGATCTTTCAAGTTTTTAATGAAGAGCGTCCATAGATGGCGCTACCTGACTATTCGAACCAACGCATCTTAGGTCCATATTACAGATATATATATCCATGCTCAGTCATCGATCGGTGAATGTAATCTCTGCTTGAGCACCGATCGATGAATGAGCATCGTTCTGTAATACGGACCTTAATCTCGTGATTAAACGATTTTAGTGCTGCGCGCAGTCATAAAATTCCGAAACTAATTAATAAACGCCTCTTTATGCATTTAATGAACGACTTAAATGCTATAATATTATAGAAACTAACGTGAGTAGTACTCATAACTACAACTATTACACGGCTAACACTCACGAGATACAGTCGAATAACTGATGCCACCGCCGCCGCGCGTACTCCTTGAGGATGCTATATTGCCCGAACACCGGTCGAGTTATTCGATTGTATCTCGTGAGTGTTAGCCGTGTACTAGTTGTAGTTATCACTCAAATGCTCTCATAAGATGGATAAATACAAATTCAGATATTAATAATATCTAGATACATTTATTAATTAGATCGGCATCGACTAATATCGTATAATAAATACGCGCCTGAATCTCAATCTAAGTAAAGGGGATCATTGGCATTGTTACAGCGTTCAATACAAGGTCCAGACGTAATTGTTGAAATAGCAGCGCCTGGTGAAAATCTCGACCATGACCTCGGGGTCGACATAGTCCTCTTCGGGGACTATGAACCTCGCCAATCATGCACTCTCCACGTCCGCTTCCCCCTGAGGAGTCATGGCCTCAGCCGGTCCCGGGAATGCGGGGTCTGCGATGTTTACCTTTGCTGCTTCAGGGCCTGGCGCCGGCGCCGGTGATGGGAAACTGCGAGTTGAAACCTCTGTTACACCAATACTCCTACTACGAGATTATTCGAATGTACATTACTGTACTAAGATATTGATTGTTTAGTACCTAGATTTACCGCTAGCGCTAGGGACGCTGTGCTAGGATTTTATATAAATATCTTACGATCCTTGATATTAAAAGTAATGTACATTCGAATAAACTCATACTAACCTCGCAGGAACCGGATTGATTTTGGAATATAAACAAAAAAAGCAAATTCGAAAATTGATTTAAATTTGAGTTCAGAGAAGTCGTATTGGCTAATCGTGGCTCATTTTCTTTTATTTTTTCATTAGTCTACTTCAAATCGATTGGCCTATGCAGCCAATGTCAAAAATATTTATTTTAAAAAGAATTATATTTATAGGTATTCACATCTTTACAGTATAATCAAAGTCACGTCCTAGTGCGGCTACGATATTTAGAACGATTTGAGTGACTTGTTACTTAAACCTTGTGAAAACTACAAACTCACTTGTCGTATTCAGCCGAGCCAAGACCTGCCTCGCCGCGCCATTTTCCGCCCACGATATTCTGAACGCTGAAAAAAAAATACATTCATCAACGTAACGTAATCAAATTCGAAATCAAACTCGACTAACTAGTAATCAGTAATATTATTTGATATTCGAAAAGTTTACATCACCAACTCTACCATTAAGTAGTACCATTTAATATCCGAAAAATCAAAAGATCTCGCCAGAAAACGGTTCAACAGCAAAGGGAGTCGAGGGGCGTAGCTAATATAAAAAAAAAATAATCTAAATAGTTTAATATTTTTTTTAAATATTATTTATAATGTGGAGTTTACTGACATTTAAACGATTGCTTACCTAAAAAAATTTAGACATCAAAAGTTATCAGACGTTAACTGGTAGGCAGAAGTTTTTTAAAAATTGACTATTTGAAGAATAATTTAACATCAATTGGTATATTTTGTGATGATTAACAGGGGGAAACGGCTGCTAACGCTGTGCTAACATGCGAGCACGGTCTTAGTGTAATCTGTCAATATTATATTTGCCAAGCACATTGCATACAATCAATCCACCGAATAAATTTGCAGATAATGTACAAATAATGAATACTATACCTTCTTCTACTATACTTTACCGTCGCTTTCATAAAACGACCTTCTTATAAATAACGATTTCATGTAATTTACTCTACGAGCCTCTATTCAGACTTACCCAATCCAGCATCATATTTTACGCGTAATGTGATAGGACATACATAGTTACGAGGTAGTATATCATATGTTCATGGAAGAAATAAAAAACATAGCAAATCAGATTGGTGCCCCGGCCGGCACAAGATTTTTTGAGATATCTATACATATAAAAATGAATCACTATTTCCCTTAGTTATTGCATCACGAGTGAACGGTTGGAACATTTTCGCTAATTTTTTTTTGTGTATTTATGATTAAAGCACAAGAAAACTGAGCGGAAAATAAAAAGTTTTCACCATGCGGATGAAACCGCGGGATGCTGCTAGTACTTTATAAAAAAACTGCATATGCAATTGTTTTATGTTTAAGTGATAAAGATGCGAAATCTTGGCCCATTCTTTAAATTTACACAACCGAAAATTACCTTTATAAAGGTCCGTTCATTTTATGAAACATCGAAATTAGAGTACGATTACAAAATATACTCTCTGTGTTGGATTACAGGTCCGACAACAATCGTTATACCAACAACACTATATACGGGCGGTTTAACAAAATTCAGGACTACCCTCTCATTTACATTCGAATGACGGCCACAGGAGTACGTACACGGTTCATGTCCCATACATTGACGCCCGTTTACCTGCTCCCTGCCAAGTGAAGGAGCCTGCTGTACAGGTAACTTGAACTATAAAAACGGCATATCTCTACTCTCAAGGTATTTGACCAATGACAGATTAAATCACGTCATAAACCTCTTGTTGAGTTTATCATTGGTCAAACGCTTTCTCGAGGGAAGAGATATGACGATTTGTGCAGCTCATGCTGCCCTTGCTAGAGTAGGAAGGAAGAGGCGAGGTGTGGGATACTCACAGCCTCATCTGCTCGCCCTGCGTGCTAAGCTGCGCTAAGTACGCGGCCTGCTTGCGGTGGTGGTACATATGCACTCGGAGGCAGGACGGGTTGCGCATTCGTTTCTGGCAGATCTCACACTGCAGGGTGCCCTCCCGCGTGTCATGCTTGTCCCGGATATGCACTTTCAGATTGTAACGGTTCGCGAAGAACCGGTGGCACGACGGACACTTCACACCGCCCGTTTTGCAATTCCAGCCTATTACGTTTCGATAGTGTTTGGAAAACAAAATAAAACATAAAAAAGCGTAAAAGCAATAAAAATTAAATCGTAAAATAAGTTTTTTAATTAAAACAAATGATACGTAAATAAAAAGAAATTAAAAGCATGCTTTTTTAATAGCGTTAGGTGTTTCGAAAAGTGAGAGGTTTGTGAATTTAAAAAAACGTAGACAAGTCAATATGAGTTCGTTATTACGCTTCAAGTAATAAATCACTACACTTACCGGATTCCTTGGCAGACTCGGGCAACACAAGCACGCTATGATACAGATCGTTGTCAAAATCGATTAGCGGTTCACTGCAATTGTGCAAAATAAAACAACTAAATGGAAAACATAAAAAAAAACTATATCTACAATATAAGGGTCAAATAGGAGTGAAAGCGTAAGGTGCGATAACAAAAATAAACTACATTTCAAACTACGTGATTGGTTAACAAGAGCATCCAATATTTCTTAGTGATTTTTCTTACATCTGAATTATTTATTATTATTATTATGTATATTTATAGTGTTAAGTTTATTCGTTTTCTGTATATTTTTAGTGGATGACTTCGCGTAGTGGTGCCACCCCACGACGGGGAGATGAGGGTAGTTTAACAAACCTGTCATATCCATACTCGGTGTTTTCTGCATGGGTCGGGCTGTTGTCGTTCACTGGGCGTGGTTTTTTCTTCATGCTGTAGTTGTTTTTGGTGGGCGTGTTCTTCAGCAACCTGCTTGGAATATTGACTTTTTCATTACACTGAATATTTCACTATTGATTTACGGTTTATATATTTATATGTATTTACGTCTGCTTAGCGTAATCAAAAGATAAAATTTAATGTAAAGGAAATAAATTTGCAAGTATATTTGCAACCTCATTCTTGATTCAAATTCTTTCTTCATAATTTAAACTATATTTGACTATTATTAGAAATAAACAAGGAAATATTATTTTCAAGTTAGATACGAAATAAGGTAAAATTTAATAAACAAATTAAATTGGTAAATAATATAAGAAAAGAGACATCCATCACATGTCATTTTCTTCCAAAACTGATAAAGAGTGAACTGTAGCAGAGTTAGGTATTGTGATGATACAAATTTTGACGTCTCATTCCACATATTGTATATAGAACACCCATATGTACCAGTCTAGTTTAGAAAGAGTTACCGAGTAAATTTCACGTCCGTGACTTATTTAGTCTGCTTCAATAAAACCAAACTGCTAATGAGCATTTTAACATTCAATAAATAAGAGTTGTGTACAACGTTAACATTTTCAGAAATATTTGTGTTTTATTTCACCATTGCCTATATTTTTAAACCAAGGAATGTCGGAAGATAAGTCAGTTGTCAGTTAAGCTTTTAATTGTTTTGCATTACTTTAGCGTTGGACAGAGAATATTCTTTATTTATTAAATTTGAATTTTCAGTCTAATGCCCCTTTCGAAACGATCTATATTAATTGGATTAGCTCAAGAATATATAATAGCTTATTTTTCTCAGCGAGGTTCCAATTAATGGTAGCTAAAGCACTGTCTCCACTCCGCTCAACCTATTACGTCAACGCAACATACGTCATCCATACTACAACAATTGTTCCTATATTCCGATATCGATATTTTTGAAGTGAAAACTTCTTTGGGTGGTTCACTTTTTGGTAAACAAAAATCATGGAACTAGCGTCATCGTCACCGAACGCTTCCCATGAGCTATATGTATACTGTGTATATATGTGAACTTTTTAGATGAACAAAAAGCGTGAAACTCGCGTCATCGTCACGGTACGCTTCCCATGAGCTATATGTAGTTACTTAGTTTTCACTTCTATCAGCAGTCCCCAAAATGTCCTCCGCACATTTTTGTTTATTTTAAGAGTATCTACTATAATTAGTACCCAATACCTAGAGTTTAGTCCACTAAGAGATTGAATCCCACGACACAGGTAATCCTATATAGTGTAGGATTCAGGGATCAACCCACGTAATTTGTTATATTTTGCAAATCTTTTATATACATGCTGTTCTATAGTGAAGCTCATTCACTGTTCAAATAAATGAATTTATTATTATTGATAACTAGTTGATCCGCCCCGGCTTCGCACGGGTGAATTAGTATAACGCGGTCAAACGGGATGAAAACTATCCTATTACCGACCTCCTGACCTTCTGGTTCTAAGCTACCAATTTTCAGCCAAATCAGTTCAGCTGTTCTTGAGTTATAAATCTATACATATAAAATTAAAATTACTGACTGACTGACTGACTTATATATCAACGCACAGCCTAAACCGCTGGTCCTAGAGATTTGAAATTTGGAGAGTGTGTTTTGTAAAGTGTAGGTATCCATTAAGAAAGGGTTTTTCGAAATTCTCCCTCTAAGAGAGTGAAATGGGTGGTTGAATTATCTATTAAAAAAATCTTCTTCGTTTCTTATAGGCCATGCGGGCGAAGCCGCGGGCAGAAGCTAGTATGTATATATAATAAGATTACTGGATTGTGAGATCAGGTCATAAAGTCTCATTTGCCCAGTAATTTCACTACCTACAGTGGCTTTCAAACCGAAACACAGCAGTGCTCGCGAACTACTGCTTGGCGGCAGAATAATTATGGCAAAGCGGTTCGTCTAGGTAGGTACCAACCTACTGAGACGAACGTCCTACCACCAACTAGTATTATTATACCAGGTAAAGGCTGCAGTAACATTAATTAGCCCTTGTCCCGGTGCGGTACAACATAACTGTTAACTGAATATCAGTTAGCTGTTGTCGTTAGGTCTTCTCCCTTTGCGAACATCTGATAAGAACCGATCTATATATATAAAACTCAAAGGTGACTGACTAACATAGTGATCTATCAACGCACAGCCCAAACCACTGGACGGATCGGCCCCTAGGTCCGTGGGAGCCGGGAGCTCATCTCGTTTTCCAAAGTTTACTCAGAGCGCCTGGACGATGCTACGCGTGTCCAAAATGCTGGCACTTATTTGGCATAACGATAACGATACAATAAGCATTGCAATTCAACGGGGCAATATGGCCAGAATGTTGGGTATGCTACCTACTGGTAGTGGGCTGGAGCATTTGGACTGTCTATAGGTCATTGCGACCAGTATATAGTCCAAATGTTTTTTTTTTTGTAGTAGTAGGTAGTGTTTAGTATTAGTTGTTATATCATTGTAGTGTTTAATTTGAAAATAAATGTAAAAAAAAGGGAATATCCAGCAATCTCCTCGATACATTAAATTTTTTTGCGATCAAGACGCCTGATGCAGCGTAGTGATTATACGGCAAACGTCCCTATAAGTGTCCAAAGTGGGGTTTTTACACTAGCCTATGTACAGGAGTGGACGCCTTCTGGATGATGATGATGATGGAATGTTGATGATTATAAAGTGTATCGAACCTTTTGAGCGGACTACGTTGTTCCTCCTTAACGACGATATCGGGCTCTGGCGAGGCCTCGGTGGCGATGGTATCCTCTCCGCCCGGCACCCACTCAGCTTGGCTGTCGGCTGACTCCTGGCGGGACGGAGGACGCGGCGGCTCTTCAATCTTCGGCTGCTTGACAGGCGGTGGCGATTCACTCCGCTGCAATCATGGCATCAGCTGTTACTCTAATCCTTGTTTACCGCCTCTTGTTATATTATTACACGCCCAGAGTTTATTTGTGGAAGATAGAATCAAGTGAGGTATTTATATGAACTGGATTTTATTAAGAAATAATATCAGAATACACGTGAGACTGTTGACCCGAGTTATGATCACTTCAAAACTACTCTTTAAATAGCTATACTTAGTTAGATTTGTTTAAAACATCTAGCGTAATCCTAAAGCCAATAATGAAGTGCCAAGCTGGTGCAAGTTGTGTTTGGTCTCTGAATAGACTAAAAAGAATCAGAATATGTTCATGTTAAATTAAGCAATGCCTTTTGTCAGGTTGAATCAAAAAGAATCAAAAAAATATGTCCAGGGCCAACCAGAGGCCCTAGACGTCTTTTGGCTAACGAAAATAATATGGACACACTATAAGATTCGCCATTGGTTTTTTTTTTTTTTATAAACAACGCAAAATGAAGAAAACCCTGTAAGAATGCATATGCTTACCTCCCGGCCCCCGGTTAGGCCCTTGACTTGCAGCAGCTCAGCGGTGTGCAGGAAGCCCGAGAGCTCCTGCTGCCGCACGTGAACCTCCCCTCGATACATGAACTGGAGTAGCTGCTTCAACTCCTGGTGAGCGACGTCCTTGAGGATCACAATCGGGTGCTCGCACGGATTCGTCTGGAACAACCAAATAATTCAGAACGTATAAATTTCGTGCATATAGTTAACTTTCCTTCACTGCTTCCGAACAAAACAAAAAACGTCGGCGAAATTGTAGATTTGTACACCAAGCAGTAAGTAACTTTTAATTGCACCGAGTGCGAGTTTGGAGTGCGAGTTTGGAGTTCGAGCAACACGAATGCCATTTAAAAAGTTAATAATTTACTTCTCTTCTTCTTTCTTACTGAATAAAAAACAAACCATAAAATAAAATCACTATAGCGATAATCCTATCGCTATTCGCATAAATACTTCTGCAATGTTTATGACGTTTAAAATTAGCAGGCAATTTCTATAAAAAGAAGATATTGGCTGATTCAAAACCAATTGCCCATCTTTGATCGCCAGGAATTAGCGGAAAATGGTACAATGTTGCAGTATGTGATGCAATCATAAGAATGCATTATTGCAAAGTTTTGAATACTAATGCAATATGCCTTAGAATTTAGCCAGTTAGTTCGTCTTCGATTTTCTCACAACTTTACCGCACTGTTAAATTTTGGAGCCGCATAATGCCGTTTTGTGATAATATTGGGGCTAATACTGACGAACCCATAGTAGGTGCAAAAAACCAGTGTGCTTTAGACCACATGACTGAAGTAAAACTTCTTTAGTTTAGCTCCATCTATCGGCCGGTATAACTTTGTTTTTACTTTGTTTAATGTTAATGTCGCCATCTTATCAATTGTAAATTGTGATTTTTCCGGACATATACCAACAGAATAATACAATTTTTTTATGTTGAAAATGGAGATCTACGTTAACCAAAAACTTTCAACTTTCGGTCGCTTCGCCAGCTTACTTCTCAAGTCAAGCGTGCGTAAAGACTAAACTAGACTTCAAAAAATTTTTCTTAGCTTCTTTTCAAAGTAATATTAAATTAATCAAAAACACATGTAGGCACTACAGGCACTCTTATGTTGAATTAAATTATAACGGTACCTAACTAAAACAAACAATTCATCTCGGAGCATACCTGCATGCTCCCCTCGTTCATCTCAGCCCTTTAAGCAAATATAATCGATTGAGTCTAGACAGGGCGCATAGGGCATATATTGACCTAGCTATGTACCAACGCATTTGCCCGAGCGCCCATCACCGTTGCCACGGTGACAGACAGCTCCCTACCTCCCATTTTCCACCCTGACTACCCTTTTGAAACCCCACGCCGATGTAGTGCTCTGCAAAACTCTATTGTCTGACAAAAAGTTTACGTCGAGGGTAGATGCATTAACAAGGTTCATTTGGAGGAGCTCCATTTAAAAAAAATAGTTTTTTAAATTACTTATTTATATTTTTTTATTGTAAGATGTAATAACTGTGTAACGTCGAATCAAATAATGGTATAAAATTTTACTCAGTTTCCATTGCAAAGTTTTAATGAGAGAAGGTATAATGTATATCTAAATATATATAACTCCAAGGTGACTGACTGACTGACTGACATAGTGATCTATCAACGCACAACCCAAACCAGACGGATCGGGCTGAAATTTGGCATGCAGGTAGATGTTATGACGTAGGCATCCGCTAAGAAAGGATTTTTCGAAATTCCACCCTTATGAGGGTGAAATGGGTGGTTGAATTATTTTCCCATAGGCCACGCCGCGGGCGAAGCTGCGGGCAAAAGCTCGTTATATTATATGTATATTATACATTATAATGTCAATAAATATAACCATTATCTTAATTTACAAAACGACAATTGCATTTTATCTATTTAGCTAAATATTTCACAAGTTAGCAATTTATGATAAAAGTTTACAGAGTAAATTTCGAACATCATTCAAATCAAATCGAATATATAATGGATTACAATGGATTTGAAAACATAAATGATTTTTATTTTATTTTAAGCTATGCAAAGACAGACCTCGATGAGTTTTAGCGAGAAAACGAGAAAGATATTGTCGCCACATTGTATTATTTTCCAAAACTTGCGTTATTTTCAGTGTTAGTGCATAAAATTGGTGGCGTTTTATTCGTTAAGTGCTGGATTATGGGCATGAGTGTGGGAAAGTGGTATAATGAAGGCGAAACGTTTCTTTTCGTGTTGTTACCAAAACTACATAGACTTCTGGTAAAGTTACCACCACTTTACTAAGAGCACGACTTGACTAGACTATGACTTCTCTTGATGACTTGCACTGGACTTGACGCACACATATATATAACATTAATTATCAATTACTTGACACTGGCTAAATACACAAAAAAAACAGATCTGACAGCTTTACAGCTCACAAAGACAATATTATATTTACACATTACATGTTATTTATATTTCATTAAGTTAAATATATTTGACTAAGTTATCAAGAAATCTAAAAATCAAGTATAGGCAAAGCGCGATTACGATTCACAATTTCAAACTAACCGAAATCTCATCGACAAAAACAATCACCATGTATATAAATAGAGCAAGACTACTTGGACTACACAATTACATCTAGGAATACAAGGAACACACAACATTTAAGATATTGAAATAACTTACAAATGAATGCAGGTGATTACTTCAGGATGAGTGCGACAGTGATAGGCACCGGTAACGCAATAAAAATGCGCGGGTCTCTAGCAGATTCCAGCATCGCGCATGCGCCCTACAACCAAGGCACCGAAAGCCCCCGAACCACGCGCAGTACAATATGAAGCAGTATTTCAAAAACAGACTGGGATAAGCTTACATAATCGAACTAAGGCAATTTAACTCTGAGCGTACTTTAAACATAAAAAAACGAGTGTAGTTTAGACCACGCGACTGTAGTAAAACTTCTTTAGCTCCATCTATCGGCCGGTATAACTTTGTTTTTGCTTTGTTTAATGTTACTGTCGCAATCTGTCATTTTACCGGACATACAAACATAAATTTTAAGTAATTTATAACTTTTTTATGTTGACAATGGAGATCTACGTGAACAAAAAACTTTCAACTTCACAAGCTTACTCCCCAAGTCAAGCGTGCGTAAAGAGGCTTTATCGCATGTATTTTAAATTCATAATATTAATAGTCTAATACACCACAGTTGTAACTTTGTAATTTATTGTGATATTTGATGTTTGCTTTCGCGAATGTTTATTTTTTTAGGAATATTAGTTATTTGTGTAATAAATACAGCAGTAAAATAGCTTAGTGGCTTCGTAGGTACACTACACGACTATCTCGCTCCTAGTACACTGGGCGACTATCGGTCGCTCTTTAGCTCAATCTGCATTATTTTACCACCGGTAAGTGTAGTTGCTGAGAAAACCATCTCGACTTATACACAAACAGAGGAATGTTTTCTTTTACCTTTAATTTATTTACCTGATAAACAAAGTGACGTCATGAGTATTCCTTATTACCGTTTAGGTCAGTTTCCCGGTTTTTAGTACATTTGTCATCTCATGTCATCTTAACATACCAAGTGCTGCACGATCATTGGTTGAAGACGGCTGACGGCTAACTCGTCACGTCATTCCTTAACATAAAAAAAAAAAAAAAAAAAAAAAAAAAAAGGACAGTCAACGATCGACAGGCAACCAATGAGGGTTCAGTATTTAGTGTGTTAAGTTGATACTTAGTTTAACAAACGTTCAAGAATCCGGGAGTAAATGAGCATAACATAAGAAAAACTTGAGTACTTAGCAATAAATTTTCAAAACCTAAGCACGTAACTCATGCACATCGTCGTCGGCGTGTATTTGCGTTACTCGATGTATTTTGTAAGTTGATTGAAATGCAATTATAATAATAGCGTAGCAGCATCCGTATCCATATATTGATACTTGTCTCACACACACTATCAAACTATTGAATCTGCAGCTTACACGTGCTTTGTTGCATGTACATGGCAGGCGCGTCATGTTATACACCTACATCGTAATAGTAGATGCCTTTGATCATGTACCTATCAAACACCAAACCAATCAATAGGTGCTATTCCTAACAGCCATGGCGCGGAGACTTCACAGACGCTATAAATCTCTTTTATTAAATAAACTCAAATGTAATTCATTATTAGATAGCAACTGTGGCTCACCGGTATTCCGTGCAACTTTCAAACCTAAGCATCCCAGTTCAAATCCCGTTCGATTAAAGTATTTTTGTGTGTATATATAATACACGATTATTGGACAAGCAGTGTTTTAGAAGAAATGCGTGCGGATTCGGATCAACTGCGATTTGGTTGGTGCGATAGGGGCCAAAACGCATATTTTTCCTGTACATTAAGATTAATCGGTCAAAACGCTGGCATTGAGGTTACATAAAATTAATACAAGATGCTCGATAGTGGTGTCTTTTAATTCATATAGTTCTTGTTGAATTATTTTGTCGTTCTCAAGTTATTTAGACGTTGAATAATTTATTCCGCCATCTGTTTTTTTTTATAAAAAGCAAAGATAATGTAGCCACTACTTTTTAATAAAAAAAATAAGAAAAGAAGGTATGAAATGGGTCTAAAAACCTTTCTTTTCTACCATCCAAGTGTTTATACATACTTATATCTAGTAAGTTTTAAAATGAGACTGTAGTTAAGTAGTAACACATGTTTATGTATTTAAAATTGGTTTAATCCTATGGAAAAGTGCATTTACGCTAACAAGAAATATTTTGAGACACAATCAATTCAATTTTAATCCTTTTTTTATATCTATTCGGAATCTTTTAGCGCGCCCAACGTATTAATAAAAGTGCTACGTGTTCCATGAAAAACCAAATGAGCTTTTTAAGCGCTTTGTTTGTAACGAGCTTTTTAGACGAGTATATACGAGTACTCGTATACACATTGCACAGGCCAGTGAATTCTTCCCAATGCCGCCGATGCCAATACCCTGGTACTAGATTTTTTTTTATAGACTTGCATATTGTCCGCTTCGTCTGTAGCTTCTAGATCAATAGCACAATAAAACCAGGTAGGTATGTCTTTCTTTATGCTACGTTTAGAATAAAAAAGAAAAAAAGTTGTGGGTGGTTTGGGGTCGAGCTACTCCGCTAGATTTTTTCGTGAATTCAATAATGCCTGTCAAATTAACTATAAACATTATTGAATTCACTATTCTGATCTATCTTCACTAGTTTTTCTGCATATTAATGATGTAGTTACATCATTAATATGCAGAAAAACTGACCCTTAGTATGAATTTATTCAAATGTACATTATTTTACGCGCTATTAGGTATCGTAAAAAATATTTATTTATTTATTGAACACCAGCATAATGTACCTACACTATTACAATCAGAATACAAACATTACATTACATATAGGCTAAGTGTCATTACAATTATTAGTGAAGGCTTCATGCAAGTAAGTTATTTGCGAGAATAAATTTAAACAAAATTTGTATATAATATATATAATTTTATAGATTTATATGAAGAATGATTGAAAGAGTGATAATGAAAGTGGATATAAATTGATTGAATTAAAATGTTTTAATTAAAAATAATTAATTTAAATATTTGTATAACATCTTTAGTTATGTATGATAGTTAAACTACTGGAGGCATTGTGCCAAATCTAATATATACTAAAACAAACTTATAATAATATAACTCAAGAATGGCGGGACCTATTTTTATGGATTTTGTGTTTTTGGAATTTTTCGTCCGGAATAGGATAATAAGTAATAAAATTTATGTCAATCAATAAAAAAAAATTCTAAACATGCATATTAATTAACTGTTAGGCGGAACGAAGTTTGCCGAGTCAGCTAGTTTCATACGAGTATATATAAATATTCTACCGTTAGCGATTACACCAATGTACATTAGAGAAAACTCAAACTGAGCCGCACTCGCGCGACACCTCATTATTTCCGCGCACTCCCGCGGACAATGGCGTTATCACTGGTGGTGGAATGGGGATAATTTTTTTTTGTAGCCCCACAATATCTGAGTGTAGATCCATCAGATGGATCTTCACAACGATATTTAATAGAATCAATCATTGTTTTAACAAAACTTATCTAAAATAAAAATTAGAATAATACAAAATATATACAATTATAATAAAGTACATATTATTTTATTTTAAAAATCTGTAATACTTGCGAAGTATAAGACGTTCATCTAAAAACAAAACAAAGAGACTTGCACACTGAGTGTACTTTACGTCCCAACCATTTATAAAATAAACTTAAAAAATAATTGTAGCAAAAGTAGCGAATAAACTTTTTATATTTTTCCGTTTCTATTTTTTTATTATTTTTTTTATACATACCGCTATTTGTGGTATAGGAGCGTCTATAAATTACGCGAAGTGTTTATGTCGAGCCGAATCTAACCCAATCTCATGTGGGAGGTATCGGCAATATAGCGTTTTTCTTTACTAAAAAAAAAAACGCTATATCAGTAAAATTCCATGAAGACGTGGTTAAATGAAGTAAAACATGTTTCTCCACTAAAATGTAGCTAATCCCTAGACAATAATACCCATCGCTGTTATATGGACGCTACAAAGTCCCTCAATTATTTAACTTTCACTGGTAAGCCAATTGAAAAGATTTAACGTGATATTATCCCCCCTAATCAAGCTAAATTTCACGACATCTCACTAGGGGGAGTGGGTCGTCGGAAAATCTCCGAAATTACACCACATGCCGCTATAAATAAATATGTGTAGGCATTTCACGCAACACCATCTAGACCTAAACTAAGCAAAGCTTGTATTATGTGAAAAAGATAACTGATACCATACTTAAATACTTTTTGTTTGTAAATACATACATAGAATACAATATAACACCCAGACACAGAACAAACACGTATGTTCATCACACAAATGTTTGTCCTGGGTGGTAATCGAACCCACAAGCTACGGTTCAGAAGGCAGGTATACTAACAACTGAGCTATCGGGTCAGGCATAAGAGGGGTTGTTCTCAGAAATCCATAAATGTGATGTGAATACATTAATTACAGACTATTTTTTTTGTTATAATGTGAATGCTCACTCTCAGGTTCTTCGTGGTATCACGATAAAATAATACTCCAATGTCTATACTATTTTTATACCTAACTTACTAAAAATGTTTTAAGGAGTTGTGTATTGACGGTCGCGTGATAAGCGGAAGTTAATAACTAATTGTAGACTCATAGTATAATATCTTATTATTAGTATAATAATAATAAGAATTGTAGATGGTCCTAATTGTGATCTGTGTGGAGTCAAAGACAACCTATATCACTTTTTGATGGTGTGTTCTGAGTGCTCCCATGTTCAAACTTAATCGCCTAGATGTGGATATTTTTCAAAGCATATTATCCGCACAAACATCCAATGCAGCTACTCTGCTGTATAGGTCTGTGTACAGACTGATACACAATGTAACATAAATTTTCTTTGTGTATTATACAGTTTTTTTACTGTGATAACCAATGACATAAATAAAATAAAAATAAAATAAAAAAGCCTTTTATTATTCCTTGTTGTTATAGATTTTTGTTACTTCACTGCTCTTTCCCCCACTTTTAAATCAAGGACCCCTTTACGGGTAAAGGCCTCCTCCATAGAAACCCAGTTTTCTCTGTCTTCTGCTTTCTGTATCCAATCATTTCCGGCTATTGCTCTTATTTCATCTGTCCATCTCTCTAAAGGTCTGCCTCTTTTTCTTTTCCCAAGTGGCCCTTTCCATTTTGTAATTTTATAAGTCCATCTTTGGTCTTTAATTCTTGCCACATGTCCTGCCCATTTCCATTTTAATTTCATTGCATGTGTTAATGCATCTATAATTTTTGTTGATTCTCTGATTTCTTTATTCCTCTTTTTGTCACGTAACTTTATATTTAAAATACTTCTCTCCATGGCCCTTTGACAGACTTGTATTTTGTGTCGTACCTCTTGGTTATATATCCAAGTCTGGCAAGCATAGGTAAGACAAGGGAGTATGCAAGTATCCATTACTTTTCTTTTTAAGTATAATGGTAGGGTTGACTTTAATACCTCTTTATAGCTCCAGAACTTTTTCCACGAAAGAGATATCCTTCTATTTATTTCATCCAAATTTTTGTTTTTATGGAATGATACTAATTTACCTAGGTATATGTAATCCTGAACATAGTCTAGTTGTGTGTGATTTACTAAGATGGGTATTGTTGTTCGGTTTGTCATTATTTTTGTTTTTAGAGTGTTAAGTTCTAGTCCTATTGCTTTACTGGCTTTGTATAGGTCATTAATCATACATTGTAAATGTGAAGCAGTTTCTGAAAAAACCACTATGTCATCAGCAAAGCGCAAGTGACTCAGATACTCACCTTGTATACATATGCCTTTGTTTTTCCATTTAAGGTCTTTTATTATGTATTGGAGGACAGCAATAAAAATTTTAGGTGAGATTGGGTCCCCCTGTCTGACCCCTCTGCAGATATTAATATTTGGGCCAGTTCTATCAAGTTTTACTTTGCTTATGCAGCGACTGTAAATGTTCATCAGGATATCTATATAAACTTGTGGGATGCCTTGGTTGTACAATGCTTTCCATATACTTTCATGTGATATACAGTCAAATGCTTTCATGTAGTCAATAAAACAAATGTATAGTGGCTTTTGGTATTCTTCATACTTTTCAATAATTAAATTTACTGTATGTATATGGTCTGTTGTACTAAAGCTCTTTCTGAAACCGGCTTGTTCTATCGGTTGATGTTTCTCAATTTCAGAATTTATTCTTATCCCAATACAAGATGAAAATAATTTATATAAGTTGGACATAAGACTAATTGGTCTGTAATTTCCTACGTCGGTTGGATCTCCTTTTTTGTACAATAGTATTATTTCCGAGCTTATCCAGCTTTCAGGTACTTCTTTTGTTGTCAATATTAAATTGAAGAGGTATGTCAATGGTGAAAGTAGAATTTCATGAGATATTTTTAGAATTTCGTTTGAGATTTGATCTGGACCTGGACTTTTATCATTTTTTAACCTTTTAATCTGGGTCCATATTTCAAACTCATCGAATTTTTGTACCTTATCTATTTTTTGGTTATCTGTGGTAGGTATTTTTGGTTGGTAAGAATCTTCTCTGAGGTTTTCATCATTATATAACTCTTTATAATATTTGCTTGCAGCTTCTACTACTTCCTCTCTTGTTTGGAGTCTTTTTTTTGATTGCGGCATTAATTTGGGTATCCAGTTTTTAGATGCATTAAGGTTTTGTTGTGCTTTTTTCATACTGCCTGATTCAGTAAGATGTTTTTCATAAATTTTTATCCTATAATCCTTGTAATCTTTTCTTATGCTTCTGTTTGATTGTTTGTAGAGTGAAGTTAGTTTTATTTTTTCTTCTTTTGACAATGCTTTCTTGTTTTGCAACTTGTGACGTTGTGTTACTAGATCTAGTGACCTCTGACTTATGATTTTTTGCTTTACTTGTGGCTTTTGAAAAGTTATCTTATTGATACTCTCTCTTATCCCATTTTCGATTTTTTCATAATATATTCCTACATCTTCATCTTTAAATTGATTGAGCTCTTCTTCATAGTATGTTATCAAGTTCTGTAGGTATAATTCTTGTTCTTCTTTTGATTTTAAAGTTTTAATGTTTCTTGAAAAAGTTACTCTGCTTCTTTTATAGCCTTTTAACTTAATGGTTCCTCTAAGAAATCGGTGATCACTAGGGTATTTTAGATTTAGAACTTCGAAGTTTTGAAATATCTCTGCTCTGTTTGAAATGATGAAATCTATTTCGTTTTTAGTATTTTTGTCAGGGGAGACCCATGTCCATCTATGTTTTGGTTTTTTCTTGAATATTGTGTTAATGATAGTTAAGTTATTCTCTTGTGCATATTGGATCAATCTTTCTCCTCTTTTGTTTCTCTGTCCATACCCAAATGGGCCCATGACAGCCACCTCCTCAGGTTTTCTATATCCTATCTTTGAGTTGAAATCACCCATTATTATTTGATTTTTACCAGCCAAATCTACTGCTTCATTTAGTTGTGAATAAAAGAGTTCTATGTCTTGATTATCTGCATCTAAAGTTGGGGCGTAAGCTTGAATGATTGATAGCTCTATACTGTCGAATTTTAGGTTTAAGATACATACTCTGTCTGATAAGCCCCTGAATGATTCAAACTGTGATTTCCATTTTCTTTTTATCAAAAATCCTACACCACGTTGACTTGATGTTTCTCCGCTATAGCATAATATATGTTCTTTGTCTTCATTTATAGTGCTACCTGCTCTACGGATCTCTGACATAGTTGTTGGCAATTCAAAGTGCCTAAAAAAATTAAGATAAATAGAACTGCTAGTATATATGAAAGTGAAATATTGTATGTTTGCGTGGCTTTCACACCTAAAGGGCTGAACCAATTTGGATAAAATTTTGCACACAGGTGTTCAGGATTTTGCCTAGTACTTGCTATGGTCCACTGAGAATTGCGCAAATGACCTGATCTTTCATGGATTTAGAAGATAACTATTCACAGAACTTCTCAATGACACAGCTATTCTGCAGCGGAATTAGGGTGTTGCATTCAAACAACCTAGGATGCCTGCACCGACATACCCGACCTGCTAACCTAGTTACTATATTGGAAGGCTGGACTGATGTGTGCCACCTCACTCAAAAAGGATCATTATGCAGCCTAGTAGCAGAAAAGGAGTCCTCACACTAAGTATGTAAGGTATGGTATTAGGTAAAGGCCAAAGCTGTTGACATCCTTCTCAGCAAACCAGCTTGTATAGCACAATTAGAGTGTCGTGATTGGAGATCACAGGATATAGCTGTTAAGGTACTTGACAGTTGAGCAAGCCATGAGTTCTGAAGATATCCTACATGCAACTGTTCAATGATAAACAGGATTAAGTATTGTATTAATTTTTAGGTTTAAAAGATCTTGTTTAGTTTAGTTTATTATTATATTTATGTGCAAATTGAAGAAACTGAATAAAAATTGTTTTTGCTCAACAACTTTGTTTAAGTATTGTAGCTATTGTGCTAGAAATCATTGGGAATATATATTATGACAAGATAGCCTACAAAACTCATCCTGCAGACTAACTTCTTTAAAGATATTATTATTAATCTATTACATGAACAGAAAATCAAACCAATTGATTTTTTCATAAATGTGATGCCATATATTATTACATCAACAAACTTTGTTGCTAACAAGGACTGATACTTGCAATTGTATAGAATCTCTTGATCAGTTTTCTTTTTTGGATTTTAACCAGATTGTTTTTTTTTTTCAAACTCCTTCAGTACTTGTACCTATAGGCTTGCTACATTTGACATTAAGCACATTGTAATTTTATATACTTAAATAACAATATTATAAATGAAGTAGTATTTTAAGTTTTCTGATTTTGACTTTGTGTTTGCAAACATGCTAAATTTAGCCTCATCAAAAGCCTTAAGACATCCACTGCTGAAGATAGGCCTCCCAAGTACACAATGCATCCATTGGCTTCCTGCAGTGTTGACCAGATCGTTGGTCACCTAGAGGGGGGGGAGGGCTGAACTACGCTGCATTTTCGGTTTGATAACACTATATCTTTGGTATGAATTAGCCTATTTGCAATAAATTATTTGATTATTGAGTTTTTTATAATAGAAAATGGCTCATTTTTGCAATTTATACCATTGTATTTCATTGTAATCCATAGATCCAATGAAGCATGATCTGATCTAGCCAACAAGCTCATGGCACTAATTAATATAAAAATTGCTCAACATAATTTGTAAAAAATGTCAATTCATACCAAATAAAGATAAATAAAAAATGATAAGAATTAATATCAGTTGGGGTTCTTTGTTTATAAACAAACACCAGCCACTCCTTTATTTTATAGCATGTGTACCTTTCCTGATTAAAATGCCAATAATTTATTAGCTTTCAATATAGTTCCCTAAATTAATACTATATAATATGAGTATACACAGATATTATTGTTTAAAGCAAATAATGTTTATCATCAAAAATCATTTATAAGCTGCAGCTGCTGTAAAAATACATGTCTACCTTTGTTTCATTATGATTCAAATAGTTATAGGAATCTCTTTTATGTGGGCATTACACCTATATCCTTATTAGTTAAATACTTTTTATCAAGCTAGTCACATCATCTTACATCCAATATGAAGCTCTCCCACTGAACATAAATAAGCATTATCTACCTATCTAAACAGACAATGTTGCGTTGCCTGGATGCAAAAATACGGAGAATTATGATGAAAAACAATGAGTCATACCTTGAACAATTCCTTGAAGTAAGGGCTGCATACTGACAGGATGAGCTTGTGTGCATGTACGTACTGCCCTCCTGCTGCGAGGGTCACGTCCACCAGGTCTTCTCCCTCCAGAAGTGCGTGAAAAGACTGCGACAAGTTCGAATGGAAGTCGTTCCATCTCAACGAAAACTGCTCGGGCATCGCCATCGTATGCTACTACTCTGACTAAACACCTCAAAAACCCTCACCAACGCCCTTTAAACGCTACCTGTAACACTTTCAGAATAACTACGCGTCCCTATGATAATACATCACTGAAAACGCAAACAAGTATAACTGCCTACGTATACGTTTAGAACTCGCCAATCTACACCTTCATGTTAAATTAGACTAGCACATAACAGCTACGCTACGTTCAACTGTTATACGTAACTAATAATTTAGCTGGCATCGCAAATACAGGCGATATTTATCAAAATGTCGCTCAGCTTGTTCACTATTCCTCAGAATGCACCGTTCATTGTCCGTCCGACGGCCGACAACGTCATGTCAGAAATTATGAAAACTGAATAATGCAAAACTTTAAAATTGTGCTTTAAAGTTAAAAAAATATTAGTAAGCAATATTTTACTGTTTTATTAATTTATAATTAAAGTTCACATAAATAAAATATATAACAATTAACAATGGAATAATAATTTTGCTTATATTTCTATTTGCCATAGATATTTTTTTGGTATTTGTACAATTTTTTTGTTAATCTGTGATTGGAAAGAGCGGTCCAGAAATTCTATATACTCTGCATCTCTAGAAAGCTCAATAGACATTTAACATAAAAATAATTTTAAACCTTATTCTAAACTAGTAATGTTCCTTTATAATTTGATTTAGTTAAAAAAATATGCTCTAGAAACTTATTTAGAGTAAGCTGTGTCCTCTTTACAAAGTTGCTAGCATAATATTAAAGCTGGCATTGTAGAAACCACAGGAACATTGGAAATTATTGAATTTAACTAAAATGCCAAAAATATTGTTTTATGAAAACACTTGATAAAAAACCTTTCATGTCTCGCCAAATAAAAAAAATCTTTTCAATCTTTGACAAAGAGTATTGAAGTATAGGAGTAATGTTATGGCAACTCATTGTAAAAAAAGAAACTACATACGTGGCATGTAATTTGTCTTTGTCACGGGCTTTTGAAAGTTTTTGTTGTGTCAATTATTTTCGCAATTTTTTTCACTGAAGGTTCCTTAAACAATAAAAACAAAGAACTGTTTAGGGGACTTAGACCAGTATTGCAGAAATATGCTGAAGTAGAGATTTCATTCACTATTTGATGATTTTGTGAATGAAATCTCCGCTTGAATAGAGACTCGACTGAGAATAGGCGTCTGAATACGCGTCTTAATATTCTAAGGTCCGTATTACAGGACGATGCTCAGTCATCGATCGGTGCTCAAGCAGAGATTTCATTCATAAGGTGATCAATTAATTAATGAATGAAATTTCATTCATAAGGTGATCAATTAATTAATGAATGAAATTTCATTCATAAGGTGATCAATTAATTAATGAATGAAATTTCATTCATAAGGTGATCAATTAATGAATGAAATCTCTACTTGAGCGCCGATTGATGACTGAGCATCGTTCTGTAATACGGACCCAATAGTAGTAATTTAAGTTTTAAAATATGTGGGTGAATATAAGAAAACGTTATGCAGGTTGTGATATACTCCCCTTGCACAGACTAGTATAAAAAGTTTGACTGCAAATTGTCTGATTAGCCACTCTTTGCCCTTTTAGAAAAATACAGTCCTAGTATTTAGTCTCTTTCTGGCCACGTTTTTTATATCACTAAACCTTCCTTATATCCTGATGCCTTCCTTAGGCATTTTTACGGTGAGTGTCCACTGACGAAACTTTCCATGTACTTATCGAGTATAATTTACCGTACATAATAATATCTAGTATATCTATAAATTAAAGCTTGAATCTAAGCGTTAGTTTCTATCAACTAAACACGGAAAAGGTTTTAAACTAACTGTAATTTGAACATCTAAACCGTGTTTAGATGTTCAAATTACAGTTAGTGACTTCTACGGCAATTTCACTACAATTTCTCCAATGTCATACAAAGCAAAAAAACAAAATACAAAATCATTTAGCCTCTACCAGTTTTGATCATGAAGCAGCAAAACCGTGTAATCCACAAACATCAATAAATCCAAACCGGGAAGGACAGTATAACATAGGTCGTTTATATAAATCAGAAAAAGCATAGGCCCTAGTGTACTACCCTGAAGAACGCCATATGTACACGAAGCACTTTTGATTTCATGACCTCTTCAACCTCCTCAACCCGTACAATCTGCGTTCTGCCGGAAAGATAGTCTGAAAACCAATTCCATGCTAACTCTCTGATGGCAACATTCTCCATTCTCATAAGCAAAACGGGTACAGAAACGGTGTCAAAGGCTTTCTGAAGGTTTAGAAAGACTCCGATACACTTGCTTCCTTTGTCCATGTAAAATGTTATTAGCGATGTTAGCAACAGAACTGCATTTTCTGTAGATCTGTTCCCTCGGAACCCGTATTGATTCTTGATTACAGGCTATTTTTCTCTAAATACCGCTCTTTTCGTTACTAATTTTTCTAGAATTTGAGAAGACGTAGATAGAAGAGAAATGGGTTGATAGTTCGGTAATTTAAAATTTTAGCTGCAGGAAATGAGTATTATGGTGATTTTTATGCGTAAACAAATCTTTAACATTACAAAAAACAAATAAAAATCAAACTAAATCATATCGTATTTACCAACACATTTAGAACTGGGTGGTGTATTCATACAAATATAGTATAATTTCTTTTTTACTGGCGGACTGCCTTTATTCTTTCACCCAAATACTACAATAACAACAATTACTAAACACAAATCACTACAGAATTAACGAGTGTGCTTTAGACCCCACGATCGATGCAAAAACTTCTTTAGCTTAGCTCCATCTATCGGCCGGTATAACTTTGTTTTTGCTTTGTTTAATGTTAATGTCACCATCTTGACAATGGAGATCTACGTGAACAAACTTCAACTTCCGTTCGTCTCGCATTCACTAGCTTCTCCCCAAGTCAAGCGTGCTTAAAGAAGTTTTACTTCATAAAAATGTAGTTAATTTAAGCTATATAAAGAGCTATAAAGAATAAACAAGATGTTTCCACAAGTAAAGTATATTTTGAAGTGAAAAAAAATTGATAAGTTGTCACAGAACTCAATATTTCAAATATATAAAAGATTCGTTAATTTAAGACAATAGTAAACATGAAGGTTTACATACAACAGAGCCCCACTTTGTCTTAAATTCAAAGAACAATTGGCTCTAGCCCTATACTCAGTAGGTATCTACAACATAAAAATACTCAATCTAGTTAAACATAATACTGAAAACACCTGACTGACCTTCCTTACCTATGATTTTGTAAGCGCTACATCTGCACGTAAAAAACAAATAAAAATTAATTAAGCAATACGTTGAAAATAAAACACTGTCATGTTTTGCAGCCCCACTCAATAAAGGGCCAGTACCAGTTTTGTAGCCCCACTTAATAAAGGACCAATAAAAATAATGAAATAAAAATTAATATGCAATATTACCCAAACAGAGTCACTTTCTAAAGTACAAAACTACCTAATCAATAAAATTACATTAAACTCATATGTTTTACACACTTTTCATGAGCTACTCTACCTAAAGGTTTGGTTAACACATCTGCAGGCATATCCCTAGTAGGCACATATTTTAAAACTATGATATTATCTGTTACTTTTTCAAGAATAAAATGAAATTTGGTATCAATATGTTTTGTCACTCCAGTTGTTACCAGTTGTTCGTCAGCAGATCCTTTGGTTGAGAATAGTGAAGACATAAACGTTCTACCGTGTGATGTTGCTCCAGTTGTTACAACATGTCCGTCGACGGATATTTTAGTTGAGGAAATTTTTGACGATGCAGTTGAAGAACAGATTGACAATGTTAGTGTCATTCAGACAACAGATGTTAGGTGTGAATCTGATTTAATTGTTGAGAATTCAGAGGTCGAAGATGATACAAATTTAAATAGACGTTACCCAGTTCGCGATCGTAAACCAAAAGATTTTGGACCAGATTTCCTTCTGTATAAAACATGTTTAGATATGAAATGTATAGAATTGAACTGACATGCTAATCAGAAGCTTTACAAACAGAAGAAAAGGATAGCTGGCTTGATGCTTTGAATAGTGAGTATACTTCTTTAATTGAAAAAGACACTTGGAGATTAGTGTCAAACCCTTGCAACAAAAAGATTATTAAATGCAAGTGGGTGTACAAGCTAAAAAGGGATGTCATAAAATATTAGGTCTTTACCTATGAAATTGCCGTTTTGTTTGAAAAAAGTTAAAGTATTTTTTTTTCGAACTTATTTATTTCTTTTATTCAAAGCAATCACCCCTGCAATCAATGCATCTTTGCCAATGCTGTGGCAGTTTATGGATGCCCTTCTTGAAAAAATCAGCAGGACGGGAGACAACAAACTCTTCAAAGGCGTTTTGTACTGCCTCTCGGGAATTGAATTTTTTTCCCGCTAAAAAGTTGTCCAAATTTTGGAAAAAGTAATAGTCGGTAGGCGCAAGATCTGGTGAGTATGGCGGATGAGGGAGAGCTTCCAAAACCAAACTCATGCAGCTTAGAGACGGTCTGTTGTGCAGTATGGGGTCGCGCGTTGTCGTGAAGTAGCAGTGGAGACGGCCGATTGACCAAACCTGGTTGCAGACGTGCGAGTTTCGCCATCATTGTGGTCAGTTCTTCAATGTACACATCTGCAGTAATGCTCTCGCCGTTTTGTAAAAAGCTATGATGAATCACACCAGCACTAGACCACCAAACTGTGACCATCACCTTTCTAGGGGTCATTTTTCGTTTTGCACATTGCTTTGGTACCGAATCAGGATCTAACCAACTTGCTGAGCGCTTTCGATTGTCAAAAAGAATCCATTTTTCGTCGCACGTAACAATTTGGTTCAAAATTCCTTCATTTCTGTGCCTGTTAAGCAGCGCAAGGCAAGTCTCGACGCGTACGTTGCGCTGGCGATCGTTAAGTTCGTGGGGCACCCATCTATCAAGCTTTTTTATCTTGCCAATCTGTCGCAAATGGACCAATATTGTTTTGATGCTAACATCAAAAGCTGCTGCCAGCTCAGCTGTAGATTGAGATTCATCAGCTTCCACAATCGCCTTTAATTCATCATTGTTGACCAAAGTTTCCGGACGACCACGAGGTTCATTTTTCAAGTCAAAATTCCCAGAACGGAACCGAGCAAACCAATAACGGGTTGTACGTTCGTTTGTACAGTTCTCTCCGTAAACGTCGTTGATGTTACGTGTCGTTTGTGCCGCGTTGGTGCCACGACGGAACTCATATTCCATAATTACACGAAATTTCAAAGTATCCATTATGAGGAAAAATGTTGAAATGTAATGAAAATACAACGCCAATCAATAAACAAAAGACTTATATTGTAAATAGAATGTCATATTTTTAAAACAAAATTAATTTGAATTTAGAATTCATAGCCAATCAAAACTTTTTTTTGTTTGAAAAAGTCTGTACTGCAATACGGCAATTTCATAGGTAAAGACCTATTATAAATCTCGTTTAGTAGCCAAGGGTTTTACTCAACAAGCAGGAATCGATTATAACGAAACTTTTTCTACTGTAGTAAGGAACTCATCACTCAGAATGCTGCTAGCAGTTGCAGCGGAGAAAGACTATAAAGTCAAACATTTAGATGTTGATACAGCTTTCTTGTATGGTGAACTTGATGAAGAGGTTTATATGGAACAACCTCCTGGTTTTTCAAAAGGTGACGATAATGCTTACTTAATGCTCATGCTTACTGAAGAAGTCATTGTATGAGTTAAAGCAAGCTTCAAGAGCTTGGAACAAAAAACTAGATGAGACTTTGAAATCTATAGGTTTTAAGAAAACAGTTTCTGAACCCTGTGTTTATACAAAACTTTTTGGGTCATCCCTACTCATACTGGCTATATATGTTGATGATATTATTTTATTCTATCATGACGAGATGACATATGACAGTGTCAAGGAAACATTGAATAGATATTTTTCTTTGAAAGATTTGGGAGAAATCAATTACTGTTTGGAACTCAATATCAGAAAGGAAAATGCGGAAGTCATAGTTAGTCAGCAAACCTTCATACGTAATTTATGGAAACGGTTTGAAATGGAGGATTGCAAGACTTATAATACTCCATTGGTTAGTAAAGATTTGAAGCCCAATAACAGCAGTCAGAGGCCTTCATATCCTTATCAGAGCCTTATTGGGTGCCTTATGTTTCTTACTGTAAACACTAGGCCAGATGTTGCATATGCTACAAGTTATTTGAGTCAGTTTAACACAAAGTTTGATAAAACGCATTGGATAGCGGCTAAACGAGTTCTTCAATATTTGAAGGGTACTATTGATTACTCTATCACATATAAAAAACGCGTAAATATTTAATCGGATATGCAGATGCAGATTGGGCTAATTGCACAATGGATAGACGATCATACAAAAAAAAAACTTTTAGTCTATTTACTGGCCGCGATGATCATCATAGGTCTGTAGACAATTAGACAATCCAAATGCTCCAGCCCACTACCAGCAGGTAGCGTACCCAACAAGCTGGCAATAACATCAACATTTTTAAAATAAATTTCTTGAATCTTAGTTAATGGCTTCTGCGGCAATTTCACCACAATTTCACCAACTAAGATAGACCATCAAACGCAGGAGATTGTTCGGTAATTTAAATAATTTAGCCGGTTAAAATTAGTGTTATGATGAATTTTACATTGAAACTAATCTGAAAAATAACAAAAATACTCAAATAAAAAACACTAAACCAAATCACATTTACAACAAGCATTCACTAAAAAATATAAGAATCTACACATATTTACAAACTAATTTTATTTACTTTAATATATCTACACAAAATACTTACAAAAGGAGAAAAAAACCAAGGAGAGGAGACACTTAAATGAGACTGGACGAAGGATTTCAGAAGGAATAACACCGTAAAGAGAAAACTGCCTATTAGGACAATTGAAAAAAATGTGGTCTACGTTTCCCAGATCTAGACCGCACTCGCAAATCGAGGTATCCCTAATCCGTAATTTATTTAAAAAGACAGGATGAATTTTCTTGTGTATATACATGTGATGTGACATTGATTGTGACATAGGTTGTTATGACTTTGACAAATTAGAAAAATTATGTCACGTCAGTAGTCTAAGCGTCAAAACGCTTAGACTACTGACGTGACATAATTTTTCTCATTTGACATTTTGATGATTTTTGGCAGAAATTATTGAAAAGCATATAAAACTTGAAGTGTTCAAATAAAATTAATTTAAAAAATGAATTAATGATATATCATGAAAGAAATTCGAATTGTTGAAACTTTGGGACCGAGAGATTCTATGAGATGCTATTAGTTTTCGCCTGCTATTGATAATTAACATATCTCTCGCTCGCCTATTAAAACTAAAGAATCTCGTGTTTGTTACCACGAGCACGTAATTTTATTTCAAATTGAGAAGAGATTATGTGGCATTACGTGATCTTATCTTAATTATTGCTGAAAAGAAGTGGCGCTTAATTTACTTGTGAAGTACCGTGACATATTCCAAGTACAATGTCGGGTCCGAAGGAAACGGAAGCCGAAAACAAAGCGCAGTTCGTCACAAAAGTGCTCAGTGCCGTATTCTACGCCGTGTCATCGTTTATGATTACCGTTGTGAATAAAACAGTACTAACAACGTATTCGTTCCCCTCATATCAAGTGCTGGGACTTGGTCAGATGGTCGCAACAATCGTGGTGCTGTGGATTGGACGCCGCGTGCATCTAGTGCAGTTCCCGCCACTGGACAGCGGCGTGGCGCGTCGCATCTGGCCACTGCCACTAATTTACCTTGGCAACATGGCTACTGGTCTTGGTGGCACTAAGGAGCTCAACCTGCCCATGTTTACTGCATTGCGGCGCTTCAGCATTCTCATGACCATGATCTTGGAAAAAATCATCCTTGGAGTTCAAGCATCTTTACCAGTGCAAGCTAGCGTTATGGCAATGGTTGGAGGGGCTATTATTGCTGCAGCTGATGATGTTACTTTCTCTTGGACTGGTTATATTCTTGTGCTACTCAATGACGCTTTTACAGCTGCTAATGGAGTGTATATGAAGAAGAAGCTGGACTCGAAGGAGCTTGGCAAGTATGGATTAATGTTTTACAATTCACTTTTTATGATTGTACCTGCTTCACTAGTGGCATGGGGTTTAGGTGACTTGGAAAAATCTGTGCAATATGAACACTGGAATGATCCATTATTTTTGAGCCAGTTTATGATGTCCTGTTTAATGGGCTTTGTACTATCATACAGTGTGATGCTATGCACACAGTACAACAGCGCCCTGACTACAACCATCATAGGATGTCTGAAGAATATTCTTGTCACATACCTAGGAATGATGATTGGAGGAGATTATGTGTTTTCTTTGCTGAACTTTGTGGGATTGAATATAAGTGTGTTTGGAAGTCTAATGTACACATATGTTACGTTTAAGAGGAAGCCTGCTACTCCCTATGTACTGCTGAACAATGCCAAAG
This sequence comes from Ennomos fuscantarius, assembly GCA_905220475.3. Taxonomy (NCBI): domain Eukaryota; kingdom Metazoa; phylum Arthropoda; class Insecta; order Lepidoptera; family Geometridae; genus Ennomos; species Ennomos fuscantarius. The sequence goes on from HG992023.1 coordinate 18,303,319, forward strand.
TGGATACTGTATAGCAGTCACTTGATTTGTATTATAAGCATAAGAAGCAATTTTCACTGCTTCAGGTTTACGATTAGTTATAATTAAATTATAACTATGTTGAGTGTTGCCAAAGATAAATGAACAGTGTTTGAGTGAACAGTGAATTAGTGTGCCAGCTGTTTCTTTGAGACAATATAACTTTGAGACAAAAAAAAGGTTTACTTTATATACAATTTAAAGTTAGAATATTGGTGTTGGGTCTATCCAGAATATACAATATTTCAATAATGTATATTATTTACAAAATAATGGAACAATTAATTTAATTTTATATTAGTCATTACTTGAAGACTAAATTAACATTATTAGTTTATACTTCATGTGGGTTTGGGTCAAAGCCTCTACACACTATTGAAAACATCAATTTAAGTCTATTATTTAATTTTAACAAATTATTCAATCAAGATCAATGCGGTTCTCATTAAATATAATCTTATTATAAAGCACCTATTTAAATAAATAATGTCTTTTCTACATAATATTTTATAATTAGACTTTTTTGAATATATACTAAAAAGTGTTTATAAAGATTCATTCCACATCTGCCGCCCATCAGAAGTCCTAAAAAGAACCATTTAGGAAAAATATATTTTTCTTATCCTCTTGTCCTAGTCCATATTCCAGTTATTAACATTTAGTTAACTAAAAATGTTAGGAATTTGTTGACTGAGTTTCAAAGTCACATTCTACATTCCCTACCTATTTGGGTTTTAGCTTCTTGTGATAGTTGTGATAGTCGTGATAGTCTATATTCATGATTATTTTTAGCAAATATTAATCTTGGCTTTTACAATTCAAGAACTGAATTAAAATATTTTTTTAATGGTTTTTGTACTTGTCATACTTACTTAGGTCTTACTCAAGTAATTTATTCATTATGTCATATTATAGTGCCAGAGTCATCTCTGGATGTAAAAAATAGTTGCTAATAACCAATATTTATTTATTCATGAAATACAGATGTACAACAAACAAGGTGAAGTATAGAGATTTGTGATTTCAACTGCAATAGAACAGGCATTAAGGCTTCTTATAATCTTTGGCCCAAGGAGTAGTACCTAAATGGCATGAAATCAAGAGTACTTTATTGTTAGATAAATAATAAAAACACAAGTCGACAGTGATATATATATATATGTATATAATATATACTGTAAAATATACAAAATATAATGGCCAAAACTGGATTTATTTTGTGGATTTGTGTGAGATGTGGGATGAATCTTCACAGCTCTTATTATAAATGGCAATAGGTTTACTTTACTTTTATAGAATAGGCAAGTAGTACAATGGGATAAAATAGTGGCTTTATCACTAACAGCTAATTTCCTCTATGCAATGTTAAGTATCAAAATACAAAATACATACTTATTAGTATATGTGAATAGCAAAGCATCACAACAGCTTAAATCGAGTCGGTTATTAAGATGTGATAGTATAACAGTGCTGGTCAGGTAGGTACTTCCATTGTAGCTGCAGAAAAGTGATTTTAGGAAATTGGCCCTAAATTTTTTATATATATATATATTCACATAACATGTTTAGCTTTTGCCCTTGCGTACTCACGAACTTGAGCCAAGTTTTGATTAATACATTAGGAAAAAATCAACATAGTTGGCTTATTAGTTTCTAACATATAAATTATAAATATTCGAAATATTCATACAAACGTACATTATATAGTCACTATAACTCCTTTTTAGAAGTTGATTAATAGAAATGAATGATTTTGACAGCAATAAGTAATTCAAAAATAAATAACTATATTCAATGCACATTATCTTAACATCACAAGTCATCACCATAATTTATAATTAATTATTTTTATTATCTTAAGTGTCATGTGAAAAAAGATCTACTTATTTAAAATAATATGCAAAATCGTAAATGCCCAAACTTAGTATTAATTTCTAGTAAAATATAGCTTTTCTTTTATTTGTATTATTTATTTTACAGGTTTTGATTAGCTTTGGAGATAGGAAATAGATATGGAAATTATTAGGGAATAAGTAAAACCGGTTAAGTGCGAGTCGGACTCGTGCACTGAAGGCGAGGGTTGCGTAAACATGTACTTACATATTTTGTGATAAGATCAAATAAAATAGCTCCCTAAATTAAATAGTGGTTGTAAACTTTTTTTTTAATCAGGTTTATTATTAGGGGCCTTTATAATTAATTTACATGTCAGTCCCATCGTATTCGCAACAAGCTTACAGAATAGGAGGTCACCTGAAGTGACTCACAGATCTGAACAACTCCTTTGCTGTGTCTGAAGTTGGATCAGCCGAAATTTTGTTAAATACCCCTACATCACACATATTCAGATTGTGAGTTACCACAAGCGACTGCCTTTCGCGCTGAAAACGGACACACTCCACCAGCAAATGGTAGACATCTTCCACTACTCCGCATGAGTCACAGTTTGGTGAGTCTACATTCCGCATCAGAAATGTGAACTTTTTCAGAGGCATATGACCAATTCTTAATCTGTGTGCTGTTACAATAAGTTGACGCGTAAGTCCTGGGTAGCTAAACCAAGGTATATGAGGAGTCTCACACTGGATAGATTTGTACCAAAGTAAACCTTTATCGCAAGTCCAATTTGCACTTGACAAATTTTTAGTATTTGTTATTATACTACATAGCATTTTTGAGATATGAAAAAAAACCTAGAACATCGGTAAACACAAGTTTCTGGTATCCCCGTTAATTTTTTTCTTTTTGTAACATTATTTGTTGTGTAATCCACCGTACTAACGCATATTATGGAATTTTTTTTGCCGGCTATTACGTTGAAGAGATGCTACGTTTTCCCGGACAGACTGACACCTGAGACTTAATAAGGGCTCTCCCTTTACCCATTGGATATGAAACCGTGAAAACTAGGTGTAATTTTGATAATTTCGGGCCGGAACCTTAAAACAATTTATTAAGATACGAGACCTATTTGTTTTATAAAATCTTACGATTTGGTTTAAAGAGATTATGCGTAATCAATGTTAATAAGCAGCCGCGACGTTTAATACGGCATACACCAAGACACAAGACTGCATGACCTAATTTCCCCATCACCAGCTAAGCGCCACCCCTTCATGGTCGAAATACCACCCATTCGTACCAAACTCTTCGATTCTACGTTTATAATTAGAACAACCAAGGAGTGGAATGTCCTGCCTGCGTCTGCATTTCCGGCTATGTATGATCCGAGCGCGTTCAAGAGAAGAGTTAATAGGTATTTATTTAACTACTGCTACATCAATCGTATCGTCACTTCCCATCGTAGTTCCTGGGTCTGTAGATACAGGGAATTCTTGTTGGAGTCCAGGTCCAGTCTATAGATGTGATCGTTGGGCGTTGTTATTATTATTATTGTTAGTATAGTATATATTATATTATATACTCAAGCTCTCTTTCAGCCTCAAATATCCAGTTGTCCACTTCTTTCAAATAACTGTTGTATGAAAAAGAGGGTGATCATTGAGGTGATCTCAAATAAATAACTTTGAAATTGTTAAATTCGCTATACCTAACGTTATGATCTTATAAGGTATCGATTTTCCTCATTTTCCATCTATCTAAATTAACTGAGATGGAATTTTTAATTTTGGAAAAACTTAAAGAGTTCTGAGTTTTACACTGAACCCTTTATTAAAAATACTAGTGCAAGAAAACTTATTTTCGTGTTTTGTCTTTATCTTCTTAAATATATATAACTCAAGGTGACTGACATAGTGATCTATCAACGCACAGCCCAAACCACTGGACGGATCGGGCTGAAATTTGGCATGCAGGTAGATGTTATGACGTAGGCATCCGCTAAGAAAGGATTTTTCGAAATTCCACTCTTAAGAGGGTGAAATGGGTGGTTGAATTATTTTCCCATAGGCCACGCCACGGGCGAAGCTGCGGGAATAAGCTCGTGTATACCTACATAAGATACCTTTGTAATATTAGATGGAACCCGGCTTTACTCGAATGGCGAAATAAATGATTACATATTATGGCTAGGTAACGCTGTAAAAGTCGGCTAGTTAAAAAATGGTTGTCTGTAAGTCGGTTTACGGACGATAATTTTACGTGATAATGTCAGGCCAATCGTGCCTCTATCGCTTGTTCCGCGCTCTCGCTTGTACGCTCGGCTCAGGCGGAACGTGACAATTTTTCGTGCGTGCAGCCGGCGTTCATTAATTTATAAGACGTTATCACGTCAAAAACTATTCATCCCGCGGTAGGTAAAGTAAAATACCTACTAGGTAGTTACGTATCGGGAAGCCGTGTCATGGCGTATTGCGGATGGTGCTACATAATTATTATAAAATATTGGTCGGGCGGGCTAGAATCCATGCGGTTGGAGCGTGTGTAAGCTTGTTGGAGAATTTTTATCCAGCATGGTATTATTATTACATCTTGTCGGTGTCAGCAGCGGTAAAACATCTGGTAAGGCTTTAATTCTACGTGTTTTTTCTATTTCTTGTTATTTTTCAGCACGATTTCGTATCTGTTTTCCCTGAAAGCTAGTTAAAATGGTTGGTTAGGTTTCAATACGTACCTACTAATTAAAGTCTACAACCTATTTTAATTGTGTAGTAATTCAGCGTTATCAAAACATTTCATTTATGTTACTAATCGATTTGAAATTGCAAAGCAGTAAGATTTATTTTGATTCTGTTGTAATAATTAATGGCCTACTAAAGAATTAGTTTTTGTGTAAGACTGTATCTATCCGCTCTTTACTTCTGCCTACACGAGGACATGTATTGCCGGCTCCTGTTGTAAGTTTTACATAACTAAAACGTGGTAGACCTCAGTCTTATCATCTTAAAAATTAGTGATAATATTTATTGTCACGATTAAAAACAAAGTACTTAATAGTGGGCGATGCCGAATCAAAACGACCTAAACGCCACAAAGATGAAAACCGTATGCAGCGCATTAGCATTCGTATTATTCTCGCTACTAAACACACTAGTGAAAAACAACATAATATTCAAGTATGTGTTTCCAACAAACGAAGTGCTCGAGATGTGTCGGATGGTTGTAACGGTCTTAGTGCTGTGGATGGCACAATGCGCTCGATTGGTGCGACTGCCTCCGCTGGATACTTGCTTATGGCATCGATTTTTCCCACTACAGTATATTTTCGTGGGTATCAAGGCAACTGACCTTGGGGGAATTCATGGGATTAACTTCTCTGGGTTTATCGCCATAAGTCGCCTTAATATTCTCATGACAATGATCTTTGAAAAAATCATCCTTGGAGTTCAAGCGTCTTGCGCAGTAAAAGCTAGCGTTATTGCAATGGTTGGAGGAGCCCTAATTTCCACAGCTGACGAAGACAATGATGTCGTAACCTCCTCTTGCACTGGCATCATTTGTCTTCTTCTCAATAACGTTTTCATCGCTGCTATATTAGTTAATTATAAGAGAATAATTGATTCCAAAGACGTTGGCGTGTATGGATTGTTGTTCTATGATGCACTGTTCATGATTTTACCTGCATTAATTGTAGCCGGGTGTACAGTTAATTTGTACGGGTTTGCTGTTGCCATGTTTTGGCTGGACTCAGTATTTTGGGTACACTTAATGATATCGTGTTTATTAGGTATGTTACTATCGTATAGTATGATTTTATGCACTCAGTATAACAGTGCTTTGACTTCTTCGATCATAGAAAGCCTAAAGAATATTCTGGTTGCGTATATGGCGCTTGAGGTACAATATATGGTTTCATGGTTAAATTTTGTAGGGTTGCTTATCGGTTTGATTGGTGGCCTAGTGTACGTGTGCATTGCCTTCATGCGCATATCAGTTCCCGCTAATCTAATGTTAAAAGAATCTAAAAATAACTTAACATCTATTTAAAAGTAAATTGTATGTGACACATTGATAATGGAATGAAAAGTGGTATTAATTACAAACAAGGTATTTAAGACTGCACAAATACCTACATATTTATTAAAAACTAGTTGCGCCTGCGGTTTCACCCGCGGATAAAAAGCATTTTAATTATTTGTGCTTTTCCGGGATAGTCTTTATGTTAATCCCGTGTATAAGCTATCGTGGTACCGAATTTCATCCAAATCCATTCAGCCGTTTGAGCGTGAAGGAGTAACAAACATACACACACATACACACGAACACACATACAAACTTTCGCCTTTATAATATTAGTGTGATGTAATTATAAGAGGTTTGATATTCAGATTCAAAAATGTTATTTAATAATGTCGCAGAATGTATGTACCTTTAAGTTAATTAGGTTTATGGTGATTAAGAAAATTAAATAATAGTACTTATGTATAAAAATCCTTATCAAAACGACTAAAAGTTACATAAAAGCAAATACAAATTGAGCGGCATTAACAATTTTAATTATGTAGCTAATGAAATAATAATTATTAATTTAACTTCTTGTGTTGTACCGGTGACCAGGGCGCGGTTGATGTGCTTTAATTCGTTCATTACATATATTTTCTCCCTTCAGATAAGTTCATTCACAGATCGAAATGGAAGTAAACACCGAACACAAAAGTTTAACGATAAAAATTGTGAGCGCCACATTATTCATCCTGAGCTCACTTATGATAAGTATTGTGAACAAAACAGTACTATCAGTGTATTCGTTCCCATCGTATCGAGTTCTTGGATTGGGTCAGATGTTGGCGACGATTACAGTGCTTGGGATCGGCAGCCAAGTACAATTAGTTCGCCTGCCGTCGTTAGAAATCAGCTTACTGCGCCGCATTTGGCCATTGCCTCTTCTGTATCTTGGTAACTTATGGACCGGTCTTGGAGGCACGAAGGAGCTAAATTTGCCGATGTTCAACGTCCTGCGATGCCTCAGTATACCAATGACTATGGTGTTGGAGAATATAGTTCTCGGAGTTAAAGCATCTTACGCCGTGCTAGCTAGCGTTGTAGTAATTGTTGGAGGAGCTACATTAGCCGCAGCTGATGATGTAACCTTCTCTTGGACCGGCTACACTCTAGTGCTGATCAATGATGCGTTTTCGGCTGCAAATGGAGTTTATTTGAAGAGGATATTAGATACCAAAGATATGAACATGTATGGACTGTTGTTTTACAATTCTTTGTTTATGTTTCTGCCAGCTTTGATTTTCGCCTGGGTCGGAGGTGACTTGTACGTTTCCGTCGTTTGCCCGAGTTGGCACGATACGATATTTCTGAGCTTTTTTTTGTCATCGTGTATATTGGGCTTATTAATTTCATATTGTGTTATGTTGTGCACAAAGTACAATAGTGCCCTGACAACGTGTATCATAGGAAGTATGAAGAGTATTTTTGTTACATACTATGGAATAATGATCATGGACGATTATAAACTTTCTTGGCAAAATTATTTGGGATTAAATATCAATTTAGTTGCGTGCATAATATACACGTATGTCGCTTTTAAGGAAAAGCCATCTATAGGTCGTGAGCAATTAATAAATAACGAGAAAGAAGACCCCATATAAAACTGCCTTATTAAATAAATGGATTGGGACAAGCTAGGAGTACATTTATATCTTAGATTCTTAGGCCAGGAGGATCAAGAACTATATTTTTTATCAGCATCGTCAAAGTTTCAAATGGTATGTCACTTCATTTAAAAAATACATTATTTTTGGTCAATTACGTAAGTCCCATTTTTCCCAGACATCTATGGTTAGATATTTTTAATATTTTTTATGGGCAGTAATGAGCCTCTCCAAACATCTCTCAAATTATAGATTATTTTCTGTAAGCCCAGTATTAATGTTTATTATTTTTTTAATAATTAAATTAGTAATTTTGGTCATAATAAAAGTTCTTTTTTCTTTCTTAATTATGACGTTAACCTTACTAGCAGACAATGAAACATCGTGTGTTATCTCGCCCCGTCTAATCAGACAATCGCTTTCCGTTTTTATATTATTATCTTAAACACTTGTCATAGGTCAACAAATATAAAATTGTGCGTATAAATCATATTTTTTTAAAGTTTTCGAACGTGAATATTTTATCAATCATGAGACATATATACAGCATAGAAAAATTATTGTGACTTTTTGTGTGTTGCTGTACAGTAGTAATTAAAGTTAATAAAATAACGGATTCAATGTACGAAACTAATATTTTTCATATATTTATTAGTTGTACGATTGCATTAAACTCGCAATTTGGATGAATGATTTATTTTTTGTATTATATTTTTAGTCCCCAAACACAAACGTATATTAAATGAACATAAAATATATTATTAGTGTAGAAAAAAATTATTCCGATTGATTTTATTTATTGTTTACGTAAATCATATTGTTTATCTTTAAAAGTGACAATGCGGTCGATGATGTAGAACGCTTGCCTTTAAGGAAACTGTTCACTCTCCTCTTGAAAACATCCAGATAAAATGTTAACACTTACATTTCGTTTTAACACATATATTCATTATTTCATATACATTTTCACCCACATCTATTAGAGATGATTTTGAAAAAACGTATTGTTACTTACTAATTATGTATACATGATGATTATGATCGATTAATCATTACATAGTTATATTTATACTATTACTAGCTGCGCCCAGCGGTTTCGCCCGCGAAGTAAAAATTTTATAACTTGCTTAGTTATTTGACACTAATAAACACAACTATAAAGGATTTGCGAAAATGTTCCATTCGTTCACGCGTGACGCGATGACCAAGGGAAATAGAGATTCATTTTTATATATATATAAAGATTGCACACTCAACTTGTATTTATGATAGTCACTACTAGCACTATGCTGTTTATCTCGTGATAATACAAAGGTGCATTTATCATAGATATATATTTTTCTTGATTAAGGCAACATTTTATGTACCGTTAGGTAATGTTACTTTTTATTATGTCGGCCATTTAATGCCATGTGAGGTAATAAGGTTTATTTTTATTATTAGTAAGGGTAAATATCGGACTAGTAGAGTTTTTTTAGTTTAAGAGATATTTTGAAAGTGAACTTGTGAGACGGAATGATACGCGATGGGTTATGTTTACTTTCTTCAAACTCGCAATAAAATTGTGTATTAACTTGACCTGAACCCATCTATGTTACTAAGTATTAGAATTAGTAAATTTTTAATCAGTAACAGTTGACTAGCCTATTAGCTTAGTTAGCAGTTGGCCTTTCGAACTATAGGTTGGGGATTCAATTCTCACCCAGGACAAACATTTGTGTGATGAACATAGGTGTTTGTTCTGTGTCTGGGTGTTATATTGTATTCTACACGTATATATTTACTAATAAAAAAAATGTATCTAAGTATTCTATCAGTTACTATCGATATACACATATATCTGTCTGTTTTCCATAGTACAAGTTTTGCTTAGTTTGAGGCTAGATGGCGCTGTGTGAAATGTCCACAAATATTTATTATTTATTTATTTTGTAATGATAGTTCTAATATTAAATATTGATAAAAACAATAACAATTTACTAAACGATGTTTTGTTTATATACTTTGCGAATCGAGAAACAGAGACAACTCATAAGAAATCTTCAGGTCTCATTTTTTTTTTTTTTTATGTTAGTGAATGATGTGACGAGCTAGTCGTTCACCTGATGTTAAGCGCCACGGCCGCCCATAACAGAACAGCGTCACTCGGAACCCCAAAACACATAGTTTCCATGACACTGCACTGCGCACATCATCCTGAGACATCAGCACAGTCTGGTAATAAGATTACTCGACTGTGAGATCAGATCATAAAGTCTCAATTGCCCAGTAATTTCACTAGCTACAGTGCCCTTCAAACCGGAACACAGTAGTGCTTGCACACTACTGCTTGGCGGCAGAATAACTGGCAAAGCGGTGGTACCTACCTAGACGAACTTTGCAACAAAGTCCTACCACCTAGTGAAATTATGCAGTAAAGAGACAAATTGAATTGAGCATATTCTCTTATAGATACTTATAAAAAGACTCTAAAAGTAAGTAACACCTTGTTTATAGATTTGATCGTACCTATCTCTTTTAAAATAACGATAATTTTCGAATGGAGCTATTGTGTGTGGACTACGAACTGATTGTATTTATATTCTTATTTAATTCATGACCAGCCTCTGTAGTGTGGTGGTTGAGCATGTCGGCTCATAAGGAGGCGGCGGGTTCGACTCCCGCGGCAGGACAAGTATTTGTGCACAGAAAAAAAGTGCAAATACTTGTTCTGAGTCTGGGTGTTGTGGGAGCATGGTCCTCGTAGTGTTTGGGTCCCTAGACACAGGGAATCCTAATCAGGGTCCAGGATCTATGTATGTGACCGTTGGGTGTTATTATTATTATTTTTAATCAAAATAATATATCGAACAGATTAACGTTGGTTTTTGTCTTATCAATTTTAATATAATGCTCTTGGCACTGTTTGCGTTTTAAAATATGATGTACATGTTTTAGAAATACATAGATAACTAATAGTCTTCGTTAATACGTATGCTATTTTATTATAAAAATGTGTCTTTTTTGTATTCAAACAAAGTTGTCTTAGAGTTATTCAGTAATTGTACAATAAACAATTAAGCGTAGTATTTTTATTGGTGTAGGTTTATTGGTGTAAACTAGTGTGAAGTGATATTCTAAAAATGTTTCTGTCAGACATATTGGTAGGATATCACACTAAACATTAACTTATAATATATGTGTATCATATTAATGTAAATTATAGTAATTTTTAATTGTCACATTGTAAACTTGTAAAGTTCATTACTATTAAGTATATAAAATATATTTATAGAATTGTACAATGGTTTAGTATTACAATTATTGTCAGATAGTTATTGTACTGTACTGTACCCACGCATTTTATTTATGCTGTTTTCGACTCTTTCGGCTATGCTAGACAAATACAGCCTGAATAGTAGATCAATTGTTTTGGAGACCAAAGATTTGTGATCTTCAACTAGAACAATGAAATTATAGTCAAAACACGAATGTTTAGACTTCGATATCATAAAATAGTATTTTACAAAAGACTTGCCACGCTGACCTTTCTTTGTGTATCAGAACTGTTAACGGTCTAAAATGTTCATGTTAATCTAATCCTAAATTCGATGTTGGCATAACAATTAATGTGAATAATCTTTCGCTCATAAAGAGCGTTGTAATGTACACGACACCTCTAGTACGAGCTTATTACAATGTACGTACACACGTACGTACGTACGTAGTGTACCTGCTCACTATCGAGTATCGATATCGCAAAATATTTAAATTAAATCCAGCACAGCGGCGGTAACTAAGGATTTCATAATACTCGATAGGTAGTACAGCAGTGTACATTCAAATAAGCTCCTACTACACTTTTCTATGGAAAAAATGCACTTAATCCATAGATTTGTTAAGTTTTAAGTTTTATTTTATCCAATAAAGTAGTTTTACGTCTTCTGATATGTGATGTTATATCTCATCAAACTATAAGTACACTAAAAAAACGAGTGTGCTTTAGACCACACGACTGAAGTAAACCTTCTTTAGCGCCATCTGTCGGCTGGTATAACTTTGTTTAGGTAATGGTAATGTCGCCATCTTAACCATTGTAAATTGCCGTTTTACCGGACATACCAATACAAATTTTTAACTTTGTTATGTTGACCATGAAGATCTATGAAAATCAACAAATTTTAACTTCCGTTCGCCTCGTCACACATTCACCAGCTTACTCCTCGAATCAAACGTGCGTAAAGAAGTTTTACTTCAAAATAGTATATTAATGAACAGAAAAACAGCTTCACAAGTCTATATATAATATGATGGTTTGTGAAAACTGGAAAAATTATTTGTGATCGTTATTAATAAAACGATTCATGTGATCCATGATCGTATGTGGCTGTGCTATAATCATTTTTGGCTACTAATTCTAATTGTCTTTTTAACTTCCTATTATTAATGTTAATTGATTGGCTATATTTATACTTACCTATTTTACTGTTAGTTCCTCTCTTCAAACAGCGACATTAATCGTGATGATTTTAGCATTTAATTTATGCGTATATTAATAACATATTTTTATTAAAAGTGACGCCATATTTTTGAGTAAGTAATTGATATTATCTATCTACGTGATAAATAAATTAAAGTTCGATAAATTTTGTACGTTTCATTTCCTAACAATTAGTTTCTTATTCTATATTATGCTATTGGCTATTTACCTACATTACAAAAATTTGGTAGTTCTATGTAAATCAGAAGTAAGTTTGAATTAAATGGGTTTTTTTACTAATAAAATATTCCGTGGTATTATGGTATTATTCAAGTTGGCCGCGATTATATTTTACCTTCGATGGACTTGACCACTGTCTCACCTGGGGGGTGATCATGAAATCTTGATTGCAATGCAACAGGAGAAATTTCCTACTAAATATGCACATAAACTGCGTATTCAAACTGTCAAATCCATACAGTTTTGTGTTTCTGTCTGTTGCAATCGAGTTACGTGATCGCCCAGCTGATGGTAAATAACGCAGTCGATCATGAAACATGCTTGCCTAGAAGATACCGGTTTTTTTTGGCGGGAAAACGAAAAAGATCGCGTCGCCGCATTGTATTATTTTCCAAAACTTGTGTTATTTTCAGTGTTAGTGCACAAAATTGGTGGCATTCTATTCGTTAAGTGCTGGATTACAGGCGTGAGTGTGGGAAAATGGTATAATGATGGTGAAACGTTTCTTTTCGTGTTGTTTCCAAAACTCCATAGAAGCTTCAAGGAGTATGACTTTGACTAGACTGACTTGACTATTACTTGACTTGATGACTTCGACTGTGACTTGACACATATTTGCGTGAAATATCAATAACTTGACACTGGCTAAATACACAAGTGTGGAGCCAAATCTAAAAAAAAAAAAAAAATACCGGTTCACTCTTGCCTTAGAAACTCCCATAATTATTATATTGTTCAGGAATGAGACGCTGGTAAATTTTTCCATCTCCGCTCGGTAAATGTTGAAGCGAAACGCTCTGTGCGGATTGGGGAAATCTATATACGGATGTCGTGTTTCCGTGCGTACTGCTCGTGTTGTAAGGTAGTAAAAAGGATGTGGGGAAATGAAGCAGTGCAATTGCACAGCTCCATTTCCCCACATCCTTTTTACTCTCCATCCCATACCATCGCACTCTCCGAAGTATTGTCACTCAGCTTGTAATAAACCGATAGGCTGGCCACTTTTAGTCAGTGCTGTAGCTTAAAATATATCCCCTCATATTGTATGTATCATAATTAATACATATATAGAGGTGGATATATGTATTATAATAACACCCAAAACTCGTCCTTGCTAAAACATGTCGGTTTAATACAATGATTAGAGAATTGCTAAATGCCAATCAACGGTTCACCGATTTTAAAACGGCTGACCATTTAACTTACGGTTGATTAAAGTAATACCTACCTAGTAATTGTTTTTATTTATTTTTTAAAGTAACGAACACAACTTAACTTCACACTTATTATTAGATGGCAACATTACATGGTATGTATACATATATATTAGGTCTTTACCTATGAAATTGCCGTTTTGTTTGAAAAAAGTTAAAGTATTTTTTTTTCGAACTTATTTATTTCTTTTATTCAAAGTAATCACCCCTGCAATCAATGCATCTTTGCCAACGCTGTGGCAGTTTATGGATGCCCTTCTTGAAAAAATCAGCAGGACGGGAGACAACAAACTCTTCAAAGGCGTTTTGTACTGCCTCTCGGGAATTGAATTTTTTTCCCGCTAAAAAGTTGTCCAAATTTTGGAAAAAGTAATAGTCGGTTGGCGCAAGATCTGGTGAGTATGGCGGATGAGGTAGAGCTTCCAAACCCAACTCATGCAGCTTAGAGACGGTCTGTTGTGCAGTATGGGGTCGCGCGTTGTCGTGAAGTAGCAGTGGAGACGACCGATTGACCAAAACTGGTTGCAGACGTGCTAGTTTCGCCATCATTGTGGTCAGTTCTTCAATGTACACATCTGCAGTAATGCTCTCGCCCTTTTGTAAAAAGCTATGATGAATCACACCAGCACTAGACCACCAAACTGTGACCATCACCTTTCTAGGGGTCATTTTTCGTTTTGCACATTGCTTTGGTACCGAACCAAGATCTAACCAACTTGCTGAGCGCTTTCGATTGTCAAAAAGAATCCATTTTTCGTCGCACGTAACAATTCGGTTCAAAATTCCTTCATTTCTGTGCCTGTTAAGCAGTGCAAGGCAAGTCTCGACGCGTACGTTGCGCTGGCGATCGTTAAGTTCGTGGGGCACCCATCTATCAAGCTTTTTTATCTTCCCAATCTGTCGCAAATGGACCAATATTGTTTTGATGCTAACATCAAAAGCTGCTGCCAGCTGAGCTGTAGATTGAGATTCATCAGCTTCCACAATCGCCTTTAATTCATCATTGTTGACCAAAGTTTCCGGACGACCACGAGGTTCATTTTTCAAGTCAAAATTCCCAGAACGGAACCGAGCAAACCAATAACGGGTTGTACGTTCGTTTGTACAGTTCTCTCCGTAAACGTCGTTGATGTTACGTGTCGTTTGTGCCGCGTTGGTGCCACGACGGAACTCATATTCCATAATTACACGAAATTTCAAAGTATCCATAATGAGGAAAAATGTTGAAATGTAATGAAAATACAACGCTAATCAATAAACAAAAGACTTATATTGTAAATAGAATGTCATATTTTTAAAAAACAAAATTAATTTGAATTTGGAATTCATAGCCAATCAAAACTTTTTTTTGTTTGAAAAAGTCTGTACTGCAATACGGCAATTTCATAGGTAAAGACCTATTATATTGACAGCCTCTGTGGTGTGGTGGTTGAGCAGGTTCGCTCATAGCGGCGAGTTCGATTCCCGCGACAGTACAAGTATTTGTGCACTGGGTAAAATAAAGCGTGTATTCTTGTTCAGAGTCTGGGTGTTGTAGGACTTACGAGGACCATGGTCCTCGTAATTCCTAGGTCCCTAGACAGCGAATCCTAGTTAGTGTCCAGGATCTATGTATGTGTCGTAGGGTGTTTATTTCAGCTTATTATTATTATATAACCTACTAATCTCAACTTAGATCTCTATCATCGAAGTCGAAAATAGGCTCCCTTTTTCCGTAACATGGAACCTATTTTGTTCTCCACTTCTACGCCGCCAGAATCATCGTCGACGATCCATTATCGCAACCAGCGTTACCGTGAAGGCTGCGCTAGGATCGTCCCATTTAATACCTTCGGGCTCTGGTAAGTAGTTTTCGGCATTGACATAGGATAACGCAGGGTAACAGAATAAGGTTAGTAAATTAAATAGTACGAATACACTTAACAGTAAAATAGCAATGCGAGTAGGGTCAGACGGAAGTAGGTTAATACCTAACAATGCACCAACCATCAACATCAAATTCAGCAGATGTTTCATAATTTATCTTAACACGGTCACCTTTAGCCGTCTCCTTAGATGTGGAATAAGCTAGAAAAAGGTCTTCCTTGACAGACAGATGAACAAACGGGTTGGTGATAGGTACGGAAGCCTAAAAATAATAACACACGTAAATATCAATAGTTTATTACATAAATTATAGCCAAGCTTACATTTCCATTGTTATCTAAACAGATTTGTTTCAAAGGTAAACTGCCTAATGTTAAACTATGGCCCTTAATCCAAAAAAGTAATTGTCACTGAAGATTATCATGCAATTATATACGTTTTGTTTCGTTCTTACGTGTTACTATTTTTTAAGTCAGTACACCGACGACGCATGACAAAACGTTTTAGTCAACTTTTTGGACTATGGGACTTTTTATAATATGGCACGGAGGCGCGAGGCTAAAATATAATCAAGTCTGTCAACAAACGAGACTGCTGGCGCCTCCGCTCTCTATGTAATAAAAGAAAAATCTTATAAATAAAATCTAACATCACTATGAATTACATTAATTTATTTAGGCTATGATTGGTGTTACTATGGTTTAACTAACAGATTGTTGATTCATTACTCCTAACGATTTGCGTAAGCTTTAAAACTAAGTACAAATATTTTAGGATTAGGTATATTGAATACAAAAATCGGTAATATATCACAAATTTTTTACTGGCTCTTATCGCTTTGATGTACTGTGTAACTTTAATATAATTAACTCAGTTTTTAATTAATAAGTATTTATTTTTGACAGGGTATATTATGACCACATTCGATGACACCACGCTGCACCTGGATTAGGAACTGGATCACAGATGCTTGGCGACAGATTCCAAGTTAATAATAGGTAACTAGCTAGGAGGGCACTAGAAAATGACCTATTAATATAGTGATGGTTTTACCATGAATAATGTTTCCCTTTACGATAGCTGAAAGGTCAAATCTAATAGCATTATTGTCAAGTAGAGTCAACCAAGTCTGTAATACGGACCTTAAATAGGTCCGTATTACAGAACGTTGCTCAGTCATCGATCGGTGCTCAAGCAGAGATTCCATTAATAAAGTTATCAATTAGTGAATGAAATCTCTGCTTGAGCACCGATCGATGACTGAGCATCGTTTTGTAATACGGACCTAAGACTTACTGGGCTCCTAGTCCAACATCAACCCAGCCCAACAAGTGAGTCTTAAATTGGTTGTCATGTGCTATGGATCGCAAGCGCAAGTCGACGTTATCTATTCCCACTTGAGCTATCTGCTCTGCTAATGAGACTTTTTAGAGCTCGGCTCATTATTTTATGATTGTAATCAATTTATCTTTCGTAGGCATTGTAAATTACACGATAAGATAAGTGTCCAAGAAAGGCGAGTACCTATAATAATGCAGGTATGTACTGTATTTACATAAACAATCACCATAAAATGCTTTTAATCGAACATCAAAAAGATGTTATCTATTACCAATTAAATCATGTATCATGAAAAGTAGTTACCTAATATAACGCAAGCGTAGACGCGGGCGGAAGCTAGTATTAAAAATAACAACAGCTTATTTTACTTGAGGATACCACATCAAATCCGTTCAATACGGTGTTGTTAGATCAACAACACGGGGGTAGCCGTGGGCTACACATAGCCTATATCACTCAAATGCAGTTTTCTATCAGTGAAATAACTTTTACAAAATTGTTGAGTTCCAGAGATTCCTTATATTACCTACAATACATGCTGACATACTCTTTATACATACTACGCCTGCGCCGCGCCGGCGACTTCGTTAGGCGGTTACAAAGTGATTATAGCTCGCTTCTATCATGATACGCTTTAAAACGAATCATGAGTGTTGATTAAACCCCGAGTACTCACATGATAGTGGATTTATGAATGAAAAGTAAAACTGCGCGCAGTGGCGTAGCTAGGCAACCAAAGGCCCTCGGGCAAAAAATGAACTAAGCCCTAACTACTTAAAATAGTTTTTTCCGTATTCAACGCACTCCAGATTTATCGTAATCCAGATTCATCGTATTACAGTTTATTTATGAGAGATGATGAGAATGTGGGAGTATTTTTCACTAGTTCAAGCTTTAACTGTTTACCGATTAGAGAAACATAATAAAAACTTGCACAACATAATTGTCCAGTAACTGATATTTTGTCTGATACAAACTTTTGGACACCTATTGTTAACTAAATACTTGTAGTGTGTAAGGATTTTTCCAGTAATTTGAGCCGTCCACGTTTCATAGCGGTAAGAGCCAACATTGCTTTTCAGAATAAAATATTTAAATAACGGCCGCAACCATGTATCTCTAAAACTGTTCTAATCTAGGCCAAGTTTATTGCTTTGGGAGTTAAAGTTATTATCTGGAAGGTAATATAATAAATATATTTCTTTATGTCCACTTTACAACAAAGACAAAAAAGAGCGATCAAAAAATTTAGATTTCTGCAAAATTTATTTATAATTGGCGTTATCTTTTCGCCGCCCATTTGGTTTAACTACTATTTATCTCGTGCGGTAAAATTTTTACTAAATACCTAACTCTTGAATTTACAATAACGAAAATATGGACATAAAACTTCTGTTTTTCTTAAATCTTATTCGCCCAACATATTACATCAATAATTTCTTATTAAATACATACTTTTATTTTATTCTAACTAATATATGAAACAAAAAATATCCAAAATAAACATTTTAAATCGATTAAAATAATCTTATCGAATTATTTATTGGTGTTACGTTACAAATATAAGTTTATATATATATATATATATATATATATATATAGACAGCTTTTATTTGTTTACGTACTTCAAAGTATGTGGACCACTGAGTATTGTGAATGAAAAATTACTAATTACTTTTATACTTATTTCGTTTTAACCAATGTCATAAAACTTGCTCATCGATTTTCTATTGAATTGCCCAGTAGGTATATAAATATTTATTATAATTTTGCACTCACAACGTTGCGGTACACAACGTACTGTTTTATTGCTAATTAATAGACTTCTGTATTTAAATATAGCAGGGATGACATTATACTGTCACCTAACATTAATCTTTATTTAATAGTTGCAGTTATAACACAAATTAATATTGTTTAATAAATACTTTAAGATTTTTCGTGCCGTTACTAGGATCGAGTAATGCGATTCCTGCTAATTAATTATTACGTATTTTCCATAAATAAACGTGACATATTGTGAAACTTAAATAAAAACTACAAATAACCAGATATTATACAAAAACGTTGATAATTAATAAAAAATCAAATATATAATTTACACGGTGATGTCGCACGATTGTTGTGATGAAATACTTGATTTGATTCAATAAAACGCAGTCTTTACTTTTCATTATCATCACTTCTGCAAGACGAAGATGTGTGATTGTCCATATTCGATGTTAGTCGTCATTATTATCGTTATTAATTTAGAAATGCGCCACCTTTTTTTGGTGATATTATTTTAATAAATATGAGTGAATCATAATTATGGAATGCTGCCATACAATATACAACAGCGGAAAATTAATTATGCATACGTGCGATCACAAGTAGTAGGTATGAGCATTCAAAAGTAAAATACTACTTAATTGATTAACAATCGTACGACTTGCACTGTAGTAAATAGAATAATAAATACGAAATAGCAACTTTTAATAGAATCAAAATAATTCTTAAATAAGTGCCATAAGAAATTGTGTTCATATTACAAATATATCACAGAACATACAAAGCATAATAAAATAATACATACAGCGAATTATTTATGCACTTGTTTTGTATTCTTAAAATAAGATATTTGCGACAGACATCGACGATTTAACCAAAAAAGATTTAAACAAGCCTTAAACTAGTGTTAAACATCCGTTTTGTATTATTAAACACACGTTTGACGTCTGTCTAAGCCTTGTTTATGTATTTGTAACATAGCGATTGTTTCGATTAAAATTGTTAAGTTCTCATAATTATTTTATTTTTTATCCACAGAAGATGTGCAATGAAATCATGAAACTCATTCACTTCCCTGCGAGATTTAGCTGCCATTTGCAAGAATCTGAATCATAAAATGTTCTTAATCATATACTTGATCCATTATGTTAGAGCTACATATACAAGCAAACGCAATCAATATTTTATCGTCAAAAATATAATATTGTACGACAGGCGAGTAAAAAAAATAAACGCCATATTAGAAAAGTGTATAGCGGCAAAATATTTTTTTAATCAATTGTCTATATCTCGGGTTGCAAAAAAATTGCATTCTGAGGCACAATTTACTTTGAATTTGCTGAATGTTGTATAAATTGGAGAAAACAGCAATATTATTGGAAGACTAACACATAATTGACGAAAAAAATGTATTGCAGTATTGACCAATGTTCGAAAATAGGCGTGCATTGAAGAAAAACAGTACTATATATAAAAAATCAAATTTTAAAATATTAAACGGTTGGTATCAGTATGTAGGTTCCTACATACAATAGGCATTTGCAGCTATTGAAACGAGCATTGTATTACTATCATGGAAGACTATAATTTATTAATGCTACATACTAATTACTATTAAAATATATTAACTAACACATTAACTTGGATTGCATTTGCTTGTCTCTGTATTTATATTGTCTATTGATATATCCTTTTCAAGAAAAAAAAATATGTTCGTGTTATCCTCAAAATAGTACGCTCAGCAATTAGGTACCAGCACATCAACGAAATATGTACAAACGTATTGGTTTTGTTCAGAATTATTAACATTGAAATAAGTCACTATACGCCATTATGCAAAAACAAAATACGAAAAGCAACCAAGTAAAATTATATTGGTTGACATTCCACGCAGCACCATCTTGCCTCAACTATGATTATGTATATACGAACCTTGTATTATAAAGTCAACTGAATGCTATGTACTTTTTTTTACGTAAATTATTAAACACAACCATTGCATAAAAATAAACGTCTGTTGATATATTTTTGTGTGGCTTTCACTCAAAGACCACAGAACCGATTTGAAATCAATTCGCGGTCGCTTACACTGTTAACATGTAGGTATTTTTGTGCCGGAAAAAGTTGTCGAGTGTTCGTGGAATACAAGAAAATATGCACTCGCATTTTCTTATTTTCCACTCCTATTAATATCTATGTTAATAATACAAACAACTTTGTGTATTTGTATTGAGAGAAGTGGAAATCAAGCCTACAACCCACAGGCTTACGTCGCAGAATCCAAAGCTACCCACAGTTGCTAAGTCAGTCTACTCATTGTTTTACTATAAATAAATAAATAGGTAGATTTACTTAATTTTTCTCATTCTTAACATTATCAGTTTTTTTCCTATAAGCTGTTTAATTCTATTTTTTGCTAGTGGGTGAATTGAATGAATTTATAATATTGTGACGAAATAAAAAAAAAATACAATTTTGGATTATATGAAGTCTGTAGTAAAAATGTTTATAGAATCTTGTATGAAAAGTCATCACGCATAAACTACTCAGCCAAACTATAATGGTCGGGGAGAACTTAATGGACGATACTGGGATGAAAGGGAAAACCAGAGGTCCCATACCTCTCGTTTTCCTTTGTCGACATTTATAGTGGAGGCGCAACACGAAAAATCTCCATAAGCTTTTTAAATCCTGATCTATGCCTGAATCAGAAAAGTTAAGGACTTTGCTGCAAAAGTTCGTCTAGTACCGTTTGGCCAGATATTCCACCCTAGTTAATAATAATAATAAAAGCAGTAGTGTCCACTGTGCAAGCACTGCTGTTCCAGTTTGAAGGACACTGTCGGTGGTTAAATTACTTAATGACCTGATCTCAGTTTAGAAAGCATATTACTAGACTGTACTGATGACTCAGGATGACGTGCGCAGTGAAATGTCATGCGAAATTTTATAATTTAGAGTTACGAGTGGCACTGCTACTGATATCGGCGGCCGTCATGCTGAACATCCGGCGAACGACTTGCTCGTCACATTATCTATATAGAGAAAAGAGACTGGTACATGAGAAATCAAGATTTGACCCTGGTATATCGGTTGTTGTCCTCATTTTCCGATCTAATTTATAAAAACCACTCAGGACTTGGTGTCAATTTATTTTATGCTTTATTATAGGGATTAATTGATTATAGATCATAGCGAACGTAACGCAAATATTTTATCATAATAATAGGTAAAATAAAAACTGCACCTCGCGGTCATGTGTATAAACAGAAAACCCTATGTGTCATTCGTTATATCTAAACACAAAACATAAGTACATAAATAAAAACTTTCGCAATTGTATTTACACACAATAATTAATAATTTAATACTAATGAAGGTATCCCCCAATATTTTCTCGAATCTAGACAAATCTTTGTAATATTCTATAATAATAACATTCCTAAGTATTACTGTATTGGGCAAATATGGTGCTGGTGAAAAGTTTCAATAAAAATTAAACAGATTATAAAGAAGACGATAAAAATGGACCATTGTAAAAAATACACGATATAAACCACGAATTTTGACAATGATGGCAATAAGCAGAAACTTAGCTGGCCCTATTGTCCAGCTATATTTCAGCTTAAAACCATTACTAAATGTTGATGTGCATAGGCATAATCGCTGAGCAAACATGTACGCTGAGCCATCACTTTAGGGTTCAATCTAACACAAAAAGCCAAAAAACATTTATAATGACATCTCATTTCACCATCGGTGAGACTTATAACATGTGTAGCTATGTGTAAAAGTGTGTAAAATCAATGGTAAATATGCAAAGAAAGCATCAAAAGGTCGTTACCCCTGAACCGGCACACAAAGTATGCAGTTACCTTTTTTCGTTAACAGGCTTTGTGAAATTGGCAAACCATCAAAAATTACATATTAATGAAACTAATCTACGTATTAGATTCTTAAGTCAAGAAATAATATGTTCCTGTTAGTATTTATACCGTGTAAAATGAAAAAGAAAAAACAAAGGAATATAATATTGAGCAACAGGGTAGATTTCTTTAAGAAAAAAAAAAAGCAATATATTTATGGAGAAATGCACAGCTTATTGCAGAACTGGTAGGTAAAAAACTGCTCAGCATTGGAATGGATGTACAAAAAACCATGGGCTAAAATAATATTATTATAAGGCGGAAATAATAAGCAAAGCACTTCCAAATATTGGCAATATCTGCTAGGTATCTAACACTAAAATTGTTCGCCATGTTAATACAAAATAACTAAAGCTATTGATGAAATAAATTTACATTCAGTTTAGTAGCTTATAATAAATCAGTACTGTAGCAAGTAACAGTATTACAACCAAAATTGTCTAAAATGTATTGTACTGCTATTCTATGCTTAACTCGTGGAGTGTTGGGCATAACAAAGGATTTATGAAAACAGTGCGCCCCACATGGCGACGATTTAACATAAATTAAACATTAATTGAAAGATTCATTGTATATAAAATGCATACATTTAAAAACATTAGTTATGGTAAAATATTGATTTAGCAACATAACATAAGACAGTTGTATCCATTGCTACCACACAATAGAAACATCAAAGTTGAAAATGTCTATAAAACACAACCAAACAAACACACAGTAATGAATCAAATATTCTTCTTGACTAAATACATTCAGCCTTTATATACATGCGATTTAAAGGGATAATAATGCTACTACAACATCATAAAAATATATTGTTGCGGCATAATCTAAGATTAATTAAGTACTTATTTTTCATCACATTAATGTAAGTAAAAATTACTAATGAAAGAAATGAGTATTTGACACTAACCATTACAAAAATGTCTTTAAAATCATACAATAAATCTGCTTTTCCCGTTTCATAATAGGTATATTTTCAAATTATTTATAGCAAATTAGCTAACTACTCTTTAATTAACTTTCTAATATATTATAGAAAATGTTTTATCTGCCTGAGCAGAATTGACTGTTGGCATAGTCTAATATTTTGTAAGTACAATTCATTATGTACTTAAACTATTTTATTATAATATAAAATCATTCTTTAGAAGCATCACATTTGGTTATTGTATACAAAAAGTGAACACTTTTAAGTCCTGAAATGAATTATTGCTGTGAGACTGATCAATAATTAAGATAAATGTGTTCTTGTGTATGATCCTGAATAAATATAGATAGCTACCATTATTATAATTAATCACCATAATGTTTTCTGTAATCTGATAAACTTCATCTTGACCCATGTAATGGAAACTACTTTGTTCTGGAGTAAGTTGCTACTAAAATAAGTATGTAATTGATTACATTGTTTCGTTGTATAGTATCTATTAAGACGGTTGTTTTAATAAAGCTTTGTGATGCTATGGATGAACATGTTTGTAGGCCGGTTTTCAATTTAATGGTTTTCATAAGCTTCAAGTATCCCTAGCCTTAACACTTACAACATTTAAAAATAAGAATATAAACGGCACATTATTAGATAATTTTTTTACAATATGAAGGTATCTTAATAACCTAAGTCTATACTATGGCAGTTCTTTTAAAAAAATATACAAAATGCATTTCATTACTTATTTTCGAATACTGAGCAGCACTGGAGATTGTTTCCATGTGAGATCAAGTTCCACTCATTAGCTGCACTACTCAACACAACACTTGCACTCTGTCAGTTTTACATTCATACATTTAGACGAGAAAGCCATAAGGGCCGTTGCCGCGGATCTGCGCGCGCATGCCTTGAACGCTGTTCATAATCTTCTTCTGGTGGCCAACCAGTGTAACACCGAGAGACGCCAGCTGGTGCACTGTCAGGTCGACCACCGCGTCCATGTCCACGATGCCAGCTGCACGGAACTTTTCTACGTAGCGAGACATCTTGATACACTCCAGCCATTCCTCCACCGATGAGAATTGTATCATGTCAGGAGTATCTCCCGCCAGAGGGTCAGCTGATCTGTTTGGCGCAATCTTACGCAGCGTTTCCGGGCAGCGAATTAACTTGTCGAGAGTTTTGACGATGCTCGCGAAGGTCGGTCTATGTGTGCGTTCTTTCTGCCAACAATCAAGCATGAGTTGGTACACTGCTTCAGGGCACTCCATCGGCGCTGGCAACCTATATCCTTTCTCTATAGATTTGATCACATCCTGATTGCTCCAATTCCAATAAGGTCTCTCCCCGAAACTCATCACCTCCCAGCAAACAATACCCATCGACCAGACATCACTTGCAGAGGTGAATTTCCTGAATGCGATGGCCTCAGGTGCAGTCCACCGCACTGGGATTTTGCCACCACGTGTTGTGTAGGCACCGTCGGCAGTAGATTCAATCTCTCGAGAAAGCCCAAAGTCAGCAATTTTACACACTAACTGGGAATTGACAAGTACATTGCGAGCAGCAAGGTCACGATGAATATAGTTCATTTCGGATAAATATTGCATACCTGTGGCGATGCCACGAAGCATTCCAGCCAGCTGTAAGACTCGAAATTTTCCATCGTTAGCTCTAAGGAAGGTATCGAGTGACCCATTTTCCATGAATTCTGTAATTATCATAATTGGGTTGCATTTCGTAACCACTCCTTGCAGGAAAATCACATTGGGATGTTCAAACTGGCCCATTATGGAAGCTTCGGCGAGGAAATCACGACGCGCGCGATCTGTAGAACCAGCTTTGAGAGTTTTAATTGCAACATCTATCTCCTGACCGCAGCTAGTAGGCAGCTTAAGCTTGCCGCGGCAAACGTTTCCAAACTCGCCGCCACCGATAATAGCCTCTATGGTGATACAAGAAGCATCGATTTCTCTGGCGAACTCCCTTATCGCCTGATTTGGGTCTTCGTATGTGTGCGGATCTATGTATGTACGCGATCCGGTGCCTGCGAATAGTGGAGTGGTAGCATTGCTGCTTGTTTTGGTAGGTCGTTCTGGTCCAGTGTATACCTCACCGTTACGGTAATTGAGCGCGTTGCAGTCGCTAGGCTGCTTCTTGTCGCATTCGTCATCAGCGCGAGCACGTAATACTAATACAGTAGCAATTATGGCCACCACCGAGAGCACTACTAGCGCCACCATTACTCCAGCTACTAATCTAACTTGTGCACCTTCCTCTTCACCAACAAATGTAGTCTCAAGTACAGAACCAGTTCGTGCATAAATTATACCACTAAATTCACCCCACCCTCTCTTCATCTTGGCTCTTACTCTTATGCCATACTCAGTATCTCTTTTAAGTCCAGTTATAGTAACAGGTGGTTCTTTTGTTATTTTCAATGTAGCATTTGCCATTCTATCCATGTTATCTTTCGGAAAACATTTTACTTCATAGCTTTCTATGGTATCATCAGGATCTGTAGAATCTATTGGTGGTGGGTTCCAATCTATAGACAATTTGTCACTTTCTAAATTTGTAACTTTAACTTTGGTAACCACACTGACCACAGTTGCCTCAGTGACCGCTGTTATTTCAACTTTTTTAGCTGGTTCTTTTGTAAGTTCTGTGACACCATTTTCAGCATAAACTTGAAATTTATACTCAGTTACCGGGTCTAAGCCAATAATAGTTACCCTGGTGTTATTAAGCCCTGAAGCGGCAGGCCTATATTCAACACTTGGGCCACAGTTGGAGCAAAGTACTCTATATGTCACATCATTTCGACCTCCAGTTTTTTGAGGTGCCTGCCACGCTAATGATATTGAAAACTGATCTGCAAATGTAACAGTTAAGTTATCTGGTGCTGAAGGTGGTTGTGTACAGGGTACATTTTTGGGATCTTTAGCTGCTCTAAAGAATCCAGGAACACACTTACATTCGGCTGCTGCTAAAGCTTTAGATTCTGAGTAATCTGGGCATGGAATGCAAGGCTCATCACCAGTATGTGACTTGAACTTTCCTGGTGAACACTCATTACAAACCTGGTTCTCATGGTCAGATTCAAATCCCGGGCGGCACTTGCATGACCCACGGGGCAAAGTCCACTTCCCATCCCCTTTACACATATACACAGGTGGTTCCCCAGGAATCTTTTCAGCATTTTCCACACATGTGCCATTAGCTTCTTCAATAACTGTCACTTCTCGACCTGTAGGAGTGGCTGGGAATCTAGCAAAATTGATTGTCACTTCCGGGCATGTAATGTAGTATACTTTTACAGCTAGAATGGAAATACATGCTCCCTGATCCCTAAATGCAAAGTAAACTCCTCTCTTTGTTACTGCTATACTTTTTACTTCTGTATTGATGTCTACATCTGAATTAGTATTAAAACGACCCTCACCAGATGCAATGCGGCCAACCAGTTTATAGCTCTCTGGCTCCCATGGGGGTTGCTCGCGTGTAGCAACATCAAATTCATAGTACAGTAAACTAAATGTTTCCTTGCAACTGAGAGCATTACCAGGGAACAATGAGCAGTCTCGTATGGTGAATTTGATTTCAATGTATATCCGATTGGCATTTCGTCGTTCGATGAACGGTGTCCAGAGCCAATTGTTGACATTATGGTGTGCGACGTCGCACACTACGTAGGAGCGCCAGTTGATTTGCTTCTCGAAGTTAGTGTAGGATTCCTCAAGCCAGCCTGGCGTACTGGCCTGCGCACCGTACGGGAAGCGCGTCCAGCCGAGCGTGGCCTCCGAGGTGGTGTCTAACAGAAGAACCTGCTCCGCACGCGCGCCCACCGCCGCCACCGTCGCTACCACCAAACACACCCACCACATCATCGCCTCCACATAATCACGGCACACGGCACAACACTCGCACCCTGTTTAACTATCTACTAGTTATCACGACGGCGACACGCGACGCTGATACATAATGCAATGTCAACGAAAGTTCCATTCGCATTCGACACTTTACAGAATAAAGGACGGCCCAATCATTTTTCCTTTCATGTATTTCGAGTAGGTGAACGTTAAATGGTTGATTCCTACGATGCCAGCAAAACGAATACTTGTCAACTTTCTTGTTTGTTAAGTTGAATTACACATGCACTAAATTAACACTAGCCTGAGTGAAGATTCCACATTTTTAATTTCTATTGATTTCGTGCTACACAGATGACTCTCTTGACATGGACGCGCAGCAAATTGTAATGTAGCCATGACAAAAAAAAACCGGTAAGCAAAAATAAAGTCTGCCTTTCATCAACAGATTTAGTGGCCAGCATGATGGCTAGCATGTTGGTATTTTAGTAGGAGGCAATATCTATAGCACATACGCACCGACGTAATATTAAAATTAAGGTCCGTATTACAGAACGATGCTCAGTCATCGATCGTTGCTAAAGCAGTGATTTCATTCATTAATTGATCACTTTATGAATGTAATCTCTGCTTGAGCAATGATCGATGACTGAGCATCGTTCTGTAATACGGACCTAAAACTGTATCGAGTAAGTTATAATCAGTTTTTTGGTGTAAAGTTGCCACCACTTTACTAGGAGTATGACTTGACTAGACTAGACTATGACTTAACTGGATGACTTGGACTGTGACTTGACTTGATACATTATATGATATTAATTGAGATATTATCAATTACTTGACACTGGCTAAATACACAAAAGTGTGGAGCCAAAACAAAAAAAAATACATATATCCGGATATACCAACATAATAATACAAATGTTTAACTTTGTTATGACAATGGAGAGCTACGTGAACCAACTTCAACTTCCGTTTACCTCGCATTCACCAGCTTGCTCCCCAAGTCCAGCGTGCGTAAAGAAGTGTTCTTTAGACACTAACATTTAACAAAGCAGAAACAAAATATATGAAGCCGATAGATGAAGCTAAAGAAGTTTTACTTCAGTCATGTGGTCTATATAGAACACTCGTTTTTATTAACTGTACCGTTGAACGGAGCAGCATAAAACGGATCGCACGAACTTTG
The DNA here is from genome assembly GCA_905220475.3 of Ennomos fuscantarius. Taxonomy (NCBI): domain Eukaryota; kingdom Metazoa; phylum Arthropoda; class Insecta; order Lepidoptera; family Geometridae; genus Ennomos; species Ennomos fuscantarius. The sequence goes on from HG992023.1 coordinate 18,331,650, forward strand.
TCGATAAATCGTAACGTGTGGGCCTTGTGTAACGCCCACACGCTTAACAGTTAGCTCCTGAACTGAGGATATGAGGGAACGAACGGGATGTCGTGGTAAAAGCATACCTAATTATGGAATCTGCCCCCACAAACTATAAAGTGTTTGCCTTAGGACCTTAGGATGGCGTTTACTAGTTTTACTGCTATTTTATTGAGTCATTAGTGTCGATTCTGTGTGGCATACTCTAAAGCTAAACAAAATTAACATATTTCCGTCTATTTCATTTCCCCTTTATCAGAAGAGTACCGCCATACTTTAAGTTTAATAAAAGGAACATATAATAATAATATTATACTAGCGACAATATAAGCAAGAAGAGGAAAAATGTTTGGCCACCTTATGTTTCATGACAACTTCATGAAAAACATAGAAGGAAAGGTAGAAGGGAAAAGAGGAAGATGAAAACCTAGAAGGGTATAAATAAAAGAAAAGATAAATGTCATGTCGTTCGAGAAAGTTAAAGCATTGGCCGAAGACAGAACGATGCATGGTGATACCTCCGCCGACAAGAGGACTTTAAAATAGGATATGAATATACCATAATATTATGTATTATCGGAAATAATTGAATGTGTTTAATACGTTGGCATTATTTTGGCGGGTAACAAAAACAGTGCCTATTTAGACGTAGGTCCGTATTATAGAACGATGCTCAGTCATCGATCGGTGCTCAAGCAGAGATTTCATTCTTGAGCTCCGATCGATGACTGAGCATCGTCCTGTAATACGGACCTTTGACCTATCCCTATATAAATAGGGCGAATTCTGTGTTGGTGATGATATTTTATGGGTGTGTATTAATTTCGTTATGTAGGTTATGAAAAACTTTTAGTTAGGAGGTTTGGATTAAAGCAATGAATAACACTGATTATAGAATGTTATGTTAAAAAAAAACCACACTTGAGCCATATTTTGTTTAATGGCCTTCAGCGTGATATTTCGACAGCATTGTATATCTACCCAAATAGGATTGCCATTATCTAAAAATTGGCTACCAGGACATGACGCGTGAAAACTGAAAACCTCGGGTTTTAGAGCCCGGACATGTCAACAGGTTTTAAATATACTCTAACGACGTCTACACTTATAACCGTCCTGCGTCTGCGACTCTGTGCAGTGTCACTGCGGAGTCCGGGCGGCAGATTCGAAGTGCGCACCGTGGCAACTGCGACGGGATAGTGCATTTAGTTAGTTGTTCGTCGGTTGATCGCGGCGTCCGGCACAGTGTCGCGGGCGGCCAAGACAACATTTTAAAACTCGGACTACAAATGAAGCCCCTCCCGGATGCCTTCTAAGCTAGTACAAATCCGGGGAAACCCGGACGGATGGCAATTCTACACCCAAGTAATTTTGTTTACCTTGACATTAAGGATTCATAATAATAATTATGACGAGGTTTTGAGGAGGTTACTAGCTACATTACTGATCTGTGATTATAGATAAGCTATTGAAAAAGGCAAGTTAGGCATAGACTTAAATACCTAATTGTAAATAGGGTGTGGGGGTAAGAAAACATTTTGAATGACTGCTCATTTCTAAATTTTTATTGGTGCTATCGTATTCCTAAGTTACACCTAAATATTACATTAGGTACCAAATTGCATTACATTACAGTTGAATATTATTTTGATCAAAGGCTTCACATATTTCTTCTATGCTTTTGAAAATATGCTTTTCAGCTACTGCAAGAGTGGCATCCTTTGTTATGGTTGATCCGACTAGTAATGCATGCCAACCGGCAGCTCGAGCACCTTCATAATCCCGTACTAAGTCATCTCCGATGTGAAGGCACTCTGATGGTTTCAGTGATTTTTTGCAAGCTTTTATGGCAGTGCTAAATATTCTCTTATCCGGCTTGCTATAACCCACCTCATATGATGTTAAAATAAAGTCAAAGTTACTATAGAGACTGATATTGTGTAGTATGTCAGTAAGACGTGGATCAAAATTAGAAATGATTCCAACACACAATTCATTCTGTCTCAGAATATCAAGAAGTTTTTGGCTCCCATCTACAATGGACCAACAGTTTGTAGTCTTGAATTCATTAATCAGTTTGTTAGCAATAGTTTCTATATTTGCACACTTGGGAAGCTGACCCTGAAATGTTAGTTTAACTACCTCTTTCCACCAATTCTCCCAAGTCACATCACCCCTACCAAAATTAGGATGTTTTTGTTCCATTTTTTTGAAACTATCCTCCATTTGAGATTTTAGTACCTCATCAGTGCCAGTAAAACCATATTCTCGGGCTACAATACCGTAGTGCTGCCATGGAGGTATTTTAAATTTTAATAGTGTATTTGTAGCATCAAACGTTACCAATTTAATTCTCTGCATACTGCATGTGGTATCACATTCCCTCAGTTGTAATTTTCACCATATAAAATTTAAAATAATTAGTCACTACCTACCGGATTTTTATACAATTTAATATAGAAGTAAGCTAGTTGGTGCTTTACAAGGATTCGTAAAATAAATAGAAGAGCACATTATAGGATGCAGTCTGCTTCATTTATAGCGCTATTTTGATTGGATATTGAGTTTGATTTAACTTCAGCGTTAACTCTTATGGCCTTTGTGGAGAGGTAACCACAATTTTGCAGTTTGATTTACATAAGAATTTAATTGAAACTTAGTTACATAGTGGCTTCTGCGGCTATTTTATTATACATAATATTCTTATTTTAATTAATATTTGTATATTAAGTTTTTTTAAATTTCGACCACAGACTAGGTATAGATGATTTCTTCTTAACTTAAAGCACAGACCAAAGAGTATGTAACGCCACCAAGGTAGTATCATAATTATGGACGGATCGTATTTGAAAAATGCGTGTCCTTTTTCTGTTGGTGTGAGTATCTAGATCTGCATTAGTGTGCGTGAGTAGGGAAGTGACCACTGTTAAGAATATATCGATATATACTAATCCTAACCAAAGAGTTTTGGCGGGAAAGCGAAAAAGATTGCGTCACCGCATTGTATTATTTTCCAAAACTTGTGTTATTATCAGTGTTAGTGCATAAAATTGGGTGGCATTCTATTCGTTAAGTGCTGGATTACAGGCGTGAGAGTAGGAAAATGGTATAATGATACTGAAACGTTTCTTTTCGTGTTGTTTCCAAAACTCCATAAAAGCTTCAAGTATAGTTGCCACCACTTTACTAGGAGTATGACTTTGGCTGGACTATGACTTGACTTGATGACTTCGACTGTGACTTTACACATATTTGCGTGAAATATCATTAACTTGATAAATTATTAATTACTTGACACTGGATAAATACACAAAAGTGTAGAGCCAAAACTTAAAAAAATTGTCGATGACAGTAAAGTAAAGATGTCATCATCATGTCATCTCTATCTAGTTTGTGGATGTCATATTAAAATTCGCGTGTTTTGGTGGCGTGTGGTTGTTGTGTTAATGTGATATAGATTTTCTTGTATTTATTCCACCCAAATCAATTTTACTCACGGCTTCCTAATAATAATTATATGGGTAAACATTACATTTTACTGATCTAACTGAAAATGGTTTATGTTAAAGGAGGTAAGAATTAAAACAGTTCTCCTATCCTTGAAAACTGCGAAATAGTTAAATAAAAGCCACGTCAGTGCATAGCAACATTAGCGACTACTAAGCTTTAAATTTAACTATTACAAGATACGCTTTATTTTATTAGATCCTAAAATGTCTATCCTGTATACGTGTTTGGTTTTAATGTAAACATTAACGTAGATTACAAGTAAGCTATTAGAAATCTACAAAGTATAGTACATTGTAAGAACACTAACTTCCTACTCGCCTGACTCACTAAATCTAGAATTTTCTTGTAGCAGCCTAATGTAAGGAATTGATTTTTTTTCGCCTAATGCTGTTGTACTTCACTATCTTTATAAACTTTATACCATCAACCTGTATAAAAAGTATTTGCTATGGGGTACTTAATTACCTATGGAGTATCTAAGTTTGGTTTTATCAATTGATGATACCAGTAAGATACTTCGCTCCAGTATCTGATTAGTTTAGTTTATCAAAAAATGACACTTAATTAATATTGTGAATCATTTTATACACAAACAAAAGTTTTAGTACATCAAATATGAAAACAATAATATAAAAAGAAAACTATGATATACCCAATGACAGTATGAAACTGAACTAAACTTAATAAATCATAAAGTATTGATCACTTACCTAGCATTGAATATTTATTTAAAGTCAGAAGTAAATACCCCTAAAACTTTAATAAGACAAACAGCTAAAGCAGTGAAAAAGCTGTGGGAAACTTGCACATTTTTAAATAGGTTTTCTGCAACAGAGTTAATATATAATTTCAGATGGAACTGTGGTGGAGCAAAATCCCAGTATATTTGCATGGTTTTGGGGTGTTGTCAACTTCGTTTTTCTCTTGTGAGTATTATGGCACATAATTATTACTTTGACACACACTATCTGTTTTTAAACCTTGTGTCGAAAAATGAGGGGTCTTCAATGTATATGTGGACTGATGCTGCCAGTCTGTGGTACTATAGCTCCGAAATGGATGGACCAATTGCAATACCATTTCACTTTAGACACTGCTTGAATCATGTTTGAACTTAGCCTAAGCAAATTGACACCTTTTACTGAAAATTTTACTTGAAATATAAGAAGGCTGGTTTGTTATGTAACTTCAGTAACTTAATTAGTAGGAATTTAAGTTATTAACTTATATTCGTTTTTAATGTTAAGAAATGACTAGTCATAATGAGCTAGGCGTTCGCCTGATGTTACGCGACATGTCAGTTGCAGTGTCACTTGGAACTCTAAACTATAGTTTCATATGACACTGCACTGTGCATGTCATCCTGAGGCATCACAGAATCATTATTGTAATCATTATTGACATCAGGATGGTGATCACGAAACTTTGACTGCAATGCAACAGGAGAAATTTCCATACTAACTATGCACATAAACTGCATATTGCAACTGTCAAATCCATACAAATTTGTGTTTGTATGGGTTGCAATCAAGTTTCATGATCGCCCAGCAGGTCTTTAGTAACTATTGCAGACATTAAAAAATGGGGTTGTGCCATTTATATTTGAGTGAATTATTAATAATTTTACAGTATTCTTCAATAATTAGTTTAAAATTTTATTATAATATAATATTGTACTATAATAATAGGTGTCACTATGGCAGAAATAATTTATAATTTTTTAAATAATCTGGTATCTATTTTACAGGTTTCGGACACTTTTCAATCCCAACTTCAATAAACATGGCGACAAATATGTGAGAGACTTCAGGCCGCCTGGCAGTGGGTCAGTATATATTTTATTTTCCTATATTTTGAGTAGTAAAACAGTCTCTAAAACAAACTCTAAGGCTTCAAGCAATTATGTTTTAAACTCTAGTTAGTAGTAGAAGTAACAGTATATTATAAAATGGTAGTCAAGTACTTCATCATGATTTCATCAATAGCTTGTATTAGTCCACTGGTAGAAATAGGTCATCTAGCTGATGTGAAAGAGTGCTTTGTGTATTGTCGGTCACTCCGCTTAGTTAGAGGGCATCCTATATTGATTTACCAAGTTGCCATCTCCACTATAGTACATGTCAGCTCAGCCATTTATAAAAAATGTGATCAGTGCCAATTCTGTTTTAACTCTATGGGCAATTTTGGCGGCTAGCTCTCTGTAATTTTTTAAAATATTTGTAGTCATTTTTCCCATTATTCCTTTATTTCCATTTTTCCTGGATCCTTTCCATTTTCCGTAGTTCTCTGTAATTTTTAAAAAATATTTGTAGTCATTTATTCCATTAGCCATTATTCCTTTAACTTGTTGAGAACTTTTAAAATATCGGAATAGTTAGTTGTTCTGCCCTTGAGTGTCAATGATTTAAATTGTATACTCAACTCCATATGTCATAACAAGTAGGAAGTACTGATTTAAGACTTTGGTTTACAGGTACTATTCTATTCTATTCTGTCAGCTTCTTTCTCGAAGTTGTTCAATTGTTTACTTAATAAACTTTTATTTAACCTCTAGTGAATAATGCCATGTTCAAATGGAAACATGGTAGGTATTTACTTTTGTTTTTGCCTAATCAGCTAAACAAAAATTGGTCGTGAGTATATAACTAATTATGGTGATAATGTTTACTTGCCATATTTAGGTTCAGTAACAGGGCAGATAAACTGGAGAATATCGTTTTTCCACCCAAAAATTAAAGTGCTTAGCTAACAAACGTGTTTGCAGAGTTTATTCCACTCAATATTCACGATTATCTCATCATGCAGGCTGGTGATGTCATTAATTAAGGTCAATAACCCAGGCTCATTGGTGAACTAGGTTAATGGCCGATATGACTGATCTTTGTTGCATCCAACCTTTATATTAAGACAAGTTTTTTGCTTAGGATATTCTTGTTTATACATCAATTGCCGTTCGTTTGTCTCGCTAAAACTCGAGAACGGCTAGGCCGATTTAGTTGATTTCGGTTTCGAAATGTTTGTTGTAGTCTAGGGAAGGTTTAAAAGGTGAGAAAAGAAGAAGAAGTATTCTCTTGGACTGGGTTAGGGTGTAAAACTATAAACCCTTGCATAGCCGGGGCGGGTCAGCTAGTGTTTCTATAAAAATGACATTACAGAAATACTACCCAATAGAGTCAGTAGGACGAGCCCCAAGCTACCGGTGGTTAGGGTGGCGGACTGGGGAACCTCCTGACAGTACATGCACTGGAAGGAGTACTAGTACCCTTCTGAATTTAAATCTTGATCCAACCGTTTAGCGAGAGTCTCGACATGTTGGTTGAGGCTCTTTACTATAGGGTCATTAGCTGAAACATTTATCGAATTGGTCAAAGTTGAGTCGACATTGTACATATGCGTATGGCGATTACCTCGTGAACCAAGTCCCTGCTGTTTGCTAAGTTTGTCCTTCCCCTGCCTTTATGAAGTTCGTTGGGATCGGCTTTTATCAGCGCGATATCAGGCGTATTGGCTACAATAGTCCGCTACGATAATATACGTAACATAGCAGATGGGCGTGGGTGCAACATACGAGGTCATATAAACAGTTGATGGATCTTCCTGTGCAGGCATCCAGCTTGAATCTATCTTAGTTTCATGCTAAAAGAGTATATGTGACGGCAATAGGTTTTTTGTTTGTGCTTTTACCCCAAAACCGCTGAACAAATTGAGATAAAATTTAGCGCACAAGTTGCCAATACTACTGATATCAACATGGATACTTTAAATCGTGGCAAGTTGTCGTGTTCATAATATTTTGCAGACTTCATAGTTATACCATGGATATTGGTAGGATATTAAGATTATGCTGAATCTCACCGCAGCACTGATTTTCAATGCACCTTTGGTAACACAAAAATAAGAATAACCTCAATGGTATTGTTTCAGGCCTCCAAAGCCCCCTTCAAGGAAGTTCGGGGGCTTTGGTCCCTCGGGCTCCGGTCCCTCCCCTCCTCCGATGGGTGGTGGCTGCGGCTGCGGAGGATAAGCACACCAGCACTTTAAAAAACTAACGAAGTATCCTCACAGCGGGCTTCAATGATTACTTTAATTTTACTAAAATTAGAATAAGAGGCGGTTCCGCGATTACACCATTGAATTTTTCAAGATAACCAAAACAATTACACTCCCGATTTCTCATATGTTTGTCGAAGTCGCGTCAAGTTAACACACTGCATACTGAACGTTCATTGGTTGCCTGTTGATCATCGACTATCTTCAACCAATAGGCGTACGGTATTTATATTTGGCTTGTCAAGATGACACGAGTTTGACAAACGTACGTGAAACCGGTAGGGTGATCACGGCAATGCAACAAGAGAAATTTCATTCCTAACTTGAAAAATTTCAATTTTGAAACTCCAAATCCATACAAATTTGTGTTTATATACGTTGCAATTAAATGACGCGATCGCCTAGCGGGTGTTAGTATAAGTCCCAGTATTGTAAAAAACTATTAAAGCCACAAAAACATACAGTCTGTAAAGCTATTTGGAACTTTACTGTATCTGTTTCTTGAACGCAAAATAAGATCAAATATTTACATCATCAGCTGGACGTCCACAGCTGAACATATTCCTCCCCCATTAAAGCCGCTTTGGACGCTTATCATATATGAGGGGGGCGGGGGGGGCATATCCTGGTAGGCGTAGCAGCCCCCCTCTCGATGATAATCTAAAACGTTATGCGTCACCCCTTCCCTGCTAACATGTGAATGCGGTGAGATTTGATGTTTATTGAGTTATGTATGTGATTAAATGTTTGTTTGTGTGTTGTGAAATCGACATGTTTTACTTTTTATCCCGATAAATTAGAGGGAAAAAATTAATATATTATACTTGCAACAGCGAGGCGTCTCTAGTTCTAAAGTGGTATATTTGATTATCATAAATAATTAATATTTCATTTATATTTGTAAAACACGTTGATTATATGAATATTGTTAGCTGTGAGAGTACATTTTTAACCCTTATTCCATATTTTTGTTGTATATTTACCACAACACCTACAAAAAATAAAAATTATAAAATTATTGTATAGTAATAATAGTTAAGTGCTGTATAAAAGATTTAAAATAGTTGGAGAAGCCCGGATCCCAGACAGCTTAAAAACTATTTAGAAAATTGGTGGATCCATGGAAATGATGTAAAAATATTAATGTCAATAAACTATTTGTATTCCTGCCACAACTAACAACACAGCAAAAGTTCCTGCGGGAAAAGCCTGTGTCACATCACTGAATGAAAAAAACATTTGCAAATCAAACTTATCCGAATACACAGATTTACTAATACTAAACTGAAACTTTCAATTAATTATAATTGCTTTAGGAGCGGTTTATCGTTTAATGGATAAAGTTTACTTATCTGATGAAATAACGAAATGTAAAGTAACGAAATTAATGAAAATAAACTTAAGAAAAATATTTCCGTAGTTATGATTAAAATTCTGATTTTCCTTGTGTATGATCTAATTTGACGCTGATGTGACAGGATGACGTGCGCAGTGCAGTGCCACGCGAAACTATACTTTAGAGTTCCGAGTGACACTGCAACTGATATGGGCAGCCATGTCGCTTAGCATCAGGCGAACCACTAGCTCGTTATATCATTTCTTAACATATATAAATATCTTTGATACTCGCCTTATCGTTGAGGAACTAAGTTTTCGTCCATAAACTAATTTTTTGCAGTTATCTGACACTAGTTAATGAAACACAATTTTTTTAAATATTGCTTTTGATACTCATTATTTAAAAGACAGTGAAAGGGACAGGAAATGTATCAAAATAAACACTTAGTTGAAAACCATGTTAAAAAATTGTGTTGTGTTCAGCGAAAGCGACAGCAGCATTTGCTGTCTCCTTCGCGGAGTCGTGACGACATGGACCGCAATAGTTTAAGAACTGTCCAATTAAGGCCCGTATTACAGAACTATGCTCAGCACGCGATTGAAGCTCAAGTAGAAATTTCATTCAATGATTGATCATTTTGTGAATGAAACCTCATCTTGAGCAGACATTTTTGGCTGGGTGTAGTTCTGTTATACAAGTTTAGGCTCAAAGTGTGTGTGACTTTTTATAATATAAAATCAATACCGTTAAAGTTATAAACGTAGGTTACAGGCAAGTAACTAAATTCCATTACTTTTGATGATTTTAAGTTATGACCAAAACATATCTGCGAAATGGTGTCCACCTATATAACATCATAGTTTCAACTATTAAAATTGCCATGTTTCTATATCATTTACAAAATTTCTAATTTAAATAGTAAATACTAAAGCATATATTTGTTTCCATTATATCGTTTGATTATTTATCATCACTGGAATATGTAATATTTGTTTGAAGTTTATCTAGTGTAGTGAGTGGTTAAGGCCTAGTGTTATGAAATGTTGAGTGTACTCGGAACAAATGCGCATTAGACTATACATTGAGCATTGAATTAGTTCTGTTAAATGTAATGCAAATTATACATTTTTGTAAGTAGGGATTCCAACATACAATTGTATGCTTTTCTAAATTGTTGAGTGTTTTATTATAAATAATTACTTTGAAAAAAAATAATTAAGAAAAATAAATGTTTGTAAAACTGGCTTCCACAACACAGGAGATCCTAGTGTGGAGGCCAGGGCCCGAATAATTCTACTGTCGACTAAAATTATGACTTTGTTTTTGATTAATTCACATATGTAAGGATGATATTGTTATCGTTGCTATTATTTGCTGAAATTAACCTTATTCTTATTATATTTTTTTATTATGATTTATGCTTTAATTAAAATCTCAAAGTAATATTGGCTTGTATATTTAAAAGTGTTTTAATAAAATTAACGCGGTCACAAAATTTATTTTATTTAAACCTTAAATAAGTTCACTTGAATAACAAGTTCCTTACTTTTCCAACTGTGCAAGTTAGTAAATAATATATAGGCTTTCTGGGCCTAAGGCCTAGTGTTATGAACTGTTAGAGACGCAAATTACTCGTTTTCCCACGGAAAAAAAAATCCGGGATAAAACTATATAAACCACTCGCTAAGAGATAACTATAAGTATAACGTTTTAATAAATTCTTTACAAATTCCAATATTTGTGATACAATTATTGTATAACTCTTACTAACTAAAACTGCAATAAAAATTTAGAGATCTACACATGCAGATTTAAATATTTTCAACCAAATCGGTTCAGATGTTTCGGAAAGCCAAACAATGTTTAACTTTTATAATATTAGTCTTATGACCGTATGTACAAAAATTTGTCAGTAGGTACCTAAATTAGCACGAATGAATGACCTTTGGCGTACCTACTGCCTAGGCATTAGGGTACGTCCTAGAGCTAGGAACAAGAACACCCTTAATATCTTACATTACATTATAAAGAGCGCAAGTAGGTACTTTAGAAAGCTTTAGAGAGCGTAAGTAGGTTCAGTGTCTGGGTGTTGTGGGACCATAGTCCACGTAGTTTCTGGGTCCCTAGACACAGGAAATCCTATTTAGGGTCCAGGATCTATGTAGAATAGAATAGAATAGAATAGTAACCGCGAACTTAATAACAGCTGTGAAAGTAGTGCAGACGGGATAGAATTTTGAGGTTTGTCGCCTAGTTGGAGCGCATAGCAACGGAACCGGTAAACAGTTTAAATTATAAACGACCATGACATGGTAAAATAAAACAAAAGATAATTGTAAGTTTCATATCGTATAATTAAAACGAGTTTTACAATGACAACAAGTGCATTAAATAAGACACTAAAACCAACGCGAAGTCATTCACACAAGTGAAATTATAACTAGTTACCTATAAATTTATAACCACGCTTAACATATTTAGCAATGTGTGTAAATATGTGATTTTAGTTTGCTTTCTAGTCTGTCTTTTATTCTGCACTTTTCAATGAGCCAGCATTCAGAGAAACAGAGCGTAGTTCTCCGAAACTCAAGAACCGACTGAATACATTCTAATCATTTTGTTAGTGTTTTCATGATAGGACAGATGTTTATAAAACTTATATTGAATAGATAATAGTAGGTATACTTATCTAAATTACATTTATTGCTACATAAATAATTATGTATAATATAAATATTTCAGATCATACCTATATTATAGGTAACTTAATAGGTACAGTGCCGGATTAACCAAGCAGCAAGAGTAGCAAATGCTGCAGGCCCCAACAAAAGGGGGCCCCGCATATTTGAACCTACTCATGTCTGCCTGAGCGTAATTTTTTTAAAGGAAACTCGTTATAATGTGGTATATTGAATTTATTTGATGTCGCAAAAACGTGAACGAATTGTAACCTGTGTAATGGCAAATAAAGGTATTCAGTATTGAATTGTTTTTCCCCACTTTATACTTAAGAACCCATAGTAGATCAAGGGCTCTTTGTAATTAATGTAAAGAAATAATTTTCTACGGGCCCCACGCATGCTTAATGCGGCACTGACTAGGTACGCTTTGAACGTTAGGTATTGGTAACAAAACGGAGCACCGTTTTCTAGTTAACGCAAAACTGAAAGGAAATCCACTTCGCTTCCTGTGATTCGTAATTTGAACAGACATGACGTTCATAACTGAACAAGTAAGGTAAACATGTAGAAGTTTATTTTTAATCGGATGGATCCAAGAAATTAGAAGCACATGGATGACGGTGATATGTAAAATATCCTATTAGATACGACGTGTTTTGACCAACTATAAAGAGCTACAACAACAATACATAAACAAGGCTTAGACCAGACGTCAAACGTGTGTTTAACAATACAGCAATTTAACACTAGTTTAAGGCTTTGTGTCTAATGTTTACCTACCTGCTATAATTATGAAATAAATACTTAGGTTAAATTATACATCTAGGTACATATGATATTACACTTCGTTGTCCAATTCCGTGAAACGTATGGGCAGCACGGCAACCGGCTCTGACGCATTTGGTCTGTTGATGTAGATGCTCCAAGATCTCTTATCCAGGTCGAAAATGCCTAGAACATTAAGTATTAATTATCACACGTATCCCTAATTAATCACTACACTAATTATACTGAGCTTTCGCTTGTGATAATCTACATTATAATATTCTACATATGTTATTAGTTTTAAAAGACACAGCGAGGAGCGAGCTTTGCGCTTCCGCGTGCGTTTCTCGAATATAGTTACCTAGTTACCATGAAAATGCGACTAATCAACTAAACTTGAATTTCAATCTAAATTGTAAATGGCCAATATTTGTTCCAAAAAGTGAAGGAGGATGATATCGTCAGAAAGTCAAATATTCTGCGATAGATATTATTGTGTACGTTTCTATATAGCCGTGAATAGTGTGATGCAAAACTTACCAACAGCAATCGTATTGATAACGGCGTCTTTCTTCTCCTGGAAGATCTGGAAGACGTCGGCTGAAGTGTCAGAGAGTATGTCCTTGATATCCTGTCTGGTCTGCGGGTTTGGGTGGGACCTGATAGTGCTCAGGCGTACCACACTACTGTCTACTAGTGGACCCACTACCTCCTTTATTTTGATCCTTTGGTACCTGGCGAATGAAACGTTTATCATTTATAAGTGATTTGGTTCAGCGGAGCTACGTATATGTACTTACCTATCATCGACTGTAAGCAATAAGTCACGGGTTTGAATGAGATGATTTCTAACTTTGGTAACCAGTTTGCTTAGAATAATAGTGAATGTTGGGCATTTTCAAAATATAGGTACACTTACTGCTTTGCCCCTTGGATTTTGAAAAGTACTTAAGTAATAAGTACATGCATAGCGATGCTCGTTTTTACCGATCAGCAAAGATTAACATCGTTCGCTGCAGTCACTATTTGGGATGGGTGACCATTACGAAACGCGGTTTTACAAATGAGTGTTACCGCTTCGAAGGACACGTGAAGCTGTCCGTCCTGGCTGTTATAAGACAACAGTCGTAAAGCGGAGTCCGCAGCCATTGGGAGGCATCACGTCACTTTGATTGCAATGTAACAGGAGAAAAACAATTCCTAATTTGAAAATTTTCATAACAACTATGCACATAAACTGCGTATTCGAACTGTCAAAACCATACAAATTGGTGTTTCTATCTATTGCTATCAAATTACGTGATCGCCTAGCTGGGTTAACCACTTTCTTATACATGTGAAGAAAGTATTAATTATAGGTAGGTATCTATTTTATGCTGTATTTTCTTCGGTACTCACAAATTGCAGTGAACCAGAGTTTCCTTGTCATACTTCATAATGTTGAGTTGAGAGCGCTCAGATTTGAGATCAGGTGCGACCTCTACATTGTACATCTGGCGACGGCCCCATGCGTCAGACCAGATCATGTTGACGGAGAACCCGTTGCCAGTTCCAAGACCCTCATCGCCGAGTATCCGCTCAGCATCAGCGAAGTTCTTCGCGCTAAGTAGCTTACGCGTGATGAAAGTCCTTGCTAGAAAACAAAGTTATTCTTTTTCAATATATATTTCAATAACCCCCTTTTTAGGAAACCTTAAGTTAACTTTAACTTAAATTAATTAACTTTAACTTTAACCTTAACTTAACTTTAACCTTAACCTTAAACCTTAAACCTAAACCTTAAACGTTACCAGCTGGTATGGGCAGCCGTGTCGTTTAACATCAGGCGAACGGCTAGCTCGTCACGTCATTCCTTAACATAAATAAAAACCTTTATTTTTAAAATATATACTACAATGATATAATAACTAATACTAAACACTAGCTACTACTATTAAAAAAAATATATTTGAACTCTATACTGGCCGCGATGACTATGACTTTATTTTTAGGTAGATCAAACAGGGTAATGATTGACCATAAATTCACTTGATGTAAAGTGGCAATGTGGCCATACGTCTGGATTGGGAACTTGCTGTTATTAATGCAATCTGACATACTTAATAATACCTATACTTACTAATTAAATAAATAAATAAATGTGTGTAGATATTTCGCACCACGCTAAGCAACCAGCTAACTAAGCGAACCTTGTACTATGGGAACCAGATAGCTGGTAGAATACTTAGATCCTTTTTGTTTGTAAATATGTATTTACAGACAAAAAGGTATATGTACACAGGTAAGGTGTATGTACACATAATACAATATAAAACCCAGACACAAAACAAGCATCGATACCACTACCTATAGTTTAGAAGGCAGGCAGGCAGTGCCAACTAAGCTATCGGGCCAATTAGTTAGTCGTATATTATAGTTCTTATATATAATGAGCTTCTGCCCGCAGCTTCGCCCGCGGCGTGGCCTATGGAAAAATAATTCAACCACCCATTTCACCCTCTTAAGGGTGGAATTTCGAAAAATCCTTATTAGCGGATGCCTACGTCATAACATCTACCTGCATGCCAAATTTCAGCCCGATCCGTCCAGTGGTTTAGGCTGTGCATGATAGATCACTATGATAGTCAGTCAGTCAGTCACCTTTGAGTTATATATATTTAGATATATACAGTTTAATAATAAATATAAAAACTGGTGGGAAATTTCTGAAGTTTTTGTTTTGTACCATGCTATCACGTCGACGGTAATTTTTGGACATAATTCTGTCTATAATGCAAATATAACAACTAAACAAACCCGAAAAGTAATGGGGAAGAAAGATTATCATGTGGCGACCACGAACCGGAAGACTCAGCTTAGGCAAACTAGGTAGGGTAACGATCTGGTCAAAGCCACGGGGTAGCTGATGGATGCAAGAGGCAAACAGCCGCTCAAAAGGCGCTCTATGGGAGAGGCCTTTATTTAGCAGTAGACGTCTTTAGGCTGATGATGAACTAAGCATGATTGTAGGAGTTTCTTAAAAATATAGTTTAGTCTAATTACGGCTGGTTTCAATTACGACCTGCGTCTATAAACTGTTGATAGATTAAAATGTAGGTTGTCTTGATTGGGTGTAATTATTGTTCCTGCCAATCAAGACAGGTTAATTCTATGTAAATATAATTTGACCGGTCCTAATCAAAGATAAATAATTCAAATCGGATATAACCGGTTGCGGCGGTGTAAAGGCAATAGAGTACTTAGATATGGTGATAAATTATAGTCTTAAGTTATAACAGTCGTTCATTCTTAAATAATAACTGCCACATATTTTTTTTTTTTTTTATGTTAAGGAATGACGTGACGAGCTAGCCGTTCGCCTGATGTTAAACGATACGGCTGCCCATATCAGCTGCAGTGTCACTCGGAACTCTAAAGTGTAGAGTTATATAGAGGAGAGTACTTCAAAGCGATGGTTAAAATAAGAAATATTACTGGATATTGATAAATAAACTGCTTCCTTACAATTAAAATAATAATAATCTTTACCACTACTATTTTTGAACCCGTATTATTGGTCAATTGGCTTTAATATTATTCTTACACAGTTTTTTATAACCACGATAATTGCTAACATAAAAAATAATCAGTAAAGTATCTACCTACTTAAAAGCCAGAACAATAATATGTGGAATAGGCATTAAGTACTAATAATAGTAGGTATTAAGTAAATTTGTTTTCTCATCTATTAAAAATCTTGAGAAGAATAAATATTATTTTAAGGGAAGCGTAATCCTTAGTTAAACTGCTATTCTATTTAGAAACCCCGACTGACATTGGTCTTACACCTACGATTGACGATGACGAAATCATTTCTTCCACGATGAAAAGCGAAAGGTCACGTCGCGTGATTTGTAAACATAAATTTCCTGACGCTATTAAATCTCTTTCTGTACGTAGGTAGTAATAATGTATAATATAGGATGAACATAAATATTGAATTGTTCTTTTTTAATCGTTAATACAAAACTAAACTAAACTATACCTAAGAATTTAAAATAAATAAAAACTAAAAATTAAAAACTTAAAATAGCCCGTTGGTGGAGGGGAATGTGCCCAGAATGCTGGCAGCATTACCACGTTGAATGGCAATGCTTATTTTTTGTGCAAAATAAAAGCCAGCATTCTGGCCACCTGATGCCTCCACCAAACGTTTGGCCAAGTCCCTATATGATTAGTAAATAGTTAAACAGTTATTTATTTTAGTAAATCATGCAAAAAATGTAATGCCAGTATGACAGAGAGAATAGATTTGTTACGCAAAATGATGAAGACCTTTTTAAACTTTATAATCCCAGGAAGGAATAAGGGCGAAGTTCCCTTCGTTTTGCAAGTCAATTATTAAACATTAATGGAATACATACAGTAATCATAAAAAAATCATAAGTCTATTTAAAGAAAAAATATCTCATATAGCTGGTGAAGTCATTGATCCTTGACCGGAATTATAGTGGTTTGGTTATATTAATTCTAAAAGTGGACAGGTGAAAGTGATTCTACTAATTTAGAGAACCGATTTAAATATTTTTGTAACTTTTTAATCCTCACTTTGCAAGCGTTTTGTTGGTTAGTGTATTTATAGTAGATACATTGGGAACACACCCGCCAAATTCCAATTTCATTCAATTCGACATCATTATACCCATAATTTCATATTTTAAATTTCTTAAAATTCTATGAATAAGGTGTAAATTTTGTTTATGAAAATGGAATATAAAATAAAATAAATAAAAATATAAAAAAATATTTATATCTCATTCGCCAGCTAGTTTAGAGATGGTGACACACCTTAGTATTAAGGGCGTTAAATGATTTTCAGAATTTCCTTATCCGAAACCTAAAAAAATTAACGAAGCGATAACAGCGGCTATCAGTGCCTAATAGCCAGTATTAATTAAGTAAAATAGGCACTTATATACGAAGTGTCAAAATAATGGGATCTTCGAGGTCAGGCGATAACGAAACTTGATTGCAACAAAAAAAATACATATCTGTATTGCTTTTACAATTATAATACACAGCTTATGTGCATAGTTAGTATGGACATTTTATATAACGTAATTTCGCCTGTTGCATTGCAATCAAAGTTCCGTGATCAAGAAGTGCCGTGTGTGAAATGGTTAGATCATTTTTTAAGGAATAAAGCTACATATAAATTTTTGTATTACGAAGTAAGTATGTTCGGTCTAAAAATACCTACATCTGTTAAAAGAAACAATTAGTCACTAATAAATAAATAATAAGTAGTAGCGTTTAGTATTAGTTATTATTTTATTATTGTTATTATATCACTGCAGTATTTAGTAGACTGAGGCAATTTAGCAACAATAAAACTCACAAAAAGGCACTAAATGAAATCGTAAGATTTAGAAAAGGAGAAATAAAAATCACAGGTATTTTTCTATGCACTTTTATGCCTAAGTAATTGTAGGTTTAGCTAAGAGAAAATATATGTTGGTATCAAACTGTAGCTATAGTAGACAATAAGTTAATTTCCATATTTCTTAACAAGGATTGGTAGGTAGCCGCGAAGGTCACGCACAAAGCAAATTCCTCTATGCAACTATTCCGGTTTAGTTTCACTAATAGACCAGTATTAAATAATAATAAAATCTCAGCAATGTCCGCTCTTAGATACAATGTGGCGAATGTAATATACCTACTTAGCTAAATAATATAATTTAACTGTCATGGATATAGGAACAAAGGCATGTATTCGCGCGCGTGTATTTGTGTGTGTGAGTGTGTATGCGTGTGTGTGTGTTTGTGTGTATATCAATGTATCAAATTCAATAAAAAAGTAGATAAATAAATTGAAGAGTTTCCGATTTTACATCGTAGATACTTTATTTATTGGATAAGTATATATAGTAAAGTATTAAGATAATGCTGATTCATATGGGACCACACCGGACAGAATTTTTAACATAATCTGACTTTGACATTTATTATATAGTCAAAATAGGTGGAGAATTGGAGATATCATATACCTAGCACATGAGAACCTATAGTCGAATGGAAAACACCGCAGACCTTAGTTTATGAGAACAGCGCTGATTCGCTTTAAAAATATAACTTACGTGTATTCCCAAACTTTAGAGCATAAGGACTGAGTGTGTTTATAGAGTACACCATTCCATTCTCGTTGTGTTGCATGGTGTATCCAGGCATGTGGCCTGCGTAGCAGAGTGACGCGAACCTTTCTTCCGTAGCCTGCAAGAAAATTTACAGGGGTTTTTGACTTATAACTAGGAAAAGTATTTTTAAATTCATTTACTAGACACTTACATTTTTACTATATTAAGATTTTGATTCTGCATACGATTTTGACACGTAAAGGGCTGTCCATGAATTACGTCACCCGTTAAGGGGGGGAGGGGGTCGATTAAGTATGACATTGTGTGATCCAATTTTTTTTCAAATATTTTGAATATATTTTATATCTAAGCATTAAAACATAATTTTTTTATTTGATAAATTTCAAAATGTAAAATTGAAAAATATGTGACATAAAGTCATAGGTCTGGAGGGGGCCTCACAAAATACATCTGTCCAGCAGTGACAAGGACGGGGGAGGGGTTAAAAAGTCATGAAATTCATGTGACGTAATTTATAGATGGCCCTAATACGGAATTACCTCTTTTTTTAAATTTTTTTGTTTACTTCAAACTTGTCTAGCATTTGACCACGCTCTCACCTGATGGGAAGTGACGTTGCGATCGAAGGTGTAGCATGCTAGCCGAGTACTTTTACGTACGTTTTATTGTGTATATTTTCCGTCTCAGTGCTGACGTACAATCATATATAGGTTAAATACTACACACACACACACACACACACACAAATT
Organism: Ennomos fuscantarius; assembly: GCA_905220475.3. Taxonomy (NCBI): domain Eukaryota; kingdom Metazoa; phylum Arthropoda; class Insecta; order Lepidoptera; family Geometridae; genus Ennomos; species Ennomos fuscantarius. Next base: position 18,350,902 of record HG992023.1, read on the forward strand.
CTCAGATTTATGGCATTGTAGGCAGTGTTAAATTGCTTACCCCGTGTGCTCTATCTTCAGCGGTGGGTATAATGTGAGCCGACATGATGTAGAAATGGTTGAGAGTCTCGCTAAAGGCATCTTCGGTGTGTCCAAGGACTGACTGAAAAACATAAAGTTATTCATTGAAGGCGTGAGCTCGTGGAAGCTCATCCCAAATACAAAATGAAACAAAAATATCTAGTTTGATTCCGCTAAAAACCAACAATAAAATTATCCATATTCGGACCGTTGTAAAGAATGGTTGTCGGTGTCTGTAAAAGTGTTACATGTATTGTGTCATTGAAAATTTGTCATGGAGAAATGAAATATACACTAAACTAAACATTTTTAAGATGTTTTAATTTAATATTTTTACAAAGGGATTTGGGACATGGGCTGAATCCCGAACACCAATGGGAGCCTAAGCACCAACTGCGCCAACATATACAACAAAAACTGTCTCAACATCAAGATCTTAATGTTTGTTTTTGCGGAATTACACTAAGATATGCTTATTTCAATTGTTATTTTTTTTCACGGCGTTTTTTTTCCTTTATGGTTTGTAGCTAAAAACTTTATTTACCCTAAAGGGAATTATCAATTTTATATAGGTACGACCAAATGGCTGGCACATACCTCGGCCAACAAATCAGCCTATAGCTATTCAACGTGGGAATGTTGTCAGCTTTTTCGGTATGGTTCCCGCAGAAGGTGATCTAAATTGTGTGTTCTATTTATAACCTCTTTTTACCTGCAATTTGTTTTTTTTTTTTAAATTAAAATAGTTTAGCTATAGATTTAATTTAGTTTGTCATAATATTTATTATTTACATACATACCTACACATACATTACAATAGACAATAGCCATAAAGTGCAATTTTAAGATTTACATTAACAAAAAAAAGCTTTATTTTAACAAGAAAATTAAATAAGATGTATATTATTGACTGGCCCCGTAGCTCAGTTGGTAGTAACCCTGCTCTCTGAACTGTGGATTGTGGGTTCGATTCCCACCCAGGACAAACATTTGTGTGATGAACATAGGTGTTTGTTCTGTGTCTGGGTGTTATATTGTATTCTATGTATGTATTTACAAAACAAAAAGTATCTAAGTATTGTATCAGTTATCTGGTTCCCATAATACAAGCTTTGCTTAGTTTGGTGGCTAGATGGCGTTGTGTGAGATGTCCACACTCCACACATATTATTATTAATTTTTTTTTCTATTTATTTTTGTAATGTATAATAAAACCAACGATAATCTTCATTCTGATAAGGCATGTACGTTTAATGTCTTATTACTCACATGTTCAGGGTTGACGATTCCGATCGAGGTGCAGCCCCCCGTATCGTTCCGTGGCACGTGATTGTCGTTAACGTTGCCGATGAGATCATCCAATTGGAGAAGGAACAGCTGGATTGAAAAAGAGTTGAAGAATCAATAAACATTCTTTAAAAGTGTTACAATAAGTATTGTTACACAGTTTAAAACAGCAGTCAAGCTTGCTATACTTTGGCACAGTGAATGGAGTGCTAGGATGTCCCGTGTTATGAAGTTCTGTATCTTTTTTTCTATTAATATTGTACTTGTACTGTATATATAATTTTACGTGACGTACAGTTTATATATGTCATATTTACGTTCAATATTGTTTTGATAAATTTATGAAAACTGACGTAACTATTAAAATTAACGCTGCCATTTTGTAGTTTGCCTCCACAGATCCTATAAAAAAACTTTTTTATAGCATCTGTGTTTGCCTCACAGATATGATTTACGATAACTTACTTGGACAAGATTATTATAGAGTTTTGGCGGGAAAACAAAAAATACCACGTTACCGCTATTATTTTCCAAAACTTGTGTTATTTTCAGTGATAGTGCATAAAATTGGTGACATTATGTTCGTTAAGTGCTGGATTACAGGCATGACTGTGGGAAAGTGGTATAATGATGGTGAAACGCTTTTTTTCGTGTGGTTTCCAAGACTCCATAGAAGCTTCTGGTAAAGTTGCCATCACTTTACTAGGAGTGTGACTTGACTAGACTATGACTTGACTTGATGACTTCAACTGTAACTTGACACATATTTGCGTGAAATATCATTAACTTGATATATTATCAATTACTGGACACTGGCTGAATACACAAAAGAGCCAAAACATAAAAAAAGGATTATTATACAATTTACCTGGTGGAAGGGTACGTTGGCTCCATCAGCGACACCTTCTATTTCTTTCACGTAGTACGGAAACTTCTTTTTCATATTAGCGAGGGTTTTTTGATAGACGTCTCTGCCGGCGTCGGTTTTGTATTCGCGCTCGAAATCGCGCAAGTTGTTATAGGTAGCAATGAAGTTCTTGATGATGGAAGCGAAGTTGCGCCCCTGTGATGTTAAAAGCATTTTAGTTTCATGCATTATAATAAAAAATAGATACAAAGGAAATAAACAATAATTGTATTTCTTTCTGTCATAATATAAGTATCCAGGGAAAATGAGTAAGCCTTCGCTTCTGCATATATAAAAAGGTATCATTAAAAAAACGAGTGTGCTTTAGACCACACGACTGAAGTAAAACTTCTTTAGTTTAGCTTCGTCGGCCGGTATAACTTTGTTTTTGCTTTGTTTGTCGCCATCTTGACAATTTTAAATTGTCACTTTACCGGATATACTAAATTATTAACTTTGTTATGTTGACAATGGAGATCTAAGTGAATCAAGTTCCATTCCCTCGCTTTCACCAGTTTACTCCACAAGTCAAGAGGTCGTGAAGAAGTTTTACTTCAATATAAAAAAATCAATCCTCAAAATAGCAATGAAAAAAATACTTTAAATATTGCCTGCAGTAAGTACCTCGCATCTGCACTTTTAAGTTAAGCAATACATCTCATTTCTTCCGTAACTTCTTTCGCACTTGTTGGTGAAATTAGAAATGTGAATGCCTTTTTTAAGATAACTTTATAAGCTAGCCAAAATATCTTTGTAAAACATACTCGTACGTACTGTATCCTTTTGTATACCTTTCACTTCAAGTAGGGGGTCACAATATTCGCATTATAATCAGTTAGTTCAGTTACCGGTTCCCACCGGTATTAGATATCCATATCTAATCGGTGACGTAGTCTCAGTTTCTCCGTGTTAATAAGTTACATCGCTAGCTCCGGCTAAGTGCTTACCACATCAAATCCAACTTCATAATGCGACCCGGTAACGTAGATAACAGGTACATCTTACCACATCAAATCCAACTTCATAATGCGACCCGGTAACGTAGATAACAGGTACATCTTACCACATCAAATCCAACTTCATAATGCGACCCGGTAACGTAGATAACAGGTACATCTTACCACATCAAATCCAACTTCATAATGCGACCCGGTAACGTAGATAACAGGTACATCTTACCACATCAAATCCAACTTCATAATGCGACCCGGTAACGTAGATAACAGGTACATCTTACCACATCAAATCCAACTTCATAATGCGACCCGGTAACGTAGATAACAGGTACATCTTACCACATCAAATCCAACTTCATAATGCGACCCGGTAACGTAGATAACAGGTACATCTTACCACATCAAATCCAACTTCATAATGCGACCCGGTAACGTAGATAACAGGTACATCTTACCACATCAAATCCAACTTCATAATGCGACCCGGTAACGTAGATAACAGGTACATCTTACCACATCAAATCCAACTTCATAATGCGACCCGGTAACGTAGGTAACAGGTACATCTTACCACATCAAATCCAACTTCATAATGCGACCCGGTAACGTAGATAACAGGTACATCTTACCACATCAAATCCAACTTCATAATGCGACCCGGTAACGTAGATAACAGGTACATCTTACCACATCAAATCCAACTTCATAATGCGACCCGGTAACGTAGATAACAGGTACATCTTACCACATCAAATCCAACTTCATAATGCGACCCGGTAACGTAGATAACAGGTACATCTTACCACATCAAATCCAACTTCATAATGCGACCCGGTAACGTAGATAACAGGTACATCTTACCACATCAAATCCAACTTCATAATGCGACCCGGTAACGTAGATAACAGGTACATCTTACCACATCAAATCCAACTTCATAATGCGACCCGGTAACGTAGATAACAGGTACATCTTACCACATCAAATCCAACTTCATAATGCGACCCGGTAACGTAGGTAACAGGTACATCTTACCACATCAAATCCAACTTCATAATGCGACCCGGTAACGTAGATAACAGGTACATCTTACCACATCAAATCCAACTTCATAATGCGACCCGGTAACGTAGATAACAGGTACATCTTACCACATCAAATCCAACTTCATAATGCGACCCGGTAACGTAGATAACAGGTACATCTTACCACATCAAATCCAACTTCATAATGCGACCCGGTAACGTAGATAACAGGTACATCTTACCACATCAAATCCAACTTCATAATGCGACCCGGTAACGTAGATAACAGGTACATCTTTTCGTCGTCCTATATATTTGTCACTGACCACACTACCTGCAACAAAATAACTATTGACATTAACAATTTTTTCTCAATAGTCGGAAGACGTTGAGCAGGTCGGCTCATGACCCGGAGGCGGCGGGTTCGATTCCCGCGGCAGGACAAGTATTTGTGCACAGAAAAAAGCGCAAATACTTGTTCTGTGTCTAGGTATTGTGGGATCATGGTCCTCGTAGTTCCTGGGTCATTAGACACAGTTTAGGATTTTTAATTTTTTTTACTAATTGAAAAAAATTTATTACTTATTATTCAATTGCGGACGAAAATAAATCCAAAAACACAAAAATCATAAAAATTGGTCGTGCCGTCCTTGAGTTAAGTGGTGTAACTAACGATATCCAGTTCGACCGCGTTTTACTAATTCACCCGTGCGAAGCCGGGGCGGGTCAACTAGTTGTCAATAAAACTTTTTTAACTGACTTCCAAAAAAGGAGGAGGTTCTATGTTCATCTGTATGTATTTTTTTATTCTGCGTTCTTAAATATTATAAGTACACTGTAACTTTTCACTATCAAACTATGAAGTTCAAGATCATCGTTTTTCAATCGAGTTTTTCGGTTTCACGTTCTCAGCCAATCGCGCAAGTCAGTTTTACCAAACAGAAATATCAAATCACTGAGCTTGATTTCAAACAATACAATAAATTTACGACATATGTTTTTTTGTGTTCAATTTAAATTACGTCAAAATAACGGCTCGAATGAATCTAACAATGAAATATTTGGAGGAAATTGGTATGAGCAGCAAAAAAAACGTGGCCATCAAACTTGTATATGTACCTAACTACCTTTTTACGACATTGGAAGTTATAAAGCTTCCCTAATGATAGCCAGCCAATAGTTAAATAACTATAATAATTACAATTGATGTGGTAGGCAAAGATGATTATACTATTTTAAAATATTTCAATACTGTGGTTATAGGTTGGAGACGTTTTCTAATGTGTATTCATCCAAAGAAGTTGTATTGAATTGCTTCAAATACATTATTTAGTAGTTAAATATGCATTATGGTATTAAATTATTCAAGAAAACCAAAGTTTGGTCCTTATATTTACGGCTAATATGTTAGTGAAATTACTGGGCAATTGAGACTTTATGATCTGATCAGTCGAGTAATCTTATTACCAGACTGTGCTGATGTCTTAGGATTATGTGCGCAGTGCAGTGTCACGCGAAACATTATATTTTGGAGTTCCGAGTAACACTGTTCTGTTATGGGTGGCCGTGTCGCTTAACATCAGGTGAACGACTAGCTCGTCACATCTTTCGCTAACATAAGAAAAAAGAACATAATAGGAACGTTAAACTCAAGAATATGTATAGATAAACAACTCTTTTGTCACTATTCTTATGAAATTAATTTAAATATATGCATAATGCATATGAATATGTATTTAAAAAAATGGTATCGTAAGCTTGTCTAATTATACATTTGATCGATGCAAAGGTTTTTTATGTGATCCTGATTATTTATTTTAATTATTTACATATTTACTTTAAAACAATAATTTCGTGACTAGCAAACATTTGTAATATTATAGGTGTGATTCACTATATTTTTATCCTTGTGTAAAGGCCGCAGATGAATTTTATTTATCTATCTATGCACATAAAAGGCTTTGTCCTGAATGACTGACTGACGGATCAACGTACATCTTAAACCACTGATCGTAGAGACTTGAAACTTGGAGGGTGTGTTCTTTGTATTACGTAGGCATCTGATAAGAAAGCATTTTCCGAAATTCTGCCCCTAAAGGGGTGAAAAACCACCGCAAGGCTAACAAAACCTAGCTATAAATATTTTGAAAATCGACCATGGAGAAAAGGACCTTGAAGTAGGTCGTTTTAAGTATTTAACCGTTTTCTTCTGTATCTCAAAAAGTTATTACCACATTTGGCTCGATATAGTTTTATTAGAGAGCTTTTTATTATTATAAACTCATCTTTAAGTTGTATGATTTTACAATAACCAAGATACTATAGTGTCCTCACATAGATGTCACAATTACGGATGGTGCTGGACCGTTCCAAGACGGTTTGGAGGTCAGAGTTGACTTGGCGACTGTACCCAATAACTGCCTTACATAAAATAAAAACTACCGTTCAATTTTAAAACGCCCCGGTGCTTGCAATTTGAACTTCACCTATTACAAACAAAAAATTAAAACCTTTCAAAAGCTTTTACTGATTAATTAAGCTAATAATAATATTTATGCACATTAACATAAAATTATATGGATACTGTATTGTGTACCACAAAACAACGAAATAAAATATAATAACCTTTATTAATGTCAAAGGACAGTACATATATAAAATTGTTCATTTATTTTTAGCTCGTTGGCCATGGTTAAAATAACTGTTCATTTATTTTTAGCTCGTTAGCCATGGTTAAAGTAACTTCATTTATTTTTAGCCAACGAGCTAAAAATAAATGAACAGTTATTTAACATTCAACGTACTTATATGATTTATTTTACACATGGTGATTATGATGTCCAAATGTTACGTCTTCGGCATTTTAACCATGGCCGTGTAAAATAGATTATAAAAGTACATTAGATGTTTGAATGAATTTATCAAACGACTATAGGCTTAGATTTGATGCGACTTTTAACCTTGATCTAGTAATTATAATTCAGTTAATATTCAAAGACTATATTTAAATATCGACTCATTCGGAATGGTATTAGCCTGCAGTTTTGCTTGCGTTAATATTATTTTCCTTATAGAAAATGCACATTGTTTACAAAATGATGTGAGTTCTAAGTTCCTACATAGTACTTATAGAGCGCGGCTAAGAACTTGAACCGAAGCGTCACCTGCGACGCTGCGAGTAACTGTTTTAGCATCTGTGTATGCCACCACCATCAGTATCATGGATGGTGATGCCATTTTTACCATGCTTTATTCCCTGTATTATCCGCTATAATGAGACGTATCGGTTCTTATTAGCCAATTACTAACTAAATACTACAAAAGTATAAGAACTAGTACTAAACATGACCTACCACAAAAAAACATTTGGACTATAATATACTAACCGCGACGACCTATAGACAGTCCAAATGCTCCAGCCCACTACCAGTAGGTAGCGTACCTAACATGCTGGTTGCATTGCCCTGTTGAATTGCAAAAGTTTTTTACCTAATTTGGAGATGTTTGTACATCACTGAATGGTCATCAATCCTTCGTGAATGCTATTCCTGAATGCAATGTATTTGTATTGGCTACGTGCCGGTACATGTTTAAGGGGATATTATATGTATTTGTCAGCTCTATGCGTTGGCACGGCTGGGAAATGGGAAAAGGACTTTCTGTCACACACACACACACACATACATGCATGCACGCAGAGAGAGAGGGGAGAGAGAGAGGAGAGAGATAAAAGATAGAGGGGAAAGAGAGAGAGGGGGAAAGAGAGAGAGGGGGAAAGAGAGAGAGAGAGAGAGAAGGGTATAATCTTCTACGCTGGCCAAATGCAGGTTGGCACATTGTGCCGTACACGTACGTACACTATCTAGTACATTTTCAAATCAACGGAGCAACGCTGCCAGCATTTCGATCACGCGTCGTATCGACCAGGCGCACTGATAATCTTTGGAAAACGCGACGAGCTCCCGTTTTCCTTGGACTAGTAAAGTGCACTTTAATGTAATGACAGTAACGGTGATAATTGAGAACATTTAACAGCTTAAATCAGAGAGATACACAACGTAACATAGGCGTATAGTTTTATATCTTAATCAATTATTCTGATAGATAATCAATATCAACCATAGCTCTGTAGAGGATAATAATAATAACGCCCAACGATCACATACATAGATAATGGATAGACCTAATAGGATTCCATATTCCATATTTCTATGAGGATCTCATGATCCCCGTAGTTCTTGGAAAAGGAAAAGTCCTCGGAAATACTTGTTCTGTGTCTGGGTGTTGTGGGAATGATCCCAACAAGTATTTCCGCTTTTTCTCTGTGCATAAATACTTGTCCGGCCGCGGGAATTCTACCCGCCGCCTGCGGGTTATGAATTGACCTGCTGCTGCTGCACTACACCACAGAGGCTGCCAAGGGGATGGTCGGAAACGTTCCGGAAGCCACAGTTTACATAATAAACACTATTGTGGATTCTAGGTATAGTCAGGTTACACGAAAATCTAAAACCTTAAAAATATTACAAGGTGCTTTGTATGTTATCAGAGTTGCTAATTTTTCAAATAAGTAATTTTAAAAAGTCCCGTCTAATACCCTAAAATTAATACTAAATTTAAATGAAACAAATCGACACGTACGGAGTAAAATTAAAAAGTATAAAACACAGGTTAACAAACGCACCGTAATTCACAACGGACAAAAGCTCACCGTTTAGTTCCTTCATTGCTAACTCGAAAATAGGCCGACCAAACGCGAATTATGAATTTCAATATTGGAACAAGCCACGATTGGCTGTCACAGCGGCTGCACGGCTGGTACTGCGCGTTGTCACAATGTTGAGTATCTAATATAGCATCATAGCTTGGCAGGCATCCGGCAGTCACGATCAAGGATACCACAACACTATTAAGATTTGTGCTTTGCCTTTAATGTTTTAATTATTTATTTTCGCATGTTCATTTGGAAGTCGTACACCGGCACTACACATTCTCGTATCAACATTCACAATTCTGGCCCTTCTATTTTTAAATGATAACTTCCTTGCACCATTCAACGATCAATGCAATTTACACACGTGGAAAAGACTTGTTTAAAATATATGGTAATTGGCACACCGACTCAAGGACACACGGAACTATATTGCGAACGGTCCTGCAATGTAGCCCTAACACGAATTCAAATAGTCTTACGTACTCTACAACTGTACTGACAGTAACCGCGTTAGGTACTTACGTAAAAACTAATTTGTAAAATAATTACCAGTGACGGCGTGGAGGCTGTATTTAGATGCGGTTGTTTCCATGAAACGATGTTCGAGAAATGTATACGAATACGATGTGCGTCAGAAACGATACACTAAGACCACCAATCTTCGTCGACACTAATCTACAATGACGATAACAGTTAATTCCATGAAAGATGTCACGCGAAAGTGCTAATTTGAATATGCTAAGATCGTGCCGCTTCAGTGATTATACCATTGATACAAGTACCTTTGTATATAAATAATAATTAACGCTCAATGATCACACGAAACGATTTGCCGTGTGGTCCCGGTTTGCGAATAGAATCACTTCTCTCTCATCTCTTCTTTATCTCTTCCTGTGGGTGCCATAAAAGCCGGCTGTAATGATAACCGCCCAAAGTGGCGTTTTATGGCGAAGGTGAACACAGGGTTCAGGAGTAGACCTCTTTCTGCTGAATATATGGTGCGTGATCACATACAATTGATACTGGGCTCTAAATCGGATTCCCTGTATCTAGGAACTACAAAGACCATTGTACCACACACTTGAACACAGAACAAGTGTTTGCGATTTTTTTTCTTGTGCATAAATGCTTTTCCTGTCGCGGGAGTCGGAACACGCCGCCTTCGGGCAAAGATAAAAGTCAAAAGATTTAATGTAAATAGGCTATTTTTAACACTTTTACAAGAAATTAGAAGATACTTATATTAAGTTATTTTACTAAGCATATAGAATTACAAAGTGCTTATTGACAAATATTACACAGCAAGCCCATTACAATATATGAGTTTGAAAGAAAAAGTTCTCATTCTCACTACTGGTGCTAGCAATCCGGCTATGCCGTTCTATGCTATGAGCCGACTGCTCTCAACCAGCACAAAAGCTGTCGACATTAGTCTATTCATTGATCCTCGTGCCTCTTAACAGTAAGGAGCAGGAAAATGCTCTCCAGTTACTCACATATTAACGATTGATTTTTGCCTCAGTCCATAAAGGTTAAAAAAACTTGCGGGGCGCTGCTGGTGAACCTACCACGCAAACTATAGCAGCAGCAAGCGGCGCCGTTGACTATTCTGTGCTCGCACTATTGTATCTAGCAGCCATCGATCAATATCACACTATCACACTTCACACTAATATTATAAAGGCGAAAGTTTGTATGTGTGTTTGTGTGTATCTTTGTTACATCTTCACCATCATCGGCAGAATGGGTTTGGATGAAAATCGGTACTAAGATAGCTTATACACTGGATTAACATATAAGCTACATTTTATCGCGAAAAAGTGAAATTTTCCCGTAGGATAGCAGTTAATTAAAATACTTTTTATCCGCGGGTGAAACCGCGGGGCGCAACTAGTATAAAATATATTCATGTTGTGTTACGCTTAGAAACTTAGCTCCATATATGTTAACGTTAGGTATGCACCTTAGATGTGATCAAAACCAAATCAAACGGGTACCTCTTCCTAGTTGTCCCTAATTACTACGTCACACTTTAGTAAATCAGAAAGGGGTTTGAAGGTTTATTCATGTATTTTAACTGCACCATAAGCGCATACAACATTACAAAGGCACATCACACTGCTATACAAATACAGTTAATTCCTTTTTCAATGCTAATGTATCTGCTGAATTAATTCAAAATTTAGACCTTTAAAAAGATGTTATCTAACCTGTGCAATAGTAGTAGCCTAGTTAGTAGTTGCGAAGAAATACCATCTAAGACTTTTCTGCAACGTTCGTCTAGGTAGGTACGACCGCTTTGCCAGTTATCCTGCCGCCAAGCAGTAGTGCGCAAGCACTACTGTGTTCCGGTTTGAAGGGTATTGTAGCTAGTGGAATTACTAGGCAAATGAGACTTTATGACCTAATCTCACAGTCTTATGACTGTGATGATGAATGGCGTGCGCAGTGCAGTGTCACGCGAAACTATACTTTAGTGTTTCAAGTGTCACTGTAACTGATATGGGCAGTTGTGTTGCTTAACATCAGGCGAGCGACTAGCTCGTCATGTCATATCGTAACATAAAAAAAAAATTTAGTAACCAACAAATATTTATTATACACGATTTTTTTCTGTGCTTCGTGCTAAATCTCGAAACGGTTTTCTAATTACTTACCTAGCGGTGATGTCATTTTGTAAATACTGACTATTGTGTTGTTCGTGGAACAATAAATAGATAAAAATATTAACTTAACTGAATAAAGATACGGGCCTTGTCTCACAGGGAGAGAGTGTAGACCACAATCCAGCACGCTGGCTAAGTGCGTGTTGGTGAGTGACATATGTTTTTGAATTTCATGATTGCCGGTTTAACAGAAAAAAAGAGCACATTTCATACGTAAGTGAAAAGTTATTGGCGCAGAGCCTAATGCTAATGGGTTTGAACCTGGGTGCGTTAGATTGAACGATGCATGGGCTACCACACTTAGGTACTCCTCAGTTGTATTCAGTTAAGTATATGGTATTTTATATATTTTTCATTTTTATTTTAGTGAATGATGATGAATGACCAGCTAGCCGTTAACCTGATGTTAACCGATTCAGCCACCTATAACAGAACAGTATCACTGGGAACTCCAAAATATAAAGTATCGCGTGACACTGCACTGCGCACTTCATTTGATTTGATTTGATTAGGCTTTGCTCTATAGCATAGAATTTTTTATTACAATGAAAATCAGTCGCTCTCAATAGTCTAGGAAAGGTAGAAAACCTTTTTTTGTAATAATATGATAAAATATTATCTGGCATAGAGACGAGACAAAAAATACAGACAGTTCACGTCAGGTTCCTCAGAATGGTTCAATCATATCATACGTTTTGAGTCAGGATCTCCACAATGGTTCAATCATATCGTACGTTTCGCGTGAGGTTGCCCAGAATGGTTCAATCATATCATATGTATCGCGTCAGGTTCCCCAGAGTGGTTCAATCATATCATATGTATTGCGTCAGGTTCCCCAGAATGGTTCAATCATATCATACGTTTCACGTCAGGTTCCCTAGAATGGTTCAATCATATCATACGTGTCGCGTCAGATTTCTCAGAATGATCCAATCATGTCATACGTATCGCGTCAAGTTCCCCAGAATGGTTCAATCATGTCATACGTATCGCGTCAGGTTCCCCAGAATGGTTCAATCATATCATACGTTTTACGTCAGGTTTCCTAAAATGGTTCAATCATATTATACGTGTCGCGTCAGATTCCTCAGAATGATCCAATCATGTCATACGTATCGCGTCAGGTTCCCCAGAATGGTTCAATCATATCATACGTTTCACGTCAGGTTCCCCAGAATGGTTCAATCATATCATACGTTTCGCGTCAAGTTTCCAGGGCGGTTCTATCATGGCACGAAGGCCAGGAAGGCGACAACACTGGCGATAATTACATACAATATAACGATGTTTAGCGAAACGGAACGGTGTTATATATGTCTCTGAGCATAGAGGAATAACGCTATTTCTATGTTTCTGAAGATAGAGACACAAAAATAACTGATTAAAATGACTGATTTTGAAATTTTCAACTCCGTAAAATCAATGATGCACATCTACGAGATTAGGAAATTTAAACTTGTTTACTGACTTTTATTACTGTTTGTACTGGCAGACCAGAAATAAACCTCACCGCAATGCCGCTTCAAAGAATATTCATCATTTCATTCCACAATATAATTTACCTTTTGTAGTGAGCAAAATGGGATTTAATAACTTGTCTGTGCTGCTCAAAAAGATAAAAACCTCTGAAGCTATGAAAGGATTGGTAAAATATATAGGTAATAGGTACATATTAAATTTGTTCAATTATAATGATTGTGTCTTGACGGAAGTTTATAATAATAATAACAGAAAATAATAATAATAACGCCCAACGACCATAGAACAAGGAAATATCAGGGAATCCTAGTTAGCGTCCAGGCTAACTAGGATTCCCTGGTATTTCCTTGACTACCCTATTTAATGTTTTATAGGACGCATTCTACTGCTACTTCAAATTAAAATCTAAATATATATAACTCAAAGGTGACTGACTGACTGACTGACATAGTGATCTATCAACGCACAGCCCAAACCACTGGACGGATCTGGCTGAAATTTGGCATGGAGGTAGATATTATGACGTAGGCATCCGCTAAGAAACAATTTTTCGAAATGCCACAAATTAAGAGGGTGAAATAGGTGGTTGAATTATTTTCTCATAGGCCACGCCGCTGGCGAAGCTGCGGGCAGAAGCTCATATTATATATTATAAATCGGAAACAAAATAATATTCATGGTGAATATTTCCGCGTATTTGCGTAGGCACTTCAGAATAAGGAGTCCTTATTCCAAGTTGCATGCAGCACATTATACTGTGACAATTCTGAGGGTTGATCACGGAAGGTTGATTGCAATGCAACAACAGAAATTTCATTCCTAACTTGATTTTTTTGAGTAACTATGCACATAAACTGCATATTGAAAGTATCTAATCCATACAAATAACTACCTATTAGTTGCAGTCAAGTTATATTATCGTCTAGCTGATACAAATGCATTTTATGTGGGGGGTTTATGTGTTACGCGTATTTATTCCACAAAAACATAGAAAGTATACAGTTATACACAAACATAACCTATGTGTTAAGTCGAGGAAAAATGTAATTAAGAAAACAAACATAATATTTATGTAGCTTACTGTAGCTAGTGAAATTACTGGGCCAATGAGACTTTATGACCTGATCTCACAGTCTAGTAATCTAATAAGATTACTAGACTGTAATAATAATAACCAGACTGTGACGGAAGCTGGTTTGCTCGGAGTGTACGCACAATTAGAAATAAGTACTTATGTTTACGTGTTATTGGCTGTATTGTCCTCCCTGTATTATATATATATATATATATATATATATATATATATATATATGTTCATGTTAATAATAGGCTTAATTAATAAATATAAAAAATAATCTAACAAAAAGCACGGACCCAGGTGTCTGTGGAAATGCAGCATAAAAAAAAAACCAGACTGTGTTGATGTCTCAGGATGACGTGCGCAGTGCAGTGTCACGCGAAACTTTATTCTGAGTAACACTGCAACTGATATGGGCAGCCGTGTCGCTTAACATCAGGCGAACGGTTAGTTCGTTACGTTATACCTTAACATAAAAAAAATATATTTTTCTTTTTTTCTCGCTTTTTTTACACTACTAAAAAATATTTGGACTATTTTCTATACGCGATACCTGTAAACAGCCTAGATGCTCCAGGCCACTACCATTAGGTAGCGTACCTATGCTGGCAGGCTATGCATGCTGGCAGCATTTCCCTGTTGAATCTCAATGCTGATTCGTTGTGCCAAATAAGTGCCAAAATGTTGGTCAAGCCTCACATCGACCAAGCGCTCTGATAAACTTTGTGAAACGCGACATCTAAGCTCCCGGTCTTTAAGGTTTACTCACTATTCATTATTCTGTTCTATTTTGGCCCTAAATAAAAAGATAACGTCCTATTCTTCCATATCCCTATCTCAATGTAAAATTTCGATAGGCTAATGTTATGTAACCTTGAAATATATCAGTTATTTTTCCTGTTCAGTCATACAAAAAATCAAGGTCGCTCATAGAAGTATTGTATAGTTAGCCTTGTAGTGATTGCAAAATGTATTACCTAAAGGATAATAACACAATTTAAATAAATGAGGCCCCATTTCGTCGAAGTTCATTAAAATCACTGACAAAATCAACAAATGTCGGGTTGCATAAGATTATCTATACTTAAGTCTCTATATCCCTATTTTCACATCTATGCCTTCTTATCTATAACACTTTAATCAAGTCGAAGAGAATTTAGACAAAACATTTTTTTTAGGATATAGTAGAATCCGAAAATACTGTTTTTGGAATAGTATCTATACATATCTGTATAGATACTATTCCATATATATTATTCATATTCCATATATTTTTTGTCTGTATGAAAATTCCTCACGTACTACTGAATGGATTTTTGTGCTGTCTCCTAGGTCCGTATTACAGAACGATGCTTAGTCATCGATCGGTGCTCAAGCAAAATTTCATTCATAAAGTGATCAATTAGTGAATGGAATCTCTGATTGAGCACCGATCAATGACTGAGCATTGTTCTGTAATACGGACCTTAGAGTGTGTTATTTGCAGTCCTGAACAATCATGGTCTTTAGCAGATTTTTATTTAAAGTCCTCCAAAGCGATTTATTTTACTCAAAAGACAGTTTGTCAAGGCGCTAGCTAGTTTTAACTATTTCCCCCTTATGGATTACAATGCCTGTCATAACTTCTATGATAAACATCTTAACATTGACTTAACTATACTGTTCGAAACATCGGTCATTCCTTTGCAGAAATAAATGAAGCGATGAACATGCGAAAATGCACTTTACCGCGTGGCACGGAGAGTCGTTTTTAAACAAATGCCTCTGCGGAGAGATATTTCTATACGGTCGTATAACATAAATATATCTATGCAGTGTGATGAACTGATGAGGCCTCTGATTTTGTACGCTTTGGTTAATACTTTAACGACATTTACAATTTAAATATGAATGAATATTCATGGAATTCGAACAATATGCTATTTAGTAGATTTATTTAAAAGCTGTTATAGAGTGCTCGACAACCTGACATGCTTCATTATATGGCATTAATACACGAAAGAAACACTATTCAGTAAATATCCTACTCAAGTTGTCTGAGTCTCTGTCATCTTTATTTAAATACAGAGAAATTAAAATTTTAGATGGTTTTGATTATTAAAATAAACACACGGTTAAATATTTCTAGTAAACATTATAATTATCCAAGGAGCTACAGGAAAAAATAAAAATCGCCCAACGATCACATATATAGATCCTGGACCTTAACTAGGATTCCATGTATCCAGGGACCCAGGAACCACGAACGAATGTTTCTTTTATTCAAACTAACATATTGTATCGGGGTGTCTATATAATATTTGACAATAAGCATTTTGTAATTTAATAATCGTTATTTAATTTATTTTTTGTGCACAAATACGTCCTGCACGGAAATCGAACCCGCCACCTCCGGGTTATGAGCCGACCTACTCAACCACCACACCACAAAGGCAGTAAATTACATCTCTTCAGCTAACTTATAGATGGGCATTTATAGGCATTAAATAAATGTACTGTAAAGCCTCTCCTTTTTTCTTTAAAGTCTTATAATAATATTTAGAAATGATAGTAACACAACAAAAAATATATACAATTCTAACTCAAGTTTAGCCTATAATATGACACCTACATACATAAAGTGAAGCGAGATGTAATTTCATCCGGCATTTTCTCATATATCAGTGAATGTGTTAAGTTGGAAGGTTGCCCGGCCAGGCAGGGCTGGCCTGCCCTAAGGCAGTGCGCAAATACAACTAAGAACATCAAAGGTATGTATTCTGTAAAACCTTGAAACTTTGGAAACTCAGTCGTTTGCTCGCTTGGATTAGCTTTCCACAACTGTGAAACGAATTTGCAAATATAATTTCTTTACTAACCTACAATGCTCATTATAAAACATAATCTTTATATATCTTAATATATAAAATAGGAATCTCTATTTCCCTTGGTCATCGCATCACGTGTGAACGGATGGAACATTTATGCTAATTTTCTTTTTGTTGTGTTTATTATTATCTGGAAGAGATTCTTATGAAAGATAAACTCATAAAAAAGAAAATTTTCACCAGGCGGGTGAAACCGCGCGACGCAGCTAGTCATTAAAATAATGGAATAATATTTATGTCAATAAACAAATGTTTTATAATTGGAACAAGCCGTGTCTTTACCAGCCGGAAGACGTCCAGTGTGGAACATATGCCTCCATTATAAAACACCATTTTGAACGCTTATCGTAGGGGAAGAGGGGTTTATCGTAGGGGAAGAGGGGTTTATCGTAGGGGAAGAGGGGTTTATCGTAGGGGAAGAGGGGTTTATCGTAGTCACCACGCTTGGCAGTGACCGCTTAGGTGAAGAAGAGGTGAGTTGGTATTTACTATGTATGGTATATACAGGATCTATGTATGTGATCATTGGGCATTATTATTATTATTATTATTATTATAATACTACTATAGCTGTACCCCGCGGTTTCACCCGCGTGGTGAGTTTCCTATTTTCCGCTCAACTTTCTCAATTTTTACCTTCTCCTGACAAAAAAAGAACTAGAGAAAAGAAGAAAAGAAAAGAAGAGAAGGAAAAGAACGTTCCATCCGTTCACGCGTGATGCGATGACCAAGGGAAATAGAGATTCATTTTTATATGTTTAGATTATCAAACCGGTGCAAGACGGGTACATTGTATTATAATATTTATAATAAGTATATTTTATTTCCAAATATGCATACATCATTCTTAACTTAAGTTGGTTAGCTATTAATACAAGTGAAATAACATTAAATACATATAATTATACATTTTGACAACCATGCTTAGGAGTGTCGTTAGGCCGTACTGGGATGCCCTGTGTTACAGCCACTAAGACTCCTCCTCGGGACAACAAATAGGTATGCGGAATATGACTATAATATTATATAATAATAATAATATGCCTATGACTATAACAAAAATAATATAACAACAATAGGGAGTTTTGGCGGGAAAGCGAAAAAGATCGTCTCACCGCATTGTATTATTTTCCAAAACTTGTGTTATTTTCAGTGTTAGTGCATAAAATTGGTGGCATTCTATTCGTTAAGTGCTGGATTACAGGCGTGAGTGTGGGGTAATGGTATAATGATGATGGAACGTTTCTTTTCATGTTGTTTCCAAAACTCCATAGAAGCTTCAAGTAAAGTTGCCACCACTTTACTAGGAGTATGACTTTGACTAGAATATGACTTGATTATGACTTGACTTAATGACTTCGACTGTGACTTGACACATATTTGCGTGAAATATCATTAACTTGATAAATTATCAATTACTTGACACTGGCGAAATACACAAAAGTGTGGAGTCAAAACGTTAAAAAAAAAATAATAACATCAATAACTGACCTCTTTGATTAAGTATACGATGCTTCATTGATGTTGAGATAGTATATTTATATCTACAATATATTCTAGGAAATTATAAGCATATAAAGTCCTGTTCCGTGGCTAATAATAGTATAAGCACAGATTAGATGACAGTTACTATAATATTGTGTGGTAATATGGTTCTGTAAGTACAAGGTAAGAAAAAGCACGATTGTTTGTGGCTTATCTACATAAGTGATACACGACTTATGACCGCAGACAACGTCATCAGAAGTCTGGGTTAAATGAGGAGCAGGTATATAGGAACTGAGTAAGTGCCTACAGCACCTAGTAGTTAGTTTAGTACTAAAAATATATTGCATATTATTTATTATTATCTATCTATATATACAAACAAATACAAATACAAATTTATTTATTGACACATTTGGTTACAAAGTTATAATGAATCCATAACTCCCGAGCTAGTGGAAACTATGCTTCAGGAGTCATATATAAAAGAAAGCCGTGTTAGTTCCAGTACTTATAACTTAAGAACGGGTGAACCGATTTGGCTGAAAATTGGTGGGGAGGTAGCTTAGAACCAGGAGATGGACATATGATACTTTTTATCTCGTTCGACTGCGTTTTACTAATTCACACGTGCGAAGCCGGGGCGGGTCAACTAGTTATCTATATATGAGAAAGAAAGTCGTGATAGTTACATTATCTATAACTCAAGAATGGTTGGACCAATTCAAATTTTTTGGTCTGTTTTTTGATTTATCTTCGTCCGGAATAGGATAGTAAGCAATCAAATTAATGTCAGTAAAATAAAAAAAATTAAGTCCTAAATATGCACTTTTAATACTTAATTGTTAGGCGGAACGAAGTTCGCTGGGTCAGCTAGTTAGCAATACAACTAGACGCCTACAGCCTTATTAATAAATACGAACTAGCTTTAGACTAGTTACACCATCTTTTGTCTCTTTTGATCCAGGTAAATATTCCAGAAGCAAAACAAGGACAAAAGCAGAAGTAACTAATCCGAGACTAATACCCGTTTATTAATAAGGTTGCTACACTTTAAAATTAAAATGATGTAAAAGTAACCTGTTAAGTGTAAATTCCATAATAATTTAATTAATAACATTGACAATAGAAGATAAGTTTTGCTTAATTGTTAAGTATTTACGTTTTACTCCTATTCTGTTTTCTGCGCTTTAGTCATAAACTAAATAATATAATTAAAATTTACATTACGTAGACACCCACTAGAGGTAACTTAATGTGTTACGTGGTGCCGCTCGCGAAAGCCGCCGCGGCTTGCGTTAGTAACTGGCTCCCAGAAGGAGGACATCGAATATGTCCTAAACCTGGTTGGATTAATTTCTACTTTTTAATTGACGTGAATTTAGCCGTTATTTATCTTACAGAAAAAAATAAATTGGTCATATTTAGATCGATAGATAGATAAAAAATGCTTTATTGCACTAATAACAAAAGACGTAGCTACATAGACAAACTTAAAGCTAGAGAGAATAATCTTCTAGTTAAAAAGGCTGTGACGTGGCAATTTGTGAAAATTAAATGAAAATTTTCAATTATTTATCACAAAATTACCAATGGAATCGATTTTCAGCAAACTTTTTTGAGACTTGTAAAGTGCGTCGTTTGCATTGTAACATATTTAGTAATATGTGGCGCAGTTTTCTTCATACTCGTAAATCTATTCACATAATATATTCATGGTTTATACATAATTATGCAGCGCGCCGAACGTTGTACCGCTTACTCAGGTGAACCGTCTGTCTGTTGGCCACACATAATACAATAACCTTACTTACTACTCAGACATTTTGAAAATATCCAATATTTTTAAGTTGGCTATATCTGGAAATAAATTAAATTTACATTTTTTGAACGTAAATTATGCAACTTTTCGTCAAAGACTAATCACGAGACATCTCGACTGTTATTAAGCGTTTTTGGCCTAGGTCATTTATCTAAACTTGAATAAATTAAAATATTAAATACATCTTTTTTTTTTTAAATTCCGATGACTATTATGATCTGTCTTGTCGTCTATCACCTTTTTTGTTGTCGGCTTCTGAGGTATCCTGTAAATATCAATGGGTAAACAAATAATAGGTCTTTACCTATGAAATTGCCGAATTGCAGTACAGACTTTTTCAAACAAAAAAAAGTTTTGATTGGCTATGAATTCTAAATTCAAATTAATTTTGTTTTAAAAATACGACATTCTATTTACAATATAAGTCTTTTGTTTATTGATTAGCGTTGTATTTTCATTACATTTCAACATTTTTCCTCATAATGGATACTTTGAAATTTCGTGTAATTATGGAATATGAGTTCCGTCGTGGCACCAACGCGGCACAAACGACACGTAACATCAACGACGTTTACGGAGAGAACTGTACAAACGAACGTACAACCCGTTATTGGTTTGCTTGGTTCCGTTCTGGGAATTTTGACTTGAAAAATGAACCTCGTGGTCGTCCGGAAACTTTGGTCAACAATGATGAATTAAAGGCGATTGTGGAAGCTGATGAATCTCAATCTACAGCTGAGCTGGCAGCAGCTTTTGATGTTAGCATCAAAACAATATTAGTCCATTTGCGACAGATTGGCAAGATAAAAAAGCTTGACAGATGGGTGCCCCACGAACTTAACGATCGCCAGCGCAACGTACGCGTTGAGACTTGCCTTGCGCTGCTTAACAGGCACAGAAATGAAGGAATTTTGAACCGAATTGTTACGTGCAACGAAAAATGGATTCTTTTTGACAATCTAAAGCGCTCAGCAAGTTGGTTAGATCCTGGTTCGGTACCAAAGCAATGTGCAAAACGAAAAATGACCCCTAGAAAGGTGATGGTCACAGTTTGGTGGTCTAGTGCTGGTGTGATTCATCATAGCTTTTTAGAAAACGGCGAGAGCATTACTGCAGATGTGTACATTGAAGAACTGACCACAATGATGGCGAAACTCGCACGTCTGCAACCAGCTTTGGTCAATCGGTCGTCTCCACTGCTACTTCACGACAACGCGCGACCCCATACTGCACAACAGACCGTCTCTAAGCTGCATGAGTTGGGTTTGGAAGCTCTCCCTCATCCGCCATACTCACCAGATCTTGCGCCTACCGACTATTACTTTTTCCAAAATTTTGACAACTTTTTAGCGGGAAAAAAATTCAATTCCCGAGAGGCAGTACAAAACGCCTTTGAAGAGTTTGTTGTCTCCCGTCCTGCTGATTTTTTCAAGAAGGGCTTCCATAAACTGTCACAGCGTTGGCATAGATGCATAGATTGCAGGGGTGATTACTTTGAAAAAAAGAAATAAATAAGTTCGAAAAAAAAATACTTTAACTTTTTTCAAACAAAACGGCAATTTCATAGGTAAAGACCTAATATTTTAATGGAATGGATGGATGTGCATTTTTTGTTTAATCCTTCCTAGGTTTTGAGTATAGGAGGGCTGATTTGTCGTACAATAAAATCATTACGTTTTGATTAATAATGTATACACCATAGCTGAGTAAAGTAATAAATACCAAAATAGTTGAGGAAGCTCCAAAAAAGTTTAACTTGTTATTTTGTTATTTATATATTCCAAGCATCAAATTTTTCCGTAGTAGTTATATTATTTATTAATTACTACTTTTCATAAAACATAACATTACAGAACAGTCCAATGCGTTACATTTTATCACTATTTTACTAACATAACTTATTATTTGATAATTATTATTTACACTTAATCAATCAATATAAAAATATTAACCTACAGACTACAATCACATAAACAAAATAACAATAAACGAGTATGCTTTAGACCACACGTCTGATTTGACTGACTTATTGTATTGTATTGTATCTACGTGAATCAAGTTCCGTTCGCCTCGCGATGCATTCATCAGCTTACTCCCCAAGTGCGCAAAGAAGTTTTACTTTAACAAAACAAAATATTGACATAAGAATATTATATAAAATTTATATCATCCCAAATAAAAAAAAATATAATTATTATAAGTCCTTCTCTTAATGATCTCGTTGTGGCTGTGCTGTGACGTATGACGGCCGGCCGTGACCCACGGGCCATGTGGCCTTCAGCAAAGCAAATGGCCGCAGATATCCTTCGAAAGGGTTACTATGTAGTAATCTAATAATATTCCGAAACAATTCCAACGCCGGAAAAATTTGAATATGATTATTAAAAATATGCCAAAGGCATTTAGTTACATGGTTGTTTTAAAATTGAGGCCGCTGGTACGGCCGTGACATTTTTGAAAAATATAGGCGCAGACTGTTGTAAGCTCAGATTACATAATTATAAAAACGTACGTAGTTCATACGTTAGTCGCGTATTCGTTTTTGGTTGTAGCATAGATCCTGGACCCTAACTAGGATTCCCTGTGTCTAGGGACCCAGCAACTACGAGGACCATGGTCCCACAGCACCCAGACTCAGAACAAGTGTGTTCGCTTTTTTTTCCAGTGGACAAATACTTGTCCTGTTGCGGGAATCGAAGTCGCCGCCTCTGGGATATGAGCCGACCTGTTCAACCACCACACCACAGAGGTCATAACGAGGAATTGTCATCGCGGTTGCTATAGTGCAGAGAGCGCGGCATAAACAAATGTTAAAAAAATGGTTGCCTGTAAAGTCGGATTACGGGCGATAATTTTACGTGACAACGTCAGGCTGATCGTGCCTCTCTATCGCTTGTTCCGCGCTCTCGCTTGCGCGCTCGGCTCAGGCAGAACGTGACAATTTTTCGTGCGTACAGCCGGCGTTCATCAATTTATAAGACGTTATCCAAAAAAACGAGGCTGTAACTAAATTAATATTATGTGCATCTAAAACTATGTAATGAAATAATAAACCACAGATAATTGATTGACTCAGGCGTGATTCCAAATTCATCTATATACAAAATTTAGCAAGAATATCTAGTGTGATTCCGCTAAAAAAATTGAGTTAACAATAATTTTAATAATCCTTTTTTAATATGTTCTTTATGTTTGTTTTTTATTTATTTTTTAGTGGAATTACACTTTATATTATTATTTCATTTTGTATAACAAAATAGGTTTAACTCGCTGTTTGCGGGTAAGCGGTCCAAAAAGCTTGTGACGCTACCTCGGTGAATGGCCATAGTCTTGCTCTTACCGTGGTAAGAGCCAGCTTTTTGATCATCTGTAATCTCTATCAGACGTCTGGACATGAAACCACGAGCGGCTGGACCACACGGTTCAAAGGTTTCAATAATTAAAAGACCAATATTATATTCGAAAATAAAAAGAAATAAACCATTTAAAAAATCGCAGACTTAAATGTCTTCAGTGACTTAAAATGAAAGGAGGGTTTAAATCTGTAGGTATATAGTGGTAGAATCGGACATAAGATCTTTCTAAACGTCTGGTCGAAGCGAGACGTGACCGAAATGCTGGCTTCTACTTCGGCCAAAGATTGAGCATTGCCATTCAACGTGATAATACTGCCAGCATATTGGGAAAGTTGCCTATTGGTAGTGGTTTGTAAGATTAAGTTTTATTTTGTGTGTATTGTTTTCTGCTTTTTTATTACTCAATACGATTACTTATTTAAAAAATAAATAAATAATAAATCTCTATTTTCTTTAGTCATCGCATCACGCGTGAACAGATGGAACATTTCCGTCAATTATTTTTTCTTGTATTTTTTTATTGTCAGGAGAATGTACTATGAATGAAAAAAAATTTAAAAGTTTAGAAATTTATTACCACGGATGAAGCCGCGGGGCGCAGCTAGAATAATATAAAATGATAACGTTGCCTTTTGTTTGTGTGACTTTTACTCCAATCCATATTGGATTCCCCATCCATATATCTCGGAAAATATAGGATCTGGAAAATGGGAAATCGCAAGACATCTCTAATGAATAATATCAAAATATTTTCCGTTTGTTTTCAATAAATTTGTCCGAACTAATCCATGACCTACGTCTATCGAGGCAACGTAATTTGTTTCTTTCCTATTCTTAGTTTCCTTATTAATAGAACCTACTGTTACTTATTCTGTGGTATTATTGTGGTAGGCGATCGTAACCACACTGTAAACGCTTACATTATCAATGCATTGTAGGTACTAGAGGTAACATGTTCCAAGTTATAAGCAGTGGCGAATATTTTCTTTTTACAAAAGTATTATCACTTTGTTCTCAGTGAATGACTGATAGACAATACATGTACCACCGAAACTAGATATTGGGACTTTTGGAGAATAATTCCTTTTATAACATAAAAGTGAACAAAGAAAGGGTTTGTTAAAACTCATAAGGTATGAGGTGATTTAAAAAACATACTTTATTTATTCACATTTACAATTTAATATAGCTTAAATATTAGGTTCTAGTTTTACGCTAGATTATGGAGTAGAAAAAACGGTGATTTGATGCAGATTTTAATACTGCAATCTAGAGAGAGTTGAGGTAAATAACACTCATAAAATATTATAAAATCTTTGTAGAGTTGTTTTGTTTTCAGTTGTTCTGATGATTTATGTTGTTTTGATAACGATATACGGTATTATACGAGTGTAATAACAGAGTGAGTGATGGATGAATCCATACATATAATAAAATAGAAAGAGCGCTAAATCTGAACATTTAATGATTTGAAAATTTTATTTACACTTACACTACATACACTCCTTTAAACATAAAAAAAAAAAACAGAAAAAGGACATCGAATACGTCCGAAATCTGGTCGGAGTAATTTCAACTTTTAATTGATGTGAGTTTAGCCGTTATTTATCTTACAAAATAAAAAAAATCTTTTTAATGGATGTAAAAGTCTAATATGATTTTTGTCGGACTGTTTATCCATGTGAACTCGCGTCACACTGGAACGAATTTTGTACGAATTTGGTACAGTCACGTTGTGCCCACTTTGGCCACGGATACTGCTTTCCATGCCGACGCTGACGCGTACTTTTTTTTTTATCAACGTTTAAAACGTTTACGCTCATGTCTTACACCACGGCAGTAATAAACTATCATTTGTACCACAGAGTAAATAAAGTATTATACATACTTTTATTCGTGTAGTACCGCGGCGTGGCCTTGGACACGGTCTATGTCTTTATCAGATTGTTCTTCATTGCTATAAAAATAGACACATTATACCTACATTATTGATGAAAACAAATGAAATAGTATTTTGAAGACACATTTTGTAAAATTAATAAAGGCTATATACTGGCCGCGATGACTTATAGACAGTCCAAATGCTCTAGCCCACTACCAGTAGGTAGCGTACCCAACATGCTGGCAGCATTGCCCCGTTGAATTGCAATGCTTATTCGTTGTGCCAAATAAGTGCCAGCATTTTGGTCACGCGTAGCGTCGACCAGGCGCTCTGATAAACTTTTGAAAACGTGATGAGCTCCCGGTCCCCAAGGACCCAGGGTCTCAACAACAAACGACTCAAATATGTAACCGCTGCCGAGATTACTATATTTGCGCCGTATTAGCTGGTAGGCCGAATTAGCCGCGGCGCCGGCCCTAACGTGTCTCGGGAAGATATGCCAATGATGATGATAATAATGATAATAATAATAATAACAATAAAAATGATCTAAAAATAATAATAATAATGATTATACTAATGACAAATGCCAGTATATAGACCAAATGTTTTTTTTTGTAGTAGTGTTTAGTATTAGTTATTATATCATTGTAATATTTAGAAAATAAAGGCAATTTGCCTTGAAAAAAAATAAAAATAATAAAGGCTAGACTCACATCAATTCACGAAAGCCGCCGCCGCGGCTTGCGTTAGTAACTGGCTCCCAAAAGACATCGAATATGTCCGAAACCTGGTTGGAGTAATTTCGACTTTTTAATTGACGTGAGTTTAGTCGTTATTAGTAGTGCAGTAAATGCAAAATGTTTACGGGAACACTGAAGAATGCGGGTAGATGACAGAGATTTTTAATTAGGAGCTCGCTAGTATCTTCTATTAAAATGTTGTGAACAACAGTGAAAGATAATTAATACTATTTGTTTTATTTCCGGCTTAGTTTTGTTAGTGATACTGAATTGGTATAATAATAGGTCTTTATAATATTGCCATTCTACAGTACTGGCCATTACTAGAAATAAAAATTATAGAGAAAAAATTACTGTCACTTATTTCTCAAAAAAAAAAAAACGGCAATTTGTTAAGTAAAGACATAATAATATAGTTTAGATCACTATGGAAAAAAACATTTGCAACCATTTATGAAGAAAACTCAAAAGAATCGATCATCTCTTTTTCAAATTTCAATTTCATAAGATGATCGATTTTTATAAGTTTTTAAGTAGATCCTATCATCATCATCATCAGCCTGTGTTAGTCCACTGCTGGACATAGGCCTCTCCCAAGGTACGCCATTGAGCCCGGTCTTCGGCTCTTCTCATCCATCCATCCATCTATAATAGACTTTTATAGGTACCAAATAAGCGAAGTCTGAAGCCTTAGGGTGCTTAAATTTCTGACACATGGGCTAATCATTTGGAAAAGCAGCTCAAAATTCACGCTACTTGAGGATCCTCTAATGATTTGAAAAAAATAATACACCAAGTACCAAAATGATAATAACTAACCACTGTACTGATAAGACAGATCAAAAGTTACTGAATATTAATTAAATTTGTTCCAACGCAGAACATGGACTGATTACTGCAATTAGTTAGGAAGGCTCATATATTAAATGTTTTTTCTCACGTGTAGGTAAGGTAATGAAGCTGCGTTAAGGTCGTATAGCGGTACCAGATCACGCATGTTTAATGCCAAGAATAAATTAAGCTAGCATCTGTTGAAAGTATAGTGACTATTTGGACATCCTACGCATTTTAATTCCAGGATAAACATATTTTATGTTTATTTCGGTAGTGTAACCACACACTGACAGCCTCTGTGGTGTGGTGGTTGAGCAAGTCGGCTCATAACATGGAGGCGGCGGGCTCGGTTCCCGTGACAGGACAAGTATTTGTGCACAGAAAAAACAGTGTAAATACTTGTTTTGAGTCTGGGTGTAGTGCGGACCACGGTCCTCGTAGTTACTAGATCCCTAGATACAGGGAATCCTAGTTAGGGTCCAGGATCTATGTGTGTGATCGTTGGGCGTTATTATTATTATTATTCGGATCTTATACGCAAAAATAATGTCTCTTAATCTCTTTTCTTCTTGGGCGTATGTACTTGATAAGGACTTCTCACTCTAACGCTTCGTGATTCTTTGAGAGTAACGAAAATATTCTAGGTCTCAATATAGGCTTTCAAAGATGCAGCGCTCCCTCCCTGCCGTTTCTGAGCAACGTACCTATCCCGGAAACTTAATTTTTGTTATTGATGGAGCTAAAAAACTATTTCGTACTTTATATTATATTGATATAGCTTTTTCAATTCACGAACTTGGAAATATTCTACTTATCATTTGGAATATGAGAGCACAATGCACTTTTACAGTCACATTTCGCTGTTTTGTATTCAAATTTTTTTTATACCGCCATTTCACTGAAAATGCACTAATCATTTCATGTGTAGGTACCTCTTTTTTTACTATAACCGTACTGACACCTATAAATATATTATTTAGGCTATTTTAGTTTGTAATTTTGGTATTTAGGTGCCAAACAGTAGTGTGCAAGCACTACTGTATTACGGCTTGAAGGGCACTGTAGCTAATGAAATTACTGGGCAATGAGACTTTATGATCTGATCCCACAATTGAGTAATCTTATTACCAGGCTGTGCATCCTGATGTTTCAGGATGATGTGCGCAGTGCAGTGTCACGCGAAACTTTATATTTTGGAGTTCCGAGTGACACTGT
Source organism: Ennomos fuscantarius (assembly GCA_905220475.3). NCBI lineage: Eukaryota > Metazoa > Arthropoda > Insecta > Lepidoptera > Geometridae > Ennomos > Ennomos fuscantarius. Next base: position 18,379,278 of record HG992023.1, read on the forward strand.
TCTGTTATGGGCAACCGTGTCGCTTAACATCAGGTGACCGACTAGCTCGTCACATCATTCACTAACATAAAAAAACCTAGCATTTTCTCTTATTAGTGGTGCGAAAACTTGTGTCGCTCGGCAGCAAACTTTTTCTGCGTCTCGTACCTTTGCAAACCTCATTACGCTTATCAGGATTCTATATTTGAACTACTCGCGTCGCTCGTGGTTCAATTCTAGCTTCCTTCACTTGCTCAGGTTTCAATGTAAGTACTAGCGCTATGAAACAACTTCAATATAAGTACAGCCTTGCATCATAATACTTATTTGTTATGCAAGGCTGCAAAATAAAATTTGTTGGCGAGCATGTGAACTTGATTGCAACCATAAGAAACCGAAACTTGTATGGATTTGACAGTTAATATGGACAAATTAATATAATATTATTATTATGTTAATTTACTATGGACATTTTTAAATCTATATACACGGTGGAATTTAATTTTTTTTTTTTTTTTTTTTATTGGTTGATAGGCTCGCGTTTGACCACTATCACACCTGATGGTAAGTGATGATGTGGTCTAGGATGTAACACGCTTGCCTAGAAGATACCTGTTCACTCTCGATTTGAAGATAATTTAATTAATTCACTCTTTTCCTTAAATATTCAGACCATGCTATAGAATGTTCGTACAAGGGCCGATTAAAAAAAAAGATTTGTTTTAGTATTTAGTGCCTCCTAAAATAACTGCATGATAGCCGAAATATCTATCACACAGCACGGGCACCAGCTGAGTGCTTTGTAAATGTTTCGTAGGCAATAAAACACTTGCTTTGTTCAATGTCGCAAGGCTTTTCTTTAGAATTTAAATTTGATAATACATAGATTTAAGTTTTATTTCATAAGTACTTTTTTATTTAGTTATATGGGAGCATTCTATAGCATGGACTGAATACATACATTAAAGAAAAAACGAATTTAATTCCACGTTGTATGTATAATAAAAATAAAATATATTAAAGAAAGTCGTGTTAGTTACACTATTTATAGCTCAAGAACGGCTGAATCGATTTGGCTGAAAATTGGTGGGGAGGTAGCTTAGAGCCAGGAGACGGACATGGGACTTTTTATTCCGTTCGACCGCGTTTTACTAATTCACCCGTGTGAATTCAGGCTGGCTCAACTAGTTAGGAATAAAATTTGTCATCATTCTTGGCAGGCGTCTTGGTGTTCGCTAAAAAATTTAATGTACTGAAGAGACTGTCTGAGATCGTAAATTATTGCATTGTACAGGTTTTAAATCTAACGCCCGTGACTTGGTATGTCAGAGTACTTTTTTTTATGTTAGTGAATGATGTGACGAGCTAGTCGTTCACCTGATGTTAAGCGCCACGGCCGCCCATAACAGAACAGTGTCACTCGGAACCCTAAAACATATAGTTTCAACGACACTGTACTGCGCACATCATCTTGAGACATCAGCACAGTCTGTTAATAGGATTACTCGACTGTGAGATCAGATCATAAAGTCTCAATTGCCCAGTAATTTCACTAGCTACAGTGCCCTTCAAACCGGAACACAGTAGTGCTTGCACACTACTGCTTGGCGGCAGAATAACTGGCAAAGCGGTGGTACCTACCTAGACGAACTTTGCAACAAAGTAATTTGAATAAAAAGTAGGCTTTGTAATGTTACTCTTGATGGCGCTTGGCTGGGAAATCATGCGTATTGTAGTAACCAAAAGTGTTCGGCCTTAGAGTTAAAAATAGTTACATTTCAATCAATCAGATAGTGGACCAATATCAATGCATGTGGAGTAACTTTTTTGTTGTGTCAATGCCACTTAAAAACCTGATGCCTATTTATATACCTACTTAGGTAATGTGGATTGCATTTTTATCTACTTAACTATCAATCAAAATGAATAGATATTGTTTTTAAATAATGTCTTATTTAAATATTTATGATTTGGACATAGCAGTATCTCCTGCTTAGCGTAATCAACGGATAAAGTTTTAAAATAAAGAAAATACTTGAATCCCGTGTGGGATTTGAATCCGCATCTGCATCCATTGTAAAAGTGCTAAAAATAGCCTATTTGCAATAAAATCTTCTGACTTTGACTTTGACATCCATCCTTTTTTATAGCCGGGACGTGGTTACCGTAATTTCATGTTCAAATTTATCCTTCACCTTTAGATGCGGGTTCAAATCCCTCTGAGTCAAATTCCTTTACATGATATATTAGTTTGTTTTATTTAGTTGTGTAGTTCAACTATATTTCAAGAGAAAAGGCGTGTGAGTCACTAGAAATAAAATCAATGCAGGCGTTAAATTGCAAAAAGATAATTATGCACAGGTTTTCTTGATGACTCGTTAAGACAAGAGCCACCTTTATTATCCACACAAAAAGCGCCAACGCCAACGTTTTTATATCATAAGTTGTTAAATGATTTCGATATTTTTATATGTTATCTACACAGTGAAAAACTACATCGTATGCTATCTTTCTTCAAATTTTCTAGTAGATAAAGTTCGAAAAACATAATCTTATTTTGTATTATAGGCGCACAACATATTATGTAAAGAAAAGATTTTTATGCTTTAGTTTTTACATCGTTTGTTTCATACTAGGCATAAAATAGGAGAAATAATAGAATCAGATCCTTTAAAAAAATGCGTTAAACCGCCTTCCAATCGCGTTCGCTTCATTTTGAGAAGGACTTATTAAAATATGAAATATTTCATTCAGTTATTTTATAATGACTGAGACTTTGTTGTATTCGTGGAAAAGAATCTGAAAATGGTGGTTGTAAAATTGAGTTTTTATATAACCCGTGTATTTTTTAATTTTGATGTGCGATAAAGGTGGATTGTTATCCGTTAAGTGTTTGTGAACGTGCACGAGTGTTGGCAAATAGTTCCAAGTTTTAAAACCATGCTCTTTTTCGTTTTCCCTTCAAAGCTTCCTATATCCTCTACTTGATCTGTGTTCCTAGAGCCGTTAGTAAAATTTCCACGGTTTTACTGTGGCATGACTTTGACATAATAGGATTTTGACATGACATAACCCTACAATAGTTTCTTAATTGACATTGGCAGAATTGTCGCTAAAAAGCGATTGAAAGCCATTACACGAAGAAGAAGTTTTGTTGTCTAACTCCGAAGATCTTCATCAGAGCTTCTAGCACGAATCCTTACGCGAAAGTAAGTGTATCGTTAACGTAAGTCATATGTATGGCATTTGATCAGCGCCCCTAGCGGGCGTAAAACGAATCAAAAATCGGTAGCACGAATGGTTTTGGTTACTATCGTATCGCCTTCGTATCGCCGCGTAACGTTTACGTTAGACAATTTGCTACCGCCTTTTCATGGGATAACCGCGCAAGGTTCTTCTACCAAAATAAAAAATGAATACGTAAAACGGTCCAGAAATCTTGGAGAAATCGATGACCATAGAATAAGTAGCCTCCTTTTAGCCAGTAACAGTTGAAATACAAATTCCGTTTTGTTTATGTTGATTAATTGGTATTTCAAGAATTAGTACTTTCAAAACAGTGGCTAAAGACAACAATCCGAATGTCTGCGTTCACTTTGTGTTTACATAATATTATGCAATTAGGGCTGCCAACTTTTGAATATCGTTAAATTGTTCCAATAAAATGAACCAATACAGAAATAAAGAACATAAACAAATACATCGGCGAAAGGCTCTTTCTTGGGACCTTGTACCTAAAGCACTACTAATAATGAGATGTAAATTCATGAAACAATGGTAAAATTAACGGATTTAATTAATGGTATGATGAATAAATAATGGTAAGTTTTATACAAAACATTTTAGCACAGCTGATATCTCAAAAAAAGATCAGCATAATTCTCGACCTTATAATAAATTGTCCTCTGCCCGTTAAGAACGTCAGTAAAATACAAAAAAAAAACAAGGAGAGTGTTGTTTAGCTATAAGCAACACTTTGCTTAGCTATAAGCAACACTTTCCCCGAGTTTTGGCGGGAAAACGAAAAAGATCGCGTCGCCGCATTGTATTATTTTCCAATATTTGTGTTATTTTCAGTGTTAGTGCATAATTTTTTTTTAATTTTATAGGTCTACCAACAATTATACCATTAAAACTAACGTAACGAACATGATCATAAGTGCTGGATTACAGGCGTGAGTGTGGGAAAGTGGTATAATGATGGTGAAACTTTTTTTCGTGTTGTTTCCAAAACTAAACAGAAAGTTCTGGTAAAGTTGCCACCACTTTACTAGGAGTATGACTTTGAATAGACTATGACTTGACTTGATGACTTCGACTGTGACTTGACACATATTTGCGTAAATATCAAAACGGCCATGTTTTTGAAATGATCAGGAAGCTATTTGGATCTAATGCATATTACGCATAGACGTCATTATGGAATAAAGGATTAGTAATAGCATAGTAGCGAAATATTTCAATCTTTTTTTATGTGTCACACGTTTAGTTGTAAAATAACCGTTTAAAACTATAATCAACAGTTTAAAACCAAAATGATTTAAAACTGTTGAAAACCCGGCAAAGTTGATGAAAAAGGAGGCTATATTTCGTATAAAACAAGTGTTTAAAATAGCGTTATTCATTCATTCCATTTATTAAATTATTCAATATTTTGCTGATCTAAATAACAAATATAATAATTTTAATGTGATTATAGTTACCTAATAAATGTAGGTACGTTTTAATCGTGATTAAACTAAGAAACGCTTCATCTTAAGTACTTAATTTTTTTTTCAGGGAACTTTAATATATTAATTAATTATTGATAATATAATAACATTATGTGGCTGGCAACACGTACTTACTAACATGATCATGGCATCTTCAACTACGTTCATTTGATCATTGGGTGTTATATAAGTCATATTGGCGGGTATTGAATATCAGTGATTTTCTATTTTTAAACTTTCAAGGTTGTTACTATGTTAAAATACTTAAAATACCTAATTATAAATGCCCAATGGATTTCATTTCCACGCCACGCGAGTGGCCCGTTTGTACTAATTTGACAGTCCTGAATTCGCACATACATTTTTAAGTACTTCCTAGAAAGGCTTCTAGGAAGTACTTAAAATTACAAATGCGTTGCGTTTTAGGAGTGACTCGTTAACTGGTTAGTGCACAGGAAGTCTGTGCGTAGTAATTTTAGCGTGTTTTTAATAGGCTTTAGTGCAGGTAGGCATAATATGCATTTTTTGAAGAGACCTTGACGTTTCCGATTTGTTTTAATTAACTGTCACCTTTTGTGAAATCATGTATTTATGAAAGGTCAATAGTTTAGACCAGCTTCACCAAAATAGCCAAAAATAGTATGATAATAAAACTCAAAATTAGTTGTGCTCTTTAGGAAACGCTTTGACTCGACCATGGCATTGGTTTGACCTGTTTCGTTATGGTGTACTTCAGTCGAGTGTACGAAAGGCATCAGAATCTGTTGAAAGTAAAAAAAAGTGCGGTTTTTCAAAAATAGGTTAAAAGTTGTTCATGGAATGAAACAAAACGCACTGAGAATAAAATGTAGTTTTTGTAAACCGAACCCTTAAAAAGGTATAATAGGTATAGATTAAAAACGTCCCCAAGTGGTTGATTCGGCCTCTTGATTTTTTGAAGTTTTGTTTTGGCTCCACATTTTTGTATATTTAGCCAGTGTCAAGTAATTGATGATTTCTCAAGTTAATTAATATTGTATATATTATGTGTCAAGCAAGTCAAGTCAATTCACAGTCCAAATCATTAGGTTAAGTCATAGTCTAGTCAAGTAATACTCCTAGCAAAGTGGTGGCAACTTTACCAGAAGTTCCTATTGAGTTTTGGAAACAACACGAAAAGAAACGTTTCACCATCATTATACCACATTCCCACAATCATGCCTGTAATCCAGCACTTAACGAATAAAATGCCACCAATTTTATGCACTAACACTGAAATGAACACAAGTTTTGGAAAATAATATAATGCCGCAACGCGATCTTATTCGTTTTCCCACCAAAACTCCTCCTTATTTTAACGTTTCAATTTATGCTAATTTTAGCGGCGGGTACACGAAAAACAAATCGCCTATTACTTCTTTTGTTACTTCGAACTACTGAAAACTGTGTCATATGATCATTACAAAGGATATAATTTTGCACACATGTTAGATGATTATTGCTCAAGGTTTACCAAGTAATAATAATAAGGACATACTTAAATGAGTTTAAAAAAACAATGTGCGAGCCTCTTCGTTTTTAGAGTCACAAATCATTTATAAGATTGCTCGATCTTTTTACCATGTTACCACAAATACATAAACAGGGCTTAGACAGAAATCAAACGCGTGTTTAACAATAGAAAACAGCCATCTAACACTAGTGTTTAAAACTTGTTTAAATCTTTTGTGGGTAAACCATAACAGCCTTATAAATAAACACGAACTAGCTTTAGACTAGTTACACCATCTTTTGTCTCTTTCGATCCAGCTAAATATTCCAGTAGCAAAATAAGGACAAAAGCTGAAGTAACTAATCCGAGACTATACCCGTTTATTAATAAGGCTGTTAGAGTGCAAGCAAAAACTAACAAAACCGTATGGTAACCATGAAATAATTCATCATTGTGATATGGTTTTGTTTTAACCGCCATTATGTCAGTTTTATTAAGGCTGGAGATAATGATCGCACAACTGCTGTTATGTTAGTCGGAAGTGTTGTAGTAGTATGCACATGCATCATTATTTACATTTAAATGGCAACCCTAATGAAGGCGCGTGCGAAAGGCGGTCTTGGCAAGGTTGAACACTACTTGGCATGCCTGCATACTAGCTGTGTCTCGTGGTTTCACCCCTTTTATGGATACAATTTGCCGGGATGGATCCCTTAGTGTCGTTTCAGAACTAACGGAGCTAAACAGAATCATAAATTATTTCAGCATTTTCAGTACTAATTTATTAGCAACATTTTTTAAATTTGTAATGTTAATGATAAATTTATGGATAATAAATATTTACAAAAAAAAAGAATTAGAATAATTAATTCAATAACATAATTATTGTAAAAATATTGTTATTAAAATAGACAAGTATATAAAATTAAATTGATCACATCACGTTTGGTGGCGCTATATGGCGCCATATCTATCAGAAATCTTTTTACTTTATTTTAAAAAATCTGATTAGTTTCAACAATATGGAGTCTGGAAGAGCGTTAAAAGTTTTTACACCAGCTACTGTACATTTCCCAGACTTAGCAAGTCTATGTCTCGGCAGTATTAGATCACGAGCTCTTCTTGTACCTAAGTTGTGGTCATCTCTGTGTTGTTTGAACAAGCTCATATTTTTGTAAACGTATAGGCTCACCTGGTACATGGATAAGGCGGGTACAGTCATTAAATTTATAATAATATTATTTACATGATTTTTCGTTTTTACATTTATTTATATTTGTCATATTTCAGGAATAAACACAAAAAAGCTTGTTTATCACGTCTATTAAAAAATATACATTAAATTTAAAAAAAGCGTTTATCTTTGAACTTGAAATATATAGTACTATATATAAATATATACTACTTGGTATACTGACAGATGACAGTCAAGATTTTTAGAGATTTGTACGATGATAACGAAAGCTTTAATAGGATCACTTTATTGTCGATCTATATGTCTTTTCGTCTGTCAGGGACCCTCACCAATCGCCAGTACGCTTGGCAGGCGATTTGGTGATCACAGAAAATTTAAATGTACCAATGAGAATGCTTCTGCCCATTCTCTGGATTTCCCTTAGCCGGCTCTTACGGCACCCACGGGAGGAGATGAGTTGGTTCTATTTTCACGCCAATCGGACCACAATGGTGCCGATTCTGCGTCGCATTCTCTAAAACTAAAGTAAACTTAAAGTATGGCGGTACTCTTCTGATAAAAGGGAAATGAAAAAGACGGAAATATGTTAATTTCGTTTAGCTTTAAAGTATGCGACACAGAATCGACACCAATGTCAATTGTGCATAAATAATATACAATTATACATATTTAAATAATATACAGTTATATATTAGGTTGTCTTCAAATAATTTGTTAGTATACATTACATTTATAATGATAATAAATAAATATTTGTTCACATTTCACATTTCAGCGCCATCTAGCCCCAAACTAAGCAAAGCACTATGGGAACCAAATTACTGATACAATACTTAGATAGGTACTTTTTGTTTGTAAATACATACATAGAATACAATATAACACCTAGACACAGAACAAACATCGGTATTCATCACACAAATGTTTTTCTTGGGTGGGAATCGAACCCACAACCTACAGTTCAGAAGTTACTACCAACTGAGCTATCGAGCCAGTCAGTTCACTTGATTTATAGCAATATTACCTGATCTTATTCTCATCTATTGTAAAATGCCATAATTTAGTTTCAACATGGATAATTACCGGACACTAGCCTAGCTTATGTAGTAATTAAATTAATATCTGTGTCCTGACTCTCATTTTAATTTGGTCTCGCAGACATGTATGTATAAAAACTCTAGATAGATCCTCACTACATTGGAAGCACCTCAAAGGCACTCATTTTCTTGTTGACCAGTCTTACACAGTATACTACTAGGTGGTAGGACTTTTCTGCAAAGTTCGTCTAGGTAGGTACCACCGCTTTGCCCGTTATTCTGCCGCCAAGAAGTAGTGTGCAAGCACTACTGTGTTCCAGTTGAAGGGCACTGTAGCTAGTGAAATTACTGGGCAAATGAGACTTTGTGATCTGATCTCACAGTCAAGTAATCTTATTGCCAGATTGTGCTGATGTCTCAGGATGATGTGCGCAGTGCAGTGTCTCGCGAAACTTTATATTTTAGAGTTCCGAGTTTCACTGTTCTGTTATGGGCGGCCGTGTCGCTTAACATCAGGGAACGTCTAGCTCGTCACACCATTCACTAACATAAAAAAAATACATTGGTGTTTTGACACACACGAAAAAAAGTCATGAGTATAAAGTCATGAGTATAAAGTCATGAGTATAAAGTCATGAGTATAAAGTCATGAGTATAAAGTCATGAGTATAAAGCAATCGCATGGGATCACGTTACATCAGTAAAAACAGTAATTACAGAATATGTAAGTTTATACATTTATGTTCGCAGACGGTGAAAATGATGCCATACGTAAAAACATGTGCGATATTCCATAATCATATTGTACGTTTACGCCTGTAATATTCTCGAATACCCATCGAATGCACTCATATTATATCAATTATTGTCTAACGATTAGACTAAAATTCATCATCAGAAATCAATAAAGATTACGGTTTAAGATAATTATGAATTATATATATTATATGAATTTTATATATAACGAGCTTCTGCCCGTAGCTTCACCCGCAGCGTGGCCTATGGGAAAATAATTCAACCACCCATTTCACCCTCTTAAGCGTGGAGTTTCGAAAAAACCTTTTTTAGTGGATGCCTACATCATAACATCTACCAGCATGCCAAATTTCAGCCCGATCCGTCCAGTGGTTTGGTCTGTGCGTTGATAGATCACTATGTCAGTCAGTCAGTCAGTCAGTCACCTTTGAGTTATATATATATATATATTTAGATTATTATATATCTCTTAATTATTATTTTTATTCTATGGTGAATGACGCAGTTAGGATTTTAAACCTGCTGACCGATCAGTGCGGTTCCAAAATCCTTACCCCGGCGGAAGGATGAGTTTGGGATTTCATATTCCTTTCTATACAATTACTCTTCAGTTTTGAGCGCACCGTCTAGATGTTTTTCAATTAGTAGTCTGAGCTTTGAGCTTGGACTTTACATTAGCCTACTTAATTAGAATTGCTTTTAAGTTAAAGCAATTAATTATTTAAATATAACTAGAGTTGTATATAAAAATGTCTTCAGTAAAGAATGGAGTTTATGAAACACAGGACAGCAGGACACAGCAAACATCAGATCAACAGAAGGAGAACGTCTACTTCTGAACGAACACAGGCCTATGCTTCCTCCATAAAACGTCACTTTGGACGCTTAACATACAAACCCTATCTTAAACCCTATGATAAGCCGCCAACACAAGCCGCCTGCCAAGCGTAAGCGGTTACCATAATAACCACGCTTGGTAAGCGGTTACCATAATCACCACGCTTGGTAAGCGGTTACCATAATCACCACGCTTGGTAAGCGGTTACCATAACCACCACGCTTGGTAAGCGGTTACCATAATCACCACGCTTGTTAAGCGGTTACCATAACCACCATGCTTGGTAAGCGGTTACCATAACCACCACGCTTGGTAAGCGGTTACCATAATCACCACGCTTGGTAAGTGGTTACCATAACCACCACGCTTGGTAAGCGGTTACCATAATCACCACGCTTGGTAAGCGGTTACCATAACCACCACGCTTGGTAAGCGGTTACCATAATCACCACGGTTGGTGAGTGGCTTAGTGATCGCAGAAGATTTTACTGTACCGAGAAGAATGCTGCTGCTTATTTCCTGGATATTCCCTTAGACAGCTCTAACGGTACCCACGCGAAGAGATGGAGTGGTCCTATTTTCCTACCGCCGGAACCACACGGATTATCCATGACGCTAGAATATAAATCCGGTTATCTATAAAAGGCGAATAGTATTAAATCTAGTATTTTACATAAATACAAGTAATTTTGTTTCATGGCACCCATAAAAACTTTATTGAGTACAAATTCCAATAAAACTGGTTAACTAAATGGCGCATGATTTGCTAAGATTTAATAAATAATTATAGGGTTCTAAAACAAAATCGAAGAAATGGAACAGTTATTGTGTTCTGTGTATGTTGGACCCTTGAAATCATGTTTTTTTTAAATTGATGAAAATTATCAAATGGCACCACACCCTGAAATGACATTATAGATTCCATAATAGGAAGATGCCTAGAAAACCAAACATCAATATTGTAATATGACCGATTTATTACCTATTCTCTATCGTTTTCCATCGAGTTTTTCTTACGCAGGTTACATCCTCATTTGTACTCAACCGTCCGAATCACGCTGTCGTCCAATCGCACGCAAGTTCACTAGCTTGCGCGCGATTGGACGATAGAGTGATTGTATGGCCAACCAAAAAAAAAAAAAACGAAAAAATACAATAATTTTCATCTAAGTGGAGGAACATATATTTTATGTAGATATACAACTCAAACTTGCCTACATTTTTTATAGTGGTAAATTGGTCTCCGGGTCATTGACTGAAGGACCAAAAGTAGATAAGTAGGTATACCTGGCATGATAAAAGTGATTTATATAACGTAAGTATCACAAAGATTTTTTTTCTATTTATTTAAGTCGATCTGCTTTTATTGAAAACTCCGTATTCTCATATCTAAATTTGGTGGGCTTTGTCCTACCAGAATATAATTTGTAATAAGTATTAATATTAATTATAAAAAGAGTATTCTTATTTATTACTAGCGGCCCGCCCTGACTTGCGATGTATGTAATTATATATTCTATTGTCTATGTTCATCAGGGATAATGTGGGATTCCAATGGTGAAAGAATTTTATAAATCGGTCCAGTAGTTACAGAGCCTATGAAATGCAAACAAACAATCAAATCTTTCCTCTTTATAAGTAAAGATATAGGTAATAATTGATAATAAGTATTAATTTATAGTAAATAATATGTAATAATACTTATTATTCATTCCCACGTGTCCCACTAAATCGAGAATGGAGTCGCAGAATAAATTAGGTACTATCTACTTGGTACAAGGTTAGTTTGGTTAGGTTATAACTCATAAACATATAACTTGTTTTGCGACATTTAAATACTTTACATATTAATTTAACAATAACTTTTACTACATTTTGATTTAAAATTATTAAAAAAATAAGCACAGGTTAAGTTACGAGTAATTAATCAATGAAACCATATAATTACCTCGATAGCCCGTATTTATTGCCCAACATACATTCTTTATAATAATAATAATAAGGCTCAATACATATTCATATAGTTAGATCCTGGACCCTAACTAGGATTCCCTGTATCTAGGGACCCAGGAACTAGTACCATGATCCCACAATACCCAGACACAGAACAAGTAGTTGCCACCACACCACGGAGGCTGTCAATCTACTACTTCAAAGATAAAAATTTATTATTATGTTGGTATGTCCGGTGAAATGACAATTTACAATAATAATTGTCAAGGTGACGACATTAACATGAAACATAGCAAAAACAAAGTTATACCGGCCGATAGATAGAGCTAAAGAAGTTTTACTTCAGTCGTGTGGTCTAAAGCACACTCGTTTTTTTATCTTATAAAAAACTAGCGGCCCGTTCCGGCTTCGCACGGGTGGGCATTTTTTTTTTAACATTTTGGCATAAACGTACAAAGCGTAATACGTACGTAACTAACACGTACGTACTAACAGTACGTAAATGCAGGACATAACTAAATAATAATGTATTTAGCAAAAGTGTACCGCTGCTCCCTTTGGGTACGGGACTTGATGATTGAAAACAAAATGATAACAGAATAAATGATATCAACGGGTAATTTTTTATTTATTTTAATTTAATTTTGTTAAACTCGTAATAAATTTGAATCAGATGAATGAATGAATATATATTTTAATATATTGGAATGTCCGATTTTAATAAACTAATAAGTAATTTACAGGCATTTAAACAGCCTTGCTTGAGAAATCATTTATTTAGGTAAGGATTAAGGCAAAGGTTCCATTAAATTTTAAAATGCTAAAAAGTAGTTATAGTGACATAACTACAAAAATAATACACATAGCACATGCTATTGCGACATCTTTTGTAGATATTGATATGTTCTTTAATATTGTGAAATATGAATAAAATAAAAATAAAATAAAATATTTTTTTTTGTTCTATCATCAATAGTTTACACCTCAGGTACACATTATTGTAGTTTTAGTAGGGATCCGTATTTTTTTTTAAAATTAAAATAGCCCATATTAAGTGATACTGTATCATTCAAATGGTAAAAGAATTTTTAAAATTCTTTTTGAGCCATTTCACTACAAACATACATACAAATCTTTCCTCTTTATAATATTAGTATAGATTACATTTATGCAAGTACTATTTATTGTTGGAAATAAATATTTTCGTGGCTCTTTGAAAACATTGAAATTTTATAAAATGTCATTTATTTTTACATTTTTTTTTCATGTATTTATATATTTATATTATACTCTTCAGACTCAAAAGGTTGCTGAAAATTTGATTCATTAATGATCCAAGCTTATGACCTAAAAGGTTTTAAAGTGAACAAAATATCAATAGGTGTTTTTCCCAGGGTTCAAACTATCTACATACCAAATCGTATAGAGATCTGTTCTGCCATTTAGTCGTGAAATGGTAACAAACTAAGACAGATGGAATTATTTTAGAATTCGTATTATTATATGTGTTGGAATTATCAAAATGTTATTAAAATGAACGGGCCAATGGAGATTCCCATTGGCCCGTTCATTTTAATAACTAAGGTCCGTATTACAGAACGATGCTCAGTCATCAATCGGTGTTCAAGCAGAGATTTAATTCACTAATTGATCACTTTATGAATGAAATCTCTGCTTAAGCACCGATCTATGACTGAGCATCGATCTGTTATACGGACCTAAGAGTCTTAGTTTATCTACGCTCTGAGTCGAGTCAACGCATCGATTCGTAGCAATATAAGCGACGTCGGGATATATCTCAGGGAATCTTTTTAGTATGAGAAAAAACCAAATTTTTATCGTGAGGTGATTGATGTATATATAACTTTTCTTAGCAAAATCAATGATAATTAATCAGTCACTATTTAAAACAAATTTATAAAAATTTACTATTCGAAAGAATCGTCTACAGTAGCTATATACCTTAAATAAAAATTATGCCTTTTTTATTCCATCAAAATGATCAACTTTGAATGGTCTATTCAACGATAACACACGAGTTCAGCAAAATATAAATGACATCCCATATTTATGTATGGGAGCTATCCTTATAACATGTAATACAAAAAAAGATAAGGTATATTTATTGAAACTCCAGTTTGCGCAAAACTTTATTTTATTATATATATATATATATTATATTATATTAAATATTTAGCACAGAAAACAGTATATAATGAAAACAAGAACAAGAAATAAAATTACATACATTTTGAGCTAGATTAAATCCCAAAACATGTGTACACATCATGATTAATAAAAATATAAAATTAATAATTAGTAAAAAAGTTTGATACATTTTTATGGTTTCGATCTGTATCTTAAATGCAAAATAATCAATCGTTCAGAGTTCCGAAATGATAGCAATAACGTCACTTTTATATTGGTAGTTTTTGGTCAAAAATATCAATAATTGAGCTGTGGTGTTCCTTCAATATGTCGTTATACTGACGGCACATTCTTACCAGAGGGTGAAGAATGGGGTATTATCAGTGAACACCTGAAGTGAAAAAATATTTAAAATATGAGGGTTCGAGCACTTGGCTTAAAAATGAAATTTAATTGTGAAAGTAGAAGGCGAGTCATCGATAGTGTATAAATTTGAAAAGGTAAATGAAGTCAAAATGTATTGAGAGGCACCAGTTTAAATTTTGACAGTCTTTCAGAATATGGCCGAAGTCGGCATTCAGACCATAAGATTAATATAAAAAGACCATACAATTATAAGGCTGTAAAGGATGCAGATGGACAGATAGACAGACGTGAAGATCTTTTGAAGGTTTCTTGCTACGGAACTATGTACATAAATGAAATGCTGTTTTTTGCAAGCGCATTGTTGGAGCAGTTGAACAAAATGGCTATTTTTTGCTTTAAAATGTTCCTAATGGTACTAGTTAAGTATGAAAAAAACGAGTGTGCTGACTACAAGACTGAAGTAAAACTTCATTAGGTTCATCTATCGGCTGGTATAACTTTTGTTTAATGTTAATGTCGCCATCTTGACAATTGCAAATTGTCATTTTATTGGACATACCAACATAAAAAAAATAAACTTTGTTATGTTGACAATGGAGATCTACGTGAACCGACTTCAACTTACTCTCTGAGTCAAGCGCGCGTAAAAAAGATTTAATTTTAAAAATTAAAAAGTTTTCTAAAAAATTCAAATACGGGAAAAATTTAAGATACATTTTTTAGAGGATATTTTCGAGAAAATTGGATACGAAAATATCTGTCAGGGCAACTAGTAGGTAAGTTAAAAGTAAACGCTTATCATAGAAACAAACACCGCGTGCCAGCTTCGAGCATGCGAGGTCGAGGGTTTCAGATCACACAATTGTATGGCAAAAATCCTCTAATTACCATCAAAATTCTACAATTTGGTTTAAAATTTACGTAATTATTAACGTAGTTATCACATAATTAGAAGGAAGTCTAACCTTATTTACCTACCAAATTAAATTAACTGATTAAAATATTAAGTATTGCGTTTCACATGTAACGATTTAATAGTAAATTCATTTTTGAGCTATGACTATTATTTAATCTGTGGTTATGTCAGTTAAAAATATGAATAAAACTAAACGAAAAATAAATTGCACATCGACGTAAGGTGGCAAGTCTGACGGTCTTTACAGATTACACCACGGTGAATGCGCTCAAGAACTGCATGATCTCATTCTCCCATCACCATTCCACTACCGGACTACTAGATGCTCGGCTAAGCGCCATCCTCTCGTGGTCGAAATACCACCCATTCGCACCAAGCGATTAGACTCAACGTTCTTAATTAGAACGGCTAAGGAATGGAATGCCCTGCCAGCGTCTGTGTTTCCGGCGAAATATGACCCGGGCGTGTTCAAGAGAAGAGTGAATAGGTATTTACTTGGCTAGCATGCTGCACCTTCGATCGCATCGTCACTTCCCATCAGGTGAGAGCGCGGTCAAATGCTAGACAAGTTTGAAGTAAAAAAAAAATCGATCGTGCTTGTATTGAATAGACAAATAAACAGACAATCAGACTAGATAGCGAACTTATAGGAACGTGGTAAAAGTCATACTTGCATATATCAACTCAATACCCTAATCCATCCAAAAATCATAACTGTGTTGCTATTAATTTGGAGCCAAACCAAATTTGGTTAATGTAGTTTTTAAATTAAAAAAAATTGCGATATGGATTATTCGGGTGTTCCAGTGGATGCTCTATTTTTGTACTTAAGATTGACACTAATTTCTGGGACCAAATCTATAATCATTAAACAAAATCTGCAGAAACAGGTAACTAACACAAGTTTTATGTAATAACTAAATCACCAGTTATAGATGATTAATTCGACATATTTTAATAGACATATATTTAAAGAATATTACAATCCATGATAAAGATCTTTATTCGCTGTGGCATCAAAACAAAAGCCATCAACTAAGACCATGACCAAAGTAAAATAACAAAACGGGAAATGTGACGTACGTACCTATGATGAACAGTAGCGAAACGCCAATTTTCCAGAGCATTTTCAGTGCTTGAAACCAGCCGGTAACTTTACTTCCGTGTGACGACGCGCGACGCCTTCACTTGGTAAACTGCCTCCAAAGGCTTTGTGTGAGGTGCCTATATGACTTCGTTTAGAAAAGTAATATTAATAATTATGTTGCTCGTCATGTGTAGCTATAGTATACCTACATCATTATATAGCATTAGTTTTACGACCACATTTTTTTGGTGTTCGTGTTTATTCATAAGCACAGAAACATTTAGGCCGGTTGTAAAGTTATCTCAGACCATAGATAACGTGCTGCTCTAATAAGTACTTTATATGTTAGGTACTTACGTAGGTTTTTTAATCCACCTTCAATCTATTTAGGTTACACTATTTGTTCTACTTTTGAAAAATGTAACTTTCTTTTATTTTTGGTTCTGTAGTACAACAAATTTAGTCACGTGTGAGTTAGGCATATCTGTTTGTCCGTTTGAATCCTTTACAGCTTGAACTTCTAAAGTTATCAACGTATCTGCATGAGATTTTTAATTCTTCGCTATGCTCAGGATTCTAATTTAGAATCTAAGGCTATGCTTGTGATTCAACTCTAGAATCCTTCTCTTGCTCTGGATTCAAAATTGGCATTAGTAGCAAAAAAGAAGAAAAAATCTACACACATGTAGCAAAAAAAAAGTTTTTCTAGCGATATTAGCCTCCTAATGAACTGGCTGGCTTATACTTAGGCCACTGAATAGTGTGACAGTTTGACAAAAAAGTTGAAATTACTGACACTAGAAATTATTTATTTAAGTAATTTAGAATGTAACATGTTTGTCATTAGGTTTTATCTATATTTATCTATTTATATTAAGATTTGCCTTTGTCTTCTTGTATTTTGTCTTGTATTATTTTGTATTTATGCGCAGAAAAAGCTAAAGGAATTAATGGTAATAATAATAACACCCAACGATCACATACATAGATCCCGGACCCTAACTAAGCATGGTCCCACAACACACAGACTCGAACAAGTCTTTATTTGTTATTCGTCCTACTATTTAATTAGCCCATTAATGACTTGGCTAGGCAAGTATGCGTTATTGATCCAAGTCATTTGCCTAACTGTTTATTTAAATGATTAAATATCATTTAGGCAGCTAGTTGAACGGCGCTGTTTAGTGACGAGTCTAGGCTGCTTATTGGCTGGCCCGTTAGCTCAGTAGGTTTATCCCTGCCTTCTGATCTGCAGGTTGTAGGTACGATTCCCACCCATGAAAAGCATTTGTGAGATGAAAATCGATATTTGTTCTGTGTCTGAGTGTTATATTGTATTCTATGTAAGTATGTATTTACAAAAAAAAAGTATCTAAGTATTGTATTAGTTATCTGGTTCCCATAGTTCAACCTTTGCTTAGTTTGGGCCTAGATGGCGCTTATCGTATTTATTTATTTGTTTAATTAAGCTAGCTGGCTACGAAATGCCACATTAATCTATAGCTAATCTATCAACACGGATTTAAAATTTAAAGTAGCAGTCGTACGTCCTAATATAAACGCACAATAATAATAAACACAACAAAAAAATAATTAGCGAAAAACTTCCATCCGTTCACGAGTGATGCGATGACAAAGGGAAATAGTTCATTTTTTATATATTAAGATTAGTATACACATTAGTGCTAAGCATAAGAAAATTAAAAACGTTATAAAAATGTCCATGGATTTCTGTGTAGCTTACGCACATACTTAATGGATGCCTAATAAATAAGCATGAACAAAAATAATTTTACTTTAAATTTGATTCTTGAAATTGCGTCAGCGAGTTAGAGTAATATTTTTTATTTATCATAAATTATACTTTGTCTTTACTTCCTTAGGTACTGAACAATAGAGGAACATTGTTAGAAGTCGTTAGCGACCGTCAGATCATCCGCTCATTCACACAGGTGCTATAATGGCAAGGCAGAATTGTAAATCATCTACACGTGTACCTATAATTTGCTATGTAAAATTTTTAATTTGCTTATGTGAATAAATGATGTGTCGAGCTAGTCGTTCGCCTGACGTTAAGCGTCACGGCTGCCTATAAAATTAATGGTAGTGCCCCTCGGAAATCTAAATTAAGTATAGTTTCGCGTGGCACTGCGTATGCCATTCTGAGATAACTTTATTTGTGTATTTTTGAAGTAAAACTTCTTTACGCACGCTTGACTTGGGGAGTAAACTTTTAGTTTTAATATAAAATTACATTACTCTGTAAGTGAGTTAACATAAAATCTTTAACCGTAAACTGGTAAATGCGTAAAAAGGCGAACGGAAGTTGAAAGTTGATCTCGTAGATCTCTATTGTCAACATAGCAAAGTTAAAAATTACTTAAAATTTGTATTATCATGTTGGTATGTCCAATAAAATGACAATTTACAATTGTCAAGATTAACATTATCACTTAATGTTAAATAATGTTAATCTTGACAATTGTAAATTGTCATTTTATTGGACATATATAATAATAGATAAATACTATTTATCATACCCCTAAGTGATAATGTTATAAATAGTATTTATCATACCCCTAAGTGATAATGTTAATCTTGACAATTGTAAATTGTCATTTTATTGGACATATATAATAATAGATAAATACTATTTATCATACCCCTAAGTCCTACGTCCTATTTTCAGCCCTAATTTCGGAGTTAAAAAAAAATTATAAATTGGCTCATTAATGTAGGCAACTCAATTTAAAAAAAAATGGGTACAACAAGGAATTTTGCGATGTCACGTACATTGAGTAAACATTTGTTCATCATAAATATAATTATGCTTAAAACCATCAAATAATTATTATTTATAGCAGTATCGCCTGCTTGGAATAATCAAAGATTCATTTAAATGTAAAATAATTTGAATCACTAACGAGATTTTAACCCGCATCTATTCGCCTAGAAAGCCAAGACACGCTTCCTTAAATCTCACGTCCAAAAATCCTTCATCTTTTACAACCAACTTTGAACCATTATCATATACATCAATTACATAATTATGAGTCTATAGCGTAAGTAAAAAATAAATCATAGTTGAACAGAAAAAAATGAAGTGATCTGAGTTCAATGACCTAGAATCGGTTCCGTTAGAATTTACAATAGTATAGATATATATATATATATATATATATATATATATATCTGTTCCTAACATGTATAGTTTTTAATTATGTCCAATCCTCACTGTTACAACTTTTGAATATCATTAATTCAGAAGTAACCAAAAGAACTGAAACTTTAAGAGCGGCTGCTTGAACAGATCTACTTGAAGTTTATTTAGAAGATAGTTTGAACTTTGGGCAGTAAGGTAGGTTAGGTATGTTTCGTTTAGGTTCAATATAACATTGATTTTAGATTATAACTGATTCAATATTAAACTTTTTTTGAACGGGCTAATGCTGTTGGTCTCTACCAACCTTTACAGCGTCACTGGTCGGCCAGTTATAACCCAGTGGCGTTGTTTAGGTATGTGAAGCAATCTACTAAAACCGTCACGATGCCACAGACCGCGCGCCAGGACGAGTGTCATATATTACACATAATACTGTTATACCACACAGCCACTGCTCTACAAAAATAATTCAGTAACAGCCTGTGTGGTTGAGCAGGTCGGCTCATAACCCGGAGGCAGCAGATTCGATTCCCGCGGCAGGATAAGTATTTGTGCACAGAAAAAATCACAAATACTTGTTCTGTGTCGGGTTGTTGTGGGACCATGGTCCTCGTAGTTCCTGGGTCCCTAGACACAGGGAGTCCTAGGTAGGGTCCAGGATCTATGCATGCGATGGTTGGGCGTTATTATTATTATTAACTAGATGCGCCCCGGTTTCGCCGGCGTGGTGAGTTTTTAATTTTCCATTCAACTTTCTTAATTTTTTCTTTCATAAGTACTCCCAACAATAACAAACACAACAAAAAAGTATTATCGTAAATGTTCCATCCGTTCATGAGTGATGCGATGACCAACAGAAATAGAGATTCATTTTTATAAATAATAATAATAATATGTGTGGACATCTCACACAACGCCATCTAGCCCCAAACTAAGCAAAGCTTGTGCTATGGGAACCAGATAACTGATACAATACTTAGATACTTTTTTGTTTGTAAATACATACATAGAATACAATATGACACCCAGACACAGAACAAACACCTATGTTCATCACACAAATGTTTGTCCTGAGTGGGAATCGAACCCACAACCCACAGTTCAGAAGGCAGGGCTACTACCAACTGAGCTATCGGGCCAGTTAAAATAAATACAGACTAGTTGCACCCCGCGGTTTCACCCGCGGATAAAAAGTTTTAATTATTTACTCAACCCACATCCCATAAAACGTAACCTATATGTTAATCTAGTGTATAAGCTATCTTGGTACTGAATTTCATGTAAATCCGTTCAGCCGATTGAGCGTGAAAGAGACACATACACAAACACATACAAACTTTCACCTTTATAATATTAGTGTGATATGTTGGACAAGTATTATTTAAAAACAATGTTCTACTTCAGGCGTCGCTTTCAACATTTGAGTACACAAGAATCTTATTTATTTTGGGTTCTATTGTTTTATAAATAAGGTATATTAACCAAGGTACATGTGCCACTAACCTCATTATTATGTAAATCAAAGTAAATACAAACTAGCTGCCCCCCGCCGTCTCACCTGTCAGCAGCTGTGAGCTATAAAATCGAGATAGGTTTTTGGCGGGAATGCGAAAAAGATTGCGTCACCGCATTGTATTATTTTCCAAAACTTGTGTTATTTTCAGTGTTAGTGCATAAAATTGGTGGCATTCTATTCGTTAAGTTCTGGATTACAGGCGCGAGTGTGTGAAAATGGTATAATGGTATGAATGGTGACTATGACTTGACTTGATGACTTCGACGATGACTTGACACATATTTGCGTTAAATGTCATTAACTTGATAAATTATCAATTACTTGACACTGGCTAAATACACAAAAGCGTGGAGCCAAAACATTAAAAAAAAAAACTTACATAAACGTTTTCTATTACTTAATAAGCACTCTACATTAAAATGAAACCGTTGTTGATTTGACAGCTAAACTCTTTTTGATCTCACCCCTTGAATTGTTTTACAAGCATAAATCTGTCTATAGGTCATCGCGGCTAGTATATATTCCAAAGTTTTTTTGTAGTAGGTCGTGTTTAGTAGTAGTTGTTATATCATTGTACTTTTTAGTTGAAAGAATAAAGGCACTTTGCCCGTGAAAAGGATCTTAAAACAAGACAGTGCAAACTACTATATAGGTATTCATTAATAATAGGTCTTTACCTATGAAATTGCCGTAATGCAGTACAGACTTTTTCAAACAAAAAAAAGTTTTGATTGGCTATGAATTCTAAATTCAAATTAATTTTGTTTTAAAAATATGACATTCTATTTACAATATAAGTCTTTTGTTTATTGATTAGCGTTGTATTTTCATTACATTTCAACATTTTTCCTCATAATGGATACTTTGAAATTTCGTGTAATTATGGAATATGAGTTCCGTCGTGGCACCAACGCGGCACAAACGACACGTAACATCAACGACGTTTACGGAGAGAACTGTACAAACGAACGTACGACCCGTTATTGGTTTGATCGGTTCCGTTCTGGGAATTTTGACTTGAAAAATGAACCTCGTGGTCGTCCGGAAACTTTGGTCAACAATGATGAATTAAAGGCGATTGTGGAAGCTGATGAATCTCAATCTACAGCTGAGCTGGCAGCAGCTTTTGATGTTAGCATCAAAACAATATTGGTCCATTTGCGACAGATTGGCAAGATAAAAAAGCTTGATAGATGGGTGCCCTACGAACTTAACGATCGCCAGCGCAACGTACGCGTCGAGACTTGCCTTGCGCTGCTTAACAGGCACAGAAATGAAGGAATTTTGAACCGAATTGTTACGTGCGACGAAAAATGGATTCTTTTTGACAATCGAAAGCGCTCAGCAAGTTGGTTAGATCCTGGTTCGGTACCAAAGCAATGTGCAAAACGAAAAATGACCCCTAGAAAGGTGATGGTCACAGTTTGGTGGTCTAGTGCTGGTGTGATTCATCATAGCTTTTTACAAAACGGCGAGAGCATTACTGCAGATGTGTACATTGAAGAACTGACCACAATGATGGCGAAACTCGCACGTCTGCAACCAGCTTTGGTCAATCGGTCGTCTCCACTGCTACTTCACGACAACGCGCGACCCCATACTGCACAACAGACCGTCTCTAAGCTGCATGAGTTGGGTTTGGAAGCTCTCCCTCATCCGCCATACTCACCAGGTCTTGCGCCTACCGACTATTACTTTTTCCAAAATTTGGACAACTTTTTAGCGGGAAAAAAATTCAATTCCCGAGAGGCAGTACAAAACACCTTTGAAGAGTTTGTTGTCTCCCGTCCTGCTGATTTTTTCAAAAAGGGCATCCATAAACTGCCACAGCGTTGGCAAAGATGCATTGATTGCAGGGGTGATTACTTTGAATAAAAGAAATAAATAAGTTCGAAAAAAAAATACTTTAACTTTTTTCAAACAAAACGGCAATTTCATAGGTAAAGACCTAATACTATAGAACGAAACAAACTGAACTTCAAAAACACGGGATTTATCCTAATTCACACTTAGACTGCTAAGTGTGAATTAGTGTAGTAGTAGTGATCTCATCAACCCACAATGTCAAAATGTAGCAAGCATATTAAATTAATTAATATTAAATAATTAATTTTACCTTTCTAAACGTCTGCTCGAAGCCACACGTGACCAAAATGCTGGCCTCTACATCGGCCAAAGATTGAGCATTACCATTCAACGTGGCAATGCTGCCAGCATAATGGGCACGTTGGCTACTGGTAGTGGTTTGTTTGATTAAGTTCCCTTTTTTATTGTTTTAGGTGTATTCAAATATAATAATGATGATACTATTAAATAATTAAGTTAAGATATATTGTGTGAAATGCCATAAGATTGTACAACGTAGGTAATAAATATCAATTAATTTCAGTTACGTATAAGTTGCCGAAAGACAAAGACAGTAAATAGCGCCTTAAATGAAAAGAAGAGAAAAAACACTAGTTTCTTATTAAGCGATTCGTGGTCGCGTGTTATCATCTCTTTAATCTGTTTGAAATCCATAAATAATTGCTTTGATTTTTGTTGAAATCACTTACCAGCTTTCGCCATGTTCAGGTGTATTCAGAGCACGGTAAGGTCCAAGACTACGTGGAAATGGACGCCTACTTCGCTTAGAAGCCTTACTAACGTTCTAATTAGGTTAGCAGCATTATCTCTATCTTTCGCCAAACAAAGTTAAATCTACCGTCACTTATTGACGTTTTATGCAAATATGTATTTTATTACTTGCGCATAAGGTTAACGATAAGTTAAATTAGTAATATAATGTTGATGACAATTTTATAGTGCAACGAATTGTTTTACAATAATTGTTTAGGCTGTGTCAATAAATATAGTGACATAATATCTATGTTACGAATATATACGTAGTCATTATATTTTATTGTAGTGTTAAAGTCTGACAATTCGTTTTTTATTAGACGCTTCTTGGATTTAGAGCCTACTTAGAGCCTACAAGACGTTTCTGTTAAAGAAGGTTTTTAGTAAAAACTTTATTGTTTGTATTGAAATTAAAAATATGAATGACGGTTCTAATGTCTGTATAATAAAACACGTCTCAATATAAGTATATTTTTCTATTACGTTTATTTTAATTCTTTTTCGACCACTTAGGACTCTCAATATGGTAGCAGAGCGTAAAGAATTATAAAAATAAATGTGATAAATATACAGGAGTGATAAAAATAGATAAAAACAATTTTTAACAAAAATTCTAACAAGGCCTGTCAAAATGTCGACTTCTTCTGCAAGCTGCAAAATTGATATTGGTCGTTTAGAAGGTAAAGAAAATTGGTCAACATGGCGCTGCAAGGTACTGTTACTGTTAAGAGGTACTCCAGGTGGTTTGGATGCAATAAACGGCAAACTTAAGGAACCTACCCAACCAGGTACAACCGCATCTGCAGAAGCTATTGCTATTTATCGAAAAGCTCTACAAGTATATAATGAGATGGATAGTGCAGCAATGCTCATTTTAATGGCTAATATGTCAGATGCCACTCTACAAAAAGTGATGAGATTATCTACTGCAAAGCAGGTATGGGATGAATTACACACTCTGTTTGATGGTACATCTGAGGATAATAGCTATACTCTTTGCTACAGTTTCTTCAGTTATCGTAAAGATCCCTCACATGACATGTCTATGCATATATCCAAACTGAAAAATATATGGCATGAATTAAAGGTAGAACTACAAAGTAATGAAGCTAAATATGAACTTCCAGAGATTTTACTAATCTGCAAGATTTTAGAAACTTTACCTGATGATAGTTACTTCCCGTTCAAGTCCAGTTGGGTGCTTATGTCTAAAAAGGATCGTAACATTAAAAATTTGACAGCACAAATTTGCGCATACGAAAGATCTTTAACGACTAAAGAAGGAAATACTGAAGCACAAGCACTAGTTGTTCAAAACAACAATAAAATGAGTAAAACAAAGAAAAAGTGTGGCTATTGCGGGCTATTTGGACACAAAGTTAAACAATGTCGAAAGTGGATATCGGACGGTAAACCTCCTAAACCACCTAAGCCATCAACAAGTCTAGCTAATGATACAAACCTGACACTGGCACTAATGCAAGTTGAGACTAATGCAGCAGCTAATGTTATTGAAGGAGATCTTGACAGTTGGTATGTTGACAACGGTGCTACAAGTCATGTCACTGGTCGAAATGACATATTCTCAAGCTTTCAAAACTTCAATTATAAACAAACTGTGACAACTGCAAATGGTTCTACAACTCAAGCTATTGGTAAAGGAACAGTTGAAATGATAGCTGATGTTCATGGTAGACAAGAACAAATAAGACTATGTGATGTGTGGTATGTCCCTGCAATAAAGAAAAACTTATTTTCTGTACTCGCTGCACAAGACAAATTAGAAAAGAGTGTCTTTACATCTGTAAGAGAATTTTGTCAACTGACAGTTAATGGAAAAGTTAATTTGATTGGCACAAGAGTCAAAAATGGTGGTCTCTACAAGCTGAAAGTACAGGCTGTAAGAAATCAAACTCCAGAATTGAACATATTGTCAACAGATAACACTCTACAACTGTATCATGAAAGATTTGCTCACCAGAATAATGTGAAACAACTAATTGAAGAGGAACTTGGTATCAAAGTGAAACTAGATTCTGAATTATGCACAGGATGTGTATATGGTAAGACACACAGACATAAATTTGGAACAAGAGAAAGAGCTAAAGCACCAGGAGAGATTATTCATACTGACGTATGTGGTCCATTCCCAAATTCATTTAAAAAGTTTCGCTATTTTGTACTGTTTAAAGATGATTACAGCAAATATCGTCATGTTTACTTCATCATGCATAAGTCTGAAGTCAAGGATAAGCTGCTACAGATGATAAAAGAAACAAAGACTGCTGGTCATGTTATAAAAACAATTCTCAGCGACAATGGAGGAGAATTCCAAAACGAAGCTGTTGAGAAAATATTAAATTCATATGGGATCCAACACCGTTGTACAATGCCTTATACACCAGAACAAAACGGGTGCAGTGAAAGAGACAATAGAACTTTGGTTGAAGCTGCTCGTACTATGATGCACGCTCACGAAGAACTCCCACTTGCCTGTTGGTCAGAGCTTGTCAACACATCTGCCTATATACTAAACAGAACTGGACCAACTTCAATAAAAGGAAAGTCACCATTTGAGTTATGGTTTGGAAAGAAACCTTCCATAAAACATTTAAGAGTAATTGGCACTGAATGTTACGCCCATATCCCCAAGCAAAAGCGAACTAAATTGTCTAAGAAAGCTCAAAAATGTATACTCATTGGATATGATGGTGATGATGGTTACCGGTTACTGGGCTTTAATGATAAATCAGAACCAACATTGATTAGGTCAAGAGATGTAACATTTAAGGAATCGATCATCAGATCTATTGGATTAGAGTCAGATGTATCTGAAACAGATGAACAAAGTCCTACGACTGAGATAGAGATTCACTTCCCGAAGGCTAATGAAAATCATACAATGTTAGATGCAAGGGAGGATGAAGTACAAGATGAAGCTCTTTCAAATATGCCTCAAACATTGACTGAAGCTTCAGTTGCGCGTGAATCAACCCCGAATTTGCCTACGACGTCAAATGATATTACTAGTCATGATGAAGAAAAATCAAATGAATCCTATGTTACACCTGAACCATCTCTAAGTAATTCTGATGATGAAGATCACGAAGAAGTAACTCCTGAAACAAGGACTCTTCGAGACAGATCGAGATTGCGACCGCCGGCTCGGTTTGATGACTTTGTCATGTCTGCTATTGTTACTGATATTTTGACGAAACCAGTACATAAGCCAAGAATGGTACTTATATCTAAAATGATTGGTTTAATGCAATAAAGTTTCCTAAAAAGGGAGGATGTTAAAGAAGGTTTTTAGTAAAAACTTTATTGTTTGTATTGAAATAAAAAAATGAATGACGGTTCTAATGTCTGTATAATAAAACACGTCTCAATATAAGTATATTTTTCTATTACGTTTATTTTAATTCTTTTTCGACCACTTAGGACTCTCAATAGTTTCACGAACGCGCCTTTACGGCGCGTTTAGAGCCTATGCAAAGGGTGCTGAGGTGCTGAATCTCGTTTGAAGCTATGTTTGAAGCGTGTATATATACACGCTTCAAACATAGATGATATTTTACCAAAATCACTATTGCATCAACCTGTAACGTTCAATCAATTCTATCAAATATATTGGGTTGTTTACAGAAACTGTTTTTGATAATAACAAAATAATTTTGCAGCGTTTACATAGTAAATTTGTTAATTTCAGTGATATAATTATATATTACTGACTAATGCTGTTTAGCTTCAATTATATGAAGTTGATTGTCTTAAACGTCATACATTTGTTAAACTATACCAACAATAAATAGTGTAAATTTAACAAAATATCAACTAATCGAGTCTCTTTTGTTATTTTTACATGAATATTTCTTTATTCCAACCACAATTGCGCTGGTAACTATAAAAACAGAATTTGTTATGTTGAACAAGTTGGTTTTGTAAGGGTTTTGTTAAACTAATTTCTATTGGATTCAACCAAAAAAAAATTTAACATAGGTACCTTTGATTAAATTAATCAGTAGTGTTTTTTCAGTGTATGCACCTCATCTTAGCGTCATCTGCGCTTTTAAAATACGCCGTGTGCCCTTACACGCGTGAACACATTTTTCTGTGATTATTATAGTAACTTTATAATGTATACAACTTGAATGTTTTTATCCGTAAAACACTCGATAGGGATGTCCACACTAACATAACGTTCACCAAACTAAAACAGGTTTCCAAGCGCAGCAATCGTTACGGAAGCCTTTATGTACTTCCGAAAATTAGAACAAATTATGAAAAGACAATGCTTACTCGTATTCGAGCGAAGTTACTCGTTGATTAAAGAAATATATGACAACAAAAATACATACACAAATATAATTTACTCAAAGTTAACATAGCTTGCGATATACGAGTAAAATAAAATTAAAACCTCCAAGTACTTGTTGTAAAAAAGCTGAAAGTGCATATCTGGTTATAAAACAATGCACGTGTACAAATCTACACTAAAATATTATTTTGCAAATGGGGATGAATCGATTTCAATCGCCTTATAACTTCTTAGTTATTTTGAACTTAAGTACCTATCGTTTTAATAAAAAAAAAGTAGTTGATTATTTTATTTATAATTCATTAAATTATTGAGGTAACAAATATTTAAAAAAAAACTAAATTGAGAACCTCATCTTGTTAAGACTTTTTTATCTCATCTTATTTTCAAAAATTCTCAACGTTTGTATTTTTTTATTTTTTCGTTTGTTGCCTCAGCTCTCCGTCACTTATGAGCCCATTTGTTGTTCTTTATTTGAACTTTCAGATCTGTCCAATAGAATTTTTATTAATATCGGTTCCGTAATTTGGTATTAAAATGAATAAAACCGGATAAAGTATTTAGACAATAATATCATCCAAGTATTTCTCAGCATGAAGTTAAGCCGATTGAAGTCGGTTAAACATTTTTTTAAAGGAAATATGTGGTAATATACAAATGCAAATACAAGAATCCAACAAGAAAAACGCAAGCGCAAAACATTTGAAGACTCATGTAAGAACATGACTCTGGCAAATGCACAAGACGTGCGGCGCCATTTATCTTCGAACGGGACAGAATGAAAAAAAAATGCAAATACAAACGTATGTTGTAAAATACCTATCTACCTAATGGTTTATTACTGCCTCCTGCCTGCCAGAACACATCAACACATCAACAGCTGGAAGACAACCATTGCAGAACACAGGCCTCCCCCATAAAACGCCACTTTGGACGTTTATCATAAGGGAGCAGGGCTTAAATTACCTAATATTTTTTATTATGTATCATTGTTGGTCTTGTAATCGTAGAGAATATAACCTTGCCTAAGTCTTCACATTATCTTTCGCCGCAGATAGTTGTTTTGCTTTCTTAATCTGTGGTGATTAAGTGGTTCACAGCACAGATTAAAGAAAAAAATAATTATTGCATAAGTATAGGTTTTTTTAGCTCTACGCTTTTTTGTACTTATCCTGTATCAAGTTATCCTGTATGTAGGATATTTTATAAATAAAACCAGCACATTGAAATGGAAACGTGTAATGGCAGCCAAGCAAAGACCACGTCAAAACAGAGATGTCAGTTATAAAACCACAAAGTTTCTACATATATCACATCCCTCCACAACTAAACTAAAACAACTTCTAAAATAACCTTAGGACTTATAATTAACGTTATTTCTAGTCGTCCTGATAGGATACCGGCGTACAAATTCTGACTGAAGATTTTGGTTATTTTCTGATGATTGTGGATGAGTGTTGCTCTCAGTATTAGATACAACATCCGCAGACGCTGCGTCTAAAAACTCATCTTCAGAATCACCACTTCCTTCCCCTTCTGGAGCCAAGCTACACGTAGGAGGGGTATCTGGCAGGGAACGCTCGCAGGCGCGTGCTGCGCCGCTGGTACTGGGTTCAGGAGCCGGCGCCGGTTCTACGATGTTATCTCCAAAACAACTGACATCGTCATCTGTGTCGGTCGTCAAACGTCCTTTGTACGCTAGTAACTGGTCTATGTGTTTTTTTACAATGTTATTCAATTCAGGTATAAATATATTAAACATTCGCGAGCCAATGCGACTTTTCACTACTCCTTGTTTCCATGTATATTTTGTACCATTATTATAGTAATGTTTAGCCAAAACTCTATCTCCAATAGAGAATTTAATATTCCTTGTTCCTCTAAATTGTTCACTTTGGGAAACATGTTTACTCTCAACATTATTAGCGGCCGCGGTGAACGACGACAAAGGCGCAACTTCAGGCGCTCGCAACAAATTAAGCCGACAACGCAGAGGCCGCCCCAGCAACAACTGGGCAGGTGAAAATCCCGTTGTTGAATGTACCGAATTTCTATAGTCGAACAAAAATTTGTTCAACTTCGCTGCAACGACCTTTGGATTGTTATTATCCATTAATATTACTTTCAGCCCTTTTTTCACAGTTTTAACGCTATTTTCTGCCTGACCATTTGATGCTGGGTGGTAAGGTGCACTTGTTACATGTTTAATACCGTTTAAACGACAAAATGATTCGAATATAGTACAACAAAAATTCTTAGCATTGTCAGTAACTAACGTGCGAACTAGCCCAAATCTACTAAACATCTCGCATAACTTAGTAATAATCGATTCACTGTCAGTGCCTTGCATTAAAAAACATTCAACCCATTTCGAATGTGCATCTACTGCAATGAGGTATTGTTTATTTCCTAACATAAACATATCTAAATGCACGCGCTCCCAAGCGTGCTCAGGGTACGGCCATGGTGCGAGCGGAGCATGTGGTGGATTATTACGCAGCGCGTTACAAACCATACAAGAACCAATATTTTCTTCAATGTTTTTATCAATATTTGGCCACCACATGCGAGATCTCGCTTCTGATTTCGTCTTAACTACTCCGAAATGCGAACTATGTAACTCTTTTAGTAATCTTTCCCTAAACTGCGAAGGAATTACGACTTTATGGCCACGTAGAATACAACCGTTTTCGACTGAAAGTTCATGCCGGCATAAGAAGAATGGCTTTAAAAGGGAATTATTTATTTTAGGAGGCCATCCCTTTGTGATAAAACCCTTAACAGCTTGTAATATTCCGTCACGTTCTGTTTCCCTCTGTATGTCACTTAAACTTATTGGAGCCAAGACAGTTTCTCCAACAAAATTAACATACTGAGTCATGTCAATACGTTCCTCAGCATCATCATTCCGTACATGCGAACTAACAGAACGCGACAAAAAGTCTGCTATATTATCCTCACTTCTTACATATTGTATATCAAAATTATACGCAGATAGAAACAGTGCGTAGCGCTGCAGCCTATTAGCTGCTAAAATAGGTACACCCTTTTTATTACCAAAAATAGCTAGCAAAGGTTTGTAATCGGTTCTCAAAATGAAAGGAACCATCCGACCATATAGGTAATGATGAAATTTCTTAACAGCGAAAACTATGGAAGTCGCTTCCTTTTGAATTTGCGCATAGTTGACCTCAGCTTTAGAAAGAGACCTAGATGCGTAAGCTACCACACGTTCGCTGCCGTCTGGCTGTCGCTGAGCCAGCACCGCACCTAAACCAGCAGGGCCCGCATCGCACGTCACTATGGTGGGGTACTCCGGACAGTAGTGTGCCAATACGCGGTCAGAGCCTAACTCTCTTTTAATCATTCTGAAAGCATTATCCTGTTCTTTATTCCATACCCATTTAACACCTTTTTTCAAAAGACTATGCAAAGGATTCAAAACTGATGACGTCTGCGGCACAAAACACCTATAATAATTCACCATACCCAAAAATGATTTTAACTCATTAACGTTCGTCGGTGGATTGCATTTCATAATAGCGTCAATTTTTTTGTCGATTTGTGTAGTCCATCTTTGTCTATAACAAAACCTTATCTAGGTTTTGTTATAGACTCGACTGAATTTTTAAACAATTCGCATTTATCTCGCTATAACCGTAAACCAGCCTCCTGCAATCTGCTCAGTACTAAGTCCAACCTCTGTAGATGAACTGACATTTCAGAAGCTGTCACTAAAATGTCATCTAAGTAAATACATACGCCGTCAATGTCACCGAGTAACTGCTCCATAGTACGCTGAAAAATGAATGGAGCGTTTGATAATCCGAATACCAACCTATTGTAACGGAATAATCCTTTATGTGTGTTGATGCAAGTCCATTTTTTTGACTCATCCAATTCAAGTTGTAGGTATGCTCGTGACAAATCTAACTTTGAGAATGATGTCCCTCCGTGAAGCTTCGCAAACAACTCCTCAATTCGTGGAAGCGTATAGTTATCCAAATATAAAGCTTTATTGAGCGTTACGGAAAAATCCCCACAAATTCTAACATCCCCATCTGGCCGCAAAATAGGCACAATAGGTGTCGCCACATCGGAATGATCAACTTTCTCTATAATACCCAATTCTAACATTCTATGCAGCTCCTTTTCCACTAGAGGTTTCAAAGCAAACGGAACGGAACGAGACTTGAAAAATTTTAAATGTGCATCCGCCTTAATTTTAAGGCTAACCTTGTGTTTATTAAAAGTACCCAATTCATCCCTAAATAACTGAGAGTACTTTTCCATTAACATCCTGCCTTCTTTATTTCCTATACTAACATCTAAATTGTTTACGTCTGTCCGGAAAATATGCAACTTAAAAGTTTTCATAAAATCTCGACCTACTAGAGGCGAACGTGTAATATTAGTCGCAATAACATAAAACTTAAGGGATGAAGTTTGACCTTCAAACGTTACTGGCAAAGTCAAACAACCCTCAGGCGATATCTTAACCCCGGTATAGAAGTTAAAAACATCTTTACAAGACTGCAAACGATAGTTACCAAAATATTGCTGATAGATTAGTTTTGGTAAAATAGACACGGCACTGCCACAATCTATTTCGCAGTTTAATAGTGTGTTTCCTACTACTACACTCCGCATTATCGGCTCATTGAAGTTTGACTTCTCGTCAATATTAAATAAACTGTAAATACCTTCTAGACTATTGTCGTCGTCTACCGCGCCCACATAATTATTGTTTTGTAACTTAGCTTTACACATTCTTTTTAAATGGCCTTTTTTGTTGCATCTTTTGCATGTATAACCAACGAAACGACATTTTTCTTTTGTGTGGTTCTTGAAACCGCATACTTCACAGCATTTAAAATCCTTAGGCGAAGAGACGGCGCTGCTGCTATTGCCAGCCTGTACTGCAAACACTGGTTGTGCCGGAAACTCCAGTATGCCTGCCTTGGTAACGTTATTAGCTCGTGCCGTTTGTAGTGCCATTCGTGCGCAATGCACGCTCTGCGCCAATTCTAAAGCCTTACTAAAAGATAACGTATCCAAATTTTCAGCAAAAAGTTTTTCTTTTTCTTTGGCGTTTCCTAAGCCCAAAACAAAACGATCACGCAGGGCTGTCTCTAGCTCAGATGACTTAAAACCACAAAACTGCGCTAAATTACGCACTCGCGCTGCCCATTCAGCTAATTCCTCCTCTGGAAGCTGCTCTGATTTATAGAAATTGTATCGCTCTGCGAATGTACATTTCTTTGGTAGAAAATGTTTACTCAATTTTTCTATTAGCGTGTCGAACTTTACAGTGTCTAAATCCTCCGGAAACACTAAATCTTTAGCTACACGGTAGGTTTCTTCCACAAATGTAGTCAACAACAGAGCTCTTCGTTTTAGTCCAGACTCATCGGTGTCGCTAGTAATATCGTTTGCCGTGCAGTATTGGATGAAACGACTACGAAAAATACTCCACTCTTGTGACCGATGGTCAAAAGTGAGGTTGCCACCAAACATCATTGTACCGCCCATTCTTGAAATACAGTAATTATAAATGTTGCGACTATTCAGCAACAGCAGCACAAGGAAAAATAGCGCTGCACATTTTCCACTTCAAGTCTTAATGTTGTGGCAAATTTCAACAACATATAATAGGTCTTTACCTATGAAATTGCCGTTTTGCAGTACAGACTTTTTCAAACAAAAAAATTTTTGATTGGCTATGAATTCTAAATTCAAATTAATTTTGTTTTAAAAATATGACATTCTATTTACAATATAAGTCTTTTGTTTATTGATTAGCGTTGTATTTTCATTACATTTCAACATTTTTCCTCATAATGGATACTTTGAAATTTCGTGTAATTATGGAATATGAGTTCCGTCGTGGCACCAACGCGGCACAAACGACACGTAACATCAACGACGTTTACGGAGAGAACTGTACAAACGAACGTACAACCCGTTATTGGTTTGCTCGGTTCCGTTCTGGGAATTTTGACTTGAAAAATGAACCTCGTGGTCGTCCGGAAACTTTGGTCAACAATGATGAATTAAAGGCGATTGTGGAAGCTGATGAATCTCAATCTACAGCTGAGCTGGCAGCAGCTTTTGATGTTAGCATCAAAACAATATTGGTCCATTTGCGACAGATTGGCAAGATAAAAAAGCTTGATAGATGGGTGCCCCACGAACTTAACGATCGCCAGCGCAACGTACGCGTCGAGACTTGCCTTGCGCTGCTTAACAGGCACAGAAATGAAGGAATTTTGAACCGAATTGTTACGTGCGACGAAAAATGGATTCTTTTTGACAATCGAAAGCGCTCAGCAAGTTGGTTAGATCCTGGTTCGGTACCAAAGCAATGTGCAAAACGAAAAATTACCCCTAGAAAGGTGATGGTCACAGTTTGGTGGTCTAGTGCTGGTGTGATTCATCATAGCTTTTTACAAAACGGCGAGAGCATTACTGCAGATGTGTACATTGAAGAACTGACCACAATGATGGCGAAACTCGCACGTCTGCAACCAGCTTTGGTCAATCGGTCGTCTCCACTGCTACTTCACGACAACGCGCGACACCATACTGCACAACAGACCGTCTCTAAGCTGCATGAGTTGGGTTTGGAAGCTCTCCCTCATCCGCCATACTCACCAGATCTTGCGCCTACCGACTATTACTTTTTCCAAAATTTGGACAACTTTTTAGCGGGAAAAAAATTCAATTCCCGAGAGGCAGTACAAAACGCCTTTGAAGAGTTTGTTGTCTCCCGTCCTGCTGATTTTTTCAAGAAGGGCATCCATAAACTGCCACAGCGTTGGCAAAGATGCATTGATTGCAGGGGTGATTACTTTGAATAAAAGAAATACATAAGTTCGAAAAAAAAATACTTTAACTTTTTTCAAACAAAACGGCAATTTCATAGGTAAAGACCTAATATATTAAAAACTGCGTTACACGCGTGAATTGACTACTCGTCGCCAAATTATCCTGTATGTAGGATATTTTATAAATAAAACCAGCACATTGAAATGGAAACGTGTAATGGCGGCCAAGCAAAGACCACGTCAAAACAGAGATGTCAGTTATAAAACCACAAAGTTTCTACATATATCACACAAGTAATTGATAATTTATTGCTGGGTTGGCAGACATGAGTGTGGGAAAGTGTTGGTGCAAAGTTTCTTATTGTGTTGTTTCCAAAACTCCATAGAAGCTTCTAGTAAAGTTGTCACCACTTTCTAGAGGTATGACTTAGACTAGACTATGACTGGACTTGATTTGATGATTCGGACTGTGACTTGACATTTATCTGCGTGAAATATTATTAACATTAACAAATATCAATTACTTGACACTGGATAAATACAAAAAAGTGTGGAGCCAAAACAAAAAAAAAGTGCTGGATTACAGGCATGAGTGTGGGAAAGTGGTATAATGATGTTGAAACATTTCTTTTCGTGTTGTTTCTAAAACTAAATAGAAGCTTCTGGTAAAGTTGCCACCACTTTACTTTGACTTAGACTAGACTTGACTTAACTTGACACATTTATATATATGAAATATAATTAACTTGAAAATTATCAATTACTTGACACTGGCTAAATAAATAAAAGTGTGGAGCCAAAACAACAACAAGAAAATTCCGCAGATCTGCCAATTGACGTTTTCACTAATGAAAATGACATTTGGGAGTTTTAGCGGGAATACGAAAAAGATCGCGTCGCCGCATTGTATTATTTTCCAAAACTTGTGTTATTTTCAATGTTAGTGCATAAAATTGGTGGCATTTTATTCGTTAAGTGCTGAATTACAGGCATGAGTGTGGGAAAGTGGTATAATGATGGTGAAACGTTTCTTTTCGTGTTGTTTCCAAAACTCCATAGAAGCTTCTGGTAAAGTTGCCACCACTTTACTAGGAGTATGACTTTGACTAGACTATGACTTGGCTATGACTTGACGACTTCGACTGTGACTTGACACATATTTGCGTTAAATATCATTAACTTGATAAATTATCAAGTACTTGACACTGGCTAAATACACAAAAGTGTGGAGCCAAAACATAAAAAAAAAAAAAAAAGACATTTGGTTATGGCGCGCAAGATGGCAACCAGCTAACGGTTGGAGCGAAAAATGAACTGACAGGAGCTCACTTTGTTGGGGATTTTGGAGCGGAAACAATTATTGTAAGTAAAACATCTGTTGATTTATTATAAATTAATGATTTGAATTCAGTATTTTAAAGTGACTAAGTTAATTTTAGTTGGCTATACTGTTTTAGGTATCTTGCATAGCTTGCGTTAAGATTTAATTGTCAATTGTAGAACCGAACTGCCACAAAATCGGTGGTTAGGTACATGGTAAAAATCGTCTTTTTAAATTCTTGAATTTTTCAAGGAATTTCTATAGTATATCTATTCTATACTAAATATGAGCAAAATTATTATGCTATAGAGCTTGGAAACTAAGTAAGATGGAACTTCCTTAGTATCACTTCTTTGGTTTCTGATTTGTACCAACGAGAATGCCATATTTTGATATAAACCTTAAAATATAACCCGTAGCGGTATATATACTCCATAATATAAATCTACTCTTTGATAAATTGATCAAAGGTTTTTTCACAGAATTCAAGGGCGAATACGGTGCTATTTATTTATTATTATATTCGTTTTTTTTTTCTATGATATTTGTAAGAATATGAAGGTAAGATTTGATATGTGATACAAACTAGTAGTAATAGTACAATCTTAAGAAAGTAGTGTGTTTTAGTGGTACTGTGCAATATTTTTACCACCATCCACCTCTGTAGGGAATTTATGTAGATACCTTGTAATTTATGTCGAATTTCGCGCCACGCTAGCCTTAATGATACCATTTGCCAGGCTTTTGCCACTATTTCAGCCATTTGATGAGCCAATGACTTTGGTTCCCTGAAAAATGACTCCACTTCCCTAGACATACGTTGGGGCCGGCGCTGTAGCTAATTCGGCTGAGCAGCTAAAACGGTGCAAATATATGAATCTCGGTGGCGGTTACATATTTGAGCAGTTTGGTGTTGAGATCCTAGGTCCGTGGGGGCCGGGAGCTCAACGCATTTTACAAAGTTTACTCAGAGCGCCTGGTCGATGCTACGCTTGACCAAAATGCTGGCACTTAAGAGGTTCGTCTGGTATTTTAAGGCAATCGATGTGTTTTTTCAACGGGGCAATGCTGCCGTACGCTACCTACTGGTAGTGGGCTGGAGCATAGGTCATCGTGGCTAGTATACAGTCCAAATGTTTTATTTTTGTAGTAGGTAGTGTTTAGTAGTAGTTGTTATATTATTGTAGTATTTAGTGAAAATAATAAAGGCACTTCGCTCGTTGATAAAAAAATCTAATATGTTTTGTAGGTACCTTTTGTCCTGCCACAGAAATTATCAAGACTCCTGCTAATCGTCCATAGTAGTGATTATGTAGGGCAACTGCTTGAAAAAGACAACTTACACTCATAGTAGTAGGTAGATGTAAAGGTTTATTTATTTTTATTGAATAGGATATGCTATCTTGCCTGATACTGACTGATGATGTGTTAGACGATATGGCGCGGAGATACTAATTCTTGCTTAGAAAATGACTTTAGGACCTGAACTCCATAGGATTATTTAATCCACTGGTGGTTCCAGTAAGTGGATTAAGAATAAACTGATTTGAATGAAATTTTGTACACAGAATCATTAGATATAGGCAATTAAAATGTGGATAAAGCCTCACATCGCATAGCTCAAAACACGTGCTTAATTGCCATCTTGTTTTGTAGTACGTCAAATTGTACGTGTGCGTTGTACCCAATTTAAGCGAGCTACTTTTGAGTGGTTAGTGCCTTTTATTTTTATTTACATCTATGCATAGATGGATCAACGCGACTGCGATCACGAGGGTATTTCTTGTTTCTAAAAAAATATTTAGCTATTAAACGGATGTCACATAATAGTGTACAATACGGGTAAAATCATGGGCACCTCTAATTCTATGCGTCATGCAGGTTTAAAAGCAGCTGGTAATCCTGTAATATACAAACGATAGCGAAACGAGCTTATTCTTGTGTGTTGAAATATGTATTAACTATCCAGACTTTTGTTGTTTATGTATTGTTGAAATATGTATAACTATGAAGAACAAGACGAAATAAATAAAATAATACTTTATTTCACTATAATGCGCTAAAATGTCTATTCTTTTAAACGTACGTTTTTACGACCTCTGCTCCGATTTGTTCTGCACGTTCTCATCTGCGTAATTATTTAGCTAACTTCCTCATTTGAATCAGCATCATCGTGCATCATATACCATTTGCCAAATTTGTTAAATACTAAGCATCTAGATGGCAATGCCAAACAATCAGTTTGTTAGTAAATTGTCTCCCAAGATTCCTGTCACCTGATATATCATAGGCAAGTTTTCCTATTTGTATACTATAAGTAGTCCCAGAAAAGTTATAATACGTTATCAGTGTTCTTACTGATTTATTTATTTTTATTACAATATTGCTTGCTATTGTTTCCACATTTCACCTGCTGTGTTCAGTAATGTATCATCTTGAAATCTTATCATGTCATAAAATTAATATTGTCGTACTATGTGACGTGTTCTCAGTTGAAACGCTTACGTTTAAGCTGATTAGTTTAAGAAAGTATAAATATAACATACAGTTTTACCTGGTATTCCCTATCAAATTATGAAAAAATAGCGCTTTCTTCTACTTGTTTATATATAGTGGTAAACTTTGAAGTTAGTCGTCAAAAGCTTGAAAAGCATATTGTGCATATCGTAAACGTACTAATAATCAAAATAAGAGTTTCTAGAGAAATAATCTTATAGACTTAATTACTTTAAGGAGTTATTTTGGAGTCAAAGCATCTAGTTACAAATAATATTCTACCAAAATGTAGGTAAACCAAGCTACTGTTTTAAGTCAAATTACAATTAAATCGACAAAAGACTTCGCAATTTCAACTCGTATTTTTCTTTTCCTATTTCAGTCCATGAAACCTATCTCCCGGCAGCGTACTACATCTCGAATAGAGCACTCCTCAAAGCCGAGCTCACTCGATCAGTCCTTCAGCTCTCCCGAAATATTAGCAGACCGTGGTCTCCCCAAGAGACGTGAGAGAGGCCCTCACGAGATCTGTGGAAAGGTCCTTCTAGAAACAGTATCTGCTTCGGAATCCAATTTGGTATAGTTTATTTGATTTTGTTCAAGAAATAGTTCTTTACATTATTATTTCTAGGCAAGGCAAGGTTTCATGAAGAGAAATGAATATTTTTCAAGACAAGCTGGATAAAACTCTTTATTGAAACATCACATTACAGGAACAGTTGACAGTCACAAAATCACATACTTAAAAGTGTCGCAATAGGCGTTTTTATCTGTTAAAGCAATCTCTTCCAGAACACCCAAAAAATTTTGTTTTCAGAGTGCAAGAAACAATGCTCCAATGTTAGAAGAACCCGTACGTTTAGAAGAAATACTATCACCCGGACAGCAACCCAGCCCTAGGCATTACGGAGATATGAAACCGATCAGTCCAAGCAAGGAAGACTCTAGAAGATGTCCCAAGGGATATCTTTATAGAGAATCAGCAACCTATAGGAATAAAGGCGGAATATCGCGACATGATAGACCTGCAAAATTTTTCCAGGTTGTAAAGAAAACTACACAATGTGAGCAATTGTATATAATTATTCTGCTGCTATTTCTATTGCCACTATTTTTAGTACTTACCTATACTTGCTTAGAATGAAGCATGAACAAAGCTTCTTTGTTGCTATTCATTACTCAATGCATGAGCCTGGTTATTGCGGAACGCCATCGTTTTTAATGGTTGGTCTATTCAATATTATTGACGTAAGCAGCTGTCACACACATAAGTAACTTGCTTAAACTTTTTTAGGTTCTCCTCAGGGTTATGATGCCGATGATCCGCTGTCTCGGCAGATCCGTGAGATTCACAATGATACCAGGAAGAGTTCTCGTATCATCAGGGACTCCAGGGCTAGGCTTCTTGAAATACAGAAGGTATAATATATAAATTCATTTCAGTAAAAACAACAATAATGGTACCTGTATAAAATGTTGGTTTTAATATCTAAACCAGAGTTTAGCTCTCTTTTCAAAATGTTGGCAATTGTTTTGCTTTTAGGTGTTTGATTATATTTTATTTAAATACAAAACAAGTATTATTTCACTTTTTCTGGAGTCTTCTCAACCTACATTTAATACTAGACTGTTGAATAATGGTGAATCTCGCATTGAATGCTGTAGACACATTTCAGAAGACATCAATAACGGAAGCTGACGTAAAGGAACTTGGTGAAAGGAATGAACTATTGCTCAGAGAGATGGAGCGGTTCGATAAGCTCACGAGAAACATGCAAAAGCTGGTTGGAGCTGAAGTGATGTCCCAAGTGAAGAGACCTAAAGAGGGACCGCTGGAAACTGAGTACATTCCTGGCTCCGTCTATGGTACATGTTCACTATTTATGAATTTGATTTAATTTAACTAAAAGTTGTTGCTCATGAAGTATGGCTAATGTAAAGCCTTACTTATTACTAAAATCTACGTAAGCTATGTAAAGTTATATATTTATCCATCAAAACGATAATCTCTATAATTATAATATCCACTAATGTGTAATACATGTCTCAGATGAAAATATTTGTATAATATATTCATGAGAATGCAACATTTTGAGAAGTTTAGACGATCATGCACCATCGTAGTCCACACCAGATGAATACAAAAAAACAACGTAATGGTTCTGCTTTTACGAGTATATTATTACTCTTTCCACAATCAAGATATTCCATTATTTAGGATTAATTTCAGAGCCTCCGCTTCACCACGAGATGAAAATGGACCACCCTACAGTTCTGCTGGCTGCCGGGAGACATCCGCCACAACTGTTCATCTCCGATCAACCCGTCCGGAGCAAATCAGTACGTCACCCATACCCATAATGTTACAGCCAATGTACCAGATAAGAAACATTTAATATTAGCAAAAATCTTCGCTTGAACGATCAAATCACAGCAAAATGTTTTTACAGCTAAACTGTATTATAGTATACTGTTTCAAAGCCTAAAAATTATTTCAAGTCAATAAATGTGAAAAAAAGCTAAATATACAGGTTTAAATAAAGTGAAGTTTCTTTTGAAGGAGATCGACCTAACACGGAAACTGACAGAGAGTTACGACATGCAGGAGAAACTGGTGGCTGATAACGCCGATTTAGAAGTCAAGAGGTGCTGTCTAATTTTTTTCTATAAACAACACTAAAATAGATTATATGTTTATCCAGTGATAAATAAGATAAAACCTTTAGAATAAATGGTTTTAATCAACAAAATACAAACAAAAATGTATGGCAAGAATAACAACCACATTGACAAGCTGTCTGTCATTCAAACAGCAGTACTACTTTATAAATC
Organism: Ennomos fuscantarius; assembly: GCA_905220475.3. Classification (NCBI taxonomy): domain Eukaryota; kingdom Metazoa; phylum Arthropoda; class Insecta; order Lepidoptera; family Geometridae; genus Ennomos; species Ennomos fuscantarius. The sequence continues at coordinate 18,420,828 of HG992023.1, forward strand.
TATGGAAACTAAAAAGTTTCTATATCACCACATCCAGCCAGTTAAGAATCTATCAATTTAATAAAACCTCAAGTCGATAATCCGTCTAGTTGAGAATCTATCAAGTTGAGAATCCATCTAGTTGAAAATATGTCTAGTTAAGAAACTGTGTAGTTGAGAATCTATCAAGTTAAGAATCTGTAGTTGAGAAGTTATCAAGTTAAGAATCTGTGTAGTTGAGAATCTATTAAGTGGAGAATTTGTTTAGTTAAGAATCTATTAATTTAAGAATCTGTCTAGTTGAGAATCTATCAAGTTAAGAATCTGTGTAGTTGTGATTTTATAGCTGAAAATTTGTCCAGTTGAGAATCAGTCCAGTGGCTCCAGTGTGTATTACGCTTGTAATTTTACCAACTACCAATAATTGATATAGTAGTACATCATGGACGTTATCAACTTGATCATTCCATGTATAGGTTATAAGTATCAACTTGATAATTCCAGGTATACCTTATATTATAGTTATCTTATAGCACGAGAAAACATTCCTTTTTATAGGTTTTTTATGGTATGGTATAATAACGTAGCGTACATATTATATTTTTTATAAACGGAAAACAAAATTAAATATCTCATTCTGTACACAATCCGCGCCTTTATTTAATCCAAAAAAGTGCCTTAAAAAAATTGTGGGCAAAATGTAGAAGAGCTGATTTAAGTTCCAAAAGCGGTTTTAATAAATTATAGTTATAACTTTTTGCTTGACTTCATCACTGACCTAATTGTGGCCATGCGACCAGACAAATCTAAAATTGGAAAACTATTCTAGATGGCATTACTTTTTCAAGCCGACTTATGTCAGTTTGAACAGTACGACGTAAAAACACAAAATGAGACGTCCAAGTTAATAACTTTGGAAACTCCTAAAATGGATACAAACAGGTACGTTAATAAATTTCAGATATATATTATACAAGGAACTGATGACTAAGGATCAGAATCTGGAGACTTGTAGAGCTCAAGTGAAAAGGCTTCAAGGGGAAATGAAGTTAATGAGTCGAGAGAACAGCCTCCTTCAGGAGAAATTGAGTAAAAATCATCCTCAGGTACATGGTTACATTCAGAACTGCATAGTTCTATAATAGTCCACCTACCCATAGCTCATAACACTAGTAATGTCTCAGGTAGGATGTAGTATTAGCTCAAGAGTGGCGCCTTGGGGAGCATGCTTCGACTTAGCTTTTTTATTTATTTATTTATTGTGATAAAAACGACAAATTCAATTACTATTACCACAAACTATTTCATACAATTATTTTAAACAAATCAGGATTATTAAATAATAATGAATCCAATGGGCTATTGTTGCTAGGAGGATCAAGAAACTACGTCGCCTAATAGAGTGGGCTATGGAAAGTTACGATCGTTCTAGCTAGTCTACGTGGGTATCTTGCTGGCGAGTTTGGTGTCTGATGGTGTTACGTTTGTATCTAAAGGTTAAATTGATCTGATAATCCTACCGCAGCGCTATCGAGGTTGTGCGATGTAGGGGAGATTGAACGTTGGAATTGCGTGATCCCTGCAATACTTAAAATCAGCCTATGCAAGCTCTTGGTTTATTCTGGCGGAAATAATATTACTATAAAAGTGGTCAGGATTACTTGGTATATTTTATGAAAGTCTATATAATATGTAAAAGAAAGTCGTGTTAGTTACACTATTTATAACTCGTGAACGACTGAACCGATTTGGCTGAAAATTAGTATGATATTTAATATACCATTTTTTTTTTTTCACTAATTTAGCACCAAAATACATGAACAATAAAGAATCTTTAAATACTTAATTTTTTAAGTTATATTTCCTAATAAAACAATGAACAACGAAAATCCAAAAAACCAGTTGGAAAAAAAATTGGCTCTAAGAAGGAAAGGCGTAGAATTATTTTTTTTATTAGTTTTTCTTTTGGAATATAGATAGCTTATTTACTATCTTATAGGCTACTTTTTATCCATGCGTGAAATCACAGGGAGCAGCTAGTTTGTTATAAAGCCTACTCTTGCTCTAGAGACAATAAGACCGTATTAGTTGTACGATAAATGACACTAATGAAACAAGTGCCAATAAAATTATACCCTCAATGGTCAATAGCTAATATTATAACTGAGACGGTGGGCTAACTATTAATAGTTATTAGGATTAGAGGACAGACATGTTCATTAAAATCATTCTTGACTTGTTATAATAATAATTGTAGAATAAAAAGTTAAATAAGTTCTTTAATTGAATTGTGATAAAATGTAACGCATTAGACTGTTCTGTAATGTTATGTTTTATCCATAAACAAAAAGATAAAAAAAAAAAAATCTACCGGGTGTTACTAAACTACCCGTAAAGCCGAAAGGAGTTTAGATGGGGCCTTATAACGAGTCCATTCACAATATTTAAGAACCGTAGTAGCGCTGTATAACATACCCCAAAATTTTGTTTTTTTTTATTCTCACTGATTTGCAAACCCTATTTCAGTAAAATTAAAGAGTAAACTACGCGGAATGTACCTAAATTTTTACCTAATTCGCGGAACGACAAAAAATTTAAAAAACCTATCCTAACGAAACAATCTATACGAACACTTATTTTTTCATAATACCATCGATAAATCGTTTCAGATAAAGTTCGCGAGCACTATTTAAATTGCCATATTAACGCCTACGCATAATTTTTGTGATATTGAGTATAATGACATCCTTGTATTGAGGTAGCAAACATTATGAATGAAAAATAGAAAAACTATTAATGTAGACAATTATTAGGTAAAATAGGTACTTAGGCCTTTCTGTTAAATAATCTGGTTCCCTGACAGCTTGCTAGGGTTGACAAAATTTTTGGCTTTGATAATTAATTATATTTTTACGGGGTATTCTGTAACACGTTGTATATGTACCAATATTCACACAGTTATTTTATTGTTTCATAGGGTGACGCAACTACGTTGAAAGACGCTAATGATATCTCATGTGCGGAAAAAATTGAACACTGCAATCAGGTAATTCGAAAATAAAACGTCGAATCATCGGTGGCGGTAATTAGGTACCGCGTATTCAGAACGAATGTGATGGAAGATGAAACCCAATCTTTAATTATGTATGGATCAGCTGGGAGAAATAAGTAAATAGGAAAATAAGAAGAGTTTAATTTTAGTGATAAGGCCGTCTATTGTGTTACCTATTCCAATATTAAGTTTTATTGACCAGCCCGACAGCGCAGTTGGTAGTAACCATGCCTTCTGGGCTGTAGGTTGTGGATTCGATTCCCACCCAGGACAAACATTTGTGTGATGAACTTCGATGTTTGTTCTGGATCTGGGTGTTATATTGTATTATATGTATGTATTTACTAACAAAAAGTATTTAAGTATTTTACTAGTATCTGGTTCCCATTGTACAAGCTTTGCTTACTTTAGGGCCAGATGGCGCTGTATGAAATGTCCACATATATTATTATTATTATTTTATGTTCGTATTATTTATGGAAATTATGCATTAAATATTTTATTATTCTAAATAACAAAGTCTAATGTCTGGTTACGCTTCATTTATATATTTACTGTTAATATAAAAACAAATTCATAATACAACCTATAAATTTAATATCAGATTATTCATTATGTATGCTTAGGCAACACGTAAAAAATGAAAACAAAAACATAAGGAATAACAAAATTGATACGATTTTGCTCATCACAATAGGTAATACTGCATACAATTAGAGTTCACAATCGATTGATTCAACATTTTGCGATGTACCCGCAACTGCTTTGGAGTTGACGTAAAAGTACCTAACTTATATTTATGTGTATGGGATACCATCTAAAATTCACTAGAGGTACAAAGGTTTTAAAAAAAACGAAATACAAATGAATGTAATTTTTTAATAGCAACCAACCAACGATAATTCATCATATTTGTTTTCAGGAACCAAAACAATCAGACATCGAACAAGCAAAGGATCTCGTTGAGAAATTAGCGAACTACAAAAGCTCTTCATTGGAATTAGTAAGAACATTAGAATATACAATATATTTATGTACTAACAAACCGAAGTGGTAATGATGATATAGCTGCACAGCCAAGCACCGTATACATAGTATATGTTTGTTTTACATCGACGCAAAGGTTGTGTAGCCTTCTATAGATAGGCTTCAGTTATCCACCCTGAAAATCTCTAAGGAGAAAAGAGGAACCTAAAGAAATTCGAAGAAGATAAATATCTAAAAATCCCTATTAAATACAAATACAAATTTATTTTTTTGACACAATTGGTTACAAATTTATAATGAACCCATAGACTCCTGAACTAGTGGGAACTGCATTTCAAGAGTCAGTGGGTTCTCCCATAATTAATTTTACCTAAACTAAATAGTAAAAAAAAATTAAGTATAGTCTTGTGATTGTCATGTATGTGTGTGTGTACTAAAAATAATTGATGATGATGCACTTTTTTATGCGTAAAAATTATCTCCATAGCGCAAGAACAAAAGGCGGAGAGTAATTGCTACTGTCCTTTATTGATGACTTTACATCTAGCTAAGCGATTACGTGCCTTCCTAACAATTGAAACCCATCATTTATCTATACTCTTTGCGTGAATTTGATTTCAATACGCTGCGATAAATAAATACGTACAAAAAATTTTTAGTAGAGGTTTTGCTTCACATCGCATCAGCTAGAGGCCTTCCTCATACAACGTTACAATGGACGGTTATTATAGAGAAGGTTTTTACTTGTTTACTTCTGATATAAAGCAACGCAGGTAATCGCAATCCCACTGATCTTTTAGGGGAAGCAGTTGGGTGCTCTTGAGCTCGAGATCCGCCACATCCGTTCAGAGATGACGGACACAGTAAAGAACACCGCCTGCCGTGGCGGTGGCGCAGGAGCCGGCCCCAACAGCTGCTTTCAACAAATGGTAATCTATGTTCTTATAACTAACTATAGGCTGGCGCAATCAGGTTCGTTCTAAACTAGAAACCTAAAAAGTTATATCTACACACTAAGTTAACTTTAAAAAGTATGACTCAGTTCAAGGGGTGAGATCAAAAAGGGTTTTACTGTCAAACTGATAGTTTCGAGAAAATTGACTTTAATATTCAGCGGCTTCATTTTTATGTAGAGAACTTATTAAGTAATAGAAAAGGTTTATGTTGGTTTGAGTTGCTTGAAAATGTATTAACTCTATTTTAAAATAGAAAATATAGTGCTAATTCGTATAATCACTGTAAAAATATAATGTAAATTAAATATAATAATGTTTTTGTGCCAAGCGAATTGTGTTCCTTTTTTTATGGGAAAATGGGCATGCGTTTGGCAACAACTCACCTGATGGTAAGTGACGAAGTTGTCTAAGGTGGAGCACGCTGGCTTTCCTGTGTCAGATATACCGTTTTTAGACTGACAATCTCGAGATTTAAGCGTCATATCGGTATTTTGGGAATGTATTATTGTAGGTAATTTCACGATGAATAAAAACGATACCCAAAAGTCATTTTATGAAAAAAATCAGTTAAACCCTTCTTGATCTCATCCCTTCTGATTGTCTTTATTGGAACTTGGTTAGTAGTACACACGCATCGTCAAAACGATTTCTTAGCATCATTCTTATATTTTTACAATGATATTAGTTGAATTTAAAAACTAAGTGACATCTCGTTAATTTTCAAGGTTGGAAATACTACTCTATTAGGTAAGTACACAGAACAAGTATTTGCACTAATTTTCTCCTGGTCACAAATACTTTCCAATCGCAGGAATCGAACCCGCTGCCTCCGGGCTATGAGCCGACCTGCTCAAACACTACACCATAGAGGCTGGCTGTCTATATTAATTTCACTCTATGGATATTTATCTGACAAAGATCGGGAGGTGCTAAAAACGTACCCGATATCTCTGAGAAGTTCCCATTAATCTTAGGCAGAGTAAAGTTTGCAGCATAATTATAGGCCTTACAATAAGTAATTAATAATTTACATACGATTGGCACATTTTTGTCGCTGTGATGCGGTTGTGGCTGTAGCATGTCTGAAAAGGTCACAATATACATTTTACTTTAACTTTTACTTGGCTTGATATACGATATTTTGTTATTTCAGCCGGGAGGACCTCCAGTGCCTCCTATGACCAGAGCTGTAAGTACACAACTTTTCAATATAAATGTTTGTGTAAATATGTGAACTTTCATCCTCCGGCACAGCGTAGGCTCAAAAAAGGGAGCGACCTGCGCCAAAACGGAGCAACCTACGCTGGGAATAGTGGTTCCCCAAGACATACCTGGCTTTATGTGTTACCAAGAAGGTTACATCCTCAATTCTTGAAAAGTGTGTTACTTATTATACAATATATATAACCGACCTTATACATCACAATAGTCGAGTGTATCATAGGTATAGTGGTTCCCTTTGACAAGCCTGGCGTTGCCTTTTTGGCAGTTCCACGGAACTGCTAAAAAGCTCTCATGAGCTCTTCATGAGGAAGGAACGGAAATCTCGAGTGGAAACTATAACTCAATATTTTATGTCGTCTTGTAAATTAGGAAAAATTCGAACACACTAAAGCATTTTTGTATGCAGAGCATTACTAGTATACATTTGAGCAAAATGTGTACTCGCAGCAATGTAAAGCAAAGGTTAAAGTGTCTATTTGTAATTCACAATGCGTCGTATTGATGGCTGAATGCATTTCTCAATAGAATTTGCACAATGGATCGAGATATGAGATATCGTTCTTTTGTATTCAGCTAGATACTCGCAAGATTTCAGGTCACGTATCATATAGGAATAGTTAATATTGGAAAATGGCTCTTATTGTATCTGTTAGCTGTATAAGCAGGGATTTAGTTAACAAAGGCACAGAACATATACAATAGGCTTATCTTCTCTCTGTGATAAAATCATGAATAAAGGAATCCGCAAAAGAAGTCAGCAAATTGAAATGGTAAGTGAGACACGACTGCATGTTTATAGATACATATGTTAGGGTTCAGATAATATCCGCGTTACTTAAATATGTATATATTTTTAGTCTTGCAATCAATTTTAGGTCCAGCACATAATATACTAATTTCTTTGAACCTTATTTCGTTAAATCCTGAAATGAAAAATATTCATCACTTGATATTATTTGCTCAAATGTTATATACCTCTCTAAATAACGTGTTTTTTATGATTACTAAAAATAGAAAGGAGTTTTGGCGGGAAAACGAAAAAGATCACGTTACCGTATTTTATTATTATCCAAAACTTGTGTTCTGTGTTAGTGCATAAAATTGGTGGCATTTTATTCGTGCTGGATTACAGGCATGGGTGTGGGAATGTGGTATAATGATAGTGAAACGTTTTTTTTCGTGTTGTTTCCAATACTCCATAGAAACTTCTGATAAATTTGCCACCACTTTACTAGGAGTATGACTTGATTAGACTAGACTATGACTTGACTCTGACTTGACTTGATGACTTCGACTGTGACTGTGTGTCAGGCACATTATTTACGTGAAATATCATTAACTTAATAAATTATTGAATATTGACACTGGCTAAATAAACAAAAGTGTGGAGCCAAAACACAAAAAAAAATTAGAAAATCATCTAAAAACTCGTACGAAAATATCGGTATTGTTAAAGTTATTATTGAAAGCATAATAATGAATTGTGAGGCTATATGATGATAAGTATTGTGTTAAGTCTAATTTTTATAATGACTGCAAAAAAATATTTGAAACAAAGGAGTTGACTTTTTTTGGTCTCTAGCTAAAATCTTCATCAAGACTTACAATAGCCCTTTTTTCGTTAATTTTAAAGCAATGTGTGCAAATGTTTTAATTTTAAAACATCGCATTTCACTCACTGCGAGGAAAAGCAGTTTTTTAATATCAATACTCCACGCGACTAGAGTATTTAGCCAGTTTTAGGAACCCGTATATTTTATACGTATTAATTTACCAGTGTAGATCCCGCCAAAGTCTAATCTAGTCAGAATCAAGTCATTCAGCTCTGACAAAGCGTTGGTTACTATTCTTGAATGTTTTCTATTGAGTTTTGGAGAGAACGCGCGGGAAGACGTTTTTCATATTTCTTTTTTAATCTGTGGTAGAAAGGTGGTAAGACTTGCATTTATTGATCAAGATGTTTTTTTAACGTTTTTTTCATGTGTTGGTAAGTTTGTTTTGTAAACCATCAATTACCACAGCTAACAATAATTAACGGAATATTTACGCAGAACTTATTCATTATGTTTTTCAAAGAGCGTACCTAAGTTTATATTCCTACAGTATTTTTGGTACATATTTTGAGGTTCAACGTCGTATTACTGCGAGGCAGATCCCTTTCGGTCATATACTACCAAAACACTAGCAGAGCTAGTATATTTATATCCACATGCTGGTAATCATGGTTAAGCAAGTTTTGTACTTATACCAACAAAGGTCACCACCATCAATTACCAATTTACGTAATTCTAGACGATAATCAATTTTTAGGAGGTTTGGACCTGTTATAATTTATTTATTTATTCTGATAAATATGACAAAATCAATAACAATTTCCGCACAAAATATTTAATACATTAACAGCAAACAAATCAAGGGTTTTTTTTACTTTTCTAGCATTTGACCACTCTCTTACCTGATGGGAAGTGACGATGCGATCGAAAGTGTAGATGCTAGCAAAATGCATGCATGGTTATAAAATAAAAAAATAATAAAAGAATCCAAGGGGCAAATTTTTCAAAACACGTCCTTCGCTTATCTCTAATAATAGAATAATTGGATTTTTGATAGTTCTACAGCTATCAAAAATCCGAATCTAACGGAACCTTAGTTTTGATAAAATGTATAAATTTTTATATTCATAAATTTTGTTCTAGTGCGGAGTTTGCCCACCGTGCCCTGCTCCATGCAACCCCAACGCACCCCCGGTAAAGTTTTTCACTGTCTTTAATACTGCAGCTACTACTGCCGCTGTGATTTTAAAAACGCGTTTTTATAGCAAGTTGGCATTTTGCAAATAGGAAAAATGCGGATAGCTCGTTACGCGACATGTAATTGCGATCCATGTATGAGCGGTGGGTTTGGTTTGGATCCTGCGACATGCTTGCGAGCTTTCTGTGAAGGAAACCTCAGGATGAGTCCGTAGCATTAATGATGGTACAGCGTTGTCTTGTCTAGTGCTTACGTTTTTAGCTATCTACCATTCTAAGTTACGAAATGGATGCCAGAAGTGTCTCATTTAAGATCCAGCTTAATTGGCTTAATTTTGCATCGTATTACGCCGTGCTATATGAAATATATTGTAAAAGTTAAATTCCTGAATGTCTTACAAAAATAATTAAGAACTTATTAGTTAAAATTGATCTTGTAAAACCTCTACATACGATTAGGTCATTGTGCCAGTTATGTCGATGATGAAGGCTTATAATATTAATAAATTAATAATGATGTACTTATGCGATGGGCGATAAAACAGGGCCTCAACGTACCGCTTTCTCTTAAATGCATTTTAAATAGTTTTGAAGTTCAACCGTGCATTAATTGTTACGTAAAGTTTAACTGTAACACTTATATTTTATGTGCAGACTCCAGCCGAAAGGGAATTACAAAAGCTCACTATTCAACTGCGTCAAACAGAAGAGAATTTTAAGACAAAAGTAACAGAGGTAATATCTGATTCGTAATTTTTTTATACTGACTCTATTTTTGATACTTATTATAAAGTTCGCAAAATGAATGATTGAATAATGATATATATACATCCGCGCAACCTGTCACTTAGGTCCGTATTACAGAACTACGCGCAGTCGTCAATATCTCTTCAATACGATATTTCGTTCACAAATCTATTCAATAGTGAATGAAATCTTTACTTGAGCATCATCAATCGAGGACCGAGCATAGTTCCGTAATATGTGCGTGGCTTTATCCCCGTCTGTACTAAAGTTTGATAGTTCTTAAGTTCCCGCTAATATCCCTAGCCCCCAGTTTCTCGTACGTTTGACGAAGTTGCAAGTCAACATATCAAATACTGTACGCTCATTGGTTGAGACAGCCGACAGACCACCAATGAGCGTTCAGTATTTGGTCTATCAAATTAACACGAATTTAACAAACGTATACGAAAACCTTTAGCACAGACGGGTACCTATTAGTGTGTTGAAAATTTTGTTACAAATCTAAGGTCCGTATTATAGAACGATACTCAGTTAGCGATCGGTGCTCAAGCAGAGATTTTATTCATAAAGTGATCAATTAGTGAATGGAATATCTGCTTGAGCACCGATCGGTAACTGAGCATTGTTCTGTAATACGGACCTACAAGTGAAAAACACAAAAAGTAAAACAATTTTTTAAGAAAGTTAATTATATAGGTAGGTGGTAACTGAATATATCGCACCTTTAATAATAAAGTGAATCAAGTCAAAAAATTGGGATTCGTCGATTTTGTAGTAAAACGATTTCTATGCTCCTAAAGAATAGGTACAGTTTAACAGCCGCTGCATTCACGGCTATACGAGCGAAATAAAGGAACGTTCGTCTCTTTTTGATTGACTCGTCGATCCCTTCCGAAATCACAAAACGAACCAATTAGAAATGCTCCAGCAGTGATCAAACTGAGACGTATGCTTGAGTGGAATAATTCAAAATAAATCATTCTATCAGTTTTTCTTTTTTTTTCTAAAATTTTCATTTAATGGTAAACAGCATTATATATTAAAACACCTTGTTTCATACTATGTTTTTACTAACAAAATGCATTAAATACTAGTGATGCATTTGTTGCAATATTTTTTTACATAAAGACTGTACTAATAAGTATTGTGTCATGAAGTATGATTAAAACTTGACGAAGTTTTTAATCAAAAAAAGATCTGCATCACAAAAAATGTTTAATTTTTATTTCAAACCTCAATATTTTAGTAAATATTAATAATTCTAATTATTTTGAAGTCCATTTATGTCCCACCATCATTTTGACAAAACTTTAAAGACATTTTACTTTTTAAAGTGCTCCAAAAATCGAAATATTCGCTGAAACATAGTCAGCGGTAGACTTGTGAAACTTTAAACGTGATTTCCCAACAATCATGAATTTTGAGTTGATTCACTTTATTTTTAAAGGTGCGATATGTAGACTATCGATCACCAGAATACGATTTCTTGAAAAAATTTAATGAATGCATACAATGCAAATGCAGTTTTCAGATGATTCGATTTGATGTTTAATTCCTCTGTAGGAGTATAATTTGTATTTAAGTGTTTTCAAAGATAAAGATAAGATAAAGATCATTTATTGTAAAACATGGGTAAGTACATTATTTTTCAAATGCAGGTCGTTAATTTTCAATTTTGAATGACGTTTTCGCTATAGAGCTTAAAATGTTGCTGGAATGTTTCACTAGCACGTGACGATTTGACGATGTACGTAGATATCATCAAGTACTATGAATATTTGCCGACATATTTTACGACAGCCTCTATGGTGTGGTGATTAAGCAGGTTGGCTCATTGCCCAGAGGTAGCGGGTTCGGTTCCCGCGATGGAACAAATATTTGGTGCACAAAAAAAAGCTCAAGTACTTGTTCTGTGTCTGGGTGTTGTGGGACCATGGTCCTCGTAGTTCCTGGGTCCCTAGACACAGGAAATCCTAGTTACGGTTATTATTATTAAAATTTCCCATTGCTCGTCGAAAATATAACATTTTGATATCAACCCATATGCGTAAAATGTATACCCGCCTGAACAAAAGTTTGACAGTTCGTATGACAGCATTTCGCGTGACTGGTTAGTTGCGAATCTGATATAATGGTCGAAATGGACCGCAAGCTTACCTGACGAACGATCACTGACTATATTCTTAATCCATTTGTCCACCTGCGACGCGACAGATTTTAAATCTGCTAATGAATTACATTAACTCAACTCGAGGATTACTACCTCATTTAAATATGAAATGCTTGGATTTATCTTATCCCCTCAGAGTTTCCATTTCACGCTGCAATTGATATTGAAATATTACTGTTATTCCGTGAATTTAAGAGATTTTAAAGATGTCTTAAGTTAAAACCAGCTTATCACTGGCTTTCAAGCAAACTACCAGCAGCAGTTGCTAAATATTAGGTCTTTACCTATGAAATTGCCGTTTTGTTTGAAAAAAGTTAATGTATTTTTTTTTCGAACTTATTTCTTTTATTCAAAGTAATCACCCCTGCAATCAATGCATCTTTGCCAACGCTGTGGCAGTTTATGGATGCCCTTCTTGAAAAAATCAGCAGGACGGGAGACAACAAACTCTTCAAAGGCGTTTTGTACTGCCTCTCAGGAATTGAATTTTTTTCCCGCTAAAAAGTTGTCCAAATTTTGGAAAAAGTAATAGTCGGTAGGCGCAAGATCTGGTGAGTATGGCGGATGAGGGAGAGCTTCCAAACCCAACTCATGCAGCTTAGAGACGGTCTGTTGTGCAGTATGGGGTCGCGCGTTGTCGTGAAGTAGCAGTGGAGACGACCGATTGACCAAAGCTGGTTGCAGACGTGCGAGTTTCGCCATCATTGTGGTCAGTTCTTCAATGTACACATCTGCAGTAATGCTCTCGCCGTTTTGTAAAAAGCTATGATGAATCACACCAGCACTAGACCACCAAACTGTGACCATCACCTTTCTAGGGGTCATTTTTCGTTTTGCACATTGCTTTGGTACCTAACCAGGATCTAACCAACTTGCTGAGCGCTTTCGATTGTCAAAAAGAATCCATTTTTCGTCGCACGTAACAATTCGGTTCAAAATTCCTTCATTTCTGTGCCTGTTAAGCAGCGCAAGGCAAGTCTCGACGCGTACGTTGCGCTGGCGATCGTTAAGTTCGTGGGGCACCCATCTATCAAGCTTTTTTATCTTGCCAATCTGTCGCAAATGGACCAATATTGTTTTGATGCTAACATCAAAAGCTGCTGCCAGCTCAGCTGTAGATTGAGATTCATCAGCTTCCACAATCGCCTTTAATTCATCATTGTTGACCAAAGTTTCCGGACGACCACGAGGTTCATTTTTCAAGTCAAAATTCCCAGAACGGAACCGAGCAAACCAATAACGGGTTGTACGTTCGTTTGTACAGTTCTCTCCGTAAACGTCGTTGATGTTACGTGTCGTTTGTGCCGCGTTGGTGCCACGACGGAACTCATATTCCATAATTACACGAAATTTCAAAGTATCCATTATGAGGAAAAATGTTGAAATGTAATGAAAATAGAACGCTAATCAATAAACAAAAGACTTATATTGTAAATAGAATGTCATATTTTTAAAACAAAATTAATTTGAATTTAGAATTCATAGCCAATCAAAACTTTTTTTTGTTTGAAAAAGTCTGTACTGCAATACGGCAATTTCATAGGTAAATACCTATTATATACATTTTATGAATGGTAGGTATTGGAAATGAGGTATCGATATCGCAAGATCACTACGCGAAATCACCGTTCATATTAGGATGTATAATTTGATCGATAAAATTGTACTTAATAATGAAAAAATACCTTAATATACATTATACAGTTTTGATGTAGCCCTGTCTCCTGGAAAAGCGTTAGCTGTGGCCCAGGAGGCAGTTCACCCTCAAAGTAAAGTCTAAAGCATAATAATTCGTTTCACTAAAGTCTACTACGTTATAAAGGTAATATTAAGTAATTATTTTAATTAAGTAATAGCTGTAATACATGGATTAGCTTTCAATAATAGCTAAGGGGTCAGCTTGTAGTTCGTGGGTCGCGGGTTCGAATCCTATAATGAGACTTAGCTTACGGTGAGTTAAGCATCGTCATTAAATCTAGTACCTACGTTCTAAATGCTTGACTGGCTAGGTAGCTACCATTACGTAGTCTGTTGCCAAACAATTGACGAAGTGTTTTGGCAGCCTTTTTGAGGGCCAGTTCATACTGTCAATTAGCATGGGTAAAATGCAGTCAAATGCTGATATAAATATATAGTTGGTTAATTTACAGCACTGGGTATTCTAAAAACGTTTACATACATCATAAATGGTTTTAAAAGGAATGGTATCTTTTGCATAGTGTGCGTTACTTCGTACGGAACTGTTGAAGAAAAAGGAAGAATTGGAGAAAGAGAAATGTCAACATCGTGAGGTGCAGAACAGATTGCGGGAGCTCGAGATGAAGTTTGAAGGTTTGCATTTCCACTGAATATTAATTTAAAATTAGGCTTGTTATGTATAAGTTCTGTAACCAGCTAGACGAATGTGAAACTTGATTGCAAGTTTGTATCGATTTGAAAGTTTCATCTATATACATTTTTACTTGTAAATTTTCAAATTAGTAATGTAGATATTCTCTTGTTGCATTTTTTTTTATTCTGTGTGATAGGTTTGCGTTTGACCACTATCTCACGTAACGATGTGGTCAAGGATGTAACACGCTTGCCTAGAAGATACATGTTCGCTCTCGATTTGAAGACTCCGAGGTTGTAGTTTTCGGGAAATACGGATGCCGGTAAAGACTCCTAATCTTTGGCTGTTTGCATGATAAACGGGAGCCAAATCTTTTTGCATTGCAATGAAAGTTCCGTTATCACCCCCTGGTGTACTAATCGGTTGCAATCAACTTATGTAATCGACTAACAGACTACTCGGCGCTAATTGGTACAGCGGCACAGCCGCTCGATTCTGATTTAATCTGCGGTTGCAAGTTCATTACGGCAACCGTCCGTATTTGCTTCGCATTTCGGGATTTGACAAATTACAGGTGAATAACTAGAACCACAAATTGTTATTGAAAGCCGTTTCAACGTTTTGCGCAGAAAATTTTGGTTCTATTAAATTTGTTGGTCATCGGTCTAGGTCTTACCACTCATACTAACATGCTGATGGGTACTAAGGAGCAGGCGTTTGAGCAAGAGGTGAATGTAAGGGCTTTGAAACAATGCTACCGTGAGGCACGTGAAGAAATAGAGGAACTGAGGTTGCTCATGAAGGAACAAAATGATCAGCTTCAGGACTACCGTGTTAAGGTGAGCGCACTTCACACTTTAAACTAACTTTTTAAGATTATCTTGTCATTGTCATAAAGACATCTATATACTATTATAATAGAGTTGGATATGAAGTTAAGAAACAACTCAACGGAACAACTTTTTTTGGCTCCACACTTTTGTGCCAGTGCCAAGTTATTGATTTTCTTAAGGTGATTCTATTACATATATTGCTAAATATATATAACTCAAAGGTCCAGCATTTAACGAATAAAATAACACCAATTTTATGCACTAACACTGAAAATAACACAAGTTTTAGAAAATAATATCTACACTGCAGTGACGTGATCTTTCTCGTTTTATCGCCAATTTTTAATAACTTTTTTATTGAATCTCGTGAGCGCTAGCGTTTTACAAGTTATTTACTCACGCTACTTATTATAATATTAATACTATATTAGGTGTTAATTGTGTTTGTCTATACGTAGAGTAACATAAAGCAGATTAAAAAAAGTAGTTCTTGATGAACTCTAGAGTGAGTTCAACATGTGTCAAACACGTTCAACTCTGCCTGGTATTGATGCGTGATTTTTAAAAACACCGGGTTTTTGCTTCCGTTATACCGATTTCCTATTGCATAACAATTTCGGGCTGGTGGTCTATTAATATTTAGATTGGGCCAGCCGCTGTAGCGTGGCTATTATAGTTGTTAATATATAAAGTAAAATAACTTTTATTTACATATTGTGCAGATTAAATTTACTTCACTTATTGTGAATTGTTTGTTGCATCGCGATCTTGATTAAGCTACTATGGTTATACATGTCATAATAAAGGCGCTGTGGATGCTACTGATTTCAATAGCTATTAAGGTTTAAGGTTGTTAGTTTGAACCATATCTGCTGGGCGATCACTCGATTGCAACCGATAGAAACACAAAATTGTATGGATTTGACAGTTTGAATACGCAGTTTATGCGCATAGTTAGTATGGAACTTTCTCCTGTTGCATTGCAATCAAAGTTTCGTGATCACACACCTGGTATCTTTTTCTACACGATAAGATTTGAACAGTCTCTCACCTTCCTCAGTATCTGCAAGCTCAGCAGCTGGTCGAGGAACAGCGTCGTCAAATGGATATGATGGACATGGATAACACCAGAATCAGTGAGCAAATCAACCTCGAGATCCAAAAAGTGAAGGTATGTTTTATGAAGGAACATAAACACCATCTGCTGGGCGATCACGTAACTCGATGGCAAACGAAAGTAACAATCATGTCATGTATTCGAATTTCGGTGATCTTTGAACATTAACATACACAGTAATAATAATAATAACGCCCAACGATCACATACATATATCCTGGACTTTAACTAGGATTCCCTGTGTCTAGGGACCCAGGAACTACGAAGACCATGGTCCCACAACACCCAGACGCAGAACAAGTATATGCGCTTTTTATCCGTGCACAAATACTCGTCCTGTCGTGGGAATCGAACCCGCTGCCTCCGAGTTATGAGCCGACCTGCTCAACCACCACAACACAGGCTGTCACAGTATCGTATGCTCGGCTTTACACATTTGGTACGGTTTCCAGCTGAAGTTTCAAGAGAAGTTGCAAGAGCTGGCTCCCATTCCGGACTTACTGAAAGCGACACAGATGCGGCTGAAGGACTCGCAGCAGGCGCAAGCCATCGCCGAGCATAACGCAGAACAGCTCGCTAGAGAACTCAACTGTGCTAGGGAGAAGGTACACTCTGTCTTGACTGTTCGCCTGTGACACAGGTTTATCCTAATGCAGGCACCTAATTTTGAAAGACTTTAGTTACCTAAGATCTATATTGTATTTCCATTCATGTAATTTTTTTAATAAATAATATATTATTATTATTATGTTTTCAACGGTCATTGCATTACCACTATCCTTATTATTACTACTAGTTCCATAAGCATCTATCGTGATTAGATATTAGGTATAATGTGGCTGAAGTAAACTGGAAAATCATATCATTACCATCGTCATTAATATCGTCATCATCAACATCATCACCATAATCACTACCACCACCACCATCATCATTGTCATCATAATCACGACGCTCATCATTATTACCACCATTGCCACCATTGCCATCATCATCATCATCATCATCATCATTGTCATCATCACCATCACCACCACCACCACCATCATCATCATCATTATCACCGCCATCCTCATCATCATCATCATCATCAGTACCATAAGCACTATCTCTATTAATATTTACAGCTAATATATTGACATTTAGTATTTTTAAGGTGATGTTATATATTTTTTAATTATTATTATCATTACTCCTCTTCCTATGGGAAAATCCGCGGGTATTCACATATTTATACTTCTATACTAATATTATAAAGAGGAAATATTTTTATGTAAGTATGTTTGTAACGAATTGACTTGAAAGTACTGGACCGATTTTAAAAATTCTTCCACCATTGGAATGCTACATTATCGCTGATTAAAGAAGGCTATTTTAATTGCAAGAAAAAAATGTTTCTGCTAAAGTGTTTAAACAATAAATGTCCACCCGTGCGAAGCCGGGACGGGCCGCTAGTAATTGCATAAAATAAAATTAAATATTGTTTTGAACTTGAACACTCATAAGTATTGTAAAGATAAAACGGGTCTATTAGCGTACAAAAATTATCAAAACATTATTTCAACTAACCTCGACGTTTCGACCAAGTTACATTGGCCGTGGTCACGAGGGGACTGGAGTAGCGGGTGACAGAATCGTGCAGAACGGGCGTCGTCTCCAACTACCCGCATTTGGTCTTATAAATTTTCACTATCAATGTCCCGGCATACAATATTAACAGTATCGGCAGTTTCACGCGAACACAAATCGCGACGCGAACACCTACTTATCACCGGATTCCACGATGAGGATAACCTATAAACATCTTCCCGATTGAAATTGCTGTATAGAAGTATAGAAGTGTAGATATATACTAATAAGTATGTTTACCTATCCTTATACAGGTGCATCAGCTATTGCACAACAGCTTGAAGCAAACGGAAAAACAACCAGAACGCTCCACAGATGAAAAACAGATGGCGCTGCTGCAGCAAAGAATCGCGCAACTAACAGAATCTAACCTATTCCTTAAAAGCGAAATAGAGCGGCTTAAGTAAGTGATAATGTGATAATGATGAATGAAGATAATGATGTTAATTCACAATGACAGTTCTAAAACTACCGCGGTCTTTATTATTTTCATCTATATGAAAGGGATGGCAACATTTTAAGAACTGTCCGTTACGATTTAGTTTACATTCACTAACGTCCAAAGAATACTATGGATTACTATGAATACTATGCATGATAATCTATAGGGAATCACTGTCATCTACTCTGGCTCCATACTTTTGTATATTTAGCTAGTGTCAAGTAACTGATAATTTTACGAGTTACGTAATATTATCAAGTCAAGTCATAGTCCAAGTCCAAGTCATAGTCTAGTCTAGTCAAGTCATACTCCTAGTAAAGTGGTGGCAACTTTACCAGAAGCTTCTATGGAGATACTAGATGGAGTTTTGGAAACAACACGAAAAGAAACGTTTTACCATCATTATACCACATTCCCACACCCATGCCTGTAATCCAGCACTTAACGAATAAAATGCTACCAATTTTATGCACTTACACTGAAAATAATACAATGCTGTGACGCGATATTTTTCGTTTTCCCACCAAAACACCCATTATCAATTTTTTTATGTAATGAATGATGTGACGAGCTAGTCGTTAACCTGGTGTTAAGCGACACGGCCGCCCATAATAGAACAGAGTCACTTGGAACTCTAAACAATAAAGGTGTCGCGTCTCACTTGCACTGCGCACTTCATCCTGAGAAATCAATACAGTCTTTACTTAACTGTGAGATCAGATCATAAAGTCTCAGCCTAGTAATTTCAATAGCTACAGTGCTCTTCAAACAGGAACACAGTAGTGATTGCGCACTACTGCTAGGTGGCAGACTAATTGGCAAAGCGGTGGTACCTACCTAAATGAATTTTGCAGAAATATCATACCACCTAGTAACGATCTATTGTTCTGTGTTCCCAATAAAAAAATGTTTAGATAGTATTCTTTGGATACGTCCAAGAACTTTATTTATTTACTCGTGGATACTTGGAGAAGTCTGAAGTTCACAGTTTTCAAAATTATAAAAACAACAATAACAATTGTTTTAATGCACTTACAACAATTTTAATGGTTATTTTTGAATTGGAGAAGTCTTCAAAAATTCTTTTCGGTCTCATATTTTATGTTTTACTTAACTTTAATTGCTTAATTTTTGTTATCACTCAGCACTTAAACGGATGCTTATAAAAATTGGTGGGATACATTAATTGTTATACTACTTTATAAAAAGAACGGGAAAAGTATATAGTTCCGAAGCGTTCGTATAAAAAATCAGTTACAATACTGCATTTGCTAAAACCTCGAAAAATGTATATTGATGAAATGTTTGATCTGTAAAAAGCTTAAAAGTATTTTCATATTTTTACGTATAAACTAATTAAGTGAACGTAAATTTTGTACTATCAGTACATGATTTTAATTTTTTTCGTCTTTGGAAATGAGTGAAAATAACTAAAACAATCACTGGTTTTACTATCACTATTCAATTTTCACAAAAAATTTTTTTGATAATAATGTTTTGATTAACGGACCATCTGTAATGTAAGCGAGGATCGCACATTACAAAACATTAGTTCTAAAGCATTTCCATTTTGGAAAAGTTTAGCGTCGCTTTCGCGTTCCGTATGTTCTAGAAAGCTCTCAAAATACGATGAAACTTTTCCCGGATGTAATATAACTTTCCAACAGGGGTAACGTGATTCGTATGGAAGAGTCGGTGCTGGCGAACGAGAAGCGTCTGCAAGAGAAGATGCACGAGTGTGCTCAGCTCGGAGGAGAGCTGGACCGTGCTAGAGACGAGGCGGCGCGTGCGCTGCAGCGGGCAAACGAACGCACCGATACCATACGCAAGTCAGTATCTCCTTCCAATATATTGACTATATATATATGTATATATTGAATATATTGTATTGACTGATATGTATTACTATTGCATACATAAATTATATTCCTTAAATAATATGATAAAAAAATATAACTTTAAAACCAACAAATATAAAGGCATTTTAAAATACAGGACTAGAAAGGGACAGCTCAAACACATACTTATGAAATGTGTATAAAAATCGAGTGTATCTCCGAAAAATAGAGATAGACTAAACCCAAAGCTGACACCAAATTTTATAAATTACCTAAAAAAATATTTGTTGAAATTTATTTTTAGACTAGACCGAACGAATAGTGATTCAAGAGGTTACGTATGTTGGTCTTTAGCCTAGTACTTATCTATTCTATGGAGCTTCAAGAAAGGGTGCGGTAACTAGCGCGTATGGCACCCGTAGGGTGCGCCTACAGTCTAGACACGTCATTGCACGGCCGATTGTATTAAAATGGGGGAGCCCCCCCCCATGGTTTAATACAATCGGCAGATACAGACGATACAATCTAGAAAGTAGTCCATGTGGCTACATGGACTACTTTCTAGATTGTATCGTCTCACCTAGGTGGGATAGTGGACAAAAATAGAACATTTCCTTATATTTGACAGCCTCTGTGGTCAGCTCATAACCCGGAGGTGGCGGGTTGGATTCCCGCAGCAGGACAAGTATTTGTGCACAGAAAAAAAAGTGCAAATACTTGTCCCGAGTCTGGGTATTGTGGGACCATGCCCTCGTAGTTCCTGAGTCCCGAGACACAGGGAATCCTAGTTAGGGTCCAGGATCTATGTATGTGATCGTTGGGCGTTAATATTATTATTATTTCCGAGATTATTTCCAAACATATATATACGTATGTATTTATAAACAAAAAATATCGAAGTATTCTTTCAGTTATCTGGTTATACGCTGTGTGAGATATATAATTATATATATATATGTATATATATATATATATATTCGTGAAAATTATAATATAATATCCAGACACAGAACAGACATCGATGTTTATCACACAAATGTTTTGTCCCATCGAACCCACAACCTGCAGTTCAGAGGAAAGGGTTACTACCAACTGAGCTATGGGGCCAGTCAAATTTGCATAAACTTATATGTTTTTAGACCTATAATTAGTTGTTAAAATTAGTATTTGGAGAATGCATATATAGTAAAAAATATTTAGTTAGGCTCTATAAAAATAAAACGTGAGTAAATAAAAGTGAAACGTTGTATGCTTATTTGCTTATTTCTTTGTTTGTTTACGGAGCATTGACGCCGAACGGCTGAATCGATTAAAATTAAGTTACGGGGATTGGTTACGAGGGATTGTGGTTGTTTCGCAGGTCGGCTTATAACTCGGACGCGGCGGGTTTGATTCTGACAAGTTATTGTGCACAAAAAAAACATTATACATGTTACGTGTCTGTGTGTTGTGGACCCATTTTATATGCACTAATTTGAAAATAAAACCTGACTTTATTAACACTTGTTCTTTCATCAGGTGTATGCAGACATCTATAGCAGAGCTGGAGAGACAGCTGGCGGCGTCTAGGGCTCAAGTGAAGACCGCGGAGAAAGACCGCGAAGAGGTAACTAACCACCTTTGACCCCCTTTTGGTTTTAGGTATTCGACCCCTGTATCACCTGATAAGCGTATGGTCTACGACAGGGTATGCTTGCCAAGATATCTGTTCGCTCTTGAAGTCTCCCAAACTATAGTTTTACTACTACTACTAGGTGAACGACTAGCTCGAGCTAGTACTCGTACTAGTACTAAAGCTCGTACTCAAGAACGGCTAAACCGATTTGGCTGAAAATTGGTGGGGAGGTAGCTTAAAACCAGGAGACGGTCTTAGGATACTTTTTATCCCGAGACCATGTTTTACTAATTCACCCGTCCGAAGACGGGGCGGGTCAACTAGTTATACATATATACATATTTAATCATACACTAATATATATTACTACTTCGCATACATTGCAATGCACCCTGTGTTGCTGTCGTTCATACGTGGTGGTATCCATTGACCATCAGGTGGCCTGCTATGTGCAATGTGCATGTAAGTATACGATGTTTAATGACATCGCTTCAACTTCTCCCATCAGATCCAATGCCGCATGCAGTGCCAGATCAAGCGTCTGAACGACAACTTTGAGCAAGCCTCGCTGCGTATCTTAGGACTTCAGACCCAGGTGGCGACCCTCAGGAGAACTGCCTCCAGCACAGGTGATGGCGACGCGCTGGAGATGCAGGAGTGCGCGTGCAAAAACTTCTTCGAAAACCCCTGATTACTCGGGTAATATCGACAAAGATATGTTTGCTTTGGATTTTGCTTTGTTATTTTTACAATGTTTTTGAGAATGATATAGTTTCCTGCACGTAAGGTGAATGCTGGCCATTGAACTGTACTTGTTTTGTTGTATCTGTACAGTTATTTCAATGTAATAAGTGCCTATTAGTGATTCTATAGTAGCTGTATATTAGGTGATTTAATAGCTTTTTAGTAGTTTGGAATAAGCAGAAATTAAAAAAACAGCTCAGGGCAGGTCAACGGCCAGCGTTCACCTTACGTGACGGGAACTATAAGTCGCGTTGTAAAGAGGTCTGGAGAATTTTGCGTTTGAAGCTTTATTTATAAGATAATGGCTTAGAAATCTCTATTTAAAAATGTGGCAGATTGGCTTAGGCTGGTTTGGATGGAGAGGATAGTAACGGATATAGAATTACTCGTTGTTTTCTTTTGTTTTATCGTGACCCATTTGAAACTTGATAGAGAGCAACAAAACTCAGTAATAACTTCTTTTGTTATACAAATGTTTAATAATTAGTAAACGGGTAAAGTATTTCTGCGATGTGGTGTTAATTTCATTGCGCTCTTTGATTTACCTCAGCTAATGAGTCTATACAGTTTAAATAGAAAACGATTTCTTTGTCATGTTCTAGTCGTTTTGATTCTCCATTTGGTATACAGTGGTGACATTGTATGGTCATTTAATTAGTCGTCTATCACTTTTCTATTTTTTTTTAAACTTGTGCGAAATGCATGTATAGCAGACAAAAAGTGATAGGCATCCAGACCTTTTTAGGTACCGACCGAAATCACCATCCTTCAGGCTTAGGTCCAGATTTTATAAGTGTTTCGGGACTCAACGTAGCATTTGATTCTTTGATATAATATATATATGCAATTCTACTGAATATCATTAATGACGTTGCCTGTTTGTACGAAAATATTAAAAAAAGTGTTCGCTATCTAAATTAAAAAATGTATCAGTGAATTAAACTAATTAGTTTTAACAATTTGGGTTTTTATTTGAATTAATAAAAAAAACATCTTTGGTTGGCAAAGGTAAAACACGTACACCATGGTAGGACAATCTTAAAATTTAGCTGTAAAGTAAGTCTTGAAAGAATACGGTGAAAGGTACTATTCTATCAACCCATTGCCACCTGTGTCAATTATTATTGAGAGCAACTGAATGCATAAAGAATATTGGATTCATTTTTACTATTTTATACGTACTGTATTTTTCTTTAGAGAAAATCAGATTTTTTTTAATGGCGTGGATTAAAGATGGAGTTTGAGGTACAAAAACATCCAACACAACTCTTTATAGCCTACGGGTTTTGGTCTTTAGCTAGCGCATGTGCATTTTCTGCAACTGGCTCCGATTCCACTTTGTGGGTATTTCCCGCTGTCGCGAAGCAGGAGCGTAGTGCTTCTTGAGCCAAATGGGTCTCCTTGTGTGGCGGCCGCGCCACCTCGTAGAACTGGTCAATAGCGTCGCAAATAGTGCTTATTGCTTCCTGAGGGCGCTCGGCCTCCATCAGCTTTGCACCTTTCTGAAAATAGTTATTTTATCCACTTGTGGTGGTTGTAGACACGATTTTTCCTTCTCGTGTAGACAAGTGGCGTTGGACATTGACTTTTGCATTTTAAAGAAATGTTTGATGTAGAAAACGTGGCATGGATCCAGTAACGGTCGAGACTTTCTCTAATTGACTACCTTATATAAATCGCTATTTTTGCTAATTAGACCCATGCCTTTCTGGACGCTTCAGTATTTTGATACCTTGCTTCTTTTTTACTTTTTTTTTAAGTTGTTTATTAGGTTTGCGTTTTACTACTATCTCACCTGATGGTAAGTGACGATGCGGTCTAGGATGTAACATGCTTGCCATACAGAAGATATCTGTTCACTCTCGATTTGAAGACTCCCAAGGTTCTAGTATTCGGGAAATAAGGACGTCGCTTCTTTCACATTGATCAAACTAGCAATATAAAGCAAAGATGCTTAATAATATCCCTAAAAAATATTAGCCCTTTGACCACCACTGCCAATGAAAAGGCAAACACGCCAAAGGTTTTTTTAATTCACTTAAATGCTCTAAAACTTGAAAGTTCACCTGGTATTCTGCGACGCATCTATCCACGGTCTGCAAGTTTATTTTGACAAGTTCTGGGTCGATGCTTACGGAGCACTTGGCGCAGCGGTGTGGTAAACGCGCAGGGTTGGCTCGGAATTTCCACGGGCAGGACAAATTGGGACACCTAAAACGATAACGCGGTATTAGTGTTTCTGGGAACATACATGTACCTGCAGTATAATCAACCGCCATTAATTGAAATAATATTAAACTGAACTACTGGGAATGGACGTAAATTTTTTGAGAAATCTCCCTTAGATGAGTTAAAGGTGTCATTAGTGTCTATTTTGTTGTTTAAAGTTTTCGATAACTTAAACTTACACGTAAAACCTTAATTTTTCATAACGAAAGAAACCGTAAAAGTTATAGTTTAATAAATACCATACAATGGAAAAGTGGGCTTTGTTTATTTAGGTAAAGTTGCTATTTGTACTATTTAGCTTGAACACAAAAACATAGCTTCAAGGTAGAGGCTACTTATTTTAACCTGAAAATCTTGACAAAAATAAAATATATCATAATTATGATTACCTAAGGTAGACTTGTCCTTCTGGCATTTGCTTAAGCGTCAACCAATCTTCCAGACAGGCAGGACATTGACATTTAAACCAGTACCGACAAGTCAGCGCACGCTGCCTATCTCTCACGCCACGCGCCATGAAGTGAGGACCATAGTTCTCCGAGACCACTTCACCAGACGACAGAGGCCTGGTTGCCGAGAACACTATGTTTCGTCCATCGAAGTACCTGGAGAGAGGGAGAGAGAAGTATACGGAGTGCGCCTGAATAGGTGTACCTACATGATTAAAATTATCAAAATAGTAAAGTATCTAGTAAGGAAGGTGCCAAAGCCATAAATGTTTCGAATGTAGAGAAGTAGTGAATTAACACAAGTCGCTAATTAGGGAAAATGTCGACCCGTTTCTGGACTCCTATTGATGTTACACCCTATTACAGCAGGCTTAGCACGGCATGTGGAGAAATTGTCTTTCCCCCGGTTTTTTCCACCTGTCAGTTAAAATAATCCCCCTCTCCACCTTACGTAGCACGGCAACGAGGAGAGGAAAGAAATATTTCCCTTTGACATTATCGTAGACATTATATCCCGCTACTCCCCGCTTCAGAGCACGGACTCGGAAGAAAGTGGATAATATTCTCATGAATTGACATAAAGCAGAGAGTATTTATCTTCGACTCTTGTAGGTGGGTATAAGGAAGTCAAAGTGTTTTAACAGGCACAAAAATGTCGCGTGCCTATTATAACTATGTTTTATCGCGGGAACTCGAATTTTGGAGCGAAAGTTACACCGGGAGAAGCATTCGGAATACAAGTAATCCCTTCTAAATCCCGGGAAATGAGTTTCAATACAAAAAAAAAATACATAGCGAAATATTCGTGAAAATACAATTATTAGTTTAGTTTTAATAAGGAAATTATTTAATTTACGTAATTAACTTAAATGATGCATATATTTTTTGAGTATATATTATTATAAAATAAATACATATAAAAATTTAAAATATAACTACTACACAATAATTAATCACGTTTTTCCGCTCATATTACAAACAAAATAAAATTTTAATATAAACTACTCACTTACTCTCACTCATATACATAGTAGTCGTTCCATACTCTTTGATTAACACAAGGACATAGACTCATAAACCTTATATTTTCTTAATTTTTTTATTTTGTCTTCAATCCCAGTATATTTAGCCGAACAATTATCGATGGTTTGATGGACTGAACAAAATATTGAAGCATGTAATGTCATTTTAGTTAAATTTTCTCGTACTGGCAACAATACGGTAGAGAAATCTAAAAATGCTACTCCCGCCGTTTATCCCCCGGATAAAGCTCTCCACTGTCGCGGCCGTGCTCGCAGAGTGGAATAAAGTGACAGTGAGGATAAGTTTGTTATCTACTCCCTGGGGAGAAGTTGTCCACCGGCCGTGCTAGGCCTGCAGTAGTACATAATTTACCAGTGTTTACCAGTTTGATTAGACTAGTCAGGTTAGACTAGTCTGACTATCGGGAATTAAATTTTCCAGTCAAATGTAGTCCACCTACAAAGTTCACCTGGCTGTACTAGGGGCAATATTTTCTTCCCGTGGTGCATTTTGTGGTGGTAATAATTTCATAATTTCCCAGTGGTCAGATCCACTCAATATCGACTATCAGTTCAGTTTTATACAATAAGCGAGATGAATTTTAGAACACTTTACCTAGATATAGCTGGATAGCACTCATGGTTGAACAAAGCACCCACAGGAAAGATGCCCACGGCCACGTAAGCTGGCTTGGAGCCACTGAACATGTGCTGACCGCGGATAGTCTCATAGATCTCATGGGCGTTAAACTGGAGTAACTGCAGATTACGGACGATCAGCTCACAGATAGAGATTTGGGCTGAAAGATAAAATAATTCGTGGTAGATACTATAAAACATTTGGTATGATATATATACCAGATTAGTATTAAACCGAACCTTTTTCCATATTTTCTTGTTCACACTTCTTAAAAAATCCGGCTTTTTTCAAGCACTCTGACAAAAACCTGCCCATCACAATTCTCTTCAGATAATCATCTCCTTTTCTTTGATGCCAGTGCGTGCATAATGAATATATCTGAGCTGCTTTTAGTTCTAATTTCTCTTCGTCACTCACTTTATTTTGATCTTTAGTTTCTACGTCTTCATCTCTCAAATTCTTATCAGCAAAGTTTTTGAGTCCTTTTTTGGAACGATTTAGTCTTTCCTTTCGACTCTTCATTCTGGATTTCTTTGCGACTCCTTCAACGTCGTTAAGGACGGCCCCTTCTACTGTTTTCATTTCATTTGATAGGAATTTTGAATGTATCGATAAGCTTGTATCGAGACCTGCTTGTGTCACCATTCGTAGTGCTATGTGACTTAATATGGACATTCCAGATCCTAAAAAACAATTAATATAAGCGATGATAATGATTTTTAGTACGTAACTATATTATTGATTAGGAGAAGTTTTACCAATGAAGAGGTCTACAAACTGGCATTCATAGGAGTGGTATGTAGAAACAGCAGCGTCCCGACACTGAACATTGCAGAATGCAACTCCTGAGCATTTCGGACACCAAATCGGAGCTGATTCTTTACAATCTACCAACCTGTAAAATAATCAGTCAAATGATTTCAAGTAATGAAAAAGCACCTGAGTAGTAATGATGATGTGGCTACTCACCTTCTGAAACAATTCAAGCAATGAGAGCCGTAATAGTCTGAAAGTAGACATGCAGCGTAAGGACTGTCTACGAGCAAGACGTCGCCAGTTCTGATAGAAGAGTCTGCCACAGCAAAGCGACCCTATTGAAGAGAAAACACAGTCACTGATATTTACAACGAACACTAAATTTTTATGTGCTTTAAATCGACTGTGGAATTACAAGGAATAATTTCATGCGAACGTGCTGGTAGTTGTCGACCAAAAACAAAAAGTTTGAAACCAATAATTAGTTCTATAACTGTGGCAAGTAGTAATTGTCTCATTGATCCAATTTAAATTGTCTAATACTTTACCTTACTTTCCTCTTCGCATATTTTGAGTAGTTTCGATAAGGAAGGCATGTTTTGTTTAGCTCCGCCAGTGAGAGATATACCTATGAACAGCATATGGTATGTAAGCCATTTACTTTTATTTCGTTTTAATACATTTGAAAAACATGGCCAATCCGACAATTGCTTACAAAAAACTTACTGATTTTGTCAGGTGGATATTTAGGTGTGACACTGTAGTCCAGTAACTCTATATCTTTAGCTAGTTGTTCTTTTGCTTCCTCGTTAGCTCCCAACAATCTGCCAGCAAGTTCATACGACACTTTAGCTCGTGTTGGTTCACCAGCACCTGTGCAATAAAGATTTGATGTTTGGAGACGACAATACATTTCGAAACTATAGTTTGTTAAGAATTCATAAAAAATATTGTCTTTCTGAGCAATTTATTTTGTGAAGATTCTTTCGGCATTTATAAAAGATGTAAGTATCTAATGCCCGTATTACAGAACGATGCTCGGTCATCGATCGGTGCTCAAGCAGAGATTTCATTCACTAATTGATCACTTATGAATGAAATCTCTGCTTGAGCACCAACCAATGAGTGAGCATCATTCTATAATACGGACCTAAGTGTAAAAGTAACCAACCATCCACGCACGTATTCGTTTATAATTTCGTATCGATTGTTCAATCAAGAAAATATTAATATTAATATGGCCATGTTACCATACACATGCTGCATATTATTTTAGTGTTTGCTGTTTAATGGCCAATACACATATTGCCAATTGGTACAATAGCCAATTTTATTGCAATTTTGCAGCGGCATATGACAAAGCAAACATCATTTACTCTTCTAGACGCGCGCTATTTGACTGAGGCATGTGACATCGCAACTTTCCGGAATGCGGCGAATTTTTTATTGTGTAACCTTTAAGAGTACTGTGCAGCTCAAGTACGTAACTCGATTGCAACTGATAGAAACACAAATTTGTATGGATTTGACAGTTTGAATACGCAGTTTATGTGCATAGTTAGTATGAAAATATCTCCTGTTGCGTTGCAATCAAAGTTTCGTGATCACCCTCCGGGCATTTAAAAATGATATTGCCATTGCTCTGCTATTATATATGCACGTAATTATGATTGAGACAATAGAGGCCGTGAGTAAATTTACCCAAATTTCAGCATTTCGGGGGAAAAGGATTTTTCTTCTTAATCTTAACAAAACCTTTAGTATACCTAAGTATCAACCGATTGGGTAGATAATAATAACCGCATGTACTTTCTTAAAATGACTTTCGTATTGTAATTACAACTATAAGTAAAATAAATATTTGTATACATCCCACACAGTGCCATCTAGCCATAAACAAAGCAAAGCTTGTACAATGAGACCCAGATGATACAATACTTAGCTACTTGTTTTTTGTAAATACATACATAGAATACAATATATCATCCAGACACAGAACAAACATCGATGTTCATCACACAAATGTTGGTCCTGGGAATAGAATCCATAACCTACAGACATAACATTCAGGAGGCAGATCTACTACCAACTGATCTTAAAAATTTATCGTTTTCTACATAAATAAAAAATAAGGAATGCTGACCTGACTTCAGTAGAAATCTTATTGCACTGTGCTGATGACTCAGGATGATGTGCGGAGTACATAGTGTCAAGTGAAAATGTATGTGAGTTTCGGGTAGCACTGCATCTGCTGTCATGACGCTTAACATAAGGTAAACGATTAGATCGTCACATAGTTCATTCGAATTAAGAATCTAATTCAAACCTTTATAGCAATGCCCCATACGCCAGTAGTACTGGGCCCGCATTTTCGCTGGAAGCCGTTCTTTGAGCGCCAGCTTTAGATCTTCCAGAGCTGCATTAGGAAGGTTGCAGCGTAAAAGTACTTCCGAACGCACCCATAACGCCAAGGCCAAAGACACGCCACTCTCGATGAACTCTTCTTCTCCTATAAAATAATAATCTTATATAATAAAAGCTAATTCTAGGAACTAACCGATATATGCCGGTGTGAAGTTAGCGGTCTGAGATAACCCGACATATCGGCTAGTTCCTAGAATGGTTCCTAGAATCCTTCAAGTTCTGACCGATCAGAGGTTAGCTGTAAGTTTAACGTGATGTTTGTGGCATCAAACTCCAAGATGGCCTTTATGTCAGTAGTACCATTGACTAGTACTATTAATGGTACAAGGACACAACTTTGTATCCTTAGTACCATTAAAGAAAAGTAAAGATATTTCCCCTAATTATGATGGAACCAGCGATACGACTTTGCATCAATAGTACTATTAAAGACATTTATAGACAGCATGCTTTTTGTTTGTATTGTTATACCTACACAAAATGAAAAAAGAGTGTGCTTTAGACCATACGACTGAAGTAAAACTTCTTTAGTTTAGCTCCATCTATCGGCTGGTATAACTTTGTTTTTGCTTTGTTTAATATTAAGGTCGCCATCTTGACAATAATTGTAAATATAATAAATCATATAATAAATCTTACCGGAAATACTAACATAATAATACATTTGAATGGAGATCAATGGAGAACAATGGAGATCTACGTGAACCTACTTCCGTTCGCCTCGCATTCACCAGCTTACTCCCTAAGTCAAGCGTGCGTAAAGAAGTTTTACTTCAAAAAGGAAAACTGAAACTAGGTATGTTTGAAGAAAGTATGTTCACGTGTGAAGATTATCAGCTCTTTTCCGATGACGAAGGGACTGTTGTGTTTTTGTTAAACTGAACACTTTTTATAGTAACGCTTCTTTGATACAGTTGGTGCAGTTGACTGGACCAACGTTAAAATTATTGCAGTAACAGCTAACTCGACAGATGTTGATTCTTATTAATCATGGTTTAACCATGTTACAGTTTCCGGTCAACGGGCGTTAATTTTAAATAACCATGGCATACTCGGCACTCGTTAAGCGCTGGATTACAGGCATGAGTGTGGGAAACGTTTCTTTTCGTGTTATTTCCAAAACTCCATAGGAGCTTCTGGTAAAGTTGCCACCACTTTACTAGGACCATGGCTTAGACTTGACTATGACTTGACGACTTGGGCTGTGACTTTACTTGACACATATATATATGAAATACTAGTTGCACCCCGCGGTTTCACCCGCGGATAAGAAGTATTTTAATTATTTGCTCATCTCACGGAAGCATTTATTTTTTCCGGGATAAAATGTAGCCTATATGTTAATCCAGTGTATAAGCTATCTTGGTACCGAATTTCATCCAAATCCATTCAGCCGTTTGAGCGTGAAGGAGTAACAAACATAGACACATACAAACTTTCGCCTTTATAATATTAGTGTAATCATTAATTTGAGACATTGTAATTACTTACACTGTAAAACAAAAAAAAATACATGGTCTCTAATACATTTATTTTGTTGGTACTCGTATAAATGAACGTAGTACATCCAATATATAAGTGAGCTGTGTTCTTGTTCTGACTTCCGGCACGAGTTTGTAAACTCTCCAAAAAGTTTTACAATGAAATGTTGTTCAAGAAGAAAATTAATTTTAAGGTTTAATTTCTCTAATCAAAGTCAAAACGTTTTTGTGCGCACTCACGCGTTGGTTACGTTACGAACATCACAACATATCTACTAATAAGGTTAAGTGAAACATTGTCCGTTTGTACATTTGTCAGTCGCTTTCACGTTAAAATACCTGATCCAATTTGGATGAAGTTTTGCTCTATGGATTACTTTCTTGAACACAAGCATATATAAAGTAAAGTGTATATATATACACTTTTCATTTCTAAATGTATGGAGTTCCCGCAAGGAAACGTTATTTGATAGTGAAATTGCGGGCGTCTCTAACTAATGGGAGGTTTTCTGACAGCCGTCGGAACGTACAGACAAGAGATATATGTTTTTTATTTTTCTTGGAGACATTTTCTAACACGGCTAGGCAAGGCGCACTTACTAATTTGTATTGTGGATGAATAAAAACATAGAAGACACCATGGGTAAGTACTATAAGAAACAATATCCACAAAAAAAAATGACAGAACTGATGTTAATGACCACAGACTGGGTAATGATACTATTCATAATCATGTCTTGTCAACCTAATGGGGTTTTATGAAATTCTTTTATTTTTTGGTGGGAAAACGAGAAAGGTCTGTTCACCGCGTTCTATTATTTTCCAAAACTTGTGTTATTTTCAGTGTTAGTGCATAAAATTGGTGGCGTTTTATTCGTTAAGTGCTGGATTACAGGCATGAGTGTGGGAAAGTAGTATAATGACGGTGAAAAGTTTATTTTCGTGTTGTTTCTAAAACTTCATAGAAGCTTCTGGTAAAGTTGCCACCACTTTACCAGGACTTTGACTTGGACTGTGACTTGACACATATCTGCGTGAATATATTAAGCTCGAAAATTTTTTTTGTTTTGGCTCCACATTTTTGTGTATTTAGCCAGTGTCAAGTGTCAGTGTCAATATGTATGTTGTATGTGTCAAGTCACAGTCCAAGTCATCAAGTCAAGTCATAGTCTAGTATAGTCAAGTCATACTCCTAGTAAAGAGGTGGCAACTTTACCAGATGCTTCTATGGAGTTGTGGAAACAACACGAAAAGAAACGTGTCACCATCATTATACCACTTTCCCACACTCAAGCCTGTAATCCAGCACTTAACGAATAAAATGCCACCAATTTTATGCACTAACACTGAAAATAACACAAGTTTTGGAAAATAATACAATGCGGTGACACGATCTTTTTCGTTTTCCCGCCAAAACTCCCAGCTTGAAAGTTATATATTACTTGACACTGGCCAAATACACAAAAGCGTGGAGCCGAATAAACTATATTTTTCTTTTTAATTTTTAGTCAGAAAACCTTTCTTTAAATTCGAAATATACAATAAAGAGTTTCTGCATTGTTATTGTGTTGTAAAGCAGGCAATAAAGTCCAGTATTGAAAGGTCCCCTACGTAACAAGATACTTCGGAATTAGTGAATAGAGTGAGAAGAAAACGCCCTAAAATTATGTTAGAAACATACTATCAGACACGAATGATGTGCGAGCATGTGACATTAAACTGTCTGTAATTTACATATATGCTATCAGCAATAAGTCTCGGGTGCTTAATGAGTATTTGGGTTACGACCCCTATCATGACAGTGCACATTGCTAAGTCATGTTCCAAGTACGACTTAGGACGCGTCCGTTAACTTAAGCGTTAAACTGTAATAAGCTGGAATTTTCCAGCTTAACGCCATAAGTAAATTTTCCATGTGTAAAAACGGCAAAACGAATGAAATTTTTGATCTATAATTTTAGGTTAGTTTTTTTTCATACCTCATGTTTTCGTCGTTTTTGTAATAAAAAAATGAAAAATCACTGATATTAAGTTTGTTTATTTACCTATCAAAACGAATAGGAGTGGTCTTATATGATTCATAGATTTATTCACCTCACATTGCGTTACACTGGCACGTCAATTTACAATAAAATATATTAAATCAGCAACAATTCAAACTCAACTTAACATATGAACAAATATAAATATGAATAAAATCATGAAACGTGACTCAATAAAATACACTGACAGAGTTCTTGGTCACCAAATATAAATGAAGACTCTGCCAGAGGTACTCGTATGTAGAGAGATGTGCTGGAGGACAGCCCCAAAAGCCTGGTTACGACCGTTATGGTAGTTCGCACGCGTACGACTTGTGTTATTTTTTTTAAAGTAAATCTTCTTTACGCTTTTTTGACTTGGGAGTAAGCTGGTGAATGTGTAACGAGGCAAACGGAAGTTGAAAATTGTTGGTTAACATAGATCTCTATTATCAAGATCAAGTTTAAAATTACTTACAATTTGTTATGTTGGTATGATAAATGTAGCTAAAGAAGTTTTAATTTTTACTGTGTGTTGTGGTCTAAAGCACACTCTTTTATTTTATTTAACATTTCACGATGTTTGGAATAAATGTATATTTTTTGTTCTCCCTTTATATATACTCTGATAGTATTAATTACAGATTGTAATTTATTTATATCTACCAGTCATAGGTGCTCGTAAAACAGCTTGGCTAGCCAAAGCCAGTGCCTTGGTGAGATCTCCTTCTTGCAAGGACTTCTGGGCAGCAGTTCTGCGTTCTATAGACACTTTGGCACTTTTACCACGATATAGGGGCTGGATCCTGGAGAGGACTTCAGATAAAGCACCCATAATCTGGAAAAATGTTAATTATCTATACATATAAAAAACAAAGTCCTGACTGACTGACTTTATATATGAACGCACAGCCTAAACCACTGGTCCTAGAGATTTGAAATTTAGAGGGTGTGTATTCTTTGTAAAGTGTAGACATCTACTAAGAAAGAGATTTTTCCAAATTACACCCCTAGGAGAGTGAAATGGGTGGTTGAATTATATGTATAAAAAATCTTTTTCGTTTCCTATAGGCCACGGTATTACGGTACCACCAAAAGCACTTAGTTTATTTTAGTAATAAAACGAGGCATTTGTTTGTTCTGTGTCTGGGTGTTATATTGTATTCGATGTGTGTAGGTATTTACAGACAAAAAGTATATAAGTATTCTATCCAGTAGGTTTGCATAGTACAAGCTTTGCTTAGTTTGGGATTAGATGGCGTTGTTGAAATGTCCACAAATATCTAGGTAAAATCGAATAGAATCAGCTGTTATAATTTATTTGGTAGAATTTTTGAACAGATCGCAAATACAACTTGAGTATATACATAACCTGTCTAATGTTAATTTTCATCACAAGTTTCAATACTCAATCATTTATTGCAAACATTATTGGTTACATGCAGGTGTTAATAATAGCATATTTAAGTATGTTATATAATGACCCAGCTTGGGTATAGCAATATTGTGCGGCAGTGTACGCGATTGCTTTTATGCACCACGGATGATTTACCAAGTTTGTTATAGAGATTTGATCCTTATGATTAATCCTATCGATTGGTACCAAAAATACAAGATATTATTTTTTCTGATTTTAGCCACGAGTGTGGCAAGCGAGTTTTCCAAAAAAATTAAATGCACATATGTTTTGAAGTAAAACTTCTTTACACGCGCTTGAGGAATAAGCTGGTGATTGCGTAGCAAGGCGAACGTAAGTTGATTCACGTAGGTCTTCGTTGCCAACATACCAAAGAAATAAAACGTATTATTATGTTGGTATGATCAAAAATGACAATTTACAATTGTCAAGATGCCGACATTAACATTAAACAAAGCAAAGAAAAAGCTATACCAGCCGATAGATGGAGCTAAACTAAAGCAAAGTTTTACTTCAGTCGTGTGGTCTAAAGCACACTCGTTTTTTTAAATAAAGGAATGTTTCCTTTGCGTATTTACTATTTCCAGTATTTCCAAATTTCTTCATCTTTGGTTTTACGTTCTTTTCGGGTGCGCTTACAAAATTTCATCCTGTTTACCTAGACTAAGTTATTTACAACCCCAAGAGATAATCAACATCATATATGAACTCGGTTCTTCAATAGAGTAACTTTTTTAAAGAGGATGTTTCTTTTCGAAACCTCAATTTCATCGTTATACCAGAGTACAAGGTAAGAATTATGAATGACGTTCATAAGAGATCTCTTTTCGAGGGACCTTTTTGTTCGACACCAGGAGGTCATTAAAAAAACATGTGCAAGGTTGTGAAAATCGAGTTTTGAACGTCTTTTGTAGACATTGAGAAGGAAATTTCAAGTAAAGAACGCTCGTAATTGAATTCTAGGTTCCCGTTTCTAGTACCTTCATCTCTACGAGCTGACAAGAAAATGCGAATTGCGCATTTTCAAGAATAAATATCCTCAACATTTTCTTCAGTTTTATAATTTAATTATGTTGCATTTAAATTTTGAATAATATTGACTGTAACTGATAATCCGTCCAGTTATGAATCCAATCAGTTGACAAAATGCCTAGTTGAAAATCTGTCAAGTCGCTTCGGAGCGATACCAAAAATAAAAATTGGGTGTGCCACTTAGTATCGACGCAGTTAATGTCAGAGCGTCTGTTTTAAAAATTTTATAGTCTATTATCAACGACTCTCGGTTCCAAATTGGATGTTGGTATTGATAATGGACTAAAAATTTCGCTCATACTTATACCTAAACTTATCTTTGGACAGATTATCGTTGCGGCAAATTTGCTTGCGGCTAATCAAATAAAAAAAATGTACATAAAATGGTTTTGAACGTGTTAATGAGTCCATAGACTCCCGAACTAGTGAGAACACTGTGTTTCAGGAGCCCAGGCTTCTCCCATCCTTTGACTTACCAGATTTTTAATACAGCAGTCATAATATTTAATGCGTAAAATCCATTGTTTATTCTTAATTTGTTATCGTTTGTATAAATACTGTTTTCGCAGTGCGTACAATAAGAAAAGTGTTATTCGACACATTCTTAGATAATTAGGTATTTAGAAGTATAATGCCCGTTTGTACTAAATCTATCAAAATACACACCTTACCTATACCTATACCTTAGCTAAGCATAAGCATTTTCCATTAGGTTTTGGTAGGTATACATTTGTAAAATGTATGTCAACTTGGCCTGTCTATACTAAAGTTTGACAACTAAGCTCAAACCTATCTCCCTAGCTCCCGGTTTCTCGTACGTTTGTTAAACTCGTGTCAAACCAAATTGCCAAATACTGAACGCTCATTGGTTGCCTGTTGATCATCGGATGTCTCGACCAATGAGCGTTCAGTATTTGGCATGTTGGTTTGACACGAGTTTGACAAACGTACGAGAAACCGGGAGCTACATAAGTGTGAGCTTATTTGCCAAACTTTAGTATAGACAGGCAATACTTAAATATTTAATATTAAACTATTTATTAGTCACATGGGTGGCTAGATGATACCTAACATGAGTGAGGTATTTAATTACATAGTTTAGGAAAAGGAATAATACCTTAAGGACTTATAATGACAAAGGCTGGGTACACAGTTACAGCATACCTCTTGGTTCTCCATAAAAAACAGCACTTTTCTGCTTTCTTTCACATTTTCCAGCTCTTGCAGCCAATCTACGCTGGCCATGGATACCAGCTCATCTGCCAGGCTTGAGAAGAACCCCTTTGAGTTTGAGCAGAGAGTTACATCGCTGCAAGTGGCCGCGTACTTCGGGTCCATCTCTTCGTATATTCGAGGCATTTTGGAACCTTTAATCAAATAGTTAATAAGTATAACTATTTTGTTTAAATAGCAGTGTTGCAATATAAAAAAAATAAACATTATTAGGTGATTTTCAATTTTTATACAGATTTCCTAATGCATATAATGCGCTTATGTGAATTTAGCATAACATAGGTGATAACGCTTTTCAAATCATCTTTAGACTTTCCTGCTATCATTTTTTTTATAATATACTATAATAGACCTAAAAACTATATATAGAAACATTAAAATAATAATTACAACTAAAATATACCACTTAAAATAAATCGTTGGTGGAGGAAAAAGTGCCCAAAATACTGGCAGCATTACCATATTGAATACATGTTTATTAGCAACTTTATATTTATGTGCTTGATAATTGCCAGCATTCTGTTTTTTTTCTTTCCTCCTTAATTCATAATTATTTAACCAAAGAACTTTTTATTTATCTCTATAGGTAGAGATAAATAAAATTATACAATATTAATTAAAAATGTTTGAAACAACAAATGAACAATCAAGCTCCTTTGAACTCGGTTAACTTTTATTTATTTGATCAAATTAAACTTTCCATTTGGACTTTAATATTACAAGCTTAAGTAAAATATTCTTACCAGCATTCAATAATTTAAACAAAAACTCAGACGGATACTTTACAGAAGTTTATAATTATAATAAAAATACTTTTTAATAGCT
Source organism: Ennomos fuscantarius (assembly GCA_905220475.3). Lineage (NCBI taxonomy): Eukaryota > Metazoa > Arthropoda > Insecta > Lepidoptera > Geometridae > Ennomos > Ennomos fuscantarius. The sequence goes on from HG992023.1 coordinate 18,458,772, forward strand.
TTAGAGATAGAAAAGTATAAAGTCACTTGGGGTTTGAAACTTGAAAGTGAAAGTTGTGTTAACGCGTCGGTCGGGTACTGGAAAAGATTGAATAACACAGTTTATGAGTTTCCTCCGTGTTTCAGAACTTTTCAACGACTTTGTGAATTCATGACTCGAGGCCAGCAGATAGGCACACGCCAGTAATATTGCATCCACAGAGTAGGAAAATAATACGCTGCCGCGGCGATACTGACCAATTTTTGTGCGCAATATTTTATAATTATAAAAGTGTACAAAAACTATATATATTGATATATAGTTAAAAATTACAAAAATAAAAACATAAATAATTAATACTAGTACAATAGGCGGCCTTGTCGCTTAGAGCGATCTATATATAATATATATATAAAAAACTATACATATAGTTTTATTTATTTTTTAACTATATATATTATAGTTTTTATATATATACATAAGTTAAAAAATTACAAAAAGAAAAACATAATTAACTAATACTAGTACAATATGCGGCCTTGTCGCTTAGAGCGATCTCTTCTTTATATATATATTATAATAAAGATATTCTAAGCTACAGATTCCGCCAATACAAAGGTTTTCTGGAAGTGATCGCTCTAAGCGACAAGGCCGCCTATTGTACTAGTATTAGTTAATTATGTTTTTCTTTTTGTATTTTTTTACGGTGTACAATAAAGTGTTGTTAATAATTGTTAATAAGTGTTGCCCTATATATCTATATATTTATCATTTATATTTACTATACTTTTATTTTTATTTTATAATTATTTTTTGTATGATTTGTATACTTAGCAGTATCGTGCTCCTACTGTAATTTACAGATTATCGCATCACGCGTGAACGGATGGAACATTTTCGATAATTATTTTTTATTGCGTTTATTATTGTCAGGAGAAGGTTCTTATGAAAGAAAAAATTAAGAAATTTGAGCGAAAAATTGGAAAATTTTCATCACGCGGATGAAACCGCAGGGCTAGTAAATAAATAAAAATACCTATGTAACATGATATGCATTTTTCATATATCATTTTAGTATGTAAAATATTTATTTACGTAATGCTCGCATAATAATTGGTAAGTATTAATAATAGGTACGTACTAGATGCAGCACGTCAGTCCCGGTATATTCTGGATAGGTCACTTACTCATTTAGCTTGAATAATTATTTATGACACTTTAATATGCACACTATATAATACCTTTTTAGGTGTATTTTATAAGTAATTTGGTAAAGAAATTACATGAATTGTTTACCGAGTCCCGCAGCCGTTCGGACAGGCGATGCGCACGCGCCGCTCGCGGCTATAATTAAACATGGCTGACATTTGCTACTGTTCTATTTCTGTTTCCGAAACAAAGTGGACTGCGGTGACCCCTAGTGGACTGCACGTTAATTTTAATGATTAATAAAACGGCTGTTAAAATTTCTTACGTAATAATGGGTCATTGCTGTTTTGAGAATAATAACAATAACGCCCAACGATCACATACATTTATCCTGGACTCTAACTAGTTTTCTCTGTGCTTGGGGACTCAGGAAATACGAGGACCTATGGCCCCACAACACCCAGACTCAGAACAAGTAATTGCATTTTTTTTCTGTGCACAAATACTGATCTTGTCGCGAGAATCGAACCCGCCGCCTCCGGGTTATGAGCCGACATGCTCAACCACCACACCAAAGAGGCTGTCAGTCTGTCAGGCAGTCGGTGTTTTGAGATTTAAAACAATTATTTAAATAATGAGTCATATTCTAAACATATAATAAAAAGAGGAAAGATTTGATTGCATTTTTTTTGCATTAAATAGGCCCTGATATTACTGGACCGATTTGAAAAATTGTTTCGTCATAATATCCTGCATTATCGCTGATGGGATCCGTATGAAAACTCCGATAATTTAATATAATGCATTTCAAAACTTTACTTTAACATGTCTAGTACAAGCTCCTGACGTTATTTATCTATTGATCTCTGAGCAGTATATGCTATTTTGAGTAGGCGCTAAAGAGAATATTTTTTTGAACTGGCGTATGCTAGCGGCTATATGACCGCAGTATGGGTGACAGGATAAAATATACAAGACCTTCGTATATAAACATTTTACTTTGCACTCTGTATATACCATAACTCAACAACAATATTAAGTTGTGACTATCTTAAGCCCTTATTAAACTATGATGTAAACTGTTTGATCATTGTGTGAATTCTTCACTACTTAACTAGCTACAGTGCCCTTGAAACTGGAACACAGTATTGCTTGCACACTACTGCTTGGCGGCAGAATAACTGGCAAAGCGGTGGTAAAATACTTAAAACGATATCCAAATCCACCTAGAGTTTCTGATATAATTATGTGGTCTTTGTATGCCTTCGACTGCATCGTTACCAAATCAAGTGAGGCAGTTAAACGTTGGCCTATTCGTAGCTACATTAAAAACATATACCTTTGCCGATACCTATCTATACAGCTTACCTGTCTATAAAACAAATGTATTAATGCATAATAAAGTTAAATATGTTTTTGTGTAGTAGTAGTAGGTAGCTTTTAGTATTAGTTATTAAATCATTGTAGTATTTAGAAAATAAAGGCAATTTGCCGTGTTAAAAAAACTTAAATAAAAAGACTGTAGATGAACGTAAAAAGAACCTCAACGAAGGAATTAAATTTTCTTGTAGCTATATAATATAGATAGATACCTCTATACTGTCTGTCAGCCATGTCGCCCTGGACAGAGCCTTTTGTTAATAAAAAAAAAACAAGATAGAGTAAGAATACAAATTTCATTCGTTTGATACTTGTCGCTTCGCCTGGTATTTTTTATCAAGTATTGTTCTAACTAGTTAAAAATACAGAGCGATCGTTTTCATAGTCTGAAACTGAACGATCGTGTATTTATACAACCATAATATTTACAAATAGAAATATGCTGTAATAGATAAAACTAAAGTAAAAAGCGGCTATTATATTTGGTAAGTTTTTAAGCACTTAACGAACTACGATGGTAAATTAAAACTTGAAAACAAAAATCTCTCTCGCGAATTTAAATACTATTTTGGTATTCAAGAATTATACATGTTTTATTCGCTGAGATCAGATGTCTACAAATAACCTAATAATAAAAATGACATTTAATTTGTAAACACTTTAGAACACAGGAACACAATTGAAGGGGGTGAGAACAAAAAGAGTTTAACTGATTTTTTTCACAACATGTCTTATGGGTACCATTGGATTCAGCGTGAAATTATCTACAATAATACATCTTCAAAATACCGAAATGAGGCTTTAATCTCGAGATTTTGAGTCAAAAAACGGTTTATCTGTCACAGGAATACACTTTGCTTAGCATAAAAACATTATTATATTTATTTTATTATATTCTTTTTTACAGTAATTGTATGAATTAGTACTATATTTAGTAATTTTAAAATAGAATTAAAACATTTTCAAGCAACTGAAACTTACATAAACCTTTATAAGCACTCTACATTAAAATGACGCCGTTGAAGTTTAAAGTCAATTTTGACAGTTAAACCCTTTTTATTCTGAACCCTTCAATTAGGTTATGTTGATTTTTACTTGGTTGTAAATTGGTTTGTTAAATTTGTAAAAACACTACAAACAGCCTATATTGCCTTCAAACGTTCTCTTAACATTTCAAATTATTGGGTTTTTGAGTTTTTGAGGGGTATGTGGTTATACGTTGGATAGATCCCATAGTATTTAACAAATAAAAGTATGAGCTTTAACTATAGGTAATACCTATCACTCGTATTTGATATTATTATCTGGTTCAACGCGTTTCTAAGCAAATAAGGATGAGGCGTATAAATAGCAACAGTACGTCATAATTACGGTCATTGTGTATCACGCGAGGTTTTCTCATACCTGAAGGTGCTAATTTACACCGGGCGACCAGTACTACTTGAGCTCTGCGAAACTAAAAGACAGTCATCGCATCGAATACGGCAATAACTAGGTAATATAATAAGTACTTATAGTAATAAATGTTCTTTTGTATTTCCTTATTAAGCGCATTGTGTGTTAGGTTTATACTAGAATGAAAGTAATACTTAACATAAAAGTCAAAGTCAAAAGATTCATTGCAAATAGGCTAATTTTAGCACTTTTACAAGTCAAAATTATATTCGGTTCTTAAAATTAAGTTATTTCAATTAGCATATAAAATTACAAAGTGCTTATTGTCAAATAATATATAGCAAGCCCATTACAATATATGAGTTTGAAAAAAAGCAGTTCTCTTTCTCACTACTGGTGCAAGTGCAATATATAATAATATAATATAATATGTGTTGGACATCTCACACAACGCCATCTAGCCCCAAACTAAGCTCGTATTATGGGAACCATATAACTGATACAATACTTAAATACTTTTTTGTTTGTATACATATATATAATATAATATTAGGTCTTTACCTATGAAATTGCCGTTTTGTTTGAAAAAAGTTAAAGTATTTTTTTTTCGAACTTATTTATTTCTTTTATTCAAAGTAATCACCCCTGCAATCAATGCATCTTTGCCAACGCTGCGGCAGTTTATGGATGCCCTTCTTGAAAAAATCAGCAGGACGGGAGACAACAAACTCTTCAAAGGCGTTTTGTACTGCCTCTCGGGAATTGAATTTTTTTCCCGCTAAAAAGTTGTCCAAATTTTGGAAAAAGTAATAGTCGGTAGGCGCAAGATCTGGTGAGTATGGCGGATGAGGGAGAGCTTCCAAACCCAACTCATGCAGCTTAGAGACGGTCTGTTGTGCAGTATGGGGTCGCGCGTTGTCGTGAAGTAGCAGTGGAGACGACCGATTGACCAAAGCTGGTTGCAGACGTGCGAGTTTCGCCATCATTGTGGTCAGTTCTTCAATGTACACATCTGCAGTAATGCTCTCGCCGTTTTGTAAAAAGCTATGATGAATCACACCAGCACTAGACCACCAAACTGTGACCATCACCTTTCTAGGGGTCATTTTTCGTTTTGCACATTGCTTTGGTACCGAACGAGGATCTAACCAACTTGCTGAGCGCTTTCGATTGTCAAAAAGAATCCATTTTTTGTCGCATGTAACAATTCGGTTCAAAATTCCTTCATTTCTGTGCCTGTTAAGCAGCGCAAGGCAAGTCTCGACGCGTATGTTGCGCTGGCGATCGTTAAGTTCGTGGGGCACCCATCTATCAAGCTTTTTTATCTTGCCAATCTGTCGCAAATGGACCAATATTGTTTTGATGCTAACATCAAAAGCTGCTGCCAGCTCAGCTGTAGATTGAGATTCATCAGCTTCCACAATCGCCTTTGATTCATCATTGTTGACCAAAGTTTCCGGACGACCACGAGGTTCATTTTTCAAGTCAAAATTCCCAGAACGGAACCGAGCAAACCAATAACGGGTTGTACGTTCGTTTGTACAGTTCTCTCCGTAAACGTCGTTGATGTTACGTGTCGTTTGTGCCGCGTTGGTGCCACGACGGAACTCATATTCCATAATTACACGAAATTTCAAAGTATCCATTATGAGGAAAAATGTTGAAATGTAATGAAAATACAACGCTAATCAATAAACAAAAGACTTATATTGTAAATAGAATGTCATATTTTTAAAACAAAATTAATTTGAATTTAGAATTCATAGCCAATCAAAACTTTTTTTGTTTGAAAAAGTCTGTACTGCAATACGGAAATTTCATAGGTAAAGACCTATTATAACACCCAGACACAGAACAAACACCTATGTTCATCACACAAATGTTTGTTCTGGGTGGGAATCGAACCCACAACCCACAGTTCAGAAGGCAGGGTTACTACTAACTGAGCTATCGGGCCAGTCATAACTTAACATAGTGCTGAAATACTGTATTGCCTGATGTATGTATGAAAGAAACAGCCTGTGTCACCACTAAAATGCCACCACTCCACGGATCCACCTTAAAATAATTATTAATATCATTACTATTACAAAATTTACCTTAAACCTTATCGACTGTAGATTATAAATGGTAAAAAATAAATATTAGTATAATATTACATAAGTACATAAAACATTCAAAATGTAAATAAAAATTAAGGAGGAATATAATATAACGTGTTACAAAATACTCCTTAAAAATATAATTAATTTTATCAAAGCGAAAATTTTTGTCAACCCTAGCAAGCTGTCATGTCAGGGAACCAGATTATTTAACAGAAAGGCCTACGTACCTATTTTACCTAATAATTGTCTACATTAATAGTTTTTCTATTTTTCATTCATAAATGTTTGTCACCCTGTTGCCATCACAAATGTTAATACAAGGATGTCATTATACTCAAGTACTGGCTTCAAAACTTGTCAAGTTGGAAAAAAAAAATGTTGTTAATTTCAAATTTATAATCGATATCATACAATTGTTTCGAGTTTTTTTTTGAAATTTTTTGAATAATATCGATGCTTTCTGTATAATATATTACCATTATGATGTTATGCGTAGGCATGATGAACAATTCTTATTATGAAAAAGTAAGTGTTCGTTTAGGTTGTTTTGTTAGGTTAGGTCTTTTTTCGTTTAAAATTTCTGTCGTTCCGCGAATTAGGTAGAAATGTAGGTACACTCTGCGTAGTTTACTCTTTCATTTTACTGAAATAGGGTTTGCATATCAGTGAAAATTGGAGAATTTAGGGTATGTTATACAGCGCTACTACGGTCCTTAAATATTGTGAATGGACTCGTTATAAAGCCCCATTTAACCTCCTTTCGGCTTTACGGGTAGTTTTGTAATACCCGGTATAATAGTTAGAGCTAAACAAGTTGAGTTTGTATATATATAATACCGTATCTTCTTTGGAGTCCTTCACTTGGTGGTGGATTCATTGGAGTGCATCAGAGTTCTCCTCGGGACATTAAAATCTTCTGCAATGCGAAGCGAAGCGTAGTGATTATGGCAAATCTCCCTTTAATAATCGTCAAAAACCCGTATTATGGGGAGGCCTAAATTTAGCAGTGGACGTCGTACGGCTGTTTATGTGATACCCAGGATAGTGTACATTCAAATAAGCTCGTCCTAGTTTTGGCTCCACACTTTTGTGTATTTAGCTAGTGTTAATTTATATTTTTATTTTAGTTAATTATACATATCTAAATATATAAAAATAAGGCTCTATTTCCCTTGGTCATCTCATCACGCGTGAACGGATGGAAATGTTTCGAAAATTCTTTTTTGTGTGTTTATTATTGTCAGGACTAGGTTCTTATGAAAGAAAAAAATAGGAATGTTTAGAAATTTTTTACCATGTGGGTACCTATATATATGCGCGATATGTATATGTAGTATATATACAGATGTGTCAAGTCAAGTCACGGTCCAAGTCATTAAGTCAAGTCATAGTCTAGTTAAGTTATACTCCTAGTAAAGTGGTGGCAACTTTGCCAGAAGCTTCTATAGAGTTTTGGAAACAACACGAAAAGAAACGTTCACCATTATTATGCCATTTCACACTCATGCCTGTAATCCAGCTCTTAACGAATAAAACACCGCCAATTTTAAGCACTGACACTGAAAATAACACAAGCTTTGGAAAATAATACAATGCGGTGATGAGATTGTTTTCGTTTTCCCTCCAAAACCTCCAATAGATAGATATATAGATAGACTAGGTACTTGTTATTTTCTCATCATCGTCACTGTCACCTTGAAGTTGAGTTGCAGCCATGAAACTAATTACAGAGCAGTTGCAAATATCACCATTTTTTCTGTACCACTTAAAATCTTGTCTACCACAGTAGTACAATATGTTGTTTAGCTAACCAAAGAGTAAACACTGACGTGCAGTTTTTGGCAGTATTTAACGAAAAAGATCGCTTCACCCCATTGTATTATTTTCCAAACTTATCTTATTTTCAGTAATAGTGCATAAACTGGTGGTGTTTTATTCGTTATTGAGTGCAGAATTACAGGCATAAGTGTGAGAAAGTGGTACAATAATGCTGAAATCTTTTTTTCGTGTTGTTTCCAAGACTACATAGAAGGTTCTAGCAAAGCTGCCACCACTTTACTAGGAGTATGACTTGACTTGATGACTTGGACTGTGGCTTGGTATGCATATCTGCGTAAAATATCATTAACTTGATTAATTATCAATAACTTGACACTGGCTAAATACACAAAAGTGTGGAGCCAAAACGTAAAAAAAAATACACTGACTTGTAACTTTTAACTAGTGGAACGTCGGCGTGCGGCATTATATTAGATTTATGAATGAAAACTGTGCAGCACCTGGCACGTCTCAAATCAAGTAACATGTCAGTGTCTCTACCATATTCATCTTGTTGAAGTAAAAACTTTTTTAAGGTCATCGTCACCGAACGCTTTTCATGAGCTATATGTACACTGTGTATATATGTGTGTACTTTTTTTGTTTTGGTTTTGGCTCCGCACTTTTGTGTATTTAGCCAGTGTCATATAATTAATTTATCAAGTTAATTAATATTATGTATATATATGTGTCAAGTCAAGTCACAGTCCAAGTCATCATGTCAAGTCATAATCTACTCTAGTCATACTCCTAGTAAAGTGGTGGCAAATTTACCAGAAGCTTCTATGGGTTTTTGGAAAAAACACGAAAAGAACATTTCACGATCATTATGCCACTTTTCCACACTTATGCCTTTAATCCAGCACTTAACAAATAAAATGCCACTAATTTTATACCCTAAAATTGAAAATAACACAAGTTTTGGAAAATAATAAAATGCGGCGACGCGATCTTTTTCGTTTTCCTGCCAAAAAACTTTGTGTACTTATTGGGTGAACAAAAAGTCATGGAAGTCAAAAACAAAGTTATACCGGCCGATAGATGGAGCTAAACTAAAGAAGTTTTACTTCAGTCGTGTGGTCTATAGCACACTTTAACTCAAATATTTTCTGTGAATTCAGTAATGTTGTGGCGGCTGTGGGTGGTAATAGGTAAATGCTGTTGCTGCAAAACGTAACCAAGGCTCCGGCGGTCATCATGTAAACCAGCTGTCACCTTACGGCGGGTAAAATGCTGCTACGCGGATTCATTGAAAAGAATCCAAAAATGGCGGTTGTGAATTTTGAAATTTTTTCCATAACTCGTGTATTTTTGAATTTTAATGTGTAATAAGTGTGGATTATTATCCGTTAAGTGTTCGTGAACGTGCACGAGTGTTGGCAAATGGTTCCAAGTTTTTAAACCATGCCTTTACGTTTTCTCTTCAAGGCTTCCTAGAGCCTTCAGTAAAATATCCACCATTTTACTGTGGTATTTTGACGGACAAACTCCACTCTCACAATTCCACTAATAAAGGATTTTCCGAAATTCCACCCCTAAGAGTGTGAGATGGGTGGTTGAATTATCTAAATAAATTCGTTTCCTATAGGCCACGCGTGCAAAGCCGCGGGCAAAAGCTAGTGGCTAATAAACGACGAAGATAAGTAACAATAAAAAATACAACAGAATAGATACAGGGAATCCTAGTCGGGGTCCAGTATCTATATATGTGATCGTTGGGCGTTTATTATTATTATTTATTATGAATTAAAAACTAAAAACAACTCTATTTATATGTATTGTCTACATCAGAACGAACGACTAGCACGTCACATCATTCAATAACATTTTTAAAAAATCGCGCCTGTCATTTACCATCACCGTTTATCTTTCATACTCATAACAACTACACGCACACATTGGTGGTTTCCGAAACTGGGCGCAGGTAGGTAGTGCATCAAGATCATTAAGTGTTTACTAATGATCGAACGAGTTTGAACAAATTCAAAGGAAGTCAATGGATTCTAATCATCCGTGGCTGTATCTTCATTTGAGAAGTACCTACTTACATGTGATACACGGGCTCTAACTCTTACAACTACCGTTTTACAGCTCTATATATTTTGTGTGCAATGAAACAAGTATTGCATTGTTACTTTAATTTCATCCAGATGCAACACAGCCGCAATGAAATGTCGATATAGGACAAGTCATATCGTTTCGCCACGCTGCCCGCTGCTTTTGGCTGACATGTGTAGATTTACTTAAAACAGTACACCAAAAGCAGGCATCGTTCGCGCTCGTTGATTGAAAAACTCAAGTGCTCAGGTAGAACGAGCGAGCGTCATTTTAGCGTGTGATCACGTAGATGATGACGCGCCGCTTATCAGCGGTTATCACCCCGCGAGCCTCGCGCCTCAGTCGCGCGCTCTAGGCCGCTGCGTGCACTCGCCGCACGTCCGTGCTCACTCGCGTCCCGTGCTCACTCCCGCTCCGCTCCGCGCTCGGCCGCGCTCTCCCGCGCCTCCCCTTACCCGCACGCTCGCGCGGTCCTCTCGTAAGTACCCTCGTTTCATCCCACCGCACGCGCACAGCGCATTCGAACCCGATTAACATGGATTTGTTTACTGATTATTTTTTTATTGTTTGACGATTACGCGATATTAAACCCGAGAATTTCTTTCGTGAGTCATGGAAACGTATCAAGGTCGACTCATCCCAATGTAAATTCGTCTCGTCTTAATGTGTAAGATCGGATATCGTTATCGCTCATTAGCGAGTGCGTCCCGCGGAGCCTGCTGTGTGCGGTGCGTTTCGTCACGATGCGGCTGAAGACAAACATTCCGTGACACTTGGACAGCAGTGCTCACGCCACACCACAGGCTCTCGCCATTGCCACCGGCTTCATACTCCGCTATACAATACAAACAAGGCCGTTATAAAATTTCAAGACCGCTGTGTTGAGATCTAAACAGTTACGTGTCGCTATTGTGAGTACTAACACTTCATTCAGAGATGTGTGTACGAGACGTTGCATAATCATAGTAAGTAGTACTGCAGTAGCTGTGAATGGCCGCGGAGGCGCCGAATCAACACGGACAAGGCTTTCAGCGGTTAACTAGGGAGCTCATGTCCGACCATTGAGGTTTACAAAGCAACACGCGTTAGAGTAAACATAGAATTTGCTGGTGTACAAAATTCGGTCAAGTGCAAAGTATCGGGGAGCTCGCGGAGCGTAAAAATTGGTTTTCATTTAAATATTGTTAACCGTAAAATAAGTTTATTAGCCGTGAGCTGTGACCGTACCTATTTTGTTTCATTACAATTTTGTTTACGCGCGTTTATTTACAATGCCTTGTAAAGGAATACCATCAAGCTTTAATAGATTTCTTGTGTTATAATTAGTCATCATTTGCAATTACAAATTGTGTTCAATATTTTATAGCTGATTAGGTCACGTAAGTGTTAAGTAATAGCAATATTATTTCGAGCATAATATTTAAACAATTTTGCACAATTGACAATTACTTACAATCGGACTTACGTCATCAAAAGGTACTGAGATGTTTTATAGATCGATAATTTGTGGGATAGTTTTATGCACCTATTACAAGGACTGTTCCATCGTTTAATCTTGTTAGTGGTATTATTGCTTTTTTGTTTCGACAACAGTGTCCCCTTTTATTCAAAAATTTAGACAATGTGCATTAGTTTTGTACCACAATTATCTCACGTGACTACCGTGACTGACAACAAAATGATGATAATAAAAGAAGATTGTAATAAATAAGGTGTATACCAAAATAAAGCGTTTGTACGTATTAGTGCATCATCTTTGACAGCCTCTACGGTATGGTGATTGAGCAGGTCGGCTCATAGCCCGGAGGTGGCGGGTTCGATTCCCGCGGCAGGACCAGTATTTGTGAACAGAAAAAAGCACAAATACTTGTTCTGAGTCTGGGTGTAGTGGGACCATGGTCCTCGTAGTTCCTGAGTCCACACACTCAGGGAATCCTAGTTAGGATCCAGGATCTATGTATGTGATCGTTGGGCGTTATTATTATTATTATTATCATCTTCTTTGCTGCTTTCAATGTATGAATGTAGCAACGCTGTCGACGTCTGCCACTCAACAACTGTTAAAATTGTGTGAATCTTGTCAGCGGTTGAGCTGCAGACGCGCGTCAGCAGAGTTGATCTGATATACAGACGAACGTATCTTTTCATTTCTATGTATCTACAATGTACCAGCTGAAAAAGACTCGTGAACATTTCGGATAGTTAGAGTAAATTGTGGCTCCAGTGTACGGCTTGCAAGTGGTCATCGAACACTATCAACATCAACAAAACAGAGTATACATTTTTTATACAATATATTAATCAGTTACCTACATAATTTTAATAAACCTAATCAGTGATTATTTGGCTGACATTTACATAAATACAAATTTAAAGTATGATGAACCTAAAGAATTATTTAATTTATTTATTGCCATTCAACGTGGCAATGCTGCCAGCATAATGGGCACGTTGCCTACTGGTAGTGGTTTGTTTGATTAAGTTCCCTTTTTATTGTTTTATGTTTACTAAACGCATGGTTTAATTAAATTTTAATTAGCAATATCGGCTGCTTGCTTTATGACGTCAGCAGATTAATTAAAATGTAAAAAAATAATAACGCATCCATAGATAGATAGATAGATAGAAAATGCTTTATTGCACAAATAACAAATGTAGGTACAAAGGCGAACTTAATGCTAGAGAGCATTATCTTCCAGTTAACCTGGGTGTAACATGGAAATTTTTGCAGGGCAGTGCAACGCAACTTAAATATAGATTGCCTAAATAACATATAAAAAAAAACTAACATAAATTTAATTTTCCTGTATCCCTATTCACATACATAGCTACTTAATAACTACTAATTTAACACGTATAAACTAGGAGTTTTATATATTATGTATATATATATATTTGTATACACTACACATTATATATAACATAAATATTAATAATGTATATAATTTATATATTAATATCTACAATATGCATACTTATATTTTAATCGAACCAATATAATTGCTCATTTACTGTTATTATTTTGGAGTGCAAGATAATGGTTATATACCTTATTTTTAAATACACTCAATGACGATGCCTGACGAATTTCAGGAGGAAGGCTATTCCATAGACGTATAGCTGTAACAGTGAATGAATCTGAGTAACATGCAGATTTGTGTTGTGGAATTATGAGTTCAAGATGATGAAAGGAACGCTGCGGCCGACCACGTGAAGAAGAGAAAGTAAAACGTTCTTTAAGATAATTTGGGGCTAGCGGATGAAAAAAAATATTATATAGAAGACATACTGTATGGGCATTACGTCTATAGCGGATGTTTAGCCATTTGAGTTCAAATCTAAACTCAGACACATGATCATACTTGCGCAGATCATAAATGTAGCGGATGCACAAATTAAGAAGACGTTCCAGCTTGTTGAGTTGTTCTTCAGTAGCATCAGTGTAGCACACATCAGCATAATCAAGAAAAGGGAGTAGCAAAGCAGTGACAAGAGCTACCCTGGCATGTTGTGGTAGAAAATTCTTTAACCGCTTCAAACCGTGTAAAGATCCATACATCTTCCTGCTAATCTCTGTGATATGATTGTCCCAGGAATGATTATGTGGGATAATAAGACCAAGATCTTTAACTTCCTTACAATATTCAAGGGATATACCATTGTATTTGGCGGTGGGAATAGACCGAAGATCTATCTTAGATAGGAGACTACTACTACCAACTATCGTGACCTGCGTTTTACTGGCATTTATGAGCAGACCATACTTCTGCGTCCAAGCAAACACAGCTTTAAGATCTTTATTAAGCTCGTCAATGGCTTCTGCAATGTTATCAGGTCTAAAGGAAAGATAGAGTTGGACATCGTCAGCATATAGATGGAAGGAGGAATAACGTAAATGGGAGACTAAGGTGTTTATAAAAATCGAGAAGAGAAGAGGTGAGAGTACGCCACCCTGTGGTACGCCAGCATCAACATTACTCCAATCAGAGAACACGTCATCTACTTGTATGCGCTGCTGCCGTCCACCGAGATACGAAAGAAACCATTCCAAAGCAGATTCTGATAAATTTTGAGAGCGCATGACAGCTAAAAGAATGTCATGGTCCACACAGTTAAAAGCGTTGCTAAAATCTAGTAGAAGCAGTAAAGTAAGTTTACGTTGATCGATACTTGATCTTATATCATCAGTTATTTTTATTAGAGCAGTGCAGGTACTGTGAGCTGTACGGAAACCTGACTGATATGGGGTAAGTAGGTTATACGTTTGGAGATATTGGGAAAGCTGACGATGTATAACTCGTTCCAGAACTTTAGAAAGAAAAGGGAGAATTGATATTGGACGATAGTCTTTTAGATCGGGAGAGGCAGCTTTTTTAGGAATTGGAATTATATGAGCGTACTTCCATGCATTAGGAAAACTATTGGAAATAATGGAAAAGTTAATAATATGCGTGATGTAAGGGAGAATAACTGGAAGCAGGGGAATTATTAGTTCACGTCCAATGCCATCATGTCCAACAGCCTTACTAGAAATGCTATTGACAATACGATGCACTTCGTTTTCGTCTACTGTTTTGAAGCAGAGACTTTCAGAACTCGCGCAAGGAGACATATTATTTAGTTGTGCAATAGATTGAACTTTGGTATCTGCCTGGACACGGCATGGTACTACTGAAAAATGTTTATTTAATGCATTAACATCTACTGATGGAGTTATGAGATGTTTACTTTTGCCGAATCCTAGATTGCGAAGAACTTTCCAGATATTATTAGCGGAGCTGTTATTAATGACACTAAATATATGACGACGTTTTGCATTTCTAACTGCCTGATTGCAGCGATTTCTAGCTTTTTTAAAGTAGTGTAGATTTTCGTCACTTTTATTTTTCCTATATTTGCGATAGAGATAATCCCGCCTAGCCATTAATTTCTTGATCTCGTCTGTAAGCCATGGCGCGGGCGGCCTTTTCATGCGAACAGGTTTTTTAGGTGCCTGAGCGTCATAGATGTCGTTGATAAAAGAAGTAAACACCTGTACCTTTTGATTTATATCAGTGGCTTTGACTACTAAATCCCAATCCAATGCGCTAGCTACAGTACAGAGTTTTTCCCAATCCACAGCAGCTAGATTTCGCTGATTTATAATCTTGGGCTTGCATCTAGGAGCCTTTATTTTGTAAGAGGCGTATATGAGATCGTGATGTGAAAAACCTGGAGCAGGAAATTGACCAAATGTTGAGACCAGATCAGATTTTCGCGTGAGGATAAGGTCGAGCTTGGTGTGACTGTCATTTAGGTGATATGTTGGTTTCAGATCTAAGAAAGAAAGATCAAGAGAAGATACAATTGTATTTAGTTTATTAGTCCTTTTATCATTGCGCAGTAAACAAGTATTGAAGTCTCCCATTATCATAAAGTTGTCGTATTGAGGTACGTACAAGTCAAGAAGTTGCTCCAACGTGTCAAAATAGTCAATGGTGGGAGGAGAATATATCACACCCAATAGAAATTTTACGGTACTTTTTAAGGTAACTTCAACGAACAAGTGCTCCATAGAGCTAGAATAGAGAGAGGGTGAGCTCGAAATTACCTTATACTTTATCTCAGAGCGTAGATATATCGCAACACCACCACCACCTTTGCCGGTGCGATCATTCCGTATTAGCACAAAACCAGGGAGAACAAAGGATCGGGATAGGAGGGTAGGTTTAAGGAAACTCTCAGAAACTAAGCAAGCATGTATGTTATCACTGGTGAATGTTGTCAGAAGTTCCGCATGATGCGCAGGTATGCTTTGTGCATTTATATGGCATACATTAAAATTCTTCTTGTATCCGGAAAACGACTGGTGTAAAAGGTCATTAAGTGGAGTATCATCAAGGCTATCATCAAGGGCATCCGAAAATTGGTCCGAGTCCAGAGATAAAAATAGGTCTGATGAGAATGAGCAGTCCATGTTATGAATAAAATAATAATAAAATATAATTATATTACTTATACTAATTACTTATATAAATAAATAAATATATAATGTATGGATATGTATGTCAAATATATTCTATTTTATTTACTTAGCAGGAACAAAATATAAAACAAAAACTAAAGCAAAAACAAAAACAGCCACAAACACCACTGGGATTTCTTTTTGATAGACGGATCTAAAATATTTTGTAATCAGTAATATATCATTACTGATTACAAAATATTTTAAATAGGCTCCACTGAGGTATAGCGCACTTGCCAGAGCTACTGTGGTGTTGAGTTAAATTATGCCTATAAGCGCATTTGCGACAACCTGGTGGAAGGAAAGGTGGCAAGCAAGTACGCGATATCTCTCTGGGGAAGCCACACTTTCACACTCGCGAGAAAAAGTAAGGGGAAAAAAAAAAGAGTTGAAGGACAGTAAAACGTTTTGTTTAGCGTGTGAGTTTTGTCTATTAGTTCACCCCTCAAGACTCCTACTCCCTCTCATCCTACCACAATTCCCACGAATGTGAAAGTGCGGCATAGCACAGGTCAATAGATCTAAAGATATTAATTATACTTGTATTTTAATACAGTCTATTCGATTCTAATTTAAATCAAACTTTTGAGAGTTATTAAAATCTATTATGCTAATCAACTGCAATATATGTAATCACTAAACATGTTGTGCAAACCAGTACAGTGAAACGATTTACAGCAAAGATAAAAACAAAACACTTCTTGCGTAGGACGGAACGCCAAACCACAGTATCAATTGCCATTACAAGAAATACAATCCCTACCAGTTTTTACAGAAGAGATGGCGCAATAGAAAAAATATAATATTTTATTATTTTTTTTAAACACCGATTGAAGTTAATATAATGTAGACCATACTGCAAGAAAAATAAATAAACAAGTGAACAGTGCTTTATCTCTTCGCTGAGTGATATTTTACTTTACATTGCTGGATGTAGGTAGTGGTTAAAAATAATAAAATAGCAGTTAAAGAAATGAAGAAAACATTGCTCCTACCTACATTCAACTTTTAAGCAAACATAAAAGAGAAATCGGCTACATAGCAATAATATTATTTATTTTGTGCGTTCTTCCCCTTTGACCGCGTTGTTGGGGCGGATGGCATCACCGGGGCTGCTACCTTAGCCGGAGGGAACTTTTGTGCTATCTCCTTCAACTGTACAAGCGAAACTAACCGGTGTTTCGCTCCATCCGAAGTTAAGAGATAGACACAGCCGTCTTGTGACCAACATTTATGTACGCCAAATAATCTGCGTGCCTCATTGAAAACAGCCCGTCTTGGAGCCGTCAGATACTCGGCGGTAGAAACGCCAGCACCTTAAAGCTCTTTCATCCATCTGTCCCTAAATAAATTGCTGTTTACAATTCAAATTTTCAGTTATATTATAATTAACTATCTGACTCGCCCCGGCTACGCGCGGGTTAATAGTTTTACACCTAAACCCTGTCCAAGAAAATACTTCTTCTCTCCCGTTAAACCTTCCTTACACTACGACAAACATTTTAAAACCAAAATCAGCTAAATCGGCCCAGCCGTTCACGAGTTTTAGCGAGACAAACGAACAGCAATTGATTATATATAGAAGATATAGATGATATATATAGAAGATATACGTGTAGATATCACTATATTGATTGAAAGTGTATATCTGATTATAACAGCCTTTTTTAAAACTGGCTAATGCTGTTGGTCTCTAACTGTACCGATCCTTACATCGTTACCGGGCGAGATCATTACAGCCTCCATGTATTGACAATCTATGTAGTGTGGTGGTTGACCAGATCAGCTCATAACGCAGAATGGCAAGTTCGATTCCCGCGGCAGGACAAGTATTTGTGCATAGAATAAAAACACACATACTTGTCCTGTGTCTGGGTACTGTGGGACCATGGCCATAATAGTTCCTGGGTCCCTAGATACTGGGAACCCTAGTTAGGGCCCCTGGACCCTAACGCTCTATATGTAATCGTTAGGCGTTATTTATTTCTTAACTTTGCATTTATTAACTATTAATTACTATTCATGAACTGAAAGCCTATGATTATTACGATTCCTGGACTAATACCAATAAACAAACGTCAATTATTCACTTGAAAGAAGCTAGAAAAGGTCTTGGTTCAGAAAGTATTTCCCGGATTGCTTGAGGCCTGTGTAATTCCTTTTCATCTCAAGAATCGATAAGGTACGAGTTGCCCAGTTCTTTTCTATTTGTATTCTCCTTCAACAAAAAACTTCTTGGAAATTCTAGAAATTAATTTTCTCTACTAACGCTTTTTATTAGCCGTAGAGACGCTGGCTCTTTGTCGTGCGACTCTAAACTATTTTGTAAAACTAGGTATAAGACTTGTCCCCGCCTCGAGGGCGTTCAGAGCCGACACGGTACATTCTTTAAGAAGTTTAGTCTTCTGAGCAAACGTACTGAACATCTGTGAAAGTTTTTAAGTTTCCTGATTCACCCAACCCTGCCATATGAAAGCATATTTCTTTTGTAAATAATCATTTATTAGTATTCTTGGTTCTTAATTTTTATTCCATGCTAGATGACCCGGCGAACTTTGTTCCGCCTAACAGTCAAACAACGTTTAGGATAAACATTTTTTTATTAATTCTTTTATGTGTGCTATAAAACTTTGCTTCATGTCAAATTTCTAGATTCTAGGTAGACTGAAAGTATCATTTAGGTTTAATTTCCATATTTTGGAACTCGCAGCTACCCGAGTTTCAAAATATGCGGGTTAAATTGCTGTTTCTTTTGTTCGCGTTTACATAGCAGTTTGATTTTGTTACAGCTTAAAGGTATTGTAAACCTGAGTATTTGATATGTATTTCAGATTGATACATGCACGCGTTCCTGAGAAAAAGGGCCTAGACAGACAGACAGACGGACAACAAAGTGATCATATAAGGGTTCCGTTTTTGCTATTAGCCTATCTAACACGCAGTTGCCGCTGTCTGTAGACACCTGTAATATCAAAGGCGCTGCTAATTCGTCACGTTGGTATACTCTAGGTTTTATTTACCCGTCGTCTGAAGTGCTCCAGTGTTGTAACTCAACGTAAAGACCTCGGCCGGTATAGCTCTTTTCACACTTTATGCTGAAATATTTGCTACAAATATACAACATGTAACGCTGTCCGTTTGTTTGTATAATTGGTTATTTGTTTGTGTGGCTTTCATGTCAAAACGGCTGTATCGGTTTCAGTGAAATTTTGTGCACGGGTTGTTTATACCAGCGTGAGATTTTAATCCTAGAAAAGATAAAATGAAAGGAAAATGGGTCAATTGCGGGTGAAACCACGGGATGCTCCATAGTTTTATGATAAAATTATGTATGAGTTGAAGAATACGTTGAAAATTGATACTTGCTTTCATATATTTAAAGCTAAAAATATAATCGAAAAAGAAGCCATCGATTTCCGAATAGATACAAGTACCGGAAACGCTCTGGTTACCATATTCATAAGTTTATAAATGGAATTTGTTTAAAAGTTCAGGTATTTTGTAATACATAAATTAAATCTGTTTATAAAACGTCACAATCTACTATTCAAGCATTAGACGCATTACTAATAAACATTGTGTAGCGAAAAAATAGTTATACTGTGTTTTGTTTCTATCTGTCTGATTTGAAATACGGAAAGGCGAAACAAGAGAAAACTCTAGATAGCTATTCCACTGTGTTTTTTAGTAAGGTATTTCAGCGTATATAAATTTTAAAAATCTAATCTTAGGTTTTTTTTTTGTTAGATAGGCTTGATGGTAAGGAACGATGTGGTCTAGGATGTAACACGCTTGCCTAGAAGATACCTGTTCACTCTCGATTTTAAGACTCTAAGGTTGTAGTAATCGGGAAATATGGACGCCGGTAAAGCGTCCCACTCTTTGGCTGTTTGCATGATAAATGTGGAGCCAAATCGCTTTGTTCGCACATGTGAGATATTAACCATGTAACGGTGGCGTTTTTTTCGTACTTCTGGTTGCAAGATTGTGGAAAGGTGATGGCAGAATCAGGTTATGCAACTCCGATGCGCACTTTCCAAAATGCACTCGATAGAAAACCGATATACTGGCAACATTGCGTCTATGGTCGAGGCTTTGTAGTCGGGCCTCAAACAGGACGAAGCCTCTTAGCTCACCTTTCGATAGAGTCAGAGTAGGTTAGATCACATTTGCCCACTCTCTCACAGATCATAATTAATCACACATATAGTTAATCTAATCTATCTCTAATCTTTGGTGATGATACAGTTAAAGCTTGTCTATAAAGCTATTCACTATAGCTAAAGATATCTAAGACTACCCAAGAAGTTTTGGCGGGAAAACGAAAAGATGGCGTCACCGCATTGTATTATTTTTCAAAACTTGTGTTATTTACAGTGTTAGTGCATAAAATTGGTGGCATTTTATTCGTTAAGTGCTGGATTATAGGCGTGAGTGTGGGAAAATGGTATAATGATGGTGAAACGTTTCTTTTCCTGTTGTTTCCAAAACTCCATAGAAGCTTCAAGTAAAGTTGCCACCACTTAACTAAAAGTATGACTTTGACTGGACTATGACTTGACTTGATGACTTCGACTGTGACATGACACACATTTGCGTGAAATATCATTAACTTGATAAATTATTAATTACTTGACACTGGCTAAATACACAAAAGTGTGGAGCCAAAACATAAAAAAAAATCTAATGAACCATTGATCTTACCCGTAACGTCATTTAGGATCAAATTGATGTCCAATATACTTTTGCCGAAATAAAATTAATATTTTAATATTTCTTGATTATTTATTTATTCATAGAATACCACCACAATGTATTACAGCATAATTATAACTACATGAATGACTAAGACCACGAAGTATTAAAATGTTTTATAAAATATGAATGATAAAATATTAATTATTTATGGACATTTCAAACATCGCCTTCTAGCCCCAAACTAAGCGAAGAGCTTGTAATATGGGAACCAGATAATGATTAAATATTTACTTAGACATAGAATTACTTTAATTTTTTTACAGCCTCTGTGGTGTGGTGGTTGAGCAGGTCAGCTCATAATCCGAAGGCGGCGGGTTCGATTCCCGCGGAAGGACAAGTATTTGTGCACAGCAAAAAAAAAATTGTACTGAGTGTGAATCAAACTCAAAACCTACAGTTCAGAAGGCAGAGCTAACCTATCAGGCCAGTTGACTGTCAACTGTTTCGCGAATTTGCTGTGGTCGCTAAAAACTGTCAAAAATGGACGATTGTAGAGTAACGCAATTTCACCTATTATAAAGAGTTCCTATTTTTTTATGCAAGTATGATTGTGACATTCTTTTGTTGTCCGAATCATAAATAAGTTAAATAATCTATTATAAAATTGGCTGTTTTAGGTTTAAATTTAATAAAAAGACTCAGTACTTGAAAGTTAAGTTACTCGAGATAGTAAGTAAACAATTATCTACTAGTATACAAGTGGCCAATCTTCATCTTCAAATCTTTCTATTGAGGGGTCTTAAGCCATGGTGATAATGGGCAGAAACCTCGAAACATTTGAGTGCCACTCTGCTTATCATATCTTTGTCTCTCCCACCAATTTACATCACGGCTGCGTGGCACCTTTCTGAGTTTCTGAATAATAATGCTCTAAAGCTGCCAACTTGTCAAGCTATTTTAAATCTAACGTAACAGAATTTAGATGTGATTTGTCCAATTTGGGGTTTTCAGTTATTGCCTTTTCGGACGAGGGAGAAATGGGTCACGGTCGCAAAGGTCGGCCGCTTCCGAATCTGCCGCCGATTTGTTTCAAGTTAGCTGCTACTTGACATGCAAGATGGTACCACTGCTTTGTTCAGTGAAACAGTCAGATCGCAGTCAAATAAATCTACATTTTTGTGATCCTTCTAGGCTAGAACTTCAAGTGATCTTTCAGAATAACCGGTCGCATATCTGCAAATTTAAGTTTAATTAAAAATTTTGTTTACCGTTTCTATGTTGGGTAACAAAAACGCGAGTGTAGCTGCATTAATAATAATAATAATAATAATATAATTTATTGACATAAAAACATAACCTATTAACCATAACCTATGACAATTAGGAATATTTTTGGAATCTTTACAACAGTGAAAAATATCAGTATCGGTTAAACAGTTCCAAAGATACCTCCTACAAACAACCACACTAACTTCACAGTAATTTTAATAATGTAACTGTAGATTATCAAATGATAATACGGAATTATATAGGAATCGATATTTCACATACGAAATTGACATTGACAATTAAAAGTGTGAACTGACAACATATAAAAGATAAGGCTTCTCTAAATCGGTTCACTTAAATTAGGCGCAACGTACTCAATTTACCGTACATTGAAAGAGATAGCAAATGTCGCGTCTTGGCAGGGCCAATTTTTAACTATCAAGTTAAAGTAGGGACGTATAGTTGTATAAAGTTAGATTATTAAACAACAGTTAAATGGTGACACACATTTTCATTTCAGTAACGTTTAAAGGGCAGATTTAAAGTGTAGTTAAATAAACTGTAGATGATGCAACCCAGCCCAAATTAATAATACAAATATTAACGCCCACACATAGATCCTGGGCCCTAAAGGATCTCCCATATCCAGGGACCCAGGAATTACGAGGACCCACAACACCTAGTCACAGAACAAGTATTTGCGCTTTTTTGTCCACAGATACCCAGTCGCGAGAATCGAACCCGTCGCCTCCTGGCCATGAGCCGACCTGCTAAACCACCACCACAGAGGCTCTCGAATCACATTTGTGACTGTGGCAGTTACTATGAGCCCGTGACGGCCATTTCCGGGTGTGTTAATAAAGCCTCGGTATGCAGTTGTATGGCTGCCTTCCGAGTTTGTCGCTTTCCACATCTTTTTAATTCCTTCACATTTATTTCGACGTTGCCAAAGATTTTCCAGGACAGTGATTACGGAACTTTGTTCTGCATGCATCTGGAGTAATAACATTCAGAATTTGAAAATTTTCACAGTAACTATGCACATAAAGTGCGTATTGAACCTGTAAATCCATACATTTGTGTTTCTATTTGTTGCAATTAAGTTATATGATCGCGGGGCAGGGCAACAGCAAAATTAACACAGTGAATATGCAAATATTCTTTCATAGTAACTAATTAAACTTTCAAATCCGTAGTACGTTATGTGTTTCTTACTGTTGTAATCAAGTTATATGATTGCCTAGCATCACGGAAATTTAACAGCGTAATTTCATTCCTGCTTTGAAAATGTCTATTTTAACTATGCACATCAACTGTGTATTAAAACTGTCACATCCATACAAATTTAAGTTTATATTGGTTGCTATCAAGTTACATGATATCCTAGCAGATCTTAACGTTGCAAGATATTTGTGAAGGATCACACTTAATCCTAAATCGGTATATAGCGCCGTGGAGGCTTGAGCGGGCTTATCAGAATAATCTGATACACGAACGAAAAGGAAATTACGTTTTATAAGTAGAGTTTTTTTGTTTTTCGTTTGCCTCCTGCACATTTGTGTTTAGCCAGTGTCAAGTAATTGATAATGCCTCAAGTTAATTAATATATGTGTCAAGTCACAGTCCAAGTCATCAAGTCAAGTCATAGTCTAGTCTAATCTAGTTGTAATCCTAGTAAAGTGGTGGCAACTTTACCAGAAGCTTCTATTGAGTTTCACCATCATTATGCTACTTTCCCATAGACATGCATGTAGTCCAGCACTTAACGAATAAAATGCCACTAATTTTATGCACTTACACTAAAAATAGCACAAGTATTGGTAAATAGTACAATAAGGTGACGCGATCTTATTCATTTTCCCGCCAAAATTCCATAAGTAGAGTTTTATTATTGGCGAAAACGAAAACAGATAAAATACATAAAAAATGTTCTACATTCAAATGTGAGTGGATATGAGCTAGGCCTAAAAAGGTCAATATAAAGGTAGGTGAGATAAAAATTGCCCTGTAAGTACAGGGATACCTCAGTACTAGAGTTTGGTACTAATTAAGTAAAAGAAAATTGGTTTATAATTTTTAACCTAATTATCTAGCAAAAATTATTAGTGTGGTCATTTGGGCTTTTTGTTTATTTTTTGTCTGCATTTCCACAGACACCTGGGTCCGTGCTTTTTGTTAAATTATTTTTATATTTATAAATTTAGCCTATTATTAACATGAACATATACAATACAGGAAGGACAATGCAGCCAATAACAAAAACATACTTATTTCTAATTGTGGATACACTACGAGCAAACCAGCTTCTGATTTTCCAGGTCATTTGGGCGCCCACGTGTAGGTAGGTTTCAGTAGGAGAATGTGCCCGTGTTTTTAAGGCTCATTACAAGGTTGATATTTTGATATGTGATGATTTATTAACAGTGTTAACAATTGCGATAAATTAAAAAAAATGTGCGGAGCAGTCTTTGGGGACTGCCGATAGAAGTGAAAACTAAGCAACTTGTGACATTGCTCATGAAAAGCGTGCGGTGACGATGACGCGAGTTTCACGCTTTTTGGTCCATCCAAAAAGTACACATATAATGCACATACACATATAGCTCGTGGAAAGCGTTCGGTGACGATGACGCGAGTTCCATGATTTTAATTCACCTAAAAAGTGTTCAACCCGCCAAAAGAAGATTTCACTTCATAAAAATAATTTAAGTGTATTAAATATATCCCGTAATGCTACTGATAGTCTTAGGACATATATTTAATTAAAATATTCTTAGTGGTTCATTGGTATTTTGATGTTTTAATGTTTTTTAAATGTAATCATGAATTAATGTATGAGCCAAGCTAACGTAGAAGAATTGTATAAGTAATCTATTACCTACAAAAATATTTTTAAATATTTCTGTATATGATACAGTCAACAGGCAATTTATTATCCATCAAGCTTGCTAGGCAGGCGGATATACCAGCTCGTACTGATCGAATACAGGGTTGCCACAACTTATTGCTGCACAGTTTAACTTTTTTTAATTTGCATTTCCACAGAAACCTGGGTCATATTATACATGGGTTAAATTATTTTATATTTATAAATTTACCTTATTATTAACATGAATATATATACAATACACAATACAACCAATAACAAAAATATAAGTACTTATTTCTAATTGTGCGTACACCACCGAGCAAACCAGCTCCCGCAAGCAGCACCCGTTCCCGAGCTTGACGCATGTTCCCGCCTTCGCCCTCCTCGACCATATTTGAGGGAAGAGGACGATCCGACCAATTTAACGTTTGGTACCTATGAGAAAGAAACGTGAAATACTCCAGTCTGTCCGTCTTTATCTATTCCAGTAACACTGTTCTTGTTCTTACTAACCAGAGCTGAAGGGTATTTTTTTAAGTAAAACTTTTTTAAGCACGCTTAACTTGGGAAGTAATCTGGTGAACGCGAGGTGAAAAGACATTGAAATTGGTTCACGTAGATCTTCATTGTCAACATAACAAAGTGAAAGTTTGTATTATTATGTTGGTAGGTCCGGTAAAATGACAATTTACAATTGTCAAGATGGTGATATCAACATTAACAAAGCAAAAACAAGAGTTTTTAGCGGGAAAACGAAAAAGATCGTGTCACCGCATTGTATTATTTTCCAAAACTTGTGTTTTTTTCAGTGTGAGTGCATAAAATGGGTGGCATTTTATTCGTTAAGTGCTGATTTACAGGCATGAGTGTGGGAAAGTGGTATAATGATGGTGAAACGTTTCTTTTCGTGTTGTTTCCAAAACTCCATAGAAGCTTCTGGTAAAGTTGCCACCGCTTCACTAGGAGTATGACTTGACTAGACTAGACTATGATTTGACTTGATGACTTGGACTGTGACTTGACTTGACACATACAACATACATATGTATATTATAACTTAACTTGAAAAATTTATTACTTGACACTGGCTAAATACACAAAAGTGTGGAGCCAAAACAAAAAAATAACAAAGGTATACCGGCCGATAGATGGAGCTAAACTAAATCAGTTGTGTGGTCTACAGCACACTCGTTTTTATTTTATTTTATTATGGGCGAGACAGTTATAATATCCGCCAAAATCGGGAACACAGTGTAAGTGCTAAACTTACACTTGGCGGCCATGTTTGGCCTAGAAACTTCTAATGACCTAATTTTTACTCGTATTTTGGTGTCTTATTGGTTACGTCAAGAACATAATTACCTTTTTAACTCAACGAGTGGATTATTTCAAACTCGTAAATTCTCAAGAGTTTAATTGCTTTAATGACCGTCGAGCTTCTGCCCGCAGCTTCACCCGCGGCGTGGCCTATGGGAAAATAATTCAACCACCCATTTCACCCTCTTAAGGGTGGAATTTCGAAAAATCCTTACTTAGCTGATGCCTACGTCATAACATCTACCTGCATGCCAAATTTCAGCCCGATCCGTCCAGTGGTTTGGGCTGTGTGTTGTTAGATCACTATGTCAGTCAGTCAATCAGTCAGTCACCTTTGAGTTATATATATTTAGAAGAAAGATATCAGCCGTATGCTACCGTCCAACCTAAACTAAGAGAACAAAGTAAAATATTTGAGCTAACACTTAACGATGACGGACAATATTGATTGAACTATCTATACCTCTTACTTGGTGGTAAGACTTTACTGCAAAATCTCGTCTGCGCTAGGCACTATACCAGATATTCTGCGCTAGTGCTTGTACACTACCAAATGGTAGTGTACATGCACTGTATTTGATTT
This sequence comes from Ennomos fuscantarius, assembly GCA_905220475.3. Taxonomy (NCBI): domain Eukaryota; kingdom Metazoa; phylum Arthropoda; class Insecta; order Lepidoptera; family Geometridae; genus Ennomos; species Ennomos fuscantarius. The sequence continues at coordinate 18,485,396 of HG992023.1, forward strand.
GCATTGTAGCTAGTGAAATAAAATTACTGTGCATAATATGAGCGTATGTGACATAACCTAGTTATAGTTCATAAGCCATCCAGTGCCAACCCTGACATAGTATATTTATAATGCTGGCCGTCCGAGAGCAATCTCGGGAGCCATTGTTTACTTTGGAACATTTTAAAAACGGGTATAAATTGTATACGCGCTGAATATTATATTCCCGAAATATTATTAATATAATAGCTATCAGATCACATAATCATCATCGTTTAGCTCCCAACTCGTGGTTTGGTAATCAACAATTATATAATAACTTTATATAAGTAAATAATAATAACGATAATAATTCTTATTTTTGGAAATGAAATCATCGTTAAAATTACAATAAATAAAGTCATAAAATATGTAAAGTAAATAATTCAAGGATGCTTTACAATTGATAGTATAAAGTAACATTAAATTACTAGCTGGTAAAACTTTTTTGCCGAGTTCAGTTCATCTAGATGGGTACCACCGCTTTGCCAGTTATTCTGCTGGAGTAGCGTACAAGCACTACTGTGTGCCGACTTGAAGGGCATTGTATCTGGTGAAATTACTGGGTAAATGAGACTTAATAATTTGATTTCACAGTATAGAAATCTTATGACTAGACTGTTTGAGGTAACTGGATGAGCAGTACTCAAATTTTCAGTTTTCAAATTCAAATTTATTTATTGACACATTTGGTTTTCCGCCAAAACTCTCCTCATAATATATTAATATACAATTATTATATATAAACATTACAGAGTAAGGAAAAAAATTACACTGGCGTCCCAATTAAGTATCCAATATATGTATTTGACGCTGTTACTAGTCAGGGCGTAAGCGTAATTTTTTTTTGCTATGCAATAAAGACTACTTAAGTTAAAAACCTAAATAATAATGGAAATAAAGTACCTAAGAAAAACATATCTATTGCCTTTAATATAACTTATTTATTTATTTACCGCGAAGCTTTGATTGTAATACAACAGAAGAAATTTCATTCCTAATTTGAAAATTTGCTTAGTTAAATGCACTTAACTGTCAAAAACCATATAATATTGTGTTTATATACATTGCAATTAAGTTCCGTGATCGCCTAGCAGAACACATCGCAAGCTGCGTGTCAGGTTCATAAAATTATGCCATATTCTAAGACCCATTAGAACATAATATCTGATGTTATTTCCTCATATGAAAAAGTTAAGTTATTACTTCATTTTTATTGACCATTTTCCGTAGATACAGCAAGTGTTTAGACAAATAAAGGAGCACTAATGACGTAGATTTTACACGCTAATAAGTTTAACTTTTTACCTGTTAAGTTTTAAATGCGTTGCCATACCAGCTTATCAGTGTAGGGGTAGGTAACAATTATCTAATCTGTGTCTAACTGTGTTTGCAGTTGACTCATAAGTCGTGTCCCTCTGAATGAGGTCATTCCCTGTTTAGACTTGGTGGCCACTGCAAATTATTTACGTCATCGATACAATTATATGAGTCAAGGGATAGTAGAGGCTCCCTGAAATACAGCGATCTCACTAGTTCGGGACTTTATGAAATGCCCTGCCGGCGTCTGTGTTTCCGGCGAAATATGACCCGGGTGTGTTCAAGAGAAGAGTGAATAGGTATTTACTTGGCTAGCATGCACCTTCGATCCCATCGTCACTTCCCATCAAGTGAGAGCGTGGTCAAACGCTTGACAAGTTGGAAGTAAAAAAAAATGGACTAGTTAAAGCCGCTTTTATTTCAATAATTGATTATTGGATTTGATTTGGATAGTGACAGAATAATAGCGCCTTGTATATTGTATAGAACTGTTAGAGGTTACATGAGCTGCTAGTTTTGTATTTTTTTAAATATATTCTACGGTATTACTGTAAATTGAGAATTTCGATTTTTCCTCTCACTCACCAGAAAACTGGAAAGGAACCAAAACGTGCTTTAATGTGCTTTAATTAATTAATTTATTTGTTATTCTTAAGGTAATCAACAGAATAAGATAAAGATATAAAACTAATAGGTGTAGGTAACAAACAAAGCAATTAATTACTTTTTTTATTTTGTTATTTTTAGTATACATTTAATTTACACAACAATACACAAAAATGGTTACTTATATAATTGAACTTAGGAGATAGAAAAAAAGTAAACTATACATAAGAACTTACAATAAATAATAATTGAAGAAAAAGTAATATTGTAGGTAAAAAGGGGGTCATAAATAAAACACAGAATTTAGATCACCTTCTGCAGGAAGCGTTCCCAAAATTGATTAATTAATTGATTACCAATAGTTAATAGATTACCAAAAGCTGCAAACATGAAATGTGAATAAACAACTTTTAGGCAGGTTACAGACTGTATGGCACCAGATAGATCGATAGTATATATTTTACGTTTACCTGATATATCACTTTTATTTTCTAAAAGGATCTAAGCGGACCTTTTAATCAAACACCAACATAACTTTAATCCGTAAACAAATTTGTATAATGTTGGTCTGAAGCTTCTTTTCATTGAAGACCCTTTCAAGCGGGCAACGGAAGACCAAATTCATTCTTACTTATGTATGGCCTTTCTTACTTTTGATGGGCTTTCGTTTGACTGCATTTCACGTGATGGCAAGTAACGATAAGTCGCTTACGAGTATCTAAACTAATATTCTAAAGAGGAAAACTTGATTGTTTGTTTGTATTGGATAGGATCTGAAACTACAGGATTCTTTCATCATCAGAATCCTAGTGATGGACATAGGCAATAGAATATATATTTTAATATATTTTAATACTCGTGGGTATTTTTGCAACGGCCAGCCGGTAGCAATGTATTGTTTAAAAGAGAAACTGATCTACAATAAACAATTCAACTGAAAGAAGTGGGTGTTGCTGTAAAATACTTGCAAAATACTATAACACAATTTATGAACGCAATATCATTTGTGTTTACTAAGTCCATTCACGTGCGGTTTCATAAAACAAAAATACGTTTATCTAAAATGTCCTTGTGATTATTTGTTTCTTACTTAGGAAAGCTTGGAAAAAGTAGGCTCTTTTGGAATAATATACTAGGCATGTGCTAATGAATGGTATTTCTTTCTTTTTATGAATTTTATTATAAAATATTTTATTTTGAAATTGCTTTTTTTTTCACTGTATACTTTTTTCGGTGACTTTACCCAGCAGTAGGACGATCATAGCTCATATTATATCTATATATTATATGTATTATATGTATATATATTATAAATACATATAATAAATAAAATTTATAAATTTAAATTAGTAATTCTAATGTTAAAAAAATAATTAAAGTAATATTATACACTTACGAAGAATCTGCTTCGTAGTAATCATTTATTCATCAGATCTATGCTGTAACTTTGCAAAGAAACCTACGCGTTAAAATGTAAAAAATAGCATTTTGATATGAAGTACCTTTTAGTGGCATAAAGGAATAAAAATAAAATCCTGCTTGAAATTTCAGACTCATTTTGTATATTACTGGGGTTAACTTCAAACATTAACTTCAGCTTTAAGTATAACTGCTTTCGTATTCTCTGCTTTTTGCAGTTACCTTATCTGTTCTATGAATAATAATAATAATATAATAATAACAATTATTATAATAATAATAACGCCCAACGATCACATACATAGATCCTGGACCCTAACTGGGATTCCCTGTGTCTAGGTACGCAAGAACTACGAGGACCATGGTCCCACAACACCCAGACTCTGAACAAGTATTTGCGTTTTTTCTTCTGTTCACAAAAACTTGTCCTGCCGCGAGAATCAAACCCGTCGCCTCTGGGTTATGAGCCGACCTGCTCAACTACCACACCACAAGGGCTGTCAAGTTAATATCATCGCAAGCACCACCGTGGGACCACCTTTGGTTACACTTTCGAAATAAGAATTAACTTTTTAAATCGGTTAATACACAAAAACATAAAGACGAATACCTCATCTTTTTTGTAAGTTGGTTCAAACTTCACTTGTTTGTTATAACAACAATATTTAATACGTAAATTTATTCATTAGATCAATTTATCATTCTATAATGATACAATATGATCTCGATTATTATAATTATTTAGATAGCGTCAAAGCCCAAACTGCCAGACTAATGTACCGAATTAAATATTATTAGGGAGTTTTTTCAAACGAAAACGATCGCGTCGACGCATTGTATTATTTTCCAAAACTGGTGTTATTTTCAGTGTTAGTGTATAAAATTGGTGGCGTTTTATTCGTTAAGTGCTGAATTACAGGCATGAGTGTGGGAAAGTGGTATAATGATGGTGAAACGTTTCTTTTCGTGTTGTTTCCAAAACTCCTTAGAAGATTCTAGTGAAATTGCCACTATTTTACTAGGAGTATGACTTGGACTGTGACTTGACTTGACTTTTGAAATAATCTTGGGAAATTATCAAATACTTGACACTGGCTAAATACACAAAAGTATGGAGCCAAAAAAACAAACAAAAAAGTTTTTATAAGTTTTAAAATGCGACTTCAGCCTACAAAACAATTTATATTCTTAGAATGAATTTGTAACTTAGACACTAACGCTAAGTCCTACAAAATAAAATGTAATTTTATGTCAATAAAGAAATTTCAAAATCAAATCAATCAACGTACCGAATTATTTGCAAACTTTCACCTTTGTGTATAAACTTTTAAATTATAGTACGAGATGTCTTGAGATGAAAAGCCTACATATATTACAAGTGAATTTAAGTCTCTTGTGTCTCGAAAAATCCTTCATTTGATAATACTACACACCATTAAGTATAATACTATGTCATCATCCCTGAAAGCCCGCGTGGATTTTTTCAAAGAGTATACATTATCATATTTAAAGCATTTACATTTTTCTTTACAGTTTCAATGTCTCATGAATAAAATTATATTTAAAACACCTTTTTTCTTGTTTATAGGTTACAAAAACTCCTGTCGTATAGATATAAGAAGTAGATAGATAGATAAACTCTAGGTAGGTTTCTCTGTTACTAGGTACCTTTCCAAGTTTTATTATTTTAAGCATTTGACGGCAGCAACGTCCATTATATAATTTACCCTGTCGTAGCATTTAAATTTATTACAGTGGCAGCACCAGTATGTGTCATCCCTCCCCCAACCATCTGGCTATGAAAAAGGAGCGCTCGGTGTACCACGGATCATTCTTGCCCCGGACACGGCGCGGTGTGGACATGCTGAAGGCCTATAGTTCTATAGTTTGCCCGCCATGCCTAACCTTGATCCTATACATTCATTATATTTATGAAATTACTGTTTTATTAATTTGAGTAGCATTGTTTAGACATATCTTTCAATAGCTTTTTGGAGATTAGTTTTAATCTAAAACACGCCCCGACTTTAGGGACGAATAGATATAGGTTCAAACCCAGTTCCAAATTCATATATTAATTTTACTTAATTTTAAAATTAATTGCGAAGCAGGCGATTTTGTTATATAGGTTGCACTACAAATTTCCACTAACAATATTTAAAAAGTAATTACAATAAATGCACCGCAAAAAAGCGCAAATACTTGTTCTGTGTCTGGGCGATGTCATGGTCATAGTTACTGGGTCTCAACATATAGGAAATCCTGCCAGTGCCAGGCGCATACAATAGCCAAAAAATATAAGAAATGTAGCCGCTAATATGTGAGCTAGTATTAAAATTCAAAAATTATTTGCAATAAATATAAATATAAATATAAATAAATAAATATTTGTGGACATCACAACGCCATCTATCCCCAAACTAAGCAAAGCTTGTACTATGGGTACCAGATAACTGATACAATACTTAAATACTTTTTGTTTGTAAATATATACATATAATACAATATAACACCCAGACACAGAACAAACACCTATGTTCATCACACAAATGTTTGTCCTGGGTGGGAATCGAACCCACAACCCACAGTTCAGAAGGCAGGGTTACTACCAACTGAGCTATCGGGCCAGTCAATAAATGTTATATTATAAGAAATGTGACGTCAGTTATCTTTTTGACTCAAAACTGACTGTCGTAGCCGGCACTAATGGCACTTGGATAATTTTTAAGTCAGAAGTTGTAGGTTCTTTTAGTATTTTACTCTGGAATAGTGTCGAGGGAAATGTTTTAATAAATGTTTAATTACACAAGTTAATAAATCAAAAACTTGAATGTGCGCAAGAAATATATATTTAAGAGTAGTAAAATACTTATGATAATCTAGAAAAAGCTTTAGATCATATGTTATACGAGCTTCTGCCCGCAGCTTCGCCCGCGGCGTTGCCTATGGGAAAATAATTCAACCACCCATTTCACCCTCTTAAGAGTGGAATTTAGAAAAATCCTTTCTTAGCGGATGCTTACGTCATAACATCTATCTGCATGCCAAAATTCAGCCCGAACCGTCCAGTGGTTTGGGCTGTGCGTTGATAGATCACTATGTCAGTCAGTCAATCAGTCCGTCACCTTTGAGTTATATATATTTAGATTATATTATGTTATATTATATTTAACAAATCTGAATTAGTTTGTCCACTTAAATATTTTTGTGTTACTTACACAATAAATAAAAAAACGAGTGTACTTTAGACCACATGACTGAAGTAAAACTTCTTTAGCTCCATCTATCGGCCGGTATAAGTTGTTTTTGCATTATTTAAAGTTAAAGTCGCCATCTTGACCATTGTAAATTGTCATTTTACCGGACATACCAACATAAAAATAATATTTTATAGAGTAATTATGAACTTTGTTATCATGACAGTGGAGATCTACGTTAACCACCAACTTTCAATTTCCGTTTGCCTCGTTACGCTTTCACCAGATTAGTAAGAGAGAAAGAAAGAAAAGACATTTATTACTTCCCAAGTCAAGCAGGCGTAAAGAAGTTTTACTTCAAAAGACATTAGACATAAGACCAGTCAAGAGCCAGAGACAAATCTATGTTCTTGTAAATAATATGGTTGCCAGGTTGGCTTGCTTTTACAGCGCACGATTCAATCGTTTTCTGTAACTCTTTCTATGAATAAAATTGAAATATATTTATTATTTATTTCACACCAAACGGCTAAACCGAATTAGATAACATTGCACACACAGATTGCTTATACTACAGAATCAATCATAGATACGTTTTATCAAGGAAAGTTTTAATTCTTGCGGGATAAATGCGTATACTGCGGGTAAAACCGCGTGGCATTCGTAGTTTAGAAATATTTTAAAATTTACCCTTTAAACTGGGAGATCATTTTTTACCAGTACTCAGACGTTTTCTTAATGAGGCAATATTGTCTACAAAATATGTATTTTATAGATAAGAAGCTTTAATATAGAGTTTCGAATAGGCAAGATTTCTAGAATATTCTAGTGAAGTGAAGTGTTGAATGTGAATGTTCTAGAATGTTCTGAAATCCAGATCAAGATTAGGTACAAGCGTAAAAAGGTAAAACGTATTTCCTACTATCAGAGGCCGCGACGATGTTTTGCATGGAAATTGAATACGACTATCTTTTGAGCATGATATGGTAATCCTTACGCTTAACGCCACTTCATAGCATGATTTTTTGACGGGCTTTATAGCACTCTGTTTAAAGTTGAAAATGGCTGATCATAATTAGATGTCAGGCTGAATCTGCGCTTGAAAGTGTGATAATTTTTCAAGATTTTGGTGAATCGAGTAAAACGTCTTTATACTTTGCACGCTTGACTTGGTAAGCTGGTGAATGTGAGGTGAACGAAAACAGAGTGTGCTTTAGACCACACGACTGAAGTAAAACTTCTTTAGCTCCATCTCTCTTTTTCTTTTTTTTTATCTATGCGTATAGAGGGACGCGTTACATTTTGCATATTACTGTGGGATATAGTTATATCTCTCACGTATCCTTTGATTAGAGAATAACCGTATGAAAAAACTACAATAAGTTGAAGGAATAAAGGTACTTTTAAATGTAAAAATTAAATAAAGTACGCGTAATACTGCATTTCATCTGTGCTGGACTATTGACCGAACGTGAGCGAAGTCTCTGTACCAAGTCGCGAAATTTGTTTTTATCCATCCGGATGTACGTACTCACGTACAACACGACTTTCTCAGTGAATCTTAACTTGGTACACAAGTTCTTCGAGTTCATAATTTTTTTTTGTTGGATGGTGTATTTTTCACAAAATTAGATGAAGTTTTCTGCGGCGCTATTTACATAATATTTGGCGGAAACATTGGGTACTCAATTCTAAACAAGTATTTCAAATTTAAGTTGAATCGGTGAGGTTGTAAAGCGGTCGTGAGCTCTGACTTCGGAACACGAGACGTACGCCATTTGACTGCTATTATTTTATTCAATAAATAAATAATATACCTCAAAAAATTACAAAGTTACAAGAATTTTAGCTGACTCAGTTCAAACACGCAGTGACGTCAGTTAACAGTCCTCAATAGAGCCTCAAAGCCTAAGCTTGGGCCGTTGCCGGGATAAGAGGATCGAGAAGACTACGTCCACTGGAAAAGTGGACCCTATTGAAAGTCGCGACCGTTCTAGCTAACGTACCCCCTGACGTCGACCTCGGTGGGGTCGGTGTCTGATTGTGTTACGCTGGTATCCTATACCGGTGCCGGGCGCGGTACCTGAGCCAGAAGGGCTAGACTGGTCCGGTGATCCTAGCGCAGCCGATACCACGGCTGCTATAGGATCATCCGGGTCGCTCAAGACGCGTCTCGGGTGGCGATGACGGGGTGAGCAACACAAGCAATGCTAGAAGCTGTGAGGAAGCTCCACATGATATCTGTTTTGCGAAAAAGGGACATGCGATGAAACTTTAAAAGCGTATTACTCCATGATTTACATATGAATGTTACTTATTTTTTTAATTATTTCATTAATTTTTAAGTTACTTTATGAAAATAATTTTTACTTGTTCATTTTTTATAGTAGTCAAATATTCTATCATGCAAAGGATAAAACTATTGCTGCAAAATAGTTTTAACTCGCGAGTTCTACCATTCATAAAACTTTAGTGTTTAAAACATGTAATATCGTGTCAAAGTCGAGCTCAGTGCGTTTGAAGCCGTCGAGAACTCAATAAAGTTTTGTCATGCACGTAACTCGGAGCCATGGACATATTATCATTCTCTCAACTAACTGCTCTATAAATATGTTTTTTTTTTTGGCTCCAGGCTTTTGTGTATTTAGCCAGTGTCAAGCAATTGATAATCTCTCTCTTGATACTGGCTAAATACACAAAAGTGTTGAGCCAAAATAAAAACAAATAAACTAGCTGACCCGGCGAACTTTATTCCACCTAACAGTCAAGGAATGAGCATGCTTAGGTTTTTTAAATTTATTGACGTTAATTGTATTACTTTTTATCCTATTCTGGACAAAGACAAATTCAAAAATCTTAAAAATTGATCCAGCCAGTGTTGAGTTGTAAATGGTGTAACTAACACGACTTTGTTTTATATATAGACGAGCTTCTGCCCACAGCTTCGCCCGCGGCGTGGCCTACGGGAAAATAATTCAACCACCCATTTCACCCTTTTCAGGGTGGAATTTCGAAAAATCCTTTCTTAACGGATGCCTACGTCATAACATCTACCTACATGCCAAATTTCAGCAGATTTTTCGAAATTTGACCCTTAATAGGGTGAAATGGGTGGTTGAATTATTTTCCCATAGGCCGCGCCGCGGCGGGCCTAGCTGCGGGCAGAAGCTCGTTTATTTACAAACAAAAAAGTATCTAAGTATTGTATCAATTATCTGGTACAAGCTTTGCTTAGTTTGGGACTAGATGGCGCTGTGTGAAATGTCCACAGATATTAATTTGTTATTTATTAATGTTATTTCTGACAGACTATGCTGATGTGCGCAGTGCAGTGTCACGCGAAACTTTATATTTTGGAGTTCCGAGTGACACTGTTCTGTTATGGGCGGCCGTGTCGTTTAACATCAGGTAAACGATAGCTCGTCACATCATTCAATAACATAAAAATCACTGTTCTACATAATCTGTTTAAAAGCTTTGCTGGAATATTACAGACACTTGATAAGCTCGTAGAGTTCTAGATGCTTCTTAATTTGGACGCGTTCTCTTGGAGTGAAATGTAACTCAATTTATATGTATTTATTTAATTTGTATCTCATCTAAGTAGAATTATTCGGCTTTGATATTATACAGTTTCTAAGGCTACAGGTATATTTGCGGATGAGCGGTAATGTTAGTTTAGGCGATGTTATTTTGGGCTGTTGTAGGTATATTACTAAAAATTCAATTAGTTACTAAATGACCTTTATTTTGGAAACTTTAATAAGCCGAAAACAAACTGCTGAAACGAGTTTCACAGTATTCTGGCATTATTAATTTATTTTTAACATTATTCATTATGTTAATAATGTCATGTAATATATATTTAACTAATATTATTTTATTATAAGTATGGATGTATGGATGAATGTTTGTTACACTTTCACGCAAAAACTAATGAACAGATTTGCATGAAATTTGGAACACAGATAGTTTATAGCTTGGATTAACACATGGACTACTTTTTATCTCGATGGTATGTTCCCGTGGGACAATTATCTAACACCGCGAGAGCAACACCGCAGGCTTTTTACGCAAAAACTACAGAACGGATTTGGAACACAGATAGTTTATAATCTGATTTACACATACAATACTTTTCATTTGCGGGTGAAACAGCGGGGCGTAGCTAGTGTTAAATATGTTATTTCATAAGATAATGACGGCTAGCCCTACATCTACAGGGGCCGTTCAAGTATAACGTAAGCAGATTTATTACAATTATTTACCCCCCATCCCCCTTGTCAGCAAAAGTAAGCAGAGCTCTCCCCCCTCCCCCCTCCCCCCCTACGCTTACGTAAACATTTTTCAAGTAATGTATTGTTTTTTTTAAATATTATAGTTATAATGTGTACTGTTTCAAACAAAGACAATGTGAGGGTTGCTATTCGTGTAAAAAGGTAAATAACTACCGATGACGTAATCATCATCTAGACTCCCCTATCCCCCATGTCATCAAAATAAGCAAAGCTAAGACCCCCCCCCGCTATAGTGCTTATGTAATACTTGAACGGCCCCTACAACAAAATATGTAATGAAATAGAAAAAAAAATTCGTGAAAAATATATGCGTTTGATCCAAGGGATTGATGCGTAATTGTTTATTGTATTTCCTTAATCAGTTTTTTATGATGCCACTGTACAACGCATCATGAAAGTAAATAATTGCAGAAATTATTGCACTTAACTTTGATAGCATGCGAGCTGTCAAAAACCATTAATAAAATAGACAGGTATGAGTATAATCTGCTTATTTGATAATGTCAAGTAGATAATATCGCCCAACGATCACATACATAGATCCTGGAACCTAACTAGGAATCCCTGTGGGACCCAGGAACTACGAGGATCATGGTCCCACAACAATCAGACTCAGAACAAGTATTTGCAGTTTTTTCCGTGTCAAATACTTGTCCTGCCGCGGGAGTCGAACCCGCCACCTCCGTGTTATGAGCCCACCTACTCTACCACCACGCCACAGAGGCTGTCAAAATGAAACAGTATATTAGCTCCAACCAGTTGCTTGATTGGTAATCAGTATTTACAGTAGCTGATATATTTAAAACATTGCTTTGGCAGGTTTGGCGTAGACTGACATGAAGGTAGTTTATGTTTTGAAATAGAAACTTATACAATTGGAATACCTGAAAGCTTTGATAACTTATTATTATTATTACTTAATTACTTACTAGTTGCACCCCGCGGTTTTACCCGCGAATAAAATTAATTTGAGTTATTTGCTCATCCCACGGGAAAAAAATCACTTTTCCGGAATAAAATGTAGCCTATATGTTAATCCAGAGTATAAGCTATCTTGGTGCCGAATTTCATCCAAATCCATTCAGCCGTATGAGCGTGAAGGAGTAACAAACATACACACATACATAAAAACTTTCGCCTTTATAATATTAGTGTGATTCCTTACCTTAAGATTTTGATTTTTAAGGTAGAAATTCAACTTTTCCCTTTTAACTATTATTTTCTTGTCTTAATGTACAAGTGAGATGTACATACATGTAATATGAAGTATTTAGTCCGATTTAAGAATAGGTAATACGGCTCAAATACTTAGCCTAGGCACTATTCAGGAGAAGGGCGAATATGACTTACCTACATAATTGAAGGGATGAGACCAAGAAGGATTTAACTGATTTTTTCACAAAATGACCTATGGGTATTGTTGGATTCAGCGTGAAATTATCTACAATAATACATTCTCAAAATACCGAAATGAGGCTTAAATCTCGAGATTTACAGTCTAAAAACAGTTTATCTGTCACAGGAATACAGTTCGCTTAGCATTAAATCATTATTATATTTATTTTTTTATATTACATTTTTACAATAATTGTACGAATTAGTACCATATTTTCTATTTTAAAATAGAATTAATACATTTACAAGCAACTGAATTTTACATAAACCTTTTCTATTACTTAATAAGTACTCTACATTAAAATGAAGCCGTTGAAGTTTAAAGTTAATTTTCTCGAAACTATTAATTTGACAGTTAAACCCTTTTTGTTCTCACCCTTCAATTACACTTAGGTAAATCACTACATATTTAGTAGTGAATAATAATTATCATTAGCTTGGTCATGTCTATTTAATCATTCCATCAGCTCACTCAAAGTACGAATTTGTTTTATTTATAATTTTAGTTTGTATTAAATTATTTATCGCATAATCCTGAGAATAGGTGATTTCCTAAACTATAAGCTGCAAGGATCAAAACTACTTAGCCCTTGTGAATGAACCTTCAAACGTTATTATGCGTTTAGTGGATAATACAGTTTTGTATACGTTTCGTTTTAATTTCTATTTTTAAAATTTAAATATCTATATTTACAAATAAATAATAAATAAATATGTGTGGACATTTCACACAGCTACATCTAGCCTCAAACTAAACAAAGCTTGTACTATGGGAACCAGATAATTGATAAAATACTTATATTCTTTTTGTTTGTATATACATAGAATACAATAGAAAACCCAGACACAGAACAAACATAGATGATCATCACACAAATGTTTGTCCTGGTTGGGAATCGCACTCACAACTTACAGCTCAGAAGGCAGGGTTGCTACCAACTGAGCTATCGCGCCAGTCAAATACTGACAGCGATACTTGGCTAGTAGCTATAGGTTCTCATCCAAATCAACCAACACTAAAATACCCATCTTTGCTCCCCCGTAGGAAGATATGTACTACATTATGCCGCAGTTTTTTTACAATTAACCATTTGCATTTTTTTCAAAGATTTCCTATAAGTTCTGCTTTGCCAGTTTGCCACCAAGCAGTAGTGGTAGACGGTGTGCGATGTCTCAAGTCTTGTGTTACGTGAAACTCTTTTAAAGTCTAAGTCAAAGTCAAAAGATTTATTGCAAATAGGCTATTTTTAGCACGTCTACTTTAATTTACGAGTTCCGAATGATACTGTAGCTTACGACTAACGAACTTACTTACGGCGAACGACTAGCTCGTCATTTCGTTCCTTAACATAAAAATAAAATAAAAATAAGCTAATTCATTTATATGATAATTTATTGCAGATAAAACAAGTAATGATATAATATGATCGACATGTGCGTTCGCGTTGCGATCTTAAACAATACTTTAGTATTTATAGGGGTCGTCAACGTTTTTATACGTTATATGTACGTCCATGGTCTATATTTAGAAGGTGATCCAATCTCTTTTTGAAATTCGAATTACCTTTCAGGAGCGGTCAGAGGGTGCTTGCTGGTTGGCACGCACGCGCGGCGCAACAGATCAGATTGGCAGGGCAGAGGAGAAGAGGATCGCGATCCCACTATTCCCGCTACCCCGCCATTCGTGCTGTGACCGTAACCACGGTTGGTCGCGTCCCGTCGTGGAACGAACTTGAACGGTGACGATTACGCGCGCGTTTTCAGACTATTCTCTTCGTTTGTGGGTGTTAGTTCGGGTATTTAGGTAAGCTATTTGCATCACTATATTTACATGTGCAATTTTTATTATAATATAGTGGTTTATTATAATTTAATTTTCTATAAGTATTGGTTATTTAATATAATTATTTTAGTTTTTTTTTTACCTTAAGCACTTGTTTTTTAATGTTCACTAAGAAATTATGGATACAAATTATGCGTTTGAAAACTTTATGAAAATATTAGAATTATTCGAAGAAATCGCAAAAAAAAAATTAAGATAAAAAACGACATAAATAGAAAATTATGTATCATAAAATAATAAAATTCAAATATCTTCTTGGAACAACTACTTTCTAATTAACAAATAAAAACAGTTGTGGTATCATAACCGTGTTTAATTCAACAGGTGTATGAGAAGAAGATAAACCGTTTATTTAGATAATTTTACGAGATTTGAAATGCTTAAATTCTCTAAAAATTCTTTATTGCAACTATTTGTATACCCTAAAAAATGTGCCGCCATTTTTGGAGATAAACGCCTTATGATTGCATCAAAGTTAAGGAATAAACAGATTTTCGTATTTTATATAAGGTTAATAAAAAATCAGAATCTAAAAAAAACTATGTCGTGTACATATGTATAACATGATATTTCTACATTATTATAAGTTACCTTTATTTAATTATTTCACTTATTTAATCCTGCTTTATACTTTTGAGAGTTTTGTTTCACCGGCACTGAAACAAAAATTGCGTTTATGTTTTGAGGAACCACATTTCACAAAACAAATGAGGACATACATATATTTCAGGTAGGTAATTATGGCAATAATTTTTATCTTTTATTATTATTATTTAATTTAACTTGAGTAATTAAGTAGAGTCTGTAATCACGACGTTTGATCGGTTTTGGAGGATTCTGCTGAGCTCCTTCCTAAGGAAGATACGCGCGCTTCCGACGGTAGCCACACATGCACTGGCGATGCGGCGGCGTAAAACGTACATGCGCCAGCGCAGCCTCCTCGACGCTATCGGAGCGTTGCACATGCTTCGTCCTTTCTACCACCTAAGTCGCACACATAACATTAAACATTCATCAGGTGACCAGAATGCAGGTTTTTATTTTGCACAAAAAATAAGCATTGCCATTCAACGTGGTAATGCTGCCAGCATTCTGGGAACTTTCCCCTCCACCAACGGGCTATTTTAATTTTTATTTATTTTAAGTTCTTAGGTATAGTTTAGTTTTTTAGGTCTTGTTTAGTTTTGTGTTAACGATTGTTGAAATAAAAAAAAGTTGTTTAAGTAAAAAAAAAGCCGACAAACTGATATCCGACATTAAACATATCCTACTATTCAACTTATTGCACTGTTGCTGTGGCAAAAAAGGTCTCAACTTAGGTGTCAAAGGTGGTTTCACGTAATTTTGTGGTACCAGGAACGTCTCCTTCGGTTAATACGGAAACTTTATTGAAATTTAGGAAATTAGAATTACTTGACTATTACACGTTCTGTTGAGAGAATTCTGCCCAAGAATTTAATATACCAACCTTCTAGGTTCTGCCCGTGTCTCCATTCTTGACACTTCTCTGATGGGCGATTCTCGTACAAATGTTGCATCGCAGCCATTCTGTGGTTCTTCCTGTATTTATAGGAACTCTTTTATTTACGCCAGGCACGTACGTTTTCTTATCCATTGACAAACGTAACAGCTGTTGCAGCTGACACGGAAGGCGATGAATGTTGGTACATTTTAGTAATCTTGATTTTATCGCCGACTCACGAAAGGTAAATAAGAAGGTGGCCGACACATACCTAGAATATTACAGTTAGCTTATGGTAAAAACCATTTGTTCATCGCTGAGACTGAGTCCAGTTTCTACTCACTTATTATCACGTTCATCAGCTTCAGCACTTGGTGTTATCTCACATAATGATGATGAAGAAAGTACATAAGTACACATAACGTATATGACGGGGTGGATAGTACTTAGAAAGTAGGATTTGGATTATGTTAGAACGCTCATATGAACACATAAATTTAATATTCGAAGCTTAATACAGAATAACGTTACAAAGCTTTTATAAAAAGAGTACCGTTTATGAACAAAATTCATCAAAAGGTAGATTTGATTGAATAATTAAACTCTGTAAGATACTAATTCAGGTCTTACCATCTACGGCTATAATAATAATAATAAAAACGCCCAACGATCACATAAATAGATCCTGGACTCCGTGTATCTAGGGACCCAGCAACTATGAGGAGCATGGTCTCACAACACCCTGGACTCAGAACATGTTGGAATTGCGTTTTTTTTTGTGCACAAGCACTTAGCATAAAAAAAATATTATATTTATTTTATTATATTATATTTTTATAGTAATTGTATGAATTAGTACTATATTTAGTATTTTAAAATAGAATTAATACATTTTCAAGCAACTGAAACTTATATAAACTTTTTCTATTACCTTATAAGCACTCTACATAAAAATGAAGACGTTGAAGTTTAAAGTCAATTTTCTCGAAACTATCAATTTGACAGTTAAACCCTTTTTATTCTCAACCCTTCAATTTTGACAGTCTAGGTATGTATGTATCCATTTAGGCAAAACGCTAAAGTATTTTAATTCAACGGGGCAATGCCGTATAAACAGTTAATAATAACAGTACATAGTATTGATTTTATATTTATCAAAGTAATTATTTGTTATTTGGTTGGAATACATCTATACATACATCTTTTTCAGAAGTATGTAATACTAGTAGCGCCTCGCGGTTTCACCCGCGGATAAAAGGTATTTTAATTATTTGCTCATCCCACGGTAAAATTTCACTTTTCCGGGATAAAATGTAGCCTATATGTTAATCCAGTGTATAAGCTATCTTGGTACCGAATTACATTAAAATCCATTAAGCCGTTTGAGCGTGAAGAAGTAACAAACATACACACAAACACACATATACACATACAAACTTTCGCCTTTATTATATTAGTGTGATGATTTTTATTAGTTTTCCTCCTTAAACCATTTTAACATGTTTTGAATAGTAGTGTCAATTGACAGATAACAGCTAGACGATCATGTAACTAGATTGCAACAAATAGAAACACAAATATGTATGGATATGAGTTTCAATACGCAGCTTATGTGCATAGTTTTAAATTAGGAATGAAATTACTCTTGTTGCATAGCAATCAGAGTTCCGTGATCGCCCCTCAGGGCTAATTTTGAGGCAAACTATGAGGGGGCCCAAGTCGACCGGAGGGGTTTTTAACATCCAGTGTGACGTGGATTTTGGATAAACTAACTGATACTTAGATATAACTAAGGTGGATTGAGTATAAAAGGTGTAACTTAGGTATTAAAAATTAAGCTTTAGCTCACTTACTTACTGCTATACTTAGGTATTGAAAACGAAGCTATAGCTTACTTGCTTAGTACTACTTAGGTATTGAAAACGAAGCTATAGCTTACTTGCTTAGTACTACTTAGGTATTGAAAACGAAGCTATAGCTTACTTGCTTAGTACTACTTAGGTATTGAAAACGAAGCTATAGCTTACTTACTTACAACTATACTTAGGTATTGAACACGAAGCTATAGCTTACTTACTTACAACTATACTTAGGTATTGAAAACGAAGCTATAGCTTACTTGCTTAGTACTACTTAGGTATTGAAAACGAAGCTATAGCTTACTTACTTACAACTATACTTAGGTATTGAAAACGAAGCTATAGCTTACTTACTTACAACTCTACTTAGGTATTGAAAACGAAGCTATAGCTTACTTACTTACAACTCTACTTAGGTATTGAAAACGAAGCTATAGCTTACTTACTTACAACTATACTTAGGTATTGAAACGAAGCTATAGCTTACTTACTTACAACTATACTTAGGTATTGAAAACGAAGCTATAGCTTACTTGCTTAGTACTAATTAGGTATTGAAACGAAACTACAGCTTAATTACCTACTCCTACTTAGGTATTAAAAATTAAGCTATAGCTTACTTAGTTACTATTACTTAGATATTGAAAACAAAGCTATAGCTGCATTTTCAATATCTAACTTATTATTTTCTTGATCTTGCGTATCTTATTAAATAGAAAGGTATATTAAAAATACAATGAACAAAAGAGCAAGGTATATATTAAGTGAATTAAACCCGATGAAAGGTGAAAGCCTGTGGAATGATATTGAACATCGCCCATTATTTCACCTACTAACTGCTGAGAATTACGAAACATCTACAAAAGGATTATGTTGCTTAACGCTAATAATCCTAAATTTAATTTACTGTAATCTTAGACTAGGAGTATATATAGACAAAGAACTTAGCACTAAATAAAATCAAGCCAATAAAAAATATAGACTACGTGGAGTAAATAAAGAAAATCATACCATTGCACCAATATCATAAAATTTTCGCACGTATAATGAATGATCTATGAAAGGGTACGTCTAATTGGTAGATTAGACTCTAAGGTCCGTATTACAGGACAATGCTCAGTCATCGATCGGTGATCAAGCAGAGATTTCATTCATGAAGTGATCAATTAGTGAATGAAATCTCTGCTTGCCGATCCATGACTGAGCATCGTTTTGTAATACGGACCTAAAAATATTATTTATGATTAGTTTGTTATACAGACAGCGTGCTTAGACGTTTAAGATTGCTGCTCTAGAATAATGTGAATGGGGTACGATTTAGTATTCCTTTTCTTGGCTTATAAATTACTGAGCGCTGCGTCGAAAAACTTTGTTTTAATCTCAGTTAATATCTTTTAACAACCCGATTCAGTGCGATTTAAAAGATAATTATTGAGTCGCTGAAACGTTAAGTCTTTGTAAGTTATATAATAAAGCTGGTAATATACTAAATATTTGCGTTTATAGTTGTTAAAAATACTGTTTAATTAAACAGATTTAAGCTTTATTGATCTAGAATTAGCTATACTAATGTCTCTTTCTGTCGGCAAGCTGATAAATCCTTACTTAGCTATATATAATTCCATGGATGTACAATTTGGTTTAAAC
Organism: Ennomos fuscantarius; assembly: GCA_905220475.3. NCBI lineage: Eukaryota > Metazoa > Arthropoda > Insecta > Lepidoptera > Geometridae > Ennomos > Ennomos fuscantarius. The sequence continues at coordinate 18,504,460 of HG992023.1, forward strand.
AATGATTACACGATTGGGTACAGGGTTCGCATAGTTATCATTCGCCTAATCATGTTCTCATTGTTAGGCGTCTTTTCTCACAGGACTCTTTTCCTGTGATAAAAGGCCAATATATATAGGCCATCTACCATAGGTATTGTCCAAATGTGGGTTAGTGGATGACATAGCTGTCATCTGTCAAAGTTTTGGCATTGACAGTTACATGACGACCACTTAGGCCGCCAGAAAGGAGTTTCAAATGTCCTTTTATTCCTTGTCTATGATGTATGTTTGGCATTTTATTTATTTTTCAAACATTTGCCTACTAGTGCGTTGGCCCTGCTTATAACTTTGTAATAATTTTCTGAAATAAAAACTTGATTGATTGGAAAAAAATATTGTTTGGATTTTAAGTTTTTATAATGTTTGTAACTTTGTACTTTGTAGTGGTTTAAGGTGAGTATTTTAAAGTGAGGAGCGTCCGTGATATCAAGAAATGGGTTCGGGTGGAAAATCAGTAACTGAGGTTGTTGTTTGCAGCTTCAATTTTATTTTGAGCCAGAACTATTCTTGAACACGCAGTATTTCCTTCTATTATTATCTTGCATTATATTTTCCTTGTTTTAATATTACCTACGCGATGTTGTGCGCCAGGAATATAGCTCATTTCATAAATTGCATTTCGTTTTGTTTAAACTTGATTGAATGTAAATAAAATAGCCACCAAAAAAGGCATACTCTAAGGGCTATTAGCCTATATAGGCTATATATAGCGTTTCCTATGACACTAGCTGGATACGGGAGCGCTGACTTCACATGAGCGGCTTAATCACAGTTATCGATAAAAGACTAGGGGTCAAATAAAAACAAACGTTATTTTCTTTTATAAACACACAGTTTGGGCGGCTATACGAGCACTTGCCTTTTCGATCCACATAGTGGCGACAAAACTTAGGTATTAATAAAAAAGTAGACAAGACCATCTGTAAAAAAGGTAGACATGATAAAACAAAATATATCGGATAATAGGGAGTAGAGGAGAGTGTTAAAGTTAGAGGTTGTCCTTATCTAACAGGTTGTCGAGTACAATAGGCCTTTCCGATCGTTTCCACTTTGTTAAGTGCGACCAAATTGGCCGATATCGCAGCGTAAGCGCTCAGTATAGGACTCCAGAAATACAGTATACTGACAAAACAGTAATAAATCTATTTAAAAAAAATTGCGATTTCTAAACATAACTCGGGAGAACAAATTTATATTTGTCTATATAATTATACTAAACTAGTTGCGCCCCGTGGTTTCACCCGCTCATAAAAATTATTTTAATTATTTGTTTAACCCACGGGATAATTTCACTTTTCCGGGATAAAATGTAGCCTATATGTTAATCTAATGTATAAGCTATCTTGGTACCGAATTCCATCCAAATCTATTCAGCCGTTTGAGCGTGAAGGAGTAACAAACGTACACACATAAACTTAAACACACATATAAACTTTCGCCTTTATAATATTAGTGTGATATGACTACCTGCGCACCGTGGTTTTAACCGCGTGGTGAAACATTTCGAATTTTATAGATATACTATGATGAATTATTCCAGTATAATAAGATTAAAGTTATGTGTAAGAGACATTAATCAAGTTCAAAAAAATGTTTTCGTATTATAAATTGCCATGTGGTTCCGAAGCAAGAATAGTATCAAAACTCTTTTGATCAAAATCGAAGCTACTAAAATGATTTTCATACAATTTCCATGGGACCAAACTAAAAGTAGGGTCAAAAATTAAAAATAAAACATTTATTTTGAAGGATTCAAAAATAGGTTTATATATATAAACTATATTTATATCGCCATCGTTTCGTAAATGACAGAGACTTGAGTTAACAGGAAAAGAAAAATAAATAGGTACAACCGAATATAATCCTCCCCTTTTCTGTAGTCAGTTAAAAACAACAATCGGGCTCGATGCACCCAACTTGTTAAATATATAAAGCTTGTTCACTGATTTACAATGTGCTAAAAGCCTCATATATTTATAACTCTTGAGAACGTTCACTTCGTAGACACTCCTTGCTTTGAACTTAAATATACAGAATATTGAAGTGAAAATGCGTGATGTACGAAGGTTCATAAATGTTAGGACGGGTTAAAGTGGCACCTCTTATCCCTTTTAGGCTCTTTGACAGCTTGATCTCTTTATGATATTTATGAGTTTGCGGGCGCTATTTATGGCGACGTTATAAAACTTGTGTCTGCTATTTAACTTGTATGATAACGAACGGTCATAATGGTACTCATATGTCACCATAAATTTATTTTTATCCCCTGATATTATATATAAAGGTTAGTTGAATTTATTAAAGGCTCGCATTTATGCTCTCTCGTTCTCGCTATTTTATGTCAATTTAATGTCGTATGTATGGCTGATGTTAAATTTGAATTGAAATAATACTAATAAAATCTAACTATCATATATATAACATAGATTCTGGACCCTAACTAGGTTTCCCTGTGTCTCAGGACCCAGGACTACGAGGACCATGATCCCACAACACTCAGATTCAGAACAAGCATTAGCGCTTTTTTTTCATTGCACAAATACTTGTTCTGCCGCAGGAATCGAACCCGCCGCCTCCAGGCTATGAGCCGACCTGCTCAACCACCACACCACAGAAGCTGTCAATTGATTGAGTGAAATTTCACTAAGAAGAGTCTATTTATTAGTCATAGAATTTTCCCTATTTAGACAAGCCGTTTTAGTATTACAATCAAAGAATATTTTTAAATTTACTCATAGTTAAACTGTAATCTAAGTAGAAATATTAACCACAGGTAGTCTGTATGACTAAGTGGATGGCGGAAAAAGCGTACGATGGTGTTAGATTGGTAAACACGGTATATATCAAATGCTTACAATAAAATTAAATGCTTACAATAAAATTAAATTAAAACGATAGCAAATAACCATAACTAAAAATATAAATTCATAGAAATATAAATTCAAATACTTAATATGGCTATATTCAGCCAGTTGCCATTATTCGTGCCGTTATATAGACACAAATATATTAATAAAATAAAAAATATTCTTCTTCGTTTAGTGGCTTGCTATCGCATTTTAGCGATAATTCTGCCAATGTCAAGTGAGAAGTTTATGTACGTTATGTCATGTCAAAGTCTTATTTTGTCAAAGTCAAAATGCCACAGTAAAATGGTGGGTATTTTACTGAAGGCTCTAGGAAGCCTTGAAGAGAAAACGAAAGGGCATGTCCACAAACATTTATTTATATTTTATTTATTCAAAATTCACAACCACCATTTTCGGATTCTTTTCAACCACCCAAAAAATAACACTTTTTAAACTTTCGCGTCTTGAACTCATATTGTAAAGATAAAACGGGTCTGTTTGCGCACAAAAATTATTCAAAGAGAAAGATTAGTGGGAAAATAAAAGAGGAAGTATTTTGTCACCCGTTTGATGTCAATAAAACGAAAATTTTATATTAATTCATCTCAGCACCATGAAATCTTGAGAAAATCAACAACAAACGGTAGGTATACAAAGATTTCCAATATTAAAAGAGACGAAATAATCAACGGTAGATTGAATAATTTGAATTCAAATACTGATGAGTCATTGATGAATCTCTTTAGAGGGCACTTGGCAGTCTGAATTGTCCGAAACGGATGCTATTAATTTGGCAAAATTGAATTAAAAAGGGGGAGACCTTTTTGCCATCCGTCACATCACACAATTTATTATTTCACAAGCGCTTGCGCGGCTTTACTGGCGCGGGAAACAGATTGTAGACAAAGCAATGAGTATATTACATAGGTAAAGTCTCAAGCGAGTTATCTAAGTACTTGTTGACCTACTACGGCATCGAATTATTTCGGTTTCTTCAAAAATTACCAAGTTATTCAATTTAATCCTCGCAGCGATTTAGTATAAGGTATTACGGATGGTTTCTACAGTGCAGAGTCATATAGATACAGGTATGGTTATATTGTATTCTATGTAATGTACTCGTATTTACAAACAAAAGTATATGTATTCTATCAGCTATCTGGTTCCAATAGTACAAGCTATGCTTGGTTTGGGGCTAGATGACGTTAGTGTGAAATGTATATGTATATTTTAGGTTACTTTAAGTATATTCTTAAGTACCAAATATTTTTAAGCAATAAAATAAATTAAAGTAAATGTTCACTGTATACAAGCCATACTGTCCTAATGTAGATTATCTGAGATTCATTTTTATTATATACTAGCTGAGCCGGCAAACTTCGTTCTGCCGTTTCCGTTTCTGTTTAATCAATGAATGTGCAGGTTAGGATTTTTTATTGATTGACATCAACGAAGACTGCAAAGAATCCAAAAACACGAAAATATTAAAAATTGGTCCAGCCGTTTTTGAGTTGTAAGTGGTATAACTAGCACGGCTTTTTTATGTATATACTCGGTACGAACCTATATAATAAACAATGCGTGATGAATATCGATGCTTGTTCTGTGTCTGGGTGTTATATGTATTTACAAACAATAAGTATTTAATACTCTATCAGTTATCTGGTTCCCATAGTACGAGCTTTGTTTAATTTGGGGCTAGATGGCGTAGTGTGAATATATTTTGCCATTATGTATTGAGTATACAAACAAACAGACAAAAATTATAATAACAATTTGGATATTTAAATACTTCATAATAGTATATTATTAGAGTAATTAAATCAGTCCATGCCCCTGACTTATCTTGATTCCAGAGACTGCTACTATTCTTGCCATTCAAAACTTTGAGTACGGCGTAGAAATCTCATGTGCCTTATACCTACGCGATACGGTTCTCTTTTGAAAGGCTCACCAGCACAACAAAACGCGTAACTTCGGAATTAGCAGCACAAGTTAACCCAAGATATTGTATACGCTTATTAATATTTATAGTTTGAAAGAATCCATGTTGAGATACTGAACGATGAAAACAGTCACAGTATATTTAAACATTTATTTGAAAAGTATGTATTTATAAGCTCTGCAAATACTTTCTCTGCCTGTCTTTTATATAATTTCCCTTTGACTATTATATTATTTCCTTTCGTGGTCAAAATACCACCCATTCGTACCAAGTGATTTGATTCCACGTTTATAATTAGAACGGAACGGAGGAACTAGGGAATGGAAAGCCCTACCAGCATCTGTGTTTTGGGCGAAATATGACCTGGGCATGTTTAAGAGTGAATATGGCTAGCATGCTACACCTTCGATCGCATTGTCACTTCCCATCAGCTGAGAGCGAGGACGAATGCTAAACAAGTTCAAGGTACAAAATAATATATATTAGGTCTTTACCTATGAAATTGCCGTTTTGTTTGAAAAAAGTTTATGTATTTTTTTTTTCGAACTTATTTATTTCTTTTATTCAAAGTAATCACCCCTGCCATCAATGCATCTTTGCCAACGCTGTGGCAGTTTATGATGCCCTTCTTGAAAAAATCAGCAGGACGGGAGACAACAAACTCTTCAAAGGCGTTTTGTACTGCCTCTCGGGTATTGAATTTTTTTCCCGCTAAAAAGTTGTCAAAATTTTGGAAAAAGTAATAGTCGGTAGGCGCAAGATCTGGTGAGTATGGCGGATGAGTGAGAGCTTCCAAACCCAACTCATGCAGCTTAGAGACGGTCTGTTGTGCAGTATGGGGTCGCGCGTTGTCGTGAAGTAGCAGTGGAGACGACCAATTGACCAAAGCTGGTTGCAGACGTGCGAGTTTCGCCATCATTGTGGTCAGTTCTTCAATGTACACATCTGCAGTAATGCTCTCGCCGTTTTGTAAAAAGCTATGATGAATCACACCACCACTAGACCACCAAACTGTGACCATCACCTTTCTAGGGGTCATTTTTCGTTTTGCACATTGCTTTGGTACCGAACCAGGATCTAACCAACTTGCTGAGCGCTTTCGATTATCAAAAAGAATCCATTTTTCGTCGCACGTAACAATTCGGTTCAAAATTCCTTCATTTCTGTGCCTGTTAAGCAGCGCAAGGCAAGTCTCGACGCGTACGTTGCGCTGGCGATCGTTAAGTTCGTGGGGCACTCATCTATCAAGCTTTTTTATCTTGCCAATCTGTCGCAAATGGACCAATATTGTTTTGATGCTAACATCAAAAGCTACTGCCAGCTCAGCTGTAGATTGAGATTCATCAGCTTCCACAATCGCCTTTAATTCATCATTGTTGACCAGTTTCCGGACGACCACGAGGTTCATTTTTCAAGTCAAAATTTCCAGAACGGAACCGAGCAAACCAATAACGGGTTGTACATTCGTTTGTACAGTTCTCTCCGTAAACGTCGTTGATGTTACGTGTCGTTTGTGCCGCGTTGGTGCCACGACGGAACTCATATTCCATAATTACACGAAATTTCAAAGTATCCATTATGAGGAAAAATGTTGAAATGTAATGAAAATACAACGCTAATCAATAAACAAAAGACTTATATTGTAAATAGAATGTCATATTTTTAAAACAAAATTAATTTGAATTTAGAATTCGTAGCCAATCAAAACTTTTTTTTGTTTGAAAAAGTCTGTACTGCAATACGGCAATTTCATAGGTAAAGACCTATTATATCTACATTCTAATACATTTAATTATATATAGGCGCGGGGGTTAGGCATGGAGGGCAAACTATAGAACTATAGGCCTTCAGCATGCGCAATGGGCCGTGTCCGGAGCAAGAATGATCGGTAGTACATGGAGCGTTCCCTTTTTATAGCCAGATGGGTGGGGGAGCGATGACAGCTACCGGTGTTGCCACTGTAATAAATTTAAATGCTACCACAGGGTAAATCACGGTACTGCCCGCTGTGCACAGAGTTTACAACTGGATGTTGCCGCCGTCATATACATACATACATACATTTAATTATAATATTTAAATTATTTATTATTTTTATTTGAACTCTAAATAAATGAAATAAAGGTGCTTGAACACGCTTACATAGCTATCCGTTTTTAAAGGATATTTATTTTAGTTCGTTAAGGTTGAAACGCTTGTGAGACGAAAGATCTGAAGCTATTGTTATATTAGAAAGTATTGGGTATTGAAAGTATTGGATTTTCCTAAAGGCTCTTACTGTTTTACTTTCTCTCGTAATTTTTGCAAGAGTATACAGATTTTTAATATAAGCAGTATTAAATAATATATATTAATCTATGACGCTTAGAAAAGTTACTAGTTGTACCGCGCGGTTTCACCCGCTAATAAAAAGAATTCTATGTGTTATAAACGTATATAGGGATGTATACAAACTTTCGCACATATAATAATTTAGAACTTACTTATTAAAAGTACCTAGATTTTTAAATTTGAGTCTAAAGCTAGGTTTTTTTATGTTGCCACTTACAAAATTCTCTTCAATTTACTGTATTTCTCCATATTTATTTTAGGGTAATTTACACCAGAGTCCCAAGATACAGGCTTAGTGCTTAGTTTGGGGGCTCATAGTTAAGTGTAGTTTGAAGGAAATGTTTATTCTTGCACTGTAAGTAACAAATTGTAACATTTCATTTTTGGCAATAAAATTATCCTATCTTATCTTATCTTAATATTAGTAAGGATGGTTTTAGGCAAAGTTTGTAAATTAAACTTATTAGGAGAAATGAGATTTTCCATATAGGAGCACCCTAAATTGCCGTTATAATGTATATTGTTAAGATAAGCTGCTGATTTCTCAATAAAAAAATTATTAAATATATAAGAACAGATGAAATTTTATAACTGGGATGACGCAATGATGGCACGCTGTACAATAACATATAGTAATAAACTTGCTACATAATATTTAACGTTAATCACTTTGTATGCTTAGTACAATAACTTAACATAAGTAATCTCAATTTGCCTTGTAACTAAAAATAGCATATTTGCAAGAAAATCCTTTGACTTTGACTGTAAAGTTGGAAAGAAGGGTCTCGTTTACATTCTTTAATTAAGTTTGTATTAATATTTGCTTATGTACAAATTATCTAATTTTATAACTCTATTGTTTTTCTATTTGGCAAATTTCTTTTATTTTCAACTAAATACTATGATGATATAATAACTAATACTAAACACTACCTACTACTACTACAAAAAAAACATTTGGACTGTATACTAGCTGCGATGACCTATACACAGACTATAGTCCAAATGCTCCAGCCCACTACCAGTTATAGGTAGCGTACCCAACATGCTGGCAACCAATTCTATTGTTGACACTTGACACCCTATTTTGGGCTGGTTCCCATCGACCCCAGTGCCATTTCTCCACCATCGAATCAGTTGTAAAAAATGTGTTATTCTCCTATGTAACCTCGGCAACCAGGGCATAGAAAAATCGTCGTAGACCCCGTTATAGCCGGGCTGACCAATTCATCTTGGTGACACCGGGGCCGATTGGCACACCGGATCAGCTTAATCAGCATTGCAATTCAACGGGGCAAATTAGTCAGCATGTTGGGCACACTTACAACTGGTAATGGGGTAGTTTGTTTTTATTTTTAGTAATTTTTGTCATAGAAGTTTTGGATTTTCGATTGTTACTAAATATTGATTTATTAAGGATTTACATATAAAGGTTATAACCGCGTTATTATCATTATAATTTTACTTAGTTGTACCACCACAAGTAAAGTTCTTTTAAAAAAAAAAATACATTTTTATATATGACAAATGAAATATAAATGTCATTCAAGTTTCATCCTTAGTAGAATATACATTAATCAAATTGAATATTCCGTTTGATTAAGTTTAGTTTACAATGATAGCGTGGAATCTATGATGCTATACCGTTGTAGCGAGGATTTACATTTTATAATTCTAGAGAAAACCTTCAAGTGCACAGCCAGCGCTGTGTGCCCTTGACCTTATAATTCTAAGCCTTATGCAATAAAGTCCACACATCCATATAAGATTTATATTGTGTTATACAAAATGAGTCTTATCCCCTTGTGATACGTTCTGTAACAAGTATGTTTAATAAGCAACGGTACCGCCGCTACTGCGTTTCGTTTTGATGGGTAGGTACTGTAGTTGTGAAGTTACTCAGCAAATTATACTTTATGACCTGATCACACAGTCTAGTAATGAGACCGTCTTAGGATGACGTGCGTATTGCAGTGTCACGCAAAACTTTATATTTTAGAGTTCCGTGTGACTGCAACTGTTATGGGCGGCCGCTTATCATCGAGTAAACGACTAGATTGTCACGTCATTCATTAACATAAAAAAGTGAGAGTTAAAATAATAGAATTCTAAATTCAAATTAATTTTGTTTTAAAAATATGACATTCTATTTACAATATAAGTCTTTTGTTTATTGATTAGCGTTGTATTTTCATTACATTTCAACATTTTTCCTCATAATGGATACTTTGAAATTTCGTGTAATTATGGAATATGAGTTCCGTCGTGGCACCAACGCGGCACAAACGACACGTAACATCAACGACGTTTACGGAGAGAACTGTACAAACGAACGTACAACCCGTTATTGGTTTGCTCGGTTCCGTTCTGGAAATTTTGACTTGAAAAATGAACCTCGTGGTCGTCCGGAAACTGGTCAACAATGATGAATTAAAGGCGATTGTGGAAGCTGATGAATCTCAATCTACAGCTGAGCTGGCAGTAGCTTTTGATGTTAGCATCAAAACAATATTGGTCCATTTGCGACAGATTGGCAAGATAAAAAAGCTTGATAGATGAGTGCCCCACGAACTTAACGATCGCCAGCGCAACGTACGCGTCCAGACTTGCCTTGCGCTGCTTAACAGGCACAGAAATGAAGGAATTTTGAACCGAATTGTTACGTGCGACGAAAAATGGATTCTTATTGACAATCGAAAGCGCTCAGCAAGTTGGTTAGATCCTGGTTCGGTACCAAAGCAATGTGCAAAACGAAAAATGACCCCTAGAAAGGTGATGGTCACAGTTTGGTGGTCTAGTGCTGGTGTGATTCATCATAGCTTTTTACAAAACGGCGAGAGCATTACTGCAGATGTGTACATTGAAGAACTGACCACAATGATGGCGAAACTCGCACGTCTGCAACCAGCTTTGGTCAATCGGTCGTCTCCACTGCTACTTCACGACAACGCGCGACCCCATACTGCACAACAGACCGTCTCTAAGCTGCATGAGTTGGGTTTGGAAGCTCTCCCTCATCCGCCATACTCACCAGATTTTGCGCCTACCGACTATTACTTTTTCCAAAATTTGGACAACTTTTAAGCGGGAATAAAATTCAATTCCCGAGAGGCAGTACAAAACGCCTTTGAAGAGTTTGTTGTCTCCCGTCCTGCTGATTTTTTTAAGAAGGGCATTCATAAACTGCCACAGCGTTGGCAAAGATGCATTGATTGCAGGGGTGATTACTTTGAATAAAAGAAATAAATAAGTTCGAAAAAAAAAAATACTTTAACTTTTTTCAAACAAAACGGCAATTTCATAGGTAAAGACCTAATATAATATCCATCGATTAATTGATAAAGCAAGCTTTATACTTTTTCTTTCTCTTCTATATCTAATTAAGCATGTTAAAATACCTCTTAGATGAAATGGGCTAACTGTAACATTCTATTATTTCACCCGCCACTCAATCGTTTTAATAATATTTTTTTTATAGATAAATTAATAAAGAAGAAGGTAATGTAACAAATAAATAAATGCGAAATTTCACCCATTTTTATGAATATTTCCCAGGATTTAAACTATCTACATACAAAACTAATTATAAAATATAATCTCATAAGACATTAAAAGGAAACAAAAAAATAAAAAGACACAATTACGAATGGTTTTTGAAGAACCCATACAATCAAGTTTTATTTATTTATTGTTACGAAGACCCAGTTTTTTCTAATATTGTTTTGGGTTACTTACATTTAAAAACCGGCAAAGTGCGACTCGGACTCACGCACCGAGGGTTCTGTACAAACCTGTAGGTATATAAGTAAAAGTTATGGTATTTTTATTGCTAAATCCATAACATTATTATGTGGAAAGTTTGAAAAGGGTAGTAAGTTTAAAATTATTAAAAATATTTTTATTATATGATGCAACCAAAAATTTATGCTTTACACAGTTCAAGGGGTAAGGTCTCAAAGGGTTTAACTGTCAAATTGATAGTTTCGAGAAATTGACTTTAAACTTCAACGGCTTCATTTTAATGTTGAGTGCTTATTAAGTAATAGAAAAGGTTTATGTAAGTATCAGTTGCTTTCAAACAATTTCGAACTCAGAATCTTGAAATCAAAAGCAAATTTCAAGATTCTGAGTTCACGGGAAGTACCCTGTAGGTTTAGATTCCTTACGAGTGTTCGAAGATTAATAAAAAAATGCAGACTTGACAGCCCCTGCGGTGTAGTGGTTGAGCAGGTTGGCTCGTAATCTAAAGCGGCGGCTGCGATTCCCACAACAGAACAAGTTTTTGTGCACAGGAAAAAAAGCGCTATATAAATACTATATATAAAATATAATATATAAATACTATAAATAATATAATATATAAATACTCTATCGGGGTGTTGTGGGACCATGGTCCTCGTAGTTTCTGGATCCCTATACAGGGAATCCTAGTTATGGTCCGGAATCTAAATATGTGATCGGTGGGAGTTATTTATATATATTTTTGCTTAGATCTAAAAGTATAGTGTATCTTTGGATAATAACAATATCTTCAAAGATTAACCTTGACGGTGTTAGCAATAGTTACTCGATGTTTGTTTATGTGAAATAGTTCCGACTTGTCAACCTTGACCCCTTGGCGGAGTGCCAGGAACCCTTGAATGGCGGGGTAGGTCACAGTCTGAAGCTCGCATAGAAAAATTAACCTTATGTAGCAAAATTAATATAACTTCTCTGATATTATGGCTTACATGTATTTCATTAGTAATCCAGTCACTTTTCCGTTCTGTATTTGGCTAGGTTACCTTCATTTTTTTTTTCTTTTCTATATTGTTCTAATGGGTTTTTACACAAAGTATATTCCAGCCCTATTGTATCTTAACTATACATACAAACTCTCTGAGTAATATAATAAATAGCTGATATTTACCATAAACAAAAGCAAAAAAGAAAATAGTTTTGTCTTTTATAAATAGCTAATTTCGGAGTGTAATATTTTAATTCACTTGAAATGTGATTACAATTGATTACTGATTAGAATTTTGGCAGTTTTTTATACAATTAATAAAAAAATAAAATAAATAATGATAACGCTCAACGATCACATACATAGATCCTGGACCCTAACTAGGATTCCCTGTGTCTAGGGACCCAGGAACTACGAGGACCATGGTCCCACAATACCCAGACTCGACAAGTATTTGCACTTATTTTTTTCAGGCACAAATACTTGTCCTGCCGCGGGAATCAAACCCGCCACCTCCAGGTTATGAGCCGACCTGCTCAACCACAATACCACAGAAGCAGTTAATTACTTAGTATTGACGGACACGTCTGAAACAGCTCAACTATTGTCGTTACTATTTTAGTGTAATAAGGCGTGCATTTATATTGTTTTATTTTTTTGAATTGGCTGATGCTGATGGTCTCTACCAACCTTTACAGCGTCATTGGGAGGCAACTAGCTCAAGGACACCCCTGGGGTGCGAGCCTCGGCTTGGGCCGTTGCCGCGATAAGAGAATCAAAAAGACTACTGGATAAGTCTTGCATAGCAAATAGACAGAAATAACTACATTCGAATTTATTATTAGTTTTGTTTTTGTCTACTAGGTGGTAGGACTTTGTTGCAAAGTTCGTCTAGGTAGGTACCACCGTTTTGCAAGTTATTCTGCCGCCAAGCAGTAGTGTGCAAGCATTACTGTGTTCCGGTTTGAAGGGCATTGTAGCTAGTGAAATTACTGGGCAATTGAGACTTTATGATCTGATCTCACAGTTGAGTAATCTTATTACTAGACTGTGCTGATGTCTCAGAATGATGTGCGCAGTGCAGTGTCGCGCGAAACTCAGTGTTATTGTTCCGAGTGACACTGTTCTGTTATGGGCGGCCGTGGCGCTTAACACCAGGCGAACGACTAGCTCGTCACATCATTCACTAACATAAAAAAAGGTTTCCGTTACTTATTAAGGCGCACTTGGAAACTAGCACGGCGTGCGCCAGCTGTTGAGTTCTTTGAAATTGATTCAAAACCTGTACCTTTGTTGTGTAGGAGGTAGAATCGTAACTGGAACTGTGATGTTTCAGCAGTTGTTATTATTCAATACCTATATTTTTTTGGTAGTTTATTATTCTCTGTATATATGACTAGTTGACCCACCCTGGCTTCGCACGGGTAAATGAGTAAAACGCAGTCAAACGGGATAAAAGTATCCTATATCCGTTTCTTGGTTTTAATTTACCTCCCCACTAATTTTCAGCCAAATAGGTATAGCCGTACTTGAGTTATAAATAGTGAAACTACCACGAATTTATTTTTAATCGTTTTATTTCTTATAATCATTGTAAATCTAAAAGTATTACATTTATAGTACACTAGCTACTGCTCGCGGCTGCACCTGCATGGTCTACAGGAAACAAAGTAGAAAATGTTTCATACATAATTCAACTTGTTTTACCTTCTTAGTTATGGATTTTGAAAAAAAACCCTTTCTTAATGATAACATACACTTTACAAAGAACACACCCTCCAAATTTCGAGTCTCTAAGACCAGCGGTGTAGGCTCTGCATTGATATATGAGTCAGTCAGTCAGGACTTTATTTATTTATTTATTTATTATTACATGCCTTCATACAATGTCATTACTTAGTCTAACTAATCTATACAGTACTTAGTTTCCAATATTACATTGTATGAGCCCTGTGAGGGCGTTGCACTTTAGAGCATACATTGTCTAACTCTCGTCACATTACAATAATATTCAGGTCGAAGGAAATTATGATTACTGTCACTTAAATTTTTAGGTTAATTGTCAAACTTTGATCATTATTCGTTTTAAATATTTATAGTATATACATGATTTATAAGTCACGACAAATACATGTAAGTATACATGGTTGGGAGTTATCCAACATAATTATACTTTTCCACTTCAACAATGAGTAGGTAAGTAGGCGCGAAATGATGAGAGATGTCATTCAAAGAAGTAGGTAGATAGCATATTATGTCCTACGGTCGAGTGTAACAGGGCCGAGCGAGTTAAAGTTTATCCGATTTGAATTCTTCGACTGAATAGTAGCCTTTTGTTAGTAATAATAATTTTAGTCGTCTTGTAAATGTAGTATCTTCTACCTCCGATTTGATATCTTCAGGAAGCCGGTTATATATAGAAATGAGTCTGTGATAAGGACTCATGCTTACTATTTTTAGAGTTGTGATGGGGGGCACTAATTTATTTTTATTTCTTCTGTTATAGTTTTCATTTAATTCAATATTAGATTTAAAGAGGTTTCTGTGTTTTCTTACGAATCTTTGAATTTTATATGTATAGATTTAGTAGGTACCGAAGTAGATATGTTACGAGTAATACTAGGGAACTGAAAACATCTATTTTAAACATTGTAACAAAATCGTGTCTGGAATCACGATTTAGGTTTACAAATACAGTGCATGTCAACAAAACCACTGTTTTACAAAATTGCCAATTGAAGTGAATTAAATATACAATAGTTTTTTAATGATACATAGTAGTAATTTCTAGAAAACTAGCTGTGCCTCGTGGTTCCATCCGCGTGATGAAAATGTTATAATTTTTCTCTCAACCGTCTTAAGTTTTTTCTTTCATAAGTACTTTCTCCTGACAACAATAAATAAAAAAAGGATTACCGAAACTGTTCCATCCATTCACGAGTGCTGCGATGACGAAGGGAAATAGGGATTCACTTAAATGTATAGGTTGTTTGTTTACGGGATATTTTTGAGTTGCCGAATATTTCGGTATTGTTGCCAGTACTATGATCACGGTCGAACTGAAGAAATAAATAAAAAACAATTTAAATTTTATATTTAACTAGTTTCTGTTCGCGGCCCGCGTGGCCTATAGGAAACGAAGAAGAAATTTTTTCATAGATTATTCAATCAAAAATCTCTTGGGGGTGTAATTTCGAAAAATCCTTTCTTAGTGGATTCATACACTTTACAAAAAATACATCTTTCAAATTTCAAGTCTCTAGGACCAGCGGCTTAGGCTGTGCGTAGATATATAAGTCAATCAGCCAGTCAGGATTATTTATGTATATATAGAAACAATATGAGGTTTCATATTTGTTGTTGTTTTTGCTTTGTTTCATGTTAATGTCGCCATCTTGACAATTGCAAATTATCATTTTACCGAACATATCAGCTTAATCATAATTTTTTTTTATGTTTGTTATGTTGAAATGGAGATCTACGTAAATCTACTTAAGCTTCTATTCGCCTCGAATTCACCAGTTTGCTCGCCAAGTCAAGCGTGCGTAAAGAAATTTAACTTCAATTAACAATAATTTCAATATATATGTTTGTTTCATAGTATAAATTACCTTTTGAAATTAAAGATACATTGTTAGGTGGTAGGGCTTTTCTGCAAAGCTCGTTTAGGTAGGTACCACTGCTTTGCCAATCATTCTACCGCCAAGCAGAAGTGTGCAAGCACAACTGTGTTCTGGTTTGAAAGGCATTGTAGCTAGTGAAATTACTGGGCTATCGAGATTTTATCATCCGATCTCAAAGTAATGTTGACTGGCCCGATAGTTCAGTTGGTAGTAACCCTGCCTTCTGGACTGTGGTTTATGAGTTCGATCCCCACCCAGGACAAACATTTGTGTGATAAACATCGATGTTTGCTCTATGTCTGGGTGTTATATTGTATTCTATGTATCTACCTTCTATCTATATCTATATTATATAAATATATATTATAGGTGGTAGGACTTTTTACTAGGTGGTAGGACTTTACTGCAAAGTTCGTCTAGGTAGGTACCACCGCTTTGCCAGTTATTCTGCCGCCAAGCAGTAGTGTGCAAGCACTGCTGTTTCCGGTTTGAAGGGCACTGTAGGTAGTGAAATTACTGGGCAAATGAGACTTTATGATCTGATCTCACAGTTTAGTAATCTTATTACTAGATTGTGCTGATGTCTCAGGATGACGTGCGCAATGCAGTGTCACGCGAACCTCTATACTTTAGAGTTCCAAGTGATACTGCAGCTGGTATGGGCAGCCGTGTCGTTTAACAGTTAGGCGCTGTAGTTAGTAAAATTCCTAGGCAAATTAGATTTTATGTCCTCAGGATGACGTGCGCAGTGCTGAGTTACGCGAAGTTTTATATATTTTAGAGTTCCATGTGACACCGCATCTGTTATGGGCGAACGTGTCGCTTTACGAGAACGACTAGATCGTCGTTCATGAACATTAAATATTTTTTATTAAAAAACAATTTGTTTGAGTGAGCTTTATGCTGTTATACTTTAATAGAAACCACTCGAGACTTCGAAGCTCAAGCAAGTAGTTTATTTAATATCGCATTCGCAAGTAATAATTTCACAGTGAATGTTGTAATTACTTCTGAAAAGTAACACCTGGACTCTAACAATAGAACAAATAGAGATAAAATACTAGCTACAGTAAACTGAACTCAACTTGGTAGGCAATTACGGAGGGAACTCCATGTAACACAATATGATTGTCTAATTATTTGCTACAACTCTATTTAAAAAGAAGTTGTATGTTACGTACGGAAATGTGGGTACCTACGATTCTGAAGTAGATCATCTTGTACGCCTTGGATATTTAATGAAATAATATATAAGCATACATATAAGTATGTAGATAAATAAATACTATATATTCCCGCGGCAGGACAATTAATTGTGCAAAGAAAAAAAAGCACAGATACTTGTTGTATATCAATATATAATTGTATACTTAATGACATAAAAATTTTAAAGGGCAAACTATTTAATAAAACTTTGTATGACTGGTTTTTTGACAACACGCATTTTATAACAAAAATATGATTTAATAATTTAACAAAAATATGATTTAATATTTGCACACTTGCATGCAGGTTGAACACAAAATGTCTAATTATTTTGAGTAACTTATGTTAACATCTCTTGAAAATTGTGTTCTAGCAAATAAACATTTGATTGATTGATTGATTGTTCTTAGTCTGGGTGTTGTAGGACCGTGGTCCTCGTAATTCCTGGGTCCCTAGATACGGTCCAGGATCTATGTATGTGATCGTTGGGCGTTATTATTTATTTATTATATAATAAACTTTTGTATTTATTTAGTATTGTATATGTATATTATACTTAATAGCATAATATTTGTAAAAATTATTGCTGCTAATTTGTCTAATTTTAGTTAAACGTTGAAAGTCTTTTTTGTTCATATTGCGCACAGCTGACTTCTCTTTATTCTTGTCATACTATCCACCCAAAGGTTGTTTGAAAGTGATTACTTGTGGTAAGGCCGCCCATTGTGCTACCTATTATAGTACTCTAATGTCTAGTTTTATTTTACGTTAGTATATGGTTGGAGGTCTACATAAATGTGACGGTGTGACGTGGTGTTTACTTTTGTAACATATTCATTATCTCAACTGTAATTAATTATATACATTGTAAAAGACAGTAGAAAGAAGAAAAAAAAATACATCACTGTAAAGTTTCTTGTAGCTTCTTTTTTACAGTTGTAATCGAAGCTTCGGATCATAGTTTTCAATTCTGCATTGTGCCGGATTGCTTGCACCAGTAGTGAGAAAGAGAACTGCTTTTTTTCAAACTCATATATTGTAATGGGCATGCTATATATTATTTGATAATAAGCACTTTGTTATTTTATATGCTTAGTGAAATAACTTAATTTTAAGTACCTAATATAATTTTGACTTGTAAAAGTGCTAAAATTAGCCTATTTGCAATAAATCTTTTGACTTTGACTTTGAAATAAATAAATAGTGTGTGATTTAAAATAACCATATATAACATTAAAATTTAAAACACCATATTTTTTGTTTAATAACTATTACTAACACTCCATTTTACGAGTTTCTATAAACTGCCTGATTACTACCTATTCTACGAATATTATAAATGCAAATGGTTTTGTGAATAATGTATTTTGCACATTTGTTTGTTACAAATGGTTAGACCTAAATCATGTGCTGCTGATAAGTAAAATTTGAGTTTTAAAATAAACCCGCAGCGCTTATACCAAACGCATTAATTATGCTTTTTTTTTATTCCATAGAGGATTATAATAACGTTGTATAATCGATAAAACCTACGTACTTTATATTTACACTGTAAACAGTGCAACGTGTACGTTAAATTAATACTAAACCCTATGAGAATAAGCTCGAAATTGCTGACCCACATCCGACCATGTGTAAAGATTTTAAATACCTTAGGGATAGACACCAATTAAGTACTAATCTCGCAAACTTCGTGCAAAGGAATTTAACTCAATCGTTCTAAACTTCCTTCAATTATGATCCCCCCTCGTATTACCTCCCCTCCCCCCTCTCACATTCATCCCCTCCTTTCCCTGTATCAGAATACATATTAGTATGAAGGGAGCTAATTAAATAAGTGTTTGAACAGGATAAAAGCTTACTAAATCGAAACAAAGCTTCTTATGACCATGAAAATTCTTACGAAATATTGTTTTTAACATTATGAAATCACGTTGTTGTTTAAAAAGGTATTCATTAATACTTATATAAACACACGTATTTTTATTACATTTCATTGTTATTGCCAAAATACAGCTTTGACAGCCTCCGTAGTGTGGTGATTGACTAGGTTGGCTCTTAACCTGGAGGCGGCGAGATTGAAATGTTTGAATGTGAAGCTTAGTCGTCAATACAGATGAAAGATGAAGATTATTACCGGGGAGTTCTGATCTGATATAATCAAGATTCATGAAAGTCACAGCTTGCAACGAGAAATGTTACTCCAATCAAAGCTCTATGGCACGAGCAATGGCACCTATTTTACTGCATTTGCCAAGTAGAATTTCAGGGTTTTATGGGCCTGTCATCTTTGTGCTTAGAAGTAAAATGGCTGGTGCAAGAACTACCTTATTCGGTAAGCAATTACAGTCCAATGTTGACAGCAAGTGAACCAGCCCGCATTGTCATTTTTTTACGTTTATGAGATTCTCGGTTGCCTGATACCCCAGGTTTCTGAGAAAGGAGCAGATTTTTCGTTTGCAGGCACTTCGAGATTCATTGATGATGTGCAATGACCTGTCAAGGTTCTCATACACGAATGCACCCTTAAATGCGAAAGACGGTTGAGCAAATACGGACTTGACCAGAGGAGCTTTCCATTTATTGCAACGAGATGACTTCAGTGGTTCAGTGATGGAGGTATGCGCCGTTTTATGGAACCTTAAGGTAGTGGCCATTATATAAAGAAGTCGTACACTCAGGTGATTACTATCTGAGTATAGCTTATCGGTAGAATATCTGTACGGCTTTCGATATGCTACTTTTAGTACTGCTCGCTGTGCTTGTTCGAGTTTCAGTAGCAGGGTCTTGGCAGCAGCTCCCCAACACACAATGCCATATGTAAGAATGGATTGGCAAAGAGCTAAATAAACAACCCTTACGGTTTTGGTATCGGAATATGACTTACTTAGGTACTTGATTTTTGTTGACTATTCTGAGTTGTCTAGAGTAGCAGTAGTACTCTGTAAAGTCATAAGTTATAGAGTACCTAGAGTAGGACTCTACCTTGAAAGTATTCGCGAGCGTTCGAAACCCAAAAACCCGCCATAATTGAAGTAAATGCCCATATAAAAAGAGAATTACCGTATATCGAAATAAAAAACCCACCTCTAAAGTTATTACTAGATACAGGTGCAAATCAAAGCTTTTTGTCCCCAGACGGAATACAGAGGTATTATTCTAACATACCTTTAATACATGAACCATTTCAAGTCACTTACATTGTACGACGAACGATCAATTTGCTTTAGAGATCCCGTTGTTCGACGAATTCGCTGATAAGAAAACTGCGAAGTTCTTTGTTTATAAGTTCCATAACGTCTTCGATGGACTTATCGGTTATAAACAACTTGAACAATTAAAAGCTAAGGTCGATTTAGAGACTAAACAATTGGTGACAGGAAATGCGATTAATCCTCTTTTGATTTATGAATCAGGAATTAAAAATTTGTTTGAAGGATTAGTGAAAGCCAAGTCAACTTACATTACGAAAATTCCCGTTACTATAGAAAATGCTGACGTATTTTTGCCTGAAACAGTAAAAAATAAATGCATTGTTTCTTCTTCAAATTCGAAGTCAAACCAAAGGTTTGCATATTTTGAAGTTACAACCCTACCGAAAATGACATATTAATAAGCCTCATATCACCATTAGAGTAGTAAGTAGAATCCGTTATTGAAACCGATCATTTAAATGAAGAGGAAAAACATCAGCTGTTAAACTTATGCCAAAAATATTCTGACATTTTTCACGAAGAAAATGAACCCCTTACGTTCACAAACCAAATAAAACATAGCATAAAAATAACCGATGAGATACCCATGTACATAAAGAAGAAGTTCAAAATCGGATACATAAAATGCTAGCTCAAAAAATAATTCAACCCTCTGATAGTCCATGGTCATCCCCTATTTGGATAGTACCTAAAAAGCCAGATCATACAGGCAAAGTTAAATGGCGTCTTGTAGTCGATTACCGTAAATTAAATGAAAAAACTGTATCAGACAAATACCCAATTCCAAACATCTCTGATATATTAGATAAATTAGGACGATGTCAGTACTTTACTACAATTGATCTCAACAGCATAAATATCTCGAAATAAATTAGAAGCAGAAATAATATCGCTTTTTAAAGAATACATATCCCCGAAACTAAAATATGGCATATACATTTCAGACACAAGTTTTATTCTCAACGTAGCAGTAATTTTACAAAAAGCTTTTAAAAAATTCAGCCTATAAATTAACCTTTCTTAAGAAAAAGCTTGAAGACGTTACTGACAAAGATAGACAATTACAACTAGTAAAAAACTTACACGAAAGTAAGACAAACCATCGTGGAATCCATTAGTTAGTAGTTAGTAGAAGAAAGAATTAAAAGAAATTATTATTGGCCAAATATAACTAAATTCATAACTGAGGTTTTAGTAATTGCGAAATATGTTAAACCTGTAAATATGAAAGAAAACCAAACACACAACGCTTTCAAATAATAATAATAATAGACCTAGATATAATTAAGAATATTATTAGTAGCTTAGAAAATCATATAATCGCATTTATGGAATATATTAAGCAAGCGGACCCACGCTATTTTAGTAACTTTTTAGTGTCTAAGCAAATATTAACCGATAGATTAAGTCATATAACTTTAAAGTATAATTCTATTAGTAGCTCTAGCTCTAGATTTAAGAGAGGACTTATAAATGGTCTGGGTTCCGTAATAAAGAGCATTACCGGAAACTTAGATCACGATGACGCTATTGGAATTACGAACGCTATCTCCACTTTGCATAAAAATCAAGAAATTATTCAAAGTTCATTTAATAAAGCCATTTCATTGAATAAAAACCTACTGACGGCTTATAACTCAACGATTACAGCAATCACCAACAATCAAAACAAAATATACCTAAAGATTAATGAAATAGTCAGAGAAACCAATATGAAAAATTATAGATTATGATTTTATAAAGATGGTTAGCTTGTTTAACTCGTTAAAAATAAATTGCCAGATTATTCTAGATTCACTTATGTCAATAGAAAATTCACTTTCATTTTCTAAGCTAGGCATTGTTCATCACGATATTCTATCATACGAAAATATTAAGTATATCTCTGATATGCTAACTACTCTATACAACTCCGACAAGCTAATTGACTCACCGACGTCAGACATTATTATGACCTACTCGAATCTGGATCTTATTACGTTGACGATACGATAGTTTTTGTATTGACGTTTCCTATTATGTATAAAAATAAATATTCCTATTATCACCTTTATCCTTCACCAACTATAAATAACTCTATTATTATCCCTCCTAAACCCTACCTGGCAATGGATGAAGAACGCTACCAATACATGGAAAACATATGCAAGAAGTTTCAAGAAGTTTACTTTTGTCACGAATCTATATACCAGTATTCGAGCAAAAACAAAGATTGTATATACCAACTGATAACGGTTTAAGAAATCTCTAAGTGTCTGTATACTACATTCAAAAGCTCTACAAAAATATGGAAAAATCTCGACGACAAGCACTACCTACTGACAAGTACCTCGAAAACAAAGATACAACTTGATTGTAACGGCGAGAGTCACAGTTCCATACAAGGAACATTTTTAATCGAAATACCGGAAAGCTAGCGTCTCTACAAAGCTCAATATTGTGAGAAACCTAAGGAATAAACTACAAGGTCAACCAATGAAGCAAAATATAAACCAGCCTTTGATGATTGAAAATGTTGATCTTGATCGGCTCTATGAGTTCATCAATCTGATTCGATCGCCGAGACAGCTCACACCTTGGCTTCTGTAATTCAAATCATTTACGCGGTTGTCAATAAATAATTTTAGTTTTTAAAAGTGTGTCCTACCTTGGACACATATAAGTCGCGTGAACGTATGAAACGTTTTCGCTGATTCTTTTTTGTTGTATTTATTAAAGGTAGTAGTAGCTTAGTAGGTTTTTATGTTTTACTTTTTAAAATAATGTTGAATGGAAAATTAAAAAAATTTCACCACGCATGAGAAAATGCAAGGCCTAGATAGTAATAATGATAAACAAGCCTTCAGAATGCAAGCAGGAACTATGCACATAACGAATACTATTCTATAATAAAATACTATGTTATATACTATTCACACTGAAAATTCTTTACCGTATTTTGCTTATGTGCTGTATTTTTCAGACGCGGGGAAATCTAATTTAAGAGTAGTACCTCTACTTCTTCCAGTTTCCATTTGCATGAGGTGTTCCAAAGCAAGCTAACATTTATAAATACACGAATCAACTTCATACTCATTGGAACTTGTGTTTACCACTGCCAACGAATAATATCACTTATCTAGCACTCAATAGAGAATAGATCTCGTACATACTATAACTAGGGTCGAATAGATGCGAGAAGGGCCGCGTATTTCTACCCCTTTACGCCGTTCACGTTCGTAAACCGCAAGCGTTTCCAGATCACAAATTCCTAAAAAACGAGAACCGATCAGTATCCTCTCGAAAAGATAAAAATATATTGATGGGATACATCGTACGGGGTCAATATACGTACCGTGACGATCGTAGCTAGGCACGACTTAGCGCAACCTTCTTAAGCGGCCGGTAAAGTTAAGCAACGTTATGCGTTTATTGCTTCGATGGAGTGACCGCTAAAAAAAGTGTTGTTTACAACTGAGTGCTACCGCGCTTTGGAGGACACGTCAAGCCTTTGTTCCTGCCTGTTGTACTCGTTAAGCCAGCTGCAGCAGTTCAAAGCTTTTAGGCGGCTTACTATAACTTATATAGACCAAGCGTTTTTTACATTTTACTAGGAGTTAGGACTTTACTAAAAAGTTCGTCTAGGTAGGTACCACGGCTTTGCCAGCTATTCTGCCGTCAAGCAGTAGTGTGCAAACACTACTATGTTCCAGTTTGAAGCTATATAACTAGTGAAATTACTGGCCAAATGAGACTTTATGATCTGCTGAGCGATCACGTAACTCGATTGCAAACGACAGAAACACAATTTGTATGGATTTGACAGTTTGAATACGCAGTTTATGTGCATAGTTAGGGCGGAAATTTCTCCTGTTGCATTGCAATCAAAGTTTCATGATCACCCCCAGATCTCTCAATCGAGTGATCTTATTTCTAGACTGTGCTGATGTCTCAAAATGATGTGTGCAGTGTCGCGTGAAACTATATATTTTGGAGTTCCGAGTGACACTGTTCTGTTATGGGCGGCCGTGTCGCTTAACCTCGGGTGAACGACTAGCTCGTCACGTCAGTAATAATATAAAAAAGCTAAGTATGTAATGCATCCACACAATATGGCGTGTAGTTGACTAATGAACGAATGCGTTATGAACCTATTGTAGCCTTTTCATTGATCAAACGTTGTCGTGAGAGAAGGAAAATGTACGCTCCTTCTACCCGTGCTAGGATAGAGAACTTTTTTTTTTAAACTATTTGTAGAAGGAGATAGATTCTTATATTTTGTTAATAACTTTGGCATTTTTATATTTACAATACCAATTTAAATTATTTTTACTATTCTGATTTTGACGTCTATAAAGTTCAAAAAATGACCTATGGGATAAAAATATTTTTAACCGTTGCTTTGACGGCCTCTGTAATGTAGTGAAATTCTCTAATGTTGTGTAGATGTTCATAGGTGAAGGATAATTTTTTTTCTCTGATCTGTTGGCAAAAGTTACCGCTTACCAGAGTGTCAGCTCGTTTGCCGCTAACAAAAAATGTAATAATAAATTATACATTACTAGTTACGCCCGGCGATTTCACTCGCGGATAAAAGGTATTTTAATTATTTGCTCATTCCACGGGAAAATTTCATTTTTCCCGGATAAAATGTCTATATGTCTAGCCTATATGTTAATCCAGTGTATAAGCTATCTTGGTACCGAATTTCATTTAAATCCTTTCAGCTGTTTGAGCGTGAAGGAGTAACAAACTTTTGCTTTTATAATATTAGTGTGATATATATCCACCCAACTCTACAGAGTACTACAGTCCACAAAAATATAGTTTCCTTTTTCACCAGGGTGATTTAGTTCCGAGGTAGACAAATGACACCAATTATTTCGAATCAATTCACCTAGATATCAATTAGGTGCAAGGATATCGAGTTAAAATGAGGACACAATTGGAGGGTTGAGAATAAAAAGGGTTAAACTGTCAAATTGACAGTTTCGAGAAAATTGACTTTAAACGTCAACGGCGTCATTTTAATGTAGAGTGCGTATTAGGTAAAAGAAAAGGTTTATGTAAGTTTCAGTTGCTTAAAAATATATTAACTCTATTTTAAAATACTAAATATAGTACTAACTCATACAATTACTGTAAAAATATAATATAATGAAATAAATATAATAATGTTTTTATGCTAAGCGAACTGTATCCTTGTGACAGATAAACCGTTTTTAGAATCAAAATCTCGAGATTTAAGCCTCATTTCGGTATTTTGAGAATGTATTATTGTAGATAATTTCACGCTGAATCCAAAGATACCCATAAGTCATTTTGTGAAAAAAATCAGTTAATCCCTTTTTATTCTCACCCCTTCAATTGTTACTCGAGCATTTTTAACTATGCCTATTTGGACATACAAAGTGGACATACTGGAAAAAACACAGTATTGCTTTACTTTGTAAAATGCCTTCATAAAATATATTTTAATAACCTCGGTATCTTGAGACATACCACTACAGAAGCAAGATTTCATCTTCAAACCCGCAAAATTACCCAGCGTTTCGCACAAAAGCTGTTTTTACTCTTTTCACGAAGTTTTTATATTACTTGGCAGTAATTAAAGTGCCAGCACCTACACCTTTTTTTCTTCAAAAATGAGGAAAAACGCAAATTGTTGTACCTACGAACTTGAGATAATTTGAGGATCTTCTGCCAGAACCGTCTGGGCTTGTTTCTAAGGAGCACGTCATTGGTATTATGTCTAGACTAAATTTAATCAATAATAATTTTGAAGCGGGAAATGTGATTTTTGTCTTAAGGGATAAAAAGTATTAAGACGTTCTGTAATTTGTCAGACTGTATATCTGCCGTTTTGGCACACAAACAAACAAACCATCACTTTTTATATTAGTAAGGAAAGGATATCTTGTTAAACTAAAATTAGATTCTATAAAATTGATACTCTATCAAACTTGAGTAGAATTTCTCAAGACCCTACCTTATATTAAAGGAATTACACAAATCGTAAGGTCCTTTGGTCCTTTGAAAAAAAATGGCGTCATGTACAAATAAAAAACGAAAAAGCCGTCTATTTTTAGTCGAATATAATGAATGAAGTCAACCCAAGTCGTTTATAGTAAGAGCATACTCGATTTTATCAATGTATTTGTAAATGAATGGGTCGTAGCGCTACGTCGTAGCTCGTAGCCTCTACGTAAGTTGTTTATTTTCATTCCGATTGTCACATTTCTCGGCAACATCTCACGTAAATATATGACAGCAAACACGATGCCAAGAGCAAAAGTAAGTCGGTATTTGTACAGTTTCCCATTAATAGAAAGTGTAGTGGTAGGCCAAAGTAATAAAAGAGACTATTTCCAATTAAGGGGGATTAGAGGTACCCTATTCGTTGCGGTTGAACGCTACACGCAGCTACTCTGTTTTTGTCGACAAACTTTCTGCTGAAAACGTAATTAAGAACATGATTCGTGCTTTAAGTAATAAGTTTCTTTTCCTTCAAATTACACATGGTAACAAAACACTTAATAACCAAAATTGGTATCGTTACGCGGCGAAATAGGTCCGTGGGGTGGACAAAGATTTTTCTTTAACACTTTTTGAAATGAAAACATTTATAGACTCGTTGAGTACTTTTTGAGTGAACAAAAATCATGGAACTCGCGTCGTCGTCATCGAACGCTTTCTATGAGCTATATGTATACTGTGTATGTATGTGTACCTTTTGGGTGAAAAAAAAGCGTGAAACTTGCCAATGACTGCCCCGCCTATTTGTTTTTAATCGTCGATGTGAGGATGCTCCCCATATTTCCTTTAATTACATCTACGGTTGAAAGCTTTTATCATGTAAGACCTTTCCACCCAGCGATTTTGGTTCTCCCCGTTTTACCAGTATTATTTACTATTGCATTGCAGTAAAAGCTTTGAAGTATTTTCAATATTTGCAGTTCGTGGTCCACAGTTGTTATTGACAAACTTGAATGCCTTCTGGACCGCGAATGCGCTTCGCCAACGCATTATTATTGTTGGGAACATGTATTGGCAAATTTTGTTTTTGACATACATTTTTTACTAACAAGTAAAATGTCACAATGTTAAATGTTACTACTTTATGTTAAAAATATTAAATATTCCCGATATTTAAATGTTACACAGTGTCCAAAATTGTAAGAAAAAAGAAACAAAAAAATTCCCCCCCCTCCCGCATTGACTTTGTTAAAACAAAAATACAACAATACAAAAATATATAGTAAATATATATTATATTAAAAAAAAAGAGTACGGACCCAGGAGTCTGTGGTAAAGCAGAACTAATAAAAATAAAATAAATATAACTGTTTCATCCAATTTGGTATTTACATTTCGTGGTCAACCTACCTAAACAATACAATACTACAACTATTTGTTGCATATCACATACACATCATCAGTTCTTGCGTCAACTGCTGAAAATAGGTCACCCCATTGCGATTGTATAGTTTGCTATAGTCACCAAGATTGGCAGGCATCTTGTTGACCGCAGTAGATTATAACGCAGACCAAGGAGAAGGCCTCTGCTCATTTCCTAGATATTTCCGTTATGGCTGTAGCCTTTGTGGTGTGGCGGCTGAGCATTTCGGCTCACAGCCCGGATGTGGCGGGATCGATTTCCACAGGACAAGTATTTGAGTACAGGAAAAAAAAACGCAAATACTTATTCTGTGTCTGGGTGTTGTAAGACCATGATCCTTATAGTTCCTGGGTCCCCGAATCTAGTAAAGGTCCAGGAATCTATGTATGTGATTGTAGGGCGTTATTATTACATATTTAATTAGTTGACTCTCACGGCACACAGGAGAAGAGATGGGTTGATCCTATACAAGTGCTGGGACAAATTAACACACAACTAATATATTCCCGACTCTCCGATGCTCTTCCTCAGGAGGTGAGCTCACGGATGTGCTCGAAACATAGTCGAGAAACTGACACACCATTCGTCAATAAATATAAGTTCATGTTAATAATAGGCTTAATTCATAAATATAAAAAATAATCTAACAAAAAGCACGGACCCAGGTGTCTGAGGAAATGCAGATTAATAAAAAAAAAAACGGACTTATTGCTATTTATTTATTTATTAGGTTTTTGAAGACTATTGAGTATTATCAACTTAAATATACCGTAAAATTAAATAACAATAATGCCAATAAAATGTCTTCACACTTAGAATACTATGCAGATATCTTTTCCATACAACCTTGGAATAGACAGGATAGTAAGACACTACCGTAGTGGCTGTTGGTGCAGTAATTAACAAATTATACGTGAGAGGTAGAATCAAAAAAGCTTGTGTTAAAATAGACTAATTCCTTAAATAATTTAGCCAAGATTATAAACAACTTTAAAAAATTACATCAATAGTTAAAACAAAAAAAAACTATAGTAGGCGCAGACATTAAATTTTTTCAAACATTTCGCTCCCAATCCAGTGTCGCCAGCTTCGATCATATTGTCACTGCTTTAACGTAAGGTGAGATGTGGTAACACAATCTTATTTGAAATTAAAAAATCCTCATCATCATCATCAGCCTACAATAGTCTACTGCTGGACATAGGCCTCTCCCAAAGCACGCCACTGAGCCCGGTTTTCGGCTCTACTCTTCCAGTTACTGCCAGCTACCTTGCGTATATCATCGCTCCATCTTGCCGCAGGGCGTCCTACACTACGTCTGTCGATTCGAGGTCTCCACTCCAGAACACGTCTACCTATCTATCGTCCGTCTATCGATTCAATATTATTTATTTTCAATTTTCTATTTTTACGGAGCTATCTATAGTTATTTTGGTAGCCGCCGATATCGTCAAAATCTTTTTTGTAGTCAATGAACTTTATTTCTGTTTTGGACAGACACTACGACACTTGGTTCATGTGTTCTTTTAAGGTAGGTAGCACTTACTTGCACTGCACTAACTCAAATGATTTTGATCTTTTCAATTTTTCAATTGTATCCATGTGATCGAGAAGCTGTATTGTTTTATCGTTTACGTGATGGTGAAATTTGTGATGATGAATTTCTGCGTACTTCTGGACAACTTTGCTAATGACCTCTATATTGAGGTCTTAATAGAAATCGTCGATTCTTTATACTGATAGGCAAAATTCCGCAACGTTCGCAACGGTCACTACTTGGATGGGTGAGCTTACCTAAAAGTGTTTTAAGACGGAACCCACCGGCCCGGGCGTCGCCAACGTGCTCAACCACGATACCACAGAGGCTCTCACCAAGATAATTGCCAAGCGTCGGATTATGGCAACCTCTCCATGTGATAAACGTCGATGATGAGAAAATATAAAAAACTGAAAAAACAGTCCATCTCTTCTCAAAAACGTTCCGATATGTATTCAAAAATAAACACCAACAAAACTTTTAACAGCTTTAATCATAACTCACTTCACCTAGTCATGCGAAAATCTGCTATTTTGAAGTCCACAATACGACCTGTTGCTTTACCAGGCAACGGATAAACAACTTACCCGGTACTCTAAATTTGTTGCTAACTTAGCTAGTTTCTGAAAGTAAAGAGGAAGCTGAAGGCAAATGGCATTTTGTGAATGTTGTGGGTTTAGCTCCTTTTTTGGCACGCGTGACGAATCGATACCGGGCGCAGTGCGGCCCAATGCTTCACATTGTGGTGTGCTAGCCCACGAAAAAGTTTACATACCAGTTTAATAGAGAACTTTTCCAGCTAGTTGCTAGGGGCAACGAATGTTGTTGATATAGACTTCACATTAGAGAAAATTTTATTTTCCGCATTTTGGTTTTTGTAAATATCTTTTTAATTAATATATCTTATACAAAGTCAATCGGCATATCATTAATTCAGCAAACCTATGGACCTCCTTCTATTACAACAAAAGTGTATCTAACTTCGCTTTACTGGTGACCTGTTTTGAACCGAAAGTCCACGTTTGCAGTAAATGTGTGTGATTTTGATTTTGTTGCTGATTGCGATAATTCTGATACTGATTCACATAAAAATGTCGCTCTCAACCGATAAGAACGAAGATGTTTGTCGTGTGGGCGTGCGAATTCCGCCGTTTTGGCCTGAAAAGCCGGCCATTTGGTTCGCGCAGATTGAGGGCCAATTCGCGATATCGAACATTACTACGGACAATACGAAGTTTTTCTACGTTATCGGCCAACTAGACCCGCAGTATGCTTCTGAGGTGGAAGATATAATCATCAACCCGCCCGACACCAACAGGTATGAAAAATTGAAGTCGGAACTTATCAAACGACTGTCCGCGTCACGAGAAAAGAAGGTCAAGCAATTACTTATGCACGCAGAACTTGGAGACCGTAAGCCATCTCAGTTTCTAAGACATTTGCAACATTTGGCTGGACCTGGAGTTCCCGAAGATTTTCTACGTACTATCTGGACCAGTCGCTTACCAAGTAGCACGCAAACGATAATCGCTTCGCAGATGACGTCTTCGCTGGAAGCGCTCGCAGATCTCGCTGACCGCATCCATGACGTTGTGTCGCCTACAGCGCACGTAGCATCAACATCAAGTGCCATACCAGGAAGCTCTTTAGAAGCCATGAACCAACAGATTGCTGAACTTACCAAACAAGTGCAAGCTCTAACTGCGCAGGTGAACCGGCATTCACGTGCACCGAATCGTTCAAACAAGAAAACGCGCGGTCGTTCTAGCTCCACACGATCACAGTCGAACTATAGAAAATTTCCTGTGTGCTGGTATCATAATAAGTTCGGCAATGAAGCAAGTAAGTGCGTAAAACCGTGCGACTACCATGCGGGAAACGCGAACAGCAGTCGGTAATGGCGACGACCGATTGCCAAACTTCCGGTCGCCTATTTGTCACGGACGGCGCTACGAAGATGCAGTTTCTCATCGATACTGGCAGTGACGTATGTGTCTTCCCCCGATCGGCACTCAAGGAACGTCGTGAGAAAACAAATTATGAGCTGTGTGCGGCAAACGGTACACCCATTTCTACTTACGGCTACGCTCATTTAGTGCTGAACCTAGGCTTGCGCCGTGACTTCACTTGGCGATTCATCGTAGCGGACGTTACAAAGGCCATAATAGGTGTAGATTTTTTATCATTTTACAACCTCATCGTGGATTGTCGAAATCAACGTTTAATCGACAACACTACAAGCCTTACGTCCCCAGCTTCACCTGCACAGTCAACTGGGAACATTTCATCGGTAAAAGTTATTTCTGGAAATTCCGTATATCATAACATACTAAGCGAATACCCTGAGATTACTAGACCTTCCGGTGTCCACCGTGTTCCGAAGCATAATACCATGCATCATATACAAACTACTGCAGGGCCGCCAATAAGCAGCACACCACGAAGACTAGCACCGGATAAATTAAAAATCGCAAAAGACGAATTTGCAGATATGTTGAGGAACGGAACAGCCAGACCTTCAAAGTCACCATGGTCATCACCACTTCATCTTGCGCCTAAAAAAGATAACGGCTGGCGTCCATGCGGTGACTACAGAATGCTCAACGCTAGAACCGTACCAGACAGCTATCCCATTCGACACATACATGACTTTGCACATTGTCTCTCCGGCTGTCAAGTATACTCGGTTATCGATCTCGTAAAAGCTTATAATCAAATTCCTGTCTGCCCTGAGGATATTCCGAAGACCGCAATCACGACGCCGTTTGGTTTATACGAATTTCCGTTCATGACGTTCGGACTACGTAATGCCAGTCAAACGTTTCAACGATTTGTGGACGAGATGCTTAGGGGCCTTGAGGAGTTCTGCTTCCCGTTTCTGGACGATTTTTTGATCTTCTCACCTGATCAGGAATCACACAAGAAGCACCTTCATCTGCTCTTCAACAGACTCAAGGAATACGGCATGGTAATCAACACGAACAAGTGCATATTCGGTGTATCAGAGGTAACGTTTTTAGGACACAGCATCTCAGCAGCTGGCACTAAGCCGTTACCATCAAAGGTACAAGCGGTTGCGAATTACCCACCACCAAAAACCGTCAGAGAACTGCGAAGATTCCTAGGAATGGTGAACTTTTACAGAAGGTTTATTCCTGACGCAGCGCGGCATCAAGCGCCTCTGAATGCACTGCTCACAGGATCAGTTAAAGGTTCACATCCCGTGCATTTATCAGAAGAAGCTACTAAAGCATTCATCACCTGCAAGGAAAGTCTCTGCCAAGCAGCACTACTTGCTCATCCAGACTGCCAAGCGAAGCTCGCTATAGTCACTGATGCTTCAGACACAGCAATGGGCGCAGCTTTACAACAGCATAGAGACGGCCTGTGGGAACCTTTAGCATTTTTCTCTCGAAAACTTTCGCCATGTCAACAGAAATACTCGCCTTACGACAGGGAACTTCTCGCCATCTACGAAGCAATAAAATACTTTCGTCACATGGTGGAGGCGAGAGATTTCATTATTTACACTGACCATAAGCCCATAACTTTCGCATTTCATTCACGAAAAGAAAAGTGCTCACCAAGACAGTTCAGACATCTGGATTTTATTTCACAGTTTTCCACAGATATCAGGCATATTTCAGGAAAGGATAACGTTGTGGCTGACAGTTTATCACGCATCGAAGAGATTACTCAGCCCATCGATCTATCCAAGCTTGCTCAAGCACAAAGCACAGATCCTGAACTAGAACAACTTTTGGATAGCGATACTTCTCTGCGCTTGACAAAAATCAAACTGCCTGGATCTCACACAGAAATCTATTGTGACAAGAGCAGCAATGTGGCCAGACCGTATGTGACCAAAGACATGCGACGGCAAGTGTTCGAAAACTTGCATTCTTTTAGCCACCCTGGCACAAATGCGACGACGAAACTAATATCGGAACGCTATGTATGGCCTAGTATGCGAAAAGATTGTAGAGAGTGGACTCGTTCCTGCCTAGCATGCCAACGATCAAAAATAACACGTCATGTCTCATCTCCGTTAGCATCATTCAGCTTACCTCGAGCCAGATTCATGAAAATCCACATAGATTTGATCGGACCTTTACCTCTCTCACAAGGGTATCGTTACTGTCTCACATGTGTAGATCGCTTCACACGATGGCCCGAGGCTATACCATTACAGGAGATAACAGCTGAAACAGTGGCAAAAGCTTTAGTTCACGGATGGATATCCAGATTCGGCTGCCCTGAAGATATCGTCACTGATCGTGGTCGACAGTTTGAATCAGAACTTTTTAAGCATCTGTCCCACATCATCGGATTTCAACGCAGACGAACTACAGCCTACCATCCAGCATGCAATGGACTCGTCGAAAGATTCCACAGACAGCTTAAAGCCGCCATTACATGTCATGCGACGAGCAGCTGGCTTGAAACACTTCCACTTGTACTACTGGGAATCCGGGCGGCATTTAAGGAAGACTTACAAGCGACTCCAGCTGAACTCGTATATGGAGAGTCACTACGACTCCCAGGTGACATTTTTTGTCAATCGGCTGATGGCACAGAGGACTTGACAGTATACACTGAAAGACTGCGCACATTCGCCAAAAATTTGTTGCCATTACCAACTTCTCATCATGGGAATAACCGCTCCATATTCATTTTCAAAGATTTAGCAACAGCATCCCACGTCTTTCTAAGAGATGACACCTCGCACCCATCTTTTCAAGCAGCTTATACAGGCCCACATGAGGTGATAAAACGAGGGGATAAAGTTTTCAAGCTCCGCATAAAAGGCAAAGAAGTCACTGTATCAGTCGACCGCATTAAACCTGCCTACATACTTCGTGAGTTGGACCATTCTCCCGCCGTGGCAGCACCTGAGACCCGAGACGCTCCAGTGACCACCACTCGATCAGGACGAACAGTGCGTTTTCCAGAATATTATCGCCCGTAGGACGGTCTCTGGAGGGGGGTGATGTGGTGTGCTAGCCCACGAAAAAGTTTACATACCAGTTTAATAGAGAACTTTTCCAGCTAGTTGCTAGGGGCAACGAATGTTGTTGATATAGACTTCACATTAGAGAAAATTTTATTTTCCGCATTTTGGTTTTTGTAAATATCTTTTTAATTAATATATCTTATACAAAGTCAATCGGCATATCATTAATTCAGCAAACCTATGGACCTCCTTCTATTACAACAAAAGTGTATCTAACTTTCCTTTAACATGACTATACCTTACGGGACATATTCACTCTCATTCCGAAGGTAAAATACGTTATAAAGCCAGTTGGTACTGTGTTTCATTATATAGGATGTTTGGAAACTTGACGAAAAGCCTCGAAGGGACTGATAGCTGAGCTCATTTTCAGCCATACATGCCTTTAGCAAAGTTTGCTAAAGGCATGTATGCCGTTCTTATTTTAATTCGATTATTGAATTTTTGATCATCATCAAAGTATGTTGTTGGTAATTTAGCTCGATTGATTAGACAATAATTATAACAATTTTTATTATATTGATGTTGAATTTTTTAAAATGGCAAATTGTCTTTTTTCAACTAAATATTACAATGATATAATAACTAATGCTAAACACGACCTTCTACAACAAAAAAAAAAATTTGGACTATATACTGGCCTATATCGTGGTTAACATTTCCAGGTAACTAATTAAACTAACTTTCGAAACAAGGAGGAGGTTTCCAATTTAATTCAATTAATTATGTTTGTTACATCAAAACTCTGTCGCTTATATTAGGTCTTTACAAATGAAATTGCCGTTTTGTTTGATAAAAGTTAAAGTATTTTTTTTTCGAACTTATTTATTTCTTTTATTCAAAGTAATCACCCCTGCAATCAATGCATCTTTGCCAACGCTGTGGCAGTTTATGGATGCCCTTCTTGAAAAAATCAGCAGCAGGCCTAGCACGGCCGGTGGACAACTTCTCCCCAGGGAGTAGATAACAAACTTATCCTCACTGTCACTTTATTCCACTCTGCGAGCACGGCCGCGACAGTGGAAAGCTTTATCCGGGGGATAAACGGCGGGAGTAGCGTTTTTAGATTTCTCTACCGTATTGTTGCCAGTACGAGAAAATTTAACTAAAATGACATTACATGCTTCAATATTTTGTTCAGTCCATCAAACCATCGATAATTGTTCGGCTAAATATACTGGGATTGAAGACAAAATATAAAAATTAAGAAAATATAAGGTTTTTGAGTCTGTGTCCTTGTGTTAATCAAAGAGTATGTAACGACTACTATGTATATGAGTGAGAGTAAGTGAGTAGTTTAAATTAAAATTTTATTTTGTTTGTAATATGAGCGGAAAAACGTGATTAATTGTTGTGTAGTAGTTATATTTTAAATTTTTATATGTATATATTTTATAATAATATATACTCAAAAAATATATGCATCATTTAAGTTAATTACGTAAATTAAATTATTTCCTTATTAAAACTAAACTAATAATTGTATTTTCACGAATATTTCGCTATGTATTTTTTTTTGTATTGAAACTCATTTCCCGGGATTTAGAAGGGATTACTTGTATTCCGAATGCTTCTCCCGGTGTAACTTTCGCTCCAAAATTCGAGTTCCCGCGATTAAACATAGTTATAATATGCACGCGACATTTTTGTGCCTATTAAAACACTTTGACTTCCTTATACCCACCTACAAGAGTCGAAGATAAATACTCTCTGTTTTATGTCAATTCAAGAGAATATTATCCACTTTCTTCCGAGTCCGTGCTCTGAAGCTGGGAGTAGCGGGATATAATGTCTACGATAATGTCAAAGGGAAATATTTCTTTCCTCTCCTCGTTGCCGTGCTACGTAAGGTGGAGAGGGGGATTATTTTAACTGACAGGTGGAAAAAACAGGGGGAAAGACAATTTCTCCACATGCCGTGCTAAGCCTGCAGGACGGAAGACAACAAACTCTTCAAAGGCGTTTTGTACTGCCTCTCGGGAATTGAATTTTTTTCCCGCTAAAAAGTTGTCCAAATTTTGGAAAAAGTAATAGTCGGTAGGCGCAAGATCTGGTGAGTATGGCGGATGAGGGAGAGCTTCCAAACCTAACTCATGCAGCTTAGAGACGGTCTGTTGTGCAGTATGGGGTCGCGCGTTGTCGTGAAGTAGCAGTGGAGACGACCGATTGACCAAAGCTGGTTGCAGACGTGCGAGTTTCGCCATCATTGTGGTCAGTTCTTCAATGTACACATCTGCAGTAATGCTCTCGCCGTTTTGTAAAAAGCTATGATGAATCACACCAGCACTAGACCACCAAACTGTGACCATCACCTTTCTTGGGGTCATTTTTCGTTTTGCACATTGCTTTGGTACCGAACCAGGATCTAACCAACTTGCTGAGCGCTTTCAATTGTCAAAAAGAATCCATTTTTCGTCGCACGTAACAATTCGGTTCAAAATTCCTTCATTTCTGTGCCTGTTAAGCAGCGCAAGGCAAGTCTCGACGCGTACGTTGCGCTGGCGATCGTTAAGTTCGTGGGGCACCCATCTATCAAGCTTTTTTATCTTGCCAATCTGTCGCAAATGGACCAATATTGTTTTGATGCTAACATCAAAAGCTGCTGCCAGCTCAGCTGTAGATTGAGATTCATCAGCTTCCACAATCGCCTTTAATTCATCATTGTTGACCAAAGTTTCCGGACGACCACGAGGTTCATTTTTCAAGTCAAAATTCCCATAACGGAACCGAGTAAACCAATAACGGGTTGTAAGTTCGTTTGTACAGTTATCTCCGTAAACGTCGTTGATGTTACGTGTCGTTTGTGCCGCGTTGGTGCCACGACGGAACTCATATTCCATAATTACACGAAATTTCAAAGTATCCATTATGAGGAAAAATGTTGAAATGTAATGAAAATACAACGCTAATCAATAAACAAAAGACTTATATTGTAAATAGAATGTCATATTTTTAAAACAAAATTAATTTGAATTTAGAATTCATAGCCAATCAAAACTTTTTTTTGTTTGAAAAAGTCTGTACTGCAATACGGCAATTTCATAGGTAAAGACCTATTATAATTATTTATTTTTTAATATTCAAAATATGAAACTACTTTTCCTACCTTTAGCACCCTGTGTATAACCACCTGTCATAATGTAAGGTGACGAAGGATGACAGCGGAGGGGCAAGCGTGGGATCGGACGGGGGAGAGGGAGAGAATACACGATGTAAAATTGCAAATGCTCGCTTAAATAGAATCAAATTGAAATTTAGGGGCCTACCTTATGAAACACGTGTTTTTTTCGAACTTTTTTTATCCGTACGGAAATAATTTTAGCAGTAAAGCACTACTGTGTTTCGGTTTGAAAGGCACTGTAGCTAGTGAAATTATTGGGCAAATGAGACTTTATGACCTAATCTCACAGTCTAGTAAAGGGTCATATTCAGAATGAAACGGAGTAAGCAAATTTTTTGTACATTCTTTATTTTTGACATTTAAATGTTGACACTAAAATCTCATAAATTCACGTGTAAGTCTTTAGATATTCAAGGCCAAAGGTTGCAAAGGTTTTAAATTTCTCCCTTTCTATATTTCTAATTGATTGATGATAGTTGCAAAATGGATATTGAAGAACACAAAACTCTTTACAAATTTTGCCTGAAGCTAATTTTATATTTTAACAAAAGAAAAATTTATTCAGAATACACTTTTTTATTTTTAGTAAATTTGTGCTAAACGCAGACTATAATAAAAACACATGGTAACTTATATATAGGAGGGGCATTGGGCAACAGTGATAATTATCCGTTGTAACACTGCACTCTCCGGAAAATTGGCTAGAGCCTACAATGTTCCCGTTACAAAGTGAATTATCATAAGGATAATTACACGCCCGTAATTGCTACGTGTTCTCCGGTAACTGAATGCGAAATTCGTACGAAATTTTCTGCTATTCATAATGTGAAGCTCTACATATACGGAAGTTAAAATACGCAAAACCTTTGTTGAGGAAACCATATAATATTTTTATTCCCTGGCTCGAATGCCACACAGAACCAAACTAAAGAATTTTCAAGTTACGGTTGGAATTGGAACTCACTCTTACAAAAGTGAAAAAAAAAATCTTGTGGAAATCACAAAATTCTAAGATAAGGCACACCTTTTTAATAATATGGAATACGAGAATCGGTTTCACTCAAATAATACCATATCTAGAGTAAAAGCTAATTCTATTAAAATATCATCAAAATACTTTCATCCATTGCGTAATATACTTTTAAGTTGATGTTAGAAGTAAACATTTTAAATTAAGTTTTGTTGATATGTTATGTTACTTAAGTACGTATTTATGTTACTATACCTACATTATTTAACAGGACAACGAATGTAGTAATAACGTGTAAAAGTAAATTTGTGTTTTATTTGAGAATAATTTTCTATAAACCTAAATTTTTATTAAAAAACTTCAATTCTTGATCACTAAAGTAAGTGCAAACTATCAAAACATGGCAGTAAATAGTAAAATTCAAAACTCCAGTGGCGCATACGTTTTATACATACACTTCACATTTTCAAGCACTCTCTATTAGATAATGCTGTAATACAACAGTGTGGATTGCAAGTCATATATTAAGATAATATCGCTATCGGCGTAATCGATTATCTCGAGCAATCGATCGACGTTTACAGCGTGTAATCCCCTTGTTATCAGAAAACATCTGAAAATTAAACTGATGATAAAAATATCGATAAAACTGTCGTAAGTTCTATCTATTTTTAATATTTTCTTAGGGTTTTCTTAATAAATAAATACATTAGATTTTACATTAGGCACCCTTAATGATGATCAGGCACAAACTTCGTTCAAACAGATAGCCGATTTATTAGATAAATTGTTTACTCTTTCAAGCTTCAGTGTCATAATATTAGCCCCCCTTTCTAATATGCGTACAATGAATGTATCTGCGTCTTATAATGCACTCTCTCTCTTCCTTTTCAGGGATCAAAATAAAAGCTCCACCAACGTTTATAGCTAGAAATACATATAATTTTTTTTACACATAACGCTAAAGTGTGTTATTGTTGCTTAATCAAGCCTATAATTAGATTTAGAATCACATTTTCAAATAGAAAAGCGAAAAATGAGTAATGAAAATATCAAAGTCTCCTTACGCACTTTGCCGCCCGACGGACGTAATAAAATTACCGAGTTGTTAAATAACAAAAAGTTCAAAGGTAGGTAGGTACCCGAGTATTGTAGGCAGCGCTCAGCCGCGTCCCCCTCTCACGTTTCCGAGGCGATGTTTGACAAATATAATTACTTCTATCGAGTTCGGAAATTTGATAACTTATTTCCCTGGAAATACCAATCGTTTTGTTCACGAGCATTGTGAATTAAAGAGCAATTATTATTCGAGAGGTATAATATTTGCGTACGTTTTAGAACATACCTAATGGTAAAAAGAGAAAAGGGGCAAATGCCTCATGGTACTCAAAGCAAGGGATGGAAAAGGAATGAGAAGAAGACGATTTAAATGGTGGCAGGGAGAAATGGTTTCATTTTATGGTAAAACCTGGACCAGAGTAGCACAAGACCGAATGAAATGGAAGGGGTTGGAGGAGGCTGTTGTTTGGCTCACAGAGTAGAGTATATACAGATGGATCTGTGTAAGGTCGTTGGGCGTTGTTTATTTATTAAAACTAATAATACTTAACAATGTTTATAAATATCCAGTTCTATTTAAATCATAAATTTTAGGGTAGATGAAAAAAGAAAATATTAAATTTGCGCATTAATTTGCTACTTTGTGCGTTTTTGGAATGATAAGTACTACTATAAAACTACAGTTTGTATGGACTTGCGAGATAACCTTTGTACATTTTGAATCGTATTTAATTTTAAAGGGTTTTATGAAGTTTCTTTTATTTTATTATTAATGTGACAAATGTTTGTTACCAAGAAAACTAGTTCAAAGAATTTTTTTATTATGATTTTTAACTATTTTTGCAAAACGTAAAGTATTATCAACTCATTTTTCAGTTACATAATCTTATCTACGAACATTCAGATAATATAACGATTGCTTGAAAAAGTTGAATCACTTCAATTATAATCAATCATTTTACAATTGTTTCAAAGTATGAGTGATGGTTATCTAATGTAGCATTATTATCAATAATCATGGTAACTTTTTAAAGCTTCATCAGTGCAATACACGGTTTCGATACGAAAATCCAAATACAAAGAAATGGCCCCAACTACACGGCGGCTCCGCGGCTCCAACACTCGGTAACGCATCAGAAAAGTAGAGTTATATAACGGTAGAAGAGAGGTGTAGGCAGCTTGAAGGCAAACTGAAATGAACTCTATTGCGTCGTATCAGAGTCGATATTTATGTAAGTCATATCACAGCGTGAAGTTTCTGTACTTGTACTGTTAATTGTTCTGTGACCACATATCATAATATAGGTAATTTCTAGATGCTACCCACAGTTCACAGTTTATCCCTAAAATATTGTATTTTCTTCGTCAGAGTTGAAACTATCCCCGAATCAAATTTCACCAGCAAGATGGCAAAAGCATGGACCATAAGTTAATACAAAGCATTTAAGTCCATCTGCACTATTAAAATTGAATGAACATTTACTGATCTCTATAGAGATCATTAAATGTTAAGCCAGCTCAATTAAGCCAGCAAGCGACCGGTTTCTGTAGATAAATGAATTCAATCACTGGACCAATTCTCAACTGGACAGATACTCAAGTGAATAGTACTAGGGTATTTTACTGATCTATGACGTCATAATGTTGCAAATTGCCAATGCGGAAATCATAGTTTAGTTTAGACTAGTTTGTGCATGAATCAATTTATCCGTGGACACTGACTTGTATCATTAGTGGGTTGAGCAGTTCGGCTCATAACCCGGACGCGGCGGGTTTGATTCCTGGTTTGAATCCTAGTTAGGTTCCAGGATATATGTATGTGATCGATGGGCGTTGTTATTATTATTATTAGAGACGCTATCTGTGTAATGTACATTTGTAAGATGCCACGTGACGTTTGCAATTAACTTTATGTGCCTGCACTAAATACCACTAGATTTTCTAGCTATGAACCATGGCATGCATACTTTTTCGTCTTCGTTAAATTCTTCACCTGCCTTACAAAAAAAAACCGAGTATGTGCTTTAGACCACACGGATGAAGTAAAACTTTTTTAGTTTAGCTCCATCTATCGGCTATAGCTTTTTTTGTTTTTGTTTTGGCTCCACACTTTTGTGTATTTAGCCAGTGTCAAGTAATTGATAATTTCTCAAGTTAATTAATATTATGTATAATATATTAGGTCTTTACCTATGAAATTGCCGTTTTGTTTGAAAAAAGTTAAAGTATTTTTTTTTTCGAACTTATTTATTTCTTTTATTCAAAGTAATTACCCCTGCAATCAATGCATCTTTGCCAACGCTGTGGCAGTTGATGGATGTCCTACTTGAAAAAATCAGCAGGACGTGAGACAACAAACTCTTCAAAGGCGTTTTGTACTGCCTCTCGTGAATTGAATTTTTTTCCCGCTAAAAAGTTGTCCAAATTTTGGAAAAAGTAATAGTCGGTAGGCGCAAGATCTGGTGAGTATGGCGGATGAGGGAGAGCTTCCAAACCCAACTCATGCAGCTTAGAGACGGTCTGTTGTGCAGTATGGGGTCGCGCGTTGTCGTGAAGTAGCAGTGGAGACGACCGATTGACCAAAGCTGGTTGCAGACGTGCGAGTTTCGCCATCATTGTGGTCAGTTCTTCAATGTACACATCTGCAGTAATGCTCTCGCCGTTTTGTAAAAAGCTATGATGAATCACACCAGCACTAGACCACCAAACTGTGACCATCACCTTTCTAGGGGTCATTTTTCGTTTTGCACATTGCTTTGGTACCGAACCAGGATCTAACCAACTTGCTGAGCGCTTTCGATTGTCAAAAAGAATCCATTTTTCGTCGCACGTAACAATTCGGTGCAAAATTCCTTCATTTCTGTGCCTGTTAAGCAGCGCAAGGCAAGTCTCGACGCGTACGTTGCGCTGGCGATCGTTAAGTTCGTGGGGCACCCATCTATCAAGCTTTTTTATCTTGCCAATCTGTCGCAAATGGACCAATATTGTTTTGATGCTAACATCAAAAGCTGCTGCCAGCTCAGCTGTAGATTGAGATTCATCAGCTTTCACAATCGCCTTTAATTCATCATTGTTGACCAAAGTTTCCGGCCGACCACGAGGTTCATTTTTCAAGTCAAAATTCCCAGAACGGAACCGAGCAAACCAATAACGGGATGTACGTTCGTTTGTACAGTTCTCTCCGTAAACGTCGTTGATGTTACGTGTCGTTTGTGCCGCGTTGGTGCCACGACGGAACTCATATTCCATAATTACACGAAATTTCAAAGTATCCATTATGAGGAAAAATGTTGAAATGTAATGAAAATACAACGCTAATCAATAAACAAAAGACTTATAGTGTAAATAAAATGTCATATTTTTAAAACAAAATTAATTTGAAATTAGGATTCATACCCAATCAAAACTTTTTTTTGTTTGAAAAAGTCTGTTTTTTTTTTTTTTTTTTTTTTTTTTACTTCAAACTTGTCTAGCATTTGACCACGCTCTCACCTGATGGGAAGTGACGATGCGATCGAAGATGTAGCATGCTAGCCAAGTAAATACCTATTCACTCTTCTCTTGAACACGCCCGGGTCATATTTCGCCGGAAACACAGACGCTGGCAGGGCATTCCATTCCTTAGCCGTTCTAATTAAGAAAGTTGAGTCGAATCGCTTGGTACGAATGGGTGGTATTTCGACCACGAAAGGATGGCGCTTAGCCGAGCGTCTAGTAGTCCGGTAGTGGAATGGTGATGGGAGAATGAGATCATGCAGTTCTTGAGCGCATTCACCGTGGTGTATTCTGTAAAAGACCGACAGACTTGCCACCTTACGTCGATGTGCAAGGCTCAGGAGCCTTTTACCAACCAAAGTGTCGTCGTCAATGAGCCTTTTGGCACGCCGTTCAATCGAGTCCAGAGCCTCAAGCTGGTACTTGGCAGACCCGTCCCACAGGTGGCAGCAGTACTCCATACACGATCGGACCTGTGCTTGATACAGATTTAGAAGCTGTCCAGGTGTGAAGTACCGCCTTACCTTGGACAATATGCCGAGTTTTTTTGAAGCTACTTTGGCTTTGGACTCGATGTAGGATCCAAAGTTTAGGTTTGACGTGAGATCAACACCCAAAAGCTCAAGATGGTTTCCTAAACTTACAGATACACCACGGAATGAAGGAGCCAGATGGAGTGGGCTCTTTTTAGCAGTGAATAAACACGCCTGTGTTTTTGCAGCATTGAACCTAACCAAGTTAGCATCGCCCCAATCGGACACGGCTTTCAAAGCCAGGTTCATGCGCTCAACCATAGCCTCTCTCACAATCCGGACGTCGTCACCACTGGCACGGGCACTGGATGTGTATCTTTCAACAACAGTACTATCATCTGCATACCCAAAGGTACCGGGCTTTAGCAGATCATTGATGTGGAGTAAGAATAGTGTTGCTGAAAGAACTGACCCCTGAGGTACACCAGCATTAATAGCTAATTGATC
Source organism: Ennomos fuscantarius (assembly GCA_905220475.3). Taxonomy (NCBI): domain Eukaryota; kingdom Metazoa; phylum Arthropoda; class Insecta; order Lepidoptera; family Geometridae; genus Ennomos; species Ennomos fuscantarius. The sequence continues at coordinate 18,547,951 of HG992023.1, forward strand.
AGAGGAGCAGCCATCAAGAACTACTCTTAGCGATCGTTCCCTCAAAAAGTCTGATATCCAAGTGCACAGACCAACAGGTAGTCCGTAAGATGGAAGCTTATTCAGAAGTCCGTCATGCCAGACCCGATCAAATGCCTTAGAGACGTCTAGAGATACAGCAAGTGCCTCTCCATGCATCTCTAAGGCTTCGCTCAATATGTGAGTGGCATACGCGAGAAGATCCCCAGTGGACCGGTTTCGGCGAAATCCGTATTGCCGGTCACTGAGGAGATCATTGTCTTCAAGGTATGCCAAGAGCTTGTTGTTAATTATACGCTCCATACTCTTACAGAGAATGGAGGTAATTGAGATGGGTCGATAGTTGGCAGGATCAGCACGACTGCCCTTCTTAGGTACAGGTTGTACGTTGGCTAGCTTCCAACTCATAGGGACTATTCCGGTGTCTAGAGAGAGGCAAAATAGGCGTGTTAGAATGGGAGACAACTCGGGTGCACAGCTCTTAAGTACAATTGCTGGTATACCATCGGGACCACTGGCTTTGTTCACGTCTAGACTGCGTAATGTTTTTAGTACTTCCTTCTGACGTATGCGTATTTCCGGCATGAAAACACCGCATTGTGGAAGGCAGGGAGGTACCTCATTAGCAGAATCTAGACGCGAAGCTTCTGCAAAGAGAGTGGCAAACAAGTTTGCTTTTTCTTTTGCAGTGTGAGCCAGCGATCCGTCTGGTTTCAATAATGGAGGCAGTGAGGATCGACAGAAGTTCGCTTCAACCGATTTGGCTAGGGACCAAAAAGCCTTACTACCAGCTGGGTAGGAAGCAAGTTTAGTCCCTATTCGACCAATATGATTGAAACGAGCCTTCCTTAATTCCTTCTTACAGGCCTTGGCGGCAACGTTAAAGGCTTTCTTCTTAGCTCGAGTGTCCGAGGCCTTGCGTTTTCGAGCGTCAGCCCATGCCAGATATGCCGCATGCTTCTGCGCTTCAGCGCGTGCACAGTCGGCTCCAAACCATGGGCTGGCTTTGCTGGTCACGGGCTTATCGGAAAATGGAATAAAATATTCCATAGCCCGACATATTACCTCAGTAACCGCATTCGCGCAGACCGTCGGATCTCCAGAAGAAAAACACGTTTGCCGCCAAGGATATGAAGCGAAGAAATGTCGCATCTCGTCCCAGTCTGCTAAGCTGTATCTCCAGACACGCCGATTGCTCTTAGGGCTTGGGTCAGGCGGGGAGTATACTGAAACGGACTTGACCAGACAGTGATCGGAGCTACCAATGGGTGAGGATACCGCCACAGAGTATCGGTCTGGTTCAGTCGTGAGCAGAAGGTCGAGGCAGTTAGCAGTGTGGCTATCAATGTCAGGCACTCGCGTTGGCTCTTTAACAATCTGCGTTAAATTGAGCGCCAAAGCGAGCTTACGCGTCTCTCTCCCAGCGTGGTCCGTGATCCGGTGTGGGACTAACCACTCCTGGTGGTGAGCATTAAAGTCCCCCAGAACAACAAGCTGAGCCGAAGGATAGCGTTGCTGAGCCACATCTGCCGTTTCACTGAGATACTCCATTAGAAGAGTTGTCTCCCGGTCACCGCTATGTGATCTGTACACACCAGCATAGAGAATTTTCTCAATGCCGGTGTCCACAAGCACCCAAATCACCGAAAAGTGGGGATGTTCAAGGTTTCGGAGACGCAAACAGCAAATGTCATCACGGACGTAAACGCAGATACCAGCGCGTGGAAGGAAGCGGTTTTCCAAGATGAATCCTGGATAGTCCAGATATGCCGTGTCTGATGGACATCCTATTTGCGTCTCAGTCAAGAAGAGCAAGTGCGGTTTGTTGGTCTCCAGATGATGATGGACCGCTTGCAGATTTGAGTGCAGCCCACGAATATTTGTGAGGTGCACTTTAAGAGTGAGGACGTGCATCTGCCGTTTAAACTTGCTCAATTTATTTGACTTTTTCATAGTTGGGTGAGTTAGGTAGACAAGTAGGAAGTGGACGAGATATTGGGATGCTAACCCTCAGTAATAGAGAAGCTCCTACGCCAATGGAGAACTTGCCCGGAGACTGCGGGGACGCCCGAACCCCCCTGAAATTGCCCACAAGTTCCTCACTTCCAGTCGCCAACTGGCCCTGTGGACAACCTCAGGATTTTACACAAGCGGTGGGGCAGCCTTTCGTAGTTGGCTAGACTACTACTTGGGCCCCCTACAACTTGCGGTCGGCCAGCAGAGAGCACCGTGCTTCGGATCCCGCTACCCTCCGAAGCAAGGTCTCCGACGCGAAAGCATCTCCATCACCAATACCGGTCTGCATACCCAACACAACTGTCCACATCTACTCGTCAGAACGGCTTCATTAGACATCACGATGGAACACGACGAGTCGCTTGGCATCGTGGTTTTGTCTAATGGGTGGTAACTAAGCCGGCGGCTAAGGCCTTCCACCAGTTATTTGGTTGCTCTTTTGGCACCACCCAGGGGTCACGTGTAGGGAAACTAGGGTTAAAGCCTACGGACGCGAGCAAACATAAACCCCCACAATATAAATCTGTACTGCAATACGGCAATTTCATAGGTAAAGACCTATTATTTTTGTCAAGTTAAGTCACAGTCCAAGTCATCAAGTCAAGTCATCATGTCAAGTCATCAAGTCAAGTCATCAAGTCAAGTCATCAAGTCAAGTCATCAAGTCAAGTCATCAAGTCAAGTCATCAAGTCAAGTCATCAAGTCAAGTCATCAAGTCAAGTCATCAAGTCAAGTCATCAAGTCAAGTCATAGTCTAGTCTAGTCAAGTCATACTCCTAGTAAAGTGGTGGCAACTTTACTAGAAGCTTCTGTGGAGTTTTAGAAAGAAGACGAAAATAAACGTTTCACCATCATTATACCACTTTCCCACACTCATGCCTGTAATCCAGCACTTAACGAATAAAATGTCACCAATTTTATGCACTAACACTGAAAATAACACAAGTTTTAGAAAATAATATAATGCGGTGACGCGATCTTTTTCGTTGTCCCGCCAAAACTCCCGGTATAGCTTAATATTTGATTTGTTTAATGATAACTTCGCCATCTTGACAATTTGTCATTTTACCGGACATACCAACATGATAATACAAATTTTTGACTTTGTTATGTTGACAATGGAGATCTACGTTAAGCAACAACTTTAAACTCTTAAACTTTAAACTTTAAACCTCGCCAGCTTACTCTCTAAGTCAAACGTGCGTAAATAAGTTTTACTTCGAAAACTTGCTCATAAAATTATACCAAGTATATATAATGTACGAGTACATATAGTATTTTTATTTTATTTTTTTACGGCATAAACAGTTTTCAATATACATATACAATACTTTTAAACTAAATATTACTATGATATAATAAATACTTAATCATAAACACTACCTACTACTACAAAAAAAAACATGTGGACTATATACTAGCTGCGATGTCCTATAGACAGTCCAAATTCTCCAGCTCACTACCGGTCGGTAGCATACCCAACATGCTGGAATATGTATGTATAGTTAATTTAAAACACCTATAATATAAATACGCATCATAGTACAATAGAGTACTGTTTTGAAACAATGCAAGCCAATCAGCTGTGCGGATGGTCATTAAAAGGAAATGATTGCTCACTTAATAACGGTTAAAATTCTATGGCAATTAATGTTTTTAATTAAACTATTAAACAGGGATTGTTTGAAAAGATAACATAATTATATTAAGTCAGCCTCTGTGGTACAGGACGACTCATAGCCCGGAGGAGGCGGGTTCAATTCCCACGGTAAGACAAGTATTTCTGCACAGAAAAGAAAACGCAAATACTTTTTCTGTGTGAGTGTTGTGGGACCATGGCCCTTGTAGTTCCTGAGTCCCTAGACACAGCGAATACTAGTTAGGTTCCAGGATCTATGTACCAGCCTGCCTGTTCGAAAATTATCTATCACATTTTGTTCAGCAATTTTCCCCCTCGCCCGCCCGCGGCCCGCCCCGGCTTCGCACGCGTATGATTATTTACGAAGTTTACATACAGATCCAAAATTTAAAAAAAATATACTATCACCTATCATAATATGTTCATCAGGGATAATGTAGGTTTCTAAATGGTGAAATAATATTTCAAATCGGTCCAGTAGTTCCAGAACCTATTCAATGCAATCAAACAATCAAATCTTTCCTCATAAAAATATTAGTTTATATATACGTATAAACATATATATTATAATAAATATAGGAATAAAGATGATAGGGTACCATATAAAAGGATTGCAAGGTTTATTATGTAATTGACGCCGTTTATTAATTAATGGAGATCAGTCGTAAAAGTGTTGACATGTCCGTCATAATCCTTCATATATATGTGTTTTATGAGCTCTTATATAAGGTTATGTTTCAATATAAAACGGTTTATTGTCAACCCGTCATCCTAGAGCACCTATTAACGTGAACAGCTCTTTTAGCTACTGTTTAAGGTATACATTTTTATCCATAAAATATTGATTTTAGCTTAGTATAACTTTTACTCCAACTTTTACTAGGTGGTAAGACTTTAATGTAAAGTTCGTCTAGGTAGACACCACTGCTTTGCCAGCTATTCTGCCGCCTAGTAGTGTGGAAGTACTACTGTGTTTCAGTTTGAAGGGCACTGTAGCTAGTGAAATTACTGGGCGATTGAGACTACCACCTAGTAAGATTTACCGTATATATACTTTTACCGTTTGTTTGTTTTATCCGTCTGTACGTATATTAGTATGTGTAAGTCTATTAAAATACAACTTAGCTATACAACACTTTCACTCACGTTTTTTTATACGTTTGTTTAATTCGTGTTTGTTAAACTTGGCAAACCAAATGCTGAACGCTCATTGGTTGCCTGTTGATCATCGGCTCTCTCGACCAATGAGCGTACAGTATTTGGTATGTTGACAGGACACGAGTTTGACGAACGTACGAGAAACCTAGGGCTAGGGATATAAGTATGAACTTAAAAGCTTCAGTGCAGACGGGCATTATTACCTAATAAATGCATATTAATATTTATTCTATTCCAATATTATATATCTAAATAAAAAGTTACAACTAATAAAATATTATTTACAAAAATAATAATCCTATCCTACTAATATTATAAATGAAGGGTTGAGAATAAAAAGGGTTTATCAGTCAAATTGATATTTCCGAGAAAATTGACTTTAAACTTCAACGGCGTCATTTTAATGTAGAGTGCTTATAAGGTAATATAAAAGGTTTATGTAAGTTTCAGTTGCTTGAAAATGTTTTAATTCTATTTTAAAATACTAAATATAGTACTAATTCATACAATTACTGTAAAAATATAATATAATAATGTTTTTATGCTAAGCGATCTGTATTCTTGTGACAGATTAACCGTTTTTAGACTCAAAATCTCGAGAATTTAAGCCTCATTTCGGTATTTCGAGAGTGTATTATTGTAGATAATTTCACGCTGAATCCAACGATACCCATAAGTCATTTTGTGAAAAAAATCAGTTAAACCCTTTTTGTTCTCACCCTTTCAAATGTGAAAGTTTGTGAATGGATGTATGGATGAATGCTGCTCTTTCACGCAAAAACTACTGAACGGATTTGGATGAAATTTGGAACACAAATAGTTTATACCCTGAGTAACACATCGGATAACTTTTGTCCCGATCGTATATTCCCGTGGGAAAAGTATCAAACACCATTAGGGCGACGCCACGGGCTTTTTCAATCTTGACAGATTTTTAGGATTTTTTTATTGTTTCATACCAAAATGGTAAAAAGGAATCTTTGAAATATACATAGTGTTAGGTGTCTAGGCATTCTAGGCAGACTGGAGGAGACATCCTTTATAAATAGCGACGCAAATCACACTGACTCACTTTTCCCTTGGCTTCGTTGGTGAGCGGAATCGCTGCCAGTGTAATGGTTCGGTGCGATCTTTTGTTTAGGAATATTTTTTTTTTATTATTTGATATTTAACTTTTTACCTAATAATAGCTTATATAGTGGATTAACACATATACTTTATATCCACGGGTGAAACCGTGGGGTGCAGCTAGTAATTAATAATGCTTGTATTTATAGTTGAACTTCATTTATCCCAATGTAAGCGAACAAAATCAATAGTCAATAGTTACCGATAACCGATAACAAACCTATTATTTTTTAGGATATTATTATTATTACCTATTGAACATGGAATAGGTAGATACTCCGGTCAGTAATCGCCAATTCTCGTTGCCATCATTAGGGTCATTGTTCACTTAACGTTTCCCCAGAAAATATAATAGTACATCGTACTTCAGCTCGAGACGTATGGAGTAATCAACTACGCGTTTATATATATAGATATATGGATATTTGATAATAACAATATTAATAATAATAATAATTGCGCCCAAAGATCACATACATAGACCCTGGACCCTAACTAGGATTCCCTGTGTCTAGGGACCCAGGAACTACGAGGACATGGTCCCACAATACCCAGACTAAGAACAAGTACTTGCGCTTTTTTTTCAGTGCACAAATACTTGTACTGCCGCCGGAATCAAACCCGCCGCTTCCGGGCCATGAGCCGGCCTGCTCAACCACCACACCACGGTGGCTGTCAACAATATAATAATAAGATATAAAATGAACCAATTCAAAACAGTGGCTAAATTATCTGCCTATTACAAACATAATGGTACTATGCATACATTCTTCCCTTCAATGCAGCGAACAAGTCTCTTCCATTACCGGGCTACATAATTTTGAGCCAGCCCAAAGGTAATAAAGATGGATACGACGTGAAATGAAATCACGCCTTATGTTAAGGCACTAACTGTCAACAGTTCGTGAAAATGAGGCAGCGAGTTTTTACCTTTATACCTACGCTACATATAGCTTGGAAAGGGTTTCAACGTTAGGCAGATCAACATTATACAAGGAAGAGTTATGAATATTTAAGTTATGATTACAAAAATTAGCCGTTTGTATAAGTGCCTTTGTGGTGTAATGGTTGGGCATGTCCGATCATAATACGCAGACGGCGGGTTCGGTTCCCGCGGCAGGATAAGTATTTTTGCACAGAAAAAAAGCGCAAATACTTGATCTGAGTCAAGCTGGGTGTTGTGGGGACAATGTTCCTCATAGTTATTCTGTTTATTGTTATAATTTCTACAATAATTTATAATTTCTACCCACTCCATTGTAGTAATAGTAAACGTTGAAACAGACCATACAATGAGTTAATGGTAATTAAGACCGTTTTCCTGTATTTCGTGAGGATTCGGATATGCTCATACTGTCCCAGTTAAAACAATCACTAAGTTATTTATAGGTAAGTCAAATATCTTCAGTAAAATAATGTTAAGAACTATGTAAATTTGCGGTATGTCACTCACACTCAAAGGCGTATGTAGTAAGTGTGCATAATGTATATGAAAAGCGGCTCTTAGAGACGCGTTACCTAAAAATGCTTTTATGACATTTCACCAAAATTCTCAAGCGAGCAAATGATTAAATGCCTTCAGAACGACCTGTGAAGCAATTTTCTTTTTATACCACGTATGTCGAAATGAGCGTTCGTTTATTTTACCTCCTCCCTATGTGGAGCATTGTAAAAAAAGGGGGGGGGGGGTCAAAACAAATTGACAGCTGTCACATGGCTTCTAAAACAACCAAAAAGAACGCTCTGACGTCACACGTAGCCAAAAATCAATTCGCTTTGCACCAAATAACGAAACACAGTGTTACCAGTACCGTATACGTTAAAGTAAATGGAACCCTTATTTTAGTTGACTTTGCTTTGGTACTTGTTTCTTCATCAGAATTCAAAATGATTGGTTATATATAATGATTGAAAATTTTAAATCAGAGTGACGTCACACTGGCTCTCAAGAAAGCCACATTGAGGTTATTGAAGAAAAACTTTCTACGCTCGCTTGATTTGGGGAGTAAGGTGGAGAATGCGAGGCGAACGGAAGTTAAAGTTGTTTCACGTAGATATCCATTGTTAACATAAAAAAGTAAATAAAATGCATTGTTATGTTAGTATATCCAGTAAAGTAACAATTTACAAACTTTCAAGATGACGAAATTAACATTAAACAAAGCGAAAACAAAGTTATACCTCTGTACATGCTTTGCTTATTTTGGGACTAGATGGCGTTGTGTGCATGCCCTGTATAGATACGATGATAAATTAGGGCCTTTCTAGAATAAACTAGTTCATTATAATCATATTGTTTGTTAAATGTGAACTCATCTATAGCGATATTTTTACACAAACAATATGTTTTTTATCTATTTATAATGTCTTCCTACCTACCTTCTAAGAAACTGGTAATCACCAATTATTTTTGTTTTTAATCCTTTTGTTATTCCGGAAAGAGTTTAGTAATGGTATTATTCATTTTTACTCATTTTATCGTCTAAAAATTCAGCTATATGGAATAAAAACAAGATAACAGGACTGATCAAAAAGTGTCAATCTAGAGGGACATTTTTCTAGATTCATTTTAAAGTTTTTTAAATATATTTTTTTTGAGTAACCATTGCGTCACCATTCCTTGCCGGGTTATCCATGTAAAATCTCGTTCTTGGTTAAATTTTAATAGAAATATACTTCACATTAATAATAATAAATAATAACGCCCAACGATCACATACATAGATCCCATAAAGACCTGTAGAATTGAACAGATGATTTTATACAATCATCTTTTTGATTTTATACAATCAGCTTTTCAATTCTACACGCAATTTTTTTTTTTTTATTACAAATTCATCCGTTGATGAAGTACACGATGTAGCTGCTATTATTAATCATGAATCTTATTGTATTTATTCAGATTTCTTTCACCCAAACCGCAAACCATTTTGCCAGTAAAACTATTTGTGCACAGAAAAAAGCGCAATTACTAGTTCTGAGTCTGGCGTTATGGGACCATGGTTCTGGAAACCGAACCGGAACAGCAGTGCTGGGACACTATTGCTTGGCGGCAGAATAACTGGCAAAGCGGTAGTACCTACCTAGACGAAATTTGCGTGAACGTGTATTTATAATAGCTTATTTAACCGATGTTTATCTTTTGTTTCAGGTTTTCCGTCTAAATCTCTATCAACGCTTTTGTGAATAGTGCTAACCTTTCCTTTCTCTTACATTAGTGTTAAGTGAAATTTACTTATAAATTAGTGAACTATGAAACAAAGTGACAGTGATTGTTATTAAAAAGTGACAGCTGTGGTTCCGCGATAGAGACGCAATGTTAGAGGACGGTTAGATTACTGAGAGTGAGGGAGATAACATGTCGCTCCCGATGAAGCGTTCGTTCAGCTCCGAAGCCGGTTCCAAGCGAGACTGGAAGATGAGGCTCAGTCTGCGGAGTCGGAGTGGCCGAAGTGCGGTAAGTTTGACCGATTCGATAGCTCAGTTATTAGTAAACTTCCAAAATGTGGATTGTAGGTTCGACTCCCACCCAGGACAAATATTTGTGTGATGAATATCGATGTTTTTTCTTTGTCTGGGTGATTTATTGTATTGTATGTATTATACATATATATAGTATATTGTATCAGTTATCTGGACCCCATAGTAATAATAATAATAATAATAATAAGTATATTTTTATTTCCAATAAACATTCATCGTTCTTAGCCTAAGTTGGTTAACTATTAATACTAGTGAAATAATAATAAATAAATATAATTATACATTTTGACAACCATGCTTAGGAGTGTCGTTAGTGGCCGTACTAGGATGCCCTGTGTTACAGCCACTAATATTCCTCCTCGGGACAGCAAATAGGTGTGCCTAAAAAGTAAATTCTAAACATTACTATAATATGACTATAATATTATAATAAGAACAATAATAATAATATGCCTGTGATTATAACAATAATAATACAATAACAATAACTGACCTTTTTGATTACGTATACGATGCTTCATTGACGTTGAGATAGGTAGTAAGTAAGTATGATTTATGATATGATTCACGTGTTGGATAATCCTAATCAAATTAATTTATAGCCAACATCTCGTATTTTTAATATTTGACTATAAATAGATTACGAACAAAGCAGACAGTATATTCGCCGGAGTAATATTATTCTGTGATATTCGCGGACTACCCCACAAGTCAACAATCGTATCGTGTCCATAAACGCTGTTTTGCGTGTGGTACAGAATCATAAGCGATAGCGTTTTACGGTGTAAACAAAATTTTCTGTTGGTTATAACAGATGATTACATATTTTATATTATGATAATCAGATATTATTTATAGTGTTTTTATGCAAGATATCTTAGTATTTCTCATGTAATTAGTGACAATGAAATCTAATTTCATTTTGAAAATTAATTATAAGCAGGTGAACGACTAGCTCGTCACATCATTCAAAAGCAATTCTATAATTTTGAAAATTATACTATTGATGAGGTTTATACATATATTATCTAATTATCATATTGCATTATTTATTTACCTAAAATAATTATTAAAATAACAATTTATTTCCTATACCGTGTCCTGTTATAATATTTCAATATTACACGTTGTATTTTGTTTAATATCATAGTAATTAATTAGTAAACAAATTTTAACTAATTAAAATTATTGAATAAATTTTCATTTTTGACTTAATAACACTGTAGATCGCTATAAAATGCTACCTATCACAAGAAATATGAATTATTATTTATAAACATTGTATATAACAAAAAGGTGCATGTACGTTGATTTATTTCATAATAATAAGTATATTTATAAATATTCTTCCATACTCATTTATATCCACTTTAACCGGTAAAGTGTTTAAATGTAGAATAGAGAAAGAAAAAAAGGTATAGATTAGACAAAACTTGACATTCATTCATAAGATTTGATAACATAGATTATAACCTAGGCACATTAAAACTATTTTCATAACCATTGCCGTATGTGTAAGTATGTTGGGTTAGTGATAAAATATTTAATTACTTTAGTGTGCTGTTAAATACGTACGCAGGTTTGTATAGTTTGGGTGAGAGTGAGTGAATGTAGTGAGTATTTGTGAGTGTAGTGAATGCGAGTGAATGTAGTAGGTGTTGTGTAAGTGTAGTTGTGAGTGTAATGAGTGTGTGTAAGTATTGATTGCATGTGTGTCTTTCTACTTTTGAACAATCAATAAGTTTTCGGTCTCTTCGTAAGATAGACCGAGCAGAAGAGTTGTAACCACCTTTCTACACTTTAGCGTAGATAACGTGTAAATATTTGTTTGTTTACATATTGTCTTATATAAGTTTGGACCTAGAAAGCATTGGTGCCTTTGTGCCAGAGAAGTTGTAAACTTTTCGGGAAAAATCATAACATCTTTGCGACGTTTGTCATGGAAGCTCTTAGTGTCAAATGTAGTATTTCTATGCGTGTTTAATATGGTTTTTAGTATAAACAGTTGTCGAACCGTTAGAATTTTAGTCTCGGAGTATAACTGCGTCGTAGGAGACCTGAAAGGCTTATTTAACATTACTTTGAGGACAGCCCTTTGTGCTCGCTCTGTGCGTAAAATATAAGTTTTGAATGTGCCGCCCCATACGGTGATACAATATGAAAGCAGGGAATGACAGAGTGCATAATAAATGGTAATCATCAATCTCACATCTATAATATTTCGTAGTCGTTTGAATACAGTCATTAGTTTACGAGTTCTGCCCGTTAGGGCTTTAATATGCTCCTGCCAATTGAGCTGGTTGTCCACAATAACACCCAAATATTTAATATAGTTACACCTTTCAAGTAAAGCACAAGTGCATGAGCTTCCATAAGAGTTGTCGCACACATGTGCCCGGATGTCAATGAGCTCGCGGTTTGGTTGGTCAGTTAGGGATTTAGAAAATGTTATGTATCTGGTTTTATTAGTATTAAGAGATAAAATATTCTTTCTGAGCCAAGACATTACTTCCTTGAGTCCAATTTCAGCACGTCTTACAGCTTCGTTCCAAGTAGGAGCAGTAAATACCAGAACTGTGTCATCTGCAAAAGCTATCAGCTTACCGTTCTTTAATGCAATGTCGCATAAGTCATTAGCATATATGAGGAAGAGTGTAGGACCTAAAATGCTGCCCTGGGGGACACCATAAGTAGCACTATCTTCGTCGCTAACCATATCTCCTATTTTAACTCGTTGCGTTCTATCTGAGAGATAGTCTGAGAGAAGCTTTAGAGCAATTCCTCTTATCCCCACCTTCTCCAATTTATCAATCAGGATAGGAACAGAGACAGTATCAAATGCTTTAGCAAGATCTAGAAAGATACCTACGCATTTGTTTTTTTTGTCTAACTGACGAACAATAAAATCAGTCAATTCATTAACTGCTAGTTCTGTTGATTTACCCGACAGAAATCCGAATTGGTTCTTTGATATTATGTTATATTTAATTAAAAAAGAAGTGAGGCGTTTATTAATGAGACGTTCTAATATTTTAGATAGTGGAGTAAGTATAGATATAGGTCGGTAATTAGTGATACTGTCTCTGTCCTCGCCCTTATGAATCGGTGTTATCAGTGCTGTTTTAAATAATTTCGGGAAGATTCCGCTAGCAAAACTTAGATTAGTAATGTGCACAATTGCAGGGACTATTTGGGCTCTGGCTAGTTTAACAACTTTGGTAGGTATACCATCATAGCCGACTGCGCTACTAGATTTAAGGTTCATAATAGTAGATTCTACTTCAGCAAAATCTGTGTCTATTAGTCCAAACGAGTTTCTAGCAACTGGTTCAGCTGTATGCTCACGATATACTGTACTACTCAGTATCACATCAGCCAAAGACTTACCGACATTTGCAAAGTAAGTATTTATGTAATTTAAAGAATTTTGAGAGCCATCCTTCAGTTTTAGCAAAGCATCGTTATCTAAAGAATTATTTTTATGATGGTTTAGTCTAGTAATATTTTTAATGACATGCCATGTTTTTTTAGAATCCTTGCCCGCTTTTTTAACTTCTGTTCTATCATATTCCGCTCTTACTTTTTTTAGAATATCCCCACAAAAATTTCTGTATCTTTTATAGGTCGTCGAGAGAACTTTATTGTCCGGGTCACGCTTAAGGTCTAGATGTAGTTTATCGCGGTGTTTGATGCATCTTAATAAGCCGGGTGTTACCCACGGCTCAATAATTCTCTTCCTACATGGCACTCGCTGAACCTTCGTGTTCCTATCAATAACTCTCTTCAGCTCATCCACCAGCACAAAGGTAGCCTGATTAACATCCTCAATATTAAGTATAGAGTTCAGCGTATCTGAATTCAACTCATCAGCTATTTTATCAAAGTTTATTACCTTATGGAAATTATATTTATTACTGTGATGCTGGTGGTTCCTAAGGATAAACGCTATTGTATAGTGATCTGTAATGGTGGATGAGATAACGAGAGTAGTTGACTTGAGTTTGGTTTTCATAAATACGTGATCCAGGCAACTGCCCTCTCGGGTAGGAAAAGTATGAGCAGGTAAGAGTTCATGGTGGGCTAGAAGATCGAGATAGTCTTCAAAGCTATTATTAAGCGTACTGGATATATTGATGTTTAAGTCACCTGTCAGTATTATATTTTTATAAGACCCTAAAGATGTGAGAATCTCGTCTACTGATTTGAGGAAGTTGTCTAGCACCCTATAAGATGGCGGACGGTAGATGGCAATTATAGCAGTGTCTAAGCCAAGCTTAATGATTAAACAGTTGGCTTCAAACGCTGGTGGCTCTGACACTATGGCTGATATGTCATTACGCAGGAATACCACAACTCCTTCATTCTGTGTTTTATTAAGGCGAGAGTAGTAAGTCGTATAGTTACTGAGCAAAGGGATATAGTCAATCTTGTTCAACCAACACTCAGTGAGTACCAGGACATCAGTATCAATTTTTAGTCGTGACAGTAATATTTCGAATTGTGACAAATTACGATCTATACTTCTAATATTCTGGCAAACAACAGATAGTTTTCTTTGACCATCCTCAAAACAACCACTAACATCTTCAGGATTACATTGATATGATTCCGAAATTTTATAATTATCTAAATCTTTTGATAGATCTTTATTAACCATTATTAATTATGGCATTTATTAAAGTGCTAACCTCATTTGGGTTCAAATTTGGTATTAAATACGTTAAAAGGGTATCAATAATTATACTGTGATTACTACAGTCCTTTAAAATATTGAGCTCAACAAATAAAAATATGGATTTCTCAGTTAGATAGGCATTTGTGTGAATAAAGTGTAGTGTAAAGTGTGGTATGAAATAAATATGTAACACGGTAAAATATAACATTCTAAACATCGAAAATGAACAGAAGATAGTAATGATTGAGACAAAATATGAAAAGCTTACGTGCTCTCTAAGAATCTTGTGGGGTAGCATCTTTTTGTTTTTTAAGTTCGTCCAGTTGTTTCTCATCCCGGATAAATATTTGTGGTCCACCTTCTTTTTTCCGCAAAAAAATCCTTCCATGTGAACACCAGCAAAAGGCAAAGTTATTAGTTTTCGCAAAGTCTCTCGCCAGAAAGAAAAGTCTCCTTGTTTTGGCTGTCAGGTGTTCTGCGATATAAATGGGTACTGCAGGTGACCCCATGCCCAGTTGCTGACTGTTTAGTTTCGTGGAGCGATCTCTGTTATATTTTTTTACGGCTTTTATAAGTTCTTCCTTGCGAACTACTGTTGTAAATTTTAGCAGCACAATAGAATTCTTCCCGGATCGGGGGTTGATTCTGTAAATATCATTAATTTCAGATTTTTTAAGGTCTAAACCGAGAGAGGTACCCAAGTTGGCTGCGAGCTTTAACAAGTCAGCTTTACTTTCGGTCTCAATTTTCGGTACGTTACGGAGTTCAACACTTGAAGATTTACAGATTTTATCTGCTGCTTCAAGTTTATCTTCCAACTCTTTGATGTATTTCTTGTCTTCTTTTCTCTCCTGGGCTATTGAGGCTAATTCATTTTTCATGTCTTCGTACTTTGTCATTATAAACTCTACAGCCTTACATACATCCAGGTTTCTCTGATTTAATTCAGTATAGTGATCGTCAAGTTTTTTGAATTTTGAATCAATCACCTCAGTCAAGTCCTTTTTTAGCGTGCTCAGAGAATCACTGAAGCCATCCGCTACTCTTTTGCGTTTGTACCCCTTGCGTGTAGCGACATCGAGCTTCTCCGACTCGCTTGCAGTCGGTATATCGGAGTCCGAGGGTACTTGCACTAGCGGCCGAGCCGGTCGTGTTTGGTCCATGGTTCGGTAGGCAAAATTGAGGATTGTTCGTCGCGCACGCGGAAACGTCTGCTCAAGCCAGCGCCCGGGGGGGAAGTGTAGATGCATAGTACAAGCTTTGCTTGGTTTGGGGCTAGATGGCTTTGTGTGAAATTTCCACACGTCTTTAAAATTTATTTGTTATCATTATTTGTCCTAATAGCTGCGTCCGCGGTTTCACCATCAGCAGAAAAGTTACCTATGTGCTAATCCAGAGTATAAGCTATTGTCATTTCAAATTTTATCCCAATCCGCCCAGCCGTTGCAACGTGAAGAGTAAACCAACACAATTACACACAAATTTTTGCTTTTATCTATAGATACGTATAAAATTCAAACTCCTGACTGACTGAATGACTGACTTATATATCAAAGCACAGCCTAAACCGGTTGTCCTAGAGTATAAGTATCCACTAAGAAAGGGCTTTTCGAAATTCCACCCCTAAGAAGGTGAAATCGGTGGTTGAATTATTTTCTTATAGGCCACGCGGGCAAAATCGCGGGCAGAAGCTAGTCATTTATATTTATTATCGCGTGATTTTAAAGCTATGTCTTCTTTTATTTTTGACAGCTTAAAATACGAAGTCATAAAAAAACCAGACCATTGTCGACGTTACAGCTTGGACAAAAATGATTTCGTATTTCCGGCGGATGTCCGGCTGTCTGACTGTTCTCCTCTACAGGTCGTATTACTCAACCGATTCACGTGAAATGATGTATGCAGGTTTTAATATAAGGATTTTTTTGTAAGTAAATTGCTGGAAATTTTTCAAAATGGCGATTTCATGCGATTAGAAAAGTTAAAATCGTTTCTCAGTTATATGCTATGCGAAAACAGACTCAGTTTACAGCCAACAATAGAAGTAATTTTTAATTGAAGTAAAACTTCTTTACGCACGCTTGGTTTGTGATAGCCTTGCGCATTTTAGTTCGCGACAGGGAGCGCTCCTTTTAGGTCGCAGGTTGTTGCTGAACTAGGTCGTTCTTCTAGTTCACTAGTTCGCGGCAGGACCGAGAGCGGGGAAGACGATTGCTCTTAGCGATCTATTGCCTGGTCCCGCAAAAGCATCCTACTTAGTTCGCAGCAGGCAAAGAGCTGTATTTATATCTACCACTATGCTCTCTTTTGTTTACAAATTGTTATAGCTTCTGTTGTAATAACTACTAACTGGGTACATTTCCATATTTATTTATTAATTTAGCGCCATTTCATGGTATTTAAGAAAAATCCTTTTTTATTGTATCTATAGGTACTCAGTCTACTTAGTTAATGACAGAAAAAATTTTAACTAGGTAAGTACTAAAAATATGATATAGGTAGTTTCGATGAACATAAGTAAGTATTTATTAAAACTATGTAGGAAGGTATTCTTAATGTTTATTAAAGTGAAAAAAAAGTCTTTAAAATTAACCAGCATTGATGTAATCGATATTTAATATATTCTAAGTAAGAATGATATGTACGATCATCGCTCTCTCTCCCGCTCGCGACTCGCGCCTCGGAGCGCGGCTCTCGCCGCTCGCCGCACGTCGGTCGGTCAAAGAACGAACGAACTAAAATCAGACGCAACCTATACCTAGTTCACGTAGTTCGCACAAAGGAGCGCTCTTTTGAACTAGGTCGTTCGCGAACTACACAAGGCTAGTTTGTGAAGTAAGCTGACAACAGCGTTACGAAAACTGTTCGGGCGAGGTGACCGGAAGTTGAGAGGGATATGTAAGTTAGGGAAAATTGAAAGAGACACTCTTTAAAGGGAAAAAAGAAATTATGACCATAATTATGACGCATCAAATCAAGACCATGAAGCTCCTAGATAGTTGGTTTTGATGAACGAAACGTTATGATGTGGCCACACTGACTCATTTGATGATAAACAAGTCCATCTGTCTCAGCAATTCGGGCTATTGTTGCTTGAAATCACCAGGTGGCTAGCATTTTGGCTGCTCCTCAGAACATTAACCAACACAATCACTGTGAAAGTTAAATCAGACGAAATAAGGCTTATTACAGTTGCTATTTGCAATTCGATCTGAATTGCCATAACACTGTATTCATACACTAAGTGCTATAGTAAATATTGACACATTTTGGTGACTTAACAATTTTTTTAAATAAAAATGCGTTATATAATGAGGACAGATTTGATTGTTTGTTTGCATTGACTAGGCGCTGAAACTAATAGACCGTTAGAGTCCTATATTATTCCTTATAAACGTAAGTGATAGAATATATAAATACAATACACGTGCGAAGCCAAGGCGGGTCGCTATTCTTTAATAAAAGCAATTAATAGAATAAAAAATATTTTTTCGGTTTATAGTGTGTGTATATATTAATTTTCAAAGCAAATAGCAATAGTTCACAGGGTGGCCTAAAAATTCCCACACCATCGATCATGAAACTTCATTTTTACCGATAGAAGCACAAATTTGTATAGATTTGACAGTTTGAATACGTAGTTACTATGGAAATGTTCAACCTTTTTTTTTGAAGGGGGGAAATGCCCTTGCACTTCCCTGCCACCACGGGGGTGGTGGCAGGGGGTATGTGGGACTCGAACCCACTAAAACCCCCCCATGATCCGACCGCCGCCGGGATGGGACGAGATGGAGACGCACTGCATTAACCATCTCACCCCGGATAGAAATGTTCAACCTAGGAATGAAAAGTTTCCCGATGCGTTTCAAAGTTACCTGATTACCTATACGCAAGAAAAAGAAAAACAGGGCAAACAGTGGCATAAACCTATGTTAACCAATAGAAATACTTAGTGAAAAAACTACAAAAAGTATTTTTTACGTACCTACATTTTGACAGTTATTAAGCCACAAAGAAATTATAGTTCCTAATAACAAGGCACCATGGCTGCTTAGTTGGTACACAAACATAGCTCAAGAAGGTACGAGTTCAAAACCCTTTGGTTAATAAATAATTTAAGAACTTCAATGTCAATTGAAGATATGTACCTAAGTGTGGTTTACACTTAAAACCCATTCCATAATTGTAATTGATTATTAATTATTTGATTATATCAAAGGTTATTTACCTTACCTACTATTTAATCTTTATTGTAATGACGCCAGGCATTTTAATTAAACGGTTTCAAATTTAATGATGTAACTAATCAAAAATTGTTTAATTGTTCCAAGGTATCTCTTGACGGAAACAAATAATCGAGAATTAGCCGCGGGCTGTTTTGATTAAATATAACGCTTATTTTTCCGTAGTTACAATTTCTCGCGCAGATAATTTCAAGTTGAATAGCGGTATCTGATTTATAGCCTTTATGACAAGTTTCTGAAAAATGTATAATTATTATCGATATCAAGATCTTATTCACTTTTGAAGTAAAACTTTTTTACGCACCGCTCGAGTTGGGGAGTAAGCTGGTGAATGCGAAGCGAACGGAGGTTGAAGTTGGTTCACGTAGATCTCCATTGTCAACATAACGTAGTTTAAGAATTGTTATATTATGTTGGTATGTCCGGTAAAATGACAATTTACAATTGTCATAATGGCAACATTAACATTAAGCAAAGCAAAAACAGAGTTATACCGGTCGATAGTAGGAGCTGAACTAAAGAAGTTTTACATTCACAACAATCACTTCCATTAGCCTAAATATACCTGGAATAGTGCGCAAACTATTGTTTAGTGCCACCATCTTGCTTGTGACGGTCGTGTGTGAGAGAGATGGCAGAAGTTCAAGTTTCAGTAATGCGGGACACAAAGGGCGGCTCGTCATGGTCTGATTCGGTCTGTTTGGTCAGCGCGACCCGTGGGATCAAAGCGGGCTCGCAATGTGACAGACGCGCAAATCTTTCAGAAATTGGCCTTGTCTGTGACAAGATCGAATATCATAGAAACAGATTAATTTAACTTTCCGATAACGTTTTTGTGGGAGTGTAAATCTGAATAATTATGAAATCACCTTGATGTCGAGCAGTCGGTTGCAGACGTTTTTCAAGGTCTGTGGTAAGACAAAGTATACAATACGCAAATCGCGGCAAATTGGTTAGATAAAATGAATGATAAGTAACTTTAACTTTCCGTATACTAACTCAATTCAATAAAAACACATAATGTAGTTGTAAGTAATAATAATAATAATTACGCCCAACGATCACATACATAGATACGGGACCCTAACTAGGATTACCTGTGTCTAGGGACCCAGGAACTACGAGGACCATGGTCCCACAACACACAGATTCAGAACAAGTATTTGCGCTTTTTATTCTGTGCACAAATACTTGTCTTGCCGGTGGGAATCGAACCCGCTGCCTCCGGGTTATGAACCGACATGGTCAACCACCACAACACTCAGGTACTTATACTAGACCTATAGGGAACTATAATTATTATATCAAGCCAATTAAATTAGTCAGAATAATTTGAACATTAATATGAGTACCTAAAAAATATTAAAAAAGTGCCTAATTATTAAGACTAATAATATTATAAATTTAATAAACTAATGTACATAGTTTAATTTTGCGTTGCTCGCAGATAAAAATAAGTAAATGCATTCGATCACAACATGCGATAATGCACACAGATAGTTTACTCTCAGTTAGTAAATAAATTATGACTCAGGCAATAATGACTGAATTGTTTGTGCTAAAACTAATCAGAGTTCATATTTTATTTCCTGGAAAATCTAAATATATTTAACTCAAAGGTGACTGACTGACTGACTGACATAGTGATCTATCACACATACACAGCCCAAACTAATGGACGGATCGGGCTGAAATTCAATTAGTATGCAGGTAGATGTTATGACGTAGGCATCCGCTAAAAAAGGACTTTTCGAAATTTTACCCTTAAGAGGGTGAAATGGGTGGTTGAACTATTTTCCCATAGGCCACGCCGCGGGTGAAGCTGCGGGTAAAAGCTTGTGGAAATATAAAGGCGGCCCATGGTTTTAATCGCGGCTAATTTTCCCGCGAGAAAAGTATATTAATAAAATAATAATATTACAATATATAATAATTTGTAGACATTTCGCACAGCGCCATCTAGCCCCTATAAGCAAAACTTGTAACATGGGAACGAGACAACTGATAGAATACTTAGATACTATATGGAATACAATATAACACCCAGCCTCACAAACATCGATGTTCATTACGCAAATGTTTGTCCTGGGCGGGAATCGAACCCAGAAACTACAGTTCAGTAGGCAGGGTTACTAACAACCGAGCTACAAGGCCAGGCCATTCTATGTTTAAGCAATGTGTGCAAAATTTTAACCAAATCAATCCAGGCGTTTTGACGTCAAAACCATACAACAGACAACGTTTTATTTTTATCTATTTGTAGCAAATTAGGGATCAAAACTGGTAAGAATGTGTATCAAAGAGTGTTTTAATTATGCATTCGTCACATACCCGGGCGATAGTGACGTAATCGCTAAAACATTATTTGTGTCAATACGTGATTTGCGACAGATAAAAGGAAAAAAAGTTCCATTATAAATTATAATTGTATCCTGTTATTTCTTCAGCGTTGAAAAGGGTTGACCCGATGTCAACCTCATTGAAAACAACTAAATAATGGATTCCTTTAGTCGGAATATAAAACAATAAAATTAAACATTCAGAATATCTTAAGCAAAACAAACGAAGACAGAGACACTTTTTGACAGCCTCTGTGGTGTGGTGGTTGATCAGGTCGGCTCATAACCCAGAAGCGGCGGGTTTGACTCCCGCGGCAGGACAAATATTTGAGCACATTAATAAAAGCGTTAAAACTTGCTCTGAGTCTAGGTGTTGTGGGACCATGGCCCTCGTAGTTCCTGGGTCCCTAGACACAGGGAATCCTAGTAAGGGTCCAGGAGCTATCTATGTGATCGGTCGGTGTTATTATTTTTATATTTTTACGTTCTACGCTTTTTCTACGCGAGTAAGTTGAAAAATCACCTTTCGGTGATGTGAAATTTGTAACCTACTTTCAGTATTTTTTTCTGCTTCAGAATTTAAATTTAGGTTCAAAATTGTGTCGATCAAAATACCTTTTAAGTTCTCTTTGAATAAAAAATCATGTAATATGGTACTTTTACTTTTATCTAAGTCAAATCAGAGAATCAGCCTTTCAAGTTGTTTAAAATTTCTGACCTGAATTCTTGCCTACACAGGATAAGGAACCTCTTATGTCCCCTCGCTTATCTTACCTACCAGTGATAGCTTCTATATTGTGGTGGTTGAGCAGGTTGGCTCATAACTTGTAGGAGGCGCGTTTGAGTCCCGCGACAGGACAAATATTGGTGCACAGAAAAAAGCGCAAGTATTTTTTCTGGATCTGGGTGTTGTGAAACCATGGTCCGCGTAGTTCTTTGGTCCTTAGATAACGACTCAAATGGTTTTATTCAAAATATATTAGATTGTTTGTCTGTAACTAACTTACAATCCTTTTTATTTAAATGCATACAACAGGAGTGCACCTCTAAATTAAAAATAGAACAAGAACTTATAAATACGTACTGTAATCTGTTTTTGTTAGTTCTTTCAGTTGCTACTGTGAATTGCAAAGTTTTCTAATGTTATCTTTATTGAAATTACTAAACTTCTTTATCATGTAATGGCTAAAATGACTGAAAATTATGCATACATTGAGACCATTGTGATGAGAAACTTTATATGCTCAAGACGTCAATGTCTGTTACTACCTACATAACAATGTCTATTGTAATAATAATTTAAAGATATAATATTATAGAAACTGACGTAAGTAGTATTTATAACTACAACTACACGGCTAACACTCACGAGATACAGTCGAATAATTCGACCAGAGTTTGGGCAATATAGATGCCTATCCTGCCTAATGGAGAACGCGCGGCGGCGGCGGCTCGGCGCTGACACTGGTCGAGTTTTTCGACCGTGAGCCGTGTACTAGTTGTAATTTTAAGATATTATGTTCAGAAATTGATTAAATTATATCCTTTCAATACTGTCCTGATTTCCTGATCCTCGCACAGTCGTAGTACAGGCTGCGCGAGGATCGTCAGACCAATTCTGGCTCAGATACCATTTTCGTCGGTATAGAATATCAGCGTAACGCAACCAGACATGGCGCCCATGTGAGGGTGACATTATTGATACATTGTATGATTTTTTTTATTATATAGAGGCAACGGCCCTAAATAGTTGTAAGCCAAGGCATACAGAAAATAACCATAACATGTCTTAGATTACTTATTCTATATTACTTCTTCTATATTATTCTATATTGACTGGCCCGATAACTCAGTTGGTAGTAGCCCTGCCTTCTGAACTGTGGGTTGTGGGTTCGATTCCCACTCAGGACAAACATTTGTGTGATGAACATAGGTGTTTGTTCTGTGTCTGGGTGTCATATTGTATTCTATGTATGTATTTACAAACAAAAAAGTATCTAAGTATTGTATCAGTTATCTGGTTCCCATAGCACAAGCTTTGCTTAGTTTGGGGCTAGATGGCGTTGCGTGAGATGTCCACACATATTATTATTATTATATTTACATATTTTAAAATAAAATTTGATATCCTTAGAACGGTTTACTTCACAGTTGTTAGAGTGAGTGAAAATTCCACACATAACTTGAAAAGCTCTTTTTTATGTGAGGATATTGAGTGACTTTTTTTTCTGTACAAAGTTATATAATTATTGTTACCATTGTTACCAAGATGTTTTACAAATTTAATTTAAATTATACTTATCTTTATATTTGACATTTGACAATAGTGATGAATGAAATTATTATACTAATCTTATATTTTACATTCGACCATAGTGTCATAGGTAATGCGTTCTTTTTTTGTTATATTTCTTAAGTGTCGATAAGTTTTCATTGAGTAATGTAACTGACGTGCCAAATGTAACAAACTACTGTTATAAGGTCAATAAAAAATCTGAATCTGATTTGAATCTGAAGGTCATTGGTCAGACCCCAGCGGGATTCGAGCTAGTGTCGGTGCGTCGGTATGGCAGTTGCACTAGTCACCGCTGAGTTACATTCACTCTCTACTGCAATAGTAAGAAAACAAAAATCCCATTAAGACAAGTGGTATATAAGTGATATACATAAATTTAAATACAAAATTATTAAACTCTACGATACATTAATAATAGTAGGTAAATACAGGTATTATTTACTTATTTAATTTGTACGTGCAATAAATATGTAAGAAAAACAGTGTTTCGTAAAACATATTCAAAAATAAACTTGTTTTATTTATCCTCTTTAAGCTCAATACCTCAAGTGTAATTTAAGTATAATTTACCTAAATCCAATACAACCAATACAAATGAAATTTCAATTTAAAACTTGTAATGGTTTGAATAAAGTAAATTCTAAGAAGCTGACAGCTGAAATTGAAATCATATAAAGTAGATGTGTCAAAGTTTATAAAAATCTTTTGTTTTTTTTGGCTCCGCACTTAGTATTGTTAGCCAATATCAAGTATTTGATATTTTATTTTCACAATCATTGTACCACTATACCACACTCATGCCTATAATCCAGCACTTAACGAATAAAATCACACCAATTTAATGAACAAACACTGAAATTAACACAAGTTTTGGAAAGTAATACGATGCGGTGAAGCGATCTTTTTCGTTTTCCCGCCAAAAACTCTTTAAAAAACTTAGAAAACGATCATGATGGTCTTTAAATTTATTACAAGTTAGTCCAATTAGTTATCTATATATATAATACTAATATGTTTAATTAGTTGTAAATATTTTATGTACCAGGGCGACATAATCCATTTAATTAAAGCTAAAATAAACTTTATTAATACGGTTTTATGTTTTTGTTTAAAATTATTACAATCATGGACTTACAAAGCGAACAGTACAGTCCGTGGTTTGAATAAATTAAAAATAACTTTTTTTGTTTCAAAACCACATGTTAATTATAATAATAAAAATGATTTAAGCGAAAGTATCAGCTACAACTCAGGAAATTTTTTTACTCTGTCCGGATTTACGCACGCGTATAGGTTGCAATTTTCAACGAATCTTGTCGAATTACGTACGCGTATAGGTTGCATTTTTCAACTTATCTTGTCGATACTTTACATAACACACAAAAATGCTTCTAATCCTTTCTTTATTTGATCGTGTTAGATTTTTTCTATATTACATGAAGTGCTCCGCGGTTTTACCTGTGAGTTTCCCCTTTTCCGCAAAATCTTTGTTTTCCAAAATTAAAAGTATTTAGTTTTTATATCAATACTACAATCAGTCTTATTGATTTTATTTTATTCTCAAAGGAAAACTTACAGCTAGTTATACATACACATAAATATCACACTAATAGGTACGGAAAGCTACTTAAAAGTTTTCACAAATATTTTATAAAGAATACAACATAGAACAGTAGAAAGACGGATGTGCACAAACAGAGTTAACATTTAAATTTAAACTGTAGAAATATTTTTTTTAAACAATTATTACAATAATAGTATTGCTTTACTAATTGACGATAACAATTTAAAAATTTTAAATGCTTAGAACAATATCAAAAGTTAAGTCTTTAATGGTTTCTGATTTTTTGATTTGTGAGTGTGCTAAAATTTTCCTATTTGTAATTAATCAATTAGGTTTGAGTTGGATATGACAATAATAAGAAATGTAGATATTTGAATACATGAGATAAAATGGTTAATTATCTAGATGATTATTTTACAACGCCCTATCTAAACACTGAGTTTAGTCTGTGTACATGATTTTATTTAAATCAATTCAGCTTTTTTGTAAAATATCCACCATTTTACTGTGTCATTTTGACTGACAAAATAAGACTTTGATCTGACATAACCGTACAAAATATTCCTTACTTGACATTGGCAAAATTATCATTAAAAATCGATAGAAAGCCATTAAACGAAGAGAATGGTTTAAATTGTTTACATCTATTTCGTAGTAAAACCAGCAGTATTTAGCTTTTTTTTTAAACGGGCTAATGCTGTTTTTCTCTACCGACCTTTACAACGTCACCGGGCGGGAGGGCGGCCGCTAAAGGCAGCCGTCAAAAGTGGGAGGCAACAAGCTCAAGGGCACCCCTGGGGTGCGAGCCTCGGCTTGGGCCGTTAATAAGAGGACCGAGAAGACTACGTCCACTGGAAGAGTGGACCCTATTAGGCATTTAGGCATTAGGCTATTAGGCATTATTACCCTAGGCAATAGGCCACTAGCTAACCTACGAGAGGTACGACAACGGGGGGTACAAAAGTATTTTTCTTAATACCTACTATTATTATAGGATAGCCCTCCCCCACAAGATGCCAACAAAACAAATAGAAAACGGAAACGTTTCACGTCTCAATTTTATTAATGTTACGTTAAAGTAACAAACTTTACGTTCAAGTGTTCACGTTTCAATTTGATTGGACTACGCTACGCGAAGCTTTAGTCTGTTACGTAGCATTGGCAGACGTCATTCGTTTTTAAAAAGCTCCCTTCGCCACGGTACCTATTCCCTCTTGAAAAAGCCTTTTCGTGTTTTGCATGTTTGCATTTGAAATTGAATTTCTCTGGTTGTACTTTTTGTAGCTGACTAATTTGGATACGGTTAAAAGGCAATTTAAAATGAAACTGAATGAAAATGAACGTGTAAATAATTATTTTCTGCTCATTTTCCATTTTTTTCCGTTCTTGAAAATGATTGAAAATTACTTATACAGTCTGTATTACTGTTTATCCAATAAAACACAATTTATACACAAAGTACCTCTGTGGTGTGGTGGTTAAACTGGAGGCGACGGGTTCGATTCCCACGGCGGGACAAGTATTAGTGCACAGAAAATAGTACAAATACTTGTTCCGTGTCTGGGTCCCACAACACCTCGTAGTTCCTGGGTTGCTAGACACAAGGAATCCTTGTTAGGGTCCAGGATCTATGTATGTGATCGTTGGGCGTTGTTATTATTATTATTATTATTAATATGTGTTCCGTTTACGTAATTTGTAGTGAATGTGAGGATAGCATAATTATTGTTCAACCATTTTTATTATTAACGGCTAAAATGCAACGGGTTCCGTATATTCAATAGAAAACGAAAGCCCACAGCGCAAGTCATTGTCGTGATTGGCTTGGTTATACCAACTTACCAACCTTTAGAATATATGTGAGGTTATGCATGTGTCTTTAGGCGTGAAGTCATTATGCGTGTAATCCTTGCCAATATGGCTATAAAGTCGTATTTGTTTTGAAGTAAAACTTCTTTATGCGCTTGACTTAGGGAGTAAGCTGGTTAAAACGAGGTGAACGGAAGTTGGTTCACGTAGATCTTCATTGTCAACATAAGAAAGTTTTTTTTTTGTTATATGTTAGTATGTCAAGTAAAATAACAATTTACAATAGAAGGGTTGAGAATAAAAAGGGTTTAACTGTCAGATTGATAGTTTCCTAGAAAATTGACTTTAAACTTCAACGGCGTCATTTTAATGTAGAGGGCTTATAAGGTGATAGAAAAGGCGTATGTAAGTTTCAGTGGCTTGAAAATTTTTTAATTCTATTTTAAAATACTAAATATAGTAATAATTCATACAATTAATGTAAAAATATATTATAATAAAATAAATATAATAATGTTTTTATGCTAAGCGAACTGTATTCCTGTGACAGATAAACCGTTTTTAGACTCAAAATCTCGAGATTTAAGCCTTATTTCGGTATTTTGATAATGTATTATAGTAGATAATTTCACACTGAATCCAACGATACCCATAAGTCATTTGTGAAAAAAAATCAGTTAAACCCTTTTTGTTCTCACCCCTTCAATTGTCAAGATGGCAACATTAACATTAAACAAAGTTATACCGGCCGATAAATGGAGGTAAACTAAAGAATTTTTACTTCAGTCGTGTGGTCTAAAGCACACTATTTCTTTCTTTCATAAAAAGGTCGATTTCGCACTGAAGCAATAAAACATCTGTTACTGAATTTTAATCCGATTGCGATCAGATGTATTGAAGTGTAAAGTGCAGGAAAGTTCTGAGAGCCAGCAATTGTTTCGCAATCATGCAGTTGATCAATTCAGTCACGCATTTAACTCACAGTGAGTTGATTTACAGCCCAATTTTACTGTTACCACTACTGGTCACAACGCGGTCGTCATTCTCACCTAATTATACACTTTACGACTCAGAAAACAAGACCTAAATTCCTACCGCCTCTGTTTTTGTAAACAGCCGGACTAAAGCTAATTCCGAGACTAGTTCACGTTTGATCCGAGCAAATGTTTTTATTTTGTCGTTCTGTATATCGACAATAGTAGACAAATAATTTGTAAGATACGTTTGCAAACCGCCCTTTGATGTTTGCTGGTATAGTACCGCTATAGAATTTAAGCAAAACACTTTTGTGACCGTGGTAATGAGACAGGTCGTGATCGTACGCGCCAGCTATTTTGGACGATCCAAACAATAGCTTTAGTAAGGTGTGCGCGTTGAACTGGAAATGACGTGATATGATCAGCTTTTGTGAATCACCTCTGACCTCAACAATGTGCATTCGTACAATTTTAACGTATTAACTATACGATTTATAAATATATTCTTTATAAAAATCTATTAAAACCACCGACTTCAGTTCTATCTTATAATTACTCTTTTACAAATACACAACACATTTAGCAAAACATTCCTTAAAGTTTATTCCAAAACCTTTAACTATCTCGCTGCTACCGACCGAATGCCTTCACGTTGCTTCCAACCGCCATCTTACTTTTTCTTTTAATCCCGATGGCTTCCGCCCTTCTACATTATATTTCACTGTTGCTAGTGCACAAATACCATAAAATGCGATTATTCTTACTAAAATAAATCAAACGTTACACTTTAAATTTAACGTTAAATTTATACTGAGAAAAGTACTTAGAATCATCCATGTATTTATTATTATACTTACTATTGTCATATACATATTATTACCAGCTATTTTGATTTAAAAATCAAATTACCAACGGATGTTGATAAAACGTGTATAGGTAGAATTTGAAAGTATACCGTTTTGAATGAAGTAGAATTTTCTAAATCGGTTAATAAATGAGAAAAAATGAAGTTCTGAGGTGAACATACAAAAAAAAAAACAAAGAACTGAATTGAGAATCTTCTCCTTATTATAAGTTAGTTGAATACTAGAGCTAGCGAAATAATTCGCAAAAACAATTTTTAGACATTAGAATTTAAGTATTGCTGCCAATGCCGCACTATGTTGCAAACGACGTGACGTCACGTTGCGACATAATTTAACGGATTTTTTTTTAACACGGCAAATTGCCTTTTACGAATATTCTATAGCATGTGTATATGTATATGTAAATATATACATATATATATATATATAGACGGTGGCATGATATTCACTCTTTTCCTTAAATGTATGTACTCAGACTATGCTATACAATATTCGTACATGGTACAATAAAAAAAAAATATCCAGTCTGCCAGCATTTGACGTCATCTCGATAGAAATAGACGACGTGGTCTACGATGGTATTTGATACTTGCAATACCTTATTCCTTTTCACTTTGATTCTGCTGATTCGATTGTTTCTTACATCTACCGCAAATCATTGTTAAAAAATATTTTATAAAACTGAATAAAAATATCACATCATCAAAATGAAATGCGTTTCAAAGGCCGGTATTCCGCGTGGCTTGCGTTCACGTGATGGGCGGGGGGGGTGTGACGTCATCCGGCGGAAGTTCCGCCTGTCCTGAAGGATGCTTGTGCGCCTCCAACCGTCTATTGTATTATAATGTCAACCGTGTATACAAAACGTTTAAAAGCTACACAGAAGTATAACCTTTGCAATAAGGATCATTATTCAAGTTAGAAATTATAGTTCTTTGGAAATGCAATCAAATCCAATAATAACGTAGCGAAGTGAACTCTAGATGAAGGAAACTAAAGGCGACTTCGTATATCTATGAAGGCTAGTAATCAAGTGTACAGATTGGCAATTAATGCAGAGATTACTACTGAGATCGGCCATTAATTTCTCGTAAATCCACAGCTATCTGACCATCTGTGCCGTCCACATATTGCCTTCCATTTTCAAAGTTCCAGGCCTCATTAATAATTCATATTCCCAAGGTACATTTTCAACTCGAAGAGCACGCTTCGTTTGACTAATAGTCAGGTATCCTCCGAATTGCTCTCCACTCTCATTTGCATTTTATTTAAACTTAAATTTGATACAATATTTGCTGAAATTTGTCTTAACTATATTTGTTGAAGTAAAACTTCTTTACGAATGCTTGACTTAAGGAGTAAGCTGGTGAATGCGAAGTGAACGAAAGTTAAAGTTGATTGACGACGATCTCCATTGTCAACATAACAAAGTTGTTTTTTTATTATTATGTTGGTATGTCCGGTACAATGAAAATTTACAATTGTCAAGATGGTGATATTAACATTAAACAATGCAAAAACAAAGTTATACCGGCCGATAGATGGAGTTAAACTAAAGAAGTCTTACTTCATTAGTATGGTCTAAAGCACACTTGTTTTTTTCTCTCTAATATTTAATATGAAAAAACATTTTATTTGGTGATTATTAATTACGTGTGAAATAGTATTTCAACAAAGGATAACGCAAAGATTTACTTTCGACATTCTTGTGTCTTACTTGTAGTGTTTCGTATTCTATTTAAGCTTCAATTCAGTTTAAAAAATCCAATGTAAGCATTTATTTTCTATTATATCTAATCCTAATTAAACATCTCATTACGTGATAATAATTAATAATGACGAATATAAAAATCTTAAAGCAAAGGACGAAGTAAAGATTTGGCTATTAACATTCTTTTGTTTTCTAGTTGTAATCTTTGGCAAATCATGCTAAGTTCATAAGTTTTTATTTTACTTTTTTATTTTTTTACATCAAACTTGTCTAGCATTTGACCACGCTCTCACGTGATGGGAAGTGCCCTTAGTACTCGTGAGTAAGTAGCAACAAATAGTCCGTTTTTAGCCATTGTTGTAGAAAAAGAAAATAATTTCTGAAAAGTATTACTAGCATTGGTTCAATAATACAGTTTTCTATTCAAATTCAGTTCAGCTGCATTAGGAATTAAACCGTCAGCTTTCTATACCATCTCAAGCTGGAGTTTGTTTTCTTTTTTTAAACACATACATAGGTCTGGTCCAGGACTGCCTGTGTCGAAGGTAAGGGTTAAAAAAAAATACAAATGCAATGAAACGGTGTAGGGAAGTAGAGATGCGAAGCCGGGGCCGGTCATGTAGTGGTAAACAAAGTATAAACAAAAAAGCACATTGTGTCTGATAGATATTTAGAAAAGCTGGGAATTGTTGTTCAAAACAGTAAAAATATAATAAAAGAGGATCTGAGGCATTTCACAAATAAACATATAATAAACATAAACATATAATAAAAATACTGCGTATAAGGTACTACTAGTCTATATAAAGGATGTGGTAGGTACTAAATTATAAACAAAAATAATTTAGTGTTCTTTCAACAAAATATTTGAACGTTGATAAAGTTTTAACGAAATATTGTTCAAAACAAAGTAAACATAAACACAAAACTGAAACCTGTGTGTATTATACCGAGGGCGGTTTGTAGGCAGATACCCAGTTTTATAATTATATGTAGAAATCTGTAAAATTGCTTACAAATTTCGTATGTATCATTGTTTACCAACCTAATATTTTTGTCAATATGTCTGTATTGCGTCACCATATGTGACATTTATTACACAACTAGTTGCGCCTCGCGGTTTTACCCGCGGATAAAAAGTATTTTAATTATTTGCTCATCCCACGGGAAAATTTCACTTTTCCGGGATAAAATGTAGCCTATATGTTAATCCAGTGTATAAGCTATCTTAGTACCAAATTTCATCCAAATCCATTCTGCCGTTTGAGCATGAAGGAGTAACAAACAAACACACATACAAACTTTCGCCTTTATAATATTAACAGTGTGAAGTGTGATTAGTGTGACATTGTACTTTTTTCGGAGTGCCAGTATTCTGCCAGTAAACAAACAGTGTGACACGAAATTTTTATATATATAAAATAAATAATATTTCAGACGTAAGTACCTACTAACTATTGTTGGCGACCTGATTAATTGGAATCAAAGGCTCTTAAAACCACTCTTCGAATGCTGCGGTTCTCGTAAAGGGTCAATTTATTTTAGTCACTATTGAAAGAGAAAATTTAACATAAATTCATTAAAATAGACAGTGTAAAACAGAATACATTATTACATAGAATACTATATTATATAAAATACATACAGAATACCTACATTATACATTATATTTATACATTAAATTATTTAAAAAATAGTTAATAAATATTTTTACAAATATATCAGACAGCCCCGCGGTTTCACCAGTGGATTAAATTATCATATGTATTATATTATTAATCCAGTGTATAAACTATCTGCATTCTAAGTTGCATTAAAATCCATTTAGTATTTTTTGCATGGAAGAGTTTCACGTTGATAATATTAATAAGGATTTAATTTGATTCTTTCATAATTGGAACGGCTAAGGAATGGAATGCCCTACCAGCGAATGTCTCCGAAATATGACCCGGGCGTATTCAAGAGTAGAGTAAATAGGTATTTACTTGGCTAGCATGCTACACCTTCGATCGCATCGTCACTTTCCATCAAGTGAGAGCGTGGTCAAATGCTAGACAAGTATGAAGTAAAAAAAAGGAGAAAGGTTCGATTCCCGCGGCAGGACAAGTATTTGTGCACAGAAAAAAAGCGCAAATACTTGTTCTGAGTTTGGGTGTTGTGGGACCATGGTCCTCGTAGTTCCTGGGTCCCTAGACACAGGGGATCGTAGTTATGGTCCATGATCTATGTATGTGATCGTTGGGCGTTATTATTATTATTATTATGGCTATAATAATAATAATAATATGTAGAAGGTAATATGACCTAAATTAGTATCTCACAGAGTTTAATTATTCAATCAAATCTGAAAATTCCCATCAGAAGTTTTAGGCTCCCGCCTTGATATAGACCTCCAAGAAAGTCGGGCGAAGTTTTCCGAACAAACTTTTGTAAGGGTCTTGAGAAAATTTCCGCCGAATTCGTGAGTTCCGATTGTTTTACTTATTGAAATGGCTAATAGCGATTTCTGGTTTCTGATTTAATATACTCATCGAAGTGTTCGAGCTATTTCGAAGTTATGAGACAGTCTCATCTACCTATATCTACTTATCTATAGGAAATATCTCAAAAAGGTAAAGGTGATTGAGTATGATTTTTATGTTAATAATTATACTAATACATTTACTAGGTGGTAGGAATTTTCTGCAAAGTTCGTCTAGGTAGTTTGGTACCTACCTAGACGTACTTTGCAAAAAAGTGCGCAGTAGGCGGCAGAATAACTGGCAAGGCGGTGGCCCGCTTTGCCAGCAGAAGCAGAAGCGCGCAAGTACTTCTGTGATCCGGTTTAAAGGAACACTATTTTGTGAAATTACTGGGCAAATGAGACTTTATGACCTGATCTCACAGTCTGATGATCTGATTACCAGATTGTGCTGATGTCTCGGGAGAGCGTGCGCAGTA
Source organism: Ennomos fuscantarius (assembly GCA_905220475.3). Taxonomy (NCBI): domain Eukaryota; kingdom Metazoa; phylum Arthropoda; class Insecta; order Lepidoptera; family Geometridae; genus Ennomos; species Ennomos fuscantarius. Next base: position 18,580,815 of record HG992023.1, read on the forward strand.
CAGTGACAAGCGAAATTTTATTTCAGAGTTCCGAGTGAAACTGCAATTGTTATGGGCGGCCGTGTTGCTTAACATTAGGTGAACGACTAGTTCGCCACGCCATTCGTTAACATAAAAAAATAATAATAAGAATAATTAAGCCCAACAATGACATACATAGATTCTGGACCATTAATAGGATTCCCTGTATCTATGGACCCAAGAACTATAATGACCATGTTCAGCGACTCCCAGATTCCAAAAATGTATTTACACTTTATATCCCGTGTACAAATACTTTTATACTTGTCTACAAATACTCAAAGGTGACTGACTGACTGACTGACTGACATAGTGATCTATCAACGTACAACCCAAACCACTGGATAGATCAGGCTGAAATTCGGCATGCAGGTAGATGTTATAAGGTAGGCATCCGCTAAAAAGGATTTTTCGAAATTCCACCCTTAAGAGGGTGAAATGGGTGGTTGAATTATTTTCCCATAGGCCACGCCGCGGGCGAAGCTGCGGTCAGAAGCTCGTTAGTTTATAGAGCTTAATTAATGTCGAGACATGGTGCATGCTTAGCCACAGAGAACAAATAAATAATCGATGAAATATTCCTTCGACCGCGTACGAAACCGGAGCTTCGTAAACAGCTAGACGAAAACGAAACTTGATTGTAATCAAGAGAAACAATTATTTGTATGTGTAGGCAGACGGGTTATGGGTAGGTTGCAACATATATAACTATATGCCTCCAGCATGCGCACCGGGCCGTGTCTGGAGCAAGAATGATCTGTAGTACACCGAGCGCTCCCTTTTTATAGCCAGATGGGTGGGGGAGCGATGACAGATACCGGTGTTGCCGCTGTAATAAATTTAAATGCTACGATAGGGTATATTACGGTACTGCTCGCTGCGCATAGAGTTTTACCACTGAATGTTGCCGCCGTCATATGGATTTGACAGTACCAATGCGTAGTTTATATGCATAACTTGACTGGCCTGATAGCTCAGTTGGTAGTAACCCTACCTTTTGAACTATGGGTTGTGGGTTTGATTCTCACCCAGGACAAACATTTGTGTGATAAACATCGATGTTTGTTCTGTGTCTGGATGTTATATTGTATTCTGTGTATGTACTTACAAACAAAAAGTATCTAAGTATTGTATTAGTTATCTGGTTCCATACAAATGTGTATTTCTTTCGGTTCAACGAGTTACGTGATCGCCCAGCTATTGCAATGACCACTTATAAAACCGTTATACTCGTACATTAGACCTTTTTGTTGCCGTATTACTTGGTTTGGTCTATTTTGATATACTTATGACATTACGTTTCTGTGGGGGTTAAGAAAGAATGTTACACAAATCATATTCTGGAATCAGATCCTTTCTTCCTACTTTTCAAACCCCCCCTGGTGTCAGAATTTCAAGTCACCCAAATGCTTCAACTTCATACAAGGGCTATATTCCTACAACACCAACCGACTTCGAGGCCCTCCAAAGTAAAATAACTCTTAGTTGTAAATACCGTTTTTTGGAGCGGTAACCCATCCAAGTAGTACCGCAGCGGATGTCTCTTAACTTTCTTCTACTAGGAATTGGTATTTTTGAGCTTTGCTATGAGCGCTACTAGAGTCAGATTACTTTCACGAACAAAGACAGTTCATAGAACTAGTATGTGGATAAAATGAGACTAAACAAAGTACAATGTTTCTTCTCAATATTTATCATAATTTCAAAGATTCGCTTCAAACAGTTGTACTATCTCAATAAAACTGTAATTAGCTTGAGGTTGTTTATAAGAAACCGCTATGCGAGTTGGGATTTGTTTATCGAATCGAATAGTAGACCAATGTTTGTTTGTTGACTGGCCCGATGGTTCAGTTGGTAGTTAACCCTGCCTTCTGAACTGTGGGTTGTGTGTTCGATTCCCACCCAGAACAAACATTTGTGTGATGTGTTTGTTCTGTGTTATATTGTATTCTATGTATGTATTTACAAACAAAAAGTATTTAAGTATTGTATCAGCTATCTGGTTCATATAGTACAAGCTTTGCTTTGTTTGGGGCTAGATAGCGCTGTGCAAAATGTCCAACACGTATTATTATTATTATCTCGCAAGGATAATTTTTCATCCAACACAAATCAGAAAATCTATATTTGACAATATAAATCACAAAGTGTCACTTTTTTAAATCAACATTGTAATTCAACGGAGCAATGCTGCCAGCATGTTGGGAGCTACCGCCCATTGGCTGAATCGTATGAACGTATTTGGACTGTCTGGCCATTATACAGTCCAAATGTTTATTTGTGGTACCTAATAGTCTAGTGTGGGTAGTTGCTAAATGTGTAAATAGAAGTTGGTAGTAGTAATAATAAAGTAATAATTTTAAAGTAATAGTACGTAACAACAAATAAGGCACATTTTAGTTTGAAAACTAACGTGAGTATGACACATGTTGTAAGATAAATAACGGCTAAACTCACGTCAATGAAAAACTCGAAATTCGAATTCGGTACCTGTTCACTCGGGTCTTGAAAAAAATCTCCTTACTAGGTGGTACGGCTTTTCTGCAAAGTTTATCTAGGTAGGTACCACCGCTTTGCCAGTTGTTCTGCCACCAAGCAGTACTGCGGAAGCATTGCTGAATTCCGGTTTGAAGGGCACTAACTAGTAAAATTACTAGGCAAATGAGACTTTATGACCTAATCTCACAGTCTAGTAAAGGGTCATATTCAGAATGAAACGGAATAAGCAAACTTTTTGTACGTTCTTTAATTTTGGATTTTAAATGTTGTCTCTAAAATCTCATAAACTCACGTGTAAGCCTTTAGATATTTCAGTTAAAAAGGTAAAGTATGTCTCCCTTTCCGTATTTTTAATTGATTTTGCATTAAAATGAATATTGAAGAACACATAATTATGAAATATATATAAATAGTGAAATTACTGGGGACATCAGACCTGATCTCACAGTAGTAATCTTATACTAGACTGTGTTGATGTGTCCAGGAAGACGTGCGCAGTGCACTGTAACGTGAAACTATGGTCCGTATTACAGAACGATGCACAGTCATCAATCGGTGCTCAGGCAGATATTTCATTCATAAAGTGAACAATTAGTGAATGAAATCTCTGCTTGGGCATTGATCGATGACTGAGCATCGTTCTGTAATACGGACCTATATGTATTAGAGTTCCAAGTGACACTGCAACTGACATGGGCAGACATGTCATCAGGCGAACGGTTTACTCGACATGTCATTAATTAACATGAAAAAAAGAAAAAATCTGAACGGATAATGTGTTTTTGGAAACAAAGACTAGACTACTAAGGTTACTTTTCCATATTTTTACACCACCTGTATATATATAAAAGAAAGATGTATTCACTAAATTAAAGATTCAATTTACATATAAACATAATACTAAACTATATTTAAAAGGAATCGGTGTTAATTACACTATTATGACTCAAGAACGGCTGAACAGATTTGGCTGAAAATTGGCGGGGAGGTATCTTAGAACCAGGAGACGGACATAGGATTTTATTCCTTTCGACCGCGTTTTATTAATTCACCCGTGTGAAGCCGGGTCAACTAGTGTAGTATAGAAATACAAGGTAAGATGTTACTTTGAGGTGACCTAGGTACTAATGACCACTCAGCCATGATAATTTACGTGCGTACCCATACGAAAATAAATTTGTGGTCCTATTGACGTCTCCAATATGTACGCAGGCGGCAAACTGTACGACACACGTGTGTCTAATTACGTGTGTACTTTGGCAAAATTAATTAATTCTCGAATAGAACCGCCCCGCTCTGGTGGCTCAGGCTAATACGGTTGCTTTACACGGGATGAATTTTTAGCAGGCTTTATCAATAAAATTACTAGTTATTTAAGCAGTCTCTATCAACATAACTACTAGTCATTTTAGAAATCTCAATCAACGAAATTGCTAGTCATTTTAGCAGTCTCTATGAACGAAATTACTAGTCATTTTAGCAGTCTATGAATGAAATTACTAGTCATTTTAGCAATCTCTATCAACGAAATTACTAGTCATTTTAACAGTCTATGAATGAAATTACTAGTCATTTTATCAATCTCTATCAACGAAATTACTAGTCATTTTCGCAGTCTCTATGAACGAAATTACTAGTCATTTTAGCAATATCTATCAACGAAATTACTAGTCATTTTAGCAGGCTCTATCAACAAAATTACTAGTCATTATAGCAGTCTTAAGTTGCGAATATCAACGCAAAAAGTATCCCTAAATTGGGATTATACCACTTTATTACTTAATCCTTACTAATATTATCAACGCGAAAGTTTGTATGTATAGATGTTTGTTACTTTTTCTCGAAACGGTTGGACGGATTTGGATGAAATTTAGAATATAGATAGCTTATATATATAGTGGATTAACTCATAAGCTATTTTTATTCGCAAATTAAATAGTGGGACGCAGTTAGTTCATAATTAAGGTTAAAAAACACCGGTCGGATTACGCGATAGGCCTGGTTTTTTTTTTTTGGCCGCTGCTCGCGGCCCCCTGCCATTTACATAGGCCGCGGTCATGGACGTATCATCAAAACGATGCAGAAATTTGGTAAATAGAACATTTGTAAAGTGTACATTGGTCATGGCTAAAAGGTCAGGGGTGCCCTTGACCTAGTTCCTACTTTAGACGGCTGGGCACCTTAAGTGCCTGCCTTCCACCCAGTGATGCTATAAAGGTCAGTACAGACCAAAATAAATAGCTCGTTAAAGAAAACCCGACTACCCAACTCAACATGCTGGCAGCATAGCCCTCGCTGAATTGCAATGGTGATTTGTTGTGTCAAATGACTGATAACTTTTCATACCTAAAGTTCTCTACTGTATCTCGAGTACCTTTGAATTAGCCCACTACAATGAACCCACTTAATGTAATATTTTTGTAATCACGATAATTTTTAATTATTTTTGTCTAATTTTCTATTCATTTTGGTCGTGTGTCGCATCGACCAGCCGCTCCGTTAATAGTAATCCTTCATAGTAATGTTATTACTATCTTTAGAACGACATTTCCGTCGAGATTGAGTGATATTGTCATGTCAAAAAAACTCACGTACCTACTTCATCTGGATTTATAGTAACAGTAACATTTTAAACTGTTTTTTTAAGTATATTTTTTTACGCACGCTGGACTTAGGGAGAAAGGTAACGAGGCGAACGGAAGTTGAAAGTTGTTGGTTCACGTAGATCTTCATTGTAAACATGACAAAGTTAAAAAATACTTAAAATGTGTATTATTATGTTGGTATGTCCGGTACAATGACAAAATAAAATTGTCAAGATGGAGTCACTACTACACACTACTTCAGCCGTGTGGTCTAAAGCACACACGTTTTTTTCCAGGATGCTTTGCGCGGGCGGCGCTGCGCATCACTTCGGTCCGCTGCAATCACGGCGCGGTCCGGTGGCGATGACTCGGGGCGAAGCACCCCGACGCCCGCGCCTCGCACTTCACCCTCCCCCGCGGATACTCCTGCACCGAAGAAGTCCAACTGGGAAGTCATTGAGCACTTCTCCTCCAGTCGCAGCCGGACGAGAAGTCCTACTGCTGGTGCTGTAAGTATCTAGACATAACGATTGCCTACTCGATTTAGCTTTGCTACGATTTAGCTTGCAACACCCATGAACCTTGCTATTTTTCAATGACGTGGTCTCCGTTCCATACTCAATTAAAAAATTAAAATACGTCTGCATTTTAATGAATGAATACGGCATATTGTGCGTCATATCACTCATATTTTGGCTATTATACGTCTAAGCCGGCACGACCTAGCTGAAAAACGAACAAGTCATTAGCCAAACCAGTTTGACGTTTGACGATAGGAGCTATTATCGGTGTAGCATATTAAATTTTATAATATCATTTGTCTTTAACGGAACCAATTCAAGTAATAAATAAAAATAAGCTTGGAGTTTTGGCGGGACAACTAAAAAGATCGCGTCACCGCATTGTATTATTTTCCAAAACTTGTGTTATTTTCAGTGTTAGTGTATTAAATTGGTAGCATTTAATTCGTTAATTGCTGGATTACAGGCATGATTGTGGGAAAGTGGTATAATGATGGTGAAACGTTTATTTTTGTGTTGTTTCCAAAACTACATAGAAGCTTCTGGTAAAGTTGCCACCACTTTACTAAACGTATGACTTGACTAGACTAGACTAGATTATGACTTGGCTTGATGACTTGGACTGTGACTTCACTTGACATAAATATATATAGTATTAATTTACTATAAAAACTTGAGTAATTATCAATTACTAGACACTGGCTAAATACACAAAAGTGTGGAGCCAAAACAAAAATAATGATAAGGTAGTTTGGGTCGGGGTCTAAAAATGTGTATCAGTTTTCAAATCAGATTCTTTAGCACACTGTGTACAGTAAAGTCTAAAATGCTTTATCTAGGTATATATTAGGTCTTTACCTATGAAATTGCCGTTTTGTTTGAAAAAAGTTAAAGTATTTTTTTTTCGAACTTATTTATTTCTTTTATTCAAAGTAATCACCCCTGCAATCAATGCATCTTTGCCAACGCTGTGGCAGTTTATGGATGCCCTTCTTGAAAAAATCAGCAGGACGGGAGACAACAAACTCTTCAAAGGCGTTTTGTACTGCCTCTCGGGAATTGAATTTTTTTCCCGCTAAAAAGTTGTCCAAATTTTGGAAAAAGTAATAGTCGTTAGGCGCAAGATCTGGTGAGTATGCCGGATGAGGGAGAGCTTCCAAACCCAACTCATGCAGCTTAGAGACGGTCTGTTGTGCAGTATGGGGTCGCGCGTTGTCGTGAAGTAGCAGTGGAGACGACCGATTGACCAAAGCTGGTTGCAGACGTGCGAGTTTCGCCATCATTGTGGTCAGTTCTTCAATGTACACATCTGCAGTAATGCTCTCGCCGTTTTGTAAAAAGCTATGATGAATCACACCAGCACTAGACCACCAAACTGTGACCATCACCTTTCTAGGGGTCATTTTTCGTTTTGCACATTGCTTTGGTACCGAACCAGGATCTAACCAACTTGCTGAGCGCTTTCGATTGTCAAAAAGAATCCATGTTTCGTCGCACGTAACAATTCGGTTCAAAATTCCTTCATTTCTGTGCCTGTTAAGCAGCGCAAGGCAAGTCTCGACGCGTACGTTGCGCTGGCGATCGTTAAGTTCGTGGGGACCCATCTATCAAGCTTTTTTATCTTGCCAATCTGTCGCAAATGGACCAATATTGTTTTGATGCTAACATCAAAAGCTGCTGCCAGCTCAGCTGTAGATTGAGATTCATCAGCTTCCACAATCGCCTTTAATTCATCATTGTTGACCAAAGTTTCCGGACGACCACGAGGTTCATTTTTCAAGTCAAAATTCCCAGAACGGAACCGAGCAAACCAATAACGGGTTGTACGTTCGTTTGTACAGTTCTCTCCGTAAACGTCGTTGATGTTACGTGTCGTTTGTGCCGCGTTGGTCCCACGACGGAACTCATATTCCATAATTACACGAAATTTCAAAGTATCCATTATGAGGGAAAATGTTGAAATATAATGAAAATACAACGCTAATCAATAAACAAAAGACTTATATTGTAAATAGAATGTCATATTTTTAATACAAAATTAATTTGAATTTAGAATTCATAGCCAATCAAAACTTTTTTTAGTTTGAAAAAGTCTGTACTGCAATACGGCAATTTCATAGGTAAAGACCTATTATTACTTTTTAATAATTGTAGCATCTGATGTTTTTGACAAGACAGAATAAAATAGCCCTTTAATTTAAATAGTTTTTAAAACGTTTATCGCTAGTCCAACTCGCACTTTGCCAGTTTTGTTTTAATATAGGACTACAGACTTTTTTCGTCGCCGCCCGAGACACGTCTTGAGCAACCCGGATGATCCATAGCCAAGCTGTATATCGGCTGCGCTAGGATCACCGGACCCTAGCCCTTCTGGCTCAGGTACCGCTTTCGGCACCGGTATAGGATACCAGCGTAACACAATCAGACACCGACCCCGCCGGCGAGGGCGACGTACCCCTCGTAGGTTAGCTAGAACGGTCGCGACTTTCAATAGGGTCCACTCTTCCAGTGGACGTAGTCTTCTCGATCCTCTTATCCCGGCAACGGCCCGAGCCGAGGCTCGCACCCCAGGGGTACCCTTGAGCTAGTTGCCTCCCACTTTTGACGGCTGGGCGCCTTAAGCGGGTGACGCTGTAAAGGTTGGTGGAGACCAACAGCATTATCTCGTTCAAAAAAAAAAGGGTAGAGTACCTACCTATGTTGAAATTTTCTTTTCTTTTATATGTTTGTAAACCTATTATTTGCTATTAGTTTCAACCAACCTTCTTTTATAAGTGCTTTTATTCTGTTAAATAATTAAGTACTACAATAATATAACAACTACTACTAAATACTACTATAGCTACACTACCTACAACAAAATAAAAAACGATTGAAATACATCCTAGCCGCGAAGACCTTTACAGCCTTATTAATAAACACGAACTAGCTTTAGATTAGTTACACCATCTTTTGTCTCTTTCAATCCAGCTAAATATTCCAGTAGCAAAAAAGGACAAAAGCTGAAGTAACTAACCCGAGACTAATACCCGTTTATTAATAAGGCTGATAGAGTCCAAATGCTCCAGCCCATTACCAGTTTACCCAACGTGCTGGCAGCATTGCCCCATTGAATTGCAATGCTGATTCGTTGCACCAAATAAGTGCCTGCGTTATGTCACGCGTAGCATCGACCAAGGGCTCTGATAAACTTTTGAAAACCCGCTGAGCTCCCGGCCCCCACGGGATCGATATATCTTGACTCGATAGATAACATATTATAAGGCGCATGTTTTTCAGACGGATATATTATTTAAAAACATATTCTGTTTTCACATGACTGCTGATATATATTTGAACAATATTTGACATAGCTGGATTAGGTTACAAAGATGAAAGTTGAACTCTAAGATGGTAACAATAATGTCCTTTTTCTAAAGAAAGGTTATACCGACTTCTAATGCTTAGATGTTGATGACGTTTTTATTGACAGCCTCTGTGGTGTGGTGGTTGAGCAGGTCGGCTCACAACCCGAAGGCGGCGGGTTCAATTCCCGCGGCAGGACAAGTATTTGTGCACAGAAAAATAAAAGCGCAAATACTTGTTCTGTGTCTGGGTGTTGTGGGACCATGGTCCTCGTAGTTCCTGGGTCCCTATCTACAGGGAACCCTAGTTAGGGTCCATGATCTACGTATGTGATCGTTGGGCGTTTTTATTGTTATTATTATTATTTATAGTTAAATATGTTTAAATAAAACTATGACGAAAAATGATTATGATGAAATTTTTATTGGATCAAACTGTCAAATAATGATTCTTGTTAAAAGGGGTTTTAACCGACTACAATCCCAATGAGAACATCATTAATGTAGCCGAAATTGAAATACGCATTAGTAAGGATAACTCAAAAACAAGAACTCAGATCTTGATCAAATTTAAATGGGACCACACGGGAAGCTTCAGCTTTCCAATAGAGTTCATCCAGTCGAAAGTTCGAGGTAATAAAAAACTAAAAAGTAGGATTGAGAACCTCCTCTTTTATCGAAGTCGGTTAAAAAGAATTCACTTACAAATGACGTAGTTGTAAAATAACAAACACAAAGAATACAACTGAATTACGAAGATTTTTTTTTGGGGTTGGTAAAAAAACGCCGTTTACTTAGAGCTTCGAAAACTCACTTTTTTCCTCTCTCCATATAACTGAGAACTACAGTTTCTGTACTGATAGTAACTTTGATCTAGTGGACCTTAAACTTAAAAAAGGAAAAGGAGTGAAAATATTCTATGCCCCACATTACAATTCACTGGACCTAAATAAATAGTACAATTATTATTGCCTCTTCGGCCATGGAACAGTCACCCATAGTTGCCGTCTATCTAGGCCTTATGTCTATAAGAGTAAGGCTTGAAATGTTGGCAATGATTATAAATATTGATTGAAGATGACTATATTTTTCTTTCATTTCTTCGGAAAGGGCTTTCTTGCTCGCGGCGGTCTGGGTTGCCAGCCTGAGGGAAGCGTTTTATACAACTCAAATAATACGGTATATGGAAAAAAAAATTCTTTGATATATGACAAATGCATTAGTTTACATTACAGATTTTATTATAAGAAATGGAAATGTACAAGTTATTAATTTTTATTGGAAAGGATATATTTAATGGCTACACTATGACACATAAAACATTAATAAATGAATAAAAAAATTACGCCCGACGATCACATACATGGATCTTGGATATTCATGACATCATGAATCCCAGGACTCAATTTAAAATGTTTATATTTGAAATGTTATATTGTTCACTGTATTATGTTAGACAATAAAACTACAAAATTACCTCATATGGCTCATATATATAATTTTCTACTGTGGGATAAATAACAATATAACATGAGTATGAACGACGGCCTCTGTGGTGTGGTGGTTGAGCAGGTCGGCTCATAGCGCGGAGGTTACGGGTTTGATTCCCGCGGCAGGACAAGTATTTGAGCACAGAAAAAAAAGCGCAAATACTTGTTCGGAATGTGGGTGTTGTGGAACCATGGTCCTCGTAGTTCTTGGGTCCCTAGACAAATGGAATCCTAGTTAGGGTCTAGGATCTATGTATGTGAACGTTGGGCGTTATTATTATTATTATAATATTGCAAAAGAAACGACCACGGTTTTCTTTTACAATATTTTATAATTGAATCTTCCTCTGACAAAGTTTCCGACATCAACCTCGTAGGCCGAGAGTTTAACCAAATTAAAAAATACTTCAGGTGAATTATTGTTCATTAAAATGGCTACGCTTCATACTAAGCTTTTATTAATTGAATTTCTACATAGCTTCTTAAGAAAGAAAATAAGTCTTTAGCACATACAGAAATACTAGTTAGCAATATTTTTTTGTAGTGAAGTCACCATCAAGAAAAGAAAAAAAAAATAGAAAATAGAAACAGAAGAAAAAATAGAAATTAAAATAGAAATGAGCAAATAGAAAATGCTTAAATTTAACCCCATCAAAAATCTTACGGCGAGGTTAATAATATGATTCTATGGCAATGATGTAATAACGCTTATCAATCACAATTTTATTCCAATCTTCCTTAATATTGAGTTAAAAATCGATCACGATTTTAAGGAATTCATATTTTCAGCAGTACGTACGGTTAAAGATTTTATTTCTCATAGGAATTTACAAATTCACTTACAGAGAAATTTAATTTTATGTATATAATATACTAAAAGCCGATGATCTGCAGGTTAGGTATGTACAGTAAACTTATCACATAATGTTGATACTATTCTGAATTATATTTATTAGCTTAGGAACTACGTGTATTACAATATCTCCAGGGACATATCTCATTTTGTTATTAGTTGGTATTCAACGTAAAAATACAATCAAATTAAATTATAAGTTATAAACCAGATCAAATTGTATGGTATTATTGTAAACATTCCCATTGCAAAAAAATTGTGGGTACTTCGTACGCGTCAATTTGTGTCTTACCAGTCATGAAACAAAGTTTAAAATGAATTATTATTTCACGATTAAAGCAAGTCGTAATAGTGATGTTCTTTCAACAGACTCGGTTAGCTTCAACGATGAGTGTGGAAAGATTGTATAAAATAAACAACGAAAAGAAATCTCGGTAAAAATAGAAAAGAATACTGAACTATGTATGACGTGTAAAAAATAAATAGGCCGATAGAAATAACTTGGATAACAGATGCCAATATATATTTTGTAAAAAGTATTGCATTGAAAGCTTTTCTTCTAATACCTTTTATTAATCTAGAGTGTGCATTTATTATTAAAACACATTCATTTTAAATAAATAAATAAATATCTGTGGACATTTCACACAGCGCCATCTAGCCCCAAACTAAGCAAAGCTTGTACTATGGGCAACAGATAACTGATACAATATTAAGATACTTTTTGTTTGTAAATACATACCTACATAGAATACGATATAACACCCAGACACATAACAAACACCTATGCTCATCACACAAATGTTTGTCCTGGGTAGGAATGTAACCCATAACCCACAGTTCAAAAAGCAGGATTACTACCAACTGAGCTATAGGGCCAGTTATCCGTTAAATCTATACTGACTGACTGACTTATATATCAACGCACAACCTAAATCGCTGGTCCTAGAGACTTGAAATTTGGAGGGTGTGTTCTTTGTAAAGTGTAGATATACACTAAGAAAGGGTTTTCCAAAATTTGACCCCTAAGAGGGTGTAAAGGGTAGTTGTATTATCTATGAAAAAAAATTTCGTTTCCTATAGGCCATCTGAAGCAGCAGGCAGAAGCTAGTAAATAATAAAATCAAAAAGTTTTTCTTTTATTTGATTATCGAGGTCAGATAAGCTCTCTACATGTAGGATCGTATTCGAAACGCTTAGTTCCATGTCATAATAACCTTTTCATTCAAAGTTTAATGCGGCGTTTCCAGTGTGCGAAAAAGTATGAATGAAAGCGCTGAACTTTATATGCTAATGCACACTATGCAGTGGCATTCTCGGTTATTCAGTGGCCAGCGGTTCTGCGGGAAGCAATGTTTTCTACAAACATTTGTGATTAAACGAACGGCGATTCACTGACTTTTAATCTTCTATACGTACTTTGGTATAATAAAACAATGACTGGGCTTAATGTAATAATAATAGCAATATAATAATAATGCACAACGATCACATACATAGACCCTGGACCCTAAATATGATGCCCTGTGTGTAGGGACGAACTATAAGGACCATGGTCCCACAACAACCAGAGTTAAAACAAGTACTTGCGCTTTTTTCTGTGCACTCATACTTGTCCTGCCGCGGGAATCGAACCCGCCGCCTTCGGATTATGGGCCGACCAGCTCAACCACCATACTGCAGAGGCTATCGAAATATGTGCTATGAATATTTTTTGATAATTGCATTCGCAGCAATATAGAAGTGAAAAAAAAAATCTAATGTTTTGTCTGCCTGTCTATCTCATGTAACACATGGGACATGGTATGGTTTGTATGGTTGTGGTTATCATAAACCCGATTTCCAAATTAGCTGAACCGTGGCTTACGTTTTGTTATCTATACATCTGTTTCACGTCACTGCTGATTCTGCCTGAATAGTGTTTATTTTAGCCTCTGTGGTGGTTGAGCAGGTCGGCTTATAACCTGGAGGTGGTGGGTTCGATTCCCGCGACAGGACATGTACTTGTGCACAGAAAAAAAGCGCCAATACTGGTTTTAAGTCTGGGTGAAACGGGACCATGGTTTTCGTAGTTCCTGGGTCCCTAGACACAGGGAATCCTATTTAGGGTCCAGAATCTATGTATGTGATTGGTGGGCGTTATTATTATTTTATCCGCACCTATAGAACCCTAGCTGGGGGCGTTTCCTGATTTGTTTACAGTTATCTCGACTGTCTTAGTCTTATCTACTTAGTCGCAATGCGTTTGCTGTCCAGTTTACGGTCTTTATATCCATACCTAGTTCATCTTGCAATCCTCTCAAAATTAAGAAAGAAAGAAAGACAGAAGTAAGAAAAACATTTATTCAACACTCACTTACAGAAATTTACAAGAACATACAAGAATATACATACAGCAAGAGAATACAATTAAATATAAATAGTACCTCGTTAAAAGTATTTAATAAGGGAAATAAAAGAGTAGATAATAGCACGGGAGCAGTGGTGTCGAAATGGGCTTAACTCAGCATTCATGCCGGTGTACTCAACACCTGGCGCTGATTTTCAGTTAAGCCCTAAATTACTGTGATAGGTACCACAGTATTGAAAACATTCAAGGTAGGTATCGCATTGAAGTGTATATTCTATCGTTTGAAAACAGGCGCAGGATATTTAGGCAATCTATACCTAAACAATTAAAAACATACAGCTCAATCGACCTTTTAGAAATAAACATAATATAATGATTGCGTGCGCTTTTTGTTGAAAGTGTTATAGACAAAAAGATAGGTCTAAAATCTAGAACATTATAATTAAACTCAGAGCTCGTTTTCACTGAACTAATAATGAATTTCTTTGTTTCTTCATTCAACATTTAAACTGCCATTTAAATAATAAGCCTCTGTCCGTATTTGTTACTCGTTTTCAACAAGCTTTGTTAAATAAAAGATTCTGAATAAAATGGGATCACATCAAAGGAAAAATCGAAATGGTTTATTCTGTTTCCAAAATAATAAAAATGTAATTATTGTATTAGGGTCTGTATTATAAGATGGAGCTTTTTCAAATAATAATTTATTACACTAACAATCAATTCTACGTATTTTCTAGCTAAGTAAGTACTTATAAAGGAGTAATAAGCATGTACATTTTCTTGGTAATTACACTCCTGATTACCAAAAATATTTTGAATTATGAAATTCACAAGGCGGCCGGCGCACTCGCTTATAGTAGGCAGCCGCCTGCCGCGTTCAGTTAGTGTCGTCATAGACGCAATACGAATTGTACGTGTCGCTCGCCCAAGCATTTTATGACCGCGCACTAACTGCTCCGATTTTTGTACTCGTGATTTATTCATTGTAAAGGATTTGCAATTCATTCCTTGACGTATCGTGTGCATATTATTCCCCATCTCCACTCCTCAAGAAAACAACAATAAAAACTTAGGTCGCCTAAACGATAGACCTAAACTGGTGACCCTAAAGGTTTAGGTTTAAAGAAATTTATTTACAAATAACAAAAAATGTCAGTTCCATCGGAACATAGTTACACTTAAAAATTTCAAGTGAATTCGTCAAGTCGTTAAGTTTAAGTACATTTGTCATCACGTTAAATAATATAGGTATAGTAACATAAATACACGCCAAGTAACATCACATTTCAACAAGCCTTAATTTAAAATGCTTACTTCGGCAACTGATCCGTCATAAGGTATTTAAGCCAATTGCTTCTTGAATGCTGTAGGCTTTGTTTTGCCATAATTTGTTCTAACATAATAAATACACACGTACTAATTCCGTTCAATCGATTCAGCTTGTATTCTAACACCTCACTAATAAACATTGTCCGTGTTACCACAAATACACAAACAAGGTTTACGAAAAACGTGTGTTTAACACGTAAACAGTAGTTTACGTTACGATGGATTGTATAAATCTTTTGTGGTTAAGCCCTTAGTAGAGAAATAATAGTTATTGTGTTTTGTTTCTATTTTTCAAATCTGAAATAGGCTGAGCTAAAACAAAAGACTGCACTAGGTAGATATTCCACCGTTATGCATTACGTACGTACACAGTTACAAACTTTCCAATTTATAATTTTAGTTGGATAGCAGGAGGAAGGGGATATGGCCAGCTAAAGAGCTCATCGGTTCGTCGGTAAAGCCCATTTTCACACAATTTGTGCTGGCTCTCGCAAATCCCTTACGGGCTGATACAAGGGACATTTTATTAACCCAATAACTTTACTCTCATACCGTTTTAAGGGGGTCTGGACGAAAGGTATCTGCTTTCTCTGCGAAATAAATTTTAAATGTGGATATATATTAACAGAAATGTATTCGCTTTGATTTTCTACTAATCCTTATACATGAACATTATTTGTACGTTTCGAAATGGTAACCGGTTTCGGAAGTATTGGGAACATTGAGTTAATGTTTCGAAATTGCTCTTTATTGATCAATATTAGAGTTTATTTTTAATTTTTATAGTTATATAGGCCTCCGTTTGACCACTATCGCACTGATGGTAAGTAACGATGTGGTCTAGGATGTAACACGCTTGCCTAGAAGATACCTGTTCACTCTCGATTCACACACTCTCTGTACACTTCTTCTGTAACCATTTCATTGTATGCTTTTTCTTTTTTAGTTTTATTCTATTGTTTAGACAGCCTCTGGAGAGTGGTAGTTGAGCAGGTCGGCTCATAACCCGGAGGTGGCGGGTTTGTGTTGTTGTGTTGTGTTGGTTGTGTTTGTTTTTTACCTCAGAACTTTCAACGGGATGAACCGATTTTGATTTTTTTTATTTGATAACTGTTGCTTTTCGTGTGGTCCCAAGTAAATTTGATCAAGATGTAGCTAGTAGTTTTTGAGTTATCCTTAGTAATGCAATTTTCAATTTTGACGAGTTTGATGATGTTCTCATTGGGACTGAAGTCGATAAAAACCCTTTTTTTTAAAGACTTATGTTTTATTAACTGACATAAAAGTTTGGTGAGATACATTGTTGATTACAGCTAAACCAATATGCCTATACAATATGTGTATACAATTGTAATTAGTATTAAAAATATATATAGAAAAAAAAATTGAAAATTAACCTTTTTCTATGCTAATCTGAACCCACTTCAGCTTACGCCATGGAGATGCTTCTCGCTCACGGTGGGCAATGATAGATTGTTGAAATGCGCTCAAGCGTATCGGTATAACTTGATTTGGTTTTTTCTCCAAAACAACAAATCCAACTTATTATATTATTTGTATTCTTTCAATTACATATAATATATATATATATATGTAGGGGCACAGCTAGTATAATAAATATATATATATATTGTGCCCCACGGTTTCACCTGCGTGGTGAACATTTTCTAATTAAGGTCGAAATTCTTAAGTTTTTCTTTCATATGAACCTTCTCCTGACAGTAATAAACACAACATAAAATAATTAGTGATGATGTTCCATCCATTCACACGTGATGCGATGACCGAGGGAAATGGAGATTCAATTTTATATATAAGATGATGTGCATTAGTATAAAAAGCAGAAATATGTAACAAATATTTTTCTGCCTTTAATATTATGTATCTTTGCCTGTTATTTACTTTTTCACGACTAAAAGGATTAACCGATAATGATAAAAATGAGTGTCTAGATAGGTTGAACCATGGAGAATGACATAGGAACTTTGATTATGATAAGTTGTAGTCCAAACGCGCAAAGCTGTGAGAAATAACTTATTCCTTGCATGCTCCCCTTATTATTGAACAATTTCCGCGTATGGTGATGCCTGTAAAGCTACGTTAATAATTATTAGATCAGTTTGTAAAGTGAAGGCTTCATAGTACCGGCTTGTGAGCTGCCAATTAATTCCACGATGAATGCCGTAATGAGGTTTATCAAGACGTTGGCGGGTGCGGCATTTAATTTCCCGTAGGCATGGGAACACGTCTGTCGCCTGGGTGCGTGGGCGGTAGGCCGTCGCGTGCCGTGGTAAAGGGTGGTTGAACGCTATTACAGACAAAAATCTTTGCAAGCCTGAATACAGTATCTAATAACTGAACTAAAAGTCCTCATGGGGAGATTCATTTTTGCAAATAGCGTTTGATGGAATGACTCGCTTGCATGTTAATAATAAGCTAGTTAAATTTAAAAAAAGCACGGACATAAGTGTCTGTGGTTATGCAGATAGAAAAAAAAATTGCTCGCTTGCGTTTTTTTTGGCTCCACACTTTTGTGTAATTTGCCAGTGTCAAGTAATTGATAATTTTCAAGTTAATGATATTTCATATGTGTGTCAAGTCATCAAGTCAAGTCATAGTTTGGTCAGGTTATACTTCTAGTAAAGTGGTGGCAACTTTACCAGAAGCTTTTATGGAGTTTTGGGAATAACACGAAAAGAAACGTTTCATCATCATTTTACCACTTTCCCACACTCATGTCTGTAATCCAGCACTTAATGAATAAACCGCTACCAATTTTATGCACTAACACTAAATATAACACAAGTTATGGATAATAATACAATGCGGTGACAAGATCTTTTTTGTTTTTTTCGCCAAAAACTCCTCGCATATATCATTGCTTGAATATTCCAAATATCAGGATAAAGATATGTTAGAAAAAAAATGGACCCTTGTTTGAATTCCGAACCGCCTCGTACCAATGAATTTTCAAGTGCGGAATAGGCACTCGCTCTTATGGCTGAATAAATCATCGTGAACCACAAAAATTGAAAACATGTTATCCACCGTCCTGCACTTGGCCAGGGTATTGGATTAAAATCTACACTGTCTTTATATGAGAGCAGGCTCGTATCCGCGCAATGGCAACGTATATCTGTTATACATCTGTCTCTTTATATCTGTTAATAGTAAGTATGATAATAAGTTTCTAACTTTCTTTGTTAATAGATAAATAAACATAAATATTTGTTGACCGCATCGTTACTTACCATCAGGTGCGATAGTGGTCAAACGCAAGCCTATCTAACAACAAAAAAGAAATTGTGGACATTTTACACAGCGCCATCTAGTTCCAAATTAAACGAAGCTTGTAGTACTATGAAATAGATAACTGGTACAATACATGATTTTTGTTTGTAAGTAAATAATATAACACTCAGACACAGAACAAACATTAATGTTCTTCACCATTACTTTTATCCTAGAGGTTGAACCTAATCTACACGTCAAAAAGCAGGGTTACTACCAACTGAGCTATTAGTTAGTGTAGTTACTATAACACTATAATATTAAGCTGAAATAAAACAGGTAAAAAAACATTCTAACATATGATATTTTTTTTCTATTTTTCTATTCCTTCATAAAGTCCTAGTAAGAGTTCCCACAGAGCATGGAGTATATTGGAGGTGAAATCTGTAGTTCTAGTTAGAATTACAATAAAACGACAGTGCTGAGTAAAATAACTGCAGCACAAATACAATCTAAAAGCTTTATATCCCATAATCCAAAGTTAATCATAGGATGAACTTTTTTGTAAAGCTTTGTCATGCATGTTGCCGCTGATAGTAAAAGAGTTACCTAGTAAATTATCATTCCAGTTCATCAGTAACCGCTCGCTTCAAACTGTTACTGAAAATCTATACTCAATCAAGCGAACTTCCTGAACAGAGCTTAACAAAGGCCCTGGATTAGCGGGTCGAGGAGAAAACTTAATCGGTACATACTCCCGTGTATTTCGAGCATACAATGAGTTGGGTGGGTTTGAGTTAATTTATGTTCATTACACTAATATGTGAAAGACTTTATTATTTATTAGAATGGCTTTATTAAACGGGTATGGTTTTTACCTACGTGTGTTAGCCGTCGAAAGTGGGTAGCCCACCCGCGGAATGTGAGCTTCAGCGTTGGCCGTTGGGAGAATAGGATCGAGAAGATTGCTTCTAATGGAAGAGCGGAACCGAAGAAAGAGACAAACATCCACCTAAATTACGTTGACCTCGTTGGCAAGTGAGTATCTCATTTCGTTACGCTGGTATCGTATATACTTACCCGGAAGGGGCCGAAGATCCACAGGTGATACTACGGTTGCGATAGGATTGTCCGGGTCGGCCAAGACGTGTCACCGCCCCGGTGACGACGATATTAAAACAATGTTAGGCTGAATAACCTTATTTATATATTACTATTCTGCGCACTGTCGTTTCGCCGGCTTGTAAACATTTCTAATTTTCCGCCTAATTTTCTCATTTTTTTCTTTTATAAGAACCTTCTCATAATAATAAACACAACAAAAAAAATCTAAAATGTTCCATCCGATTACGCGTGATACGATGACCAAGGGAAATAGAGATTCATTTATATATATATAGTTATAGATGTTGGCACTTTGAAAATGTTGGCCGCATATTTTGTGTAATCTGAATTTTCCCCTTTTCGTAAGAAGATCGCCGTTCCATGACATGAAATTTAAAGAGTCGCAAAATGGTAGTCTGTAAAAAAGGAACGCTGGACAAGAAATTTTATTAGCGGTTTAATCTAGGCCATCAATTAGCTAGCTGTGGACTCAGAATTCAAATGAATGGAAAGGAAGTCAGAAAAATAGCTGCGCTAAAGGGATTGGAAAAGAACCGTTGCTACATTTATATTTTTCCAATAATTTTCCATTATTCTACTCATATAATTTATGAGAATAGTACATCGCTAATAGCCATTAATGCTGGTAGTATAATGATTATAAAAATAATAATAATAACGCCCAACGATCACATACATAGATCCTGGACCCTAATTAGGATTCCCTGTGTCTAGGGATCCAGAACTACGAGGACCATGGTCCCACAACATATATCATCGTAAACCACTTCATCACTTTCCAGGTGAGACTAAAGTCAAACCTATTTATTAAAAATAATATTTTTAATACTTTCAGTATACGATAACTTATTTTGAAAAAAGACGTCAACCGCGTGAATATTAATTAAAGAAATAGCTTCCTTTTTTCAATAGCGTTCTTCCAACCTATTTCATGATTGCCCGCTCCGATGACTGAACATTTGCAATGGCATAATTTGTACGCTGCAATACTCTCTGGAGTACATTAATGCATTTCGTATTAATGATGACGAAAGCTAACCGAGCTAAGGTAAGACCAAGCTAACGACGTGATTTCGTTTTTCCGAACCATTCAATTATCACGAACAATCATTTTTTTATCTATTTATTTTTAAGGGCTTTTCAACAAAGTTTACGCTAGCCCCATTGTATCCTAACTATACATACCACTCCAAAATTAGCTACTTATAGAAGACAAAACCAACAAAAATAAAATAAAATAATTAAGAAAGACTTATGGACTGCAAACAGGGTTTTGCTAACTCATAAATCATTTGGCCCTCCTTTGATGTCGGACAAGACAAAAAAATATACAATAATCTCATATCTTATGCACAAACACCAAGCTCCTAAAAAATTTTGCGTCTTTTTGCTTGGTATTTTTGCTAGACACACTCCATCAGTATACACTTCTTCTAGTTTGTCACATATCTCGCAATTATGCGATGTTACTTTACCCATCATGTGCGTACCCTGAGTGGAATGTGTGGTTAAAAGGGTTGATTAAAAGGGATTGGTATTGTAGTCCCTGACATCTTATCAAATTACTTCCTTTGTTTTGTCCTAAGCAGCTTTCTTTCATCGGCTTTGTTCTCACCTTTTCCGCGTCTATTTTCTACTGGCCTACGGGTAAATGATACACATAATTATGTTACTGTCAAGGAAGTTTGGACATTGTGTTAACTTAAGAATGAATGGACCGTGGCCTCATGGGTTCCGATATCCATCCAGCTATCACCTTATCTGCGGTTACCTTTGTGATCACACTAATAATTATAAAGGCGATAGTTTGTATGTGTGTATGTTGTTACACCTTCACGTTGAAACGGCTGAATTAATTTGGATGAAATTCAGTACCAAGATAGCTTATACACTGGATTAACATATAGGCTACATTTTATCCCGGATAAGTGAAATTTTCCTGTGGGATGAGCAAATACTTAAAATACATTTTACCCGCAGGTGTAACCGCGAGGCGCAAGTAGTGGTTACATATAACTTTTTGACAAGCTTTTCTGAAATGTCATGTGCAAAATTAGCATTTATTTAGGTATATTATTATAGCTATAGCTATATAGCTCTTTGAGATGTAGAATTCCGTAAGCCTCTGCATTACTTAAAACTAAAAATCCATTTTTACATTTACAACCTTCCTGGCTCCGCTATTATGAATAATTCCCAAAATCTGAACAGATTTAAAAATTTCATATGATTATGGAACCTGCTTACAAAATTTCAAGAGAACTGGTTAAGAAATATGACCTATTCTTCATTCATGCGAAATAATTTTTGCCCAAGCAGAAATGGAGACGTTTCACGCTCGCTCGTTCGATAAAGAACCTTTATAAAATAAATAAAGGTCTTAATTCACCTTTCCCAATCTTTATTACATTATGAACATCGTTTGAACAAACTTTTGCACTAATAATTTTTTTTATACTTACTATACGGTAAAAACTATGCTTATAATAACTTAATTTCCCATATTTGTAGGAGTAAGAAATTAAACTATGTAAATGCCTGCTAACATTGACCTAATTTTCAATTACTTATTATTAATAATATCTTTTATTTATTTATTGTTATTATTTAAGTTTTTATTGGTTTTAAGCTAATTTACCTAACAAAAAGATGTTTACTTATGTTTACTGCATATTTACCTATGATGTAAATCGACTAAGAAAATACAATCTGCTCCTTAGTAAATGCCTAAACATCGTAATTGTACAGATATGATTTCATTGACAATCGAAATATCTAAACAGCACTTTATTTCCAATGCCTAACAGTATGCTTATTTACTGGGAAATTCTTTGTAGTGCTTACCAATTCTTTTGAATTGAAACATATCATACTGTATGCTATCAGTAAAAACTTTTAGGTAAACGATTATGCTTTAAAACTGCTTATTAAAAACAGAAGAGAAAATTTTAAATGTCATTTCAGTCATTTTCATTAATATTATGTCAATGTCAAAAACCATTCGTAAGCATAGACATCGTAAATAGGGCGAGTTTTGTATTTGTACTTAAGGAAAATTCGTAAGATTCGCGCGGCGGTTAGCACATTTTCCATTTTCTGACGTGAAATACGTAGTGCTTGAAAATGTTTGAAACGTGTATTAGATTCTTTTTACGTGTGCTCTTCTACTTTTTCGTTTTTGTACTATCTTTTAACATAATGTATAATGTGGTGACTGCCAACCTATGCATCCAGATGATCAGATGCATAAAAAACAGGAACAATGGCACTCGCTGATCAGTTAGGTATGAATGTGAGTGACTACCCGCTTGAGAGGAACTTTGGAATTTGAACTTCAATCCAAGTATTTTATACCATGTCCTGCGTTCAGTTGACCTTGTCATTATTTTTATAAGATAAATAACGGCTTAACTCATGTCAATTAAAAATTCGAAATTACTCCGACCAGGTTTCGGACATATTCGATGTCCTTCTGGGAGCCAGTTACTAACGCAACCCGCGGCGTCTTTCGCGAGCGTCACCACGTAACGTTACGTGAGTTTTAGCCGTTATTTATCTTACAAAATGTGTCATACTCACGATAGTTTTCAAACTAAAATTATCATTAGTAGCTGGACTTTGATTGCTGCCTTCAATATTATACTCAATGGTATATTCGAAGGAGCAACTATTAAGGCTTACTTATATCAATATTCTTTGTACCAGTACCGATGATATTATATTAATCTGTTACCTAAATATGGTACTTATCATCAGCCTAAAAACGCCTACAGCTGAACATACTCTCAGATAGAGCTTCACTTTAAATAGCTGCTTCCCTCTTACACTCATCTCTCTCGCTCGTCGGTCGTATTAACCACTCCAGAGCATTTATTTTCTATCGCTTGATGGTACGAGTGATGTAGCCTGCTAATTTCCATTCCAACTTGTTTAAATTAAGTAGTTTGTATATATTGTTTTCTTACTATTGAATCATCATGTGAATGCGCGTCTCGATTTTGAATTGACACTTTGCACCGTGGCCTATCAGTCACACATAGATAGATAGAGAATTCTTTATTGTTCCACCAATGAAATATAAAATATGATCTTGTACACAGTTTAACAATAAAAAATATTATATTCTATTCTATTCTATTAAAGAAAAACTTATAAACTAGTGTTACACATACATATAACACCACATAATATGTAATTTTATTAATAAACATATCAGCTGTTTTCATCTGCAACATAATTATAATCACGTTTCAAGTTAATAAAATTTGTTTCACTATCATAGCGTCGTCGTGACTACATAATAAATACCGGAACTGAGCTAGGCGAAGTTCGCGCCGTAGATATTAGTTCCTTTTGAGTTTACAAGATTAAACATTGATATCAAACTTTAAGTTTGCTCCAGCTTGTTACTACTTAGATTATTAAGTTTGTCCTTTTCCAGGACACAGTTCCTTTCAGTTGCATATTTCATGTTATCTATTTGATATGGTTTTTTAGTTTATTTTATTGGAAGATGGGAACCCCTTGCTTTTACTAATAAATATGGCAAAAAAACTACGGGTAAAATTCGCGCCCTGAGGGTTTCGGTTCTTTCTTCTTTCCCGTCTAGGCAAGCACAGTCATCAGTAATGATCACAGTCACACTCGGCTTACGACTGCTGTTTTGACGACGACAGCCAGAACCAACAGCTTAGCGTGGCCTCCGAAGCATCGTAGCACTCAGTAGTAAATTCCGCTACTTCCACTTGAACCCCTATCCCAGTCCCCCAAGATACTGTATAGCACTTGCTATTCTATTGCGACAGGGAGATTAAATTTATTAATTTTCTTTTGGATCTCCAAGTCATACCACTTTTGGATCTCCAAGTCATACCACTTTTGGATCTCCAAGTCATACCACTTTTGGATCTCCAAGTCATACCACTTTTGGATCTCCAAGTCATACCACTTTTGGATCTCCAAGTCATACCACTTTTGGATCTCCAAGTCATACCACTTTTGGATCTCCAAGTCATACCACTTTTGGATCTCCAAGTCATACCACTTTTGGATCTCCAAGTCATACCACTTTTGGATCTCCAAGTCATACCACTTTTTGTACCAGTCACCCATTCTAAGTAGTGACCACAGAAAACTTTCTCGTTTTTTTATTTATTTGATCACTTGCTAATGGAATGTGCTGTGGTCCAAGTATTTTTAAAGTTGGACACAAAATGGATAGAGCAGTTGGACCTGCCCGTTTATGAAATGCATTATTTTATAGACGTGGACTTTGGCCGTGGTCTTAGAGGCGTTCTCTTCGGTATATTTAAAATCTTCTGTTTCTTCTTCTGCATCACTAAACCACTTGCCAAGCGTAGTGATAATGGCAAATCCACCAACATAAACAAAATATGATTAGCAAATCTTCTTCTTCTCTTCTAAATATATATAACTCAAAGGTGACTGATTGACTGACTGACTGACATAGTGATCTATCAACGCACAGCCCAAACCACTGGACGGATTGGGCTGAAATTTGGCATGGAGGTAGATGTTATGACTTAGGCATCCGTTAAGAAAGGATTTTTCGAAATTCCACCCTTAAGAAGGTGAAATGGGTGGTTGAATTATTTTCTCATAGCCGCGGGCGAAGCTGCGGGCAGAAGCTCGTTGAATACATATAGTATATGATAGTTGTGGTAAAATTTCTGTAACACGTGTATTTATTCCGGTTGTGTTAGAAGTTTTCATTTTAATGTCCACATATATTTATTTATTTATTATTATAACTTGACAGCCTCTGTGGTGTGGTGGTTTAACAGATCGGCTCATAACCCGGAGGCGGCGTTTCGATCCCCACGGCAGGAAAAGTATTTGTGCACAAGAAAAAAAAAATGCTCAAAATACTTGTTCTGAATCTGGGTGTTGTGGGACCATTGTCCTCGTAGTTCCTGGGTCCCTCGGCACAGGGAATCCTAGTTAGGTCCAGGATCTATGTATGTGATCGTTGGGCGTTATTACTATTATTATTATTATTATAACAACACGAAGTTGAAAGTCTTAGAGCATGACTTAATAAACTTAGAAAATTAACAATATCGTTAAACCAGTTTTAATTACGAAAAGAGATTAATTGTGATTTTCTAATAAGACAAGATTAAGATAGAATTATAAAAAAAAGTAAGCGTCTAATAAGAAAATAGATTTGAGAAAATATTTGTTTTCGGTTCTATTACTTTTTATGTTCTTTTGTAACAGCAAATTTCTTGAATCCAATATACCTTGTTCTATCAGTTTTCTGTATTGTATAAATATTTGGAAACATGGCGTCGATTATATATAAAATATTTGATAGTTTACTGATTAATTATTCTTCATAGCATTAAATCCTCTTTGTACATTATATTGTGCTATATATGTAAAAAAAGGCGTGCTAGTTACACCACTTTTCTCTTTTTGTTTTTGTTTTAACACTTTTGTGTATTTAGCCAGTGTCAAATAACTGATAATTTCTCAAGTTAATTAATATTGTGTATATTTGTGTCAAGTATAGTCAAGTCAGACTCCTAGTAAAATGGTGGCAACTTTACCAGAAGCTTCTATGGAGTTTTGGTAACAACACGAAAAGAAGCGTTTCACTATCATTATACCACTTTCCCACACTCATGCCTGTAATCCACCACTTAACAAATAAAATGCCACCAATTTATGCACTAATACTGATAATAACACAAGTTTTGGGAAATAATACAATGCGGTGACGCGATCTTTTTCGTTATCCCACCAAAACTCGTTACACCACTTATCACTTAAGAACGGATGGACTTTTTTATGTTAAGGAATGCCTTGGTGAGCTAGCCGTTTGCCTGATGATGTTAAGCAACACGGCTGCCCATATCAGTGGCAGGTTCACTTAGAACTCCGATTTATAAAATCTTGCGTGACCCCACACTGCGCACATCATCCTGAGACATCAGCACAATCTATATATATATAAAACTCAAAGGTGACTGACTGACATAGTGATCTATCAACGCACAGCCCAAACCACTGGACGAATCGGGCTGAAATTTGGCATGCAGGTGGATGTTATGACGTAAGCATCTGCTAGGAAAGTATATTTAGAAATTCCACCCTTAAGAGGGTGAAATGGGTTGTCGAATTATTTTCCCATAGGCCACGCCGCGGGCGAAGCTGCGGACAGAAGCTCGTTTAGTAATCAGATTACTAGACTGTGAGATCAGGTCATAAAATTTCTTTTTCTCAGTAATTTCACTGGATACTGTGACCTTCAGACCGGAACACAGCAGTGCTTGCAAAGCGGTGGTACCTACCTAGACGAACTTTGAAAAAGTCATACCACGTAGTTTTTCTATTTTCAGATTTACCTTTGTCCGGAATATGATAACAAGTAATAAAATTGTAGTCAACGAATAAATAAATAAATAATTGAAATCTTTATCATGCATTTACTGTTGCGGAACGAAGTTCGCCGAGTCAGCTAGTTAATTATACCCATTATATTAAATTTAGTCGTAATTTTGTTCAGGTGGAGTCAGAAGGCGGCGATAAGACCGCTTCCCCCGCCCTGCCCCTGTGCCCGGGCGGCCGGCCAAACGTCGAAGTTGAACCCCTACTTAACGAAGGTAAGCTGAAAACGTATCATCACTTAGATTAAAAGTGCCCATGTCAGCTCCCGAGATTCTAATCTGAATGTAATCGACATGAGTCGGTATTATTGTTGTTGTAATAATTTTTATTGAGTTCTTCATTAATGACTAGTTGCGCCCCGTGGTTTCACCTACGGATAAAAAGTATTTTAATGATTTGCTTTCGAGCGTTTCACTTTTCCGGGATAAAATGTAGCCTATCTGTTAATCCAGTGTATAAG
Organism: Ennomos fuscantarius; assembly: GCA_905220475.3. Classification (NCBI taxonomy): domain Eukaryota; kingdom Metazoa; phylum Arthropoda; class Insecta; order Lepidoptera; family Geometridae; genus Ennomos; species Ennomos fuscantarius. The sequence goes on from HG992023.1 coordinate 18,608,039, forward strand.
CTATCTTGGTACTGAATTTCATCCAAATACATTCAGCTGTTTGAGCGTGAAAGAGTAACAAACATACAACATACAAACGTTCGCCTTTATAATATTAGTGTGATTGACATAGACTGTGCATGAATTTTAGTTTTTTAAATTCTGGATTAACACAAAATGATTTTGTATTTAAAATATCATGTAAGTAAGTATGTTTGTAGCCCCAAACTAAGCAAAACCTGTACTAATTATTGTATATAATTATAATAATATTATAATGTAATAATTATTGTTCATATATGTATCAAAAGTGGGTAACAGTTACCACCATTTATTTTCATCGTACAAATTGTATTATAATAATAGTATAGAGTGTACAAACCCCACAATTATACGCGTTCAACGGTATTTGTTTTAAAAGATGAAAGTTTACAAGCTGTTAGAACGTAAACAAGTGAGTTTTGGCGGGAAAACGAAAAAGATTGCATCTTCGCATTGTATTATTTTCCAAAATTTGTGTTATTTTCATTGTTAGTGCATAAAATTGGTGGCATTTTATTCGTTAAGTGCTGGATTACAGGCGTGAGTGTGGGAAAATGGTATAATGATGGTGAAACGTTTCTATTCGTGTTATTTCGAAAAATCTTCTAAAAGCTTCTTAAAAGCTTCTGTTAAATACACAAATGTGAAGCCAAAACGAACAAAAAAAAATGAGTCACCCTTACTAACTCTTACATCGCATTCTGTACGATTGGGTTATTCATTTCATAGATTTGTAAATTATGTAATTCTAATAATAGTTTATTCGAATATATTTCATTTTTTTCTTGTGAAAAAATTATGACTGCTCCTAAGATATTTTGCAAAGCATTCTCGTTTCTCAATTAAACCCACGCTATCGCAAAAGCGTAGCGTTGTACAGAACCATAGTTCAAAGCAGAATGTTTTTAATAACTTTATAGAAATTATTGCTAAACATCAGTGGTTATTTTATTTTTATATTTTACAGCCTGTTGCGTCAAGGTTAATTATTTTAATTTTGCAAAGTTGTTCCATTAGTGAAAGTCCAATTTGCAAATATCTAATAATAATAATAAGAGATTCCTCCGTCTGCGGTAGCTTGGACCTAGCCCCGCTGCTGACGGCACACTAGGCTTAGGTTTTTATATTCTATTTTTGTAATGTTACTTTTATAAAACTATTGTAAAAACTTAAATTTAAGATTGTAAATAAATAACAATAATAATAATAACGCCCAATGATCACATACATAGATCCTGGACCCTAACTAGGATTCCCTGTGTCTAGGGACCCAGGAACTAAGAGGACCATGGTCCCACAACACCCAGACTCAGAACAAGTATTTGCGCTTTTTTTCTGTGCACAAATACGTGTCCTGCTGCGGGAATCGAACCCACCACCTCGGTTATGAGCTGCCCTACTCAACCACCACACCGCAGTGGCTTTCAAATAATGCTGTTAATATATACTTAGTTTTTAAACTCTCATTGACTTTGAACCTATGATAGAGATAAATGGATATAAAGTTGACAAACCCCATCCGTGTATTATTGACATCATCTATAGTGTGGTAGTTGATCATGTCGGCTCATAGCCCGAAGCCGGTGGGTTCGATTCCCGTGGCAGGAAAAGTATTTGGGCACAAAAAAGTGCTAATAATTGTCCCTTGTCTGGGTGTTGTGGTGCTTCGTATTTCCTTCATTAGATACAGGAAATCTGAATTAGGGCAGAATCTATGTAGAGTAAACCATAACAATAGCTGGCCACTTTAGTGTACTGGCCAGTTTGTTTTAGTTCATGCTAGTTTCCATACGGTAAAAATTGAAGGGTTGAGAATAAAAAAGATTTAACTGACAAATTGACAGTTTCGAGAAAATTGACTTTAAACGTCATTTTAATGTAGAGTGCTTATAAGGTAATAGAAAAGGTTTATGTAAGTTTCAGGTGCTTGATAATGTTTTAATTCTATTTAAAATTACTAAATATAGTACTAATTCATATAATTACTGTAAAAATATAATATAATAAAATAAATATAGTAATGTTTTTATGCTAAGCAAACTGTATTCCTGTGACAGATAAACCATTTTTAGCCTCAAAATCTCGAGATTGAAGCCTAATTTCGGTATTTTGAGAATGTATCATTGAAGATAATTTCACGCTGAATCCAACGAGACCCATAAGTCATTTTGTCAAAAAAATCAGTTAAATCCTTTTTATTCTCACCCCTTCAATTGTGAACTATTTTGAAAGCTTATAGATAAGGTAATGTTAAACCATGGTGGCCATCACAGGTGGCGTGAATGTCTTATTTCAATAATATTATATATTATTATTATATATTATTTCAATATTTTTATAATGAAAGTCTTATTTCATCCAAATGTAGTATATAGTGGCCAATAACTAATAGCGGCCAGTTACACCTAGTTTTACCCTACGTAATATTTAGACGTTACTTCTTTATTCTATACTAGCTGCGCAGCTAGTTTCAGTAGCAGATAAAAAGTAGCAAAAAATGTGTTAATCCACTATATAAGCTATCTATATTCCAAATTTCATCCAAATCCGTCCATTTGTCTGAGCGTAAAACAGTAGCAAACATCAATACATACAAACTTTCGCGTTCATAATATGTCTAGGATTAATTGTGTCAATTAATATTTTGCGAATGTCTCTTTTTCGAAACTTCTTTTATTATGCAGTTGTACCCTTGAAGATAGCTTGCGGCAAATCCGAAAATCCAATACTCGCCATACTATTTCGGGTATACAGTTTCGTTAATTTCTAAAGTAATTTATCTAGCAATCCGTCTGTTCACTCATTCATGGAATGGGATTCCTTAGAGCGTGGACTTCGCTATTGTCTAGCTATCATGTTCCTCATTTATAGAAATTACTAGGTGAAGTCTTGGAAAAACAGTGCACACAAAATAAATAACATTCATACTACTTAACTACAGTTTTTATTGTTTTAGTTAATACCTCATCAATATATACAATACACATATAATAAAAACAAGCTCCTGCCAGCAGCTTCGCCCACGGCGTGGCCTATGGGAAAATAATTCAACCGCCCATTTCACCTTCTTAAGGGTGGAATTTCGAAAAATCCTTTCTTAGCGCATGCTTACGTCATAACATCTACCTGCATGCCAAATTACAGCCCGATCCGTCCAGTGGTTTGGGCTGTGCGTTGATAGATTACTATGTCAGTCAGTTAGTCACCTTTGAGTTATATATATTTAGATTTAGCTGAAATGAATCTGTACATAGAATATTAATAAAAATTCTGATAACAGAACCGTATTGTGGATAAAAAAGTAAAAACATTTTTTTGATCCTCTTGCTCAAAAAGTCTTTCATTGTAGCCTACCATAGCGGCGATAAATGAAATGAAATCTCTTTCGGAAATAAAATAGGCTAATTAGGCATCGTAGGATAGCATAAAATAAAATAGGTTAATTAGGCATCGTAGGATAGCATAAAATAAAATAGGTTAATTAGGCATCGTAGGATAGCATAAAATAAAAATATTTTGTTTTTGAAAATGAAAGTAAAATCAGTGATCTCTTTGGCAAATTGCGTGCAAGCGTTGCGGCTACAAATTGCGTGCAAGCGTTGCGGCTACAACTGAAATTTAAAAAATGCTTTGCCGTGCTTTTCACGAATTAAAAATTGAATTGGTGACAGCAATTTATTTTATAAAAGTGAAAACGTCATCATTTACTGAAAATGAAGAATTGCAGATGGAAAAAAAAGGAAATGGAATAATTTTCAATCTGTTTCCGTCAAAGTCACAAAGCATTTAGGTACTTATTTATACTTACGAAAGTTTTATGAAGTGGAGGACAGAAAAACGAAAAGATTCACTTACGGAACGAGTTTATCTTATGTAGGCATTTTAATTAATTTAAAAAAAAATATCAAAGTTGGACCCTTTGGAACACATATTCAATGTTATGGCGTTGCGGTTTAGTAAAGTTGCCACCACTTTACTAGAAGTATAACTAGACTATGACTTGACTTGATGACTTGGACTGTGACTTGACACATGTCTGCGTGAAATATCATTAACTTGATAAATTATCAATCACTCGACAGTGGCTAAATACATAAAAGTGAGGAGCCAATATAAAAATGAAGATATTCTTATTATATTCCTATTCTTATTAGTGGAAAGAAATATTTTCTTGCTGTACCAAAATATGTAGATAGACAAACTCTTCATTGAAACACAAATTTTATTAATTAGTAAATTCATATATATTAAGCAAACAAGCAAAAATGCGGCTATAAGCCGTAATATTAATAATAGTATAGTATAGTAGGTATAAGGCCAAGTTATAAACTTTGCGGTCTGGTAGATCCTCCACTAAAGCGACTTCATAGAATTTAAACCCTATGAAAAATAATATTTAAATCTTTCCAGTATTTATAATTTCAGTTTCTATTTGTAATGTTCATTAAGATCATCTCAATATTCTTCTTGCACCGGTGTGAAGTGGTTCTTCTTTACAGGTGTAATCGAAGCTTCGGATCGGAGTTTTCTGTTCTGCATTTTGCCGGATTGCTTGCACCAGTGGTGGGAAAGAGAACTTATTTTTTTTTCAAACTGTATAATATAGTTAACATAATTATTGTAATAATTTTGTTTTATAATGTTTGACAATAAGCACTTTGCAATTTTATGTGTTTTGTACAATAACTTAATTTAAAATCCTAATATTATTTTGACTTGTAAAAATGTTAAAAACAGTATATTTGCAATAAACGACTTTAATTCTATTCATGTCGCAGTTGTGACATATTTGTGATGCGCTCGAAGATCATTAATGAATTTTGTAGGTCAAATATGTATGGACGATCGGCTTTTAAGCGTTAGAAATTATTTCTGCATTACTACAGACCTGCGTAGCGTCTGTGCTCTTTGTATAATTTTGATTTTTTTTATATTTACTCAATTGTTTTATTACTTCTGATTGTAAAGGAGGGCCAATACTTTAAAAAATCCTATATGAGCTTTAGTACCCTAATTTTTAATAATGCATACACCACGAGCAAGCGGCACCCATAAATCATCATATTTATCTTTGACTTTAAAAACACAACAACGTGACGTGTCAAATAACGTGCTCAAGCTTACAAAGTCTACAAAGTCAAGTCGAGTGACTCTTGTCTCGCATCGCCGCGGTCACGTCTCGGCGTGACGATCAGATGATCAGCGTGATGGGCTCGGCCCGGGCCATGATGCCGGTAGGCCATAATCCAAGTCATATCAGCTGACTTTTGCCCTTGGAATCTTGTTTTGGAAGGCTCTGATTTAAAACGAATTAAAATTTTTTTTTTTGGTTTTTAGATATATAGATAGACTAGCTGCGCCCCACGGTTTCATCCGCGGATGAAAAGTAGATATTTCATAGATTCCTTTTTACCATTTTGGTATGATCGTTAAAAATTTCTAAAAATCGGTCAAGTTTTTGCGTAAAAGCCCGCGGCGTCGCCCTAGTGTTGTTCGATAATTGTCCCACGGAAACATACGATCGGCATAAAAAGTATCCTGTGTGTTAATCCAAATCCAGAAACTATCTGTGTTCCACATTTCATCCAAATCCGTTCAGTCATTTTTGCTTGAAAGAGTAACAAACATTCATCCATACATCATAACATCTACCTGCATGAAAATTTCAGCCCGATCCGTCCAGTGGTTTGGGATGTGCGTTGATAGATCACTATGTCAGTCAGTCACCTTTGAGTTATATATATTTAGAGATGTATTTTATTTTTACTTTATTAAACTTCATCTTATAAACTGAATTTTTTACAGTTCCTAAGTTCTGAGATTTAATCGCTAATATCCCTTGGGTCGTCGATTGTTTCCTCGTGAGTTTCGTCACTGGTGAGGTTATTAAACTTGTAAAGGTTTTTTTTATGTAGCTGCCATAAATCTTGGGTTTGTTCATGGCAAAAAGTATTATAAAAGTTATGATTAGAATCAGAAAACACTATCTATATCAAACTAGCCGACCAGCCCCAACTTCGCACGGGTTAATTAGTTTTACGCTTTAACGTATCTTTATGTATGTATCACTGTTAATTGTATTTTTACGGGTTTTTTTTAAATCGTAATAATATATTTTCCTTATTGCTTCGTGCAGCCCGTACTTCACAATTTTATTATATTTATAGATAATTACTTGTTTCAATCTGTTACATACAAAAAATGTTAACATCCTAAGCCTCTGTGGTGTGGTGGTTGAGCAGGGAGGCGGCGGGTTTGATTCCCGCGGCAGGACAAGTGTTTGTGAACAGAAAAAAGTGTGAATACTTATTCCGAGTCTGGGTGTTGTGGGACCATCGTCTTCGCAGTTCCTGGGTCCCTAGACATAGGAAATCCTAGTTAAGGTCCAGGATCTATGTATGTGATTGTTGGGCGTTATTATTCATTTATTATTTATTTATTTACTTAAATACGTAATATTATAAAAATTAAAGTATGATAATAAATAATGATCCAAATCATTTCACATGTTAAATATGATGTTGTACACCTACTCGTATATGCAAATTTTATAAGCCCTTATTAAGGGTGTACATATCAGAATAATTGTACGAGTTTAAGATTTATTTATTATCGTTAATATTAAATATGTGTACTATTGGTGTTTCTTAATAAATAAATAAATACACAAAAATATGGTCAAACTGAGAACGCACATGTTTAAAAAGTTGCTTTATAAAAAATAAATTAAGTTATTGTAATAGGCTTGTTATATTTAATTCAAATCAAACAATTTAATTATGTTACAAATATTTAAAAAAGATACATATAAGAAAAAAATTGTAGGTAAAGAGACGTTATAAATAAAACACAGAATTTATATCACCTTCTGCGAGGTCAGCCTTAAAAGCTGGCGACATTCCCTCGTTGAATAGCTAGGCTGATTCATTAATCATTATTCAACAATTATTTATTGTAGTAGTTAATTTTAACATCAAATTATTACCATTACAGATTTCATAGTTATTTAGTTGTTTACTTGAGAGGCATCTAAAGCAAGTGTCGCACTTTAAAATCATTATTAGAAACGTTCAAGTGAAATAAAAGTTCCAACGGTTCGACTAACACACCCCAGCCAGCAATAAAAGTGAATGGAGGAATACATTTGAATTGCTAATTGCTACAAGATCCAAAAAGGGGACAATTTTTGTTCGACTGTGTAAAACGAATGACGTCACTGTTCCGTATTTCATCTGAAAGAAGACCGCCGATGTAAGTAATATTCAATTCCAATACAATCCGATCATTTTGGTGTTATACATTTAGGGTAAACCATCTTTACTCCTTTATCTTTATTATGTTCGGCGTACACGGTGTATTGGACTCTGAAACGTAAATAGGATTATCTGACGCATGTTCATTGATAAAACAATGTTGGAAGCTTTATTGTCTGTCTAGAAGAGACCATTTTCGATAATATATATGTGGAAGATAAAATAATTTGAAATCCATTCAAACTCAAAGTTTCTTTTATTTATAAAATTTCATTACTCAATCCATTGTCGTCTAGTCAAGTCATACTCCAAGTAAAGTGGTGACAACTTTACCCGAAGCTGAAAACGAAAAAGATTGCGTCACCGCATTGTATTATTTTCCAAAACTTGTGTTATTTTCCGTGTTAGTGCATAAAATTGGTGCATTTTATTCGTTAAGTGCTGGACTACAGGCACGAGTGTGGGAAAGTGTTATAATGATGGTGAAACGTTTCGTTTCGTGTTGTTTCCAAAACTCCATAGAAGCTTCTGGTAAAGTTGCCACCGCTTTATTAGGAGTATGACTTGACTAGATGACTTGGATTATGACTTGACTTGACATATATACATATTACTTAACTCGAGTAATTATAAATTACTTGACACTGGCTAAATACACAAAAGTGTGGAGCCAAACCAACACAATAAAAAAACAGCGCATCTGCGCCATGGATAATTCAAAAATTTATTCTTTTATTAAAACCACACGAAATACTAAACATCGCCCGAGTGTAAGTAAAGTACTAATTACAAATAGCGAACCGCGAAACCAACTTGCTTCTAAGCAATAAGTACGGTGTAATTTTTCTAAGAAACCAAGTTTGCCTACCTTGAAAACTTCCAGCGCGTAGTTTATCAACGTCGAACAATCTCACAACTATTTAGTTCCTTTCTGGTGTTCCAACTTACTTTCAAGTTTATTTGACTTACTTTCTTAACTGTGGATGAAGTCGTGAACAGAGACAACTTGTAAACTATCATAGAGTCAGATAGCTTTGCTGTGTGTGGCAGGTTTTGTCTCACGATGAACGTACAAGGAAGCGAGTTTTCGCGAGTCTAGGAACCCAAGAACTACGAGGACCATGGTCCCACAACATCCAGACTCAGAACAAGTATTTTCGCTTTATATCTGTGCACAAATAATTGTCCTGAATTGAACCCGCCGTGTTATGAGCCGACCTGCTCAACCACCACACCACAGAGGCTGTATGTGGTATGGGCGACATCAATGCATACCACAGTGAATCTTTGGCCATATCATTACTTAACATCGGTGCCGTGAAAATATAGCAACGATAGCCTTCATCTAAGTATTAATTCAAGTTGTCGGCATCACCTCGCAGAGCAGTGACCTGCGAGCCAGCGGGTTACGTTGTAATATGATTAACCAAGTCTTCAAGTTGAGGATGAAAGATGTGGTATTAGTCACGATGCCAAGGCGAGTCAGTTATTCAATAGCCTGATCTAGATTTTAGACCTTAAACGTGACCAACTCAAAAATAGACCGCCTTCTAACATCAGCTACAACCTCGTCAATGGCATCCTGACGTGCATTCACTGTGCGCGTACTTTTTCCGCTAAAATTGGATATATAAGCCATTTAAGAGCACGCCACCCATGCTCTCCGGATTGACGCAGAAGTGTCGCCGTAGCCGGAATCGGCAAGGATGACATCATCATCATCAGCCTGATCTAATATTTCTACTCTTTTATTATTAATTTTACTAGGTGATAGGACTTTTCTGCAAAGTTCATCTATGTAGGTACCACCGCTTTGCCAGTTATTCTGCCGCCAAGCAGTAGTGCGCAAGTGTTTCGGTTTGAAAGGCACTGTAGCTCGTGAAATTACTGGGTAAATGAGACTTTATGACCTAATATCACAGTCTAGTAATCTTATTGCTAGACTGTGCTGATGTCTCAAAATAACGTGCGCAATGCAGTTTCGCGCGAAACTATACTTTTTTCGATTGGAATATATTCCCAGTTAGTATATTGGACGACTAGGTCAACTTGATGGTAACTTTGTAATAGGAACTTAAGTTTTACATTAGCGCCATTCACGCGGATAAATTTAATTTTCTCCGCAGCTATTTAGGTCACGCACATCGATGAGTGGAAATAAAACAGCGTGAAAGTACAGGATGAACCGCCATAAAAGATATGAGATTAATTCCACTTACCATCTATTGCCATTTTTAGTGTATGGGCGTCTTACTTCATCGGGTCAAATGTTTTAAACGTATGACTAATTAAGCACAAATATAGAAGTATAATTGTGAGACTTGAATTAGAAATCAGAACATCTATTGAGTTTCATGTACCTTATAGACTGTCTATAAATAATAGGACCTTTGTAATCTATATACTTTACTAAACATGTAACTTAAAAAAAAAACAAGAAAAAAAAGTACAAGAAAACAAAACATAAAACACAAGATAAAATACAAAAAACGTCGTTTCTAGTATTCTTGTAAATAATGTTTTTCATCAATTTAATTTAGCTACTTTATAGAGAATAAAGGAAAATACAAGCACCTAAATACTAAAAAGTAAAATGCTGTTGTAAGAATAAAAAGAAACTGGCCATTGCACGAACATAAGAAGGCGACACAGCAAGTAAAATGATTCATCCAAACTGTTACTTAATTTATAAATTTTATTATTAAATATATATAATTATTAAATGATTAATTATTTAATTAGGAACAGAGTTAACTTGCGTCCTAAAATCCATTAGGGCTAAAAAAATTAAGCCCGAGACTTTTATTTTTACTTTCTACCCTCCTACCTATTTTATTTGGACAATCCCCCGGGCGGCTCTCTGAAAGTAATCAGAGTTTCAAGTTACTTTTCTCAACTTCTAAGTTAACCATTTTTTATCACTATTTTATTTCAATTAAAAGTGTTCGAGTAGTTTGTTTGCGTTGAAGCTCAGTGCATCTTGAACACGTTGAGAAGACGTCAACATGATCTACTTCTAGATTGGATGGATATAGATAGCTGCAGATTATACATATATTATAGCGAGTCTTAATAATCAGCCTTAAGTACCATCCAACGAATGTTAGAATAGAATAGAATATAATAGAATATTATTCATTGGCCATATAACATGTTACAAAATGCAGTTCAGATTACATATTAAATTATATGAATAATAATAATTATGCATACATTAATTAAAATTAAATATAAATAGTACTGTTATTGGCATTCAGAATTTTTATCTTACTGTATTATTACTTATCAGCTATATTATTCTCCTTAAAAATAAATAGTCGCCTTACAACAACAATAGGTAACTTCACTATATACCTGTCACCTTTTAGTTATATATATTTAGGTTTCATTTATGTACATTTTTGAATAAATTTTATTTATTATTATTATTATTATTTTATATCATATAACTCAGATGATGATTCCGTTAGACGCATAGTCATATGAACTCATTAAGTGAGTATAACGGATTTGATTCGAAGAAACTTTTTATTTTACGTTTAAAGTCAGCCTGTTATAGTGTCAATGGAGCTTAGTAGGTACAAGCTTTGCTTAGTTTGGGATCAGATGCGTTGTCTGTAATGCCCCCACATTAAAATCAAAGAATACCTATAACCTGTGCATGATTTATTGTTACAAGTCAAAATAAAATTCAATGCCTCAAATAATACAGTTTAATATTGCTTAAAATCGCATTTCAATTTTAAATCACAATATAAATCTCGAGTACTTATTTCCTCTTCTAAAACGCCATATTTCCAATGCTAGACGGAGATGAGTTCAGAAATACATACATAGGTACTAACTAGCTTTATGTAAATCTGCTACGGCAAAGGTTTCAGACCGGTAACCGGGATATTAAAAAAAAAACATTTTATTTATATTTGGAACGGTTTTTAAATAAATCCACGTCTCAGTCTCTCTTTATAAAAAATAGCAATAATACATACACTTAATTATATAACATAAATAGTATATCAAACTGAAAACAGTGCGCCAAAACTAATTATAAAACCTTTGATTTTAATTTGATTACAATATAATATTTATTACAAATAAATTGAGCTTTGCGTATGGCGCATACAGCCCTGCAATAACTATTTACCTAAATGTTGGCCTTTAGTAAAAATAGGCACATACCTATATATTTTATAAAGGAAAGTTAACAAAATCGTTGGAGTTGAGAAATGTCTACCTACAAAAGGAAAATGCTTCTAAGCCGTAGTCACTGTACCGTAAGAGGACGTAGGCGTTCTACTCAATTGAAGTTGAGCAAACTAATGTTTGAAGTAATGCAAAGTACCTAAATATTATACGCTACTTGATTCTGCATTCTTGAAATATTCTTTTCAGCTTAGATATACATACGATAAATCCATTTATCTGTATCTATTTTAATAAAAGTCTTTGTCCTGAGTGATTGACTGACATGTACTTGTCCTTGATGTTTGGAGGGTGCTTTTTTGGCGCAATGGTGTAATAAGAATGGTTTTTCAAATTCAAACAAAGAAAAAAAAACTTTTCTTTTATAGTTTTTAAATTTCGATGCCTACCGCATATCACATTATATTTCAGTGTTGCTAGTGCACAAATACTACAAAATGAGATATTTTTTTTTGTTTTGGCTCCATACTTTTGTGTATTTATCCAGTGTCAAGTAATTGAAATTTAATATTTGATGTGTATATATTTATGTGTCAATTCACAGTCCAAATCATGAAGTCAAGTCATAGTCTATAGTCTAGTCAAGTCTTACTCCAACTTCTAGTAAAGCGGTGGCAACTTTACCAGAAGCTTCTATGGAGTTTTAGAAACAACACGAAAAGAAACATTTCAACATCATTATAACATCTTCTCACATGTCTGCCACACTCATGCCTGTAATTCAGCACTTAACGAATAAAACGCTACCAATTTAATGCACTAATACTGAAAATAACACAAGTATTGGAAAATAATACAATGCGGTGACGCGACTTATTTCGCGTTTTTCTGCCAAAAAACAATACAATTATTCTTAATAAAATAAATCAAACCTTTCAATAGTTACTTTGTTAATTTCCAAATTAAGAATGAAATTCGTCCCAATACATTGCAATCAAAATTCCATGATCACCCCACTGATTTCGGAATAACGGCAAAGTCTATCAGAGCTTTGCAGAAACGATATTACGGTCTAATTCCTACTGTTAAGGCTGTAAGATGTAAATCTGTCTGTGAAACGGTCCCGAGTCAAATAAACCGAGTCCCGTTGTCCGGTGCTGACACTGATAAGTTTTAATTACGCCACGAATTATTCCGGAATTTCCCGCGCAGACACATTATATGCTTACTGCTATTCGGTTTTCTGTGCGGTCTTATAGGTAGACCCACATAAAACCTAACTATCTATCTATACATATAAAATTCAAAGTCCTGACTGACTGATTGACTGGCTTATATTAGGTCTTTACCTATGAAATTGCCGTTTTGTTTGAAAAAAGTTAAAGTATTTTTTTTTCGAACTCATTTATTTCTTTTATTCAAAGTAATCACCCCTGCAATCAATGCATCTTTGCCAACGCTGTGGCAGTTTATGGATGCCCTTCTTGAAAAAATCAGCAGGACGGGAGACAACAAACTCTTCAAAGGCGTTTTGTACTGCCTCTCGGGAATTGAATTTTTTTCCCGCTAAAAAGTTGTCCAAATTTTGGAAAAAGTAATAGTCGGTAGGCGCAAGATCTGATGAGTATGGCGGATGAGGGAGGGCTTCCAAACCCAACTCATGCAGCTTAGAGACGGTCTGTTGTGCAGTATGGGGTCGCGCGTTGTCGTGAAGTAGCAGTGGAGACGACCGATTGACCAAAGCTGGTTGCAGACGTGCGAGTTTCGCTATCATTGTGGTCAGTTCTTCAATGTACACATCTGCAGTAATGCTCTCGCCGTTTTGTAAAAAGCTATGATGAATCACACCAGCACTAGACCACCAAACTGTGACCATCACCTTTCTAGGGGTCATTTTTCGTTTTGCACATTGCTTTGGTACCGAACCAGGATCTAACCAACTTGCTGAGCGCTTTCGATTGTCAAAAAGAATCCATTTTTCGTCGCACGTAACAATTCGGTTCAAAATTCCTTCATTTCTGTGCCTGTTAAGCAGCGCAAGGCAAGTCTCGACGCGTACGTTGCGCTGGCGATCGTTAAGTTCGTGGGGCACCCATCTATCAAGCTTTTTTATCTTGCCAATCTGTCGCAAATGGACCAATATTGTTTTGATGCTAACATCAAAAGCTGCTGTCAGCTCAGCTGTAGATTGAGATTCATCAGCTTCCACAATCGCCTTTAATTCATCATTGTTGACCAAAGTTTCCGGACGACCACGAGGTTCATTTTTGAAGTCAAAATTCCCAGAACGGAACCGAGCAAACCAATAACGGGTTGTACGTTCGTTTGTACAGTTCTCTCCTTAAACGTCGTTGATGTTACGTGTCGTTTGTGCCGCGTTGGTGCCACGACGGAACTCATATTCCATAATTACACGAAATTTCAAAGTATCCATTATGAGGAAAAATGTTGAAATGTAATGAAAATACAACGCTAATCAATAAACAAAAGACTTATATTGTAAATAGAATGTCATATTTTTAAAACAAAATTAATTTGAATTTAGAATTCATAGCCAATCAAAACTTTTTTTTGTTTGAAAAAGTCTGTACTGCAATACGGCAATTTCATAGGTAAAGACCTATTATATCAACGCACAACCTAAACCACTGGTCCCAGAGATTTGAAATTTGGAGGGGGTGTTTTTTTGTAAACTAATGGTATCCACTAAGAAAAGTTTTTTCGAAATTCCACCCGTAAGAGGGTGTAATGGGTGATTGAATTATCTATGAAAAAATTCTTCTTTGCTTCCTATAGGCCACGCCGGCGATGCCGCGGGCAGAAGCTAGTTTATATATAAATCAATTGCTGTTAATTTATCTCGCTAAAACTCGAGAACGGCTGGACTGGGTTAGCTAATTTTGGTTTTGTAATATTTGTCGTAGTCTAGAGAAGGTTTAATTTTCTTATTGATAGGGTTAGGGTGTGAAACTATTTACACGCGCGTAGCCAGGGCGGCTCAGCTAGTATATAATAATTCCGTTGCTATCAAATATGTGAAATTAGATTTCTTTGTTCGTCTCTTGGGATGGTTTGTTTATTGAAATGTTGCTGATTGAGCATCAAAGTTTATTCCAAACCAATTACAACACATATTTGTTCAGTATAACCCATTAACAACACATATTGTATCAGTTATAAAGCCTATGTATAAAAAAGGTTCAAAGGACGACATTAGTAACTATAGACCTGTGGCGTTAATACCAATCCTAGCGAAAGTTGTAGAAAATGTTATTTATGATAAGTTGTATGAATATTTCGAAACCAATAATATTTTAACAAATAATCAGTACGGATTCCGAAAAAATAAATCGATAAATTTAGCTATGTATATTTTTTTGTATAAAGTAACAACAAGCATGGATAAGCGGAAAAAGACGGTGGCATTATACTTAGACATGACAAAAGCTTTTGATCATGTAAATCACGAATTATTACTGAAAAAATTATACCGTTACGGTGTCAGAGGTAATGCTCACGAACTCATCAGATCCTATTTGGCTAATCGAAAGCAGATGACCCACATAAATCGAATGTGTATGAAAACTCACACGGACTTAATATATCGATCTAATACTAGAATAGTCAGATGTGGTGTACCTCATTGTGTACATTGTGTACATTGTGTACCTGTATTGGGGCCATTTTTATTTTTATGTTACATAAATGATTTCCCAAATGTAACGTCAAATCCTATGACTTTATTTGCAGATGATAGTACAGTCCTGTTCGTGGATAATAATGGCAATGACTTTTATAATGACATTAATGAAACTCTGACATCTCTTATTAAATGGCTAAATGTAAATAATTTAAAAATTAATATCGATAAAACTAATATAATGAACTTTAAACAACAACATCTTGCACCTTCTGACTTTAAAATTAATTATTTAGGTAAGACTATTAATGAAGTTGACTACAGCCGATTTTAGGTATAATTGTTGATAATAAACTATCCTGGAAAATACAAATTGATCAAATCTGCAAAAAATTACATAAAGCCTCATATGCCTTATACAAACTAAGCAGTGTTGTGAATCGAAAGACGTTACTTATATCCTATCATGCACATGTTGCATCTGTTCTAAGATATGGAATTTTATTTTGGGGCAACTCCACAGACAAACTGCGAGTATTTAGGGCTCAGAAGAGATGTGTTCATGCAATTCAAAATCAAATTCAAATTATTTATTCGTTATACCTTTGGGTTACATGATTCTTAAGTAGGATAACTTATAATTAAACATATTTTTCATTATTAATTAATACAACTAGTCTTATCCAACTTAAGTATTGAGTCCGTGTACCCTGTACTAGTATAAAACTGTGTTACAGGGTACAGGCACTTCCAGGTAGTGCCACTGTGTATTATACATATAATTTATAACAAAATATAAATATGTATATAAAATTTAATTTTTTTTTAATAGACTAAAGCTACACTACAAGATTATAATATGAGAATATATTTTAACAAAACTATGCTTAGATAAGGGGAGGGGTACGGGGGGGGGGGGGAGGGGAACCAGTATAAAATATATAGTTTAAATATAATATATAATTATTATCAAAATTATCTGTGAATAAGTGTAAAAATAGTATGTCAGTCATAAGTCTGCCAGTATTTTAAAAGATTATAAAAAATTAAGGTAGTGGAATTATTTAGAAACAACAAGTAGGTTTTCGGTTTCTTGATAAGTTAGTTTAGATAACCAGATTTGAACCACTCTTTTGCACTCGTTTCTTGGAAGTGAGTATATTTCCAAGGCTTTAGAAATGAGATTATATAAACGAGGTCCTAATATCAAAAAGTGTCTACTAGCCAGGTGAGTTCTGTGTGAAATAGTCTTGCAGATGATATCCTTCCGACGTTTATTTTGGCGATCCATCGGAGCATAAGGCGTAGACGTATGTTGCCTTAATATGGTGAATAAGACAAAGAGCTGCCTAACAGTAAGCACTTCACTTGTTTTGTAAAGGTCAATTGTTGGGTAAAAGAAGGGTTTTTTAAACATAACCTTTAAGACAGCTCTTTGTGCTCTCTCCAGCTTGAGCATACTTGTAATGTGAGTACCACCCCATGCAGGGATGCAATAAGCCAGGATCGACTGAGCCAGAGCAAAATAGACGAGTTTAAGTGTCTGCAAATCAGCTGAAGACCGAAGTTTCTTAAAAGTAAACATTAATTTACGGACACGCCCAGTAATTACATCTATGTGATTTTTCCAGTTTAGAGTGTGATCAATATAAACTCCAAGATATTTTATGCAAGATACTTTTTCTAGGGGAAGACAGGTACAATTTGGCAAATCGGTGCAGGAGCATTGGTGGGCTTTAATTGTAAAAGATTGTGGAGGTTGAGAAGTAGAGCACGGTGAAAAAGTTAAGAACTTTGTCTTGGTTATGTTAAGTGTTAACTGATTTTTGTTTAACCAGTACATGACCAGTCTAAGCGCATATTCCGCATTTGCACGTGCCACATCCCAAGTTTTACCCTCCACCAAGAGAACAATGTTAGGTTTAAAGCAAGTAGACTCATGTAAAGAGCATTTTAGAGCGCTCAAAGTGCTAACGATGCCGTCTTTATACATAAGCGAGATAGCTGCATTTGTAAAAAAACATCTCTATTTATTTAAACAATATGCAGTAGGTAGTCGGCGAGAAGGAGATATACGTCACAAGTCATGTAAAACTCGTCTCTTGCGTAGCAGTATATTCTGTATGGCACCTATAATTTTTAATAAGATTCCTTCAAGGTTACGTATTGAGAATGACATGGTTTTCAAAAATAAACTTAATGAGCTCTTGGTGGACAAAGCATATTATAATATTGACGAATTTCTGAATGATAAAAATTTAATTTAATGTATGATTCCAACAACTAATATGTTTAATTTATGATTGATATTTAATGACATGTATAATTGGACATTATTTATAATATATTATAACAAGACACTTAATGAATTAATAAAATGAATTGGAATTTTGACAAATCTAATTGCTTGCATGTCTTAACGACGGAAATAGAGAGACTATATTATTACATTACATTAGAATAAGACCACAATTTTTGTATTACCTATTTCGCAAGATAATAAATTGTTTAATTGTTTAATATTTCATAAGCTAAATCACTACTTTACAATTTAACTAATTTCAGGGCATATTTCTCTTTAAATTGGGTACTGTTATGGTTGCCTTGGGACCGAACGTATGAAATTTGAAGGATTCGGTAGAGCCAATATTTTATGACCCTCCCAACACGTAAAGAACGTGCGGTCGCATAATATGTGACACTTTATCGTTGCTGTATTGTTTCTCGACTGTAAATCAAAATGTATTGTATCAAATATATCATTTTGTAAATGTATCTTTCATCTCTTAACAGACTAAAAAACAGACTCACTCTTTAGAGATGTGGTATGTTATTCACATTTCATGTTTGTAGCTAACTATTGGTAATCCGTTAATTGCTTTGTTTGTTACCTATACCTGTTAGTTTTATATTTTTATGTCATGCTGTTAATTACCTTAAGAATAGTAAATAAATAAGTACCGACGTACTTTTATTAATGAAACTTTCATATAAGAAAAGCAAACAGACAATGCGCTTAAGGCTAAAACATAAATCTGAAACTGAGAACACGGTAAATTTGTTTAATTCAATTCGCAGTATTCAAGAAAATATAAATAAATAAGTACTTTAGTGGATTAAGCTTTAATAGACTAATATCACGCGCGTGAATACTATAACACGTATACGCCTTAAATCTCGCTCTGTAAGGCCTGCTCTGTTAAACCTTCACCTGATGTTAAGCGGCACGGCCGCCCATAACAGAACAGTGAAACTTGGAACTCTAAAATATAAAGTTTCGCGGGACACTGCACTGCGCACATCATCCTGAGACATCAGCACAGTCTGGTAATAAGATTACTCGACTGTGAGATCAGATCACAAGGTCTCATTTGCCCAGTAATTTCACTAGCTACAGTGCCCTTCAATCGGAACACAGTAGTGCTTGCGCACTACTGCTTGGCGGCAGAATAACTGGCAAAGCGGTGGTACCTACCTCGACGAACTTTGCAGAAAAGACCTACCACCTAGTGAAAGTTTTAATATTTAAACTGTACTAACCTTCCTCTCGCAATGGATACTACGTTCAAATACCGTAGGAAGTCAACTTCCTGCGATCGCTTTCAACTAGTTTCAAGGCGGATTTGCCAACTCACTTAAACTGCACTGAAGTTTATGTTGCAACTATTCCTGATACAATAATTGAAACGGATAAAGCATAGCCGTTTATTTGTTTATATAGAAAACTAGTTGATCGGCCCCGGCTTCGCATGGATAAATTAGTAAAATGCGGTCAAACGGTATACAAACTACTTTCTCACCAATTTTCAGCCAAATCGGTTCAGTCGTTTTTGAGTTATAAATCGTGTCACTAACACGACTTTCTTTTATATATATAGATAACGTAGCTGTCTGCATGATTTAAGTAGATTCAATTGGTATCATTAAATGTTTTTCTTTACATTTGCAAGCACATACACATACATGGTTATTATTATGAAATATCACAATTATTGTAGTAGCTTTTGTATATTAAAATCAGCTAGCAAATTTTTTGGTGTAATTTTTTCAACAGGCAATGTTTCTGTTTAAACAACTACAAATTTTGTTCTATGACTTTTAATAGTTCAAATTATTTTGTCTACTCATACGAAAAAGAAATGATGATTTGGTTAATCTAAACAAAAATAACTCTTAGAATACCCTATACTTGCGTTACATCACAACTGATTACGAAACGTCGTGATTGTAAACGCGGCTGGGAGGACGTAGCTACGCTACGAAACTCGCGAAAGGCATTTCTATTTAGTTTACGAGCCATGTTATTTATTTATCTATATATACATGTATAAATTTCGTGTCACAGTGTTTGTTACCATACTCCCCCGGCTGAACCGATTTAGATGATTTTTTTTATTCACACTTGTAGGTCTGAGGATATGTTGTTATCTATTTTATCTCCCCAAGTGATAAGGGTGGCCGACCCCAATTTTTTTCGGATATTTTTTTTTATGATGTGGCATTAAAAATTACATACAACCCAAACTTTTCAACCATCTTCCATCATCCCCATTATAGTAGCTATGTATGTGAATAGGGGATACAAGTAAATTAAATTTATGTTAGTGTTTTTATATGTTATCTAGATATCTATATTTCAGCAGCGTTACACTGCTCTGCTAAAATTTCCATGTTACACCCAGGTTAACTGGAAGATAATGCTCTCTAGCATTAAGTTCGCCTTTGTACCTACATTTGTTATTTGTGCAATAAAGCATTTTCTATCTATCTATCTATCCCCTATTATTTATTTATATAGAAAGACATTGGTTGCCAGGTCAGCTAGTAAATTTATAAAAGTGTTACACAACAAAATACAAAAAATTTAGTACCTTAATGAAAAAAAAAGCTAACGTACTTTACAAATAGTTCGCTGACACTTAACAGAACATTCTGATTGTATTGAATAGGTGGCCAAAATACGGATATTAACGAAACTTTCACGGAAATATATTTTTTATCGGCTGCGGGTAAGTTAATAACTCTTCTCTGGGTTGCCACGAGACCCTACTTAGCACGCCCCTGTCACATTTTCACTGGTTGCGTGGCAAATAAAAGTTTTACGTTCCATTTTCATGATCGTAGCCAGGTACGGGGGCGGTTACTATCGTGTTTTTTTTAATGTGCTTTTGGGGTTGGGGATGTTTTGAGGTGAGTTACTTATTAGGTATAATTTTGATTTATGATATTGAATGATTTAATAATTATATCGAACTTATTTCAACCCCGAAACAAATATTAATATGTCATAAGTTTGGTGTTTATCCGTCAGTGTGCTTAGCGTAGATTTCAAAACACATTTTTTTTTAAATTGTCACTTAATGGGGAATTTTCTTAACTAATGAACATTTTGTTTTACAATTTTTTCTTTTACTTTATACATTTTAATTTAATATGGTGAATATTAGTTATTAAGATCATTTAAGTTTTTTAAAAACAACAAAAATATTTTTATAAATATCGAGTAAAATTAGTAAATCATCTTAAGTTAGTAAAACTTCTTTAGCTCCATCTACCGGCCGGAATAACATTTGTTTAATGTTAATGTCACCATTTTGACAAATGTAAATTATGATTTTACCGAAGATACTAATATATTAATACAAATTTCTAATTTTGTTATGTAGTCAATGGAGATCTACGTGAACCAAAAACTCAACTCCCGTTCGCCTCGTTACGCATTCACCAGATCACACCCCAAGTCAGGCGTGCCAAAAAATTTTTACTTCGAAATCTAAAATGGCTCTACGGTTTCCTAAAAAACATCATTACCTACCTAATTGTTTTTCTACGCGATCCGCCAGCGCGGCATTAAATTCACATCGCAGAATATTTTATAGTTACCGTCCCGTCTACGGAACCATCGCTACACGTGCTTGCGCCTCAACCGTGTAACAGGTACGAGGGGGCCTCGTTTACCTAATTTTATTTAAGGGTTCTGCAGTAAAACTCGCCTGAACTTGATTGCTTCGAACGTTACCGTACTGAAGCGACGTAGAGTTCGCATCTTCCAATGATAAGAGAATGGTAACGACGCCATTGGCTTTGATGGTGATATAAAAAGCCTATCGAAGAAGGCGTTATACTAACTTACGAGCGGTGTCATAGCGTTCGAATAAAATTTATTTTTGTTTTTGTTATAATTTTTTTTAATTGGCACTGGTGACGGAAATATTGCGGAGTAATAGGCTAGCGTTGAATGGCCATGTCATGCGGAGGGATGAAAGACTAAGACTACTAAGAAAGAAAACTAAGAGGACCTTGGTCCCACAACACCCAGACACAGAACAAGTATTTTATTTTGCTATTTTTCTATGCACAAATACTTATTCTGACTCGGGATACGAACTCGCTACCTCCGGTTATTAGCCATCGTGCTCAACCACCACACCACACAAGCTTTCAAGTATCTACTATATACGTCACTGCTGCATTGGCCAAGCTCAATCGTGTCAGTGAAGACATGGAGCTCTAGGTTCATAGGCATCAGCCTGTTACATTGTAAATGAAAATGAAAAAAATACTAAATCGAAAACCTTTATTTTAAAAAAAACGAGTGTGCTTTAGACCACACGACTGAAGTAAAACTTCTTTACTTTAGCACCATCTATCTGCCGGTATAACTTTATTTTTGCCTTGTTTAATGTTAATGTCGCCATCTTGACAATTATTGTAAATTGTCATTTTACCGGATATACCAACATATAATTTTATTGTTATTTTGGCAAAGGCGATCTACGTGAATCAACTTCCGTTCGTCTCCCCAAGCCAAGCGTGCGTAAATAAGTTTTAGTTCAATAACGCAATGCTACTACTGTATTGGATTAAATGCTGCAAGTACTAATATAAATATAAAACTGCCAAGAGCTTGAAGCTTACATAAATAGTGATTGTGTATTTCATGAAACTTAGAAGGTTGGAATTACACAGATTTTGTTTTATTTAGCTGTCGCCGTTTGACGCTCATATTGTTTCCCGATCCGTTACAATGCACGTAACAAAAATGTACTCCATTGAAATTAATCATTAATTTTGCAGCACCGTTGACAAATTGTCCTATTCAGTTTCTCCGGTGAAAAGAGAAGGATTCAGGCAATAAATTTAGACCTTTGTCCCGGCAGACTGAAGATTACCGGTGTTTTATGAGCTGTGAGTTACGCGAAATCATTGTTATTTGAACCTTATGTACTTTTATTATACGTACCGATACAATCTGTAAAGGAACACAAACTGTATATACTTTTACTGGTTATTATTTTTAAGCAGATCTGAAAAACGTATTAAAACGATATATGGTATTGAGTTTTTACATAAATTCTATAGAAAACATTAAGTTTAGCATTTTCAAATCTTTTTTTGCGTTGCTTTAAAACAATACACTTGTAAAATAACGGGTAAAATCAACAACAAATGTCCTAATTTTTACACTGAGAACAAAAGAAGGTAATACATACTTTTTCAGTGATTTTGACCTAAGTAGTTACCGAACTACGAAACCAATTTTGATAATTTGAAATTTCTTTTTGACAATTCTGACTACCAATTCTTTTCAAAATCGGTTCATAAATGACGGAGTTTCATGGTGACAACCATAAAAAAAACAACAACGTGGTGTATGCCGTTTAAGCAACTCTACCTCAAGTAGGTAGTAGTCATTTAAATCCTTTAAACATTTATTTTGTTATTTATTTAATACTTTATGTACAGAAGTAGTAAAAGGAGGACTTAAAGTTGACAGTATTTTCTACCAAGGCGTGCAGAGAAACAATTACATTCGGATACATACGCACATTAAAAAAAAAAAATTACATTACAATTACGAGTACAACGCCGAAGGAAAACATTTTTTTTTTTTTTTACATCTCACACAACGCCTTCTAGCCCCAAACTAAGCAAAGCTTGTGCTATGGGAACCAGATAACTGATACAATACTTAGATACTTTTTGTTTGTAAATACATACATAGAATAGAATATGACACCCAGACATAGAACAAACACCTATATTCATCACACAAATGTTTGTCCTGAGTGGGAATCGAACCCACAACCCACAGTTCAGAAGGCAGGGCTACTACCAACTGAGCTGTCGGGCCAGTCGAAATGTCGTAATGTGTATAGTCGATTGTAAGGAAACTGCCATGTTCAAGAATCACAAAATTCGAGAGATGTCATCCACCAACCTGCACTTTGACATCGTGGTGGATCGCGATCTGTGAGAATGAATCCGTGTCCAACCCATCCGACCACTAAGCATAAACTTCAAGTGACAGGTCAATAAGTATCTTTTAGGCAACCATGTACCACATGCTATGTAGACAGCATCGTCACTTGAGACCGTGATCAAATGGCCCACATATTCAATATTAAAAAATAAAAATAAACTAGAAATGAATTGTTTTTCCAGCTAAAGGTTTTCAGATTTATATCGCGCGTCATTTTGCTTGTTAACGTACGCTTTGCGATGCTATCTAATACCATGATAACAACACATAAGCACGTTACCCTATTTGTATACGCCTGTACCATATATCATATGAACACCGAAAAAAGTGGGTTATATTCGTCTTTGACGTCTATTTACGGCATTTAAGATCTTAATGTCGATCAAATTCAAGTGAAATTAAGGCGATTCTCCAATTCTCAGAAAAAGACGATTAGACTCACCGAACGTGAAAAAACTTTTAGCGAAGTCTAGTTTAAGGTTTACTTCGGGAGTAAAGCTGGTCTTGCTTCTAAGAAGTAAGGTATACTCAACATAATCGACAGGCTTACACGTGCTAAGATACCGGTTACAGATACAGAACTAAAAGATCATAATATATACGAAATAAATGACTAGATACTCCTTTGTAAAATTTACATAGTAATTTAAGGCCCGCAAAAAGTGTAATCAGCCACGCTTAATCAGATTAAGATTAGTACTGACACTGCATGTAAAGTCCAGCCCGCGACCAGGTTGATTAGTATGCGACCTTTACAAGCTGAAGGACCTCCTACATAATGTATGAACAGAAATAAGTGCTACCAAAGACACCTACAACTCTTTACCATTATAAAAATAAAGATTAAAACTTTGTACCCTACAAACTGAAGCTCAATACAATATTTTAAAGCCTCAATTATTTTGAGGGCCTTTGTTCTATATAGAGTTAGGTAGTATAGGCACTATATTATATATACACTTTCTACTGCAAAAAACATTTGGATTATTATACTGACTAGCTGATGTGTTGAGCGCCGTCTGTCAGCATGGAATTACTTAAACGTACGTACTTTTTTGTTTTTGTTTTGGCTCAACACTTTTATGTATTTGGCCAGTGTCAAGCAAATGATAAATTATCAAGTTAATTTACATTATATGTCAAGTCAAGTCATAGTCTAGTCTGGTCAAGTCATACTCCTAGTAAAGCGGTGGCAACTTTACCAGAAACTTCTATGTAGTTTTGGAAACAACACGAAAAGCAAAGTTTCACCATCATTATACCTTTTTTCCCAGTACTCATGTTTGTAATACAGCACTTAACGAATAAAATGCCACCAATTTTATGCACTAACACTGAAAATAACACAAGTTTTGGAAAATAATTCAATGCAGTGACGCGATTTTTTTTGTTTTCCCCCCAAAACTTTAATTGTACTTTTTCACGGTTTATCCTTTCCTATTTATTTATTTTACTGGTAAAATTAAGACATGAATTTAATCCTCTTTTAGGCACAATTTGATGAGCAAAAATAACAAATTAATACT
Source organism: Ennomos fuscantarius (assembly GCA_905220475.3). NCBI lineage: Eukaryota > Metazoa > Arthropoda > Insecta > Lepidoptera > Geometridae > Ennomos > Ennomos fuscantarius. Next base: position 18,632,885 of record HG992023.1, read on the forward strand.
TCTAAAAATATTCCTGTACCAAGTTCTCGAAACTAATATTTATGCAAACTCCTTGTTATATTTGTAACTTGTATCATTATTGATATTCCTTATCATAGGGCACGCATATGAAAAGTATCTTTCTTATTTTCAAGTAAACAAACAGTATGAGTAACCTCACTTTAATGACTTCGGAACCCTAAAACCACTGCAGGCTCAACTCGACTGTGTTTACACTCAGTTTTCATCAAACATTTTTAATAAAAGCAAGTGTCTTTTTGAGCATTTGGATTTGCATTTTATTTTTTGTAAGTGAAATTTTTAGGCGCAATGAGCGCTTTTTGGGGGAACAAAAATCATTCGCGCCATCGTCACCGAACGCTTTCCATGAGCTATACGTATACTGTGCATATATGTATACTTTTTGGGTGACCCACACATTTTTTTAAAATAAAGATTATTAATTTGTTTACTTTGATCATAAGTGCAAAAAAAATAAACGATCAAATGTCCGGGATCTGAGTATGTGTTCGAACATACTCAGATTCTTAAGGACCCAGGAATTACGAACCGTCCTATGACATCCAGACACAGAGCAAGTACTTTTATACAGTGGGCTGGAGCATTTGGATTGTCTATAGGTCATCGCGGCTAGTATATAGTCCAAATGTTTTTTTTTTGTAGTAGTAGTAGTAGGTAGTTTTCAGTATTGGTTATTATTCATTGTATTAAAAATAAAGGAAGTACATTTATTATGTGTACAAATATTTTTCTTGTTGCGGAAACACACACCCTTCGGAGTATGAGCCGACATGCTTAATTACTACGCCATGAAAAGCTATTAAAATAATGTTCAATTTTACACTACAAAAATGTCTACCAAGTATTCTTAATGGTGGTAATTTCTGGAAGTTTTGGTTCAGTTACCAGTATACAAGAAAAGTCCTACCACCTATTTCATAAATATTTAATTCAATACATCAAAGCAAAGTTGGCGAGTGCCACCTAACCTCTAACATGTACTCATTGTCAACGGGTAATTTGCTTAAATTGTCTAAACTAACTTCATAACTACTACAAATATACTAAATACGCCCAAAAGTAATTGGCTATAATGTTACGAAACATTTTTACTGTACGGTATATTAGCCATGTTAACTTATGTAAGCATAAATTTGGTGAAAGTAGATTCGGAATTTCATCACATTCTTCGAAAAATTCGAAACAGCGATGAAGTTTCAGGGACAAATGTTGAAACAAAATGTTCATGTACAATTTCATAAAACAAAAATACGATTTACAAAGAACTTATTTCGTTGATTACAAATTATATACGAAGTTAGAGTATTATTTATTTTTGGGATGATTTGCATGGAATTTTTTATACACATTACCTACATTGTTTACTTGAAAATAAATAGTTTACGTTGTAAAACAGCTCATAAACTTAGTTGCAACTAACATGTTGTAAATATTATGTCTCTGTAAATCTCGGGTGACTTTTATTTTTATTTTATGCACGCTTAAGAAAGCTTTGCTAATTTGCCACAGTTCTGAGTGCCTTTTGCAACTGCGACCAAACCGAGCAGCTACCGTGCTTTTGTGTTGTTTATTGAACGGCCTAATACTGTTGGTCTCTACCGACCTTTATAGCGTCACCGGGTGGACTTTTGTATCTGACAGCCGCATTCCAGGCCTAACAGAGCTTTATAATAAAAACCTTTATTCGAATAAATTAGATTTTTGATAATAGATACGGTATTTGAATATATAGTTTATTTAAAAGTATTTTTGAAGTAAAAATTCATTACGCACGCTTGACTTGGAGAGTAAAATGGTGGGGCGAACGGAAGTCGAAACCCTCTCTACATGAAGAACGAAAAAGAGAATTACGTTTCGTAAATTATTGTAGGGGCAAGAAAGATGGGGCTAAAGAAGTTTTACTTCAGTCGTGTAAGCACACTCGTTTTTTTCGTTGTGTATACTTAGGTCCGTATTACAGAACGACGTTCTGTCATCGATCGGTGCTCAAGCAGAGATTTCTTTCACTAATTGATGACTTTATGAATGAAATCTCTGCTTGAGCACCGATCGATGACTGAGCATCGTTCTGTAATACGGACTTTAGAGTCAATTTTAGGTTTTAGCCTGAACACTTTTAGAGTACAAAATAGAATAAACAGCTGCGTTTCTTAAAGTCTATCCACGTACTAAATAGTGGAAAGTAAAGCTGCGATGACACGATCAAATAGAACGTACTCGGACGTAACTTGTTTCGTGGCATCGGACACTCCGAGCACACTTGGATGACGGCCACATAGTGCATCGGTGCCCGATCTGTGTTGACTCAGATTACAATCTACTGTCCTAAGTTGGCTCATGTAGTAGTGACACAAAATAGTCACCAATCAATATTGATGACATTTAGTATGCGGATCGTTTGATCCCTAAGGAAGGACAAGATACTTTTTGTCGCAATTAAACTGTAGTCTACAAGGGAGAAGCGGTGGGCAGGAGTTACTCGTATATCATAACGGCATAATATAATAAACTTTAATCTTTCTTCATTGATTGAAATATCAAGTAGGTCTACAAAGCTAATTAATCAACCTGTCTTCTGTATAACCTATTCAAAAGGTCTACTAGGTGGTAGGACTTTTCTACTAGGTGGTATGACTTTTCTACTAGGTGGTAGGACTTTTTAACTAGTTGGTAGGACTTTAGTACTAGCTAGTAGGACTTTTTACTAGGTGGTAGGACTCTTCTGCAAAGTTCGTCTAGGTACCACCGCTTTGCCAGTCATTCTGCCATCAAGCAGTAGTATGCAAGTACTACTATGTTCCGGTTTGAAGGGCACTGTAGCTATTGATATTACTGGGCAAATGAGACTTTATGACCTGATCTCACAGTTGAGTAATCTTACCAGACTGTGCTGTTGTCTCAGGATAATGTGCGCAGTGCAGTGTCACGTAAAACTTTATATTTTGGAGTTCCGAATGCCACTGTTCTGTTATGGGTGGCCGTATTGCTTAACATCATGCGAACGACTAGCTCGTCACATCATTCAATAACATAAAAAAGGTCTTACTTAAAAAAGTAATGAGATAATGAGATGCAAACTAAATAATCAGTTCAGTTTGTACATTTATCCCAGGGGAGCTGCTCTGGGACGCAGTATCCCCAGCCTATCTAAGCTAATAGATATTTCTACAATAAGGTTCATAGTTCCATATCGTAGGTACGCAACGGACAGATCGTATCAAATTGTTTATTATAATATTTAGTTAGTCAAACAAAATGAGTCCGTTGATCCACATCAAATGTGCGACAGTATATTAACTGATCATAAAATTATATTAAAAGTAAAATACGACTCACTGTCATTATGGTATATTTCGATACATAAAATATAGTGTTATTGACGAAAGAAAAAGATCGGTAAATTATATTTTATTTACAAAAAAAAAACAATATATATGATAAAAACACTTTCATGTTCCATGTATAAGATATGTGTGAATATCTCACACAACGCCACCTAGCCCCAAACTAAGCAAAGCTTGTGCTATGGGAACCAGATAACTGATACAATACTTAGATACTTTTTGTTTGTAAATATACACATAGAATAAATTATGACACGCAGACACAGAATAAACACCTACGTTCATCACACAAATGTTTCTCCTGGGTGGGAATCGAACTCACAATTCAAAGTTCAGAAGACAGGGTTCAGTTTTTTATTTTCTGTTATTTTTTTTTAAATTTCATTTCATTCATAATTCTATTATTTATACCATAATATTCCTTAACATACAAAAAATTCAGTGGAATATATTATGGTATGGTTATGTGTAATTATGTTATGGAATGATACGTCGAGCTAGTCGTTTGCCTGATGTTAAGCGACACGACTGCCCATATCAATTGTAGTGTCACTGGGAACTCATAAAGTATAGTTCTGCGTGACACTACACATCATCCTGAGACATCATCATAGTCTAATAATAAGATTACTAGACTGTTAGATTAGGTCATATAGTGTCATTTGCCTAGTCATTTCACTAGCTACACTACCTTTCAAATCGGATAGTGTACTATGATAGTGTACTGTAGGATAATACAGTAGTGTTGTGTACTAGCTTGTTGGCAGAATAACGGGCAAAGCGGTGCTACCTCTAGACAAACTTTCAGACCATCTAGTATAGATAGCACAAAGTTGGACGAAACGACTTAAATTTTTTTGACATCGAGTGTAGCTTTATTTCTTCGTTCCATGCATCTTATAGAGTTCTTGAACAAAATACGGAGTAACTTTTACCCCTACCATTATATGTAGAACGCATAACATATTGTCAACATGTTTCTGTTGTATTGACTTGGTTGTTTGCCATGGTATTGGCCTATTGACCCAGTTTCACTGTTCAAGTATCGTTTGGAAACGTATCTATAAACTTGTCTTCACAAGTAAAAGATATCTTCTGTCGAAGTTGTCTGTAAAGAAGATCTGTCTTATTCATTTATCATTGGACATTTTTTTGTAAGGAATTGAAATCTGAATACCTTTTTGTGATTGTTTTGTTGAAAGTTCTTATAAAAATATCATGTATTTTATATTCAGTGTTTCACTAAGTTATTATTTTAAAAAAACCAATGATTTATCATGCGATATGATGTTAATATTTTAATATATAAAATGAATCTCTTGGTCATCGCATCACGCATGAACGGATAGAACATTTTCGATAATTATTTTTTGATGTGTTTATTATTGTCAGGAAAAGGTTCATATTATGAAAGAAAAAAATTAATAAAGATTAGAAAATTTTCACCACGTGGGTGATACTGTGGGGCGCAGCTAAAAAATAATAAAAGAAAGAAAATAAAAGAACTGCTTTCTCGAAATTTCATTAAAAAAAAAAAAAAAAATTACATGTGTTATTTTGTTATTTTCAACTTTCAACAAACTTTTAATAAATATAGGCTTAAAATTTTTCAATTTGTCCATTATTTCTTAGTTTAGTTCAAAACGGTGTCTAAATTTTTTTTCAGTCAATATTCTGTTTACTTCGGTCTATATTGTGTGCACATACCGTTTCAATTGCTTTTCACTTTCTAATCACAAGCTACGACTATATAAAATACCTTACAACTAGTTGAATAATAGTTGCTGAGTTTTTTATATATCGTACCGTTTAAAACGTGTTACTGTATGAGCGACGTAAATGTGAGGAAATATATTTTGAAACTTTTGCAACTTTAACAAGTAAATACGTTAAACAATTTCAGTCAAGTTTCAGTCAGTACGCGCCGGTCATTCCGGCGCAGCGGCTGCACGCCAGATCCGCGTTGTTTGGTATCAAAATATTACGAGAAACTTAGACGCAAGCGAGCCAAGAGCTACCATGACAGTTTTTGCGAAAGCAGGCAGCCTTAGAAAAATGTTGAAAATCAAATTAGTCACATATCTTGCCCTCTATCCTATCAAAGATACAGAATTTTTTATTAAAACACGTTAAAAGATCATGTCATTCTATAAAAACAATTAAGGCGTAGTGTTTGACCACTGTCTCACTTGATGTTAAGCTATCACGTGGTTATGCGAATTAGACATGCTTTATATTCTGAGATACTTGTTCACTCTTGACTTGAGAACCTAAAGGTTAACTGGAAACAAAGACTCTGGCAAGCTCGCACTATAAAGTTAGAAGCGAAACGTTTAGTGCGGGTTGAAGGAATTTCTACCATAAATGGATCTATGGACACTTTTTTGGTAAAGTTAATGTACGGTACCGGAACCTTATAAAGCACTGGGTAAGGCTAAGCTATAAAACCTTGAGCACCGACGCAAAGCGCAAGCCTATCGGTATTGTATGCACCTTGGAAAGTAAAAGATCAAATTGCATAACTTAATTTCCTCATGTCCTTTTCAACGGTGTATAACACGACGCATGGAAACACGACATCCGTATATCGTGAGATTTCCTTCAATTCGCACAAAGCGTTTCGCTATAGCATTTGTTGCGCGGACGACAAAAGAATGGAACAATTTACAAGAATTTCTGTTTCCAGATAAATATAATCTGGGAGTTCAAGGTAACAGTGAACCGGTATTTTATAAGTATACATGTTCCATCTTTGGAACCGCGTCGTCGCTTACCATCAGGTGAAACAGTGGACATATGCAAGCCCATGAAAATTTAAAAAAAATGGCTGTTTTACTCACCAATTTTTCTTTCTATTTGGTCACATTATACGAGTATATAAATATATAAAAAAATATTGAAAAGTACTACACCTGCGGTGAAAAAGTTTTCAATGTAACTGAAACTATTTATAGAATTCATGCATTGTGGCTGAGTAATAAAGCCGCTTACACACAGCGGGTGGGATGGTGGCAAGGTGGTTGGTACAAATGGGCTTCGCTGATTTTAATGTATTTTATATTATGGTCTAGATTTTCACTCAAAACCTTGTGTATATAGAAAAACAAATGCAGACGTAAAAAGCTGTGTATGTACCTACTATCTTTGTCAAAACCTCAAGCTTGCAGATGGGTGCCACCAAATTAACGCTATATTAAAGAGATAAATAAATAATAATAAACATAGACTACGGGCCGAACATTCATCAAATAAGTTTCCTCTTTAATGAGGAAAGTACCATCACCAAACTGTAAGAGAGTGGGTCGATTAAAGTTGTACAGCATATTCTGTTGGAGTGTGTCCGGAATGCTAGTGACAGTAGGAAAAAAGCATTTTAGGAATTGACAAGTTGTTTGATATTGGATTATGTAATTGTTTTTTATCATCTCCCTTGTCAGAAAAAGCCTTTATATAAATTGCTTAAAAATTATCGTAGAACATAGAATTGATTATGTTGTAAAAAGCCCTGTTATTTTAATAAAAAAAATATGTATATATAAATCGATATATATATATAATTATCTCTCCAGGATACGGTCAGTGTGTCGCGTATTGATTTGATTTTTGATTTTGAAATTCCTTTATTGACATAAAATTACATTTTATTTTGTAGGACTTAGCGTTAGTGTCTAAGTTACAAAGTTATTGTAAGAATATAAATTGTTTTGTAGGCTGAAGGCGCCTCTTAAAACTAATAACACTTAACAAAGTTTATATATATACAGTTCTATTTAAATCAAAAGTTTTAGGGTAGATGAAAAAAAAAGTAAATATTAACATTACGCATTACTTTGCTACTTCGTGCGTTTTTGGCATGATTATAATGATTGTATTGATTATTGATTAGATATATTGATTGTAAGAGCTGCGTGTTGCCACGGGGCGTTTCAGCACCCAGTACCGTCGCCGCTGTGTGTGCATGGCGCCGTTGGGCATTCGCTCCCTTGTACATTTGTCCCGCTTTGTAGCTTTTACAAACACGACGAGTGCGGTGTCCTCGTTCACCCATGAATATGTAACCAGTATCGGCTATGCAGTATCGTAGTCGTTCAGTGCACACACTTCAAGGCACTTGTCTTCGTCCACTATGAACCCTTCAGTGATAAATAGCACCAAATATGACGAGATTCAATTATTGGCTGATTCTGATGATATCTCTCTATTATTGGATGAAATATCCGAAGGTACCTACAATTTTTTTATGGATTTAAATATTACTGTTAACGTGCTTCTAGTTTATGTAAGCAATATTTGTTTTTGGGTTCATACATTTTGTAGTTGAGGCGGATGCAGATAGCGATCATATTACATTGTATCTCACTGTTATTCAAGTCAACTTAGTAGTCCATAAAATGTTTTATTCATAAATATTGTGTGATTAATTTTATAAATAGATAAACTTTTCAACTCGACACTTAGAATTTTTAAATATTTTTCACATGCTAAATTCAAGATTATCAATAACGACCCAGAGACTCCGATTTAAAGCTATTGCACGCCCTGGTTGAAAAATTACCCTGTATAGTTACAAAAAATTACTAAAACCAATGTATTTCGTCTTTAATTCTCCGGGGGTTGTAATACCACAGCTAACCGTGAATTTTCAGGACTTATATCTTTAAGCCAAGAGTTTCAAAATCCAGCCGCGAGCCGCAATTTCATCTCGCTTCTTGTTTTTTGATAATTACGTACATAATTGGTATCTCATAGCTCTCGGTTAACACTTTAGTAAAGGCCGATCATTCAATTGCAAGATAAATGTTAGCGTTAGGTTATTTTTTTAATATAAAGTGCCTTAGTCATTAAAAAACATTATTAAACCTGTGTCAAACCTGAAGGGCTTAATCGAAAACCAGCGCCACGTATCATGTACCTATACCGACATAAGAAAAGCCCTTTTCGACTCCAGCGTTATATTAGACTCTGGAATTTTGTTAGATTCTGTTTTATGGTAATGGTGTCAGGAATTTTCTGCAAAGTTCGTCTAGATAGCTACAACCGATTTACCAGCTATTCTGCCGTCAAGCAGTAGTGTGCAAGCACTACCTACTATGTTCGGGTTTGAAGAACACTGTAGCTAGTGAAATTAGGATGTGATGATGTCTCAGGATGCCGTGCGCTGTGCAGTGCAATTACTGATAAAAAGTTTATTGTAAACAAAGTTTTCCGAGTGACACTTCAACTGCACTGTAATGGGTGGCCGTGTTTTTTAACATCAGGCGAACGACTAGTTCATCATTTAATTATTAACTTATATTTGATTTTGTTAGTGAATTAAAACATTTTTCCTTTTTTTATCCAGGCTATTGGAACGTCAAATATAAATCTAATTTTATTCTGTTGATATTAAAACTAGCAATTTTCTATCCATAGGTATATCACAAAATGAATAACAATGTTATCATAATTAATAATAATAATAATATGTGCGGACATCTCACACAACGCCATCTAGCCCCAAACTAAGCAAAGCTCGTATTATGGGTACCAGATAACTGATACAATACTTAAATACTTTTTGTTTGTAAATATATACATATAATACAATATAACACCCAGACACAGAACAAACACCTATGTTCATCACACAAATGTTTGTCCTGGGTGGGAATCGAACCCACAACCGACAGTTCAGAAGGCAGGGTTACTACCAACTGAGCTATCGGGCCAGTCAATTATTTAATTAAAGCCAAGTATAATTAGGAATTTGATTATTAATCTGCTTGGACAGATTTTTCTCATGAATTTAATAAAGACTGTGTAATAGAGATAACTGTATATTAAACACAGTATGAAATGTCCTCTTTAAATCAATTGCCACTCTCTGCCATTCTGTGATCGTTTATAAAGTTTTATTCTTTTGTAGAAAATTGCGAGGTTTTCAGAGAATCTCGGCAAAATGACAATTTAAAATAACAAAAGTTTAATATTGGAGCTTAGAGCGGGTTGAATTGTTGTTATAAATGGAATCGCTCCTTGTTAACCGCTCAGAGCTCCCGTTCATAGCTCAAATAGCCTATTTACGGATGAGATGGCTTGCTTTTCATATCATAATATTGCTGCAGTTTGTTTAGAAAAACCATATTTTAACAGTAGGTAGACTACCGTGAAATGGATTTTAGAATGTAAGCCATACTAGTAACTATTTATACCCAATACATTCATATGTAGACTTTAGGTAGATAATTTTACAACAGATTACAAAAAAATTGCTTTTCTTTTGAATAGTTGTTTGGGTTTGCCTTTTGGTTTAGATTAATTTGAGTTATAATATTACTTTGAGATTTCGTTTCGGTTTGGTTTGGGTTACATAAAGTAATTTTTATGATTTCAAATGTATTGCGAGGTTGGCAAAGAAACGGAATAAAATCCAGCGTCTCTGTTTCCTAGAAAATACAATCTAGGAGTATTTAAGGCAAGAAAGAACTGGTAACATCCAGGCAAGCATGTGTTTTCGTCGACTGCGTCGTCACTTAGCATCAGATGAGGCAAAGGTCAAATGTAAGCAATGCAGTTATTGTTTTTAATAAACTGTTATTAAATACCAAAATATAATTATAAGTAAAACAAGCTTATATATCTACTAAAAATAAAGAAACGCAACGTTTTGTGATGAACTTAATTCATCCATTATTTATTAATTTATTTAAGCCGACACCGTGTGTACTACTCGCGATTGTGTTCTACCAAAACATTAAACTAAACGCTAGCCGCTAAAGAGCACTTCATCTAATCCGCCTATCATATAATTTGCTCTGCCACACCTTATTGACCAATGACAGCAACGGGCCAACCAATCAAAGCAATGCGTTTTCAATTACCCGACTGCGGTGTTTACATCTCAAATGAAACAAGTGGTGTATGCAGCTGCAACAATGGATACATTCTACGTTCATGACCTGCACTAAATTTTGGCAACTTAATGCGTTTACTGTAAAGTTTGACGGCTCCTAAGCTTGCGCTTATCTCTTATTACTCCTGTTGCAACACATTCGGGTGCATCTTAGACAGATACATGCGAACTTAAAAGCGATCTAACTTTAGTATAGACAGACGGGCATGATACATTTTATCTTAATTGAAGGGATGAGACCAAGAACGGTTTAACTGATTTTTTTCACAAATGACTTATGGGTATCGTTGGATTCAGCGTGAAATTGTCTACAATAATACATTCTCAAAATACTGAAATGAGGCTTAAATCTCGAGATTGTCAGTCTAAAAACGGTGTATCTGACACAGGAATACAGTTCGCTTAGCATGAAACCATTATTATATTTATTATATTATATTATATTTTTACAGTAATTTTACGAATAAGTACTATGTTTTGTATTTTAAAATAGAATTAATATATTTTCAAGCAACTGAAACTTACATAAACTTTTTATATTACTTAATACGCACTCTATATTAAAATGAGGCCAATGAAGTTTAAAGTCAATTTTCTCGAAACTATCAATTTGACAGTTAAACCCTTTTTATTCTCAACCCTTCAATTATTTTGGGCCGTGTTTTCAATGGCTCCAGCCAAAAAAAAGGTTATCCGACGAATAAATTATAAACCGACTAAAATAAAAGTACCACTATTACTGCAGTGTTCACTGTACAAAATAAAAGTACCACTATTACTGCAGTGTTCACTGTACAAAATAAAAGTACCACTATTACTGCAGTGTTCACTGTACAAAATAAAAGTACCACTATTACTGCAGTGTTCACTGTACAAAATAAAAGTACCACTATTACTGCAGTGTTCACTGTACAAAATAAAAGTACCACTATTACTGCAGTGTTCACTGTACAAAATTATTTTTTATATTCACTGTGTTATGTTTTATCCAATGAATAGCTTTTATCCAGGCATTGAAAAATCGTACCTAAGTCGAATATACTGTAATCTCATTGTTTGTCAGGAGATGTTCAAATCATGTTTTATTTCAGCGTATAATTTGAGTTTTGATCCTTAAATACGGTGTAATTATTTAACTTCGTATGTAACGAAGAGAGCGAAATACCTTGTCGTGAGCAAACATCGAATGATGAACCGTCAGCAGTCTTTCGACGCTGCTTTGCTTGTTTGTTTCAAAGTAATATTTATATTTGGGTAACATGAAAAATTGTGCTGTACTTTTACGAACTCATAAGTTCTTTTTTAGGTAAATACACATACTTATTCGGAAAAAGCGATATGTGCGCTTCTCGGAAGGTACGTATTCAAACGTTTACACTCAAAGTGAAACCCAGGTAAAAGAGAGCTTGGCGATTATAAAATACTTTTTGTTTTTTAAAACCATCTAGTAGGGCTATCCTATCGTAGGACACACCCTATACAGTAGTCATAAGAAATAAATAAAAATATCGTCATAGAGTATTGAACAACAAACACAAAGCGTAAAAAACTGACTTCAGAACTATATGGTTTTTTAATGGATCTAAAAAACCATATTATTCTCCATGGTCAGAACTGGACTAAATTTAAATAAATTACAAAACAAAGAATCTTCAAAATCGCTTCACCAAGTCAAAAGCTCTGAGATAACAAACATAAAAAATACAGTCGAATTGAGTCGCCTTTTTGCCGCTAGTCAGTTAAAAAAACCCTTGCAGGTTTTTGTTTGGTCGTACTAGTAAACGGTCGTATAACTCGACCGGTGTTCGGGCAATATGTATCTCATCGGGGGCGAGTTGGCTGGACTGCAGTCGCGACCCCTTCTCGCCCCGGCATGGTGGACGAAACCTCGCGGGGGGTTTTAGTAGGTTCGAGTCCCAGGGAATTTCCACCCCTTAAAAAAAGTATCTCATCATCGTGGAGAGTGCGCGGTGGTCTAATAGTTAATTCTCTATATCCTTATTTATGTGGTGTTTTGTTTGTCATCAGAAACGGATCCCTTAGCTGGTGGGGTAAGCGCCGGCGGCGAGCAAGTCGATATAGATGATGATGTGGAATCTACGTGTCTCATCATTTGCGACCGAATCTGCCCGCCGCCGGTGCGCGAGCTGTGTCAGACTAACCGATTTAGGAATTTACACGTAAGTATTTTATCTATAACGAAATATAACTTTTTAACTAGTGCGTATGTGGAAACTGAGACTTCGCCTCTTACTGTAGGCCTAATTAGTAAGCTCAATTCACGCAACGAGCTGTGAAGAGACCTAAATCAATTACGCTCGGGGTTTCCATGCGAGATCCGAAATGAGGGCATTTGTAAGAGAACTAGAGCTTTTACAATTAGCAAGTTGAAATAGCAATGCGCTAGCTATATCGCTCGTAGAACCTACAAAAGGTTCTCGAGTAGCGACCAGGGGGTGATCATGTAACTTTGATAGCAATAAAACAGCAGAAATTTCATTCCTAATTTGAAAATTTTCTAGTAACTCTGTACATACGAGTACGTATTGTAACTGTCTAATCCATACATGTATTTTTATTGTTTGCAACCAAATTACGTAATCGCCTAGAAGAAACCGAAAACACGGCGTGGTTTGACCTCCACTAAGTGATGAGGTGATCACGAAACTTTGATTGCAATGCAACAGGAGAAATTTCCATACTAATTATGCACATAAACTGCGTATTCAAACTGTTAACTCATTACAAATTTGTGTTTCTATTGGTTGCAATCGAGTTACTTGATCGCCCAGCTGGACCACACCATTTCAATGCAACATGCAAGCAGTAGTTAATAGTAGTAATGTTCAGCAGTTGACATTTTCAGGCCAATGAATTTTCGAATCGAGTATAGCTTTTAACTTTGTACTAATGTAAATTCTTTCTAAACATTTTTCTGTGTAAAATTTTGCGGCAAATCGAAACGATCCACAGCTTACACGTTTCACCTGCGCGATTTTATCAACATTTAACACAAATTTGAATCCTAAGTTGTATTTAAAAAAATGCTAAAAACCTTACCATAACAAAAGGGTCCTTCTAAATTTGCCTTTTGTAAGCTGGATCGATTCGCCCGGTCGATTAACTGGCTGCCCCTCAATCAGGTAGGACATACTCTTTGAGAAGATAAAAGTATATAAACTACTACTCGTGTAACTAACACCTGTTAATGTGTAATTTATCGTACATATATGTAATTATATGTACGATAAATTAAGGTAGATATAGATATACCAGGCGGGGGCAGGTGGTTAATGCAACATATATTTGACCAGTCGAGCTCAAACTCACCTCAATTATCAATCTATTCATTTTCAAGACAACATGCTCGTTAATCAATAAATTGCATTCAAATTGTACTGTGTGGTTATACATTTTACAAGTGGGGTTTTGAAGTAAAACTACTTTACGCACGCTTGACTTGGGAGTAAGCTGGTGAATGCGATGCAAACGAAAGTTGAAGTTGGTCCACGTAGATCTCCATTATCAACATAACAAAGTTAAAAATAAAATATTATGTCCGGAAAAATGACTAGTTATACCGGCCGATAGATAGAGCTAAACTAAAGAAGTTTTACCTCAGTCGTATATTCTAAAGCAAGCTTATTTTTTCTTGATACATGTAAGAACTTTCATTCGCCTCTTGAAATTCTAAAGGTTAATATAAAATTTTAAAAAAAGATATTGAGAATTATAAAATATTTAGTAAAATACTTTTTCTTTCGTCAAGTTAAAGGGTGTAGACTTAGGCGTGAGGGGATGAGGGGATGATATTACCTGCCCTTGCAGTAGCGTTACAACCACGACAAATAATTTTTCTTTCATTGTAGATGGGTCAGCGTTTTGGCACATCATGTTTGATGGTAAGTGTAGATAAAGGTAATCTTCTGGGTAAGATTGACCCATATTTGCGTCCATATGAAGCCGAATACGGGACACTCTTACCCTGTAGATTACTTATTCACTCTGCGCTTGAATAGACCTAGATTATATCGTGTGGAAGGAAACACCGATGCAGGAAAGCAAGAAACAAGTTTTATTACTTCGATGTGCGGAGTATGAAAATTCCTAAACTATTTTGTGAACATTAACTACTCGTACTTAATATGGAAGGCGTCTTGTAGTATTTTGACGGAAAGTAGAGATTATATAACATTATAATCAATCCATGCTTAAATTTTTTTCACTGAGGTAAAAAGTGAGTATTTAAAACTTAACAAATAATATAACATATTTAAATACGTGGAAACTTTATTGATTTAAGAGTTAATGAGTTAACAATTTAAGTTGAATATCGTACTGTTTGTTTCTCCTAAGCATTAATAAAATAAAATAAAAATATAAAATCATAATTATGGATGATATTCATTGTAAAGTTTGTAAATTAAAATTTAAACAATACTAAGGTTATCAACGAAGATCCGTAACCCAATACTGTGATTACAATCACTCAAAAAAAGAAAAGTCAATTATTTACCTACTAGGTACAGATGATTTGATTTGGTAATGTTTATTTGAGCTTCCTGAACGATATACGTTGTTAATACAAAATGAACCGATAACAAAACACGAGGATTAAAAATAATCCATTACCTCTCTACGTAAACAATAAGCGACAGCCCGTTGACTGACTTTGTGGCGAAGCGTGCAAACTCTTGGCAAACTCATAGCGAAATTTTATCAACGAAGGCAATCTATACATTCACGGTGATACTTCGCCGGGCGTAACGACCATACTTGAGCAAATTACGCGCATGATTTTGTTGTGAATTTGTATTTTTTTCTACATACATCTAAATATATATAACTCAAAAGTGACTGACTGACATAGTGATCTATCAACGCACAGCCCAAACTAAGAACTAGACGGATCAAACTGAAATTTGGCATGCAGGTAGATGTTATGACGTAGGCATCTGCTAAGAAAGAATTTTTCAAAATTCCACCCTTTAGAAGGTGAAATGGTTGGTTGAATTATTCTCCCATAGGCCACGCCGCGGGTGAAGCTGCGGGCAGAACCTCGTACTTCATACATTCCAACTGCATACATACGTGTTAGCCTATGCATACGAGACGAAATACACCACTGGCTTTAAAGCACTTTACTGGTAAGATAATAACAGCTAAACTCACCTCAATTAAAAAGTTGAAATTACGAAGCATGTAACTATTAATTGTTGTTGTTGTACTAAGCGTTTTACTAGATGTTAGCACTTTCTGCAAAGTTATTCTGCCGCCAAGCAGTAGTGCGCAAGCACTACTGTATTCCCATTTGAAGGGTCCTTCACTGAAGTTACTGGGCAAATTACACTTTATGACCTAATCTTACAGTCTAGTAATCTTACTACTGTGTTGATGTCTCTGGATGACGTGCGCAGTCCAGTGTCATGCAAAACTCTATATTTTAGAGTGACACTGCAACTGATATTGGCAGCCGTGTCGCTTAACATCGGGCGAACGACTTGCTCGCTACGTCATTCATTAACATAAAAAAGCGTACAAAATTAAAAAATTCTCAAATACTATATAACAAGCCATAATAATATGAGAGTTTAAAAAAAAGCTGTTTCTTTCCCACGCACCAAGCGCACAAGCAATCCGGCACAATGTTAAAAATTATAAATTTTAGAATAATTATCATTATCCAAAGACGCATATATATTCACTACTATGAGTAAAATTGTTTATTTTAGATGGATTTTTCTATCACAGAAAGTGAACTAAACTTCTGACTTTTTATGTTTTTAGTTACATAAAAATAAACTAGATGGCGCTAGTATACAAAATAGATCGCGGTATCGTTTTGTTACAGCAGTCAGCTGTACCTTCCGAACAAAACATTCATTGTTCGGTGACGCTGTCGGTAGAGACCAAACAGCATTATAAAGTTTTTGAACGGCACCATATTCCTTGATTGGAATGTGCCCTATAATAATCAATCAGCATTTGTTGTTATAATAAATAAAAATCAAAGTGATTTAACACAATAATAGTAAATAATACGGTACCCGTGATAGAAATTTCTGTTATTTGGGTATAAAGTTGAGAATTTTACATCACAAAATTTAATAGGCCTATTAAATATAAATAAAATTAAAAATTTATCATCTTACAATGTTTATGTTTAAATAATAAGACGAGATACTTACAATTGGTCCAGTAGTTTTGGAGCCTATGTAATGCAAACAATCAAATCTTTCTTCATTATAGTATTAGTTTAAATAGATTAGATAAACATTATATTTTTCATTCTATGCACTTTGTAAAACGTGATCGTAAAATATTGAGAAATTTACTAATTAATTTTAATAGATTTTTTAATATTTGATAGCCTCTGTGGTGTTGTGAGCAGGTCGACTCACAACCCGGAGTCGTTGGGTTCGATTCCCGCGGCAGGACGAGTATTTGTGCACAGAAAAAAAAGCGGAAATAGGTACTTCTTCTGAGTCTGGGTGTTGTGGGACCATGGTCTTCGTAGTTCTTGGGTCCCTAGACACAGGGAATCCTAGTTAGGATCCTGTATATATAGTATGTGATCGTTGGGCGTTTATTTAATTTATATTTTCGAATCAGAAGTCTGAACACATTTAGTGCAATGTTATTAAGTTTTGACGATGAAATATGGGTGTAAATTGACTTATCTTTTCTTGAATAAGTTTGAAGAGTTTGCGGCGCAGTTCGCAACACAATGGTGAGGTTCGCATAGTTTAAAACTTAGACATAAATAGATTCGAGACAATATTATGTAGTACTGAACTTGTGGTTTCTCCTTAATTTACCTATTTTCCACGCACCTCCCGTAGGTTAGCTAGAACGGTCGCTACTTTCAATAGGGTCCACTCTTCCAGTGGACGTAGTCTTCTCGATCCTCTTATCCCGGCAACGGCCCAATCCGAGGCTCGCACCCAAGGGGTGCCTTTGAGATAAATGCCTCCCACTTTTGACGGCTGGGCGCCTTCGACGCCTGCCCTCTCAACCCAACAACTGAGCCCAACATTTTAACCATTAGCCCGTTGAAAAAAAAACAACCTATTTTCTTACGGAAACTATCGAGTTTAGTAAGTAATTTTTTTTTCTATTTATTATACACAAAACACAAAACAATGTTTAACTTCAAATTAAAAAAAATGTGATCATTGAATTTTCTCAATAATAGTGTATGGTATGAGTAGGTAGGTGTATGAATAGGTACTTATGCAAAATTTCACTCGCAGCTGTTTGTTAATTGCAAAAAATATTTTTATAGGCTTTTTATTATTCTTCATCACTATTTTAATATGTATTTATTTCTTTGTGTGTACAGAGAAAATGACTTTGCAAACCAAAAAATAATACGTACAGAAACGCTTATTTTTGAAGCCTTGCAGCTTTGTCGCTTAGTGATCACAACGTCGAAATAAAACCCACAAAGTATTCAATCATTCTACTCACTACAACTATTCAATTTGATCAACGCAAAAACTTAACAGAACATATTTCAGATCAAAAACGATCCGCCATTCTCTTTGTCTCTTTGTGGAAAGGCTAAACACACGAAAGATGTCAGTGCCGAAAGTCTAGTACAAATTGGAGCGTAATCTCCTTAGCTTCGTGTAATGTGTACGCCTATTTACATATCCCACCTACAAGATTGATAAAAATAAGGCGAACGTTTGACTCGCTCGCGGAATTCGTCGTTAACATGAAATATTCATGGAATCAAAAAAGTTTATCGGAGCACGTAAATTTACGGCGCAAAATTTGGATGCCTGCGGTTGTCGGAACCCCCCTCCCCACTTTACGGAAATCACGTTTGTTTACTTATGAGTAAGCATTTTCGCTGCCGATTCATCATCTTTGCGCTGCGTTTTTATTTGACTTTCAGATACGGTCTTTTTCATTTGTTTATTGAGGACGGCTCTGCTTTATTTTTGTACGTATCTCTTCGGAATCTTTGTGTTGAAATATGAAATGTTTTTATTAGGGTTATGAAAACAACCCTTACGTTCATTGGATTGTCAATTTGTCTTTCTATCTGTCAGGATTCTTTTTCTCTAAAATCGTTTAAGGTAAAACTGAAATTTTAACTTAATACTAAACCAATCCAGTAATTTTTTTCATCTCTTTACAGTATAGAAAAATATATGACGAAATAACTTTTGGATAATTTTTTAAACTGTAATTCAAGCGCCATCTATATAAAGGTGGGCAAAGTGGTCTGTTTGTTTGTGTGGGTATCACGCTATAATAGCTTTTTATTCTACACGGGGCTCGTAGGCAGTGAATAAAATAAAATTTCAAATAATAAGATGTTGCTTCTTTGGCGTGTATATTGGTAGTCAGGATAAACAACGAATTTCATTACAAAAATATAAACTATTATAAAAGTGCCAGTAATATATATTATTACAAAAAGGCTTCTTACAACATAGCTGAACCAATTTGGATCAAGTTGATTTCTTGATCAACATTGCTAATACACGCCGAGTTCAATGAAGAATTTTAGCTTGCATTGTTTACCTGCGTGACGGCAAGCATCTGACAGTTACGGAAACTCTTTCGTTGAGTAGGGTATAATCTTTCATGATTATCAGGTGCGAAGTAAATTGCAAGCGTGCGTGTGTACCATTAATTGACCGTCACGAACTTTATAACCACGCAATCCTGTAATAACACCTAACAAAGACATACATTCGGAAATCCTATTAAGTAAAAATATAGAAATAAATAAATTAAATGTTAGAAATGCCCATAATATACATTTACGACACCCTACTATGGGAAAAATACAATTTTATATGAAGGAACAGAACTATATAATGAAAAAAAAAAAATGAAAAAACATTTATTTGACAAAAGGCAAAATTACATAATGGTGGAGATTGGAACACCTGGCTCCCACACTAAACCTCGAAACCCGTGCTGTGGGAATCAGGACTCTTTCATCGGAGATACAGTTTTTATGCGCCTATTAGAGAACTTGAATAAAATATGATAAGTGTTAGGTACATCGAATGCAAAAATATAATGTTATCAAGTGTAAGTGTGGAGATGTGAGACGATGGTTTATAATATATTACCTAAACCTATTAAAGAAGCTAAATCATTCCAATCGTTTAAAAAACTATTGAAAATACACATTTTGAGTGATCTTACTTTACTTTGTAACCTACATAATCTTTGACCAGAGTTGTAAATAGTTTTTTTGCTTACCTACGTTAAATAGTTTGTTCTTACATTTAGGCCTGCATGCTCAAAGGCAAACTATGTACCATATCATATATTTAACTAGCTAATTAGCTATAATTTCTCAGCGAGTGAACTATGTTATTTGAGAAATAAAGAATCTTAAACCAGAATAAGAGTATAAAACGAGCTTTTATTACGTTCAGTTTTTTTTGGTGTACCAAATAATGTGGTTTGTTGAAGTAAAACTTGTATACGCACGCTTGGCATGGGGAGCACGCTGGTGTATGCGTAACGAAGAGAACCGAAGCTGAAAGTTGTTGGATTACGTTTATCTCCATTGTCAATATAACAAACTTAAAAATTACATAAAATTTGTATTATTACGTTGGTATGTCGACATTAACATTAAACAAAGCAAAAACAAAGTTATGCCAGCCGAGAGATGGAGTTCAAGAAGTTTTACTTCAATCGTGCGGTGTAAATTTATTGCTAAATAGGCTTATTAGCTTTCCCACTAGGATCTTCTGTCTCAGGCAGACGATCTTATAGTTAGTTCTTTCTACGGGTCGATTTTTTTCAATCGCAGTTGTATAATTTTATTTATGCTATTTTATAGTTGGGATGTTTGTTAACGCACTAAAAATAACAAAACGCAGAACCAATGTGGATGAAACTTTGCACACATTCCTAATACTAACGAGATGCATTGTTTACAGCTAGGTGATCACGAAACGTGATTGATTGCAACAGATAGAAACACAAAATTATATGGATTTCACAGTTTTAATATATAACTTACGCGCATAGTTACTGTGAAAATTTTCAAATTGGATATGTAATATTCTATTGTTGCAATCAAATCATATAAAAAGCATCTCACGGGAAAACGAAAAAAAGCGAGTGAAGACGCGGGGCGCCATCTAGTAATATATGTATACTCGTAACCAAGTATTTATATTCATCGACTCTTACGGACCGATCGTATTTCTCAAACAAAGTTAGGTTTAATGCTATTATCGGAAACTCTTACAAAATCTCCGCCGCCGAAGCAATAAAAGTTTTAGTTTTAATAAACACCGTGTTTTGTATAAATTGATTTGCGCGATGAAGCCTATCAAACATTTTTGGTTTCTTTGTAAAAACTTTGGCAATTATTTTACGTTAAAGAATATCGTTGATGTTAGAGTATTCGTAACGTAACGGCTAAGCTAATAGAATAGAATATAATAGAAAACGTTTATTTATAGCCAACATGAGTTTTAACAGTTGGAAGTTATAAATTATAACAAGTAATTATGGCTATAAAAAGATAACAGCTCAGCAGCAGCAGCATAGCGCTGATTTTCAGCTGTGGCCCTTTCCGTGGCGAGTAGGTGCAGTGAATTTTTGAAGTAATTATTTTGTAATTGTATCTTGCTACTAGTAAAACATTTTATAATTGACTAATAACTAGGTAAAAAATAGAAATTTAGCAATTTATAAAGTAATAGATCAATCCCACTAATAATATTAAGATATGAGTTAAAGAATAATTATTTTATGTTTTGTTTCTCTCTATTTGATAGAAAATAGTTTAAGATAAAACGAGAGAAAACCCTCAGTATTCTTTTCCATTTTTGCTGTGTCTATTAAAAAATACCAACGTTGAGCGGCTCAAAAAAGTGATAATAGTTGAACGAATAATAACGATCATAGTTGATTGAGATGAAACTTTAAGCCCCATTGCAGTAAATACGTTTCCCTTTGAATCTTGTCTGGACATCGGTCCACCTATATCAGGAGCGTTTCCACCAGTGGTGTCAAATCTGCGAGTTCTGGGGCTTTCCCATTCTCGCTTCTGATTGCTAGTTATAGCCCTTCAATGTATTATCTAAAAAGCGCTTCTATTAAGTAATTTGGATCACTGTGTTGTTATTTTAATTTTCGTTTTCAACATTGATTAAGGCTCACATATAATGCGATCCTATTATTTGATTTACGCTTCTAATTGCTAGTTATAGAAGACACTTCAATGTATTAACTAAAGCACTTCTATTAGGTAATTTGGATCACTGTAATGTTATTTTCATTTTAAACATTGATTAATGCTTACATATAATTCGATCCTATTATTTGATTTACGCAGTACAAATCAACTTATTTTTTTGTTCGAGTACGTGAAAGTGGTTTATAATGAAAAATGTGCTTACTTTGTTGGTCTCGTGTAAATATTTGCTGGCAATATATTTACGATGATTGTGTTTTATTCGTACAGGTTTAAAACCACTTGAGGTTACGTTGCAAAGTCAATTGTGCTCGTATTTGTACTTTTATTATAGCAGCTCTTTAATTTACCATTTCTTTGAGTTGTGTTGTTTTTAACTTAATTATTGAATAATCGAGTAAGGAATTTTAGGCTAACGGTTAATTATTTATTTCCCAGCTCTTGTCAGTGGAATGTAAAAATCGATCATTGTTCTTCAACTAAAGCTTACCTGCCCTATACGATAGATGTCATATCTCCACGAAGGTAGGTAGACAGAAAGAGGTAGACCTAGCAAGGCATTTATCTCTTCCTTTCTTCATTTTTACGCTCCTATCTATGATGTTTTTTGCAAATATATATTAAATTATTTACGCTACAAAAAGTTGGCAGACAAAATCGAAACCAGCGTCAAAACTTAGCTCATTACAATAAACGAGCTCAGATTTGGCGGAACCGTCAATTGGAAGGAAAAGGCAAAGTTTAGATTGTTCTGGATGGTATCAAGAAGAACTGGTAGAATCTGGTTTTTGAAGAAAGTTTTGTTTAAGTACATAGTCTGAACTGTATTAAACCCACTATGACAATCCTAATTCAGCTCTAGAGACCATCAAGAGGTGTAGCGCCATTCAGTTTAAGACCTAAACTGAATCACTACAACTACAAAACAATTTTTATTGTTGCAATTCACTATAAGCCTTATTTTCAATAGCGCTAAGAGTTGATAGTAAGGCAAACAAGTCTCCACACTTTCTACCATTATTGAAATAAAACATTTTTCCCCACGTCTGACTTGGGGAGTAAGCTGGTGAATGCGAAGTGAACGGAACTTGGAGTTGGTTCACGTAGGTCTTTATTGTAAACATAAAAAACTAAAAAAGTACTATTATGTTGGTATATCCGGTAAAATGACAATTTACAATTGTCAAGATGGTGTCATAAACATTAAAAAACAAAACACTGTGCATATACATACACAACATAAATATATATATACAGTACATACATATCATAAAGAAACCTACATAAACATAGTATCTATAATAGGTAAAGTTATGTGTTGATTTTATCTTTATCCGCATCTCCAACGGCGACATGGAAAATAAAAAGTTCCAAATAACAGTTACAACGTTTTCAGAGCAAACACAAAATAGATCGTCAGGCTGCTACCCGAACTAAGTGAGGTTCGAATTCTTTGTGATAGCAAATAATTGTTTACCAAAGGAGAGCGTCATTGTCAATTTATCACGAGCCTAATAGGGGCGCTGTTGTCGCGCATACAATGCCACCCTCTGACGCTTAGCTCCTCCGCGTTGTATCTTCCAAGGACTTTTTAAAGAAAGGTTTTACTACAAATCACAAATTAATGTTCCTTAGTAAGGTTTCACCGAATTCAGGTTATGAGCCGACCTGCTCAACCTTGTGCTTGAGATGGTGGTAAGAGACCTGGAAACACACATGGAAACATACGGAAGT
Source organism: Ennomos fuscantarius (assembly GCA_905220475.3). Taxonomy (NCBI): domain Eukaryota; kingdom Metazoa; phylum Arthropoda; class Insecta; order Lepidoptera; family Geometridae; genus Ennomos; species Ennomos fuscantarius. The sequence goes on from HG992023.1 coordinate 18,656,067, forward strand.
GAAACCCACAGCCTATCTTGGAAACGTATCGGTGTCGCAAAGCGCACGGAAATTGAGTTATGTAGGTCTAAAAATATTCTTTGCAATTTTCTCTACCAGAATAGAGATATGCAGCGCAAGGCCGCCAAAAACTGTTCAGGGTTTAAAGTAGTGTTGTGAAACTATCGATATATAACTTTACTGTCATATGTTGACCTCAAAAAGTAATCACGAATATCGATAGTGCTATAAAAAGTATGCTTGTTATTGTGTAATTTTGTAATAATATATAGTACTTATAGTATATTCGGTATAATTATATATTACTTATAACCATGGTGCTATATATTTAGTATTATGTGGATATCAGTTATAAAAGATCGTGTTAATCACTATTAATAATAATAATAACGCCCAACGATCACATACATAGATCCTGGACCCTAACTAGGATTCCCTGTGTCTAGGGACCCAGGAACTACGAGGACCATGGTCCCACAACACCCAGACTCAGAACAAGTATTTGCGCTTTTTTTTTTCTGTGCACAAATACTTGTCCTGCCGCGGGAATCGAACTCGCCGCCTCCGGGTTATGAGCCGACTTGCTCAACCACCACACCACAGAGGCTATCAATATATTATTCATTGCTATTTTAACTTAATTTTAATATACATTATTACATACTATCGAAACTAAGGTATACCAAAGTCAAATAATCTAAATATATATAACTCAAAGGTGACTGACTGCTTGACTGACTGACATAGTGATCTATCAACGCACAGCCCAAACCACTGGACGGATCGGGCTGAAATTTGGCATGTAGGTAGATGTTATGACGTAGGCATCCCCCAAGAAAAGATTTTTCGAAATTCCACCCTTAAGAGGGTGAAATGAGTGGTTGAATTATTTTGCCATAGGCCACGCCGCGGGCGAAGCTGCGGGTAGAAGCTCGTTTAATATAAAACATTCTTACTACTTTTACATCTCAAAATTTGGAATACCACAAAATATTCTAACCAGACGAGCTAAAAGCGCTTAATGCGATGAACGTCAATTTTCGTTTTGTGTCTGAGTGTTAATTATCGTACTTATCATATATTATAATAGGTCTTTACCTATGAAATTGCCGTATAGCAGTACAGACTTTTTCAAACAAAAAAAAGTTTTGATTGGCTATGAATTCTAAATTCAAATTAATTTTGTTTTAAAAATATGACATTCTATTTACAATATAAGTCTTTTGTTTATTGATTAGCGTTGTATTTTCATTACATTTCAACATTTTTCCTCATAATGGATACTTTGAAATTTCGTGTAATTATGGAATATGAGTTCCGTCATGGCACCAACGCGGCACAAACGACACGTAACATCAACGACGTTTACGGAGAGAACTGTACAAACGAACGTACAACCCGTTATTGGTTTGCTCGGTTCCATTCTGGGAATTTTGACTTGAAAAATGAAACCTCGAAACCTTGAAACCTCGTGGTCGTCCGGAAACTTTGGTCAACAATGATGAATTAAAGGCGATTGTGGAAGCTGATGAATCTCAATCTACAGCTGAGCTGGCAGCAGCTTTTGATGTTAGCATCAAAACAATATTGGTCCATTTGAGACAGATTGGCAAGATAAAAAAGCTTGATAGATGGGTGCCCCACGAACTTAACGATCGCCAGCGCAACGTACGCGTCGAGACTTGCCTTGCGCTGCTTAACAGGCACAGAAATGAAGGAATTTTGATCCGAATTGTTACGTGCGACGAAAAATGGATTCTTTTTGACAATCGAAAGCGCTCAGCAAGTTGGTTAGATCCTGGTTCGGTACCAAAGCAATGTGCAAAACGAAAAATGACCCCTAGAAAGGTGATGGTCACAGTTTGGTGGTCTAGTGCTGGTGTGATTCAACATAGTTTTTTACAAAACGGCGAGAGCATTACTGCAGATGTGTACATTGAAGAACTGACCACAATGATGGCGAAACTCGCACGTCTGCAACCAGCTTTGGTCAATCGGTCGTCTCCACTGCTACTTCACGACAACGCGCGACCCCATACTGCACAACAGACCGTCTCTCAGCTGCATGAGTTGGGTTTGGAAGCTCTCCCTCATCCGCCATACTCACCAGATCTTGCGCCTACCGATTATTACTTTTTCCATAATTTGGACAACTTTTTAGCGGGAAAAAAATTAAATTCCCGAGAGGCAGTACAAAACGCCTTTGAAGAGTTTGTTGTCTCCCGTCCTGCTGATTTTTTCAAGAAGGGCATCCATAAACTGCCACAGCGTTGGCAAAGATGCATTAATTGCAGGGGTGATTACTTTGAATAAAAGAAATAAATAAGTTCGAAAAAAAAATACTTTAACTTTTTTCAAACAAAACGGCAATTTCATAGGTAAAGACCTAATATTATATATTTACAACCAAAAAGTTTTTTAATATTCATATAATAAATTTTGACTGGCACGATAGCTCAGTTGGTAGTAACCCTGCATTCTGAACTGTCGGTTGTGGGTTCGATTCCCACCCAGGACAAACTATTGTGTGATGAACATCAATGTTTGTTCCGTGTCTAGGTGTTATATTGTATTCTATGTAACAGAAAGTATCTAAGTATTGTATCAGTTATCTGGTTCCCATAGTACAAGATTTGCTCAGTTTGGGGCTAGATGGCGCTGTGTGAGATGTCCACACATATATTTATCTAATATAATAATATTATCAGTTGTCCATTGCAACCTTTGCTTGGTTTTGGGATATGTGACGCTGTGTGAAATGGTTTTTTTTAATGAATTTTTTTTAGAGATACGTTATGAAAATATTATTTACTTAGGTTTAAAGAAATTTATTCTCAAATAAGACAAAAAAGTCACTTCCATGAGAACATAGTTAGACTTAAAGAATTCTATACAAGTACATTCGTCGTCACTTTAAATAATGTAGGCATAGTAACATAAATATAAATACGTGCTTAAGTAACATTACATTTCAATTACTTCATTTTTAATGGTACGAAAATAGCCTAGCCTGATTTTTCTATTTGCCCACGACTCTACAGTACAGTATAACAAACTTACAACTGTACAACTTTGTCAATCTGTACGCCTACACGAGTTTCGTCGTTCGAGTAGTGCGATAGCCCGTCAGGGATTTCGTCGCAACACGTGCGAGTGGCATAATCGAATGATTACCATGAAAATTGTTGCAAAGGTTTATTGGCGGAAAAACGAAGCTTGCATCGCATTGTGTTATTTTTCAAAACTTGTGTTATTTTCAGTGTTAGTGCATAAACTTGGTGGCGTTTTATTCGTTAAGCGCTGGATTACAGGCTTGAGTGTAGGGAAGTGGTATAATGATGATGAAACGTTTCTTTTCGTGTTATTTCCAAAACTCCATAAAAGCTTCTATTAACGTTGTCACTTTGCTAGGAGTACGACTTGACTAGACTATGAGTTGACTCGATGACTGGGACTGTGACTTGACTTCACACATATATAATATAATTAACTTGAGAAATTATCAAGTACTTAACACTGGCTAAATACACAAAAGTGTGAAGGCCAAAACAAAAAAAATGTTGCAAAATGCATTCATTGTAGGTAACGTTTTATGATGGAATCTCAGATAAAAAAAGACTGTTTGTCAGTAAATCGAACAAAAGGAAATCCGTATGATCTGAAGTGTAGATTACAAACGTTGCACTATTCTTCTAATGGTAAGCGTTGTTGAGGATCCAGATCTGAACGATGCTTATCTTTTGAAGTATTAAAGATTAAGTCAAGCCTAGGTCAAGCTCCGACACTCCATACAAAGAACTGATTTGAATAAACCCACTCTCAGGACAGAAATACCTGATCTATTTGCGAACGTTTATTAGATGCGGGCAACTGTTACAGGGCTAAGGGTTATGTACGTATGAATAGTAGTACATTATATGCTCCAATTCGTAATAATACCCGTGTATGCTCAAGGTTGACGGCTAAGTTGGCACTCATCTCTTTTGGACGTAGAGATAGGACTCTTTATTGTCTCACCACTGAAGCACATGAACAGTTTATTTATTTTATAAAATAAAGTAAATCCGTAATTCGATGTAAGTTCTAATATTAAGCGAAACTATATCTTAGCTTAAGATCCGTGGATTTTGTGAAATAATTAATAAAATAACAGGAATAAATATAATATTTACTTACTCGTGTAACAATGGGCGGTCTTATGGCTGACAGCGATCTCTTCTAGACCACCTTTGAATGGACAGTAACAGTAGAGAAGAATAAACAGCGGTGTTAAAAAAAATTATGGATAAAGTAATTATAGATAAATTAAAAACAACTGACTATTACCTGACTTTGTAATAGATATATATACCTACATTCTAAAAAATATATATTTAATAAAATAATAAACTAAAACATAATACTTAAAAATGGAATGGAATACATATATACATACATATATATATATATATATATATATATTATAGCTTCTGCCCGCGGCTTCGCCTGCGTGCACTATAGGAAACGAAGAAGAAAAAATTTCATAGATGATTCAACCACCCATTTCACCCTTTTAGGGGTGGAATTTTGAGAAGTCCTTTCTTAGTGGATACTTACACTTTACAAAAAACTCACCTTCCAAATTTCAAGTCTCTAGGACCAGCGGTTTAGGCTCTGTGTTGATATATAAGTCAATCAGTCAGGACTTTGAATTTTATATGTACAAATTAATACACCATACTTTGTACCCAAATGTGTTACAGTAGATACGTCATATAAGGTGCGAAATTAGGAGCTTATAAACTTAGTGCAGGCGCTCGTAAAAATTATATTTGTAAGAAACGTTTTTAGATGTAGAAGTTCAAATTATTTTTAATAATAAAGGCGACCTCTTACCCCCTTCACCTCCGTCGTCTCATAAAGACCCGTACATTAGACAGTAAAAGCGGCAAAAGAAATAAATTTGTATCGATTCGATCTCTGGTCGGGACCCAAGCGCGGGTCGGGCCCCGTTTAATATCATCGTAAAGTAATTGAAGTGTGAAAGGTCCACTTCGTGACGCGGCAGACGATCTAAGGGACGCCAAAGGTTGTACAATTTAAGCATAGTGGCTGTTAAGTACGAAATTTGATTGTTACTTATACATTAGGCGTTTGTATTGATATATTTTTCGTTTTAATTGGTTTTTTGTATTCATTCGAAGTACGAGTGCGACAGTGCCTGTAATGATTTGGTAATACTTAAATATATAATATATATTGATGAACATAGGTGTTTGTTCTGTGTCTGGGTGGTATACTCGTATTGTATTCCATGTATGTATTTACAAACAAAAAGTATTTAGATACTATAGATAGATAAGCAAAGCTTGTATTGTGGGAACCACGATAACTGATATAATACCTTTAGGTAAGCTTTGCTTAGTTTGGGGCTAGATGGCGTTGTGTAAGGTGTCCACACACACGCCGCCTATTTAAATCAAACTCTATGAATCCTTTTCAAAATTACAAAAAATTAAACATTAAAAAAAAAGCGCAAAAGTCTGGGTGTTGTGGGATCATAGTCCTCGTAGTTCCTGGGTCCCTAGACACAGGGAATCTTAGTTAGGGTCCAGGATCGATGTATGTGATCGTTGGGCGTTGTTATTATTATTAGTACTATTGAAGTTTCTTTATTGAGGATTCTAATTGAATTGTTTGTTGATTGTTCTATTAATAAATGGCATTCCTCGAATGAATATATGAATGAAATACATAATATACTATAATATACATAATAATTCATCCTGATTTAAAGATCAAAACAAATTTCGGAAGTTGTTTCATTTTTTTGATTTCTTTACCACTTAATGCTCTACACACAAAAACCAACGTCACAATACTCCTACATACTCCTACATGCATACTCTTTGTATGTCCGTTTCCTTTGAAATTGAGAACTATATTGTTAGGTAATACAAGCAACATATTTTTTTTATTAGCGCGAGGTTATTTTAATCATACAGGAAATTACTTACTCACGGTCCCTATCCCTTACTGCTCCAAATCAAAATCCTTAGTACTATTTAAAAAAAAATACAAACAGAATTTGAGCACTTTCTCACCTGATAGAAAGTTGATCAACGAAGGTGATACCTGGCCTAAAAGATACCTACTCTTGACCCAGATTTTCATCCCAGATTGTAGTTAGGTCTTTTTATGTTAAGGAATGACTTTATGAGCTAGCTAGCTAGCTAGCTAGCTAGCGTTTTTTTCTCACCCTTTCAATTTATAAGCATGTCTATGTGTAATTAGTCAATTGTTGCAATTTGTTTTGAATACCTACATAAATAAATAAATGTCAAGCAACATAGCTGATATGGGCAACCGCTCATATCAGTTGCAATGTCACTCGGAACTCTAAAATATAGTTTCGCGTGACACTGCATTGCGTACCTCATCCTGAGACATCAACACAGCCTATTAATAAGATTACTAAACTGTGATTATAAAATCTCATTTGCCCAGTATTTTTCATTTTATAATTTTTTCTAGGACAAGGACTCCAGCAAGTGGTTCCACTCATTTGCTGTTCGCACTATAAAGTGCGTAAAAAACGCTTAGTGTGAGTTGATGGAATTTCAAACATAATAGGTGCCGCGTTTTTGTGCGTTTTTATGGCCGGTGATAAAAGAGAGATGGATGAATAAGATCGTGTAACTCCTTCGCGAACTCTCCAACATGCAGTCTATAGAAAACCGATAAACTGGCAACTTTATGTCGGCAATCACTATTGCAACTATCATTAATTTTTGTCTTGTTGTTTTGTTATTTAATGACACGATTACTATATTATTACTATATTTCATTTTGAAATCGTCTACTTTTAATAATATTAATTTTGTTAAAAACTAACACGCTCAAAACATAGAAATCCTCTTTTGTGTTGAGGACTTACTTGTTTCTTTTCTGTAGTGATATAATTATTTCTAGCAAGCACTCGTTTGTAAATGACAGAAAATAAAATCCATCATTGTAACTAAAATATCATGCAGCGAATCATTATTGTACTATTATAATATGTTTTTTGCCGAACGATCACACGCGTATATACTGGACCCTAACTAGGATTCCCTGTGTCTAGGGATAGGGGCCCACTATGAGGACCATAGTCCCACAACACCCGGACTTAGAACAAGTATTGGCACTTTTATTTCTGTGCACAAATACTAGACCTGCCGCGGGAATCGAACCCGCTGCCTCCGAGCCATAGCCGACCTGCTCAACCACCACACCACAGAGGCTGTCAATTAATTATTTAACTAGTTTTGTTCGGTCTAGTTGCCATTTCTTCTACAGTCTACAGGTTTAACTATTAACAACAATTGTTTTATTTAGTAAAGTACCCCTTTAAATTTGCACTTCCAAGCTAAAATTGTATCTTTCTTCCCACCAAAAGGCAGCGTCAAACTCAATACTCATTAATATTAGAGTTGTAAAGTTATAATGAAGCTCAGTTTTATCGGCGAAAGGCTTTGGAATAATATATAGAATACATTTATTTATTATAAGCCGCGGCATCGAATTTTGCAATGAGCATAAGATAAATCTAAATTAAATACGAAGTATGACTAATTAAGTAATATTATAACTTAATTACTTTATTATTATCATAATTAACTGTAATATTCTTCCTTAGTTACTAGGCTAGCTGTTACCTTAATTATTTATTTATTTTCAATTAACTAGCTTCTGCCCGCGGCTACGCCTGCGTGGCGTGGCGTGGAAATGAAGAAGAAATTTTTTATAGGTAATTCAAACACCCATTTCACCCTCTTAGGCGTAGAATTTCGAAAAACCCTTTCTTAGTGGATACCTAAACTTCACAAAGAACACACTCTTCAAATTTCAAGTCTCTAGGACCGGCGGTTTAAGCTGCGTGTTGATATATAAGTCAGTCAGTCAGGACTTTGAATTTTATATATATAGATTATTTACTTATAATTTATTATTGTGCATAGCTATATTATAACTTAGTATGTAATTCCTTGCAATGTGTTTCATACACATGGTAGTGCTTTTTTTTTACTTTTTGGCTCCTAACTTTTGTGTATTTAGCCAGTGTCAAGTAATTGATATAATATATAATTCATCAAGCCATCGATATTTCACGCAAATATGTGTCAAGCAAGTCACAATCGAAGTCACCCAGTCAAGTCACAGTCAAGTCAGTCTAGTCAAAGTCATACTCCTAGTAAAGTGGTGGCAACTTTACTTGAAGCTTCTATGGAGTTTTGGAAACAACACGAAAAGAAACGTTTCACCATCGTTATACCATTTTCCCACAATCACGCCTGTAATCCAGCACTTAACGAATAAAATGCCACCAATTTTATGCACTAACACTGAAAATAAAACAATTTTTGGAAAATACTACAATGCAGTGACGCAATCTTTTTCGCTTTCCCGCCAAAACTCAGGTAGTGCTCGTAGGTGTTCACTGCATTTCAATGGTTATCTTTTCTTTTTGAATAAGGTCTACCCGTGAGAAACTTCAATTGGCTTCCTTTTTGTAAATCTATGTCTGTATCATTATAACAACTGTTGGTCTTCCAAAATGAAATAAATACCTAAATAAACAGTATTAAACAAATGAGCTTTAACTTTCCTACTACCCGTTTTACTATAATACTCGTAATATAATCACAGTCCTCTATAAACCACGTATAGCGTCAAAGAGAATTAAATAAATATTGAAGGATTTACGTACTTCTAACAATGGACCGCAGCCACTTCATTAAATTTCGATTCCAATTATCCTTAAGTGGGGCAGAAATCGGACGGTAATTTGTTAAAATAGGCACTGTTCAAACAGTTAACGAATTAGTTAATTTACCTGTAACAAAGCTCTGATTGTGAAAGCTTTGAAACTGAATAAGCTGTTTAATGTTTAAAAAAAGTAATTGTATTTTCTTTGATAATGGAATAAAATATAACATACACGTTAGTTTATGCTTTATACGGTTAAATATTTTCTTTGTTTAAAAGAAAGTCGTGTTAGTTACACTATTTATAACTCAAGAACGGCTGAGCCGATTTGTCTGAAAATTGGTGAGGATGTTAGTTTAGAACCAGGAGACGGACATAGGATGCTTTTTTATCCCGTCCGATCACGTTTTAATAATTCACTCTTGCGAAGCCAGGGTAGGCCAACTAGAATTATAATTTAAAAAAAAGTAATATATAATGGCCACCACTTTACTAGGAGTATGACTAAACTATGACTTGATGACTTGGACTATGACTTGACACATATTTGCGTGAAATGTCATTACATAAATAGATAAATTATCAATTACTTGACACTGGCTAAATACAAAAAAGTGTGGAACCAATAAAAAAAATTTATGCATTTTTCAAGCATTTCCTTATGATGAACTACTTGTAAACAATGACACACAAGGATCATTAATTATACATCGTTAACAATCTGAATCAATATACGCGGGAATCTCGCGCTGAAATTTTACGTTGAATATTCGAGCGCATTTCGCCAAGTTGCAAACCTCAACAATGTTTAATAATGCTATGGGCGAAACATACAATAAAATGAAAGAATTTAGAACCAACATAGGAAACAATAGTTAACATTGTAATAACTGAATGAGAATGCAGTGAGCACCGATCAAATGGAATGGAAAGCTCGATATAGTTTTTGATCTTTTCCCTTCGCCGTATTGAAATATTCTTTTCAATGAAATATTCTTGAGAGTTCCCACCGAGCAAGGTTTATTATATATATTAAAGTGACTTTATTGTCTGAGCTGACTAATATAAGATTGTATAATAACTTAATTTCGAAAAATAGGAACACATTAATAAATTCTGATGTTTCATTATTGACTGACTGACTTATATAATATATCAATGCACAGACTAAACCGTTCGTTCTAGAGACTTGAGATTTGGAGGGTGTCTTTTTTGTAAAGTGAAGGTACTCACTAAGGAAGGGTTTCGATATTCCACCCCTAAAAGGGTGAAATGGGTGGTTCTATTATGAATTTTCTTTTTCGTTTCCTATAGGCCATGCGGGTGAAAACGCGGGCAGAAGCTAGTTAGTAATATACTGTTATTTTGTCTCGTGTTTATTGTATTTCATATCAGATGAAATGTAGAGAAAAAAAAGGAGATTTCGTTAACTTATTTCATTAATCGACTGCCCCAATAGCTCATTCGTTATTAACCCTGCCTTTTGAGCTATAGGTTGTGGGTTCGATTCCCATACAGGCCAAAAATTTAGTGCGATGAGCATCAATATTCGTTTTGTCTCTGGGTGTAATGTTGTATTTAATGTATATATTTACAAACAAAAATTATCCAAGTGTTGAATCAGTTATCTGGTGCCATAGTATAAGCTTTGCTTCGTTTGGAGCTAGATGGCGTTATGTGAAATGTTTAGACATATTTAATTAATCATGTACAAATGAGTTGTGTGCCCGTATTAAAATATAGTTCTAATGGATATTCCCCACAATGTTTTAAAATATATCTCAAAGGTGACTGACTGACTGATATAGTGATCTATCAACGCACAGCCCAAACCACTGGACGGATCGGGCTGAAATTTGGCATGCAGGTAGATGTTGAAACGTAGGCATCCGCTAAGAAAGGATTTTTTGAAATTTCAACCTTAAGAGGGTGAAATGGGTGGTTGAATTATTTTACTATAGGCCACGCCGCGGGTAAAGCTGCGGGCAGAAGCTCGTGTTTTATAAGATTAATTTTGACAGTGGAAAAGAAACATTTAATAAATAGCAACAAGAGAGAGAAAAAACCCCGGCAAAGTTAGTAAACGTATAAAACTTTACTCAACAAACGAATAACTGCAATGTAAACTTTTGTCGATCCGACCGAAAATGGTGTAGCCTGTTGAATCACCAAGTAGAGATGAGCGGATGTGGAAAAAAGATGATAGTGGCACAGAATCACATCACACTATCACACTAATATTATAAAGGCGAAAGTTTGTATGTGTGTATGTGTGTTGTGTGTATGTGTGTATGTTTGTTACTCCTTCACGCTCAAACGGCTGAATGAACCTTAGATTAACATATAGGCTACATTTTATCCCGGAAAAGTGAAATTTTCTCGTGGGATGAGCAAATAATTAAAATACTTTTTATCCGCGGGTGAAACCGCGGGGCGCAATAAGTATCTAATAATACATTAAGTGGGTGGTGAAACTTAGCTGTCAGGTTCGCCTAGATGCTATAGATACCACCGCTTTGCCAGATGTTTTGCTGTCAACCAATTGTATGCAGCTGCTGATGTGGTCTGGTTTGAAGGGCATTGTAGTAACATGACTGGCCAAGAGTTAATGACCTACTGATCTTACAGTCTAGAAATCTTATTACTAGACCGTGTGATGCTTCAGGATGATATCTGCAGTGACCCGTGACCCGTGACACGTTACATTAGGTATTTTAATTAGCATAATATTACAATGATATGATAACTAATGAATTAATGACTAAACACTACTTTCTAAAAAAAAAAATATTTGAACTAAGTACTGGCGGCGATGACAGTCCAAATGCACCAGCCCTACCACTTGTAATATATATTGGAATATAATATAATAGCAAGCACTTGTAAAACATAATCAATGCTTATTGATTACTAGTTGCGCCCCGCGGTTTCACCCATACCACCACATATACCACATAAAAGTATTTTAATTATTTAGTCATCCCACGGGAAAAGTTCACTTTTCCGGGATAAAATATAGCCTATTTGTTAATCCAGTGTATAAGCTATCTTGGTACCAAATTTCATCCAAATCCATTCAGCCGTTTGAGCGTGAAGGAGTAACAAACATGCACACATACACACAAACACACATACAAACTTTCGCCTTTATAATATTAGTATGATGTTTAAGAACCGTTTATTATTATTAGGCTTTTCATCGCTCCGAAATCTGCGCTTTGATGGATAGCGGCACTCATTATTAGTACGGTTTTATAGGTAACGTAACGAATATTTGAAATCAGTTATTGGAAGCGGAATATCGGTTATTCAATTACCGGTTTCTCACCCACCTCTGACGGCCGGAGTGGTTTGCGGCTTACAAACTTTCTGAGTTTCCACCCTTGTCGTTGCGCGTTAATTGGCTTTCTCTCAGATTTGGCATCAATCGAAGCTAGTGGAATAACTGGGCAAACGAGACTTTGCGACCTGATTTCGCAGTTAGTTATAGCATAATATGGTTGATAGTTGCTACCGTGTACGGTTTGTGAAAATAATGCATTCTTTCTTTCTTTCTAGTAAATATACATAGCTTCTTACAGATGTTTAATGTTTTATTTTTGTATTTTTTTGATGGTATTATTACTGACGACCGTTGCGACTTTTGTTTATTATTGTTTCTTATTTGATTTAGTATACAATGTAAAATAATGACGACGTATTTATGTAACTATTTTATTTAATGTCTTTAATGACTTTCTATCGCTTTTTAGCGATAATTTTGCCAATGGTAAGTAAGGATTTTTTGTACAGTTATTTCATGTCAAAGTCTTTGATGTCACTCGGAATACCACAGTAAAATGGTAGATATTTTACTGAAGGCTCTAGGAGCCTTGCAGAGAAAAAGGAAAGGCATGGTTTTAAAACTTGGAACCATTTGCCAACACTCGTGCACGTTCACGAACACTTAATGAATAATAATTCACCCTTATCACACATTGAAATTCAAAAATACACGTGTTATGGAAAAAAATAAAAAAGCACAACAGCCATTTTCGGATTCTTTTCAACCAATGTAACTATTTTATAATAATGTCCTTTTTTCCTGACATGTAAACTGACATTTATAAATAATGTGCTTATTGATTACAATTTCTTATCACACTTATCACTTTAATATAAATGAATAAATCACTGCTGCCATTCACAGCTCCATGTAGGTCCTAGTCCTAAACTAAGCAAAGCTTGTATGAGACTCAGACAACTGATACAATACGTTATGGATAGGCACGTTTTGTTTTTAAATATACAATATGTATAACATTTATATGATCTCTGAAATTCTAAATCTCAAATTAATTCACTAACATGAGATCTACAAAATATTTAGGGCTTAACGTACATTTATTATTTTCATTTACTTAGATATATAATTTTATTTTTATTGTTTGATAGGCTCGCGTTTGACCACTGTTGCACCTGATGGTAAGTAACGATGCGGTCTAGGATGTAGCACGCTTGCCTAGAAGATACCTGTTCACTTTCGATTTGAAGACTCCAAGATTGTAGTTTTCGGGAAATACGGATACCGGTAAAGCGTTCCACTTTTTGGCTGTTCGCATGATAAATGTGGAGCCAAATCTCTTTGTTCGCACATGTGGGATATTAACCATGTACCGTTGGCGTTTTTTCGTACATCTGGTTGGTATTTAGCTTAATAAAATATTGTGGGTAGATTTCAAATTTTTTTTGACGGTAATTGACGACGCTGTCAAGAATGGAACATGCTTCCTGAAAAGACACAGGGTCAAAATTTGAAAACCCCCAACTTATATTTTTTTTAGGAAACACAGACGCTGGTAGTTATAATGAGTAATTTAAATGTTAAAGAAATAGCACGTCCGCTCTTTCGGTATCTCAGTGTGTGGTGGTGTGTGTGAGTAACTGTTAAATTTGGACTTTGGTCCGCTGCACCTTGGTTATATAGAATAAGTGCATTTATGATATGATTTTTAAAGAAATACTTCTTTACGCGTGCTTGTCTTGGGGGTAAGCTGGCAGCGAACGGAAGTTGAACGCGCACCTACCGAGTGAGCTGCGGGCGTCGTAGCTTTCCTATACACTCACATAATAACACATCTATAGACAATAAATCCTTCAAGCGATAATAAAATGAAATAGGATTTTTATTTTATAATATGTACGTAAAGATAGAAAGAGAGAGTTATATATGTTTATGTTTATGTTTCGTATATTACTGTAGGGACAAGAGAGATTGAGCTAAAGAAGTTTTACTTCAGTCGTGTGGTCTAAACACACTCGTTTTTATTTAAATTATCTCTACTTTAGAATTAACCTGAAAGCTAAATGTCAAAACGCAAAGTAACGGTTCCACACCCAAACCAATACTGTTGGCTACAGTTCCGATTGACGTGTGAAATGTATATCAATCACTCAAAATATGTCAATTCATCATGGCCGTTGCTATTTCCGGAAAGTTTTCCAATATTTCAATAATTCATTCATTTGAATGGAATCAGCTTTTTTGTTTCACATCACTATTTCTTTTTTTTCTTTTTTATAAATGTGACAACCATGTTGTGACCTTTTTTTTAAATATTTTTATTTAAGTTTTAGCTCCACACTTTTGTGTATTTAGCCAGTGTCAAGTAATTGATAATTTATCAAGTTATCGATATTTCACGCAAATATGTGTCAAGTCACAGTCGAAGTCATCAAGTCAGTCTAGTCAAAGTCATACTCCTAGTAATGTGGAGGCAACTTTACTTGAAGCTTCTATGGAGTTTTGGAAACAACACAAAAAGAAACGTTTCACCATCATTATACCATTTTCCCACACTCACGCCTGTAATCCAGCACTTAATGAATAAAATGCCACCAATTTTATGCATAGTGACGTTTCAAAAATATAGGTTATACATAATTTTTTTTTTTTCTTCGCCGTGGCTCGTTGCGCACGGCTCCTTTACTGTTTATCCGTCTACATCTGCGACGAGCGGCGACAATGCACTAACACTGAAAATAACATAAGTTTTTAAAAATAGTACAATGCGGTGACGCAATCTTTTTCGCTTCAATCAATCGCTTACCATCAGGCGAAAGAATAACTCGTCACGTCACACCTTAAAAAAAAAACAAAAAACTTAACCAAATGCGTTGCAGTAGGTGGCCCATAGTAGAGGTAAGTACGAACTTATAAGTTGTCAAACTTTAATGCAGACGGGCATAATTTCAAGAGACACTGCGTATATTAAGTCATAAAGCGAACAACTAGTTAGTCATTCAATAAAAAATAATATGACCAGTTATCGTATGAATTTCAAGGTGCTTTATTCAAACTTGCACCAGTAGTGAGAAAGAGAACTTCTTTTTTTCAAACTCATATATTGTAATGGGCTTGTTGTATAATATTTGACAATAATCACTTATATAGTACAATAACATAATTTTAAGAACCTTATATAATTTTGACTTGTAAAAGTGCTAAAAATAGCCTAGTTGCAATAAAATATTTTGCTTTTGCAAATCTTATAGTTGAAGAAAACCAGCGATATTCTTCCGTTTTATTTTAAAAACTAGCTGCGCCCTGTGATTTCACCCACGTGGTTATTTTTTTCAATATTCCGCTCAACTTTCCTAATTCTTTTCTTACATAAGAACCTACTCCTGACAATAATAAACACAACAAAAAAAAAGATTTAGTATAAATGTTCAACCATTGATGCGATGACCAAGGGATATTCATTTTTATATAATTATATAAAGATAAATCCAACGTTTAGTAAGTGACTAAAATTTAAAACGTGATTCTGTAAAAATATCCGAAGTGCTAGTTAAAATTTCTTTCAAAGAGGGTCTTTACGTTATTTGGGACAGGACTTTCAGTTAGGGGTTTCCATTATGTCCCAATTTGGAATACCTTCTCATTATAATCTTTGCGAACACTTTCCTTATGCTTTTTACTTTCCCTTTATCATAAGGACTATAGCTATTCGTATTTTTATAACTTGTATTATTCATTTTTACTAGGTAGTAGGACTTTTTTGAAAAGTTCGTCTAGGTTATACCAACGCTTTGCCAGTTATTCTGCCGCCAAGCAGTAGTGCGCAAGCACTACTGTGTTCCGTTTTAAGGGCATTGAACTTATTGAAATTACTTGGCAATAGTCTGAATTCACACTTAGTGTGACACACTTTACACTTAGTGTGAATTCAGATGAAATTTTATTTCATCAAAATCGGTTCAGCCGTTTCGGAGGAGTATGGTATCAAATACTGTGACACAAAATTAATATATATATATATATAGATGTAGTATTTTGTCTATACAAAACCTTGTGAAAATGTAAAAACCTTGGCAAACCTCTTCTTTTTCTCGTGTAGGCAAATGCTTCCTTACCACCCTTTGCCCATTGCTCTGGCCTTGATTGACTTAGATACTTATAAATAATAAGTAGATAAATATCTGTGGATATTTCACACAGCACCATCTAGGACCAAACTAAGTAAAGCTTGTACCATGGAAACCAGGTAACTGATACAACACTTATATTCTTTTTTCGAAATACATGCATAGAATACAATGAAACGTCCAAACACAGAACAAACATATATTGTTCATTTCTCAATATTTGTCCTGTGTGGGAATCGAACCATACAGTTCAGAAGACAGAGCTACTGGCAACTGAGCTATCAGGTCAGTCAAAATTAATAAATTAATAACCAATGATTAATCTCTCAAGACTCAGTTTTTTTTTTCAATAGTGATTTTCAATATATTATTAAGAGAATAGAAGAAAAGGGGGTTTTCGACAATACGGAAACTGAACCGAATCAAAGCTTCGGGTTTTGTTCAAAGCTTTTGTATAAATCAATGAAAAATATCGGCTACATTCTGCCGTCTATAGAGCTTCCCGTTCACAATGAGTTCTGAAATTCACCTTGGAATGTTTGGAATAATCGGGTCTTTTCACAAGGTTGTAAGAATAATTGGGTAATGGTAATTTTTTACTGGGACTAACGGTCGTGTTCTTTATTTAAATTTAGAGCTTAACAAATAGCGTACTAAATAATAGATGATTTTTAGCACTGTATAAATAAGAATACCATATTTTCTTCCTCTTTTCTATCACTTTTAGCGATAATTCTGTCAATGTTAAGTGAAGAATAATTTGTAGGGTTATGTAACGTTTAAGAATTATTTTGTCAGTCAAAATCCCACACAGTAAAATGGAGGATATTTTACTGAAAGCTCTAGAAAACCTTGTGCCTTTTCATTTTCTCTTCAAGGCTTTCTAGATCCTTTAGTAAAATATCCACCATTTCAGTGTAGCTTTTTGATTTAGACAAAATAAAATTTTGACATGACATAACCGTACTAAAATCCCTTACTTGGCATTGGCGGAGATTACTTAAAGCCGTTAGGAAGCCATTAAACAAAGAAGAAGAAGTAGAAAATCTTGACTACAAATAAAAAGGTATGCTTTTGGAATTTTGAAGCATTTGCTAACACTCGTGCACGTTCATGAACACTTAACGGATAATAATAATCCAACCTAATTGCAGATGAAAATTCAAAACTAGGCGAGCTATTGAAAAATTCAAAATTCCAAACACCATTTTCAGTTTCTATTCAGGACAATTTTTTTTAAACTGTATGTTGTACTTATGTATATTATACATGCGTCCCACAGCTTAACCCGCAACTGTCCCGATTTTTCGCGGTTTCTTTCAATTTTCCGGGATAAAACGTACCTATTCTATGTTATTCATTATACATAAGCAAAAGCTAACCTTGTGCAAGTTTAATCCAAATCAGTTAAACCATTCTGGCGTGAAATCCTGAAATTCAGTTTTCGTCGAGAATAAAAGGAGTTGAGATAAAACGAACTGGCAATGCATCGTGAATATGTGAGAAATTCACGAATTTGACAGTCTGTTGAGAGGTGGAGGAGGAAGAAAGTCAAATGAAACAAACGGCTTTAACAACACGTTGTCAACGTATTTATAGTTTCAATTGACGGGCCCGATAGCTCAGTTGCTAGTAGCTCTGCCTTCTGAACTGTATGGTTCGATTCCCACACAGGACAAATATTGAAAAATGAACATAGGTGTTTGTTCTGTGTCTGGGTGTCATATTGTATTCTATGTATATATTTGACGACATCGTCAAGATGGCAGGTGTGACATGAACCCGAACAGCACGAGACCGGCAGATATGGCATTGCATGGAGGAGGCCTATATCCATACTTGGGTGCCCAATTAAAAAATTATTTATATAAGTACTTAACTAACCCTTTCATTCGATCAGGCGCTGTCAGGCACTGCCAACCAGGAAAAAAAAAACCATTCAACCAACTTAATGTCGTAAAAAAGAAACAAATTCACATTCACTTGGTACACATGTACCAAAATTTCTCACTGAAGAATCTTCGTTTAATGACATTCTACGTGATATTGACAAAGTTGTGGTAACCTCTTAACAAAATTATGGTAACCTCTTAACAAAATTGTGGTAACCTCTTAACAAAATTGTGGTAACCTCTTAACAAAATTGTGGTAACCTCTTAACAAAATTGTGGTAACCTCTTAACAAAATTGTGGTAACCTCTTAATAAAGGCCATTAACAAAGAGTTGAAGGTGAAGTAGAAACAAATTAAATAAATTCACGACATAACTATTTCGCATTTTGCCATCGTATCAGCTCTATATCTTTGTGAGTAAACAAAACCCATAACCCAAGACTCCAAGACTCATTATATTTCGCGTGGGTGTTTCCCTCATATTTGTTCATTCTTATTCCGCTACACATATTGTTTACTAACGGGTTCCGTTGCCCCGAGGCGGGTATGTTTTGCCTACCCAATTAATGGTCCGCTACTAGCATTGTTACAGACGTAATTATTATTGTGTGTTAAAGTTTTGTGAATCATATCAATAATTACGCATTACCCTTGTATTTCTTAACAATAGAGGATAAAGTGAGGTTGATGATTATTTATTATGTTGAGGAAAAAGTATTTTTTTTTTCATTTTGTACGCATGAATATGAAATCGAATTTCTTTGGTTTACTGTAGTTGTAACGGACTGGTTTGGATGTAGTTATAACAAAGCAATGCATGAAAAACTATATAATATTAATTGTATTTCTTCACATCATTCTCGATATAATTATGATAACAACGTAGTTCCCCTATCCTACAAGGTATCGCACGTATTTCAGAGTAGAATTAATTTTTTGTCCAGTACCTAAATCGATTGTATCGATTATATATTCGTCATTCCATTTTCGAGGTAGCGTGCACATACTTGTATCTTCGAATGATGTGACTAATATAATATCTATCGAACTTCACTCGTAAGTTCGTTTGATTTTATAATAGTAACGAGCTTCTGCCCGCAGCTTCGCCCGCGGCGTGGCCTATGGGAAAATAATCAACCACCCATTTCACCCTCTTAAGAGTGGAATTTCGAAAAATCCTTTCTTAGCTGATGCCTACGTCATAACATCTACCTGCATGTCAAATTTCAGCCTGATCCGTCCAGTGGTTTGGGCTGTGCGATGATAGATTACTATGTCAGTCAGTCACCTTTGAGTTTTACATATATAGATAAAATATCTTCCGTCCATTCCCATTATGTTATATTTTAGTCTTTGAAATAGAATGAAAATAATTTAAGCAATCGGTATTAATGGTTTATTTTTTCAATTAAAAAAAAAACAAATATTACAAATACAAATATATGGGTTCCATTTTCGATATCATAACATTGGTTCAAGCGTTTCCAGTCCGGAATATATTAACGTCAAAGACTAAAATAATTTATTAAATTAAAGAAAATTGTTTCTTAGTTTCTATAGAATTATCGATACAGAATGTGAAAAAACTTTTCCCCGAAATGTTGTCGAATAGTGACAGACCGCGTCATGAAGTTGAAAGTTGGGGCGTAAGTTAGGCCGACGGATATTACTTGAAAAATAATTACTTTAGGTAATAATTAAGGGCGAATATGGCCTCTTATATTAATAACTACATAACAACCTTAATAATTAAGGTTGTTATGTAGTTATTAATATATAATTGCTTACTTTTCTGTGGAAATGTTTAAATAATGAACTAGAAAATTACGATAACATGGACTCGCATAGTGAATTTACAATCACTTTGATTTACCATTAATTTTAGCTCATTAATAAAATCGTCAAATCAGAGATGTACAAAAGGTCAATCTTAACCATTATCTATACATATACATTTCATAGTTCTGACTGACTGATTTATATATCAGCGTGCAGCTGCGCCGGCACTAGGCTGAATTTCCTGTAACATCCAACATGCTTAAAAAATGTATATGTGACTTATCTACGCATATGAATTTCAAAGTCCTGACTGACTGACTGACTGACTGACTTATATATCAACCCACAGCCTAAACCACTAGTCCCAGAGACTTGACAATTGGAGAGTGTGTTCTTTGTAAAGTGTAGGTATCCACTAAGAAAGGGTTTTTCGAAATTCCACCCCTAAAAGGGTGGAATGGGTGGTTGAACTATCTAAAATCAATTTTTTTTTTATTTATCTGTCTATTTATCTAATGTTAACTATGAAACAAGTTCTTCTTCGTTTCCTATAGGTCATGCGGGTGAAACTGCGGGCAGAAGCTAGTTATCTTATATAGGGTAACGTTTGACCACTTTTTCACCTGATTGTATGTGAGGATGCGGTTGACGATGGAACACGCTTGGCTAGAAGATACCAGTTCCACTCAGACTTAAAAGCTCCCAGATTATATTTGTCAGGTAACACAGAGGCTTGTGGGGTGTTTCATACCTTTGCTGTCCGAATTATAAATGAGAAATGAAAACGCTTTGTGCGCAGTGGAGAAATGTCTACCATATATACAGATACCATGTTTCTGTACTTCTATTGATTTAGTTTTACGATGGTCAGTAAGAGATGGAGGACGGTTTCCATTTTATCTTTGAATTTTATCACCAGACCTGCAACTAAAACCATTTGTATTAAATATAATAAATAACGTCCAACGATCACATACATAGATACTGGACCCTATATAACTGGGATTCTCAGTGTCTAGGGACCCAGGAACTACGAGGACCATGATCCCATAACATACTGGGAAAGTATTTGCGCTTTTTTTGTGTTCAAATACTGGTCCTGCCGCGGGAATCGAACCCGCCGCCTCTGGGTTATGAGCCGACCTGTTCAACCACCACAGCAAAGAGGCTGTCAAATATTAGCTGCAACCAATAAGCTTGGATTATATACCTTAAATATTTTCAATTAGATATCATCGCGGAGGTAAAGAGTATCCATATTTTGGAACTTGATCACATATCATATGGGAAGGCAACGAGTTGGCCAGTAATATAAAAAACGGAGTATAAAGGTATAATTAATATATTTTGTTAGCGTGGAAGATCTGTTACGTTTTGAACTTGCCTATCTTTCAGACTGCCATGATATTTATGTTGATTCAATTTCTCATTGTTGCAGGTAGAAATGCTGTACCAGCGTTACTTCCTCCGCATGAACCAGACAAATATGACGCATATCCTCGGGCTACTCCTCACTGTCGCAGCCGCTCTCATCGTCGTCGAAGGCTACAGTTTATTCCTCACTCAGCAGCTCATCATCCAATACGCTTTAATAAACAGCACTGGTATTTTACCATCTACAAGCATTTTACCATTACGGTAAGTTACACATCAAGAAAAAGTTACTTAGATTTTTTGGGTTTAGTTTTTCAATCCGTGTCATTTTGGCACGTGGGCTCAAAACACTAATGCAATAATTTCAAGATATCAACAGGTGGTTTTTGGACATACCAGATGTTTTTAAGCATAAAATTTGTATGCAATATTCAATAAAATGTGTTGAACCGTTTCAGTGCTGAGGTAATCAACGTACAGTAAGTAGGCTTAACGTAGAGGTTTTTTCATTGGTTGATAGGTTTGCGTTTGACCATTATCTCACCGGTGCATGACGATGAAGTCTAGGATGTAACACCATCTTGAAATGTCTAGTTATGCATACAACTTAAATAATACAAAATTAATGCCCGTTGACCTTGAAGTTTGACAGCTTAATTAAGTTCGCATTTATCTCTCTATGATGTACCTAAAACGATGCATTTGGGTATAGCTCGTGCAAAACCTAATGAGCTCTCGGAAGTTAGGCCCGAGTACCAAACTGCGCATGGTATAGTTGAGTGCATTGTAAAAGTGGCTAAGCAAAACATGCGTACTGCGCAGACATCCACGCTAACTTCCGAGAACTCATAAAGTTTTGTGCGAGCTATACGTCCGTCCTAGATAGGTAAGTGCCAACTGAAGATCTGTGAAACTGATGCAGACAAAGTTCAAAGCTACGTTTAGTCATTGTACTACACACTTAGGTGTATGGAGCTAGGTCTAATCTGGCCGTGAATATGATAGGACTGGATTACTTGGTGTCAACGCCTACTGGATTCCAAATAAGACAGCTACCGCTACTCCATTTATAGATCTGCACAAATTTGGTACCACAGATAGCCTTCTGTGTAGGCGTTGTATGCAGGAAAATTGGAATTTGGAACTCGTGCTTCACATAAACCACCCATACCAATGTAACATCACTGGAACCGTTGTGATAACGATCCAAGGCCGTGTTTGGTTGCATAAAGGAGCTTTGGCTGGTATAGACGCTGGCAAGGGTCAAGGGGCAAGGGATATACACAATATGCCCTATGCGGGACGTTAGTAAAGGCACTATCGCCCCTAAATAAAATAAGAATAAACGAGACTAGACATACACTGGTTTATTTTCAACCCTATCTTAAGTATTGTAGTTCCTGTTTTACTTTCGTACCCTTTTTGTTTCAGCGATTTTGCTCCATCGTTTTACGGCATTCTACATCGAAACGCAAGTGCGGTAATAAACAATATGAACGAATCCAATATTGCGATTCTACTATTTGAAAAGGACCGGCTCGGACATATCGTAAACTTGTCCGTCATTGGAGTCAGCTGTTTGGTGTACTTATGTTAGTATATAATATATTATTAGCTATACAGGAATATTGCTTATAATAATAGCTTCAATATTGGCCGGTATAATTTAGTTTTTGCTTTGTTTAATGTTAATATCGTCATGTTGACCATTGTAAATTGTCATTTTACCGGACATATCAACATAATAAAATAAATATTAAGTAAATTTTAACATTGTTATGTTGACAATGGAGATCTACGTGAACCAACTTCATCTTCTGTTTCCCTCTCATTCACCAGCTTACTCCCCAAATCTAATAAACAAAATTAATTATTTTTTTTATTTAAAGTTTGCTATAAAAATACACTCTGGTTTTTAAAATATTGGTTGTACAATAAGCATTTTTCCCATCAGGCCTGTTGCTGTGCTTGACCAGACCAGCAATTAATGAGATCTACCTACTTACCATCTCGTACGTGGTCCTGGCAACTTTCGTCGTCATGGACCTCTCGCTTTCAGGAACCGCTATTATGAGGTAAGCGGTACCTAATATACTAAAGACATATATTTTAACACTAGTTCGTAAGTATTCATATTTGTGTACTTCACTAAACACTAACTATATAAAGAGTTACTATCTATATATCTATCTATCTATCTATAGACAAAAACCAGCCAAGTGCAAGCCGGGCTCACAGACGGACGGGCAGACATCAGACGCTCAGACACTATTAATAGTAGGGTCCCGTTTTTATATATTTTAGGTGCGCAACTCAAATATCAACAATGTAGTGTTTTCCCTCTCTTACTTCACTTGGAGCTAAAGTAAGAAGATAGTATTTTTGTCAAGTCTTGCCTCTAAATTCTCTTAAACAAAATACTTCATGATTATACATATATCCACATTAAAAAACGCCGTGAAGCGGAGGGGTTTTTTTCAATGTTTACTTTCTGTCTATGAAGTTTGAAATAGGCAAAGATAAAACAAGACAAAACACTTAGTAGCTTTTCCACAGTTTTTCAGTATTATTATTAGTGTTCTTTTCTTAATTTTACACTCGCGCCCTGAGTATAACCTGAATCTTTTTAAGTCAAGAGTGAATGAAGAACCATGTCATGGGCAAGCACACCATTAAAAAAAACATTGGGCAAACAAGGGGCGAAATACAAACAACCCTGTACATAAGTTCCTGCAAGTTTTCTAACTAATCCTTTAAAATAACATATTCCCAATTAGTATAATAATTATTGTTTACATACACATTCATTAATTATTTATTTATTTGTCAATAAATACAATATAATAATTGTAATAATAATAGTATAATAATTAGATAATAACTAAACACATTTTAAAAAATTAAACATTTTAATACGCACTACGCTGGCTGTGTTGGCACTTGATTATCATTTTAAACGTAACATAAAAGTTGATTATTAAATAAATATCTCCGTTGTATTGTTAAATGTCCAAGTTGTAACAACCGCCCATTAATAATACAATGTTGTGGAAAACAATAGTAACCAGCGAATGACACCAGCGGTCTGTAGCTTGTGTTGATACAACATTAAACTTTCCTGTCGGCGCCGACTCTCAAACAAGCCACAAAGCAGGGTCCATTTTGCCGCTTGAGAGCAAGTTTGTAAGTTCGACCAAGCCCGGGTCGTGCGTGCTCAAAACATTCAGATGCCAAATTAGATCAAAGCCTTCGCTTCACTGTTTTACAACAACCAATTTTATTTACATTTTACAACCACAAAGACGGTTGTAAAGTATTACTTTACACCAATATTCTATGGGATTTATGCATCGTTAAAATTTTACGGTTATAATGATTTCAATCGTAATATCCTAAGTTGATAAAGATGTGAATATTGTGGCCTGAAATATACATTTTAATGTTTTATTGGTATCTAGTTGCGCTCCGTGGGTACACGCGTACACGATCCATATCTGTCTCACAAGATCAAATTTTTACTCATAGGAAAAACTGCAAAATATCATGCAATTAAGTTAGGTTTAATTTAGTTTAATACTAGACACTTAAGAGTGCTGGCATTCATCGGCACCCCCAGACGGCAAAATCGAAAATATGTGGATGAATGTGTGAGAGTATGGCCCCCGGATCATGCCAGTCGGGTTTTGGTGATCAACTTCAGTTTATAATGTGTGCCGAATCAATTAGTCGAAATACAACATAATGTACTTACTTCACGGTGGCCTTGCCATTCAACAAATACTGCCGAACCAAATATGCCAGCATGCTTAAGCGTGTAGTGTTCCTTACACTAAAGTCATCCTAACACAAATTAGATTAGGTACTAGACTTTAAAAAGATCAAAAAAATAATTTGCTTTTAATAAAATTTGCGGTTTAAACATATTAGAATTCTAGTATAGTTTACTCTTAAAAATCCATTCTCAGACACGATTATTACACATTTCGTTTATATACAATGTAGAAATGTCACTATTATGGAGGTAACATTTATACCTGAATCGGCTCTTCCGTTGGCTAGTTTGAAAGCCGGAAGTTGTCCAAAGCGCTTTGAAGTGCACCGTGATCGTTACGTTATATGGCAGTCCGCAGTGGTTAGTTTTTAAACATTTCGCTTGTGTGAATTTGAAAACAGATTGTCCAGAACGAAATATTTAATAATAAAATAAAAAATAAATGTATGTGGGTTTTTCACACAGAGCCCCAAACTAAGCTAATAGCTTGTACCATGGCAACCAGATAACTGATACAATTCTTATATACTTTTTGTTTGTGAATACATACATAGAATACACCCAGATACAGAACAAACATCGATGCTCATCACACAGCTGGGTGGATAAACATTTGTGTCATGAGCACCACATTCGTGTGATCAAACCCACAACCTGCAGTTCAGAAGGCAGGGATACTACCCAAATGAGCTATCGGGCCAGTCATTTATTTTGTTTGTAATTTTATTGCTATAAATTATGGCAGACAATCATAGATCCTGGACCCTAACTAGGATTCCCTGTGTCTAGGGACCCAGGAAATACGAGGACTACAGTCCCACAACACCCAGACTCAGAACAAGTGTTAGCGCTTTTTTTTTCTGTGCATAAATACTTGTCCTGTCGCGGGAATGGAACCCACCGCCTCCGGGTTATGAGTCGGAGTGCTCAACCACCAGACCACAGAGGCTGTCCAAGCTGTTGCTAAGCGTATTGGATGTTATAGGAATATCCAGCTAAGTGCGGGCGCAGCTGCTCTCTTCACGTATATGACGTACGCAACCTTGCCGGTCCGGCTCCACGAGGCTTCTTGCGGCGGGCTCGGGCTGGCGGTGGTCACAATTGGTGCCCACATGTTCCTGTCCAACGTCATGGAATCTCACGTGAGTACGCCATGTGACTATACTTTATAACTATATCAAATGTAAATAAAATAAAATAAATAATAAATATGTGTGGACATTTCACACAGCGCCATCTAGTCCCAAACTAAACAAAGCTTGTACTATGGGAACCAGATAACTGATACAATACTTAGATACTTTTTTTTGTAAATAAATACATAGAATAAAATATAACACCCAGACACGGAATAAATATCGATGTTCATCACACAAATGTTTGTTCTGGGTGGGAAGCGAACCACAACACACAGTTCAGACGGCAGGGTTAGTACCAACTGAGCTATCGCGCCAGTGTTGTAATACTAATGTAAATAGAACGTATTAATGATAGACATAGTCTCTTTGGTTTTAGAAGGTCTTCTTCGTGTTGTATGTGAAGTAAAGGGTGGTTAAATGCTAGACAAGTTCGGAGTAAAAATTAAATTCCACCTTGTATATATTTATATTAAAAATCCACCTTTTTTGAAGTCGGTTAAAAAAGAGAGCCGTCTTTTTTAACTTTTTAACTTTAACCTGGGCTCTCTTTTTTATATGACTTCAAAAAAGGTGGATTTTTAATATAAATATATACAAGGTGGAATTTAATTCGTTCTTTAATGTATGTATTCAGTCCATGCTATAGAATGCTCCCATATAACTAAATAAAAATAGTACTTACGAAATAAAACTTAAATCTAAATATTATCAAATTTAAATTCTAAAGAAAAGCCTTGCGTCATTGTACAAAGCAGGTGTTTTATTTCCTACGAAATATCTTTTTTTTAATTAGCGCTTTTACGAATATTCTATAGCCTGGGTGGCTCTGAGTACATACATTTAAGGAAAAGAGTGAATGAAATTCCACCGTGTATATTATCTTATTCTTAGGTATTTTATAAAAGCTTTAGCAACTCTTTGGTAGCTTTATACGACGATTATTTCATAGTAGCTGCATGGTGACTGCCACGCGATCTCTATTTTGCTATAAATGGACAAGTCATGCTCTCTAAGCTTAAAACACTGCCATTAATTTTACGAATTCACTTTTTGACGTAAAACTTCTTTACACACGCTTGACTTGGGGAGCAAGCTGGTAAATGCATGGCGAGGCGAACGAAAGTTGAAAATTTTTGGTTAACGTAGATCTCCATTGTCAATAAGTTAAAAATTACTTAAAATTTTTATTATTATGTTGGTATGTCCGGTAAAATAACAATTTAAAATTGTCAAGATGGCGACATAAACATTAAATAAAGCAAAAACAAAGTTATACCGGCCGATAGATGGAGCTAAAGAAGTTTTACTTCAGTCGTGTGGTCTAAAAATACACTAATTTTTTAATCATCGCATTTGTAACAATAAGAAAGTAATATTTCCTTATTCATTTTTAATAGTAGGTAGTCAGATAAGGTTTTGTAAATGCTTACTAGTCTGCGTGAATAAACAGTGAAATAAAACACTTGCATCATGCGACGAAAAGTGCTCCGATTCATAAAGCTACCGGCGTTAGGAATATTACAGGCTAGTCCCATAGGACCTAGAATATCTCAACACTTGCATAATAAAATGAAGCGATGGACTGCAGACCTTAAAGCTACAGATTTAATCCATCAGCCGGCAGCGCTGGCTTACTAATAGCTTTGTGCAACGGACTCTGAGCTATCTTATTATTTACTAGCTTCTACCCACGGCTTCACCCGCGTGGCCTATAGAAAACGAATGGCATATATTTCTTAGATAACTCATCCTCAGGTAGAATTTCGAAAAACGCTTTCTTAGTGGATACCTACATTTTACAAAGAACACACCCTTAAAATTTCAAGTTTCTAGAACCAGCGGTTTAAGCTGTGCGTTGATATATAAGTCAGTCAGTCAGGACTGAATTTTATATGTACAGATCTTACTATTAGTGGCACTAATTTCACCATAAACTCACTATTTTTCGCTGTCGGCAGTATATAGAACGCAATTGGAGCTTCCATAAATTAAAATGATTTAACTAAAAATCTATACGATTTAACTATATATCTATAATAGTCACGAAAATAAAGATCTATCTTAGAATGGACGATAAATAAACAATAAATAAATAACGCCCAACGATCACATACATAGATCCTGGACACTAACTTGGATTCCCTGTGTTTAGGGACCCAAGAACTACTAGGGTCATATTCCCACAATACCCAGACTCAGAAAAAGTTATTGGATAATATAGTAGGTACAAAGTTCAGTTTCTAGTACAAAATAAATCGATCAAAGTCTAAGTGTTATAATTTATTGCAAATACGCTATTTTTAGCTTTAAATTCTAAAATTCAAAATTATAATACAACACGAATAAATCAAGTTATTGTTCTCAGAATATAAAATTACAAAGTATTTAATTTCAAATACAGCAAAGCATTTTTTGGGTAGCCGCGGTTTTTCAATAATCAGATAAAAGCTATTAATGGGACGAAACAAAACACAGTAAAAACAAAAGAATAATTTCGTATAGTGAACACTGCAGTAATAATGGTACTTTTATTTTAGTCCGATTATAATTTGTTAGTTGAATAACATTTCTCATTTACTGCTCAGGCTGTACGCTTGTGGAATGAACTACCTCTCAATATTAAACAGGCTCAATCACTCACTGCTTTTAAGACTCAAATTAAGCACTTCTATCTCTCTAGTTTGACTTCGAAATAAACCTTCATTGTTTCCTTAGTATTTGTATATTATGTATTATTTGTGTATGTTTATGTATAGTAGTATTGTATTTTAAGTAGTATATAATTGTCTTAGTATGTATGTACACAGTAACTTTTTAGCACCACCGTCCTTGCTCGTTGATCTATCTCTGTCCATCCAAAGTTTGTCTGGAAGAGATCGCTTTTTAGCGATAAGACCGTCCATTGTTACCTACTCATTAGTTATTTCCTGTTTTTGTATTTGTTGCCTTGGTGTCAATAAAGAGTTTATATATCTATCTATCTATTTATCCAGCCATTGAAAAACAGCTATTTAATGAGTTTAATAATAGAGTTTCTATTTCAATATAACGATATTAAAAATCGTTGCAGATTTTCACAACCATCGCATGCTTGGCGGCTTGCAACGTCTCGGGTGCTTTAACC
The DNA here is from genome assembly GCA_905220475.3 of Ennomos fuscantarius. Classification (NCBI taxonomy): domain Eukaryota; kingdom Metazoa; phylum Arthropoda; class Insecta; order Lepidoptera; family Geometridae; genus Ennomos; species Ennomos fuscantarius. The sequence goes on from HG992023.1 coordinate 18,685,285, forward strand.
CACCAGCCAAGGGAGCTTGCTCAACGTCGCGCTTTCCTCGAGACCCGAGATTGTGTGGAGGCTCGTTTGGTCACGCAGAGAGAGAACCAACAACAAGTAAGTTAAGTCACGCTTTAATGCTGTTAGGAGAACCGTCCTGATACTTTAATATTTTATTGCCGTTGCTCTGATAGCACGTTAGATAGAGACAATATAGAGTGCGAGAATTTACCTACATTTTAGCGTTTTGGGGGGAAATTGTTTTACCTTCTAAATCTTATCAAATTTAAGTTTTTAAGATCATTCATTTGAATAGATTCTAGGTCTATGAAGTTTTTTTTTTCGGAAAATATTTTTTGTACTCTAATTACAACAACTTTTCTTTGCTATAGTTTTGACGCAAAAAAATCATTTCTAACGGTGGCTATAACTACGAAAATATTGCAAAAACTCGTAAAAAATGACGCGTACTGGCATTGTTTTTTCTGTATGGACAACATGATTTAAAAAAAAAATAGAAATTAAGTAACAACAAGGGGTAGAAAAACGTAAGCTTTTTGTATGGACAAGAGGGGGAATACTCTCTTCTTGAGCTAGGGGCTCCCTTAGTCCAACTGGTAGATATATAGTCTTTCTCCGGTTTCACTAGTGTCATGTGAGTTAAGACGTGGAAAAAATAGTCTTTGTCGTTCAACCATGCTTAAAGGGCCTGGGGAGCTGAGTTTGTGCATAAGTTTAACAGGAATTCAAGCTCCGAAGTCGCCACGTAGGAGTGACATACATTTTCAAACTTGATTAATTCGTATGAAAAAATGCATTCACGCTAACGGAGAATATCTTGGTATCAGTTGACTTATAACCAATTATTGTATTTCTTTTTATTTATTACAGAAAATTTTAGTGCGCTCTACGTAAATAACATTTTGTAATGTATGTGTATCAAACGTTACAGTAATTATAAGTAGGTAAATATAAATTTAACCGCGTTTTCTGAAGCATTAATTAATACATACAAAAATGAATGTCGTTACAGCTCTTATAAGATGATCGCACTTTAGTATTTTCCAAGATAAACAACATTAGTGTTATTATGTATATTTTGACTAAATAGACTTTTATTGGATTCGTATTCGATGTCGACAGTGATAATCTCGTAGGTTGTAATTGGCACTACCCCAAGACTAAGAACTAGTTCTCAACTCAGCCTACCGGAATTAAGTGCTTTCTGACAGTTTCTTAACTTGTGTGTTGAAGTTCGTCAGGAACGAACTAAAAATATAGTTTCTTTCTTTCTTCTACTTTTCTAAGGTCATTTCGTTCCAGCACTTTAAGTATAATAGGCTATAATGACTGCTATTAAAAATGAACAAATAATAATAGAATAATAACGCCCAACGATCACATACATAGATCCTGGACCATAAATAGGATTCCCTGTGTCTAGGGACACAGGAACACCCAGACTCAGAACAAGTATTTGCCCTTTTTTTCTGTGCACTAATACTTGTCCTGCCACCACAATCGAACCCGCCGCCTCCTGGTTTTGAGCCGACCTGTTCACTCATTACACCACAGAGGCTATCAAATTAATATTTATAAATATTATTTCATAAAGTAGCTTAAAAATAAGTGTGTTAATTGACAAATAAGTAAAATTGGTAAATAAATCACAGAGTAGTATGACTAAAGTTTCTGGAGTGGGCATCGCCTGTCCCTTTCTTGTAAAACAGAGATCGTGTAAAGCTTTCTCATAGTTACTATGAAGTTTTGCTAGTGACTTCACATGCCAAAGAAATTGTGTGTAGAGCTACCGTAGGTACTACAGCTTAGTAATGAGTTACTGTGAGGACTGGTAACTGACGTCACTGCGTATTTGAGCTGTCTCTTTCTACTGAATTTTAAAATGCCTGTAACTAAGTCATTTTTTGAGATATTAAATTTTTTTTCACGATTTTCTATTGTTTGAGGTATATTATTTGTTTATGCAATGAAAATATAGCAATCGAATAGTCTATTGGTAGCAAATATAAAAAAAAACTGAATGACTAAATATTATTTATTATTATTAATAATTATTTTATTACACATAATTTAATCCAATTTGTTAGTAACAGTAAGACTTACAGCTATATTAGTAGAATCATAATTATTATTTATTATTATAAATGCCAAGCACATCACAAATTATCTATTAATTATTAATAAATCTATATTAAAATTCTATACCTACCATAAACTATTTGGCATTTCGATGCGTCGGGAACACAAGCCCGTCCAATGCTTTAATATTGGACCATCTACCCTCTCAGCAACAGCGACCAGAAGGCTGTTAGTACTGTTGGAGCCCCGCATTCGCAGCATCAAGGAGGCTATACGCTTTCGCATGATGGCGTAAAAGTCATTCACGCGGGCCCTTGCAAACGTTCCCGATGCACTGCAATCTCGCAGCAGCCCCAACAGCGCAGTGTTGTATTGGACCGGCAGCCAATGCCATCAAAATGAGGGAATATTGTCCAAGGCATGATGGAAATTGCTTTTATCTCTGACATGGTTACCAGTCATTATTTATTATTTATTTAAGTTGTAATTGGCGTTTAAATTAATTTTCATGTCAAGTCTATCTTTCTCTCGTTTTCTTGTTTGAAATGCTTACACAAAATTCAACTAGATACTTCAAACTAAAGAAATATATTAGGTGAAGCCTCGCTTATTGGATAATGAAGTTAAAGTATTTAAAAAAATAAAAATAACGCCCAACGATCACATATATAGATCCTGGACCCTAACTAAGATTTCCTGTATTTAGGAACCCAGAAACTACGAGAACTATGGTCCCACAGCACCCAGAATCAGAACAACAAAAGCAAAATAATATTTAAAGTGATATTAAAGCGATTCCATTTCGCTGAAGTATTCCTAAAATTAATCTCGAAAAGCATCTAATGCTTATTATAACGCGCCTTGTTCGTTTATTTATTCAATTATTAGAACAGCTACTCGGTCAGTACAATTAATTCTATTTGAACCAATTTTAAGTACCTAGTCAGACTAAGTGAGGTTATTTATATAATAAATAGATCAAAGGAGATCTTTCTTAGTCTAATATATTATTTTGAATACTGCAGAATTGTATAGCTTTGCCATTTGGCTTTTAGTTCTTATATATTAATATACATTTATTTATTTCTTTTCTTTCTTCTTTAGATCGTAAATTAGAGATCAGCAGTTTGGTAGGACAACTAATGTTACACCTGACAGAAATTAAACCACAAATATTTATTTATTTATTTATTTATTTATCCTAATATTCATTACATCTCAATAATTCGTTGTTTTGTCTATTGTTCATGTCTTGCGTAATACTATTATAAGAAGAAAAAAAAAATCATTGTAAAGTTTCTTCTAGCTTCTTCTTTATAGTTGTAATCATAGCTTCGGATCGGAGTTTTCTGCTATGCATTGTGCCGGATTGCTTGCACCAGTAGTGAGAAAGAGTACTGCTTTTTTTTCAAATTCATATATTGTAATGGGCTTGCTTTATATTATTTGACAATAAGCACTTTGTAATTTTATATGCTTAGTGAAATAACTTAATTTTATGTACCTAATATAATTTTGACTTGTAAAAGTGCTAAAATTAGCCTAGTTGCAATAAATCTTTTGACTTTGACTAAAATAGAAATATTAGAAAAATGTATATCTTCAATTATGTTCTTTTTGACAGTGGCAGTAGCTCTGTTCTGAACTATAGGTTGTGGGTTCAGTTCCCACCCAGGACAAACATTTGTGTTACGAACATAGGTGTTTCTTCTGTGTCCGAGTGTTTATATTTTATTCAACCCTAGCCTCCTAACTCCTGCCAATAATAAACACAACAAAAAAGGATTAGCGAAAATGTTCCATCCGTTCACGAGTGATGCGATGACCAAGGGAAATAGAGATTCATTTTTATGTAAATGAGATCATGGTAAACAACAATTTTTATTGGTCTTATTGTCTGGCGTATATCCATTCAAACAAAAGAATAAAAAAATCTCAATCGACAATAAATCAAAATTAAATAATAGATTATACAAGCTGCGCCCCGTAGTTTTACCCGCGGATAAATATGTGTTATATATATAAGCTACCTATTTTCCAAATTCCATCCAAATCCGTCCAGCCGTTTGATCGTGAAAGAGTAACAAAGATCCATACATACAAACTTTTTCATTTAAAGTATCAATAAGATTTAAATTAATGTTCTGAGCAAACATATTAATACATAGTGTATAATATTAAAATATAGCAAACCAATTATAATAAATCAATTAATAGTAATAATTAATAATAATTAATAAAGGACGAATAAAATTGGATTTAGTTTAGAACTTTGCACAAAAGCAGATAAGGAAAAGCTCAACATAAGTACCTACATAGCTAGCTATATAAGGTTGATATGAAATGTCAATTATTATGATGAATCGGTACACTTTTTCCAGCCACGATCCATCATAATCGCTTCAGCCTTTCAATATTAATTTCTCATATGTTATGTGCAAATCTTGAGACAACCTGTTCGTAGCTTTTTGTATTACCTTTATATTTTATGTCTTATCTAATTGCTTGGTAAGGTTATAGCTTTATGCTGTATAGGTGTCGAATAAAACCGGGCGCTAAAATAATAACTAAGAAAATAATTTTAGACATTTCACACAGCGCCATCTAGCCCCAAACAAAGCTAAGCTTGCACCATGAGAACCAGATAACTGATGCAATACTAAGATACTTTTTTTTGTTTGTAAATACATATCTTTATATATAAAAATGAATCTCTATTTCCCTTGGTCATCGCATCACGCGTGAACGGATAAAACATTTTCGCTAATTCTATTTTGTTGTGTTTATTATTGGCAGGAGTTAGAAGGCTAGAGTTGAATACAATATAAACACTCGGATACAGAAGAAACACATATGTTCATCACACAAATGTTTGTCCTGGGTGGGAATTGAACCCACAACCTATAGTTTAGAACAGAGCTACTGCCACTGTCAAAAAGAGTATAATTGAAGATATATATTTTTCTAATATTTTTATTTTAGTAGAAATGCATCCTGAAATGGGAAGCTAGGAAGGTACTCGGAAGCTAATTAACTACGGATACACGCTTAAGTTGATTCGGTGAGGCGAGAGGCGAGAGGCGAGATTCACGCACGTAAAGAGGCCACGTGAATCATGAACTACCTTCCAATATCACGCTTATGTACACAAAAGGTGTCCTCACATGTAGCATCTCTACTGTACTTTCATAGCTGTAATTGGTTACATGTGAATCCATCAAACCTGTAACTAAAAAAAAAATATTTTCACAAGGTGGTAGGACTTTTCTGTTAAGTTCGTCTATGTAGGTACCACCACTTTGCTGGTTATTCTATCGCCAAGTAGTAGTGTGCTAGCATTATTGTGTTCCTGTTTGTAGGGCACTGTAGGAAGTGAAATTACCGGGTAAATAAAACTTTGTGACCTGAGGGGCAATCACATATCACATATTTTTATGGATTTGACTGTTTCAATACACAGATTACGTGCATAACAAAAATTTTTAATAAGGATAGAAATTTATCTTGTTGCACTGCAATTAAAATAACATTATCACTCCACTGTTCTCATAGACGGGTAATCTTATTTTTTTATCCTTTTGATATCGTATTACTAGACTGTGGTGATTTTTCGGAATGACGTGCGTGCAGTGTCACGTAAAACTTTATGTTTTAGAATTCCGAGTGATACTGCAACTGCTATGGGCGGCCGTATCGCTTCTTATCAGCTAGACGATCACGTATCTTGGTTGCAATTTGGAACTAATAAAAACACAGATTTGTGTGTAGTATTTGACAGTTAAAATACGCAGATTATGTGCATAGTTACTGTCGAAATTTTCAAATTAGTGATGAAATGTTTCTTGATGCAATGCAATCGAAGTTCCGTAATCACTACCCACGCGAACGACTAATCGTCACTCATCACGTCATTTGTTACCATATGAAAAAAAAGTTGCTCTTAAATGATAATAATCACAGTTACTATTGAAAAAAATTGTTACCTTTACAACGCATTTAAAGATGGAAATATTCTGGAAAACCAACACGATTCAAGAAAGCGCTTAATTATGGAATTTTCCGTCCAAGGCTCAGGTATTGCCAATATCAGCCCCAAAGCCTCTTATATACTTTATGGTGGAGCTTCTCAGCCCCTTTTCATTAAGAAATGCTTTTCCCTGGCAAACCTATTGTTATAATTGTAAGAATCGCTGCCACTTACTGCCTTTCCGATTTTTCTTCCGGTCTGCTATTACTTATCAATTTGTTTTTAGTGATTTTAATTTATTTTTAACGGAGAAAGCGCTTTAACTTTCTGATTTTATCATAAATATTGTTAAATGCAACTAGCAACCACGATGAGGTAGTAAAGTACTAAAGTGGTGGTCGATAGAAGTTAGAAGTCGGCAATGGATGAGTTGTATTATAAAGATCGCGGGTCGAACATGGAAAAGATCCTCCGAATGTAATCAATTTTATTTCTAAATATAAATAATATAATAATAATAAAAATAATATGTGTGTACATCTCACACAACACCATCTAGCCCCAAACTAAGCAAGGCTTGTATTATGGGAACCAGACAACTGATACAATACTTAGATACTTTTTGTTTGTAAATACATACATACAATACAATATCATCCAGACACAGAACAAACACCTATGTTTATCACATAGATGTTTGTCTTGGGTGGGAATCGAACCCACAACCCACAGTTCAAAAGGTTCAATATCTATGAGTAATTGCTCACTTACACATTTAGGGTACAAATGAGCAATAATAATAATACAAATGAGTCTTCAAATCGAGAGTGAACAGGTATCTTCTAAGTAACCGTGCTACATCGTAGACCACATCGTCACTTGCCATCAGTTGCGACAGTGGTCAAAAATAAGCCTATCAAAGGAGTAGGACTTTGTTGCAAAGTTCGTCTAGGTAGGTACCACCGCTTTGCCAGTTATTCTGCCGCTAAGCAGTGGTGTGCAAGTACTACTGTGTTCCGGTTTGAAGGGCACTGTAGCTAGTGAAATTACTGGGCAATTGAGACTTTATGATCTGATCTCACAGTCGAGTGATCTTATTACCAGACTGTGCTGATGTCTCAGGATGAGGTGCGCAGTACAGTGTCGCGCAGAAACTATGTTTTAGAGTTCCGAGTGACACTGTTATGTTATGGGCGGCCGTGGCGCTTAACATCAGGTGAACGACTAACTCGTCACATCATTCATTAACAAAAAAAATCAAACAATAAAAAAAATATTAACAACATCCAAGGGTGGTTTATGTAAGGTGATTTTGACATATAATGCTCAGGTGTATGTTAAGTGTAGAAATTTTAAAATAAAGGATTAAATTTACTGAGTTACTTTGCAATCCAAGTTATGTATTGATCCAACAGGAACTCTCATAAAGTTTGAGAACCACGATATTTTTTGAAGTAAACCAAGTAAGCAAGCAAGGAGCTTGCTCTTTGCTTTTTTAAGCTAGTGAAGCGTAGCGAGAAAACGGAAGTTGATTCACGTAGATCTCCATTGCCAACACAGCAAAGTTAAATTTTGTATTATGATGTTGGTATATTCGGTAACTGATGAATTTTCAAGAAATCTAGTACTAAGATACTATCCAGTATCCTGCGAATGTTTCATTCATTTTCAAAAAAATATGGTCAGAATTAGAGAGAAGGGCGAAGAGACATCAATTACCTAACAATCATATACATATATTCGTAGAAACAAACTCGTAGCCTTGATGATACGTCCATGATTGTAGCGCTTGAGCTACGACAATATCGTGTTGCTCCTGCTACGCCGACACGTGCCTATGTTTTAACAGCTACGAAAAAATAACACAAGACCAATTTATAATAACGCAAAACAAAACAATTATTGTTTCTAAGCTTTCGTTGTCATTATCAGTTTAATAAGATTGATATATAATGAAGTTTATTAATAATTACTACGCTGTTAGTTAATTATAATCATGTAATAGATGTAATTAATAATATTTGGATTGCACTGACAGACAGCTATTTGCAATATTACCCTATATCTGGTCGTAATAATAATGAACCAAAACGTTGTGGATAGATTTGATAGGTACAGTCAGCATCGGAATTAGCTAATGTAACAGTCGACTTCTTAATCTTAAACTCAACAAATATTGAATGAAAGAACTAAAAAAATGATATTGTGCCAAAAGCTATTCAAATGATTTAATAATATTATTAATGGCTAGTTATTGCCTACGACTTAACTCACGACTTTTTTTACAGCCTCTGTGGTGTGGTGGTTGGAGGTGGTGGGTTCGATTCCCGCGGCAGGTTAAGTATTTGTGCACAGAAAAAAGCGCAAATACTTGTTTAGAGTCTGTTTGTTGTTGGACCATGGTCCTCATAGTTTCTGGGTCCCTACACACAGGGAATCCTACTTAGGGTCCAGGATCTATGTATGTGATCGTTGCGCGTTATTATTATTATTTAGTTCGCGTAGTAGCAAGTTTGGCCTTTTTGTTTTTAAATTATAACAGCATACCTCATGTTCATAAATAAGCGCCTACCTTTTTTTACCCCTGAATGTTATCCAGTTTCGGTAAGTTTTTTGTTCTATTTATTTATTCAAACGATGGACCTCAAAAGCATAATGTTTTATTAAGATTTAGGAACGCATAAATGTTGATATTTTTGTCTCACGACCTCTATTGTCTCTATCATACGTGCGGATAGCAGAGCGACAGCAATAACATTATCAAATACCAGAACATATCTCATAAGCTAATACAAATAAATAAATAATATAAATATTTGTAAACAATTCACACAATGCCCACTAGCCTCAAACTAAGCAAAACCTGTGGGAATTAGATAACTGATACAATACTTATATACTTTTTATTTGTAAATATATACATCAAATACAATTTATATCACCCAGACACAGAACAAACACCTATGTTCGTCACACGAATATTTGTCCTGGGTGGGAATCGAACCCACAACCTGCAATTCAGAAGTCAGGGGTACTACCAACTGAGCTATTGGGCTGTAGCCGACCTACATTACATTCACATTACATTTATGAATTTATTTAATATATTTATTACACCACACATAACATATATATTATTACATATTTAAGTATATTACTAAACATCATAACACACATAACATTCACACTTCATACATTCATCACACTAAACATTAATAAATATTAAATCGGCGAGCATAGTCGGACGATACGCGTAGTATCGCTGGGCCGGTATATCTACCTATACATATACGCGGCGCGCACGCACGGCCCGGCCGCTAGCTGGAATGTTGCCGCCCGCCAGTCGAGATCCTACCTTTGCTGCGAAGCGCACGCATCTCGGCGCCCCGCTACTGCTCGCGAAATATTTGTTTTTACTATTCGTTTTATGTTCTGTGTTTTTGCTAGTCCTAGCTTACCTCTTGTGCCTGTGAACTATTCGTCTGTGTTTCTATTGTGACTCTTTAACTTTCTATTCTTGAATACTCCTTCTATTCTTCTTGTGTGGGTTTGTGCAATAAACTGTTCCTTTTCTTTCTACCGTGTAATCGGAGTTATTATTTGAACACTCTAACCGTAAGTAGGCCTACTTACGGTGCACCAACGCACCCACCATACTGGTGACCACCGTTCTTACGAACACAGAAGTGCAGAGTCATGTCGAGCGAACACGACTCGGATTTTACGGACACAGCCGAGTCACAGCCGTCGCACGTAACCATGCGACGCAAAAAGCCAGTCAAAATGGCGCACGCCGTGGATAGTGAAATCCAACCAGCACCAGCCATGAACATGCGGATTCCACCGTTTTGGCCAGAAAAACCGGCAATTTGGTTCGCGCAAGTAGAAGGTCAGTTTGCAATAATGAGAATCACTGACGGCGCGACCAAATTTTACCACATTTTGGCCACACTGGACAGGCAGTCTGCAGCAGAAGTTGAGGACATCCTCATCGGCCCACCTGACTACGATCGCCTTAAGACGGAGCTGATCAAGCGATTATCTGTATCTCGCGAGAATAAGGTGAAGCAGCTGCTGATGCACGAGCAGCTCGGTGATCGCAAGCCCTCTCAATTTCTGCGGCACCTGCAACACCTAGCTGGACCTGAGATACCTCAGGATTTTTTGAAGACGATCTGGACGAGTCGCCTGCCTGTAGGAATGCAGCCTATCGTTGCGTCACAGCCGACGTTATCACTGGACGCACTAGCCGAACTCGCAGACCGGGTTCACGACATCGCAGCACCAGCACAGCACGTTGCAGCAACCTCGTCATCTTCACCGATTGACGAGCTGGCGCGCCAGGTAGCCGAGTTGACCCGGCAAGTGAGTGCCCTCACCACGCAAGTCAACCGACCGCGCCCCAGTGAACGTGAACGTGACCGAAGACGAGGACAGCGCAGCCGATCATCATCAGTCCGGTCGCAGTCCAGCCACAGGAGGTACCCCATCTGCTGGTACCACAGCCGGCACGGGACGAAGGCAAACAAATGCATCAAGCCGTGCGACTTCAAGGCGGAAAACTTTCCCGGCAGTCAGTAATGGCGACTAACGACTGCCACAATACAACGGGTCGCCTCTTCATCACGGACCACGGAACAAAAACGGAATTTTTAATAGACACCGGCAGTGATATTTGTGTATATCCCGTTTCCGCTCTCCGTGAGCGCCGTTGTAAAACAACATATCAATTGTGTGCTGCCAATGGTACGGCTATCGACACATACGGCTACCTAGAATTAAATTTAAACCTAGGGTTACGCCGTAATTTCCCGTGGCGTTTTGTTGTTGCTGACGTCACGAAAGCTATCATCGGTGTAGATTTTCTTTCATTTTACCGGCTCATTGTTGACGTTAGCAAACAACAACTAGTCGATAGCTTAACCAATGTCAGCACAATAACATCTATATGTAAGAAAAATTGTCTTGTCTCGAGTGTAAAAATTTCGACTGGTGGAAGTGGTAAGTATCACGATATTTTGTCCGAATATCCGGAGATAACACGCCCAGCTGGTACTCCGGGTATCGTCAAACACAACACTACTCACCACATTCGCACAACACCAGGTCCACCTGTCTCTTGTTCACCGCGACGGCTGGCTCCCGAAAAACTTAAAATTGCCAAACAAGAATTTGATGCTATGCTAGCAAATGGGACAGCCCGTCCGTCTGACAGTCAGTGGGCCTCACCACTACACCTTGCATCGAAAAAGGACAACGGCTGGCGTCCGTGTGGTGATTACAGACAACTTAACGCCCGAACCATACCGGACATGTATCCGATTCGTCACATACATGATTTTTCGCACTGTCTGTCTGGCTGTAAATTCTTCTCAGTAATAGACCTGGTTAAAGCCTATAACCAATTGCCCGTTTCTGAGGAGGATATACCTAAGACGGCCATCACCACACCATTCGGATTATATGAATTTCCTTTTATGACGTTTGGTCTACGTAACGCAGGTCAAACTTTTCAGAGATTTGTCGACGAAATGACGCGTGGCCTTGACTTCTGCTACCCGTATTTGGACGATTTTTTGGTTAGCAGTAAGTCCGCTGCGGAGCACGAAGACCACTTGCGCCAACTTTTCACCCGTATGAGAGACTACGGCGTCCTCATCAACACCGCAAAATGCGTCTTCGGCGCTTCTGAGGTAACGTTTCTGGGCTACCAAATCTCTGAAAAGGGCACTAAACCACTGGACAGCAAGGTAGAAGCCATCTCCAAATTTGCTTTGCCGAAAACGGTAAGGGAGCTTAGGCGATTTTTGGGAATGATAAATTTTTATAGGCGATTTTTACCCAACGCCGCCCAAATCCAAGCCCCACTTAACGCCTTGCTGACCGGATCGGTCAAAGCGAGCCACCCTGTCGACATAAAAGGAAATTCGTTACAGGCATTCGAAGATTGCAAGAAGAGCCTTTGCGATGCAGCTCTCTTGGCTCATCCTGACACGCAAGCTAAGTTAGGACTGGTCACTGACGCCTCCGATACGGCGATAGGTGGAGTCCTACAGCAGCGTAAGGATGGAGGCTGGCAGCCTCTAGCATTCTTCTCCCGCAAGTTGAGCCCATCGCAAACGAAATATTCACCGTACGATCGTGAGCTCCTTGCAATTTACGAAAGTATTCGTTACTTTCGCCACATGCTAGAGGCCACTCACTTCACAGTCTATACTGACCACAAGCCAATATGTTACGCTTTCCACGAACGGAAAAGTAACTGTTCGCCGCGTCAGTATAGACACCTTGACTTCATATCGCAGTTCACCACGGACATCCAGCACATTTCTGGAAAAGACAACATTGTCGCAGATGCGCTATCGCGCAGCGTGGATGAACTGCATATGCCGGTCGACCTTGAAGTGATGGCCAGACTCCAAGCCACAGACCCAGAGCTCGCTGACCACCTGCAAGGCGAAACTTCACTGCGCCTTACCAAAATGAACGTACCTGGTAGTCGTACTGAAATGTACTGCGACGTCAGTATACCGACTGCCAGGCCGTTCGTTCCTAAAGAGTTGCGTCGGCAGGTATTCAACTGCCTCCACTCACTCAGCCACCCTGGTGCCAACGCCACAGCCATGCTCGTTGCAAAACGCTTCGTTTGGCCACTGATGCGCAAAAACTGCCGTGAATGGGCTAAGGCATGTTTGACTTGCCAGCGCACGAAGGTAAACAGGCACGTCGCGTCACCCTTAGGTACGCATGATTTACCTTCAGCGCGATTCAAACATGTCCATTTAGACCTGATCGGCCCATTGCCCCCTGCTGGTGATTATCGGTATTGCCTTACAGCCGTCGATCGCTTCACGCGATGGCCGGAAGTTGTACCTATTACCGATGTCACCGCAGAAACAGTGGCCAAAGCGTTCATATCCTGCTGGGTATCCCGCTATGGCTGCCCTGCCGAGATCGTAACCGACCGCGGAGGACAATTTCAGTCAGCGCTATTTCAGCAGCTGTCCAAGTCCATCGGTTTCGATCACCGCAGGACGACCGCATACCACCCGCAGTGCAACGGCTTGGTTGAGCGCTTCCACCGACAGCTGAAAGCAGCAATAACCTGCCATGCTGATGCCAACTGGACTGAGTCACTACCACTCGTTCTTCTCGGCATAAGGAGTGCCTTCAAAGAAGACCTCCAAACTTCATCGGCTGAGCTGGTGTATGGTGAGCCACTTCGTCTCCCTGGCGAATTTTTTGGCCACAACATTGCGACCTACACCACCGACATCACCGATTTCTCAGCCCGTATGAAGTCCTTTGCCGAGAAGGTACGACCAGTCCCACCTCAGCACCACTCCAAGCACAGAGTCTTCGTGTACAAAGATCTTGCCACATGCAGCCACGTATTCCTTAGGGAAGACGCGTTGCGTGGCTCACTTCAGCCTGCTTACACAGGGCCACACGAAGTACTCAGGAGAGGTGCTAAGCAGTTCAAAATTTACGTCAAAGGTAAGGACGTGACAGTTAGCATAGACCGCCTTAAGCCAGCCTACTTACTGTCCGACGATGCCACACCACCACGACGTAACACGGATCCTTCTGATCCCCCTGAACCACCACCACACAATCCCCCAGTACGCACAACACGGTCAGGTAGGAAAGTCCACTTTCCGGACTACTATCGCCCGTAGACGCGGTCTCTGGAAGGGAGTGATGTAGCCGACCTACATTACATTCACATTACATTTATGAATTTATTTAATATATTTATTACACCACACATAACATATATATTATTACATATTTAAGTATATTACTAAACATCATAACACACATAACATTCACACTTCATACATTCATCACACTAAACATTAATAAATATTAAATCGGCGAGCATAGTCGGACGATACGCGTAGTATCGCTGGGCCGGTATATCTACCTATACATATACGCGGCGCGCACGCACGGCCCGGCCGCTAGCTGGAATGTTGCCGCCCGCCAGTCGAGATCCTACCTTTGCTGCGAAGCGCACGCATCTCGGCGCCCCGCTACTGCTCGCGAAATATTTGTTTTTACTATTCGTTTTATGTTCTGTGTTTTTGCTAGTCCTAGCTTACCTCTTGTGCCTGTGAACTATTCGTCTGTGTTTCTATTGTGACTCTTTAACTTTCTATTCTTGAATACTCCTTCTATTCTTCTTGTGTGGGTTTGTGCAATAAACTGTTCCTTTTCTTTCTACCGTGTAATCGGAGTTATTATTTGAACACTCTAACCGTAAGTAGGCCTACTTACGGTGCACCAACGCACCCACCATATGGGCCAGGCAATTGGCCTTTTTATCTGGTGATACAGTGATCCAGTGCAAAATACTAGTTAAGTTAAAGGCCGCAGTAGTTGCAGTGTTTCTTAGAATAAAAAATGTTTTCTTGTCACCAGGACGACTTCCAGTATTTACTTGAATGGATTCTCCCGTCTTGTAATTAATTATACTGCTTCTTTACTGAAAGTGAAGTTTTTCCTTAGGAACGCCTACTGCTGTCCGTTCTGCCTCGCCACGTTGCTATGGAGATGAAAGCGGACATTGCGAGCCAGCCCCGCGAAGAACAGTTCCACAAGATTTACATTCAGCGATACGAAAACGTCAGGTTAGTTTAATAATATCAAGAACAAAACTTCTTGAAAATTGGTAGCCTCTCGGGTTTGGTGGTTGAGAAGGTCGACTCATAACCCGGAGGCGGCGGGTTCGATTCCCGCGGCACACAAGTATTTGTGCACAGAAAAAAAAGCGCAAATACTTGTTCTGAGTCTGGGTTTTGTGGGACCATGGTCCTCGTAGTTCCTGGGTCTCTAGACACAGGGAATCCTAATTAGAGTCCAGGATCTATGTTTGTGATCGTTGGGCGTTATTGTTATTTTTTCTTCATTATTAGATAACAGAAGTATTACATAATTGTAGTACACCAAAGTCAAAGTTATATAATTAATAGGAAACAGGCTATTTTTAGCACGAAATGCAAATCAAAACTCAGAATACTCATTTTTTTATGTTACGAAATGACATGACGAGCTAGTCGCTCGCCTGATGTTAAGCGACACGACTGCCCATATCAGTTGCAGTCACACTTGAAACTCAAGTGTAGTTTCGCGTGTCACCGTACTGCGCACGTCACTCTGAGACATCAGCACAGTCTAGCAATAGGATTACTAGGCTGTGAGATCAGATCATAAAGTCTCATTTGCCCAGTAATTTCACTAGCTACAGTGCCCTTCAAACTGGAACACAGTAGTGCTTGCGCACGAATTCAAAGTAAGCCGATAAAAAAATCAAAATATTAAGCTCAAATCTACAATCTATTATAAATAATTTATATATTAGGTAGAGCAAATACCGCCGCGGCGGCATCTGCTCCCTTAAAAGGTAACATCCACAAATTAACCAAAGAAAATTATAAGCATAATTGAGAAACGCTTCCTTGTCAATTAATAATAAAGCAGCTTATCTAAATATTGATTCAAGAAATGAGGTACAATTAATCAAGACTTAATACATTACTCTTTATTTAACAAAACTGATGAATTGGATGGAAACGGATGGATGAATGGATGATTCTGTGGTGCGGTGGTTGAGCAGGTCGGCTCATAACCCGTAGGTGGTGGATTCGATTTTCACGACAGGACGCTTTTTTGCACAAATACTCATCCTGTCCTTATTCTGTTATTTGGGTGTTGTGGGACCATGGTCCTCGTAGTTCCTGCGTCCCTGACCCAGGGAATCCTAGTTAGGGTCCAGGATCAATGTATGTGATCGTTGCGCCTTATTATTATTTTACCTTACTGGCAGTTACTTATCGCAAACTCAAATTAATAGTTTGGTTCCGTCAACATGAACACACGGGGATGTTCTTACTTTGCTCGCAAAATGTATATCAAATTTAGGTGCATACAATTTTCAACCGGTGATTGCGTTTCAGAAAGCGCTGTCGTTTTTAATTAAATACTGAGCTGCTCCCAAAAGCTGGTTGTCATATTAAAATATTAACTATGAAACCGCAATTTGTCTATATATTTTCATTATTGTGCAGCATAATTCGACTGAGTAAGAACTCGCTCGAATTGTGACGAGTACGTTAGCATAATAACTACGAAATATAAATTTAATTTACCTATATGTCAGTGAAAAAACATATCAATTTGGTCGTACGTTGGTATTGGAGTGATCCTTTCCGTCTCAGTAATAAATATTGGGAATTGAAATATCCGACCTCAAAGGCAGGTGCTATATAATAAAACTGTTCGATGTAGTTTTTCGGAATATAGATCAAAGGCACTACTATAACATAAATTATGGCAATATGCCGCTCGATTGTGATACTAAAGTTTAGGAACCTTTCGTTGTTTCATTTGTTCACCTATCTAAACTTGTTAAACGTTTGTAAGGTATTTGAAATGGGTACCGTATATCGAAGCCGCGATTACAAATGGCTAACGCATCCGGTAATGAAAATTCTGATGAAGTAAAGAGTTTTAAATTCGCATCGCAATTAATAAAGCAAACAAAATTAACAAAAATTAAGTTCATAAGTTACAACCCAGATCATAATTTATAAGCATGTCCATGTGGGATAAGTCAATGATTGCAATTTGTTTTGTGGCCTATATAAAATAAATCAATAAAAGTACGAATATCAGGAAATTTATTATGATATTACTCTTGGATTTTATGCATTCTCTTAGTTAAAAAATATATTATTTCATATTTTTTTTATTATTAGTGTAACGATTTAAATACGTATCAAATATAAATTGTAGTCATATCAAGGATCAATTCACGTACAAGTATTAATATTATATACTTAGGATTTCTTCATGATAAATAAAGATTTTTGAAAAGAAAAAAAAAATGATGGTATATAGAGTTTAAAATCCCATAAATTAAAAAAACATATTACATTACGAATAAGAGCTTTTTAAAAATTCGAACTTATAACGGTGACCCTCTTAGATGTTGTAATTGAAAGGTTGACAATAAAAAGGGTTTAACTAACAAATTGATAGTTTCGAGAAAATTGACTTTAAACTTCAACGGCTTCATTTTAATGAAGAGTGCTTATAAGGTAATAGAAAAGGTTTATGTAAGTTTCAGTTGCTTGAAAATGTTTTAATTCTATTTTAAAATACTAAATATAGTACTAATTCATACAATTACTGTAAAAATATGATATAATAAAATAAATATAATAATGTTTTTATGGTAAGCGAACTGTATTCCTGTGACAGATAAACCGTTTTTAGACTCAAAATCTCGAGATTTAAGCCTCATTTCGGTATTTTGAGAATGTATTATTGTAGATAATTTCACGCTGAATCCAACGATACCCATAAGTAATATTATAAAAAAAATCAGTTAAACCCTTTTTATTTTCGCTCCTTCAATTACAAAACCCGTTGTTGTTATAAAGATTGCGATACTAAAGATAATGGAAAATTGCGGGTTAAGCCGCGTGCTGTCTCTATCGTTAACAAAACCTAGGGACCCAGGAACCACGAGGATCATGATCCCATAACATCAAGACGCAGAACAAGTATATGGGGTTCAATTTCTTTCTGTCCACAAATGCTTGTCCTGTAGCGGGAATCAAACCCGCCGCCTCCAAGCTATGACCCTACCTGCCCGAACTACCACACCACAGAGGCTCTCAATAGTAGTATGTTTATGTTTCAATATTCAATTATTTATTGGCAACATATTTTATTCATTTATTCATTAATTTAAATTAATATTATAATTCATAAATATTACAACACTTATTATCATTTCGCTGTAATTATTGTCTAAATGAAGCATTGTAATATCCTCTGACTTAATAAAACTCCATTTACTTTAATATTTAAAGACAACTTTAGGACCAAGATAGAGCTGTTACTGCGCTCATATAGAATTTCCTTCTCAAAATGTAAAATGAATTGATAAAACTTAAATTGACAAAGGCAAAACGGATGCACTAAAGCTCACTTGGAAATTCGAAAGTGCTGTACTGCTCATACGATTCTTAAAGTGGGTTAAGAACCACTATCGCACTGTACGAACAAACTGCGAGGGAAACTTTTTTCCTGTGTGTTTTATTGAAGTTATGATTGTCGATTCTTTTTGCGACATGAACATGTATTCTGCTAAGAATATATTTTCATTTAACGTTTGTTTATAATAAAATTGAATTGTGGCAAAAGGTTTCGATTTTATGCAATACCTATTGAGAAATGCTCGAGATTTATCTGAGAAATAAGATCCGGATGAGATCCGCAAGAGTAATAAATTCAACGATATAGCTCTTAGAATTAGCAAGTTGAAATGGCAGTTGGGCAGGGCACATCGCTCAAAGATCGATAGGGAAGAAAAATTCTCGAGTGGCGATCACAAACCAGAAGATGCCGGCTCCCCACTAGGTAGGCGGACGACCTGCAACCCTACCACGTAGCTGTTCTGGGAATTGGATTCGCCTGCCATCCTACACGAGCCAATTAACAAGTCCACGAGTGCGAGCAAGAGAGAACGCGATTACGATCTCCACCAGACTTACGCGGTAAGGCCCCTGGTCAGATCCGCGGGAAGCCGATGGATGCAAGAAACAGCGGTGCAGTGAAGAAGTCTCAGGCTGCTGTTGATGATGATGAAATCACTTGGTTCATTAAATCAAGAACAGAGCAAGCTATTTTATTACATTAGCACCGATATTTGTCATAAATCTATATATATAAAAGATAGTCATGTTAGTTACACTATTTATAACTCAAGAACGGCTGAACCGATTTGGCTAAAAATTTGTGGGGAGGCAGCTTAGAACCAGGAGACGGACACAGGATACTTTTTATTCCGATTGACCAAACCGCATTTGTGCAAAGCCGGGACGGGTCAACTAGTAAATATATATAAAAGTATTGGTGTATCTAAAAGCTTGTAAAAAAACCACGAAGATTGAAATAAATACCTCATCGATAAAGTAAAAATCGTTCAACTCTCAAGGGGCTCAAGTACAAAATTAATGACGCGTATCGTTCCAAGAGTAAATACATAATATTGTTTCACATATAGCGGCGGAACTGCTGGGAAATCGTGGAAATTGCGAGGAAATCATGGGATATTGGGTGGGTTTTCTGTTTGTTCAATGAGATCGCTTTGCGTGAGATTGTATAGCAACTAGAATTTCCAAAGTAAAACATGTTATTTTTTTGTTTGAACATTTTTTTTATTATTTTATAGAGCTGTGGCATTTTTTGTTGTTGTTTTCGGAGTGTTTGTTTTTGTCAGGTTTTCCTTCTGGCTGTTTTTTGTTTTTGCATAGGTTTAAGCTTGTATAGCTATCAAACTGTTAAGCAGTGTTAATTAGTAAAAGAATTAAGTAGTTCAAATTGCGATATAAAATTAAGGCGCCTCTTAGGCGTTGTCAGGATTAAAATTATAGATGAATAGCTAACCCATAGTTAGCTAACTTGGAATAAGTTGATGAACACATAGCCAAACTTTATCTTGCACGTTTGGAAAATTAACAGGGATTAGTAAACCTCCAGCCAGTAGCCTATTTTACAAAAATTTATGGTACATACACAGAGAACCCAATTATTTTTTTCTTTTGAAACGTGTCTTCAATACAATGACATCGCATTGTAATTGGTCGAAATAATGCTGTCAGCTTCAAAATCATCGTGATTGATTTGTATCAGTTATTTGTAGTTTAAAAGAGCGGAACTATTTTAAAATATATTAAACTAGCGGCCCGTCCCGGCTTCGCACGAGTCGACATACTTTTTTTAAATATTTTGTCATAACATAACATTTTTTTTCTTGCAATTAAAATAGCCTATATTAATCACTAATAATGTAAAAAATAAATGGTGAAAGAATTTTTAAAAATCAGTCCCAGTATTTTTGAGCCAATTTATTACAAACATACTTACATACCGATCTTTCCTCTTTATAATATTAGTATAGATATGTGGGCAGGAACGGGTTGTGGGTAGATTGCAACCTATATAACTATAGGCCTTCGGCATGTCCACACCGCGCCGCGTCTGGAACAAGAATGATCTGTAGTACACCGAGCGCTCCTTTTTTATAGCCAGAGAGGTAGGGGCGCCATGACAGTTGCCGGTGCTGCCACTGTAATAAATTTAATGCCACCACAGGGTAAATTACGGTGCTCGATCGCTGTGCATAGAGTTTATAACTGGACGTTGCCGCCGTCACGGCCATACTGACGTGCGTACGTCCTCGTACGCTTAGCTTCACTTTGTATCTGGTGAGGGACATAAGTATCAGTGTTATTGCTCGTTCATCCTGACAATTAAATTGAGTTAAACTTGGAGTCAAAGTCAAAAGATCAGGTTTCAATTTGATAGTCAAAAGCATTTTAACCTGCCAGTCATCGCCAGGGTTAACCCTTCAGGACCATCAGTATCCCTTCATTTACAAAAAATGGACCGGATGGTGCTAGACCGGATAGATATCCCTTTAGCAACCAATAATCAACATTCCAACTAATACCAATTAATGCTAGACCGGATAGATTATCCCTTTAGCATTCAGACACATTTTTTGTCATCAGTTTTACATTCTCTTTTCTTTCTTTTTTTCTCTTTTTTTTTCACTTTTTTTTCTTTTGCTTACCCTTTTTTCTCATTTTTTTTCTCTAACGAATCATTACTTTTTTTTACCATAACTTTCATTCTCTTTTTTTCACTGGTCTGGGTTAACCCTGCAACTAAAATTGATATTAGTGTCACCCGCCGTCACGTCATCATTCACGTCACGTCACGTTTCGCGTTGCTTGAAGAGTGATGTAGAAATGGGCAATCCCACTTCTGATGTGGGCAGGAACGGGTTCTGCGTAGGTTGCAACCTATATAACTATAGGCCGTCAGCATGTCCACACCGCACCGTGTCTGGAACGAGAATGATCCGTAGTACACCGAGCGCTCTTTTTTTATAGCCAGAGAGGTAGGGGCGCCATGACAGTTGCCGGTGCTGCCACTGTAATAAATTTAATGCCACCACAGGGTAAATTACGGTGCTCGATCGCTGTGCATAGAGTTTATAACTGGACGTTGCCGCCGTCAGATATATAAAATAGTTGGTAAACTTATTCGTTTCTGTTACGTCCGCTTATGTTAAAATATAGTAGACAGTAATGACGATTCTACGATTCTGACTATTTATTCTGTTAATTTTGCTATTTTTATTTAAATATATTTAATTTTTTGCTAACTTATATTATATAAATATATTGGTTAGCGGCCTATAAATATATTAATCACATATTAGGCAGGAATTACGATTTCTAGGAAATTTTAAGTATATAAAAGAATAGAATAGATCAATAAATTGAAATGAATCAGTGAACTGTATTTTTTTTACCCAGTACTGTCTATTTTTCATGGAAAAGGTGCATCACTCGGTTTGTCAATTTACTCTATCTAATTAGAAAACGGTTTAAGTACCTATTCTAAGATTTATTATGAACTTAATGCGCCCCGCGGGTATTACTCGTAAATTACTCGATTTTCCGCGTTAAATATTAATATTTTAGAATAAAAAATATCTATCTAGATGTAGATAGATATTTTTGAATTATCCAAATCATTTCAGTCATTTTGGTGTGTAAAACCATACAAATAAACCATAACAAAACATAACCTAAAAAATAACACATCTTTGTTCATAAAAAAAAAAACAACAACTTGAGAGCGCAAAAGCAAAATAAATGCGGATTGGGTCAGAAAGACAAAACATACGCCAGATATAATAAGATTATTTGGTGTAATACTGGAATATATGCCGCTGCGTCGGCTCTGCGGGTCGCGTTGCCGTGCGGGAGCGGCAGTAATAAACCGGTTGCAAAACTAAGCGGTGGTGTCATTTGTGCCCTCCTAACTACATATCTTCTAACTGGCGACGAGCTATAACTACCCGCGCTTTAAAAAAAAAAAAAAAATGGCAAATTATATTGGAAATTTATCCATTTTTGATTATAAAAATCAAGAATGGGAGATATTCTACGGGAAAATCCAGAACTTCATCAAGCTGAATAATATACCGGCCGGTAACTGGAATGCAGTGCTTATTACTCATATGTCGGACGAGTCATATCGACTCGCCAGGAATCTCGTGCATCCACAGCAACTCGAGGCAGTGTCATGGACGGAACTAGTGGCAGTTCTAAATGGACATTTTCAACCGAGAAGATCGACCTTCGCAGATCGTGCCAAGTTTTATGCAGCCTCTAGATCCGAGGGTGAGAGTGTTGAAGAGTGGGCAGCACGCTTGCGGGGTCTCGCAGTCTACTGCGACTTCGGGACCGAACTAGAAACGTTGCTGCGAGACAGGTTCGTCTTGGGCCTGATGGCGGGCCCGGAGAGAGACCGCTTGTTCGAACAGGACTCGAAAACCTTGACACTCGCTAAAGCTGTGGAAGTAGCTCAGCAGGCGGCGTGTGCCCGGGCGGCACGCGCCTGCGCCGGCCCCGGGGGACATTACGTCAAGGAGGAACCGGTATACCGGGTCGGCGAGCGCCGCGTGCAGGCAGCTCCGGCGCAACTTGCCGGAACCGGTGCCGGCTCGGGCTCGGCCTCGGCCGGACCGCGGTGCTCTGTATGTGGTATGAAGAACCACGTAGCGGACAAGTGTCGTTTTAGAAACTACAGGTGTCAAAATTGCGGTGAGAAGGGACACCTTAAAAAAGTCTGTAATTCGAAGAAGGTCGGAAATGTGGCGTTAAATAACATGGAAACGGAACCTGCTGGACATGACTGCAGGGAGTGTGACCTTTTTAATTTAAGGTATGTGAACTATGACCCTATTACGGTGGATATTCTAGTGGGTGGTAATACATTTTCTATGGAACTTGACTGCGGGGCGGGTCGTAGCGTTATGTCAGAAAGTTTTTATTTAAAATATTTTCAAAACTACAGTTTGTCAAAAACTAATCTTGTGTTTTGTCTTTATACGAAACATAAAGTTACACCCCTGGGTTGTTTTTCTTGTGAAGTTTCGTACAACAATATGAAACGTTATATTCAGTTTTTTGTGCTGAAAGAAGGCGGACCACCACTCTTGGGGCGTGACTTTATGAAACAATTTCATATGAGCTTAGTGTCAGTATGTGATAATAATAATATAAGTGTAGATTCGCATAAAGGTGAGGTGCAGCAGATTTTATCCGAGTATCCTGATCTTTGGAAGGAGGAACTCGGCTGCTTTAATAAATTTGAAGTGGATTTACATTTAAAAGATAACACTGTCCCAAAATTTTTTAAGCCACGCGCTATACCGTTTGCCTTGAAAGAAAAAGTAGAAGACGAATTGGATAGGCTTGTGTCAACAGGTATTTTAGTTCCGGTTCAGTTTTCCGATTACGCAACCCCAATAGTTCCAGTGTTGAAGGATAACGGCAAAGTAAAAATTGCTGGGGACTTTTCTTGTACTTTAAATAAAGTTTTGAAAATCGACAAATACCCTCTACCCCACATAGACGAGGTGTTTGCGAAGATTGGGGGTGGACAACACTACTCTAAGCTAGATTTAAGTAACGCTTATAACCAGCTTAAATTGTCAGTGACGTCACAGGAGCTCACTACTATCAACACACCAAAGGGTCTATTTAAATATACGCGTCTAGTTTACGGTCTTGCGAACGCGCCAGCAATTTTTCAACGTACAATGGAAACGTTAGTAGCTGGTATAGAAGGAGTCGCATGTTGGTACGACGATATTTGCCTAACTGCCCCAAATAGGACCTTACACTTGGCAAGGCTTCGTGAGTTATTAAGCAGGTTACAGAACGCCGGGTTGAGGCTCGAGAAAAGTAAGTGCGCCTTTTTTCAGGATAATGTCACATATCTCGGCTACATTATTGATAAAAACGGCCTGAGAACTTGTCCAAAAAAGGTAGAAGCTATATTAGAAGCCCCTACTCCTACTAATGTATTAGAATTAAAGAGGTTTCTTGGTGTAGTAAATTACTATCGGAACTTTGTTCCAAATGCGTCCTCGTTATTGAATCCTTTACACGAATTACTTCGTGAAGGAGCAACTTGGCAGTGGCAGGCCAAGCACGAGCGCGCGCTGGAGTCGGTGCGCCGCGAGCTGGCGTCGGAGCGCGTGCTGGCCCACTTCGACTCGCGTGCGCGGCTCGCGCTCACGGTGGACGCGGGGCCCGCCGGCCTCGGGGCCGTGCTCGCTCACATATATGCGGACGGAACAGAACGACCGATCGCTTTTGGCTCCCAATCGCTGTCGCCAAGCGAAAAGAATTACAGTCAAATTCAAAAGGAGGCCACGGCTATTGTTTTCGGTGTCAAACGTTTCCATCAATATTTGTACGGATGTCAAGAACCCTTTGTTTTAAGAACTGATCATAGACCGCTTCTTTCAATTTTTGGAAAAAAAGATGGGATCGCGCTGACTGCGGCACTCCGTCTTCAACGTTACGCAATAATGTTGTCGGCCTATAACTACACCGTCCAATACATTTCTAACAAAAAAAATCTCGTTGCTGATTTTTTTTCAAGAGCGCCGTTGCCAACTTCATACGTAGGTAAAGACGATGTCACGTGCGAAGAGATGCCTATCCCACTTTTATTTCTCGATACTATTACAGAACCGGTTTCATTCGATCAGATTCAGCGCGCCACGACAGACGATAAAGTTCTAAAAACAGTAGTTAACTACATGAACCGTGGTTGGCCTCGTAAAATCAAATGTAAATCTATTTTACCGTATTTCCTTTGTAAAACTGATTTGGAATTAATTGATGGATGTCTGTTTCGCGGACATCGCATAATAGTTCCTACATTGTTTCGAGAAGAAATGCTACGGGAGTTACATTCTGCACATTTCGGTATAATTAAAACAAAAATTTGGCTCGTAGTAAAATGTGGTGGCCGGGTATCGACGCCGATATCGAGCGCTGGGTGGGAGGCTGCAGCGCGTGCGCTAGTGTGCGGAGTGCGCCGCCGCGCGCGCCCCCCTCGCCCTGGCCGCGCCCCCCCGCGCCTTGGCACCGCATACACATCGATTATATGACATTCGAGCAAACGGTATATCTCGTAATAATTGATGCATATAGTAAATGGCTGGAATGCATTCATATGAACTGCGGCACCTCGACTGGCGCGTTAATTAATAAATTAAAGGAGGTATTTTGTACGTTTGGAATTCCATTGGTTATTGTCTCTGATAATGATACGAAAATATGTTCAAACGAGTTTCGTGATTTTTGTAAAAATAATGCAATAGAGTATGTAAATTCCCCTATCTATCATCCAATTAGCAACGGTCAGGCCGAGAACTCGGTCAAGACGGTCAAGAAAATGATTAAATGCATAGTCAATGAAGGAAGTAAATCTTTGCGCCAAATTCATGAAAAGTTACTTGGGTATCTGTTTCATTACCGTAATGCGAAGCATTGCGTCACAGGCGCTACGCCCGCTGAACTAATGTTTGGACGGAATTTAAGATCTAGACTAGACTCGATACTACCTCATAAAAAACCGCACCCGCTGTCAAACAAAGAAACTTGCCAAATGAATAAGTCTAGATGTTTTAAGGTCGGTGAAATAGTTTGGGCCAGGTGGTTTTCTGCTCGAAAGGCTAAATGGATGGTAGGTACAATTAAAAACATAATAGGCAATAGAATGTTCAATGTTTACTTTGAAAATTGTGATGTATACTGTACGAGACATGTAGACCAAATAAGAAAATTTGTTTCTCAAAGTTCTGTTCCCAACATTGTGAATAATGATGACGGCATGGAAACTTCACGCGCGCCTCTTCTGTCGCAGCCCTCCGAACCACCAACATTGTCGTTAAGCTCGAATAATAGCTTGCCGCCTTCTTCCTCATGTGAGTTTGCAAACCCAGTAGATAGTAATCGCGTACAAGAACCTGTGGCATTAGACTCAAGCGAGCGAATTGCTACAGAAGTTGGTATTGAGATTGGTGGGGAAGGAGACGGCGAAGAGTGGGCGGAGGCGAATGATAATCTCGAAGATAACTCTGTTATTGTTCTCGACTCTTCAAGTCCTAAGCGCACGGCCAATGATGACTTCATTGATGATTCAAACGTGCACAATAGTAGTCCGGAACAAGAAGTACAAACCGATAGTCAACCGGAAGTTCTACCGGAAGTGCAACCGGAAGTTGGCCGAGCACTTGGGCGAGTACGGAGGAATAGAAAGAACATAGATTATAAGAAGTTCTTCTAATTATGTTTGTTTGTATATTGTCAGGACTTCGAAATAAGGCGAAAGGAGTGGAATATATGCCGCTGCGTCGGCTCTGCGGGTCGCGTTGCCGTGCGGGAGCGGCAGTAATAAACCGGTTGCAAAACTAAGCGGTGGTGTCATTTGTGCCCTCCTAACTACATATCTTCTAAATACACCTATGATTTACTTCAGAAACAGACCTTATAAATAGGTACTACGGTTCTATTTTGGAGAAAGTCACATCAGGTATACTTTGCTCTTTGGAACGGAAACCATTTGGAGGATTGTACGAAGATTGATGTTGTGATTGTGGATTGAATAAAAATACTACAAAAATAATTTATAAAAGTAATTTTGCAATAAAAAGTAGCAAACTAGAACTGAGGAAGGTTTAAATACTCATGGACTACCTGCGCCCATCGAGGCAAAATGGGTCATAAATGATAATATATACCTACTTATATCACCTATTCCATCAATACAGACGCAATGTTCTTAAATTAGTTTTATTCATAATTTTATGAATTCAACTCTAACCTTCTAGTTTCCCTGGTTTTCTGATACTTTACTTTTACTTAAGAAAAACATGAATTGGTAAATACCTGATTTTTATTTATTTCATTTCAGTTTGTTCAATTTTATTTCATTTTATTTAATTTCAATGTTTTTTATTTAATTTCATTTCCATTAACGGGACAGATGTATAATTTGATCCCATTGGTGTTTTCAACTTTTCATTTACATTAAAATTGATTTTAATATATTATTGAAAGTTATATTACATTTTAGGGTTATCAAAAAGCATTAATGTAATAGAATTATTTAAATAAGTAAAAATGCCAGCCTGTACTTAAAGCCTTAAATCACCGTCCATTATATGCTTTTGTGTTACTCCATTCCAAGCAAGATTGTCTGGAATGGATTGATCTGAACGATAAGATTATCCGTTGTTACGATTTTGTGAATTTTGTTTTCATGTTTCTTTTTTATTATTTTGTTAAGTAGGTTGGTGTTCCAAATTAATTGTTTATCGAGTTTTGTAAGATAAATAACGGTTAAACTCACGTCAATTAAAAAATTGAGCTACGTGGTGACGCTTGCGAAAGCCGCCGCGGCTTGCGTTAGTATCTTGCTCCCAGAAGAAGGAAATCGAATATGTCCGAAACATGGTCGGAGTAATTTCGGCTTTTTAATTGACGTCAGTTTAGCCGTTATTTATATTACAAAATGTGTCATACTCACGATAGTTTTCAAACTAAAATTGCTTATCGAGTTACCAAAGAGTTATCGTTATAGTATATGTGTCAGCCTATCGGTATTTTACAAGCTGCACTTTGGATTGAATTGCACTACTTAATGTCCCCCATGTCCTTTTTACCACCGCATAATACGGAGCACGGAAACACAACATCCGTATATAGTGGGCATTCCTCCTATCCGCAAAAATCCAATTCACTTCAACATATATTGCGCGGACGGCAAAGGAATGAAAAAACTTACCAGCGTCTCTGTTTCTTGAAAAATATAATCTGGGAGTTTTCAAGGCAAGAATGAGTGAGTCTAGGCAAACATGTAACATCATTGACCTCGTTGTCACTTACCATCAGGAGAGATAGTGCTCAAATGCAAGCCTATCTAAAGTATAAAAACGAGTGTGCTTTAGACCACACGACTAAAGTAAAACTTCTTTAGTTCAGCTCCATCTATCGGCTTATCTTGACAATTATAAATTATCATTTTACCGGACATACGAACATGAATAATAAAATAATTTTACTTTGTAATATTGACATTGGAGATCTACGTGAACCAACTTTAACTTCCGTTCGCCGCGCATTCACCAGCTTACCTCCTCAAGCCAAGCGTGCGTGAAGAAATTTAACTTAAAACTATAATTATCTACGTAGGATTACGTTTACCAAAATTTCACCTGCCAGGCATTCACGTTATATAACTTGATTGCAACCTATGGAAACAATTTACGGATTTGACAGTTTTAATACGTATTTTTTATACGCATAGTTACTGAGAAACATTTCAAGTAATAATAATAATATGTGTGGACATCTCACACAACGCCATCCAGCCCCATACTAAGCAAAGCTTGTACTATGGGAACCAGATAACTGATACAATACGTAAATATTTTTTGTTTGTAAATACATACATAGAATACAATATAACACCCATACACGGAACAAACATCGATGTTCATCACACAAATGTTTGAACTGGGTGGGAATCGAACCCACAACCCGCAGTTCAGAAGGCAGGGTCATTACCAACTGAGCTATCGGGCCAGTCAAGGCAAGTGAAATAAAAAATGAATAAAATATCTGTTGACATTTAACACAGCGCTATGTAGCCCCAAACTAAGCAAAGCTTGTGCTATGAGAACTATATAACTGATAAAATACTTAAATACTTTTTTGTTTGTAGAATACATACATAAAATACAATATAACACCCAGACACAGAACAAACACCGATGTTCAACACACAAATGTTTACCTTGTTATGAAAGATTTTGTAAATTTTATGCGTGATTTGAAAATTTTCTTAGTAACTATGCACATAAATTACGTTCAACAAATTTCGTGATCAGGTCATCGCATAATTTGTTTGATTGTAAGGCATGATTGACGCACATTACTCCTATGTTAAGTGTAATGCATCGATTATGATGCAGAAGTCAACGTCTATCTTTCTTTTTTTTTGTCTTGGTTCGGCTCCACACTATTGTATATTTAGCCAGTGTCAAGTAATTGGTAATTTCTTGAGTTAATTAATATAATATATATGTCAAGTCAAGTCACAGTCCAAGTCAACCGAATCAAGTCATAGTCTAGTCTAGTCAAATCATACTGCTAGTTAAGTGGTGGCAACTTTACCAGAAGTTTCTATGGAGTTTAGGAAACATAATGAAAAGAAATCTTTCACCATCATTATACCACTTTCCCACACTCATGCCTGTAGTTATACTTAACTTATTTTAACTTAACTAATAAAATGCCACCAATTGTATGCACTAACACTGAAAATAACACAAGTTTTGGAAAATAATACAATGCGGTGACGCGATCATTTTCGTTTTATTACTCCTCCGACTGAAATGTTAAGTGAACGGACGCGATAAATTATCAGCATCAGTACTTTTATTTATATTCTGGCAATAATTTGTTATATCAAATTTTGACTCTTGTGTATTCTCAGCAGCAGCTATCACACTAATATTATAAAGGCGAAAGTTTGTATGTGTCTATGTTTGTTACTCCTTCACGCTCAAACGGCTGAATGGATTTGGATGAAATTCGGTACCAAGATAGATTATACGGTGGATTAACATATAAGCTACATATTATCCCGGAAAAGTGAAATTTTCCCGTGGGGTGAGCAAATAATTAAAATACTTTTTATCCGCGAGTGAAACCGTGGGGCGCAACTAGTTCTTTTATAAAAAGCCGATCTAAATACCGTGAATTAGACTGCATATTTTCATGGCAGATTGACTTCATACATGTAACGATATAACTGTTCCTAAACTACTTTTTTTGAACAGACTAAATGCTGTTGGTCTTTACCGACCTTTGTAGCTTACCTAATTATCATGGAATCGACTACTTTATACAGTAACTAGCTGCGCCCCGCGGTTTCACCCGAGGATAAAAAGTTGCCTATGTGAAAAAGTAACAAACATATGATAAAGTTTGTATGTATGGACATACAAACTTTCGCATATATAATATTAGTAGAGTTCAAAATTCATAAACTGAAAAGATGTGCAGTCACTATTAAGCTACATTCAATATAACTTCATTATTACAGGCAAAGATACGTAGCGTTTTATTATAATACTAGTTGCGCCCCGCGGTTTCACCCACAGATAAGAAGTATATTAATTATTTGCTCATCCCACGGGAGCATTTCATTTTTCTGACATAAAAGGTAGTCTATATGTTGATCCAGTGGATAAACTATCTTGGTACTAAATTTCATCCAAATCCATTCAGCCGTTTGAGCGTGAAGGAGTAACAAACATACACACATACAAACTTTCGCCTTTATAATATTAGTGTGATTTTTAGAATAAAATAGAATATAATAAATACTTATTTATGACAAGATGGCACTGGCTTAAAAATTAAGTGAGTGTGGGAAAATGGTATAATGATGGTGAAACGTTTCTATTCGTGTTGTTTCCAAAACTCCATAGAAGCTTCAAGTAAAGTTGCCACCACTTTACTAGGAGTATGACTTTGACTAGACTATGACTTGACTATGACTTGACTCGGTGACTTCGACTGTGACTTGACACATATTTGCGTGAAATGTCATTAGCTTGATAAATTATTAATTACTTGACACTGGCTAAATACACAAAAATGTGGAGCCAAAATATAAAAAAGAAAATCAGAAAAGAGACGAATACATAGTTGTATATAATTGTATATGTGTATGCACATATACAACTATAACATACAAGAGAAGAATAGTAATTTTCTTTTCCATTGTACACAAAAGGCATTGTCATTATATTAGTACTTGTATTTTTATCCGTGAAAACATCTCTCGCCCCAGTTCATACAATTGCAGCATTAAACACTATGCTTCAGCTCCAATGCACACAGAGTAGTACCATGTTGTTATATGCTACATCGTGTATAATTACATCATGTTATACTGTAAATAGTGTACGAGCGTAAGCCTTTTTAAATACCAGCTTTAACTCGCTTTCCTTTACTCCGTGCCGATGGCTATCAAAGCCCACGGGGGGGGGAACATGGAAAATCACGGAACTTTGATTGCAATGCAACTAGAGAAATTTCAATACTTATTTGAAAATTTCCATAGTAACTGTGTACATACCTACCTAACCTAACTGGGGGATGATCATGTAACTTTGTTTGCAAATTCCGTTCCGTATTTGAAATTTTCGATTGTAACTATGGACATAAACTGCGTATTCAAACTGTCAGATCCATACATTTATGTGCTTCTATTGGTTGCAATCAAGTAACATGACCGCCTAGCAGGTCATTTGAAAACTGACTCTTAGGCTGGGTTGCACCGTAATCCCAGTCAAAGTTACGGTTATAGTTTAAATCAACTATGACTTTAACCTTAACCATGAATTTTAGCCAGCATGTGTTGCTATAACATTATAACAACAATAATGATGGTTCATTATTGTTGTTATAGTTACGGTTAACTAAGTTGCTAGTCTGAAGATGTGCCATTTTCCCTATAGTATTTGAAAATAATATTTTTGTTTATGGCAATACTGCAAAAGTCCCGTTAATCAGTCTCAAATAATATAGTTACTCTCATCAAATAGTGTCATGCATGTCAGTCAGTGTCACTAACTTCCCAAAGAGCATATAACGACAATGTAACTTCCTTTGTCGTGGTAATTGTTTTGAAAATAGGTATCGTTTGTTGTAATTTAATATTCTATATTGTATTGGGGTACTAAATACTACTAGGTAATTTATAATTGTAATACACTGGATGTTGATTTGCATTGTCTTCACATTTATAGATTTATAGATGTAGGTATGCTACACTTATGGAACACGAATCAATGAAAATATAAAAACATAAAAATTATTCTTTGTAAAAAAATTATTGACTTTAAAATAAAACTGCATTTGTGTGTGATCTGATTTAACAAACAACATAGTTCTTGTGAAATTCTATTTAGAATTTAAATTTTATTATAACATTATTAGATGTAACCGTCGACGTGTTCTGGAGTGGAGACCGCGAATCGGTAGACGTAGTGTAGGACGACCTGTGGCAAGGTGGAGCGATGACATACGCAAGGTAGCTGGCAGTACCTGGAAAAATAGAGCCGAAGACCAGGCTCAGTGGCGTGCCTTGGGAGAGGCTTATGTCCAGAAGTGGACTGGTATAGGCTGATGATGATGAAAAAAAGATGTATAAACGTTACAATGGATTTTACAAATTCTCCATCTGTGATTGGGTTACTCCAGGTGCAGAGGTAGCGCTCTAGCTATTGTTTTGGATACTCGGAATCTCGCTAAAATGAGTCATCGTCCCCTCTTGGCGAAGCGATCAATTCTAGGAAGATGCAATTTTTTCTTTTTAATCTCCATTTACTGTTCATCATTTCCACTGTCGGAGAAACTTTCCCACTAAATTTCTCGCAGTAGAGACACGATTGATTACAAGTTTTACACGGAAATGGTAAGTTGGTAAAGTTGAGGTTGGAGGTGAAAGAGGTTGAAGGCTCTGTTTGACAGCTTTTGACTATAACGTTTACTTTAACCAGCAAATCTTGCGTAGTTATAGTTACAGTTAAGTTATGACGTCATTTTGACCATAGTTAAATGGTGCAACGCATTTCTGCTTCACGGGTGTTTTAACTGCAGTTATGACGGTAGTTTAAGCTTAACTACAGATGGTGCAACGCAGCCTTAGATTCTGTTTACGCATAAAGTGATAAGAAATGACCATGAGGTGTAATGTCATTGGAAGCTATTGATACTCAATTTTTCGAAATGATATTTGTTTTAATTTCACGTGATGGAAAAGTAATGAAGAATAATAGAAAATTATAACATCATCAGTTCATACGTTTCGGTGAAAAGGACGTGTCCTTGAACTCTGAGTGATTTTTAAGTATGTCAGTCATTTTTTAGTCAGTTTTTATGTCAGTTTTTACAAATCAAACAAATAATGCATTATATTACTCAGTTATGCATTAAAGAGAAAAACAAGTAGTACATTATATTACTCAGTAATGCAATAAGGAGAAAAGCTTTAATCGTGTTTTATTCAATTGCAGTTCGATAGATAAAAGAATTAGAGAATTGCTTTGAACGCTGGTGCACAAAGAAATGAAAATTGCCACTCCACGTTTGTAGAACTATTTTAAAACGAAATTCTTTCAGACGTAGTTGTAAAATGCATCCTACTCGTCAACGCTCGCTATCAAACATTCCGGAATGTTTTTGATCTGTGATTGTCATGTAAATTTAGTTTTTAACGTGATTTTCATCTGGCACTTTTTGTCTATTCGACAGTTTTTTTGAGTTCGTTATAAAGGCGCTAATTTCGAACTGAACTCTGGGTTCTTTTTTACGGCAGTTCTATATTTTGGTCTGATTTGATGATGTAATACGAGATACAACTCGGAAACCCTTCAAAAGGTATATGAAGAAATGGCTGTTTAAGGGCTATCAGTGCTCAACTAAACTGAGTATGGACTTTGTGGTTACATGATACGGAACTTTTTATTTGCCGTAAGGGTACGCTGTTGAAATAGGTCATGGCTGCCTAGATAATAAACCGCTTCTCGGAAGCTCTAAACTTTACAAGATATATTGGTAATACTCTCGTATATCTCAACAATTTGCATGAAAATTTTCATCGTGAGGGACGAGACAGACGGACTATGTTGCAGACTGCATAGTTCACTTATAGTTAGATCGATTATACAACCGTAACTCAATCATTGGTAATTTGCGATTCATTAAAACCTACAGAATACTACGGAAGTATTCTTTTTTCTCATGTTAAAGTTCAACGATTACTAAATCGCTTAGTAAAATTTTGATAGGCATAAAGGAACGTTTTTTTTTACGGGCCTAATAACTCAGTTCGTAGTAGCTCTACCTTCTGAACTGTAGGTTGTGGGTTCGAATTGTAGGTGTCTAGGTATTATATTGTATTCTGTATGTATGCATTTTGTAACAAAAAACATGTAAGTATGGTATCATTTATCTAGTTTTCATAGTACAAGCTTGGCTCAGCTTGTGACTAGATATTTATTCATTTGTTCATTATTATATATTATATTCCCATGTGGATATGATAAAGTTAACTTTTAGACCGTAAATACCTATAGTTGTGTCCGTTAATTACTCCAATCTAAAGATGTCCATCAGGTAAGGCTATACAGAAATCACGTATAAACATTGTGTAGCAGAAAAAACTTATTTTAGTTTTTTGTTTCTTATTATCAATATTGAAATAGGGATAGTTAAAACAAGAGAAACACTGATTCTTTCATCGTTCTTATTCGTTATTTTGTACTTTCTTCTGTACTTCTTCCTTTATACTTTTTGTTTTTTTTTTGTTCTGTTGCAATTTTTTTTTTATTTTACTATGTGGTAGGACTTTGTTGCAAAGTTCGTCTAGGTAGGTACCACCGCTTTGCCAGTTATTCTGCCGCCAAGTAGTAGTGTGCAAGCACTACTGTGTTCCAGTTTGAAGGGCACTGTAGCTAGTGAAATTACTGGGCATTTGAGACTTTATGATCTGATCTCACAGTCGAGTAATCTTGTTACCAGACTGTGCTGATGTCTCAGGATGATGTGCGCAGTGCAGTGTCGCTTGAAACTCTTTGTTTTAGGGTTCCGATTGACACTGTTCTGTTATGGGCGGCCGTGGCGCTTAGCATCAGGTGAACGACTAGCTCGTCACATCATTCAATAACATAAAAAAAAATATTTCTTTCTTTTTTTTCATTCTGATCAGCTATTCCATAATGCGCCGGAATCTAGAGACAAGAAGAGAAGGTTGATTTGTCTCATTTTTGCCCTAACCTGTTAAACTGCATGTTACGTAATGCAAAGTGTCAACACATCCAAATATAATCCTCATACATCCATGTTACGTCTAAAATTCCTAGTTTCCACTGGCTTATAATTGGGGCCACCGGAACACACTTATGATTGGTTAACGATAGAATCAACAAGATAACAGTTAACTAGGATATGTGAAACATTATAAATTTCTGCTTTTGAAATATAAGCTTTATTTATTCAGAGGAAACGTATGTTCAAAACGAGAATACAGTTTAGAAATATACATTTAAAGTGCGTTTTGCTACTGCTGGCTTTGTAAACTGGGCCTATAGCAAAACACTGAACAAAAAGCAAGTCCGTTGGTAGTCCGTATAACTTCATCTTTGACCGCATCAAAGCTCCGTAACTTTGCGTCTCACTGGAATTATCAGCTTTATAATATGCTTAGAATAGTTAATATTTTAGTACTAATTGCCGAGTAGTTTCAGGGCATGATAGTCAAGGTTCCTAGTAAGTTTTGGACATAGATTAGTTTGGGTTAGGCTTTTGAGTCATCAAAGATCATGTTTTAGTAACATCGCGTACCGTAACACTGGACATATCGTGTAGCTTAACTATTTCATGATATTATTATTTATTTTGATAATATTTTTGTTTAGCATTTCAGCACGATATTCTGATCATTAAAGATTGTATAGCTGCCGAAACTGCGGGTTGTGGCTAGTTAACAGAGCTATGAAAGTTAAACATTGTCTTTTTTGTATATTCGGCTTTCAATTCAAAACGTATGAACCGATTTGGTCGAAATTTCGGACACAAATTGATAGTACTACCAAGATTAATGTTGGCAGATTTTGATCGCAGTTAATTCGTATTACTCATTGTATCATTGGTACTTTTTACTAGGTGCTAGGACTTTTCAGCAAAGTTCGTCTAGGTAGGTACCACCGCTTTGCCAGCTATTCTGCCGCCAAGCAGTAGTGCGCAAGCACTACTGTGTTCCGGTTTGAATGGCACTGTAGCTAGTGAAATTACTAGGCAAATGAGACTATGACTATAATCTTATTACTAGATTGTGCTGATGTATCAGGATGACGTGCGCAGTGCAGTGTCACGCGGAATTCTATTAGAGTTCCAAATGACAGTGCAACTGATATGGGCAGCCGTGTCGCTTAACATCAGGTGAACGGTTGGCTTGTCAAGTCATTCCGTAGCATTAAAAAAAAATTACTCGCTGGAAAATTGATAAATTGTTTCGGGTGAGACCACGATGCGACTTTAGTAGAACATATCTTGAACTATAAAGCAAGCTTTGAAACGTTGGCAACACAGCTGGAACGATGCCATTAGTGTTATCAGTTAAGCCAAGTCAAACAACGCGTTGTGTTCGATGGCAGTTTGATAGCTTTTACGAGTACCATTGGCATTACTCTCTTCTGGGACTACGTGCAACATTCATTTGTAGTAAAGTACTAGTTACTTGTATACTGGTATATAAAATAAACTTTATTTATATATCCATAAAGTTGGTTTTCTTAGGTTGAATTTTGTTAATTAGGCTATCCAAATTTTCGTTATTTTTAGTAAAATTCTCGTATATACATAGATAAGTTTAGTATTCTAAACAATGTATATATGTCACGGATTAAATGCAACAGGAGAAATTTAATTCCTAACGGGATATTTGTTATCGTAACCTTGCACATAAACTGCGTATTGAAACTGTCAAATCCATACAAAGTTGAAGGGGTGAGAACAAAAAGGGTTTAACTGATTTTTTTCACAAAATGAATTATGGGTATCGTTGGATTCAGCGTGAATTATCTACAATAATACATTCTCAAAATACCGAAATGAGGCTTGAACCTCGAGATAGTTTTACAGTAATTATCTCTTCTATTACCTTATAAGCCCTCTACATTAAAATGATGCCGTTGTAGTTTAAAAGCATTTTTCTTGAAACTATCAATTTGACAGTTAAACCCTTTTTATTCTCAACCCTTCAATTGTGTTTCTAATACTTGCCATCAAGTTACATGATCGCCTAGCAGGTTAACGTCCAGCTCGTCACTTCATCATTGATTGAAAAAATAATAACTAATAATCCCTTATGTAAATAGTAATAATAATATTATTGTTATATGAAATATGACTAGATAAATTTACGTATATTGATTAAGATAATTGGCTTTGGCCGTGTAATTGATGAAAAAAAAAAATATAAAAAAAAAATAGGTAGTAGTTAGCAAAAATGTAATATTTAAGGGTAAGTTTAATAAATTCGTCTGGATTGTTAATAAAATAGGATTATTTACGCATTAAACACATTAAAATGTAAAGGAGTTGCTATAGTTAGTCAAGTTATTTACAATAATATTAGTAGTATTTAATAGTGTAATTAACTTGTGGACATTTTGTTAACTCGCCACTTGGTGGCGTTGCTGTCGACTGTCATGGCAGAAACTTGTTCCGTCGACTCTTTAAAAAGGGCAGAACGTTGTTCAGGGGGAGTTCAGTTGGTTTTCGGCAGCGGAGTGAATATCACGAAACTATTGCCGATATACTGTAGAACAGGAAACATATCTGGAGGTTGTTTATTAATTGTGCTGCAAATAAATGCCTATGAAGTTAACATAACACGACCAATGATGAAATTCGATTCCGTGATAATTACACCTAAAAAGACTGAATTCTGCGCAAGTACCAACATCCGTTCTAAAATCTAGACCTCTGGATATACTAACTGGCTTAGTAGCCCCGACATAACTAGATTAACTTGAAATCTAGTTTGACCGGAGGACCTATCACGCATCTCTCTAAAATGCCTCTATACTTTGTGTATTCTGGTTTGCACTCAAGCTTTTTGAGACTTAAGCATACATTTCCGAAAAAAAATAATAGTCATATCTTGATGTTTCCTATATGAAATTAAATACAAAATCATCATAGTTAGAAGGAGTTAGTAGTAATTATTCCTACTAACTATAATAAATTTTCACTCCGTGCATTAAGTAATTCTTAATGATTGATTAGACAATCATTATTATTATATTGCCTCTGTGGTGTGGTGCTTGAGCAGGTCGGCTCATAGCTCGGAGGTGGCGGGTGCGATTCCTGCTACTGTATAAGTATTTGTGCACAGAAAAAAAAGCAAAAATACTTGTCCTGTGTCCGGGTGTTATGGGACCATGGTCCTCGTAGTTCCGGGGTCCCTAGATTCAGGGAATATTTAGTTAGGATCCAGGAACTATGTATGTATAATAAAAGAAGTTGTAAAAGACGAAATTTTTGCCAGTAAGTTAAAAAGCTACCTATTAAAAAAATGTTATTATTCGGTCGAAGAGTTTCATAACAATAAATACCTACCTATCATATATCCAATTGTGTACCTACCTATCCAGTTATACATTGTGCTTGTTTGCCTTATCTACGTTGAACCAGTGGGATTTATTTTTATTTTTGTAAAGAGTGGGCAGTAACATACAAAGACTAAAATAAATTGAATGATCAGATTAATTGCATATTACCTATTGAGTTGCCATCTTCAATAGGTAATTAATTGAATAATCAAATATTTAAATAATGAAATGCTTGAAAATATTATATTATATTATTAAATTTTGACGATATATCTATTATGTAATTAAAA
This sequence comes from Ennomos fuscantarius, assembly GCA_905220475.3. Lineage (NCBI taxonomy): Eukaryota > Metazoa > Arthropoda > Insecta > Lepidoptera > Geometridae > Ennomos > Ennomos fuscantarius. The sequence continues at coordinate 18,723,776 of HG992023.1, forward strand.
TCAATAAATTTATTTTTTAATCGCACTCAGTTGCAGGCGCCCTTACAGGGTTCATGTACCTACTAAACTAGTTGTTAAGACCTGACATAATATATAAATTGTACATGAATGCAAATAAATGAATATGAATATGAATATGTGATCGTTGGGCGATATTATTATTATTATTGTTTATTATTATGAGCACTATACATGTAAGTTAATTTATTGTATTCAGCCTTTTTTTATTTGCGTATGGACTTTAGATGTAAACCTATTGTATTGTATTATTTTGAATCCCTTTTTTTTGTTACAGCATCCTGTTTGCTGACATCTGTGGATTTACTTCCCTATCGGACCAATGCACTGCTGAAGAGCTGGTACGACTCCTTAACGAACTCTTCGCAAGGTAAGATACTTCTCGCCTGGTAAAATAAACTCTATATCAGCACCCTTACCGCGTAACTGTTCTGGGAATCGGCTTCGTCTGCCATCCTGCTCGCTCTAATTAACAATTCTACGAGTGCGAGCAAAAGAGAACACGATTACCATCACCAGCAGACTTACGCGGTAAGGCCCCGGGTGACGAAAGCGAAGCAAAGCGATTGGCCAATGAAAACCATTGATTGACCAATGTAACAACAATTAAATAATACTTACAACATTACTAATATAGAGAAAAATAAACCTCCTATATAATAATTTACTAAAATTATAAAAGAGACAGTTCAGATTTAAACTTTAAAAAGGGTGCATTAAAAATATCACTAAGAGAATTTCTCATTATGTGATCTACATGCTCTGGTTATAAAAGAGTTACATGCGTGATTCGTTTTAAAAGAATGCAAACAAAATAGATTATTGAGTTTTGGCGGGAACGCGAAAAAGATCGCGTCGCCGCATTGTATTATTTTCCAAAACTTGTGTTTTTTCAGTGTTAGTGCATAAAATTGGTCGCATTTTATTCGTTAAGTGCTGGATTACAGGCGTGAGTGTGGGAAAGTGGTATAATGATAGTTAAACGTTTCTTTTCGTGTTGTTTCCAAAACTCCATAGAAGCTTCTGGTAAAGTTGCCACCACTTTTCTAGGAGTATGACTATGACTTGACTTGATGACTTTGACTGTGACTTGACACATATTTGCGTGACATATCATTAACTTGATAAATTATTAATTACTCGATACTGGCTAAATACACAAAGTGTGGAGCCAAAACATAAAATTAAAAAAAAAAGATTATTGGTATAATGATTACCAAAGACTCCTGGATCCGTGCTCTGTAAAAAAACATAAGTGCGAACTTAGGAGCTATCAAGTTTTAGCTTGAACGTGAGTTATTTAACAAAGTAAAGCTGCGTCTAACATTCCAGTGGAAACATGGGCAAAAATATAACCAAAAGCAATTTAAATTAAAAATAATTGGAAACAGAACTCTAAAGATACCTGCTAGGGAGAGTAAGAAAAACAATCTTAAGGAAAAATGTGTAAGTATATTTTCCAAGAGAATATTAATTTCCCCAACTCTGCAAAGCTGAGAAACATTTTATAAATTGAATTATTAATTGAAGGATTTTTTTATGTAAAGTAACCTAAATAATAAACAAAATAGTTTTTCTCTTTGTGACTCCTTTTATCCTACTGTAAATGATTTACATGATATTTATTACATTGCAATCGTGTTATTGATTATATTATAACTAGCTACCGCCCCGAGGTTTCACCCGCGTAGTGAAAATTTCATAGTTTTCCACTCAACTTTCTTAATTTAATCTTTCATAAGAACCTTCTCTTGACAATAATAAACTCAACCAAAAAAGAATTAGGTAACAAAAATGTTCCATCCATTCACACGTGATGCGATGACCAACGGAAATAGATTCATTTTTATATAATTTATAATAATATAATGTAGTAAAATAGTAATAATCATATGGCATGATTCTCATGTAACCTACACTAATATCACATACTCTAGTAATTTATTGAGATGTATAAATGGTACCATAAATAGTTCTCATTCAGTCTGTTTTCTGATAGTAGTACTGGTAGAACCGATCTTAATTTTCCATAAACCGTTTAGAGCGATTGTGGCTTAGTGGTAACTCGTACGGAGCCTTTCAGACCAATGCACCCAGATTCAAATCCCAATAGGTCCTGCTCTAATGACTTTTCTGTAGTTATAGATTTTACTCGCTCTAACAACGTGGAAGTAATTTACAAGGAAAAATCGTGATTAAACTGATAGATACATCTTCTATAGAATCACACAATTCGAGAACATGTGTTATACGAGTACGCCACTTGGTCAGCGTGGTAAGTAGTAACCTACATCTCCCTGTGAGAGAAGGCTCATATCCCACCAGTGGGCACACTATGAGTATATGACGTGACGTATAACTTTAAAGACTAAGAAAATGTAAAGGGCACAAAGTATACAATACAATACAACCATCAATATCAATGCAATTAAAAAAAGTGTGTTTTGTTGGATTGCCAATAGAAGTGAAAACTAAGTAACTTATGACGTGTTGTTATCACGTGAAGCGTGCGGTGACGATGACGCGAGTTCCATAATTTTTGCTCACCCAAAAAGTGCTCAACGCGCCTAAATACGTCATCACTTCAAAAATACGAAAGAATTATAGAACAACGGGTGGCGTCGTCGCATTACGAGATTTATTCCAGGCTAAATATAAAGTACCATATAATTATTAAACCACAGATGCTCACAATGTATGAGTAGTCGTCGGCTCCAGTTTCAAAATCTAATTAGTAAGTACACAGAAAAATGCTTGTCATTAAAAGTAGCAAACCAGATAACTATCCACTCGGAAGTAACAATTTGCACTATTGGCTTTGAGCTGAGAAAGTTGTGCACATTTACGCAAATACTTCCATCGAGACTTGATGTTCACGGGTATATTTTCAGATGATTTGTATTTTGCAGCGTTGTCATGCCAATTTGTGTCTTTCTTCGTCTACGTTTGCCTTCTGTTGAAACCTAGTCCAAAGTTATACTCACTTTTCAACTTCACGACCTGTCGCTAACAAGTGAAACTCTAGCGCTGACAGGCTATTTGGATAAGTTTGTGATCATATTATCGGCTTGTAAGGAGATTGCTTCAATGTAGATATATTCTATATGGAAGGAAAGTAGGTTCCTTAATATTATAGGTGAATGGATGACCTGATTCACGTAAGACGCGGGGACTCGGTAAAATAAAAAATCATATTCATATTGCGAATTACAAATAGATAGACGATCAGTCTGTAATAGGTATTTCACTGAACGCGAAAGTCTTGAACAGGGATTTAGTACCACAACGTAATTGAGGGGACTTATTTTCATACAGTTTGAGTTTTACTATTTTTTAAATCTATTTTATTATTTACGAGCTTCTGCCCGCAGCTTCACCCGCGGCGTGGCCTATGGGAAAATAATACAACCACCCATTTCACCCTCTTAAGGGTTTTCAATTGAATTTCGAAAAATCCTTTCTTAGCGAATGCCTACGTCATAACATCTACATCTACCTACATGCCAAATTTCAGTTATATAAATTTGAGTTATATATATTTAGAAATATTATTGATTTACAGTTTTAATAGTTAAGATATTTTTTATCCACTCTATAACAAGTACGACAATAACTGCTTTACGTACATAATATTTCTAAAGGCTGTCAATTTTGAGAAGTGATTCATAAAGGGTGCCGCGTATTTTATTTCCATTGGTACCCAATTCAGGCTCGTAATTCATAATCCCCCAAAGATATAGACGCATTTATAAACAAACATATTTATCATTTTTGATGATAAAACGGTGCGTGGATGATTGGACCATCCATCACCCCTGAACGAGACCCCCGTGGGCTAACGACCGACCGCCGCCCCCCACCAGTCTAATGGACCCACATAGCCTTACTAATGAAACACAAATTAATACAGAAAGATCGGGTTTGAGCTCGAGAAACTGCAAACATTTCAGAACTTTTATGTGTTACTACCTGCGCCCGCGGTTCCACCCGCAGAGGAAAAGTATTCCATGTGCTAATCCAGCGTACAAGCTACCTCATCTCAAATTCAATTTTATGCTCTCTTTCTCTCTCTCTCTCTTATTGCGTGTGTGTGTGTGTAGTATAATCTATTACCTTTTTCGGGAAACGGTTGGTTGCAAATTATTATCTTACGTAAAGTTCGCAAAAGATTGTAATGCTACAAACGCGTAGTTTTATAAATTAAATAGTAAATGATTACATAATTCTGAGGCCAAAACTTACATGCATAGTAATTTCGGATAGTGTATAAATTTTTTAATTGGTACTATTTTAAGGCTGTGAACTAGCCTTTACTAGGCTTAAGCTTTATTAATACGATCTTTTGACAATTTTTTCATTTATATAAAGATAGAAAGAGTATATTGCGCAATACAATACATACATTGACGGTGGTACCAGTAAAATTAGTTTGAAAGCTATCGTGAGTATGACACATTTTACAGCTACGTGGTGACGCTCGCGAAAGCCGCTGCGTCTTGCGTTAGTAATTGGCTCCCAGAAGAGGGACATCGAATATGTCTGAAACCTGGTCGGAGTAAGTAAGAAAAGTAGTACAAAGATCCTTTAAATATTTTTTTTTAGTTTAAATCTATATTACCTAACATACTTTGTTGGTTAGTGTACTTGTAGAACTTGTTCTACTAAGTGTGTAGGGTTACCATATCAACATTTGAAAAAGCCTGACAGTCCCGCACTTTGGCTAATAATCCAGAACATTTTGAAGTAAAATAAAATCTAAGCATTGTCTCCACTCATTTTCTGCTGCGTGCTTGTTTCGAGATTGTGACTTAAAACTTTTTTTTTATTTGTTTTTCGTTCGTTTCGTTTCCTGGACCGTCGACAGGCAGATATTTTTTCTAGAAATAAGAGGGCGATGTCGCGTTCAAAAGGTAATTAGTAACAAAGTGTTTGTCAGGTTTAGGGAATTGAAACATGTTGTAAGCAAATTCATTCTTGTCGCTACTTAACGTCCAATAGTACAATATCCCTTCTGTAAGTTATCCAATTTCTTAATCTATGATCTAAGTGTCCAAAATTGTCATACCATATTACGATTTAGATTTGTGAATATCAATGTTGGCAAAAATGTGCCATAGAAAAAAAAAGATGAACATAAATTTATTGATTTTTTAAATATTCTCCTTGTGTCCGAAAGTCAATAAATTAAAATTACCGATAATTCCCAGATAGTAGTATAAAAGACTGAACATGTCCGGATAAACCTAATAAAGTGGAGTACCCTTAAAGGTGTGAATCTGGGCTATCTCTCGGGAGAGCCGTAAATACGATTTTCTTTATTGCATCTCGCAGTGCATCGACTTTTACGGTGGAGTAATGAAGCCGAGTGGGAGGAGAACAGTCCCCTCCTAATAAATCGCCGGTAAATGTTCGAGTCCGATAGGTATAGGTACTACTAGGTGATAGGACTTTTCTGCTCAGTTCGTAGGTACCATCGCGTTGTTATTTTGCCAACAAGCAGTAGTGTGTAAACAATACTATGTTCCGGTTTGAAGGAAATTGTAGCTAGTAAAATTACTGGGCAAATGAGGACTTATGATCTGTAACTTTGATTGCAATGCAACAGAAGAAATTTTATTAATTTTTATACTGGATATCGGTAATTATATTGGGGTATTGGGTGCGCATAATAATTTATGTTGGACACGTATTCAAGCAGAAAACATATCTGTTATGAATAAATAAATTACGAATGCACGCCGTGTTATTTAAATATTATTATTCGCTTATTTGGTGTGCAATGTGCACTGAGCTAAGTTTATTTTTGTTACTTACGGACTCACAATTTTTGAATGAATGAACGCGGTCGTAAAAGTTTTAAGCAAGGTTTTCTGGCTGGAATTATACTGAGCCTATAGTATAGTTTTATATGGGCGGCATGTAATTGCATAACTAATATACTGATTGTGCACCAAATATTTAATAATAAGCACCTATTTAATAACTGTTGCAAATTAAAAAAAGTGATTGAATTGATTTATTTTGGACTTTATTTTGAAATCATTTTATTTTGTAGGATCTAAGTTATAAATTTATCATAAGATTGTAAATTATTTTGTAGGCTGAATGCACCTCTTAAAACTAATAATAATTAACAAAGTTTATAAATATTCAGTTCTATTTAAATCATAAATTTTAGGGTAGATGGAAAAAGAAAATATTAACATTACGCATTACTTTGCTACTTTTTTTGCATGCGTTTTTGGCATGATAATAACATAACATATTAACATTCAGCTAATAACATAACTAAATCCTCTGATAGGAGTATTGTAGGTGTTCTAATTATGTCTTAGCAAACAAAAAGTATCTCAGCATTGTTATTTGGTTCCCATGTACTAGCTATGCTTACTTTGGAGTTAGATGAAGCTGTGTGAAATGTCGGGAAATTAATAAAGTAAATAACTCCAAAGTAATCATTATTTACCCAAAAATACAGCCACCTTCAGCTGCAATAGTTTTGAGGGCTTAGTTCGGCTCGCGCGTTGTTTTGTCGAAGATCAAACCTAACCTGACCTAAGGTTGGAGCCACAATTGAAGGGGTGAGAACAAAAACGGTTTAACAGATTTTTTCACAAAATTACTTATTGGTATCGTTGTATTCAGCGAGAAATTATCTACAATAATACATACTCAAAATACCGAAATGAGGCTTAAATCTCGAGATTATCTGTCTAAAAACGGTTTATCTGACACAGGATTACAGTTTGCTTAGCATAAAAACATTATTATGTCTATTATATTATATTGTATTTTTGCAATAACTGTACGAATTAGTACTATAGTTTGTATTTTAAAATTGAATTAATACATTTTTAAGCAACTGAAACTTACATAAACCTTTTCTATTACCTTATATAAGCACTACATTAAAATGAAGCCGTTGAAGTTCAAAGTCAATTTTCTCGAAACTATCAATTTGACAGTTAAACCCTTTTTATCCTCAACCCTTCAATTAATTGGTGTTGCTAACTAATCTAACCTTAGGAATATTTAGTGTACGATCAGTATTTTTTATCAACGGTCAAAATTTATCTGTGTACCATATAACTTACTAAAAATTTACCTTTTTAATGCACGACGTCTATTAATTCTCAAAAAGCAAAATGGATATTTTAGACATAAATATTTTATCATGGGATAGGCATCAAATTATTTATTCAAAAAAGATCAGACGTACTCTCAATTTTCCGGGCGCCCGTCTATCAACAAGGATTTACCTGACATCCATTTAGGACGGACAAACACGAGTTCGTACCATTCATCTATTTTAGAATGCATAAAGTTCACTTCAAGTAAGAGTGAATTTACGACAGAGTTTTACTAAGCCTACCAAGCAAAGCAACGAGGATTAAACAATGGATTTTCCGGTGAAAGTACTCGCTTAGATGGTTTATTGCTTTACTGGAACACAATTAATACATAACTATAGAATAATATTGCAAGCGCTTATTATTGGTCTGTAACTGGTCATTAAATAAATAAAATAAATATTAGTGGACATCACACAACGCCATCTAGTCCCAAACTACTATCGACACCAAATAACTGATAGAATACATATACCAGTTTTGTTTGTAAATACATAAATAGAATATAATAAAACACCCAGACACAGAACAAACATCTACGTTCATCACACAAATATTCATGGGTGGGAATAGAACCCACAACTACAACAACGAATCATTTTTAATAGTAGTCAAATAGTCTATTGTGTCTCCTCCGTAAGTTAGCTAGAACGGTCGTGACTTTCCGTTGGGTCCACTCTTCACGCGTAGTCTTCTAGATCCTCTTATCCCAGCATCGGTCCCATATTCGCACCCCAGGGGTGCTCTTAAGTTTTGTTCTGGGAATAGATTGTTATCTATTTTTCATCATCATCACGACGCGGGTGACTCCGCGTGGCGCAGCTAGTATGATATATTTATTCCTCAGATTTGACCGACTGGCAGCTGAACACCATTGTCTTCGCATCAAGCTTCTCGGTGATTGCTACTACTGCGTGTCGGGCTTGCCTGAGGCTCGCGATGACCACGCCAAATGCTGTGTGGAGATGGGTCTTGACATGATCGACGCAATTGCGTAAGTATTTAAAAGAAAGTGCCATAGAGTTCAAAATGTGTTTTTGGAACGAAGTTCCTTATCGCGCGTTGCGATAAGGGGCTAGATGAAAAAAATTAAGACCAAAAGTTGTAACGACACTTTTTGCTATAGTTGTAAGCCGTGCGGCGTGCGCGTGTTTCTCTGTCTGTCTCTCTCTCTCATATAAAGCAAGCCAGTTATTTTTGTTTCGTCTTTCTATTTCGCATTGAACAGTGTGGTGTCGCGACGATATAAAATAACTTTTTAAAAAAATACAATTCCTTTACTAATTAATCGAAAGGAACTTCGTTCCATCCGGGTGTCCCTTGACACCTCTCAAGTTTTTTTTCAAGCTCCGTCGTTTATTGAGCTATTTTGAAAGTTATTTTTTCCTACCCAAATAAATAAATATAATCGAAATAAGATGTAGATATTTGGTAGGTGCCGTAGAGTTGAAAATGTGTTTTTTTATGTGTTATCTCAGAGCTTCATCAGTTATTGAGCTATTTAGAAAGTTATTTTTTCCTCATATATCCTAAATAAATATTATCAAAATCAGATTACATAGATATTTGGTTTGTTAAATCAAAATAACCTAAATATTTATGATGATTCGCCGACGAATTCCATTTCCATATTTGTGATTGTACTAATATTACAATGATGTGGCGGTTGTCAGCTTGAATTCGATGTAGTGACTTGTATGTGTACCTAAGCAAAATCAATAATAAAGTAACTACGTGCTTAAAATATATTTATTAATGTTATTTATGGCCACCACTTACACCTTTAAGAACACGCATTAAGCATACAGGCAAAATGATATCAAAACAAGTGTGCTATAGACCACACAACTGAAGTAAAACTTCTTTAGTTTGTTTTCTTTTCTTTGCTTTGTTTAATTTTAATGTGGCCATCTTGATTGTAAATTGACATTTCACCGGACATACCAACATAATAATAAAATTTTTTTTTGTTTTCAACTAAATACTTTTATATAATAACTAATACTAAACACTACCTACCACCAAAAAGAAACATTTGGACTATATACAGGCCGCGATGACCTATAGACAGTCTAAATGCTCCAGCCCACTACCAGTAGGTAGAGTACCCAAAATGCTGGCCGCATTGCCCCGTTAAAAGTTTTTTTATTTTAGTTTAATTTTTTTTCGCCATTAAGTATTTTGGATTCGTTATGTTGACAATGGAGATCTACGTCAACTTTCAACTTCATTTCAACTTTCAACTAGACCACACAACTGAAGTAAAACTTCTTTAGTTTGTTTTCTTTTCTTTGCTTTGTTTAATTTTAATGTGGCCATCTTGATTGTAAATTGACATTTCACCGGACATACCAACATAATAATAAAATTTTTTTTTTGTTTTCAACTAAATACTTTTATATAATAACTAATACTAAACACTACCTACCACCAAAAAGAAACATTTGGACTATATACAGGCCGCGATGACCTATAGACAGTCCAAATGCTCCAGCCCACTACCAGTAGGTAGAGTACCCAAAATGCTGGCCGCATTGCCCCGTTAAAAGTTTTTTTATTTTAGTTTAATTTTTTTTCGCCATTAAGTATTTTGGATTCGTTATGTTGACAATGGAGATCTACGTCAACTTTCAACTTCATTTCGCCTAGCCAGCTAACTCTCGAAGTCAAGGTTGCGTAAAGAAGTTTAACTTCAGAAGTGTTGAGATTGTTCGTTATGTTTGCAGTCTGGTCCGTGAAGTGATGGCCGTCAATGTGAACATGCGCGTGGGCATCCACACGGGGCGAGTCCACTGCGTAGTCCTGGGGCTCCGTAAGTGGCAGTTTGACGTCTGGTCCAATGACGTCACGCTTGCCAACTACATGGAAAGCGGTGGCATCGCCGGGTAAGCTCTATCACACTAATATTATTAAGGCGAAATATTGTATGTGTGTATGTGTTTATGTTTGTTACTCCTTCACGCTCAAACGGCTGCATAGATTTGGATGAAAGTCGGTACCGAGATAGCTTATACATTGGATTAACATATAGGCTACATTTTCTCCCGGAAAAGTAAAATGTTCCCGTGTAATGAGCAAATCACACTAATATTATAAAGGCCAAAAGTTTGTATGTGTGTATGTTTGTTACTCTATCACGCTCAAACGGCTGACCGGATTTGGATGAAATTTGGTACCGAAATATACGTTATACACTGGATTAACATATAGGTTACATTTTCTCCCGAAAAAGTGAAATGTTCCCGTGGGATGCTGAGATGAGATGGATTAAAATACTTTTTATCCGCGGGTTTAACCGCGGGGCGCAACTAGTTATCATCTAAAGAAGTTCACATAATAAAGACCGTACAAAATGTAATAATAAGACCATGCGGGATAAAGATCCTCCAACAAGCCTACACATAGTCCAACCGTATGGATTCTAGCCCACCCGACCAGTATTTAATAATATTTATGTATGTATACAGCACCAACCGCCGTACACACGCTATGACGCGGCTAACGTCAGCCTTCCCGATACCTAATTATCTCGTAGGTATTTTAGCCGGACTTGAACATGTATTACGATATGTAGCTTACTGGGTTTACATGAGTATACTACTTAACAAAACGACGTTAAAACTAAGAACAATAGAAATTCTGGGAGTGTTCGCGGGAACACGAGAAAGATCGCATCACCTTATTGTATTATTGACTGGCCCAATAGCTTAGTTGGTAGTAACCCTGCCTTCTGAACTGTGGGTTGTGGGTTCGATTCCCACCCAGGACAAACATTTGTGTGATGAACATATAAGTGTTTGTTCTGTGTCTGGGTGTTATATGGTATTATATGTATGTATTTAACAAACAAAAAGTATTTAAGTATTGTATCAGTTATCTGGTTCCCATAATACAAGCTTTGCTTAGTTTGAGGCTAGATGACCGTTGTGTGAAATGTCCACACATATTATTATTATTTTCCAAAACCTGTGTTATTTTTAGTGTTAGTGCGTAAACTTGGTGGCGTTTTATTCGTATGCTGGATTACAGGCGTGAGTGTGAGAAAATGGTAAAATAATGGTGAAACGTTTCTTTCGTGCTGTTTCCAAAACTCTGTAGAAGCTTCTAGTAAAGTTGCCATCACTTTACTAGAAGTATGACTAGACAATGACTTGACTTGATGACTTGGACTGTGACTTGACACATATCTGCGTGAGATATCATTAACTTGATAAATTATCAATTAATTGAAACTGGCTAAATACACAACAGTGTTAAGCCAATATAAAAAAAAATCTAAGAACATTACGTTAGGTATATTATTTATTAATATTATTATAATAGATATTACTTTTCATTATATCGTATGTAAATTGAATTTTACCTAAAAATATTACAGCACAAAAACAGAACGTTGTATAACATAGCACTGCCTCAGTAATTCCTCTTTAACCTTTAAATTAGTTTTCCTTATGAGCTTCGTGTAGCGAAGATAATATTTATTATGTATCTTATTATATATGTATATTATGTAAAACATGAGATAAAACTTAAGTTTGTAGCTAGGCAGTATTTATTAGCAATTAGGATTATATTGATTTTTGTACAATATAGGAAAATTAAAAAAGGTAAAAAACTTTACAAAAACTAAATAAAAGTTGGATAAAAAAGAAAAAGTATGCCCCGGGTGAGGATCGAACTCACGACCTTAAGATTATGAGACTTACGCGCTGCCTACTGCGCTACCGAGGCTCTACAGGAACACCCGAATCTGGCTGTCGGTACAGGATATTTGAAAGGATTTTTAACGATTTTTAGGGTTCCCTTAGGATCGAAATTAAACTTTTATTCATTTTAAAGTTCTACTAAGTGTTCTTTATCGTTCTGAATTATTATAAGATAGTCAAATTATTGTTCTTTTTATAATAATTACGTGTCTGAAGTAACAAAAATATGTTCGACAGTTTTACAACATAATATATGGAAAGATTTTTTAAGTTCGAAATTTCGTGTGATATTTCTAGAAAAAGCATAAACTACAGGTGAAACCGCGGGGCGCAATCAAGTTAGAAAAGGTCTCAGCAAACCCCTATCTAAAAAAAAGAAACATGACGTTCTAACACTCTAAACATTCTGTATAAATTACTTAAAAATTACCGTAGAACATAGGACTGATTATGTTAAAAACCGACTGGGCGATGTGGGCGCACAGCGATAAAGCCCTGTTCTTTTGTATGTGTGTAATTGAAAAAATAAAATAAAAAACACTCCAAAAAAAACGTAATAAGGTTCAGTTATTACCACTGTTAAGATATGCAGTTATAGGTTGTAGTTCCATGTATAGACTCCGAGAATGACTTTGCGATAAAAGTATGTAATCATAAAATCGTTAAAATAACGTTTTCTCATACTTATCTCCCAACAGAAGAGTCCACATCACAAGAGAGACCCTGGAATGTCTTGGAGACGAGTACAGAGTGGAACCAGGACATGGTGATACACGGAACACCTATTTGAAGGACCATAACATTGAAACCTTTCTTATCGTACCTGACGATACCAGCAGAGTTGTAAGTATATATAGGAAACGGTTTGTGCGTAAGTTGCAACCTATATAACTACAGGCCTTCGGCATACGCACCGGACCGCGTCAGCAAGAATGCTCTGTAGTACACCGAGGCTCCCTTTATATAGCCAAATGGGTGGGGAAGCGATGACCGTTGCCGGTGTTGCCACTGTAATAAATTTAAATGCCACCACAGGGTAAATTACGGTACTGCCCGCTGCGCATAGAGTTTATAACTGGACGTCACCGCCGTCATATATAAATAATAATAATAACGCCCAACGATCACATACATAGATTCTGGACCCTAACTATAGGATTCCCTGTGTCTAGGGACCCAGGAACTACGAGGACCATGGGCGCACAGCACCTAGAACAAGTATTTGCGCTTTTTTTTATTTCTGTTCACAAATACTTGTTCTGCGCGAGAATCGAATTCACCTCCTCCGTGTTATGAGCCGACCTGCTCAAACCCCACACCACAGAGACTATCGATATCAAAATTGACATTAGGATTTTTTTAAAAGGTTAAAGGTTTACGTTTTGGTTTACTATCCTTTATCTGATTCTCATAGTACAAGCTTGGGGCTAAATGGTACTGTGTGTGAAACGTTCACAATTATTCATGTATATTTTTTTAATAATAAAAATGTGAATCCGTTTCTAATTCCCTTACAAATATTTTAATTGAACCCTTCAGTTATTTGTGTGTATGGCAGAAGTTTTAATTTCACCAATTACTTAATTAATAATTATTTTTATTACACTTGAGGTTGCTTCAGTGTTTTCAGGAATTTTTCACAATGAATAAGATAACAATAATGTTTTGGTTTTAGGACAAGAAACCGCAGCATCCACTCTCCATCAACGATGTGTCGAAAGAGATGCGCGTCATGGGCCACGGCTCGCAGCACGGCAAACATTCCTCAAAGTGAGTTTATTTATATATTACTTTTTAAATACCTACAGAGCATTATCTATAAGCGTTTTAGATTTTTTTATGTTAGTGAATGATTTGACAAGCTAGTCCTTGATCTTATGTTAAGCGACACGGCCGCTCATAACAGAACAGTGTCACTTGGAACTCCATAAGGTATTGCGTGATACTGCACTGCGCACATCATCCTGAGACATCAGCACAGTCTAGTAATAAGATTACTCGACTGTGAGATCAGCTCATACGTCTCATTTGCCCTGTAATTTCACTAGCTACAGTGCCTTTCAAACCGGAAAACAGTAGTGCTTGCATACTACTGCTTTGCGGCAGAATAACTGGCAAAGCGGTGGTTCTTATCTAGACGAGTGTTGCTGAAAATTCGTACCACTTAGTAAGTGCTTACGTAAAAGACAATCAAGTGATACTGTCTACTAGTGACTTATGGTATAACTAAGTAATTTCCAGCTGTAATGGAAACTGTTAGCCTATCGGCGCTATGTCAAATGTGATGGATAGAAATGTCAATACGCTACGCCCTTTGAGGCAAAACAGTACGCTAGACGGTTATTCGAACTACATTGGTGCACTTCTAATTGTTTATCTATACTTATTTTTATGCTAAAAAGGTTAAACTGAATTTTGTTTTTTACTAAGAAACTGTCTTCAATATTTTTTTTTTTTATATTACTGACCCTGACCATTTTCATGAATATACTTGGAAAATATTATATAATTGACAAGAGTTTTCTTTATTCTAGGGTGGATTCGACCAAATGAGAGTAAATTTTATTCTTAGAATAAATCGCCATTTTTTCGAGAGTAAATCAATTTCACATTTTACCATCTACAATTCTAAGGGTGGATTCGACCAAACGAGAGTAAATTTTATTCTAAGAATAAATCGCCATTTGTTCGAGAGTAAATCAATTTCAAATTTTACCATCTACAATTCTAAGGTAGGATTCGACCAAACGAGAGTGAATTTTATTCCTAGAATAAATCGCCATTTGTTCGAGAGTAAATCAATTTCACATTTTACCACCTACAATTCTAAGAATAGCAAGTCTATTCGAGTATATTACTATACTACCCTTTTTGGTAGAATAACAGAGTTATTCCGAGAATATTTTAATTCAAAATAGACAAAGATAAAAAAAGACGTCCGACCATGTATTTTGTCATTTACGTCGTATTATAGTGTTCCTACACTATAATACGACAAAAGCGAGTTGATATGACATAAGCTTGAATACCGTGTCGTTGTAGAACAACAATTGTTAACTGGGTAATAGATTCGTTCATCATTTATTCCGCTATTCGCGTATAGTAATTCTAAGCGTAGCTAAACTTAGTATTGCGTGGAAAAACGAAGAATGAATTACTCGAGTATAATATAGTGGAATAGATTTATTCTGGTATAGTTACTCGTGTATAAATCCAAGTTTGGTCAAATCCACCCTTAAACGTATAAGTTACTAGTTGCGCTCGCAATTTCGCCCGCGGAAAAAAGTATCCTATGCCATATCCAGCGTATAAGCTATCTGCATTGCAAGTTTCATTAAAATCCATTCAGTAGTTTTTGTGTGAAAAAGTAACAAACATCTATACAATACGAACTTTCGTGTTTTTAATATTATTAAGGATGTAGTTGCAATTTTACTGCTACAACTTGGATTATTTTTTAATTTCCCGTTGTATAAAGTATCCAACGTTAATCTCGTAGAATAAAAATCGGTTGAGCGCTTTCATGCGAGCGTTACGCAAACAGTTTATCAGTTTTTGTACATATTATAACGTCGGAACACACACCATGATTACATCAGGAAATCGAACATGCCGCGAATTTGTTGAATGATGCAGAAAGTCCTTTGTACACCGTTATTACCGGTTTGCATGAATTATTCAACATAATTATGAACGTAAATGCATGACTGATGCTATTCATTTTACCAAAATATTAATTGAACGCAAAACGTCGGGCCGCGTCACGTTAATGAGACTGCGCTATTATTATATTTTCAAAACAAAAATCTTAATATATTTAACTCAAAGGTGACTGACTGATTGACTGACTGACATAGTGATCTATCAACGCACAGCCCAAACCACTGGACGGATTGGGCTGAAATTTGGCATGCAGGTAGATGTTATGACGTAGGCATCCGCTAAGAGAATTTTTCGAAATTCCACCCTTAAAATGGTAAAATTATTTATATATATATATATATTATTAGGTTGAATTATTTTTCCATAGGCCACGCCGTGGGCGAAGCTGCGGGCAGAAGCTCGTACTATATAAAACATGCAATGATAATGTAGGTAGAAGGTTATCATATTGGGTAGATAATTATGTAAATGAATTGCAATCTATTGAAACTAATGGTATGGATTTGACAGTATCAATACGCAGCTTTTTGAAGTAAAACTTCTTTACGCACGCTTGAATTGGGGAGTGAGCTGGTGAATGCGTGACAAGGCGAACAGAAGTTGAAAGCTGTTGGTTCACGTAGATCACCGTTATCAACATAACAAAGTTAAAAAAATGTATTATGTTGTTATGTCCGGTAAAATTTCAATTTACAATTGTCAAGATGGCGACATTAACATTAAACAAAGCAAAAACCAAGTTATACCGGCCGATAGATGGAGCTAAAGAAGTTTTACTTCAGTCGTGTGGTGTAATAAAACACACTTGTTTTTTTGTTTTTTTTTTTATTATTGGACTTCATAGCTTTTGTCACATTTCTCCTGATGTTAAGTGACAATGCGGTCGACGATGTGAACGAACATATAAGAATCATCCAGATTTTAGCTATTCGGTAAAACAGACGCTTGTAAAGAGTTCTACTTTTTAGCCGTTCGTAATGGTCGAATCCAAACGTTTGGTACGTATACATACAGATGGGAGGGTAGGCAACCATGTTTGGATAACGAGGTGCCGTCCGTCTAGTCGTCCAAATCAATATTTGTGATCATTTCACACAGCGTCACCTACTCTTAAATAAGAAAAGCTTGCAATATGGAAACCAGAACCAGGTAACTGATACAATAGTTAGATACTTTTTGTTTGTAAATACAATATAACATCCAGACACAGAACAAACGTCTATGTCTTTCACACAAATGTTTTTCCTCGATGGAAATCGAACCCACAACCTACAGCTCAGAAGGCAGAGTTACTACCAACTGAGCTATTGGGCCAGTCAAAAGTAAGTCATTGCTTAAGCTTCAAGTGCAAACTATTACTTACGTTACAGTCTTAAACACTCGATGCAATCTTTGTTATATTATGATACAAGATCGACTGACCCGATAGCTCAGTTGGTAGTACCCCTGCTTACTGAATTGTGGGTTGTGGTTTCGATTCCAACCCAGGACAAACATTTGTGTGATTAACATAGGTGTTGGTTCTGTGTCTGGGTGTTATATTGTATTCTATGTATGCATTTAAAAACAACAAAAAAAATTTTTAAGTATTGTATCAGTTATTTGGTACCCATAGTACAAGTTTTGCTTAGGCTGCGGTTGAATGGCGCTGTGTGAAATGTTCACTAATATTATTATTATATTAAGATGCCCACTATATATATGCCCATTATAGTAAACTCGATCAAACATTAGAACTTGTAGAGAGCAGCAAGCGTGGCCAAGAAGCTCACTTAAAACTGTCTCTATGTTCCAGTACACGGGCAAGTTACTGCAACACGCATTCACTTGCAGCTATAATTGATAGAAGCAGGCGTGACTTCGTGAAAGTTCATCTTAAATAGAAAATCACACTAGATATTCTTATATCATTTTGTATTTGCAATAAAGCGTCAACGAAATCGTCATTGCGAGTTAAATAACGTTTGAAATACAAAACTTATGTATTTTCATTAAAAGGTGAATTTTTGATCAATGTCGAAATAAATTATCCGGAAATTAATTTTTTCATCTAATAAAAAACGAAATGAAAATTAAAAAACAAAAGTTACGCTGTGTGAAATGTCCACAAATGTTTATATATTTTATTTGTTTATAACTTTACTCGTTAATAAAACTACCTAGTTTCTTAAAAATATTGAGGTGATTAAAAAAAACTAACAACCAACTTATTTTAGTTTTTATTAACATACATCATTATACAAGTGAAACTTTGTCTATTTTGTTTGTATTTTTGTTGGTTTTCTGTTTCTGTGTGTGGCTTTAACTCCAAATTAGCTTAACTGATTTGGCTGAAATATTGCACCTATATTGTTGACACTACCTAGATAAACATAGGGTACTTTTACATGGAAAATTTAAAGTTTCCATGGGAAAACTGGTAAATTATGAGTAAAACCACGAGACGCGAGTATATTGTATACTTTGGGTATTTCTTTAGACATCTCACTGCAGGTAATACATTTTCAGTTAAAAAAATCATAATGAGGATGTGGTTTGACCGCGCCAGTAACCACACGAATCTAGTAGTTAGTTATTATATTAAACCACTGTTAGCATAAGCTTTGATTATCAAACTGTGGTTTAATCTTTTTGTATAATTTAGATTAAATAGCATTTGTTTGAGCTCGAAATGTGTTTTAATTATTAATAGCATTTTCGTGCTACGCTGCTTGCGGGGACTACGCGGGGTCTTTGTGGTAGCTCTTTATATTAATCATATATATCCCAGCACTCTGACGTTAAAGCGCAATTTATTTATTTTGTTTTATTTTCAAAGCAAAACTTATAGCTAGTTATACATACACATAAATATCACACTAATAGGTGCGGAAAGATACTTAAAGTTTTCACAAATGCATTGAGATATAAATATATTTTAAATTGAAGATCTCAATTTATAGCTATCAAATCAAATCAAAATTAAAATAATAATTTAAATAAAGTATAGATTACCTGTACGAAGTACATCACACTAATATTATAAGAGCGAAAGTTTGTATCTGTGTTTGTGTGTATGCTTGTTACTCCTTCACGCTCAAATGGCTGAATGCATTTGGAATGAAATTCGGTACCGCGATAGTTTATACACTGGATTAACATATAGGCTACATTTTATCCCGGAAAAATGAAATATTCCCGTGGGATGAGCAAATAGTTAAAATTCCTTTTTACCGCGGGTGAAACCACGGGGTGCAACTAGGAATTACTAATATCTTGGAACTTTTTATGCTTTATCTAAAGAGTCTTTAAAAAAATCATATATTCGGTCGTTCTTTTTTTTTATTTTAAATTAATTTAGAACTTAAATTAAAAAGTTAAGTGACAGTTGTTAATATACTTTCCTGCGTAATTAATTCGCAGTATATGTATTATTCAATGAAGTCTTGCACAAGCATCAATACAATAGTAACTGGATGGCTATATGTGTGTATATATTAGGTCTTTACCTATGAAATTGCCGTTTTGTTTGAAAAAAGTTAAAGTATTTTTTTTTCGAACTTATTTATTTCTTTTATTCAAAGTAATCACCCCTGCAATCAATGCATCTTTGCCAACGCTGTGGCAATTTATGGATGCCCTTCTTGAAAAAATCAGCAGGACGGGAGACAACAAACTCTTCAAAGGCGTTTTGTACTGCCTCTCGGGAATTGAATATTTTCCCGCTAAAAAGTTGTCCAAATTTTGGAAAAAGTAATAGTCGGTAGGCGCAAGATCTGGTGAGTATGGCGGATGAGGGAGAGCTTCCAAACCCAACTCATGCAGCTTAGAGACGGTCTGTTGTGCAGTATGGGGTCGCGCGTTGTCGTGAAGTAGCAGTGGAGACGACCGATTGACCAAAGCTGGTTGCAGACGTGCGAGTTTCGCCATCATTGTGGTCAGTTCTTCAATGTACACATCTGCAGTAATGCTCTCGCCGTTTTATAAAAAGCTATGATGAATCACACCAGCACTAGACCACCAAACTGTGACCATCACCTTTCTAGGGGTCATTTTTCGTTTTGCACATTGCTTTGGTACCGAACCAGGATCTAACCAACTTGCTGAGCGCTTTCGATTGTCAAAAAGAATCCATTTTTCGTCGCACGTAACAATTCGGTTCAAAATTCCTTCATTTCTGTGCCTGTTAAGCAGCGCAAGGCAAGTCTCGACGCGTACGTTGCGCTGGCGATCGTCAAGTTCGTGGGGCAACCATCTATCAAGCTTTTTTATCTTGCCAATCTGTCGCAAATGGACCAATATTGTTTTGATGCTAACATCAAAAGCTGCTGCCAGCTCAGCTGTAGATTGAGATTCATCAGCTTCCACAATCGCCTTTAATTCATCATTGTTGACCAAAGTTTCCGGACGACCACGAGGTTCATTTTTCAAGTCAAAATTCCCAGAACGGAACCGAGCAAACCAATAACGGGTTGTACCGGTTGTACGTTCGTTTGTACAGTTCTCTCCGTAAACGTCGTTGATGTTACGTGTCGTTTGTGCCGCGTTGGTGCCACGACGGAACTCATATTCCATAATTACACGAAATTTCAAAGTATCCATTATGAGGAAAAATGTTGAAATGTAATGAAAATACAACGCTAATCAATAAACAAAAGACTTATATTGTAAATAGAATGTCATATTTTTAAAACAAAATTAATTTGAATTTAGAATTCATAGCCAATCAAAACTTTTTTTTGTTTGAAAAAGTCTGTACTGCAATACGGCAATTTCATAGGTAAAGACCTATTATATGGAGTATTGAGTGCAATCTTATCGCTAGAGGTTTCAATCTTATTGTCCTGGTAGTTCAATCCGTAAAATGTAGTGGTTACTTGTATTAAGGTTCAAAATTGCTTTTTATCACAATATTAGCATATTTGGAATCTAGATTTTGAACGATATAAGAGATTCTGTAATGACAAAGGGTCGATCTTATGAGTTATGCATTTAGATGTAATTTATAAAGATCAAATGAAGCCATACATATTTTAACACTTATTGCCGTTATGGTACCATATTATGCGAAACATTATTCAACAAGGTCGTATTAAATATCGGTTTTGCAAAATTTAAGGTAAATAAATATGTAAATGCATTCTTGCGTGTCGTCTTGTATTGGCAAATATTCACGTAAGGTACAAATAAACGTCATTTGTATTTATAATTCTTCGACTAGACTTAAACGATTAAAGCATCCGAAATCACATACATAAACAACCTACTACCACAAATACATAAACAAGGCTTAGGTAGTTTTAAACAGTAAAACTAAAATAAAACTACAATCAAAACTATTCAAAACTTAATCTAAGAAGCCGCTACCAGTAGCCAACGTGCCCAAAATGTTGGCCGCATTGCCACGTTGAAGGCAATGCTTAGTCTTTGAGCTAAATAGAGACTAGCATTTTGGTCACGTGTTGCCTCGATCAGTCGTTCTGAAAGATCTTTGTAAATTTTGTGGGCACTCGGTCCCCACGGCCCAAAATAAAATGAAATAAATTTAACACTAGTTTAAGATTTGTTCAAATCTTCTGTGGTTAAGCCAATAGCGTTTGCTACGTAAATCTACATTAACTACACAAGTCGCGGCATAGAAGACGCAATAATAAAAGAGTTGAACAGAACAAGATGTCCTCGGCTATGAATATCTATGACTACCAATGCATATATTATAATGCCTGCCTCTGTGGTGTGGTGGTAGAGCAGATCGGCTCATAACCCGGAGGCGGTGGGTTCGATTCCCGCGGCAGGACAAGAATTTGTGCACGGAAATAAAGCGCAAATACTTGTTCTGAGTATGGGTGTTGTAGGACCATGGTCCTCGTAGTTCCTGGGTCCCTAGACACAAGGAATCCTAGTTAAGGTCTAGGATCTATGTATGTGACTGTTGGATGCTCTCATTGAGCATAATCAGCATGTTCAAATATCAGGCGTGTTATAATAAATTGGATGTACTAGTTCAAAGGTTATTGACCTTAAAGAATAGAACAGCGATCTTTCTTCGTTAATAAGTTATACGAAACGTTAGCATGTTCCAATTTATAATAACACTAGCTTCTGCGCGCAGCTTCACCCGCGTGGCTTATAGGAAACCAAGAAGATTATTTTTATAGATAATCCTACCACTTATTTCACCTTTTTAGGGGTAGAATTTCAAAAAACCCTTTCTTATTGGATACTTACACTTTACAAAGAAAACGCCCTCTACATTTCAAATCTTTAGGACCAGCGGCTTAGGCTGTGCGTTGATATATAATTCAGTAATTCAGTCAGTCGGTCAGAACTTTGAATTTTATATGTATAGATAATTTTATTTTTTATAGCAGAGTCGATCCTGCCACAGAGAGCAAAAAACCTGAAGATGAAGTGAATGACTACCTGATGAAGGCCATCGATGCGCGTTCCATTGACCGTCTACGTGCTGAGAATTGCCGCCCGTTTCTACTTACCTTCAAAGACTCCAGCATTGAAAGAAAGGTAAGCAACCTTAGAAACCAATGCAATTGATAGGGCAAGATGAGACACACATGTCACGTGACCAGCGCCAATACAGAATCACCGTTTTATTCAATACATTTGAAGAATAATGATAAAATTCGCTTCAACTGCACTGTTCTAATATGATCATGGGTATGTTTGCTTGCGTGTGACGTCACACATGCCACGTTACCAGCGCCATTGCATAAAGAGCGTTCTTGGAACGGTTTTGGAAAAGTTTGATTTTTATTTATAAATACAGTATATCTCCCGGAAATATCAATGTAGTGTATACTAATTATGTAATAAATAGTAAACGCACTACCTTAAACACATAAACTAGGCTTAGACTGACGTCAAACGTCTGTTTAAAAATACAGCAGCTTAACACTAGATTAAGGTTTATTTAAATACGAGCTTCTGCCCGCAGCTTCGCCCACGGTGTGGCCTATGGGAAAATAATTCAACCACCCATTTTACCATTTTAAGGGTGGAATTTCGAAAAATCATTTCTTAGCGGACGCCTACGTCATAACATCTACCTGCATGCCAAATTTCAGCCCGATCCGTCCAGTGGTTTGGGCTGTGCGTTGATAGATCACTATGTCAGTTAGCCACCATTGAGTTATATATATATTTAGATTATTATATATCTCTTAATTATTATTTTTTATTCTATGGTGAATGACGCAGTTAGGATTTTAAACCTGCTGACCGATCAGTGCGGTTATATTATATTATATTAAGATTTTGTGGTTAAACCTTTTTAAATGATGTTCCAAAATTAGTTAAATCGTTATTATTATATCTATTATTTCCATTATCAAATAACCTTAACACGCGCTGGTGAGGAGGATGGCGTATTTATTTTGTAGGTAAATAATGTATTTTTAGTTGTTACTTTTTATTTGGTAAAATATTAATGCCTCTTAGGTAAAATTATTAATATGACTAAACTCATTTATTGCTAACAATTTAATTACAAGTCAATAATGAAGAAAAATATATAAGTTATAAGTATAGGTGATATGAACTAATCTTGCAAATTAACATCATAGTAAGGTTTATAAACAAATTTACTATTCAGCCAATACATTGGTGTTTATTTCCTCGTTCACGTTTCTTCTAGACAAGCATGGTCTATCTTCGACCGCGTCGTCACTTACCATCAGGTGAAACAGTGATCAAGCCTGTTGAAGGGAAAAAAACCTGCCCGATTGCTTAAAATATATACCTACGTGGCGTATTTACAATAACTGATTTATTTGTATAAAATATTTCGAGATTTGTAACATTGTACCTAGGGTTTTTGGCGGGAAATCAAGAAAGATCGCGTCACCGCATTGTATTATTTTCCAAAACTTGTGTTATTTTCAGTGTTAGTGCACAAAATTGGTCTTGTTGTTGGTGTTTTATTCATTAAGTGCTGGATTATAGGCATAGGTATGGGAAAGTGGTATAATGATGGTGAAACGTTTCTTTTCGTGTTTCCAAAACTGCATAGAAGCTTCGAGTAAAGCTGCCACCACTTTACTAGGTGAATGACTTAGACTAGACTATGACTTGACTTGATGACTTGATCACTTGGACCGTGACTTGACACATGTCTGTGTGTAATATCACTAACTTGATGAATTATCAATTATTCGACACTGGCTAAATAAACAAAGTGTGTAGACAACCCATAAAAAAAACAGTGTATTTTCATCTACTTCCTTTTCCCAAATGTGATATCCGAGGATAGGAAATTAATTTTCTTTGACTAATCGCAGCTACTGACATGCTTTGTACGTTTTACCGGGAAATAAAAATATCTTGAAGTCAAGAATAAAATCTATCCAATATCCGTAATGTAATCGCATTTTTATTTCTTGAAGAAATAAACAGTAATATAGTTGTTTTATTATAGGACTACATTTATAATGTTTGAGTTAGCAATGGTTAACAACATTCTCATAATCTCAAGGTTAGTCAAAACTTTGATATTTTTTGTACGCGAATAGGCAATCAATCAATCAATCAATCAATCAATCAACACGGCACGGCACGCTTTATCTTTACAATATGAACAAGGTTTTATTAAAAGTTAGTTGAATAAATACAGTATTTTTTTTATGTTATGGCTCCGTACTTTTGTGTATTTAGCCAGTGTCAAGTAATTGATAATTTATCAAGTTAATTATATTTCACGCAAATATGTGTCAAGTCATCAATTCAAGTCATAGTCAAGTCATAGTCTAGTCAAAGTCATACTCCTAGTAAAGTGGTGGCAACTTTACTTGAAGCTTCTATGGAGTTTTGGAAACAACACGAAAAGAAACGTTTCACCATCATTATACCATTTTCGCACACTCACGCCTGTAATCCAGCACTCAACGAATAAAATGCCACCAATTTTATGCCCAACACAGAAAATAACACAAGTTTTGGAAAATAATACAATGCGGTGACGCAATCTTTTTCGCTTTCCCGCCAAAACTCTACAGTATTTTTATTTGGCTTTTATTGTAATAGTTAAAATTGTAGTTTTTTTTGCATTACATTAAAATTGGATATGGTTTTATTTCTGATTTTTTTATTATGTATATATGTATTTTTCTTTATTTATCACAAATTGTTATAAAAACTAAATAAAATTGAACTTCTGTATATACATATACAACCGTTGAAATACATGACATGGTGGTGAAGATGAAGATGGGAGTTTTGGCGGGAAAACGAAAAAGATCATTGTATTATTTTCCAAAGCTTGTGTTATTTTCAATGTTAGTGCATAAAATTGGTGGCATTATATTCGTTAAGTGCTGGATTACAGGCATGAGCGTGGGAAAGTGGTATGATGATGGTGAAACGTTTATTTTCGTGTTGTTTCCAAAACTCCATTGAAGCTTCTGGTAAAGTTGCTACCACTTTACTAGGAGTATGACTAGACTAGACTAGATTATGACTTGACTTGTTGACTTGGACTGTGACTTGACTTGACACATCTATCTTATAACTTTTAACTTGAATAATTATCAATTACTTGACACTAGCTAAATACACAAAGGTGTGGAGCCAAAACAAGAACAAAAAAAAGATGAAGATGTTGTCGATGATTCTTGATGAGATCTCTTTCATCAACATCGCCTTCTCACTACGAAAATATTCAATATCGAGTTATAGTATTGGGTTATATTGTAAAGATAAAACGGGTCTATTTGCGTACAAAAATTATTATCAAAACATGCTTTGACTAACCTCCAACTAACCATGTTTTGATAATAAATTTTGTACACGAATAGACCCCTTACATCTATACAATATGTGTTCAAGTCGCAAGGATTTAATAAATGTTGGGTTATACACCCCAAATCTTAAAGTAAATATAAAAACAAATTTAATGTATAACCTTATTTACAGCACTTAGAATATCAAATAAACTTTATCACGATGAAAAAACTTTGATAACAAAACACAGACGAAATATTATGGAATCTGTGCTGTTATTACCGGTGACGTTAAAACGGCTGATCTTTATAAAGGTGGTTCCAAAGACGAGCCTGGAACAAAATTGTGTAAGATTGGGGCCAAATCTTACGCACCGTTGTGCGTTGTTTCGCTCAAAACTGGCAATATTCTTGGAAAAGTTCATTTAAGTAAGGCGGAGGGAAGGGGGAGAAATTGGATTTTCGCGTGGCGCGGGAACATCCCGAAAAGTTGACAGCTAATTAAAACGTTTTTATTTTTGTCGTATAAATGGCTACAAACCATTGTTTTGCCGTAAAATATTGTTTCCATTCAGATTTGGTGCTTAGTTTTTTGAAGTAAAACTTCCTTACGCACGCTTGACTTGGGGTCTAAGCTGGTGAATGCGAATGGAAGTTGAAGGTTTTGGGTTCACGTAGATCTCTGTTGTCATGATAACAAAATTAAAAGTATTATTATGTTGGTATGTCCGGTAAAATAACGATTTACAATTGTCAAGGTGGCGGAATTAACATTAAACAAAGCAAAATATAAGTTATACCGGCCGATAGATGGAGCTAAAGAAGTTTTACTTCAGTCGTGTGGTCTCAAGCACAACTCGTTTTTGCTTTGTATTCCTTTGTTTCAAGGGGTTGTCATAGTATTACTGTAAGCATGAGAATTGAATACAAGATGAACATTTCTATTTTTCTTTATTGTTTGTTACAGTACACACTGGAACGGGATCGGATGCTAAAAGTTTATTTCATCTGCTCGCTCGCCATCTATGCAGCTGTGATTTTTATTCAGATCTTCGCTTTCCAGATGTAAGTAACAAAACTATTGTTTAATTTTATGTTTTGATTTTTATAGCGCCTATTTGTAAACTATATTAAGTAATTTGCATGCCACTATTTTAATTTAATTTAATAACTTAAATGTAATTTATTTAAAATTTATATATTTAATGTAATTCAAACACAATGTATGTTGTTCATGAATAAAGCACAATACTATACGATACAATACAATTATTTTTGAAATTAACAGCTAGGTAACAATACAAGTAAATAAAAAAATTGTTGAAGGCCAATTAGAAGTTTTCACGAATAACTATTATTAATAAATATTTATATAGCAAAAAATTATAAATATGATAATAGAGTATTATTATTCCTATGTAAATATAATACGTAACGATTATTATTTTTGGAGAAGTCTCTTATTAAAGAAAATGTTAAGAAAGTATGGAAAATTTTCACCACCCGGGTGAAACCGTGGGGCACACCTAAGCCTACGATCTTTTTATGTGATCGTGATGCGTTATTTATTTAATTTTTTTTTTATAAAGATATCACTGTATAAATATTACTATTAAACTGTCTTAGTTTCCAAAACATTTTTATTACGTACGAATAGGCCAATGTTTGACTGCAATTAGTCTGTTATTAAGCGACGATACAAACGAAGATATAGCGAGTCGTTCTACAATGAATTTACGCTTACGTGACATTTTGTTGTCTTAGTTTTTGATGTTAAACTTATTAACGCACGCTCGACTTGAGGAGTAAGCTGGTGAATGCGAGGCGAAAGTTGAAGTTGGTTCACATAGATCTCCATTGTCAACATAAAAAAGTTAATGTATTATTATGTTGGTTTGTCCAGTACAATGAAAATGTGTATTTGTTAAGATGGCGACATTAATATTAAACAAAGCAAAAACAATATACCGGTCGATAGATGGAGCTAAACTAAAGAAGTTTTACTTCTGTCGTGTGGTCTAAAGCACACTCGTTATTGTTTTTAGTACCTATGTGGTGCTATGTTTGAATGAAGAGTTAAGATATCTATCTATTTATCTCCAAACTTAAAGTAACGTCATTTTATAGATCCTTCGTTGGTGCAGCAGCAATGCTTGGCTGCAGTGCAATGGTCTTTGTTGCATCTTTCTTCGTTATCTGCGTCAGCATCAAGGTATGTTTTAGTAACTACTTATCTACTAGTTTATACTGTTACACTTATGGCCGTCTGCACTAAAGTTTTACAGCTCTTAAGTTCGCACTTATCTCTGACGCAAATATAGAATAATAGAAATAGAAAGATATTTATTCAATACGTGCCCAAAATTAAAGTACAAAAACAGGTTATATTATGATAATAATATGTAAATAACGAATGGAAAAAAACAAGTATCGAATGGGCGTCGGCTCAGCATTTTGCCTACTGCAATGCATTTGTGTACCCCCGTAGAGAGAAGTGCGAACTTATGAGCTGTCAAAATTTAGACCATATGGACATTATTATCTGAAGTACAAATGATGGACTAAACACTACTAGGTGGTAGGACTTTTCAGCAAAGTTCGTCTAGGTAGGTACCACCGCTTTGCCAGTTATTTTAGTTACTGAGTAATGCGTTCTGGTTTGAAGGGCACTATAGCTAGTGAAATTAATGGGCAATGAGACTTAATGATCTGAAGGGTGACACGTAACTTGGATTGCAATACAACAGGACAAATTTCATTCCTGAATTGAATATTTCTATAGTAACTATGCACATTGCGTATTGAAACTGTCAAATTTATACAAATAACTGTTTCTATCGGTTGTAATCTAGTTACGTGGTCACCTAGCTAATCTTCTCAGTCTAGTAACCTTATTACTAGACTGTGCTGATGTCTCAAAAAGACTGAGCAGTGCAGCGTCACGTAAACTTTACATCAGAGTTCCGAGTTCTATTTAATTAGATAACGATTAATGCAGTATTGGTTAAAATCGCTTCGAAAATTAGCCATTATTTGTCTTAAAAAGTAAATGACAAAAAATGTTATTGTGGGATATCCATAAGAGATAGACATATACCATAGCGGAGTTTTCTGTAAACGTTTTCAATGTGTACAATACTTAGTATATTATTTTGATAAATGTCGTAGGGTTCAGCCTACGTTTGCAATGTAAGCGAAATAAATGAAATTATTTACGACATCACATTAGAACCCTCAAATTTACCAGTATTTCTCCATTGTATAATGGATGTTATTATACATATAAACCTTCCTCTTTAATCACTCTATTTATATAAAAAAACGCGTCAAAATGCGTTGCGTAGTTTTAAAGATTTAAGCATACATAGGGACAGAGAAAGCGACTTTGTTTTATACTATGTAGTGATGTTGTATAATTATTGTGGGATTACAGAGCGTGTCGATTCGCTTGAGACGAATCTCCCAAAGAATCCACAACAACCGCACACTGGCCCAGATAATGTCATTTATCGTCGTGACTGCCATCGCCCTGCAGGTCCAGGTCATCATGGTAAGAAATAACCTAATCATAATAATAAGTTTGGGAGTAAGCTGGTGAATGCGTAACAAGGCGAACGGAAGGTTTCAGTTGACTTAACAAAGACATACATTCGGAAATCCTATTTAATACAAATATAGAAATAAATAAATTAAACACTAGAAATGCTCATAATATACATTTACAACATTCTAGAACTAACTATGGAAAAAAGACAATTTTATTCTTATATATAAATATGAAGGAACAGAACTATATAACAAAATTACCTAAGCATATTAAAGAAGCTAAAACATTCTAACCGTTTAAAAAACTATTGAAAATCCACATTTTGAGTGATCCTACTTTACGTCTGTAACCTACATAATCTTTGACCAGACTTGTGAATAGTTTTTTGCTTACCTTCCTTATATAATAATTTGTTATTGCATTTACGCCTGCATGCTCACAGGCAAACTATGTACTGTATCATATATTTAACTAGCTAATTAGCTAAAATTTTTCTGAGTGAACTATGTTATTTGCAAAATACAGAATCTTAAACCAGAAGTTGTTGGTTCACGTAAATCTCCATTATCAACATAGAAAAGTTAAAATTACTTAAAATTTGTATTATTATTTTGTTATGTCCGGTTAAATGAAAATTTACAAGTCAATATGTCGCCAAACAAAGCAAAAACAAAGTTATACCGGCCGATAGATGGGGCTAAAGAAGTTTCACTTTAGTCGTGTGGTCTAAAGCAAACTCTTTTTTTTAAATCTAAATTTTTGATAGCCCTTACAGTACATGATTGGAATCATTTCTGAGTCCTCGATATTTTGGGCCACTTACTGTTTTGAACGGGTGGTTAGTTAAGCAGAAATAAATTATTTTTTGAGGCTTGTTGAGTGCGCTGTATTAGCCAGTGTGTCATGAATTCCCCTGAGTACTAGTACAAATTCGTCCAAATCTAAATCAAATAATAATTCCTGTAAAAAATAAATTCCAACCGAATTTAATCCCACCGTATTTGTTTATCACACAAATAAATTTATCACACAAATAAAATTATCACACAAATAAAAAAATCATCAATGTAGTTGAAGTCGAAAAACTCATTATTAAGGATAACTCAAAAATTACTCATCAGACTTGATCAAATTAAAATGGGACCACACGAGAAACACCAGATTTCAAATGAAAAAGAATCATCAAAATCGATTCACCCATTCGAAAATTTTTACGATTTCAATGAATATATGACTTATAAAGAATGATAATGTACCAACAATTGTATGACCAGTAATTAAAAAAATTCAAGGAACTTATAACATTGTACACCATACTGTCGTGGTAGAATGTAAAAAAAGAATGTAAGAACATCATCACTGACTGTGACTGGCCCGATAGCTCAGTTGGTAGAAACCCTGCCTTCTGAACTGTGGGTTGCAGTTTCGATTCCCACCCAGGGCAAACATTTGTATGATAAACATAGATGTTTGTTCTGTGTCAGAGTGTTATATTGTATTCTATGTATGTATTTACAAACAAATAGTATCTAAGTATTGTATCAGTACTTTGGTACCCATAGTACAAGCTTTATTTATTATAGCATATTTATTTATTTATTTATTATATTGAAGTCGAAATACAAAGTATTAAGGATAACTCAAAAACTACCTATTCGAGCTATTTAATTGTAATACCACTTATTTATGCACTACGCTCTGCAATAAACGATATTCTTATTCCTTTTTTGAAGCCAGTTGAAAAAGTAAATATTAAATATGTTTATAAACTTCCAGATCGAAACCGTGTTTCACGTGAGTCGATCCTCGGACAACCTACGTCGCTACCAGGAAGACCTCACCTACTGCCCCTTTGACGTAAACGAGGTATGATGCTACTGAAATAATAATCTTATTTTGTTTGCTTTTCTAAGCATTCAGTACGTCGCCAACGTTGACAATTAGTTGTATATTTTACCTTTAGTATTTACATTTGACCACTGTCTCACCTAATGGTAAGTGACGAGCATGCTTGCCTAGAAGGCATCATATTACTCTGACCTAACTGTTTTGCACAACACTGTACACAACAAAAATTTACGCACTCAACAAAGACAAGTTTATAGCCATAAGCAAGTTTAAAATATTTTATTTACAAGGTTATGATTCCTTTTTTCCTTTTTTAGTTGTAGTTATTATCATTGTTATTACTAGTTGCGCCCCGCGGATAAAGAGTATTTTAATTATTTGCTCAACCCACGGAAGCATTTCGCTTTTCCGGGATAAACTGTAGCCTATATAGTGTTAATCCAATGTATAAGCTATCTTAGTACCGAATTTCATCCCAATCCATTCAGCCGTTTGAGCGTAAAGGAGTAACAAACATACACACATACACACAAACACACATAGAAACTTTCACCTTTATAATATGTGATTAGTGTGATAATAATAATAGTAATAATAATAACGCCTAACCATCACACACATAGAACTTTAACTAGGATTCCTTGTGTCTAAGGATCCGGGAACTACGAGGACCATGGTCTAACAACACCAGACTCAGAACAAGTATTTGCGCTTTATTTCTGTGCATAAATACATGTCCTGTCGCGGAAATCGAACCCGCCGCCTCTGGGCTATGAGCCGACTTACTCAACCACCACACCACAGAGGCTGTCCAATCTCAATCAAATCAATGTTTGTTACTGTGTACAATTTGTCAAGATAAAAATTTCTTTCTTTTTTTTTTTGCCTCTCTTGCCTTGATCTGGTTTTTCTAAGACGCGTTGCCAGATTTATTAATAAACGCTGACGTAAACAATATACGAACGTAGTTCAGTACGCTGCTATACAAAAAAGCACAAGTACAAGTACAAATTGTTTTCGCCATACTCATTAGACTTATACTTAAATACTGTGTTATCTAATTTGGAAATAAAATTAAGAATACAGAGATGTTGTTCTAACTAATTAACTTTCCGACAGCACTACTTGCAACTGACCCTGATGACAATGTTCACCTGCACTGTACACCAGATCCTCATCACAATGATGAAGACTCTGCTGCTCTTTGTGATCACCAGCTCCTATATCGTTATCACCATGCAGCAAGGCGTATATTATGAGGATAGCTTCATCAATTACCAGTGAGTTGCCCAATTTTTGTTTATGGCTCACACATGCACATAGGTTCATCATCATGATCAATAGACTGAAGACATTACTGAACACAGGCTTCCTGCCATTTTGAGAGGCTGCTTGCTTCCTGCATCCATCTGCTCCCTGAGGCTTTGACCAGCCTCATCGGTCTACTTAATAGGGGGCTGGTCTATGCTGCATCTCCCGATTCGTTCTCGCCACTAGGGAAAGAGCGATGTGGTTTGCCATTCCAATTTGCTAATTCTAAGAGCTTCTAGTTCTCCTGCGGATCTTATCTAGTCAGTAAATAACAAAAATATAGGCTATTCAGCATTTGTGACCACGATTAAAATGGCGCATTAGTAAAAATTGTTTATCACGAAATATTCTATGAAAATCTCAAATTGATGTGTTTTTTAATTTTATCTTGCTACTAAACAATAACATTGATACTGGTGATAGAATAGAGAATCTGCACTATTTATAGATTTACCGTTCATCCTTTTGGACCTTTATTTCTATTCAGGGTATCGGGCTTGAAAGTTTTAAGTTTCATCAGTTCAATTCTTACTGTGACCATTTTAATATGGTAACTTTTAGAATTTGATAGTCTGTATGACGTACAGATCAGTGATTATGTTTAGTAAACTTTACGCTGACTTGTTAAAAACTTGGTTAACCATAAAAGGAACCGCTGTGGACTGGACTGGACGCAGCAATGGACCAATATCGTGATCACCGTCGGCGCTGCTCTCGCTCTTATATTACACTCACAGCAAGCTGAGAGTGGTTACAGGCTTGACTTCATCTGGAAACTGCAGGCCAATGGTAAGCAAATACTTTTTGCATATTACATTTTTATTTTTCAATGTTTTGCCTTCACTCTTTTGTGTATTTAGCCAGTGTCAAGTAATTGATATTTTATCAAGTTAATGATATATCATGCTTGTGTCAAGTCACAATCTAAGTCGTCAAGTCATAGTCTAGTCTTAAGTCATACTCCTAGTAAAGTGGTGGCAACTTTGCTAGAAGCTTCTATGGAGTTTTGGAAACAACACGAAAAGAAACATTTCACCATCATTATACCACTTTCCCATACTCATGCCTGTTATCCAGCACTTAACGAATAAAACACCATCACCAATTTTATGCACTAACACTGAAAATAACATAAGTTTTGGATAATAATAAGCAGTGAAGCAATCTTCCTCGTTTTCCCGCCAAAATTACCGCATTTTATATTTCACGGTATAATGCATGTTGCTATATTAATATTACATATTATTACATAAGATCTATTAGTATTTTTTTTTTCAAATGTCTGTTAAACTTTCGTCAACTAAAAGTCGAAATTACTCCGAGCAGGTTTCGGACATATTCGATGTCCTTCTTCTAGGAGCCAATTACTAACGCAAGCCGCGGCGGCTTTCATCAGCACGTGAGTTTAGCCGTTATTAATTTTACGAAATGTGTCATACTCACGAAAATATTCAAACGAAAATCTATTAGTATATACACATTTTGATCTCACTTTCTCTCAGTACCAAAATAGCCTAAGCCTATTTGTTTGGTAGTATTTATAGAGCCACACCCATACGGGTAGTTTTTATCATCGATCGTAACTCAATCAATTTCATAATACATTTTTTTCCATAATCCTACAGCGGAGGGAGTTTTGGCGGGAAAACGAAAAAGATCGCGTCGCCGCATTGTGTTATTTTCCAAAACTTGTGTTATTTTCAGTGTTAGTGCATAAAAATGGTGGCATTTTATTTGTTAAGTGCTGAATTATAGGCATGATTGTTTCCAAAACTCCATAGAAGCTTCTGGTAAAGTTGCCACCACTTTACTAAGAGTATGACTTGACTAGACTAGACTATGACTTAACTTGATGACTTGGACTGTGACTTGACTTGACTCGACATATTATATGATATTAATTAACTTGTGATATTATCAATTACTTGACACTAGCTAAATAAACAAAAGTGTGCAGCCAAAAACAAACAAAAAAAAATCCTACACTGTTACATTATATACATATACACCTATTATATATATGTACCTTTCTTATCATCTCTTAGCCTCTATAAAGATTTCAATGACACTAATGACTCATCGACACTTAACGTTACTTATAGATGAAAAAGAAGACATGGAGCACCTTGAAGCATACAACCGCAAGTTATTAGCGAACATTTTACCAGAGCACGTCGCACAACATTTCCTCTGCAATGAGAAAAATATTGACGTAAGTCGTATTCATATTTTCGTTCTATTATCTAAACATATACAGCCTTATTAATAAACACGAACTAGTTTTAGACTAGTTACACCATCTTTTGTCTTTTTCGATCCAGCTAAATGTTCCAGTAGCAAAAAAAGGACAAAAGCTGAAGTAACTACTCCGAGACTTATAACCGTTTGTTAATAATGCTGATAAAATTTAAAGTCCTGACTGACTAACTGACTTATATATCAACGCACAGCCTAAACCGCTGGTCCTAGAGACTTGAAATTTGGAAAGTGTGTTCTTTGTAAAGTGTAAGTATCCACTAAGAAAGCATTTTTCGAAATTCCACCTCTAAAAGGGTGAAATGGGTGGCTGAATTATCTATAAAAAAATCTTATTCGTTTTCTATAGGCCACGCGGACGAAGCCGCGGGCAGAAGCTAATTATTCCATAAATTACTATTTATAAATAACATTATCTACCTACATGTCTTTGTTGAATTTCTCCAAATAAGAAAGTTTCAACGTAAAAATTTTGGTGTGAAAAGATTTAATATAAATTGTGGTATATCTCATTTTTAGTAACAATACAAATTTACACATAAAACGTTATCGAACTATTGATAAATTTAAAAGCAAGTTTTGTCTGGGAGTCGTGACTAAGCTTGAGTATTGGCTAAGATTGTTTGAGTAGGTATCGCTTTTCCACGGCACTGGCCTAATCTCTTATCTTTGTTCAAATACAGCAGGAGCTGTACCATGAGCAGTGTGATTCAGTGTGCGTCATGTTTGCGTCCATTCCGAACTTCTCTGAGTTCTATGTCGAATTGGAGGGTAACAACGAAGGTGTCGAGTGCCTTCGTCTGCTGAACGAGATCATTGCCGACTTCGACGAAATCCTTGCTGAGGACCAATTTAGATACATTGAGAAGATCAAGAGCACCGGCGCCACTTATATGGCTGCTTCCGGTGAGTTAATAATAATAATATGTCCTATATATGTGTCCTGGGTGGGTTAGGCGACTGGTTAAGCAGTTTTATAAGTCACTGAACTCCAACTTTGGCAAGTATCAGTAATATTTCTTATACCAAAAGGAATTACATTTTATAATACATCAAAATCAATTTCACAATTGGAAATAGCTACTTAATCGAACCCAAATTATTTTTAATTATTTTATTTTTTATTTAATTTTTTTTTTATTTTAAGTTCTTAGGTGTAATTTAGTTTTTTATGTCTAGTTTAGTTTTGTATTAATGATTATAAAATAATATATGGCACTTCAAATCGAACCCACAACCCACAGCTCAGAAGGCAGGGTCACTACTACAAGTAGTACTACTACTGAGTAGTGGTGGTGGGTTACCAACTGAGCTATCGGGACAGTCGATTTTACCTTTGTTTCTTACATACTCAAATATTAAGTTCATACGCATTGGTTAGATTTTAGATGTTCTAATTTTACTTGTTTTTAATGAAAACTGCTATTGATCAAATTTTTGCCTATTAGCGAGTACAAGTATTTTGTTATGATAAGTTTTTAAATCTGCATTTCCACAGACACCTGGGTCCGTGCTTTTTGTTAAATTACTTTTATATTTATGAATTAAGCCTATTATTAACATGAACATACATAATACAGGAAGGACAATACGTACAGCCATTAACAGAAGAACATTCATAAACATAAGTACTTATTTCTAATTGTGCATACACCGCGTGAAACCAGCTTCCGCAAGCAGCACCTTTTTTATTATGATTTATACTGTAGGACTAGTTAGTCAGTTTCACGACAAATTTGTTCAGTGCATTTCGACTGGTGCTTGCTCAATTTTCTGGTGAAAATATTCCGAATCCAAAATAGCAGATGGCAATAAAAATATACTTCATAATACATCATAAATTAAATACTTTCTCTCAAATACTAGAGATAGCGCACTAAACGGTTATTTTGTTGTCCGTCTGTACTAAAGATAGACAGCTCCTAAGTTCGCTCTTATTTCTGTGTGACACGTCTAAATGCATTGCAGTAGATATGTCATAGAGGGATAAGTTAAGCTGGCTTCCCACGGTGCATGCTACTGCGCACGACTTCACGCACGGCCGACGATCACGGTCACGCACCGCACACAAGGCTCATCCAACGGTGCGTGTCGGTCTGTGTGTGTCTTGAGATTCGACGCCGTTTTGTTATTCTAAAACGAATAGTGAAAGAGAACGTATCACTGCAGACCTACGGACCTTTGAAGTTACCGATTTGCCGCAGATCGGATGCACCACACCGGACGTGTCTGCGCTACCACTAACAATACTCTCCCCGCGATGCATCGGTGCGGGCTGGTCCGCGCCTATCCAGTATCACGCACCGTAGAAAGCTAGCTTTAAAACTTGTCTAACTTTAGTGTGAACGGTATGATAGACATTTATTCTTTTTCAGGATTAACAGCATCCACTCGCGACCTCAGTGGCTACCGCCACGTAACTGCGATGGCGGACTACGCGCTTCGGATACGCAAGCAACTCAACTATGTCAATGAACATTCCTTCAACAGCTTCCGTATCAGGATAGGTAAGGGAACACCTCCCTTTGCCGTGAACGTAATTAGAACAAGCAATTCTAGCCGAAATTAAATTAAATTTACGTAATCATTAATCGATCAGCCTTTTACCTGGTTAAGCAGTTTTATGAGTCACTGAACTCCACCTTTGGCAAGTATCAGTAATAATTCTGATACCAAAAGGAATTACATTTTCTAAATCATCAAAATCAATTAGACAATTTGATGATTGGAAGTAGCTACTTAATACGCTGACTGATTTTATCATATAATAAACTGCTACGTTGACAAAGCTTTTTGAGCGAATTTTAACACGCCGCGAATTGTATTTACCCTGCAAAAGAGCGACCGAAAATTATAATGTCGTCAATGCAAATAGGTACTAGGGTTTGCTTTCCTTTGATTAGGGATCAACATCGGTCCGGTAGTCGCCGGCGTGATTGGCGCTCGCAAACCACAGTACGACATCTGGGGAAATGCCGTGAACGTTGCGTCACGGATGGACTCTACCGGTGTCTCAGACTGCATCCAGGTACAGAAGTGATTTGATATTATAATAAATATAACATTGTGTATAAGAAAAAAAAAACTACATTACTATTCTAATATAAAAAAAATAAACAATTTTACTCATTACTTAAATTATTATGTATCTATATATCCATTAACAGGGAATAAATGTTTACCGTATTTTAAAAATGTCTCAGATCAAAATTCAATCTATAAATTAAGGTTTTCACTTATAATACCTTGAAATATTATTTAGTAGTTAGTATTTTTCAAAAGACTTAATTATAAATATTTTATATTTTGTACTTTATATCAATATGATATAAAGTGTAAAATGTAAAGTATTTGTTTGTACTATTAATAGGTATAATGTTTAGGTTCTGTTAGTTATTAATTGGCATTGCCAATATATTGCCCTTTTAAAAATTATCATTTAGTTGCTAGTCAAAGATCCTTTATTAGGTGTATATATTTGTATTTTTCTTATATCTGATGAACAAGTGTATCATTTTAAAAACTAAAACACAAATCAACACATTTAATGATTTCAAAAGTTGAAGCTTATATTTTAATATACTCCTTATCCCGGTACTGTGCGATAAAAGATTTAGGGATCATCGTTACACAATGTTATATTTATAAAATTATGCAAGTTTAATACTCAATGTAATACGCAAATAATTATTTAATATAACGTTATATTATTTAGAGTATTTTTACAATAATCGATCAGCGATGCGATTGTACCAATAAATCAAAACAATGGCTTATACCTTCTTATGGCGAAATCTTATACATAATTTATCTAAGCAATTATGACTGACCTATTACGACATTTTGATTTGAAGACCGATACTATTATTTCTTTATAAGGCTGCAAAGTTATAATTACTATCTTACGAATAAGACCTTTTACAAATATATAGACAAAAGTAATCGTATGTATGAACAAAATATGGCCTATGCAAGTGTATTGATGTACCAAGATGCGTATCGTGGCAGGTGACGCAGGAAGTGTACGACATTTTGGCGTCTCGTGGCTTTAACTTGCGGTGCCGTGGCAATGTTGAAGTCAAAGGCAAGGGCACCATGGTCACCTACTTCTTAGACGACCCGGGAGAGAACATTGAGCCGGGCTGCTTCGACATCTACACGGCAAGTGGCTTGTGTTATTCCAATGATTATTACATACCAAAACTATACATCTGTATCTTACTAACAAATTTATATTTCGTTCCCTCGTCAAACAGGGCAAGGCACTTATAATGTACTAGCTTCTGCCAGCGGCTTCACCCACGTGACCTATAGGAAAATAATTCAAACACCCATTTCACCCTTTTAGGGGTAGAATTTCGAAAAACCCTTTCTTAGTGGATATCTACACTTTACAAAGAATACACCTTCCAAATTTCAAGTCTCTAGGACCAGCGGTTTAGGCTGTACGTTGATATATAAATCACTCAATCAGTGAGTCAGAACTTTGAATTTTGTATGTACAGATACTACCGAGAAAATACTCAATTTCTCAATTCTTAGTTGTACAACAATCTATGTGAAAAATTGTAGAAACAGAAACACTATAAAATAAAATTTGTATCTACAGAACCCACAACCATCAACATCGGGTATGAACAAACCAGGACCAAGTGGTATCAAAAAAAGGCCTATTATCCGAAAGCATATTGACGATGATGATGACGATGATACCGATGATGATAATGATGATGACTATGAAGATATGATTCCGTCGCGTCTACCACCGCGCCCCTTGGAAACGCTCCAAGAATCGCAAGCTGACGAGCACGCTGGAACTTCGCCACGAGCATCAATTCCACGAGGTATGCCTAATTTAAGAACAAGAATTAATATTTTACCTGTTATGTCATAAAAGTATTAGAAATAACAGCTTGCATTGACTAAACTTATCAATATATCCTTCCAGATGAAGCCGGTCACTCAAATGCTAGACCCTCTGGATCATCGCAATCTGGTCCATCTTATGCCCAATTATCTGGATCTTCACAACTAGGTCACTCTTCTTATGGGTCTTCAAGGTGTGATAAACCAGGACCTTCATTATCTGGATCCTCTGGATCAACGCAAACGGGCCCATCGCTCGGAAAAGCTTCTGGATCAACACAAACGGGCACATCACTCGCAGGATCTTCTGGATCACCGCTTTCGGGTCTATCCTTTGGCAGAGCTTTTGGATCTACACAATCGGGCCCATCGCTTGCAGAATCTTCTAGATCAATGCAATATGGCCTCTCACTTGCCAGATCCTCTGAATCTACGCAACAGTGTCCCTCTTTCGCAGGATCTTCTGGATTAAAGCAACCAGGCCTTTCGTTTGCTGGATCCTCTAAATCATCGCCACCGCGCTCTACGTTTGCCGGACCCTCCCAACCAGAACCCTCAGTTGATACTTTACAGTCAGTACCCTCAAACGGCGACCTTGCGCATGTCAGATCGCTTCATGCTGAAACACCAGAAAGTAGCACTAAGCATATCGAAAAAGCTCGAGTAATAACGTCAAAATCAGAAACATCTCGTGATGGCCGAGCTACTCCACCTGTGCCACGTGGTATGTCATTGTCATTGGTTATTCACTCAGTAGTTTATAGAACTATTTATGCAAAGAACTGAAACTTAAAAACCATTTCAATATTATCATATAAAAAACTCATATAAAGAAATCAGATTTTTTAATTTAATATATATAATTATTAAAAACAAAGTGCTAAGTGGGGATTTGTGATGTAACGCGTGAAGCTTAAATTTTTAAGACAATAAATGAAATTTTTACAAAAAAGCGAAATAAGTTATACTAGCCGATATACGGAGCTAAATTAAAGAATTTCTACTTCAATCGTGTGGTCTTAAGCACACTTGTTTTTTATAATTGCACGCGATGTAACGATTATTTGGCAAACAAAATATTTTGATTTCAGAGCACCAGAACGGGTCAATGAGCTCTCAGGGGCTGCCCACAGCAAACGGAGGAGGCTTCTCATCTCGTAAAAGCCTTGCATGCGCTGCCGCAGTACGTGCTCGAGTCAGGCGACGCCTTGAACGACCCCACTCCCTCGCCGACGGACCGGACTTGAATGACGTCATGAACTTGTTAACAACGAAGGCATACTCTGTAGAGCTGGATCAACCTCTTCGAGAAAGCAAAACGAACTACTCCCTACGCGAACTAAAGCGCACAGTTGCAGAGTCAAGATCCAGTGAGGAGATCGAAATCATGCTCAGAGGACCGAGGCGATCAGCCTCTCTGGCTGACTTTATTTTCCGACGCAAGAATACACGGCTGGCAGCCGCTGCTGCTGCCGTTAATGTTATTGAAAACCCCATGAATGCTATCTTTGACGCGAGGTCTGAAGAGACGACCTAAATCGGACTCGGTTTAATAAAACTGGACTTAAAATATTAGAAATCATTTGTTTTTTAGTATTACGACTATGATTTATGGCATCGATTGTGTACTTTGGAATCTAAGCAAGCCTCGAATCGAAAAAAATAGTAGAATGTTGTAAAAAACTTTATTGATTGCTTTTGTGAAACTCCGAAATGCATGGTCACATTATGATATCTTAAGACTGAGTAAATTAATGTTGGACCAACAACATTGCAGCTAGTTATCGACATCAAACGAATTTTGAGTCGTGTTTGACACGAGAACGTAAAAAAATCTGTAAAAAGTTCGGATCGACAGAGTCGATACCGAAGGGATAAACGAGTGTACGCTTACGAATTTATTGATATTATAGATAAACGCGGGACGTGTCCAATGGTTCTTAGAAAAATTCTCACGTCCTCTGACGCGGTCGAGTGTGGTAAGTACAGTAAGGGGGCGAACAGCACCACGTTATCTGGTCAGTACACGATTTATAGACATTTTTACTTGTACGCAGGTCGCGTGGTGCTTTGCCAGAGCTCAACGTGTATGCGCCCCTTTTTGTACGTGATTTTAATGCATGTGTGGTAGTTTGTAGGTACGTAACGCTCAGTTCCTTGGGGCGGTCGTGGGGTGAGGACGCTCGCCAAAGGGTGCATGTAGGGCGGTTGTGCGTAATATTACCTACAGATTGATGGGGTGAGTTCCCTAATATCCAACAGATATGTATAACTTACAACTACTTATTCAATAAAAAATAATATTTATTATCATATCTTACGAAAATAGTGTTAAATGTATTGCCATAAATTATACTTATCGATGTGAACAAATTAATACAAAAACGAAAAAATATGTTGCAATAGTATTTATTCTTCGTAAAATATAATGATTTTTGAAATGTAGTAATTGTTAAGCCACCCAATTTTTTTCTTTGGTTATTTAATAAAAACCGGAATCCTCATTACAAAATATTTATCATATCAATATCGTTAAGTAATCTTTAAATTATTAAAGTAAAAAATAAGTAACACAACCATATTTTAAAGACGAGTATTTAAATTACAACAAGGTAAAATAAAGCTTGCAAGTAATGCAGTAGGTAGTAGTCATTATAATCGAGCTTTTAACGATCAATGTGCAATGGAAATTAACTAAGAACAAAACAATCTTTCATTTATCACCTTTATATTTAAAAAAATACTTGGTTCATGTTTTGATAAGAAAAAATCTGTCTTGATTTATTTTTAAGTTAATTTATTCAATCGTCAATAGTTTAAAATTAATAAATAGACAACAGGATAACTGTAGAAAAATGAATCAAGTAAATACTTGTAACGTTTATATCATGGAACGTATTTATAACACAAGAAATACT
The DNA here is from genome assembly GCA_905220475.3 of Ennomos fuscantarius. NCBI lineage: Eukaryota > Metazoa > Arthropoda > Insecta > Lepidoptera > Geometridae > Ennomos > Ennomos fuscantarius. The sequence continues at coordinate 18,765,749 of HG992023.1, forward strand.
AATATACTGTCAAAACTGTATCCACAAAAAGAACAAACATAAATATGTATGTGCAAAACATTGTGTACCGTAAGTATACCGCACTCTATTTTTACAGTATAATAGTGTAATAAAAGTTACGAAAAAAGTTGATTAAACCGTATTACATAGTTGAATTGATTTACGTTGATTAAACAAAAATGTACCCGAACAGTAATTTACTAGCTCACTTACCTATCAATCTACGTAGTACTTAATGAGAATAATCTCAATTTTATAAGAACTGAATTTTAACTAAAATTTGTGAATAGTTTTTATTCTAAGTGTAGGTTATATGTGTGTTAGAATTAAAATCATTTATAAACATATTAAATATTAGTTGTTTAATCAAAATTCGGGAAATATTTGATGGATTCGGTGTGGAAAGCATTTTACGCAATTTAATGAATAGCTTTCACGTAATTCTTTTGAATTCCATATAATTTATTTGGTAAATTGAGTAGAAACGAATTGAATGATTTGAAAAAACATTCACAGGCTCTTACAATCTAATTAACGTCTACAAAATTATTTACCTTGCGAGCATTTCTATTTTTGTTTGTGTAAATATAGCTAATTATGTGGTATTATTACTTTAATTGAAGACCTAAATCAATGTTGGGAGGGAGTACGTTACTAACCATGATTATGATTATCTTAGCCAAATCAAACATAAACTGTAAGATCATTATAGTCCATGAATAATCAATATTAAAGGGTCAGTAATGTTTTTAGAAATATTGAATCAGCACAATAGTATCTCACTATGTTTAAGTATTAAATAGTTCTTATTTTTTGTCACATTGGGTTTATTTTATGCCATGATAATGTTTGAAGATTTCATAATTTTTCTATTTTTCATTTTTCATTTTTTACTTGTTATTTTGATTCTCGTAACGCGCAAGAGATCCTTATGCTCGTCTGTATTAAAGTTTGAGGACTCTTAAGTTCGCACTTATTCCTCTTAGTGAAGACGGGCATGAGCCTTATTACCGGCGCTCCACCTATTCAGAGCATCATACGCTTTATATTCTGGGACTGTCCCGTGAGTACACTAACGTTTCACGGCTGCGCGGCTAATATGACCAGCTCTGCCATTCAGTTTAAACTGCCAATTGGGTGACCTTTATGGGCTTGTTTTCCTGTTGATCGCATGCAATATAAATTTTTCATTTTGAAGAATACTGTTCGGTGCCTTTTAAAATGTATCATATTGAAACAGGCTAATAAATTAAGACAAAGACATTCAAAAACACCGAGCATTATTTTTCAATATTAGAAATTGAATTGAATAATTTTGAAAAATCTAAAGAATAGTCACATTAATCTATATGCCCGCCTAACGATTTTTTTTTAAATTTGCATGGGTCCTTATTAGCTTCAGCCCTTAAAACATAATTATTTATATTTTATTATTACTGCTATTAATATATTCTAATTTTCTTAATTTAAAGTAAACAATACCAAATAATACTAAATTGTCTCTTTACCATGGGAAAATAGCTCTGTACTTTGCTTAACATATATACTCATTATTTCTGTTACAATGCGCATAAGTACACCGATGTATTCATAATATTGTATTTTTGTTTGTTTACTGTAAAAAAGTTATTTAATAGTACAGCCACATTGACGCGTCATCTTTTCTAATTAATTCTTCTCCTAGCTTCTGAAAGTTAAGTTCTGTGTGCACGTACATTGCAATACGTAAGCAGACATTTTTTTTGTTTTGTTTTGGCTCCACACTTTTGATTATTTAGACAGTGTCAAGTAATTGATAATTTCTCAAGTTCATTAATATTATATAATGTGCCAAGTTAAGTCAAGTCACAGTCCAAGTCATCAAGTTAAGTCATAGTCCAGTCTAGTCAAGTCATACTCCTAGTAAAGTGGTGGCAACTTTACCAGAAGCCTTTATGGAGTTTGGAGTTATGTTTTATTATTATTTATAGTTGTTATGGAGTTTTATGGAAACAACATGAAAAGAAACGTTTCACCATCATTATACCACTTTTCCACACTCATGCCTGTAAATCAGCACTTAACGAATAAAATGCCACCAATTTTATGCATTAACACTAAAAATAAAACAAGTTTTGGAAAATAATACAATGCGACGACACGATCTTTTTTGTTTTCCCGCCAAATCTCCTAAGCAGACTTTATGGTGATCATTCACTCTAAACTTTCACATACTGCGCTATGACATTTAGGAGGGATACGTATTTGTTGTTACGAAGCATAATTCTGCACTCTAATGCCACAGCGTGATCACAAATTACGTCATACTAATAAGGAAATAGGGACGAGTATTGGCTGCATAACAAGCACCTACAGGGAGTCCAATCAGGGGTTCTAGTTCCACACAGCTTCTACCATTTAACCCACATGAGGTTACGATCCCCAAACGAAGTTTTGATCGCAATCAACACCTCGTATTAAAAATGTGGCTGTACTTTAAGTAACTATTAAATTCATACCAAAATGTACCCTTACAGTAAATATTCAAAGCATCAGAAATCTTTATAATATGCTCTATATCATTCAGTTTACTTTGATGTAAAGCTTTTTATACACATTACTGTGAATCTAAGATGGTTTTAAAACAAACTCGTAAATGGTTACCTATATGAAATTTTCATTGTATTTTGTTGTAATAATACTTACCAAAAAATCTATGTGATTTAGGCTATTGACTATTCCATTTGAATTCGTATGACGAAATTTAAAATATTTTTCGATATTATAGTATATGATATATATATATATATTGTATTAACATTAGATAAAATATTGTAAGGGGTGCCAATTCATTTAAATGAAATACAATTATTTATAAAAAAGACAATACTGATTCGCATATTGTTATGTTTTGTCAACAATAAATACACCAAATCGTTGAATGATGATTAAACCAAATAATTAAAAACCAAATTTGATAGATATTAGTTGACATAATTATTTTAAGACATTTTTTTAATTTTAATAGCAAATATCACATAATTTAATAGGTACTGTGTAGCTTACTGCATTTTATAAAAATAATTTGCAACTTTAAAAAAATTAGCTAAACTATCAGTTCCTATAATTATATTTTTAAGATTTGTTTTTTTTCTGTAACTTAATTAATATGCATAATTCAGATTTTTGATATATCTTGATATTGTATCTTCAAACATGTTAAACGATTAATAATAAATGATATCAATATAGAATAAGGCATTTATTGTAGATTATAATATTATTAGTGTTATAATGCATCACTGTGTTCTCTCGAATAAGATGATAATAGACTAAACTGTTATGTACTTACGTTATTACGGACAGCTGGTCAGTAGGGAAGACAGTAACACGAACAAACTACACAATAATAGCACAAATAATACAGTTTACCACTAACTAGCTATATCACTGATTATATTACAGTACTACTTAGCTGTAGCAGTGCCACAAGAAAGGGTATTTCACATCCAAAGTTTGAGCAAAAGAAATCTTTGATGCGACTATTAGGCAAATCGATATGAATGTGTTTATGCGATTGGTTATTTATATTGTAATATTATAATATATAAAAAATCCTATTACATTTATTTTAATAGCAGTCAAGAATTGTTATTTGTGTGGGGTCATAAATAAATGCCAGTTTTAGTTTTTATTAGAATTACTTAACCCCTCCTCCCCCCTCCCCATCGTCGATATATGAAAATTATTTGACCTGGTTTTTGTCATTACATTACTATTCATGTGTTATATTTTCAACTTAGTGATGAGCTACTTATAATGATTTGCCTATTTTTGTATGTACATATTTGTTTCTCTCGATAGTTATGAAGCTCATAATAATAATAATCATTAAAAAAATAGTAAATATTTATGTGAAAGATAATGTTGTAATGATTGTTTGAAATGTAATGCAAGTTAAATTATATAACTACAGTATTACAATATTCGAAAGTTGCTTTCATAATTATTATGAGAGAAACAAATGCATTTTCTTAGATTTCTTTTCCAAATTTCTAATTAATTATACGTTGATTGTACTTAATATTAATCATAGATTTATATTCATAATTATGAACAAATTTATTGCTGTCTAGTAGTTGTAGCAGCTATTCTGTGTACTTAATGTATTTATTTCTGAGGCCTAAAGTATAATAATATAGAATACATTTATTAATGAAAAGACAAAAACACCAGTAAGTAACAAATTAAGTTAAATCGGCCGGATTTTCCGTAATTTTACCAGATTGATTTTTTTATAATATCCCTATAATTTATTATAAATTAATACAATTTTACCAGTATTTGATAACTACTTTGTTATTTATGTTAGAAATAAAATGATATGTTCGTGATTTGAAAAACATATCTATAAAAAATAATAAAGTAAGTAGTTTCATAAATGACAATGGAATATTTAATTAAGTTAGCAAAATGATAAACTATTTTCTTCTTAATACTTTCGGACTATCGGGTTTGCTAATATTACTCCAACAGTATTCATGTATACGCAGTACAGTATTTTATTCACCAGATTAATTTATAAAGGAAAAGTTAGAATCGCGAGCGTATTTGAACCCCCGTCGATTTGACTCTAAAACCGGATCAGGCTTTTCTTAATCTACCGTGACAAGTGATCACGTAAGTCCAAATCCAAATTAATTCATCACCCAAACAAGCTTGTATTATCTATCTAATTCAGTTATCATTTCCTCGTCAAAGGTGGTTTGACAATTTTGTTTTCCCAATTTTAGTTCAATAGTTCACCGTTAGTTTATGATAAACATAATTATTATGTAAATATTTTACAGGGTAAGCAATGCATTAGTGACGCCTCCTCCGGTGTTACAGTCCATAGGCTACGGTGACCACTTCCCATCACGTGGGCCGTATGCTTGTTTGCTCCCTTTAACATAAAAATAAACAATTATAACCAAATAATTCATTAATATATAAGTAAAAAGTTATATAACATTCAGTAATAAAAATCAAATAAATATAAATGTATGTTTGGCAACTTTGAGTCCTAACGCATTATTTAGAAAATCAAAATTTTGATTTAGTTTTAAGCAACTCGTTGACCTAATTTATAATTAGTAATTATTTTTTACATTATTGTGATAAATTCACATAATATTAACAATAGACGCGAGTAAACTAAATTTAAATTCGTTTTTATAATACCTTAATTTCCAAGGCTAAATATGATAAAATTATTACAAGTAGGTAGTAGAATAACGCAATTTTAATTTTCTATTGGCATTCCTCATTACATTACTCGTAACTCATTTTAAAATATTTCTCGTAAAGATTCATTCACGCTAATTATTTATATCAATAAAATATTAAATTGTCCTCAAAAAATAAATGTAGGTGGTTAAAAGTTGATTAAACTTTGAATAAAAAAATAACTTAACGATATTTTGTTTTTATTTTTTATTTATAAAGCAATATAATAGATATCAGAAGGTTATTTGAAAATACGCTTAAATATAAATATGCACTCAAATTCATAAATTGTGTCTTACAATATTATGTCAACCTTTATTCATTACATAAAATAAAACATGATCAAGAGCCCTGATTAAGTACAATTTAAATGTATTATTAGTTAATAAAGTTTAACTTACAGACATCAAGAGATTAGTTTATCAAAAATCGTAGAATACTTATAACCTGGATTAAGTTTTAAGCTCTCATAATACAATAAAGCTGGTTTTATAATTATTTTTGAGGCTTTTTGGTCCAAATTAATTGAAAGAAGAAATAAAATTACAAGTAGCGATATATTCGTCAAGGCGACTAAGTAACTTATAATTGTTTTAAGGCTTTTTGGAATTCATGTAATGAAAAATAATTATATGATTTTATTTTTGGTTATCACATTATTATTATTTCATATAATAATGTACTTATATAATTATAAAAACATTATTATACAATGTAATTATGTGGTCGTTGGGTATTATTATTATTATTAATTATTTGTTTATGTAGGTCTATTGATTTATATTATATATATATATATAGTTGTACAGAGACTATAGAACTAATAAATAAATAAAAAGTACACAAATTGACATAAATATAAAAAAATAGATATAAAAATAACTCAATAATAAATTATTGATTTAAATATATATATATATATTTAAATCAATAATTTATTGAGTTATTTTTATATCTATTTTTTTATATTTATGTCAATTTGTGTACTTTTTATTTATTTATTAGTTCTATAGTCTCTGTACAACGAAAGCCGCCGTACTTGTTCTTGTTGTTTATTTCTTTAAATGTATGTATTGTCTAGATCGCTTTGAGAGATAAGACCTCCATTGTTACACTTTGCTATAAGATTCTGACAACTGATTCTTCCTGTAATACGATAAAAAGTTTATCAATCTATCTATTTATAAAAGTATAATTTCTGACTTTCTCCATATAGAACATTATGAGCATAACCTACATTTTAGGTTTTACTCTCCCCAGCAATCGGAACATATTATATTGGGAACATGTCCACAGGGTTCTGTGGACATTAAAACACCATCAAAAACTTAAAATTATTCTTAACTGCTCTGATAATAATACATTTTTGTATCCAACGCATCCGTATTTGTTTATTTAAGTTTTTTTTTATTGCTAACTGGTGTTTTTGTCATACAATATACGTACACTTAGCATGTCATTTTACCACTCTGTCTGTTTTATCGTAGAAATATACAATTAAAAAAAAAAAAATTATCTGATGTGTTGATTTTATTTATAATGGGAAACTAAATCTCACACTGGGCATTGGGTGGGGTATTACCCAGTCACGCACACATACTAATTTTCCCATTTTATAATATTTTATAGTATATTTTATAGTAAGTACACACACATACTAATTTTCCCATTTTATAATATTTTATAAAATGGGAAAATTAGTAAGTGTGCGTGCGTGTGTTTATTTTCGCTTATACACATAATTGGTACTTTTTGTCAATATAAAATTATTGTAATAAGGTTTCTAGCCTATACAAATAAACAAAATACGGGAAAATATAAATTTTTGTAATATAGTTTTTGGTCAACTTCGTAAGAGCTCAATTGAAAGATCATGTATAATCATAGCAAACATACAGATCAATTGGGAACTGATTAAAATTATTTTTGTTATGAAATATTATTAGTAATGAAAACTTTTTTTATAGCAGTAGTAACATTGACCGGGTGGTAACGTATACGTTACCAAAGTATGGTATACTACGGAAGGGATAAGTAGGAAACCGCGTAGACTACAACCGGTAGACCTATCTATCGGTTGTGGTCGGTGAAAGTCTTCCTTTATTTCTGCTATAAAAATAAATGACACATATCTTTTGTATCATTCAATGAGAAGAAGTTCGGACAGAATTTCATCTGTTATTTGCTGCGCCCCGCGGCTTCACCCGCGTGGTAATTTTTTTCTAAACTTTTCTATGTTTTTCTTTCTTAATAACCTTCTCCTGACAAAAAAAAAAGCGAAAAAGTATCATCCGTTCACTCGTGATGCGATGACCGAGGGAAATCGAGGTTCATTTTTATATATTAAGATATGTCAACTCAATCCTTTTTTGTATTGTCAAGTAATTGATAATTTCTCAAGTTAATTAATATTATATAGTGTCAAGTCAAATGAAGTCACAGTCCAAGTCATTAAGTTATGTCATAGTCTAGTTTAGTCAAGTCATACTCGTAGTAAAGTGGTGGCAACTTTACCAGAAGCTTCTATGGAGTTTTGGAAACAACACGAAAAGAAACGTTTCACCATCATTATACCACTTTCCCACACTCATGCCAGTAGTCCAGTACTAAACGAATAAAATGCCACCAATTTTATGCACTAACACTGAAAATAACACAAATTTTGGAAAATAATACAATGCGGTGACGCGATCTTTTTCGTTTTCCCGCCAAAACTCCTATTTTTTTGTTTTCCCGTCAAAAAAAACAGTCAACCCTTGTTTCGTGGCTTTTGTGAAGGTGGCACCATCAAACGAAAGAGGTTGCATTGTGTATAATGGATATTGGCTAGTGTAATGAAGTTTGATCACCATTGCTCTTCCTTTTTTTTCTCTCCTCCAAGCCATACATACTACCTAAAATACACAAAAGTTACACACACGAAGAATCTATATAATATTTATAATAGTATAATAATAATACATACATGTTTTGTTATGTTATATTTACAATCTAACTTTGTTCTCTCTAATATATTTACACAAAAAAATTAGTGTGAAACTTAGTTAGAGAAAGCATTTAACGGAAATGGGAATAGAGATGTCAGGTGAATGAATATCCAGAATATTTAGCGCCATCTGTGTGAAACTCAGAACAACGCGTTGTCATAACAATAGAGCGCCATCTATTAGAATTTCACATCATCAAATGTAATATAGCTGAAAACTTGGGTTTAACCCTGGAAGTTTTCTAACCTTACTTAGCTTAAACCAGACTTACCTGATTCCAGATTGCTAGGTTCATTTAGTATCTAGCTTTTCGTAATCCGCAAGAGGGAGTCAATATATAATGTAAAATCTTATTGTTAAAGCAAATTAAACATGTAAATGGTTATGTATGAGCATGCAATTGTATAGCTTGTAATAGCTAGTCCACCATTATACTTCTACAGCCTTATTAATAAACGGGTATTAGTTTTAGATTAGTTACTTCAGCTTTTGTCTTTTTTTTGCTACTGTAATATTTAGCTGGATCGAAAGAGACAAAAGATGGTGTAACTAGTCTAAAGCTAGTTCGTATTTTATAATTGTATTAATAAGACTGCTAGTGATGATGGGTAATCCATCATACATTTTGGTAAGTTTTGGTACTTATTACTCATAACATTGGGTAAGTACACATGATAAGTGTTGATTAAAAAATGTATAGTTTTTATGTAGTTGAATGATATGACGAGCAAGTTGTTCACCTGATGTTAAGTGACATGGCTTCCCACAACAGAAGTGTCCCTCGGAACTTCAAAATATAAAGTTTCACGTGACACTGCACTGCGCACATCTACCTGAGACTTCAGCATATTCTAGTAATAAGATTACTTAAGATTACTAGACTGTGAAATCTAGTCATAAAGTCTCATTTACCCAGTAATTTCACTAGCTACCGTGCTCTTCAAACCGGAACACAGTAGTACTTATACACTACTGCTTGCCGGCAGAATAATTGGCGGTGGTACCTACCTAGACAAACTTTGTAGAAAAGTCCTACCACTTAGTAAATTGTAAGATTCAACGTTAATAGCTTTCAGACTGTTGTTCCACTACTTGGCTAGGACTAATACTATTCAGTCCTTTTAGGCCTTACTATGTATAGAATAGGTGCCAAAAATCATTTTCATAAAATAGGTGTAGTAAATAAAACAAACGTTCTCACAGTATACATCAAACGTGTTTATTACTAATTAGTGTATTCATAAAATAGTTCAGAAAGTTAGTTGTGTGGCGCCTTGCATGATGTTGCAATTCTTGATTGCATTTCAGTGACTTTTTAAATTAGTATGATAATTGGAAAACTCGTAGCTACATTCGTGTTACGTAATTACAAAGGCAGTATGGAAGGTCCCACTAAGATTTTGGGAAATCTGGCCCTTGAAAGTTATCGGGTGGTGCTGCAGTTAAACTCCTTAGTCTGAAGATACTAAAAGAGTCTAGGAGTCATTGACCCTCAGTGTGAACTCGCAATGCGCCCAACAACTAAAAGAATGGGGTCGTGCGCACATTTTACTGAAATTCGTATGAGAAGCTCGTTTCAATAACTTGTCAATAAACGATAAACATTTACACATTAAACATTACACTGTACGTAGGTCTTTAGATACTGGTTCTTGTCATTTAACAGTGAACGTTATTTCTTGATGCTTTTCCAGATCTTCACCGTGATAAAACTATTCTTATTCTCAGTAAAATAAACATAACAATTCTCTTAATGTTTTTATACGGTTTTAAAATTATAAAAAAATTATAATATCATTACAAACCTTAAAATGTGCACGCGAACCGAAAGATCATTACACTAACATTGTTTAAAAGAATCACAAAATAACAGCCAGATTTCAGACAAACGCTTAGTTTATGCTAGATAAAGGTTCAAAAATCGTTCAGTCACAATTTATAAGAAATAGTTTCCACACAAAGTTATATTATTATATTATGCTACAGAAATTCACAGCTCTTTAACGAGATCGGTGGTCTCTCGCTGTCCGTGGATGGTGTCTTTCAGACGAGCAATAATAGTATTCAAATAATGAAAATACATAACAAATTATTACGCACAAGTATATAGTATAAATAAGACCGATCTTTCGAGTGAAGATTATACGTTAGCGCATATTTGTTCATTTTAACATTTAAAAAGAAATATCTAATTTATTTATATATACACGGTGGAATTTAAATCACTCCTTTCCTTAAATGTATGTACTCAGACCATGCTATAGAATGTTCGTACAAGAGCCAATTAAAAAAAAATTGGTTTTGTTAGGATTTATTGCTCCCTAAAATAACTGTATGACAGCCAAAATGACTATTTAACGGTTCACACAGCGCGGGCACCTGCTGAGTGCTTTGTAAATGTTTAGTAGGCAATAAAACACCTGCTTTGTTCAATGTCACAAGGCTTTTCTTTAGAATTTAAATTTGATAATACCTAGATTTAAGTTTTATTCCATAAGTACTTTTTTATTTAGTTATATGGGAGCATTCTATAGCATGGACTGAATACATACATTAAAGGAAAAGAACGAATTAAATTCCACCTTATTATATATAAGGAATTTAATTCGTATATATCTATTTTCATGAATATTTTTAATTTTTTATTTAGGAATTCAGTTACCCGTCCGACTGATAATCTTGGTTACAGTTAGTCGTCATTATTATCGTAATACCTCCCATTTTTGAGACAAGGGCCTTCTTTCAGATAAACAGTTAATATTGCACCCGGGTAGCACATGGTCAAGAAAATTTTAATTTTCGAACTTTTTGTTTAAAATCACTGCTGTGGTTAAAATTATCTGCAACCTTAACCATATAATGATGAAATTTAACCTGCATGTGTGGCATTATCATTTGACTAAATATATTTGTCTATATAAATATAAATATGTTTTATAATAATCAATATTCCATATTGTTTCCAGTGTTTGACAGCATTTTAACCACATGACCTGAATAACTGACCAGCCAATCTTGTATAGTTAAATTTAAGGTTAAATTATGTTTAACTTTTTTTTTTTTTTTTTATGTGTTTTAATTTTAACTGAAATCCAAAGTTTACTGCAGCTGGTGCAAATCAGCCTGAATATTACTAAAACTTATTAACCCGTATAAAAATAATCTTTATATTGAAAGATCGGTCTTTATTTATAAATAGCTAAATGGTTTTTGAAATCTTCGTCACCAAGTATATTATATTTATTTTGTTTTGGCACGTGATAGTTAATGTCAGTCAATGAGAGGTGCACACAAAATAATTTAGTTAAAAGAAAGGTTTTAAAATTATTTTAACTTATATAGTTTACGTCATAAGAATTGTTGAAACAAAATAAACAGTATCGTGAGTATGACACATTTTGTTAGATAAATAACGACTAAACTCACGTCAGTCAAAAATTACACATAAACAGCATCTAAATCATACACCTGACAGTACTATTAGATTTTTTTTGTTTTTCGATACTTTTGCTTTTATCTTTTATTTTACTTAAAGTATGTGAAGTCAATAGTGACTTCACATACTTTAAGTAAAATCCATAGGGATGATATCACTATATATGACTTAATAATTTTTAATATGCCAATGTCATCAGTCCAATCTCATCTAGTTGAAACAAAGGACGAGGTCTCAATTTTTGCGATACTTGTAACATCAATTATATAATTGTTAAAATTAGGTTACATTCTTAGGTCATTTTGGTATCCCATTACCATACCTATACCCACGTATATCTCAAGCCTCTTCCCCTTACTTAAATTGCAATTTCATCGCTATTCTATCACTGGATTTTGTTAGATTTTTCTTAATGAATCTATCAAAAATTTATGATTTTAGAACGATGTTACTACAACTTACTAAATAGTCATCAAATAGTAAATTTGGGGGCAATTCAACATCACAATCTTGATAAACTTACCTTACTTAAAATTTTCAATCATCCTTATAAACTAAAATAATCCATTAAGTGCAGATAACGTTGTAATGTATTTATTACCAGTGAAGTTACAATTAAGTAAGTATTATTTTTATACTTATAAAACAGCAATGAAACATTCTACTTTCAAAACGTTTACACACTAAAATGGTTACAATTATTACAATAATCTAAACATCAAGCGGTGAAAGAAGAGGAACCATTATTAATGTAGGCGTCCGAAATGGCTTTCAATTCCATATAATTCCAAAGTATTATTAAATCAACTACAGCAAAATTATATACTTAATGCAAATGTAGACAACTATAATAAATACAATTGTTTTATTTGGTACCACAAATGGGGAATCGGCCCTATAGGTGGATACTTGCAAAGAGAAAGCAGATTCCTATTGCTGCCTCACTCCCATTACACTTACTACATATTGGCGGAAGTTTTAATCAGAATAACTACATAAGTTACTAACATGACCTTTTTTCGTTTTACTGTTCCAATCACCTCGAGGCCTATTACCCCATTTTACGGCCCCTAAAAATTTATTCACTACCTACATTCCTAATTCAACCTTTTGAATTTTTATTCATTTTTAATTTACAATAGTAAAATAAATTTCGTTATTTTTATTTAATACCCAATGATTTATCATTAATTTCATCTCTCTCGTCACTTACATTACATACCTTTAAAGCCTTCTTTATTCTCAAATTCCAAATTATTATTCGTTCTATCTAAATGAAGAAATTTTTATTTAAAAGTAAAGGAAATTAAACTGTACAAAATGGAAGACGTTACAAGTTTTAGTAGTTGCAATGTCGTACGCGCATGTTCGGAATAGCCATTTCACGAGGTCTTTTGGTTCTTATAATGTGATCATAGGGGACCCAGAGACAGAAGGAAGGAAGGGTGCAATTTGTATATATAACACCTATTACGCATCTACAACATTGATGATACACTGATTAACTTTAGATTATATTTATCGGTGCAGTCAGCTGTTGAGTCACAGATTATAGGAGATACGAAAGATTGCATAAAGTTCGGTTTAAAAGGTTAGAGGACTTGCCTTCTAGCTTCATATCATAGTTTCACCCGCGGATAACAATTATCCTACGCGCTAATCCTCAGTATTTCCATTTACATCACACATTTCATCGAAATGTGTCCAACCGTTGCTACGTCAAGAAGGCACAAACATACTCGTACAAATACAAACTTTTGCATTTATGATAATAAGTCTGAAATATGAAGAATATTAACCGAGAAGCTAGTTGAACTCTAACGGACTATGTAAAATTTCCTTTGATTTATAATAGAAGGACTTCATATGAATAGTAAAGGGCACAAGAAAAGTAAAAATTAAATAAATAGGAAGAAACACGCTTGATATCGCCCTTTACTTTCAAGAGATTGAAGTAGAGTTATGTTGCACAACGTAGGTACATCATCTAAGAAACCTTCAGTCTGTACTAACAAACAATTTACTCACCTTTAAATTCCATCGTTTTAAATCTGTGACACAACAGCTGTTTTTTTTATATAATCATACGGTAAACATACTTCCCATGGAACAAGAACTCTCTTATTCAATGATAATTTCTGAATACTATAAATAAATAGCGCCACATACCTGGGGCTATAATAAAACACATTCAAACATAGTTAAGATTAAAACTTTAAAAGAAAAGGAACAGATTTACTTTTAAATTAAAGAAAAAAAAATAACCACTATACTTACTGGTACATTTTAGTAGTAAGAAGCTATAAATTTATGATTCACAGTAGTGTCGCCTGCTTAACATAAGCAATACATTAATATAAATGTAAAGGTAAGTTAGCACTTTCCTTTACATTTATATTAGCATTTAAGCCAATCAACATACAAATGTTTTTCCTTTACAATAAAAATAATCTGTAAAATACTTATCTGTTAAAAAGAGTCGTATATTAAACGTTTATAATTAAAATGGTCTCCGTTTCAGACAAAAAGAAAAGAGTTTTGAATTATAAACCCAGATTTGTGATCTGTTTAAAACATACATTAAAATAAAGTATCCGATTTTCCGTCCATTTGTTTCAGCCCGCATCCATCTGCCATAATCCGATTACCGAATTGTATTTACCGAAAAATATCAAAAATGCATTTAGCTTGGAAATCCAATTTTATAATTTTAATACCTATTGTTTTATACGCAGTTTTTGGGTTAAATTTACCAGAAATGATTTTACAAATTAACACATAAAAATTATGTCTATTGTTATGTAATCTGAAGAGTTATAGGGTAAACGCTATTTTAGCTAAAAACGTTTTAGGAACATTAAACAAGGGCCAATTCTCACATATAATTATGTAGATCACTGATTAAAAGTCACGTAAAATCTATAGGTAAGCATCTGCGTCATTCTCGAGATCATTTTTCTGAGGTTATATTTTAATAATTCGTATCCTGTTACTAGCTTTACTAATCAAATAAAAACATATTTCTACATTCGTCGGCAACGAAATTTTGTAATCTGGCAGATAGCTACGAGATCTGGAGTAGCAGGGCTTAGACGTATTCTTGGTAGAAAGCGTTGCTGGTGCAGTTTCCATTGTCATCGGGAGAGTCAGGGTGTTCTTGTGGCTCTACACCATTCGTGCGCAGTTCGTCACGGACCTGGAATGGAAAATGTTTCATATTAATATTATTTTCAACCAGTGTCAGTTGTAAAACGTGATAAAAACATAAGATGTGTGTACTAAGTATGTGTAAAGAACGACTGGTTGTTACATCGAAACATTAAATGATGATACTAGGCCTAAACGGGCACTAATATCTTAAGCAGAACTAGTTAACTTTAATTTAATGATAGATCTAATTAATATGCATTAAAAATTATTTGTGCCGATAATGAATATCAACAAGTGCGATCAATAACTGTAAGCAGCTGATGTACCGGCTGATGAATTTGCATGACAAACCGCTAAGATTTGAGAAGGTTCAATCCATCCCTGAACAGCAACCACGAACTCAGGGTGCTAATCATGTCAGCAACAATAAAGCTAGTAGCATCAGATGGTATGCAGGCGAAGTATCCAAAGACGTTATCGAGCTCTGCGCACAGTCTGAAATCAACTCGTATTGTGCAATTTTTGCACTGTACATTATCTTTGCATGTGTATTCCGCACACCATGCGTACTTTTTTGCTCTTTGCGCACTCTTTGCGTTTAATGTAAACATGTACTTACGTTCAGAGAAAATTACACGTTAAGTATATAGAAAGCAATGATCAATTTTCCTAATGATGATTTTATTAAATAATACCTTTTCCACCTGACGCATTACACGCAGCATGTTAAGTCCAGCCAGATTCTTCAGCTCTTGGACGCTCCATTGTCCACCACGCAGCAGTTCCGCAAACAGTTCGGGATACTTAGATACATCTTCCAGCCCTCGAGGAACTCTGAAACGCATACGGTAAAAATATGAGCACAGTAATAATAATAATAACGCCCATCGATCACATACATAGATACTGGACCCTAACTAGGATTCCCTGTGTCTAGGGATCTAGGAACTACAAGGACCATAGTCCCACAAAACCTAGACACAGAACACGTATTTGCACTTTTAAATTTAGACTAACAAATGATGAATTTCTGTTTACTTTGAAGAGCGATCACAGATATTTGATTGCAATCGCTTAAGAGAGATGTCACACCAAATTTTAAAATTTTCATATTTACTATGCACATAAACTATGTGTTAAAACTGTAAAATTGTTATAAATTTGTGTTTCTATTGGTTGCAATCAAGTTCCGTGATTACCTAGCTGGTCATTGCAAGCACAAATTATTTCTAAACTAGTTGCGCCCCGTGGTTTCACCCGCGGATAAAAAGTAGTTTTATCTATTGATAATTGTTTCACGGGAACATGCGATCGAGATCAAAAGTATACTATGTTAGGTTATAAACAATTTTGTTCCAAATTTCATGCAAATCCGTTCCGTAGTTCCGCGGTTTTGCCTTCGTGGTGATCGATAATTGTCCCATAGGAACATACTATCGGGATAAAAGTATCCTATGTGTTAATCCAAGTCATAAACTATATGTGTTCCAAATTTCAACAAAATTCGTTCAGTAGTATTTTTCCGAAATATTAACAAACATTCATCCATACATCCATATTCTCAAACTTTCGCATTTATTATATAAGTAGGATTAAATAAGCTTAGTATTAAGTTGCATATTAAAATTTTATTGTGACGGTGAGTTTTTTTTTTTATCAACAAATTACTAGTGCTGATGACCAATCACAACAATGGTCCTGGACTACAATGTGCAACTTCAGGATCAGGATCTCATCTAAACAGTTTAAACTGTTGTTTTGTGACTAGGTACTTAACAGTGTTGCTTTTGTGCGTCTCAAACAACTTTAACCTTCTTTTTCTGCAATTTTATTACCAAAGTATACTAACGTCTACCAAGCAAAACATTAATAATATGTGTGGACATATCACACAACGCCATCTAGCCCCAAACTAAGCAAAGCTTGTGTTATGGGAACCAGATAACTGATACAATACTTAGATACTTTTTGTTTGTAAATACATACATAGAATACAATATAACACCCAGACACAAACACCTATGAACATCACACAAATGATTGACCTGGGTTGGAATGGAACCCACAACCCACAGTTCAGAAGACAGGGTTACTACCAACTGAGCTATCGGGCCAGTCAAAATGTTCTTCCGCTTTGCTATTCAACCATTTATAAACGCCATTCATCATAGTTGTGAGCGTGGATAAAACCGCATTATACTCTTATGTTTACCCCAAAAGCCTGATTAAATAACCCTGGCAAATATTGTCAACAGATTGCAAAGTTCAGCGTGCATAGCTTCGAGTATGTATCCAGTCTTAAGGTAAACAGCGTCGTAACATAGAGTAGTGAATCTACAGAGGTTGTCTGGTGCATAGGTACATCCACTAGTACGGTAAACAAATATAACACCCCCTGTTTGAACAGTTCTTGGCAAGTGCAGAGTGGCCGCAGTAGACTGGGCAATCATCCCGGTTTCTTTTGCACCTGTGAACACGACTGCTAATAGGACAAATAAAACTGTCTTCAGTAGAGCTGTAAACGGCTGTAACCTTTTATATTATAAAGTTGTCGTCATTTTATGAGTCATATAAAATGATGAGTGATATAAAAATCATTTAAAATGATATTTTCGACCAATCATAAAAACAAGCAGTCAATTTATATATTAGCTATGCCTGAAAATTTTCTAATTTTAAGTTCAATTTTTTTAATATTTTGTTTTATCTGAATCTTCTCCTGACAATTATAAACAGAACAAAAAACATAAAAAGAGACAATAGAGATTAATTTCTATATGTATATATAGATTAGTAATATTTAATGTTCGTATAAAAAAAATTGCAATAGAACTCATTAATTTGTTTTTTATTTTCTAATCATTTTGGAAAGATGATGGAAAGAATATGCCATTATATAACAGTTGCCTTATAGCTAAAGATTATAGATTTATCGAAACGTATCGGACTAAATGGTTATTTTTTAAGCAATAGCTTGAGAACAAATATAAGTGTTATAAAATATATTAAAAATATTAGTACATGCCAGATTTGAAATTTTAGATAATCGTTAAGAACATAAATATAAAATGCATAACAATGCTATTTAGAATTATTGATTATATTAAAAATAAATTGATTAAACTAAAACCAATGTGTGTACTTGGTAAATTGTCGGAAAAGTTTATTTGCTTAAAAAATTATTATTAAGTCAGATACGTTTCGATAAATCTATAATCTATAGCCATACGGCAACTGTTATATATACATAGGTATATAAACTTTTCCGACAATTTACCAAGTATGATTATTAGTATTATTTTTTTTAGGTTTCGGTTACGTCTTGTAGTTCAGAAACAACATGACTTATTTCAAAAACATTACATGTATTATATCTATCTATTTATCTCTCTGATTATTTATTTTTGATAGTTTATGGGATAATTTTTAAACAGCTTAACCAATTTTGGCGAATGTTGGTAGACATGGAGTTTAAGTTCTGAGAAAGGACGTTTTGATGTATATATATAAATATGAATCTCTATTTCCCTTGGTCATCGCATCACGCGTGAACGGATGGAACATTTTCGCTTATTAATTTTTGTGGTGTTTATTATTGTCAGGAGATATTTCTGATAAAATAAAAAATAAAGAAAGGTGAGCGGAAAAATAGAAAACTTTCACCTCTCGAGTGAAACGACGGGAGCAGCTAGTTTTAAAAAGAAATAACTCCACATGTGCATCACCATATATTCCCAAATGTAATCCCATAAAAGCATCAATATCAGTAGGACAAAATAAAAACTTGCGTTCTTACCGGTTTACGCCATCAAAGTCTCCACCGATTCCAACGTAGTCAGCGCCGACCAGTCTCTTGATGTAGTGGAAATGCTCTGAAATAAGTTAAATACAACTGTCAACTAAATAGATTCGATAAAAAGTTTTGCAAGGTGAACTAACTGCCCATATTTTTAACTATTTTTCATTAACTTTTTGTTTCAAATTAATGTATCCCCGACTGTTACTCACGAATAGTATGTCGATTTCTCGACCAGGTTTCGAGCATATCCGATGCTCTTCCTCAGGAGGTGAGTTCACGCAGCGAGATCGCGGGGAATCACACTCATGAGAATTTTAATACTAAAATTTACTTTTTGATTGAGTGTATTTTTAGACCACATTCCTGATAATTGAAATCATGGAAAGATTGGTAATTTAGCAACAGAAATGCAGAAGCACACCCAACATGCTGGCAGCATTGCCCCGTTGCAATTGCAATGCTGATTACGGTCAAATACAGTCAAAATTTTAGTTGACAATATTTTTGAATGTAGTTCTTTTATGTGAACGAACGACGTGGCTGAGGCAAAAACTCGCGCCACCCCATGAAAAATAAAATGCGAGATCTTTTCGACCCTGTAATATCCATACTTGGATTTAGAAAAAAATATTTTGCGATTTTATCTAGTAACTTTATAGATAAAATTTCTAGATAAAGACGCACATAACGTTATATTTTCTTTTGTTAAGATGCTTAACTTGTCGGGACGCAATAAGGACAACAGAAACAAACAAATAACAAACGTCCAAAAAAATAGCAAACTAATATCAATACTACATAGGTACAAATAGATATCCTAGAAGATATGTAATATATAGATAGATATAGAACTCTTTATTGTTCCACCAATGAAATATAAAAATATCAAGAAAAACTTATAAACTAGTGTTACAATGGGCGGTCTTATCGCTGAAAGCGATCTCTTCCAGAAAACCTTTGGATGGACAGTATCAAATGCAAAAGAGTAGACGGTGGTGTATGACAATTTAAAAGAAATCTAATAACAATAATTAAAAAAACATATACTTAATTTTTAGCAATAAATATACCTACATCCTAATACTTATTATATATAATCATAGTATTATAGAAAACTAATACATATTCTATATTACTACTTATATAGTAATATATATAATATAATATATCGTTTCCTAGCTTCTTCGGAAGTAGAGTCAGGTCACTGGCTCCGTGCCCTTCCCTCCGACAATTTGGCGACTGTATTAAACCCCGGCAGCCTACATGTACGTGTGGCTCAAAACGTCGGGGCTGCGGCTGAACAAGCGCAAATGAAAAATCTAAGAATTATTATTTTTTTAATTTAAATTAAGTAAATTAAGAATTACATTAACAACCCAGGAGATATCTAATAGTTTGATATCTCATTAATCTGGTTAGAAAGCAATATAAACATGTCCGGTCTTAAATTCCAAACCCTTCGCAAAACCACGGTCAGTTTTACTGGTTATTTTGTACAATTTTGCGTACAAACTTTTGGAATGTTCGTGCTTGCAAGAAACTTGGACACAATCGTCTGACCCGAGCGTTGGTTATGATGAATATTCTACTAGTTGGCCAACTATATGGATATTTCAATCGCAAACCGACCCCATAAAATACGTTATGTAAATATACCAACTGCGGTTTCATATGAAATTGAAATGTCTTTTGTGACATTTAGCTACTTGTAACTCTAAAGTATTGTTAAATTTTACAAATGGCTTTTAGGTGTAGCTATATTTTTAAATGTGTATAATTATGTATTTTAAATATATAATAAGAAAAAAGAGAAACATTTTCTTTTTGTTTGTATGGGTTTCACGCTGAACTGCTGTCCTGCTTTATATGAAATTTTGACAATGAGAGATGTCATCAACATTGGCAAAGATATTATTAATGCTAACTATATTCTCTACGGGATATTAAAAAAAATTCAGGTACGTAATCTGTAGGATGCGTGGATTCTGTGGGTGAATGTGTGTGCGCGCGCGTGTGTGTGTGTGTGTGTGTGTGTGTGTGTGTGTGAGTGTGAGTGTGTGTGTGAGTGTGTTTGTGTGTGTGTGTGTGTGTAAAAAGGATTTCATACTTTCTGATTATGAAGATCATTTTGATGTTTGGGAAATAGGTTTGTTTGGGAAATCTGAATAACTTATGCAAACTAAGCCCAGCCGGCTTTGTTCGACTATTGTTCAAAGTTATGTAATACCGGCAGACGTTTGCAAAAGTTGCGACTACCACTGGAATGTATTTTGTTTACAACTGAACTTAGAAGTGGGCTATATATAGTGGAATATAAATAAGTGGTCTCCAAAAAACAGCAAGTCGCTGGTTTCATTTAATAAAAAAAATAACTTAATCCACCATGGTGCAGTGTGCTCCCAATGCACATAAGTATTATATACATAGCCAGCATGGCTTTCCTATAAAAGGAAAACGCAGTGGTGTGGTAGTTGAGCAGGTAGGCTCATAACCCAGCAGAAGTAGGTTCAATTTCCGCGGCAGGAAAAGTATTTGCGCACAAAAAAAACCTTTTTAAAAACCAACTACATTTTCTTTTTTTTTTGAGACTGGGTGTTGTGGGACCATGGTCCTCGTTGTTCCTACCCAGGGACCTAGGGATTCCTAGGGAGCCCCTAGACACAGGGAATCCTAGTTAGGATCCAGGATCCATGTATGTGATCGTTACAACCCACTCTGGTAAAAATGCTCGACAATGAAGAAGAGATGACAACTCATCATCTTAATTCTTTATTCGTTTCACTGCTTTCTTCTGATGACGTTATTATATTGATCTCCAAGATCGAATCCGAACAGTCTGTAATGTAAAATGTAAAAAAGAAATGCGATAGTTGATAAAGCAGCGTGAATACGTAAAAAGCGTTATTCGCACGGAAATATCTGACTGCCGCCAGTTGTATTGGATTCCTGCACAAAGCCATGTGACTGCAATTCCCAGGGGAACAAAATCGACAATGGATTCCATTGACGGCTTTGAGCTCTGATACGTAATCACTAATCACATCTGTATAGGTACGAGTGTTCACACAATATATGTAGATTTGGTAAGTTCTAACTCAAAGGCACCAGCGGTAGAGATCCGTCTGATGTAGATTCGATTGTCACTTTAGATAAGTGCTCTGTCTGATAGAGATGACGCATAACTAAGTCGAAATTAACCGATCGTTTCCCTCTTTACCTCGATGTGCATTAAGTTGTGATCCTTTGATTTTTGCGGGTTGTACTGTCGTGGTGCAATGCAAATATCATTCATTCGTATCATTGAAGTAAAACTTCTTTACGCACGCTTGACTTGGGGAGTAATTTGGCGAAGTGAACGGAACTTGATAGTTGTTGTTTAATGTAGATCTCCAATTTCAACATAATAAAGTTTAAAAAAATTGTATAATTATGTTGGTAATCGGCTTTGTACCAAATTCACTTAATGAAAAAGTATTTTAGTCCAAGGTTGAATCATTTTGCTTTACAATAGTGTACAATTTGAAACGAATACTTCTTTTGAAGTGATAATAGTTATCGAGCTTTATCAATCTTGAACATTGTCGTAGTTTCATATTTATGTTTTCTTTTACCAAATTTACTTAATAATAAAGTATTTCAATAAGTATTGCATTCCCAGGTTGAATAGTTTAGCTTTACTATTGTAACTATTGTGTACAATTTGAAACAAGTACTTCTTTTGAAGTGATAATGGTTATCTAACTTTATCAATCTTGAACATTGTCGTAGTTTCCACGTTCAAAACAACGATATTAGGACTAACCAGATGGACTGTTCAGCTGTAATGGCGTGTCCCGTGAAAATGTTAAATCGAATCGAAATCCACACATATTATTATTATTATTCTTGTCATCCAATTTCACGTTTGAGCTTACAAATGGAATAATGTTAGAGATTAATTTATTCAAATTATTTTGTAATTTTATTGCAATTATATTATTTTTAAGCTAAACTACATTTTCAACTCCAAATACACGTATAAATATCTATAATATCTATTCCATTTATTCTATATATGTGCCTGTATTGTAATAGTTAAAAGCAGCAGAAATTTGGTACCTATTTAAACCTCACACATTAAAATTCTCAGAATAAAAATCTAAACTACTAAGTATTTGATTTAAGAGTAGTTTTTATTGCCTCAGTTAGATCCGAGATCTGCTTCTGTTTTTTTTTTGTTTCTATGTTTCAAAGTTAGAAACCGCCTGCGAAGAAGGTTTCCGTTTTGATGACGTGGGCAAGTTTAGAACAAACTTCGAGCTTGTCATTGTTAGTACCGCAGACTACACAACTACTGTGGGTAGGGAAAGGAGTAAAAGGCAACTTGGGACACACTTTGAATATTGCATTATGCTGGTATAGATAAAACTTGAATAACAGGACAGGTTTTGACGAATTAGGTGGTCATTGGCCGGACTACATCTACTTCTGAACATATATCTCTTCTATGTCCTATAGACCACTGAAGGGCTAATAACTAGGTGGTAGGACTTTTCTGCAAAGTTCGTCTAGGTAGGTACTACTGCTTTACTAGTTATTCTGCTGCCAAGTAGTAATGTTCAAGCACTACTGTATTCTGGCTTGAAGGGCACTGTATCTAGTGAAATTACTGGGCAATTGAGACTTTATCATCCGATCTCACAGTCGAGTAATCTTATTACCAGACTGTTCTGATATCTCAGGATGATGAGCGCAATGCAGTGTCACGCGAAACTTTATATTTTGGAATTCCAAGTGACACTGTTCTGTTATAGGCGACCGTGTAACTTAATATCAGGTGACGACTAGCTAGTCAAAAGAAAAAAAAAATTGCCTCTCATCTAATGGCTTCTTTGGCAAACAACGGCCCACCTGATGGTAACTAGACGATCACGTAAATTGATTGCAACTGATGGAAACACAAATGTGTATGGGTTAGATAGTTTCAATACGCAGTGCATAGTTAATGCGAAAATTTTCAAAATAGGAAGGAAATTTAAAATTTTGTGAAATGTTGAAAGAAATCCAAAGATTTTATTTAAGTCTAAGTCACAAGGTACATATTCCAATTCACGGTAAAAGGGTAACGACTAAAAAACTTATTCCCCTTTCGAGTATTGATGTCATCATCCTTTATTCTCTATCAGATCACCTCATTACTGAGTCGAATAGAGAAACTACAAACATATTCCTTTGCAATACATGCGGAGTAAGTTCAAAGGCAGATTAGTCGTAACCGTCAATTGATTTTCGTATTTAAGATTGAAAACACTGATTAATGGCTTCAGTCTTACTTAGGGTAGTACTCTTGGGAGGATGATTCGTCTAAAATTTTAGACACCATGAAATTTCCTTAATACCGCTGAGTTTCGCCGTACTCCTATCACTCCTTTTTCGAAGTTGTTCATATCTAGTTGAAACTTCTTGCACTCTTAATCATGATAAATTAGTAAGTTAATTAACTTCACGGTGGTTGCGAAACGAAAGTTTGAATCGAGAAATTTTCTATCTGCAGATGGACTTCAGATTGCGCTCTATCAGTTATTAAGTGAACAGTATCGTCCGAGTAAGTTGAGCAAATGAAAAATATGGTTTTAATGTTGTATGGAAGAGTTAAAGTATTTGGTTTAGAGAAAGAACTGTAAAATTGACTTAGGTAACACAAGCTTAAGCTTTTTTTTACGTTTTTGAAGTAAAACTTCTTTATGCACGCTTGACTTGGAGAGTAAGCTGGTGAACGCGAGACGAACGGAAGTTGATTCATGTTGATCTCCATAGTGATAATAACAAAATAAAAAAATTGTATTATAATTTTGGTATATCCGGTAAAATTACAATTTACAATCGTCAAGATGGCGACATTAACATTAAACAAAGTTATACCAGCCGATAGATGGAGCTAAAGATGTTTCACTTCAGTCGTGTGGTCTAAAAGCACACTCATTTTTTGAGATATTTACGACTTCTATTTTTACGACTGTATTTTTTGATTAAGTTGCCCATTCGTGTTGCCAGAAATTTCACAAGTGTTGATCTATTACATTTTTCTTGTTACGAATATACGCAGTATAAGTGAAGTATAGTTGTTTTAGAAGACAAATGGTCTCCAAGGGACGTGGTGGTGGCGAGATTATGCATGCAACAGTATAACTAGGCAATAGCTATGCAAATATGGCGCTAGGCGGCGTCGGACAATACCTAGGCTCAAACTACCGGCTTGAATTTTGTATTTGAATTTTCTGCCTTCTATATAAGTAGTTATATATAGTTGGCCACACAGTAAATAGCTTCTCATCATAATATGCACTCTTTGATTTCGATGTTATATCTAAAATGTTTATAACTCAAAGGTGACTGACTGACTGACTGACTGACTAACATAGTGATCTATCAACGCACAGCCCAAACCACTGGACGGATCGGGCTGAAATTTGGCATGCAGGTAGATGTTATGACGTAGGCATCCGCTAAGAAAGGATTTTTCGAAATTCCACCCTTATTTTTCCATAGGCCACGCCGCAGGCGAAGCTGCGGGCAGAAGCTTGTTAGTATAATAAATCTTATTTATGTAAGTTATTGTATCCATATCTGCGTGTTAGATGAATTTTCATACCGTATTTTATTATTCAAATTACTTTTCGAGTTTTGTGTTGTTTCATAAAAACAAACCTAAAACTCACTTTCTCGTAGAAACTGAAACTTATAATTATACATACTAAAAAGTGCTTTCCGTAGACTCAATCTAGACTCAATTACAGTGGTATAAGGCGTATGTATAAGCGTACAAATTTATTTGGACTGCTTCCTACAATTCGTTTATACCTATTTATTATACCTGCACTAAAATTAGACAGCTCTTTAGTTCGCAATTATCCCTCTATGACATATTTACTGTAGAGCATTTAGATAATGAGGAATAAGTGTAAGCTCAGGAGCTCTAAATCTTTAGTGCAGACGGCCATTAGTTTCGTTAATAAATACATTTTGTCGGAGTCCCTATCATATCCACCCCCCATATCCTATCACAATATTATGAATGCGAAAGTGTGTGTGTTAATATTTGTTACGTTGTATCTCCGTAAGTACTAAACTGATTTTGATGAAATTTGGAACTCTAATAGCTTATACGTTAGATTGCACATTTTACTTGCAGGCGAAGCGCATTTAGTTTTTAATACGTATAACAATTAAGAAACACATTAGTTAGGATTTACCCCATTACCAATAAACACTATAGGAGTGGTCAGTTTAATAATATTTTTTATAACCCACATAAATATGACTATTTGGGAAATCAAACTATTATAAATGCAAAGTTTGTGTGTGTGTTTGTTCCCTTTGTTGCCGTTTGGTTGACGCCACAACGGATGAATGAATTTGAATGTAAATAGCTTATACGAAAGATTAACATGTTGGTTACTTTTATCTGCGACTGAAACTGCGGGGCGCCGTTAGTTAAACATCAAGCACATTTCTAACTCACCAGCAACGTCGGACAGGGTCGCGTTTGGCGAACACTTGACGAAGTCGGGGAAGAAGTTGACCATTATAAGGCCACCGTTTTCTTTCTGTAAATAAATATTTACATGGTAGAACCAATAAATACACATACAGACATTTTTGAGAGTTTACAAAACTGATAATATGTTACTTATGATACTTTAAAAAACTAACCTTAACTACTCAAATCATGCGGTGGATATTATCCCTTCTGGATATAAACGTAACTTGCGTTTATAGCTAGCAAAAATGACGCTATCTCTAAATGCTAGCAAGTTCTAACACATAACAAAATATACATACTTAGGTATTTTTTTAAGTTTAGAGATGTGCTAAATAAAGTTAAAAAAAAAGATAAATGAAATTAAATTAATAACCAAGAAGGAGAAATTTGTGGTAATACCAATTAATATAAGTTACGTAATAGTATATCAGACGTTGTTGGTATAATACAATAATTATAATGTGTATGCCAAATGTGGAGTACCGATGAAACATGCTCAAATGAACGCTGAAGCAGATAGATTGGTGCTCTCTTGCCGAATCGTGGCGGCAAATACATTATTTATAAAAATCATAAGGAAGCGTGATACTAGGGCGCACCTAGTTGTACATAAAATATATATTTACAGTGTTGTTTTTGACAATGATAATTTGACGACTAAAATAGGATAATAAAGCGTTGAACAATTATTATGTTAGAAACTTCTTAGTATTAAAAAAATGAATTACGTAACACAATAAACAAGAAAGAAAGAAACATTTATTCAACACTCACTTTCAAAAATATATTATCAATACAATTAAATAGAGACTTAACTTGGACGTTAGTTATGTAAAGAAAGAAATTAGTTAGTAGATTATACCCAGACCCAGTGTTATCATAAAGTCATTTCATTGAGAGGAAAGTGCCCAGAACGCAGCCAAATTGTCACGTTTTATGGCAATGATGATATTTTTTAACAAAATATGAGCCAGCCAGTCACCGGAGTCGATTCACCAAAAAAATAAAAATACTAAAAAATAAAATAAATGACATAAAATTGAAATACCAAATACAAAAACCAGTTAAATTAAAAACTAAAATTATGATGAAAGATAAAGATTTCATCAAATTTTTAATAGGTGTAATATATGCGATAAAAAAACCGTTTTCTTGAAATGCATGACATGATAAATCATTCATTCATTCATTCATGACCGATACGCACGTTGAATGCACACCACTTACCAAGGACTGGATGATATCATCTGGCACATTGCGCTTATGGTTGCACAGACTGTAAACTGACGAGTGCGAGAAGATGACTGGCGCCTTCGACACCCTGATCGCCGCTCGGCTGGTGTTGTCGCTCACATGGGAGAGGTCCACAATCATCCCAAGGCGGTTCATCTCCTTCACTACTTTCTGTTAACAACGACAAAAGTTTCAACGTTAGAGGTTATTGCTTTGGTTTTTCTTCTGCGCGCAATTACGATGCAATTGGATTTTGTTACAGTCAATTATAGAAATTATTTTTACCGTATTACATTAGCATAAATGTGAATGTTAGGAAAATTTGTTTTTATTTTTTGTTAATATCTTTTAGGGCAAACAAGGTGGAAGCTTTAAAGTGTTCCTAAGAGAGAATGGCATTTACTAGCTGATGGGGCATCACATGTCCTGCGACTTACCCACATTAAAGGTAATGCATTTTTGCATCTGCACAAGAAACATGACGTTATCATAGAATAATTGATAGTACGGGTACTTAATAGTAGCAGGTAGTGACACATCTTTGATAAATTGAGTAATTAGGAATTTTTAAAAATACTGATTTTATTTACATGAGCTGTTACTGTTTGATGACAAATTTTCTTACATTTTATCACTGAGAATAATCATAAGTGTATGTATTCAATCGATCATCACCAAAAGGAAGTTCAGTCGAAAACTACCACCAGACATTGATAAAAGATGGCCGACTCTCTTTTGCTCTTTTATAATCACAAAACACAAAACAAATCAAGTTTCATAAGCAAAACAAATGTGAAGCAGAAAATATTTTTAACTCCCAGTGAAGTGTCGACGTGCTGTATAACATATATTTAGGAATTTAAACCGTGCGACTGTCACGTCTCGCATAATTAATAAATAACGCCCAACAATCTTATACATAGGTGGATCCTAACTAAGATTCCATGTATCTAGGGACCTAGGAACTACGAAGACTACCCACAACACTTAGATACAAAACGAGTATTTGCATTTTTTCCCTGTGCACCAATACTAGTCCTGTCGCGGGAGTCGTACCCACCGCCTCCGGGCTATCAGCCGACTTAATCAACTACCATGGAGGAAGTTAATTAATAACAACAATACCAAGATTGTGTGAGCAAATAAACAATGGTGTACTCTCACCCCAATCAAGTTGTATCGACTATATACATGAATATCAACTACCACTAATAATTAGGCAATATATTGCTAGTTTTTGAATAAATAATTTTACAGTTTTTTGTGTCATATTGCGTAAACAAACAATTAAACATATCTTCGTCATCTATATACATCTATACATATATATAAAAGAAAGTCGTGTTAGTTACACTACTTATAACACGAGAACGGCTGAACTGATTTGGCTGAAAATGTGGTGGGGAGGTAGCTTAGAACTAGGAGACGGACATAGGACACTTTTTATCCCGTTCGACTGCGTTTTACTAATTCACCCGCGTGTAGCCGGGGCGGGTCAACTAGTTTGAATGCGAAAGCTATAATAGTATCTTTGCTTAATTACAAAGTGTTATTTCAAGTCAACTTATTTAATGAGGTACCTACTTATCATTATATGGCTTTAATTACTTTCATATCACGTAACCGATGTTATTACACTAAAATTACATTAGGCGAAATATATCCTTATGTAAGTATTATAAAAACTATTTTCAAAAAATCTCATACAATAAATACTTAAATAATGATTATGATACTTTAGTCTTTATTAGTTTCATCTATAATAAAATGACCCTAATGGCCAGAAAGATTAATGATTAATGTTAATGATGAACCAAAACAATGATATCCTAATTATTGAACATATTTAGCTGTATCAAACAAAACCGTCCTTGAAACATAAGCATTAATAATTCTATCTTGCCTACAGTTTATATTAAGGGCATTTAATATCAATAATAACGGCTATTCAGGCGTACCACTAAGTAGATTTATTACGGTCTATTTCCGTACCTCTCAACCGAGTATACCTCTTGAAAGCAATCACAAATCACCGTTTTATCGACACAAATAAACAACCGTAGCTTTGTGTATTAATGAGGGAATGGGTTGGTTACATGAAAATGGAGCCATCTGATACGGACACTTACATAGCAGAATAAAGAATAGTTTTTATGCAATGATAAATCTGGAATAGCATCCACAATATCGATTGCAGTATTTTCATTTATTTGTGATCATGTGCTGGTATAGTGTTCAATATCGCCATTTTATTTATATTATACTATTAGATGATCCAGCGAACTTCGTCCCGCTTAAAGTCAATGATCTATTCCGGTAATGATATATCCTATCATCCTATTCCAGACAAAGATACACACAAAAATTATAAAAATTGGTCCAGCCGTTCCTGAGCTTAAGTGATGTAACTAACATGACTATGTAAAAATGAATCTCTATTTCCTTTCGTCATCGCATCACGCGTGAACGGATAGAACATTTTTACTAATTCTTTTTTTGTTGTATTCATTATTGTCAGGAGGCTTATATATACATATAGATTTGTGTTGTAATTAACATATGAAAAATTAAGCCATTTACAAAAAATACGTGCTAAAAGTACTTGGTAGTGGTTTTGCTTTACAATTAATGCGCAGCTGCATTTACCGATATAGAATATTTTCGCTTCCTAAGTCCATTAGTCTGCACTAAATACAGCTCTTATGTTTGCATTATCTCTCCAGGGTAACCAAATTCGTTGTATAATAAACTGAACTCTCACTACATCCTAAGCCAGTTTCAATACTTCTCTTTCGGATTGCATTTATTATTTATCAGTTCTCTTCTTCCCTTTTTATCATAATACCAAAGCATGCAGCGTGAATACGAACAACAGTAAAAGATCGATTGAATACATACACCCTGTAACTTATTTACGTATATTTCAATACACATATTTACCGACACAATCTTATAAATTCGCACATGCTTATATAAACTTCGCCATAGGATTATCTTACTTAGTACTAGGGTTGTAAGGTACAAAATTCGCTCTTACCTCTCCGAATGCGGTGAGTCCATTGGCAACGGCCGGTTCATTGGCGGAGTCAGCCCTACGAACAGACAATACAAATAAATGCTGAAACACAGCAAAAAGAAAACGTTCGCTTTTGTCCGTTGAGCGTTTACATTCGCTATGCTTTCAAAAGTTTTAGACTAATGACTGGGTGCAATCCACTGAATGGATCAACATATTTAGCAAATTGTATGTAAACATTTTTTTATTCATTCAAATTAAAAATGCAATCTTAAAACAACCACTACTAAACATTACTGTTAGCGACGCGCTCATGAAGGCTTTATGCACTAGGTTTTTGGAACGAAGTTCCTTATCGCGCGTTGCGAAAGGGGGTAGTCGGAAAAAATTAAGACCAAAAGATGTAACGACACTTTTTAAAGCGCGGCGTACGCGTGTTTTTCTCTCTCTCTCTCTCTCAAAGCAAGCCAGTTATTTTCGTTTCGTCTTTCTATTTCGCATTCATGTTATATTTATGTTCTTCCTATTTACATTATATTTGTTAATAATAAAAAATACATTATTATAACTAAAATAAAAATATTACATTTCCTTCACTAATTAATCGAAAGGAACTTCGTTCTATCCGGGTGTCCCTTGGCACCTCTCAAGTTTTTTTTTTTTTTTTGATTCCTTTTAACAATCCCTTCGTTAACAATAAAATGCTATAAAGGACTCAATATTTCATTTTCCGCTAAATCTGGTCATGGTACGTTAATTTTTGGTTAAAAACAAACAAACGTACACATCGATACCATCCATTGCTATCATATAAAATGGTTTTCTATAATTTACGTAAAAAAAATATTTTGAGATTTTTGTAGTTTTATCGGAATTCCCATAGAGACGTACGAAGGACTTACGAAAAATCCTTAATCTATAAAGTCAAAGTCAAAAGATTTATTGCAAATAGGCCAATTTTAGCACTTTTACAAGTCAAAATTATATTAGGCACTTAAAATTAAGTTATTTCACTAAGCATATAAAATTACAAAGTGCTTATTTTCAAATAATATATAGCAAGCCCATTACAATATATGAGTTTGAAAAAAAAGCAGTTCTCTTTCTCACTACTGGTGCAAGCAATCCGGCACAATGCAGAATAGAAAACTTTGATCCGAAGCTTCGATTACAACTGTAAAGAAGAAGCTACAAGAAACTTTACAGTGATGTATTTTTTTTTCTTTCTACTGTCTTTTACAATGTATATAATTCATTACAGCTGAGATAATGAATATGTTACAAAAGTAACCACCACATAGGAATTCTTAACTATAATTTTTGACTCTTCAATCTAGTATGTCAAGGCCCAAGTGGCTTAGAAATTCTTTTCACGATAAAAGACCAGCTCGCGTGACATCTAGTAATGTATCAGCGAGTGAAAAAATGGCCTACAAGGAACGTGCTTCGGAACTGTTACTCTGCCATAGAACAGAAGTTTATTGTTATATATTTTTACTTCTTAATCCTGTAGTAGTATTCATCAAACAAACAATAGATAACGGTTACTTTTACTCGTATATAATTTCTTATCTTGCCTGTGTTCTTATTCAATACAGTGATACAATTTTCTTAA
Organism: Ennomos fuscantarius; assembly: GCA_905220475.3. Classification (NCBI taxonomy): domain Eukaryota; kingdom Metazoa; phylum Arthropoda; class Insecta; order Lepidoptera; family Geometridae; genus Ennomos; species Ennomos fuscantarius. The sequence continues at coordinate 18,797,754 of HG992023.1, forward strand.
CTTTATTACTAGAATTGCCAGTTTAGTACTGATGAATTCTCACCAAAAACTACTACAAGATGAATTCAAGGTATCAAGATCACAAAGCTTCATAGTTACCGGGTTGTCTGTTGACTTGACGATAAGATTTCGTATTCAAGGACCGTATAACCTGAGTGATTGAACCTGAACAACGTTATGACAACTGCGTCGTAATTTTTCTCAGGATTCAGTATTGCTGTATTATTTATCGTTTTCCTTCTCGAGAGATTGAAAAATAATCAAAAGTATCGGCATCGTAGTATGAGAAAAAGATAAATTATATAGCATTTATTTTAATTTGGATTTAAAGTACTACAACATTTTTACAATGTCAATTAGGTATGCCTTTATTTACCTATCTTGTGTGGTTTTATTTTGATTATCCATTACACACACAGAATCACCACGCTAAAATAAAAATATGATTGGGCTGCATCTCTTTCTCGTGCCTCTTTTTTTAATTTCGAAGTTACGTGTTTGGTATTATAAGCGGTCTATTCAAAAGTAAACTCTATGACCTAGTTGGTGCGTAAGACTCTAATAAAAAAAAGCTTAGACATGCTATGCGGAACGCTTTTCATATTCATATAATATTTGTATTTCGTACAATTCAAATGTATCATATGAGCAGATGAGATTTAAATATATATAATAAAAATAGATATGATATTATAATTTAATAAATAATAAGATCCTGGACTGGGATTTAAGCAAGTAAGTCCCTAGATACAAGGGCGAGTGTTGTAGGACGAGTTTTATAGTCCCACAACACTCGCACACAGAATAAATATTCGCACTGTTTTCCCTGTACACAAATACTTGTCCTGCCGCGGGAATGGAGTCCGCTGCCTCGGGGCTATGAGCCGACCTGCTCAACCACCACACCATAGAGTTTGTCAAATAATAATGTCAACCTAAATGGATCTTGTCCGTGTTTGTACGAAGTAGCCAAAATATTAGAGGCCTGTGGATATCTCCCCCTCTTTTGGCGGCACACCGTGTGATATCGTACACATCGTATCGTAGTACATGTGGTTCCTGTTTTAAAAAATAACAAGAATGATATAATTGGTACTGTTCGTTATGCTGAGTGGTCAAAGGCAAACTTAACCGATGATGATGTCACTTTTCTCCAAATAAGCGATAAGAAACCTTTTGGGAACCTTACCACGCGATGGTGAGTTGGATAGCATATTTATTTTGTAAATATTGTTTTGTTTGGTGTAATTTTTTATTCATAAAAGTATATAGTCTAATACCGTTTTACACTAACTGTTTTTGCTCCTTGCATCACATCCTACATTTTGTACAGAGATAGAAAACCGACAACACTAGAAAAAGTTGTCTACTTTTTTACTAAGAGCCGTGCGCTCGAAGGCACGGAGCTCAGATAAGACAGCAATTTCATTGAAGATTTGACTCAAGTTTCACTCAATACCTTACGTACCAAGGAAGAGACCGCATTTAACGTGTTAAATTGAATCATTTTCGATCATGAAGGGAGCCGAGCTATCTCCGAGCTAAGGTAGACGATTTCCAGCTGATGACGTGTCATATTCTTACCCCTATCCCTTCCTAACTAATACATAAAAGTGATTTCTTATCTGTTTGTTTATATGGATCGTTTTTGTTTATTCACGAATATCTTTATAACATTTTAAAGAGTACCTCAAATACTGAGGAAATATAGGCGATTTTTTTTCTCAATTTAAATATGACAAAGAGTTGAGGCAACCAATTTAGTCGTATCTAAGTACAACGGATGTTTAGAAAGGCTGATCTAACAATATCCACCAATAGCATTGACTCATTTTGTTAGCGCCCGCAAAGTGATGACTTTCGATTGGTCGATTTTCCAGACTCCACTAGCTCGCTACATCCCAACAGCACTCTTCTAATTCGATAACGATCAATTCTATACTAGAAACTTAATAGATAATACTTTGTTATGCTGTTTGTTGCATGCCTTCAGTAGTTTTGTTGAAATGTTACCGTTTGAGGCGGAACTAGGTCGCCTAACTCTCGAATTAGCACGGGCTGTTTGGCCTGTGTTTTTAAATTGATTTACGATAACTATCTAGTTACAAACTCGTGTTTCGGACTGTATTATAATTCTGAAGTAATAATGATAATAATAATAACGCCCAACAATCACACACATAGATCCTGAACCCTAACTAGGATTCCCTGTGTCTAGGGACCCAGGAACTACGAGGATCATGGTCCCACAACACCCTGACTCAGAACAAGTATTTGAAGTTGTTCGTTATTAAGGTTAATCATTATATCAATAGATTTGGAAAGTTGGGATATGTTGATTATTATAGAGACATTCTACCTATAAAAGTAAAAGTATGACGTGACTAATTAGTCATTTGCTTGATGTTTATCGTCACAGCCGCTCTTAACAGTTGCAGTTGCTCGAAATTATAAAGTTTTTGTAACACTGCATTGCGTACGTATAGTGAGACATAAGTATAAACTAGTAATAAGATACATCACAATGTCTCATTATCCCAGCAATTTCACATTACACTTATAATATTCTACTTAAGATTTATTCAAAAACTCAAACCTTGTAAAATTGCGATTAAAAAATGGCTACTTCAACAAAGTTACCTAACAGCAGAATCAATACGGACTATCATGTCATAATTACCATAAACAAAATAAATACAATATAATTTATTGTATCATCATTATTATTATTATTTAATAAATACTTGGTTTAGCTGTATTGTATTATGATATGAATAGACAAATGGATCCTATGTCATGTATGTTTAAAGTCCAGTGTCGTATTAAATCCCAATGTGTGTTACGACACTTAAAATTTCATACAATAACTTTTTTAAATCGATAGATATCGTGAGATATATAAAACGTTAAGTGCAAATTTTACGTTTAAGGTCTTAAAGAATAAAAAGGAGCCTTCATTTTACACCACATAAAAATTACTCTTATGTATCCGGTTAACGTGAAATTTGCAAACAGCGAATAAGTTATAAAAGAACATGGAGCTGGTTTAAACCGGGTTTATACATAAAAAGCCAGGTAATAAACCCGGTCGTCCACACCCAGGCTGGTAAATGTGGTAAATAATTTAAGAGTGAAGTGCTTTTGTCGTTACTCGTTAAGTAGCTTATATCAACACGTTAAGAGCCTCTCGGTCAGATCTCCTAATGGACGTAGATGCACAGGGTTTTAAAACCCCGGATTATAAGATTATCCGGAAAAAATAACGATCAATGTAAGAAGCTTTAGTCGGGTTTTATGTACCTATACAAAATCGTATTATATGTAATAATATATCGTTATATATAAGGTATTCGCAGTAGTGAGAAAGAGAACATATTTTTTCAAACTCATATATTGTAATGGGCTTGCAATGTATTATTTGACAATAACTGTAATATGTATTAGTAAAATAACTTAATTTTAAGTACCTAATATCATTTTGACTTGTGCTAAAAATAGCCTTAACTTAACTTTTAACTTTGACTTATATATACAGCCAGAGAGTGAAACGCTTTGCTAACATCTGTATTTCGCGAACAACACAATCGCGGAGTCTTCAAATCGAGAGTAAATCTGTGGTGGCCAAATCAGGCAATCAGTAATGCCCACCCTTGAAGTATGTTTTAGAATAAATAAATAAAATGTGAAAGCACTCTTTGAAAAATATAAAATACTGTTTCTTAATGTCCGCATTCATTTCAGAAGTTGATAACAATAACAGAATAATCAAAGCTATATTACAGCTTAAAAACACCAATCATAAATAATACATCTTGGTGAAAACGCCATGACGTGTTCTTCAAAGTACGCTAACACTCAACGATCCATAACTAGGAACGCATTATAAGCTGCATCTTCAAAAGGTTCCCACAGCTGGGAGACCAGGCTTCTGGGAAAGTGGAGTCTATAATCCAACATTCCACCCACCACTGGTTAGTGGATGACACATATATTCAAATTTTGTGATCATTAAACAAACGTTTTTATCCTCAAAGTGTTTTCCTTTACCATTATATTGCACATAACTTGATAAGTCATTGGTGCAGATATTACTGTCAAGCAAGATTTGAAACTAGGTGTATCGACTTGAATGTTGCACTAGCTCCTGCAGAGCAATACTCGCTTTACGCTACACTGCATTGAAAGATCATTATAGCATGACAAAGAATACTTTTATTCACAGAGCTCAACCCCTACGTGAGACAGTAATAGCACCTATTTAAGGGGGGGTTTGAGCGAACGGATACAAACGTACGCTCATTTGTTCAGCTAAGACTTGCGCTTTGATATTTGCATGTGCGGAATTACAAGGGAAGCTGGCATAGTAATGAAGGAAAAGCGAAAACCAGCATTTGTTAAGTTTTATGTAACCATGTATAAAAAAAATTCACACATTGTTTCCGGACTGAAATTTGTTATTTTCGTTTATTTTGGATGACACAAAAAATGCATGGCGAGCCAATTGACGTTATTCGAAATCCAGTATGGCGGACGGCTCAAAATGGTGGACTGCTTATTTTTTATGCACCATGATATTATAGGTAAACGAAAGGAAGAATACTATGAAATGATAAAAGGTTCGTTTTTTAATATTTTAACTTAGCTTATTTACAAGGCTATAGTAGTGTTTAGTATTGAGTGCTGAAGTGAATAATTAACACGTCTATTAAATTTTCGCGTACAGCAACATTTCTTACGTTGGGTAATCTATTCAACGACAAAGGTATTGTACGGAATGTTTGCCAATATATAAAAGCAAGGTGTTGTCTGTTTGTGGGTGTTGCTATCACCTGGAAAAAGCTGAATGATTGATTTTGTACACAGATTGCCTATGTTATTGAGATGAATATAAGATATTCTTTATAGGTACTACAAAAATTGGGAGTTCTGGCGGGAAAATAAAAAAGCTGCGAGTAAAAACGTGACGTGAACCATTATTAACAAACAGTAACTAAATATATACCAACATTAAGAGCCAAAATAAAATCGTCGACCAAATTTATTGCAATTAAGCTAATTTCAGCATTTTCACAATACAAGTCGATTACGAAATACATAAAACTCTTCATTTGAGTAATTGTCATTTATTTATTTATTATTTATTTATCATAAGCATATAACTGAGTACAATGCAAATATAGCAAGAGAAATGACTATAAAAAAAAAGAAACGAAAGAAAGTTCACGCGTGATGCGATGACCAAGGAAAATAGAAATTATTTTTTATATGTATAGATTAATAATAGCTTACTATTTTTAAAAAAATCCATAATAATCATTTTGGCCAATATATTTAAAACGATTTATATTTACTTTACTTTTATTTATTTGTATTTTTTGGCAAACATATTTATGTTTTACTTAAAACAAACCCTAATGAAACACAAGTGGCATTTGTTGCGCTTATCCGAGAGACGACTGAGTTAACAGATGGCCTGCCGTCGGGATGGAAGACGAATGTTCAGTCGGATTTGCCGTTGTTGACTAGAGTTGAAACTGATGAAAATAACCTACAGATAGTAAATATACATACATATTTTTTTACCGAAGAAATAATTATACTTTATTCAACAAAAACGTTAATACGTACAGGCACTCTATAAATAAAAATGACAATAAATAAAACATTATTTACAAAATAAATACGCTATCCAACTCACCACCGCGCGGTAAGGTTCCCAGAATACTGGCAGCATTACCTCGCTGAATTAGAAGACTTAGCTTCTGAGCGAAGTATGTGCCAGCTCTGGGATCCCCCGAGGCGAGAACCAATCGAGTCGAAACTTGTCGAATAATTTTTTTTGTGTCGGTCGACCACGGGCATAATGTTTCTACGACCAGCGCAACAAACTCGTGATTTGCGCTGAACTGTGCATAAATGTAGGTTAAGTTTGAAAATCAGTTATTAAGGTCCTACGAGCTTAATTGCAGAACGGGACCTATATAATGACGTCACGCAATATTGACATGCCCAATAGCTCAGTTGGTGACCACCAACGCCTTGTCTTGTGAACTGCGGGTTGTGGGTTTGATCTACACTACAAATATTTGTGTGATCAAGAAAGATGTTTGTTCTGTGTCTCGGTGTTATGTATTTACAAATAAAAGTATATAAATAGTCATCAGTTTTCTGTTTTCCCTTAGTACAAATTTTGTTTAGTTTGAGGGCCAGATGGCGCTGTGTGAAATGTAAAAAAACTTCATTTTTGTTGTGTGATTTATCTTGTATGAGTGCCTACTTGTAAAAATGTAATGTTGTGTTTTTATATAGGCTTTAAAGGAAAGTGACGATGCGATCGAAGGTGTAGCATGCTAGCCAAGTAAATACTTATTCACTCTTAATAATATCAATTATTTTTTTATTGATTTGTTTCTTTTGAATCAATTAATATTGATACAAAAGGAAAATAAAAATTGCGCTGCAACACAATATACCAATTTTCAATGCACAAATAAATGGAAAAGCGGGATACAGTTTCTCGGTATACTTCCAATCAGAAATTAATCCCAGCACTCTCCCGTTCCTTGAATTTTTCAGATATTCACTTTAAAAATCAATAACGTTCAATTTGTTTTTGTATACACTGACCAACGAAGTAGTATCTAAATGTATAAATGTAACTACCATCACTATAAAACAACCGGAACGACTGGTTGAGGCAACACGTGACCAATATGCTCTATATCGAAGCTCTATTTAGCCCAAAGACTAAGCATTGCCATTCAACGGGGCAAAGCCACCAGAATTTTGGGCACGTTGCCTACTGGTAGCGGCTTCTTAGATTTATTTTTGCTAATTCACAGTTTTTAATTTTACTTTAGTTTTATTTTTTTTTAAATCATAATATTTTTTTGAATAAAATACTTAAATTTAAAATTTGTAGTGCCCTGAAGGGTTTTTACGACTAATATTATGATAACATGTAGAAACAGAATAAATGAATATGAATATTAAGATATTTTCAACGATCGAACTCTGTAGTTTTCATGAATTTAGTAGTTTCTAGATTTAAGCATTAAAAAACTAAAGATATTCTGAACCTTAAAGTGACACGCCTCAAATTTTTCGCGATAGCAGCAATTTCATGTTTATCGAATCAATTAGCCAGTAGATGTTTTAAATTGATAACCAAATATATTTAAAAGTGCAAACTTATTTTGACATCAGATATGCGATTTTCAACTTTAAGCAAAGCCTTTATTGTTTCAGCAACTTACCAAGGGGTGTTGCATGTGTGTGTGAGGGTCATGTAGCGGACTCCAAGTTGGTAGTAGCTTCGGAGCACGCCCAGAGAGTTGCCGATAGAGTGACCGCCCTCGATGCCAATGAGCGATGCAATTTTTCGCGGCCTAGCGCTGTGCGACTCCAGGATATCTAGGAAAACATATAATTATTGACAGCCTCTGTGGTGTGGTGGTTAAGCAAGTTATAGCAGTGGGTTCGATTCCCGCAGTAGAACAAGTATTTGAACACAGAAAAAAAGTGCAAATACTTGTTTTGAGTCCGGGTGTTGTAATAAAAAATAAAAACAAATTAAAACAAAAATCCAATCCTTCTTCTCTTCAAATTGCATTAAAAGCCTAATAACTATACTAGCGTAGTACGTATATATGCTACGTATATAAAAGTATATACAAGCATCTGAAAACTTAACTACTTATGTGCCTCAAAAGTTTAGTTAGTTACGAAACTAACTGATCGTATCCACAATTCATATCTGAAGCCTTAATAACGCTCACAAAATTACAACCTCAACTGTAAAGTTTCCACAAAGATATTATAGAAAGTTTTCTCTTAAACGAGGTCGGCCTACATTGGATGTGGGACCAGCTTAAACTGGTTAGCGCAGCTTTAACTCCTTTCCATCTTGTGTAATTAAGTCTAGCGGCAAGTGATCTAGCCTGGTGTGAGAATCCTTAATTCGAAGGCTTCTAAACGCTCCACTCATACAAAATAAGGTCTGAAATTTGAACGCCGGATCAAGGCTTTTATTTGATCTTTAAAAACTGCTTTCATCGGCGGAGTGACCATTTTAGGCAGAAATTCGGCTGAAAATCGGCACAATAATGTCGTCGCTATAGTGAAAACTGTTTGAAATAGACGTTGTTTGACGCAAAGTTTCGCAGGCATGAATGTAAAACATCTGGATAGTTAGTTACATTTGAAGAATCTCACGTACTCCGATTTTCTTGTCAGCACGAGGCTTACTCACACATTCATAAACCCTACATGCTGATGATCGAAAACACTAATGAAAAGATAAATTTACCATTCGAATATTGAATTAATAAGAAATAATAAGAAAGAAAGAAAAAAGCTTTATAACTTGTACCAAGCTCAAGTTCGATCGTGCATGGAGTACTGCTGCCACCTGTGGAGTGGGTCTGCTAAATACCAGCTGGAAGCCTTAGACTTAGAAAGGCGTGCTAAGAGGTTCATAGGTAGCGACTTGTTTGAGGCACGACTACAAAGCCTTGACCATAGACACAAATTGCAAACGCAAATTGAATAACTCTCATTGTCTACATTTTTTAAACAGCTGACGTGCTAGCTAGTCGACTGCCTGATGTTCAGCTGCTCTTTACAATGGCCTAAAACAGATATTTTTATAATCACTTACAGCCTTATTAATAAACACGAAATTACTAATTCGTTACACCATCTTTTGTCTCTTTCGATCCAGCTAAATATTCCTGTAGCATAAAAAGGACAAAAGCTGAAGTTACTAATCCGAGACTAATACCCGTTTATTAATAAGGCTGTTAAAGTCACCTAAGGGTAACCTCTCTTCTTACCACCTTTCCCGTGGGCCTTTGATATTTTAGGAGAAAAAGTACTCTACTTTTACTGGTCTTGGTTGAGTAGGTAAGTGCCTAAGTGTGCATAATTATTAGGGCAAATTTAATTTTAATTCAATTTATTTATTAATGTAGGTACACAACAGATTACGCAGGTATTTAATAGTTTGGAGTTTACATTCAGTTTTTATAATGATTGTTTATGGAGGTATGATACATTTTATAATATGCATAATATCTATTAGTTCAACACCCCTAAATAGCGCTGTTATGTTTAGAACATTAGACAGGGCTAGTTTTTACGCGTAACAAATAATTCAGCAAAAAACAATCCCAAAGGAAATTATCGCTAAAAAAATTCGGCAACTTTTCTCATATTATTATTATAACGAAGTTTGGACTTCGCTTAACTGAATTAATGTTGAAGTCAAAGATTTCGAATGAATATTTTATGAGTTACAAACACAATTATTGCCCCTTCCTTCAACTTTATCGTTTATGTCGATTTACCTAAGAAAATTGTAAAGCTATATAAAGTAAGAACGACTTGTAGATTTGTTAATTATAACTTTACGACCTTGAAAATATCTTCGATAACGTAGTGTCAAAAATTAAAAATATTTTATTAACTACTAGGTGGTAGGACTTTACTGCAAAGTTCGTCTAGGTAGGTACCACCGCTTTGCCAGTTATTCTGCCGCCAAGCAGTAGTGCGCAAGCACTGCTGTGTTCCGGTTTGAAGGGCACTGTAGCTAGTGAAATTACTGGGCAAATGAGACTTTATGATCTGATCTCACAGTTTAGTAATCTTATTACTAGATTGTGCTGATGTCTCTGGATGACGTGCGCAGTGCAGTGTCACGCGAACCTCTATACTTTAGAGTTCCGGGTGACACTGCAGCTGGTATGGGCAGCCGTGTCGTTTAACATCAGGCGAACGGCTAGCTTGTCACGTCATTCCTTAACATAAAAAAAAAAAAAAATTATTAATTTATTAAAAGACCAACAGCATAAGGATGAATTTACATAAAAGCAGAATATTAATGTAGCCTATAATAGGTCTCGATAGTAATACAAGTTTTATAATCAAAGAGACACAGCTCGCACTGCATTACGCATGTTTAAAAGAGTGATTATGAGGGTGTGTTGTATGTGTGTGTGTGTGTGTGTGTGTGTGTTTTGTATATTTATATAGATAGGAAATAACTTATTCCGTACCCATTCACTGTTGGAATACCTTCTTTTTGAAGGTATTTTTGGAAGTATTAAAGATATCGAGATCCGAAAATTTCTTATTGTATGTTGAGCTGATACGTGAAATAGGGGCTTTGCTTGCATATTTCGTATTTTGAAAAGGGGGTAAAAAATGCCGTGTACGCTTTCTGTTGACATTAATATTAATATTAGATAATAAAACCGAAGCATCCAGGTGACTGTTAACTATGTTATACTTATTATATATGAATTCTGTGGATCCACCATGCGCCAAGTATATCATATCCATATCCAGGTGTTTTTCTTCGCTGTTGTTAGTTACATCTTAATTAAGTTTTATTTCCGTCTTTTACATTTCGTTGAATATTTCCCAGTGGACGCTTTGTACTCTACAAACAGAATAGCAACACTAAAACAATGTTAATTCCTTACTTCAAATACAATACACGTCTTTGTAGTCAAACGTTCAAAGCAAAAAGAATTCTGAAAATGCTTTGGATGTTCGTTCTAAACTAATTTGCAACTTTTGAACCGGATCAGGCCCCCGCGGCAGAGTTGCCTAGCTTCGTTCACACTAAACTTTTCCTCGTACCTGCAAGATCAACATTGAATGCTCAGAATTCGACAACCAGTGTTCGAGAGTAATGCGGGTGTTTTATGATTCGAATATCTATTTTCATATTTAAATTTATCTATTATTATTATAGGCTACGGTGACCCCTTCCCATCAGGTGGGCCGTATGCTTGTTTGCCCTTTAACATAATTTTAAAAAATCTTTTTTTCATTTATTTATCTTTTGATGTGCATGAGGCAATTAAAATCTTGATCTATTGAATGAAGGGATGGGATCAAAAAGGGTTTAACTGATTTTTTTCACAAAATGACTTATGGGTATCGTTGGATTCAACGTGAAATTATCTACAATAATACATTCTCAAGATACCAAAATGAGACTTAAATCTCGAGATTTTCAGTCTAAAAATGGTTTATTGACACAGGAATACAGTTCGCTTAGCATAATAACATTATTATAATATATTATATTATATTTTTATAGTAATTTTACGAATTAGTACTATGTTTTGTATTTTAAAATAGAATCAATGCATTTTCAAGCAACTGAAACTTACATAAATCTTTTCTATTACTTAATACGCACTCTGCATTAAAATGAGGCCATTGAAGTTTAAAGTCAATTTTCTCGAAACTATCAATTTGACAGTTAAACCCTTTTTGTGCTCACCCCTTGAATTATTATCTCTATTTTTATAAAGTCTGTAACCTAGCTAAAAGTTGTTCATTCACATTTTATGTTTACGCCAAACTATTGGTAATCTGTTTTTGTTGCTTTATTCAATTGTTTTTATTGAACAGGCTAATGCTGTTAGTCTCCACCGACCTTTACAGCGTCACCGGGCCGGATTGCAGGCGCTTAAGGTGCCCAGCCGTCAAAAAAGGGAAACAACTAACTCAAGGGCACCCCTGGGGTGCGAGTCTCGGCATGGACCGTTGCCGGGATAAAAGGATCGAGAAGACTACGTCCACTGGAAGAGTGAGACCTATTGAAATTTGCGACCATTCTAACTAATCTACGGGGGGTACGTTGACCTCGCCAGCGGGGTCGGTGTCTGATTATGTTACGCTGATATCCTATATACCGGTGCCGAAAGCGGTACCTGAGCCAGAAGGGCACCACCGATACAACGCCTGCTATAGGATCATCCGGGTCTCTCATAACGTGTCTCGGGCGGAGACGGTGGGGTGGCGAGTCTGTCATGTCTGAAGAGTAATTTGATGCTTGGACTACGAGTGGGTTGGAGTGATGGGGTACCGCATCAAAATAGCGGCGGGATGCATCCTTCATAAACTGGCGGTTGGATGCTTTGTTTGGTTGGTGAATGAAACGAGTCCTTAAATTTTGTGATTTTTGTTTTCTCACGATTTTTGTTTTCATCGTTATAAGATCAAGTGCAAATACCGCACATAACTTGAGTCATTGGTGCAGGGCCGAGCTGGATTCAAACCAGGGAGCATTGGTTGCAAGTCACACGAGCTAACGCTGAGCTACATGCGCTTTGTGTTTGTCTATCCATGTTACTAAGAATTTGAAATAGTAACAAAACATTGTAACGTCCTATTAAAATTTTAATGTAAGTACAGAACAAATTCTGATTTATGCTTAATAGTTAGTGTTAATTGGGTCAGTTTGTCCCGTTTTGTTCTCTAATTATATATGATTCAAGCTTTGTCGCCAACTATGCTTGAGCTCTTATTTTGACTCATTAATTCTTGAATGTTCTATAAACTAATAGTCTAACTATTCGTATTAGTCAAAAGCTTTGTCCTGAGTGAATGGCTAACTGACAAAATGCAGCTCAAATCACTGGACATAGACTTGATATTATGGAGGTTATCATCATTTTATGACCCTAAGAGAGTACTGAAATAGGGTTCAAAGTTATTTAAAGAAACGCGGGTATAAATGTACTGTGCCATAAAATATGATCTGTTATTTTCTCGTAGATGAGGAACGTTACACGTAAAAGAGAGAGAGAAAAAAAAATTTGCTTCTAGAGCTTTTATGAATAACGAGGGCTTATATTATTATTGTATTTTTTTATTATTGTAGTATATGTATGTATTTACAAACAAAAAGTAAATAAGTATTTTATCAAGTATCTGTTTCCATAGTACAAGCTTTTCTTAGTTTGGGGCTAGATGGCGTTGTGTGAAATATCCACAAAGACTGGCCCGATAGCTCAGTTGGTAGTGACCCTGCCTTCTGGACTGTGGGTTGTGGGTTCGATTCCCACCTAGAACAAACATTTGTGTGATTAACATAGGTGTTTGTTCTGTGTCTGGGTGTTATATTGTATTCTATGTATATATTTACAAACAAAAAGTATCTAAGTATTGTATCAGTTATCTGGTTCCCATAATACAAGCTTTGCTTAGTTTGGGGCTAGATGACGTTGCGTGGGATGTCCACACATATTATTAATATTTATTATTATTAAAGATTTATATGTATATTTATTTATATTTCTAAAGTATCGTGTGAGTAGAATTTTTCAAAATGAACTCTACCACCTACGAATAAGACATACATTTAACTGGACGCAATAGCAAGGATTGTAGTAGAAGCCCACTGTAATCTAAGTGGCTAACAGCATGGCATTAAGCACGAATTTCGTTTACGTTTTGTCACTAACTACATATGTCGTTTTTGACCGAACGAGTGCGAAGCGTCTCGGTTTTAGCCGTCCGGCTGTTATGTTCAAAATTTTTAAAGATTTTTTTAGAAACGATACTTAAAAATATCGTATATCAAATACAGACTCGATAAATCTACTGCTCACAGAGTCACTCGTAGAAGGCATAGTTAAGTGTAGTTCGCTTTAGAAATTCCAAGTTTACCGCAAAAGTGGATTGAAAAATGGTGGTCGCACAATACCAATACAATTTACACTCCAGTGTATTTTCAGCTGAGGATTTTCAATTGAATTTTATTTGGAACACAGCTGCTTGATTAAAGCTGTTTACTGTTTACCCAATGATCGTTGGTGCTCAAATTTCAAACGAAACTTCAGTTTAGAGTGCCGTTTGCTGAATTTTCGAGGGTCTTAATTATTGCTCCAAGGAGGTGGTTATTTCCTTTTGGGTTGTAAGCCGTTTTGGTAAGAGGTCTTTAAGCTGAATATCGTGAAATTTAGAAAGGGGTTTGAAGATCCTATTTTGTATATATGCTGTTAAACTACACATATATGATATACAGTCGACTCTCATTAATTCGAAACTCGAGGGACTCTTAAAATGTTTCGAATTATCGAGTGTTTGAAATATTAAATGGTTCGAAACTTCGAATTATTGAGAGTTGGTAATCAATTACGTTATTACGTTATTATTTATTAACTGCTGTTTTTTAACTATCACGAAGGTTTAGAGGTACATTGTGCATACGTGATTATTATTCATAATAAGAATTAATTAATATTTCGAAAGAACTGAACTTGTTCTGCAATATACTTAGATGTCTCCGCGGTGAGATGAATTACTCGGACTTGTTTATAAGAGGATCAAGTGACTTATTCTTTACGAATTGTCGAGTGTTTGACGCCGATAAGTTCGAATTAACGCGTCATTTTGTTGCGTTGATTTTTTCGTTCGAATTACCAAGTGCATGAAAATGTATTAAATTAATTCGAAATATACAGAGATTTTCTAGGGAACTCGTGATAACTTTGAATTATAGAGGTTCGAATTATTGCAAGTTTGAATTAACGAGAGTCGACGGTATATATATATCAGATGTAACAAGACCAACTGCAGTTATTTCTATCTATCTATCTACCTATTTAACTAGGTGGTAGGACTTTTCTGCAAAGTTCGTCTAGGTTATTCTGCCGCCAAGCAGTAGTGTGCAAGCATTACTGTGTTCCGGTTTGTAGGGCACTGTAGCTATAGAAATTACTGGGCAAATGAGACTTTATGATCTGACTGTGAGAGTCGAGTAATCTTATTACCAGACTGTGCTGATGTCTCAGGATGATGTGCGCAGTGCAGTATCACACGTATATATTTTGGAGTTCCGAGTGACTTTGTTCTGTTATGGGCAGCCGTGTTGCTTAACATCAGGTGAACGACTGGCTCGTTACATCATTAACAAGCATAAAAAAAATCTATTCTTTTATATCTATTTGAGTCCCGAGTTTCGTGATTTCATGAATATGTGATCCAACTGAAAATCAGTTATTAAGGTCTTACGACCTTAATGCATGCTGAGTCGGGACCTTATCATGACGTCACGCAACATTGTATTTTTATAGTTTCTTTTTTTCGTGCGATTTGTCTTGTATAAGTGCCTTTTTGTAAAAATGAAAAGTTGTGTGGTGCCTTCAATAAATGTATTTTCTTTCTTTCAGTTAAATGCATCGTTTTAGTTCTGTCCATCCAAAGGGAGAAATTGCTTGATGCGGCCGCCCATTGTTCTACGATTCTTTGTTCGGCGTTATGTGCATCGTTGTACGTTGGTATTCAATGAAATATTTTTAAAGATTCTTAGGAGTACGACGGAAGATTTTATTTGCTGAAAGCATTTTATAATTATATAATAATGTTTGTTAATTATTATAATAATAGTGCCCAACGATCACGTACATAGATCCTGGACCCTAACTAAGATTCTTTGTATCTAGAGACCTAGAAACTACGCCCATGGTCCTTAGCCAACACCTAGACAAAGAACAAGTATTTGCGCTTTTTTTCTGTGCACAAATGCTTGTCTTGCCGCAGGAATCGGACCCGCCACCTCCAGCCTATAAGTTGACTCGCTCAAGCACTACACCACAGAGGCTGTCAGCGCAGATCATTAGAAATTATTGATAATATAATAATAATAATAACCGATAGTATCTCGCCCAATTCTGCTCATATTATTCTACAAATTAGTATTTTTAACCAAGATTGTTTTTATTTTTAATGTAAGCGAATGACGTGTCAAACTTGTCGTTTGCCTGATATAAAGCATCATGACCGCCCATAACAAATTGGAGTGTCACTTGGAACTGTAAATAAAGGATTCGCATGACACTGCACTGCGAACTTCATCCTGATACACGACACAATCTAGAAATAAGATTTCTAGTCTGTAGACTAAATTATAAAGCCTCATTCACCCAGTAAATTCACTAGCTACAATGCTGTTCAAACTGAAGCATAGTAGTGCATGCATACTACTGCTTGGCAGCAGAATAGCTGGCAAAGTAGTGGTAGAAAAAAAGTACTACCAAGTAAAAAAAATTCTCACCTGTAACTGAGGTAGCAATTTTCAGATCCTGCGGGTATTTATCCACCAGGCGCTTGATGACGTCAATCTGCTCTAGGGTCAACTGCACAGCATCTTTGTTCTGAGTCGCGCATGGCACGAAAGCTGACCAGAACTGTAGACAAAAACACATTATTATTATAAAAGTGGTATGGGTTCGTAAATTAGCAGGCCGTGAAAATAAGTATTAATTGTACCTTCATTGATATAATGATCTATTTTGATTGCACCATAATGTGGCGGTTGCGACAAAAATACAGCAGAATTATTTTTGAAATGTGACTGCAAAATTTCGGCTAGTCCAGAGATTTTTTTTGTACTTGTCTAGCATTTGAACACGCTCTCACCTGTGTCACCTGGGAAGTGACGATGAGATCGAAGGTGTAGCATGCTAGCCAAGTAAATACTTATTCACTGTTCTCTTGAACACGCTCGGGTCATATTTCACCAGAAACTGACGCTGGCAAGGCATTCCGTTCCTTAGCCGTTCTAATTAATTAATTCTAATAAAATATCAATTACTTGACACTAGCTAAATACACAAAAATGTGCAGCCAAAAAAAAAAACAAAAAAAAAAACAAGATTCTAAACTGTAGCATTACACGATGCATATAGCGTAGAATATACATTACAATGAACGATGCCACACTAAGGTCTACAGCAACATTGTAACGAAAGATTATGTATTGCTCCATTGCTTGTACTAGGACAGCAGCGCTGCTGAGTAGTAACATTGAGTTCAATGAGATTTGCAATGGCTATAAATACGTTCAATAAGCGATATATACTCGTATCATGTGCCTTATTAGCAGTGATTGGAATGAGCGGAGTTTAAATACCTACAAAAGATGACATATATACCTTTAGAGTTCTTGAAACCATTAATTTGATTGATTTGTAATAATAATAATTAATTTTATAATATTTATATTTTAAATTTCAGTTTTATTAATTATAATAATAATAATTAACTTAATAAATATTTCTAAATTTATTATTTTAAGTTCAGGTTTTATAATAATTAATTTTATATCAATAAAGATAATAATAATAAATTTAAATTTCATAATAATAATTTTTAAATTTGTTATTGTAATTTCAGGTTTTTTAGGTTTTTTCAGGTTTTTTCATTAATTTACCTACAATAATCCTTTACGACTGCTCCAATATAGATAACCTAAGTACTTGAATTCAGCGGAATTACACTAGATATTATTATTTCATTTTGTATCTAAGATGAACTTCCGCGAAGTCACGCCTGGTTCTATCAATTATCAAGTACCGGAAATTCCGGAAATCCGATGGAACTGATGATTGAGAACCGAATCGATCAATCAGTCGATTGATATCACTTTATACCTTTTTTATGTACACTAATGACGTGACAAGCTAGATGTTTGCTTGATGCTGAGTGTCACGATTTAAAATATTCGATGCCCTTAGCCTTAACAAGTGCAGTGACAATGCAGAAATTATAAAGTCATGTGTGACACTGAACTTAAAAGTCATCCAAAACCATAAGCACAGTCTAAGTAAACGATGTCAAGACTGTGAAATCTGGAAGGTGATCACGAAACTTAGATTGCAATGAAACAGGAGAAATTAATTTCCTAATTTGAAAATTTTCTACAGTAACTACGCTACATAAGCTGCGTATTGAAACTGTTAAATCGATACAAGTTGATGTTTCTATCAGTTGCAATCAAGTTACGTGACGTAACAGATCAGTAAATTATTAAACTATAGGTGCTTATTTAAACTGATATCCTGCGGAACACTGACACTGTTTCTTGGGACATAATATTTGGCAAATATGTGATATAAATGAAAAAAAAATATATAATATAAATTAGTTGAACTATTAGAAAGGAGAGTACCTATTTCCCATACTAGGCTCAAGACCCGTAAAACAGAAAGGCTCTTACCATATACTAATAATACACAGACAAAAATAAAATATATATGAAAAAAAATATAACCACCTATTTAAATATTATTTTTACTGTTTTCATTAGATACGCTGTAATAGAAAAGAGTAAGATTAAATTGATGAGTAGAAATGTCCACTGAATATGCTGTCTATTATTTGAAATTTTTAACACAACGTTGAAACATCTGTCTGTTCTTATTTGAAATATCTACCATCTACGAGCCTCGACGTATTTTGAAATTAGCGAATTAAAGAATGATTAATCCTGTATCATTTTTCGAGATTTTTGGTAAACATACTATCACATCACACTAATATTATAAAGCCGAAAATTTATATGTAGGTATGTGTGTGTATTTGATACTCCGTCACACTCAAACGGCTGAATGGATTTGCATGAAACTCGGTACCAAGATAGCTTATACACTGGATTAACATATAGGCTACATTTTATCTCGGAAAAGTGAAATATTTCCGTGGGATGGGCAAATAATTAAAATACTTTTCAGCGGGGCGCCACTCGTCGGTAATATTTTTAATAAGTATAGCTGGTTTTAACAACTCTTATGATCTCCTTGTGCCAACGTTAGATACTTATATTTCAGTCATTGTTCATTAGATAACTGGACTGTCATTGGTCACTTGTCGTATTTATTAATATTTAATCAATGGTTTACTCCTTCGGTGGGTTGTGCCGTTGTTAATATACCACAGGGCGTTTATGATATCCTGGTACACTTGTTTACTAGGTTTTTGTGAATTATTGCTTCATACTACAAAGGTATACGATAACAATATGTGAGATTATTTAATTTATTACCTTAGCTTATTATTAACATGAACATAAATACAATACTGCGACACGGAGGTTGGAGTGTATGGCCTCTTTTTGGTTGTTTTTTGAGACTAATGTTCTAACAAGTAATAAATATTTTTGACAACCTCTGTGGTGTGGTGGTTGAGCATGTCGGCTCATAACTCGGAGACAACGGGTTCTATTCCCACGGCAGGACAAGTATTTGTGCATTAAAAAAAACGCAAATGCTTGTTCTGAGTCTGGGTGTTGTGGGATCATGGGGTTCGTAGTTCCTGGGTCTAGGACACAGAGACACAGAGAATCCCAGTTAGGGTCCAGAATCTATGTATGTTATTTTGGTTTTCACCACATTACCCGATTTTTTGATATATCTCGCTCGTACTGTCCACAACGGAGTCGTAATATTGTAACAGAAATTCACAAAACAGTCAATATGTATTAGGATAACAGATGCATTGAAGAGCTAAATATTGACGTAGCCTATGGGTCAGATTCTATAAGTATACTAGCTTCTGCCCGCGGCTTCGCCCGCAGGGCCTATATAAACGAAGAAGATTTTTTTCATAGATAAATCAACCACCAATTTCACCCTCTTAGGGATGAAATTTGAGAAAAACCCATTCTTAGTGGATACCTGCTTTACAAAAAACACAACCTCCAAATTTCAAGTCTCTAGGACCAGGGGTTATAGCTCTGCGTTGATATATAAGTCAGTCAGCCAGTTATATAAATAATTATGTATAGATTTAAATGCTGTGATGAACTTTCAGTCAAATTGTATCAATAGTTGTTGGTTGTTGGAGTATTGTAACACAATTGTAAATACTTTCTGGAGCCACTAAAGGTTATAAGTCTACCTAACTACTTCACGGTTTTTAAATATATGCAGATATACTTAGTTTTTACATTTGGTTCTTCAAGGTTTTTATGGGCCAAAATTTTTATTTATTTCTTTTTATTTAATTGAGTGAGGGAGCTCTTTTTTGTAGCATTAAGAAGCCGTGTAGGCCTTACGCCAGTTTGTACTAAAGTCTATTAAATAACAACTGTAAAACAACACTTTCCCCCGGGTTCTCGTATACGTTTGTTAAATTCGTGAAACTCTGCAGACCGAATACTAAACGCTCATTGGTTGCCTGTTGATCATCGGCTGTCTCAACCAATGAGCATGTTGACTTAACACGAGTTTGACAAACGTACGAGAAACTGGAGGCTAGAGAGATAAGTGCTCACTTAGGAGATGTCAAACTTTAGTATAGATGGTAATAATTAGTGTTTGCAATAAATTTCAATGTAATATTATTGACATTGCTATTTTTAATTTTATGATATATTATTTCGACATTCCCTTGTATTATTAATTGATTTTCTATATAATGATATGTTATTTTATTAATTTATTATTATATGTTATTTTGTACCGCTTGTATTGTACAATTCTATTTATATTATTATCTAATTTCAGACGTGTATTTTATATGAATAAATGACTATTGACTATTGACTATTAATACCTTCAGCTGTTTCTGAAAAAAGGGGCCTTGAGATAGAGAAATAGATACGGACCACAGTGTTTATTTAAGTGTTCCCTTTCAAAGTATTTGGAAAACACTTAGCACTGTGTCACTGAATTAAAATACAAAATAACAAATTAAATTATTTAATTCGATTGGTGTTGACACTTTGGGTTCATGGACACATAGCTCATCGTGTTTTCCAAAACTTATCAGAGAGCCTGATCGATGCGAAGTGGGACCAAAATAATGCGCTAATAAAATATCAATAATATTATATTAACTCTAAGTCTTCCAAAAAAGACAAGATTAAGAGAGAAAGGTAAGTCAGTTGACAGCCTCTGTGGTGTGATGGATAAACAGGTCAGCTCATAACCCGGAGGCGGCGAGTTCGAATCCCACGGCAAGATAAGTATTTGTGCACAGAAAAAACCGCAAATACTTTTTCTTAGTCTGAATGTTGTGGGACCATGATGGTCCTCGTAGTTTCTGGGACACAAGGAATCCTGGTTAGGGTCCAGGATCCATGTATGTGCTCGTTGGGCGTTATTATTGTTATTTATTATTAAGGAAAAGAACAAGCAATTTAACTGGACAATGCTGCTAGCACGTTAAGAACATTGCCTATTACTGATGCTGGGTTGAAGAAATTGAATTGAACGACTGAAGCAAAACTTTTTTAACTTTGTTGTTGCTTTGTTTAATGTCAATGTCGCCATCTTGACAATTGAAAATTGTAAATTTACCGGACATACCAACATAATAATAAAAATGTTTTACTATGTTATTTTCACAATGGATATCTACGTGAATCAATTTCAACTTCCGTTCACCTCGGATTCACCAGCTTACTCCCCAAATCAAGCTTGCGTAAAGAAGTTTTACTTCAATAAGGCCATCAGTGCAACTGCGTACCAGTATGTACTGTATGGCACCTATCATATTTAAAAAAATTCCCACAAGAATCCGTGTTGAGAATAGCGTGGCTTTCGAGAAAAAACTAAATGAGTTGCTACTGGACAAAGCCTTTACTAGGTGGTAGGACTTTGTTGCAAAGTTCGTCTAGGTAGGTACCACCGCTTTGCCAGTTATTCTGCCGCCAAGCAGTAGTGTTCAAGCACTACTGTGTTCCGGTTTGAAGGGCACTGTAGCTAGTGAAATTACTGGGCAATTGAGACTTTATGATCTGATCTCACAGTCGAGTAATCTTATTACCAGACTGTGCTGATGTCTCAGGATGATGTGCGCAGTGCAGTGTCGCTTGTAACTCTATGTTTTAGGGTTCCAAGTGACACTGTTCTGTTATGGGCGATCGTGGCGCTTTACATCAGGGGAACGGCTAGCTCGTCACATCATTAAATAACATAAAAAAAGCCTATTATACCATCGATGAATTTTTGAATGATAAAGATTTTAAGTAATTATTGTGATTTTCATCCTTTGATTTGAGAATCTTTATATTATCTATTTTATCCCATGTTTGATATTTTGCATTAATTATAATAATAGGTCTTTACCTATGAAATTGCCGTATTGCAGTACAGACTTTTTCAAACAAAAAAAAGCTTTTATTGGCTATGAATTCTAAATTCAAATTAATTTTGTTTTAAAAATATGACATTCTATTTACAATATAAGTCTTTTGTTTATTGATTAGCGTTGTATTTTCATTACATTTCAACATTTTTCCTCATAATGGATACTTTGAAATTTCGTGTAATTATGGAATATGAGTTCCGTCGTGGCACCAACGCGGCACAAACGACACGTAACATCAACGACGTTTACGGGGAGACCTGTACAAACGAACGTACAACCCGTTATTGGTTTGCTCGGTTCCGTTCTGGGAATTTTGACTTGAAAAATGAACCTCGTGGTCGTCCGGAAACTTTGGTCAACAATGATGAATTAAAGGCGATTGTGGAAGCTGATGAATCTCAATCTACAGCTGAGCTGGCCGCAGCTTTTGATGTTAGCATCAAAACAATATTGGTCCATTTGCGACAGATTGGCAAGATAAAAAAGCTTGATAGATGGGTGCCCCACGAACTTAACGATCGCCAGCGCAACGTACGCGTCGAGACTTGCCTTGCGCTGCTTAACAGGCACAGAAATGAAGGAATTTTGAACCGAATTCTTACGTGCGACGAAAAATGGATTCTTTTTGACAATCGAAAGCGCTCAGCAAGTTGGTTAGATCCTGGTTCGGTACCAAAGCAATGTGCAAAACGAAAAATGACCCCTAGAAAGGTGATGGTCACAGTTTGGTGGTCTAGTGCTGGTGTGATTCATCATAGCTTTTTACAAAACGGCGAGAGCATTACTGCAGATGTGTACATTGAAGAACTGACCACAATGATGGCGAAACTCACACGTCTGCAACCAGCTTTGGTCAATCGGTCGTCTCCACTGCTACTTCACGACAACGCGCGACCCCATACTGCACAACAGACCGTCTCTAAGCTGCATGGGTTGGGTTTGGAAGCTCTCCTTCATCCGCCATACTCACCAGATCTTGCGCCTACCGACTATTACTTTTTCCAAAATTTGGACAACTTTTTAGCGGGAAAAAAATTCAATTCCCGAGAGGCAGTACAAAACGCTTTTGAAGAGTTTGTTGTCTTCCGTCCTGCTGATTTTTTCAAGAAGGGCATCCATAAACTGCCACAGCGTTGGCAAAGATGCATTGATTGCAGGGGTGATTACTTTGAATAAAAGAAATAAATAAGTTTGAAAAAAAAAAAATACTCTATCTTTTTTCAAACAAAACGGCAATTTCATAGGTAAAGACCTATATTTGTTTATAAAGGATTGTAAATATGAAACGACGAATTCTGAGAAAGCTTGTATGTCACGACGACGGAAATAGAGATACCACTGTGTTACTTTTAAGACCACAAATTATTGTTTGACCTATTTCACAAGCAAATAAATTGATTGATTGATTGACTGATCTGTACTAACGACACTAACCATAGACTATTTGTACACAGAACTTTGAGATAAGGGTCATTCTCGGCACCAGAGGACGGCTTGTACTAGGATAGCAGACCAAATGAGAAGATTGTCACGGCCTAGAATGGAATAATTCAAATAGTTTATTTATAGCCACAGCTGACACAACGGATGCAACAGGTTAAGAGATTGTCCAATGCGGCGCTTGCACCGCCTCCATGATAACAGCCCGCGCCAATATAAATGCGACCTAATTGGTCATGCAACATTGTAAAGCCATTGTAGGGATTGGTACCAGGACTCAAGAAATACTGAGAGTTACTTTTCACTTGGTAGATATGTATACTAAAACGAGTGTGCTTGAGACCATACGACTGAGGTAAAACTTCTTTAGCTCTCTCTATCGACTGGTATAGACTTCTTTTTGCTTTGTTTAATGTCAATATTGCCATTTTGACAAGTGTCAATTGTCTTTTTACTGGACATGCCAACATAATAATACAATTTTTTTACTTTGTTATGTTGACATTGCAGATCTACGTTAACAAACTTCAATTTCCGTTCGCCTCTCAATGGGCAGCTAACTTTCCAAGTCAAGCGTACGTAATGGAGTTTTCTACCGTACTGCTTAGAACTAGTAAGTATAAAATTTTCAGGTGAATATCAAATATATTATTTTACTACAAAGAGCAAAGTAAATTTGTGATTTGTATATCCTTTCTCAGAATCTTTGGGTTTCGGACATATTCGATGTCTAGGAGCCAGTTACTAACGCAAACCACGGCGCATTCACAAGCGTTTGCACGTAACTTTTTATTGCGTTGTTTTGTATTGTTTAACAATTTCCAAACCACAAGGCAATTGAGAATCGATTCAACAGCAAATCAGGGGGGTGATCACGAAACTTTGATTGCAATGCTACTGGTGAAATTTCCATACTAACTATGCTTATAGACTGCGTATTCAAACTGTCAAATCCATACAAATAAGTATTTCTATCGGTTGCAATCGAGTTACGTGATCGCTCAGCAGTAAAAACTGTAAATAGCAACCGAATTAATAGCACTAGAACGTACGTATCATTTGATTGCAAAGCAAACCGGTTCCGTCTGCAAAGTTGGGCTTCTATTTCAGTATTGTACTGATGGAGTTTTGATTTGGCATCTCTGCTCTCCAACTTTACTATCGGTTTGACAAACTGACACATTTATGCAACAAAACTATTTCTCAAAATGCACTGTGTTATTTCTGTGAATAGAATGGAGTTTCCCTATGTAATTTATTTTAAAGAATTTTTTTTTTTAATTTCAATGCTTTTTCTAGATTCTAGACTATTTGTTTCAAAAGTGGAATTACTGGGCAAATTAGACTTTATGACCTGATCTCACAGTCTAGTAATCTTATTACCAGTAGTACGTAGTGTTGACGTCTCAGGATGACGTGCGCAGTGCAGTGTCACGCGAAACTTTATACTTTAGAGTTCCGAGTAACACTGCAATTGATATGGGCAGCTGTGTATCTTAACATCAGGCGAACGGTAAGCTCGTCACGTTATAACTTAACATAAAAAAACGGCACTCGCTGATAGCCATCGTAAGCTTAAATGTTAAAAAAAAATCTTTTCATCACGACGCTGAACTGTAATAAGGTAAAAAAGACGAAATCAAAAAATACCTGTGCCAAAATTGAATACAAAACTGAACTACACAAAGGCTGACGCGAAGTTAGAAGTCACGCAGTCTGAGCAACTTTGAAATTCAATCTAATTTGTCCGGAGCAACGCAGTTTAAATTACCAAGTTGAACCGGCAGTGAGACGGACACATCGCTCGGGAAAACGACAACTGATGGGGGAGAAAAGTTCTCAAATGGTGACCACGAACTGGTGGATGCAGCTTACTGCATCTACCATTTGTGCATTTGTGGTCACAATTCAGCCTAAGGGCCACACTCGGTGAAACAACAACCTGGTTAAAACCGTGGGGATCCATTTGATACGAGAGACAAGTAGCTACGTGGGGTAGAGTCCTATATTAATAAATAAACAAATAAAAATACTACTTTATTGCCTTTATGCCATAAATTTACATAAGAATATCATGTTCCGGAAGCAAAATGGAATGTAATCAGCATTGTGCAGCATGTACGTATTCACGTGCACGCTGCGCTGTTTTTCAAGCCACTCCTTGCTCGGACTGGTGATAGCCGAGAAGGAAAACCGGTACAAAGTATACGTGTGTGTGTGTGTGCGCCTGCGTGCGAGCGTGCGTGCGTAAGTGCGTGCGTACGTGCGTGCGTGCGTGCGTGCGTGTGTGTGTGTGCAAATATGTTAGTTTGGAAAACATGCGTATGCTTGTGTCCGACCATGTCAATGCGAGGGACTATGATGATGAACACAATAATTTAGGAGTAAACTACTATAGACAATGAGGTTGCAAATTGCATTTATGTGAGCCAAACTTTAGCTCCCGGCCATCTAGTTCCAAACTTGTCATGTAGGCCGCGCCAAAATGTCGCAGGATACGATTGTTTTGGATGCTGGTTCGTACAACACGAAAGCGGGATTTGCAAGCGAAGCCTTTCCAAGGGCCGTATTCCCTTCAGCCGTTGCTAGGTACTCGTAGATAACTGTTTGGTGTGCAATTAACTCAAATATAACTTTAGTTATTTAGTACGATGACAGTTTACCCACTTTCATGTAATTAATCATCAATCATAAATCACCACTTAATATATATATAAATCACTACATAATCATCAATATTTGTCCACTCAATCATTAATCATTCATCAACCAAGCTATCAATCGATAATAAATATAAATTAAGTGCTTTGGTTTGGGTGAATGTCTGACTAAATAACCTAAGCCTATATTTGGACGGTATCATAATAATAATAGTAACGCCCAACGATAACATACATAGATCCTGGACCGTAACTAGGATTCCCTGAATCTAGGGACCCAGTAACTACTAGGACCGTGGTCCGCTCTACACCCAGACTCAGAACTAGTATTTACGCTTTTTTTTCTGCACAAATACTTGTTCTGCCACAGGAATCGAACTCGCCGCCTCCGAGTTATGAGCTGACCTGCTCAACCACCACACCACAGAGGCTGTCATAAGAAAGAGATGTGATGAGAAACGGCTTTAAAAATACATGAGTGATTAAAGAAGATTATACTCTACTAAATAGTATAATCTCTGATGTAATTCATATTGGTAGCTGTAGTTACAAGCTTTTTTGAATGACATTTTTTTTTAGTTGGCTAGTTTTGTCGGAATCTAAGAACGCAAGGTTGAGCTTCTACTTTATTTGGTTTTTCATTTTCCCCCCATATCTACGTTTACCGAATATTGTTTCCGAACACATATACACGGATTATATAAGAATATCGCTACATTTGCACGCTTATTTTGACTGGCCCGATAGCTTAGTTGGTAGTACCCTGCCTTCTGAACTGCAGACTGTGGGTTCGATCATGGTCCCAGAACAAACATTTGTGTGATTAACATCGATTTTTGTTCTGTCCGGGTGCTATATTAAAATAAAATCTATAAATAAATAAATAATATCTGCGGACATTTCACACATTTTCATTGTATTCTAAGTAAGTATTTACAAAAAAAGTGGCTAAGTATTGTGTTATTTGGTTCCCATAATGCAAGCTTGGAAAAAAATGCTGAAATGTCCACAAATATTATTATTATTGTTATTCAAGGCTTATTTAATGCAAATAGTAAGCAAACAACAAACTTTACGTTCGGCGTAACTTTCAGTCTCACCGCACGCCACCGGATATAATAATATTTTCTGCTGGTAACACTGTTTTCAACTTTCAATGAGGTCACGGGCGATACGGGCAGACGTAGAACGACATGTTCTGCGATCGCTGATAG
The DNA here is from genome assembly GCA_905220475.3 of Ennomos fuscantarius. Taxonomy (NCBI): domain Eukaryota; kingdom Metazoa; phylum Arthropoda; class Insecta; order Lepidoptera; family Geometridae; genus Ennomos; species Ennomos fuscantarius. The sequence continues at coordinate 18,824,746 of HG992023.1, forward strand.
TCTTATGCCTTTTCCGAAGAATATATTTTGTTTTTAAAACATGACTAAAGTAAACCTATTTTTGGTAGATCTCATTTGATTATTATTTCAAATACAATCCTAATTTGAGGGTTACATATTTGATCAGTCCGGGGTTAAAATAATGAGTCCCTGGGGCTCACAGGCGCGGTTTCTTGTCAAAGAGCAGTCGAGACGTTTGGTTGAATAAACCAAAAGGCTGTCTAGCTCAGCCAATGAATCAGCTTAGCTATTCAACGAGGGAATGTCACCAGTTGATTTGGTACGCTTCCCGCAGAAGGTGATCTAAATTCTGCGGCAAACTTTTATTTTAGCTTAGTGTACCTTCTTTACTATTCTTTCAACGAAATACTACAATGATATAATAACTACTACTAACTACTACAAAAAAACATTTGGAAATTATTATTAAAAGACATAATTATTAAGTTGGAGAACTTTTTTTACAAAACTGTGTGTATTTAGTTGTGAAGAAATAAACAAGTTAAAATATTAATATTTAAGATAATTATAGTGTAAAAATATTTAAACGGTTTTGATGTAACTGTACCATGCTGGTTGGGATGATTCTCAAGAATCTCTCTCGGACGTTACCAACCAAATTCAACGTAAGTTGGTTGTTAAAGGATAAAGGACATGGAATCACCAATATGTCACTAGCATGACCCAGACTTAGAGGCGGATGGACCATTGTCTAAAAAACTAGTCATTCAGTTTATGACTTATAATTACAAAAGTTAGCTACTGTTCAGTAAGTTTGTCTGAAGGACCACTATTTAACTCCCCAGATTTCGCCGTCCGGGATTATTGGATGGTTTGCCAATCTTACACTGCGGCGAAGAAGCCATATTGAACCGTGGATTATCTAAAATGACGTGGCCAGTGCAGGAAGGCCTTATTAGTGATTGGGACGAAATGGAGAAGCTTTGGCACCATGTTTTCTACAAAAAACTTCAAGTTGCGCCGGAAAGTGCAAGAGTTATGCATGCAGTTCATCCATTGGTGTCAGGGAAAGATAAGTATGACCCTGTGATATATTTTTACCCCTTTGTCAAAACCGATTTTTTTTTTGTCTACTAAAATTATCTTATGCCAATAGTTTGTGGACAATTAATTTTAGAAATGTAGGTTTGATATACTTGTAATGTAAGGACTTTTACTAGGTGGTAGGACTTTACTGCAAAGTTCGTCTAGGTAGGTACCACCGCTTTGCCAGTTATTCTGCCGCCAAGCAGTAGTGCGCAAGCACTGCTGTGTTCCGGTTTGAAGGGCATTGTAGCTAGTGAAATTACTGGGCAAATGAGACTTTATGATCTGATCTCACAGTTTAGTAATCTTATTACTAGATTGTGCTGATGTCTCTGGATGACGTGCGCAGTGCAGTGTCACGCAAACCTCTATACTTTAGAGTTCCGAGTGACACTGCAGCTGGTATGGGCAGCCGTGTCGTTTAACATCAGGCGAACGGCTAGCTCGTCACGTCATTCCTAAACATAAAAAAAAAGTAACAGACGCAATATAATTATATAAATAACTTTTGTGGAAAGAATTGGATTAGGCTTAATAATTTAAGTTTTATCCATTTGACAGTCTTTGAAGTGTGGTGAGTGAGCAGGTCGGCTCATACCAAGAGGCGGCGGGTTAGATTCCTGCAACGGGAGAGTAAAAAAAGTAAATATATTCTGTGTCTTGGTGTTGTTGGACTTTAGTCCTCGTATGTTTCTGAGTCCCTAGATACAGGTGAACATAGTTACGATCCAGAATCTATGTATTTGATAGAATCGGAATCTATGTATCTTGAAAATTTGTCAATTTAACAAAATAATTAAATTTTTAAATGTTTTGACTTTAGAGAAAAAATGGCAGAAATCCTGTTTGAATCGTTCACCATCGAGGGTTTGTATCTGATGAAGGCACCAGTTCTAGCTCTCCACGCAAGCGGAAGAACCACTGGAGTGGTGTGGGAGTGTGGTTTCTCGTGTTCATATGTAGCGCCAGTTTTCGAAGGGTTTCCAATGAGGCATGCTACTATGCTGTCCCCTTTGACTGGAGAAATGCTAACGAAAAGACTGCAGAAACTTCTGCTTGAGACAGGGTATTCTTTTACAACACCTGTCGAAATAGACCTGCTGAATGATATCAAGGTTTGTTTTTAATTTGTATTGGTTATCAAATCTAAATGTTACTGAAAGTAATTGCTTATATCTCAAAATGTCTGAATATTACTAATCTGTTAAATACTTAAAATTCAAAATGACTTAACACTACCTAGTACCAGCGGAACAATAATCATTACATGCAAATATATAACGAAAAATATAAGAAGAAAAAACTTACTTTTCTGCTAGGACACACGGAGTCTCTCCATATATTAAACTGTTTTTGGATCCTTATAAATACTTAATAGTATTTAATAATATAACAGTAATGCAGAGAAAAAAAAAATTGTCTGCTCTATAAACACTTCACTCAATTTTTTCATACTTTCAATAGAGTCCACTCTTTCAGTGGACGTAGTCTTCTCGATCCACTTATCCCGGCAACGGCCCAAGCCGAGGCTCGCACTCCAGGGGTACCCTTGAGCTAAATGCCTCCCACTTTTGACGGCTGGGCGCCTTAAGCGCCTGCCTTCCCGCCGGTGACACTGTAAAGCTCTGTAGAGACCAACAGCATTAGCCCGTTCAAAATAAAAATCGAACTTGGTTTTACTATAAGAATAAAAGGAACTGTTTTATTATAGAAACTACCGCTTATATAGGTCTAGTAAATAGTGCAAGGTAAATGCTAATCACCTTAATTCTATTACAGGCTAATCATTGCTACATCCCGTCAGATTATGAAGCAGAATTAAACGCTTACGCTTGTTCCGGGGAAAATAAGGCTCTTTACAAGCTACCAGATGGACAACAGATCGTTTTAGGCAACGAACGGATTCGATGTCCCGAAATATTTTTTAACCCTTCTCTTGATAACCTAGGCTGTTTGAGAATACCTGATCTTATCAGCTCTTGCGTATTGAAATGCGATATAGACTATAAATCAGTTTTCTATGATAATATAGTTGTTGCTGGTGGATCCAGTATGATTCCAGGATTAGTGGATCGTCTAAAGGTAGATTTGGCTAATCATTTGAGAATTCAGCAACGTAAAGCGAACCTAGATGCAATGACGTCAAGGCTCTACGCGACTTGGTTGGGTGGATCCGTATTGGCTTCAATGGAAAATTTGAAAGGTTTTTGGATGACAAAACAAGAATATGAAGACGGTGGACCAGAAATAGTGAAACATAAGTTTTTTTAATCGATAAGTGAGATCTCGTGTATGCCTCTTAAATTTCAAATTAATAAAGAGATTAAATGGTTTTAAAATGTAGTAGTTATATAATAGTAATAATAGTATGACGAAATACCACTAAGTAATTAGTTAAGTACTTATATTTTATGTTATTAAAGTTTTAATTTTAATTTAAAATCGTGACTATGCCCATCTGTACTAAAGTCTATTAAAATACAACTTAGCTAAGCAACATTTTCCCTCGGATTCTCATAAGCGCTTGTTAAATTCGTGTCAACTTGACAGACCAAATACTGAACACTCATTGGTTGCCTGTTGATCATCGGCTGTCTCAACCAATGAGCGTACAGTATTTAACTTTTTCATGTTGATGCTAGTGAGCACAATGCTAGTTGAAATTATTCGATCTGTGAGGATTGTAATAAAAGCTAAGTCAAAAATACAGGTATTAACAAAATAACTTTAAAATTAACAACTGTCCATTTTCCACTTCTCACACAACCCATCGTTTTATAAAACTTATAATATTTTTTTAAAAACTTTTTTTATAAATCGCTCTTGAATAACTTGTTGGCATGTCGTTGAGAAGAATCCGAAAATGGAGATTGTGAATTTTGAACTTTTTTCCATAACCCATTTGTTTTTGAAGTTTAACGTGTTATGAGGGTGGATCATTATCCGTTAAGTGTTCGTGAACCTGCACGAGTGTTGGCAAATGGTTCCAAGTTTTTGAACCATGCCTTTTCGTTTTCTCTTTAAGGCTTCCTAGAGCCTTCACTAAAATATCCATTTTACTGTGGCATATAGACTGCTAAAATAAGACTTTGACATGATATAACCGTACAAAAACTTACTTGACATTGGCAGAATTATCGCTAAAAAGTGGTAGAAAGCATCACTTTCATGTCATTTTAAAATTGTAGTGTACGTCATAGACTACGGTGGTAAAAAAAAATGTCAAAGAGCATATAACCATTAAGTAAAAATGTCATGTCATGGCTTGAGGATAAAAGTCATAAAAGTATTATTTTCTTTATTATTTAATCAAACGACGTTGCTATGATATAAGTTTGGAACAAACTTCATAAAATAAGGTACTTTACCAACAAAGGCCTATAACCATCTCATCGCTTAAGAAGATTAGTTCAATTGATAAGTCACGACAAAGTACTTAGGCTTGAAGCATTGAAGTTCGAAATGGCTTTTGATAAGCCGGTAATTGTACTCGACAATGGAAGTTACAACATCAAAGCTGGCTTTTCTTGTGATAACCATCCAGTATCTATATTTCGAACTGTAGTTGGAAGACCTAAGTACCTGAATGGTTCTTATGGAAAAGAAGACTATGATGTTTTCATCGGTTAGTAAATATACATTTCGAAGATGATCTTTTTTATGTATCTATACGTTTTGGTGATAGCAGCTTTCTCCTGGGTGCATTAAATTCTTTTGCGATCATATACCTATGATAAACGTCCAAAGTGGTGTTTTATGAAGAAACCGGTGTCCAATGGTGGATTCCGACTATCAATGTCATGAGATTAAAAGCTGTCTAAACATCAGTTTAGACAGCTTTTAATCTCTACCGACCTTCACATTACTTTATGTCACATTCACATAAAGCGCCCAGCCGTCTAAAATGGGAGGCAACTAGCTCAAACGTATACCTGGGATGCGAGCCCTGGGTTTGGCCGTTCCTGAAAGATATAGATCAAGAGACGTCCACTGAGACAGTGGGCCCTGTGGAAAGCTGCGACCGTTATATCTACGGGGGTACGTATCCTGTACCGGTGCGAAAAACCTGTACCTGAGCCAAGATAGCTAGATCGATCCAATGATCCTAGCGCAGCTGACACTACTTACTGCTGTAATAGGATCATCCGGTCGCAGACGTGTCGAGTAAATACGGGGTAAGTACCTACTACTGCATTTATAAGAGATAATAATAATTATTATATCAATTATATATTATTACGAGCTTCTGCCCGCAGCTTCGCCCGTGGCGTGGCCTATGGGAAAATATTTCAACCACCCATTTCATCCTTTTGAGGGTGGAATTTCGTTAATCCTTTCTTAGCGGATGCCTACGTCATAACATCTACCTGCATGCCAAATTTCAGCCCGATCCGTCCAGTGGTTTGGACTGTGCTTTGATAAATCACTATGTCAGTCAGTCAGTCACCTTTGAGTTATATATATTTAGATTACTAGCATTAATAAACATGACTTTTAATAATTTCTCGCAGCGTACTAAATGACTTTAACAGACTATCTTAGTGAATTTTGAAAATTTGGTCTGGCAGCCCCGCGTCTATACAATCCATGTTTTCAGGTGACGATGCAGTGGCCAGGATCGAAGACTATGAGCTATTCAGCCCAGTGGTTAACGGCAAGATTGTCCACTGGGACAATATGGAGAGAATATGGCATCACTGCTTCTATAGGGAACTGAAGGCAGCGCCCGAAGACCGAAGCGTTATGTTGGGATGTGCAGCAAAGACTACGATGCAGGAAAAGTGAGACTTAAAATCCATTTGCGAAATATCAGTAGCGTTCATATCGAAGCTTGATTTTTTTTTTTTTATGTTAAGGTATAACGTGACGAGCTAGCCGTTCGCCTGATGTTAAACGACACGGCTGCCCATATCAGCTGCAGTGTTACTCGGAACTCTAAAGTATAGAGTTTCGCATGACACTGCACTGCGCACGTCATCCTGAGACATCAGCACAATCTAGTAATAGGGTTACTAAACTGTGAGATCAGATCCTAAAGTCTCATTTGCCCAGTAATTTCACTACCTATAGTGCCCTTCAAACCGGAACACAGCAGTGCTTGTGCACTACTGCTTGGCAGCAGAATAACTGGCTAAGCAGTGGTACCTACCTAGATGAACTTTGCAGTAAAGTCCTACCACCTAGTGATTAGCCGTTATTGACCGATCGGTAAAGTTAAGTAACACTACTAGGACGGGTGACAGCCGAAATAAGTTGTAACCTAAGACCCCGTCCGGGTCCTAGGATGCTTATTTAGGTCTTGATACTACCTAATCAGACCCTGAAGGGAGATGGTGACATAAAAAGAAAAGGAGAAAGAGGAAAAGAAAGACACTTTAGTTTATACAGTATCATAGAAAATAGTGATAAAATATTTATAAAAACGGGATACACGAGAATTGGGTTCAATTTTGTAATGAGTAGAAGAGTTGGGAAAACATTGTATGATTCAATAAACAGGATCGAATACGTATCTGAATATTGTACAATAGAAGTTTCCGTCGTGATTGTGGCACTAGGTCTAATTTAAAACATGGCCACGCCAAAGGGCCGAGTAGGGTTTCCAGACTTTCATCTTTAGCCAGCTAGATATAAGCTTTTAGTTCGCTGGTATTTCTTATTTGTTTTTAATGAAAATCAGGGATCCGAGCCAGCCCAGTTCATGACCTAAAAATCAGATGACGTCCGTCCGTCCCAACGTTGTTATTTTTTATACCCATAGCTATGTAGAAAGAAGGTTTATTTAAACGAGCTTCTGCCGCTTCCGCAGCTTCACCCGCGGCATGGCCTATGGGAAAATAATTCAACCACCTATTTCACCCTCTTAAGGGTGGAATTTCGAAATATCCTTTCTTAGCGGAGGCCTACGTCATAACATCTACCTGCATGCCAAATTTCAGCCCGATCCGTCCAGTGGACTGTGCGTTGATAGATCACTATGTCAGTCAGTCACCTTTGAGTTTTATATATTATATATAGATTTATAAAATAAGGATGGCTGGTGAAGATGGTTTGGAATGGTGGTGCAGGTGAGTGAGCATGCTACAAAGTCTTTAGACAAATTTTAGGCTAGCAGCGTCATGTGAGCTTAAAGGATAGACAATTATCTCTGCGCCCACGCGTTCGTACCAGCTAGGCGTCACGTAACTTGATTGCATAGAAACACTATTTTGTATGGATTTGACAGTTTCAATGCGTAGTTTATGTACATAGTTATTACGGAAATTTTAATTCAAATTAAGAATGAAATATCACCTGTTGCATTGCAATCAAAGTTCCATGATCACTCCCATACGCTGCAGAAGATTAGTGAATATGACCATCTAACAACATTGTTATCACGTACAATTTTTTTTTCAAATCTTCATTCATGCAGTTCATGAGTAGTAATGGTAATACGTATATATTTTAATAGCAAAAAAAAATAGAAACAAATAACATGAAAAACGGCGATGATGATGAGTATAGCCTGCAACCTATTCTCAGACCTGCTGAATTTACACTCAAAATATTATAAGTGTCGGTTATGGCGTTTCGTTGGAGTTTTGTTACAAACGTGACACGAAATACGAATAAAATAGCTGTACAGCTATTTCAATATATATATTATATTCAAGCTGTTTACTCGCATGGTGATGAACAACGATAGTGATGATGATGAAATATAGCCTACCAGCTATTCTCAGACCTGCTGAATATACACTCAAAATTGCATAAGTATCGGTCTAGCCGGTTTCGGAAGAGGCTAATTACAAACATGACACAAGAATATTCTGTATTAGAATAGCTACGCCCTGCGGCTTCACTTACGTGGTGATAAAAAACGGTAATGATGGTGTTGAAATATAGCCTACGACCCTAGAGAGACCTACTAAATATACACAAAAATTTCATATGAATCGGTCAAGCGGTTTCGGAGATATTGCTACGAACACTGTAAAAACACAATTTTATACGTTAGAATAGATTATAGTAAATTGATTATGAATACGTAGAGACATAAAAATCGAGAACAGTCACGTTCGAACGCAATTTGAATATTAAAATATTCACAAAGATGAAACGAGAATGAAAAGAATTGTTTCGAAAGATTTTCAGCATATTTTTATTATATCTACCTATAATTTTATTCAATGGTAAATTTAGCATACAATTAATAAAATCAGAATTGAAAAGTACCTTTGAGGACTTGTTTTGTCATATATTAGGTTTTGGTTTTCAGTACACCAAAGTAATAATTACAACCATATGGTATCTTGTGAAAAAAGCAAAATTATGAACTAGGGCTGTCGTATATATAAATAATTTAAAAATAATAATAAAGGTTTATATAGAGTTCGTGTTAAAAAAATCAATGTAAATTTCATGTGAAGATTATTGGGTTGTATAATACTGCTCCACTTCCATCATTCCACTATATTCCGTAAATCTTATCAGCTGGTGAGGCAAGTGATTTACCTTTAAAATCTTCTTAATCTTCTATATATACATATTTATATATATATAAATATATATATAAATTTAGTGTCACAAGAGTATAACTATTTCGCTATGCGAAAACTTTCAAAGTCGATTGATATAAAATGAAGATGCTTAGAAAAAGTATTATATGACTGTCGCCAGCAAACGAGCAACCGGATATTAGACGCCTCAATGACCCTTGAAAAGGACCAAGGTTGGCAAATAGCAAACACTTGACTCGAACGTATTACGCTTCACGATTGAAAAAAAGAAATAAAGAAAGCAACACTTTATTTGTCCAAACTGTGTATGTTTTACTGCACAGTAACAAACATTGGTAATAGCTACAACTAAAAAAAAAAAAGACATAACCTAGTATTTTTTTCATGTCAATAAATTTAATGAATGATGTGACGAGCTGGTCGTTCACTTGATGTTAAGCGACACGGCTGCCCATAATACAACAGTGTCACTCTGAACTCTAAAACGTAAAGTTTCGTGGAATGCGCGCAGCATCCTGAGAAATCAGCAGTCTGGTAATAAGATTACTCTACTGTGAGATCAGATGGGTGATAACGTAACTCAATTGCAACGGATAGAAACACAAATTTGTATAGATTGGACAGTTTGAATACGCAACTTATGTGCATAGTTAGTATGGAAATTTCTCCTGTTGCATTGCAATCAAAGTTTCGTGAACACCTCCCTGATGATAAAGTTTCAATTGCCCTCAAATAACTATAATTTTATTTTTAGCAGCAAACAGGAATAATTAAATGTATTAAGGACAACATTTGTAACAAATAAATGCTATTAAGCATTTATTTGCTACGAATACATTAAACACAATCGTTAACGTATTTCCTCAAACATGACTTTGGTTGAACGCATTTTCATTACGCTATTTGCTTAGTGTCATTGCCCAATAAATACCTCGTGCCACGCAAACAGCAGCCTTTATTCCTCGAATTGAGGTTGAAGTAAATAAATCAAACAATTTAAGATTTACTGGGTTATAGATTATTCCGAATTCTATCATGACATTTGCAAATCTAATGTAGAGACTTTATGAAAATATGAAGTATAAAATATATACACGGCCTTATTCATGTAAAGCATAAATTACTTTGACACAATGAAACAGATTCTTTTTTGTTTTGGCTACACACTTTTGCTTATTTAGCCAGTGTGAAGTAATAAATAAATTCTAAAGTTAATTAATATTGTGTAGGTATATATGTGTTAAGTCAAGTCCCAGCCCAAGTCATCAAGTCAAGTAATAGTCTAGTCTAGTCAAGTCATACTCCTAGTATATTTGTAGCAATTTTACCAGAAGCTTCTATGTAGTTTTGGAAACAACACGAAAAGAAACGTTTCACCATCATTATACCACTTTGCCACAGTCATGCCTGTAATCCAGCACTTAACGAATAAAATGCCACCAATTTTATGTACTAACACTGAAAATAACACAAGTTTGGGAAAATAATGCAATACGGTAACGCAATCTTTTTCTTTTTTCCCGCCAAATCTCCAGAATAATCTCTTGCCATTAGTGACTCTCTTTTAAAATATTTAACGTAAATGGAACACACTTTTCATAGGTAGAGTACAGTTGGTAGTGGTCTATATATATATAGATCCCAGACCCTACCAATAGGATTCCTTGTGTCTATGGACCCAGTAACTACGAGGACCATGGTCCCATAACACCCGGACTCAGAACAAGTGTTTGCGCTTTTTTCTCTGCACAAATACTTGTCCTGCTGCGGGAATTGAACCCGCTATTTACGAGTTATGAGCCAACCTACTTAGCCACCACACCTTAGAGACTGTGATGATAATAATGATAATATTTTTTAACGGACTTGTTTAAGATTTATTCGATTTAGATATTTATCCTCTCAACTCAACGTGTTTTATACCAATCCCGTTCGAATGGAATCAATCATAGATTTATTGGGTACTCGATCCGAAATTTCGACGGGTTCGGTTCCACAACGCCGTTCTGTTACTGGAATAGAATATTAAATACGTGTATACAGTTCCTGACAATGGAATGGCACGCTTGTAAAACATAATACTTTTTTTAAAATAGGCTACAATTAAAATAGGCTAAAAATTAGCTAGTTGACTAAAGTTGCTTTAAACTTTCTAACTGTGTAAACAACATTATGAAGAATTAAAATTATAGATAAATGACGAGGAAAACAATTTAGTTGACTAAAGTTGCCTTGGCTGAACTACAAACGCGACCCCTTCTCGCCCCGGTACGGCGGACGAGGGCTTACGGGGAGTTTTAGGTTCGAGTCCCACATGCCCCCGTGGTGGCAGGGAAGTGCGAGGGCATTTCTCCCCCTCAAAAAGAAAAAAACTTTCTAACTATATAAACAATAGTATGAAGAATTAAAATTATAGATAAATGACGCACATTTAATTGATTATTAATGAATTTTTTATATTTTTATTGATTCTATTAGATTTTAATTGTTTAGCAATATATTCCTTAAGGCCATAAAAGATGTGCGGACAGACCGATTTGGCTCCACGTTAATTATGCAAACAGCCAAAGAGGAGGGAGGCTTTACCGGCATCCGTATTTCCTCCTCGAAAACTACAACCTTGCAAATCGAGAGCGAAAGCGAATTTTCTAGGCAAGCGTGTTACACCCTAGACCACATCATCACTTACCATCGGGTGAGATAGTGGTCAAACGCAAACCTATCAAACAATAAAAAATAAAAACGTTAGTCCGCTTGTTGTGTCAACAGTTTTAATTTAAGTGTTGATGGTAGTGCCTTAATTGTGTGAAGTACATGGCTGTAGAAACTGAAGAAGTTCCTACAGTTGGTATACTATTATAAACACGAAAGTTTGTATGTATTGATGTAATGAGTGGTTGAATTATGTATGAAAAAATGTCTTCTTCGTTTCTTATAGGCCACGCAGGCGAAGCCCCGGGTAGAACCTAGTATTGTGTAACTCATTAATATATTTATTTTAATGTATAGCGTGCCATATACTTGGCCTGAGTTGTATCAATATTCAGCCTAGTCTAATGTGGGTGGAAGATTTGAAGACAGACGTGTAGCGTGGTGAATGCTAATACACCAAGATTAGCATTAATGATGATGCTTAGCCTAAAAAAAGTTATTATTTCTGGTTTACTGAAACCTGATTTATGTTATTTTACTGGTCAGAGTAAATAAATTTGTGTCTGACAGTCAGTGAACATTTAAATAATCCCAATTGATACCCTTTAACGAAGGGCCACCTCATCCATACGACACCTATTTAATAGGAATTCTTCCATTCCGCACAAAGCGTTTCGTGTCAACATTCAATAAAAGAAAGGCTAAGAAATGAAACCCCTTACCAGCGTCTTTATTTTCTGTACACCATAACCCGAATGTTTTCGAAGCAAAAGTGAACCGCTATCAGCATGCTCCATCATCAACACCGCCGCTTACCATTAGACAACAATCAACGCAAGTTTATCATGAATAAATAATTAACTCAACAAATCAACTCATATTAATCTTGAATTTCATCTTAGTTAGTGGTAGTATTTTTCTTGTGATTAATTTGAACTCAATGATTATAAAGCTTTTAAGAACGTAATTTATCTTCAATATTTTCAGAATTAAATGCTGTGAAGTTTTTTTCGAGACACTCAACTGCCCACGGGTGTGTATACAGCCGCAAGCTGTTCTTTCCCTCTACGGCTCAGGCATTACCACTGGCGTTTCCATTGATCTTGGCTATGACTCTACTGACATAAACCCAATTTACGAAGGAGGCCTCATCAAATATGCTCACATGCAAACCAATCTATCTGGCAGGCAGATAACGGAGTTCATTAAACAGAAACTTACAGAAAAGAACTTTGACTTTAGCTTAAAGACTGATGAAATGATAGAAGATATAAAAAAACAAATGTATTTAACGAAACACGTTGTTATTGATAATAAGGAAACGTATATTAAGAAATATACTCTGCCAAGTGGTGAAAATATAGATGTGAGTGATGAATCGTTTATGTCTGCTGAAATCATTTTCCAACCAAACTTAGTTGCTGGTCGTAATACTGGATACATGCCACTTCATGAAGCGTTCATGACGTCAACGTTGAAATGTGATGCAGAGCTTTGCACTGATTTGTATGAGGCAGTAGTTCCTTGGGGAGGTTTGGCAACCATCCCGGGGTTGAACGAGAGATTGGCCCATGAAATTGAAAAGTTAATTGGTAAGCCATGTAACGTATTAACTACCACCGAGCCGTATACCGTGGCGTGGCTAGGAGGAGCCACATTTGCTGGCATGACAGATGCTAAGAAGATATGGGTCACTAAAAAGCAATACGAAGATCATGGAGTGAAAATTATAAGAAACAGGTTCCTTTAAGCACGAACTTATTGATCAAGGTATTCATCCCAACTTCAACGCTAGTTAAATTATTTGCAAGGCTAACGTGTTATTTAATTTTAGGCGATAAATTGATTTCAGTACTTTTGAAATATTTTATAGACTATAAAGTAGTCCAAACTTAAAAAATTATAATTAAATATCTATATCATTATATATAATATTAATTATAATTTAATCCAATAATAACCGTTTATCCCAATTGTTTTTTGTGCTTTCTCTTTTATTATACTATTGTATTTTATTCCAATAGTTTACCAGTGATACCAAAATGCTATGTTTATGGTAGCTAGACGAGCATGGGGAGGCCTATGTTCAGCCCTGGACGTCTTCCGGCTGAAGTTGATTTATGGAGGTATAACAATAATTTGTCATTCTCTGTGGTATGGTGGTCAACTGGACAAGTATTTGCGCACAGAAAAAAGCGAAAATACATATTCTGTGTCTGGGTGTTATGAGACCATGATCTTTGTAGTTCCTGGGTCCCTATACAGGGAATCCTATTTGGAGCCCAAGAGCTATGTGAGCGTCGGACGTTATTGTTATTATTATAATTAATAAATCAATTTCCATTTTTGTAATTAAATCTGAAGCTGCAGTCGTCCGTCAGTAATAATGGAAACAACTGTAGGTTGTCATTTCGACCGAGGTGCGCGTTCATTAACCCCTTGAATTATTCATGCAGTTACGTGATGAGACATAGACGGAGCTGTGATACATACTTTAGAATGTCTAGAGCTCTATCAAGTACTAAAGAGAAATAGATATAACTGACACAGGGAGCAAAGTAGCAAGCGAAGTTTCAAGAAATTTGCTTTCATCTGTCTGGATGTATGACTTGGTATACAGGTACTAGAATTTCATAGAAAGTGTAGAATGTTAGGTGTTCATGTTTTTGTAATACCATCCATCCAAAATCCTGGAAGAGATCTAGTGATAAGGCCTTTTTTGCTATTTTGATGTAATGCCTATAAAGTTTTATTTTGTGTTGGTATAGGCAATAAAGAGTTTTTCTATTCTATTCTATTCTATGTCAGAACATTTCGTCGCCACTCCTTGTATAAAATCACAGTTATTAGAAAGACTTCATGTACCTAAACTGTTTTATGTAGTTTCAAACCACCAGCTGATCAGAAATGAGACACATCGTGCTGAGACAGTTAGTAGACAGAAAAATCTAAATCAAATCAAATCGTTTATTTGCAAATGAAACGTGGTTGTCAAAGATTCATACAGATGGTAAGTACTTAAATAATGTATTCCGTACATGTTTTTTGCTATCACAGCATGCAAATCTTATACTGACCCTTACAGACAGAGGATTTTATGAGTGCGTTTCGTATCGGAACACAGTCTGTAGTGCTTGCATACTACCGCTTCGCGGCCATTTTGGGAGCAAAATATCTAACAAACGTCAAAAAAGTCCTACAGATTAGTAAAATTTTATCGAAGTCTGAATAAAGTATCAGTGGCATTATGGAAATTAAGAAGCTTAATTTTCCATCAACGTACATTTATAAAACTCGTCATTGGAATTTTCTTGCATTAGGCCAAAGTTCCAAAGCCTTCTTCACACTGAGCCGTTCAGCGTCGGCATTGAGATCTTAAATGCCTTAAGCGTCTCATCTGATTAGCAAGGAAATAGCGTCATTATATAAGCTACTCTTTCTGCTCTTGCAATCACTATGAAGCTTTTATTTCGTGAAATTGAAAATCTTGCTTCGTAAGAATGATTACACTGTTTTTGTGTTAAACGCCGCTAATGATTCAGGGAAAATTTTCAGCCTGAAATGAACCCTTAATGACTAAAAATGAATATGTTTATTTATAATAAAACGCGAGTAAAAAAAAATTGTTTATGAACATTTACTGTTTTTATATGTTATGTTTGAAACACAAACATAGAATATTTGCTATGATTCGAACCTTCCCAAGACTTAGAAACAACAGAACCAGGTAATAAGGTTTCTACATAAGTAAGGCTCACATGGGTCCAAACTACCGGTGAGGGCACGGCGACTTCTATTGCCCCAGTCTATTTGCATTCCTCGCAAGTGATATTCAACCTTCTGCGGCCAGATTGCTACCCTCATATCAATCCGTTTACCAATTTATACGCGTAGGATCCTTTTACACCACGGATTCAATTACAACAAAAAAAAATGAGGAAAGTTGCCGCTATTTTCACAGTCTTAAGGGTGAATATTGGTTGGTGCGAGGTGTGTGGAAGAATGATTTGTTTTGCGTGCCAAAGATGTTATCTTTGGGGTATTCCTAGAAAATATATTTTTCAGCAGAGAGACATTGTTAAGGTTTCAACGCTTGTCTATTGTACTTTTCATGCATTCGGAGATTTTGACGGTGTTGATAAGGTATGTTTTTCGTTGCGTATGTTGTAAATTTATTACAGTGTTGTTTTAAGTATATCTGTATAACCGGCTTGAACGCCACCTTCAGACTGAGTATATTCATAGTGATCATATTGTAATACTACTAAGATGTGTATTACAAGATCATTCGATCTTTTCTAGTTATTTTGACTAATAATTTGAAACCAAACAAATTTAAATAAAAAAATATTTGGGACTATTCAGAACGGATATTTTATCAAATTAAATAAAAGAGTGTTTGGATTCGGTTTATAAATAACGGAAATATGAGGTAACAAACATAAAAAAGACACATTATTTAATTGAAAAACTCCTCCTTTTTTGAAGGTGGTTGATAAAGGAAGGTGGTCAAGACTGAATGTGGACTGCTGGATTGGTCGCGGGAGACGCTCCTAATGAGAGTGTTCATTGTAAGACGTAGACTTCGAGTTTGCAGTCATGGCCAATAAAGAAAAACGTAGCCATTTTTGGAAGAGGTCTCAGTAGTTTAATGTTATAGTTTAACTGTGTGTAATTCAAATTTGTATATAATCTTTCTATGGGCTATTTGACTGCTCTATTTTTGAATAAATAAATAATATACCTCAAAAAATAGACAATCGTGAAATCAAATTATATATAATAAAGTTATAAGCTTTTTAAAGTATAGAAATAGAAAGAAACAACTCAAACGCGCAGTGACGTCAGTCCTCTATAGTACCTCATTACTAAGCTGTGGTACCTATTTTACCATAGACCATGCTCAACATAAAACATGTTTGGCATGTGACGTGACAAACAATCCTTTATAGTAGCTATGAGGAAGCTACACACAATATCTGTTTTGCGAGAAAGGGACAGGCGATTAAATTTTAAAAGGTGATTTATTTACTAATTTTATTTATTTTTTAATTATTCAGAAATTTTAAGCTACTTTATGATGATAATAATATTTAATTTGTATTTTCAATAGTAGTCAAATACCTATTTTATTGTAAATGTAATTATTTTTTTACAAAAAAATAAGGCTTGTTCATCAAAAGACCCACAGTTCGGTTCTTAAACATCCTGTTTCACTCACAATATGCAAGAAGGATTTTTTACATAATTTGACAATTCTTTCCGGCCAAAGGCCAAGTGGGATTCAAACCTTAGTTAGTTTGAAAGTCTTTTGGGCTGCCGCTGAACCACACTCCGTTTTACTGACTTCACATGTTCGTTTCGTTAGTAAACGCAATCTGCCTGCATAATTTCAAGTAATCTGTGAGCATAATTTTATTGAAATCAGTTGGCCATTTTTAAGTGAAAGTCTCGCAAACAAATCAACTTTTGTATTCAGTAAGGGTTAGCGATAGAAATAAACGCATTAATCGTTAAAAAGATTTCTTCCCTACCACTGCTCAATTACCAAAGTATTAATGCAACAAGGAACTAGCACATCATAACAGAATGTTTGTCTCTGCAAATGTACTACTTAGGAAGCCATAATCCTCTTTACGTGCAAAATTATAGCGTAACTTAGTAAGTAGTTTTGGTATTTAGCGTAGCGAAATGCCGCAATCTCGTAGAGCCTCTACAAAACTTTTATGAGGTAATATTCGTAGCATTTCGTAGCAAAGCCAAGCTTTTAGAGGCTTAACGCATGCCATCATATACAATACACACTTTGTCCCTTTTAAGCAATCTCACCTGATGGGAAGCTATGCATACACCCAACGGTCTATGCCATTTAGCGTTTTTGGCTATGAAATACTTATTTAGTTTTGCTTTGGTTGACATGCTTTTTGGAAGCATTGTCACTCAGCTGTTCACTTACGCGCCAAATTTTGCCAACCGATTTTGATCCCTAAAAGAAAACAAATACGCAAACAAGAAAAATATCTTGAAGTTACAGAAAATGGTTGACATTACAAAATATGAGATTGCTCTATTTCCGTAGCTCCGTAGCATACGTCTACACGACTGTCAATTCCATTTCCGTAGCACGTCTACGTTTAGGCTACGTCAACGTCGCAGACCGGTCATATGATAACGATTCAGTAACAGTTGGCGTAAAATTATTCCCATTTTATTTGTGTCATGATTTATATTACAATGAATTGGCGAAAATTTGTAATAAACTACGAAAGTAATGGACGGGTATAAAATAAGAAACCTTAAAAACATGTAGTAATTGGGCCCCGCTGCTAGTGCCTGTGTATCTATTATTTTCGAGGCTATACTTTATATCATAAACATAAATCGAACTGTAAGTAAGCAATTTTTATAAAATAGCGAGGATTTCTTATAAAATAGCGACGAAAATAAAGCAAGTGAACTTAAATTATTATAATACTATATGTTTTTTCTTCACTTGCTTTAAGTGAACTTAAATTATTATAATACTTTAAGTTTTTTCTTTCTAAATTTTAATGTTTCACCTGAAATTGTATTTTTCTGTATGACATGATTATAAATTTTTCAATATTAGAGAAGCCACTGATGCCTGTAATATGGTTTAAGCACTACACTAGCACTACAGTTTATATACTGGTTCGGGAATCTATGGATTCATTCAAATAACCTAATAATAAGTATGTCAGTAAATATTTTAATATTTCTATTTGTTAAATTATTTGTATTTTGTAAACAGTTCACAACTCATAAAAAGTAAAGTAGTGGCGTAACTTTGTGCTAGCACCCCAAATCATACAAACACATAGGCCAGATTAAGCATAACTTCTTTATAAGACTACGTCATAAGGAAAAATTAAGGGGCGTGATGAATTTGAAAAACTTAGCATGGAATAATCGTGAGTAGTGATTGGATATCAATTGAAAGCCTGGTTCACCTTTATCTGATAACTACTCATTTAGTGTTTTTTCTTTGATAATTGAGTCAGTGGTTATTTATTTTATGGAAAACAAATACACAGTGATATATATAAGCATTCTTAAAAAGATTTAAGAATGCTTATAGTACTGTTCATCAAACACCTACATCACCTTTCACCATATTTTAGTTCTACCATCCACTTAAAAAATATGATATAAAAGAGGCAGCCAACGTTTTAATTTCATCTCCGCCCTCGGATAAACAGCCAGACGTTCCAGATTTACGATCACTTTAAATTAAATTTGTTGCAGCATAAAACTGATAAAACGTTGAATTCTTGTCAAAAGAAACATTTTACTGCTGGACTATTTCACCATTTCAGTTTTACGAGTGTGTTATAAAGAATAAGGTGGTTTTGTGAACAATAAGAATAAACCAATGTCTTTTGGATTTTTGAAGAATTTGCAAGAACAACCTTTTCCCAAAAATCCATAATAATAATAAATATGTGTGGGCATTTCACACAGCACCATCTAAAATAAACTAAACAAAGCTTGTACTATCGGTACACTGACACATAGATACTTTTTGTTTGTAAATAAACACATAGAATACAATATAACAACCAGACACAGAACAAATATCGATGTTGACCACAAATTTTTGTACTGGGTGGGGATCGAACCCACAACCTGCAGTTCAGAAGGCAGGGTTACTACCAACTGACCTATCGGGCTATTGAAGTAGAATTTATACATCACGTCACCTCATCAATATTTTTGCGACTACTGCTGCTCATCAGTCATCTCTTATCATCCACATCACAGCATCAGTCTTTTTGTGTCCGCTGCTGAGGATAGCTCTATCCCATCAGGAGTTCTCCATAATTGCCACGCTTGACTGGTTATGGTGATTTGGCGAAGATCATAATGCATATTGCGTGGAGTTTTGCTGTCCATTCCCCGGATATAACCCTTAGCTGGGCTTGGACACGAAAACGAGAGGCGATATTCTTACGTCAAGACCACACGGCTAGTAAAATTTACAAAAGTCGCGGTTTTAAACCAACTAAAGCCTTAAGTAAAAAAATAAAGTTAAGCCGTTCGTTAGTAAAATAAATAAATAAGTATATAAGTAATAAAATAAATAAATAAATAAATATTTTTTTTAATAAGTTGTCCAAGGATTGCATCTTTGGAACCTATAACCCCGTTGAGTGTGAAAAGTCTCTCAAAAATGATTTCAATTTAGCTTTGTCTTTCATTACCTAATCTCTAGGCTAGGGGAAATCCCCTATTTACAGAATGGTCTGTAGTTTTTCCTATTTTGATCCCAATTCCCAAAATGTATTATTTAACTGATTTCAATTACTTTTATGGTTATTGCAACTATATTATTTACCTTTCTCTTTCTTACTTTTTTCTTATTATATGCTTTCTGTACGTTCATTCATATTTAATGTAGTATTTTCCTGAAGAGACCATTGTGGAATTTTGTTGTCTTGTTAGATTTCCCTTATAACACGGACCCATACACAATGTGCAATACACGAGTCTCGAGCTCCATTAAATACCGTTTGCATTGGAATCTTCGTTAGAACAACTCGGCAACCAATCAAAGCAATCACTAGATCGAACAAGTACCGGTACTCACTAACAAGTGACCTAGATTGGTTATCCACAGTGGCTATTGAAATGTAGTGGATCGTTCCAATTAAACTGTGAAGAATTCATTCCTTGGTTTGGAGCCTCATCCAGTTCCATTCAAAAGTAAGATGGTCGATGCTCCGCGCGACCAAAATGCTGGTACTTATTTGGCACAACGAATCAGCATTGCAATTCAACGGCGCAATGCTGCCAACATGTTGGGTACGCTACCTACTGTTACTGAGCTGGA
The DNA here is from genome assembly GCA_905220475.3 of Ennomos fuscantarius. Classification (NCBI taxonomy): domain Eukaryota; kingdom Metazoa; phylum Arthropoda; class Insecta; order Lepidoptera; family Geometridae; genus Ennomos; species Ennomos fuscantarius. The sequence continues at coordinate 18,844,798 of HG992023.1, forward strand.
GCATTTGAACTGTCTATAGGTCATCGCTGCCAGTATATAGTCCAAATGTTTTTTTTAGTAGGTAGTGTTTAGTGTTAGTTGGTATCACATTGTCAATAAAGTCAATTTGCCGTTTAAAAAAATAAGACGAGTATGTATCAGTAAATCCAGAGTTCCATCCAGTTCCAGTCCATATCGTTAACTATTATTATTTTGCCCACTGGCGAAAAGAAGGGGTTAGTAATAGATGTGAATTATAACACAGAAGATAAAGGTACTGGCTTGTGTAGTGATAAGTTTGAATAAAGTGCAATTTGCCGAGTGAAAGAGACAGTAATACGCTCTTAAGAGACTACTAGAGCGAGATTTTACCATTGCGATGTTCCCACATAGAGAATTAATACGTGGATGAGCTATGTGGAAACGTACCTCATCTTTTGCTATTAAGTATACCGGTTTTGTCACTATTAATTAGTTTCTAATGGTGGCCATTTAGAAAGAAAGAAGTTGTTTATTCGTGGTAAAAAAAAAGTACGCATAAGATAAAACAGTAGTGTACAAGCACTACTGTGTTCCATTTTGAAGGGCACTGTAGCTAGTGACACAAGACAGGGTGTAAAGTTTTGCGTGACACTTCACTGCGCATATGATCCTGAGACATCAGCACAGTCTGACTGAGAGATCAGATTATGAAGTCTCATTTGCCCAGTAACTTCACTAAGTTATTGGGCAAATGAGACTTCATAATCTGATCTCACAGTCGAGTAATCTTATTACCAGACTGTGCTGATGTCTCAGGATGATGTGCGCAGTGCAGTGTCACGCAAAACTTTACACCCTGTCTTGCGGAACCATGGTCCTCGTAGTTCCTGGATCCCTATATACAGGGAATCCTAGTTAGGGTCCAGGATCTATGTATGTGACGCCCAAGCGTTATTATTATTGATATATTTGTGTTGTTATTATTATACTATCAAATGATTCTAAGAAAAAAACTAAGTTACCAACTCTTAGGCTGACAAATTTTATTCCTTTAGTCCCACAAACTTTTGAAATCGATTTAGAACATCAACCGTAAAAAGAATTCATTCTTCTGTCGGTTTGCGGACAACTTTGCGGATTTTCGGTAAAGCTTACTGTGCGATCACCGACACCTGTTGGTGGAAATAGCCTTATTGTGCGGCACGATGGCGATTGACAAGTCTTGGAAACATTTCTCGTTTGCTCACACATAAATATGACAAATATTAGGAGAATTTGTAGATTTTTAGTGGTCACGCTCGTAATTTCGCTTATAGTATGTATTCTTACCTGAAACTATCATCTATACATTTATCCAGTTTTTGATGTAAAACTTCTTTACGCACGCTTGACTTGGGGAGAAAGCTAGTGAATGCGAGGCGAACGGAAGTTGAACTTGATTCATGTAGATTAGGGTGTCCCAAGACATAAGGGAATTTTTTTTTTCGTGAAATCAAATACGCATACCCTCTATTTTTATTCGGTTTGACCTATTTGACTCAAATAATAAATATTATTGTGATTGGACAACGATAACCCGTGCCGACTTGATGCCAAACTTTTAACTTGAAAATTTGTACTGACTTACTGTAAGAGGAATTACGAACTTAATTTTTATTACATAATTAAAACTCCAATACACGCAAATAGTATATTATTTATTCATTTACATTAATAAATTATATTATTGTTGAAATTTTCTTTTTAACGTTTGTTTTTTAGAGTCAGGATAAATTTTCCGGTGTTCTTGTACGCAACGTAATAAAAATTGTTTTTGTTCCTCCTTAATTGATCCATGAAAGTCTTGCGTTAGCTTAACCGATCTTTCGGCTACATCGTTTACTACCCTCAGTGCCGAAACTTTCTTTCTGGCTTCTTGAAACGAAGCATAATTTGACCACAAAGTAGGACATTCATGTAGAAAACTGTCTTCAATTTTAAGGCGGTTGAACAAGGACTTGCTTTTTACTGAAATAAAGTCAGAGATGTTTTTTTTCTGAAACAAAATAAGAAAATTAGTAGTATTAAAAAAATATATTTTCACAGGTAATGAAAGTAAAAATTTATTTAACTATTTATGTCAATGTTCTTTAATAAACTTACCATACAATGAACCGGAAAGTTCTTCTGTCGATGGGATGTATCGTTTTCCATGAGTTATTTCTTCCTCTTTGGTTACATTTTGAACCATTTTAACTTTAGTTTCTTGGTCCACATCATCATCAAAGAGTGACAATATAGAAACTTCGTCAGTTACAACAAATGCTGAGTAATCTTTTGCAAGGCTGCTTTTGAGATCGTTTTATCAATTTTCTCGTAAGACTTCATTGATTTCAAAAAGCACAAATCTTGGTAAGGTGTTTTTATTGCTGAAGTGCATTGAAGCCATGGTTTAACGTAGGATATTACGATAAACAAGCAAACGTCAATCAATGCCGCCTTGTCTTTGCTTGTGATCTTGAATTGAGCACTAAGTAACTACTTACTTGACTGATTTTTGCTTCAAATACGCTTTTTAAGACCAATTAATACACGTGATGGCGACAAGCGAAAATAAGCATTTCTCTGTTCAGTTTTTGTTCAAGAAGCACACAGACATAGTTTATACGACCTGTATTTGAAGCAGTAGTATCACAACAAAGAATTTGCACTTTATCTTCTAAATTCCAGTCTACAATCGCGTTCCAAACTGCCTGTACTTGTTCACTTCCTGTAGAACTTTCTAGTTTTGGTACAGCAATAAGTTGTTCTTTGTTTTCGTAAGAAATATCTATTAGAAGACGTTTTTCTTTTGATTTCCGAGCATTTAATGCAGGCAAAAGCTTGCCGTCCCAATGAACAACAGTCACAACTTCCGGCACCTTATTTTGAAAATCAATTTTTACGGCTTCAGCGCGTTCTTTCCTTTTTTCTGTGCGAATTCTTTGGATGGAAGACTTACTTATCGGAAATTCATCAAAATTATATCCAAGTGCTTCAATAGTTGCTTCAAGAATGAACACAGAATCTCTCATACTCAATTGACACCTATCTAACGCTGCTACTAATTTTGGAGTAATAAAATCTCTCCGTAGAGGTGTTTTGCTGGGTTGTATGTTCTCGACAAGCTTCGATACGTCCTCTTGTAAATCTAAATTTTCATTACATTCAGATGATGAGTTGTCTTGTAACGGTACATAAGATGATGTCGACGGAGTAGGCTCAGACAAATATTTAGCACGTCGTTTTTCTTCTTCAATAGTTCTCAGGCGCGCTCTTTCCTCTCTATCAGTCAATATTTTATCCACTCCTGTTAAGTGACTAGGTCGGCCTGGTTCTCTTTGATGCTGTAAAAAGGTTCTATCCTCATTTGTTTTTATTAATTGAAGCGCATCGGCGTGTGCAATGTCAAACAAATTATCTAAATTGTTGACAAACTCTTGACGGCGCTACTTAAACACAACTTCTGTCTTTTGTGCATTTTTTTGCAAGTCCCTCCAAACTTGATATAAGTTTACAAGTTTTTTCACACAATTAGGCAAAGATTTACCTAGTAGGAATACGCGCCTTTTCCCAATAGATAATACACTCGTGAATAGTGAGATTCGCGCTTTCATTGACAGTTAAATACACTTCACGGATATTGTAAAATAAAACTGCTAGAACTTGCCCATTAGAAGGAAGTTTGAACCCGTTATTTGATGTTTTACGTCACCTATTAAAAATATACCTCTGCGTAATTGCACTGACACGTTGACTGATTGAAAACAATGCGAGTACTATAACGAAATAACGAGGAATCACAAGCACATCGACACGTTAGGTCGCGTCAGCCTTAGAGAGCAAGTACTGACATGTATCGATGTAAGTCGGCACGGGTTACCGAGGTCCTACCTTCTTAATATGTTATTTATAATTGTTTTGACTTAAAAGTAAAACATTAAGAGGGTATGCGTACAAAAAAAACGACTTTGATTTTTTTGGGACACCCTATTAGGGTGTCCCAAGACATAAGGGAATTTTTTTTTTCGTGAAATCAAATACGCATACCCTCTATTTTTATTCGGTTTGACCTATTTGACTCAAATAATAAATATTATTGTGATTGGACAACGATAACCCGTGCCGACTTGATGCCAAACTTTTAACTTGAAAATTTGTACTGACTTACTGTAAGAGGAATTACGAACTTAATTTTTATTACATAATTAAAACTCCAATACACGCAAATAGTATATTATTTATTCATTTACATTAATAAATTATATTATTGTTGAAATTTTCTTTTTAACGTTTGTTTTTTAGAGTCAGGATAAATTTTCCGGTGTTCTTGTACGCAACGTAATAAAAATTGTTTTTGTTCCTCCTTAATTGATCCATGAAAGTCTTGCGTTAGCTTAACCGATCTTTCGGCTACATCGTTTACTACCCTCAGTGCCGAAACTTTCTTTCTGGCTTCTTGAAACGAAGCATAATTTGACCACAAAGTAGGACATTCATGTAGAAAACTGTCTTCAATTTTAAGGCGGTTGAACAAGGACTTGCTTTTTACTGAAATAAAGTCAGAGATGTTTTTTTTCTGAAACAAAATAAGAAAATTAGTAGTATTAAAAAAATATATTTTCACAGGTAATGAAAGTAAAAATTTATTTAACTATTTATGTCAATGTTCTTTAATAAACTTACCATACAATGAACCGGAAAGTTCTTCTGTCGATGGGATGTATCGTTTTCCATGAGTTATTTCTTCCTCTTTGGTTACATTTTGAACCATTTTAACTTTAGTTTCTTGGTCCACATCATCATCAAAGAGTGACAATATAGAAACTTCGTCAGTTACAACAAATGCTGAGTAATCTTTTGCAAGGCTGCTTTTGAGATCGTTTTATCAATTTTCTCGTAAGACTTCATTGATTTCAAAAAGCACAAATCTTGGTAAGGTGTTTTTATTGCTGAAGTGCATTGAAGCCATGGTTTAACGTAGGATATTACGATAAACAAGCAAACGTCAATCAATGCCGCCTTGTCTTTGCTTGTGATCTTGAATTGAGCACTAAGTAACTACTTACTTGACTGATTTTTGCTTCAAATACGCTTTTTAAGACCAATTAATACACGTGATGGCGACAAGCGAAAATAAGCATTTCTCTGTTCAGTTTTTGTTCAAGAAGCACACAGACATAGTTTATACGACCTGTATTTGAAGCAGTAGTATCACAACAAAGAATTTGCACTTTATCTTCTAAATTCCAGTCTACAATCGCGTTCCAAACTGCCTGTACTTGTTCACTTCCTGTAGAACTTTCTAGTTTTGGTACAGCAATAAGTTGTTCTTTGTTTTCGTAAGAAATATCTATTAGAAGACGTTTTTCTTTTGATTTCCGAGCATTTAATGCAGGCAAAAGCTTGCCGTCCCAATGAACAACAGTCACAACTTCCGGCACCTTATTTTGAAAATCAATTTTTACGGCTTCAGCGCGTTCTTTCCTTTTTTCTGTGCGAATTCTTTGGATGGAAGACTTACTTATCGGAAATTCATCAAAATTATATCCAAGTGCTTCAATAGTTGCTTCAAGAATGAACACAGAATCTCTCATACTCAATTGACACCTATCTAACGCTGCTACTAATTTTGGAGTAATAAAATCTCTCCGTAGAGGTGTTTTGCTGGGTTGTATGTTCTCGACAAGCTTCGATACGTCCTCTTGTAAATCTAAATTTTCATTACATTCAGATGATGAGTTGTCTTGTAACGGTACATAAGATGATGTCGACGGAGTAGGCTCAGACAAATATTTAGCACGTCGTTTTTCTTCTTCAATAGTTCTCAGGCGCGCTCTTTCCTCTCTATCAGTCAATATTTTATCCACTCCTGTTAAGTGACTAGGTCGGCCTGGTTCTCTTTGATGCTGTAAAAAGGTTCTATCCTCATTTGTTTTTATTAATTGAAGCGCATCGGCGTGTGCAATGTCAAACAAATTATCTAAATTGTTGACAAACTCTTGACGGCGCTACTTAAACACAACTTCTGTCTTTTGTGCATTTTTTTGCAAGTCCCTCCAAACTTGATATAAGTTTACAAGTTTTTTCACACAATTAGGCAAAGATTTACCTAGTAGGAATACGCGCCTTTTCCCAATAGATAATACACTCGTGAATAGTGAGATTCGCGCTTTCATTGACAGTTAAATACACTTCACGGATATTGTAAAATAAAACTGCTAGAACTTGCCCATTAGAAGGAAGTTTGAACCCGTTATTTGATGTTTTACGTCACCTATTAAAAATATACCTCTGCGTAATTGCACTGACACGTTGACTGATTGAAAACAATGCGAGTACTATAACGAAATAACGAGGAATCACAAGCACATCGACACGTTAGGTCGCGTCAGCCTTAGAGAGCAAGTACTGACATGTATCGATGTAAGTCGGCACGGGTTACCGAGGTCCTACCTTCTTAATATGTTATTTATAATTGTTTTGACTTAAAAGTAAAACATTAAGAGGGTATGCGTACAAAAAAAACGACTTTGATTTTTTTGGGACACCCTAATGTAGATATCCAATGCCTAAATATAAAAGTTAAAAATTTGTGTTATTATGTTGGTATATGACAATTGTCAAGATGGCGACATTAACATTAAAAAAGCAAAAACAAAGTTATACCGGCCAATAGATGGAGCTAAACTAAAGAAGTTTAGTAAGTGTTTTAAATTTAAGCATAAATCTGAACAACTGATTTTGATTAAATTTCCATCACATTTACAATATATCATTTCAAATAAAAAAATCTATATCGGTTTATAAATGATAAATAGGTAACAAAACAACCTCCTCCTTTTAGAAGTTGGTTGAAAGCCTAAACAGAGTGCCGCCGGCTTCAGGGTAGAACAGCTAACCTGATTAAGGTTGTAGAGTAATGAAACGCGTCTTAATAAATACCGATAACACATTTATTTTTTGTACGGGCCTATAGTTTTCCGTTGTAAGATACGCCATGGAATTGAAGACTATGTAGATAATTGTATTCCAATCTTCCATCTGGTTATCATCATTTTTATGTTAATGAATGATGTGACGAGCTGTCGTACCGGATGTTACGTAATACGGCCGCCCATGACAGAACAGTGAAACGTCTCCCAATAAAAAAAAATTAACTATAGCACCTTTATGATAGTTTTTCCGTGACCGACACAATGGCCATTTTGCCTGGTCTTTGTAGTTCCATGATAGAACTGCTGGGATATTTTTCTCCCAGTAGTTCCATGGAACATTATATTGTCGTGCTAGTTTCTGCCCGCGGCTCGCCCGCGTAGTCTATAGGAAAGGAAGATGAATTTTTATTCATAGATAATTCAACTACCCATTTCACCCTCTTAGGAGTGGAATTTAAAGAAACCCTTTCTTAGTAGATACCTTCATTTTACAAAGAACACACACTCCAAATTCTAAGTCTCTAGGACCAGCGGTCTAGGCTGTGCGTTGATATAATTTTTTTTTGTTTGGCTCCACACTATTGTGTGGAGCCAGTGTCAAGTAATTGGTAATTTCTTGAGTTAATTAATATATATGTCAAGTCAAGTCAAATTACAGTCCAAGTCAACCAAGTCAAGTCATAGTCTAGTCTAGTCAAGTCATACTCCTAGTTAAGTGGTGGCAACTTTACCAGAAGTTTCTATGGAGTTTTGGAAACAACACGAAAAGAAACGTTTCACCATCATTATACCACTTTCCCACACTCATGCCTGTAGTCCAGCACTTAACGAATAAAATCCCACCAATTTTATGCACTAACACTGAAAATAACACATGTTTTGGAAAATAATACAATGCGGTGACGCGATCATTTTCGTTTTCCCGCCAAAACTCCCATTAATATAATTATATAAGTCAATCAGAACTTTAGATGTTATAAATATAGATTAAATCGAGTCTTTTCTTAGCCTTAAGTTCCAATATTTTCAGCGTCAGACTGGAGTTATAAAAAAAATATCGTGTTTCTATCCAAATTTCACAGATAATTGATAACAAAGTATTATAAAATGTAAAATAATTAATGAGTAAAAGCCCTTGGGGCTGCGGTATTAAATAACAGAGGAGTGGTTAATTTGTGGAGGTATTTTTAAATGGAAATTTTGTTAAGGTTGACGCAAATCCCTACGCTCCTTCTGATATTAAGAACTAAGACCCTCTGCTGGATTTAAATTATATACCAGTTAACATTTTATATAAACGTTATAATTTTTATTTCCAATTTTTGTATTTGCATTTTTAGTATAGTAAAAGTGAAAGATTCAGATAGATAGATGGATAGAGAACACTTTATTGTTCCACCAATGAAATATAAAAGTATCAAGAAAACCTTATAAACTAGTGTTACAATGGGCGGTCTTATCGCACTATCTATCTGTCTAAAGATTCAGTGAGTATATTTACTATTGATAGGACTTTCTTGCAGTTTGTCCAATATGGTACCATCTCTTTTCCAGTTATTCCAGTTTGCCAGCTAGAAAGGTGGCCATTTGCAAATTTAATGTTTAACTTGATTCTTGTTTCTTAAAGTTCTGTCTTTTTCCAATACGCTGTTAAGGATGTGGTAATTATTAGGGTTACGTTTCTCGTAGGAGAATTTGGACGTGGTGAGAATATAATATAATATTTAAATGTTAGAGAATTAAACATAAATAGTAAAACCTTGTAAATGCTGTACAGTTTCCTATTAAAGTTGACATATAAAGGTCAAAAAGTGGACAGAGAACATAAATTATTTCATTTTAAATACTAAACAAAAAGGCTTTATAAACAGCAGCTTTATGCCACTAAGATTAAACGTAAAAACCAACAATGGATGCCAGGAGAACACAAAAAAAATATGGCGTTAGATCACACGACTGAAGTAAAACTTCTTTAGTTTAGCGCCATCTATCGGCTGGTGTAACTTTTACTTTGTTTAATGTTAATGTCGTCATCTTGACTATTGTAAATTACCAATTACAACATAATAATAATAAAAATTTGCCATGTTGACAATGGAGATTTACGTGAAACAACTTCCGTTTGCCTTACATTCATTAGCTTACTCCCCAAGTCAAACATATATACGTAAAGAAATCAAACTTCAAAAATTCAGTTTTTCGGACCTAAGATTTCAAATTGGCATCACAACCAACTGTACCCGTATCATCAAATGTGACTAAGCTATATATTAGGTCTTTACCTATGAAATTGCCGTTTTGTTTGAAAAAAGTTAAAGTATTTTTTTTTCGAACTTATTTATTTCTTTTATTCAAAGTAATCACCCCTGCAATCAATGCATCTTTGCCAACGCTGTGGCAGTTTATGGATGCCCTTCTTGAAAAAATCAGCAGGACGGGAGACAACAAACTCTTCAAAGGCGTTTTGTACTGCCTCTCGGGAATTGAATTTTTTTCCCGCTAAAAAGTTGTCCAAATTTTGGAAAAAGTAATAGTCGGTAGGCGCAAGATCTGGTGAGTATGGCGGATGAGGGAGAGCTTCCAAACCCAACTCATGCAGCTTAGAGACGGTCTGTTGTGCAGTATGGGGTCGCGCGTTGTCGTGAAGTAGCAGTGGAGACGACCGATTGACCAAAGCTGGTTGCAGACGTGCGAGTTTCGCCATCATTGTGGTCAGTTCTTCAATGTACACATCTGCAGTAATGCTCTCGCCGTTTTGTAAAAAGCTATGATGAATCACACCAGCACTAGACCACCAAACTGTGACCATCACCTTTCTAGGGGTCATTTTTCGTTTTGCACATTGCTTTGGTACCGAACCAGGATCTAACCAACTTGCTGAGCGCTTTCGATTGTCAAAAAGAATCCATTTTTCGTCGCACGTAACAATTCGGTTCAAAATTCCTTCATTTCTGTGCCTGTTAAGCAGCGCAAGGCAAGTCTCGACGCGTACGTTGCGCTGGCGATCGTTAAGTTCGTGGGGCACCCATCTATCAAGCTTTTTTATCTTGCCAATCTGTCGCAAATGGACCAATATTGTTTTGATGCTAACATCAAAAGCTGCTGCCAGCTCAGCTGTAGATTGAGATTCATCAGCTTCCACAATCGCCTCTAATTCATCATTGTTCACCAAAGTTTCCGGACGACCACGAGGTTCATTTTTCAAGTCAAAATTCCCAGAACGGAACCGAGCAAACCAATAACGGGTTGTACGTTCGTTTGTACAGTTCTCTCCGTAAACTTCGTTGATGTTACGTGTCATTTGTGCCGCGTTGGTGCCACGACGGAACTCATATTCCATAATTACACGAAATTTCAAAGTATCCATTATGAGGAAAAATGTTGAAATGTAATGAAAATACAACGCTAATCAATAAACAAAAGACTTATATTGTAAATAGAATGTCATATTTTTAAAACAAAATTAATTTGTATTTAGAATTCATAGCCAATCGAAACTTTTTTTTGTTTGAAAAAGTCTGTACTGCAATACGGCAATTTCATAGGTAAAGACCTATTATATCAGAATGTATATATACAGTAAAGGTTGTAAAAGATAATGTTATTTCTCCGTAAAATATTAAAGAGACAGTGTTTATTTTTGATGTGGTTAGGGTAAAGAGTAAAAGGCACCGGTAGGGTAACCGCAAAAGCTCCAACGTAATTGCAATTACTTTAATTTGACAGAGAGTCAAAGGTATAAGGTAGCTGTATCAGATGGAATCGTAATGATATTTCGCTGCGCATTTGTGGTAACACCAAGGTTTTGTTAAACAGGTAGATGATTGGTAATTGAACGTCATTTGTGGTGTGTTTTATATATTTGCGGTTTTGAACAATTTTACATGCATTCGGATATTAAATACAATACAACAGCAATTGAAAACGTGTAAACGATGATTCAATAGTTTAAATACCAAAGTATTTACCGGAGATGATTTTAAATAAAAAAAAGTCCAAACTACCTTTTGGACATTTTTTTAGATTCTCTCATATTTTTGGACATGATTTTTTTTTCTTGTTTTGCTTTAGGGACAAGGGATGCTGGTTCAAATTCCTTAAATAAATCCATTGTTTTACATTAAATATTAATCTATCTCATAAAAGGCTAATAATAATCTCCCTTTAAAAAAGAAGTTTAACCGACTTTAATCGCTTTAAGGTCGTTACGAAAAATACTTAGATCATATTATTATACATAGGTTGTTTGTTTGTTTCTCTTGCTCATCCAGGTTGACTGGTAGATAATGCTTCATAGTATGAAATCCTCCTTGTACATTATTTTGTGTTAAAGTATAAATAAATAAATAAGTTGACTGGTCTTATAGCTTAGTTGGTAGTAACTCGGCCTTCCGAACTGTAAATTGTTGGTTTGATTCCCACCCAGAACAAACATATGTGTAATGAAAACCGATGTTTGTTATATGCCTCGTTGTTATATTGTAATCTCTGTATTTACAAACAACTAGCATCTAATTACTGTATCAGTTATCGTTCCCACAGTACAAGCTTTTCTTCTGCTTACACGTATTAATTGATTTATTTAATAATTGTGTAGGTTTATGTTATCTAGTTATCTTGATTTAAAATCTAAACTACTAAACCTACACAAACTAAAAATATTTTTTTAATTAACTGAGTTCTAAGGTAACTAATTTACTATCGAGAAACATATAATATATCGATTGAAAACTAATTAGCACTAATATTATAAAGGTGAAAGTTTGTATGATGTGTTTGTGTGTATGTGTGTATGTTTGTTACTTCTTCACGCTCAAACGGCTGAATGGATTTGAATGAAATTTGGTGCCAAGATAGCCTATACACTGGATTAACATATAGGTTACATTTTATCCCGGAAAAGTGAAATTTTCCTGTGGGATGAGCAAATAATTAAAATAATTTTTATCCGCGGGTGAAACCGCAGGGCGTAACTAGTGTTTATACACTAGTTACTATTCTCATTGATCTATATCTGTCCATCCAAAGGTTGTCAGGAAGAGATCACTTTTTAGCAATAAGACCACCTCGTCCACAGATCATTTCGTCATGTTGGTGTCAATAAATAGTTTATCTATCTATCTACTTCTTACCAAAAATAATACTGGATATTAGAATATAACTGGATACGCTCACCCAACCAATGTCGAATATTCCATCGCAATCCTAGATTGTTTATTTAAGTACGCCCCTAACATAACTCAAATCGAATCTAGTTACGAAAACATTCGCCTACACATTTGCTTTATTATATCATCTAGTATTTAATTAGTAATAATAGGTCTTTACCTATGAAATTGCCGTATTGCAGTACAGACTTTTTCAAACAAAAAAAAGTTTTGATTCGCTATGAATTCTAAATTCAAATTAATATTGTTTTAAAAATATGACATTCTATTTACAATATAAGTCTTTTGTTTATTGATTAGCGTTGTATTTTCATTACATTTCAACATTTTTCCTCATAATGGATACTTTGAAATTTCGTGTAATTATGGAATATGAGTTCCGTCGTGGCACCAACGCGGCACAAACGACACGTAACATCAACGACGTTTACGGAGAGAACTGTACAAACGAACGTACAACCCGTTATTGGTTTGCTCGGTTCCGTTCTGGGAATTTTGACTTGAAAAATGAACCTCGTGGTCGTCTGGAAACTTTGGTCAACAATGATGAATTAAAGGCGATTGTGGAAGCTGATGAATCTCAATCTACAGCTGAGCTGGTAGCAGCTTTTGATGTTAGCATCAAAACAATATTGGTCCATTTGCGACAGATTGGCAAGATAAAAAAGCTTGATAGATGGGTGCCCCACGAACTTAACGATCGCCAGCGCAACGTACGCGTCGAGACTTGCCTTGCGCTGCTTAACAGGCACAGAAATGAAGGAATTTTGAACCGAATTGTTACGTGCGACGAAAAATTGATTCTTTTTGACAATCGAAAGCGCTCAGCAAGTTGGTTAGATCCTGGTTCGGTACCAAAGCAATGTGCAAAACGAAAAATGACCCCTAGAAAGGTGATGGTCACAGTTTGGTGGTCTAGTGCTGGTGTGATTCATCATAGCTTTTTACAAAACGGCGAGAGCATTACTGCAGATGTGTACATTGAAGAACTGACCACAATGATGGCGAAACTCACACGTCTGCAACCAGCTTTGGTCAATCGGTCGTCTCCACTGCTACTTCACGACAACGCGCGACCCCATACTGAACAACAGACCGTCCCTAAGCTGCATGAGTTGGGTTTGGTTCTCCCTCATCCGCCATACTCACCAGATCTTGCGCCTGCCGACTATCACTTTTTCCAAAATTTGGACAACTTTTTAGCAGGAAAAAAATTCAATTCCCGAGAGGCAGTACAAAACGCCTTTGAAGAGTTTGTTGTCTCCCGTCCTGCTGATTTTTTCAAGAAGGGCATCCATAAACTGCCACAGCGTTGGCAAAGATGCATTGATTGCAGGGGTGATTACTTTGAATAAAAGAAATAAATAAGTTCGAAAAAAAATACTTTAAATTTTTTCAAACAAAACGGCAATTTCATAGGTAAAGACCTAATATGTTATTTTTTGCGTATTTGATTGTTTACGTTGCTACTGGATGGTGGAGTCCAGACCCTGAGATACAAGTTTATACTTAGTTTTAGGACGGATTCTACTTCCGGTGAACACATCTAATATGAAGGCATAGTTTGAGACGTCACATGCCAAAGAGATTTTTTGTAGAGTTACCACAGAGGTACCACAGCTTAGTGATGTTAAAAGGTGCAATGGCATTTGAAGGTATATTATTTTTACCTATTACCTTGGTCAATTTTTTTTAGGTATTTATTAAGCAATAAAATATAGCAGTCATGCCTTAAACCTGAGAAGGTCAGCGCAATATATGGCCCGCGTGTATTTTGTTTAATTGACCAAATGTAGATGTTATTTATTTTCAATTACCCAATAAATCGCGTTTCAAACGAATCGTCCGCAATACCTACTTTTGACAATGGTTTTTTTTTTATTGTTTGATAGCCTCGCGTTTGACCACTATAAAAAAATATTATATATAATAAATAAATGTAACTTATAATTGCAAAATAAGAAGTTTATGAATATCGTATTTGAAATAAATAACGTATATACTCACGTCAATTAAAAAGTCGCTATGTTTAATTTAACTGACGTCAATTTAGCCATTATTAATCTTACAAAATGTGTCGTAGTCACGATAGTCTTAAAAATAAAATCGGCTGTGGGTTCGATTCTTACGTAGGACAAACATTTGTAGAATATAATAGAATAGAAAAACATTTATTCAATACTTGTCTAAAATTAAAGTACAAAAACAGGTTAAATTTATACACATAATATGTACATAATGAATAGAAATAAACAAGTATCGAATGGGCGTCGGCTCAGCATATTGCTGGTCATCAGAGACATCCAGCGAAGATTTTCGGCCTAGACCCAGAGGGGGTGGAACCAATGCACAATTCGAAAAAGATATTTTTATTAATATTTAAAAAACGGATAAACAAGAATACTTACATATAAAATTATATATTATACATAAGTATTGCATCAGTTATCTGGTTCACATAGTAAAAGCTTTCCTTAGTTCGGGGTAGATAGTGCTGTGTAAAATGTCGACACATATTTATTATTATTCCTTTATTTAATTTATTAAAAACATTTCTATTTCCCTTAGTCATCGCATCACGTGTGAATGAATGGTACATTCTCGCGATTTTTTTTTATTGTGTTAATTATTTTCAAGAGAAGAATCTTATGTACGAAAAAATTAAGAAAGTTGATCGAAATTAGAAAATTTCCACCACGCGGATGAAACTGTTAGGCACACCTAGCTTTATCATATAGATTTGAATTTCTTTTGTTTGGAGTTGTTACATGATCGCCCGGTAGTTCTATACCGTGACGTGAACCATACGTCTGTTCTGTTCTAACTCTCCTAAGTCAGACGTGTGGGATTTATCTACCTGTCTCGGGCGCCTGTTCTGGTATACATCACGTGGTACGATGCGGCCGCGATTGACGGCAGTCATCCGTCAGGTTGTGGAGCTCGACATTGATTGCGTGGTGCGTTGTTGATGGTATCAAAGTTTACACGATCAAAATTCAGAGCCGAATCCATCTGTCTTGAAGTAAATATATATATAATAGAACCTATGAGCTTATGTGTAGATCGGTAACTCAATCTAACGGTATCTGACGAGACACTTGATTTCAATTCTAGCAGATTAATTGGTGTTGCTTATGTAGCAATAGTGTCAACAGTCTATAGATTATAATTTGCACGTGTTCACCGTATATTTATGTTTAACAATATAAATATTTTTAAGTAGATGATGTTTTCTATTAAATGTATTTTTATTGGTTCTATTGCATTTTAGCAATGGTTTACTTACCTATGGTGATAATTGTTGATGTAGCATGTTGTATGTTGATCGTAGCATAATGTCCAGCATGTTGAGTACACTACCAACTGGTAGCGGATAGACCATTTATAAGTAATAATACCCAACGATCACATAGATGCTGGACCCTGGAACCCAGGAATTACGTGGACCATGGTCCCACAATTATTATTCTCAGATTCAGAACAAACATTTGCTTTTTTTTCATTTACAAATACACTACTACTGCAGAAAACATTAATACAACCAGAACTGTAAACTGTTTCAACCAGTATAAACCAGTGTAAATATTTTGTTACTATATTAAACATTTATACAACTACTATAAATGTTGAATATAACTAACTTGATGATGATAAACAAAATCTAAGTGGACTGTAAAATGATAATATTATATTAAAAAATCAAAAATATATGCAAAAAATAAACCAACTTCGTAGGAAAAAAATCAAAGACCTATCAAAACCTAATGCCAAAAGAACAGATATAAAGTATTTAAATTTTGTATTAAATTAAAATAAGCAGGATAAATAAAAAACCAAAAGTTTGCCACAAACGTTTCGTTACCACAGAAAACATTTATACTACAAGTATACATGTTTTGATACCACATAGTGCAGCTAATATCATTTAGTAATAATTAGTATTATTGTAGTACCGTGTTCACTGGTAACTTATTGAAGCGATATTAATAAAATTTCAAATTGCCAGAAACTATTAACTGTTTTTATTTATCTTTTGTAAGGTAAAAAACTAGCCTACAGGCATGATGATCAATTTATAGATATAAAATTGATGCTAGTTTGCAAGTGAAAGACAAACGAGTCTTTATTAAAAAATCATTTATGAATATAAAATATTTACATATCGCATCATTAAAGGATAACGAAAGATACATTAAATTCGTCTTAGAAACAGGTACGAGTACATCAACTCAAACAAAGAGATAACCAATTTCAACTCCATTCAAATTGGCGATAGTTCCCAATCGACGTGAATTACTAACAAATGCATTAAAAATTCAGTGTGTACATACATTAGAGTTCTCAGGTTAGGTAATATATTAACAATCGATCAGTTAATACGTGTGTAATCCTTAAATTCTTTGAACATTCAGAAGTTCATTCAATATTGAAACTTCAATATTGACATTCACCGCAGCAGCAGCGATTCAGGCAAATTCGAGAAAATTCGAAGGCAAATCTGATTTATATAATTTATTTATTAGGTATCAGTCAGCTGCAGGATCTTTTGAAGTAAGTTTCAGCAGATGCATCTGTCACTAGCTACAGTGCCCTTCAAACTGGAACATAGTAATGCTTGCATATATTTGCTTGGCGGCAGATAACTAGCGATGGTAACTACCTAGACGAACTTTGCTGAAAAGTTCTACTACCAGTAATTAAGCCATGAAGACTTTGGTTGTCCTAAAAATTTACACCAGCAGGCGTTCACGTAACTTAAATGCAACACAAATGCGTATAGATTTAACATTTTCAATACGCCGTTTATGTGCATAGTAACTATGGAAATATTTCAAATTAGGAATTAAATTTCTCCTGTTGCATTACAATCAAAGTTCCGGGATCGCCCCCCACGGCTGAAGTAAGCAAGTGCTTACACAAGAAGAAGAGGAAAAAGAATGTATAGAATATAAATAACAATAAAATGACCCCACTATAACCGACGACAAACAAAACCAACCTACAATATAATGTGTTAAATGAACCATAAAAAGGGAATTTTTACCCCGATCTGTGTTTTCCTTTCTCGGATAGAAGGCCGGGCTAATTTGAATTTATGTTGGCAATAAATATTTTTCCTGCCAACTGGAGAATTATTTGCCAAAATATATTACACGTTGGACCTTAAAGGGTTATTTTTTGGACCGCCCCGTCGTTTTTAAGCCTGCGATGGGCTGGGCTCACGGTGATAACGGTTAGGCAAATATGAGTAATTTTTGTGATTCATACGCTAACAATGTGAAAAATCCTTTGAAAATGTACATGATAATAATATTACTATGACATCTTATGAAGGGTTTTAAAACCAGACAAGAACTTGTACTTTTCTCCGTGTTATTTTTTAATCAAAGTAAACTACAAACTTTACATAAATAACAAAGCCCTCAATCGCTCGCACAAAACAAGGCATTAAGTTCAGCAACGCCATATTTTATATGTACATAAGCCCCTAGGATCTTGTGGAATAACATTTAACTTTAATTTTTTGGTTTTTTATTCATGTTAGCTATTTATACTATTATTACGGTATTACAACGTAATAAAATAAAACTAAAACTGAAACATTATTTCTAATTCAAATTCTTTAAAATCTTTAATAGTTTTTGTATATGTAAAGTTGAGTGCTAGTTCAAACTTACAACATCAAGAAAATATTAGATAAGCAAACACAAATTTCAAGTTTCAAAAACAAATTTTCTTACTTTAAAATTTTATTTTTAAAATCCGAACTTGTCAAGGCGAGATTGCATATACAACCGGAACTTGAGAAAGCTCGAATTGTAAGAGGTTCATATGGCGGAAATTGTAAGGAAGACGATAAAATAAAATGTTATGGAGTATCCACCAACTTTCAACTGACTCGGAGATACAGTTGTTGTGTCGCGTAGACAATTGTTTTGAAATGTAAACGTATATTTCTACTTGAAATCGGTATAGAAAATTATAAGATTTATTTCAACAAACAAGACTCTGACTTTGTAAATTCATCTTAAGTCATATCATGACAAGGGAAAAAAGCCTTACAAGCTATAGAGAATCGATGAAATGATTTGTATGTTACTTCAATTCAGTTATTCGTTTGAACTCCTACCCAGAAAAAACATTTGTATCAGGAACAGCAATGTTTGTTCTCTGTGTGGGTGTTATATTTGTATTATAAGTATGTATTTACAAAGAAAAAGTACACGGACATTCTAATTCCCATGGAACAAACTTTGCATAATTTGGGACTAGATGGTGCTGTGTGAAATACTCATGCATATTTTTTATGAATTTTGTTAACTAACCTGTGCCCCAACCATGCCTTCTCGCAGCCTAGGGAGATCAGTGTGGGAGTATTTGGAGATAGACCACGGCTCAACCATAGTCAGGTCTGTGTTCAACTCGAAATCGTTTATCTGGTTGCGCAGAAATTTCCTGATGTTCCATGGTAGATCGTTGTGCCTGTAAGAAAATAATAGTTTAAGTCAACCATTATTGTAAAATTAACATCAGCATTCCACATGTCGAGAACTTCGTGAGGTTGCGAAGGGAAAACTCAGCAAGTACCTTGACTAGGCTCACGAGGTAACTGCCATGTGGAATAAAAGACTTGACTAAAAGAACATTGTCTCAACAGTTATTTTATTTAACCGCCTTATAGCGAAGAGATTCCACCAAAATCTCTCTCGCAAGTAAAAACTGCCTAGTGCGTTCAAATCTAGCAGTTTTGATTGGCTGTAATTTTTATTCTAGCCAATCAAATAGCTAGATTTGAATTGGCAGTTTCTATTCGTAGGTAGATTACTGAAAATTGATATTAGTTGTGGTTGACTTACCCATCAATGAGAGGCACCTCTTCGAGGATCTGCTTAGCGATCTCCAGCCTCTCGCGGTCGTAAGAGGCTGCAGCCACCACTGCTATGATTGCGAGCAGCACGCACCCGATAGAACGCCGCTTAGTTTGACCCCCCATTCTCACTGAGGACAAAAATATCATTTATTTAATAAATTATCGCGGTATAGATTTTAAAGTGTAAGCTGGACAAAAGGGCTAGTGTAGTTTAGAATAAAAACCTCGTTATTGGGATACCAACATAAAATAAATCTAGGCATTATCATACTAATACGTAGCACAATGGGCGGCCTTATCACTAAAAGTGCCCTGATAAATGGTACCTGGATGATCTAACTCACTCGCGTATTGCGACAAAAATATAGATATTGAATCACTTACGAAAAGTTCATCTAAACTAAACCCTTGAGATTATTATATCACTTTTATCAAAACAAGCTTTATTTCATATAAAATAAGTAAGAAAAAATATTTGATACCTTTTTTTTAGAAAAAAAGAAGACGAAAGATAAAATATTTATTCGGGACACTGATAACAAATATATAACAACAAAATAATAAAACAATGCTACGTGGTGTCACGAATGGGCTCCGACTCAGCATACTATTAAGGTCCACAGACCTTAACAACTGTTTTCAGTCGGAACACATTTCATTTGCACACACATTTCATTTTATGAATAAAAAATTGATAAATGATATATATTTCATTGCTTAAATGTGGCCATATAATAGGTTAGCGCCTTTATCTACGTCTTATTAGTTATAGAACAAGTTGACAGGCAACTTCCCAACTATTTCAGGGCAATCTATCAACAAAACTGGCAAAGTTTAAAGCTACCTCTGCGTCCTCAGCGATGACTTCCGGCCAACGCTAACTTAAACAACTTGGCCTCATGTGACTGAGTTATCTATTATCTGGAGTAGTTACTCTATGTGACTGAGCTATCTATTATCTGGAGTGTGAATGAGTTATCTATTATCTGGAGGGTGACTGAGTTATCTATTATCTGGAGTGTGACTGATTTATCTATAATCTGGAGTGTGACTGAGTTATCTATTATCTGAAGTAGTGACTCCATGTGACTGAGCTATCTATTACCTGGAGTGTGACTGAATTATCTATTATCTGGTGTCACTGAGCTATCTATTATCTGGAGTGTGACTGAGTTATCTATTATCAGTAGTCACTACTCCAGATAATAGATGACTCAGTCATATGAGGCCAAGTTGTTTAAGTTAGCGTTGTCCGGAAGTCGTCGCCGAGGACGATCAGTGGATTCAATCAGTGGATCGAATGACCTCTAAGATGTGAGTTACAACTTGACACTACCTACTCCACCTACACCACTACCATGACCACTTAGAGTAAGCTATCATTTATCAACAGACAGAAAACTGATCTACTGCTGACCACCGGCCTCCTCCATAAAGCGCCACTTTGGACGCTTATCATAATCAGGGGATTTGCTATAATCACCACATTTTGCAGGCATTCTAATGCCTATTCCCTGAATATGCCCTCAGTCAGCCCTTACGGCACCCATGGGAAGAGATGGGGTAGTCCTATTCGCACACCACCGGTGCCACACGGCCAACGCACGCCTTTACTTTAATAACCAATAAACTTATTAAAGAGTTTTGGCGGGGAAACGAAATAGGTTGCGTCACCGCATTGTATTATTTTCCAAAACTTGTGTTATTTTCAGTGTTAGTACATAAAATTGGTGGCATTTTGGTGTATTGTATTCTATGTATGTATTTACAAACAAAAAGTATCTAAGTATTGTATCAGTTATCTAGTTCCCATAGCACAAGCTTTGCTTAGTTTGGGGCTAGATGGCGTTGTGTGAGATGTCCACACATATTATTATTATTATATTATTATTATTATTTTATTCGTTAGGTGCTGGACTACAGGCATGAGTTTGGGAAAGTGGTATAATGATGGTGAAACGTTTCTTATCGTGTTATTTCCAAAATCCATAGAAGCTTCTGGTAATGTTGCCACCACTTTACTAGGAGTATGACTTGACTAGACTAGACTTTGACTTGGACTGTGACTTGACTTGACTTGACATATATATTAGGTCTTTACCTATGAAATTGCCGTTTTGTTTGAAAAAAGTTAAAGTATTTTTTTTTTCGAACTTATTTATATCTTTTATTCAAAGTAATCACCCCTGAAATCAATGCATCTTTGCCAACGCTGTGGCAGTTTATGAATGCCCTTCTTGAAAAAATCAGCAGGACGGGAGACAACAAACTCTTCAAAGGCGTTTTGTACTGCCTCTCGGGGATTGAATTTTTTTCCCGCTAAAAAGTTGTCCAAATTTTGGAAAAAGTAATAGTCGGTAGGCGCAAGATCTGGTGAGTATGGCGGATGAGGGAGAGCTTCCAAACCCAACTCATGCAGCTTAGAGACGGTCTGTTGTGCAGTATGGGGTCGCGCGTTGTCGTGAAGTAGCAGTGGAGACGACCGATTGACCAAAGCTGGTTGCAGACGTGCGAGTTTCGCCATCATTGTGGTCAGTTCTTCAATGTACACATCTGTAGTAATGCTCTCGCCGTTTTGTAAAAAGCTATGATGAATCACACCAGCACTAGACCACCAAACTGTGACCATCACCTTTCTAGGGGTCATTTTTCGTTTTGCACATTGCTTTGGTACCGAACCAGGATCTAACCAACTTGCTGAGCGCTTTCGATTGTCAAAAAGAATCCATTTTTCGTCGCACGTAATAATTCGGTTCAAAATTCCTTCATTTCTGTGCCTGTTAAGCAGCGCAAGGCAAGTCTCGACGCGTACGTTGCGCTAGCGATCGTTAAGTTCGTGGGGCACCCATCTATCAAGCTTTTTTATCTTGCCAATCTGTCGCAAATGGACAAATATTGTTTTGATGCTAACATCAAAAGCTGCTGCCAGCTCAGCTGTAGATTGAGATTCATCAGCTTCCACAATCGCCTTTAATTCATCATTGTTGACCAAAGTTTCCGGACGACCACGAGGTTCATTTTTCAAGTCAAAATTCCCAGAACGGAACCGAGCAAACCAATAACGGGTTTTACGTTCGTTTGTACAGTTCTCTCCGTAAACGTCGTTGATGTTACGTGTCGTTTGTGCCGCGTTGGTGCCACGACGGAACTCACATTCCATAATTACACGAAATTTCAAAGTATCCATTATGAGGAAAAATGTTGAAATGTAATGAAAATACAACGCTAATCAATAAACAAAAGACTAATATTGTAAATAGAATGTCATATTTTTAAAACAAAATAAATTTGAATTTAGAATTCATAGCTAATCAAAACTTTTTTTTGTTTGAAAAAGTCTGTACTGCAATACGGCAATTTCATAGGTAAAGACCTATTATATATGTTAATCAACTCGAGAAAATACACAAACGTGTGGAGCCAAAACAAAACAAAAAAGCTTATTAAAACCTTTATAAAGGGTTTAAAGAGCTATTATTAAGACTTAGTATATCTTAGTAATATATAATATAATTAATATATTTCGCCTTCGGAATTTTCTCGAACACATCCCATTCAATTACAAAGTACCCAACTCAAGAGCAGAAATACAACAAGATGGTAGACAGTGATTGATGATTGTGATAGTCTTTGTATTTTCGTGTTTATTATTGTGTTATATTAACGATAAGTACTAAGAAACTACTAGAAAATTCAAGTAAATAAAATTAAAGAGGCGTTATTGTGTTTGTTGGTATTGTATTTTAATTGATTTGTTTATAACAATAGCCATTTTTTAAACATATACTTAACGGTCTAGTTGTTGCAATATAAATTTTAACAGGATGCATGATTTTTTTCTTGCATATATAATGATACTCCTTATAATCAATTTCCCATTAATATTATTTGTAAAAAAAAACGAGTCTGCTTTACCCAGACCACACGGCTGAATTAAACCTTTTTTAGCTGCATGTATGGGCCGGCATAACTTTATTTTTGCTTTGTTTAATGTTAATGTCACCATCTTGACAATTGTAAATTGTCGTTTTACCGGACATACCAGCATAATAATACAAATCTTAAGGAATTTTTGACTTTGTTATGTTGGCAATGGAAATCTACGTTAACCAATTACAACTTTCATTTCCGTTCGCCTTGTTACACATTGACCAGATTACTCCCCAAGTCAAGCGTACGTAAAGAAGTTTTACTAGTTTTACTAAATATCGTTGCCCTCCTTAATATACCCTCCGAAGCACGGTAGCGCTTCCACCTTTTGTAGCGGTCACACCCATATAAGTAGCGACCGCCTCGAGCGTTGCCTAACTTTACCGATCAATTAAAAATGACTAGTTTCTCCGCCCAGTGACGCTGTAAAGGTTGGTAAAGCATCACTTCATTACATACATAAAATAAGAGACCGTAGATAACAGACATAGAGCACCTTTTACATTATTATATATTCCTAAATAGCATATTTCATTAAACAGAATCCACAGGTCCGCAGTATCATTTTCTAACACCCTCATTCATCAAGTAGGGTTTTGAAAGAGACAGTCACTATGAAAAATGTTCGAGAGCAAGCAGGACGGGAAGAACCCATCATCAGAGCAGGTAATCCGAGGCTCTTCTGGAATACGTATTAAAGGTTTTAGAGCATTAATGTTGAAACGTACTTGTGAGGTACTGTATGGTTGTTTTTGTTATTAGGTCGTTATATGCGAGTGAAGATGAAAATAGAAATATATTGAACGATTACTGAAATTTATTTTACTGGAATCAAAAACAAGTTGGTAGTAGCTCTGTTAAGAAGGTTGTTAATTCAATTCCTACCAAGGGCAAACGGATTTTGTGGGATGAACATCAATCAATAAGCATATAACCGATACTACCGCTAAGAATGGTCGTTCTACATTTACAGCGATTAAGTCACTCTTTTAAAAAATAAGAAGAAAAGTAATATTTATAATAATAACGCCCATTGATCACATACATAGATCCTGGACCCTAAATAGGATGCCCTGTGTCCAAGGACCCAGGAACTACGAGGACCATGGGTCCCACCACATCCAGATTCAAAACAAGTACATGCGCTTTGTTTTCTGAATGTTATTTTTCTAATTTTTTTTTTAAAAAGCTGCGTTTTTGATTAAGGTTTTGCACTAATTAATTTTGCGCTTAATTAGTCAAACGCTACGTTTTGTTTTCGTTTATCATCTAATACGCAA
This sequence comes from Ennomos fuscantarius, assembly GCA_905220475.3. Lineage (NCBI taxonomy): Eukaryota > Metazoa > Arthropoda > Insecta > Lepidoptera > Geometridae > Ennomos > Ennomos fuscantarius. Next base: position 18,868,964 of record HG992023.1, read on the forward strand.
AAAAAAGAAAGTCCACAACAAGTACGGCTAACAAAGTATTTAAAGATACATTTATATGGAAAGTCCGTCTGTATCGGTAGGTACTGCTCCCACGGCAATCATTTATACGTTAATTTACGCAAAGCTTTTGTTTCCTGCATGTAAATTCCTGTCCTGAAGGTTTCTTTTGGGCCATTGATAAAATGTTTTGAATTATTCAGCAGAAGTCGTTCAACAAATGCTGTTGCAGTCTTCTTAGAACTGAATTGACGTCTAATTTAATTAGTTACTGCTATGGTTATAACACACTGGGAGAGTGACCAATGACGCACGTTACAGGCCACGTGGTCTGTGGCGTGGTGGTTGAGCAGGTCAGCTTATAACTCAGAGGCGGTGGGTTCAATTCCAGCAGCAGGACAAGTATTTGTGCACAGAAAAAAAAGCGCAAACACTTGTTCTGAGTCTGGGTATAGTGAGACCATGGTCCTCGTAATTCCTGGGTTCCCAGACACAGGGAATCTTAGTTACGGTATGTAATTTTTGGTCGTTATTATTATTATTATATTACATATCTTTAGTAAATTATTCTTACTTTACGGAGAAAACAAAGTCCTTGTAATAAATATTTAGTAAGATCTGTTTTCTTGGCATTTTGACAGGGAGAGGTCAAAAAACGACCAGTTTCCGATTCCTGAAATGGTTTCGGTTGATTCCTGGAACTCGAAAATTATTCTAAACAAGATCCCGTAAATACTACTAACAAGTAATTCCTCGACTTCCTGATTCTCGGGAAAGAAATCAAGAGATATCATCTGCTTGAGATTACTGTTCTGTAATTTTCTTAATATAATAATACAATATGTGTGGACATTTCACACAGCGCCATCTAGCCCCAAACTTAGAAAAGCTTGTACTATGGAAACCAGATAACTGATACGATACTTAGATACTTTTTTTAGTTTGAAAACTATCGTGAAAATGACACATTTTGTAAGATAAATAACGGCTAAAACTCACGTCAATTAAAAGCCGAAATTACTCCGACCAGGTTTCGGACATATTCGAAGTCCTTCTTCTGGGAGCCAGTTACTAACGCAAGCCGCGGCGGCTTTCGTGAGCGACTAGATACTTTTTGTTTGTACATTTATAATACATTTATAAATACATACAACAATATAACAACATAGAACAAATACCAATGTTCATCACACAAATGTTTGTCCTGGGTGGGAATCAAACCCACATCCCAATGTTCATCACACAAATGTTGTCCTAGGTGGGAATCAAACCCACATCCTACAGTTCAGAAGGCAGGGCTACTACCAACTGAGCTATTGGGTCAGTCATTAATGGAAGAAATAAGAATATGTTTCATTTAAGTTAAAATATTTTTTTTGTTGTTTTATTTATTCTTTCCCAATTGTTCTTAATTTCTATAATATGGTGAGAGAGAGATCGCTGTCAGCGATAAGAGCGCCCATTGTGACACTAGTTCGTAAATATTTAGCCAGTGTCAAGTAATTGATAATTTCTCAAGTTATTTAATATTATATACATACATATGTCAAGTCAAGTTACAGTCCAAGTCATCAAGTCATACTACTAGTAAAGTAGTGGCAACATTGCCAGAAGCTTCTTAGTAGTTTTGGAAACAACATGAAAATAATCGTTTCACCATTATTATTACCACTTTTCCACACTCATTCCTATAATCTAGCACTTAACGAATAAAATGCCACCTTCTTTTGCACTAACACTGAAAATAACACAAGTTTTGGAAAATAGTACAATGCGGTGACACGATCTTTTTTCCCGCCAAAACTCCCACAGAGTACTTTATTTCTACTATCAGTTCACAAGCATGCATAGCATGACTCTATCATTCTAAAAGTCAAAACGTCTGCAGAATATGCAATTTTTTTATTCGAAAGCGTCTTCAAATCAGTTCCTAAATCTAAAGTTTCGTTCTTCCCATTATATATTCCGGTCGTAGCACGAGAAACATCATTATTTATTTCGCAACGATCACATTTGCCGCCACCGTGTGCGGTGACGTATTTGATTAGGGATTTGCACAGTTATACCTAAACTTGATTACTTTAAGATTTTAGCATAATTTAACACCAACGCGTGAACGGTACATTAAATTTTCATTTGACATTTGCATTATTGACTTTGGGGTTCATTGGAATAGAAATGTGCTTTCCGGAATACACTAGCGATATATTATTTATTGACATATATAAGCCTGGCATATAAATGTAGTAATTTTTTCTTTTAGACTCATTTTAATGACAAGGAAGGCATTTTCTAGGCGAGTATGCTACACCATCAACAAATCCAAATTTTACAAGCCTATATTATATATATACTATATGCGCACCGTCGTAACACCCGCGAATAAACAAAAAAAAAAGAATAAAAAGCATTATATGTATTAATCCATTGTATAAGCTATCTGCATTTCAAGTTTCATTCAAATCCATTTAGTAGTTTTTGTGTGAAAGAGACAATCAAATATCCATACATACAAACTTTCGCGTTTATAATATTAGTAAGGAAGTAAGGTAAATAATTAATAAATAAGCCGTCTCTTTTATTTATAGCAATACCGCCTTTTTTTGAGGAGGGAAATGCTCTCGCACTTCCCTGCCACCACGGTAACCACGCGCAATTTTCCAAACGTGTTTACAAAGTTTTCTTTGTCCATAAAATAAAATCCGTCCCCGTCGTTTGGAGACCAAACTTGCAACAACAAGGTGCAAATGTTTATTTTATATATTTATTTTATTTGTAACGCCCAACGATCACTATTTGTTGTTTTGCTGTTGTAATACCTTCCTTAGCCATACTTACGGCTAAGGAAAAGTATTTTGAGATACGAAATTATCCAACCGCAGTAAGCAGTAACATTTATGTTTTGTACATCATAAAGAGCTTTTATACGATTCTATAGAAAAATAGGGATGGATGGATCAATAGCGATGTCCTATAACGGTTCTGTATAAATATTTTATAATACGCCGACCCAAGGAGGCTGGAGAAATCTTGTTTGAGAAAGAGCCGTTTCCGTGTAGACTCAACAGGACGAGTGTGGGCGCACTGGTACGGACTTATTGAGTGCTCGTTTTCTTATAAATCAGACAAAAACTAGGATAAATATTTCTGCTTCATAGATCGCAAGTTATGGTTCTAAAAACAACTCCGCTATATGATAATATAATAACATAACAATAGTCAAAGTCAAAGTCAAAAGATTTATTGCAAATAGGCTAATTTTAGCACTTTTACAAATCAAAATTATACTAGGTACTTAAAATTAAGTTATTTCACTAAGCATATAAAATTACAAAGTGCTTATTGTCAAATAATATAGCAAGCCCATTACAATATATGAGTTTGAAAAAAAAAAGCAGTTCTCTTTCTCACTACTGGTGCAAGCAATCCGGCACAATGCAGAATTGAAAACTTTGATCCGAAGCTTCGATTACAACTGTAAAGAAGAAGCTACAAGAAACTTTACAGTGATGTTTTTGTCTTCTTTCTACTGTCTTTTACAATGTATATAATTCATTACAGTTGAGATAATGAATATGTTACAAAAATAACCACCACGTCACACCGGTGCAAGAAAAATACCGTGATTATCTTATTATAAACATTACAAATAGAAACTGAATTTATAGATAGGAATAGGCAATAGGCAAAGTACCTAAGCTTTCATACCGTTAAGCTTGGGATATTCAGGCCAAGCTTTTTTGTCCGACACATAATCATTTATTGTGTAATAGGCTTTTTTCATTAAGTTTGACTTTATGAATAATTTAAATTTACGCATTGACAATTGTTCGATACCGTCGGGCAACTTGTTATAAAAGCGTATACAGTTTCCCATAAATGAACCATTAACTTTCTGCAGTCTGAATCTTGGAACTTTCAATTTATTTTTGTTCCTAGTATTAAAGTTATGAATATCGCAATATCTGGGAAAAGAGCTAATGTTTTTGCGAGTGTACATCAAATTGTCGTAAATGTATTGACAAGCCACTGTAAGAATATTTATCTCCTTAAATCGTTCCCTGAGAGAGTCGCGGGATTTCATGTTATAAATGGAACGAATTGCTCTTTTCTGTAAGACAAAAATTGATTGTATGTCCGCGGCTTTACCCCACAGTAAGATGCCGTATGACATAATACTGTGGAAGTAACTAAAGTATACTAATCTTGCAGTGGCTTCATCAGTAAACTGTCTGATTTTACGCACAGCATATGCAGCAGAGCTCAATCTACCAGCAATGTTTGATATGTGAGGACCCCACTGTAATTTAGAGTCTATAGTTATGCCAAGGAACGTGACAGATTGTACTAAATCTAATGGCTCACCATTCAGTAATAAATTTGTAGGAGACCCCCTAACATTAGGTAACGAAAACTTAATACATTTAGTTTTCTTACTATTTAACAGTAGATTGTTTTTAGTAAACCAGTTCAAAACCAGTGAAATTGCCTTGTTAACGTCGTCAAAATCATTAATAGATCGGTCAACCTTAAAAATAAGAGACGTATCATCTGCGAACAAAACAATATCACATAGGTTCTTTACAAAAAATGGAAGATCGTTAATATAGGCCAAAAATAAGAATGGTCCTAGTATTGAACCCTGCGGGACCCCCATTTTAGTGATAGAACCAGATGATCTTGCTCCATTAACTTCAACTGTCTGAATTCTATTACCAAGATAAGAAGAGACAAGATCAAGAGCTTTCCCACAAACCCCGTAATGCTTTAATTTAAAAATTAGGGTTTCGTGACATACGCAATCAAATGCTTTGGATAAGTCACAAAAAATACCTATGGCATCCTGTGACTTCTCCCAAGCACCAAGTATATGTTTAAAGAGTTCTACGCCTGCATCTGTAGTTGATCGTCTTTTTGTAAATCCAAACTGTTGACTGTGAAACAGTCCGTTAAGGTTAAAAAATGTTAACAACTGATTAAGAATTTCTTTTTCAAAAATTTTACTTATTGCAGGTAACACAGAAATTGGCCTATAGTTCGATGGATCATTCTTATTTCCAGACTTAAATAATGGAATCAATTTACTATTTTTCATTACGTTGGGAAAAACTCCTTCGTCTACACATTTATTAAATACTTCTGCTAAATATGGTGCGATTAATGTGACAATGCCACTTAAAACCCTGGTAGACATTCCCCAAAGATCCTCAGTATTCTTTATTTTAAGTGACCTAAAGGTCTTAACAATTATAGCCGAATTAATATGTCTAAATCTAAAAACTACTTCACATTTATCAACACACTCTGCAAGAATTGCACAAGACTCACTAGTCGATGAATTTAATGACTGAGTGGTAACTACAGGTATATTTACAAAAAAATCCTCAAATGCACCGGCAACTTCACTGTCTTTAGATATTAATCTGTTATATAAATATAATAATATTATAATATAATACTATAATAGTATAATAAAATTAATAAACCCAACGATCACATACATAGATCTTGGACCTTAACTAGGATTCCCTGTATTTAGGGACCCAGGAACTACAAGGACCATGGTCCCACAACACCCAGACTCAGAACAAGAATTTGCGCTTTTTTTTTTTTTTATACAAAAATAAACCTGCCGCCTTCGGGTTATGAGCCAGCTTGCTCATCCACCACACCACAGAGGCTATTAAATAAAAATTAAAAACTCGTGAAAACTCTTTATAAACTCATTTTATTTTTGGTTTGTATAACAGATTTTATATCCTTCAAAGTAATTACACATCTTCAGTTTCCAGAATTTGTATCACATAGCATACAATGTATGCATTGTTCAAAGTAATTACACATCTTCAGTTTCCAGAATTTGTATCACATAGCTTTCTGCAAAGTTATGTTTCTACAGTAAACATTTTGCGGAATTCAATTCTAACTTCAACTGTATTCTGAAATAGAACACGGTTGCTTATATAATGAAGTTAGTCAAAGTTCGTGTAAATATCTAGATATTTATCCGTTATCTTCTCAAAACTAGTCGAGTGTTTTTAGCCAACCAGTGTTTCAAATGTACAATAAACAGCAACATTCGATTTATGAAATCAACTGAGTTAAGACACTAGCTTCTGTCCGCGGCTTCGCCGGCGTGGTCTATAGAAAACGAAAAAAAATTCATAGATAATTCAACCCATTTCATCCTCTTAGGGGTGTAATTTCGAAAAACCCTTTCTTATACATACATATACCTACATTTACATATTACATATTATTCTAATTATCTCAATGCTACCTGTGGCCGGAATAAGTTTTAGATAATAACGTGGTCAAACGCTACTCCATCTGATATGGAAAGGACAAAACACTTAAATCAGTTCTATATCTATATAGGCCAATTTGGTTATTTAGTTAAGTCGAACTCAAGATACGGTAATATGTCCATACGTATGCAGGGCTGCCAGCGAAAGCCATCACGGCTGGAGTGTTCGACGCAGTAAGCGATCGCTAACCCTATCGGAGGTAAAGTGATAGGTCTGGGCAAAACGGTAGGGGTAATTGATTGAATATCGAGATCTATCAGCATTTTGATTTTATATATATATACATATATATATATATAACCGTCAGAGCTACTAGTAAAGCTATCATAAAAGGTACATGTAGCCATATTGATCAGATTTAATGATTTTGAATTATACAGACTATAAGTGGTCGATAAATGCATGTCTAATTATTTTATGTACATTAAAATTATGTCTTAATGACGCCCAGAGCTCAGACACGTTTCAAGTACGTATGTGATCGTTGGGCGTAATTATTATTTATTTTTTCCGCCCCGCGGTTTTACCCGCGGATAAAAAGTATTTTAATTATTTGCTCATCCCACGTGAAAATTTCACTTTTCCGGGATAAAATGTAGCCTATATGTTAATCCAGTGTATAAGCTATCTTGGTATCCAATTTCATCTGATACCATTCAGCCGTTTGAGCGTGAAGGAGTAACAAGCATACACACATACAAACTTTCGCCTTTATAATATTGGTGTGATAGTGTGATTATATTATAAGTTTCTTTTTCTACCGATAAAAATTGTGCGATGGGCCTTGGAAAGAAATATATTAAAAATATTAACTCAAAAGTTGTATGTTCAAAAATTTCTACAAAATATTATTAGGTTTAATAATAGCTACGCTCGCAGCTTCACTCTAAGATTTTACATAGTCATGACAAAATCCTAAGTCTCTCTCTACGCTGTCTGTAGCAAATTTCATCGCAATCGATTAATAGAAAAAGTGACTATTGAATGTATAATAATAATTAGTTGTGCCCTCAGCTTCAGCCGTATAAGCTATCTGCATTCCAAGTTTCATTAAAATCCATTCAGTAGTTTTGACTGAAATAGTAACAAACATCCATATACACAAACTTACGCGTTGTTTTTTTTTTGTGGACACCACAAAACGCCATCTAGCCCCAAACTAAGCAAAGCTTGTACTTTGGGAACCAGATAGCTGATACAATACTTAGATACTTTTTGTTTATAAATACATACATAGAATACAATATAACACCCAGACACTGAACAAACACCTATATTCATCACACAAATGTTTGTCCTGGGTGGTTGATAATATTAGTACGACACTTCTAGTACTATAATAGAGGTGTAGCGTAGTTTTACACATAGTTTCTCCGTTTTCTTACAATAGCTCTTAATTTTCAGTCATTAGTAGTGTCGTTTTGACGTAAGAGAATAAACGAATTTCCAAAAAACAGACATGTTTCACTTTTATATAAATGGCAATTAAGTAAAGAATATGGATTGTGCGTGTGTATGATAGTCAATAATATAATACATTATGACTATAAACAATATACTGTGTAAGTATACCTCAAAGCCTTACCAGAGGGGTGATTACAAAACTTTGATTGCAATCCAACAGGAGAAATTTCCATACTAACTATGCACATAAGCTGCGTTTTGAAACTGTCAAATCTATACAAATTTGTGTTTCTATCAGTTGCAATCGAGTTACGTGATCGCCCAGCAGATGTTCCGCCGCTGCTGACACCGACAAGATGTTACTATAATACCATGCCGAATAAAAATCCTTCAACAAGTCTACACACGCTCCAACCGCATGGATTCTAACCCGCCCAACAGTATTTAATAATAATTATCTAAGTATACAGCACTAACCTTAAGAGTTTTGGCGGGAAAACGAAAAAGATCACCGCATTGTATATTTTCCAAAACTTGTGTTATTTTCAGTGCTGTGCATAAGATTGGTGGCATTTTATTCGTTTAGTGCTGGATTACAGGCATGAGTGTGGGAAAGTGGTATAATGATGATGAAACGTTTCTTTACGTGTTGTTTCCAAAACTCCATAGAAGCTTCTGGTAAAGTTACCACCACTTTACTAGGAGATACTTGACTAGACTAGACCATGACTTGACTTGATGACTTGAACTGTGACTTGACTTGACATACATTCATATAATATATTAACTAACTCGAGAAATTATCAATTACTTAACACTGGCTAAATACACAAATAAAAGTATGGTGATAAAACCAAATACAAGTGTGGTGGCAACCAAAACAAAAAAAACCTTAGAGTCAATATCTCACCCCATTCTACCGAAAGCGTTAGCCGCGCATTTGTTCGCACGAAAGCGGTCACAACAGTACGGATGTGAAGATGCGCAATTATCACTTCAATAATAAATATACGCTTGACATTCAGTTCTGTCGTGTGTCAAAGCCTTAGCTAATAAACTTATGAGAGAGCAAACCCAACGCTGGCAAATAAACGAATTCTGTAAGCAAATTCGCAATTACACAGTACACTCACGAAATCAAGCGGCAGTCGCGGCTGTCTTTAATCAAATAATGAAATGAGAGTAGCGCGTGGCTGTGATTGCTATGAAATAAATTATTAACTTGAGCTGTGATTGGTATAATACGAAATAAAACTCTTTGAGGAATCTAAAATCATATAATGTCAGTGTCGCGCGAAACTCTTTGTTTTGGGGTTCCGAGTGACACTGTTCTGTTATGGGCGGTCGTGGCGCTTAACATCAGGTGGATGACTAGCCCGTCACATCATTCACAAATATAAAAAAAATTTAATGGGCCGGTGAATATGTATTTACGAAATCAATGATATAATTTGAAATACCCTTAGTTGTTACATTGTACGTTGTATTAAAATCATGGCCGTAATATTTAAAAAAATCAAGAAACGAGTGTTACGATTGCTGTTAAATTTCTTTAGTTTACCTCCATCTATCGGTATAACTTTGTTTTTGCTTTCTTCAATGCTAATGTCGCCATCTTGACAGATTTAAATTGTCATTTTATCGGAAATACCAAGATTATAAAAAAAAAACTTTGTTATGTTGACAATGGAGATCTACGCGAACCAACTTCAACTTCCGTTCGCCTTGCATTCACCAGCGTCCCCAAGTCAAGCATGCGTAAAAAAGTTTTACTTCAAAAATCTTTATAATACAACAAATATTGGCAATGTTTATGGCCAACTATACTGTCAAAGACATTTAATGGTTCTACTTATCACAAAGGTTCCGGCTGGTGGAACCAGAGCGGTTGTTTGCGGTGAAAGACATAAGTGGATTCTAATTACCTCAGCTAAAACGAAGGGTAAGCTAGCTGACTGTTTACGTATTGTTTCGACTCACCCACTCGTATAAAGACTGCGAGAGGAAACTTCCGACGCTGGAACAAGGTCAACGGAAGGTCGGCAGCTTCTTTTTGTTCTTTGGCATTACTTGAACTATCTTGAAATCTACAGATACGATAAACTTTAGACTGGATCATAAACAACTCTGTAATAAAACTTTGTACTTACATAATCTTAAGTGTATGTTTAGATATTTTGGTATTAAAATTCTCATGGATGTTATTCATTTTAAATTAATATATTTTTGACTGTTACGGGCGTATAGTGTTTCGATTTATAAGGCAATGCCACGATCTCGCTGCGTCAACTCACCTCCTAAAAAAGAGCATCGGATATGCTCGAAATCTGGTCGAAAATTGACACACTATTCTTAGTTTGAAAAATGTCGTGAGTATGGCACATTTTGTAAGATAAATAACGGCTAAACTCACGTCAGTTAAAAGTCGATATTACTCCTAAAATCGAAATTACAAAACACTATTCTTATACATTGAGTTACAGTCGGAAGTATATTAATTTAGTGTGTAGATAATTAAATAATATAAATAAAAATATTTGTGGACATTTCACACAACGCCATCTAGTTCCAAACTAAGCAAAGCTTGTACTGTGGGATCCAGTTTTAACCAGTATAAACAAGTATAAATATTTTGTTACTAAATAAATAAAATAAAATAAATATGTGTGGACATCTCACACAGCGCCATCTAGTTCCAAACGAAGTAAAGCTTGCTATGGGATCTAGATAACTGATACAATACTAAGATACTTTTTGTTTGTAAATAACATACATAGAATACAATATAGCACCCTGACACAGAACAAACACCTATGTTTATCACACAAATGTTAGTCCTGGGTGGGAATTGAATCCACAACCACAGTTCAGAAGGCAGGGCTACTAGTACTATCTGAGCTATGGGGCTACTCAAACACACTCACACTATTCAGATTACTTTGAAAAATGCATAGTTTTGATCAGATTTGGGTGAAATAACGTACCTGATTATATTGCTGAAAATGGCCTTTATTCACACTTGATTTCACCTAGAAAATTGTGTGCCTTAAACCTAATTAAGCAAACCCAATTTGTTGAAATCATCCCTCTTTTATTGATATATATAAGCTATCGAACACATAAAACTACTCTCCATTAATATTATACAAAAAAGTTGTATCACAAGCACGTTTGTTAGATTTTATGGCATTTAACAACTATAAAGACTCCGTTCAAATTAAGATACAATCTTCTTAAGCATAATACGTGAATAAAAATAATGTTGTCATAAAAGAGTGGAGCGAAAAATCTACTAATAATTCTATGAAAGTTCGCTCGCAGAAGAATCCGTCTATTCGTTTGGCGTTAGGTACTAGTTTTATTAACTTTTTAAATAGTTTTTCATATTCATTTATAAGTTTTAATTAAAGTGAAGCAAACAATTATTCTTGTGCATTAGATATCGTGTATTTGTTTGCGTAGCAATAATTTGCTCCCTTTTAATATCAATTTGGTTCATCATCCATAGCGGTGGATGATGAACCAAATTGATATTGAAACCAATAATTGCGCATGAAAACAAAAATTCTGAGATTTTTTTTGCCACTGATTGGCCTACATTTGACAATTGAATAACCAAAATCACATAAACAAGGCTTAAAAAATAGTAATTTTAATAGTGTCAAAGTTTTTGAGTCATATTGAATGCTGACTCTTATTACTTTGTGGTAAAGTGTAAAATTGAGAAATTTTTCAGACTCGAGTCACTCTTCAGATTTTTTTTCTATCATAGTTCATGTTGTTAAAGGTAGCGTGGCATCTATATAGTAATATATAAGCTAGCTCAAACTTATTTTTTTAATTTGATCCTTCCTGGCCTAAATGAGCTATTTAAAAAAAAATAGAAAACTGAAATTCTATTAACATAACCTAAGATTTCATAACATAATAATTTATTATGTAATAGCCATTTTTCATCAAGCTTGACTTGACGTTCGATTTAAATTTACGCATTGATAAACGTTCAATACCATCAGCCAACGTGTTATAAAAGCGTATACAATTTCTCATGAATGAACCATTAACTTTCTGCAGTCTGAATCTTGGAATTTTCAATTAATTTTGTTTCATAGTCACCTTTATTTGTAAGTCTTCAACAGACTATATACTATACCGGTGTCGAAAGCAGTACCTGAGCCAGAAGGCCCAGCGTAACATAATTAGACACCGACCCCGCCAGCGAGGTCAACGTACCTCCCGTAAGTTAGCTAGAACGGTCGCGACTTTCAACAGGGCCCACTCTTCCAGTGGACGTAATCTTCTCGATCCTCTTATCGCGGGAACGGTCCAAGCCGATGCTTGCACCTCTGGGGTGCCCTTGAGCTAGTTGCTTCCTACTTTTGACGGCTGGGCGCCTTAAACGCCCGCCCTCCTACCTTGTGACGCTTTAAAAATTGGTAGAGATTAACAGCATTAGCCTGATCAAAAAAAAATCTTCAACTGACAATGTATACAGTAATTATAGGCAGAGTAGCTATCCAATATATATTCCCGTTTTAAGGAGGATATAAGAATATTCCAACAGATATGTTTAACTTTCGGGCGAGCTACGACAAAGATCGACTCACAAAACAGCTCACCTCTGGCGAAAAAGTTGGGCGGTTTCCTCTTCGGCTGACCTGTAACAAGAAAAGTTTCACTATCACCACGCTGGTTAATTCAGTATATGACGGATATAATAAGATTAGTGTACCGGTTCATGGAGCGGAAAATGAGAATGTTATTTTACCCAACATATTCGGGAGACAGTTATTGTGGTAATCCCGAATGAGTCACAGGTTGTTTTTACGATTCTTATGACTCCGCTGTCAGTTTACAAAACCTATCTACCCTTATTATACGAACTTAATGTTTATGTTTTTGAAGTAAAACTTAAGCTGGTGAATGTGAGGCGAACGGAATTGAAGTTAGTTCACTAGTTCACGTAGAAAAAGTGACATAAAAAAAATTAAAATTGTGTATTATTATGTTGGCATGTCCGGTAAAATGACAATTTACAATTGTCAAGATGGGGACATTAACATTAAACAAATCACGGACAAAATAATACCGGCCAATAGATGAAACTAAACTAAAGAAGTTTTACTTCAGTTGTGGGGTCTAAAGCACACTCTTTTTATTAAGCAAAGTGCCTAGTGTAACCGTAACTTTGATTATTTTTACATATCGAGGCAAGTGCGGTGTTTCTTATAAACTGTGCTTGCATGAAATTATGCGAACTAAAGGTTTTGTTTGTATGTTTTTGTGAGTAGATTTATTATAGTATCGCTTATTTGTCTACTCCGCAACCCCGTAAGTCGGTAACTTGGTTGTGAAAGGTGAAGAATAAATTAGCCCGAGAGATTGCTCATCACGGTAGGTTAACAAAAGCATATCTATGCTTTACGCCTACTATGGATTTTGTAAAACCTAATCATTTTTCCATTACATTAACATTAAATTTATTTTGATAAAGTTCTACGCAATACAAAAATATAACGCACAATTTTACGTAATGTCAAAAGTAAGGTTGTAAGTATTTATGACATCAAGTCATCAAGTTCAATTTTAAGCCACCCATAAACTTTTACAATCATGGCATAAAACGTGAGTCACCATTAAACTGATAATGTGCAAGTTGTAAAAAATTCTTTTGTACTTTTTACGATAATGGGCGGAAATGTTGTAAAGTAACGCTTTGTCTTTTTGCGAGGGCCTGTCTCGGGTAAAGTACTTAGCCGTAATGAATTAATAATCGACTATTTTCTTCAGTGTAGGTACAAGTACAGAAGCTTCACTCCGCGAAGTCACTTAATTATATAGTGACTCTTGCAGAAACGCAATAAAGTTCAGTTTCATTTACACCACGCTACAAGCCTATGCTTAACAGGTGCCTCTCATACTTCACTTCTGACGGGTTACGCATAACGGACTGGCGATGGCGCAGTAGTCGGGGCCCGGTCCCATATACTTGAATGGCAGAGTGGACCAGGCCAGGGGCCTTGACTGGTGGAGATGGTAATCGTGTTTTCCCTTGCTCGTACTCGTGGAATTGTTAATTGGCGCGTGCAGGATGGCAGGCTTAGCCGATTCCCAGAATAGTTACGCGGCAGAGGTGCTAGTCTCGTTAAGAGTACCGTCCTGGTCTTTAAAAATATTATTTTAGCGTTGCGGGGAAAATGGTTTCCACCCTTTAAATTTTAACTTTTTTGGTTAACGGTTTTCATGTCTATCGGTTAAGTAGTTTATAATTTATGTCTGTAGGTACGTTTTGTTTTGTTTTTAAATATTATTTGTATTCTAATTACGACTAGTTACTACTAAAAAACACATATAAAAATCACTGCAGGTAGCTATAACTTCAAAGATGTTTCAAAAACTCAAAATAAAAAGGCATATCAGTACAGCTGTTTACTGTGTGAACCAAATATAAAAAAATTTAATGACATTAAGGGGTAGAAAAATTTTGGTACTGTGTGTGTGGACCAGAGGGGGTATACTCTTCTTAACGAAGCTCATTCTACCAAACCGATCCTATCATGTAGCATTTCTTATTTATTCTGTAGTTTAAGACAATTACATATCCATTAATTTTACTAATAAGTATAAAATACTATAATATTTTGATAGAAGACTTTTTTCTTTTTTTAAGATTCTTGGATCAACTCATCGATATTTTTTTGTGCTGAATAATGAAATGAAATTAAAAGCTTTTGATTCTTGTGAAATGATTGAGCACTTTTTGTTCCATGACGCATTAATAATATCAACTGTTAAAAGGTAAACGGTTCCCTGAAACTTTTGTTTTGAAACTTTTCAACAGTATTTCGACGTTGATGGATTATCCGATCGTACATCAAAATTGCTCTTGTTTATAAAAAAGTTGTTTTATGCGATTTTTTTCATCTTTTTGAGGTAATTAATAGTTGATAAATTTGATGTTTCATGTAGTTTTGTAGATATATTACCAGTTGACAGCCTCTGTGGTGTGGTGGTATAGCAGGTCGGCTCATAACGGGTTTGATTCACGTGACGGGACATGTATTACTCCATAGTAAAAAAAAGCGTTAACACTTGTTCTGCGTTTGGGTTTTGTGGGACGATGATTTTCGTAGTTCCTAGTGTGTTCCTTTCCAAGTGTGAATATAAAACATTAACAGCCTTATTAATAAACACGAACTAGCTTTAGATTAGTTACACCATATTTTGTCTCTTTCGATCCAGCTAAATATTCCAGTAGCAAAAAACGGACAAAAGCTGAAGTAACTAATCCGAGACTAATACCCGTTTATTAATAAGGCTGATAGGTAGTAAAACTACTACATATTACAGATTACTTATAAAGGAGATACTGAAATAGCATGATAAATGAGTGCAACAAATAAGAAACATTCATTTAATAACACAAGCAGCTTGTATTTTTGATTAAATCCTGATCAAAAACAGGCATGAGTGAAATGAAAAAGCTATTTAAAAGCTCTGAAAGCTGTAATTGCGGTGCATCCCACAGGAGTAGCTAGCTATAAGATTAATGTTTTCTCTTTAATTAAGTCCACTGTCACAGCCATACTTAGCCAGCCGTGGAGAACTACGACAGTACATAAGACCCAGACAATAAATTAACTACAACACTGATTTAGCCTAATAAGTTATGCAAGGCTAACTTAGCCTTAGACCATAAAAAACGAGTATACTTTGCCACACGATTGAAGTAGAACTACTTTAGTTTAGCTCCATCTATCGGCCGGTATAACTTTTGCTTTTTTTAACGTTAATGTCGCCATCTTGACAATTGGAAATTGTCGTTTTACCGGGCATACCAACATAAAATACATTTTTAATCTTGTTATGTTGACAATGGAGATCTACGTGAATCAACTTCCGTTCACCTTGCATTTACCAGCTTACTCCCCAAGTCAAGCGGGTGTAAAGAAGTTTTACTTCAAAAATACCCCGCTGTTTTGGTTAGTCGTTTTGTGCTCTTAATTTTCAGAGATAAAAGTAATCTATGTTTTGTTCTCAGCATAAGCAATTCGTTTGCCAAAATTTTATCTTTGAACTTTGTAGGATAAACGAACAGATTATACTAAAAACGGTGAAGATGTGCGTAATCATGGAGACCACACTTCAAATGCGTTTTTTATCTTAATTCTACTCGCTCATTATGTGTTTATCAATACCATAGATCACTAAGAAAGATAAGAGGTGGGATAAGCAACACCGAAATAAATCCCTGTGTTACTAAAAATTAGACAAAGCTCAAAATCAGCCTGACCATAGTACTGTCCCTATAACAATATCGTGGTGAGGAAAAAAATAACAAATTGGAACCACTCGTGCTGATGCCTTGTTAGCCGTGATTTATTTACTGAAATCACGATAAGACGCACTTGTGTGTACTTCGACAGCATTTATAATCTGGAAGCGATGAAATATCTATTCTATCTATTATTATTGAGGTCTATTTTCTATTCAAGTAAAATCTATTAGATAAACACAGCAAGAAGCACAACAACTACTAATCTGAAATTTAACAAAAAAAAACTTTTTTATGCTTTTGACTGTTGAAAGGTAATGATAGAAAATCCATTGTTTTGGTAACCTTAATTACCTGAAGTCATAAAATAATAATCTTTCTGTATTCTTTTCAAACACGCAAAAAATCCTTAACTCATAGGCTAACTATGTATTATATTATCTGTGTAAAACGGAAATTCAGTGAGGAAACATTTTTAAGCGAAGTTTTAACCCCTATCATTGGTGGGAATGTCAAGTTTAGAAACATAGATAGATACGCTAGCAACGCTACATAAAAACGTTGCAGTTCTACGTAGCTTTGTTGAATGTAGTATCATTTTTCTTTTAACGTTGTGGCAATTGGACTTGTGTTGTAAAGGGGATACATAATCGTAACAAAACATAGTTCTGCAGCCTAAAATAGATGGCGCTGATGATACTTGGTCCTCTTTTTTCGTCTCGGAGACATTTATAATGGCTAAGAAAGACGCTCTTTAATTTTTGTCATAGAAGTACTAAAATATAGAAAATACTTGGTTTAGCTTAGAAAATATCATGGGCGAGTACTTTGTCAGACAAACGTGTGTTACTGCATTTCTGGGATGGTTCAGCTAAGTATCAGCTCAATGCCTTGGATTCAAAGACGAAGAGTAAAGCTCATTGGTGACGAAGCGCTAGTAAAGATTAAACTACAAAGCCTTGAACACCCACGCAAAAGTGACCAACCATTCCTTTGCCGTTCGCGCTATAAATGTTGATGCAAAACGCTTTGTGCGGATTGGAGGAATGTACACCATATACGGAAGTCGTATTGTGTGGTGTTAAAAAGGAAATTAGAGACTTAAGTTGTAAAATTGTATCGCACACTGTCCAAAGTGCAGCTTATGAAAGACCGGTATTTATAGATATGCTAACCACATCTGATCAATCAATCAATCAATCAAATATTTAATGATCTACCCCTACTGTAATATAAATGTCTTTTCAGTAATTTATAATGTCTAATTTAAATTAAATAGAAATAATCCTAATGTTATGTTCGAACCAAATGCATGCTTAAAAAAATCATCAAGTTTGGATCTAAACTAATTAAATAACTATCATAGTAAGATGATTTCAACCCACGTTCAATCCAATAAGGATTAAGATGAGGAAGTGATCATTAGTGGTAGGTCGTTTACGCAGATTTTATATTTTCATTCTTCATTCGTTCATTCATTTATTTATTCCTTCATCTGTTAATACACTCATTCATATAAAATTTATTTGGAATATAATTTTCTGATTACTGCCATCAATATCTAAATGAACGCACTCAGTTAATTAAAATATAACATTATGATCCATCCTAATGATCCCATCAGTAAATTGCAATTTCGTATTGTATTCATACAGTATTGATTCCAAGTGAATCAACTGAGTTAAGCATACGTTACCTATATAACTAATATTTGCCTAAATTCCATTATTAATATGAATTGACTGCCTGTAGGTCTTTCACTAATCAGTATTTAAGCAACGTTTGTTGCCGTCATTATTTGGATGGGTGATCTTTACTAAAATTATATTTTGAACTGAGAACTACATTAGGTACTTCAGAAGGCACGCGGGCTCAATTGGTGTCATTAACGTCGTATTGTTTTTGTGTATTTTTAACTCTGTTTTTATGTGTATACTTTCTTATATCTATGGATCCTGAGTCTAAAGTTATATTATTATTATTATTCAACAACTGTTAAGCTAAGTAATTCTATCTAACAGCCTTGGGTGACTTAAGATTTCTGACACCAAGATTATGTACAAGTGTGTCTTTATTGTGACAAAAACAGATTTGGTAATCAGCTCTTGAACTTAATTAATCAGGAACAAAGATTAGTAAAAGATAGTCCTTGTTAATAAATTCAAATAAATAAGTCAACTAAAATCTTGCGAAAATAAATATTAGACCATTCTCCCCAAACCAAAGTCGCTAATTAATTTACTTAACCACAGACGCTAGTTAATATTATCCTAAGAATGAATTACAAGTTAAACCTCATTGCTATATTGCTTTACGAGAGTAAAAAAGAAATGTAACACCTTACCACAGTAGAAATAATACTCATATTGGTGGGAATCCCAGTAAATCTAGACGGCACAAGCCAAATAGTTGTCTGGTTCCGAAAATGATAGCTATTCGCATTAGCAGAAAGAGTGGAGCCGGCTGTATCGATCTTAGCGTAGGAGCCTTGACATTTAGGTTGAGGGCCCAGCGGACGGATGCCATGCGAGGCAAGCTCGCTCTCTATCTAGAGCTATACTGAACGACAGCTATCTCTATCCGATTTTATAGCTGAATGCCGGATTTCTACAATCATAATAGGTACCTAAAATTATAACTTTTCAAGTCTATTCACTCTATGAATACTTTCTTCAAAATAACTTCAAATCGCCATTTGCTTTATTAAGGCCGATCACAATTGAAGGGTTGAGAATAAAAAGGATTTAACTGACAAATTGACAGTTTCGAGAAAATTGACTTTAAACGTCAACGGCGTCATTTTAATGTAGAGTGCTTATAAGGTAATAGAAAAGGTTTATGTAACTTTCAGTTGCTTGAAAATGTTTTAATTCTATTTAAAATTACTAAATATAGTACTAATTCATACAATTACTGTAAGAATATAATGTAATATAATAAATATAGTAATGTTTTTATGCTAAGCAAACTGTATTCCTGTGACAGATACACCATTTTTAGACTTAAAATCTCGAGATTTATACCTCATTTCGGTATTTTGAGAATGTATTATTGAAGATAATTTCACGCTGAATCCAACGATACCCATAAGTCATTTTGTCAAAAAAATCAGTTAAATCCTTTTTATTCTCACCCCTTCAATTGAGGGAATTGGTCTTTCGTAACATAAAATAAACAGTAAATAAAATTAGTTATTAATTAATTAATAACTAAATAACTCAATTCACCTTTTGTTTAAACTACAATTTAGTTAAATAAATAACGTGACGAGCTATTCGTTGACCTGATGTTGAGCGTCATAACATGTGGCGTATTATCATCAGCACAGACCTTAGCAGCACACTGTAGTAAAAAGTACACTAGACTGTGTATGAGATTCGGTCATAAAGTCTCATTTGTTCAGTAATTTTACTAGCTATGGTGCCCTTCAACTACTGCTGTTAGAATATAATGCAGTTTATTATAAACAAATGATAAATATCTGGTAAACGTACAAGTTCGTGACTGACTTTAAGCAGCAGTAGGCGAGACGCCTTTTTTTAACGGTCTAATGCTATTCTTATCAACAGACCTTTACTGCTGTAAGCTGGGTGGGAAAGCAGCAACCTGTCACCGCGACTCTACTGGATTCTATGTTTCTCTATGAAATACCTTCAAGCAACGTTTCGATAGCTACAGATGGTATTTCATAATTAGCTAATGCGATGCGATGCTTAATGCGATAAGGCCTTTTGTTCTACCATTGTTTGTAAGTTTTTTAAGGTGCATTGTTATGTATTAGTTGGTGTTCAATAAGGTATTATTGTATTGTATTATTTTTTTGTTGTGTTGTGTTGTGTCTTGTTGTATTGTATTGTATTATATTGTATTTCATGAAAAGGCATACAAAGCAGTAGAGTCGCGGCAATAAGTCGCTTGCTGCTGACGCGTGGAGTCAGCTACGAAGTAAAAAACAAATACGTACAGACGACACAGGTACATCCTCTTTTTTGGAAATCGATTAAAACAATTAAATATAACTACGATGTAACGCTACCAGCCACTGAATAATGAACATATTACTTCGCTATTAATTAGTGTGATCATGACGAGGTCAGTTAGTTTTGGTGATCTGCCAGGAGCCTAATGCTATCGTAAAATATAATAGCTCTTAACGACCCTTTACATGAAACTGGCACCGATACCTAGAACCTACATTAACGGTGTCCATTAGTGAAATATTAGGTAACTAACGACCCGCGATGGCTTCACATGAATATTTTACTTTCCTTATACACTTTAATAGAACTGTCAATTTTGATTGTTGTTTAACGCCCAACGATCACATACATAGATCCTGAACCCTTACTAGGGTTCGCTGTGCCCAAGGTCCCAGGAACTACGAGGACCATGGTCCCACAACACCAAGAATCGGAACAAGTATTTGCGCTTTTTTTCTGTGCGCAAATACGTGTGCTGCCGCGGGAATCGAACCCGCCGTCTACGGGGTATGAGCCGACCTGCTTAACTACCACACCACAGAGGCTGTCAATTAAAAGGTGTATAAGTATATAAACATTAATAATACTTTTTTTTTGAACGATCTAATACTGTTGGTCTCTATCGACCTTTACAGCGTCACCTCGCTTAAGGCGCCCAGAAGTCAGTTAATAATACTTTATTCAGACAGATTTCTATTGCTACAATAATAAACTTATCTATGTATATACTTTACTAAAAATAACTAAGATGTGGAAAACTTTATTAGCAACATATTCACTATCACTGCCCCTTGGAAAAGGCGTCCTCAAAAGTAAAACGTAAACATTTGAGATAAACCAAAATATGCTTTATGTCTTCTCATTAACAATGAAATCGGATAGTCAGTTCAATAAATCAATTGGACTCAAGATTTAAGGGGGTTAATATTTGACCAACGTCTCTACTGAAGATCCGTAGTCTAACTTTAGTTAGACTAATTTAGTTGGACCTCGACGCCAGATCGTTCTAAACTGCCTTCATTATAAACCTAATATTTTTCACTGGTGGGTATAGACCTCCCTTTGGTTTTACTGTTATCCTCGCTCTCTTGCCGCTGCCCGTTGATCCATTGCTGGGATAAATGGACTTTTTGGAAAGAACTGAAACAAACTAAGACATTAAGGTCACATATCGGGTGCGAGCGTAGGTTTTATCGAGCCTGTCCATTCTAGAATCTGTCTAACACCGAACAACCATTTTAGTCCCAAGTTGGACTCAAGACGCGTTATCTATCGACGAAGCGCACACCTTTATACGACGTGTTGTAATACTTCCGCGCTCAAATTTCAAGAATGTTCTAAGCAGCGTGGCCGTTTCATAACAAACGGCCACGCGCCAACGCACGTCAAGCGCTGATTAACACTGATTATAATTGACGTCTTTTATTTTTATTTTTTTTTAGTATTGGTTTATAATTTATGTTTTTACTAGGTATTACACTAAAATTAACTAGTGTTTTCGTTCCTACCATGATCTTAAACTGAATCTTAGTGTTATCGCCTAATGTCGCCTTTCTTTCAGTGGGCAACACTCGCTACCACTTGACAGGGTGGTGTAATCGTCGAACCGCTCTGTATGGAAATCGGGAGTGTTTTATTCCATACTCGATTCTTGCCGCTGGTCTTAGATATATATTCATTCTTATTAATATATATACGTATATTCTTGCATTTTTTATTACAACATTGGTGGATATTTCAATATTTTCAATTCATAATAAAATATACCTAAGTTAATAATAAATATACTATATAATATATATAAAGTTAATAAATATACAAAGTCTCGTTATATTTGCGTGTACATTTTTTGTTTTATTTTGACTCCACGCTTTTGCGTATTTAGCCAGTGCTATTAAATTGTGTTTGCATTAAAAAGTGTTCGTATTAAATTAATAATTTCTCATGCTAATGAATATTATATATATTATGTGTCAAGTCGAATCAAGTCACAGTACAAGTAATCAAGTTAAGTCATAGTCTAGTCTAGTCAAGTCATACTCCTAGTAAAGTGGTGGAAACTTTACCAGAAGCTTCTATGTAGTTTAGGAAGCAACGAGAAAATAAACGTTTCACCGTCATTATACCACTTTGCCACACTCATGCCTGTAATTCAGCACTTAACGAATAAAATGCCACCAATTTTATGCACTAACACTGAAAATAACACAAGTTTTAGAAAATAATACAATGTGGCGACAAGATCTTTTTCGTTTTCCCGCCAAAAACCATACTATGTATTGTTATTTACTTTCGTGAAAAAATACACAAGTTCTTTGTGTCGCACAATGGTGCGGTGCTAGTGAATGGTGATGCGCGCCCAGAGACACACAAAAGAGTATATACCTAACTGCAATAGAAGGGCGCGAACCACAGATTAGTGAAAAAATATTGGATATGCGAACGAAATCGGCATTCAGCCGATATCAAAAATATTCAGAAAAATATAATAAAGCATAAATTTTGTGTATAAACACAACTTATTTTTAATTTATTTGATTTTTTTTAGGGTATGTAAATAGTATAACTTTATTCAATAGAAACATCAATATGTACAGGCACTCTATAAATAAAAAGTTACAACTAATAAAACATTATTTACAAAATAAATATGCTATCCAACTCACCACCGCGCAGTAAGGTTCCCAGAATACTGGCAGCATTACCTCGCTGAATTAGAAGACTTAGGTCCGTATTACAGAACGATGCTCAGTCATCGATCGGTGCTCAAGCAGAGATTTCATTCACTAATTCACTTTATGAATGAAATATCTGCTTGAGCACTGTACTTCTGAGCTTCTGAGCGAAGTATGTGCCAGCTCTTTGATAAAATGTTGATAAGGAGATATAATTTATTTAGGTACTATCGTAGCCGCATAAAAACTTTTTGATGATAAAAAACGAGTGTGCTTTAGACCACGCGACTGAAGTAAGACTTCTTTAATTTAGCTCCATCTATCGGCCGGTATAATTTATTTAATGTTAATGTCACCATCTTGACAATTGTAAATTGTCATTATACTGGATATACCAACATAAAAACAAAAATTTTAACTTTATGTTGGCAATGGCTCGCGTGAATCAACTACCGTTCGCCTCGCTACGCATTCACCAGTTTATTCCCCAAGTCAAGCGTGCATAGAAAATTTTGCTTTTAAAACAATTCATTTGTATCTGCTTTAAAATATTTATTGCAAATCAAATACCGTTCTTATGATTAATTTATAAGAAGAAAAACGCAGACGGTGCAATTGGCGACAAATTTTACTCGTCCGCTTCAAAAAGTATTTCAAGCAAATCTCTTTTGTTGCACTGACTGCCTTCTAGTCTTTGGACTCCTTTCCATTTAATGATAGTGGGAATAACCATGAGCTTAGTACGAGGGTCCGTTCTAAAAGGACAAGCTTTGTCCCTCCAGCTAAAAAAAAATTATTTCCAAACATTATTGGGTAATTTTAAAATTACGTGTTGAAATTTATGAACTCCTACTTACTATTCTTTGTCGCCAACATCGACATAAGAGAAAACTACCTCTCTTTTCAACTCTCCCAAATATTACTGCACTACCGGTTCAGCTGCAAAGAAAAGCACTCTTTTGTATTCCCAATATTTTTTCTATTGACCGTTTGAGCCAATTGAGTGAAATTGGTTACAAGTCTTGCCCTCAACTCGCAAAATTTGCTTTCATCTGTACGGACGAGTGTTGTCACTCGCTTACTTTTTTCAACAAATTTGACGAAACTGGGTATATTATAATAAATATTAATAATAATGAATAATGCAATTGAAATTTTAGTTTTCTTTTAAATTATAAATTAATCATCTTGGACTAACATTTATTAGGCGACCCATATGCAATATACTTATTTACATATTAGATTAAATATAAAATACGTTTCATCGAATAAACATCTCGGTGAAGGTCGTTTTATATCGGGATTCTCTTCTATAGACGTCTTATATCTTAGATCATCAAGTAATCAAATTGTCTTATAACGTTGCCCAAGTCACATCATTCGGTTCATCTATTGTAGTAACCTTTGTAGTTCTATCTTTGTAACTAACCCATTTGGCAAAAAATGCACCAGCTCCTACCATTATCTGTCTTTCGACCAGTAAACATGAAATAAACATTATGTTGTTTATCGCTTAATTTCTCAACGAATCCATTAAACTCTTCATAATTGTTTAGATATGGAGTAACGCATTTCGATTTCTTGGGAGCCATTATAAAGTTGCAATCACAGAAGTTATATATCCCGGATCAGTAATATTGAAATTTCAGCACAAACTACCAAATAACCTCAAAAATGTTTAAGAAACTAATCAATTTCAAAGAGGTTTTTTTTTTGTATTAGCTCCATACTTTTATGTATTTAGCCAGTGTCAAGTATTTGATAATTTATCAAGTTAATGAGATTTCACGCAGATATGTGTCAAATTACAGTCAAAGTCATCAAGTCAAATCATAGTCTATTCATACTCCTAGTAGAGTGATGGCAAACTTTACCAGAAGCTTCTATGTAGTCTTGGAAACAACACGAAAAGAAACGTTTCACCAACATCATACCACTTTCCCACACTCATGCCTGTAATCCAGCACTTAACAAATAAAATGCCACCAATTTTATGCACTAACACTGAAAATAACACAAGTTTTTGAAAATAATACAATGCGGCGACGCGACCTTTTTCCTAATTTTTTTTCCTAATTTACCTATACAGATACCATATAGTGACACTGACGCACGTGACTGAAGGCCAAAAAAAGTTTCACCCTACGTCTTCGAACTTCCTCTTTCACATGTTACTTGAGTTACTATGCATTGATTTACTCGTTAATTATGTTGATTTGTGCCGTGAAATGGTGTTGCAACCATACAGAATCGCGAAAAAATAATGTAACGATCACATTGCATCGGTTAATTATTGAACTTAGTGATTTTTTTTAGAAGAAATCATTGTTTTCATTGTCGATTTGTTTGACTTTAGTCGATTTAAGTGAATATATCAGTTTAGTGTTGGGGTCATTTCTCAGAATTATAGGAAACTATCGCTTAATATACTCGTATATATGTCGCTACTAACTAGCTTTTAATTAGCCTTTCAATTAAAAGCCTAGCTTCTTTACTAAACGGCGTCGATTTTTTTTGCTTGCTCGCCCAATTGACAGGCTAAAGTCGTGAGACCATATCGCCTAGTTAAACGGCGCCGTTCTGAACGCGCATGCATTGACAGTTCACAAACAATGCATACAGTGTCACGCAATTTTGACAGTTCTGCGTTTATTTTTTGACAAGATATACCGAATGCATATTTAAAATTGATAAAATTACGCCTCCTTCAATACGCTTCATTCCATAATTATTTTCTTTCCCACTGAAAAGATTTGTGTTTTGCACCTAATTAAAGTGGACTGTTTGAGAAACTACTGCTTTATCTTCCCTTTTATTTATGTAAGAGGATATTGAGGCGTTTGCTCCCTTCGATACGCATAAATACAGGGAAAAAGAACATAAATTTATTTTATGGTATTACTATCTATATATCCCTAATATCGGCTGTAAGTCATCGGGACATAGAAAATTGTAGACACTTTTATAGCGTAAGCTAACCGTTATTACTATTTGTAGCCAACAGGGGTACCCCTGGGGCCTTAATATGGCGTGGGAAAGATAAAATAGGTACGTACTAGCATTAAAAATATATATTGTATATTTCGGTGGTCTGCCGCTAAATCACACTAATATTATAAAGGCGAAAGTTTGTATGTGTGTTTATGTGTATGTTTGTTACTCCTTCACGCTCAAACGGCTGAATGGATTTGTATAAAATTCGGTACCAAGATATACTAGAGATACACTAGATTAACATATAGGCTAAATTTTATCCCGGAAAAGTGAAATTTTCCCGTGGAATGAGTAAATAATTAAAACACTTTTAATCCGCGCATCCGCGGGGCGCAGCTAGTTTGGTTATATTTCGCATTAAAAAGTTGCAGGTCTAAATTTCAAAGTATTTGTAAAAAACTGCTTTTAAATGTGAGAGCTGTACCCCTAGCACGAACATTTCAATAAATCGTATCGTAAACGTATCGACTTTACCATACACTTACGCAGCGCGACGCGGGGTGGTAGCACGAAGCATATTTTACAACTATCGAGACCTTACGTTTTCGATGACACTACGATAGCCAGCCTTTGAGTTTACGTTAACGCGAAGTTCGTGCTCGCGTTTTCATACAAATTGTCTAACGTAAACGTTATGCGGCGATACGATAGTAACCAAAACCATTCGTGCTACCGATTTTTGATTCGTTTTACGCCCGGTAGGGGCGCTGATCAAATGCCATACAAATGACTTACGTTAACGATACACTTACTTTCGCGTAAGGATTCGGCACTGAGTAAAAAGTGGCCTTGTTTACCAGTCAATTTTATAGATGAATGGAAATGGGACTTGTGGTCATAAGAATGATTTTTCAAAGGTTGAATAAAACTTATGAAACTTATTAAAAATGTATTATATTTAGTAAATAATACGTAAAATCATAACTTTATTGACATTGTTTAATTCATTAAATTAATATTATTTTTAACCATCTGATTATACAAATCCGCACCTTAGTTTAGTAACGCATATAACTCGTATAAGAAACATGGAAATAATTTCAATTTTAAATCTTCTCGAATAAAATACACTTCAATTTAAGTGTACTCTAGATAAGTACAAAAATAAATCACACATTCGTCAACATCCAAAAAAAATGTACACAATATGGATATCGGTGGAATCTCCATATAACTAATTCCATTAACGGATTTCTAGGCGCAACGCTTTTAGCGTTCGCCGGACGAACGCAGGGGACTTGTTGGGAGTGTCCACGTGATTAACTGCTTAATTGACTATTCGCACCAAAGAGTCTTTGTAACCAATAATGTTTCGTGTAAAGCACGTGTGCAACCATTAATCCATACATCACACATAAAACTTATTAAATCATTAATGTTGGGAAAGATGTTTCAGCGGATATTATTATACAATCAAACGAACTTACAAGTAAAGTTCGTTAGGTATTATATTAGTCACATCATTCTCAGTATAAGTATAACAACGTGTAGTTTCTCTACTACAAGGTAGCACCGTACGATTTTAATAGTAGAAACGATCTTTTTTAAATCGATTATAAGTTTTTAAATCACTGGCCATACTACGCGAGTCACCCGAATTGTACGTCATTTTCTTTAGAGATTAAGTAAATCAAAACTTTCTCACGGGAATTTGGGTGGGTGGGTGCTTATAGGATTAGTACCTGACCTATAAACTCCATCACACGTCATCCGGATAAAATTGATTGCGTGGAAAGCAAAATAAACTATCGCTTATCGATTTAGTTCATATTCAAATTACTTTAAGAATAAACAAAACTCAACTGCGGTTTTTCTAGTATGGATACTTCTTTAGATAGATGGATCTATAATCTAGATGGATGGATAGATACATTGGATATATATACTATACTATATATGATGATGATGATACTTCAATGCATAAATATCAAATTTTTACTAGGTATAGTAAGACTTTTCTGCAAAGTTCGTCTAGGTAGGTACCACAGCTCTGCCAGTTATTCTGCCGCCAAGCAGTAGTGTGTGTGGTGTTATGACCTGTGCCTCTAGCACGAATCCTTACGCGAAAGTAAGTGTATCGTTAACGTAAGTCATTTGTGTGACATTTGATCAGCGCCCCTACCGGGCGTAAAACGAATCAAAAATCGGTAGCACGAACGGTTTTGGTTACTATCGTATCGCCTTCGTATCGCCGCGTAACGTTTACGTTAGACAATTTGTATGAAAACGCGAGCACAAACTTCGCGTTAACGTAAACTCAAAGGCTGGCTATCGTAGTGTCATTGAAAACGTAAGGTCTCGATAGTTGTAAAATATGCTTCGTGCTACCACCTAGCGTCGCGCTGCGTAAGTGTACGGTAAACTCGATACGTTTACGATACGATTTATTGTAATGTTCGTGCTAGGGGTACAGATCTCACAGTCTAGTAATCTGTTTACCAGCCTGTGCTGATGTCACAGCATGACGTGCGCGAAACTTTATAATTTAGAGTTCCGAGTGAAATTGCAACTGTTATGAGCGTACATGTCACTTAACATCGTGTGAACGACTAGCTCGTCAAATCAGTCAAAACCAACGTCAGTAAATGCGACCTTATAAGCACCTGAAGACTTCACTAACTACCATTAAACCGCTTACCTCCGCACCATTACCTCCTCCATAAACTCGCAAAGTCGCATTTCAATTGAAATGAAAAAGGAATAAAATAACCGTTAAAATTTAATTTTAGTTTGTATGAAGATCGTTCAGGGAGTCCGCGGCGTATCGATCGAGCTCGCAAAATACGGGCCTACCTCGGCGCGTGAAACAATGCCAGGTTCTGGGGTCTTTTATCATTGCCACGTAGATAAAGGACTGTAGCTTGAATAGGTGCTTTTCTAGACCTACTATTATGTTAGATATCGTTTAGGTCAGATAAATTTGGATCAGCGCACGCTAAAGTTACTATTGTACGATTGTATCGTTAAGTTAAATAAGAAATGTCTTTATGTATTTAATTAAATACTACAATTATATAACAACTCACATTAAATACTAACAAATACAGAAAAAAATTGTGTGCTTTAGACTACACGACTGAATGCACTTCTTAGTTTATCGCCAAAACTTTAGTTTTGCTTTAATAATAATGTCTCTATCTTGATAATTGAAGGGCTGAGATTAAAAAAGTTGAACTGATATTTTTCACAAAATTACTTATGGGTATCGTTGGATTCAGCGTGAAATTATCTACAGTAATACATTCTCAAAATACCGAAATGAGGTTTAAATCTTGAGATTATCAGTATTTGGAAAAATAACTTAATCGTTAAAAGTTTTTACTGTTCCCAGTTGAAACTTAGAGTTAGTTTTTGTTTAGACACAACACCCAGACTTGGAAAAAGTAATTGCTTTTTTTATACATTTGAGCATAAAGAACTTGTCACCTTGCAAATATCGAATCCGCACCGCACCCCCACAGGCAATCTTTTTTGGCCTTTAAAGTCCTTTTTTGTAGTACCTAGGTACATTATACGTGAAGAATAAATAACTTCTACAATAATTAAGTTTCTTTGTATATTAATGAATGATGTTACGAGCTATTCATTCGCCTGGTAAGCGACACGGCCGCCCATAAAACAACAGTGTCACTCGGAACTCCACAATCTAAAGTTTTGGCGTGACACTGCACTGCGCACATCGTCCGAAGACATCAGCAGTCTTGTAATAAGATAACTCGACTGAGAGATCAGATCATAAGGCTCCAGTGCCCAGTAATTTTATTAGCTACAGTGTCCTTCAAACAGTGCTAGCCCTAGCACTAACTGGCAAAGCGGTGGTACCTACCTAGACGATCTTTGCTGAAAAGTCCTATCACATAGTATAAAATCAAAATACGAACAAAGATACATTGCTGTCGCTGTGATTAAATTTTTACGCATCAATCATTTGCTGACGATGTTTAGGCGACAATTTCGGTCCTAAATCTCGCCGGGAGCAATTTTCACACACAAATATGACACGATTTTTGTTTTGAATGCTTCAGAGCGAACATTGTTTTACACTCTCATGTTCACGACATTGTTGTATGGCACGGCGTGGTATTTGTGTTGTCAAAAACATACCAAGCCGTGCCATTACACACGCGACGAAAAAAAATGATGTTCCATTTTTAATTGGTTTTCAAGCGCGTATTTTAAATCACGAATAAAAAATTGAGTGGTTTTCTTTTTGCAAATATTGTTAGGGTTCCTTAGTACAAGGAACTTTTATAAGTGCGTCATGTTTATTTGTAGTCTTATGACTTCTAAAGTTATTACCTAACGGACATTTTACACATAGAAAATTTAAATAAGTATTTCGAGTTTAAAAATATTTAAATAACCTCATTTTGTATTATAGTAGCGATAGAGATTCGATATACGTAAGAATGGATTCCTTTTTTCATCGGGCCCCCTCATATTTTTATGTATCTTTGAATAAGTATTTAATTTAAAGGAGATTATTTTAAAAGAATAAACAAAGCGTAATTTTATATTTAAAAGGAGGCTATAATACTTGTGAAGTTGCGATAAAAAGTGGCTTACATTACTCTTCCATTTCTAAACTAAACCTCCAACAAACCTATTGTCTTATGTCATTTCGTAGATCTTAGTAAAAACTCTCCTATAAAAATATTCTGAAAAAAAAACTGTCTTATTTAAAAAAAAAACAACGAAAATACTGTTATTATTCCTGAGACTTACTTCGAAGTTTATTGCCCTTTACTCCTTTTCAAAATATTGAACTAATGTATTAGTTGTTTTTCATTTCATTTATAAAATCCTAAGTACCTGTGTTTCGACGAGACTCTAAGTACCAAGCCTGGCCCAGCATGCTCTCGATAAGATTTTTTATCGGTTTTTAAGTTAATTTTTCAAAGGTCCGCCTTCACACCGAAACTCGAAACTTCGGAATTACAATAAGAGCCTAAAGCGATTTAAAACGGCCAAGCGCCTCGCGAATCGAGGGTTCCGTATACATAATCTTTGTCCCAAGTTCAACTCGTGATGGGCCACTTTTTGTTATTTTTGTTACACCTGCTGCAAAGTATGCACTAAAATCATATCAATCTTAAAACTTGTAACTATGTACTGCTAATACTATGTAAGTATTGACGTTTTTAAATAATAATAATATGTGTGGACATCTCACACAACGCCATCTAGCCCCGAACTAAGCAAAGCTTGTATTATGAGAACCAGATAACTGATACAATACTTAGATACTTTTTGTTTGTAAATACATACATAGATTACAATATAACACCCAGACACAGAACAAACACCTATGTTAATCACACAAATGTTTGTCCTGGGTGGGAATCGAACCCACAACCAACAGTTTAGAAAGCAGGGTTATTACCAACTGAGCCAATGGGCCAGTAAAATACTCAGTCTCAGTTTCAGTTTTTAAAATAAAAGTACTGAAGAAAAAGCACCTGAAACACAAATCCTTAATATTTGGTTTATTTTCTAAATATACTTAAGGTAATCTGCTGCTGTATTAATGCCTTATTTTGTGAGATTTTCAGCCGGCTGTCTTTTATGGTTCAAGAGATACAGCCGTTTATATATATCGGACAGACAGACTGGTCCTGTTTTCATTCTTCAGGAATCCAAAAACACAGGTTTATTCTGCTAACGCTGCCTTGATGAGTGTGGACCGGACCACTAATTGGTGCATTGTTGCTACTACGCTTCCATGTTTCGAGTAATTTAGTTGTCGGTTTCAGTTGTCATTTAGCCGTTTGTTGGAAGCTGTCTAGCAACTAATATGGCTGAATTGTTTGCTATTCAAATCAAGTATTAAAAAAACGAAAAATGAGTGTAAATAAAGTATTCTAGTCAGTATATGAACTCACACACTTAGATTGAGTGACGTAGCTTTTGAAGTAGAACTTCTTTACGCACGCTTGATTTGAGGAGTAATTTGGTGAATGCGTAACGAGACAAACGAATGTTTAAAGTGGTTGGTTAACGTAGATCTCCATTGCCAATATAACAAAGTTAAAAAATACTTAACTTTTGACTTTGAACACTCAAACGTTATGGAAAATCAGTTTTCATTAATAACAATTTTTAATAAAGAACTATGTTGACGAAATTTCTTCTAAAATTACTTTGATGAAACAAACAGATCCACGTTCCAACTTACAGATCAAAAGTCCGGGATCCAACCTTACCGTGTCACTTTGTTTTTACTGCAGGGTATCCTTATTACTAATACAAAAGTGACGCCTTTGATTCCCGGATGCGACGTGAAATTGAATTTTTATGGAGAAGCTCCGGCTGAAAGATAAACAGTTTTTTATATATATTTTGGGTATAGTCATATGCCGTGATTGTGAAGAATCGTTTTTATGGATCACAAAAGTAATGAATAATCTTCTTCTTTTTTATGGAATGAAGGAGCACGTAAATAAATTGTTGTGACCAGTTCACATCATCAGTCATCCCAATTTGAACAAAGCTATGGAAAGTCTATGGTATCCTTTCCCATGCAGGGTGTAATGTATGTATCGAGATACCAACCAATCATAAAAATCGGCTCAAGTAACGTAAGTTGTTTAGTTCCAAATACGACCAACAGATGTATATAGATAACTGTACAAGATTTTAGGTTTATAAGCAAACAAATAATAATGCTATAAGGTCTTGGCTTTTCTGCAATATGGGTCGACGTTGGAGCCTGCAGAATTAATCTTTTCAAACCACGACGACTGCTCTACTAAGTATTCCATTATCTGTGTTTCTACTGAAGTTTAATTTATAAAAGCAATCTTACCTGCCATGATAAAAGTGGCTGACAGTCTAATTTCACTGGGAG
Source organism: Ennomos fuscantarius (assembly GCA_905220475.3). Classification (NCBI taxonomy): domain Eukaryota; kingdom Metazoa; phylum Arthropoda; class Insecta; order Lepidoptera; family Geometridae; genus Ennomos; species Ennomos fuscantarius. The sequence continues at coordinate 18,901,444 of HG992023.1, forward strand.
ACGAAATTTTTTTTATAATTCTCTTGAATTAGATAAATTCTTTCGAAAAATGATCGATTTATGACTTTACTATTCATAATTAATTACCATCAACCTACTGATTCCGCATAGACGCAAAGTGAAATTGCCAAAGTGCTGGCGTTTGCAAAGAGACTATTTGGTTTGAATTATTCTAGGTGTCCGCTAAATTCTGTATTTCCCGGTGAAATGTGATTTCATGTGATATATCATTAATTATTTAATCATTAACTATTTTTTATTGATTTTGAAATTCTTTTATTGACATATAATTACCTTTTATTATTATTTTGTAGGACTCAGCGTTAGTGTCTAAGTTACAAAGTTACTGTAAGAATATAAATTGTTTTGTAGGCTGAAGGCGCCTCTTAAAACTAATAACACTTAACAAAGTTTATAAATATACAGTTCTATTTAAATCATAAATTTTAGGGTAGATGGAAATAAAAATTAACATTACGCATTACTTTGCTACTTCGTGCGTTTTTGGCATGTTTTTTTTTTTTTTTAATTGTTATTATATTGATATATACTCTTTTCTTTGTTACATTGACCATCGTGCTTGCGTGTGTGACAAATGCGTTATTGGATATTGGTAAAAAAAACAATTAAACTTCTTGCTTTCCATCGGGTGAAATGTAGTCAAATGAAAACGCAAAAATAATGTTAAAAAAATTAGGTTCTTTGTAATATTATATAAGGAATTTCAAAAATCTCCGTAAGCTGAGTTAATCACAAAACTTTTTGATTACTCAAGGAGTCTGTTTTGGGAGAAACTAAGCACGCACACTGGCTTAACGTTAACATATTTACCCGTCTTGACTTAAGCTAAGTCAAGTACCCAACTTTTTATTGACGTATAGCTATACTGAGATATGTTAGAGTGACCAGAAATCAAATCAGGGTAAAATCAAGACATGGAGAATTCAACACCAATCTCAATTGAAGTTAAGTCATTAAATACTCTAGGTTTTTTGATTGAACTATGTACATCATAATAGGGCTCATTTGAAACAGTTTTGTAATTTTTTTAACTCAATCGAATACTAATCTGTAGTCAGCAGCTACTGTTTTATTGTTCACACAATATGAACTCAGATTACTTGAATTCAAACTTCTAAACTTCTTAAATTAAGCTAGTTTAATTCAAAATACTTGAATTCTGACTAGTTTTCTTAACGCAACCGAACACTATTTTGTTTGTCAATCAGCAACTATTATTTTCTTATTGAAGTCAAAATACTTGAATTCAAACTAGTTGTCGATCAATCGATTACTTATGTGCGTTCTTCAATCAGCAGCTATTCTTTTCTTTTTGAATTCAAACTACTTGAATTTACACTTTTTTAATTCAGACTACTAAAACTCAAACTACTAAAATATAAAGTAGGTAAAAATAACTACCTAGTACCTGAAAAATATTTACAGTAAAAATCGAATTTAAGCGAAGGATCATTGAAACTGTTCGGGATTTCGTTAATTGCCGTTAAGGGCCCTTAATTGGAACCAATTACGGCACATAAAATATTTTTAGAGACATTGCACTGCATTTTAGCAGTGAGTCAATTTACTGTGTTCGTCGAGCTTTTCTTTATTTTGTATTGTTTTCAATTTATTATAAGTGACAGTCTTTGTTAAGGTTGCAACAAACCAGCGCAAAACCGCGGTGCTACAGTGTGCGCAGTTAGTTTTTTTGGCCAGTGGTAGCCGGTCATTTAAGCCGGTCTGTTCCAACTTTAAGAGCTTTTAATGAAAATAATAATAATGATAACGCCCAACGATCACATACATACATCCTGTACCGTAACTAGGATTCCCTGTGTCTAAGGACCCAGGAACTACCATGACCATGGTGCAATTATGTATTGCAAAATTCACTTAATGTTGCCGATTATGTACTGCAAAATTCTAAACAAAAACTAATTATACATAATGTCAAAATTTCCTGTCCTTATCATATTGGTGGATATAATAAGGACAGCAGTAGTTTAAGACCTGTCAAATTGAGTTTATGATTATGTATAGTCGAAATGACACTAATATAACTCAAGCGCACACTTGTGGACAGGTGCATTCTTCCAATTTTAGACATAACGCAGAAACTTGCAAACAAAAACCAAAACCGATGTTTGCCGATGGGCAATGAAGCTTAGCAATCCTCGTATTAACAGTCTAGGTTCGAAATACTGAACTGCGGTAAATGCTTCAGTTCCCAGATAGCCGATGTAACACTAAAAGCCGCTACAGGCTGTTACAACCATGCAGAATAACCACGAATTAGAATCCCAGCTCAGTGAAATACCTACTAGATAGCTAGGTATCTGGAAGGCTGACGACATCCGCGTCCTAGCGTGTGTACGACGGTTGGTACTGTTAACCTACATAAATATCAAATACTGGTAAGTGGGGCATATTCTATGCGGTTGGAATGTTACGCTTGTTGGATTAGTTTTATCTGGCATAATAATAATAATAATAATAATAATAACGCCCATCACATACATAGATCCCGGACCCTAACTAGGATTCCCTGTGTATAGGGACCCAGGAACTACGAGGTCCCACAACACCCAGACTCAGAACAAGTATATGCGCTTTTTTTTTTCTTTGCATAAATACTTGTCCTGCCGCCGCCTCCGGGCTATGATCCAACCTGATCAACCACCATACCACAGAGGCTGTCTATGGCATGGTATTATTATTACATCTTGACGATGTCAGCAGCGGTGGAAAATCTGGTAAGGCTTTTAGTGTGATTCCCTGCTGGAAGTGGCACGACGAGCTTTACACCTTAAATATAAACCGGCAAATATTGACCTATGACAAAGAATGGCGGAGAGTCAAGGGGAGGTTTTGTTACAGCGGTGGGACAGCGCAAGTGACACATGTAGAAATGCGAGCAACTTTGTTCTTATTCATGATTTTTTTATAAACCCGATTATGGTATCATTGTAGAGTAGGGTGTAGTCTAACCTTGTCCCATCAGCGAATGTATAGGCTGATGATATTACTAATATTAATTAGTAAGTATATTAATATATATTAATATACTTACTTACTTACACATTAATTAGTAAGTATATTAATATATATTAATATACTTACTAATTAATATTAGTAATATATTACACTCGAATATACACAGTAGGAATAGCTATTGAACTGATACTGAACATAAGTAATAGACTTATTTTTTAAAATAATCCTTTATAAGTTATTCATTGGATACAACAATACGAGATCACAATGAAAACGAATACTGAATCAAAAAACGCATTTAATTTTAGCCGGTTTATAATTTATCCACCAATTAAAAAATTATATACTTTATGCAGTCAAAGTTCACTTGAAAAACTAACCTGCAGGCTTAGCACGGCATGTGGAGAAATTGTCTTTCCCCCGGTTTTTTCCACCTGTCAGTTAAAATAATCCCCCTCTCCACCTTACGTAGCACGGCAACGTGGAGAGGAAAGAAATATTTCCCTTTGACATTATCGTAGACATTATATCCCGCTACTCCCCGCTTCAGAGCACGGACTCGGAAGAAAGTGGATAATATTCTCTTGAATTGACAGAAAGCAGAGAGTATTTATCTTCGACTCTTGTAGGTGGGTATAAGGAAGTCAAAGTGTTTTAATAGGCACAAAAATGTCGCGTGCCTATTATAACTATGTTTAATCGCGGGAACTTGAATTTTGGAGCGAAAATTACACCGGGAGAAGCATTCGGAATACAAGTAATCCCTTCTAAATCCCGGGAAATGAGTTTAAATACAAAAAAAATAATACATAGCGAAATATTCGTGAAAATACAATTATTAGTTTAGTTTTAATAAGGAAATTATTTAATTTACGTAATTAACTTAAATGATGCATATATTTTTGGAGTATATTTTATTATAAATATATTTTTACTTGGCTAGCATGCTACATCTTCGATCGCATCGTCACTTCCCATCAGGTGAGAGCGCGGTCAAATGCTAGACAAGTTTGAAGTAAAAAAAAAAAAAAAAAAAAAAAATATACATATAAAAATTTTAAATATAACTACTACACAATAATTAATCACGTTTTTCCGCTCATATTACAAACAAAATAAAATTTTAATTTAAACTACTCACTTACTCTCACTCATACATAGTAGTCGTTACATACTCTTTGATTATCACAAGGACACAGACTCAAAAACCTTATTTTTTCTTAATTTTTATATTTTGTTTTCAATCCCAGTATATTTAGCCGAACAATTATCGATGGTTTGATGGACTGAACAAAATATTGAAGCATGTAATGTCATTTTAGTTAACATTTTCTCATACTGGCAACAATACGGTAGAGAAATCTAAAAACGCTACTCCCGCCGTTTATCCCCCGGATAAAGCTTTCCACTGTCGCGGCCATGCTCGCAGAGTGGAATAAAGTGACAGTGAGGATAAGTTTGTTATCTACTCCCTGGGGAGAAGTTGTCCACCGGCCGTGCTAGGCCTGCTGTCTCACATATAGAATTGCTGCTCTGAAAATTGCACCATACGTCGTACGTCAACCGATATGGAACTAAAAGCAATATACGAGTGGTATACGGACCCTTTCGCTATTCACTGATTCGAAGCATTTGAATATGGAATACTTTGGAATAAAACATAGCGCAATGCTACGTTATGAATATTACAACGAAGAATACTAGAATTGCAAACAAAAACCAGGAGTTTTGGCGGGAAAGCGAAAAAGATTGCGTCACCGCATTGTATTATTTTCAGTGTTAGTGCATAAAATTGTTGGCATTTTATTCGTTAAATGCTGGATTACAGGCATGAGTGTGGGAAAATGGTATAATGATGGTGAAACGTTTCTTTTCGTGTTGTTTCCAAAACTCCATAGAAGCTTCGATTAAAGTTGCCACCACTTTACTAGGAGTATGACTTTGACTAGACTATGACTTGACTTGATGACTTCGACTGTGACTTGACACATATTTGCGTGAAATATCATTAACTTGATAAATTATTAATTACTTGACACTAGCTAAATACACAATAGTGTAGAGCCAAAACATAAAAAAAAAACACCAGCAAACAAAAACCAAACGTTTTGACGTTTGTTATTTTGTAGTATATCAGTATAATGAAAACAGCACTTGCTAATTTGCTATTTGAAACCTACTTGGTAATGTTATCACCGTGGAAGCACTAGATTGACACTTCAATAGCCACGCACTGACTGATCGAGCAGCTTTACATGGTGTCTAATGAAGCAAGTGTCAGTACGTGCCTCGTCCGTGGCAAACGCATCGATCTGTGCAGCCTCACGAGCCTCGCTCAGTACGTGGCTAATTTACGTAGCGGCAACTTGTGTTCCGCTGAGTTGGCCATTGATTCAAAGGCTCGCATGGGCAGTGTTATGATTACAGTAACTACACGATCAAAAATGTCTGTGGATGTCTTACTATCTCAAATCATTATAGAATAAACAGTGATTTATAGGTTATATTATAGTGTTTAGAAGTAAGTTGTGACGTTTTTAATTTAAAATCATGCGCGTATCTTTTAAATGGCATTTTCGTAGCATGTATTTATGATACAAAATTGCGATTTTTAAGCTTTTAAGTACTTAATTAAAAAGAGACAGTTAAAAAACAAAAATGCAATGAATACGAGAAGTTTTCTGAATATTTATACTCATTATATTATACTGTTTTGTTATATAAAACAGTATTTATTTGATGATTCTATCAGATAAATACTGTTTTATTACTTCTGCGAATATAAACATTTTAGCTACCAATCCGGAATCTTTGCTCGAAAATTATCTTTTGGGACAATTTTTAGCGCTACATTTGTTCAAGTGGCTCAATGCTACGTACTGCCATGTGCTAGTCTTTTTGGTTTTTGTTTTTGGTGAATGCGAGGCAAACGGAACTTGAAGTTTGTTCACGTTATTTTTTTCCTATTACTGTGTTCCAAAGTTTTAGTAAATATGATAGAACACCAAATACTTAGACACTTTCTGATACCAAAACTTTATGCTGACTGAAAACATACTAAAAACCCGTTGATTTTCTGCGTTACCATCGATATCTCTTATAAATTGGAACAACGTCAATGACAGTAAAAACTGTAGCCGTTAGAGTTAAGAGCTCTTACAGGACTATTAGTGTTGCCAGTGCAGTCAGCGTTAAAGTGCTAGCTCGCAGTAGGTAGTCTAGCGGGGTGGTAGATAGGTAAGTTATGTTGATACACAAACGTATTTGTATATCATCTATGTAAATTTGGATTTATAAGAACTTAGTGTCCGATTGTGTTAGATGAAATGTTGTTTACTTAGTTACTTGAAAATGTAAATGTCGTCCTATCTGTTTTCCTGTCGTCTCTGAAGTCCTTTTTGTCAATCCAAATGTTTCGACAGTCGTTGTCCATGTCCATGGTCGTTTTCAAAGAGGTCAGACGTCGCGACATACACTAATAAAGTCAGTCTATCATATCGAGTATAGTGTCAAATTTCCAAATACGTATCAGTTTCCAATACTATGTGGAATAGCCAATTCCAACGTGACCTGTGATATTAGGTCACATTATATTTATATTAAATAAGAGAAGCCACTGACTCCTGAAACATACGTGAGTTTTTGTTACTTTTTATTTAAACAATTTCATGAAAGCTTACGGCAGTTAACGGCAAAATTAATAAAGCATGAATTTGAAGCTTAATAGAAATTGTGTTGTATAAAGTTGTTATATCAATATTAAAAAGCGGCAAGTTTTCAACACAAGCATTAAATTTTGAGACTGATAATATCTTGAAAATCGAATTTGATGATAAATGTATGCATTACAAACTAAATGTATGTAAGTATTGTATCAGTTATCTGATTCCCATAGCATATACAAGCTTTGTTTGGGGCTAGATAGCACTGCGTGAGATGTCCACATATATTTATTTATTTTACTTAATACATATAAAGGTGCTTTTCCCGTAAAAATTTAACTATTCTCCAACATTATAAATTATATTTTAATCAGCCGTTAACTGAATTTGCGTAATAAGCTAACGATATTATAAAAGTATAGAAAAATAAATTAATATTACTTTATATTGAATCTCCTATTTAAGTAATATGAAAAACAAAGTTTCAGGGAGATACAGTCTAAACTGATGCTTATTTCAAACGTTATAGGTTGATTTTCATCTAACACAGGCACGGTTATACCGGGACTTTCTAACTGAATATAAAATTTATTTTAAAGCTCTGAAGGATGTTATCTAAAGCAATAACCCTTACTAACTTCAAAGCACTATTTTATTATGATTAAATATAAAATGAAACAAAAACTTGGAAAGATACTACTTAAGAGCATAGCGCGTTTTACGTAAGAGTTGAAATTCTATAATGGATTTTTGCCCGTCTCTAAGCCATCTGCACTAAAGTTTGACAGCTCTTAAGTAGGTACTAGACGTACACCTAAATGCTTTGTAGTAGATGCCAGCGATAAGTCCGAACTTAGGACCATCCAATTTTTAGTTTTAGGTATTATTGTGAAATTTCAGGTCGTTGTAAATGTCATTGCTTTAGATATATGACACCCTTCAGAGCTAGTTTCTACATTTTTGGTAACTTTATCTGCTTGGTACATCTAATCGTTCTTCGTAACTTATATTGATAGCCTCTGTACTGTGGTGGTTTAGCATGTTGGATAACCGGAGGTGGCGAGTTCAATTCCCGCGGCAGGACAAGTATTTGGGCACAGAAAAATAATACTTGATGTGAATAGTAGAGGTGGATGTTTTATGACTAATCCTAATAATAATGGCTCCTTTCGACATATTCGGTATTATTCCGGGCACCTAAATATTTTGATACTAAGGGTGCCTGGGTCTCTACACGAATCATTGAATTATTCTATATTTATTTACAGCTGAACCTTTTATGTCCTAGAAAATGAGATCACGTTTTTCCTATCTTGTATAAGGCGTAATAAATGGAAAGTCAAAAAGACTTTCGGCACTTAAACCTCTCTTTGATGGTTTAAAATGAGATTTTTTTTACCTTTGTGCCGCAGAAAATTGTAATTAGAAGCCTTTGAGCCTGTGAAATACAAATCCTTTTATACTGTAACGGAGAGTCAGCTGTTTATATATCTAAAAATTTCATAAACTCAGACGCAATCATTAAACGTATCCGTACTCCCAATGCTGACCTAATATCCTTTCTGCATATTATATGAAGAAAGCATAAACATTACCGAAAAACATATGGACGGCCATGACTCTTAACATTTGATGAACGGCAAGTTCGTCTAGCCAATCATTGTAAAAAAAATGGATAATATGGAAAAAATTATGGATAGTATAATATTGTTTTCCATCCCTAAAGTGACGTAGAGTAGGAACATTAAAATGGTGGTAATTGAATAGGTTTTTTTTATATTATTCAAACCGTTGAACGATGGCGTTTATTCGTTTTGAAAAATTCGAATGCTAAAACTAAACTACACTATAATTACTAAAAACTAAAACTACAAAAACTAAAACTATAAGCTGCAAAATATAATATAAAAATGTGCGGGGCTGTCTTTGGAGACTGTCGATAGAAGTGAAATCTAAGGAACTTGTGGCATATAGCTCATGGAAAGCGTTCGGTGACGATGACGCAAGTTCCATGATTTTTATTCACTCAAAAGTGCTAAACACTAAAGAAGTTTTGACTTGAATAATGTTGAAAGTTTTTAAAAATATAACTGTAATACATGCCAAGTTTGTTATTCAAACCTTATTTTATAAGGAGCCGTCTGTCTCATAATATCCATTGTACCCGCACGGTTTAATTTTGTAGTATTGGGGCAAACGCTTGCCGGAGTTTATAGGTTACCTAAACTTTTGGCGTTGCGCCACGTTTATTCCAGTTATTTTCTACGGCATGAAAAGCTATGCGTTTTTTTAACAATTAAGACAAAACCCAACTAGATAGATAGATAGATAAACTCTTTATTGTACACACCACATAATAACAAAAAATATCAAATAATACAATGAAACACAAGTAGTGGGGAACAATGGCCGACCTTATCGCTAAAAGCGATCTCTTCCAGGCAACCATTGGACGGAGAGGATTTATTACAGTCGTATAGACGGGGTGCACTTAACTACAGTATACTAATGAGATAATTTACCATAATATAATATTAACTACATAATAAATAAACATATATATACATATTCCTCTATCACATAATAATATACCTACACAAACCACAACAATAGTATATAGGTACTAATAAATATATATAATAAATACACACATATATATATATATATATATAATATACCTAAACCTATACCTATGTGTAACATAATGACGACAACAGATTTACACAGCAATAGCGATGCTAAATCCGATGCTAAAAACTAGAAATATCGTATATTACTAAATAGTCTTGCTGTAGATGCTAAAACCTTTTGTGCTAAGCTAAAGTGGCTTAAGATCTTTTTTTCCTTATAATACTAATTACTATTCTATCATAAAGATGAGTAAAATGAATTGCACTTAACTGTAGATAATAATATAATTTTTTTTTAAATCATAGTCATTTTTTTAGATCACACACATAGATCCTGGACCCTAACTAGGATTCCCTGTGTCTAGGGACCCAGGAACTACGAGAACCATGGTCCCGTAACACCCAGACTCAGGACAAGTATTGCGTTGCTCAGAGTAAGTATGTGATCGTTGGGCGTTATTATTATTATTATATATCTATCTATTTTACTCTTATCTAAAGAATATCTTTACTTATTCAAGGTAGAGAGCATCAGAAGGGACTGACACATTATAATAATAATAATAATAACAATAATAATATGTGTGAACCCCTCGCACAACGCCATCTAGCCCCAAACTAAGCAAAGCTTGTATTATGGCTACCAGATAAATGATACAATAATTAGATACTTTTTATTTGTAAAAACATACATGCATAGAATACAATATAACACCCAGACGCAGAACGCAAACACCTATGTTCATCACGCAAATGATTGTCCTGGGTGGGAATCGAACCCACAACCCACAGTTCCGAAGGCAGAGTTACTACCAACTAAGCTAGGCTAGTGAATACATGTCATAATAGTACATTATTTGTACAAAAAATACTGTTACATTCGATTCAACAAGTGGTTGAAAAGAGATGTATTATTTGTATTCCGGTAGGTACACATTTTGTTGCGTAAAACTTGTGGAAAAGTCAGAGGGGTGCCTAGTACCTCAGCTCAGTGAGCGGCAGTTATCCTGGAAGCCTGAGAAGTTCCAAGAATTCAATTGTGTTATTGACCCATTTGGGCCGCGCGTCGCTCAACCGGGTTACACTTTGTCCACCTATGGTCCTACTTTTTATGAAGTCATCCAAAGATACTTTTATTCGATAGTAAACATTTATTGCAATAATGGCAGTAATGTTTATTACGCTTATGGAAGTAAAAGTGGACTCCAAGATGATAAAGCTTTTTATTCCTTGATTATGTTTACAGTTTACAATCATTATATTTTACAAACTACAAATAACGATAATGTATAGTGTAAAGTAAACAACGTAAGCCAATTTTTTGAACGCAACGTACTTCATGATAAAGAACGCTTTCAGTTGAAAACTATTTAATCTCCAACTTTTCCAGTGCCGTCTCTGCACAATGCACATTATGCTTACAAATTGAATTTACCGAGATTTTGCATTTTCTCTACAATAGCTCGCGACAATGGGCGCAAAAAGAATGGAGTGAAAAATTACGCGAGTTAACCGGTTCAAAGTGGTTCAAACCGGAAAAAAACTGGTGGAAACCGGCTGGCGCCTGGTTCCCACGTAAATCTTTTTTCTTGACATCTGAGGTGGGGGACGCGGAGGATTTATAGCACGAATCTGTAAGAATGGCAATTTCTTGTCAAAACGAGAGTCTATTTGTAGATTCTTTTCCATTCAGGCCTCATTCCATTCCAGGTAAAAGTGCCGTTCTTATCGCGCCTTGATTCAGCGAATGGGAGTGGACGTAACGTAACGGACGCTGAATGCTTTTTGTGATTGTACGTCTGAACAATTGATGCCGGTCTCTTATCATGCGGACGTTTGTTGCCTACGCTTGTAAACGATTAGGAATGCCAACTGTATAGAATTTTAAACTATTTTCTACTAGGTGCGCCTCGAGGTTTCACCCGCGTGATGAAACCTTCTTCTCCCTATAATAAACAAAACAAAAAAAAATAGCGAAAATGTTCCATCCGTTCACGTGTGATGCGATGGCCAAAGAAAATAGAGATTCATTTTTATATGATGAAATGAATGAAAAAGAAAATAATATAAGCTTTTCTTTCTTATTTGTCTTAATTAAAATTATTGTATGTAAATACCTACTAAGTGCCAAAAACTGATTATAATAGCACCAAAGGGGTGTTGGTATTAATTTGCTATTCTCAGAAGATCACCAATCTCACGACTTGGTTTAAAAAGCGAGTTTCTTAGTTCATGAATCCCTATCATTATCTATATTGGTAGTAATAGAATGTAGGATACATTGTATAACCACTAGCTTTAATTTTATTTAGTTTCTGGTAGTTTTGGTTTAAAAATAATACCTACACAAGAATTTTTAGTTTCAAGCTAAGTTTACTTTCAATAGTTAAACTAGGAACGTATAAAATAAAATACATAGTTTTTACTCTTCTTCCACATCGTTTAATAGCTTTCTATCGCTTTTTAGCGATAATTCTGCTAATGTCAAGTAAAGATTTTTTGTCATGTCAAAGTCTAATTTTGTCAGTCAAAAAGCCACAGTAAAATGGTGGATATTTTACTGAAGGCTCTACGAAGCCTTGAAGAGAATACGAAAAGGCATGGTTTTAAAGGTTAGAACCATTTGCCAACACTCGTGCACGTTCACAAACACTTAACGGATAATAATCCACACGTTAAAATTCAACTGATTCTTTTTCAACGACCCTAGTTTTTACTCTAGTTTTGGTTGTTACATTTTATAAAGCAATACTATTTTTTAAGATATATGACAGTGAAGTGTCAAAGTATATGTCAGTGCCAAGCAAGTGCCAATTAATAATTAAACTTCAAGGGCCAAACACAAAATGACGCCGAATACAACCGTTTTTAACCTCCGGTTAAAATGAATAAATTATATATAATAAGCTGGTTTATTTATTTTTTTATCGTCCTATATTAAGAATCTAAATTTGAACAAAAGCCATTGTTCAAATTAGGATCTTTGACATTGATAACTCTTCATAATTCTTAATTTGATAATCTGAGAAATATTGAATATAAAAATCTGATCTTTTTATTAGGAGTAGGAGTGGTAAACTTAAAATGCTTTTTGAATTCAGAATACCTACCTTGTTAACAGTGTAACCTTGTCCGTTTAGGCATTTGAATAACTGAGTAGATCCAAAACAATTGAAGAAAATCAATTTGGATTTTTTAAAAAGTATTATATAAGTAATACTCTCTTGTAACGCACGAATTCGAAGACCAGCTAATGCTGAATGTGAATGAATTTGCTATCACACTAATATTATAACGGCGAAAGTTTGTATGTGTGTTTGAGTGTATGTGTATGTTTGTTACTCCTTCACGCTCAAACAGCTGAATGGATTTGGATGAAATTCAGTACCAAGATAGCTTATACACTGGATTAACATATAGGCTACATTTTATCCCGGAAAAATGAAATGTTCCCGTGGAATTAGCAAATAATTAAAATACTTTTTATCCGCGGGTGAAACCGCGGCGCGCAAGTAGTAATATATAATTTATACTACGTTTATTAATATCATAACGGAATGTGATACCTATTTTACCACCGTACCTTCTCAGATTCTTTTCATTCGCTTTGCTTCATAGAACTGGCCTCCATATTAACTCAAGGTTTTATAGCAAACATAGCTGTTACTAAAGCCAAGAATTTCGCTCAGAAAGTAAAAGCATATTATGGATGTATTATATATCACGGGTACGCAAGACACGTAGAGCTTTTATAGCGATTCTCAGGAAGTTATGGCACTCATTACCGTTGGTGGTTATGATGTTAATACGGTCTTGGAGTGTGACGCGCTGCGAAAGACCGTTCAGTCAGTTTTATATCGGTTTTCTTCAATTGCAGTATATTTTGTTGACTCGCCTGATAGCTCAGTTGGTAGTAGCTCTGTCTTCTGAACTGGGCTGTAAATTTGATTCCCATCACCTAGGATTAACATTTGTGTGATAAACATGATGTTTTTTCTGTGTCTGGGTGTTATATTGTATTCTATGTATGTATTTACAAACAAAAAACAACAGCGCCGTGCGTATATGTCTACCGATCAAAGACAAGGCTCCTGTCTGCTCTCTTGTCACACATTTTTTACTGAATTGACCATGAAAGAGTTCGAATGAGTAACTTTCCGTCTGCAATGATGAATTTCTATACATGAAGCTTTGATGAAATGTATATTTTTAATTGGAAACGTGAATAATTTTATAAATGCGTTGTAATATTGAAATTTAATAAATTCAATAATTGACTGTTTTCTGGATCATAGTTAGATAGTTGGTAGTTAGTAGGTAGGTAGTATTTAATCGACAGCCAACGGTTTTGTAGCAAAGTAATTAATTAATTATGGATGCTGTTGTGGCCGTGGTAGCCACATAAATATTATAAATAAAAATCAGTTATAATTTTGCGTGTCGATCTTTTAATTTTTTTTGACAACTAACTGTCTACTATAAACAAGCAAGTACTACTGCGCCGGCGTGAATGCGCGCGCCGCGGCACAGTAGCAAAGTAAAAATTAAAGAATGCCACAATACTCCCCCCCAGAGACCAACCTAGGATGGGCGATAATAATCCGGGAATCTCACTGATCTCCCTGAGCGTGTAGTCTTAGCATCTTTGCTTTCAGGAGTGACCGTACTTTCTGATGGCGAGTGAGTATGTGAGGTAAGTATATATGCAGGCTTCAGTCTGTCTATGGAGATTGTTTGTTCCTTCCCTTTTATTCGCAGTTTGTAAACCTTAGCGCTTCTTTGCAGCACCTCAAACGGACCCGTATATGCCGGCTGGAGAGATCCTCTCACGGTGTCATCTCTGACGTAAACATGAGTAGCAGAAGGTAAGTCTCTGAATATGAAAATATTACGTCTGCTGTGTCTAGATGCTGGCTGAGGACGTATATTGTTCATGATAGAACGAAGGCGTGTTGTAAACTCGGTGAAGTCGCTGGTCATGTGTGTTGTATTGCATGGCTGCAGGTAATCTCCGGGAAGTCTGAGGGATTCGCCATAGAGTAGTTCGGCTGGAGATGCCTGTATATCCTCTTTGAACGCGCTTCTCATTTCCAGGAGTACGAGAGGTAAACTTTCGGTCCAGTTTTGGCTTTCATGGCACATTATGGCCACCTTAAGCTGTCTGTGCATCCTCTCGACCATGCCGTTGCTCGCAGGATGATACGCCGTTGTTCTGTTGCGTTGAAATCCAGCGAGTTCTGAAAGCTGCTTCATCAGTGTCGACTCGAATTGTTTTCCGCGATCTGTCACAATCTCCAATGGACATCCGTATCGTGCTATCCAGTTGGAGACGAATGCCTTAGCAACGGTTTCTGCGGTTATGTCATGTAGCGGTATTGCCTCAGGCCATCTAGTAAATCTATCTACGGCAGTGAGACAATAGCGGTATCCATCTGAAGGAGGTAAGGGTCCAACGAGATCAATGTGTATGTACTGGAATCTAGCGCTTGGCAGTTTAAAATTTCCCAATGGTGCTGTTATATGGCGTGTGATCTTCGAACGCTGACATGCATGACATTGTTTTGTCCACTCGCGACAATCTTTGTTGATGCCAGGCCACACGTAACGCTGAGCCACTAATCTTAAAGAGGCATTAGCGCCAGGATGGCTGAGTGAATGTAAGCTCTCGTAAACTTGCCTTCTCAATTCTTTTGGTACATATGGGCGTGGTGGTTGAGTGTTATCGTCGCAGTAAAGTTCCAGTCTAGTTCCAGGTACGATTACTTTGACGAGATTTAGGGAAGTTCCACCTCCTAGCAACTGCTTCAGTTCTGAATCAGTATTCTGTGACTGTGCCAACTTATACAAGTCAACGGGTTGGACCAACTCTTCAATCCTTGAGAGCGTATCAGCCACTACGTTATCTTGTCCAGATATGTGTTGGATATCGGTCGTAAACTGAGCAATGTAGTCCAAATGTCGAAACTGACGTGGTGAGCATTTTCCTTGGGTCCGTGAAATGCGTAACAAATCGGCTTATGGTCTGTGTAAACTGTAAAATGTCTAGCTTCTACCAAGTGTCGGAAATGCTTTATTGCGTCATAAATGGCCAACAGCTCTCGATCATAAGGAGAGTACTTTCTCTGTGTTGGGCTCAATTTTCGACTGAAGAAAGCTAAGGGCTGCCACTGTCCGTCATTTTGTTGTTGCAGGACGCCACCAATCGCGGTATCTGACGCGTCTGTCACGAGCGCTAGCTTTGCGTCTATGTCCGGGTGTGCTAAGAGCGTTGCATTACACAAGCTTTCTTTGCAGGCTTCGAATGCTCGTAAGGTTTCTCCGGTAATGTCAACGGGATGAGAACCTCTGATAGATCCGGTAAGCAAATTATGGAGTGGAGCTTGCATTTTAGCTGCGTTTTGGATGAATCGGCGGTAAAAGTTAATCATCCCCAGAAATCTTCTCAACTCTTTCACAGTCTTCGGAGTGGGAAAGTCTTTGATGGCTTGAACCTTGCCATCTAATGGCTTGATACCAAGAGACGATACGTTACAGCCAAGGAAAGTTACCTCTTTTGCTCCGAAGGTGCACTTGGAAGTGTTAATAACCATTCCGTACTCTTTCAGTCTGGTGAAGATGACACGCAGATGATGAGCATGAGCCTCTTCGTCACTTGAAAATATCAGGAAATCATCCAAATATGTATAGCAGAACTCCAGATCTCTAGTCATTTCATCCACAAACCGTTGGAATGTTTGTCCTGCGTTTCGAAGACCAAATGTCATATAAGGAAATTCGAACATTCCGAACGGTGTGGTGATGGCAGTCTTGGGAATATCATCTGGATTGACCGGAATCTGGTTATACGCTTTGACCAGGTCAATCGTGGAGAATATGGTGCTTCCTGCTATGTTCTGAGTGAAGTCCTGGATGTGCTGGATGGGATATCTGTCTGGAACTGTTCGTGTATTCAGCATCCGGTAATCACCGCATGGTCGCCAACCGCTGTCTTTCTTAGGAGCGAGATGGAGCGGTGACGACCAGGGACTCTCTGAAGGTCTGGCAGTTCCACTCTTCGGCATATCTTCAAACTCCTGCTTAGCGATTTTGAGCTTGTCCGGAGCGAGCCTTCTTGGCGTGCAGTACACAGGTGGTCCAGGTGTAGTTCGGATGTGGTGGACTGTGTTGTGACGCACAACTCGTTGAGTACCTGCTGGACGGGTTATTTCCGGAAACTCACGAAGCAAGTTCAAATATTTTGACTCTCCAGTCATCGTCTTCACAGAAGAAATGGTATCTGATGAAGGGACGGGTGCTGCGTTGGTTTTCAGTGTAGTCCGGTTGTCTATGAGGCGTCCGTTTCGGCAGTCTACTATTAAATCATAGAAAGACAAGAAGTCGACCCCGATAATGGCCTTGTTGACATCGGCAACTGTGAAACGCCAAGAAAAAGCACGCCTTAGACCTAAGTCTAGTTCCATTTGGGCCGAGCCATAAGTAGCGATCGGCGTTCCATTTGCAGCGTAGAGCTCGTAGGTGGTTCGTGGTCGTCTTTGTTTGAGGGCGGAGCGAGGAAAAACGCAGAGGTCGCTACCTGTGTCGACCAGGAACTGCACTTTAGACCGTTTGTCCGTCACGAATAAGCGACCTGTTGAACTGGTAAGGCAATCATTGGTCGCTACTGACTGCCCCTGGCGTTTCCCGGCTGGTAGTCGCAGGGTTTCAAGCATCTGCGAGCTTTGTCTCCAAATCTATGGTGGAAAATGCAGGTAGGAAATTTCCTGTAGTTAGACTGGGAACGCGTGTTACTTCTGCTGCGCTGCCGCTGGTTTCGTTCTGTCGAGCGGGATCGTGAAGAATCTCTTGCCGAAAGCGCTTGTACTTGACGGCTGAGCTCGTCGATCTGCTTGGTAAGCTTGTCCATTATTGAATCCGGAACTGCACTGGTGGAGGCCACTTGAGAGACGGGTGGCACGAGATCATGCACCTTGTCTGCCAGGTCTGCTAGTGCTATGAGCGATGACTCTGGCTGCGATGCTACTACTATCTGAATGTTACCAGGTAAGCGGCTCGTCCATACTGTCTTTATGAAATCATCAGGTATGTTCGGACCTGCCAGGTGCTGCAGGTGTCGCAGGAACGTGGACGGACGTATATCTCCAAGCTCTTCATGCATCAGCAGCTGGGTGATCTCTTTCTCACGCGATGCTGACAACCTCTTGATAAGCTCGGTTTTAAGTTTCTCATATTTACCCGACGATGGAGGGTTCACCAAAATGTCTTTCACTTCCGCGGCGTAACGGTGCTCAAGTTGGGCGCTGACGTAATAATATTTTGTATCATCGTCACGTATTCCCGATAGTGCAAAACTTCCTTCAATTTGAGCGAACCACACCGCTGGTTCTTCCGGCCAGAATGGTGGAAGTCGTACTCCGACGCGAGAAATATCGGATGGTGTCTTTTCTTGTGAACCGGCGACACCAGAATTTTCAGACTTTTTCGACATCGTTTCGCAAAGATTTCACAGGTTTACGGTAGTAATTGTTCCTCCGTGCCGTGTTCTGTATTGAGAGGGTCACCAATGTGGCCGTGGTAGCCACATAAATATTATAAATAAAAATCAGTTATAATTTTGCGTGTCGATCTTTTAATTTTTTTTGACAACTAACTGTCTACTATAAACAAGCAAGTACTACTGCGCCGGCGTGAATGCGCGCGCCGCGGCACAGTAGCAAAGTAAAAATTAAAGAATGCCACACTGTATTTTAATGGTAGAGTTTTGGAAATTTGTTAGAAAGTAATCCGAACTACCCTTTGCTTATATTTGAGACTTATTATAAACTAGTTGCGCCCCGCAGTTTCACCTACGGATATAAAGTATTTCAATTATTTACTCATCCCTTAGGAAAATTTCACTTTTCCGGGATAAAATGTAGTCTATATGTTAATCTAGCGTATAAACTATCTTTGTACCCAATTTCATCCAAATCCGTTCAGCCGTTTGACCGTGACGGAGTACCAAACATACACACATACAAACTTTCACCTTTATAATATTAGTGTGATATTTAATGGAGAAAATCAATGAAAATTAAAAGCTTTCCGTTTTCAGATCCCCATCGTAAGTAAATAAGCTGGTAATAGGATTATTGGAGTAATAGTCCACAAATTTCCAACGATAAGAAATCCAATGAGAATTTATCTAACCCTCTTTACTTACGCCTACATAAACATCGTGTTTGCTTTAAAAGCGCACCAAACGAAGCATCACAAAAGCAAAAAGGAAAATATGGCTTGTTCGCATCAATGCTCATTTAGCCTAGCCATTCACACGTCACTAATCTTTGGAAACATAAAGCTCGTGTTGAATAAATTTTGCATTCTTTATTTCCACACAAACAAGATGAATATTTTCATGAGCAACCGTATTAAAGTTTGATGATTAAAAATATATTGAAGCGTAGCGGTGACATAATTGTATGTTTGAATTTCATTGAGTTTAAAGGTAGAACAAACGAGTGTGCTAGACCACTTGACTGAAAAAAACTTCTTTAGTTTTGACTATTTTTGACGGAAAAATAAGACTTTGACGTGACATAACCGTACGTAAATTTCTTACTTGACATTGGCAGAATTATCGCTAAAAATCGATAGACAGCCATTAAACGAAAAAGAAGAAAATTATGTAAATATTCAAAGTCAAGTCACGGCCAAGTTTAGTTCAATCGCGGTCAAATCAAAGTCAAGCCCCAGTAAAGCTGCATCACACATGACTGAATGCTTTTTAGAAGTTTCGAAGTGAACAAAGGTTGGGATTTTTCATATCAGATTTTCATTAAAAAGATTTGCATTTCACTAACAAACGTACATACATGCCTAATAACAGTTAATGAGATAGTTTTGGCGGGAAAACGAAAATGATCGTTAAATTTCAATGCTGATTCGTTAAATTAATAATATAAATAATTAAATAATTTTACTAGGTGGTAGAACTTTTCTGCAAAGTTCGTCTAGGTAGGTACCACCGCTTCGCCAGTCATTCTGCCACTAAGCATTAGTGCGCAAGCACTACTGTGTTTCGGATTAAAGGACATTGTAGTTAGTGAAATTACTGGGCAATTGAGACTTTATGATCTGATCTCACAGTCGAGTAATCTTATTACCAGACCATGCTGATGTCTCAAAATGATGTGCGTAGTACAGTATCGCGCGTAACTTTATAGTTTAGAGTTCCGAGTGACACTGTTTTGTTATGGGCGGCCGTGTCAATTAACATCAGGTGAACGACAAGCTCATCACATCATTCTTTAACAAAAAAAAAATACCAAGCTGACAACGGATCATTTCACGTTCCCGGCAAAAATTCCTAGTCAGTAGAAAATAATTTAAGAATCATATTATCATCAAAGTCAATCGGCTACTTTTATGAGTAACTCACGTCAGTTTCTATAATATAATAGGCTAGTCTTGCCACTTTAGCATAGCTGAGTACAGGAGCACCCGTCCGTTCCAGGTGAGGCTTCCAGTGAGCCATTTAGGTGATAGGTGAATCCGTCTGAAACTAGATGGCGTCAGCAACCCTTAAAACACGCAAGCGTTTCGTTATGCAACCTTACTGATCAATGCTGTTTCAGGGAGGCTTATCTGGTAGTCAAGATGATGGGATTGGCATACGTTTTTGAACTGCCTATGCATTGTTACAAATGCTGGCAGATTTATGCAAGGAACAAGTCAGCGCTAAATTGTGTCTGCTTAATTTGTGAACGAAACAATCTTCACTGAGTTAAGTATGAACCAGCAAGATCTCATAAACAAGTAAAAGTCAAAAGATTTGATTGGAAATAGGCTATTTCTAGCACTTTTACAAGTCAAAATTATATTAGGTACCTACTTAAAATTAAGTTATTGTACTATGCATACAGAATTACAAATTGCTTGTTGTCGAATATTATATAGCAATCCCATTACAGCATATGTGTTGGAAAAAAAAGAAAGAATTTTTCTTTCTCACTACTGGTGCAAGGAATCCGGCACAATGCAGAACAGAAAACTCCGATTACACCTATAAAGAAGAATCTACAAGAAACTTTACATTGAAATATATTTTTTTTACTGTGTTTTACAATATTTATAATTTACTGCAGTTGAGTATGTAATTAATATATGACAAAAGTAACCACCCACACTTCGCACAGATGCAAGAAGAATATTAAGATGATCTTAATAATTATTACAAATAGAAACTAAAGTTGTATAGCAACAGGCAAATAGGCAAGTTACCTAAGATGTCATAACGTTGTGCTTGGGATATGCAGGGCAAGCTTCTTTGTCTGACACATAATCATTTATTGTGGAATGGGATTTTGTCATTAGGTTTGACTTGACGAATAATTTAAATTTACGCATTGATAATTGTTCGATACCGTCATAGAACTTGTTATAAAAGTGTATACAGTTTCCCATGAATGAACGCCAGTCGCCACTAAAAATAATCTTGACATTTGTGTGGAGCCAAAACAAAAACAAAAATAAATGTCTGAGTTTTTTGAAACGGTAACAGAATCCTAAAAACCGCTTAAGTAGAGATACCTCAAATCCACGGTCTTAAAACTCCTCACAACCAAGTTCTTTTGTGGGCCACCTACTTTTTATTTCCTGCCCGCACCGTGTTGGCAAAGTTACTTAATTCAACACGCAAAAAGATGTAAAATCCTAAGTTTTTGCGTTGGCTTTGACTCGGTAAATCAACCGACGACATTTTGAGTAAAAGTTCACATTCTTTCATGCTGAGAAAGAAAATATAAATTCTTTATGTCGTTTCTTTTTTTTCGTCTCTTACTAGATGGCGTGGGAAATGTCCATAATTATACCTTTTGTTTTTTCATGTCCAGGAATCAAGTTTTATATAAACTTGCATGTGAACCCGCCGGTTACCCTTTTTTTCAACGGGACTCTTGATTTTGCTAGGCAAACTATCCTATGTTTATTTGACTAGCCTAAAATTTTCAGATTTCTGTGCTCAAAATTTCATCTACATCGGATAAACAATTTTGATGTAATGGGAAGTCTGGAGGTAAGAAGTTAAAAGCCCCTAAAAATGTCTTAAGTAGGTCTTTATCTGTGAAATAGCTGATCTGCAGTAGTGGCCATTTCAAATCAAAATATTGGTTTAGTTAAGAATTCAATATCCGAGAGACAGTACAAAATAATAAAAAAATATAATAATAACGCCCAACGATCACATACATAGATCCTGGGCCCTAACTAAGATTTCCTGTGTCTAGGGACCTAGAAACTACGAGGACCATGGTCCCACAACACCCAGTCTCAGAACAACTATTTGCGCTTTTTTATTTATTATTTTATAAATACCCGAAAAATGGCCCGATAGCTCAGTTGGTAGTAGCTCTGCCTTCTGAACTGTGGGTTGTGGGTTCGATTCCCACTCAGGACAAACATTTAGTGTGATGAACATAGGTGTTTGTTCTGTGTCTGGGTGTCATATTGTATTCTATGTATGTATTTACAAACAAAAAAGTATCTAAGTATTATATCAGTTATCTGGTTCCCATAGTACAAGCTTTGCTTAGTTTGGGACTAGATGGCGTTGTGTGAGATGTCCACACATATTATTATTATTATTATTATAATTATATTAATCTCTTAATGTTAAATTATTTATTTATTTAGTTATTCATCAACAGAATTGTAGCACCATTACAGACAAATATCCAATGCGATGTTACAACTTATAATAAATATTATTATTACGATATGTATTTATAGTTAAGATATACTATTAATTTCTATATATCTTAGAGCTACTTCTGTGAAGTTCGACAGGCTGCAGTTGAAAATGACCACTCCCTCAGATATTAAATTAATCCAACGTATGAACATAATACTGAACTACACTAATTATAACGCCTAAAAACACTAAAATATAGCTAAAAAGATCATGATCTGACAAGTAGTTGTTGAGTTATCCTTATTGATGCGTATTTCAATGTTGACTACATGCTGATGTCCTCATTTCGATTGAAGTCGGTTAAACCACCTCGGAATTATTTATAAAATAGTAACTTGAATAATGCACAATGTATTTCAGTTTACAAGATTTTCTTGAAAACGAGCGAAGCCAATTACGGTTTACGCTCGAAGAATTTGCTTGTGGTTCCTATAGTCCCACAGGTATTCATAGTGAATCTTTATGTAGCGCATTTTGTTCCAAAGTTCGAGAAACAATAGGAAAATGTTTGTGTACAAAAATTTAGTTTTATGTTGCTCTGTTTTTCGTATATTTCGTATCGGTTGTAACTTTAATAAGTTACAACCGATACGAAATATACGTATCTGTTTTTCGTATATTTCGTATCGGTTGTAACTTTAATAAGTTACAACCGATACGAAATATACGTATCTGTTTTTCGTATATTTCGTATCGGTTGTAACTTTAATAAGTTACAACCGATACGAAATATACGTATCTGTTTTTCGTATATTTCGTATCGGTTGTAACTTTAATAAGTTACAACCGATACGAAATATACGTATCTGTTTTTCGTATATTTCGTATCGGTTGTAACTTTAATAAGTTACAACCGATACGAAATATACGTATCTGTTTTTCGTATATTTCGTATCGGTTGTAACTTTAATAAGTTACAACCGATACGAAATATACGTATCTGTTTTTCGTATATTTCGTATCGGTTGTAACTTTAATAAGTTACAACCGATACGAAATATACGTATCTGTTTTTCGTATATTTCGTATCGGTTGTAACTTTAATAAGTTACAACCGATACGAAATATACGAAAAACAGAGCAACATAAAACTAAATTTTTGTACACAAACATTTTCCTATTGTTTCTCGAACTTTGGAACAAAATGCGCTACATAAAGATTCACTATGAATACCTGTGGGACTATAGGAACCACAAGCAAATTCTTCGAGCGTAAACCGTAATTGGCTTCGCTCGTTTTCAAGAAAATCTTGTAAACTGAAATACATTGTGCATTATTCAAGTTACTATTTTATAAATAATTCCGAGGTGGTTTAACCGACTTCAATCGAAATGAGGACATCAGCATGTAGTCAACATTGAAATACGCATCAATAAGGATAACTCAACAACTACTTGTCAGATCATGATCTTTTTAGCTATATTTTAGTGTTTTTAGGCGTTATAATTAGTGTAGTTCAGTATTATGTTCATACGTTGGATTAATTTAATATCTGAGGGAGTGGTCATTTTCAACTGCAGCCTGTCGAACTTCACAGAATTGTGCATGTATTGAAGCAATAAATGAATTTAAAATTTGAAATTTTTGAACATACATTTTTTATTCCTTGTTAGTAAGCAAGGAGTAAGCCAGCAGACAGTTTTCTGTAACAATAAAACCATCTTGCTAAACGTCTAACAGAAAATATTCGTTTAAATTGTAAACATTTGGCTAATATTAAATTGTTTCATACTTAATAAATACAAATTAAATATTATTCTTTGACTATTTAAATAAATAAATAAATACCTGCAGACGTTTCACATGTATTCCTAAACTAAGCAAAGTAGTTTGTACAATGGGAACCAGATAACTGATAGAACATTTATATACTTTACGAGCTTCTGCCCGCAGCTTCGCCCGCAGCGTGGCCTATGGGAAAATAATTCAACCACCCATTTCACCCTCTTCAGGGTGGAATTTCGAAAAATGTTTTCTTAGCGGATGCCTACATCATAACATTGTTACGCCATCACGCTCAAACAGCTGAATGGATTTCGATGAATTTCGGTAACAAGATAGCTAATACACTCGACCAACATACAGGCTACATTTTATCTCGGAAAAGTGAAATGTTCCCGTAGGATGAGCCGTGGGTGGTTATAAATATTTTTTAACTGCGGGGCGTAGATAGTAGTACAATATAACACCCAGACACAGAACAAACATCGATGTTCACCACAGAAATGTTTCTCATAGGTGGGAATCGAACCCACAACCTACAGTTCAGAAGGGTACTGCCAACTGGCCAGGCCAGTCAGCCAGGTTAACCTATAGTATTACCTACGTATATACGTATAGAGGTGACAGAACTTTTGAACATAATTTTTAGGAGGTATACTTATCAAGGTTTCCTTTAATCCTTCCCTTCCCAACATTTGTATTCAGCATTTGATCAATATGCCTCTTCATTATAATTATGTCTCCAATTTCAATAGGTATAAGCGTATTATGCATAGTTTTCACCTCAAGTTTTATGTCTTAGACCATAAATCCCAAGTTAATGCCGGTTTTATATTGCACTTTGCTTTATCGCAGCATCCCAACACCTATTTTTACTTCCCGCATTCTCACATCAACGTATATATTAGGTCTTTACCTATGAAATTGCCGTTTTGTTTGAAAAAAGTTAAAGTATTTTTTTTTTCGAACTTATTTATTTCTTTTATTCAAAGTAATCACCCCTTCAACCAATGCATCTTTGCTAACGCTGTGGCAGTTTATGGATGCCCTTCTTGAAAAAATCAGCAGGACGGGAGACAACAAACTCTTCAAAGGCGTTTTGTACTGCCTCTCGGGAATTGAATTTTTTTCCCGCTAAAAAGTTGTCCAAATTTTGGAAAAAGTAATAGTCGGTAGGCGCAAGATCTGGTGAGTATGGCGGATGAGGGAGAGCTTCCAAACCCAACTCATGCAGCTTAGAGACGGTCTGTTGTGCAGTATGGGGTCGCGCGTTGTCTTGAAGTAGCAGTGGAGACGACCGATTGACTAAAGCTGGTTGCAGACGTGCGAGTTTCACCATCATTGTGGTCAGTTCTTCAAATGTACACATCTGCAGTAATGCTCTCGCCGGTTTGTAAGAAGCTATCATGAATAACACCAGCATTAGACCACCAAACTGTGACCATCACCTTTCTAGGGGTCATTTTTCGTTTTGCACATTGCTTTGGTACCGAACCAGGATCTAACCAACTTGCTGAGCGCTTTCGATTGTCAAAAAGAATCCATTTTTCGTCGCACGTAACAATTCGGTTCAAAATTCCTTCATTTTTGTGCCTGTTAAGCAGCGCAAGGCAAGTCTCGACGCGTACGTTGCGCTGGCGATCGTTAAGTTCGTGGGGCACCCATCTATCAAGCTTTTTTATCTTGCCAATCTGTCGCAAATGGACCAATATTGTTTTGATGCTAACATCAAAAGCTGCTGCCAGCTCAGCTGTAGATTGAGATTCATCAGCTTCCACAATCGCCTTTAATTCATCATTGTTGACCAAAGTTTCTGGACGACCACGAGGTTCATTTTTCAGGTCAAAATTCCCAGAACGGAACCGAGCAAACCAATAACGGGTTGTACGTTCGTTTGTACAGTTCTCTCCGTAAACGTCGTTGATGTTACGTGTCGTTTGTGCCGCGTTGGTGCCACGACGGAACTCATATACCATAATTACACGAAATTTCAAAGTATCCATTATGAGGAAAAATGTTGCAATGTAATGAAAATACAAAGCTAATCAATAAACAAAAGACTTATATTGTAAATAGAATGTCATATTTTAAAAACAAAATTAATTTGAATTTAGAATTCATAGCCAATCAAAACTTTTTTTGTTTGAAAAAGTCTGTACTGCAATACGGCAATTTCATAGGTAAAGACCTATTATATGTACATACTTATCCGCCCCTCTTTACGGTCCTGGCTCTTCAAACTTTAAGGGCGACTGAATATTATATGAGTCGATGTTGACGTGGGTCTCATATCCAGGGTATAAGTCACGGTACATCGGGGGTTATTGATGAATGGTGAAGATCAAGTATTGCTTGGCTGAATATTGGAGTGTGTTTCGTGGGTTGACTTTGACTTGCTTCTTCAGTAAACATTTTTATGATATCTTGTGAAAACCAGAATAAATCACAAAGAGATCATAGGAACACTTTTGGCACAACCTACTAGCTTTGTTGTTTCAACGGGGCAATTTTCGACACTCTACTTATTGGTAGTGCGTAGAACGAATACATTTGAAATGTATTTACAGAACATAAACACATAAATTGGCTTGTAATTTTTAGCGAAAGTCAGTAAAGTTAGAAGTTAAGAAAATTACATCTGAATGTTACAATAAAATAAAAGCTTAACATGCCTTAAGAATCTCCAATATAACGTATATTTGAGAATCTTAAGGCATGTTGCGATTTTTCTTGCCAAAGCAAAATTTGGAATGTGCTCCAGTGGCCCTTTCACATACCTACAAAATGGAAGGAATCGCTTCTCGACTAGACTCGAATTCTGACATAACGAAGTACGAGATCGACCTCAAACTCGTTTGTGAATGTCAGCGTAAAAGGAGGGTTATTTTTCTAGAGGTAAGCAACGTAAAGTGACACCAGTGCGCACCAATGCGCGTGAGCCTTTTGTATTACACGTGATTGCAACGGAAGAGTGAGATGCGGGACGAGCTGGCCCTCTGCTCACGCCGCGGATCATATTCCCAACGACAACCAACCGGAGCGAACGCAACTCAGTCTGCGCCCGCAACGCCATATTGCACTCCATATTTTTGTAATTCAATATAATAAACCTTCAAGAAATAAGAAGTCATTTCGATCTATAACAATCAGTCAGTTCATCATTTATACTACTGTTATACTATTTACAATACTACTATGTGTACTATTAGAAATAACGCATAATTGAAGCCACTGTGGTGTAGTGGTCGAGCAGGTCGGCTCATAGCCCGGAGGCGGCGGGTTCGATTCCCGCTACAGGACAAGTATTTGTGCACAGAAAAAAAGCGCAAATACTTGTTCTGAGTCTGGGTGTTGTGGTACCATGGTACTCGTAGTTATTGAGCCCCCTAGACACAGGGAATCCTAGTTAGGGTCCAGGATATATAATAGGTCTTTACCTATGAAATTGCCGTATTGCAGTACAGACTTTTTCAAACAAAAAAAAGTTTTGATTGGCTATGAATTCTAAATTTAAATTAATTTTGTTTTAAAAATATGACATTCTATTTACAATATAAGTCTTTTGTTTATTGATTAGCGTTGTATTTTCATTACATTTCAACATTTTTCCTCATAATGGATACTTTGAAATTTCGTGTAATTATGGAATATGAGTTCCGTCGTGGCACCAACGCGGCACAAACGACAGGTAACATCAACGACGTTTACGGAGAGAACTGTACAAACGAACGTACAACCCGTTATTGGTTTGCTCGGTTCCGTTCTGGGAATTTTGACTTGAAAAATGAACCTCGTGGTCGTCCGGAAACTTTGGTCAACAATGATGAATTAAAGGCGATTGTGGAAGCTGATGAATCTCAATCTACAGCTGAGCTGGCAGCAGCTTATGATGTTAGCATCAAAACAATATTGGTCCATTTGCGACAGATTGGCAAGATAAAAAAGCTTGATAGATGGGTGCCCCACGAACTTAACGATCGCCAGCGCAACGTACGCGTCGAGACTTGCCTTGCGCTGCTTAACAGGCACAGAAATGAAGGAATTTTGAACCAAATTGTTACGTGCGACGAAAAATGGATTCTTTTTGACAATCGAAAGCGCTCAGCAAGTTGGTTAGATCCTGGTTCGGTACCAAAGCAATGTGCAAAATGAAAAATGACCCCTAGAAAGGTGATGGTCACAGTTTGGTGGTCTAGTGCTGGTGTGATTCATCATAGCTTTTTACAAAACGGCGAGAGCATTACTGCAGATGTGTACATTGAAGAACTGACCACAATGATGGCGAAACTCGCACGTCTGCAACCAGCTTTGGTCAATCGGTCGTCTCCACTGCTACTTCACGACAACGCGCGACCCCATACTGCACAACAGGCCGTCTCTAAGCTGCATGAGTTGGGTTTGGAAGCTCTGCCTCATCCGCCATACTCACCAGATCTTGCGCCTACCGACTATTACTTTTTCCAAAATTTGGACAACTTTTTAGCGGGAAAAAAATTCAATTCCCGAGAGGCAGTACAAAACGCCTTTGAAGAGTTCGTTGTCTCCCGTACTGCTGATTTTTTCAAGAAGGGCATCCATAAACTGCCACAGCGTTGGCAAAGATGCATTGATTGCAAGGGTGATTACTTTGAATAAAAGAAATAAATAAGTTCGAAAAAAAAATACTTTAACTTTTTTCAAACAAAACGGCAATTTCATAGGTAAAGACCTATTATATATATGTGATCTTTGGGCGTTATTATTATTAATATAATCATATGTGAAAAACCACGCTTGAGGGTACAATATTGATAACTAATTAAGGGCAAATCAGAGCTGAATTGATCTGTACCTATACTATACTTATCTATGTATTTACCCCACCTGAGTCTCAGTAATAGCATCAATTTAACCCTATTAATAATAGATTGCTTACACGAGAAGGCACATATTATACAAATTGAGTCCTAACTACCAAACTTAGTTAACCACTCCACCATCTCGGCCCTCGTGGTTGTAGTAGTCAACTCGTATAACTCAGTTGAGAGATTTACCTACGTGACGTAAGCGAGCACAACCCGAACCAAAAAAGTTTTAAAAAATCTTTAAAGTACCATAAAAGCATATTCCATGCTAAATTTAAAAAAAATGTTCATAGAATTGCACTTTTATGAAAAATGGTTAAATAGATAGAAAATGCTTTATTGCAGAAACAACAAAACATCAAAAGTATAGGCGAACTTAATGCTAGAGAGCACTATCTTCCAGTTAACCTGGGTGTGACGTAGAAATTTTCGTAGGGCAGTGCAACGCAGCTGAAATATAGATTGTCTAAATAAACATATAAAAACACTAACATAAATTTAACTTTCTAGTATTCCAATTCACATACATAATTCCATAATTATTACTGATTTTAGACGTATAAACTAGGAGGTTATATATATAACCTCCTAGTTATATATATATACAATACTATACATTATCTATAACATAAATATTAACAATGTATATAATTTACATATTAATATATACAAAATGCATCCTTGTATTTTAATTGAACTAATATATATGTTCATTTACTGTCATTATTTTGGAGTGCAAGATAATAGTTGGTGTTGCTTTGGAAATAATTACTTACTCATATGTGTTGAATTATCACGTAGTTATATTATAGGTTGTTATGTGATATTTGGAACAACACCAGTTATGATATGTGTATCAGTGTGTACAGGAATCTCCTTCGGAGGAAGGAGATTCTTGTGACCTCACCATAAAGGTTCTACCTAGTGTGAGGCACAATGCTTTGACTGAGGTACATTGTTTATAAATACACGGTAACTTAATGCAAACCAAACTTGTTACTACACTATTAGTTGATGAAACTACCTTGCTACTTGTGTGAACTAATATTTTTTTTTTTTTTTATTAATTATCATTATTGTTTGTTTCTTTTTTGTGGACAAAAACTGAATAAAAAAGGTGTCTATATATATTTATAAATTATCGTTACTGTATCATTACAGAAAAGTAGGTAATAACAAAACTGTAAATATATATTGGCGCACATAAACTAAACAATTTTAAAATAAGATTCAAAATTGATAAACTCATTATTATAATTATTTAAATAAAAAGTAAAGTGAAAATCAAGACATAACAGACCACTAATTAAAACAGCTGATCCAATTGTGATATAAATGTAATAATCGAATTAATGTATAAAATCAACCCGAACCCTTTTCAAAGGTTTCGTTGACAGTCGTAACAGATGGTCACGAAAATTTGTATCTATTATACCATTTTGTAATAACGTTATTTTACAGTCGCGAATGTGCAGGCTATACCAGACCTTATGTAGGTTGCCGTAATGATTATAGTGTTAGTAATACAGCATTATGCATAAGCGTAAGTAAAAGACCTTTCCTCTTTGATAATAAATTGTATTTAAAAACGCGTGCGCTTTAGACCACGCGACTGAAGTAAAACTTCTTTAGTTCCATCTATCGGCCATTCCATCTTTGTAAAAAAGATATGACATTATTGATTCTGTGATATTGCACGCGACATTAAACTCAATCTGGAATTTCCTGTAGACTTAGAAGATTTTTTTCAACAGATAATTATTAATGCTATTAACACAATTGAGGAAGAACACTCTTCCATCTTTGTTTTTGCTTTATTTAATGTTAATGTCGCCTTATTGACAATAATCGTAAATTGTCTTTTTACCAGACATTTAATAATACAATACATAATGATACAAATTTTTATCTTTGTTGAGATGACAATGGATATCTACGTGAACCAACTTCAACTTCCGTTCGCCTCGCATTCACCAGTTTACTCCCCAAGTGAGGCGTGCGGAAAGAAGTTTTACTTCAATAAATAACAAATTGAGGTGCGAAAAATACAAGAAGTTCATTTCAGTATTTGTAGGTTTTATGTTGCATTTGTTCTCTTTTGCTTTTCTGATTCCCACCATGTCTCTGTAACTGTAATATAGTACGTAGTTTCACTTCCCAATATTTCATTACATGATTTTCCAATTAACGGTTTTTATCTAATATAATATCTAATAAGCTATTCGCACCATGGTGTGCGTTCTTATTTTTATTTTATTTTTTACGTTAAGGAATGACATGACGAGCTGGTCAGGCTGGTTAGGCTGCTCATATCAGATTTAGTGTCACTCAGAACTTAAGTATAGGCGAAACTTGACATTGCACTGCGCACGTCATTCTGTGACATCACAGTCTAATAATAAGATTACTAGACTAATAGATCAGGTCATAAATTCTCATTTTCCCTATAGTGATTTCACCAGCTACATGCCCTTCAAACCTGAACACAGATTTCGCACTTCTGCTTGGCGGCAGAGTAACTGACAAATCGGTGGTACCTACATTAGATGAAATTTGCAGAAAAGTCCTACCACCTAGTGAAGTATCATATATAATTATTTGTCTATAATTAGGCAAACTATGGCATCAAAAAGCCATGGTTGTTTTTTAGTAGATCAATTTTAGTAGATCAAAATAAACAGAGCAATTCCTCGTAACGAAAACTGACGTAAATCACGCATATTTATCCTGTTATTAAAATAAACTGAAGGCTAAGTTAAATCCATCACTTTTAACTATCGAAAAGTACTTTCTATTACAAATTATGAAAGCATATTTTTGATTCTGATTAAATGTAGATGTAGACGTATTACGATTTATCGCTGCATCGAAAAAAAAGCCGTAATAACATCACTGTATTGTTAGATAAATCTATGGCACGACATCGACAGATCGTCTCAAAGCAAGGCGCAGATAAAAGGAACGATTACGTGTCAAAGCAGGTGGATGCGTTTGTAAAGCAATGCCGCTTTTCGCCTGCACCTGGGAATACTAGGGTGTAACCATTGTTCTTCAATTCCAACCACATTCATTTTGAATTTTTTTTTTTCAATAATTGACGGGACGAGAAATGTCTTGAAAGAAATGTGCTTTCATTTGTCCGGGTGGTACTCGCGTCAGGTTGTATCTTTCAACGAATATTGACGAATCTTGGTATACGGATTCTACAAGTTCATAGAATTTTTTCGTTGTCAGTGTTTTTCTTTGTGGCGTATTTCCCCAAAACAGGGGGAAAGTTTGCTGCTACCATTTACCGAACGATTTTGATAATATTTGGCAGAAACATTTAGTACTCGCTTCTAAATAAGTGTTTCAAGAAAAATCTGTCAAGAGATTTTCAAGATAAGGTAATGAAGTTAGACCTCACTACCTTATCTTGACAATCTCTTGATAATCTCTTCGAAATCAGGTTCGGGCACACAATTGTTACACAAAAGTTTAAGCTCGCGAGTTCTAGACGCCGCGTCGGTACGTCGGTACGTCGATAGTGTAGTAGACTTGCAATTCGGGGGTCGTGAGTTAGAATCTTACAATGAATTTTCAGTAAAGTAGCACATTTCAGGAATATCATAGCATGATTTAAGGTATTTTCTAGTGCTATTGCTAGCTAACTAGGTTAAAAAAAAGCGTAAATCATGCATACATTAGCCTAACTTATGAATAAAACGCCGCCGTGGGTCCCGGTGTGAGAATAGGACCACCACATCTCATTCCGGTAGAGGCGTAAAAGATGGCTAAGGGAATATCTAAGGAATAGGTTGCAGCATCCTCAGTGCTGTACATTAGTACATTAAAGTCTTCTAAAATCACCTCGAACTTACGACCCTCGCATCGCAAATCGACCATACCAACAGCTAGATGATCACGTAACTTGGTCGCAACCGATAGAAACATAAATTAGTATGAATTTGACACTTACAATACGCAGTTTATGTGCATAGTTACTATGGATATATACAAAGTAGGAATAAAATTTTCTCAGAGCAATCATCATTTCAAATATCACAGCGTTATTATAATTAAGTCAATATTTTTTCAAAGAACATTTGATGTATGGAGGTGTTTATAGTAGTCTCCCAGTTTCATTAAGGGAATAAAATCACAGTTTATAGCCCTATTTCTTACCATTTGCTTAATGTTCCCGCAAACGAAGCACATTGACAGTTTTTGCACATTAGACGAGATTGACTTCCATTTCCACGAGATAGTTATTAGTTGGTAGAACCTAATCGCACTAAAAACATATCTTATTTACCTTGGTATATTTATCTTTATAACCTATATTTGATTAAAATTTATAGAGGTCCATATTTTTTATTAGGGACTTTGTTGCAAAGTTCGTCTAGGTAGGTACCACCGCTTTGCCAGTTATTCTGCCGCCAAGCAGTAGTGTGCAAGCACTACTGTGTTCCGGTTTGAAAGGGCAATTGAGACTTTATGATCTGATCTCACAGTCAAGTAATCTGTGCTGACTGACTGTGCTGATGTCTCAGGATGATGTCCGCAGTGCATTGTCGTTGAAACTATATGTTTTGGGGTTCCGAGTACACTGTTCTGTTATGGGCGGCCGTGGCGCTTAACATCAGGTGAACGACTAGCTCGTCACATCATTCACTAAGATAAAAAAAAAAAAATATATATATATATATTATATTTTTATTTTTACTTGGGATACTTTGAATTCGCAGCTTATGTGCATATATATGCATAGTATGGTGATGTCTCCTGTTGTATTGCAATTAAAGTTTCGTGATTACCCCCCTGATCCTAAGTGACGATGCGATCAATATACTAAATAAGCTTGATGTAAAAAAAAAAAGAGAAACCAGTTGATCGCGCCAACTATTCCCCGTCGCTAAGATAGTATGCTTTATTACAGCATACTCCTCCGCGAGTACTTTCAGTAACTATTTGCGATTAGACGAATTCCAAATAAATTAAATAAAAATACATTTCGGAAGCGGTAAAAATCAAACTAGAAAGGTAAATAAATCAATATATAATCCATCAGGAAGAATATGTGTGGACAAGTTTATTTTAGGTCACTGAGCGGCCGGCGAGTTGATAAATACATGAGCACTCCGCTTTGATGACTGCTTTGTACCTAGTAGTTGAACAATTCTTACGTGTGAGTAGTTTGGCGTTTGCATAGAAGAAAGGTATCGATAATTTTAGAATTCTAGTTTAACGCCACGTTTTTTATAGGTGTCGAATTTCATGACGACGGGTTCCGCTTTGAAATCAGTTTTTTAAGGTCACGCGTTGACTTTAATCTCGGAATCAGCGAGGCGATCGTGTAACTTGATTGCAACAGGTAAAGACATAAAACTGTATGAATTTGACGCAGTTTATGTGCTAACTATAGTATGGAAATTTCTCCTGTTGCATTGCAATCATAGTTACGTGATCACCTGGTTATGACATTACATAACGTTACATCTATCTTTCTATCTGTCTATTCTTTGTTTCTTAATTATACTGTATTCTCCTATAATGTAATGAAATGTTGGGTGGTGTCCTGAATAAATATCTTTTAGAATAGAATAGAATATTTATTTATTACAGCAAAAACAATACACTCTATTTACTATCAATTAATTAAATAAAGATTATATAAGCACATTCGCAAAAATTCGCTGTTCAGCACAGTAGGATTCCCTGTGCTGTGCCAAACAGTATTTTTCCAATGAAACATTATCTTTTTTTCTTTCTAATTTAAACGAATAAATAATGTTTCAGTTTCATTTTTGTTGCGATCTCTGATGTCGTCTGCATTCAAGTAAATCGTAAACGATCTTACACTATCGATCAGTCGTTTTGATCAGTTTGGCTCGTCGGTTCGTACATACCGTGTATATCTCCTTTGACTGCGATTGAATTTCCGAACACGAACCCGATTTTAAACGGTTTTTAATCGAATCGGGCTAGATGCTTCGGACGGCTCTGATTGTCCAGGCTCGGAGTACATTGGATAGACGGATGACCTAATATGGTCCCGAACTACCGGTTTTTACGGGATGTCAGTTTCAGCATTCAAAGCTAATATGTTTTCCATTTCCCGCAGAAATTATATTTAAACTAGTTGCGCCCTGCGGTTTCGCTCGCGATAAAAAGTATCCTATGTCTTAATCCAGGTTATAATATATCTGTGTGTTAAAAGACATCAAAATCCATTAAGTAGTTTTAACGTGAAAGAGTAACAAATATATATCCATACCATACTTACAAACTTTCGCATTTATAACATTAGTAAGATGTTTAGGTGTTGTGAACCTAAACATAATAATACTTGGAACCAGTAGCGCTTATACGAATAAAATTTGACAAATGTAAAATGTCATTTACATACCAACATAATAATACAAACTTGAATTTTAATTTTGTTATGTTGACGATCTACGTTAACGAACATCTTTCAACTTCCGTTCGCCTCGTTACGCATATTACTCCACCAAATCAAGCGTGCGTAAAGAAGTTTTACTTCGAAAAGGTAGGCAAATAGGCCTACATCCATAGAAACTGATTGCACTGATATTATAAACGTTACAAATTTACCGAACGAAAACTGTATAAGTATGTAATCTGTTAAGTACATTAGAGCATTTTTATGCTACGAGTTCTGCAATCGGTACACCTTACGAATACAATAACGATTTTACAATGAACTTGTTGAGTCTATGCATAGCTATGGTGTTCTTATATTAGTATTTCGACCCGAACTTAGAACTCATGCATGGCTTTATATGTTGACAATTGCTTGACCGGTGTTGCAAATACTTGAAAAATGTAGCTCCCAATATTTGTGGCTAATAACAAATCTGCGTGGTAATAATGGCGCCGCAGCAAATTTTGGGGAAAATTCACCTCCAATCAAAAATCGCCGACGACGAAAAAAATTATATGAACTTCAACAACCATCAGAATTCGTTAGGTAAAGATAAAAGCAAATTTCACGAGTTGAAGCGGACACTCTGCTCACTCCGCTCGCTCGATCAATTACCATCAACGGCTGAATTTGCAATAAAGATGACTAAAAAGACACAAAATAAAGTTTTCTCTGAGAGACTCACAGACTTGCGAGGAGCTTGTTAATACCAATCAATGCAATACAAAATACTTACTCGGCAACATTGTAACGAACGAAATGTACCTCGCGTACTAGGAGTGCAGAAACCACAAGGAGTATGATTAAAATCATTGCGAGTAGATTTATAGCTAGTGCACAGTAATAGATATAAGACAACATTGTTGCACTAAAGCCAGGATATCAGAACCGTTGAAGAGCTATTTTCAGATCATATTGTTGTTGCATGTGTCATTACGTCATTACAAGGTTTCTTCGTCGCCTTGAGCACAACATTGTAGGTTTCTTCATAGTACTCTTGTACTAGGATAACAGAATTAGTAAATGGTATAAGAGAACGTAATAATGTGTTAAATTACATATTATAAAGAATACAAGAGTTTGAAGGGACACTGCGTTGGTCCCTTGCGCTGACCGTAAAATTGCAGGGTTTGCGCAGGGATATTGTACTAGGATAGCAGATTAGTGAAGTGATATTCAAGGGAACAAGCTGAACTGATGTCTACAATCACACATGATATAACGGATATGACCATTTAAAGGGATACTCCAATGCGGTGCATGCACCGCCCACATAATAACAGGTTGCACCGTCCACTTAAATGTAGGCTAATCGACACTGCAACAATGTAAGGACTATAGGTGATATGGTACCAGGAGTTAAGGACTACAGAGAGATGACTGTATTTCCACAAATGATTCCAGTTGTGTTATTACATGTACCTACTTTAAAAAATGTAAAACTGTAAGTTTTCGTTAATTTAGATATATTTATATATGTTTCATTTTAAAAGCTGTGATTTTTGTTTCATAAAAAATATAAGGTGCTAAACTCTAGTTTTATTGTGAAACTAGCGGTGGCCCACAGTTTTCCACCACCAATTCACCTGCAAACCACGGGAATTGAGGAAGGTGTCCGATCCTATTTTGGCTTAGCAGTGTAGTTAGCAATCTATGTAAGTACAAAATTGTATTCATATTAATTGACTGGAAAGACACACGGCCAAACAACACACATAATACAGTCAATATTCCTCTTTTAGCCCCTTTTATTACGGATTAGTCCAAAAAACTACCATGTTTGTCATTTGTAAAAATGACAATTGACTTGATGGAGAAAACAAAATCCCCCCCTTTTTAGATGACTTATGATATGGTTTTGAATATTAATAGGATTCTAAGCGTGAGTACATGACTTTATGCGTGAGTATTAATAAAAAGCCAAAATAGGCATTCTTGCATATTTTGGTTTTTTATTATTATTTTTTTAAACTTAGCCTTTTTTTAAAAAACCCAGGGAGAAGCTGCAATTTTTATTTACTAAACTTTATTATACATAAGCTGCTAGTTTGATAACATGATTCTCAAAAGTTGAGGTGGACTAAGTGGTTTGCAGCCTTAAAAGTTATCAGATGCTGTTTAAGAGTATACAAGGCATTTTCTACTCTCTAAGGCATCCTAGGAGCGAGCACTTAGCTTTTACTTATCAGAATATACATACCACAGCTCGTTTACTTTGCGCTTCTCATCCCTTGAGACTTGGTTGTACAGCTGTTACTTAGGTTACATCATCTATTTACAAGTGGTCTCAGGTAAAATCAGAAATGTATACTACCAGTTCAGACTACACTGCAATGACACCTATACTGGTAATCATAATAATCATTGTAATATTTTGTATAAATAATAATATAAATATAAATATAATTTGACTGGCACGATAGCTTAGTTGGTAGTAACCCTGCCTTCTGAACTGTGGGTTTTGGGTTCGATTCCCACCTAGGACAAACATTTGTATGATGAACATAGGTGTTTGTCAGATTTGGTGACTGTCAAGATATAGACTTTGGTGCACCAAAGTCTAAATCTTGACAGCTTCTGGTGGGGTGGTTGAGCAGGTCGACTCGAAACCTGGAGGTGGCGGGTTCGATTCCCGTGACAGGACAAGTATTTGTGCACAGAAAAAAAGCGAAAATACTTATTCTGTGTCTGGGTGTTGTGCTCCTCGTAGCTCCTGTGTCTCTAGACACAGGGAATCCTAGTTATAGAGTCCAGGATCTATGTATGTGATCGTTGGGCGTTATTATTATTAAATGCAATCTTATAGTTATCAAATTTAGAGTGAACAGCTGGGTGATTACGTAATTTGATTGCAAGTAATTGAAACAAATTATATGGATTTGACAGTTTCAATAAGCAGTACATGTGCATGGGAAATTTTTAATTTTATTTTGACTGTTGACATTGATGTATGCGTGTCACACTACTACCTACAGTACACTGCGTGATCTTTATAGTGCTCGTAAACAAGATTACAATCATCTGAGATGAAAGACAAATAATAGATAATAATATGTGTGGACATCTCACACAACGCCATGTAGCCCCAAACTAAGCAAAGCTTGTATTATGCATGCAATACTTAGATACTTTTACCAAGTAAGTAGTTTTGATAATTGCAGCTGGTGGCTAATAGATAAACGGGTCCAATGAATAGCTCTGACTCCGGTTGACCTGACACCATTACAGATATTCCTTTGAAATGTCCGCTACAGCCCGGAGTGGGGCTCGACAGGTTTTGTCTAAAGGTCTTTGAAATCAGTGATTTTACGGATCAGCGGTCCTATCAGCGAATCTGGATTTTTCAGTCTCTATTTAATATTCCCAGAAATAATTAGATTTTGTTAGGTGTATTAGGTTAGGTTAGTCATAAACAGTACTGGATAAAGCTTACTTACTTTTTTTTCTGTAGTCTGTATTTTGGCGAAACTATCCTTACTTATCCGAAACAAAACTATCACAGCCTTATTAATAAACGGGTTAGTCTCGGATTAGTTAATTCAGCTTTTGTCCTTTTTATGCTACTGGAATATTTCGCTGGATCGAAAGAGACAAAAGATGGTGTAACTAGTCTAAAGCTAGTTCGTGTTTATTAATAAGGGTGTCAGAGTTTATCTGGAACTTAATGATTATTAATTATATATTTGTATCTGATATAACCAAACTTGTCAAAAGCAATACATATTTTCTATTTTTTATACCTAGCTAAACGAACTTTGCACAAAAGTCCTACCAGCTAGTATTATTAGTATTTATCCAAACTATCCGGATTTATCCAAAACTATTCGTACCTATTTATTGAAATATAAACGAGAATAATAAATACAATTCTCTTAACTGTTTAGTGGTAATAAGGTTAGGAAAATAGCCGTGGAACCAAGGTTATGAAAATGTAATTGTGGTAACACTGGTAGTGGATAGGGGGCACCACGGTTAGGAAAAAGTAACCGAGGTACCGTTGGTGGTACAACCTCCCCTCTACCACTAAAAAAAACCCAAAACTCAAACAGCGTATTGCAAATAGGATAATTATAGCACTCTTAGAAATCCAAACTTAAACTTAATTTATGATATAGTTCTAAGCATATAAAATTACAATGTGCTTAATGTCAGATATAGCAAGCCTATTTAAATAAAAGGGAACCAAAAACAAATTTTACTTTCCTTTTACTGGTGCAAGTAGTTTTCAGACATAGTTAGGTTTTCAAAAAAATTACTTATAGTTCGTTGGTTAATTCTTATTTCCTGACGTGAACAACGGGATCAATCTACTATTTTTCATTACGTCTGGAAAATTCCTTCGTTGGCACACTTATTAAGGCAGCGTCAAAGCACGTTTTTTGACGGTGTCTCTATAGCGTTTTGTTTTAAGTTGAAAATCGCCGATCATAATTTGAGGCCAAACTTTGGATTGGAGGTATCATCACTCAGACCATTCCTTTAGAACACCATGCTGGATATTTCATATGAAAAAATAGTTGTTGTCGCTAATAATTTGGACGTACTTCACAAAGTTTTTGGGTCATTATAACGATTTGTTTTAAGAATAATCTAAGTATTTAGTGTAGCTTTGTTCGGTCACTATTTTTATTTACTGAATATTTTTATACAACTTAAGAAAAAAATCAGAAAATACTGATATTATTTTGACACGTCACGTCACACTAATGACGACAAAAAGTTCCTTTTCATTTTGGACTTACACCACGCCTGATAGGCACGGTGCAATAGGCTATTTGACTACTATTAAAAATGAACAAATAAATATTATTTTCATAAAGTAGGTTAAAAATGAATGTAATCATTGTAAAAATAAGTAAAATCGGTAAGTTAATCACGGAGTAGTACGCTTTTAAAGTTTCATCACCTGTCCCTTTCTCGCAAAACAGAGATCGCGCTGAGCTTCCTCACAGCTAGTATGAAGGCATGGCTTGTGACGTCACATGCCAAAAAGATTGTATGTAGAGCTACCACAGCTTAGTAATGAGTTACTGTGAGAACTGGTAACTGACGTCACTGCGTGTTTGAGTTGTCTCTTTCTATTTCTGTATTTTAAAATGCCTGTAACTTAATCATTTTTTGAGATATT
Source organism: Ennomos fuscantarius (assembly GCA_905220475.3). Lineage (NCBI taxonomy): Eukaryota > Metazoa > Arthropoda > Insecta > Lepidoptera > Geometridae > Ennomos > Ennomos fuscantarius. The sequence continues at coordinate 18,941,579 of HG992023.1, forward strand.
CAAGTTTTGTTTTCACAGTTATCTATTTTTTGAGGTATATTATTTATGTATGTAATAAAAATATAGTAGTCAAATAGCCTATTGACGGTGATAATGCCACTTAAAGCCTGGTAGACATTGTCCATAGATCTTTAGTATTCTTCATTTTAAGTGATCTTTTAGGTCACGTCACGACCATATTCACAATTCAAGGGGTGAGATCAAAAAGGGTTTAACTGTCGAATTGATAGTTTCGAGAAAATTGACTTTAAATGTAGTGTGCGTATTAAGTAATAGAAAAGATTTATGTTAGTTTCAGTTGCTTGAAAATGTATTTATTCTATTTTAAAATACAAAATATAGTATTATTAGTAGTAGTATAGTACTGATTCGTACAACTACTCAAAAGTATAATATAATATAATAAATATAATAATGTTTTTATGTTAAGCTGTGTCAGATAAACTATTTTTAGACTGACAATCTCGAGATTTAAGCCTCCTAAATATTATTGTAGATAATTTCACGCTGAATTTAATGATACCCACAAGTCATTTTATGAAAAAAATTAGTTAAACCCTTTTTGATCTCATCCCTTCAGTTGTCTTTACAATTGCACTCGAATTAATATAATATGTCTAAATTGTAAAATTACCTCACACCTATTTTAAAACACGGAAAGACTTGCACAAAACCCATTAAATGATGAATTTATTTATTCAGCGTACACAGCGTAACACTTACTGATCCAAGTCGTTTCAATCACACATATACAAGACAAAAAACACACCGCAGCACACAGTCGTTCAGGATTGAGATTGACCACTAAGTACTCTCACCAAATCGATCGATATCTGTTGAAAGAACGGACTGGTTCGGTTTTTAAAAACACGCTATTGTTTCCAGCGCCTTTGTTTTTATACGCCGTTTATCAAAACATCCACATACAATGGGTTTCAACTTGAGCACCAACCAAAAGAATTTTGCTCGCATATAATTCGTCATGTGGGCTATTTTGCATTTATAATTTAAACAAAACAGCGGTACAGTGTGGTATAGACAGATACAGACAGACTGACGGACAAAATATAGTGATCCTGTAAGTTTTCTTGAATTTTAAGTACTTAGGTACCATAAAGAGACAAAAAAATTAGTTACAGTCAAGCTCAAAGCAAAATTATTTATAGCAAGGTAGGCTATTTTTGGCACTTTTAAAATTACAAAGTGATTATGTCTAAACTACCTTGGTATAATAAATGTGCAAGATAATTCAAGGCCTTATAAGGCTAAAACATTTCAAATACTATTGCTAGAAAGCGTATATCGGCAATAAAATAACAAAAGGTTACCAAAATCGAATTTCCAACATCATCAGGTTATGTCCGCTTACAGTTCGGACACCACACACAATTCGATCCAATCTCGTTAGGTATCAATCTGTTACCAAAGCTGAATGAAATGATTCGTCGAATTGTTTGTGACGTTAACAAAGGTATTCGATGTGGTATTTCGATGACTACGATGATGTGGTAATTCGATGACGGTAATGTAGCTCGGCCTTCAGTCACGTCACATATCTACTATGCAGCTTTATTAGGTGCACTATTAATTAATCTAACAGTACCTACAACATAAAATAACGGCTTGTTCTCAGAGATCCATAATTTGATTACCACCAGATCCACTACGGCTACACAAATTTTTACAGTTAACAAGTGCTCTGTATACACATACCACGCACATTTTCGGCAGTTTTCAAATTGATAGATTTAAATCTGTCTTCGTCATCATCATTATCAGACCAATAGATACTTTTAAAAGTTGACAATTATTAGTATGTAACTAACGCAACTTTCTTGTTGCGGTTTCTTGCTTACGATTTTCTCTCTCTCTTTCTTTCTCTTCCTCTTTCTCTTTTTTAAGTATACGCCTTATCCCAGTGCACAGTTAGCGATGGAGGGCAATTTTTTATTTACTGCTCTCCCTGAATTAATTTTGAGTCAAGAACATTGCAACAAAATGAATGTTTGAGTTACGAACGTGCTCGGAATTGCATAATCTGTCTGAAATGAGTTGATGAAGGTTCATATCTAATTACAATACAATGGGGGCCTAATATTTATTATGAGAAATAATAGTGAATCATATGTATAAGTTTGTAGGTAGTATAGACTCTTAGTCATTGTTCTTATAAAATTAACTAAGTATGTTCTGAGCGAAGTTTTAACGTTCCATTGAGGCTAAGGTATTTGTACGGCTTGTGCATTCAGCCAAAATTTAATTTCATCACAACCAACTCGCAAATATATATAATCTTGAGCTTTTATAATAATTAGGTACATTTTTACGGTGAGTGATGCTCAAAAGTTTTTTGCTTGTACGATTTTCATCCTACTCATCACGATTAAATTATAGTTCATATTAACGTAATAATATGTACCATAATTTAATTTGAGGTTCGTATCAAGCTTTGTCTACATCAATGAGTTTCCGAATTATAAATAAATGACTATCTGGAAGAAACCAGTATGTGTAAGAAATCATAATTACTAATCATAATGTTTAACTAATGCATATGGCTAGTCCTACGTCCGTACTGTTTAGTTTAGTCGGCTGCAAATGGCAGGATTATATGCTTGAGGAAATTAGACATGCCAAGTCAAGCAGTTTGCAAAGTAGATAATGAAGTATGATTAATTTTGTTAGTAATGGTAAGGAGCTACTGATAATAGTGTACCTGGAGTTAGTGCTGGTTCAGTCCTTTGTGTTGGGGTATCTGGTGAGGGAGGTGATGCCATGTCCGTGCACGCCTTACCTGCAAATAAAAAAACCTCATTTAACTTGCATATCTTATTATTTATCTTTCGGAATGACTGATCGAGGCAACACGTGACCAAAATGCTGGTCTCTATTTAGCCCAAAGACTAAGCATTGCCATTCAACGTGGCAATGCCGCCAGCATTTTTGGCAGGTTTCCTACTGGTAGCGGCTTCTTAGATTAAGTGTTGCTAATGCAAAGATTTTAATTTTATTTTAGTTTTATTGTTAAAACTTACAGGGTTACCACAAATACATATATAATACGTGTTTAACAATACAAAACAGTAGTTTTTGTTTTTTAGGGTTTTTTAAGGGTTTTGTTGATTTGTTTGAGTATTTGATGATTTCACATGGGTGTGTCAAACGCGCGAGAAACCAGTACTAGGTCCGTACCTACCTAGACTAAATTTGACTAAATTTGCAAGATATTCTGCCGCCAAGCATTACTCTGTTCTGGTTTGAAGTGCATTGTAACTAGTGAAATTACTGAGCAAATGAGACTTCTTTATTTCATACTAGTTAACCCACCCCGGCTTTGCACGGGTGAATTAGTAAAACGCGATCGAACGGGATAAAAAAAATATCTTATGTCGCTCTCCTGGTTCTACGTTACCTCCCCACCAATTTTTTGCCAAATCAGTTCAGCCGTTCTGGAGTTATAAAAAGTGTAACTAACACGAATTTCTTTTATATATACACGGTGGCATTTAATTCACTCTTTTCTTTAAATGTACTCAGAACATTCTAGCATTCTAACATTCGTACAAAGTCCAATTTAAAAAAAATTGATTTTATTTTATTATTTAGTACCTTCTAAAATAACTGCATGATAGTCGAAATGTCTATTTAACGCTACACAGAGCGCGGGCATCAGCTGAGTGCTTTGTAAATGTTTCGTAGGTAATAAAACACTTTCTTTGTTCAATGTCATAAGGCTTTTCTTTAGAATTTAAATTTCATCATACCTAGATTTAAGTTTTATTTCACAAGTACTTTTTTTATTTAGTTATATGGAAGCGTTCTATAGCATGGACTGAATACATACATTAAAAGAAAAGAACAAATTAAATTCCACCTTATATAGCTCATGCCAAACGTCCGATGACGGTTACGTGAATTTCACGCTTTTTGTCCACCCAAGATGTACACATATATGCATAGTATACATATAGCTCATGGAAAGCATTCGGTGACGATGACGTGAGTCGCATGATTTATGTTCACCCAAAATGTGCTCAACGCGCCTCAAGAAGTTTTTACTCCAAAAATAAAATCGGTATAAACGTACCCAATACCCAAGTTGTTCCACAGAATAAGTAATTGGAAAGAATAATTTAATAAAGCCAGAGGACAGTCTCACGACATGCTCGCGACGTCACTAGACGTCAATTTACACGAGAACAGTCCCAACGTCACAGTTGTCTAGCAACTCGCTCCGTTTGTCTCTTGAGGCATGCTCTAGCAAACACGTTCTCACTTTTGTGTTGGCATTCAGGCACAGTATAAATAGATCATATTTAGCTTTGTATTTTTAATTTCTTCATTGAAATTTGAACAGCTAGAACGATGTAAAATTGTTACATTCTTTAAAAAAATATATTTTTTATGCTCGCTTGGGGCGAAGCGAACGAAAGTTGAAAGTTATTGGTTAAAGTAGATCTCCATTGCCAACATGATAAAGTTAAAATTTGTGTTATTATGTTGGTATGTCCTGTAAAATAACAATAATAATAATAATAATAATAATAATAATAATAATAATAATAATAATAATAAATATGTGTGGACATTTCACACAGCGCCATCGAGCCCCAAACTAAGCAAAGCTTGTACTATGGGAACCAGATAACTGATACAATACTTAAATACTTTTTTGTTTGTAAATACATACATAGAATACAATATAAAATTGTCAAGATGAAATTAACATCAAACAAAGCAAAAACAAAGTTATACCGGCCGATAGATGGAGCTAAATTAAGAAGTTTTACTTCGCTCGTGTGATCTATAGCACACTCGTTTTTTTTTAAATCTTCTGCTTGCTTGAATTCGGTGAGCAACATAAATAATTATTGTGTGGCATAATGTAAGCATATCTCTATTTTCCCTGCCGTCATCGTCTCTCTCAATCTCTGTAAATTCTGAATTTCCTGCTCATGTTTTCTCTTTTCTTAATTTTCTGTGCTTATTTCTTTCTCTTTCCGTTGGAGTGAGACTGCCCAAGTCCCATACGCCGATTTGTGCCGAACTCCAATATCGCCATCTCGCGCTCATCTCTTTATACGTGGCGGCGTGGCCTATGGGAAAATAATTCAACCACCCATTTCACCCTCTTAAGGGTGGAATTTCGAAAAATCCTTTTTTAGCTGATGCCTACGTCATAACATCTACCTGCATGCCAAATTTCAGCCCGATCCGTCCAGTGGTTTTCGTTGTGCGTTGATAGATCACTATGTCAGTCAGTCAGTCACCTTTGTATTATATATTTATATAATATATATAAGATAAGATAAGATTTAGATTGAAGGTCTAGGTGTATACGAAATATATATAATTACTAGTTGCGCCCCGCGGTTTCACCAGCGGATAAAAAGTATTTTAATTGTTTGCTCGTTCCACGGGAAAATTTCACTTTTCCGGGATAAAATGTAGCCTATATGTTAATCCAGTGTACAAGCTATCTTGGTACCGAATTTCATCCAAACTCATTCAGCCGTTTGAGCGTGAAAGAATAACAAACATGCACACATACAAACTTTCGCTCTTATATTATAGTGTGATTACTATTTCCCTTGGTCATCTCGTCACGCGTGAAATGGATGGATGGATGGATGGAACATTTTCGCTAATTCTTTTTGTTCTGTGTATTTTAGTCAGCAGAAGGTACTTAAGAAAGAAAAAAATATGAAGTTGCGCGGAGTATTAGAAAATATCCATCACGCGCGTGACACTGCGGGGCGCACATAGTGTAAACTTACTATTGTTACAGCAAAATAAATGTTTATTCGAATATCCAGTAAGTATATACCAATTATTCGTCACAAAGGTTCTTTTTCACTTTCGCGTAAGTTATTTCTTGTGTTCTATAGAACCTTTTTCTATTGGAACCCGTATACTTATATAGATGTAGGTAATATGATATTATGTTTCTTGGAAAAGTTCAAAGCAGTGTGTATACAATTGAAGGGTTGAGAATAAAAAGGGTTTAACTGTCAAATTGATAGTTTCGAGAAAATTGACTTTAAACTTCAACGGCTTCATGTTAATGTAGAGTGCTTATTAAGGTTTATGTAAGTTTCAGTTGCTTGAAAATGTATTAATTCTATTTTAAAATACTAAATATGGTACTTATTCATACAATTACTGTATAAATATAATATAATAAAATAAATATAATGATGTTTTTATGCTAAGCGAACTGTATTCCTGTGACAGATAAACCGTTTTTAGACTCAAAATCTCGAGATTTAAGCCTCATTTCGGTATTTTGAGAATGTATTACTGTAGATAATTTCACGCTGAATCCAACGATACCCATTAGTCATTTTGTGAAAAAAATCAGTTAAATCCTTTTTGTTCTCACCCCTTCAATTGTAACAAGCTCAAATAGTTAACTTACATATTTCTCCGAAGCTACTTTTAGCTACGACGCGTTGTCGTAAGCTTCAATATTGCCCCACAGTCGCTTCTTACCAACTCCTCTCTATAAAACTTTTTACATTATACATACTCCCCACTTAGAAGATTAACGGAGAGAGTTCGAGGAAACATTATGTTGATTTATGATGAGATGATAAATAATTCATAGGGGATTCCAGGTGATGTTACGAATCAGTGAGTCTTGTTGGAGTGCAAACATTTTCTGCCTGATACAAGATGAGTGTTTACAAAGATCTCGCTTAAAAGAGAATTCGTAAAAACACTTCATATTATTTAATTACTAGTTGCGCCCTGCGGTTTCACCCGCGGATAAAAAGTATTTTAATTATTTGCTCATCCCACGGGAAAATTTCACTTTTCCGGGATAAAATGTAGTCTATATGTTAGTCCAGTGTATACACTGTCAGTGTATACACTGGACTAACATATAAGGACTAACTATAATAAGACATTGGACTAACTATAAGCTATCTTGGTACCGAATTTCATCCAACTCCATTCAGCCGTTTGAGCGTGAAGGAGTAACGAACATACACACATATACACAAACACACATACAAACTTTTGACTTTATAATATTAGTGTGATTTTCATATTGAAGCACGATGCCAGCGTTATTTTTCGTGGAATTTCATTACTTATTACCATCGTTTTATTATATTATCTATCTATACAAATAAAATTCAAAGTCCTGACTGACTGACTGACTTGAATATCAACGTACAGCCTAAGCCGCTGGTCCTAGAGACTTGAAATTTGGAGTGTGTGTTCTTTGTAAAGTGTAGGTATCCACTAAGAAAGGGTTTTTTGAAATTCCGTCCCAAGCGATTGAAATGGGTGGTTGAATTTATCATAATAATAATAAAATATAAAAACTGTAATATTTAATAATAATACTTATTTTTTCGTTTCCTATATGCCACGCGGGTGAAGCCGCAGGCAGAAGCTAGTTACAATATATAAGGAGATATTTTTCTGATGCCTTCTGAAAACAAAACAAAATTCCTTCGCTCCAACTCATTAAAATATGAATACATTTAAATTATATTATATATTTTACTTGGAGCGAGATATTGCGTTACCGATGATCAATTTTCTATTTTGTTGCTTTTTCAGCATCGAATTTATCTGCAGGATACATATTGGATACCAAACTAATGCTTACTAACACTACCTATTTTTTTAAATGCTGTTTTATCTTAGCCTCCTGGGTCCGTGCTCTTTTTAAATATACTACTTACATATTTGTTTGGTGTATTTTCTTTTTACAAAATCAACACGGGAGGGACATTTTTTTATACTATTTTGGACACAATAATATCTATTTGCGTATACACCACGAGCAGACCAGCTCCCGCAAGCAGCGCTCGTTCACGTGCTTGACGCATCTGCCAGCCATCGCCCTCCTTGACCGGTACCCGTATTTAAGGAAAGAGGACAATACCTACTAGGTAATAGGACATTTCTGCAAAGTTCTTCTATATACGAGTAGATAGGTAACATTGCTTTGCCAGTTATTCTGCCGCCAAGCAGTAGTGTGCAAGCACTTTCGTGTTCTGGTTTGAAGGGCACTGTAGCTAGTGAAATCGCTCGGCAAATGAGACTTTATGATGCAAATGAGTCTCAGGATGACGTGCGCAGTGCAGTGTCATGCGAAACTCTATACGCCCTATACGTGACGCTTAACATCAGGCGAACGACTAGCTCGTCATGCTATTTCTTAACAACTTCTTAAATTTTGTAAATTATAAAATTAAAATTGATAAATTTACTGTCCATTTTAATTACATCTAAATTATGTGTAAGCTCTTTCAGCATGCACTCAGCAAGCTATTAGCTTTTAATTAAGAAAATAGATAGGTACTTTTGCTGGCTGTTGAATGAATCATGCATTCCGTTCATATTGTATTCATACCAAAATCTTGTTAAATTAGTTACCGCAGCCTCTGCGATCAAATTTTAAGCCCTTTCACCCAATAACAACAACTACTCAGTTGGGAGCCACTGGTATAAGTTTCACATGTTCGTGCATAGCTAATCATTGTGTTTGTTTGGTTTTAGAGAAGCTATGATAACTCAGTTGTTTTGGTTAGTGGAAGGCGAGCACTATAAAATGCTTTGACATAATGTTTTGGTTTTACCACGATGTTTTCCTTTACTTTTTTTGGCAAGCGCCTAAATACTAAATACTACCATGATATAATACTAACTACTACTAAACACTACCAACTACAAAAAAAAAACATTTAGACTATATACAAGCAGCGACGACCTATATAGACAGTCCAAATGCTCCCACTACCAGTAGGTAACGGGGCAATGTTTCTACCGAACATGCTAGAAACATTGCCCCGTTAAATTGCAATGCTGATTCGTTGTGCCAAATAAGTGCCAGCATTTTTTTTCCTTTATCGACTTAAAATCTCGATTGCAAATCTACATTAGATTAGATTAGAATCTAACTCAAATCCTGCTACTAGTTTTTTAAGTTGGTAAAAGAAAACAAAGCACTGTTTTTTAGAACTTTTTGCTAAACATTTTATAGTACTCTTCTTCTCCGTATTTTAGGTTAAGTTTGACCACATTTCGTCTAATATTGAATGACAATGATATAAACGATGTCGATTCCGGCAACCTCACTTAATAGACAGTTCTTAATCCAGGCGTATTGGTGCCTGAAATGTGGTCAAACGATAACCTGTTTTATAATAATTAAAGGTTGAGAATAAAAAGGGTTTAACTGTCAAATTGATAGTTTCGAGAAAATTGACTTTAAACTTCAACTTAGCTTTTTTACTTTTTTACTTTGCTTAATTTTAATGTAGAGTGCTTATAAAGTAATAGAAAAGGTTTATGTACGTTTCAGTTGCTTGAAAATGTATTATTTCTATTTTAAAATACTAAATATAGTACTAATTCATACAATTACTGTAAAATATAATATAACAAAATAATTATAATAATGTTTTTATGCTAAGCGAACTGTATTCCTGTGACAGATAAACCGTTTTTAGACTCAAAATCTGGAGATTTATGCCTCATTTCGGTATTTTGAGAATGTATTATTGTAGATAATTTCACGCTGAATCCAACGATACCCATAAGTCATTTTGTGAAAGAAATCAGTTAAACCCTTTTTGTTCTCACCCCTTCAATTATATTCTACTCTGACTGCTCCTTCTGAATAAATCTTGATAAAGTACATCATAGGTATTTAAATGTATTGAAATTTTCTTCAAATCTTCATTCTTCATTGGCATATATCAAAATTATCTTTAAGGTTAACCTAACGGACTAGAGGAAGATTTTTGTTACTATTTTCATATTCATTACCATATAGAAGCTGTAATGCTTAGTAGGTAGTATAGTTATACAAACCAGGATCATCTTTAAAATTTCTTGTATATTCCTAAACACATAATTATAATAAACATTGTACATAGTTATTAACTAATAGGAGTCAACCAAAGCCTTTTTTCCATTCTTTTTTTCATTCTAAATGTCTGACTCACGCTCTCGTCTAATTACGCGCAAGCCAATGTTGCCAACCATAAACCAACAATTAACCCAACCTATGTAGAAACATATTACCTAATTCAAATAGATACAATATTTATTCTGTGGGGCTCATAAAGCTATACAAGTGAAAATGAAATTTTACTGTTGACAGCGATTATAACATCTGTTTATTTAGATTTATGATAATAACAATTGTTATTTAATTAACTCTGTTGTTTGACGCCTATTGTAAACGAATAGCACCAGAAGTTTTGAATGATACGGAATGAGTTTGATAAAATATAATTGTCAATGGTGAAACGAGGGTGTACTTGTGAAGTTGTATTTTGTTGCCGTGTTTTCAAATTTCGAGCCCATTACCGAGAATTTCTCATTTTGATTTCAATTACTTATTTTTACGATAAAACAAGCAAGAAATAACATGATTATACAATACTGTGACCCGCGACGATGCCCGCATTGACCGTGATGGGATAAAAAATTAAGCTACTATTGTAATGTACTGTAATTACAGCAACTGTCATGTACCGGCGTTTGTTGACTGGGCGAACGCAGCAAGCAAAGTCTTTGTTTCAACTCACAAAATTTGCTTTCATTTGTCAGGTTGTAAGTACTCGCGTATAGGTCGTATTTTTCAATGAATCTTGACGAAACTGGTATACAGTTCCTATAAGTTTATAGGTTTTTGGTCATTCGTGGTTTTTGAATGGTTGTGTGTTTTCCCCAAAAAAGGGTAGAAGTTTGCTGCGGCGCCATTTACCAACCGATTTTGATAATGATTATTTATTAAGAATGATTATCCGTATAGTGGTGCAATGTGACGATAGAGAATGAAAGAAATATATTTGTTCAATTGTTTAATTGTTGGTATAACTAACTAAAAGCGCCCTATGGTGTACCACGAAACTAAACAATTTTCTTACAAAATCTCTAGCTTGCCGAAAAATAAATATTTTATATTAATTTCACATTAACTGGAAGAAATTTCTGACATTTAGTTTGTCTATGTACCTGCATTTATTGTTGGTGCATCTGTCTCCGTAGTATAAGTGCCAGTGTTCAAAAATGAATCTTATTTTAACCTTAAATAAATAAAAAACCCAACAGACAGATGGGCGACGTTTCGTTTATTAGTATTGGAATATCAGAAGTATCTTATTATCCAACAAGGCATGTGGTTTTGTCATTTTCGTTTGATATTAATATGCTTTTGTTTTTTATATTTACCTCCTACGTTTATTTTACTATTACTTATGTCTGTAGCCTTACTCTTGTACCTTTTCAGTACAGGCCATTATCAACCTTGTTTTGTAAGGATTACGTTGAAAGTCATGTGGGGTTGCGGTTGTGGGTAAAGGTGACACAGAAAATAAATGATTTGGGGTTGTGCCGAGCTACACGCGAGTAATTACCTACCAATATGAGCTATAGCTTCTAGCTAAGTAAAACCGGTTAATACTGTGGATTAAGAGAGTTTGAAGTTCTATATGGGAGTAAAAAATACAGCAGATCTTTTATGCTCAAATATTGTTTAATTTAATCAATGCTTAAATAGCCCCGTCCTCATGAAAAGCGTTGATTAAATTAAAATATTAAATTGTTAGGATTACAATAATAGTTGTGACAATATAATTAATGAAAGTAAGCGAATAATAAAATAACCATTAACTTGGGAACGTGTCGACCTGTAAACAGACCCGTTTTGACAGCGCCGATAAAATGTGACAGAAGTTACAAATTAAAATCAATGCCGACGTTACTTGCAATCAATGTATTTTTGAATGTTAATGTGTAATAACAGTGGATTATTACCCGTTCAGTGTTCATGAACGTATACAAGTGTTGGTAAAAGGTTCTAAGAATTTAAAATCATGAAGTTTCGTATTATTTTCAATGCTTCTGCTTCAGAGCCTCCAGTAAAATTTTCACATTCTACCATAGGTTTTTGACTTTGACAAAGTATGACATAACCATAAAAAAATTTCTTCACTTGAAATTAGCATTATTATCATCAAAAAGCAATAGAAAGTCATTTATCGAAGAAGCAATATAATTTCCGTACCGATCAAACACTTTTATGTTATTTTTTTTTTTTAATTATTTGGTAATATTTTACCTTGTTTGTTAATTGTGAAAACTCTAATAGGGGATACCGAAACAGGATACCCATATATTCAGCAGTGGACGCAAAAGGATGAAGTGTTTTTTGTATGTTTTGGCTCCACACTTTTGTGTGTTTAGCCAGTGTCATTTAACTGATAATTTATTAAGTTAATGATATTTCAGATTCAGATACAGACAGATATGTGTCAAGTCATAATCCAAGTCATCAAGTCAAGTCATAGTCTAGTCTTAGTCACATTCCTAGTAAAGTGGTGGCAACTGTACTAAAAGCTTTTAAAGAGTTTTGGAAACAACACGAAAAGAAACGTTTCACCATCGTTACACCACTTTTTCACACTCATGCCTGTAATCCAGCACTTAATAAAATGCCACCAATTTTATGTATTATCAATGAAAATAATACAAGTTTTGTAAAATAATACAATGCGGTGAAGAAATTTTTTTAGTTTTCCCGCCAAAACTCTCGTTGATGATATTACAATATCAAAAAGCGTAATAGTAACGAGAGCGAAAGAGAAAAGAGATAAAGAGAGCATCTGTGAGTAAAATAGCGTCGACTTAAATTTTACTAAATCCCAAAAACCCTTAATAGGTATTAATAATTCAACAAGAGATCAGTAACCCGTTACCGGTTTAATTAAACAATAAATATCTAAAAGGTTGTCGGGGAGGCATTGGCTATTATAGTAAGGTCGTTTAATAAACAAGGAGTTAGGCATTATTTTACTAGTAAAACTTAAATTTACAGGGTAAGAAATGCATTGGTGACGCCTCCTCCGGTGTAACAGATGTCCATAGGCTACGGTGACCACTTCCCAACAGGTCATTAAAAAAATCTGAACTGAACACACAGGCAGAGCCATCTTTATGTATAAAAATGAATCTCTATTTCTCTTGGTCTTCGCATCACGCGTAAATGGATGGAACATTTTCGCTAATTCTTTTTTTGTTGTGTTTATTATTGTCAGAAAAAAGTTCTTATAAAAGGAAATACTAAAACAGTTAGAAAATTTTTACCACGTGGGTGAAACCGCTGGCTGCAGCTAGTAACCGATAAAAATTCCTTAGTGTTGAGCACTTACCTGACATACTTCTTTTCATACTGATTGTATAAAAACAACTGAGATTAGAGATATTGTAAATTATTTCTGTATTGTGAGAATTCCCAGAAAGGTGATCACATCATTTTGATTGCAAACGGTAGTCTATATACAATTTTGAATAGATTTGACAGTTTCATTACACAGTTTATGTGCATAGATACTATGGAAATTTTCAAATTAGGAATGAGATTTAAAGTGTCATGGCAATCAAAGTTCCGTGATCACCCCTGAATAAAAAGTTTGTGGTGTGCTAGCCCACGAAAAAGTTTACATACCAGTTTAATAGAGAACTTTTCCAGCTAGTTGCTAGGGGCAACGAATGTTGTTGATAGAGACTTCACATTAGAGAAAATTTTATTTTCCGCATTTGGTTTTTGTAAATATCTTTTTAATTAATATATCGTATACAAAGTCAATCGGCATATCATTAATTTAGCAAACCCATGGACCTCCTTCTATTACAACAAAAGCGTATCTAATTTCGCTTTACTGGTGACCTGTTTTGAACCGAAAGTCCACGTTTGCAGTAAATGTGTGTGATTTTGATTTTGTTGCTGATTGCGATAATTCTGATACTGATTCACATAAAGATGTCGCTCTCAACCGATAAGAACGAAGATATTTGTCGTGTGGGCGTGCGCATTCCGCCGTTTTGGCCTGAAAAGCCGGCCATTTGGTTCGCGCAGATCGAGGGCCAATTCGCGATATCGAGCATTACTACGGACAATACGAAGTTTTTCTACGTTATCGGCCAACTAGACCCGCAGTATGCTTCTGAGGTGGAAGATATAATCATCAACCCGCCCGACACCAACAGGTATGAAAAATTGAAGTCGGAACTTATCAAACGACTGTCCGCGTCACGAGAAAAGAAGGTCAAGCAATTACTTATGCACGCAGAACTTGGAGACCGTAAGCCATCTCAGTTTCTAAGACATTTGCAACATTTGGCTGGACCTGGAGTTCCCGAAGATTTTCTACGTACTATATGGACCAGTCGCCTACCAAGTAGCACGCAAACGATAATCGCTTCGCAGATGACGTCTTCACTGGAAGCGCTCGCAGATCTCGCTGACCGCATACATGACGTTGTTTCGCCTACAGCGCACGTAGCATCAACATCAAGTGCCATACCAGGAAGCTCTTTAGACGCCATGAACCAACAGATTGCTGAACTTACCAAACAAGTGCAAGCTCTAACTGCGCAGGTGAACCGGCATTCACGTGCACCGAATCGTTCAAACAAGAAAACGCGCGGTCGTTCTAGCTCCACACGATCACAGTCGAACTATAGAAAATTTCCTGTGTGCTGGTATCATAATAAGTTCGGCAATGAAGCAAGTAAGTGCGTAAAACCGTGCGACTACCATGCGGGAAACGCGAACAGCAGTCGGTAATGGCGACGACCGATTGCCAAACTTCCGGTCGCCTATTTGTCACGGACGGCGCTACGAAGATGCAGTTTCTCATCGATACTGGCAGTGACGTATGTGTCTTGCCCCGATCAGCACTCAAGGAACGTCGTGAGAAAACAAATTATGAGCTGTGTGCGGCAAACGGTACACCCATTTCTACTTACGGCTACGCTCATTTAGTGCTGAACCTAGGCTTGCGCCGTGACTTTACTTGGCGATTCATCGTAGCGGACGTTACAAAGGCCATAATAGGTGTGGATTTTTTATCATTTTACAACCTCATCGTGGATTGTCGAAATCAACGTTTAATCGACAACACCACAAGCCTTACGTCCCCAGCTTCACCTGCACAGTCAACTGGGAACATTTCATCGGTAAAAGTTATTTCTGGAAATTCCGTATATCATAACATACTAAGCGAATACCCTGAGATTACTCGACCTTCCGGTGTCCACCGTGTTCCGAAGCATAATACCATGCATCATATACAGACTACTGCAGGACCGCCAATAAGCAGCACACCACGAAGACTAGCACCGGATAAATTAAAAATTGCAAAAGACGAGTTTGCAGATATGTTGAGGAACGGAACAGCCAGACCTTCAAAGTCACCATGGTCATCACCACTTCATCTTGCGCCTAAAAAAGATAACGGCTGGCGTCCATGCGGTGACTACAGAATGCTCAACGCTAGAACCGTACCAGACAGCTATCCCATTCGGCACATACATGACTTTGCACATTGTCTCTCCGGCTGTCAAGTATACTCGGTTATCGATCTCGTAAAAGCTTATAATCAAATTCCTGTCTGCCCTGAGGATATTCCGAAGACCGCAATCACGACGCCGTTTGGTTTATACGAATTTCCGTTCATGACGTTCGGACTACGTAATGCCAGTCAAACGTTTCAACGATTTGTGGACGAGATGCTTAGGGGCCTTGAGGAGTTCTGCTTCCCGTTTCTGGACGATTTTTTGATCTTCTCACCTGATCAGGAATCACACAAGAAGCACCTTCATCTGCTCTTCAACAGACTCAAGGAATACGGCATGGTAATCAACACGAACAAGTGCATATTCGGTGTATCAGAGGTAACGTTTTTAGGACACAGCATCTCAGCAGCTGGGACTAAACCATTACCATCGAAGGTAGAAGCGGTTGCGAATTACCCACCACCGAAAACCGTCAGAGAACTGCGAAGATTCCTAGGAATGGTGAACTTTTACAGAAGGTTTATTCCTGACGCAGCGCGGCATCAAGCGCCTCTGAATGCACTGCTCACAGGATCAGTTAAAGGTTCACATCCCGTGCATTTATCAGAAGAAGCTACTAAAGCATTCATCGCCTGCAAGGAAAGTCTCTGCCAAGCAGCACTACTCGCTCATCCAGACTGCCAAGCGAAGCTCGCTATAGTCACCGATGCTTCAGACACAGCAATGGGCGCAGCTTTACAACAGCATAGAGACGGCCTGTGGGAACCTTTAGCATTTTTCTCTCGAAAACTTTCGCCATGTCAACAGAAATACTCGCCTTATGACAGGGAACTTCTCGCCATCTACGAAGCAATAAAATACTTTCGTCACATGGTGGAGGCGAGAGCCTTTATTATTTACACTGACCATAAGCCCATAACTTTCGCATTTCATTCACGAAAAGAAAAGTGCTCACCAAGACAGTTCAGACATCTGGATTTTATTTCACAGTTTTCTACAGATATCAGGCATATTTCAGGAAAGGATAACGTTGTGGCTGACAGTTTATCACGCATCGAAGAGATTACTCAGCCCATCGATCTATCCAAGCTTGCTCAAGCACAAAGCACAGATCCTGAACTAGAACAACTTTTGGATAGCGATACTTCTCTACGCTTGACAAAAATCAAACTGCCTGGATCTCACACAGAAATCTATTGTGACAAGAGCAGCAATGTGGCCAGACTTTATGTGACCAAAGACATGCGACGGCAAGTGTTCGAAAACTTGCATTCTTTTAGCCACCCTGGCATAAATGCGACGACGAAACTGATATCGGAACGCTATGTATGGCCTAGTATGCGAAAAGATTGTAGAGAGTGGACTCGTTCCTGCCTAGCATGCCAACGATCAAAAATAACACGTCATGTCTCATCTCCATTAGCATCATTCAACTTACCTCGAGCCAGATTCATGAAAATCCACATAGATTTGATCGGACCTTTACCTCTTTCACAGGGGTATCGTTACTGTCTCACATGTGTAGATCGCTTCACACGATGGCCCGAGGCTATACCATTACAGGAGATAACAGCTGAAACAGTGGCAAAAGCTTTAGTTCACGGATGGATATCCAGATTCGGCTGCCCTGAAGATATCGTCACTGATCGTGGTCGACAGTTTGAATCAGAACTTTTTAAGCATCTGTCCCACATCATCGGATTTCAACGCAGACGAACTACAGCCTACCATCCAGCATGCAATGGACTTGTCGAAAGATTCCACAGACAGCTTAAAGCCGCTATTACATGTCATGCGACCAGCAGCTGGCTTGAAACACTTCCACTTGTACTACTGGGAATCCGGGCGGCATTTAAGGAAGACTTACAAGCGACTCCAGCTGAACTCGTATATGGAGAGACACTACGACTCCCAGGTGACATTTTTTGTCAATCGGCTGATGGCACAGAGGACTTGACAGTATACACTGAAAGACTGCGCACATTCGCCAAAAATTTGTTGCCATTACCAACTTCTCACCATGGGAATAACCGCTCCATATTCATTTTCAAAGATTTAGCAACAGCATCCCACGTCTTTCTAAGAGATGACACCTCGCACCCATCTTTTCAAGCAGCTTACACAGGCCCGCATGAGGTGATAGAACGAGGGGATAAAGTTTTCAAGCTCCGCATAAAAGGCAAAGAAGTCACTGTATCAGTCGACCGCATTAAACCTACCTACATACTTCGTGAGTTGGACCATTCTCCCGCCGTGGCAGCACCTGAGACCCGAGACGCTCCAGTGACCACCACTCGATCAGGACGAACAGTGCGTTTTCCAGAATATTATCGCCCGTAGGACGGTCTCTGGAGGGGGGTGATGTGGTGTGCTAGCCCACGAAAAAGTTTACATACCAGTTTAATAGAGAACTTTTCCAGCTAGTTGCTAGGGGCAACGAATGTTGTTGATAGAGACTTCACATTAGAGAAAATTTTATTTTCCGCATTTGGTTTTTGTAAATATCTTTTTAATTAATATATCGTATACAAAGTCAATCGGCATATCATTAATTTAGCAAACCCATGGACCTCCTTCTATTACAACAAAAGCGTATCTAATTTCGCTTTAAGTTCATCGTTTTTTAATTAATTTCTTAACTAGTTATTTATTCTTCATTGGGGCAAAATTTCAAGAAAATCCTTTAGAACTGAATTACGTAGCTCTCAAGTTATAATATCAAAAGTGATTGTTTAAGACCGGTCGAGCGCCTGTCACGGTTATTTGAAACAACGGAATTGGTATCATATATATGATACCAATTCCGTTGTTAACTAAGATGACGCAGATCTATCGATAACATTGTTGTTTACTGAATTTTATTTATATTAAATTGTTAAGTCGTTTGAAGACTTTAGATTTTGTCTTATAAAAACCAAAGTCCAAAATAGAGCTTTGTTGTTCATATAGTTGTCACCTATTTAAGCAGTAACGACTGCAGATAAATGTGTTAAGCGGATAGATTTTTAAATTATTTTTAAACGTTATTTTTGTAAGCATGAGTTTGACCAAACTTAAACTACCACAGTCTTATTATAAAACGTGGAGTAAATAGAGGTTTAAGCTTGGACTAGCTAGTCCTAGTTTGTTACGGTACTAAGTGGTTAGACCTTGACTTTATTACAAAACGCGACTAATCGAAGACCAGCTGATACTAGAGATAGTCCATGGTTTAAATATTGACCATAGACTAAATACGAAAAAAGTTTGCTCATTTGGACCACATTTATTCACATGTGCCGTTTTTCACGTTTCATATATTTAGAATTTTGTTTTCATCTATAATATACGTGCATTGGTCTTGGAAAGCGTATTGTTTGCATATTTTTAATAAGTAAATAATCAGATTCATAAAAGTCAGCTTTGCTACAATGATTTTTAACTAATAAAACTATTAACTGGCCTTTGACTGGCCCGATAGCTCAGTGACTGGCTCGATAGCTCAGTTGGTAGTATCCCTGCCTTCTGAACTGCAGGTCGTGGGTTCGATTCCCACCCAGGACAAACATTTGTGTGATGAACATCGATGTTTGTTCTGTGTCTGGGTGTTATATTGTATTCTATGTATGTATTTACAAACAAAAAGTATCTATGTATTGTATCAGTTATCTGGTTCCCATAATACAAGCTTTGCTTAGTTTGGGGCTAGATGGCGTTGTGTGAGATGTCCACACACATATCACACATATTATTAAGTTTTAATAGTTACCAACGAGGCTTGCGAGAATTGGAACGTAAATTGGTATGGTATTGCTTAACGCGCGAAAACTGATGTTTCTGTTTATTGTTGTTATAACTAACAACACAACAATAAATATCGTAAAAATGGAGCAATGAAAAATAAAAACTGAACCGAGTAGATATATTTTATCAAAGACCAAGACAACTTCAAAATCGTCAAATCAACATTGACGAATAACACGTAAATAGTTTTTAATCTTAAAAGTTTAATTTTTCCACCACCGTGGCGCTAGTTTCTTTCGTTTAGCGAGTTAGTACCATAGTTAAACTAGGGTCATCGGAGGACTAACTTTAGACCATGGACGATCCCCGGATCAGCGATAAACTTGTTCTTGTAATAAGGTTTTTAACTAGTCTAGGTTTAAACCTAGTACTAACTTTGGTCCACGCTTAGTCTACGTTTGTAATAAGACGGCCGATGTTTTGATTTGATTTGGACTCGAAACTTGGCTATTTACAAAGTACTGCTTCAATTAAAAAAAAAAAAAAACGCCAATGATCACATACATAGATCTTGGACCTCTGATCCCCTGTATCTAGGGACCCAGAAACCACGAAGACCATTGTCCTACAACACCCAGACTCAGAACAAGTATTGTCGCTTTTTTTTCTGTCCACTAATACTTGTCCGTCCGTCTTCGGGTTATGAGCCGACCTGCTCAAACACCACACCACAGAAACTGTCATCTGCGTTACGAGGCTTTTATGGCGGTTTTCACAATAGAGTATCTTACAAAGTCAAAGTCAAAAGATTTATTGCAAATAGGCTAATTTTAGCACTTTTACAACATATCATTTTTGTATTTATTGCGCTGTGACATCGCAGTGCTGACCTATCATTGAATAGGAGACTACAATTTTTATGAAATATTTCTTTACTCTATATTTCTAACGAATAATACTGTAAACTTTTTTGTAGATATTGAAACAGATTTTTCATTGATTTTCTTTTTTATAAAGGTTTAAAATTACTGCACCTCTCTCAAAGAGACCATTGCCTCTATCTCTATAAAACTGATGATGGTTATTTTGATAATTTTCAGCTGAATTGTGTTCATTTTCAGGTTCCACAGAAAAATTGCTGTAAGTTATATAGTATTCATAAATTTGTCCCTCATAATGATCATAAAATAATCATAAAAAAAAAACATAAAAATTAGCTCTAGTACCTTATAATTGAACAGACTCACTGGTATATATCGGGTTAATCAGACCGTGTCGTTTGGCCTAATTGGACGAGTTTTAAAGGAAACACGTTATTTTCAGTACAGTACGTTATAAAATGAGCTTTGCTCTCTCTTGTATAGCCTTAAAATTTGATGACATTAACACCGTTCGATTATTACCTACTTGGAAAATGTGTCATGTAATCCAAATTTTACAAATTTGGCAAGGCTTCAAACGTATTAGGATATCGGATAAGGACGATAAGCGGGCTAATATGCCTTGGCGTTAACTGGCGAAACACTCACATAAGGCGCTAACTCAATAGAATCTCTGGGGTGTAAAGATGAGCTTGTGTTGTAAGAAAAGGATTCAAGAAGTCTACGTCCTGTGGAAGAATAGGCCCTATAGAAATTCGGCTGAAGTAATATTGCTGGAAAACAAAACTTTACGAAATACTTATTGCCCAAGTCGTGTCTTGGGCGGCGATGACAGGGCCAATTTCGCAGGGTCTTGCATTCTTATATATATAGGTTGGCTAATAGACCTCAATAGACGTGACTCTTCAAAAGTGGGGTATATGTTAAAAATTTATGTTGTTGTTTGAACAAATTTACTATCACAAAACAATTTTCTTTTCTTTTTTGTTATCTATTTAAATTTCAATCATAACCGGAAATTGATCCCTCAACCATCCCCGTCCCTTTAACCAGGGCGTGATTTTCTTAAGCTGCCATGACAAATTATATCAGGTCAAAATTTGTTCTTGCACTTTTGTTAATATTTTATTCTTGTGCTCGATAAGCATCATAAATCTGGCCACACGCGCCAACTCTTTACCTGTACCATCAACATTAATCTCTCGAAATTTCATGCTCGCGTGAGCACGCCTATCTACAGAATTCGCTCGCAGAACTCTGTTCTTCAACAAAACAAATGAATACTACCGCAATGTTTATAAAGCACTGAACAAACGAGTCCGTAATGGCCTCAGTCGAATGTTTGCCATCGAGGATATAAATCTGGATTTATCGGTGGAGACCACCTGATTACGAATAGTTTTTCTATTTTCACCCCCTACGAAACGTTTTTTTGACCTTTACGTCAACACGGCGGTATCAATTAAAATGAGTTTTAGCACATAGCTCAAAGATTTGTTGAAATTTTAGATAAGATAATTTTTATTGCCAAAAAATGAAACGTAACAATCTGTTACTTAAAAAGCAAAAATAAATATTTCCTTCAAACTACACTTAATTATGAGCCCCAAACTAAGCACGAAGCCTGTATCTTGGGACTCTGGTGTAAATAACTCTTAATTAAATATAGAGAAACACAGTACACTGAAGATAATTTTGTGAGTGGCAACAATAAAAAAAAACCTAACTTTAGAACTATCTTGTAACAGAATCCTCTTTATCACTCGTTATAGGTGATTGAAAGATACTTTTCATGAATAGAAGTATATTTTTTTATAGTTAATTGGTTCTTGTAGAATAAGCTTTGCTTTATTTGGGCCAATTTATTATTTAATAAAACTCTCCTTACCTTCACATGAACAGCCCGAAGACATCCATTTGAACACCCATCCTCTCCCATAAAACGCCACTTTGGACGCTCATCATAGGGTTGGCCATAATCATCATCACATCATCACATCTACTAGGTGGTAGGACTTTTCTGCAAAGTTTGTCTAGGTAGATACCACCGCTTTGCCAGTTATTCTGCTGCCAAACAGTAGTGCGCAAGCACTGCTGTGTTCCAGTTTGAAAGGCACTGTAGCTCACTAGCTAATAAGTAACTTCACTAATTACTAGCCCTTTTAAGACTTTATGACCTGGGTCTGAGATGGTAATCGTGTTCTCTCTTGCTCGCACTCGTGGACTTGTCAATTGACACGTGCAGGATGGCAGGCGAAGCCGATTCCCAGAACAATTACGCGGTAGGGGTGCAGATCTCACTGTCTAGTAATCTTATTACTAGATTGTGCTGATGTCTCCGGATTACGTGCGCAGTGCAGTGTCACGCGAAACTCTACACTTTAGAGTTCCGAGTGATACTGCAACTGATATGGGCAGCCCTGCCGCTTAACATCAGGCTAACGGTAAGCTCATGACGTAAAAAAAATCACCACGCTTGGGAGGCGGCTTGGTTATCGCAGATTTAAATGTACTTACGAGAATGCTGCCAATTATTCTCTGAATACAACCTTAGCTAGATCTTACTGCACCCACGGGAAGAGATGAGGTGGTCCTATTCGCACACTGCTGAGTCCACACGAGTAAATTTGGTTAGGTCGTTTTTCGCAATACAACATCGTATGATAGACCTTACCTTAATATTTTATTATCTCACAAAAAATCTCAAACATAAAAGACAGCGGTGATATTACCCAAAGTTTGAACAGAGTATATATCCGCCAAAAATGTAACTTACAGTGAACAATAGGGACATCCTCTTAAGTAAATTGTTCTTTTGGTTTTTCCAACTTGTTTAACCACACTTTGAATGCCTTGACTTTAAGGACTTTATTTTTAGGGTTTCCTTCATTCACTTATAACCTTTTTAACATAACTTTTAAAAACTCTAGATTTTATTTTTTTATTTTTTATTTTGAGAATTCTGTTGCAAACATGGTAATTTGTGATGGGTTAGGATGGAAAATTTACATTTTAGGCGGTTCATTTGAGTTTAAGCAAATAATTTTACTATTTATATAATAATACAATTTTTTAAAATAATCCTCAGTAATTATGCAATCAATTGGTAAATTTTACGCATATAATATTCTTGATTTTAGACACTTTTGGTTGTTGATAAAGTCACAATTGCTTTGTGGACATCAATATGTATTACGTACATATTGTGGCTTATTTGCAGTAGACAAGCAGACGACCAGCAGATTATAAAGTTAAAATGGTTTTCCTTCGACTTTTCACGCTTCTGTTGACAACTCCAACGATTGGCAAACTCATATAAATCTTACGAGAAAGCAATAAGGTAGAGTATAATAAAGCAAAAAAAATTGTAGTTATCACATCCAACAAAGCCCGTTTCGTGAAACTTGGATTTTCTTTTCAAGTCAATATGTATGTAAGAAGTAGATAGTTCATCTTTACGAGGGGAAGATATTGTATTTTATGAGCTAACAAAGGACAATAAATATGAGGAAATATTAAATATTTTGCTTCTTTTGTAAACGCATATTGTTTGGCTTTCGTGACTCTTGATTCGCAAATGTATATTGCTCACGCACTTTTTAATAATAATAAGAACGCCCAACGATCACATACATTGATCCTGGACCCTAAATAGGGTTCCCTGTGTCTAGGGACCCCGAAACTAACAACAAGGACCATGGTCCCCTAGACTCAAAACAAGTTTTTGCGCTTTTAAAAATCATTTACATTCTAACTGGCCCGATAGCTCAGTTGGTAGTAACCCTGTCTTCTGAACTGTGGGTTGTGGGTTCGATTCCCACCCAGGACAAACATTTGTGTGATGAACATAGATGTTTCTGTGTCTGGGTGTCATTGTTTTTTATGTATGTATTTACAAAAAAAAAAGTATCTAAGTATTGTATCAGTTATCTGATTCCCATAGTACAAGCTTTACTTAGTTTGGGGCTAGATGGTGTTATGTGAGATGTTCACACATATTATTATTATTATTATACTCATAACAAATTCAAGAGAATTGTGAGCTCGTTGGCTTAGACTATTGGTTGTTGAATGTAAATTTTGTGTCATTTTCTTCATCATTTTGAACCTTAACGCATCACATCGTAGCCTTTATGCGACTGCTGAACATAGGCCTCCCCCATTAGGGGGTGTTTTATATAATCAACCCGCTAGGCAGGCGTCTTAGTGAGCACAGTTGTTCATATTGCAGACCGAGGAGAAGGCTGCTCTGGAACTAACTTTTAGACAATTACCACACGGCACCGCGCGCCGCCGCGGTTTGCGAAGGCGGCTAAGCGGATTTTGTAGCGGTGTGCCGCGCGGTGAGGGGTTTACGCGCCGGTCTTCGCGGATGGATTTAACTTTTCGACATGAAATCCATTTTTTTAACTGTATCATGTCCTTTTCCCATAATGTTCCGCGCGGTTACGCGGCGCGCCGTGTGTAAAGTGCGATGGCGACGAGAGCACCGCTCGATCGCGCGGTCTGGCGGTGAACGTGTGTTAAACATCAACGGATTACTAAGAGACCAATGCAACGTGAAATCCGCCTCACCACCTGCCACCGGCGCCGGTGCCGTGTGATAAGCGCCTAACTGGAGATAAATTGTGAATCCTTCCAAGTAATTATTGCAGGGAATGTTGATTAACTTTACCGATCAAACAAGAACGGCAAGTCGAACTTCGCATAGATACGTTAGTTTCAGCCTCAAAGTAATAATTAATAAAGCTGCAGAAACTTGTATCTGCTGAAGCATCGCAGCTAGATTTAATTAAATTTACATTTTAATCTGTTTCAAACTTCGAACCTGTGTTACTATTTATAATATTCTAAGCAGATTTTTACCGTTTTCTAAACTTGTCAATAAGATTTATATATTAGCAATTGTTCATTTATTTTAGTCCAACTTACCAACATTATTGACTGACCCGATAGCTCAGTTGGTAGTAACTCTGCTTTCTGAACTGCAGGAGGGTACGTCCCCTACCCAGGACAAACATTTTTGTGATCATAATCAATGTTTTTTCTGTGTCTGGGTGTTAGTATTCTATGTATATATTTACAACAGAAGTATCTAAGGTCCGTATTACAGAACGATGCTCAGTCATCAATCGGTGCTCAAGCAGAGATTTCATTCATAAAGTGATCAATTAGTGAATGAAATCTCTGCTTGAGTACTGATCGATGACAGTGCATTGTTCTGGAATACAGACCTAAGTATTGTATCAGTTATCTGGTTCCCATAGTACAAGCTTTGCTTAGTTTAGGACTAGAGTGCGCTCTGTGAAATGTCCAAGAACCCGGGGAAAAGTGTTGCTTAGCTAAGTTGTATTTTAGAATACTTTAATAAAGACGGGCATAAATTATGTAAATTTTCCGTTACTGCTATAGTAAAATCATAGATATAATCAAAAGGAGGAAAACGAATGACTATAACTATAACTAATACTTCGCGCTCAAGACACGTATCTGGATCCGATCGTTGAAATCGGGCATATCATGATGAGAATAGTTATTTCAAGGAACGGCGCCATTCATGACATTCCTAAAATATTTTTTGCGCATACAAAAAAATCACGTCGGAAATAATGCAAGGAGCTCGCTTAATCTATCGCGGCCAACTCAGACTACTAACTAGTGACAGAGTGTAAGTTTAGAAAAAGACAGAATATTTTGAAACGTTTGGTCTCATCATGATATGCTCGATGATTATGACTATGATCATGAAATCAACAAATCTAAATATTGCCACCGTTTTAACCCATTCAGCTCCGGCTAACGCACACCTCGCGTTTTGCAAAGTTTTTACCGTGTACCAGCCACGCGCATTATGCGTTGTGGCTATCTTCACCTAAAAGGTTTTTTGTGGGTGTGTTCAGAAATAATTGAATACATTTAACGAAAAAGCACAGAGAAATGTCACTGTCATTTTTTAATTTAAATAGTTTGTCAGTGTCAAAACAAAGAATGCCATTACTCGATAGTTTTACATCACAGACCACTTAGGAGAGACTAGTTTTACATGGTTGGAACAAAAAAAGTGCTTCGGATATCTAAATAAAATTGAATATTCGTGATAATACTCATTTAATATCATCAATCAATAAGTGTTTATTACTATCAATCATTGCTGTGGATTCGATATTTTTAATCAGATTCAGGTAGAAAAGTTCATAAATTATGTGGTACGCCAAATTTAAGCGAATCTGTTTGAACAAGCAATTTTTTCCTTTTAATTTGTATTTACATGTACGAATAAATCATGTATGAAAATCAGCGCTATCATAACATAATTTAAAGTCATCACAAAGCGGAAAGAAGCTTATTATTTTCAAAAACGCAACACCGTATATTAATTATCATAACAACATAAAAGAGTCCTGATAAATTTAACCTTACTGCCTCTTTTCTTAAGGCTTTATATCTTCTAATTTTTTTAGGTGAAAGCTACATCAAGAAATTTACGTCTCGGTTTTGTGGTCTCAGCAAGACCTCGATTAGAACGATAATAACTCCGTCCGATCTATATAAAATCTCGCTCGGGAAGCCGGCCTCATATTAAGCTTGTAGGCTTAGAAAATATATGTGATCCAACGCCCAAAGGGTTTATGACCATCATCTCATGTACCTATCCGATTAAAGTTTTATTCCCCAGCACAGTTTGATAAACAAGTTGGGTTTACGAGCAAACTGTGTCGTTTATACTGAATAAAACATACCGATGTGGGTGTACCGTGTTTTATTAATGTGGGAGCGTGTGCAACCGTACTGTGCTGAAATGTTTAGTTACAAGATACTTGGAATCAATCCATCACCATCTTGTTATTCCATGCTGTTTTGATTATGATACTTTCAGGGCAATGAATTAAGTTCAACGGTAGCTCATGCGACTTTCAAACCAATATCACATGGCCAAAAATAACAAAAAGAATTCGAGGACATAACTTTGTCATTGTCTGGCCTGATAGCTCAGTTGGCAGTAGCTCTGCCTTCTGAACTATATGTTGTGGGTTCAACCCACCCAGGATACATTTTTGTGTGATGAACAATAGGTGTTTGTTCTGTGTCTGGGTGTTATACTGAATTCTATGTATACCTACAAACAAAAAAAGTATCTACGTATTCTACCAGTTATCTGTTTCCTATAGATAGATAGATATACTCTTTATTGACACCAAGGTTATAAATACAACAACAGGAAAAACTATAGGTTATAATGGGCGGTCTTATCGCTAAAAACAACCATTTCCAGACAACCTTTACCCCATTGTACAAGTTTTGCTTAGCTTGGGGGTAGATGGCATTATGTGAAATGTCCGCGAATATTTAATTATGTATTTTATTCACCACCCCCATTTGGCAAAATTGGTGGATTGTGTTTGACTCTTTCTGTGAGAGAAAGCCTGTAGTGGGAACCATGAAAAAACATACTGAATCGGAGATATACTTGCATAAAAGTAACATCAAATCGAAAGCCGCCATCAGCCCAATACCTTCCCACCGCTGGGACGCGGGTAGATACCCCATAGCCATAGTGATTTCAAGCAGGATTTAGTATTATTTTCTGTTAAATCAGTTTATTCAAATAACCGCGTAATAGACTTCACGGATGAGTTCACTTTGATTGAAGCTGCCAATCTCCAGCCAATTATTTAGGCATCCTGCATTTGGTTTAACATTTTAGATTAGATATTCTAAGCCTTATGTGCTACCGTGGTTAAGATGGAATATCTAGATCCAGGAGCAAAGAGTTTTACTATACTACTAGCTCTGCCAGTGGCTTCACCCGCGTGGCCTATAGGAAACGAAGAAGAAAATTTTTCATAGATGATTCAACCACTCATTTCACCCTCTTAGGCGTGGAATTTCGAAAAATTATTTCTTAATAGATACCTGAACTTTACAAAGAACACACCCTCCAAATTTCAAGTCTTTAGGACCAGCCGTTTAGGTTGTGCGTTGGTATATAAGTTAGTCAATCAGTCAGGACTTTGAATTTTATATGTATAGATTGATGACAATAGCCAATAGCTGTAATCTGTGAAATGGAGTCTCATTTACTTTTTATTTATTCTTTTGTTGTTTTATGCCGTATTTTAATTTTAACTTTTGCTAAGTGATTATAAGCTGTAACACCCAAGATAATAACGTATAAAACCAGGAAGCAATAATGACTTTTTTTTTAACTTTATGCGCGTTGAGCTCTATTTGGATGAACAAAAATCAATTGATCAAATTTAAAAATCAATTTTTTTTATTAGTGTTCCATCCTATTCAATACACAACCATTTTTATTGTGTGACTGGCAAAGAATGGACATTTTTCTCGTTCGTTACGTACAAACAAAACTTATGGCAAATGGAAATAAACCACTTAAACGTACCCTTTCTAATCAACCATTCAACCTTAGAATAAGAGTCAGCTAAAGCAAATGATAACCCAGCAGAGGCATCTCAGAATTGTACGGCAGCCAAGAAATGTTCTGCTGATTGCCTACTCCCGTCTTTATAGTTCTTGTTTAAATGGGCTAAGCTAGGGAGTTATAGGGCAGTTGTTAAACCTACTTCAGTGTGCTACGCCGTAACAAAGACCGTTACGGATTAAATGCTCTAATACAATTGCTACATACCCTCGGATAGCTGACGTAGACTGGACCCAGTTCCATAAAATTACTGTCGTGTAAGTGAATTGTAAGAAATTTAGTTTAGAAATATTTAGTCACTGGAAAACGTAGGTAGGTAGGTGGTAGGACTTTTCTGCAAAATCTTCACCCTGTTCACCCAGTGAAACATAATGGAATAAATACTCACTTAGCAATAATTAAACACTAGCTGCAAAATTTTAAAAGCCACTTTCCCTTTTTTCTCTATAACGTGCTAACGGGTTGGCTTACTAAGGACAATTTAAAAACGCGACACGTGTATGTAGCCTGTGGCAAACCACGATACGGTTCGTTTGGGCAAAAATGTTTGTGTGTCCATATACAACACAGGTACATGTATGCGTGCCGATGGCCCGGCTTTTGTGTAAGTGTGGGTGAGTGTTTGAAAATCATTGCTATTGTTTCCACTAAGCTCGGAGCCTACCATTGTTACGATTCAGTTTAGGCTTGGACGACCGTAAATATCTTTTGTATTAATAATATACCTACACAATAATATTTACCAGTTTTTTTTAAGTAAAACTTCTTTACGCACTCTTGACTAAGGGAGTAAGCTGGCGAGACGAATGGAAGTTGAATGTTGATGGTTAACGTAGATCTCCATAGTATACATAACGAAAGTTAAAAAATTATGTATAATTTTTATGTTAATGTGATTGGTAAAATTACACTTTATAATTGTCAGGAAGGCAACTATTAGATTAGGCAAAACAAAAACAAAGTTATACCGGCAAATAGATGGAGCTAAACTAAAGAAGTTTTACTTAATTCGTGTGGTCTAAAACACTTGTTTTTTTTTAGTATCCGTCTAGTCCCTACATTCCTGAATTGAGAACTTAATTGGTTGATAATTGAATCATATTCATAAATTCAGTGCATTATATTGAGAATTATCACTTACAATTTTATATTGAAGCTATATGACTATTGATAACCGTCAAATGACATATTAGAGAAAGCGAGTTTCTTCTTTTCTTTTTCTTTTCTCGAAATGGCATGAGACACGTGGAAAATACGTGGGTACTAAGTACAGGTAAGCAAAGATACGTAAGTACAATCTTAACGGGCTTACATGGTACTTTCCGAGCAACAAAAAGCAGAATGGCTAAGACGCAAAATGACCAATACGTGAAGAGACTAATTTCAATAACATAATTATTGGCACGACCACAGTTACTACTTATTATATTATAAGCTATGTTGGACTATGCTTCAAATCTTTAAAGCAGCAAAACTAATCGAAAATGTATGTATCGCGCGGTGTATATTCGGAAAAAATAACTAACAATATATACAATCATTATATATTAAAAATAACTTTCTATTAAAGAATTTATACAAAGACGCCTATAGTTACAGTGGAAAAAAATCTATGCCGTTTTTCTATTTAACTGTATGAAACCAGCGATATCGATACCTTCATAAACACGAGGACAAAGAGTCGCAAAGCCGAGAAAAGCCGCGAATGCGATACCTTTCCACATTCATGTACGCTCGTTCACGGGCCTTCACGGAACGAGTCCTCCAATCGATCAGTACCTAGCTTCATTGATCGCGATTAAAGGCTTACAACAAAGACTCCAATTTTAGTATTATATTGAAATCTTACTAGTATAATAAATGCAAGTGTGTGCGTGTGTACGTGCATGCGTGTGCATTGCGTGAGCTTTTGCGTATGTGTGTGTGTGTGTGTCTTTTGTTTCGTGGCACTGGGTTTTGTGGCACAGGTGAGCTCAGCTGACCATTCGTAGATCCCTGAATAGCCATTCCTTGAGAAGTTGAGGTAACAGATGTAGAGGTTTTACAATAAGAACTAATTCCTGATGCATTAGCTGTCATCCATTGATGAGTTTCCGGTTTTTGTCTCATACTGCATCTCATAATAATATCCAAACGGGTCACAATTAGATAACTTTTTTTAACTTGGTATTTTACCTTCTCACCTTTAAGTTGTCATAATAATAACATCACTCGAACGAAGTAATTAGAAAACTTGTGAACTGCAAAGTTTCATATAAATTACATACGCTTCTGATTTATCCGTGGATTTGTCGTCGTTGATTATTATCAACTCTAATATATTCGCAATCCATGAACTAAGTCTTAATTGGCGTTTAATTAGTTTTGTGTTTGGTTTCACGCTTGTTGCAACATGTAGCTCGTTTTACAGCTTATATAAGAGTTAATAGGTATCTCAAAGTGTCATATATGAAATTATATATATTAGTACGGTATTATCTCTTGCTCGGATATTCGGATGCGGATTAAAAATCAGTAACCACTCAGCTACTATCCACTGATTTATGGGGTCAGTAATTACCGTCTCACCTAATTTCTTTTGGTATCCGTGCGGGCTTATATTCTCCACGTAATAAAAGCATGAGCCAGCCTCGACTAATTGTTATCATTTACCCAGGACCAATAGAAAAATTCCAGTTTGTAGTAATTTTCAGGGTTTCTTTCCCGAAAAGCTTGATCCTATTACCTTTATGTCTGGTCTATAAACTGTTGCATCTCCTAGTTGTCTGGGAGAGATGGTTGTCCGTCATAAGAAGCTATTTCATTTGTGATGTACTGTGCAAATAAAGTGATACTTTCTTTTATTTTCTTTCCTTTAATTTAATCTTATTACAACAGTGACATTTTAAAGTTTTGGCCCCAAATTTTATTAGTTTTTTTTATTAAAAGTTAGATAAAAAATTATAACAGACATTTTTTTAACGTTGTTTTTGATGCAAAGTTTGTAATAGTAGGATTCTTTTAATTTTGGCTATTCTACAGGGGCTAATGAAGATATTAATTAGAAGGCAGAAATAAATAGATACTTTTTTAAGGCAGTTATTGGTATACTAATTAGGCATCACATGTCGTTATCTAGGTCACAGACCTAGAATATTTTCGCAACTCTCAAAGACTCAGTGTGAGCGATAATATTATTCAGTATTTTCACTCCAAACTTTGAAAGATTTCATTGAATGAGATGACGATTATTTTATTTGAAAGACTATAGCAACCTTTCTGTAGGTTCTATTTTTTCGGTCGGTCTAATGCTGTGGGTCTCTACCAACCTTTACAGCGTCACCGTGCGAGCGTGTGAGCCTCGGCTTGTGCCGTTGCCGGGATAAGAGGATCGAGAAGACTTCGTCCACTAGAAGAGTGGACTCTATTGAAACTCGCGACCATTCTAGCCAACCTACGGGGGTACGTTGACCTCGCTGGCGGGGTCGGTGTCTGATTGTGTTACGCTGGTATCCTATACCGGTGGCGAAAGCGGTACCTGAGCCAGAAGGGCTAGACTGGTCCGGTGATCCCGCAACCGGTACCACGGCTGCTATAGGATCATCTGGGTCCGGTATATTATTGAACCTACTATTGTAGGTTCAATAATATACCTAATAATAACTTGAGCGCTGAATATGCATAAAGATCTTACTACAAGTTAGCAAGACTCCAGAAAAAGAAAGTAAGTCAGTATCATATTAATTGTAACACTAGTTTATAAGTTTTTCTTGATATTTTTATATTTCATTGGTGGAACAATAAAGAGTTCTCTATCTATCTATCTATCAGTGTATGCGCTACGCAGCGATTTTTTCGCTGCAACGGTATGACGGTATTCCTTTCCCTTTTACCGAGACAGGAGAAACAAGGATCTATACACACACCGTCCTATGCCACATCGTCACTTACCATGAGGTGAGATAGTGGCAAAGTAAACAATAAAAAATACCATAGACTCAGAATATTTATTTCGCTACTCTTAAATAAAGTAAACCACCCTCTATTCTGATCTTCAATCAGCTTCACGCCATTTTCGAACCTATTTGTATAGTAAAAAGTGCGAATCTGACGTACTCGTGGATGTGCCGAAGTCGATCAGCATAGCCCCTCAGAGACTGCGACAGAGATAGAATATTTTCGCTAAGTACTCACAAGGGAAAGTATTCTAGATCTGTGATGACAGCTATCGGAATCGTGATGGGTCAGTGGAATCGGTTTTTAACAGGGAAATAGTTAACTTATTTGTTTCCAGGCCACGCCCATGCATGAGCACTTCGGTGTTCGGTCTCTAGCGCAGGATGCCGATTACCGACTCGGTCGATCCCAGTTTTTTTTAGGTTAGCGAATGATGTGGCTAGCTAGTCATTGACCTGATGTTAAGTGACACGGCTTCCCATAGCAGAAGCGTGTCCCGCGAAACTCTAAAATATAAAGTTTCGCGCGACACTGCACTGCGCACGTCATCCTGAGACCTCAGCACATGTTATTACCAGACGGTAATAACAAATATCTATATATATAAATAAAAATGTGTATAAAAAATCTATAAATAATATTTAAAGAAATTACGAATATCAGCTCAGTATTTGAGAATGTCAGCTTTAAACCAAACTTCTAAAAGCAAAAGGGGCAGTTAATTGCTTTTGAATAATTCTTTACTTGCAAAAAAGTAATGAAAACATTGTTTGAAACAAAGGCCTCGCTGGGTCCTGTTCTCGTTTGTTGACGAAACTTTGTGACTCAGTTGGCTTTTTATGTACAATTCGGAATTCTGCAAAGAAAAGTAATTGTTGCACTGAGAATTATTACACTTTTCGTACATTTTAGGGACAATATTTGAACAGTTCATTGATTTAGAACCGGCTTAACATTGACTAGCGAATTGGAAACAATAGGCATTGACACGGTTGTTAATTAATATCGTAGTACGCTCTGGTAATTTTCCTCGAACCAATATCATTTAATTAGCGATAAAAATACCAAATTTCAAAAGGTCATCGCTTGACTGTTTTTTTAACGAGCTAATGCTGTTGGTCTCACAGACCTTTACAGCGTCTGCTTAAGGCGCCCAGCCGTCAAAAGTGGGAGGCAACTATCTCAAGGGCACCCCTGGGGTGCGAGCCTCGGCTTGGGCCATTGCCGGGATAAGAGGATCGAGAAGACTACGTCCACTGGAAGAGTGGACCCTATTGAAAGTATGCGGATGGCTGTGTCCGGACACATCTGTCAGACAACTTGTCCGTTGTCGTGCGGTCATCGCGTATACCTTTGCACTAGTTTGACAGCTCTTAAACCTTTATTTTCAAACTAAATACTACGATGATATAATAACTAATACTAAACACTACCTACAACTACAAAAAAACAATTTGGACTCTATACTGACCGCGATTACCTATAGACAGTCCAAATGCTCCAGCCCACCCAGCTCTTTAGTTTGGATTTGTCTCTGGTATGTACCCAAATACGTTGTAATAAGTACGCCATAGAGGGATAAGTGCGAACTTAGGAGCTATGACACATTTGTAGAGACACGTATTAGACGTACTCGTATAAATAAATAGATTAGGTGTCATTTAGGACCATGGCATTTTTAATATGTTGGGAAAAGTCTTTTGTTTTTTTTTTGTGTATGAATATAAAGATGAATTTCTTTGATTGTATTTTTGTAGTTTGGAATTATTAAAAGGAATTATAGTAGGTATGTATATTAAAAAGAAATGAATATTTTACTACCTGTTTCTATATTTTTTTAATGAGAAAAGAGTCGGCATTATTTTTTTTTCTCGAACAAATTACGAATAACTTTTTGTTTTATATGCTGTCAGTAATTTATTTTCTGAATGATGTGACGAGCTAGTCGTTCGCCTGCTGTTAAGCGCACAGCTGCCCATAACAGCACACTGTGTCATTCGAAACTGAAATATAGTTTCGCATGACACTGCACTGCGCACATCATCCTGAGATATCAGCACAGTCTGGTAATAAAATTACTCGACTGTGACATCAGACCATAAAGTCTCAATTGCCTTTTCACTAGTACCCTTCAAACGGGATCACAGTAGTGCTTGCACACTAATGCTTGGCGGCGGAATAACTGGTAAAGTGGTAGTACCTACCTAGACAAACTTTGCAGAAAAAACCACCTAGTGAAAGATATATAGATACAAAACACTCTCATTTACATTATTTTGTGACAGAACTGGTTATGTACTGTGGTCGTTAAATCATATATAGAGGGGGTAAAGAATTCCGGCTGTCCAGATTATCCTGTACGTTGGGACCGAGTGATTATACCAATTAGACGCCGCCGTTAGGGGTCGTGGAAAGACCTAACGATGTTAAGTAGATTTGTTAGATTCACCTGAACCAAATCTGGAGTTCTGGAGCGCTATAGCGATCCAATTAGCCTTTGGATTAAATGGCAACATTTTATAACAGTTACGAGTACATAATTCTGCTTTTAACTTAATCTCATTTTAAACTCATATCAGTTATTTTACTTGCACTAAGACAGTGTTAAACAATCTCTATATTAATTACAAGTACACACGATGTTTCATAAAAATGCCGTCTAATGCCAAGTATCTATTAATCACAGTTGCATCGGATCTTCGATTTTATTGATTGTACCGTCATCGACGTAACTATTAACTTAACTTATTATGATAGACAAATAAAGTGATAAATTCAAATATTTTAACTCTTTAATTACTCCGTAGTTACTTACTTATAAAGACGTTACTTTTATATGATATACTTGGTCTAAACTAGACTTAAAAGTCTAATGGCAACACCTTAAAAATTAGGTTTTATTTTTCATAGGACTATATTTCCGTAGTTTTTTTGATAGTAATAAGATAAACTGTATGAAGATATTCATGATACTTGAAAATAAACTTTTTGATTGTGACTAGTTTGAAGAGCACACGAAGTAGTTAGATAGTTAGTAGAAAACAGCTTAACGATCACGTCACTCGTTTACAACTGATGGAAACACAAATCTGTATGGATTTGACAGTTTGAATACGCAGCTTATGTGCATAGTTAGTATGGAATTTTCTCCTGTAGCATTGTAATCAAAGTTTCATGATCGCCCCCCTCGAACCATGACACGGTTTGGTTAACAGGGTTTTTTTAAATATTTATTGTTAATTATTGAGGGGTCTTTTGTCTGTGCGCTATGAGCATTTACGAATCGTCACTCCCTCTCTTTTGACATTTTGAGCGTTAATAATATAATCACCAGTATTTTGACGAACACGTATTGTTGTTTAAACACACCTTAATACTGTGTTATTATTACAGTAATTTCAAAATGTTTTCATAAGTAGAAGTAAATTTAATCAATTGTAATATATAAATTGTGATTACTTGAACTCGCTGGATCTACTTGCCACGGAAAGGGCTACAGTTGAAAATCAGCGCGTTGCATTAATGGTGCATTGTACTGAGTTGAGACCTTTTTGCAGACATAAGAACGTATTATAATTAATAAAACTGTTCAAAATTATTATGCTGGACTCATTTAGCTATTAGATTTTTTGAAAAGAAAAGTTGAAATATTTGCCCGGAATTTTTTTTAATTCGAAAAAAACTGAATATCCTATTTTTCTTTTGAGGCGGGATTTTTGTATAGATAATTTCGATGGGTAAAAGTCTTTTTGATCACTTATTAAGTAATAAAAATAATACTACACGTATCACGTGGTAAATTATTTTTTACCGAGAAAAAAAACCATTTAAGTAATCAGTGTGCCTTCATCTAAATCGATTCAGAGATTTAAACGTGATAGTCACACAAACAGACAGACAACGTTTGACCTTTGTGTATTTGTAGGCATTTAAAACGACCTTTACTTGTTTAGAGGCATTTCTAAACTGTATCCACAAGTATTTCAACTCAGTGAACCGTCCACCCAAAACTTTAGCTAAATTTTGAATACCGATGAAAATGAGAGTTTACCAAGTTTGCGAAATGAGAGCGGCTTGCGAAACTAATGCCGAAGTATTTAATTTTCTTATCAAAATCGAAGGCTTTTGAATGAGATTAATGAGATAATTTACCAGAATTCCTGCGCGGCTTTTGTTTACGTGAACTTTATTCTAATCTATTTCTTATTTACATTATATTTTTATATCTCCGAGAGATATAAAAATATATCTATATATCTTCCTGACTTTTCCATACTCTAACCTTTCATAATACTACTTTAATGACAAATGTATCTTAATTCCCATTTTATATGCCTTATTTAATTTCCTGTTTTATGTATTGTTTATATTATTTATAAAAATGAATCTCTATTTCCCTTAGTCATCGCTTCACGGGTACAACAATTTAAATAATTCTTTTTTTGTTGTGTTTATTATTGTCAGGAGAAGGTTCTTATGAAAGAAAAAAAAAACTAAGAAAGCTAGAAAATTGTCACAACTTGTTTTTGTACTTTAAATTTAGGCAAGTATTGAATGAATAAATGTCTTTCTATTTTTATTTGATTTTTTAATTCAAATAACCCATGAAGTAAGCAGACGAGTTCTCATTGACCGAGTCAGCGAGATGTCACGAAGTTGTCGTGATACACAGTCCGAGTTTGCGCACACCATTTATAGAAAAAAATGTGCTCCTGATTGAGGTGTACTGTTTTCAAAACTACAAGTGACTTGTATGGTTTGTTTCCGTTATACTGAAGATAATGAATCTGACTTCCGCGGTTTGACACAACATTACCATCCTTATACATTGTTAATTTTCACGGCAGCGTAACTAACAATGGGTTTTCTCAGAATTACAAGGAATAACCAGGCTATGTAGAGCTCAGTTACAGTGACAAAACAGGTTATTATCATGATGTTTCAAGTTGGGAGGATAGGTCCTGTACCCAGTTGACTGGGTAGAGGGACACGGGTGGTAAATAGGAATGTATAAAGTTATTGAAGTGTTTTCTCGCCTCAGAATGTGTAGCTGGGTTTTATGATAGCTAGGTGAATGTAATAGTAATATATCGATTAATGTATTGTTGGTGATAAAAAGCGCAAAATAATAATAATAATAATAACGCCCAACGATCACATACATAGATCTTGGACCCTAACTAGGATTCTCTGTGTCTAGGGATCCAGGAACTATGAGGACCGTGATCCCATAACACCCAGACTTAGAACAAGTATTTGCGCTATTTTTTTTTTTGTGCACAAATACTTGTCCTGCCGCGAGAATCGAACCCGCCGCCTCCAGGTTATGAACGGACCTGCTCAACCACCACACCACAGAGGCTGTGATATTTGTTTTATTTATATTTGACTTTTCTAAATGTCTGACCGAAGCAACACGTAACCAAAATGGTGGCATCTTCGGCCAAAGTTTGAGCATTGCCATTCAAAGTGGCAATGCTGCCAGCATATTCGGCACGTTGCCTACTGGTCGTGGTTTGTTAGATTAAGTTTTACTTTATCGTTTTCTGTTTTATTATTATGTAATATTTCGAAAATTCAATCAATTATAAAGCATTTTGTTGTTTGCCTGTTGCCGCGAATCGGTCCCGACTTATATGGTACTGCATGGTCATAGAACCAGTGCTGGCTTTCCGTTAGGACTTTTTCTGAGTTTTACCGTCTGTAACGCTAATGCTATAGGTAGGTAAGGTCTCCATGATTCAGGGCGAGACAGCAAATGCTAGTGCGAGCCATCTTCTTCGCCGGGGGTTTATACCGGTTCAAGTTTTGCATACCCCCTGTGGTTGTAGGAAAATACGTACACAAATATTAATAACCTCATATCACCACCACCGTCATTAGTCCGTTCTCACTGCTGGGACAAGAGCCCTCTCTCACAGGACGACATTCAGTGTATGTATGGTACATTCAGGCCTTGAGAGCACGTTACCTGAAAATTGGTTTGAAGCAAGATTCAAAAGTGAAATTTGGTGGTTTCAACACGTGTGACCGCTGAGAACTATAGCTAATAGTATAAAACAACCGAAACTTTTTCTATATAGTTTTATCTCTTGACACTGCCATATTGACCTGTTTTGTGACTTCATTATATTTATTTTATTTACATGTTACTGTTAAACACAGATAAGCCCTAATAGAGAGTTTTGTCGGGAAAACGAAAAAGATTGCGTCACTGCATTGTATTATTTTTCAAAACTTATGCTATTTTCAGTGTTAGTGCATAAAATTGGTGACATTTTATTCTTTTAGTGCTGGATTACAGGCATGAGTGTGGGAAGGTATATATTATAAGAAGTGGTATAATGATGGTGAATGTTTTTTTTCGTGTTGTTTCCAAAACAAATGTGACCAGCTGTAACAAGGACGGACGGGGGAGGGGTCAAAAATCATGGAATTCATGTGACTGAATTTATGTGGATCCTTAGATTAAATTAAGATTTGAATAGCATTTTGTCATTTTTTCTCAAAAGCAAATATTAATATTAGAAACTCAATTACAAAGACGTGACTAAAGAATTAACCTTATATTTTTTGAGTGATTTTATTTAGTAGTCTTTTTCAATGTTCCAAGTTTTGCTCCAAATAACTTGATTATTTACAATGGCAATTATGATAATTTTCCGTGCCCTACAAACGGAAAAAGGCTATGCCAAAAACAATATTACGTCCCCGAGTTAAGTGCTGGCCTCATTTTGACGAGTATGAGGGAAGTTAGGACTTTATGAAATTACTAGTTGCGCCCCGCGATTTCACCCGCGGGTAAAAGGTATTTTTAATAATTTGCTCATCCCACGGGAATATTTAAATTTTCCGGGATAAAATGTAGCCTATATGTTATAGTGTATAAGATATCTTGGTACCGAATTTCATCCAAATCCATTCAGCCGTTTGAGCGTGAAGGAGTAACAAACATGCACACAAACACACACATACAAACTTTCGCCTTTATAATATTAGTGTGATGTGATTAACAAATTGAATTTGCAGACCTTATGCTAATATGATTATTATGTAATAATTTATAAGCACAGATCTTAACTACTTCACCTATTGGTATCCGTGATGACGTGGCCTAAGGTAAAATGAAGGACTTACTTAGAAGGTACAAACAAAAATCAATCTTTTGATATACTTACAAGCAACTAGGTGGTAGGACTTTGTTGCAAAGTTCGTCTAGGTAGGCACCACCGCTTTGCCAGTTATTCTGCCGCCAAGCAGTAGTGTGCAAGCACTACTGTGTTCCGGTTTGAAGGGCACTGTAGCTAGTGAAATTACTGGGCAAATGAGACTTTATGATCTGATCTTGCAGTCTAGTAATCTTATTAAGATTGTGCTGATGTCTCAGGATGACGTGCGCAGTGCAGTGTCATATGAAATTCTGTGTTTTAGTTCCGAGTGACACTGTTCTGTTATGGGCGGCCGTGGCGCTTAATACCAGGCGAACGACTAGCTCGTCACATCATTCACTAACATAAAAAAGCAATATATTACTCTAAGAACCTTTTTATTCCCCGAGTGTACATACATGAATAACTGCGTATTTCAACAGTAGAAAAAAAATTCTAGGTCTATGTTTCTTACGACATCATTTGATAGCTAGTTTTAAATTTTAACCACAGACCTACAACCTAGATCAAAAACCACGGTTCTGCGACCTTCAGCCACATTAAAATTTATCGATAAGACCCATGTGACGATGCAACAAAAAAAAAATGCATTTGACTGCAGTAAGTCCGATCAAGTCACCCCACAATATCACCTAAAATGTAATGCCTCCATATTATTCTACGGTGGAGACATCCCTCAACGTAATTGCCAGAAAATACCAATTTATATTGTGCTTTCTGACAGATTTTTCGCTTGCCGTTGCTAGCCAGCGACGCGAGCATTTGAATAGTTACATCACTATGTAATAGGTCTTTACCTATGAAATTGCCGTATTGCAGTACAGACTTTTTCAAACAAAAAAAAGTTTTGATTGGCTATGAATTCTAAATTCAAATTAATTTTGTTTAAAAAATATGACATTCTATTTACAATATAAGTCTTTTGTTTATTGATTAGCGTTGTATTTTCATTACATTTCAACTTTTTCCTCATAATGGATACTTTGAAATTTCGTGTAATTATGGAATATGAGTTCCGTCGTGGCACCAACGCGGCACAAACGACACGTAACATCAACGACGTTTACGGAGAGAACTGTACAAACGAACGTACAACCCGTTATTGGTTTGCTCGGTTCCGTTCTGGGAATTTTGACTTGAAAAATGAACCTCGTGGTCGTCCGGAAACTTTGGTCAACAATGATGAATTAAAGGCGATTGTGGAAGCTGATGAATCTCAATCTACAGCTGAGCTGGCAGCAGCTTTTGATGTTAGCATCAAAACAATATTGGTCCATTTGCGACAGATTGGCAAGATAAAAAAGCTTGATAGATGGGTGCCCCACGAACTTAACGATCGCCAGCGCAACGTACGCGTCGAGACTTGCCTTGCGCTGCTTAACAGGCACAGAAATGAAGGAATTTTGAACCGAATTGTTACGTGCGACGAAAAATGGATTCTTTTTGACAATCGAAAGCGCTCAGCAAGTTGGTTAGATCCTGGTTCGGTACCAAAGCAATGAGCAAAACGAAAAATGACCCCTAGAAAGGTGATGGTCACAGTTTGGTGGTCTAGTGCTGGTGTGATTCATCATAGCTTTTTACAAAACGGCGAGAGCATTACTGCAGATGTGTACATTGAAGAACTGACCACAATGATGGCGAAACTCGCACGTCTGCAACCAGCTTTGGTCAATCGGTCGTCTCCACTGCTACTTCACGACAACGCGCGACCCCATACTGCACAACAGACCGTATCTAAGCTGCATGAGTTGGGTTTGGAAGCCCTCCCTCATCCGCCATACTCACCAGATCTTGCGCCTACCGACTATTACTTTTTCTAAAATTTGGACAACTTTTTAGCGGGAAAAAAATTCAATTCCCGAGAGGCAGTACAAAACGCCTTTGAAGAGTTTGTTGTCTCCCGTCCTGCTGATTTTTTCAAGAAGGGCATCCATAAACTGCCACAGCGTTGGCAAAGATGCATTGATTGCAGGGGTGATTACTTTGAATAAAAGAAATAAATAAGTTCGAAAAAAAAAATACTTTAACTTTTTTCAAACAAAACGGCAATTTCATAGGTAAAGACCTAATATATTCATGAGATCGCTGCATTTTAGCATTAAAACTGATACACTTTTGGCTCATTACCAAATGTGCCTTTATAGGCACAAGACCTCTCCAAATGACGTTCGTGGTGCCACAAATGTGTTCCGACTGGAAATCAGTTATTAAGATCTTAGAACTTTATGGTCCGTATAGACAGTACATAACGATAATTAGTCAGCGAACGATGTTCAAGCAGAGATTTCATTCATAAAGTGATCAATTAGTGAATGAAATCTCTGCTTGAGCACCGATCGATGAACGATGAACGAATTTTTAGAGATTAATTAAATTACTTATATTGTTTTTATAAAATAGAGGCCAAATCATAAAAAAAAAACTGTCCGATAAATAAAAATATATTATTTTGAGTGGGCCACCATTATTATTTAGGGGAATGAAAAATAGATAACAACCTATTCTTAGACCCACCAAGTGTAAATTTATAATTTCATAAAACTTCTGCCGTTTCGGAGGAGTATACAAGGTAACAAACACTGTGACATGAAATGCATCTGCTAATCTACTGGTTGAACGGCACGGAACCAACATACAATCAAACACCAAGAATACAAATTCCTGATAATCTAAATAATTTCAGAAAATAGCTGGTTATTGATTT
Source organism: Ennomos fuscantarius (assembly GCA_905220475.3). Lineage (NCBI taxonomy): Eukaryota > Metazoa > Arthropoda > Insecta > Lepidoptera > Geometridae > Ennomos > Ennomos fuscantarius. Next base: position 18,983,771 of record HG992023.1, read on the forward strand.
TGAGAAAGATTCGCAAATACTAGCACTTGTGAGCCGCATATTACAAGTAGTTCCTCTTAATCGCTACTCACATCAAGATTGCTGGGATGCTGGTAAATTTTGGTATTCATTTTTAACTTTAGCTTTTAGTAATAAGCTTGGCGTCTATATTATTTTTTTAGTATAAGGTAGGGAAAAACAAAATAAGGTCGTATATTCATAACTGTTCGATTTTTTTTTTTAATGGATCACAGTAGTGCTTGCATTTTACTGCTTGGGGCAGAATAATGGCAAAGCGGTGCTACCGACCTAGACGAACTTTGAAGAAAAGTCCTAATACCTGGTGAACGTTTGAAGCATTTCTTATAATACTGCGTCAAATTTTCACGCCTGTGTCAATCTTTCAAGTGATTGAAATCATTCGTAAATTACCGGTATTTTCGTCTACCAACTCAGTAATCATATTCATATCATATCATTAGTAATCATAATCAGTAATGAGAACTCAGTAATCCAATTATGGTAAAGATCCCGATAGTAATATTAAAAATGTCTTATAACGATTCATAATTTGTTTAAACTATTTTTAATTTTAGATCTTTTACTGTTTATAAGACCGAAAAGGAATGGAAGAAAACAGAGCAAAAATGATACGAGACCGCCCCAGAGGCCGTCAATCTCACGGAAAAAGAAGTTTACTCTCACTTCACTGAGATAGAGTAGTTAATGTTTCAGTTGATTTAGGAAAACTTCATTAATTGGCCCGTCTTTCAGGTCGTAATAAATGCTGTGTGTGAAAATTGTGACTGTGTAGGGGTATATAGTGTTACCCGTTACCCATATTATGTAAAAGCTTACCTAGTTTCTTTTGTTTTTTTTCTTTGCTCTACGATTTTGTGTATTTAGCCAGTGTCAAGTAATTGATACTCCCAATAAAGTGGTGGCAACTCTACCAGAAGCTGCTATGTAGTTTTGGAAACAACACGAAAATAAACGTTTCACCATCATTATACCACTTTCCAACACTCATGCCTGTGATCCAGCACTTCACGAATAAAATGCCACTGAAAATAACACAAGTTTTGAAAATAATACAATGCGGTGACGCGATCTTTTTCGTTTTCTCGCCAAAACTCACCTAGAATCCTAATTCGATTCACGATTTGTCAGCAAACAAATGTCAAAACACGAAATAATGTTGCCATACCTAAAACAATTGTGGAGGCCACAGTGCAAAATAACATGTGAAATGTACATTTATCACTAAAATGAGTAAATAAAATTACGATATACGGTATAACGTATTCTGCCGCACTCATAAATAGGATGAAATAATATGTTCGATAATGGAAAATTTGTATCAAGTTTCAATAAGACTTGAGAAGTTGAATAAATATATATAAGAAATACAAAGAGATTGGATACTCGGGGTGTCCTTGCGATATACAATGGAGATCCATATCAGCCCTAAATTCATTGTATATACATATTTATATATAATATATTGACCATAGACCGGCCACAATATCACCGATGACGGCCGTTGGGGAAGAAAAGTTCTCGAGTTGGAAGACGCAGAGTAGGCCGAACCCCACTAAAGACCGTACCAGACATTCCGCCCGCTGCTGACACCGATAAAATGAATAAGACCATGCGGGATAAAGATCCTCCTACAAGCCTACGCACAGTCCAACCGTATGGATTCTAGCCCACCCGATCAGTATTTAATAATAATTATGTATGTATACAGCACCAACCGTCGTACACATAAGTATTTAGTGATGTCCTGATCAAAACCTCGCCGGAAGCCATTAGATGCAAGAACCAAGCCGCCGGATTTAGTACAGTGTGCAGTTTTTGAAAGGGCTAATGTTTTGACATTACCGATCCTGACAGCGTCACCGGGCGGGAGGGCAGGCGCTTAAGGCCGTTAAAAATGGGAGGCAACTAGCTCAAGGGCACCCCTGGATTGCGAGCCTCAGCTTGGGCCGTTGCGGGATAAGAAGATCGAGAAGACTACGTCCACTGGAAGAGTGTACCCTGTTGAAAGTAACGACCGTTCTAGCTAACCTACGGAGGTACGTCGACCTCGCCGGCGGGGTCGGTGTCTGATTGTGTTACGCTGGTATCCTATACGAATACCAGGTATACAGAGTTCACCGAATAGGACTGGAAATGGCAGGGTTAGTTAATATCATAGGCAGCGCACTAAGTCCGATTTGGTGAACTCTGTATTGTATTATTTTACTTTAAGTAAATGAGATTCTGAATTAGCTTTCGACTTATAAAGACGGTTCCTTTCAATTATCTCAAAATATCCCAATGCTTTTGTCTCTCAGATAAATTGTATTTAAGCCTAAAAATCTCAATTTTCTTAAAAGGGACGAATAATTATTTAAGAAACATCAATAAATACCAAAGGCTTTTTCGTTCAAAGAGATGGGAAATGCTTAAATCGAAACAAAGTAGATTTTTTTCTGAAACTGCCGAAAACAAATAAATTCAACGAAGATTTTAGGTAGGTAACTTATTAATTGTATTTAAATAATTGTTGCGAAGAAATTGAGATAGCCATCCATTTCTTTCTGTTCGTCATATTTTTGTAATAATTATTTTAATAACAGTTAATAAAAACAGTGTGGCAGTGCTGTCGACCAGCTCGGTCACCATGACCTTTCCTGCGTCCGCAGTGCCGGGAGGATTCCTCGCCACGCTAGTCTGAACGATATCAGTCGTAGAGCTTTTACCAGCGCCAACTGCGCCGCTATTTTGGAGCCTAATGGCCTCGTTAGGGACGATGGTAAAAGACCCGACGGAATGACTTTAATTCCTTGGAAGTTGGGGTGGCCTTTGGTGTGGAACGCTACATGTGTTGACACCCTTGCGCCGTCACATCTTCCTGGAACACAAGTTAAGGCTGGTGCGGCGGCGAATTCTGCTGAGCAGCTAAAAAGGCGCAAATATAGTAATCTTGATAGCGGTTTTATATTTGCGCCTTTTGCAGTTGAGACACTGAGGCCTTTGTGACCGAGTGCTCACCAAATTTTTAAAGACCTTTCGAAACGTCTGGTTGAAGCCACACGTGACCAAAATGCTGGCCTCTACTTCGGCCATAGACTAAGCATTGCCATTCAACGTGGCAATGCTGCCAGCATATTGGGTACGTTGGCTACTGGTAGTGGTTTGTTTGATTAAGTTCCCTTTTTACTGTTTTATGTTTATTAAATAATAATAGGTCTTTACCTATGAAATTGCCGTATTGCAGTACAGACTTTTTCAAACAAAAAAAAGTTTTGATTGGCTATGAATTCTAAATTCAAATTAATTTTGTTTAAAAAATATGACATTCTATTTACAATATAAGTCTTTTGTTTATTGATTAGCGTTGTATTTTCATTACATTTCAACTTTTTCCTCATAATGGATACTTTGAAATTTCGTGTAATTATGGAATATGAGTTCCGTCGTGGCACCAACGCGGCACAAACGACACGTAACATCAACGACGTTTACGGAGAGCACTGTACAAACGAACGTACAACCCGTTATTGGTTTGCTCGGTTCCGTTCTGGGAATTTTGACTTGAAAAATGAACCTCGTGGTCGTCCGGAAACTTTGGTCAACAATGATGAATTAAAGGCGATTGTGGAAGCTGATGAATCTCAATCTACAGCTGAGCTGGCAGCAGCTTTTGATGTTAGCATCAAAACAATATTGGTCCATTTGCGACAGATTGGCAAGATAAAAGAGCTTGATAGATGGGTGCCCCACGAACTTAACGATCGCCAGCGCAACGTACGCGTCGAGACTTGCCTTGCGCTGCTTAACAGGCACAGAAATGAAGGAATTTTGAACCAAATTGTTACGTGCGACGAACAATGGATTCTTTTTGACAATCGAAAGCGCTCAGCAAGTTGGTTAGATCCTGGTTCGGTACCAAAGCAATGTGCAAAACGAAAAATGACCCCTAGAAAGGTGATGGTCACAGTTTGGTGCTCTAGTGCTGGTGTGATTCATCATAGCTTTTTACAAAACGGCGAGAGCATTACGGCAGATGTGTACATTGAAGAACTGACCACAATGATGGCGAAACTCGCACGTCTGCAACCAGCTTTGGTCAATCGGTCGTCTCCACTGCTACTTCACGACAACGCGCGACCCCATACTGCACAACAGACCGTCTCTAAGCTGCATGAGTTGGGTTTGGAAGCTCTCCCTCATCCGCCATACTCACCAGATCTTGCGCCTACCGACTATTACTTTTTCCAAAATTTGGACAACTTTTTAGCGGGAAAAAAATTCAATTCCCGAGAGGCAGTACAAAACGCCTTTGAAGAGTTTGTTGTCTCCCGTCCTGCTGATTTTTTCAAGAAGGGCATCCATAAACTGCCACAGCGTTGGCAAAGATGCATTGATTGCAGGGGTGATTACTTTGAATAAAAGAAATAAATAAGTTCGAAAAAAAAATACTTTAACTTTTTTCAAACAAAACGGCAATTTCATAGGTAAAGACCTAATATTATGTAGTATGTTTCAAAATAAAATAACTTAATACATAAAAACACAATAATATTGTATGATATTTTTTTTAATTTTTATTTCTAACCGCCTCCAAAAAAGGACGCGTTTCTCAATTCGGTTGTAATTTTTATGTTTGTTCAAAGTACTCAGATCTCGATGATCTATGAAGAGCTATGCTTGCATTTTCCTTACGTGATAAAATCCGGAACGAAAAAATCCTCAGAAGAACAAAAGTCAATGACTAGCTTTAAAAATTAGCAAGTGGTTTCACTAGGTGGTAGCACTTTTCTGCAAAGTTCGTCTTGGTAGGTACCACCGCTTTGCCAGGTATTCTGCCGCCAAGCAGTAGTGCGCAAGCACCACTGTGTTTTAGTTTGAAGGGCACTGTAGCTAGTGAAGATACTGGGCAAATGAGACTATGGGACCTGATCTCACAGGCTAGTAATATGGGCTGCCGGTTCGCTTAACATCAAGCAAACGGTTAGCTCGTCAGGTCATTCCATAACATAAAAAAAAAAAAAAAAATTGGAAATAATATTGCATGGTTATATCACTAGTCCGACAACCGATGGGGAAGAAAGGTTCTCGAGCGGTGACCACGAACTGGAAGACTCACCATAGGCTCTCATTAGATGGACCGAAGACCTGCTGTAACTCGATTGCAACCAATCGAAACACAAATTTGTATGGGTTTGACAGTTTGAATACGCAGTTTATGTGCATAGAGTATGAAAATTTCTCCAAAGACAAAGTCAAAAGTCAAAAGATTTATTGAAAATAGGCTAATTTTAGCACTTTTACAAGTCAAAATTATACTAGGTACTTAAAATTAAGTTATTTCACTAAGCATATAAAATTACAAAGTGCTTATTGTCAAATAATATAGCAAGCCCATTACAATATATGAGTTTGAAAAAAAAAAGCAGTTCTCTTTCTCACTACTGGTGCAAGCAATCCGGCACAATGCAGAATTGAAAACTTTGATCCGAAGCTTCGATTACAACTGTAAAGAAGAAGCTACAAGAAACTTTACTCCTGTTGCATTGCAATCAAAGTTTCGTGATCACCTCCCTGGTCAGTAGTTGGGGAGGCTTATGTTCAGCAGTGGACGTCTATAGGCTGATTATGATAATGAGCCTTGGAACACCGTCATCTAAAAACTAATTTGGAATGAGTTTATATCAATTCTACCTGCGCCCCGCGGATAAAAAGTAGCATATGTGTTAATCCACTATATAAACTATCAATGCTCCAAAAAATAAAAATAAAACGACTTAAACTTATCCTATGTCCGTCTCTTGGTTATAAACTACCTCCCCACCAATTTCAGCCAAATCGGTTTAGCCGTTCTTGAGTTATTAATAGTGTAACTTCCACGACTTTCTTTTATATATATAGATAGATGAATGTTAAACGCATTGAAAAAATATTTAAAATATACAGACACAACCTAATATGAGAACCTATTTCTTTTTTTTAAATAGGTTGATAACTAATTTATAATTTCTGTTTTTAAATAGTGTATTTATTTTTAGGTTTACAAAACAATTTCAGTTTACGTTTAAAGTATAGGTGTATGCGGGTTCAAACCGTGTACGCGATTTATAGTTTACATATACTATATTTTTTATATATAAGGGTCATAATACCCTTGACAATTTTGTATTATACGGGTCCCCTGATGATAATTATATGCCTCGTAACATTAAAAATGAGTTCATGAGATGGAAAAAACCATCAACTCCGTTGATATTAACATTTAGCAATCTACAAGTAACTAAGGAAAATGAAATGGATTTCTCGGAAATGATTTTCCTCAATATAGCAATATGTATATTATATATTACAACTCAATTATGTTTTTTTAAATCATTATCATAATCACGTACTTGTAACGTTGCTTAAACCTATTCCAAAGATTTATTAATTGTATACTAATATTCATATCTAGGTGGTAGGTTACGTTTAATTTATTACTATTCTAAGGCGTTTTTGCTTTTGGAAATTGGTATTTTTCTCATATACAAGTAATTGCTATTGTTCATAATAATAATAGTGACAAAACATATTTAAGACTAAAAACTAAAAATGGCGAATTAAAAAATAAAACTTTGAATATTTTTACGAAACAACAAATTTACGAGATGTAAAATTATAAGCAAAGTGTTATAAAAAATACTTTTGATGGAGGTTAAAGTTGCATTGCCTCACTGCCCTGCCTGCAATTATTTGTTTTTCACTTGATAGTAAACGACAATAGTTGGCAAAAATTGTAAGCGTAAATAGTAGGCAAAAATGCAAAAGCCGTTAAAACGTATAAATAAAAACTGATAAAAATTCTTATACATTATAATCATAATTGTGTGATATCACCGTAGTAACTGCCAAAAGGTGACATTACAGCTATATGTAGAAATAAAAATAATTAAGCATCAGTAGTAGTAGGACAAGTAATAATGCTATGAACATTTTAATTTTAAAAAATCTTTCTTCTATTTCTTAATTTTCGTTATTTTTCTCATAAACGGCAAAAACGTAAGATCGTAAAATCGTCCTGAAAAAATAACTTCTCCGCGTAAGTACACCGGAACATCGCGTTAAACAAACGACTGTCGCAAAATTACAAATTTCTAACAAATACCACGACGATTTGTATTTAACTCGCACATTTTTAATTTTAGAACTGATTTCTTTTTAAAATTATATGTTCTAATTGTAAATAAGTTGCAGACGTACCTTCGCTCGGAACTCTACGATAAAGCGCGGAATTTTCGTGTGACGTGCGACACACACGGTTTTCGCGGGAACACTGACGACTTTGGACCTTTCTCAGGGCTAGCCAAGCTCGCGTCGGCTCATGGCTCGGTTCGGGACCTCCCAGTGACGTTTTCTTTATCGATACTTACTCTTAGTGACATGTATGAACTATCGATACGGAGTTTATCTACAGTTCAAAAATCGTACTTTATACTATGTTGTTACTGTTCATTTATCTGGTTCACATGACTTGCTTTTTAACTTCCAGATTTTAATAATCTAGACGTATCTTTTGTTACGATTAAGAAATAGCTTTTTATCTGAAATTTTTAGTTAAATGTTTAAATTACTCAAAAGTATACCTGAAGAATTGCCCTTGAAAACGTTACGCCCCGCCGCGCCGCGCCGTGTCTAAGCTGTTTAGAAGATTTGGCGTGCCCTCAAAAACCTTCAGTCGACCATCCCTAAGGTCAGCGCATGCGTACAAGAGGCCCTTGACGATAGCCGGGCAGCAGGCGTAGGGTACCACGTTGATTGATTCACCAACTTGTGCGCAGGTTACGCACGTGCCTTAACTAACGCACTTCCCAATATACAAGGTCGCAACACCCCCGCCCTGAATACGTGAATTACGTACCTCGCGGGACCGGCACCCTTAAAACAACAGCTCACCATACGCTGGCTGGTCCAATCTACGCGCACGTTTGTGAGCGCTTCATTTGTTTTAAAATGGAACCTCTAACTTTCCGGCGGCATTCCTTTTTTTTCACAGTTTTTTTTCATTAGGCTACTGACATTCATGTATACAGCCAGTTCAGATTTTTTTATTGCCATAAAAAGGTTTTTCTCAGCGGAGGTTTTAATTAGAGGTAAATGTGAGTGGGAAATGTTGTTATGGACTAATGTGGATGAATTGTTTTTCATGTTTTCGGCTGCTGGTTAATGAGGTTACCCTGAAAATAAATTTGCGTTTGAGAACGGTACAGCGTGGCTCGCGTGTCATGCCAGTTTGGTGTTCGTGAATTCTAACGAATACCTGTTGACTCTACCCTTTTCTAAGAATTCAAATCGTTCCCAATCTTATCCAACATTGGCTTTCCAGCGTTGGAATTTTATTAAGGCCATGTAAAGATATCAAGTATCACTATAGAATAGGATTTAGTTATATACACGGTGGAATTTAATTCTCTTTTCTTTAAATATATGTACTCAGATTATGGTACAGAATATTCGTACAAGGTCCAATTTAACTTAAAAAAAGGCAATAAAACACCTGCAATGTCGCAAGGCTTTTCTATAGAATTTAAATTTACAGTAATTTGACAATACCTAAATATAAGTTTTATTTTACAAGTACTTTAGTATTTAGATAACTATAATATAGCTCCCATATAAGGGAGCGTTCTATAGCATGGACTGAATACATACATTAAAGGAAAAGAACGAATTAAATTCCACCTTGTATAATTCAATTTCTTAGTATCACTATGTAGGCCCTAGCTAATGTATACGCGTTTTAGTATTAATTAAGTAATTAGTTAAATTCTTTTGACGCCCAAGCATGTGTCTCCGTAATATTTTGTTTTATAACACTTTTGAATTTGTTCTATACACTTTTGTGGCATACTAAGAAATGACTTTCCTTAGCTAGTACACGGCTAACACTTACGAGATACAGTCAAATAACTCGACCGTAGAGTTCGGGAAAAAATAGATGAACACCCAGTCTCAGAACAAGTATTTGACCTTTTTTCGTGCACAAATACTTGTCCTGTCGCGAGAATTGAACCCGCCACGTCCGCGCTATGAGCCGACCTACTCACCCACACCACAGAGGCATATTAAATCCTCAAGTATTGGCTTGCCCGCGGGCTCACTCACATATTGCAAAGCCAATCAACTTTCTTTAAGCGAATAGTTCAGAAAAGGTATTTGACATTTTTAATTTAACGGTGAAAGGCTTTTCCTATTTGATGTTTATGTAAATAGTGTTTTCCCGTAAGGATTTTCTAAGGCCTGTTGCCACTTGAGAAATACTATTAACCGCCATCATTGGGCCTGGTTACGCAGTTGCGCCTACACTTAATTGCTATGACAACTACCACTAACTGTTCGTGAACCGTATGCACAAACGGTAAAAACTAAATTCTTTTATCAGTATTGAATAATACTATAAAATAACAGATACATTCTTTTATCAGTATTGATTAATACTATAAAATAACAGATAAACTTTTTTATCAGTATTGATTAATACTATAAAATAACAGATAAACTTTTTTATCAGTTTTGATTAATACTATAAAATAACAGATAAACTTTTTTATCAGTATTGATTAATACTATAAAATAACAGATAAACTTTTTTATCAGTTTTGATTAATACTATAAAATAACAGATAAACTTTTTTATCAGTATTGATTAATACTATAAAATAACAGATACATTCTTTTATCAGTATTGATTAATACTATAAAATAACAGATAAACTTTTTTATCAGTATTGATTAATACTATAAAATAACAGATAAACTTTTTTATCAGTTTTGATTAATACTATAAAATAACAGATAAACTTTTTTATCAGTATTGATTAATACTATAAAATAACAGATAAACTTTTTTATCAGTTTTGATTAATACTATAAAATAACAGATAAACTTTTTTATCAGTATTGATTAATACTATAAAATAACAGATACATTCTTTTATCAGTATTGATTAATACTATAAAATAACAGATAAACTTTTTTTATCAGTATTGATTAATACTATAAAATAACAGATAAACTTTTTTATCAGTTTTGATTAATACTATAAAATAACAGATAAACTTTTTTATCAGTATTGATTAATACTATAAAATAACAGATAAACTTTTTTATCAGTTTTGATTAATACTATAAAATAACAGATAAACTTTTTTATCAGTATTGATTAATACTATAAAATAACAGATACATTCTTTTATCAGTATTGATTAATACTATAAAATAACATATAAACTCTTTTATCAGTATTGAATAATACTATACAATTACAGATACACTCTTTTATCAGTACTGATTAATACTATAAAATAACATATAAACTCTTTTATCAGTATTGATTAATACTATAAAATAACGGACACATTCTTTTATCAGTATTGATTAATACTATAAAATAACATATAAACTCTTTTATCAGTATTGAATAATACTATACAATTACAGATACACTCTTTTATCACTACTGATTAATACTGATAAAAGAGTTTAGTAGTAGTATGAAGTAAGTACATATATCAAACGGTAGTCTAACCAATAATCTGACCTTTGGGACATACTCTCTTCAGCAGAAGCTGAAAGAATTGATGGACATTTTATTTGATACTCTTAACGCGGTCCCCCAAGCGAGGACTGCATTTTATCACGTTAAAAATATCAGACGTCCTTTCTGATGGTTTAAACTATCTACTTCGGTACTCAATTATATCAAGAGAGCTCCCTGAGAGAGAGAAAGAGAGACAGAGAGCTACGGTCTAATTCATAATAATAGTATGGCAGGATAAAAAAGTGGACGATATAAGTTACTGGATTTATTCGATTTTTTTTTAATATAATAAAATAATCCTGACTTTTTCTACTTAAAAACGTGCAGTACAGTTTTATGGTAAGATATCTTGTACCACAACATCGAGACGGATTCGGTTGATATTGATTAATGGGAGCCTTCGAGACAAATTGCTGGTAGTACGCCACTTTCGCTATCGAAATAACTTAGGAATTACCAGGAAAATTCTGGAAAAATACAATTTGTCAGCTTGGGCTGCGAAGTAACTACTGTTTCAGCTGTGGCGTACCCTGAACCTGCGCCGTCATGATATGGCATTCGCGGTGGCACGAATTAATGGGACTTTCGATTAGATGACGATAAACGATCGCTACATAATACTTATTATACCTATTTTTTTGGCCCTTTTTAAGATAGATTCTAACAGAATGTAATTTACTGCGGAATTTCGAGGGCAATACTGTTGAAGATTTATCTTCGCTTATGTAACGTTCATTTTACGAGTAAAATTTAGTGAATTTACTTTCGAATAGTAATAGTAGATAGCTTCTGTGGTGTGAGGTGGTGGGTTCGATTCCCACGACAGGACAAGGATTTGTGCATAAGAAAATAAAGCGCAAATACTTGTTCTGTATGTGAGTGTTGAGGGAGCATGGTCCTCGTAGTTCCTGTGTCCTAATATACACGTAATCCTAGTTAGGGTCCAGGATCTATGTATGCGACCGCTAGGCGTAAATAAAATTTTTTATTGTTGCCGAGGTTTCAAGCATATGTTATAACAGTCGGAAATACATTAATTTAAAATCACACTCACGAAAATTTAATGCTAAAGTTTTCTCATCGGTGATTTTTGAAGATTTTTTGGAATATACATCTGAAAGGATATAACGAAGCGGTACGGCAGGATTGTTGCTTGCTCTTTCTACACCTGCGCATGTCTTAAAAGCTGCCAAGAAACTGGCTTGATATGTTAAGTGTTAAAAGAGTTCTCTCTTCTCGTAGGTGCAGGCAACGCACTGGCTATGGCCTTGACATTGCAAATGTCCATAGACGATGGTGTTCAGTATCAAATGAGCCGCTGCCTCGTTCCCTATTCATTTCAATTTTTAAAAATGTGCGGGGCTGTCTTCGGAGCTGCCGATAGATGTGAAAACTAGGTAACTTGTGACTCATGGGAAGCATGCAGTAACGATGACGTGAGTTTCACGCTTTATTCTCACCCAAAAAGTACACATATATACACAGTATACATATAGCTCATAGTGACATATAGCGTTCGGTAACGATGACGCGAGTTCCATGATTTTTGTTCATCCAAAACGTGCTTATAGCGCCTAGATGTTTTCACTTAAAAAATGATGCCTGTGACAAGGCTGGCCGTAAAAGGCCATTTTATTTCAGCAACCAGATGAAGATGGGCGAAAGATGAGATTTTTTAAACATACCTATGAAGAAATATGACAGCAATAAACATCAAGTTTACTAAAGAAGTCCAACTGTTCCGCTGGATCTAAGTTAGTACACAGCCGCTCCCTACCAACACAATAATCTGAGGGTCATAGTACACTGCGACTGCTGACAGTATAGACTACAGTACAGTAGACACTACAGAGAGTGTGTGTAGTATGTGTGTGATTTACGATACTGTCATATGACTGTGATGCTATTTATTTATTATATATTTAGTGGGTCCCATTTCAATTTGATCAAGATCTGATGAGTAGTTTTTGAGTTTTTTGTTTTGGTATGGCTCCACACTTTTGTGTATTTAGCCAGTGTCAAGTAATTGATAATTTTTCGAGTTAAGTAATATATATGTATGTCAAGTCAAGTCAAGTCATAGTCTAGTCTAGTCAAGTCATACTCCTAGTAAAGTGGTGGCGACTTTACCAGAAGCTTCTATGGAGTTTTGGAAACAACACGAAAAGATACGTTTCACCATCACTATACCACTTTCCCACACTCATGCCTGTGATCCAGCACTTAACGAATAAAATGCCACCAATTTCATGTACTAACACTGAAAATAACACAAGTTTTGGAAAATAATACAATGCGGTGACACGATCTTTTTCGTTTTCTCGCCAAAACTCAGTTTTTGAGTTATCCTTAATAATGTGGATTTCGACTTAAACTACATTGAAGTTCTCATTTTTGTAATAAACAAATGCGATGTGATTAAAGTCGGTTGGACTCTTTTTTTTAAAGGAATAATTTCAATCGTTGTGCTACTCTCAGCCCAAATATTGTTTGTTTGTTTCGGAATGGAAATTGCTATGCTGCAAGTTTTCTTGATGGTGTCATGGTATTTTGTGATTATTGGAGGTTAGGCTAAGTGGTTCCTTTAATTTATGATTGCTACAAACTGTTGCAGTCTGTGATGCAACGATGCCGTTTGTCTTTGTTAGACTACCAAGTTTGATAACTGAATATCTTTAGTGGAAGCAATCTATGACAGTGCGCATCCCCCGCCGGTGAGGCTGTAAATGTCGCTACAAACAGAATAGGCTATTTGACTACTATATTTTTATTACACACATAAATAATATACCTCAAAAAATAGATAACTGTGAAAACAAAACTTGAATATCTCAAAAAATGACTAAGTTACAGGCATTTTAAAATACAGAAATAGAAAGAGACAACTCAAACCCGCAGTGACGTCAGTTACCAGTCCTCACAGTAACTCATTACTAAGCTGTGGTAGCTCTACATACAATTTTTTTGGCATGTGACGTCACAAGCCATGCCTTCATAGTAGCTGTGAGGAAGCTCAACACGATCTCTGTTTTGCGAGAAAGGGACAGGCGATGAAACTTTAAAAGCGTACTACTCCGTGATTAATTTACCGATTTTACTTATTTTTACAATGATTACATTCGTTTTTAACCTACTTTATGAAAATAATATTTACTTGTTCATTTTTAGTAGTAGTCAAATAGCCTATTGGACCATCTAAAAAAAGACAGTACGTATTCGCAATGGCGTGGGTAGGCTACATTAAACCAAAAGGTGTTTTCTTTTTTAAGTTAATCTTCTTTACGCACGCTTGACTTGTGGAGTAAGCTGGTGAGGCGAACGGAAGTTAAAAAGCGGTTCACGTAGATCTCCATTGTCAACATAACAAGAAAATAAATTGTATTATTATGTGGGTAGGTCTCGTAAAATGAAAATTAATAATTGTCAAGATGGCGATATTAACATTAAACAAAGCAAAATAAAATTAAACCGCCCGATAGAAGGAGCAAAACTAAGGAAGTTTTACTTTAGTCGTGTGGTCTAAAGCACACATTTTTATTTATATTGAACAGTGACGCTTTTACAACTCGATTAGATTGATTGATGCGACCGAATGAAGCAACGCAGTAGCATGCTCATTATTGTAATAAGTTATCCCATCAAAAAGTCACGGTGGGCTTAGAACCTTACATAAAATTTATTACCAAACGGCACCGTATCTCAAACTTTTCTGGCTGGTTGCCGCGTCCCCTTCATAAGTTACTTTTTTATTTATCTCCTTAGTTACAAGTTAGACCTTGCAATCCAATTTCCTTCTACTTTCTCTGCCGAGTTCGCGTTCTTACTTACCGGTGAATCGTGTTTTTTATTCAAACGTATTTACTCTTGCTTTATTCGTTTCAATTACTGACATCGTTTATTCATTGAGAAAGCAATTTAATTAAATTAAAATATACATAAGCTATGATTTAGCAGTAGCTACTTTTAGTTTGTTTTCCGTTTTACTTAGCATAGGGTTCTACTGCTTACCAATGGGGTGATCACGAAACTTTGATTGCAATGCAACATGAGAAATTTCCATACTAACTATGCAAATAAACTGCGTATTCAAACTGTCAAATTCTAAAAATTTGTTTGTAACTGTTGCAATCGAGTTACGTGATCGCCCAGCAGTGTTACAAATGGAAAAGTTGCGATCGTTTTTGTTCCATCATTTACTTTGAGTAGGTACTATGAGAATGTCACAAATGATTTATTTCCGTGCCGAGTGGAGATGTAGCCATTTTATAATTTGGAAAACTACAATAAAACTAGATTTGCGTGGTACCATGACATTAGGTAACGGTACTGCAGTCCACTTTATAATGACACTATTTTCCTTCCACTTTAACAGCCTTATTAATAAACGGGTATTAGTCTCGGGTTAGTTACTTCAGCTTTTGTCCTTTTTTTGCTATTGGAATATTTAGCTGGACCGAAAGAGACAAAAGATGGTGTAACTAATCTATAGCTAGTTTGTGTTTATTAAAAAGGCTGTTAGAGTATAATAAATCCTTTTAAAAAAAGAGGTTGAACGGAGCTCAATCAATAATTTTATGTTGATAAATATCGATGATATTATCATCTGAATATTTTTCCAGCTATTTTGATTTATAAACCAAACCTCTTAAACAGTCTGTGTATCAATTTAAAGAAAAATTCAATAACAAATATGCAATTCAATAACAAATGTACGTAAGCAATATATTAAAAAAGAGCACTGATCCAGGAGTTTGCGGTAAAGCAGCATTAAAAAAAACACTGATTTATTTGATAAAACTTACATGGTATCAATCTAAAAGTATAAACTTCATGATGAAAAAAATAATTTTCCACTTTCCACGTTTGTTTTTAAATGACGGAGATACGACTCATCAAACATTAAAAACAACAAAGGAGTTTTGGCGGGAAAACGAAAAAGATCACGTCACAGCATTGTATTATTTTCCAAAACTTGTGTTATTTTCAGTGTTAATGTATAAAATTGGTGGCATTCTATTCCTTAAGTACTGGATTACAGGCATGAGTGAGGGAAAGTGGTATAATTATGGTGAAACGTTTCTTTCCGTGTTGTTTCCAAAACTCCATAGAAGCTTTTGGTAAAGTTGCCACCGCTTTACTAAGAGTATGACTTGACTAGACTAGACTTGATTATGATATGACTTGATGACTTGGACTGTAACTTGACTTGACACATATATATACTAATTAACTTGAAAAATTATCAATTACTTGACACTGGCTAAATACACAAAAGAGAGGAGACAAACAAAAAAAAATTAACTGAATTGAATACCGCCTCTTTGAAGTCAGATGAAAATATTATGAATTGTGAAACGTTTTGAGAACCACATTAACCATAACATTCACATCAAAGCTGCCTTCAAATTGTGACAGATACAATAAAACAGGGATACAATCGGAATAATACGGCTTTGATTCGCATGATTCATAACGAAGAGTACCCGTTAGAATAGATTTGATTGCCTTGTGTTAGGGTTACGAACATTTTTTTCAGTGAAATGCAGTATTTTTCAAAATAAACTATAAAGAAATATACTTCTTAAAAAAATAGTACAAAACAATACAGACAAAAAGCTATTTAGATGTTGTCAATTTGATATTGTCAACTTTGACGTGCTGCTAGCGGCTCCAGTTAGTATAGAGACCAGTGGGAGCTAAAGACAAAAGATTGTAGATGCGTTCGGAGTCCAGAATTCGGTTAGACAAATTCGCCTCACTCAAAATATAATGTGTAAAGTAAAGGGGTATTAATTATTTTTAATAATAAATATTTGTTCATTAAATTTCGATGTGTTAAAAATATAGTACTTTTGCATACTATATATTTCTTCAACAGTATGTACGCCCACCCGAAATATAGTACAATACTATATATTATAGTACGGTTGGCAACCCTAGCTTGTGTTGTTATTGGGAATAGAATATGGTACTAGCATATTTACAAAAATAACAGACTCGTTTAGGGCGGATTGGCGTTATTGGCATAACATATATCATTAGTAAGACGACAAAAATCACGCGTCAGTCAGTGTTGCCAACCAGAAAAAACCTATTTACCCAACTGAATATCGAAAAATAGGTAGGTATAAATTAATAGCCTCGAGACATTAGTTAGGGTGATATTGTTTACTTCTCCTTACAGACTTTGGTATATCAGATTTATTACGGATCGTAGACTAAAATTACTAGGTTTATTTCCTCTATATTGTTATGGATCAAGGCCAGTATTTTCGATAGTCTACTTTTTGTAATTAAGCCCTGTCAGAGCCTTATTACATTATTAACAAATGCAAACCGTAAAAAGCCAAATTCAGACTTAAATGGTTTTGTCGTGGATGTCGTTGTTAGAAGTAAACCAATTGGACCAAGCGGAAAGCACCAGCTTTCAAATAAAAAAAGAATCATCAAAATTGGTTCAACCAGTTCAAAGTTCTGAGATAATAAAATTTAAAAAAAAGTCCGTTTAGGAACCTCCACCTTTTTTGAAGTTAGTTCAAAACGTGGACTAACGATAGTTCAGTTAAGGTTAAAGTAAATTTCATATTACAAAACTTAGCTTATCTCTTAGGTTGGTATTACAGAACGATGCTCTGTCATCGATCAGTGCTCAAGCAGAGATTTCATTCATAAACTGATCATTCATCAATTAGTGAATGAAATCTCTGTTTGAGCACCGATCGAAGACTGAGCATCGTTCTGTAATACGGACCTTAGTCTTACTTATGTATGGTATTCAAGTTCTGTAATACGGACCTTAGTCTTACTTATGTATGGTATTCAAGTTCTGTAATACGGACCTTAGTCTTACTTATGTATGGTATTCAAGTTCTGTAATACGGACCTTAGTCTTACTTATGTATGGTATTCAAGTTCTGTAATACGGACCTTAGTCTTACTTATGTATGGTATTCAAGTTAAGCCTGACAGACCCTTAGCTTTTTTTACCCTAGTTCTACTAGAGTTTTGTATCGAAATATTCTAGTTATATATAGTAATAATATAATATTCTGTGGTTTCACCTCCCGTCAGAAAGCTGCAACTTAATCGAAGGCGTAGCATGCTTGTCCAGTAAATATCTCATAATTCTTGGCTTGAACCATCTCGGGTTGTATTCTTTAGGAAACATCGACCATGGCAGGACTTTGTATGTGTATCAATGCGGCGAATGCATGATATTGGAGTTTAAATGTGTTTAAATATTTGTTTTATTCCCGCAACTATTTATCATTAATTCCAATTTTGATTATTATTTACTATGCATATGTACATTTTAAAAAAACATGACAAATGTATTGGTTTTTTATTAAATCTAATTTATTTCTGAATGTTTTGAGTTGACATTATCGATGTTTTATTTCTTTCGTTTTCATTTGATTATAGTATATTTTAATCAA
The DNA here is from genome assembly GCA_905220475.3 of Ennomos fuscantarius. Taxonomy (NCBI): domain Eukaryota; kingdom Metazoa; phylum Arthropoda; class Insecta; order Lepidoptera; family Geometridae; genus Ennomos; species Ennomos fuscantarius. Next base: position 19,001,781 of record HG992023.1, read on the forward strand.
ATTGTAATTGTATTTTTATAGTTATTATTGTAATTAGTGTAACCGTACTAATTAAATAAATATATAAATATTTTTTTAAATAATATGACATATATATAATAGTTATTTTTTTTATCCAAGAGTTTGCTTGCTTTATAACCGCGTGCTCAATTTTGATGACGAGCAAGCGCAAACTTGCTCAAGCAAGCAAACGAGTTCATCAATAAATGCGTATTTGAGTATTTGAGTATTCTTGAAATTCCACAATGGGTCTGTGGTTACAAATCAGGTGTTTCACCTTTAAAGTTCATTTCCTCCGTAATTGAATCTACTCCGTGTCGCTGCAGGAAATCTATGCCCTGCAGTCAAGAGCGTAAAGCATTTACTACCTTTCTATAGAACGCTGCGCCCGTAATTACAGTTAATGAAATTGGATGCATCTTCAGGCACGTCATTCAGACATTCATTACGGCAACACTATGAAGAAAGGAATTTTCCATCAATTTATGATGTTTATACATTAGTAACTCTTTTTTTTCTATCTGCATTCCCACATGTCTGTGGCCGTGCTTTTTGTTAAATTATTTTTATATTTATAAATTTAACTTATTATTAACATGAACATATAAACAATACAGGGAGGACAATACAGCCAATATGAATACGTATAAAAATATAAGTACTTATTTCTAATTGTGCGTACACCACCGAGCAAACCAGCTCCCGCAAGCAGCGCCCGTTCCCGAGCTTGACGCATGTTCCAGCCATCGCCCTCCTCGACCATGTTTGAGGGAAGAGGACGACCCGACACACGACGCCGCCGCAAGAGCTTTTTAGTGAGCATGAGTGCTCCGGGTGTATGCACCATTTACAATTTAATTAAAATACCTTTATTACTATTTTATTCATACGAGCGGGATAATTGACAGGCTCCTTTGAGCTCATCAATGATCCCGCTCGTACTTGCTTTTATAAGTCCACTTTTGCCTTTTGCATATTTATTTATTTATTATTATTATATGTGGCTAAAAACATCAAAATGTAACGAAGAAAAGTTATTAACATACAAGATACATACGCTCATACTCTCAGAATTAACGTCTTACAAGAAAAAGAAAAAGTTGTATTATTCTCCAACAATAAGACTATTTTTATGACCCCACAATAATTCATAATCCGCCGCAAGGGAAAAAGGAAGCGTAAATCATATCGCCCTCCTTTTGCACAATAGAGTCTAACTAGGGTAATATTCTTTTATGAATGTACGACACGCTACATAAAAATTAGTTTTAAGGTTGTTTTTACGGTAAAATGGCAACATTGGAATGACTTTAGGTTAAGTTAAAAAGGAATAAATACCAAGACGATTGAAGTAAAATTTCTTTAGTTTAACTACATTTAATGGCCTAACTTTTGCTTTGTTCAATGTTAATGTTTCTTAACAAATTGTAAAGTGTAATTTTACCGGATATATCAACATAATAATAAAAAATTTTAACTATGTTATGTTGACAATGGAAATCTACGTGAACCAACTTCAATTTCCGTTCGCCTCGCATTCACCAGCTTACTCCCCAAATCAAGCGTGCGTAAAGTATGTAGCGCAGCTCGGGAACAGTTATGAAAGTATTATGAGGGAAACAGTTCTCTTTCGATTGTGTTTTTATTCGGAGGGCAGGTGGGAACAATGTCGGACAGGTGATACATCAGGCTTACAGCCAAAATGAGTGGCGGTCCTATATCTGACAATGATAAAATAGGTATAATGAGGACGAACAAGGTAGCGAATGGAAACCTTTCTTGCTGATGCTTTGTTTTTTTTTGTTTGGCTCCACACTTTTGTATATTTAGCCAGTGTCAAATAATTGATAATTTTTTTTATTATAAACATATTAATTAATTAACTCGTGAGTTAATTAATAAATATGTTTATATGTCAAGTCAAGTCAGTTCACAGTCCAATTTAAGTCATAGTATAGTCTAGTCAAGTCATACTCCTAGTAAAGCGGTGGCAACTTTACCAGAAGCTTCTATGGAGTTTTGGAAGCAACACGAAAAGAAACGTTTCACCATCATTATACAATTTTCCCACACTCACGCCTGTAATCCAGCACTTAACGAATAAAATGCCACCAATTGTATGCACTAACACTGAAAATAACACAAGTTTTGGAAAATAAAACAATGCGGCGACGCGATCTTTTTCGTTTTCCCGCCAAATCTCCTGACGCTTTGTGGCAACACTGAGGATGTAGAATGGATAGAATATACGAAAGAGTATATAAAAGAGTAGATATTTACACACTTTTCAAAATTATTTATACTATAATATATATTGTTCAAATTTTTGAAGTCTTCTTTAGACGCGTTTAGAACTTTTTGGGTGAAATATATCATGGAACTCGCGTCATCGTCACCGAACGCTTTCCATGAGCTATATGTATACTGTGTATATATGTGTACTTTTTGGGTGAACAAAATCGTAAAACTCGCGTCATCGTCACCGCACGCTTCCTATGAGCTATCTCACATACACATGTGCTATATATAGCACAAGTTGCTTAGTTTTCACTTCTATCGGCAGTCCACAAAGACGGCCCCGCATATTTTTAGTAGTAGTTAGTTGAAGTAAAGGCACATTGCCCTTCTAATTATAAGTAAGTAAGTAATTATTTATCAAGCCAGAGATATTACTCTGAATTACACATGTTCTTTGATATAGATACAATTTATGAAAAATAAGTTAACAATGATAGTTACTTCTTTTTATAATTAATCCTACTATTCACTTAATAATATGAATACGAAAGTACGTGCGAGTGTTTGTGACCCTGCCTCCGTAACACTAACAAAATAACCAATTTTAATTAAATTTGGAATGCAGATAGCTGATACGCTGGAGTAATCTATGAGATCGGAACCAGGGGGCGCCACTAATAGTATAAAACGACATTTTTGATTTTTACATATCTTAGTAGACCCCACGATTCGGCAGAACATCGTGATGACTCGGTAAAGATTATTATTTTGCAGTAAAACCTAAATATTGTACCTAAATTATAAATGATATACGAATTATAAAAATACGATTTCGTTCATTCTTAACTCGAAGATCCATTTCACTGTACAAAGTAAAACAAATATTGAAAATCTTTGTTATCGTTTTTAGAAATTCGTGGTAAGACAGATTATATTAATCTTGTCTGAGTCTAGCTTAAATGAGAGGCGTTGTACCTATACATCTGTGTAACTCAAAAGAAAACAGACAGCAGTACGGCTTCAATTTGAATGAAGTTTTGTAAGAATCTTTTTTTTTTCTTTGTTTTGTCTCCACACCTCCGTGTATTTAGCCAGTGTCAAGTAATTGATAATTTATCAAGTTAATGATATTTCACACAAATATGTGTCCAGTCACAGTCGAAGTCATCAAGTCAAGTCATAGTCTAGTCAAAGTCATACTCCTAGTAAAGTGGTGGCAACTTTACTCGAAGCTTCTATGGAGTTTTGGAAACAACACGAAAAGAAACGTTTCACCATCATTATACCATTTTCCCACACTCACGCCTGTAATCCAGCACTTAACGAATAGAATGCCACCAATTTTATGCACTAACACTGAAAATAACACAAGTTTTGGAAAATAATACAATGCGTTGACGCAATCTTTTTCGCGTTCCCGCCAAAAACTCTGTAAGAATCTTACGAGTGAAACTGTATTTCAAGCTCAATATATTCCCTTTACAATCTCATTACCAAAACGTAGTAATTTGATAGCGTCACTCAAACCGAAGTCCACTGGGTAGTGTAGATGGGTAGCCGATACCAAATTGTTTCTAAAGATACGTTTGGCTGTCAGCCCTGACTATGTCTTACAATAGCACTTAAACATTCTTATACCCGCATGAGCTATAAAAAATGACATATCTCTTGAGAAAGCGTTTGACCAATAAACGATAACGTGCATCACGTCATAAATCTTTCTTGCGTTTTCATTGTTTAAACGTTTTCCCGAGAAAAGAGATAATATCGATTTTTATTGCTTATGCTATGCCATTTATCTTCATTACCTAAATGAGAAGGTCGGATTACCATAATGCGAAAAAAACTGAGAAAATTAGCTTTTTGGTCGTCCTCCTGTACCGATTTTCAATTGACATTTAAAATGGAAACCAAGGATGGGAAAAATCAATTTTGCCCGGCTGGCGTCACAGAGAAATGAGATGCGCGATTCCAATTTCAAAACCAATCGATCAACTCTAAACTGGCGTTTGTTAGGGACAGGTAAACAGGGCAGAAGGCTCAGTTGGAATTAATGAGTTTAATATGCAATCAGTATGATATAAATGTACGTTCCTATAAAAGTTCAAATTTACCTTGCCTTTTTATGACAATTGGTTTGCGATCACGCAAGATGATGGTCAACGATATTTACTGTATATAAATCGCGACCAAGCCGCGATTTGGTTCACTTAAATCGGATTCCGCTTTCGTCCCAATAAATATTGTGACCTATCGCTAGATCATTTCAACGGTAACAATATACAAAAAAGAGTTTTGGCGGGAAAACGAAAAGATCGCGTCACCGCATTGTATTATTTTCCAAAACTGGTGTTATTTTCAGTGTTAGTGCATAAATTGGTGGCATTTTATTCGTTAAGTGCAAGTGGATTACAGTGTGGGAAAGTGGTATAATGATGGTAAAACGTTTCTTTTCGTGTTGTTTTCAAAACTCCATAGAATCATCTAGTAAAATTGCCAAATACACGAAGTGTGGAGCAAAAACAAAAAAAAATTGAAAAACTAACGAACTATCTCTGACTCGTACAAAACAATTCAATAGTCTTCCTGTCTCTTAAATAAAACAAACGTTGAAAAACTGTTGCGAGCTTTTCAAGCTTTCCAAGCTAGTTCATTGGTTTGCCAGATTCTGTTTCCAGGCTTAGGGACCGCCTCGGTTGGTTGACTGCCGCTTGAACCCCAAAAATCTCCTAAATCGTCCTCTCCGTACGTGACATGCTTTCAGAACAGGGTCGGATTGAGTTACATTACGCTCTCGGAACTGTCGCTACACATAATCTCGCGTTCGAAAGGCAGCGGCAGACGCCGCGACGAGCGACCATTTATAGATTAAATTGTTGTTGGGATAAATGCTGCAGATTTTTGTCATTTTCTACTTCAAAAATGAGGTACTCGGTTTGGTTTTTATTCTGTTTGTTACGTCGAAGCGCGTCTAAACTAATATTAAAGAGGAAAGATTTGATTGTTTGCGTTGAATAGGCCCTGAAACGACTGGACCGATTTGAAAAATTATTTCTCCGTTAGAATCCTACATTATCCCTGATGATTGATAGGATATATATGTATAAAATACCCGTGCGAAGCGAGTCGGCAGCTCGGGGTACATATAGCAATTAAAAAAATTATATTTAATCAAAAAAATATGTTTTCAAATCGATTCCATAATTTTTAAATAATTAGTTATGTAGTTTTTTGTACTTTTCAGGATCAAATTTAAATGATGGAAGTTCGGTTGACACCATTTTAACCGATTTCAAAAAAGGAGTAGAAAGAAAGAAAGTAGTGTTTCTTTCTTTCTTTCTATGGAGTTTTGGAATCAACACGATAAAAAAAAAGTTTCACCATCATTATACCACTGTTCCACACTCATGCCTGTAATTCAGCACTTAGCATTTTATTCTTTAAGTTTTGGAAAATAATACAATGCGGTGATGCGATCTTTTTCATTTTCCCGCCAAAACTTTCTGCTGCTTTTTATCTGGATATTCCCTTAGCTAGCTCATACGGCACCCGTGGGATGAGATTGGGGGGTATTATTCTCACACGGTAACCACACATGTGTAGTAGGTACTGTCATATTTTGGTACTAATATTAAAATTTTGAAAATTCACTTAACAACCTGACGTATAGAAAGATAGAATCCGATCAATACGAATGTACCAATCGCATATTTATGACTGTGTTGGGCTTGAATGATGCATGAGACCCGTTTTAAACCAGAAATACATGACATGACATTTTGGACTTGCACTTTGTAAAACAATCAAACGTTTTGTAGAAAATGGAGAACTTAACTTTTTTTTATGTATTAGAATGCTACGTTTGACTAAACCTCACCGAATGGAAAATGCAAGTAATGATAGCACTAAGAAATTGTTTTATATTAAATTCATAGAACTACAACTTAGAGAAATTAAATTGTATCATTAACATCTCAATGTTGGAATAAAATCAACTTATAAAAAATAAATAAGAAAAAAACACTTAAAACTTGCTTATTGCATACACTATCAATACGACATGGCAAGATAACGAATACTATTAAATTTTCAATAGTATTCGTTATATCGACTGTGTTGGTACCTGATTTTATATTTTTGTTTTGTTACCTTATATCTCTGTCATTTACAAACCGGTTACAAACAGATTTTTTTCTAGCTGCATTACCACATATACCTGGGTCCGTGTATTTTGTTCAATTATTTTAAACTAGTTGCGCCCCGCGGTTTCACCCGCGGATAGAAAGTATTTTAATTATTTGCTCATTCCACGGGAAAATTTCACTTTTCTGGTATAAAATGTAGCTTATATGTTAATCCAGTGTATCTTCTATCTTCTTACTACTTACTATCTTGGTTCCGAATTTCATCCAAATCCATTCAGTCGTTTGAGTGTGAAAGAGTAACAAACATACACATATACAAACTTTCGCCTTTATAATATTAGTGTGATTATGCGTTTGAAAGGTTATACTTTCAGATCGAATTTCATCAAAAACCGTTACGTAGTTGGTTCCTTAAACCAAAATAAATGAAAGTTCTATGTATTATTGGAAATATATCAGCGAAGTATTGTTTTTCTCAGTATAAAATTAATCGTTTTAACTCGTTGTGTAAAACTTTACCGGCATCCGTATTTCCCGAAAATTACAACCTTGGAGTCTTCAAATCGAGAATGAACAGGTATCTTCTAGGCAAGCGTGTTACATCCTAGACCGCATCGTCACTTACCATCAGGTGCGACAGTGGTCAAGCGCGAGCCTATCAAACAATAAAAAAAATATCGAGTCCTACCTGTTTGCAGTAAAGCTTATAAAAAGTAATTGATTTAAATTGGCGTCCACGTTGCAGCCCGTGGTTATACTAATTAAACCTCTGTTAATTACATGAAAGGGGCCTTTGTCCAACGCAATGCTGGGATTTTAAACAAACCTTAACTCAGGGTGAAAGCTCCGCTTAAATTAAAGTTATCATTTATGCAATATGCTTATTACCGCCGTTTGTCTTATTAGTATTATAATTTTAGTGGCACTCGTCTTTGACTGCATATTAAATGACAGCAGTGTGGTGGTGAAGCAGTCAGACGGGGCATACAACGTAGGTTTAATTTTTTAACTGGCACTGTATTCATTTTGTAAAAATTATTAGTCAATTCAACTGTTAAATTATGATATTTAAGTGAAAACATGCACTCACCGTCTATTTACTACTTTAAGTTTTCACACTTTTATTAACTGGGACGTAAGGCGTTTGGACCCGTCCATAAGCCATACACGGTGGTATTTAATTCACTCTTTTCCTTAAATGTATGTACTCAGACCATGCTATAGAATACTCGTACAAGGTCCAATTAAAAAAAAAATTGTTTTTGTATTTAGTTCTCTTAAAATAACTGCATGACAGCCGCGACACACACATCGCGGGCACCAGCTGAGTGTTTTGTAAATGCTTCGTAGGCAATAAAACACCTGCTTTGTTAAATGTCACAAGGCTTTTCTTTAGAATTTAAATTTGATACTACCTAGATTAGATAAGTTTTATTTCATTAGCAACTTTTTTATTTAGTTATATGGGAGCATTCTTTAGCATGGACTGAATACATATATTAAAGGAAAAGAACGAATTAAATTCCACCTTGTATAGCTATATAGCTAGTGCAAAATTAATTTGCATTTAACAATTCAAGGTCGCAAGGCAAGTGAACACTTTGGTCCCTAAAAGCAAAAAAAGGAATAAACGAATAAAACCCCAAGCAAATTGTCCATAGCGACGTTAAAAGGAAATAGGAATGTCTTGCCGACTCTTCTGATTTCACTGTAAGCTGTAAAAATATAAAAGGAATGACAGTAGGTTGGTACTTAAAAGTTTAGTGTCACGTCTTTTCTAGAATATGGCTCGGCTATTACTGTTTGTGAAGTGAACATATAATGAATTTTAATATATTGACTTTATTTAATTAAGATTATGAAATATATAAGTATACATACCTATTATTTGCATTTCTTAAGCTCTTTTTTCCTTTTATTTCGCGTAAATTAAAATTCTAGGTCAAACCAAATGGGTCATTTAGGAAATAGTTTTACTTAATAATCATCCCCCAATACAGGGACTAGCCAGAGGACCTTTGCGATTATGTGATTGGTCAATTAGAGAATTTATTATTTATTTATATTGGTATTAACCAATTGGATTCGTTGCGACTGTATTGTACTCACTGGCCTGGAATATTTTCTCTACACTCACTTCTCTACTTTCACTTTATATTTCTTGAGGATTCATGTATTTTATGTATTTTTTTTTATTTAACGTTTAGCTAAATCTTACGTTCATTTTCGTAACAATACAGATTAACGTGTTTGTGTGAAAACGCCTAATGTATAAGGCGAACAATCTCACGGCCGTAAACTTACCCTTAGTTTGGCAATTTGGACCAGTTTGCGTATGGGATTCAGGACTCAAAACTTCAATGGAGTACCTTTGTACTTTCAAGAAGCTCGTATTCAAATGACCGGTCAAATCGAAGGCTGAAGCAAGTATAGTATGGTTTTTTTAATATTAAAAATAAATAACAATGAAGATTTGTGGCCACTGATGGAAATATTCGTCAACACATAACGCCATGTTTGTACTGTGGATACCAGATAACTGCTAAAATACATAGATAAGTAAGGGTGGTGGTATAATGACACCCCTCCCCCCCCTTCTCCCTTCACTATGATAAGCGTTAAAAATGGTGTTTTGTGGTGGTGGTAGCATGGGGGAGTCTTATGTTCAGGCGCGGACGTCTTCCGGCTGCCGAGATTACAAATAGGTTATTAACAAACAAAAAGTATAATAAGTAAAATATCAGTTATCTAATGACTAAACAAAACTTGTAAATCCCATGAATAGTACAAGCTTTGTTCAGTTTGAGGGCCTGTGTGAATTGTCCACAATTATAATTATAATTGTTCTTATCCATTGCTTACTGGCGTTATACGTAACAAGAACAAAAAATGTAGTATTAAAATTTCTCTGAGTGTATGTATGTGAGAGGATTGTTTTTGTGTCATGGACGTATTGGTTTGTGTATGTGGCCGATATAGAACGTAAGTAATCTCAACCGAGAGATAGCCGAATACATTTGAGAAGTATGACTATCACAGCATAGTGTTGTAGTTGAATAAAAGATAGAAGTCCAGTAGTTTGATCGTCATCGTTGGGTCGGGCCACTGGGCGGGGGTTCGGCTAAAGGTGCGGTAATTAAGTGCTGTAGTTAGTGACAATTTGTTGCTTATTTGTTTGTTGTACCCAAATAGTGGTTATCCATTGAAATAGTCGTGATTATGGTTCACTAAAGGAGCCCCGTGGTTTTACTTTTGAGAACCTCCTTGATTTTTGAACTTGGTTTAAAGTTGTTGTTTAAACCTTGGAAAATGCTTGAATGTCACATATTTTCCAGTTATTTTGGTTTAAAATTCCAATTACTACACCGATTTTGGTGAAATTTCTATTTTCTTTTTATTTCTTTTTTACTTCAAACTTGTCTAGCATTTGACTACGTTGTCACCTGATGGGAAGTGACGATGCGATCGAAGGTGTAGCATGCTAGCCAAGTAAATACCTATTCACTCTTTTCTTGAACATGCCCGGGTCATATTTCGCCGGAAACACAGACGCTAATCTATGGAAGCAATCTGAACGTACGTAGTTTTAAATAAGAAAATAATGTATCTTATCGGTTTATAAATGACGGAGTTCAAAGAGAAAACGAGAATTGATAATCACCTCCTTGTTTTAAGTCGGCTGAAAGGAACAACAAATCCCATCATACATTAGAAACCATTAAACTTATGAAAAAACGGTGCATCTTTTGTCGTTCGAATTCAATCTATATTGTACCGCAAATAACGTCAACTGTTACCAAAAACTGAAATTAGGCCGTCAAAGCTCAGGTGATTATATCTGACCTCGGATGACCTTTGAGGAAGCTGATAAAGGGGGAGCTTCAATTGTCTTGATCAATGTCTTTCCGTGACACGGCTAGATAACCTTGCTTTTGTTTTTAGAAAAATAAAAGGAATGCTTTTATCTTTGGAAAACCTGAGGGTATTTTATTCCGCTCGAGATAACGGGAAGGGTTCCTCGGGAGGGGGAAGGGGAAGGGTCTTTAAAGGAAGATCAGAAGAAAGGTTGCTTTAAAGGAAACGCGAGCTTATTGTTTTTTGTATCGAATTGGTCTTTTTCTTTACCTCGTACTATCCGCACTCCATACTAATCTCAACTAATATTATCAACGCAATTTTTTTATGTATGGATATTTGTTATTGTCACGCAATAACTACTGAATGGATTTTAATGAAACTTGGAAGGACGTTCCTTTGATTAAAATCGTCCGATATTTTCTATCTATGATATTTATTTCTATCATTTACGGATAATATGTATTTCTGATATGTCTGGTAAAAGGACAATTTACAATTGTCAAGATAGCGACATTAACATTAAACAAAGCGTAAACATAAATTATACCGACCGATACATGGAACTGAAGAAGTTTTACTTCAGTCATTTGATCTTGAAGAACACTCGTTTTTTTGTTTGATAGGTGACTTGATCTAGTTAGTTAGGATTTCAGAAAATCTCTTCTGACGTTAAAAAGTATCAGCTGGCGAAGGGAAATTCGGGATTTATGTAATCTAAATATATGTATATAAAAGAAAGTCGTGTTAGTTACACTATTTATAACACAAGAACGGTTGAATTGATTTGGCTGAAAATTGCTTAGAAACAGAAGACGGACATGGGATACTTTTTATCCCGTTCGACCGCGTATTACCAATTCACCCGCGCGAAACCGGGGCGGGTCAACTAGTATTGAAATAATATGTTTTTTTATTGTTTATAGACAAAATATGTGGCGGCTGTCTCACTTGCTGGAAAGTGGCGACGCAATCTGCGATGGTGCATGTTTCCCTAGAAAAATAATTATAGCACTATAAAAGTAGTCCTCTCAGGAGCACAGATAACGTAATAGTATCGAGTGTCACTTGTTTTCAAACGGTCAAGTGCGATGCGGACCGACAGAAACTTTATACCCCACACTGACCTTTGAACGGCTGCATGGAGTGAAACGGCTATTGAGCTGAGTTTAAATTAAATTAAAAGCTATTCATTTAAAACTTTGAATCGTGTGAGAAATGTTTATGACGTGTTTAACGCTTGAGTTAAATACGTGGAATATGAGTTAACTTTAAAGGTGTGTATTGTAATTCGGCTTTAGAAATAAAGTAATGTTAAAAGTTGCTTGAAATTATTCCATTTAAAGCCAATAATAGTATTATTTTTGGATTTAAAAAAAAAACAGTGAATTTTAAAATTGAGGTTTACATAAGTATTACAAGTTATATTTATAGTTTAGCTAGTTATTATTGGTGTATATTTAGTTGGCCGGACGTTGAAAGTTTTTGAAGTAAAACTTCTTTATTCACGCTTGTCGTGAATGCGAGGCTAACAGAAGTTGAAGTTGGTTCACGTAGATCTCAACATAACAATGTTAAAAATGATTTTAAATTTGTATTATTATGTTGGTACACAATTCAAAGGGTGAGAATAAAAAAGGTTTAACTGTCAAATTGATAGTTACGAGAAAATTGACTTTGAACTTCAACGGCCTCGTTTTAATGTAGAGTGCGTATTAAGTAATAGAAAAGGTATATTTATGTAAGTTTCAGTTGTTTGAAAATGTATTGATTCTATTTTAAAATACAAAACATAGTACTAATTCGTAAAAATATAATATGATATAATAATATTTTTAGGCTAAGCGAACTGTATTCCTGTGTCAGATAAATCGATTTTAGACTGAAAATCTCGAGATTTAAGCCTCATTTCGGTATCCTGAGAATATATTATTGTAGATAATTTCACGCTGAATCCAACGATACCCATAAGTCATTTTGTGAAAAAAATCAGTTTAACCCTTTTTGATCTCATCCCTTTAATTGTCAAGATGGCGACATTAACATTAATCAAAGCAAAAACAATGTTACACCGGCCGATAGATGGAGCTTAAGAAATTTTACTTCAGTCGTGTGGTCTAAAGCATACTCGTTTAATTTTACGATATTTATATAAAAATAATTACTTAAATACTATTAAAAAAGCCCTGAACCTAGTCAGCCTTATTAATAAACACGAACTAGCTTTAGACTAGTTACACCATCTTTTGTCTCTTTCGATCCAGCTAAATATTCCAGTAGCAAAAAAAGACAAAAGCTGAAGTAACTAACCCGAGACTAATACCCGTTTATTAATAAGGAAAGAAAGAAAGAAAGAAACACTTTATTTGTATAAGGCTGAGTGTGCCGCCAGCAGCGGGGCAAACAAGCTACGGGTGCTCAGGACTGCAGAGTGAGGAACTTCCTGATAATACGTACCTGGTCAAGGAGTGCTGCCTTCTGAATCTGACCCTTGATCCAACCTTCTAGCGAGAGTCTTTCGAGGTGTAATAATAACTATTATTATAACAATATTTTTTTTTAGTTTTGGCTCCACACTTTTGTGTATTTAGCCAGTGTCAAGTAATTGATAATTTTTCAAGTTAATTAACATATATTGTATCAAGTCAAGTCACAGTCCAAGTCATCAAGTCAAGTCATAGTCTAGTCTAGTCAAGTCATACTCCTAGTAAAGTGGTGGCAACTTTACCAAAAGCTTCTATGGAGTTTTGGAAACAACGCGAAAAAAACGTATCTCCATCATTATATCACTTTTCCACACTCATGCCTGTAATCCAGCACTTAACGAATAAAATGCCACCAATTTTATGCACTAACACTGAAAATAACACAAGTTTTGGAAAATAATACAATGCGGCGACGCGATCTTTTTCGTTTTCCCGCCAATCATTACAATAATTACCTATCCTGTCTTAATTAATAATGTAGATTTTGTATATTTATTCATGTGTCTAGCCTTTATTTGTGTCTTACCAATCTAGAATATTTTTATGGTCAGTCTCCTCTAATAGAATACTAGTTAATAGCCATAGATATTTTCTGTGTGGGACGCCAAACACAAATAAAATCGCCGAAGATACCCAATCAAGACAGAAGGGTGCGGTCCGTTTGAAAGCGTTATCAATTTTTATTGAGAGTAGGTACACGATATATTTTATCCTCAAACTGTTTCTCCCTATCTACATGCATACTTAGGCTGACCCTATCTAATAATAATAATAATAATAACGCCCAATGATCACATACATAGATCCTAGGAATCCTAGTTAGGGTAGGATTCCCTGTGGGACCATGATTCCACAACACCCAAACTCAGAACAAGTATTATAAGTATATACTCCCATGCAACCAGAGAGTACCTAAAAATAATGAATATACTCTCTGCCCTACCACAGATAATATAATATTATACAAGTAGCCTTCGAGCAAAAGCAAGTAGCCCTATTTACCTAAAACCGTACACAGATCATAAAACATTTCCCTTCTTTTTTATCTTTTTAAGGAAGCCCAAAACAAAGAATTCTATTTGATTATTACATTAACCCAGACGTAAATGTCTTTGCGTTAATCGATTTTGATATCTTTATTATTCTGTAGAGTGTACCTTCAAGTTGAATATGACTCCACCCCAAGAATATCATACGAAATAATAAATTTTTCATACCAAACATCAATTTAAGACTGAAAATATGACCCATTCAAACATTCAAATGCCTTCAATGACGTCATTGTTGTTTGTTATCTTTTTCTCGAAGATTATCTCTTTCTTTAGAGTGACAATAATTTCAAAAATGTACGAACATGCCTCATTGACATAAAATATGTTAACGATTCATCTATATATTCAATATTCTTAGATCTGTGTATAATCTATGGTCCGCTTGGTTGTTTTACACTCATTGTCGGTTGCATTCTCTTTGAATACGATCTTGCAAGTGCAACAACCCAAATTACTATTATGAAACTTAACATAATTTTTATAGTAATCTACGTTAAGATGAAATGTAGTAATAATTTTCGCTGGAATTTAAAGCCAATAGTTTTTATCAAGTCTTGGCTCTGCCCACGCCTCAATCGTCGTGTCATCAATCGGACAGTTCGATTAGATCCTGACGATTAATTATGTTCGACTAAGAAGCTCTCTCGGGCGGTGATTTATTTTGGTCACTTTGGTTTTGGAAAACCGAGTGAGTATAGAATGATGTGGGGTAAAATGTTAATGACGCTTATAGTGTAGTTCGACTCGCCTCTACTTTGTCACTTGTCAACATCTTTTTTAATGTTAATGAATGATAATCTAGTCGTTCGCCTGATGTTAAGCGACACGGCCGTCCATAACAGTTGCAGTGTCACTCTAATGTAAAGTTTTGCGCACGTCATCACAGAATACTATCACTTCTACCGACCACGTCATCCTGAGATGTCAACACAATCTAGTGATAAGATCAGACTGAGATCAGATCATAAAGTCTCGTAGCCCAGTAATTTCAATAGCTACAGTGCCCTTCAAACCGAAACACAGTAATGTTTGCACACTACTGCTCGGAAGCTCAGTCAGCACGCGGCGCGAATTTAGTGAAAATATTACCTCCTTTTTTTAAACGGACACATACATAGATCCTGAACCCTAACTAGAATTCTCTGTGTATAAGGACCCAGGAACTAGGAGGACCATGGTCCCATAACACCCAGCCTCAGAACAAGTATTTGTGTTTTTTTCTGTGCACAAATACTTGCCCTGCCGCAGGAATCGAACCCGCCGCCTCCGGGATATGAGCCGATCTGCTCAACCACCACACCACAGAGGCTGTCAACTCTTTGAGCTAGTAGAGCGATAAGTACCAAACAGAATGACCTAGAATATCAAAGCAACTCCAAGCATGAGCAAATGAGCATGAGCAACATTTCTATTCTAAACCTAAAGAGTACTATTAAGTAAATCTTAGTAGAGCACATTCGTAGAGCTATCGCGTCCTAGTCTATGCCAAGACCCATAAAGTTACCTATATAAATAAGACAATAGTTACCCGTTAGCTGGAACTTGGCCGCAGGCCATGGTATTCTAGCTGGTCGCGATCTCAATAGATTAATGTTCTATTGGACCCCAAAGCTACTTTGCAGAGCAAGGTGTAGCTCAGCAGAGCGAGACGTAGCTCAGCAGAGCGAGATGTGGCTCATCAGAGTGAAATGTGTATCATCAGAGAAAGATGTGGCTCAGAAGAGCAAAATGTGGCTCAGCAGAGCGAGATGTGGCTTAGCAAAGCGAGACGTGGGTCGTCAAAGCAATATGTGGCTCATCAGAGTGAGATGTAGCTCAGCAAAGCGAGATGTGGCTCAGCAGAGCGAGATGTGGCTCAGCAGAGCGAGATGTGGCTCAGCAGAGTAAGATGTGGCTCAGCAGAGTGAGATGTGGCTGAGCAGAGCGAGATGAAGCTCAGCAAAGCGAGGTATGGCTCAGCAGAGTGAGATGTGGCTCAGCAGAGCGAGACGTGCTCCTTTTAAGTGTGGTAAATAGGTAAGTATTTCCAATAACACAGAAAATATTTACAAAGAAACTTCTTCAACGCTTCGTAACTAACCTACTTACCTGCTGACAAATGTAAAAGCCTTGCATATTGTAGAAATGCACTGATACTCGTGCTCCTAGCAGAATGCATTAACCAAATGACTTCAACTAAAATCGTAAACAATGGTTACCGTCGACCATACTACCGCCTGCTGTAGTAGTAAATCTGCATTAGTTTGGGCCGCAGTCTGCAGTGACTGATCTACCAGCAAAAAGGAGATCGGCTTCGTATATATATTATAGCGCCTATAGCGTAATAACCAACATAGATAGATAGATAACTATTTATTGAAACACCATATTACAGGAACAATTGACAATAACAAACTTAAAAATTAAATGTCATCAAGCGGTCTTATCGCTTAAAGAGATCTCTTCCAGACCACCCAAAAATTTAGGGAAACAACAAAAAAGTAAGAACGGTGGTTTTCAGTTACAGGTAAAGCTACAACATAGTGCACTTAATTTTTTTTTTATGTTAAGGAATGACATGACGAGCTAGTCGTTTGTCTGATGTTAAGCGACACGGTTCCCCATATAAGTTGCAGTATTTTAAGTACTATTATGATATATTATTATTGATATATATATATGATATACTATTAGGTTTTGGTTGAGTTAAAATCTATTTGCCGTCTGGTCCCGTTATAAGAGAAAGACCACCTCATTTCTTTCTTTTGGGTGTGTAAGAGACAAGAGACAACAAAGGAATGTCCAGGGAATGGGTAACAGCATTCTTCTCGCTCTACATTATATAATCTATATAAATCTATCTAAATCAAGTCACAGTCCAAGACATCAAGCCAAGTTATAGTCTAGTCAAGTCATACGCCTAGTAAAATGGTGGCAATTTTACTAGAAGCTTCTATGGAGTTTTGGAAATAACACGAAAGGAAACATTTCACCATCATAATACCACTTTCCCACATTCATGCCTGTAATCCAGCACTTAACGAATAAAACGCTACCAATTTTATGCACTAACACTGAAAATAACACAATTTTTGGAAAATAATGTGGTGACGCGATCGTTTTCGTTTTCCCGCCGAAAACCACAGTGTCTACCAATCTTTACAGCGTCACCGGGCGGGAGGGCAAGTGCTTAAGGCGCCCAGCCGTCAAAAGTAGGAGGCAAATAGCTCAAGGGCGCCCCTAGGGTGAGAGCCTCGGCTTGGCCTTTGTGGGATAGAAGATCGATAAGACTATGTCCACTCTTCCAGTGTTTAAATAAGTATTTAACCCGACGTACACTGTGCTTTTCATTACGAATGCAAGAAATGTAAAAATAAAAACATAAATTAACTGTAGAAAATGTGTGATTACAAATCTTAAGTACGAAAGTATGAATAAAACTCTACAACTCAAAAAAACTTGATTTGATGATTGATTGATATGACGGATTGCCGTTTTCCCGCCTATTTATTTTTCTGTGGCCGTTCAGCTATTCAGTCATTATTTTTCATTTTCATCATTGTAAACATGGTAAATATTTTGTATCTATGCTATTTTAAAGGAATAGTTGAAACTAAGTTATAATAAAGTCATTTAAAATAACATTATGTTAATTAAATTTTACATCGCTCTTTAATTGAGTAGGCTGTAGAGTATTTTTTTTAAATAGTCCTTTTTATAATTTGACAGCTGTCAGTTGAAAACGATTCTCCCCAGGCTCAAATGTATTACTTCCAACCCTCTTCTTAGGCAACTTCATATCCACTCTGTAACCTTAGATTCTGTTACTTTAGTGTATATTGCGTAGGTGCCGTCTTCGCATTCGTTTTAGTTAACAATGTGCTGACGAAATTGGGAGGAAATGAAGGTTTAGTAAGTTTGGAAGAAAAGTTAACAAGGACGGGGTATAGGTATACTTATTGGATTTATTAGACCTTAGATAGGTGGTTAAGGACAAGCTAGAGTCAAGGTTTGATCAGTTTCTATACTTTAGAGTTTCAAGTGTTACTCCGAATTTTGGCGGGAAAACGAAAAAGATCGCGTCGCCGCATTGTATTATTTTCCATAACTTGTGTTATTTTCAGTGTTGGTGCATAAAATTGGTGGCATTTTATTCATTAAGTGCTGGATTACACGCATGAGTGTGGGAAAGTCGTATAATGATGGTGAAACATTTTTTTTGCGTTGTTTCCAAAACTCCATAGAAGCTTCAAGTAAAGTTGCTACCACTTTACTAGGAGTATGACTTTGACTAGACTATGACTTGACTTCGATTCGACTTCGACTGTGGCATGACACATATTTGTGTAAATATCATTAACTTGAAAAATTATCAATTACTTGACACAGGCTAAATATACAAGTGTGGAACCAAAACATAGAAAAAAGTGTTACTCCAACTTATGTGTCGTGTCGCTTAACATCAGACAAGCGACCAGCTCGTCATGTCATTTCGTAACATAAAAAAAAGATATAATTTATTACAAAATAAACTTCCTTATTTTTAGACGCATAAATAAACCTAGCCTTACCATGTAGGAATCCACCCTATTACAACTTCACAACTTTTTGTTGCCAAGGTAGAGCATCAACGTTCGGCCCGCGATGGGTTATTGTATTCTATTTATGTATTTACAAACAAAAAGTATCTAAGTATTGTATCAGTTATCTGGCTCCCATAGTACAAGCTTTGCTTAGTTTGGGGCTAGATGGGGATTGTGTGAGATGTCCACACATATTATTATTATATATAACTCAAACGTGACTGACTGATTGACTGACTGACATAGTGATCTATCAACGCACAGCTCAAACCACTGGATGGATCGGGCTGAAAATTGGCATGCAGGTAGATGTTATGACGTAGGCATCCGCTAAGAAAGGATTTTTCGAAATTCCACCCTTAAGATGGTGAAATGGGTGGTTGAATTATTGTTCCATAGGCCACGCCGCGGGCGAAGCTGCGGGCAGAAGCTCGTCATAGATAAAGTCATGAGCTGGGAATATGTTTGGATGCAGTCCGTAATAGTGACCTACTTGGATATTTTTTTAGGTGAAAAAGGTTAAAGGTGGCAAAGGTTGCAAATTTCGTCTGTCTGTACCATCGAATTGCCAGCTATCTGGCCGCTAAGCGGTAGTGCGCAAGCACTACTGTGTTTCGGTTTGAAGGGCACTGTAGAAGTAACTATGGGCAAATGAGATTTTATGAGTTGATCTCACAGTTCAGTGATTGGATTACCAGACTGTGCTGTTGTTTCAGGGTGATGTCGCAGTGCAGTGTCACGCGAAACCTTATATGTTAGAGTTCCGAGTGCACTGCATCTGTTATGGGTGGCCGTGTCGCTTAACATCAGGTGAACAACTAGCTCGTCGAACAATCAGCACAGTCTGGTAATAAGATTACTCGACTGAATCAGATCATAAAGTTTCAATTGCCCAGTAATTTCACTAGCTACAGTGAAAGTGATGGCAATTTTACCAGAAATTTCTTCGTAGTTTTGGAAACAACACGAAAAGAAGCGTTTCAAAAATAACACAAATTTTGGAAAATAGTAATGCTGTGACGCGATCTTTTTCGTTTTCCCGCCAAAACCATTTCTTTGATGGAATCATCCTGCGGTCCGATAAAAGCAAACCTTGAGCAAGACTGCAAGGTCCTACGGGGATGCTAAGGGCTAACCCTAGTATATGAGCAGCGATTTATTACGCCCGCCAGTCCGGTACTTAGTTAACTTCTGCCGAGGTCATAACTTGAGGGCTTTGTAGGGCTAATAAAGTAAACTAGGTCTGTTATACGGAGGGTTTTATAGCCAGCTGTAAATAGAAACAAATTGAAGCGTGATAAGATTTAAAAGGTTTTTGTTGAAGTATATAAATCTCAGCGTTTTCTTTGACCTTCCAACATCCATTGGATGTTTTTTAACAGGTAAAATTACTTTATTCTTGGCTACTTACTACAATAATAACTACTTAGTATTAAAATATGCGCCGCCGCCATCTTGACAATAAAATATGCGCCGCCGCCATCTTGACAATAAAATTGTGAATTGTCATACCAACATAATATGACAAATTTTGAGTAATTTTTCAGTTTGTTATGTTGACAATGGAAATCTACATCAACGAACAACTTTAAAATTCCGTTTGTCTCGTTACGCATTCACCAGCTTACTCCCCAAGTCAAGCGTGCGTTAAGAAGATTTACTTTAAAAATATTTGAACTGTATACAAGACGTTTTGACCTGTAGACAGTCCAAATGCCAATATAGTAATCGCGTACCCAGCATACTGGCAGTATTAATCCCCCCCTATTTAATAATAATAATTTGACACGTATAAAAATGCTATTCCAAAAAGTTTAGCAGACAAACTGCACCTGACTGCAAAATATCGTCGTTGGGTGGCTAATGCCCAACTATTTTTAGCTTTAAGTAGTTGTTTTTTATGTAGCTGTACTATGATCTCGTGTCTGAAATAAATCATTATTTTGTTATTATTATTATTATTATTATTACAATTACCTATTTATTATTGTTTTATTTCTTCCCCGGGTTCAAACGTAATTTTGAATACGAATGCACTTTGAATATTTGGCTAGTCAAAGCAAAAAAAAAATCGTAAATAACAGCCAATTGATTTTTTACATTATATTAGTAATTAATAATATTAAAAGTTTTAATATCCAACCACCATTATATTTTTATTCCAACAATATATTTTAATTCCTGTAAGTAGGCAAGGTCCTTTAAAGCGTGAAGATAAAGATTTAATCCCATTTCTGATAAATTATTAGAATGAGTAGGTAGTTTTATTTTATTTTACATAATTTGGTAATAAAATAATATTATAATAATAACTCCCGACGCTTTTATAATAATAATAACTCCCCATACGCACCCACTGATAGTGGACTGGAGCATTTGGACTGTCTACCTATAGGTCATCGCAGCTAGCATATAGACCAATATTCCTTTTTGTGGTAGTTTGTATATTTAGTGGTAGTTGTTATATTATTGTAGTATTTAGTCCGTTGATAGATAAAGGCACTATATACGCCCACCGATCACATACATAGATCCTTGACCCTATTTCGGATTACCTGTAACTTGGGACCCAGGAACTACGAGGAGCATGGTCCCACAACACCCAGTCATAGAACAAGTGTTTGCGCTTTTTTCCGTACACTAAGCCTGTCGCAGGAATCGAACGCGTCACCTCCTGGTAAGCCATCCTGCTCAATCACCACAACACAGAGACCACACAGAGACTGTCGCAATACATTATATTAGTGGAAAGTAGTACGTACGTCGTGTTAATTTTTATTCTGTGGTATTTTTTTTTATTCTGCTTTACCACAGACTCCTGGGTCCGTGCTCTGTTTTAACACACTACTTACATATTGTTAGTTGTGTGGTATTCTGAGGTATTGGCCTTAGTGACAATTAAAGTTAGTTATAGATGAGGAAATCGTAGGTGGGTAGACCTACCTAGACCTACCTAGCTAGTAGGTATGTAATTATGTTCGTATGGTGTAGGTATATTTTGTTCTACCTTCTTCATCAACAGCCTGAAAACGCCCATTTCTGAATATTGGCCCGTTTTATATAATCACAGCACATTTTATATAATTAGGTATATAGAATAACTAGGAAGAATTATTGTGTTCCCTAATTTTTTTGATCTAGTAATTACTGTATTCTAGGCATGTTTCCCTTTAATTTTCTAAATATTCAAAGTATATTTGTATTCAAAAATGCGACTTCTGAGCCTGGGAGGAAATATTGCAAAAATAGTTTTTTTTTTTGCTTTTGTTTTAGCTCCACACTTTTGTGTATTTAGCCAGTGTCAAGTAATTGATAATTTCTCATGTTAATTAATATCATATAATGTGTCAAATCACAGTCCAAGTCATCACGTTAAGTTATAGTCTTGTCTAGTCAAGTCATGCTCCTAGTAAAGTGGTGGCAACTTTACCAGAAGCTTCTATGGAGTTTTGGAAACAACACGAAAAGAAACGTTTCACCATCATTATACCACTTTCCCACACTCATGCCTGTAATTCAGCATTTAACGAATAAAATGCCACCAATTTTATGCACTAACACTGAAAGTTTTGGAAAATAATACAATACGGCGACACGATCTTTTTCGTTTTCCCGCCAAAACCTCAACTAAAGTTTTTTTTGTTTGGTTTTGGCTCCAAACTTATGTGTATTTAGCCAGTGTCAAGTCACAGTCGAAGTCATTAAATCAAGTCATAGTCTAATTCATACTCCTAGTAAAGTGGCGGCAACTTTACCAGAAGCTTCTATGGAGATTTGGAAACAACACGAAAAGAATCGTTTCACCTTCCTTATACCACTTGTGTGGGAACACTCGTGCTTGTAATCCAGCACTTAACGAATAAAGTGCCACCAATTTTATGCACTAACACTGAAAATAACACAAATTGTAGAAAATAATACAATGCGATCGCTCAACAATAGTTATTATACGATTTTTTTTTTCTGCGCCATCTGCTAAGACGAGAACAAACTGACTGACAAGTAGCGCCATCTCTGAGGATGTTTGGTAGTATGGTTGTAACGTCTTCATCGCTGACAGTTCCATACAGTTTTCTAGATGGCGCTGCTAAAAAAATATTGTGCCGTAGCTGTCACCTAGTGAATTATGGAAGAACTAAGATCGTTGATCTATGAAGCCGAGTGTGAAAACGTTATCCTGCTAACTTACAAAAGCCGCTAGATGACGCTGCTTATTTTTAGTTATTATCGGTCTAATAGTGGAACTGTTTGCGGAGCATGTATATTAAGAGCTGTTTTGGGTTTACCAATTTTACTTAGTCTCAAATGCTATCCTTGGATCCTTTAATTTATATTTAGATACTAAAAAGCTCTCGCCTGACTTGGATTTAATATGATATCCATAGTAATAAATAGGTAGATAATCTGGATCTGAAACTCGTGATAGGTACACTAAATTACTAAACTTTCTTATAAAGCTCCCAGATTAGAAAAAACCTACTGGTAATCCCCTTATTTAGTTGCGCATGTCCAAAAACGCTTGGAACGTTCTATCCAACGAGATCTAACACGCGTGAAAGTGAGACAAAATGCTTTATACAATATATTATGAGATTATAGCTTATCGATCTTTCATGAACAAAAGGGAAATATAAGTATGTATATAAATTGATAAGTAGGTCCCTACCTAATTATAACGGTAAGAAGTAAAACCAAATACTACACATATAAGAAAAGTTTATTATTATAAAATGCAATATTACTACCTAATTGCAACCCCCCTGAAGGAGGCTCTAGACACAATCATTCACATGAGAAACGAAAATTATATTACTACACAATTAAAATACATGTAATTACTAAACAATAGTCCGTCGTATATTAATTATAAGAAAACGCAAAAAAGCATTAACAGTAAGCAACCAATGAGAGACGCGTCAGTTTCGCACTCTCGCAACTTGCTGTAGTTGCTAGACGTTATCTGCTAAAAAAAATCCATCTGCGTATTTCATATAAACGCATATAGTTCATTTCAGTGGCCGGGCTATATGTACAGAAGCTTTAAAATGTACCGAATCTAGACGACAAAACGAATAATATTAAAAATCACATGCCCCGTCTACAAAACTTAACGAAATAATTAATTTGCATTATTTAGTTATGTCAACTATGTTTTGTTCAGTTTATATTACAAAATGCGTATGATTTTTTAAATATATTTATAAATTAATTACTTTTATAAATTCAGAACTTAAAGGACGATCTTTAAGCCACACGATACAACGTTTTCGAAGGTGTAGAAATAATATACTCCCTACCAAACTGAAGCCAAATCACTTATTAGAAGTCACATATTAAAGTAAAATGTATCAATATTATTTAGTCATGGTTGTCCGACCTAAATATTTATAACATGGTTATTGTTACTTCAAAAGCGTTTCCTCTTAATATAATCGTCGCAATCGTAACACCACATGCCCTAAACTAGGCGTAGGTACACGTGAAAACGAAACAGTATTTCGAACTTTTCCGCTTTGGAGTTCGGCGAAAACAAGTTGAGCGTAGGTATGTCGCAATTTTATTTTTGTTAGAATTGTATCTGTTTACGTCAATTTTTTAAAACGCTGTTTCCATTGAGTACATACATTTGTGGCACTGTAGTACATTTACAATGTAGATGGGTCGAGTTCTCTAATAACGATAAATATAGATGCATTTTATACTTCCACTGGTTCTCCCTTAAATAATAATTAATGATTGTAGTTTTGGTGTTGTATGAGGCATTGAAAAACGGTTTATGATATTTTTTTTAATCGGAATGTAAGTTAAAAATTATGTTTATTAAGTTATTTTTGGCTCACTCATCTTAATTATATAATGGGAGTTGGAAAGGATTTACCATTTACCACCCTTTTCTGTTCTATGTACTAATAGTGTGTGTCAAAAACCTCGCATTCCTACACGCTATGTATGCTTTATGAAATTTGACAACTTCTCACTAACGATGAATGTCACGCGTGTAAGGGAGACAAAATAAAACAAACAGATTACTTTATCGAGCGGTCATCGTGGTTTTCATACTATTATTTTTTGTTAGTAATATGAAACATGATTCGGTACCTATAGGAGAGTAACGAGCACGATTTGAACTAATCGAATCAAAAGCGCACTTAATTTCTGGAATGTTTTAGTATAAATAAAATACAGATATATTTTTGTATAAATACAATATAAGTGTATAATATAAAATAGACCTTTAGTAATTATAAATACGAAAAAGTTAATTACGACGTATTTTACAATAATTACTAAAACCTTTAAGTGTACACCCTCGACAGGTTGAATATTGTATAAAGGATTAAAATAAATAACTAAAAAAAATATAAGGTTCTTTACTATAGATAACGTACGTCACAACACCATCAATATAAATATTATTCAGTAAACTACCATTAATCGTAAATAAATGCAAGTAAAAAATAAAAACTTTCAAAGTCTTATTTACGTTAAGACAAAACCGAGAAATCTTTAAATTAAAACTATAATTCAATTGGTTTAAATTATACTGTTTTATAATCAAAATATGTTATGTGTTTTGTTAGTGATAAATAAATAATAATTACATGTTTTAAGCCAAATTAATGAAAAAGTAAAATAATGAAAGAATACAGTCAAAACGTTATTTAAGATTCTATACATAAAATTTTGAAAATTAAAATAACCGACTGTAAATATTATTAAACGATATTTTCGAAATATAATATGATACATATTGCACATGAGGCTGCAACAAAATATGAGATAATTTAAAAATACGTACTAGTAAATACACAGATTAAAATTACTTACACCAAACATTGAGACAGTAAATGGATAAAGTTAAACTATAGCAAACGATAACCCCTGGTATCTTGGAATGGCCGACTTAAGGCATTTAAACATACACAACCTTATTAATAAACGGGTATTAGTCTCGGGTTAGTTACTTCAGCTTTTGTTCTTTATTTGCTACTGGAATATTTAGCTGGATCGAAAGAGACAAAAGATGGTGTAACTAATCTAAAGCTAGTTCGTGTTTATTAATAAGGCTGTCAGAGGCTACGAATTATTTATTAGGTTTGAGGGTAAACTGGATTTTAAACTGTACGCTACAAATCTACTTCTAATTTTAAATGCAATAAGAGCCAATGAGCATTATTTGTACACATACAATGCGTGCTCTTACACATACATACATTTTTCTATGAGATATTAATATCGAAATATATGAAGGTTTGAATCACATTAAATATAATTTTAAAATATTTACTTATCTATTTTACGTTCAGTTATACCGCACATCAATACCACGAACTACATTTAATATACGTTATTAATATTAAATATACTGAAGTTACCGTAATAAATATTTTATATGATTTTATATTAAGATATATGAACTACATTATGTAATGTGACATATAAATTTTCGCCAAATAATAAAACTATCGGTATTATATTATAAGTTTTAAATTCGATATAAATTTAACATGAATGAAAGTACAATTTATATTTATTATTAGTACTCAATAATTCATTAGAATTTACTATATTTTTTACTAATATTCAAAATTTTATGCAACAATGAAATTCAGATACAAATAAAAATTTAATTGTAGCTACAATTCGATAACATAACTAGTATTATTATATCTATCTATAACACAATCATACATGAGTTTGTAAATTTTTGATGAAATAAATTTAAATTAGAATACAATTCCTTTTGCTATATTTATATAGATATTCGTTGTGCTTAAATCTAGTTTTTCTATAGTATTATAAATATCGTAGGTAAGTAGACAAATATTTATTAATTACACTACTTATGTACAGGGGAATTGTTCATGTTATCGGTTGGCCAAATCCAAAACAACTCTTTGTACTTGTAAAATTAGAATATTGCAGATGTCTATCAAAATCGGTCCATAGAGAACCTTGAGCATTGCCGTAAAGCAGTATCAAATTTGGCCTCTATCTAAGAGAAAAAAAAACCAAATAAATGTGTTACATTCAGATATTTCAGAATAATACCAGATAAAACGGTTATAAATTGTGCTATATATTAAGCGATTATAAACAATGGGTTGTTGCAATTGTAAGTGATACAAATAATGTACAGTTGTGATAGGTAATTTACAGCATCACATCATAGAAAAATTAAATATAACAAACATCCTATAAAGATGTCGACAAAAATGTATATTACTTGAAGCGAAGTTGAATTATTAATGAAAACTATAGCGAGTAAAAAAAGGTACTAAATCATTAGTTTGATTCCATGGGTATTTTTATTTCCGTCAAAATGTATGTGTTTTGTATATTGTATAATTCAACTACGACATAAATATGTCAAATAAAAATTAATGTTCATCTACAAAAATGGCAGTATTTATAACACAGTTCTATTGTTCAAACACTCTTAATGCTTAAAAATGCTTCAAAAATCAGCAATCATGCAGGATTACCACCTAAAATTTAAACGTTAAATTTATCATACTTATCTAGTATGTTGACGTACACACATTTAATAATTTATATTTATTTATTAACATTTATGTACCTACACGTGATATAGAGATATATTCACTAGCTTTATGAGAACACTGGTTCATTATAAGTCACCCCACAAATTATTTAGATAGATGACTAACTACATGCAAAGATATTGGAGACGATTTGTGTTTGATTGCATTGTATTGTAATCCGCGTTTATAGATAGCGTGTAATCCAATGATCATATCCTTAGTCAGCGATAATTTTGCAACGCATCGCTTGTCTCGATTTTTGAGATCGTGGTGTTATTGTGTTTATACCTGAATCTTCTAATATATTGCGCATTACGACATTTAAAAAATATCAAATGGCTGGAATTTAATTACGAAAAATCTGGCTACAGCATGGTCTCAAGCCACATTACAAACGTTGAACAAAAATTCTATGTATCAAATAAGTTTTCACACATTAAGACAGGCCAGCGAAAAAAAAAATGAAATTGTTTAATCTCATTTTGAAAAATGTCGCAACCCGCGGTAGAGATTACAGGGCACTTTAGCCAATTACTTCGCCGTAGAATCTATAGCTTTAGCACACAACGCGTCTGGAAGTCAAGCTAGCTCGTTCAATTTTCACAACGCTTATTTGACGTTGGATTTACCACAGAATAAATAGACACTGGCGGTCCGCTCGAGTCGTACTTGAAACTGTCTGCGGCGAGGTTGGCACTTTGG
Organism: Ennomos fuscantarius; assembly: GCA_905220475.3. NCBI lineage: Eukaryota > Metazoa > Arthropoda > Insecta > Lepidoptera > Geometridae > Ennomos > Ennomos fuscantarius. The sequence goes on from HG992023.1 coordinate 19,029,367, forward strand.
AATTTTGCAGTATTATTAAATTTCAACATAGTTTCATCATGCGTAACCAAATATAATTATACCTACTTTAAAACTTACACAAACAAATATACAGACATCGGTAGTTTTATTAGTAGTGATAATCGTCACAGGATTAGTGCGGGATTATTAAACTTATTATGGAATAGCAAATTCTTATTTCTTCTCTGTTCTCACTTCGCACTTAACAGTCAATCAAACCTCCTCGTTTAAAACCATGTGAGATTGATTAACGCTTGTGGAAAATAGAACGTTGTCATTGATTGCACTTGCAATTGAGCTGACTTTTTGGTACTATTTATTCCGTTGTATGCTAACACGATTTGTGTGCTAAAACTAAATGCCTTCACACAAATAGCGTTCCTACAAAATGCGATCTCTCCCTGTACGTAGCGTCAGGAACGCTAAGTGTGCAAACGCTAAACGTACACTAACGCTTCACTAAACCTAGCTAAAGTAAAAGTAAAAAGTATTGTGCAGCACATAAAGCAAACATAACTTAAAAACTACAGAAAAACGCACACTGCACAGTGTAGTTCATAAGAACGGAATGAAAGAAGAAACGAACAATTACACGTAAAAAATAATTATATCAAAAAATGTGTACAAATCTTAAATTGATAAACTTTTAATAAAATAAACACGAACTCAATTGAAATTGCGAACGAGTCACTAGAACAATAAATAGGTAACATTCAACATTGGATAACACGGTGGTCAATGGTATAAAGTAAATTTCGATAATTACAGGTTTAAATGATTAAAAACAACGGTTTAAAATAATTTCATAAAAGTGACTGATTCGCAACATCATCAAAAATATCAGGTAACGCGACGCACACCTTACTGCAGTTATAATAAGGTCGTGGCCAACGTCGGTGGGATTATCTGCCGAACATCCCGCGAACCAATAAATAAAATTGTCACGCGATTTGACACCTTAAACGCGCGCACAGGCAGCGCGACGCACGCAAGCCCGCGCCTCGGCCGCACTACAATGGCACAACGCTGCGCGCGGCCGCTATGCGACCGCACACCATAAAAAAACATCTCTATACAAGAAGCTTACAAAAAAATTACACAATAAACAACGGCAAATATACGAACTCTCAATGCAACAAAGAACCGTAACGATAAAGAGGCCGGTGCCGAAACATTTTAAATAGGAGATTTTCAAAACGCTTTATATAAAAATTAATACGAATTAAAGCATTAGCGTAATGTTGACTCGGCTACGAGTGTAGCGGCATTCTTTGGCTTGCAAGTGCGCACCCCATTCCCGCCGCGCGTCCATTTGGTAAACATACGAACAACCGAAGACAACGTATAAGGTTAGAAGGTGGACGCGCGATCGTCGACCGCTTACTTCTTGTTGCGGTGGCGAACGCGGGGTGGGGGGCGGAACTCGGGCTACGCATGACGCTTGGCGTGCAGCGCCAGGTGATCGGAGCGCGAGAAGCAGCGGTCGCAGTGACGGCACCGGAACGGCTTCGCCCCAGTATGCTTGCGGTAGTGCCGTGTCAGCTCGTCCGACCGGGCGAAGCGCCACTCGCAGCCCTCCCACGAACACTTGTACGGTTTCTCGCCTACAACAAACAATACTTTATTGAAGGAAACACGCTACTTCTTAGCGCACGCTTGAATTGGGGAGTAAGCTGGTGAATGCGAGGCGAAAGTTGAAGTTGGTTCACGTACATCTCTATTGTCAACATAACAAATTTAATGTATTATTATGTTGGTATGTCCGGTAAATGACAATTTACAATTGTCAAGATGGCGACATTAACATTAAACAATGCAAAACCATAGTTATACCGGCCGATAAAAGGAGCTAGACTAAAGAAGTTTTACTTCAGTCGTGTGGTATGAAGCCACTCGTTTTTTTTCTATTTTGTATACGTTTCGGGAGTTTCACGACATGCCAATCTATAAGCACAGCTATACTGACCCGATAGCTCAGTTATTAGTAACCCTGGTTCGATTCGATTCTCACCCAGAACAAACATTTGGGTGGAAACAACGGATGCAACTTTTTCGCAGTCTTTTTTGTTGTGTTTATTATTGTCAGGAGAAGGTTCTTATGAAAGAAAAAAACTAAGATAGTTAGAAAATTTTCCCGACGCGGGCGCAGCTAGTACAAAATAAATATTAAGTTCAGTACTTTATTAAGATAATAACACAAAAAGTACAAAAATGAAGTACATGGATGAATATATATTAAATTACGAAACTCATGAACATTTTCTATGGAAAAAGTTTTTATTTTTCGTCGATTTTCCAATGTTTTTAATAACTATTCTGCTATTCAGGCCGGAGACAAATACAATTAAAATAAATTAAATACCATGAAAACCAGCCGTTCTCGAGTTATAATTGTTCGAACAAACCCGAATTTGTTTTAGTATAGATTAATGAATCGGTAGTCACCAGTGTGGGTCCTCTTGTGGGCCTTCAAGTGGGAGCTCTTGGTGTACACCTTATCGCAAGCTGGGAACTCGCAGCGGTGGACGCGGCGGCGAGGGTCGGACGCCGGCAGCGGGTGCAGGCGAGGCGGGAGGCGCCGGATCGGGACTGGCACCGGGACCGAAGGCTCGTCTGAAAGCAACATCACAGTAAGAACAGCTCCATATCTAACAATTTGTTGTATATGGCAAGTGTATTGTACATTATTACAGTACTGCCAGTTATTCTGCCACCAAGCAGTAGTGTGCAAGCACTACTGTGTTCCGGTTTGAAGGACACTGTCGCTAATAAAATTGCGGGGCAAATGAGACTTTATGATCTGATCTCACAGTCGAGTAATCTTATTACCAGACTGTGCTGATGTCTCAGGATGATGTGCGCAGTGCAGTGTCACGCGAAACTTTATATTTTGGAGTTCCGAGTGACACTGTTCTGTTATGGTCAGCCGTGTCGCTTAACGTCAGGTGAACGACTAGCTCGTCACATCATTCACTAACACTAAAAAAACATAATATATAATATCTCCCAACGATCACATACATAGATCCCAGACCCTAACTTAGGATTCCCTGTATCTAGGGACCAGGGAACTACGAGGTACCACAACACCCAGACACAGACAAGTATCTGCGATTTTTTCTGTGCACAAATTACTTGTCCTGTCGCGGGAATTGAACCCGCCACCTCCAGGTTATGAGCCATTCAACCACACACGACAGAGGCCGTCATAACAGCTTCTGCTCTGAACATTATCATCAGCACATTACGTGAGGTACGGGCCTTCTCTCGCAAGGCCATTATAACACCACACTGGACGCTTAAGAGCCAGTGCGAATCGTGTACATAAAATGGAAAGTCAAGTTGCACTTTATTTCGTGGTAATAACAACTATTACCAATTAACACCGCATCGAGTTTCGACAAGTCTATAATATCAGCACATAACAATCCCTTACACCAAATATACCGAAAACTATTGCGTAAACCTTCGGCAAATTCTAGACTTTCTTTTTTTTTATTTACATTTGGGCTTCACACTTTTGTGTATTTAGCAAGTGTTAAGTAATTGATACTTTATAAAGTTAATGACATTTCACGCAAATATGTGTGAAGTCGCAGTCGAAGTCATCAAGTCAAGTCATAGTCTAGTCAAAGTCCTAGTAAAGTGGTGGCAACTTTACTAGCTTCTATGGAGTTTTGGAAACAACACGAAAACAAACGTTTCACCTTCATTATACCATTTTCCCATACTCGCGCCTGTAATCCAGCACTTAACGAATAGAATGCCACCAATTTTATGCACTAACACTGAAATAACACAAGTTTTGGAAAATAATACAATGCAGCGACGCAATCTTTTTCGCTTTCCCACCAAAACTCTTCTAGTCTCTTTATTACTCGCCATCGCCAGTTTCCTTTCGAGGTCGATTATGCGTGTAGCCATCGAGTATCGATTTAACATGAGAAGCGGCGCGTGGGACCGGCTTCACGAGTTATAGCTGGTATTATCTTACTGGGAGCATCTCTATTGTGCCATCAATATACGGAGGCTGGGTCTCAGCAGACAAAACCTAGGTCACTTGACACAACTGAGCCGTCCACAAGTTTGCTCAGCATAGGTAAACGGTAACGTCGTCACAGACAGACACAGGCACAGGGTAAGTGTGGTTAGCTACTGCAGTGCAGTTACTCGGATCGTATGACTGCGTTATGGAAGTTTATTTATTCAAAAACAATATAATTGTATGGAAAATTAATATACCACACAACATAGATTATTACAAATAACAAAAACCATTAGTTCCAACCTACCAGCAAATTTGGATAAAAGAGTAGTGGCACGTTATGCTTAGCACAGTACCTTACATTAAATATACTTTTCTTAAACATGCGCGGAAATATTATCATTACTTTTGAATAAAGAACACGTGAAGTATCATATTTACATAGACTGAAAAATCAAAATCACTTCCCGGCGCATACTTTGAATTTGGAACGAAGAGCGCACCGGCAATGTTGTATGAAACGGTGTGCTGTTTGAATTTAGAACTCTTTCATCAATCGTACACATTGCGTTCTCGTGGCTGTATAGCCACAGATGCGTTTAATAGTATTTGTGCGTTTATCTTTTGGCACAAACTGTTAAATACAATAAAAATTAGCGGTAAAGCGGAGTTCGTCGTTATTTGGTTAATAAATAATACATTTCGTTCAATAAATGTCCTAACATGAGTAATATCACTTTTAATATTAATTAAATTTATTATGTAAAAGGCCCTTTTTATTTCCTTGCATTTTTTAAGAAAAGCACTCTAATTGCACTATAATGGCAATTGCCTATTTCGCTGCCTTTGCAATAGTGTACTAAAGTATTCTGATTTGGGCTTGCATAAGTACTGTAAATAGCCTATTTGCATTAAAATTATATATTTTACATCAATATAATATGCAGCTAAGGTCATCGAAATATGGAAAGAATAACAGCATTAATCCAAAAAGAATGACTTCAGTTTGTTTTTGAAGGTATATTACCTTATTATTATTATTGCGCTATAAACAGATTTTAACGAAAGCGGTAATTAATCATATAATCTAACAGCCTGGACTCTCATACAATGACTAACTACCCGCAGAGTAGGTAAGAAATTGCTTTATAAATCCTTTCTACGCCTGAGTTCTTTAAACTTTCTATCCTCATAGAGTTATTATATAGATAGTCAGTTACTTTCAGGTTATCTTAGTCCGCTGCAGTTTTAGCACCATTTGCAAAAGAAACTAGCTGGGAAACGCACAAAATTGTGCGTAATATGATTTAATTTTCGAGCCACCGTTTTTATGTTTCGGCCAATTTTATCCACATCGATTCACATTTGTTTATTATTGGTACTTAAATCAATAATTGCAGCTCTCAATTCAATCTCATCATATCACCTAGATACTATCGTAAACCAGTAACCCGTTGATTGTACGTACACATTAACAAAACTACAAGTCACCATATCGCAGAGACAAGACCGCTATTGGTCGTCCCAAAATTCACTAAGAAAAAACACTTCCCGATTGGTTGCTTAAAACTCATTCGTGGAGCTATCCAATCTATGTTTCCGGCGAAATATGACTCGAGCGTGTTTAAGAGAAGAGTGAATAGGTATTGACTTGGCTAGCATGCTACACCTTCGATCGAATCGTCACTTCCCATCAGATGAGAGCGTGGCCAAATGCTAGACAAGTCTGAAGAAAGAAAATCGCAAATAGCAACTGTATATGCTATATAGTATGTTTTAATAAAGCATACATTTTCCTAATTCGATAGAGCGATCAACTAGTTTTCTTACCTGTGGCGCCTATCATGCGAGGACACGCTGCACAAAGGCAAGTAGCTGAAGTCTAAAGTTACATCAGCTCGTACGGGCAAGCGGACACGATAAACCATAGCCCGACAAACTAACCTAATTATTAACCATATAGGTATTCAAACGTTGGCCTTCCACCTTTGAGTGTAGGTTGGTAGGTGTAATTGGCATTCCTGGAAGCCCGGTGCTGCGTTAGGCTAAGTGCTTGCAGCTTGCATAGAACAATTTCCCGTTCTTGGAAGCAGAGCTTGAAGCTATTATTATTCAGAAGGTTTAATTAAACGTTCTCGTATCCTTTGAGAAGCTTCAGATTTCCGTTCTCGAGCAGTTACGGAACTGCTCGAGAACGGAAATCTGAAGCAAGAAATGTACCTATATACGGATATAGGTACATTTAAACCTTGATACGCTCATGAACGAGCGCTGCTTGCGCGAGCTAGTCTGCTCGTGGTGTATATGCAAATAGAAATAAACCCCTCGTGACCGCGGCCAATGTAACCGGTCGAAACGTCGAGGTTAGTCAAAATAATGTTTTCATCATTTTTGTGCGCGAATAGACCCGTTTTATCTTTATAATATATATGAGTTCAAGTCGCGAAAGTTTAAAAAGTGTAATAAAAATATAGACAAATTTTTAAGAAAAAAAATATGTCCCTTTTTTCTTTATTTTGTTAAAACAAAAATACAACAAATAAATACTGAAGTAGTATATTAAAAAAGAACACGGACCTAGGAGTCAGTGGTAAAGCAGATTTAAAAAGAAATAAAAAACCTTGATACAAGCATCGAAATTAAATTTGATTTATCTAAAGCAGATGTCTCACTGGCATTTCACCTCTTTTCTTTGAAATTCTTAATTTCCGGGATAATTTTAGATTGTTGTACAACGGGTTACAATGACTCATTACATAATAAAATAAGTAAATAAAAACCTAGTTAATCATAAATAAATACTCGAATGTATTACTGTTTATTAAAAAGAAATGGAATTAAAAGCGGCGATCTCTTTATTAAAATGGGTGCGTTACGCTGTAAAATTAATTTAAAAAGGCTTTAGTTTTTGCAGGCTCGTTAAAATTAAATGAAACATTTTTCCTTTATAGGAAAATATGTTATGTACCCTGGTACTATACAGTGGCGGATTGTTTTAACCAAACGCAGTATAAAATGTGATCGTATATAAACATTAAAAAAATATTTTTAATGCTTACTGTGTTTTGTTTTACTTCAGAAATAATCTGTATAATACACATAAAAAATGAATCTCTATTTGCCTTGATCATCACGCGTGAACGGATAGGGCATTTTCGCTAATTATTTTTTTGGTGTGTTTATTATTGTCACCAAAAGGTTTTTATGAAAAAACAAATTGAGAAAGTAAGCGGAAAATTTAAAAATTTTCTCCACGGCGGTGAAACCGCGGGGTTCAGCTGGTATTTTATATATTAATAATAAAAAAAAATTAACTTCTATTTTTACCTTTAGGTTCATCGTTGTCACTGACAGGCTCGCATTTGACGGCCACTCCGTAGATGGTAGCAGCGGATGGAACTGCTGCGTATGAAGCTGTTGAAATATTAACCTATATTAGTATCTTTAAACAATATGCTTTAAGCTCTTTACAATCAAGGTGACATGCCTAATAGAATAAATACATACACACATTAACATTCTTTATATTCTAGAGAGTTATCCAGAGACAAGTACTGGCTGTCCACTGTCAAATCAAAGACGAGCTTCAGTAAGCCGATGGATACTTTTTTGAATGATGCTATCGGACTTAACTTTGCACGGAGCGGTTTTGCGCCTTAATAATAATAATAATCATTATTATTAATATTAATAATAACAATAATTACTATCACATGTGTCCACATCTCACACAGCGCCATCTAGCCCCAAACTAAGCAAAGCTTGTACTATGGGAACCAGATAACTGATACAATACTTATATAATTTTTGCTTGTAAATACATACATAGAATATAACACCCAGACATAGAACAAACATCGATGTTCATCACACGAATGTTTTTCCTGAGTGGGAATCGAACCTACAACCTACAGCTCCGAAGGCAGGGATACTAACAACTGAGCTATCAGGTCAGGCAAATAAAGTAATATTATTTGAATTTCACTTGACACATTTAAGAAGACTTAACGGTTAATATTCCACCATAATTACGCATTCACACACGAAATTACACAAAAGATAATACTAAGCCTATCACAGAATATTTTCTAGTGAAAATTTCAGGACACAGGATATTTTGATAAACAGGTAAGAAACTTACGCTTTGCAATATCTTCATTATCACTAACTGGCTCACACTTTACTGCCACCGCGTACACCCTCGACATAGTCGGTGGGGAGGGTGGGGACGACGACGGCGACGGTGGAGAAAGGGGGGACGACGACACAGATCGCTCCCACTCTTCTTCTTCTTCGTTACTCTTGTCACGAGGCTCTTCGCGAAGGTATCTCTCCATCTCGTAGCATGTCTGGAAAGAAGAAGCTAGCGTTAGACATGACAATGAGTCATTTGTTTCAATTTGGCATAAATATGCCGCTTGATCATATAACTATGTCTATTGATGAGGTTTTGATTATAACCAATTATGACACCTTCATTGTTCATGAAGATTAGGATTATTATGACGGATGCTTCCCTCACTTCGTAAAGAATTTTGGAGGTTATGTATGACCGACGGACGGTAGTGCCGTCACTTGTTCGTGAATATTAAGATTATCATCACTGATGGTGACGCCACCGCTCGACCGTGATGATTGTCATGATGCCATCGCTTGTTCATGAAGATTAGGATTAAGACCGACGGTGGAAAGCCTCAGCAACAGCTTTTGGAGTTTACATAGGAGTAATTTGACCGATAATTTTCAACAAAGTTTCGTAATCGCTTCAAAACTAATGTTCTATGTACCTGACAGTGCGCTGTCGTTTACGTATGCATAATTGTGTGGGTTATATGTCTGTACTTACTACTATTTATTCTGTGGTTATAGGGTCTGGTGCTCGATTCACTTACATTCGCAGTACGCACCCTCATATCGATCTGTGAGTCACGTGGATATGTTAGTTGCGACAAATTTGTTATTTATGCAATTTGCAAGGGTGATTATAATTTTCATCGTATTTTGAACCGTATGTTGCATATGTTTAAGGCGACAGTAAATTGAAACATAAATGTCATGACGCCAATGCGTAGTGTCGCGCCATTTGAAGCACCGATGTCTTCGTTTTTGTTATTCAACAGAGAATTATGATGTTTTAAAAGTCTTTATTGACTACTAGTTGCGCCCCGCGGTTTCACCCACGGACCAAAAGTATTTTAATTCTTTGCTCATCCCACGGAAAAATTTCAATTATCCGGGATTAAATGTAGCCTATATGTTAATCCAGTATATAAGCTATCTTGGTACTGAATTTCATCCAAATCCATTCGGCCGTTTGAGCGTGAAGGCGTAACAAACATACACACATACAAACTTTCGGCTTTATAATAATATTATGAATTATTAATATTATTAACTATAAATTGTTTTGTTAGACGTTGTGTAGGTATAAGCGAAGCGGATCAAAACTTATTTTCGTTTTATAACTGTACTAGCTGCCAAACCCGACTTCGCACGGGTATTTTATATATATATATATATATACATTCTATCGCCTATGTTCATCAGGGATAATGTAGGATTCTAACAGTGAAAGAATTTTTCAAATCGTTCCAGTAGTTTCATAGCATATTCAATGCAAACAAACATTCAAGTCTTTTCTTTATATAATATTAGTTTAAATGTAGGTCAGCGTTGAACGACGAAGCTTTCGGATGTAACATTTTATCAGAACCGCAATATTTCAAACTAAATTCAATAAAAAATTAATGGGTAGGTAAAAGGGAAAGTAAAGCAAAATAATCTGCACACTGCAGCACGAATCGGATCAAAAGGTTATTAATAAACTTTAAATAAAAGTTAACGCAGCTGTTGGTATATATTTGCGGAATTGGTAACCGAAATCAATAAAGCTTTTGACCGGTCACAGGTGAGATTCGCATATAGACAATAGATTAAAATAACCTGTCAAACCATTTTATTTTTCGATTTTTAGTTCGTGTTTGACTTTTGATGCGTTGACATCGGTCTATTATTCGGTTTTTTATTTTAACACACGGAACGAAAAACTAGGGATGGAAACGGATTTACTGGCCCGTTAGCTCAGTTGATAGTATCCCTGCCTTCTGAACTGCGGGTTGTGGGTTCGATTCCCACCCAGGACAAACATTTGTGTGATGAACATCGATGTTTATTCTGTGTCTGGGTGTTATATTGTATTCTATGTATGTATTTACGAATAAAAAAATTATATGAGTATTATTGTATCAGTTGTCTGGTTCCCATAATACAAGCTTTGCTTAGTTTGGGGCTAGATGGCGCTGTGTGAGATGTCCACATATATTTATTTATTTCGACGGGAACGCGATTCTCTTCATTTGTTAGCTTGATTTTCCGTTGTATTGGTTAACGTCCACAAGTAATAAATTATCCAGAGGCGATAAACTTATATTCAATGTGGTGTGTGGTTGAGTATGTCGACTCATATCCCGGAGGTGGCAGGTTCGATTCCCACGGAGGACACTTGTTCTTATTATGTATATATACAAATACTTATTTGTGCACAGAAAAAAGAACGCAAATACACGTTCTGAGTCTGGTTGTTGTGGGACCATGGTCCTCGCCTGGGTCTCTAGACACAGATAATCCTAGTTAGGGTCCAGGATCTATGTATGTGATCGTTGGGCGTTATTATTATTGATGTTTATATCCACTACTTCATTTACTTGTCAAAGTCAATATCTTGAACGAATACTACTATCTAATCTTGGACTAATTTCTGACGAATAGAACATCTTATCATCATCATCATCATCATCATCATCAGCAGCAGCAGCCTGAAGACTTCAACTGGAACATAGGTCTCTCCCACAGAGCGCCACTTTGAGCGGGCTGCTGTCAACCACTTCGTGTATCGTCACTTCACCTAACGGCCTTTTAGAGGAGAATAGAGAGGAGGTTTAAAAATTCTTTCACAATTAGAATCCTACATTATCCCTGATGAACATAGGTGATAGAATCACACTAATCACACTATCACACTAATATTATAAAAGCGAAAGTTTGTATGTGTGTTTGTGTGTATGTGTGTATGTGTGTATGTGTGTGTTTGTGTGTATGTATGTATGTTTGTTACTCCTTCACGGGCAAACGGCTTAATGGATTTTGATGAAATTCGGTACCAAGATACCTTATACACTGGATTAACATATAGGCTGCATTTTATCCTGGAAAAGTTAAATTTTCCCGTAGGAAGAGCAAATAATTAAAATATTTTTTATCCGCGAGTGAAACCGCGAGGCGCAACTAGTATATATATAAAACACCCGTGCGAAGCCGGAGCGGGCCGCTAGTTTATCATAGACATATCGTTTTGTTATCGCACTGCTTTGTTAGTTATGTGCGACTCATTTTCTACGAAAAGATGACTTTTAGGGATAAGCAAGCTCATTGTTTCTTATGCTTGTTTCACTGTCTTCTTTGTAAAGTTTTAATATCGACACAAAATGGTCTCTCACGTTTAAATGCATTAGGGTACCGCACGGTAAATAGAATGCATCGCTCATCATAACAGCTGTTTCAAATGTACTATCACAGAAACTTGGGCAGTATCGGTTACGGTTGCCAACCGTACTATAATATATACTATTGTACTAAAATGTGTATGAAATGTGTACTATGTACATAGAAAATATATAGTACCCAAAAATAAAACATTTTCAACACCGAACGAAATCTAATGATTACATACATGATGACAGTATCAGTTAAGGCGCAAACTTTCTCGAAACTTGTCACTTGGGCAGTATCGGTTATGGCGTTAGCTTATTAACTTTATTTATACTATATTACGTTAAAACAATAGATTTCATCGAATTGTAATATTTACCCATTTATAAAGTATAGACTATAGAACGCTCTAACCCACTTGTGCATATATTCTATAATATAGTATAAACTCCAGACTAATAATCCTATAGATCTCGGATATTCATAAGATAACAATGCAAACGAGAGCGAAGTCTATGGTAACCAGATGGTTTTAGTATCAATTTTTGAATAGTAAATACTGCAAAAAAAAAAGTTATAATACAGTTACTCGCAAAAAGTGCCACCAAGTATATAAAACCAAATCAGTATACACACAACTTATAAAACAATGACCGTCTGCAAAAAAAATCTATTAAAATTATCGTAACTTTTGTAAACTTTCGTACACACACAACGGACGGACACAACAACGAAAAATACTTTAACTACGTAACACGTAAACGAGACAATATTATTATGTATTAATATACAATATTTTATAAATAGTACGAGAACCAAGTTTTGTATCTGTATAATAGGTAAGCATGTAACATTTTGTATGGTTTTCCTCAAGTGATAATAGCGTTCGCTGTTGTGTTGTACAAACAATTTTTATGGCTTTAAATAAACAAACATATAAAATGAAAATTGTACATTCGCTTTATTGACGGATGTTCTTAAAACGCCACTTTGGGCAGTTATCATTGGAGATTTTCTTATTCTTAAGCCGGAACTACACGGCTGCAGTTCCTCTTCATACCATAAAAGCTGAACGGATTTAAAAGAAATTTGTAACGGAGATAGTTTAAACTCTAGTTGAACACATATGACTGACACGTGAAACCACGGAGCGCAGCTACTAATACATTTATAATGAGGTAGCTCGTCATGTTTATGTGAGATAACTTTCACGTCTAAATTGCCCCGGTTTTGATTAAATTTGATAAGCGGACATAGTTGATTAAAGGTATCGGATACTTTTATCGAGATATATAGCAATCGCAGAGCCGCGGGCAGCAGTTGGTATTCAAAATAATCGCACTTGCGCAAGGACAATCGAATCAAAAACAGAACAATACAACAGTCAATTATGTCACACAATAGATCATTCGCATAATGGTCGTCTACCACGGGACCCTCCGACGTACCGCCCACTCGAACTTGGCTTGGAATAACAAAGGTCGACGCCCCAGCTCAAGGTTAGTAAAGGTACAGGGTTCTCAGTTAAGTTAACGGGAAGCTAGCTTAAAGCCAACCTTTAAATACCCTTTACATAAACCCTGGTTGTAAAGAAATAATGTTGATTATCCCGTGAACGAATTGCAGACGGTATGTTGCATTTGTGAGTCATGGGGATATACCGTGGCCGATTTGTAACAGAAAGGTTTGTTTGTGTTTTGTATCTGTTTTATTTTATGTAGGCACAAGTGGATGTAGTTTTCGGGAGAGTAGGTACGAACTGAAACTAAGTTTGGGCTGCGTTGTGTTCTGTGTCTCATAAGTATGTATAATATTTATTCAAGGTGCGTAGCCACTATCTTGCCATAATGCCAAGTTTACATTGTTGCAGTTGTTCCGACAAAGAGATCGAAACCAGCTCAGGATTGCAACTGGAATAATGTGAACTGGCACAGGATTGGCGGTCTACTTTCAATCCAGCGCGCATATTAAATGCAACTGGAGTCGCACAGACTACAAATACATACAAGGATGTAATCGTTTCATAACTGTTTTCTATGAGAGTTTTGCTGGTAAAACAAAAAAGATCGCGTTGTATTATTTTCCAAAACTTGTCTGTGTTGGTGCAAAATTTTTTGGGATTTTAATCGTTAAGTGCTGGATTACAGGCATGAGTGTGGGAAAGTGGTATAATGATGATGAAACATTTATTTTCGTGTTGTTTCTAAAACGACATAGAAGCTTCTAGTAAAGTTACCATCACTTTACTAGGAGTATGACTAGACAATGACTTGACTTGATGACTTGAACTGTGACACATATCTGCGTGAAATCTCATTAACTTGATAAATTATCAATTACTTGTCTCTGGCTGAATACACAGAACTGTGGAGCCAATACACAATAAAACTGCTTTCTTCTTGAACTCATTGAATTGGACATTAACACTCCCAATCACCATTCAAGTATTCTCCAGTCTCCACTCTTAGTCCAGCACTGTGTTGGATCGTGTGACTGGAGTGTTATTGGAATAATGTGAACCGGGCCTTAATTACGATCGAAGACAAAATGGCGCCCGAAATATTATTTTCAGTATTGTTCCTCCTATGGAGCAAAACGAGAAACGAAGCCTAATAGTACACCCGATATGTACCCGATGATGTCGATGCGATGACGCCAGTTTTATCGAACAAATGAGACAGACCCTACTCATTGGGGCCGCACATGACAGTTTTTGAGTGGCTTGGATATCGTAACGCAACGCAGTGCATTTTCAATTTTACATTCGCGTGCTTATATTATTTTTAGGTACTTGTTGACATTTAAAAGGTGCAAAATGACTTGTCGGTGCCTGCGCTTTTGTCACTTTTGTAAATATACGTACGGTCTGTTCTTATATGCCATGCACCTACCTATTAGACATAATATTGTATTTATTGTAGTTGAAGTGCAATTCGTTTTAAATACCCACCTTTATGATAAAATAGTACCTACATAATTATATAGTTTTATGCCTACCTTGTATTTCTGAGATAATTGAATAGTATTCTTTTGAGAAATAAAGATCGTTCACCATAAATATGTGTTCTATGTAGTGTCCATGTCTATGACTAAGGAATTTCGTTACAGTTTTCACTACCAGAGGCTGACTGGTATAGCCTGCATTTTTTATGCTCCATTTGACCCCTTTAAGTATTGAATTACAATTTAATACTTAATACAATACTAATTTTTAATACAACACCCTTACCTTATAAAAGGAAACAAACCACACCAATATCAAATCTCTGTACTTTTGTGTAACAGCACAAAGACTGGATGGAGGAAAAAAAGTCTATCGGTCACTCAGGATTTAACCTGTAGGTATTGAGTATTGAGTTTTGAGGCAAAAAATATCTGATATTTTTTAATAAAAATTGAGATTATTTAAAATATTTTACGAGCACCAGTGGAGAGAGAACCTAAACTAAAAACGGATTCGTACTATTTTTGGAATAAAAACGAACGTGAATTAATTCTCAACGAGCATCTAAGAGTATATTTGCAAATTAGGATAAAGTAATTGTACTATTATTTATTCTGTGATAAAAGCAAAGCTCATTCGTTTTCGGAGCCTTGCTCAGAGTGACTTTTGAAACCACTTCCGTAGAAGGACACCGCTGCAACAGATGGTGAGGTCGACAAATGACTGTATTTGTTGAATCATTTTTGAGAAACGGAAAAAACGTGTAAAATTAAGAGAACGAATTGAAAGGTCACCTTTACGGTTGAAAGTTGAACGATACCAATCTTATAGGCAAATTGTCTGATGATTATAGACATGAAAATCGAATGAACAAAATTTTTTAATGAATCCGGGAATACGGTAATTATTATGTCCATTACGTTTATTTTCTTTCTCTTCTTCACGCAGTCAGAACGATGAACACTGGCCTTTCCGATAAAAATGCGTCCAACGCTTATATAGGTTATATGTATAGGTGGCTATTTGCCATAATCACCACTTTGCAGGAGGCTTGGTGATATAATATTTTAATGTACCGAGGAGAATACTGCTACCTATTCACTGTAAAGCTGACTCTCACGGCACCCGCGGGAAGAGAGTCGTCATAGAGTGGTCGTAGTGGTCGTAATCTCCCACCGCCAGGACAGCACTGCCAACTCTACTTCAACAAAAATAATTGAAGATAAAAAAAGAGATCTGGGTGATCATGAAACATTGATTGCAATGCAACAGGAGAAATTTCCATACTAACTATGCACATAAACTATAACAATAATAACGTCCAACGATTACATACATAGATCCTGGACCGTAACTAGGATTCTGTGTCTAGGGACACAGGAACTACGAGGACCATGCTCCCACAACACCCAGACTCAGAACAAGTATTTGCGCTTTTTTTCTGTGCACAAATACTTGTCCTGCCGCAGGAATCGAACCCGCCACCTCCGAGCTATGAGCCGACCTGCTCAACCACCACACCACAGAGGCTGTCTAATATAAACTATGTATTCAAACTGTCAATTCCATACAAATTTGGGTTTCTATTTGTTGCAATCGAGTTACGTGATCGCCCAGCCGGTTCCCAGACCGATGTTTCGCTGGCATTGTCTTGTACACCGTTCAGTTACCTATCTTAGGTTAAATAGGTATGTAAACCGCCTATAACTATTATTTCATACATTCCAGTAACAAAAAAGTCTTAACGGTCGTAACGAACTTTTGACAGATTTGAAATCAATGCTTTAAAAAACCGGCAAAACAAGCAAAGCTATCATGCCAAGGTGTAGTTGACCTTGCCGGCGACCGCCTCTCGCTTCATGATATCATATCATCGCTATGCTTAGATCAGACGGTTAACCTGAGCTTTGGGATGTTATTTAGATTTCTATGTTTGCTGCCAACAATTCTTTACAAAAACGAGTGTGTTTTAGACCACACGACTGAAGTAAAACTTTAGTTGACCATCTATCGGCCGGTATAACTTTGTCTTTACTTTGTTTAATGTTAATATCACCATGTTGACAATTGTAAATTTCCATTTTACCGGACATACCAACATAATAATAACTTTTTTGCGTTGGCAATGGAGATCTACGTGAAACCACTACCGTTCGCCTCGCTACGCATGCAAGCGTGCGTAAAGTTTTACTTCAAAACCTGCTGTGTCCCGCGGTTTGACCTTTATAACAATGACGACAATGATCACATAGTTATTGGGATTTGTAAAATATTCCGCGATATATATTATGTTACTCCAGGGCCTAAAAGTATCTTGCACACACCAACCATTATCTATTTAAAAAAATGTAATACCTTAAGATTTTTTAACGCGACTTCAACAGAAGAAGCCGATAACGACGATTCTATTAGGGCGAGAGATAACTTCCCTGCTTTTAGGATGGTACCGAATAACTAAGGAAGAACTATAGCAGGCATTAATAAAGATTCAAAATTTTCATTTAAAAAAAATGCGTAATTGTACTTATATAAAACTCCTTACTATCTATCCTTGATTTGTGTGATTTAACAAGCTTATAGTTTCACTATGTAAGCACATTAATGAAATTAAAGTTTTAATATAAAATAATGTTTTTTTTTATTATTATTCTTGACAAAATGAAAGATTTTCAATCAGGACAGGCGGATTGGAAATGACACGAATAATCTTTGGGTTATATCTACATTAATTACGTCATGAAAACGAAACTTCATAAGGAATACTGAAGAACTTGCTATACTTTACATAAAATAGCCATGTGAGAGCCTTAATATTCTTCCGGCTCATAGCGAAGTTTTCAAACAACCTTGAATTAAAATAAAATTGTATTTTTGTTTATTAAAAGTGAATCTTCTTTGTTTGAGTGCATTTCACGTCAAAATTATTGAATCCATTTTGATAAAACTTTTACTTCGGATTGCTAATACCACCGCGTTCAACATGGGATATAAATCCAGGAACATTAAGAGTGCCCTGGAAAATAGGCAAATAGTAATTGACACCATAGGGTTGTCTCTAGTTTACAATAATGGTAATATAAACGTTTTACCTGTTTAAAGAGTGTATAATTGAATAAAAAATTAAAATCCAACTCAGTACAGGCTGAATTATTAGAGAAGAAAACGTAACGCCACAATAATGTATTTAATACTAGTGAATAAAATTAAATGGACAGCTATTTTTAAACGAATGATTTTATTAAATATCCGTGAATTGAGTGATCCGTTGAAATAATTAAATATTTACACACACCGGGTCACACAATAAAACAGTATACATGAGATGCGATAAATTTAATCCTGGTTGGAAAATTTTGATACGATTTATTTATCAAAGTCAAATATGTTTGTACACTGAACGCTACAGCTGTGAATGTGTGTAATATAGTGCGAGTGTGTGAGTGTTCCCGGGAAGTGAATAGCGGGAAAAATGCGGAGCCCGTCTACATCACAACGCCTTGCGCGTACGCACGTCGAACGACGAGCGGCTAGTGACCACCTCGTGCCTATATTTGAGGACAGTTTACGATATGCCAAGCTACAGCTTTCGGGCGGCGCGGAGCGGTAAATAATGCATATTTTATTAAAAACATTCGCTTAAGCAGGAAAATTCAATTCGCATTGTATAATAAAACAACAAAAGCAATGGCATATTTAAATAAATGAAATATGTTATTATTATCGCTTATGAGTGTGTAAAGATTGTGTTAATAAAAATGTATTGGTGTCGATTCTGGGTCGCATTCTCTAAAGCTGAACTTAAAGTACTCTTATGAAGAAGGGAAAATGAAAAAGTAGGAGATATGTAATCTCGTGTAACTTTAGAAAATGCGTAATCAATGCAACACCAATGTAGCTTCTTTTTAGTACCCTAAGTAGTAAGTAATTACTTAGAAATTATAAATTGAAAATATGTACAAATATTTTTGTCTTCTCTATGATACAGTATTGTTCAATCCAATGCATTTACGAGTATTTTTCCCATTCTTTCCTACATGATTCCCACCGGTGGTAAAAACTAAAGCGCATCTCTACTTGGGCCTTGTGAGCTAGCAGTTACTAATTGTACGGAAATCAAGACGAAAAAGAATCTTAAAGAACGTACACATGAATATAATAATAATAACAATTATACGTGTGGACATCTCACACAACGCCATTTAGCCTCAAACTAAGCAAAGCTTGTATTATGGGAACCAAATAACTGATACAATACTTAAATACTTTTTGTTTGTACATACATACATAGAATACAATATAACACCCAGACACAGAACAAACATAGATATTCATCACACAAAAAAAGTATGTCCTGGGTGGGAATCGAACCCACAACTCACAGTTCAGAAGGCGGGGGCAACTGAGCTATCGGGCCAGTCAATCACTTTTAATAAAATATAGCTCTGTAAAGCAACAAAGAAATCGACGGGATGACTTAGTTATATTCTTTTGACAGGGAAACCTTAAAATTTACTTTGTTTTATTCCCACCGGAGAAGTTTCCATGGACTCCCTACTCCCCCCTCCCCCCTGAGCGATCAGCGCAAGCGGCTTTCACGAGCGCGAGCGGTATCGGTTTCTCGTACCTTCTTTCTCGGTATAAAAACGGTGCGACGCGTCTGCGTGTACGCCACAGGTTACACAATAGTTACTACGAGAAATGACATTTAGTGGAATTAGTCACTGCCACTTCTCTGTTGATGTTTATAAGTGGTTAGTAATGCGGTGTCACTAAAAATGATATTTTTCCTATAAATGTTAGGGAATGTCTACTAGAATATAATAGAATAAATTATTGGCCTAATAATTATAACCGTATCTGTTACACTAACTTGTTCTAAATAATAATAATTCTATTTCTATTGTGTCAGAGTGCATAATCCTAAATAACGATTGATCTTAGGACTTTAATCAATCCAGAACGTAGGTACTAAGCTAGCTTTAAACTTGCACTGCAATAATAAGATGGGGGAAGTTTCACACTGCCAGATAGATAGTCATTAATATGTAAAAACTTTAAGCCCCTGAGTAAATTAGTAGCACAAACTATGTTTTAACGAGTCAGTACTTTGTGCAAAAATTAACTCTAGTGCTAATAGTAATTGAGCATAATTTACCGCGACGTCACGTTGAGTTTTTGAAATGAATGACATGTAAACATGGTATATCAATGAATTAATATTGAAGTTATTGAGTGTTTGAGTATTCCAGGACTTTCAATAAAGGCTAAAAAATCCTTTCCAGAAAGGAATGGTAACAAGCATTTATGCACACAAATTGCTTACCTATAGCTTTTCCTGACTAAATGATTGAATGATTGACTGACTTGTTCTTCTTCTTTTGTCTATGACTGACTTTCTGTCTCACTGAATGACTGACTGACTGACAATTGAAGGGTTGAGAATAAAAAGGGTTTAACTGTCGTATTGATAGTTTCAAGAAAAATGACTTTAAACTTCAACGGCTTCAATGTAGAGTGCTTGTAAGGCTTATGTAAGTTTCAGTTGCTTGAAAATGTTTTAATTCTATTTTAAAATACAAAATATAGTACTAATTCATACAATTATTGTAAAAATATCATATAATAAAATAAATATAATACTGTTTTTATGCTAAGCGAACTGTATTCCTGTGACAGGTAAATCATTTTTAGACTCAAAATCTCGAAATGTAAGCCTCATTGCGGTTTATTGAGATGTATTATTGTAGATAATTTCACGCTGAATCCAAAGATACCCATAAGTCATTTTGTGAAAAAAATCAGTAAATCCCTTTTTGTTCTCACCCCTTCAATTTTCAGTACATATCGCCGGAAGTTTATAGAGTAGGTATTTCACGATATACGAGTATAGTAGTACTACTTGACTTAATGTTTTAAAAGTGTCTTCTTTTTTTAAGGTACAAAATAACCTTAAAAAAAGAAGATAGAAAGTAAGGTATTTTTCTATTTCAACCCTTCAGGAAGTCAAACGGGGTGATAAAGATGGCAATCTAAATAACAATAATAAATACTTACTGACTCTTTCACACAAAACTACTGGATGGATTTTAATGAAACTTGGAATGTGCTGTTAGCTTAGACACTGGATTAACATATAAAATACTTTTTATTTGCTGGTGAAACCGCGGGGCGCAACTAGTAAAAAATAGTTATAGAGGTCAATTATAGAGTCTACACTCGCAACTCGACAGCCTCTGTGGTGCGGTGGTTGTGCGGGTCGGCTCATTGCCCGGAGGTGGTGGGTTCGATTCCCGCGGCAGGACAAGTATTAGTGCAATGAAAGAAAGTGCAAATACTTGTTCTGTGTCTGGGTGTTGTGGGACCATGGTCCTCGAAGTTCCTGGGTCCCTAATCCTAGTTAGGGTCCAGGGTCTGTGTATGTGATCGTTGGGCGTTATTATTATTTATTCAAATTGCTATTCTCACGGAAAGTACATTTTTCGTGTACAAAGTATTTTATGTTGACTCTCATGGTCTATAGTTTTTTAAAGTCTACGCGAGTGTTATTTTCAGTGTTAGTGCATACAATTGGTGGCATTTTCAGTGCTGGATTACAGGCATGAGTGTGGGAAAGTGGTTTAATGATGTTGAAACTTTACTTTTCGTGTTGTTTCTTAAACTCCATAGAAGCTTCTGGTAAAGTTGCCACCACTTTACTAGTATGACTTGACTAGACTACGACTTGACTTGATAGCTTGACACATATATATCGGCAGAAACGGTTTGTGGGTAGGTTGCAACCTATATAACTATACGCCTTCAGCATGTCCACACCGCGCCGTGTCTGGAACAAGAATGATCGTAGTACACCGAGCGATCCCTTTATATAGCCAGATGGGTGGGGCAGCGACGACAGTTGCCGGTATTGCCACTGAAATAAATTTAAATGCTGCCAAAGGGTAAATTACGGTACTGCCCGCTGCGCATAGAGTTTATAACTGGACGTAGCCGCCGTCATATATTAATAATAAATAAATATTAAATACTTGACACTGGCAAAATAAACAAAAGTGTGGAGCCAAAGTACCGAAAAAAATAACAGCTATTATCATATTTCTATAGTTAATTGTTACCAGCATGTCTATTAATAGTACTTTAGAAACAAAGCGTTGAGTATGGAGTGGAGTCACGCGTGGATAAGTGAACCTGGCCAAAACCAACAGGAAAAATACAATTTTTGTCATTGTTGTCCATTATTAACGTGACGGAAGTTTTAGTGGAAATAATGAGCGGTGTTGAAACTGTAAACTGTTTGTAAATGTAAGCACGAAATGTTCGGATTTCGAATGCAGTTAATTAGGTTGATTCTACATGGTGTTATCTTTCATGTGCCTGTCATAGTAATTTTTGCCAAACATGGATAAACAGAATGTTTTTATTACTACCTATCTCATTATTATCGATCGGTGTATTTTTATTCTCGGCTATCTCTGTGGAACAGAACGGATATTCCAAACGATAAACACATTTCTAAGACTGGAACTTGGAAATCATCTACATATAAAATTCAAAGACCTGACTGACTTATATATCAACGCACAATCTAAACCATTGCTCCTAGGGACTTGAAATTTGGAGAGTGTGTTCTTTGTACAGTGTAGGTATCCACTTAGAAAGGGTTTTTCGAAATTCCATCCCTATGAGGGTGAAATGAGTGGTTGAATTATCTATGAAAAATTTTCTTCTTCGTTTCCTATAGGCCACGCGGGCGAAGCCGCGTACAGAAGCTAGTTGTTATTATTCTACATCTACGTGTGCCTGTGATAGTATTTTTGCCAAACTATGTATGCATATACACATACTATTTTATTTTTTATGTTTTACTAGCTACATCCCGTGATTTCACCCGCATGGTGAAAGTTTCTAATGTTCCGCTCAACTTTCTCAATTTTTTCTTTCATAAGAACCTTCTCCTGACAATAATAAACAACAAAAAAGATTTTGCGAAAATGTACCATCCGTTCACGCGTGACGCGATGACCAAGGGAAATAGAGATTCATTTTTATATACAGGGTTACAGGAAAAATCGTGCTAGATCCATTAAGGGCACGGAGTACCCATCATTTCGGACTTATTTCATTATGAAACGCCCTAGCCTAAATGTAACCCTTTTGGAGATATTCGTATTTTATTTTTTTATTGAAAATTGCCGATTCTTTGGTCCGTATTACAGAACGATGCTCAGTCATCGATCGATGCTCAAGCAGAGATTTCATTCATAAAGTGATTAATTAGGGAATGAAATCTCTGCTCGAGCACCGATCGATGACTGAGCACTGTTCTGTAATACGGACATTGGGCTCCATAATTTAATTGTGTTTATGTGCGACCCCCGTGGTCACAGGAGGTATGTGGGACTCGCCACTACCCCCGTGGTGGCAGGGAAGGGCGGGGGCATTTCCCCAATCAAAAAAAAAGTTTTATAGTGAAATAAGTCAGAAATAATGGGTACTGCACGCCCTTAACGGGTCTAGCACGATTTTCCTGTAACCCTGTATAAAGATTTCATGCCAAACTTGAACAAAAGTATAGCACATCATTCCTACTTCCGTGAACAGTACATCATCATTTATTTTATTTTATAATTAAACAATTACATGAAATGCTGTCATCGACCACTTCGTCGCTTTGATGCATAATGAATGTTCAGAACGGCCACAGATAAAAGTTAATTAAAATAAACGTCTATTCAATACCTAGGTTTATAGGTCATTTTAGGTCCATTTGGTTCATTATAGGTCCAGGTACCGTTTGCTCTAGCCTAGTTAGGGTGTTCATTACGAGTTCGAAATACGTTAAATTTTCCGATATCTCGTAATCTTTTAGTAAGAAATCGAAAACTTCGAAACATGCTCCACTAATAACACGCTTAAATCACCAATGCCTCGTACAATTAATTTGGGTATGTCTTCTTTTTCGTTTAATGGCTTTCTATCGCTTTTTAGTGATAATTCTGCCAATGTCAAGTGAGGAATTTTTGTGCGGTTATGTAATGTCAAAGTCTCTTTTTGTCAGTCAAAATGCCACAGTAAAATGGTGGATATTTTACTGAAGGCTCTAGGAAGCCTTGAAGAGAAAACGTACAGGCATGGTTTAAAAACTTGGAACCATTTGCCAACACTCATGCACGTTCACGAACACTTAACGGATAATAATCCACCCTTATCACACGTTAAAATTAAAAAATACACGAGTTACGGAACAAAAATCTAAATTCACAACCGCCATTTTTGGATTCTTTTTAATGACTTTGGGTATGTCACAGAGGAATCATTGCGAACTTAATAGCTATCAAATGATTCGGATACAAAAAGTTTAAAACCACAGTAATACTTTCTAAATAAAATTCTCTTGATTTTCTATATCAATCTACAAAAGAAATAAAAAAGAAAACA
The DNA here is from genome assembly GCA_905220475.3 of Ennomos fuscantarius. Lineage (NCBI taxonomy): Eukaryota > Metazoa > Arthropoda > Insecta > Lepidoptera > Geometridae > Ennomos > Ennomos fuscantarius. The sequence goes on from HG992023.1 coordinate 19,053,219, forward strand.
AATTACCATGGGTACCTATTTATTCAACGTATACGGCTTGAAATTCTGGAAGCTCGATTATTTTACAATAAAAGTAGGTGGGTTGGTTGTCTGGGCGGTTGGTGTTAAAGTACTATCATTTATTCAGTGGCTTTTCTTTTATTCCTTTAGAAAATGGTTCAACATTTCCGCGGGATTTTCTCTCGCTGTTCGAAAAGGTCAATTGCAAAATAACGTTAAACACAAAGAATATCGACAGCCAATACTACATTAGCTTTATTACAGATATTCCTTTTATAAAACAGTTATTTTATGAAGCTCTTTAATATTATCCTTTCAATGTATCCTCCAGTGATGTTAAATAATGAGCGTCTTTATGACCTTCTGCACTATTTTTTTTTTTTTTTTTTTTACTTCAAACTTGTCTAGCATTTGACCACGCTCTCACCTGATGGGAAGTGACGATGCGATCGAAGGTGTAGCATGCTAGCCAAGTAAATACCTATTCACTCTTCTCTTGAACACGCCCGGGTCATATTTCGCCGGAAACACAGACGCTGGCAGGGCATTCCATTCCTTAGCCGTTCTAATTAAGAACGTTGAGTCAAATCGCTTGGTACGAATGGGTGGTATTTCGACCACAAAAGGATGGCGCTTAGCCGAGCGTCTAGTAGTCCGGTAGTGGAATGGTGATGGGAGAATTAGATCATGCAGTTCTTGAGCGCATTCACCGTGGTGTAATCTGTAAAAAACCGACAGACTTGCCACCTTACGTCGATGTGCAAGGCTCTGGAGCCTTTCACCAACCAAAGTGTCGTCGTCAATGAGCCTTTTGGCACGCCGTTCAATCGAATCCAGAGCCTCAAGCTGGTACTTGGCAGACCCGTCCCACAGGTGGCAGCAGTACTCCATACACGATCGGACTTGTGCTTGATACAGATTTAGAAGCGGTCCAGGTGTGAAGTACCGCCTTACCTTGGACAATATGCCGAGTTTTTTTGAAGCTACTTTGGCTTTGGACTCGATGTAGGATCCAAAGTTTAGGTTTGACGTGAGATCAACACCCAAAAGCTCAAGATGGTTTCCTAAACTTACAGATACACCACGGAATGAAGGAGCCAGATGGAGTGGGCTCTTTTTAGCAGTGAATAAACACGCCTGTGTTTTTGCAGCATTGAACCTAACCAAGTTAGCATCGCCCCAATCGGACACGGCTTTCAAAGCCAGGTTCATGCGCTCAACCATAGCCTCTCTCTCAATCCGGACGTCGTCACCACTGGCTCGGGCACTGGATGTGTATCTTTCAACAACAGTACTATCATCTGCATACCCAAAGGTACCAGGCTTTAGCAAATCATTGATGTGGAGTAAGAATAGTGTTGCTGAAAGAACTGACCCCTGAGGTACACCAGCATTAATAGCTAATTGATCGGAAGAGCAGCCATCAAGAACTACTCTAAGCGATCGTTCCCTCAAAAAGTCTGATATCCAAGTGCACAAACCAGCAGGTAGTCCGTAAGATGGAAGCTTATTCAGAAGACCGTCGTGCCAGACCCGATCAAATGCCTTAGAGACGTCTAGAGATACAGCAAGTGCCTCTCCATGCATCTCTAAGGCTTCGCTCAATATGTGAGTGGCATACGCGAGAAGATCCCCAGTGGACCGGTTTCGGCGAAATCCGTATTGCCGGTCACTGAGGAGATCATTGTCTTCAAGGTATGCCAAGAGCTTGTTGTTAATTATACGCTCCATACTCTTACAGAGAATGGAGGTAATTGAGATGGGTCGATAGTTGGCAGGATCAGCACGACTGCCCTTCTTAGGTACAGGTTGTACGTTGGCTAGCTTCCAACTCATAGGGACTATTCCGGTGTCCAGAGAGAGGCGAAATAGGCGTGTTAGAATGGGAGACAACTCAGGTGCACAGTTCTTAAGTACAATTGCAGGTATACCATCGGGACCACTGGCTTTGTTCACGTCTAGACTGCGTAATGTTTTTAGTACTTCCTTCTGACGTATGCGTATTTCCGGCATGAAAACACCGCATTGTGGAAGGCAGGGAGGTACCTCATTAGCAGTATCTAAACGCGAAGCTTCTGCAAAGAGAGTGGCAAACAAGTTTGCTTTTTCTTTTGCAGTGTGAGCCAGCGATCCGTCTGGTTTCAATAATGGAGGCAGTGAGGATCGACAGAAGTTCGCTTCAACCGATTTGGCTAGGGACCAAAAAGCCTTACTACCCGCTGGGTAGGAAGCAAGTTTAGTCCCTATTCGACCAATATGATTGAAACGAGCCTTCCTTAATTCCTTCTTACAGGCCTTGGCGGCAACGTTAAAGGCTTTCTTCTTAGCTCGAGTGTCCGAGGCCTTGCGTTTTCGAGCGTCAGCCCATGCCAGATATGCCGCATGCTTCTGCGCTTCAGCACGTGCACATTCGGCTCCAAACCATGGGCTGGCTTTGCTGGTCACGGGTTTATCGGAAAATGGAATAAAATATTCCATAGCCCAACATACTACCTCAGTAACCGCATTCGCGCAGACCGTCGGATATACTATACGTCGGATGCACTAAGGCCTATTTTTAAAAAAAATTAGCTAAGCAACACTTCCCCGGGTTCTCATGCGTTTGTCAAACTCGTGTTATCTTGACACACCAAATAGTGAATGCTCATTGGTTGCCTGTTGATCACTAGCTGTCATCAACCAATGAGCGTACGGTACCTATTTGGCGTATTGACTCGACGCGAGAGAGATAAATTCGAACTTAGAATCTGTCACAAACTTTATTGCGGACGGGGGCATTAGGTCCATCCCTAACGTTTCCACTAAGTTCTTCCTAGTGAGAACTTTCCTTTTCTACTATATTTATAGCAGCAGGCTAAAAGGAAGCATGAAAGACAAATTTGGACATCAGATCGTTTGTCAAGGTGGCTCAAGGAGAGCATGAGCGTAGGGACGAATCGATGCGGGTTCAAATCCCGTTTATATGAAACATTACATTAAAATTAGACCTTTTCTTCTTTCAATCGGTTTTCTTAAAATATATTTTCTTTTCTTTTGTGAAAGAAACAATCGAATTAAATGAAACACTGTTAATTTAGCGATTGAAACTGTTTTACAGTTACTACGAGTATAGTCTGAAACTCTACAATGACGCGATTACAGCCAAATGCAGGTCACACACCCAGTTAGTGTATACAGAACGCGGTAGCAATTATATAATACCTAAGAACATACATTTATAACAGCAGAAGCTTTTCTCATAAATACATGTCAAAGTCAAATAATTTGTAGCAAAACTTTTAGCGCTTTAGAAATCAAAATCTTAAAACACATATTAAGTTATTGTTCAATTATTAGTTATTAAATTATAATTAAAAACAATGCAGTAGCAAACTTAATCTAAGGTACTGCTACAGTAGGCAGCGTGCCCGAAATGTTGGCGGTTATTATTCTAAACATACATACACGAGTAAAATCACAAAGTGCTTAATGTCAATATATAGCTAGCACATTATAATAAATGAAATGAAACAATAAATGACACAATGAAAAAAGATTTTCTTTTTCACACTACTGGTGCAAGAAATACAGCGCTTCGCAGAAAAGAAAACTCCGATCCAGAGCTTAGATTGCATTTGTAATAACGAAGCAACTAGAAACTTAACACTGTTGTTGTTTCTCTTTTTTGTTTTTTGTTCATTATTTTACAATAAATTATCTAATTGAAGCCATTATGTGAATCAATTTTTTTTTTATTAGGTTCAAGAATAGAGTAGACCTAACCTATTTTTAGTAGTTCAACTGTCTATGACATTTATGCCTAAATGGGTAATTCCTAATTCATTAGGATCTCATTTTGGAGATTAAAAACTAGAGGAATTGATTTTTAGTTGCTTAAACTACTACAGCCTTATTAATAAACACGAACTTGCTTTAGACTAGTTACACCATCTTTTGTCTCTTTCGATCCAGCTAAATATTCCAGTAGCAAAAAAAGGACAAAAGCTGAAGTAACTAATCCGAGACTAATACCCGTTTATTAATAAGGCTGCTAAGGTTTTTTGGCGGGAAAACGAAAAGATCGCGTCACCGCATTGTATTATTTTACAAAACTTGTGTTATTTTCAGTGTTAGTGCATAAAATTGGTGGCATTTTATTCATTTAGTGCTGGATTACAGGCATGAGTATGGGGAAAGTGGTATAATGATGGTGAAATTTTTTTCGTGTTGTTTTCAAAACTCCATAGAAGCTTCTGGTCAATTTGCCACCACTTTACTAGGAGTATGACTTGAACTATACTAGACTATGACTTAATTTGATGACTTGACTTGACACATAATATATAATATATCCAATATTAATTAACTTGTTAATTATCAATTACTTGACACTGGCTAAATAAACAAAAGTGTGGAGCCAAAAAAATCAACTAAGGTCAACATGGAGTTTTGGAAAATACAATTTCCACTGGAAAAGTCCTGTATAAACTAACTACGTGATGTTCTTAGCATCGATCGTCAACAATTTCGTATGATGTTGCAGTACTGTTTCTGTTCTGTATATGAGAAAGGGGGTCACGTCACTAGCCAGTATAGCTTACTCTGCACAACCAGCGCATGTTTTATTGTTAGTATATGCTTACTGATGCTGATAATTCCACTGTGTATTGTACACTTGCACAAGCACACCGTTGCTAATGAAGTTTAATGGTTGAGCGAACATGAAAGAGATGCATTCAGTCTTTCAAGTTCATTAGAGCAGGAGAAGGAATTATTATGTTTAATCAGAAAACGAAATTATGAAGTCCTATTAATTCTTTCTGAATTGATCTTCTATTCAGTTTTCCAATTGTTTCATCAGATCTCAGTTCATCTTACCGTCACGGTAATACTTATTTCTAACGAAAATAACGTAAGTGATTATATTACTTTTAAAATTGTTTTATTCCGATTCCCTCCAATTTGTTTGTTTCACAGTCCTATGTTGTTTCACAGAGGCAAAAATAAGCGACGGTTCGTCCTTAAAATTTTGTATATTTTTTAGTTTCTAGTATTAACAATAACTTGGTAAAAATTTAATATTATAGAAACTGACGTGAGTAGTACTCATAATTACAACTACTCGTATTACACGGCTAACGCTCACGAAATACAGTCGAATAACATAATAACATATTGGTAAAAATTACCCCTTCTCTACTACAAAATACTCGTAGAATTGGTTTTAGATAATTGTTTGATTTAGATTTAGATAATTGATAATGATGCATAGATGTTCTAAAACATCGAAAAAAATCTACAAAAAGATTAAAATCAGTGTTTTCGTCTGCAGCTAGACCAATCTCATTAAGACATACAACAAGATATAGTTTAGACTAAGGCCCGTATAACAGAACAAATTGATCATTTGGTGAATGAAATCTTGAGCAACGATGCAGAATTGAGCGTAATTTTGTAATATGGGCCCTAGAGCTTTACCCTCACTCAATATTCTTACATATACGAGTATTATAGGTAGCGGCTAGACTTGCAAGACATTGACTTGTGTTGTGATCACCGTCTGAGTGTGACGTCCTCGTGCACTAGAAATGTATGTTCGTGACATGGATGCTGCATATAATAGGTCTTTACCTATGAAATTGCCGTTTTGCAGTACAGACTTTTTCAAACAAAAAAAGTTTTGATTGGCTATGAATTCTAAATTCAAATTAATTTTGTTTTAAAAATATGACATTCTATTTACAATATAAGTCTTTTGTTTATTGATTAGCGTTGTATTTTCATTACATTTCAACATTTTTCGTCATAATGGATACTTTGAAATTTCGTGTAATTATGGAATATGAGTTCCGTCGTGGCACCAACGCGGCACAAACGACACGTAACATCAACGACGTTTACGGAGAGAACTGTACAAACGAACGTACAGCCCGTTATTGGTTTGCTCGGTTCCGTTCTGGGAATTTTGACTTGATAAATGAACCTCGTGGTCGTCCGGAAACTTTGGTCAACAATGATGAATTAAAGCCGATTGTGGAAGGTGATGAATCTCAATCTACAGCTGAGCTGGCAGCAGCTTTTGATGTTAGCATCAAAACAATATTGGTCCATTTGCGACAGATTGGCAAGATAAAAAAGCTTGATAGATGGGTGCCCCACGAACTTAACGATCGCCAGCGCAACGTACGCGTCGAGACTTGCCTTGCGCTGCTTAACAGGCACAGAAATGAAGGAATTTTGAACCGAATTGTTACGTGCGACGAAAAATGGATTCTTTTTGACAATCGAAAGCGCTCAGCAAGTTGGTTAGATCCTGGTTCGGTACCAAAGCAATGTGCAAAACGAAAAATGACCCCTAGAAAGGTGATGGTCACAGTTTGGTGGTCTAGTGCTGGTGTGATTCATCATAGCTTTTTACAAAACGGCGAAAGCATTACTGCAGATGTGTACATTGAAGAACTGACCACAATGATGGCGAAACTCGCACGTCTGCAACCAGCTTTGGTCAATCGGTCGTCTCCACTGCTACTTCACGACAACGCGCGACCCCATACTGCACAACAGACCGTCTCTAAGCTGCATGAGTTGGGTTTGGAAGCTCTCCCTCATCCGCCATACTCACCAGATCTTGCGCCTACCGACTATTACTTTTTCCAAAATTTGGACAACTTTTTAGCGGGAAAAAAATTCAATTCCCGAGAGGCAGTACAAAACGCCTTTGATATTTCTCTCTACCATTTATTTAGCACATTAGCGAGCTCGAATTTCAAATATTTATATGTTTAACCACTTTTTAGACTTTGTGCACTACTTATGCGTTTTGCTTTGGGGATTCTTAATTTTCCAGGATACAATGTATTCATTAGTCTTGTTCGTTATAGCAATCTATGTTTTATTCAAATCAGTTAATCCATTTTGGCGTGAAGGTTACTCAAACAAAGTTTCATCACTGAAACGTCAGCTCTTTGTTTTTCTTACGAATGTTTTAGAAGTAGAAAACTTTATATAAAGCACGTGGTAAGATTTCCTAATCCAACATAATAAAATGACGATTCATTTAGCAATCGTAACGTATTTATACTCGTAGCAAATTGCATACATAAAATAATACGTATAATAAATATACCAAGACTATTTAAAAAATTCGAGATTACGTATACGAAGCCATCGAAAATAGCAAAAGTAAACAAACAAACCAGCAAGCGGTCTTATTAGAGATCCAGAATGTTTATACTAATCAAAATTCAGCTCACGAGTCTACTCACGATTTACGAATGACGAGGGCCACATTTTTTACTCCGTCCCTTTTGAAACGTCCAATTTTAGATCTTCCCTCACTCAAAAATGCTGGTAAGAGAGAGACGGATGAAGGAAAAAGGATCTTGGTAAGTTAAGATAGTCCTCTTTGCACGAAATTCGATAAAAGCAGTTTGGTGTGCGGCTTGCGTGGATGGATACAGTTTGAACTTCACCTTTAGAGGTTGATTTTAAAAATATTATTTATAACACCTATGTAATTTTAATACGCCTACTCAATTCACTCAAATATTGGTGGGGTTATATAATAAAATGCTGGAACATCGGATGTCCAATAAGGTTTGGGACGACAGCACTATTATTTTAAACCTACGTGGACCTAATTAATGTATTTCACACGTAGTGTGCTACGTAATAATGTATTATTACCTCGATGATTTTGTAATGATGCAAAAGGGCACAATTCTTGATGACGTTATAGTGTGTTTTTTTTTTTGGCTCCACACTGCTGTGTATTTAGCTATAGTCAATAATCGATAATTTTTCAAATTATATAATGATATTTCTAAAATATATATGTGTTAAGTCAAGTCACAGTCCAACTCTTCAAGTCAAGTCATAGTCTAGTCTGTCATAGTTCAGAAACAGGAGCTTCTATGGAGTTTTGGAAACAACAAGAAATGAAACGTTTCACCACCATTATTCCACTTTCCCACACTCATGCCTGTAATCCAGCACTTAACGAATAAAACTCCACCAATTTTATGCACTAACACTGAAAATAACACATTTTTTGGAAAACAATACAACGCGTTGACGCGATCTTTCTCGTTTTCCCGCCAAAACTCCTATAGTGATATTTCTGACAATGATTCATGCGAAAGATGAAGCTTGATTGTCATTGAACGTTAGGGTTGTGACGCAATGAAAAAATAACTATTCACTAAAAGTCACCTTACAGTGTATTTTGGGTTAATAATATTAAGTTCTCGTCATTTAATAGTGGAGCAGAGATGATAATTATAATACTAATAAGTATGTATTATAATAAAAAATAAACAATCTGTGTATTGTCAAATGCCATTAATTATATATATATTAACAAAATTGGTATATTATGATCATTTCAAATAACTTTAAAATAGAAACTTAGGACGTACTAGTGATATTAGATTGTACCAATATTTGTATAGCTAAAAAATAAGGAGGGAACTCAAACAACGCGACATTCCATCCTGGACCAATAGCTCGCTTTTTAAATCCCGTGTATATTGGAATGGGAATGAATCAAATCCGCAGAATCCAATTATAATATCGAATGAAAACCACTGCCACTTTTCAACGGGAATTTTTTATACTTTTCACCTTATACCTTTGAATCTTTCACTGCAAGTGTAATTCACAGACTGGACAAATGATTTTCAATTTTATGTTTTTCATACACACATTTTGTTTGTGGACCAACTCGATCTCTTGTTTCACAAGGAGTATAATTACTGTCCATGTAAAGAATGTAATTTTTTTTTCAGGTTCTTTTATTTAGGAATTCATCGTAATTTTCTAGCTTCATTTGTTTATTTTCAGTATTTCAAAATATTATGCCACGTTTTATTCATATACGAGGTTAAACTTCTTCACATTAAAAACTTTTTTTAGATGTAGGATGCAATGAGATCAATAAGTTTAACGAATAGTCACTTTGCCCGTTCATAAAAATTTACGACATCAATTTATCAATGTTTAAAGAGGTTTTGTTTATAATGAATATACATTTAAATAAATAAAAAATTGAGATTCGAAATCACTTTATTGATTCCAATTATTGACCGACATACATTGAAAACGAGTGTGCTTTAGACCACACGTCTGCAGTAATACTTCTACAGCCTTATTAATAAACACGAACTAGCTTTAGACTAGTTACACCATCTTTGGTCTCTTTCGATCCAGCTAAATATTCCAGTAGAAAAAAAAGGTCAAAAGCTGAAGTAACTAATCCGAGACTAATACCCGTTTATTAATAAGGCTGCTATTGTTTAGCTCTATCTATCGGCCGGTATATCTTTGTTTTTGCTTTGTTTAATGTTAATTTCGCCATCTTGACAATTGTAAATTGTCATTTTACCGGACATATCAACATAATAATGCGAATTTTTAACTTTGTGATGTGACAATAGAGATCTACGTAAACCAACTTTAACTTCCGTTCGCCTCGCATTCACCAGCTTACTCTCCAAGTCAAGCGTGCGTAAAGAAGTTTTACTTTATAAATTATAATACTTAAACAATAAAACAAAATAATGATCACTAATTTTCACGTGGAAACCCTGATTATATTGGGCAGGTCAAACTCAGTGAGGACGAAAATACGCCATGCCGTGTTTAGACGGAAACCAGCGCTTTAACGGTACGCAAAATTTGATCGAACTTAATTGGGACAATAGCCACGTTATCGAACAGTATACACATGTTAGCGAACAGTATACACATGTTATCGAACAGTATACACATGTTATCGAACAGTATACACATGTTATTGAACAGTATACACATGTTATCGAACGGTATACACATGTTATCGAACGGTATACAGTGTGAATTAACGAACACCACGTGGGATATTGTATACTAGGTAAAGGATATCTCTGCAAGGGTTCGTCTAGACAGATATGGCCGCTAAGCAGAATCGTGCAAGCACTAAATTCTAGTTTGATGGGCATAAAGCCTGCTATTCTGCCGCCAAGCAGTAGTGTGCAAGCACTACTGAGTTCCGGTTTGAAGGGCACTGTAGCTAGTGAAATTACTGGGCAATTGATACTTTACGTAAGTAAAACTTCTTTAGCTCCATCTATCGGCCGGTATAACTATGTTTTTGCTTGGTTTTATGTTAATGTCGCCATCTTGACAATTGTAAATTGTCATTTTACCGGATATACTAACATAACAATACAAATTTTTAATTTCGTTATGTTGACAATGGAGATCTACGTTACCCAATTTCAACTGCCACCTCGCATTCACCAGCTTACTCCTCAAGTCAATCATGCGTAAAGAAGTTTTACTTCAAAAACAATACACGCCTTGAAACGTGTACACGGCAGAGACTGCTGTTAAGTTTTATATTTTAGTCTGCCAATAGTCTAACCTCATGGTTAATAGCTCCAATAGTCGTTACCCACTTAGTGTGACAAGGCCACTGCACATTCGTGAGATAATAATACCAAGTGACGCCATCTTTCCCAAACGGTTTACAGCTAGAACAATGTTTATGTATGTGTTGTAGTTTGAGAATCACTGTTTCTTTTCAAGTAAAGCACGTTTGTGTATTGTTTTCTGAAACTTTGTTTAAAAATAGTTGCTATTTTGATTTCAATACCTAACGGTTACTTATTATCAAAAATGGCTGCTATTTTGATTAATATCTTACAGTTACTTATTATCAAAAATGGCTGCTATTTTGATGAATATCTTACAGTTACTTATTATCAAAAATGGCTGCTATTTTGATTAATATCTTACAGTTACTTATTAACAAAAATGGCTGCTATTTTGATTAATATCTTACAGTTACTTATTATCAAAAATGGCTGCTATTTTGATTAATATCTTACAGTTACTTATTAACAAAAATAGCTGCTATTTTGATTTCAAAACCTAACGGTTACTTATTAACAAAAATAGCTGCTATTTTGATTAATATCTTACAGTTAATTATTAACAAAAATAGCTGCTTGTTTGATTTCAATACCTAACGCTTACTTATTAACAAAAATATGCAACTAGTTTTTAACGCCCCAATGACCACAAGTAGGTGTAATTAAAAATATGGGGGTTCTCGTTTATAATTACATTCTATGGTAACCAACACGCTGTTTTTAATTATTGTAGGGTTTGGCAGTATTTTTATAGTAGAAATAATTTTGTGTTATTCAAAATACAGCTACCGTTCGGGGAATTCCTCAAAAAACTTATTTTTCAAAGGCGAAAACAATAAACGCAAAAAACAATGCACATAGCTCTGCTTTTACTGACGATACTGATTGTCCGTGGAATACTATACGTATTCACGGCGCGAAATAATCATTATTTATTACATAGAAATTTGCCTTTGTATGGATATATCTTTTATTGTTTAATCAAACGGATTTACTGAGTACTGGCGCAATTACTTTGACAGCCTCTGTGATGAGATGGTTGAGCAGGTCGGCTCATAACCCGGAGGCAGCAGGTTCGATTCCCACGACAGGACAAACTCAAACACTTGTTCTGTGTCTGGATGTTGTCGGACCATGTCCCCATAGTTCCTGGGACCCTTACTCCCTAGATACAGGGAGTCGTAGTTAGGGTCCAGGATCTAAGCATGTGATCGTGGGGCTAATATTATAAATGCGAAAGTTTGTGAGTATGGATGTATGGATGAACGTTTGCTACTCCTTCACGCAAAAACTACTAAACTGATATGGATGAAATTTGGAACACAGATAGTTTATGGCCTGGAATAAAACATAGGATACTTTTTATCCCAAAAGTACGTTCCCGTGGGACAATTATCAAACACCACGAGGGCGTCACCGCGGGGTTTTTATGCAAAAACCACTGAACGGATAAATAAATAAAAAACCTATTTTTATCCACAGGTGAAACCACGGGGCGCAGCTAGTTATTCATATATCCAAATCCGCATTAACCTATATAATTTTATAAACCAATCACGAACGCAACACGCGGGTTAAGTATATGTTTCTACTGTAGTCTTGGCCTACAATTTAAACCAAACAGCACGTTCCAAGTTGGGCGGTGGAATGGTTACAATTAGAGCAACCGGTGGATTGCAAATGTAGGTCATAGGATGGTTTGCGATCATCGATCGGGGCCCCCAAGCAATCGCTTTGTGCCCGCGATATATTCCTACCGTCAAGTGGGAGCTAATATCCGCGATTGTTCCAGTAAAAGCAGGCTGGTAAGACCTCGCCATAACCAATTTTCCAATTTTTCACATCTAATTTAGTTTATTGTAATAAATGAACATTTTAAAAATGGACTAATCAGTCCACACGCCTTGAAGATGCGCTTATACTAGGGAACAGTATTTCATTATTATTTACACATACGTAAATGTAGAAAAGCTTTTGACAGGAAAACAAAAAAGATCGCATCACCGCATTGTATTATTTTCCAAAACTTGTGTTATTTTCAGTGTTAGTGCATAAAATTGGTGGCATTTTATTCCTTGAGTGCTGGATTACAGGCATGGGTGTGGGAAAGTGGTATAATGATGGTGAAACGTTTCTTTTCGTGTTGTTTCCACCGAGTTTTCCAAAACTCCATAGAAGCTTCTGGTAAAGCTGCCAACACTTTACTAGGAGTATGACTTGACTTGACACATATATACATACATATATCTATATGAAATATCAACTTGAGAAATTATGGATTACTTGACGCTGGCTAAATACACAAAAGGGTGGAGCCAAAACAAAAACAAATAAAAAATACAGAAAATTTTAATTAAATAAAGAAAAACATACGTTACTTATGACTGTTATTATTCGTGCTCTTGAAGCAAGACGACTGAGATTTTTATGCTGAAATGGCTGTGAAAATATATTGTTATTTGTTCCGCAGATTTCTTCCTCTTCCTAGTCTAACAGTGTGTACTTTTCATCCTACCATGTTGTTATTGTTGTTTGTGTTTTTGGAATTAATGTATTTTATTTCTTTCTTTCGAAGAGAAAATATGACTCGCTGTAAGTATCTTGTCGCTTCTTCTTTACAGATGTAATCGAAGTTCCGGATCGGAGTTTTCTTTTCTGCGTTGCTCCGGATTTCATACACCATTAGTGTGAAAGAGGATATCTTTTTTTATTTTTTGCATCCTACAATAAACGGGCATGAAAAAATTATGTAAAAATTAAACAGGATAACATTTACGGGTTAAAAAAAACGTTAGAGCTTTTAATATGGACGAGATTTGTATTCTATCTTCTTAAGTACTTCGTCCTTTTAAAAGACAACATTTAGCTCGATGGTTTAATGAGGTCGATATATAACTATAACTTTCCTACTTCAACGTCAAGGGTTAACTAGCTGAACTAATCAGTAAACGGCATATTACTGGTAACTAACTCGGCTACTCAGTTAACAACACCTCAAATTGCACCTATTGTCCAGCACCCCTGCCGCGTAACCGTTCTGGGAATTGGCTTCACCTGCCATCCTGCACGCACCAATTAACAAGTCCACGAGTGCGAGCAAGAGAGAACATGATTACGATCTCCACCAGACTTACGCGGTAAGGCCCCTGGTTCCTATAGCAATGTATATCCAATATTCAGATATCCAAAGGGAATGTATGCTCAATGGACTATGAATACGAGCACAGTATTGGCTATTTCGTATGTATACGTATAATTAATCAATGAAATTGGGACAAAACCACCCAACGTGCAAAATGGGGGAATTACCTACTTATTGGCGAAAGGTAATAATATGAGTTTGAAGGTTTAAGGTGAATGAAAAACACGTAGTTAGGGTCCAGGATTATGTATGAGATAGTTGGGCGTTATTTATAAAATAATAGCTCAATGAATATAATATAGAAATATAAATATATATAATATAGAAAATAGCCTGGCAGGTGGACGGGTGAGATCACTAACTTAACAGAATCCTAGTTGGTGGGAATATTATTATGTGATAATGTTTATGGTTGAGCCTACGGATTAAATACGCTATCGAGTAACTGGAACAGTTCTTGCATCTCATTGTCCGACTCGTCTCTATTCTCTTTACCATTTCAGACAGACTAGAGAGTGACAGAGCCTCGGGTTAGTACCCGAGGCTCTGTCACTCTCTGTAGAATTGCAAATTTATCCATTATGTTCGCAAGATCTCTAATCAATCCCATCAATTCCTTTCAATCAGTCTAAAAGGCGTAGTGAGCCGTTGCATTGCATCCCTTTGTCATGAACGTGCCTTAAACCCGCACAAAGCGTTTTGCTAGCTCACTCACTATTCGAATAACTAGAGAATGGAATGGAAAACCATCCCTACTTCCTTCTTTCCTGAAAATTACATCTGAGTCACTTCAATCAAATGAATAGGAACAGGCATCTAATAGGGAAACATGAAACCTATTCAGCAACTATAGCAAAACAAAAGCTATCTTAATATTTCGTGCCTATGATACTTCGATATAAAACTAAATTGAAAAGCATACGTTTCCTCATCTGCTGGGCGATCATGCAACTTGATTACATTGCAACCGATAGACTGAAATTATGCATTTGACAGTTTCAATACGCAGGTTACGTGCATAGAGCTTACAATTTTTTACTCACTGCGAGTAATAATCGGTCATAAACCGTGGGAGCGGTGCAGTGATTTCGCTCGCTCTCCCACTCACGGGTCATACATGCAGGCGCAGGGCAACGCATAATTGTAAATACGTGTATAAATGTCATTATTTGAATAAGTAATTAAATGAAAAGAAAATATGAGTAAAAATAATATACACTCAGTGACTCATTATACCATTACCAAAGTTAAATATTTTTATTGCACTATTTATTACTAAGGAACACGAAAGATTCGATTTCTTTAGTTTTCTCTGAGCAGAATTATAATTATTGTGGTCGAGCAGCTAATAAAAGTCTAACCTTGAACTATCACACGTTTTACATAACCAGCTTATGAGATAAAATAAAAATAAAATCAATTTATTGCCACTAAAGACACAAATAATAATAGAAAAACAAGGCTTAAAATAGTACAACATAATATAAGATTATTTTATAATTGTAACACCGATTATTGTAATGATTCGAGGAGAATATTCAAATATTTCTTGATAAGATGTAGAAATACTTGGCTATATGCAGTTTCTTTGAAATAATTGTGACTTTCGCAATTATTAATTAAATTGTACAACTTAATATTTTCCTCAGATATCTATATAATAAAGTACTTCATGAAATATTAATATTATTAATTCATCCAGATGTACATTTTCATGTACCAAGGCGATATAAATAATATTAATAATAATAATAACGCCAAACGACAACATATATAGATCCTGGATCCTAACTAGGATTCCCTGTATCTATGGACCCAGGAACTACGAGGACCATGGTCCCACAACACCCAGACTCAGAACAAGTATTTGCGCTTCTTTTTCTGTGCACCAATACTTGTCCTCCTGCGGGAATCGAACCCGCCGCCTCCGGGTTATGAGCCGAACTGATCACCACAGAGGCTGTAGATAATAGAGCAAAGCCCTTAAATAAAGAAAATAATAAATTGGAAACTCTTCTGTGCTTTGATACTATTATTTATTCTCTTGGTATGCATATATAGTATATGATTACGATATATTATCGTGCAGGTATAAATCTGAGTGAGACCTTCACAGCCAATATCGAAAGTCAGTGCCCTGATGTGTCCCGCCACATACCAACGACGACTTTAGTCCGACCTGAAGTCAAGGTCAGAGGTATTAAATAATACGATTGGGCCTGGGTGGGCCGTGACGTGAGCTCATCTAAACCTGAATCGATTCTATTATGAAGCAGAGCTTAGTGCTCTTTATTATATGGTAGTTTCTATTAGGAATAATGGTGTTCCACAATATCTGCGGCATCGGGAGCAGTGTTGGGCCTTGAGACAATTTTCGTATAATAAAGAAACAAAGTAGGTAATTTTTCACAACTACACCAGTTATTATATAACTAGCTTCTGCCCGCGGCTTCACCCGCGTGGACTATGGGAAATTAATTCAACCACGCAATTTACCCTCTTAGGGGTGGAATTTCGAAAAACCCTTTCTTAGCGGATACCTACACATTACAAAGAACACACCCTCCAAATTCCAAGTCTCTAGGACCAGCGGTTTAGGCTGTGCGTTGATATATATGTCAGTCATTCAGTCAGTCAGGACCTTGAATTTTATATGTATATTTATTTAAATCTTTAAAATGACGCAGAGTTTTCTTGAAACACAACACAAAATTATTTTGGTGTTAACTGCCAGGAAGACAAAATCAGATCAATTTTTTGACATCATTTCAAACGAAGTCTACGAGCTACTACTGCCTACTTAGTTGGAAATAGTTTCAGAATTAAGCGTCTTCTCCCAAAACTCTCAGTAACAATTGGTAAAGTTTAAAAAATACAATAGAATAGGTCAATATGAATAATGAGCAGAATATTCGTTAAAATTTTGAATTTCCCTCTTTAGTTGAACCACTCTAACGCTAATTATAGGTGGTCGAACCCTCGTTTGATTTAACTTCACGAATGAATGAGCCATCCAAAAACCCAGGTCAGCGGTCATCTCGGCCAAAGCAGTCACCTGAACCTCGACTCTTTGAACGGGTCTTTGCATTCGACAGTAACGCCTAGCTGACATATTTTTTTAATTGATTTTTGTAAAGGTTACATTAGCGTGTACTGACGTAATTCTTTTTTATTTTATGTTCGGTAGCCTAAACCTACGTAAAAGTACTATAAATAGCCCACACTTTAGGCATTCATTTAATATTTTATTGAGTGCATATCATGCCACTGCGTAAGATGTTTCTGGTGGATACATTATTGCGTTAACATTCAATATATTTAATTTTTTTTTAGATATATATATTTTACGTATAGTTGGTAACTACGCAAATGAAACGTAGCGAAACCCTGCTTCGGTTTGATCCTAGTTGTTGTCGTGTGACAACAGCCTAGTCAGAACCCTTGACACGGTTTTAACATTCTCATATGGCTTTAAATTTTTAAAAATAAAATCAACCGCCACTTACTGTTAGAGCCATAGAACATGTAGCACAGCGAATAATTAAAAGAAGTAAAATTATTTATTCAAAAGCAACAACAAGAACATTAAGGACTACTGAAGTTGCATCATGAAGACTGTAAGCATGCATGTCAATGGGCTTAAAATAAAATCACGTACGTAGAAACTATCATGTAATCTGTGCTAAAACGTCCATCAGATGAAAATAGCAAACTCACTAACACGAATTCATCGGAAATAACCCAATCGAACGTTTCTAATGGCATGCAATAAAAGCACACTTCAGTTTCTCATCCTACCCAGACTGTGTCAAGGGATATTCCATTTTACACCAGGAAATAGCAGCAGCTTGTTACAAGTCTCTTGGTTAAAAGCAATCGGAAACATTCCGTTCGTGTACTGTAGATGTTTATGCAGTTTTATAAGGAAAGCTATTCGGATAGATCGGAAATCCCGTCAAGGTGTTAATTATTATTCCGATGCTGGTCTAATCTAAACCACACGTAATTGAAATGCAATTCTAAAGTTTGTTGAAAAAAGCGTAACAAGTTGGTTACGCTTTTTTTAACAAACGTTAGAAACAAAGAAATATGTGTGTCTATTTCTTAAAATACAAAGCGTCGGTTGCCAATGAGATGGCACGTAAGAGTTGCTCTATGCAGCTTTGTATGGAAAGTATATACGATGGAGAAAACTCGGTTAAGTGTTCAATGTTCAGAGCAGCTAGGCGATCATGTAACTTGATTGCAACAGACTGAAACACAAAGTATGGGTTCGCCAATTTCAATACACTTATGTGCATAGTTATTGTGGAAATTTTCATATTAGGATTAACAATTATTCCTGTTGCATTGCAATCAAAATTCAGTGATCACCCCCTAAGTCCAAAAATTGACGTTAGCATTGCGTTACAAATCCTGGGCTCCCTTGGTTTTATTATCATGAAATAACGGCTTCGGCAACTCGTGAAACTGGAGTTTCATAAACAACTGTTTACGAAACTCTAAAAGGGCAACTGCCATTGAGAATTAAAACACCTTTATACGAAACTAATTACAAAGAATCATATTTCTGTGTACGAAACCAAGCAGTGAGTTTTGTAATCCGAATACATAAAAAAGACTTTTCAAGGATAGATAAAAAGTTATAATATTCGTGAAATAAATTCTAAGTTTAATAATTACACTTTTCTAATGTGTTTTATTTTTATCCAATGGGTAACTTTTATCTGATTCTCTGATTGTTGACTGTGAGCTGCAGAGTGTAGACCGAGCAATCAGCGTCTTTGCTTGAGCTTAAACCTAAAAATCTATTTTTACCTTTTCAAACACCAAGGCCAAACAGCATTAAAGTTTTCAAAAATTAAATCGACTTTATATATGATACTGGCCCGATAGCTTAGTTGGTAGTAACCCTGCCTTCTAAACTGTGGGTTATGGGCTGTGCTTCGATTCCCACCCAAGACAAACATTTGTGGGATGAACATAGGTGTTTGTTCTGTCTCTGGGTGTTATATTATATTCTATTATGTATTTACTAACAAAAAGTATCTAAGTATTGTATCAGTTATCTGGTTCGCATAAAAAAAAAATACAAGCTTTGCTTAGTTTGGGGCTAGATGGCGTTGTGTGAGATGTCCACGTCCACACATATTATTATTATTATTATGTCTATATAATTATCGAACCTGCTCACAATACTTCAGGAAAATTGGTTGAAAAATGGAAACTGTAGGAGAACAGTCAGAGCATAGGACAGTCATACATCCGGACGTACGAAATCATTTTTGCCCAAGTTGAGACACTACGCGCTCTATCGGTTAATTAGTCAGATAACTTCTATCAAGCAATTTAAAAATCACTCTGCAGGATAATATGTTAAAATCAACCTATGTAGCTTTATTTAAGCACTTATATAATATACCAAGCGCTAGTTTGGCGTTATTAGTAGATAGCGTTTGCGCCACTTTTGTGTACTCGCGCTACAAAAACAAACAGCACAGATTTTTAGCAAAACACGACTGACCTCGACGTTTCGACACGCCACATTGGCGTTGGTCATGAGAGGACTGGATCTTTACTACAGTGAGCGTCGTGCAGGCCGGGCATTATCAACTACCCGCATTTGCAAATCTTCACCATCAATGTCCTGCATACAACACTAGCAGCATATTTACACAGCATCGTGTTTCTGATATAAACAATGGTCATGCAAAATTTCATGATTTGATACTATTTTACTACTTTCCATTGAGGTATAGCATTTTTTTCCCGTGGGAAGAGAAATTGTAAACAACGGAACAGCCGTCTATCGTCTATCCGGAGTTTCTAGACTATCTAGTCTAGAAACTCCGGATATTTTTCTCTTAAATGCTAATTTTAAGCTTTCTTTCTTCATTTTATACAGCCTAAACTCATTTTCATGTTGAGGGCAAAGTCGCGTGCTCTGTCCGCAATTGTATGTTTCTTTAAGGTCCGTAGGGAAATTATCCCAGATCAAGATAATGGAATATGCAGCGCGGCTTTATAGTCTTTTGATATTGCCGTTCTTAGGGTTCCGGAATACTACAAAGAACCCTATTAAATTCATATCCGTCCGTCTGTCCGTCTTTCAAATTACAACTTTGGAAAACGGGTTCTTCCAAGTTATCTTAAGTTACTTTGGAAGACGGAGAGACAGACGGGCGCACATGCATGAAATTTAAAGTAAATATCTCAAGTTTCAAAAACTGTAAGTAATTATGCTTTGGATAGCTTCTATACATTGTCAAGAACATGTTATGATATTTTATATATTCACCCGACATACACAATTTATACGCCTTTTTTCTGCGCGCTAAAATTACATAATAGTAAGCACTTTTCTAGTTTAGTCATTGAACTTGTAAGTATTATATACACTGGCATCAAGGTAAATGACTTCAGTATAAAGCTCATTAACCCCGAGATCAAGGTCAATAGGCTAAAAATCAAGGCGAAGGGCAATGACCTCAAAGGTTCTGGCGTAATCCTATACCCCTGCTGCATCATACTCGATCTAGAACATGTTTTGGGATTGTTTAGCCCGTATTATAGACTTGCTTATTAGTGAATGAAATCGGTGACCCATACTGAGCGTTAAACGTTAAACTAAATTTACATAAAGCCCCATTTTCCCGTCTTCAATCATAACCATCCATACGCCATAGCATTAATTGAACGAGGGAAATTCTCATCAGAAGGACTATTTGCAGGTAAATTATTCAATCGAGCACTGCAATCGAGAGTGCAAATGAGATTTATTAACTGTATTTTAATTTGTTAGACAATCAATGTTGCGTAGTATCGATGTCAATTTATAATTAATGCGAAATGTTAAATGTGAACGAGTGATGATTTTCAATTTGTCTGATAAATTTCAATTGTCAATTCACATTCCACAACGTTATTTACCGGTGTTCGTTTTCTTAAATAGTTCATTATGGACCCTGTCGGGCATGCAAGACTAGAAGAGATGAGGAAGGATATTTTTTTTTATGGGAATTTGGGCATGCCTTTGACAACAACTCACCTGATGGTAAGTGACGAAGTTGTATAAGGTGGAGCACGCTTGCCCATGAGATGCCCAGTCACTTTGACTTGTAAAAATGCGAAAATTAGCCTATTTGCAATAAAATCTTTTGACTTTGACTTTGACACTCTTGACTTAAAAAGACCCAGGTTGTACCCAGGAGGAAACACTGTTGTTGGAAGAGCATTCCATTCCTTGGCCGTTCGGACTATAAATGACCCAGCAAAACGCTTAACATATTATTCCATATGTCAACATATGCAGTCCCAGCGCCGCCAATAACATGGCTGCGATAGGAAGGATCATCAACATCGCCAATACGTGTAGATCGGCTGACGAAGGGGTTACATTTCAAACAAACTTCAAGAAAAGGAGAGTTTTTACGTTCGTTACCTCAAATCTCCGTCACTGATTTACCGATTGATAAAATCCATTTTTTAAGTCTATACTATGGGTACTTTTCAAATTGGTTCCATGGAAATTTCATTTCAACAGGTTAGATGATGATATCATCCAAGTATTTCTTAGTATGAGATTAAGGCGATCGAATATGGCTTAACCTCTTTTTTTAATCTATACACATAAAATTCCTGACTGACTGACTGAATGACTTACATATCAACGCACAGCCTCTAAGCCGCTGGTCCTAGAGACTTGAAATTTGGAGCGTGTGCTCTTTGTAAAGTGTAGGTGGATACCTACACTTTACAAAGAGCACACCCTCCAAATCTCCTATCATATCATAAATTCCACCCCTAAGAGGGTGAAATTGGTGGATGAATTATTTTCCTATATGCCACGCGGGTGAAGTCGCTGGCAGAAGCTAGTGGATTATGTTTCAGTGCTTGAATATCTATCTATTATAATACCTGTAATAACGCACTCAACTTGTTAACCTTTAAGTAGGTCAAATGTATCATCTAACTTTAATTACGTTGACATACGTCATACGTACGTCAATATCCAAAAACACGGTTAACCTAGTTCACACAAGAATATTTTGCATATTCTGTTATCTGTGCCGACAGGGACAAGTTCGTCGATCCCAGTTCAGTCAGTGGGCCGTCCGACCGGACAACCTCTTGCCGCTTCGACGGGCAGCACTGGCCGAATAACGTCACAAAACGATCGCCGCTGGGCGTCCCCGGGCCCGGATGTGGCGTAAATTGAGTAATTGGGTTTATTATTACGCCCTGACACTACCAGGTTTATTGAAGGGTGAGTTTCGCAGGTATGGTAACTGTGTTGGTTTAACTCGTTATTGGTTCAACTTCAAAGTAAAGAAGCGAGGATGTGGTGATGAGCTTAGTTACTTTGCAATCGACGGATATAGATAAAATATGTAAACTTAATTAAGTGTTGATGGTAAAGTCTGAATTTTATCGACGCAGACAGAACCTTTATAGGATCACTTTGATAATTTATAATGTCACACTCGCTCATTTTTGCAAACAAAAGGCGGTCGGTCAAGTGACCTGAAGTGCGCTTCATGTATGCATATGCACTGCGTTTCTAAGAATGCAAGGCCACTACTATGAAACGTAGTGCCTACGCTATAATAATCCCTTGATCACTGCGACTGCGACTGCGCGCCCAAATCTTAGAATAAATTATAGTAGGTATGGTACCGTACAGGAAGATCACAAGATATTTAAGTTAATAGTGATTCTTGCAATCACACTTATTCATATTATCACTGTGAAAGTTTGTGTATTTGTGTGTTTTTCTTTTTTCAGGTCACAACAGCTGAACGGGTTTCTAAACTTCTTTTTCCGAGAATGAATCCGCAAGGCGCAGTTAGTACACAATAAAATGCAATTTACCTTGCACTAGCTATGTAAAGCCAAAACTTTTAGGTGCCTGTCTTTGTACCGCAATTAATTACTCCTCAGCGTACAAAATGGAGTACAACGTGTTTAGGTTTGCCATGTAATATCCGGACAGGCCAGTCAGTTTACCCTCACATCAAGGTAAAAAAGGTAATTAATTAATACAAAAAAAATAAGTAAAGGCAGGAAAAACTTTCTTTATGAAATATTACTTAAGGAACTCATACATTTGCAAAATATTTTCTATAACTGGGAAGAAACTTAAATAGCGCGGGTGAAGCGGGCGCGGGCGGAAGGGACGGAACCCATGATGGATCAAATTTAAAAGCCGGACCGGCTAGACGCCAGTTAATTCACCCGAACAGGCACCCGAAAAACCTAACTATGTGTATAGGGCTTCTTCTTGTCCTATTTGCTTTATCCGAACCCCTGATGAGAACGCTAATCATGATCGTATTTTAACCACACGGAGGCTTCGTACAGGTTATTCATAATGTAAACAAAAACATTTACATTACAAGTAAACTAGAACGAGGTCTGTTATGTACGTGATACTGATGTAAATATTGGAAAAAGGCGAGTTTTACGTCAAAACACCACGATTAATCGAACCGAATAAAATTAAATAACAATACGCCAATCAGCTTTCAGTCACTTATGTTACTTTTACGACTATTAGAGTTAAGTTAATGTAAATTACGTAGACCTAAAACAACTTTACCTATACTTACCCAATACAGACAACCCTCAACGACACGGTTCTGAGAATGCCTTTTCATTAGACATTCTCAGGTCCGATGTTGACTTGACGAAGGCTCGTGCGAAAGTAATTATTATTTTTTTTAAGCTTGTCATTGTAAATTGACCTAGTATACTTAACTTAAAAATCAGTTGCTATATGTATATCTTATATTTATTCTTTTAATTTAAATAAGTATATTAAGTATATTCTAGTTGTAAGTTATTATTAATTAGTTATCTTATTTGGCTTTTATATAAAGCGCGGTATCAATGTGCGAACTTGCCCTCACCCTCCCACCGCATCTGTTGAGCAGATGTGGCTGAGTCTTAGGGCTGGTTCGCGCAAGATAATTATTGGTACAGCTTATCGACCTCCCTGGCTGGATGTTAATATATTCCTAGATGGTTTGACCCAGTCGGTGTCCAGTTTTGGTGATTGCGATTATATTTCAATTGTAGGAGATTTCAACATTAATATGCTTAATCTTTCAGATAACAAAAGTAAATTATTACAGACATTTTTGGATTACACAAACCTTAAACAGTTGATAACTGAGCCTACACATTTCACTAATCACAGTGAAACTCTTATTGATTTAGTGTGTACGGATGCTAAAATTCGGTCCAGTAGTGTTAATCATATTCCTGAACTAGGAAATCATGCTATAGTTTGTGTAGAGTTTAACATTAAAGCAGAAAAGCCGATACCTCATGTTATTGTTTACCGACCATTAAAAAATATACTTTTAGAATTTTTTAACCAAGACTTAAACCAAATTAATTGGCTTGAAATGGAATCTATAAACAATGTAAATGACATGGTATCAATGTTTAACAAGGCCATTGTTACACTATTCGACCTTCATGCCCCTAAGAAATCCATTCTCGTAAAGAAACAATCATACCCATGGATTACTGACACCATTAAAGATATGATGCTCATCCGAGATCACTGTCACAATAAATATAAGGTATCAAAATCAAACATACACAAAGAATCTTACAAAGATATGAAACAAACGGTAATAAATGCTATGTACCAAGAAAAGAAAGTATACTTTGATAGACATATTAACCAAAATATCAATAATCCTAAAAAATTATGGAAAAACCTTAAAAGTACAGTTGTTCCTAACATTAAAATTAATGCAGAATTACCTTCTTTTTGTAATGACCCTAAAGTTATCAATTCTCAATTTCTTGATGTGCCTGGTAAAGATTTTGTAAGTATTTCTGATCTAACATATTTTGAATATCATCGTTTTAATAAGTCTGTCTTTAAACTAGGACCAGTTAGTGAAGAGATGGTGGCCAGTATAATAAGAGGCCTTTCTTCGAACGCGGAAGGTGTAGATCACATCTCTTTACAGATGATTTTAATTACATTGCCTAATACGCTTTCCATAATTACAAAGATAATTAACTTATCTATATTAACTAGTACAGTGCCTGATTTGTGGAAAATTTCTTTGATAAAACCTATTCCTAAGAAGCAAAATCTGTCATCTGTAAAAGACTTACGACCTATAAGCATCTTGCCATGTATGTCCAAAATCTTAGAGAAAGTTGTATGTATTCAAATGGTTAAATACCTTGAAACTGAACATATCTTGCCTGTCAACCAGTCAGGTTTTCGTAAAGGGCGTAGTACGGCGACGGCGTTGCTTGATGTTGTTGACAACATCCTGGCTGCTCAGGATCATGGCATGGGTACTATTCTAGTGCTGCTTGATTTTTCGCGTGCATTTGATGCCATTAACATTTCCCTTCTTTTATCTAAATTGGCTTACTATGGATTTGACGCAGGCACAATTAAATGGTTCGATAGTTACTTAAAGTTGCGGTCTCAAATTGTAGAAATAACAGGTCTCGATGGTAAAAAGGCTTTTTCATCTCGCTCATATAACCTTCGAGGTGTTCCTCAAGGATCCATTCTTGGACCTATTCTTTTTGTACTGTACAGTGCGGATATCATAAGCAAAATCAAGTTTTGCCAGTATCATATTTACGCCGATGATTTTCAGATGTATCTACATTTTCATCCCAGTGATACTGATGCTGCTGTAAATAATATCAATGAAGACCTTGACAATTTAGCAAAATGGTCTGTTTCTAATTGCATGGTCTTGAATCCTACTAAATCAAAATATTTGGTGATGGGTTCTAAAAAGCAAGTTGAGAACATAAAAAGTTACAACCCACAGGTTTCTATTTTAAATGAACCTATTGAAGGTGTCTCTGAGGCTCGTAACTTGGGTTTAATAATGGACTGTAATCTTCGTTTTGAGCACCATATTCAGGAAGCAGTGCGTAACTGCTTCTATAGACTGAGAGTGTTATATAAAGTTAGGCCTTACCTTAGTGTAGATCTTAGGATAGCTTTGTGTGAGTCACTCGTCCTTTCAAAACTGAATTACGCCGATGTGGTTTTTGGACCGTGTCTTCTATCTAGAACTGAGAGACTCATCCAGAGAGTACAAAATTCTTGTGCCCGTTTTTGTTTTAATGTTCCTTTTCGAGGTCATGTAACACCTTTCCTAAATAACGCAAATCTTATGAAAATGAAATCTCGCCGGCAGCTTCATTTTGCTACTTTACTTTTTGGAGTTATTAAAAATAACATGCCTGAGTATTTGTTTCAAAAGCTGAGCTGGGCACACGAAAGGCGCAAATATAACAGGCGAATCAAATTCCTACTTCTGACTCCCCCCCATAAGACCGTATCTTTTCGTGGCAGCTTTAGATTCACTGCCTCAAAATGTTGGAATGATCTGCCTCCACCTGTCCGATGTCTGAAAACAGTGCAAACGTTTAGGACGCATTTGAGGTTGCATCTCATGAATGAACAAAAGCTGCAGTAAAAGATCTGTCTACTACTCACCTGTCTACTGTGTATGTTAACCGTGTAGGCAGGAATATCATTATTCAATTACGACACTTGTTGAGTACTTAATTTTCTTTTTCTATTTTGGAAGTAGGTAGACCACTATGTTTCACTTCTATTCTTTTTCACTCGACAACTATTTGTCACTAGTTTTTTTTAGTAAACTTTAATAGTGTATATTTTATTGTATTTCATTGTGTGGTATATTATTTATGTTAGTTTTATGTATAAACACAGACCAAGTAGAGGATACTATGTATTGTATAAATATATTTGCTGTAGGTGTGTAATGTGTCACGCGTTTGACGTCTTTTATGTCATGTTGACGTTGACAACCCCCTCGAATTTTCATATTGTTCAACTGCAATGACGTTTAATTTTTATTCTTTTTGTTTTTCATCTGTACTCGTTTATTCGTTTTATTTTTAGTTTGTATGAAATCCGTCCGTGATGTCATGAATTAGGGTTTCGGCTGAAAATCAGTAACTGAGGTTGTAATTTTCAGCCTCAGTTGTATGCTGAGCAGGAACCTATTCCTGACATCACATAATGTGACACTTAATTATGTTCTTCTCTCTAATTGTATTGCTTTCATTTGTATTTATATTATTGTGTTACATTGTGTGTGTCTAGAATAAATATATTTCATTTCATTTCATTTCATTTATTTATCTATTTTAATTAACTTGTGCCTACAATAATCCTTTGCAACCGCCCCAATAAAATATTAACCTAATAGAATCATCTGATCCTATATTTGTTTGGTTTTAGTGGAATTGCACTAGATATTATTGTTTCATTTTTTATCATGAATTTCCACGAGGTCACGCCCGAGTCTATCTTATTCCTCCATCTCCCTTCTTTCACCGGACATCGAGGCGCACAAAAACGCGGCATCTATATATGGTTGAAATTCCATCAACCCGCACTAAGCGTTTTACTTTATTTTATAGTGCGAACAGCTAATGAGTGGAATACTTACGGCGTCCTTGTTTCCACATAACCACAATCTGGGAGTCTTCTAGTCAAGAGTGACCACACATCTTCTAGGCAATCATGCACCACTTTAGACTGTGTCATCACTTTTGTCGTGGAAACCAATAAAAAAAGAAACGAGGAACGAAATTACTCATGCCTTAAATAAATGCAAATAACAGTTACCAGTACTATACTCTTCAATGATAATAATATGCTAATTAACAGATGTTCTATATCATAATGTTCGTTATGTGAAACGTGATCAGTGACTAAATAACTGTGTAGCTACAAAAGGCAAAATTTACTGGAAAAAATGTAATTGATGAGAATTTGAGCTGACAGTGACCACTACAGGAGTATTTGGTAGTATTTGGTAGTATTTGGTAGTGTTTGGTAGTATTTGGTAGTATTTGGTAGTATTTGGTAGTGTTTGGTAGTATTTGGTAGTATTTGGTAGTATTTGGTAGTGTTTGGTAGTATTTGGTAGTATTTGGTAGTATTTGGTAGTATTTGGTAGTATTTGGTAGTGTTTGGTAGTATTTGGTAGTATTTGGTAGTATTTGGTAGTGTTTGGAAATCGAACGCGGTGGCTTTTTGAAAAGTGTTTTAACAGTGTCACATATTTTTTTGATCGGAGTTTACTGTTCCGCGTTGTGCCGGTTCGCTTGCACTAGTGGGAAAGAGAACTTCTTTCTTTTGTTCAAACTCATATTACCTTATATACATTATAATATTAATTTTAAGCACTTTGTAATTTAATATGCTCAGTATACTAATATCTTAATTTCAAGTATTTAAGTACCTAATCTCACTTTGACTTAAAGGCTGGCTTGGCTAAAAAAGGTCTATTTGCAAAAAATCCTTTGTCTTTGTTAATATTATATTATATTTTAATATAATGAAGAAAGTTATGATTCTCAACGAGCAAAAAACAGTCATATTCCTCAGATAGGTTCTTTGTTGACTTAAAGATTAGGCAGGACCTAAGAGTAGGATAAATACAAATTGTTATTCTAATGCCCGTCCATACTAAAGTAAGACAGATCCTACTTACTACCTACTTACTAAGTTCGTACTTATTTCTATGCGACATACCCAAATGCATTGCAGTAAATAATGTCATAGAGGTATAAGAGCGAACTTAGGATCTGCATCAGTAAAAATAACATTAAGACCGGAATAATCATGGTAAGTTCTTTTATTTTTAGTTTTTTCTTGTATACTTTTGACATGGTTTTGAGTTTGCTAAATAAACTCTTCAGTGTTAGTCATCTTATATTATTTGATCAAAGTCATGTGAACGCTAAATATATGCACAAGCCATATTTGCTCCGTCTGACCTTACAAAAAACGGTTACGTTCCGTATCCAATACTACTATGCTTTTGTTTTAGCTATGAATTTGGTATTCTTTTATTTATTTATTTATTTAAAAAGAGAAAAAGTACAACAGCATTTTCTACCAGTCAACCAAGGTTATTTATTTTGTTTATTTTCCACCACCAAGTTATACCAGGGGGGTGATCACGAAACTTTGATTGCAATGCAACAGCAGAAATGTCCATACTAACTATGCATATAAGCTGCGTATTCAAACTGTCATTCATAAAAATTTGTGTTTTCATCGGTTGCAATTAAGTTCCGTGATCGCCCAGCAGACCAGCCTGGATAGCAAAAGGCTTCACATGAAAGAGAACCTAATGCTGAAAATGCTGGTACATACAACACAATTTTATGATTTGACAACCATACCGTAGAAGCTGTTCGTATATTGATAATACCTTACCCACTGACATTAAACAAGCACTTTCGGTGAATGTTTTCAAAGATCGTGTTAAACAGTTTTATCTTTCGCATTAGCTATCAGATAAACGTTATCTACATACCTACTTTTATTTCTATAATTATATGTATTTTTTAAAATTAATACTAGCTGTACACCGCGGTTTCACCCGCGTGGTGAAACTTTTTTTCGATCAACTTTCTTAACATTTTCCTTCATAAGAATTTTCTTTTGAAAATAATAAACACAACAAAAAATAATTAGCGAAATGTTCTATCCGTTCACGCGTGATGCGATGACCGAGGGAAATAGAGATTCATTTTTATATATTTAGATTAGTAAAATGTGTGAAGCATAGATATAATGTATGTCTGTATGTATACGCTTATGCACAGCGATTTCTTTATATATTCAAACTTCTGTCCATTTATTACTGCGTTATTCCTTTCCATGCAAGGTAATCTGAAAGAGATCGCTCTGGGCGATAACACCATCCATTGTTACAATTCGGTTAAGTTTGTTCACTGTCCATCTATATCTATACCTGGTACACATAATTAAATGTCGACAAACTCGGAGTAATGAACCATATATTACGAGCCATTGGACGACCTAGACCGATACACGTTACTTACTAAAACTATGTCACGGTACCCGAAGATACTAATATCTATTCTGTGGCTGAAAACGGGAGCGCGGGGTTGAACTTTGAAGGCTACATGAGGTGGCAAGTGAAAGTTTGAACTCAAATGACCGTGTTTCATCATTCTAACTCGAACACAAAGCAGCAAATTAATTGAAAACCCGTATGTGTGTAAATCGAGGCAAATTTTTGTAGGCTGTGATGCCCCTAGCTAACTGGAAGCTATAGTACTGAGACCACGGCTGAGTTCGTTTTCTACATCAATGTTTCTGTATGATGAAGAACAGAACAGAAGATAGGTACAACTATCTGCTGCTCTCGGATTATTTCGAGTAGATCACGGTTTATCGCAACAAAAAAGTGTTCTTAACCATTCGGTAAAGTTAAACCACGTGCGCGGTTTTTAATTGAATGGGTGACTGTTACACAAAATGGTATTTTAAGTAAGCACTTCGGAATTTTAGGTCTCGGCAGTTTTGTAAGCCAAATAATATCAACGTAAAAACGTTTCAAAAAATCTTACATCAGGAGACTGATCACGAAACCTTAATTGCAACGCAACGGGAGAAATTCCCACACTATGCACACAAACTGAGTACACATAAATTGAAACTGTCAAGTCCATACAAATTAGTGTTTCTATTGGTTGCAATAGAGTTACGTGATCGCCTAGCAGGACCACCTGCCTAAACAAAGGGACGCAAGAATTTGTCTCGCTTTTGGGTCGCATTTCTAGTAAGCTTTGTGCGATAGTTTCCTATCTACGCCTTGTAGTTCTGGGCAAGGTAACTGAAACAACAACTGTAATACTGAGCTATTTCCACGAGCACTCTACACTACGTAGTACTATTAAGTATTCTGTACCTTTACGCAAACAAAAGTAAAATTTCTCTCCGTCTATTGGATTTCAGTCGTAGTACCAGCTGTTCTAGGACAATCGGATCAGTCTAGACCTTTTGGCTCAAGTACCGTTTTCGGCACCGCCATAAGACACCAGCGTAACAATTATATCGACCTCAGCGGCGAGGTCGAGGTACCCCGCGTATGTCAGCTAGAACGGTCGGGGCTTAGAGCATCCACTCTTCCAATAGACGAAGTCTGTTCTGCATTGTGCCGGGTTGCTTGCACCAGAAGTGGGAAAGAGAACTTTTTTTTCAAACTCACATATTTTACCTTGCTATATAATATTTGACAATAAGCACTTTGTATATGCTTAGTACAATAGCTTAATTTTAAGTACGTAACATTATTTTGACTTGTGAAAGTGCTAAAATAGCCAATTTGCTATAAAAATCCTTTGACTTTGAAGTCTTCTCGGCGGCGGGTTCGATTCCCAGGGTTGGACCAGTATTTTGTAAGAAATACTTGTTCTGAGTCTGGGTGCTGCGGGACTATGGTCCTCGTAGTTCCCGTGTGCCCAGGGAATCCTAGTCAGGGTGTGATATGGGTGTGTGTGATCGTTGGGATTTATTCATATTAGGTATATACGGACATACCAATATAATAATACAACTTTTTAACCTTGTTATGTTGACAATGAGGATCTACGTTACCCAACAACTTTCAACTTCCGTTCATCTCGCCAGCTTACTAATCTAAAATGCTAATCAAGCGTGCGTAAAGTTTTACTTCAAAAAGATTAATTACTTGCCAATTATTTTCTTGCTGATACAAATAAAACATTGGACGTCACCATCGATCACGTAGCGTACTTCACGCTATGTGCCGCGCCGTGCATACGGACGGTCATCACGATACTACTATCATACTTTACAATACAACCCGCAGTGGAATGCCATTCATGATAGTGCGCGTGAATCATGCGCTAAAAATAGAACGGCGTCAGATGCCGCTCACGCTTGGTCGCTGAGCTGTAGCCGTTTAAAAACTCGAAGTAGAACCAGTAGTTAGATGGCTTTGGCGGGAACTTTAAAATGGTCAATTACTGGCTTGCGTAATGATGCTAGATCATTAACAGTCTTCATAAACGTCTATTCGTACAACTGAAATTCAAATCATATGAACGAGAAAAACGCGTCAGATTTTTTTGAATGGATTAAATTATAATTAAAGACCAGTGTTGGTCTCTACCGATCCTTACAGCGTCTCCGAGCGAGAAGGCAGGTGTTTAAAGCGCCCAGCCGTCAAAAGTGGGTGTCAACTAGCTCAAGGGTTCTCCTGGGTTACGAGCCTCGGCTTGGGTCGTTGCCGGGATAAAAGGATCGAGAAGACTACGGCCACTGTAATAAGAAAGTCCCATTCCTATGGATTTCCTATGGAAAGTCAACGAAACATTTTCTATTCTCTCCAATATAGTGTTGCAGCATTTAGTTTGGTATTGACCGTTTTACTAGAGCTTAGCTTTGACCTGGACTAGACATGGACGTCACTTTGGCCCGACTAATAGCTCTTTTATTAGCGGTGAACGTGGAGTCTATTATAGGTAACATCGAATAAAGGAATAAAGGGTAAAGCCAGTCTGCCCGTTAAATTAATTAACATTGTGAATTAATATAATGTAAGCTTGACACTGGCTAAATACGCTAATCACGTGAAGCCAAGACATGAAAAATAGATAGATTATGTATGCTCGGCTTGCTATTTTATAATGCAAGTTCTTTTGTAAACAATGTTGACTTGTTAGTCTTTGCACAGTTCTGCGCTGTTGAATTTCGGACCGTATTATAAACGCCAATAAGTCCAGGTTTAGATCTTTTAGCTAAGCAAAGACAGAAAGCTGGTACAAAAAGATCGCGTACACCCTCTTAGAGGACTATTACTAAAGTAGTTCCCTAAGTAGGTACCTAACGTAGCTACTTTAGTAATACGAGGTAGGTATTGATATGAAGTACCCGTCAAGGCAATATTATCGCAGATTAATATAACAGTAGGTAAACAGCACAGTCAAACGCAAAGATTAAAAATACATTAACTCAAAAACAAAGACCAAAAACTATTACATATTCAATATTTTTATCTTGAATGTGTCCGCCGTTATCAATGTTATTGTTTTTTTTCCGCCATTTAAGATAAGTTAATTATGTACCTACTAATTATGCAGTACTTACAATACAATACAACAATACAATACAATAACTCACTTACTTCACTCTTGTAAGCGGCTGTTTGTTTATTTTTAAAGGCCGTGCATTTATTGCATGGCACCATCTTTTTCTGACACACCGCAATTGAACTACAAAATAAAGACAGAAGATCAACTCTAGCCGTCCTTGAAATTAACTACCACGCTCGGGCACGGAGAATGGCGGGGCTTGGCAGTTGAGAATTTAGTAGAATATAAAATATAAGCCTAGTTTTGGCGGGAGGAGAAAGATTTCATAGCTGCATTGTATTAATTTCCAAAACTTGCGTTATTTTCAGTGTTAGTGTATAAACTTGGTGGCGTTTTATTAGTTAAGTGCTGGATTACAGGCATGAGTGTGGGAAAGTGGTGTAATGATGGTGAAACATTTCTTTTTGTGTTGTTTCCAAAACTCCATAGAAGCTTCTAGTAAAGTTGCCATCACTTTACTAGGAGTATGACTAGACTATGACTTGACTTGATGACTTGGACTGTGGTTTCCCATTGGACGAAAGTGTCTAAAAAACCTAAATGTAAATCAGAAAGACAATCAGTCTTTTGTTTGCTAGTGAAACGCTACGATGCGCTACTACGCTTTCTCACTACTGGTGCAAGCAATCCGGCACAATGCAGAATTGAAAACTTATAAATATATAAATATACCAATAATATGAGACATAACTATACAAAAATTCAAAAATTCCTTATTTGACATTGGCAGAATTATCGCTAAAAAGCGATACAAAGTGATTAAACAAAGAAGAATAATATGAGACGTTTTATATTTAGATATTTTCCATAACATCCACTACCTTGGTCCGTACACATAAAACAATACACTGATTTCCATAGAAAACAATGGCGTCCTGACATGAAGCCAGTGGTGACGAAAATGAGCCATTGATATCTATGTAGGTAGACGAGGTAGTGGTGCTTTAGAGGTACTATTTATTACAATTGCCTACTACTAAGCAAAATGTACTTCTATACTCACACACGCACACACACACACACACACACACACACACACACTCACGCTCGAGCACACGAAAACAAAATGCATTTTTTTTCGATTCACGTATTTTTCCATACATTTTATAACTAGAATTATTTTGTATAAGATAAGCTCGTCATCCAGACGGTCAGGCCGAAACTGTAGGGTTCCATTTCCTTTGCAATTGAACAGGTTCTGGTTTGGTTGGTTTTATAACTCCCTTAATCTAGGTGCTTTTAAGAGCAGACTCAATATCCATTCGGTAGGTAAATCAATGGCTGGCTCTGCCAAGCGATTATCGCTTTATGAACATAGTCGTTGGTGAGGTGACTGACGTAACCTCGCACATTGGAATGTTGCTGTGCAGGTTCGCATGCGAAACGAACTTGCTAATTTTGAAAGAAGACTTTTAGCACTGTGCATACTGAGAATTCAAATTCTCTATATAACTTCTCTGTAACACTATTCGCGTAGTTAATCCCCTTTAATCGCGTATATGGTACCGTCGTCCAATAATATATCGCAAATCGCGACACGTTATGACTCCCAATAGCGCAGCTACTTTATACCCCTCGGCCATAACTATTACAGCCTCTCTGGTGTGGTGGTTGAGTCGAATCTGCTCAACCCGGAGGCGGTGGGTTCGATTCCCGCGGTAGGACAAGTATTTGTGTACAGAAAAAAAAGCGCAAATACTTGTTCAGAGTCTGGGTGTTGTGGGACCATGGTCTTCGTAGTTCCTGGGGTCTAGACACAGAAAATCCTAGTAAGGGTCGAGGATCTATGTATGTGATCGTTGGGCGTTATTATTATTATTATTATATACGCTACGCAGTAAAAAACTATATGTAACGTCTTCCTTTTATGAGTTTTCGCTTCGTAGACCGAAAATGACGGATTTATGCGTCAAAATTATGACGAATAAATGTAGTTGTCATTTGAAATACAAAATAACATTTTGAAACAATCTAAAAACATGCGTAGATTATCGATAATCTACCCAACCAATTGACACCCAAAACTAAATTAGTATTTACTTAAATTAATTACTAAATTCGGTTACTGGCTCTATGGTCTCGTTCATACGTGCATATAGCAGAGCGACGGCATAACATTATCAAACACCAAGTATCTCTTTGCATACCTTAAAGGGAATAGTCCCTTTTAAGGTATGCAAAGAGAGACTGCGAGGTTTACAAGTCACAGTAGAGCCACGAGCTTCTATTGCCCACTGAAGCACAACGCAATTACATTATATAAATTTATTTTACACAAAAATATACTATAATAAATATGTACTTATAATAAATTTTTATTACAACGCAGATTTCGAAAGATTGTGTTAAATATGTATTTTCTCTTCTCGCTCGTTTTAAAATTTATTTCCAAACGTGTAAAAGCTGTTAGGGCTGCCACTCAAAATTTCACGATAAAATTTCAGCGCTCAGTATTTTTACATTATTTTAAGATTCCCGAACTAATTTTTAAACTGTATTTCACGAATCAGTGAGTGGCTCCTCCCGATATTTTATTTTAATACTTTTAATATTTAAATGTTGCATCGCTGATGACGAAGCACTAAAGTTAAATGGCACTACTGCAATGGAGGGTGATCACGGAACTTTGATTGCAATGCAACAAGAAATTTTCATAGTAACTATGTTTATTAGATTATAGTAGATTATATTGCAAATTAATATTTATTTTTAATATAATCTGCGTATAGAAACTATCAAATCCATACTTTGTGCTATTGGTTGCAATCAAGTTACGTGATTGCCCCCTGCACTTATCCAGAGGCTATGGAATACACAATATGGAATATACATTAAATTCGAAATTGAGATATGCTAATTGTTATCACTAACGAAGCTTAATAAACAAAATACATTATTAATAAGGACACGCAGTTTCAACTGCAACCGCGCGGGAATTTAAGGGATAAAAAACAGCTTAAGCCTTGGTAATAAGGTAGAGAATTCTCAAACATTAGGTGAAATTAGTGAACAGAAATAGTTGGTGTCGCCGAGTAAAAGATTTCAACCACGTTTGCCGCAGTGTTGCCAGCATACTTACTATGCACATAAACTGTCTATTCAAACTGTCAAATCCATACAAATAGGTTAGGTTTAGGTTTAACGAATTTATTGACTCATAAAGAACATAATTCACTTACAATGAGCTTAAGTATGTATAAATTATAACTAAATAATCTAGTTACAATTAAATTAAATATTATCCAGATGGTCTGGCGGTAAATACGTTTAAAAAACATTGGCATAAATATACTTTTTCAGTTTAGTTTTCAACATAGTCATGGTTTTACAATCTTTAGTATCGTTTGGCAGATCATTCAATAATTGAGCACCTTCACACATAATATTTCTTTTACCATATGAAGTTCTTGGAGGTTTTAATTGGATTTTATTTCAAATTGTCGTTTCTATTTGTTGCAATCGAGTTACGTGATCGCCCAGCTGGTCATGTTCAGCCGGCCGCGTGGCGGCGGCATCGGCAGGTGTTTGATGATATGAACACCCTCTGTATCGTAGTGAAAGCGACAGAAAGTGAAGACGCTGTTTTCCAAACATTTCCACGAGGTATTTTAATGTTTCGTAGGTTATTTTTGTATTAATTGGTTGTTGTTGTTTACTAGGTGGTAGGACTTTTTTACAAAGTTGGTCTAGGTAGGTACCACCGCTTTGCCAGTTATTCTGATGCCAAGCAGTAGTGCGCAAGCAATACCCTGTTCCGGTTTGAAGGGCGCTGTAACTAGTGAAATTGCTGGGCAATTGCCACTTTATGATCTGAAGTCACAGTCGAGTAAACTAAACCAGACTGTGCCGATGTCTCGGGATGATGTGCGCAGTGCAGTGTCACGCGAAACTTTATAGATTAGTTTCGAATGACACTGTTCTGTTATAGGCGGCCGTGTCGCTTAACAGCAGGAGAACGACTGGCTCGTCACATCATTCATTAACATAAAAAATATGGTTACCTACATTTAACCGTAATTTAAATAGAAATATTATTCAAAAAGTTAAGCTTTATTTAATCGAAAATTACGTTACTTTAATCTTGTGTTCATTTGACATCAGATGATCAAAATAATATTTAAAAAAACCCACGTTCCAATAGTAGTTTGCATTACCAACATCTTTATAAAATGTTTATGACTTTGATTAATTAACATTCTAAGTGAGCTTTGTACGAGCAAGGAGCGCGTTCAAAACAGATGCCTTTAAGTCTTAAAGCATTTTGCAAAATCTTTAAGTAAACAATGTTGCGCTGGTAACCTTAGTTATCAAGACTGCTCGGTATAATCAATTTTCTATTGCAGCTTTTATAAAGCGGGCAAAGGAAAGTCAAGACAAGAACATAATTGGAAATGGCGTCCTAAAATAAACTTATTTATAAAGATTTTCCTGTTTTAAAGGTGATCTATTCACATCTTTCTAAGTAAAAAACTTCACGATGTGGAAGCAACACTTGGGTGATGTTTTGATTGTTCGCCGCTCTATAGGCAGTATGTTTTGGCTGTCTGCAGTAGCGTTGCATTACCATTAGACCTATCACAGACTAAAGTAATAATAACAATAACGCCCAACGATCACATACCTAGATCCTGGACCCTAACTAGGATTCCGTGTCTAGCGACCGAGGAACTACAAGGACCATGGTCCCACAACACCCAGACTCAGAACAAGTATTTGCGCTTTTTTTCTGTGCACAAATACTTGTCCTGCCGCGGGACTCGAACCCATCGCCTCCAGGTTATGAGCCAACCTGCTCAACCACCACACCACAGTTGCTGTCACAACAAATAAAATAAAAATTGCAATATTTTAAGCTTCTGATCAATAGAGCGGTGTTATAAGTGTGTGTATATCTTATCGTAACTCCTATACAAATGATCCAATTTAAATTTAGCTTTTCTGTTTAAAAGGTGACTCGATTGAGACGAAGGCTCTCTGAAGCCTAAAATAACTATCCCCGGGGCCTTAGCTTGATGTGAATTATTTGCCATCGATTTCTGTACCTGTAAAATGACGTCAAGTTATCAACAAAATATTACCGTTCTGATATTGAGGAAAGCGGCCGCTGCAGTAGCATTTTTTTAGTATAAAAATTTGTTGTACATTCGAGACGCGTTGGAGCAAAACTTTAAAGCGACAAAATTTCATCAACACTTCGTATTATCTGGCTACAAAGTCAATGCTGGCACAGAAAGTCGGTCAGACGGGATCAATATTCTGTCAACTGTGCCGTACACATGGAATAGTGACGTGAAAAAGTGTGCAGATATTTTAACAATGAAAAGTAATTGAACACTTTTTAAACTTTCGCGACTTGAACTCGTAAAGATAAAACAGGTCTATTCACGTACAAAAATTCTCATAACATAATTTTTACTAAACGAAACGTCGAGGTGATTAAACACAAAATCAAATAATTTCTTTAAAATAGGCTAATATTAGAACTTTAATAGTGTTATTAATAGTTCAGAAAATAAACAAAACGGTTGTTTTTATACATATAAAATCTTAATTATTTAATTACTTAGGGTGCTTTCACAGTGAAAAACTAAGCTCGTACGTCATCTTCCTGTCGCCATATCTTTGTTGTTATAACCACGCAGTGTCGAATTTTTTGCGTCAAAATTAAATGAAAAAAATAGTTGAGAAAAGTTTTTGTTCAAAAACAAAAAAAAAAACAAATTTAGGGGTAGAAACCATTTTCCCCAAAACACTAATATATAGATAAATACGCTCAAAGATTCTATTGTCTTTATCCCACATGTAGATATCAAAGCGACGGCAATAACACTTATAATACAAATAAGTTTGATAAAAAATACAATTTTCTTTAAATTTTACAACAGAATTTTTCAAATTTTCATGGTAACTGTGGATGGCAATATTATATTGATAGCGTGTTTAAATTGAGTTTCAATTGGTTTCAATCAAATTACGTGATAATTAATTATTATTTTGTTAAATCTACTTGAGAATACAATTTGTAGACTATTTGTAGATTTGTTAGACTATTAAACGTTTATGGTGTAAGTATTACAAGGTTTTAAAACAATTTTGTAGATTTTTTTACGAAATTTATCCAACAAGGGAAAATTATCCAAAAACGGAATGGAATCTTAAAACGTTCTGCAATAATTGCATCGATATTCACGGTGCACCACTACCCCGTATTGTGGATGCCATCATGCAAACAAACTATGTTGACCCACCGAACTGTTCCAGCAATTTGTTTCGGCAATCAATCTTCAATTTTCAAATTACAATTATACCATATATTTACGCTTTGACGATCCAGTTGATTTATGATAATAATAATAATAATATTATAGTTGATTTATGATCACTATTAATAATTTACAATCTAAATTACGAACGGTGAATGTAAGTACGCACTAGATTCAATTTGATTATTCAGATGAACTGATGTGGGTTTTTTGAACCAATAACTAATCTATATAAAATTCAAAGTCCTGACTGACTAAATGACTTATAATAGGTCTTTACCTATGAAATTGCCGTATTGCAGTACAGACTTTTTCAAACAAAAAAAAGTTTTGATTGGCTATGAATTCTAAATTCAAATTAATTTTGTTTTAAAAATATGACATTCTATTTACAATATAAGTCTTTTGTTTATTGATTAGCGTTGTATTTTCATTACTTTTCAACATTTTTCCTCATAATGGATACTTTGAAATTTCGTGTAATTATGGAATATGAGTTCCGTCGTGGCACCAACGCGGCACAAACGACACGTAACATCAACGACGTTTACGGAGAGAACTGTACAAACGAACGTACAACCCGTTATTGGTTTGCTCGGTTCCGTTCTGGGAATTTTGACTTGAAAAATTAACCTCGTGGTCGTCCGAAACCTTTGGTCAACAATGATGAATTAAAGGCGATTGTGGAAGCTGATGAATCTCAATCTACAGCTGAGCTGGCAGCAGCTTTTGATGTTAGCATCAAAACAATATTGGTCCATTTGCGACAGATTGGCAAGATAAAAAAGCTTGATAGATGGGTGCCCCACGAACTTAACGATCGCCAGCGCAACGTACGCGTCGAGACTTGCCTTGCGCTGCTTAACAGGCACAGAAATGAAGGAATTTTGAACCGAATTGTTACGTGCGACGAAAAATGGATTCTTTTTGACAATCAAAAGCGCTCAGCAAGTTGGTTAGATCCTGGTTCGGTACCAAAGCAATGTGCAAAACGAAAAATGACCCCTAGAAAGGTGATGGTCACAGTTTAGTGGTCTAGTGCTGGTGTGATTCATCATAGCTTTTTACAAAACGGCGAGAGCATTACTGCAGATGTGTACATTGAAGAACTGACCACAATGATGGCGAAACTCGCACGTCTGCAACCAGCTTTGGTCAATCGGTCGTCTCCACTGCTACTTCACGACAACGCGCGACCCCATACTGCACAACAGACCGTCTCTAAGCTGCATGAGTTGGGTTTGGAAGCTCTCCCTCATCCGCCATACTCACCAGATCTTGCGCCTACCGACTATTACTTTTTCCAAAATTTGGACAACTTTTTAGCGGGAAAAAAATTCAATTCCCGAGAGGCAGTACAAAACGCCTTTGAAGAGTTTGTTGTCTCCCGTCCTGCTGATTTTTTCAAGAAGGGCATCCATAAACTGCCACAGCGTTGGCAAAGATGCATTGATTGCAGGGGTGATTACTTTGAATAAAAGAAATAAATAAGTTCGAAAAAAAAAATACTTTAACTTTTTTCAAACAAAACGGCAATTTCATAGGTAAAGACCTAATATATATCAACGCACAGAGACTTGAAATTTAGATGGTGCATTCTTTGTAAAGTGTAGGTATCCACTAAGAAAGGGTTTTTCGAAATTCCACCCCTAAGAGGGTGAAATGGGTGGTTGAATTATCTATGAAAAAAATTCTTCTTCGTTTCCTATAGGCCACGCGGGCAAAGCCGCGGGCAGAAGCTAGTGAAACAATAAAATAATGCATTCGAGAGAGCTGGCGTGGTCATAATGTTTCACTTGTTTTAGCAATAAGTGCCCGCTATTCAAAAGGTTCAAAGCTTAGGTTAAAAAAATGTAAATCTTACGAAGAAGAAGAGAACCATGCCTCTGAGTACTAACTAACAACAGATCAAAAAGAAGTAAAGCAGGCAACATAAGCTCAAACAGCTGGACGTATGGATTGTCTTTATAAGTATATAAGTATTGTATCAGTTATCTGGTTCCAAGAGTTACACATAGCTTTGCTTAGTTTGAGACTAGACGGCTCGGCGGTGTGAAATGTCCACAATTTTTCAATTGAAAACTACGCACGTTGCGCACTTTTAGGATGAACAAATATCATGGAACTCGCGTCATCGTCACCGAACGCTTTCCATGAGCTATATGTATACTGTGTACTTTTTGGGTGAACAGAAAGCGTGAAACTCGCGTCATCGTCACCGCACGCTTCCCATGATATGTCACAAGTAACTTAGTTTTCACTTCTATCGGCAGTCCCCAAAGATTGCCCGCTTATTTTTATGGCGTATTAGTGTAACAAGAATTAAAACAATTTAACCATACAATAGTCAAATAGGATAAAGAACAGTGCGTATAGGAAGGCTAAAGTGGTGATGGTCAAACTAGATGGCTAAAAGGTATCCGCAGATCCACGAATCCGAACTGTGAATCTTTTTTTTGCGAAATAACACACATAGAATCCATATAAAACCCAGACACAGAACAAATATCGATGTTGATCACACAAATGCTTATCCTGGGCGGGGATCGAGCCCACAACCTGCAGTTCAGGAGACAGGGTTACTACGAACTGAGCTATCAGGCCAGTCATCTAAGGTTATACCAAAAAATGGAAATATTTACCATACCCCTAGCTTTTGCAGTACATACTAAATATTTCTACAACATTATAAAGTCCGTTTTACCAACGCTAAGTACCCATTGACTGTTTCATATCGTCCATTTACATGCAGTCCAAAACACGCAGTTTTGCTATTACTTTTTGCGTCATCGGAATCCTAAACGGCTTCGGAACGACAAACGTAACATTATCCGATTTGCGTACACAACCTCTATTTCGCACTGGTTAAGATTGAAAACTGCTTGAATACATTACAAGTCAGGTCACGTAGGTAAATACAATACCATTGATTGCGGTGTCCTATGGAATGTTCATCATTTGATGCCATTGTGGTGCTAACAATGATTAGAGTCGGGAACGCGTAAAATGTTGATGAAACAACTGTCGTTTTATTTAGGTACAACAATAATGGACCGTGTGGGAATAAGCGATGATCTTGCCCATAGAGCGTCGAAACAGCACGCACTGTTCACAGATCATAGTAAAAACAAGTGACTTCTACGCATTGTTTCACTTTTGTCTATGACAGGCAACTTTTTCCATAATATATTATTTACGAAGGGAAACTCGGTAGTTAATCATAAGACTCATTTGAATATAGCAATGCCGGGGAAAATTAAATGTATTGATATTCAGTTCAGTAATATTTTTAATGGTTGAGCTTGGATGGAATGTTTGATGCTTCATTTACGGAATTAGTTTGGTATTTTGTCAATAAACCAGGTTTGCGTCCCGCTTCAGGGTTAATATTCGATATTTTGGTCACGAAAACATTTCTAATTATATCTTCATCAAACAAATTTCGAATCAAATTATAATATTTGAAATTTAAATCGTAGGAATGATAGTAATATTATGATACAGAATTTAATTTTAAAATAGCCTAATAAACGTATTTTTCATAATCGTTTTTTGAGATTCTAACAGGGTTTTTAACGGTTTTCCGTAGCGTAAGTACCGAAGAGCCTTTAAGAATTTAAAAAAGGTTAAATGTTATTATAATATTCACAACCTCAAAGGATCTCTGTTGGATATATTTTTTCATACTAGTTGGAGGACTTACGGTATTTATTCAGCTGTCTAATTTAATTACTTAGTATTATTTCAGAATGGTTCTTTTAGATAGATTCAATTTCACTACAATAGCAAGGCATTATAAGAGCATTTTTACAGACCTTTGCAGTTCTTACCCGTGTTGTTAAAGCCGATTCAGACTGGTTTGTACGTATTTTC
The DNA here is from genome assembly GCA_905220475.3 of Ennomos fuscantarius. Classification (NCBI taxonomy): domain Eukaryota; kingdom Metazoa; phylum Arthropoda; class Insecta; order Lepidoptera; family Geometridae; genus Ennomos; species Ennomos fuscantarius. The sequence goes on from HG992023.1 coordinate 19,095,866, forward strand.
ACTATCCAGATATCCAAATTGGTATTTTAATGGAAATCTGGACACATCTCATCGAACCAGTTCGTTTTCTTAATGAATAAAGTAACATCCCTAACTATGATGACTGTGGTGTTATAGAAGATACACAGCATGTTCTGGAGTGTGTCCGGAACTCGGCATTTAGACGTACGCAGTTTGGTGCAGCAAAAGATATGGATGTCGGCATTGCAACAGTATTTTCGTGGAAACTATTACAGCATATGCAAAAATTTTGTATAAGTTGTTAGGTTAAGGCCTAGTTAAGAACTAGAAAGAAAGTTAAATAATATGTGTGTTATCTTACAGGCCGATATGGTCGCTCGACAAGGCCCTCCAAATAAATTAACAAAAAATGGTAAAAATATATTCCTACTTCATAACCAGTAATGAAACAAGATTTTTTTCTACTGGATACTTAACCGCTTATCAAACTTGGTATTTAAAGGGAAAAATAAATTATTATATCATAACCAGTAGTGTAACAAGGGCATACCCTGGGAGTAGGGAGCGGCATTCATTTTCTCGGTACATTTAAGTCGGGTATTTCGACCGTAAATGGTCAAAAAATGTTGAATCCAGATTAAAAGATTTTGGGAGAATGATAATGCAGTTCGCATGCCCAATGTCCGTAGTACATTCTATAGAATACCTATAGACTTGTTTTGGGTTAATATAAATACTAATGAACGTAAAATAACACGTCCAGTCCATAAAGCTTATTTTACGTTTTGGAGCACAGGAACGGTTGGCAATGGCGTACAGCGCAGTGCTACATAAAATAAAGAGTAATACGTTTTAAGATTTCTTTTATAAATCTAAATATCTACCATATTATGTTATTCTCATTTCTTACTTATAAATCCATTGCAGTTTTTTTATCTTTGAGAGCAGTCAGCACTTTACCTGAAAAGAAAATGAATAATTTAATTGATAATAATAATTAGAAAATAATAATAACGCCCAACGATCACATAAATAGATTCTAAGCCCTAACTAGGATTCCCTGTATCTAGGGACCCAGGAACTACGAGGACCATGGTCCCACAACACCCAGATTCAGAACAAGTATTTGCTTTTTTTTCCAGTGCACAAACACTTATCCTGCCGCGGGAATCGAACCCGCCGCCTCCGAGTTATGAGCCGACCTGCTTAACCACCACATTACAGAGGCTGTCAATTTTATTAAGTTGTATATTTCTGATTTATAAATATGTATAGTGATAGCTAATTTTATGCCTTACAAGAGAATTACAGTTATTTTGTTTAATGAGATATAATAGTAATAACACAGATATTTTTTTCTAATCTGTGCATTCTAATCTACACCATATTTTGTATTGACAAAATACCTACCTACTACCCACAGATACCTTCTTATTAAACATTGTCGGTTTAACCACAAAAGATTTAAACAAGCCTTAAACTAGTGATAAACTGTTACTTTGTATTGTTAAATACACGATTGACGTCTGTCTAAGCCTTGTTTATGGATTTGTAGAACCATGTGTAGCGCCAGAATAACTATTTTATGTTTTGTTTCTGTTGTGTCTATCTATTTTGAAATAGGCAAAGATAAAACAAGATAAAACATTGAAGGCTTAACCACAAAATATTTAAACAAACCTTAAACTAGTGTTAGACTGCTGTTAAACACACGTTTGTCATCTGTCTAAGCTTTGTTTATGTATTTGCGGTAGAACCATGTGCAGTGAAAGAATGACTATTTTATTTATTGTTTTTCTCTATCTAGTTTGAAATAGACAAAGATAAAATATTGAGTATCTATTTGGCTGTTATGCAGTGTTATCAGCAAGGGAGAGAGTCGATTGTTTTTTTTCTTTTATCCGTGTAGGTACCTAATAATTACGATTCAAATATTTCATTTTATTACGATTATGTTAACCTATTATAAATAGAGAGAGCCATATTATTTGTTATTAATTTGTCGACATTGTACCATTTTATCTTTTGGTAGGTCATCTCGGTCTCACCTTATTTACACATTCTATAAATTGCGAGTCATAATGAATCAAGTGCATTTGATCACTGACTTACCTGATGGTAAATGACTAAGAAAATTACTTATTAAACAAAAATGAACTGCATTGCTACTATAAAGCATTTATGTGCACAGCGAAAAGAGAATGAACAACTTTGCGCATTCCAAATTAATGAGGAAAGTCTGGTCAAACAAAAGTCAACGGTAGCCGTTGCATGGCGACTTTACATTCGTAAAGCAATCACCATTTATTTAGGGTTCCGTACCCAAAGAGTAAAAAACGGGACCATATTAAGCGCCGAGTTAAAACCTGTTATAAAATACACTAATAATATATGGGTAACATCCCCTTTTTTTCGTTTATCAATTTTTAATTAAAAAAAAAATTCCGCCGTAACGTATATTATGTGATTTTTTTTACTAATTACGGTTCAAGAAACCGTTTATAGATCGGACTGAGAGAGATATACACCGGAAGCTGAAAAAGGACCCAACAATGGATCTTTGCAGTGGATTTTAGTAAACTGAGGGTAGTAATATGATCCTACTTTTACCTTTTCGTTACGCGGTTCTCTAAAAACGTACGAGCTCGAGTACGTAAAGAGCTCGTATATTTTCGTTAAACATTCAAATGGAATGTGTTCTTCACAGTAATCGTCCTTACAATTTTATTCTCTATTCGTAAACACGTTCCTATTAATAAACTCATGCGTAGAAATATCATAATCACGTAAATATAGAAACAAATAAGACAAAGCGTCTAAGTCAAATCTGTTGTTACTAAGACAATGAATGTTTTCCTAAATTTGTATCATGACGTAAATATTATCGGACAAATCTATATCTGAACAAATTGCCAAGGACATTATGTCAATTCCTGTTATTCTATTAATTATATTGTTGTACAATTGACAGCATCTATGGTTGAGTAGATCGGCTCATAACCCGCAGGTGGCGGGCTGGCTTCCCGCGACAGTCCAAGTATTTGTGTACAGAAAAAAAACTTGTTCTGAGTCTGGGTGTTGTGGGACCATGGTCCTCGTAGTTCCTGGGTCCCTAGATACATTGGGAATCCTAGTTACGGTCCAGGATCCTATGTATGTGATCGTTGGGTATTATTATTATTATTATTATATAGTAATAATATAACGTAATGTAAGACAAAGTCTCTGTGCGGCGAAGAATATAAAGAAATAAAAGATATAAAAAAAAATTGTGTAAGCACATGTCCCAAACCAAGCAAAGCTTGTACTCTAGGAACCAGTTAGTTGATAGAATGCTTAGATACACTTTGTTTGTAAATATATACATAGAATACTATATAGCACCCAGACACAGAACAAACATTGATCTTCATTACACAAGCGTTTATCCTGGGTGGGAGTCAAACCCACAACCTACCGCTCAGAAGGCTGGGTTACTACCAAGTGAGCTATCGGAGCAGTCAAAACTATCCTAGTGTTTAGAATTCAACATCAAAAAGGTAACCAAAGGAGATAACAGCAAAAAAATAGATATAAAATTGTGCAATCTACAATTTGAAGACAGAAATTAGTTTTACTTCTTTTTAGAGTATAATATGACACAATTTAATTATTTTAAAGCTTTTAATTTTACATGGTTATTATTTTAAACAAATTTATACTAACCAAAATTTTATTTCGCGTAGTTATTTTTCTTAGACTGGGAACATTGATGAACACATTTCGTGCAGTCACCGCTTTTATTATTCGCTATTGTTCTTCCATCATCTTCTATTTTTTAATTTATATGGCAAAATATCGTTTGCCGGGTCATCCAGTAATTATACAATATCACTATCATAGCTAGGTATATATAATATAGTAATATAATAGGTATAACAAGATGATAACTCAAATAATGTAAACACAGTTCGCACCTCTGAGATACATTATCAATTTAAGAATTACAAATAAAGGCACAGATAAAATATTATTATTTATTTTTGAACTACAAAAATGGAATATTACGTCTCGAATAAAAAGGGGCCATCCATAAATTTCGTCACACATTAAGGGGAGGGGGGTCGACGAAGTGTGACATTGTGTGACAAGGGGAGGGGTACCAAATTTTATGATATCACATTTTTTCAAATTTTTATATCTAAGTATTACAACACAAAAAATTTATTTACATAAATGTGAAATTGCAAAATATGTAGCACCACACTAAATTTGGGGGAGCTAGACATATATACCCAATAAGGATATGAGTCTAGGGTCCGTTTTACAAAATTCTCAAGCAGAGATTTCATTTATAAAATCAAATCTCTGCTTGAGCACCGATCGATGACTGAGCATCGTTCTGTAATACGGACATACGTAGCCGTGCTCGTCTGTTAGACATATTCATTTACCATCAGGTGAGATAGTGGTGAAACGCAAACCTATCAAACAATAAAGAAGAAACAGAAATTTTGGGGCGATTAAATATTTTGGTACCAATGAGACTCTCTTTTATGTAAATGCGAGTAGACTGACAGAAATCGACATAAATCTTTTGCCAAAAAATTTTGTTTACGCATAATTTGAAATATCCATCGATTTTAATAAATATACATTCTAACACGAATTTGAAAACATTTGCTTATAACCGTGGCAGTTCAAGTTACCACTTAACTATAAGATTCTAGAAATAAGTAAAAAAAAAAAAATGCATAACTACGAGTATGTTCATATTGGACACTAGCTGCGCACCGTGGTTTCACCCATGTGGTGAAACTTTTTAATTTGATGCTCGACATTTTTAATTTTTTATTTCATATCAACCTTTTCCTGATAGTAATAAACACAACAAAAATTAATTGGCAAAAATGTTCTATCCGTTCACCAGTGATGCGATGACCAAAAGGAATAGAAATTTATTTTTATTTATTAAGATTACTGTATGTTATCTACAGCTTTATTACATGTGACCATATATAATATATTTTATTTTGCACTTTTAAGGGCCAAATTTTGAGATTTATTTTCATATTATCAACTATCAAGTCTAGCAAACTTGGTATATTCACATTCTTTTCCAATAACTTGTAAAATGTGTCCGTTATTTTTTTCAGTACTTTTACATTTTCCATGTTTACATCGTAGTTGACATCAATCAGTTTAAAAAGTTCCATAAGAAGAGCCGCTGTCTTTTTCACACTTTCCGGGATTACGCTGAAAATATTCTCCTTTGCAATCAAAACTTCGTCTACAAAATCTAGAGTATCTCTTTGAGCTGCAGCATCTAAATTAAGTATAGTTTTAATTGTTTTCCTGAACTTAACATTGGACTTCACAACGTGTTTGTGCTTTTCTAATAAGTCTGGAACAGCTCGGAAAAAGTATTTTAATGCAAACGATTTCAAATTGAGAAGACATCTCAACCAATTCTTCAAGTAATCAGAATAAAACTTCATTTCCTTACAGACACCAATTTGACAGACCCTGTTTTCAATGTAGCCCGCAGCAGCTTTAATTTCTTGCCTCTGTATTTTATCTTTCAATGTCTCATACCATTTAGTTGGCGTGATCAGGTGAACTTTGTCTAAGTTGAATTCTACGATTTTTTCTATGAGCAAGTTTGACATATCCATAAAATCAAGCATACATTCTTTTGTACCATTATAGTGATCATTGTCCATAATCATTTTTAGATTTGATCGCAAAACGACTTCATATTCACCGATGTCATTAAACAATTCATCTATAAGCCTTATAAGATTGTAATCGAGATGGTAATTCTGCTTTATATTGTTCCGAATTTTTTGCAACACTTTAGTTGACTCTTTAACTAGAACGCTTAAAAACCTGTCCCAAGGCACGATGGACACGGTGCTGTTATCGTGAAATATTGAATCATTCAAATCATCAGAATTATTATGATAAAAGTGTACGTTTGTTTTGATATCAGGTGATACTATTCCTTCAGTTATATTATTTAATAAAGATATACTATCTGCTGCAGCGAGGCATAGCGTATCTATAACAAAATTGATCATTTTATTAAAGGTTAAATTGGAACTAAAACTACATAGCGTGAATAAGACTTACATGACAAGATTATACGAAGTACAAACATCTTTAAAGGTTTACTGTTTACCTTCTGCATATATTTTATTTAAATGCCTTTTTGCAATACGAATGGAAAACCGATAGAAATGCTATAAAAGTCCAAATTATTTCTGCCTTTGTTTCAGTGCTTTTATTCGTTGTTTTATCGTTTCCAACGTGTTCTAGTTTCATATAAAAAGGTAACACGTGATACAAAATGTGGAAATTTGTTGTAAAATGTTAAAAAGTGGTAGAAATTTAAAATCTGTTTAATTGCATAAACGGAGTATTTTTCGGGCATAAATGCAAATTAATAAATAAATTCTAAAGTGTTTCCATGTTACGACAAATATATAAACAAGACTTAGACATTAAACGTGTGTTTAACAATACAAAACAGCTGTTTAACACTAGTTTAAGGCTTGTTTAAATCTTTTGTGGTTAAGCCGTTTATCTTTTAGCGACTAAACAGCTAATTGGTATGGAAAAGGAAATAACGGAAGGATTGATATATAAACATGTAAATACAATGCTTTCCAAAATTACAACCGTTTAATTTTCCAGAGAATAAAGGCCTATCATTTTAGTATTGGCAGTTTATGTGCTAAATTTTATCCGCATCAGATCATCAGCCACAAAGCCACTAAAACAGACATTTTACTCTTATACATTGAATAGAAACAACTCATAATGGATCCTTAAAAGATATATATCCTATAGGTATTAAGGAACTGCATTGTATGCCCCGCAAAGAGCGTTTTAAAACTTGAAATTAAAAAGAGCTAGGTACTTAAATTGTTTATTTCAAAGAAATTAATTTATTATTACTTCTTTTTTCAAGTTTTTTTTTATGTAACTGGATTGTTATTTTTTAACTGCATTCACTCGTTAATGAACTCTCTCGTTAAACAATTCGTATTAGCAATAAGATTACAAGCTGTGGAATTTGTTCGACAGGTAGACGTAGGACGTACTATGATAGTAATGACTTTTACCATCAGCCATTGCGCATTTGAATAACTAACAGTGGTTAGACGCACACTGCATTAAAAAGTATGGACGGTCAATACTTCAAGAGAAAATTAAAAATTTAATTAATGTTTGCCGATTTTGAGGTTTTTTTTGTTTGTAAATAGTTATGTCCGTTATTGGACATTCTCGGTAAGCCAAACATGTTTCAATACATTTTTTTTAACGCTAAATGCATTTTGGATATACGTGTTAGTATTTTATGACTTTTTTAGTTTGAAAACTTCCGTGAGAATGACACATTTTGTAAGATAAATAACGGCTAAAACCCACGTCAAATTAAAAGTCGAAATTACTCCGACCAGGTTTCGGACATATTCGATGTCCTTCTTCTGGGAGCCAGTTACTAACGTCAGTTACGTGCTGACGCTCGCGAAAGCCGCCGCGACTCGCGTTAGTAACTGGCTCCCAGAAGAAGGACATCGAATATGTCCGAAACCTGGTCGGAGTAATTTCGATTTTAATTTGACGTGAGTTTTAGCCGTTATTTACCTTACAATATAGTATATGACTGTTCATAAACAGATTGAAATAATTAAATAATGGTTTAGGATATTAATTAGGGTCATTTTTAGAGCTCCATACCCAAATAGTAAAGGCATCAGGACCCTACTAAATAACTTCTGGTGTCTGTCTGTTTGTACAACTTAATTATAAATGGTAACCAGCTGAAATTTTCAAGGAATGTATTAATCTACAGAACCCTAAGTACATGCATGCTCTTGGCAGGTTATTTAAATGGTTTTTATTATGATTAAATGGTACTAGAACTTCACGCAAAATAATATTTACGAGACATTCTTAGAAAATAAGATTTGCCGTGTTTTCACAATTTCCTAGAGATTTCTTGTATCAAAACCGCTGTGGGTGTTTACAAGAAAACAAACCCTTATAAAGCGGTACGCACCACTGCTTCAAGGGTTTGTAAATACCTACCCACTGTCAGAGATAGATGTGTACGTAAACACTGCAGATGAAAAATAAATATAATGGGTTTTGTTTCTGTCTGTTAAGTTAGTTATAGAGGGGCTGCAGCGGGAGTATTAAAGTGAGACGATAATTATACTAAAGTTATTTATTTAATCTAAGTTCGTCATTAAAACTAATTATAATTAATATGTACAAGTGACAGGTCTCGGCGATCGAGAACAAGTAACGTAGGAGGGGTCATGACAGAAAGGCTAAGAGGGGAACGCGGGACGCGGGCGATGCGCGGACGGCGGTCGCGATCCCATTCTCACGCAGGCGCTGGTCAGCATTTTCTTTATGTGTTAGTGCCTTGTGGATGTGTGTAAATCCAGCTGACGCGGCGACGACGACGTCTAGACGGTGTGATATGCGGCGCGTCCGGTGCACTTTGCATGCTATGTAACACCTCCCATCGCAGATCAGCAACTATTTCAGTACTTTCAGTCTAAATGTTGCTGAATGATCTGGATTTATGCAGCTGTGTGCTAAATTCTCATCATCGGCTTTTCTTAGTGGTTGAACGTTAGTCGTGGCAGGCGTGTCAGTCGTTAGGCAGCGTTTTTGATCGTTCTTCGATTTTATAAAGATGACCAATACTCCTGTACTGGTGATAAGATGTAAAAGGGCATAGTTGTGTGATAAACTGAGTTTGATTGATTTTCAAGAGTAAGGATAGACTGAGCTGCCATCTTTTCTTGAATTTTGTAGAGTCCGTTGAAATTTATCGAGTTAAGTTTCATAGCAGGATATGTTTCATGTCCAGGTTCTGTATATTCGAGGATAATAATGGTCTTCATTTGGCTGTCCTTTGATTTCATTGTTAATATTCATAACTGTTAGTTCGTCGGTGTGCAGTATACAGTTTTGCGGGATTGTAACAAAGTAGCTTCCGTGAAGGTAGTGATGTCTTCTCTTTTGAAATGCATCGTCACTTTTGTGGCTTTTCGGGAATATGATGATGTAGTGCTGAACGACCAATCTTTCCATTATTTCTTTAAAAAAATGTTATAAGTGTTCTTGTGCATGAGCTTCCAATTGTATGTGCTAGTAATAAATCTCGAATGCAGGTTTTGTTCGAATTTGATGTTTGATATTCGCTTCGCATATGAACCGGTATTCTAACTTCGGGAATTCAGCCTCCATGTACACAGCATTTCTCGTTAGTTGCTATGTTACTGATAAGGGGGTAAGATGACCAAGTTATATTCGTTAGGTATAATGGTGAGTCGTTAAAGTTCGTATATACTAGAGGAACAAATAGGAATTTTAAAAACTACAGCTAACTTATTTTCATAGAAATATGATCCAGACCTTATAATACTAAAATATTCTCTAAGTTCTACACCTAAAATTTGATTCTTAAAATTTGATTCTTATCATATAAAATATAAAGTTTTTGAATCATCTTACGCAATATATCTAATCCTAACATAGAATGATGAGTGCGAGAGGCACGTGTGAATACTAGCATATCTTCTAGTCTATGGAATTCATTTGCAATTTGTTCTATATTACCATTTATAATATTTAATAAGTGTGCTATTTTATTCTGATTAACATTGATAGCTGCTATGGCATCGTTCTTTTTAAGAGCATCTGTATAGTCCAGTTAGAATTTTTACGACCAAACCAAGACCATCTATAAGACCTCGTTTCACATGACTTGGCTCTAAACTTTTTTATTTAAGTTGAAGCTTTAGACAAAACTTGCTGATCAAATGATCGAATTGCGTTTCGTAGGATGTAAAAACAGATGAATAAAAGTACTATTTATCATATAAGATCTTGCTTTTAAAAGCTGGTTTTTAATTATCTTAATTTTGTCTTTAGTATCAGTCAGTTCAATGTAATGGATAAAAGAATGTGTGTGTAGTGGGATACTTATCATTAATGTTTTTTTTTTTTATTTAATTTACTGAAGTCTACTACAAGGCGCCATTTTTGTCGACCAGAAGCATCAGCCTTCTTTGCTACTTCCCAAATAGGCGAGCTCCATGCAGAATCGTATGGTTTTATAATGCCTTGCTCTAACATATTCCCAAATTGTTCACTCACCTGTTTCTTGTGAACAAAAGGATATCTATAGCTCTTCGTATATACGGGGTTATCATCGGTAGTTCATTAGTACTTTAGTTTATTAGTAAAGGTCAAAGGTTCTGCCATTTACGCTCCGAAACGCAATCACTTCTTTGTCGCAAGTATGCTACATTGATTTCCTCCTGTACATAATCCAAAGCATTATCTGTACTAGCAGGTCTCATCCATCTACTACGAGAACCAAGTGGCTCTTTTACTTACTTGGCATTAATCCAGAAACAAAATCCTGCAAGGTTTTTTTTTATATTAGTCACGTTTTGCTTCGATTGTCGTATTAATACTTTCATGTAAAGTAACATACGTCATTATAGTAGAGAAAAGGCTCTGGCAGTGATCAAAGAATTTTTGAGGGGTGCTACTTCCCTGTGTGCTCAGGGAGAGGTCATTGTAGAGGGCTGTTTCATCTCGTTGGTCTGTGAAATTATTAATTAACACATTCTTGATGCCAGCGTAGCTCTCATAAAATAAAATTTAATATAAAATACAAGTTGATCACAAATTTTTATAAGCCTGGTTAAAATATTCGGGTTTCCGTCAAATTCAGGAACGAAGCGAAACGCTTTAAATATTGGGTCTGGATCGGATTACGTCATATCAATCGTGCAATATGTTTACGGTGTTTTACAATATTTATTTTAACTTCCGCAATTTTTGAAAATTTTTTTTTTTTGTGTATTAACGAATTTTTATTTTTACTTATTTTTATTAATATAATTGAATTCGTATTAATCAATTAAATTTTCAATATATTTATTTTTTCAGTTTATTAATGTTACATAAAAATTTTAAATTTATTTAATTATTTATTTTCATAAAATTAAATTTTACCAGCAATTAATTGTATTTCAATTAAAACTTATCAAATTTACTCACTGCATTTATTCTGAAATTAATTAAAAATTTAATTAAATATACAATGAATAAATTTTTCAATACAAGATAATATTTAAATTTATTTTATAAATTTAAATTGTTATTTTTTTTTCATTTTTTTTTATTAAATAAAAACAAATGTATTTATTTCATTTTATTAATTTAATTTAATTTAATTCTATTTCAATTAAATATTTTTTTTTGTTTACACTATATTAATTTTTTGAGTTTAATAATTTTACATAAAAATTTAAAATTTATTTTATTTTTATTTTATTTTTTATTAATTGTATTTTAATTAAAATTTATTTTAATTATTCGCTGCATTTATTCTGAAATCAATTAAGTTTAATTAATTCAATATGCATTAAATTAATTTTCATATATTATAACATTTTTCAAATTAACTTATTTAATTTTATTTCAAAATGTTAAATTTATAAATTTATTAATTATCTCTTTACCTACACTTAATTTGTCGTAATCATTAAAATTCCATTTTAAATTCATTTAACATGAATTAATTATCATAATTAAATTTACTTGACACCTTACCAGTACGATACTGAAAAAGGAATGGTCAGGTAAAATTAGTTTTTTTCAAATTAATTCATTAAATTTTTTTCAAAATGTTATATTTATAAATTTATTACTTATCTCTTTACCTAAACTAATTTATCGTAATAATTAAAATTCCTTTTGAAATTAATTTAACATTATAATATTAATGAATTATTAAAATTAAAATTACTTGGTACCTTACCAGTACGATACTGGAAAAGGTATGGTCAGGTAAAATCCTGACGAAATTACAACTAAAAGGGGGAAGCAACACCAGAGAAAATTCTAGCGTACTTACTGTATATTCATCATCTTCGGTTCACTTTAATATCCTTCGATTTCTTGAAAGCGTCCTTCAGAGATGTCCGAATCCTTGGTCAAGGCTCAATAGCCAGTCACGTACGCGCACAGTTCAAAGTTCACTGAGTTCACAGGGTTCCCAGAGTTCCACTCAGAAGTCCAAATTTCCCGAGGGTCGTACGCGCACTTGACCCAAAGATCATACCGTCTGCGCCAGTTATAGAGGGGCTGCAGCGGGAGTATTAAAGTGAGACGATAATTATACTAAAGTTATTTATTTAATCTAAGTTCGTCATTAAAACTAATTATAATTAATATGTACAAGTGACAGGTCTCGGCGATCGAGAACAAGTAACGTAGGAGGGGTCATGACAGAAAGGCTAAGAGGGGAACGCGGGACGCGGGCGATGCGCGGACGGCGGTCGCGATCCCATTCTCACGCAGGCGCTGGTCAGCATTTTCTTTATGTGTTAGTGCCTTGTGGATGTGTGTAAATCCAGCTGACGCGGCGACGACGACGTCTAGACGGTGCGATATGCGGCGCGTCCGGTGCACTTTGCATGCTATGTAACAAGTTTAACTAAATAATACAAGAAAATAACAAATACTACTTGTACTGTTTGTACAATCTATGTTTGTGGTGGTTGATGTAATCTTGAGCACGCGGGTGGGGGGGAGTCAGTCACCGAAGAGTATAATAACTGTTTTAAAAGGTCAGTCACGCGCTAGCCGCGAGTGAGAGCGGACGTATACTGCCATACTGGTGTGTAACCAAGCCAAACTAGTGAGCACTACACTACTAAGTACTACTAGATACACTACCTACTACAAAAAAATAAACATTAGGACCGAACACTAGCTGCGATGACCAGATAGATAGCCCAAATGCTCCAGCTCACTACCAGCAGTTAGCGTACCCAACGTGCTGGCAGCATTGCCCCGTTGTATTGCAATGCTGATTGGTTGTGCCAAATAAGTGCCAGCATTATAGGCACGCGTCACATCGTCTTTGCCCGTTAAGTTTGAAATGGTTAAAGATGGAACAAGGGAAAACACTTATCACTGTTATATCCAGTGTTTATTAGTAAGGCGGTCATAATTGGAAGGGGTGAGAACAAAAAGGGTTTAACTGATTTTTTTCACAAAATGACTTATGGGTGTCGTTGGATTCAGCGTGAAATTATCTACAATAATACATTCTCAAAATACCGAAATGAGGCTTAAATTTCGAGATGGTCAGTCTAAAAAAGGGACACTGACACAGGAATATAGTTCGCTTAGCATAAAACATTATTATTTTTATTATATTATATTGTTACAGTAAGTACCTAATTGTACGAATTAGTACTAGTAACATTAAAATGAAGCCGTTGAAGTCAATTTTCTCGAAACTATCAATTTGACAGTTAAACCCTTTTTATTCTCAACCATTCAATTTAGTTTTATAGATTTATTACAATTCTGAAAATTGATCAAATCTTTATCTGTGTGTTTGATAACATTTACTTCAAAGTTAATCATTTTATAACCGTATTATGATTAAACAACTTTTTATTATCGTATGCAGTACTAAAATGATAATGTTATGTAGCTCTGGTGGTCAATCAAAATCGTTTTTATTGAAATAAATAAATTTAATAATGAATAATAAAAAAAATGTGTTACTCATGCGAATTTATTTCAACCACAGTTTTGGTGTGACATGCCCTACGAGTATAAAAAAGATCCATTAACTTTTTAGCCAATTTTTATTATTATTTTGTTATTTTATTTTTAGCATCAGATAAAGCATTATAACACCATCTCAGTTGAATTGAAAATATAAAAATCTTTCATTGCGAGCCTTTTGAAATTCTAAGTCTGAAACCAACTCAATTGTGTATTAAATTGAAATCAATAACTTTTATAAGGAATAGACCTCAATAAAATAAACCAAAAAGATATAATTATTAAAGCTCGCCAACTTTGAGCCGAGTCCCGAAATATCAGAGGGAAATACAACAGAGGGGTCCTATTGCCTTGACCTAAATAAGGGTAGGTATATAAGTATCAGTCAGTATACATTAAAAAGCAGTTCGTCAACTTTGAGTCAAAGAATTTAGAGATATAGACTATCTGTCGTCCATCGGATCTATCGTCCATCAATCAACTAGGTGGTAGGTTTTCTGCATAGGTCATCTAGGTAAGTACCACCCGCTTTGTTTGAAGAGAACTGTAGCTATTAGAGATAGAGATATTACTGGGAAAACGAGGCTTTATGATCTGATCCTGCAATCTATTAATCTTACTACTAGTTCGCTGATGTCTCAGGATGACGTGCGCAGTGCAGTGTCCCGCGAAACTTTATATTGGTACTTATAAGAGTGACACTGCAACTGTTATGGGCGACCGTGTCGCTTAACATCAGGCAAACGACTCACTCGTCATGTTGTTCACTAAAAAAGAAAACATCAAGCACACAAACACACATAATCAACAAATGTAATCAAATTTGTGGATATGTAATGTGTTTAACAAACACGAGTCTGTCGCAAAATGCATTCCAACTTTTATCCACGACCGCGTATATTTATTTGTGGGATGATGTGTCAACTGTCAACATTCAGTATCCGATATTGTTTCATCATATTTTCTCGATAAGCGGTAGGGCGCTGAACGTCTAGTCATGGTCTAGTCTAGATCGAAAGCGGCGTCATGTTACTTGAGGTACACCTTTTATTTACTCTTACGATCTATTTCAGGATTGTATAGTTCCAATTGGTAAAATAAAGACATTAAACTTCAACGTCAACTCTTGGTCAAAGGCCTTTGTGGAATAAGAACACATACATTGTAGATATCGCTAATGAGACTAGTCAGTTACTGTAAATTGTCAACGTCATTATATGTGCAAGTGCTTTTGTGTCACTGACAAAATAACAATGCCAATAAGTCTTGTATTAAAGAACAACGCTTAGTAAAAATCTATTGAAACCGTGCTCAAGTCCAGTTTTATTAATAAAATGATCATTTTTACAATGAAATCTCGACTGGAGATGCTTGAGCGTCGATGTACGTAGAGATCATTTAAGAGATCTAATCTTTTAATAACCTTTAGTCATTTATCAATAAGGCTGTAACAGCCTTATTGATAAACGGGTGTTAGTTTCGGATTAGTTACTTCAACTTTTGTCCTTTTTTTGCTACTGGAATATTTAGCTGGATCTGAAGAGACAAAAAATGGTGTAACTAGTCTAAAGCTAGCGTGTTTATTAATAAGGCTGTATGAATATGCACTACTGTAAGTAAAACAAAAATATTCAATTTGCTATCGAAGTTTATATTTATCAGAAGATATCATAAAAACTGTAGGGCAATAATATACAGAAAATGTCTGTTACTAATCTCGTTTATCGATTATCGACACACTGGTTAAAAATGACACGAAAAACTCGTCAGGTCTATGAAAATCAATTTAAGTACTACAGATTATTATTCATCGAGTGTATGAATATCTATTACTGTTGAACAATATAGCGCGAGCGAGCACGGCACGGCTCGAGGGGAGAAATTAGGAGAGCGTGCTATGATACCTGTTCCCATGGAACGCACGCATGTGCGCACTATAAATAGAGCATGAATACATAGGACACACTGATAAGTACTTAGCAATAAAGTTTGAAATTAAAGGACTTGAGAAAGGGGTGGCTGCTCAAGCGAGGACTAGAAAGTTTCTTTTTACCGTATTTTAATATGTTACCAGCTGGGAGATTTGAACTTTGCAACCGATAGAAACACTAATTTGTATGGATTGGACAGTTTGATTACGCAATTCATGTGCATAGTTAGTATGGAAATTTCTCCTGTTGCCGTCAAAGTTTCGTGATCATCGTATGACCACAGGGTTCCTTTCATTAATATCTTATGACCCTGTGGTCATAAGATGTGAATTTAAAATATTTTGGTTTATGGGAACATTTTAGTTTAGGATATTTATGGGCACGGACATTCAAGTTGATTATATTTCTTTTAATTTACAATGGAAATCATGTGAGATGTTACTTGGATGTTTACTAGGTGGTAGGACTTTACTGCAAAGTTCATCTAGGTAGGTACCACCGCTTTGCCAGTTATTCTGCCGCCAAGCAGTAGTGCACAAGCACTGCTGTGTTCCGGTTTGAAGGGCACTGTAGCTAGTGAAATTACTGGGCAAATGAGACTTTATGATCTGATCTCACAGTTTAGTAATCTTATTACTAGATTGTGCTGATGTCTCAGGATGACGTGCGCAGTGCAGTGTCACGTGAAACTCTATACATTATAGTTCCGAGTAAGACTGCAGCTGATATGGGCAGACGTGTCGTTTAACATCAGGCGAACGGCTAGCTCGTCACGTCATTCCTTAATATACAAAAAAAAAAAAGTGAAACTTGAAACATATTGGTGTAGATAGCTCCATCCTTCGAAAGAGGGATTCGAGAACCAAAATGTTCGTTAATTCGATTATTTGGGTACTGAAGTGACTTGGCAAGTCACATACAATATCTTATAAAAAAGGGGGTTAACCCACAGACGGACGTGTAATATTTTTGCTACACACAAGTTGATGGGTTTTTTTGTTTGGTTTTGGCTCCACACTTTTGTGTACTTAGCCAGTGTCAAGTAATTGATAATATCTCAAGTTAATTAATATCATATAATGTGTCAAGTCAAGTCATAGTCCAAGTCATCAAGTTAAGTCATAGTCTAGTCTAGTCAAGTCATACTCCTAGTAAAGTGGTGGCAACTTTACCAGAAGCTTCAAGAAACAACACGAAAGAAACGTTTCACCATCATTAAACCACTTTCCCGCACTCATGCCTGTAATTCAGCACTTAACGAATAAAATGCCACCAATTTTATGCACTAACACTGAAAATAACACAAGTTTTGGAAAATAATACAATGCAGCGACGCGATCTTTTTCGTTTTCCCGCCAAAACTCCAGTTGATGGGTTAACCCAACCAACTAACCCAACTTGGAAAATATTATCACACTAATATTATAAAGACGAAAGTTTGTATGTGTGTTTGTGTGTATGTTTGTTACTCCTGCACGTTCAAACGGCTGAATGGATTTGGATGAAATGGGTACCAAGATAGCTTATACACTAGATTAACATATACATATAGCTACATTTTATCCCGGAAAAGTGAAATTTTCCCGTGGGATGAGTAAATAATTAAAATACTTTTTATCCGCGGGTGAAACCGCGGGGCGCAACTAGTACATACATACTTCTTCTAGTTATTTGGATTTACAAACCAAACCGCTAAACCGATTTTGATAAAATTTCTATGAGTCCAATTGAAATCATATCCTTCTGAATAAAATAAATAGAATATTCCAAATCGGTTTATAAGTCACGGACATATGAGGCACAAAAACATAAAAAGCAACAAAAAAATATAACTGAATTAAGCACCTCCTCTTGGAAGTCGGTTCACAAGTAAAGCTAATCTCAGACGGCGCATTAATCAGTGGAGGTTGACGATCATAAGGTCAAATGTCATAATGAGTGACAAACAAAAAGCTGTTTCTTATCCAGCCTTAGTACAATAACGACTTAGGTAACTTTGATAACAAAATTAATTAACGCAAGCACCACACAGTGCGTGATGTATTAGATTCCCAATAATAAATTGGTATCACGAATGGGTACTCAGAACTTCTTTTATTTGCTTCATACTTCCAATTCTTGCCAAAATATTAGGAGCTTAGTAATAGATAAAATGAGCTCAATATTTTTTGTACGCATAATAATCTACTAGAGCATTATTTAGTAACTAGTGTAAATAAAATATTGATTTATTTACTACACTAGTTAAAATCTGCCAAGATGTGGAGGTTGCATTATTAAGTTCATCGATGATGTCCCGGAGATATAACAAGATGTTCATTCCTTGCAAATGGCGCTGTTTGTGACAAGTCTCTAAGGCGTTTGACTGCGTTAATAATGACATGAAGCACTGATACTGAGCTGAGAATGAAATACTATGGTGTTTATGATGAACAAATTTCTTCATATACTAGAACCTTACCGATGAATAAAAGTAAAACAAATTATAATTAATAGGAAAGTTATACTACATTCCAACGATAAGATGTTGAAACTTAGGTGTGTCCCAAGGGTCAATTCTGGGCTCTTCTTTATTTCATAAATACATAAACGTGGTGATATGGTTTCCAGGGCTCATCATGTTTGCCTTCTAGACCCCGCCGTAATATTATTTAAACTTAATTAATATTTTGTAATTGTATAAATATGTTTTCTACTATGAATTATTATAATTTCGACACTATTCATTTATAATAACTTAATTTTTCATGACGGAAACAAGAACGATTTAATTGAAGGATTGTTTGCTTTGTATTTTTTTAAATATTAAGTACATTCTAATTACCATACCCTTTATACTCCTAACGTAGTGTCTCAGTTTATCCTTCTCAAACTTTTAGATTCTACAGTATAAATCAGCTGATCTCTATGACGAGTGAGTCACCCAGGTCAATTGGAGTCAGTCGGGGACCACCTGGTCGGGCCCCGATTTCTGTCACCGGCTGACTCATCCGTACAACCTTGCGATCTTTGATAAGTCATTGCTTGCATAGTCTACTCATCGTTATTCTAGAAATATACAACACGACTACGACACGACACGACTATGACACGAGTACGTATCATATTTGATACGTATACCAAAGAATAAAGAACAGTAAAAGGATTTAGCTACTGTTAGCATTAACCGTAGCGTAACCCATGATAATAGATAGACAGAATATACAGAATAAATTCTTTGTTGCACAAACAACAACAATAGAAGGTACATAGGCGAACGTAATGCTATAGAGATAGAGCATTATCCTCCAGCTTAGTCCGGTGTATTGTAGAAGGTTGCAATATTGATGAGACACAACAGTATTTCTTGTCAAAAGAAAAGAAAAACAACAACATATTATTAGTCTACACTGGTAACAATATAAGTACCGCCATAATAAATACATAAAATTTAAATGAATCTACATACATTTAATGTATCTATTTTTTCATAACAAAATATAGCTATGTGAAATGTAAATAGGTTCATGTATTTCTTTATGATAGTGGTGATGGTATGGATGGTAGTGCAGATGATGATGATGGTGGTGGGATGATTAAGTTTGTGTTGAGTGAAAGTTAAATTGATGGTCATGGTGAAAATTATGGTAAGGAATATAAGCAACACTAAAGCATGTTCGATCGAGAGTTGCGGTGAATGCGGTGTTTGAACCAAATAGTGACAGACATTCGCGTAGACCGCGACTTGTTACTCAGTGGTCACCCACAACATTAAACCACTAACGTCACCACAACGATGACGAGGCGGTCCTTCAAAGGAACCGTGATCATCCAAACTGCAATAACATCCAGCGTCCCTTTAAATCTAGGTCCGCACAGAGCTTATTTTGACTAAATAATGAAATTCGTGTCCCGCGGAACGTACTGGAAATGGGACACTCACTAATTCATTTATAGGGAGGGACATATGCGGTGCGGTTGGTATTTTCCTGGAATTAGCAAGTTTTAATTGGCTTTTGTCATTTGATTGGTGTAAAAAATTTATTAGCTGCCTCATTGTGCTGTTAATTAGACTTGTTAACGCTCGTTATTTATTTAATTTAAGAATTGTATGTAGGTAAGAATAAAGGTTTGTTCGCAAAGGGGCGAAAATGAGCTGTTGTTAGTAACAAGACAGTTTCTCATGAAGATAGGTTTAAAGAAATGTGTTCTCAAATAAGACAAAAAAGTCACTTCCATGAAAAAGCATTGTTTGCCATAATTTATTCTAGGTTTCGGAAGTACAAGAAGGCTAGCGTGACGATTGCTGCGCTTGGAAACCTGTTTTAGTTTGGTGAACCTTATGTTAGTGTGGATATCCCTGTCGAGGATACCGATAACGATCACATACATATATCCTGGACGCCAAGATTCTAGAACTACGATGACCATGGTGAACACCCAGATACAGAACAATATTTGCGTTTTTTTTTTCAGAGCACATTTATGTACTTGTCCTATCGCGGGTACGAAACAGCCTACAATCAAAATCCCGGGAATTACCGGGACTTCGAGACTTTTTAGAATTCGTTATTTTATTTTTTCAAGAGGGCTAAGCCTTTATCGAAGAATTTTAATTGAGATAATTTCTGGTGAAACCTATTAACAACAACAGAAGATTAAATCTCCTTTAACGTTAATTCCAGTCTTAATAATCGCTTTGTTTATTTCTTTAATCACACACAGATTTACTCTCAAGCAGTCAAATCTTATAGTTAAGTAAATATAAATATACATGAAATTGACGACTGAATGACTCAACAGAACTGACAGAGACACAATCATAATCCAAACGTCCATGGTGGCGGCGCGGCAACTCATATACTGTGTTGTGTACTCAGTAGTTACAAATATTATTCATTAAACTATCAAATGGCGCTAGGCTCCTTCAATTATTTGAAAGTAAAAATGATTTCATAATCATAACAATTTCGACAAACCTATCTCGTTCGAGTCTCGAACATAAAGTTCAGAAGAGAAAACTAAAATTACGAAAAGTGCTGGGACTTGAGACACGAGACGTCCTGGGACTCAAACCCAAATCGCGGGAATCGAACCCGCCACCTTTAAGCTATGAGTCGCCTTGCTCCACCACCAGACTACAGAGGCTGAGTTGATTATGAAATACGTTATAAAAAATACTCGATATAGATGTTGCTGACGAGACTTCTCTGTCACTGTCAAATTGTAAACCTCGTTTGATTTTTTTTATGTTTTGGCTCCACACTTTTGTGTATTTAGCCAGTGTCAAGTAATTGATAATTTATCAAGTTCATGACAATTCACGCAAATATGTGTCAAGTCACAGTCGAAGTCATCATATTCTAGTCAGTCATACTCCTAGTAAAGTGGTGACAACTTTACTTGAAGCTTCTATGGAGTTTTGGAAACAACACGAAAAGAAACGTTTCACCATCATTATACAATATTCCCACACTCACGCCTGTAATCCAGCACTTAACGAATAGAATGCCACCCATTTTATGCACTAACACTGAAAATAACACAAGTTTTGGAAAATAATACAATGCGGTGACACGATCTTTTTCGTTTCCCCGCCAAAACTCCCTTAGATAAGTTATTTACTTTTTTTGACAGACAAGTTTCTTCAGCACCTGTTGTCAAATTGACGAGGATTTCTATTTTTAAAAACGCGCGAATCTATTATTTGTTCTGTGACTATAATATACGAGTACGTTATGAAATTATTTCAAATAGACATAGACACATTATTACCATAATGAAAGAGAAGGGCTTATTTAGAATACCAATCTATCTCAAAAAAGTTAAGACGTTTTACATTACACTACGGAGAATTTCGGTTCAGTGATTCAAAAAAAATGCTTTTGCTGTGTGTGTGTGTGTTATTCTGCGGCTATAGACAAATTCGCAGTTGTAGTGTAACGTGAAGATTTTCCCTATGGACGCGGGAGGGGAGAGGAGGGGGAGGTACGATCGATTCCCGCTCCGTTAACTCGGGATTCTCGGGACGAAGTTTCGAATGTCGCTTGCTACGAAAGTTGAGACATGTTAAATTTTGCTCTCAAGCCTTTAGACTTGGGTAATTTGAGCGTATGAGCATTAACAAAAGAAAACAAATGAATGATCCGTTGAATACATACATATGAGTACATATGAGTCGAGTATTTTCTGCCTTGAATTTTGGTGTAAATTTAATTTTTATAGCACTTTATAGGAGAAATAACATCTTGTATATATTTATGTCCTTCGACAGATTTTCCGCAAAATTAAAGTTGGGAGTACATTTCACACAATCTGTATGAAAAAAAAATGCAAAGATGAGTTTGTCGGCATGGATGAATACTTAAGTAGATATTTTTCGGGCTAGAGTACAAAAGACACATAACTAAAAAAAGACTAGTGTGCTTTAGACCACAAGATTGAAGTAAAACTTCTTTAGCACCATCTATCGAATGGTATAATATGCCTTGGAGAGATCGCTTTTAGCGATAAGTTCGCCCATTGTTACACTTTATAGAAAATAATTTTATTTTCTTTGTAATTTTTATTATTTGGCGTGTACAATAAAGAGTTCATCTCTACCTACCTACCTTTTTTTAATGTTACTGTCGCCATCTTGACAATTTTGTAAATTGTCATTTTACCGGACATACCAACATAATGATATAAATTTTAAGTAATTTTTAACTTAGTTACGTTGATAATGGAGATACGTAAACCAACAACTTTCAACTTCCGTTACGCATTCTCCAGCTTATTCTCCCTGTCAAGCGAGCGTAAAGGAGTTTTACTTCATAAAGGGTACTCCTGTAAGCAAAAAGGTATCTAAATAAAAAAGTAACACGAATAATGCGGCTTATTGTTATGGGAGCAAGAAGGCGACCGACGAATCTTCTTAGCTCTCACATGTCCTCTGAGGCCGCGCATGGGATTATGTTTCGAAGTAGGTCGGCGAGTTAGCACTAATTAAACGGCCTTAATGTCGGCTATTGTTACAAAAACCGGCGTTATCAAGCTGGAGTTAATGAGCGGTGTATTTTTAGCGCCACCGCCACTCATATTCAAGTTTAACAAACAAGCCGACTGATTAAACCAGTTAAATATTAAAGGAAAGTAATCAGCATCTGAATGACGTCTCGGACATTTAAAAATATACATACTTTAACGTAACCAAATCTAAACAAGTATGATAAATTTAGACGTATTTTTTATTATATGCATTAAAAAAACTTATAGTCATTTTTTTTGTTTAATTTCTTCACTCAAACATTTACATTTCATACTTTTATTGGTTTTCGTCAAAATAGTAAGTATTTTAAGAGTATAAAATGTAAAAGTAAAGTATGTAGTAAAAGTAAAGTGTGAAATATAATGTGTGGATAAAAACGACAATTTTTAATAACAATCAAGGTAATTGTTTGAGTAGGAAATGTAAAATTTATACTTTTTATCACAACTATTCGAAAAGAGCTAGTTTGTTCTTCGTAAAAAGGAACTAAAATAGCTCTTGAATCCCTTGGGACAGACATTGATTTGAATTTCAAATGAAGATATGCTTAGTGAAAGTTTCAATCACCAATGAGATCAATCACGAAAATTGTATGATAGTAACAAACTGATGAATATGATACTATGAAGCTCGCGGCACACATAATACAAAAGTTTGTGAAGAAAAACCGCGTGATATGCATTCCGCCTTATATAAGATTTTACAAATTATATAATAAAGAAAAAAATTAAATAAAACCTTTTTATATAATCTTCATTTTATCTTAAGCAGTTCAATCATTATAGAGGTTCTTGGTAGTCTGATAAAAATAGTTTTCATTAGATCGAAATCACATCTTGCAATTTTAATTTCTAGTAAATAAATACACTGCACGTTACATCAGTATGAGGAAAGCTTATTTCCATTGAAATGGAGTTGACTACCTACATAGTCTTATCATCTTTATATCGCATCGTGATAAGGATCAAACCAGCTCGAATTGCTATTACTGATATCGAGTAGGTTTAGAAGAACTCACCCCTGCCAAATGCACAATTCCGTATATACGTAGGAGGTGACTGTTTCCTTCACGGTAAAGATGTATTATTAAGTGATGTTGTTGTTCTAAGGCCGGGTACCCACTTGCAATAAAACTAACTGAATTCTTGCATGAGTTTCTGGCAATATCGTTCACGTATCGCATAAAACAGTTTCAAATTTATTATGTAACAAATATTTCTCTCCCCGTTCTTCCTCTTCCTCTTCTCTCCATTCTTGTCTCTCTAATTATCTCCAAAAAGTTCGCAGATTAAATACTATGTTTGAAAAACTATCTATAGGATTGATAAACTATACATATATTGGATCGAGAAAAACACTATAAAAAAATAGAAAACAAATCTGAAACTCTACTTACTTTACGAGGTGGTAGGACTTTGTTGCAAAGTTCGTCTAGGTAGCTACCACTGCTTTACCAGTTATTCTGCCGCCAAGCAGTAGCGTGCAAGCACTACTGTGTTCCAGTTAGAAGGACACTGTAGCTAGTCAAATTACTGGGCAAATGAGACTTTATGATTTAATCTCACAGTCGAGTAATCTTATTACCAGACTGTGCTGATGTCTCAGGATGATGTGCGCAGTGCAGTGTCACGCGAAACTTTATATTTTGGGAGTTCCGAGACACTGTTCTGTTATGAGCGGCCGTGTCGCTTAACATCAGGTGAACGCCTATCCCGTCACATCATTCACTAACATTTAAAAAAACACAGCTTATGGCGCGTAAGGTATAGCTCACGAAACACCTCCATAGAAGTAAAGTGTCCATTGCTTTACTGGCACTTGACTTTGACTTGATTCTGACATAAAAAAGATTTGAACATGACTTTGATAACTAGAATAACTTATTTGAAATTATTTTACATTTGACACTTGCGGGCTAAAAAAATTGCGTGGAAACAAAAAATGTTGAACACGGAGCGCCCAAACTTGAGCCAGTCAAATAATGCCCTTAAAAAAGGAACACCGTCAATAGCCTTCATTTCACACTGAGAAATACTTGGATGACATAATTTTTTCTGTTGTTTTGACTTAAAATCAAACTAAAGAACCGATTTGGTGAAAATTCCATAGAACCATTCTGAAAGTATATCGTTTCAAATAAAGTCCCGAATCGGTTTATAAATGACGGAATTCTGAGGTAAGAAACATAAAACCAATAGGTACATCTAAGTAAATTGAGAACTTCCTACATTTTTGAATTTAGTTGAAAATAAACAAAATCAATCAGCTGCGATTGCAAGTTGCAAGATATATGAAACTTGACCGATAAGCAAAGATCTGTGAATCGATGTGAACATTTTTACAGTATATTGCACTCGCAACTACTCACATGAAACACTGTCGCGAGTGCGCTTGCTACGTAGTTTACACTTGCAACCTACTGTCTGATAGACCCTTGTTCAAGTTTCTTGCAAGTGGAAATCCGGCCTTAGTTTGTCACTTATCTCTCGCTGCTGCTAAACCGTTGCAGTGCTTAAAATCCAACTTAAACGAAACGAAGATCAAAACTAAAACACGTTAACGAGACAAAGACTCGTCAACGTTCGTCGCAAATTACTCCGTCACTACCTGTCTATTCAAAAAAAGGCGACATTTGGGTTACTAAATCGAAACAGTTTGAAAACAAATCTTTAAATCGAGCTCTTTTTGTAAAACTGGAATTCGTAGTACAATTCTCGAAATTGATGTCTACTTTTGAAGTACTCCACGGTCTTTATGTTATTTGCTGGCACTATTATGCCCGAGTGCCATGGATATTGGATGTAAAGGTTGGAAGTAATTGCGCAATCGCGTCCCATGCCACGCGATATTCGACGTAGCTTACCGCACCGATCGGTTCCATTTGATGGAAGAATTGGAAGAATATGGAAGATAAAGATGATCACTAAGTACTACTATATGTTGTAATATCATCACGCTAAGCCACAGAGACCTGAAACCACTTTCCTATACATGAGAAGGAATTCAGAATCACGATGAATGAAAATGATGCGTCCAGTGACGCAGTAAAGGTCGGTAGAGGCCAACAGCATTAGCCCATCCTGAAAAACACGGCAGGACCTTTTTAGGGGAGGTATAGAGACATCACATCACCTCAGTGGCACTGTATTTAGGGGAGGTATAGAGACATCACATCACCTCAGTGGCACTGTATTTAGGGGAGGTATAGAGACATCACATCACCTCAGTGGCACTGTATTTAGGGGAGGTATAGAGACATCACATCACCTCAGTGGCACTGTATTTAGGGGAGGTATAGAGACATCACATCACCTCAGTGGCACTGTATTTAGGGGAGGTATAGAGACATCACATCACCTCAGTGGCACTGTATTTAGGGGAGGTATAGAGACATCACATCACCTCAGTGGCACTGTATTTAGGGGAGGTATAGAGACATCACATCACCTCAGTGGCACTGTATTTACGTACTTCTTTCACTTAGTCTACATGCATTAGTGGCTTATACCATAAATCCATTTAGTAGCGAATTCTAAAATGCGATTTAATGTTAGTAAATAGACAAAGGGATTTTCGGATTTTTTTTCAATATTCCCATCCTGGCATACAATGAAGACGCAAAGGGTAACTGGTCCACGAGTCCAAAAATACGCTTTGCAGGGGTTTAGCGAAGGGGACTTACGGAATAGCCCGCATCACTGCATGGTTTCTCACCAGCTATTGATGACCAACAGTGCAGTTTAAAATTTGTTTGTAAGGCCAAAACAAACACGACTAAATTGAGAGGATCCGCTGCGGTAGCCCTGCAATATTATTCTGTGATTATACTAACTTCTGAACTTCTCTCCAATAAATTCGGAATCCGCATTGATTGGCCTCTACGCGGCGCAAATTTAGTTACACTGCGGCATAAACTTCTCGTGATTTGACGGGCGACATGGTCACCGAATATGGCGTACACCAAAACCAGTCAATAACTACAATATTGAAGAGATATCATGGGCATTGACTTTCTTCATATAACTACTGTAAGACTATATTGAAACAGATATACGTCTGAGCTAGAGAGAGCCTCGACAGTGTGTCGAGCTAATTATATTATTCCCATGTGACGTAACAGTTTGACGATGAGGAAAAATATTCTTTATAACCAAATCAGCTTGGCAACCTAATTTGGCCACCCGTTCTATCCCCAATGCTCTTTAACTACTGTAAGACTAGACTAAAACGGGCGTCTGAGCTATGGATAGTCTGACAGTATTTCCAGCAAATAATATGATCTCCATATGTACGTAACAGTTTGGCGATAGGTTTTTAAAAATTATTTATAACCTCATTTCCATATCCTCATAACCAATTCAGCTTGGCTAATTTGGCTACCCATTCTATCTCCAAATGCTCTTTCGACGCATGAAAACTAAACCAGCTTAGGTCTAAAAGTCTCTACATGCACGGAATTTGCCCTATTTAGACAGCGTCTGTGGTGTAATGGTTGAGCATGTTGGCGGGCAAGCAACGGGTTCGATTCCCAAGACATTTGTGCACAGAAAAAAGTGCAAATACCTGTTCCGTGTCTGGATGTTATGGGACCATGGTCCTCGTAGTTCCTAGACACAGGGGGAATCCTAGTTAGGGTCCAGGATCCTATGTATGTGATCGTTAGGTGTTACTATTATTTACACACATCTATGCCTGTGTGTTATACGGCGTATAAATTATCTCTCATCCATATTTTATTGACATCCGTATATTTTCGCCTATATAATATTAATGTTAGAAATTGCTGTAATATATACAGCAATGAGATTCACTGTTCACTTTTATTATTTTTCCAATAATTACGTAGTCAAAATTATTCAACGGCACGTCTAAGACCTCTTTAAACCTTTCTTTGGAAAAAATGGCACGTAGAGACGGCGACGTGTGCAGTTTATCGAAGCTTAGATCCATAAAGGTTCACCATCCCTGCTGTGTACGTGTTAGTATAGCACTTTACTAGAAAATTCCTTTCCCTAGATGATGAGAATGACGAATATAGATCACACTACGCAATTTTCTAGAAAAGAGCCTGGAAGTATAGGTAACATATGAGTAATTACAGACATACGTTTTTCTTTGTTCTCGATACGGAATGGGACAGTGTTTTATTTAACTGCAAAAAGGTAACATCGCGTAACTGTTCTAGCAATCCTTGCATGCCATCCTGCACGCACAAGTAATACAAGTCCAAGAGTGCGAACAAGACACACGATCACCTTCACTACCAATGATCATATTTGCACGATAACGCCCCAGGTGTGGAACCGATCAAGTGAGTCGGAGCCGTGCACCGAGTTCCATACACATCCACTTACATTTGTGATAAGACCGTATTGAATATTGGCTTAAAACCTTCCGGGGAGGATGGGCTATTTTTCCCTATTGATCCCGGTGGGGGGAGGGGGGGCAACGTCACCGGAGCGGATAGGATCAAGTCAATGCAGGTCCAACTAGCACTTGGAAGGGTTTTTTGAAGTAAAACTTCTTTACGCACGCTTGACTTGGGGAGTAAGCTGATAAATGTGAGGCGAACGGAAGTTGAAGTTGGTTTACGTAGATCTCTATTGTCACGGGGGGCGAATCGGCTGGACTTCAGCCGCGACCCCTTCTTGCCCCCGGTACGGCGGACGAGGGCTCACGGGGGGGTTTTAGTGGGTTCGAGTCCCACATACCCCCTGCCTTCACCACCGTAGTGGCAAAAAAGTGGGAGGGCATTTCCCCGCTCAAAAAAAAAAAGATCTCTATTGTCAACATAACAAATTTAAAAATTTATATTATTTAGTTGGTATGCCCAGTAAAACGACGAATTACAATAATTGTCAAGATGGCGACATTAACATTAAACAAAGCAAAAACAAAGTTATACCGGCCGGTAGATGGAGCTAAACTAAAGAAGTTTTTCTTTAGTCGTGTGGTCTAAACACCCTTTTTTTTAGTATTGTTTGTAATACTACAGAGTGTGCACTAAAGTCATACATAAAGGTTTGAGGTACTTGGGCTATATAAATAAATCTCTCGATATTTTTAGCGATATAAATATGTGCTAATCTGTACTGAAGCCGTTTAACAGCTTCGTGACTTCATAATTTAGCAAAACTGAAAATAGTATTCGCTAACAACACACTATAGAATGCGGTTGTTCCACATTTTCCCCCAGTAGTTCCATGGAACCGCAACGTTTCGTTTACATAACAAATCTAGTGTCAGTTCCATTAAATGAATATAATAAAGAGCTTTGGCAAAAATATCACGTGACCTCCGTAGTACGCACTTCTCACTCTATAATTTATAATCTGTTCTCTTTGCCCCCCAATTTATCATCTGTCCCCCCTTTTGACTAATAGACAGTAGTTTTTCAATCTGTCCACCCAAAATAAAGGGACCAATCGGACCAGCACATCCTCCACCGGTCCATCCTCGGTAAGACACAGAATAAATAATAAAAATACCTTAAACGGTGTAACGTTTCAGAAGAGATAACAATAATCTTCTGCTACAGTAGCAAAAAGCTTATTATAAATCACCGCGGGCGTCACCTGGTTATACCCCTGTTTCTTGTTTCCCCGCAGGTAATTGTAGACCGGGATAAAACAAACGAGTACAGAAGCAATACCTGTGCCATTAGTGCTCTTTTACGCTGGCGCTGTAGAACTCCTCGGAGACGGGCTCCAGGAGTCAGAAGACAGTGTGCCATAGTCAAACTTCGCGACGGTATTCTTATTTCTTCCTTACCTAAGAAGATAACACTGAAAACCTATAGAAATGCCCTTGATCACACCCAACCAGAAGACCACCGGCTGAGTACATACACAATCTTCTCAGCGGATTCCCAAGTGTATTAGTAGGCCAGGAAGGATATGTTGCGCATATCCCGTGGTACCCCTAATGAATTTTCGCTGATATAGACTTTCGTTCAAATATGTTCTATAATATGTTTGTGGAAATGGTCTTCGATAAAATGGCTTTCGATAATGATTACGACACCCCACCTGACCTCAACTTTAACCCTTTTTTACACTATAATGTTTGTAACGCTTACAGCAACGTTTAGCAAAGGTCGCAGCAGTCACTACGTTTATAGATAAATATATAATAATTATTATTCCATTTGTCATCTAGAAAAAGGTCTGCCGAGCTGCTGGGATCGAACAAACCCGCCACCACTAGTTACGACTCACGACTAGCTCACGACCATATACATATAAAATTCTAAGTCCTGAAAAGACTGACTGACTTATATATATATCAACGCACAGCCTAAACTGTTGGTCCTAGAGACTTAAAAATTTGGAGTGTGTGATCTTTGTAAAGTGTGGGTATCCGCTAAGGGTTTTTCGAAATTCTACCCCTAAGAGGGTGAAATGGGTGGTTGAATTTTCTATGAAAAACTTTTTTCTATGGATCAACATTTCTTCTATTAAAATTATGAGATACGTGTATCACAGTTTTCCCAAAATCATTCCCCAATAGAGGCAAAAAGTGAAAACGCTTATAATGTATATTTCAGCAGAAATATATGCCATTTGTTTCCTATAGGGTACACGGACGAAGCCGCGGGCAGAAGCTAGTGTTCTATACATTTCATATAGATACATTTACTTATGATCGCGACACGACTGATGGTTATTGGGAAGAGGTCGTTGTATCTGTAATTACTAATAAAATAATCACTTTAGAGAAACTCCCATCAACTTGTTTTTATGTGTAATAAATTAATTATGTGTATTTGGTACATACTCTTGTATTATTATTCTAAAGTTTAACTAAATAGGTTCATATTGGAAATTGATACGTCACATAATAAAAAGACGGCACAATCTAGTCTCTCCTAAGTGGTCTGTGGGCACAATGTCAAAACCGCGTTTGTCATATTCTTTATCATTAGATTTTTAGCGTTATATTTGTAGACAATATTCTAGTAACTTCGATCGCTATTCTAATTTCAATTTGCACATAATTATGTTAAAAATAGTTTACGACCTTTTCGTTAGCGATAGCTACCAAAAACATTAAATTCATTCCCCGCCATTTTGGCTCTGGGTAAAGCAAAAGTAAAACAGCTAGTGTTGCCAAAAGATGAAAAGAGATCGATAGTATCGATATCGACACTCTGACCGTAAACTCGGTACCTACTAATTGAGTAAGCAGACGTGTGATATGTCACGCAGAGTGGTGTCGATCCGTGGAGATGGTAACTGTTTATTCAGATCGGTTTCATACTGCATTTATGGAACTCAAGAAAGGCACCGGGACATTCGATTGCGGGTAGTCGAACACGTAGTCAAAAACTGGAATTGGTACAAGGACTTCATCATCGGAGATCGTTCTTACGGACCTCTGCGATCAGATAACTCTTACAGAAGCCTTATGTCAAGAGACGGCGAGTACGCAGGCCACGTTGAGCTGCACGGGGTCAGCGAAATTTATGTAGAATATACCTTCAAAGTTCACAGAGATGGATGTTCTAGAACTATAGATTACGGACGCGGGAACAAAGTGAAACATTTGCTGTTTTCCGGATACTTGGACGCTGGACACTACAGTGTTATAGAGTGACAATTTTTTTAATGTTGCCAGTATTTTGCCAATAAATTTTTTGTTGAGCTTTTATTATTCAATGCGCTTTTTGTTGCATTACGCAAGCTTCTAATATTATGCACATCAATTTGGTTAATAAATTTATTCGTTTTATTGTTTTATTGACCGAGCGAGCTGGCGCATTTCGTATGTCTGTATGTCTGTCCGTCTGTTCTCCTTTACAGGTCGCATCTTTAAACAGATTCTCGTAAACGGGTTAGATAATTATATGGATTTATATCGATTCAGTATTATGTTATTTTATAATCGATTTTGAACAGAAATGTTTTTCTGTTTTATGCAGTCAACAGCTCAAAGCGGCACTAGTTTAATGGAGTTTCTGTTAAATTAGGTAGTAGCAGATGTTACGTAGAGCATTGCATAAATATTTTACTAAGTTCAATATTGGATCAGTTCGTCAATAACTCCTGTCTACAGTTATATAACGTGTCGTAACTTGAGAACAATCGCAAGGATTTTGTGTTAGAACTTGCCAACTATTAGAAGTCGACAGAATGTACGTTGGGATCCGTGATAACCTGAAGATTCCAAGGAGGAAAGTGCTCAATAAGAATTTAAATAAGAAAATCACGTTATAAGTACACAGTACGTTAATTACAGAGCTGTGTCGAAAGATTTTTTTTCTATACTTAGACATAAGTCAAGTTCATTATTTTCCTTTTTCATCCTAGTGCATTCAAGGACTCTTACATTCGTTTAAAATAATGATTATTGACACGTATAATAAATAGAATAAATTTATCTTGAGAAAGATTTTTAGTTGAAGAGAGCTTAAAACCAGTTATTTATAATAGTGGAAAATGAAGCAGATTTGACCATACGAAATCGTCTAAGGCGCCGAGCAAACATAATTGTTCGACAATGAAAGGGACCGTGTATGGGTGTATGAATGCACTAGTTAACTTAATAAGTGAGGTCAACAGCTGTCCCCTCCATTGAAAGTAATTTGTTGTAGAATGGAAGCAAATTAAGGATGCACATTGTCTGGGTGCACACTCAGGGAATACAAATGTCCATCACCTCATGGTTCAATTTTGCTTGTACTGCGAAACAGTATTGACAACCAACTTCGACAAGTTGAACAATGAAAGAACTTTGTCATACATAATTTTTCTATGCAATTGCATATATCCTTTTACACAGTTTAAAGAGGTAACGATTATGCAGGCGACACAGGTAAAAAGAAGCGATTTGTAAAATGGCGTACCTTTTAATTCTGGCACTGTTTCACAGAATATATAATAGTAGTACATAAATGTAGTTGTTCAATAGTGACTGATCGCGAACAAGGTGTCTCGAGTCACATGAGTAGTTTTATATATTTTTTATATCTGTGGACATTTCACACAGCGCCATCTAGCTCCAAACCAAGCAAAGCTTGTACTACGGTACCCAGATAACTGATACAATACTTAGATACTTCTTGTTTGTAAATACATACATAGAATACAATATAACATCCAGGCACATGACAAACATCGATGTTCATCACACAAATGTTTGTTCTGGGTGGGAGTTGAACCCTACTACAGTTCAGACGGCCAAGCTACTACCAACTAAGCTATCAGGCCAGTCAAATCGTAGCTCGTTTAAATTCTCGAAGACTTCCCGAGTTGCTCTGCACGTATAGTACCGCTTTGCCAGTTATTCTGCGGCCAAGTAGTAATGTGCAAGCACTTTTGTGTTCTGGTATGAAGGGCAGTACCTAGTGAAATTACTGGACAAATGAGACTTTATGACCTTGGGCCTTACCGCGTATGTCTGGTGGAGTCGCGGTAAGGGTGCTGCACCCCTACCGCGTAACCGTTCTGGGAATCGGCTTCGCCTTCCATCCTGCACGCGCCAATTAACAAGTCCACGAGTGCGAGCAAGAAAGAACACGATTACGATCTCCACCAGACTTATGCGGTAAGGCCCCTGGTCTGTGTTTCTATTATTTTGAATGAAACTAAGGATTATTATGATTTATTCCAACTATTTGTGGTCAATCAATACAAAGCTTGGAGTAATGTAAGCGTTATCCTCTTGGATATTGTAGTGATCTTTCCTGTACTATTGTATAAAGTCCATAAATAAACATGTGACGGAATGAATGTTCGAGTTATGGTAATGGAACTGTTGTTTCTGAAATATATAAACGTTTTTAGTTACTAATGGTTAGTGTAACGTTTTAACTTAGTACTTATTTAGTGTAATTATCTATTTTGCATGTCTTGTGTTGAATTATTTTTTATGCGTACTATACACATTTTTATCGGTTCAAAAAGTTTTTAACCGAACGCACCAATATGATTGTTAGCAAAAATAAAAATGTATACAAATTCATAAAGCTCTTATAAAACAATAAATTTGAAATGTTTCTTAAATCTGTTTTAGAAATATAAATGTATAATTTTTTTTTTTTTGCTACTGAGTGATGTGACGAGCTAGTCGTTCACCCGATGTTAAGCGCCACGGCCGCCCATAACAGAACAGTGTCATTCGGAACCCCAAAAGAGAGTTACGTGTGACACAGCACTGCGCACATCATCCTGAGACATCAGCACAGCCTGGTAATAAGATTACTAGGCCGTGAGATCAGGTCATAAAGTCTCAATTGCCCAGTAATTTCACTAGCTACAGTGCCCTTCAAACCGGAACACAGTAGTGCTTGCACACTACTGCTTGGCAGCAGAATAACTGGCAAAGCGGTGGTACCTACCTAGACGAACTTTGCAACAAAGTACTACCATCTTTAAGAATGCTGATTAAATATTTTCAGAGACAAACATTGTTGATAAAAATGCTTACAAAATCAATTTAAGGAAAGGTCCAACGACCGATAGGTTAATTTGAACATAAATAATAATAAAAATGAGTATGCTTTAGACCACACGACCGATATTAAACTTCTTTCAAAGTCAAATTCAAAGTCAAAAGATTTATTGCAAATATGTTTTTTACACTCTTTTTAAATTTAGCTCCATCTCTCTTGCCCCTGCATATACGAAACGCAACTCTTTCTTTCTATCTTCACGTAGAGAGGGAGATATACTTCCGTTCGCCTTACCAGCTTACTCCC
Organism: Ennomos fuscantarius; assembly: GCA_905220475.3. Taxonomy (NCBI): domain Eukaryota; kingdom Metazoa; phylum Arthropoda; class Insecta; order Lepidoptera; family Geometridae; genus Ennomos; species Ennomos fuscantarius. Next base: position 19,130,073 of record HG992023.1, read on the forward strand.
AAGTCAAGCGTGCGTAATGAAGTTTTACTTCAAAAACTTACACAGAACTAAAATATAAATTTGATACACATTAACAACCTCTGTGGTGTGGTGGAGCAGGTCGGCTCATAACCCAGAGGCTGAGGGTTCGATTCCCGCGGAGGGTCAAGCACAAAACAGCGCAAATACTTGTTCTGAGTCTGGGTGTTGTGGGACCATGGTCCTCGTAGTTCTGGCGTTTCACAGAGAATCCTAGTTAAGGTCCAGGGTCTATGTATGTGAACGTTGAGCGTAATTTATTATTATTATTAATGTTAGGTGCTTTTATGTTACATCGATGGCTCAATGGTTAATCGGTAGTAAATTAACGGCTGTAATGTGACGGTTGAATCCTGGCAATGATATAACAATCGTTCCGAGTTTAATCATTCATTATTTACTTTATACAAATATACACCACACTTATGAATCATTCGTTTCTCAGATATATTACATTCGCTCACGTCGTCAGCGCTTGAATAACTCAACGCTTGAAGTTGCTTCGACTTATTGTTTTTGTATTAACTAATATCGGGACTCGGTACTATTGTTAACATTGAAGCTAATTCTAAAAGTGTGTGGATTTCACTTCAGCTGAACCAGTAATATATATTTGGATGATATACACACGGATTGTTGCATATAGTTATTACTATCCGCATCAACATGGATTTTGAAGTAAAACTTCATTATGCACTTGACTTGGGGAGTAAGCTGGTGAATTCGTAACGAGACGAACGGAAGTTGAATATTGTTCACGTAGATCTCCATTGTCAATACAACAAAGTTAAAAATAACTTTAAATTTGTATTATTATGTTGGTATGTCTGGTAATTTACAATTTTAAATATGGCGATATTAACATTAAACAAAGCAAAAACAAATTTTATAACGGTTTTGTAAATTTGAATGCCCATGTGCACTAAAATTTGACGGCTTTTAAGTTCGCAATTACCTCTCTAGGACGTACCTAAATAGGTACGCCATAGGAGCACTAAGACTAGTGCAAACGGGCATGAACTTTTAAAAGTATTCGTCTTTTTATACAATATTATTCTGCAATTTTGGCGTACTCAACGTAAGACGTTCCAATGAACGCCAATGGTACGTACACAGGTATTATTGACAAGAATTATTTAATTCTTGACAGTTTTGATAACAATTCAATAATTCGTGTCTTGTAATGTCTTGGTAGTTTTGACAAGAATGCAATAATCCTTTTCAAAACTACCTGCATTTTGTACATTAACGTACACAAGTGCTTGTGTGTTTATGTAATCTGATACACTATCTAGACTCTGCGTGCACCTCCACGGCGAATAATATTTATGACGGTGGACTATCTTATCGCTCTTATCAACAGTCACGATAAATACACGAAACATATTTTGAACCTTTATGATCAGCTGTTTCATACATTTCTAAATTAATATATTTATTTATTTAATACTTTATGCACATAAAACAAAGGAGGACTTAATGCTTACAGCATTTTCTACCAGTCAACCAAACCGGGTAAAGAAACAATTTGATTAGGCGTGCATATAAGAAAATAAGCATAATTTATGAACATAAATTTTTAATCTTTATATAAATTAAAATAAAACGATAACAACAATACAACTATTAAGGTACAAATATACATATTTTTACAAATTTAATGAAATACAAATATTAATGAATAGTAATATATAATGTATAGATAATATATACATAATTGAAGAAACTACAAAGTACATAATAATAAATAATTCTATGTTCTGCTAGTTCAAGTTGTGACTTTTAAGCAAACGTTCCTTTACCTGGCGTTTGATGTACCTAGGTCTTATTTTTATTTTTAAACGCCATTATAGTAATAAGTAATACTGTATTTTTACATATTTGCAGCTTTGCTTTATCTGGTTTGACATAGCTTGTATCAATAATCGATATAAGTAAATAATGTTTTGTTCCATCACTAATACATTTTATTTTTCTTCTCAATGTTCAATTGGAACACAGAGGTTACAGCATTTAAATAACTTTCAACTAAACACCAAGGAGAGCAGCAGTGAATGTGTGGTCATAAAGATTTTATTTATGGTAGATACCTAACTTAAGCATCTAATGAAGTATTGGCGGGAAAACGAAAAGATCGCGCTACCGCATTGTATTATTTTCCAAAACTTGTCTTATTTTCAGTTTTAGTGCATTAAATTGGTGGCGTTTTATTCGTTAAGTGCTGGACTACAGGCATGAGTGTGAGAAAGTGGTATAATGATGGTGAAACGTTTCTTTTCGTGTTGTTTCCAAAACTCCATAGAAGCTTCTGGTAAAGTTGCCACCACTTTACTAGGAGTATGACTTGACTAGACTACACTATGACATGGCTTCATGACTTGGACTGTGACTAGACTTATATATATATTACTTAACTCGAGAAATTATCATTTACTTGACACAGGCTAAATACACGAAAGTGTGGAGCCATACCAAAACAAAAAAAAAGTATCTAATGTTTGAATATTATCTAGATATATAATCACTCCTTTTAAAAATAGAGGCCAACTGACTTCATTTGTTTATCACAAAAATGAGTACATCATCTATGTAGTTGAAGTCGAGATACACTATATGATATATATGACACTATATATGAGATCAATAAGGATAACAAAACTACCCATCAGATCTTGATCTTTCCCCCCATCGAAAGTTCAAAGGTAACAAGCATTTTAAAAAATACAGTCGCATTTAGTATCTTCTTCTTTTTTTAAGTGAATGGTGAGAAAACCACCAGAAAACCATTTTTTTCGCTTCTTGGTATGTGTTTTTCCTTTAGCAAAAAGTTGAGATATATCTATAAATACCATAAAATTCAAAGTCCTGACTGACTGACTTATATATCAACGCACAGCCTAAACTGCTGGTCCTAGAGACTTGAATTTTGGAGGGTGTGTTCTTTGTAAAGTGTAGGCATCCACTAAGAAAGGGTTTTTCGAAACTCAATCCCTAAGAGTGTAAAATGGGTGGTTGAATTATCTTTGAAAAAATTTCTTCTTCGTTTCCTATAGACCGCGCGGGTGAAGTCGCGGGCAGAAGCTAGTGTAACATAGGTACGTTAGTTTATAGAACGTTCAGTCGAGTGGTAAGAAGATAAATGTAAAAATACCTACTAAAATAGACATTTGCAATAAGGCGTATTTGAATAACTTTTGCATATCAAATCTGTGTAATTTATTTCTTGCATCTTACATTATACATTCATGCTTACAATGTAAAAAAATGAACAGTACAACAGTGTGTGTGTTTGTGTGTATGTATAATAACCTACTGATTTTTAAAGGAACAAAATCGCATTGAACAAAGCCTTTATTACATTAATTTTTGTTATCAACACTTATTATTTATCGATAAATGCATATTAACTTTGACTGGCTTGATAGCTCAGTTGGTAGTAGCTCTGCCTTCTGAACTGTGGGTTGTGGGTTCGATTCCCACCCAAAACAAACATTTGTGTGTTAAAAATAGGCGTTTGTTGTTTGTCTGGGTGTTATATTGTATTCTATGAGTGTATTTACAAATAAAAAGTATATAAGTATTGTATCAGTTATCTCGTTTCCATAGTACAAGCTTTGCTTAGTTTGGGACTAGATGGCGTTGTGTGAAATGTCTACAAATATTCATTATTTAATTGTGACCATATCATTTTAAGATCTTTATAAATTAGTGCGTAGTTGACTACAAGTAATGGATGGTGAAGAGCAGTCAAGATGGCGTAAATCGGGCGAGTGATTTTGAAGGAACGAAAACATAAGTGTATATTATTGACGAAAGTACGAGTACCTATAACTACTAGGCGATTACGTAATTTGATTACAACTGATAGAAACACAAAGTTGTATGAAATAACATTTTCAGTACGCAGTTCATATTATGCAGTTACTATGGAAATTTGGGAATGAAAATTGTCTTGTTGCAATGCAACCAAAGTTCCATGATCACCGCTGCCAACTACCTGCCTAGGTGGTGACACGTGTGAATTATTGTAACAAGCGGGGTATATGACTCAGGTGAGTATTTCGCATCTTTTATTTTGTTTGTTGCAATTATAAATTGTCATTTTACCGAACATAACAATACAAATTTTAAGTTATTTTTAACTTTGTTATGTTGACAATGGAGATCTACGTGAACCAATTTCAACTTCCATTCACCTCGCATTCATCAGCTTACTCCCCAAGTCAAGAGTGCGTAAAGAAGTTTTATTAAAAAAAATATTAGTGTGACTGCACAGATAAACTGCACAATTAAAACTAAAGGTGTGTGTGTAGCTTAAGGAAACAATTATCCTCAATGATAAAATAAAGCAGGAAAATACATTTATTAATTTTTTAAAGACATCACATAACATTACATTTTTACAAATAGGCACTACAAGACAAACCACGCAAAAATTTGAGAAATTAAAAATACAATGTTGCGTGACGTCATGATAAGGTCCCGACTCAGCATGCATTAAGGTCGTAAGACCTTAATAACTGATTTTCAGTTGGAACCTATATTCATGACATACCGACATCCTTGCGTGATGACAAACGGACACTGCGAGTAGACAACGTCCAGCCGCTAGTCAATAGTGGTGATTATACTAATTATAGTCGATTAGATCACCAAATCAGCCATCACATCTTGGCTGTTTTGGTATACAGCGCTATCTTACTTGAGATAGATACTCGTTACTTGACAAAATGGTTACGATTACTGTTATCAAAAATAACTTTGGTAACCAACAAATACTGTACTAATTTAAAGATTTAAGTTTTAAATGTTTGGGTGCCATTCTTTTGCTCATAGATTATTAAAAAATAACAGTGATTTCTAGACCAGAGTAATGAGTTTCTTGAGCATCCAAAAATATTGCTTTTGTTGATTTTGTAATCAGACTCCGGCTTAATAAGTAATAAAATCTAAGGTAGCAGTGTAGTACACAAACGTTCCATATCAGTTCATGTCAATTATGGCAACACTTAATTAATGTATAATGTATATGTATAGCTAGACAGATTCTAGATATAAAGCAAGTAGGTATTCTAGGTCTTCAATCGCTTTCCATTCGTACAGAGATCTTAAATACTATCATCATCTAATTTTAATTACTGTTGCTGTTGCCTTTGTTAATTATAATTGTGTAAGCGTCCGTGACGTCACGTCAGTGGGCCCCGACTGAAAACCAGTCACGGAGGCTGTAGCTTGCAGCCTCAGTTGTATGCTGAGTCGGAGCCTATTCCGGACCTCATGAAATATCTGTTGTCTCTACTTATTAAGAATATTTTATTTGTTTTATGATATTGTGCGTGTGTTCTTGGAATAAATGTATTTTCTTTCTTTTCTTTCTTTCTTACTACGTATTTTTTCCAGTTGTTTCTAACTGAACTGATTTTGATTTAATTTCAATGGTAGCGTTTTGGAAAGTGTTTTCTTTAAAATAAAAATGAATTTTCCAATTCGGTTTATAAATTACACAAACATTACTAATAAAAAAACATATTAATTCTACAGTATTCCAGGAACAAACGCTTGCAGCAAAATAGTGGTTATTTGCGAGCTGCGAGAAATACTATACCGTACTATTATTTATTCTGTGGCTACTATCAAGCCATTCATAAATCGGATCACAGAATTTATTAACAGTTACATTGCCTTCCCTTTTACACTGCAGCTTAGTGCATTTTAGCCTTCGTAGGTAGTATGCACACCGACCGACGCGACGTGAATTGCGAATAATAATAACATTATTTATCATAAAACATTTTCAGTTAACTATATAATATTGCAGGTAGGTCATAAACGCCTGGCATAGGTATTACCGGATTCGTTATTTTCCAAGTGTATTTAGTTACCAAACCTATGTAGTACCTATTACTGCGTAGGTATGATTTAAGCAATCTGTGTGTAAAATTTCATACAATTCGGTACAACTATTTTTAATTTAACGCCAAAAAAGTATCCTCGATGTACATCGGGGGAGTATTACTAGCAAAGGTATGGGGGTTTAGTCCGTAAGTCGCCATGGCGGAAGTCGTGGAACGGACATACCCTGGTAGGGCCTGGATTTGCCACTAATTACTCTCTGTAGAAAAAAAGACACAGGAACGGGGGACACTTCAATATAATATAATATTAGTAAGGATAGGGACATCATTATAATACTAGGAAACTTCAATCAAATAGATAAGTAGCTGGAAAATGACGGAGCTTCGTAGCGTCGGGATATTTATAGTGGTGGCGTAAGCTCGCGGCGTACCTACGCAGTGTTACTCTACAGTAAATTGTGATGATTTATAAAACGCATCAGCCAAACTTGAGGACATTTTCCTCAAAAAGACGTTTCGAAAATCGACCGGTCCTGGGCACGCAAGCGCGGAGTTGTACGCGCCGCCACGAGCCTCGAACCCCGACCGGTACCCAAAAATTGTTCAAGTATAATTTGCGCCAGCCATTTCGCTCGGCTCCTCGGTGGCTATCTGATCGCGCAGCATGACTCACCTGTTGCCAGTAATCCTCAACAGTAAGCTTCAGCTCGAAGTACCCGGTGTCGGTGACGTGTTCCAACTCGCGGAAAAGATTGCCGCTCGGCAACACGTCCATCGTGCTTACATGTGACGGTGATCGAGAAACTCCGACACGGACGCACGTCGCAACCACGCTGCGGTACGCGTTAGACTAACGACTCACTTGCTTTTCGTTTTGTTCGTTGACTGCCCCGCGCTCCGCCCGCCCCCGGCGGTATCTTGCTACCAACACTACTAGTCAGTACAGTAGGTACAGACATTAATGTTAACAGATTATTATCTAATAATATAAATAAATAAATAATGGGTGGACATTTCACACAGACATCTAGCCCCAAACTAAGCAAAGCTTCTACTATGGGAACTAGATAACTGATACAATTCTTAAATACTTTTTTGTTTATATTATTATTATCTATCCATGGACATATTAAATTTTTTACAGTCTCTGTAGTGTGACGTTTGAGCGGGTCAGCTCATAAGCTGGAGGCGGCGGGTTTGATTCCCGCGGCAGGGCAAGTAGGTATTTGTGCACAGAAAAAAAAGCGAAATATTTGTTCTGAGTCTTGGTGTTGTGGGACCATGGTGTTCGTAGTTTCTGAGTCCCTAGACACAGGGAATCCCAGTTAGGGTCCAGGTCTATGTGTGTGATCGTTGGGCGTTATTTATTATATATTTCTGATTATCATCTATCTATGGACGTCTATAAAACATTTATCCTCAATCTTTCAACCATAGTAATATGAGGCTAATTCCTCTAAGCTATTATTGTAGAACAGTAGAAACAGTAAAACAGTAGAAAAATGAAATAATCCCTTCTCTTATATCGTTAGGGTACGTTAGGGTAGCCTATGTCATTCTCACTGTATGCTTTCGGTACCAAACGAGACTTAGCTACGCACTTAGATAAGTTTTAAAAAGGGACAAATCCGGAGCGACAATGGGATAAGGAATGTTGGATTTCACTTTTTTTTTGCCTACCTACATGGTTCAGAAATCGGTCGTTTTCTTGTAATGTTTTTAAAAGTTGGAAGTTGTTATACGTATTAATAAGGTAGGAACAGAAGGGCGAAATAGGCAATTTCTGATATTTTTGACATCAAACTGGTCTATCATTTGACCACGCTCTCACCTCTTTCAGTGACGATGCGATCGAAGGTGTAGCATGCTAGCGAAGTAAACTGACTGGCCCGTTAGCTCAGTTGGTAGCGTCCATGCCTTCTGAACTGCGGGTTGTCGGTTCGATTCCCACCCAGGACAAACATTTGTGTGATGAACATCGATGTTTGTCCTGTGTCTGGATGTTATATTGTATTCTATGTATGTATTTACAAACAAAAAGTATCTAAGTATTGTATCAGTTATCTGGTTACCATAGAACAAGCTTTGCTTAGTTTGGGGCTAGATGGCGTTGTGTGAAATGTCCACAGATAAAAAAATTGCAATTGAATTGTTCCACAATTGTTACTTTTTGACAGATTTTCCATACAAATTCTGTCAAAAATCGGCAATTGTTAAGCTATGCAGTCGGAATTTTGTTAGTAGACTTGGGCCCCTGGGGAGTAAGCTGGTGAATGCGAGGTGAAAGTGTAAAAGTTTTACTTCAAAAAGTGTGATTCCCATTGAAATATATACTCGGTATATTAACATCGAAATCTATTGCTATTTCTTTGACTGGTTCATTTGAGATGAACATAGGTGTCCATCTGTGTCTGGATGTTATATTATATTCTATGTAGGTATGTATTTACCAACAAAAAGTATATAAGTACCTATCAGTTTTCCATATTACAAGCTTTGCTTAGTTTGGGACTAGATGGCGCTGTGTGAAGTTTATACAAATATTTAAGCATATAAATATTTTTTTTATCATGTTCAGTACTTTAGTACTCAAGGCTGCTTTTCGTAGGTCATCGTTTCACCCAATGGGCGGCTATACTACTACCATTTATACACACCGGCACAATTAGCGGAACACAAAAAAAGCAGGATTTCAAAATCTTTTACTTGAGGAACTGGCCAGTTATGGTATTTTTTTTAATTTACTGTCAAATTTGATAATAGAAAATTAGATGATATACACTTTTTTCATTCATTTGTTTTATTTTCCCGAACAATACGTTTTGTCAACTTGTTCGAGTAATAACTACGTAATTGTAATTTTTTTGAAAAATTGCACTTAATGGTTTTTTATAAATTTGTTATTCTATAGGAAATTTTGTTTATTAAAAGCTCTTTTTATGCCTAACTTAACATCACTGGAAATCATTAGGGCTGATGAAATGAGAAGAAATGGCCATACCTACAGATCGATTGCCTCAAGGCTTCGTCGACCAGTATCAACGATTCATCGCAGCATCCAGCGGTACAGATCGTCATAATTCTCTTGTGAGGAGGTGGGGTCAAGGTAGAAAAAGATGTACATCGAGGCGAGATGACAATTTTTTACAACTTGGAGTTCGTGGAATAGGCGATTAACGGCTGTACAAGCTCGACATGAACTGGAAGACGTTCGAGGAGTACGAGTAAGTGAGCGTACAGTTCGCAGGAGATTTGAAGAAGTTGGTTTAGGGTCGGGCCCAAAACTTGAAGACGTCACCGCGTAAACCGATTAAGCTATGTGCGAGAACATCGTCATTGGGATTTGAATGTATGGCAGCAGGTTCTGTTTACTGATGAGTGCAGAGTTCTTTTAAAACAGATCGATGGGAGACAGCGAATATGGAGACGCAAAGGAGAACGCCACATACAGTGTAATTTTGAACACACAGTGGCTTATGGTGGTAGCTCGATTATGGTTTGGGGAGGGATATGTTTGGGAGCTCGCACGGAGTTAGTGATAGTCACAGGAGGGACCATGACAGCAGATCGATACATCAGAGACATTTTAGAAGAACATGTTGTACCATTTGCCCCATTTATTGGTGATGACTTTATTCTAATGAGAGATAATGCTCGTGCTCATAGTGCACAATCGGTACAGGCATATCTGAGCCACGTAGGTATACCGGTGATGCAGTGGCCAGCAAATTCCCCCGATATGAATCCGATAGAGCATGTCTGGGACTTGCTAAAAAGAAGGGTTAAATCCAGAATGCCACCCCCCAACAATATGAATGAACTTGGAAACGCATTACTTGAGGAGTAGGCAACCGCTTGCCTCAAGAAATCATCGATAACATAATCTGTAGCATGCCCAGACGAATGGAAACCGTAATCAGAGCAAGAGGGGGAAACATTCGTTATTAATTTTGCTTTAATTTTATTGTTAAATCATTTAATGCTTACTTTTTTTATTTTTTGTGATGGTTCATAATCATCTAAAAATTTCACTTATTTCAAATTTCTTTATTTTTCATAAAAAAATAACGAAGACTTTTCAAAGTCGTTGTTAAAAGATGTTAATCAATTTGTTATTTTGTGTCTAATTACATTTTCGTCAAATATATGCGTTATTATCTCATAGTCTCACTTTTTTTTGTTCCGCTAATTGTGCCGATGTGTATAGTTAGAATTCAATATACTGATTGAATTCGAAAATGGAATAATTAATCCAAAACCAGCCCACGCATATATTCGTAGAATAGCGCCATCTCTGTATAGGTAGTGTTTTGTGCCACGGTTGTGTGTGAACAGCTGAAAGTTACGCTGCCATCATGAAAACTGCTAGCGCCATCTACAGCACTTCGGGCTAAACGAAGGAACTGGTAACTAATTACTAACTAGTTAAGTGCAAGATCACTAGATGGCGATAAAAGCGTCGCAGATATGTAAAAACTGGCGTAAAAATTGAAAAATGCGCCCTTCTTAGGTCTTGTATTACAGAACGATGCTCAGTCATCGCTCGTTGCTCAGGCAGAGATTTCATTCATTAATTGGTCACTTTATGAATGACTTAGGCTGTGCAATCCAATGTCACAGATAATAATTATATTACCTATAAATTAACGTCAGGTATACGTCTTATTCTATGGATTTGATATAATTGCATATCCACTGTTACACCAAAAATCCCGTAAGAAAAATAGCTCGCTAGGAAAGCACTGCGTGCGCAAATAATAGAGAAAATACTTACATAAAAATAATATTTTTATACCATAATAATAATTCATGTATTGAAAAATACCATAACTATTATGTTTAAATGAAATAAATAAATAAACTTAAATATGTCTCAATTTTCGTCCGAACCATCCAATTTATAATACTCAAAAGAGATCTGAAAGCAAAATGGTTATTTTTAATATTATGTAAGACTAGCTATTGCCAGCGACGTCACACGCGTAGTCTGGGGCTACATTTACCGCGATATTTAGTTTTATTATGTCGTTTCTAGTTCTATCACCATTACAATTTATAATAAACCGTGAAAAGGACTAGAGACATGAAAACACAAATATAGTAGCATGTACACCAATATTAAAATCAAAATAAAAATTATTTTAAACAAATCGGATAGTAACTTTTTGAAATAAGCGGAAATAACTGTTAAATACTTATCCTACTTAAAGGGTATACAATTAATGTTCAGCGTTCGACAGTGAATTTAACTTTATTAACGGATTTAGACCGGATTGCCACTTGCAAGAAACTTTCTGCAAGAAGTATCACGAAAGTCTATCAGACAGTAGCTTGCAAGTGTAGGTTACTCTCCGACAGACTGACGCGACAATTCTTGCAGGTGGAAATCCTGCCTTTAGATCACGGTCAGATCACCCACCCGTAACTTCTTCAAGTTTCTCTTCATTCTTAGTGATTACTGTTCCAATAATCACGCTAATATTATAAAGGCGAAAGTTTGTATGTGTGTGTGTATGTTTGTTACTTCTTCACGCTCAAACGGCTGAATATATTTGGATGAAATTCGATACCAAAATAGCTTGTACACAGGATTAACATATAGGCTACATTTTATCGCGGAAAAGTTAAATGCCCCCGTGGGATGAGCAAATAATTAAAATATTTTTTATCCGCGGGTGAAACCACGGGGCGCAACTAGTGTACAATATTTTACGAATCCAATAAAACATTAGTGTGATGTGGTCACATTTACCTCTTTAAAAACGGGCTTATATGTAGAATCTTTAGTAAAATATATGCGCATGCCGTTAATTCTGCCGAAATGGTTTGCCTGCAAAAAAAAATGGTGGTTATAGCAAAGAAATAAATTGCCTCTCAGCTCAGTTGGTAGCAGCACTGCCTTCTGTACTGGCTAGGTGGTGTGTGGGATCAATTCTTACCCAAAACCATCGTTTTTGTGATAAACTTCCATGTTTCTTCAAGGTTGATATATTGCATTACATAAAATAATGCGAAATATGACCCGGGCGTGTTCAAGAGAAGAGTGAATAGGTATATCACTTAGTTAGTATGGAACACCTTCGATCGCATCGTCACTTCCCATCAGGTGAGAGCGTGGTCAAATGCCAGACAAGGTTGAAGTAAAAAAAAAATATAAGTACACCGACCGACCGACCATGGTGGACCGACAACCAACTAGACGAGCACGTCACTTGATTGCAACCGACAGAAACACATAAATGTATGGATAGACCTAGTTTGTATACATAGTCACTATAGAATTTTTTAAATTAGGAATTTAGCTTCTCTTGTTGCATTGTAATCAAGTTCCGTGATAACCCTCTGGTCAGCACCACGGGGAGCCGTTGGATACCACTCAAAATTGAGATCTATGGGGAAGAGATGGAGATGGAGATCTTTGTTGAGCAGTCGACGTCTTCAGGCTGATGATGATTATATAAGTACACGCAAAAAGGGCCACAGTGCAGTCACATTGCGGAAAAGAGCCCGTGCACAAACTGCATTCTAAGTTATATTTACAAATTACAAAGTATCAGCTATCCGGTCTCTAAAGTCCGAGGTAGGTGGGGCTAGATGGCAATGCGTCAAACATCTCTAGAATTTTTGAAGTAAAACTTCTTTACGCACGCTTTACTTGGGGAGTAACTTGGTGAATGCTCAACGAGGCGAACGGAAGTTAAAAGTTGTTGGTTCACATAAATCTCAATTGTTAACATAACAAAGTTGAAAATTGCTTTAAATTTATACTATTATGTTCGGTAAAATGACAAGATACAATTGTCAAGATGACGATAATAACATTAATCAAAGCAAAAACAAAGTTATACCAACCGATAGATGGAGCTAAAGACGTTTTACTTCGGTCGTGTGGTCTAAAGCACCCCTTTTTTGAATGCAGGAAGACGGACTCACAATCGTCACTGCAAGGATAAATCATCATCAGCTCTGAACATAGGCCTCTCTATATAGGTAGGTATATAAAAAGACAAAGTTACTTATTGTCATATATTATATAGTTGAGTTAGTCAAAGCTACTAATAACTACTTAGTACTGACCGGCTTTTTGTTTTTAGGGTTCGAAAACCCCGTCGAGCGAGTTCCACCAAATTGCAATTGCCTAATTTCCTTTTTAAGGGATCCATACCAACAATGGAAATTTTACTGATAAAGCCGCAGATAGTATTCATGTAAATATTTTACCGGATTACCAATTAGGATGTTTTTGGTTTAATAAATTACAAAATACATATTTATATTATATCGAAGCGTTTTTGATTATATCTATGATGAAATTACTAACATTTCCCTGTGCAACTCCGTTTTCGTCAAATGCACACAATTGTTTGAATGTTCCCCCTTTTACAGCTTGCAACACTGCATTGTTTACAACTCCTTGCTGCCTATTTATATCTCCGGTCCTAATAATGAAGCTGAAATCGAATAATAAAGTAGGAATTTCAAGGACCATGGTCCCACAAAACCCAGACAAGAACAAGTAATTGCGCTTTTTTTCTGTACTTAGGTACACAAATAATTTCTACCATAAAAGACACTCTCCGAATTTAACTCTCTTGTGTCAGTTTTGGCTTTATATCCGCCTTCAGTGGGCTACCAGTATTGTATTATATTATCAGTGGTTTGGCAAAATTTTGGCTTGGAAAGTCGCCTCTGCTACAATGTCTGGATTTAGTATTGGGCCAGTTTCTCACTGACTCAAATAATATTTAATTAATATAAAATTATATATAATAGTAAAAATTTTAATTGTGCGATAGGGGTAGTGTTTAAGGGAACAGCAGTTCCCCAAATACAATCGGTACAAAAATCCATGACCTACATGTGGGTAAGTCATGGGTTCTTATTCTTACCCCATGAGATAGCTCTGCATCATTTATCATTCATTCATTCATCATCTCATTTCGCTAAATCTAGTATTGCTGGCACTGGCTGACACTACAGTACCTATATTATATGCCTAAAAACCGTACGCAATAAAACTAACTTTGATTAGTGATCTAATATATTTAAATAAATTTCATAGCATAAATTGCCCAATAGCTTTTTTAGCCTCTGATTTATTTAGGCTAAACATAAGCCGTCTTACCACAAAAAATTTAGACACGCCTTAAAGTGTTTACACTTACAAGTGTTTAAGTACTGTTTTGTATTTAGCCTTGTTTATGTATATGTGGTAACAGATAAAATATATAACATGCTTGCTGCAATACTTGTCTTAGCTACTTACTTGTGAATGGTAGTTGGTTCTACGAAATTGATCTGTATAAAGTCTCCTTTGACCGAAGGCCTTCTGCCATTGAACATTTTACGGCTCCTATACGCTAATGCTTCAAAGTCAGGAAAAGTGGTGACGACGGTTCCGGGAGGGTTCTTCGTAGACACGCACCAGACATGCACAAATGAAAGTACCTAAATATCAAATCACTAGCCGCGCCCTGCGGTTTTACCCGCGTGGGGAGTTTTTTAACTTTCTAGATTTTTTATTTCATAAATTTCTCCTGACAATAATTACAAAAGAAAAGAATTGTTCCATTCATTCAAGCGTGATGCGATGACCAAGCGAAATAGCGATTCATTTTTATATATTAATAGCTTCTGCCCCCGGCTTTGCCCGCGTAGTATAGAGGAAAATAATTCAACCATCCATTTCACTCTCTTAGGGATGGAATCTCGAAATGCCCTTTCTTATAGTGGATACCTACAATTTACAAAGAACACACCCTCCAAATTTCAAGTCTAGGACCAGCGGTCTAGGCTGTGCGTTGATATATAAGTTAAAGATTATTTATACATACATACTATAATAAAACAGCAACTAGGCTAAATCTGAACATTGAAAATTTTTTATAAAACTTTGATTTGACTCCTTTACGATATAAAAGTATTATTTTCTCACTCATTGTCTGTTTGTCCCTTTGAACACGTGTCGCGCGAACTATTGGACGGAATTCTATGAAACTTGGTATGGTTATCCCTACCAATAATAAATGTGTAATCTTAATATATAATGAATCTCTATTTCCCTTGGTCGTCGCATCACGGGTGAACGGATAGAACACTTATTATTTTCAGGAGAAGTGCCACATAGACCAGGCGCTCTGATAAACGTTGGAAAACGCGATGAGCTCCCGGTCCCCACGGCCCAGCCACGGCCCCAGAGTCCAGTTATTATATTACAGTCATATACAAATATGAAAAAGTATCAATACTTACCATGGAGCAGGAAAAAAATACTATCACGCATTCTGTTTATTCAAAGAAGTTCTATAGTATATTCTTTTAATTATTGTGTGTTCTTGGCACGAATATTGTTATTTCCTACATTCGGCTCTATTGAGGCGCGAGACTTTTTATGCTCTGTGCTACTTACAAATCTCAAGGTTTTATCCCTGTCGACTTCAGTAGTGTTACTTTCTCGACGCAAATTCATATTTGCCCCCTGAAAAGTTTAAAACAAGACTATTTATAATATACGTTTTTATTTTATTTTCTTTTTGAATATGCTGATGCTGTTGGTCTTTACTGACCTTTACAGCTACAACGGGTGGGAGGGCGGGCGCTGAAGGCGCCCAGCTGTCAAAAGTGAGAGGCAACTAGCTCAAGGGCACCCCTAGTGTGTGAGCCTCGACTTGGGCCATTACCAGGATGAGATAATCAAGAAGACTACGTCCACTGGAAGAGTGGACCCTATTGAAACTCGCAACCATTATTCTAGCTAACCTACGTTCTGATTGTGTTACGCTGGTATCCAGTGCCGAAAGTGGTACCCAAGCCAGAAGGGCTAGACTGGTCCGGTGATTCTATCGCAGACGATACTACAGCTGCTATAGGATCGTCGGGGTCGCTCAAGACGTGTGCTTGGGCGGCGACCACGGGTGATGTACAACCAGCTTGCAAGAACGGCCCGCCTAATGACTACCCACACTTCTTAATACTTTAGAGGCGAAACGCGTTCACTCCCTCTTTTGACTGAACGGATTGGTAATAATAAAAAAATTTAATGTCTGGATTTTATATCTTAGGCGAGTACTTATCAGTTTTTCGAATATGTATCAATGCAGTTTTACTTATCTCTAAAAGCAACCACATGGTTTCTAAAAACATATATCTTCCTACCTCTTATAGTCTTTGAGATGTAGATAGGGCGATGTTTTTCTATTCCATTCATATACTTATGTACTTATCTCGATATTTGTATTTATGTACGAATAGGTTAACGCTTGACCGCAACTCACTTGATATTAAGCAACAATAAATGTTGTTAATGCTTTTTTAACGGGCTAATGCTGTTGGTCTCTATCGACCTTTACAGCGTTACCAGGTGGGTAGCGGGAATGTCGTTAAGGTGTAGCAGCAGCTTTGAGGAGCCTGTTCACAATCCAAATTATATGTTTGAGGAAACGAGGAAGCCGGGAGTAAGTTGCATTCCCTAATAGTTCGCATGATACATCCAGTACAGCGACTTTGTTCTCAAGACGCTCGGCATATGGCTTGGAGATATGGCAGCAGCGAGCGGCTCCTGACTTTCTGTACATCTACCTGCACTCTGTGTAAGGATAGGTAGTAGGACTTTTCTGAAAAGTTCATCTAGGTCACCTCCACTCTCCTAGTTATTCTGCCGCCAAGCAGTAGTGACCAAGCACTACTGTGTTCTGTTTTGAAGGGCACTGTAGCTAGTGAGGTTACTAGGCCAAGAGACTTTATGACGTAATCTCACAGTCTAGTAACTTTATTACTACGAACGAAGACAGAGTAAAGAAGTAAGAGAAAAAAAACTAAAAAACCCTTGCTTTAACTGTTTCAAAACATAAAACAAGAACCAGTCTGACGTTGGTAGCTAGACAAGTTCTGCCGCTATGCTACATCTTCATTATAATATTTTCCTTCACTGAATGTTCAAGCTCATTACTAGATTCAAACCCACGACACGACCCGCGGATCGCTACTCACCTCACTACCAACTGATCTTCTAGTGATTTCATACTAAGTTACTCACCCATTGCCTATCGATCCAAGCAACAGTTTCGTTTTTTAGTTTTGGACACGTTACTGGATTCATCTGAGCAATATACACGGTGACCCACCTGAAAGATATTAAAATTGGAACGGGGATAAATATATACATCTAGTATATATGAATCTAATAAAAATGTATGATATCATAATATGTATGTATACTAATGATTTAACAATTTAATTAATTTAATGATTTGTTTGTCACAATATTCATTTAAACTTTGTTATTTTGTTAATTTTAATATTGTAGGCGGACCCGCGACGACACCGAAACGGCCCCAACGGAAGATCAGCGCTGGTCGTACGACCAGCATTATGCTGAGTTGGGACCGGTTCGTGGCGACTGCCAATTGTATTTGTTACGAATACTTAGTATAGTGTATTATTTGTTGCCATGAATAAAAACATTTTTCTTTCTTTCTTTCATTTTAAAATCAAAACAAGAGTGGGTCCACCAGCGTCTACTTTACGGACGACAACCTCAAAGAGCTCAGTTTCCGTCGAAGTTCATCCAGTCACGAAGGTCATTCTTTGAAAGGAAAAATACCCAGCAGTTTCTGTTTTTTACACGTAATAACAGTTGCCGCCGGGACGCCATCTCCCGCAGCAACTCTGGAAGTCTGTCAACCGACTTCGGACTCATGTTTGTCGATGCAGTTACAATATGTACAAGTGGGACTATGGAAACTCCACACACGGGGTAGCCATCCAAACCGACCTTAATTGCATGAGTCGGGACCTATATCGTGACGTCACGCAACATTATATTTTTAGTTTCACTCTTTTTGTTTTGTAATTTATCTTGTATGAGTGTGACGGCGGCTACGTCCATTTATAAACTCTATGCGCAGCGGGCATTACCGTAATTTACCCTATGGTGGCATTTAAATTTATTACAGTGGCAACATCGGCAACTATCATTGCCTCCCCCAACCATCTGGCTATAAAAAGGGACCGCTCGGTGTGCTACGGATCATTCTTGTTCCAGACACGGCGCGGTGTGGACATGCTGAAGGCCTATAGTTATATAGGTTGCAACCTACGCATAACCCATTCAGCCCACAAGTGCTTATTTGTACAAATGTGGATAGATAGAACGACACTTTGTTGTACACCGTAAAAAAGAAAACAATTTATAAAAAGAAAAACTTACATCATAAACCAGTACTAGTACAATAGGCGGTCTTATCGCTTAGAGCGATCTCTTCCAGACAACCTTTGAATCGGAGGAATCTGTAGCTTAGAATTTTGGGCTTTGGTGTACAGGTAAAACAAAATGAACTAAAAAATTTATACAAATAATATCTAAATATTCAAACAAATATACATACTATACAATATAAATATATATAATTATATATTTGTACATATTATATATATATACCGATTGATGTAATGTTGTGTGATGTCTTGTATAAATGTATTTTCTATCATTCTTTGTCAAAACGATGACCCACTTGTCTTGTATGTTCCTCATGCCACGAGTTACCTCTTTAGCGCCACAGACGACGAAATAAAACGGGCAAAGTTCCGCTCAAATTTTATTTAAAATGTATACTATTGAAATGCAAGAAAAAGAATTGAATACTACGTTTTCTTATATCAATGAATGACGTGACGAGCTAACCGTTCAGCTGATGTTAAGCGACACGCCACTGCCCATATCTGTTGTAGTTTCACTCGGAAGTCTGTTTCGCGTGACACAATGAGATTACTAGACTGTGAGATAAGGTCAGTCTCATTTGCCCAGTAATTTCACTATAAATAGTAATTTCACGATATACCACAATTTTTTTATTATAATCTTGAATATTACGATGATAAATTTAAAAGTGGAATTCCAAAATGTAACTACAGTTCTAAGTAACCAGTTTGACTAAACGACAATTTGTAGTATGGAAAGCTTGATAAAACTACTCACAAGAGCCACATTGAAAATGAAGACACCATGAACACGATTCTCCAAATTCTGAGAAAAACAAGATTTAGTAATATTAAATGGTCATTGTATTGTAATCAATTGTTATTTTATAACCGCGACTTACGCTAGTTTGTATAATACTAGTCGACGCACCCCTGCTCCGCACGGAATGACCAGTTTGACGTTCTAATCCTGTCAAAGTGAACAGCGAAGAGACGTAGAAAAAGTAAGCGGAAAAGGGTGAATGGATGGAACGGTGAAGGCTATCTGTTTCCGAAGTCATCGTAGCGTGGAGCCGTAACGTGGCGGGGTCGGGTCAGGTAGCACCTTTGACAATTTTTTTGTATTGTATGAAGTACTTAAGTATAATTCCACGCAGGTCTAATGTAAAGCTGAGGATCTCATGATGATCATACTGTATGAGATGATGGATCAAAACTGAAAATTGCTCAGTCGAAACTCTTAATGTTTTTTTTTTATTTTATTTTTTATAATATGTGTGGACAGCTCACGCAACGCCATCAAGCCCCAAACTAAGCAACCCTGTAATATGGGAACCAGATAACTGATACAATACTTAGATACTTTTTGTTTGTAAATACATACATACAATACAATATAACACCCAGACACAGAACAAACATTGTTCATCACACAAATGTTTGTCCTCGGTGGGAATCGAGCCCACAACCCACAGTTCAGAAGGCAGGGTTACTACCAACTAAGCTATCGGACCAGTCGAAATGAAAGTTAAGTACTTAAATGGCCTAATCATGAAACATTGAATACCAAATGGACTCCGCGCAAACAGCTCGTGTAGCGCCTTTGGAGTGTCGAATTAGGGATACCAGGATATAGCTGTCAAGGTACTGTCAGTTCCACATGACGAACTTTGGAGATATCCTATATGGAACCCCTCAATGATAAACAGACTGTGACATAGGTGACTGACTGACATAGTGATCTATCAACGCCCAAACCACTGGACGGATCGGGCTGAAATTTGACATGCAGGTAGATGTTATGACGTAGGCATCCGCTAAGAAAGAATTTTTCGAAATTCCACTCTTAAGAGGGTGAAATGGGTGGTTAAATTATTTTCCCATAGGCCACGCCGCGGACGAAGCTGCGGGCAGAAGCTCGTACAACATATTTTGATTGATAGCCTCTGTGGTGTGGTTGAGCAGGTCGACTCATAGCCCGGAGGAAGCAGGTTCAATTCCCCCGACAGGACAGGACAGAAAATAAACGCAATAACTTATTCTGTATCTCATCTCGGTGTTTTGGGGCCATGGTTCTCGTAGTTCCTAGGTTCCTAGATACAGGAAACCCTAGTCCAAGATCTATGTACGTGATCGTTCGGCTTTATTTATTATTTTTATTATTGTACTGTAGATCATTGTGAATATCAGTCAATCTGACCCAATGCTTTGAAGATATTTATTTTGTGTGTCTTTGTTGCTATTGCTGCTGAATACCGTTTTCCTGTGTTGTAAAATTGTTACCATTTCGGATCTTACTCTAGCCTTCACCATTAAACAAAGTTATTCCCTTTCCCTTGGTAAAAAATCTATAAGTATTTATAAAAATCTCAGGTACCCAGTACAGTAGCACGGTTTACATAACGATTACTTACGCCCTTTCTTCTCCTCTAAATGGTAATATAATTCCCAGAATAAAAATGGCTCCGAAAACACATGTTAGGTAATAAATAGGTTCATAACACGGATCCAGTTCAGGTTTGTTTTCATCTTCCACGTTTTCCATTTTTTATATTTCAGGAATCACAATAAAAATCACAATTGATACAATTTCTTCAAACTATTTTGTCTTCTGGCACAATATTGTTTTAAGTGCAGACTAAAACGTAGTGGTTATATGCTCTTTGGTGCAGACAAAAGAGTATGTAAAGCTCACAGACCACTTAGGAGAGACTAGGTAACGCAGGTGCAGACTGAATAAAACGTATAAAGTCATCAAAAATTTGACAAGCATATAAACTTTTTGGAAGTTATGATAGAATTCGGAACATTTTGCCAAAGAGTATATAATACCAATATACTAAGTTTATGCGAAAAAGAAAACCAGAGAGTTTTTGGCGGGAAGACGAAAAAGATCGCGTCACCACATTGTATTATTTTCCAAAACTTGTGTTATTTTCAGTGTTAGTGCATAAAATTGGTGGCATTCTATTCGTTAAGTGCTGGATTACAGGCGTGAGTGTGGGAAAATGGTATAATGATGGTGAAACGTTTCTTTTAGTGTTGCTTCCAAAACTCCATAGAAGCTTCAAGTAAAGCTGCCACCACTATACTAGGAGTATGACTTTGACTAGACTATGACTTTACTATGACTTGACTTGATGACTTCGACTAACGGCCGTTTTCAATAACCTACTAAAGATAACAGATAGATAGCTATCTCTGATAAGCAATAACTTTCGATCTATCCTTTGATTGCGTTTCACAAGCACCAGTAACTGCTATCCTTTTGGAAAAAACGATAGATAGCCGCCCTATCTGTGCCCTCCCATGCGTTTCGTTATTGCAAAATCACTCAGAACTCTGATAATTAAATAAGTGGTTACGGAAGTATTTATAGTGATATAATATAATAAAAATAGCAAAAATTAATAAATTAGTACTATACAATAACAGATTTCCATAAATTCACGTTATGTTTGGCATGATCCAATTTAATAATAATTTTGTTTGTAAATAATACAATGGAAACAAAACGTTTTTGACAACCGTGTTGTAGTCTGTGGCCACCCGGCACCTTCGTTTTACTATCGTGTTCATAGTATCCTTTACTTGGTCTGTGATCGTGTCGATATTCAGAACAAATAATACCATAAATTAAATATAAAGAATAAAACATCTATAGAAGTATTAAAATAATATAAAATAAATATACTTAGTATCGCAAAACCCAGCCCTAACAGTATTTTACTGTTTTGTCTAATGTAAGAAGGGGTTGATGTAATGTTGATATTCCATGATTCCTAAAACAAGAGTAAAGGTATAGGTACTAATATTAGGCATATATTATATACACATTGCATAGCGTAAGATGTAGACGAAGAATAATAAATTACCTTGCGGAGGTTACTCTCAGACTGGGCTATATTTCAACCAACAAATCACATACCACTGTTTTCCTTAATCTAAATCTATACATAAAATCGTAATCGTCCAATTCCACCATATAGTTTATTCTCTGTTTATAGATTCGACGTCTTCTTTGTAGAATAATATGTTGATCTTCATCATCCCAGTCAGAGAGGACTTCTAATAATTCTATATCACTTCAAATTAGCCATTTATAATATTTTATAGAAACATCTTTGAAATTTATATTGGAACTTGAAGATTTGTATTTTTTGAAGATTTGACCTGAAATTTTCCTTGAAACTTATGACAACATACAAAAACAAACAACTGGTAATGGAGGTTATCCGTAGAAAATGACAGATAGGCCAAAATTCTATCTTTGGTTATTTGACATACTGACGGATAGCTGCCAAAACTATATTGAAAAGCATTCTAGCGCCATTTCCTACAAAAAGCTATCTTTGGTTATCAGTAACCCCTCCCAAGGATAGATAGCTACTGAAGTTAGGAATTGCTATCTGTCGTTGCTATATAGAAACGTAAAAATGTGTCCATGGATAGATTTTTATACTTTAGTAAGGGTAAACCGTGGATAGATAGCTTATTGAAAACGGCCGTAAGACGTGACACATATTTGCGTGAAATATCATTAACTTTTTTTTTTCTCTTTTATGGCCATGACACGGTTTGTGTATTGTGCCAGTTTTCAAGTATCATTAACTTGATAAATTATCAAATACTTGACACTGGCTAAATACACAAAAGTGTGGAGCTAAAACAATAAAAAAAACTTGTGTTATTTTCAGTGTTAGTACATAAATTGGTGGCATTTTATTCGTTAAGTGCTGGATTACAGGCATGAGTGTGGGAAAGTGGTATAATGATGGTGAAATGTTTCTTTTCGTGTTGTTTCCAAAACTCCATAGAAGCTGGTAAAGTTGCCACCGCTTGCAAGCATAAGTTGAACAAACAAAGGTAGCAAGGAACACTCAACATTCCACGTCATTTTCGTATTCAGGATATTTGCAGTAAAACGATTGAATACCACACGACTGAAGTAAAACTTATTTATTTTAGCTCTATCTATCGGCTGGTATAACTCTGTTTTTGGTTTGTTTAATGTCGCCATCTTGCCAATTGTAAATTGTCATTTACCGGACGTACCAACATAATAAAACAAATTTCTTAATTTGTTATGTTGTGACAATGGAGATCTACGTTAACCAACTTCAACTTCCGTTTGCCTCGCATTAACGCTTGGGGAACGCTTGAGGAGTTTACTCCCCAAGCGTTCGTAAAGAAGTTTTACTTCAAAAAATGAGGACATGATAATAAAATGAATTAAATAAATGTATAATCTTAATGCGACCTTTGATCCAGCCGTTTAGCGAGAGACTCTCGAGATGTTTATCGAGCGAAACTCTTCGCTATGATCATCCGCGACTCAAAGACGTTGAATCAACATTCCACATGGCGTTAGCCTCGTAAGCCAAGTCAAGATGCTCGCTGAGTTAGTCCTACTCGGTGAGGTATATTATAATTGTGCAGAACTTGCGGCCTGCATAGCGGGGTGACGTTAATACCCACTCCATTTCCAGATGCGGCGCAGTGAAAGTTTCTACCTCGCACGCGACGGTTAAGGTAAAACTCGTTCCGTGTTCTGATAAAACTGCAAATGCATTTCTCATATTGTCATCATTAAAATAAGTAATGCAATGCATCTTTGTTACGGTTGCGACTGTTCTTTGTTACTGAAAACCGTTCCGTGTACATTATTTAGGATGTGCTGGTATTTAATTGATTACAGTTTAAAATCAATCGGTTTACCTTATTTTGAGAGTTTTATTTTTTGGTTTGGCTCCACACTGTTTGTGTATTTAGCCAGTGTCAAGTAATTGATTATTTTTCAAGTTAATTAATATATAATATATGTGTCAAGTCAAGTCATAATCTAGTTTAGTCAAATCATACTCCTAGTAAAGTGGTGGCAACATTACCAGAAGCTTCTTTGGAGTTTAGGAAACAACACGAAAATAAACGTTTCACCATCATTATACTACTTTCTAACACTCATGCATGTAATCCAGCACTCAACGAATAAAATTCCATCAAATTTATGCACCAACACTTAAAATATATAAGTTTTGGAAAATAATACAATGCGGTGACACGATCTTTTTCGTTTTCCCGCCATAAAAACCTTTGAGAGTCATTAATGTTGGCGTTGTGGTTGTTAAGAGCGAGTTTATTTTATTTTATTGTATAGTTAAATCTTTTAATCCTTGGTTAATATTGTTACTTAATTTAAACTTAACACGTACTTCAAAATTAAGTTTTATTATTTTATTTGTGTACTATATATTCCTATGCTGTGCGGTCACGTCATATTTATTAGGGCTTAGGTCCCGGGATGATTTGTGGCTCAAAGTCCCGGGACTTGTCGTAATTTTAGTTGTCTCGAGTCGAGGGACTTTCGGTTCGAGACACGAGATGAGACAAGATTGTCGAAATTGTTATGATTTTGATTTTTAAATAATTGAAGGAGCATAACGCCGTTTGTTAGTTTAATGAATAATTACTTGTAACTTGTCAGTTGAGTCATTCAGTCGTCAATTTCATGTGTTTATATTTATATTTACATTATTACTTTTTACTAGGTGGTAGGACTTTGTTGCAAAGTACCACCGCTTTGCCAGTTATTCTGCTGCCATGCAGTAGTGTGCAAGCACTGCTGTGTTCCGGTTTGAAGGGCACTGTGGCAAAAAAAACTATAAGATTTAACTGCTTGAAAGTAAATCTGTGTGTGATTAAAGAAACAAACAAAGCTAAGACTGAAATTAGCGTTAAATTTATTAATATTTAATTTGTTGTTGTTGTTAATACATTTCATCAGAAATTATCTGAATTAAGACTCTTCGAAAAAGGCTTACCCCTATTAAAAAGTAAAAATAACAAATTCTGATAAGTCTTGAAGTCCCGGGAATTCCTGAGATTTTGATTGTTGTCTCGTCTCCCGAGATTTAGAAATTATCGAGAATTCCCAAATCCTAATATTTATAGACATTAGGTATATAAAAATAAATGAGCAATATGATTTCAGTCGCCTTAATTTTATACTGGAAATTTCCGTCGGGTAATCTTAAAAGCAAATGGCCAGGCGTGTCCCTAAAAATCTACTCTTTAAATATTCTCTACTATCACACTAATATTATAAAGGCGAAAGTGTGTATGTGTGTATGTTTGTTACTTCTTCACGTACAAACGGCTGAATGGATTTGAATGAAATTCGGTACCAAGGTAGCTTATACACTGGATTAATATATTTGTATAGGCTACATTTTATCCCAGAAAAGTGAAATTTTCCCGTGAGATGAGCAAATAATTAAAATACTTTTTATCCGCGGGTGAAACCGCGGGGCGCAACTAGTTCTACAATAAAAACCTATCCGATTCCCGATACATTTGTTGTCATCTACTGAGAAGATTCCAGTTTTTATTTCATACTGATATGTTATATCTAATCGTATTGCAAGACTGTGCTGTCTCAGGATGCCGTGGGCAGTGCAGTGCCATAAACGACTTATTCCGTTTAACCACAAAAGATTTAAACAGAGTTTTGGTGGGAAAGCGAAAAAGATCGCGTCACCGCATTGTATTATTTTCCAAAACTTGTGTTATTTTCAGTGTTAGTGCATAAAATTGGTGGCATTTTATTCGTTAAGTGCTGGATTACAGGCGTGAGTGTGGGAAAATGGTATAATGAAGGTGAAACGTTTCATTTCGTGTTGTTTCCAAAACTCCATAGAAGATGGCTTTGACTTATATGACGATGACTAGACTGACTTGACTATGGCTTGACTTAATGACTTCGACTGTGACTTGACACATATTTGCGTGAAATATCGATAACTTGATAAAATACCAATTACTTGACACTGGCTAAATACACAAAAGTGTGTAGCCAAAATTAAAAAAAAAAGATTTAAACAGGCTTTAAACAAGTGTTAAACTGCGCTTTTGTATTGTTAAACACACGTTTGACGTCTGTCTAAGCCTTGTTTATGTATTTTTGGAAACATGAATTGAGTCTAATATAAGACTTTTATATATATATATATATATATATATATATATATAGTCCTGACTGACTGACTGACTGACTGACTGACTTATATATCAACGCCAACAGCCTAAACCGCTGGTCCTAGAGACTTAAAATTTGGAGTGTGTTCTTTGTAAAGTGTAAATATCCACTAAGAAATAGTTTTTGAAATTCTATCCCTGAGAGGGTGAAATGGGTGGTTGAATAGGCTATTTGACTACTATATTTTTATTACATACATAAATAATATACCTCAAAAAATAGATAACTGTGAAAACAAAACTTGAATATCTCAAAAAATGACTAAGTTACAGGCATTTTAAAATACAGAAATAGAAAGAGACAACTCAAACACGCAGTGACGTCAGTTACCAGTACTCATTGTAACTCATTACTAAGCTGTGGTAGCTCTACATACAATCTTTTTGGCATGTGACGTCACAAGCCATGCCTTCATAGAAACTGTGAGGAAGCACAACACGATCTCTGTTTTGCGAGAAAGGGACAGGCGATGAAACTTTAAAAGCGTACTACTCCGTGATTAATTTACCGATTATACTTATTTTTACAATGATTACATTCATTTTCAACCTACTTTATGAAAATAATATTTACTTGTTCATTTTTAATAGTAGTCAAATAGCCTATTATTTTCCCATAGGCCACGCCGCGGACGAAGCTGCGGGCAGAACTCGTTAATTATAAATATGCAGCGTGACGCTTTGCATTTTTTGTAGTAAAACTTCTTTACGCGCTACTTGGAAAAGTAGTGGAGCTAAAGAAGTTTTACTTCAGTCGTTCGTTTGCCTGATGTTAAGCGACACGGTCACCCATTACAGCTGCGGCACTACTCGGAACGTCAAATTATAAAGTTGCGCGTGTCACCGCATTGTCATTACAGCTGCGGCACTACTCGGAACGTCAAATTATAAAGTTGCGCGTGTCACCGCATTGCACACAATCTTAAAACAAATAGTAATAGTAATTTATTTATTTGCCAATAAGTAAATAACAATCTTATGCTAGTGGCTTATAATTATTAGGTATATATAGTTATTAACTAAATATCATATAAATAAAAGGAAAACATCTTTAAAAAAGCAGTTAGTAACTATTTAAACATAGGTAGGTAAGTTACAAACATAAGATATCTAAGCACTTTAGCATCCGTACTAGGTTACCCTGTGTTACGTTTGCTAAGCTTCTTAAATGGAAATGATATCGACCGTCATTGTCATTAAGCTCCATTTGCTTGAGGGCCTTAATATCTCTATGTAGATTCTAAATAGGCTATATAATTTACCCACCTATAAGGTAAATTTATATAGCGTTATTGTCACATATCTAAGTAATGAGTAATGACCTATGCGAACGTGCCTACCATTTCGAAGCGCTCAACAAATTCAATCTTCATAGGTTTACGTAAAGAACACGTTACGGGCGTTGCGTATTGCAATTTCTAACTCGACAACGTCGTAACAAGCATGCTTCATTTCACATAATATTTAAGTAGGCTTAGGTAACACTGATGCTTGATTCTAGTGCCTTAGATTGAACGGATTGTTCTCAGACATCTACCATCCATTCATTGTTTTAATTATACTAGTTATATTTTCACACATTAGTTCTATTGAATATGTATTAAAATATCTATGCTATGTTATTTTCTTTTCCATGACATCCATGCACGAGATTTTATAATCGTTAATACAAAACTAAACTAGACCTAAAAAACCAAATTATACCTAATAACTTAAAATATAAAAAATTAAACTTAAAACTTTAAAATAGCCTGTTGGTGGAGGGGAATGAGCCCAGAATGCTGAGAATATAATATTGTATTATAACAACATTTTGTCAATAGTATTACCATAATCATAACAAAGCATTGTAGGTCTGAAGGTGAATAATTTACAAATTATTAAAAATTGTAATCTAAAAAAATTATGCATGCATTCCTACTCTACCTACTAAAAACCTAAACTAAAACCTATTAAAATGAAACGTTGTTTGTTTGTTTATTTATTTTTGTGGGTAGCGCGCCAACGTTTCTGAAATTTTGTACATAGAATGGTTATACAACAAAGATTAATACAATCAATCCTGGAAAAAATACCCGTAGAAAATAGGTTGAGCTGCGGGTGAAACCACGGGGTATATTTTAACACTATCATCGTGGTAGTTAAATCAGTAATTTCATTTTACAGATGTGGCTAGCAGCGCTAGCGCTTGTCCTAGCGATCTGCTTGTACTTGTACCTCGATACAGTCAAACCTTCAAAGTTCCCGCCGGGACCGCAGTGGCTTCCCATTCTTGGCTGTGCCAGCGAAGTCTATAAACTCCGAGAAAAAACTGGATACCTTTACAAAGCGGTCAAAGAACTTTCAACCTCCAGCAACAATGCCTCTCTTCTCGGTCTCCGTATCGGAAAAGACAGAATCGTCATGGTCAACTCTTTGGAAGCAAACAAAGAAATGCTTTTCAATGAAGACATCGACGGTAGGCCAAAAGGTATATTCTACCAAACAAGAACATGGGGAGAAAGACGTGGCGTCCTACTTACAGATGGAGAACTGTGGAAAGAGCAAAGAAGATTCTTGATAAAACATTTAAAGGAGTTTGGGTTTGGTAGAAAAGGCATGGGTAACATTGCTAGGTCTGAAGCTTACCACATGGTAAGCGATGTGACCGAAATCATAGAAAAGAACAACGGAAATTCTGCAGAAATCGTAATGCACAATTTCTTTAATGTTTATATTCTAAACACGCTATGGACTATGATGGCTGGGATCAGGTACAAACCAAGTGAGCCACAGATGGTTGTGTTACAAACACTTTTGTTTGACCTTTTCGCTGCTGTTGATATGGTGGGAGCAGTTTTCAGTCATTTCCCGATACTAACTGTTGTGGCACCGACTAAGTCAGGATATCGCGAGTTCGTGAAAACTCACATGAGTATATGGGGGTTTTTGAGAGAGGAAATTGCAAAGCACAAGGAGAACTTCGAACCAGAAAAAGAAGATAAGGATTTTATGGATGTATATATTAGAGTGTTAGCAGAAAATGATAAGGCTAACACGTCCTACTCTGAAGGGCAACTGGTAGCAATGTGTATGGATATGTTTATGGCTGGAACTGAAACTACGAGTAAAAGCATGAGTTTTTGCTTTAGTTATTTGGTGAGGGAACAAGACGTACAAAAGAAAGCACAACAAGAAATAGACGATGTCGTCGGAAAAGAGCGGTTCCCTTGTCTAGATGACCGGCCAAAGTAAGTGAAACTTATTAAGTTGTAGGTGATTGAAGATGCAGCGTAAGTCAACGCCACTGGAGCTAGAGTCCACTGGTGGAATGACGATCTGTTCAAAACCGCAGGGAGGTTTCAGGCTATGATTGATGATTATGATGATTGAAAACGTAGTGCTATAATTAACTTCATTTAAAAATTAGCATGTTCAAATTTTTAGTTCTGTGTATTTGTTGGTAGATTTGCGATAGATTACCCTTGATTATAAAGTTTTATGGCAAAAATTACTATCTATGCATCATGCTGGTTAAACTTGATGGTTAAGGTTACAGTCAATTACAGCTAATTCAGTTACTATAACTGGGATTATTGTGCAACCAAGCGTAAGCATTCGTTTAGCAATTCGTTTGTGATGTTAACACAGTCTATTTTTGTTATAGTATGCCTTATACTGAAGCTGTAGTCCATGAATGCATTCGTCACTTCATGGGCCGCACATTTGGTGTACCACATCGCGCTTTAAAGGATACTACATTGGCTGGATATTTTATTCCTGAGGTAAATACTTTTACTAGGTGGTAGGATTTTTCTGCAAAGTTCATCTAGGTAAATGTTTACCTCTGCTTTGCCAGTTATTGCACCGCCAAGACTGCTTGCTTGTGCAAACACTACTGTGTTTTGGTTTGAAAGGCACTGTAGCTAGTGAAATTACTGGGCAATGAGACTTTATGTGAGACTTTATGACCTGATCAAGTACTGATGTCCCAAAATGACGTCCGCAGTGCAGTGTCACGTGAAACTTTACATTAGAGTGACAATGCAAATGTTATGGGCGGCCGTGTCGCTTAAATCAGGTGAATGACTAGCGTCTTCACGTCATTCATTAATATAGAAATATATGATAAAAATAAACTAATCACCAATAATAATAGTCACTGATACTCCATAATTTAAAAAGAAACAACAATTTGCAGCTAATGTTAATAATGTAATCAGGGAACTTCAGCGATACAAAAAAGGTACGTTTTGGCTACTGACCGATTTTTTTCCATTGGCTACAATTATTTTAAAACATTTTGGTTGGACCATAAATTTTGACAATTGACAGCCTCTGTGGTGTGGTGGTTGAACAGGTCGGCTCATAACCTAGAGGCGGCGGGTTCGATCCCCGCGGCAGACAAGTATTTGTGCACAGAAAAAAGTGCAAATACTTGTTCTGAGTCTGGGACCACGATCCTCGTAGTTCCTGGGTCTCCAGACACAGGAGATAGGTTCCAGGATCTATGTATGTGGTAGCTGAGCGTTATTATTATTATTTTTCTTATTATTACCATAATAAATTCAACCAACACGAAATGCAATAACGTTTCCATAGAAGTAATTAGGTAATTCAAAAATTGAAAATTTCAGGACACGATGGTGGTGAGCAACTTCACGAACATCTTGATGGACGAAAACCTGTTCCCAGACCCTTACTCCTTCAATCCAGAGAGATTTCTCTCTAACGGGAGAGTATCTATCCCCGACCACTACTTCCCCTTCGGGCTAGCAAAACACCGTTGTATGGGCGACGTTCTCGCCAAGTGCAACATTTTCGTCTTTACATCTACAATGCTGCAGAGATTTTCATTCCTTCAAGTTCCGGGAGAACCTCCACCTTCCTTAAACCACATCGATGGAGTCACGCCTTCTGCAGCACCTTTCAAAGCTTTGGTCGTACCAAGGATGTAAGCGCACCAATATTAGGTAGAATAAGCAAAATTCCTAGATTCCTAATAAACATGTAAGCTGTATTTTCAAATCTGTAGAAGAAAAATGTTTGGCCACCTTATACGACATGACAACCTAATTAACCACGCTACCTACTGCTAGTGGGCTGGAGCATTTGGACTGTCTATTTGTCATCGCGGCCAGTATATAGTCCAAATGTTTTTTTTTGTAGTAGTAGTAGTAGTATGTAGTGTTTAGTATTAGTTATTATATCATTGTAGTATTTAGAAAATAAAGGCAATTAAATTAACAACATCATAGAAGGAAAGATAGAAGAGAAGAGAGGAAGAGGCAGACCTAGAAGGGCTTATACAGGTCAAATAAAAGAAAAACTAGATGTCATATCGTACAGGGAGATTAAAACGTTGGCCGAAGACCGAGAACGATGGGGATTACTGCACCGACAAGAGCTGGACTCTTAAATAAGAAGAAAGAGAAGAAGAAAGAAAGAATGGCTCTCGTAGGTACGTATCGATTATTTGTCAGAAGAGAAGAGTTACGCAAGAGTTACGGAAAATGCGAAATTAATAAATAATTAATATATATTTCATTGATTATTTAAAGGAATCTAAATGAAATTTACTCTTCTCTGTGGGTGTCGTTTTTAACAATAGTATAAAATAATCCGTTTACGATTTAGTAATTATTAATAGCAAATAAGCATTAACGTATCTATAAATAAAAAATGATACATAACAAACAGTGTTTCCGCTCTAAAAGAAACAAAATTACTTTTATTTGAAGAACATCAGAATCTGTGTGTATCTGAGTATTGTTCCGTGTTGGGCAAATAAGATTTTATGATCTGACCTCACAGTCTAGAAATTGTGCAGTGCTACACTAAACTAAAACTAAACTTTTAATAGAGTGACACTGCTATGTCTGCGATATTATTATGGGTGGCTTTTTTTGTTAACATATAAAATAGGGTTATTCTGTGTGGTTACTTACCACCTAAATATAAGTGGCTAGCTGCGCCCCGCGGTATCACCCGCGTGATAATTTTTCACACTTTCTTAACTTTTTCTTTCATATGAACCTTCTCCTGAAAATAATAAACACAATTGAAAAGAATTAGTGAAAATGTTCTATCCGTTCACGAGTGATGCGATGACCGAGGGAAATAGAGATTCATTTTTATGTATTAAGATTTTGTTTATTGTTTTAAGCGGAATCACTAGATATTTTTGTATCATTTTGTATTTAAGATGAACTTCTGCGAGGTCATGCTTAATGCCCGTCTGTACTAAAGTTAGGTCGTACCCAAATGCGTTGAAACAGGTACGTCATAGAGGATTAGTTCGAACTTAGGCGCAATCAAACTTTATTACAGACAGGCATAGTCAATTGCACTCATGTATCTAGTAAACATTATACACAACGGTTTTACCAATGAATAAATCTTTAACTTAGTTGTATTTTGGTCGTTTCATTTATTTATTAACTCTTTCCTTCCGCAATATCGTATGATGTAAATAATAATTATTGCGTATATGGATGTAATTTTCTTGGTTCCCACCGGCTAATCTATCATAATACCATTCATCAAAATCCAATCAAAATAATAACATAAGCGGGGGTGGTCGCCAGGCGGAAGCTTTAGTTTGTCAATAACCTTTTATACATTCACTACTATCGAAAGAAAGAAAGAAAGAAGATTTCTTCAACACTCACGAAAATGAAAATTATAAGAACATGAATACAGGGCCTAATTAAGAATAAATAATAAGAGAAATAAAAGAAGAATAGAAGAGCAGATATTATAGCACGGAAGCAGTGGTATCGACAAGGCTAAAGGCGTAATACTTTATGGAGATACGGGAGGAGCTGAGGGACTTTGCTTCCCGTTGAGACCAATGAAGATGGAACCAAAAATACAAGTATGAGTTTATGATTGGAACACAGATCAGTACCGTGCACAGCGTGCTCTTCTAAAAAACAAGGGTGTTTTTCGTATTTACCCTATCATAGGACCACGAAATTATGTATTTACCCAATATAATATTTAATTTTAAAGTCCTATCATTTTTTAGGCACTGTGAATTGTTTATTTAGACGCCATCTACCAGAACTTGAACGAAATTGAACATGGATTGAACCATAGTGAAAGGTTGACCGATACGAAGTTCCTCTACCGTTACCAACAAATTCGTCCATCTTAGTTTGAACGACTTCTAGAACATTTCGCTAGGTGGCGGTGGTGGTAGGTGAATTGCAGACATGGAATCCCAGTCCACGGACCACATGTGTTTTCTTTGAATAGTAAAAAGTAATTTCAAAAACTAAAACCCGACCACTGAAAAATCACGCTCTGTAAAGAATGGAACAAGAAAATATAGTCATCTGACATTTTTATGTAGGTACAAACTATCTATACATATAAAATTCAATTCCTGACTGACTGACTGACTTATACAGGGTTACAGGAAAAATCGTGCTAGCTCCGTTAAGGGCGTGGAGTACCCATCATTTCTGACTTATTTCACTATGAAACACCTTAGCTTAAACTTAACCCTTTTCAAGATATTCTATATATTAGACTTTTATATAAGACTTTTAATTTTTTTTTATTGAAAATTACCGAGTTTTGGTCTACAAAATTTAATTATGTTTATTTTGTTTGGGGGCGAGTTGGCTGGTCTGCAGTCGCGACCCCTTCTCGCCTCCGGTACGGCGGACGAGGGCTCACAGGGGAGTTTTAGTGGGTTCGAGTCCCACATATCCACTGCCACCACCCTCGTGGTGGCAGGGAAGTGCGAGGGTATTTCCCCCCTAAAAAAAGGGTGTTTCATAGTGAAATAACTCAGAAAGGATGAGTACTCCACGCCCTTAACGGATCTAGCACAATTTTTCCTAGCCCTGTATATCAACGCACAGCCTAAACCGCTGGTTCTAGAGAATTGAAATTTGGAGGGTTCTTTGAAAAAGTGAAGGTATCCACTAAGAAAGGGTTTTTCGAAATTCCAAAAAAAAGGTGCAATGCGTGGTTTTATTATCTATGAAATTTTTTACTCTTCGTTTCTATAGGCCACGCTGGCGAAGCCGCGGACAGAAGCTAGTTCAATATAAGTAGGTAACATCGTCTAATAAATAACTTACCTACACGAAATTTATATTTTAATGTGTTTAAAACATTTTCACAAATATTTATAAGATAGCCGTTGTTGCTGACGACTAGGCGTATAAAAGGTAAACAATAATGTGCGAAATATAAAGGAAACTTGGTGAAAAATATATTAAAAATTAAAAAAATTACATAAAACTAATCCAACATATTCTCACTATCAAAACCAAACGTTCTTAAAAACCTAAATGTAAAAACCAACCAAAAAGAGGCCTTCCGCTACAACCCCCGTGTGGCTTACTGCCGTGGTCATATGTCATGTCAAGCAATCCCGGACATGACATACAAACACAGAGTAGAAAAAGATGCTTGCACGCCAATAGAAGCGAAAGTAAGGCATGCCGGACATAAATATGCGTCAAGCGCTTACACAACACAAGTTTTATGATATAGAACAAAAATTTTCTTGCCTTTTTAATCTATAGCTATTGTTGGAAATCCTAAGTGGTTTTAGTTTTAAAAAAAATAAGTTTACAATCAAGCTAACAATATTTATTAAAATTTACTAAGAACCGACAATAATTAATAGCGTGATTTTATAGAACGTCCGTCGCCTCTGAGCGCTGCCCGAAAAGTGAGTCCGAGCCTTCTTCGTCGCTCGTATATATACTACGCCGCTTGCATCGGCTCCCGAAGTGAAGTATTTTGTAACACGGCCGTTCCTGCTTGCGTGTTGTCCTCAACAGCTGCTTCATCTCCAAGCGGCACATTTTCGTCGACCTCGACCGTTGTGTCTTCTTCTATAACACAACAAAACATGATTTTAGGACCTGATGTACAGGCATAACGTTGGTAGCTGAAACCATTTCAAAATTAAAATGAAGTTGTTGCTCAATTCAAAGAAATTTCAATTAAGAGAAATTCAACAGGTACTTGTAATAAACATTGAAAACGGAGACTGCAAAACAACTGTGTTAGAAGCACAAGCGTGCACTCAAGTACAACCAACGCAGTTCTCATAACAATTTTATGAAAAGATGTAAGAAGAAGTAATGGTTACAGGCGCATGTTAGCATTGTAAATAAAGAAAAATAAATGTATTGCGAATTTCAGAATTCCGGACTTCTAAACTTCGCCACACATTGTAATAGAAAACGGCAACTGTATGATATGACACTCATTAACACGTCACACGTTGCAAAAACGGCAACTGTACGACATGACACTCACAAATCACGTGATACATTGCAAAAACGGCAACTGTATGATATGATACTCACAAAACATGTCGTACATTGAAAACACGGCAACTGTATGATATGATACTCACAAAACACGTCGTACATTGAAAACACGGCAACTGTATGACGTGACACTCACAAATCACGTCACACATTGCAAAAAACGGCAACTGTATGATATGGCACTCACAAACCACGTCTTACATTGCAAAAACGGCAACTGTACGATATGGCACTCACAAACCACGTCATACATTGCAAAAAACGGCAACTATGTGGAGAGAATAATCTCGTCACATATTGCAAAAGGCAACTGCATGAAGAGGCATAGGCCACCTCACACATTGCAAATAGAGAGAAGGCAACTGTGCGAAATGATCACACATTGCAAACGACGCCACACAAAGTGCAGTCATCGCTGAGTCACATTGGTGAGACAGATATCCGCAGTGGAGAACGCAGAACAAGCCTCCAGCGTCCATTCGCCCCGCCAAAACACCATGTGATCGGCGGCCGCTTGCGTTGTCTTGCCATAAGACCCGCCGTGAAGTTGAGTCGAGCTACAGCGGTGGGTGGCAGCACATGCAGGACCTTGTAGGGCCCCAGCATGCCAGAGTCCAGCTTTCCCGTAGATTGTGACGACCTGTTCACGAACACAAAATCGCCAACGGTGAAGGTTCGTGACTGCTAACTACCCTTGTTGACATAAGCGTCTTGGAGTTGCTGGTCAGCGTCAGGTAGTGTGGACGCAGTATTATTCGTCACCGCATCTTAACGGTACCATTGCGAGTTCTGTTTTGAATGAATAACCGGGGATGTACCGTCTAAAGTAACAAAAACTAACTTAGTAGCATTAAAAATGTCTAACCTCTTTAGACATTGCTTGACACTTACGTGTTAACAGAAGCTTCTACCTTGTGCTCGCTCGGTCTCACCTGACCATTAGTAATCATTTGACCTTAGTAATCTATTTCAGTTGTAAAAAATTCAACGTTGATGGAAAATTCTGCCTCACTCAGTCTTTAGAATCACTATACTCGCGTTTTCGCTTGTTTTGTTGAACATAACCTTTGCGAAAAACACCACGAGCTCGAACGGGTGTAATCTGATGAGGTTTCACATAAATGGACAGAAAACTCGCTAAATTCATAGCAGTTGCGCGAATTTGAGGATCAGTAACACCAGCGTGTAACTATCGCTACAATGAACTCGTCACTCAAATCGTTAACCATGCGTAACGTAACAACAAACGTCTAGCGTATTCTGCATACGTAGGGTAGTTATCGGAATTAGTTTTCATAACATCAAATAAAATGTTCGCGATATCTACTCGTATAGGGCACAATGCCTTAAATTCACACTTGAAATTTGGCCAACTACGATCATTACAAACCCAATCGTATAGCCACGACCTCGCGTCACCTTCAGACAATTACCTATACGTGCTAAACACTCACTGTCGTCCCATCTATTTAGTTTGCGCACATGATCAATTTGACCACACAACGAATCAAAATCATGCAAAGACAGATCGAAATTTGACATAAATACATGGTTCGATCTTACCGGCATGGCATCATAGCATTAACGAGGTTTTCGGTTACTTCACTTATAACCATATCCGCGGTGGGCGGAGGCGTGCTTGTACACGGCACGGACAGGTCCAGACTTGCAGGGTACGACTCGGCGCTCGACGGCGCAGTCAGCGGGCAGACGGCTCGCACGACGCGGATGGCGTGCCGGAGTATCCGGTGCGGGCGCCGACATGGCGTGCGATGTACTCGCAACAACACTTGCACTGCGTGTCCTGGAAACTTCCAAAACACCTAAGCGATTTATGAAAATTTGAAGCTGAGCTTCTAAACCAGGATAGACGTTCGATCTCATTCGTTCGATCGACTTTTACGTTTACTAGTCTCGGCCATAGCCACAAAAATTTAAGCGGATATTCTTTAAAATCACGACAGCAAAAGCAAAGCAATATTTAAAATCAGAATAACCAAGTCAGAATTGAGTTAGATCCCACTTCTGATGTTGGAAATCCTAAGTGGTTTTAGTTTTAAAAAAAATAAGTTTACAATCAAGCTAACAATATTTATTAAAATTTACTAAGAACCGACAATAATTAATAGCGTGATTTTATAGAACGTCCGTCGCCTCTGAGCGCTGCCCGAAAAGTGAGTCCGAGCCTTCTTCGTCGCTCGTATATATACTACGCCGCTTGCATCAGCTCCCGAAGTGAAGTATTTTGTAACACTATATAATCTTTAGCTTTCGCTAACAAATAATTTTTCGAAATTCCACCCTTAGGTGAAATGGGTGGTTGAATTATTTTCCCATAGGCCACGCCGCGGGCAAAGCTGCGGGCAGAAGCTCGTAGCATATAAAATCGGTCCAATATAAGTAAGCTATTTATTAATTTGAGTAGAGGATAGCGCAGGAAACCAGTTGACGCACGCGATCTTATACAGGTAAATGTCATCTAAATGTAAAACCGTACATATGTAATAATACCTAACATTCGTGCCGATCAGTAGGTGCAGAGCGCCATCACTAATGACTAGTCATGAATTTTTTGTATTTGCGCAGGTAAGCCGTGAAATTTCATTCTTATACGTGACACGCTTCATTTGTATGAAAAGCTCTGTAAGGACTAGTGCGTAATTCCTTTTTCCTGCACTGCGTAATCGTTAATGATCGGCCCAATATCAGTAATCTATATTTGTTAAGGCGGGGTAGGTAACAATGAATTTTACTTTATCAATTTGTATGCTTATAATAAAACCACTGATAAATACATTTTTCAACTTTTATTTCCACATCAAGTCACATACATAGAGATACTTTTTAATATAACATTCTAACAGTATAGCAAATACAATATTAAATGATCGCGCCTACGAGATTTAATTTTCACTACAAGCACATGCAATTATATGATAAAGACTACTGAAATGAACACCATACTGGCGGCGAAGGTTTTCGTCGTACTGAAGTACAGATACAGTGAATATTTTTAAGCCTTACGATATTTCTAAATTTAAGTATTTGACCAGACCTTAAAAAATTCAATAAACATGATAATTATAAGTATTTCTCTAACATCAATAACAATAATAGAGGGTCAAAAATTTTTTACTGTCACGAATGTCAATTATTATTA
Organism: Ennomos fuscantarius; assembly: GCA_905220475.3. Lineage (NCBI taxonomy): Eukaryota > Metazoa > Arthropoda > Insecta > Lepidoptera > Geometridae > Ennomos > Ennomos fuscantarius. The sequence continues at coordinate 19,168,622 of HG992023.1, forward strand.
AAATTAATAATATACGCTACTAAATGCGTAATATATAATAATTTCATAAAAAAAAAGATAAAATAGAGCAGATTTAAGTAATAAGGGTCACAGAAAAAAATAATACTGTAAGTGCTCATTAAATTAATATAGCCTTATACATATTAAATTTGAATAATTCGCATTGTGTCATACAACAAGATATTACAATATATGTAATTACAATGTTTTTATATAAGTAGCATAGATATCCCAACTATAAAATAATTAAATGCACGTAAAATCCAGTCCCCAAGAGTTCTCAAAAAGACCCTTTGATCTTTCACAAGTCTTGGCAAGTCTTGGCAAGTCACATTTCAGTTTCACTTCAAGTCTTTCTTCTCCACAAAAGCTTTTGCAATACTTTTATTAATTTCATGCACTGAATGTAATAATCACGATGATTTAAGCCACATCGTATTTTTGTTAGTAATAATAGGTCTTTACCTATGAAATTGCCGTATTGCAGTACAGACTTTTTCAAACAAAAAAATGTTTTGATTGGCTATGAATTCTAAATTCAAATTAAGTTTGTTTTAAAAATATGACATTCTATTTACAATATAAGTCTTTTGTTTATTGATTAGCGTTGTATTTTCATTACATTTCAACATTTTTCCTCATAATGGATACTTTGAAATTTCGTGTAATTATGGAATATGAGTTCCGTCGTGGCACCAACGCGGCACAAACGACACGTAACATCAACGACGCAACGTACGCGTCGAGACTTGCCTTGCGCTGCTTAACAGGCACAGAAATGAAGGAATTTTGAACCGCATTGTTACGTGCGACGAAAAATGGATTCTTTTTGACAATCGAAAGCGCTCAGCAAGTTGGTTAGATCCTGGTTCGGTACCAAAGCAATGTGCAAAACGAAAAATGACCCCTAGAAAGGTGATGGTCACAGTTTGGTGGTCTAGTGCTGGTGTGATTAATCATACCTTTTTACAAAACGGCGAGAGCATTACTGCAGATGTGTACATTGAAGAACTGACCACAATGATGGCGAAACTCGCACGTCTGCAACCAGCTTTGGTCAATCGGTCGTCTCCACTGCTACTTCACGACAACGCGCGACCCCATACTGCACAACAGACCGTCTCTAAGCTGCATGAGTTGGGTTTGGAAGCTCTCCCTCATCCGCCATACTCACCAGATCTTGCGCCTACCGACTATTACTTTTTCCAAAATTTGGACAACTTTTTAGCGGGAAAAAAATTCAATTCCCGAGAGGCAGTACAAAACGCCTTTGAAGAGTTTGTTGTCTCCCGTCCTGCTGATTTTTTCAAGAAGGGCATCCATAAACTGCCACAGCGTTGGCAAAGATGCATTGATTGCAGGGGTGATTACTTTGAATAAAAGAAATAAATAAGTTTGAAAAAAAAATACTTTAACTTTTTTCAAACAAAACGGCAATTTCATAGGTAAAGACCTAATATTATTATTTTTTTTTTATTAGTAATATTAAGGCATTATAATCCATCAATCACGAAGGTACTTTACCTAAGTTAAAATCACATTATCAAATTCAATGAATTTATTAATTTCACCTCTTCCATAATACGAGTAGCACCGCTCCATCACTGTATCCCCAAATAAAAGATAATCTGACGTAATGCGAAATTTGTAAAACGTTTTGGGTAAAGTCTAGCTGATTTGTAAGATACACTTTTTTGACCAAAATTGCTATCTTGCTATGCTTTATACTTTTTTAAAACTTTTTATGTCCACATTTCATTATGAGATGAAAAACCCTAATGCTATTACTTTTGTATTTGTTTTCGATTTATATTCAATTTTACGGCCATTTTACTGAACGCAAAGCTTGCGCATAGGTTGTAATTTTCCCAGAAGAAATGTAGTGCGATAAACATATATGATTTGTTACTTTGTTTGTCGTATACTAAAAATATATGTAGGTTCCTATTCCACCAGCAGTCTGGTTCCCATCCCACAAGCTATGTTTATTTTAAGACTAGATAGTGCTGTTTACAATGTTTATCTTCATTTTATATATATTCAATTATAATTTTATTGTTATTATGCATTTTACAAAATATACGATTCTCAAACCTAATGCAAAAGCAAAATAATTATGACGCCGCTACTTAGTACTTAATATAGCACAAAAACATTGTGTGAAAAATCAATCAAAATTCATTAAAGAATTATAATTAAATTATATACAAATTCAAATCAGTCTTAAAAATGGTAATGCGATTTAACAATATGTTGATTTATTATCAATAAATAAAAATAATTGTAAAGCGTGTATGTTGTAGAAAAGCATTACAAGAAAGCAGTATCCCTATATACAAATAATACACACAATAACATATACATAAACGAGGCTTACACAGAAGTCAAATGTGTATTTAAAAATACAAAACAGCAGTTTAACACTAGTTTGAGGCTTGTTTTAATCTTTTGTGGTTAAACCAAGTGTGTTTTAAAAGAAGTAAGGATCTAATATTTGGCGTTTTAATTCAAATCAATATAGTTCTTATTTAGTAATTGTCATGAAAAACTTAGGATAATTTTTTTTGATTAATGATTTTTACTTTTACCAACATACATGTACCCTAATGATTAAATAGATGTTCACCACATTACTTATACATATTTTTGACACATAGATTGTAAACAACATCCAAGAATCTTTAATGTTTCTCTTAAGTACTCTTATGTTCTATAAAAGTTTTAAAATAATTAACATAAGACTAGGTTTAAACGAATTTCCTTTTCTAACGTGGAAGCTTATGGCAGTATAGTCAAAATCATTGCATCGTGTTGTCAAATCCATAATAGATGCAGCCAAAAACTGACACGTAAAATAAATGCAAATTATATTATAATTATTGGTTATTACTAGACAATAAATAACATTGCTAAAAACGACAAAAGCGCTATAATTAATTATTAATTATAATATATATAGTTATAATAATATATAATATAATATATAAGGTATACGTAAATATTTAAATATAAATAGAAAAGTTTTAAAAATGTATATGTAATATGTGGGTGTGGTGTAATGAATGAATAAACCTTTATCTACGGTGGGGGACATCAAAACAGCATAGAAAATAAAAAAATATACCCATTAAAAGGCTCACACTTTACAAGTTATGGAAACATTACCCAAATTTTCAAAATCCGTTTCCTTTTTTCTGTGTTTTCGGTGCCAACATCACAAATGAAGGAATTTTCTCAAACTGATTTTGTTGTAGCTATTATGCTAGCAAATTTCAACTGCCATTTTTATGCCAAACCTACGGTTATTTTGTGGAAAAATATTTGACAAAAAGATAACCTGTTTTGGTAATTTATTCCAAAAGTGTCTCATAGTGTAAAAAATATATGGTCACGTAAATGTCCAACTAATTAAAAACTTGCCTGCTTTATTGAAATTCATAAATGGTGTGACACACTAGTAATCCTAAGTGATACCATTTCAAAATCTCAAAGTAGACAATTTTTTGATTACTTAGACACTCAGGGGTCCGTTAATTTTTTTACACTAAAACAGAACAAATTTTTGATTATATTACCAAAACAGGTTATCTATTTGCTAAATATGTTCCCGCATAATGACCGTAGGTTTAGCACAAGAATGGCAGTTAGAATTTGCTATCACGGCTATCTAAGGTCCGTATTATGAAACGATTCTCAGTCATCGATCGGTGCTCAAGCAGAGATTTCATTCACTAATTGATCACTTTATGAATGAAATCTCTGCTTGAGTACCGATCGATGACTGAGCATCGTTCTGTAATACGGACCTAAGAATGCTACAACAAAATCATCAGTTCGAGAAAATTCCTTCATTCGTCATCTTGACACCGAAAAGATGGGACAAAAATTAATAGATTTCGAAAATAACGAAAATGTCCATTAACTCAAAAAGCCTAGTAAAGTAAATGGGTACATTTTATTTTTTATGAACAGTTATGACGTCCTCCACTTATAGTTTTTCCACTCATTACGCCACTTTCTGTATATAAAAATATATAATATATATTAATAAATATAATAAAAAATATATATAAAAATATGCCTAGGTAACTTACTAATCTAGTTAATCTCAAGTGATAGAATTATGTTTTCATAAAATACTGACTGCATAATAAGTAGGTGATACATTGATATATTGGACTATTAATATACGGTGGAATTCACCGACTTTTAAAACGGTTGATAATTAGTTAAAGGCAATAAATTTTCACTGTGTGAAATTGTGTAGGCCGGTAGAGATGGTAATGAACTCCACCGCAAAACTTTAATCACTAACACTTAGAATGGTTAAAAATATAATTAAACATTTAAAATGTGTCCATAATATTGGTTGTAACATCGTTTTCCATTTTCTTTTTAACACCGTTTTGAGAGCCTGATATTCGCCGTGACTTAGAGAGTGTGACGCTTGAATGTTCAGTTTTGTATGGATCATCCTGTTCCACTAACCAATGGCGGTACACTTTCTCATGTCGGCGTCAGGACACCTTTTTCTTGTCCAGTGCAACAAACTGAATCTGAAATTTATACAAAGAAGTCAGTTATTGAAGCAAAACTTTACGCACGCTTGACTTGGGGAGTGATCCGGCGAGGCAAACGGAAGTTGAAATTTGTTGGTTAACGTAGATCTCCATTGTCAACATTACAAAATCAACAATTTGTATTTAATTAAAAACTACGCATTAGCAAAACTTAATCTAATGCGTAGTATTTAATTTAATTTAATTTTTATTATTTAAAATAAAAAAAATATTATTATGTTCTATTCTAATGGGAAAAATAGATTCTTACTTCATAGCCGGTATGTAACAACTTTTTTCCACTAAATTACCAGTTATCAAACTTGGTATTTGCCCATTAAATATCTACATTTATTTATTCGACTCACCTCGGTTATCATCACCCAATTTGAGCTGGTATCGTTAAACCGTATACGGAAAGCACTAACCGGGTCATCATATGGATTGTTTACCTGAAACAGAAGAAAGCGTAAATTTTTGATATAGCATTAATTGTCTATACAAGGTGGAATTTAATTCACTCATTTTCTTAAATGTGTGTACTCAGACTATGCTATAGAATGTTCGTACAAGGGCCAATTTAAAAAAAGTAGGTTTTTTCTTAGTATTAAGTGTCTCCTAAAATAACTGCAGGACTACCGAAATGTCTATTTAACGGTACACACGGGCACCAGCTGAGCAAATGTTTCGTTAGCAATAAAACACCTACTTTGTTTAATGTCGCAAGGCTTTTCTTTAGAATTTAAATTTGATAAAACCTAGATTTAAGTTTTATTTCATAAGTACTTTTTTATTTAGTTATATGGGAGCGTTCTATAGCATGGACTGAATACGTATATTAAAGGAAAAAAACGAATTAAATTCCACCTTGTATGAATTTTGAAGTAAAACTTCTTCACTACCGCTTGACTTGGGGAGTAAGCTGAATGAAGTAAGTAAGTAGGTGAATGCGTTACAAGGTGAACGGAATTGAAAGTTGTTGGTTAACGTAGATCTCCATTGACAACATAACAAATTTGAAATTTGTATTAATATGATGGTATGTCCGTTAAAATTACAATTTACAATAGTCAAGATGGCATTAACATTAAACAAAGCAAAAACAAAGTTATACCGATAGATGGAGCTAAAGAAGTTTTACTTCAGTCATGACAGTTGTCATGTCACTTCAGCCAGCACACTTGTTTTATTTTATTTAACCTAGAGCACCAAATCAATGACAATAATATTAATACCCAACGATTACATACATAGATCCTGGACCCAATTTTATACTTACGTTCCCTTCAACAATTCCAAATTCATCAAAGTCAGCAATAGGTGTGAAAGCGTTAGTTTTTAAAGTAAAAATTTCCAGCGTTCCATTGTGTATAATGTCGTTAGGTCGGTCGACGTTACCACTGCGGATCATATACCTGGAACAATTTTGTGAGTTTTGAGAGAATTGAAGAACGTTTACAAGATTATGCAATTGAAGAACATTTATAAAGGTTATAGAATTGAAGAACGTTTTGAAATATTATGGAATTGAAGACCGTTTATAAAGATTGTGGAATTGAAGAACGCTTATAAACAATATGGAATTGAAGAACGTTTATAAAGATCATGGAATTGAAGAACATTTGTAAAGGTTATGGAATTGAAGAACGTTTTGAAATATTATGGAATTGAAGATCGTTTATAAAGATTGTGGAATTGAAGAACGTTTATAAACAATATGGAATTGAAGAACGTTTATAAACAATATGGAATTGAAGAACGTATATAAAGATTATGGAATCGAAGAACGTTTATAAAGGGTATAATGAGTGAAAGATCAAATCTCACCGGTCAATAACTCTCGGTCTTTCAAACCAGAACTCGATCACGTCGTTTTTCTTCGGTGGTTTCCCCCAGAAGAACGTTTCTCCAAAGTAAGCACCCTCGATGGTGTTGCGTCTATGTGTCTCAAGGTCACACTTAATTTTGTGTATGGTAGGGTTCACGTGGGGGTAGAACTTTGGTGTAGCTTTTGCAGGATCCTGCGCACAAAATATTATCATTAGAGCTGAAAAAATAATTAATGAGCAACTTTTTAGTTTCAACGAGTGACATTTTAGACCAATCTTTATGACTGACTGATTGATTGACTGACTGACATAGTGATCTAACAACGCACAGCCCTAACCACTGGAAATTTGGCATGCAGGTAGATGTTATGACGTAGGCATCCGCTGCGAAAGGATTTTTCGAAATTCCACCCTTAAAAGGGTGAAATGGGTGGTTGAATGAGTTTCCCATAGGCCCCGCCGGGGGCGAAGCTGCGGGCAGAAGCTCGTACTTATATTATATAAGTGTGAAATATTGTCTGTATTTTAATTGACTAACGTTAAAATGGCTTTAACTATTGTAGTGAAATTTCCATTTTCATCGGATTGCACGAGTTACTGGGGACAACTTTAAGTTCATACAATTTTAATTATTATTATTATAAAGTTACTAATGATTAAAATAAGCAATTAATTACTTAGTGAAATTACGGGGCAACTGAGACTTGAAAAAAAAAGTAATAAAATTTCATGACTTGCGACTTAGACTGCGTTGGCGTCTCAGGATGACGTGCGCAATTCAGTGCAGCAAGACAATTTATAATTTTGAGTCCAAATCACTGCAAGTGTCACAGGCAGCCGTGACGAAATCAACTAGGTCGTTAGGTCATACCTTTTCTTATAAATAAAAAGTACACACATAACCTAATAATTATGGCAGAACATAATTTTAAATTATTACCTAAGCTACTGCAAAAAAATAACTAAAACTGCTTAATTTTTCTTAAAGAAAAAGTAATTTTATAGAAAAGTTATAGGTTTATTGTAATAATATACTACTGATACTAGGTGGTAGGACTTTTCTGCAAACTTCGTATACGTAGGTACTAGGTACCACTGCTTTGCCAGTTATTCTGCCGCGAAACAGTAGTGTGCAAGTACTACTGTGTTCCTATTTGAAGGGCACTGAAGCTAGTAAATTACGAGACAATTGAGAATTTATGATCTGATCTCACATTTGAGTTATCTTATTACTAGACTGTGCTGATGTCTCAGGATGATGTGCGCAGTGCAATGTTACACAAAACTTTATATATTGAAGTTCTGAGTGACACTGTTCTGTTATGGGTAGCCGTGTTACTTAACATGAGGTGAACGACAATCTCGTTACATCCTTCATTATCATAAAAAACTATACTAATAGCAACGCATATAGGCAACGAATGACTAAAACCATATTAATAGCAATGCATATAGGCAACGAATGACTAAAACCAAATTAATAACAATGCATATAGGCAACGAATGACTAAAACTATATTAATAGCAAAGCATATAGGCAACGAAAGACTAAAATCATATTAATAGCAATGCATATAGGCAACGAATGACGAAAACCAAATTAATAACAATGCATATAGGCAACGAATGACTAAAACTATATTAATAGCAAAGCATATAGGCAACGAATGACTAAAACTATATTAATAGCAAAGCATATAGGCAACGAATGACTAAAACTATATTAATAGCAAAGCATATAGGCAACGAATATTTTAAAGTTTTATCGTGTGGCGGTAACGAACTTTTGACGACGAGAAAATTTTACTTACCTTTACTTTTTGGTATTTCCCTTTGAGTGAAGAATATTGACCTACGTGCTTAAAGAGATCCTTTTTGTATGTTGGTCTTATGGATGTCTTAGCCTGCGTACACGCCACCTACAAAATGTTATTATTTTAAAATACACTCTTATTTCACTAAATGAATGTACTGAGCTTTTATTCACCCTATTTCTGCAGATAAAATTAAATGTTTTAGATACGTTTCTACACAGGATATATTTTTATATTTTGTGATATCGAGACAGATAGAAAAAATATACGCATAAAAGTCATTCTTTCTTCCTGCCAACCGTGTGACAATGTGGTGACAAAAGTCGGTTGACTCAAGTCATGAGCAAATATATTCATACCAACTTCAACTTACCGCGCTTTTATTTATGCCACATTTTAGGTCAGCCAGATAGGATTCGGTGAGCCAGTCTATGGGCATGTTGCTATAAAACAATTGCACGTAGGTCATAAAATGGATTAAGTCCGATGAACGGAATAGTTTCCCGATACCGCCTGTTGTACTGTACTGCGTGAAGAACCAACCCGGGTTGGATACACTAACTATTGCGTTATATTTTCGAATTTCCTGTAAAAAGAACGAAATTTTACACACCATTCCAAAAAAAGTTAAGGTGATTTCATAATAAGTTTAGGCAGCTGTTATGTCGATGATAGTACCATCACTGGATATAATAATAATAATAATAACGCCCAAAAGTCACATACATAGATCCTGGACCTTAACTAGGATTTCCTGTGTCTAAGGACCCAGGAACTACGAGGACCATGGTCCCACAACACGCAGACTCAGAACAAGTATTTGCACTTTTATTTCCTGTGCACAAATACCTGTCCTGCAGCGGGAATCGAACCCGCAGCCTCCGAGTTATGAGCTGACCTGCTCAGCCACCCCACCACAGAGGCTGCCAACCATGTCAGGTAGTCATCAAGTAGGTAATTAGCTGAAATGAATAATAGAAGTTCTTTTTTTCTACAATCCCTCAGTCAACTAGCATGTGTTACGTCTTGACGCCTCTGTCGACCGGAACTGACGGTTCTTCGGCCTTTCCGTTCAGACCACACTCCACCCCAAGTTTAATACTATTATTGTTCCGGAACCCTCTGGCAGCTATCATGCTTGTTAAACTACCAAACAGAAAAAACTACAAAATAGCCTTCATTACTAAAGCCACGACACAACTAACCTGCATGTAGCCGTCAGTAGCCAAAACATCGTCTTCGATCATGATGTAGTACAAACAGCGAGGCTGCGAGTACGCCATCACATATAGTGTATCCAGGTTCTGCTTGGTGCGCCACTTGACCCGTTTTGGTGAATCGCCGAGGGTTAGAGTTAGTTCATTGAACTCCGGGTAATAAGATTCCCTCGGAGATATGATTTCTATGACTCCATCAGTTACATCTTGGGGAAACCTAATGATGATAAAACAAAAGACTGCTTCAGACCCTTAAAACTAATATTACCTGCACTCAGCGAGGCGATCTCAGAAAAAGTATGAAATTGGCAGTTTCAATACGTATTATACATATACGCATAGTTGCGATGAAAATTTTCAAATTAAGAATCACATTTTTGCTTACACATATAGGTTATATATACATTTTCGCCGAATACGGAATTAGACAAAGAAGCCATAGAAAAGGAATGCGACATCACAAAAGGATACCATTCCACCGGCATAACTTTTATTCGCTGTTCGCTGTACTCGAGAGTTCATTCATAAAAAGTTTATGCGCAGAGCGCACTCGATAATTGAGCATCGTTCTATATATATATACAAGCAGAATACGCCTGACAATATTGGCACGTTTACATTTAAGTGGGTGGCAGAACTTTTCTACAAGATTTCGTCTAGCACCTAGACAAACTTTTGCAGACTCTGTGTAGGTTTGCGAAATTCTGCTGCAAACTAATAGTGTGAAAGCACTATGATTCCAGTTTGAAGGGCACTGTAGATAGTGAAATTACTCGGCCTAATGGAGTTTGAAATTTAGTCGGCACTGATGTCAAAAGTTGACATGCGTAGCGCAGTGCAGTGTCACGCAAAACTTTATAATTTGGAGTTCAGAGTGATGGGAGTGCAGCTGTAATGGGCAACTCATTAGGTAAGTCTATATAAAAATGTCGCGTTTAGCGACACAACGTACGCTTGTAGCCGTACGATCAAGGACAGTGCAGGTGATTACATTTAATGACACAAATCCAGTAAAATATTTGGATGTTGTAATCCGTTTTTGCTTCTATTTTTAGTTTCCAGTGATACTTTTATCTTAGATTGGTGGATGGTACTGATTTATGATTGAAACAGTAAAATTGTGCAATATTTCATGGAAAAGCTCTACTTGGAGTTTTTGGCGGGAAAACGAAAAAGATCGCGTCACCGCATTGTATTATTTTCCAAAACTTGTGTTATTTTCAGTGTTAGTGCATTAATTGGTGGCATATTATTCGTTAAGTGCTGTATTACAGGCATGAATGTGAGAAAGTGGTATAATGATGGTGAAACGTTTATTTTTGTGTTGTTTCCAAAACTCCATGGAAGCTTCTGGTACAGTTGCCACCACTTTACTAGGAGTATGACTTGACTAGACTAGACTATGACTTAACTTGAAGACTTAGACTGTGACGTGACTTGACCTGACACATATATATACCCTACTAAAATAACGACACTCTAAATTATACTTACGATGTTTCGATTTCATGTGCCGTTTTGACTACGTACTTCAGATCCGTTTCCCCCACCATCACAACGATTAATGTCGAGTCCCTGTCACCTGCTTTCATGCCTTTCAGGAGATGCTGCGAAAATAGCGTAAAGAATTTAGCCACTTTACTACGAGAAGATATTCCAGGTCCGTGTATGGTCCGTTTTTTAAATTATGAATTTGAAGTTTTTAATGTTCTTTTATTTTATGTTTTGGCTCCACACTATTGTGTTAGTCAGTGTCAAGTAATTAATAATTTATCAAGTTAATAATATTTCACGCAAATATGTGTCAAGTCACAGTCGAAGTCATCAAGTCAAGTCATAGTCAAGTCATAGTCTAGTCAAAGTCATACTCCTAGTAAAGTAACAAGTTGAGTTAACTTAAGTTCATAACACAAGTTTTGGAAAATAATGACTGATGAATGACTATGACTTGACTATGACTTGACTTGATGACTTCGACTGTGACTTGAAACATATTGCGTGAAATATCAAAATTGATAAATTATCAATTACTTGACACTGGCTAAATACACAAAAGTGTGGAACCAAAACACAAATAAAAAAAAATTAAAAAAAACTCGTATTGGTTAGAAGATTCCTACTTACTCCAAGAGTTTCTAATAGATAGTTCTCTTTGTCTCTCTTTACATGCGGGATACCAATGATGTAATCAACAAATCGTCGGGGGTTCCCCATTTGGTACGCAGGTCGAAGGCTGTCCGGATCGTTCATCAGATGCGGTACTATCTTCAGAGAAAAAGGAGCATTAATCAACTCCGGCTTCTCAGATGTAGTCAGCGCATCTGAGGCCCTGCTCCCTGTGAAGGAAATAAAAATTGTAAGTAAGAAAGTACAGGCCAGGTTCAGCTATCCAAGATCAGGCTAGTGGATGACGCAGAAGAAATTCTGAAATTTAAATATAATCATTGTGGATTGAGCTGAGCGAGATTTCAGCCAGGGTGCGTCGAGTGGATGTCGCAATAGATCATTTTTTTAATTTCTAGATTGTCCAGCATTTTTCTCCTGTCACATAAGAGCACTCGTCCTATAGAACTAAAATATAGTCACCAATTCTGAATTCAATGGAATCAATTCAAAAGACAGCTGTGGTTGAGTGGCTCAACCACCACACCACAGAGGGCTAAGAAGCCCGGAGGCAGCGGGTTCGATTCCCGGGGCAGGACAAGTATTTGTGTGCAAAGAAAAAAAAGCGCAAATACTTGTTCTGAGTCTGGGTGTTGTGGGACCATGGTCCTCGTAGTGGGCCCTAGAGACAGGGAATCCTGTTAGGGTCCAGGATCTATGTATGTGATCGTTGGGCGTTATTATTATTATTAATTCTATAGTGCAAACATAAGGCTATCTTTTTTGTTAATTAAGTGTCAATGATGCTTGTCTGCTTAGAAGATAATTTGGTACCTAGTACAGCATGATGCGTGTAAGATTAACAAGATATTTAGATTTAAATGTCTCGGTGTAATTGGTGTTTAGTTTTTATTCTGCTTTCCAACAGACTCCTGGGTTCGTGCTTAAAATTGCCCGAACACCGGTCGAGTTCTTCGACTGTATCTCGTGAGTGTTAGCCGTGTACTAGTTGTAGTAATGAGTACTACTCACGTCAGTTTCTATAATAATTGTTTTATGGTATTCATTTGGAACTGATGGCTGAACGTGCTCTGCGAAGTAATAGCTCTCAATTGTAAATAGTACAACCCATATTCTTGTCAAAGTCTTGTCACTTTAAGTGGTCATCCCTGTCACTCATCCAGATTCCATCGGCGATAATGGTTAACTTTAACAAGTATTATTATTTATTATTTAAGTTTTTTTTGTGTACTGTAAAGGGTTTATTAGGTAAACAAAACACGACATTTCAAAACATACTTGGGCCCTTTTGAAACAACACGCAGACCTTAGTTGGTGCCTAAGTACTGGTAAGCTATCAGGTTTACTTGAGAATTTTTTTTTTTTTTTTTTTTTACTTCAAACTTGTCTAGCATTTGACCACGCTCTCACCTGATGGGAAGTGACGATGCGATCGAAGGTGTAGCATGCTAGCCAAGTAAATACCTATTCACTCTTCTCTTGAACACGCCCGGGTCATATTTCGACGGAAACACAGACGCTGGCAGGGCATTCCATTCCTTAGCCGTTCTAATTAAGAACGTTGAGTCAAATCGCTTGGTACGAATGGGTGGTATTTCGACCACAAAAGGATGGCGCTTAGCCGAGCGTCTAGTAGTCCGGTAGTGGAATGGTGATGGGAGAATTAGATCATGCAGTTCTTGAGCGCATTCACCGTGGTGTAATCTGTAAAAAACCGACAGACTTGCCACCTTACGTCGATGTGCAAGGCTCTGGAGCCTTTCACCAACCAAAGTGTCGTCGTCAATGAGCCTTTTGGCACGCCGTTCAATCGAGTCCAGAGCCTCAAGCTGGTACTTGGCAGACCCGTCCCACAGGTGGCAGCAGTACTCCATACACGATCGGACTTGTGCTTGATACAGATTTAGAAGCTGTCCAGGTGTGAAGTACCACCTTACCTTGGACAATATGCCGAGTTTTTTTGAAGCTACTTTGGCTTTGGACTCGATGTAGGATCCAAAGTTTAGGTTTGACGTGAGATCAACACCCAAAAGCTCAAGATGGTTTCCTAAACTTACAGATACACCACGGAATGAAGGAGCCAGATGGAGTGGGCTCTTTTTAGCAGTGAATAAACACGCCTGTGTTTTTGCAGCATTGAACCTAACCAAGTTAGCATCGCCCCAATCGGACACGGCTTTCAAAGCCAGGTTCATGCGCTCAACCATAGCCTCTCTCTCAATCCGGACATCGTCACCACTGGCTCGGGCACTGGATGTGTATCTTTCAACAACAGTACTATCATCTGCATACCCAAAGGTACCGGGCTTTAGTAAATCATTGATGTGGAGTAAGAATAGTGTTGCTGAAAGAACTGACCCCTGAGGTACACCAGCATTAATAGCTAATTGATCGGAAGAGCAGCCATCAAGAACTACTCTAAGCGATCGTTCCCTCAAAAAGTCTGATATCCAAGTGCACAAACCAGCAGGTAGTCCGTAAGATGGAAGCTTATTCAGAAGACCGTCGTGCCAGACCCGATCAAATGCCTTAGAGACGTCTAGAGATACAGCAAGTGCCTCTCCATGCATCTCTAAGGCTTCGCTCAATATGTGAGTGGCATACGCGAGAAGATCCCCAGTGGACCGGTTTCGGCGAAATCCGTATTGCCGGTCACTGAGGAGATCATTGTCTTCAAGGTATGCCAAGAGTTTGTTGTTAATTATACGCTCCATACTCTTACAGAGAATGGAGGTAATTGAGATGGGTCGATAGTTGGCAGGATCAGCACGACTGCCCTTCTTAGGTACAGGTTGTACGTTGGCTAGCTTCCAACTCATAGGGACTATTCCGGTGTCTAGAGAGAGGCGAAATAGGCGTGTTAGAATGGGAGACAACTCGGGTGCACAGCTCTTAAGTACAATTGCAGGTATACCATCGGGACCACTGGCTTTGTTCACGTCTAGACTGCGTAATGTTTTTAGTACTTCCTTCTGACGTATGCGTATTTCCGGCATGAAAACACCGCATTGTGGAAGGCAGGGAGGTACCTCATTAGCAGTATCTAAACGCGAAGCTTCTGCAAAGAGAGTGGCAAACAAGTTTGCTTTTTCTTTTGCAGTGTGAGCCAGCGATCCGTCTGGTTTCAATAATGGAGGCAGTGAGGATCGACAGAAGTTCGCTTCAACCGATTTGGCTAGGGACCAAAAAGCCTTACTACCCGCTGGGTAGGAAGCAAGTTTAGTCCCTATTCGACCAATATGATTGAAACGAGCCTTCCTTAATTCCTTCTTACAGGCCTTGGCGGCAACGTTAAAGGCTTTCTTCTTAGCTCGAGTGTCCGAGGCCTTGCGTTTTCGAGCGTCAGCCCATGCCAGATATGCCGCATGCTTCTGCGCTTCAGCACGTGCACATTCGGCTCCAAACCATGGGCTGGCTTTGCTGGTCACGGGTTTATCGGAAAATGGAATAAAATATTCCATAGCCCGACATACTACCTCAGTAACCGCATTCGCGCAGACCGTCGGATCTCCAGAAGAAAAACACGTTTGCCGCCAAGGATATGAAGCGAAGAAATGTCGCATCTCGTCCCAGTCTGCTAAGTTGTATCTCCAGACACGCCGATTGCTCTTAGGGCTTGGGTCAGGCGGGGAGTATACTGAAACGGACTTGACCAGACAGTGATCGGAACTACCAATGGGTGAGGATACCGCCACAGAGTATCGGTCTGGTTCAGTCGTGAGCAGAAGGTCGAGGCAGTTAGCAGTGTGGCTATCAATATCAGGCACTCGCGTTGGCTCTTTAACAATCTGCGTTAAATTGAGCGCCAAAGCGAGCTTACGCGTCTCTCTCCCAGCGTGGTCCGTGATCCGGTGTGGGACTAACCACTCCTGGTGGTGAGCATTAAAGTCCCCCAGAACAACAAGCTGAGCCGAAGGATAGCGTTGCTGAGCCACATCTGCCGTTTCACTGAGATACTCCATTAGAAGAGTTGTCTCCCGGTCACCGCTATGTGATCTGTACACACCAGCATAGAGAATTTTCTCAATGCCGGTGTCCACAAGCACCCAAATCACCGAAAAGTGGGGATGTTCAAGGTTTCGGAGACGCAAACAGCAAATATCATCACGGACGTAAACGCAGATACCAGCGCGTGGAAGGAAGCGGTTTTCCAAGATGAATCCTGGATAGTCCAGATATGCCGTGTCTGATGGACATCCTATTTGCGTCTCAGTCAAGAAGAGCAAGTGCGGTTTGTTGGTCTCCAGATGATGATGGACCGCTTGCAGATTTGAGTGCAGCCCACGAATATTTGTGAGGTGCACTTTAAGAGTGAGGACGTGCATCTGCCGTTTAAACTTAGAGAATACTGAACAAAGGATCTACAGAACGAGTCCTTGTCGGTTAAGCCTTAGAGCTAAGATGTATCAAAAGGAATATATGAAACAACGTATCTTTAACCATACCTGGTTAAAGATACGTTGTTTGATCTCACCTTAGTCAAAAACTGTCCCGTCAGTGTTTCAGAATTATTAATTTTGAAAGTAAGCAAACAGTAAAAATCAGTACAAGTATCACGAGTACGTGCAAACAAATTTAAATCTACAATAAGTAATACGGCCTTTGAACCGGCATTGGCTTGGCCCATGGAAATATACTTTTAATTGGTGATTATGCCCCGCAGAAAAAATCAGGCCCTAATGACTTCTTAAAATAGATATTTTACTTATATTATTTTCCTTGTAACAACCTACTACAGTAGGTACGAAGGCAATAAATTGCTCATTACTAATGGCAACAGGATTGGTATAATAAAACGAGCCCAACATTCAAAAGCTATGATAACAAAACATTTCAGTTCTGAGAAATTGTCGGGAATAAATTAACGTGGAATCACTTTTTTCGAAAAGATTAAGAGTTTCCGCAGAAAAACAGATAAGATGTGGATGAAATAAATACACATAAAGGCCACATTGTTGAAATAATTACTACTTCAATATTCGACACCTCTGTGGTGTGGTGGTTGAGCATGTCGGCTCCTAACCCGGGCCGGCGGGTTCGAGTCCCGCGGCAGGACAAGCATTTGTGCACTTAAAAAAAGCGCAAATACTTGTTCTGAGTCTGGGTGTTGTGGGACCATGATCCTCGTAGTTCCTGAGTCCCTACAGGGAATCCTAGTTAGGGTCCAGGATCTATGTATGTAATCGTTGGGCGATATTATTATTAGAGTTACAAAATTTGTAGGTATAAACCGATAACCGACTTATATAGTCCCTAATCAAATTATATCAGAAAAAAGTGCCGAGACAAAAAGTTATCGAATACACTAAATAATTGTAAGCACATAAAGACATAACACCCAGCATGATGTCATGATTTTATGAATGACAAAACATATATATAATAAATATTTTTATATTTATACCTTATTGTTATTTTTTGTTTGATGTGTATATTTTGATTTTATTTAACCTGATATGTTATTATTATTATTATTATCATTTATTTATTTACAATCTTAAATTTAATTTTTTGCAATATTTTTATAAAAATAACATTACAAAAATACAATAAAAAACCTAGACCTAGTGTGCCGCCAGCAGCGGGGCCCAAGCTCCCGGTGGTTAGGGCTGCAGAGTGAAGAACCTCCTGACAATACGTGCCGTGTCAAGGAGTACTGCTTTCTGATTATTATTATTTTATTAAATCATTATTATCATTGTTGTTTATATAGAGACGGCAGTTAATTTTCTTCATTAATTATTTGTACGCTAACGCAGGCAAGACATTGTGTACTTAAAACACCATAACACCAATGCATGTATTTTTTTTTTGAAATGTATTTTACTCATGTTCTAACAAATAGATTATCTTTATCTTTATTTTTATCTCTTTATCTTTAGAAACTCCCGGCTTGATTTATTGGTCTGTATTAATGTCATTATAGCCATATTGAACTATCACCATCTCTACTTATACAATTACGACGCTAAAAGTTAGACATGCATTCAGATGTTTTATCGCTTTGTAATGTATTTGGCAAACTACGTAATAAACCAGGAAATATAGTACAGGCCTTAGGCGGGAGTCGAGTATAGATAGGTACGTTTAACAAGAGAGCTCGGGTCGGTAGCGAAGGCAACTCAATATCAATTAAAAACCGAGGCGAGTTAAGAAGAAAATTAGATAAGTAATATCGGTTTTCATCGTTAGTTATGTTACAGTATCCTATTGGCTAAGATTCAGAAACAAGATAGTAAAGAATTAACTCTGATTTTTTTCATGATTGAAATCAAAACGCAATGAAGTTGAGTTAAAAATGTTTGGAACCCATATGTGATTTTTTAATAGGCGCTTTACCTTTCTGCTTTAATTTAATACCAACTAAAAATATATTTGTACCGTATATTAGCCGCGATGACCTATAGACAGTACAAATACCAATACTACTAGAATTAACTCTGATTTTTTCATTATTGAAATCAAATCTCGATAAATTTGTGTTAGAAATGTTTGGAAAGTTCCTTTATGTAATTTATTTAAAGGGCGAAAATTACCTTTATTTTTTAATTTAATACCAACTACAAAATATATATGTATCGTATATTAGCCGCGATGACCTATAACAGTCTAAATGCCCACTACTAGTACGTACCGAACATGCTTGCAGCATTGCCCCGTTGAATTGCAATGCTGATTCACTGTGCCAAAACAGTGCATAGACATTACCAGCCTTATTAATAAACGGGTATTAGTCTCGGACTAGTTACTTCAGCTTTTGTCCTTTTTTTGCTACTGGAATATTTAGCTGGATCGAAAGAGATAAAAGATGGTGTAACTTAGTCAAAAGTTAGCTCGTGTTTATTAATAAGGCTGTACTAGTCTACTAGTAGGTACTAAGACAAGCGGAAGCGGTGGTAGCGACCACCGCGCCGCTTAGCACGGTGCGGGATCAGCGGTACGGTGCGGTATCAGCGGTACGGTGCGGGATCAGCGGTACGGCGTGGGATCAGCGGTACGGTGCGGGATCAGCGGTACGGTGCGGGATCAGCGTTACGGTGCGGGATCAGCGGTACGGTGCGGGATCAGCGGTACGGTGCGGGATCAGCGGTACGGTGCGGGATCAGCGGTACGGCGCGGGATCAGCGGTACGGTGCGAGATCAGCGGTACGGTGCGTGATCAGCGGTACGGTGCGGGATCAGTGGTACGGTGCGGGATCAGCGGTACGGCGCGGGATCAGCGGTACGTTGCGGGTACGGTCCTTAGTCTTACATTACTACTTTACAGCTAAAGTACCTACCTCGGTAACTGTAGGTACCGAATAAATAAATAGTATGAAAAATGTGAATGCCAACTGGATGGATAATATCCTTATGATCGAACGTAGCAAACATCAAAGGAAGCTTCTTGGTAAGCGTACCAGAGTACGCCGTTGCTAACAACAAAGAGACGAATTGAATGAGGACGCATTTGCGAAACTTAGGGAACAGCGACATATGTGGAGAGGTTTAGATACCTTATACTACCGAACTAAGTACAAGGAAAGATAACGGACCTCTTTGAAGACTTTGTGAATCTGAATTCGAAGTTTTGGTGTAAGTCGCATGTTTTAATTGTACTTATACCATAAAAAGTTACAAAAATAATCTATTTGTATCCTCATAATCCAATGGATATAAAGGTGTCTATCTGTACGTCTGTGGCATTTGTATTCATATATATATTTTGTATGTAGCTATAGGTACGGTTGTATATTATATAGATATATGGATTCGTACATTTATGTTTCTAATTATTTACGAAAACGAGAATTTTACATATTTAATTTTTTTTAGAGCCATTTCAATTGAATATGATTCTTAATAAATATATTAGCATTCTATATACCTATTGAATATATAAAAATATTTATTATTAAAATAATTTTTATAAATTTATATTTTCATATTATTTCAACGTTGAATTATGTTCAAAACCATTGATCGCATTTATAAATTGATTAAGTTTCTACGAACTGGATGGGTATCTATGATTTTAATACAAATATTCAAAATGTAATGTAGAAGTCATTATGTAAGGTTCTTAAAAATAAATCGTAAGGGCAATGCATTTCTTTACAAAGATATAGCATTTATATAGCATTTTTTCTATGACCTTACAGTAAACATGAGAGGTACATCATTGAACACTCTCCAAAGGTAAAAAAAATCATGCTACGTGCAAGAATTTAATATTTTAATAAAGTTTATTACAGAATGCGTCCACGATTCCAACTACTCTGAATATTATTTGCATACTTGGAAAACGTTTATTGCCCGAATCTTCACGCTTCGCTGAACTCTATCCTTTACAAAGCGTTCAGAAAGTTCTACGAGCAATTTCAGATATTTTCTAAAATTGAATTTATTATTGCAGTATGAAATATTCACATAAATTCAAATATGTATAAATAGACTTATGTTATTTTTTCCTATAATATTACTTTTTCTTCAATTATTATTTATTTTAAGTTCTTATGTATAGTTTAGTTTTTTCTTTCTCCCAAGTTCAATTATATAAGTAACCATTTTTGTGTATTGTGTAAATTAAATAAATATAAGACTTATGTGAAACAGATATTAATTATAGTATGACCTATATAATATTGTGTAGTAATATATAGATAAAAATTGAAGATGGGTAAAAAAATAATAATTTAAATGAATGACATTATGAGCTGTACATTCGCCTGATGTTGAGCGTCACGGCTGATCATAACAGATTGAAGTGTAACTTGGAAATCTAAATCATAAAGTTTCGCATGACACTGCGCACGTCATCCTGAGACATCACATAGTCTAGTATTAGACTGTGTCATAAAGTCTCATTTGCCCAGTAATTTCACTAGCTACAGTGCCCTTTATTCCGGCACACAGTAGTGCTTGCGCGCTACTGCTTGGCGACAGAATAACTGGCAAAGCGGTGGTACCTACCTAGACGGACTTTGCAAAAAAGCCCTATCATCTAATATTATATATACAGTCACAGAGCTTGTTACCATACTCCTCCGAAACGGCTGAATCGATTTTGATGAAATTTTATATTTACGCTTGGTAGGTCTGAGAATAGATTGTTATCTATTTCATTCCCCTAAGCGATAAGGGTGGCTCAACCCAAATATGTTATTTTATATTTCGGAAATATTTTATTTTATAGTGTGTACATTAAAAAATACTTACAACCCTAAATTTTCTACCTTCTTTCATCATCCCCTATTTTTAAATTTATATGACAAAACATACAAACAAACAAAACAGATAGTATGCTATACAAATGTTTGGATAGGATTCAGGTGACCAGAATTAAAACAAAAATAAGCATTGCCATTGAACGTGGTAATGCTGCCAGCATTCTGGGTACTTTTCCCTTCACTAACGGGTTATTATAAGTATCTTTTTGTGTTATCTATATTTAAGTTTCTATGTTGACTATGATGAGTTAGACTTTTTTGGGTCTAGTTTAGTTTAGTATTATGTTTTGATGTAATTGTACACAAGAATTGCTTTTATTTTAGGTACGATATTCTAACTAATATAAACTATAAATTAACAATAATTAGGGATAAACAGTCCGGACAAGACGAAACAACCACAAAACGAAAAAAACAAAAATTCGCACACAAAAAACAAGCCTTTTAACATATATAAAAGTTCATGTGCATAACTGACATTATTCGTCAAAAATGTTTGTGATTTTGTTTTACGATTAGGATTCAAAAGGAAAATGCAAATTATGAGGACGTACATTATGACCCTAGCTCCAGTACATCCTACCTTTGTGCAGTATGAGTTTGGTATCGCCAAGAAAGAGGACTGAATAAAGTGAGACAGAGACAAAGCTTTAACCAAAGTTCCAAGGTCTTTGAACTAAAATAAATTGATGAATTGAAATTACATACAACTAAATCGAAATCGTAACAATCTTGAAAAAAAAACTTAAGATCGCATTCTGTTAAAAAAGGTTCTAATTCGTGAGTATGTTTTAGTGTATTGTTTACTCAAGTACAAGTATATCTGCAAATATACTGCTTTGAAACCGTTTATCATCTGTTGGTGGAAGTGTTCAGAGTCAGTAAATGAGATATTATGAGTAGCCAATATGGATTGAATTTAGTGAACATCGGGGAGCTACAAATCCTTTTGTCGAAGCAGCTGAGACGGTCTTAGCAATGGTCTATGACTTAGTCCACTTAGCATGGTCTCATATGACGATGTAAAATACGAAAATCGGAAACTTATTGAAAGATGACGGTAGTAAGATAAAATTTTGGAATAGCTTCTTCTTCGTTGCCGTCTTCTGGAATCTGCGTGTTAAATAACACGACGTTACGTAACACGGACACAGCTATACTCGGTAGTAGAGTTGCGGGGCATTGTAAGGTCATACCGTTATACACGGATACCTATCTTTTTTATATTAGGATATATAATTATACTGGTGCACTCATCCTGTGGTAGCGTTTCACCACATTTCACCTGGTCTTAAATAACAATATGACCGCAGGAGGTACCACAATACCCATAGACGTTTTGAGAGATGACTAAGGGACAAATTATGGTGGCAAGTGGTTGTGGTAAAAATATTAGTAATGAAGGTCGTAACAATGGCAAGATTTTTTTTTCAGCATTATGATCGAAAAGGCGCATGCTCCACGGACCTAAGCTGGTGGCGAGAGAAAATGTGATGAGTAGATAATATTTGCGCAGTGGTCAACCGACCCGACCACATTATATATACTTTAAAAATAATCCACGGAACTCTTGAAAGCGAGCTTAAGTATCGCAATTAGGGCGTTGGTTGGATATCATAGAATCATGGGTTGATGATGGCACAACGAGGAATTGTTTTTCTTACTTGATCTATTAAGTGGAACAAACAGCCGTCGTAAATGGGAACTAAGCCTTTTGAAGAAGGAATTCCACGGGACTAACGGTACGTTATAAAAATGTTTTAATTAAATGATGTATTTACTAACTCACAAAGGCACAAAAGCAGGATGCACTGTAGTGTATAATACACTCTTTCAAGTAAAGTAAACATTTCAATAAAAACTGAAGACCCTTTGAATGCTACACCCCGGTTGCTTCAGTGCCGTGATGCCATGACTTATTATTGAAAATATATAAATACCGCTGAAGTTTCTTAGCAACTCTTCTAGCGTTGGAGAGTACGTGGTAGTCAGCATTTCATTCTCCGATGATTTATGTGATGGGTCATTGCCGTGTGGGTGAAGATTCTCCTGGAAAATTATTAGTGGTTTAAAAAAAATCTACTCTAGGATTAGCTACGTAACTTAATTTCAACGATTAGAAATATGGCTATTGATTTGACAATTCCAATACTTTACCGATTAATTGAATTAAAAATTAAAAGTGTATACGCCTTTGCTTGCAATCAAGGTTACACAACAACCCCTTGGTACCATTTTGGGAATATTTCTACCGATTACCGATACTGTGTCTACTTAACATTTTCATATCTGAAGTAATAATATGAAGTTCGTTTTAATTAAGTAATTTTTATAATTAATTTTAATTACTGATATTTAACGAAATGAAACTTACGCCCGTCTGTACTAAAATCTATTAAAATAAAACTTAGCTGAGCAACACTTTTCCACGAAATTTCGTGTACGTTTGTTAAATTCGTGTCAACTTGACAGACTAAATACTGAATGCTCATTGGTTACCTCTTGATCATATTCGGCTGTCTCAACGAATAACATTGACATGAGTTTTACAAAATTATGAGAAACCAGAGGCTATAAGTGCGAACTCAGGAGCTGTATAACTTTAGAACAGACGGGCAAGTACTTGCAATAATAGACGAGCAAGTGCTTATTTTAAATTATACTCATAAGCTAAGACTTAAGACTCTTCGAGATCTTTAAAATGAAAAAGACAATGCAATTAGGTAAGCGAATAAAACTAGACTAATAGAGATTAGTGAAATTCGATTGAAAACGTAAGTAAAATTTATATTAAGTGACTCCTTGTCTGCCTCGGCGGCATGGCGTCTATTTTTGAGAATGGTCTAAAATAACTAACGGAATAAACAGCGTTACGTTAATATTTAAATTAGATAAATATAAAAAAAAAAATTAATAAGCTTTTATTATTCGTGTTCTTCTTCGCAAACCTTTTCATTTGACAATAAATAACTAGTCCGCCATTTTGTGCCGTCCGCCATGTTGTTATTCTTCAAACTAAACGTGAATGCAGATTTTAGCTCTATAGTTTCAGTGGAAACCCGTGAAACATTGATTGCAAAACTCCAGGACACACACAAGTTAAATTGAATAAAAACTTTTAAAATGAAATAAAAAATAATGTTTGAGTTTCAGGTATCTCTGAAAACTAATCTCGACTTTCGTTGCTACGAAACAAAAAAGTGAAGAGTCTGTCTGTTTGTGTGGCTTTTACGTCAAACTTTCTACATTCAAACATTCTATTCCAAACTTTATACCTGTATTTTAAACCATGATTCAGAGCCCTCAATCACATGTCTCGCTCACACTTTCCATTATTAAGTGTGTAGACATTTCAAAAAGTACATATTGTTCTTTTCTGTGGTGTTATTTTTCCATCTGGCATGTTTTAAATTGACAATGAAACAATTCTTGTTAATTTTATTGTTATATTTCCTGGATATTTGAACAAAAATATTTTTCAAGCTTTTTAATATTATGATATGAGTGATAAAATGTTAATTAAATATATATTTTTTAAATTGTAACTCTATCAATTTATATCTGCGATAGGTCGAAAAGTGCAAGCGAAACATTATTATTAGCAAGACCCTAAGATAGTAATAGTAGTTCGTACTTTATTTTAGTGTAGTTGCCAAAAATGCTGCTATTTTGAAGATAATGTGGTATCTGTAAGTTCACCTGTATTTTACTAACATCTTCTTTATCACCATATTGCGCCTCGACATACACCAAGCTTGACTGCAGGTCAGTTATGTTTTTATCCGAGTTGGGTGCTTGATACATGCGAACAGCTGAGAAAAAAAAAATGAAGATGATAAAACAATTACAAAGAAGTATTAGTAAGATATGGGTACAATGTTTGGGATTATCTTACCATTTACTGCAGTTTTTTGTTTGGTGGGATAATTCTGCAAGAGTTCGTCAAGGTATGGCACCACCACTTTGCCCATATATTCTGCCACCAAACGTTAGTGTTTGCGCTCTACTGTGTCCCGGTTTGAAGGGCACTGTAGCTAGTGAAATTACGAAGCAAATAAACCTTCTAGTATAGAAATATTTTTACCAAACCATGCTGTTTTAGTTTCTGATCTGATGTCTCAGGATGGCTTGCCTAATTTTTATTCTTTTCCTAGACTACATCGTCACTTACTATCGGGTGCGATAGTGGTCAAACACAAGCCTAACAAGCAAAAACAAAAAAAACGAACCTTATGAGATTGAGTAACGCTGCAACTGTTATGAGATGACCAGGAATACATAACATTAGACGCACGACATGCTTGTCACTTCAAGCATTTAACACAAACCAATACAGCATTTTATAATGATTGCGGATGTAGAGTTGTAGACACGGTAGGTTTTTTTTATCTACGAATTGGTCAGCGTTTGACTGCAACTCAACCGATGTTAAGCGGAAATGCAGTCAAAGGTGTAGAATATTGTCGTATGATGAGCCTATTTTTTTACATGGTCCTGGTCCTAACTAGGATTCTTTGTGTATAGGAACCCAGGAAATACGAGGGCCATGATCCCACAGCATCCAGACTCTGAACAAGTGTTTGCGTAAGTGTTTTTATGCATAAATACTTGTCCTGTCGCGGGAATCGAACCCACCACCTCAGGGTAATGAGTTGACCTGCTCAACTACCACACCACAGAGGCTGTTAAATTTTCAGTCTAATAGGCATACCTATATTTTAATAGAATTTATATATTTGCTCACTAACTATCGTTATTTAATTTATTATACATAAAAAATTCTTAAATTATTTTACAGTATTCGGTTTTGAGTACAGTGTACTAGTTTCACCCACGTGGTGAAAATTTTCCAATTTTCTGATGTTTTCTTATTTTTACTTTCATAAGAAGCTTCTTCTGACAGTAATAAACACAACAAAAAAATAGCAATAATGTTCCCTCCATTCAAAACAAAAAACTAAACTAGTGATTTTATTTTTATATATAGACTAGCAGCGCTCCGCGAACATTTTTATTTATAGACTAGCAGCGCTCCGCGAACATTTTTATTTATAGACTAGCAGCGCTCCGCGAACATTTTTATTTATAGACTAGCAGCGCTCCGCGAACATTTTTATATATAGACTAGCAGCGCTCCGCGAACATTTTTATTTATAGACTAGCAGCGCTCCGCGAACATTTTTATATATAGACTAGCAGCGCTCCGCGAACATTTTTATATATAGACTAGCAGCGCTCCGCGAACATTTTTATATATAGACTAGCAGCGCTCCGCGAACATTTTTATATATAGACTAGCAGCGCTCCGCGAACATTTTTATATATAGACTAGCAGCGCTCCGCGAACATTTTTATATATAGACTAGCAGCGCTCCGCGAACATTTTTATATATAGACTAGCAGCGCTCCGCGAACATTTTTATATATAGACTAGCAGCGCTCCGCGAACATTTTTATATATAGACTAGCAGCGCTCCGCGAACATTTTTATATATAGACTAGCAGCGCTCCGCGAACATTTTTATATATAGACTAGCAGCGCTCCACGAACATTTTTATATATAGACTAGCAGCGCTCCGCGAACATTTTTATATATAGACTAGCAGCGCTCCGCGAACATTTTTATATATAGACTAGCAGCGCTCCGCGAACATTTTTATATATAGACTAGCAGCGCTCCGCGAACATTTTTATATATAGACTAGCAGCGCTCCGCGAACATTTTTATATATAGACTAGCAGCGCTCCGCGAACATTTTTATATATAGACTAGCAGCGCTCCGCGAACATTTTTATATATAGACTAGCAGCGCTCCGCGAACATTTTTATATATAGACTAGCAGCGCTCCGCGAACATTTTTATATATAGACTAGCAGCGCTCCGCGAACATTTTTATATATAGACTAGCAGCGCTCCGCGAACATTTTTATATATAGACTAGCAGCGCTCCGCGAACATTTTTATATATAGACTAGCAGCGCTCCGCGAACATTTTTATATATAGACTAGCAGCGCTCCGCGAACATTTTTATATATAGACTAGCAGCGTTCCGCGAACATTATTAAATGTTCCTCTAAACTTTTTTTTTAAAGAAACTTTTCCTGACAATAATAAACACAACGAAAATGTTTCATCCGTTCACGCGTGATGCGATGGCCAAGGGAAATAGAGATTCATTTTTATATTATAAAAATAAGATGATAAGTATGTATATCTACGTATCAAACCCTTCAACCTCGGGACTTAATAATATAGTTTTTATTAATGAAATAGCAATAAAACGCGTATGTACACATAGCTAACAATTTAATACAAATATATGTATCAATTTAATTGTTATCGAACTGATCATCAAATTTTAAAATGTATAAATCTGTAATTATTTTCTTAGTAAAATTGTTGTAATATTTTACTAGGTGGTAGGACTTTACTGCAAAGTTCGTCTAGGTAGGTACCACCGCTTTGCCAGTTATTCTGCCGCCAAGCAGTAGTGCGCAAGCACTGCTGTGTTCCGGTTTGAAGGGCACTGTAGCTAGTGAAATTACTGGGCAAATGAGACTTTATGATCTGATCTCACAGTTTAGTAATCTTATTACTAGATTGTGCTGATGTCTCTGGATGACGTGCGCACTGCGCAGTGCAGTGTCACGCGAACCTCTATACTTTAGAGTTCCGAATGACACTGCAGCTGATATGGGCCGCCGTGTCGTTTAACACCAGGCGAACGGCTAGCTCGTCACGTCATTACTTAACATAAAAAAAAAACGAAAATAGTTCATCAATTCCTATCCTGAAGTTGAAAATAATCACAAAATTAATATTTATGTCTACATTACATTTTATCATATTTATTTAACCTTTAAAAAATACAGCTTATGTTCGGTATGAATATGCCTTTCTAGGTTAGGTTTGTCCAGACACAATCAACTAATACGATTTGAGTACCAGAAGGACATTACATACAATGTATACATACTTTTTGCATAATGTGTTCCAGTATTATAGCTACTACTGTGCTAAAACTTGGTCACTGACTGAAGCGCAGAACTCCAGGCTTCAATTTTGACAACGCAAGATTGTGATGAGACTGGGCAGGGCATACAGTCAGTATGAACCCGGATAAATGGGCAAACATCGTCACATATCTGTAACCTAGAAACGGCCACAGCTGGGCCCGGGAAAATACAATACGGTTGGATAAAGATTGCCATGGATAGAAATAACTTGGAAGAAATAAAGGATCACTTGGAAAAAAAAACCTTTTAAGTATGAAAAAACGAGTGTGCTTCTTCTTTAGTTTAGCTCCATCTATCGGCCGGTTTGTTTTGTTTTGCTTTGTTTAATGTTAATGTCACCATCTTGGCAATTGTAAGTTGTCATTTTACCGACCAACGATACCAATACCAACAATATAATATTTTTATAAAATTTTGTCATGTTAACAATGGAGATCTATCTATATTCCGTTCGCCTCGCATTCACCAGCTTACTTCCCAAATCAAGAGTGCGTAAAGAAGTTTTACTACAAAAATTTGTTCAGCACTATTTCCTTTGCGGTTATTATTATAATTTGTGTCTGTCAAAAACTATCCATCTTTATCACACAAGAAAATTCAAAATTAAAGGAATAATGGGAGCTAGTTGATTGCGCCACAACCTGTGTGGCAGGTCGCGCCTGCCAACGCTAACATTAATAATAATAATTATAATAATATACGTCGACATCTCACACAACGCCATCTAGCCCCAAACTAAGCAAAGATTGTACTATGGGAACCAGATAACTGATACAATACTTAGATACTTTTTGTTTGTAAATACATACATATAATACAATATAACACCCAGAAACAGAACAAACACCTATGTTCATCACACAAATGTTTGTCCTGGGTGGGAATCCAACCCACAACCCACAGTTCAGAAGGCAGGGATACTACCAACTGAGCTATCGGCCCAGTCTAAAATTAAATCATATCATCATTACTATTCAATAATTTACAATAATACGAGTATTAACTGAATGGTTTCAAGATATACAGACAATTTATTAGATAGTTCACTTATCGTTGTATGTTTATCTATGTCGTTATTTCCAAATGTCTAATCTTGCATCATAATCTTGGCATTCCATTTTATACCTGACTCACAATGTATGTTATACCTGACTCACAATGTATGTTATACCTGACTCACAATGTATGTTATAAGTATGACGGCATCATCTAAGTTTGAGAAAATGGTTCCCTGACAAGTTAGGGCAGGTCGGGTTAGTCAGACCAGCCAGATCTGCAAACTGTGTGAGCACAAGAGTTCTTGCAGACACTGTTCTGTTATGGGCGGTCGTGCCGCTTAACACCAGGTGAACGAATAGCTCGTCACGTCATCCATTTACATAAAAAAAAGATTCTTAAGTAAAGGTGGCAGGTTTGTCATGTAAAGGGCCACCTTTACACTTTTTACACCTTTAAATGATGGCAAACCCATGTAAAAATGGCAGATTTGTAATGTAAAGGTGACAGGTTCGTAATGTAAAGGTGGCAGGTTCGTAATGTAAAGATGGCAGGTTCGTAATGTAAAGGTGGCAGGTTCGTAATGTAAAGGTGGGACCTCTTATGGTAGATGATGAGCCATGATGGCAATGAAATCAAGTACTGCTGTGCACAGTCCAATACATGATGACCAGTTTAGGTTATTATTAACGTTAAGTTATTTAATGTCGTACTGTATTAAAATGAAAAAAATAAAATATCAGATAAAAATATTCTACGTCTGTGGCACACCGGTATACATACAGTGATAAAGACTACCTTAGAATCACAAGACATAAAATATACCAATGTCAATGACGACGGTTATAAAATATAGATTTAACAGTGATTCGATATCATCGCGAGGTGTTACAGGTGCTGATATAGGCAGGCAGTGTACAGTAGGTCAACATTACACTCGGCACTCGCACCTTGTGAATAACCAGTACGTAAGCACGTGCCGAGCGATCGATTTGAAACAACGCGATTATGCTACCGATAGCTAGATAGGTGATTTAAATTTGCTGGAACACTAGATCCAAATTCAAAACATTAAAATTTTCAGAATTGATCTTAATATCATAGGTCAATCATCGGTTTTCAATTGAAGTAAGTATTAAGAACATAAACATATTAATATAGGTATCCTCATGAGTGATTTTTCAATAGCTATAGGTTAGACTAACTTAAATTATAGCTTTAAAACTTTTAAACTCACTATTTAGAGGACTGTACTTACACGAAGTATAAAAGATGGTCACTCCCATAGTGAAGAGAGCGGACGCGGCCAGCAACGTCAAGATCAACCCTTTGCGAGGAACACACACGCCGTACGCAAACTCGCCCATGGTGATCCTGCAACAAGCGTGAAACATATTGATAAAATTGAAAATTTGCTATACTAACACATATTACTTTTCTATCCAAAGGTTGCCAGAAGAGATCGCTCTGAGTGTTAACCAGTGCAGCGTCGACTGTCCCTGCGAACTGCGCCCGACACGTCTCGCTCTAAATAAACGGACACGAATGCAATTCTAAGGTTACCTTAAACGCATCCTGTACACAATCAATTTTCATAAACTGGAGTAGTTATCCAACGAACTTATTTTTGCGGTTTATTTTCATTCTAGTTGTGCCCCGCGGTTTCACCTGCGGATAAAAAGTATCCTATGTATTAATCTAGTGTATAAGCTATCTGCATTCCAAGTTTCCAATCCATTCAGTATTTTTTGCGTGAAAGAGTAACAAACATCCATAGATACATGTAAACTTTCGCGTTTATAATATTAGGGAGGATAAAGATATTTTTTTTACGACATCCAAATTAACTTCACAATGTGATACTTAGGAATATACATATTATGTAGCGTGGTATCTACCTCAGCTCAGCTAATAATTGAATATAGAATCAGTCACCAAGCGCTCTGCTGGATTTCTATGTCTAAGGTAGCTGCCCCACAGTTGACAAGATAGCTGCTAACCATCAACTATTTTCTCGCTGAATAAACGTACAATAGATGTAGGTTCCACGTGAGTAAAAGAGATACACATATTAATAGTTGATCGCTGACTATTTACAATAACGGCAATTTGTCGCAGCTGCAAAAGCTGTTATCAAAGTATAAACTGGCTCAGCGATACTCGCTTGGAACA
This sequence comes from Ennomos fuscantarius, assembly GCA_905220475.3. Classification (NCBI taxonomy): domain Eukaryota; kingdom Metazoa; phylum Arthropoda; class Insecta; order Lepidoptera; family Geometridae; genus Ennomos; species Ennomos fuscantarius. The sequence continues at coordinate 19,199,562 of HG992023.1, forward strand.
GTGCAGAACACTCGTTGAGATACTGTCGCTTAGTGCTGCGCATACCAGTGGTATTCTACTACGTAAGCACTATTAGTTATTCTGTGATTCTGCTACATTATGGATATCAGAGTCCACTTCGAACGAGTGGTGCGAGTAATCACACTCGCACTTATAGCCCAGCGACCGAACTATCGGCACTACACACTCGCCACTCGTTACTCGCCACTCGTTTCTAGATCTACTCGCTTCTCGCTCATCGTCGGCGGTGGGACAATTGCCTAAGCACTCAATGAGCCCTGGATCTGGCAGCCTAATTTGAGAACAACTTTCCCAATCTTGGCGAGATTTTGGGCAATATTGTTACTTTAATGTTAAACATACGACATTCGTACTGTTTTTGATTGTTCATCTATTATGTGCAAATTGGGCATTCGACCGGTAGCTTAAAATCAGAGGGGCGATTCCGGTAATTTTCAATAGATTTCAAAAAAGGAAGATATTCTCAATTCTTTTGTGTTTTTTTTTAATGTTCCTTACTTCTTATGGCTTTTTTAATGTACAAATACAAAATACAGTGAGACAGTGGTAAGCGCAAGCCTTAAAAATAAAACACTATATTATTTATTTGCTATACAGCGGCTCAATAAAAATCAGTCGCAAATGTAGTTGAAAATTGAAATCGCAATTTGTCTGAAGTTGAGATACAGCAAGAATTGAAGTTTTATATGAGGAATAATACAATTTAAATAAAACATAAATATTTATATTGTTCCACGAGATGTGGTTACTTTAGAAGCCTAATGTTCAACACGTGGGCGGCTTCCAGCTGACGATATTGTGTAGTTTCATCGAATACAATCCGACAGATGCTCGTGAGCGGGCGCCGCTTGCGGGAGCCGGTGGCTCGTGGTGTATACGTGAGCGGGCGCCGGTGGCTCGTGGTGTATACGTGAGCGGGCGCCGGTGGCTCGTGGTGTATACGTGAGCGGGCGCCGGTGGCTCGTGGTGTATACGTGAGCGGGCGCCGGTGGCTCGTGGTGTATACGTGAGCGGGCGCCGGTGGCTCGTGGTGTATACGTGAGCGGGCGCCGCTAGCGGGAGCTGGTGGCTCGTGGTGTATACGTGAGCGGGCGCCGGTGGCTCGTGGTGTATACGTGAGCGGGCGCCGGTGGCTCGTGGTGTATACGTGAGCGGGCGCCGGTGGCTCGTGGTGTATACGTGAGCGGGCGCCGGTGGCTCGTGGTGTATACGTGAGCGGGCGCCGCTAGCGGGAGCTGGTGGCTCGTGGTGTATACGTGAGCGGGCGCCGGTGGCTCGTGGTGTATACGTGAGCGGGCGCCGGTGGCTCGTGGTGTATACGTGAGCGGGCGCCGCTAGCGGGAGCTGGTGGCTCGTGGTGTATACGTGAGCGGGCGCCGGTGGCTCGTGGTGTATACGTGAGCGGGCGCCGGTGGCTCGTGGTGTATACGTGAGCGGGCGCCGGTGGCTCGTGGTGTATACGTGAGCGGGCGCCGCTTGCGGGAGCTGGTGGCTCGTGGTGTATACGTGAGCGGGCGCCGGTGGCTCGTGGTGTATACGTGAGCGGGCGCCGGTGGCTCGTGGTGTATACGTGAGCGGGCGCCGGTGGCTCGTGGTGTATACGTGAGCGGGCGCCGGTGGCTCGTGGTGTATACGTGAGCGGGCGCCGGTGGCTCGTGGTGTATACGTGAGCGGGCGCCGGTGGCTCGTGGTGTATACGTGAGCGGGCGCCGGTGGCTCGTGGTGTATACGTGAGCGGGCGCCGGTGGCTCGTGGTGTATACGTGAGCGGGCGCCGGTGGCTCGTGGTGTATACGTGAGCGGGCGCCGGTGGCTCGTGGTGTATACGTGAGCGGGCGCCGCTAGCGGGAGCTGGTGGCTCGTGGTGTATACGTGAGCGGGCGCTGGTGGCTCGTGGTGTATACGTGAGCGGGCGCCGGTGGCTCGTGGTGTATACGTGAGCGGGCGCCGGTGGCTCGTGGTGTATACGTGAGCGGGCGCCGGTGGCTCGTGGTGTATACGTGAGCGGGCGCCGCTAGCGGGAGCTGGTGGCTCGTGGTGTATACGTGAGCGGGCGCCGGTGGCTCGTGGTGTATACGTGAGCGGGCGCCGGTGGCTCGTGGTGTATACGTGAGCGGGCGCCGCTAGCGGGAGCTGGTGGCTCGTGGTGTATACGTGAGCGGGCGCCGGTGGCTCGTGGTGTATACGTGAGCGGGCGCCGCTTGCGGGAGCTGGTGGCTCGTGGTGTATACGTGAGCGGGCGCCGGTGGCTCGTGGTGTATACGTGAGCGGGCGCCGGTTGCGGGGGCTGGTGGCTCGTGGTGTATACGTGAGCGGGCGCCGGTGGCTCGTGGTGTATACGTGAGCGGGCGCCGCTTGCGGGAGCTGGTGGCTCGTGGTGTATACGTGAGCGGGCGCCGCTTGCGGGAGCTGGTGGCTCGTGGTGTATACGTGAGCGGGCGCCGGTGGCTCGTGGTGTATACGTGAGCGGGCGCCGCTTGCGGGAGCTGGTGGCTCGTGGTGTATACGTGAGCGGGCGCCGGTGGCTCGTGGTGTATACGTGAGCGGGCGCCGCTTGCGGGAGCTGGTGGCTCGTGGTGTATACGTGAGCGGGCGCCGCTTGCGGGAGCTGGTGGCTCGTGGTGTATACGTGAGCGGGCGCCGGTGGCTCGTGGTGTATACGTGAGCGGGCGCCGGTGGCTCGTGGTGTATACGTGAGCGGGCGCCGCTTGCGGGAGCTGGTGGCTCGTGGTGTATACGTGAGCGGGCGCCGCTTGCGGGAGCCGGTGGCTCGTGGTGTATACGTGAGCGGGCGCCGGTGGCTCGTGGTGTATACGTGAGCGGGCGCCGCTTGCGGGAGCTGGTGGCTCGTGGTGTATACGTGAGCGGGCGCCGCTTGCGGGAGCTGGTGGCTCGTGGTGTATACGTGAGCGGGCGCCGCTTGCGGGAGCTGGTGGCTCGTGGTGTATACGTGAGCGGGCGCCGGTGGCTCGTGGTGTATACGTGAGCGGGCGCCGCTTGCGGGAGCTGGTGGCTCGTGGTGTATACGTGAGCGGGCGCCGCTTGCGGGAGCTGGTGGCTCGTGGTGTATACGTGAGCGGGCGCCGGTGGCTCGTGGTGTATACGTGAGCGGGCGCCGCTTGCGGGAGCTGGTGGCTCGTGGTGTATACGTGAGCGGGCGCCGCTTGCGGGAGCTGGTGGCTCGTGGTGTATACGTGAGCGGGCGCCGGTGGCTCGTGGTGTATACGTGAGCGGGCGCCGGTGGCTCGTGGTGTATACGTGAGCGGGCGCCGGTGGCTCGTGGTGTATACGTGAGCGGGCGCCGCTTGCGGGAGCTGGTGGCTCGTGGTGTATACGTGAGCGGGCGCCGGTGGCTCGTGGTGTATACGTGAGCGGGCGCCGCTAGCGGGAGCTGGTGGCTCGTGGTGTATACGTGAGCGGGCGCCGGTGGCTCGTGGTGTATACGTGAGCGGGCGCCGGTGGCTCGTGGTGTATACGTGAGCGGGCGCCGCTAGCGGGAGCTGGTGGCTCGTGGTGTATACGTGAGCGGGCGCCGGTGGCTCGTGGTGTATACGTGAGCGGGCGCCGCTTGCGGGAGCTGGTGGCTCGTGGTGTATACGTGAGCGGGCGCCGGTGGCTCGTGGTGTATACGTGAGCGGGCGCCGCTTGCGGGAGCTGGTGGCTCGTGGTGTATACGTGAGCGGGCGCCGGTGGCTCGTGGTGTATACGTGAGCGGGCGCCGCTTGCGGGAGCTGGTGGCTCGTGGTGTATACGTGAGCGGGCGCCGGTGGCTCGTGGTGTATACGTGAGCGGGCGCCGGTGGCTCGTGGTGTATACGCGAGCGGGCGCCGCTTGCGGGAGCTGGTGGCTCGTGGTGTATACGTGAGCGGGCGCCGCTTGCGGGAGCTGGTGGCTCGTGGTGTATACGTGAGCGGGCGCCGGTGGCTCGTGGTGTATACGTGAGCGGGCGCCGGTGGCTCGTGGTGTATACGTGAGCGGGCGCCGCTTGCGGGAGCTGGTGGCTCGTGGTGTATACGTGAGCGGGCGCCGGTGGCTCGTGGTGTATACGTGAGCGGGCGCTGGTGGCTCGTGGTGTATACGTGAGCGGGCGCCGGTGGCTCGTGGTGTATACGTGAGCGGGCGCCGCTTGCGGGAGCTGGTGGCTCGTGGTGTATACGTGAGCGGGCGCCGGTGGCTCGTGGTGTATACGTGAGCGGGCGCCGGTGGCTCGTGGTGTATACGTGAGCGGGCGCCGGTGGCTCGTGGTGTATACGTGAGCGGGCGCCGCTTGCGGGAGCTGGTGGCTCGTGGTGTATACGTGAGCGGGCGCTGGTGGCTCGTGGTGTATACGTGAGCGGGCGCCGGTGGCTCGTGGTGTATACGTGAGCGGGCGCCGCTTGCGGGAGCTGGTGGCTCGTGGTGTATACGTGAGCGGGCGCCGCTTGCGGGAGCTGGTGGCTCGTGGTGTATACGTGAGCGGGCGCCGGTGGCTCGTGGTGTATACGTGAGCGGGCGCCGCTTGCGGGAGCTGGTGGCTCGTGGTGTATACGTGAGCGGGCGCCGGTGGCTCGTGGTGTATACGTGAGCGGGCGCCGGTGGCTCGTGGTGTATACGTGAGCGGGCGCCGGTGGCTCGTGGTGTATACGTGAGCGGGCGCCGCTTGCGGGAGCTGGTGGCTCGTGGTGTATACGTGAGCGGGCGCCGGTGGCTCGTGGTGTATACGTGAGCGGGCGCCGGTGGCTCGTGGTGTATACGTGAGCGGGCGCCGGTGGCTCGTGGTGTATACGTGAGCGGGCGCCGCTTGCGGGAGCTGGTGGCTCGTGGTGTATACGTGAGCGGGCGCCGCTTGCGGGAGCTGGTGGCTCGTGGTGTATACGTGAGCGGGCGCCGGTGGCTCGTGGTGTATACGTGAGCGGGCGCCGGTGGCTCGTGGTGTATACGTGAGCGGGCGCCGGAGGCTCGTGGTGTATACGTGAGCGGGCGCCGCTTGCGGGAGCTGGTGGCTCGTGGTGTATACGTGAGCGGGCGCCGGTGGCTCGTGGTGTATACGTGAGCGGGCGCCGCTTGCGGGAGCTGGTGGCTCGTGGTGTATACGTGAGCGGGCGCCGGTGGCTCGTGGTGTATACGTGAGCGGGCGCCGGTGGCTCGTGGTGTATACGTGAGCGGGCGCCGGTGGCTCGTGGTGTATACGTGAGCGGGCGCCGGTGGCTCGTGGTGTATACGTGAGCGGGCGCCGGTGGCTCGTGGTGTATACGTGAGCAGGCGCCGCTTGCGGGAGCTGGTGGCTCGTGGTGTATACGTGAGCGGGCGCCGGTGGCTCGTGGTGTATACGTGAGCGGGCGCCGGTGGCTCGTGGTGTATACGTGAGCGGGCGCCGGTGGCTCGTGGTGTATACGTGAGCGGGCGCCGCTTGCGGGAGCTGGTGGCTCGTGGTGTATACGTGAGCGGGCGCCGCTCGCGGGAGCTGGTGGCTCGTGGTGTATACGTGAGCGGGCGCCGGTGGCTCGTGGTGTATACGTGAGCGGGCGCCGCTTGCGGGAGCTGGTGGCTCGTGGTGTATACGTGAGCGGGCGCCGGTGGCTCGTGGTGTATACGTGAGCGGGCGCCGGTGGCTCGTGGTGTATACGTGAGCGGGCGCCGCTTGCGGGAGCTGGTGGCTCGTGGTGTATACGTGAGCGGGCGCCGGTGGCTCGTGGTGTATACGTGAGCGGGCGCCGCTTGCGGGAGCTGGTGGCTCGTGGTGTATACGTGAGCGGGCGCCGGTGGCTCGTGGTGTATACGTGAGCGGGCGCCGGTGGCTCGTGGTGTATACGTGAGCGGGCGCCGGTGGCTCGTGGTGTATACGTGAGCGGGCGCCGGTGGCTCGTGGTGTATACGTGAGCGGGCGCCGGTGGCTCGTGGTGTATACGTGAGCGGGCGCCGCTTGCGGGAGCTGGTGGCTCGTGGTGTATACGTGAGTGGGCGCCGGTGGCTCGTGGTGTATACGTGAGCGGGCGCCGCTTGCGGGAGCTGGTGGCTCGTGGTGTATACGTGAGTGGGCGCCGGTGGCTCGTGGTGTATACGTGAGCGGGCGCCGCTAGCGGGAGCTGGTGGCTCGTGGTGTATACGTGAGCGGGCGCCGGTGGCTCGTGGTGTATACGTGAGCGGGCGCCGCTTGCGGGAGCTGGTGGCTCGTGGTGTATACGTGAGCGGGCGCCGGTGGCTCGTGGTGTATACGTGAGCGGGCGCCGGTGGCTCGTGGTGTATACGTGAGCGGGCGCCGGTGGCTCGTGGTGTATACGTGAGCGGGCGCCGGAGGCTCGTGGTGTATACGTGAGCGGGCGCCGCTTGCGGGAGCTGGTGGCTCGTGGTGTATACGTGAGCGGGCGCCGGTGGCTCGTGGTGTATACGTGAGCGGGCGCCGCTTGCGGGAGCTGGTGGCTCGTGGTGTATACGTGAGCGGGCGCCGGTGGCTCGTGGTGTATACGTGAGCGGGCGCCGGTGGCTCGTGGTGTATACGTGAGCGGGCGCCGGTGGCTCGTGGTGTATACGTGAGCGGGCGCCGGTGGCTCGTGGTGTATACGTGAGCGGGCGCCGGTGGCTCGTGGTGTATACGTGAGCAGGCGCCGCTTGCGGGAGCTGGTGGCTCGTGGTGTATACGTGAGCGGGCGCCGGTGGCTCGTGGTGTATACGTGAGCGGGCGCCGGTGGCTCGTGGTGTATACGTGAGCGGGCGCCGGTGGCTCGTGGTGTATACGTGAGCGGGCGCCGCTTGCGGGAGCTGGTGGCTCGTGGTGTATACGTGAGCGGGCGCCGCTTGCGGGAGCTGGTGGCTCGTGGTGTATACGTGAGCGGGCGCCGGTGGCTCGTGGTGTATACGTGAGCGGGCGCCGGTGGCTCGTGGTGTATACGTGAGCGGGCGCCGGAGGCTCGTGGTGTATACGTGAGCGGGCGCCGGTGGCTCGTGGTGTATACGTGAGCGGGCGCCGCTTGCGGGAGCTGGTGGCTCGTGGTGTATACGTGAGCGGGCGCCGGTGGCTCGTGGTGTATACGTGAGCGGGCGCCGCTTGCGGGAGCTGGTGGCTCGTGGTGTATACGTGAGCGGGCGCCGGTGGCTCGTGGTGTATACGTGAGCGGGCGCCGGTGGCTCGTGGTGTATACGTGAGCGGGCGCCGGTGGCTCGTGGTGTATACGTGAGCGGGCGCCGGTGGCTCGTGGTGTATACGTGAGCGGGCGCCGGTGGCTCGTGGTGTATACGTGAGCGGGCGCCGCTTGCGGGAGCTGGTGGCTCGTGGTGTATACGTGAGTGGGCGCCGGTGGCTCGTGGTGTATACGTGAGCGGGCGCCGCTTGCGGGAGCTGGTGGCTCGTGGTGTATACGTGAGCGGGCGCCGGTGGCTCGTGGTGTATACGTGAGCGGGCGCCGGTGGCTCGTGGTGTATACGTGAGCGGGCGCCGGTGGCTCGTGGTGTATACGTGAGCGGGCGCCGGTGGCTCGTGGTGTATACGTGAGCGGGCGCCGGTGGCTCGTGGTGTATACGTGAGCGGGCGCCGGTGGCTCGTGGTGTATACGGAAATAGAAATACAGTAATTGATATTCCCGATATTTATATAGTATCACAAAAAATTAAGAAAAGGAAAAATATATATTAAATATATTATAACTATTATTATATATATTATTGATTTTGTTAATATAACAATAATACAACTAACAAATATGTAAGCAGTATATTAAAAAAGAGCACGGGCCCAGGCGTCTGAGGTAAAGCGGAATAAAAAATTAAAAAATGTCCAACAGGTGGTTAAACATAATAGAAGTAAATAGTGCCTTAACTACAAACCTAGAATATTTTCGCTAGGAACAGCAATTAGAAATCCTAGGTTTTATAACCTACTAGTTGCGCCCCGCGGTTTCAACCGCGGATAAAATGTATTTTAATTATTTACTCATCCCACGGGAAAACTTCACTTTTCCGGGATAAAATGTAGCCTATATGTTAATCTAGTGTATAAGCTATCTTGATACCGAATTTTATCCAAATCCATTCTGCTGTTTGAGCGTGAAGGAGTAACAAACATACACACAAACACACATACACGCATACAAACTTTCGCCTTTATAATATTAGTGTGATTAGTGTGATTTCGAGAAGCAAACTCACAACGGCTAAAAACATGTAATTATTTGTAGATTTTTCGCTACATTAAAATACCACTACCATTCCTTATGAACCTATGATAACCTTATAATTACGTGTTATATGTGTTTAGATAGATATTAAATGCATTTGTTACCCACACGAATTAATTACATTACCTCCTTAAATGAAATCCTCTGGATCAAATTGCATCCCCTTTGATATCACAGATTGAAAATGGCAAAGGGGAAGAGATTACTCTCACCGGATCGTCACCTGGCAAGCACTTAATTGAGCACTGGTTCGCAGTTCACGATAATAATTACACCACTTTCGACCGATGTGAGTTAGCAAGTGATGCCCACCCATTTCATTACCCGATGACTATACCGGCAAAGATAACAAACGAAGTAATTATTGTTATCACTTTTATCAGATATCGATTGGCATATATAGGAAAAGCGTGTAGCGTGCTCACCTTCACCGCCATTCTAAACCATCATCATCAGACATCCTTATTTTATAAATTAAACATCAACCTGTTTTCTTTGTAGCTTTGTATATCCTTTGTGATCTACCAAACCGCAGCACAGGGGCTAGTATGGTGGATTGTGAACAAAATATATACAGCACACAACAAGGTTAAACTACAAAAAGACTATACACAAAATTGACTAATTTCATAAGAATCAGGATCTTAAATTAATGTTCGTAATATCAATCTTAGTCTTATTAAATATTACACATACATAGATCCTGGACCCTAACTAGGATTCCCCGTGTCTGGGACCCGGGTACTACGAGGAGGAAGATTCCTTCTTATGTGTATCGTATATTTTCCTCGTTTAAGAGCATACAACGATAAAGGAAATTAGTATAACTCTCGAGGTATAGTTGCCTCCCACTCGCGATATTTACAAAGTTTTATCAAAGCATTCGTTTGTTTTATATCCGTCGATTATTTTAGGTTATAATAAAATTTTGTGCAGTAATTTATCTCATTGCGGTGTATTATAATTAATATTAATAATAACGCCCAACGATCGCATACCTAGATCCTGGACTCTAACTAGGATTCCTTGAATCTAAGGACCTAGGAACTATGAGGAACATGGTACCACAACACCTAGACTCGGATCAAGTATTTGCGTTTTTTTCTGTACACAAATACTTATCCTGCCGCGGGAGTCGGACCCGCCGCCTCCGGGTTAGCCGACCTGCGCAACCACCACACCACCGAGGCTGTCAATATTTGATATTAATATATTTAATTAAAAACCGATAGTAAAGTAAATTATCGAATAACAACATTATATAGAAAATTGCATGTCCAGACGACGGCAACACCACTACAAATTGTAATGTGCAAATATATTTGCAAAACCATTAATAAATTTTATTTAATCTTAAACAATGTCAGAGAACATCACATTTTTAACAGTGAAATATGCAACATAAAATCAAGCGATTAAAACTTTTTAACAGTGAATATTGAACATAAAATCAAACGATTAAAACTTTTTAACAGTGAATTATGCAACATAAAATCAAGCGATTAAAACTTTTTAACAGTGATTTATGCAACATAAAATCAAGCGATAAAAACTTTTTAACAGTGAATATTGAACATAAAATCAAGCGAATAAAACTTTTTAACAGTGAATTATGCAACATAAAATCAAGCGATTAAACCTTTTTAACAGTAAATTATGCAACATAAAATCAAGCGATTAAACCTTTTTAACAGTAAATTATGCAACATAAAATCAAGCGATTAAAACTTTTTAACAGTAAATTATGCAACATAAAATCAAGCGATTAAAACAGCAATGATAAAACTGATATAGGTATATCATACTTACACTTGCAAGAGCATCGCATAAACAATGAACCAAATGTATTCCATCACGAATGATATCAGCGAGTAAAAAATATCGAATAAATGACGTATTGTACACAGACGTGTACTAGTCGACAGTCGTCGGGAGGCAAGACACAGCTCACGAATTACACCGGGTGTTTCTGATACATAAGCATTCTATGATGCAAAATGTTACTAACAATTTCATTGAAAACTAGTAAAGCAATTAACCACATGAACAAAAAAAATATCAAGAGGAACATTTTGAAATTAACGGAAAATAACTGAGTCTATCGCGACACGGAATAAAACTAGAATAAAATCGCTGAGCAGAATTAATCAGAGGGCAATTTGCTGACTGAGTGCAGCGTTCGCGGGGAAACTGGGGGATGGTAAAGCGCCCTGAAGCTTTTATACCTTACAGACATGCCAGCGCCCATCCCCGCAACCCTTGCCCCATCTAGCCCGCCTACTTATTTGGGCCAATAGAGTTTTAAATTCAACAATTCTACTATTTGTACGAAAATGTTTATTAAATTTATTTTTTTTCCCATGTACAAATTAACCAGGGGAGGGGGTCATTTGAATAAATAAGTATTGTTTTTGTTTTTAATTATAATTAATTTGGATGATTTGTATAATCTTGTAGGCCCTACCTACTGTTCTACAGATATTGCATAAATTGTTGTTTTTTTTTAATGTTTATACATATAAAATGTATGAAATATTATAAAAAGGCGACGAAAATTAATGAAATAATTTTTCTATTGTTTTTTATTGATATATTTTTATGAATTTATCATGCTTTCCCGCTCAATATTCAGGCAACGCCCTTTGCGATTTAGCAAAGGGGCGGCGCTTACTTAAAACTCAGTAAGTTAAAACCTCACCGCAGACCAATCACAGAGCAGTATTATGTGGAGAGAAGAAGACTGCCGTTTTGCAAGAACGTGACAGATGATTGTGCATCGCTCTTTCCTGTAAATTTATAATGATATCAGAACTTCAGAGAAATTTGGGATACATTTTAAGTCTATACAAGTTGGAATAAACCCCCGGGATAAAGAACTATTCTGGATATTGAAGATAGAAAATTTTAATCTAGGAAAATCTTTTATTATGTAAGATTATTTTCCATTATTTATTTTAAAGTTGCCAGTGAATTGTAAACTAAGTCAATATTCACAAAGTTTAAAATACTTAACATAAATAAAATTTTGGAGTTTTGGCTGAAAAACGAGAAAGATCTCTTCGTTGTATTGTATCATTTTCCGAAACTTCTATCATTTTCAGTGTTAGTGCATAAACTTCGGGGCGGATATAATAGGTCTTTACCTATGAAATTGCCGTTTTGCAGTACAGACTTTTTCAAACAAAAAAAAGTTTTGATTGGCTATGAATTCTAAATTCAAATTAATTTTGTTTTAAAAATATGACATTCTATTTACAATATAAGTCTTTTGTTTATTGATTAGCGTTGTATTTTCATTAAATTTCAACATTTTTCCTCATAATGGATACTTTGAAATTTCGTGTAATTATGGAATATGAGTTCCGTCGTAGCACCAACGCGGCACAGACGACACGTAACATCAACGACGTTTACGGAGAGAACTGTACAAACGAACGTACATCCCGTTATTGGTTTGCTCGGTTCCGTTCTGGGAATTTTGACTTGAAAAATGAACCTCGTGGTCGTCCGGAAACTTTGGTCAACAATGATGAATTAAAGGCGATTGTGGAAGCTGATGAATCTCAATCTACAGCTGAGCTGGCAGCAGCTTTTGATGTTAGCATCAAAACAATATTGGTCCATTTGCGACAGATTGGCAAGATAAAAAAGCTTGATAGATGGGTGCCCCACGAACTTAACGATCGCCAGCGCAACGTACGCGTCGAAACTTGCGTTGCGCTCTTTACAGGCACAGAAATGAAGGAATTTTGAACCGAATTGTTACGTGCGACGAAAAATGGATTCTTTTTGACAATCGAAAGCGCTCAGCAAGTTGGTTAGATCCTGGTTCAGTACCAAAGCAATGTGCAAAACGAAAAATGACCCCTAGAAAGGTGATGTTCACAGTTTGGTGGTCTAGTGCTGGTGTGATTCATCATAGCTTTTTACAAAACGGCGAGAGCATTACTGCAGATGTGTACATTGAAAAACTGACCACAATGATGGTGAAACTCGCACGCCTGCAACCAGCTTTGGACAATCGGTCGTCTCCACTGCTAGTTCACGACAACGCGCGACCCCATACTGCACAACAGACCGTCTCTAAGCTGCATGAGTTGGGTTTGGAAGCTCTCCCTCATCCGCCATACTCACCAGATCTTGCGCCTACCGACTATTACTTTTTCCAAAATTTGGACAACTTTTTAGCGGGAAAAAAATTCAATTCCCGAGAGGCAGTACAAAACGCCTTTGAAGAGTTTGTTGTCTCCCGTCCTGCTGATTTTTTCAAGAAGGGCATCCATAAACTGCCACAGCGTTGGCAAAGATGCATTGATTGCAGGGGTGATTACTCAGAATAAAAGAAATAAATAACTTCGAAAAAAAAATACTTTAACTTTTTTCAAACAAAACGGCAATTTCATAGGTAAAGACCTAATATTTGTTAAGTGTTGGATTACAAGCATGAGTGACTCGACGTATACTTGACTTGACTTGACATATATATTAGGGCGTTTCAAAAAAAAAATTTTTTTTTTTCTTTGAACCAGACTCAAACGTTTCGTTTAGATGCCAAAATAGGCCTCTGAAAATATGAGCCCTTAATATAAATATTAAGGTGTTCCGCATCGCACTTTTCGATTTCCCATAAGAATAACACAGAAAAAAATTTTTTTTTCCTGTTTTTAGTAACTACTGAACCATACATTTTTCTGCAAATCCCATTGAATATTTTTGTCGAGAATTGAACGTTCTACAAAAAAGTACTGATATCATTTTTCGAAAAATTCTCTCATTCAAAAGTTATTCGAGGTCAAAGAGGTCAAAGTTAAATCACAATTAAGTAATTAAGTTATCCTAATTACAATAAGACAACTCTTCAGCAAGATCAATTTCATGTAAATTTGTAAAATCATTTTTGGTAAAAAAAATCGAATTTATTACGTATATACATACGTAGATTTATTTTTATAAACTTTAAGAGTTTAGAAATAAACTTTCAATTCGTTTTAAAACCATTAAATTAATCAATTTTGCGAATTATGAAGAAAACCGCTAAATTGACAATAAATTCAACTTTGACCTCGAATAACTTTTGAACGAGTTGATTTTTCGAAAAATTGTGTTAGTACTTTTTTGTAGAGCGTTCAATTCTCTAATATTAAGGGCTCATATTTTCAGAAGCCTATTTTGGCATCTAAACTAAACTTTCGAGCCTGGTTCCAAGAAAAAAAAATTTTTTTTTAAACGCCCTAATATATATATATTAGGTCTTTACCTATGAAATTGCCGTTTTGTTTGAAAAAAAGTTAAAGTTTTTTTTTACGAACTTATTTATTTCTTTTATTCAAAGTAATCACCCCTACAATCAATGCATCTTTACCAACGCTGTGGCAGTTTATGGATGCCCTTCTTGAAAAAATCAGCAAGACGGGAGACAACAAACTCTTCAAAGGCGTTTTGTACTGTGTCTCGGGAATTGAATTTTTTTCCCGCTAAAAAGTTGTCCAAATTTTGGAAAAAGTAATAGTCGGTAGGCGCAAGATCTAGTGAATATGGCGGATGAGGGAGAGCTTCCAAACCCAACTCATGCAGCTTAGAGACGGTCTGTTGTGCAGTATGGGGTTGCGTGTTGTCGTGAAGTAGCAGTGGAGACGACCGATTAACCAAAGCTGGTTGCAGACGTGCGAGTTTCGCCATCATTGTGGTCAGTTCTTCAATGTACACATCTGCAGTAATGCTCTCGCCGTTTTATAAAAAGCTATGATGAATCACACCAGCACTAGACCACCAAACTGTGACCATCACCTTTCTAGGGGTTATTTTTCGTTTTGCACATTGCTTTGGTACCGAACCAGGATCTAAACAACTTGCTGAGCGCTTTCGATTGTCAAAAAGAATCCATTTTTCGTCGCACGTAACAATTTTGTTCAAAATTCCTTCATTTCTGTGCCTGTTAAGCAGCGCAAGGCAAGTCTCGACGCGTACGTTGCGCTGGCGATCGTTAAGTTCATGGGGCACCCATCTATCAAGCTTTTTTATCTTGCCAGTCTGTCGCAAATGGACCAATATTGTTTTGATGCTAACATCAAAAGCTGCTGCCAGCTCAGCTGTAGATTGAGATTCATCAGCTTCCACAATCGTCTTTAATTCATCATTGTTGACCAAAGTTTCCGGACGACCACGAGGTTCATTTTTCAAGTCAAAATTCCCAGAACGGAACCGAGCAAACCAATAACGGGTTGTACGTTCGTTTGTACAGTTCTCTCCGTAAACGTCGTTGATGTTACGTGTCGTTTGTGCCGCGTTGGTGCCACGACGGAACTCATATTCCATAATTACACGAAATTTCAAAGTATCCATTATGAGGAAAAATGTTGAAATGTAATGAAAATACAACGCTTATCAATAAACAAAAGACTTATATTGTAAATAGAATGTTATATTTTTAAAACAAAATTAATTTGAATTTAGAATTCATAGCCAATCAAAACTTTTTTTTGTTTGAAAAAGTCTGTACTGCAATACGGCAATTTCATAGGTAAAGACCTATTATATTACATAACTCGAGAAATTATCAAATTACTTGACACTGGCTAAATACACGATAGTGTGGAGCCATACCAAAACAAAAAAAAAAGAAAAAAGATTGGCCAAGACAAGTGTGCCCCGAAAGAATGCGGTCCAAAAACCAACCAACCTGTATGTGCTTATAATGAGTTCGTTATGGCAGGAAAAGTTATGAGAATAAAAAATGACTAAATCCGAAGCATTTCTGATAGCAAAGATCGGTGAGCGAGTAGAAACGTACTAAAAGGAAAGAAAATTTCATTTCTATCAATTACTTGATTGCATTTCTATTCTACCCGAAGCTTTCTAAGCATGGTCGCTATTTATTATTAGAACTGCGGCGTGATTGGAAATTTTGTATCATGAGTCTTAAGAATTTTTTATCAGATTTTATTTATTAATTAATAGGATGATAGTGACCATGAACGAGTCGGGCGACACATTTTATTTATAAATTATTTTATCTCTAATTGCCGAGATAATATTTCATAAGTAACTATATTTATATCTGCTTTCTGAACTGTAGGTTGTGGGTTTGACTCCCACACAGGACAAACGTTTGTGTGATGAAAATCGATGTTGGTTCTGTGTTTGGATGTTAAATTGTATTCTATGTGTGTATGTTTATCAGTATCTGGTTCTCATAATACCAGCTTTGCTTATACATAGAATATGATTGAATGGCATGAATTGAATGGAATAGCATTTACCTAAACAAGAACTGAGGAGAAGGAGTCATTAAACTAAGGAGAAGGAGTCATTAAACTAAGGAGAAGGAGGCATTAAACTAAGGAGAAGGAGTCATTAAACTAAAGAGAAGGAATCATTAAACTAAGGAGAAGGAGTCATAAAACTAAGGAGAAGGAGTCATAAAACTAAGGAGAAGGAGTCATAAAACTAAGGAGAAGGAGTCGTAAAACCAGCTCGTCCAAATAACCTTATGATCATACAACTTAAGTGCTCGGATTAAGTCAACAAGGAAATTGAATGCAACTCAAAATTGTCTGTTAATTTTGAGTTAAAGAAAGTCATGTGTCCACCCGGTTCTTTACCTAGAATCTGCTATAATTTTATTTTGTAACTTTTTTATTTATTTTTACCTAACGATCACATACATACATCCTGGACCCTAACTAGGATTATCTGTGTCTAGAGACCCAGGAACTACGAGGACCATGGTCCCACAACACCCAGACACAGAACAAGTATTTGTGCTTTTTTTTTTTCGTGGCACAAATACTTGTTCTCCCGCGGGATTTGAACACGCCGCCTTCGGGTTCTGAGCCGACCAGCTCAACCACCACACCACAGAGGCTGTGTAACTATCAATGTATATTTACCCAGTTGTATCAAAAATGTATTTAACAGGTATACTTATTAAATGTATAAAATTTTGGTTGTTTTAATTTCCCCCAATAAAATTAGTTAAATTATACATTCCAATTCATACTCATACTAATAGGATAAATTTTATTCATAAATTTTAAGTGCCTATGTATGTTTCCCTGTCTATTTCTTATTTACAGTTCCACTACTAGTCTGTTGTTCTATCTAAGATTAACACATTAACTCATACTTAACTTAGTTCAAACCAAACCTTTACATGATATGAATAGAACTATAAATTGTTGCTCAGAAAACTATAAAACAAAATTACCTTCACTGAAATATGGCACACACAAAATACAGATCCTCATCATCGTTCGTCATCATTTTTATTCACCGTCATCACTATCACCACCTGTATTCCATAACCGTTAACTTTTATTTTATTACAACGCCATCTATGTTATATGTATCGAACTTTTTTACCCTTACTCGATCTTATCGAACTTTACGCAATGACGCAGTGCTGCGATGCAAGTGCTGTTAGATACCCACGCTAGATGGCGTTAATCTTAAAACAAGTTCGTAATCCATAAATTATCTTACAGCCTTATTAATAAACGGGTATTAGTCTCGGATTAGTTACTTCAGCTTTTGTCCTTTTTTTGCTACTGGAATAATTGACTGGATCGAAAGAGACAAAAGATGGTGTAACTAGTCTAAAGCTAGTTCGTGTTTATTATCGTGGTGGCAACTTTACCAAAAGCTTCTATGGAGTTTTGGAAACAACACGAAAAGAAACGTTTCACCATCATTATACCATTTTCCCACACTCACGCCTATAATCCAGCACTTAACGAATAGAATGCGACCAATTTTATCCACTAACACTGAAATTAACACAAGTTTAGGAAAATAATACAATGCGGTGACGCAATTTTTTTCGCTTTCCCGCCAAAACTCCTATTAATTACTTGACACTGGCTAAATACACAAAAGTGTGAAGCCAAAACCAAAACAAAAAAAGCGTATAAATTAAGTTAGATTTTTACGAATCTTTCATGGTTTAGTCTGATTTTTTAGGAAGTTCATTATTCGTTCGTGACGGTATTCGCTTATCTTAATTAATGAACGAATAGAAATGGTTGTAATAATATGTAAAAATTTTACCTAATATTTTTTTTACCTAATATTATGTAAAAATTTGAGAAATAACGCAAAACCTGGATTAGGACCTTACCTTGTTCCAGAACCTTCTATGAATTTTTACGCCTGTAGTGATTTTTGGAAAATTTGTTTTGAGTTATTCTGTGACAGTGCTTATATAAGCCCGAACGCTGGAATAATCAGGAAGTTTTATTTTGACCTGCGAAGAGTAAACAAGTGAAAGTCAGGAAGTGCGCGAAGTAGTTTAACCGTGAAGTATAGAACACCTGATCTTCATTTGTTATCGGAGCGAATATTTTAACGGGGATCTAAATCTAATCGGTTTAAGATGACCTGCAAGTACGGAGTGTAATTGAATGAAATTGAGGGATTCTACCAGGTGTTCTCGCGAGTAGAGTAAGAATAGTTTGCAGAAATTAGGTGTAGCTTCAGTGTTTTATATGTTCATGTGTTTCAGAGTATTAAATAGAATTTTGCCTTTTTGGAGCCTTTTGGTCCAAAGTTTGGGGCTCGAAAACGACGAGGTACGGTAATTACTCGCAGAGTATTTTTACCCCTCCTTAGCCCGGAGGTGGCGAATTCAATTGCCGTGACAGGACAAGTCTTTGTACATAGGAAACAAAAGCAAAAAAAAGAGAAAAAAATAGTATAGTCTTCAAAGTTTCTGGGTCTCTAGGTACAGGGCTAGTTAGGGTTAGGATGTATGTAACTATGTATACATGCATTTGTTGTGGCTCATAAATCATGTATATACTATAAACATTTAAAACTAATAATGATCCAATATTGACAATTAACCTAAAAATTTAAGTTACAGTAATCATAACTTCCTTCGACCTGAATTATTGTAATGTGACGAGAGTTAGGCAATGTATGCTCCACTCTAAAGTGCAACGCCCTCACAGGACTCATACAATGTAATATTGGGAACTAAGTACTATATAGATTAGTTAGACTAGGTAATGACATGTATGGTATGAAGGTATGTAATAATAAATAAATAAATGATCCCGAAACTTTGATTGCAATGCAACAGGAGAAATTTCCATACTAACTATGCAAATAAACTGCGTATTCAAACTGTCAAATCCATACAAATTAATGTTTATATCGGTTGCAATCCAGTTACGTGATCGACCAGCAGGTCACATCGAACCAATCATGTATGACCCGACTGACCCAATCATGTATGACCCGACTGACCCAATCATGTATGACCCGACTGACCCAATCAACTCGCCTCAAGCGTTCACGGTAATTACTACTAACGCGGCGAGTGCTCTAAGTAGATCGTTATAACGCTTCGCCAGAAGTTACAGTTAACCAATACCCGATAGTATCGAGGATTGCAGTACCTCAAAATACCGGTACCAATTGAGAAATACTGCTCCTTAATTTTGCAACCACGTAGAGTAAAAAGGGCTATCAACAGTTCTGATATACTGGTATATGGAAAATTAAAACATATATATACAGGGTTACAGGAAAAATTGTCCTAGATCCGTTACGGGCGTGGAGTACCCACCATTCCTGACTTATTTCACTATGAAACACCCTAGCCTAAACTTAACCCTTTTCGAGATATTCGACTTTTAATTTTTTTATTGAAAATTGCCGATTTTTAGGGTACAAAATTTAATTCTCTTTATTTTGTGTATCTTATTATTATTATTATTGCATTTTTACATATGTAATAAGATGCTTTAGGACGATAATCATTAAAATAGTACATAATTTAATTTAATAGACCGTAGTAGAATAGTGAAATAAAAAAAATTATTAGAAAGTTTATTTTTCACTAAGGTATATCTGAAAAAATATTACGGCAATTGTTCGGCAGATGTTTTTTTAAAGTATTTAAGTTTGATCAGCTATCTAACGAGGTATAATAGTCTAGGGTCGAATATCTCGAAAAGGGTTAAGTTTAGGCTAGGGTGTTTCATAGTTAAATAAGTCAGAAATGATGGGTACTCTACGCCCTTAACGGATCTAGCACGATTTTTCCTGTAACCTTGTATATATTGGTTTAGTATTGTGATATAACCACACTAGTGGTACCCACGGCTTCACTGAAAATTACCCATTATCACTCAGAAACTCTCAATAGGTATACCGGAATTGAAAAGTACCCTATTTTGAATTTCTTCAAATTTGGTTCCACCGGTGAAAGCCGCACAAATAAAATATAAACAACGCTTACCTTATATCGATTAGTATAATGTCATTTGAGTGGGAAAAATTAGTAACGGTTTGATACCGGTATCCCTTACTAAAAGTCGGTCTTTAAAGTCAAACGTTGACGAGTATCATGCATGTATCATTTTAACCAATAGTTCACAGAATATATGTACAGGTTTATATGCGAAGCGATGCCACGTTACGAATTAATGCTAATATTGCTACCGGAGACGTAGATTTGTCAATATATTGCTTTTGGTTTCGTATATTAGGGATTAGTTTAAAAATTTCCAACGGTAATTCCACAAAGCAAACATTTGTATAGTTAGAAATAAGTACTGTCATAGGATTATGAAGTACGCGTTCTCAGTCATATGCTGTTCATATCATCGAATTACAAAACACGGAAAAAAACGGGCTCTGTCAGTGTTCATTTGAGAATAATGTTATTTGTATATTATTATTATAATTTCAAGTAAATATTTACTAGAAGAAAGAATAAGGATATATAAAAATTATTTACTAAGATAATCGAGCGACTGGCCCGATAGCTCAGTTGGTAGTGACTCTGCCTTTTGAGCTGTAGGTTGTGGGTTCGATTCCCACTCAGGACAAACATTTGTGTGATGGACAACGATGTTTGTTCTATGTCTGGGTATTATATTTTATTCTATGTATATACTTTGCTAATGCATAGTTTTTAATTTTCATTTAATCTATGGCATTTATTTGTTTAGATAGATAGACTCTTTATATTAAACTATTATAGTTGTATACACTTAAAAATTACTGTCAAAAACCTAAGAATAGAAATAATATGTTAATAATCAAAATAATAGTGGGTATGCGTTTAGATCTACAAAAAATTGTTATTATAATTATATAGTATTGGGACGTAATTTATTTATTTTCTGCATATATATTTACAATCAAAAATGTATCGAAATGTTGAATCAGTTGTCTGGTTCCAATAATACAAGCTTTGCTTAGTTTCGGGCTAGATGGCGCTGCGTGTAATATCCACAAATATTTATTTATTTAATTAATAACATCACATTGATACAAAGTATATATTGTCTTCCCCGTCCCGTATACAAACCACGCTAATTATTGACCATCACGTATTTTTTTATTTTTCTTTCTTTCTATTTATCTCAACTTATGATAAAAATATATTTTAGTTTGAGTACTTTCATATTCTCAAGCTATTAGTTCATCTGCACAGTATCACTGCACAGGTAAATCACTACAGTTAAAACTGTAGGTACGTAGCGGGCTTTAAGCTAGTCTTCCGCGCGAGTTGCTTCCGACGATGATTCTCAGACTCGACCGAACGTTACGTATGTATTCATTAAATTAGCAACTGGTTATTATTATCTTAATTATAATTGGCTGATCAGCCTGCTAACTTAAGTGCCTAAATCGACCGAGATATACACTACAACATAAGTTACAACTTTTTACACTTTTTGCGACTTGAACTCATATTGTAAAGATAAAACAGGTCTATTTGCGTACAAAAATTATTATCAAAACACTATTTTGACTGACCTCGACGTTTCGACCAAGTTACATTGGCCGCGGTCGCGAGGGGATAAAGATAATGAAGGGGATAATTTTTGTACGCGAATAGACCCGTTTTATTTTTACAATATAAGTTAAAACAATAAATATGACGAGTATGATTCTTTAATCATTCTCACCGAGGCGAATTATTAATATTTATCTCCCTACTCTGTCCCGTTAGATGGACAATTAGAAATACAATTTACCGTGTGCTTTGGGGGCCAGACGATAATTTTTCAACATAATATATTATAATTTATATTTATTAATTATTGTAATTGAAATTTAGTGATCAATATCGGCCTCAGAACTTTTAAGCCTTTAATAGGAATAAGGATTGACGACTGTTATTTACTACAATACTCGGTCTATTTATAGTCAATGCTCTGGACCGACGGCTTAAAGTTGAATCTCACCTATCTATACGGAAACGTATTTATTCATCGCAATCAATTATTATGTTTTCACTGCCTCTGTGGTGTGGTGGTTGAGCAAGTCGACTCATAGCCCGGAGGCAGCGGGTTCGATTCCCGCGGCAGGATAATTATTTGTGCACAGAAAACAAAAGCGGAAATACTTGTTCTGGCCCGGGGTGTTGTGGGAAGTACAAGGAATCCTAGAAAAACCGAGCAAGGCTCGTACACATTTCCATTATAACCTAAAATAAATTATAGATACAATACAAGCGAAAAAGCTTCTTCTTGCGGCGGCGTCGTGTGTCGGGTCGTCCTCTTCCCTCAAACATGGTCGAGGAGGGCGATGGCTGGAACATGCGTCAAGCTCGGGAACGGGCGCTGCTTGCGGGAGCTGGTTTGCTCGGTGGTGTACGCACAATTAGAAATAAGTACTTATGTTTTTGTTATTGGCTGTATTGTCCTTCCTATAATATATAATAATAAATAAATAATAATTTATCAAAAAGCACGGACCCAGGTGTCTGTAGAAATGCAGATTTAAAAAAAAAACAAGACTTTTTCCGAATAAAATATTGTACCGATAAAATTAGTTTAGGCTGCGATTGTTACTTCAAAACGTCACTTAATTATTTCTTGAATCGATTAATACTGGGAAGAGAACATCCGGCTTTGGCCATCCATTTAGGTACGTTCGACCACACGCCCGTCGCTCCGGCCGCTAGCTTAATAATATTATGTGCCTTTGAAAGGGGTTGCAGTTCCAAATTGACTCAACATATCCCTCTGCCGGGGCCCAAGTTGCTAGTGCAAGCCACCTACCTTCATTATAGTGAGACTGGACTGGTACTAGAGCCTCGACACCTCTGTGGCGTGGTGGTTGAGCAGGTCGGCTCATAGCCCGGAGGCGGCGGGTTCGCGTGGCTGGACAAGTATTTGTGCACAGAAAAAAGGCGTTAACACTTGTTCTGAGTCTGGGTGTTGTGGGACCGTGGTACTCGTAGTTCCTGGGTCCCTACACACAGGGAATCCTTTTTTCATTATAAAATAATTAAATACCTATTTTAAAAAGAAAATAACTGTAAAAATATTAAAAACAGAATATGACTAAAACTTTAATGTACGATTTAAAAAGATTTTGAAGTGGACTTACGCGGACTTCTGCGATTTGACGCTTCATTTATTCTGTCTCTCATCAGTAAAATTTGACTCCAGAATTTTTGAAGCTCGTGCTCAGAAGGTTTTGAATGAGGCCATGAAAGAGCGGCTTATGTTGCATCTGCTCATAGACATTTCTCATTAACTTCGGGAACAAAGGATCACGGTTCGCACCCAAGTCACAGCCGTTTGATTGTGTCTGCAAAGGGGGGTAAAATGACCGTTGCATAATAAAGCTTCATATGACCAGACAGGATTAATATCGTTTCAAGTTCAGTGGAATTCAATGTATGTATTTACTAGCGAGGGGCTGAAGAGAGCTCTATTAGGGTGAAGGACGTAGCATCGCAGGGTTATGAGGAATTCACCTGAAATCTTTTTTTGAATTGTATAATTTTATAATTTTCATATTTTTAATCTCATTTCAACAAATAACATTTTTGCCAGATTAATTTCGTTGTATAGTTAACTAATTTTTTATTCTAAACTTTACGTTTTCATTAAAAATTTGCTTCAGAAGTCATGCATTGTTTGGTAGCATAGTAGCATAGTGCACCGGGCTTATTATAAATTTATTTTATTACTCTTTTTTAATTTCTACTTTAGGTAATAATAATTAAAAAATCTGTCATGGAATGGATTTTAAAATTTAAACCACATTTAATGTCTACAATCTACGGTTGTAATCATGATGCCTTCAATTTTTATTAGAAACTATTATAATATTATAATAGTTCCTAATTATAATATAATATTAATATAGTTTCTAATATAATAAAAATTGAAGGCATCATGATTACAACCCGCGCTTTCAAAAGCAATTTTTTGTTATAATAATGATTTTACTATGCACTTGTTCAAAGTAAATAGGTAAAAAGTATTAATATACTTCAGCGGATTTTAAAAAAGTGTCCACATGTCCATAGAAAAAGCGCCAACGTTTTTTTGTCTTCTAATATTACTAAAATCCCCGACAGTAGCTAGCAATCGAATCGATAGGTTTTTAATATGTTCTCTACGGTAGTAACTAAGTTCATATTTTTATCTTTTATCGTAGTTATAGGCACTTAAATTAACGAATTATTCGCGTCAAAGTTATGACGCAAAGAAGCAGTTTTCTTTAGAATACAACATTTAAAAAATGTGCTGTGGTGATGTATAACCTATTCAACCGATCGATATCAAAATTAAAAAGTATTGTCAACATTTTAAAATAGAATAAAAAGATCCTCTTATCAAACCAAGCAAATTTAACAACACAAAAGTATTAATTATTTTAAAAGGGTAGGTATTTGGTATGCAGTAGCTTAACATTACGACTAGGCACATGCTATACAAAATCCCTCGTGAATTTTGAGCCGTCATTTACGGCGTATACTTGGACAGTTTACTATTACTCATTTTAGCAGCCATGTTCATAGCACACTTGTAATGTATGTACCATAAGTTAGTAAGTAGGGCTGGATGTATTTGTTTTTCCACCATTATGCATCATCGTCATCGTCGTTAGCCCAAAATATTACATTTTTTAATATTTTTTATGATGTGAAAAACTAGTCGTTCTTGATGTTAGGCGACGCGGCCGCCCATAACAGAACAGTGTCACTCAGAACTCTAAAATATAATGTTTTCCGCGACACAGCACTGCGCACATCCTGAGACATATCCTGAGATACCATTTCATTTGTCGTTGACAACCCTAATAATAAAGCCATGAACTATACTTGTCCGGTATTGACACGCGGCAATATGCAATGATGCAATTTTGCAATCGAATTAATGAATAAATAGCTACTAGCATAACAATGTACCTTCGCGACCAAAGTTGAACATATCAAACATTGGCAAGAGCTCGCTGACTGATGAGTACCGATCTATATCCTCAGGTTACTTTAACAAGCAAATTTATGTCCGATTTACCGCTGCGTACTCCAAGGAACTTCAGGAGAAATTTTCATACTAACAATGCACATAAACTGCGAACTGAAACTGTCAAATCCATACAAATTTTTGTTTCTATCTGTAGCAATCGAGTTACGTGATCGCCCAGCAGATCGTCAGTCCAACTACTTGGGGCGGCGTACGCCGTGTCTTCCGATTCGTGGTCACTTGAAAACTGTTCTCTCTCTCTCTCTGTACTAAGTTCCTTATGATATTCACAGAGAATTTAGTTCAAAGGCCATATTAATAATAATAACGCCCAACGATCACATACATAAGTCCTGGACCCTAACTAGGATTTTGTGTCTAGGGACCCAGAAACTACGAGAACCATGGTTTCACAGCACCCAGACTCAGAATAAGTATTTGCGCTTTTTTTTTTGAGCACAAATACTTGTCCTGTCACGGAAATCGAACCCGTTGCCTTCAGGTTATGAGCCAACCTAGTCAACCACCACACCACAGAGGCTGTAGACGCAATGGTATGTTATTTATATTTAAGTGAGCTTTTTTTCAACAATTTTACTAAACTTTTGGTAGACCAGTGACAAAAATAAGTACAAAGGAAAAGTAAGCGAATACTTTACCATCCTGCGTTTTGGTCACATTCCCTTCCGCCCACCACTGTGTACTTTACAGTTGTATAAATAGAATATAATAGAAAGACTTACAACTTTAATACTTGGTACATAATATGTAAATAACGAATAAAAAACAAGTATCGAATGAGCGTCGGCTTAGTATATTGCTGGTCATCAAAGACATCCAGGGCTGATTTTCAGCCTAGATCCAGAGGGGGTGGAACCAATGCACGAATGTATTTTCATTTCTTATCATATATTCAATTTGTATTCTTAATTAAAAATGCATCGCTGTAGTTTAAAGTGGTTTTCATAATTATTATTGATAAGTTAAACGCATAAATTGCTTATTGAAACTAAAATCCGTGAAAATTTGAGTAATAACGGTTTGGTTGTTAATTAAATTACGGAATATCGTATTAATGTAATTTCCCATCGAATATTTGGTACTCCATAACGTTGATTGAAAGTTCAATAACTGCATAAAATAATTAATATTATGGTTTGAATTTTCGATAACCGCAGATTTTAATTTCTTGCTAATGATTTATAATATATTATTTAACTTTGTGTGTATATACAACACATATATGTGTATTAAACCGCATTTTAAATATAACTGACTAGTTGTGTACGGTTTCATCCGTGTGGTGAAAATTTCAAAATTTTTCCACACTTTCTTAACATTTTCTTTCATAAGAATCTTCTCCTGAAAAAAATAACTACAATAAAGAAAGAACTAGCCAAAATGTTCTATCCATTCATCCGCGATGCGATGATCAAGGGAAATAGAGATTCATTTTTATACGAGTATATAACGAGCTTCTGCCCGCAGCTTCGTCCACGGCGTGGCCTATGGGAAAAAAATTCAACCACCCATTTCAACCTCTTAAGGGTGGAATTTCGAAAAAAAAATTCTTAGCGAATGCCTACGTCATAACATCTACCTGCATGCCAAATTTCAGCTTGATCCGTCCAGTGGTTTAGGCTGTGCGTTGATAGATCACTATGTCAGTCAGACAGTCACCTTTGAGTTATATATATTTAGCAGTTCAACCTAACCTATCACACATTTTCTTTAGCCGGTTTTAATTTTTAATTGTAAATAGTAAGAATTCGCAACGATCCCATACATAGATCCTGCACCCTAATTGGATTGCCTGCGTCTAGGGACCCAGGAACTACGAGGACCATGGTCCCACAATACCCAACGACAGTGAAATCCCCATGGTAATTAAGCTTTATGATCAGCAGTGTGAAAAATTATGGGCGTAGAACTTATGCACGTGGTTAAATTCTTTAACATCCCTTTATAGTAAAGTTTTACAGCTGCAAGTTCTCACTTATTCTTATTCCTTTGTGACATACCCAAATGCATTGCAGTAGGTATGCCATAGAGGAATAAGTGACAACTTAGGAGCTGTGCTGTGTAAACTTTAGTGAAGGGACATTACATAATTTAACCAGCATTGCCATCAACGTGGTAATGCTGCCAGCATTTTGGGACTTTCCCCTCTACCAACGGGTTATATTAATTTTTTTAGTTTTTATTTATTTTAAGTTCTTATTTAACCACGTATATGTAAAAACAAAACTGACTTACCTAGCTATCTTTTTACAAAAGTAAAACGAGATACGCCTTGCTATAAATATTCCATAAACACAGTTCATGATCCAATACCAACTCACGTACAATATTCGGTATAGTCCATATGTTATTTACTTGACAAGAGCGCAAACACGCGTGTTCGCTTTAATCAGGACAAGCGTGAACTGAACAATGTAAATGAAAACAGCCATTAAACAATGATAATAGAAAAACATGGCTTCTATTCGCAAAGTTTCTAGCTTTGAATTATAAGAGGGGTTGATCAATATTACATCAAGTTAATTGTAAACCAAGGGTGTTACGACCACGCCCGTAG
Organism: Ennomos fuscantarius; assembly: GCA_905220475.3. Taxonomy (NCBI): domain Eukaryota; kingdom Metazoa; phylum Arthropoda; class Insecta; order Lepidoptera; family Geometridae; genus Ennomos; species Ennomos fuscantarius. Next base: position 19,226,536 of record HG992023.1, read on the forward strand.
TAAGGATCCGTCGTTCGACATATGGGTATAAAATATATAATAAATAGTTTGGGGAAATGTTTATTTCGTATTTCGTACGTATTGATTAGTGACATATAACAACTGATAGAATACTAATACTTTTGGTTTGTAAATACAAACAAAGAATACAATATGTGTTTGTTCTGTGTGGGCATTGAACCCACAACCTACGGGTTCAGAAAGCACAGCTGCTACCAACTAAGCTATCAGGGCTGTCAGTATTAATAAATAATAATAATAATAACGCCTAACGATCACAGCCATAGATCCTGAACCCTCAGTAGGATTCCCTGTGTTCCCAGGGACCCAGGAACTACGAGGACCAAAATACCCAGACTCAGAACAAGTATTTGTGTTTTTTCTTTCTGTGCACAAATACATGACTTGGGAATCCAACCCGCTGAAACACCACACCACAGAGGCTATCTGCTGTATTATGTTTGGAAGACAATAATGGTTCTTTTCTCTAATATTCCAGGAAGGTTTTCCAGTATAACGATGTTGCTAAAAGATCAAAATCTCATATTATTCAATCTTAATTACTGTATCATACAGCTCACTTTTGGATAAAATTTCAGCAGCACCTCATTATTTTATATAACAATATTTTTTATTTATCACGACTACCGACATGATGTACAGCGTAGCCAAATCCTATAACGCTATTAAAAAAGAAACATTGCTGAGTGTCATTAAAGTTAGGTGCAGGTAAAGACTGCATGCATCATATAGAAGTTTGAATTGTAGCAGCTGATCAAAGAATCGATAGAGCACTAGGAATGCATCGTTAAAATTGTAAGATTGATTCTAAACAATAACAAAAACGATTCATAATGAATAATGGATTAAATATAAAAAATATGTAAAAATAATATAAAAATATAAAGGTAAAAATTTATAATTAAATAATACAATAAAATATCACAGGTCTTCAACAGTATTTTTAAACTTGTGAATGTTTTCCGCAAATAGGTCTTCTTCGTTTAATGGCTTTCTATCACTTTGTAGCGACAATTCTGCCAATGTCAAGTATTTTTTGTATAGTTATGTCATGTCAAAGTCTTTTTTTGTCAGTCAAAATGCCACAGTAAAATGGTGGATATTTTACTAAAGGCTCTAGGAAGCCTTCAGTATCCTGTACTTGGTCTGTGGAAGCCTTGAAGAGAAAACGAAAAGACATGGTTTTAAAACTTGGAATCTTTTGTCAACGCTCGTGCACGTTCACGACCACTTAACATTAACAATCCACCCATGTCACACGTTGCAATTCAAAAATACGCGAGTTATAGAAATAATTCAAAATTCACAACTGCCATTTCCGGATTCTTTTCAACAACTCCGCAAATAGTTCAATAGTGACGTAACTGGGGATCCTGTTTAATTCTCGTACGAATCTGATTATAGATGCGTTTTGGCCAAGATTAGATCTGAATTGAATGTCTTTGAGTAATTTAAATCTGGATCTTTGTAACCTTGATGGTGACGAGAAGCTTAACAATAATATAAGATCAGGTGCATCAAATAAACCATTGGAAAGCTTAAAAATTCTTCATAATGTTGTCATTATCGTGAATTACATCACAGCAAACATGTCTTACGAGTTTTGGCGGGAAAACGAAAAAGATTGCGTCACCGCATTGTATTATTTTCCGAAACATGTGTTATTTTCAGTGTTAGTGCATAAAATTGGTGGCATTTTATTAGTTAAGTGCTGGACTACAGGCATGAGTGTGGGAAAGTGGTATAATGATGGTGAAACGTTTCTTTTCATGTTGTTTCCAAAACTCCATAGAACGGCCGCCGTTTTTTACTAAGTTTAGGTTTATTTTCAAGTTGGCATAAATCATAGCCGTTTGCAGCCATTTTGTTCCAAATGAAACTCACTCAATGATGGAATCATACCCATGGAATGGAGCTCACTTCCGGCTTACCTTTTTTATGACAAATATAATTTGGGTGTTTTTAAGAATATGTAACGTGGGAGTTTCGGCGGGAAAACGAAAAAGATCGCGTCACCGCATTGTATTATTTTCCAAAACTTGTGTTATTTTCAGTGTTAGTGCATAAAATTCATGGCATTTTATTCGTTAAGTGCTGAATTACAAGCATGAGTGTCAGAAAGTGGTATAATGATGGTGAAACGTTTCTTTTCGTGTTGAATATTTGATTCCAAAACTATATAGAAGCTTCTGGTAAAGTTGCCACCACTTTACTAGAAGTATGACTTGACTTGACACATAAATATAATATTAATTAGCTTGGGAAATTATCAATTACACACTGGTTAAATACAAAAAAGTGTGAAGCCAAAACAAAAAAAAAAACTTTTGTTTAGAATTAACTTGACTGATTTTGCCAAATATCAAAATCGGCCAGTAAATGGCTTGACAGCAAACTTTCATCTATTGGGAGAAATACTTAGTTCAGTCAAATAAAAATCTTTTAAATTGTAGAACCTGTATACCAAGTTTCGTCAAAAGTTGTTGGAAATGCAATGTGTGCGCTTCCACCAATATCCGGACAGATGAAACCATATACCTACTGCGATAATTAAACCGGAGACTAAGCGCGTTTCGCTCGCTCGATCCACGAGAGTTGGCCTTTGACTATTCAACCTAAATAGTCACAGGCTAATAAAGGGCGTCAGCTACGTCTCAACCTGTTAATGCGAAGGGACACAGGGGATCCTCGGCTCACGCTGATAGTTCTCTATCTACGTATGTTTGTTCATAGAATAAACTGTGTACTAATCAAAATTAAGTATTTCTTAAGCCTGACTTTTAAACTTCTTTTAAAAAGACTGACCCGATAGCTCAGTTGGTGGTAACTCTGCTTTTTGAGCTGTAGTGTGGGTTCGATTCCCACTCAGGACAAACATTTGTGTGGATGAACATCGATGTTTGTTCTGTGTCCGGGTGTTATATTGAATTCTATGCATGGATTAACATTTTCTGGCATTTTTTTTTTGTTTTATTAGCTTCGCAGCTACGCCCCTGCCAAAACAACAGCTTCTTGTGAATGTGTGGGCGAAGTTTGCCCTCACCCATGGCGTCGCAATCAAAGGGGCCTTGCGAGGCCTCTTTAAATTCATTGCCCCCAGACTTAAAATCCCCGTTTATTTGTAGTAGTTTTCTCCGTAAGAGGTTTTTCAAGTTAAAACTTCATACTGTCTGCTTTAGCAATACTCTCAATCGAAGCAGATTTACGGGCCAAAATCAATAACAAACCCTTACTAGAGAACTTCTATAAAGCACAAAGCCGAAGAATATTAATTTTGGAAAATACTTAACAATTAAGTTACTGTGAGATTGTTTTGCACTTAACGTTTCATAGATTGTTATATCAGTTGGAAGATTTTAGCAAATTGTTTACTCATAAAACGTTTTCCGCAAGATAGACCCCTTCAGAAATCTTCTAAAGATATATAACTCAAAGGTGACTGACTGACATAGTGATCTATCAACGCACAGCCCAAACCACAGGACGGATCGGGCTGAAATTTGGCATGCAGGTAGATGTTATGACGTAGGCATCTGCTAAGAAAGGATTTTTCGAAATTCCACCCTTAAGAGGGTGAGATTGGTGGTTGAATTTTCCCATAAGCCACGCCGCGGGCGAAGCTGCGGGCAGAAGCTCGTTCTTTTATAATTTTCGCCAAGTGACCCGCTTCTTTTATATCTCGCACTTTATTATTTACTATTTTACAGAAATCGTCGTCAGCAATAACGACATTCTGCTCGAATTACTTTTAGAAAAAGAGTTGATAAGGTTTTCCAACAGGGAAGTTGATAGTTATCTGAGATGCTCAGTTTGGCAACGGCAGAGAGGACGCTGCAAGCTACATTGGCGGACAATAATTCCTAAGTGGTACATCTAATAAAAATTGGTGAGGGGTACCATTTTCATTTAAAAAACTTTTTTATTCATAATTTTCAATTTAAAAATACTTTTTCAATAACAATCAATTAAATTGAGCTTCACAGAAATAAATTGATCCTCTGTTTACATAAAGTATGGGAGGTACCCTGCTAAATCAAAATAACACTTTATCAGAATTGCCCAAATCCAATTAGCGATGAGGATTATTAAATATCGCTAATCGGATTTGGGCACAAATTAACTCTATAATGTTCCTTTGTTTTTACTTATTATATAATTAAAGGGTTGAGAATAAAAAGGGTTTAACTGTCAAATTGACAGTTTCCAGAAAATTGACTTTAAACTTCAGCGGCTTCATTTTAATGTAGAGTGCTTATTAAGTAATAAAAAAGGTTTATGTAAGTTTGAATTGCTTGAAAATGTATTAATTCTACTTAAAAATACTAAATATAGTACTAATGCGTACAATTATTGTAAAAATATAATATAATAAAATAAATATAATAATGTTTTTATGCTAAGCGAACTGTATTCCTGTGACAGATAGCCGTTTTCAGACTCAAAATCGACAATTTGAGCCTGTAATCTCGAGAGATTTAAGCCTCATTTCTGTATTATGAGAATGTATTATTTCTAGATAATTTCACGCTGAATCAAACGATACCCATAAGTCATTTTGTGCATATAATTTATAAGGAATACTCTTGTTTATACATTCTAAGTTTTATATTTTAGTTTTATGTATTTTATGTTTTTAGATTTAGTTTTTAATATATCTATATATATATCAAATTCAAAATCCTGACAGATTGACTTACTTATATATCAACGGACAGCCTAAGCTGGCTCTAGAGACTTGAAATTTGGAGGGTGTGTTCTTTGTAAAGTGTAGTTATCCACAAAGAAAGGGTTTGTCAAACTTCTACGTCTGAGAGGGTGAAATGAGTGGTTGAATTATCTATGAAAAAAATCTTTTTCGTTTCCTATAGGCCGCGCGGGCGAAGCCGCGGGCAGAAGCTAGTACTAGATATATTTACAAATAAAAACTTACAGTCAATAAAAAGTAAAAAATTAAGAAACTAAAAAAATAACGCAACTAAAAAAACATTAATAACCTACTTTAAAAAATTAAACATTAGGTCTTATTTAGTTTACTATACTTGCCTAATTATTATAAATGTTCTTTAAGTTCTTACGAAATGAAATATTAACAATAAATAATTTGTGACTATAAGGATAAAGATTATAAAACATTTTACCGAATAACTCATCGTTGAATTAAGTTAGTTATAAAGTAAAATTATTTACATTTACATTTTGGATCAAATTATTTAAATTAACAGATAACTATTAAAATAAATAAGTAAAATGACAAAATGCACTTACCTTATTTTGTAATAATACAGTTTATTTAATTTTATTTACAACAATAAGTAGGTAGGTTGGTATATCACAATAATGGGCTAAAAAGTAAAGGTGACAGAATAAAGCCTTCCCTTAGACCTTCCAACTAGAATCTAATTCAATACAAATTCTGTGACTATTGTTGCTAAAAGCTTTTTTCTAATGAAATTATATAATTTTCTAACCCTCTTAACTAATAAACATAGGTAGCTGTGGAATATGCAATAAGTGTTTTCTCTTGTTTTATCTTTACCTTTTTCCAATTAGATAGAGAGAAACAAACTACGGAAAATGTATTCCTCCGCTACCCAGTTGTCCTAAGAGGTGAGACAATAACATTATTTAGATGATCTAAACTGACCATACCGACATCTGTCGTGTTAGGGCAAACAAGCACGTTACTTAATTTATGCGTACGACTTCAGAGTATCAAGCAATTTCCGCTCACTTACCGTCTCCAACTTAGTCGTAGTTCTTGGATTACATGGTAGATGGCATTCGCAGGCAAATATTGGAAGAGCAAATCGCAAACAAATGCAATTCCTCTCAATAGCCGATCTCTCAATATAGCATGAGCATGAACATGAACATGAACATGAACATCAGTTAGTGGAAATGCATTAGAAAAGTAAGTTTTTCATTTTTGTATGTCATCATTAAAGTTAGCTGTAAAGTAATTATTGACAGTAGGTACAGGCGTGCGTGGTACATATAACTCTCAACTCCACTCTTTTTCCGATTGACACTGCAACTGATATGGGCAGACGTGTCGCTTAACATCAGGCGACCGATATTATTAATAAAAAAATTAATATACAATAAATACTTGTTTTGTAAGAAATATCTCTATGAATTAAGAATTAAAAATATGTTACTTAACCGAGACAAAAATAACGGCATCATACACTTACTTATCATAATATTTTATAAACAGGAAATTCAAATACAAACTGCAAGACCACGGACAGAAAAGGTGGACCACGGGCAATACCCAAAATATATTTTTCGCAAATAGGCTAATATTAGTAATTTTACGTAATACCTACTTACTCCACCTATGTAAACGTGCTAAAATTTGCATATTTGCACCAATAAGTAATAACCAGAAATAAGTACTTAAAATATTTAAGAACACGAAAACCTTGTTCTTTAGTATTGACTTATTAACAGGCTTTTTTATTGTTTGATAGGCTCGCGTTTGACCACTATCTTGATGCGGTCTAGAATGTAACACGCTTGCCTAAACAAAATGCCTATAGCCTACTTTATGAAAATACCAGCATTAGTAGGTACTACGTAAATTATTTTTCCTTCTTAAAAAATTAGTACTTAACCAACAAACAAAATCCGTCCTTCAGACATTTAACATTGATTCCTCCAAGCGTCAGTATTATATCACAAAGATAATTATCACATATCTCCGTTTCATTGAACTGAACAATTCCGTTATGGTTGCGCAAGAGTAAAATGAAAACGATACGTTATGAATGAGCTTTTGTTTCGTGGAATTCAAACTATTCCTCTGTGATGTACCTACGTTAATTGTTCCATTGCGGCGTATGGTCCCGATTTTTGAATAAGACCACTCCATCTCTTCCTGTGAGTATCGTAATAGTCGGTTAAGAGAATATCCGGGGAATATGCAGTAGTTTTTTTCTCTGTTCATCAAAATCTTCTGCAATCCTCAAAATTGGTGATACCAAGCCTATGGTAATGGTCTTAGTGATTTGTTTACAAATGACGTGATGAGCTAGTCGTTCACCTGATGTTAAGCACCGAGGCTGCCCGTATCAATTGTCACTCGGAACTCTACAGTATAGTTTAGCGGGACACTGCAAAGCGCTCGACATCCTGAGACATCAGCACAGTCTAGTAATAACATTACTCGACTGTGACTAGAGGTCATTCTGGTCGTAAATTTTACGAGTTTAAAGTGTGTCCTATCAAATAAAAAACAACAACCGACTTCAAAAAAAGCGGAGGTACTGTATTCTGTTCATAGAAATGGTGGTCTATCAACGCACAGCCCAAACCACCGGACGGATCGGGCTGAAATTTGGCATGCAGGTAGATGTTATGACGTAGGCATCCGCTAAGAAAGGATTTTTCGAAATTCCACCCTTGAAAGAGTGAAATGGGTGGTTGAATTAATTTCCCATAGGCCACGCCGCGCGCCGCGGGCGAAGCTGCGGGTAGAAGCTCGTATAATATAATAACGCCCAATAATCACATACATAGATCCTGGACCCTAACTAGGATTCCCTGTATCTAGGGACCCAGGAACATGGTCCCACTCCCTTTGTGTACCAATACTTGACCTGTCTCGGGAATCAAACCCGCCGCCTCCGGATTATGAGCCGACCTGTTCAACCACCACACCACAGATGCTGTCGAAAAAGTTTCGTTTTTAAATTAAAATAATTGGAAAAGGAATGTATTAAAATATTCCAAATATCTTCTCAGTATGAAATGAACGCGATTGTATTCGGTTGAACCCCTTTTTAGAAGAATTATGTTATAACTTTTGTCTCTAATGAGCTTCGACGTCTATATAGAGGTTTTAAAAACTTGTATCATGCTATATAAATGGCGAGTTTGGCTAAGCTGAAGGAATTAAGTCAAACATAACTACGCCCTCTTGGACCAAAGTTGTTCACTCTCTATGACGTACTCAAATGTGTTGCAGAAGATACTTCATAGAAGATGAATTTACAATGTACTCACGGTGGCGTACCGGCCCATCCTACTGGTTTCGACCAGGTGGTTGAAACAAGTGTGGCCCTGTGAACCTTCTGATCCAGTCACACCAGTTGTTGCAGAACTTAAGCTTAGCAGAGATCTGCTGCGCGATCACGTAGCTCGCTTGCAACCGATACAAACACAAATTTGTATCAATACGCAGTTTATGTGCATACACTGAGAAAAATGACTTCGGTACTTCACTATAAGTTAACATGAAGAATAATATTTTAGTCCGAAGCCTACAATATTATCATGAGCATGGCGAAATATAAACCGGTCAAATCTAATTTACGTTTCACCACTACTAGATAAAGGGAATTTAACGATTGATTTTCATTGTTGTTTATCATTTAAAAGTTAAGTTACATAATACTAAATTCTCGGTACTAACTTGGTGTTTTATCGAGAAATTCATGACAATTTGAAAGATTGTCCTGATAGAGACGTAAGCACGACAATTTATAAATATATACCACGCATACATCCGTAAAATACTAGAAAATATCAAAACTAAGTGTGACAAAAAAACATTATTTACCACCTAGAAAATATTGTTCTAACGAATAAAAAAATATCATGATTTCTTGATGCCTCGTCGAGAAATCACAATAAGACGTACAAACAATCATAGATTTATTTTTGGAATATACAAAGATTTCATCATGACGTAATTTTATTTATCAGGTACCGAAATAAAAACTAGTTGGGAAAATAGAAAAGTTCATTATGATTTCATGATAAACTTACGTGACAGGCACGATAAAAAGTCATTTTTAACGATTTATTAAGTGAAAAGGAAGGAATGCCAAGTTGAAGTGCTGCCATATAAAGTTTATTATTTACCAGTAGTAGATTTTGGCGGTGACTGTTCTATTTAAAAGTATGTAGGTACAAAATTACAATCAATCGAATTTCCTACTAATTAGCGCACCTACCGACTAATTTCCTAATTAGCGCAGAACGGATTTTGAAATAAATCATTGTAAACGTTTCATTATTATGTAATGCCAAGTGCACTAATATACTTTTTTGTCCTTATATTATATACTAGTTGCGCCCCGCGGTTTCACCAGTGGATAAAAATTATTATAATTATTTACTCATCCCACGGGAAAATTTCACTTTTCCGGGATAAAATGTAGCCTATTTATGTAGCCTATACTAGATTACTAGTGTATAAGCTATCTTGGTACCGAATTTTATCCAAACCCATTCAGCCGTTTGAGCGTGAAGGAGCAACAAACATACACACATACACAGAAACACATATACACACAATAATTAAGTGTAATTTATTGTTATTGGTTTCGTTCTCATTATTACTACATATTTTCCAATCTAACAGCTTACACGAAATCTATGGGTAGTATTGAAGGACGACGTCGGCCAGGCTTTGCTGTAGAAGTAAAAAAAAACTGAGTATAGCAACATTTTTTTTGCCGCCCGGCGCCGGCCGCACAGCTCGTGTTAACTTTTTAACTATTACACTATATATTCTATCAATATTTCATTCCCGTGCCGGTCTGCAGTTTCTGGCAGTTCCTTTTACACTATTTTATAGTATATTACAAAAGTGCGACAGTCAGAACAGTTGAAAGGAACAAAATAAGGAATTAAGGAAGGAAGATCTTCATCACAAGTCAGTGATCTTCACATGTATGGAATATGTGGTAAAGGTGGATAGAGAAACTAACCACTACGTTTCACTATTAATCAACCATCAAGAAATTAATCCTCTTATCAATCCTATTGGGGATAGATTAAGATTCAAGTCAAACTTGGAAATTTGGAAGAAAGAGTTATCAAGTGCTGATTCGGACGCATTTCTAGCATCTCCAATGGTAAGGCTGCTGTCAAATTGCTTTGCATGTATTTTTATTTTTTATTTAGGCTTTGTGAATACTGTCCGAGCATGCTTGAACCGAGGATACTACTCGGACCCGGATGTTTGTGCCTATCATGGCAACTGGCATTCTAACTGCACTTAGACAACGGTATCCAATCAGATTAAACTTGGACCATGCTGAACTTTTACCAGGTCCTATATACGGTGGAATTAAATTCACTCTTTTCCTTAAATGTATGTACTCAGACCCTTCTATACAATGTTCGTACAAGGGCCAATAAAAAAAAGTTTAGGTTTTGTTTTAGTATTTTAAGTTTAAGTTAACATTCATTATTTTTTGCAGTATGTCTGTTTAGAAATAAAACATATAAGTGTGTTTAATTAAAATATTTTTTTAGGTGACCCAGGAGCACCTAGCCATACTAGAGACGCCAGACCCAGGGCCATGGCAACATGTGGAAATTTATTGGAGCAGCACAGCTTGTGCACGTCTTCGATATATCTATTACGAAAAGGGAACATTAACGGATTACTTTAATAAGTTTCCAATATTATAATCTCCTTCTGGATTTGAAAAATGTGATGATAAATAGTAGTACATAAATAATTTAACATTATTTTTAATTCAATGTAGGTATTTCTTAAATTAAAAATATTTGGATTTGTATAAAGTACCTACATAATATAACGTGCTCACAGTGTCTTTGACTGTATTTATAATTGTATATTATATGTTAGTAAGTAATATAATATCAATATACTTCATTGTTTTTTTTTTCCAGATTTTTATTACTAAAACCCTCTTACAAAATGTATGCCATTCTACCAGTACAATATTTATTTACATTAATTTAAGATATTTTTAACGTATATTGTTGCAAATAGGTACAGGATACCTACCTAATTACCTATATATACATATATATTATATTTTAGATCATGTTAAATCTGCCTGTTTACTAGATTTAAGCTGTATTTATTATAATTAAGATGATTCAGATTTTTCTATAGTAGTTCATCTATTTTGCATAAATATTGCATTTGTTCCAGAGGAACCGATGCATGATGCTGCCATTGAACAGTTTTTTTTGTTTCAGTTTAGTTTGACGAAAACTGTTACACCTACCTACTGGACCATCTGGGATGACTAAATCCTATAGAGTTCCAGAACGGCAGGATCAGAATAAACTCCTGATTTGTAGTCATTACAAGGCAAGGAATACGCTGTATGTAATGTTTTCAAATCAAGAGTTTCTTATGATCTTGCCAGTAAAAATAGCTGTAACTATCAGGAATATTTCCAAAAAAAGACGGTAAAATAACGATTAAACATCAAGAAAGCATACAGACAAAACATTATGATACCGATGACTTAAAGGTATATAATTCACAGTTATCGTTACAATACCAACAAACTATTAGAGAAGGTCATTGGGTTATAGTAGTTTGTAATGATAAAATATGAGGAAGCTCGTTGAAACCGCCAAAACAATAATGAAAAATATTCTTAAGTTTCCCTTGGCGTTATTAGGATATTTCGACATATTATCATGATGTACTGACCAACTTAACATCCAAATAATGACTCCGTACCATCACTTCTACAATTTCTATCATGCCAATCATGATGTTTCGTCATTACCGTTAGAAGTGTTCAGCGAGATCGTCATGATAATTTGTCATGACGTGTAACGATAAAACACGAGTATACAGCACTTTGTAATATCGTGCTGTGTCCTGATGTTTATTGGTGACGTCTGTTCATGATATTTTTTTATGATTTAAGCACAAAATATTAGTAAGAACTCTTGGTCCTTTTTTGTTGGGAATACTGATAAAAGTCCCGAAATTCCTTATAAATTGTTCGTAATCATGAAAGTTATTTTTCTCAGTGTAGTTAGTATGGAACTTTCTCCAGTCGGAATCAAAATTTCACGATAACCCCTTGGTGGGACTAACATTAACATAATCACGCGCCTTAGCCGTGATTGCTGATCATACTCGGTTCAGTGTCTGGTTGTGATTTACTAGGTGGTAGGACTTTTCTGAAAGTTTGTCTAGATAGGTACCACTGCTTTGCCAGTTATTCTGCCGTCAAGCAGTCGTACGCAAGCACGACTTTGTTTCGGTTTGAAGGGCACTGTAGCTAGTGAAATTACTGGGCAATTGTGACTTTATGATCTGATCTCATAGTCAAGTAATCTTATTACCAGACTGTGCTGATGTCTCAGGATGATGTGCGCAGTGCAGTCACGTGAAACTTTATATTTTGACTTTCGAGTGACACTGTTCTGTTATGGGCGGCCATGTCGCTTAATATCAGGTGAACGGCTAGCTCGGCACATCATTCACTAAGATAAAAAATAAAATAAAAAAATCTGCGCGACCGCACGTGCTCACCGGTGCAATATTTCACAACGAGCCTTTGCAGTTTTGGATCAGACGACGAAATGTATGTGACGACATACATTTCGTCGTCTGATAAAGTGCGAACTTAGTAACTGTCAAACGTTAGTCCAGACGAGCAAACGTTAGTCCAGACGAGCAAACGTTAGTCGAGACGAGCAAACGTTAGTCCAGACGAGCAAACGTTAGTCCAGACGAGCAAACGTCAGTCCAGACGAGCAAACGTTAGTCCAGACGAGCAAACGTTAGTCCAGACGAGCAAACGTTAGTCCAGACGAGCAAACGTCAGTCCAGACGAGCAAACGTCAGTCCAGACGAGCAAACGTTAGTCCAGACGAGCAAACGTTAGTCCAGACGAGCAAACGTTAGTCCAGACGAGCAAACGTTAGTCCAGACGAGCAAACGTTAGTCCAGACGAGCAAACGTCCACTATAATGAAAGTTACATAATGTATTCCAAAGAATACACAGCAATTATCTGTTAAGCCTATCTAATGGCGAGATGAGATTCGCACAACGAAGTTCTTTGTGACCTGAGGAACATTCAACATTCTCTATACATCTTAAAGAAAAGACTATGGCCTCATATAACGCTATATTTATAGGTATACCCATATACTTAACTCCCACTTGTACGCCTTAAGAAAACTACTCTGGTATCTAAGTATCGACACGGCCACCTATAACAGAACAGTGTCACACGGAACTCCAAAACAAAATGTTTCGCGCACATCATCCTGAGACAGAAATTGTTCATTCCCCAAAGCACTATACTATTTATCGTTTAAAATGAAAGAAAAAAACAGCCACAATAATAAAATAGCGTCGCAAATATAGTAAACTCGGTAGCCGTTTGGTGTTGAGACCCTGAGTCCGTGGGGCCTGGGATATAATCGCGTCTTCCAAAGTTTTTTAGAGCGCCTGGTCGATGCGATGCGTGACCAAAATTGTGGCAAATGCTTATTTGGCACAAAGAATCAGCATTGCAATATCGGGGCAATGCTACCAGCATGTTGGGGACGCTACCTACTGGTATTGGGCTGGAGCATTTGGACTGTCCGGTCATTACGACTTGTGTAGAGTCCGAATGATTTTTTTTTGTATTAGGTATTGTTTAATAGTAGTTGTTATATTATTGTAGTATTTAGTTAGTTTAAAGAATATAGGCAGTTTGAAAATAAAAATTATGTAGTTATCTTTATCTAGGAATTTATACCTTTGACTCTTGACTTATACCTTTGACTCTTGAATCGCATGATAGCTCAGTCGGTAGTAGCTCTGCCTTCTGAACTGGAGGTTGTAGGTTCTATTCCCACCCAGGACAAACATTTGTGTGATGAACATCGATGTTTGTACTGTGTCTGGGTGTTATATTGAATTCCATGTATGTATTTACAAACAAAGAGTATACAAATTGTATCAGGTACCTGGTTTCCATAGTACAAGATTTGCTTAGTTTGGGACTAGATGACGCTGTGTGAGATATCCACGGGCGGCGTGGTTATGGTCTATTACGAGTATGTTCTCTAGCTGTAGAATATTTGCTATAAGATGTATTTGATTAAGTTTGTATCAACCACAGATCATAAATATACAAGTGTTTCAACACGTGCACGTGTTCGCAACGGTTACCACCGCATGCATGTAATGTGAATTAGGTAACCTCTGCAGTACTGCAGTATGGATCTTGCATAAATAAGGATCAGTCATGGGATGTGTTAATTAGTCTTCTCTCCATAATTACTTTAAAGACAGTATACATAATTACCCCTATTAATACATAAAAATTAAATGTTGATTATTTGTTTGTGCGTTTGTTTGTTTTACATTTGCCAAGAAATGTTGCATACATGCTGACACTACCGAGATCAACATAGAATATATCTAATCAAGTTTCCGCGGGATAACGGATAAATCCAGTTCCAGAGTATATGCAGCTGCGTTTTCCGTGGTGCATTAAAATCTTCTGTGATCACCAAGCCGCCTGCAAAGTGTGGTGGTTATGGCACATTTTAGCGTCCAAAGTGGCAGTTTACGAGGATAGTCAATGTTCAAAGTTGGAGGTTTTCCGTGGGATCGGCTGATATGGACGGGTAAATTGTGGGTGACACCACATGAGAATGAAAATTGATAATCTCAAAATATAAAAATGAATCTATTTCCCTCGGTCATCGCATCACGCGTGAACGGATAGAACATTTTCGCTAATTCTTCTTTTTAATTGTGTTTATTTTTTTCAGGAGAAGATTCTTATGAAAGAAAAAGTTGAGAAAGTGTGGAAAATTATCACCACGCGGGTGAACCTGCGGGGCACCGATAGTCATAAATACATATCCAGTGTCAACTCAACAGACAAGTTCCGTTTATTGTACGCACCAACCATACCCACGTAGGTATAATTTGTACCAAATTATGATGTCAGGTTGTCGAATGACCGCGACGACCCGCGAATGTCAGGGAAAGTGAACTCCGCCATTGTTCGGCCTCAAATGAAAGTTACAATATATTATAGAGCTGCAACGAACACCTACATTACGCATTCGGTCGCCGGTTGTTGATATATCCGGATTAATTTATCAGATATGGCTTATTTGCTATAACACTTTTTAATTTTGTGACTTAATTTATAAAGGTTAGTCAAAATTGAACCCCTCCAATTATGTTTTGATTATTTTTGTGCGTGATTCTATTCACGCACATCAAAAAGTAGATAAACTGTTCTCAGTTTTATCTATATATAATATGGTTTTTTGTACCAAGGTCAGTTTAGTTCATGCTGCCAGCGTTCTGGACGAAATAGATCAGAACTATCTATATATTAGATATATTAACTATTATTAAAAAGAGAGAAGATGACGTCATCACATCTTTTAATAAAACTGGCGCCGCCAGTTATTAAAAGATTATTAGTCACTCACGACGCGTATTGCCATCTCTTTCTACACACATTGCATATAATTTGAGCGAACAATGTCGAAAAATTCTTCTTTACCCATCTTTTATTCAACACGCGCACAGTTCAAGCGATCTCGAACAGAACACTTCACACAGCGCCATCTAGCCCCAAACTAAGCTAAGCTTGTACTATGGGAACCGGATAACTGATACAATACTTGGATACTTTTTGTTTGTAAATACTTACATAGGATACAATATAACACCAATGTATAAATATACAATGTACAAACTACTTGTCCTGTCGCGGGATTCAAACACACACCTTCCAAGTTATGAGCCGACCAGCTTAACTACCAAACCGTATTGCCTACTATACATCATTTAATTAAATTTTTAAATTACTTAAATATTACGAAACTATACCTAAAAACATAAAATAGATACAACTATTGTAAAAGTGCCTATACTGGTAGAATTGAGTTATTTTTTTAGGTCTAGTTTAGTTTAATGTTTAGGTATATGTGTGTTTTACTAGGTGGTAGGACTTTTCTGCAAAGTTCATCTAGGTAGGTACCACCGCTTTGCCAGTTATTCTGCCGCCAAGCAGTAGTGCGCAAGCACTGCTGTGTTCCGGTTTGAAGGGAACTGTAGCTAGTGAAATTACTGGGCAAACGAGACTTTATGACCTGATCTCACAGGCCAGGAATCTTACTAGATTGTGCTGATGTCTCAGGGTGATGTGCGCAGTGCAGTGTCACGCGAAACTCTATACTTTAAAGTTCCGAGTGACAGTCCAACTGATATGGGCAGTGGTGTCGCTTAACATCAGGCAAACGGCTAACCATTCGTTAAGTCGTCACGTCATTCATTAACATAAATAAAAAAGTAAATTGAATCCTTAATTTTGTGAATAAATATTTCGTTGCGAAAATAATGTACGAGCACGGTCACATCTCTACGCGAACATCAACCTTATAGATCTAAGAGTTATAATCCGTTCACATGACTCCCACTTATATTACTCGTGAAATCGCATTGTTTCTAAACTGTGAACAATCTGGGTTTAAAAACAAGTTACGTCACAAAACAGTTAATAAATTGCAAACTATCGCAATAAGTTAAAGAAAAAATTGATTGGGTACGTGTTATTTATGAAAACCGGTGGTAATTTTCTTGCCTATAATTACTCACGGAATCTTGGTGTTCTACTGGGAGAAAACTATTCCTACTTCATAACTAGTAATGTAACATTTTTTTTTCACTAGTTAACCAGTCATCAGACTTGGTATTCTAATTGTAAAAATTTATTATTCTTAATAAATTACTGGGTTATGAAATAGGAAATTGATTCCCATTTCATAACCAGTAATTTACTAAAAGTTATTCTTCCTATAAAATAAATAGTTTCAAACTTGGTGTTCAATAGAATAAATGATATTAGGGGTTTCTCAAAGCGATATATAATATTATATTTCTGTAAAGCATCTTAATTTCCATTCAAGGCAATGCCGACCTATAGATGCAGGAAACGCCGGTCTATTGTCTTTATTATCACGATGGAAGATAATGATAATTTGCATATGACGCTGCCATCATTGTCTGCTTGTACTATTGCCAGATGACGACTGAGCGAAAAATGCCAAAGTCAAGTAATTTATTGCAATTAAGCTATTTTTAGCAACTTTTTAATTACAAAGCAGAGTATTAAAATATCGAAATTAATCTTCTGAATATTTTAAAACATAAAACAGAGTATTTACGACATAATATATACCAATAGTATGTTTGATAAAAAATAATAATAAAATATAAATAAAAAAGAGGTTAAACCGACTTCAAAACCCTTATTTACTAACTGAGAACATAGTTTTTCAGTTTTGATTAACAACAAAACCATAAAAAAAACAATCTAGATAACATTTCTGTGCGATCAATCTATAAGTATGTGAGTTAAAAAAACAAAGGCCAGTTGACAACGCGGCTAGTATACAATCCAAATTTTTGTAGTTGTAGCTAGAATAAAATAGAATAGAATGGAACGGAATGGAATGGAACGGAATGGAACGGAAACGAACGGAATGGAACGGATTGGAACGGAATGGACCGGAATGGAACGGAATGGAACGGAATGGAACGGAATGGAACGGAATGGAACGGAATGGAACGGAATGGAACGCAATGGAGCGTAATGGAACGGAATGGAGTGGAATGGAACGGAATGAAAGGGAACGGAACGGAATGGAACAGATTGGAAATTTGGAATTCGAAAAGGATTCGGAAGGTGTAGAATAGAATATTTTTTTATTATTAAGCTGTTTTTTTCGTTTAAAGTATTAAAAAGATATGATAAGGTTTAAGCGATAATACCGCCCATTGAGACCTGTAGTGTTTCAATAAACAGTTTTATCCATCTATCTATGTTCCAACAGTTTTGTACATTTCGAACTTACATCAGGTAAAATATCAATTTAAAAGGACAAATATGTCAATAAATACACTGTTACTGGAACTCTTTTGCGTTATAATTTTATTATTATATTATCTATTAAAATGTATACAGGGTTACAGAAAAAATTGTGCTAGATCCGTTAAGGGCGTAGAGTACCCATAATTTCTGACTTGTTTCACTATGAAACACCCTAGCCTAAACTTAACCCTTTTCGAGATATTCGAATTTTAATTTTTTTATTGAAAATTACCAAATTTTAGGATACAAAATTTAATAGTTTTATTATGTTTGGGGGCGAGTTGGCTGGACTGCAGTCACGACCCCTCCCCCCCGGTACGGCGGACGAGGGCTCAGGGGGGGGGCTTTAGTGGGTTCGAGTCCCACATACCACGGGGGTGGTGGCAGGGAAGTGCGAGGGCATTTCCCTAGGTAATAACGTTTGTAAACCGGTTGCAATTAAACGTTCAGTTTGGTTATGTGACCGCAAACCGTTTATTTCCAATTTCCCTTTCTTTGATCCTGACGATAGTACTTTGTATGCATCAGTAAACTTGCTCTCAAAGTCCGTAACACATGACGTGTCTTCCGCACACGACTATGGAAATATAAACTATCTTATTAAGCCACGATTGTTGCGAAACACTGTACATAACTAGGCTTACTAACGAAAACTTACTTTATTCCTTAAGCTTATAAATAAATATAAATTACGCCCAACGATCACATACAAATCCTGGACCCTAACTAGGATTACCTGTGTGTAGGGACCCAGGAACTACGAGGACCATGGTCCCACAACATCCAAACACAGAACATATATATGCGCTTTTTTTCTGTGCATAAATACTTGTCCTCTCGCGGTAGTTAAATATTTGGATTAAATATATTTCTACAGTCTTAATGCTGTATATATTTTATAGAGTCTAATGCTCCAGCCCACTGCCAGTCGGTAGCGTACCCAACTTGCTGGCAGCATTGCCCCGTCGAACCTCAATGCCGATTTGTCGTTTCAAATAAGTGTCAGCATTTTAGTCACGCATCGCATTTCGTTTTGTTATTAGTTGTGTTACAATTACAAAAACTAAACTTCAGCATAGTAAAATAACGAGTGTGCTTTAGACCACACGGCTGAAGTAAAACATATTTATTAGTTTAGCTCCATCTATCGGCCGGTATAACTTTGTTTTTGCTTTGTTTAATGTGAATGTCGCCATCTTCTACCGGACATACTAACAAAATTATACAAATTTTTAACTTTGTTATGTTGACAATGGAGATCTACGTAAACCAAGTTCAACTTCCGTTCGCTTCGCATTCACCAGCTTACTTCCCAAGTCAAGTCAAGTTTTACTTCAAAAAACACGTAGCTTTGTAGTGTAGCTGTTTATTGATTATCTATGATCAGGCTCCGCCGGGCAAAGTTCAAGCGGTGAAAGTGCGAATCCAGTTGTTGTTTTAACATATTGCACGCGTATAATTCGAGACAACATTGGTTACGTAAGTGATTAAGGACGATTAGTGAGTGGAGAAGGTAATTTATTCACAACTGAGTCCTTTTTAGAATCTTGATCTTGTTATAAACTACACGAAACTTTACTTTTTGATTAGAATTCCATACAAACCGCTTTCCGAATATAATTTTATATACTCTCTGATTAGTCAGACTCGGTTTTTTGTATACTATAACTTTTATTTTTACTGATTTGAAATCACTGCTACTTTGGCTCCGAATAAGCAAATTTTCCGGGATATAAAGCTTCCCAACTAATCCCAGATCTTAAAAATCTACATACATATTACATTTCATGTAATTCTATTTAGCCATTACGTTGAGTCATAGATACACACACAAACTTTCGCATTCATAATTAAGTCGATTATTAATTATTATTGAGGTTTGTAAGATAAGTGGGATTAGTAGGAACGGTAATCTCTGGTATCAGAATTTTTCTGCGGTCTAAAAGTTTTCTGGTTTCTAATTTAATCTAACAAACGTTGTCTTAGAACCAGGGCTTGGAAACCGAGTTAATTTTCGAACCGGTTAACGCCAAGTACATATAGGAACTTTTATTTTCGTTTTCGTTCTACCGGAACTGCTATTAAACTATTTTTTGTTAAAAAAAAAGGTAATTAAGGTTTCGTTCAATAAACCGGTTTAGAGCGGTTTTAGTCACCCTTTCGTTCACGCACATAGCTGTCAGTCGTGTTTTGGAGCACCTCAAGTTGACGGCAGCGGACGCGACGCGAGCATTCAAGTCTCTCGCGGAATAAACCAGCTAATAATAGGTTTTCATAACGTTATTTTAACGGTTTCACTCCGAACGTTATAATCCTTTAAACCGGTTTTTACCGGTAAATTACCGGTATATGGTAAACCGGTTCCAAGCCTTGCTTAGAACTAAGAATGTAGAATATTAAATGACACTTCTGTAAAACTTGCGTCTTTGTCATTTCGCATTATATAAAGCATCAAATAAATGACAAAAATATTTCCTACTTTCATCATTTACTTTCAAATATAATGCTACGAATAATGATAGCGACGTAGGTGCGACGTAAATAATATCATCATTTAAGTAAAAAAGGACTTGTACAGGACTTTAATATCACTCCATCTCTTTACTCGGCAGCTCGTAATTCCGTGCATGCATCTCGCGCACAAATCGCCTCCAAGTGTGCCAATCGGTGTTTACCCATCTTTGTAGGATGTTTTTGCGCGGTCATTCATCTAAGTTTAGTACCTAATACCTAACATATCTAAATTTTAAGCCACAAAAACAAACCAGCAGACCACATATCAATTTTACTATATATTAGAAGTGCCTTGCGGTTTCACCTATGATTTACCCGTTTTCCCGCGGTTAAATACCCAATGTTAACTTCGGTGGTGCCAGTAATCTATACAATTTTTAAGTCAAATCGGTCCAACCAAACAAGCAAACAATGTAATAAGTGTTAATGAGAAGGAAAAATTTGAACCAAAGGGGTTTCTTCCGTTAGTTTCAAATTTTCCTTTATTTACATATTCACTCGATAATTTTTACTATAAGTACATACATTAAAAGATAATCAGATGTTTCACTTGTATGTATCAGTAGGGACATATACTGGGGAAGTAGGATAAGGACGGGGAAGTAGGGAATGAAGAATATACTTCCCAACATTTGGTGCCTTTTTGTAAACGTTTCGGTCTCACTGCACGCAGTAAACATTATGCTGCACTGCTCGAACCATCGTCCTTGTTATAAAGATTGTATCTTAGAGAATATAATAGCAGGTAATGTAGGTATTACTTATTAAACCGAATTAATCATTTCCTTCTATTGTACTGTGTCAGTGCATACAATTTTTGTTTTTGGCTTCCTTAAATAGCATTGTAATGAAAATACAAGACCGTTTTGATTGTCTACAGAGATATTATTGCCAAAAAATACGGTAAATTTATAACTTAACGTTTTTGGCTTTCATTTTTTTTTTTTCAATTTTTTTTAATTTTTTGTAAACTAAAGGCTTACTACGGTTACATGTGCATATAGTCAAATTCCAGGAAATTATAATTTACTCTTTATATAATGGGTTATAAGTTTCATTCTGGGTTTATGGCGGGAAAACGAAAAAGATCGCGTCGCCGCATTGTAATATTTTCCAAAACTTGTGTTATTTTTTTAGTGTTAATGCATAAAATTGGTGGCATTATATTCGTTAAGTGCTGAATTACATGCATGAGTGTGGGAAAGTGGTATAAT
Organism: Ennomos fuscantarius; assembly: GCA_905220475.3. Classification (NCBI taxonomy): domain Eukaryota; kingdom Metazoa; phylum Arthropoda; class Insecta; order Lepidoptera; family Geometridae; genus Ennomos; species Ennomos fuscantarius. Next base: position 19,247,926 of record HG992023.1, read on the forward strand.
GATGGTGAAACGTTTCTTTTCGTGTTGTTTCCAAAACTCCATAGAAGCTTCTAGTAAAGTTGCCACCACTTTACTGGGAATATGACTTGACTAGACTAGACTATGACTTAACTTGATGACTTGGACTGTGACTTGACTTGACTTGACACATTATGTAATAGTAATTAACTTGAGAAATGATCAATTACTTGACAGTGGCTAAATACACAAAAGTGAGAGCCAAAACAAAAAAAATAATTTTTATTCTGGTTTATTGATTGACATTTGATTAAACCTTTCATTCTGATGAATTTCATAGAATATAAAAGTATCCTGATCTGTTAAATTCCGTTTTGCTGTTGTAAGCCTCCGACAACCCTCCAGCTACTCGCCGTCAAAATCTCTGCATATTGACAGATGTCAATGTAATTCATTTTCTCGTAAATTTTTACTCTTTAGCCACTATTTTCTCGTAAATTTGGCGTCTGACTTTTGATTCTCTTGATTGTATAACATTTATCTATGCTTGTGATCGCGGAAGCGAAGAGATCTAAGCCGTCAGTTGCATAGTGCAAAATTACTATTGAAAATTTATAGCTTTGCATTAAATTTTAAAATAACATTTCAAAGATTTCATATGTATTCAAAACCCGCAGACAATAAATAACGTTTCATTTTAATATAATATATTGGTAAGAGTTTTTAATGTTATCTACTTACACAAATGACTATTCGAAACTTTCAAAGGGATCAGTCAAATATAAACAATAAAAAACTCTTTTAATTATCTATATATTTATTTTATTTTTATCTTAAACATAAAACGTTGTAAAAACAAAATTGTACTTTCCATCTAACGGGGGAGTAGCCCCGTTTTCGTCTTGACCTTATCTTCTATATAAACTAACAAAAAACAAAGAATATTGTCATGTTTTGCTTAATATATTGCTCTTGGTTTTATCGTTTGTTGTTAGTTCAATATATTCTTCATTATTGGGAGACTCTTGTACTACTTGCATAATTACGGTGCACACCATTCTCACCAGATAACATAACAACTTATTAATAAACGCTCAATATGTGACAATCGTTTATATTATTTTTGTTGGACGTTTATGTATAAGTGGATTCTTAGCCATAATAATAAAAAATAACCCGTCTTTGAACAGACGCTCAAAACAAACAAAATAGCCTCAAAATCGAATTTTTAAAATTCAACATATAAAATATTTGGTCCCTCATCAATTTAGAAAAACTTAATTTGCTCTTATGACATACGGCATACAAAACTATAGTCTTTTGGGTGTAATTTTCGAAAATAAATCATGAAAATCGATACTTAAATGTGAATTCATCAAATTGTTAGGGGTAAGTGCTACCATTATCGTCGTTGTCTCGAAAATAAATACAAAAATTTATTGGCGTACGCAAAGCCGGAAACATTCAGCAGAAGTGTTTCTAAAAACTTATAGTGTAGTTTACACAATTTATATAAATTGTGTAAACTGTAACACAATTTATATAAATCTTGGATTTCTAATTGATCATTAGTATCGTATCCAAATTCAATTAAAATGAATTTGGCTTCCGATCCATGTTTTGATTGTTCAATCTATAATAGGGTGAGCAAATATTTTAAGCATACGTATATAAATATTATATATAATATTGATACTACACACTCGCTATTTGCTAGAAAAGCATTCGCCTTGGCGTACTCCAATGGTCCACTTACCAAAGTAGCTTTTTGACTTGAATATTATCGTGACATCATTTACAAATTATATTCATAAAATCAAAATAGGTGTTTGGTAACAAATATATTTAACTATATATACAACAGGCAGAGTGCTGGTGTGCATGCCCAGCTTCAGTCCCAGCCGTGGTGCTCATGTGAGACCCACACTTTCTCCCACACCGGTTTGATTACTTTCTTTAGCGCTGGAACTTCCACAGTGGTCCATACAGGGACTTGTACTTCGGTTTTCTTCAGTATCCATACCTTTTTTTGTACAGGTACCGACACTTCTTTTTTGATAGTTTTCCACACTTTCTCGTCCACCCATTCCTGTTTTTTCTCCGTGACATATGTTTTTTTTTCCTCAGTTCGCCATACTTGCTCCCACTTTTCAAGCCATTCTAGTTTCTTCTTGGTCACATATTCAGTTTTGTGTTCTTTTCGCCAAACTTTTTTCCATATGCTCTTCCATATCATTTTTTTTCTCCAAAGGTCATGGCTCGTGTATTCCCATCCATGATCATCTTTACCCAGGTACTTTTCACCATTAACAGCTTCCTTCACCCAAGCGGGGACAAAACTCTGTCGCCATTCAGGTACTTGTACCTCTTTCTGAACAGGCACTTGTATCTCGCGCCAAACTGGTTTGTAGACTTTGTGCCAATGAGGCACTTTGACGTGCTTGGTCACGAGGACCGGGACATCCTTCCAGATAGCTTTAGGTACGATTTTCAAGACGGGTTCTTCTTTCCATTGTTTGACTTGCTCAGTTTTCCACGCCGGCACGCTTTCCGTTCTCCATTCAGTTTTGTAGACAAGCTTTTTTTCAGTTTTCCAGACTTTTTGCCATTCTTCTTTCCACAGAAGTTTCTTTTTCCAAACGCCTTCTGGTGGTGGGGAGTGCCATCCGCCCGGGGAGCGCTTCCCCCTAGATAGCTCAGCATCCTCTACAATATCCTTTACAGGCACTGCCAGCGATGCTGTGAATGTCAGCACCACCCATAGCTGTAACAAATATTAACCTTAGTAACATCTATTTCTATTCTATATTGAAAGAAATAAAAAACTCCATGAACTCGTCCAATATAAACATCCATAATTTAGGATTCTCTACAATACTATTAGTGGTGTTTTGGGAATAGAATAAGAAGAAGGCAGTCTAAAACTTTCCTCTCTCCCTTCCCTTTCATAAACCATTTTCACTCCTTTCACCCTCTCAAGGGAGGAAAGCACTACCTGCCTCTTCTTCCATTTTTCTCTATTCCTCCATGAGAGAAACCACAGCCATTTTCTTCCCTCTTATGTTTTTAATATTTCGTTTATGAATACGACTTATCTTTTAATTTAATATTTTAAACTTTTTTAAAAGTATAATATCGTCTCATAACTGCTTGTGTGTATTGTATGATATTAACTTTACAGTAGAGTTTTTAAGTCTCTCATAATTTTGCACATACATTACCTTTTTACAGTCTTGTTATAAAGTAAGATTTTTTAATGCGCTTATAAATAAAAAAATACTACTTGTTGTCAAATACTAAAATGCTCTTAAACACAGTTCCTATAGTATAGAAGTGGGTCCACAAGGGTAGGATAACACCAGATCCAATTAGGCAAACTATTGCATTAAAAAATCAATAGTAGAACCAAAACTCCAACGCACATGCATGTATTTTATTTTACCTACAAAACCTTTCTTAATATACCCTTTCTCTAAAGGTAGATAGCCGCCAAATAGCAAGTTTTAAATGGTTTTTTTTTCTAGCTGCATTACCACAGACACACAGTACTTTTTGTTAAATATTATTTTAAAATTGGTTACTTAGCTTATTATTAATGATCGTGAACATACATACAATACAGGAGGCGCGCAGTAATTTTGGCCACTAGCTCTAAAATAAAATATTACCTACTCTTCAAGCAAGCATAACTGTTGAAGCTAACAAAGATAAAAGAAGATCTTATGGTGACTCAAAGCACGTTTTATTTTAGAGTAGTAACTACCATAACAGAGAACTAAAATTAAGTTAATATTTAGCAAATTAATTCTAAAATCAAAAGAAATGAGGTAGTTAATACAAAAGTACAAAACCTATAATACGTTACTATACATTTTAAGAAAATATTTTGATTTGTAATTGTGTGGTGTCATCGGTAATGAGTAATGAGGTAGTCTACGGGTTGTTTGATGGTTAGTTCATGGACATGATTAGCTATTGGGGATGTAGTGTCGCGGGACTCGCGGGTAAGAAAATAACTGAACAAAAGACGCAAAGTGTAAACACCGACTTCAGACTTATGTGGTTTTCCATTGTAAGATGGGTGCCGTTGTAAGAACTGGACCGCGGGAGCACACGGGAAGCACCAAACTTCAAATAAAAAAAATATCATAAAAATTTGTTCATCCAGTCGAAGGTTCTGAGTTAACAAATATTTAAAAAAAACAGTAAAAAAATACAGTCGAATTTAGAACCTCCTGTATATTTGAAGTTGACTAAAACCTTGTGTGAAGTACTGGTAGTGCCGGCCGATAGTGTCACGGAGGACCGACGTATAATTTTAAGTAAAGAAATGTAAACATCAAGACAAATAAATAGATCACTAATGTTTTGTGATGCTACATAAATCTCATTTTAATTTAGATTAACTTTTAAATATCGAAATGTGCTGATTAAATATTCGTCTTTTGAACCATTCATTGTAGTAGACGTTTTGTTTATTTTAGAATATTATCATTATAGGTCTACCTAAATCAAAGATTTATAAAAAAGAATGGTGTGTCACTCGCTTAAACTGCCTTTTATTTGTAAAACTGTTACATTTTCTTTTTGATTCGTAAACAACTGCATTTATTTGTATAATCATCATTTAGTTTATTCTTCTAGATACACGTATTAGGTATTAAGTTTTTTTTTAAATAATGTAATCACGTATTTTATTAATTCTAAACGGTATTGGTTTTGTTTGCATCAAAACTAGTTTTTCTACATTGCGAATTGTATATCTTTGCACATTTTATATTACTAAAATATAAAACAAATGCCTTATTGCATATTACTCCAGCATCTACACCCAGCTTAAGCAAAAAAAATCAACACATTGAATTTACCCACTAGACGTTATTTTCATGTCAAAGAACACTGACTTAAAAAATGGCACTATCGTCTACCTAATAAGACGAAATAATTTGGCGCGCACTATTTCCAACACTTTTCCAATAACACCTCCGATTTTTGTTCCACTTCACATATCACAGGCAATATTAAGGCAATGCACCCACCGTGAGCGTCAGCGTCCTCATTTTGACAGGTCGAAGAACGGCCGAGCGACTGTGCGGGCTGCTAGAGCGCACTCTTTTTATTATGTTGCCCCTCTCTTGGAGGCTCCTGGGCTAAGGATTGTCGAGAACGCAGTATGTTATCTTCTGCATGGCCGGTGGCCAGTGCACGCGGAGTCGCGCGGTTATGGGGGAAACCGCGAGATGATAATGTGCACAGTAATGCGATTGTTTATTCATTTTATTTAAAGCGAATTGTTTATTTTATGACATAATTATATAATTTGCGCTGTTGTTTGGTAACTCTAAATATATCTAAATACTCTAAAGTTGTGTCTTAAACCTATTCTTTAACTATAGATGACCCACTAATTATGCCCAATGGCCTATCGAAAAATGATTTTTTTTAATTTTATTAGCTTTATGAACAAGTTAAGATTTTTATTGATATTTTATAGTGTATACACATTGGCTTATGCATGAATTAATGCATACGTTAGTTATACTTACATTAACACAACGTCGCTGAAGCCTTTTTATATTCATTTACCTGTATCGTGGTATAATTAAAGATTAGTGTTACATGTTGTTAGTGTTACATGTTACATGTTGAAAAAAAATAACTTAAAACATAAACAATTTTATTTTTATATATTTATGAATATTTATTATTTAGGTACCTAATCTGCATCTGCATGCTCGTGTTATGAATCTTATTATATATAATTCACATGATGATCTTTCATACATTGCAAATAGGTCACTTTTAGCACTTTGCTGCCTCACTCCGAGAGGATCTTTATTCCTCGCCTACATTTTTGAAGTAAAACTTATTTACGCACGCTTGACTTGGGGAGTAAGCCGGTGAACGCGACGGGTGGACGAAAGTTAAAGTTGGTTCACGTAGATCTCCATTGTCAAAATAACAAAGCTAAAAATGTGTATTATTATGTTGGTATGTCCGGTAAAATGACCAATTATAATTGTCAAGATGGCGACATTAACATTAAACAAAGCAAAAACAAAGTTATACCGGCCGGTAGATGGAGCTAAACTAAATAAGTTTTACTTCGGTCGTATGGTCAAAAGCACTCTCATTTTTTTAAATATGTTTTTTCTGTCTATTAGGCTATATTTATTAGTAGCGTATTAGTCAATAGTCGACACCATAACTTAGAGCACTTCATCATCATCAGCCTGTGTTAGTCCACTGCTGTCTTTTAGGGCTCTCCCAAGGTACGCCATTGAGCCCGCTCTTCGGCTCTTCTACCAATGACTGCCAGCCACTCGGCGCAAGTCGCCGCTCCACCAGTCGGCGGCGTAGAGCACTTATAGTAAATAATAATTTTAGTATTATTATCGTAACCTGTAAAAGTGCCAAAATTTGAAATTTATATTTTTGAATTGTACCATGGATTTTAGTATTTATTATGTTGTTAGGTACGACTTAGTATAAGGATTTACTGATTCCATCTTTACCTCAGGCAACTGAGATCTTGATTTTTTGTTTTTACATTTTGGCTCCACACTTTTGTGTATTTAGCCAGTGTCAAGTAATTGATAATTAATCAACTTCAACTTCAACTCTTTGTAAATGATAATTAATCAAGTTAATGATATTTCACGCAAACATGTGTCAAGTCACAGTCGAAGTCATCAAGTCAGTAGTGTCATAGTCTAGTCAATGTCATACTCCTAGTAATGTGGTAGCAACTTTACTTGAAGCTTCTATGGAGTTTTGGAAACAACACGAAAAGAAACGTTTCACCATCATTATACCATTTTCCCACACTCACGCCTGTGATCCAGCACTTAACGAATAGAATGCAACCAATTTTATGCACTAACACTGAAAATAACACAAGTTTTGGAAAATAATACAATGCGGTGACGCAATATTGTTCGCTTTGCCGCCAAAAAACCTGAGATCTCGGTAATCATAACCGATGACAATAGCTAAACCTTATTGCTTTCTTAGATATACATCATGTACATACTGTGAGTATGGCGATAATTTTTTTTTCTTCAATGTAGACGCCCAATTTATACGTTGTAGCCATTTTGGCGTAAATTTAGACAATTAAACATACAGACAATGTTAAAGTTTAAATTTAACTGGAAATAGATGTGGTGTGCTATTTATTTATTTCTATGACCCTAGTTTTGCATTGTCGTCGTATCGTATGATGAAAGTTTGCAATGTTCAGGTGGGCTGATCACGAGTCAACATTGTAAATTTAATAATATAATATAGTAGTGACGAGCAGTAAATATATATAATAATTAAAAAATATATATAATAACGCCCATGGATCACATACACAGATCCTGAACCCTAACTATAATTCTCTGTGTCTAGGGACCCAAGAACTACGAAGATCATGTTCCCACAACATCTAGACTCAGAACAAGGAACAACAGTTACACAATTTTATGGGACAAAAATACAATCTGAAAAAATAACGTATAAAATAAACTAATTTTCCAAATCTGTAAAAACAAAAATCAAGAGCCTAATTGAGAATCTCCTATTATGAAGTCGATTTGAAATTGCCCCATGACCACATAAATTTGACCTCTTCGCCATAAAGTTTATGTAACATTTAATGATGGGTGCAGATAAGATGGGCAGCAACACTTACCGATGTATATCGAGACACGCAGGGCACAGCGAAGTATCCATGTCAAGTTACTCCACCACACGCAGAATATGTAACAGTACCTTCGAGCCAGCTCGAGGCTCGGTGACGCAACGGTTTAGGCGCCATCTGTGAGATAGACTTTTTTATACGCGTTCTATAATTTAGATATAAAGTGGCGCATTACATAAATTATATAAGCTTTTTTTCCTACTAGATAACCAGTTATCATTGACATGCTAATGTGAATATTGGAATTTTCGCGGCTCTTTTGTTTTATTGTAGTAAGGTCCGTTTCTGGGCACATGCATGGCATGGGCATTTTGGGTTTTGTACAGGGTAAGCAATGCATTGGTGACGCCTCCTCCGGTGTTACAGATGTCCACAGGCTACGGTGACCACTTCCCATCGGGTGGGCCGCACGCTTGTTAGCTTCCTTTAACATAAAAATATATAACGCTATGATTGTAGCATGGTGCAGATGAGGCCGAAGGTAGGACATGCTGATGCCGTTTGTTTTTTGGAATTTAGCAGTTTGTCTATTTATCTACATATAAAATTAAATATACGCGAAAAGCTTACCATACCATAAGAGCGCAATACAATGACGCTTTTCGCATCCTTATGCGTAAACCACGGTACTGCAGCGCGGCGGGCATGTTTGCCGATGCAAGGGCTCCAGACTCCTTTACCGTCACTAGATCCAGAGTTGCCTCCTTTTGGGATGGGCTGAGAAATTCGTCGAACAGTATAATTAAACGGCTGGGGGAATACCTCCATAGCCCGATCATCAAGCACTGGTTGAGGATGCACCTGAGTGCATCCAGTGCACCAGGCTGTCAAGCTATTTAATTGTTTGCCCACGGACATGAAGTCGATGGATAGTCTCCCTATCTTTCAAGTAAGACTGAAAAGACTTTTAGACTGGAAGGGTGTTTTTACTGCGTACAGGATTTTGTTGCCAAGAACGGTAATGTTTGATTGATGTTTTCTCTTATAAGTAGGCACATATTGTGTTTGTATTACGGACTTACTGACGGAATAAAGGAATAAGAATAATAGTGTTGAATTATATTTAATTATAGGTGACTAGGGTTTTAGGCAATTCAAACACAATGTTGTTATTGAATAAATGAATTATGAATTATGTGCTAACCGAAAACAACTTCGGATTAATCAATCAGACTGATTGATATGTTTTATATCAATTTTAATTTTAATAGACTTGTATTTTTGGTATTTTATTTTATGATTTTATTTTGTATTTTTGTATTTTAAGCACAATATGGGTTTTATTGCCCGAAATAAAGACATGTTATTATTTTTTTATTATATAGGTACTTCGTCACGCAAAACTTTATAATTATCTGTACTGCAATCGTTACGTGTACTTAAACTGTGGCGGCTGTTACGCTAACACCAGATAAACAATCAGTCAATTAGTGTTCATAAATAAAACCAACCAAGTGCGAGTGGATGCACACATCGAGGGTTGCACTCACACAAGTGACTAAACAGCTTCCGTCCACTTCCAAAATGGTTGCCGCTCCAACTCGCGCTCATTTGGGCGGTTTTTAGTAATTTTTGTTACAAGATAATTATTCATTTTCATCATGCCCAGTTTGGGGTCTTTATGTAAGTACTTGTTACTATTTTTGTGATATGAAAATAAAATCAAAAAGTCGAGAAACATGTTTCTTGTATATCCTCCATGTTTTATTTTATTTTTTTGGATTGTTTCTTTGTTTTGTACAATTCACTCTTCTACATCAAGTCGCAAACTGACAGCAATCCATCTACTTATTAGTATATGTATGTATTATAATAATATTATTCTCTGTATTTAGGGACCCAGGAACTACCATCAACCAAAGGACAACCACCAAAGGACCACGGTTCCACAACAACCAGACTCAGAACAAGAATTTGCGTTTACAGAGTGCACAAATACTGGTTCTGTCACGGTAATCAAACCCACCGCCTCCGGGCTTATGAGCCGACCAGCTCAACTACCACACCACAGAGGCTGGATGCAAATATGCATGTCCACAGGTGTAGTGGCCATCTAATAGTTGTGCGCCAGTAGCTCCCACTTGTGGGACCGGACAAAGTTGTGCGCCAGTAGCTCCCACTTGTGGGACCGGACAAAGAGCATCACTGCTAAGTGAGTGGCGAGTTAATCTACAGTACTTACACAGTGTGATTTCTAGTGTCAAGTCGGCGGCACCGTGTAACACGGCTTTATTTACATTATCCATGACATTGGTGCATAACTTGCGAATCCACAAACTGGAAGTACCGCCGCGAGGATGCTGAATTCGGAAATATTGCACAAGACTTTAAAACCTATGCAAACACTGGCAAGAGATTCCGGAAGCTTATACTGTTTGAACTCGAAGAGTCATTGGACAAAAATGAATCAAAACAAATATTTGGAGTGACGTACTCACTATGCAATAAAAACAACGAAATAAAAATGTGAAGGTAAACTCTGCAAAAATTCCTAGCTACCTTCTCACACCATCTACGCATACGACCATACCGTTGATGACTGAGCATCGTTCCGTAAATACAAACCCAACTCAAGTTTAAGTGAATTTTTTACACTAAAATTGCTGTTTGTTTGTATGTTGATTTCTGCGGAATACATGCGGCGTCAATTTAGCACATCGTCATATATCGTACTAAAGAGATTAAAAACTCAAGTCATAAATCAAAAGATTTATTGCAAATAGGCTATTTAAAAATGCTGTTGCAAAATTATATTACATACTTAAAATTAAGTTATGTTACAGATCAATGAAGTTATATTTTATTTCTATACATATTTAGTAAAATTGTGAATACTCCTATGTCAAAGTGCAACCCAAAATCCGATTTCCTATTAATATTCAACTGTCGATTCCGTGACCCGAACAGCGTACTTGTCATAGATTAAACCTCGCAGAAGGATATCTGCATACAATAGCCGCTGATTAGACAATTCAAACTACGTGCAGTGTTCCTGAACATTAATTTCAGAGGAACTTCATCAAAGAAGTGTTTCGCAATTTATTTTTATACTGTACAATGTACGAAAACGTACCACGAACTCAAAATAAAATAGTAATATGGTGAGAATCTGATGATAGAGTGCGATATAAAATCCGAATCATTTTTATGCATGAAGCAAATGCATTGTGGGATTATATATTGAAAATTGCTATGGCATCGCTTTATGTGTAATGTAAATTTGACAATAAGTACTTTTATATGCTCAGTAGAATAACTTAAGTACCTAATATAATTTTGACTGGTAAAAGTGCTAAAAGTAGCCTATTTGCAATAAATCTTTTGACTTAGACTTTGACTTTGAATGTAAACTTATGACGTAGCAACTGAGCGAGCTAGTCGCCATTGCTACTCCGCTGCTTGCTATGCTGCTTAGGGGGGTACTAATAGACTCCGAGATCAGCTACATCATCACAACAACTCATTGCAACCAATAAAAATATTTATTCGTATGGATTTGATAGTTTCATTACGTAGTTTATGTGCATAGTTACTATTAAAATTTACAAATTAGAAATGAAATTTCTGTTGCATTGGTCACAAAGCATTAATGATAATATATTTTTTATTGAAGGTACCGAAACTCGAAAACTATTTAGAGATTATACTTTAAAGAGCTCAATACAAAATTTTACATTTTTATATTTAGTATTAATTCTCAAGTATAAAAATAATGAATTATGTGGATTTATGATAATCAACGTGTGAAGGCTTATTAATACAATGCATGCCATAAAAAGACTTCGAAACAAAGGCGTTGAGTTTTTTTACGTCTGGCTTCCAGCTAAAATCTCCATTTAGCCTCACAATAGCCAAAATTTATAAATGTACACAATTTTTATTGATGTATTAAAAACAAAACAGAAAAATAAAAAACTTAAAAAAAACGAATAAAAATGGGGTAAAAAATTTGAAATATTGTCTTGTATGCTTAGTAATTTAGCTAGCACTGCTCTACAGTGCACTACAGTGCTTATCAAGCCGGATCACTAGTGCTTACACACTACGTGCTTGTTACTTGTGACTTGTGCTTGCAACAGTTGTATTACCTAGAAGAACTCTTGCAGAAAATTCTTACCATCTTTTAATTAAGATAGATAGATTAACTCATTATTTTACACCATAAGAATAAGTAAAATGATAAATAGCTTAGTTACATTATAATAATACGAGACTTATCGGTTAAATCGATTTCTTCCAGATCAACTTAGTATGGAAAGGAAATCTATAGCTTTTTAAGGCTTCGGTAAATTAACGCAACATAAAATTGAAAGTCCAATTCAAAGTATTTATTACAAATTTATTGCAAACAGGCAATATCTAACATTTTTTTAAGTCACATGAGATTACTTAAATATTGAAGTACCTTCAGTTATTGCAATAAGCACATAATGTCCACAACGAAGGTGCAGTGGGTTGAAAATGACCTGAACTGCTTCGAGAGAAGGACGATCCGCTTTCTGCTCGACTTGGTGGGATCACTGCCATGCTCCCACTTGGTGGGGTCACTGCCATGCTCCCACTTGGTGGGATCACTGCCATGCTCCCACTTGGTGGGGTCACTGCCATGCTCCCACTTGGTGGGGTCACTGCCATGCTTCCACTTGGTGGGGTCACTGCCATGCTCCCACTTGGTGGGGTCACTGCCATGCTCCCACTTGGTGGGGTCACTGCCATGCTCCCACTTGGTGGGGTCACTGCCATGCTCCCACTTGGTGGGGTCACTGCCATGCTCCCACTTGGTGGGGTCACTGCCATGCTCCCACTTGGTGGGGTCACTGCCATGCTCCCACTTGGTGGGGTCACTGCCATGCTCCCACTTGGTGGGGTCACTGCCATGCTCCCACTTGGTGGGGTCACTGCCATGCTCCCACTTGGTGGGGTCACTGCCATGCTCCCACTTGGTGGGGTCACTGCCATGCTCCCACTTGGTGGGGTCACTGCCATGCTCCCACTTGGTGGGGTCACTGCCATGCTCCCACTTGGTGGGGTCACTGCCATGCTCCCACTTGGTGGGGTCACTGCCATGCTTCCACCTGGTGGGGTCACTGCCATGCTCCCACTTGGTGGGGTCACTGCCATGCTCCCACTTGGTGGGGTCACTGCCATGCTTCCACCTGGTGGGGTCACTGCCATGCTCCCACTTGGTGGGGTCACTGCCATGCTCCCACTTGGTGGGGTCACTGTCATGCTCCCACTTGGTGGGGTCACTGCCATGCTTCCACTTGGTGGGGTCACTGCCATGCTTCCACTTGGTGGGGTCACTGCCATGCTTCCACCTGGTGGGGTCACTGCCATGCTCCCACTTGGTGGGGTCACTGCCATGCTTCCACTTGGTGGGGTCACTGCCATGCTTCCACCTGGTGGGGTCACTGCCATGCTCCCACTTGGTGGGGTCACTGCCATGCTCCCACTTGGTGGGGTCACTGCCATGCTCCCACTTGGTGGGGTCACTGTCATGCTCCCACTTGGTGGGGTCACTGCTATGCTTCCACCTGGTGGGGTCACTGCCATGCTCCCACTTGGTGGGGTCACTGCCATGCTTCCACCTGGTGGGGTCACTGCCATGCTCCCACTTGGTGGGGTCACTGCCATGCTTCCACCTGGTGGGGTCACTGCCATGCTCCCACTTGGTGGGGTCACTGCCATGCTTCCACTTGGTGGGGTCACTGCCATGCTTCCACCTGGTGGGGTCACTGCCATGCTCCCACTTGGTGGGGTCACTGCCATGCTTCCACTTGGTGGGGTCACTGCCATGCTTCCACCTGGTGGGGTCACTGCCATGCTCCCACTTGGTGGGGTCACTGTCATGCTCCCACTTGGTGGGGTCACTGCCATGCTTCCACCTGGTGGGGTCACTGCCATGCTCCCACTTGGTGGGGTCACTGCCATGCTTCCACCTGGTGGGGTCACTGCCATGCTCCCACTTGGTGGGGTCACTGCCATGCTTCCACTTGGTGGGGTCACTGCCATGCTTCCACCTGGTGGGGTCACTGCCATGCTCCCACTTGGTGGGGTCACTGCCATGCTCCCACTTGGTGGGGTCACTGCCATGCTTCCACTTGGTGGGGTCACTGCCATGCTTCCACCTGGTGGGGTCACTGCCATGCTCCCACTTGGTGGGGTCACTGCCATGCTCCCACTTGGTGGGGTCACTGCCATGCTCCCACTTGGTGGGGTCACTGTCATGCTCCCACTTGGTGGGGTCACTGCTATGCTTCCACCTGGTGGGGTCACTGCCATGCTCCCACTTGGTGGGGTCACTGCCATGCTTCCACCTGGTGGGGTCACTGCCATGCTCCCACTTGGTGGGGTCACTGCCATGCTTCCACCTGGTGGGGTCACTGCCATGCTCCCACTTGGTGGGGTCACTGCCATGCTTCCACTTGGTGGGGTCACTGCCATGCTTCCACCTGGTGGGGTCACTGCCATGCTCCCACTTGGTGGGGTCACTGCCATGCTTCCACTTGGTGGGGTCACTGCCATGCTTCCACCTGGTGGGGTCACTGCCATGCTCCCACTTGGTGGGGTCACTGTCATGCTCCCACTTGGTGGGGTCACTGCCATGCTTCCACCTGGTGGGGTCACTGCCATGCTCCCACTTGGTGGGGTCACTGCCATGCTTCCACCTGGTGGGGTCACTGCCATGCTCCCACTTGGTGGGGTCACTGCCATGCTTCCACCTGGTGGGGTCACTGCCATGCTCCCACTTGGTGGGGTCACTGCCATGCTTCCACTTGGTGGGGTCACTGCCATGCTTCCACCTGGTGGGGTCACTGCCATGCTCCCACTTGGTGGGGTCACTGCCATGCTTCCACTTGGTGGGGTCACTGCCATGCTTCCACAAATCACAAAGCGCTTTAAGTTATATACCAAGCATATCATTAATATCATAATCTCTATCACACTATCACACTAATATTATAAAGACGAAAGTTTGTATGTGTATTTGTGTGTACGTGTGTATGTTTGTTACTCCATCACGCTCAAACAGCTGAATGGATTTGGATGAAATTTGGTACCAAGATAGCTTATACACTAGATTGACATTTAGGCTACATTTTATCCCGGAAAAGTGAAAATTTCCCGTGGGATGAGCAAATAATTAAAATACTTTTTATCCGCGGTTGAAACCGCGGGGCGCAACTAGTAATATCATAAGTTCTCTTTCCTACCGCTGGTGCAAGCGATTAATAATATAATGAGCTAGTAGACCGAGTTTACATACTACTGCTGTGTTTACACTGTGGCTCGTGTACTCTTGGACTCAATATTCAGAAGCCATAGTTGCACCCATAAAGAACAGCAGCAGCTAATGGACTATTTAGGTCAAGTTCATACTGCGTGTCGTTCCGCTGAATTTATTCAAAATGTGTACTACTTATGTACTATTTTGTAACAAGTGTATTTATTGGACATCACAGGCGCCGATAGGGTTAGGGGTGCCAATATTCGTTTTTGAAGATATCCCCAAATTAATTTTAATTAATTTTAATAATTATAAATAACGTTGGGCGTTATTTATTTATTTGTTGGGATCTATATCCTGGACACTAACTGGGATGCATTTGGAAAATTAAAAGAGCTCCTAACGAATCCTGCGAAAATGATCCCATCTACATTTATTTTACAAATAATTTCACATAATATTATTTTGATATGTCCCAAATAAAGTGTTGCTCATAAAATAAACGATAAACGCTGTTAGAGCATGTTCTTTTGAGGTTAACGAGGGAATTTGTGCCCTGAGTGTGGTGTATTGGCGTTCTAGTGCTTATCTTGATTTAGCTTGAAATAACTTGAAAATACGGCACTTTAAAAAACCCCACCATCGCACTAGTTTAAACACGATGCTTGTTTCACTCATTCCGGAACTCAAACCCATGACTCACGATCGGCAAACTGACGTTACTACTGAGCCACGAACGGTAGAACTCGTAAGAGCAATTTTTTTTAATCACTCGTCTTTGCACTAAGTACGTCTCAAATTCAAACCTCACAGCCTTATATCTCGACAACCTCTTGACTGATTTTTATCATATTGAAATTCTTATTCAGAATTGATTACCCCATATTTCTGCCAAATATTATCAAAATAGGCTGGTACATGGCGCCGCACACTCCCGCCATTATGAAAAATACACGATTCCATAAAATAAATTCTAGGAACTTGTAGAACCGTAACAGTATAAGTACAGATAATGGCCTCACTAAAAAGAAACGATGGGGTGTATTAAAATATGTTCTCTCTTATGTTTGCTTTTTTCCATTAATTTATCCATTAGAGCGACTCAAAGCTTCCATAATAAATACAATAATAATAATAACAACGCCCAACGATCACATACGTTAATCTTGGACCCTAACTAGGATCACCTGTATCTCAGGACCCAGGCACTACGGGGACCGTGCTCCCACAACACCCCTGAGTGACAGAATAAGCATTGGCGCTTTTTTGTGCATAAATAATATGTACTTGTCTTGTCGCGGGAATCGAACCCGGTGCCGCCGCCTGCGGGCTTCGAGCCGAGAGACTATCGAGTGACTCAGGGGGGGGGGGGGGAATCACGGAACTTTGATAGCAATGCAACCGGAGAAATTTCATTCCAAATTTGAAAATTTAGTAATAACGTAGTAACTATTCACATAAACTGCGTATTAAAACAGTACTACTAAATACTATTATGTAAACAAATAAATACTTTTATGTATTTCTATTGATTGCAATCATTGTACATGATTGCCTGGCAGAGCTTCCATAATCATTAATTATTGAAATATATATATATTTTTTAATATCAGACTTGTGCTAACCCTGGAATGCTTTTCTTATTTAGAGACCTGTTTGGAATATATCAAGAAATTACGCAAACTTTACCTTGGTTCTGGATGAACCAAGATCGATTCGCGCTATTATGTACTTTAAAACTTAAATATCCATTTAAAGTACCTAATTGAACGGTTTATGTCCCTTGGCCCAGATGGGACGATAGACTATTGAATAGCCATAAATGGGCCCTCCCACGGTAGTAGTAGTATGTTTAGGATGTAGGTAGCTAAGCAATGACAGTTTAGAAGGCACACACGAACGGTACCTTGACTCCAACTGCCATTTGCAAAAGTATAGTTATTGGTTTAAGTTATTATAATAACTAAAAATAATACAACGTAATGAATACCATTACTTATATTTTATGCGGAGCAGTGTTAAGGGACTGCCGGTAGAAGTGAAAACCAACCAACCTGTGACATATAGCTCATGGGCGTGCGGTGACGGTGACGATGACGTTCCATAATTTTTGTTCACCCAAAAAGTGCTTAACGTGCCTAAAGAAGTTTTTACTTCAAAAATACCTCAAAAAATTTTCTTTTCTCTTTTTTAATTCTATTTTTTGGCCATTGTGTTTTATACCAAAAAGGCAACAACTGTTGTAAGGCTTTTCATAATTCGCAATAAGTCTCTAAATTTCCGATCATTAAATAAAACAACAAAACCACTGACGTATAAGCGTGAAAAATGGCACAAGTTAGTTGTTATTCGCGCCAGTTTATAATTAACGACAGAGCTTTCCCTACTTAATTAAAAAAATATATAAAACTAAAAGTTACATACACATATATGCACATATTATATAATAATATATACACATATATGCACATATTGTATAATAATATTTTCAATATTTATGTAAATACTAGTTGCGCCCAGGGGTTTCACCCGCGGATAAAAAGTATTTTAATTATTTCCTCATCCCACGGGAAAATTTCACTTTTCCGGGATAAAATGTAGCCTATATGTTAATCCAGCGTATAAGCTATCTTGGTACCGAATTTCATCCAAATCTATTCAGCCGTTTGAGCGTGAAGGAGTAACAAACATACACACAAACACACAGTATTTTTAATTATAAATAAATCATAGTCTAGTTTATACCACGTCAAATAATCTAATAATAAATAGCGCCGCATGATGGCCCTTAAACAAATGAAAGAAAGTCGTGTTAGTTACACTATTTATAACTCAAGAACGGCTGAACCAATTTGGTTGAAAATTAGTGGGGAGTTAGAACCAGGAGACGGACATAAGAAACCTTTTATCCCTTTTTTAAAATACTTTTTTATAAGTTTTTTTTTGAAGATATATAGCTTATATAGTGGACTAGCTTCTGGCCGCGGTTTCGCCCGCGCGGCCTATAGGAAACGAAGAAGAAATGTTTACGTAGATTATTCAACCACCCATTTCACTCTCTTAAGGGTGGAATTTCGAAAAACCCTTTCTTAGTGGATACCTACACTTTATAAAGAACATACACTCTAAATTTCAAGTCTTTAAAACCGGTGGTTTAGGCTGTGCGTTGATATATAAGTCAGTCAGTCAATACTTTGAATTTTATATGTATAGATGATAATAATATACACATAGGCTACTTTTTATCCGCGAGTGAAACCACAGGGCGCGGCTAGTTCTCCATATAAATAGAATATTAAACTCCGAACTTTCACACAAACTATTAATACTTGCAACAAGTGGGCAGGTCAACCGCTTAATAACTGGTACTGTAGGCTCAGTGGTTGGGTACCTACGCTCCATTATTTGTTCCGCTTTCAACCTGTCTATTCACTTTAATAAAATTATATGACACGTATTTATTGGTACAACAGTTTTGCTTTGAAATATTGACAACTAAATTAATTAATTAAATGTATATTTAATTTTTTTACAGTATACAGCTAATGTAATATTGTGTAACATTATACATCAAATAATAAAATAAAATATTAAAATAAAATATCTAAAATGTCATAATATAATATAATTATTCAAAGATATTTTATTATTATTTTTATTTGATGTATAACGTTACACAATATTACATTAGCTATATCATGTTAAATGGGCACTTTCTTCTCGTGGGATTCAAAGGGAATGTCACTAGCGTACATGTGATATCAATAAACTGTCTCGATATTAATTGCGAATTTACGAACCATCGAGTGCTTTAAAGCAATTGAAGATGAAAATGAAAAAATGGAAAATGATTATTTGACCTTAATATGCATTGATGATAGGTATAGGAACTGGCCGATTTTAGTCATTTAGACATTTTTTTATATATTCATGACTATACTGTAACGAAAAGAGGACTAAAGGACGGACATGAACCATATTCCACTGAGCCACAATTTAAAAAAATAAGTATAGGACATTGACACCGTGTGACAACATTTAAGAAATGTCATTTGGAAGTAGTTATTGCTCGAAGTTGTTCCGATAATATAATAAATTATGACATAATCAACCTTATCTGATCATTTTCACAAGTGAACCACTAGTATATGCATTTATGTTTGCAGCCTCTGTGGTGTGGTGGTTGAACAGGTCGGCTCATAGCCCGGCGGCGGCGGGTTCGATTCCTGCTGCAGGACAAATATTTGTGAACAGAAAAAGTGCAAATACTTCTTCAGTGTCTGTGTGTTGTGAGACCATGGTCCTCGTAGTTCCTGGATCCTTAGCTACAGGGAATCCTAGTTACCGTCCAGGATTTTATGTATGTGATCGTTGGGAATTATTTTTATATACTAGCTGCGCCCCGCAGTTTCACCCGCGTGGTAATTTTCTAATTTACTGCTCAACTGTCTTAATTTTATTTATTTCATAAGAACCTTCTCCTGACAATAATAAACACAACGAATAAAAGAATAGCGGAAGTGTTCCATCCGCGCGCGTGATGCGACGACCGTGGGACTAAATAAACATTCATTTTTACATGAAAAAATCAATATTTATAAAATATAGAAAGAAAGAAAAATGTTTTTATTTGTGACAATAGCAAATCAATCAATGAACTATTCTAAGTAACAAATATTATTGACAGTTGCCACGAACCCGGTTCCAACTCATATAAATATTTTTTTATATTCTGTATTATATAGATAATACTATTATTACCAAAGTTTTTACTATATAATAACACTCACATAATATCCTACAATGGTGATTGCGGAACCATTCACACACACAGCGGACTGCGGAACCTACGTGAGTGGTTATGTTGACCTGTGAACAACTGCAATTCCAGTAGAAAATTGCCGACACTGATTTGGAAATTGTATATAATAACATAGGTGAAATTTTCATACTAACTATGCATATAAACTGCGTATTGACACTGTCTAATCTATACAAATTTGTGTTTCTATAGATTGCAATCGAGTTACGTGATCACCCAGCTGGTCAAAAGATCGATTTCTGGCTCTCGAATCCTCCGCGGCAAGTTAGTGTCATGCACGGCATGCCTGCATCTCCGCTCGATGTCTTCAACGTGCTGGACATGTTAGATATTGCCGGCCATCACCGGCCTCTGTGGCGTGGTAGTTGAGCAGGTTGGCTCATAACCCAAAGGTGGAAGGTTGGACCATGCCTCTCCATGTCGGCCTGGTCCTCATAGTTCTTAGGTCCCTACAGATACAAATACTGAATCCTAATTAGGATCCAGGATCTATGTATGTGATTATTGGGCGTAATTTATTATTTATAATAATAATAATAATAATAATGTGTCGACATTTCACACAGCGCCATCTAGCCCCAAATTAAGCAAAGGTTAAGGTAGGCTATGGGGACCATATAACTGATACAATACTTAGATAAGTACTTTTTGTTTGTAAATACATACATAGAATACAATATAACACCTAGACACGGAACAAACACCTGTGTTTCATCACACAAATTGGGTGTGAATCGAACCCACAACCCATAGTTCAGAAGGCAGGGTTACTACCTACTAAGCTATCGGGCCAGTCTAATACAGCTCTTCTAAATAATAGGTCTTTACCTATGAAATTGCCGTATTGCAGTACAGACTTTTTCAAACAAAAAAAAGTTTTGATTGGCTATGAATTCTAAATTCAAATTAATTTTGTTTTAAAAATATGACATTTTATTTACAATATAAGTCTTTTGTTTATTGATTAGCGTTGTATTTTCATTACATTTCAACATTTTTCCTCATAATGGATACTTTGAAATTTCGTGTAATTATGGAATATGAGTTCCGTCGTGGCACCAACGCGGCACAAACGACACGTAACATCAACGACGTTTACGGAGAGAACTGTACAAACGAACGTACAACCCGTTATTGGTTTGCTCGGTTCCGTTCTGGGAATTTTGACTTGAAAAATGAACCTCGTGGTCGTCCGGAAACTTTGGTCAACAATGATGAATTAAAGGCGATTGTGGAAGCTGATGAATCTCAATTTACAGCTGAGCTGGCAGCAGCTTTTGATGTTAGCATCAAAACAATATTGGTCCATTTGCGACAGATTGGCAAGATAAAAAAGCTTGATAGATGGGTGCCCCACGAACTTAACGATCGCCAGCGCACCGTACGCGTCGAGACTTGCCTTGCGCTGCTTAACAGGCACAGAAATGAAGGAATTTTGAACCGAATTGTTACGTGTGACGAAAAATGGATTCTTTTTGACCATCGAAAGCGCTCAGCAAGTTGGTTAGATCCTGGTTCGGTACCAAAGCAATGTGCAAAACGAAAAATGACCCCTAGAAAGGTGATGGTCACAGTTTGGTGGTCTAGTGCTGGTGTGATTCATCATAGCTTTTTATAAAACGGCGAGAGCTAATGCTCTCACTGCAGATGTGTACATTGAAGAACTGACCACAATGATGGCGAAACTCGCACGTCTTCAACCAGCTTTGGTCAATCGGTCGTCTCCACTGCTACTTCACGACAACGCGCGACCCCATACTGCACAACAGACCGTCTCTAAGCTGCATGAGTTGGGTTTGGAAGCTCTCCCTCATCCGCCATACTCACCAGATCTTGCGCCTACCGACTATTACTTTTTCCAAAATTTGGACAACTTTTTAGCGGGAAAAAAATTCAATTCCCGAGAGGCAGTACAAAACGCCTTTGAAGAGTTTGTTGTCTCCCGTCCTGCTGATTTTTTTCAAGAAGGACATCCATAAACTGCCACAGCGTTGGCAAAGATGCATTGATTGCAGGGGTGATTACTTTGAATAAAAGAAATAAATAAGTTCGAAAAAAAAATACTTTAACTTTTTTCAAACAAAACGGCAATTTCATAGGTAAAGACCTAATATTTGGTCTTCAGGATGCTGAAAAAAACCACTTTGGTATCAAGAAGGAAATATCTACAAGTGTAAAAAAGAAGTGTTATAATACATAGACAATAATAAAACTGTACTGTATAATATATACGGTGCTTTAATAACTATTATTTGTTCTATGATTATGAAAATGATTACGAATGGAATATGAGTAAACGTTCGGGAGCACTAATTAACGGTATTGGAGAAGCTCGGTCAAGTTGTAGCACGCAATGGTTGAATAGGGCTGCTAGGTGGCGGAATATCTCGACTTCTGCCTGCCTAAAAATAAATAGATCAGACATAGTAGACCAAGAGACCGATAGCTCAGTTGGTAGTAACTCTGCTTTCTGAACTGTTGGTTGTGGGTTCGACTCCCACCCAAGATAAATATTTGTATAATGATCATCATGTTTGTTCTGTGTAAAGTTTTGTATTGTATTCTGTATAAGTATTTACAAACAAAAAATGTATCTATACACGGTGGCATTTAATTCACTCTTTTCCTTAAATGTATGTACTCAGACCATGCTATAGAATATTCTTACAAGGTCCAATAAAAAAGAAATAGATTTTGTTTTAGTATTTAGTGCCTCTTAAAATAACTGCATGACAGCCGAAATGTCTATTTAACGGTACACACAGCGCGGGCACCGGCTAGCGGCTGAGTGCTTTGTTTAATGTCACAAGGCTTTTCTTTAGAATTTAAATTTGATAATACCTAGATTTATGTTTTATTTCATTACTACTTTTTTATTTAGTGATATGGGAGTATTATATAGCATGGACTGAATACATACATTAAAGGAAAAGAACGAATTAATTTCCACCTTGTATAAGTATGGTATCAGTTGTTTGGTTCCCATACAAGCTTTGCTTAAGCTGTATTAAATGTCCACAAATATTTATTTATTAATGGTATATTTTTATGTTCAACGATATATTTTTAATGCTATAGCAATGTTTTTTCTTTTATCTTACAGACAGTAGTACTAGGGGAAATAAATCTTTCCCGCAGTACCACTGATAGGCTCATTACTAATACGGAAAATTCATACTACCACAAGTAGTAATACGGGCAATAATCCTTTGAATATTTTTACTCATTGTACTATCAGTGGTTATTATAGCGCTATAAAAGAGGAAAAAATCCACCTTTTGAAGTGAAA
This sequence comes from Ennomos fuscantarius, assembly GCA_905220475.3. Lineage (NCBI taxonomy): Eukaryota > Metazoa > Arthropoda > Insecta > Lepidoptera > Geometridae > Ennomos > Ennomos fuscantarius. The sequence goes on from HG992023.1 coordinate 19,270,910, forward strand.
ACTTCTACAGGCGCGTTGAGCACTTTTTGGGTGAACAAAAATCATGGAACTCGCGTCATCGTCACCGCACGCTTCCCATGATACGTCACAAGTTACTTAGTTTTCACTACTATCGGCAGTCCCCAAAGACTGCGCCGAACGTTTTTTTTATTGATCGGTATTGTGGGTATCCGATGTTCAACTTTTCTATTTCTGATAGGTAGCCCTTGTTGCGTGCGGCGACGGCACGGCTCAAGTGTGGTCGCATACATAGACGATCTACGGGTTGCGTCACCGAACAGCACTTCATATCACTTGACTGCTTGCACGCAGGTTTTACTTTAACATACGCAATATTGTCTGTTATGGAATAATACACATTAACAAATTTATTGGCGAATCATTTTGCTGATGAAATTGTATTTATTTATCTTTAGCACAAAATAATGTACTAGGAGGACTTAATGCTATAAAGCATTATCTACCGCTTGCGGAAGCAGGTTTGCTCGGTGGTGTACGCACAATTAAAAAATTAGAAATAAGAACTTAAATGCTTATGTTTATGTATCTTTTTGCTATTGGCTGTATTATCCTTCCTGTATTATATATAAGTTCATGTTGATAATAGGCTTAATTCATAAATATAAAAAATTATCTAACAAAAAGCACGGACCCAGGTGTCTGTGGAAATGCAGATTAATAAAAAAAAAAAGCATTATCTACCAGTTAACCTGGATGGGCAAGAAAAAAATTGTAGATATTAGAATAAAATACGTTACTAGAAAAATAATAGAATATATATAGTACATTATAATGTATACAGTTACTTACATATATAAAACTTACTATACTTATATAACGTCGAGATAAAAGAGTGCACATTATGATAGCTGTGAGATACTGCAACGGTTATTAACAGTAATGATTAGGGGGCGTTTTATTCAGCATAATAATTTTTGACATAATAATTGCGAACTTGCTTTTTAAGCACATCCTTGGACGTAATCTTTTTTAATTCCTTAGTCAAGGAATTACACTACTTGACAGCCAGAACGGAAAAAGATTTGTCACTGAAGATGTGTGAATGGGAGGAATGTACATGTGTGTGTAGTAAGTTAACGCGAATTTGTCCCAAAAATTGACGCATTTTTTGGGAATACCTCAAAATGGTGTATGAAAATTTGTGCAGTGCAGTCTACCAAGAGAGATGGGGATGTAAGGGAGCAACTTAATTACTTACTGCTCCAAGTCAACCTCACCTGCCCGTGGTCATCCTGCTAGACAACGAACGAGGCTCTGACGACCGATGGATGGCGGTATAACCATCCTTAAATTAAGCGTAGCCAAATAACACAGGCCGGTGATGGGCAGCAACGTCACCGGTGCGAAAAGCTATGCTCTGCGATCGCCAACCCGCATGCCCAGTGGCGATTATGGGCAAATCCTCATTATGAACGGCACAACCAAAAAACGGCCCCCCGTTCCCGGTCGTCCTGCTATTCCTGGCCAAGGTGGCGGTCATGGTAACGGTGGGACAGGGGGTGCGAAGAATCCCCGGGCGACTGTAGGCCACCAAAAACAAAAAATCGACTTGGCTACTTACAATGGACGAACGCTCAGGCTCAATGAACATATGGTACAGTTGGAGACAGAACTGGAGAGAATACGATGGCAGATTTTAGGTTTATGTGAAGTCCGAAGAAAGGGGGAGGACACCATAACCCTGGAGTCGGGCCACATAATGTATTTTCAATCGACGAAGGCGCACTACAACATTGTTATGGGGGATTTCAACGCTAAAGTGGGAGTACACACTAGCGGCGAATCGAAGGTAGGTCCACACGGTTATGGAAACAGGAACAGCCGGGGACAAATGCTTGTCAACTTTTTAGAAAAAGAAGGGCTGTTTCTAATGAACTCATTTTTCAAAAAACAGCCCCAAAGGAAGTGGACATGGCAAAGCCCCGACTGTATTACAAAGAATGAGATAGACTTCATCATTACAGATAAAAAGCATATATTCAGAGACGTCTCAGTGATTAGCAGGTTTAACACCGGTAGCGATCACCGACTGGTCCGAGGCTCTCTGAATATCAACTGTAGGCTTGAAAGATGTCGAATGATGAAGTCTACTCTACGCCCTAACATGCTCCAAGCCGTTGTGGGAGCGGAGCAATTTCAGCTCCACCTACAAAATCGATTCGCCGCCCTGGAAACCTCAGATGACGTGGACGAGGCACTCCAACAAGTGGTGGACATCCTCCATGATGAGGGTGTGAAGTTTTGCCAACAACAACGTACTGGTAAAAAGTCCAAGCTCTCGGCGGAGACACTCCGGCTTATGGATAGTAGACGGCAGGATACCTATGTCACACCGTCACAAATGCGAACGCTCAATTCTAAAATCAATAACAGGGTGCGGCGAGACCTCCGATGCGCCAACACACAACGCATCGAAAAAGCTATTGAGCAAAATCGGGGGACAAAAGTGTTTGCCCAACAATTGAAGCGTTCGCATATGACTAAATTAAAAACTTCCAGTGGCAAAATCGTTACCTTAAAGCCGGAAATTTTCGCCGAGATTGAAGACTTTTATGGCCGATTGTATGAAACGCATGCTACACGCCCCACCTCCTCTAAAGAGGATGTCCGAGCTATACTCACACGCCACTATACCGAAGAGCTGCCAGAGATCAGCATAGGCGAAGTTGAGTTGGCCCTCGGACAGCTTAAAAAAGCCCCAGGCGAATACGGAGTCACTTCGGAGCTACTGAAAGCAGGTGGTAAACCGTTGCTACAGGAGCTCCAGAAGTTGTTTAACTCTGCTTTGAGCTCTGGGAGAACTCCAAAGGCGTGGAACAGGAGTGTTGTAGTTCTATTTTTTAAGAAAGGAGACAAAGAACTGCTAAAAAAACTACCGCCCCATCTCACTCCTGAGCCACGTCTATAAGCTGTTTTCGAGGGTCATCACAAATCGTCTAGCGAGGCGACTTGACGAGTTTCAGCCTCCTGAGCAGGCTGGGTTTCGCGGAGGATTTGGCACCATAGACCATGTCCACACAGTAAGGCAAGTTATTCAAAAGTCCGAAGAATATAACCAGCCTCTGTGTCTTGCTTTTGTGGACTATGAAAAGGCCTTTGACTCCGTTGAAACCTGGGCTGTTTTGGAGGCATTGCAGCGATGCCAAGTACCGCCGGCCAGGTGGAGTGATGACCTGCGAAAAGCTGCAGGCAGTAATTGGATGGGAAGGGCTGAAGACCGAGCCCAGTGGCGTTCTTTAGGAGAGGCCTATATCCAGCAGTGGACTGATACAGGCTGATGATGATGATGATGAGTCTACCAAGAGTGGATAATAATATCATTGATAATATTATTTAATAATTAATATTTTGATTACCTATTTACTAAATAGTAATAGTAGTTTTCTGCCACTAAGTAGTAGTGTGTAAACACTACTAAGAAAGAAAGAAAGAAAAAACATTTATTCGTGCCACACAACTAACAAATACATAACACCAAAATAATAAAACAATATTAGGCGGAGTCACGAATGGGCTCCGACTCAGCATACAATGAAGGTCCTAAGACCTTAATAACTGATTTTCAATCGGAACACATTTGTGGCACCACGAACGTCCGGACATACTTAACAAATGAGTATGTCGGTAGAGACCAACAGCATTAGCTCGTTAAAAAAAAAACAAATGAATATAATAATTTTACTACATAACAAAACAAAAAATATTTTGTGCTCTTTGAAAGACGAAATGTATATCAGTGTCAACAAAGTCTATTGTCAAAGCCATCAGTCGACACGTCACGGCACACGTGCCGCCATCATTGCAACAGCCTCTGTGGTGCGGTGGTTGTGCGGTCGGCTCACATCCCGGGGGCGGCGGGCTCGATTCCCGCGGCAGGACAAGTATTTGCACTGTAGTATTTGTATTGTGCACAGAAAAAAAGCGCAAATATACTTGTTCTGAGTCTGGGTGTTGTGGGGCCATGGTCCTCGTAGTTCCTGGGTCCCTAGACACAAGGAATCCTAGAGGAAATGTGTGTGTAAACAATCTGAGCTATGCGTGTACCATGTACCATGTCGTCCGCGACGACATGGTACTTCTCAGTCCCTCGATCAAGGGGTTGCGAAAGCTACTTTCAATTTGTGAACATTATGCGGATGATCACGGACTGAAATACAATGTTACTAAAACGGAAATGATGGTGTTTCGATCTGGTAGAGGTCCGGACAGGGTGCCCGCGGCTTATTTGAACGGTACAACGATTAATGTTGTGAAGCAGTTCAGGTATTTAGGCCACACGTTAACAGAGCGGCTGCATGACGACGTTGATATTGAGCGCGAGCGGAGAGCCCTCGCGGTCAGAAGTAACATGATTGCACGCAGATTTGCTAACTGCAGCGCAGACGTAAAGACCACTCTATTCAAAGCGTATTGCCTTTGCATGTATACGTGTCAGCTGTGGATAACGTTTACTCGGAAAGCGATTAACACGATAAGGGTTCAGTACAATAACGCGTACCGGGTCCTTATGAAGCTGCCAAGATGCTGTAGTGCGTCGAACATGTTTGCTGAAGCGAGGGTTCCCGAATTTTTCGCGGTAATCAGATCGCGTGTGGCGTCATTCTGGAGCCGACTGCGCCACTCTGGGAACAAATACTCGAGGCTGTCTCTGACAATGTCCAGAGTCCGATATTTACATATTGGATATCTGTGCACACGAACGACAACAACAAATCACGCAGCCGTCATCGTACGTCCTTTTTTCCGTATTCTTTTTTTTGTGTTTAAATATTATTTGTATTAGTATTGTCTCATCCATTGATATTTTATTTTATTTTTTATGGGTCAATTGCCTAAATTAAATCATTTTTATTTTATTTATTATTTTTTATTATTATAATATTACTGGTCAATGAGACTTTATAATCCGATGGTGCTGATGTCTCAGGATGACGTGCGCAGTGCAGTGCGGCCGTATCGTTTAACATCAGGTGAGCGACTTGCTTTTCACGTCATTTATTAATTTTTCAATAAATAAATACCTTAATGGGTAATGTATATTTTTGCATTCCTAGCCGATTCCTAGATGACTAAACTTATTCATCTTACATATTTAGGTCTACTTTACGTAGAGAACCTACGGAATTTTCTTATATAATTATTTAATTTTTAAGGCACGAGAGTTACTCGTTGACTTTGAGAGCTAGTTGACTGGCCCGATAGCTCAGTTAGTAGTAACCCTGCCTTCTGAACTCTGGGTTGTGGGTTCGATTCCCACTCGGGACAAACATTTGTGTGATGAACATAGGTGTTTGTCCTGTGTCTGGGTGTTATATTGTATTGTTGGAAATCCTAAGTGGATTTAGTTTTAAAAAAAATAAGTTTACAATCAAGCTAACAATATTTATTAAGATTTACTAAGAACCGACAATAATTAATAGCGTGATTTTATAGAACGTCCGTCGCCTCTGAGCGCTGCCCGAAAAGTGAGCCCGAGCCTTCTCCGTCGCTCGTATATATACTACGCCGCTTGCATCGGCTCCCGAAGTGAAGTATTTTGTAACACGGCCGTTCCTGCTTGCGTGTTGTCCTCAACAGCTGCTTCATCTTCAAGCGGCACATTGTCGTCGACCTCGGCCGTTGTGTCTTCTTCTATAACACAACAAAACATGATTTTAGGACCCGATGTACAGGCATAACGTTGGTAACTGAAACCATTTCAAAATTAAAATGAAGCTGTCGCTCAATTCAAAGAAATTTCAATTAAGAGAAATTCAACAGGTACTTGTAATAAACATTGAAAACGGAGACTGCAAAACAACTGTGTTAGAAGCACAAGCGTGCACTCAAGTACAACCAACGCAGTTTTCATAACAATTTTATGAAAAGATGTAAGAAGAAGTAATGGTTATAGGCGCATGTTAGCATTGTAAATAAAGAAAAATAAATGTATTGCGAATTTCAGAATTCCGGACTTCTAAACTTCGCCACACATTGTAATAGAAAACGGCAACTGTATGATATGACACTCATTAACACGTCATACATTTCAACAACGGTAACTGTATGACATGGCACTCACAAACCACGTCACACATTGAAAAAAGGGCAACTGTATGACATGGCACTCACAAACCACGTCACACATTGCAAAAACGGCAACTGTATAATGTAATACTCACAAATCACGTCATAAATAGCATAAACGGCAACTGTATGACATGGCACTCACAAACCACGTCACACATTGCAAAAACGGTAACTGTATAATGTAATACTCACAAATCACGTCATAAATAGCATAAACGGCAACTGTATGACATGGCACTCACAAACCACGTCACACATTGCAAAAACGGTAACTGTATAAGATAACATTCATAAATAACGTCATACTTTGCAAAAACGGCAACTGTATGACATGGCACTCACAAACCACGTCACACATTGCAAAAACGGCAACTATGTGGAGAGAATAATCTCGTCACATATTGCAAAAGGCAACTGCATGAAGAGGCATAGGCCACCTCACACATTGCAAATAGAGAGAAGGCAACTGTGCGAAATGATCACACATTGCAAATAGAGAGAAGGCAACTGTGCGAAATGATCACACATTGCAAACGACGCCACACAAAGTGCAGTCATCGCTGAGTCACATTGGTGAGACAGATATCCGCAGTGGAGAACGCAGAACAAGCCTCCAGCGTCCATTCGCCCCGCCAAAACACCATGTGATCGGCGGCCGCTTGCGTTGTCTTGCCATAAGACCCGCCGCGAAGTTTCGAGCTACAGCGGTGGGTGACAGCACATGCAGGACCTTGTAGGGCCCCCGCATGCCAGAGTCCAGCTTTCCCGTAGATTGTGACGACCTGTTCACGAACACGAAATCGCCAACGGTGAAGGTTCGTGACTGCTGACGACCCTTGTTGACATAAGCGTCTTTGAGTTGCTGGTCAGCGTCTGGTAGTGTGGACGCAGTATTATTCATCACCGCATCTTAACGGTACACCATTGCGAGTTCTGTTTTGAATGAATAACCGGGGATGTACCGTCTAAAGTAACAAAAACTAACTTAGTAGCATTAAAAATGTCTAACCTCATTAGACATTGCTTGGCACTTACGTGTTAACAGAAGCTTCTACCTTATGCTCGCTCGGTCTCACCTGACCATTAGTAATCATATGACCTTAGTAATCTATTTCAGTTGTAAGAAATTCACATTTCTTAACGTTGATGGAAAATCCTGCCTCAGTCAGAGTCTTTAGAATCACTATACTCGCGTTTTCGCTTGTTTTGTTGAACATAACCTTTGCGAAAAACACCACGAGCTCGAACGGGTGTAATCTGATGAGGTTTCACATAAATGGACAGAAAACTCGCTAAATTTATAGCAGTTGCGCGAATTTGAGGATCAGTAACACCAGCGTGTAACTATCGCTACAATGAACTCATCACTCAAATCCTTAACAATGCGTAATGTAACAACAAACGTCTAGCGTATTCTGCATACGTGGGGTAGTTATCGGAATTAGTTTTCATAACATCAAATAAAATGTTCGCGATATCTACTCGTATAGGGCACAATGCTTGAATTTGCGCTTTAAATTTGACCAACTACGGTCGTTACTATCCCACTCGTATAGCCACGACCTCGCGTCACCTTTTAGACAATTACCTATACGCGCTAAACACTCACGATCGCCCCATCATTTAGTTTGCGCACATAATAAATTTGACTACACAACGAATCAAAATCACGCAAAGACGGATCGAAATTCGAAATAAATACATGGTCCGATCTTACCGGCATGGCATCAATAGCATTAACGAATTTTTCGGTTACTTCACTTATAACCATATCCGCGGTGGGCGGAGGCGTGCTTGAACACGGCATGGACAGGTCCAGACTTGCAGGGTACGACTCGGCGCTCGACGGCGCAGTCAGCGGGCAGACGGCTCGCACGACGCGGCTGTCGCATCCGGTGCTGGCGCCGACATAGCGCGCGATGTACTCGCAACAACACTTGCACTGCGTGTCCTGGAATCTTCCAAAACACCTAAGCGGCTTATGAAAGTTTGAAGCTGGGCTTCTAAACCAGGAATAGACGTTCGCTCTCTCGTATCTCGCTTACGACTTTTACGTTTACTAGTCTCAGACATAGCTACAAATATGTTAAGCGGAAAATCTTTAAAATCACAACAGCAAAATCAAAACAATATTTGAAATCAGAATAACCAAGTCAGAATTGAGTTAGATCCCGCTTCTGATGTTGGAAATCCTAAGTGGATTTAGTTTTAAAAAAAATAAGTTTACAATCAAGCTAACAATATTTATTAAGATTTACTAAGAACCGACAATAATTAATAGCGTGATTTTATAGAACGTCCGTCGCCTCTGAGCGCTGCCCGAAAAGTGAGCCCGAGCCTTCTCCGTCGCTCGTATATATACTACGCCGCTTGCATCGGCTCCCGAAGTGAAGTATTTTGTAACAGTATTATACGTATATATTTACAAACAAAAAGTATTTAAGTATTGTATCAGTTATCTGGTACCCATAATATGAGCTTTGCTTAGTTTGGGGCTAGATGGCGTTGTGTGAGATGTCCGCACATATTATTAGAATATTATATTATTACTCAATATGGCATAATGAGGTTATGTATTTGTGTATAGATCTTATTTAGTACATACATAGATACTGCCTAATATTTATTCTGTTGTACTATGAAATAACATCAACAAAAGCGAGCCATACAAAGAGCTAAATACCTGACCATACACAACAATAATAATAACAAGTTGCTCATTTTTTTATTTTTTGTGTAGTCGTGAGCACGTCGACTTTTTGTTAACTACAATAAAAACATAAACAAACTGAGATCTCTATTACTTTTAGGGTTCCGTAAACAAAGCAAAGGGGACCGTATTAGTTACGCCCAACCGTTGAATGGTTGGATGGGAAATCACCCATCCGTCCAACGTTTTGATATATTTTCACAAAACATTATTATAAACCCGTGGATAGCCGCGAGAAATAACCAAAAAACATCGAGAAAATTAAAGGTTATCGATAGGGGTGACATTTATTTCTCGTGTCATCTAAATATAAATATATAAAAAATAAAAGTATCAAATAAATTAAAACTAGAAAAAAAGACGTGATTTTGTAATTATTCTTATTTTAACTGCTAGTCCTTTGACTGATGTTAGGCGTCACGGTCACCTGATTAGTTTTTTCGGACCACATATAAATGAGTCTAAAACTTACTAAAATGAGATTACATAATAAATAATTGAACCTCTAACCCTAAAGTAACACAATAACTAATTCAAACTCTAGGAATTTATGTATGAAAGTTATTGACCGAGATTGAATGACCGAGAGACCGAACCCTCGGTGCGCGAGTGCGACTCCCACTTGACCGTTATCTATATCATAATAGGTCTTTACCTATGAAATTGCCGTTTTGTTTGAAAAAAGTTAAAGTATTTTTTTTTCGAACTTATTTATTTATATTATTCAAAGTAATCACCCCTGCAATCAATGCATCTTTGCCAACGCTGTGGCAGTTTTTGGATGCCCTTCTTGAAAAAATCAGCAGGACGGGAGACAACAAACTCTTCAGAGGCGTTTTGTACTGCCTCTCGGGAATTGAATTTTTTTCCCGCTAAAAAGTTGTCCAAATTTTGGAAAAAATAATAGTCGGTAGGCGCAAGATCTGGTGAGTATGGCGGATGAGGGAGAGCTTCCAAACCCAACTCATGCAGCTTAGAGACAGTCTGTTGTGCAGTATGGGGTCGCGCGTTGTCGTGAAGTAGCAGTGGAGACGACCGATTGACCAAAGCTGGTTGCAGACGTGCGAGTTTCGCCATCATTGTGGTCAGTTCTTCAATGTACACATCTGCAGTAATGCTCTCGACGTTTTGTAAAAAGCTATGATGAATCACACCAGCACTAGACCACCAAACTGTGACCATCACCTTTCTAGGGTAATTTTTCGTTTTGCACATTGCTTTGGTACCGAACCAGGATCTAACCAATTTGCTGAGCGCTTTCGATTGTCAAAAAGAATCCATTTTTCGTCACACGTAACAATTCGGTTCAAAATTCTTTCATTTCTGTGCCTGTTAAGCAGCGCAAGGCAAGTCTCGACGCGTACGTTGCGCTGGCGATCGTTAAGTTCGTGGGGCACCCATCTATCAAGCTTTTTTATCTTGCCTATCTGTCGCAAATGGACCAATATTGTTTTGATGCTAACATCAAAAGCTGCTGCCAGCTCAGCTGTAGATTGAGATTCATCAGCTTCCACAATCGCCTTTAATTCATCATTGTTGACCAAAGTTTCCGGACGACCTTGAGGTTCATTTTTCAAGTCAAAATTCCCAGAACGGAACCGAGCAAACCAATAACGGGTTGTACGTTCGTTTGTACAGTTCTCTCCGTAAACGTCGTTGATGTTACCTGTCGTTTGTGCCGCGTTGGTGCCACGACGGAACTCATATTCCATAATTACACGAAATTTCAAAGTATCCATTATGAGGAAAAATGTTGAAATGTAATGAAAATACAACGCTAATCAATAAACAAAAGACTTATATTGTAAATAGAATGTCATATTTTTAAACAAAATTAATTTGAATTTAGAATTCATAGCCAATCAAAACTTTTTTTTGTTTGAAAAAGTCTGTACTGCAATACGGCAATTTCATAGGTAAAGACCTATTATAATGATAATATGTTCTGTTATGGGCAGCCGTGGCGCTTAACATCAGGTGAACGGCTAGCTCGTCAAATCATTCAATAACATAAAATAAAATGCACATCACAGAATAAAAAATGGTATTGTTCTACTTAAATTACCTTTTGTTATTAGGTACTTATATCTTATACACTTTTTATTATGACAATTAGAATTAACTTACATTTAGTATTACAATTTGTCCTTACTGGCCCTACATTAGAGATGCGTGCTTTTTAAAATAACGCTTGATAGTAGGTACTAATTAAAAATTAATTAAGCCCTTAGATCAGAGAAAAGACAATCGACTCTGCGATCTCAACCAAGCTATATACTCTGCGATACAAACTCGTTTCTTGATTGTAACAACTAAAAAGGTAGGTTGGTATAATCATATAGATTTTATTCCAGTATAAAACAGTCACATAAGTAACACGTGTTCAAACAGCTGACGCCAACGATATGTACATGAGGATAACGACCCGACCGCGGTACTCACAGCTAGTTGTCAGCCTTTATAACACCTAACTGCCTATAATTATAGTCCTTTTAAATAAGCCTTCTACGTCACAATCATCTTCGGATGAATATCAGGACGTCGATGAACTGACTTATTTGTGTGAGATCGAAGCCAAAGATGGAATAAATTCAGAATGGCATGATGCCATAAAAGCAGAAATAAGGGCGCATATTAAAAATGGTACCTGGGAAATAAAAAAGAGAGAACAGGAGAAAAATATCATAGATTTCAAGGTTTTCAAAGAGAAAGCAAATAATACTAAAAAGGCTCGCATCGTCGCACGAGGTTTTACACAAAGACATAGACTACAACCAAACTTGGGCGCCGAATGTCAAGCTGAGTTCTATAAGATTGTTGTTAGCTACTGCGATCCAAGAAGGCTTGAAACTTCATCAACTAGATGTCACAACCGCGTATTTAAACGGTGACTTGGATGAAACGATTCTAATGAAAAAACCAGATTTTTTAGAAGAGTATATTACAGAAATAATGATAAATGAAAGTTCAAATAAAGATACAAACATTTTTCATAAAGCAAAGAAAATGCTGGAAGATGTGACAAGGATCAAAGGAGAAAAAGTATGTTAGCTAAAAAAGGATTTATACGGTCTTAAACAATCCGGGCGACAATGGTATAAAAAGCTAGATAATGAATTACAGAAACTTGGTTTTATACCATCAACAGCTGATCCGTGTATTTACATACTGGAAAAAGGAGGAGACAAAATTCTTCTTGGATTGTACGTTGATGACATGCTTATGGCTTACTCCTAAAAATTAAAATCTATTTTCGAAATGAAATATCTTGGACCAGTTAATGATTTTGTTGGAATAGAGATAAAACAAAGCAAAATCGAACTAAAACAAGAAAATTATATTTAAAAATTACTTACCGAATTCGGGATGGAAGATTGCAAACCGTGCATTACGCCAATAGAGCCTCTGCTAAAATTAAAAAAAGAAGCGAAATCTGATGAGACGATACCCTATCAAAACCTAATTGAAGGGGTGAGAATAAAAAGGATTTAACTGATTTTTTTGACCAAATGACTTATGGGTATCGTTGGATTCAGCGTGAAATTATCTTCAATAATACATTCTCAAAATACCGAAATGAGGCTTAAATGTCGAGATTTTGAGTCTAAAAATGGTTTATCTGTCACAGGAATACAGTACGCTTAGCATAAAAACATTACTTTATTTCTTTTATTATATTATATTTTTACAGTAATTGTATGAATTAGTACTATATTTGGTAATTTTAAATAGAAATAAAACATTTCCAAGCAACTGAAACTTACATAAACCTTTTCTATTACCTTATAAGCACTCTACATAAAAATGACGCCGTTGACGTTTAAAGTAAATTTTCTCGAAACTGTCAATTTGTCAGTTAAATCCTTTTTATTCTCAACCCTTCAATTGGGTCCCTAATGTTTCTAGCTGTGGCTACACGACCTGACATTACATTTGCTGTAAGCTACCTCTCGCAGTTCAACAATTGTTTTAGAAGTGAACATTTCCAAGCAGCTAAGAGAATCGTGAGATACCTAAAAGGAACAAAAACAATGGGGATAAGTTTCGAAAATACTGAAAACAAAGAAATGATGGGATATGCAGATGCCGACTGGGCAGCATGTACTATAGATAGAAAGTCCTATACCGCATACAAGCTGAGCTGGGAATCAAGAAAACAGAGGGCGACTGCCATGTCCACTGCGGAAGCAGAATATATGACAATCTCAGATGCCGTTAAAGAAGCTCTGCATCTAAGATTATTGCTAAAAGATATAACAGCATTCAAACAAAACAAGATAACAATCTTTAATGATAACCAAACGGCATTAAAGCTATGTGAAAATGACATGATAAGTAGCAAAACAAAACACATTGATCTGAGGATTCATTTTTTAAAAGATCACATTCAATCTGATATAATCAGTGTATGCTAAAAAGACACTTCAGATATGTTAGCTGATATGTTAACGAAAGGAATGCCGGCATCTGGAGCTAAGGAAACGCTTAGGGTTGTCATTGTGAGGAGGAGTGTTGGTATGAAGCTTTTTTTTGTAGGTACAATACAAACCTACGCTGTACTAAGAGAAGATTTCGATTTGTATCTAACGTATGTCATCTAACTGTCTTATGTGAAAAATATTGGTACGGTTGTCATAATTGTTTTCTCCATAAATATATGGCTACAAGGGTTTAAGATGTTTTCATCACAGCACCGGGCATTCAGGTATCACCTACAAATAATATAACAACTACAATAAGAACCTTCTCCTGGCAAAAATAAACACAACAAAAGCGAAAAACTTCCATCAGTTCACTGTCGGCTGAAGAGTTTGCTACTGCAGCGAGGTGAACTGCCTCGCTGCAGTGACAACCTCCAACCGTAGAGAAAGTGTTTCTGATAGTGTCTCTTCGAGACTTTAGTGAAAAATTTATCAGGGCAATTTGTATATATTAATTATTTTCAATTGTATATATCTATTTCGCAGTAAATCCAGCAGTATTTTACTTTGCACCTACTATATCTTTTCACTAACGCCCTGGAAGATATGTTTAAGACACTTGACTGGAAAGGGAAGGGCATAAACATAAACGGCGAGTACCTCTCACACCTACGATTCGCGGATGACATAGTCATTATGGCAGAGTCGCTGCAAGAACTAGAGCAGATGCTGAACAGCCTAGCCGATGCTTCTCGACAGATTCGTCTCGGGATGAACTTCGATAAAACTAAAACTATGATTAATCACCTTGTTACCCCGAGACCTGTGATCGTCAAAGGCGTGCCTCTTGAAGTTGTTCAAGAATATGTCTACCTCGGGCAAACTTTGCAGTTGGGTAAGAACAACTTCGAGAAGGAAGCTGACAGAAGGATTCGGTTAGGCTGGGCAGCTTTTGGAAAACTGCGTCAAGTTTTCTCGGCGCCCATACCACAATGCCTGAAGACAAAAGTCTTCAATGCGTGTGTCCTACCAGTGATGACCTACGGAGCCGAGACATGGCCACTAACAGTGAGGCTGGTCCACAGATTTAAAGTCGCACAGCGTGCTATGGAGGGAGCTATGCTCGGGGTTTCTTTGAAGGATAAGATTCGAAACGAAGTGATCCGACAAAGAACCAAAGTCACCGACATAGCTCAAAGAATTAGTAGGCTGAAGTGGCAGTGGGCTGGTCACATCTCTAGAAGGATGGATAACCGTTGGGGTAAGCGCGTCCTTGAGTGGAGACCACGACTCGGCAAGCGTAGTGTAGGACGCCCGCCGGCCAGGTGGAGTGATGACCTGCGAAAAGCTGCAGGCAGCAATTGGATGGGAAGGGCTGAAGACCAAGCCCAGTGGCGTTCTTTAGGAGAGGCCTATGTCCAGCAGTGGACTGATACAGGCTGATGATGATGATGATGATATCAGATAGCCCCCCAACTATAATGGTAAACGAATTTTTTAAATCTATCCATTGGCACTCTCTTTTTTTGAGTGTGTTTTATAACCGTACTTTGATGTCCAAATGTCTGGAAGTAAAATATATATGTAAGTTTACATGATTGTGCTCCTGTGTGATACTCTTTATCAAGTGCGGTACATTTTTTGAAACTAGCCACCACAATGATTTACAATATTCGATAATGAGTAATGTAATAATAATATATGAATAAAATTGTGATTTGAGAAATTAGAGGTTTTCTACATACATTTCGCTCATTGAGAATAGGTAGATTGGGGCTTCATATGGGAATTTCGTTTCTATTTTTTTGGTTACATTTTGATTATGTTTTTGAGCTCCTATTTCAAGCAATTTTATATGCATTTGGAACAGCGAATGAATAAATCCATATGTTTCTTTTGTGAGCTGATAATCCTGTAGATAGTACAAAGCATACGTACTGATTACAAAACGTATACTGTCAACGGTATGTAACGTGCCAAGCAAAGGTGAATGAAGATCAGTGAAAGTCAGCCGTTGCAAGGCAAATCTAACGAGCGGCGTGATTACGGACGAGAGATGAATACTCGAATAGTAAGTACGTCCATCGTTACCTCGACACCTATTTGTGTTACAGCCGGTTATGTAATGTTTGTTTACATGCGTTTTATGCAAATTTTTTGGAGTACTCATGAAACAAAATGTTTGTCGGCGGCAACGTCCAGTTGTAAACTCTATGCGCAACGGACTGTACCGTCATTTACTCTGTGGCAGCATTTAAATTTATTACAGTGGCAACACCGGTATTTGTCATCGCTTCCCTACCCATCTGGATATAAAAAGGGACCGCTCGGTGTACTACGGATCATTCTTGTTCCAGACACGGCGCGGTGTGGACATGCTGAAGGCCTATAGTTATATAGGTTGCAACCTACGCACAAACCCGTTCCTGCCCACATGTTCATGACGTCTGTAAACAGAGATTTGTTGTGAGTAGTGAATCAATTTTTGAAATGAATTCATGTCAAATTAAAAAAAAAAAATGTTTTCCTTGGTTTTTAATAACGTTTTTATGGGGTAGTTCAGAAGTCTTTGTTAAACGATAAACCGAAGATATAGGCACAAATACGCAATGAAAATCGTTAAAAATAAACAGCAGATGAATGTCTCATTAAGCGATAATTCTAAGTTTTGACAAAATTCCACTCGAAAGAATAAACATAATCCTTACATATAATAAAAGTTTAATACCTAATATGGGCCTTGCTTTCATTATTTTACGTTCGTTGTTAATTATAAAATATGAAACATTTTCTGTCCGTGCGGTTTTCATGCCAAAGCGGCTTAACCTATTTGGATGAAATTTTGCACATAGATTCTATGTATTTACTGGATTCGAAAATTTTGAGTTCTTACGTAAAAACGGATAAGTTCTGGGTGAAACTGAAGGGCAGGGTTAGTTTATAAAGGTCTACTCAAATATCTTATTTAACACCGTCAATTCGTAAAACTTTACTATGGCGACGACACATCTTCGAGACACGCGTTATAGTTAGCGCCGCAGCTAATTCGGCTGATCAGCTAAATCTGCGTAAATATAGTAATCTCGGCAGCGGTTTCATATTTGAGCCACTCTGGGAGCCAAGAGACCCTGGGTTCATGGGGACGGGGAGGTCATCGGATTTTCCTTATTCTCATTAAGTTTGTCAGTGAGCCTGGTTGATGCTCCGCGTGACCAAAATGCTGGCACTTATTTGTCACAACGGATCAGTATTGCAATTTAACGGGACAGTGCTGCCAGCATGTTGGGTACCAACGCTACCTACCGGCAGTGAGGCCGGAGCATTTGGACGGTCTTCAAGCCGGTCAACGCAGCTATTCGAATATTATTTGAAATAGATGATGTACCCTTTGGTTGTAGTTTAAAGAATAAAGACACTGTGCCCGTTAATAAAAACATAACCACTATGTTTATATAATAATAATAATATGTGTGGACACCTCACATAACGCCATCTAGCCCCAAACTAAGCAAAGCTAAACAAGATACTTTTTGTTTCTTTGACACAGAACAAACATCGATGTTCATCACACAAATGTTTGTCCTGGGTGGGAATCGAACCCACAACCCACAGTTCAGAAGGCAGGGTTCCTACCAACTAAGCTATCGGGCCAGTCAAAATATATATATACAAGGTGGAATTTAATTAGTTCTTTTCCTTTAATGTATGTATTCAGTCCATGCTATAGAATGCTCCCATATAACTAAATAAAAAAAGTACTTATGAAATAAAACTTAAACTAGTGTAACGGTGTGAAATGTATTTAGTGGTAAAAAGTATGGCAAGTAAAAGTTGGGTTATATATACACCGTTACCATTTAGTTAAAAGTAAGCAGATCAAGTGGAAATATATTTTATTAAGCCTATAGAACAGTTTGCTTCATGTTCCAGAAAAATTCCCAACCGAGAAGATTAATGTGCAGTTGAGAAACTACCTGCTCGCACTTGTCTGTTTTTATATTTGATGGCTGCAAAAAACTATATTAAAGATTACCTGGATAATCTTAGTCTCAGTGCAGTGAACCTTTGGTTCAAGGACCGTTCCATGTGTGTCTGCTGTGATTCTGCAATAGGTGGGTGGTTATGCTCGGACAAAATAAAAATTTGTAATTCACTAAGTTAGATAGAAATTTATTTCATAATGTAAAATATACATAAAAAATGTTGGGCTGATGCCAACCAATACATAGAATCTAAGATTACTCAAGTACAGTAGCAACCATGTAGATTAATTTACCAAATGCTTAATATTAAGTTTACTAATTAAGAGATATCCTGCGGGATGCCCATCATGAACAATTGAAAGTTATTAAATGTAACATTTAAATGGAGAAAGTGTTCTTACATAATTTATCTTATTTTCTAATGCTCTTCTATGCTTCACACAGTTTTTATATATATAGTTTTATATGTAATTTATCACTTATATTTTGTAATTAGATTTAAGTTGCAATTTGTGCATTTAAATTGTAGCGTGACGTGGATCAGACAGAAGATAAAGAAAGGAGTACTATACCGAAGATCCTTGTTTGGCGTAAGTAAGGCACGGGAGAGGAGAGGAGATTACCGCGTGGCAGGGAACATGACGACCACGGGAAACATACGCAGCGGCCTCGGCATCATCGGTCCAGTTGGGGAGGAAGGTGAACTCGCCGGAGGTCGTGGGGGTTAATCTCCAAACCTCAACGGAAAGCGCGCTGTAACGAAAACAACGGATTCTTTAGTGACTCGGCTAAATGGAGCCGGCATGATGCACGTCAGTCGGAACTTTAGTGTCATGGAAATTATGGATAGAGGACTCACCTTTCTACGGGCTTTGTAAAACTCTGGAAACTTGTCCATTAGAAAAGAGTTAGGTACGCCGGTTGGCGTATCAAAAGCGCAAATTCGCATCCTTGATGCTTCTTGCTTGCCGTCTCAAGAAAGTAGAAACCTTTTGTGCCGGATTCCGGAAAAAATGAATTTGACGGTCGAAAGTCTGATAATCGATCTGTTTACCTTTTATTGTCAATTTACTTTTTTTGTATTTATAATTAATATTTATTTTGAAAAATGTATTAATATTGGTTCCAAAACAACTCGAATATAGATTAAAATAATAAGATATAATTTGTTAATAATAAAATCGTTCTAAAAGTTTCGTTCCTAAACACTGACAAAGTCTTAATCTCAATCGGATATAGAAAGTACCGATTGTAATTATTACTACAGATTTCTTCTAATCTGTGGTCTACACATGACGTATGTACAGCAGCTACTTCAGTATCCGACACGACGTGTGGTGAATGTCAGGCTACTGTCAGTGACATTAGAAAAATATATTTCATATTGACAGTACGTCAAGTGATCAAATCAAACAAATATTCTTAACCTAAACAAAAACAAACCTGTGGATGTGTTATTAACAACAAAAGTGAAAAATTCTAAAATCAACAATGTAGCAACGCTACACTAGGTATTATCAAATTTAAATTAGATTAGAATTAGAATAAAATAGGTATGAACAAAGCAGGTGTTTTATTGCCTACATTTACAACGCACTCAGCCGGTGCCCGCGCCGTGTGTACCGTTATGTAGACATTTCGGCTGTCATGCAGTTATTTTAAGAGGCACTAAATATGAAAACTAAACCAATTTTTTTTAATTGGACCTTGTACGAATATTTTATAGCATGGTCTGAGTACATACATTCAAGGAAAAGAGTGAATTAAATTCCACCGTGTATTTTTTTATTATAAGATATATTATGCATAAGAATGTATGTAGTATATTTATTAAAAAGTCAAGTAATCGTTTATAATTTATCCATATTTACTTTATCTACAAACTGTTTTACACCGCCGTTTATTCTTCTCTACTGTTACCGTCCATCCAAAATGTATCTGTAAGAGATCGCGGTCACCGATAAGACCCATCGTTACACCAGTTCGTAAGTATTATATTTATTCCTGTTTATGTACTTCATTAGTGAGGCAATAAAGAGTTCTCTATCTATCTATCTATAAATATGTATTCTGCAAATGTCATGGCCTATAAGCCCATGGGAAAGGACAACCATTTGAAAATTGTGTTTTTACACTTTCTACACCATTATACTCGAACTTGAAATGGTGGAGAGACAATGATTTCCTTCACCTTCCATCAGAACGACTTTTTAGTAGTGCAAGTAATACTTAGAGTTCAAGCATGGAACGACGAAACGTATAATTAACACTTTAAAATATTAGGTCTTTACCTATGAAATTGCCGTTTTGTTTGAAAAAGGTTAAAGTATTTTTTTTTCAAACTTATTTATTTCTTTTATTCAAAGTAATCACCCCTGCAATCAATGCATCTTTGCCAACGCTGTGGCAGTTTATGGATGCCCTGCTTGAAAAAATCAGCAGGACGGGAGACAACAAACTCTTCAAAGGCGTTTTGTACTGCCTCTCGGGAATTGAATTTTTTTCCCGCTAAAAAGTTGTCCAAATTTTGGAAAAAGTAATAGTCGGTAGGCGCAAGATCTGGTGAGTATGGCGGATGAGGGAGAGCTTCCAAACCCAACTCATGCAGCTTAGAGACGGTCTGTTGTGCAGTATGGGGTCGCGCGTTGTCGTGAAGTAGCAGTGGAGACGACCGATTGACCAAAGCTGGTTGCAGACGTGCGAGTTTCGCCATCATTGTGGTCAGTTCTTCAATGTACACATCTTCAGTAATGCTCTCGCCGTTTTGTAAAAAGCTATGATGAATCACACCAGCACTAGACCACCAAACTGTGACCATCACCTTTCTAGGGGTCATTTTTCGTTTTGCACATTGCTTTGGTACCGAACCAGGATCTAACCAACTTGCTGAGCGCTTTCGATTGTCAAAAAGAATCCATTTTTCGTCGCACGTAACAATTCGGTTCAAAATTCCTTCATTTCTGTGCCTGTTAAGCAGCGCAAGGCAAGTCTCGACGCGTACGTTGCGCTGGCGATCGTTAAGTTCGTGGGGCACCCATCTATCAAGCTTTTTTATCTTGCCAATCTGTCGCAAATGGACCAATATTGTTTTGATGCTAACATCAAAAGCTGCTGCCAGCTCAGCTGTAGATTGAGATTCATCAGCTTCCACAATCGCCTTTAATTCATCATTGTTGACCAAAGTTTCCGGACGACCACGAGGTTCATTTTTCAAGTCAAAATTCCCAGAACGGAACCGAGAAAACCAATAACGGGTTGTACGTTCGTTTATACAGTTCTCTCCGTAAACGTCGTTGATGTTACGTGTCGTTTGTGCCGCGTTGGTGCCACGACGGAACTCATATTCCATAATTACACGAAATTTCAAAGTATCCATTATGAGGAAAAATGTTGAAATGTAATGAAAATACAACGCTAATCAATAAACAAAAGACTTATATTGTAAATAGAATGTCATATTTTTAAAACAAACTTAATTTGAATTTAGAATTCATAGCCAATCAAAACTTCTTTTATTTTGAAAAAGTCTGTACTGGAATACGGCAATTTCATAGGTAAAGACCTATTAATTAACTAAACATGTGAGTTAATGCATGACGTCGTATCGTTGCGTCAGTTTGCTTACATAAAACCAGCCGTTATACTAAAGAACTAATTTAAAACTCATCACATCTCACTAATATTATAAAGGCGAAAGTTTGTATGTGTGTATGTTTGTTACTCATTCACGCTCAAACGACTGAATGGATTTGGATGAAATTCGGTACCGAGATAGCTTATACACTGGATTAACATATAGGCTACATTTTATCCCGGAAAAGTGAAATGTTCATGAGCAAATATTTAAATTTTTTTCTATCCTCAGGTGAAACCGCGGGGCGCGACTAGTTCTGAATAAAAATAAATGCTGTTCGTTAAAAATAAATGGGTGTGCTTTAGACCACACGACTGAAGTAAAACTTCTTTAGCTCCATCTCTCTTGCCCCTACAGTAATATACAAAACGTAGCTCTTTCTTGCTATCTTCACGTAGAGAGGGAGATATAGTTTCCGTTCGCCTCACCAGCTAACCTCCAAGTCAAGCGTGAGTAATAAAGTTTTAGTACCTATGAATTTTCGATACAATCTTTCATCGTTTATTCTTAACTATTTGTGTTTTGCGGTTTCAGTCGCGGATAAAAAAGTTTCTTATGTGTTAATCCAGTGTATAAGCTATCTGCATTCCACGTTTCATTGAAAACAATTCAGTAGTGTTTGCGTGAAAGAGTAACAAACATCCATACACACAAATTTCGCGACTATAATGAACAGTAAGGAGGATAGTTAAGGATAGTCCCTTCGGTAAATACTGTGAAGGAACAACCGACTTCATAAAGGGAGGAGGATCTACATTCACTTGTATGTTTTTTAAGTTAGTTACCTGAGAACGTAATTTTTAAGTTAGTTACCTGAGAACGTAATTTTTAAGTTAGTTACCTGAGAACGTAATTTTTAAGTTAGTTACCTGAGAACGTAATTTTTAAGTTAGTTACCTGAGAACGTAATTTTTAAGTTAGTTACCTGGGAACGTAATTTTTAAGTTAGTTACCTGAGAACGTAATTTTTAAGTTAGTTGCCTGAGAACGTAATTTTTAAGTTAGTTACCTGAGAACGTAATTTTTAAGTTAGTTACCTGAGAGCGTAATTTTTAAGTTAGTTACCTGAGAACGTAATTTTTAAGCTAGTTACCTGAGAACGTAATTTTTAAGTTAGTTACCTGAGAACGCAATTTTAAGTTAGTTACCTGAGAACGTAATTTATTGATAGAAATGGAAAATTCTTTTTTTTGTTTAAATCGATATTGGTACTTTCAGATTGGTCCCATAGAAATTGCATCAAAATCGATTTAGTAATTTGGTTTTTGTATTAAATTAACTGGAAAATATTTATGTACTAGCTGCGCCCCGCTGTTTCACCCGCAGATAATAAAGTAGCCTATGCGTTAACCCACTATATAAGCTTTATTCCAAATCCACCATCATCATCCAAATCATCCAAACCCGTCCAGCCGTTGGAGCGTGAAAGAACATTGCCACATCAGCAGGGTGGTCGGTGCAAAAGTATTTCAGCGTTACCATTTTCAGATAAAGCCCAAAACAAGTATCTTCTCGTCGCACACCAATTTTAGTCTAGTACGCTAGTACGTAACTTAAACATTGTTTTTTTTTTTATATTACCGATTGGGCGATGTGGTCGACAGAGCCTTTTTTAAGCCACAGGGGTTGAATTTTAGAAAATCCTTTCTTATCGGATGCTTACGTCATACAATAAACTCTCCAAGTTTCAGGTCTTTACGATCAGCGGTTTAGGCTGTACGTTGATCCGTTAGTCAGTCATTCAGGATATGTATAGATAGATGATATTACCATTCAAATATTTTTCAGTAAAACTAATAAATTAAGGCATTTTAAGTCGGTTTATCTCTTTTTTAAAGTAATTTTTTTTATTGACTCTAAAAATCTGAAGCAACTACTCTGTCTCTTTCTACTCCACTCCGTCTGAGTCTGCGAATTCTTAATAATTCCCAAAATTATTAAAGCGTTACCCCATCGCATGGCGCCTTTACGTTGTTGCTGAGTGCTCTGTAAATGTAGGCAATAAAACACCCGCTTTGTTCAATGTTGTAAGCGACACGGAGAAAAAAGGATAAGGCCTCTTTTGGTTGCTTTCTATATTTAGTTTTTTAAGAACGTTATGCTTTGACGTGAAATAAAAATGTCGGTTTAGTTCATGTAAAATTTATAATTTTTTAATATATTTTTCGCCAACTCTGCCGCTTCTTTATATTTCGCACAATAGTATTATTTTCTGGAAACACCTAAGCCTGGTCGTCACCAACAAATGTCACACTGCTTTTCTTTAGAATTTAAATTTGATAATACCTAGTTTGTTTTATATAATAAGCACTTTTTTATTTAGTCATATGGGAGCATTCTGTAGTATGGGCTGAATACATACATGAAAGGAAAATAACGAATTAAATTTCACCTTGTATAGTTATTATATTATACGGTTATTATATTATTATTCATTTATTTATTTACAATCTTAAATTTAAGTTTTTTACAATATTTCTATAAAAGTAACATTATAAAAATACAATAAAAAACCTAGACCTAGTGTGCCGCCAGCAGCGGGGCCCAAGCTCCCGGTGGTTAGGGCTGCAGAGTGAGGAACCTCCTGACAATACGTGCCGTGTCAAGGAGTACTGCTTTCTGAATCTGACCCTTGATCCAACCGTCTAACGAGAGCCTCTCGAGGTGTTGGTCGAGACTCTTCGCTATAAGGCCGTTCGCCGAAACAACTATCGGAACAATGCTCGTTGAGTCAACACTCCACATGGCGGTTACCTCGTGGGCTAAGTCAAGGTACTTGCTGAGTTTGTCCTTCTCAGCTTTCACGAGGTTCTCGTCATGTGGAATAGCGATATCAACGAGCACTGCACGGCGTTGGGACCGGTCTATCAGCACGATATCAGGCTTATTGGCTACAATAGTCTATATAGATGTAGATAGATTGGGATCGTTCTATCATCACGGACAGGAGTCCGTGATGATAGAACGATCCCAATACAGCAATGCACGGCCATTTTCGAGAACCGGCCCCGGTGTGTACTTGTAGTACGGCACCTCGGACTCGACGAGGCCGTATTGAAGGGCAAGCCGCTGATGGATGATCCTGGCCACTAGGTTATGTCTGTGTAAGTACTCTCCGTTAGCAAGATGAGAACAACCGGAAATGATATGTCGGAGAGATTCTCCGGGACGGCGGCATGCCCGACATATGTCGACCGTACCGTCCTTCATGATGTATTTCCGGTAGTTGTTCGTCTTGATAACTTCCTCTGCAATTGCACAGACAAAACCCTCGGTTTCCCCGAATAGGTCGCCGAAACGCAGCCAGTTCACCGATGCATGAAGGTCCACATCGGGCCCTGTCAAAGCCCGATAGAGCTGCCCATGCAGCTCCTTGCCCTTCCATACGTCCCTGCGGTCATCGGTGCTAAGTACCACCGGTTTACGCCAGTTCTCATTCGCCAAGGAGAGCGGCGTAAGGCCCTTGTCAACTGCCACCACATCGCGATGCATCCCACACTCGTTGCTGAGGAAATACTCCCGGAGACTATACATTTCCCGGTTATGGAGGTTTTTAGCGTTTAAAAAGCCTCGACCCCCCCATTTCCGCGGAATGTATAGTCTCATAACAGACGAGCGCGGGTGAAGCATGCGATGTGATGTAAGTACTTGACGGACCTTCCTATCCAGGGCGTCCAGCTCGGTCTGAGTCCACCTTAGTATGCCAAAGGAGTACATCAGTAAGGGCATCACCCAGGCGTTGAAGGCGCGCGCCTTGTTGCCACCTGACAAAAGACTGTTGAGTACTTTTGTCAGGCGGCAAAAGAAGCGCTCCTTCACCGATTGCTTAACGTCCCCTACCGAAATACCTAACGACTCTGACATACCAAGATACTTGTAGGTTTCGGACTCGGAGAGAGACCTGAGAGTCATTGTCTCGGAAAGTTGCAAATTCGTAATGTTTACAAATATTATTATTATTATTATCATTAGTCATATATATATATACAGAAATTAGTACCATTATTGGTATATATATATATATATAAAATAATAATATTGTTTCATTTGATTTTAACCGGCGGCAATATTTGCTTACGTTTTCCAGAAATAATACCATATTGCATGATGATACATCATCATTAACAGCCTGGAGACGTCCGCTGCTGAACATCCATGGGCCTCCCGGATAGCGCCACTTTAAGCCGCTGCTTACCTCCTGCGATTTTAACCTGATCCAAAATTACAAAAATAACGAATGATACTGAAACAAAGCTTCATTCGGAGAAGATTTACATAACGACCTTAGTTACGTTCTTACCAAAATTCTAATCAAATATCTATCCTATTTTCCTATCCCACTAGTAAACCTAAAGTAACCTACTAAACTGCTAATCTTATATACCTGTAGCGTCCCAAACAAAGAACCTGCAACCGTGTTTATTGTGTAACCACTAAACTGTTCTAAAAACGCATTGTTTCTCGCTCCCACACTTTTTGTATCGCGTAACTTTAATACCAACGGAAATTGACCAAAACATTTGCGGAAACTTGCGTTATGGAATCGTGGGTATTAAATTACTCGGCCCTTTTCTGAACATGGGTCATCTCTTAGTATGACTTGCCTATGCTTAAGTATTAAGTCTCAAGTCCAAGTATTATTATGTCTAAATCTAACTCTATCTCTCTTTCTTGGCCCAAGTCTCATTATTACTAAAGTGTAGGTAGTTTTTTTTTTAATTATTTTACTAGTTGGGATCCAAACAGAATTTAAATTATAAGCACCTTGTAATTTAATATGCTTAGAAAGAAAATTAATTTAAATTATTTTTAGTACTCTGATTTTGGCTTATAAAAGTGTTAAAAATGGCCTATTTGTAATGGACTGATTTAATTGCTTTGTTTTTCATTTGGTTAGACACTAACTTCAAAAATTAATAGCTTCTAAGTTTGCACTTATATCTCAAGCCCTCCATTTTTCGTATTATATCTTATATTAGTTGCGCTCCGCGGTTTTACTCGTGGATAAAAGTATTTTAATTATTTACTCATCCCACGAGAAAATTTCACTATTCCGGGATAAAATATAGCCTATATGTTAATCTAGTGTATAAGCTATCTTGGTGCCGAATTTCAATCAAATCCATTCAGCCGTCTGAGCGTGAAGCAGTAACAAACATACACACATACACACATACAAACTTTCACCTTTATAACATTAGTGTGAAGAACACAGGAGAATATATAACTTAGCTAAGTTGTATTTTAAAAGACATGCATTGTTTAAGCGGAACATTCACACCAGTAAACTAATATATATATATATAAATCTCTTATCTGTATATCTGTAATCAACGAGAAACTCGGCACTAACTTGAAACTCTTTCAGTTTATCTACGCTATGTATCTCAGTTTAGTTACGCACAATCAATATTTTGACAGTCTGTGGTGTAGTGGTTGAGCAGGTTGGTTATGAAACCTAAAGGTGGCCAGTTCGATTCCCGGACAGGACTAACTAATACTTGTATTAGTGAACAGAAAACAAGCGCAAATACTTGTTCTGTCCGAGTGTTGTGGAACCATGTTCCTTGTAGTTCCTAGGTCCCTAGATATAGGTAATCCTAGAGTCCAGGATCTATGTATGTGATCATTGGGCGTTATCAGTATATTATTATCTAACAATGCTCAATCTAGACGTTTTACGTTAGAAACCTTCCAAAATTACTATAAATTATCATTTCGTCATCCTTCAGCCCTATCCTCAGTACTAGTCAACATATCAGTATATCAACATATTAATGATGAGGCACGCCGCTTACAATCTAAGATACGTATAGTACACATTTATTATTGTGCCCGTTATAACTTTGCGAGGAACCTGCCCGTTTACCTGTAACAAAACGCTTGCGTGTTTTAACGGACTACTAACGCCATCTAGTTTCGAGTCTTTCATTTAGTTTTGTACGTTAAGCGGGGAATACAAGTCTGTAACCTCCGTACCATTAAACACTGTATTAGCAGTGGAATAACGACTCAGAGTTTTCGCTTGTTTTGTTCCTGCCTATTTGATAGGGAGAAACAAAATACATAATAACAATACTTCCGCAACACAATGTTTATTAGTAAGGGGTTAAGTATTTTGGTACCATCCGCAGGAAACTTAAGACAGTCATTTCTTTTGTACAGAAATTGTGGTTAACTGACATGGACGTATTTATTACATCCATTTTGTGAAAGATTGAGTAGAGTTCGCGCAAAATAAGTCTGCACGCGGTCAAACTCGGAACTAAATGCAGTATTGCCGATTTGTACTTTAACGTCGAGAAATAATTCATATTATTTTGTCTTGCTTTTGTTCTATAATTGAAAAATAGAATAAACAGAAATCTGTTTCGTCTAACTATAGAACACTTCACTGTAGTGGATACACAATTCGACGGCAACGCGAACATTTCGCCCAGGCCTATCCTGCGCGGACTCTAGCAATGTGATTAACGACCTAAAAGTGAGTTCAAGTCTTATCCAAGTACCAATTTTTCGTTTTGGCCTCACACATGTGGGTCATTTCCCATTAGGTAACAGTGACAAGTCGAGATAAGTCCAACGTAAAAAAAAGGTTCAAGTATCCCATTTCTGAACCGACTTCAAATATAAGCTTTTTTGACTGTTTGCTGCTGTACATGATCATTTTGTCTTAAGGCGATTAAAGTCACTTTAACCCCTTTTTTAAAGTAAATGATATGATGTAACTATCGCCGACCAGTCTTAATTTAAAATTATGGGAAATAGGGGGCTAAGTTTTATACATTGAATCGGGCAGATGGACCAGCGTCGGCAGAGGTTACTTTAGTAACCGTTTAGGTGATTTTTGACTTCGTTAGGCTACTTCTAGTTTTCAACTTTTCACAATTCAAAAGGTTACTTTAAGCGATTTTTTTTTATTGAACTAATTTTAATTTTTGAGCGACCGACCACTTGATGCTTGATATTTTATTTTTTTGTTATGTTGGTAAAGCACAATTGCATAATTTTAGTATATATTAGTATTGATAGTACAAAATATCTCTCTCTGTGACATTAGATTTGCACTTCTCTGACTCGAACATGAGACATATATCTTTTTGTATAGTGCTGTTTGCGTACAGAACATATCAAAGACTTAGCAGATCTTTTTGAAATAAACTTACGCACGCTTTACTTGGGAGTAAGCTGGTGAACTCGAGGCGAACTGAAGTTATGGTTGGTTCACGTAGATCTCCATTGTCAACATAACAAAGTTAAAATTTGTAATATTATGTTGGTATGTCCGGTAAAATGACAATTTGCAATTTCATCATTAATCGGACGACGTCCACTGCTGACCATAGAAATCTCCCATAAAGCGCCATACTTTGCGTACGTTTTGGCATAAACAAGACGCTAATGGTCACAGATTTTAATGTACCCAGGCAAATGTTACTGCCTTCTGCAGAAAAGTCTGTTATCTCCTAAGATCGCACTTATCCCTCTATGACGTACCTACTTACTGCAACGCATTTGGATGCGTCTTAAAGAGATAACTTTAGTGCAGACGGGCAGTAGAGTAGGTATTCTTTTTTGTGCCGTATAATATAGATGGGGCTTCATTCGCAGATTAGCTCTTTTCACGAGAACACTCTTAGTTTTAAGTGATAAAAATTATAAGGTGACGAGTCCTCTCAATATCTTTTGCCCCTGCATCAGCTCCACCCAATTCCATTAAGAATCTCATTTTCTTCCTTTAACTGTGTGGGTAGCTCTTGTTGACAACTCGCAAAACTATGAATCTATGCTGATGGTGGACCCTAGAACTATGAACCTATGCTGATGGTGGACCCTAGAACTATGAACCTATGCTGATGGTGGACCCTAGAACTATGAACCTATGCTGATGGTGGACCCTAGAACTATGAACCTATGCTGATGGTGGACCCTAGAACTATGAACCTATGCTGATGGTGGACCCTAGAACTATGAACCTATGCTGATGGTGGACCCTAGAACTATGAACCTATGCTGATGGTGGACCCTAGAACTATGAACCTATGCTGATGGTGGACCCTAGAACTATGAACCTATGCTGATGGTGGACCCTAGAACTATGAACCTATGCTGATGGTGGACCCTAGAACTATGAACCTATGCTGATGGTGGACCCTAGAACTATGAACCTATGCTGATGGTGGACCCTAGAACTATGAACCTATGCTGATGGTGGACCCTAGAACTATGAACCTATGCTGATGGTGGACCCTAGAACTATGAACCTATGCTGATGGTGGACCCTAGAACTATGAACCTATGCTGATGGTGGACCCTAGAACAAGCGCCCTATCTAAACAACCCCGGGAATGTTTCAATTTTATCATCAATATTCAGTATACCTAGGTTGTTTGAGAAAGGAACAGAAGGAGTTTGAGGAGGAACAATGTAATGATTGCAGCATTCATTTCTGTAGATATTTCGATTTTCTAACCTGCAGGTTGTTATAAGCTATGACCATATTTTGTCTTAAATATGTTCGGTAACATGGAAAATTTTTGTTAGCCATCAGTGCCGTATCTTCATTGGTACTTCAACGGTTCACTTACTCTCGGCGTTTTCTAAACTGATATTATGCATTTATACATATAATCCTAAATGTATTTTAATTCCAAAATGTAATTTAGTTAAGTGACATGTAAGTACAAATAACAATAAAATAAATATAAATAATAAAAATAAATGTTTTAATTTAAACAAAACAATATTTTATTTCATTGGTTCAGCCATTATTAAAAGCTAACTATAAACTAGATATAAAAATTAAAAATACAAACTAAACAACAGAACAAGCATCAGTGGGTAGTAGAGAATCTCGCGAACAACACATTCACCATATGCATGTGCAGGTTACCAAACCACGGAAACTGATGACTCTTTAAAGCTTTTCCATGAATTGAAGAGACATAGATACTATTATTACACTATAATACTATTAATTGAAGAGAACACTGGACCGATTCACACATGTTCCACTTCCCTGCGAATTATTGAACACAATCGCCTCACTGGCGCACAGGAGTCGCAGGTGTCGCATCGCTTCAGTAACAACATCACGCATGTGCCATACAACGTATTCAAAATCATGAAATAAGTAGCACAATTGTATACCAAGATGTGTCTAGATATAGATGAATAGTTTCTCCACCTGCGAAGGGACACCTCGAAACACTTTTTGCAGTCTTCAACGAATATGGCAGAAAACGCTTTCTTAAGTCACAGCGTTTAAAGGGAATCCAAAAGATGGACTCCATAATGTGACACATATGCTATTCACGAAGTACATTATTTGGGGAACTGCCAAGAGGATTGTGTTGACTGGGTTGGAGCTGCTCGCTCCGGGGTTGAACCTTTAGCCGCGGTCGTTTGGCTTGGAGCTGTACTGGTATCGCTTCTGTCCCACCCGTGGGACTCCTGCACGTGCTCATGGTGGTGGTCTGGGGAAGGAAACCATTCTGAGATCACAACAGGTCTCCAAATCTGTTTTACACCTGGAACCCAAATAGGCTTCCAATCTGGAATCCATATTTGCTTGTAGGATTCCTTCCATTCCAGTTTTTTGTCTGGCACCCATATTAATTTCTTTGACGGCTTGGAAATCTCTTGCCAGCTCACTTGCCACTCTAATTTTTTATCATCAAGCCAGACTTCCTTTTTATCATCTCTTAGTGTTTGGATCCATTTGTCTTTCCACACTAATTTTTTATCTGGTATCCAAATCTGCTTTTTGGCTGGTTTATAATATTTCTTCCATAATGGTCGCCACACAAGTTTCTTTTTCCACAAGTCATGAGACGTGTATTCCCAGCCGTCGTGATCTTTGCCCAGGTACTTCTCACCAGGAACGCCTACTTTGATCCATTCTGAAATAAACGGGTAAGATATTAGATACTATTACGTGCAGGTATTATGTTGTAATTACAAAATACAATCCAAAACCTTATTAGAAATAGTAAATACCTAAATTACTAATTACCTTATTAGAAATAGTAAAATGTACGGAAATAAATGGGGTATTTTTATGTTTGTGAATGATGTGACGAGCTAGTCGTTCACCTGATATTAAGCAACACGGCTGCCCATAATATTAGAACACTGTCACTCGGAACTCCAAAATATAAAGTTTCGCGTGACACTGCACTGCGCACATCATCCTGAGACATCAGCACAGTCGTAATAAGATTACTCGACTGTGAGATTAGATCATAAAGTCTCATTTGCCCAGTAATTTCACTAGCTACAGTGCCCTTCAAACCGGAACACAGTAGTGTTTGCACACTACTGCTTGGCGGCAGAATAACTGGCAAAACGGTGGTATCTACCTAGACGAACTTTGCAGAAAAGTCCTACCACCTAGTGAAACATAATATCATCAAATCATAAGATGAAAATACGATAAGTATTTAATTAAACACATAATTTTTTTCAGGAGAATACCATACACATTTAGGACATGATGTGGTAAGCAAGTATAACGCGCATAAGCTATAATTATAATGGTATTTTCTTAAACATGCGCGGAAATATTATCATTACTTTTGAACTTTAACACGCGAAGTATCATATTTACGAAGACTGAAAAACCAAAATCACTTCCCGGCGCATACTTTGAATTTGGAACGAAGAGCGCACCGGCAATGTTGTATGAAACGGTGTGCTGTTTGAATTTAGAACTCTTTCATCTATCGTACACATTGCGTTCTCATGGCTGTATAGCCACAGATGCGTTTACCTTTCGGCACAAACTGTAAAATAAAATAAAAATTGGCGGCAAAGCGGAGTTCGTTTTTATTTGGTTGATAAAAATAAATTAAAATGAGTTCCGATGATTCTGAAAGTGAAAATGAAATGGACATTGACTGCACTCCACCAAATTTAAGATCGGAAGCTAAGTTAGCGATGGAAAACCTGCTTCCAGCGAAATCAAACGAAAATTAAATTTATTATGTAAAAGGCCCTTTTTTATTTCCTTGCATTTTTAAAGAAAAATACTATATATGCCTCGGCCGAAATGGCAATTGCCTGTCTCGTATCATTGAAGTCCTCGCCTACGGCTCGGCCTTCAAACTCATACTGCAATTGCCTATTTCGCTGCCTTTGCAATAATGTACTATTGTTGAATATAGTCACAGGCTATTTGTGTAGTGAGCTTCGAATTTTAAAAATGACAATCTGTGTAAATTTTCAAATACTGACTCTAAAGCGTTATTTTCAATTTATAAGGAAAAAAGTACGACTATATTTAAAAAAATACAGAATCCATATTTATATGTAAATACTAGCTGCGCACCGCGGTTTCACCTGCGTGGGATTTTATTATTCCAAGTTTACACTCAATTTTCGTAATTTTTTCTTCATAAAAATCTTTTCCTTACAATAATAAAGACAATATAACAAGAATTAGCGAAAATGTTCCATCCGTTCACGCGTGATGCGATGACCGAGGGAAATATAGATTTATTTTTATGTAAATAAAATGGAATCTGTCCCATAGACATAGAATTTTCTAAGCCTATGGGGTAACCCTGTTTGATTTTTCTCCCACCTTCAGAAAGCTACCTCCGCCTCTAACCCCACTCTAAACGGCGACTTACGTCTTACAGTTGGTCTACCCAGGAGGGGTGTGGGGTGGCCTACGCTCTTTAAACGAACGTTCTTCCGTTTTGTTATCGCCAATAAAAAGAGGATATTAGAATTCATAGTAAATAGGCCCTCATTCTCTATAAAGTCAGCCAGCTTTTGTCCTCTGGGGTTCCTCTGCCAAATGGACAAGACCTTTTCTTAGCTCATCGCCGCTCCTATTCTTTGTGCTTTGCACTGAAGCATCCCATTACAACAGTGAGTTATGTTTTCTACTTTCCCTATGTACCATCTTGAATATCGTTTGGTTATACTATGGGTACGTAGTAGCCGACACAGAAACACTATCGACTTTGAATTCTGTCAACGTTGTTAACGAGAGACTTACAAACGAAAAGCTCGACGCTTGGGATTGTTCATTTATACATCCCGGTAAAATAAACAAGTTATCAAAATTTACAATTATCTGGTCCTGTCGTCTACCCTTGGAATTTTGAAAATCCCTAAAACCTACTAACTAAAACCTTGTTCTAACTCGACTATCTATTTCGTCGGTCCTGAGCGTCCGTGTATTGTTATGTAGCCAGATTCCTGACGTAGAAGTCCATGCCCTCTATTCCACCGTTGTAGTGACCGCTATTTTTAATATAAATATATCATCATCATCATCATCAGCCTGTGTTAGTCCACTGCTGTACATAGGCCTCTCCCAAGGTACACCGTTGAGCCCGGTCTTCGGCTCTTCTCAGCCACTCGGCGCAAGTCGTCGCTCCACCAGTCGGCGGGCGTCCTACACTACGTTTGCCAAGTCGCAGTCTCCACTCAAGGATACCCTTTCCCCAACGGTTGTCGGTTCTGCGGCAAATATGGCCAGCCCGCTGCCACTTCAGATTGCTAATTCGATAGGATATGTCGGTGACCTTAGTTCTCTGACGGATCACCTCATTTCTGATTCGATCCTTCAGAGAAACTCCAAGCATAGCCCTCTCCATAGCTCTCTGAGCGACTTTAAGTCGGTGAACTAGCCATACTGTTGGTGTCCATGACTCGGCTCCGTATGTCATAACCAGTAGAACGCACTGGTTGAATACCTTTGTTTTTAGGCACTGAGGTATTCGCAACGAGAAGACTCGACGAAGCTTACCAAATGCTGCCCAGCCCAGCTGAATTCTTCTATCCACTTCTTTCTCGAAGTTGTTCTTACCTAGTTGGAGCGTTTGCCCTAGGTATACATATTCCTGAACAACTTCAAGCGTAGCCCCGTGAATAGCAACAGGTTCCGGATTAACATGGTCATTGAACATAATCTTGGTCTTATCTAAGTTCATCTGGAGACCGATGCGTTGAGAAGAATCAGCCAGGCTGTCCAACATTAACTGTAAGTCCTGCAACGTTTCGGTCATTACGACGATGTCCCCTTGTCTCACACCACGACGCAGGTGGATATGTTCAGACTGCTGGTTCTGTTCTTTGCTGGTTCTTGCGGCGTCATACAAACATCTCAATACTTGGATATATCGCCAATCAACTTGGCACCGTTGCAAGGACTCCAAAACAGACCAGGTTTCGATGGAGTCAAAAGCCTTTTCATAATCCACAAACGCTAATCACAAGGGCTGATTATACTCTGTGGACATCTGTATAATCTGCCGCATTGTGTGAATGTGGTCTATGGTGCTGTATCCTCCTCGAAACCCGGCCTGTTCCTTGTGCGCGCAAGACGATTTGTGATGACTCTCGAAAACAGCTTGTAGACATGGCTCAGGAGGGAAATGGGTCGGTAATTTTTCAGAAGGAGCTCCGTTGTGATTCCATCCTCTTCTGGGGCTTTTCCTTTTTTAAGCTGTTTGAGAGCCAACTCGATTTCGTCTAGGCTGACTTCTGGCAGGTCCTTGGTGAAATGGCGCGTCAAAGTGGCTCTCGAATCCTCCGTGCACTGTTCGGGTTGAAGCGCATGCGACGCGTACAACTGTCTGTAAAAGTCCTTAACTTCTTCCAAAATCTCGGGCTTAGAAGTAACGACTTTCCCACGCGACGTGGTCAACTTCGTCAGTTGGCTTCGGCCGAGCTGTTTCACGAAGACTTTTGACCCCGGTTTTGCTCTATCGCTTCCTCTATGGAGCGTGTATTGGAGCTTCGGAGGTCTCGTCTAACTAGCTTCGTGATTAACTTGCTCAAGGACCGCTGCTCTGACGAAGTGACTGCTGGGTTTTCTCGTCACTTCTGCATAAGCTCTAATGATTCTGGTGAAAGTTTGGACTTTTTGCCTTTGGGACACATTTCGCAAAATTTAGTGCCTTCCACTTGGAGGATTCTTGCCACTTGTTCGAGTTTCTGATCCACGTCAACGTCTACTGGTCGTCTAAATCTGGAACGTTTTGGATCCCATCACGGATTGGAGCATATTTGGTTGGAGCGTAGACTTCATCAAGCGGACACGTTCAAGCTTGTAATCAATATCCAGAGTGCCTCGTACAAGTCGGTGGTCACTTCCGGTTTTAAACCTTGCGACTACTGAGACATCCCTGAATATGCGCTTCTTGTCCACTATGATGAAATCAATCTCATTTTTGGTCATAGCGTCGGGGCTTTGCCACGTCCAATTCCGTTGGGGCTGTTTCTTTAAGAATGAATTCATTAAGAAAAGCCCTTCTTTTTCCAGGAAGTTGACGAGCATTTGCCCCCTATGATTCTAATGCCAAATCCGTGTTGTCCTATTACCGATTCACTGCATGTCTGTACTCTCACTTTGGCGTTGAAATCTCCCATGACGACGTTGAAGTGGGCCTTAGATGTGTTATGCAAAGCCCTCGATATGTCCTCATACATATCTTCGACTTCATCATCCGAGTATGTCGACGTGGGAGCGTAGCTCTTTGCACCGGTGACGCTGCTGCTCATCACCGGTCGTGAATTTTAACTACGCTAGTTTGGGATGGGTATACCGCCATCAGTCGGTCGCCAGAGCCTCGTTCGTTATCTAGCAGGATGACCACGGGCAGGTGAGGTTGGCTTGGAGTATTAAGGTGGTGATTTACTCCCTTACATCCCCCTATATATATATATTGTTAGAGGTCTAGGCATCCTAAGCGGAGTGGACGGGACAGCCCTTATAAATAGCGACGCGAGTAGCGCTGACGCACTTTCCCTTTGGCTTCGTTGCCAAGCGGACGCGCTGCCAGTGGAACGTTCGTTGCGTTGCGATCTTTTGTTTAAAGATAACTTTTGTATATTTTTTTATTGATATTTCACTTCTAACCTAATTATATATAACTATATATATAATGTATTTAAAAAAATGATACATACCCGGTATGAACACCTTCTTCCACGCTGGTACTTGAACTTCCTTAAATCCAGGTACTAAAATATTCTTGTAAGTAGGAACCGTTATTTTTTTCCAATCAGGAACTTTTATGTTCTTGTAAGCCTTAACTTTGATAGGTTTCCATTCTGTTCAATATGAAGTAATAAGTTCCATTAAGTTTCGTATTAGTTAATA
Source organism: Ennomos fuscantarius (assembly GCA_905220475.3). Taxonomy (NCBI): domain Eukaryota; kingdom Metazoa; phylum Arthropoda; class Insecta; order Lepidoptera; family Geometridae; genus Ennomos; species Ennomos fuscantarius. Next base: position 19,306,869 of record HG992023.1, read on the forward strand.
CACATAAATACAATGACAACATTTAAGGTAGGTACTATAGGAATGTACTTTATATTCTGTAGACAATTCAATCATAGTAACAAAGATACCCAGTAAAAGTTAAAACACGTATAAGGGAGATACAAGAATACGTACTCAACGGATTTTTTAATTAGCAATTATTTGATGATAAGAATAAGAAAGTGGTAGGACGTCTTATATAACGCTGTAAAAGATTCAGACGGACAGACAGACAGACAGATATGACGATTTTTAAGGGTTCCTCGTAGGCCTACGGCACGGAATCATAAAAACTGTAACTGGGCTTATCCTGTACAATCATTTTTTTTTAAATTTAATTAGCAGTATGTAGCTACGCCTCATTATCGATCCAAATGTTTGTATGTCTGTCCCGCTTCTGAACACGTTTCACGCTGTAACTACTGGACCGATTACGAGGAAACTTGGTATTATTATAACAAAATTTTCGGAATGATACAAGCAAATCTTTAAAACAAAACATAAGACTAACTACGTTAACTACTAACTGTGTTGAGGGACCCAGGAACAACGAGGACCGTGGTCTCACAACACCCAGATACAGAAGTATTTGCACTTTTTTTTCTGTGCACAAACTGTTGTCCTGCCGCGGGGGTCGAACCCGCCGCCTCCGGGTTATGAGCCGATCTGCTCAACAACCACATCATAGAGGCTGTTAAATGTCTATCAACAAAATGTGATTATACACACATTTAGTTGAGTCTCCAAAAACTCTCAAATCACTTATATGAACATTATGGTAAAAATTATAACAAATATTTTTTATAAACTGTTTACGTACTTGGCTTGTAAATCTTTTTCCAATCCTTTATCTGGATGTCTTTGTAGACAGGAATTTTGGTTGGTACCCAAATTGGTTGCCAAATCTTTTTCCATGATGGCTTCCATATTTGCTTTCGAGACTGCTTCCAAATCTTTTTGAATCCAGGTTTCCATATAACTTTCTTTTTCCAGTATCCTGGATCACGGTGATCGTGATGGTCATGATGTTCATCGTGGTGATCTACAACGTGATGTTCTTCATGATGCTCATGCTCGTGATGTTCATTGAAATGATCATGATGGTCATCATGATGGTCAACTGCGTCATGATGGTCTCCATGGAGATGTAGGTCATCTTGATCCTGGAAAGGGTTCACTAGATTGTCTGGTGGTGCCGGGTAATCATACCCAACGCGTTTCTGTGCTGCATTCTCGCTCGGAGTCCTCTGTTCCGACTGTTGCTGTGTTTGTTGATTCTGTTGTATTAACGCTTTTCCCGAAACTAGAGCGATTTGTACAATTACCGCTAGGGTAACCTGTAACAAAGAAAAACAAGTGTTCATTAGAAATGTGGTTTTGGCGCCGAATGCGGCACAAAAGGCGTAGCAGCATACTTAAGGTATTAAGGTGCTTAATGTATTCACGAAGCTCACGCAAACTACAATAATTAAATTACTAAAATTATAACCACTAAAATAATCACCTACACTTCCAAATAACAGTTAAAAAATTCACATCGGGACAAGATAATCGCTCATGTTTATGATCGTGTCTCGTATCTATAACAAACAAACGTTCAAGGCCCTCGTTAGGAATTATATAAATGTAATGAGGTCGTAACATACCAACAGAGATCATTACGTAAGGCCGTTTATGTGAATCACAAAACGAAAGTGAGATTAAGACAAGTTGTTCTAAGTAAGGGGGGGCCAGGGCCGCTCTCGCCCGCCCCGAGGCGGGTCTAGTAAGGAAGTCTTATAAATCTAGAATAAGTATGCGTTACGTTAACGGAACCGGCCACTTACTTTTAAAAACCGACTATAAATAAATATTAGTTGGTTGATAGCATCCTGCCCGGAGTAGAGATAGAATACGTATTTATATTACCTGCACACATGTTTATAGCCAGCGGTAATATGAATCAAGCTAACTTTGTAAAACCCGTTTAAACATCGGATCCAATGACAAAGAAATACGCGAAACGAAATTCGATATGTGACATGAATGAACAACTCACGTCGCCAATTGCTTTCTTTGCAACTTTTAACGCACATTTGTATTAATTTTTCGCTATAACCTAAATATAACAGGATTACTGTTCATGCAAAGTAGGTGGAACAGTGTAAATGTACGAGAAAGTGTCCATCTAGTGCATTAGCGTATTTCACACCAGGGGCTAAATGGTACAACAGACAACAGTTGTTACGTAATCGTTGCACAAGCGAAGTGACATCGAAACCACCGGCAACAAAAGGCGCTCGATATAGGCTCGAGTCATAACTAACGACCCCAGCCTTATAACAACGGAACCAAATTAAAACGCACCTCGCTACGTAATAGGTACTTAATCTGTGGAACACTCGAGAAATGTACTAAATTGGGCAGCTCAAAATTGCTCGACCATCACTTCACATGACATAGGCCTTTACAGCCTTATTAATAAACGGGTGTTAGTCGCGGATCAGTTACTTCAACTTTTGTCTTTTTTTGCTACTGGAATACTTAGCTGGATCGAAAGAGACAAAAGATGGTGTAAAGCTAGTTCGTGTTTATTAATAAGGCTGTTAGAGTATAGAGGCATTAGGCAATAATCTGAAAGTAAGTTACCTATCTGTTGAGCGTATACGACCGCAGAGTTATTATTTTGTCCATTATGACATATCCATTAGTGGTGTCCGCATGCACTTTTTTGCCCTAGGTAAATAAAAAAGCGTGCAGCCGGAATCCTTACAAACGTAACTTCTTTTAAAAACATAAGCACATTCGCCACTCGTATGTGTGGTCTTCTTTGTTACTCCGTTACTTTATGCAATTTTTTAATAATAATTTATTCAAACAAGCTTCATCTTTGACCGGACAGACAAAACGGAAGAACCAATTACATAACACCGTATTACCCCGGCTCGCGGTTGTAGTGCATCCAAATAGCTTCACTTAAATACTTTATCCGTAACGAAGCTTTTCATCTACGTCTACTAAACAATAGCAAGCAACCAAATGAATAATTGCAAGTTTAAGTGTCCGGAATGAATCAATGAAAGACAAGTCACTGCGAATGTCATTGTACGTGATATCGCGCTACTCTCTTTGGAGTGCATTCTCGGGACAATTGTATGTTGGAACAAGAAACGAACATTTGATCCGAGAATGAAACGATACGTTTTGCTAAGATGGGTATCTGATGCAGTTCCGCGTCTCGTTCTAATTGTGCCAATTAGCATTGAATCAATGAGCAACAGAAGTAGAAGTAAGTACTCACTGAATAAAAAATAGTGCCACGAACTAGAAGAGTCCAATTTTATTATTGCGGGATCGACTTAATAACTTAAAATCCTGACTCGAATTCATTAGTTACGGTTTGAATATGCTTTATGTTAACGGCTTCGTAACTGGGTTTGTTTTCATAAAATATATTTCAAGTTGGGTGCGAAACCTATTCTATCTGCTTCAAGTTTTAAACTTGGGATAAAAGTTCAATTGATGAATGACACTTGTTTCAATATTTGATAAGTGAAGTTTGCCTCACGCGCGAGCAAACACAATGAACTTACGTTTAACGAAGCTACCGCGAACTGTCTCGGTGAGCAAACTGTCACTTCAATGTAATGTCAATATTTAGTAATTGTTTATTAGATAGGTATTTAAAGAAAATTTTGATAATTACGCGCGTAAGTAAGCGTTAGTAAGTTTTGGAGTTCTGAGGTAACAAACATTTAAAAAAAATACAACCAAATTGAAAACCTCCTTTTGTTATTGAAGTCGATAATAAAAACACAAATAACTCCTGTTATCGTTACTGCGTGTTCCGATATAATGAGGGCCTGTCTAATCTTTGTACGGAAAGTGAAATAAAACTGACCACTTGGCTCCAGATCCCTCGCATGGTGGTGTGGGGGGGAACTGCCGGTCCACCAGCTGAGTCGCCGGAACTGTTTACACTCTATTAGTGTAAGTATGACTTTATATATGACCGGGCCCACCCCGCGCGTGTGGCGGCGGCGGCGGGGGGAGGGGGGCGGGGGGCGCCTCGCGGACACTTTCGCTGGAACCCTGCGACCTCAGCCTGCCACAAATGCTTTTATGGGAAGCGTGGGATGCTACAGGATCTACCGATCGGAAAATACGCTCTTTTCACAAAACTACATTGTTTACATATTGTTACAAAAACGACAACAGCTCTTACAAAAATAATCATATGGTAATTAAAAATAAAGAAATAAATTAAACAGAAACCGGCTCCAATAAATAAACAAAACACTATAAAAAACATACGATAGCACCCTAGGTACAATTAGCTTTTCCGCACAAATATAAGCCTCGTTCAACGAAGGGACCTTCTCCTATAACCAAAGGGGTATTAAAAAGGAGTTTTTGCAACGGTATGCTGTAACCAGGAACACCTTCTGAAGCGTCTCCGTTTTAGCATCTCGTGAAATTTAGTAATAAATATAATATGTAATTGTTATCGTCGAACATATTTTGGAGAGCCAGGCGATGATAACAAAAACATATTTTCTCACTTTTGAGCTATATACATATATATAGCCTACAGAAACATGCACGTATGTGTACATACTACACTACTACTCACGACTACTACTACTAGGGGATCTGTGAGCTATACAAAAACTCGCGAGGTTTGTAGCTCACAGATCCACTAGTAGTAGTAAGTAGTATGTGCACACACGCGCATGTTTCTGTAGGCTCGCATGTCACATCTCGGACCGCGTCGTCACTTACCATCAGGTGAGCCGGTACCGGTACCGGTACGGTAACATTTTCCCGTGGGATGAGCAAATAATTAAAATACCTTTTATCCGCGGGAGAAACTACGGGGCGCGACTAGTTTTGAATAAATATGTGTGATTTCCCGCGGCGCCTTCTAGCAGTTCTAGCCCCAAACTAATCATACCTTATACCGTGGTAACCAAACTACTGATTGAATATACTTAGAAATAAAGGTATAGTTTAAGCTCACTATCCCGCGCAAGAACTAGTAAGTGCCTTAAAACAGAACTGATTTTTTAATGTTGGTGTTTATAACTTTTGTAATGTCTCCTATGTACCTACATTTAGTTATTTTTTTATCAGAGCTTTTTTTGTTAGATTTTATTTTTATATATTTTTATGTACGTATTTCTGTATATATTTATGTATGTATTTAATATATTTTATAATAATAATATTGATTTATTTTTGTTAATATTGTAATTAGCATTATGTTTAATTTGTATAGTGGTCCACCTTTCTTAAGTATACCTCATGTATAGTCATGTAGCTTTTCCTGTAACTGAAAAGCACAGTCCCTATTTTTGTTGTTTCACAACATTTTTTGGCTATCTGGAAGGGATCGCTTTAAGCGATAAGGCCGCCCGTTAAATAATTAAGTAATTTTTAAGTTTGTGCTTGTCAATTGTTCCTGTTATGTGGTGTTTCAATAAAGTATTTTAGCTTTTATCTATACATCTTGAGGGAACCGGCATGTTCAATAAATTCATGTTTCAATCCGAGCAATACATTCGCCCGGAGCCTGCGAGACAGGGCGGGCCCTATAGTGCGGGACGTTACTTAATGCGCGATGGCGCTGGCACATCCTCCGGCTGACCAGCTGAAGGGGCGCAAATAATATTATACTGGACCAATTTTTATGATTTTTGCTTTTTTGTATTTTCGTCTGGAATAGGATCGCTGGGTCAGTTGGTTATTACAATAAAAGTAACGTGTACTGAATGTTGAACCGCAAAATATTTTTTATAAAATAATATAATATTGTATGTAGTATTGTAATCACAAGTTGGATAACTCAGCGTTCCAGTAACAAAACATAAAATTAATATTTTAAAACGATACCTCTACCACAGAATAAATAATAGTACTAACGCTTTTACCAATTGGTTGTACTACCGCTTACTTATTTATTCAAATCAATATGACCCACAGTAATATAATAGTGCTAATTTTGTGTCCCCGTTTTAAAGTCTCATTCCGTCGGCGCGGGCGGGTGGCGCGACTACCGCCGAGTGCCGTTACAGGTGCTCGCATGTCCACTGTGCAACACCTCGGTTATATAAATGGTATATTCGTATATATGACGTGTCCAGCGGCTACTCTTGGTTCGGCAGTTGCGATAATCGGGAAGCAATAAATGGTGGTGAGAACGTGATGCGGGCCACAATCACGACAACACAGTATTCCGTACCACGAGCCTTCCGACCTTGAGACCCCTGTTTGGCTTTCTTCATTCATCTTCATGCCAGTTACGTAGAATAGGTTCGCATGCCCGATATTAATGAAAATTATGCGTAACCGCTTTATTGTTAAATTATATCAACAACGGTGAAAAAAATTTATTATATATTTTATTATTAATACCACAATTTTCCATTTTAATTAGTAATAATTATCATAATTATATGATACCTAAGTTTTATTTTTTTTAAACCAGCAGACGGTTCTCTTGATAGGAAGAAGTCACCGTATCCTATACAAATCTGTAACACGACGACACACGACACACATAGAGGAGCTGCGTTGCTTGCCTTATAGAGTAGTTATATTTTTCTGTGTATGTAGTCCATCTTTAATTCTCTATAAATTGCTTGTGTGGGTTTTAACACCAAAACGGCTGAAACGACAGGGTAGGATAAACAAAATTGGGTAGAGATCGTATAAATATGTGGGTATATAAGGTCCGTATTACGTAACGATGCTCAGTCATCGATCGGTGCTCAAGCAGAGATTTCATTCATAAAGTGATCAATTTGTGAATGAAATCTCTGCTTGAACACCGATCGATGACTGAGCATCGTTCTGTAATACGGATCTAAGAGTGCTAAACCTAGATCAACGGATTATGACACTTTATGTGGGGAATTTAAAATAGATTTCATCACAACACAGGCCACTTTCGTTTGCGTAGCTGATTTAGAAAATCGGATACGGAAACTGTTGTCCTTCTGTCAGTCTACCTGTCAAAAACCCTTCGGAACGGCTGATATGAGGCGTAGTTACTTATTCCTATTTCACACATTAAACATAAGCATTTTATAATCGTTAATACAAAACTAAACTAGACCTAAAAAACTAAATTATACCTAAAAATTTAAAATTAAAAAAAAAAAAATTTAAAACTTTAAAATAGCCTGTTGGTGGAGAGGAATGCCCCCAGTATGCTGGCAGCATTGCCATGTTGAATGGCAATGCTTATTTTTTGTGCAAAATAAAAGCCAGCATTTTGGTCACCTGATGCTTCCACCAAACGTTTGGCCAAGTCCCTATATGTTGCCATGGCAGCCGGCCCCCACGGACCCATTGTCTCCACCCCAAACGGCACAAATATGTAGGCCCTGTCAAGGAGTGCATATTTGTGTCGTTTGAGGTTTTCGGCCTTGACGGCGGCCGCACCGGCTTGAACTGTTGTTAAAGGAAGATGGGACCGAGCCATTGTGTCAACACATGTGGCATCCCACACTAGAGGCCGTCCCATCTTCCAGGGGATGAGGGTCATCCCGTCGGGTCTTTTGCCGTCATCTCGCATCAGTCCATTACGTTCTAGGACTGATGGGACACCGGCACTAACTAAAGCCCGACGGATGATATCGTTCAAGTCGGCGTGTCCTATATTTTAGTTTGTGAGTGAGCGTAAGTTAAATTAATTGACGACAAATAATAAAGTTCACATCACCCAAAACCTTGTAAAAAAAATATAGCTACTGTTAGAAGTAAGTGTATCGATATAAATGTCATATGCCTACGTAAATGTAAATAAGTAAAAGTGATAAAGTTAACGGCGTAAGTTAAACTTATGTTAGTTTTTTATACTTTTATTTATACAATCTGTTTAAACTGCGTTGCACTTACCCACAAAAATTTCCACGTCACACCCGGGTTAACTGTAAGATAATGCTCTCTAGCATTAAGTTCACCTATTTACCTAATATTTGTTGTTTGTGTAATAAAGCCTTTTCAATCTATCTAACTAAATATCAGGTCGCCACGGGCCAAAAAAAAATGTACCACAGGTAGGCCGCCGGATCGCGTCTGTGTTTCAACCTAAAGAAAATTCTCTGTTGTTCAGATTTTTCTGAGCCATAGGGCCATAGATCGATGATGTCACTTGGAAGTCATTTTTACAAAACTTGCAAGTTTGTATATTACTAAGCTAGTGCGGATTATGACACGTAACCGTTTCTCTTTCCACTTTCGTCGTGTACCAAGGAACTTCAATAGTGTAATATATCTACTATACTATTGAATTTCCTTGGTATTTTTACACGAGCTTTATTATTTTGAACACGACGAACTTTTTACAAGCTTAGTATGCTTGCAAGTACAGTTCTATACTGTTGAATGTAACTATAGAACTTCCTTGTCGGATACAATTTCAGTCGTATCCAGGTGATTGCGGACCCCATGCGGCGCATATCCAATCGGCCTAGACAAGTAAGTACCAACATAACAAAAGTATTTTAACGTGACATTAACAAAATGTGCATGCTCTTAATTTGGCTGTATGTTTTTGAATTAAAACTTTTTTACGCTTGACTTGGGGATATGCTGGCGAGCGGAAATTAAAAGTAGTTGGCTAACGTAGATCTCCATTGTCAACACAACAAAGTGAAAATTTGGTACCTATTTCCGGTAAAATGACAATTTACAATTGTTTATTTACATTAAACTTAAGCCTAGTTAATCACGTCGGGAACTCCAGGTCCAGCCAAATGTTGCAAATGTCTTAGAAACTGAGATGGCTTACGGTCTCCAAGTTCTGCGTGCATAAGTAATTGCTTGACCTTCTTTTCTCGTGACGCGGACAGTCGTTTGATAAGTTCCGACTTCAATTTTTCATACCTGTTGGTGTCGGGCGGGTTGATGATTATATCTTCCACCTCAGAAGCATACTGCGGGTCTAGTTGGCCGATAACGTAGAAAAACTTCGTATTGTCCGTAGTAATGTTCGATATCGCGAATTGGCCCTCGATCTGCGCGAACCAAATGGCCGGCTTTTCAGGCCAAAACGGCGGAATGCGCACGCCCACACGACAAATATCTTCGTTCTTATCGGTTGAGAGCGACATCTTTATGTGAATCAGTATCAGAATTATCGCAATCAGCAACAAAATCAAAATCACACACATTTACTGCAAACGCGGACTTTCGGTTCAAAACAGGTCACCAGTTAAGCGAAGTTCGATACACTTTTGTTGTAATAGAAGGAGGTCCATAGGTTTGCTGAATTAATGATATGCCGATTGACTTTGTATAAGATATATTAATTCAAAAGATATTTACAAAAACCAAAATGCGGAAAATAAAATTTTCTCTAATGTGAAGTCTATGTCAACAACATTCGTTGCCCCTAGCAACTAGCTGGAAAGTTTATCTATGAGATTGGTATAGAAACTTTTTCGTGGGCCAGCACGCCACATCACCCCCCTCCAGAGACCGTCCTACGGGCGATAATATTCTGGAAAACGCACTGTTCGTCCTGATCGAGTGGTGGTCACTGGAGCGTCTCGGGTCTCGGGTGCTGCCACGACGGGAGAATGGTCCAACTCACGAAGTATGTAGGCAGGTTTAATGCGGTCGACTGATACAGTGACTTCTTTGCCTTTTATGCGGAGCTTAAAAACTTTATCCCCTCGTTCTATCACCTCATGCGGCCCTGTGTAAGCTGCTTGAAAAGATGGGTGCGAGGTGTCATCTCTTAGAAAGACGTGGGATGCTGTTGCTAAATCTTTGAAAATGAATATGGAGCGGTTATTCCCATGGTGAGAAGTTGGTAATGGCAACAAATTTTTGGCGAATGTGCGCAGTCTTTCAGTGTATACTGTCAAGTCCTCTGTGCCATCAGCCGATTGACAAAAAATGTCCCCTGGGAGTCGTAGTGTCTCTCCATATACGAGCTCAGCTGGAGTCGCTTGTAAGTCTTCCTTAAATGCCGCCCGGATTCCCAGTAGAACAAGTGGAAGTGTTTCAAGCCAGCTGCTGGTCGCGTGACATGTAATAGCGGCTTTAAGCTGTCTGTGGAATCTTTCGACGAGTCCATTGCATGCTGGATGGTAGGCTGTAGTTCGTCTGCGTTGAAATCCGATGATGTGGGAAAACTTCGTATTGTCCGTAGTAATGTTCGATATCGCGAATTGGCCCTCGATCTGCGCGAACCAAATGGCCGGCTTTTCAGGCCAAAACGGCGGAATGCGCACGCCCACACGACAAATATCTTCGTTCTTATCGGTTGAGAGCGACATCTTTATGTGAATCAGTATCAGAATTATCGCAATCAGCAACAAAATCAAAATCACACACATTTACTGCAAACGCGGACTTTCGGTTCAAAACAGGTCACCAGTTAAGCGAAGTTCGATACACTTTTGTTGTAATAGAAGGAGGTCCATAGGTTTGCTGAATTAATGATATGCCGATTGACTTTGTATAAGATATATTAATTCAAAAGATATTTACAAAAACCAAAATGCGGAAAATAAAATTTTCTCTAATGTGAAGTCTATGTCAACAACATTCGTTGCCCCTAGCAACTAGCTGGAAAGTTTATCTATGAGATTGGTATAGAAACTTTTTCGTGGGCCAGCACGCCACAAAACTATTGACTATTATAATAAACTATAGCTATTATTAACATTAAACAAAGCAGAAACAAAGTTATACCGGCCGATAGGTGCAGCTAAACTAAAAAAAAAAGTTTTACTTCAGTCGTGTGGTCTTAAGCACACTCGTTTTTTTGTATTTTTTTTCTTTTTGTTTTCGCTACGGCTTTATGGGATTCTTTGCCAAAAATGGTCCCAAAGAATGTAGTTAGTACCGAATCATTATTTATAGATAATGATCTACCGGTAGTTGCATTCTATTATATCGAATGAAGCGATTTATCGGAGATACTTACAGGAACATTTTTATTTTTATTTTTACTAGATCATATTCATATCCAAATGTGCTCTAAATTAACAATCTTTTATTTTTGTATTAAACCTATAATCAAAATCGGATTTAAACTCTATAGGAAATTATAATAACAGTTTACAGAACAAACTTATCAAACATCGGTAAACATAACAAACAAAACAAGAAAGAGTAGATTCGCTTGTTTGTAGGTATGCTGCGCGCTGCACGCATGTCCGTAGTAAAACCGTTTAATGTTTTACTTGCTCGTGTGTGTCTCGATGTGATATTACATACTCTTTGATTACCGATACATAAATATAAAGACGTGTTTGTATCTTGTAAGTAGACTCTCAACTGATTGACCGTTACAAAGTTACCGAATCCCGCGGCTGTCTCAGGGAACGATTTAAGGAGATAAAGCGGTCGAGTTTGTTAAGCTGAGTATTTTATAATCGTTAATACAAAACTAATCTAGAAACTAAGTAAATAATTATATAATATGCATATTTTGTCTCAATTTCTATATTCTGTGCTGTTTTAGTTTCTTTGTTGAATTTGTTTTTATGATTAGCGAGAATCATCGATCGTCATTTCGGGTGGATGTTCGCCCCACGGGTACTGCAGGCGGCGCCACGTCGTTACGTAATAGGCTCGCGACTGTGCAGTGGCATCCAAGTTGGTAGAGAATATTGTTCCGACATATATAATTATATACGGTGGAACCGTGGGACGCGGCACTGCGAGAAAGTCATTCGACCTGTTTTGCTGAAGAACCTTCAGTTCCGGAATCAACTAAAACCATTGCAGCGGATATGATTGATGACCATCCCAAACATATCATGCGCTCTATGCGCATGGTATGCACATTTGTATAGTCTGATTGCTGCAGCCATTCAATAACCATGGTTTTAAATTTTTGTGGGTTGGGTATTTTAGTTTTGGTTTTAATGTTTATTTATTTTGTGACATTCTACCAGCCACTATTTTATCATTGATGATTAATACTATCTATAGTTCAAATATATGTATCTTAAATAATAATTAATTAAAAAGTAAGTTACAAAGATCCAGCGTTTTTACTTTTTTAGTGCTTGTCATTTTCTTCCACATTTGATAAGTTTACATTGTATAAACCTTTGCTATTCTTTGTTCCTTTTAGTATTATATTGTTATTTTTCTTTACTGTTACATTATCTTTTGTAAATGTTACTGCACCTTCTTTTTCAGTTATTGCATTTACTGACAGCAAGTTCTTTTGAAGACCAGGTACATATAAAACATTTTCAAATGCACACTGTTCTGTTTCTATTTTTCCTTTTTTTTTAGCAGTATGAATTTTTGTTTCACACTTCTCTTGCTGTTTTAGTAATTTCGGGTTATTAGTCATATGTGTATAACACCCAGAATCTATGATGAAGTTTTCTGTCTGCACTAATAAAGAAACAGGATTTCCTTTCCTTTCTTTCTTGAAAAAACATTTTTTCTCATTATGATTGTTTTTCTTACAAATCAGGCAGGGTTTTTTATCTTTGAAGAAGCAATCTTTTTCGTAATGATTAGTCTTCTTACATATTTTACTGAATTTCTGTTTATGTTTATGTATTATGTTTTTTTAGAGGCCTTAAACGCAACAGATATATCATCTGTGGTTGACCTTTGTTGTTCAGTGAGTAATCTGGATGTTAGGTTATTAATCGTTTTTTCGCTTGTTGTTGTCGATTCCCAGGCAGTTATAAAGTTTTTATACTGGTCAGGTAAAGAACACAATATTTTCGACATCAATATATTGTCGTTAATTTTTTCTCCAATTTCATTGAGTTGATATGCTAAGTTTTCGAGTGTAAGTTGTGTCATAATTATATTGAAAAAATTGCTGCAGTAACAGGCATTTTTGCTGGTCAGTTTTCTTTTCAAACAAAAAACATAATTTTTCGTACATCTGTTTGGCATTGGTGCAGGTTATCAGAAGACTTGTCGACGGTCATCATTATAATTTTTTGAGCTTGAGCGTCTTTTGCACGGGATCCGTTTTTTCATCGGCGCTATCGCTGCCGTGTACAATTTCATACAGACCGTTGCTTTTGAACCCTGTATCACCCTTCCATAATGGGAAAGTTTTTTCGTCGATTATACGCCGAAAATTCGACAGGTCTTCCATCTACTTTTAAGGAAAAAACGAGATTTCTCTTTTTGTTTTAGTGAGCTTTATTATGCTCTGTTTTTTTGGTTTTTACTTATTGACGTCACTGTAAACACTTTTATTTGTTTTCAGGTCCTTGGAACGGTTCGTTCCACGCTCTGCTACCATATTACATTTTATGTGAAACAGCTAACGTAAATAAAATTTATTCTACTAGGTCATATTGGCTTTTTTTTTTTTTTTTTTTTTTATGTTTTGGCTCCACACTATTGTGTATTTAGCCAGTGTCAAGTAATTAATAATTTATCAAGTTAATGATATTTCACGCAAATATGTGTCAAGTCACAGTCGAAGTCATCGAGTCAAGTCATAGTCTAGTCAAAGTCATACTCCTAGTAAAGTGGTGGCAACTTTACCAGAAGCTTCTATGGAGTTCTGGAAACAACACGAAAAGAAACGTTTCACCATCATTATACCATTTTTCCACACTCACGCCTGTAATCCAGCACTTAACGAATAGAATGCCACCAATTTTATGCACTAACACTGAAAATTACACAAGTTTTGGAAAATAATACAATGCGGCGACGCAATCTTTTTCGCATTCCCGCCAAAACTCCATATTGGCTTTTATTTCTCTTTTATTATATTGAATACAACTGACAATTATAGAGTAAGTGGTAGCTAATACTTTTACACAGACTAGCAAGAAAAACAAAAAAAAAATAACTTGAAAGATGAAAAAAAGATGAAGATATGTTCTCTTTTTGTAATTATATTATTCAACACTTACGTGAAAACGGATAAGTTCTGGGTGAAACTGAAGGGCAGGGTTAGTTTGTAAAGGTCTACTCAAATATCTTATTTAACACCGTCAATTCGTAAAACTTAACTATGGCGACGACACATCTTCGAGACACGCGTTATAGTTAGCGCCGCAGCTAATTCGGCTGATCAGCTAAATCTGCGTAAATATAGTAATCTCGGCAGCGGTTTCATATTTGAGCCACTCTGGGAGCCAAGAGACTCTGGGTTCATGGGGACGGGGAGGTCATCGGATTTTCCTTATTCTCATTAAGTTTGTCAGTGAGCCTGGTTGATGCTCCGCGTGACGGATCAGTATTGCAATTCAACGGGACAGTGCTGCCAGCATGTTGGGTACCAACGCTACCTACCGGCAGTGAGGCCGGAGCATTTGGACTGTCCCTAATCCAGCTAATAAACTCTAATTTGCTTTGTTTAATGTTAATGTCGCCATTTTATTAGACATACACTGAAAACACCACAGAGTTTTGCCGGGAAAACGAAAAAGATCGCGTCACCGCTTTGTATAATTTTGCAAAACTTGTGTTATTTTCATTGTTAGTGCATGAAAGTGGTGGCATTTATTTCATTAAGTGCTGGATTACAAGCGTTTTTCGGAAGTGGAAACTTCATAAAATACTTTCGCACCTTTCTTAGAATATCTAGCTTATTTGCAGCTACTTTCTCCTTGGACTCGATAAACGAGGCAAGTTGAGATTGGATGTTAATGAAATACCCAACAACTCAAGATTATCTCTCTGTGACATTAGATTTGCACTTCTCTGACTCGAACATGAGACATATATCTTTTTGGAACAGTGCTGTGGTTTGCGTACAGAAAACATCCGAGATTTAGCAGATCTTTTTGAAATAAACTTACGCACGCTTTACTTGGGAGTAAGCTGGTGAACTCGAGGCGAACTGAAGTTATGGTTGGTTCACGTAGATCTCCATTGTCAACATAACAAAGTTAAAATTTGTAATATTATGTTGGTATGTCCGGTAAAATGACAATTTACAATTGTCAAGATCTAGTTTTTGATCGTTAAAATGGTTTACAGATAAAACCGACCCCTGATTGACCCCGGCATTGAATGCCAATATCTTCTTCATAAAAAGAGACTAAAATAGTTGTTTAATATTTGAAGAATAAAAACGAGTTTAATTTGTAATGTGGATATCGGTAGTATAAGTTCCAATCATCAAAGATATCACGAACATTGTATAAACAAAGAATTTGCCTTTACTTATTTATTTTATTTTATTAGTACGATTATAAAAAGTATAGCCGCGACGACCTGTAGACACTATAGAAGTCCAAATTCTCCAACCTACTACCAGTAGGTAGCGTATTCAACATTCTGGCAGCATTGCCCCGTTGAATTGCATTGCTTGATTCGTTGTGCCAAATAAGTGCCTGCATTTTGGACACGCGTCGCATCCGCCAGGCACTCTGATAGACTTTGTCTTTATTATATTCAAATGTAATTTAATTAGCTAGCAATTTTTCTTTGACGTCTGACGGACTTTCAAAAGGTTATGACTGAATTAAGCTGAGGTGACTCAGCATTAATAGTACTAAGGTAACATATTAAAAACCCTTTATGGAGCTTTATAAAGTTTGTGTGTCAATCAGTCAATGGATATTACATTGAATCGTACACCTTACAAAGCAAGAAACAAGCCTCTGACGCACCGTTACCGCCGGGGTGCCGGGTGATGTAACTATCAAAGTAACCACATTTTTGATGATAACTTTCGATTTAAAACATTTGCAACACCCCGATGACTTGAGTTTATTCAAATGATGCCACTAGATTGATGAAATGTTAAGAAAAAATCAGTTTTCTGGATCTGGTACAAGGCAGGTGCAAAGTCCATTGCGAATATGTTTCTAGAAAGAAATGAATGATTTAATTTAGCTTCATCAAGAACTGATGTCAGAAAGGGGAAAGTGATCTGGAGCCTCAGTATGAGTGGTTATAACAGGTCAGTGCTAGGCATGTAATACCAAAACTCAATTTAGCGGCCGAAAAGTCACTTTATACCGGTCAGTTACCACAAGCCCGCTGAGCTTTATAGATTAAATTTCTATAACTACTAAAAACTTTTATGTCGTTACTTTTCCACGTCTTGATTAAATTATTTATTTAAGACGTCTTACTTATGTTTCGTGTGAAATTTTCAATGAAAACCAAATCAAAGCTGTTGAGAGAAAAGATGGAATAAACTTAATATGCCAAAAACTGCAGCCTGGAGCACAACTACAAACTGATGACTTGTCGAAAATATGCCAAAAACTGCAGCCTGGAGCACAACTTCAAACTGATGACTTGTCAAAAATATGCCAAAAACTGCAGCCTGGAGCACAACTACAAACTGATGACTTGTCGAAAATATGCCAAAAACTGCAGCCTGGAGCACAACTACAAACTGATGACTTGTAGAAAATACGCCCAAAAATGTGTATTATGTGGAAACACGGATTAGTGCCGGCCCATTTCAAACATCGTGGTATAGAATATAGGAGCTACCACGGACCAAGGAGAGGATACTATGAAACACGGATTAGTGCCGGCCCATTTCAAACATCGTGGTATAGAATATAGGAGCTACCACGGACCAAGGAGAGGATACTATGAAACACGGATTAGTGCCGGCCCATTTCAAACATCGTGGTATAGAATATAGGAGCTACCACGGACCAAGGAGAGGATACTATGAAACACGGATTAGTGCCGGCCCATTTCAAACATCGTGGTATAGAATATAGGAGCTACCACGGACCAAGGAGAGGATACTATGAAACTACTCGAAACATTAAGTCTTGTAAAAAACCTGAAGAAACTAACAATAGAGAATAGAATAGAGCTAGAATTGAATAGAAAGACAATTCAATACTTGCCTAGAAATAAGGTACAAAACAGGTTGTATTACTATTAACAGTAAAAAGTACAGGGTTGCAGCGTTCAAGTATCTATATTTTTGTAAAGTTTATATGCTTACCAGTAGATGTCTGTTGTTACAATTAAATTGAACAATAAGGTATAAAAAATCGAGTGTGCTTCAGACCACACGACTGAAGTAAAATTTCTTTAGCTTTGCTCCATCTATCGGCCGGTATAATTTTGTTTTAGCTTTGTTCAATGTTAATGTCGCTATCTTAACAATTTTAAATGGTCGATTTTTCACTTTGTTATGTTGACAATGGAGATCTATTTGTCCCAACTTCAACTTCTGCGTAAAAAAATATTAATTTGTCTTTGTATCCTCACTTTTTGTTTACTATTTGACCACCCCTAGTTACTTTAGTTACACTACAGAGCTACAACCATGCACGAGCGTGGCTTATAACAAAATGAGGGATAAATTAAACTGGTAGTGGTATCATTGGAATAGAGACTGTATGCTAATAGATTACCGATGGGCAATTGTTACTTATTGTGCTTCAATTAAGGTACTTATTAACGATTTGTTATCCTTTTACATAACAGCTACTCGTATGTTAACGAAACTTATGCGTTACACAACAACTCACGCAAGTTCTATTATCATGATGGTTTAATAAAAAAAAGTTGAATTATTTAAAGTAAAACTTCTTAACGATCGCTTGACTTGGGCCGTTTTATTACAAAACGCAGACCAAGCGTGGACCAAAGTTAGTACTAGGTCTAAACCTAGACTAGATAAAAACCTTATTACAATAATGAGTTTATCGCTGATAAGGGGATTCTCCATGGTTTCAAGTTAGTCCTCCGATGACCCTAGTTTAACTATGGTGCTAACTCGCTAAACGAAAGAAACTAGCGCCACGGTGGTGGAAAAATGAAACTTTTAAGATTAAAAACTATTTACGCGCTAAACGTCAATGTTGGGTTATCAACCTTCTTTGTTACATGATTTTGAGGTTGTCTTGGTCTTTGATAAAATATATCTACTCGGTTCAGTTTTTATATTCTGTTGCTCCATTTTTACGATATTTATTATAGTTACAATTAGTTATAACAACAATAAACAGAAATATCAATTTTCGCGCGTTAAGCAATGCCATATTTACGTTCTGATTCTCGCAAGGCTCGTTGGTAACTATTAAAATTTAATAGTTTTATTAGTTGAAAATCATTGTAGCAACGCTGACTTTTATGAATCTGATTATGTATTTATTAAAAAATATGCAAACAATAAGCTTTCCAAGGCCAATGCACGTATATCATAGACGAAACCAATAATCCAAATATATGAAACGTGAAAAAAGGATCGTGTGAATAAATGCGGTCCAAACGAACAAACTTTTTTTGTATTTAGTCTATGGTCAATATTTAAGCCATGGACTATCTTTGGTATCAGCTGGTCTTCGATTAGTCGGCGTTTTGTAATAAAGTCAAGGTCACACCCGATTCACTCCCATACAAAATGTTTATTACATAGTAGCGATGGGGTCGCCCTTCGCGCACCGCACTTCCCCGCCGCTGTGGCCTGGCCACCGCATGAGAAAAAGTTTGCATACCAGCCGCCATAGAATAGAGAACCTCTCCAGCAGGCCTAGCACGGCCGGTGGACAACTTCTCCCCAGGGAGTAGATAACAAACTTATCCTCACTGTCACTTTATTCCACTCTGCGAGCACGGCCGCGACAGTGGAAAGCTTTATCCGGGGGATAAACGGCGGGAGTAGCGTTTTTAGATTTCTCTACCGTATTGTTGCCAGTACGAGAAAATTTAACTAAAATGACATTATATGCTTCAATATTTTGTTCAGTCCATCAAACCATCGATAATTGTTCGGCTAAATATACTGGGATTGAAGACAAAATATAAAAATTAAGAAAATATAAGGTTTTTGAGTCTGTGTCCTTGTGTTAATCAAAGAGTATGTAACGACTACTATGTATATGAGTGACAGTAAGTGAGTAGTTTAAATTAAAATTTTATTTTGTTTGTAATATGAGCGGAAAAACGTGATTAATTATTGTGTAGTAGTTATATTTTAAATTTTTATATGTATATGTTTTATAATAAAATATACTCAAAAAATATATGCATCACTTAAGTGAATTACGTAAATTAAATAATTTCCTTATTACAACTAAACTAATAATTGTATTTTCATGAATATTTCGCTATGTATTTTTTTTTGTATTGAAACTCATTTCCCGGGATTTAGAAGGGATTACTTGTATTCCGACTGCTTCTCCCGGTGTAACTTTCGCTCCAAAATTCGAGTTCCCGCGATTAAACATAGTTATAATAGGCACGCGACATTTTTGTGCCTATTAAAACACTTTGACTTCCTTATACCCACCTACAAGAGTCGAAGACAAATACTCTCTGCTTTATGTCAATTCAAGAGAATATTATCCACTTTCTTCCGAGTCCGTGCTCTGAAGCTGGGAGTAGCGGGATATAATGTCTATGATAATGTCAAAGGGAAATATTTCTTTCCTCTCCTCGTTGCCGTGCTACGTAAGGTGGAGAGGGGGATTATTTTAACTGACAGGTGGAAAAAACCGGGGAAAGACAATTTCTCCACATGCCGTGCTAAGCCTGCAGCAAGTTGCTAGGGGCAACGGATTTTGTTGATTCGGACTCTACATTGGAGAAAAAAATATTTTTGCATTTGTGTTTTGTAAATATCTTTTTTAACTTATATATTATGTACAGAGTTAATTGGCATATCACTAATTACTGCGAACCCATGGACCTCCTTCTATTATAATAAAGTGTGTGTTTCCTTGTATGTGATAAAATTAGACTTGCTAAGTGGTTAGACTGCATTAATTCTCCAGTTCTAAAAAATGAACCAAAATCAAAACTAGCAATACTCTAGGCTTGTCACATACATTTTAGAGCTCTGGGGGAGAAGACAAGAATAACAAGAAGTAAGGCGAGCGCAACTCCTTTCAGATGTGCCAACGGGTTGGTAAAGTTCACACTTAATTACCTACACAGATGAACTTTTGCAACTACAAACTGGAATTGTGAAAATTAACCCCATTCTTATTGTATACCTAAATTTAATATGTACAGATAGGTATTTGAAATATGTAACTACCTGCATAATTTATGCTACACAATTTGTTTTTATTTAAGCTACACAAAAGGAACTTTTGTAACCATATTATTATACTAGCTTTTGCCTGCCTAGTTAGTTTTATAATAGGTACCTAGTATAGATTTCGTTTCATGTCTAAACCTTTCAATATTTTTGCTTTAATTTAAAATCATTTGAAATCTAATTTAGCATAGTAATTGTCTTCCAGATGACACTGTGGAATTATACGGAGTCGATGTTCGGCTCGGGAAACGAGTGGGGGTACTGCCACCAATTCAAAAATGGCGCGCTACAAATACAAAGCAAAACTGAAAAATAAATGATTTAAAATATTGTTGTTTTTTTACTGCAGCTGTGCCTAAATCAACATTTAAAATAAATACCTTCTAAATACTCTGACTACAGTACCTACTAAAACGAAGAATAAACGGACCATTGCCTTTGCCAAACTTAAAAAAAACTATTAATGTCAAATTCTATTAACCCCCATAAGTTCGGTGAAAAAATCTGAAGGCAGTCGTTCGTGTGAGACTAGTCTCTCCTAAGTAGTCTGTGGTCAAGGTCTAACTACTAACTACCGCAACACTTAAATGTCTATTTAGTCCACGTTTTATAATAAGACTGAAGAAGAAGTTTTACTTCAGTCGTGTGGTATAAAGCACACTTGTTTAATTTTACTGCAGCTGTCCTGTCACCAACAGAACGGCAAAGTTTCGATGTCAGTTAAGGTTGGACCGTGGTGGGGCGCGGTCCGCGGGCCGCAAGTCCGCTTGTGGACATGGCAGATGGCAGGCACAGACCAAGTAGAGGATACTATATGGCAGGTCGCCGCATGACAACGGTCTAAGAAAATGTACCAGGATCGCTCCGGAATTAATCAATATTTATTGTTTTAGTTTCAATCGATCATTTATGGCTTTTCATTTCAGTCCATCTTAGGTTTGGGTGAATTTAAATATTCTATATGACTTTTTAGATGAATTATAGAATTACAAATATAGATTCTGTATTTAGAAACTATACACCGACAAAATTAGATCATGGTCCTAATCAAAATCGATGTAAAAACAATAATGAAACCAGGAGGTACTGAAGGTCATATAACTTTTCCAAAAAAATTTGTTGATGACACAAAGCTGAAAAATTTGAGTACTTAAGTTTAATCAGAAAATTTGTAACATTGACATAGTAAAACTTGCTTCACATTTAGCGTTTATTAGCGAAATAGAATGATTCACGGCGACAAGCAATTTTTGTAAGACACATCAAACTACTCAACAATTTAGTTGTTTCGACTTTGGACGACTGAACTAGAAGACGAAAACTTATCAAAAAACGTCAACAATAAATGACCTATTTGGTTCCATCCATAAACTAATAGGATATGGTGAGATTGTTTGGATACAAAGATGAAATCGTTCGTTGTGTAACAGAAGAAAGAACATCAAACTCGTTTATTACACTTGTCCTGCTGGAAAATGAAAGCTCTAAGTTTACAATTACATTGTGTGAGCGCAAAGGCACTACTTTGTGAATCGTGATGCACTTCGAACGTTGAACTGTCGCTCTCAGGTCACTCTCTCCTGCAAGGTGCCATCAGAGGGCTGGTTGAATCTTCTTCCGTTATTCTCCATCTTACAATGAACCTTGTATCCAAGAGTTTATGGCCCATTATCGCATGGACGGTGCGCATCCCTTGAAACTGACACGGAAGTAAGCACCTGCTTGACTCAGTACATAACTTTAGTGTTCTGGCAGTTCTGGCTGCATTATCATTTTAAGGGTGACGGTTCATAGATGTACATTAAGATAAAGGGCTTTAGAGCACACACTGAAGTAAAACTTCTATACGAAACGTAACTCTCTCTCTTTTTTATCTTCACTAACTAATATCTACCTCTCAACTTCCGTTCGTCTCGCCCGATCAATTTCCGTAATGCTGTCGTCACGCATTCACCAGCTTACTCCCGAAGTCAAAGCGTACGTAAATAAGTTGTACTTAAAAAAAATAATACTTTCTATATCTTTCGCGCCGGCGGGCATCTTGAACGTTTACAGATCTGAGCGGTGATCACGAAACTTTGATTGCAATGCAACACGAGAAATTTCCAAACTAACTATGCACATAAACTGCGTATTAAAACTGTCAAATCCATACAAATTTGTGTTTCTATCGGTTGCAATCGAGTTATATGATCGGGCAGCAGATAATAGTTACTTCGAAGCAGTTAGTTTACTCCCAAAATACAGATGGAAAATACTGGTAAAAGGTTGATTGTTCATCGTTCGATTGGTGATGATGAAAATGTAATTTAATCCTCTGTTTGTTCTTAAAAGGTGAAATTAATGTAAATACGCAGGTGCCCACCTGATTCCCAACATGCTTGTCCTTCTGACCTTCTCGCGCAGACAAGTGGACGTCAGCCTGCTAGGCGATCGCGTAACTTGATTACAACCAATAGAAACACTAATTTGTATGGATTAGACGCTTACAATACGCAGTTTATGTGCATAGTTACTATAGAAATTTTCACAGTAGGAACGGAATTTCTCTTGCAATGCATTGCAATCAAAGTTTTGTGCATACCCCTCTGGTGTCAAGTCATTAATCTACCCTAAAGCTTATATTATCCGCTTCACGGGACAACACCCGCGAGTGACGTCTTAACGTGCCCTTACGCATAGTAGCACTCAATAGCAATACATAACATTATAGTGGTCACCCATCCAAGTAGTGAGCGAATGGGTAGCCGAGCTGCAACGTATTGATGCAGCGATGATTAGAGTTATATAATGACTCCAACACCCTAGAACGAGCGATAGAGCTAAATTATCTTGTATTTTACTCCTTATTTTACTCCACCTGCAGTGGATACTACAGGATGTAGAGAAATTAATTACTTTACCATCTTTTCATCATCATCAAACGCACCAATTAGGAATTGTACAAGCTGTCCGGAAAGCAACGCACATCCCACGGTGTGTTTGGACATATACATTATTAGTACTTCTGAATATTGAGAGATAATGGTAGGCAACACACCAGCAATACCCTGGGCAGTTCCCCTGGGCGACTAGGCTAGGGGGTCTTAGTGGGTCCCGCGTCCATCGAAATGGGATAGTGAGTGCGGCATACCTGATGGTCTTCTGGGGGACTGGTCCAGCGGATTCAAGCGGAAGTGGCGCAGTTGTGTACGCGGCGTTGACAACATACCATCAAGTGCCACCAAAACGCTAAGGCGATGGCTGGCACACGCGCCGAGCTCGCGAACGGGAGCCGGTCAGCTCGCGAACGGGAGCCGGTCAGCTCGCGAACGGGAGCCGGTCAGCTCGCGAACGGGAGCCGGTCAGCTCGCGAACGGGAGCCGGTCAGCTCGCGAACGGGAGCCGGTCAGCTCGCGAACGGGAGCCGGTCAGCTCGCGAACGGGAGCCAGTCAGCTCGTGCTATACGCAAATAGAAAAAAACTACTTAATTGGTATTCCCGACATTTATACAGTGTCCAAAAAAAATTAAGAAAAAAGGAAAAAATATGTATATATAAGTCCCTCCTGTATTGATTTTGTTAAAATAAAATAATAATGATAACACAACTAACAAATAATTATGTAAGTAGTATATTAAAACGAGCACGGGCCCAGGGGTCATTGGTAAAGCAGAATTAATAAAATATATTACTATATATTATATATTATTATATACCATCAAGTAAACTGTAAACATACTAACTATGCACATAAGCTGCGTATTAAAACTGTCAAATTCATTCAAATTAGTGTTTCTTGCGGTTGCAATCGAGTTACGTGATCGGCCAGCTGCTACAGATAGGTTTTCATAAATTCTTGTATTTTATGTGACAGTACTGCTTCTATAGCTACCCAAATAATTAGCAATTTGCATAAATGTATATAAGAAGCAGGCGATTAAATAAAATGTAATACCGTTATTGTAATTTCCAGATAAATTCCAATTAAATAGTATCCAGCCGTTACCTGAATCACTATCGAAAGGTCGTTAATTTTTATTTACCTCTTTAATAATTTAAGTAGTTCCGTAAATAAAGACACCACGTAAAAAGTTAAAATGTAAGTATTTCTAAAGCTTATAACACCTAATATTCTCTTGGCCATCTCGGTCGCGGCCGAGTTACGAGGACCCGGAACTATGAGGGCCATGGTTCACTACACCCTGGCTCAGAACAAGTATTTGTTCTGCCGCGGGAATGAAACCCGCTGCTTCCTGGCTATGAGCCGACCGGCTCAACCACCACGCCACAGAGGCTGTCAATATTACCGTATACACTAATCAATTTATGTAGCTTCATAGTAGCTTAAAATTAAAGGCAAACCATCTGAACAAAGAACTCTGTCAACTAGGAGGTGATCACGAAACTTTGCAATGCAACAGGAGAAATTTCCATACTAACTATGCACATGACAAAATAAAAAGATACTAGGGAGTTTTGGCGGGAAAACGAAAAAAATCGAGTCGCCGCATTGTATTATTTTCCAAAACTTGTGTTATTTTCAGTGTTAGTGCATAAAATTGGTGGCATTTTATTCGTTAAGTGCTGAATTACAGGTATGAGTGTGAGAAAGTGGTATAATGATGGTGAAACGTTTCTTTTCGTGTTGTTTCCAAAACTCCATAGAAGCTTCTGGTAAAGTTGCCACCACTTTACTAGGAGTATGACTTGACTTGACTAGACTAGACTATGACTTAACTTGATGACTTGAACTGTGACTTGACACATTATATAATAATAATTAACTTGAGATATTATCAATTACTCGACACTGGCTAAATACACAAAAGTGTGGAACCAAACCCAAACAAAAAAAAAACTATGCACATAAACAGCGTATTCAAACTGTCAATTCCATACAAATTTGTGCTTCTATCGGTTGCAACGAGTAACGTTACTTTTATAAAGAAACAATAGCAACAAACGTTGGTGTGTTGTTGCAAGTTTGGTGCAGGCACTCGGCTAATAGCTGATTGAATTACCTCCGGGCGGGGATACAACAACATGTAATCACTTGAATGTTGCTTCGATGCTTTATTTCATTCGACATTTATTGCATGAATATTTAATTTAATGTCGGCACTCGAGATAAACTTACATAATTTTTATGAATTTATTTGCTAGCTGACCCGCCTCGTCATCATTCAAGCAACGCTTCGGCCGCTAAGTACTTACTTAAATTAGCGCAGCACCGAAATTTAACAAAAGTTTTCGTTATCTTGCAAGCTCCTTACCGTCCCACTTCATTTGATAAGACGTGTGCTAACAATATAGGATTATTTACACATTACACACATTAAATGTAAAAGAGTTGCTATTAATTAAATTAAATTAAATTTCATTTTATTACAGATAATTCAATCCAATTTGTTAGTAACAATAAGACTTACAGCTATATTAGTAGAACCATCATTATTATTAATTACTATAAATGTCAAGCACATCACAAATTATCACTTAAATCAATTAAATCATATCTATATTATAATTAAAATTCTTTATAATAAACTATTTGGCATTTCTTTGCGTCGGGAACACAAGCATCCCCGTCCAATGCTTTAGTATTGGACCATCTACCCTCTCGGCAACAGCGACCAGGAGGCTGTTGGTACTGCCCCGCATTCGCCGCATCAGGGAGGCTACACGCTTCCGCATGATGGCGTAAAAGTCATCCACGCGAGCCTCTGCGAACATACCCGATGCACTGCAATATCGCGGCAGCCCCAACAGCGCCCTGAACGCGTTGTTGTATTGGACCCGCAGAGCACTGTAAGCCCTTTGAGTATAATCAATCCATAAGCTGCATGTGTAAAAAGATTGGCAATACGCCCGAAACAAAGTACTTTTTACATATTTCGAGCATTTTGCAAACCTACGGATCAGCATATTGCTCCTGACTGCCAGCGCTCTGCGTTCCCTCTCAATGTCAAGGACGTCTGTTTGCGACGCAGTGACCCAGTGCCCCAAGTACTTAAACTCAGTCACTTGTCTAAGAGCGGTCCCATCGAGTGTCACTGGCGGTACTTCAGGATAATATTTGTTACCCGCCTTGAATATTAAGCACTCACTCTTTTTTGCGTTATACCTGAGGCCATGGGACTCCGCATACTGCTCACATATAGACAGAAGCCTTCTGAGGGCATTGATCGATGGAGCCAGCAACGCCATATCATCAGCGTAGCTGATGTTATTGACGAAGGTTCCGTCAACAGAACAGCCAACCATTGCGCTGCTGAGCTCACGAATCAGCCGATCCACATATAGACAGAAGAGCCGAGGCGAGCTAAGGCCACCCTGCCTCACGCCACACTCCAGTCCATATGGATCAGATAGTGAACCTGCCCACTTGACCATATTGCTTTGATGCCCATACCAATATTTAAATATCTCTATCAGCTCGCCAGGAAGATTTGTGTCATCATAAAGCTTCTGCCACAAGACACCATAAGACACCAGATCGAAGGCTTTGGAAAGGTCTAAGAAAGATGCGTATACAGGAGTGCTTCTATCCGTATAGTACCGAACAGTGTGCTTGAGACAAAGAATAGCAGACTCCGTGGAAAGACCTGATCTGAAGCCAAACTGGGCATCATGAAGGTCAAGATGCTTTTCGAGTTGCTTGTCCAGCACACTATCCAGGACCTTCGCTATTATCGTGGCCAAAGATATGGGCCTATAGTTATTTATGTCAGAAGCGTCTCCAGTCCGATTCTTTAATATGGGCACGACAACCGTTCTCATGAGGTCTTCTGGGAGGTAGGTATGTGAGAAGCAAAGATTGAAAAACATGGCTAGCACTCTGGGCATATGTACACCTGCATGCCTCAAATGCTCTATACTGAGAAAGTCATATCCAGGTGATTTCCCGCTTTTCATGTTTTTCAATACTACGGCTATTTCTCTACAAGTGACTCTCACCAGCTCCTCTGAGCCCGCTTTCCGCGTCGATAGCGACTCCTTCTGTGATACTGTAAGACAAGATTTTACAACAAAATGATTTTTAAACATATTGGCTATGGATGCAGGCTCACTAACTCCCTCCACACTCGCTGGGATACTCGTCCTGCATTTCATTTTGTTAGTATGTTTCCAAAATTTTGAAAAATCTTTTTTGTTGTGATGTGATGCTAAGATGTCCATTTTAATGTGTTTGTGCTATAGTTAGTCAAGTTATTTACAATATTTATCGTCAAAAGTAGTATTGAATAGTGTAATTGACTTGTGGACGGTTTGTTGACTTGCCACTAGGTGGCGTCGTTGTCGACTGTCATGGCCGAAACTTGTTCCGTCGCCTCTTTAAAAGGGCAGAACGTGGTTCAGTGGGTTTCAGTTGGTCTTCGGCAGCGGAGTGAATAACACGAAAACTATTGCCGGTATACTGTGAAACAGGAAACATAATCTGGAGGTTGTTTATTAATTGTGCAGCAAATGTCTATGAAATTTAGATAATACGTGTAAGCGACATAAAATAATGTGTTTTTAATAATAATAACGGCCAACAATCACACACATAGATCCTGCACCCTACTTAGGATTCTCTGTCTGAACCACGAAGTCACCAGCACCCAGACACATAACAAGTATTTTCGGTATTGTTTTCTATGCACAAATACCCGTCCTATCACGAGAATTGAGCCCGCCATCTCCAGGTTATGAGCCAACCTGCTCAATCACCACACCACAGAGAATGTCAGGGGCTGTTTTTGTTAATGTCATTTGTTTAATTTGGTGTGCTGTTAGCAGCGTCTCATTATTCCCACCATACATTTATTTTCCTTCAAAAGTACGGCGTCCCTGTAGCTGAGGCGTTGGAAATTGAATTATGTCCAGAATAAAGCTTGCTTTAATTTTCCGGCTCCATCCTGATTACACGGAAGGGACAGGAACGCGGCGAACGTTGTACGAACTCCAGCGTCATTCTCGAACCGTCTGGAAAATCGAGTGGTGCAATTTGTCGTTGGCTTTATTAAAACTCGCAAAAAGACGCTCTTCGCAGCTTCTTTGTGCATTGATATTATTGAAGATGGCATCTTTGGTTCTCACCATTCAGAGGAGGATGGAAAAGCGACAATTACACTAAGTTCAAGAACGTTTTGTTCCCACGAGATTAGAACCTTGTCGTAGTACATTATGAATGATCTATGTGTTTGTGTATTGCTAAAACTACAAAATGCTTTTTGTATTTTTATTCTTCATACAATATACACACACAGATAACTGATTCCTAAATAATTGTAGTGAGTATAAAAATATAGTCCATAAGATTTTCGCATTCTCCAAGCATGCGACCCTGGCTCAGTTGGGAAAGCGTCTTATCCGGTGACTTGCAAGGAACGAATTAAAACATGTTTATATATATATATATATTGTTACAAAATACTTCACTTCGGGAGCTGATGCAAGCGGCGTAGTATATATACGAGCGACGGAGAAGGCTCGGGCTCACTTTTCGGGCAGCGCTCAGAGGCGACGGACGTTTTGTAAAATCATGCTATTAATTATTGTCGGTTCTTAGTAAATCTTAATAAATATTCTGTAAGGTTATTTTTTTAAAACTAAAACCACTTAGGATTTCCAACAATATATTATATATATAGCTCATGAAAAGCGTTCGGTGAAGATGATGCGAGTTCCATGATTTTTTTCACCCAATAAGTGGTCACCGCGTCTAAAGAAGTTTTCACTTCAATAATTGTTTTGATTGTGGGAACTCGAGAGGAAGCGTCGAGAACGTACTATTTGAGAAGCTCCTTGACCACGCAAAGGTTTCTAACGCATAATAAGATAGCTGCGTAGGTACACACAATATTCCGTCAATTGCTGTCCTATCTTCAAAAAGCGTAATGGTATGACGATTTATTTCATGATTACACTATATGAAGTTATTAGAAAGCTACTACGTGAAAGAGTCTTCTCAGATGTAAAAATTGTAATCTCTCTGAATCAAGAAAGGCCACTGAGCTCGGAGAACCGACCTAGTCAACGAGAAATGTTCTCACATCATGTAAATAGGTGTCCGATAGACGCTGCGTGGTTATTACGATTCTAGAATAAAAATGTACATTTATTATGTCCAAAGATCACATACCTAGATCCTGGACCCTAACTAGAATTCCCTGCGTCTAGGGACCCAGGAACTACGAGGACCATGGTCCCACAACACCCAGACTCAGAACAAGTATTTGCGCATTTTTTTCTGCGCACAAATACTTGTCCTGCCGCGGGAACCGAATCCGCCGCCTCCGGGCTCAACCACCATACCACAGAGGCTGTTAAAAATAAAATTCGATTCACTATTTTACTCTATTTATTTATACTTTCGATACACAAGTGTCATTCATGCACGCGGCTTCAAAAAATGCATAGGATCTGCCATCCTTTTTTATTTTTGTCATCAATTCATTAGCATATTTTAAAGACTACAGACGACATATAATTAAAGTGCAGTGAATTGCACTCAAATGGAATATCATGGATAGAAGGTAATCTCACTAAACCAAAAAGGTCAAAATCGGCTTTCGCCTCGAGGTTTTTGTCATTTCAAAATGTTAGTGATATCCTTCAAACGTGTTACGTAGTGAAACTAGTTATGTAAGACATAGGAACTGGTCAAATGCTAATAACAATAGGCAAACACTTGGCGCGACTAATTTGAACTTTATTATGCCAAATTCGCATAAACACTATATCATTATTGCTTGCACAATGTACCTAGACAATAGGCTAAGATGATTTGGAAATTTATTGAAGCATCGTTTTTGACCAAGTTAAAAATCTTTTATGTTACAACACCGATAATAGTATCTCCACGAAGTAATAAATAATATTGAAAATAATAAATATTTGTGGACGTTTTACACAACGCCATCTAGCTCCACACTAAGCAAAGCTTGTACTATGGGAACCAAATATCTGATACAATAATTATATTCTTTTTTGTTTGTAAATATATACATAGAATACAATATAACACTCGGACACAGAATAAAGATCGATGTGACTCGCAAATGTTTGTCTTGGGTGGAAATCGAACCCACAACCCACTGTTCAGAAGGCAGAGTTATTACCAACTGAGCTATTAGGCCAGTCAATATATCCACAAAATTATATTGATTTTAATAATTTGTTAATAAGTCATATTTTAAATCAATTTTAACTCCATCATTCTCGTACTTTATTTTAATTTTATTTACGAGTATCTTCTTCTATTATATTATTATCGTTTCTCTTTATATTTTAGGTAAGTATTATTTATAGGAAGTAATAAGAGTTTTACAAAATAAAGTAGCGTTTTTTTAAATTAAATTCATGAAATCCCCTTTTTTATGACACGAAAGGACAAAGACTGCATAAAAGAATAGAACATAATTAGAGTAGCGATTAGCAACTTGCGTCATTGTACATCGAAATAGGCACAATATTCTACACAATTACCTAACAACGAGGTATAAAACATTGGCAATAAGGTATAATGGGCGCTCTTATCGCTTAGAGCGATCTCTTGCCTTTGAATGGAGGGAAATATATCAAGAAAGTAGAGAGGTTCACTGTACATTGAATATCTAACACTAGAGGATGTATGGCACTAAATTATTAAAGTGTCAATACGACAGGCGCTCTGATGAACTTTGTAAGACGCGATGAGCTGCCGGCCGCCGCGGACCAGGGTCTCTACACGAAACGGCTCAAATATGTAACGCTACCGAGATTATTGGCACCACGAATCAGCATTGCAATTCAACGGGGCAGTGCTGCCAGCGTGTTGGGTACGCTACCGACTGCTAGTGGGCTGGAGCATTTGGACTGTCATCGGTCATCGCGGCCAGTATATAGTCTAAAGGTTTTTATTTAGGAATCCAACTCTGTAGTCATCAAGTCATCATCCATCTTTTTTAATGAGTTAGAAAAGCAAGTCGCTTTTCTAACTCATTAAGAGAAAAGCGACTTCCTTATAAACTCAATTTCAAAGAAAAACGTAGGTTTCTCCTCTGTTGCGAGTTCCACCACGCGACATGACATAATCCGCACACGCACTGGACTACATTGCTTTGTTGGCCAGCAGCGGACAGTCGGTAGCATTTATATTTGCAAGCTAGTCGTGACCGCTGCGGTTGTCACGGAGACAATGCTGTGATGCAATAGTAAGCCATAAGTCTTGTTTCGCAGATTTCCGATGTTGGCTGACTTTTTAAATCACAAAAAGTCAGTGTATCGAGTACCAAAATATCTTCAACATCAAGCAAATGTATTTTAGTAGCGTTTATCGCTTGTTCTACATCCAAAGAATTGATTGGGATCAGATGGGATGAAAAATATTAGGTGGGACCAATCCAAGTACCCCTATACAAATTGTCTGCACTTTTTTACAATAATACAAAAATGAAATTAGCTTTCGCGATTCAAAACTTCTTTTACTCTAAAATTCATTACTGTTAAAGCGATTTCTGCACGTCGGATGCATGGGATTTAATCGGAATGTTTTCATTTTCTTTTGTAGGTAATATAGCTATTAGTAGTTGTTATTACTGCAGTAGTTAGTCACCATTCTGCTACCGAACACACCACCACCACCACCACCACCACCACCACCACCACCACCACCACCACCACCACCACCACCACCACCACCACCACCACCACCACCACCACCACCACCACCACCACCACCACCACCACCACCACCACCACCACCACCACCACCACCACCACCACCACCACCACCACCACCACCACCACCACCACCACCACCCATTTCCCACGTCTTTCTACCATCCATTCGTACCAAGCGATTTGATTCCACGTTCTTAATTAGAACGGCTAAGGAATGGAATGCCAGCGTCTGTGTTTCCGGCGAAATATGACCCGGGCGTGTTCAAGAGAAGAGTGAATAGGTATTTACTTGGCTAGCATGCTACACCTTCGATCGCATCGTCACTTCCCATCAGGTGAGAGCGTGGTCAAATGCTAGACAAGTTTGAAGTTAAAAAAAAAATGAGTTGATAATTAAAGGCAGTTCGGCCGAAAATCTGCGTTTCAATACTGTTTTCTGTCCAAGTATGCACTGTTTGGGTTTTTATAATAATGAATATTACTTTTCCTGTGCTCTTGTCGTTGTCGTCGAGTTTTATCTAATTTCAGTCATTTCATAAATAAAATTATGACATCGAAGGCTTCATCTAATTCAATACCGCAAGTACTTGCTATGCTACTCCCAGAAGCTGGAAAAAAGAGATAGATGAAGTTATAATAGAGAGTCACTTTATGTCACTTTCGGTTGTACCAAAAACTGTCCTAGGATATGTTTTTTTAAGTTGAGAAATGCCATGATGACCCAGTTGCTCGCCTGACGTCAGTCCTGGGTCAGTTGCAGCGACACTCGGAACTTTGGGGTATAGAGTTTCGCGTAATACCACTGCGCAAGTAATTTCACTAGCTTTAATGCCCTTAAAACCGGAACACAGTAGTACTTGCACACTACCTTTTTTTATTCTGCTTTACCAGTATCCTGGGTCTGTGCTCTTTTTTAATAAATTACTTATTTGTTTATTGTATTTTTTTACAAATTGATACAGGGCACACTACTACTTGGCGGCAGAATAACCAGCAAAGAGGTGGTACCTACGTAGACGAACTTTGCAAAACTGTCCTTCTACCTAGTAATAATACGTGTGTTTGTTTTGTGTTTACAAAAAAAGAATGATATGTTTGAGAATGATGTGACGAGCTAGTCATTGACCTGATGTTAAATGACACGGATGCCCATAATAGGACAGTGTCACTCGAAACTCCAAAGTATTAAGTTTTGCGTGACACTGCACTGCACACATCAGCACAGTCTGGTAATAAGATTACTCAACTGTGAGATCAGATCATAAAGTCTCAAATGCCCAGTAATTTTACTAGCTACAGTGCCTTTCCAACTGGAACAGCTTACTCACTACTGCTTGGCGGCAGAATAACTGGCACGGCAGTGGTACCTACATAGATGCACTTTGCAGAAAAGTCCTGCCAAGTAAATTACATAGTAAATTAGTTTACAACCAACTTAGATGGCAATTTTTACCTCTACATTAGAATTAATATGTTATTGTAAAAGTACTAAAAACAGCCTATTTAGTAATAAATACTAATAATAATATTTATTTTATTTTTTTATTTTTCTTTATTAGGAATAGTAAACAGCACACATTATCAATATTAAGCTAAAATATAACTATGATAAACTTAGTGATAATGCAGCCCACAACACTATCCTCAGATTGTTAAATAGTATAAATAAATGTAATGCTAGGGGGAGATGACATAGTTATGTACCCATAACCGGCCTCCTCCGGCCGCTGCCTAGAGTCACGCCACAGTCCCAGACGCATGATCAGCGGAATGTTATCGCATCCGTCGCTGGAACGGTGGCGAGAGCCGATCGGAAGGCAGTCGTTCTTGTATCAAATTCTACAGACGGTCGCTTACTGTAATAATCTATTAATATTAAATAAATTTCGTAAAATCCGAAATAATAGTTTTAAAAATCACCTCAAAGCGCTCCCGAAAGTTATCTGGCGCAGCCGGTACGATTGCTGGCCGTCGCCATCGCGAATAGTAGCGCTATATTTTTCGTGAAATTCGGAAAAGTGTGAAAAATCGCGTGTGGTGACTAACAGTGAGAGTGTTATAAAATATATATGTATGCCTAAAATCGGTATCGCGCTCTCCCCGGCAATCCATACGAACCAAATAAAATAAGATACTTAGTGGGACCTGGAACGTGATGACTATGGCGGTTGGACAGTGAGTAATAGAAGTAAAATCCTTCTACTTTCCTTCCCTGCCTAATTCCTAACTGGTGTTAATATTAAGTTATTTTTGGTTAGATATATTTTGTGGTTGGCTAAAATCGCACCATTTAACTAGACTTGTAAGACGCATAAATTCTCTTATATTATATTATATTATATTATATAGTGTGTATTAAATAGTTTAAAATGGCTCAATCTCAAATGCAAGCTATGGCCGCGCCCTCACCTGCCTCGGTACCGCAAAAGCCTTCAGAACTGCAAGTACCACGGGATGTTTTAAGTTTAGTGCCAGAGTATAATGGCGAAACTAAGACTCTAAGCTTGTTTTTAAGAAAATGCAAATATGTGATTGAACGGTACCAGGGCACAAGGGCACGTAATGAGTATTTGATGCAGTGCTTTACTAGTAAGTTAACTGGTAAAGCAGCGGCATTGATTAGCGAAAGAGGGGATTTTGAAACATTCGATGAGCTTCAATCACTGTTGATTCAGCATTTCGGAGACCCTAGGAGTGAAGAATGTGTTGCTATAGAGCTGGAGACCCTTAAGATTAAGCCTAGTGAATCTTACCTCGAGTTTTGTGGCCGGATTCAGGATATTCGCGCGATCCTTTTGTCCAAGGTAAATCAAAGCTCCTCACCCACATTACGAGAAGCGAAGCGAGTAATTTACAATAATACATCACTAAATGTATTTTTATACAATTTATCAGAACATATGGTTAGAACAGTTAGAATTAAAAATCCGAGCTCGTTAGAGGAAGCGTTACAACATGTCTTGGAGGAAGTTAATTTTCAAGAGCAATATAACATGCGTTCTAAAATGCTGCAAAGCAAACCAGTGCAAATTAACTTTAGGCCATCACCTCTGCCTCAAGGTCAATTTAAATTTGGTATACCAAATCAGGCAAACAATTTCGTCCGTCCTAATGTACCCAGCTTTGCATATCGTGCACCTATTCCAACACAATTTGGATATAGACCACAGTTCAATACCGCACCAGCTCAACCACAGTTTGGACAGCGACCACAATTTGGCTTCAGACCACAACCGCAGGTAGGTCAGACTGGCTTTAGGCCGCAAGCAGGACAGTTCGGGTACAAGCCGCAAGCAGGTCAGTTTGGTTTCAAGCCACAACCAGGTCAGTTCGGATATAGGCACCCACAGCCACAAGGTTATCGTCCACCTCATCAATACTCAAATGACGTGTCCATGCGAACTGCCCCAGCAAGACCCCAGCAGTTACCTGTAAATGAAACATATGCGTTAGAAGGTCAGTACCATGCTTATTATTATCCCTACGAAACTTACGAGACCTACGATAATATGACTCCCGATGCCTATGATGGTATTTATGGTTATCACGAACCTTCAGTTGACCACCCCGCTGAAAATGATAGGAGCAAAAATAGTGAGCACGGTATTACGCCCTCAGCACCTAATGAGCAAGAGACAGTTAATGCTCCTGAAAATTTTCACGTAGGTGTATTTCCAATGACTACGAAATGATAGAAATAAATTATGACGCCTCATTAAAATTACCATATATATACGTACCGGATATAGACGGAAAGTTCATGCTGGACTCTGGAAGCACGCGATCGTTTTTAGGTTCTGCAAAAACCAACGAACATTTTACAGCATTAAAATCCCATGAACCATTCATGGTTACGAGTACTCATGCCTCCAGCATCCATCATGAGGTGGTTAACATTCCACTTTTCTCCATTTTCCAAGAAGACGGTGAACATAAATTTTATGTCTATGACGTTGACAACCGTTACGATGGGGTGATAGGATGTGACCTGATATCACGGCTTCAAGCCAAAATAAATTTAAAAGATAAGATTTTAGAAACCCCACGAGCTAAAATACCGATCATTTATAATGATGACCACATTATCACAATTCAGCCTCGGTCAGAACATAGAGTAAAATTGCCAGTAAATTTAGAAAATGGCGACGCTATTTTAAATTTCAAACAGTTCTATGATGGCGTACGTATGCCAACGGCGATAGTTAAGTGTAAAAATTATTCAGCTACTACGGTAATACAAAACATCACCGAAAATTTGATCACACTAACGATAACGGCACCTTTTACAGTAACTGAATTTAGCGATGACACAGCGTGCGATATAAACTATTCTGAGCTTACCGACGTAGAAGTGGATGACCTCTTGACCGACAATTTGACTAAGTTGAGATTAGACCATCTTAATGACGAAGAGACTAAAGCAATTCAACAATTGTGCCATGACTATAAGGACATATTTTATTGTGAGAGCTTACCTCTCACCTTTACGAACCAGGTGAAACATCGTATTAGAACGGTTAATGAAGACCCAATTTACATTAAACCCTACAGGCAGGCACCGGCTCAAGCCGAGGAAATCAAACAACAAGTCGAAAAGTTGCTCAAGGATAATGTGATTAAAGAATCGCACAACGGAAAAACGTGTCACCGTGGAATCACGGAGACCATTAAAAGAATTAGGCGTACTTACCACTGGCCTAACATGCAGGAAACGGTGGCGGCTATGCTTAACTCCTGTGAAAAATGCAAAACTTCTAAGTATGATCGTAACCCTATAAAA
The DNA here is from genome assembly GCA_905220475.3 of Ennomos fuscantarius. Taxonomy (NCBI): domain Eukaryota; kingdom Metazoa; phylum Arthropoda; class Insecta; order Lepidoptera; family Geometridae; genus Ennomos; species Ennomos fuscantarius. Next base: position 19,343,201 of record HG992023.1, read on the forward strand.
CCGGTACTACAGCTTACACAGTCGCATGACTCTCCATTTCAAGAAATATTCATTGATATATTTTCAATAGAGTCTAAACACTATCTTACTCTCATAGACGCATTTAGTAAAATTGGACAGGCTATTGAAGTACCATCGAGATCGACCCCCGAAATAGTTAGGGCATTGTTAAAATACTTTTCATTTTATGGTATACCGCGAAAAATAAGCTGTGACCCGGGGACTGAATTTAATAATGAACTACTCAAAGAATTGACAAACCTTCACAAAATACAATTACACATAGGTACGCCCAATAACCCTAATTCCATGGGCATGATAGAGAGATTCCACTCTACAATAATCGAAATATACCGCTTAGCTAAGTATGACAAGAAGTGTACAGACGCTGCGTCTGTAATGACATACGCTGTTATGGCCTACAATAACACTATACACAGTGCAACAGACTTAACGCCATTTGAGGTCGTATTCGGCCACACAGATCTAAACTCCGCATTCGACATTGACTTTGACAAAGCGTACAGACAACAGCTGATAAAAGACCACAGAAAAAGAACACACGAACTGTACAAACACCTTTCTGACAAGATGGTTAACTTCAAAAATAAGGTAGTAACTAAACGTGGTGGTGAAACAGGACTAGATTTTAACTTAGGGCAAACAATATTCGCAAAGGCTGTAAACAAAAGGCAGTCCAAGGACAAACCTAAATTCCAAAAAGCCATAGTAACTGGTCAGGTCGAACGCAATGTTTTGCCAATTAAAATAAATGAGAGGCAGACCAAAGTCCCAATTAAAAATATTAAACGTCCTCCGCAAACTCCTGGTATGGACGTCGATGATCAGGACCATCATTTGTCAAGTTGCTCCCAGCCAGAACCTTCAAGTGATAAAACTTGAACAAAATCCTGGCATGTTACCGGTAAAGCAGGGTCGCGCTTTCCTGCAACACGATAAATGGTCAATTGTTAAAACTAACAGCCTCAAAGGCATTATAACCGATTTGAACTATAACATAGATAAATATTCGGAGTTTAATAAAATTATTAGCCAGAATAAGTCATACGTCAATGAGATCCTGGAACTAAAGACTCAGGTAGATTACCTCCGTGACGAAACTACAAACAAGATTCAGCAATTAATTCCCTCCAAGAGATACGAACGCGGTCTCATCACCCCCTCGGATCTGTCATTAAAATTATAACCGGTAACCTTGATCACGATGACGCAATACGTTATGACAAACTTATAACAGGACTCAAGACTCGAGAACAGGGCATATCAAATAAAATTACTCTTGTATCCGAAATGTTGGACCACTTCCTGAACTCTACTCAAGTCATTGATGACAATATTAATGTAATGAATGAGCGTTTGCGACGCATTGAAACTATAGTAGCAGATGTGTCGAGAGAGAACATGTATATCTTTATATCATATTTGACTAATGTATTGAATATGTTTATTGTTAATTTCAGAACTCTATATATAAATCTTAATGAATTGGAAACTGCTATTGCACTCAGTAAAGTATCCGTATTACATAAATCTGTGATCGATTCAAAGGAACTCTTAACCTTGCTGTCCGAAATCTCAAGATATGATAATTTGATGTATTCTGTCACTGAGCAAAGTCTAGTTAATATAGAAGAAACACTTTCAGTGAAAACTTACCTTAAGAATGATGAAATAAGATTCATAATTGATGTTCCATTAGTTGCTAACAGTACGTATAATTATTTTAAATTGTACCCCTTACCCATATCACGTGACTCTCAAACCTACGTCATTGTTCCCGAATTCCCATTCCTATTAGTAGAAGGTACGAAATATCGTCCAACCGCTCGCCAATGCCGAGAAATAACGGCCGAAGAATACTTATGTTCCCAAGACGACCTCGTCCCATATGCTCCAGAGACCTGTAACGAGCAGCTGATGGAGTACCGGCGCAATTTATCCAGATGTTTCCCACGTAGAGTTCTTTCAGAGGACCTGAAATTGCAGAGAATAGCATCAACCCGTTGGATATTATACTCTAAATGTAATAAAATATTAACACAAACCTGTGGTCATGACGTAGTCCGTGAAGCCCTACAGGGAACATACATATTAACTACCCCGGAAGCATGCGATGTTTCTATCGATGGCGTTGTAATATACGGACGACGCTACCACCCACTGGATACCGGATATAAACCTGTTCCGCTTCTTACTCTACCTGAAGTACATGAACAAAAGCAGAACCACCTGGTGGAGAATACCGAACCTGTCGACCTCAAGGGAGTTGACCTAGAAGACGTGCAGCACCTAAACTACCTGTTGAAGAAAAGTGTAAAAAGTGTTGAAAGTGATAATGGGCAATATAATAGTGATCAAATCAACAGTGTCAGTGTCGCGACTATAGTACTTTATGTTATGTGTTAGTTATTTAGTCTACCCTAGGCTTAAAAATATAGTTATAAGAAGATGTGGAAGAGGACAGGTCCATGACGATCAGCAAGAGAACCGGCCTCAGCCACCCTTATTGTTAATTTCACGATAAATGTTAACGAAGTTATTGGAAAACTCTGTATTCCCAATAACTTCGAGCTAAGGGGGGAGGAGTTATGTACCCATAACCGGCCTCCTCCGGCCGCTGCCTAGAGTCACGCCACAGTCCCAGACGCATGATCAGCGGAATGTTATCGCATCCGTCGCTGGAACGGTGGCGAGAGCCGATCGGAAGGCAGTCGTTCTTGTATCAAATTCTACAGACGGTCGCTTACTGTAATAATCTATTAATATTAAATAAATTTCGTAATGATGAAGTGTAGTGTAGTAGAAGTGCACAGAAAAAAGGCCAATAATACTTGTTCCGAGTCGGAGAATCCTAGTCAGGGTCCAGTATCTATTGTATGCAATAGTTGGGCGTTATTATTACAGTCGACAAGCTACTGTCTACGATCTGTGACATTATGTAGATGACACTAAATCTTTGAATATATAACCTTTTTTGGGATGATAGTGCGCAGAGCACGTTTCTTTAGACGGGAGGTGAACACATTCAAGTTCCATACAACTTTGTATGAATTCGACAGTTATTGAAACAGTTTATGTGGTAATCAAAGGATTGCAATGCAACAAGTCAAATTTCATTCGTAATTTAGTTTTTGCACAGTTACTATGCACGTAATCTGCGTATAGAAACTGTCGAATTCATACAAATTTTTGTTCCTAAAGGTGGCAATCAAGTTACTTGATATAGCTGCTGCGTCATGGATGACCTGTACGGAGCACATTTTTGTGTTACAGTAGATTTTTTTGTTGGAAAAACAAATAGAATTTTACGTTTGTTTATGCCGTTATAGTTCACATCAAATGTGTATAGTATCGCCATCTAGCGCTGTTGCAATCAACTATTAAGTCGGTCGATGAGTTGACCAACTACGGCCGCATGTGGCGCTAGCTACGCGCCAATGGCAGTGATTAAACGCCAACCGCCGCCGCCGCAAATATTCCTGCATTGAAAGTCGCATTTTTTACCATACTTTTTTCCCTCTCGCCCCTTTGCCCTGGCTCGGTACGCTGCCACCAGAGTGCATAGGTAAACATACACTCGCGTGTATTTCATATTGGGAAAGGGTTTTATTCCCACGCGTGGGACTGACTGCGTTGACGCCATTTTCACCACCTGCTTCACCACTGGACCCTGCTGTGCTTGGAAGACGAGTTAGCTGGCTTATCGGTGAGTGCATATATGCCTTGGGGCTTTACTATATTTCATTTGGTGTGAACACGGTCTTCTCCTTTTTCCTCTTGCCGCATACATTCCGCCCAACCATAAAATTGGTCCGTTTCGAACCGGATAAAACCAGCTCATCTACCCATCGCTATCGTTGGAACAACATAATTTCTATTGAAAAAATTATAATTGTACACATAACTTACAGTTGTACATACATGCAACAATTAATTAAATATAATACATTACTTAATTCTTCATATATTTGCGCATAAAACTGGACTTATTACGAATTCGGTTCATTAATTTCGCTGTTGGTAAACTCACGCGCCTACCCACATACCGCATTTCGCATCTTTTATTACGCCTTTTGTTGCATTATAATAATTATTTCTAGCCTAACTCTTGTTCAATAATATCCTGCAGGCTTTGTTTCTTTACCTACGCCTTTTTAATTACCTAGTGTCTAATTATTTCTTTTCGGATAACATCGTTTTCTGACCGCTATACAATGGCGTCAGTAGACGCTAAAATAAAAATCATTGTCGCTAAAAAAGAGGCTATATTCGCGCTGATCAATAGTCTGTACAATACGGCGAAGAAACTCCCGTCAGATGTTGAAAGTAGAAGTAAGCAAGAATTAAATAAAAAAAAGGCTTAAAGGCTTTTAAGAAAGAATTTGGCTTCTTCCTCAAATATAGACAAGTTGTACGTTAATTTTAACGATTTATGTGATGAGCATAACGAGTTACAATTACAAAAAGACCCTGAGCATAAACTTAACTTAAATAACTGGACCGCATTTGAAACAATGTTCGCATTTGTTCAGCATACTCGCAATACCATAGCAGATTCTCATAGAAGTAGGAGCTCAGCGGATAAATCTAGCCCTTCTACTAACATCTGCCGTCTGCCAGCACTTGACCTGGTAGGCTTCGCAGGTCTTCCTGAAACCTGGCCGCTTTTTTATCATTGTTTCAAAACAAATGTGCATGATAACAAGCAGTTAACCGATGCTCAACGAGTTCAATACCTAGTGGGTAAATTGAGCGGAACTGCTTTAAATATATTCGCAGGCATAATTCCTAATGAGTCGAACTATAAAACAATCTGGGATTCGCTAGTCGCTAAATACCAAGATAAGAGGTTGCTTGGGTCCATGTACCTTAATAATATACTCGACATAAAGCCTAGTTCCGATTCGCCCACTCAGTTGAATAGCTTCATCGAACGAATTCACTCTTCGATGTCCGCCTTAAAACAGTTAAACATTGACAACTTAACCGATTTCATTTTAACGCATCTTGCACTTAAAAAATTAGACTCGCATTTAATGCAATGTTTCGAGTTATCTGTCCGCGATAAAGATATTCCCACTAGTAGTGATTTAGTCAATTTTGTGCGACACCGCATAAAGGTGATTGAAAGAACCGACTCGGTTCGACAGAACGCATCGCTTTACAATAACAACAACAACAACGCTCAGGGGTCCTATTCTCAGTCTCGGTCACGTACTGCTGCTCCGAAAATGTCGCATACTTTTGCTGTTACAGAAAATAACAATAATAACAAACCCACTTGCATTTTCTGTAGAACCACGCATCACGTGCATTTATACGAATGCATAGAATTTAAAAACTTGTCCGTAAATGATCGCTTTAAGTACGTTAAGGATAATCAGCTGTGTATTAATTGTTTTAGTGCAAGACACAACACGCTTAACTGTGGTTCTAGCAACACATGTAAACAGTGTCATAGAAAACATCATACGCTATTGCATTTTAATAATCGTTCGCAAGTTTCTCAACACGATTACGAAGAGTCCCAGAATAGGGACCCACCGCCGCATTCCGCTGCTACGATAACAGCCACAGCTGACTCGTGCGACCGCTCGCTACCTGCGCCTGCGCATTCTGTGTGTATGCATTCACACACAGTTATTCCAGACGCCACAACAACGCGCGTTTTTAACATCGCGTTAAATAAACACTCACAATCGGCAACGTTTTGTTCTAATAATAAACTTGAACCGCATAATACGCCATTGGATAAAACGATTATATTACCTACCGCTCAAGTATTCGTTCCTCATAATAATGGACACCACAGTACTATCAGATGCTTAATTGATAGCGCATCTCAGAGTAATTTAATTACGCTCGCGTCATGCAATAAATTAAATTTAAAGAAAGAAAGAAAGAAAAAAGAAAGAAAGAAAGAAAAATGTTTTTATTCATGGCAATAAATAATACACTTTACTAAGTATTCGTAACAAATACAATTGGCAGTCGCCACGAACCGGTCCCAACTCAGCATAATGCTGGTCGTACGACCAGCGCTGATCTTCCGTTGGGGCCGCTTCGGTGTCGTCGCGGGTCCGCCTACAATATTAAAATTAACAAAAAAAAATAACAAAGAAAAAATAAATAAAATAAGAATATAATAGTTAAGTAACCAAAATATATAAATATACATATATTAAACAAAGAAATTGCAAGTAGTACATAACAAACAAAATAAAAAATAATAAAAACCATGTAGCAACATGTAGAGAATCGGTAAAGTTTTTAGAGAAAGAATGTGAGGAGATATTTGAATGTGAAAATAAATAGATAAATAAAATAATAATAATGGGGATGCATGCGTGTGTGAAAGGGGATGTTGTTAGATGGCACTAGTATCATGTCTTAGAATTTCCTCCGCTTTTTGATGTTCAAATAGAAATTTCTTTAATTTTAATCTAAAACTCATAATACTTTGCAGGTTCCTTATGGGCGGCGGAATATTATTCCAACACTTTGAAGCCGAATAGCGGAAACTCCCTCTAAAAGCTACCGTTCTATGTCGTTGCGTCATGAGTTGTGCCGCGCACTGTCGGGAACCTTGTGATCTACGACTAGACATCCAGGACAATTTTTCGAAAAGATATCGTGGTTTTTCATATTTAATAATTCCAAAAAGAAGGCAAGCCAAATGAAGCTTACGACGATGTTTCATTTTTAATAAGGCATGTTTGTTCAAGTATGGCGTCACATGGGCCCTCAACGGAATGTCAAAACAAAAACAAGCACAGGCATTCTGGACTCGCTGTACTAACCTTTGTGTTTTGGCTAGTAGACGAGGGCCAACAACTGCATCTACATAATTTAACTTCGACAGTATTAGAGACTCTACCAGCTTAATCCGCATGCTTTCTTTTAAAAATGGCCTAATTCTATAAAGTACCTTAAGCTTGTAAAAACAGCTTTTTATAGAATTAGCGACATGCTTTTCAAACCGAAGGTTACAGTCCATGATCAAGCCTAAGTTTCGTGCTTCGTAAATACGTTCAAGTGGCTCATTCATAAGCATTACACTCAATGACGGACGTATGCTAGCCAACTGATGTTTACTACCGAAAATTAAAAATTTAGTTTTTGTTGGGTTTAGGATTAGACTATTACTCGCAGACCATGTGGCTATTCTGGAAAGATCTTCATTGAGTTTTTTTATAGCATTGTCAATTTCAGAGGGTTTAAATGAAATATAAACTTGGATATCATCGGCATAAATATGGAATTTGCAATTTAATATACTAGTTTTTATGTCTGCACAATACAAAATAAACAGAATTGGCCCCAATATTGAGCCCTGAGGTACTCCTTTTTTAATCTGCACTTTGTCTGAAACCATCGAGGATCCATAATTAGAATTCAATTTCACATATTGAAAACGTTGGCTAAGGTAGCTGTTGAACCAGAGTAAAGCTTTGCTATTGTGGTGTGCTAGCCCACGAAAAAGTTTACATACCAGTTTAATAGAGAACTTTTCCAGCTAGTTGCTAGGGGCAACGAATGTTGTTGATATAGACTTCACATATTAGAGAAAATTTTATTTTCCGCATTTTGGTTTTTGTAAATATCTTTTTAATTAATATATCTTATACAAAATCAATCGGCATATCATTAATTCAGCAAACCTATGGACCTCCTTCTATTACAACAAAAGTGTATCTAACTTTCCTTAACTGGTGACCTGTTTTGAACCGAAAGTCCGCGTTTGCAGTAAATGTGTGTGATTTTGATTTTGTTGCTGATTGCGATAATTCTGATACTGATTCACATAAAGATGTCGCTCTCAACCGATAAGAACGAAGATATTTGTCGTGTGGGCGTGCGCATTCCGCCGTTTTGGCCTGAAAAGCCGGCCATTTGGTTCGCGCAGATCGAGGGCCAATTCGCGATATCGAACATTACTACGGACAATACGAAGTTTTTCTACGTTATCGGCCAACTAGACCCACAGTATGCTTCTGAGGTGGAAGATATAATCATCAACCCGCCCGACACCAACAGGTATGAAAAATTGAAGTCGGAACTTATCAAACGACTGTCCGCGTCACGAGAAAAGAAGGTCAAGCAATTACTTATGCACGCAGAACTTGGAGACCGTAAGCCATCTCAGTTTCTAAGACATTTGCAACATTTGGCTGGACCTGGAGTTCCCGAAGATTTTCTACGTACTATATGGACCAGTCGCCTACCAAGTAGCACGCAAACGATAATCGCTTCGCAGATGATGTCTTCACTGGAAGCGCTCGCAGATCTCGCTGACCGCATCCATGACGTTGTTTCGCCTACAGCGCACGTAGCATCAACATCAAGTGTCATGCCAGGAAGCTCTTTAGACGCCATGAACCAACAGATTGCTGAACTTACCAAACAAGTGCAAGCTCTAACTGCGCAGGTGAACCGGCATTCACGTGCACCGAATCGTTCAAACAAGAAAACGCGCGGTCGTTCTAGCTCCACACGATCACAGTCGAACTATAGAAAATTTCCTGTGTGCTGGTATCATAATAAGTTCGGCAATGAAGCAAGTAAGTGCGTAAAACCGTGCGACTACCATGCGGGAAACGCGAACAGCAGTCGGTAATGGCGACGACCGATTGCCAAACTTCCGGTCGCCTATTTGTCACGGACGGCGCTACGAAGATGCAGTTTCTCATCGATACTGGCAGTGACGTATGTGTCTTCCCCCGATCGGCACTCAAGGAACGTCGTGAGAAAACAAATTATGAGCTGTGTGCGGCAAACGGTACACCCATTTCTACTTACGGCTACGCTCATTTAGTGCTGAACCTAGGCTTGCGCCGTGACTTCACTTGGCGATTCATCGTAGCGGACGTTACAAAGGCCATAATAGGTGTGGATTTTTTATCATTTTACAACCTCATCGTGGATTGTCGAAATCAACGTTTAATCGACAACACTACAAGCCTTACGTCCCCAGCTTCACCTGCACAGTCAACTGGGAACATTTCATCGGTAAAAGTTATTTCTGGAAATTCCGTATATCATAACATACTAAGCGAATACCCTGAGATTACTCGACCTTCCGGTGTCCACCGTGTTCCGAAGCATAATACCATGCATCATATACAGACTACTGCAGGACCGCCAATTAGCAGCACACCACGAAGACTAGCACCGGATAAATTAAAAATCGCAAAAGACGAATTTGCAGATATGTTGAGGAACGGAACAGCCAGACCTTCAAAGTCACCATGGTCATCACCACTTCATCTTGCGCCTAAAAAAGATAACGGCTGGCGTCCATGCGGTGACTACAGAATGCTCAACGCTAGAACTGTACCAGACAGCTATCCCATTCGACACATACATGACTTTGCACATTGTCTCTCCGGCTGTCAAGTATACTCGGTTATCGATCTCGTAAAAGCTTATAATCAAATTCCTGTCTGCCCTGAGGATATTCCGAAGACCGCAATCACGACGCCGTTTGGTTTATACGAATTCCCGTTCATGACGTTCGGACTACGTAATGCCGGCCAAACGTTTCAACGATTTGTGGACGAGATGCTTAGGGGCCTCGAGGAGTTCTGCTTCCCGTTTCTGGACGATTTTTTGATCTTCTCACCTGATCAAGAATCACACAAGAAGCACCTTCATCTGCTCTTCAACAAACTCAAGGAATACGGCATGGTAATCAACACGAACAAGTGCATATTCGGTGTATCAGAGGTAACGTTTTTAGGACACAGCATCTCAGCAGCTGGCACTAAGCCGTTACCATCGAAGGTAGAAGCAGTTGCGAATTACCCACCACCGAAAACCGTCAGAGAACTGCGAAGATTCCTAGGAATGGTGAATTTTTACAGAAGGTTTATTCATGATGCAGCGCGGCATCAAACGCCTCTGAATGCACTGCTCACAGGATCAGTTAAAGGTTCACATCCCGTGCATTTATCAGAAGAAGCTACTAAAGCATTCATCACCTGCAAGGAAAGTCTCTGCCAAGCAGCACTACTCGCTCATCCAGACTGCCAAGCGAAGCTCGCTATAGTCACCGATGCTTCAGACACAGCAATGGGCGCAGCTTTACAACAGCATAAAGACGGCATGTGGGAACCTTTAGCATTTTTCTCTCGAAAGTTTTCACCATGTCAACAGAAATACTCGCCTTACGATAGGGAACTTCTCGCCATCTACGAAGCAATAAAATACTTTCGTCACATGGTGGAGGCGAGAGATTTCATTATTTACACTGACCATAAGCCCATAACTTTCGCATTTCATTCACGAAAAGAAAAGTGCTCACCAAGACAGTTCAGACATCTGGATTTTATTTCACAGTTTTCTACAGATATCAGGCATATTTCAGGAAAGGATAACGTTGTGGCTGACAGTTTATCACGCATCGAAGAGATTACTCAGCCCATCGATCTATCCAAGCTTGCTCAAGCACAAAGCACAGATCCTGAACTAGAACAACTTTTGGATAGCGATACTTCTCTGCGCTTGACAAAAATCAAACTGCCTGGATCTCACACAGAAATCTATTGTGACAAGAGCAGCAATGTGGCCAGACCTTATGTGACCAAAGACATGCGACGGCAAGTGTTCGAAAACTTGCATTCTTTTAGCCACCCTGGCATAAATGCGACGACGAAACTGATATCGGAACGCTATGTATGGCCTAGTATGCGAAAAGATTGTAGAGAGTGGACTCGTTCCTGCCTAGCATGCCAACGATCAAAAATAACACGTCATGTCTCATCTCCATTAGCATCATTCAGCTTACCTCGAGCCAGATTCATGAAAATCCACATAGATTTGATCGGACCTTTACCTCTTTCACAAGGGTATCGTTACTGTCTCACATGTGTAGATCGCTTCACACGATGGCCCGAAGCTATACCATTACAGGAGATAACAGCTGAAACAGTGGCAAAAGCTTTAGTTCACGGATGGATATCCAGATTCGGCTGCCCTGAAGATATCGTCACTGATCGTGGTCGACAGTTTGAATCAGAACTTTTTAAGCATTTGTCCCACATCATCGGATTTCAACGCAGACGAACTACAGCCTACCATCCAGCATGCAATGGACTCGTCGAAAGATTCCACAGACAGCTTAAAGCCGCCATTACATGTCATGCGACCAGCAGCTGGCTTGAAACACTTCCACTTGTACTACTGGGAATCCGGGCGGCATTTAAGGAAGACTTACAAGCGACTCCAGCTGAACTCGTATATGGAGAGACACTACGACTCCCAGGTGACATTTTTTGTCAATCGGCTGATGGTACAGAGGACTTGACAGTATACACTGAAAGACTGCGCACATTCGCCAAAAATTTGTTGCCATTACCAACTTCTCACCATGGGAATAACCGCTCCATATTCATTTTCAAAGATTTAGCAACAGCATCCCACGTCTTTCTAAGAGATGACACCTCGCATCCATCTTTTCAAGCAGCTTACACAGGCCCGCATGAGGTGATAGAACGAGGGGATAAAGTTTTCAAGCTCCGCATAAAAGGCAAAGAAGTCACGGTATCAGTCGACCGCATTAAACCTGCCTACATACTTCGTGAGTTGGACCATTCTCCCGCCGTGGCAGCACCTGAGACCCGAGACGCTCCAGTGACCACCACTCGATCAGGACGAACAGTGCGTTTTCCAGAATATTATCGCCCGTAGGACGGTCTCTGGAGGGGGGTGATGTGGTGTGCTAGCCCACGAAAAAGTTTACATACCAGTTTAATAGAGAACTTTTCCAGCTAGTTGCTAGGGGCAACGAATGTTGTTGATATAGACTTCACATATTAGAGAAAATTTTATTTTCCGCATTTTGGTTTTTGTAAATATCTTTTTAATTAATATATCTTATACAAAATCAATCGGCATATCATTAATTCAGCAAACCTATGGACCTCCTTCTATTACAACAAAAGTGTATCTAATTTCGCTTTACTATCAAATCCGTAGTAACTCAATTTAGACATCAGCAGATTAATATTTAAGGAATCAAAAGCTCTAGAAAAATCCAGCAAAACAAGCAGCGTACCCATGCCTTGGTCTTGTGAGGAAAGTATGTTATCAGTGACATCGAGCAGAGCAGTAACAGTACTCCGCCCTTTTCTAAAACCCGACTGTTCTTCAGGCAAAATACAATTTTTCTCAAGAAATTCCATTAATTGTATACATACTGCTTTCTCCAATACCTTTGACAGACATGGTAATATACAACAGGTGCTGAATGCTTAGGCAGAGGGCGCACTATCGCAAGTTTCCAGATTTCAGGGACTGTACATGTCGTTATGGAAGCATTAATTATATCCCTGACAGTGTCTATAGTATAGGGAAATGTCATGATAAGCATATCTAAAGTAATAGTGTCACAGCCTTCAGCGTTTGATTTTAAAGATTTAATTATACTCATTATCCTATCTAGGCTAATCGGTTCTATGTGAAAAACTGCTTCACCAAATTTATGGTGCTCAAAATATGTCAGCTGTGAGATTGAGACATCTGAATCTGGAATATTTAAAAAATGATTATTTATAATGCTAGGATCATTAAAAAACGACGGTAGATCAACCTTATTCTTAGGGAGGATTATATTTTTGAGATTTTTCCATAGTTTTTTTGAATCGTGAATTTTATGGTTAATATTATATTTAAAATAGGATGACTTTTCGTGAAAGAGTGCTTTGTTAACTAACGATTTTAAGGATTTGTAATATTCTTTTTTTGAGTTAGACATAAACCTATGATAGTCAGCTGCAGCCTCATCACGCAATCTCATCATAAGTTGGATTACATCAGTAATCCAAGGAAGAGAGCGGTGTCTAATGACCACCGACTTCACAGGTGAATGTAAATCAAACATAGCCACAATACAATGATTTAAACTGTTCACCATGTCATTAACATTATTTAAACTCGATATATGATCCCAATTAACTTTATTCAAATCTTTGTTAAAGTTTTCTAAGCAAATATTTTTCTTAGGTCTATAAGTTATTGTGTATGGTACAAATTTCTCCCGCTTAATATAAAATTCACAAAATACAAGACAATGCCCAAATAAAGACCCCACGTGCTGTAATGTAACTTTCTTAGGGCGTAAATCGGTACAAACAACATCGATCAGTGACTGACTTGTATCAGTAAAGTGCGTAGGCTCCGTGACTAATTGTGACAAATTAAAACACGATAAAAAAGCCGTAAACTTAAGGGTTTTAGTATCATTGATATTTAAATAATTAATATTAAAATCTCCTAACAAAATTAAATTATCATAACGTGGAATTGAACTAATGGAATCTGTAATTGCATCAAAAAACATGTCAACATCCATCCATTGTGGACGGTATGCCGTGCCGATTACCAACTTCTTTCCGTTGAGGGTCAAAGTGAGCCACATTTGTTCAACAAGCCCATGCAGTGGGTCCACTGGGTGCACCAAAGTGCGAACGCTACACCCTACATCCCTTTTAATAAAAAAAGCTACGCCACCTCCGCGAGACCGACCGCCTAACGATTTAAAGATTCAACCGCTAGTCAACTCGTCTCTAAAGACTGTAGGGTCGACATCCACCGCTATTAAGGGCCACGTAACGATGACGATACAGTCTCGTGTTTCTGACGCTCACTATACTTTAACATTTTTAGTAGTTGATCACATCACTGATCAGCTGCTTACGCGCGTCATCGACACCAGTGTGATGGATTGTTTCCAACACTTACCGCTTGCTGACGAATGTTGGAACAGACCCGGGGATATCAACGCGATTCTCGGGGCTCAGTTGTTCCCATTCATAATACTCGGAGGTAAAGTGATGTCGCCGCTTCCGCCAGCTCGCTCAGCTGATTTTTCGCACACCGCTCACTCCGCGCCTCACGCTCTCGAGACAACTCTTGGCTATATTGTCATGGGGGAAATGCATTCCGTTAACCCTGAAGGTGTAGCCTGGTCCTTCGGCCCCTTATTATACGAACTAAATAAAAACTTACGGGAACTCGAGTACGTGTCGAACTGCAGCAAGCAGCCATACGAACCGTTGGTCATGCATAGTCCGTGCATAAGATGCCCCGTACCCCTGCCACTCTTAAGCGATAATGACCGTCTGGTGATCTCCCCTCACACACAGCGCGGACTTCCTGCACCACGTGCAGCCTACTACATACCACACTCTGCCGCTAAACGCTCCTCCTACAATGATAACGAACCTAGTTCTGACTCGCGTCCAACCTGGAATAGCTGTCCGCCCGCTGTCTGCCCAAATAGGCCATTCAAACTATCCCGCGCTGAAGAAACTATTCCTGAAATAAAATCTTCCGATATACTTACCGCTGCCTTGGGAATAGACACTCCGCCTTTTCGTGATCTCGCTCTCCACGTCTCGTCCTGACTACTACGCATTACAATTTACACGCTCCTCTCCCCTAATATATTATTACACTCGCATTTAATATCTGTCTTTTTCAAAACGCCGCATCTCTGTTCGAACAATAATTTGACACCGCATACGCCAAACCAATTAGGTTTAAAATTGCATGCTCATCATTTGCCTTTGATAATAGACATTGAGCCCACTTGCACAATTCCGATGCACCAAATCTTGGTCACACACTTGTGCTCATGCGCATTACATGACATACTCTCGTGCTTTGATTGTCAACCGGTATTATTGAACAAGTACATCTCAGGCAACATGTATCATGCGTACCGCATCCGTGCTAACTGCGCGCTACAACGTCTGCATCTGGTAGAAAACATGTCTGCATGGTGGTAGCTATTGTGACTTTAAAATATAAAAAAGTTCTGTGTGGTGTAGTTTACATCCCACCGTCCGCTAAAGATGAAAAATATCTGAACTTATTTACAGTTTTAGAAAACTTAGTGTCAAAGTATTCCAAGTTAGATGTTTTGATCGTAGGAGACTTTAACTTACATTCGTGTAGTCTTAATGTTAATTTACAATACAATTGCATGCTTGCTTATTGTAAGCTGAAACAATATAATAAAAAGACTAATATTTACGGTAGAATGTTGGATCTGGTGTTGAGTAGCCTCAGTGAGGAGCGTGTGAGTGTGTCCGACGAGGTGGAGCCCATTGTCCCGCCAGACGCGCACCACCCACCGCTCGAGATCCGCGTACGGATCCCGCGGCCGCGGCGGGTGCAGTTGGTGCCGCCCCCACCCCCGCCTGACTTTGCCGCCCCCGAGTGGAATTTTCGTAAGGCAGACTTTCAATCTCTATACTCTTCCTTTGAAACTATTGATTGGGATGATGTAACTTCATCCTTAGAAGTTGACGATGCAGTTTGTTTATTTTATGACAAAATAATATATTGTTTAAATAATTTCGTTCCCCTCAAAAGAAAATTTAATAATTCACATATTCAGTATCCCATTTGGTTTACGTCTGAGATCATAAGAAATTTAAATAATAAATTTTATAATTTAAAAAAATTTAGAGAATTTGGTAATGAGTATAATCACGAATTGTTTAAGTTCTATAGACAACATTCTAAAGCACTTATCAATGAAGCGTACGAGAACTACATTCGAAGGACTGAACGAGGGATTACCAAAGACCCGAAAAGTTTTTGGAAATTTGTGAAAGAGCAACAGTGCTCTCTACAAATTTGTGAGGAATTCGAATATGAAGGCAAGTCTATCACGGGGCAGGATGCTGCCAATGCATTTGCAAAATATTTTGAATCTGTCTTTTTAAATGATGCCCCTACCTTGTCTGCCGAGACCGCCGAGCGGGAAACTGCTAGTTCGATGTGTTCACCGCGTATAGCGTTAGTGAGGTGAATGAGACAACCACTTAGTTGGACACGTTCTTTATTACTGATTGGCGCAAACCGCGTCGTAGATAGGGTACGTACGTATACATATATTATTCGCATAGGTAGATACACATCATTCCTCCACACTTATTTCGGGAACCTGGTGACAAAACATATAACGACATTTACTTAGGGTATGAACATGAGAACAAACTTCAAACGTCTACCTATACTTATACTTAATTAATCGGAATACTACATATACGTTATTAATTAAAACGGTAATGAACGTAATAAACATAGATAATAAATAGTAGGAATATTTACTTAAAATGTGTACAAAACTAAAGATACAGCTACAAATACTTTTTAAAATCGACAATCTCTCGGTTACGCCTCGAGCGCACGGGTGTGAGTGACGGCGCCGATGGTACCAAAACTCGAGCGGCACTGTGCGAGTGTTCCGGCTGCTCCGGCTCGGCGCGCGCGGCTGACGCCGGCAGCAGCGGCGGCGGCGGCGGCGCCTCGGTATTCTCCTCGGTCCCTCGCTCACACTCTACAGCCTCACAATCACCCCATTCTTCCCCGAGCTCATCATTTACGACGCATTCATTAACCAGTGGCACTCGTGATTCAGGTCCTTCTTCTAACGCTAATTCAACGGGCCGGCCCTGTGAGGACGCAATAATTACAGCGTCAGCTGGTGGAATGGAAGGACTCTGATGAGACACACTGCAGCTAGTATTTTCATTAAGAAGTTTTTCTTCACCTGTATATTTGATTACCTGATCAACATGTCTAATACAGTCATCATTTAAATCATAAATAAAAATCTTATACATTTTATTGCCTATCTTCTCTTTTATTAAGCCTAACTTCCAAGTTTCCTTCCGTGCACTGTACCATCGTACCCATACCTTATCTTTTACTTCAAAATGTCTTCTTCCGGGCACTGTTGATTCATTAACTATGTACTTCTTATCTGATGGCAATATTAAATCTAGTCGTGACCTTAACTGCCTGCCAAACATTAACTTGGCCGGAGCTTCTCCAGTGGTACAATGCACGGTGTTCCTATAATTAAAAAGATATCCTAGCAGCTGTTCATGTATTTTATTTATAGATAAATTTTCCATAACGATGCATCTTAACATTTTCTTACATGTTCTTACTGAATTCTCGGCTTGGCCATTACTGGGCGGGTGATATATGGGTGACGTCATATACTTTATACCGTTAGATGCGCAAAATGTTCTAAACTCCACAGAATTTATTTTAACATCATTATCAGAAATAAGTGCACTTGGAAGACCAAAGGTAGAAAATATTCCTTTTAATTTTGCAATTAGTGCACTCGTGGAAGTACCATTATTCATGTACAGACACTCCAACCATTTGCTATAGGAATCTATAAGCACCAAGTATACCCTCTGCCCTACGGTCATGTAGTCGATGTGGACGCGCTGCCAGGGCCCCGCGGCGCGCGGCCACGGCGCGGGGGGGTCCCGCGGCGGAGCCGCTCGCATGCTTACACACGTGACGCATGACCCGATCCACTGCTCAATTTGACCGTCTATCCCTGGCCACCACATCCTACTGCGCGCGTTACTTTTGCTTTTTATTATACCTAAATGCGACTCGTGCAATTCTCGTAACATTTTCTGCTGCAGATCTAACGGTATTACGATTCTGTGACCTCTAAACAAGCAACCGTTTTCGAATTGTAGATCGGCTTTACATTGAAAATAGGGCAATATAGATGTACAGTTTATTTTACGCGGCCAGCCTTGTTGCATATACCTAATGACCGTCCTAAGCGTCGCATCGCGTTCTGTCATCTTAGCTATTTCGCTCACAGTTGTTGCCGGTGACGCCTCGTCAAGGAACCTCAGGGCGTAGTAGGTATCTATATCGCTATCAATACTATCCCCGTCTATTGCGGTGTCGTTCAGTGGAGCGCGTGAAAAAAAATCAGCGACTTGATTTTTATCGCTGGAAACGTACTGCACTGTATAGTTATACGCGGATAGTATAATCGCATATCTTTGTAACCTTAGCGCTGTCGTGACGGGTATTCCTGACTGACTATTAAAAATTGATACCAACGGCTTATGGTCAGTTTTTAAAATAAAAGGATCATTACGGCCGTACAGATACTGATGAAAACGTTTGACTCCGAATATAATGGCGGTCGCTTCCTTCTGTATCTGACTATAATTCCGCTCACTGACGGTGAGCGAACGCGATGCATATGCGAGCGGGCGCTCGCTGCCATCCGCAGCTCGCTGCGAGAGCACGGCCCCGAGGCCCGCGGGCCCCGCGTCCACCGCCAGCACCAGCTGCGCGTCGGGCTCGAAGTGAGCCAGCACGCGCTCCGACGCCAGCTCGCGCTTCACGGCTACGAAACTGCGCCGCTGCCGGTCGCCCCACTCCCACGCGGCGTCCTTACGCAATAAGTCGTGAAGTGGGCTCAGCACAGAAGACGCATTGGGAATAAAGTTTCTATAATAATTTAGAACTCCTAAGAATCTTTTTAATTCAGTCACGTTAGTAGGCTCCGTCGCACCTATTATGGCCCTCACTTTATCTGGGCAAGTAGTCAATCCTGCTTTACTAATTACGTAACCTAGATACTTGACGCTTTCCTTAAAAAACTCACATTTATCTTTGTGTAAGCGCAGCCCCGCTTCGCTTAATCTAGTTAAAACTTCACCTAAGTTTTTCAAATGGGTTTTTATATCTGGGCCCGTGATGCATACATCGTCTAGCCAGATGCTCACTCCGTCAATGCCAGAAAGAAGTGTTTCCATGGATTTTTGGAAAATTGCAGGAGCGTTGGCTAATCCATAAACTAATCTCGTATATTTAAATAACCCTTTATGAGTATTAATCGCCGTCAGCTCCTGAGATTGTTCGTCCAAAAAAAATTGGCTATACGCGTTTTTTAAGTCTATTTTACTGTATAGCTCACCCCCTCCAATTCTGGCAAACACCTCTTCAATTCGAGGTAGGGGGTATTTTTCAATTATAAGATCCTTATTTAATGTAACGGAAAAATCCCCCGCTATCCTAACTTGACCGTTATCTTTTATAATTGGCACTATCGGAGTAGCATACTGCGCATGGTTAATAGGTACTAAAATACCTAAGCCTACCAGCCGGTCCAGCTCTTCTTCGAGCTTGTTCCTTAGGGCAAAGGGTACAGTCCGCGGCTTATAAAACTTAGGAACTGAGTTGTCTTTTAGTTGCAAGTGCACCTTAAATTTATTAAAAGCACCCAATTCGTCAAGCCACAACATAGAAAACTTTTCTAATAAATTATGCAGTTCTGATGTGTCGCTATGCAGTGCATTAATATCACACGTTATGGCCATATTAAATGCGGACATAAAATCCCTACCTAGCAAAGGCGGCCCTCCATTTTTGATGACAAAAATCTTGATATATTTTTTTGTTTTGTTGAAAGTTGCCTCAATATTAAAATAGCCTGACGGAGAAATTTTATGTCCATTATACAAACACATTTTTACATAGCAATTACGTAACCGATAATCCGCAAATTTTTCTTTGTATAATTCCTCTGATATTACACAACTACCGGAGCCCGAGTCTAGCTCCATTGTAATAAATTGACTCCCTAATTTAATATCGATTGTAATGGGCTTGTTAGTCACATACCTTAAATTAAAGTTTTGACATTCCTCACAAGATGTGTCCTTCGAATCAGCTTCGCGGTCTTGATCCGCGGCGACGTGGTAAACGCATGATTTATTTATATTATTTTCACACACTTTTTTTAAGTGACCCTTTTCACCGCACTTAAGACACCTATACCCCTTAAAACGGCACTTTTCACTCGTGTGATTTTTCATTCCACAAACCGAACAACGGGATGAATCAGTAGCACTAGCTCTGCCGTACCGCCCAGCATCACTTCCGCGGCTGGACTGTGGCTGAAACTTCGCCCTATATACTGGTTCCTCTTTGATGTGGCCAGCTTCACTATTCGACATCATTACCTTCGCCTGCTTAGCGCATGCCGCCTGTTCTGCCAACTCAATAGCCCTCGTCAGCGTGAGTGAAGACGGGTCCTGCTCAAACAGCTTATCGCGTTCCGGGCCCGAGCCCAGGCCAAGGACGAAACGATCCCTCAGATTCGTTTCCAGAGCGGTGCCGAAATCGCAATAGCTTGCCAGTCCTCTTAGTCGCGCCGCCCAGTCTCCTAAAGATTCGCCTGAAGTTCTGCTCGCTGCATAGAAATTTGCCTTGTCCACAAATGAACACTGTTTCGCCTTGAAATGGTCGTCGAGTAATTTAACGAGATTTGCATATTTTAATGTCTCCAACTCAGTAGGGTACGCCAGATTACGTACCAAGCGGTAAGTCTCATCAGACAGGTGGGTTAGAAGAATTCCACTTTGACTTCCTTCTTCCACACGATTTATCTTCAAAAACTGCGTTAGTCTGCTCTTGAAAATCGACCATTCACTTGTTTTGTGATCAAAAATAGGCAAATTACCTAAATAAGCCATTTTTTTTTTTCTTTGCGTGGGTAGGATCGCACGATCGTCGTCAGTGAGGAAAATGAGACAACCACTTAGTTGGACACGTTCTTTATTACTGATTGGCGCAAACCGCGTCGTAGATAGGGTACGTACGTATACATATATTATTCGCATAGGTAGATACACATCAGTTAGACTGCATAAGTCCTGCTGATCTGTGGGTAGCAGTCAGACGTTTGAAGGCGCACTCCTCCACAGGGCCTGATGGTATACCACCTTACATAATAAAAGACTGCGTACGAGTTTTTCAAATACCTCTTTTGCACATTTTTAATCTGTCTGTAAAATCATCGGTGTATCCGGCTATGTGGAAAACTTCTCGAGTTACTCCAATACTAAAGAGTGGCATCAGATCAAATATCGAGAACTATAGGCCAATAGCCATCCTTTCAGCATTCGGTAAAGTTTTTGAATCTATATTGAACCATCGCATTTCAATGCAAATTCGATGCCAGCTTAGCGAAAGCCAGCACGGTTTTCGCGTTGGAAAGTCCACTACCACGAATCTTATTAACTTTGTTGATTATGCATCTTCCAGGATGGATTGCTGTAGACAAGTAGATGCTGCATACTTTGATTTTAAAAAAGCTTTCGACCGCGTACATAATGATGTGCTCTTGAGGAAGTTCTCTGAAATGGGTTTCTCGCCTAATTTGTTAAAATTATTTTCTGATTATTTTTCCAATAGAGTTCAATATGTTTATTACCATGGTTACAGATCCGATCCATATGTCACTTTATCTGGTGTAAGCCAAGGCAGCACGTTAGGCCCAACCCAGTTCTTGATCATGATCAATGACCTGCCGAGTGTTGTGGGGACGGCTAGATGCCTTATGTTCGCGGACGACCTTAAGTTGTTCTTGGCTGTTGACGACTTAGAAGACTGTGAGGCGCTTCAGCGCGATATAGATGGTGTTGTTTCGTGGAGTGAGAATAACAAGTTAGAATTTAACGCAACTAAGTGTAAAACCATCACTTTCACCAGATCCCGCTCGCCGCATGTTTACAATTACAGTCTATCTGGAATTGCGCTGGAGCGCGTCTCGGAGATACGGGACTTAGGTCTCACTCTTGACGTGGGACTCACTTTTAATCCGCATATCACTGAACTGTGCAAGCGAGCTAATAAATCTTTAGGATTTGTAATGAGACAGACGGCTCGATTTACAGACAGACAAGCCATTCTATCTCTTTTTTACGCATTTGTCCGCAGCAAATTAGAATTTAATGCGATAATATGGGACCCACACGAAGCTAAATATACAGTTATGTTAGAGAGAATACAAAAAAAATTCGCTCGGCATCTGTACAAAAAAATGCATGGGTACTATCCATTTCTATATCCGTCGTTATTTGTAAATGGTATGGTGGGAATTGACACGCTGGAGCTTCGGCGAAAATGCGCGCTCATATTACACTATTACCTACTATTAAATAATAAAATCGATAACCCCACTGCATTGTCCCTGTGCTCCCTATTCGTTCCCGACAACTACCTCCGGGCGCGCGCGCGCCGCCTGCTGGCGCCGGCCGCCGCGCGCACCAACACCGCTCACAACGCCCCCACGTCGCATGCACTCACTATGCTCAACGACTTGGTTGCACACCAGCCGGAGTTGGACATTTTTTTTACTAATAGGCAATTGTTTATTAATATGTGTATCCAATATTTAAGTATCTAGTAATGTTAAGTCACTAATGTTGTTATTTATTAGGCGTTCAAATAACGAATTTCAAATTTATATAAGTACCTATTATAAACTATGTGTCCAACCCGGTATTATGACCCTAAAGCGTTTGGTTTGTACTGTAAGCTTTTTGTGTACCTAAATAAATAAATAAATAAATAAATAATAAATAAATAAATCTGGCGTCCTATTGCAATTGAAACGTTGTTCTTTTTAATTTAACTTTTATTCCGCATTATTATTATTTATTATTATCTGCCGTTCTAAGTACAGTTATATTCGCATTTATATTTTATTTCTCTCGCCTTATTCGTTATAACCCGCACCATTAATAAATTGCATTTAAATTCAAACCTTCCCGCATTTACACTAACTTTCAAAATTGAATTTCGTTGTGACATTTAATACATATCCGCATTGTTGCATATTTTCTTTGAAAATCCTGGGGATTTCCAAGCCGGGGAGAATGTTTATGCCGTTATAGTTCACATCAAATGTGTATAGTATCGCCATCTAGCGCTGTTGCAATCAACTATTAAGTCGGTCGATGAGTTGACCAACTACGGCCGCATGTGGCGCTAGCTACGCGCCAATGGCAGTGATTAAACGCCAACCGCCGCCGCCGCAAATATTCCTGCATTGAAAGTCGCATTTTTTACCATACTTTTTTCCCTCTCGCCCCTTTGCCCTGGCTCGGTACGCTGCCACCAGAGTGCATAGGTAAACATACACTCGCGTGTATTTCATATTGGGAAAGGGTTTTATTCCCACGCGTGGGACTGACTGCGTTGACGCCATTTTCACCACCTGCTTCACCACTGGACCCTGCTGTGCTTGGAAGACGAGTTAGCTGGCTTATCGGTGAGTGCATATATGCCTTGGGGCTTTACTATATTTCATTTGGTGTGAACACGGTCTTCTCATTTTTCCTCTTGCCGCATACATTCCGCCCAACCAACGTTTGTTCCAATATTTTCAGTTATTTTGATAGACGTCATAAATGAAAACATATTCATTTAATAATGAATATGTTTTCATTTATAAAAATTCATAATGAATATGTTTTCATTTAAAAAAATTCAAAATATTTTATGCTTAATAGCATAAAATATTTTTACTATTCAATTGCGTTGCTTCAAATTGCCAATCAGTACAACCAATTTCCCACAAAGAGGAATTTGATTCCAATTTCATAATTAGCTTCCAAAATACGATAATGCTTATTCCCTAAGTATCTTTGTCTCGGAGTGCACCGACGCGCGACGGTTCAGCGTTTTCAGTTTGGCATATTTTCCTTGGAATAAATCAAATGTCAAATTAAGTCGTGGTTTATAAAATACGCAAATATTATGTAATCTAGTGCAGCAAGTCCTACCGTCAATTACGTAATATTCGAATCTATAAACAATAAATTATTGCCTTGGGAAAGAGACACCAGGATTTATATTTTAATCTACAAGAAAGTTTTTAATTGACCTATAACCTTGAAAATAATAATTCCGTTTAACATTAAAAAAATCATTGCGTAAGCAACATATTAAAAATCATTGACATGTCTTATCTAGAGTCTAACTTACAATAAATCTAATTTAAAAAAGTCATTAACTCTAGCAGTCTTACGTTATCTTATTTGATTATGAAGTCAAAAGTATGATTATATTGTGCCTTTATGGTTTTGCTTAACGGACTTTACTGCTCAATCTTTTGTTTTGGTAACATATCTCAAAAGTATTACTTTATTCGAACTGGAACATGATTTAAACTAGGCGATCATGTAACTTAATTGCAACAAATAGAAACACATAGATTTGACAGTTTCTATACGCAGTTTGTGTGCGTAGTTACTATGGAAATTCCCAAAATTGGATTGACATTACTCCTGCTGCATTGCAACCAAAGTTCCGTGATCACTCCATCTTTCAAATATGTATTAGGGTCGTTGCGTGTAGGACTGTCGTCTGTAGTAAGGCTATTTAAAGACCCAAACCTTGCCAAAGCAAATGTATGTCTGTAAATATAATACAATAATAAGTACGCCCAACGATCACATAAATAGATCCTGGACCCTAGCTAGGATCTCCTCGAGGACCGTGACCACAGCACCCAGACTCAGAACAATACTCTTTTCCTATGCAAAAATACTTGTCCTGTCGCGGAAACCAAACCCGCTGCTTCCGGTTTATGTGCTGACCTGCTCAACTACCACACCAAAGAGGCTGTCAAATAATTCGTTCCATCAAAGATATTAAATGTGCTTCACGTCGTCACGCGATGACACATGCTAGGACAAATAATGGAGTACTTGGGACATGCGGACAAATAATGGAGTACTTGGGACATGCGGACACGTAGGTTGTATTGCATGTAGAAAGATAATTGGCGTCCTATATTAATACTTCAAACTTCAAAATTCAAGCGAGTGAATGTACGCTGTTTTAATTATCATGACCCCAACACACCGGCCATATTGGTAATCGATGTTTCGAGATTAGAAATTATTTCCATAACTGTATAATATTATGTTACGCAATATGAATGTATGATGTGCAATAATTATGTAGGTAATTAATAATTGACGGCGTTCTTTGTAGAAGGTTCTGTGATTATGGATGTTGATAAAGATTCTCAATAATTATGGCTTAGCTTTGACCTTGATTCCTACAAAATATAATGAAAATCGGCTAATGATTGGAGGTCTACATCAAAACATTTATATATGAAAAAATAAATATAAATAAAACCTTTGTAATGTTTTATCTACTTACACATGTGTAGCTTGCTCTACAAAACCGTCGCAAACAAGTGTACCAGAATAAAATAGATATTGAAAGGTGCCAAAAACCTCTCAAATGAGCAACCTACAGATTACAGATCTCCGTATATTATTGTACCTAATTGGGTATTATACCTATACATATAAGTAGCAGAAATCTGCCAAATCGCCGTAAACATGTGTACCAGGATAGCATAAACATGTGTACCAGGATAGCATAAACATGTGTACCAGGATAGCATAAACATGTGTACCAGGATAGCATAAACATGTGTACCAGGATAGCATAAACATGTGTACCAGGATAGCATAAATCAGTTAACTATAACCAGGGAGTTATCAAGTCAAGAGTGAACAGGTATCTTCTAGGCAAGCATGCTCCATCTTAAACCACGTCATTGCTTAACGTCGGGCGCGGCGGTGGTCCAACGGTTTGCCTGTGCTATGTCAATAACAACCAGCATTCCCCTTTTGGGCACACACCAATTATAAGACACCCACCAATCTAAAATAGCCAAAGATAAATAGTTATATAAACCTGTAGAACCAGCACACAAGGTGGTGGCGAGATTCGTTGAACAATCCCGACCTATACGTGAGCACGTCGTTACATCCAGACAAATGAAAGCAAATTTCGTGAGTTAAAACAAAAACTTCGCTCACTTCATTCACTCGGTTCATTAAATAATTAGCTACTTAATGACAGTCTATTTAGTCACAATAACTACACAGATGAGTCCAATGTGACGAATGCACTGCGTATACACGGAGCGCACCAAATTGTAGGTCAATCACACCTTCACACAGTAGGATAGAAGAAGGGAGGAGGTTTTTTTTTTTGTTTGGTTTTGGCTCCACACTTTTGTGTATTTCGCCAGTGTCAAGTAATTGATGATATCTCAAGTTAATTGATATCATATAATGTGTCAAGTCAAGTCAAGTCACAGTCCAAGTCATCAAGTTAAGTCATAGTCTAGTCTAGTCAAGTCATACTTCTAGCAAAGTGGTGGCAACTTTACCAGACGCTTCTATTGAGTTTTGGAAACAACACGAAAAGAAACGTTTCACCATCATTATGCCAATTTCCCACACTCATGCCTGTAATCCTGCACTTAATGCGTAAAATGCCACCAATTTTATGCACTAACACTAAAAATAACACAAGTTTTGGAAAAAAAATACAATGCGTCGACGCGATCTTGTTCGTTTTCCCGCCAAAACTCCAGCGAGGAGGTTACAATGTCTCACTTGAACAATATACTTACTGACAGTTTATGTAGTCACAGGTGATGTGCGAGTGGGTCGTCCAGCGCGGCGTGTACACTACTGAGCTATTATTGAGCTCATAACATTGTACGTCGGGGAATGCGAAAAAGATTGCGTCACCACATTGTATTATTTTCCAAAACTTGTGTAATTTTCAGTGTTAGTGCATAAAATTGGTGGCACTCTATTCGTTAAGTGCTGAATTAAAAAGCCATGAGTGTGGGAAAGTGGTATAATGATGGTGAAACGTTTCTTTTCGTGTTGTTTCCAAAACTTCATAGAAGCTTCTGGTAAAGTTGCCACCAATTTACTAGGAGTATGACTTTGACTAGACTATGACTTGACTTGATGACTTCGACTGTGACTTAACACATATTTGCGTGAAATATTATTAACATAATAAATTATTAATTACTTGACACTGGCTAAATACACAAAGTTAGGAACCAAAACATAAAATTAAAAAAATTCAAAAGCATTGTATGTCAATCGCAGTATTCGAGAACGTCAATACTCCAGGATAGCAGAACAAGCAGAGAGTTGGCAACGTCTCGTAATGAAACAAATACTTTTTTTTTTGCATTACCACGACTCCTGGGTCCGTGCTCTTTTTCAAAATACTACTTACATATTGTTAGTAATGTTATTGTGTTTTTATTATTTATTGTATACAAGAGGAACTTATTTTTTCTGTTTTCTTAAATTTATGGACATTAAATATATTGGGGACATCAATTTTCCGTATACACCCCGAGTAGCGCAGCAAGCAAGCGGCGCCCGCTCCCGCAAGCGGCGCCCGCTCCCGCAAGCGGCGCCCGCTCCCGCAAGCGGCGCCCGCTCCCGCAAGCGGCGCCCGCTCCCGCAAGCGGCGCCCGCTCCCGCAAGCGGCGCCCGCTCCCGCAAGCGGCGCCCGCTCCCGCAAGCGGCGCCCGCTCCCGCAAGCGGCGCCCGCTCCCGCAAGCGGCGCCCGCTCCCGCAAGCGGCGCCCGCTCCCGCAAGCGGCGCCCGCTCCCGCAAGCGGCGCCCGCTCCCGCAAGCGGCGCCCGCTCCCGCAAGCGGCGCCCGCTCCCGCAAGCGGCGCCCGCTCCCGAGGGTGACGCATGCGCCGGCCCTCGCCCTCCGCGACCGAGTTTGACATGTACTTGTGACAGTTTATTATAGTCATAATAATTGACGCAAGGAACACTTGTCCGATGTGACGCATACGTTGTACTTACTGCACACAACACTGTGAGTCAGTCGGAGCGTGCGAGGACATCACATACTAGGATAGCAGAACCAGCCAGGAGGTTGCGAAGGCTTCGATTGAACTATGTACTACAGTTTCTTTATCGCCTCAGTTAACGCAACTAACAATGCGACGCATGCGCTGCGCTACCTGAGCCCAACATTGTACCAGTAGAGCATTCGAGAACATCAATACGCCAGGATAGCAGCACAAACGAGGAGGTTGTAACGTCTCAGATTGAAAATAAGAATAGGTCTAACTCACTCATACTTTATTATAGTTATACTTGACGCAACAAACAGATTATCTGATGTGACGCATGAGCTGTGCTAGCGAGCACAACATTGTAAGTCAATCGGAGTATCACAGGACATCCTACATTAGGATAGCAGAATGGGCGAGGAGGGGGCGCCGAGGGGGGGCCAGAATGGGACATCTAGATACTTACTAAAAGTTTTTTATAGTCAACATTCCAAACAGTTGACACGATAAACAAATTGTCCAATAGAACGCTTGCACCGCCCACACGATAACAGGTCGCACGATCTACGTAGCGAAGCTTCTAGGTCATGCAACAATGCAGGGCACAGACGTTGTACCAGGATTTAATAAATAATGAGAGATATACCCTTGACTTGATAGTTAGGTAGGGTATGTATCGATGTTTTATAAAGATTTAGTATTTTGGTATGGTTTTTTGTTTGCTTACATTATTTCGATTTCTATGTCTTATACTTACCAATTAAAATCTCATTGTTATGTTTGTTACATATATTATGTAATTTCTTTTAAACTCGCTAACGCTTTTGGTCTCTACCGACGTTTACAGCGTCACCGGGTAGAAGAGCAGACGCTTAAAGCACCAGCCTTCAAAAGGGGGGGGCCACTAGCGCAAGGGGGTGCGAGCCTCGGCTCGGGCCGTTGTCGGGGCAGGAGGGTCGAGAACACTACGGCCATTGGGAGAATTACCAATTATTGAAAGTCGCGACCGTTCCGGCTCACCCACGGGGGTACGTCGCGTGGCGACGACGGGGTGAACTTTGTGAGATATAGTAAAAAGAAGTAACTATTGGCTAGTCTGGGGTGAAATTTGTTGTCTTTTTTTAAAGGTTTATTTATTAGCTGTCGCGACTGAGTCAAACAAAAAACTATGCATGTACTATGCTGAGACCAATAGGATACTTACTGTGCATGGGACAAAAGAGTTAAATACAGCAACATTCTTATACTACATATTACAGGAAAACGTATCCCATGATGCGATTCCGGCACCCCTGCTGGACAGCAGAGCTGCCGAGGGCTGGTCGTCGTTGTATTTTAGATCCGTTACAATATTTCAACAGTCCTCCTATATTTATAATCAAAATGAACTTGTAAAGCATTAACATTTTAAGCATTGCAATTCATCGGGGCAATGCTACCAGCATGTTGGGGACGCTACCGACTGCTAGTGGGCTGGAGCATTTGGACTGTCCGGTCATCACGGTTAGTATATAGTCCAAATGTTTTTTTTTGTAGTAGTAGTTAGTGTTAAGTATTAGTTATTATATCATTGTAGTATTTAGTTTGAAAATAAAGGTTTCCACTCATAAAGCGTGATCCTTTGAGGGATTTCTGGTATTCCATCATCACATTCAATGGATTTAAAAAAAAAAATTAATAATATTAAAAAATTATTATTAATATTATTTAATAATTGCAATCGCTAGGGAATTTATTTTTTGTTTGCACTTGGATCGATTCCTTTATGCTACTATCTTACAAATTTTTGCCATAACAACAAGCTATTTCCTAATAATTTAATTAATTCTACATTCTTTATATGATAAAGCGATTAACAATACACTTTGTACAAGGTCTTATATTCCAAAAGCCGTAAATTAAATGAATCATCTATAAATAAGCTTCATTCCGCATATTAGCAAGTCAAAACAAATTCCATAAAATTTGCCGTGTGCTCAAATTATACCTTAAAGTTTGCGTATTTAAGTCCAAGTTTGAGAGCCATAGTTGATTATAACTTTCGCCATGAGTATGATAATTAACATTCCATTGTTAAAGTTTCTAATGGTTTTATTACATAGGATTATCTGCTTATTAAAATTATTGCATAAGTACTAGGTCAGCTTCACGCATGCAACAAATGTTTCATTAATTTGCATAATTGTATAAGCTATGACAAGTGTGATACGTAGATAGCATCCATGTTGGTGTGTCGTGGAGTCTCCTCCGGGCGGTGGTCGCGATACTTTGATTGCAATGCAACAGGAGAAATTTCCATACTAACTATGCACATAAACTACGTATTCAATATGATGGCCAGCTGATGGACAGATAGCATAGATCCTGGACCCTAACTAGGATTTCTTATATCTAGGGATCACAACACCCAGACACAGAACAATTATATGCGCTTTTTTTGTGCACAAATAGTGGTCCTGTCGCGGGAACCAAACCCTTCCACTCCAGGTTATGAGCCAACCTGGTCAACCACCACACTACAGAAGCTGCACGTATGTATCTAGGGACCCAGGAACTGAGGCGACCGTGCTCCCACATCACCCAGGCACAAAATAGGAGTATGCGCTCTTCTGTGCACAAATACTATATCCTGCCGCGGGAGTCGAACCCGCCGCCTCCGGACAATGAGCTGACCTGCTCAACCACCACACCACAGAGGCTGGAAAATAAAAGGATGTCAAAGCGTATCTCACGTGATAAACCTACGGGTGACCTGAATCCCAATAAACACGATATTTCGCATAAAATTTGAATGTAAATACTGTTTATGTCTTTTTACATAACGTTTCGGCGCCAGAATTATGTTATGCATCTAACTGGTCGCGACCTCCGGAGGCAGCATTGTGATGTATACATTCTGCAATCGATTGTCCGTTCGCGGAAGTGTAGGTAGCTTTTGAAAATTACAGTTCAACGCGAACGCGAACGCGAGGGCGACAACAGAGGAAGACACAATCACATTACATTAGAAAGAGGAGCGGTTACTTATTTTATACTTCAATTGAATGAATTATTATTTTTATATTTTATTGTATAAAATGTAAAAATTAAATTTATCACATCACATCATCATTACACTAATATTATAAAGGCGAAAGTTTGTACGTGTGTATGTTTGTTACTCCTTTACGCTCAAACGGCTGAATGGATTTGGATGAAATTCGGTACCAAGATAGCTTACATACTGGGTTAGCATGTAGGCTACATTTTATCCCGGAGAAGTGAAATGTTCCCGTGGGAGTGCTCGATAGCAGCCGCCCCCACACCCGGTGGGTGGGACGTGGTTGTGTCAACTTACAGAATTCCTATTATTGTAGGTAATTGTTCTCTGTATTGCGAAACTGGCGATAATAAATAATTAAGTAATATTTCGTTCGATCGAATAGCATAAATGCAAGTATATTTA